>OX276385.1:11815739-16815739 GCA_946251855.1 Alsophila aescularia
AAAGCGTTTTCGGGTAAGTACATATCTTTACTTTTAGTTTTTGAGGAAACTTCGAGGCATCGAGGCACCGTTTTAAAGCTAATTGAATGAAATTGAACCTACTTAATTTCTCTACAAATTTCAATCTAACGACATTTCTATAAACAAATATTGCCAGTACTGTTCTTGGAAACGACCATAACTACATTAATTTTTTGAAAAAAATGCCTTTCTTTGACTGGCTGTATCTCCAATGGACCAGAGTTTAAGTTGAGCTCAAAATTGAGCTCAAAATTATAGAAAATTTAGTTTCCTATACAAAAATGTAGATTAAGGATACCCGAAAATAGCTTAATGTATTTATTTTGAAAAAACCGATACAAGTGGCCCAATTTCGAGTAGGTGGTCCCACGGGAGTAGTACAAGATATTCAGTATTCGAAACTTGGGTACCTACCTATAAACAGTCACAGGGGTCCTAAAAACATCATAATAATAATAAACACTCTTATTAAAGTGTCCATTATTATAATAAAAAAAACCTGTTTGGTGTCAATAGAGACCCAAATTAAAGAACAAATATAAAGGATTATATTTTAAAAATAGCCACAATCGGCGGTCTTATTGCTAAAAGCGATCAACATATAAACAAGGCATAAGTTCAAAACTAAAACTCGAATACGGTCGTGTAAGTGCTTCGCCGTAGTCGTTTTTTTTTGCTCTTTATATAAGTCACTCTATAAATGAAGACGAATCGATTGATACCTCGCTTATCAAAATTTGACCAAGTGTTTAGTCTGAATACATAACCCTACCTTAGTTTCGCCGTAGTTGAATAAGAAAAACTGCTTATGATATCCATATACCCACATACATACATACATACATGCATGCATAGACTGTTAAACTCATTACCCTTCCCTTGCTTCGCCATACTCGGGTAAAAAACTCTGGTCCAAAGCTCAACCCCACCCCCCCGAAGTGAATTCCTGGCTACGGCCTTGGTCTTTTACTAATTCTTAGTTATATATAGTATTATTGCAATAAAAAATAATGTAATATGCTCTTGATGTTGAGTCTTGAGATTTTACTTTTTTCATATCGCTTATCGCCTGCAATGGGGCCTCTCAATAAAGGTAGGGTTAAATAGACCGATTAGTTTTGATGTACAGTTTAGGATGAAGTGAAAGTTTACCCTTTAAGGATGCGAGCGCAGAACCATGGTTTATTCATTGCTCTAAAATATTGTTTTGGTCCCCTTTTTGACGACATGACTTATTTATCTGGGGCTACATGAATATTTTGTGATGTTAAGTTGTCTGCGTAACCCGTAAACTGGCGTTGGTTTTCAATTTAACAACTTCAAAGAGTAAATTGTAAAAACTGCAAAATTGGGGTTTTAAAAATGTATTATAATTGCATATAAATGAAGAATGAAGAATACTTTCATTAACAGTGGACTCTAATAATAGAGTCCATTCTTCATGTTACTTTTGCCATTTAAGTTCTTGTCGTAGGTACATCCACACCAATATATTATAGTGAGACCGTTTGTTTTTTTTGGGGAGTTTTAACGTTATAACGGCTGGACGGATTTTGATGAAATTTGGAATGGAGATAGTATATATCCCTGGAAAAAAACGTGGAATACTTTTTATCGTGGAAAATGGTAAGTTTTTAAGTAAAAACATGAAAATGTTGATTACTCGCTGCAAGGAGCGGTTGCCATGGAAACTAAATAACAAGTCTGTCAAAATCCAAGAAGAGCGTTGGTGCTAACCTACTTTTGCATTGTTTTTTTTATATCCTAGGAGAACATAGGATGCTTTTTTTCACGATAAACTATTCCGCGCGGACGAAGTCGCGGGCGAAAGCTAGTGGTGTATATGGCTGACAAGCAATTCGCGTCTACAATTATTGAACGAGCGAGCGCAAAGCTCGAGCCAAACGTCTCCGTTTCAGTCGGGCAAAAATGCTTTCGTATATCCGGAACTCTGTTCTCTTCTATAGGTCGCATTTCTCAACCGATGTAGACGAAACTTGGTATACAGGTTAAATTAATTTTTAGTTTTTTCTGTCGTTGGGAATTTTTGATTGACATCCCTCAAAAAAGGGGGCTACTGAATATCTCCGTCTTATTAGATCTTTTTTCGTTTGAAAGGTAGTTAGTAACTTTAAATTGGTCTCATAAAAAATTGTCGAAGATCTAAAGAGGATCTTCGGCGTGATGAGCAGAAAAGCTCCTTATAATGCAGTAAATTGATCACTTTTAGGTTTCTACCAGTGGAATCAGCCTTATAACTGTAATAAGGTAACTAGATGGCGCTACCACTAGATTGTTTGCAAAAAAGTTTGTACTTGCAGCTCACAGAGCCACTATACCCTGTTCCAAAATCTAAGATATTTTATGTAAACAAAGGGGATAACAGTGCAAAAAAAACCGCCCTAAAATCGTGCAATCCATAATTTGAGATAGAATTTAGTTTTACTTTTATTGAAAGAATAATATGATATACTTGAATAATTGAATCGTTTTTAAGCTTTTACTTTTGAATGATAGTCATTCTAAACAAATTTAGAGTGAGTAAAAGTTTTTTTCGTGCAATTATTTTTCTTAGACTGGGAACACTGCAGGGATTCAAAACATGTCGTGCAATCGCTACCATTTTGTAATTAGTTTTTCTATGTTTGTGATTTTGATACCTTACTCCCCGTCACTAGGCTACTGTCACTACCCTCACAGACACGGTTGTACAAAACTTGAGCTTAATTACGCGTGATCTATGTTTTTTAATTCAGATATTTTCTATGTTTTTTCACCAATAGAAGCCTCGTAAAATTTAGTTGAGCCTTAAATTTAAGAAATTCACAATATAAATTTTATTCCTGGAGGGCTTGACCACAGGGGGCACGCCCCGTGCACCCACTGGCTTCTCCCACTGGTGGGTGCACGGAGAATTCGCATTTCCCCGTCCACCCACTGCACTAGAGTTGGAAAGTAATGAAGAAATAATCGACATTTATGAACAAAAAAAAACAACATGTTTTGTAATTAGGTAACAAGACATTTTAAAGTGACAGATGTCAAAGTGACAGATGTCAAAGTGACAGATGTCAAAGTGACAGATGTCAAAGTGACAGATGTCAAAGTGACAGATGTCAAAGTGACAGATGTCAAAGTAACAGATGTCAAAGTGACAGATGTCAAAGTGACAGATGTCAAAGTGACAGATGTCAAAGTGACAGATGTCAAAGTGACAGATGTCAAAGTGACAGATGTCAAAGTGACAGATGTCAAAGTGACAGATGTCAAAGTGACAGATGTCAAAGTGACAGATGTCAAAGTGACAGATGTCAAAGTGACAGATGTCAAAGTGACAGATGTCAAAGTGACAGATGTCAAAATAATCGTCAATTATGAAGGAAAAAAAACACCAAGTAGTATAAGTAGGTAGCCAACAGGCAAGGGCAGACAACTAATAAGTATTAAGCCATAACGGCAGCGAAGAAGGTTTTGTTGAAGGTGGTCTACTTGTGTTCCAGTCCAAAACAAATAGTGCAGATCATCACCAATAAATGAACTCTGAGTGCTTTAAAGAAAGGTTACAGGAGATTATTTTACAGGAGACAATTTTATTTAACTTGTTATAATTTTCACAAGTGAAAAATGTTTTGAGCAACTGGCATGTCACTTTGTCAGTGACTTTTCGTGACATTTCTTTGTTTACATAAAATATCTAAGATTAAGGAACAGGGTATAGTTATAATCGAACAGCAAAAGTAAAGAGCAAAATGACAGCGATGATTATAATAAGTCGAGAGTGAATATTCCACCAGAAGCACGCCGTTGACATTCACCATCGTGTGAGACAGCGGTCAAATGCAATAAAAAAGTTAGAAAATAAATCCTAATCCATTATCTCCAACACTTTTAACCTTCCCAGCACCTTCCATTCTTCAAAAAGTCGGCTCCCTAGTGCTTACAGACTCTCAGAAAACGTTGACCCTTGACATTCCTACATAAATCCGCCCCGGATGGGTGTACCTATCTTTGACAGGCCGACGACGCTCGTGAGATATATGGCCTCCATATGAACACAGATACCTTTATTTACTGAAAGGTTCACATTTATTTTGTGTACTTACCTACTAGTGATGCAGTGTACTTATTTAACCCAGGAATGTATTCGTTATAATAATCTTATGGTTAAACTTCTGTGCTGCCGATTCCTGTGACTTCCAGTTGAACATATCCACCTGCGAAGGAGAAGATTTCTACTTCGCCAGAGCTAGGCACCTAAATGACCGTGGAACGTCTATCCGCACGTGCTTTGGAAGTTTAATCCCAATTCGTGGGAGCCAACAATTATGTACACCACCTCCTCAAAATCAAAATCTGATCAATTTTTCAATCCTCTTTTGAATAAAACATTTTTTTAACTGTTTAGCTACTATCTCCGCCAAGTCTAATATGACTCTATAGACGCTGAACTTATTCAGCTTTAAAATCCGATTGTACTCAGTTTTCAATACCGTTCATTAAATGTATCAGACTTATTAATTCCGGCATAAATGCTCCTTCATTAACGAAGGCTCTGCTCTGCTTTATGATCAAAGAAAATTTTAATTGCAAGTTATTAGACTCTAGCTCAGGCATATTAAACCGGCGGGTTGCAAGAAAGCCGATATATTAAAGTATGGAAACAACACGTACCTAAGTTCATTAACTAAAAGCTGACTACGGACGGGTAAAAAATAGCCTATGACACTCTTGCAATGAAGAAATATCGATTGATACCTCGCTTGTCAAAATCAGACCAAGTTTTTAGTTTTAACACAACCTTTCCTTTGCCTTGTCGTAGTCGGGTATAAAATCCTGTGACACTCTTTACCTGAAGACGAATTGAGTGATACCTCGCTTTTCAATCATCGAACCAATAGAGGCGACGCTTTGGTGGAAAATCCACTTACCCACATACATAGATACATACATACATACTTACATACATAGACTCTATAAATCATTACCATTCCCGTGCTTTGCTGTAGTCGGGAAAAGATTGCGGGTGGAGCGGGGCTGTGTCGTGGCACTCGGCCGTGCATTCAAAATTTTAAGGTCTAGTACCTGGGTAAGTGCCTACTTACTTACTCAGTTTGGTCGTAGCACAGACCTCAACAATTTTGAATTATTTATATCTTTTAACTTTTATATGATTTGAAGTCATCTTTTTTTTATAAATTAGTTTTAATATGTTTGTAAGCTTACATAATGTGATCGAGATGCTTCTTAGCTATAATGGGAATGGGGGAAGGTGTCCGAGGCTATATATTTTTTTAATTTATGCTTTTTATTAGGTAGTAGATATCGATGAAAACTTGTGAATACTAACTTCTTATAACTTATGAATTATGGGCACATTATTGCTGAAATATGATATAAATGGCATGAGAAAAGGCTGCAAGTGTCTCGTATAATGTGTGATCTATCGTGGGTGTTTGCTAGAGTTGTCAATGAAACCATGAGACCGTACTCTCAAATTTGGCGAAATCCAAGTTTTTCCTTTGTCTCGCGGATCCATGTTGAAATCTCCCACGAGCAGTATCTGGGTTTGAGTGTCGGCATCCATCTCGGCGATGATTTTAGTAATTGAGTTTCCAAAAATGCATAGACGATGAAGGAGCAGTTTAAAGTATTTGAATACAGCCCTTGAATGTATATAAGTTGCTATGAAACGGAAAGATCAAAACATAACTTCTACCATATCTCTCGTGCCTGGTTGTACGGTCACGTCGACACTTCTATGTATATCTCTATGTACGTAATCGATTTTTTTAACCGCACCCGGATGGAAAGTACTCTAAATACTGGAGATAGCAAATTTTACTCAAACAAAACATTCCTTTATTTTTAAAAACAAACAAGACTGCATTCAAAGATTTTCGAAAACTCTTTAGTCGGTAATCGAACCGGCTAAAATCGAAAAAAATACATTCTGTACTCTTAAGGCATCAATCAATAGGGTCATTCATAAGAATCAAATCTCTCTAACAAATATGATACATAAAATAAAAGGAAATCCATAAAATCTTGACTTATATTAATTGAAATAAAAAAAAAGAGGGTATACCATCTTGAAATGAGGTTTTATAGGATACACATGTTTATTAATTTAATAAACAGAAGAGAAATTATATAATAATGAGTCTGCATTACAAACACGTGCAAATTGAAATCTTCTTATCTAAATAGTTCTTAGTCATTTTAATAAATAAATGACGTCAAAGATAATTGTAAAAATAAAATGTTTATGTAATCTGATCGACCTATGAGTAATAGTGTTTTATCTGGTCCCATTGAAATTATTAGTTTAGATTTCATGGTTTTTCTTTCATTTTATTTACCATATTTGTTAGAGAGATCTGATCCTTATGATTGACCCTATCGATTGATGCCATAAAAGTACAGGATGTTATTTATTCAAATTTTAGCTAGTTCGATTACCGAGTGTGGCAAGCGAGTTTTCGAAAAACTTTGAATGCAGATCTGTTTCCTTTTAAAAATAAAGGAATGTTTCCTTCGAGAAAAAAATTCTATCTTCAGTATTTAGTGTACTTTCGCTCCGGGTGTGGTAGAAATATTACAACCTGTATTTTATGTTTATATTATATATATTTTATACTTTTCTTCTTTTGGTGACAGGAGGCAATATATTGCCATAAATCACCAATATGTATCACATCTATTCCTCCAAAAAACCCTCTCGTTCGCCCTGTGCTGGAGTTTAGGGTACCGTTGTGAGCTCTAGAACTTCTTCTTTCCAACATTGTGCCTAATCCTTATTTTAACACGGAATTTTCGGGCGCTGCAGACACTTTTGTGATTTTTACTTTTTCCACCCCTTTTAATTAGTCTTAAGTAAACTTTTTCATATTGAATCAAATGTTCTCAACGAGATCTTCAAAACAGCACACAAATGAATACGCTACCTTGTCTAAAGCGTGAGTAATACCGAATTTAACATCAAATAAACATCCAATTTACTGATTTTGCTGTGTGCGTCCTGCCCCTCCCCCTGTCTTCTAACAAAAATTAAATATTACATCAATGAATTGACTAAAAAAGCTTAAAAATTAGAACTTTGGAGCTTTTAGTTACAGAGTTATAAAAGCGAAACGATATAATCCTTTTCGTTACGGGCGCTCTTTTAGTCGTGGTACCCCGTATTTATCGGAGTGATTTTAAACACGTTTCACGTCAAAAATTACGAAGTCTCAAAGTTCCAACAACTAATATCATGAATGAGCTTTATCAACAATTTCTATCGCTAAATTTAAGACATACGGTTCAGTGTCATATATTAAAATTAATTGGCCCGCATATGCGGTCCAAATAGATAAAAGGTTTATTGTGTCAGATTTGGCCTAGCAATTATAATAACAGTACGATATTTTCAGCTTTTAGGCTGTCTAGTCTATAGGCATGTTAAATCATAGGTTGTTGATTATTTACCTATTTATTTATGTTGACCACCACGCCATTATGAAAATACGCCATTATATATTTTGAAAAGGTGGCATTATGAAAAATGGCGTTTTGCGAGCGGTTGGAATTTTGCAAAGTTAGCATTATGACTACACACGTTTTTTTACGTTGAGAAACGCCAGTAATCTTAATTTAATCTCTTTGAATTTTAATCGCCATTTTGCATTACTATTTCCTTTTTCAAATTTATGAATAGGAAGTTAATTTTGTTTAAACATTATCTCAACTGCTATGAGAAAATTACATCATTTTTTAAAATGATACTGCATAATGTCGTTTTATCCCAAGCGGAATAAAACGTTGTAACCCACCCATTACTATATACACACTAGCTAGCGTGTCCTACTTTCCTCAATTTGATTTTTAAGAAGTTGAATTCGAACAGTTTAAGTCCATACTGCTAGTATACTGATATCCAGTTAAGCATGCGTAATAGTTTACGTAAGCCGTTAATTAGACGTGCTTGCCTAATTACCAGATACGTGAGATAAGTTATCATATGCCTAGATTTAACGAAGACCGCTCCAGAATACTAAGCGAGCTGGTAATTTATATGATGATATAACAAGATCTTGATGTACATGTTCTGAAAATTTTAAGCGTATAAGTGTATTTAAATTAAGCAAATTTTCAGTGCCTTGTGTTGTCGTGACTGTACGAAAGTAATTATGAGTGATAAGATTCAAATCCAGTGTTACATGGAATTACAAGAATTTAAAGAACCAATACAATAAATACAAGGACCGATAGCTTTAAGTACTTCGGAGGGCACGTTAAGCTGTCGGTCTTGGCTGTTGTTGATTAATAGTAGACGTAAGACATGTCAATTTAAATAAGTTCCTAAAAAGCTTTAAAAAAAAGTTTTATGCAGTAGCCATGTCATGGTGAAACTTAGAAGTGCTAACACAATTAAATGACTACAACATTTTGTGTCTGTGCTGTTGACTGTTGAGGAGTTCCGTATTCAGAACCCAACCCTGAGTGCAACAACCATCTCATGGCAAAACTTAAAACTGGCTATCATAATAAAATGCGTACACAACATTTTGTGCCTGTGTTGACCGTTGAAGAGTCCCTTTACCTGGAGCTAATCCTGGATGTCGATTCAGGTCATGCTGACCGTAAAACTGCCATCGGAACTGAAAACGTGCAAAAATTCAAATCCGTAGAAAGGGTCGATCCGTGAAAGATCCGTGTTAATTCAGCTTGTAAGATTTGACCTAAACAAACATACATACAAACATTGCAAGATATATAAAAGCTTTTAAAATCATCTGGAATGGTTATAGAATATAGTCCATTACAATTTTAATGCGCGGCTAAAAATAAGTTGTTAAATTTTGCTTGCCGAATGCTGCAAAACTGTGTACTTTGAGATCTATTTGTTTCAACAGTTTGTCCATTCCGGACGTACCTACAATATTTCAATCCTTCCAAAGAACTTTTTCTACTTCTTATGCGTGATGCTTTAGTTTAACATGGAGTATATTAGTTATTTGTTTCTTTGGATAGATTGAAATATTGAAACAAAATGATCTTAATGTACACAGTTTTATACAATAAATGTATTCTTATAGTAACCCTCGGATGACCTGACAAAGTCTGAGACCAGAAGCCAACACTACCTCATACGATAAGCAAGCAACAATAATGTTTGCCAACCTACTTCCAATTTGTCTAATTAATTGCTACTAACATTTTGGCAGGCGTTATTTAAAAATAGCAGCTTCTTATATTTCTTATATCTAATTTTCAAGTATATTCTAGGTACTACGAGTATAGGTATGGTAGGTATTTGATAAACATACAGATAACTATACGTTCCAAATCAATGGTACACCCGCGGTCCTGTCGTCGTGAAAGCGGATGTACTTTATTTTAATAACTGCGGATTTAGAGAGGTGCGTTGAAATTCATTGCACCATGAGATTCATTGCAGGTAGTGTACATCTATTCGAACTGCTGGATTTCAACTTAAAACTTCGGCCGCAGGTTTGACACTCACAATTAATATACCGACAATAAGACGACCGGTTGGCCGAGTGGTTAGTGACCCTGACTCGAAGTCAAACAACGGTCGTGGCTTCGAAACCCGCAAAGTGCAATCATTTGCGTGATGAGCAGAAATGTTTGTTTCCGAGTCATGGATTTAATATTCGTATCTATCTATGTATGCTTATCCGTGATCTAGAACCCATAGTACAGGGTATTCTAGTTTTGGGCTAGGTAATTGAGTGAATCGTCCGGAACATATAAATGTGCTGCTTATATGGCCGCCATTTTTACCATTTTTAAATTTAATGTTGGTGTGCTGTAATATTTTATTTTTTTGTGTAATAAAGAATTAGATATATATCTACTTATTTTATACACTTATTTACGAACTATAGATTGTACCCAGAGATGATGATCCAAGGGATCTCTTGAACTGATCTCTCTTAATAACCACCTATCAAGCTTTTTACACGACAGCCCAAAAAAAAGGAGTAAAGTGTTTTTAGGATTCAAGTATTATATGTTTGTGTGTATGTAAGTGAGTTTATTTATTCCACGCCATAACTTTTAAATGCTTGAACAGATTTGGATGTATGGGGTATCGATAGAATTATTTCATTATCCCGAGTAACACAGGCATATTTTTTAAATATGACTACATTTAGAAATGCGAAATAATATGTTTTTTTTCAATATGGGTATCAAATTGAAGGCCTTGATGAGCATATTTCAACAATATATAATTTATTGGCATAACTCAAAACTTGTCACTAAAATGTATAAAAAAGAACACCAAATAAAAGAGCCCTGCCAAAAACAAATATATATATCGTAAGACGGGTTTACAAACTAAGCTAATTTTTTTAAGAATGTAGTACCTAACTGTCACGATAACCGAATTTGGTAAAGGCATGTGCCACGCAGAGGCACGGAATGATGCGGGTTCGAACCCCGTCCATGATTCAAATTTGTCGTTTAGGAGTGAGTAAACAAGTTAGTGAAATGATTTTAGATGGCATTCAAAAGGCGTAAGTATGAAAAATGTGTAGTACCGATCAAGCCACCGAACCACTTCATCGCACTCCAAATTCTCTCTAATAACCGTCTTAAAAGAAAACTTAACTCATAAGTTATGATTTAAATTATGGTTCCGCAGATCAGGGATCTCTGGAATCAAATAGTACGAGTAATTAATATTTTTTTCAACTTTTTGCCTTACGCTTTCCAGCATAAGTACCTAACCTACCTATTCCACGTTAGAAAGATCTAAGAGACCCATGACTTGACCAATATTTGTCCAACAAATAACAATGTGCATTTGAATGGAAAACATCTGTATCAAAGTTAAAGGAAGCCATGTACAGAGTCGCGGTCCCACATGTTAGAGCGCAGTTTTAACTCTTCTACTTTGACACTGCTCGTGAGTATTCTCTTCTATAATTTTCTCGTCCAAATCGTTTTGTCCACTTTTATTCCGATTTCTGTGGTTCTGTCAGATCACAATTTCTAAGGTCGGCTGAATAAGCCTAGCTGACTCTCGAGCTGTAAATGGACTCCCCACTGCAAAATTAGGAGTCAAGCACTCAATATTATACCGATCCGCTCGTACGCATAAGCCTCATGAACACATTAACACCATGGTATGCCGATCAGTCGCTACATTGGAGCAAGGCCTCGTCTGTTTAGTCGGTTTGATTCTGTCACAGGTCTCTTGAAAAATGAAAAACAATGCCGTCTTTTGTGGTGAATATTGTATTAAAAAATGTACTTCTCTTATTTTGTTTCACGTTCACCTCACTCACACCGCCGCCGTTCAGAAACAGAATTATTCATTTACAAGAATGCAGTAATTTAGTAGATGGTAATAATAAATTATCGAACATGCTCACAAAATTTCACGAGAATCGGTTGAGAAATGCGACCTGTAGAAGAGAACAGCTAGACATCCGCCGGACATACGAAAGTATTTTTGCCCAAGCCGAATCGGAGTCCAGTACATCCTACCATAACAATGGTGTGCAACATATTTATACAAGATATATAATTACCTACAACATACAATGATAAGAAACAAAATGCAATATTAAATTATAGGATTTATTATTTAATTAATGTCAAAATGTTAAATGTCAAATTAAAGTTAATGTCAAATTTGCTGAGTTTAGCGGCGGGTAGTATTTTTTTTTACTTATTGGCTGCAAATCGCACGCTAAATGAGACTGCCAACGATTTCAAAAGCCGTTACTAGAATAAAATTTGGAGTTAAAATTCAATATTTACAAAAAATGACTCGGTTTATTTCCAACATGTATTTAAAATAGCAACAGTGGAAAAAGCTAACGCAAAATACCTATCTCCAAGGTAAAATAATAAGTCTCATTCGATGATTCTTAGGTACCTTCATTTCCTATAATAGCCTTTAGAAATAGGCGAGTATTTTCTCACAAAATATTACAATTCTGTATTCTTCAACATACCTGACTCGAAAATTGTAACCAGCTGGTCTAACAATACCCTACAGATGGCGTCCGTCCAATTCAAACAGAAATACCCCACCCTAATTATCATATATTAAAATTAATTATTTAAACTAGAGGGAATTTCAAGGAATTCCAATTTGAAGAGTTTCGACGATCCTTGAAGATTTTACGGGAATTTTAAAATTAATAAAAGGGTAGAGCACCTGTGAAGTTTGTGTTGGCTTTGTCGCTGGTATAGTCTGGCGCAATTTTGAAACTGCCCAAAGTGCTGGATTGCTACTAGAAAATAGATCATTAGAATGTAGAAACTAAAATAAGAGTACATAAATTAGAATACCGAAAGTTTAAAATACCGAAAATACATAGAGTTTTCTACCACATGAGATTCGGGTCGACCAGTTTCGGTGAAATAGTTATTATTTTATGTTGATAACCATAATAAATTTTGTACCTAAATTAATTGCCTATTAATCATTTTAACTATAATTTGAGGACATCATTCACTTCAATGAACAATTATTGATTTTTATTTTTTTGACTTCCGTTAGCCGAATGTTAGTGACCCAGAGTAGTCAACCAACGGTCGCGGGTTCGAATCCTGCTAGGTGCAATCATTTGTGTGATGAGCAGAAACGATTGTTTTCAAGTCATGGATGTAATATTCGTATCTATGTATGTTTTCCGTTGTCTAGTAGCTATATGTATAGCCCAGGATATCCTAGTTAGGTAATTGGTTGAATTATCCCGAATATTTTCATTAATTATCTAGATTCGTTATTTAGAACCTTAGAATTTTGATCATTAATATTATTGTATTTTTTCTCTTTATGGATCAAATAAACCGACGGATTTTACGCTTGAGAACGTAATTCCCGTTTGCGATGTTCAGGTCAAATATGTTGCATTATTACTAAAAAACTAGATCAATACTAAAATGCAGGCATTTAAGACCTACATAATAAACATTTTTTTTATCCGAAAACGGGTTGAACAAAAAAAAATACACAATCACACAAAAAAAAATATTACACTTCAAACCGCAAATGAAATAATTTTGCAAATTTAAATAGGAGGGACCACAATCGAAAGATTATGGAACGTCATCACACGCCATCTTATGGTGCTATCTCTCAACCAGCTGCTAGGCCCCGCATCCTGGCTTGATATATCTTACACGATCTTAACGTAAGATTTGGACATGCTTCTTCTCTTTTGAGACTTAGCGGAGGTGCTAGGTACTTTGATAGTAAGCGTAAAACATAATGGTATGTCTGTCTGAGAAAGTTCTTAATGGGGTTATCAACCTTTAAGACCTTTCAAGTAACGATTATGTATTATGTGCGTAAGTATTTCAAAAGGTTACTATGTTGATACTTGAGCACGAGGTTTCAATTTAGCGCGAGGAGTCCGAGACACTTTTACCTATACATTTTGAAGGGTGATAAAAAGTTTCTGAACCATTTTTCCTTTTCTGAGCCATGATAAACCTATTTCCCTCTTATTTTTCATGAAAACCATTTAAAGGGTTAAGTGACTTCTATTCAACATTTAGTCAGTTTGTAGTTTGCAAATGAGTCAATCTACCAGCAAAAAAGGTGACTCCCAGTTAACGCAAAAGATTTTTAGCCATCAAAAAGGACTGGTGCACAATCCAGTTCCATTTTAAACCTCAAATAATGCTTATCACATTGAAATAAGGTTGATTTCTTAATAAAGTTCTGTGCTACAAAAGAGTTTTGATTCACCCCATTCCGATTTACGCAGTTCCATTTTTATCGTCGCCAGATATTTATTTACGTCCGTTTCGGACTTGCTTCCCTCCGTCAGCTAACCAGCAAGGATACGCGGTTGGTGTCACCGTTTTTAAAATAACATTACTAATTAAAATAGTACAAGAATATCTGTACTGCAAACCTATTAATTATTTGGTACAAGTAATTTTTATTACTTCATATTTTCTTTTCATATTGAAAATTCTGCCATCATGGACTGAAACATCACTAAAGTGGCTAGGGGAGATTAATAGATTTAGTTTTGTAGTTAGCAAGTACTGAGTTATTATAAGCGAGAAGACTTCATGAGTTTCAGCTTTCGGAGCGAGCCGGGTTTCAAGGGGATTGCGGTACCTTAGACCACATCCGCACAGTTTGGCAAGTAGGTAAGTCAGAAGACTGAAGAGTATTATTACCAGCCCCTCTGCTTTTGTGGTCTTTGAGAAAGCCTTTTACTCTGTTGAAACCTGGGCTTTTCTCGAGTCCCAGCAGCGATGCCAAGTGGACCGGCGATATAATGACTGGTGATGAGATGCTTGTATGACGCCACGACTATGTATGTTCATGACCAGAACCGACAAACTAAACCTATCCAGCTGCGCAGGGGAGTGAGGCAGGGGGATGTTATATCCCCGAAACTGTTCACTAATGCCCTGAAAGATATGTATAAGACGCTGGACTGAAAAGGAATGGCTTACATATAAATAGTGAGTGCATATCACACCTACGATTCGCTGATGATATTGTCCTTATGGCGGAGTCATTGCAGGATCTCGAAGGAATGCTGATCGACCTAGCTCACGCTTCTAGTCGTATTGGTCTCGAATAAACATGGACTAACCCAATGTTATGTTAAACTACCTTATTAACCCGAGACCAATCGTCATTAATGGTGTCCCCTTGAAGTTAAATATAAATAAAACGGCTAAAAACTCACGAAAAAGAAAATCGGAAATACTCCGACCAGTTTCAGACTATTTTGAAGTCCTTCATCTGGGAGTGTTATGCCGACAAACCGCGACGAGCGCTACGAACGTCAGCAACGTGTTGTTTGTTTGCGCGGCTTGTCGACATAACACTCCCAGATGAAGGACTTCAAAATAGTCTGAAACTGGTCGGAGTATTTCCGATTTTCTTTTTCGTGAGTTTTTAGCCGTTTTATTTATATTTAACTTCAAGGGGACACCATTAATGACGATTGGTCTCGGGTTAATAAGGTAGTTTAACATAACATTGGGTTAGTCCATGTTTATTCGAGACCAATACGACTAGAAGCGTGAGCTAGGTCGATCAGCATTCCTTCGAGATCCTGCAATGACTCCGCCATAAGGACAATATCATCAGCGAATCGTAGGTGTGATATGCACTCACTATTTATATGTAAGCCATTCCTTTTCAGTCCAGCGTCTTATACATATCTTTCAGGGCATTAGTGAACAGTTTCGGGGATATAACATTCCCCTGCCTCACTCCCCTGCGCAGCTGGATAGGTTTAGTTTGTCGGTTCTGGTCATGAACATACATAGTCGCGGCGTCATACAAGCATCTCATCACCAGTCATTATATCGCCGGTCCACTTGGCATCGCTGCTGGGACTCGAGAAAAGCCCAGGTTTCAACAGAGTAAAAGGCTTTCTCAAAGACCACAAAAGCAGAGGGGCTGGTAATAATACTCTTCAGTCTTCTGACTTACCTACTTGCCAAACTGTGCGGATGTGGTCTAAGGTACCGCAATCCCCTTGAAACCCGGCTCGCTCCGAAAGCTGAAACTCATGAAGTCTTCTCGCTTATAATAACTCAGTACTTGCTAACTACAAAACTAAATCTATTAATCTCCCCTAGCCACTTTAGTGATGTTTAAGTCCATGATGGCAGAATTTTCAGTATGAAAAGAAAATATGAAGTAATATAAACTACTTGTACCAAATAATTAGTAGGTTTACAGTACAGATATTCTTGTACTATTTTAATTAGTAATGTTATTTTAAAAACGGTGACACCAACCGCGTATCCTTTCTGGTTAGCTGACGGAGGGAAGCAAGTCCGAAACGGACGTAAATAAATATCTGGCGACGATAAAAATGGAACTGCGTAAATCGGAATGGGGTGAATCAAAACTCTTTTGTAGCACAGAACTTTATTAAGAAATCAACCTTATTTCAATGTGATAAGAATTATTTGAGGTTTAAAATGGAACTGGATTGTGCACCAGTCCTTTTTGATGGCTAAAAATCTTTTGCGTTAACTGGGAGTCACCTTTTTTGCTGGTAGATTGACTCATTTGCAAACTACAAACTGACCAATGGGAAATGTTGAATAGAAGTCACTTAACCCTTTAAATGGTTTTCATGAAAAATAAGAGGGAAATAGGTGTTTCATGGCTCAGAAAAGGAAAAATGGTTCAGAAACTTTTTATCACCCTACAAAATGTATAGGTAAAGGTGTCTCGGACTCCTCGCGCTAAATTGAAACCTCGTGCTCAAGTATCAACATAGTAACCTTTTGAAATACTTACGCACATAATACATAATCGTTACATGAAAGGTCTTAAAGGTTGTTAACCCCATTAAGAACTTTCTCAGACAGACATACCATTATGTTTTACGCTTACTATCAAAGTACCTAGCACCTCCGCTAAGTCTCAAAAGAGAAGAAGCACGTCCAAATCTTACGTTAAGATCGTGTGAGATATATCAAGCCAGGATGCGGGGCCTAGCAGCTGGTTGAGAGATAGCACCATAAGATGGCGTGTGATGACGTTCCATAATCTTTCGATTGTGGTCCCTCCTATTTAAATTTGCAAAATTATTTCATTTGCGGTTTGAAGTGTACTTAATATATTTTTTTGTGTGATTGTGTATTTTTTTTTGTTCAACCCGTTTCCGGATAAAAAAAATGTTTATTATGTAGGTTCTAAATAACGAATCTAAATAATTAATGAAAATATTCGGGATAATTCACACCTAGGTTTTAGGTAATTCCTAACTAGGATATCCTGGGCTATACCTATAGCTACTAGACAACGGAAAACATACATAGATACGAATATTACATCCATGACTTGAAAACAATCGTTTCTGCTCATCACACAAATGATTGCACCTAGCAGGATTCGAACCCGCGACCGTTGGTTGACTACTCTGGGTCACTAACATTCGGCTAACGGAAGTCAAAAAAATAAAAATCAATAATTGGTCATTGAAGTGAATGATGTCCTCAAATTATAGTTAAAATGATTAATAGGCAATTAATTTAGGTACAAAATTTATTATGGTTTTCAACATAAAGTAATAACTATTTCACCGAAACTGGTCGACCCGTATCTCATGTGGTAGAAAACTTTATGTATTTTCGGTATTTTAAACTTTCGGTATTCTAATTTATGTACTCTTATTTTAGTTTCTACATTCTAATGTTCTATTTTCTAGTAGCAATCCAGCACTTTGGGCAGTTTCAAAATTGCGCCAGACTATACCAGCGACAAAGCCAACACAAACTTCACAGGTGCTCTACCCTTTTATTAATTTTAAAATTCCCGTAAAATCTTCAAGGATCGTCGAAACTCTTCAAATTGGAATTCCTTGAAATTCCCTCTAGTTTAAATAATTAATTTTAATATATGATAATTAGGGTGGGGTATTTCTGTTTGAATTGGACGGACGCCATCTGTAGGGTATTGTTAGACCAGCTGGTTACAATTTTCGAGTCAGGTATGTTGAAGAATACAGAATTGTAATATTTTGTGAGAAAATACTCGCCTATTTCTAAAGGCTATTATGGGAAATGAAGGTACCTAAGAATCATCGAATGAGACTTATTATTTTACCTTGGAGATAGGTATTTTGGAATAGGTAGGTTAGGTGCTATTTTAAATACATGTTGGAACTTAAACCGAGCCATTTTTTGTAAATATTGATTTTATTTTTATATTTTATATTTTAACTCCAAATTTTATTCTAGTAACGGCTTTTGAAATCGATTGCAGTCTCATTTAGC
The DNA here is from genome assembly GCA_946251855.1 of Alsophila aescularia. Taxonomy (NCBI): domain Eukaryota; kingdom Metazoa; phylum Arthropoda; class Insecta; order Lepidoptera; family Geometridae; genus Alsophila; species Alsophila aescularia. The sequence continues at coordinate 11,833,503 of OX276385.1, forward strand.
GTGCGATTTGCAGCCAATAAGTTAAAAAAAATACTACCCGCCGCTAAACTCAGCAAATTTGACATTAACTTTAATTTGACATTTAACATTTTGACATTAATTAAATAATAAATCCTATTATTTAATATTGCGTTTTGTTTCTTATCATTGTATGTTGTAGGTAATTATATATCTTGTATAAATATGTTGCACATCATTGTTATGGTAGGATGTACTGGACTCCGATTCAGCTTGGGCAAAAATACTTTCGTATGTCCGGCGGATGTCCAGCTGTTCTCTTCTACAGGTCGCATTTCTCAACCGATTCTCGTAAAATTTTGTGAGCATGTTCGATAATTTATTATTACCATCTACTAAATTACTGCATTCTTGTAAATAAATAATTCTGTTTCTGAACGGCGGCGGTGTGAGTGAGGTGAACCACGTGAAACAAAATAAGAGAAGTACATTTTTAATACAATATTCACCACAAAAGACGGCATTGTTTTTCATTTTTCGAGAGACCTGTGACAGAATCAAACCGACTAAACAGATGAGGCCTTGCTCCAATGTAGCGACTGATCGGCATACCATGGTGTTAATGTGTTCATGAGGCTTATGCGTACGAGCGGATCGGTATAATATTGAGTGCTTGACTCCTAATTTTGCAGTGAGTCCATTTACAGCTCGAGAGTCAGCTAGGCTTATTCAGCCGCCCTTAGAAATTGTGATCTGACAGAACCACAGAAATCGTAGACTAGACTAGAAGGACTTCAAAATAGTCTGAAACTGGTCGGAGTATTTCCGATTTTCTTTTCGTGAGTTTTTAGCCGTTTTATTTATATTTAATATGAATATCACTCGCGTTAGTTTTCAAAATCAAATAGCAAACCCCTTGAACTTGTTCAGGAGTATGTTTAACTCAAGCAAAATATGCGACTGGGTAGGAACAACTTCGTCAAAGAAGCCGATAGGTAGATTCAGCTAGGTTGGGCAGTATTTGGTAAATTGTGTCAGGCCTTGTCGTCGTCTATACCACAGTACCTAACGACGAAAGTCTTCAACGTGTGCGTCCTACCCGTTATGACCTACGGAGTCGAAACGTGGACACTCACAGTACGACTGGTTCAAAGTCACTCAGCGAGCTATGGAGAGAGCTATACTTGGAGTTTGTCTAAGAGTTCTAGAGCGGATACCACGTTTAGGCAAAAGTATTGTAGGGCGCCCGCCGGCCAAGTTGAGTGACGACTTGCGAAAGACGGCTGGCATCGACTGGATGAGGATGAGGAGAGCCGAAGATCGGGCTCAGTGGCGTTCGTATGGAGAAGTCTACGTCCAGCAATACAGGCTGATGATGATGATGACGATGATAATGAGTTAGCATAAAAGAAATATACACACAGGCACTAGAATTTCTTTACAGATATTTTGTCTAATAATTTAATTTGTATAATAATTTTAATAAGTATTGAGTTATTATAGATTCCCGCAAAAGAAACTCACGCATACTTCAACATACTCGTACTTAGGTATATCATATAGATAGAGATTTTTAAATAATTGAATTTCTCTATGGTTAATTTTATATATCAATTTGGTGACACAAACCGCAAAGTACTAAACAAGGAACCGCACTGTGGATCGGTTAGCTAAAAACGGACATTTGAAAACGGCCACCATTTTAATGTGTCACTAAAGGACCCCAATACAAAACAAACTCACCCTTACTCTCATTTAAATAAACTCTACATTCCTAAAACAGCGAGCTTAACTCTATTCTGTAAACATTAACATTGGTTTTTTCTTTTCGAGATTTCCGAAGTTCAGAAACAAATGCTGAGTCTGAGAGTTTGGTAAATAACAGTGGGAAAAATCAGCAAACAGCGGATTCGAGAGTAAATAAGGAGATAATGTGATTCAGGATTTAATCTGAAAACATCGCAGCTACTGTTGTTAAGTACATATAAAGCTTTCCAGTACCAAGACTGAGTTCTGAGCAAGTACAAAATGTGTGCATAAAATATGTAACCATTGTAGGTCATCCATAACGTTACATGAATTTAGCAGATTTAGTAAAAAACAAAGAATAAGCTTTGTCCCCCGTCTTTGTCCCAAGTTTCAAATTGTGAGACCCTCTCTTCCCATGCTGTTGCGCTGTGGCCCTCCCCCTTGACGTGAGGCTTAATTTCTGGACGATTCTTATCATTTTTGACCCCCGAAAGCGAACAGAGAGGGGTGTTATAAGTTTTGGGTGTGACTATGTCTTTCTGTGGCGTCGTAGCTCCTAAACGAATGGACCGATTCTGATGCGTTTTTTTGTTGTTTGAAAGCTGATGTGATCGAGATGGTTCTTAGCTATAATGGGGGTTATATACATTTTTAAATTATGCTTGTATTTAATGCAAATTGAGAGTAGGCTACCATTAGGTCCACATTGTCCCAATTCTCTAGTCCTCCATATTTGCATTGTCCCTTTTGTCTATGTTACTTTATCATTCTTTCAATTTAAACACATACAATATTTTTAATTATTCAGTTCCATGCATCTCAACAATTAACCGATATGTTAAGTACCCAAACTTATAGATATTTCTAGAAACAAAGCATTTAACTAACATAAACACAGTTCAACAAATACTACGAAAACAAACCAACGTAAAATCGTTGGTTTGTTTTCGTAGTATTTGTTGAATTATGACAAATTAAAACAAAACAAAATTTCCCCATTAAACAAAATTTCCGGACAGAATATTCTCGTAAGTCATAAATTGCAAAGCCTTCTCGACAATTTCACTAAAACATTTCGAGTTGACCGTCTGCTGGATTAAAAATATTCATATCTTCTATGTGATTAGTATCAAAAATGTATAGCTTGTATGTCTCCTACGTCAATAATAGCTGTACTGATTTTGTCGATTGCCTTGACTACAGTTACAGCTTCGTATGTTTTTATAAACGGCGACAAATAACTTCTTGAGGAATCCGCCATATCCAAAGACCCTAAAGCATCCGTCTAAACGAACTTGCAGCTCTTAAAACGTTTCAAATTATGCTCCTAGTGCATAGACAACTGCATATTACTCCATACTCACTATTGTTTATTCTGTGACTAACGCCAGGAGATGAAATAATGTCAATTTTAGTTTCATGGACGCTCGGTGGGCGTTTTGAATCAGCACAAACGAAAGTACGGCACAGCAAATCCTTAGAGATCAATGTCCCAGTGCCATAATTGAAAATGATGTGCCAATCACCATAGTCGCTTTTCGTAAGTAGATTAGATAGTAAAAGTGTTTTTTTTTATGAAAATTTATGTCGACGTTATAGCGGATGAAGCCACTGACAATAGCGTGTTGGTACATTGCTTTTGTTCAAAAATTCCCATCGAAGGAGGATAAAAGAATTGGCTATTTAAATGCATGTTTAATGGCTCTAAGAGCCAGTAATTCAATGCAATCGCTCAATCAATGAATTTTGCAATCTAATGTAAACACTTGCAAGCAAGCTTTGTGTCTTTTAAATAGAAAGTTAACCAGATTTAGATGTGCATTTGACAAACGTTGCCTGCTGATGAATTTGACAAATGAGGTGTCGATTTATCGACTCCTCAAAAGGAGGAGGTTCTCGTCGTTTGTATTTTATTTTATTTTATTGATTAATACCTAGTTATGCATCCCGGCACCATCATTATCGGCGCATAGCGCCCGGTCGCCCACACAATTCCGCTTAATTTAATGACTATGTTTTATTCTGTGCGATTGTTAGTTGTCGACTTGGCACTTTTGTTAGTATGTAAGGTGTTTATAATTAAGTTTAGAGGAGCTCAGTCTGTACTTAGCATTCAATCAATTAATACATCAATTTAACTTCAAATTTGTATTTTTTAAAACGTCCCTTGGGTCCGTCGCAATTTGAGTGGCGCAGCCGGTAGGATATCCGTTATCCTGCTGCCGGGTTGACGCTTAAGGACCCTAAAATCGGTTGTTCGCGTCGAGTATCCTGCAGTGAATTCGGGTATCCTCGAACCAAAATAATAACTCTCCCGCGACGCGTGTGCAGCGAAAACAGTTCAATCAGTGATCGGTTTGTGCACCAGACCCGAGACGAGGCGGATTGGCCCTGGACAGACTCACGCAAGGAGGATATGGGATTGAGCAGTTTGTGAGTAAACCTCTTCACACCTGTTTTCATAATACCCTATCTTTTCCGTATTTTCCGACCCCAAATCGTTGGCCTAACTAATTACGTCTATCTGATTTTGTTTGATTCAAGTATCGTTATATTCGTAATTGTTAGTGTTTATTAATAAGTTGTGTTTATTGATTATCGAAATCAATTTAGTGATATTAATAGTTGTTTAGTGATTATTGAAATCAGTAGTAGCTAAAATGGTTAACGAACAAAATGAAACGATTAAGATGATCCCTAGGGAAATATTGTGTATAATTCCTATGTATGATGGAGACGAAAAACTACTGAACTTATTCATTACGAAATGTGAATATGTTATTAGAGCTTTTCAACTGGAAGGAAATACGTCACAAAATTTGTACGTATTTCATTCTGTAACGAGTAGACTTACGGGTAGAGCTGCGACTCTACTTAGTGAACATCAAAATTTAACATCATGGACTGAACTTAAACAAATTCTTACCCAACATTTTGGCGATCCCCGCTCAGAAGAGTGTATAGCGATTGAATTGGAAAGTTTGAAAATAAAACAAGGTGAATCACATATCCAGTTTTGCCATAGAATACAGAATGTTAGGAGTTCTTTAATTGCGAAAGTAAACATAATTACCGATGAAGGAGTTAAAGCAGCGAAAATGATTATCTATAACAATACAGCTTTGAACGTATTTCTATATAACCTTCCCGAAGATATGATTCGTATAGTGCGATTGAAGGGTTGCTCTACCCTTGAAAATGCATTAAGCGTAGTTATCGAGGAAGTAAATTTTCTGCAACAATATAACGCAAAAAATAACAAAGCGAAACCGGCCACATTGCTACAACCAAACCCACAAAATTCACTGAGACCTCTGAACGATATTAGGCCTTCGTTAAGCCAAATGCCTAATCAACCTAACTTTAAATTTGGCATTCCACAAAACCAAAACTTGCCCGGATTCAGGCCAAATTTCATCCAGCCAAATAGGTTTGCACCCCCTCAAGGTTATCGGTTCGGTGTGCAACCAAATATGCCCCAACGAAATTTTAATCAGGGGCCTACTCAACAGCTACGCCCTCCATTCCAACAAGGTGGTTTTCGATTCGGAATTCCTCAACAACAACATTTTAAATATGGTGTCCCTAACCAACAGCAGCAAAACACAAATCAGTTTAAATTTGGTATTCAACACCAACAACAACAAGCACCCAAAACTATAAATGACCCCGATGTTTCAATGCGCACGGCACCTGTCAGACAAAATATGATCACCAATGACTTGTTTTATAGCGAGGAACCGTCAACTTACCAGGATTATTACTCCGACAACTATGACAATAACTATTATGAGTTAGCGCCTATTGATTATGTGGAGAACGCCCACGCCGATGTTGATTATCCGGATTATACTGGAAACATTGTAAATGAGGAAATTAGTGTCCCTGAAAATTTTCAAGCACCAGCCTCGAACGACGCGGTGAAATGATAAGCCTCAACTATTGCGATAGCATTTTAAAATTACCCCACATTGAAATTCCTGAAATTAAAGCGAAGTTTCTTATTGACACAGGAAGCAGTAGATCATTTATAAGTCCTGCTAAAGCCAATGATTTTTTCACTGACTTCAAACAACACGAACCCTTTACAGTCGTCAGCACCCACGCCCAAAGCATTCACGATGAGGTAATATGTATACCATTATTGAAAACGTTCAAAAGTACACTTCCACACAAATTCTTCATTTATGACGTCGACAGTAGATACGATGGACTTATAGGATCTGATCTGCTTAAGAAACTGGCAGCTAACGTAGATATGGGAAATCAGATTTTACATACACTCAACACTGATATACCCATAATATATAATCCACCCTATGAAGTTATGTTAGAACCGAGGTCCGAAACACGAATTAAAATACCCACCAATTATCAAAACGGTGATGCTATTGTGGATTTTACGGAGTTTAGTGAAGGAATACGTATGCCAACTGCTCTTGTCAAATGTAGCAATTTCTTTGCTACAACAGTAATTCAGAATATCTCGAACGAAAAGGCTACGATTACTTTTACAGAACCATTTGATGTGACAGTGTTTGAAGGTGAAGAGTGCAAGCTAAATGTAGTGATTGATGACTGTGAGATCGACACTATCCTAAAAGAGAATTTGACTAAATTAAGGCTGGAACACACGAATAAAGAAGAGCATGAGAGTATTTCCAAATTATGTTACGAGTACCGCGATATATTTTATTGTGACAAAATCCCTCTCTCTTTTGCTAATCAAGTGAAACATGAAATTCGCACGGTTAATGAAAATCCAATTTATATTCGACCATATCGACATCCACATTCACAGAATGAAGAAATACAGAACCAGGTAGAGAAACTCCTCAAAGATAATGTTATACAAGAATCCCACTCACCTTGGAGTGCGCCGGTTCACTTGGTACCCAAAAAAATAGACGCATCAGGTGAAAAGAAATTCAGAATGGTCATTGACTACCGCAGGTTAAATGAAATCACGGTAGACGACAAATACCCCTTACCAAATATAACCGACCTTTTTGATAAATTAGGTAAATCGACATATTTCAGCACAATAGATCTCGCTTCCGGGTACCACCAAATCGAGGTCAACCCCGCGGATAAACCTAAAACTGCATTTACAACCCAGTCAGGACACTTTGAATTCCAACGCATGCCCATTGGTTTGAAGACCGCACCGGCTACATTTCAAAGGGCCATGGATAATGTGCTACGAGGCCTTCAGGGTTTACACTGCCTAGTATATCTAGATGATATTATAGTATATTCATCCAGTCTACAGGATCACATTTCAAAATTACGTAAAATTTTTGATCGTCTCAGAGAAACCAATCTTAAAGTAACACTGGACAAATGCGAATTTCTCAGGAAAGAAGTGTTGTATTTAGGCCATACCATCACCAAAAACGGCCTTATGCCAAACAACGATAAAGTGCAAGCGGTGCTTAATTTTCCGATACCACGAACGACCACAGAAATTAAAAGTTTCCTTGGCTTGGTTGGCTACTACAGAAAATTTATCAAAGATTTCGCCAAGGTCACACAACCGTTAACCTCCTGCCTAAAAAAGCGAAATAAAATTGAGTTAACTCCGGAGTACAAAGATGCGTTTGAGAGGTGTAAGGAGCTATTAACTAACGCCCCCCTTTTACAATTCCCGGATTTTACCCGACCATTCGTTCTCACGACCGATGCATCAAACTTTGCTCTTGGTGCTGTTCTTTCACAAGGCCCAATCGGAAGTGACAAACCCGTGGCATTTGCAAGTAGGACCTTGAACGAAGCCGAGTCACGATATAGCACAATAGAGAAGGAAATGCTAGCGATCATTTGGGCCACAAAACATTTCCGTCCCTATTTATACGGAAAGAAATTTACTATATATACGGATCATAGGCCGTTGGCTTGGTTGAAAACGATGGATGAACCTAATAGCAAAATTACGAGGTGGAAGTTACGTTTGTCAGAATTTGATTTTGACGTTGTATATAAAAACGGAAAGCAAAACAGTAATGCGGATGCATTATCTCGTATAAGGATTAATGCGTTAGGCGGAAAGGATAATGAGTCAATGGAAGTAAATTTGGATGAAAATGAACAAAAGCTCCAGCGACAATTGGATGAAGTTATTGAGGAATTAGTACAAATAGGTAAAAAACAACACCAAAGTGATGCGTGTGAACGACCAGCGTCCCCAGTTGTAACTTTATCTGATTCAGAGAAAACCATAAGCGTTATAGAATCCAACGATCGACGATCCCCATATCCAATTCCGTCTGTAAACAGTAGCACCAACACGGCGCCTGAATGGCCAAGTAATAGTAGTACGAATACAGTTCATTCTGCACGCGACTTAGATTCAGAAGGTATACTCATCTTACAAGAGGCCATAGACACTAAGCCGAACCAAATACTCGTATATACCTGAAACAAAAACGAAATTGGAGTTAAAAACTTATCAAGACCGAAACAAAGAATACTAGAAGTCCACTTACCTGTAGATAACCCGAATCTCGTCAAACAATTCCTCCTGGAATACATAAAACCCAAAGTAAAGCATTTTTTTTACTTTGAGAGTGAAATTCATCGCAAACAATTTTCCAAAAACGTGGAGGTGAAACAAAATTCGCAATAAAGGACGGAGATTCAGTTTTCATTAAAGGAGCAAACACTAGGCGTAGCAAAGACAAACCGCGCTATCAAAAAGCTCAAGTCATTGGAGAGATTCGTAGAAATGTTGTACCAGTAATTACACGTGACCGAACAACTAAAGTACCTATTAAAGACATTAAGCGTCCTTCGCAGGTTAATACTTCTGGCGATCCATGCGATCCGAAGCCAGGCCCTTCAACTGCACCCGATTGACAAGAACCCCGGGCTGTTACCCATCCGGGAAGGTCAAGCTTTTGTCAGCTACGATAAATGGACCGTTATCAAGATTTTAGATTTAAAATTAGTTTATGAGGAATTAGAATTAAATATAAACAGGTACATAACGCTTAGAAACCAAGTTCACAGCTGTATTGATAGTAACGTTTTAGATTCACATTTAATTAACGCGGAAGTTCAAACAGATTACATAATGAATATAACCATAGAAAAGTACAAGCAGTTAATTCCTTCAGCAAGGGTAAAACGTGGTTTAATAAACCCTCTTGGTTCTTTGGTAAAAATGATTACAGGAAATCTTGATAATGATGACGCCTTAATGTACGAAAAGTTAATAAATAATTTAAATTCAAAACAGGACGCTGTATCTAAGAAAATGACAATAATCACTGAAATGGTGGGTACCTTTACTAAAATAGCGAATTTTACTAGAAGCAACTTTATTCAGATTGAAGAAAGCATTCAAGAAATAGATTTGTATTTAAATGAAACAAGGACTTACCAGAAATTCAATAAAATTATTAATAATTACGGTACATTTCTTCATAATTTTCAAATTATCTACTTTAGATTAGATGAAATTGAAACTGCCATTGCTTTTAGTAAGATTAAAGTATTACATCAATCAATTGTTGATACGAATGAATTGTTACTACTGTTAACTGAAATAGAAAAAAATGGTAAATTAATGTTTCCTGTTAATTTAGAAAATATTGTTAAAATAGAACAAAGTTATATTTATAAGAAATTTATAACTATTATAAACTAATACCACTACCAATTTTAGACGATGCTAAAGGTCAAACAACCCTTATCCTACCTAAATATCCATATGTCCTTATGAAGGGGTTGAAAACAGTACCGCTCTCTCAACCATGTTCCGAAGCAGATGAAGACCATTTCCTGTGCTACGAGAATGACGTTTTGCCTCTGGTTAGAGATGACTGCGTCACTGAACTTCTACAGTTTACCACTAACATCTCGAGTTGCCATCCGATTCCTGTCATTATTAATGATGTCAAGGTCAATCCTGTACAGCCAAACCGCTGGATAATTTATACGAACACTGAGACACTACTTACAAAGTACTGCGAAAATGAAATAACCCAAGAAACAGTTCGCGGGACGTATCTGTTAATTATGAATGATGATTGTGTTGTCAAAATTAAAGAAGTGACCCTGAAAAGACATCAAATTAGTGGGAAAGACATAATTTACGAAAAGCTGCCAATAATTCAATTACCAAAAATATCCAACGTACCGAATTCGCAAAGAAAACCAGTTAATCTCAACGGAATTAATCTCGCCGACGTCCAGTTCCTGAATTACTTATTGCAGAAAAGTGGAAGTGAGATTATTAGTGATAGTGAAAAATTTGAAAGTTTTTTTAAAAGTGTTAGCATAGGAAACATTGTAATTTGGTTAATTATAGCATTAGTAATTGTAATCTTAGCCCTTAAGTATATGATTCGTAAAGCATATTGTGTGAGGAAAACTCGAGATGGTCCTTCAGACAATCTCGAACTTAGGGAGGAAGGAGTTATGCATCCCGGCACCATCCTTATCGGCGCATAGCGCCCGGTCGCCCACACAATTCCGCTTAATTTAATGACTATGTTTTATTCTGTGCGATTGTTAGTTGTCGACTTGGCACTTTTGTTAGTATGTAAGGTGTTTATAATTAAGTTTAGAGGAGCTCAGTCTGTACTTAGCATTCAATCAATTAATACATCAATTTAACTTCAAATTTGTATTTTTTAAAACGTCCCTTGGGTCCGTCGCAATTTGAGTACCTATTCTCCACTGTTGTTTTAAAATATAGAATCAAATATATAATGTATATATCATATTATTTCTTCGCCCATCAGTGCGTGCCATCAGAGCAATGGTAGCCTAATGGTTCAATGGTGCAAATTAGAATCTAACAATACCGGGTTCGGTCCTAGGCTTCGCACCAATGACTTTTCTAAGTTATGTGCGGAAAGGTGTTAAGTTTTTCTATCGCTCCGTACTTACGAGTAGAGAGTACGTTAAGCTGTCGGCCCCGGCTGTCGTTAAGCCATGTCAGAGGCATTCGGGCAGCCTGACAAACTCTGTCACCAGAGGCCAGCACTACCCCATGCGACAAACAAACAAACAAACAAACAAACAGTGCGTGCGGGACATACGGGTTCTGTAACTATGGCAACAACTAAGGCCAACAGTTTTAACGTCACGCACAAACATGTATGATTCTATCTCTCACATTCTTCACTTCACATTTCCACATTCAAAAAAATGACTCTTTAGATCCAAATATTTCGGAATCTGAACCAAATAAAACAAACTGCTCTTATAAAACCTCATTATAACACAAACTATATTTTCTAAACATCCATGTAGCGGTTATAAATATCTATACTTAAAGAAAAGAAAGAAAGAAAGAAAATACATTTATTTCTGACAACACACAACATTAAACATTATCAAGAAGAAAAAACAATTAGGAAATTAGACAAACAAACAAAAATTAATGCTGTGTGTTGTCACAAACAGGTCCCGACTCAGCAAACGCAAAGGCCAAGGCCTTGGCACTGATTTTCTGTCGGAACCTATTCGTGACATCACGAACGCACAATAATATAAACACAAAAAATAATAATTAAACGAACATACTTAGAAATAAAACAATAAAATTTACAGTTTAAAAAACTTACTTACTTTACTTGTGCCAAATTACAACTTCGTAGTAGTACTGTCTGAATAAAATGGCTGTGACATACATACACACAGACGGACTGACGTTGAAATGTACAGACGGACAGATGGACAACTTGTTTGATTATAGAACCCTTAAAAGAAATATAACAAGAAAAACCTAGCATAAACAATGAAAAACCTAAAATAAATGCTAAAAGGCCCATTGTTGCTGAAAGTTTTTCTTCCCTAAAACTGTGAACCTTCGTAATTTAACTTTTAGATAAAACTTTTTTATTTGCGTGTCTTCTATTGTCGACTCAAGGCATTAATGTCCCAATTAACTTTGCCAAAACGAAAATGAGTAAAGTTGCGTCATTAATTCATATTTTTTATGTTAACTTTTATGAGTTACGCGTTACTTTTGTTTGAGTTGGATCTTTGGGAACGTTGCTGCTGTGTTGAGATTTTATCAGATTTTTCATCTCGGAACTGAACTTTTGATGTGATATTAATATCGTTGCGGATGACAACAGAGCAATGAGCCAGCATTTTAACCCTCTTTCTCTAGCCATTAATTAATATTTGTTAGAATTTTTGTTTACGTTACGTGCGCTCCAGGAACTAAAATTCTTGACCGTAAAAGTAGCATTAAAGCACATATGCATTGCTTAATGTGTGAGGTATTAGTGAACGTTTGTCAGAACCCAATGGCAGCTTGTTACTAGATTTATAAGAAAAGTGAAAATGCAGTCCACATTATCGAAGAAAGAAAATTTGTGTTTTGATTTCATCTGACCCTATAGGAATACCCTACAAATGTAACCCTAAGCGTTGGTTCAACCAGATTTGCGTAACACTCCACAGCTCCATCAATGCTCTGCAGGTCACTGCCAAACTGAACGGATGACATACCATCATGAAGGAGAGAAGTGAAAGGTCACAACCCTCAGTAATGTGGATAGCAAGAAGAAGGAATATTTTTAGGAGGTACTCCTCCATAACAACACTATGTAACATTACTATGTTACATTATAGATGAAAATTGCCACAGAATAAGTATAATTTAAAAAATAAAATAAAAAAAACAGCTTTTACGAATGTTTTTTAATGAATGTCACTTCTTTTTTTAATTTTATTTATTGCATTGTCATTTTTTTACGTTTATTTATTAGTTTTACTTTTTTTTTCTTTTTTGTAGTTTTTATTGCCTTTTCACTTTTTACTTCTTTAATTTCTTTTTTCTTTTATGTTTTTGTTTTTTTAGTTTCTTCGAATTGTGAGCTACCCTGAAGTTTCAGCAGGATAGCTAATCGGAAAGTGCTCGAAATTTGAGTTGCTAGATTCCAGGACAGACAGAAATACATAGATAGATACTTACGTACAAGTGAAGTTAAATAAAAGCTTTTAATAAAGATAACCGAGCAAAGGAATGTACTTTAATTCTGTCGTGTACCAGAAGGACACCGGCGAGATTTTAGAAGGTAGGAATCCCAGATGGCAGATATCCCTGATCCACACAGACTACTTTCTGGAAAGTTTTCCTCTCGTCTCGAAGTTTTGTGACAAATTGGTTGTATGTTTCAAAATTGATTGGTAGTTAGGTAGATATATTTGAAGTTAACGGCTCTATTTTAGACCCACCTTGATCGAAAGCCGTTGTCAAATTGTCTCATATAATATTCAACAAATATTCAATGAAAGACGCAAAGCGCACTGCGTCTGATGGTCCAATATGTTTGGGCAGCTCTCGTGACGAGTTGACACGGGCCAAATTGAATATTATTCGTAAATTGAATCCGCTTCGATGCGGCACCTGTCAACGCGGCTCATATTTAGTGGGGCTTTACGAAAGGATGTCGATACGATGTCACTTTGAATTATTTTGCTTGTTTTTCGCGGAAAACCCCTTAAAATATCATATTAAAATTTGGAATCGGAAACCATGTTTTTGATTTGTATTTATAATGTACTAGATATTTCAGCAATGTTGACGATCATGGCGCATAGAAAGTAAGGCTGATAGAGGTTAGAATAACCTTGCATTTACAATTCACAACGCAGATTAAAACCAATGGTAACGCGAGTTCGGAATTCACTTCAAGCGCCCAGAACTGGTTGAACCGACCTTTTCGATCAGCAGGATTTTTATTTACCAACGACTGGGTCTAGCATAATGCTATTTTTGCTTCCGGACGATTTCTGGTATAATATGTACGAGTATGTGCAAGTCATAGATTTAGCGGTACAGAGCGATATACTAGGAAATAACTTACCTAAAAAACGTAAAAAAAATAAGCTTTTATGCAGTAGCCATGTATGATGAAACTTAGAAGGGCTAACATAATTTTGTCTAAGGTTACTTTAAATTTAGCTTGAACCGGTTCAATCAGTAGGTTGTTCTCTGCTAAAAAGAGTCTTCTTATCCGATCTCCGTATTTCCGTAGTGTAACAATACCATTAGGCGACCATCTGGAGCTTATGGGTGTCGAACTCACATCGAACCTGAGTTTTGGGTCTTACATTGAATCCAAAGCCAAGGTAGCTGCAATGAAACTTGGTATTTTGTCTAAGGTTAGGCGGTACTCCACACCAGGACAGCTTTTGAATCTTTATCAAGCACAGGTCCGATCTTTTATGGAGTACTGCTGCCACCTCTGGGACGGTTCTGCCTAGTATCAGCTTGAGTCTTTGGATTCAATTGAGAGACGTGCTATCAGGCTCATTGGGGATGACACTCTGGTAAAGAGTAAGCTTCAAAGTCTGCCGCATCGACGTGAGGTAGCAAGCCTGGCGGTATTCTACAGATTGCACTATGGAGAGTGTGCACAAGAACTGCACAACCTGATTCCCCCATCACCTTTCCATCACCGTACGACTAGACGATCAGCAAAGTGCCACCCTTCCATGGTTGAAATACCTCGCACAAGAACGAAGCGTTACGCTTCTTCATTTATTATAAGAACTGAGACAAAGGAGTGGAATGCCCTGCCCTCGTCAGTGTTTCCGGCAAATTATAACCCCGGTGAGTTCAAGTCAAGAGTGAATAGGTATCTACTAGGCAAGCGTGCTACACCTTCGACCACATCATCTGTTTCCATCAGGTGAGATCGTGGTCAAACGATTGCCTAGTCCGTAATAAAAAAATTAAAAATAATGCGTTTATAACATTTTGTTTCCGTGTTGTTAACCGTTGAGGAGTTCCCAAGTCAGGACCCAACCTTGAGTGCAGCAACCATGTCATGGTAAAATTTAAAACTGGCTATCATTATAAAATGCGTTCACAAAATTACAAGTCTGTGCTATTGATCGTTGAAGAGTTCCTTTATCATTTTTTTTTTAATTGAATACCGGCTATCATAATAAAATGCGTAAACAAATTTCGTGTATGTGCTGTTAACCGTTGAAGAATTACCTAGTCAGGACCCAACCCTGATTGCAGCAACCACGTCATGATCAAATTTGAAACTGGCTATCATAATAAAATGCGTATTTTGTGTCTGTGCTGTTAACCGTTGAAAAGTTCGTTTGTTTCGTTATCTGGAGCTAATCCTAGATGTCAATTCAGGTCATGCTTACCATAAAAATGCATTGCCATCGGAACTGAACCAACATGTAAAAATTCAACTCCGTAGGGTGAGATGAAGTTGTCAGCTCGCAAGATTTTTCCTAAACAAACAATCATACATACATACAGACATAAAAACACTGAAAATTAAATAAAAGCTTTTAAAAATACGACTGCGCGAATAAAAAGACTTCCATCAACAAGGATGGGAATACCATTGTTTTACTCTGAATAATGAAGATGCTTGTGTTCCTCATCAATCATCATCAACAGATAGTAGACGTTCACTGCTAGACATTATAATCCCCAAAAAACGCCATAACGAGCAGTTTCTCGGTCTTTGACTATCCTGGGGAAGGGCTTTGCCATAATCGCCATACTAGGCAGGCGTCTTGGTGACCGCAGTAGCTCGTAATATTACACAAGAAAATGCAACTGCCCTCAGAAGAAGGGCTTGCTGTTTCTCACTTGCTGGTTTGTGGTTCTACCCGCGTTTAGTTTTTGTTTTTCGAAACTTTACGATGTAGTAACTCAATGTTTTTGTTGGAGTTATTTCGATGACGTCAATTGCTGTAATGCATCATGATTTGTTTTATTTTCGACATAGTGAGATTAATATGCGCATATAAAACACAATAGACTGTTTTTATAAGAAACTAATTAATTTTGCTGTTGTTTTACCTCATATAAAAAGTTCTTGACGCAGGCCGTTGTAGCCGTCGCTGCTTCTAGTCGCTGCTTCTAGTATTTAGGTATTTCACAGTATACTTCAAAATAGAGGCTAATTTTCAAATATTCTTAACATTATTCTGTTATTTCTTTGAAGTGCTACATTTATTTATGCTTAATAATTTATTCGCCGGAAATGGTACAATATTGTAATTTTGAACACCTGTATTCACAACAAATGAATAAATATAATTGAATTTATTTCATACATGTTAAATTCTTTTGAAATGTAAAACTTAGTAAAATTGGTGTCCATGAAGCATATCTGATTGATGCTGAACCATAACGAAGATAGAAATCTCAGTTACATTAATATTGCGAGGTATGAGCTAGCTCTCATCGCCAGCGCAAAAGGCGTTCGGCTAAATTACATTATTGTTTATTTGATAGCCCTTATTTTAATCTACTATCAAGGTTCTAAATGATCCAGGCAGGCCCATGTACTGCTCGTTGAACTTGTCCGTCTCTCTCAGAGATTCGTCGGTGCAATATGCCTTCATCTCTGCTAAGTACTTCTCATTTTCTTCAGATGCTAGTACGTCCATCCACTCCTCTGTGGAAATAATACATTGTTACATACTATTTTAAGCAAAAAAAAACTTACTTGTCGTTTTATACCAAAGATGTTGAATTACGCTTATTTTGATTTTGTTTGTGGAAACGAAATAAAAACAAGTCAAATAGCATCAAAAGCATTGGTGCTATACTTTTGGTTTTAATATCCTAGATGAACATAGGATGCTTTTTTAAACGGTTTTATTTTGCTTGACTTGTTTGTTTTTTTTTTTTGCTCTAATCTAGTATTTGAAATTTTACCCCCTTCCTATTGACCGATTGATCTGAAATTTGGTATACACTTTTAGTTCTGATGATAATACAATTATGTATGTTCAGTATCATTGTAAATCCAAGATGGCCGCTGCCACTAAATGGCGGATTACCGACTATTTTTTTCAACCCCCATTATTATGGGTATCAAATAAAAGGGCTTAACTAGTAATATACAGCATACCATGAAAATTGTAAATTTAAGATGGCCGCCATCACAAAATGGCGTTATTTTTCAATCCCTGGGTATTCCTGGGTATTAAATGAAAGGGCTTGACAAGAAGAACACAGTAGACTTTAGAAATAACTAAATAAAAAACTAAAAACTTGAAAATAAAATAAGCAAAAAACCTTCTAAGTTAAACGGTTTTATATGTAAAAAAGCTAAAAAAAAACGTGGGTCGTAGCGTAGCCTGAGTAATAGAAATTCAACTCGCCACACGAATTTATATTTTAGCTTTTAGTACATATAAAACCGTTTAATTTAAAATATTTTTTTACTTATTTTATTTCGCAATATACTGAAGTCTGCGCGGATGAAGCCGCGAGCGAAAGCTAGTCACAAAATAAAACACACATATGTTCGGACAATATGACAGTGTGTGACAGAAAGCTGAAAGATAACTTGTGCGTTCGCAATCTGTTGTCACCCGGTTCGAAACTCGCCTTGTTATTGTTATTGTCTATGATATTGTGCATAATAATATTATTTTCTATGCTTATTAAGCAACAACGTAATATCATCTTGTATCGTAGACATTTCGCCAATTGGCACTATAGATATAGATATATAATACTTTATACAACAAAATAGTAACCTATTTTTTTATTTTTTTTTACTTTTACTTTGGTATAAGTATTTAATTGCACATTTCTCCGGAGTAGCTAAGGAATGGAACTCCGCGGATCTCTAAAAAAACACCATCAAGTGCGAGTTGAACTTGCTTGGAGAGGGTTCCGTATGATGAATATTTCTCTCACAATATTAAAAGATTGAAGTTATTTTATGACCATAAACTTGTTATAGATTTTCTTGTAATCTACCTATTAGTATTGTTTTTTTTCTGTATTTTTTACTAAATTTGAGCCTCAGTTGTTTTTAATAACTTTTAAATAATTTAATTTAAAATTATAGAAATAAACGGCCAAGTGCGAGTCGGACTCGCGCACCGAGGGTTCTTTACAAACTTGTAGGTATGTAAATAGTTCGTCGCATCACGGGTAACATTACTGAAGTTCATAAACCCTGAAGCACCAAGCATTCCTCTAACGTTATTTTCTATATTATATATTATTTTCTTTGACGTAAACTGGATTGAGGGACAAACATAACTTTGTCGTTGGAAATCTGTTGTCCCCACCACTGTGGCAACCTCAATCGCTACGCTACATTGTAATCAGCGCCACCTAGTCCAGTATTGGGCAAACTACACACACCACACACAGATGGCACAAATATCAAGAACATGCAAAGCCTGCATCGCGCAAGTGATATTCTTGCCGCGTATTAGAATGTATAGAGTTTCCAACGAAGAACGGTTGCACGGCTGTCCCCGGGCCAACAACACCAGGCTCGGTCGGAAGTACATCCCGTAATGATGGAGGAGCTTTAACAGTGGATACCTATAATACCTATACCTACCTACCTATCCACTCCTACATCTTTACTTCCGCACCCACACATCGGCATAGATCGCGATCAGTTTACCAACTGTAAATAAGTTTACAATCGCAAAAAATTATAGGTATGTAGTGTGACTACAAATTAACGGTATTCGGATTTTTCCGTTCACTTGTGCTATAAGACATTTATTCTTGCCAAATTTCATGTTTCTAGGTCAGCGGGAAGTATCCCATAGGTTTTGATTCCCTTGCGAGTTTAAAAATATGTGGCATAAACGGCCGTATCTTTTGATTGCGTAACAGCTGCAAAAAATTGCAGACCTACGTATTTGGTATTAATTTCAACTTTACGTGGTCCTGAGAAAAATGGCATTGAGAGACAGACAGACAGACAGACAGACAGACAGACAGACAGACAGACAGACAGACAGACAGACAGACGGACCACGAACTGACCCTATAAGAATTATTTTTTCCTTATGAGGTTCGTAACCCTAAATACAGACTCTCACAACAAGCCCTTTCATTTCTTGTGTACAGATAGCAAAACTTTTTTTTAATATCTAATTTAAGTGATCCCCGTAATTAAAATTGATTTATTTACGATACACGTCGGGTCACAGCACAGCAATTTGGTCCAGTAGATTCGGAGCAGACGGACAGACAGACAGACTGTCAGACCGACGGACGTAGTGACACAAAGAGTTTCACTTTAAAAAAAAAATGGATACGTTACATTATTATAACCTATTTACAGTGCATGTAGTGTGAGTATCAATCTCTGAAATACCTGAAACCTGAAATACTCTTACCCTGAAGATTCTTTAAGGGTCTTTCATTTCCTCCTAAATCAGCAGGCAGGAGTTCTTTATCAACGACCTGATGCAGGCTTTCCAAATCTGGATGAACGTAGATTCTCCCAGCTATTTTAGCAGAAAATACTGATTTCAATATCTTTACGAATAAGTCTATCATACTGGACCGGTAGATTAAGTGGATGCTTTTCAGTTTCATTACGAAACCTTTCTGCAAAATAAAATTGAATAATATTTAGATTAAAAAATATGGTCTAGGTTACTTATAATAAACTACCTATAACATTTTTTAAATGGAGTCTGTTTGTCTTTCTGTTCGTGTATCACGTAAAATCTAATAGACTGATTGCGATGCGGTTTTTACCGTTGGATAGGTTTTGTCTTAAAAACTGCTGTACTTGGTATCACAATCCAATGAGCTTAAACCGAACAATCGATAAAAAAACTATTAGACGTCTGAACGTTTTTTTTTATTAAATTTGGTTAATTGATACTTTATGGAATAACACATAGGAGCCTTATATCCCAGTAAAATTACCACGTTTATCGTTCTAACAACGTCACAATCCCTTTATAGTAAACGTGTAACATTTTTGATATTATTTATTAAGACATCGTCCTCTACCGGGTGAAGAAACGGGCACAGCTGGTTAATAGAACAAAGTTATAGGACAAGTGTCATCAGTTTTTTATTGACTGGAGTAGAACATCACGGGCTATAAGTGACTTACCATAGCTATAGTTATATACTGCTGAAATTCTGTAAAATTTAGTTTAGTTACTATTTCCATAACATCAGCGTCTCTTAGGTCTGCGATAGTGACTAATCCGTTCACGTAATCATGTGCCTTTAGATACCCCAATACCTGTAATGTAAACCACGAAGATAAATATATATTTCAAGAGATTAGAGTACGAGTTGAAACACCTACAACAAAACCTGGTATGTAGGTGTAGGGGTTTGGTAGACATGTAGTGCATAATAATCAGACCATTCCTTCTAATACCGCTGCTGTGAGAATCAGCAAAAGATATATTAATCACCAACTACAGAGATAACCAAACCAAGGCGGGGCGCCTCCTTAAGAAAGCGAGTGAACGCTCGTTGTGGCATTATGGGGGAGAGGCCGCATGTTCACTAGTGGAAGTCCGGCCGGCTGACGATGAAGAAATGTTGTAAGAAGTTAACTTCGTATCAGTAGAATTTAAAAATTCTACTAATAAAAATGAACGTTGAAAAAATATATACCGTATAAGTAACCGTAGTAGTACCGTGTAAGTATGCGTGTGTGTAAGTGTGTGTCTGTGTGTAAGTCAGGTCAGCTTATTGTACTCGGGTCCAAAAATCACGGTCTACTAGTTTTTTATTGCTCATTTTAAATAGTCAATTTTACCCAAAGGGTCCCTAAATTTTACTTGGGACGTAGAAATATTAACACTACATATACACCTAATAAGTAATTTTAAACACATTATACCTCTTCATATCAATACC
The DNA here is from genome assembly GCA_946251855.1 of Alsophila aescularia. NCBI lineage: Eukaryota > Metazoa > Arthropoda > Insecta > Lepidoptera > Geometridae > Alsophila > Alsophila aescularia. The sequence continues at coordinate 11,853,823 of OX276385.1, forward strand.
ATGATTCATAATTAGAGGCCTAAAATGTAAACAAAGAAATCAACATAATGTCATTGTCTAAGTAAAAGGTCAGGTGCGCTCAACCTGTTTTATACGAAATATTATTTTCTTTAAAATACGTACTTGTAAATACTCTCAACTATATCTTAATTGTGTTTATTGCTACCAGGCATGAAACAATGTCTATATGTGCTTATTTAAAGGATTTATCACATGAAGTAATATATGCAAGGCTAATGGCCGTTTCACACAAGGACAGAGCAGCGAGGCAGAGTAGTGAGCACGCGTGCTGTACAAGAACAGTACTGTAAGAACAGTAACCAGTTCAGAACAGTTAATACCCGACCGGTCTATTTTTTTATGGCAGTTTATTTTCCCCACCCCCTTTCGGTCTCTACTGCCTTGTAACTATCGTGTGTGAACGTGAGGACAGTGTAGCACGGCGGACAATAAACCTGTCATGTCTGATGTTTTGAATGTGTTTTAACATTGGTTTGATGGTCGGATAAGTTCCAACAATGTATTCATCATCATATCGGCCTTAAAAGTCCACTGCTGAACCTAGGCCTCCCCCAAAGAGCGCCATGACGAGCGATCTTGTGCCACCTCCATCCACCGACTTCCTGCGATGGCTACAATGTCGTTTGCTTGTTCGTGGTTGCCATTTGAGAACCTCTGCGGTTGTCGGTTCTGTGAACTATATGGCCTGCCCATTGCCACTTCAACTTGCAAACTCTGAGATCTATGGCGATAACCTTGGTTTTTTTTGGTTAACAATGTATTATAATTTTCTATTATCATGCGCCTTATCTTAGTAAATTCCTTAGGACATTCATTTTTTATTCCTTCTAATACATGTCGTGAAGTTACCTAAGCCAACGCGATTTGTGGCAATCAGATTTTGAAAACAATAGCAACTCTAATGCGCCGCATTAAGTGCACGCGATAATGAAAATTTGATTGTAACAAGATAGGCAATTGCCTCGCTGAACTAAACAGCCAATCTGTATGTGGTCTCCTTGCCGACCAAATTCGCACCCAAAGTTTTTTTCTTATTGATTTCCTCATTTATAATATGTGGCAAATAGAATATCGAATTTTCTTTGAACTGTTGGTACTGTCAGAACTGTAGACGTTCTAATTTTGGACAGAGACAGACTCTTTTCTTCTACGCTACTCTGCCCTTGTGTGAAACGGTCATCAGGAAAAATTACAGACGTTGTCTATTTTTTTTTGTGTTTTACACAGTGAATGGAACAAGCAGAAAAACAAAATAGCGATGATTGCACAAAATGTTTCAAATCTCTGCTGTGTTCCCAGGCTAAGAAAAATAACTGCACGAAAACAACTTGCTTTTATTATAGTTTTGTTTAAAGAAACAATTTTGCAAAAACGAACCATTCAGTTTTTTTAAATAATTCAACGTATCATGTTATAATTTAATATCAATTAATAATAATGTCTATCATCAAATTATGGATTGCACAGTTTTCTATCATTTTTTTAATTCTGTCAACCCCTTTGTTTATATTTTAGGTCTCTAATTAAATCAGTAAAGTAATTTTCGTAATAGGTTGGTCAGTTCAGCAAATTACCAATAGATGGCGTTACCTTCCCCTTAAGACGGATTCAGAAATCTCACGTCTGTGATCCGATTTTTTCCTAATTTGTTCAGAATCATTAATCATCATTACTTTGTTTATTTGGATGTGTTAATTTAACACATCCAAATAAACAAAGTTTCATATCATGTTTGGTTTTATCCCAACAGCATCGGTACTAAATATTGTAAAGCATGGACACATCTTTCGCGTAGCGAGCATATTGGCAAAATCAAAGCAAATGCACAGACTAAACAATAGTACTACGGCCCGGTGCGATGCCACGTTTACTTTCTTGTCTGTCGTTCCGGCTGAAATCTTGCAACTCAAATTTCGAGCACTTCCCGATTAGCTATCCGGCTGAAACTTTCAGGGTAGCTCACAATAAGACAACAATGCAAAAGCATAGTGAAAAAAAAACTAAAAAAGAGCCTGGTTTTTAGATTAGAATTTTAATCTTTTTTTTTTCGTTGGACTAGGCAATCGTTTGACCACGATCTCACCTGATGGAAAGCGATGATGTGGTCGAAGGTGTAACACGTTTGCCTAGTAGATACCTATTCACTCCTGACTTGAACACACCAGGGTTATATTTTACTAGAAATACTGACGAGGGCAGGGCATTCCACTCCTTAGAAGTTCTTATAATAAATGGAGAAGCGTAACGCTTCGTTCTTGTGCGAGGTATTTCAACCATAAAAGGATGGCGATTTGCCGATTGTCTAGTCGTACGGTGATGGAAAGGTGATAGGGGAATCAGATTGTGCAGTTCTTGTGCACACTCTCCATAGTGCAATCTGTAGAATACCGACAGGCTTACAACCTCACATCGATGCGCCAGACTTTGAAGCTTACTCTTTACAAGAGTGTCATCTCCAATGAGCCTTGTAGCACGTCTCTCAATTGAATCCAAAGCCTCGAGCTGATACTTGGCAGAACCGTCCCAGAGGTGGCAGCAGTACTCCATACAAGATCGGACCTGTGCTTGGTAAAGATTCAAAAACTATGCCGGTGTGAAGTACCGCCTAACCTTAGACAAAATACCAAGTTTCTTTGCAGCTACCTTACCTTGGCTTTGGATTCAATGTAAGACACAAAATTCAGGTTCGATGTGAGTTCGACACCCAAAAGCTCCAGATGGTCACCTAATAGTATTGTTACAGTACGGAAAGACGGAGATCGGTTAAGAGGACTATTTTTAGCAGAGAACAAACACGCCTGCCTTTTCGTAGTATTAAACTTAACCAGTTTAAGTTAATAGTTCCATAGTTCTCAATCTTCTGTCAACATCAAGAAAAAAAATACATAAATAAATTGAGCCGTCGCGGGACACCTGGCAGATGTGTAAACACCGAATATGGCCGAGTTGAGGTGGAAAGAACCGCGCGTCGAGGCGTTAAACCCGAACCGCGCCATTAGAGTTTCTGTCTGTATCTGAATTAAGAGTTGGTCTAGGGTGAAGCGACCACATTTACCTAATATTTTATATATTTTTGCTTCATAGACCCGCGGAGCATGATGCATGAAACTTTTTTATCAAGAAAAATGGATTCATGGACCCGACCTACGCTCACCAACTCATAATATTATTGAACTAAGGTAAAATAAAAAGATATGGCCAACAGGCCTTATCTAGCTTACTACTCAATATATTTTACTTCTTATCCAATATATAAAACCCTACTCAGAATATGACAATGATGTGAAGAAACAAGTATAATTATTATAAAAATACAAAAAACCCGACCGCGAACAAAATTATTGAATACGAGCTGACCGCCCGCAAATATAATCGCACTATTATTATAAAGGCGATAGTTTGTATGTATGTTAGTGTGTGTGTGTGTATGTTTGTCACTTCTTCACGCTTAAACGGCTAAACGGATTTGGATGAAATTTGTTACGGGGGTAGCATATAACCTGGATTAACACATAGGCTACTTTTATCCCGGATAAATGTATGGTTCCTTAGGGACGTGGGTGAAACCGCGGGGCGCAGCTAGTATTCACATAAATAAAACATAAGACTATAGTATTTACATTAACTTGAATAATCTAAAATTGAACATTTTGTAAGAAGCTTAAAAAACCTACTGTTTAGTTATAAGAATTAAGTATATATATTTTAAATAGTGTTTGAATACCTGTATTTTGATACCGCACTCAATAGTGTTTGAATACCTGTATTTTGATACCGCACTCAATAGGTTTTGGTTATTTTGTTGTTCCGTCGAATATACAATTTAGCAGCACTAAGCCGCCATATTAGTTTTCTTGACATTTCATATATCCTATATAGCTCTCTCGTGACGACGTATAGACGAATACAATGATACCTCATTTACCAAAATCCATTAAGCCGTTTAGGCTATAGGACGCGTCTAAGAAACGTACAAACAAACATACATATAAACCAAACACATAACCCTTCTCAGTCGAGTTAAAAATATTTCACTATACTGTGTATTAAGTGGAGAAAAAAAAACTCCCTTTCTTCACTTTATTCTCACTCTTCACTCTTTGGTCTGACTTCTTACAGTTTGGCGGGAGTAACCTCCAAAAGTACATATTTTTTCTTTTTTCATATTAAATATAGATTTCCTCCTGAAAGTGAGTCTATCAACAATTTTACTAATATTATTAAACTAGCTGTGCCCGCGGTTTTGCCGGTGTGGTCATTTCGCATGGTTAAAAGTATATCGTGTTATTCCAGGAACTAAAATACCAATATTCCAAATTAAATCAAAATTCGCTAAGCCGTCAAACAAGTAAACTATTGCTCGCCTTCTACATACCGGATTGAAATATGTAGTAAAAAAGATTATAAGTCAAAACCTAAGCTATCAAAAAACGGAAAACCACATTTCAATCGCTTTCACGTCATGCACGAACAGACATCCAAAAAGATAGACTTTTTTTTCTTCTTTTTTTTGTACAGAGTTATAATTATTTATTATAAAACTGTGCTGCATAAGAATGTTTGTTGTCTTCAAACTGCGGTTTATATATATATATATATATATATATATAGTAAGTCAATCTAAAAATGGCCGCAGTTGATGCTAGTGTTTCTTGTGAACTCAAGACTAAAATCCTAAACATTTATGGTCTCAGATGGTGCTTGTAGAAACTCAAAAGATCCATCAAATGAAATGTAACAACACACCATAGTATCCATTTACATTAACAACGTACTTACCACGAAAGCGGTTCTATAATAATCCAAAAAGTGAGCAGAAGATAATTCTTTGCTATAAACTTTTATGAAAAAAATCCTTTGATATTCATTCGTCATTTTTGGCATGGGTACGATAGAGCTGTAAAAAAGTGTATAATATTAAAATAAATAAATATAACTTCCAACAATTTTAGTAATATTTATTATTATGGACCGAACGAAGATTAGTTTCCAATAAATCAAATTGTCCAAATCAGTATTTCTATGTATGTAGTATATAGTTATTTAAGTATAGATAGATAGATACATTCTTTATTGCACACACCACAAACAAAATCAACAAAAAATAAAGGAACAGTAGCAGAAGAAGTGTCACAATGGGCGGCCTTATCGCTAAAAGCGATTTCTTGCCTGGAAGACCTTTGGATAGAGAGGATTTGTTATAGTTGTGAGGGACGGGGTGCATTATGATATAAAATACTACTTAGTGAGAAATAGTAAATCAAATTTCTAATTATACTAAAACTATTTTATGATTAATAATAGATATTATTACAATATACATTCAAATATAAATTTCCAATATATACATACATATATAAATATATAAATAAATATATATTATATGAATACATAAAAAAAACAATTAATTATTAATTATTTTGACAATTTAATACCCAAATATAATTATGAGATGATAACAAACAAAAAAAACTGTAATACAAGCAACATGACAAACGTGATAATAAACATAATATTAGCTAGACTTCCAAGTAAAACTGTAATACAAGCAACATGACAAACGTGATAATAAACATAATATTAGCTAGACTTCCAAGTAAAACTGTAATACAAACAACATGACAAACGTGATAATAAACATAATATTAGCTAGACTTCCAAGTAAAACTGTAATACAAGCAACATGACAAACGTGATAATAAACATAATATTAGCTAGACTTCCAAGTAAAACTGTAATACAAACAACATGACAAACGTGATAATAAACATAATATTAGCTAGACTTCCAAGTAAAACTGTAATACAAGCAACATGACAAACGTGATAATAAACATAATATTAGCTAGACTTCCAAGTAAAACTGTAATACAAGCAACATAACAAACGTGATAATAAACATAATATTAGCTAGACTTCCAAGTAAAACTGTAATACAAGCAACATGACAAACGTGATAATAAACATAATATTAGCTAGAGTTCCAAGTAAAACTGTAATACAAGCAACATGACAAACGTGATAATAAACATAATATTAGCTAGACTTCCAAGTAAAACTGCAATACAAGCAACATGACAAACGTGATAATAAACATAATATTAGCTAGAATTCCAAGTAAAACTGTAATACAACCAACATGACAAACGTGATAGATAATAAACATAATATTAGCTAGACTTCCAAGTAAAACTGTAATACAAGCAACATGACAAACGTGATAATAAACATAATATTAGCTAGACTTCCAAGTAAAACTGTAATACAAGCAACATGACAAACGTGATAATAAAATATTAGCTAGACTTCCAAGTAAAACTTGACACTTAAAAACTTCCAAAGATGGCGCACGGCATATAGAAACAGGCAATTTATTCCACAGACGAACAGAAAAGTATGTTACTATATAGAGGCAAGCCGTTACGTCACTTTTTAAGTGGCGTCAAGTGGTGTCGTATATCACGTCGTATTAAAATTTGAGGATGCTCTGACGGTAAAAATCTTTTGATATTGTTGAGTCAACCGACCAAACTAAAGATAGGTACCTAAACTAGTGGCTCTGTGAGCTGTAGACCTCGCAAGTACAAACTTTTTGTAAACAATCTAGCGCCATCTAGTTACCTTAGTGTAAAATTAACATTAATAACTAAGGTGCTCCATCAATCCCTACCTAGTAGGTAAAGGGCTGATTCTACTGGCAAAATCTAAAAGTGAGCATTTTACTGCATTTTGAGGAGCTACTCTGATTAACACGCCGAAGATCTTCACCAGATTTTCACTAATTTTTTTATGAGACCAACTTAAAGTTACTACCTTTCAAATAAAAAAAACCCCATCGAAATCGGATCTAATTAGGCGGAAATATTCAGTAGCCCCCTTTTTGCCCCTTTTGGGTAAAGTATTTTTTAGTCATCAGGGATCTTTGATTGGGAGGGTTCCCAATCAAAGATCCCTGATGACTAAAAATTCTAAAAATTTGTTTAACCTGTATACGAAGTTTCGTCTAGATCGGTTGAGAAATGCGAACAGGAAAACAAAGATACAGACGGAAAGCCGGACGGTGCGCGGCGGCGGACAGCCGGACATACGAAAGCATTTTTTCCCAAGTTGAAACGGAGACGCTTCGCTCGCGCTTTCCGCTCGCTCGGTCAACAAACGAAAATAGATTGCTGAATAGGTCAGGAGGTTGCTGAGATATAAGGGAGAAAAAAACGGTAACTAGCGAAGCCTCAGTTTGGGGCGAATATTGAATTTATAAACCGGACAAGTGCGTGTTAGACACGCATAGACATAGAACGAGAGCCCACGACCAAGATTTCTCGGTCATCGCTTCCCGGATGAAATCATGTAAGATCGATATAGATTAGACAAAAAAATGATTTGCAGACATTTTGGGCGCAGCGGCTAAACTGTGCGAATTTTTAAAAGTTACAAAATAACAGCCTACCTCGGTCATCACTGATATTCGGGATGTAGTTAAATTGTAGCCCTGAGATACCGGAAACACGGTTTTCAAATCAACCAAATCAAGTACAGCACGGGCTCTATCAGACAACATTTACGATAAAAAAAATAACAAAAAATGCGTTTTATACCCATTAATGGGTTACTCTTCTACCACTGTAGAAATTCCAGAAAAAATATATTTGTTGTATTGGCTTGAGATGCTTTGAATCATGTTAAATATGGGGAAAAAAGTTTGGTACATGTAAATAAATTTTAACGCGTTTTTCTCGGAACACAAGATCTTAAAACGCATATCTCGAACAATTTGAATTCTACTTGTATACACTCCAAATTTTGACATCCATAAAATAAGATTCGTCGGGCGGCCCCAACACGGTTCTATTGTTTTTAACATAATAAGCGGTATTGAAAGTGTCTAAAACCAGCATTTTTAGCAATAAAAATGTACGTACATTTTCAATATCAGACGGAAAGTGATGACCGAGGTCAGCTTTTTTTTTGCATAGCAGAATTCACCTCCCGCGACCCTGCTGCATTTCTGGGGGCTACTTTCCCCCTAGTCGGGTTCATCATCATCATTTCAGCCTTTAGCAGTCCACTGCTGAACATAGGGCTTCCCCAAAGAGCGCCACGATGAACGGCATCGACTCCCTGCAATGGCTACAATGTCGTCCGTCCATCGTGTCTCCCTACACTTCGCTTGCTTGTTCGTGGTCGCCATTCCAGAACCTTTAGAGTCTGAACCCAACCCTAATCTATCGATTCTTTATGATTATTCGGGTAGCGATTACCAAGGCTTTTGGTCGTGGGCTCTCGTAGGTTTCATAGCCATGCCAATACAATGAAGACAGCACTGAATTCGGTTCAATAACTTTAACGTTTACACAATTGTTTTTACGGAACTCTCTACAAGGTCTCTTGTACCATGTTAGGTTATTTTGTGCTTTTACTATATCTTATTAAAATATCAGGTACCAGCTCTTCAAATGGAGCAATAAAATAGGTGCAAAGCACACAATTCCCATTATTGGGCCTTAGTCACGATCGGAGTGACGTTTTTGTTAGCAGCGACTCTCTTTCACGCTACAGTCTGCGTAGGTATATGTCTCTGTAAAATATATATTTTATCTTTGTTGTTGATGCACATGAAGCACGACGGTGGGAATTTAGCTGTGTTGGTGTATTGGCCCCTAGTGGTAACTAGTCCTGTTTTTTGTTTACGTGAAATTAAATCGTGCCGTATCTTCCCCCTTTAACTAGATCTATGATTTTGACTATATAATTTGTTTAGAGTTGACACGGGCATTTCGACGCGTTATTTTGGTCGGCTTTATTTGTACTATTATTTATTCTGTGGCTTTAGCTCGTAAACTACATTGGCCTTCAAGTACCACACTTTTAATGTCTGTCTGCTTGCGCATCACGTTGAAACTACTGAACCGATTGAAATGCAATTTTCATTGTTGGATAGGTTAGGTTTTGACTTAAAAACTGGTGCACCTGGTATCTCAATCCAATGAGTAGATTAAATAAATAAAAATTAATAACAAAATATAAATTCTAAACTACTAGACCGATTGCGATGCGATTTTCCCTGTTGGATTGTTTAGGTTTTCAATTATAAACTGGTGTACTTATTAATTGAATGCGATGAGCAAACAATATAATAAAAAAAAATGGTTCTAAATTTTGAATAAAACTATTGAACCGATTGCGATACGATTTTCACTGTTGGATAGCTTAGATTTTGACATAAAAATTGAGGTACTTGGTACCACAATCTGATCAGTAGAAGCCAAGCAATTTAATAAAAACAATTAATTTTAAAAGTGTTTACTATACAAGCAGAAACGCTAGAAGGTATGTATGTATACTTACGCAATTTGATTAATACTCTCCAATGTACTCCTAACATTGCTACTTATGAAAAATTTCGGCATCAAAGTTCTAAACGTGCAAAGCTGATCGATTTGAATCTTGGCTTTTTCCACGGAACCTTTGCAACTGATAATCGTTCTCTCTAAGTAGGCTCGACCTGTGAATTTAAAATAATCACATACTAAATACTTTTTATAAAACAAAAGTGGACTAAGGGGTTCTGATAACTCTCTTCTTCACTTCAGGGAGAGAAGGGGGAGAGGGAGTGAAGACGGGGTATGTGCAAATAATGTCCCAGATCTATAAGTTACACAGTTAAATTAATGTAAAAAAATAAGTTAATTTACAAAAAGCTTTTATCTACACTCATATCGTAAAATCCGGATTATGAACTCAACAATGGTGGCATAATGATATACATTACGCACGGCACGTCGTCTAATAAGAAAAATAAATAAATTATAAAACTGTGTTAATTATAAAACTAAACGATGTTATATTATCAGTTTTTACCATTAAAGCACCATTAAGGCTCCGCACCTAAGAGGGTTTTCGTCATTTATTATCTACCGCGGCGCGTGTTAGGCCCTGTCCGCACCGCGATATTTCACCGCGCGATTTTAATTCGCGCGTATTTTATTCCGTGATCGGAATTACATCTAGTACGCACTGCGAATAAAAATCCGCACGATTTTTTTCAGTTTGATGCAGTTCCCGGCTGAGACGGACGTCTACTGAAACTTTCAGGATAGCTTACAAACCGACGACAAAGCAATAAAAAAAAAGGAAAAATAATAATAAAAGAAAAATAAGAAAACAATATATAAAAGTGACATTCATTAAATAAAAAAGTCGTAAAAGCCTTATTTTTAATATAATTTTTAAATTTTACTTATTGCACGACTGCCTAAAAAAAGAGTGTAATGTATGTATGTTTAATTCATGTATGTTTGTATGTATGTTTGTATGCATTTTTGTATGTATGTTTGTATGTATGTTTGTATGTATGTTTGTATGTATGTTTGTATGTAATGTTGTATGTATGTTTGTATGTTTTTTTATATATGTGCCATAACTTAAATGCCTGAACAGATTTAGACGTATGGGTAATCGTTAGAATCCTTACATCCTCCCTCGTAATAAAGGCTATATATTTTTTGAAAAAATTCATTGTGGCAGCAGTATTGCTCCATTTTCAAATGCAAAATATATATTTTTTCGTCGAAATTTACAATTTAGGTATCAAATTGAAGGCCTTGATAAGCACATTCCAACAGTATATAATTTATTGGCAGGGCAGGCGTATTTTTAGCGGCAGCGTGACAGACCTATCCAAAGATGTCTTGAGACGTATGAATATATTTTTGTACATAAAGCATCAAGAAGCTTTTGACTATATCAATGTCGTCATTATCTGGTAACACACGTGCGGCCCCCGATAGTGCGGGAGAGGAAGCGCGCGACATCCTGCCAATAGCGCCGGTGCACGACTGTTCGAAACGCGCGAATTTTATTTCGCAGTGCGGCCATAGCCATACTACTTTATACTGTACAAAAAATTCGCGCGGATATAAATCCGCACCGCATCGCGTTAAAATTTGCATCAAATCACAGTTTTACGATTCAATGTGTTACAGAATTGCGGAAAAAACCGCGTGGTGAAATATCGCTGTGCGGACAGGGCCTTAGCCCGCTGTGGACTGGATTTTGGCGCCATAATTTACTTTACATTAGTACCTAATCAATTTTATGTGATATATTATGTCGATCGTATGTTTTATCCTGATTAAAAACTGTGACAATGATGTGTTAAACATGTGAAAACAGTGTTCGTGAGGAGAATTTGACTCCACCTGACATCACGGAACAGTAACGAACATGACGAACGAGTGTTACCAGCAAAATCAAGAAAAGATTATGACTTTATCTTTTTCATTATAAGTTTAGAATTGTGTATGTATTACACAACAATTGTATGTGTAATATTATGAGTGTAGATAAAGTCTTGTATGAAACAGCACATAACTAGGTATTAAAACACTCGCCTACGGCTCGTTTTTTAACTCACTCTCGTATTTTAATTCCCTTCATTATGCAACCGTTTCATAAACTACTATTATGCAATAGGTAGCCATGTTATGATGAAACGGGCTATCACAATTAAATGATTATACAACATTTCATGTCTATGCTGTCAACCGTTGAGGAGTTCCCTAGTCAGGAGCCAACCCGGAATGTAGTAACCATGACTGTCATGGTAAAACTTCAAACCGGCTATCATAATAAAATGTGTACACGATATTTCGTGTCTGTGCTGTTAACCGTTGAGGAGTTCTATGGTCAATTGCCAACCTGGAGTGCAGCCGCCATGTCATGGTAAAATTTTAAACCGGCTATCATAATAAAATGCGTACACAAATTTTCGTGACTTTTGTTGACCGTTAAATAGTTACTTTAACTAGAGCTGATCCTGGATGTCGATTCAAGTCATGCATACCATAAAAATGCGTTGTCATCGGAACTGAACCCACAATCAAAAATTCTACTTCGTAGGAGAAGAGGAAGAAGAAAAAAAATAAAGAAGAAGAAAGAAAAGAAAAAGAAGAGAAGAAAAAAAAGAGAAGAAAAAAAAGAGAAGAAAAAAAGAGAAGAGGTTCTAATTCAGCTTGCAAGATTTGACCTAAACAAACATACATACATACATACATACAGACGAACGTACATGCCAACATTGCAAGTTAAATAAAAGCTTTTAATGATAAGTATTGCTTTTTATAGAGGGCCATCATAAAGCAGAAAATAAAAAAAAAACATTGGCGACCAATAATCTTGTAGAATCTCTTGTTGTTAAATCATACATTAGGGAATTGAGGATCTAATGACTTTTTAGGCCCCTCAATTAAAACATGAACTATTTATTTCTCTACATTTTACTGCAATAAATATCTACGCGTGTAAAGCCGCGAAGCGCAGCTAGTACTATATGAACAGACTCAAAAGAATATCTAAGGAAATGAGTAGGTAGGTGCCTAAAAAGTTGCTAAAAATAACATATATAAAAACTAGACTTTTTATAACGTCAATACCTTGAACGGATATTTTTTATCAAAACAGCTTCATCTGACTGATCTGATGTAATGTTTAACCTTGAAAGCACAGGAGAAAAAACCCACCGAGTGAGTCCATTCCATCATCGGATGTACTATTCGTAATCCTATCATGGTTAGCCTCAGATAAAATAGTCTAACGGAAAACAATAAATTATAAAAAAGGAGCGCCTGAACGTTAGAATTCAATGACCGCACCGTAACTGGTTATCATGAAGCTAGCCACGGACTTGATAATACATTTCATTCTAAAACAAAGACCTCTTTTCAATAAATGTGTGTTCAAGTCAAGAGTGAAGAGGTATCTACTAGGCAAGCGTGCTACACCTTCGACCACATCATCGCTTTCTATCAGGTGAGATCGTGGTCAAACGATTGCCAAGTCCGTAATAAAAAAATAAAATAAAAAAACATGTAAAACTCTTTTTATAAAATCAAAATGTTTAATTATTTTCTTTCAATGTACAAAACGAAACATAATTCCTAATCATAGGAATATAATAGAGAGAGAGAATACTGTAATAGAAATCGCGAAAATTTTAACCCGCACAAAAATTAAAACATATACTTACTTGGAAATACAAAAAAACTTTAAAAAATATGAAAGTCTAATGGTGCTACCCGTGCGAAGCCAGGGCGAGTCATTAGTCTCAGTCTAAAATTACGCCAGTAGGCGTAATTCAAAATCATTAGCAGCAAAAATCTTTTTGACCATAGACAACTGCATTATTACTCACGTACTATACAGACTTGTTATAATTTGTTTCCACGGCAACATGTCATTCTGTTCCCAGTTTTGCAAATTTTTGATAGGGTATCAAAAATTTGGCTACATTATTGAAAGATTCTAAGGGTTCCCTGAGTTTTTGATAACTAGCATACTGCCCATGTTATTATTCGCTGATAATGGAACTAATAGGTGTTTTTTTTTTTAAATTTGTCTAGTATTTTTTGAGTTTATCCATTAGAAACAAAAAAACATACAAAATCAAATCTTTCCTTGAATTTGCCTTTTTACATGAAAGTCCAAAAAAAGGAGTTAAAGGAGTAATGTTTTTAGGATTCATGTATGTTTGTTTGTTTGTATGTACCTATGTATGTATATGTATTCCACCATAACTTAACTGCCTGAACAGATTGAGACGTATGGGGTATCGTTAAAATCCCATACATCGTCCCGAGTTCTTTTTATTAAGTATTTATTATTGCTCCCATATGGCTCCATTTCCAAACACAAAAATAAAACCACTATGTAAATTGAAGGCCTTGTTGCACATTCCAATAGAATAGAATTTAATGGCATATGTTCTTTTTTTGGCAGGGCAGGCATGTTATTAATATTAGTGTAGATGTATATTTGTACAAGTTTTTAGTATTTAGTGTGTATATTTGTGAAATATATGATTTTTAAAGAATTTAGGTAAAAAAATTAAAGACAAGCCGTCGTTGAAATAAAGCCATAACTAAATTCGCCAAGTCATGTGGCAGGTGTAAAGTGTTTTGCATAGTAATGTAAACTAAAAAATATATATGAGTACTTATCATGTTTCATAAGTCTCAGGATAAGATAAGAAATATAAATATTCAGCCCCCATTAAAAAGAAACCTTTAATTTGTAATGTTAAAATATAATTTAAGTTGAATGCTGAAAAGTTTTGTATTTTTTTACCGTTTTGCCTAAAAACTACCTAAAAGAGCTATATTATCATCATATTATTATGAATATTAATTATTATAATTGAATTTTTTAATAATTATTTTTTGTTTTTAACTCTTAACCTAGCGTAGATAACACTGAAATCTCCTGCCAAAATTAAGGAACAAAATTATAATATTTTATTATAATTATGTTTCTATAATTATAATAATTTACAAAGCATGTAAATCACTGATAAAATATGTCAACAAATAATCATTTTGGAGTTTTATATGTGTATTCATAATTTGGACATTAATGATATGTTAATATTATTACGTAATGTACGTATAATCAGAGGAAGCATGTGTCAGAAATGTCAGAATGTTTTATTGATGATAACTCACGGAAATTTTTGTTGACAAAGTGTTTCTGTTTCTTTATCCATTGTTCCAAAATATCAACAGACTGGTCCATCCTGTCATTTTCCAAATTGTATATATTTCTAATAGTCACTAGGGTGTCAGGCAGAAACTCTAAAATAGGATCTTTCGGAATTACTTCCATGTTTTACTGACTGTACGTTCACTGAGAAACACAATAACAAACTGGCACTATTTAATAATTACCATCTCTTTTAAATCATAACTTACAGTTGCGAGTTATAACCGGGTCAGCTCCTGCGCACGCAATCAGAAGCGTTTGTTTGCCTACGTCATATTTAATCTATATATCTATATGCTGTACTAGCTTGACTTCGTTCGAGCGGACTACAGTTTATCACAAAAGAAAACATCGTTATGTTCTTCTAGGATATTAAAAACCAATGCAAAAGTATGGCATCAACCACTCTTGTTTTTTTTGACAGACTTGTTATTAATTCGTTTCCAAGGCAACCGTTCCTTACAGCGAGTAATCAACATTTTTCAGTTTTCCCGTTGATACTTTCGATTTGCCTTGATAAAAAGTATGTTCTGTTTTATTCCAGGGTATAAGCTAAATCCAAATTAAATCAAAATATGTCCAGCCGTTATGCGTGACAACTCCTTAAACAAACAAACAAACAAACAAACAGACAACGTGTCATTTTTATATATTTGTGTGGATACATAATAATAAAACTGCAACCAAAGTAAAATCTGTACATGGAAGAGAATTTAGAAAAAACATTTTTTTTATTTGAGTAAGTGTATGAAAGTAGTAGAATCCAAAAATATCGTTTTTAGAATTTTTGTCCGTCTGTCTGTCTGTGTGTGACTTCATCACGCAAAAACCACTGGAAACAATGAATTTTGATGCCGTTTGCTGAACTGTATTCTTTGGAGTCTTGCGGAGGTTATTATATTTATTTCATCAAAATCATCATCATCATCATCATCATCATCATCCTCATGACAGTCTTTAGAAGTCCACTGCTGAACATAGGGGGAGGCCTATGTTCAGCAGTGGACTTCTAAAGACTGACAAACCATGACGAGTGATCTTGTGCCACTTCCATCCATCGACTTCCTGCGATGGCTACAATGTCGTCGGTCCATCGTGTGGAGGATCTGCCTACACTTCGCTTGCTTGTTAGTGGTCGCCTTTCAAGAACTTTTATTCCCCAGCGGTTGTCGGTTTTGCGAACTATATGGCCTGCCCATTGTCACTTCAACTTGCAAACTCTGAGAGCTAAAAAAAAATTGGTTCTTCTACGAATTTCCTCGTTTCGGATTTTATCACGTAGTGAAACACCGAGCATAGCTCTGTCCATAGCACGGTGAGTGACTTTGAGCTTGTGTATGAGACCAATAGTTAGCGACCACGTCTCAGTGCCGTATGTTATCACTGGCAATACGTACTGATTATGAACGTTTGTCTTGAAGCTCTGCGGTATCTGCGACGAGAAGATATTTCCTGAACGCTGCCCATCCGAGTTGGATTCATCGGTTGATCTATTTGTCGATTTGTCCTCTTTATCATCAAAATCAGTTCATCTTAAAAGGAATACAGATATTTTAATATTTAGTTAACAACGTAGTAAGATAGGAAGTATATATAGTATATTATGTCCTAATATAGTATATTATGTCCTATTTAACACAGTAAATAATATAAAATTAAGAAGATTTTTAATTGTGATATATTTGCATTGATTACTTTCAGCGTATTTTCTTTGGCTTCTTGGCTTTTAGTATCCCAAAAGGAAACTAGATGGCGTTAGCAATCGTTAAAACACGCAAGCGTTTGTCGCACGAATTCTCTATAGGAGATGGTCAGAAGTGGTACTTTATGGGGAGAAAATTCCGGCAGCTATGATATATACCTCAATTAAAAGCTTATTTACTGGGCTACATATGTAATTTATACTTTATAGAGCCACCAATTATAAAAAAAAAACCTACGTGTAAAGTTGAACAAAGCTCTGAATATTTTCCATTCTATTGAGTTAGTGCGTTTTTCGTGCACTGGGAATAAAATAAAATTGATTTCTATAATAGATATGTTTTGCTATTTCAATTATTATATTGTACAATGTGAATATAAATAATAATAAAATAACAAAACGTTCCTAACGCAATGCCATCAAAAATAAGCCTGTAGCCCTGTAACCGTGAGAAGCCTGTAGAAACTTAAGGTCCTGTCATCTGTCATCCATCGGCTATCAGTGCCAGATCTACAATATATTGTGCCGTGTTGAAACTGTCGTCAGTTGTGTCAAATCAGAGTTGCCAGAGGTAAGGTACCTTTTGTTGCAAGTTTTTTCATCCACAAAACAAAAAAAAAATACAAATTTAAAAAAATGGAAGCATTTGTTTTTTGTTTTCATTTGCTTGTCATTATCAGAATAACATTGCCCTTTCTTCAAAAATATCTAATATCTTGTTTTAAATAATTTAAAATTTTTAATTATCTAATATAAAAAATTTAAATTATTTTAGCACTATATTTCATACATTTTGCGAACATCTCTTTTATAATGAAAATAAATACTTAATAGGACAGATTTGAAAACACACCCACTCGATCGATGTCCTCACCAGCCACCTCAACACCGTTTTCAGTGAATCCTCTAAATAGGTCCCAGTGGAGGTGATCCACAATCAACCAATGGCAATCCAGTGTTGCCAACCCTAATAGCCTAAAAAACAGCAAGTCAGCATAAAAAACCCAGTAAAAAACAGTAAAGTTGTTATTTCAGAACAATAAATCTACTGTCTGAATAAAACAAGTTAAAATTCATAGAAACGGTGTTTATTGTACAAATATATTTACAGTGTAAAAATAAATATATTCGGGACAATTCCACACCAATTACCTAGCCCCAAACTATGATACCCTGTAATATGGGCACTAGATAACGGATAAATATACATAAATACGAATATCACATCCATGACTCTGAAACAAATATTTCTGCTCATCACACAAATGATTGCACGTTGCAGGATTCGAACCTGCGACTGTTTGATTTTGTTCCTAGGGTCACTAGCCACTAGACCAACCGGTGTACTGACCGTTGTTTGTATTTTGTGATACCGCATACCACTGTTACCGGTCAAATCGACAGGTAGCTAAAAACGGGCCAAGACATTCATAATGAGATAACTAGTTTCAGAAACTGGTATTGCCATTCATACCGATAAACAGTTACGGTATTGCAATAACGCGTACCGACCCATATGTAGAAAATATGATTGAGAGAGAAAGCTAGATAAGAAAAGGAAATCCCTTTTCCCCAAAATTAATCTAGTACTAGATCATTTCAAGCGGTTATCGGATTCCCCATTAATAATGTAGTTGCAACTTTTGTATGCGCTATGTTGTGTGTTTATTGCAATTTGTAACATATGACGCAAAATAAAAAAAAAAACAGTAGGATTTGTAACTAAAATAGGGTTTCCAATCAAAAAACAGCAAATCTACTGTTAAAACAGTAGAGTTGGCAACGCTGACTGGGTCCTGCCTGAGGACATGAGAAGACTGGTGACGGCAAGGAACGCAGCAATTAGGCAGAACCCCCGTCTGAATTGGCCGGAATCTATAGATATTTACTCCACTACGGCGAAGCAAGGGAGGGGGTAATGAGTTTAAAAGTCTATGTATGTATGTATATACATATTATGTGGATTTTCCACCGTAGCGTCGCCTCTCTAGGTAAACTTAATTGTTTTTTTTTTTGGAGCTTTTACGCGATAATGGCTGGACAGATTTTGATGAAATTTGGAATGGAGATAGCTTATACCATAGAATAAAACATAGAATACTTTTTATCCCGGAAATTTTTAAGTTTCCTCGGGATAACTGGAAAACTGGAAAGTGTTGATTATTCGCTGTAAGAAACGGTTGCCATGGAAACGAAATAACAAGTATGTCAAAAGACATCTAGAGTATTGGTGCTATAGCTACTTTTGCATTGGTTTTTAATATCCTAGAAGAAAATCCGCGCGGATGAAGTCGCGGGCGGGAAAGGTAATATGTACTAAAAGCTAAATAATTAAATGAAATCGTGGGGCAAGTCGAATTTTGAAAGCTACCACGCGCACTACCACGCGCATACTGCGCATGCGCACGCGTAGCAAGGTAGTGAAAGTAGTGGTAACTCAGGTTACGCTATGCCCCACGTTTTTTTTTTGCTTTTTGTGCCTATGAAAAAGATGGACAAAAAAGATTTTTTATCTATATTATTTTCAGGTGTTTAGTTTTTTATTTAGTTATTTCTAATGTGTACTGTGTTTTACTTGTCAAGCTCTTTCATATGACATCGAAAAAAAGTACTCCGCCATTTTTGGTGGTGGATTTGTTTTTTTTTCATGATGTACTGAAAAAACATGATGTACTGTATTCTACTAGTTTAGCCCTTTCATTCGATACCCATAAAGAGGGGGTTGAAAAAAAAAGTATTCCGCAATTTTGTAGCGACGGCCATCTTGGATTTACATGATACTGAATATAGGTACATCATTGTATTCTAGTCACCAAATTTTAGATCAATCGGTCAACAGGAAGGTGGTAAAATTTCAATTAAGTACTAGATTTGACCCGAATAAACAAACAAACAAAAATCAACAACAAACATAAAACCGTTACCGTTACCGTTACCGTTTAGCAAGTAAAATTATTATAAAAATATACCCCGACTGCGAACAAAATGATTGAAATGGGCTGATCGCCCGCAAAAAAAAAACACTAATATTTGGTAAGTCATGTAAATAGCCTACACCGTGTGTACTCGAAAACACTCGTATCTCCACTATATGCAGTAAATTAATATGCCCTGGATTAATGAAGTGGTGACACTTCATTAATCCAGGCACACCTGCAGCTCCTCGATGTACGAATTACAGGAGATGTACGTCTCCGAAGACCGGCAGGTGGGTGCTCCAGCAATATTCAAAGTGAAAAAACAGCACTTCCAAGCGTGAAGGCACTGTGCTATTATTGTTCTCCAAATTTTCTGACACTGCAGTGTTAATATTAGTACCTAGTTTTCACAAGAACTTCAAGTCTTTTCAATTAAAAAGTTTATATTTCCGAAGGAAGTAATTTATCACAACGGGGATTGAGAAGCATCCCATCCAGTGCTGCCAGATCAAAATACCCATTCAGCGCTAACAGCGGTTCAAATAGCGCTAGATTGTATAAGTCCAGCGTATACAAAAAGCGCTAGATTTCGCGCTAAATTATACGCTAATTGTAAAAAGAAAAACACAAACTAAAGATTTAATATGTATTGGTTTATTCACATAGAAATAATCAAATAAAAATAATCAACAAATATCGACATAAAAATAACCAACAAAAATATAATCAAATATCTTCTACATAAGAAGGCCAGGTTGCTCATTATTATTTTTTCTTTGATTTTGTATTTTATATTTTTCTGATTTCCCAATCATGCGTATTACATCACCTGGGAGCTGATAATCATAGCAAGTGCTGTTGACAGCAGTTAATCCAGTCCTTATCAGCAGAAAGGCGTTAATTGTCTTTAATTGTAATGTATTTCGCAACTTAGTTTGGACGGCATTCATTAAGCTGAATACACGTTCGATGTCAGCATTTGAATGTGGTATAATCATCATTTTTGTTGCGACATCAAACAATTCCTTATAGGGACAATTGCCAGCTGCGTCTTTCGACTGTTGGATCTCCGCCCAAAATTTTACTGTAATAATGTTACTGTGTGTGTCCTCAGTATTATCCCACTCCTGCAGGATCACAGTTTGCCACTGCTGAATAACGGCATCCATATTGTTTGTATATCCAATACTTTCTAGGAATTGTACAAAATTATCAACTTTTCTCTTTGGTTTTAAAATCACTGAAACAGATAGTGCCATAGTATTTTTTAAGTTTAAGTTTACTGGCATTCTTTGTTGCAGATCATTTATAAATTTTGCTATAAATTCGACACACCTTTTCTTTATTGGTTTTTCTTCTTCCTCAACTAACGTGGACTCGTTCAATTCTTTTTCAAATACATAGCCGAGGTAAGGACTCAAAGAAAGATGTTCTCTCACAATGATTCTGTCAAATTGCATCCCTGATTGAGTTATAATTATTTTTGTGCACAAACTTTTTATTAAATCATAGAGCGTATTATATAACAAACGGTATAGTGTTTATAGTTGATTACGTATTTATAGAATGCAAAAATTAAATAAAGGTTAATTTTGACCCAGTTTCATTAATCGTTCATAAATTAATAATAATTATTACCCAAACGCTATTTGCCAATCATATCTGCGTGTCCGTTCAGACTTTATCGTCTGCTCCACTTTTCACATAAATATATCGAACTCACACGTTTTTAAGAATTAAATTAGTGATTTAGGGATATTTTGGATTATGTTTAAATGAGATGGCTTACGTGTTTCCTCTATTATAATTTTTTATATACATTATAATTATAATGTATTAACACGATTATAATGAGATAAGATACTTTTATCCAGGAAATTGGTTAGTTTTCCCAAGAAAACTGGAAAATGTTGATTACTCGCTGAAAGGAACGGTTGCCATGGAAACGAAATAACAAGTCTGTCAAAAAACATCAAGAGCGTTGATCGTTGAGCGTTATCTTGGCTAGGCATCACGCCAAAACTACTGAATGAATTTAAATGAAACTTGGTATGATTTGAGTTCATATACTACGAGGTAGGACATATGATACTTTTAATCCCGAAAAATTAAAGGGTTCCCGCAGGATAGGCGTTGAAAGTTATTTAAAAGAACATGTATCACACTGAAACTACTGGATGGATTTTGTTGCACAGTCATAGTTTATAAAATAAAAATTGAGGATACTTTTTATCCCGAAAAAATTAAGAGTTCCTGCGGGAAAATGTCTAAATTCTGTAAATTAAAGATATTTAGTAAATTTTTTTGGAGGCCGTTCTATATTCAATACTAAATTTTTAATTTTTGTCCGTCTGACTGTATGTCTGTCTGTATGTACCTTGGAAGCGCATCACGCCGAAAATACTCAATGAATTCAAATTTTGTATGATTTGAGTTCATACTTAAAGGTAGGACATTGGATACTTTTCATCCCGAAAAATTAAAGGGTTCCTGCAGGAAAGTTATTTAAAAGAACACGTATCACGTTGAAACTACAGGACGGATTTTGTTGCAACTTGGCACAGGCATAGTTTATATAATGGGTAAAAATAGATGACACTTTTTATGCCGAAAAAATAAAGAGTTCCTGCGGGATAATGTCCAAAATTCTGTAAATTGAAGATATTTTGAATGTTTTTTGAAAGCCGTTCTATGTTCTATACTAAAGCCATCACTGTATTTTTTTAATTTATTGTCTGTATGTCTGTCTGTCTGTCTGTATGTTGGCCGCGCATCACCGCGCCAGTACTACTGGATGAATTCAAATGAAACTTGGTATGATTTAAGTTCATACTACGAGGTAGGACATAAGATACTTTACATCCCTAATAAATAATGGGTTCTCGCAGGATAGGGGTTGAAACTTATTTAAAAGAACACGTACCATGCTGACACTAATGGACAGGTTTTGATGCAACTTGGCACTGTCTTATGTTATATGATGTGTAAAAATTGAGGACACGTTTTATCCCGAAAAAGTAAAGGGTTTCTGCGGGATATGGGTAATAATTTTAATATTGAAGTAATAAATAATATTTTTTCGTTGGTTCTTTATATTCGATACTGAAGCTCTGGAGGTAAAGGTGTAGGAGTGGATAGATAGGTAGGTAAGTACAGGTTAGGTATCCACTTGTTGAAGCTCCTCCATCATTACGGGAAGTACTTCCGACCGAGCCAGGTGTTGTTGGCCCGGGGACAGCTGTCCGACTGTTCCTCGTTGGAAATTCTATACCTCTAATTCGCGGCGAGAATATCACTTGCGCGATGCAGGATTAGTACGGACTTGATGTTTGAACCATCTATGAGCGGTCTGTGTAATTCGCCCAATACTGGACTCTGATTTCAATGTGGTGTTGAGGTCGCCACATCACTCCCCCTCTAGCCCGTAAGGTCGGTATGTATCAGCTGCAGCTGTGTCGGATGATTGCAAGTGCCAGTGGTGCTCGAAGTCTGCGGTGAGTCGAGACTGAGCATGGTTGACGCTGGTGGTCCACGGTGAGTCGGGACCGGTCCACGGTGAGTCGGGACTGAGAGTGCGTCGTGTCGCTAGAGTGGTCTTCTGTGAGTCGAGACCGTCCGTTGAGTTGGGTGTAGCGACGTAATCCCTGGTGGCCTCTAGTGACCGAGACCAGGTTCAGGTGTTCAGGACTGAGCCAGGGACTGTGTGCGATGAGCTGGAGCGCTGGTTCACGGTGTACACGCTGGAGAGAGCTGGCCAGGCGATGTTCCAGGTGTGAGATGCGGGTGAACTGTGTGTGCTCTGATCGCCGGTGAGCCTGTGTTGATCGGGATCCAGGAAGCACGGTGAGTCGGCTGCGTTGGATCAGAAGAGAAGGCTGGATGCTGGTTTGCTGCTGATGCTCGATGATGAGGGGTGAGGAGTAGGATAGCGACTTTTTGATGTTTTTATTTGTTGTGAGGGTAGTTACATTTTTTATTTTTTTGTGGTAGTATAGTTACATTTTTTGTGAGGGCACTCTTTTTCCTCAAGTCGCTGGGAGGAACGGAAGGAATGAAGGGTATGCGGAAGGTATGCATGTTCGGAAGTGGGTGAGGGTAGTTGTGAATCACACCACTTCTGACGTCATCGACAGCGGGTGATCATGCTGGTCGATGACATCACGTCGGGGGTCACCACTGTGGAGGTAAAGGTGTAGGAGTGGATAGATAGGTAGGTAGGTACAGGTTAGGTATCCACTTGTTGAAGCTCCTCCATCATTACGGGAAGTACTTCCGACCGAGCCAGGTGTTGTTGGCCCGGGGACAGCTGTCCGACTGTTCCTCGTTGGAAATTCTATACCTCTAATTCGCGGCGAGAATATCACTTGCGCGATGCAGGATTAGTACGGACTTGATGTTTGAACCATCTATGAGCGGTCTGTGTAATTCGCCCAATACTGGACTCTGATTTCAATGTGGTGTTGAGGTCGCCACAAAGCCAAAACTGTTATACTTTTAATTTAGTTCAGTCTGTTTGTCCGTATATTGACCGCACATCGCACTGAAACTACTGAATTAATTCAAATGAAACTTGGTATGATTTGAGTTCATACTACGAGGTAGGACATTGGATACTTTTCATCCCGAAAAATTAAAGTTTCCGCAAGATAGGGGTTGAAAGTTATTAAAAAGAACACGTATCACGCTGAAACTACTGGACGGATTTTTTGATGCAAATTGACAGTCATATATCTATACTTATCATTAAAGCCCACACGCGCCGGTCGCCGTGCCAGCTGCACGCGTCCATGAGTTGCTCCTGCATTATTTCAATATTCCATATTTTATTTTATTTACCAGTGTAATAGTATATTTTAAAGATTATCTGGATTCGTAATTGTAAAATTTTGTGTGAAGAGACGACAAGTCTCCAAAAATTGTAGTAAACAAATACGAAGATTTACTAAAAATCAAATGACTCGTCGTCTCTTTGCAATAACTTGGTTGCTATTTGGTTTGATATCGGTATATCTTAATTACCAGTCTGTTAGTTTCTTAAAAAAAACACTTTTGTTTTTGTTATTGTTTCACGATTGTATAATTCACTCTTACACTGTACACGAAATCCCACTACATATTATTATTAACATATTAAACATATTTTTGACTTCTAGGAAATATAATAACATGACTGAGAGACATATTATTACATTATTACATATTATTTAAAATTATTACTATATTTTTATTTACAATATGTTCTACGCTTCGATCCGAGATCATTTATTTTCACGACTACCGACATTACATTGCACTTACTGTGCTGCTTACGTACGTTTAACTAATTTAAAATAAATACCTACTCATGTTATAAATTAAATATGGGACACACATGTACTCCACAATATTTGAAAATTATACTAACTTATTTTCAATACATTCTACGCTTTGATTCGAGATCATATTTTATTTTTACGACTACCTAACATCACATAACATCGCATTCACTGAGTTTATGTGCGTTTCACTTTCCTAATAAAATTAATACCTGTATGTTTTCGATTCAAATTATACTATCATACTTATTTATTTTATGTCACAATAGCTAATACACGGCTAAATGTATTCTATCAGAATACAAGAGGTCTTCGTACCAAAACTAGATTCTAGATATGATGTGTTTCGGTTGGACCGTGACCTAGCCCTCACGATCTCGACGCGGGGCGGAGGGGTCATGTTGCTGGTCCGCAGTGAGCTTCAAGCGTTTAGCATAAGTAACACTGGTGTCGTGCCGCCAACCGAAATTCTTTAGGTGACTATACCTGCCAAGTCGTTCAATAAAACAGTAGGTATAAACTTACACTTAGCCGTTATCTATGCGCCGCCTAATAAACAACTTCCTCAAACAATAGACTTTGTAATACAGAGCGTTTCCCATGTTTATGACTTACATAAAAACGATAACTTTTTGATTGTAGGGGATTTTAACTTAACTAATATCAATTGGGTTTCCCAACATGGTCCGCTGCATATAAAACGAGGCTCGATTGAAACTCAAAATGCTGGTAAGCTTCTTTTAGAGGAGTTCAGCGCGTTCGGTTTAGAACAATGCAATTATACTAAAAACTACTGCGATAATATACTCGATTTAGTATTTAGTAACTTTTCCGCGTCCTGCACTCGTTCTCACACCTCTTTAGTAAAGGAAGACAGCGCGCATCTCTGGCGATTGATGTTGCTAACCTGACACTATGCCCTCTTACAGAACCGCTGCGGTTAAAACACAATTTCTATAAATGTAACTTCGAAGATATAAATGAATACTTAAAAGATATTGATTGGGTAGAATTATTTAATTCTTGTGATACCGTAGACCGCGCTGTCAGTTGTTTCATAACGGAGATACATAACTGTATAAACTTATTTGTTCCTAAGCCTAGGGTCAAAAACACTAATAACAGTTTGCCCTTATGGTACAATAATACTTTAAACAAAATTTTAAAAGAAAAGTGGAAGGCGCATTCTAAATGGACACATTATAAAAATTAGTTAGATTATAGGGAATTTTCTGTACTAAGAGGTAGAGCGAAACGTCTAAGAACATGAACTATATTCCAGCTACGTTACACATATACAGGGACAAATTAAGGTTTGCCCAAAAAAATGTGGACATATGTTAAGTCGATGAGAGGTAAGGCCAACTATCCTAAAACTTTAACATACGCTTCTGCCGTATATAATAATGGTTCTGATATATGTAATGGATTTAATAAATTTTTCGAAAGTGTGTTTGTTCAACCCCCGACTAGTTATGATTTATCTAACTTAAACTTACCCACGTGCAGTAGTTCGAAACTAATAAGTAATATTACAATACCCGAAAAATACATTTATAGATTACTTAAATCAACAGATGCGAATAAGCCTACTGGTACCGACAACATCCCCCCAATATTCATACGCAATTGCGCTGAAGCTTTGGTCACGCCGTTAAAATTAATATTTGAAAGGTCTTTTCTTGAATCTAAATTTCCTAACAAATGGAAACAGGCTAATGTGGTACCAATAGTAATAATTCGTCTAAAGTAAAAATCAAAAATTATCGGCCAATATCTATTTTAAATACATTTAGTAAATTTTTTGAAAAATTGGTTTACGACCAGATCTATAGCACAGTAGTGAATGGTATAAGTCACGCTCAGCACGGATTCTTGCGGCGACGATCCACCGTCTCAAATCTTACAGAGTTCCTTCAGTTCGTTCTGAACGGCATGGAGCGCGGGGGGTAGGTTGACGTGGTCTATACAGATTTTGAAAAAGCTTTCGATCGTGTGGTTTCCATCATCCTTCTCGCAAAACTCGATAAGCTAGGTATTCATGGGGATCTGTTACGCTGAATTAAATCATACCTTACTAATCGATCGCAAGCCGTTGTAGTTGGAGGGTACAGGTCTGACTTTATTACTATACCATCAGGAATCCCTCAGGGATCACATCTTGGCCCGTTGCTATACAATGCATAAATATACGACATATATACCTGTTTTGATTCCATAAACTATCTTTTATATGCGGACGACAAAAAGTTTTTTTGTAAAATTAATAGTCATCAAGATTGTATCATTCTCCAAAACATATTAATTAGGCTTGCACATTATTATAAAATTAATAACATTACTGTAAATATACATAAATATCAACAAATTTCATTTACTCGCAGGTATAATCCTATACAGTTTACATATTACTTAAACAATATTCCAATTGAAAAAGTTGACGTAGTGCGAGACCTAGGAGTTATTCTCGTCAAAAAACTATCTATGACTGAACATATAGATTTTATCTTCTAATTTTATCTGAAATATTTTTTGAAAATTTTGATTGTGATAAACTTCAAAATCGATATGGAGTCCAAATAGGTAATTTTTTTATTTTTTGTCTGTCTGTCTGTCTGCCTCTTTGAACACGCAACACGCTGAAACTACCAGACTGATTTTGATGCAACTTAGCAGAATCATAGCTGATGTACTGGATTAACATTTAGGATACTTTTTATCCCGGAAAAATCAACGGTTCCCGCAGGATAGGGGTAGAAAGTTATTTAAAATAACACGTATCAAGCTAAAACTACTGGACGGATTTTGATGTAACTTGGCACAGTCTAAGTTTATATAATGTATTAAAATGTTGAATACTTTTTATCCCGAAAAATTAAAAGGTTCTTGCAGCCTATGGGTCCAAAGTTGTGTAAAATTTAAAGTGATCATACATCCGTTTACGACTAGACTGGTACTGAATTTCGTCATTCTGCTACGAGACTCACTGGCCCAGTTGGACAGATGCATGGGTGCGTAATCCAGACGTACGTGGATCGAAATCACGTGCTGTAGAAATGTTTTGCTCCATAATTAAAAGATTTTTACATTATTTATACGTTATTTGTTACATTTTCCTTGATATCTATCTATACTATAATAAAACTGTAACTGGGCTAAATCTGTACATTAAATATTTTATGAAAATTTTAATTGAGATGAACTTCAAAATCGATTGTTTCTTCCATTGAGATATTATAATGTACTACCTACGTACCTACATAATTATATAGTTATATCGGAGGTTTCTTCATAATATCTTACAGGCAAAATGGTTAGTTGTCGGTATTGAAATGTGTACATACAGAAGTAGGTACATGTATTGCTCTTCACAGAGAAAGCATAGAAAACTTTAATTTTTTCAAATCAATCCTCATATCGTGTTGAAAAAGCTCAAAAAGTAGGTAGGTAGGGTAATTATTAAGAGCCAGTTAAAGTGCCAGTAAGTACGTCGTCCTGCGAAACATCATAAAAAATAATTTGTACTAAGAATACAATGTTTCGTTGCATTAAAATTTGTTCGTATGGATCTCATAATAATGACCTACCCTTGATGCCCCATCCATTTTACCTCACCACCTTAATTAATCTGTGCCACCTTACCTTCGGAGATAATTTTCGCTACTCAATAACAAGACGTTCATGATAACAAGTTACTTCGTTTAAACTAGATGACGTTGTCTACCCTTAAAACACGCAAGCGGTTTGTTACGAAGTGGTTTGAACGCTGAATGAACTCGAACAACACGTTTTCTTATTTTTTTGTACTTTATGGTCTCTAAAGGCTCTTAAAACGTATTTACATGTTTTTTTGTGTTTTTTTATAGAATAAGTCGATTTCAGTTGTAAAACGCGCAGCGAAATTAAGCGAATTATTTATAGTATAATAGTAATTTAATAGTTTAAAAAAATAAATTTAACTCATTCACGTCAAGAATATTTCATTATAAAAACCAGGGTTCAAAATACTTTCAAGTGCTTTGTAAACCGAAGCCTTGAAAGTAGAAAATACTTGCGTAGGAAATTCATCTTCGTGTCCATATAAATAAGGAGCTCAATCGTGTTTGCGAAAAAAGTACTTGGAAGCGTGGAATTGAAAGTAAAAAATACTTCATAGGAAATTGACCCGTGCGGTTATGTAAATAAAGAGCACAAATGCGATTGCTTCAAAAAACTTCGAAGCCTTGCAAGTTTTTTGAGCGATGTATCGGCCATCTAGCTTTATGTGACCCGGCTGGCCGAGTGCGGCCGAACTCAGCCGAGGCCATGCCGAACCCGCCACCGAGTATGTACATGTAGGTGCGGACGGGGCGAAAGAGCGTAAAATACTTTGAAAGTCTTGCAAGTATTGCGGGTCCGCACCAGGGCGGCGTACTTACAAGCCAAAACCTGGTTTAAAAACCTGGTTGCGTAAATACCCACCTTCCCTAATTCCACGCAGGTGGCGTGGAATTGGCGTGAGTGGTCATACAGAATCCAGGCCCTGCTCTCAAGCCCTTGCGACTGATTTAAAAACTGGGGTACTTGGTATCTTAGGCCTTGCACGCACTGCCTTGAAGTGAAGTACGGAGTGTCGTACTTCACAGAATATGCGTTATAAAAAGGCAAGGCAGTGCCTTATTCCGATGATTAGATGCCGAGCAATCGATAAAAAACTATTTGATGGCTGAACGAATTTTGAAGAAATGTAGTATAATATTGTACTTTGTAGGTGTGGTCCTGGTCCTCCTGGTCCTCTGGACCAAACCTACAACTGGTCTGGTGGTGGTTTGGCTTTTGGTCCTGGAATAAAACGTGTGGGCTACTTTTAAATGAAATGAACACGCGGGCAAAGCCGCGGGCACAGCTAGTAATTAATAAAGCCTACAAAAATCTTGGGTTCGTTCTTCGTACCTGTAAAGCTTTCTCAGACTTAAGTTGTATTAAGACTTAGACTTGTAGAGTTTATTTTGCATATGTCCGTAGTATTCTGGAATATGCTAGCTGTGTTTGGTCTCCTCACTACATTACCTATAAACAACGCATTGAAAAAATACAAGCTAAATTTATTAAACATCTGAACTACAGAGTACGTACATATTCTGACTACAATACAGGCTGTTACCGCCACAAAATTATACCACTAGAAGACAGGCGTACTTTGCTAGACACTATGTTACTATACAATATAGTTAATGGTTACCTGGATGCTCTGGCTTTGTTATTGTAATGTACCTAAAAAGCGGCAATTAATTTTAATGTACCTAAAAAGCGCACACTACATACCGCGTTGTTCGGTCCTCCTACCCATACTGCTAAGTATGCAAGTAACGCACCTTTAACACGTATTACCAAAACTGTAAATAAAAGATTCTTGGACCTGGATATCTTCAATATGTCCAAAATGGTTTAAAAGCGAAAAGTACTAGAACTATTACAGAAAACTTAACTAAATTTAACTTACCTGACACTGTTGCTATACCTGTGTGTAATTAATCCTACGCACGGATATAGTAATGATGTCTATTGTGTACCTACCTTTTTTATATTATGCTCTTACCTATTACCCTATATGTATGTAAATATTCATATTTATATATTATTATTATTATCTGTCATAAAACACACTCCCACACACACCCCCTCACACCCTCTCTCTCTCATACACACACACAAACACAAAATACACACACACCCTTACACCCCCTCTCCAGTACAATTTTGTGAAACAAAATTAGATTTTAGTTTATTTTAATTTTTGGTTTTTGTATTCAAAATTTTATAGTTTCTTTGCAATAATGTAGGAGCTTAAATTTAATTTGTTTCTATATAAGGAGACCTTTAATTGGCTGTTTAACACTACACCTTTATATATGTATATTGTACCTATTAATATTGCTGTTGGTCTTCAATAAATAAATAAATAAATAAATCTATACTTATCATTAAAGCAATAGGTACGAAAAAGTCTGTACAAAGAAGAAAAAAATTTCTTGGGTGCCTAAAAAGGAACAAGTTTTTTTTAATCGTATCTTTCTATCTGTTTGTCTGTATGTTTGTTTGTTCACGCATCACGAAGAACTATTGGACTGATTGCAATGCCGTTTTCATTGTTAGATAGTTTAGGGTTTGATTTCAGTCTGGTGTAATTGGTATCTTAATCCGGTGAGTACAAGCCGAGCAATTGATAAAAGTATTTTTGACGGCTGAAGAAATTTTGATCAAATGTTGGTATATTGGTCCTGGAGTAGCACATTAAGGTACTTTGAACCTAAAGAAAAGATCACGCGTACGAAGCCGCGGGTATAGCTAGTTACTATAATAAAACTAACTGGGCTAAATCTGTACATTAAATATATTTAGAAAATTTTAATTCAGCGAAACTATAAAATCGATATAGTATTTTTTATTTTTTGTCTGTCTGTCTGTCTGTCTCTTTGAACACGCATGATGCTGAAACTATCAGATGGATTTTGATACAACTTGGCACAATCATAGCTGATGTTATGGATTAACATTTAGAATACTTTTTATCCCGAAAAAATAAAGGGTTCCCGCAGGATAAGGGTTGAAAGTTATTTAAAAGAAAATATATCACACTAAAACTACTGGATGGATTATGATGTAACTGGGCATAGTCAAAGGTTATATTATCTGTTAAAATTTAGAATCTTTTACTCTCGAAAAAATAAAGGATTTTTAAGGGATAATGGACCCTTATCCCTTAAAAATCCTTAAAAATAGTTAATGTTAAATTAAAGTAATAATACATCCGTTTAAAGAATGGTACCAAATTTTGTTTCCCGCTTCACGTAATAAGTGGCCAAGCGGTAACATGCATGGAAATGTAATCCACACGTCGGTGGATTGAAACCATGCGTTATGCGTTATTTACCTTTATGCGTTATTTTTAAATTTTTCAACCCCCGAACAAACCGGATGGACCGATTTTGATGCGTTTTTTTTCTGTTTGAAAGCTTATGTGATCGAGATGGTTCTTAGATATAGTGGAGAAGGGGGTGAGAATATTAGCTCCTCAACGAAATGACCGATTTAGCTGCGTTTTTTTATGTTTGAAAGCTATAGTAAACGAGATGGTTCAAAGCTATAATGAGGAGAAGGAGGGAGGGGGGGGGGGGGGAGGATGAAATGGGGGTGACGATCGTAGCTCCCACACGAATGGACCGATTTCGATATGGTTTTTATATTGTTTGAAAACTGATGTGATCGAGGTGCTTCTTAGCTATGAAGAAGCCGGGGGTTTTTTATTTTTTTTATTTAAGCTTGTTATTTCTAAGGCAGCTGTAATTTAAATTCATCATCATCATCATCATCATCATCATCATCATCATGTCAGCCTTTAGAAGTCCACTGCTGAACATAGGCCTCCCCCAAAGAGCGCCATGACGAGCGATTTTGTGCCACCTCCATCCACCGACTTCCTGCGATGGCTACAATGTCGTCCGTCCATCGTGTGGGGGTCTCCCCACACTTCGCATGCTTGTTCGCGGTCGCTATTCGAGAGCCTTTATTCTCCAGCGGTTGTCGGTTCTACGAACTATATAGCCTGCCCATTGCCACTTCAATTTGCAAACTCTGAGAGCTATGTCGGTAACCTTCTTCTACGGATTTCCTCATTTCTGATTCTATCACGTAGTGAAACACCGAGCAAAGCTCTCTCCATTGCACGCTGCGCAACTCTGAGCTTTTGTATGAGACCAATAGTTAGCGACCACGTCTCAGTGCCATATGTCATCACTGGCAACACGCACTGATTATAAACTTTCGTCTTGAGGCTCTGCGGTATCTGCGACGAGAAGATATGGCGTAATTTCCCGAACGCTGCCCATCCGAGTTGGATTCGTCAGTTGACCTCTTTGTCGAAGTTGGGTATACCCAGTTGGATCGTCTGACCCAAGTAAACATAGTGATCAACAGCTTCGATAATATCGTTCCCAACATAAACCGGCATGAGTACGACATGGGCATTTGACATGATGTTCGTCTTGCCCATGTTCATTTTAAGACTAACCTGATGGGAAACAATATTGAGGTCACTGAGCATTGCGCTTAGGTCTTCCAGGGTTTCAGCCATGATGACTATATCATCAGCAAATCGATGGTGAGTGATGTATTCGCCATTGATGGTAATACCAAATCCGTTCCAGTTCAGAAGCTTGAATATATCTTCAAGTGCAGAGGTGAACAGTTTCGGAGAAATAACGTCTCCCTGTCTCACCCCTTTTTGCAGCAGGATAGAATTCGTGCTCTGATCCTGAAGACGAACTGTCATGGTGGCCTTGCTGTACAAACACTTCAACACTTCGATGTACCGGTAATCAATCTGGCACCGCTGTAATGACTGTAGCACTACCCAGGTCTCGACTGAATCAAAGGCTTTCTCGTAGTCCACAAACGCTAGACATAGAGGCCGA
Organism: Alsophila aescularia; assembly: GCA_946251855.1. Lineage (NCBI taxonomy): Eukaryota > Metazoa > Arthropoda > Insecta > Lepidoptera > Geometridae > Alsophila > Alsophila aescularia. Next base: position 11,886,763 of record OX276385.1, read on the forward strand.
TTATACTCTTTGGTATTCTGTATAATCTGCCGGAGCGTATGGATGTGGTCTACGGTGCTAAAGCCTTTCCGGAATCCAGCTTGTTTGGGAGGCTGAAAGTCGTCAAACCTACGAGCGAAACGGCTTGTAACTACTCTCGAAAACAGCTTATAGACGTGGCTCAGCAGCGAAATGGGCCTATAAGTCTTCAAGAGGGTTTTATCACCTTTCTTAAAGAATAAAACCACTACGCTCCTGTGCCACGCCTCTGGCGTAGTACCCTCGAGGATGACGGAGTTAAACAGCTTCTGAAGGACTTTAAGTACCGGTGTTCCACCCGCTTTCAGTAGCTCTGTCGTTATTCCGTCCTCCCCTGGTGCCTTGTTGCTCTTAAGCTGATTGAGAGCCATTCTGATCTCGTATAGGCTGACGTCCGGGATATCTTCGGTATAATGTCGGGTCAAACAGGCTCTTGCATCGCTAGTCCTGCTAGGAGGACTACGCGATGAGGTGTATAATTGTCCATAGAACTTCTCTAGCTCACTCAAAATTTCTGGCTTCGACGAAACGATGCTGCCACTGTCGGTTCACAGCTTTGTTAACAGGCTTTGCCCAATAGACAGATCTCTTGCGAACACTTTGGAGCCCTTTTTCCGCTCTATTGCATTCTTAAACAAGTAGTATTATAGGAACGCAAATCGTGTCGCATTGACTTGGAGATCTGTTTATTAAGCAAGCTGTAACTTGACATATCCACTGAAGACTGCAGCCTCATCTCGCCTCGTTCTGCCTTAAGTTTGAGTGTATGCTCAGAGAGTTTCTGTGTTATTTTTTTGCGGGGGGTCTTAAAGAACTCTGACCCGACCGCGTGGATAATTTCCACTAGCCTGTTATTTAGTTCGTCCACTGTATCGCATTCGGTAAGGATTTGGAAGCGATTTTGGAGCTACAACTGAAAGCTCTCGGGGTTTTGGATTTGGGCAGGACTTGGGCGAAGAGTAGATCTCATCAAACGAGTCCTCTCCAGCTTTACGTTGATATTCAATGAGCCTCTTATCATGCGGTGATCACTACCAGCCTTAACCCTGTTGATCACAGAGACATAATTGAATATATGCTTATTGGTCGTCAAAATGAAATCTATCTCGTGCTTATGACCGTCGGGGTGCAGCCATGTCCATTTCCTGGACGGGCGTTTCTTCAAAAAGGAGTTCATCATAAAGAGTCCCTCCTTCTCCATGAAGTCGGCCAATCGCTGACCCCTTTGGTTCCGCTGTCCAAATGTAAACTGCCCCACTCTCAGTTCATCGCCATTCCTCATGCCCAGCCGTGCGTTGAAGTCCCCCATCACCACTGTGAAGTGCGTTTTCGGGGCATGTGTGGTATTAGAAATGTCGTCATACATAGCCTCCACTTCATCGTCCGGGCGTTTCGAGTGTGGGGTGTACACCTGTATGACCTTCAACGAATACCGTTCGGTAATTCTGAGTATAAGGTAAACCACCCTGCTCGAAATGCTTTCAATCTTCACAATGTTATTGACGAGGGACTTGTGGACGAGAAACCCGAAACCATGTTGGGACTGCTGGTCTCCCTCCTGGTAATAGAGTAAGTTGCCGGAATTGAGGGTCATCGTATCCTCTCCCTTTCTTCGGACTTCTGATAACCCTATAATACCCCAGCGCAACTTACTTACTACTTCTTCCAGCTCTATCAACTTCTCATCGGTCCTCAAGGTGCGTGCGTTATAAGTTGCCAGGTCCAGAGATCGTGGGGGTTGGTAGCTGGGTCTCTGCTGGAGATTGTTTGCACCCCCTGCTCCGGCGTTATCATGGCTGCTACCGGTGCCAGGAATACCGGAGCCGCCGGGGACTGGGGGCCGTCTTTTTGGTGTGTCTATCATATTGGGGGGGGGGGGGGGGGGGGGGGGGGGTTTGCCATAGTCACAACGCTTGGCAGGCGGATTGGCGACCGCAGTGTAGCAAATATGTGCTCGGAGGACGCTGCTGCCCATCTTCCGGTGTGTAATCCCTTAGTCGCCTCTTACGACATCCACGGGAGGATTGGGAGGGGTCTTATTCTAAGCCGAGACCGCCACGGCACGGTTTATTTAAATTATTTAATTTAAATTATATATTAAGGCGTCGGGCATTTTTAAAAAAAAGCGAACCAACGTTTATGGCCGAGCTGACATCGGGTATACTTTCGAATTTAAGATTTCATGTAGCGTATTTCAAAAATATACCTCCATACAACGCTATCGTAACACAGATTTCTGTCATCAAACTTCAGTGGCGATCCGATATGGTCGTGATAGGTTAGAAGACGAAGGCCGGAGCGAAGCGTAGCGAGCACCCGCCTTATATTTTATGTAACAAATTGCTGTTGTTCTATTTGTCCAAATAAAGTAGCTACTAATTTTATCTTTGACTATATATCTACCCGTGCGAAGCCGGGGCGGGTCGCTAGTATTTAATAAATTAAATCTTTTGTTTATCCTAAGACACTGACAATACTTTTTGTCCTTTTCTTCAATTATTTGCCATTTTATTTCATATTTTAATTTACTGTTTGATAATTTTCACACACAATAACACGAAAATGAGTTGAATGATAATGGAGGTACTTAGATAGTTTTGTTTTGAGAAACTACTTCTGCTGCGTAATGCATTCTCACCAAATAGGTTTTATCCGATAGTAACATGTACATCAATGGTTTTAACAAATTTATATTTGATGTAGAGTACATATTTAGAGAATGAATTTAAAATATGTATAATAAATGTTGGTGCCTTCAAAAACGACTATCACACTATGCGTACATTGCTATAACATTTCTAACAGGTGTTCCAAAGAATTTTTTGCTATAATTCGCAAAATAATGCGGTACTCTTTTTTTTTCTTTTTGATACATGTCGTAAGATCTAACTAAGACCACAGTACATATATATTATAGTCCTTACGGACATTAGTGTATCGAAGCATTGTTTTCGAGTTTGATGTCTACTGTCAGTCGGAGACCTAGGGTTGCCACCTGTAGGTCTTTACCCGGCTACAAAAAAGTAGGGTTATGATTTTATCAGAATACCTATGCATGAAGATATGCTATGCATGTATGTATGTATGTATGTATGTTTATCTGTTTGTACATGACCACAATTAACAGCCAACCTTTTAAATTTGTGGGAATCTTCTATTAGTAAAACCAGTTTTTAAGCTACTTACAAAAAAAGATGGCTATCTATTTCACACGTATGTCTACACTAACATTATAAAGAGGAGAGATTTGATTTTTTGTATGTTTGTATTTTTGTATCTTTGTTGACTTCATATAAAAATGTTCTTTTCTAATAATAAGAATAAAATAATTACAATTGAACCAGCACACTATCACTTTTTGAAAAGTAAAAATGTAATGCTTACCAATTCAAAAATACAACTTAAGATAGAAAGAATTATAATAGTTGGGGTATGGGAACAAAAAAACCGCTTCCAAATCGGTCCATTCGTTTGGGAGCTATGATCCGCCCTCCTTTCCCCCTTCCCACTTTTATAGCTAAGAACCATCTCCCTCACACCAAATTTCAAACAGAAAAAAACACATCAAAATCGGTCCATTCGTTTGGGCGCTACGATGCCACAGACAGACACACACAGTGAAACACATCCTAAACTTATAACATCCGTCTCTTTGTTAGTTGGTTAATATAAGAATCTTACATAATTTAACTAATAGGATGAATTTTATACAGTACCAACCTGTAGGTTTATTCTTTAAAATATGAATTAACATTAACATAAAAAAAAACAATTTATTAAACAAACTAAACCATTTTTGATTAAATTGATGTGGGACGGCAATAAAAGTTTATCGTTTTAAATAAACCAAGAATCATTCAAATTGGTTCAGAAATCTTTCGTCCTTATTATCCCAATAAAAAACATCTGGACCAATTTTGATGAAGTTTATATGGGACTACGCTGAAAGTCTACCCATTTGAATAAAACAACAACCATCCAAAACAGTTAAGAAATCTTAGAGATTTGAGGCAATTTATACACAAAATCAAATGGCTGTACTAGAAAAAATATTTATTCTCGAAAAACTACTGAACCAATTTTGATACAATTTATATGGGACCACTTAGAGAGTACTTTTTCAAACATAATATAATTTTCAAAGAAATCGGTGTACAAACATAAAAAAATAAATAAAAAAATACAGTCGAGCATAACCGTCTCCTTTTGTGAAGTCGATTAAAAATATAGTACGGAATGACACGTTGCCATGGAAACGAAATAATAATAAGTTTGTCAAGTACGTGAGTAATGATGCAATTATTGTCTAAGATGTCCCTAAGATACGTAAAAACAAACAAACATACATAAATACAACCCAAACACATAACCCTCCTGCGTCGGGTAAAAAACGAAGTTAATATTTTTTCTGATCCCAATAGTGGGCCAAAAAGATTGGACTCTTTAGTCCAATCTTGATATATACTTATATTGCTATACTCTTTGGTCTAATCTATTTGTGGTACATCCTACTTGCAGAACACAATCTCTCTTTCTCGTAGATGCGAGTATTTACTGTAACTGTTTCTCGTGATACTTCATGCGCGAAACTCGCTCGTAGCGTTCTTTTCAAAACCACGCAGAGACCCCTGCCTCCCGGCCCCCGCACCGCGTGCGTCAAATCCCCCGTTTACTCCTCGAAACACTACTGTCTGTAAAGACTATTATAATAATATGTACTGTGCTAAGACCTGTAAGCGTTAAAGTGGCTGCGCTACAACGCAACGCGCAACTCTATCTCAGAAAGATGTGACTGTGCCAGTGTGTCAAGGCAAGTATTGTCCCACTATAGAGGCCGCCCCATCTTCCAATGGAGAAGGGTCATTCCGTTAGGTCTTTTACCATCATCACGCATCTATCCATTTGGTTCTAGAACATGTTTGGCACATTGGCGCTGGTAAAAACCCGGCGAATGATATCGTTAAGGCTGGCGTAATGGGAAATTCGACCAGCACTTCTGGAACAAGAGTGATGACCGAGATGATTGAATGCAGTACCACACTGGCGGCGTTGTGCACTATGGCACTTTGCACACAAACGTAAGCTAATAGCAAGACGGTACGTAGACGGATCTAAAACGTTACCAGTATTTAAAGAAGGTGTGGCGAAAACACGTCTAACCTTTTGAGTATTGTTACCGACCTTTGCAGTGTTTTTTTTATATTCGCTCGCTTCATTCAAATAAAGAAGACAAGTTGTGTTGTCATAGAATTATGTCATGTTTAGTCTAGGAGAGAAAAAATACTCGTATATCTCAGAAAATGTTAAATTGATAAATTATTAGTTATAAATTAAATTATTCATATTCCGTAAAGTGAAACACTAGTTTTCATTCGAGTAAACTTCTATTGTTCATCCTGTAAAGCAGGACTATACTAACTTGGGATAAAGAGGCCCAATCAACCTCTCTTCAAAACAAACCAAAACCTGGCCAAAGCCTGGTTTCCCACACAGAAACTGCAAGAAGACGAGCACTATTTGCGACGCTAGGGCACGTATAATAAATACCATGTTAGTTGTCAGAGCGGCCGATCCCACAGCTTATTTGATGACAAAGCCATCGGAAATCGGTATTGGGCAAACCATCTTCCAGGCATTCTTGGCCTCGTCACTAAAAAAGGCGCATTGTTTTTTGTATTAATTTATACGTACCATGAATAGTGGACAATAAAGCCGGTAAAACACACACAAAATTTAAAATACACATAAAACACACAAAATACAGTCGAACATAACCGTCTCCTTTTGTGAAGTCGATTAAAAATATAGTACGGAATGACACGTACACTTAAAATTTTGCTTACCCTTGGCCTCCAAATATCACCGGAAGGGAAGCCTGCGACCACGCCTTGTCATCCAAGTCGACATTAAAAATTGATACTAGAGTATGCTTTACGACGTTGTCCATGCTTGTAAGAAGCTCACTGTGTTCCCACAGCTGACAACATGAAAGACGATGACCATTCCTGCCCCACCTGTGATTGACATGACCAGCAAAATCTTATTTTTAGTTGTACTTCATTTATAAAACTAGGATTTATTCTGATAGTTTTAAATGCATCAAAAATGCGGATTATAATTGTTATATAAAAAATCGTAAAATTTTATTTTATTAACAGCGTTAGTAGAACTACAAACAACTTAAGTTTTTAGACCTTTGATGTTTTAAGAAGTTAGTTGCTTAGCAAGATTTTCGCAATGTAGGTATTTAGTAAATCTATTGCTATCTCCTTCTCTACCCCGGTACCCTACCTACATGAGCGATATAGATAGTTGCTGGTCGTAAGTTTTAGTAATACAATTTTTAATAGAAATTGTGTTGTTTGGGGAAAGCAATTTCCACCCCTTAAATTGTTGTAAAAGTGGATCTTAAATCCATTGCGACTTAAATACATTTTATTTTATTATCTCTTCTCAAGTTATTATCCGTTGGTACTCAAATAAATATATTTTTGCATTTTCATCGGATCATATGAACAAAGGGAACAGGGGTTCTCTCTATTTTTACACGATTCTATCCATGTTTAGAATGACTAATTTGAACAAAAAACGGTTATTGTAACTTAACTATAATAGTTAGACATATTATATATACTTTTTTGTCTTATTTTGTATTGAAGTTTGTGTATCATCAATAGTATTCGCAGTACACGCCAAATAATGACATCTATATTTTTTTTTTATATTTTTGGTTACATAATTTAAATTTTTGTAGGGATCTCTATTATTTAAAATGCAGGCCATGTTACTCGCTGATAATGTAGCTTTAAATGTAGCCTGGAAGAGAGCGACTAGGCCGCCCATTATAATACTTCTTCTACTATTATTCCTTTATTTTTGACATTTTTATACGTGGTGTGTACAACACTGAAATTATCTATCTATTTATCTATATTTCTTTCTTGTACTATTATTTATTCTGTGCCCACACATATGAGAAGAACATCAACTCTCAACACTGAGTGAGCACTGTGTGTGAGCACTGTCAAGGCACCAGATTTCCTTTGGAGTATCTATCTTGCAGGTATTCAAGCACACAGTATGAGCCATATACAAATAGGTACCAGCATTTCTTTACTTTCTTGCTTTTTATCTTTATCAAAGTTTTGCTTTTTCTTGCTCTAGCATGCTTGAATAGAATGACCTTTCTTCTTGCCTTTTAGACAATGCTTTCCTTTTCTTTAAGTGAAATATGCATCGACTTGTTTTTACGAATCTTTACTTTTTCTTGGATTTTCCTTCTTCACTGGATGGCGGCGAAATTTCACCATTCGCAAATTCCCACAAACATTTTTTTATTTAGTTAGTATAATTTCCCGAACGCTGCCCATCCAAGTTGGATTCGTCGGTTGACCTCTTTGTCGAAGTTGAATCTACCCAGTTGGATCGTCTGACCTAAGCTTCGATAATATCGTTCCCAACATAAACCGGCATGGGTACGACATGGAGATTTGACATGATGTTCGTCTTGCCCATGTTCATTTTAAGACCCACTTGTTGGGAAACAATATTGAGGTCACTGAGCATTGTGCTTAGGTCTTCCAGGGTTTCTGTAATGATGACTATATCATCAGCAAATCGAAGGTGAGTAATGTATTCGCCATTGATTTAAACACCATATCAGTTCCAGCTTGAATATATCTTCCAGTGCAGAGGTGAACAGTTTCGGAGAAATAACGTCTCCCTATCTCACCCCTTTTTGCAACTGGCTAGAATTCGTGCTCTGATCCTGAAGTCGGACTGTCATGGTGGCCTTGCTGTAATAACACTTCAACACTTCTATGTACCGGTAATCAATCTGGCACCGCTGTAATGACTGTAGCACTGCCCAGGTCACGACTGAATCAAAAGCTTTCTCGTAATCCACAAACGTGGTTGATTATACTCTTCGGTCTTCTGTATAATCTGCTGGAGCATATGGATGTTGTCTATGGTGCTACAGCCTTTCCGGAATACAGCTTGTTCGGGAGGCTGAAAGACGTCAAACTTACGAGCGAGACGGTTTGTAACTACTCTCGAAAACAGAGTGGCTCAGCAGCGAAATGGGCCTATAATTCTTCAAGAGGGTTTTATCACCTTTTTGAAGAACAAAACCACTACGCTCCTGTGCCATGCCTCTGGTGTAGTACCTTCGAGGATGACGGAGCTAAACAGCTTCTGAAGGACTATAAGTACCGGGGTTCCACCCGTTTTCAGCAGCTTTGTCGTTATTCCGTCCTCCCCTGGTGCCTTGTTGCTCTTAAGCTGTTTGAGAGCCATTTTGATCTCGTATAGGCTGACGTCCAAGATATCTTCGGTATAATGTCGGGTCAAACGAGCTCTTGCATTGCTAGTCGTGCTAAGAGGACTATGCGATGAGGTGTATAATTGACCATAGAACTTCTCGAGCTCACTCAAATCTCTAGCTTCGACGAAACGATGCTGCCACTGACGGTTTTCAGCTTCGTCAACAGGCTTTGTCCAATAGACAGATCTCTTGCGAACACTTTGGAGCCCTTATTCCGTTCTATTGTGTTCTTAATACAAGTAGTATTACAGGAACGCAAATTATGTCGCATTGACTTGAAGATCTGTTTATTAAGCAAGCTGTAACTCGCCATATCCACTGAAGACTGCTGCCTCATCTCGCCTCATTCCGCCATAAGTTTGAGTGTATGCTCAGAGAGTTTCTGTTTTCTATTTTTGCGGGTGTCAAATATGTCAAGATATCAATGCTCAAGCGTGGTCTAAATGTCTCTTGTGTTTTTTCAGATCAAATCTCGATTTAAGTGCCGATTGACATCTGAGTGGTGTTATTTGATTAGGCATGATTTCATCTGAGATCACGCAAGAAGACAATGGCATTGACATTTACGTTCCGTAGTAGGTACTTAGTATTTTTTGAAATTCGATCACGTCAAACTTAAAATATATTATTTAAAACATGAAACTACTAGCATTGTGTGAAATGGTATATTAGTTTGTACCTACTCTACAATACCTTATGAATTTCGAACTATATTACTGAATTTAGGTAAGCTTTAATTCTTGTAATTTTATAATTATGCGTTAAACAGAACGAAATCAATAAAAACAAAATTAAATGTAAATGAAAACAGACTTATCTTTAGACAAAAATAAGCTTTATTTAAATCTAGATTCAGCTGAGTTGTGTTAAAATACAGTTTTGGAATAAGAACAACACATAAGCTACGATTCTATCCTCAAGTAATGATCAGGTGATTGGAGATCAAATGATACTTGAACGTTGTTCTAGAATATGGTCCATGGCCCAAGGTGGCGTACACGTCAGTTACGTGATCTCAGATCAAATTTTGACTTCAGTGTCGTTTTAGAATATGGCGTAATCGTGTTTTAATCGATATCCATAACGTCTTAACAACACGTCAGATCAAACCTTTTTTTGAATGGCACAGTGATAAACATTGTGAAGCAGTTTAGGTATTTAGGGCACCTGTTGACGGAACGACTGCACGACGACGCTGATATTGAGCGGGAACGCAGGGCTCTCGCTGTCAGAAGCAACATGCTCGCTCGCCGATTCGCTAACTGCAGTAGGGAAGTTAAGACGACACTCTTTGTACTGCCTATGCATGTATACGTGCCAGCTGTGGATCACGTTCACGCAGAAGGCAATGAGCACCATAAGAGTCCAATATAATGATGCATTCCGGGCTCTTATGAGACTGCCACGGTACTGCAGTGCGTCAAGTATGTTTGCTGAAGCGGGGGTTCCTGACTTTTTTGCTATTGTCAGGTCGAGAGTGGCGTCTTTTTGGAGTCGCTTGCGTCGTTTCAGCAATGGGATCCTCGTGGCTGTCTCTGACAACATTAAGTGGTCCAATATTTAAGAGATGGGTTTCTGTCCACATGGATGGAAACAAAAAGTGACTCAGCACTATTGTGTAAAGCGTAGGTAACAATTTTTTTTTTTATTTCTACTTTTGACTGCACCTTTTTACAGTGTTGCTATCATGTTTTACTTTTAAGTTTATTTTTACGCTTGTATGGGTTATATGCCTGAAATAAAAGACTTTTATTTTGTTTATTTATTTTATTTATTTAAGTGCTGATTTACGTCTGAATGACATTTGTGAATAAGGTGCGATACAGATAAGCTATGATCATCGAATTTTACTCAAGGTTAGCTCTAGAATAAAATCTCCACTAAATCTAATTTTAAAAAAAATATTTTTTTATATTTTTATTATTTTTAATTTATTATAAAATTTAAATCAAATCAAGATGCAGATTATCATTAAGAATATAATGGATTACAATAAATTTATTTATTATGAATTCTAATTTTTAAAAATTAATTGACTGTACAAAAAAAACGGCAATAAGGTTCTAAACGTGCACAGCTTGTCGATTTGTGACTTTGCTTTTTCCACGGAACCTTTGCAAGCTATTAAAGTTTATCCAAGTATACCCGATCTGCAATCAACAATAACAATATATAAATGCCATAAATAAACAAAAATGACGTAATAACATATGAATCGAATTCTAAAAACAACTGTACCAATTATTCGGACACGCATAGACTATTTTTGCTTGAAGCGTGAAGATGTTGGTTCTCACAGCGAGACGCGTTACACGTGTGACTGTTCATACAGAATAATGGCCTTGGTGGGTCTAGAAGCATGAAATTTTGCTCAGGAGTTCCTTATATAACGTAGGTGAGCACTAAGAAAGGATTTTTGAATATTCAAACCGCGGGCCGCTCCGCTTAGTGCCCCCGCTATAAAAAAAAACAATATTGTAAATACACTCCGACCACGTGACCATGACATCACCGCGGCAAGACGACAAAATGGCGCGAAAATATTGTTGCCAAGTAATAAAACATTACTGCCGCGGTCTGTAATGACTGCGTTGCCGGCAGCGATGATGAAGGCCGAGAACTTAACTAAGCAAAGCTCGAGGCCATCATAGCGTGGCCAGCAGGGCAGTCATTGCGGACCAAGGCTTGTATAGTGCTTTACTCAAACAATGCGAGATATTTAAATAAAACTAGCAAACTGATGAAAAAATTATATAACCAACTAAAACAACAACAACAACAACAACAACAACAACAACAACAACCAAAACAACACTAACATCAACGACAAAAACAGCAATAACATTAAAAACAACAAGGAAAACAACAAAAACAACAAGAACGACAAAAACAACAAGAACAATAAAAACAACAAGAACAACAACAACAAAAACAACCAGAACAACAACAAAAACTACATGAACATCAAAAACAACAAGAACAACGACAAAAACAACAAAATCAACAATAATAACAACAAAAAACATCAAAAACAACAAGAACAATGAAAACAACATGAACAACAAAAACAACAAGAACAACTAAAACAACAAGAAAAAAAACAAAAACAACAAGAACAAGAACAGAAACCACAACAACAATAACAAAAAAAAACACAATAATAAAGAACAACAACAAAAACAACAACAACAAAAACATACTACAACATAACAATAACAACAACAAAAATAAATAAAAACAACAAAAAAACAAAAATAACAAAAAACAATGAAATTTAAAACGACAAAAATACAACAACAACAATAAAGCTTTCTTAGCTCGATCACATCAGCTTTCAAACAGAATAAAAAAACATCAATAACGGTCCATACGTTTGGGAACTACGACGCGACGCCTCTCTTTTAGCGTTCGGTGGTTAACAAAACCACAGAATAAATAGCTATCTCCATTCTAGTTTTCATCAAAATCCGACCAGCCGTTATCACATGAAAGCTCCCCAAATAAAAAATAAACAAACAAACAGACAACGTTTCACTTTTATATATTGGTATGGATTTTCCTACAGTTTGGCGGCAGTATCTGCTTAACAACTTTCTATGCGATTGTTTTCATTGTTGTGTAAGGACTAGATAAGTATTCATTCATGTTCACTTCATGACATATTTAGCACTAGCTGTACCCGCAGCTTTGCACTCGTGGTCATTTCTCTAGGCTAAAAGTACTTTATGTACTATTCCAAGACCTAAAATACCAATATACCAAAATTTGATCAAAATTACTTCAGCCTTCAAAAAGTTTTTATTGATTGCTCGGCTTCTGCTCATCGGATAAAAATACCAAGTACACCAGTTTTTAAGTCAACCCCTAAACTATCCAACAATGAAAACCGCACGTGATTTTTACGTGATGCTCGAACAAACATACAGACAAACAGACAGAATTTTTAAAATGTTATATTCATGTTCAGTAGCTTATTTTATGGACCCTATACCATTTCTATTTTCAATTATCTTCTTTTTACAGACTTTTTCATTCCTATTGCTTTATTATAAGTATAGATTCAGTAATAATGCAAATTTAAAAAACTAAACCATTAAAATACCTACTGCTAAGAAAAGACGAGAGCTTCATTCCCAGCAATTATTTAAACATATTTTTCTTGAAGCATTACTTCCGGGTCGGAGATCAAAGAAAAGTAAACACCTTTATGCACTATACATGATAAGTGAAAATAATTGTTCAGTGTGACGCGCCAGCCGAAGTAGGCGTTAACTTGATTTACCAATACTAGCAACTATATAGTGATTATTTTGTTAGTAAAATCGTATTATGCGCATCAACGGAAAGTCGCGGGCATAAATAAAAAAAAAGTTTATATGCAGAATAGCTTCAATTAACATTTGTAGTTGATTGAATTTAAGAACGTCTAGACTTTGACTTTTTCATATTTTAATACAAGGTTATCAACTTCATACATACTCGTATATAAATACATTATATTTCCTCACATCATTACTTGATTAGAATACTTGAATCCCACACAATTCATTTCGTGAGATTTTATCTGTCATACACTTGCAAAATGGACTATACCTTCCATACCTGCAGAGAGAGAGAGAGTTACATCAATAGTTCCATGTACCTCCTTCGAAGATATATCTAAAAGCTAAAGTGTCTTATTGGGTAAACAACGCATAGCAGATGTTTCAGTCAGTGTGCTTTTAATAGTCATCATTAGCATATATCAGTCCACTGCTAGACGTAGACCTCTCCCAATGCACGCAATGGTCTTCAGCCTCTTGTCACTCCACCTGGCCACAGCGCGTTTGCCTAATCGTGGTCTCTTCTCGAGAACTCATCTACCCCAACGGTTATAGGTTCTTTGGGAAATGTGACCGGGCCGCTGCCACTTTAGCTTGCTTATACTAAGAGCTATGTCGGCTACCTTAGTTCTCTGTCGGATATCTTCATTACCAATCTCGATCGCTTTTAGCAATAAGTCCACCCGTTGTACTTTAGTTATATGATTATTTCTATTTGTTGAATATTTTTTTAAACTGATGTACAATGAAGTATTATCTATCTGTCTATCTTATCCTTCAGAGAAACTCCAAGCATAGCTCCCATAGCTCGCAGAGCAACCTTAAAATTGTGGACTGGTTTGAACGTTAGTGTGCGCGTGTCGGCTGTCGGTTAGTGTGTGTGTCGGTCATGTCATGACTGGTAGGATGCACTGTAGTCTTTTGTTTCTTGGTACTGTGGTATGGACGACGAGAAAACTTGAAAAAGCTTGCCGTATGCTGCCTAACCCAACTGAATTCTTTTGTTGGCTTCCTTCTCAAAGTTGTTCTTAACTAATTGCAATTTTTGCCCAAGGTAACCATATTGTTGGAAAACTTCAAGAAGTTCACCATAGCATGCACCATTGTCCGCTGTGAGTAAATTATATAATTTAATTTCCCCATGACAATTTCATCGTCGGACGACTATAACTTACGGAGAAGCATTATATATAATTTCCACCCAGTGGTGGAAATTCCACCTTTCAGCAAATGCTTAAGGCAAAATTGCTACCGTTTGGACTTTCTGGGTAAAGAGCCATAAAAATAACAAAATGTAACATTCAATAAAATGAAATCATGTTTTTTTTTTTTTTTTTTTTTTTTTATTTGTGGCAATTGTCTTTTTGACATTTCTGCCAGAGTCATGTAGCTTCGCGTCAAAAAGTTTATAAATAATTTACTAGTACAGGAAATTTAGAAACGTTAACAAGACCAGATTAATATGATGAATTTTACAAACATAGGAGAACTACATACATAAATGAATTAAATATATATATATACATATGAACTATAATTTATAAAACTACAATATACACAAACATACTTACAGTTTCAGATTATTTAATGAAAGGAATTGAACTAAAGACATATAAATATTACGACTATTGGATGATAAAAGTTCTGTTATATGAGTTGGCAATGAAACTTCTAGTGAAATAAGAGACTGAAAGAATGATAAATGATTCAGTAGTGGACATGAAAAGAAAATATGATTGAGATCTCCATCATCAAGACCACATTCACATATTGAAGAATCTTTAACATGAATCTTTTGCAAATGAGTAGGGATACAACAGTGACCCAGCCTCATACGAATGATTGAAGATGTAAAAAGCTTGCTGAAGTGCCACCGTGCAAACCATGGTTTACTAGGGATGTCAGGCTGAATTCTAGCAAAACCAGAACCTTTGTATTTGCTAGAAGATCTCCAGTTTATACACCAAGAATTTAATAAATATTTTTTTGGTAGGCAAATAAGGTCCTGGCTATAATTTATAAAAGGAATCTTATCGCCACAAGAAACTGCTTCCTTGGCCACTCTATCGACACGCTCATTACCAGAGAGACCAACATGCCCAGGCACCCAGGCAAGAACTACGTCTAAGCCTTTAAGGAGACATTCAGAAATAGACTTTTTGATATGAAGTAAGATTGGATGAAATTTAGAATGAAATGGATTAGAAAGCAAAGATTGGAGGGAACTACGTGAATCTGAGAAGATAATAGTACGACGAAGTTTAAAGAGAAGGACATATTTAACCGCTTCAAGTATAGCCAAACATTCACCGGTGAACACTGACGACTCAGGAGGACACTTAACTTTTTGGACAATGTCGAATTGAGAATGGAAAACACCACAACCAACACATCCAACTGGCGATAATTTTGAGGCATCTGTGAATATTGTATGCCAACCAAGCCAATCCCTGTGCAAAATCTCTCGAAAATGCTCATCAGCATAAAGGTCACCTTTGCAGATATCAAACTCTAAAATTATTTGCGGATGAAAGGTAACAATGTCATAATCAAAATTAAAAATTGGGAGTTTTGGAGACCGGTATGTAGGGTCTTTAAGGGATTTATAAACTATGAAACTTTTGAGCAACAGAGGATGATGTTTACATCTCCAATAACGGGAGGTATAAACGTATTGATAGAAAAGTTGAAGCTTGGGTATAAGAGGATGATTAGAAAATTGAATAAAACGAAAGAAGAATCTGTTGGAAAGAAATTGTCGGCGAAGATGGAGAGGAGGATCAACACACTCCACCTGGAGTGCATTGATTGGAGAGGACTTCATCGCACCTGCGATAATCCGAAGTGACTTTGACTGAATTAAATCAAGTTTTCTTAAGCCAACCCTGCAAGCAGGATCAAGCAGAAAAGTACCATAATCTAAAACGCTACGAATTATAGCGTTATATAAAAGTTTAAGATTAAAAGGATGAGCACCCCACCATACTCCCGACAGACACCTTAAAATGTTCAGATTCCTCTCACACTTATTTGCAATATATTCACAATGCAAACGTCCAGACAACTTATTGTCCAACAAGAGACCGAGGAATTTTACGGACTCTTTAACTGGAATTCTGCTCTCATTAACAGTAATGTTTATATCAGGAAGATTTCTTTTACGAGAAAAGATAACGATATTGCTCTTAGAAGGCGAGAGATCCAAGCCATTTTTATGAAGCCAAACATTTAAATAATTAAGGGAAAGGGAAATACAGTTACTAGCATCATTAATTTTATGATGAGTACTATATAAAAGAATGTCATCCGCATATTGAAGAATGCGGCAGAGACCAATTGAGGATTCTAGATCATATGTATAGACGTTATAAAGGAGAGGACTGAGGACAGAGCCTTGAGGTAATCCCCGCCATATGGTTCTAGTTGAAGAAATCGAGGGGTCACTACAGTGGAGGAATATGTATCTCTCTGAAAGAAGGTTCATTACAAAATTACTTATTTTTACTGGAATTTTCAACCGTCTAAGCTTATTCTTGAGAAGGGGAAGCTGAACATTATCATAGGCTGCAGAAATATCTAGGAAAGCACCAACAACAGATTCATTGCGAGTAAAGGCAAGTCTTATATCGGTAGTAAATATACCCAGGCTATCCATAGTGCTTTTGCCCTTTCTAAAGCCATACTGAGACTTTGCAAGAAGCTCATGACTTTCCAGGAACCACTCAAGGCGGTTCTTTATTAAGTGTTCAGCAAGTTTAGCCAAAACTGAAGAGAGAGCAATAGGGCGGTAAGAATTAGGATCTACCGGATCTTTATCAGGTTTAAGAATAGGGATTATGAATTGAGATTTCCAAGTAACTGGAACATATCCAGAATCAAAAATAATATTAACAAGAGATAAATAATAGATATGAAGGCGGACGTTAGCTTTCGAAAGAAAAGAATACGGAATGCCATCCATACCGGGGGCTGAGTCTCTGACTGATTTCAAGACTATTTCTAATTCTTTTAAAGAAAACGGTTGGTCTAAAGTTTCAATAGATGAAGGATTAGAAAGAGATGGTAGTTCTGAGGGAAGAGGGCAATATTGAGGGGCTAATTTGTCCATGAAGGAGTCAGCCCAAGCCTGGGATGGGCAACAACTTCGATATGGAGGACACCACGAACGACGATACCTATGGATCTTCTTCCATATCAAAGAGGTAGGAGTGTCAGGGCCAATGCTAGTGCAAAAAACTTTCCAGCTATCACGTTTCTTATTATGAAAGAGGCGTTTAGATTTTGCGATTACTTTATTTAATTCAGAGAAATTTTCACTAGTCATAGCCATACAAAAGGTGACTTCAGCAACCTTACGAGATTTAATTGCTTCAGTACAGTCTTTATCCCACCACGGAGGAGATGGAATTTTATTCGAATGAGGTTTTTTAATGGGGAAAGACCCATTAGCACACTCTAACAAACTGTGCACAAGCGCATCAGAACAAGATCTTATATTGTAAGAATTTATGACAGGTAATTTAGGAGAATTTATATCAGTGAGTTCATTAAATTTGGCCCACCCTGAACTATTATTGTCTATGGCATATTTAAGAAGAGGAGGATTTCTAGAAGCAGTACGCGGACATTTTTGTGAAATATTTATAAGAATAGGAAAATGGTCACTGCCATAAGTAGAAGGAAGGACACACCAAGACATAAGTGAAGCAAGTTCTGGAGAACATAAGGACAGGTCCACTGCACTAGGGTGTTCATCTGGCCGAGATCTTCTAGTCGGGGAACCGTCATTTAAAATACAGAGATTAAGATGATCTAAGGAGTCCAATAAAAAGATCCCAGGTGAATCCGACAAACCACAACCCCATACAGAGTGATGACAATTCAGATCACCCAAAACTAGAAGAGGCTTAGGAAGAGAATTTAAAACATTAATAAGTTTACGAATTATAGATTTGGAAGGCAAAGGAATGTATAGAGAGATAACTGTTGAATTCTTAAGCTGAACAGCAACCACCTCGAAACCTTCACCATAATAAGGCAAAGAAATAATTGAGTAGGTAATATTATTTTTAATAAAAAGGGCAACACCACCAAAACCATCTTGACGGTCTCTTCTAACATCAACAAAACCCGATAACCTAAATTTGGAATCGGGTCTAAGCCAAGTTTCTGAGACCGACAAGATGTCCGGACTGTGATGGTTAACTAGATAAATAAGATCGGACTTTTTGTTAATAATACTTCTAGGGTTCCATTGGAGAATCCTGTAAACTTGATCCATTTTGTAAGAAAGATAAGAGGCAACTTAAGGTGGGGGCAACGTTGGACGGTAAGTTAGAGAGAGACGGAGCACTGTTTAATAAAGGAAGAAGAGAGTTTATAAGTTTCATAAGAAGATCAACAACGAGTGACTGAAGAGGGGGATTATCTATATTTACTCTGTCCTGAGCTTGAAGAGCGCAGCCATTAGGAGCTGCTTCTGATAAATCGTCTCTAATAATATTATTATGAGCGACTCTGTCGTAACCGTTACCGTTAGCGACGGCCGAAGTAGGGGCATGATGCTTCTGAATTACCTTCTTTTTGTATACGACTCTTTGAGGTTCCACAGTATTATTTTTGATCATATGAAAGGAGGGAAAAGGGGGAGGAGACGTAGAAGAAGCGACGTTGGCGTAGGACACTTTTGACACAGAAAACAATTTAGAAGCTTCCGAGTAAGAAATTGCTTTTTGCGCCATAGCTACTTTTATATTTTTTTGACGTTGCATCTCCGGGCAAGAGTTATTCGTGGCAAAATGGTTACCCTTACATGAAATACATATTGCAATGTCCTCCTCTACTCGGCAAGACTCGCCAAGGTGAGTGGACGCACATTTATAGCATGTTGGATTAGAACGGCATTGAGTTTTCGTGTGACCATACCGACAGCACTGGAAACATTGAATAGTTGGGAAGTTATACAATGCCACTGGGAACGAATTATAACAAAGAAACACTCTGTTTGGAAGTATTTGGCCATCAAATGTTAGAACCACCGTTTGGGACGGCTTCCAAGCCACGGATCCATCGATTATAACTTTATAATTTAGTCGACGGACTTTTATAATCGAGCCACAATTGGGAGGGACCTTCATCTCTTCTTTTATCATCTCTGGGGACATGTCAGCTGGGATACCTCGTATTAATCCCATTCGTGTTACATTGTATGAAGGAATTAGGGCATTATAGTTATTTGCAGACAGAGTCGGAGATTCTATGAATTTGTTGGCGTCGATTCCGGAATGAAAATCTAAGGATATTCTGTTTCGCCCGATACTTTTTATTGAACCATCAATAATCCCTTGAAACTCTCTGTATCGGCTAAACAAAAAACGGCCGAAGGTGACTGGGTGTAATGTTGTACCGTCTGATGCAGAACTTTGAGATCTTTGGACATGAACCGTAAAAGGCCCGCGATCTGTATGAATATACAAGTGGCGACCTACAGGTGTAAAAGCTTGACCTAGATCTTGCGATTTTATTGCAGGTGTAGAGGACAAGGAAGCCGGGACTTGCAGGGGAGGAGAAGTAGCTGTTATATTCGTTGAGGCATCAGAGAAGGAGGTTGGAGGAGTACGCTGCCCTGCTTGGAGATCAACTTCATCACCTGTCAGCGTAGATTGTGATACCGAACGAGAACGATTAATACATTCTCTATTTAACGCTCTGCGCTTTCGAGCACATGAGGACTCAACCTGCTCAGTAGTCATCACCATTGTATAGGCAGCCGGAGACGGTGGCCTAGTTACATCCATACCGCCCCCAGGGTCAGGAGGCTCATTCATATTTTCCTTGGAAAAGAAAGCTACTTAATAGATAAAATACACTAACCAATAATTCCTTGGGTGAAAAACTACAGAAAATATTAAACAGGTCTAGATATTTACGCGATTAATATCAAAAACCAAAATTGTTACAATTTTTCACCTATTGTCAACAATGACGCTCCGCCCCTCACTTCATGAAATCATGTTCTCTTTTATAAATTTAGAAGATAGAGCTAATATTCATAAACAATGCAAATCACCAATAGGTAGGTATATCTACAAATAATTATTTTTAAGTTTGATTTATGAAATCTAATTCGGATAGTAATAATATGATACTTACATTATTATATTACAAGAAAACAATGCACATACTATATATTTACTAATAAAAAACCAATAAAAATGATATGGATGTAGTGTCAAGTAAAACCATTTTTATTTCCAGTAGTTATTGTCAGTTTTTTACCAATTAAAACTGAAATTGATGTAGTGTCACGTAAAACCTTTTTTATTCCCAGTAGTTATTGTCAGTTTTTACCAATTAAAACTGAAATTGATGTAGCGTCACCTCAGTTTTTTCCGTAACAAATACACAGTTTCTGCTATTGTTTAACGAATGTTCCATTATTTGAACGACATCACATATATTTGAATTCTCGCACTTCGGGTGATCGTTTTATCCCTTAAGACAAGCACGAATTTAAATAGTTCATACTTAAACTTACTGAAATTATGGTTTACAAAGTGTTTCTGCTTCTTGATCCATTCTTCCAAAATATCCACAGACTGATCCATCCTTCCATTTTCCAAATTGTATATTTTTCTAATTGTCTCTAGGGTGTCAGGCAGAAACTCTAAAACAGGCCCTTTCGGAATTACTTCCATATTATTTACTGACTGCGCATTCAGTGAGAAACACAAAATCGTAATGCCACTATTATCATTATCACGACCACTTTTATATCATAATGTATCAATAATCGTTAATTTAAATATATTATAAGTTAAACAAAGTTGTCAATCGTGTCTGCATGTTTTTTGGTCTTATTTTTTCCCACTTTTATCTATCTATCTATTTTACTTATAATAAAACGTAACACGTCCAAATCTGTACATAGAAGATATTTTGTATTTATTTTTGAGGTTTCTGTATGTCTGTCTATCTGTATCTTGGCCGCGCATCACGCTGAAACTAAAGAATGAATTCAAATGTAACTTGGTATGAATTGAGTTCATACAACGAGGTAGGACATGGACTTGGATACTTTTCATGCCGAAAAATTAAAGGGTTCCTTCAGGATAGGTATTGAAAGTTATTTAATAAAACACGTATCACGCTGAAACTACTGAACGGACTTTAATGCAACAACGGATTTTAATGCATTTTAAACCATCGTATAAACTATAACTGTGCCAGTTATAGTTTATACGATGGGTTAAAATTGAGAATACTTTACATCTCGTCAAAAGTAACGGATTCCTGCGGGATGGGGCTCTACAATTATGTAAATTTAGAAATAATAAATATCTATACATATTAATTAATAAATAGGTACGGTAAAGATAATAAAAAAAGGTCTAGGATATTTAGAATAAGCTATTGAAAAATATTTTTATTTTTTAAATAATTTCTTTCTGTTTGTCTGTATGTTTGTTTGTTCACGCATCACGTTAAAAATACTGGAATGATTGCAGTGCGGTTTTCGGTGTTTGATTACTTATGAGTTGACTTGAAAACTGGTGTACTTGGTATCTCAATCCGATGAGTAGAACCCGCAATCAATGAAAGCTTTTTGACGGCTAAAGGTTTTTATGTTTTACTTTTTTCTTTTTTTTTATTGCGGTCTAGGCAATCGTTTGACCTCGATCTCACCTGATGGAAAGCGATGATGTGGTTGAAGGCGTAGCACGCTTGCCTAGTAGATACCTATTCACTCTTGACTTGAACTCACCGGGGTTATAATTTACAGGAAACACTGACGAGGGTTAAATGCTGGTATATTGGTATTTTAGGTCTTGAATAGTACGAAGAGTACTCTAAACCTAGAGAAATGAGCACGCGTGCGAAGCTGCGGGTACAGCTAATATCAAAATATATTTTACAGTATATTAATTAAATTAATGTTTGTGTGCTCATCATTCATCCGATTGAGTTCAAACTTTATACCGTTGTTGTCGGACTTGCGTGAAAGTTTCTGACAAAAAATAATGAACGAAAGATTTTTTTTAAAATTATGAAAGAGGTATTGCGTTGTATGTCATGTAATTAGCTAGGTAAATTATTTGAATAAAAAACTACAACTAGGTAAACTAACAAGTAGGTATACCAGAAACTAGGCAAAATATAATAAATAACACTTTTATGAAAAAAAACTCCGCAAATACGAATAAACAGAAAAAAACCCAATTACTATTTTGAAATTTGCCTTAAAATAGAATTTTACTTACAGGGAAAATAAATATCCTTCTGACACTACATAATAATATACTTCGGGAATGTAACCGTTAAAAAAGAGAGCACCATGGAACTCTACGGGATAGACATTTATTCAGTTAATGTATTTTTTTCATGGTCTCATTTTTCATTACAGCCAATTATTATAAGTGGCTATGGAATGTTGTGTACTACTATATTATAAGATACTAAGCTTGACCAGGCCCCCACTAGCACCACCCGTTCACGAGTATGCCTTGCATAGGTACTAACTACAGAAAAACTTTGAAAAAAAGGGACTACTCTGTCTACATAAATGAAACATGAATTATTCAGATCAGTTTAGATATCCTGGATATTATTTCTTCGGATTTTAGCGGGTTCGATTACCCAGTGTGGCAAGCTAGTTTTCAAAAATGTTTGAATGCAGATTGGTTTCTTTTTAAAAATAAAGGAGTTATTCCTTTGAGTAAAATTTGCTATCTCCAGTATTTACAGTACTTTCCACCCGGCTGTGGTTAAAAAAATCCACTCTGTATACATACATACATAGAACATACATACAGCAGCGCCCTCCCTCAACTGTCACTCACGTTAATTATAATACTTGTAGCTCTGTACTATTATATATACCTTTCCCTTATTGATACCTTTTAATATACCTTCCTTGACCAGTAACGCTATGTAGTATTTATTATATTCCGTTTTACAAAGAACCGAAAAATAAAAACGAGCAGCAAACGTAGATATTTTTTTTAATCAAAAATCGTATCAAGGAAGGTATATTAAAAGGTATCAATAAGGGAAAGGTAATTGTCTTAGAGACATGAAATTTAGACGGAGGTCGCAGACGTATACTAGTAAAGGCAACTATGGTCTTAGAGACATGAAATTTAGACGGAGATCGCAGGCGTATACTAGTAAAGGCAACGATGGTCTTAGTGACATGAAATTTAGACGGAGATCGCAGGCGTATACTAGTAAAGGCAACGATGGTCTTAGAGACATGAAATTTAGACGGAGATCGCAGGCGTATACTAGTAAAGGCAACGATTGTCTTAGAGACATGAAATTTAGACGGAGGTCACAGACGTATACTAGTAAAGGCAACGATGGTCTTAGAGACATGAAATTTAGACGGAGATCGCAGGCGTATACTAGTAAAGGCAACGATGGTCTTAGTGACATGAAATTTAGACGGAGATCGCAGGCATATACTAGTAAAGGCAACGATGGTCTTAGAGACATGAAATTTAGACGGAGATCGCAGGCGTATACTAGTAAAGGCAACGATGGTCTTAGAGACATGAAATTTAGACGGAGATCGCAGGCGTATACTAGTAAAGGCAACGATGGTCTTAGTGACATAAAATTTAGACGGAGATCGCAGGCGTATACTAGTAAAGGCAACGATGGTCTTAGAGACATGAAATTTAGACGGAGATCGCAGGTGTATACTAGTAAAGGCAACGATGGTCTTAGAGACATGAAATTTAGACGGAGATCGCAGGCGTATACTAGTAAAGGCAACGATGGTCTTAGAGACATGAAATTTAGACGGAGATCGTAGGCGTATACTAGTAATTTCGAAAATTCGACGTTAGGGTCCAACATTAAGATTAAATAAAAATATTCGGAAATCGATAATATAAGACCTTGATAATTTACTTGAAGATTCTCCAAACAATAAAAATAAATAATAAACAGATAACAAAAATTCGACTGCTTGGAAAATTGGAACAAGGGTTCTTTTTATTTTAATATGATTCTATCCATGTTTTGAATGACTAATGAACAAAAAACGGTTATTGTAACTTAACTATAATAGTTAGACATATTATATAGACTTTTTGTCTTATTTTGTATTGAAGTTTGTGTATCATCAATAGTATTCGCAGCACACGCCAAATAATGACATCTATAGGCAATTTTTTTTTATACCTTTGGTAACATTATTTTAATTATTGTAGGGATCTGTATTTTTTTTTGTATTATTTAAAATGCAGGCCATGTTACTCGCTGATAATGTAGCTTTAAATGTAGCCTGGAAGAGAGCGACAAGGCCGCCCATTATAATACTTCTCCTATTGTTCCTTTATTTTTGTCATTTTTATACGTGGTGTATACAACACTGAAATTATCCATCTATCTATATTTTTTTCTTGTACCATTATTTATTCTGTGCCCACACATATGATAAGAGCATCAACTCTCAACACTGAGTGAGCACTGTGTGTGAGCACTGTCAAGGCACCAGATTTCTTTTGGAGTATCTATCTTGCAGGTATTCAAGCACATAGTATGAGCCATATACAAATAGGTACCAGCATTTCTTTACTTTCTTGCTTTTTTTTTATCAAAGTTTGCTTTTTCTTGCTCTAGCATGCTTGAATAGAATGTCCTTTCTTCTTGCATTTTAGACAATGCATTCCTTTTCTTTAAGTGAAATATGCATCGACTTGTTTTTACGGATATTTACTTTTTCTTGGATTTTCCTTCTTCACTGGATGGCAAAATTTCACCATTCGCAAATTCCCACAAACATTTTTTTATTTAGTTAGTGTAATTTCCCATCCAAGTTGGATTCGTCGGTTGACCTCTTTGTCGAAGTTGAATCTACCCAGTTGGATCGTCTGACCTAAGTAGACATAGTGATCAACAGCTTCGATAATATTGTTCCCAACATAAACCAGCATGGGTACGACATGGAGATTTGACATGATGTTCGTCTTGCCCATGTTCATTTTAAGACCCACCTGTTGGGAAACAATATTGAGGTCACTGAGCATTGTGCTTAGGTCTTCCAGGGTTTCTGTCATGACGACTATATCATCAGCAAATCGAAGGTGAGTTATGTGTTCGCCATTGATTTAAACACCATATCCGTTCCAGCTTGAATATATCTTCCAGTGCAGAGGTGAACAGTTTTGGAGAAATAACGTCTCCCTTTCTCACCCCTTTTTGCAACTGGCTAGAATTCGTGCTCTGATCCTGAAGACGGACTGTCATGGTGGCCTTGCTGTACAAACACTTCTATGTACCGGTAATAAATCTGGCACCGCTGTAATGACTGTAGCACTGCCCAGGTCGCGACTGAATCAAAAGCTTTCTCGTAATCCACAAACGTGGTCGATTATACTCTTCGGTCTTCTGTATAATCTGCCGGAGCGTATGGATGTTGTCTATGGTGCTACAGCCTTTCCGGAATACAGCTTTTTCGGGAGGCTGAAAGACGTCAAACCTACGAGCGAGACGGTTTGTAACTACTCTCGAAAACAGAGTGGCTCAGCAGTAAAATGGGCCTATAATTCTTCAACAGGGTTTTAACACCTTTCTTGAAGAATAAAACCACTACGCTCCTGTGCCACGCCTCTGGCGTAGTACCCTCGAGGATGACGGAGCTAAACAGCTTCTGAAGGACTTTAAGTACCGCTTTCAGTAGCTTTGTCGTTATTCCGTTCTCCCCTGGTGCCTTGTTGCTCTTAAGCTGTTTGAGAGCCATTCTGATCTCGTATAGGCTGACGTCCGAGAAATCTTCGGTATAATGTCGGGTCAAACGAGTATTTTTTGAAATTCGATCACGTGAAACTTAAAATATATTATTTATAACATGAAACTAACTAGCATTGTGTGAAATGGTATATTAGTTTGTACCTAATCTACAATACCTTATGAATTTCGAACTAAATTACTGAATTTAGGTAAGCTTTAATTCATGTTATTTTATAATTATGCGTTAAACAGAACGAAATCAATAAAAACAAAATTAAATGTAAATGAAAACAGACTTATCTTTAGACAAAAATAAGCTTTATTTAAATCTAGATTCAGCTGAGTTGTGTTAAAATACAGTTTTGGAATAAGAACAACACATAAGCTACGATTCTATCCTCAAGTAATGATCAGGTGATTGGAGATCAAATGATACTTGAACGTTGTTCTAGAATATGGTCCATGGCCCAAGGTTGCGTACACGTCAGTTACGTGATCTCAGATCAAATTTTGACTTTAGTGTCGTTTTAGAATATGGCGTAATCGTGTTTTAATCGATATCCATAACATCTAAACGTGATCTCAGTTCAAATCTTTTTTTAAATGTCACAGTGATAAACATTGTGAAGCAGTTTAGGTATTTAGGGCACCTGTTGACGGAACGACTGCACGGCGACGCTGATATTGAGCGGAAACGCAGGGCTCTCGCTGTCAGAAGCAACATGCTCGCTCGCCGATTCGCTAACTGCAGTAGGGAAGTTAAGACCACACTCTTTGTACTGCCTATGCATGTATACGTGCCAGCTGTGGATCACGTTCACGCAGAAGGCAATGAGCACCATAAGAGTCCAATATAATGATGCATTCCGGGCTCTTATGAGACTGCCACGGTACTGCAGTGCGTCAAGTATGTTTGCTGAAGCAGGGGTTCCTGACTTTTTTGCTATTGTCAGGTCGAGAGTGGCGTCTTTTTGGAGTCGCTTGCGTCGTTCCAGCAATGGGATCCTCGTGGCTGTCTCTGACAACATTAAGTGGTCCAATATTTAAGAGATGGGTTTCTGTCCACATGGATGGAAACAAAAAGTGACTCAGCACTATTGTGTAAAGCGTAGGTAACAAATTTTTATTTAATTTCTACTTTTGACTGCACCTTTTTACAGTGTTGCTATCATGTTTTACTTTTAAGTTTATTTTTACGCTTGTATGGGTTATATGCCTGAAATAAAAGACTTTTATTTTATTTATTTATTTTATTTATTTAAGTGCTGATTTATGTCTGAATGACATTTGTGAATAAGGTGCGATACAGATAAGCTATGATCATCGAATTTTACTCAAGGTTAGCTCTAGAATAAAATCTCCACTAAATCTAATTTTAAATCTAGACTCATGACTAAGCGTTATTCTAGAATTTGGGCCTTAATGACTATCTGTTCATGCATCACGTTTAAACTACTGGACCAATTGCGATGCGATTTTTACTGTTGAATAGCTTAGGTATTGACTTTAAAAGCTGGTATACTTGGTATATCAATTCGACGAGTAGAAGCCAAGCAATTTAAGAAAAATACTATTAATTTTAAAAGTGTGGTTCATGTTTTGAAGGCCAGTTGAATTACAACTACAAATAACTAAAATAAAACAATGGTTATTGATTGTATTTGTTTACAATAATTAATTGTTCTTATTAATCGACTTTCAAAGTTCTAAATGATCCAGGCAAGCCCATGTACTGCTCGTTGAACTTGTCTGTCTGTCTCAAAGATTCGTCGGTGCAAGATGCCTTCATTTTCACTAAGTACTTCTCATTTTCCTCAGAGGCTAGTACGTCCATCCACTCTTCTGTGAAAACAAATTATTTTTCTTAATAATTAATGTAAGAGAAATGCAGAACACTTACACGAGTTAGTACCTTATTTACTCGTTTAGGTGTCACAAATTCTTGAATTTTATGGTTCTGATTGCCCGCCTCATCATTTGCGTATAACTCAACTCAGGTTAGTGAACCTATATTATTTTACTAGCTTTACCGCTCGTGACTTCGTCTGCGCGGCCGAAGTCAAAAAAGCATCCTATTTTCTTCTAGGAAATTAAAACCCCAATGCAATAGAAGGTGTAGCACCAACGCTCTAAATGTTTATTGACAGAATTGTTATTTCGTTCCATGGAAACCGTTCCTTACAGCGTGTAATCAACATTTCCCAGTTATCCCGTGGAAACTTTAAAAAATCCGAAATAAAAAGTTCTATGTTTTATTCCAGTATCTTCATTCCAAATTTCATCAAAATCCGTCCAGCCGTTATTGCGTGAAAGCTCCCCAAACAAACAAACAAACAACTAAACAAACAGACAACGTTTCACTGTTATGTATTGGTATGGATTACGAAGTTTCGTGTTTTGTTTCGGTCGATCGGCATGGAAAATGTGTATGAAAGTGGAAGCCGAGTTACTTTTTTTTTATATTTCTTTTTCTTTCATTGTCGAGATGGGCAGGTCGTCATGCCTGCCCATAACAGTTGCCTCAAGCAGTGCCGCCCAGAACTTTGGTTGCTAAATCTTGCGCGGCACTGCAATGCGCTCGTCCCCCTGAGACATTGAATTCTGTGTCGGCTGGTCAAAATCTGCCACGTACTGAAGTATGGTGCTCACGGATATCGTGTGCTGGAGTTGTGAATGCCGTGTGCCAGACAGAAGGATGCTGTGTGTAGATGAACTGTAGCGGATAACTTCTAAAGTTATTCGCTTGACCGTGCTCTGCAACTACCCAGCAGCCAGTGCCGTGTGATATATGCCTTAATTTAATTGTATGTAATTATACTCGTACAAGTAATATTCGGTACTTTGGTGTATTTTTGATAATTTGGTCCCATACGTTTGAAGTGCCTCTTGCGTGTGTGTGGCAAATATAAATTACTAAACGAAAAAGCTTCTGTTGGGCATAATTAATGTTTAGTTCTTACCCTGAAGTTTCTTAAGAGGTCTTTCGTTTCCTCCTAAATCAGCAGGCAAGAGTTCTTTATCAACGACCTGGTGCAAGCTTTCCAAGTCCGGTTGTACATGGACTCTCCCAGCTAATTTTGCAGATACAACAGATTTCAAAGTCTTGACAAAAAAATGTACCACGCTGGACTGTGAGATTACCTGGATGCTTTTCATTTTCGCTCCATAGCCCTTCTAAAAAGGAAGTTATAATATATAAAACACAATGGAATGATATATTAAAATTACTTGCCTATTTTGTCATCAATGGTTCATGGAATGAAGATTATGTTAAACGGGTCATCGTATTTTTATATAACATTATGGAATTCGGTCATTATTATAGGAACGAGATTGTAATATCATGTCTGTGTATGTTACTCTACTGCTGTAATGCTGAGGTTACGTTGGTCTGAGCAGAAATGTGTCGCCAAACTTAATTCGGGTTGCTCCGGCCTCTTTTAGTGAAATCGAATCCCTTACAACTGGTGAAGTAGTGACTTAACAGCAGCCGGTGAAATGTACATACCACGAGTATAGCCACATGCTGCTGAAATTCAACAAGGTTAATTTTCGTTATTAATTCCATCAAATTGATATCTCTCAGGTCGGCAACTATGACGAATCCGTTGACGTAATCGTGAGTTTTAAGATACTCAGCTACCTGTAAAAATAGTTTTGTTGTTACAAAAGATACGTAGAAAATTTAGAGCATTTTTGGAGACTATCGAGTCCCCCATACTACGTACTACAAGGTATGTTTCAACGAGTATGTAATATTTTTTTTATTAATATACAGCCAAAGCTATTTCATTTCTCCTTTGATGGGTTCAGCTAGAACCTGACGAGCATTTTATATTTCAAACTCAAGAATCTAAAGCTTGTTTGCCTCTTGTTAGTTTCGTATGCAGTCGTGACTTTTGTTTTATTTATTTATATTTTAAACTTTTTAGTTTCCTCTACATATTTTTGAAATGATCATTTAAATCATTTCAAAAATATGTAGGACTAAAACCTACCAACCAAAAACTTTCGCTTCACTGCACTGCGCGTCACAGGCATTGGTTGTTAAGTCCCGTTGCTCAGTATAATTTCGTTGGAAACATTGCCCTTCAAACCGAAACCCAGAAATGTTTACACACTACTGCTTGGCCGTTGAATATCTGACATAGGGATGGTACTTCCTCAGGCGGAATCTTGCCTGAGAGGCTTCCACTGACAAACACAAAGATAACTCATTGAATTGAGATCCTTTTTTAAATTTGGTGGAAATACTAAGTTAAACGACGATAAATATAGTCAGGGGCATAGATATGCCCCTGACTTGATTCATTGGAAAAAATACAATATACCAACATAAGTTCACTTACCACTAAAGTTAATCTATAATAATCCAAGAAAAGAGCGGAAGTGAATTCCTTGGCAATCAACTTTACGAAAATTATTCTTTGATACTCTTTTGTCATTTTAGGCAAAGGGACGACACAGCTGTAAAAAAACGAGAACAAATATTATTGTATACAATTACTAAATGCACATGCACCTGCAGTTTGCACCAGATTCAGAGCGCTCTGCCACAGAATAAATAAGTGCTCTGCCACAATGCGTGATGCAGAAGGCGCACGCCAAAGTCATCGAACTAAACACGCCTGGGTCGCTAGTGCTAAATGGCTAGGAGCTCTTTGATTGATTCAAATAATTGACCACCGATTCGCCGATTCTTGTCAAAGATGTACCTTCGACAAGAATCGGCAAGAAAATCGAAGCAGAATAACTGATTATTTACTGATAACGGGATACATTTGTATCAATGTGATGTAAAAGTAGGTACCTAAAATAAATGCTTGGACATGTTCACTGTACAACTTTCCTCACGATAAAGCGTTGTTTGCTTCTGTACTTACGCTATTTGATTAATGTCTTCGAATGCACTTCGAACTTTACTGCTTACAAAAAAAAACGGCAATAAGGTTCTAAACGTGCACAGCTTGTCGATTTGTGACTTTGCTTTTTCCACGGAACCTTTGCAAGCTATTAAAGTTTTTTCCAAGTATACTCGATCTGTAATCAACAATAACAATATATAAATGCCATAAAATAAACAAAAATGACGTAATAACATATGAATCGAATTCTAAAAACAACTGTACCAATTATTCGGACACGCATAGACTATTTTTGCTTGAAGCGTGAAGATGTTGGTTCTCACAGCGAGACGCGTTACGCGTGTGACTGTTCATACAGAATAATGGCCTTGGTGGGTCTAGAAGCATGAAATTTTGCTCAGGAGTTCCTTATATAACGTAGGTGAGCACTAAGAAAGGATTTTTGAATATTCAAACCGCGGGCCGCTCCGCTTAGTGCCCCCGCTATAAAAAAAAAACAATATTGTAAATACACTCCGACCACGTGACGAAAATATTGTTGCCGAGTAATAGTACATTACTGCCGCGGTCTGTAATGATTGCGTTGCTGGCAGCGATGATGAAGGCCGAGAACTTAACTAAGCAAAGCTCGAGGCCATCATAGCGTGGCCAGCAGGGCAGTCATTGCGGACCAAGGCTTGTATAGTGCTTTACTCAAAAAATGCGAGATATTTAAATAAAACTTTAAACTAGCAAACTGATGAAAAAATTATATAACCAACTAAAACAACAACAACAACAACAACAACAACAACAACAACAAACCAAAACAACACTAACATCAAGGTAGTTAACTTTCGGGAACGACGAAGAATGTTTTTAAAAACTATTAATTAAAAATACAAATTGAGGACTAACAAGATTTTATTGTTAATACCTCCGAGTTCAATGTAAGACTAACTTAAAACTAACATACATTCATTATTCGAAACGCTTATCTATTTGCTTGCGCTGCGTCTGGCCACCGGCCCGTCTTGGACTCTGAACGCGTGCGTGGGCAGATGCTACGCAAGCATTATGGGTACTCTACAATAGAGACGGGAATATAACGCCTTCCCCCTCAGATCGAAGTTATTGAAAAAGATTTTATTTTTCGAGAACTTCGTAAACACCATTTTAGTAAGGTTAACGTAACAAAAGGGGTCTATGATTAACTGGTACTTCAAGTTCAATATCATTTTGTGAAGTATCCTGCTGTTTACAAAACTTTCCTTGAATGGAGGATTTGAATTTGAAACAGATTACTGATATTGTAATTATTGCTATGATAATATAAAGTACAATTGTGGCAAAGTCAATGCTTTTCGCTTGAATCACACTGTTATCAGTTTTCACACTTCTCTTCAGTAAATAGTTTAGGTGTTGAATGTCATCCAAATTTACTCCTTTCAAGTTCATCGGCTCCGTGTCTGCTGCGCTGAATCTCTGCTCGTGTTCTCGTAAAAGAGGTAAATTTATTATAGGTACATGCTTATACGTGGTTCCCAGTGAGTGAGAGCGATGGCCATATATCGGAAGGCTATCAATGAAGACGTCACAGGGTTTCTGTATTGTGAGTAAATATGTCCCTCGTTCTTGAATGACGTCATCGCCACACCTTTGGAACAGGATCTTCTCATACTTAGAGAATAAAATCCAACTGTTATGGGAGATTTTCTGGGTTTTCAGGTTTTCGGGATCAACTCGTTGTGGAAAACATTTGGAGAGTTTTTGTCCATACTGCATCAGTTGTTCTACACAAGTTTCTTCGGCGTAAACGGCAAGGTCATTTTCCGAACAAATATACTCCTTAGCCGTTATCTCTCTGCATTTTTGGGCGATCGGACGATACTTTGTACCTTCTACTAACAAGTAAGGGAATTCGGGAATAATGGCAAATGTCTCGTTGTTGGGATCATGGGATACTGGGAGTGAGTACAATTTATAATAATTATAAGTAATATTATCAACTAACGGAACATTAATAATAAATCTAACAGTATTATTCTTAATATATACAGTACATTTTATACTGCGCGTAATTCGCAATAATTACCTAAATTAAAATAGTCAGTTATACGACGTAATTTATTTTTAATATATGTATTGTATACCCAACTGTGCAATTTCATTCACTAAGGTACCTATCTAACTTAATCATACTTAAAGCTAAGTGCAATGTTCGTCACGCAATAAAACTAGTTTACAAACTTCAAGGATATTATGACAGGGAAGGAAGTAGAAGGATTTCACTTTACTCACAGTCCGATCGCCATCATCCAGTTGTCCCGTGTTTCACTTATTTATTTGGTTCGTAGTATAGCCGACGTACGATTTTACTGGTTTTAAGTAGAAACCGCACTTTTCGCTGCCACTCGCGAGTTTTTCACTAAAATTCTCGGATTTAACGAGCGCGAACTCTCGCGACAGCAGCAGCCAGCTATCCTACCGGCTGCGCCAGTTAACTTTCGGGAACGACGAAGAATGTTTTTAAAAACTATTAATTAAAAATACAAATTGAGGACTAACAAGATTTTATTGTTAATACCTCCGAGTTCAATGTAAGACTAACTTAAAACTAACATACATTCATTATTCGAAACGCTTATCTATTTGCTTGCGCTGCGTCTGGCCACCTGCACCGGCCCGTCTTGGACTCTGAACGCGTGCGTGGGCAAATGCTACGCAAGCATTATGGGTACTCTACAATAGAGACGGGAATATAACGAGGTCAAAAACAACAAGAACAAAATAACAACAACAGCAAGAACAACAACAACAACAAAAACAACAAGAACTACAAAAACAACAAGAACAACCAGAACAACAACAAAAACAGCAATAACATTAAAAACAACAAGGAAAACAACAAAAACAACAAGAACGACAAAAACAACAAGAACAGCAAAACAACAAGAACAACAAAAACAACAAGAACAACGACAAAAACAACAAAATCAACAACAATAACAACAAAAAACAACAAAAAAAACAAGAACAATGAAAACAACAAGAACAACTAAAACAACAAGAACAACTAAAACAACAAGAACAACAAAAACAACAAGAAAAAAACAAAAACAACAAGAACAAGAACAGAAACCACAACAACAATAACAAAAAAAACACAATAGTAAAGAACAACAACAAAAACATACTACAACATAACAATAACAACAACAATAATAAATAACAACAACAAAAACAACAACAAAATAACAAAAAACAATGAAAACTAAAACAACAAAAATACAACAACAAAATCTACAACTACAACAATAAAGCTTTCTTAGCTCGATCACATCAGCTTTCAAACAGAAAAAAAAAACATCAATAACGGTCCATACGTTTGGGAACTACGACGCGACGCCTCTCTTTTCGCGTTCGGTGGTTAACAAAACCACAGAATAAATAATAAAAATATAATAATAATATATTCGGGACATTTCCACACCAATTATCTAGCCCCAAACTAGGATACCCTGTGCTATGGGTACTAGATAACGGATAAACATACATAGATAAGAATATTAACATGGATGTTAATAAACATTTCTGCTCATCACACAAATGATTGCACCTTGCAGAATTCGAACCCGCGACCGTTCGATTTCGTACCTAGGATCTCTAGCCACGAGACCAATCGGTCGTCAAAGCTATCTCCATTCTAGTTTTCATCAAAATCCGACCAGCCGTTATCACATGAAAGCTCCCCAAATAAAAAATAAACAAACAAACAGACAACGTTTCACTTTTATATATTGGTATGGATTTTCCTACAGTTTGGCGGCAGTATCTGCTTAACAACTTTCTATGCGATTGTTTTCATTGTTGTGTAAGGACTAGATAAGTATTAATTCATGTTCACTTCATGACATATTTAGCACTAGCTGTACCCGCAGCTTTGCACTCGTGGTCATTTCTCTAGGCTAAAAGTACTTTATGTACTATTCCAAGACCTAAAATACCAATATACCAAAATTTGATCAAAATTACTTCAGCCTTCAAAAAGTTTTTATTGATTGCTCGGCTTCTGCTCACCGGATAAAAATACCAAGTACACCAGTTTTTAAGTCAACCCCTAAACTATCCAACAATGAAAACCGCACGTGATTTTTACGTGATGCTCGAACAAACATACAGACAAACAGACAGAATTTTTAAAATGTTATATTCATGTTCAGTAGCTTATTTTATGGACCCTATACCATTTATTTTTTCAATTATCTTCTTTTTACAGACTTTTTCATTCCTATTGCTTTATTATAAGTATAGATTCAGTAATAATGCAAATTTAAAAAACTAAACCATTAAAATACCTACTGCTAAGAAAAGACGAGAGCTTCATTCCCAGCAATTATTTAAACATATTTTTCTTAAAGCATTACTTCCGGGTCGGAGATCAAAGAAAAGTAAACACCTTTATGCACTATACATGATAAGTGAAAATAATTGTTCAGTGTGACGCGCCAGCCGAAGTAGGCGTTAACTTGATTTGCCAATACTAGCAACTATATAGTGATTATTTTGTTAGTAAAATCGTATTATGCGCATCAACGGAAAGTCGCGGAGCATAAATAAAAAAAAAAGTTTATATGCAGAATAGCTTCAATTAACATTTGTAGTTGATTGAATTTAAGAACGTCTAGACTTTGACTTTTTCATATTTTAATACAAGGTTATCAACTTCATACATACTCGTATATAAATACATTATATTTCCTCACATCATTACTTGATTAGAATACTTGAATCCCACACAATTCATTTCGTGAGATTTTATCTGTCATACACTTGCAAAATGGACTATACCTTCCATACCTGCAGAGAGAGAGAGAGTTACATCAATAGTTCCATGTACCTCCTTCGAAGATATATCTAAAAGCTAAAGTGTCTTATTGTGTATACAACGCATAGCAGATGTTTCAGTCAGTGTGCTTTTAATAGTCATCATTAGCATATATCAGTCCACTGCTAGACGTAGACCTCTCCCAATGCACGCAATGGTCTTCAGCCTCTTGTCACTCCACCTGGCCACAGCGCGTTTTCCTAATCGTGGTCTCTTCTCGAGAACTCATCTACCCCAACGGTTATAGGTTCTTTGGGAAATGTGACCGGGCCGCTGCCACTTTAGCTTGCTTATACTAAGAGCTATGTGGGCTACCTTAGTTCTCTGTCGGATATCTTCATTACCAATCTCGATCGCTTTTAGCAATAAGTCCACCCGTTGTACTTTAGTTATATGATTATTTCTATTTGCTGAATATTTTTGTAAACTGATGTACAATGAAGTATTATCTATCTATCTATATTATCCTTCAGAGAAACTCCAAGCATAGCTCCCATAGCTCGCTCAGCAACCTTAAAATTGTGGACTGGTTTGAACGTTAGTGTGCGCGTGTTGGCTGTCGGTTAGTGTGTGTGTCGGTCATGTCATGACTGGTAGGATGCACTGTATGAAGTCTTTTATTTCTTGGTACTGTGGTATGGACGACGAGAAAACTTGAAAAAGCTTGCCGTATGCTGCCTAGCCCAATTGAATTCTTTTGTTGGCTTCCTTCTCAAAGTTGTTCTTAACTAATTGCAATTTTTGCCCTAGGTAACCATATTGTTGGAAAACTTCAAGAAGTTCACCATAGCATGGACCATTGTCCGCTGTGAGTAAATTATATAATTTAATTTCCCCATGACAATTTCATCGTCGGACGATTATAACTTACGGAGAAGCTCCACCCAGTGGTGGAAATTCCACCTTTCAGCAAATGCTTAAGGCAAAATTGCTACCGTTTGGACTTTCTGGGTAAAGAGCCATAGAAATAACAAAATGTAACATTCAATAAAATGAAATCATGTTCTCTTTTATAAATTTAGAAGATAGAGCTAATATTCATAAACAATGCAAATCACCAATAGGTAGGTATATCTACAAATAATTATTTTTAAGTTTGATTTATGAAATCTAATTCGGATAGTAATAATATAATACTTACATTACATTACTTACATTATTATATTACAAGAAAACTATACACATACTATATATTTACTAATAAAAAACCAATAAAAAATGATATGGATGTAGTGTCAAGTAAAACCATTTTTATTTCCAGTAGTTATTGTCAGTTTTTTACCAATAAAAACTGAAATTGATGTAGTGTCACGTAAAACCTTTTTTATTCCCAGTAGTTATTGTCAGTTTTTTACCAATTAAAACTGAAATTGATGTAGCGTCACCTCAGTTTTTTTCCGTAACAAATACACTGTTTCTGCTATTGTTTAACGAATGTTCCATTATTTGAACGACATCACGTATATTTGAACTCTCGCACTTCAGGTGATCGTTTTATCCCTTTAGACAAGCACGAATTAAAATATTTCATACTTAAACTTACTGAAATTATGGTTTACAAAGTGTTTCTGCTTCTTGATCCATTCTTCCAAAATATCCACAGACTGATCCATCCTTCCATTTTCCAAATTGTATATTTTTCTAATTGTCTCTAGGGTGTCAGGCTGAAACTCTAAAACAGGCACTTTCGGAATTACTTCCATATTATTTACTGACTGCGCATTCAGTGAGAAACACAAAATCGTAATGCCACTATTATCATTATCACGACCACTTTTATATCATAATGTATCAATAATCGTTAATTTAAATATATTATTAGTAAAACAAAGTTGTCAATCGTGTCTGCATGTTTTTTGGTCTTATTTTTTCCCGCTTTTATCTATCTATCTATTTTACTTATAATAAAACGTAACACGTCGAATTCTGTACATAGAAGATATTTTGTATTTATTTTTGAGGTTTCTGTTTATTTAATAATGAAGCCAAAACTGTATTTATTTTCATTTTTGTCTGTATGTCTATCTGTATCTTGGCCGCGCATCACGCTGAAACTAAAGAATGAATTCAAATGTAACTTGGTATGAATTGAGTTCATACAACGAGGTAGGACATGGACTTGGATACTTTTCATGCCGAAAAATTAAAGGGTTCCTTCAGGATAGGTATTGAAAGTTATTTAAAAAAGCACGTATCACGCTGAAACTACTGAACGGACTTTAATGCAACAACGGATTTTAATGCATTTTAAACCATCGTATAAACTATAACTGTGCCAGTTGTAGTTTATAGGATGGGTTAAAATTGAGAATACTTTACATCTCGTCAAAAGTAACGGATTCCTGCGGGATGGGGCTCTAAAATTATGTAAATTTAGAAATAATAAATATCTATACATATTAATTAATAAATAAGTACGGTAAAGATAATAAAAAAAGGTCTAGGATATTTAGAATAAGCTATTGAAAAATATTTTTATTTTTTAAATAATTTCTTTCTGTTTGGCTGTATGTTTGTTTGTTCACGCATCACGTTAAAACTACTGGAATGATTGCAGTGCGGTTTTCGGTGTTTGATTACTTATGAGTTGACTTGAAAACTGGTGTACTTGGTATCTCAATCCGATGAGTAGAACCCGCAATCAATGAAAGCTTTTTGACGGCTAAAGGTTTTTATGTTTTACTTTTTTCTTTTTTTTTATTGCGGTCTAGGCAATCGTTTGACCTCGATCTCACCTGATGGAAAGCGATGATGTGGTTGAAGGCGTA
This sequence comes from Alsophila aescularia, assembly GCA_946251855.1. NCBI lineage: Eukaryota > Metazoa > Arthropoda > Insecta > Lepidoptera > Geometridae > Alsophila > Alsophila aescularia. The sequence continues at coordinate 11,924,667 of OX276385.1, forward strand.
GCACGCTTGCCTAGTAGATACCTATTCACTCTTGACTTGAACTCACCGGGGTTATAATTTACAGGAAACACTGACGAGGGTTAAATGCTGGTATATTGGTATTTTAGGTCTTGAATAGTACGAAGAGTACTCTAAACCTAGAGAAATGAGCACGCGTGCGAAGCTGCGGGTACAGCTAATATCAAAATATATTTTACAGTATATTAATTAAATTAATGTTTGTGTGCTCATCATTCATCCGATTGAGTTCAAACTTTATACCGTTGTTGTCGGACTTGCGTGAAAGTTTCTGACAAAAAAATATTGAACGAAAGTTTTTTTTTAAAATGATGAAAGAGGTATTGCGTTGTATGTCATGTAATTAGCTAGGTAAATTATTTGAATAAAAAAACTACTTCAAGTGGGTTTATCAGAAACTAGGCAAAATATAATATATAACACTTTTATAAAAAAAAACTCCGCAAATACGAATAAACAGAAAAAAACACAATTACTATTTTGAAATTTGCCTTAGAATAGAATTTTACTTACAGGGAAAAGAAATACCATTCTGAAACTACATAATAATATACTTCGGGAATGCAACCGTTAGAAAAGAGAGCACCATGGAACTCTACGGGATAGACATTTATTCAGTTAATGTATTTTTTTCATGGTCTCATTTTTCATTACAGCCAATTATAATAAGTGGCAATGGAATGTTGTGTACTACTATATTATAAGATACTAAGCTTGACCAGTCCCCCACTAGCACCACCCGTTCACGAGTATGCCTTGCATAGGTACTAACTACAGAAAAACTTTGAATAAAAAGGGACTACTCTGTCTACATAAATGAAACATGAATTATTCAGATCAGTTTAGATATCCTGGATATTATTTCTTCGGATTTTAGCGGGTTCGATTACCCAGTGTGGCAAGCTAGTTTTCAAAAATGTTTGAATGCAGATTGGTTTCTTTTTAAAAATAAAGGAGTTATTCCTTTGAGTAAAATTTGCTATCTCCAGTATCTACAGTACTTTCCACCCGGGTGTGGTTAAAAAAATCCACTCTGTATACATACACATACATAGAACATACATACAGCAGCGCCCTCCCTCAACTGTCACTCACGTTAATTATAATCCTTGTAGCTCTGTACTATTATATATACCTTTCCTTTATTGATACCTTTTAATATACCTTCCTTGACCAGTTACGCTATGTAGTATTTATTATATTCCGTTTTACAAAGAACCGAAAAATCAAAACGAGGAGCAAACGTAGATATTTTTTTTAATCAAAAATCGTATCAAGGAAGGTATATTAAAAGGTATCAATAAGGGAAAGGTAATTGTCTTAGAGACATGAAATTTAGACGGAGATCGCAGGAGTATACTAGTAAAGGCAACGATGGTCTTAGAGAGATGAAATTTAGACGAAGGTCGCAGACGTATACTAGTAAAGGCAACTATGGTCTTAGAGACATGAAATTTAGACGGAGATCGCAGGCGTATACTAGTAAAAGCAACGATGGTCTTAGTGACATGAAATTTAGACGGAGATCGCAGGCGTATACTAGTAAAGGCAACGATGGTCTTAGAGACATGAAATTTAGACGGAGATCGCAGGCGTATACTAGTAAAGGCAACGATTGTTTTAGAGACATGAAATTTAGACGGAGATCGCAGGAGAATACTAGTAAAGGCAACGATGGTCTTAGAGACATGAAATTTAGACGGAGGTCGCAGACGTATACTAGTAAAGGCAACGATGGTCTTAGAGACATGAAATTTAGACGGAGATCGCAGGCGTATACTAGTAAAGGCAACGATGGTCTTAGTGACATGAAATTTAGACGGAGATCGCAGGCGTATACTGGTAAAGGCAACGCTGGTCTTAGTGACATGAAATTTAGACGGAGATCGCAGGCGTATACTAGTAAAGGCAACGATGGTCTTAGAGACATGAAATTTAGATGGAGATCGCAGGCGTATACTAGTAAAGGCAACGATGGTCTTAGAGACATGAAATTTAGACGGAGATCGCAGGCGTATACTAGTAAAGGCAACGATGGTCTTAGTGACATGAAATTTAGACGAAGATCGCAGGCGTATACTAGTAAAGGCAACGATGGTCTTAGAGACATGAAATTTAGACGGAGGTCGCAGGTGTATACTAGTAAAGGCAACGATGGTCTTAGAGACATGAAATTTAGACGGAGATCGCAGGCGTATACTAGTAAAGGCAACGATGGTCTTAGAGACATGAAATTTAGACGGAGATCGTAGGCGTATACTAGTAAAGGCAACGATGGTCTTAGAGACATGAAATTTAGACGGAGATCGTAGGCGTATACTAGTAATTTCGAAAATTCGACGTTAGGGTCCAACATTAAGATTAAATAAAAATATTCGGAAATCGATAATATAAGACCTTGATAATTTACTTGAAGATTCTCCTAACAATAAAAATAAATAATAAACAGATAACAAAAATTCGACTGCTTGGAAAATTGGAACAGGGGTTCTCTTTATTTTAAAACGATTCTATCCATGTTTTGAATGACTAATATGAACAAAAAACGGTTATTGTAACTTAACTATAATAGTTAGACATATTATATAGACTTTTTGTCTTATTTTGTATTGAAGTTTGTGTATCATCAATAGTATTCGCAGCACACGCCAAATAATGACATCTATAGGCAATTTTTTTTGATACCTTTGGTAACATTATTTTAATTATTGTAGGGATCTGTATTTTTTTTTGTATTATTTAAAATGCAGGCCATGTTACTCGCTGATAATGTAGCTTTAAATGTAGCCTGGAAGAGAGCGACAAGGCCGCCCATTATAATACTTCTACTATTGTTCCTTTATTTTTGTCATTTTTATACGTGGTGTGTACAACACTGAAATTATCCATCTATCTATATTTTTTTCTTGTACTATTATTTATTCTGTGCCCACACATATGATAAGAGCATCAACTCTCAACACTGAGTGAGCACTATGTGTGAGCACTGTCAAGGCACCAGATTTCTTTTGGAGTATCTATCTTGCAGGTATTCAAGCAAATAGTATGAGCCATATACAAATAGGTACCAGCATTTCTTTACTTTCTTGCTTTTTTTTTATCAAAGTTTGCTTTTTCTTGCTCTAGCATGCTTGAATAGAATGTCCTTTCTTCTTGCATTTTAGACAATGCATTCCTTTTCTTTAAGTGAAATATGCATCGACTTGTTTTGACGGATATTTTCTTTTTCTTGGATTTTCCTTCTTCACTGGATGGCAAAATTTCACCATTCGCAAATTCCCACAAACATTTTTTTATTTAGTTAGTGTAATTTCCCGAACTCTGCCCATCCAAGTTGGATTCGTCGGTTGACCTCTTTGTCGAAGTTGAATCTACCCAGTTGGATCGTCTGACCTAAGTAGACATAGTGATCAACAGCTTCGATAATATTGTTCCCAACATAAACCAGCATGGGTACGACATGGAGATTTGACATGATGTTCGTCTTGCCCATGTTCATTTTAAGACCCACCTGTTGGGAAACAATATTGAGGTCACTGAGCATTGTGCTTAGGTCTTCCAGGGTTTCTGTCATGACGACTATATCATCAGCAAATCGAAGGTGAGTTATGTGTTCGCCATTGATTTAAACACCATATCCGTTCCAGCTTGAATATATCTTCCAGTGCAGAGGTGAACAGTTTTGGAGAAATAACGTCTCCCTTTCTCACCCCTTTTTGCAACTGGCTAGAATTCGTGCTCTGATCCTGAAGACGGACTGTCATGGTGGCCTTGCTGTACAAACACTTCTATGTACCGGTAATAAATCTGGCACCGCTGTAATGACTGTAGCACTGCCCAGGTCGCGACTGAATCAAAAGCTTTCTCGTAATCCACAAACGTGGTCGATTATACTCTTCGATCTTCTGTATAATCTGCCGGAGCATATGGATGTTGTCTATGGTGCTACAGCCTTTCCGGAATACAGCTTTTTCGGGAGGCTGAAAGACGTCAAACCTACGAGCGAGACGGTTTGTAACTACTCTCGAAAACAGAGTGGCTCAGCAGTAAAATGGGCCTTTAATTCTTCAACAGGGTTTTAACACCTTTCTTGAAGAATAAAACCACTACGCTCCTGTGCCACGCCTCTGGCGTAGTACCCTCGAGGATGACGGAGCTAAACAGCTTCTGAAGGACTTTAAGTACCGGTGTTCCACCCGCTTTCAGTAGCTTTGTCGTTATTCCGTTCTCCCCTGGTGCCTTGTTGCTCTTAAGCTGTTTGAGAGCCATTCTGATCTCGTATAGGCTGACGTCCGAGAAATCTTCGGTATAATGTCGGGTCAAACGAGCTCTTGCATTGCTAGTCGTGCTAGGAGGACTACGCGATGAGGTGTATAATTGACCATAGAACTTCTCGAGCTCACTCAAAATCTTCGTCTTCGACGAAACGATGTTGCCACTGTCGGTTTTCAACTTCGTCAACAGGCTTTGCCCAATAGACACATCTCTTGCGAACACTTTGGATTCCTTATTCCGTTTTATTGCGTTCTTAATACAAATAGTATTACAGGAACGCAAATTGTGTCGCATTGACTTGGAGATCTGTTTATTAAGCAAGCTGTAACTCGACATATCCACTGAAAACTGCAGCCTCATCTCGTCTCATTCCGCCATAAGTTTGAGTGTATGCTCAGAGAGTTACTGTGTTCTATTTTTGCGGTTGTCAAAACTGTCAAGATATCAATGCTCAAGCGTGGTCTAACTTGTGTAATTTCAGATCAAATCTTGATTTAAGTGCCGATTGACATCTTATTTGATTACGCATGATTTCAATTGAGATCACGCAAGAAGACAATGGCATTGCCATTTACGTTCCGTAGTAGGAACTTAGTATTTTCTGAAATTCGATCACGTCAAACTTAAAATATATTATTTATAACATGAAACTAACTAGCATTGTGTGAAATGGTATATTAGTTTGTACCTAATCTACAATACCTTATGAATTTCGAACTAAATTACTGAATTTAGGTAAGCTTTAATTCTTGTAATTTTATAATTATGCGTTAAACAGAACGAAATCAATAAAAACAAAATTAAATGTAAATGAAAACAGACTTATCTTTAGACAAAAATAAGCTTTATTTAAATCTAGATTCAGCTGAGTTGTGTTAAAATACAGTTTTGGAATGAGAACAACACATAAGCTACGATTCTATCCTCAAGTAATGATCAGGTGATTGGAGATCAAATGATACTTGAACGTTGTTCTAGAATATGGTCCATGGTCCAAGGTTGCGTACACGTCAGTTACGTGATCTCAGATCAAATTTTGACTTCAGTGTCGTTTTAGAATATGGCGTAATCGTGTTTTAATCGATATCCATAACGTCTTAACAACACGTCAGATCAAACCTTTTTTTGAATGGCACAGTGATAAACATTTTGAAGCAGTTTAGGTATTTAGGGCACTTGTTGACGGAACGACTGCACGACGACGCTGATATTGAGCGGGAACGCAGGGCTCTCGCTGTCAGAAGCAACATGCTCGCTCGCCGATTCGCTAACTGCAGTAGGGAAGTTAAGACCACACTCTTTGTACTGCCTTTGCATGTATACGTGCCAACTGTGGATCACGTTCACGCAGAAGGCAATGAGCACCATAAGAGTCCAATATAATGATGCATTCCGGGCTCTTATGAGACTGCCACGGTACTGCAGTGCGTCAAGTATGTTTGCTGAAGCGGGGGTTCCTGACTTTTTTGCTATTGTCAGGTCGAGAGTGGCGTCTTTTTGGAGTCGCTTGCGTCGTTCCAGCAATGGGATCCTCGTGGCTGTCTCTGACAACATTAAGTGGTCCAATATTTAAGAGATGGGTTTCTGTCCACATGGATGGAAACAAAAAGTGACTCAGCACTATTATGTAAAGCGTAGGTAACAAATTTTTATTTTATTTCTACTTTTGACTGCACCTTTTTACAGTGTTGCTATCATGTTTTACTTTTAAGTTTATTTTTACGCTTGTATGGGTTATATGCCTGAAATAAAAGACTTTTATTTTATTTATTTATTTTATTTATTTAAGTGCTGATTTACGTCTGAATGACATTTGTGAATAAGGTGCGATACAGATAAGCTATGATCATCGAATTTTACTCAAGATTAGCTCTAGAATAAAATCTCCACTAAATCTAATTTTAAATCGAGATTCATGACTAAGCGTTATTCTAGAATTTGGGCCTTAATGACTATCTGTTCATGCATCACGTTTAAACTACTGGACCAATTGCGATGCGATTTTTACTGTTGAATAGCTTAGGTATTGACTCTAAAAGCTTGTATACTTGGTATATCAATCCAACGAGTAGAAGCCAAGCAATTTAATAAAAATACTATTAATTTTAAAAGTGTGGTTCATGTTTTGAAGGCCAGTTGAATTACAACTACAAATAACTAAAATAAAACAATGGTTATTGATTGTATTTGTTTACAATAGTTAATTGTTCTTATTAATCGACTTTCAAAGTTCTAAATGATCCAGGCAAGCCCATGTACTGCTCGTTGAACTTGTCTGTCTGTCTCAAAGATTCGTCGGTGCAAGATGCCTTCATTTTCACTAAGTACTTCTCATTTTCCTCAGAGGCTAGTACGTCCATCCACTCTTCTGTGAAAACAAATTATTTTTCTTATAATTAATGTAAGAGAAATGCAGAATGAGTGACACTTACACGAGTTAGTACCTTATTTACTCGTTTAAGTGTCACAAATTCTTGAATTTTATGGTTCTGATTGCCCGCCTCATCATTTGCGTATAACTCAACTCAGGTTAGTGAACCTATATTATTTTACTAGCTTTCCGGCTCGTGACTTCGTCTGCGCGGACGAAGTCAAAAAAGCATCCTATTTTCTTCTAAGAAATTAAAACCCCAATGCAAAAGAAGGTGTAGCACCAACGCTCTAAATGTTTATTGACAGAATTGTTATTTCGTTCCATGGAAACCGTTCCTTACAGCGTGTAATCAACATTTCCCAGTTATCCCGTGGAAACTTTAAAAAATCCGAAATAAAAAGTTTTATTCCAGTATCTCCATTCCAAATTTCATCAAAATCCGTCCAGCCGTTATTGCGTGAAAGCTCCCCAAACAAACAAACAAACAAACAAACAAACAAACAAACAAACAAACAAACAACTAAACAAACAGACAACGTTTCACTGTTATGTATTGGTATGGATTACGAAGTTTCGTGTTTTGTTTCGGTCGATCGGCATGGAAAATGTGTATGAAAGTGGAAGCCGAGTTACTTTTTTATATATATTTCTTTTTCTTTCATTGTCGAGATGGGCAGGTCGTCATGCCTGCCCATAACAGTTGCCTCAAGCAGTGCCACCCAGAACTTTGGTTGCTAAATCTTGCGCTGCAATGCGCTCGTCCCCCTGAGACATTGAATTCTGTGTCGGCTGGTCAAAATCTGCCACGTACTGAAGTATGGTGCTCACGCGGATATCGTGTGCTGGAGTTGTGAATGCCGTGTGCCAGACAGAAGGATGCTGTGTGTAGATGAACTGTAGCGGATAACTTCTAAAGTTATTCGCTTGACCGTGCTCTGCAACTACCCAGCAGCCAGCTGGCAGTGCCGTGTGATATATGCCTTAATTTAATTGTATGTAATTATACTCGTACAAGTAATATTCGGTACTTTGGTGTGATTTTGATAATTTGGTCCCATACGTTTGAAGTGCCTCTTGTGTGTGTGTGTGTGTGGCAAATATAAATTACTAAACGAAAAAGCTTCTGTTGGGCATAATTAATGTTTAGTTCTTACCCTGAAGTTTCTTAAGAGGTCTTTCGTTTCCTCCTAAATCAGCAGGCAAGAGTTCTTTATCAACGACCTGGTGCAAGCTTTCCAAGTCCGGTTGTACATGGACTCTCCCAGCTAATTTTGCAGATACAACAGATTTCAAAGTCTTGACAAAAAAATGTACCGCGCTGGACTGTGAGATTACTTGGATGCTTTTCATTTTCGCTCCATAGCCCTTCTAAAAAGCAACTTACAAATATATAAAACACAATGGAATGATATATTAAAATTACTTGCCTATTTTGTCATCAATGGTTCATGGAATGAAGATTATGTTAAACGGGTCATCGTATTTTTATATAACATTATGGAATTCGGTCATTATTATAGGAACGAGATTGTAATATCATGTCTGTGTATGTTACTCTACTGCTGTAATGCTGAGGTTACGTTGGTCTGAGCAGAAATGTGTCGCCAAACTTCATTCGGGTTGCTCCGGCCTCTTTTAGTGAAATCGAATCCCTTACAATTGGTGAAGTAGTGACTTAACAGCAGCCGGTGAAATGTACATACCACGAGTATAGCCACATGCTGCTGAAATTCAACAAGGTTAATTTTCGTTATTAGTTCCATCAAATTGATATCTCTCAGGTCGGCAACTATGACGAATCCGTTGACGTAATCGTGAGTTTTAAGATACTCAGCTACCTGTAAAAATAGTTTTGTTGTTACAAAAGATACGTAGAAAATTTAGAGCATTTTTGGAGACTATCGATTCCCCCATACTACGTACTACAAGGTATATGTTTAAACGAGTATGTAATTTTTTTTTTATTAATATACAGCCAAAGCTATTTCATTTCTCCTTTAACGGGTTCAGCTAGAACCTGGCGAGCATTTTATATTTCAAACTCAAGAATCTAAAGCTTGTTTGCCTCTTGCTAGTTTCGTATGCAGTCGTGATTTTTGTTTTATTTATTTCTATTTTAAACTTTTTAGTTTCCCCTACATATTTTTGAAATGATCATTTAAATCATTTCAAAAATATGTAGGACTAAAATCTACCAACCAAAAACTTTCGCTTCACTGCACTGCGCGTCACAGGCATTGGTTGTTAAGTCCCGTTGCTCAGTATAATTTCGTTGGAAACATTGCCCTTCAAACCGAAACCCAGAAATGTTTACACACTACTGCTTGGCCGTTGAATATCTGACATAGGGATGGTACTTCCCCAGGCAGAATCTTGCGAGAGGCTTCCACTGACAAACACAAAGACAACTCATTGAATTGAGATCCTTTTTTAAATTTGGTGGAAATACTAAGTTAAACGATGATAAATATAGTCAGGGGCATAGATATGCCCCTGACTTGATTCATTAAAAAAAATACAATATACCAACATAAGTTCACTTACCACTAAAGTTAATCTATAATAATCCAAGAAAAGAGCGGAAGTGAATTCTTTGGCAATCAACTTTACGAAAATTATTCTTTGATACTCTTTTGTCATTTTAGGCAAAGGGACGACACAGCTGTAAAAAAACGAGAACAAATATTATTGTATACAATTACTAAATGCACATGCACCTGCAGTTTGCACCAGATTCAGAGCGCTCTGCCACAGAATAAATAAGTGCTCTGCCACAATGCGTGATGCAGAAGGCGCACGCCAAAGTCAATGAACTAAACACGCCTGGGTCGCTACTGCTAAATGGCTAGGAGCTCTTTGATTGATTCAAATAATTGACCACCGATTCGCCGATTCTTGTCAAAGATGTACCTTCGACAAGAATCGGCAAGAAAATCGAAGCAGAATAACTGATTATTTACTGATAACGGGATACATTTGTATCAATGTGATGTAAAAGTAGGTACCTAAAATAAATGCTTGGACATGTTCACTGTACAACTTTCCTCACGATAAAGCGTTGTTTGCTTCTGTACTTACGCTATTTGATTAATGTCTTCGAATGCACTTCGAACTTTACTGCTTACAAAAAAAAACGGCAATAAGGTTCTAAACGTGCACAGCTTGTCGATTTGTGACTTTGCTTTTTCCACGGAACCTTTGCAAGCTATTAAAGTTTTTTCCAAGTATACTCGATCTGTAATCAACAATAACAATATATAAATGCCATAACATAAACAAAAATGACGTAATAACATATGAATCGAATTCTAAAAACAACTGTACCAATTATTCGGACACGCATAGACTATTTTTGCTTGAAGCGTGAAGATGTTGGTTCTCACAGCGAGACGCGTTACGCGTGTGTGTGTGTGTGTGTGTGTTCTGTTCATACAGAATAATGGCCTTGGTGGGTCTAGAAGCATGAAATTTTGCTCAGGAGTTCCTTATATAACGTAGGTGAGCACTAAGAAAGGATTTTTGAATATTCAAACCGCGGGCCGCTCCGCTTAGTGCCCCCGCTATAAAAAAAAAACAATATTGTAAATACACTCCGACCACGTGACCATGACATCACCGCGGCAAGACGGCAAAATGGCGCGAAAATATTGTTGCCGAGTAATGGTACATTACTGTCGCGGTCTGTAATGATTGCGTTGCTGGCAGCGATGATGATGGCCGAGAGCGTAGCTAAGTTCGAGGCCATCACAGCGCAGTCAGCATTGCAGCCCTTGATGGCCAAGCTGGAATGAAGGCCGAGACCGAAGGTCGAGGCTTTTATAGCGCGGACAGCAAGGGCTGCAATGATGGCCAAGCTTGAAGGCCGAGAACTTAACTAAGCAAAGCTCGAGGCTATCATAGCGTGGCCAGCAGGGCAGTCATTGCGGACCAAGGCTTGTATAGTGCTTTACTCAAACAATGCGAGATATTTAAATAAAACTTTAAACTAGCAAACTGATGAAAAAATTATATAACCAACTAAAACAACAACAACAACAACAACAAACCAAAACAACACTAACATCAACGTCAAAAACAACAAGAACAAAATAACAACAACAGCAAGAACAACAACAACAACAAAAACAACAAGAACTAAAAAACAACAAGAACAACCAGAACAACAACAAAAAAGCAATAACATTAAAAACAACAAGGAAAACAACAAAAACAACAAGGAAAACAACAAAAACAACAAGAACGACAAAAACAACAAGAACAGCAAAACAACAAGAACAACAAAAACAACAAGAACAACAAAATTAACAACAAAAAAAACAAGAACAATGAAAACAACAAGAACAACTAAAACAACAAGAACAACTAAAACAACAAGAACAACTAAAACAACAAGAAAAAAACAAAAACAACAAGAACAAGAACAGAAACCACAACAAAAATAACAAAAAAACACAATAGTAAAGAACAACAACAAAAACATACTACAACATAACAATAACAACAACAAAAAATAATAACAACAACAAAAACAACAACAAAATAACAAAAAACAATGAAAAAACTTATACAACAAATACAAAAAATGCTACAACTACAACAATAAAGCTTTGCTTAGCTCGATCACATCAGCTTTCAAACAGAAAAAAATTATCTTCTATTTTACGGGTCTTAGCGTTATTATTTTTGTATTATTATTTGACGTCTCTCTTTTCGCGTTCGGTGGTTAACAAAACCACAGAATAAATAATAAAAATATAATAATAATATATTCGGGACATTTCCACACCAATTATCTAGCCCCAAACTAGGATACCCTGTGCTATGGGTACTAGATAACGGATAAACATACATAGATAAGAATATTAACATCCATGACTCGGAAACAAACATTTCTGCTCATCACACAAATGATTGCACCTTGCAGGATTCGAACCCGCGACCGTTCGATTTCGTACCTAGGATCTCTAGCCACGAGACCAACCGCTCGTCAAAGCTATCTCCATTCTAGTTTTCATCAAAATCCGACCAGCCGTTATCACATTAAAGCTCCCCAAATAAAAAATAAACAAACAAACAGACAACGTTTCACTTTTATATATTGGTATGGATTTTCCTACAGTTTGGCGGCAGTATCTGCTTAACAACTTTCTATGCGATTGTTTTCATTGTTGTGTAAGGACTAGATAAGTATTAATTCATGTTCACTTCATGACATATTTAGCACTAGCTGTACCCGCAGCTTTGCACTCGTGGTCATTTCTCTAGGCTAAAAGTACTTTATGTACTATTCCAAGACCTAAAATACCAATATACCAAAATTTGATCAAAATTACTTCAGCCTTCAAAAAGTTTTTATTGATTGCTCGGCTTCTGCTCACCGGATAAAAATACCAAGTACACCAGTTTTTAAGTCAACCCCTAAACTATCCAACAATGAAAACCGCACGTGATTTTTACGTGATGCTCGAACAAACATACAGACAAACAGACAGAATTTTTAAAATGTTATATTCATGTTCAGTAGCTTATTTTATGGACCCTATACCATTTATTTTTTCAATTATCTTCTTTTTACAGACTTTTTCATTCCTATTGCTTTATTATAAGTATAGATTCAGTAATAATGCAAATTTAAAAAACTAAACCATTAAAATACCTACTGCTAAGAAAAGACGAGAGCTTCATTCCCAGCAATTATTTAAACATATTTTTCTTAAAGCATTACTTCCGGGTCGGAGATCAAAGAAAAGTAAACACCTTTATGCACTATACATGATAAGTGAAAATAATTGTTCAGTGTGACGCGCCAGCCGAAGTAGGCGTTAACTTGATTTGCCAATACTAGCAACTATATAGTGATTATTTTGTTAGTAAAATCGTATTATGCGCATCAACGGAAAGTCGCGGAGCATAAATAAAAAAAAAAGTTTATATGCAGAATAGCTTCAATTAACATTTGTAGTTGATTGAATTTAAGAACGTCTAGACTTTGACTTTTTCATATTTTAATACAAGGTTATCAACTTCATACATACTCGTATATAAATACATTATATTTCCTCACATCATTACTTGATTAGAATACTTGAATCCCACACAATTCATTTCGTGAGATTTTATCTGTCATACACTTGCAAAATGGACTATACCTTCCATACCTGCAGAGAGAGAGAGAGTTACATCAATAGTTCCATGTACCTCCTTCGAAGATATATCTAAAAGCTAAAGTGTCTTATTGTGTATACAACGCATAGCAGATGTTTCAGTCAGTGTGCTTTTAATAGTCAACATTAGCCTATATCAGTCCACTGCTTGACGTAGACCTCTCCCAATGCACGCAATGGTCTTCAGCCTCTTGTCACTCCACCTGGCCACAGCGCGTTTGCCTAATCGTGGTCTCTTCTCGAGAACTCATCTACCCCAACGGTTATAGGTTCTTTGGGAAATGTGACCGGGCCGCTGCCACTTTAGCTTGCTTATACTAGGAGCTATGTCGGCTACCTTAGTTCTCTGTCGGATATCTTCATTACCAATCTCGATCGCTTTTAGCAATAAGTCCACCCGTTGTACTTTAGTTATATGATTATTTCTATTTGCTGAATATTTTTGTAAACTGATGTATAATGAAGTATTATCTATCTATCTATATTATCCTTCAGAGAAACTCCAAGCATAGCTCCCATAGCTCGCTGAGCAACCTTAAAATTGTGGACTGGTTTGAACGTTAGTGTGCGCGTGTCGGCTGTCGGTTAGTGTGTGTGTCGGTCATGTCATGACTGGTAAGATGCACTGTATGAATTCTTTTGTTTCTTGGTACTGTGGTATGGACGACGAGAAAACTTGAAAAAGCTTGCCGTATGCTGCCTAACCCAACTGAATTCTTTTGTTGGCTTCCTTCTCAAAGTTGTTCTTAACTAATTGCAATTTTTGCCCAAGGTAACCATATTGTTGGAAAACTTCAAGAAGTTCACCATAGCATGCACCATTGTCCGCTGTGAGTAAATTATATAATTTAATTTCCCCATGACAATTTCATCGTCGGACGACTATAACTTACGGCAAAGCTCCACCCAGTGGTGGAAATTCCACCTTTCAGCAAATGCTTAAGGCAAAATTGCTACCGTTTGGACTTTCTGGGTAAAGAGCCCTAAAAATTTCAAAATGTAACATTCAATAAAATGAAATCATGTTCTCTTTTATAAATTTAGAAGATAGAGCTAATATTCATAAACAATGCAAATCACCAATAGGTAGGTATATCTACAAATAATTATTTTTAAGTTTGATTTATGAAATCTAATTCGGATAGTAATAATATAATACTTACATTATTATATTACAAGAAAACTATGCACATACTATATATTTACTAATAAAAAACCAATAAAAAATTATATGGATGTAGTGTCAAGTAAAACCATTTTTATTTCCAGTAGTTATTGTCAGTTTTTTACCAATAAAAACTGAAATTGATGTAGTGTCACGTAAAACCTTTTTTATTCCCAGTAGTTATTGTCAGTTTTTTATCAATTAAAACTGAAATTGATGTAGCGTCACCTCAGTTTTTTCCGTAACAAATACACTGTTTCTGCTATTGTTTAACGAATGTTCCATTATTTGAACGACATCACATATATTTGAACTCTCGCACTTCAGGTGATCGTTATATCCCTTTAGACAAGCACGAATTTAAATAGTTCATACTTAAACTTACTGAAATTATGGTTTACAAAGTGTTTCTGCTTCTTGATCCATTCTTCCAAAATATCCACAGACTGATCCATCCTTCCATTTTCCAAATTGTATATTTTTCTAATTGTCTCTAGGGTGTCAGGCAGAAACTCTAAAACAGGCACTTTCGGAATTACTTCCATATTATTTACTGACTGCGCATTCAGTGAGAAACACAAAATCGTAATGCCACTATTATCATTATCACGACCACTTTTATATCATAATGTATCAATAATCGTTAATTTAAATATATTATTAGTAAAACAAAGTTGTCAATCGTGTCTGCATGTTTTTTGGTCTTATTTTTTCCCGCTTTTATCTATCTATCTATTTTACTTATAATAAAACGTAACACGTCGAATTCTGTACATAGAAGATATTTTGTATTTATTTTTGAGGTTTCTGTTTATTTAATAATGAAGCCAAAACTGTATTTATTTTCATTTTTGTCTGTATGTCTGTCTATCTGTATCTTGGCCGCGCATCACGCTGAAACTAAAGAATGAATTCAAATGTAACTTGGTATGAATTGAGTTCATACAACGAGGTAGGACATGGACTTGGATACTTTTCATGCCGAAAAATTAAAGGGTTCCTTCAGGATAGGTATTGAAAGTTATTTAAAAAAGCACGTATCACGCTGAAACTACTGAACGGACTTTAATGCAACAACGGATTTTAATGCATTTTAAACCATCGTATAAACTATAACTGTGCCAGTTATAGTTTATACGATGGGTTAAAATTGAGAATACTTTACATCTCGTCAAAAGTAACGGATTCCTGCGGGATGGGGCTCTAAAATTATGTAAATTTAGAAATAATAAATATCTATACATATTAAATAATAAATAAGTACGGTAAAGATAATAAAAAAAGGTCTAGGATATTTAGAATAAGCTATTGAAAAATATTTTTATTTTTTAAATAATTTCTTTCTGTTTGGCTGTATGTTTGTTTGTTCACGCATCACGTTAAAACTACTGGAATGATTGCAGTGCGGTTTTCGGTGTTTGATTACTTATGAGTTGACTTGAAAACTGGTGTACTTGGTATCTCAATCCGATGAGTAGAACCCGCAATCAATGAAAGCTTTTTGACGGCTAAAGGTTTTTATGTTTTACTTTCTTTTTTTTTTTTTTTATTGCGGTCTAGGCAATCGTTTGACCTCGATCTCACCTGATGGAAAGCGATGATGTGGTTGAAGGCGTAGCACGCTTGCCTAGTAGATACCTATTCACTCTTGACTTGAACTCACCGGGGTTATAATTTACAGGAAACACTGACGAGGGTTAAATGCTGGTATATTGGTATTTTAGGTCTTGAATAGTACGAAGAGTACTCTAAACCTAGAGAAATGAGCACGCGTGCGAAGTTGCGGGTACAGCTAATATCAAAATATATTTTACAATATAATTATCTAATTAAATTAATGTTTGTGTGCTCATCATTCATCCGATTGAGTTCAAACTTTATACCGTTGTTGTCGGACTTGCGTGAAAGTTTCTGACAAAAAAATAATGAACGAAAGATTTTTTTTAAAATGATGAAAGAGGTATTGCGTTGTATGTCATGTAATTAGCTAGGTAAATTATTTGAATAAAAAAACTACTTCAAGTGGGTTTATCAGAAACTAGGCAAAATATAATATATAACACTTTTATGAAAAAAAACTCCGCAAATACGAATAAACAGAAAAAAACACAATTACTATTTTGAAATTTGCCTTAGAATAGAATTTTACTTACAGGGAAAAGAAATACCCTTCTGACACTACATAATAATATACTTCGGGAATGCAACCGTTAGAAAAGAGAGCACCATGGAACTCTACGGGGTAGACATTTATTCAGTTAATGTACTTTTTTCATGGTCTCATTTTTCATTACAGCCAATTATAATAAGTGGCAATGGAATGTTGTGTACTACTATATTATAAGATACTAAGCTTGACCAGTCCCCCACTAGCACCACCCGTTCACGAGTATGCCTTGCATAGGTACTAACTACAGAAAAACTTTGAAAAAAAGGGACTACTCTGTCTACATAAATGATACATGAATTATTCAACAGTTTAGATATCCTGGATATTATTTCTTCGGATTTTAGCGGGTTCGATTACCCAGTGTGGCAAGCTAGTTTTCATAAATGTTTGAATGCAGATTGGTTTCTTTTTAAAAATAAAGGAGTTATTCCTTTGAGTAAAATTTGCTATCTCCAGTATTTACAGTACTTTCCACCCGGGTGTGGTTAAAAAAATCCACTCTGTATACATACATACATATAACATACATACAGCAGCGCCCTCCCTCAACTGTCACTCACGTTAATTATAATACTTGTAGCTCTGTACTATTATATATACCTTTCCCTTATTGATACCTTTTAATATACCTTCCTTGACCAGTTACGCTATGTATTATTTATTATATTCCGTTTTACAAAGAACCGAAATATAAAAACGAGCAGCAAACGTAGATATTTTTTTAAATCAAAAATCGTATCAAGGAAGGTATATTAAAAGGTATCAATAAGGGAAAGGTATATATAATAGTACAGTGCTACAAGGATTATAATTAACGTGAGTAACAGTTGAGGGAGGGCGCTGCTGTATGTATGTTCTATGTATGTATGTATACAGAGTGGAATTTTTTAACCACACCCGGGTGGAAAGTACTCTGATGACAATTCATCGTGTTGCGAGCTACTCTGAATGTTTCAGCCGGATATCTAATCGGGAAGTGCTTGTTTGCGGGAAGTTGCGTAATTCCACCCAGAACGACAGACAGAAAGACAAGCAAGAAAGTGACGTAAAAACGTGGTAAAATATGATAAGGTTTTAACACATAGAACCATTCCATAACACACAGATTATAAACATAAATACAATCGAATAAGCTCTACAAGCTTGAGACATACAGACTGACGAACGGTCAGATGGACTGACGACAGACTGTCAGACAGCATTGCCACAAAAATGGGGTACCGTTTGGGCCATTTGGGTATGAAAACCTAAAAACGACAACAGGCTTTTGGAAGTCCACGCGGATGAAGTCACGGGCAATATCTGCTACAATATAATATCCATTGATCTTAAAATAAAAATAATTAATGCTCATTATTATATGAGCCTAAGCAAGTAGTAAAAAATTACAGCTAAAATTTGTAATTTTTTGTTTGGTTGTAATTATAATTATTACTTAGTTCCTTCTTGTGTATCATCATCTATTTTTCATTGACGTCAATGTCTCGGTTTGATGAGTGCCCATAAAACAAATTACAGTATTTCTTGTTCATTAAATTAAAAAAGAATTTAGATCGGTACCTACCGAATAATTACTTACGGAGCTTAGACGTGGACACTTACGGTGTGGCTGGTCCACAAACTTGAGGTCGCTCAGCAGCCTATGGAGAGATCTATGCTTGGAGTTTCTCTATGGGATTGAATTCGAAACGAGGTGATCCGGCAGAGAACCAAGGTTAATGACATAGCTCTGAGAGTTATCAAGCTGAAGTAGCAGTGGGCTGGCCATATTGGCCGCAGAACCGATAACCGTTTGGGTAAACGTGTTCTCGAGTGGAGACCACAAATTGGCAAACGTAGTGTAGGACGCCCACCGGCTAGATGGAGCGACGATAGTTAGTGCTCAAGGTTTCTGGCAGAAATTGAATGCGAAGAGCCGAAGATCGGGCCAAATGGCGTGCCTTGGGAGAGCCCTATGTCCAGCAGTTACGAACACAGGCTGATGATGATGATGATGATGATGATGATGACCTACCGATTGACTGACAGGCAACGATAGTCTTAGAGACATGAAATTTAGACGGAGATCGCAGGCGTATACTAGTAAAGGCAACGATGGTCTTAGAGACATGAAATTTAGATGGAGATCGCAGGCGTATACTAGTAAAGGCAACGATGGTCTTAGAGACATGAAATTTAGACGGAGATCGCAGGAGTATACTAGTAAAGGCAACGATGGTCTTAGAGACATGAAATTTAGACGGAGGTCGCAGACGTATACTAGTAAAGGCAACGATGGTCTTAGAGACATGAAATTTAGACGGAGGTCGCAGACGTATACTAGTAAAGGCAACGATGGTCTTAGGGACATGAAATTTAGACGGAGATCGCAGGCGTATACTAGTAAAGGCAACGATGGTCTTAGTGACATGAAATTTAGACGGAGATCGCAGGCGTATACTAGTAAAGGCAACGATGGTCTTAGAGACATGAAATTTAGACGGAGATCGCAGGCGTATACTAGTAAAGGCAACGATGGTCTTAGAGACATGAAATTTAGACGGAGATCGCAGGCGTATACTAGTAAAGGCAACGATGGTCTTAGAGACATGAAATTTAGACGGAGATCGTAGGCGTATACTAGTAATTTCGAAAATTCGACGTTAGGGTCCAACATTAAGATTAAATAAAAATATTCGGAAATCGATAATATAATTTGATATAAACCTTGATAATTTACTTGAAGATTCTCCTAACAATAAAAATAAATAATAAACACATAACAAAAATTCGACTGCTCTGCCGAAATACCGTTACCGTTTTGTGAAACACTTTGAATCTCAGAAGTCCCCCGACTGCAATGTCAATTTTATTTATCTTTGTTTTAGTTTTTGGCAGCGTAGTAGTGTTTGTTTTTTTGCATTATTTATTTTTATTTCATTCTTTTAATCTTTTAAATGTCATTTTTTGAGTTATGCCAATAAATTATGTATTGTTGTAATATGCTAATCAAGGATTTGAATTGAATACCCCTAATGTAAAATGAAGAAAAAATATTTATTTTTCGCATTTCAAAATGGAGCCATTCTGGCGACATATCGGATTAAAAAAACCCTTTGTTTCTCGGAATAATGTAAGGATCCTAAAGATACACCCCCCCCCCCCACCCCCCCTCCCCCACCACACATCAAAATCTTTAACAGTTATGGTAGATTAAAGAAACGTAAAATCGTGCTTCAGTTTTTTTCTTCCAGAAAACGGCAACCCATTTTCCTGCCAAAATACAGTATAATTCGAACGAAGGCTTAAGGGCCAAGAAGAACTGAAATGTCTGAACTGTCTTCAAATGTATTCGTACACGAGGCTAGTAATAGGCCAATGGCTGAACTGGTTTAATAAACTGACTCGCAAATTGGCCTTGTGTTCCGAGGCCGTGTTTGTTTGTTTGTCGTATGAGGTAGAGCTGGCGTCTGGTCTCAGAGTATTTATCAAGCCTCCGGAGCGTCCCTGACTTGGCTTAACGACTGCTCTTTATCAGTAATAGCTGGGACCGACAGCTTAACGTGCCCTCCGAAGCACGGAGCGATGGAAAACCGCATATAACTTAGATAAGTCATTGGTGCGGAGCCAAGGATCGAACCCGGTATCGTTGGATTTTAAGTTGCACTATAGAACCATAAGCTACCGTCGCTCTTGTCATGAGGCAATGAGGGCCCTTTACTGAAAACTTTGAGTGATAAATCATTTAGGAGGTCTACGAAAATGCACTGCTTCATAATGTTGTTGAGGTAAAGTGCGAGAAGGCCGAGGTCTGATGATGGAGTTAAGCGGAACTCCTCAAAATTACAGACAAAAATGGCAGTACTTATTGTGTTTAGGATAATGGTTTTATAATATAATATAAGACCATGAAGTAAAAGTTTCTTAGTTATAAGTTGTTCTTACTTAACTTTTTCTTTATAAATCATATATACATACCTACTTAATACATACTATACAGGGGGAAAGTTCTGAAGGGACTTGGAGAAAAAGTACCCTTAATATTGAAATTATATATTATACTAAAGGACAGGATTTTGAAGGGTACAGCGCCTTAAGTAAAACAACATTCAAACCTTGAGCCCAAACTGGAAGGGATTCCATCCCTTGATTATTGAGTTCTTATACTACTACCTAGTGGCTCCATCATCAGACCCTGAATACCACATCATCATCATCATCATCAGCATCATCATCAGCGGCCTATATCTGTCCACTGCTGGACGTTAGCCTCTCCTAATGCACACCACTGAGCTCGGACTTTAGCTCTCCTCATCCATTTTCTTCCAGCCGCTTTTCGCAAGTCGTCACTCCACCTGGCTACAGGGCATCCTACACTACGTTTGCCTAAACGTGGTCTCCACTCGAGAACTCGTCTACCCCAACGGTTATCGGTTCTTCAGGAAATGTGACCAGCCCACTGCCACTTTAGCTCGTTATCTTTTGAGCTATGTTGTTACCTTGGTTCTCCATAGCACGCTGAGCGATCTTATATTTGCTGACTAGTTTGACCGTGAGTGTCCATGTTTCGGCTCCGAAGGTCATGACTGGTAGGACGCACTGATTGAAGTGTTTTGTTTTCAGGCACTGCGGTATGGGTGAAGAGAAAAAACGAAGCTTGCCGAATGCTGAACTCTTCTGATGGCTTCCTTCTCAAAGTTATTCTTACCTAATTGCAATATTTGCCCAAGGTAAACATATGTTTGGAAAACTTCAAGAGGTCCACCATTGACTGCAATCGGTTCCGGGTCAATAAAATCGTTAAACATGATCTTGGTCTCTCTATGTTCATTCCGAGACCGATGCGTCGAGAAGCATCAACTAGGTTGATCAATATACTTCACAAGTCTTGCAGCGACTCCGCACATTAGGACGATATCATCGGCAAATCGTAAGAGTGAGATGTTCTTGTCATCGATATTAATGTCCATTCCTTTTTAATCCAGCGTTTTTAATCATATCTTCCAGGGCATTAGTGAACAGTTTCAGTGAATACCACATAAGACCAGAGAACTCATAAAGACAAACCAAATGAGCCCAAACTCGAAGGGATTCCATAATTTGTTTGTTGAGTTCCTGTGACTACCTTTTGGATCCATCATCAGACCAGCTAAATAGTAACAAAATGTTGTATTGAAATCACAACTACACTCTTGTGCAAAACTTCAGCTTCATTAGACGTCGTTGTTAAATGGTTCAAAATTGACTCGCAAACTTTTCTCAAGGATACTAAACTAAACCATTGAAGTATATAGAAGTTTGTAAAAAGCTACTAAACCAATTTTTATGAAGATTATGTAGCACTATACTGGGGGTCTATATTCTTAAAAAAAACATTATTTTGGTTTAGAAATGCCCGAACTAGTTTTCTCGCCCGTGACTTCGTCCGCGTGGACTAGTGTTTATCGCAAAAAAAAGCATCCTTTGTTCTTCTAGGATATTAAAAACCAATGCAAAAGTAGGTAAGGCACCAATGCTCTTGAAGTTTTCTGACGACTTGTTATTTCGTTTCTATGGCAACCGTTCCTTACAGCAAATATTAACATTTTCCAGTTTTATGGATACAAGATACAATATGGTACAAGCTATCTCCATTTCAAATTTCATCAAAATCCGTCCAGCCGTTATCGCGTGAAAGCTCCCCAAACAAACAAACAAACAGACAGACAACGTTTCACTTTAATATATATTTTCTAATAAAAACCTACTAAACCAATTTAACTTCATATGGGACTACATGTAGTATTATTAGGTGTTCTGAGCTGAAAGTCTATACTTTTTAATAAAATAAGAATCATCGAAAATTGGTTTGGAAATCTTAATACAAAATTAGATTTACCATAAAAATATGAACTAATTTTGATAAATAAATTGAGTCCAATTGGGGTTGACCCTTTCAAATAAAACATATGTATCGAAAGCTGTTCAGCAGTTTTAGTGACGACAAAACATACCAAAAAACTGACAACTTGGGAAATTCGGCCTTGTAGAAGTCGATTCAAAAGCTTGATACCTACCAGCGTTTTGTCATTCACTTCACTTCACTTCCTGTTTTATCATTCAACTAGCGACTCGCCCCGGCTTGGTTTGTCTAAATACCTATTCATTTTTAGAACATATAAATTCTACAAGTGTTGACTAATTTGAAAACAGCTATTAAGACTTAACTATTTGACATTATTATAGCTTCACGGTCTTTTTTGGGGCGTTTTCTCGTTGCCAAACTAGGGTGCCTAACTAATTAGGCGACGAGGAATAATTTTTCCTCGTGGCTAATCCTTTGCGTCACAGTGGGATAATACATAATTTTATTAGCTCATTCTTTGTTCACGAGTACTTTCGAGTAGTTAAATATTATTGTAAATTTAATAATTTTCCTTCTTTGTTAATGACCTATGACAATAATGTAATAATGCAAACTTATTAATTTTGTGGGTAATGGTGAGTACGTACTCTAAACATGTAGTAAATTCGGTTTTTTTTTCAGAAATCAAACTTAAAATCTTTCATAAACCCACAGTTTATGTATGGTGGACGGTTAGTAATACTAAATGGGCTTAGATCATCTAGGTGATCAGATATGATCAAATTTTCCTAACCTACCACCCAGGTGGAAAGCTAGTGGTCTGCTAGGATCAAGTTTTCCTAACCGCCCACCCACATAATTATACCACTGGTGGTCTGTTAAGAAGAAAATTCCTAGCTAATCACCCAGGTTTGAGTGGTCCGTTAATAACAAACCCTTTAATATTAGGGCGTTTCCTCGTGGCCTAACTAGGCATTGATTCGACCACGAGGAATTATTATACCATCAATAATTTTCGCAGCGTACGCCTAATAATTATTTTTAGTGGCATATTTTTGATACCTTGGTTAATTTACAGTCCTTTTTACTCGCTGATAATGTAGCTATCTAAAGTTTAAGAATTTTTTAATCGGTTACAAACAAACAAACATACAAAAAAAAAACAAATCTTTTCTCTTGATAATATTAATGTAGAAAATTAAAAAAAGTTGTGCCATATGACAACGATATATAGATAACGATATGTCGGGGATTTTTTTTTTATTTGTGCTTGTTTGGATTTAAGTCCCTATGAACGGGGGTGGCAAAGTTTGCAAGCGGGCAACTAGAAAATATTGGAATTCAACGTAGGACAGCATTTTGGTCATACTCAATTCAAATAAGTCAGAAAAACAAATAAATAAAATAAAACATTTACTGGATATATTTGTTTTACAAAAAATGCTGTTTAATCTACGGTTAAAGTTCTAAATGATCCAGGCAGGCCCATGTACTGCTCGTTGAAATTGTCCGTCTCTCTCAGAGATTCGTCGGTACAAGATGCCTTCATCTCTGATAAGTACTTCTCATTTTGTTCAGATGCTAGTTCGTCTATCCACTCCTCTGTGAAAACAAATGTTTTTCCTAATTAATAATTAATCTAGGCAGTCGTATGACTACGATCTCATCTGATGTACCTAGATTTGAATTATTTAATTTAATTTACCTATTCACTCTCGACTTGAACACACTTGGGTTATAATTTACCAGAAATACTGATGAGGGCAGACCATTCCTTTGTAGTCCTTCTAATAAATGAAGAAGCGAGACGCTTCGTGGTATTTCTTATGCGTGGTATTTCTACTATATTCTAAAGATGGTGCTTTGGCGATCGTCTGGTCGTACACTGACGGACAGGTGATGCTGGAATCAAGTTGTGCAGTTCTTTTGCACGCTCTCCATAGTCCGGTCTGTTGAATACTGACAGGCTTGGGATCTCACGTCGATGCGGAAGTCTTTAGACCTCTTACCAGGGTGTGTTCCCCAAGAAGCCGTTCAACTGAATCCAAATATGTACGTCAAATATTTGAGAAGTCTATTTAATGTAGGTAATTTTGAAGTTCTCAGAATGGCCGTCCAGAATCGTCTAATCCCACTAATTCAGTTGCGTATTCAGTTGACTAAACTTTATTTCTCTTTTGTATAGTTATAAAATAAAGCAAGCTTTTGCATCTGGTTACGTTAATTAATTTGAAAGATAAGCATTAATCATTTTACTGACAAGAAGTTTTTCTAAAAATATCGTGACGGTAATTCCGCTATTTATGAGTTGCATTTGATATATTAGTCAGTTATTAGTTTTAATCGCCGGTAACTTGCGATTGTTCACGTGAAGTGGAGGCCTATCTTGGGTGCTTCACTCTCGATTTGGCGGTGTGGATTCCGTATTTTTTAAACATTCTTTGGTTATTTATTTGGTTATTGGCAATATGTTTATTTTGTGGTGATAATTATTTTATTAATTGGTTCCATACGTTTGTAGTATATTTTGTGAGAGAAAAATTTAAATTGAAAAATTCAGAAATGTTTGTGTCGTGCCCACAATCCGTGGTTGTGCCTAAACGCTTACATCTTACCCTGAAGTTTCTTCACAAGTCTTTCGGTTCCTCCTAAATCAACAGGCAAGAGTTCTTTATCAACGACCTGGTGCAGGCTTTCCACGTCTGGATGAACATGGATTCTCGTAGCTAATTTTGCAGACAAAATGGATTTCATTGTCTTAACGAAAAGATCGATCGCGCTGGACTGTGAGATTATATGGATGCTTTTAATTTTCGCTCCATAACCTTTCTGAAAAGGATAAAAATAATATAAAATACAAAAAAAGTTACCACAACCTCACTCTTTGTGTCTCGAATGCCAAGGACACACATCTGTCATGAAATCCAAATTTTATGATAAAATAGAAGGGTTTTTGCAGTAGATTTTGAATACAATTTGACTTAAACATCAGGAATATTTAAAAAACATGGCTACCGGAACGTCACACGAAGGTGGCGCCACCTGCCAATCGTTTCCTGTGCCATGATTCTACCGGCAGCTTGGTCTCACGACGAATTTTTCGAGGTTTTTTTCACACATCAAAACTCCACAAACACCCAAGACCCAAGGACAAGCATTTATTCTCATCACCAAGAATGTAAGTTAATTAAAAAACGTTTAAATAAAACGCTTTTACGGAGTAGCCATGTCATGGTGAAACTTAGAATGGCATATCACAATTATTTGCGTATACATCATTTCGTTTCTGTGCAGCTAACCGTTGAGGAGTTGGTCTTGACTCAGCAACCATGTCACATGCGTACATTTTTTTTGTGTCTGTTATATTAACCATTGAAGAGTTCTTTTATCTGGAGCTAATTCTGGATGGTCATGGGGTTGCTCAGAGACCAGATTCTAACAATCTACCCCAAAACTTTCCGGAGCATTATGAAATAAATAAATTGCTTATGTAGTTTTTTAGCGTGAAATTGAAGATATAGGTGTCATGGGCTTCCTAGAACACACGACGCGGCCAACAAGACTTGTGATATCACAGCGCGTACGACCCGCGAGTTATTTGGGTTTCAAAAAGTATGCATCTAAACTTGAATAACTTTGTAATTTTTCTAGATATTAAAACATTTTTTTTAGATAATGTATTATCTACTGTATTTAAAAATGAATTGTTTTTATTCGAAAGAAAACTTCCCGGTGATCACATTTTGGCGTTTGGGTGTTTTGTTTTGTAGTTGAAATTAGCGTTCTGAAATATTTTCGATCACCGTTCGATTTGCAACATTTGCATGAAATCAGTTAAAAATGACATAGACAATTCCACTTTATATTGTAGGAAATAGGGCGTTTGTCGTTAGGTTAGGTTTTAAAAAATGAACATTTTTATACGTGCCACAAACGCCGTTAACTCAAACTGAACACGAGGCGTAAGCAATAAAAATATAAAATCCAAACCAAACCAAAGAGAAATAGGTAATTTACTACAAAATTCATTTGTATCGTGGGTAGCCGTAGACAGATAATTTTGTTTAAGTGGGTACCTGCAAAGATACATCTACTCTCACTCGAAAACTTGTCTACCCCAACCCCGGTTATCAATTCTTCGTGAAATGTGACCAGCCCTCCGCCACTTTAGCTTGCTTATCCTTTGAGCTATCTCGGTTGGCTTGGTTCTCCGTCGGATATCTTCATTACGAATCCTGTCCTTCTGAGAAACACCAAGCATAGCTTTCTCCATAGCTCGCTGAGTGACCTTAAATTTGTGGGCTAGTTTGCCCATGAGTGTCCACGTTTTGCCTCCGTAGGTCATTACTGGTAGGACGCACTGATTGAAGACTAGTCTTCAGGCACTGCGGTAAGGACGCTGAGAAGGCTTGACGACGCTTGCCAAATGCTGCCCAACTCAGCTGAATTCTTCTGTTGGCTTCCTTCTCAAAGTTGTTCTTACCTAATTGCAATATTTGCCATGTCAAAAACATATCCTTGGACAACTTCAAGTTATTTTTTCTTTTATTTTTATTTTCATCTTCCATTGATTGCAATCGGTTCCAGGTCAACAAGATCGTTAAACATGATCTAACAAGATCGTGAAACATGATCTTGGTCTTATCTTTGTTCATTCCAAGACCGATGCGTTGAGATGCTTTAACTGGGTTGGTCAGCATACTTTGCAAGTCCTGCAGCGACTCCACCACGACGACGATATCATCGGCAAATCGTAACAGTGAGATGTTCTTGTCAACGATATTAATGGCCATTCCTTTCCAATGCAGCCTTTTTTAATCATATCTTCCAGGGCATTAGTGGACAGTTTCCGTGAATACCACATAAGACCAGAGAACTCATAAAGACAAACCAAATGAGCCCAAACTCGAAAGGATTCCATCATTTGCTTGTTGAGTTCCTGTGACTACCTTCTGGATCCATTATCAGACCAGCTAAGTAGTACCAAAATTTTGTATTGAAATCAGAACTACACTCTTGTGCAAAACTTCAGCTTTATTATACGTCGTTGTTAAATGGTTCAAAATTGAAAACTCACAAACTTGTCTCAAGCATACTAAACTAAACCATTTAAGTATATAGAAGTTTGTAAAAAGCTACTAAACCAATTTTTATGAAGATTATGCAGCACTATACTGGGGTCTATAGACTCCGCTATTAGGACGATATCTTTGGCAAATCGTGTGAGATTTTCTCGCAATTGAAGAAAAAATTCACAATCTCGCTCGCGTCTCAAACATAATTATCTTCCAAGGCATTAGTGAAAAGTTTCGAGAATATAACATCCCCCTGCAAGAACAGGTCAAAGAACAGGTTAAGAATTGTTACCTCTCGTTATTGTAATTTTCAATTTTGTGTGAAACTATCAATACCGCTGTGTAATATTATGACGTACCTACCATTAAATATTTATTAGTTTATTATAATGTTTATATGTTTTGTAGTATTTGCTATTTACATAATATTTATTAGTATTATCTTGACATATTTTTTTGCTAAAATTCTTTTTTGTTTTATTTGTTTGTTATCTTTATCTAGTATTTTACTTAAACGGTGCCTACCAAGAACTACCTATTATTATATATTAATGTGTTGGTAATCCAACCTTTTTAAAAAAATATGTTTTATAAACGTAGTTCTTTTGTTTGGATTCTAATTGGTAATATGTGTCATGATGGAAAAAATAAGAAACTAAAAAGCCACTAAAACTGATCTTGGTTTATTTTAATAAGCACCTATGTACATGATCATCGGGTGGCGCTAAATATAACATTGCGCAGTACTGAGCGCATACATGCGCGTGCGCGCGTGGCAAGCAAATGATAATATCCATACAGTCCACCATTGCGATTCAATCACCAACAGTGCGAAGAGAATGATGCAGAAAAATGTAGGGAAAATTTTGGTTCGAAAAATACCGACAAATTACCAAAACCCAATATTTGCATATATTGTCATCTGCCATTGACCTGTCTAAATGTGTCAACTTTTTGGCGTTGTCAATTGATGATAGATGGCATTTTGTAAAAGAAAAAAAAGTTTGCCATAGATGTCTTAGAAAAAGTTCGCATAGGTACAGAACTTGTAGGTCGAACACGAAAGAGATATGTATTAATGAAAATTGAAATTTCAAGCACCACAAGCTTTTGCATAACCCAAACTTGTCGCGTAATGTTTTTTTTTTTTTTTTTTTTTTTTTAGAAAGGATATGTGCTGTTGGTCTATGACTGACCTCTACAGCGTCACCGGACGGTGGGGCGGGCGCACTTGCTCAAGGGCACCCAGGGGGTACGAACCTCGGCTTGGACAGTTGCCATTGATTACTTGGGGAGTATCGAACTAAACACCCCTCGATCTCTACTGTTAGGTAGTGATCGAGAGGGCCCTCATGAAATGGCTGGAGCCCTTTAAATGAATTGCATAACTGACCACCGATTCGGAATACACCTTCGAGAAGAATCGGCAAGAAACTCGAAGGCGAATAAAGTCGACATTAATTACGGGACCTTCGACCTCGCATCCGGCGAGGTCGGTGTCTGTGTCTAATTGTGTTGAAAGATGGTGAAGATGACGGAGTGGGCGAATCGATCGCTGCCTGCACTGCGGCAGCGATTTCATCGTGCGGATCGCTCAAGATGTCTCTAGGGCGTCTACGAAGGGGCCACGCGTAATGTAGCTGCGCATATTGATATAGGTGATAGGATGAGCCAGCTTCTTCTATGCAATTCCCAAAACAAATACAAGGTAGTAGCGATACGCCACTACCTTGTAATGGGGAGGAAGATCCCGACTGTGTTGCTCAAGCGGCAACCTTACCGGTCCAAAACTTGGAAAAACGACCTCTTTGACCGCTTCTAAAAGTTATAGCGGTATCCGTGTCCGGCCCTGCGGGCAGTGTTGACACTTACGCCTTGTTGGATGATGGGTCAACTGCTACTTTTATTGACGCCGCTATGTCTTCGCAAATTGGTATTACGGGTCCCGACGTACAAATACATCTTGACTGCGTCGGTGGTCGAACGAGAAAAGCGACCGTACAATATGTTGATTTCAAAATAAAGGGAATACACTCATCTCAGACTCATTCTGTGTATAAGACGCGCTCGATCTTAGGGTTAGGTATTGCGAAACAATCAGCTTACCGTAATAGTTTACAAAAGTTCTCTCATCTTTCGGACCTGGCTGACGTTCTCTGTTATGAAGATACACAGCCAACGATCATTATTGGTGTAGACTGTAGATAACTGGCACCTTACTGTTCCTAAAGCAACTCGAAAGGGTACAAAGTCGCAGCTTGTGGCCACTTACACCGCTTTAGGTTGAGTCTTGTACGGTTTTGGGTGCAGCAAGACAAATCGGGTTGATGTTATCAATCACGCTTTGCTATCTGAGACCGACAGCCAGCGTTCTCTCGAAAATTTAATTCGCGAGCAATATAAACTTCAACAGGGATTTCAAAATGAGAAGCTCGAAGTGCTGATGATGAACGTGCTATTAAAATTCTTGAAAATACTTTTCACCGTTTACCTAGTGGCCGTTTTGAGGTAGGGCTGCTGTGGAAATCAAATAATTTAGATTTTCTCAGTAGCTACGCTCAAGCACTTTCGAGGTTCTTAAGTTTGGAAAAGAAAATGGCTAGTGACCCAGTTTATGGAAAACGCTACAAAGATAATTGATACGAGAGAAAACGACTAAAACCATGAATATATGGTTTTAATACGATAAAATTTGTAGTACAATATTTACAATAAGACAGTTGTCATTTAGCACAATCACCATAGATCTGTACACATACGAAAGAGTACTGTACAGGATAGAAAAGAGTATTGTAGCAACACCACAATAATATTGAGAGTACTTTGAAAAATGGTTACGCTGAAGAATGTGATAAATAAAATTCCAAAAATACTTGGTACCTCCCACAATTTGGGGTAATTAACCCAAACAAACCTAATAAATTGCGCGTAGTTCACGATGCGGCAGCTAAATCAAACGGGGTGAGTCTCAATTCAATGTTGCTTACGGGTCCTGATTTACTCCAATCAATTTTTGACATTTTACTGCGTTTTCGTGAAGAAAAGATCGCTCTATCTAAAACATCGACATTCGAGAAATGTTTCCACAAGTCAAAATTATTGAGTCAGATAGGGATGCTTAACGTTTTTTATGGCGAGATTTACCCATAAAACCTATTAAAACTTACAGAATATCTTCTATGACATTTGGAGCTGCATCTAGCCCTTGCCCAGCCTTGTACTTAAAAATAAAAATGCTATCGAGTTTAAAAATAGCTTTCCTGAAGCGGCTCAAGCCATTGTAGAGGACCATTATATGGACGATTATATTGGCAGCGTGTCTTCAGTCGAAAAATATATTACCGTATTTACCGTACCGATATTTTTACCGTGCACAAAAATGCTGGTTTTGAGATGAGGGGTTGGGTATCCAATGAACCATCAGCTCTCTCTTACCTTCCCAAAGAATGTTGTTCTGATGTTTCAGCTGGACAAATTTAATTAGCTAAACTACCCAATCCGCCAACTCAATCAGTCCGTCTAGGTCTGATCTGGCACTCGGTTGTTGACAAAATTAGTTTTAACACGGGTGTAGAACAGAAATTCAGTTTGCCAGATAGGCCTACTAAACGAGAGGTGCTCTCTCTGGTCATGCGCGATTTTGATCCGATTGGTTTTCTAGGCCCTATCGTGACCAGAGGGCGCACACTTTATCAGAAAGCTTGGCGTAAAAACATTTCATGGGACGAAAAACTGCCACAATGTAATTGCGAGGCATGGAAACAGTGGGTTGAAGATTTGATCGCTGTTTCCCAATTACAAATACCTCGTCATTATGGTTCATCTGTGGGTTTAGTTGCTCAGGTTCAGATGCGAGTGAGTTGGCATATGCCACTGTTCCTTTTTGGCGGTTGGTTTACGTGAATGGAGACGTGAAGCTTGCTCTGATCTGTAGTAAATCGCGCGTAACTCCATTAAAACCTTCATCAATTCCTCGTCTAGAGCTTCAGGGAGCCTTAATAGCTTCTCGATTAGCTGCATCTATTTGTGAAGCTCATAGAAACAAGCCAACTAAACGATTTTTTTGAACTGACAGTATGATTGTGTTAGGCTGGCTTCGAAGTGGTGATCCAAGAAGCTTCAAACCTTTTGTTTGAAGCTTCTTGGATCACCACTTGAACAGGGTCGGTGAAATTATGGAGATTACAAATACTTCTGAATGGCACTGGGTGCCCGGAGATTTAAATGTTGCTGACAACGCTACGCGTATTAAGCGAGACTCTTTGTCTATAAACACTCGTTGGATTTTGAGGCCAAAATTTCTACTTAGTTCTGAATTGCCCACTGAACCTGAAATTTCACCTAACTTGGGTCGTGACGAAATAAAGTCCACTGAACGCGACTGTGTTCATGTTCATCATTGTAGTGATCTAGAGCACATACCAATCGCGGCTGACCCTCAGCGTTTCAGTTCATGGCGCCACTTGGTACGCGCTACTGCACGAGCGCATCAGTTCATTT
The DNA here is from genome assembly GCA_946251855.1 of Alsophila aescularia. NCBI lineage: Eukaryota > Metazoa > Arthropoda > Insecta > Lepidoptera > Geometridae > Alsophila > Alsophila aescularia. Next base: position 11,956,232 of record OX276385.1, read on the forward strand.
CATTATTGCAAATGCGTTGTCTTCGAAAACGGGGAGTTGATACGCGTAGTCTACTTCGTGTAGAGGGGACTTTACATTCTTTTAATTCGCAAACAGCGAATGTTTCTCAATCTACAAGTGAGCCCGTAGGTCTGAAAGCTTTATCCTCAAAAGACTTACATCTGGCCGAGGTCTATATATTGCGCCAAACTCAGATTGACTCTTTTAATGAAGAAATGAGAAGCATAAATGCAAAGAAGCCTTTATTGCATCACAGTCGCTTGCTTAACCTCTCGCCATCCACTGACAGCCACGGACTTATTCGTCTATCCAGTCGAATTACTGCTGCCCCAGATGTGGATATTGACGTAAAGAACCCGATTATTCTCGATGGGAAACATCCAGCTGTACGTTTGCTGGTATTACATCATCACCAACGTGTGGCACACGCCAATACTGAGACTGTCGTTAACAAGCTTCGCCAAACTTATTGGATACTGAATTTACGAAGCACAGTGGAGTCAGTTGCATACAACTGCCAAATTTGCCGAGTTCGAAAAGCTTCTACACTGAAACCTATTACGGGAAATCTTCCGGAAGTACGACTTGCACACCATCGTCGGCCTTTTACGATTGACGGGCTAGATTACTTTGGCCTTTTACAGATAAGAGTCGGCCGCAGGACAGAAAAACGATATGTTGCCCTGTTTACATGCCTGGTTTTCCGTGCTATACATTTGGAACTGGTTTATAGCTTGACTGCAGATGCAGCGTTGATGGCTCTACGTCGATTTATTGCACGTCGTAGTACTCCCAGTGAAATCCTGTCTGACTACGGAACTGCATTTGTCGGAGTAAGTAGAATATTACGAAACCTGTACTCTGATGCTGTCACCGATTTTGCTGCTAGTGAGCGAATAACTTGGTGACTCATTCCTCCAGCTTCACCATTCATGGGCGGCGCGTGAGAACGCCTAGTTCGAAGTGTCAAGAGTTCATTAAAAGTCACCCTTAAAGAAAGGTATCCCACTGATGTAGTCCTAATAACTTTACTGGTGGAAGCAGAAGCCCTAATCAATGCAAGACCTCTTACCCATGTATCGTCGGATCCTGGAACAGCGAAGGCAATTACACCTTCGTCCTTCATATTTGGGACTACTTCAGGAGCTGCTATTCTTGCTGAAGTTTCTGATAGTTATTATTATTATATATGCAATATTGCAATTTAGGTCTGCGATATTTTGATATCGCAGACCTAAATTGCAATATCGCCTGGTACCATTTTAAATTTAGTAATAGCACCTCTACGGCTGCTGCACGGTTACTTCTGCTGCACCTTCATGGCTACTGCACCCTTACTACCGCGGTACTCTCCACACCGCGGAACGCCTTTCCGTACACGTCCTCTCAGCTAAGGCCCAATCACCACCACCTCCTCGAACTCACTACCCGAGACTGTGCACTTATCTGATTATACTGGTAGTTACTAGTATTATCTTTTTCTTCTGTCCTACCTCCACTGTCTAGGTAGGCTTCTTCTTTCTTCTACCTTAACTGCCAGGTGACAAAGTGACAGGTGTCAAAGTGACAGTTGGTGGGGAAAAGGTGGAAAAAGAGGGAAGAAAGTGGGGGAAAGTGGGGTAAGGTGGAGGAAGGTGGGAAATGTGGGAATGGGTGGGGATGGTTGGGGATGGGTAGGGATTAGTTGGTATGGGTCGGAATGGGTGGGGTTGCAGGCCGTATAACCTCCAAGAGTGCCCGACTGTTGCTGGTCCCCTTTGATGCGTTTCATCTGGGGGAAAAAGCAGCCGTTGGGACGGTGCACCCGGGAATCTGTCAATAATTGTCCTTGGGGGATTATTGGCCGTAGCCGATATCTGGCAAGGTGGGTCTGGGTAGTTTTACTACCTGGACGGCAGGAGGGGAATCGCTACAAAGAGCTTTTAGGAGGATCTTTGTGGAGGTTCTCTTCCTGTGGGATGGGCGTCCTAGTGACGTGGAGGGGGGGCCCGGGCGCTCGGCGCAGGCTCGAGGAGGTGGGGCCTTGTGCGCTTGGCGCCGGCTTGAGGAGGTGGGGCCCAGGTGCTTGGCACCGGCTCGAGGAGGCGGTCCGCCCTCAGACCTACCATACTTCGGAACGATGGATTCGGTGCTGGGAGTGTGACGTGGAGGTAGGGCCCGGGCGCTCGGCGCTGGCTCGAGGAGGTGGGAGGAGGAGGCGACTCCTCCGTATTTGTGGGGTCACTGGTGGAGAGTCGGGGGACTCTCCATCGGCTTGCACGGCCCCACCGGTCGTGGTGAGGGGTGACTTTGGTGAGCAAGGTTGCCCCTGCACAGGCGGAGAGGCCCAATTGGGTCTGCCACTGGGGCAAGATGGTAGAATGCAACCGCGACCCCATCTTGCCCCACCTCGGTGGAGGACTGCTCACCATGGGGTTTTAGTGGGTAGGATGGGCAGTCACCCGGTGAGTCCCACATAGCCGTTGGGCCTTCCCCGGGCTCAGTGGTATGCGTAAATGCATTTCCCCATGAAAAAAAAAGGGTCGGAATGGGTGAGGATGGGTGGAGATGGGTGGGGATGGGAGGAGATGGTTGGGGATTGTTGGGGACTGGTAGGGATGGGTGGATATAGGTCGGGATAGGTGGGGATTAGTGAATATTGGCGGGGATGTGTGGGGATTGGTGGGTATGGGTGCGGGTGGGTGGGGATGTTTGGGGATGTGTGGGGATGGGTGGGGATGGATGATGGAAATATATGGGGATGTGGAGCATTTCGGTATAACTCGCGATTTGTACGTGGCGTAGAAGTTTCACCACAGGTTTACCGACAAACAAACGGCCGTGCGTCCTGACACAGCCCCAGACACTTTTAACGTGAGATTAAAGCCAACCGTATCTTCTCCTGTTTAACTAGATTTAGCGTATACTGCTCTAATTCTGAGGCTATATTGAACCTAGCAGAATATGTGACTTGTCGGGATGTGCTTGTAGCAGATCTTGAGCAGCCTCTTTCTAAGCTTAGAATCACCTTTATCGTCTGATTACAATCATTACAATACCAGTTAGTGAAGTAGTTTTGGCAGTGGTCAAACTCTAACCAATATACAAATAAATTTAAAAAAAAAACGTAGGTACATACCACGAGAATAGCCATAAACTGTTGAAGTTCAACGAAGTTTAGTTTCGTCAATACATCCACCAAATTGATGTCTCTGAAGTCGTTAACCATGACGAACCCATTTACGTAATCATGTGCCTTTAGATACTCCGCTACCTGTAAAAATATTTTTGATGTTTGAACTGATGGTTAAAATAAAATCGACACCGAGAGACTCGACGCTGCGGTAAAAAAAAAACACAGGCAATTGACGCAAGTGAAGCCGACAGTAAGTATGGCGTCAATTTGGTGAACGCCTCTAACATGGGAGGCATTTTGCCTGTCGGTAAACATGCTAAAGTTACAATTATTACCTACACTGCTATGCAATGTATTTCAGCGAGATTTGAATGACGTTATGGACCCTTACACCAAGCGTATCCCCTCCCCTTTAGGACGAAAGAGAGAAAGGCCGTTAGATCTTAACGTTGGACGTAAAAGGCTATTTAAGTAGCTTGTTAAAGCATATATTAACATTTTTAATAACCCCCGACATAAATTATAGCTAAGAACCATCTCGATCATATCAGCTTTCAACCAGAAAATCCCGCATCAAAATAGGTCCTTTCGTTTGGGAGCTACGATGCCATAGACATACACATGTTAAACTTATAACACACCTCTTTTTTGCGTTGGGGTTAAAATTAGACTCGTAGGTAGTAATTAATAAAATTCAATGAATAAAAAGTAAATCATCTGCAATGCCAAAAAAATATTTTTTTTGTGTTTTTTTTTAGCTCGCCTTGCCAAAAAAACGCCTATAAATTATATACTATTGGGATGTGTTTATCAAGGCCTTCAATATGATACCCATATTGTAAAACTGGAAGATACATCTATTTTTTGGCCTTTTGAAATGGAGCCATACTGCCGCCATAATTAGATTTTTCAAAAAAATAAATAGTCTATGTTACTTGGGGGGGTGTAAGGATTTTAAGCATTATAAAGATACCCCATACGTCGAACTGTTCCGGCGTTTAAAAGTTATGGTGGAATAAAGAAACTCACATACATACAAACATACATGAATGCTAAAAATATAACACTTCTTTCTGCTGTCGTGTAATAAGTAAATGCCTGTGTCTTGCGGGTTGATGTAAGGATTCCAACGATACCCCATATATCCAAATCTATACAGGCATTTAAAAGTTAGGGTGGAATAAAAAACTCACAAACATACATGAATCCTAAAAACATTACACTCCTTTTTGGGCAGTAGTCTGAAAGTTGTCGCTGCATGCTGTTGCGAACGTTTTATAGTTTCAGTTTTTTTAGTAATATGATCATTTTGAAGTTACTATACAGACAATCTATCGTTTAATAATCAAAACTTATTATGTACCTATGGCTAATTTGTGAAGATACTTAATTGTCTCTTCACAACAAAATGCAGAAAGTATAACAAAACTTAAACCCGACTACGGTCGAGTAAAAAATATCCTATGACAATCTTGCGAAGAAGACAAGTCGGTAGATACCTCGCTTGTCAAAATCGGACCAAGTTTTTAGTTAGAACACATAGCCCTTCCTTCGCCTTGCCGTAGTCAAGAAAAAATAGTCTATCACACTTTATAAACGAAGACGAATCGATTGATGCCTCGCTTCTCAAAATCGGACCAAAGGAGGCAAAGCTATGGTGGAACATCCTTAAACATACATTCATAGACTGTCAAACTCATTACCCTTCCCTTTCTTCACTATAGTGGGATAAAAATGACATGTAAAATACATAGCGATAATATACAATTATATCTGTCACAAATTCGTTTTAATTTGAAACAGAACATGGCCATTCTATGTAATATTACTTACCACTAAATTGAGTCTATAATAATTTGTAACAAAACATGGCAATTCTTTCTAATATTACTTACCACTAAATGGAGTCTATAATAATTTGTAACAGAACATGGCCATCCTATCTAATATTACTTACCACTAAATAGAGTCTATAATAATTGGTAACAGAACATGGCCATTCTATGTAATATTACTTACCACTAAATGAAGTCCATAATAATTGGTAACAGAACATGACCATTCTATGTAATATTACTCACCACTAAATGTAGTCTATAATAATCCAAGTAATGAGTGGAAGTAAACTCTTTGGCAATATTTTTTATTAAATATATTCTTTGATACTCTTTTGTCATTTTTGGCAAGGGAACGATACAGCTGTAAAAAAACACATATATTAATGTATAAAACAAGACATAAGTTCAAAAACTAAAACCCGACTATAGTCGGGTAAAAAATAGCATAAGACACTCTTGCGATGAAGACGAATCGACGAATACCTCGATGTCAAATTTGGACCAAGTTTTTAGTTTGAAACCATAACCCTTCCTTTGCCTTGACGCAGTCGGGTAAAAAAATCACTCCCTATGGCACTCCATATACCTGAATACGAATCAATTGACATCTCGGATGTCAAAATCGAACCAATAGGGGCGATACTATGGTGGAACATCCACATACCCACATACATAAATACATACACACATTGACTGTGAATGCCGTGATGCCTCATTATGCATGTCATTTCTCCTTTGACGGGATTAGCTAAAACTTGGTGAGCAAACTCTTCATGTCTGCACGGCTTCAGCCATTCCACTCCACGAAATCTTGGACACACGAGCATTTATTCTGCTTATTAATGAAAAATTATAAACCTGTACAATAATTGTTGCACTTCACTCCACAAGAAAATTAATAAGGTCAGCAAGCAACAGCTTAAATAAAAATTGGTACAAAAATGTGGTTATTACGTTTCGTAGATTTCGTGCAAAGGAACATAAAAAACAGAATTATTCATTAATAAAGAATTTGGTTGATAATCGAATAGACAAAAAAAATATTTAAAAAAGTACTCTTATTATACCTACATAGTTCACAAAATGCAAAGCATATTATTTCCAAGACACTAATAATGTGTGTGTGTGTGTGTTACTTTTATTTTAAACTACGATTGAAACATGATTTCATATGCTTTATTAAAATGCAGTACTAACCGCTCTTTCAGATATTCTACAGCTTTACTATGTAAAGAATAGCAAATCCTAACTGCTAGACAACTCTTTGTCCAACAGTCGGTTCTACTTCAACATGCACTTATAAGAGCGATATTGGCCTGTAATTATCTGGACTTGACTTGGGACCATTTTTATGAATAGGAGTTACTGTAGCCGTCTTCCAGCAATCGGGAAAGACTCCAGTCGCCAAGCTTAGATTGCAGATGTGTGTTAGAGGCTCCAATATAGAATCTTTTTAGAGCAAGTGGTGTAATGGCATCAATACCCGGGGCGCTGTCAGATATTAGATTAAGAATAATTCTGTTGATTTCATTGAGATCTACTGGAGCGAAAAAGAGAGAGTTTGAGCTTTTATTGTCGAAGGAGACCCTCTATAGAGTGATTCCTGTGTTGTTTCCAATTCCCGTAGAATGTTTAAATTAGCTCATATATTAGCAAAATGATTGTTACAGCTATCAACACACTTCTGGGGAGAACCCTCGGCACGCAAAAGGTCATGAAAATGTTTAATACGATGTGGAATATTACATATGTCTCTAATTATTTCCCAAAGCTTTTTAGGGTTTCCGTGGCTTTCTGTTAGCTTTTTGCTGTCGTGATCTGCCTTGAGTGTGTGTAATAAATTATTACAATTGTTTTTGAACTGAAAGTAAGTCTGTTTTAAAATGTCATTATTTGGTGTTTGACGAAGCTGTAAATGCATTCTGTCACGATTTCGCATGCATTTCATCAAACCGGGGGTAATCCAGGGTTTAAGGTTTGACCTGCTAACTTTCTTCCTATTTGTGTTCTTTTGAATAGAATCAATTAAAATTTTGTTAAAGGCAAGTACCGCCTCATTGCCATTTTCCGAATTTAAGATATAGTGCATCAGTTCTTTAGCTAATTCGTGAAAATTATATATAATGAAAAAAACTATAAGTATATATATATATATATATACTTATAGTTTTTTTCATTTTCTTTTCTAACCAAACCATGCGCGTCTTACACTAAAAGTAAAACCGCACTAACAACCGAACTATTGCAACTGAAGAGTTGCACTAGTTCGGTTAACCGGACTAACCATCAAACTACTGCTACTAAAGGATATTTTCCTGTATAGTTTTTTCTCTTCTATACTTACGCTAGTTGAGTAAGGTCTTCCAATGCACTTCTCACATTACTACTTAAGAACAGTTTCGGCAACAAAGTTCTAAACGTGCACAACTTGTCGATTTGCATCTTGGCTTTTTCCACGGAACCTTTGCAAGCTATTATAGTTTTTTCCAAGTATACTCGACCTGTAAACACATAACATACTATATTAATTTTAAAATGAAAAAATAATTATTTGTGTGCCCTCTTCCATGGCTAGTAATCGCATAGTATGGTATAATTACCGAAGATATCCCGGACGTCAGCCTTTACGAGATCAGAATGGCTCTCAAACAGCTAAAGATCAACAAGGCACCAGGAGAGGACGGAATAACGACAGAGCTACTAGAAGCGGGTGGAACACCGGTACTTATCAGAAGCTATTTAACTCCTTCATCCTTGAGGGTACTACGCCAGAGGCGTGGCACAGGAGCGTAGTGGTGTTGTCCTTTAAGAAAGGTGATAAGAACCTCTTGAAGAATTGTAGGTACATTTCGCTGCTGAAACACGTCTAAAAGCTGTTTTCGAGAGTAGTTACAAACCGTGTCGCTCGTAGGTTTGACGACTTTCAGCCTCCCGAACAAGCTGAATTCCGGAAGGGCTTTAGCACCGTAGACCACATTCATACGCTCCGGAAGATTATACAGAAGACCGAAGAGTATAATCGGCCAATATGTCTAGCGTTTGTTGACTACGAGAAAGCCTTTGATTCAGTCGAGAAGTGGGCAGAGAGAGACAGTCATTACAGAGGTGCCAGATTGACTACCGGTACATCAAAGTGTTTGCATAGCAAGGCCACCATGACTGTCTATCTGCAAGATCAGAGCAAGAATTCTATTGAACTGCAAAAAGGGGTGAGACAGGGAGATGTTATTTCTCCGGAACTGTTCACCTCTGCACTGGAAGATATATTCAAGCTTCTGAACTGGAACGGATATGGTATTAACATCAATGGCAAATGCATCACTCACTTTCGATTTGCTGATGATATAGTCATCATGGCAGAAATCCTGGAAGACCTAAGCACAATGCTCAGTGACGTCAATATTGTTTCCCAACAAATGTCTTAAAATGAACATAGTTGAGACGAACATCATGTCAAATGCCCATGTCGCACCCAAGCTGGTTTATGTTGGGAACGTTATAATCGAAGCTTTTGATCTTTATGTCTACTTAGGTCAGACCAGCCAACTGAGTTGATCCATTTTTGACAAAGAGGTTATCCGACGAATCCAACTCGGATGGGCAGCGTTCGGGAACTTATGCCATATCTTCTCGTCACAGACACCGCAGAGCCTCAAGACAAAAGTTTATAATCAGTGCGTGTTGCCAGTGATGACATATGGCACTGAGACGTGGTCCCTAACTATTGGTCTCATACACAAGCTCAAAGTCGCGCAGCGTGCAATGGAGACAGCTATGCTCGGTGTTGCACTACGCGATAGAATCCGAAACGAGGAAATCCGTAGAAGAACCAAGGTTCACGACATAGCTCTCAGAGTTTGCAAGTTAAAGTGGCAATGGGCAGGCCATACAATTTTCAGAACCGACAACCACTGGGGAATAAAGGTTCTCAAACGGCGACCACGAACAAGCAAGCAACAATCAATAAGCGAGAGGCCTTTGTTCAGCAGTAGACTTCTAAAGGCTGAAATGATGATGATGATGATGATGAGATAAATAGATAGAATAGATATGTATTTTAATTGAGAACCTCCTCTTGTTTATAGAGATGATAACCATAAAAAAAACATACATACAGCCGAACATATAACCGTCTCCTTTTCTGAAGTCGATTAAAAAATACATTATTTAATTAAATCTCGTACTGGACAAGAGAACTAGGTATATCAGTATGTGATCAGATATAACTCTGGGCTTCATAATGAGAACCACTTCCCAGTTTCGTGATGTCAGAGTTGCTATCATGTTATATTATGCATTCGTTCGTAGCAAATTAGAATTTAATGCTGTCTGGGACCCACGTGAGGCAAAGTATACTTTAATGGTAGAAAGGCTTCAGCGTAAATTTGCTAGGTAGGTATATATACAAACGGATGCACGGATACTATCCTTATCTATTTCCATCTTTGTTTGTGTCAGGTATGATCGGAGAAGACACATTGGCACTTAGGCGAAAATTGTTGCTAGTTATCCACTACTGTCAGATACTGCGTAGTGAGATTAATAACTCTGGTATATTAGCTAGTATCAAACTGTTTGTCCCTAATAACTACGTGCGAACCGGGCGTCGACGGCGGCATCGGTTGTTTGCATGCTGCAGCTCGCGTACTCGCCACGCTAGTAACGCGCCTACATCAAGGGCACTGTCTCTCTTGAATACATTTGCGCATGAGTTTCAACAAGTTGACATCTTTAATGATCACTTGAATACCATATCTGTGTACTTAAATTTGTTTTAAGCTATAATTTAAGGAAGTTAGCGTTTTGGTTTATTATTGTAAGCTTTCTATTATGTACTGAATAAATAAATAAATAAATAAATATGAGGATCCAACGATACCGGGTTTGATCCTCGCAAAAAAATATTTATTAAGTGCGGATTTCCACCGCTCCTTGTTACGCCTGTTCGGAGGGCACGAATCTGTCGGTCTTATTGATTGTTGAGTGATGTTGTTGAGTGTTATTGATTGTTGTTGTATATTCAGAATAGACCTAACCAAGTTAACCTTAAATAAACTGCGATCGAATTAAACCACCGAAATCTTTAATTTTTTAAATATTTTCATCTCTTGCCACTGTTTTTTTTCTTTACATTTATGTCCAAAATTAACAAAAAAATTATCATAACTATAATTGGGACAATTCACACCCAGAACCTAGCCATAGTACCATGTACTATGGGTACTAGACAACGGATAAACATATATAGATACGAATATTGCATTCATGACTCGGAAACAAAATTCTGAAACATTTCTGCTCATCACACAAACGATATTAGTAGGAAAAAAATAGTAGGTACCTAACCACAAACTTAATTCAATTACAATTTTAAAATCACACTGATATGACTTTTAATTACTTTAATACGTTGTTATATTTTAAACTAGCTAAGCCCGCGGCTTTTCCTGCGTGGTGATTGGTCTGGGTAAGTAACATGATTTTATGACCAAAAGTACCTATATGTATAGGTCGCGTCATGTAAAAAGAACGCTGGTGGTTAGGCTGCGCATTATGCGATTTATCGGTCTATTTGGTGGTCCATTTGGTAGCGAAAGGCTTTTTAATAATTATTTAAAATAATAGGCTTAGTACTTTTGTGCGCGAGTGTAATAATAATAATAATAGTCTTATATTCAGACAAAGTAACAAGTAAATATTAATAAAAAAATATTAAAAGATAAACCTCTCCGACAACCGTTTCTGTTTCCCATAATTTGACAAAAGCCTCATCCATCTGCTTCCATTCATCTCTTATTCTAGCTGTTCTAGACCATGTCTGTCCTGCCACTGTGTTTATGTCGTCTTCCCATGTTTAAATTAAACTGTCTTCCGCGTTTCCTCTTCCTGTCTCTAGGATACCAGTTTATTTCAGCTTTTTTGCATTTCTCGGTTCCGCGTATCGTGTGTCCCGTCCATCTCCATTTGTGTTTTCTTATTGTGTATGTGACATCCTCTATCTTTGTTGTTTTTCTTATTGCGAGTATACCCCTGCAAAAACACACCCCCTCCACTTTCTTCCAGCGTTTTTTTTACATGACGCGACCTATACAGGTTTTTTCAAAATTTGTTTAGCCGTAAAAGAGTTTGTTCTAGTTTGCTCGGATTTTACTTATCGGATTGAGATACAAACTATACCAGATTTTAAGTAAAAACCTGCGCTAAACAACAGTGACAACTGTATTTCACTCAGCCTAGTAATTTTACGTGATTTGTGCATCACGTAAAACTACTAGATCAATTGAAACAGACAAGACAGACAGACATAATTTTTTCAAATGTTGAGTGGCTCATTCTAAGTGCCCTGGACCATTTTTTAAAAATGATTTTCATCATACAGATTTTTATTACCTACAGCATTATTATAAGTTTAGATATATACATATTTGAAATAAAAATTTAAAGTAAAATAAATCTAACAGTCCATTTCGTGTAATCTTTTCTTATAAAATGAACTAACCATGAGATGCTGCGGACACTTGAATTCGAATAGTCATTGATATAGTACTTTGAAGTTATAAAATGTTGCCATAGATGACAACATGTTGCAGCGTTGCCTGCGTTATTTTGCCACTCTCTTTCACACCCCTAAGAACGGATTTCAAAAATAGTTTCCTAGTGCAACTCTACGTAACCAAGGAATATCTCCTCCAAATTTCAAATCTCTAGCTCCACTGGTTTACGCTGTCTGTTGTCTGTCAGGCAGTCTAAGTACAGGTAATTTTGTAATGTAAATTCAATAAATGAATCAACGTGCACCTAAATAAGCAAAAGATTTTAAAGAGTTAATAATTATATTATACACAGCATCCATATCACTGAGGGAAAATACATCATTAAATAATTCTTTATCTATATTGTCTTTTTCTTTATTGTCTCCGGCAATTGTAAATCGATTTCAAAAAAAATATTTTTAATGGATAGGTGTAGTCCCATTTAAATTTCATGAAAATATTCAACCTGTAAGAGTGGAAAATTAGGGGATGACTTAAATATTAACTTTCACCCATTTTATGACGGGAAATTGCCGTCAAATCGATTCAAATTCAAAGTTTTATTTTTATAGAACAGGATATGCTTTAGGGATGGTCCCGTATTTATAATTTCGTGAAGATCTGATGAAGACCTTCGGAGATTCAAAGAAACTCCTCAATAGATAACAGCAAGTCACTTAGTGATTGCTGTAATCGCATGTTCATGTATTGTTCACGTCACTCAAATAAGGGAAATAAAATAAACTAAAAAAAAAGTAAAAATCTTATGTGGGAAACAGTTAAGGAAGTCTGTGCCGTTGATTTGGTAAGATTTAAGAGAATTGGGCACCGAATCGCATGTTCATGTATTGTTCACGTCACTCAAAATAGGGGAAAAAATAAACTTTAAAAACAAGTAAAAGCTGACTTCAAAAAGAATAGAATAATCTTATGTGGGAAACAGAAGGTCGTTCTTAACTTCTCTTAAATCTTGTTAAATCAACGGCACAGACGTTCTTGCCTGTTTCCCACATAAAATTACATTTATTCTTTTTTAAGTAGGTTTTTACTTTTTTTAAAGATAATTTTATTGAGTTAAATATTTGATAGATAAACAGATTGTAAACACTATAATTAAAACAAATGCAGTTTACAAATAAGTTTAATAATGGGCAGTCTTAAAGCTCGTGTAATTTTCTTATTACCAATTTTGCCATGTTCAGTCTGTATCATTTTTGTAATGAAGGATGATTTGGACAATAATTATATCATAACATTATATTAAAAACATAGTTCAGTTTTTTTGTATGTACCAATATATCTTGAAAATATACTATATTTTTACTCCACTGCCCACAAAAGGAGTGCAATATTTTCAGGGTTCATGTATGTTTGTATATAAGTATGTGAGTTTCTTTATTCCACCATAAATTTTAAATACCTAAATCGATTTGGATGTATAGAGTATCGTTAGAATCCTTACATCATCTCGAGTAACATAGGCTACAATTTTTATTGAAAAAAATAAACGAGATGGCGGCAATATGGCTCCATTATCAAATGCAAAAAAAACATCGAATCTAAAAACATTGCATTCTAACAATTATGAAATTTATTGGCATAACTCCAAATTTGATAATAAAAAGTGTAAAATCAAAATTATTGCCAATTTTATTTAACTCTTGTTTTTGTCTTTTTAGGTCATTTTTCAGTCGTGTTTTTGTATTTTTTTAATTATTGCTAATGTTTCACGAATGTTCCATTAATGTATATCATATTTCTTGAATATTTAACCTCTTGGATAAAAGCGAATGATGATTCTTTTGACACACTTACTCAAATTCTTGTTAACAAAATGTTTCTGCATTTTCATCCATTGTTCCAAAATATCCACAGACTGGTCCATCCTGCCATTTTCCAAATTGTATATTTTTCTAATAGTCACTAGGGTGTCAGGCAGAAACTCTAAAATAGGATTTTTAGGAATTAGTTCCATATTTACTGATTTGTAATATACACTGAGAAACACAAAATCGTACTGCGCTATTACCATTAACATGACTTCTTTTATGTTACAGTATTTATATATATACCTCTAATTATATTATTATTATGAAACAGAGTTGCCAATCGTGTCTGCATGTCTGTTCAGACAAATCAGATTGAGATTTTTATCTATTAATATTATTTATCTAAACTCATATTGTAACATCTGGAATAGGAATTTAAAAATGGTGGCATAATGCAAAATCATAATTAAACAATGTCATCATAATTTTTTCCATAAAAGCACAGATTTGGCTCCGTACAGTGAGGGTTTTCACCATTTATTATGTATGGCAGCGCGTGTTAGACCGTATGCGCGCAAATTCACTGTGGACTGTATTATGGCGATATAATTTACTTCATATTTAATTAGTACCTAACCAATTTAATGTAATATGTGTTTTTTTTTATCAAAACTTGTATCCTAAATAAAAATGACCTACAGCAGTGTTAGTGAGGAGAGTTTGATTCCACCTGACATCACGGAAACAGCAACGAACATGACAAACGAGCTTTGACTAGCAAAATTAAGAAAATGTTAGAACAACTATTTTTTATGTTAAAAGTTTGTTCCTATTGCATAAGTGTAGATAAAGTGGTGCCTAAGACGGCATATAACTAGGTATTGACAACACTCGAGTGATGCTATCAAAAAACTTTTCGTTTTTTAAACTCATTCTCGTGTTTTAATAAATCTCATTATGCAACCGTTTCATAAACTACTAATTGTACATATTTAGGTAAAAAGCGATTGTTTACTTACATGTTAAAATGTACAGAAAGAATGTTCGTTATTTTTAACAGACTTCAAAAAGGAGGTTATCAAGTCGAATGTGTATTTACTCATAATATTGTTGAAAATGCTTTATATTCATATTAGTTTACATACCCTAGGTTAAGCAAGTGAACCACATTTCAAGGATGTATGAATGTACGAGTATGTATGTTTGTCTACTATTTCTTAGAGACTGATTGCTGTAATTATTTCAGTAGTTTTAAAGATATGGACTATAACTGTTCCATTAGGGATTTGTTCTTATCGAACGGAATTAAGTATTTAATTTTCTTAGGGCTAGTTTAACGTAACAAAAAGAAATAAAAGTAACAAAAAAAAAACTACTTCAAATAGTATGAAACTTAAAAGAACGAAATAATACATTATTTTTGTGGGGTCCAGAACAGGGCAAAACGAAAAGATCTTATAAGATCTCTCACCTTTCCGTCTGTCCATCTGTCACAGCTGCTTTTCTATGAGTGATGATAGCCGCGCGCCACGGTATACTAGTTAGTGCGCAACAGAGACCTCGATACCGGGAAACATATTGACCCTCATATTAAGTAAGTATAGGAAAATTTTGGTGGGGGTAAATTATGAGACACTTAAACTACTTTTTGAATTGCACGCGGATGAAGTCACGGGCAACTCCCTATTGTATAATTATATACATAAAGTAAAAAATAACTAGCAGCTACTTTGAATTTGTTATGTAAGAATTATATTGTTATTTTTTCTTTTATAATTAATTATATCCTAATTCCTTCTTATGTAAATATCTTATTATAATTGACGATGTCTCGGTTTGATAACGAGTGTCCATAAAATCATATTAAAATAAATTATTATAAAAAATAAAGAACGTGACCGCCAATAAAAATAAACGGAGGCAAACAAGCTTTAGATTTTAGATGTTGAAATATAAGATCAGCATAGCAGTCGAAGGCATCATGTATTTCATTTCTCCTTTGACGGGATCAGCTAGAACCTGGTGAGCTAACTCTTCATGCAACTGCATCTTATATTACAAAATCAATAATTTAAAGCTGTTTATTTTTTTCGCAGGCAGTTCATACATTATTACCTGGAAGAGATCGCTTTTAGTGATAAGGCCGCCCATTGTACACTTCTTCTGCTATTTTTCCTTTATTTTTTGTTGATTTTGTTTGTGGTGTGTGCAATAAAGAATTTATCTATCTATCTATCTACCTTTAAATTGATATAGATCCTAAATGCTAATTCAAAATGAAAAATGATCAGAAAACCTTAAGAAAATTTTCATATACCTATTCACAGATACCGTGGGGTATCTGTGAATAGTATTTGAATAGTTCGTCGACTTATTGACATAGTTCGTCGACTTTATTTTTATTTTTCATAATATGGCTTCTAGTTGTCGCCATATTGAATTTTGATTAATGTCATGTCACGATTAGTAGCACTTGCAAGATAAAGGAAAAACGAAAAGTTCTATGGGCAATTAAACACCTCATCGCGTAGTACTCCTAGCACAACTAGCAATGCAAGAGCCCGTTTAACCCGACATTATACCAAAGATATCCCGGACGTCAGCCAATACGAGATCATAATGGCTTTCAAACAGCTAAAGAGCAACAAGGCACCAGGGGAGGACGGAATAACGACAGAGCTACTGAAAGCGGGTGGAACACCGGTACTTATAGTCCTTCAGAAGCTGTTTAACTGCGTAATCCTCAAGGGTACTACGACAGAGACGTGCTTGTTGTGAGTTTGCAAGTTTAAGTGGCAATGGTCAGGCCATATAGTTCACAGAACTGACAACCACTGGGGAATAAAGGTTCTCGAATGGAGACCACTAACAAGCAAGCGAAGTGTAGGGAGGCCCCCCACTTGATGAACCGACGACATTGTAGCCAACGCAGGAAGTCGTTGGATGGAGGTGGCACAAGATCGCTCGTCGTGGCGCTCTTTGGGGGAGGCCTATGATCAGCAGTGGACTTCTAAATGCTAAAATGATGATGATGATGATGATGATATTTATTATTATATATATATATATATATATATATATATATATATATATATATCTACATTAGTATTTTCAAGAAGTAAAGTGTATTTATCTTTTATTTATTTATTTATTTTATTTTATTGAAAAGACCAACAGCTAATATAAAACAAACATCTTAGTTAATTAAATAATACAGCCAATTACAGGTCTCTCTTAATTCTAAACAAAAGGTATGGTAATTCCCACAATTATCAAAAATAAGTTTAACAATAGAACACAATAAATACACAACAGGTTACACAATACAATATGTTCAACTGCGTGGGAAAAAAAGATACGTAAGTATTAAATTCACCGAAAATAAAAATCTGAAAAATGTTATATTATGAATTATTTTTTATAATTAATTTTGTTACACTTAGCTTATACCTTTTTAGTAGGGTTTGTGGAAATTTCAGAGAGTGTGGAGGTATGGAGTGCAACGGAGTGAATAAGGTTAGGAAAGTTAACTTTGAGAGTAGGTAATGAGGGGATGGGAGAGTTAGTACTCGTATGTGTACAAGTAAGTTAAACGTTAGAAGTCCTACTTTACTATGAAATTAATGTTCTGGATTAAATAATAAATTTATAATACCTTTTCTAAAGGTATTTTTACTGGTGTTGAAGATGTCAATACTCGAGAATCTTTTATGACATGAGTTTTGTATGAAGAGTTCGCGATCTTGGCACTTTGAAACATATAGAGGTGAGTAGGGACGGCGAATACAAATTATTATTTAATATATTGTACAAAAGCATATTATCTAATAAGGTACATCTGTCTTCTAAGGACATTAAATTGTAACAAGTATAACCATCATTGTAATTGTAAAACACCCGTTTTCGGTAATTAAGATGTTTTATAAATTTATTTTGAATTTTTCAATTTTATGATTATCTATTCTATATCTTTATCTATATCTATACTTATAATAAAACTGTAACGGGTCCAATTCTGTACATTGAAGATATTTTGAAATTTTCTTTTGGAGGGTACTCTATATTCGATACTGAAGCCAAAACTATATTTTGTTTCATTTTTGTCTGTCTGACAGTCTGTCTGTCTGTCTGTATCTTGCCTAGGCATCACGCCGAAACTACTGAATGAATTTTAATGAAACTTGGTACGATTTGAGTTCATACTACGAGGTAGGACATAGGATATCACTGAATAGAATGCACCTAACCTCCTTAAGTCAACACAAATTGTATCTAATGAGAGCAAAATATGGATTTTGGGTACGCAACAATGTGTGGAACTGATTCATTCACGTGTAAACACGAACTACGAGAAATACGCGGTGACAGCTTTTACGAAGCCTGGCGCACACGCGGAATAAGTCTTTATAAGCTGTCAACATATTTCCATTGGTCAAAGTGATAAGATCATTATCAGTGTTGGTGAAAATGACCAAGATCCAGTAAATCTTGTTTCAGAATTGTATTCTATTCTCAAAAAGTATACTTTGAATACAGTCATAGTCATAAATGTGCTCATTAATAGATATCTTAATGAATTTAAGCTAAATAATGATTTGCAAATGTTGTGTAAAAATTTTGCTAACTGTGTCTACATCGGTCAACATTGTGATAGTGATAAGGGACACAATATCAATTCCATCAAATATTTATGTCATAAAGTTAATCATGCAATTGATTATGCTGACTATGAAAAAAAAAACTTATCTTATAGAAAACATAAGGGCTGCAAAGTAATAATAGAGCATTTAGCAATCGTAATTTTGTAAATAAAGGACACAAGTCAGCTGATCCTCCAAAAGAAAAAAAGGAACCATTCCTTATTATTTCAAATCTGTTACTCAAGTCACGATACGTGAAGAAATACCACTAACAAAACTAAAAAAAAAACTCTGCTAGACTATTTCCCTAAAGTAATCAACCCTAAAACGACAATAAAGCCTGTTAATGTCAATATACAGCCAACGTTTTTTTGTTAATAACGGAAACAACTTACTAAATATCTTACACTAGAATATTGCAAGTCTCATAAATAAAAAATAAGTAATTCAGCTTGCACTACACGATTTATCTGACAAAGGGAAAAGTGTTGATGTGTTGTGTTTTTGTGAGACTTTTATTAAGGCTGGTGAAGAATCTAACTTACAATTTAATGGATTTACCTTAGCCGACTGGTACTCGAGGAAAAAACAGCGCCGTGGTGGTGTAGGTATACTATGTAGAGAGAATATAGAATTCAAGAAAATATCGTTTCTCAAAGATTTATGTAAAGAATTTTCAATTGAATCATGCGGCATTGAAATACCTATTTCTATAAATAGGTATTATTATATTAATATTATATTAATTAATATTATTAATTATGCATCTATATGCATAATTATATATATAGAATACCAAATAGCAATCATAATGCATTCCTCAGTAATTTAGAGACAGTGCTGATAAAATTAAAAAACAAGACTAAATGGAAACTAGTGATTGCAGGAGATTTCAACATAGATCTATTGAGCCTATAACTGAATTTTGCAGAATAGTCCAGAATTATAATTTTAACATACACATCACTGTCCCAAATAGACTAGCTTCGTGCCTGGATCAAATTATTAGCAACGTTCGGGACTCTACTGCAGATGTACTTCCATTGGGACTGTCTGATCATGAAACGGCCCAGTTTCTGTCAATTCCTTTAGAAACTAAAGTATCACCACTTAGTGATTGGTACATAGTAAAACATGACTTTAGCCAGGACAATATTAATGTTTGTCTATCGAGTTTAAAAAGTCTCTCTTGGTCTGAGGTTTATTCCGAGACTGACACAAACTTGGCGTTTCATAAATTTCATGAAGTATTGACCTTATTCTTCAAACTGTGCTTTCCTAAGAAAAAAATTAAACATACGTGTAAATTCAACCAGTGTAACTGGATTTCCAAAGGTATAAGAATTGCAGCAAGAAATAAACGTAAACTGCGATTTAAATACTATATGACAAAAAAGAAAAGTAGCAAACTAAAGAACTTGCGCTATAATAAAATATTTAAGATTTGTTTTTTACAGCTCAGAAAATTAAAAATATTTCATTAATTAATAGTGCAAAAAACGTTTGTATAGCCTCCTGGAAGATAATAAACTCAATTTCCGCATCCAAGAAACCAAAAGGTACTATTAATAAACTCACATATAATGGTAGTACCTTTACTGAACCCTCTGACATTGCAAATGCTTTCAATGATTATTTTACTAACCTGACGAACACTAATAATAAAACTGACATTCATGATTATAAATACAACATAAAATCTATTGACTCGACTATGTTCTTGTTTCCTACAGACTACACAGAGGTCAGTAACGTAATCAATATGCTAAAATGCAATATGGGTACGTTTGTTTAGAATTCGAGACTTCGAAAACGCCACCGCTCTCAGTTCGCTAAAATGGCGTCTCGAAAAATGGATAAAAGTCATTTCACAATCGCAATCATTACTGTAGACAATGCAAAAAATACCAACTAATGCTCTCACCTTTTTTACGGGTTTTATAATATGCAGGGAAAAAACTTGTCAGTCCTACTGGGCTCTCCAGCACGAAAAGAAAGGACACGTCACTCATCTCCATTGTCTGTTTCTTTCTGTCGACGGATCCAGTTGGCTTCCCAGTTAGCAAATCTATCCGAATAACATTTCGTTTCACCAGGAAACAGATCAGCGCTTACACATGGGCTTTGGAAATGTTAATATGGTTTTATTTTTATTTTTAAGATTTCTCACCCTCGAAATCGCATTTGTTTATTTACCGTTTCTTTAACCATTTTTGAAAGCTAAACAACTGCCAAGAGACGTCTAAGAATTGTTATAAACTATAGTCCATAAAACGTTCCGTACTAGAAACGATCCGTTCACTTCCAGACGAAAGGTACGGAACGCGGTTTCTTTGCTTCGCTACCGTTATATTATCATAAAACTATATACTGTAACTATTAAATTATGATATTGTATGGGTTTGCTTTGGAAAAAATCTACGTTCCTTAATTTGACATTCGTTGCATTTAATTGGGTTGTTTAATTTTATTTCCTATTTGCTGACATTGCGGGACCGTGCCGAACAACGGAACGCGCCCTTTTGCTTTGACAGCTAATCGATGCAAAGATAAGTAAAATTTCCGGTAGAGGTCATTACTTGTCGCCGTGTTTATCAATTGTACTTTATTAATTATTTATTTATTATCTGATTCCCAGTTATTCCTTGTTCCTTTTTGTATTTATTTCAATAACTTGACCTAATGAGTGTTATAAAGTCATGATCCGTAGTGCATGGACGTGTTATATTTATCGAAGTGTTTATAACCTTTGAACATGACTATTGTTTTTTGGAACTCTGATTTACAGGATTATATCATGTAAGTAAACAACGTACGATAATCTATTCTATGTATCCGATCGTCTGCTTTCGCTGGTATTCACCAAATACAAACGATAGTACTGTTTCAATCAACTATGTGCGACTTCAATGTCGTTATCTTATAGATTCTAGCAACAAACAACAACAGAATGGCTTGTATGTTGTTTATTTACTCCAAAAACGAAGATACATTCTATTATGTGAGTATATTGAACAATATGCAATTATAATTCTAGTTCTACTATTATAAAGATGCGTTTCTATTAGTTGTTTATGTGCTGTCTTGTTTATTCCTACTTTTACTTGTCGAATTGTTGTTTTGTATTGCTAGTTATAGGTTTATTGTTTTTTTATTTAAGTATCGTTTTGTCAACGCTACAAACTGTGATGTGTAATGATGCGTAATTAATGAGTAATTTTTAATTTCTAGATTTTAATGTCAATTTAATGTAGTGTTATCTTATAACATAAGTATGTGTAAATTTTGCATGCCTAAATTGGTGATGTGTTAAGCCACTTAAATTAAGAACCTCACACCTTGTAAGACCACATATATGCAAGTAAATAACTGAATTTGAATTTGAATTTGATACTTTTTATCCCGAAAAATTAAAGGGTTCCCGCAGGATAGGCGTTGAAAGTTATTTTAAAGAACACGTATGACGCTGAAACTACTGGACTGATTTTGTTGCAACTTGGCACAGTCATAGTTTATATAATAGGTAAAAATTGAGAATAATTTTTATCCCGAAAAAATAAAGAGTTCCTTTGGGATAATGTTCCAAATTCTGTAAATTGAAGATATTTTGTAATTTTTTTTGGAGACCGTTCTATATTCTATACTTAAGCCAAAACTGTATTTTTGTAATTTTTGTTTGTCTATCTGTCTGTCCGTCTGTAGGCAGTGCATCACGCCAAAAATACTCACTGAATTCAAATGAAATTTGGTATGATTTGAGTTCATACTTCGAGGTAGGACATTGGATACTTTTCATCCCAAAAAACTAAAGGATAGGTGAAAAAATATTTAAAAGAACACGTAACACGCTGAAACTATTGGACGGATGTTGATCAACTTGGCACAGACATAGTTTATAAGATAGGTGAAAATTATGGATACTTTTGGCCCGAAAAAATAAAGGGTTCCTGCGTGATATGGGTCCAAATTCTGTTCATTAAAGATAGTGTTTATTTTTCGGACGTTACTCTTCTTTCGATAATAAATCCTAAACTGTTTGTTTTTCATTTCTGTCTGTAAGTCTGTCGGTCTGCATCTTGGCTGCACATCATGCCACTGGATTTACTGGATGAATTCAAATGAAACTTGGTATTATTTGAGTTCATACTACGAGGTAGGACATTGGATACTTTACATCTCGAAAAATTTATGGGTTCTCGCAGGATATGGGTTGAAAATTATTTAAAAGAACACTTACCACGCTGAAACTATAAGGCGGATTTTGATGAAACTTGGCATAGCCATAGTTTATAATTATGATGCATTTAAATTGAGGATCCATTTTATTCCAAAAAAATAAAGGATTCTTGCGGGATACGAATCCAAAGTTATGTTAGGTATAAAGTTTTTTTATTTTTTCTGAAGTTTCTCTTAATTCGATTCTGAAGCCAAAACTATATTTTGTTCATTTTTGTCTGTCTGTCTGTCTGTCTGTCTGTTTGCATGTTTGTATCTTGACCGCGCATCATGCCAAAACTACTGATGTTTGAGTTCGTACTACGAGGTATGGCATTGGATACTTTTCATCCCGAAATATAAAGAGTGCCTGCAGGATAGGGGTGGAAAATTATATTAAAGAACACGTAACACAATGAAACTATTGAACGGACGTTGATCAACTTGGCACAAAAATAGTATATAAGATAGGTGAAAATTATGGATACTTTGTGTCCCGAAAAAAAAAAAGGGTTCCTGCGCGATATGGGTCCAAATTCTGTTCATTAAAGATATTGTGAATATAATTGTTTGGACGTTACTCTTCATTCGATAATAAAACCTAAGCTGTATGTTTTTCATTTCTGTCTGTGTGTCTGTCTTTCTGTATCTTGGCTGCGTATCACGCCACCGGATTTACTGGATGAATTCAAATGAAACTTGGTATTATTTGACTTCATACTACGAGGATACTTTACATCACGTATCACGATGAAACTACTAAACGGTTTTTGGATGTAATTTGACATAGTCATATATCTATACTTCTAATAAAGCAATAGGTACAAAAAAGCTGTAAAAAGAACATAAATAAAAAAATGATCTTTGGTGCTTGAAAATGGTATTGAACACGAATATAAATATTTTTTTAGTCGTGTCGCTCTGTCTGTTTGTCTGTATGTTTGTTTGTTCACGCATCGCGTAAAAACTATGGGACTAATTGCAATGCGGTTTTCATTGTCAGATAGCTTAAGGTTTGATTTAAAAACTGATGTAATTAGTATCTCAATCTGGTAAGTTAGATGCCGAGCAATTGATAAAAGTAATTTTGACGGCAAAAGAAATTTTGATCAAATGTTGGTATATTGGTCCTGGAATAGCACATTATGGTACTTTGAACCTAAAGAAACGACCACGCGTGCGAAGCCACGGGTACAGCTAGTACTATAATAAAAATATAAATCTGTACATTAAATATTTTTTGAAAATTGTAATTGAGATAAGCTTCAAAATCGACATAGAGTGCAAAATGGATATTTTTTTATTTTTTGTCTGTCTATCTCTTTGAACACGCATCACGCTGAAACTACCGGACGGATTTTGTTGCAACTTGGCACAATCATAGCTTATGTTATGGATTAACATTTAGAATACTTTTTATGCCGAAAAAATCACGAGTTCCCGCAGGATAGTGGTTGAAAGTTATTTAAAAGAACACATATTACGCTGAAACTACTGGACGGAGTTTGATGTAACTTGACACAGTCAAAGTTCATATTATATATAAGTTCATAAGTTCATATTAAAATTACGGATTCATTTTATCCCCAAAAAATATAGGGTACCTGCGGGATAGGTATTCAAAGTTATGATAGCTTAAATGTAATATAAATAAAACATTAAAACTGTATCATAATTTCGATATTGAGTGTTGTGTGGCTTAGCGGGAGTATGCTGGCTTACCAACCCAGATATGCCTGGGTCGAAATCACGCGCTTCTCGAAATATTCGCTCCATGTTTTTAAGCATTTACATATTTTATGCGTTATTTTTACATTTTCCTCGATCATCATCGTCATTTCCTGAAGTAAACTGTCAAATCGTTTCACAAGTTCGTTTCAAGATTACAATAATTCCAATTCGGATAATTTAGAATCAGAATCAGAATCAGAATTATTTATTCACAAGAATGTAGTAATTAAGTAGATGGTAGTAACAATTATAAAAGTTCAGTATATCCTACCATAACAATGGTGTGCAAACATATCTATTCAAAAAAAATACAACGATAATAAACAGAAAACAATTCTGTCAATTTAGGTACTTTGTTTTATTTTTAATTTGTAAATTTGTTAGTTTTACCTGAAGTGCATGTTTAAAAAAGAAATAAATTATCATTATTTCATAATTTAATATCCCTCATAAAAAAGCGCCTTCTTGCGGCTGTTTTCATTGGTAACCAAACTGCTTTCTGTTTTACATTTTTAACCCCCGAACAAAGAGACGGGTATTATAAGTTTAGGGTGTGTATCGCTGTGTGTGTGTATGTGTTTGTGTGTGAGGGTGTGTGCGTGTGTGTATGTCTGTGGCATCGTAGCTTCCAAACGAATGTACCGATTTTCATGCGGTTTTTTTTGGTTGAAAGCTAATGTGATTGAGATGGTTCTTAGCTATATGAGGAGGGGGAAGGGGGAGGTGAGAAAAAGGGGTGAGAATCGTAGCTTCCAAATGAATGGTCCGACTTAGGTGCGGTTATTTAATGTTTGAAAGCTGAGGTAATTGAGATGGTATATTAGAGTACGAGTATAGATAGCACAATGGAGTATCCTACTTCCTTAACACCCTCTGGTAGGACCTTTACACTTGAGAGCTTAGTATCTGTACTTATAATAAAGCAATAAGAACAATAAAGACACTACCTACATAATTTATCAGCATCAACAACTCAAGCGAATAAACCAAAGGCATCAAAGTTCTCCCTCCGATTTAACTCCGATGCTGATTGACCTTAAAACACGCAAGCATTTCATTCACTGCAACCAAGTGTCCCGCTAAATTCAAATTTATAAAGTTTTTCGGATTCGGCTCACACTAGGACTAGCACGACCTCCAAGCCCTTGCAACTGATTTAAAAACTGGGGTACTTGGTATAATAAAACACTAAACTACAGTCTGGGAAGTGGGTTTGCAGTAAGAGTTCAAATTAATCTTGCTCCGATGTTGTATAAGTACCATCGGCATTTTTCAAAGTGCCCAGCCTTACCTGTGTATCATTTGATACAAGTTTTCGGAGTCTCGCAGTTTCACTCTCCGATTGGATTGAGCTACTATACTTCTTACACGAGTTATTCCTACTCTTGTTTACTGAAACTTTTAGCAGGTGTCTAGTCTTCCTATATTCCTGCCAATCCTCCGCCTTGTAAGTATTCATGGCTCTGTTAAAATGGTGTCTTGTTTTTTTTCTCAATTTACTGAGTTCCTTATTCCACCATCTATCTTTTTTGTGTTGTATTTTACTACTCTCAGTTTTTATAGGACAAGAACGTTTGTAACTTGCCATCATAGAGCTAACTAAGGAGTCAATAGTTTCTTCTATACTTTGTGGGGTCAACTGTTCGTTCACTCCCACTTGTGATATCCCTGTTAGTTCCTTCTGTAGAATCTCTCTAAAGAGTGAATAATCAGTCTTCTTAGGATTTCTTTAGGTTCATGGTTCATGCGGTGCTACTATCAAGCTAAATCTGATCCTTCTATGATCCGCGCATGAAATCTCTTCAGTTGCCACACGCCAATCATTAATCGTTTCTGCAATTACGTGAGTGGCTATTGTGATATCGACTATTGTTCGACCCAGGAAGTCACAAACTTAGCTTCCGAGCCTCTGTTTAATAAATTGAGATTGTGCCGCAGGATGAAATCAAGGATATCGTTGCCTCTTTCGTTTGTGTCAGGACATCCCCAGACAGTGCAGTGTGCATTTGCATCGCAGCCCACAACACATTCTAGTTTGTTCTCCGCGCAGAACCGCATCAACTCCTCTAGTGCTGCGGGTGGCGCTTCAGCTCCAATGTCCAAGTATGCCGATGCCACGACGATGGTGCTGAGTTTCCCCTGCAAGCCCGTATTTATTTTAACTACTGTAAGGTCTTCATTACACAAGTGTGTTAGTAAGAACGCTTTATATGTGTTAGGTACATAAACGAATGTACGCGTTTTAAATTGCCCGGTGAGAGCGAAAACATTACCCCTCAGGGCGTTAAAGCCACTCACCTTTCCACGATTTAAGTATGGTTCCTGGACCAGTGCTATCGTGTTCGGTTGCTCTTCCAGGGTCCATCACAAAGCGGCAAAACCAGTGACGCTGTGTTGGATATTGGCCTGTATTATGTTAGTATTATCAATAGCCTTTGTGTATTACCCACCTGCGTAGTGGTTCTGTTTTTAAAGTTGTTAGAGGTTTTCTTACTATGTGAATCCATTTTTAAAAATTTGTCCTTAAAAACTACTGAAAATATTAGGGAAACGATAAAAGAAATCGCCCACTCTATTTAATTTGCGGAATCGGTGAGGGAAGGTCCGGCCCCATCCGCATCCATGGACGATGCCGGCGAAAAGATGTTAAGGGACACTAAATTGCCCATTAAATCCTCCTCACCGTCATCGCCCACTTCTAGCAATTGGTCCACCTCCTCCCATGTCCTCAGTGACTGTGAGGTCGTCGCCAACCGCGGGAGTCACCAGCAAAGCATCGCTGCTTGACGCAACATTCCTATTGTCAGCTACCCCCGGCGCCGACGCCAACGCCACAGCACCCTCGAGCCTCCTAACTTTGACGTAGATCCTCGCCGCGGAGTAGTGCAGGCGAAAGTCTACGCGTCTTAGTTGTTCCACATCCTCGGGTGGTATGCCCATCACAAGCATGTGATTAAATGTCCCGCTTATGGGACGTACTTCGTGTGTGAAGAGCTGCCACCTCTCCACCACTACGCCATGATTTTGAGCCGTAAGATAATTCTTGAGGAGGTCAGATCGCCTGGCTATCTCCTGTCTTCCTCGTCCAAAGTCCGGGACGTATATTACCACCGTGTGGTACCTAGGTACTTTACTCTCCGGGACGACCATGTACCCACCTGACCCCTCCCACAAGCCTGGCATTTGCTCGACCGTGGTAAGCCAGGCAAGCGCATAATCGTCCCAGGGGGTAAATTTGATCCCTCCACGAAATTCCCTCGGCAGCGATGCTAACAGTGGTAGCCGGGAGTCAGGGTATTTTTATACGTTACAGTACCTAAATTTGCACTATAAATGAAGAAGAATCAATTGATACCTCACTTGTCAAAATCGAACCAAGTTTTTAGTTTGAACACATTACCCTACCTATAATTTGCAGTAGTCGGGTAAAAAAGTACGGCTATGGTACGGATGTATAAAAGTATACCTGACAACGAATCGATTGACACCTCGCTTGTCAAAATTGGACCAATAGGTACGGCGCTATAGTGGAACATCCAAATACACACATACATATATACATACATGCATAGACTGTTAAACTCATTATCCTTCCCTTGCTTTGCCGTAGTCGTGTACAAATTTCCACTAATAGGTAAGTTTATTTTTTCAGCCAAAAGATAATTTTGTTTTTTAACAGACTGCGCAACGCAAAGGCCCGGTAATGTCTAGCAGCCTATGTATGTACGTCTGTTCCTTTGTGGCATTATAAAGACCAAAAGCGTGAACTGGTTTTGATGACTCATACGTCAATTGTTTTTCCTTAAAGTGCTACTAAACGTGACTTGACATTAATCAAAATTCAATATGGCGACAACTACTCGTAGAAGCCATATTATGAAAAATAATAAATAAAGTCGACGAACTATGTCATGTGGGGTATTTATAAATAGGTATTTGAAAATTTTCTTAAGGTTTTCTGATAATTTTTCATTTTGAATTACTATTTAGGATCTATAACAATTTAAAGGTAAGAATGTATGAACTGCCTGCGAAAAAAAAGAAACAGCTTTAAATTATTGATTTTGTAATATAAGATGCAGTTGCATGAAGAGTTAGCTCGCCAGGTTCTAGTTGATCCCGTCAAAGGAGAAATGAAATGCATGATGCCTTCGACTGCGTCTTATATTTCAACATCTAAAATCTAAAGCTTGTTTGCCTCTGTTTATTTTTATTGGCGGTCACGTTTTTTATTTTTTATAATAATTTATTTTAATATGATTTTATGGACACTCGTTATCAAACCGAGACATCGTCAATTATAATAAGAGATTTACATAAGAAGGAATTAGGATATAATTAATTATAAAAGAAAAAATAACAATATAATTCTTACATAACAAATTAAAAGTAGCTGCTAGTTATTTTTTACTTTATGTATATAATTATACAATAGGGAGTTGCCCGCGACTTCATCCGCGTGCACTTCAAAAAGTAGTTTAAGTGTCTCATAATTTACCCCCACCAAAATTTTCCTATACTTACTTAATATGAAGGTCAATATGTTTCTATGAACCCGGTATCGAGGTTTCTGTTGCGCACTAACTAGCAACTGGCCCTAACCCTTGTAGGTAGTGCCGCAGTCTGACCTAATCAGCGACGGAAGGACCCCTACGCGATATGAATCTATCTAACGCGGATACAAAAGCTTCCATTGTAAGGTCAGGAACAAGTTCCAGATAATTCGCCCCGGTACCGCCACCCAGACAGAAAAAACACACCAATACGCATTGTTGGGTGTTTTTTGAGTTTATTCATTACACACAAACAAACGTACAAAAAATCTAATATTTTCTCCTTATTTAGTGTGGAAAATTCAATAAAGTTTGCGATATCTTGTTTGGTATTAAATCCCTATGAACGGGGATGGCAAAGTTTTCAAGCAGGCAAAACTGCTGGGGGCAGCTTGGAAATAATAATATTCAATGTGGGACAGCTTTATTGTCACAGATTAAATTCAAACAAATAAGTAAAACAAATAAATAAAATAAACCATTTACTGTTTTTTCTTTTTACAAATAATCGTTTGTCGTTAATCGACTGTCATAGTTCTAAATGATCCAGGCAGGCCCATGTACTGCTCGTTGAACTTGTCCGTCTCTCTCAGAGATTCGTCGGTGCAAGATGCCTTCATCTCTGCTAAGTACTTCTCATTTTGTTCAGATGCTAGTACGTCCATCCACTCGTCTGTGAAAACAAATGATTTTTCTGAATTAATAATTAATCTAGGCAAACATATGAGCACGATCTCATCAGGGGCCTAATTCTCTAATTTTAAGATTCCAATTCCACGCCAATTCCACGCCGCCTGCGTGGAATTTGTTCGTGATTCCACGCAGGCAGCGTGGAATCGACGTGGAATTCGCGTGGAATTGGAGTGAGTGGTCATACAGAATCCAGGCCCTGATGTGACGATTGGCAAACACAAGACCTGAGAGATTAATTATAATAATAAACACTTTATTAAACCATATGAGGAACAAACACAAGAATTTATTTTAAAAATAGGCACATTGGGCGGTCTTATCGCTAAAAGCGATCTCTTCCAGACAAATCGGATGGACAGAATTAAAAAAGGACGGTGGTGCAAAACAATACAATAAATCATGCAATATAAAAATGAGTATACCTACATATTTAATAAACTTCATAAACCATACTTAAATACAACTACAATACATTACATATGCAAAAGAACTACACATACTTATACTTAAATATATTAATTAATGCCTACCTTAAATCAGTTTATATATGGAGAAAAAAGTTGAACCAATGAGCTTCAGTGGAAAGGCAGAAGTTTTTGACTTGAGCTTTAAAGCAATTCAGCGATTAAGCGCGTCTAATAGTAACCGGAAGCACAGCGGTGACATTCTCTATACGTGAGAATTCTAGCGCCGGTGACCTCGAGCCGGAGCGTGTAAGCGCTAGGGTTGATACCAAAATGGAATTTAGACTTGTGCCAGAGAATATTATACATAGCTTTTATTACCGATTAACCCTCCTCAGGTTGTGTTTTTGGGTTCGTTCATTATCTCGACAATGAATCCAGTAGCAACGCACGCGTTGTCAGTTGCGTGCTGACATTCGTAGCGCTCGTCGCGGCTTGTCAGCATAACACTCCCAGATGAAGGATTTCAAAATAGTCCGAAACTGGTCGGAGTATTTCCGATCTTCTATTTCGCTTGTTTTTAGCCGTTTTATTAATATTTAATATGAATTTCACTCACGTTAGTTTTCAAAATCAAATAACATCCCTCATGTTGCAAGAACAAGAGCAGCAACGGAAAGCTATTGGGGCCAGTGGGACAGCTTAGCTATCAACGATGGGGTACTGTGCCGCAAATGGGAAAATGATAGAGGAGACCATTGTCATTTACAAAAAAGCCAAAAAAATATATGGGAATTTGTCCCTAAAGCCAAGGTACCTGATGTTCTGCAGCTCTACTATGATGGATGTTCAGAAGGTTATATGTGCATAAAAAAACCTGATTTAAATAGGTCAGCAATTCTACTGGATCCATTGTCGAGATGGTGTGGAAGATTGGTGCTGCAAATGCACTACTTGTGCAACTGTAAAAGGACTCCACACACGCAGCAGCACACGAGCATTAAAGCTGTATAACGTCGGGGCTCCATGGAAACGAATAGCGCTTGAAATTGCGGGACCATTCCGTATGAGTGACAGCGGGAACAATTATTTCATGGTCGACATGGATTACTTCTCTAAGTGGCCGGAGTTATTTCCCATTCCGAATGAAGAAGCTACAATAGTGGCAGATAAATAGGTTCACGAAGTTTTTGTCGTTTTGGAGTACCCCTTGAAATTTAAAGCAATCAAAGGCGGAATTTCAAGTTTCAGGTGTTTCAGGAGACCTGCCAAGTAATGGGTGCTTATAACACCAGAATAACTTCCTATCATCCACAATCTGATGGAATGGTAGAACGATTCAACCAGACCTTGAAGAGATATCTGACAAAAGTGGTCGAAACCAGGCGATGGGATTGGGACAAGCATATCCAGCCGTTTCTTTTATCACACCGAAGTGCAGTTTATGAGAGTACAACAGTCACTTCTCCCTTCGCGAATTTCAGATGGAAATTGTGGAATGCCAGTTATCAGCCCTCAGACCTGATAACTGGCATTCCACTGGATTCTCCTCACAGAGTTATAGATTACGCAAATGACTTGCGCTGTAAGATGGATGAAGTTTATCAACTAGTCGAGAATCGGGACAACAAATGACTGAAAGGATGAAGACATGATACGACCGGAAATTATATAATCTGGGATTTGACGAAGGTTCACTTGTTTGGTACACAATCCAGTGCGCAGCAAAGGAAAGTCGCCAAAGTTGCAAGCAAAGTGGGACGGACCATACCACGTGGTAGCCAATATCAAAGACGTCACTTACCGGATTCAAAAGGGATGGAGAGGTGCACCTAGAAAAAAACATGTTGATCGACTGGCCTAATATTACGGAAATAACACTGCTCGGGACGAGCATGTCTGAGGAGTGGGCAGTGTTACGCTGGTCGATTCTTAGAAAAACAATAGGTACCTGCATGTTTGAGAAACCACGGCTGGAGGACGCAATATATCAGACACCTTCTGGAACACACCAGTGGCGCATAGGAACCTACAGAAGTTACTAGAGCACGTGGTAGGTATAAAGGTACACACGGGCGCAAAGATACCTACGGGTGCGGCACGTCGCGGCAATATCAAAGACGGCGCTGGCCTTGAAGGTCACGTAGCTACCTGCTACTACGATAACATACGAGTACCTTCTAGAAACCTCCGTCGTGGTATAAATAGGACACGCATCGGCTGCCTACAACAGTCTTGACTTGGCATTCAGAACGAAATGATCAAAATGATTCAAATCAAATATTCACTGATAATTAATTGGTTTAAAGCGCACAATTTACCTTTCGGCTACCATTACTCTCACTCACGCTAGCTCTCGGTGTGAGATCGATCATCCGAAACAAAATAACTCGTTCTTCCCAACTCGTCTCTTCGCAACTCGTCCGACATATTTTTTCAATATACAGTAGGTAAGGCAA
The DNA here is from genome assembly GCA_946251855.1 of Alsophila aescularia. Lineage (NCBI taxonomy): Eukaryota > Metazoa > Arthropoda > Insecta > Lepidoptera > Geometridae > Alsophila > Alsophila aescularia. The sequence continues at coordinate 11,988,182 of OX276385.1, forward strand.
AAGAACAAAAAACTCATTTCAATATTTAAAAAAAAAAAAACTATTGGTATTGTTACGAGTTGGGGTACAGATTAAACCAATGTATATTGGTTGGGAAGAACGAGTTATTTTGTTTCGGATGATCGATCTCACACCGAGAGCTAGCGTGAGTGAGAGTAATGGTAGCCGAAAGGTAAATTGTGCGCTTTGCAATCAATTTGAAAATTTATTTACTGTTTTGGGTCTATCATAATCAAAGATCTTGCTATCGCTGAGTGACGTATTTTACTCAGCATTGCCTGCCACTGCGGTGAGCGGAGGAGTTCGGGTTAGTATATGTAGAAGCGTTGTGAGTAACAAACAAATTTCAAAATTCAGACATATTTGTATTGTGCGTTGTGCGTAACAGTTACGTAGGTCTTACCCTGAAGTTTCTTCACAGGTCTTTCGTTTCCTCCTAAATCAACAGGCAAGAGTTCTTTATCAACGACCTGGTGCAGGCTTTCCACGTCACGATGAACATGGATTCTTGCTGCTAATTTTGCAGTGAAAACGGATTTTATCGTCTTAACAAAAAGATCGATCGCGCTGGACTGTGAGATTAAATGAATGCTTTTCATTTTAGCTCCAAAGCCTTTCTGAAAAGAAAAAAAAAATCAAACACAATAAAAATATACACACAATCTCACTAGGACCCTTTATGCCGCGGATGGCAACGACACACATAAAAACACCACAAACAAACAAACTTAAGTTTATTCTCATCATCAATAATGTTTAAAAACACGGAATCAACCTGCTAAAAAAAAGCATAGCAAAGGTCGAAACAGCCACCATGAGTGGACAATTTCGATGATTACTTTTTTTTAAGTATCAGACTTCTAGCTACAGCACGGCTGTTACAGACAGATAAACAGATAGATAGATAGCATCAATGTCAATGGTGTCAATTTACGGATGTATTTCTATATTGTGGCCATGCTTTATTAAAAATACCATGTAAAATATATTGAAATCAGATCAGAAATCACGAAGATACAGTGATTTTAGTGCAGTAGCACAAAAAACGCGCGAGGGAATGATACCGACCCGCTGTGTTGTCATCTGTCGCCACTCGCTAGAGACTGCGAGCCGCGGCGCATTCTACCATACTCGTGTACCTAGTGCAACTTACTTGTGCGTTTGTAAATATCTGTTGTTTTGGTGGTGGATATCGTCACACAAATATTTAATTGTGATAAAATGCAACGATACTAACATTACACATTAACCGTTTTTTTTGGTATTCCGAGGCATCCAAAGATAAGAAAATGGTGTAAAAGAATGAGAGAAAATGATAAAAATCTCCTTTAAACCAAAACAGCCTTATTATGGTTGGTAGTTTATGTTAGGTTTTTGAGTTGAAGACAGGTTTAGACCCAAATCAAGAAGAAAATTGTACTAGCCGTAGACGTTTAGGTTAAATTTTCGTTTTTTCTATGGTAACATCGTAAAACCTACCAATCGCCTAGTTTATGGTTGGTTCATTTCTATTTGACGGTGTAATTTATTTGAGGTTAGGATTGTTTCTTTTATTTTTTTGCAATTTCAACTAGCTTGAATAGAAAACGTATAGGTAGTATTGAATAATATCACATCAGAGGCATCAAGGCGCAAGCATTGCCGCCCGTGTAACACAACAAAATACATCAGAGTTTCAATATAAATATCGTTTCACAAACCCTCAAGAACTATTTATTGTGTATCTGATAAAATACGATATACTGCTATATGTGATGCATGAACCAAGATCGAGGAACAACAATTTCACCACAAATTCTGGTTGCACATATTTTTCACTACCTACGTAATTGAGCTCGTCATGAGATAATTTTCACTGTTCATTTATCCTGAGAGGATTTATAGCAGTTAATTAAGCTAAAAAGAATTAGTTTTTGAATGACTTTCAAGAGAACCAGATAGATAACCTAATAGAGAGATAGATATTCTTTAACCAAGTAAAAAATAACCAAAACAAAATTATGTTTTGAATGCCTTTCCCAAGATAACCAGATAGATTACATAGTTAAATATTTAAACGGGACTTAATCGTGCTTAAAACTTAATATTTATTTACCTCGACGTTTCGATCAAGTTGCATTGATCGCGGTCACGAGAAGACTGACTGACTGTAGCGGGTGTCAGCGTCGAGAAAGGCGAGCGTTGTCTCCAACTACTCGCATTTGGTTTTGTAAAAATTCAGAATTGTCACGACACACGACACTAACGACATCTGCAGATATCTTATGACATAAACCGCGACGCGAACACTTGCTTATAACGGGATTCCAGGACGCAGCCAACTTGAAACCATCCTCTCGGTTGAAATTGGGATACTTTTTAATTTCAACCGCTTCACGTACAATCCTGGAGTAGTAGTGACGTTCCGTGGAGAGGATCTTCGGGTCATGGAGTTCAATCCAGTGATTAGGGCCCGATTCGAGCAAATGCTCAGCAATTGCAGATTTATTTATCTGGCGGTTCTTTACAGCTGCAATGTGTTCTTTGACCCTTTCCGCTATAGTACGCTTGGTTTGTCCAATGTAGGAACTACCGCAGCTGCACCCTACCCTTTCTCCAAATTATAGATAAGAACATCAGTTTTCAAATGAAAAAAAACGATTGATTTCGTTGGGAGCTACGATGCCACAGACATACACATAGATACACACCCTAAACTTATAACACCCGTCTCTTTGTTCGGGGGTTAAAAAACCGTTGGTCCATGGACTAAACCCGGTACTTTCATCCATGTTTTGTAATAAGGCGGTTAGATTATAGGTACAATGGGTGGTCTTATCGCTAATAGCAATCTCTTCCAGATAACCTTTGGATAGACAGAAATTATTAAATAACAAAGACGGTGGTAGAATGAAGAAACTATGTGAATAAAGATAAAAAGAAAATAACGAAATAATGTTCAATACTTACATCCTATAAATAAATACAATTAGAATACATATTTTATATATACATATAACACTTACCTTGGTTATTAATGTTAATTTTAGAATAATGTTACTAATGTTATAATGTTACACCGCTAGATTGTTTGCAAAAAAGTTTGAAAATACCTTGTATACCACATCAGACCAGAAAACCCATCATGACAAACCAAATGAGCTCAAACTCGAAACAGTTCCATAATTTAATTTTTGAGTTCTTACTATACCTTCCAAATACATCTTAAGACCCTGGATACGACATAAGACCAGGGAACTTATCAAGACAAGCCAAATGAGCCCAAATTTGAAGAAATTCTGATTTTGAATTTTATTGTTGAGTTCCTTTGATTATTGAGTTTCCGGCTCCAACAATAGATCCTGAATACCAAATTAAACCAGATAACTCATCCAGACAAACCAAAAGAGCCCAAACTCGAACGGGTTACATTATTTTGTTGTCGAGTTACTGTAACTACTTTCCTGCTCTATCATCACACCAGTTCAATAGTACCATAAAATTGTATTGTCATAAAAACTACACTCGTGTGTAAAATTTCAGCTTCAGTGGACGTCGTTAAATGGTTCAATGTTGACTTACAAACTTGTTCCAAACATAATACCCAGTAAATTACATAAATATATGTAAAAGCTCCTAAACCACTTTTGATGATATTTATACAGTGCCACACTGGAGGTTTCTTATTCAAGTAAAAATAGCCATCAAATTTGGTTCATAAATCGCGAAGATATGAGAGTAGATATGACAGAACATAAACATTAAAACAAGTAGATTTCTAATAAAAAACGACGAATCAATTCTGATGAAGGTTATATTAATATGGGACTATACTGAAAGTCTACAGCTTTTGAATAAAACAATAATTATGCAAATCGGTTTAGAAATCTTAGAGATAATATGAGGAGAGGCAATATCAACCAAATCATTTGGATTTTAATAAAAGCTAATTATTTTTGAAAAACTACAGATCCAATTTAGATGAGAAAAATATGGGACCTAATAGAAATCCTAACCTTCTTAACAAAAAAATAATATCTAAACCGGTTCAGAAGGTTTAGAGGGTAGAAATAGTTACAGCCAGTGCCCTATTTTATAAGACTATAGTAGACTGACAATTGTCAGTCAAACTACCGAAATGCGTTTCATAAAAACCTGACAATTCATGCAATGAATTGTCATAATATCACTTGGGTGCATTCCGAGACACGCTATAATCGATATTATCGCTCTAAGATACGTACCGAGTCACCGTGAGCACAACAATGATATCCGTTATGACGTCACGGATTACGTCATTACATCCACCATTTTGGGATTACAAGGACTATGCCCCAAACCGTTATCACCGTGAGCGCTTCTGTCAAAGTGACAGACTGACGGTTGTTTGCAAAGAAAACTGTTGTTTGAATTCAGTCGTGTGTGATTTTCATATATATTTCCAAACTAGCTGCGCCCCGCGGTTTCACCCGCGTCCCTCAGGATATAGGTATAAGCTACCTCCATACCAAATTTCATCCAAATCCGTCCAGTAGTTTTTGAAAGAAAGAGTAACAAACATCCATCTATCCATATATCCGTCCTCACAAACTTTCGCATTTATAATATTAGTATGATATTACTACAGACAATTGACCAATTTTTAGATATACTACTTTTCCCATGAGTAAAACTTTGTATTTTGAGCAAATTTTGAGGTTATGTTGTTGTGATTTTGTAATCACGCTCACGAGCGTTTCAAATCAACTGCAGCACACAACTGTCATGAGCGCGATATCTGAATCAGAACGCAAATTAGCACTGTGATCGCTTACATCGATTTTATCGTGTCTCGTAATGCACCCTTAGTGTGTTTCATAAAACAATAGGATTTGTAGAATTGTCTTGACAAATGTGACGGCCGAAGCTCTACCCATCACTGGTCAGTTAATCAAAATACTGAAGGTTTTTTTACTATGACTGTGGCATGAGTGGCATTGTGAAATGCAATATGACTGACAATAATCAGTCACGTTGTGTTTGTTTGATATATGAAACGCAGGCGTATTCGACTAACATTTGTAGTTTTATTATGATTAGTCGCTTTATGAAATAGGGCCCAGGCAAATACACTCCGGGTGGGGAAGGAAGTGACAGGTGTCAAAAAGACAGTTGGTAAGGAAAGGGTAGGTAAATTGGGGGGGAAAGTGGGTAAAGTGGGGAAGTAGGGGAAGTGGGTAAAGTGGGGGGAAGGTGGGTAAAGAGGGGAGACGGTGAGAAAAAGTGTGGGAAGGTGGTGACGAGTGGGGCTGGGTGACGATCAGTGGGGATGGGTGATGGAAGGTGGAGGAAGGGTGAGGGAAGTTGGAGATATGAGGAGGAAGGTGGAAATGGGTGGGGTTGGGCGAAGATGAGTCGGGATTGGTGGGGATGGGTAGGGCTAGGCGGGTATGGTCTGGGATTGATGTGGATTGGTGGGAATTATTGGGGATGTGTGGGTTGGGTGGGGTTAAGTGGGGATGGTGGGGATTGATGGGTATAAGTGAGTATTGGTGAAGACTGGTGGGGATGGGTGGAGATGGGTGTAAATGGGTGGTTATGGGTGGAGATTGGTGAGGATAGGTGAGGATGGGTGGGGATTGGTGGAGATGGGTGGATATGGATGGGGATGGGTGGAGATGTGTGAGGATAGGTGGAGATAGGTGGGGATGTATAGAAATATGTGGGGATACGATACGATATGTTACACTTTATTGTAAGTACCAGTTAGAAAAAATACACATTATAATTTAATAAAAACTATGGTAGTAGAATGGGCGGTCTTATCGCTTAAAGCGATCTCTTCCAGACAATCTTTGTATAGACATCAAGAAGTAAAAGAAAAAGTCGGCGGTGTACGATTCTAGATATGATATTATTTGGTACATTACTTAAATTATACAATACAAACATTTCAATTCTTCTATATAACATTAATATACTAATTTATATCAATATCAAATCCATACCAATGTATTTGTTTGTTTATTTCACAAGCTTCTCCCACTGCTTTATTTTGGGGAGCTTTCAGGCGATAACCGGCTGGACGGATTTTGATGAAATTTGGAATAGAGAGATCTTATATCCTGGGATAAAACATCGAATTCTTTTTATCCCTGAAGTTTGTAATTTTCGAAGGGAAAACTGGAAAAACTGGAAAAATTATGATTACTCGCTGTAAGAAACGGTTGCAATGGAAGCGAAATAACAAAGTATGTCAAAAAACATCAAGAGCGTTGGAGCTATACCTACTTTTGCATTGGTTTTTAATATCCTAGAAGAACTTAGGATGCTTTTTTTGCGATAAACAGTAGTCCGCGCGGATGAAGATGCGGGCGGGAATGCTAGTATATAAATATATTGAAAAACAATAATACGTAGCAGTGTTGTCAGAGTTTGGATAAGGTTATATAGGGACTTCTCACCATATTTTTAAAAATAGGTAGGGATTTAGCGCGCCAGATATCGATCGGCAGTGCATTCCACAGTCGGACAGCTTGTATTGTAAAGGATTTACTATAGAACTGGGAAGTGTGGATAGGAATTCTAAGTTAGAGAGTCCTGGAAGAGCGCAATGAATGTCATTGTCAAGGTTGGATGAACTCAAAACGTTCTTTCAGGTATAGTGGGGTAGAAAGAATAAATAGGATACTGTAGAGCAGAGAAAGGATATGCACATTCCGGTGAAATGGTCATATTTGCGTAGGCCGTATATGAACCCAATACAGAAATTTTGTAAGCGTTCAAGCTTATTAAACTACTCTTCGGTTAAATCTAGGTATAAGGCATTAGCATAATCAAGTATGGCGAGCAAGAGTGATTGCGCGAGGGTAAGTTTGGTGGTAATACGCAGGAAATACGAAACCTCCTGAAACAAGAAGAGGAAGCAAACATATTGTGACTAGTCTCTGCCAATGGGTACCCATGACAGATGCTTATCAATAAGGATTCCTAAATTCTTCACCTTGTTGCTAATTGTAATATTGGTTCCTTCGAAAATTACCCGTGGAAGGCGAACTAATAAATTTTTGAGCTCTATTTATTACAATTATTTGGGTTTACGCCGGATTTATCCTGAGCCCGTACGAACAATTCAATTCTTATATTCGCTGTAGATCGCTGTTAGTTTTGTCAATTGCAGCAGATAATTGCTGCAAAGAAGCCTGTGAGTAAATTTGCAAGTCATCTACATAAAGGCGGTAGGAATAAGAGAGCTGTTGAGATATAAAGTTGATAAAAAATTAAAATAGAAGGGGTGATAAAACACCGTCCTGAGGTACACCTGCTATTGTGTTACACCATGATGAAAAGATCTCATCAATCTGAACATGCTGCCGGCGACCATACAGATAACTACGAAATCAATCAATTACCGTTGGAGATATGTTAAGATAGCATAAAAGTCCTAATAAAATGACAAAATCTACATTATAAAATGCGCTGCTAAAGTCAAGTAGTGACAAAACAGACCATCATCCATGCCATGTCGAATGTCGTCAATTATTTTAACTAGCGCAGAAACAATACTGTGTCCAGAACGAAAACCAGATTGAAAAGGGTTCAAAAGATTATAACGGATAAGGAAAAATGTAAGCTGTTATTGGACGAGGTGTTCAAGAAGTTTTGAAAGGATAGGTAGAATAGATATGGGGCGGTAGTCAGGGAAAGAAGAAGAATTAGTTTTATTATGAAGTGATTAATGCTTCCTTCCAGTGGGGATGTGTAAGTTTAGTAAAATAAGTTATTGTATTTGTTCCTTATATGGTGTAATAAAGTGTTTATTATTATTATTATAGATGGAGTAATTCTTTATAACTCGCGATTTGTACGTGGCGTTGATGTTTCACGACAAACGAATGGCCATGTGCCCTGACCAGCCCCACCCGCTTTTCACGTGATATTAAAGCATACCATATCTGCTCCCGTTTAACTAGGTTTAGCGTATACTGCTCTAATTCTGAGGTTTTGTTGAACTTAGCAGAATATGTCACTTTTCGGGGTGAGCAGATCCTAAAGACCAGCCTCTTCCTAAGCTTAGAATCAGCTATCATCTTATTCTTCTGTGTTAGCTTATCGTCTTACTGATTACAAACAGCACAAAACCAGCTGTTGAAGTAGTTTTGGTAGTTGTTAAACCTGTTTACCTATAACTGTAAACAAATAAAAAAAATGTTATTCTAATATACATACCATGAGAATAGACATAAACTGATGAAATTCAACAAGGTTTATTTTTGTCACTACATCCATCAAATTGATGTCTCTTAAGTCGTGAACTACGACGAATCCATTTACGTAATCATGCGCTTTTAAATATTCCGCTACCTGTAAAAATATATATGTTTTTTTAAGTGATAGTTAAAATAGAGTCGGTACAGAGAGACTCGACACTGTGGTAATAAACCAAATAATCAAAGGGAATTGTAATTTACGCAAGCGAAGCCGACACACATTTTGGCGTCAATTTGGTGAAAGTCTCTGTTCATTGAGGTGAACCATCATGTGCATTAGAACGTTTACAATTACTAAAAAAAACACATAAATTATAGCTAAAGACTATATTGATCACATCAGCTTTCGAACAGAAAGAACCGCATCAAAATCGGCTCATTCGTTTGGGAGCTACGATGTCACGAACATACACATAATTAAACACTTGTTTGTACTTCTTGTTTGCATGGGGGTTAAAAATAGACTCATAGTAATAAATAATTCAATGCATAACAAGTAAATCATCAAGGTAAGATGAAGGTAAAAATAAATAATTATAAAAAACAAAAAACCAGACTGTTAAATAAATGATGCCTCCGAATTCATATTATATTTCAAAATCAAAATCTCGTTTGCCTCTTTTTAGTTTGATTCACAGTCTGTTTATTTGTTTTTATAATATTTTACTATTATATTATACTTTTTAGTTTATATTTATAAGAATTAGTGAGAATAGTTGCTAACCAACTTTAAATCGTTATAGATCCTAAATGGTCATTCGAAACGAAAAATTATAAGAGAAAGCTAAAGATTATTTTCAAATACCTATTAAATAATACCCAACTTGATTGAGTTCATAGACGTTTTTTTTTTCTTATTTACGTTATAGTTTGACGTAAAAATCATCAAAACCAGTCCACTCGTTTAGTCTATATACTGCTTAATACCAATGCAATGATACCGTACTTGACATAGTTCGTCAATTTTCAGTTTTTTCTGTTTCACAATATGGAGTCTGGTTGTCGCCTTATTGAATTTTGAGTACTATCATGTCTTTAGTAGCGCTCGCAAGATTAAGACAAATCGATTGACGATCATTAAAATTTTTGATTGATCATTAAAATTGATCCGCGCATTTGGTCTACATAGTGCCACAAAATACACACAAACATAGGCTGATAAACACATTACTGACTCCCTGCCAAAAAAACTACTTTTCAAATAACTGCCTATGTCCCTCGGGATGATGTAACATCCAAGTCTGTTCAGGCTTTATAAAGTTATAGAGGAATAAAGAAGGGTACTTATCTACATACATGAACCCTAAAATCATTATACTCCTTTTTTGATCAGTAGTGTAAATAGTCGAAAAGTTATAGCTGCATACTGTTGCGAGCGTTTTATCGTTTCAGAGAAATTTTAGTAATTTAAACAATTTACTTCAAAGAAAAATCTATCTTTTAATAGTCAAAACTTATTATTAAATAATAAAACTTATTTTTAAATAATAAAACTTATTATTAAATAATAAAACTTATTATTAAATAGTATAACTTATTATTAAATAATAAAACTTATTATTAGCTAATTTGTGAAGATTATGGACTCTTCAAAACGAAATGCAAAAAGTAAAACAAGAGAACAATTCAAAAACTGAAACCCATCTATGGTCGGGTAATAACTAGCTTAAAAGCTAAAAAAAACACGCCTGCCCTGCCAAAAAAGAGATTTTGCCAAAATAAATAGATATTCTTGGAATGGGCTTATTAAGACCTTCAATTTGATACACATATTGTAAATTTCAAAGAAAAAATATTTTTTTCAAGTTTGAAAATTGATGAATTTTTAAAAAAAATATATATAACACCTAGCCTATGTTACTCGGGGGGATATAAGGATTCCAGCGATACCCCATACATCCAAATTTATTCATTTAAAAGTTATGGTTAACATATAAACATACATGAATGCTAAAAACATAACTTTCCTTTTTTTGGCAGTCGTGTAAAAAGTAGACAACGACACTTTTGCGAAGAAGACGATTCGATTGATACCTCACTTGTCGAAATCGGACCAAGTTTTTAGTTTGAACACATACCCCTTCATTTGCATCGCCGTAGCCCGGTAAAAGAAATGCCTACCTATAACACTATATACCTGAACATGAATCGACTAATACCTCGCTTGTCAAAATTGGACCAAAAGGGGCGACGCTATTGTATAACATGCACATACCCACATAACTACTAAACTGTTAAACTCATTACCCTTCTCATGTATTGCCGTACCCGGTAAAAAGGTCCTCACAGCATGAAAGCTCTTCAAGTAATGTGTTGTTATCTTATCTCCTAGGATGAGGGTGTCGGAGACCGTTCTGAGGCCGCTGTCCGTTCGGTTCAGCCTCTAAGAGGAATCGATTGATATTTGTCAAAATCGGACAATAGGGGCGACTCTATGATAGAAAATTCACAAACTTAAAAACATAGGCTGTTAAACTCATTACCCTTCCCTTGATTTGCCGTAGTCAGGTAAAAATATTAATGTAAAATACTTTGCGGTCTGTAGACAATAGGTATACAATTATATCGGTCACAAATGCATTTTAATTTGTAACGTGACATGGCTGTTCTAGCTAGTAATACTTACCACTATATTTAGTCTATAATAATCCAAGTAATGAGCAGAAGTGAACTCCTTGGCAACAAATTTTACTAAAAATATTCTTTGATACTCTTTCGTCATTTTTGGCAAGGGAACAACACATCTGTAAAAAAAAGCGCTTTTTTTATATAACTAGAGGCACCTCACAACTTTGCCTACATGGAAAATGATAAAAATACCCATTGTGGTATTCCAGGACCTATGAAGTACTCTATGTGGTATTCCAAGGCCTATGACCGCTAAATCCCCTTTGGCGCTGTAGCAACCAAAAAAAAACATGGACGTTAAGTTTTACCATTTGACCGATTTAAATCGATTTAAATGTAATCCCGCATTTATTATCGAATTTGTGTGTTTCTCTCCTCTAAGGGATACATAATATATTTTACGTTAAAACACCAAAATAGCAAATATTTTATTTTAAAATAAAACCACGGAGTTTCTCCGCGAGTCGTAAATTTTTGCAATTTTTGTTGGTTTTGACAAAAATATTCTGGTCACTTTGTTTGCTAAACTGTGTTGATGTTTTAATGTTAACGGTTAGGTAGGTTCATTTAGTATTTAAATAAAACAAAAAAACAGTATTTCATCGCTTTCAGTTCCAAAATTATTTTTTTCTGAAACTTCTCCCATTTTTAGCTTCATTATTTTTCTGCGGTACCCTCTCCTTACATAATAATTTCATAACACTTTGGTTCGGTTTGTCAGTGGCTACATATATTCATATTCAGCCAATCACAGGCTGAGTTTTGTACGGTTCCGCCAAACCATTGAGGCAGGAACGGAAAATAAGTTCAAAAAGTATCAGTTAAATTCAGTATCTATTAAACAGGATTGTCTTCTGTTTATATGATTGTGGTATTAACTTCTGCTTAGCGTGAACATATCTAATAATTTTCTGAACGAAAAATTTGAATCACGGTCGGGGTAGACATATAAACATTAGATTTGTGAGGCGTTATCTTAACGACACGAAGTTAATTGCAAAAATAGCCGTGTTCTATTGGTCAGCTCAAAATAATACCAATTGATAGCGATGCCGTCCCAGTGAGACGGATTTACAAACTAAGCGAAAAAATTTGAAACATTTAGTCACGGTAGCCGAACTTAGTAAAAGCATGTGCCACTCAGAGGCACGGAATGACGCGGGTTCGTACCCCGTCTGCGATTCAAATTTTTCGTTTAGAAAATTATTGGATAGGATTGTCTTCTATTTGGGAACGATATTTTGCAGGGTACCCCATAATAAATCAAAAACTGATCAAGTTTCATGTTAAGTAAGTACTATGTTTGAAATGTCGCGACAAAACACGTTGCAGTAAGCCTCCCCGCCTTACCTCACTGCTTTGTGTAAAGTTGTTGTGTGACAAATTTAGATTAAGATGACAAATTAATTAAAGTTTAGATGTTATTATAGTCCTCTGCGCACTGCTATAGTTAGAGAGACAAAACAAATGAGAAGCGAAGCAAAAGGCGGCTGCGTATGATAGTGTGTGTGAGTGGATAATTTATGTTTTTTTGTGGTATATGTCCACACGTTTGGCTATATATTTTTTTTTTTTTTTATTACGGTCTTGGCAATCGTTTGACCACGATCTCACCTGATGGAAAGCGATGATGTGGTCGAAGGTGTAGCACGCTTGCCTAGTAGATACCTATTCACTCTTGACTTGAACACACCAGGGTTATATTTTACCGGAAACACTGACGAGGGCAGGACATTCCACTCCTTCGAAGTTCTTTAATAAATGAAGAAGCGTAACGCTTCGTTCTTGTGCGAGGTATTTCAACCATAAAATGATGGCGCTTTGCCGATCGTAGTCGTACGGTAATGGAAATGTGATGGGGGAATCAGATTGTGCAGTTCTTGTGCACACTCTCCATAGTGCAATCTGTAGAATACCGACAGACTTGCGACCTAACGTCGATGCGCCAGACTTTGAAGCTTACTCTTTACCAGAGTGTCATCTCCAATGAGCCTCATAGCATGTCTCTCAATTGAATCCAAAGCCTCGAGCTGATACTTGGCAGAACCGTCCCAGAGGTGGCAGCAGTACTCCATACAAGATCAGACCTGTGCTTGATAAAGATTCAAAAGCTGTCCCAGCGTGAAGTACCGTCTAACCTTAGACAAAATACAAAGTTTCTTTGCAGCTACCATGGCTTTGGATTAAATGTAAGACCCAAAATTCAGGTTCGATGTGAGTTCGCCACCCAAAAGCTCCAGATGGTCACCTAATGGTATTGTTACACTTCGGAAAGACGGATATCGGTTAAGAGGACTCTTTTTAGCAGAGAACAAACACGCCTGTGTTTTAGTGGCATTAAACTTAACCAGGTTAGCATCACCCCAATCGGACACGGTTTCTAAGGCTAAATTAAAACGGTCCATAGCCTCTCTCTGAAGCTGGACAGCGTCGCAGCTGGCTTGATTATTGGAACTTTATGTCTCAACTACAGTACTGTCATCTGCATACCGAAAGGTACCGGGCTCAAAAAGTCAATAACGTGCAGTAAAAACAGTGTAGCCGAGAGAACCGATCCCTGAGGTACACCAGCATTCATGGCCATTTGATCATACGAGCAGCCCTCTAGGACTACTCAAATAGATCGTTCCCTCAAAAAAACAGCTATCCAATTGCATACGCCAACAGATAATCCATATGAGGGAAGCTTGTTTAAAAGACCATCGTACCAGACCCGATCAAAAGCCTTAGATATAACAAGGGAGACGGCAAGCGCCTCACCATGCATCTCGATGGCTTCGCTCAGTACGTGAGTGGCATACGCGAGAAGATCCCCAGTAGACTGGTTTCAGCGAAATCCGTATTGCCGGGTCACTGAGGAGATCATTGTCCTCAAGGTATGCCAATAGCCTAACGTTATGACACGCTCCATACACTCATAGAGTAAGGAGGTTATTGAGATGGGGCGATAATTGGCGGGATCAGCACTATTACTCTTTTTAGGTACTGGTTGTACATATAATTAAATATCATTAATGTAGGATTTAAACAGACAAGCTTTCAAGGCTAAAAAATAAACACGAAGACAAAGGCGGGAGTGAAGCAACGCTTCGTTCCCGCCTTTGTCTTCTAACCTATCACGGTGAAGTCTGGCTTCCGCCTAGCGCCTCTAGCGGTAGATAATATAACTATTTTAATAGGATCAGTAATGTTTGACCATATAGTTTTTTTTATAGACTTACGCCAGTTGATGAACACCTTCCAATGCACTTCTCACATTACTACCTATGAACAGTTTCGGCAACAAAGTTCTGAACGTGCACAACTTGTCGATTTGCATCTTAGCTTTTTCCACGGAACCTTTGCAAGCTATAATGGTTTTTTCCAAGTATACTCGGCCTGTAAATATATAACATACTATACTAATACCAAAATGGAAAAAATATATCTCAATCAATTTTTTTATTTTAGATGGATTGACTAAAAAAAACGTCTTAAACTAGTTTGTGGAAACTGGACAAAGGTAAAAATATGGAACCTTATAAATCGTGAAGATATATTTGTTAGATAGCATACCTATAAATAAAAAAAATATAATCTATATTTGAATTGAGAATCTCCTCCTGTTTAAAGAGGCGAGATTTAATTAAGTGACGTATTTTTTAGTTATTATTAAAAATACATTGCTTAATTAAATCTCATGCTGGACAAAAGAACTAGGTACATTAGTATGCATCAGCATCCAACGATACAGAGTTCGATCCTCGCAACAATCACTTTTCTAAGAGCGTATTTCCATCGTTTCGTGCTTTGCCTGTTCGGAGGGTTCGAATCTGTCAGTCCCAGCAGTAAATTATCGTTGAGTAATATTCAGAATAGGTGTACAGTAACGAAGTCATAAATAGACTGAGATCGAATGAAACTACCCAACTCTTTTTATTTTATAAATATTTTCATCTCTTGCTACTAAGAATTTTTTAAATTTTTATTCAATAATTACCATAATAGTAATCATAATATTCGGGACAATTCCGGACAATACTGGAAAATTTTAATTAACCTACTACAAAGTACCTTGTTACCTTGTACTATGGGCACTAAACAACGGATAAATAATACACATAGATAAGGTTTGCCATAGTCACCACGCTTGGCAGGCGGATTGGTGACCGCAGTGTTGTACATGAGTACTCGGAGGACGCTGCTGCCCATCTTCCGGTGTGTAATCCCTTAGTTGCCTCTTACAATATCCACGGGAGGATTTGGAGGGGTCTTATTCTAAGCCGAGACCGCCACCGTCAAATTTATTAAATAATCTAAGATTTGATGTCCTCATATCAACTTTTTGTAAGTTTATTTATTTTATATTTTTGGGCCCCTCAATCAAAAAACATATTCTTTAATAATTTTTGACTTTAATTTAATTTTTAATTTGTTTTATTACCAATAGTTCACAGCCAAAGCCTGATAATTAAAATCCACTAACCTAATAAGTAGTTTGTAAATAGATGATAATTCTCATTATAGGCTCACTGCACGGCTGCCGTTGCAGCCAACCCTGTACCAAAACCGGTCGCGCGTGTGCACATACTGCTTAGACAATAAAAACTTGAAAATAAAATTGAGTACGTAACTACAAATTTCAATTACAATTATAAAATCACACTGATATAACTTTTAATGACGTCAATACGTTGTTGTATTTTAAACTAGCTGTGCCTGCAGCTTTGCCCGCGTGGTCATTTCTCTAGGTCAAAAGTAACCTTAATGTTATTCCAGGACCAAAAGGACCTATACTGTACAATAACAGACACACATTTATTGAAAATTCGTTAGCCGTCAAATAGTTTTTAGTTGTTTGCTCGGATTCTGATTATCGGATTGAGATACAAAGTACACCAAGTTTGAAGTCAGAACCTAAGCTTACTAACAGCGACTCTAACCGGGTTTCAAACGGTCCAGTAGTTTTAAGTGATGCGCCAATAAACAGACAGATATACATCATTTTTTCAAATGTTATAGTATTGTTGAGTATATATAGTATTGTTCTATTTTAAGTCCTCTATACCATTTTTCAAATGACCTTCATCGTACAGACTTTTGTTCATTACTTCTTTATTAAAAGTATAGATATAAAGTAGATAACCTTTTATCAACTACGTATTTGCAATTACAATTAATGTAAGATAAATCTCGCAGTCCATTTCGTGTGATCTTTTCTTGTATAATGGACCTGACCCTGAACCCTGAGATGCTGCGTACATATGAATTCGAACAGTCCTTGACATAGCACTTCGAAGTTGTAAAAGGCTACCATCAATGGCCAGGGTTTGCATCTTTTCCTGCGTTATTTTGCCACCGAAGTCAAGAATCGAATTTAAAAAAAAACTTTCAATTGCACCTCTAGGTAACCAAGGAATATCTCCCCCAAATTTCAATCTCTAGTTCCACCGGTTTTTCTATCCGTTGTCTGTCAGTCAGTCTAGGTATAGGTAATATTATAATGTGTTTTCAATAAAAGACTCAACGTGCAGCTAAATAGGTGGAATATTTTAAATAGCTAATAATTATATTATACACTAGCTTTCCCGCTGACCCGTATAATTAAAACAAATGAAGTTTACATATAGGTGTAATAATGGGCAGTCTTAACGCTCATGTATTTTTCTTATTATCGATTTTGCCATGTTCGGCCTGAATTATTATTGTAATGAAGGATGATTTGGACAATAATTATATTCGTATAACCTTTAGAAAACGTGTAGTTTTTTTGGTATGTACCTATATATCTTGAAAAGAACCTCTATTTATACACGACTGGCCAAAAAAAGTGCTATGTTTTCAGGGTTCATGTATGTTTGTATGTATATATCTATGTATGTGAGTTTCCTTATTCCACCATAACTTTTAAATTATGGTGGAATAAGGAAAGTAACTCATTTAATTTTAAGTTTTAAATGCCTAAATAGATTTGGATGTATGGGGTTAGAATACTTACCCCCCCGAGTAACATAGGATATAATTTTTTTGAAAAAAAACTATATGGCCGCTCCATTATCAAATGCAAAAAAAAGATACGTTTTTTTCAATATGGGTAAGTATTGCTATTTTTATACGAATTTTCCATATATGTATATCACATTTCTTGAATAATGATTCTTTTGACAAACTTACTCAAATTCTTGTTAACAAAGTGTTTCTGCTTTTTCATCCATTGTTCCAAAATATCCACAGACTGGTCCATCCTGCCATTTTCCAAATTGTATATCTTTCTAATAGTCACTAGGGTGTCAGGCAGAAACTCTAAAATAGGATTTTTAGGAATTATTTCCATATTTACCGATTTGTACGTTCACTGAGAAACACAAAACCGTACTGCGCTATTATCATTGACATGACCTCTTTTATGTCAGAGTAATTTTATATACAGCGCAATATATAATTTTATTATTATTATGAAACAAAGTTGTCAATGATGTCTGCATGTCTGTTTAGAAATATCGGTTCGAGATTTCATCTTTTAATATTATTTTGTATGTATTTAAGTAGTGAGCGGTTGTTTACATATATGAATGTTCGTTTTTATTAACCGACTTCCATAAACGAAGTTATCAGGTTAAATGTAATATTGTTGAAAATACTTAATATTCATGTTAGTTTACATACTAGATATCTAAGCATAATATATGTAAAAAAAACGTGTATGTAACGCTTTTACGATATGATCACTTATGTTTGACCATATCATGAAATAGTCGTGAGATTAGCTGTTCATATCGTAAAACCTAATCGTTCATTGATCTGAACAAAACACTTCATGATGTCAACGATAATTTCATGAAATAAAAGGTTATCATGATGTGGCCAACCATTTCCATTTGACGATATGAACAGCTAATCCACGACTACTTCATGATATGGTCCAACATAAGTGATCATATCGTAAAATAGTCACATACACGATTTTGGTTGTCCACGTACCTAAATCTCGGACACTACAAGTCTGATTGCAATAATTTTTAGAGTAGATAGTTTTAAAGGTGTTCCGAAGTGGCTTCCGAAGTAGCTTTTCCACGATTGAACACATTTACGCTGTCAAGCAACTGATGGAGAAGAGTCATGAGTTCAACCGACCCATGTGTATGGCCTTCGTCGACTACGAGAAGGCCTTCGACAGTGTCGAACACTGGGCTCTGTTTGACTCTCTCCATCGCTGCAGCATCCCCGCTACGTGGATATACGTTGGGAGCTGTACCAGTCGGCAACTATGCAGGTTCGACTGCATGCTTTGACAAACCAATAAACATCAAAAGGGGGGTGCGACAAGGGGACACCATAACACCCTAACTCTTTAGTGTGGCTCTAGAAGACGTGATGAAGACGCTCGCATGGGATACCAAAGGAATTAACATCAATGGTGTCCACTTGTCGCATCTGAGATTTGCAGATGACCTCATCATATTTGCTGAGATCCTGGAAGATCTCCAAGACATGTTGTACGACCTTAGCAGTGCCTCTTTAGCTGTAGGCCTGAGGATGAATGTCCAAAATGAAAGTCATGACCTATATCTCCACCGTCACGAATCCTGTCCTGATAGTAGGAACCGGGAGGTTGGAGGTGGTGGATCATTACACGCACCTTGGACATAGTTTATCCTTTGGCAAAGAGCACCAAAATAGGGAGATCTCCAGACGGATACAGCTCGGATGGGCGGCATCCGATGCCACAAATCCTGAAGACCCACCTCTATAACCAGTGTGTCCTACCCACCATGACGTATGGTGCCGAGACATGGACGCTCTCAAAGAAAGCTGTGTACAGACTAGGAGTTTCAGAAAGGGCCATGGAGCGAGCCATGCTCGTCAACAAATTACAGGACCGCATTCCTAATGTCGAAATCCAACGTTGAACAAAAGTTCGAGACATTAAGAAGAGTATCATGGAACTAAAATGGAATTGGGCGGGACACATGGCTAGGCGAGGTGATGGCAGGTGGAGCAAGTCTTTGACCGACTGGCACCAAGAACTAGCAAGAGGAAGGTGGGACGTCCAGCGGCACGATGGGTTGATGATCTCAACAGGGTGGAGGGAAAGACATGGATGAGTTTATCATCCGATCGAAAGGCGTGGCAACAGCGAAAGGAGGCCTATACCCAGCAGTGGGTAGGATGCTGTAAATGATGATGATGATATAATTTTAAAGATTTGGACTTAAAACTGTTCCAGTAAAAAAATATTTATATTCCTATCGAACAGAATTAAGTATTTCATATTTACTACCTACTTACTACCTACTACCTTCTTCTTTAACGTAACAAAAAAGTATGAATTAAAACGAATAAATAAAACGACTTCAAATAGTATAAAACTTAAAAGGTAAAAATAAATATATTTTTTGGGGCCCAGAATAGGGCAAAATGTAGCCCTTATAAGATCTCTCACGTGTCTGCCTGTCACAGATGTTTTTCTATGAGCTATGGTGGCCACGCGGTATACCTATGCGCGTGAGAATCTTACGATACAGGGTTCATAGAAAAATATTTGTCCCTCATATTTTTCAATTATTAACCGACTTCAAAAATGGAGAAGGTTCTCAATTCGATCCGCATGTTTCTTTTTTTTGTTTGTTATCTCAGAACTCTGTGATTTATGAACTGAATTCGAAAATACGAGTTTTTTTTGTTTGCAAGTATATACTTTCAGATTGGTCCCATAGAAATTTTATCAAAATCGGTTCAGTAGCTTTTTAACCAGTTCCGATAATAAGGTAAATTTGGTTCGAGCGTACGCGAAGTACGAGCGTTTGAAGTCGGTTGTTCACGTTTTTGTCAAAAAATAATTATTACGTGTTTCTCAAGTAATTAGGTAAGTATAAGAAAATTTGAGTGGGGGTAAATTAAGAGACATTTGAACTACTTTTTGAAGTGCGCGGGTGAAGTCGCGGGCAACTGCTATTGTATATTTATATTCACAAAGTTAATAATACCAGCTACTTAGAATTTGTTATGAAATAATTACATTGTTATTTTTTTGTCTTTCTTTCTAGTTTTCCCACCCGCGATTTCGTACGCACGGACCACTGTTTATCGCAAAAAAGCAGCCTATTATCTTCTAGGATATTATAAACCAATGCAAAAGTATGTATACACATCATAGACATATGTATTTACTTCGTAAAGACAGGGTGGAAGACAAATTACAAGGTCGCCAATTCGTCGGTGTCAAACTCACTGCCGTGACCAGGGCGGTCGCACTCCGCAACAAGTACACATAAATTCGAGGACCCAATATTCGGGTCCGTTCAGTCGAGTGTCAAGCGCTCGATGAGTCGCGCGCCTTGTACTTAGCGATAGAGCACCTACTTACGTAAAGTTATTGACAAACTTTATTCGTGTTTTAATTATGAGTACCAAGAAGAAAGCTAGAAAGTACTGCATAGCATTCGGCTGTTTGAATAGTGATAGAAATGACGAATTGTCATTCTTTGCGTTTCCAAAGGATATTGAAAGGTAATAAATTGTAATACCTATAATAGGTCCTAGTTATGTAGTTAGATATTGATATTTTTTGTTATGTAGGTTCCTATAGTTTTATAATATTTCATTTGTGTTCCATACCGAAGCTACACATATTTAAGGTTTTTCCGCGCAGAAATAAAGTCGTTTATTAAATCGATCAACGTAATTTTATAATTGATTATAGTAGGTATTGTTGATCGGAAAATGAATTACTGTGCTGACTTACTAAGTAGCCTACAACTAATTAGGAATTTATGTAATATATGTCTCGTATAATACCTACCTACTTTTAACACCTTTTATTACGTAGGTAGCAATTTATTTTCCACTCATTAAAAAGCATGGAATTCAGACAGGCACCTTTATTCATCAAAGTGCAATACCTATAGGATATAATGATAATCAACCAACGACACGTAGGTAGGTATCTCACTAAAGTTATCGGCGCGGCGGTCTGAAATGGGATAGGTAGGTAGTAAAAATGAGGTAGTAGGTCTATTCTAATAAGAATGTCATTGTATGTAATAGAACTATTTTAATTTATAATAATAAGTAATTACATAATACATTATTACTTATTTATTCTGTTACAATATCTAAGTCATAACATATCACAGGATAATTAGTAGTACAAGTACCTAGTCATATCTTAATACAACCCTACCGAGCGAAAAAGGGACAGAGCGATTCTGAAACGGTTAGTGCAATGGAAGTTCTCGCGCGTTGTGATACGGTGCATTCTAGCCTGCACGCGGTGGGCGAGCGCCTTCTAGGTAAATATAATTGAAAGCTCGCAGCGACGTGCGAGTTAAATTGCACTTTATAGCGTTGTAGCGAGAGTCACTATTTATTTAAATGACTTTACTCAGTTAGCCTTCTGTACTATTACTACTTTGTACTTTTGTACTGTACTTGTACTATTATTTATTCTGTGCCGTGACACCAACGTGAGCTAGTCAGTCTGCGACTGTGACGGAGGGCGGCCGCGGTTGCTTCTGTGACAAAATGCCTATTTGTGTGGTGAAAGGGTACACCAAACACTATTCATAAAATGCAATTAATAAAAAATATGGCATTTCTACCATCGGGAAGCTAAAATTTTGAATATTTATCTTACCTTTGGAATTTTATATTAATGTTAAATCGCTTATCGTAATATATGAACAACATGGGCGTTGAACGCTATAACATTGTAAAGAAGTTTCAAAATTTTAATTTTATTATATAATTAATATAATGTTGATCATCAGATTAAAAAGTAGAACTATGATTCAACAGTCTATATATTAGTTTATTCATCAGTTCCCTCCTATCTCCTAAACTCATATAATATTTTAAATTTCTCATTTGTTGATTTCCTTCTGAGCCCGTGTGTAAAAAAGTGTAGAGTCGTGTCATTCGACAGCAGCATTATGAAACATACTATAAAAGCAATGATTATTTACGAGTTTGATCAGATCACGCATAGTATTCACATAAGCTCCAGACGACTTCATCATCAGTCCGTGGTAAAAAAATAGCTAAATCTCTTTAGTTACTTACCAAGCTCTACTTAGCAAGGTTTAAATGCCTGCTTTCCAGCTCCATCATCACATAGGCTCAATGGTACTATTATTATTGTACTTACCTATTGTCATCAAAATTGTATATACAATTTTTTTTATATTAACTTCTATACGAAAATTTAGAAGTACTATAATATGATCAAAAGACAATGTAAATTTTCCTAGGGCAGGTGGCGTAATTCTTTTTACGCGTGGCCATCAACGTAACATGGAATTATCAATTCTATACAGTGTAAAAAACAAAACATATTGTTACAAGTATACCTCTAAACTCAGTCCGAACCGAGATAAAGAAGATTGAAGTTAAGATATTTTGTATGGAAATTGGTGCTTTTTTTTTGCGTCCATCAATGATACATGGTTTTATCATTTTTAAACAGTGTAACAAACTAAACATATTAAGATAAGTATACCTCTAAACTCAGCCCGAACCAAGATAAACAGGTTTACATACCTGTAGGGCAAATAGTACATTTATTTTTCGCGCGGCCATCAATGAAACATGGGATTATCAATTCTAGACAGTGTAACAAACAAAACATACAAGGACAATACCTCTAACACTAAACTCAGTCCGAACCGAGATTACATATTTGAGGTTTACATATTTGAAGTGCCCTTCGGATTGAGTCAAGAGGTATACTTGTCATAGTATGTTTTGTTTGTTACACTGTCTATAATTGATAATTACGTGACACATAGAGTGCCGCGCAAAAAACTTACCACCTGACCTACAAAAATGTATGGAAATATCCCTCTTTTTTTCGGTTTGGATTGACTTTAGAGGTATCTTCTCATATTAAGTTTTGTTTGATACACTGTCTAGAATTGATAATTCCATGTTTATTTGACACACATGCGAAAAAAGTTTGCGAAAATTTACGCCAGTTTTAGTCATGGTCTTATGTTTAAAAACTTACATAGGTACCTATTATGCTACACCATAAAAGTGTGTTAAAATAGTCCTAAGATTATTCTTAACTGTTGATTCTTTACTCTACAACGAAAAAGAACTTCCTAAATATCTTGCGCCTTTTGTTTCACTTAATTCGTATAAAAATATTAAAAAATTGTGTTTTTATTACCATCGTATTGTATTCATAATCATCAGCTGTTTGATCTCAGAAAATAATACACACTGATATGTTACAAAATTGTATATTTTTAGTGTATACATTATCTTTGGTCCCTGTTCCAATAAGCCGCTTCTTAAAGGTTACGTCCTCCAGTTTTTTCGCAAAATGAACCACGCGTTTTTGATGATTATCGTAGTTAACATGAAATCCTAGAGATAGCGCTGATTTTTCTCTAAGGGGCATTTGGAAAAAAGTTTGCTAGGTAAACCGCTTCTTGATATTTGATTCTATGATACATATGTGTATTACCAATGCTTATGATGTTTTTTGACAGACTTGTTATTTCGTTTCCATGACAACCACAGACCATTCTGTAATTACAACCATTCATTACAGTGATTAATCAAAAAATTACCAGTTTTCTCGTGGTAAATTAAAATTTTGCGGGATAAAAAGTATCCTATGTTTTATTCCAGGATATAAGCTATAACGGAATGAAATTTAGACCATTCTAAATTTCATTAAAATCCGTTATCGCGTGAAGGCTGTTGGGGAGCCTTCACACGATAATGGCTGCACAAGCAAACAAACAGAAAACGTGTCACTTTTATATATATTTTTTTATTTTTTTTTGGTATGGATTATATTTTCGTTCCTTCTTGTGTGTGTCTCTTATTTACATTGACGAAATCTCGGTTTGATAACGAGTGTCCATAAAATACCTAATCATATTATAAATAACAAAATTATATTCTGGACGAAAACATACATATGAAATTTGAAAATACAAACTAGAAATATGTTTTTGTTTTAAATTTTGCTTTTTGGCCGCAATTTTGCTCTTTGCTCTCGGTTCCGACTGCGGCCACAGTACATAATTATATTAAGGACTATACTGGCTGGATTTTTGAGGCGGGACAGGAAAACGTTCCTAGGAGACCATCCATAACTTTTTGAGATATTCTGACGTGAGCTCACAGATTTTGGAAAAAGTTTACAGTCAGCAAGAAAATGGTAATTTAAAAAAAAAACTTTTTTTGATGCCAATCGATCTTGTTTCATAATAAGATCAAAAGTCTCTACTGGACTGACTGAGGTTTGAGTACTAGAAATGTAAGAAATTGCGAAAAACTTTTCCCATACATATTGTTTGAATTTACCTTAACCGTTGTAGTTACAGGAAAACGTTCTTAGAAAGCTGTCCTTAATTTATGAAGATATTTTGACTTTCACTCACAGATTTTGTTAAAAAAAAAACAGTCTATGTATGCATGTAATTCAGTCTATGTGTAAAGGTGTGAATTAAATGAGAGACGTTCGCCATAATTGTTTCTTTATTTTCATTTCACTTACTCCTAAACCTTTTATAATTAAACTATCCCTTTCGCTCTATTCCAATTTCAGTTACTCTTTCACGCATTCAATCTTTTACATCTAGACATCCCTTTCACTACGTTCCACTTGTTTACAAATATCTGCTTACTCTTTCTCACTTACCTAAGATCCTTTCATTCCTTCCCTTTCACACTTTTCGGTAGCATAAGGCATTATGCTAAATTTAATGCTTACATGCCCTTTGAAATTTACAAATTTAATGACTGAAAGGAAATTCAATTTTAAATTTCACTAATACTTACATGCTCTTAGGGTTTACAATTTTAAATTATATTTCTCATTCATACAGTTATTTACTTGAGGTTACATTATGTACTTACTTATTTATTATGATTAAACAAAAACTGCACTCAGTTCATCTGTCACACTTGGTTACTAGGTACTAACTTATACATTTTTGCTTAAAACTAATATTATTCTATATGTAACTTAATAGTATGATTTATCTTGATAACATACATTTTGGGGTTTTGATTATATACTTATTTTTATGAATTTACATTAGGAAAACAAAATGAACATATTTTACTTTACATATTTTAAACATTCAATGTATGTACTTACTATAAGCTTATTTAATGATTTTACTTTAAGAAAACTAAATTTACATGTTTATTTATAAGTGCTTATTTTAATTAATTTACATTATGAAATAAATACAAATCCTCTTTTTCTCATTTTAAACATACATTTTTATGTACTTGCTATGCACATATTTTATACATTATGTAATAATTTAACATGTTTTACTTTTACATACATTATTATAGGTAGTTTAAGTATTATGTATTAAATTTTTAATACATTTAGTTGTTTTTATATTTTATGAGAAAGCTGAAATTATATTTACTTGTTAAGTACTATTTTTAAAGCTAGAGTACTTGAATCTATGACAGACTTATTGTAGTTAGTTAGGCATGCTTTTACTAAATTATTTATGTAAGAATGGTATAGTGATATATTTAGTAATATTGTTTATAGTTAGGCTTTTTGACTGTTCGTCCTGCCCTGGTTGTGTAATATTGGTCATCAATTGGGAGGATCTTTGTATAGTCATCATCAGGGGAGTTCTCACTATGGTCATCATATGGGGAGTTCTCATCAACGTGGTAATCCTTACTGGGATTGTCTTGTCCTTCTTGGGTGTTATTTATTGTACTGTAATGGTTATCTGAAATTGCTGAAAAATAATCTAGATTGTGAGGTGATGTTAGCGGTTTCAAAAATTGTACATGTACTTTCTTCTTCACTGATGGCTTATTTACATCTTGTATTTCATAACAGACTGAACCAATTTTTTTAGTTATTTTAAACGGGCCTTTGAATCTTGGCGGGCGTTGTTGAAGGCTGCGTTCTATATCTTCATAAATTGTACCAAATTATACTTCATTGGGTGGTATTCTGGGTTGAAATCTAAATAATAAATAAAAGGGTTTTGTTGTTTTCTGTACTGAAGTGTTTATAGCCAATACTGCTTTTGGTAATAATTTATCCCAATCTTCTTCATTTTGTAATGCATACTTTGTAAGTGTTGACATTATTGTAGCATTTGCCCTTTCGATTATTCCATTACTTTGTGGAGTGTACGGGGTTGTTGTGATACTTTCAATACCCTATTTTGAGAAAAACTTCTGCGTTACTTGACTTGTAAAACATGGTGCTCCATCGGATATGTATGTTAATGGTGGTCCATACATATAAATTATATCATTTTCTATGGTCTCAATAACATCTTTTGCTGAGAGAGAACATGTGGGCTTCGTAAATATATATCTTGTGGCATGATCTATGTGTACAAATATGTATGTTTTTCCTGAAGTTGTTTGTGGTAGTGCCACAATATGGTCTGATGATATTATTTGCATTGGAGTTTCTGGTATGGGTCGCGACCCATTTCACCATAAGCTAATGTTGTACGTCTGTTTATTTTTGCACAAGTTATACATGACTTTTTATATGTTTTTATGTCTTGTCTCATTGTTTTCCACCAGTATTTACTTTTAATTTTGTTCAGTGTTGTTTCAAAATCTAAATGTCCGTTTTCATCATATGCTATTTTAATTATATTTGATCTTAAGCTTTGTGGAACTACAATTTTTTCTTTGTTTTGCAACTGTTCTTTGTTTATATGAATTAAAATATTGTCTAGTACTTTAAATGAGTCGTTAATCTGCTTTAAATGTTGTATAGTTGGTAGTTTTTGCAATTTCTGACATATTTGCTGAATAAATGGGTCTTTACTTTGAGCTAATTTTAATTTTTCTGAGTTGCTACTTATTACCATAAGACATACTTCATTTAATGGATATCTTGAAAGATGGTCTGCTATATAATTTTGACGTCCTGGTGTTGGTGTAAAATCAAATGGTGCTAAATCTATGACATATCTGGCAATTTTTCTGTTAAACTTTGCTTTGTTTATTATATATGCTGTTGAGTAGCTGTCTGTTATTAATGTGAACTTGTTACCAAGTAAATATATTCTGAACTTACTTACTATTGCCAATGTGCTGCTGTTACTTCCAACTCATTTATTTGATATCGGGTTTCTGCATCTTTCAAACTTCTGCTGGCATATTCTATCACCTTCTTTTCTCCATTTTGTATTTGCAATAAACATGCGCCTAAACCTTTGTAACTGCTATCTGTCTCTACAATAGTCTCTGCATTTTGTTGAAAATTTGATAAAATTGGTGCCGACGTTATCAATTTCTTTAAATTATTGAATGATTCCAATTGTTCAATTGTGAGTTCTATCTTTTTATTTTTACTATTTTCCTGTTTATAATTTTTCATATTAATTGATTTGTCCTTTTTCAAAATGTCTTGTAATGGTTTTGCTAAGTTTCATATTGTTCAACTGCAATAGTACGGTTTGGATCTGTGCGTTCTTGTTGAAATCCAATTAATCTTCCAAATAATGGTATTTCTGTGTCGATGAATATACATTTATCTTTGTTTAGTTTTAATTTTTTCTCTCTAGTTAGTTCAAATACTTTTTTTAATATTGTTATCAACTTATCAATGGTATTAGCACCTCCGGAAATATCATCAAAGTATACTCTTACACCTTCATTGTATAGGTTACCATAAGTTGTGTTTACAACTTTTGACATGATTGCTGGTCCTCCGACTAAACCAAACATTACTCTCATGAATTCTACATGATAATCTTGTGTCACAACTGCAGTTTTGAAAATATCTTCTCTTATACAAATGTTAAAAAAAAAAAATGTTAAATGTTAAATGGTATGCATGATAAATATCTAATTTAAACTTGAAAATAAATTGTGAAATAGTTTGTATGATATCGTCCATTCTTTCTATAGGCTGAATATCTAATATGGTAATTGGGTTAATTGTTTTTGAATAATCAACTACAGGTCTGTAGGGAGTAGTATCGTGAAATGGTTGTTGTACTACAAACATTGGTGCTGCATACGGAGAGCTTGATAATCGACATACTTTCTGTTCTAACCATTTTTCAACTGTTTCTTTAAAAAATTGACGTTCGGGTACTGGTAATCTGTAAGGCTTGCAACTTATTGGTTTTTCATGTTTTAGGTTTATTTCTAACTCAAAATCTGGAAATTTTCCTATATCATTTTTGAAAATATCTTGATAACTGTTCTACTTTTGTTATGTCATTTTCGTTAATTGATGCAGTAATATTTTTTTTATTAATGCAACAGGCTACTGACTTTTCTGTCCTTGTTACACTTGGAAAATATTCTGTGTGGGTGGGTGTAATAATGCAAATTTTACCATCGGGTTCATGTATGATGCGAGCATATACTGATAACTGCCAATCTTTTCCTAAGATCATAGGCACGGGTAGGTTTTCACATATTGCAACTTGTGGCATAATATAATCTATTTTTCCTAGCTGTAATCTTGCTGAAATCCATCCTAATGGAGTTAAATCATTTCCTGCTACTTTATAATTTCCTTTTTGCCATGGGTATATTTGAGTATCAACGGGTAAAATATTTTTGTCAATAATTGTGATGACTGAACCTGAATCTGGAAGGCCTTGTACTTGTTCTATGGTTTTGTTTAAGGTTACTGGAATTAATGTCATATTTGGCATCTCTGGTTGTACACAGCTTACTTGATTTTTACTGTACTTATTTTCCAAACTGGTTAAAGGCTTACTGTACATATTTTTGCTTTCTTTACTAAACTCAACTTGTTTTTGAATGCTTCTAGTATTGTTTGACATTGTTGAAGCTGTAGCTTGTGCTTTACAATTATATGAAATATGGCGTTTTTGTTTGCAGCGATAACATGTTTGTTCTTGTTCGTTATGTATCACTGGGTTGTACTTTGGAATAAATCTACTATTTGTACTTGGTTTCTCTTGTATTGTGCTGTTATTCATGAAATAGTTGTTACTTACTTGTTGCTTGTTATAGTTTGCAATAAATATAACTTTCCTTATTTGATCCAAAGCTGAAGCACGGTTCTGCAGCAGTGCGTTGCTAATGGTACTGCCCATCGCTGATCTGTGATACCTTCTAAAAGCAGGGAGACTTTATCTTGTTCTGGAATCATAGTTGGTGACTTTTCAAATAGAGCATTTTTATTATAAATGTATTCTGTCAAGGTTTCTGTAGGACGTAATGTTCTTTAATGTTGATATGTAATAAATTCTGCAAATGACATTTTAATACTGAATCTTTCAATAATTTTTGTTTTCCATTCAGGCCATGAGTATATATTTTTGCCTATGGCCTTGTGCCAGTCGCTTGCCTGACCTCTTAACCTCATCGATGCGTTTACCATGGACAAATTATCTGACCAATTTGCCAATGTGGAGATTCTATCGACTTGTTTTGTCCATTCTACGGCATTTTCATACTTTTTGCCACTAAAAAGAGGTATAGCTTGGCTTGTGTCAGCTGTGCTGAACATTTGAAATGAGGGAGGCACATTATTGTTTGAATTTTGAGCAATTTGTTTCATTAATTCTGTTTGAGTTTGAAGAATTTGAGTCAACACATCATTTGAAGTTGTGTGCAAAGAAGACATACCTGGTACATCTTGACTTTCCTTACATTGTATGTTCTTTAGCTGATTTTTCATATCTTCGAATTCTATTTGTTGTGACATCCTTTTTATCTTTTCTTCTTGGTACATTTCCATTACATTTTCATCTTGCTTTTTGATATTGTCGTTCAATAATCTTTCAATTAAATCTTGCTTTGTGCCGCTAAGACAATATACGAAATCGCAATTCTTCTTTCAACTGTTGAACAGTGAATTTTTTTAATTCTTCCTTGTGCGATGATTCCATTATCGAATTTACACATACGAATAATGGCGTAGTAGCGTGGTTGGACTACAATCCTTTTTAATCTCACAAAAACTTACTTGATACCTGTAAATTATTTGGTAAAAACTTGTTTTCTTTTGTGTTTTACGTACACAATCGATACTTTTTAGGAAATTATATGTATTTCAGTCTAAAAATATTTGTTTTTGCCGCAGCGCCATGTAAAGGTGTGAATTAAACGAGAGACGTTCGCCATAATTGTTTCTTTATTTTCATTTCACTTACTCCTAAACCTTTTATAATTAAACTATCCCTTTCGCTCTATTCCAATTTCAGTTACTCTTTCACGCATTCAATCTTTTGCATCTAGACATCCCTTTCACTACGTTCCACTTGTTTACAAATATCTGCTTACTCTTTCTCACTTACCTAAAATCCTTTCTTTCCTTCTCTTTCACACTTTTCGGTAGCATAAGGCATTATGCTAAATTTAATGCTTACATATGTATGTATGTATGTATGTATGTATGTATGTACGTATGTACGTATGTACGTATGTATGTATGTCTGTATGTATGTATGTATGTATGTATGTATGTATGTATGTATGTATGTATGTATGTATGTATGTATCTTAAGTGGGTATGTGGATGTTCCACCATAGCATCGCCCAGAATTTAGTCCAATTTTGACAAGCGAGGTATCAATCGATTCATCTTCAGGTACGAGTATAGTGTCATAGACTATTATTTTTACTCGACAACGATGAAGCCTTATGCGAAGCTGAAAACCGACAGTGGCAGCATCGTTTTTTGAAGCCAGAAATTTTGAGTGAGCTCGAGAACTTCTATGGACAATTATACACCTCATCGCGTAGTCCTCCTAGCATGACTAGTGATGCAAGAGCTCGTTTGACCCGACATTATACCGAAGATATCACGGACGTCAGCTTATACGAGATCAGAATGGCTCTCAAACAGCTTAAGATCAACAAGGCACCAGGGCAGGACAGAATAACGACAGAGCTACTAAAAGCGCGTGGAACACCGGTACTTAAAGTTTTTCATAGGCTGTTTAACTCCATCATCCTTGAGGGTACTACTCCAGAGGTATGGCACAGGAGCGTAGTGGTGTTGTTGTTTAGGAAAGGCGATAACACCCTCTTGAAGAATTATAGGCCCATTTCGCTGCTGAGTCAAGTATATAAACTGTTTTCGAGAGTAGTAACAAACCATCTCGCTCATATGTTTGACGACTTTCAGCCTCCCGAACAAGCTGAAATCCGAAAAGGTTTTAGCATACAAGCGAAATGTAGGTAGACACCCCGCACACGATGGACGGACGACATAGTAGCCATCGCAGGGAGTCGGTGGATGGAAGCGGCACAAAATCGCTCGTCGTGGCGCTCTTTGGGGGAGACCTATGTTCAGCAGTGGACTTCTAAAGGCTGACATGATCATGATGATGACGGTGATGCGAAGGAAGGGTTAAAACTAAAAACTTGTTCCGATTTTGACAAGCGAAATAAGAACCGATTTGGAGCTAATCTTGAATTTCGATTCAGGTCATGCTTACCATACAAATGCATTGTCATCGGAACTGAAACAATATGTAAAAATTTCACTTCTAAACAAACATCCATACAATGCCAGTTAAATAAAACCTTTTGTCAGCCTTTAGATAGTTTTGTATGATTGCTCGACTGTTAATCATTGGGTTGAGATACCAAGAAAAACAGTTTTTAAATCAAACCCTAAACTATCCCAGTGTGAAAATTGCATTGCAATCGTTCCAGTAGTTTTTACGTGATGCAAGAACAAACAGACAGACATGTTTTTTATAAACGTTATAATTCTTGTTCAGTAGCATATTTTAAGTCCCCTGTTGTTTTTTTATTCTTTTTTGTTAATGGCTTTCTGGTATTTACTGCTTTATTATAAGTTTAGATATGACGTAATCTTGGATGAAAGCTTATTCGCTATGAGTATTCAGACTCGTACTACGTCGTGTTAAGATATCTTGGTGGAATTGTTCGTGAATGGTAGTAATGACGTCACACGTTTTCGGCAAGGAATTTAGTGTAGTGCGTCTGTCTGCAGCCATTTTGGAGTAGGCTCTGCCAAACACCAGCTTGAAACTTTGAAGTCGGTCAAACGACGTGACGTGCTTTTAACAGGCCGTTAAAAGCACGTCCCAGATATGAAGATGAAAACCGGAAAAAACTGACGGTCGCCGCGCACCGCGCCTTCATTGACTGACGTGGCTCGTGTACACGAATTCACGTGGCCGAGCCACGTTAGTTCTGACGTAAATTTTATGAAAATTAAAATATATATAATAATGAGGAGCGACTTTGTATGTTAATTTTATTGTATAGAATTAATTGTTTGATTATGCAATCCTAAACAGTAAGCATTATTTAAATAAAAGACGATAAGGTTGACTACATGAACATTATTTGTAGATAATGATAAGTCATTGATTTACCGAAACAATATTTTAATTCAACTCAATTCATACAGATGGAGCTAATTTAACCAATCCACCCAATCATTAGAGATTCCGCTATACATGGTCATATGGTGCCTTTTTAAATATAAACCTATACTTTGTAATGTTACAACCTCAGATTCCGCAACCCTGCAGCTGCATTTAAAGACTTAACCGACATCAGGCGGGGCCTTTTTGTCATTCTAATATTCGATAGGACACTATTAGTTATTTATTAAAATAAGAAACCAAAATTATAAAATTAGTCGATAAAAAATGTATTCCGTTATAAATTTGTTTCCTGTTCGATGTTCCCGTAGTACATCGTGTATTTACTTTATTTATGTTTGATTTTATTTTTACAATATTTCTGTTATACTTATTACAAATAAAACATAATAAATACTCTGGGGGTACCACCTGTGGCTTGGTCCCTACCCCGCTATGTTAGGGATGCACTGCATAGTGAGGAACCTTCTAACGACAATTCGTGCCGTTTCAAGGAATGCTGCCTTCTATGTATGATCTGACACGCCTGATGTTGTTCGAGGCTCTTTGCTACGAAGCTGTTCGCCGAAACAACCATCAGGAACATTATCGTTGAATTACATCCCTTATGGCTGTTACCTCATGAGCCAAGCCAATGTACTTGCTGAGCTTGCCCTGTTCCAACGAATCTACTGTATATATATCTATATATATATATTCGTGATGATTTCAGTCACAAAAACATCAAATATGATATTTCCATAGAAATTTCACCTTTGCAATGAGAGTCCTACGTGTATTGATAACATAATCGAATTATTTATTTGTAATTATCCCACCTCTGCAGGTAGGGAGAAAGAGAGAGAAATAGGAAAGGCCAGTGCGATAAATAATTATAGATCGTTTATTGTTGTACATGCATTATTTATATCTAATTATTTTTATTCCAAAATAGGCAATCATTATGAATTGATATTGGTCTAATTATTATTAATCTACGATTAACGTTCGAAATGATACAGGTAGGTCTACATAAAGACCTACCAACAAACAGTACACTGCTTGTTCAACTTGTCCGTCTGCCTGAGAGATTCGTCGGTGCAAGATGCCCTCATTTTTGCTAAGTACTCGGCATGTTTTTCAGAGCCCAGCATCTCCATCCATTCATATGTAAAAAAGTTTTTTTTTTAGTAATTTTTCTTATATTTACTTTGTCATTATTAAAAGGTTAATTATCTTTAGATTCAGGATGTATGACCATATTGGTTTTTCGTCATCTTATCTAGCGTTTGTGAGCTACGTCTCTTTCAGAAATTTGGGTGGTACTGTCTCTGCAGCGATGCCAAGTTGGCTAGCGATAGTGTTGAGATGCTTACCAGTTCAATTTCAGAGGCTGTAGATCTATTACTTATAGGTGAGATAGTAGAGAGTTTACGAGGCACGTTACCTAGGTTTAAATCTCAAATCTCATTAAGGTTCAAAAATCCTCCATGCTTCCGTGCAAAATTGTTTGTGGAGGCTAAAAACTTTATATAAACTAAGACCATATTTTTCCGAAGAGCTGCGCATATAACTAGTTGAGAGCCTTATTTTGTCGAAATTAAATTATGCCGATACTGTATACGGAACACGGCTGTTATGTCAAACGCAACGGTTAGCTCAACGAGTGCAGAATACTTAAGATTTTGTTTTTTAGACCCTGTCGAGGTCTGTTGGGTCACAGATAGCAGGCCTTGTTCCAGTGAAAGGGTTCTCAGCAGTTGTTAATGCCCTGACACCACACAGCAAAATTCAAAGGTGCTTGCCGTTATGCCGCGTCCAAGTGCTGGAACAGTCTCCCGCCACCGATCAGAGGGCTGAAAAATTTAAATAAGAATAGGCTCAAATTAAAAAATACTTGGTAGACGAGCAGATAAACCACGGATATGTAGATATTGATGTCATTCATAAGAGATAAACATAACAATCCTTTTTTTGTATAAATACGTATTATATATTGGGATGGGTATCTATTATGGTTTGCAATGTCAATACAGTTATTTTATTAGTACATATTTAGTTACTTACCCTATAATTGTTCTTTTCATTTCCTTTTTTTCCAGGCCTTTTTATCCCTCTACTCACTGGCGTAATAATGTACATTGTTGTAGGTATCTACTAGTCAACTGTGCTACACCTTCTACCTCATCATCGCTTTCCATCAGATTAGATCATGATCAAACGACTGCCTAGTATGTAATAATAAAAAAAAAACAAAAAATATAACGAACCAATTTTGATGAAGTTTATATGGAACTACACTGAAAGTACATACTTTTAAATAAATAAGAATCATTTAAAATTGGTTTGGAAATCTTAACATAAAACTAGATTTACTAAAAACAAAACATTTATCGTATAACTACTGAACCAATTTTGATTAAATAATGGGACCTAATCCCATCTATTTATTTAAAATTGGTTCAGTTTTCAACCTCTTCAACTAAATATATATATATATATATATCCAAATCTGTTTAAAAGTTTTAGAGTCAAGATAGAAAACATACAAAAAAACAGACGATTTGAGAACCTCCGCCTTTTCGAAGTCGACTAACAAGGTTGATACGAGTTTACCAGCATTGTCATCTTGACGCCTTCAAAATTCACTTCACTTCACTTGTAGTGTTATGCTTCAACTAGTGACTGGCCCCGGCTTCGCACGGGTTGCTCTAATTATTTATTTTAACAATATTTTGATTCAACTAATTTCAACAAAAAACTGTTATTGTGAACTATTTGTGATTATAGCCTCGTGGACTTGTTGTGGGTAACGTTGAGTACTATAAACATGTAGGACATTATTTTATGTTTCATCAATAGTTTTCGCAGCGCACGTCAAATAATGAGTTTAGTTGCAAATGTTTGACACATTGGGTTACATTATTGCAATTTAAGCAGGAACGCCTAATTTTTTGATAAATAAAATGCTGCTCATGTAGGTTTCTAAAGTTAAAAGATTTTTATAACTCTGTTCAGTATTTTTTGATTTTATTAACTACAAACAAACAAACGAACAAAAAATCTAATCGTTTCTCCTTATTTAATGTGGAAACTTCCAAAAAAATTGTGCGATATGACAAGGTAGCCTGGAAAAGATCGCTCTTAGCGATAAGACCGCCCATTGTAAATACTTGTTTTAAAGTTTTTTTTTATGTATTATATTGTATTTTTTAGGGTCAATAAAGTATTATCTATCTATCTATCTATATTTAGACAACGTTATATCAAGGATATATTATAATTTTGTAATTTGTGATTGTTTGGTATTAAATCCCTAAAAACGTGGTTGGCAAAGTTTTCAAGCAGGCAAAGCTGCTGGGGGCAGCTAGGAAATATTAATATTCAATGTGGGACAGCATTTTTGTCGCAGATTAAATTTAAACAAGTAAGGAAAACAAATAAATAAAATACAGCATTTAGTGGATATTATATTTTTTACACAAAATTGTGTGTTATTAATCGACCGTCATAGTTCTAAATGATCCAGGCAGGCCCATATACTGCTCGTTGAACTTGTCCGTCTCTCTCAGAGATTCGTCGGTGCAAGATGCCTTCATCTCTGCCAAGTACTTCTCATTTTCTTCAGATGCTAGTACGTCCATCCACTCCTCTGTGAAAACAAATGATTTTTCTGAATTAATAATTAATCTAAACAATCGTATGAGACCACGATCTCATCTGATGTGACGATTGGCAAACACAAGATCCGAAATATTACTCCACTCACTGAGCCGAACTTCATACGTCAGCTGTCAACAGTGTCAACCCAAATTTAATTGTCAACTTGTTGTGAGTCTCAGCACCATAGAGTAACGTCATTTCTTACTGTCGTTAGTCAGCACGGATGGCGTTACATTGCAGTCTATGGTTGAAGAGTGGACCGGAAAAGAGTCAAATCATCTGTCTACTTCCGTCAAAAGACAGTTGGTATACCTTGGCAAATATCGTGGAATTTCCGTCGAAGCAGTTGCACCCTTGGGAGAACCAGTCAATTAGTGTGAAGCAATTTGCCGCTAAGGAGAATAGCGGCATCATGGCGGCCTGTTGGATCTTCAACATTTTTTTAGCTCAGTTGTTCTTGAGACTTAGAATCAGCTAGATTAGCAAATGGAATTAAAAAAAAATAGGAATTTTCTCTCTTCTCTAACGGGCGTATTTCCGAAGCACCGGTAGAGTCAGAATGGTATGTCCTTTGCCAGTGAGATTTAACTCATTTGGCACTGTAAAGGGAAATTTCCTAGTTTACCAAAATTTTATTGATTTGATCTATTTTATGTATTTCTCCTTGTTCAAGAGGACTTAATTATGACTTGTAAAAGTGCTATTATTTTGCCTATTTACAATAAGATACTTTGACTTTGACTTTTGTAATAAGTGTGGCTTCTATAGGATTGATTAGAGCTAAGTATTTTATGTGTTTTTTATTATAATATGCGTTTTAGTTCTTATAAAGTGAAATACTATTAATTTGCTAAATTTTAATAATAATGTGTCTCTGGTTAGTCTTTGGGAGTTATTTTATTGAGATTTGTTTTTATGTGTTTTATATTATGTATGTATGTTATGATTAAAATATAAATATTTGTTGGATTTACTGGTTTATAATTATTTTCTATCCTAATGCGTGTAAAGAGGATGTACTTAAATAACTATTTACCCTCGCCTTGAACACACCTGGGTTATAATTTACCGGGAACACTAACGAGGGCAGAGCAAAGTTTGGTTCCGTTGCAGTCCTTCTAATTTAGGAAGAAGCGTGACGCTTAGTTCTTATGCGTGGCATTTCTACTATATAAGGCGCTTTGGCGATTGTCTTGTCGTACAGTGATGGAAAGCTGATACTGGAATCAGTTTGTGCAGTTCTTCTGCATGCTTCCCATAGTGCAATCTGTTGAATACCGACATGCTTGTGACCTCACGTCGATGCGAAACCCTTAGACCTCTTTACAGAGTATCATCTCCAATAAGCCGTCTTAGCCGTCAATAAGCCGTTCAACAGAATCCAAATATGTACGTCAAATATTTAAGACGTTTAGGCAATGTACTCGTAGATACTTGAATTTTGAGGTTCTTATAATGACCGACCTCATTAACAATCCAAAACCACCTACTCACACTAATTCTGTTGCGTGTTTAGTTGACTGAACTTTATTTCCCACTAGCTGTGCCCGTGGCTTTGCCAGCTTGGTTATTTTCTGGGTTAAAAATAACATATGTGTTATTCCAGTACCTAAAGTACCTGTATAATATTGTTACGCCGGTCGATGCTTAGAAGAACAGTAGACTACTAAAATTTTTAAGAAGCCGCGGTCGGATGACGCAATACCTACATCAACAGGAGCCTTCTGGAACAAACCAGTGCGTAGGTACCTACGATTGCTGGAGCGCACGGTAGGTATATAAGGGCAGGGTGCATCGCGGCAACATTAAAAGTGGCGCTGGCCTTAGGTACCTATGGGTGCGGCGCGACGCGGCAATATCAAAGGCGGCGCCGGCCTTGAATGTCACGTGCCTACCGACTAATGCGAGTACATACTTTTCAGAGTTTCAGTACCTTCTAGAAACCTCCGTCGCGGTATAAATAGGGCGCGCATCGGTGGTTGCCTGGAACAGTATTGACTTGGCATTCGGAACGAAACGATAAGAGTTATTCGAAGTGAATATTCAGAGATAATTAATTAGTTTGTGCAGTTGAGTTAAAAAGTGTTTGAATGTTATTTGTTCGTTTAATTTATTTTTGTGGTTTCCTGAACAATGGTGTTAATTATTGGCATACATTAATTTTGTCCGAGCCTCAGCTTGTAACAATTTGGTGTCAGAAGTGGGATAAAATAATACATGTAACACCAAAGCAGGACACAGACCGTATAAGAACGCAAAGCCAACGCTAGAGGGAAATGGATGAAAGGCGGTTTGGTTTCCCATTACGAGTGCTTGAAGGTGGTGGCAATCAAGAAACCACTGAGTTAGACACCACCACGGCCGTTGGTCCATCCACCAGTCCATCTACAGAATTTCCTTCTACTGTGGCCCCACCCTTATTTGATTTTTCTGGATTAATAGAGTTACTCCAGGAGCAGTCTCCCAAACTGGACGAGCAGGCTCGCAAACAAGAGGAGCAGACTCAACGACAGGTGGAGCATGCTCTTTGGCTGGAAGAGCAGTTGCTTCGTGACAAAGAAGAGCAGACTCGCCGACAGGAGCAAGTTCGTCAGCTAAAGAAGCTATTGACGCGTGACAAAGAGGAGCAGGAAGAACAGACTGTCTCCATAAAAAACCTGCATGCAACTTTTGGGAAAAAAACTCAAAGATGTACTCAATAGAGAAGCAGATACCTCTTCATGAGAAACGCTTCTCTGAAACGGACTAACTTTTCTCTGAAAGTAACCAATGCTTCACCGAAACTGAACCCCAGATTGCAGACATGAAGAAAGCTTTGGGTGTTCTGAAATCTGGAAGTGCAATGTCAGCTCTTACTATTACTGCTTCTTCAGTACGAGGTTTTATAGTGCCACCGTTAGATGGAAGTTCTTTGTGGTCGGCCTGTAAAATTCAGTTTGAGGCTGTTGTTAAGGCAAATTGATAGAGTAAAGCTAAGGCCATGACTGTTCTCAAACTAGGCCTTCGTGACCAGGCCGTAACTATTTTGGAGACCATTGGAAAGAATGTCTCCTAGGAATAGCTACTCGAAGCGTTGGAATCTCGATACGGTGACGCACACCTGGAGCATATGTTTCGTGCCCAGTTAAAAGACAGAGCTGAGCGCAATAATGAGAATCTATAGCAGTGGGCTCTTGAAATCGAAAAACTGGTTCAGAAAGCATACCAGACTACACCTACGCTTATCGACGGGATTTTGATCCAAGCATTTGTTGATGGAATTTACAACCTAGAAGTTAGAGCTGCTTAAGAGTTGGGTATCACAAATCTCTCACAAGGATGCCTTGGCCTATGCTTTGAAGGTGGTTGCCGTACGACGAGATCCTTGCTCTCACCGCATCAGAAAAGTTGTGGCAACACCTCCCCGTGACATTCGTTTTAAGTTTAGTCCTAGATGTAATGTGTGAAGAGAAGGGTCACCTGAGGTGCAGCTGCCCGAAGCGAGTCAATGGCAGGGAAAATTGATCACAGAACTGGTGGATGGTTAATGCCGTTACCAAACAAGACCCAGGGTAACCAATAGACGCCAGAACCGCGGAGCGGGTGCACTCAAGTATTGAAAAAAGACCGGAATTTTGACCTCACAAGCTCAAGGAAGGAAAAATCTGAAATTGAAAGATGGAAGATCTCTTAGTAACGTGGAGGCACTGTCCGGAGAATTGTAAGAATTCTGAGAGGCAAGAGGCCATAGAAGTGGTACCTGTTAGAATGTTGAGAAAGGACTTCAGTAATGAGTGGAAAAGAGCCTCGCAGCTGGCACAGCAAAATGACCCAGATATCACCAATTGTTGAGTGGATAAAAACTGGTATGCCTAAGCCTAAATGGAAGGATGTTGCAGGAACGAAAGTAGCAACGGGAAGCTATTGGGGCCAGTGGGACAGTTTGGCTATCCACGATGCAGTACTGTGCTGCAAATGGGAAAATACTAGAGTAGACTACTGTCATTTACAAATGGTTGTCCCTAAAGCCAAGGTACCTGATGTTCTGCAGCTCTACCATGATGGATGTTCAGGAGGTCACATGGGCATAAAAAGAGCCCCGTTAAAGATACGTAAGCGATTCTATTGGATCTATTGTTGAGATGATGTGGAAAATTAATGTTGCAAATGCACTAGTTGAGCAGCTGTAAAATTACACAACACACGCAGCAGAGGGGCATCAAAACTGTAAACGTCGGTGCTCCATGGGAACGAATAGCGCTTGACATTGCACTATTCTTTCCCTATTTGGATCTTTCCCTATGAGTGACAGCGAGAATAAGTTTTTCATGGTTGTCATAGATTACTTCACTAAATGGCCGGAGGTATTCGCCATTCCGAACCAAGAACCTACAACAGTGGTAGATAAATTGGATCACGAAGTCTTCTGACGTTTTAGAGTACCCATTGGAATTCACAGCGATCAAGGGCGGAATTTCGAGTCCCAAGAACAGAACAACTTCCTATCACCCAAAATCTGCTGGAATGGTAGAAAGATTCAACCAGACCTTGAAGATATCTGGCAAACGTGATGGAAACCAGGCAAAGGGATTGAGATAAACATATTCAGCCGTTTCTTTTGTCATACAGAAGTGCAGTTTATGAGAGTACAACAGTCAGTACTTCCTTCGCGAATTTCAGAAGAGAATTGCGGTTGCCCCCCGACCTGACAACTGGCATTCCACCGGATTCTCCTCGCATCGTTATAGATTACACAAATGACTTGCGCTGCGTAAAAGAATGAAGATGGATGAAGTTTATCAACAAGTCAGAGAATCGGGACAACAAATGTCTGGAACGATGAAGATCCAATATAACCGGAAATTGAATAATCTGGGATTTGACGAAGGTTTACTTGTTTGGTAACATAATCCAGTGCGCAGCAAAGGAAACTCCCCAAAGTTGCAGGTGAAATGGGACGGACCATACCGCTTGGTAACCAAGATCAACTACGTCACTTGCACACTAAGGTGCAACTTAAATTGTTCATGTTGATCGACCGGCGCAATATTACGGGACTAACACTGCTCGGGACGAACATTTCTTAGGAGTGGGCAGTGTTACGCCGGTCGATTCTTTGATAAACAAATAGGTACCTTCATGTTCGAGATGTTCGGCTAGATGTCGCAATACGCGAGTACCTACATCAGATACATGGGGAGGTGCGAATCGTAGCTTTCGAACGAATGGAGCTATTTAGCTGCGGTTTTTTATGTTTGAAAGCTGAGGTAAACAAGATGGTTCTTAGCATACTGCAAGTCGTTGTTCTGTACAAATGCTCTCCCGCATGTTTGTATTTTGTTTCACTATATCTTCCTTAATCAAATTATGAATTTTGAGATTATTTTCCTACGACTTCTTAACATAAGTTTTTTTTTTGTAGAAATATCTGCGTAAAGATTAAATTCACCGCGGCTTTTTTAGATTTAATGTGATTTTCTATCCAAATTGATCGCCTTTTACAGTGCGCTAATGCAATTTGCATATCGAATTCGTCGTCTGATGAGTTATCTAATAAATCTAATAGTGAAAACGTATTACTCATATTTTATCATTCTGTATACAGAAAGCGGTGAAGAAATACGTTTGGCACCTAAGAGGGCCTGCGAGCAAATGAATAATTTCAATATATTATCGTATCTTAACCGTGTGTGATGCCCTAAGATGGTATAATATCTTATATGCTGATATCTTCACTTCAAATATTATAGTATCTTAATTGTCTTTGACGCCCTTAATGATACGAACAAAAAGGTTTAAAAAACGGAGTCTACATCGCCAAACAAAAGAGTGAAGCAGCAAATGGCGGCTGCGCATGTGTGCGTGAGTGGATAACTTGTGGTGTTTTGTAGTGAATACACAATGTTATTACAAAAGACTGCATAGTTTTTGATGTTCGCGAGAACTTTAGATTAACGAGATAAACGAGATTTAACACGACTAACAAGGTGCACACCTTGCTGCAATGTGGCGGTCGATCGGCATATCTTGCTGTAAGTGTGTGCGTGAGGCTTCTGCGTGCAAGTGGATTAGTATACTATGAGTGCATAAGTTTCAATTTGGCGGTGTGGAGTTCCAACATTCTTGGAAACGACAACATGTTTATTTTGTTGTAATGGTTATTTTATTATTTGATTCTATACGTTTTAAGTGCATCTCTTGTGAGTGACAAATCTAAATTGAAAAATTCAGAAGTGTTAGTGTTGTTCGTAACAGTTTAGGTCTTACCGTGCAGTTTCTTCAGAGATCTTTCATTTCCTCCTAAATCAACTGGTAAGAGTTCTTTATCA
Source organism: Alsophila aescularia (assembly GCA_946251855.1). Taxonomy (NCBI): domain Eukaryota; kingdom Metazoa; phylum Arthropoda; class Insecta; order Lepidoptera; family Geometridae; genus Alsophila; species Alsophila aescularia. The sequence goes on from OX276385.1 coordinate 12,030,296, forward strand.
ACGACCTGGTGCAGGCTTTCCACGTCTGGATGAACATGGATTCTTGCAGCTAATTTTGCAGAGAAAATGGATTTTAATGTCTTAACAAAAAGATCGATCGCGCTTGACTGTGAGATTAAATGGATGCTTTTCATTTTCGCTCCATAGCCTTTCTGAAAAGATAAAAATAATTATAAAACTCAATAAAAAGTACACACAACCTCACTAGGAGTCTTTGAGTCTTTGTGTTGCGGATGGCAAGGACATATATCAAAACAGCACAAACATCCAAGACCCGAGAACAAACATACATTTATTCTCATCACCAAGAATGTTTAAAATCGACGGAATCAACCCCGCTAAACAAAGCATAGCAAATGGTGGAAGCAGTCACCATGTGTGCATGAGTGGTCAATTTTGATCAGTCACTTTTTTATAGGTATGCAGACTTTTAACTAAAGCTCGGCTGCGATAGACAGTTAAACAGATAGATAGATAGATAGATAGCGCCGTCTCTCCGTCGTTGCCGAGAGACGGCAATACACACTTATGTACGAGCGATAGAGATAAGTAGTCAGGGGTCAAAGTAAGGATTTACATCGTGGCTGATTTTTATCTCTATATCGTGGCCGTGGTTTATCAAAAATCCATACCAATATATAAAAAAGAAACGTTGTTGGTTTGTTTGTTTGAGGAGCTACCACGCGATAACGACTGGACGGACTTTGATGAAATTAAGAATGGAGATAGCTTATACGCTGGAATAAAACAGAATACTTTCTATCCCAGAAAGTTGTTATTTTTCACGGGAAAACTGGAAAATTTTGATTATTCACTGTAAGGAACGGTTGCCATGGACATGAAATAACAAGTCTGTTAAAAAACATGTGCTATATGCATAGAGTATTGGTGCTATACCTACTTTTGCATTGGTTTTTAATATCCTAGAAGAAAATCGGATGCTTTTTTTCGCGATAAACAGTAGTCCGCGCGTACAAAGTTGCCGGCGGGAACCACTAGTATTATAAGTTTCATACAAAAAAACTCGTTGAAAGCAAGATTTTACAAGCAATCACCAGTGAGCTGAGCTGCGAACTTTTCGATACAAATAAAATAAGCTTAAACTCGAAGGGGTTTCATTGTTTGATTGTTGGGTAATGTTCCTGTGACAACCTTGTGGCTGCATAATCAGACCTAGGATACCACTTCAGACCAAAAAACTCATCATGACAAACCAAATGAGCCCAAACTCAAAGCAGTTCCATAATTTAAATGTTGAGTTCGTGCCACTACCTTCCGGACCATCTTTAGACCCTGAATACGACATAAGACCAGAGAACTCATCAAGACAAGCCAAATGAGCCCAAACTTGAAGGGATTCTATAATTTGATTGTTAAATTCCTTTCGTTGTTGAATTTCCGGCTCCATCATTAGACCCTGGATACCACATCAAACCAGAGAACTCATCAAGACAAACCAAATGAGCCCAAATTCGAACGGATTACATTATTTTGTTGTTCAGTTCGTGTAACTAATTTCCTGCTCCATCATCACACCAGCTCAATAGCACCATAATATTGTATTGTCATCAGAAATACACCCGTGTGCAAACTTCAGCTTCAGTGGACGTCGTTAAATGGTTCAATATTGGCTTACAAACTTGTTCCAAGCATAATACCCAGTGAATTACATAAAAGTTTGTAAATAGCTGCTAAAGCAATTTTGATGATATTTAAACAGTACCACATTGGAGGTTTATTATTGAAGTAAAAATAGCCACATAATTTGGTTCATAAATCCCGAAGATAGGAAAGAAGATATGAGAGAAAATATGAGAGAACATAAACATTAAAACAAATAGTTATATTAATATGGGACTAAACTGAAAACCTTTGAATAAAACAACAATCATGGAAATTGGTTTAGAAATCTTAGAGATAATGAGGCAATATCAACAAAATCATTTAGATTTTCTTAAAAAATATTTATTTTCGGAAAACTACAGAACCTTTGATGAGAAAAAAATGGGACTTACCCTTCCTAACAAAAAAAAGAATTATCCAAATCGGTTCAAAAGTTTTAGAGGGTAGAAATAGATACAACCAGGCAATTATACCCTGGGTGGGGATGGGTATATATGGGTGGGCATTGGTGGGGATGGGCAGGAATGGGTGGGGATTGGTGGGATTGGTAGATATGGATGGGCAGGAATGGGTGGGGATTAGTGGGATGGGTGGATATGGATGGAGATGTGTGAGGGCAGGTGGAGATAAGTGGAGATGGATGGGAAGATGTGGGGATACGATACTATACTATACGAAACTTTTTATTGTAATTACCAGTTAGAAAACATACACATTATAATTGAATTAAAACTATGGTAATACAATAGGCGATCTTATTGCTTAAAGCAATCACATCCAGACAACCTTTGTATGGACAGTAACAAGTAAAAGAAATAGACGGAGGCGTACGATACTTTATATCATACTATTTGGTACATTACTCAAATTATACAATACAAGCATTTAAATTATACTGCATAAAAGTAGTGGCTCTGTGAGCTGTAGACCTTGCGCGCACAAACTTTTATGCAAACTATTTAGCGGTGCAAAGTAGCGCCATCTAGTTACCTTAGTGTAAAACTAACATTAATAACCAAGGTACTCCATCTATCCCTACCTAGTGGGCAAAGGGCTGATTTCACTGGTAATAACCTAAATCTAAGGAATTAAATGCATTTTGAGGAGCTATTCTGCTCATCATGCCGAAGATCCTCATCAGATCTTCACCAAATTTTTATCAGACCAATTTAAATTTGCTACCTTTCAAATAAAAAATCCATCGAAATCGGATACAATTAGGCGGAGATATTCAGTAGCCCCCTTTTCCCCCATTTTTGGGGATTTTCAGTAGCCCCTAATTAAAAATCCCCGACGATAAAAAAATTCAAAAAATTCCTTTAACCTGTATGCCAAGTTTCATATAGATCGGTTGAGAAATGCGACCTGTAGAGAAGAACAGAGATCCGGACTGACATCCGAACATCCTACGGACATACAAAAGCATTTTTGAATCTGAAACGGAGACGCAGACGAAGGTGGTAATTTTTTTAAAAGCTTGTTTAACTTGCAATGTTTGTATGTATGTATGTATGTATTTAGGTATGCCTTTAGGGTTGCCACTTTCTCTTATCCTACGGAGTTGAATTTTTGCATGTTGGTTCAGTTCCGATGACAATGCATTTTATGGTAAGCATGACTTTATCAGCTCCAGATAATGGAACTCTTCAATGGTCAACAGTACAGTCACAAAATTTTGTGTACGTATTTTATTATACTAGCCAGTTTGTAGTTATACCATGATATGGCTGCTGCATTTGAAGTTTGCTCCTGACTAGGGAACTCCTCAACAGTTAACAGCATAGACTCAAAATGTTGTATACGCATTTAATTGTAAAAGCCCGTTCTAAGTTTCACCATGACAATGGCTACTGCATACAAGTTATTTTTGAAATGTTTTTAACTTAACTTATTTTAGGGTTGAAAATGGGGTATTCTTGTGCTGTTTACTTACGGCTGTTTGTCAAGTAAACATGACAAGTATAGGAGGTTTTATAGATTTCCTAATGATGAAGAGGCAAGCTATTCTTGGTTACCTACAATAAGTAATTAACATTCTTCAGCTGAGTAGGTACTTTATCTTTGTATTTTTTTCGAATAAAGTTTTTTTTGTTTGGTACTTAACACTTAATACTATTAAAAAAACGTAATTGATTTTACTTAATTAAACATCAGATCAGAATATTTTCTATTGCGAAAGCTTTCGCAACTGTCTCACTCGCACGCGTTAGTTCTGCTTGGGTAAGTCAACCCTATACGAGTACGTGTGTACAAAACGACATGTGTGTAGTGTCTGTGTCTACTCTGTCTATGTAGTAGTTAGAACGCGGCTTTTGTATAGAAATCTAGGCAAGTGTCCGGGGTGTGCTATAACTATAATCAAATTAAAAAAATGGCATTCTAATGTACATACATACCGTGAGAATAGACATAAACTGATGCAATTCCACGAGGTTTATTTTCGTCACTAAATCCATCAAATCGATGTCTCTAAAGTCGTCAACTACGACGAATCCATTTACGTAATCATGCGCTTTTAAATACTCCGCTACCTGTAAAAATATGTTTGACGTTTTAACTGATAGTTAACATAAAGTCGATACAGAGAGACTCGACGCTGTGGTATTAAACCAAATAATCAAAGCCAAGTATTATTAACGCAAGTGAAGCCGACAGTCATTTTGGCGTCAATTTGGTGAATGTCTCTGGTACGGAAGGCATTGAGGTGAAACATCATGTGCATTGGAACGCTTACCATAAATAAAAAATAACAGAAATTATAGCTTAAGACCATCTTGATCATATCAGCTTTCAAATAGAAAAAACAAATCAAAACGGTCCATTCGGTTGGGAACTACGATGCCACGGAATACACCCACATAATTACGTTAAACGTATAACATCCCTCTCTTGTTTGGTTAATTATAGACAAAACACGGCGTCTGGTTGTCGCCATATTAAGTTTTCATTACTATCATGTCTTTAGTAGCACTCGCAAGATTAAGATAAATCGATTGACGTAAGAATCATCAAAATTGATCCACGCGTTTGGTCTATATAATGCCACAAAGGAACCGACATACATAATCCATAATCTGAAAGTTATCGCTGCATGCAGTTGCGATTGTCAGATATTTTTTTGTGATTTAAACAACTTGAAGTTACTACAAAGAAAATCTATCGTTTAATAATGTAAACTTATTATTTACCTAATAACATAATAGTATATTAATAATAGCTAATTTGTGAAGATTATGTACTCTTCAAAACAAAATGCCAAAAGTAAACAAGAGGTCATTTCAACAACTAAAATCCAACTACGGTCGCGTAAAAAATAGGCTATGACACTCTTGCGATGAAGACATATCGACTGATACCTCACTTGTCAAAATTGTACCATGATTTTGGTTTGAACACATAACCCTTTCTTTGCTTTGCCGTAGTATGGTACAAAACAATAGTCTATGACACTCTATAAATGAAGAGGAATCGATTGATATTTGTTAAAATCGGACTATATGGGCGACGCTTTGGTGGAACATCCACATATATACAATCATAGACTGTTAAACTCCTTTACCTTTTCCTTGATTCGCCGTAGTCAGGTAATCAATTATAGGTCAATTATATCTGTCACAAATGCATTTTAATTTGTAGCGTGACATGGTCGTTCTGGCTAGTAATACTTACCACTATATTTAGTCTATAATAATCCAAGTAATGAGCGGAAGTGAACTCCTTGGCAACCAATTTTACTAAAAATATTCTTTGATACTCTTTCGTCATTTTTGGCAAGGGAACGACACAACTGTAAAAAAAGCACAAGTATTAATGTTTAAAATAACTAGACGCGCCTCGCGACTTCACCCGCATGAAAAATGAAAAAAAGTACCCTTTGTGGTATTCCAGGAACCGTAAAGTATCCTGTATGTTATTCCAGGACCTACAGAGTACCCTGTGTGGTATTCCAGGATCTATGAAGTACTCATTGTGGTATTTTAGGACTTATAAAGTACCCTTTGTGGTATTTCAGGACCTATAAAGTACCTTGTGTGCTATTCCAGGACCTAAAAAATATCCTGTGTGGTATTCCAGGAACTATAAAGTACTCTGTGCGGTATTTTTTGACCTATGAAGTACTCAGTGTGGTATTCCAGGCCCTATAAAGTACCCTTTGTGGTATTCTAGGACCTATGACTTACCCGGTGTGGTATTCCAGGACCTATAAAATACCCTGTGTGGTATTCCAGAACCTATAAAGTAACTTCATCATCATTACGTTCCCACTACTGTGACACAGGCCTTCTCTTGAAAAGAGAATATGCGGTAGCAATGCGTGTTGGTGGATGTCACATGTACTTTAATATTATAGTTCCTAGATTTGCTGGCTTCCTCTCGATGTTTTCCTTCACAATTTTAAGTGATGGCAGTATCAGCACACAACTAACTATTGATAAGTCACTAGCTGCACCCCACGGAGTCAGCCGCGTGGGTGATGAAAAGTACTAATACCGTCGTTTTAAACTATTTTGTCTACCCGTGACATGACATGAGGCTTGTAAAGGAGAGAAGCACGACTGATTGGGCGTCTTTTGTTGATTCTTGAATTTCGAACGAAGCATCTAAGTCATGTTTGAGTTTATACAAAAATCCCATACTAAAAAGTTAATTTAAAAACATTTAAAAAAAAACTTATATGCAGTAGCCATGTCATGGTGGAAATTAGAACGGGCTATCACAATTACATGCGTACATATTTCGTTTTTCGACTCTGCCATTAGGACGATATAATCGGGTGTGATATATTCTCGCCATTGATAATGCCCGTTCCTTTCCAATCCAGCGTCCTAAACATATCTTCCAGGGCATTAGTGAACAGTGTTGGGGATATCACATCCCCCTGTCTCACTCCCTTGCGCATTTGTATATGTTTAGACTGCTGGTTTTGTACTTGGACACTCATAGTCACGGCTTCATACAGAAACCTCAGAACTTCGATGTACCGCCAGTCCACTTGACAACGCTGCAAAGACTCCAGAACAACCCAGTTTCAATGGAGTCAAAGGCCTTCTCATAGTCCACAAAAGCAAAACACAGCCTGGTTAAACTCTTCAGACTTCTGTATAACCTGCCTCATTATGTATATGTGGTCTATGGTGCTAAATCCTCCGCGAAACCAGGCCTGTTCAGGAGGCTGGAATTCGTCAACTCTTCTTGTTTTACAATTTGAGATGACCTTCAAAAAACTTATAGACGTGGCTAAAGAGTGAAATACTCGTAGGTCGGTAGTTCTTAAAAAGGGTTTAATCCCGTTTTTTAAAGAAGAATATTGCCATACTCAGCCACGACCGCTCAAGTATTTAATGTATGAAATGTCGTGACAAAACAGGTTGCAATAAGCCTCATAAACAATTTATGTGCCTGGTCAATTTGACTGCCTTGTGTAAAGTTGTTGTGTGACAAATTTAGATCAAGATGAGAAATCAGTAAAAGTTTAGATGTTATTATTAAGTCCTTTACGCGTTCCTATAGTTTTTTTTTAATTCTTTGTATGACGAGACTGGCAGGTCGCTTGCCTGATGGTAAACGTCACGCCTGTCCATAGCAGTTAGTACCATGAAGGTTTATTAAAAAAGACGGAGTGCACATCGCCAAACAAACGAGAAGCATAGCAAAAGGCGGCTGCGTATGATTGTGTGCGTGAGTGGATAATTTAAAGTGTTTTGTAGTTGTTATGTCGCGTGGCTATCACCACTAATGATATTTTATACATACGCCAGTTGACGAAGACCTTCCAATGCACTTCTCACATTACTACTTATGAACAGTTTCGGCAACAAAGTTCTGAACGTGCACAACTTGTCGATTTGCATCTTAGCTTTTTCCACGGAACCTTTGCAAGCTATTATAGTTTTTTCCAAGTATACTCGACCTGTAAATATATAACATACTATACTAATACTAAAATGGAAAAAAAACTCAATGAGTTAGTTTATTTTAAATGTTTTTATTAAATAAACGACTAACACAATTTTGTGAAAACTGTACTAAGGTAAGTATATGGAACTACATTATAAAGAAATAATTATTCAAATCGGTTCAGAAATCGTCGATTTTTATTAGTTAGACTAGCTTACCCGCCCGCGATTTCGTCCGCGCGGACTACTGTTTATCGCAAAAAAAGCATCCTATATTCTTCTACGATATTAAAAACTAATGCAAAAGTAGGTACTTATAGCACCAATGCTCTTGATGTTTTTTGACATAATTGTTATTTCGTTTCTGTGGCAACCGTTTCTTAATGCGAATAATCATCATTTTTTCCATATTTCCCGTGGAAACTTAATAAAAAAACGGGATAAAAAGTATCCTATGTTTTATTCTATCTCCATTCCAAATTTCATCAAAATCCGTCCAGCCGTTATTGCGTGAAAGCTCCCCAAACAAACAAACAAACAGACAACGTTTCACTTTTATTTATTGGTATGGATAGAATACCAATAAATATCAATATATAATCTTTATTTGAATTGAGAACCTCCTCCTGTTTATAGAGGCGATAATAATTAAAAATACATTACTTAATTAAATCTCATGCTGGACAAGATAACTAGGTATATTAGTATGCGTCGGGATCCAACGATACCGGGTTCGATCCTCGCAACAAACCTTTTTCTAAGTACGTATTTCCATCGCTTCGTGTTTGGCCTGTTCGAAGGGCACGAAGCCGTCGGTCCCGGCTGTTATTGATTGTTGAGTGATATTCAGAATAGATGTACAGTAACAAAGTCATAAATAGACTGAGATCGAATGAAATTATCGAACTCTTTTGATTTTATAAATATTTTCATCTCTTGCTACTGGGAAATTTTCACATATTTAATCCAAAATTACCATTATAATAATCGTATTCGGGACAATTCACACCAATTACCTAGCTCCAAACTAGGATACCCTGTGTACTATGGATAGGTACTAGACAACGGATAAACATACTCGTACATAGATTACAATATTACATCCATGAATATGAATATCGGAAACAAACATTTCTGCTCATCATACAAATGATTGCACCTTGCGAGGTTCGATCCCGCGACCTTGCTACTCGTAGCTTGACTTCGTAGTCAGGGTCACTAACAATTCGGCCAACCGGTCGTTAAATTATCTAAGATTTGATTTCTTCATAATATCATCTTTTTGACAGGTTATATTTATGTTTTTTGGCCCCTCAATCAAAAAAATCTTCCTTTATTATTTTTTACAATAATTTAATTTTGAGATTTATTTTATTACCAATTGTTCACAGCCAAAGTCTGAAAATTAAAATCCGCCAACCTAATAAGTAGATTGTAAATAGATGATAATTTTCATAAGACAATAAAAACATTAAAATAATGAGTAGGTTCCTAAACACAAACTTTGCTTCAATTACAATTTTAAAGTCTCATTGAAAAAACTTTTAATGACGTCAAGACGTTATTATATTTTACACTAGCTGTACCCGCAGCTTTGCCCGCGTGGTCATTTCTCTAGGTCGAAAGTAACCTTTGTGTTATTCCAGGACCAAAATTACCTATAGAGTACTATAATTTCTTCAAAATTCATTAGACATCAATTTTTTTTTTGTTTTTTCATCGGTTTCTGATTATCGGATTGAGATTCAAAGTACACCAGATTTAAAGTCAAAACCTAAGCTTACTAACAGTGAAAACCGGGTTTCAAACGTTCGAGTAGTTTTAAGTGTATAAATATTCAAGAAATGCACACATCACATTTCTTAAATATTTAACCTCTTGAACAAAAGCGAATGATTATTCTTTTGACACACTTACTCAAATTCTTGTTAACAAAGTGTTCCTGCTTTTTCATCCATTCTTCCAAAATATCCACAGACTGGTCCATCCTGCCATTTTCCAAATTGTATATTTTTCTAATGGTTTCTAGGGTGTCAGGCAGAAATTCTAAAATAGGATGTGTAGGAATCAGTTCCATATTTACTAATTTGTATGTTCACTGAAGAAACACAAAATCGTACTGCGCTATTATGATTAACATGACCTCTTTTATGTCATAGTAATGAGGTAATTTATTTACAAGATAAAGCGTACAAAAAACAAAAGTTCATTATAAATATAATTAATAAAATAAAAATATAATAATTAGTATTATATTATTTTTATATATATCTCATTATATTATTATTATAAAATAAAGTTGCCAATGATGTCTGCATGTCTGTTCAGAAATATCAGTTCAAGATTGCATATATTAATATTATTTTCTATGTACATGGGTAGAAAGCGGTTGTTTACATGTTAAAATGATGTACAAATTTTCGTGTATGATGATCACTAATGTTTGACCATGTCATGAAGCAGTCGTGTGATTAGCTGTTCATATCGTCAAGCGCTAATCATTCACTGATCTGACCAAACCAGGGATACGTAGTCAGCTGCGAATGCCGTTTTTGCAAATATGTTTTCCTCGAAGTCTATTCATCGAATGCTTACATCCTCGAAGGGTCGTTTTTGCGAATGGTCAAAATTGCGAAGATAAGTTTGCTCGAATAGTCAATATTACGAAGGCTTATTGCTGCGAAAGGTCGTATGATCGAATATTATAATATTCTACCAATTTTTAACCTACTAAAAAAAGGATTTTCACGCATACCTACGTATGTAATATTGTTGAAAATGCGTATTACTCATTACAGAATGAATGGTTCGAACGGGACCTGAAGGGAAAGTACACGTAAATATTGTAGCTAGCAAATTTTACTCAAAGGAAACATTCGTTTATTTTTAAAAGTTAGTAAAACTAAATTCAAAGTGAAAAGTTGCTTACGTCAGCCGGGAATCTAAACTAACAAATGCAAAATGATAACATACTGCATTTTTATGTCACAAATTATTTGATAAGGTTAATGATAAATTAAGGAAGACTATGAAATCTAACAAAATTTAGTTTTAGAGATTGTTTTAATGCAGCACGTCTCTCGTCAACGACTCCGAAAACAGTGCAATTTTATCCGTACCAATTATTGGGAAATTGGGAAATTACTTTTTTTTATCTGAAGGACGTACACTTTATCTTAGGGGTACTTTTCATTTCTTCTATGAATAGCGAATAGTCACACTATTTAAGGGAACGTCAATTAATAAATGAACGTTTGTTAGTGTTATAATATGTGAAGATCTGATCAAATCAAATTCAATGTTTATTTTTAAATCAGTTTCAGACTATTTTTTAGAGATGTACCATGTGTACTTATGTACATCATAATTTTTGAACATTGTTTCTGAATTATCGATTATTAACATACGTTTTTTTTTTCGAATATAAAGTTTGAGTCTGCTATAATATTTTAGTATGCTCTTTGTTTCAAAGAAGTAGTAATCGACGATTATCGTCAAGAATTTTATCTTATGTTTTACAAATTGGAATCTGAATGATTGATTGAGCAGTTAATGATGCTTAATATTTTCACGGAAACACAGCTACTCAGTCTTAGCACAGCAACGGATAAAAAATCTCTGGGAATAGGTTAATAACCATAGGCATCGGCTTCACTTTAATCGATTTTCAATTTTTCGATTATTAATCTTAAATTATATTATTATATATATAAAATACATAGATATCATCCATGGATAAAAGTGGCTGAGATATTCGACTAATAATTAGACAGAGGGAAGTACCAAGGTTAAAAATATATAAGAAAATGTTTGCCCCTCTTACTAAGCCAGTAATGTACGATGTGCATACCTATCCCCACTCTTTCGCCGAGCGCTCGAGATCCGTGCCAGGGGCTGTACTATTATTTATTCTGTTGCCAGGGCTCTACCCACATAAACTGGTACTTTTACATTTGTATTACGATAGTTACTGAGAAGTCAGAGTTTGTTGTTTAGACTATTACGTAAATACTCTGTAACTGTAGAGTAATGAGAGCTGTTATAGGTACTCAGGATATCAGAATGAAAGAAGTTATGTTCAAATTACAAGTCAGTAACTACCTATTTAGTAGATTCGTGTTTTTTAACACACTACATTCCATTTAATTCATTTTACAATAGGTATTTAGGTACAGTTTTGTTTACTTAAAAATAAACTCGTTAGTCCGGTTGAAAAAAAAATAATTGCCCATCAAAAACTCTTTTTTGTGCATTTTCGCAGGAATAAAAGATGTGGACAGTTTAAATCTTTTATTAGAATATTCGGACAAACGACCCTTTGCAGGAATAAACCTTCGCAATTTTGACCATTCGATCAAACTTAATTTTCGTAATTTTGAACATTCGCAGAAACGACCCTTCGAGGATGTAAGCATTCGATAAATAGACATCGAGGAATAGACATTCGCAAAAACGACATTCGATATTTCGTACGTATCCCATTTCATGATGTCACGATAATTTCATCAAATAATACTTCATCATTACGTGGCCAACCATTTCATGAAATGCTCAATTTTACGATATCGCTACGACTTAATTATGTACCTATGTATGTTTGTCCACGTGTATCTCAGACACTACTTCATGTCAGCCTTTAGACGTCCACTGCAAAACATCGGCTTCCCCAAAGAGCTCCATGACGAGCGATCTTGTGCCACCTCCATCCACCGACTTCCTGCGATGGCTACAATGTCGTCGGTCCATCGTGTGGGGGGTCTCCCCACACTTCTCTTGCTTGTTCGTGTTCGCCATTCGAGAACCTTTATTCCCTAGCGGTTGTCGGTTCTGCAAATTATATGGCCTGCCCATTGCCACTTCAACTTGCAAACTCTGAGAGCTATGTTGGTAACCTTCGTTCTTCTACGGATTTCCTCATTTCTGATTCTATCACGTAGTGAAACACCTCGTTGTTTCAATGGAGCGTGCAAAGGAGAGAGCTATGCTCGCATAGCTCTCTCCATTGCACGCTGTGCAACTCTGAGCTTTTGTATAAGACCAATAGTTAGCGACCACGTCTCAGTGCCGTCATCACTGGCAACACGTATATATAACACTATATATATATATATATATATATATGAATATTTAAATATTCATATATATATATATATATGAATATTTAAATATTCATCAATAGAATCTAGCTCTCTTATCTAGATCTTAGCTCTTAAGAATTAATAATTGTTTTACCTGTTTCGTAAATTGTATTTCATTATCTTCGTTTCTAATTACTTCTGGTATATATATATTATTATTATTATTATTATCTAAATTATCTAATTAGGGTCCATAACGATCTTTATATTTGTAATTTATAACATGTAATTCATATGTATGGAATGCAATAAATATTTGAAATTGAATTTAACCTCACAAAATATTTGTTTACATAACATAATGCAATAAATATTTGTGTAATAAAACAACCCATTGCTGAATAAGCCTTATTAACAGCGTACAGCAGCTCTATTTCTGTCATCCATTACCGAATCGTTGCCGAAAATTTGCCTGTTCCGCAGAAAATCGTGGACACAAACGCCCCCAGTTTTCGCGCAACAACTCCTTTGGAAACCTTATTCATCTATACCCTTTTCTGCTCAAATTTATTTACACACACACTCACTACACCAACGAACGACCCTCCATCACGCAATTAAAAAAATACACAAAATTCTACAATCCCTAGAATCAAATCTACATATATATTTTTTATAAAATTTTAATTTTAGTGTCAAGGGATAGCACCTAGCAAAGATCAACAGCAACCATCCAAGATTACCAAATCACAGCCAAATCAAGGAATCTCCGTTCAAATCAAATGCATATCGGTGAAAAATCAAAATGACTAATTCACCCTGTATTTAATCATTCTAAGGACCTTGAGATGTAGCAGGTGTTTAACTAGTCGTACTATCTAGGCATATTTCACATAATAGTTCAACTATTTATAAATTATTAATTTACGTATTTTTTTCTATTTCTAATTCTGCGGTGAATTCAAATGTGAAACAATATATTATCTTCTTCAGTACATTTTACGGTAAATAATTTAGCATAAATGAATAAAAATGTAGCAGGTATTAACTTTTCAAAATGTGAAATTATACCTAACGTACCAAACCAAATGTGACCTTGGAACACCGGAATCAAGAGACAACCCATTGAAATACAAACTCAATTATTCAAAACACTCTTTTATATATATTTTCCACTTTTTCAACTCCGAAGTTCTAAATTTATGATAATACTACCTTTCTCACCCACGATTTCGTCCGCGCCGATTACAGTTTATCGTGAAAAAAGCATTCTATGTTCTTCTAGAATATTAAAAACCAATGCAAAATGCTCTTGATTTTTTTGACAGACTTGTTATTTCGTTTCCATGGCAACCACTTCTTACAGCGAGTAATCAACATTTTTTTACAAATTTCCGAGATAAAAAGTATCCCTTGTTTTATTCCAGGGTATAAGCTATCTCTATTCCAAATTTCATTAAAATCCGTCCAGCCGTTATCGCGTGAAAGCTCTCCAAACAAACAAACAAACAAACAAACAGACAACGTTTCACTTTTATATGTTGGTATGGATTGTATTAATTATATCTGTGAAAATTTTTACTTTAGTCTAACAACAAAAATAAAATGTATTCTTTTAATTTCCTCTGGCTCACATACAAACCCTACCTTTCTATCTATTCTTTAATTTACTTCTTTTTTTTTCTTTCTACTAAGGACAAAATTAATTAAATCCTGTTAAAGTCTGTTTGTTTGTCATCTTAATTCAACCAAAAGGACTGAAGCAATTTTGATAAAATTTAGCACATAGATAACAGAATTTCTGTGAATCCATTTTATACTAGCTGAACCTGTGGCTTTGCACGCGTGGTCATTTATCTAGGTTAAAAGTACTCTATGTGCTATTCCATGACCTAAAATAAAAGGAGATTTGGCGTTGGCAAAATATTATTCGGGATCGACGACGGTCACCTTATTCTTTCCACTTATTTAACAAACTCATAGACCAAGACAATTAGTATAGCACACATACTTATTTTCTCACGCATACTAGAAAAAAGTCTCCCAACACCAATTAAGCAAACATACAACACATTCAAAAAGTGGCGGTGTTGCGTCCTGTGTATCTACAGAGACATAATACACACACATCGAGAAATAGACATAGAAAGTTGCTTTCGATTTATTTATTTGAAAAAGATATGAATATGGTATAAATAACAAACGAAAAAATATAAATATAACCACAAGAACTTCAGTATGAAATGATTGGTGGAAAAAAGAAAAAAAACGATTCACACATAAATCATTTTTTAATATTACAATACAATACAGTTTTTTTGTACGACGAGATGATAATTAATAAAAGTTTTTATAAATTATTTTTTTATACAATTTGTATGGAACAGCATTTTTTGATGAAATCTTGAGTACAAATTGAAGTTGTTGAATCAAATTTGACCAAAATTCTTAAGGTTTTTGAGCTTTTGACCCTTTTGAATCTAACTTTACCTAAAAACAGGGTTTTAAAGCTTTGAAAAAATTTTGTCAAAGTGACAGGTGTCAAAGTGATGCCCTAGGGGTTCAAATGATGATATCAATAATATAACCCATCAAATTCAATTGAAGCTACCCGGTGAAGTTGTCAAGTACCAATCGATTGACACAGTTGTTGATGAGGAACAAGCTGTAAACTATCCAATAGAGTTTCTTTACTCTTTGGAACCATATGGAATGCCACCACACATCTCATCATCATCTCATCTCATCTTAACTTTAAAAGTTGGTTCACCGTTGATGCTCATTTGCAACGTGGATCCACTGAAATTGTGCAACGGAAGTAGATTTGCTGTTAAAAAACTATAGCCGAATTAATCTAAAGTAATTAATCGAAGCCACAATCATCAGCGGCAAATATAAAGGATAAGATTTGCTGATACCACGAATTCAAAGGATTTCAACCGATTGGACCTTCGATTTCAAGCGAATACACAATATACGTTTCCAGTGCGTCTGGCTTTCGCCATAACAATAAACAAGGTTCAAGGCTAATCGCTAAGTGTTACTGGTTTGAACTTAGAAATTTGCTGTTTTTTGCACGGTCAATTATATTTTGTTATCCATTTCTTTTTTATTTTAGGATCCTTTGGATACCTAAAAATTTTAATAGTATATACTACTAGTACTTCTGCGAAGAGTAGACCTCACGATCACAAACATTTTTGCAACAATTTAGCGGTGTACAGTAGCGCCATCTAGTGACCTCATTGTAAAACTAACATTAGTAACCTAGGTGCTCCATCAATCTCTACTTAGGGTCGATTCCACTGGTAAAAATACTAATTTACTGCATTTTAAGGAGCTATTCTGCTCATCACGCCAAAGATCCTCATCAGATCTTCACCAAATGTTTATGAGACCAACTTGAAATTACTATCTTGCAAATAAAAAAGAACCATCTAAATCAGATCTCATAAGGCGGATATATTCAGTAGCCCCCTTATTAACCCCCAAATAAAGAGACGGGTGTTATAAGTTTAGGGTGTGTATCACTGTGTGTGTCTGTACGTGGCATCGTAGCTCCCAAACGAATGAACCGATTTTGATGGGGTTTTTTACGGTACGACCTGTAGAGGAGTACCGTAAAAAAGCAAACTGACAGATGAAAGCAAATTGATTGAACTTGAAGCAGAGACGCTTCACTCTTTTTGGTCGCTTCGCTCACTTGGTCAGTAGCAGCAAGACTTTAAAACAAGTGATAATGTAAAAAAAACCCTAGAAAACCGACTTTAGAAAAACGCGCCCGAACATTACTTAGCGTTAATAGGAAATGTGCAGTTGAACCGTTACAGTTTATATATTAAAAACTATTAAACCAATTTTGATGAAACTTGCACTGTTCCCTAAGTTTAAGTAAATGTAAGCTAGTAATAAAATAATGGTCACAATACTATTAATACTTTCGGATAAATGTTTGGGCAAACATACATACATACATACATACATATATACACCTATAAAATGTTGTATATTAATTGTTTGGAAGCCCTAATATTATCATATGTGAATATTTTGCATTTCAAATTATTACATACATACATGTCGAACTTCCTTTTTTGTGGTCGGAAATAACAAAAAATGAAAAATCTCAAAATATCTGGACTCTATTAAATGCAGAATACCAAACTGTCACTTATGCAACATATGTATATATTAATATTAGCAGAAATAAACTTCATGTTTTTAAGAATATATACCGATACTTTCTTTTTATTATACAGAATGTCAAATCTATATCATATTTTGTTAGTATTATAACTTAAATTATTTATTATTAATCATTACGTGGATAAGTGGTACTATTTTATATCGCGTCAAATAGAATATTGACCGAATCCTTGTCAGGCCACATCTCTACTTCAAGGAAGCGAGCAGCTGCTGCACCACTATCATGTCGTTATTGTGACAGCATCAGTAGATACCAGCACCCATTGCACGTTCCCTTAGCTTATTCGTTGATTGATTTGTACTAAGCACGCAATGTTTTTTTTTTCGTAATGAAAATATTGACATTGTGTTCGCAAAGTAATGAAGCAAAAATATTTGATTACTGCAGCATTTGAATTACTGATTTTAAAGAAAAAGCTATAATATTCTTGTACTTACGTGTGAAATGATATGCCATCTTTAGAGTAATTCACATTGGAGCTTGTGTATTCATACATAACCCCCGAACAACGTGTCATTTTGACAAAATCTATGGTATAGGTACGACGCGTGGTGATATACGACTGACGGCCAAAATTCATATGGTGACCGACCATTCATTAATGCTATATGCTAAAGTGCAAAAACCAGGTTAAGAATTTAATTGGTCATAATACTGTGGGTAATGCTGTCTGTTATTTCTGAAATACAAAACCAATAACCTTGAAATATATACATAACAATTTTTAAAGTATATACTTTCTAACAAAAAAAAATTGAATGTAATCGGGACTACGCGTTAATGAATTACAACTAAATATACATTTTGACTTTCATCCCCCCTCCCAAAGGAACCACGCTAAATTTCGGGATAAAAAGTATGCAATGTCCTACCTCGTAGTATAAACTCAAACCATACCAAGTTTTATTTGAATTCATTTTGTAGTTTCGGCATGATGCGCGGTCAAGATTCAGTCAGATAGACAGAAAGACGGATATAAATTAAAAATATACAGTTTCGGCTTCAGTATCGAATATAGAGTACCCTCCAAAAATATATTATTTATAACTTCAAACTTAACGTAACTTTGTATCCCTATTCCGCAGGAACCCTCCTTTTTTTCGGGATAAAAATAAAGTAAATTTTTACCTATCATATAAACTATAAATGTGCCAAATTGCATCAAAATCCGTTTAGTAGTTTCAGCGTGGTACGTGTTCTTTTAAATAACTTCAACCCCTATCCTGCAGAGACGTTTTAATTTATCGGGATGAAAAGTATTCTATGTTCTACATCGGAGTATGAACTCAAATTATACCAAGTTTCATTTGAATTCATTCCGTAGTTTCGGCGTGATGCACGGCCACGATACAGACAGACAGACAGGAAGACAAACATGAAAAAAGTAACAGTTTTGGCCTCATTATAATAAATAAACAGAGCTCTAAAAAAAATATCAAGATATCTTCAATGTGCAGAATTGGACCTGTTACAGTTTTATTATAAGTATAGATCCTTTTTTTCATAATGACCTCGTTTGTGTTTGCAAGCAAAGCCATAGCAATCTCTTGGTATTTTTATTAATCATTTGTGACAGAGCCATCTGCTTTTATTTCCTAAAATAAGTAGTTAATGATAAGTCATTGATTTAAAAAATATATTTTAATTCAATTCAATTCATACAGATGACGCTAATTCAACCAATGCACCCAATCATTAGAGATTCTGCTATACATGGATAGATGGTGCTTTTTTAAATATAAAACTACAGTTTGTAATGTTATAACCTCAGATTGCGCAACACTGCAGTTGCATAGAAGGACTTCACCAACATCAAGCGGGGGCTTTTCGTCATCCTAATATTTGATAGGACGCTCTTAGTTATTAATTAGAATAAGAAACCAATATTGTAAAGAACAATGGCGAACTCCCATGCATACTTTTATGTCAGTCAAATTCGCGGCGTCTTTAGACAAAAAATATCGCTAGTAATTCAGTATCTTTTCCTGAGATTGTTAGTCTTAAGATATTTTTTTGAGGAGGCCAGGTATAATTGTTATGCTTCAAATTTTGTAGGTTATGTTACTTTTAATGACCTTTGAAACAAGTCTTAGAGATTTTAATTAGGTAGGCAAGTAAGTACTTATGCCTGATAAATATAATATTTCAAGATATTGTAGGTCCTACCTATTCAATTACCAATCTAGTGTAACAGACTAGGCTTTTGAATAATAATAATTTTCAATCTGTTACTACCTGGCGAGATTACAAAACAATATAATTAACATAATTATGTTGCTGCTGTTTCACTGTGCAGGGAAACAGTTGTCCCATATTAGCAAATATTTTGAAACAATTCCATACACTAAATATTGTATTTACACAAACCTTTGTTTCTTTCATATTTATTGTTCAATACTTTAACTAACACGCCCTATGTACTATTATTTCTTTCACGACCTGGATGACTGATAGATAATGCTGTTTAGCGTTAAGTCATTCCTTGTACCTACACTATTTTTGTGTAAAACAATTAAATAAATTAACATACCCTAATATAACATCAATTCTTTACACTTCCTCCATAAACTTTACTGCATTGTATTCCCTTTGCTACGAGTATAATGTTTTGTATAGAGGTTTTATATTGACATACCATTTTGTCTATAGCACAGTCTATATTATTATTCTGTTTATAGCATGGAGGTTAAATTACGCTTACTGTTAAAATATTTAATGCCAGTAAGCTTAATTCAACCTCCTTTGGTTTAAAAAACCGGGTGGGAAGAAAGCGTAATTCAACATCCTTTGGTTTAAAAAACTGGGCGGGAAGTATACTGTGTTGACAATTTTGACGTCCAAACCGGAAACGTCATTCTATATATATTTTCACCCGTTGGGCAGGCAACAAGGCCGGTTAAACATTTTAGGAAGGAAAATAAGTTACAATTTCATGATTTTTAAATTGATTTGTCAACCTGGGTTTTTCTAGCTTACAGGGCTATGTTGAAAAAATGTAGAAAAATAATTGAATTAAGTTCTTTAGAAATGATATGTCAAGACTCTACAAGATTTATCGCATAAATTCCGCCTCTTTTCTTTGGTGGAATTAAACTTTTTATTTCGTAATAAATTTGTTTCTTGTTCGATCCTCCCGCGGTGCATCGCGTTTTTACTTTATTTATGTTTGATTTTATTTTTATAATATTTCTGTTATACTTAATACAAATAAAAATATAGTAAATACTCTGGGGGCCAATACCACCTGTGGCTTGGTACCTACCCCGCAATGTTAGGGATGCATTGCATAATGAGGAAACCTTGCATGATGAAAATTCTTGCTGTTTCAAGGAATACTGCCTTCTCTATCTGATCTGACACGCCTGATGTTGATCGAAGCTGTTTGCTACGAAGCTGTTCGCCGAAACAACTATCAGAAAAATCATCGTTGAATTACATCCCATATGGCTGTTACCTCGTGAGCCAAGCCAATATACTTGCTGAGCTTGCCCTTTTCCAACGAATCTACTGTATTTATATTTGATGATATCAGTCACAAAAACATCAAATATGATAACTTCATTCCCATAGCGATTTGAGAGTAATTGTCTCAGAAAGTTATACATTCGCAGAATTTGTCACCTCACATCTGAACGTGATCACCTTTGCAATGAGAGTCCTACGTGTATTGATTACATGATCGAATTATTTATTTTTAATTATCCCACCCCTGTAGGTAGGTAGAAAAAGAGAGAGATAGGAAAGGCCAGTGCGAACAACTACCTATAGATCGTTTAATGTTGTAAATGAATTATTTAAATCTACTTATTTATATTCCAAAATAAGCAATCATTATGAATTGCTATTGCTCTAATTAATCTACGGTTAACGTTCTAAACGATCCTGGTAGGTCCATGTACTGCTTGTTCAACTTGTCCGTCTGTCTGAGAAATTCGTCGGTGCAAGATGCCCTCATTTCTGCTAAGTACTCGGCATGTTTTTCAGAGCCTAGCACCTCCATCCATTCATCTGTAAAAAAGTTTTCCTTAGTAATTTTAATTATATTTACTTAGTCATCATTAAAAGGTTAGTTATTTTTAGATTCAGGATTATGACCTTATTGGTTTTTGGTCATCTCTTCTAGCCTTTGTGAGCTACGTCTCTTTCAGAAATTTGGGTGGTACTGTCTCTGCAGCGATGCCAAGTTGGCTAGCAACACAGTGTTGAGATGCTTAGTAACATAATGTTCTGTTCAAGTGCAAAATCGGTAGAGTTAAATAAAACATTGTAGGGGAAAGGTCGGGTATTGAGCTTGATGCTTGATGTACTATGTGATGTTAATTTCGAACAGTATTATCATTGAAAATCAAACATAATAAAGATCACCTATACTTTTTACCCAACTACGGTGAACCAAGAGAAGGGTAATGAGTTTTATATTCTATGTATGTGTATATATATATATATATATATATATTTAGTCTCATTTTGACAAGCGAGGTAAAAATCGATTCGTCTACATCACAAGAGTGTCATAGACAAATTTTTACCCGGCCGTAGTCGCGTTTTAGTTTTTGAACTAGTTTAGACTTGTCATGTCTTGTTTAAACCTTCTTGAAACTAACTATAGCAACGGGCAAAGTTCTAAATAATAAATCTAAACCTTTATCCTGACCGTAGTCAGATTTTATTTTTTGCACTTATATCTTGTTATTAATTTGAATGTTGGGACTACATAATTTTGGACGAATTTCAGTAAATCAAACCTCCAGCGGGGATCAAAAAGCTGGACATGTCGAATAAGCGGGCGTTTATTAACCTTATCCGTGTCGGAATCTTTTTAGGGTCCAAATTTTAATAACTGAGAGTTAAAAGCCAAAACGATATTTCATAATTAATTATTAGAAGGATTCAACGTTCTTTCCATGAAGTGAAACGTGGAAATTACACAATTCAAAAAATTCTGATGGTGAAACGGTATTTCAATTCTTACCTTGAAGTTCCTTCACCGTTCTATCGTTTCCTCCTAATTCAAAAGACAGCAGATCTCTATCAACAGCTTGGTGTAAGCCTTCCAAGTCTTGGTGAACAGTGATTCTCCTAGATAATTTAGGAGAAAGGAAAGGTGTTACTGTCTTTATTAAAATGTCTACTACTTTGGACGGCGTAACTATGTGGATGCCTTTCATTTTTGCTCCAAAACCTTCCTGTAAAGTAAAAAACATTATGAATAATACATAAAATTTAAGAGTGGTATCAGATTAAGGAGTTTATTTTTATTTTTTTGATCACGATCTATGATATGGTCGAAGGTGTAGCACGCTTGCCTAGTAGATACTTAATCACTCTAGTTTATAATTTACCAGGAACACTAACAAGAAGGTTGGAAAGGAAAATCCGAAAATCGGGCTCAGTAGCGTGCTTTGGGAGAGGCCTATGTACAGCAGTGGACTGCTAATTATGATGATGATGACTGGCGAGGGTAGAACATTCCAATCTTTTACAGTTCTTATAATAAATGAAGAAGCGTAACGCTTTGTTCTTTTGCGATTATGTTCTATTATTCTATAATGCTAGCTTTTAACTAAAAGCTTGCCATTTTACTTTGTGCCACTCTCATTTTTCCTTTGCTGTTACCTTGTTTTCTTTTAATTGTAAATTTTGTGGCAGCGTTTTACTAAACGTCATCTATTAATAAGTCAATATAAAGTTTTAAAAAGTGGTCAAAAATGATAACATTAAGCCTAGAATGAGACTGGCTTTCACGGTACTTCAGAAACACCCCATATTTTGTTAAACTGACCTTTTGGACTGACAACAATGCACTAAAGTTTACTGATGGAAGTTTAATTTATGACGTCATATAATGTCTTGTTTTTAAAAGCAATTGTAAGGTACACACCATGAGTATAGTCATGAGATGCTGTAATTCGACAGGGTTAATTTTTGTTAAAAGTTCCATTAAATTGACGTCTCGAAAGTCATCAACTATGACGAATTTCCTTTCGAAAATTACATTAATGTAACTCAAGGTATTAAAAATTTGCATAAATCTTGATTACTTCGTATATGAAACGTTGCCATGGAAACGAAATCACACAACAAATACATGAAATAATAACAAGTCTGTCAAGTACGTGACTAATAATGTAGATAGATAGATAGATACATAATACTTTATTGTACACCAGATTTAAAAAAAATAACAGTAAATAGAAACAATCTTATAACTAAAGTACAAAGGGCGGACTTATCGCTAAAAGCGATCTCTTCCAGTCAACCTTTGGATGGAAATTAATACCATTTTCTTGTGAGTGATAAAAAATGTGTAAGAAATATTTTTTTGGGTGTATTTGGTACCTACTTACCACAATCACCAGTCTGTAAAATTCCATAAAGTGCGACGAATCGAATTCTTTGCAGTTGATTTTTAGAAAAAATATTCTTTGGTAGTCTTTTGTCATCTTTGGCAAGGGGACTGCGCAGCTGTTTGAATAATAATAACATTGAACAAAAAATAACTTATAACACGTGGCGCGCTCACGAAAGCAGCATGACGAGGAGGTCACGCTGAGGGACCGCCAGAGGGAGCAACGGGAGACCTTCAGGTGCCAACAGGTAAGTCTACTGTCGGGTAACATACTTTTTAGCTGACATGGTCAGAAATAACTACAAAACATGGTAGTCAACATAAAAAACGGGGATATTCACCATGTACTACCTAATTTAGAACAAAAACAAACATGTTATATACATAATATTTATTATTTTGAGTTCTTTTGCAACAAAAGAATTACAAGTTAAAGGTTCCATTTCTAATGTACACTTTACCGTTTCTAGAGAAAACTTTTAAAAGGGGGTATATAATTATTATATAATTTCTGTCTCAAATGTTTTTATTTATCCCTTTGAATTATTGCATCATTAGAACTTTCACTAAATGAAAAACCAATTTATTGTTAGTTGGTATCTAAGGTAAGATAGTACCACTTTCTACAGCTCATCTTTTACTGTCCAGGCTGTGCGTTTCTGGGGCTACAGTCTCGACTCGACATCGGTAGCAATAACTTTACAACCAAAATCAGTCGCAAAGTACAGATACCAATGAAAATCAGGTGCATACATTAGGTACGATATATTTCTGTCAGCGTAAAAGTAAAATAAATTTCAAATCAATGAATATTAACAAGTTTGAGTTACATATTTCTTTCTATCATTATAGAAAATTAAATGATATACGAGGATGAACGATCTCTGCATTCTCAGTGTACATAGGGAAAGGAACTGAAACGGTAAAGAAAGACACTGCATATCTATAGACAATTATCCATTTTTGACAACAACCCAGAAATCAATTTTTTATTTATTTAGTGCTTCCCACAATCTAACCATTTTTATAAAATATAGGTATATAATGTACCTATGTGTAATAAAACATAATAATAATAATAATAAATTTAATTAATTAATTTTGCACCACCGTCCTTTTTAATTAGTAATTTCTGTCCATCCAAAGGTTGTCTGGAAGAGATCGCTTTTAGCGAAAAGACCGCACACTGTGCCTATTTTTAAAATAAATTAATGTATATATTTTTCCCTTAATTCTGGCGCAATAAAG
Organism: Alsophila aescularia; assembly: GCA_946251855.1. Taxonomy (NCBI): domain Eukaryota; kingdom Metazoa; phylum Arthropoda; class Insecta; order Lepidoptera; family Geometridae; genus Alsophila; species Alsophila aescularia. Next base: position 12,054,698 of record OX276385.1, read on the forward strand.
TGTTTATTATTATTATTATTATCATAATAAGGCATGATTTCCTTATTTTATCCCCTAAGTAAAAACTTCACTCCTAAAATAATAGGTTCGTTTCAAAAATATAAAATTAATTTGAATCCTAAACAGTAGATTTGTCACTAAATTACGCCTCCGCCCCTATATTTCGTTTTGTTCACTTAGACATGTCATTTAATGCGGTACTTTAATAAAAAAACTAAAACTGCGTATTGTGCACGCAAACATAGTCGATAAGTTGACACGAAATTATTTTACGTTCAAATGGCTATTGAACCTCAAATCATTAATGATTATTATGTTGTATTTTAAGGATCACGAATATTTAATCAAAACAATCAACTGCAGTATTCTCTTAACAAAATATGTTTATTTGGCATATTTAACGCTTCGCAGGCCGACCCAAACGAGCCTAAATAACCATTTTGAAGTAATTGTTTTTAAATAACAAATACATATTATCCATACCAATATATAAAAGTGAAACGTCGTCTGTTTGTTTGTTTGGGGAGCTTCCACGCGATAACGGCTGGACGGATCTCGATAAAACTTGGAATGGAGATAGCTTATACCCTGGAATAAAACATAGGGTAATTTTTATTCCGGAAAATTGTAATTTTCCACGGGAAAACTGGAAAAATCTCGAAAATGTTGATAACTCGCTGTAAGTAACGGTTGCCATGGAAATGAAATAACAATGTATGTCAAAAAACATCAATAGTGGTGCTATACCTACTTTTGCATTGGTTTTTAATATCCTCGAATAACATAGGATGCTTTTTTCGCGATAAACTGTAGTCCGCGCGGACGAAGTCGTGGGCGGGAAAACTAGTACCAAATAAATATGCCAATCATCGTTATTATTAGAAACATGCTGTACCCGGCGGCTTTGCCAACGTGGATATTTTTATGGGAAAAGGGTATCCTATCTGTTATTCCCTGACCAAAAAAAAGTAACCTACTGAAATTACGTACTTAATTTCAACAACATTAGTTCAGCCGTCAATTAACCTTTTATCGATTGCTCGTCTCTGCTTATCGGTCTCAGATGCCAATTACATCCGATTTTATGAGAAATCCTAAACTGCATTTTTATTCATTAGTGAAAACCGTATTTCATTTGTCTCAGTAGTTTTTATATGATGCGAAAGCGACAGTCAGACACCATAATAAAATATTTTTCCAAAAAAAAAAACGGCTTCATAATAAAAATGTTATATTGTAAACAACCACTAAAAAGAATTAAATAATTTACAATTGCGCCAGAACAGTATCACTTTTTCGAAATTACCAATGTAATAATAATGCATAAATACAACATAAGATAAGAAAGAGTTTTTTGAAGGCGGTGCCAAGCCGAGCCATAATTATTAATATGGTTGAGCTTATTCAAAAACATAATGTCTTAAACGGCTTGACGTGCTATATCAAATAATAAGCTTTTAAAGTAGTTATCTACAAAAACTTTATCATTTACAAGATTGCTGTATTCGTGTCAATCGGTTTGTCTGGTCGAGATAATAATACCTACCTCTATCTACCTACCTATCTACCTGGTTACTACCTAGGGAAAGTAATATAAGGATCTTAGTTTAGAATTTTGTATATGGATGAGTAACATTTGATTGTGATGTATTTATTTGGAGTTATTATTTATGTTTTCCGGTATATGGTTACTTCCGTAGTGCACCTTTAGGATACTAAAGGAATATTCCTTCAAATTCCATATCCCTATGTCCACCAGTTTAGGCTGTGCGTTGTCTGTCTGTCCGTCAGTCAGTAGAATTCTTATAGTAAAGCAGTAAGTAACAAAGATACTGTACAAAGAAGATAATTAAGAAAATGGTCTAGGGTACTTAAAATAAGCTACTTAACAAGCTTCTTTTAAACCTGTGTATTTGTTCACGTATCGCATATAAACTAGGTTTTGTCTTAAAAACTGGCATCTCAATCCGATGAATAGAAGCTGATCAATCCATGAAATACTATTTGAATAATACTTTTACCACTTTTGGTACTAAAATAACACACTTTTGATACTGGTTACTTTATACCGCGGGCACAGCTAGTGAACTAATAAAAATGGTTTAAGGTACAAAATGGATCAAGCACGCCTTTTTTGTGTTGCTTGCTACACAAAAAAGGTCATTTAGCACACTTGCACCCTCAAATCCCAAGTCCCCTCTCTTTCTGAACAGACTACGACATACGAGTATTTAGGTGTCAAGATAACTTGCACTCATAACGGGTCTTGTTATAAAATGGGAGTAGTTTAACACTATGGCAAAATTAACTAAGGCAACTAACTTTTAAACTAACTTACAAACTAACTACGTAACTTACTTTTTTTATAAATATACTTACAGTTTATCATTTAAATCCGAAAACGTTGTCTTCACATCAGTGGATATGAAAAATTTCGTTAATAGTGATTTGTATGTACACAGTTTATCGATTTGCTTTTTCGCTTTTTCTACGGAACCTTTACACAACATTACTGTTTTTTCTAAATACTCGCGACCTGTAAAACAATAAATGTATTAATATATGTTTCAGCCGCGTGTTTGTCCACGTGGACTTCAAACAGCCTAGAAATTGTTTTCGGGCTCTTTAACCAGCAATACATACCAGCAATCTATAAAAGTGAAACGTAGTCTGTTTGTTTGTATGTTTGGGGAGCTTACACGCGATAACAGCTGGACGGATTTTAATGAGATTTGGAATAGAGATAGCTTATACCTTGGAATAAAACATATAAAGAAAGAAAAAGAAAGAAAGAAAATACATTTATTTCTGACAACACACAACATTAAATATTATCAAGAAGAAAAAAAATTAGGAAATTAGACAAACAAACAAAAATTAATGCTGGTGTTGTCACAAACAGGTCCCGACTCAGCAAACGCAAAGGCACGCATACTTTTTATCCCGGAAAATGGTAAGTTTCCACGGTAAAACTGGAAAATGTTGATTACTCGCTGTAAGAAACGGCTGCCATGGAAAAGAAATAACAAGTATGTCAAAAACATCAAGAGCACTGGTGCTATACCTACTTTTGCTTTGGGTTTTAATATCCTAGAAGAACATAGGATCCTTTTTTGCGATAAATAGTATTAAAATCGCAGGCGGGAAAGCTAGTATAAAATATAAATATAATGATGCCCATGGTCAGCCAACTGATGATAATGATGATGATTAATGTAAATATATCGGTAATTCCCTAATTTGTAATGCCTTTTTAAACTAAATATGTACTACAAAATACAAACAGCTAACTACTACATAAAACAAGCCATTACTGTCTCACAGGTAGCCCAAATGTTCGAGCCTACTCCCAGCAGTTGGCAATATATATTAATATTATATTGTATTCAACGACTATCATCCAACTAAATCCTAGAAAACACGTCAAATATTTAATCCATACCAATATATAAAAGTAAAACATTGTCTATTTGTTTGTTTGTTTGGGGGGCTTTCACGCAATAACGGCTGGAGTGATTTTGATAAAATTTTAAATAGAGATATCTTATACCCTGGAATAAAACATGGGATACTTTTTATCCCAGAAAATTGATAGTTTTCATGGGAAAAAATCGAAAATGTTGATTACTCGCTCTAAGGAACGGTTGTCATGGAAACGAAATAACAAGTCTGTCAAAAAACATCAAGAGCGTTTTGTGCTTTACCTACTTTTGCATAGGTTTTTAATATCTTAGAAGAACAGAGGATGCTTTTTTTCGCCATAAACTGCACGAACGAAAAGACGAACTACGCGGTCGAAGTCGCGGGCGGGAAAGCTAGTTCTTAATAAACATTGTTGAACAACCTGCTACCACTTGCCACTAAGCTAGCTATAAACTCCTTTAGCCTGTTGGCTATCGGTATCCCGTACGGGATATTTGAGGATATTTTTGCAAAATTTGTAAAAAAATCGTCGACCCTAATAGGATCACTGAAAAAAATAGAATTAAGAAAAAAAAATTGTTTGGTTCTTTTGCCTTCAGATTTTGTGTATGGCAAGTCTTTTAATAATTTTTTATTTAAAAAATAGCCCAAGAACTCCATAAACGCATTCGTCCACAGGTTAAACTGTCAACCCTATCAAAATCTGAGCAGTAGTTTCAGAGTAGCGAGCACAAACAAATAAGCAAAAGATACATACTCAAAAATTCTGAAGCCAAATTTTCGGTTTCAGTAACCTTTAAATAGTGCAGCAACAATGTCATGGTAAAACTTGAAACCAGCTATCAATTATGATAGCTGGTTTTGGTTGGTTTGTGTCTGGTGCTATTCCTGTATGTCGATTTAGGTCATGCTTACCATAAAAATCTTTTGTCATAGAAAATGAACCAACATGTAAAAATTAAACTCCGGAGGATAAGAGAAAGTTATTCTAATTTAGCTTGATTTTACCCACGCAACACTCAAAGCAAACTAAATAAACACTTTTAATAAAAAAAAATATTCAATGTAAAGACATGGCTTGGTTACAGTTTCACAATATAAGTACTTTATATTCTATACCTACAGTAGGTTACATTTATTAACTTTCCAGATATCTTTAACTTACGAAAATAATTTATTATGGAAGGTAGGTACTGTATTATCTATTTTCAATCGACTTCAAGAGGAGGTTCTCAATTCGACCCGTATGTTTTTCTTTGTATGTATGTTACGCGATATCTCCGGCAATTGTGGATCGATTTCAAAAATATTGTGTTTAGTGTTGCCTCAGGGTCCCATTTAAATTTCATGAAAATAATCCACCTCTAAGGGTGGAAAATAAGGAGATCACTTAATTTTATTAACTTTCACTTGATTAGTTAGATTAGAATAGGTGTGCTTTAGGTCCCATATATATATATATAATTTGATGAAGACCATCGGAGATACAAAGAAACTCCTCAATGGACAACAGCAAGTCACTTGCGATTGCTGTTATCACATATTCATGTATTTTTCACGCCACTCAAAATAAGGAAATTAAATAAACTAAAAAAAAGAAAGTAAAAACTGTCTTCAAAATGAATAAAACAATCTAATGTTAAGGAAATCGGTGCCCAATTTTCTTATATCTAACCAAATCAACGGCACAGACTTCCTTAACTGTGTCCCACATAAGATTATGTTATTCATTTTGAAGTAGGTTTTTACTATTTTTTTAGTTTATTTTATCTCATATACAAAGTTGGAGATGAACAAATTGAATGCTTTTTACTTCTTGTTAACAGCTTTGTGGGTCTTTACCTAGTGTATACCTTCACACGTGTAAAGTCATTGACCGCAAAAAGGCGATTAGTTTTGCTCCGTTTTATAGTCCGAATTTTTCGTTTGTTGACAGCAGATTTTATGTTTGTTAAGACTTTTATTTCCAATGCTACAAACATTAACTCAAATAGAACAATTAATGCGTCATTGAGAAAAATCATTATTAGTGTATTATAAGATATAATTTCACTTTATTATATTTCTTATATGTAACATACAAAAGGAAACAAAATATTATAATAAAACTTAAACCTAGGTTACATAAGCAGCTGAGCAGGGTCCAAGCTACCGATGGCATAGAGCTGCAGAGGGAAGAACCTCCCCGTGACGCCCCGTGTCAGGGAATACAGTCAAAGCGAATAAGGGTCCTGCCTTCTTATTACAATAATTATTAGATATTTTTAATATACAACCCACGTTCTTAAACTGGTTCACTATAATAGTATTATTTTTCATTGTCATCTAGTTGTGAGCTATGTATGTTTATGTAGCTAGGTATGTTAAAAGTTTCAAGACTCTAGATATCTCATCGGTTAGCTAGTTTAAAATTAACTGTAATTCTTGTACCGAACAGAGAAGAACCACAAACAAACGAGTTAATAAAAACGTGATCAAAATGAACTAAACAATAAAAATCTACTTAATCTTTCCATATTTAAAACTACACTATGTATTTACCTAACAAACTTGATAAGTTTTCTACAATGAAAATTGTATATGTTTTATTATTATGTATTTAACCCGATACAGCACAGCGATGCGTTCCATTTCAACAACGTACCATTAATCGCACTATATAAATGTAGCAAAAACTACTAGATCAGTTTTGTGCCTTACAGCAACAGACCATTCTAAAGGTTCCTGACCCGAACACCAAATGTCACCATTTGTATGTTTTGGCAGATTCATGTTTTGTTGCATAAATACAACGTTACGTTATTAGTGTATTTTTTATTACAACTACTCACATGTAATAGTTTGTTTTATAGGGTCAATTATGAGGCGTAAGCTGGGAGAATTTGATTTCTGTATACCTACTTGGAAAACTTACTGGGCGTTTGGGGGACAGGAAAAACTGTCTAAGCTACTGGGTTCAAAATAATGAAGGATTATCTCATCCAAGATACGAAGTGTTGCATTTCTGCAACATAGATTATGTTCTGAAAAATATATACTAATTTATTCGTACACTATTTGCTTTATGTTCCCGAAAAACATAAGGAAATTACTGCTCTTGCACCGCAAAGGGAATGGACAAAACATATCTAATTTGTTCTACTGATCAGTATGAGATATTGGATTGGAAGAAATTTTATAGTGGCCGTCCATGTAGCTCTGCGATAGAACAACATTGACAAAAAATTACAATTTGTTCTGTTAAGTAGGTAGGTAGTAAGACATTTTTGAGCTCATGCTTTTCGAAATATGCTTACATATTTCGAAAAGCTAGAATAATAATAATAATAATATAATAATAATATATTCGGGACAATTCCACACCAATTACCTAGCCCCAAACTAGGATACCCTGTACTATGGGTACTAGATAACGGATAAACATACATAGATACGAATATTATAACATCCATGACTCAGAAACAAACATTTCTGCTCATCACACAAATGATTGCACCTTGCAGGATTCGAATCCGCGACCGATTGATTACGTACCTAGGATCACTAGCCACGAGACCTACCGGTCGTCAATCATATAATTTTCTATGCGTATAATTTTCAATTATTATTACATGGGTTGACTTGTTTGTGTAGTTAGTCATTATTAAAATACTAATGTACATCAATTGATATCCATCCAAAGGTTGCCTTGTAGACATTTTAACCGTATTTATTTACCTATGTATGATTCTTTGGTGCATCCTAATATTTTTATTAAGCTGCTGAAATAACAATTTTCAGATGCTACTCTCTAAAGAGTTTTTATTCAAGAAATATAATATAATTATTTCGAACCAACTTACTGAAATTTTTGTTAACTAAATGGTTCTGCTTCGTGATCCATTCTTCTAAAATGACAATAGACTGGTCTATTCTGCCTTGGTCCATGTTATATATTCTTCTAATAGCCACCAGTGTATCAGGCAGAAACTCTAGAATAGGATCTTCAGGAATAAACTCCATAATTACAAAAAATATTATTATTGCTATGACTGTTCACAGAGAATCACAAAATTGTAGTGACGCACTGTAATTTTCTTGATCTGTTTATATTATATGGCAACAACTTTAATGAAAAAATAATACTGTGTAAAGCTTAGTTTACATGGAAGCCACAAAACATGTTTTATAAAATATATCAAAAGTACTGCTTAGCGTTTTATCTTGAGGCAAATAAATAACTTTAGAAGTGGTTTGCGAGTCTGTTGACAAAGAATGTTGTTTTACACTAGAAATACGAGAAAATCTACCTACCTACAAGGACGGCGAGCGGTCAAAGGACTCTACAAGCTTTGATTTTGTTTATCTAAATGAAAAAAAAGGAAAAAAGTATCCTAGCCGTCTATTAGCCTCTTCTTGTGTACATTTTTTAATATGTCTCAATATACATACGTCAATCAATCTAAATGCATCTAATATATTTCCTGTGAAATTTCTTCCCGCGTAATAATAATTATGAAGTCACAATTTACTTATAGGATTTACGATACACGATCACAGGCAATCGAAACTTTATGGACCACTTCTTTGACTGACAAAATAAGAGCAATTTATATACGTATTTATTATTCAACCCTCGCATATTTCAAATAAAAACATTTATCATATCATGACCGTCAAATGACCTTCGCCGTCTTTGAAATATTTTGATACATAGTCACAAATTCTCAGTACGGTAATTTAAATAGTTACTGTACGATTCAAAATCATAATTGAAAATACCGTCAAATAACTGCTCCCGTCTTTCTAGTGTTAAAGTAGGTTTTTAAGTAGAGGGGTAAACGCACAAACAGAGGGTCAATTATTAACATTCATTTTTTCACATAATTACAGGCTCAAAGCGAGCGCTCGTGCAGAAATAAGTTTTTGTACCATGTTTTGGTAACCACAGCTACCGCTCGTATTTTAGTAAAAAAAGCATATGGTCGCGTTCGTTACGCTTGCACTGTATTGCCTGTTGAATAAACAATTACTTCAAAAATAATTTGAAATTATCGCGCTATGTTCACTGATGCTCTATGTCCACTGATAGATTTAACTATGAAAGCAGCCAATAATGGCTGCTTTCATAGTTATATCTATCAGTGGATCCATGGCATCTCTAATTTTTATTTTATTTTTGCGCTTATTTTGCTCGCTCCCTTTAATATTACCTATTTTCTAAACTTTTAATTTGTGCTGGTTTTTCTATTGTTAAGGATAACGGGGCGCGCTCTTTTTAAAAGCTTTTATTTAACTTGCAATGTTTGTATGTATATAAAGTAGTGTGTGTGATGTGTGTATGCTGTTGTTTTGCATCCCCGCCATATTTGTAGAGTCGATTGTAATAGGTTTACATTAATCACCTAACTATGCTATTTAATTCCTACATTTAAGTAGAGGTGGAATTTGGGAAAAAAATATATTTTTGATAAATCGTAGTAGTCCCCACTTTATTTTGGAGTAGAACCCAACCACACACACACACACACCACACACACGCATACACACACACATGTATGGTAGGTATGTGTGTACGCTTCCACTGACCACGCCACAGAATAAATAGCAAACCTTTAATTATCAGTTGGTATAAATAGACTTATTGCAAGTGAGAATGTGTAATCAAAGTTAACATTCGTTAGATATTTTCGGCGTAGTTTTTTTTTTTTTAGAGTTTTATAATCAGTTTATTCAATTGGGATGAAAAAAAATATGAACAAGTTTACAAATTACCTTACCCTTAGATCTGTTCAGTATCCTCCTTCAATTTCAATGCACAATTAAGCATGACGTCTTTATGTTTCGTGTTTTTTTAACAAGTTCACATTGAGTCTAACACCTAGAATTGCCCATAATCCCTCAGTCTCTGAACTCTCTGAACTCTCTCAATGGCAGCATTACGTCGCGTGTAGGAGCCTGGCTAGTACAAACGTACCATCTCCACAAGTTCGACATGTGAAAATTACTCCATTTTAGCATCGAGCTGGAACGCGTATCGTGGCGAGCGTGTGCCACTGCCAATGTCTAAAGGGTAAATTCCTTACTCTTTGGCCACTGCCGACTGACTGACTGTGGCTGATCGAACAGCTGATTGTTCGTGCGCCCGGGGCAATGTTTCGCGCGCTTCTTGCTTTTGTTGAACGCCGCGCCGCCTGCCTTTCTCGGGTGCCGCCAGTTTTTGTCGGGCGCCGGCGCCGCTGCCTTCGCGGCCAGCGCGTAGTAAGCGTGAAAGAGGCAATACACGCAACAGAGCTCCATAAGTGTGTGTGAGCGTGTGAGCGTGTGATTATTTTGCCTGTTTTAAATTTTACTATGACATGGTAACCAGATAAAGGAACTCTTCAATGGTAAACTGCTAAAAAAATTGTGTACACATTTTTATATGATGGAACCTTTGCGGACGTCATTCTTTGTACACTACTTTTGTGCAAAACAATTAAATCAATAATTAATTAAAACGATTGCGATTTAGAAATGTCTATTGCTTTGTGCCTATATAGAAGTGTATTGTATCTATCTAAGTCTTATGTATCGTTGTAGATTCACAAATCTCAAGTCTTGGAGAGACGGACAAATGGGAGCTCGAAAGTTGATAACTATAGCCTAGGACATGATAGACAAGTACCTAACTATATTGAATGTTGAATCTAATTGATTATACTAATAATATGATACATTTGTTGCAGGTGGATGCACACAGAACTGCAGTTAATAAGAATGTATAGATCTCCGCTTTTCGAGCTCATAGGATAGTGTAAATCTCAATTTATGTGAAAATTATAACATAATTACATGATATTTAATACTTACACTTGATTTCGTTTTGCTTATATTTGCATTGACCCCTCATTGTTACTAGAACTTCACATAATTAGGCTTTGTAAGAAAACTACTAGATTTTAAAACCAGTAGGTATTTTTCTATTTTATGGTTAAAATCCTACTCTAGCTATGAAATAGTTTGGCAGGTTCTATGAAATACCACATACGTACATGTCATTAAACCTACCTTTCACAAAAACAACACAACTTCATGGCACGATAAAACATGAAACAAAGTATACCTAGGTAGGTGTTAGAACAATAAGTTTCATAGTAACTATGCATTATCAATGATCTTCACTAACCAAACACTGCTAGATAGTAAATGCAATGAACGCACCGGGTGCTCTTCGGTTGACGAAAACTCATTGCTACTGAATTCCTTGTGAATTCCGATTTTGGATTACCGGTTTTGTATTTCTTAGTAAAATACTGTTTCAGTGCGCTTGAGTTAAAGTGAAGTGCGCATCGCCTTGATGACGTCATTTGACATGCACACTGAGCTTAGTGAATTCGAAACGAGTGATCGGTGGCAATGAATGGTCCAAGTGGCATTAACAGAATCGCACTTTAACTTTACGGAATCAGGCCCCAAGTCTCGACTGAATCAAAGGCTTTTTTGTAGTCTACAAACGCTAGACAAAGTGGCCGATTATACTCTTCGGTCTTCTGTATAATCTGCCGGAGCGTATGGATGTGGTCTACGGTGCTAAAACCCTTGCGGAATCCAGATTTTCCGGGAGGCTGAAAGTCGTCAAACCTACGAGCGAGATGGTTTGTAACTACTCTCGAAAACAGCTTATACACGTGGCTCAGCAACAAAATGGGCCTATAATTCTTCAAGAGGTTGTTATCACCTTTCTTAAAGAACAACACCATTATGCTCCAGTGCCACGCCTCTGGCATAGTACACTCGAGGATTACGGAGTTAAACACCTTCTGAAGGACTTAGGTACCAGTGTTGCACCCGCTTTCAGTAGCTCTGTCGTTATTCCGTCCTCCCGTGGTGCCTTCTTGCTCTTATGCTGTTCGAGAGCCATTCTGATCTCGAATAGGCTGACATACGGGATATCTTCGGTATAATGTCGGGTCAAACGGGCTCTTGCATCGCTAGTCGTGCTAAGAGGACTACGCGATAAGGTGCCCATAGAACTTCTCGAGCTCACTCAAAATTTCTGGTTTCAACGAAACACTGTCGGTTTTCAGCTTTATCAACAGGCTTTACCCAAAAGATAGATTTCTTGAGAACACTTTGGAGTACTTGTTCCGCTCTATTGCGTTCTTAATACAATTAGTATAATAAGAACGCCAATCGTGTTGCATCGATTTGGAGATCTGTTTATTAAGCAAGCTGTTACTCAACATATCCACTGAAAATTTCAGCCTCATCTCGCCTCGTTGTACCCATACATTAGAGTGTATGCTCAGAGAGTTTCTTACTTCTATTTTGCGATGGGTCTTAAAGAACTCTGACCCAACCGCGTGAACAATTTCTACCAGCTCGTTGTTTATTTTGTCTACTGTATCGTATTCAGTAAGGATTTGGAAGCGATTTTAGAGTTCCAACTGAAAGTTTTCAGGGTTTTGGATTTGGGCAAGACTTAGATCTCGAATATTAGATCTCATCAAACATACCTCTCCAGATTTGAGTTGATATTCAATGAGCCTCTTACCATGCGGTGATCACTGCCGGTCTTAACCCTGTTGATCACAGAGACATCATTGAATATATGCCTATTGGTCATCAAAATGAAATCTATCTCGCGCTTATGATGGGCGGGCGCTTCTTGAAAAAGGAATTCATCATAAAGAGTTTCTCCTTCTCCATGAAGTCGGTTAATCGCAGACCCCTTTGGTTTCGCTTTCCAAATCAAAACTGCCCAAGATCAGTTCATCACCATTCCTCATGCCTAGCCGTGCGCATGTAATGCATCAGAAATGTCGTCATTGCCTCCACTTCATCGTCCGGGCGTTTCCAGCGTGGAGCTTACACCTATATGACCTTCAACGAATACCATTTGGTAATTCTGAGTATTAAATATGGCACCCTGCTCGAAACGCTTTCGATATTCACAACGTTGTTGACGAGGGACTCGTGGACGAGAAACCCGATACCGTGTTGGGACTGCTGGTCGCCCTCCCGGTAATAGAGTAAGTTGCCGGAATTGAGGGTCATTGTATCCTCTCCCTCTCTCACGTTTACCTTTTTTTCTTTTTTTTTTTTTCTTTTTATCTCAGCGCACCTTACTTACTACTTCTTCCAGCTCTATTAACTTCTCATCGGTCCAGGTGCGTGCGATGTATGTTGCCAGGTCCAGATATCATGGGGGTTTGTAGCTGGGTCTTTGTTGGGGATTCTTAGTACCCCCTGCTCCGCCGTTACCGTGGCTACTACCGGTGCCAGAAATAACAAAGCCACCGGGGACTGGGGGCCATCCTTGCGGTGTGTCTATCATATTGGGGGGTTTGCCATAGTCACCACGATTGGCAGGCAGATTGGTGACCGCAGTGTTACAAATACGTACTTGGAGGACGTTGCTGACCATCTTTCGGTATGTATTCTCTTAGTCGCCTCTTACGACATCAACGAGAAGATTGGGAGGGGTCTTATTCTAAGCCGAGACCACCACGGCGTAAGTTCCAGGGTATAAGTTATATCTATTGCAAAATTCATCAAAATCCGTTCAGCCCGCGAAAGCTCCCCTAACAAACAAACAAACAGAAAACTTTTCACTTTTATATATTGGTGTGATAAAAAAAAAACGTACGAGAATACAGCTAAGTATGTCGGTATGATGCAAAGCTCCGCTGGAAAGCTCACGTCAAGTAGAATAAAGAAGAACTAGAATTAAGATATAAATTAATGTATTGGCTGCTTGCAAGAGACTCTAAGCTGTCAATTCACAACAAACCGTTGTTATAATATAAGCAAGTCCTAATGACAATTAAAAAAAATTGATAAGCTTGTCAAAAGAGGACCTAATGTTTAGTTTGAACACATTATTATTTTGCTTCAGAGAAGTCGGATAAAAAAAAAGAAGACTATCACACTATCAAATAAAGACGAATAGATTGACACCTCGCTTGTCAAAATCGGACCAAGTTTTTAGTTTGAACAAATCACCTTTCCTTTGCTTCGCCGTAATCGAGTAAAAAAATTGCCTTTGAGACTCAATACATGAAGACAAATCGATTGATACCGCGCTTGGCAAAATTGGACCAAGTTTTTAGTTTGTACACATAACCCTTACTTTGTCTTGCCGTAGTTGGGTAAAAATATGTCCGGGCCTATGACACTATTCCTGAAGATGGATTGATTGACACCTCTCTTGTCAAAATCTAACCTGTTGGTTATTGGTTACGCTATGGTCGAACATCCACATTACCACATACATAGATACACACATGCATACATAAACTTTTAAACTCATTACCCTTCCTTTGCTTTCCTGTAGTCGGGTAAAAATATGCTGAAGCTCACGAACGTAGACATCACCATCATGTAAATGTCGAGGCAATCCAGCTCCTCGACCATACGGACATAGAAGACTTAAAAGATAAAAAGGTTCGAGTTAGTGTAGTATTTAGTTTCAGTGATTTTAGTGTAAAGTAGTGCTAGTGAAAGTGCATGAACAAAGTGTCTTCGCCTTATTACAGACACTAAGAAAAGTGTTATTGGACACATTCTTAGCAAAGACATTTTAATAAGTTTAAGTTAAAATTAAATAACTTATTAGCCTAATTCAAGACTAGATTGTAATATAAATAGGGATCATCTTTATTATGTAATCTAGGTACATTTATATAGGAGCGCAAAAAAAATGGATATTAAAATCTAATAATAAAACTAAATGATTATTATGTTTGTTCGCCGAGTTGGAGGCAGTTTAATAATAATATCGACCGGTTGGTCTAGTGGCCAGAGACCCTAGGTACGAAATCGAACGGTCGCAGGTTCAAATCCTGCAAAGTGCAATCATTTGTGCGATGAGCAGAAATGTTTGTTTCCGAGTCATGGATGTAATAGTCGTATCTATGCATGTTTATCCGTTATCTAGTGTCCGTAGTACAGGGTATCCTAGTTTGGGGCTTGGTGATTGGTGTGGGATTGTCCCGAATATATTTATTTATTTTTTATTCAATTCACACGGTACAACAGGCGCCGAACCATAGACGCCTGTATCAGCATATATTGTACAGTTACAAGAATCATGCAGCAGTGTGCAGCTGCACTGTATCAGCAATAAAGTTTGCAGCTGAACTCTTGAGTAAAGTAAGCTAAACTTAGTCTAACACAAACGGACGAGGTGTATCCATAACTCCTCCAACCTTAAGAGTAAAATTATCGGAGCAATTGATTTTAAGATTTTTCCGATGATTTTGCTTGAATGCTACAATTTTATTTTATTTTGTCGAAAAACATATAAAAGGATTACAATAAAACTTAAGGTTACGAAGCCTTAACTTGCACTGAATTTATAACTTTACCTATCCTTATCCTCTTTAACCTATCATCGACATCATCATCAGCCTATATATTTTGTCCACTACTGGACGTAGACCTCAGGAGTCTTCGGCTCTCCTCATCCATTTCTTCCAGCCGCTTTTCGCAGGACGTCACTCCACCTGGCCACAGGCCATTTCTAGGATATTTCGAAATGGACTAATACTGCTCAATGCTCATTGCAGTAGTGGAACTTTTGTATATTGAAATCAAACAAGTAACTAAAAAAAATAAAAAAAAATATCTTAAAACCACGTTATTTGCATTGTCTTCGAGTTGTGAGTTACCCTGAAAGTTTCCGCCGGATAGTTAATCAGAAAGTGCTCGAAATTTGAGTTGCAAGATTCCATCCTACAGACAAACAAGAAAGTGACTTAATATTAACGTGGTAATAAATAAACCGAAATTGACTAGTTCTGCATTGGATTTAGAACATTCATATAGCAACCATTTCTATAACAAAAGTTAAAACCTTGAAATGTTACACTACAATCTTGGCCAGACGATTTATGCTTTCAAATATCATAAAAAACTATTTGAATGTTGGTAGGATATATAAACAGTGAACACAACCCACAAACGCCTAGTCAAAAACCAGAGCAATAGATCATCGTGCGTAATTAATTTAACTAATTTAACTCCTTACTGCGACTCAGCTAGCGTCTCGTCCACGCAGGGCGTTCTTACATATTTATAAATATTCGAAATAAAGTTTAATTTACTGTGCCTAGTCAAATCTCTAACTTAATCAAATATTGGAACGAAAATTGTTTTCTATGATGGATTTGATCTAGTGTTTTGAGTAGGCGACCAAATAGCCGAAACTGCAGAAACGAGCACTGGTGCCTGCACTACCAGCTCTGCCCTTTGCAAAGGCATAGAGGCTGCAAGGTCCTTTCTTCCCACCAGCTTTGTCCCATAAGTGTGGAGAAACGAAAGCATTAAAATGTATGCCCATTCTTCCCAAAAAGTCAAAGAATTTTGTAAATAGGCAAAATAATAGCACTTTTACAAGTCAAAATTAGCATCTCATGAACAAGGAAAAATACATAAAACATTATATATATAACAAATCATTAATATTAGGTAAACGAAGCATGCTTTGAGTTTGAAAAGGAAATTTCCCTTTCATGTGCCAACATATTTAAATCTCACACTGGAAAAGGAAATACCCTTCTGACAACCGGTATACGCCTGTTAGAGAAAAGAGCACCAAGAAACTGTACAGGGATGTAATTGTTTCCATATTTTTTAAATCTTTATAATTTTTCAGATCAGAAATTATAACATAACATATATAAATTAAAAATATAAAAGATAAAAGTGACAATGAGATGTCCCACAATCATCAAGTGATTTAGTCCGACTAGTTTGTATAGTGGGATTTACCTAATACAGTAAATTTGGTCAATCCCTTTCTCCACTACTAAATCATTTACTCCACGGTGGGGAAAAAGGAAATAGATTTCTAATTATTCCCTTTCGCCTCACCACTTTCCATAGTGTGGAGAAAGGTCAAAGGTACATTTTATATTTTTCCCGTTCTCCACACTGGTACACACAAAGGTGGTGGGAAGTAACGGAGTAACCCTTCCCGCAGCGCCGAAGCAGTCGTTATTTGTAATTATGCCAATAAATGTTTGCATTTTTTGGGTTAGGATCTTGCGTTGATTCTCGTTTCTATTTTCTAGTTCTATTATTTCTAGTTTAGCTTTCCTTCTTTTTTTTTTTCGGTCACTTTGTTCCTCATTGTTCAAATCAGCAAATTGGGTGTGTGTGTGTGTGTGTGCGTGTGTGTGTGTGTTAGTCTCGTCAACATAGTGATGTCCAGCCCCTCGGCTGGACATCACTATCGTGCGCGTTTTAGTAACGAAGCGGACAGCTACTCTGAGATTTGTTGTAGTTTCGGAAGGAGAGAGTACACTTGTACACCAGTACTTTGTTTATACTTTTGTTTTTGTCAGCATAGTTATGTGCTCACACAAGTCAACGTGTACTGAAAGTACTGATAATCAAATTGAATGTCTGCCAAAGATTTAGTTGTTTATTTCAGTTTTTTATGTAAGTTTCCATTATTGATATTATGAATTTATTGTTTACTAGATGATGCGCGCGGCTTCGCCCGCGTGGTCATTTCTGTAGGTTAAAAGTACTCTTTGTGATATTCCATGACCTAAAATACCAATATACCAACATTCGATCAAAATTCCTTCAGCCGTCAAAAAGATTTTTATCGATTCAACTCATTGGATTGAGATATAAAGTACCCCAGTTTCTAAGTAAAAAAATAAGCTATCCAACAGTGAAAACCACATTGCAATCGGCCCAGTAGTTTTTACGTGATGCATGAACAAACATAAAGACAGACAAACAGACAGACACGATTTTTTAAAATGTTATATTCTTGTTCAGTAGCTTATTTTACGTACCCTAGACTATTTCTTTTTTAATTATCTTCTTTGTTCAGACTTTTTCGTTTTTATTGCTTTATCATAAGTATAGATAGATTTATTTTTATTCTTCTTTATCGTTTTATATTTATTTATACTTATAATAAAACTGTAACGGGTCCAATTCTGTACAACGAAGATATTTTGATATTTTTTTTGGCCTTGGCAGCGCACCATGCCGAAAATACTTCATGAATTCAAATAAAATTTGGTATGATTTGAGTTCACACTTCGAGGTAGGACATTGGATACTTTTCATCCCGAAAAAATTAAGTGTTCCTGCAGGATAGGGGTGGAAAATTATTTAAAAGAATACGTAGTACGCTGAAACTATTGGACGGATGTTGATGCAACTTGGCACAGACATAGTTTATAAGATAGGTGAAAATTATGGATACACGTTGTCACGAAATAATAACGGGTTCCTGTGGGGATATGGGTCCAAATTTTGTACAATAAAGATATAGTGTTTTTTTTTTTGATGTTTCTCTATATTCTATTATGAAGCCTAAACTGCATGTTTTTTCATTTTTGTCTGTATGTCTGTCAGTCTGTATTTAGCCACGCATCACGCGCCGCCGGTACTACTGGATGAATTCAAAAGAAACTTGGTATGATTTGAGTTCGTACTACGAGGTAGGACATATGATACTTTACATATCGAAAAATTTATGGGTTATTATTTAGGGGTTGAAACTTATTTAAAAGAACACGTACCACACTGAAAGTAATGGACGGGTTTTGATGCAAATTGGCACTGTCTTAAGTTATATGATGGGTTAAAATTGAGGACACGTTTTATCCCGAATAAGTAAAGGATTCTGCGGGATATGGGTCCAAAGCTATGTTAATATTTATATAATAAAACATATTTATTGAATGGTTCTCTATATTCTATACTGAAGCCACACTGTTTTACTTTTTAATGTTGCCTGTCTGTTTGTCGGTATCTTGACCGCGCATCGCACCCAAACTACTAAATGAATTCAAATGAAAAAAAAAATGCTCTTGGGTGCTTAAAAAATATATTTTTTTATAATAATTTTCTAATGGAAAAATTTGGGTCACGGACGAGATCCCGACAATTCGAAACGACGGACGACGGGACGGACGGACGGATTTTAGCAGGCGTTAACTGCTACAAAAAAAAATGCGGTTTTCATTGTTAGATAGCTTAGGGTTTGATTTAAATCTGGTATAATTGGTATTTCAATATATATATATAGGTCTTATGAACTATATATTATATTGTTTTGTATTCATTTTTCGCACGATTTTTTACATCACCCGCGGGGTTTATGTGAAAACCAGCGTCTAGTGTGATGCACTTAGCATGTTTTATGTATTGTATTGTATTAATTTTTCGCACCCTTTTTTACATCACCCTCGGGGTTTATATGAAAACCAGCGTCTAGTGTGATGCACTTAGCATTTTTTATGTATTGTATTGTATTCATTTTTCGCACCATTTTTTACATCACCCGCGGGGTTTATATAAAAACCAGAGTCTAGTGTGATGCACATAGCATTTTTGCCGATTATAAGCCCCTTTCAACACACTCCTAAGCACATTTTATTTATGTTTTTATCTATGTTTTTTTTTGCAATGCTGTGTGTTGAATAAATGTTTTTCTTTCTTTCTTTCTGTCATTGCCTTGACATGGGAGTGATGTCGGGTTGGAGGGGACTTCACCCCTTTTTCTGCCCCTCCCCCTGCCAAACGATTCTAAATTTTAACTTCTACCATTCTATACTACCCAACAAATCTGCCATACTAAGAAATTTGATAGTTTCACCTTAAAAGAAAGATCATTTCATTTTTTCATCAGTCATTGTATGAGAAAATTATAAATTAGTAGATTATACCAAAGAGTATACAAATACTACATAAGAGAATGTATCACCTGGCAGCGCCACCTAAACCAGTCCACCTTTGCAATGAACGCCCTTGACGTATTGAGAGCATAAAAACTCCGCTCGGCCAATTTGGAAATATCTCATCACCTTAGAGAGGGAGACAGGAAGAGGGAACGATATTAAGAGAGCGAAATAAAGGGTCAATGCGAACAAATAATTGAAGATATTTATACAATATAAGATTGATATTTATACATATTTTTATTCTGAATAAGCGAGCAAATTATTAATCTACAGTTAACATTCTAAATGATCCAGGCAGATCCATGTATTGCTCGTTGAACTTATCCGTCTGTCTGAGAGTTTCGTCGGTGCAAGATGCCCTCATTTCTTTTAAGTACTCGGCATGTTTTTCAGAGCCCAGCACCTCCATCCATTTATCTGTGAAAAAGTTTACAATAATAATTTTGCTTATAGGTTGCGTCATTTAAAAAGAACGCTGGCGGTTAGGCTACGCATTAGGCGATTTATCGGTTATATTTGGTGGTATGAGGTGCGGCGTAGGGCGGGCGGGTATACGAAGCTGCGAGCGAAAGGCTAATTAATAATTATTTAAAACAAAAGGCCTAGTACTTTTGTGCGCGAGTGTACCCATGCGAAAACACACCTCCTCCACTTTCTTGCAGCGTTATTTTTACATGATGCGACCTGTATTATTTATTATCTTATCATTTTAAGATCTAATAAGGGATTGATAGTTTTTTTTAAGTTCAGGAGATTTTTGTTTCTTCATCCATCGTGTGTGGCCTTTGTGAAGTACTCGTATTAATACTGCTCTTTTGGACATGGATGGTACTGATTCTTTGCATACAACGCTAAGATGCTCATGCTAAATTGACTAGCGACAAATTTTGTGATGAAATAAGTATCATCATGTACTTGTACTGATTCAGTAAAATAATGCATTTTACCAGAAAAAGGCGGCTAATGCTGGATGTTCTAAGTATTTTTAAATTTGTACAGTTTTTCAAAAACTTAAAATCAAATGCTTAACAACCTGGCTGGTCTTCAATGGCTTCAATGTCTTGATTCAGTAGTGTACCTCTTGGATTGGTTAATACTATTACCTAATTTATTCTGTGACCTATTTTAAAATTTCAAAATAACTCTGATCGTGTAATTGTAGTTTAATGCTTACCTTGAAGTTCCTTCACCGATCTTTCGTTTCCTCCTAATTCAACAGGCAGCAGATTTTTATCAATGGCTTGGTATAGGTTTTCGATATCAGGGTGCACATTTATTCTCTTAGCTAATTTCGGAGAAAGGAAAGGTGTCACTGTCTTTATAAAAATGTCAATCACTTTGGAAGGCGTTATTATGTGGATACCTTTCACTTTTGCTCCAAAGCCTTGCTGAAAAGTAAAACACATTGAAAGAATACAACATTATAAAGATAGTAAACTACATAAATTAAAAAATAATAATTGTATATCATAATGCGGATCGTCCACCAGTGGAATAATCAAGGTGTATCTAGTTTGATATTCCATTCATCTTCGTGTGGCATCGTATCTTTCAAAGTTAGGTTAGGAGTATTTGGTCGCAACTGGAATGCTCTAGCCCCAAGAAGGTACTGTTTAGTCACAAGCGAGTACTCCTAACCAGAAAACATGATAACATTTCTACTATAAACAGCATTTTAACATACATACAAATCTGGTTTAATGCAAAGAATCTAGTGCTCAATGCTAAAAAGGCCAAATATAACTTTAGTCTCAATAATCTGTCAATCTGTAATCTGTCAAAAAACATAAACTAATAATTATAGAAATTCAAGAACACAAGGTTGTTGAATAACATTGTGTTCTTGAGTCTCAATGTCGATTCGAAACTGCAGACGGGTAAAAACATCTCATCTCTTCCAAATATGCTCAGCTCTACTGCATAAACATTTCTGTCTAAACATTTCTGTGTTTGAAGGGCAATGTTTCCAGTGAAATTACTGGGCAATGAGACTTGACAACCAATGCCTCAGGGTGACTAGCGCAGTGCAAAGACGCGCAAGACTTTGCAACCAAATTTCTGGGTGGCACTGCATCTGTTATGGACAGGCGTCACGCTTACCATCAGGTGAGCGAGCCCGTCGTAAAAGTAATAAAAAAAAGCGGCTTAAGATATTTGTCAGACCACATAATATTAATACAACTCGCTCGCTTTTCTCTTGAAAGAGCGGTCATGTCAACAAATAAGGTTTTGGTGCTCGGGCTTCTCTAAGAGAGTTTTTTATAACTGTAAAAATTATGACAATGCCGTCCCTTTTATGAGGGTTATGTGTTTCGGTTGTATGGGTGTTTATGTGTTTGTTTGTACACTGGCGCGTCCTGCAGCCTAAACGGCTTGATGGATATTGATAAATGAGGTATCATTGGATTTGTCTTATATACAAGAGTGCTATATAATATATGTAGTGTCAAGAAAACTAATATTGGCGGCTTACAGCTGCCATATTGTATTTCCGAAGGGTCAAAAAATGAACAAAACATATTGAGTGTGGTATCAAAATGAAGGTCTTTAAAAGACCATTCCAAAAATAGAGAAAGAAAACATAAAAATTTAAAATAAAAAAAATTATTAGTTAAAAAAAACTCAACAGCGAACAAAACTAAAAAAAAAGACGAACAAGCCTGTGAGTGAGACATTTCAGCTTAAGGCTAATTACATTTTGGTCAGTTACTTATGTTTTATTAGTTTTTAATAATTGAATGCTATAATATAACGAGTCTAAGTAATGGACTTAATAAATGCATTTAAGACAAATATCGAATTCAATGTAACGGAGTATACGTGAACATAATAGATGTGAGAAAAAACATTGAAACATGAAAAACCTGGTGACAGGCACACACACTACACTAGGAATAGAGATAAAATGGTGACAGACACACACACTACACTAGGAATAGAGATAAAATGGCATTGCTTTAAACTGGATTAAACAAGGTAAGCAAGTATTTATTGAGTAAATAATTTAACAATAAAACT
Source organism: Alsophila aescularia (assembly GCA_946251855.1). Taxonomy (NCBI): domain Eukaryota; kingdom Metazoa; phylum Arthropoda; class Insecta; order Lepidoptera; family Geometridae; genus Alsophila; species Alsophila aescularia. Next base: position 12,076,816 of record OX276385.1, read on the forward strand.
TGAAATTAAAATATTACATCTAACACATTTAAAAAAAAAACTATAATTACTCATAAAGAAAGCTTACTGCAAAATAGATCAATATTTGTAATTTTTTGTTTGCTCAGTAGTCTTGCAAAAGCCAATGTACTTCATTAATGGAGTGTGAATATAATATATTATATGTTTTATGTAAATTTTTGTGTTATTCTAGAATTGAATTTGTATTTGAAAAATATGGATAACCTCAATGTATATTATTTAACAAAAAAAAATTAAGTAAAACGGTTTTATATGTACTAAAAGCTAAGAAATAAATTAAAATCGTGGGGCGAGTCAAATTTCCATTACTCAGGTTACGTTATGATTCCATTCGCCACATGATTTTATTTTATTATTAAGCTTTTAGTACATGTAAAACCAATTAATTGAAAAAAAATATTTAGATATATTATTTTCAAGTTTTTAGTTTTTTTTATTTACCTATTTTTAAACTATACTGTGTTCAACTTGTCAAGCCCTTTCATTTGATAACCATATTGAGGGGATTTAAAACTACAAAAGTAATCCGCCTGTTTGTGGTGGCGGCCATCTTGGATTTGAGATTTTCATGGTGTACTGTATTCTACTAGTATTTGGTACCCATATTGTGGGGTATGAAAAAAATAAACCGTCATTTTGTGGTGGCGGCTATCTGGGATTTAGAATGTTCATGGTGTACTGTATTTTGCTAGTTAAACGCTTTCATTTGATACCCATATTGAGGGGTTCAAAAAATAATATTTTATCCGCCATTTTGTGGTGGCGGCCATATTATATTTACAATGATAAGGAATACACGTTGTTATATTGTTAGCAAAACTAAAGGCCTGTACCAAATTTCAAATCAATCGGTCAACAGAAAGGAGGTAAAATTTAAATTACTAGATTTGACCCAAACAAGCAAATAAACAAAAATCAACAAACAGGTCAAGCTAAATAAAACCGTTTAAAAATTGAGCAGAAACATAAAAAAAGTGACTTGAATTTTACTAAACCACACTTAATGGTAGGTAATTAAAGATTTAGTCTAAAGATGTAGTCACAAATGGTAAAACCTTGAATGAGACTGGTCGCAAACTGAATTGTATTGTTAAATTAGGTACTGACATTGATTAAAAGGGGTAAGATAAGGTAACCTAGAACATCACGTAAACTGCATTTGGACTAAATACAACTAACACCCAGCTACATTTTCAATGTCATACTTTACATGCATCAACAACAAAGATAGATTAGAGAGACATACGCAGACAGTAGCGCGATATAGATAACAATAATAGTTACACCCATATATATTCCCTGACGATACTTATACGCCGCTTGTCTTGTCGCGCTCTTAATAATCGTATAATTCTGTCCCATTCTGGAAATGGCAATATTAAAAACAACATAAAGTCTGGAGAATTTTAAGTAAAATTAAGATTTTAAGTGCTTACAATCGAAAAATACTGCTTTATAACTTGTTTTTGGTTCTTGAGCTTTGGTTATTTATAATTGAGGCCAATTCTGTGCTTTGTACCTAATATACGTGGTCCACGCTGAGTCCGAGTCACGTTGGTCCTTTATCTTCCCCCTTTTAATACGATCCATGGTTACTGACTGTTTGGAACTGACATAACAACGTAGGTACCTACTAGAAATGTGTTCAGATATAAATTTTCATATCTGATGTCTTATTAGTTATTCTCTGGTTATTTTGAAGCAGTTTTAGGGTACACAAATACCTACTTGTACCTACCATGAGTATAATCATGAGCTGCTGAAATTCGACAAGGTTGATTTTTGTGATCAATTCCATTAAATTGACGTCTCTGAAGTCATCAACTATCACGAATCCATTGACGTAGTCATGAGCTTTTAGATATTCAGCAATCTGTAAATAATTAAGTAACAACAATTTAAATTTGATGTGACTTAGCTTTTATCTTGAAAAATAATAGGTACAACTACGTACTGCCACTCTGTATCTACAAATCTCATCTATATTCACGTAAGCTTATGACGACCACTTCGGTCTAGACTAGTGAGTCTTTAGCATTTCGACCGAAATGCTTTCACCCAAATCGGTTGTAACACTGATTTTTTATATTAATTTGTTTCTATTCAGTGATTCGGCTGAAAACATTTTTATCGTCAATGCTAACTTGTATCGGTACAGTCTAAAATAAAACTGTTTGAAGACATAAATATCGTAAAGATATAAATATCAATAATTGTTTACAAATTATCACATTCATCACCAGTTCACCACACAAAAACATTCAGTAACAAAAATATTTTTCCAAAAAAAAAAAAACGACTTCATAATAAAAATGCTATTTTGAAAACAACCACTAAAAAGAAAAAAAATAATTACAATTGAGCTAGAACAGTATCACTTTTTCGAAATTACCAACCTAATACTAATGCAAATACAAAATAAGATAAAAACAATTTTTTTTGAACGCGTTTTTTTTTTGTGTCCTTAGCAACAATCGGAAAGAATATATGCCAAAGAAAATAGTAGACACTCACTCACTTTGAGAAAAGAAATGTGAATCTATGATGGTGTTGACGATGATGCACGCATTTCTAGAAGTATAATGTCTCCCAGGTTAAAACTATCGGGAAACGCGTTCTCTTCACGTTTCATTCCTAAAGGTACGAATGCTATAATGATGTGTAAGGAAAACGCTTAGTGCTACTAAGTAAAACATTACTTTTGCAGTAGAAGGTATTACACAACTTACCACAAACACCAGTCTGTAAAATTCCATAACGTGTGATGAATCGAAGTCTTTGTTGCTGAATTTTACCACAAATATTCTTTGGTAGTCCGTAGTCATCTTTGGCAATGGGAGTGCGTAGCTGATTGAATGAAAAATAACGGAATTAAATACAAACCTAAAAAAAATTAACCCGTTCGTTTGTGTTGTTGTTGTTTATGACCATATTCACAAACAACAACAAAACAAATGTGTTTAACATCAAAAACTGGATATATACCATGTAATTCTTAACAAAAAAAGATATGATTTTTCTACAAAAAAAGGTTTAAGTCCTGTCCGTAACGGGGCTTGAATCCGCATCATCTGCCTCTGCGCGACACATGCTCTGAGACAGTTTTGAGCCAACATACTCGTAACCACCACATCGTAATAAAGTATTTATTTTTTCTTAGTTTTACTGTGACCACGTGGTCCGACTGCATATTTCAATCAATCGTATAATGTAAACGGTAACGCGGTCTATTGATTGTTTTGGTTAAATACGATTAGTTTCATTGCCAAGAACTCGTTCCACGTCACTGCTTACATTGAAAAGACGATTAGTTTCATTGCCAAGAACTCGTTCCACGTCACTGCTTACATTGAAAAGTTGGTTTGCGTTATCTTTACTTCAATGAAGCTAACCGTATTTTAGCAATATCGGTTCAGCAAGATTTAAATGAATTCAAACTTGGTACCATATATTATAGCTCATTAATGACTAGAATTTCCTATTTGTGCTCTTTCCCACAGTTTTATCTATGCCACAGTACACATATGGTCCTTACACTGATTATGTACTGTGTCCTTAATTTATAAATCAGGTTAGTATTGCATTGTAATCGGGTCTTATTAAGGAGGTAGTTTAAAAGTATAACTACTATTTTCTAAAGTACTTACACTCTTTCATTTAAATCGGAAAACGTCTTCACATCAGTAGGTATGAAAAATTTCGGATATAGAGTTTTATATGTACACAGCTTATCGATTTGCCTTTTTGCTTTTTCTACAGAACCTTTACAAAAGATTATTGTTTTTTCTAAATACTCTTGACCTGGAAAATATAATTAGTTATATATCAATAGATTTCACCTGCAAATTTGCCCAGTGGAAATCAAAAAGCCTAAAAATTTCATTTCAACAAAATTCTAGAAAACACGTAAAATGTTCATGATTGTGTGATGTGACGATTGTTGCTGGTATAAATAACTCTGCTACCAGCTGTCAAAAATCTTTAGGAAGCATGTCTAGTATGGTAGGTTGAAACCACAAACGTACTATCACAAACCCCATCAACATCCGAGCAGTAGTGTCACAAATAACAAAAATATAAACTCCAAAATTATAATAAGCCGGTTTTGGTTGCAGTTGCGTTTAAATAGTCAAACCCATTAGGTTCAAAATAATTATTTTATCTATGTTCTCATTAGAATTTTAGGTTAAGAAAAACAATTTTGCTGATTCTTATTTAACTTTACACGTGTAAAAATCGTGTACCGGTTTTTGGATAAATTTTGCCTCAATAAAGTGTACCTAAATGTTTTCAACAATGTGTTTATTTTATGTAAATACGAATGTTATTACAACTGCTACAAAAACAGAGTTAAAATTCAAAACGTTAATTAATGCGTCATTACCAAAAATATTAATACTTGTACCGATAGTTTGTTAAATATAGCTTGATACGCCTTTATTTATTTTTTTGCAAAATTTTCATCAATATTCTCATACAATCCGTACGGAATAACGGTAACCGGCAAGTTAAGGGCCGAGGTACCATTGAGCAGTTTAACTACGTTCATTTAATACGAGTACCTTGACACCTTGCATATTTATGACAGGTCTTACCTTAGATTTATTGAACTAAAGTGTTCATTAAATCTATGCCTAGATCAATATGGTTCCTTTGATTGCGTACATAAATGAATATTATGTTAAGCTGATCGTTTTGAGTACCTTGGAGGCTTACATATATCTGACGCTGACAGTACTAGAAAAAAAAACAATTAGAATAAAGAAAAAAAAAATGATATCTTATTCAACAACGTTCGATAATCGTTTTTTTTCATCACTACTCCAACCCTAGAAATATAACTCTGGCAGCTGTCCCACGTATAATCCTTTTAACAAACTATAATCTGTATATATCTATCTATCTATATATCGTCAGTTGTTGTTTACACGACTTTTCAGTATAAGCATTTACGGCTTTATTAATAAAAATGGCCTAATCCTAATGTGTTCCTAAGTTACTCTTGGAGTAGTTAATTCCAGACTAACCAAGTATTAACGTCATTGACTGTATTGATAATGCTAAAGTCGGGTCTACTGCAACATGTTACTAACAAAATGTTGTTAGCTAAACGTGTTATATTAGGTGTTAGTAACCACAGCCGACCACTGTGACTTGACAGCGAATAATGTTTTTGTTAGCAATTATCATTATCTCAAATGAGCTCCGACGAGGAAGATGTGTTAGCTTTAGTTTTCTTGATTCCATTCCATTGATTCCGACTCCCGAAATACTATACAGTCTCTGTATAATATACAATCACAATTATTCTATGCTACAAGTTATGATTTTCAAATATTCAGCAGAGATGTTGATGACACGAGTATTAACACAAAATGAACTAGGAATCATTTTTTCAACTAGGAATCATTGCTTCAATTTGAGCTCAAGATTTCTTAAAATATTTCAGGTCAAAATGTTTTAAACCTTGTAAAAAAAATAGTTATGACAATTCATTCTGATGTGGGAAGGTGTGTACTATGTTGGTTAATGTTACTTTAAGTTAAGGTTCATAGGAATATACCGAAAAATAAATAAATAATCACTTTGTGTCATTTACACTAATTACAATGGTTTTTTTTATTGCATAGGATAAAAAAAAAGTTGTGGGAATCCTTAGTGAAGAAGGAACTAAATTTTGTCAGCTACAGCGTAAGGGCACGAATCCTAAAATCTCGGATGAGGCTTTTCAGCTCATGGACAAACGACGGAAACAACAGCAAGCCACACCATCGAGCAAGCACAAATTAAAAAAAAACCCTCCCTCCCTCGCCCCTCCTCCCCCCGCCCTTCCCAACCATACCCCTCAATATAGCTAAGAACCATCTCGTTTACCTCAGCTTTCAAATATAAAAAACCGCAGCTAAATCGGTCCATAAGTTTGGAGACGAAACGAGGGCGGATTGATAAGTAGTCGGCCTAACCAAAAAAATAAACACATACTAAATCAGTTATATTTTTATTTTTCTACATACATTTCACACTCTCTCTACCACGCTTAAATTCTGCCATCTATTTTTTGAAGGGTGAATATGACAGAGCAGAATCGCCTAATGTACTGACCATATCATCATGGATGGCTTTTGATGGACCCTTCTTATGGAGGTACTTAATGACGGCACGCTGCTTGATTTGCTCCATTCGCGGAAATTATGTCCCATTGCTTTGTTAATAAATTTATAAATCACAACTAGGCAAACAAAATAAATAAATAATAAATTATTGCACACGTTTCGAACTTCACACAATTAACTAGTCTGAATTGAACTAAATAATGTGATTAGATTTGATTTTTAGCCAGCTATCAAATATAAAAAACCGTATCTAAATTGGCCCATTATTTCGTTACACTGATTATAAAGCTACGATTCTCACTACGCCTGCTCTACGTGACCCAATTTGCACCGCGCGCTCTCTTTGGTCTAGCCTTCATTGTTTGTTTGTTTGTTTGTCGTATGAGGTAGTGCTGGCCTCTGGTGTCTGGTGTCTGGTGTCGTGCTAGCCTTCATTTATTTCATGATAGGTATATACTAACTTTTCGGCCTAATAATATATGTCTCGATAGCTTCCACGGGATATACTTTGACTTCAAATCTTTAGTACCGGAGTTCAAATTCCAACTGGAGTGTTTACATTTTGCACATTAAAAATAATACGTGATGGCTTATAGCTTGAATATGGCCGAGCTAAGGCGGAAAGAGCCGATGAGCCACGGAAATTATTACTGCCCTCTCTGAAAGTCTTGAACAGAAAGGACTTACTTTGCTCCCACTTTTCGAGGAACCAATTACCGAATATATGTTGTTTACCGAATATATGGGATGAAAAGCTACATTATCAGAGAGTAACATGGGTTGTATTTTATTATTCAAAAAAATTGTGATCCCTTCGAAAATTGCAATAATGTTCAAAATATTTGCCAACAAAAATGACGTTACTCGCTGTAAGGAACGGAATGATATGTTGTCTTGGAAACGAAATAATAAGTCTGTCAAAAAGTACCAAGAGTGTTACTGCCAATGATTTTGAATTACATTTACTGGCGTGGTGCTGCTATACTTTTGCATAGGTTTTTAATATTAATATGATACATTAAATAATATATTACATGTATATAGTACTCATCATTTTTGTAATCCATAAAAAAGACCGCGAGGATAGAGGAGGGATAGTATGTCTATTATAGGACGGTATTTTGTTCAAATTAGTCAATCAAAACATGGGTAGAATCGTGTAGGTACTTACAAATAAAGAGAAACTCTACCAGTGCAAAGCCAGGGCAAGTCACTAGTATTTACGTGACTGCCCAAAAAAAGAGTGTTATATGTTTTTAGGATTCATGTATGTTTATATATTTGTATGTACGTAAGTTTCTTTATTCCACCATTACTTTTAAATGACTGAACAGATTTAGACGTATGGGGTATCGTTAGAATCCTTACATCTCCCCGAGCACCATAGGCTGTTTTTTTGAAAAAAATAATGTATTTTAGTATGGCTCCATTTGAAAATACGAATAAAATATTTTTTCTATGAATTTTACAATATGGGTATCAAATTGAAGGCCTTGATATGCACATTCCAATACTATATAATTTAAAGGAATAAGTTATTTTTTGGCAAGGTAGGCGTATTTTTTTTAACTTTTAAGCTAGTTATTTATATTCATATAATAATAATATATTTATTGCATAAACAAGTACAGAACAAAAAAGGAATTACTAGTGGTCCCCACACTTACTACTTACTTACTTAGTGGTACCAGATAGTTTTGTAAAATATATAATCTAAGAGATTAAAAATATTTTTATTAGATTACCTACTGACGGAATTATCGTCAAGCATAAAGATGTAAAATTGTTAGGATTTAACTTAGTTATCGAACAACTCTGACAAACTTCTCTGTGTCATCGTTAGATAAGTTTAAGATATCTCTCTATGATTCAAATAAACATTTCATGTGAAAAATATCTGCCAACCGAATTCGGAAAACACATAGTAAATCTCGCAAATGAAAATGAGAGATATAATAGCGCCCAAAAAAGAAGTTGACATGAATAATATTAAGATCAAATGGCCATTGAATCTAACCTTCTTCTTATGAATCAAAATATATTTAGCTGCTGAAATAGTTATTTTAGATGCTACTCTGAAATATCATAAAGTTATTATTCAATAAATTCAATTTACGTACTGTCTGGTACACGTTAACTTTATTGCGATTTAAACCAACTTACTGAAATGTTTGTTGACAAAATGGTTCTGTTTCTTGATCCATTCATCCAAAATGTCAATAGACTGGTCCATCCTGCCGTTTTCCAAATTGTATATTCTTCTAATAGCTACCAGTGTGTCAGGCAGGAACTCTAGAATAGGATCTTTAGGAATAAAATCCATATTTACTTAAAATAATAACAAAATATTATAACTGTTCACTGAGAATCACAAAATCGTAATGCACATTAAAATGTTTGTAGATGCCATTTTATGGAGACATTTAATAAAATAATTATACTGTGTAAAGCTTAGTTTACAACGAACAAAACGTGTCTTATAAACTAGACTTCCGCGCGCGACTTGGTCCGCGCAGACTGTTTTTCGCGAAAAAAGCATCCTATGTTCTTTTAAGATATTAAAAAGTATGTATAGCACTAATGCTATTGATGTTTTTTGACATAGTTCCTATTTTGTTTCCATGGCAACCGTTTCTTAAAGCGAGTAATCAACATTTTTATAGTTTTTCCAGTTGTCCCGTGGAAACATTCAATTTCCTGAGATAAAGCGAATCCTATGTTTTATTCCAGGGTATAAGCTTTCTCCATTCCAAATTTCAGCAAAATCCATCCATCCGTTATCGCGTGAAAGCTCCCCAAACATACAAACAAACAAACAGACAACGTTTCACATTTATATATTGGTATGGGTTATCAGAGGAACTGCTTAGCGTTTTAATTATAACTACAGCCTTGTTAAGAGAGCCAACACACCAGTTTTTTTAATTGCTGAGTAGTTTTTGCATATTAAAATATTAGGCTTACTGCTCATTAGACGTTTCACGCTATTGGACATATTGCTACTTATACCACCTGATCAGGAAGGCAACTTTCTATGATGCATCATTTACTGTACAAGCTATTTGACTCTCACGAAAAAGTAACTATGTTTTTGTATCTTTTACGCATTTAATATTACTCAAAAAACAGATTCCATTTCAATTCAACTATTTCCTACAAAAAATACATACAGGCTATTGGTAACTCGACGTATTCCCAGCAGGATTCCTACCACGCCTTGATGGTGGTGGAAGAACAAGAACGAACGACTTGTCACTTTGACACCTGTCAATATGACACCTGTCTCTTTGAAACCTGCCACTTTGCCACCTGTCACTTTGACATCAATGTGGCAATACTAAAACAAAATTACCAATTGCGATTTATTCGTTTATATTTTCTCCTTAATCTGGATTAATGGTCCTTTTCTTTACCCCTGACAACGTGTGTGCAAAATTACATGATTATCCGTTGAGTAAATAATGCGTGAAAGCGTAACGCGTGCAAAATATATCCACAAGAAAAAAATTACTAAATATAAAGAAAATTACTATATATATATATATATAAAAAATAATAATGAAATATTGAATTTGATAAGGATTCATACATATTGGCACAAAGAGCTCTTGAAAATAACGCCGCAAGTGCCGCAATTTTTTATCAAAGATTTAATGAAAGAAATGGTTACTGTGAGTTAACCGTAACACATAGACATATTATATAGCGCAGTTTCCTTTAGGATTTTAGAAGAACTACAATTATTTCCTACAATTTTTTTATGTATCTCTGATGGATTAGCTTACGTGAGCCATTTAAATTTATTTTTCGGCGAATTGGTTGGAAAATATTGTTTTATACTACTTACCTTCATAAAAACTCATCTATTTTTTAGTATTATGTATCAACTTTTCGTGAATAATCATCTAGCTGATGGTGGAAACCGCATCAAAATCCGTAGCGTGGTTCAGGATGAGTTAGCGACTAAGCAGACAGATTGATAGACAGACGCGGAAAGTGACTTTGTTTTATACTATGTATTGATGATGTTGATATACAGAATAGAGAAGAGAAGAGATATGTAACTGAAACTTCAGTGAACAATATGACACTAAGGGTACAAATTACTAACAGAATTTCCTCAATTCATTACCTATTCAAAAAACCATACAAGTCAATATTTAACACAAACAAACCTGGACCGAACGGTTTATTTAAAAGCTTTTATTTAACTTGTAATGTATATATATATATGTATAATATTTGTATGTATGTATTTGTATGTTTGGTCAAATCTTGCAAGCCAAATTAGAACCTCTTATCCTACGGAGTTGTATATTACATGTCGGTTCCCATGACAATGCAATTTTATGGTAACCATGGCCTGAATCAACATCTAGGATTAGCTCCAGATATAGGAACCGTTCAACGGTTAACAGCACAGACACGAAATTTTGTGCACACATTTTACTATGATAGCCGGTTTTAAGTTTTACCATGACATGGTATCCAGATAAAGAAACTCTTCAACGGTCAACAGCATAAAAACAAAATTTTCGTGTTTTATTACGATAGTCGGTTTTAAGTTTACCATGACGTGGTTGCTGCACTCAATGTTGGTGCATAACTAGGGAACTCCTCAATGGTTAACAGCACAGACATGATATGTTGCCTTCATCATCAATTCAGCCTTTAGCAGTCTACTGCTGAACATAGGCCTCCCCAAAGAGCGCCACGACGAACGGTCTTGTGCCGCCACCATCCACCGACTCCCTGCGATGGCTACAATGTCATCCGTCCATCTTGTGGGGGTTTCCCGACACTTTGCTTACTTATTCATGGTCACAAATCCAGAATCTTTATTCCCCAGTCCCCAGCGGTTGTCGGCTCTGCAAACTATATGGCCTGCCCATCGCCACTTCAACTTGCAAATTCTGAGAGCTATATCGATAACCTTGGTTCTTCTACGGATTTCTTCATCACTGATCTTATCCCGTAGTGAAACTAAAAGCTTAGCTCTCTCTCCATTGCACGCTGGGTGACTTTGAGCTTATGTATGAGACCAGTAGTAAGCGACCACGTCTCAGTGCCGTATGTCATCACTGACAACACGCACTGATTATAAACTTTCGTCTTGATGCACTGCGGTACATGTGACGAGGTGTGGCGTGATTTCCTGAACGCTGCCCATCCGAGTTGGATTCGTCGGTTGACCTCTTTGTCGAAGTTGGATTTACCAAGTTGGATCGTCTGACCCAAGTAGACATACTCGTAGTGATCAACAGCTTCGATAAAATCGTTCCCAACATAGACTGGCATGGGTGCGACATTGGCATTTGACATGATGTTTGTCTTACCCATGTTCATTTTAAGACCCACCTGTTGAGAAACAATATTGAGGTCACTGAGCATTGTGCCAGGGTTTCTGCCATGATGACTATATCATCAGCAAATTGAAGGTGAGTGATGCATTCGCTATTGATGTTGATACCATATCCGGTTCCAGTTCAGAAGCTTGAATATATCTTCCAGTGCAGAGGTGAACAGTTTCGGAGAAATTACGTCTGTCTGTCTCACCCCTTTTTACAACTGGATAGAATTCGAGCTTCGATCTCGAAGACGGACAATCATGGTGGCCTTGCTGTACAAACACTTCAACACTTCAATGTTCCGGTAGTCAATCTGGCACCGCTGTAATGACTGTAGCACTGCTCTGGTGTCGACTGAATTAAAGGCTTTCTCGTATTCCACATAGTAGACATAGTGTCTGATTATACTCTTCGGTCTTCTGTTTAATCTGCCAGAGTGTATGTATGTGGTCTACGTTGCTAAAGCCCTTCCAGAATCCAGCTTGTTCGGCAGGCTGAAAATCGTTGAACCTACGAGCTAAATAGTTTGTACCTACCCTCGAAGACAGCTTATAAACGTGTCTCAGCAGTGATATGGGCCCATAATTCTTAAAGAGGAGTTATCACCTTTCTTGAAGAACAGCACCACTACGCTTTTATGCCACACCTCTAGCGTAGTACCCTCGAGGATGACCGATTTAAACAGCCTCTGAAGGACTTTAAGTACCGGTGTTCCACCCGCTTTCAGTAGCTCTATCGTTATTCCGTCCTCCCCTGGTGCCTTGTTGATCTTAAGTTGTTTGAGAGCCATTTTTATCTCGTATAGGGTGACGTCCGGGATATGTTCGGTATAATGTCGGTTCAAACGGACTCTTGCATCGCTAGTCGTGCTAGGAGGACTACGCGATGAGGTGTATAATTGTCCATAGGACTTCTCGAGCTCACTAAAATCTCTGGCTTCGACGAAACGATGCTGCCACTGTCGGTTTTCAGCTTCGTCAACAGGTTTTGCCCAATAGACAGATCTCTTGCGAACACTTTAGAGCCCTTTTCCGCTCTATTGTGTTCCTAATACAAGTAGTATTATAGGAACGCAAATCGTGTCGCATCGACTTGGAGATCTGTTTACTAAGCAAGCTGTAACTCGACATATCCACTGAAGACTGCAACCTTATCTCACCTTGTTCTGCCATAAGTTTGAGTGTATGCTCAGAGAGTTTCTGTGTTCTTTTTTTGCGATGGGTCTTAAAGAACTCTGACCCGACCGCGTGAACAATTTCCACCAGCCCTTTGTTTGATTGGTCCACTGTATCGCATTCGGTAAGGATTTGGAAGCGAGTTTGGAGCTCCAACTGAAATCTCTCGGGGTTTTGGGTTCCGGCAGGACTTGGGCGAAGAGTAGATCTCATCAAACGAGACCTCTCAAGTTTTATGTTGATATTCAATGAGCAATGCGGTGATCACTGCCGGTCTTAACCCTGTTGATTACAGATACGTCATTGAATATATGCAGATTGGTCGTCAATATGTTGTATACGCATTTAATTGTTAATCTCCTGATCTAAGTTTCAGCATGACATGGCTACTGAAGAAAAACTGCTGACTTTTAATGATTTTTTACCAACTTATTTACCTTATTTGAGCCTTGGTAGCGACGGTAAGCTCCCTGATACCAACCAGGTATTGCTTAATACAGGTATGTTTAGACCAATGTGGGTTATTTAGAAACTTAGCTAGTTTAGACTCAACGCCGCACTAGCACGTATTGTTTAATATTTGGCTACATTTGTTAACACATGGTACAGTCTTATACAATTAGACTAGTGAGTGCTCAGTGCGCCAAGCCGCTGAAGCGTCCTGCTAAGTTGTAACGTGAGCGAGTTTTTAAAATTATGTTGGTCTTTTGTAGCTGCAGTTGAAAATTATAACATTAGAAACCCGTAGATACGAGTATGTATTTCCAGCCAGATCGTTAAACATTACTTTTGTCAAACTCTTAAATCCCCAAACCGTCAACCTTCCAGCCACATACATCTACTCTCCAACCCCCCCTCCCTCCAACCCAACATCTTAATAACTCATCAACTCTTCAACTCACCAACTCACCAAATCACTCAACAACACAATCAACAATCCCCCAATCAACCATCCTACCCAATTGTCCAACACGTGTTTCATGTACTTGACATAATGATGAAAATAATTATGTATTATATAAATTTACTAGCTTTACCTCCCGGGACTTCGTACGCGCGGACTACTGTTTATCGCCAAAAAAAACATCTTATTTTCTTCTAGGATATTAAAAACCAATGCAAAAGTAGGTATAGCCCAATGCTCTTGATGTTTTGTTGACAGACTTGTTATTTCGTTTCCATGGCAACCACAGACCATTCTGTGATGGCAACCTTTCCTTACAGTGAGTTATCAACATTTTCCTGATTACCCGTAGAATATTTCAATTTTCCGGAATAAAATGTATCCTATATTTTATTCCAGGGTATAAGCTATATCCATTCAAAATTTCATCAAATATGTCCAGCCGTTATCGCGTTAAAGCTCCCCAAACAAACAAACAAACAGACAACGTTTCACTTTTATATATTAGTATGGATTGTTTAACAATTGAAATACTATCGTTTTTTATGTCTTACTTAATAGGTAGTGTGTTTGCTGCATTACATTTGTCACCGAAGGAAAATGCTGTGACCTCACGATACAGGTTTTCCTAGTATAGGGGACTGAGTTCAACTAAGGTACATTATAGTGCATATTCATTTAACTTTAATCATTTAACTGTTTACAATTATTGTTAAAACAATGTACCTACTAGTTCATAGAAGTATTCAAGTAACGTTTTTATTATTACCACGTTTATATTAAGTCACATTCTTGTTTGTCTGTCTCTCTGTCTGTCGTTCCAACTAGAATCTTGAAACTAAAATTTCAAGCACTTCCCGGTTAGCTATCCGGCTGAAACTTTCAGGGTAGCTCGCAAATAGATGAAAATGCATTAAAAAAACGTGGTTGTTAGATTAGTTTTTAATATATATTTGCTGCTTGTTTTGTTTCCCCGGATTGTTTCGTTAGCTGTAAGATTAGTTTTTAATATATATTTGCTGCTTGTTTTGTTTCTCCAGATTGTTTCGTTAGCTGTTAGATTAGTTTTTAATATATATTTGCTGCTTGTTTTTTTCCCCGGATTGTTTCGTTAGCTATTAGGTTAGTTTTTAAATATATATTTGCTGCTTGTTTTGTTTCCCCGGAGTGTTTCGTTAGCTGTAAGATTAGTTTTTAAATATATATTAGCTGCTTGTTTTGTTTCCCCGGATTGTATCGTTAGCTGTTAGATTAGTTTTTAATATATATTTGCTGCTTGTTTTGTTTCCCCGGATTGTATCGTTAGCTGTTAGATTAGTTTTTAATATATATTTGCTGCTTGTTTTGTTTCCCCGGATTGTTTCGTTAGCTGTTAGGTTAGTTTTTAAATATATATTTGCTGCTTGTTTTGTTTCCCCGGATTGTATCGTTAGCTGTTAGATTCGTTTTTTAATATATATTTGCTGCTTGTTTTGTTTCCCCGGATTGTTTCGTTAGCTGTTAGATTAGTTTTTAATCTATATTTGCTGCTTGTTTTGTTTCCCCTGATTATTTCGTTAGCTGTTAGATTAGTTTTTAATATATATTTGCTGCTTGTTTTGTTTCCCCGGATTGTTTCGTTAGCTGTTAGGTTAGTTTTTAAATATATATTTGCTGCTTGTTTTGTTTCCCCGGATTGTATCGTTAGCTGTTAGATTCGTTTTTTAATCTATATTTGCTGCTTGTTTTGTTTCCCCGGATTGTTTCGTTAGCTGTTAGATTAGTTTTTAATATATATTTACTGCTTGTTTTATTTCCCCGGATTGTTTCGTTAGCTGTTAGATTAGTTTTTTAATCTATATTTGCTGCTTGTTTTGTTTCCCCGGATTGTTTCGTTAGCTGTTAGATTAGTTTTTAATATATATTTGCTGCTTGTTTTGTTTCCCCGGATTGTTTCGTTAGCTGTTAGATTAGTTTTTAATATATATTTGCTGCTTGTTTTGTTTCCCCGGATTGTTTCGTTAGCTGTTAGATTCGTTTTTAATCTATATTTGCTGCTTGTTTTGTTTCCCCGGATTGTTTCGTTACCTGTAAGATTAGTTTTTAAATATATATTTGCTGCTTGTTTTGTTTCCCCGGATTGTATCGTTAGCTGTTAGATTAGTTTTTTAATCCATATTTGCTGCTTGTTTTGTTTTCCCGGATTGTTTCGTTAGCTGTTAGATTAGTTTTTAATATATATTTGCTGCTTGTTTTATTTCCCCGGATTGTTTCGTTAGCTGTTAGATTAGTTTTTTAATCTATATTTGCTGCTTGTATTGTTTCCCCGGATTGTTTCGTTAGCTGTTAGATTAGTTTTTTAATCTATATTTGCTGCTTGTATTGTTTCCCCGGATTGTTTCGTTAGCTGTGTATCTCTAAGGTCGTTGTTGCAGAGCGATAGTATCTGAACAATTACAGGAAAACGTTGTTAGGAGACTGTCAGTAACTTCTGAATATATTTTAATCTGCATTCACAACTTTTGAAAAATAAAGACGCTACGTCTTCAAGAAAATGAGCAACACTGAATTACGCTGAAACTTTTATTGATGCCAATCTTTTTACCTACCTACCTTTAAAGTTGTGAATGCATTAACTTCTGAATATATTTTAACCTGCATTCACAACTTTTGAAAAAATGTAGCGTATTCAAGAAAATGAGCAATTTACACAAAAACTTTAATTGATGCCCAATCTTTTTAAGGATCAAAAGTCTTTACAAGACCAACTGCAGTTACGAGTGGAGTACTAGAAAAGTCAGAAATAGCTAAAAAAAATACATACTTTTTGAAGGAATATTATCTGAACCGTTGTAGCTACAGAAAAAAGTTCAAAGATTGTACTAAACTTGTGGAGAAATTTTGACCTGCATTCACAAATTTTGTAAAAACATGTACAATCATCAAGAAAATGGGCACTTTAAACAAACAACTTTTGTTTATGCCAATCGATCCTGTTTCTTATAAGGCTCAAAAGTCTTTACCGTACCAAGTAATTTTTTTTTAATTTCTGTTTGGAGTAATACATATAAAGACTTTGGCTATGTATTAATTATTGAAATAAAAAAGAAGATAACGACCCACAGCCAAATATTATGGACTTTTATTCATTATTTATTTGTAGTTGTTGTTTATCAATTGATTTAATTATAATGGTAACCTATCTATCGGTAAATAGAATTTTATTTCGACTAAATTCCTGACAACACATAACCTAGGAAATGCCGAAACAGTCAACATAATACATTTATGTGCAATTGTATGTGCATTTATCTTTACTGTAAGGATAAGTCATCTCAGTTTTACTAGGTTCCTCATAAAATTAGCAGATTGCATCTTATGCATAACAAATACCATTTTCTAGTTTTTTGTTTGTACTCGTATGTCCCACGTTGAATAGCATAACACTAATGAATAATGCAAACCATTCCTGAATTTAATATACGATTAAAATGTCAGAACCGGTTTATAGGAAGGCGTATTGTCTCCTACCCATGTAAAATGAATGCTATAATAATCAAAACTAATCATACATTTTTTTCGATACTAATAAAGCAATAAGTACGAGAAGGTCTGTACAAAGAAGATAATAAAAAATGGTCTAGGGTACTGAAAATAAATAACATTTTTTTAATCCGTTTGTTTATTTGTGAGTGTGTCTGTATGTTTGATCGCGCATCATGTAAAAACTACTGACCGGATTGCGATGCGGTTTTCTTTGTTGGATAGCTTAGGGTTTGACTTTAAAACTGGGATACTTGGTAACTCTACCAAAGCCGAGCAATTGATAAAAATCTTTTTGACGTGTGATAGAATTTTGATTAAATGTTGGGATATTGGTATTTTAGGTCTTGAAATAGCACATAAAGTACTTTTAACCTAGATAAATGACCACGCCGTGCGAAACCACGGGCACAGCTAGTGTACAATAAATTTAGAGGACCACTACAGCGGTATTGAATTATGAATTATTGAATTATGAAGCGGTATTGGTTATGAATTTGATAAAATACCGTTTACCACAAAAAGCTTCAAAATAATAATTATTTTATATACTTTTTGTAAATTGAAGATTATAGGTGATACATATTTGCATTACATGTACTGCGAATTTCCTTACATTCGATGTTTCATCTCATATTATGTTACAGCAGCCATCTACCTGTTTTTTATAAGATTTTATTTATCTTGCAATGTTTGTATTGTTACGCCGGTCGATACTTGGAAAAACAATAGGTACCTGCATGTTCGAGAAGGCATGGCTGGATGACGTAATATTTACATCTACAGTGGCACGGAGGTATCAACAAGAAGTTTCTGGAGTGCGCGGGTAGGTAGTTATGTTCCAGCCACAGGGTCGAGTCATCCAAGTACATCCATAAAGTGCAGCGTTGCACTTTCGGGTGGCGCGACCGCTCCAATGTGTGTGGGCGATGTTTAGACTAGAGTTTAGCGATAAGGATTGTTCGTAAGGCGAAATGTAACTTTTAATTTCATTAATTAAATCAGTCGTCTTCCAACTCAGACGTCTCTACATTTTCGTTTCAATATTTCGTTTTTAAAAAACCTTCGAGCGCTTCCTTAAATTTGACTAGGTACCTACGGGCGCAGCAATATCAAGGCGGCGTTGACCTTGAACGTACCGAATACTGTGAGTACCTTCTAGAAACCTCCGTCGCGGTATAAATAGGGTGCGCATCGGCTGCCTGGAACAGTATTAACTTGGCATTCGGAATGAAACGATCAAAGTAATTCAAAACGAATATTCAGTGATAATAAATTAGTCTATACAGTCGAGTTAAAAAGTGTTTGAGTGTTACATGTCGATTTCATTTCTTTTTGTGGATTTTCGAATAAAGGTATTAATTTTTGGTTTAATTGGCTCAGCTCGTAACAATTTGGTGTCTGAAGCGAGGATAAAATAATGCCGGCTACACCAAAGCAGGAAACAGACCGCATGGGAACGAGAAGCCAACGAGAGAGGGAGATGGACGAAAGACGGTTTGGTACGTCATTACGAGCGCTAAAATTTGTTGAATCAACCAACCACGGAATTGGAGCCACCGCGTCCGCCGGAACATCCACCAGTCCATCTGCAGATTCTAAGTCTTCTGTAGCCCCGTCTTCATTTGAACTTGCGGGCTTAATGACATTGCTCAAGGAGCAGGCTCGAAAACAGGAGGAGCAGACTCGTAAAAAGGAGGAGAGAGCCCGACGCCTGGAAGAGCACCTGCAGCGTGACAAGGAGGAGCAGGCTTGCTGACTGGCAAACAGCAACAACTTGCTGACAGCAAGCTCATCGGGTAGAAGAGCAACCTGCAACGTGACAAAGACGAGCAGGCTCGCCAACAGGAAGAACAAACACTCCTTATAAAGGACCTGCATGCAACTTTTGCGACAGAACTCAAAAATGTCAAGGAGCAGGTGCAACTTCACGAGAACCGCATCACCGGAACTGAAACCAAGATTGCAGACATGAAAAAAGATTTGGGTGTCCTGAAATCTGGAAGTAGAATGTCAGCACCTGTTGTTACTGCGTCTTTGGCGCGAGGTTTGAAATAGCCGCCGTTTGATGGCAGCTCTTCGTGGTCGGCCCATAAGATACAATTTGAGGCTATTGTTGAGGCAAAAGGTCGTCGCTCAGTACATGTTCACGTATTGCTCCAAACAAAAAAAAAGTGTTTAAAAGTGCAAAGATTCTAGTGAAAGTTACTAAACCGCAAAGCACAGACCCCGTGCACATGGTGCACTACTCGGAGCTTAGGAAGTAGGAACAACAAAACTGCTATTACTCTTATAACAGTCTAGTAATCAAATTTTGGACAGCCGATTGAGACACGTGCCTTGTACTTTGAGTAAGTCACACGGATCGTCCGCCCAGCTCGCACCAGCATAAATAATGCATCAACAACTAGTGCGTCACCTTTCGCAAGCACCGCACACGCATTATCCTGTTACTGTATCCTTGCATATCTATCTATAGCATTCCGCCATAGAAAATATGCGGCGATTTTAATGTTCTAAATTTATTTGTGTGCTTTAACTTAATAAATCATTTTAATCAGCCAACCAAAATCACTAGCACATCTGCAACCTATTCAGACAATATTTTTTGCAACTCATAGAAAGGCAATAAGTGATAAGCTTAGCTCTGATCATAGTGGGCTAAGCGTTGTTTCCATGTAATCTCTCAGGAGTTCACTTACAGGCCTATTACTGGCAAGCATATGGAACGATTTTCAGATAACATTAATAGTCAACTTAGTCACTTGCCGTTTGATGGGAATTCTGATGACCTTTGCAATTCATTGTTTAATATAATGGATAAAGAGTTTAACGATATATTTAAATAAAAAAATGTAAGGGTAGCGTAAGGGTGGGATTTGATAATACGGATTTACAAAACTAGAAAAAATATTATACGATTTATATTCTCAGAAAAATATGAATGCTAACGAGACAAAAGTTGAACAATATTCTAAGATATTTGATTTTTCCTCGTATTATCCATGTGTAGTACGAGGCATGCCTTTTAAGTTCTGTCGTTTCCATATTTCCAGGCAATTTTGAATTTGGAACTGTTCTATATTCGAATGTGCTTTAAATTTTGAATCTCAAAACAGTTGAAAGTATTAGGATTAATGCTATTGTTTAGACACAGCGTCGACTGGAATCTGTCAGGTTACGTACGAAAATGAATCTTTCTAAGGAAAATATTCGTGCAATAATTTTCATCAACTTTAGAAGAGGCTTGACACGGCTTCAGTGTTTTGAAGAGCTAACATCTGTATTCAGTGATGAAGCCCCATATCTGCGGACTGTCAAATGCTGGTATTTAGAATTCCAGCGTGGACATACTAGTGTTAGTGACAAATCTCGCGAAGGACGCCCAAAATCCGCCTTCACTGATGATAACATCATTGCTGTGAGACAACTAATTCTCGAAGATCGTTTTGTGACATATCGAGAGATAGAGGCTTTATTAGGCATCTCAGAGACAACCATTCAGAAGATCTTGCATGAAGCGCTTGGTGTGAGAAAGCTAGTTTGCCGTTGGATACCGCATCTGCTTTCCGACGATCACAAGGCGGCCCGCGTCAGATGGTGTAAGAAAACTCTGCAAAGGTTCAACGGAGGAGAGTCAAATCACGTCTACGACATCATCAGTGGTGACGAATCTTGGATCTATGCCTACGATCCTGATTCCAAACAAGAATCTACAATCTGGGTCTTTTAAGACGAGCCAAAGCCGACTAAAGTTGCTTGTTCTCGAAGCACTATAAAGAAGATGGTGGCCACGTTCTGGAAAAACCGGCCATGTTGCGACTATTGCACTTGAAGATCATAGAACGGTTAACGCAGAGTGGTATACCACAGTTTGTTTACCACAAATTGCCGCCGAACTTTGAAAATCTAACTCAAAGCGACGCATCATCCTGCACCACGACAACGCAAGCTCACACAGCGCTCGTCAAACGATTGAGTATTTGAAGCAGGAAAAAGTAGAAATTCTTGACCATCCTCCATACAGTCCTGACCTAAGCCCTAACGATTTCTTTACATTTCCTAAAATTAAGAACACTCTTCGTGGTCAAAGGTTCCAGTCCGGTGAAGAAGCAGTCGAAGCTTTCAAGTCAGCCATTTTCAACACCTCCACTTTAGAGTGGAATAAATGTTATAATAACTGGTTTGAGCGAATGGAAAAGTGTATTAGGCTACGTGGTGAATACTTTGAAAAACAATAAAAAGTACTATAAGGTTCTAGTTGTGTTTTTTCTTCAAACGTACCGTAAACGTAACCTTCATTCAGTAGGAAATAAAAAAAAACTTAAGGTAAAATCAAAACAACATGGAAAATTGTATATACCGAAACCGGCAACGAAATTTTATCCTAACCAACGGCAATAAATTAATTTCCAAAGATCACGAATTTGCCAATTCATTTGAAGATTTCTTTACAAATATACCAATTGTAACTTCCCAGTCTTTAAATCATCCTCAGTTGAGACTTTTTGTATGCTCTCATGCAACATTGAGAAGTCATCATCATCATCATCATCATCAGCCTTTGTTCGTATACTGCTGAACGTAGGCCTGTCCTAGTGTACGCCACTGAACCCGATCTTCAGCTCTCGTCATCCAGTTCCTACCAGCTGTTTTTCGCAAGTCGTCACTTCACCTGGCCTGCGGGCACCCTACACTACCTTTGCCTAAGCACGGTCTCCACTCTAGAACCACTTTACTCCAACGGTTGTTGGTTTTTCAAGAGATGTAACCAGCCCATTGCCACTTCAGCTTGCTAATTCTTTGAGCTATGTCGGTAGCTTTGTTTCTCTGTCGGATTACTTCGTTACGAATCTTGTCCTTAAGAGAAACACCAGGCATAGGGTTTTCCATAGCTCGTTGAACTACCTTAAACATATGAACCAATTGCACCGTAATTGTCCACGTTTTGGCTCCGTAGGTCATGACTGGTAGGACGCACGCATTGAAGACTTTCGTCATTAGGCACTGTGGTATGGATAAAGAGAAAACTTGACGAAGTTTACCAAATGCTGCCCATCCCAGCTGAATCCTTCTATCGGCTTCCCTCTCGAAATTGTTCCTACCCAATTGCACAGTCTGCCAGAGGTAAACATCTTCCTGCTCAACATCAAGAAGTACACCGTTAATGACAGCAGGTGTCGGGGTAATGAGGTCGTTAAACATTACATTAGTTTTGTCTATATTTATGCCGAGGCCGACACGATGAGAGGCGTCAGCTAGATTGGTCAGCATTCGCTCAAGTTCTGGCAGCGATTCAGCCTTATGGACGATATCATCGGCAAATCGTTGTATGTGAGACGTACTCTCCATTTATGTTTATGCCCGTACTTTTTCAATCCAGCGTCTTAAACATATCTCCAAATGCGTTAGTTAACAGTTTCACAGATATAACATCCCCTTGTCTCACTCCCCTGCGAAGCTGGATTAGCTTAGTTGGCTGATTCTGTACTTGTGCGGACATAGTTGCGGCATCATACAAACATCTCAACACCTCAATTTATCGCCAGGCCACTTGGCATCGCTGCAGGGACTTGAGCACACCCCAAGTTTCAAAAACTTTCTCATAGTCTTCAAAAGCAATACACGGACTTCTGTATAACCTGCCGCACTGTGTGGATGTGGTCTATGATCCCGTAATACCCCCGAAACTCAGCCTGCTCAGGAGGCTGAAATTCATTAAGTCTTCTCGCTAGACGATTCGTGAACATCCTCGAAAACAGCTTAAAGACGTGGCTCAGAAGTGAGATTGGCCTGTAGTTTTTTAGGAGCGTTTTATCTCCTTTTTTGAAACATAAAACTACGATGCTTCTGTTCCACGCCTTGGGAGTTCTCCCATCGTTTAGAACAGAGTTGAATATCTTCCGGAGCTCACGAAGCACAGGTTTTCCTGCTGTTTTCAAGAGCTATGAAGTGACTCCGTCTTCTCCTGGGGCTTTTCCACTTTTAAGCCTTTTGAGGCCTATCTCGATCTCGTCTAGGCTGACTTCCGCCAGATCATCGGTGTAGTGGCGGGTTATAGTGGCTCGGGATTCCTCATAACTGGGTTCGGGTCGTTGAGCATGCGAGTCGTACAGTCGGCCATAGAAGTCTTTTTTATCTCGACGAGAATCTCCGGCTTTGAGGTGACGATATTGCCCGATGATTTTCTTAGCTTCGTCAGATGGGACTTCTTCAATTGCTGGGCAAAGACTTTAGACCCCCGATTTGGGTCAATAGCTTTTTCTATGCGGCGTGTGTTGAAGTATCGGAGGTCTCGTCGCACCAGCTTGCTGATGATTTGATTAAAGGCCCGCTTCTCTGATGATGTGGCCAGTACATCATCACGTCTCTCATCCATAAGCCGAAGAGTCTCAGTCGAAAGTTAGGACTTCGTACCAGTACGCTGCAGCTGTCAAAACTTAGACCCCTCTCTCCGTAGGATTCTCACCACTTGGTCCAGGGCCTCTTCAACGTCATTCATGTTTTCCAGAGCAGCAAATTGGTTTTCCAGATGAATTTGGGACTGTTCTGATCCTACGATGGTTTGTAGCAGGTTGGGTCGGAGTGTAGAATTCATAAGACGGACCTTTCAAGGTTAAAATTGATATCCAGAGAGCCCCGTAGTAGTTGGTTATCACTAACGATCTTAAACCTATTAAACATAGAGACGTTTCTGAATATATGCCTCTTATCCGTTATAATGAAGTATATCTCGTTTTTTGTCAAGCCATCAGGACTTTGCCACATCCACTTTCTTTGGGGCTGCTTCTTAAAGAACAAATTCATAAAGAAGAGCCCCTCTTGCTCTAAGAAATTGACGAAAATTTTCCACCTGTGATTCCTACTTCCATAACCGTGTAGACCAACTCTCGATTCACTGCCACACTGTAATCCCACTTTGGAGTTAAAGTCCCCCATGACAACGTTGTAGTATGTATTCATGGTGTTATGAAGAGCTAAAGAAACGTCTTCATACATTTCTTCTACTATGTCGTCGACAGTATTTCGACGTCGGTGCTTATACCTGTATGACCTTCAGGCTATACCTCTCGGTCAGCTTAATGATGAGGTACGCTACCTTATTTGACACGCTGGATATCTCAACAACGTTGCCAGTGAGAATTTTATGGACGAGAAACCCTACCCCACCTTGGGATTGCTGGTCACCTTCCCGGTAGTACATAAGGTGGCCTGACAGAGTTATGGTGTTCTCTTCCTCTATTCAAACTTTACACAAGCTCACAATGTGCCACCTTATCTTTTCCGGTTCCGTTTCGAGCTGTGCGATGTTCTCGTCAAGCCTTTATTACTTATTTAAATTAATTTAAGTCCTGATTTAAGCCTGAATTAGATGTCATGAACTTTTAAAAATGCATCAAGCTGAGTGTTAAGCAAACCATCCAGAACTTTCACTATGACCGATGCCAAAGAAATTGGCGCATATTTATTTTTGACACTTATGTCACCGGTTTTGTTTTTACAATTGGCACCACCACAGTCTTCATCATAAGAGCCAGTATGCTTCAGATGTTCTACAATTAGACCGTCATGGCCAGGAGACTTTGCTCGCGTCATTAATGTTATTATATTCCTGACTTCTTTCGCAGATAATCTAGCTTTAAGTTTCCGATCATGTGGTTCCCTTGGTCGGAAATGTGATGGTGATGGATGGTGATGGATGGATGTTGAATATGATGGTTCCAATGGCGATTTCACCACAAAGGGATCCCTAAACATATCAGCTATACACTTATGGTCACTGATACTGTTGACACTCTCAGGTAAGCCTGGTTACCTACTGAATTTATTAGTGAACTTCTAAAAGCTACGGAACTCATGCCTAGAGTTATGTGATGCAAAAAATGACAATTTTGACTGCTTACTATTATTTTGACATCATTTTAAGTGAGATTTAAAAATCCTCCAACCATCAAGCATTTCATCACAAACATGACCCAGTCTTGGTCGTCCATACAATGACCAGATCTCAAATTAACATCTAGTTATTCTGCGAGCTTACTTACGTGCCCATTCTACTCAACCACCGATATTTTCCGTCTAAACCGGTTAACAGAGTGACCTTAAGTGGCCACCTGACATAATAAATCAACTTTATTTTAGTAAATACATTTTATCAATTTTATGTTTGTGTTCCAACTCATTATATCCATTATCAGTACAATAACGTAACTCACAAGGAAAATCTATTTACTATAATTTTTCGTTTATTTTAATGTGTTCAGATGACGAGCCGCACAATAAAACATCCGCACTATAAAAACATGTTAGCTCATTGAATCAATTAATAATTTCAAATAATTCAATTAATTAATTTAATGCCTCAAAGGATGAGCATAAAAATTACCTAGTAAATAACCTGAGTCAACATCTTCACCACTAATAATAGCGCTTACCGTAAAGAGACAATTCGTAAATTCCGCTAAGTTTAATGAGTTATCCGTAGGAATATAAATAATGAACACTAAAAACGATTTCAGGCCCATTGTTATCTTTATAGCGGTCATTCGCATGTTATTACACTATACCGACACATTTTGGAATACACTTTTCTTCCATAGCAGTGCTACTCCTCTGTACGGACGTCCTCTAAGCATACCAGCCGATATATCTACCGCTGAAGTCCCAGATTTGCTGCAATCCATATGAATGCTTGTCAGAAAATCAATATTATCTGGCAATAACCAAATTTATTGAAGACCGGCTAAGTTTGAATTCTGACACAGTTGACGAATACTTACAAATGTATTGTTTAATTGTAAAATGTTACTTAAAAAAGTATTGTTAGACATTTTTTTACGTTGCTGGGCCGTCACTGCGACTGTCTTTCATCTTCCATTCATCGTTCATCAAGTCGTTAATTACAAAATATGTATCACCAATTAAGTTTGTTATCAAATTGCGTCTTGCTGTGTCATCGGAGGAAAGCAGTTCCCCAAGGCACTACTGGCATCGTCTTGTGGTGGCATTGGGATACTATATTTCCATTTGGCACAACACATAGTGTGCATGGGAACAGCAGTTCCCCAAGGGACTATTGGCATCATTGCTTGTGTTATACTCTTCGTATCACGCAAAAAGAGCTGACATTTTTTTTTCTCTTTCTTTTCCTTTAGATCACATCACTAAAGATATACGCTCCACTTAGCATGTGTTAAATATTTGTACAGTTACACATGAATTGCAAGTAAATAGCGCCTAACACGTGCTTGACTAATAAACGATTTATTATAGACTGTGGGTATTTTTAACCCCCGAACAAAGAGACGAGTGTTATAAGTTTAGGGTATGTATCACTGCGCGCACGCACGCTCGCGCGCGTTTATGTGTGTGGGTGTGTGTGTGCGTGCGTGCGTGCGTGCGTGCGTGCGTGCGTGCGTGCGTGCGTGCGTGCGTGCGTGCGTGCGTGCGTGCGTGCGTGTGTGTAGCTTTCGAACGAAAGGACCGATTTAGCTGCTTTTCTATGTTTGAAAGCTGAGGTAAATGAGATGATTCTTAGCTATAATGGGGAGGAGGGGGGAGGAGGGAAGGGAGGAATGAGGGCGAGGATCTTAGGTGTGATTAAGATGGTTCTTAGCTATATGGGGTAGGGGTTATCTTTCGCCTGTCAACTTATGGTCAATTCGTTCAGGAACAGTTTGCGTACAACTTATATAGAACATTATACTAATGTTAGTTTTACCAACTTAAATATAAGGAAACATAATCGGACAAGGAGTTCCATTAGTACGCGGTACGCACATAGTCTAGTTAAAGAGGGGCAGATACGGCACGCTTAAATATCACGTAAACAAAAACTAGACTAGATACAAGTTCACGGAAACACACACAGCAATATTCCCACCCTCTCGTGCTTGATGAGCATCAACAAAAAAGATTGAGAGACATACGTAGACTGTAGCACAAATGAGCGTCACTGCTAACACGTGCTACACAAACGCTACTGCAACTGTAAATTTAGTGCTTCATGTGCATCAATAACAAAGATTGAGAGACATACGTAGACTGTAGCACAAATGAGCGTCACTGCTAACACGTGCTACACAAACGCTACTGTGATTGTAAATTAGGTGTTTCATGTGCATCAACAACAAAGATTGAGAGACATACGTAGACTGTAGCGCAAATGAGCGTCACTGCTAACACGTGCTACACAAACGTTACTGCGATTGTAAATTAAGTGTTTCATGTGCATCAACAACAAATGTTGAGAGACAAACGCAGACTGTAGTACAAATGAGCGTCACTGCTAACACGTGCTACATAAACGCCAGTGCGATTATAACATAGGTCAATTGTGTGCTTTGCACCTAATTTATGCGGTCCACGCCCCAGGAAGCGGGTAACTAACCTGCCTAATTTTAATTAGATCTAAAATAGGGAAAACCGGAAGCAAAACGCTTTCCTGCTAAATTATGCAGAATAAGGTACTTACGACAAACACAAGCCTGTAAAATTCTATAAAGTGTGATGAATTGAAGGGTTTGCTATTGATTTTAATCACATATAATCTTTGATAGTCCTGAGTCATCTTTGGCAAAGGGAGTACGTAGCTGAAAGGATAAAAAAAAGGGTTTTATAACTAATTATATTTTAAAGCGAGCTTTTAAAAAGCCGCCTTTATGTTTGTCGCTTAGCCATAGAATAAATATTTGAAATGCTCTCAAACAGGGCATACTTATTAGCATTTAGATGACAAGAAGTTCCTACGTATACGTAGGAACAATAAATTCAATGGTGATGAGGTCAGGAGTGACTTTTTGTACACAGAATAGGTGTCATCATATTGCATTGTCATCGGGTCTTATTATAAATGGAGATTATTTAAATGTATGGCGTTACACATTTATGTACAGATAGGTACTTACACTTTTTCATTTATATCCGAAAACGCTGTCTTCACATCACAGGATATGAAAAATTTCGAAAGTAGAGTTTTATATGTACACAGCTTATCGATTTGCTTTTTTGCTTTTTCTACGGATCCTTTACAAGGGATTATTGTTCTTTCTAAATATTCTCGACCTGCAGAAAAAAACACTTGATTTCAACCCCGACCTCGTCCACATGGACTTCAAAGAGTCTAGAAATTGTTTCGGTATTACCAATACCAGGGTATCACGTTCCAAAAATAATCAGCATTGCCACGTTAAGACGGAATATGCTTCAAATTTGAGGATTCGTCCTCACGAATATTTAAAACTAGACCTTTGAAAAAGGATAATTGACTTTATTTTTCTAAGTGTAATAATTGTTCACAGAATATTTTATCTGGATGTGTTCACCGATACACGATTATTCTTCAATGAGTTATTCAAACTGTTAACACGGAAAATTAGGTGTTTATTACCCTAAACTGAATGAAGTATATTTTTACTGCTCAGCAATTGAAATTATCGGGATATATATATATATATATATATATATATATATATATATATACTAGCTTTGCCCGCAACTTCGCACGCATGTTCATTTCTCGAGATTAAAAGTATGTGTATTTAAGTGCTATTCCAGGGCATAAAATACCATTATATTCGTACCAACATTTAATCAAAATTCCTTCAGACGTCAAAAAGTTTTTATCGATTGCTCGGCTTCTACACATTATTTTGAGATAGGTATCAAGTACACCAGTTTTTAAGTCAAACCCTAAGCTATCCATTAATGAAAACTACATCACAATCGGTGTAGTAAATTTTAAATACGCGAACAAACAAACGGCGATTTTTGTGTCTAAATAATCATCATCATCATCATCACCCTATACCAGTCCACTGTTGGACGTAGGTCTCTCCTAATGAATGCCACTGAGCTATCTTTCGCAAGTCCTCTCTCCACCTTGCCGGCCGGCGTCCCACCCTACGTTGTGTTTGTGTCTACGGTGACCGTTTATCTTTTATGATAAAGTGCGAAAGCCAGCTTAAGATGAGTACATTTAAACTTTCCTGTACATTTCATGATTCAAGTTATTTGGACATAATACTGAGGGTTGCGCTGTCTGTATTTTCTGGACTGCAAACCCGATAACCTTGAAATATTCCATGACAATATTCAAAGTAGGTACTTCATTTTTAACAAAAAAAAAAAAACGGACTACGCGTTCATGAATTACAACTAAGTACACATTTTGACTTTCATCTCCTCTCCCAAGGGAACTATGCTAAATATCGGTATGAAAAGTATCCAATGTCATAACCTCGTAGTATGAACTCAAATCGAACCAAGTTTCATTTGAATTAATTCAGTAGTTTTGGCGTGATGCGGGGTAAAGTACAGACAGACAGACAGACAGACAGAGAGACAAAAATGAAAATAATATATTTTGTCTTCAGACTAATATTTATTAGGTTTTTTTTATTGGATGATACTCTGTATTCGATACTGAAGCCAAAGCAGTATTTTTTTCTGCCTGTCTGTGTGTCTGTCTGTATCTTGGCTAGGCATCACGCCGAAACTACTGAATGAATTTAAATAAAACTTGGTATGTTTTGAGTTCATACGACGTGGTAGGACATAGAATACTACACACAACATTTCTACATACAACATATAACATATATATAATACCTACATATATATATATATATATATATATATATATGTAGGTATTCCTGATAATTTCAATTGTGTGTATATATATATATATATATATATATATATATATAGTGATCACAACAAGATTTGAATTTATTTTGTTCAATAATTTTAATTTTATACCGTGACTTGAATTATTAGGTGCCTACCTACATCTTCAAATCTTTATACAGGATGTCCCAGGAAGTAGTGATAAGCGGAAGTCTCAAGGTAGAGTACTCTTAGGCGTAACCGAATAACCCCCAAGAAGTTCCACGATTTGTGATGTTTTGAATGTTGGTAAAAAGTCTTTTATGAGAATCAAAACCATATTAAAATTCTTAAAATAAAAACATATAAGAATAATGTAATTTTTATTTGTATCTTATAAACTTCTTCAATTCACTGGCAATAAAATATCTCACATTTAATTGGCCTAAACTTATGGCAACACAGCAAAAAGTGACTTCAAAAGTGGAAATGTCGACATTTTCATATTACCGATATAGTGGGGTGAGGTTGGGTCTGGATGTATGTCTGTGGTATGGGATGAATAATATGGTTTTGATGTCTCATAAAAGGTTCACTACTGGACTACCAACATTCAAAAAATCAACTGAATACTATTGTTAGTTTGGTCAAAATTAATAAGTTTGTGACAAAATCTGGAATTTTGTGAAAAATAAACAAAAATGGAATAACTCCAAAAATATCAAAAGTCACGAAACATACATTGGTGTTATTAGGTGCGCTTGAGAGTGCTCTACCTCAGGACCTCCGCTTATCACTACATCCTGGTACAATAGTTTTGGACCAACTTACTGAAATTCTTGTTAACAAAATGGTTCTGCTTCTTAATCCATTCCTCCAAAATGTCAATAGACTGGTTCATCCTGCCGTCTTCCAAATTGTATATTTTTCTAATAGCCACCAGTGTGTCAGGCAGAAACTCTAGTATAGGATCTTCAGGAATAAACTCCATGGTAACAATTAATAATAACTATTATTATGACCGTTAACCGAAAGACACAAAATCGTTCTGGCATGCCTACATTTTTCTTCATCATGTTATTTGACAACATACAATTTTAATTAATTCAATGTAAAGCTTACTTTACAATAAAGCCACAAAATGTGGCACTTACTATGCGTTTCAGTTCTCGAGAGCTTAACAATTTTTAGAATTATATCTATTTAAAGGTAACTATAGTATGTATCATTTCATTATCTTATATAGTACTAGCTGATGCTCGCGGCTCGCACGCTTGATCATTTTTTGGGTTAAATTACTCTTTGTGTTATTCCAGGACCTTAAATACCAATTTACCAACATTTGATCAAAATTCCTTCATCTAGCCGTCTAAAATATTTTTATTGATTGCTCGGTTTCTACTCGTCGGATTGTGATACCAAGTACCCCAGTTTTTAAGACAAAACCTATCCAAGAATGAGAACCACATCGAAATCACTGCAGTAATTTTTACGTGATGCGCGAACAAACATACAGACAAACAAACAAACAAACAGACAGACGCGAATTTAAAAGAAAACTTGTTTAGTAATTTAGTTTAGGTACCCTAGATCATTTTTTTTATAATTATCTTCCTTTTACAGACTATTTAATTATAAGTTGACTATATTGCTTTTTTATAAGTTAAGATAGAGTATAGATAGATAGATAGATATGTTTACTCTTTGGTACTCTCGGCTGAATTTCTGACGTAGTCGACACAGATAAATTTACGAAATAAATATGTGTAATAATATCTTGTGTGTATTTATCTTTAATTTATACAGACGTGGACCAGTTTAATTGGTTTTATAATAAGTTTCTTCATATAAAATTATACATAGCATAATAATACCTACAACATCAACTTTATAGTTTTTGTTGGTATTTTACACGTTTATTAGCATAATAAACGTGTGAATAATAATAAATAATCCCTAAGTTAAATATTTATACACATTTTTATTTGGATGGCTTAGTTCTAAAAGTAACTTAGTCCACATTTTATCAAATTTAAGTGCCAGTTCAAAATATTCTCCTATTTTTCCGCTTTCGGCTGATTTCAACTTTTTTCTCTAAAACGTCTATAAGCGGTATTTTCCCAACGTCTTAAGTCCAAAACAGGACCTATATTTAGAGGAAAATGTCCATAGACAAAATAATGATTGACGATAAATGCATACATACTAAGGTGGATTTGAGCTAAATGTTATTGTACAATAGGCCCTTGGAACAAAATTTTTCACTTAACTCCAAAATTTTAGACAAGCTTTTTAATAGTAAAAAATATGTTTTTCTCATAAACCTCCTAGGGCTTGGAGTTATATATTTAATACATTGAACAGCAAAAATTATTACACCGCCACCTATTCAGATTCTTTCGAAATATTACTTTGGTTAGATAGCTAAGGTGTCTGTCTAGTCTCAATTCTAAGCAGCGATTGGCTGTATTTATGTTGTAATGGATTTTTTCAATAGCGGCATGACCAGAAGCACGTGGTAAGTTATTTCAAGTTTTTCTGTAAATTTTTAACTATTTCTAAGATAATATATGTTATACTTTTTAGTTTTGTTACATAGTCAAAAATATGTATCATTTATTGTTGACATCTGCATGCAAAGGACGAAACATGTGACAAAACTTTAATGTCGTACCTTTACCACATGCAGTCCCAATTACAAGTGCGAACTGATGATATCCAGTGTAATATATATATATATATATATATATATATATATATATGACATAGAGTAATTTTACATTAAAACTGCATAGTATTACAATATTATCAAAAAAAATAGAATTACGAGAACATGAACTTATCAATTATTTAAATGACTCAGAAATTGATTTGAGTGATTTAAACGACCTAGAAACTTTGCCTGTATTTCAAAATAATGACAGTAGTGACTCCTATTCAGGCTCTGCAAATTCCTCAGATACAGAATAAGTAAGTTATCTGGGATCTGATATATCTCTATGCTCGACGATTACTACTGCTAGTAGAGATCGTGCTAGAACCAGAGGTGGGCCAAGAACGCGCGGAGGAAGACCAAGAGGCCGTGTAAGAACACGTTGTGGGCGAGCAAAAAATGATGAATCGACCCTGCCAGCAAATAATAGTAAGACCGGAACTGTTTCACCTTTAGATAGGCCACATTTTCAGCAAAGATTTAATTTAATCGATACCGAAACTTGGATTGAAGAAAACTACTTCATACAATACTTATGACGACATTTTGGGACAGATGGTTAATGCGAAGAACAGGTCATATATTTACAAAACGGAAAGGAGTTAAAGCTAAAATTAAAATTAATAATATAATAAAATTAGTGAAAAATATAATAAAATTAGTTAAATATTGTCGTCATTGAGAACTTATGTTGTAATATGACCGACAACTTCCTGCGATGGCTACAATGTCGTCGGTCCATCGTGTGGGGGTTCTCCCCACATTTCGCTTGCTTGTTTTAAGGTCGCCATTCGAGAACCTTTATTCCCCAGCGGTTGTCGGTTCTACGAACTATATGGCCTGCTTATTGCCATTTCAACTTGCAAACTCTGAGAGCTATGTCGGTAACCTTCGTTCTTCTACGGATTTCCTCATTTCTGATTCTATCACGTAGTGAAACACCGAGCATAGCTCTCTCCATTGCACGCTGCGCAGCTATGAGCTTTTGTATGAGACCAATAGTTAGCGACCATGTCTCAGTGCCGTATGTCATCACTGGCAATGCGCACTGATTATAAACTTTCTTCTTGAGGCTCTGCGGTATCTGCGACGAGAAGATATGGTGTAATTTCCCGAATGCTGCCCATCCGAGTTGGATTCGTCGGTTGACCTCTTTGTCGAAGTTGGATCTACCCAGTTGGATCGTCTGACCCAAGTAGACATAGTGATCAATAGCTTCGATAATATCGTTCCCAACATAAACCGGCATGGGTACGACATGGGCATTTGACGTTCGTCAAATGCCCATGTTCATTTTAGGACCTACCTGTTGGGAAACAATATTGAGGTCGCTGAGCATTGTGCTTAGGTCTTCTAGGGTTTCAGCCATGATGACTATATCATCAGCAAAACGAAGGTGAGTGATGTATTCGCCATTGATTTTAACACAAAATCCGTTCCAGTTCAGAAGCTTGAATATATTTTCCAGTGCAGAGGTGAACAGTTTTGGAGAAATAACGTCTCCCTGCCTCACCCCTTTTTGCAGCTGGATGGAATTCGTGCTCTGATCCTGAAGACGAACTGTCATGGTGTCCTTGCTGTACAAACACTTCAACACTTTGATGTACCGGTAATCAATCGGGCACCGCTGTAATGACTGTAGCACTTCCCAGGTCTCGACTGAATCAAAGGCTTTCTCGTAGTCCATAAACGCTAGACATAGTGGCCGATTATACTCTTCGGTCTTCTGTATAATCGGCCCGAGCGTATGGATGTGGTCTACGGTGCTAAAGCCTTTCCGGAATCCAGCTTGTTCGAGAGGCTGAAAGTCGTCAAACCTACGAGCGAGACAGTTTGTAACTACTCTCGAAAATAGCTTATAGACGTGGCTCAGCAGCGAAATGGGCCTATAATTCTTCAAGAGGGTTTTATCCTTTCTTAAAGAACAAAACCACTACGCTCCTGTGCCTCTGGCGTATTACCTTCACGGATGAAAAAGATTCTGAAGGACTTTTTAGTACCGGTGTTCCACCCGCTTTCAGTAGCTCTGTCGTTATTCCGTCCTCCCCTGGTGGCTTGTTGCTCTTAATCTGTTTGAGAGCCATTCTGATCTCGTATAGGCTGACGTCCGGGATATCTTCGGTATAATGTCGGGTCAAACGGGCTCTTGCATCGCTAGTCGTGCTCCATAGAACTTCTCGAGCTTACTCAAAATCTCTGGCTTCGACGAAACGATGCTGCTGTCGATTTCCAGCTTCGTCAAAAGGCTTTGCCCAATAGACAGATCTCTTGTGAACACTTTGGAGCCCTTGTTCCTTGCTCTATTGCGTTCTTAATACAAGTAGTATTATAGGAAAGCAAATCTTGTCGCATTGACTTGGAGATCTGTTTATTAAGCAAGCTGTAATTCGACATATCCACTGAAGACTGCAGCCTCATCTCGCCTCGTTCTGCCATAAGTTTGAATGTATGCTCAGAGAGTTTCTTTGTTCTTTTTTTGCGGGGGATCTAAAAAGATTTCGACCCGACCTCGTGGATAATTTCCACCAGCCCGTTATTTAGTTCATCCACTGCATCGCATTCGGTAAGGATTTGGAAGCGATTTTGGAGCTCCAACTGAAAGCTCTCGGGGTTTTGGATTTGGGCAGGACTAGGGCGAAGAGTAGATCTCATCAAACGAGACCTCTCCAGCTTTACGTTGATATTCAAATAATCAAAAAATACATAGATTATTCTAATCCAGACAAATCACCAAGAAGGCAAATCCGCGGGCATAGCTTGTTTGGTAAGTATGGTTAGGTCGTGGAATAACACATAGGGTACTTTTAATCCGGAAAAATGAGATCGCGGGCAAAACCGCGGGCACAGCTAGTATTCTATTATTATTTTTCACTAGCTGTACCCGTGGCTTCGCACGCGTGCGTGGTCTTTTCTTTACGTTCAAAGTATCATAATGTGCTATTCTAGGACCAATATACCAACATTTGATCAAAATTTATTCAGCCGAAAAAAAATACTTTTATCAATAGTTTGGCTTCTGACTCACCAGATTGAGATACCAATTACACCAGTTTTAAAATCAAACCCTAAGCTATCTAACAATGAAAACCGCATTGCAATCGGTCCAATACATTTTACGTGATGCGTGAACAAACAAACACACAGACAAACAGACAGAGCGACATGATTAATATTTTTTTACATTCGTGTTCAATACTCTTTTTAAGCACCTAAGATCATTTTTTTATTTATCTTCTTTTTACAGCCTTTTTCGTAGCTATTGCTTTATTATAAGTATAGATACATGACTGTGTCAATTTGCCTCCAAAAATCCGTCTAGTAATTTCAGCGTGGTACGTGTTCTTTTTAATAACTTTCAACCCCTATAATGCGGAGAGCGTTTAATTTTTTGGGATAAAAAATATATCCAATCTTCTACCTCGTAGTATGAACTCAAATCATACCAAGTTTAATTTGAATTCATTCAGTACTTTCTGTGCGATGTGAGGTCAAGATACGGACAAATAAACAGACAGAGAGATGGATACAAATAATACGTAAAACAGTTTTGGCTTCAGTATGGAATATAGAGAACTATCCAAAAAATATTATATATTACTTAAATACTATCATAACTTTGGATCCATATCCCGCAGAAGCCCTTTAATTTTTCGGGATAAAACGTGTCTTCAATTTTAACTCATCATATAAATTAATACGGTGCCAAATTGCATCTAAACCCGTCCATTAGTTTCAGCGTAGTACGTGTTTAATAAGTTTCAACCCCTCTCATGCGAGAACCCATGATTTTTTCGGGATGTAAAGTATCCTATGTCCTACCTTGTAGTATGAACTCAAATCATACCAAGTTTCATTGGAATTAATCCAGTAGTTCCGGTGGAGTGATGCGCGTCTAAGATACAGACAGACAGACATACCGACAAAAAAAAAACACATACAGTTTAGGCTTCATTATCGAACCTAAAGAAAACTCCAAAAAATATTTTACAATATCTTTAATGTGCAGAATTTGGACCCATATCTCGTAGGAACCCTTTATTTTTTCGGGATAAATAGTATCTATAATTTTCACCCATATGTCTGCGCCAAGTTGCATCAACACTGGTTGACGGCTGGTTGGTCTAGTGGCTAGTAACCCTAGGAACGAAATCAAATGGTCGCGGGTTCGATTCCTGCAAGGGGCAATCATTTGTGTGATGAGCTGAAATGATTGTTTCCGAGTCATGGATGTTGATATTCGTATTTATGTATGTTTATCCATTATCTAGTGCCCATATTACAGGGTATCCTAGTTTGGGGCTAGGTAATTGATGTGGAATTGTCCCGAATATATTTTATATTTAACATCCGTCCAATAGTTTCAGCGTGATATGTGTTCTTTAAAATAATTTTACACCCCTATCCTGCAGGAACTCTTTAATTTTTCGGGATGAACAGTATCCAATGTCCTACCTCGAAGTATGAACTCAAATCATACCAAATTTCATTTGAATTCAGTGAGTATTTTCAGCGTGATGCGCTGCCAAGGTACAGACAAATAGACGGACAGACAGACAAAAATTATAAAAATACAGTTTTGGCTTTAGCACTGAATATAGAAAGGCCTACAAAACAAATTACACAATATTTTCAATTTACAGAATTTCGAACATTATCCCGCAGGAACTTTTTATATTTCGGGATAAAAATTATCCTCAATTTTTACCCATTATAAAAACTATGCAACTTGGTTGCAATAAAATCCGTCCAGTAGTTTCAGCGTGATTCGTGTTCTTTTAAATAATTTTCAACGCCTATCCTGCGGGAACCCTTTAATTTTTTGGGATTAAAAGTATCCTATGTCCTACCTCGTAGTATGAACTCAAATCATACCAAGTTTCATTTAAATTCATTCAGTAGTTTCGGCGTGATGCCAAGCCAAGATACAGATAGACAGACAGACAGACAGACAGATAGACAAAAATTAAAAAAATACAGTTTTGGCTTCAGTATCGAATATAGAGTACCCTCCAAAAGAAAATGACAAAATATCTTCATTGTACAGAATTGGACCCGTTACAGTTTTATTATAGTTATAGATTATTCATTTTTCGCGATAGAATATAACTAGATTAAATGCTAAAAATCTTGCCTGCCCTGCCAAAAAGAGCTAAATTATATACTGACGGAATGTGCTTATTAGGGCCTTCAATTTGATACCCATATTGTAAATTTCAAAGTTTTTTTTCCGATTTTGAAAATGGTGTCTGCGCAACATGCAATGTTAAAATGTTGTCTAAATCCGTTCAGTCATTTAAAAGTTATGGTGGAATATTCAAAAATGAAATAAAATAAATATATTCGGGACAACTGCACACCAATTACCACCTAGCCCCAAACTAGGATACCCTGTACTATGGGCACTAGATAACGGATAAACATACATAGACCAATATTATAACATCCATGACTCGGAAAAAAACATTTCTGCTCATCACACAAATGATTGCACCTTGCAGGATTCGAACCCGCGATCGTTTGATTACGTACCTAGAATCACTAGCCACAAACATACATACATATTAATGCTAAAAACAATACACTCCCTTTTGTGGGCAGTCGTGTAAAAAGAAAGAAGGAAATTACTAAATACGCGTTACTTAATGATTTCCTCCTTATAATACCAATTCTAATCTCAACAAAGTTCTAGGGTTAACATGAACCATATAATTCTTTAATTTTTTATTATTTTTTTCCTCTTTCTAGAATACATTTTAAGTATATACCCTATATATTGCAATCTAGCCAATTATTAGACTAATAAATAAATTAAATTTAACTTAAACTTTTAGATTGAATAGAACTAAGAATGTGTCCAATAACACTTTTCTTACAGTCTCTATTAAGGCGAACACACTTTGTTAATGTGTTCTTTATACATAGCACTTAAAACACATTTCAATAATACACTAACATTAAATTAACTCGAATGGTTTTGTTCTCTGGAGTCTTCTCACTATGTACGTGTGGTGAGGACCTGGAATGCCTCAATATCCACATGATCATGAAGTCTATTTTCATGAGCTTCTGCATATTTCTTGACTACATTATCAACGAACTCTACTGTAAGGTCCCAATGGAGATCGTCATTTCTAAAGTACTAAGGTGCAGTGTTTTACAATGAAGCCATTCTCAGCCTATATTTTATTTTTTGAACTGTACGCGCGGACTACTGTTTATCGCGAATAAAGCATCCTATTTTCTTCTAGGATATTAAAAATCAAAGCAAAAGTAGGTATAACTTGTTGTTATTTGACATACTTGTTATTTCGTTTCCCTGGCAACCACAGACCATTATGTGATGGCAACCGTTCCTTATAGTGAGTAATCAACATTTTCACTTTTTCCCGTGGAAACTTTCAATTTTCCGGTATTAAAAGTATCCTATGTTATATTCCAGGGTATAAACTATCTCCATTCTAAATTTCATCAAAATTCGTTCAGTAGTTATCGCGTGAAAGCTCCCCAAACAAACAAACAAACAGACAACGTTTCACTTTTATACATAGGTATGGATTAGTGGTTAACAGTAGAGAGAGCAAACATTAAATCCAATTATTAGTACGGTGTTTAATTCTCATGGGAGCGAACAAGGTGGAGTTCAAAGATATCAAC
Organism: Alsophila aescularia; assembly: GCA_946251855.1. Taxonomy (NCBI): domain Eukaryota; kingdom Metazoa; phylum Arthropoda; class Insecta; order Lepidoptera; family Geometridae; genus Alsophila; species Alsophila aescularia. The sequence continues at coordinate 12,115,872 of OX276385.1, forward strand.
TTTAATCGAAAGTGGAGTTTAATTACAATTTGTAATTATTTTCCTTGCATTGTGTAGTGGCAGCTTGTTTTTAATTCAAGGTTAATATTATGATACTACTTAACGTACTAGTGGGCCCCACGGCTTTGTCAGTGCCTGTGTTCAGAGTTATAGCCCTTTTAAATTTGACAGCTGACATCCAAAACGAAGACATCGATGAGATCTATCACTTCTGCAAAGAAACTACTAGTCTAGAATCACAAGTTTCAGAGTTATTGCCCTTTCAAGTGTGACAGCTGTCATCCGATGAAATCGATGAGATCTTGACAGGTGTTTGAAGTATGTCTTTGAAGTTTGAATGTTATTTTGACATCTGTCTCCTTTCACTTTGACACCTGTCATAATGACACCTGTCACTTTGACACATGTCATTTTGACACATGTCATTTTGACACATGTCATTTTGACACATGTCATTTTGACACATGTCATTTTGACACATTTCATTTTGACACAAGTCATTATAAAATGTCTTGCCGCCTGATTATAAATATACATGTTGTTTTCTTCATAAATGTCGATTATTTTTTTATTAGTTTCCAACTCTAGTGCAGTGGGTGGAGGGGTAAATGTGAATTACCTGTGCACCCACTAGTGGGTGAAGCCAGTGGGTGGACGGGTCATTGCCCAATCAAAGGTTATCAGAGTGAAATAGGAGGTCTCACCTCTTTGCTCTACGACGTGACGTAATGCTCAGAGGAAAGATCTATAGCCATAGAAGAACGTTTGTGACATACGAGTTAACCCTCTAGGAAGGACCGTAGAGGTAAGGTTTTAGGTTACAGTTTGCAAGATTGTAACTTACCTTACTTCCGATTTAAAGTCCTTATTATACGAGTAGTCTAGGACTGCACAAGAACGAATAAGAACAAATAAAAATAATACCTCGCACAAGAACGAAGCGTCACGCTTCGTCATTTATTATAAGAACTTCTAAGGAGTGGAATGCCCTGCCCTCGTCAGTGTTTCCGGTAAAATATAATCCTGGTGTGTTTAAGTCAAGAGTCAATAGTTATCTACTAGGCAAACGTGCTACACCTTCAACCACATCATCACTTTCCATAAGGTGAGATCGTGGTCAAACGATTGCCTAGACAGTGATAAAAAAAAACACTAGTGGACCGTAGAGGTAAGGTGTTATCTTTCAGTTTGCAAGATTGTGAATTACACTTAGGTACTTTTGGTTTAAGGCTCTTAGTAATATACTCTTTAGAGGGTATGATGTTTTATTGTTCCATATCTGTGGCCTGCTATTTTATGAGGGTAACCGTAAAATGATGGATGGGGAATTATGCTTTTTAGACATAAAACCTCATGAGCATGAGACGTTAACCTGGGCTATGGTACACTACGAACAAAAAATGTTTAGAGATTATTAAGATTCCTTGATTTTATGGATCTAGGATAATGTCACGAGGGCTTTTAAAATATTATTAATATGGTTGACCTTATTCAAATACGGCGCTGGCGCCCGCGCCGTATACTGCTTTGTGTAACTTGATAGAGAAGCGCTACGTCAGGCGGGCAGTCACGAACATTGATATGAAACGTGTTATTATAGAAGTTCTGTTTTAAGGGATATGTCTAATTACTTATGTAAAGATATGGATGCGCGATAAAAACTGATACCCTATTTTTTCTCTATGTACTAGAATAACGATTCAAATATATTTCAAGTTTCGAAAATAATTCGTCAAATGTAGTCGTAGTCATTTTAAAATACTTGAAAAAGTCTCGTTTTATCTTCTCTCAATTTAGTAAACTTTGATACGTATTCTCCACACAATAATCGAGACGTAACATATGGGCTGATTGGCTGTCAATATTTCTCTTGTATACGTCGTCTTTTAGCTAAGTAGTATATCATCGAATTGTCCATTACGTATCGACTGTACACCTGCACGACTAAAATTGTATGTACATGATCATCGGGTGGCGCAATATCTAACATTGCGCAGTTCAGCGCATACAAGTGGCATGTAAGTGGCGATTAGCAGCGCTGCGAAGCGGAAGCACTGGATGCCCGCACCAGGCTCCCGCTTAACGGTGCGGACGGCCTTAAAGTATGTGTCACCTGACATGTTTTTTTTGACGACGGACTCGTGGTCACACTGCTTGGTGTGACAACGAGAAAGCAACAAAATATAAGACTCGTAGTCACACCAGCGTGGAAAAAAATACCAATTACTTATCGATATAATTATTTAATGAACCCGCTAATAATATTTTTTGCATAATTTTTATAAGCTTAGTAGGTACACTATCTGCTATTTCCTTCTTAGACAGGGTTCTAAAGTTCCTCAGACTTGAAGTAAATATAAACGTATCAAACACCTTATATCAATAACGCAATCTGGACATAGTTTTTCAAGTTTCTTCGATGATCTGGGATCATGTGGTTTTATCCAATGATAATCAAAATTGTCAGTTCAATGAAACTGAACCTGAAGAGGAGTATTGTAGTTATTATTTGTCTGAGGTGTCTCTGTTTTCCTTTGGGTAAATATTTTCAAGTTTGGTTACAAGCCTAGGCCATTCCAACTATTATTTATTCTGTGGCCACAGCTAGAACGCTACGGTCTGTTGCTCTTTGGCAAACCTTGAGAGCTTTTAAGTAGATAGTAATTGTATTATGTTAATGTAAATCTTGATTAATTATACTTAAAAACCAGTTACTAATCATATAATTATTATGTAAAGATAAAAATAATGTATTCATTAAAATATGGTATATGTACGAATCAGCATGCAAGATCTTATTCTAATACTAGCTGTGCCTGTGGCTTTGCCCGCGTGACCAGCTTCGCACGTGTGGTTATTTCCTAAAATACCAATATAACAACAGCCGTCAAAAAGTTTAACGATTGCTCGGCTTCTACGTGTCGGATTAAGATACCAAGTAGGTACACCAGTTTATCAAATTATAAGCTATCCAACAGTGAAAGCCGCATCGCAATCGGTCCAGTAGTTTTACTTGATGCACGAACAAACATACAGACAAACTAACAAACGAACAGACAAGCAGAAAGACACGTTGTTAAAACATATTCTGTTCATGTTCAGTAGCTTATTTTAAGTACCCGAGACCTTTTTTTAACTATCTTCATTGTACAGACTTTTTCGATTTCCTATTGTGCCATATATTAAGTTCAACCCCCCCCCCCCCCCCCCCCCCCATTCCCCAAACATAGACAAATGTCCTGCAAATTGCGTTTCATTTCACGTACACTAAATTACGATTTAATAAAATACTTTGCGTCTTCACGGGAAGGGAGGAGTATTGGGGAGTAGCCCTCCTACCCCCACCTCCCCCGCCTCCATCCACTCCCAACTCCTGGCCCCCGATTCTATAACCAATCACAAATCCATAAACAACTATTAACTTAAGCAGGCGTCAACTGCTAAAATCATTTAAACAAAAACATACTATAAAATAATTATTTATTGTACACCACAGAAAATCAAAAAGAGGATAAACAAGCTTATTTAAACTTAATACTAACTACTAACCTTAACCTATTATAAGTACCCAAGACCATTTTTTTGAAATATCTTCTTTGTATAGATTTTTTACTTCCGTAATTTTTGCTTTATTATAAGTACTAACTGTGCCCGCGGCTTTGCCCGCGTGTTTTTTTTCTGGAATATACGGATTCTGGGATATTCCAGAACCAAAAAGTACCAAAATTAACAAACTTAGTTCAGACGTCAAATGGTTTTTCATCGATTCTACTCATCAAATTGAGATACCAAATACACCAGCTTTTAAGTCAAGCCACAAGCTATCCAACATTGAAAACCGCATTTCATTCGGTTTATTATAATTTTTTACGTGATGCGCATACAAACATACAGGCAAACAGACAGACACGATTAAAAAATATGTTATAATTTTGTTCAGTGGCTTATTTTATGTAACCTAGACCATTATTTTTAAATATCTTCATTGTACAGTTGTTTTACTGCTTTATTATAGGTATAGATAGATAGATTGATAACATTTTGTTCACACCAAAAATATGTATGTTATGAATATTTCATATAAATTGCACTACACGGTGGCACTAAGGCCGGATTGCAGTGAATTTTTTGTCCCTCACAGCCGTGATCAAGTAGAGCGGGAAAGATGATACATCTTGACAGTAAAATCAAAGGTTTTTATTTAGTTGTAGGAAAACTAAAGCTTATAACAAAAAAGTATCTAACCATTTACTCAATAATAAATAATAAGTTCTTTCTCTTTGTTTATCTTTGATATCATTTAGTGACGGGATCTCTTTACAATCATGTTCTAAGCTTAAAGTAGTGTTACTTTTGATTTTATTTTCTATCGAGTGAATTGATACTAATCATATTTCTGTGTACACAAAGACCGAGAATATATGTAAAAATATATATGTGAGTCGAATTTCATAATTCTGGGTTAATTAAAAAGAAGATAAAGACGTTCAAAAATGTTCGAAAATTGCTAAAAATGCTAGAACCGGCCTTTATTTAATCTACGCTTAAACTTCTAAACGAGCCAGGCATGCCAATATAGTTGTCGTTGAATTTGTCGACTTGTCGACACGATTCGTCGGTTTTGGCTTCGTTCATCTCATTAAGGTAATCTTGGTGCTGCTTCGAAGCGATGACTTTGAACCAATCCTCTGAAAGGGTAAGGAATACCATTAGAGCTTCAATTTTGATTGATCCAACTTTCAACACAAACAATAGTGGTATTTGCAGGACTCTTTTGCAAGAATTCACCTAGAGATGTACGAACCAATAATTTGCAAGATACTGAACATACAATAGGCTTGTACGAGTAGTAGCTAAAATTATTAATCTTGAACTTAATTTTAGGGTCACAAGCAATATGGAGTGCCAGTGCCAGTAGCTCTGTGAGCTGTAGACGTCGCGAGTACAAACTTTTTTGCAAACAATCTAGCGGTGCACAGTAGCGCCATCTATTAACCATAATGTAAAACTAACATTAATAACCAAGGTGCTCCATCAATCTCTACCTAGTAGGTAAAGGGCTGATTAATAAAAAAATGATAGAAACCTCAAAGTGAGCAATTTACTGCATTTTGAGGAGCTATTCTGCTCATCACGCCAAAGAACCTGATTTATTTATTAATTGAGACCAATTTAAAATTAATACCTCTGAAATAAAAAAAACACCAAAATCGGATCTTACAAAGCGGAGATATTCAGTAGCCCATTTTCTTCTTCAAGAAGAATAAAAAAATTAGAAAAATTCGTTTAACCTGTACACCAAGTTTCGTCTAGATCAGTTGAGAAACGCGACCTGTAGAGGGGAACAGAATCTGGAAAAAAAAGCATTTTTGCCCAAACTGAAACGGAGACGCTTCGCTCGCGCTTCGCGCTCGCTCGGTTGATAATAGTGCTAAGAGTGCGCACTCACTAGCAAATATTTTGGGTCTTACTGTTTGATATAAGGCAGTAAAATGGATTTGTAAGTTATGCGCAGACCACGCCCGATCACTCATAAGTATCTATAAAAAAAAACTTATTTATAAAAGTCGTATTAATAAGTCACATAAATGTCGTATTTATAAAAAAAAATATGTTCTATGCAGAAGTGGTAAGAAAAGAAGTTTACCATTCAATGTTTTCAGTGGTCTCTCCTTTCCACCGTACTCCACTGGTAAAATATCTCTAGGGACATGATCATACAGTTTTTCAACACTTTTGTGGACGTATAACCGATTGCTCAGTTTTTCACTTAGCACCGACTTGAAGATCGAGACAAGGGCGTCGATCATTTTAGATGGTGTTACGAAGTGTATGCCCTTTATTCTCATGCCGTATCCTTCCTGAAATAAGTAAATTATGATTAAGTGAATTATTGATAAAGAATTATTAATAAGTAAATCCGTACTAAGTGAATTATTAATAAGTGACTTCCTGATAAGTGAATTATTAATTTGTAACATAGAGCGAGCCAAACCGTACACATTTGAGGTTCCGTGTTTCAAAACTTTGTTATCTTATATCATAACAAAGACTGAAAAGAAAATTCTCATTTTGAATCGAAACCACGATTTCATTGTATAACCATCTATCTACTCTGAGGAAAGTTTTTTATTATATATTTGTATGTTTTTTGTTTGTATGTTTGTTTGTTTATTTGTGTGTATGTGTGTTTGTTTTTAATGAATAAACTAAAAAAATACTATAGAGAGCTACATTATCAGCGAGTACCATGGCAGCATTTTATTTTTCAAAAAGTTTAAGGTCTCTACGTAAATTACAATAATGTAACCCAAAGTACCAAAAATTTGCCCACAATAATGACCATTACTCGCTGTAAGGAATGGAATGACAGGTTGCCTGGGAAACGAATTAATAAAAATTCCTGTCAAATAGGACTAACTAGTCTAATTAAGTCACAATAACCGTTTTTTGTTCAAATAAGCCAATCAAAACCGGGGTAGAGTGCGATGCTAGGGTGAGTCACTAAATTTAAGTAATCGTAGACATTCTAACAATCAAAATTCCAGTAATGGTAACCTATATTATAATATTCATCACAAATAAACATTTAGCAGATCACAAAGCAAATTTTGCAGAGGTAGAATATATAAAGCGATTTTATCGCATATATCCGATACAATTATAATCATGACTAACCAACTTACCATTAATATGATGAGTGCTTCACGAAATTCAAGGACATTCAACTTGGTAACTAAATTCATAACAGACGTGTCTGTGTAATCCAAAATCAAAACATAACCATTACTGTAGTCGTATTTCTTTAGATATTCGCCTATCTGAAAAAAAGAAAGTAATGTCATAGATCTAGTTAAAGAGGGGAAGATACGGCACGACTTATTATTTATTTATTCATTCTATAGCACACAAATGCAATGTACAAGGAGAACTTAATGCTATGTAGCATTTTCTACTAGTCAACCTGGACGTGCAAGAAAAACTGTAGCGGTGCAGTAAAAAATCAAAAACGTAATGTGAATAGAAATAGATAGCTATAAACTAAAATTGAAACAATAAATAAAACTAAAAGTATGAAATACATAAGAATATAGAATATAGTCATATACTAATCCATACCAATACATAAAATTGTTTGCTTGTTTGTTTGTTTGTTTTTTGTTTGTTTGTTTGGGGAGCTTTCACATGATAACGGCGGGATGGATTTTGATGAAATTTGGAATGGATATGGAAATAAACATAGGGTACTTTTTATCACGGAAAATTGTAAGTCTCCACGGGAAATCTGGAAAATGTTGATTACTCGCTGTAAGGAACAGTTGCCATGGAAACGAAATAACAAGTCAGTCAAAAATCTTCAAGAGCATTGGTGCTATACCTACTTTTGCATTGGTTTTTAATATCTTAGAAGAACTTAGGATGCTTTTTTTTGCGATAAACAGTAGTCCGCGCGGACGAAGTCGCGGGCTATTATATAGCTATATATTATATATTATATGATAGCTAAAAAGCATCTCGATCACATTCGTTTTCAAACACAATAATCGTTCTATCCGTTTGGGAGCTACGATCGTTACCCCCCCATTCCCCCTCCCCCATTAAAGCTAAGAACCATCTCATTACATGAAAAACCACAGAGAAATTGGTCCATTCGTTCGAAAAATACGATTCTCATCCCCTTTTCTCAACTCCTTCCCCCCCTTTTCTCAACTCCCCCCCCCCCCCCCCCTTTTTCTCAACTCCTCCCCTCCCTATTAGTTAAGAACCATCTCGATCACATTAGTTTTCAAACAAAAAACCGCATCATAATCGTTCCATTCGTTTGGGAGCTACGATCCTCACCACCATTCCCCCTCCTCTCCCCTCCCCACCCCTCCCCTCACCTCCCCTCCCCTCCCCTCCCCTCCCCCACCCTCCATTATAGCTAAGAACCATCTCGTTTACCTCAGCTTTCAAACACAAAAAACCGCAGCTAAATCGGTCGATTCGTTCAAAAGCTACGATCCCCCCCCCCCCGCCCTCCTTACCCCCATTATAGCTTTGAACCATCTTGTTTACCACAGCTTAAAAAAATAAAAAAACCACAGCTAAATCGGTTCATTCGCTTGGAAGCTATGATTTTCACCCCACCTTCTCTCACCTCCCCCTCCCCATATATCTAAGAACCATCTCGATCACATCAGGTTTCAAACAAAAAAAAACGCATTAAATCGGTCCTTTAGTTTGGGAGCTACGATGCCACAGACACACACATAAATACACATAAACATAAATGCACACACAGTGATAGACACCCTAAACTTATACAACCGTCTCATTGTTCGGGGGTTAAAAATAATAAGGAATGGTTAAAATGATGAATGATGAACCTTTTCGTTAAGTTGCGAACAAACACGTTATAAAAACTGAACTAGATAAATTCCCACCCCGTGCTTCATGTGCATCAACAACATAGATAGAGAGATACATGCGCAGACTGTATCGAAAATGAGAGTCACGTTTGCGTAGCACGTTTTAGCACATGTGCTATGCAAACGCCACTCCGATTAAAAGTGCTATTATTTTGCCTATATATACTTACAATAAAGCAATATGTACACAGAATACTTTTAACCTAGATAAATGACCACGCGTGCGAAGGCTAAATATTATAAATAAATAGTCTATCTCAGAGCAGTTTGTTTGTCGTGAAACGTCTATGCCACGTACAATTTGCGTCTCAACAACTACTTAACAAAAGGAAACGCCCCCTAAGAAAACCCTACACAGAATAAATAATAGCATATAGTCAACACCGTATTTGCACGTCGTCTCTCAAAATATGCGCACATATTTACTTACAATGCCGTCAATAGATTGGTAGCTGGTTCGAAGGGTGAGATATTAAGATGGCTGTTGGCTCTCTCATAATATGAACAAATAGAAAGACTTGTAAGATCGAATGATACCTAAATCCCTTTCATCCTCACACCGTTTGTTATTGAAAACTGTTATAGCCTTGCTAGCTTACCACAATTAAGCTTTATCTTTGTGTTTGAGCGAATAATTAAATCATATATTTTTATCTGCGCTCAGCATAATTTCATTGTTAACTTTCATGTTTACATGTGTTATTGTTGTTGTTAAGTCGTCAGATAAATACATATAAACATGTCCACAAATCCAGCTACGCTGGAAAAGCCCTATTTAATTTGGTCTAATTTCCTATTTATTTTAATTTAATATTTTAATATGTTGTATAATTTTTATTTTCTGATCCATTGTATAATTTAATTCAAATTTTTATTAAATTAACTATGATTTGGGTATAACTTTCTGCATGCACGTTCGAACATGTACAGTTCAGCGGAAACTATCTTACGCAACTGGTATCTGGGGGGTTCCCAAGATATAGGCTTCGCCTAGTTTGGGAACCGTCCCTAATACATATGTACACCTACTTTGTGTTCGAACCCAATCTATATACATTTTTTGTGATGTACACCATTGTTTGTTTATTATGGAAATAAATTATTCATATTATTATTCTTAGATTTATGGAGCGTATGGTTACAGAGTTATAATAGCAAGACGATATAGACCTTTTCGTTACGGTTCACTTTTCGGCCTTGGTACCTGGTACCTATGTCCTCTGTCCCTCTGACTTTTGAAAAAAAAAAAACATTTTTTGCCTGTATAGGCTAAAAAATGGCAATAGAATAAGATCTCTGGAGCTTATAGTTACAGAGTTATAAAAACAAGACGATATAGACTTTTTCGTTACGGTTCACTTTTTGCTCTTGATATTTGTTCCAGTGTGATTTTAAAGACGTTTTAAGTCCAAAATGAGCCCAAAAAGGAGTGAAAGAGATAAGTCTTGTAAAAATCTTTCTTTTTTCTTTTTTTTAATCGATTATGATGAAACTTGTTATGGTAAGTAGGTAAAAATAACTCATAGGATAGTTTTTATCACTGTCCACGCAGGAAAAGACATGGGGCGCAACTATTTGAAGATAAATATTTAAATACCAACATAAACAAGTTAAAATCTAAGGCGTCAGGGGAAGTCCACAACAAGTAAAATTGTTACAGAGCGCAACAATTAGAAAAACCCAAGTACATAAGTAGGTAGGCACATACTCGTAGGACCCAATAATATTATATACTACTACACTGGATATTGCCACTAGAAGAGATAATTGAAGCAGAGTTCATTCACTCTACGTATGTTTTCCATCTCGCTCTAATGGAAATGGCATCCAAGAAGCTTATACCTACACTGGAGAAATATAGAAAGAAGACGAGGTCCCCTATTATGTTTTCTATTCTTCTCACACTAACTGAAATTGCCATGAAAAAAAAACAAAAAATCCCAACCAGAACGTGTGATGAGCCAATATTTCGCAAGGTCAGAATACTATTCTTTTATTTTTTGGAAAAAATTCATAAGCGTCACCTTGCTATTTTTGGACGTCAGTAAAAAATGTAGAAAACATTGTGGGTGTGCATTTTCAAGTCAATTAATTATCCACACTAATACATAAAACTGAAACGTTGTCTGTTTGTTTGTTTGGGAAGATTTCACGCCAAAACGGCTAATCTGATTGTGATAAAACTTTGTAAATAAGTGCTGTACAATATAGAGATCAACATAGGGTACTTTTTATCCCGGAAAATGGTAAGTTTCCACAGGAACACTGGGAAATGTAGATTACTCGCTGTAAGGAACGGAGTAAGGGAGGAGAGGGTGGGGGGAGATCATAGCTTCCATACGAATGGACCGATTTAGCTGTGTTAAATTGGTCCATTCTGATTAACACAGCTAAAGTTAATCGGAATAGCCCAATTTAAAGTTTGAAAGCTGAGGTAAACAAGATGGTTCGTAGCTATAATGGGCAGTGAAGAGTCGGGGGTTATATACAATTACACAAATTAATGTTGAAAAATAACTTACCATAAGTAAATATTGGTAGTAATTGAATATATATTGGGAATCCCCATCAGATATTAGTAGTTTGAACATGTAAACCCTGTAGTGGTCTTCAGTCTGTTTTGGCAAGTGAGCGTGTATGCTGAAATATACAGAATTGCCGAAAATCTTTAATATTTTTTATTCGATTACTTAGTCTCTGATAGATACAATACGAATGAACACCAGCGAAGTAGACTGGCGATACATTCAAGTCCTTAAGATATATGTATGAAGCTGCTACGCCATCTGTTCAAGTCCCGAAAAACAGAACCTATCCAATTGCTCAGGGATGAAAGAAAGGGGGATGTTTTATTCCCGAAACTGTTTACAAACACAGTGGAGGATATGTTCAAGACACTTGACTGGAACTGGAACTTGACTATATCAGATATTCAACCGCCAAGCTGTAGTGTTTAAACAAATTTATTTGTTTTGGTTTGAAGAGCAATGTTTCCAGCGAAATTACTGGGCAATGAGACTAAAAAAAACAATGTCTCAGGGTGACGAGCATTGCACGGCAATGACGTGCAAGATTTTACATCCAAAGTTCTGGGTGGAACTGCAACTAGTAAGGGCAGGCTAACCATCAGGTATCTCACCTGCTCGTCTCGTCACTCAATGTAATAAAAAATACATGAGAAGAGAAGAAAATCGGGCTCAGTGGCGGTGATTAAGAAAATCCTATATCCAACAATGAAAGAATACAGGCTGATGATGAATTTACATCGCATCTGATATAATAATATTCTAAAAACTTACACAAGGCTCCTCAAGTCCGCAATTATTTTTTCAACATCCCTAAACTTGAAGTAGTTTGGCATCAAAGTTTTGAAAGTACACAATTTATCGATCCTAGTCTTAGCTCGCTCCACCAGTCCTTTTGTTGAAACAATTGTTCTTTCAAGGTAATCTCGTGCTGAAAAGTAATTGAAAAATATCCATAGAACTATGTTAATTATGAGAATTAAACAGAAGTTGTTAGCAAAACCAAAAATAGTAACTATAAGAGAAAAAAATATTTACTGTTTTTTTAACCCCAAATGGATAACCTACGTCGAATTGACGTAAAATCGATATAACTCATTTGTTTTTTGTGTTACTAAGCTGGTTGTTCCTACCAACTCAGTTGGCCCACGGAGTTTGCAGGACACATCCTTATCGCTCAGGTCAATATTTACCTACAGTATACGTCGAAGTGACATATGGTTATTTTTAGTGTCAACTTTGTTAGTAATGCATTTTTGTGACAACATATGCATATATTTTAATAAGATTTTTATTTGCTCTATAGGCTACGATGAAAAAAAATTCGTCAGTAATTCGTGTATACGATGCAGAAATCAGTTGGTTGTTTCTTGAAACGAGCATTGAAGAGATTCAGTTGTCGGACATTGTAATTAAAAATAATTTATGAGAAGATGAAGTAGAATGATGCCAAAGAATTTGATGCAAGTACCACACTGGTGGAAAGTTCATTGGCACTGAAAATTTGTCTCAAATTTATCCAGAAACACTTATAAACAGCCTTTGTAGAGAGCACAAGTCCAGCGCCTGTCCTTTGAAGACTTAATAGATAAAACGTGATATTTACTAAGGTTGTTTACATATTATTATATTATTATTATATTCAATACATAAAGTTGATATAAAAAGTTTAAACAGTTAATTATAAGCTTGGCTGAGATATTTAGAAATGTTTAAGTTTTGCTGAGTGAAAAGTATCGTGTTTTGTTCTTTGTATATTTTTTCTAGTAAAAATATAAATATACCGTAATATTATCAATTAAGCACAACATAAATGTGTTTATTAAGACATACTACTACATTCATAAAACTAGTTTAAACATAATCCGAAATATGCCTACTCAAACAGGTGCATGTCGAATCGACGTATCGTTATCTTTAGTGTACGGTGAAACATGGTTATCTATCTAGGGTTAATTGCATCTTTTAGCCTCTATATATTTATAGTTAAGACTAAACAGCTTTCAAAACAAGAAATACTCCCTAGCGAGGACATGAATTTGTACAGACTCCAAACGAAAAAATGCCCAATATTATGTAGTTCCAAAAAATTAATAACTGCAACCGTAAGAAATTCGAATAAGAGATGGAGATTGGAGATTCCCCGCCATTAAAATAAAGTTTGTTTTGTTCAATATGCTTTTTACTCGTATCACAACATTGTAACAAAACAATTGATTTTCATGTACGAGTAGAAACAATATATGAACAATTTTGTACCTCAAACAACATTCATTACCATTCATATTTTAAGTCATGATTTCGTAAAATCTATAGTCTCTCCCAAGAAGTATACTTCCTGGCAGACAATGAAAGTTACTGGTTCTTCAAATTCCTTACAGTTACAAAAAATTTTGATGGTAGGACAAACATTGAGGTTTTTTGTTTAGAGTCGGAACTGATTCATGCCCCCGCTAGGAAGTATGATGCAGAAAAATATCTTGCTGAAGGTTGAAAAACATTTATCCGAATTCATCAACGGAATTCATCAGAAGTTTTATGTATATATTTTTCGAAAATATGAGGGACAAGTAAACCGGATAAACGCCAATGGTGTCCCGTGAAATATAAACAACCAGTAAAAGTTACTTTGAATTTCTAAAGATTGCCTTCGTTAAACTAACCATGGGTTACGTTTGGGATATTAACACCACAGATAGTAGATTAAAATAGATGGAGCAATATACACAATGTTAGATTTAGACAGTGTTTCACCCACGGCAATAGAAATTAACCCTTAGCTATACAGGATATCATTTAGTGTACCTTCACCAAAGTTTGATTGGATGGAGAAGTATACAAGTAGATTGTGCTTGGAGACTGATTCACTCACGTCCACGGGCCAAGCACTTGGCCTTATAATTATGGGTGGTGGGAGCCCTAACCAGACTTTGGAAAAGACGGCTGCCGAGAAGAGAATCATACCATTTTTACCTAATAAAAAAACTTACAGAAATCTTTCTTCGAAAAATGATTCTGCTTCCGTATCCAATCTTCTAGAATATCTACTGCTTCATCGATCCTTCCTGGCTTATCCAAGTTCACCTCTTTTCTGACATCTTGAAGAGTATTAGGATTGAACTCTAGTAATATCCCACTTGGTAGAGATTCCATAGTATGCCACTTAACTCACCAAAGTCACAGTAGGACTAAGCACGACTTGTGGCGAACTCAGATATTTATGCATAAAATTGTAATAGCATTATTTACGGAGATATTTTGAGTTTACTTAGCCCTCAAATAAGCTAGTATAAAGACTTTGACGTCAGTTCAAATTCGATTGGTTCCTCGAGTTTGTTTTTAATTGACTCGTGCTTGCACTTCTTTTTAGCACATAAATAATAAGAATACATTGAAACATCATGGCGTGCATAGCAAATGTGCCCATAGCAAACCTCTTTGTTTTTTTATTATTTTTTTGTTGTAAGTATACATTTTTCTTTCTTTCTTGCTTTTATGTGTCAGAATCTTTCATGCAAGTGCCAACAACAACTGTACGAAATTTAACAACTGAACGATGTGCGAAGGCATAGAAGATAATTAATCATTTGATTGAGCGCACTGAGCTGTCGGACGGACCAAATGTTCAGCGGGCATTTTTCTTACTTATTTTCTTTTTTTAATGTTGAAACCCTTCGTGTAATTGCTAGCAATAACTGTACAAAACGCGAACGTATAGAAGACAAACAAACAGACATATTATTTTATACAGATGTAACATAATTACTAAACTAATCTTCGATAAAGCAAGCATCTACTAGGCAAGCGTGCTACACCTTCGCCTACATCATCGCTTTTCATCAGGTGAGATCGTGGTCAAATTAACTACAGGGTGGGGTATTCCTCACAGATTGAGGAACAGAATAGGTTTTACGACTTATGAGATTTAGAAGTTTTTGAGATTTAGAAGATAAGAACACTGTACTTGAAACCCTAGTAGCACTGAATAAATAACAGTTCTACCTAGTAGTGAGCTGGGGGAAAAAACAATACCGCCCTTGACCGTGAATTTTTGTTACAGTGCCACCAACTTAACTGTGAACTGTATGGTGGCGTGAGCGTTCCAGTCAATCAATAAATATACCAATAAAAAATCAGGTGGTGTTTTCTATAAGAAACTTTTAGCGGGCAGTAATGAGTTTTTAATCCTCTTTATAAGTGCGCCGCAATTATCTTAGCCGCGCACTTTTTGAATTTTAGTTAATCCATCCATGCCACTGTTGCCGCGCCCATCTACATCCAAACAACGAGATTCACCGTCACATTTTCCTCAAAATGAGCCAGATTCGGACATTATTTCAAACACGCAGAATATAAAATCTTCAACAATCTGTAATCCTAAAAAAAACTATAACGATACATTTTTCATCCCCTCTATTCGAAAAGGACGACTAGGTTTGCATTTAAGTGCACCCAAAGATGGTGTTTTCTGTAAGAAACTTTTAGCGGGCAGTAATGAGTTTATAATCCTCCTTCGAAGTGCGCCGCATTTATCTTTGCCGCGCACTTTTTGAATTTCAGTTAATCCATTCATTCCACCGTCGCCGTGCCCATCTACGTCCAAACAACGAGATTCACCGTCACATTTTCAACAAAATGAGTCAGATTCGGACATTATTTCAAACACGCAGAATATAAAATCTACAAAAATCTCTAATCCTAATAAAACTATAATTATAAATTTTTATAATTGCAAAAATGTCTCAAATGTAAATATAAGTTTTTAGTTGTTTTTATTAGATACTAATTTATTTCAATTAAGTTGTTACTCCATGTTTTATTAAATAATAATATTACAATAAAATACGAGGTGCCTTTTATTTTCTCATAGATAGATAGATAGATAGATAAATTCTTTATTGCACACACCACAAACAAAATCAACAAAAAATAAAGGAAAAATAGCAGAAGAAGTGTACAATGGGCGGCCTTATCGCTAAAAGCGATAAGGCCGATAGTGGGCTCATAGTGGGTGATGAAAAGTAGACTGTATCACTCGGGCGCAAAATATTATTTATTTGGTTCGGGCGACGTTCTTTGAATCCCACGCTACGTTCAGGATTCTACTAAAGAATCCCTTGCTACGCTTGGGTTTCTACTCTAGAATCGTTCACTCCGCTCTGGATTCAAAATAGCGCCCTCGCCGGCAAAATATAATTTTGTTCCCGAGTAATACAATCTACTATTTCTCCCCACTACACAGTAATATCACCATTGTTAACCTAAAACTTAAGCAGAAAGTACATCATAAAAACAATGAAATGCTCAATAAAAACTGTGCAGAAAAGTAAGTATGGAAATCCATTACTGCACAGTTTTAGAGTGCGGAGAGTATGTATTGAAATTCATTACTGCAATGTTTTTTAGTTAAATTATTCATCACACTTCACACTGATATTACAGAGAACTCATCAATACTAACCAAATGAGCCCACACTCGAAGGGGTTCTATCATTTTTTTGTTGATTTCCTTTGACTACCTTCCGGCTCCATCATCAGACCCAGGATGTCACATAAAACCAGAGAACTCATCAAGACAAACTAAGTGAGCCCAAACTCGAAAGGGTTTCTTCATTTTGTTGTTGCGTTCCTGTGACTACCTTCCGGATCCATCATCAGACCAGCTGATAGTACCATAATATTGTACTGTCATCAGACCTACACCTGAGAGCAAAACTTCAGCTTCGTTGGATGTCGTTAAATGGTTCAAAATTGACTTGAAAACTTGTCCCAAGCATAATAACCCAGAAATAACATAAATGTTAGGAAAAAGCTACTAAACCAATTTTAATGAAATTTATACAGAAACATACTGAAGATTTATTTTGAAGTTAAAATTATCATGTAATTTGGTTGAGAAATTCCGAAGATGTGAAGAACATAAACATTAAAATAATAAAAAATAATTATAAAAAACTACTGAGCCAATTTTGATGATGTTTCTATTGGACTACAGGAAAAACCTACACTTTTGAACAAAACAATAATCATCCCAATCGGTTTGGAAATCTAAGAGATATGATGCAATATAAACACAAAACCAAATGGATTTTAAAAAACTATTTATTTTCGAAAAATTACTTGACCATTTTTTTTAAATGGGACCTTATCGAAGTCCTACCCTTTCAAATAAAAAAATAATTATTCAAATCGGTTCAGTTGTTTTAGAGATATGAGGAAAAAACAAAAAAAAAACAGACGACTTGAGAACCTCCACCTTAAGTCGATTAAAAATATGCTTAGTTATTTTCATTAGTAATACTTAACACACAATTCGTGTTTGTACTGCTTCCTACATAAACTAAATAAAATGACGATAACTTAATAAAATTAACACCTTTTTGGGATGAAATTGTAATGTCAATAACTAAATAAAGTTAACACCTTTTTCGTATGCTTACATTTAAAAAAACTCAATAACAAAATAATTACCAGCTTAAATATTAACCGGCGCGCGGAGTAGCAATAACCTTATGTTTGGAATGAAATATGTAATTCTAAAAATCTAGTCAAAGCATTAATATTTTTAAATATAGATTTCTAGTCTACTAACTACATTTTCCCACACGAAAACACGACTGCACTATATTATCTCGATCAAAAAATGATGTGAAACTTTGCTCTTTTTTTTGGTCTCTAAGTAAAATATCTTATAAAACTATTATGCATATCGACCTAGTTGTCAGATAGTTTTTTGAGTTGATTGCTGCCTAGCAAACTCGATTGTTTTCGCAGATATTAAAGGACTATTTTTAATGTTCCGAACTCCCGAAGATAGTACCTATACACCATGTGTGTGTCTGTGGCATACCTCCCAAACTAATGGACCGATTTTGATGCTTTTTTTCTGTTTGAAAGCTGACGTGATTGAGATGGTTTTAGCTATAATGCGGGGAAGGGGGAAGAGGAGACGGGAAGAGGACTGGGGAAGGGGAGGGGTGATAATCGTAGCTTCCAAAGGAGTAAACCGATTTAGAAGCGGTTTTTAATGTTTTAAAGCTAAGGTAATTGATATGGTTCTTAGCTATAATGGAGAGGCGGGTGGGGGGGAGATAGGGGAATGGGGGTGAGGATCATGAACATCAAGATCAAGAACAAAAATAACAAGAACAAGAACAAGAACAAGAAGAACAACGAAAAGAACAAGAACAAAAATAACAAGAACAAGAAGAATAAGGACAACAAGAACAACACGAATAAGAACTAAGAGCAAGAATAAACAAGAATAACAAGAACAACAACAACAAGAACGATAGTAAAAAGCACAAGAAATACCAGAACAAGAAAAAGAAGAACAAGAACAAGACGAACAACAACAACAACATGAACAAAAATAATAATAACAAGAACAAGGAGAATGAGAATAACAAGAATAAGAAGAACAAAGATAAGAACAACAAAAACAAGAACTAGAAGAATAAGAACTAGAAAAACAAGAAGAATAAAAACAAAAAATACCAGAACAAAAAGAACAAGAACAAAGAGAAGAAGAAGAAGAAGACTAGTTGCTAATTCACAATTCACCAACGAGAGCGTGCAGTGCAAAACGTTGCGAATTGTTCAAGTTATTTTGTTTTTGATGTTTACACAACTGCCAGAGCTCCCGCGACGGCTCATATTTTTTTGTTCAAGTCCAAGTCGACACATCACTTTGTTTTTCAAGCAACAAAACAACAACTTTGTTTTGAAATCAGCTTTCAAACATTAAAAATTGCAGATCAATCGGTCCATTTGCTTGAGAGCTACGATCCTCACCCCTATCCCCCCCCCCCCCGTCATATAGCTAATAACCATCTCCTTCAAAATAGTCAATAGTCAGCGGTACTCTTACGCAATTTTGACGACACTTTCTTCGTCAGTTATTTGACACCATTCAGAGACTACATTATTTGATTCCTTTGTCGTTGCTATATTTTAAATATAATTTTTTATTTATTTATTTATCTATGTTTATGTTAATTACTTATATGCACTTATTATTATTATATATATAATTTCATATTTAATTTCATTTTTTATACTTTTATGTTTATTTTTTCCGCTCCCTCTGGGCTTTAGCTGAAAACCAGCGCTGCGTGCCTTCGGCAAACAGCTTAATGCTGAGTTATGGCCCATATATCACCACTTTAATTATTTACTTTTTCCTTTTCTATGGTTCCTACTTAATTTTTCTAATTATTTGTATCTTTTATTTTTGTGTGTGTTGAATAAATGTATTTTCTTTCTTTACCTCAGCTTTCAAACATAACATTCGTTTGGAAACCATAATTTTCACCCTCCCCCCCCCCCCACCTTTTCTCATTTCTCCACCTTTTCTCACCTCCCCACCTTTTCTCACCTCCCCACCTTTTTTTGAACTCTTCTCTCCCTTTTTCTGAACTCTTCTCTCCCTTTTTCTCAACTCCTCTTCCCAGCCCCCCATACAGCTAAGATTATCTGTTTGCCAGCGACTCTGGCTATGTCACCACTCCACCCTTAATCTTTTACCATCCCGTCACAAAATGAGACTGCTTTGGTCCAACTCCGTTGTTCCGCCTTGCAATATGTTCCGCCCATCTCCACTTAAGCTTGGCATTTCACATGCCAACATCTTCGACATTCGTCCTGTAGTACTTCTTTTTATGTTTAAGTACTTACGATTCTTTGGTGGAGCTATAATCTTATCAATTATCTTTCTATCTAACTCTTCTTGACCTCCAATTATACCTTTTGAGTGGATGATAGTGTTTAAAGTTTGTATCTGATACGATGATTGTTTTGTATTACATTTTTCTTCAACTCTGTAAAAAATATCGATTATTTTAACACAATATTAGAATTTTAGAGTAAAAAATTGGTTGTGAAATGATAGGAGTAGTTGTTTGATGAATAGTCCTTTATAACTCTTGTTAAAATGTCCAATAATCGGTCTCAAGTAATTTGCTACAATACAGTCTGACCTACCTTAGTAATGTATAATTTTTAACTAGAAATGGTATGAATATTGAATCAGAATTATCGAAGATATATATAACTACCTCCAGATATACTCTTAAAACACATTACGTACCTCGATATTATGTATTTTCATATAACAACATATTATCTGTTCATACTATTAGTTTCTGTTTTCTGTGAGGTAAAATAAGTAGCGAAATTGGTTGTGTTCAGAGATATATTTGGATAAAACTGTGTATAAGGTGTTATTGTCTGTAATTCTTATCTTACCTTGTTAGTTTATTGCGTAAATCCTGATATATTTTTAATCATAAATATGGTCCGGATTTTTCATAATCTTCTGAGTTTAATATTATTTTTGAAGGACGGCCACAGGCTGACAAAATTGCATTTTTAGTTTATTTCATTTTGACAGAAGTCGTCAAATAGGCATCTGTTGTCAACTTTGTTCTCTTAAATTATATAATGCGAATGTAAATCTTAACTGACTTCATTTAATTCTGTATCAAGTTACTGCTCATTGATAATTATGACTTTTATTACAAAGTTCTTTTATTAAGCCTTTGAAAGTCTTCCTTTTAAATGAAAGCAGATTGGGGGTCAGTGTAGATCCAGACTTCTAATAATGTAGATATATAAATATAATATATAAAAGAAAATCCATTTAAGTTTTTTTGACCTTTTCTAAAGTTAATGTATAAAGTGTTTTAATTAAATAAACAGAGACAAAATTTTAAAGAGTGCGTTTATTAAAGTAAACATTTCTTGAAAGTTAATGAACTATTCTCCCTAAACGCATAGATTTTGGAAGAGTTACCAGACTGCGGCTCAACCATACTCCACCAGCTACAACGGCTTCGCCAGGGAGGTGACATCACCGTACCCTGAAGATCTTCGAGAATTAAGACGGCTCCAAGACCAGTTCTACCACATCGCCGAAGATTGAAGTTGGAGACCGAAACTTCTCATCGGATCGTGAGCCTACTCCGAGGCAGCTGATGGGGATTTCGGTAATAATCCGTTGAGAACGAGTTGCTACCCTCCTCTCCAGGTTGCTGATCTCCTCTTCAAGTTGCTGCCCTCCTCTCCGGGTTGCTGATCTCCTTTTCAAGTCACTGTGCTCCTCAACGAGTTGCCGCCTTCCTCCCGAACAGTTCCTGTTACTACGATAGAAAATTTACCTCACTTACTTAAAATATGAATATTTGCCTGTTTAACATAATTAAATATAGGAAGCCTCCCCTCATAGGATAGGTAGGCCTTCAACTTAATAAATTTAGGGAAATCTAATAGGAAGGCTTTAGAGTCCAAATTCTTTAACCTTTAGGAGTCTGGTCTTAAAATTTATTTCGTTTGACTAATTTGGGTAATTCTATAGATTACCTCAATTATCTATGGATTATTCAAGATAGTCCTTGATTAATAGAGTACCGAGTAGAGGTAAACCTCCCGTTTTGCCTCTGGTTAATCTATAAAGATATCTTGGAGTAATTCTGTCATTTTTAATAAACAGATCTTCAACATATCTTAAAGACCCTCGTGTCTTGTCATTAAATTTAAAATCATAGAATATTGATATACATAATATCTGTTCTTTAATTTTAATTTTTGTTTGTGAGAGCCCAGTGTTCGACATTGTCGAAAGCCTTTTCGTAATCAACAAAGGCAAAACAAATGGGCTGGTTGTATTCCCTACTCTTCTCCATCAGCTGCCTGACAGCACGGATGTGGTCTATAGTTGAGTATCCAAAAGCCTGCTTGCTCTACTTTGGGGGTTACAAAACCGTTGGTCCTTGGACTAAAATCGGCACTTTCATCCATGTTTTGTAATAAGGCTGAGAGTGTTTTGACCAATCGATCTCGTTAAAAATACGGAAAATTTTAGATGTATCTAAGCATTTATAGGGTAGGTATTCTTACTACAATTATGTTAAGGCAGACTAAAGAAAATATGTATTACCTGCCTAATTAATATATTATGTACAGCAAAGCTCACATACTGTACTTATTCTTAGTGGATATTCGTGATAAATTATTACATAGCGGTCACAAAATAGGCGACTGTAAAAAACGTGGTGTACCGTCGGTACTACCACGGGTAATTTATATACTCAGTAAGTAATACTAGTAGTAATAAGTTTATTTTCAAAATATGCACAAATAACAAATAAAAGGGTCATAAATTTAAACATAGTTCAGCTAAAGGCGTGTTTTTGTTAGACTAAGTTTATAAATTCTATATGTCTGTATTGCGGTGTTTCCAAAAAGAGTTCATCTATGTATCTAACTAAAGGCTTGTAAATATATGCTGTTTAATAGAACAGCAGAACATACACTGAGATTATACTCGTGTTGTAGGTCTGTTATCTGTTCAAGGTACTCAGTAGCCTCAGATTCGGTGTCCTGTCTACGGTAACGGTATGTATAAACTTATACTAAATACTTATGTTTACTATTATATTAATGAATGATACGTGAATTATATGTATGTGTGCTAGGTACTCATACCGAATGTTGGTATGAGGAAGACTAAGCAATCACTCTCAGTTTCATCATATTTAAGTTTTTTTAGCAGGCTTTCAAATGCCACTTCTCGTCTCTTCTATTAAGGGATTCTATACTAGTAACATATTTCACGACTTTATTGTACACAAAAGGTCTGAGGAAAATCTGTATGGTCTGAAGAAGGCAACTTTAAGCACTGCATATGTTACATAAGATCCACCCCAAGACATGTTACTGTATGTGAGGAGTGATCTACAGAGTGCGTTGTATACATTAATTGTCATTTTTTCACAATTACTCTATCTGCTTTATTCAAAAACTTGCGCGCAAACGGAAGACAAATAAATGATTTATCTATCTACCTGTATACATCTAAAAACGATTCTCTATCGATACGCATAAAATATAATGTCATAATTTAGATTGGCATAATTTTACTTATCCTAATCTGGCGCAACCATAATAATAATTACACATAAATGACGAGGCATAATCGTGTTAACCATATCTAAAGTAAACATAACGATAAACAAGCATATTATTTAGTAGCATAAAAAAAAACATTATTCACTGTGAGTGAAATAGCTTTAAACTAAATTATTTTACGTACCGATTTAAAAAAAAACATGTTCGCGGTTTACGGGTAGCCCAAGGGCCATTCCACCGTACCTCCTACTGTCGCAGTATAGTATCTCCATAGTAATACAAAAAAACATAGCCCAAAAGATCATTATGCCTAACTTTACAGTATGCCAGATACTGTTTATGTAAAATTAATATTATGTCATTAAAAGTTATACTTAAGTCATTATGCCAAAGAAAATAGGTATTAAAAAAATTATGCGAAACAAAGAGATACCTCTAAAAACTACATTAAATTATTAATGTAGCTACATTAAACAGTTAGGTCATAATTATGTGATTTAGGTGTTATATATTTTTAAACAAGTAAAATTATTAGACAAATACAAAAAACCCGACTGCGAACAAAATTATTGAATACGAGTTGACCGCCCGCAAAAATAATCACACTAATATTATTAAAGCGAAAGTTTGTCTGGATGCGAGGGTGTGTGTGTATATGTTTGTTACTTCTTCACGCTTAAACGGCTGAACAGATTGGGATGAAATTTAGTAGCTTATACCCTAGTTAATACAAATACTACTTTTTATCCCGGAAAATGTATAATTCCTGAGGGATGTGGGTGAAACCGCGGGGTGCAGCTAGTATTTATATAATTGTAATGTTTATTTTTTACTTACATATTTTACCATAATAGTTTTTGTTCCGTTGAAAGTACAATATGGCAGCTTTAAGCCGCCATATTGGTTTTCTTGACACTTCATATATTCTGTAGCACTCTCGTGATCAAGACGAATACAATGATACCTCATTTATCAAAATTCATCAAGCCGTTTAGGCTGTAGGACGCGACTAAGAAACGTACAAACAAACATAAAAATAAACCAACATAAATACAATACAACCCAAACACATAACCATCCTCAGTCGGGTAAAAAACTGTCTGCTGTAGTCCGCTACATTGTCGTGCATACCGTCATCATTACAAAATGTCCGTTTTGGATTATAATTACGCATAATATGAAGTTCCACTGTATTATTAATTATATGTTAAGTACGTATTCTTAACTGCCGATGAAAAAAAAACTGTTATAGGTTTGAAGCCTTTGTTTCTTTGTTTTGCCTGTGTGTCTGTCTGTATTATCATAGCTCCCTAACGGATGTAGCAATTTCAATGCAATTTATTTTAATTGAAAGTTGGTACTGGTGAGATGGCTTGTAGTTTTTTTTTGTTGAAATTGGTCTAGCTGTTCCCAATAAGTTCAGCTCTGATCTGTGAAGGAATCTCGGACACTATTGCAGGTAGAAATATTAAATTTATGCTCAAATGTTTGTTTTGTTTGTATGTTATTAATATAAAGGCACGGTGCCCCTATCCGGATTATCAGTAGTATCAGGAATATCAGGATCAGGAGGCCCCATGTTTATACGTAGGCGTGGATTTATGGGTGAGGAGAATAGAAACAACACTTCCAATACGATACGCTCTAATCTGCGATTTTACAATTATTTGTTGAAATATAATCTGATTAATGTTATACAATATTATAGAAACTCCACCGAACATGTAATGAGTATCTGCGATGTGACTTGATTGCCTTGCAATGGCGGCCACGGCAGCTATCGAACATAGCCTCGCCTGTTGCACACTAGCGCCCGGATTTGTGTCAGAGTGGAAAAACATCAACAGTCGCCTGTCAGATCTGTCAGTTACGTTCCTTGTCACTCTAAAATAATCAAAATCTTATAGTCCAGGGGCCCGTTCACATAAACGTTCGAGGACGCACGGATCACCCGCGCGTACACTCGAAATCGTTCACGGCGTCGTCCGGGCGTTCGCCTGGGTCATCCGAAAAATAGTAGTGGAGGGGAGGAATAGTATGAAACTGACACTTGACAGTTGTCAGTTGTATGTGGACGTCCAAAGTCGTTCACAATCTCCGGATGATCGAGCGATAATCGCACGGATGATTCGAGCGTGCAAGTGAACACAGCCTATGATTGAATCACCGTCAACTAAGTTTGTTTTGTGACATTCTTCTTCGCCACATGATAATTTCTTCTATCTAATTCATTCTTTCTAATTTTGGCAACGGACTCGTGGCCCCACTAGCCACGAGTTTGTCGTCATATTGTTTTAAAATATGTTATGATATTTCCCCGGACTATGGAAGCCAACAGGACTGAAAAATTCTAATGTCTCCCAGGGGAGCCACGAGTCCATTGCTGAAACAGTGGGTCGCTTTTAACTGACTTCAAAAAAAGGAGGACGATCTCAGTTCGATGCGTTTTTTATTGTATTTTCTTGAAAATTGGTTTAGTAGTGTTTTACTAAATCCATTTTTCACGACAATGTGGCAAGCAAATAATTATCATGAATGTTTAGTTGGCGAAAGCGTCAGTGAGACATAGGCATAATCATATCTGATTAATATTCTTTCTTTTAGTCTGAATTCTTGATCTCTTGAGCCCGCACGGCGCTGACTCGATGTTTTGTAGTTGTAGGCCTTTTACTAGAGATAAACATAATATGTTATAACATAGTTAACATTGTACTAGTGACCGCATTATCATGTATTACTTTTGGAGCATAAATTCTGTACTGATCTTTTGTCAGCTTCGGTAACATAGCATCGACACTAAAAACAATAAAGAAAATACAATAGTTTTAATATGTGTGATAAATAATACAAGCAGGTAATTTTCCTGATGATAAAGGCCTTTACTGTGCATATATTGTAAGGTTCACACAAAGTAGTTTAATGCGAGTGGAAATTACATGTCTAAAGTGAGTTGATCATTGAGGTTTTGAATCAATTGCAAGGTGTCATAATTATCTTATAAAAAACAAGACAAAGCAACTTTCCGATCTACACCATCCACTAATACTAGGTATATTATAGAGAAATATCAATTTATATTATGGAACTCCTGCTAATTCATGACGTCCTTGTACAATACAACGAAAGAAGGTATAATGTTATATCGAGTGAAATAAATACTAGATGTCATTTAATTTCAATGACAATTACTTGTTTTCGTTGACAGTACTTTTTAAGAAAATTACACGCGGTACGATATGACTACACTAGAATAGTATTATTGTTTCGTAGGGTGGAGACTCTGTCCGCAGGCCGAGTAGGTATGCGAGTAGCGCAGTAGTTTTCGGGTGCTTGGGCCTGTGCTTGGGCTCAATTTGATTGGAACACAAAACAAGATATTTAATGTGCAAGAAATAATGTAGTGCCGGGGTTTATCCAAACCAATATATAAAAGTGAAACGTTGTTGTGTTTGTTTTGTGGAGCTTTCGCGTGGAAATGGCTGGTTGAATTTTGATGAAATTTGGAATGGAGATAGCTTATACCCTGGAATAAAACATAGGATACTTTTTATCCCGGAAAATTGTAAGTTTCTACGGGATAACTGGAAAAACTGGAAAAAATATAACTAGCTGTAAAAAACGGACCAATGGCACGTGGCCATGGAAACGAAATAGCAAGTATGTCAAAAATATCAAGAGCATTGGTTTTATACCTACTTTTGCATTGATTAATGAACAGGACATTTTCTTTACGATAATAACTAAAACCATTGTTGACCATATCATGAATTCATGATATGGTCAACAATGAGTGTTTGACCATATGGTCAAACACTCATATTATTGATAATTTCATGAAATGGTATGGCCATATGAATAAATGATCAGCGTTTGTCGATATGAACAGCTAAACGCACAGCTACTTCATGATATGGTCAAACATAAGTGATCATATAGTAAAATAGAGAGGGAAGGCGGAAGCCTGACTTGGCCGTGATAGGTTAGAAGGCGAAGGCTTGTTGATTTTTTAAGCCTTGAAAACCTATCCTTTTGAACACCTTTGGTATCATGAAAACCCTACACTAGTGATATTTAATTCACTAGTGATATTTAATCCACGTTTGGCCATACATGGCCAAACGTGGATTGCAATATCATTAAACGTTGTTTGTTTAACGATATGGTCAGTTTTAGCTGGAATTTGCTTGAAATAGAACCGTTTAATGAATTTATCGACCATATCATGATATGATCAATTTTACGATATGGCCACGCCATACACATACATAGGTAGATAAAAACATTACTCGGCCTTTGCGTTTCAAAAAAACATAGGATACTGGTAAAAAAATAAGTACCTATATTTCTAAAATGTTTACATACGAGTACAATAATATTAAAGAAAATGTGCTCTTTATTAATATTTGAAGAATCTGAACCCTGGCACCATATTATTATTCTTATTTCTTGCAGATTTTCGTTCGGATTTTCAATGTTTTAGGTTTCTTACTAGTTTACCCTTAAAGTCACCAAATAAACTACAAAATCCTCCACCTCAAACTTTCAATCAAACTGGGCCCAAGCACATTGCCAAAAAAGAAGAAGTATTCACGGGATACCTAGTGCCTATCAGGTAATTATAGGGTAAATCGAGCGAATGACCTGCAGGCCCACAGATCATTGCAAAAAAAGAAAATAAGACCCTTCTTGTTGACGAAACTATAATTTTCCTTGTAAGTCAATCGGTTTTGTAAGTAAGTCCAACGTCTCAATATTTTAGACGACGTTTTATTGGAAAATATATTTCTCTAGATTGGTGCATTTAATGAATACTCGTAAAATCGAAGACTGTTCTAACAAATAATACGAAACACCTACGAAACAATAATACGATTCGAGTGTAATCATTTCGTACCGCGTGTAGGTATATTTCTTAGAAAGTACCATCAACGAAAACCAAGTAATTGAAATAAAATGACACCTATCATAAATGTTACTACTTATTTTTATACGCTTTATATTAGCTTCACTTGTATGTTTGTATGTTTGTAACCGACTCCTTTGGACGCTATTTTGACACACTTTAAACGGACAGATTTCATTCAAATTTTGCACACCTGTCAAAGACCGATGACAATGCAATAATTAGAAAAAAAAAACGCTCTTATAAATAAACCAAACTAAAGAGTAGAAAATAAATAATAGTTTAAAAAAACTAAAAAACACGCTTTATATAGAAAACCAAACTAAAAAATAGAAAATAAATTTTACTAATTTTAAATGAATAATAGTGTAAATAAAAAAAAAAAAAGTTTTACTTAAAAAAAAGCGCGGGGTGATTTTTAAGATATTATCAAATGATAATCCTTCTTCTCATATCTGTCAATAAAATATTTATAACTATTGACCCATGCACCCCACGATTTTGTTGAAAAAAAAAAACATTTTTTTCTTATTTACACTATTATACATTCAAGATTATTAAAATTTATTTTCTATATTTTAGATTGGTTTTCTATATAAAGCTTGTTTATTTGTTTTTTTAAACTATTATTTTTTATGTTGTTATTCACTCGATATTACTTTATATCTTCTTTCGTTGTAATGAACAAGGACATCATGAATTAGCAGGTGTTCCATAAATTTAATTGATATTTATCTATAATATACCTAGTATTAGTGGATTGTGTAGATCGGAAAAGGGCTTCATCTTGTTTCTAATGAGATGATTAGGGCACCTTACAATTGATTCACTCAATGATCCTTGTTCTCATTAAATTTAGACATGCAATTTCCACTCGCATTAAACTACTTTGTGTGAACC
This sequence comes from Alsophila aescularia, assembly GCA_946251855.1. NCBI lineage: Eukaryota > Metazoa > Arthropoda > Insecta > Lepidoptera > Geometridae > Alsophila > Alsophila aescularia. Next base: position 12,144,518 of record OX276385.1, read on the forward strand.
TTACAATATATGCATAGCAAAGGCCTTTATCATCAGGAAAATGATTTGCTTGTATTAATTATCACACATACAAAAAATATTGTATTTTCTTTTTAGTTTTTAATATCGATGCCCTGTTACCGTAGCAGGCAAAAGATTACTACAGAATTTATGCTGAAAAATTAATACATGATAATGCGGTCACTAGTATAACTCGTACTCTTTCTTACGTATATGGAACCTTGGCAAGTTATTGCTTGGTTATCGTATGAGATAGTGCTGGCCTCTGGCTTCAGAGTTTGTCAGGCCCCGAGCGTCTCTGACCTGAGTTAACGACTACTTTTCATCACATAAAGACAAGACCGACAGCTAAACGTGTCCTCCGTGATAATAAACCACCTCTATTTTTGAAACCAAGCACGGTACATTAAAATAGTAATTAAACGAAATTCTAGAAATTAAATTATAATTATTATTGATTTTGCAGTAAGAAGATAAGTAGACTTGAATATCAGGTTAGATGCAATGGTAATGAAAAAACCGGTTTCCAAATTAGAAAATTCTAAATGTTCAATCTCTTGATTCAAATTATTCCGAACTTATTTTGATCGCAGTCTCACATGACGTATCGTGGTCGATGGATGAGCATAGTGGCAAAGAAGATATCAATTCACTCTTGACTTGAACAATCCTTAATTATTTTGATGGTAGTCTCATAAGAGGTGCCGCGACCGATTCTGGAGCTTGCTTACCTAGAAGATACATATTCACTCTTGACTTTAATATTCCAAAATAATGTTGACCGCAGTCTCACAAGAGGTATCATGGTCAATAATACCTATTTACTCTTGGCTTGAATATACCTAAGTTATTTTAAAAATGTATCTTTAAATCAAATGGTGGATTTCAAGTCCATTGGCGGATCACTTCTCAAGTACTTACAATAATGAAAATCGAACCCATAGCGATATTTATCTACGTGCTAAATTCTTAACACGTAATTAAGTTGGTACCTACTCTACTATAGGATATGGTATAGATAGTAACAAGAAGGTTAAGTAATAGTCTAAGGTCATCGTCCATACCACAGACAAGAATATTCAATCAGTGCATATAAAACAAAAAGTAGAATCAAATCCATCAATGGCTTTTTTAATGAACACATCATTTTGATCGCAGTTTGATGAGAGGTGAATCTTAACGCGGTCAATGGTGGTGCACGCTTGCCTAGAAGGTATGTCAGTCTTGACTCGAATATTCCCACATTATAGTTACCAAGAAACAAATGCCACTGGTAGGGTATTCCATCTTATCGAATAAAATATATAAACACAATATGTACAATGTACTATTGTAACTCCAGGTTTGTAGAATTATAACTTCATGTTATATATATACTTGTTTATTAACCCCCGAACAAAGAGACGGGTGTTATAAGTTTAGGGTGTGTATCACTGTGTGTGTATGTGCGCGTGTGTGTGTCTGTGGCATCGTAGCTCCCAAACGAATGGACAGATTTGGATGCGGTTTTTTTTGTTCGAAAGCTCATGTGATCGATATGGTTCTTAGATATATGGGGAGGGGGAGAGGGGGAATGGGGGTGATGACCGTAGCTTTCAAATGAATGGAATGATTTTTATGTTTGAAAACTGATGTGATCGAGATGCTTCTTAGCTATAATGGGGGGTGGGAAGTCGCGGGTTATATTTTTTTTTTATTTGTGCTTGTTATTGTATTAATTATAACTAAACGTTTCCATATACGTACCCAACTTATTTACACGTAAAGAACTTAAGTGAGCCGGCAGTCTTTTCTTTTTTTTTAGATACGATATGTGCTGTTGGTCTATAACTGACCTCTACAGCGTCACAAAAACAAAAACGCTCCGCCGCAATGCGTGACGCAGAAAACGCACGCCAAAGTTAAGATTTGAGAGAGCCGGTCGACTGTGCGGCCGTCTTTTATAGGTTGTAGCCGCGTGGCAATGACAACACCGCTGACTGTTTCATGTCATTATTTGATAATGACAGCTGACACAATATGGAATCAGCTGTCAAGCAACTTCCTACAATTAATTTATACACTACATCTCTTCCTTTTTCACATTTTAATCAAAACTACATTTTATATACATATCAAATTACCTACTGAACTAATTGTAGCTAATTCATAATTTATGGTATTAATCAACTTTTAAATTGTTTATTTAACTATTCTTAATTATTCATTAGATGGGACACAATCATCAGCAACATCTGCATCGCGCTCGACATCATTTCCCTTTCTTTTTCGTTTAGGTTGTTATTGCCATATCCTTTCCCACATATTTCCTTCAACCATTTTTAAATGTATAATATTGCGATGGTATTCTTGGCCAGTTCTGTCATTTCGTATTTCTACTTCCCCTGTATTAACATTTGTTATCGTGACAGTATGTGATCTGGGGAATGTGAGTTTATTTTCTGTTACCAGATTTTTAACATATACTTTATCGCCTTGTTCTAATGTGGCTTTGGTGGCCTTTCTCTTCCAATCACTATAAGCTTTCCCAATATCCTTTTGATTTTTATTCCTGTCTCAAACTTCAAAGTAGTCTATTATTTGCTTTTTTTGCGATATCTGCAACGCACGGGATTAAATCGCAAAATTGCCACCTGTAAAAAAGTGCTGATGGTGTTTTACCAGTTGTTGTATTTGGAGTACTGTTGTACATCATTAGATCAAAAGATCTTCTTTCCAATTTCTTCACTCTAATTGACTTATTTTGATCCGTTTCAAAATGCTCCGATTTTGTCTTTCCACTTCTCTGTTCTGTTGGGGCCAATAAGATAGTGTTATACAGAGTGATGCCGCATTCTCTGAATTAGGTTCTAAATTCTTCGCTTGAAAATTGTTTCCCATTATTCACTGTGATACTCCTTAGAAAACCTAATCTGGACAACATTTCTTTCAACATTTTGATTATATCGGCCGAAGTAATGTTCTTCAAGGTCTTAATCTTCTTGTAGCGACTAAAGTAATCGATCACAACAAAAATATAGTCCCCAAATGGCAAAGGTTCCATCAAATCCATAGCTATATCAACCCATGGTTCTGTGGGTAACTCTCCCTTGTCTCTTCGTTGGGTTTGGTGGATTCGGTGCTGATACCAACGTGCAACCTTTACACTTCCTCACTTACTGTTCTGCTTCTTTGTCTATTTTAGGCCACCAAACTTTAGTGCGTAATAGGTTTTTCATCGCTACTATGCATGGATGTCCTTCTTTCTTCCAACACCTGCTGTTGAAGTTGTTTAGGTATAACTATCTTGTTACCTCTCAGTAATATACTGTCTTGGAAGAAAAATTTGGTTTCAAACGTTCTAAAACCACTTACCGATGGATCCCAATTATGCTAGTATAAACCTTGTTTCACTTTGTTGATCTCTTTGTCATTCTTTGAAAATAAAAACAATTTTTCGCAGAGATATTGCCACTGGTCTTGCATATTCTAGGTTTGTGCTGTCAAAGACTTCTCAGTTGCTTTTGGTACATAACTTAGATAAAGGATCGTAGATAAAGGAAGTACCGCGTGCGCCTCACACACTGCACGGTCACGTTTCATATTGTCTCCGTATTTTATTTAATAACTTTTGACAAAATTTCTGTCAAATCAGTTGAAATATAGATACGCGAACTACAAAAGACAGTGCTCACATTAGTTACAAAAGTGGATGCTCAAGAGTGCCAAATAAACACACTTAATGAAAATATAACGAAGCAATCCCAGATGATCGCAGAACTTAGCACCCGCAAGCAAGATGACAAGAAGCCCAACGCTACCCGCAATTCGCTGAGTATTTTGCCTGATGCAACTACGTCGATGCAGCGCCCTAAGCGCTTAGCGCATATGAATGCCGCTGCAGCAATAAGCGCTTCGTCGGCGGCGACGGGTCGAATGAAGAAAAATAGCGCTGGCAGCGCTAGCAGCATGAATACTGAGAAATGCACCTATGTAAAAAAAAATACCGAGATGGATCGAGCGAAAGGAACAATTGACCGGACTGATAAGGTTGGAAACTTAACAATGTCTATCAAGGATAATGTGAACGATGACAATTATATAAATAATGACGACCGCAATGATAACGACTGGCAAACGGTTCGATTAAAGAAACATAAAAAAATACGGCCGGTGACGGTTGGGACTGGTCAACATGACAACGAGCTGCAGACAGTGGAGCGGCTAATATATATACAAGCCTGGTATTTTAGACCTGAAACTTCAATTGAAAATGTACGCAATTTTCTCAATAAAACTGTACCATCATCGGAATACATAGTCGAAAAACGAAATATAAGGACAGAAAGACATGCGTCGTTTGTAATAGGAATACCAGAAACCCTAATAGATCGTGTCTGCGTGCCAACGGTGTGGCCGCCAGGCGTCCGTTTTGCCGAGTGGTTTCTCGTTTGGCCCCGCTCACAACGGGGTACGGAATCCAAACATGGCGCACCCGCAAACCCCGCACCAACAACCACCGCGTAAACAAACGTCTGATACAGTATTAGTCATATGCCACCAAAATATTGCATCTTTAGACAAAAAACGGATTGACTTGAAGTTCTCTTACTTAATGAGCTAAACTGTGACGTGCTAGCAATATCTGAACACTGGATGTCTGAACCTAACCTTAAAAGTGTAAACATAGACGGCTATGTGTTAATGTCCAGCTATTGTCGGAAAACAATCGCACACGGAGGTTCTTGCATATTTATCAAAAATAGTGTGAAAGCCATTGAATGTTTAGAGCTTACAAAAATGTCGATAGAACAGTACTGCGAAGTGTCCGCAATAGAATTAGTTGAATATAATATTATAGTTTTGTGCATCTACAGGACTAATTTAATCAGTTCCGTAGAATTTCTGTCCCACTTGGAACGTCTTCTCGAACGAGCCAGTGATTTTAGTAAAGAATTTATAATAGTAGGTGATTTTAACATTAATTGGCTTAAAATCAAATGTGCAGAACGAAAACAGCTGTGTGATGTGTTAGCAACGCACAATTTTACAAATTTAGTTAACTTCCCAACGCGAGTGACTGAGACATCCTCGACCAGCTTAGACCATTTCTACAGCAACATGCTGCAAGGATCAGTGGTAACATCTCCCGTTATTACCAACCTGAGTGACCACCGAGCGGTGCGCGCGGCGGTTGCCTGCCAACGGAGGCAGCCGCCCCCACGCACTCGCCTGCTCAGGGATTATTCCGGGGTGAGCCGTATGAATTTCTGTTCAGCAATTTTGAGTATAGACTGGAGGTACATATTTTCAAAACACAGAAAATCTGTCGAGAATCTAGCCACATCCATAACAAACATTATGACAAACACATTCCATATTTGTTTTCCTATGAAGAGAAAAAATGTAAAGAAAAACTCATGGGTCACCGATGAAGTAGTTCAAATAAAGACCTTGCTTTTTGAAACTATAAAATTAAGTAATAAATTCCCCGATAATGCACATATTTTTAATTTAATTGAACAATTTAACCATTTATATGATATAACGATCAATACTAACAAAGCCGGCTACTATTCAAATTTAATAAAAAATAGCAGCAATACACACCAGGCACTTTGGCAAGTTGTCAATATTGAGAGGGGAGTTAGCTCGCGGGCTTCGGCTGGTTTCACAGATGTTGTCAAGGACCCAAGCGGTTCAACTTTCAAGACGAGGAAAGCAGCTGCAGACGCCATGAACGCGAGGTTTGTGGGCGCGGCGGCCGCGTGCGGGGCGCCGCCTTGGCGCTAGTGAGCGCCACGCTTGCGGCCGCGCGGGCCCCTGCCGACCGCTCCTTCAGACTTACTCGCTTTTCCGCCGCCGAAGTCCACCAGATCATAACCACGCGGATTCCTCGGAAGCCTACCAAGGATATATATGATATATCAATGGAAGTATCATAGCAGCTTGTGAATTGGCTCCATACTCGGCCGAGCTGTTCAACCGCTGCATTCGAGCTGGAGAATATCCAGGGGCAATGAAGGTGAGTAAAATCTCCCCATTGTTTAAAGGGAAAGGAAAGCGCGATAATATCGATGGCTATAGACCTGTGTCTATTATTCCAGCGATTGGTAAGATTAGTAAAGTGAAAACGGGATTAGTACTCGTCTCACTAAATTCATGACCTCCACCGGGGCTCTTTCCGAACGGCAATATGCGTACCGAGCAGGTCGATCCACCACTTCACTCACGCGCGAGGTGATTAAACGCGTATTCGAAGCGTGCGAGCGAAAGCGGCAAGTCGCCGTGCTATGCTGTGACTTGTCGAAAGCTTTTGACGTTGCGGATCACTGCGTCCTCGCTGCCAAGCTACGCCACTATGGAGTGAGTGGACCAGCTCACGCTCTGCTGACTGACATCTTGCGGAACATATCCTAGGTGGTGGTCAGTGATGGAGGTGAGACGAAATCAGATCCTCTATCTAACGAGATGGGTGTAGCGCAGGGGTCATCGGTATCTAACATACTGTTTTGCCTACTTCTGAACGACTTGCCCAATGTGATTGCCAGTGGTGATATATTCATGTATGCTGATGACGTTGCGGCCATTGTCAGTGCTCAGACTCTGGAGGAGCTTGAGCGGTGCCTGAATAGAGCGGTGAATGAGTTGGTACAGTGGTTTCATCAAAATGGTCTGGTTCTTAACCTTACAAAAACTCATTTTCTGCACTTTACCTTGTCTGGACGGACTTCAAGAAGTCTGAGCGTCCACATTAATGGAACTTTTATCGAACAAGTTGAATCTATAAGCTTTCTTGGTTTTGAAATAGATCGTGGAATGACATGGGGTTCGCATATTCACAAAGTCTGTGCAAAAGCTAGGCAGTGCATGTTATGCCCTGAGTCGTCTGTCGCGCGTAGCATCAGCTGAATTGGTTCGCACCTGCTACTTCGCAACCGTGCACTCACTCCTCCAGAACGGCACCGAGCTATGGGCCCGTGCAGCGGACAGGCTGCGCGCCTTTCGGATGCAGAAAAGGGCCGTGAGGACGATTGCACGGGTGCCACGAGTCACTTCGGTGAAGCCATATATTTTAAGTCACTTGGGATACTGACTCTGCCCTCGCTCGTGATTTACCAGGTCGCAGTTTACGTGCGACAGAACCTGAATCAGTTTGTAAGACGTGGGGACAGACACACGTACAACACCCGCGGTGCTCACAAGTTGGCTGCAGTGTCCAGGAGACTGGCGCGGTCTAACAAGTTGACGCATGTGATGGGGCCCACGGTGTATAACCGCCTTCCGGCGCATGTCACGTCAGCTGCGAGTTTTAACACATTTAAGTTTAAACTGAAATCCTGGCTCATCGAAAAAGCGTTTTACAATGTTGACGAATACTTGACTGTACCTCAATGAGGTACTCGTATTTTATTTACTTTTATTTTTTTCTTATTAATTACCTACTTTATTTGACATTTAATTTATTGTTTTGTATGTGATTACTAGATTTAATGTAATTTGTATTACCATTTGTGATACTCTGACATATAATTTTTGTAACAAATTATGAATAAATGGTTTATCTGTTTATCTGTTTATCTGGATCCGCAACATTGCTTTTTCCTGGGTGGTATACTATCTTGTAGTTGTACGACTGGAGTCTCAATACCCACCTTTCAATACAAGCACAGGGCTTGGAATGTCTGCCAAATATCACTTCCAGAGGCTTATGGTCAGTTACCAGCTCACTTACTTTACCATACAGATAGATTTTAAAATGTCCCACTGCTCATACAAGTGCCAATGCCTCCTTTTCAGTCTGGCTGTATCGTTTCTCGCAATCGCTCAATCTTTGATTCCCGTAAGCTACAATTCGACTCCCATTTTAATCAGTTTGATCTAAGACTACTCCGAGACCCACTGGACTTGCATCAGCAATAACCTGAGTATTATCAGCTGGATCATAGTATCCCAGTTCAGTATTCATGTCCGAGAAACTGAATCACTTTAGTTTTGTAAAAGCAGTTGTTTTTGTTTAACAAAACATTATTATCTTCCTAAGCTTTCAGGGTGTTCTGTAGTCTTCTGTCGTGTTCCAATTCGTCTGATTCAAATAAGACAATGTCATTAATGAAGTTTATAGTTCCTTTACAGCCAACAAGTATTTTTTCCAACGTTTTCTGGATGATTTCAGGTGCACAAGATATTCCAAACATCAGCCTTATATATTTGAACAGTCCCTTTTTAGTAATAAACTTTGTTATATAACGAGAATCCGGGTGTATTTCAATTTAGTGGAAGGCATAATATTTTATATCCAGTCGTGAAAAGAGCTTCGTTTTCCTGAAACTTGGTAAAAGTTGATCCTTAGTTGGTAAAGGGTGATATTATCGTTTGATTGCAACATTTGCTCGTCGCATGTTAATGCAAGTACAAACGTCTCCATTATCTTTGAGTACTGGTACCTACCATATGCGAAACCCATTTTGATGGTTCATTAACTTGTTCTATGATATCTGCTCGTACCAGGTGTTGAAGTTAGTCGTTAATCTTTTCTTCCAAGGGGATAGGAACCTTTCTGTAAGGTTGGCAGACAGGTTTAACTTCTCTATCAATTGGTATCTGAACCAGCACATTTTTTAATTTGGGATAAGTTTCCTCGGCTTTAGCTGTGTGTAATGCCTCTTGTGCTTTTGCTCCCATATGCAACACTCCAAGTGCCATTGCTGTATTTTTTCTTAGGAGGTCTTTCGTACCATCTTTTATAACGAAATATGTTGTGGTTTGATTCTGGTTTGAAAAACGGAAAGACGCAGTAATTTCACTGGCGATACGTCTATTTCACGATACATAAAATTAAAATAGTGAAATGCTCCTTTAAATTGCGTTTTAATACACGTACACTAAAAAATGATTTGAAAAAAAAAAAAACATCTCCGCGGAAAGTGAGGGGTACCGGGGGGCAGCCCGCTTAGCCCCCACCCACCCCCACCCCCAACTCTTTGCCCTCGATTCTATAGCCAAGCCCAAATCCATACTTAAGGACGCGAGGAGGCGTTAACTGCTTAAATCATTTAAAAAAAAACATACAGTAAAATAATTCTTTATTTTGCACCATAGAAAAACCAACAGTGAATGAACAAGCTTATTTAAACTGTTACTAACTACTAAATTAACCTATTTTAAGTACCCTAGACCATTTTTATAAATAACTTCATTGTACTGATATATTACTAACGTAATTTTTGCTTATGCCCGCGGCTTTGCCCGCGTGTTTTTTTTTTCTGGGATATAAGGATCCTATGATATTCCAGAACCAAAAGTACGAAATTCATCAAACTTAGTTAAGACATCAAATGGTTTTTCATCAATTGCTCAAATTCTACTGATCAAATTGAGATACCACGTACACCAGCTTTTAAGTCAAACCCTAAGTTATTCAATAGTGAAAGCCACATTGCAATCGGTACAGTAGTTTTAAAGTGATGCGCGAACAAACATACAGACAAACAGACCAACAGACTCACTGACAAAGAGACAGACACGATTTAAAAAAAAAACATTTTGTTCAGTGGCTTATTTTAAGTACCCTGGACAATATTTTTTCTTTTTTTTCGACGTGAGATAGCAACCCTGGTGGTATTCTATAGATTGCACTATGGAGAGTGTGCACAAGAACTGCACAACCTGATTCCCCCATCACCTTTCCATCACCGTACGACTAGATGATCAGCAAAGCGCCACCTTTTTATGGTTGAAATACCTCGCACAAGAACGAAGCGTTACGCTTCTTTATTTATTATAAGAACTGCAAAGAAGTGGAATGCCCTGCCCTCATCAGTGTTTCCGGTAAATTATAACTCCGGTGTGTTGAAGTCAAGAGTGAATAGGTATCTACTAGGCAAGCGTGCTACACCTTCGACCACATCATCGCTTTCCATCAGGTGAGATCGTGGTCAAACGATTGCCTAGTCCGTAATAAAAAAATAAAATAAAAAAATATAAGTTTAGATAGATAGATTGATAACATTACTTTTACACCAAAAATATGTAAGTTATAGACGTTTCATTTTAACTGTCTCAACCAAATTTAATTAACAAGTGCGCGGTGGCACTTTAATTATACTTAATCTACGCTTAAACTTCTAAACGAGCCAGGCATTCCAATATAGTTGTCGTTGAATTTGTCGGCTTGTCGACACGATTCGTTGGTTTTGGCTTCGTTCATCTCATTTAGGTAATCTTGGTGCTGTTTCGAAGCGATGACTTTGAACCAATCATCTGAAAGGGAATATCATTGACAGAGCTTTTCAATTCTGATTGATCCATCTTTCTACACAATCAATTATGGTACTTGCGAGTCCTGCAAGTACCATAATTGATTGTTCTGCAAGACTCCACCTAGAGAAATACGAACCAACCATTTGCAAGGTATTCAACATATAAAAGGCTTGTAGTAGCTAAAATTATTAATATTGAACTAAATCTTAGGGTCTCAAGCAATATGTAGTGTCAGTACCACGGAAGACTTAGCAATCTCATTTGATGAGTAGGCTAAGGAATAGTCTAAACTTACTATTGTACTGACCATGACTGACTAACACACAGCCAAAGGGCACAAAATTAACTAGTGGCTCTGTTAGCTGTAGACCTCGCGAGTACAAACTTTTTTGCATACAATCTAGAAGTGAACAGTAGTGCCATCTAGTTACCTTATTGTAAAACTATAATTAATAACCAAACCATCAATCCCTAACTAGTAGGAAAAGGGCTGTTTCCATTGGTAGAAACCTAAAAGTGATCAATTTACTACACTTTAAGGATCTATTCTTCTCATCATGCAAAAGATTCTCATTTATTTATTTATATTTTGAATGCTTGCTCCACTTACAGCGACGCTAAGGCGTACAACAAGCCATAGACCATCAAATTTTCACCATATTTTTATGAGACCAATTTAAAGAGACTAACTTTAAAAAAAAAGAAATATCGAAATAAGATCTAATAGCGAATCTAATAGCGCGGAGATATTCACTCTATTTGCCCCTTTTTGAGGGAAGTAACCCCCAATCAAAAATCCCGTCAATAAAAAAAACTACACTTTCGTTTTATCTGTATACCAAGTTTCGTCTAGTTCAGTTGAGAAATGCGACCTGTAGAGGAGAACAGAGATCCTGACATACGAAAGCAATTTTACCTAAGATGAAACGGAGACGCTTCGCTCGCACTTCGCGCTCGCTCGGTTAGTAATATTTGTACTATTATTTATTCTGTGGTAATAGTGCTAAGGATGCGCACTCACTAGCAAATTGTTTGGGGCTGACTGTTTAATATAAATGCAGTGAAATGGATTTGCTAGTTATTCGCAGACCGCGACCGCGTGGAAAACGTCCAGTCAGTTTAGTATTTTAACATAAATTGTAATAACTCAGTCAAATCTATAAATAACGGTCTTATTTATAAAAGTCGTATTGATAAGTTATGTAAATGTCGTATTTATAAAAAAAAAAGATGTCTCATGCAGAAGCATTAGGAAAGGAAGCTAACCGTTCAATGTCTTCAGTGGTCTCTCCTTTCCACCGTACTCCACTGGTAAAATATCTCTAGGGACATGATCATAAAGTTTTTCAACACTTTTGTGGACGTATAACCGATTACTCAGTTTTTCACTTAGCACCGACTTGAAGATCGAGACAAGGGCATCGATCATTTTAGATGGTGTTACGAAGTGTATGCCCTTTATTCTCATGCCATATCCTTCCTGAAATAAGTAAATTATTAATAAATGAATTATTAATAATTGAATTATTAATAAGTGAACTCTTAATAAGTGAACTCTTAATAAGTGAACTCTTAATAAGTGAACTCTTAATAAGTGAACTCTTAATAAGTGAACTCTTAATAAGTAAACTCTTAATAAGTGAATTAAACTTCAATATACGTCGCCCGAAGAAAAATAATTTTACACATCAGCTTTCAAACATACAAAGACCACATCGAAATCGTCCATTTGTTTGGGAACAACGATCCTCACTCGTTTCACTTCTCCACCATATTAGCTAAGAAGCATCTCGATCACATAAGTTTTCAACATAAAAAACCGCATAAAAATTGGTCCGTTCGTTTGGGTGCTATGATGCCACATACAGACACACACCCTAAACTTATAACACCCATTCCTTTGTTCGGTGGTTAAAAAAAACTAAAACAACGAAAAACCGTTTTGCACCGCGCACTCTCATTGGTCAACTGTGAATCAACAACCCTTCATCTGATCATCTATCATTTATTCATCTGATGTATACTAATTTTTCGCCCAATTACCATAAGTCTCGATGGTTAGGACGGTACGTAGTTCACCTTTCGATCATTAGTATCTAAGTTCAATTCCCAACTGGAAGGTTTACAATTTACACATGAAAAAAAAATGTGATGCCTTATAGGCCAAGCTGAGAGGGAAAGAGCCGATGAGCCACAGAAATTCATTACTGCCCTCACTGAAAGTCTTAAACAGAAAAGACCTACTTTTCTCCCTCTTTTCGAGGAACCATTAAGTGCTTTTCTAATAGATGGTATGAAAAAAAATATTCTAATATTTAATCGAGAACACAAATTCAAAATTCATTTTAAATAATCATAGACATTCTGACAACCAAAATTCCAGTAATAGTGTCTATTTTTCTTAAATGTATGTACTCAGTCGATTCAACAGAATGTATCTGTAGCATAGTTATATATTTAAATGGGTCTTAAACACGCTGAAAATTTAGAGAGTTCGAACCGCGAAAGTTTGAAGGTACAGTATCTGTGGCACTAAACACAAAATATGAAAAGTATATAACTAATAAAAGCACCGGAACACACAGTACATATAGTCCTTACGACTACCTTTAATACCTATATGTACTGTGCCCGCGTCGTGGCCGGGTAGCGTGTTTAGTAAAACAGATATTTTAGCTTAAAGCTTACTTTTTGGTCCGTTATTTGTGTTTTTATTTTTTTTGTTGAATGCTGTAAATTTATTCTATATCCTATCTTGCATTTCATATCTTTTAATGGTCTGAATACATGAATTTAAGATTATTATCGAATTCAATGTCACGGCGTACAAGAATAATAACTAATAAAAATTAATTGAGCTAATCACATCAGCCGATACAATGATAATCATGACTAACCAACTTACCATTAATATGATGAGTGCTTCACGAAATTCGACGACATTCAACTTGGTAACGAAACTCATAACAGATGCGTCTGTGTAATCCAAAACCAAGACAAATCCATTACAGTAGTCGTAGTTCTTTACGTATTCGCTGAGCTAAAAAATATGGTAATGAAATAGATCTAGTTAAAGAGGGGAAGACACGCCTTAATATCACGTTTACTAAAACTGGTCTGCCAAATTTAGGATAATAATTTTGGCAGGTCACGCCCATGTAGTTTTGTATTTTTTTTAGGTAAAATGTACTACAAATAATGACGTACTTCATTGATGGGTACCGCCCACTTTGTGAAATGCCACGCGTAATGAACAGACATCAAAAATCGGTTTTAAAATAAAATAAATCAAACCAATAAAAAATTATATATATGCATGTAACTTTACACATGCGAATGTGGAGAATCGCGTTCGCGCAAGTTCACGGTCAACAAACCTTTGTTGCGGCGCTAACAATCTTCGAGCTAACAATCGAAAAAATACGGAAAATAAGAATGTATCGTTATACAGCGGTATAACGATACATTCTTATTTTTTATACCCAACAAAAGAGGGCATCAATTTAAATAGTGAAATGGACGGAATGATGGGCATATTAAAAAACATACAAAAGGAACTATCCTGTCAGAAGCAAGAGATGAAAAATATGGAGGAAAATATTAAGCAGTCGATAAACAGTAATATTAATGAAAAATTTGGACAAATTGAGCTTAAAACAATTGAGTTGGAAAGCAAAATTGATCAAAAACAAGAAATGATAAATCAACTTGAGAAACAAGTAAGGAAGAAAAATTTAGTGTTCTTTGGAGTTGAGGAGTGCGATCACAGCTACAACAAGTTATTGAACTTGATTTTTGATATTATAACTAATAATATGTCAATTTATTGCCAAAAAGGCGAAATAGAAGAAGTAAGAAGACTAGCAGAAAAAGTGATAAGATTAGACCTGTGGTGGTAAAATTTACTAATATGGGTCGTAAAATAGAAATTCTTAAGGAAATATATTCACTTGAAGGCTCAGCAGTATACATAAAAGAAGATTATCCACTGCGAATCTTAGAAAAACGTAAACAATTACAAGAAGAACTAAAAAGAGAACGCGATTCGGGGAAAAAGTTGCTCTTCGATATGATAAAATTATAGTGTTGAAAGAGCATTCCACAAGAAAAGAATACGCACGTACACAGATGAGAAATAAGTCGAAGTCACCAGAAGTCACAAATAATACGAGTGGAGAAAAAGATAGCAATATCAAACAAGTTCCAAAGAAAAGCATAACTGCCAGTATTACGTCATATCTATGTAATGCTCAGATGAACAGACAAATGTCAACCTCAGCCAAAATAGTAGAAGAACAAAAAAACGCCTAAGTAGAGCCCCGTCACCTCCCCCAAGCCGACTTGGTCACCGTGGGGAAGTGTGACCACAGCCCCCCCAAAAAAAAACACTCTAACTACAGAAATTCCCATGGACAAGAAAACGTTCAGATAACAAGAAAACGTTACGGCCCTGAATGTAAGAACTTTACTAGAAGATAGCAGAATCACAGAACTAAAATATGCAATCAAAAATTTAAAATGGGATATTATTGGCCTGAGTGAAGTCAGAAGATCAAATGAAAAAATAGGGGAGTATGACGACTTCATTCTCTACCATACGAGTGGAACAAAAGGAACAAATGCAGTAGGATTTCTAGTTAGAAAATCATTAAAAACTAGTATTATGACCGAAAATGATTTCCAATCATTTTCGGTCATAATACTAGTTTTAGATAGAGTTGCAGTCATGGAAATATAAACATCTAAAAATACAGTATGGTCTGTTTTTCAAGTTTACGCACCAACAGAGAGTTACAAGTTAGTGGACATAGACAACTTCTACCAGACTGTGGAAAAAGCTCTAGGCTTTATAAACACAAAAAGATTAATAATACTCGGAGATTTTAATACGCAGATAGGGAAAATGGAACACAGAGAAGACAACGTATTTGGCAAGTATCCAGAAGGGAAAAGAAGTAAGAATGGCCAGAAACTAATAGAATTTGCCTTAGAGAAAAATTTGATTATCGTAAATAGTATGTTTAAAATTAAACCTTTGAAGAAATTGACCTGGAGATCGCCAAACGGGTGCGTTTTCAACGAAATTGATTTAATTTTAACTAATTAAACCGTCCTATATTCATGGTTTTGACATTATAAATAGTTTGAACTTCGAAACAGATCATCGTATGATAAGATGCAAATTACTAGTGACAAACTTGAATAAGAGAAGAAAGTTTGTAAAAAGTTCATTTAAACATTCAAAGAACTTACCAATCCTGTCTAGAGAAGATGGAATGCATTGGGAAAGAAAATTTGAAGAATCTCTAAGCACATCAACCGAAGTTCAGAAACAGTACAATGCCTTCGAGACCGAAATGAAAACATTATAAAAACGATAACCTAAATTAGAAAACAAGGAAGAAATTTTATCTACAGATATTTAACAACTTTTCGAAGACAGAAAACAGTTATATAAAGAAAATAGGACAAAGTTGATAAAAGAAAAAATAATAGAAATAAGCAAAAAAATAAATAGAAAAATATCGCAAGAAAAGAAAATGCAGCGACAAAAAACTCTAGAAAAACATAATATAGAAAAGTCTGGTGCGGTAAGAAAAGCTTACAAAGAATTAGGAAATATAAAAGAATGGACTGGAAGCTTAAAAAGTAGATCAGGAAAAATTATTACCAAAAGACCATCTATAATAAATGAGGCTACCAATTACTATATAGAACTATACGCAAACAGAGACATTGTAAATGGAGACTACCAAACTAAAACTGTTGTACAACTAGACTCTACCATAAATGAAAATATATTGAAAACTGAAATTGAACACGCAATAAAGTCACTGAAGGCAGACAAAACCCCTGGGGAAGACAATATTACAAATGAAGTGCTGAAATCTTTTTCAGAATCTCTACAGGCTCCTATCCAAGGATTATTCAATAATATATTGAGGACAGGATCGACGCCTTATTAATGGTCTAAATCAATTATTACTTTACTACATAAGAAAGGCGATAGAAATGATCTTAATAACTACAGACCTATCAGCTTGATGTCAAATATGTACAAAATTTTCTCAAAAATCTTACTGAACAGACTTTCAAGAACGCTAGATGAGCAGCAACCACGAGAGCAGGCGGGTTTCAGGAAAACATTTTCGACACTAGACCACATTCATGTAGTTACACAGGTGATACAAAAGGTCAACACAGGAAAACTTTATACATGTGTTTCATTGCATAACAACAAAAGCCTTTGATTCTTTGAAACAAGAAGCCATATGGGAAGCACTCTTACAACAAGGCGTGGAAAGAAAATATATAGTTTTGCTGTACAAGATTTATTCAAACATCCGTGCAAAAGTCAGATTGGAAAGAGAAGGAACGGAATTTCCTATCGAGATGGGCGATCGACAGGGCGATCCCCTCTTACCAAAAATTTTCTCTGCCGTCATAGAGTCAATCTTCAGAAACCTCGATTGGGATCAAAAGGGAGTGAAGATCGATGGTGAATACCAAACCAAAAAGAATAGGAATAAGGAATGGGTTGAAAATAATCTATCACTAGTTGCGCCCTGCGGCTTTGCACGCGTATAAGTTTTGCCCCTTTTCCCCCTACTTCCTCGCCCTACCCCCTCTTTTCTCTCCCCTCACTTCACCTCCCCCCACCCCCTCCCCATCCAGTCCCCTCGAAAACCCCTACCAAGACATCCCGACCTCCTCCATAAACACCCCTCCATTTTATCGAAATCATTCAATATGTTCTAGATTTATCTAAATATCTTCAAAAAAGCCGTTCTATACAAAATGTACCGAAAGTATATTTTCGTGAATTTTCCGATGTTTTAATAGTTATTCTGCTTTTCAGGGACGAGAAAAAATCAACAAATCAAAGATCATAAACATCGGTCCAGCCGTTCTTGAGTTATAAATTGTGTAACTAACCCGACATCCATACCAATATATAAAAGTAAAATGTTGTCTGTTTGTTTGTTTCTTTGTTTGTTTGTTTGTTTGTTTGGGACCTTTCATGCGATAACGGCTGGACGGATATTGATGAAATTTGGAATGGAAATAGTTTATACACTGGAATAAAACATAGGCTATTTTTTATCCCGGAAAATTGTTACTTTCCACTGGAAAACTGAAAAATGTTGATTACGCGAAGGAACGGTAAGCGCTGTAAGGAACGGTTGCCATGAAAACGAAATAACAAGTCTGTCAAAAAAATCAAGAGCGTTGGTGCTATTTTTTAAACAGATTTATGTTGAAAAATAACTTACCATGAGTAAATATTTGTAGTAATTGAATATAATTTTGGAATCTCCCTCATCTGATTGTAGTTTGAACATGTAAACCCTGTAGTTGTCTTCAGTCAGTTTTGGCAAGTGAGCGTGTGCGCTGAAATATACAGAAACACTGAAAAACTTCAAAAATTTCAAATTCTATTACTTAGATTAATACAATACAAATAAACACCAGCGAAGTAGACAGACGATACATTTAAGAAGTCCTTGAGTTGTCTGTATGACGCTGCTACGACGTCCGTTGAAGTCCAGGGACTGACAAACAGAACCAATCCAATTTTTCAGGTGTGAAAGAAGGGGGATGTTTTATTACCGAAACTGTTTACAAACGCAGTGGACGATATGTTCTAGGCGCTTGACTGGAAGAAAACCTAACTGGGCGTCAACCTAAATGACGAGTACATCTCGCACTTGAAAATAATCTCTCATCTTCACGCATCTGAAAGATCGTATCTGGAATGAGGTGATACGGCAGAGAACCAAAGTTGTCAACATAGCCCTTAGGATTAGTAAGCAGAAGTGGCAGTGGGCTGGTCATATCTGTCGAAAGACTGATAACCATTGGGGTAGACGTGTTCTTGAGCAGAGACTGCGACTCGGCAAGCATAGTGTAGGACGCCTTCTGGCTGGATGTAGGGACAACCTGCGCAAAGTAGCTGGAAGCAATTTTTGTGATGTTTCCAGCAAAATTACTGAGCAATGTGCAGTGTAATGACGCTCACGATTTTGCAACTAAAGTGCTGGGTGGCACTGCAACTGTTACGGGCAGGCGTGACGCTTACTATCAGGCGTCTCATCATCTCATGTAATAAAGAGACGAAATACGGGCTCAGTGGCGAGCATTAAGAGAGGCCTATGTCCAGCAATGGACGAATACAGGCTGATGAACACCTCATCAGATATTATAACATTTAAAAACTTACACAAGACTCCTCAAGTCCACAAATGTTTTTGCAACATCTGTAAACATGAAGAAGTTTGGCATCAAAGTTCTGAACGTGCATAATTTATCGATCCTAGTCTTCGCTCGTTCCACCAGTCCTTTTGTTGAAATAATTGTCCTTTCAAGGTAATCTCGTGCTGAAAAGTAATTGAAAAATATCCATAGAACTGTAATTCTGCTATGGCCACTATACGAGTAAGTAAACACACTTGTGTGTTAGCACAATATGGTCTTATTTAGCTTGGTTTCACAATGACTTATAAATTTAAATAATTATTTTCTTAAACAAGTATCCATTGTTGATTAACATAAATCATAATATATAGATTTATACGAACTAATAATAAATAATTAAAAATTATTTAATTTGTTTTTTTGTACGAAGTTATAAACAATTATATGTCCATGAATCTATGTTAATTATGAGAATTAAACAGAAGTTGTTAGCAAAACCATAAATAATAAGAAAAACAGAAAAAAAACAACTTTTTTTTTACCCTACATAGATAACCTACGTAGAAATGACGTATTAGATTTTGTAAACTCGATATGTCTTATTTGTTTTTCATGTTAATAAACGAATACTATGCTGGCCGTTTCTGCCAACTTAGTTGGCCCACGGAGTTTGCAGGACAAGTCCTTATCGCTCAGGTAATTGCAATACTTTCGTCAATATTTACCTACCGTACGTCAAAGTGACATTATGGTTATCTTTAGTGTAAACTTTGGTAATAATGCATTTTTGTTACAATAAATGTACATATTTTAATAAGTTTTTTATTTGTTCTGCTATGATAAAAAAATATTATGTCACTAATTTGTGTATATGACGCAGAAATCAGCTGGTTATTTTGTGAAACTAGCATTGAAGAGATTCAGTTATCGGACAGTGTAATAAAAAATAATTTATTAGAAGATGAAGTAGAATGATGCCAAAGAATATGATGCAAGTACCACACTATTGGAAAATTCATTGGCACTGAAAATTTGTCTCAAATTTATCCAAAAACACTTCTAAATAGCCTTTGTAGAGAGCACAAGTCCAGCGCCTGTCCTAAGTGCCTTTGAGGCCTTAATAGATAATACGTGATATTTACTAAGGTTGCTCACAATATATTTATAAAGTTGATATAAAAAGTTTAAACAGTTAATTATAAGCTTGGCTGAGATATTTAGAAATGTTTAAGTTTTGCTGAGTGAAAAGTACCGTGTTTTGTTCTTTGAATATTTTTTTCGAGTAAAAATATAAATGTACCGTAATATTTTCATTTAAGCACAACATAAATATGTTAATTATTAAGACATACTACTACATTCATAAATCTAGTTTAAACATAATCCAAAATATGCCTTCTCAAACATGCGCAGGTCGAATTGACGTATGGTTATCTTTAGTGTACGGTGAAATATGATTATCTATCTAGGGTTAAATACATCTTTTAGCCTCTATATATTTATAGTTTAGACTAAACAGCTTACAAAACAATAAATACTTCCTAGCGGGAATATGACTTTGTACCTGACTCCAAACTAGTCTAAAAAAAAAGGTCCATAATATGATGCCCTGCCAAAAAAATAATTGTAACCGTAAGGAATTCGAATAAACATACATTTTGGAGATTTTCCACCATTATGAAAATGTTTGTTTTGTTCAATATGCTTTTCTATTACAACTTTGTAACAAAACCTTTGATTTTCATGTAGGAACAATATATGAACAATTTTGTACCTCAAACAACATTCAGAATCATTCATATTTTAATTCATGATTTCGTAAAAAAAAAAAAAAGTCTCTCCCAGGAAGTACTTCCTGGTAGACAATGAAAATTACTGGTCATTCAAATTCCTTACAGTAACAATTTTTTTTGATGGTAGGACAAACTTGGAGCTTTTTTTGTTTAGAGTCGGAACTAATTCATGCTCCCGCTAGGAAGAGTGATGCAAAAAAATATCTTCCTGAAATTCGAAAAACATATGCCTCAATTCATCAACAGAATTCATCAAAAGTTTTATATATATTTTATATTATTTATATATATTTTATATATTTTTAGGGACAAGTAAAGCAGCGGTGGCCATGAAATATAAACAACCAGTAAAAGTTGAAATAAAAACTAACCATCAGTTACGTTTGGTATATTTACACCGCAGATAGTAGATTAAAATAGGTGGAGAAATATACACAATGTTGGATTTAGACAGTGTTTCACCCACGGCAATAGAAATGAACCCTTAGCTAAATAATAATTTAGTGTACCTTCACTAAAGTTTGATTGGATTGAGAAGTATAAAAGTAGATTGTGCTTGGAGACTGTTTCACTAACGTATACAAGCCAAGTTCTTGGCCTTATATGGGTGGTGGGAGCCCTAACCAGACTTTGAGAGATGACGGCTGCCAAGTTAATCATCCTTTTTTAGTTATTTTATTAACTTACAGAAATCTTTCTTTGAAAAATGATTCTGCTTCCGTATCCAATCTTCTAGAATATCTATTGCTTCATCCATCCTTCCTGGCTTATCCAAGTTCACCACTTTTCTGACATCCTGAAGAGTATAAGGATTGAACTCCAGTAATATCCCACTTGGTAGAGATTCCATAGTATGCCACTTAATTCACCAAAGTCGCAGTAGGACTAAGCACGACTTGAAGCTAACTCAGATATTTATTCATAAAATTGTAATAGCATTATTTACGGAGATGTTTCGAATTTGCTTAGCACTCAAATAAGCTAGTATAAAGACTGACGTCACTTCAAATTCGATTCGGTTCCTCGAGTTTGTTGTTAACTGACTCGTGCTCGCACTTGTTTTTGGCACATAAATAATAACAATAAATTGAATCATCAAAACATTTATTAATTTCTAGCATGGCGTGCATAGCAAATGTGCGCATAACAAACGTCTTTATTTATTTTTGAAGTTTTTGTTGGAGGTATACATTTGTCTTTCAATTTTCTTTCTTTTTGTGTCAGAATCATTCATTGAAGTGCCAACAACAACTGTACGAAATTTAGCAACTGAACGATGTGCGAAGGCATAGAAGATAATTAATCGTTTGATTGAGCGTACTGAGCTGTTGGACGGACCAAGTGTTCAACGGGCTTTTTTTTATTTTATTTTTTTAATGTCGAAATCCTTCATGTAATTGCAGACAATAACTTTACAAAGCGCGAATGTATAAAAGACAAACAAACATACATTTATTAATTTTTATGCAGATGTAACACAGTAACCTATTAACTACCGGGGTGGGGTATTCCTCACAGCTTGAGGAACAAAGTAGGTTTTACGACTTTTGAAATTTCGTAGTTTTTAATTCATGTATTTACTTAAAACGACTGCCATTTGAACACTGTACTTAAAACCCTAGTAGTACTGAATAAATAACAGTTCTACCTAGTAATGAGCTGGGGGAAAACAAGTATCGCCCTTGACCGTGTGTTTTTGATACAGTGCCACCAACTTATCTGTGAACTGTATGGTGGCGTGAGTGTTCCAGTCAATCGATAAGTAGACTATCCAAAAATCAGAAAAAAAACCCCAAAAAATGTGTACCTCATTCGTGGCGACTGTAGTTCCGTTTTTCGCCATTTCACAGATAAGTTGGTTGGTAATGTGTTGGATAATTAGTGTTCAGTCGAACTTCAAATAAAAAATACTTCGAAAACAATTTTCTTTATTATTTTGTAAGAAATGAATCTTTTCTTCCACGGATCGGGAGAAATCGGGATGAAGTGAAGCGGTTCAAATACGGCGCGGGAGATAACTTGAAAAGGATAGAGCCGAAGCCTTACATAGACAAGTTCACGTTCAGTACACTCGTTCTGTACTAGACTTCCGACGACCAACAAGATTTGGATCATCATATTAACGAGGATAAGATCATAGAGCCCGTGATTAACGAGATGAGGAGTTATTTTAGCAACAGGCAGTGGGCGTTCAGTTGTTCGAGGTTTTTGGAGTTCCCGGAAGGTGACAGAGAGAGGTTGTACTACCACGAAAGGGAGTATCGGGAGTACCAGCGACTTGGCCGCATAGCAATAGAATAAATTCCGTCACAACTACGCTAAACACATCCCCCGTGGCAGACTCGGGAGAGTCCGCCATATTAAAATGCCATAATAAATATTGACCGCCAAAGTGGGTGTGTGCTCCAAATTTTATATGTTTCCGAAAAATTCCAGGAGAATCTGAAAAGACGATTCGATGCCGTAGAAACTACATGCGACGTGAACGAGGGACTTGACAAGGTGGTGAGAATTCTTACGGAAGAGGGACAAAAGTTTAGTAGTATGCAGCGTAAGGGTAAAAAATCCGAGCTATCAGCCGAGACTCTCCGGCTCATAACAAAAAGATGAGAAAGTGTGCAAGCTCCTTTGTCAGACCAGGTAGCTCTTAATGAAAAGATTAGGAAGCTGACACGACGTGAACTTCTGTCCTCCAACGCACGCCTTATACAAAAGGCAATAGAGCAAAACTCAGGGTCTAAAGTATTCGTTCAGCAACTTAGTAAGAGTCACCTGACAAAGCCCAGCACCTACCATCGTGTCAAAACCGGAGATTCTTGCCGAGATCGAATTTTTTTACGGACACTTATACGCTTTGCATGCTCTTCGGCCAGAGACTGTTTGTGGGGATTCGAGAACCATGTTGACTCGCCACTATACTGATGAGTTACTAGACGTCAGCTTGGAAGAGATGGATATGGCCCTGCGACAATTGAAAAATGGAAAAGCATCTGGTGTAGATGGAGTTACGAGTACATTGGATCTCTTAAAGGCTTCAAGTCTTATTTAACTCCGTTGTCGACTGTGGGAGACCTACATATGTATGGCACAGGAGTGTGGTGGTACTGGTTTTCAAAAGGGGTGTTTAAGCAAGGTGCTTTGCCAGGTATCTTACTCAAAAAAATTAGACCCATCTCACTTCTAAGCAATGTCTATAAATTGTTCTCGAGGGTCATCAAAAACCGTTACGCGTGAAGACTCAATGAGTTTTAGCCTCCTGAGTAGACAGTGTTTCGAGGAGGATATGACACCGTAGATCACATCCACACCAGATTATACTGAAAACCGAAGAGTATGATCAGCCACTGTGCTTAGCGATTGTAACATACGAAAAAACCGTCGACTCAATCGAGACCTGGTCTGTTCTGGATTCTTTGCAGTGATGCCAAGTGGATTGGCTATATAACGAAGTGCTGAGATGTCTGTATGACGCTGCTATGATGTCATTCCAAGTACAGGATCGGAGAACGGAGCCTAGCCCATTTCTCAGGGAAGTAAGACAGGGGCATGTTATATCCCTGAAACTGTTTACGACCGCAATCGAGGATATGTTTAGGTTAATGTTGATATTGATGCCCACCATTTTTCAGTCCAGCGTGACTGGAAAATGGTGGGCATCAACATTAACGGCGAGTACATCTCACACCTGCGATTCGCAGATGATATCGTCCTTATGGCGGAGTCACTGCAAGAGGTGCCTCAGATGCTGGCTAGCCTGGCTAAAGCCTCACGACGAATTGGTCTCCGCATGAACATAGCCAAAACAAAAATCATGATCAATGACAATATTATACCGGATCCAATAGTAGTCAGTGGCATGCCTCTCAAAATATTACAGCAGTATATTTACCTCGGAAAAATTGATAAACTGGGTAGGAATAATTTTGAGAAGGAAGCCAGTAGGAGGATTCAACTGGGCTTTGGAACGCATTTGGAAAACTTCGACAAGTCTTCTCTTCGCCCATTCTACATTGCCTGAAGACAAAAGTCTTCAACCAGTGTATCCTGCCCGTAATGAAATAAGGAGCTAAAACGTTGACACTGACGGTAAGACTGGTCCACAGGCTCAAAGTCGCTCAGCGAGCTATGAAACGAGCTATGCTCGGAGTTTCTCTGAGAGATCGAATCCGAAATGAAGTGATTCGGCAGAGAATTAAGGTAACTGACATAGCTCAGAGAATAAGCAAGCTGAAGTGACAATGGGCTAGTCAAATTTGTCGTAGAACCGATAACCGATGTGGTAGAAGAGTTTTAGAGAGGAGACCGCGAATCGGCAAACGTAGTGTAGGACGCCCTAGATAGAGCGACGATCTGCGCAACGTAGCTGGAAGAGAAGAGCCGAAGATAGGGCTCAGAGGCACACCTTGGGAGTAGCCTATGTCCAACAGTGGACTAGTATAGGTTGTTGATGATGAAAAGATATTTAGATTTCTGATCAGTTTTAATTGTTACAAAAAATTGTCGTTTCTTTAGCCTTCGGTGTTTTCTTCAGCTATAAGTAATAGCGTGTACCAAATTTCGTTCAGCCGTCAAATTGTTTTTTATCGAGTGCTCGTCTCCTTCTCATCGGATTGAGATACCAAGTACACTGGTTTAGTAGTCTAAAGCTTAGCTATCCAACAGTGAAAATTCAATAGCATTCGGTTCAGTAGTTTTAAAGTGATGTGCGAACAGACAGACATTAAATATGAGATTCTAAGTTTAAAGTTCAAATAATAAAAAGATTAATTTATTGACATAAATATATGACACAGAATTTAAAAAAAACATAGGCTCCTAAAGTAATTAAAAACTGTTTCAGGAGCCAGTTGTTTCTCCCAAAAGAAAAAGCAGAATAAGAAATTGATGTCTAAGCCTGTCTATTTTTAAATCAAAAATACGCATATAATCTTGAAAAATATTTAAAACCTCGTAACACAATACACACACACACACACACACACACACACACACACACACACACACCCCCTCACACGCCTACACACCCACTCTCAGACATCCCCACACACCCAATCTCACGCACTCCCCCCCCCACACACACACATACACACACACACACTGTAGTCAACATAAGTAACTATTTCTTTGGCCCCGGTAAAATTATATTAATAATTTATAATGCTGTTTCGTTCTTTTTGGGTGTCATTATTTTTTCATCACATCTATTCGAATAACGCTGATTGGCCCTTCTAAAAGAGGGAGCAAAGTAGGTATTTTCTGTTCAAATATTTCAGAGAGGGCAGAAATGAATTTCCGTGGGTCGTTTGAAAATTGATGTCTAAGCCTGTCTATTTTTAAATCAAAAATACGCATATAATCTTGAAAAATATTTAAAACCTCGTAACACAATACACACACACACACACACACACACACACACCCCCTCACACGCCTACACACCCACTCTCAGACATCCCCACACACCCAATCTCACGCACTCCCCCCCCCACACACACACATACACACACACACACTGTAGTCAACATAAGTAACTATTTCTTTGGCCCCGGTAAAATTATATTAATAATTTATAATGCTGTTTCGTTCTTTTTGGGTGTCATTATTTTTTCATCACATCTATTCGAATAACGCTGATTGGCCCTTCTAAAAGAGGGAGCAAAGTAGGTATTTTCTGTTCAAATATTTCAGAGAGGGCAGAAATGAATTTCCGTGGGTCGTCGGCTCTTTCCGTCTTAGCTCGGCCATATTCAAGTTATAAGCCAACACATTTTAATTTTAATGTACAAAATGTAAACACTCCTTTGTTGGGATTTGAAGTCCGGTACTAAAGATCCGAAGTCCACCTAGGTCCAGCCTAAACTATCCTGACTTATGGTATTATGCCGAAAAGTTAGTATATATCACAAAATAAATGAAGGGTTGCTTATTCAGAACTGACCAATAAGAGCGCGTGGTGCAAACGCGAGCTGGGATAAACGAGATGGTTCTTAGCTATGATGGGGGCCAGTAGGGAAGGGAGGGGGGGTGACAAACATAGCTTCCAAACGAATAGACCGACTTGGATGCGGTATTTTATGTTTCAAAGCTGAGGTAATTGAGATGGTTCTTAGCTATAATGAGGGAGTAGGTGGGGGGGGGGGGGGGAGGGGTGAGGATCGTAGCTCCCAAACCCCATAACCCCATATGGATGAACCTATTTTGAAATGGTTTTTTATGTTTGAAAGCTGTTGTGAACGAGATACCTACTTCTTAGCTTGGGTAGCAAATCGTAACTTTCTAATGAGTGGACCGATTTAGCTGCGGTTTTTTATGATTGAAAGCTGAGGTAAACGAGATGGTTCTTAGTTATAATGGGGGTGGGGGAGAGGGCGGCAAGGGGCTTTATTTATTTGTGCTTGTATATTGAATCCCTGGCTACGCTCCGGATACAACTCTAGAATCCTTCACTCCGCTCTGGATTCAAAATAGCGCCCTCGCCGGCAAAATATAATTTTGCTCTCTAGTAATACAATCTACTATTCTACCGCACTGTATCCATATTATTATATTTTCACGCTTGAGTAACACCTCAGTTCAAGCAATGGGGTTTGCTGAAAACCAGCTCTGCGCAGACTAAGTTTATTCTGCGCATAGTCTGGCTGGTTTTCAGCATTTGCCAAACATGGCAGCCTTTCATTTATTTGCATACCTATTCTGTGTGTTTTGTTTTGTTTAATTAAAAGAGTGTTATTTGGTTTTTATTATTATAATTCTTCCTTAAGAACAATAAGAACAAGGATAAGAAGAACAAGAACAAGAAGAAGAAAAACTAGAAGAATAACCAAATCGACACATCACTTTGTTTTCAAAGCAATTGAAAAATTTCGTTTCAATCATAAGGCCAACTTTGTTTACAGTAAGTAACAAGCACAAAAAAATGTATGTTGCTCCCGACCCCCCCTCCCCCCACGCCCACTTTCCATTAAAGCTGAGGAACCATCTCGTTTATTCGTTTGGATACTACAATTCTCACCCTCCATCTTTTTCTCAACTCTTTTCCCCACCCTATATAGCTAAGAACCATCTCGTTGACATCAGTTTTCAAACATAAAAAATCGCAGAAAATTCGGTCCATTTGTTTGGAAGCTACTATTCTCACCCCCCCCCCCCCCTCTTCTTCCTTCCTTTCCTTCATTATAGCTAAGAACATTTCGATTACCTCAGCTTGGAAACATAAAAAAACCGCATCTAAATCGGTCTATTTGTTTGGAAGCTACAAATCACAATTCTCACCGCCCCCCCCTTTTCTCAACTCCCCTCACCACAGCCCCCCATATAGCTAAGAACTATCTTGTTGATATCAGCTTTCAAATATAAAAACCAAAATAAATATAAAGCATATATAGTATATATAAAGCACTCACGCACAATCTATATATATACTTATAATAAAACTGTAACGGGTCCAATTCTGTACATTGAAGATATTTTGTTTTTTTTTTTGGATCGTACTCTAGATTCGATACTGAAGCCAAAACTGTTTTTTTTTTCATTTTTGTCTGTCTCTCTGTCTGTCTGTCTATCTGTCTGTATCTTGGCTAGGCATCTCGCTGAAACTACTGAATGGATTTAAATGAAACTTGGTATGATTTGAGTTCATACTAGGAGGTAGGACATAGGCTACTTTTCATCCCGCAAAATGAAAGGGTCCCCCCTTTCATTTTGCGGGATGAAAAGTAGCAGGATTAAGGTTGAAAGTTATTTCAAAAAACACCACTCTGAAACTACTGGACGGATTTTAATGCAAAATGGCACAGTTATAGTTTATATAATGACTTAAAATTCAGAATACTTTTTATCCCGAAAAATAAAGAGTTCCTGTGGGATAATGTCCAAAATTCTGTAAATTGAAGATATTATGTAATTTGTTTTGGAGGCCGTTCTATATTCAATACTAAAGCCAACACTGTATTTTTTTATTTTTGTCTGTCTCTCGGTCTGTCCGTCTGTCTTTCTGTACCTTAGCAGCGCACCATGTCGAAAATACAAAAAAGAATTCAAATGAAATTTGATATGCTTTGAGTTCAAACTTCGAGGTAGGATATTGGATACTTTTCATCCCGAAAAAATTAAGTGTTCCTGCAGGATAGGGGTGGAAAATTATAAAAAAGAACACGTAGTACGCTGAAACTATTGGACGGATGTTGATGCATCTTGGCACAGACATAGTCTATAAGATGGGTGAAAATTATGGATCCATTTGGTCCCGAAAAAATAAAGGGTTCCTGTGGGATACGGGTCCAAATTCTGTACATTAAAGATATGGTGTTTTTTTGGAAGTTACTCTATATTCCATAATGAAGCCTAAACTGTATGTTTATTCATTTTTGTCTGTATGTCTGTCAGTCCGTATCTTAGCCGCGCATTACGCCGTCGGAACTACTGGATGAATTCAAATAAAACTTGGTATGATTTGAGTTTATACTTTGAGGTAGGACATAGGATACTTTACATCTCCAAAAATTTATGGGTTCTCGCAGGATAGGGGTTGAAACTTATTTAAAAGAACACATACCACGCTGAAACTCATGGACGGGTTTTGATGCAACTTGGCACTGTCTTAAGTTATATGATGGGTTAAAATTGAGGACACATTTTATCCCGAAAATGTAAAGGGTTTTTGCGGGATATGGGTCCAAAGTTATGTTAAAATTTAAGTAATAAAAATATTTTTTTGGATGGTTCTCTGTATTCGATACTGAAGCAAAACTGTTTTACTTTTTAATTTGGTCTGTTTGTTTGTCCGTATCTTGACCGTGCATTGCACCCAAACTACTCAATGAATTCCAATGAAAAAAAAGCTCTTGGGTGCTTAAAAAAGGTATTGAACAATATTTTTTTGTTAATCGTGTCTTTCTTTCTGTTTGTCTGTATGTTTCTTTGTTCACGCATCACGTAAAAACTACTGGACCAATTGCAATGCGGTTTTCATTGTTATATAGCTTTGGGTTTTATTTAAATATGGTGGAATTGGTATCTCAATCCGGTGAGTTAGAAGCCGAGTAATTGATAAAAGTATTTTTGACGGCTGAAGAAATTTTGTTCAAATGTTGGTATATTGGTCCTGGAATAGCACATTATCATACTTTGAACCTAAATAAAAGACCACGCGTGCGAAGCCGTGGGTACAGCTAGTGTTATAATAAATGTAATGTTTATTTTTTACTTACATATTTTACTTTACTTTAATAGTTTTTGTTCCGTTGAAAGTACAATTATGGCAGCTGTATGCCGCCTGACACTTCTGATAAAGGCACGGTGCCCTTATCAGTTCTATCAAGCGTATCAGGAATATCAGGATCAGGAGGCCGACGTAGGTGGAGGAGGAGGACGTAGGCACAGAATAAATAATAGTACATGTACAGAAGGATAACCGAGTAAAGTCATTTAATTACATAACAACTCTCGCTACAACGCAATAAAGTGCAATTTAACTCGCACAGCGCTGCGATCTTTCAATTATATTTAGTCTAGAAGGCACTCACCCATTGCGTGGGCTAGAATGTACCGAACCACAACGCGCTAGAGCTTCCATTGCTCTAACCGTTTCAGAATCGCTCTGTCACTTTTTCGCTTGGCAGGGTTGTATCAAGATTTATCTTGATACTTGTACTAGTAATTATTCTGTGATATGATATGACTTAGATATTGTAACAGAATAAACAAATATGTAATAATGTATTATTTTATTACTTATTGTTATAAATGTTAGACCTAGTACCAATGAGATTATATGTTTCATAATTTCCTAGTACCTCATTATTTGATTATAACCTAATAGGTATTGCACTTTGATGGATACAAGGTGCCTGTCTGAATTCCATGCTTAATAATGAATGAAAAAGAAATGGCTACCTACGTAATAAAATGTCAGTATTTAGGTATTTTACGGGACTTGTCAGACTGAATGCCATGCAGTACATTCTAGGTTTCTTCTTGGTACTCATAATTAAGAAAAGAATAAAAATTTACAAAACCTTTACTTAAGTAGGTACTTTATCGTAAGCACACGGCGCGCGACTCATCGAGCGCACGCTTGACACTATTGAATAAACCGCAATATTGCGGCCGCAAAGTGTAGGTATAATATTTGTACTTGTTGCGGAGTGCGACTGGCCTAACGTAGGCGTGAATTTATCGGGCGAGGAGAATAGAAACAACACTTCCACTACGATACGCTCTAATCAGTGATTTTACAATTATTTGTTGACATGTAATCTGATAACGTTACACAATAATAGAGACACTCCACCAAACACGTAATGCGCATCTGCGATGTGACTCGATTGCCCTGTAATGGCGGCTATTGAACTTAACCTCACCTGTTGCACACTAGCGCCCGGAGTTGTGTCAGAGTGGAGAAACGTCAACCGTCGCCTGTCAGATCTGACAGTCACGTTCCTTGCCACTCTAAAATAATCAAAATCTTATAGTCTATGATCAAATTGCCGTCAAATAAGTTTAATTTGTGACATTTTGTGTTTTTTTTTTGTTTTTTGGCGGTCGGAGAGACGGACGGACAATCAGACATGTCGTAGCTATAAAAAGGTTCCTTGTTTGTTTACGGTACCCTAAAATGTAGTTGGTGAGATGGTTCATAGCTTTGTTTGGACGACATTTTCTATTCCTGAGATTTGCCACTCTTAGGGTCTCATTATGAGAGCATAATATGAAGACATAAATCGTGGGGATCTGTCAATTCAAGAACATTAAAATTGGAGTTTTGACGTCTTTAAACTTTGACTAGACGCTATAAACTAAATATAAAGCTAGCAAAAGCACAGTTTTTTTAACTATAAACTCAACCATTACTAATTACTAATATACTGCTTCGTAAAGCCAAGGGAAGAAGCTTACATTTTGTACACTAAAGGTAGGTATTTTATCCCCTCTTAATCAAGTGCTTTAATAAATTGATGTGAGCATAACCCATTCAAGCAGATTGTTATTAATAAGTTTTGATTGAATATTGTAATTAATAAATGTAATTGGTTTAATTTTGTATTTTAATAACCATTTGACATTAGAAGTTGCAATTTAGGAGATCACTATCAGTGTTATGTGGGATTTGATCTTGTTGATTCTAATTACTAATGAAATATTTAATTTGAAAACTGATTCGCATTACTAATAATACAATTATACAATTATTTATGAGCAATGGTAGCCTAACGGTTCTATAGTGCAATTTAGAATCCAACGATACCGGGTTCAAAACCTAGGCTCCGCACCAATGACTTTTCTGAGTTATGTGCGGTTTTCCATCGCTCCGTGCTTCGGAAGGCACGTTAAGCTGTCGGTCCCCGCTGTTATTGATTAATAGCAGTCGTTAAGCCATGTCAGAGGCCCTCGGGCGGCTTGACAAACTCTGACATCAGAGGCCAGCACTACCTCATAAGACAAACAAACAAACAATCAAATAATACAATATATATATTATTATCATGAAGACCATATTAGGAATGAAACCTATAAAAATATTTTTCCAAAAAAAAAAAAAAAAGACTTCATAATAAAAATGTTATTTTGGAAACAACCACTAAAAAAATAAAATTATTACATTTGAGCTAGAACAGATCACTTTTTCAAAATTATCAACGTAATAATAATGCTTAAATACAACATAACATAAGAAAGAGTTTTTTGAAGGCGCAACAACAACAACAACGTTAACTTCTGTCGCGAGTTAAAAGGTGTTCCAACGGACAATGACGTTATGACTGCGGTCATTCAAGGAATACCGACGGATTTACTAATAGATAGTGGGTCACGTGTTTCATTTATATCAGATTCAGTGTTAAAGCATTTTAACTGTGCATGACTACCCACATATCAAGTTTTACGTGACATTGGTGAACAAAATATTGAATGTGACAGGTAGAATTTTGTAATATAGCGTTAGAACTAGACTTGATCGTGGTCCCACAAAAATGCTTGAGCGTGCCGGTGCTTATAGGAACAGATGTGTTGAATCGTGACGGTGTAGCATACGTTCGCGTAAACAACACTCAGCGAATAACGCGGATTTCTAGTTCAAGCAATGACAAGAATGTGATGCTCGTCAAGCCTGGTGAGCAATTGCCTATTAATACGCCTCTTGAGGGTAGTGATTTAAACAAACTGTTAAATATCGTCAATGAATTTAAAGACAACTTCATTTTCGGTACTGATCTAAGTACAGTAACGACTGAACGACTGGCAGCATGCACATTGAGTTGACGAGTGACACATATGTCTGCTATACAGTTTATAGGTTATCGATTGATGAAAAATCCAAAGTTCGAGAAATCGTACGGGACTTGCTGGACAAAGGAATTATTCGCAAATCCGAGTCGCCATACGCTAGTCCAATCATTCTCGTTAATAAACGAGATGGGAATGATCGTATGTGTGTGTATGTGTGCATTGAATGCACTGACGGTAAAGGATCGTAATCCACTACCACTGATAGAAGATCATATAGATCGCCTTGGAAAGAGTAAATTCTTTAGTTGTTTAGACATGGCAACGGGCTTACACCAAATTAAGTTGGATGAAGATTCTGTACCGAAGACTGCGTTTGTCACATCCGAGGGGCATTTTGAAAATGCCTTTTGGTTTAGCCAACGCACCAGTGGTATATCAACGTATCATCACAAATACGTTGAAATCTCTGATCGATGCCGGTAAAGCCCTGGTTTATGTCGACGATGTGCTCGTAATGGCTTCCTCAATAACAGAAAACCTAGAGAACTTTCGCGAAGTTTTGTTTACGTTCACTTCCGCGGGGTTCTCTATTAACAAGAAGAAGAGTATGTTTGTGGCCACAGAGGTTGAATATTTAGGTCGCAATTCTCTCAAGGTCAGGCAGACCGAGTAAACGAAAAATTAAAGCGTTAATCAACTTCCCTGTGCCCACAAACGTAAAACAAGTCCGTCAATTACTCGGGTTGGCTGGTTACTATTGCCGATACATCCCTAGTTATGCATCTAAAACTGCATGCATAGCTGGGCTGAAAGGAAATGGCATCTCGTTTAGTTGGGGTTTGGCCCAAGAAAATGCGCGTAAGTATTTAATTGAGTGTCTTACGAGTGAATCCGTGCTGGCTATTTTTGATCCGTCATTACCCACCGAACTGCACACCGATGCAAGCTCCATCGGTTATGGCGCAGTTTTCATTCAGGTACACGAAAATAGCAAAAGACGAGTTGTGGCGTATTTTAGCAAGACCTTCCAGGGTGCCAAGGCACGGTATCAATCGTACGAGCTTGAGACACTCGCGATCATCGAGGTCTTGCAATACTTCCGTAACTATTTGCTGGGGATCCAATTCAAAATTGTGGCGGATTGTAATGCCCTCAAATTGACGGAACGAAAGAAGGACCTTTTGCCGCGTGTCGCACATTGGTGGATATATATGCAGGACTTCAACTTTTCGATAGAGTACAGAAAGGGCGTTATGATGCAACACGCCGACTATCTGAGTCGAAATCCTGTAGAAGTTCGCCAAATCACCCGGCCTAAAAACTGGGCACAAATTGCTCAATCTGCGGACGAGAAAACTCGTACGCTGATTAACAAGGTCAATAACAATGAGCTAGATCCTTCGCAATATGTTGTTCGCAATGACACGCTATATAACAAGTATACACCAACTGGTGAAGACCCAAGACTCGTCTGTTTCATTCCCAAAGGTCATCGCCTGAGTCTTTTGAGAATTTTTCATGACCAACATGGGCATATAAATGCAGACAAAGCTATCGACCTCATTCTACGCCATTTTTGGTTCCCCGGTCTTCATGCTTTTGTAAAAAAGTACATAGGCCATTGTTTGGTCTGTTTCTTGTTATGTAAGAAGTCTTAGTGCACTACTTGAAGATGTGGCCGAGGACGACCACACGTCAGGAGAGGCCGTATTATCATGAAGACGCCATCTTAGAAATGAAACCTATAAAAGCCGAAGCGGACTACTGCCGGCCAGGCTGCCTTCCGTAGACGTCCCCGCAGATGTCCTGGACGATCCGGACAACGCCATCGCAGTCAAAGTACTGGCAGCGATGGCTTCGCCCAATCCGACCACCCCAGGCAACCCGGCAACTGGTACTGGGCCGTACCCGCTGGGTACCCTCGTGCGGGTCGTCCAAATTTAACTTTGGCGTGCGCCTACTGCGTCACGCATTGCAGTGGAGTGCTTGTTAGCGCCCGCCCTAAGCCTAGTTCAAGCTGTAGAGGCCGATAAGGCCAACAGCATTAATCATTCCTAAACACATTTAATTCATTTTTTAAATCTGGAGGAATTTAATCATTCCTAAACACATTTAATTCATTTTTTATATCTGGAGGAATTTAATTTCTTATAACTATACTGTTATTGTATCAAAGTGTCTTTTTTTTCAAGTTTTCATGGTTTTGTATGTAAATTTTAGAGCATTCCTTTCATTTACTTTTTTCGGTAAGAAATCGAACAATGCGTATTAAAAAAAAGAACATAATAAGTTATTGTTATGAATAAATAAGATAAAGAAATTCTTAATTTCCACCACAATTCGCACTACCTTATCTAAATGTCGGGATCTCATTGTGCGACGTCCGAGCATACTTTGGCCGATGACGGATTATTAGGTGTACGCAAGCCTTAACATATTACTAATGTATCCTTCTAGGTCGTGCTCTTCTAGATCACGGATTCAAGTCGCTTCGGCTCTATGTAAATAGGTACTGTACAATATAGAGACCAACATAGAATACTTTCAACCCCGAAAAATTGTAGGTTTCCAAGGGAAAGGTGGAAAATGTCGACTACTCGCTGTAAGGAACAGTTGCCATGGAAACAAAATAATTACAAAACTGTCAAAAAGCATCAAGATTGTTGGTGCTATACTTTTGTATTTGTTTTTAATATCCTAGAAGAACATACAATGCTTTTTTCGCGATAAACTGTAGTCCGCGCGGATGAAGTTGCGGGTGAAAGCTAGTACAACATGAAAGTGAAACGTTGTCTGATTGTTTGTTTGTTTGTTTGGTGAGCTTTCGATAACAGATGGGCGAATGATAAAATATGGAATAGAGATAGCTTATACCATGGAATAACACATACTAGGATACTTTTCACCACCATCATCATCGTCCTTCACGCGCGTGAAATCGCGGAGCGCAGCTTGTGCATAATAATTGTACCCGTTCCGGGTTGTGATCCAAACACACGCAGGACGTTGCGTCCAAAATGTACAAAAAAATATTGACCTCGAAGAAATGATTGATTTCGTGATGTTATCTTCTATTTTTGCCATTGAAATAATTTATTTATATTAATAGTATCATCACTATTTCCGGAAATATGTTTGAAGTAGATTTAAGAAATCTAGTTACGCTTGTCAAGAAACTGGTAGTCACGAAGGTCACGTTGTCAACCTTCGAAGCTGATGCAAAAAAACTACTTTATAAGCACTCTAGTGCTCGACATACCTACAAGTGTATGAGTGGCTAGTTCACAAGTCAATTGGGTGGCACAGAATTAATGATAGTAGTGGGTAAATATTTAAATTGCTGTATAATTTACATCTGGTGGGGTTACAAGCTAAGAGGCAACCTTCATGACTTAGTGGTACAAGCACTGCCGGACTCATATGCCATGAAAGAAAAATACGTCCGGTTTGTGCGTCTGCTTTTTTTTCTAATTTTTCAGCGAGTTTCTACATACTATAGTATAAAGTTAGGATTTCGTGTTTGACGAAATATAGTTAGATAACACCAAAACTACATATAAACTTGTTGTATTAGATATTTTTTCTTTGCATTTTTTTTAACTTTAATATACATATAATAGTTGTGCCTGCAGCTCTATGTGCTACTCTGTGTGCTTTTCTAAGACCTAAAATACCAATATACCAACACTTGATCAAAATTCCTTCAGCTGTGCAAAAGATTTTTATCGTTTGCTCGGCTTCTACTCATCGGATAGAGATACCAAGACCTATCCCATTTTTTAAGTCAAACCCTAAGCTACCCAATTATGAAAACCACATCGCAATCAGTCTAGTAGTTTTTACATGATGCGCGAACAAACAAAGACAAACAGACAGACACGATTTAAAAAAAAACTTGTTCAGTAGCTTACTTTAAGTACATTAGACCATATTTTTAAATTATCTTCTTTATATAGTCTTATCGTACTTATTGCTTAACTAGCTATACCCGCTGCTTTGCCCGCGTGGTTATTTCATTTAAAAGTAGCCCATACGTGCTATTCCAGGACCAAAAATCAACGAAACGCTTACGAATAAGTACATCCGATCATCCCCCGAAAATCCGAGGCACGGTCAACGGTATTCCCGCTCACTCCGCTATTTGAGCAAGTGAGAGGGTGCATCTACAGATAGCTCGCAAAAATTATAGGTACCTATTTATTGTTTGCAGATTAGAATGTAATAAGTCAAAAGGTTACGGTGCGAGTTACAAGTATTGTTATTATTTCAAGTTCAAGTCAAAGCAAGTTTTCCAAATATGTTTAGTGTAAAAAGACTAAGAAAAGCAAAAAAAAGTGTTAATTAAAAAGGTATATCTAAAAAAGTAAATAGCAAGTTTATAAAATTAAACGTTTTTAGTTACGCCAGCCCTGCGAGCATGGATCTTATCGATCGGTAAAGATCGATAAATTTATAGATTTTATCGAAATTCGGTAGCATGGATCTTCTAGCCTCGGTAAAATTTTATCGATTCGGTAACATTCGTGAGTTTATCAATTTTAAAAATGGCAACTCTGACTGTACCACAGATCAGATAGACGACTAATGCACTAAACACTTATTTTTTGACATCATATTGGAGATTCTTATTTTTTTGACATAATACGGAGAAACTTTTGGAATTCTACCTAACTCAAAGACTTTGAATTACGTTCGAACGACTTAAGAATCAGTATATGTCTATAAGTACTTAGTAGAGTGGGGAGTGGCAGATGGAGGGGAATAACCCTCCTCCTGCAAGGGGTGGTGGCGGAAACCCATAATTTGTGAGAAAAAGCAAAAAAAAAAGATGTTATGTATGAAAAAACGTAAGGTTTCAATGCTTAATAAAAACACGAGGACAAAAGCTACGCTGCGCTTCACTCCCTTCGTCTTCTAACCTATCATGGCCAAGTCGGGCATCTATATTCGCCTAGCACCTCTAGCAGTGAAACTGAATTATACAAAGAAAAAATGCATTATTCTATGAATGTTTTGATAAATATACTTGTAATAACGAAACGCCGTTACAAACAGCTGCCCACAGCTGTCAAAACATGTAGCGAAGAGCAAATTATCCTTACATTAATAATCCATTTCGAACGTTTTTTCACACTTAACCTCATTTATTTTTGCTTTTTCTCAATATCCCCTCCCCTCCCCTAAGTACAAATGTACATATACCGATTCTAACGAACGAGCCATTATGCTTACTGGCGTAGATAGTATGTTCCTTGAACCTAACCTAAAGTAATAAGTACCTTAGCCAGTCGCTTACCGCGACGCGCACGTGCAGTATGCTTGCTTCAATGCGCAATGTTAGATATATCGCCACCCGATGATCTATTAGTAAAATAATACATATATGACTTCCTTGCACAATTGCTTGAGACATATCCCTGACAAGCTTGCTGACAGTCCGTTGTCCTAGTACGATATTGTATTCCTGGCCGATGCATCGTTGGTAACTGCCCACGGCGAAAATGCATACAGGTGTTAGGACCTACAACAATGATTTTCCAGGTAGGTGTTTAGACTGAGTACCTACTAGGTACCATAATAATAAAATTAGAACATTAGGCTCATTTACTACAAAAGATAATTTTTGGAAGTAGGTAAAAGGTATCTAAGTATTTTGATATTATTATGTAAAGTAGATACCTACTAACATTGATGAAAATATTTTATTAGCTAAAATAAATTTAAGAATTATAACGATAATGTTGACATAATCTCAACAATATCGGTTATTGGTCACAATATTTTTTATTAGTAGACAGAGTTCTAAGGTTAATTGTTGATTAACGTTAACTAAATTATTAATATTATCATCACAAATTAATTTGTGATAAAAATGTACTGTGAAGGTACAAACTGATGCATTGATGATATTACCGTTATCTCTCAAGGTCTACTTGTGTTTATGTATCAATCTGGAGGACTAGGCGCGAAATTTAATTATTGATTAAATGAAGTTCTATCATAATTATAGGAGAAGTCCTAGTCCGAAGAGATGAGGGCACGTTAAGCTGTTGGTCCCAGCTTTTATTGATTAATAGCAGTCGTTAAGCCATGTCAGAAGCCCTCGGGTGGCCTGAAAAACTCTTACACCAAAGCGCAGCACTACCTCATACGACAAACAAACAAGCTCTGGTCTTCATAGGTACCTAGTTAATTTTTTCTTGGAAGAGGATAACAATTTATCACAAAATATGTAATAGTACTCCGTCTTTATATCCAGCGGATCTTTCGGAAGTTGACCTGTTTGTAGGATGATGGCATTAAATAAATAGGTGAGGTATGGAAGCAGTGCGTGAACTAATTTTTTGCGCTTCCGTGGTGAGCGTCCTCTCCAGCACTCCTTTCACATTTTTTATGAAATTGATGACCACTATTTATTATTTAATTTTAGGAAAACTTACAGAAAAACAACAGAGTATAAAGAATGTGAACATGTACCAGAAGACCTATTAAAAATTTCCACAAATAAATGCCTATTTATTTTGAACTAGCTGATGCCCGCGGTTTCGCACGCGTGGCCATTTCTGTAGGTTAAAAATACTCTTTTTTTATTCCAGGACCTTAAATATCAATATGTCAACATTTGGTCAAAATTCCTTCAGCCGTCAAAAATATTTTTATTGATTGCTCGGCTTCTACTGTTTGGATTGAGATATAAAGTACCCCAGTTTTTAAGTCAAAACATAAGCTATCTAACAGTGAAAACCGCATCGCAATCGGTCCAGTAGTTTTTACGTGATGTGTGAACAAACATACAGACAGATAAACATACAGACAGACCGAATTTTTAAAATGTTATATTCTTATTCAGTAGCTTATTTTACGTACCCTAGACTATTTCTTTTTCAATCATCTTCTTTGTACAGACTTTTTCATTCCTATTGCTTTATTATAAGTATAAATAGAAGATAAATACAAGGTATTGGCACAAGATATTATTATACTTACACTAAACGGTTCTTAATTTTGTACACATAAATCGCAGCATGTAGCCGCTTTAGGTGCCCGGCAGACTGTTAAACAGGTCAACATCTTACTGAGTGGCCATGTCATTGAAACTCCCGCTCGCTCTTATCCAGAACTAGCTTTCCCGCCCGCGACTTCATCCGCGCGGA
Organism: Alsophila aescularia; assembly: GCA_946251855.1. Lineage (NCBI taxonomy): Eukaryota > Metazoa > Arthropoda > Insecta > Lepidoptera > Geometridae > Alsophila > Alsophila aescularia. Next base: position 12,184,128 of record OX276385.1, read on the forward strand.
CTACTGATTATTGCGAAAAAAAGTGCTACACCTTCGACCACATCATCGTTTTCCATCAAGTGAGATCGTGGTCAAACGATTGCCTAGTCCGTAATAAAGAACAAGTATCCTATTTTCTTCTAGGATATTGAAAACCAATGCAAAAGTAGGTATAGCACAAAAACTCTTGAAGTTTTTTGACAGACATGTTATTTCGTTTCCTTGGCACCCGTTCCTTACAGCGAGTAATCAACATTTTCCAGTTTCCCGTGGAAACTTACGATTTTTTGGGATAATAAGTATTCCATGTTTATTCTAGGGTATAAGCTATCTCCATTTCAAATTTCATCAAAATCCGTTCAGCCATTATCGCGTGAAAGCTCCCCAAAAAAATAAACAAACAGACAACGTTTCACTTTTATATATTGGTATGGATACATCCATTTTGCCTGTAGTTAGTTTTTACTCTTGGAGCATGCAGTTGCAGCTGCACTGTCACCAAAGTGAGGCGAGCGGGACCCGCATACCAATGCGTCCAACTACTCAGGACAATCGACTCGGCCATTCACTATTATTGAGTAGGTACGAGTAGGTGGTCGACCTCAGCAATACGCCATTTGTAGCTTTTTTGTAACGCTTTGTGTAGTCAGCGTGATATATTTTAAATCTAAATTAAAGATAGTGAAGAAAACTTACTCCATCAGATAAAAAGCCAAAAATAACGTCTATAGGTATAGGTTTTTTTTATTTCCCAGTTTGGCAATGTTTGACCACGATCGGAAAGCGATGATGTGGTCGAAGGTGTAGCACGCTTGCCTAGTAGCTCCATTTCTAATACTTTTTTTTAAACTTCGTATAAAGTCCTATATGATCATAATATTCCCATAATATACGAGTTGCACTTAGTGGCTCTATTTCTAAGTTTTCTCTCGGATGTAATGTAAATACCAGGAATATATTCCCATAATATCCGAGTTGAACTTAATGCTTACATTTCTGAGGTTCTCGTTGGGTAGTTAGTATTTATTTTGCCTAATCTACGTTTAAAGTCCTAAATGATCCTGCTATTCCCATAATATCCGAGTTGCACTTAGTGGCTCCATTTCTGAGATTTTCGTTAACTCCAGCCTTGTTCATATCCCTGAAATATCCAATGTTTTCTTTTGTACCGAGAAGGTTGCACCAATCCACTGAAAAAAAAATATACCTGTTAAAATGCACTTGAAAAATCTCGAAAATTGAGATTTCGCCGCTTCCTAGCCTAGTTTATTTCATTCATCGCCATTATAAAAATCTAGAAAAGGTCCACTATGGAAAATTGGCATCCCTCATAGATTGCCACGACGATCAGAGGCTCGAATTTTGCATCCAGATGCTCATTGCGTCTCGGACCAGGTCATCGATCTACCTTTTAGGAGACCGTTACATGCTCCGAAATATAGTTTACAGCACTGGTTGTTTTACAACCAGCTTTATGTTGAGTTGTGAACTTTTTGCTGCAGTTATCATTTAACTTGGTATTTATTTCTGCTTTTATTTGTGTTTTACCTACTTTGTAGCAAATAAACTTATTTCTTCTTCTTTAGTTATTAGTGGCCAGTCAAGAACTATCTCTCATTTCTAGTTGCATATATATTTAAATTAGTATTTCACCGTAGTCACTTCAATCATGATAATTTTACGAGACTGCGCGCTTCAAGGTACTCGTAGAGGTACACTGTCGACTTAAAGACGCCCTGATTAACAGACGAATGGGTATGGGTTCTATGAATTTTTCTTTTCGAATAATATTCACGCAAACATCTGTTTTTGCGGATTGAAGATATGTCAATCATATACCCGTGTTTCCTTACATCTTGTTTTCCGATGGTTTTATGTTACCACAACATACAATATTTTCAGTGTTACTTCTACTATACTATTTTCCAGTGAGTATTGATACTGATAATTCTTATAACAGGAAAATCACGTACCATTATAATCTGTAAGTGACTTCAGTTCCCCGCCATATTCCTTAGGCAGAACATCTTTAGGAAAATATTCATAAAGAGTTTCCATATCCGTATGCACTCGTATCCTATCCCCTATTTTCTTACTGAATATTTGTTTCAAGATCCGAACTAGCATTTCTATAGCTTTTGACGTAGTGAGTATGTGAATGCCCTTCACTCGCATCTGGTATCCTTCCTGAAATTAGAAATAGTTTCCATCTGAATACGACTTTAAGAAGAAAATATGTGCAAAGTTTCCTGTGCTATTGTGCAATGCCTACGCTATATGAAAAAAAAACGAACAAAACCATTACAATTTACATTATTGGATAAATTCACACTCTGCACTTACACAAAGTTTAAGCTAGTGGCTCTGTGAGCTGTAGACCTCGCAGGTAAAAACTTTTTTGCAAACAATCTTGCGGTGCACAGGTTCGCCATCTAGTTACCTTATTGTAACACTAACATTAATAACCAAGGTGCTCCATCAATCCCTACCTAGTAGGTAAAGGGCTGATTTCACTGGTAGAAACATAAAAGTGAGAAATTAACTGCATTTTGAGGAGCTATTTTGCTCATCACGCCAAAGATCCTCATCAAATCTTCACCAAATTTTTATGAGACTAATTTATAGTTACTACCTTTCAAATGAAAAAATAACCATTGAAATCAGATTTAATATGGCGGAGATATTCAGTAGCTCCCTTTTACCCTTTTTGGCGGAAGTACCTCCCAATCAAAAATCCCCGACGAAAAAAAAAACAATATACCATTATATAATATAAGTTTCGTCTAGATCGGTTGAGAAATGTAGAGGAGAACAGCCGGAAATCTGGACAGAAATCCGGACATACGAAAGTTTTTTTGCCGAAGCTGAAACAAAGACGTTTCGCTCGCGCTTTGCGCTCGCTCGGTCAATTATTTTCTTCAGTGAAGCTAAGTTGCCGGCTTGACATTCTTCGAGATATTTCAAATACATCAATCATCATAAGTGATAAGATGTGATTTAATTACGAAAATTGATAATCATTTTGTAATAGGTATACATGCCATTATTTCGCTTTTTATTGAATACCCTAGAAACGTTAAGCAAACTCACCGTGATGAATGAAACAAATTGATGTGCTTCCAATAAATTGATATGTGCAATAATATCGAGAATGTTGACGTTTCTGTAATCAATAATTCCGACGTATCCAGAGCAGTAATCATTTGATCTGATGTGCTCAAGTAACTGCAAGAAGCAGAAGAGAGAAAAAAGAATTATTTTAGACCAAACTATAAAAAACGAACAATACCATGATTAACGATTCGTGTTTTTTTTTATTCTATAAGATGGAAGACCCTATCAGCAGCATTTGTTTCTTGATAACTATAATGTGAAAATATTCAAGCCAAGCTACTAGGCAAGCATTGGTGCATGCTTGCCTACAGCTTGGCTTGAATTTTTCCACATCAACCGCGTTAAGAGTATCTACCTCTCATGCATCATGAGACTGCGATCAAAATGAACTATTCCACGATTAAACCTTAAAAAAATATTGATTTAATTCTACTTTTTGTTTTACTAAGATCTGCCAAAGGACTTGATACTAATTTTTGTTCCATTAAGATCCATCAATGGCTTTAAAAAATAAATTCTTAAATTATTTAGGAATACTCAAGCCCCGAGTAAATAGGTATCATTGTTGACGACCAGTTGCTCTCGTGGCTAGTGATACGTAATCAAACGGTCGCGGGTTCAAATCCTGCAAGGTGCAATCATTTGTGTGATGAGCAGAAATGTTTTTTTCCGAGTTCTAGTATGTTAAAATATTCGTATATATATATTTTTATTCGTTATCTAGTGCACATAGTACAGGGTATCCTAGTTTGGGGCTAGTTAATTGGTGTGGAATTGTCCCGAATATATTTATTTATATATTTATTGTCCATGATACCTCTTGTTTGACTGCGGTCAATATAATTTTTGAATATTAATTCAAGTGTCAATATGTATCTTCTAGGCAAGCAAGCTCCACTATCTACCGCGGCAGCTCTTTTGAGTCTACCGTCAAAATAATTTTTTGGATTATTCAAGTCAAGTGTGAATTGATATCCTCTATGCTCGCGATTGAACGTCATGTGAGACTGCGGTCAAAATAAGTTCGGAATAATTTGAATCAAGAGTGAATATGCATTTCGAATTTGCTTATTTGGAAACTGGTTTTTCCATTAACATTGCATCTAACCTGATATTCAATTCTAATTATCTTCTCACTGCAACATCAATAATAATAATCATTTCAGTACTGTTATTTTGTTGAATTACTATTTTAATGTGCATGGTATATTGGTTTCTAAAATAGAGATGGTTTATTATTTTTGAAACATGTTTTAAATATAAAACGTGAGTCGGAGGGCACGTTTAGTTGTCGGTCTCGTTTTGGTAGCAGTCGTTAAGCCATATCAGAAGCTCACGGAGCCTGACAAACTCTGACACCAAAGGCCAGCACTACTATATGACAAGCAAGCAATAACTTACCAAGGTTCCAAATGCGTAAGAAAGAGTAAACATTCTACTAGTGACCGCATTATCATTGATTACTTTTGCAGCATAAATTCTATAGTAATCTTTTGTCAGCTTCGGTAACAGGGCATCGACGCTAAAAACGAAAAAGAAAATACTTTTTTTTTGTATGTGTAATTAATAATACAAGCAAGTCATTTTTCTGTTGATAAAGGCCTTTGCTATGCATATATTGTAAGGTTCACACAAAGTAGTTTAATGCGAGTGGAAATTGCGTGTCTAAAGATAGTGAGAAGAAGGATTATTGAGTGAATCAATTGCAAGATGCCACAATTATCTCATTAAAATCAAGATATAGCCCCTTTCCGATCTACACCATCCACTAATACTAGGTATATAATAGAGAAATATCAATTAATATAATGGAACTCCTGCCGATTCATGACGTCCTTGTACATTACAACGAAAGAAGATTTAATGTTATAATCTATATCTATACTTATAATAAAACTGTAACGGGTCCAATTCTGTACATTGAAGATATTTAGAATTATTTTTTTGGACTTTACTCTAGATTAGATACTGAAGCCAAAACAATATTTTTTTTCTTTTTTGTCTGTCTGTCTGTCTGTATGTCTGTCTGTCTGTATGTCTGTCTGTGTTTTGGCTAGGCATCACGCCGAAACTACTAAATGAATTTAAATGAAACTTGGCATGATTTGAGTTCATAATGAGAAAGCCTTTGACTCTATCGCGTCTTTGTCTGTTTTGGAGTCCCTGTAACGATGCCAAGTCGACTGGTGGTATACCCATGAGATGTCTGTATCTCGCCGCAACAATGACCGCCCAAGTATAGAACCAGCAGACTAAGCATATCCCCCTGCATCTAGGTAAGACAAGGTCACTTTATTTCTCTGAAATTGTTCTCAAATGCATTGGAGATGTATGGGGATATGCTTAAGACTCTAAACTAGAAAAGACGTGGCATTAACGTTAACGCTGAGTACATATCACACTTGAGTTTCGCTGATGACTTCGTCGTTGTGGCAGAAACGTTGCAGAACTTGCAACATATGTGGAACAGCCTAGCAGATTCTTCTCAATGCATTGGTCGCCGGATGAACTTAGACAAAACCAAGGTTATGGGAACATGTTATTTCAGAACCAATTGCTGTTAACGGAACTGCTCTCGAAGTTTTTTAGGAGTATGTTTATCTGGAGCAAAATTTGCATCAAAGTAAAAATAATTTCGAGAAAGAGACCCGCAGATGAATAAAGCTTGGCTGGGCAGCATTTGGGAACCTTCGTCGAGTCTTTTCGTTGCCAATACCGCAAAGTTTGAATGTAAAAGTCTTCAACAAGTGCATCCTACCTGTTATGACGTATGGAGCCGAGTCGTGAATACTCACGGTACGATTAGTCCACCAATTTAAAGTCGCTCAGCGGTCTATGGAAAGGGCTATGCTCGGAGTTTCTCTAAAAGATCGTATCCGGAATGAGGTGATCTGGCAAAGAACCATAGAATAGCCCTTAGAATCTGTAAGCTGAAGTGGCAATGGGCTGATTATATCTGTCGAAGGACTGATAATCGTTGGGGTAGACGTTTTCTTGAGTGGAGACCGCGTCTCGGCAAATGTAGTGTGGGGCACCCTTCAGCTATGTGGAGCGACGATATACGCAAAGTGGCTGGCAGTAGTTGGAAGAGAAGAGCCGAAGATTGGGCTCAGTGGCGTGATTTGGGAGAGGCATTTGTCCATCAGTGGACTGATACATGCTGATGATGACGATAATGGCTCATAGGATATCCATTTGAAATGTGTTGATCAATTTATCAATATTATTATTGACTATTCAAATTGGCTCACATAGTAATAAGCACAACCACACTCACCCCTCACTCACCAACCTCATCCGTGTCTGCAGTTATATTATTGAATAGAAAATATTGATAGTGAAATAAATACATTGTACACCTTCTTGAAAATAAGACATTATGCCACTTGCTGTCAAGCCAAATTCATACAAATATATAAATGTGAAATGTTGTCTGTTGGGGAGCTTTCATGCAATAACGGATGAACGGATTTTGCTGAAATTTAGAATGGAGACAGCTTATACCCTAGACTAAAACATACTCATAGGATACTTTTTATCCCAGAAAATTTAAATTTTCTGCGGGAAAATGGAAAATGTTGATTACTCACTGTAAGGAACGGTTGCCATCACAGAATGGTCTATGGTTGCCATGGAAACGAAATAACAAGTCTGTCAAAAACATTTCATTGGTGCTACTTTTATTGGTTTTCCTAGAAGAAAATACGATGCTATTTTTGCTATAAACAGTAGTCTGCGCGTACGAAGCCGCGGGCGGGATAACTAGTAGGCTCATAAAATTCAGAAAATATATAAGAAGTGGTATAATACATTATTTCTTACCGTTAAATTATCAAAATACAAATCATCAACTTAGATTAGAACTATTTCTTATTCAATTACCAACAGACAAAAATAACTTCTTTACGTCCTCAAATCCTGTTTTTTTTTTTGAAAATTAAGTATTAAATTTCATGATATTGTCGCCAAGCCAAAGAGAAACAACAAAAAACGGACGTTAGAGAACAATTGTATAATCAAGCGTTATATTTAATTTATGATTCGTTTATAACGCCACATGCAAACTTACAGTACGCTAGGTTTACCCCAAAAAAGTTATTCTGTTATTTGTTTCTCATGAAGAGTAGGGATTTTTGATTGGGGGTAATTCCCCCAAAAGGAGCAAAAAGGAGGCTACTGCCCCCCAAATCCGAACCTTTCGATAACTCAGTTGTTGATCGATATGGTATTATTTATTCTGTGGATTCGGTTTGAAATCGTTCAATTCAATAAATTTCTCATTCACAATATCAAATCGAATCGATTTAGTTCGTTATCGAAAGGTTCTGAATCAGGGGGCTAAATATCTCCGCCTTATTAGATCCGATTTCGATGGTTCTTTTTATATTTAAAAGGAAGTAGGTAGGTAGCCCGCTAAATCCCCTTTGGCGCTGTAGCAACCAATTCCCCCAAAGCTAAATCCTCTTGGTTGCTGCAGCGACCAAAAAAAAACATGGAAGTTAAGTTTTACCGTTTGACCGATTATTTAAATCGATTTAAATGTAATCTTATTTATTGTCGCCGCATCTGTGTGTTTTTTTTTTTCAAAGGGATACATATATTATTCGTTAAAACACCAAAAAAAGCATGTTTAAAAAAAAACACTGCGTTGCTCCGCGAGCCGTTAACTTTTTGCAATTTTTGTTGATTTTTACAAAAATATTCTGGTCGATTTTTGTACTAAACTGTATTGATGTTTTAATGTTAACGGATAGATAAGTTCATCTTGTATTTCAATAAAACAAAAAAATTAGTATGTAATCGCTTTCGTTTCCAAAATACGTTTTTTTTTTCTGAAATTACTCCCATTTTTGGCTTCATCATTTTTCCGCGGTGCATAATAATTTCATAACACTTTAGTTCGGTTTGTCAGTGGCTACATATACTCAGCCAATTACAGGCCGAGTTTTGTACGGATCCGCCAAACCGTTGACGGAGAATAAGTTTTACTTGGCAACAATATTTTCGCGCCATTTTGCCGTCTTGCCGCAGTGATGTCATGGTCACGTGGTCGGAGTGTATTTACAAGGTTGTTTTTTTTATAGCGGGGGCACTGAGCGCCCCTCTGGTATACCCTCAATATATATGAAGCCCTCAATATATATTATGTCGTGGTGATATCATACAATTGATCATTTCATGAAATGGTTGGCTACACCATGAAAAAGTTATATTTCATGGATGACATGAAATGGTTTAGGTTAGACGATACGAACAGCTAAACGCACGGTTACTTCATTATATGGTCAAATATATAGTAAAATAGAAAGGGAAGGCGGAAGCCCGACTTGGCCGTGATATGTTAGAAGGCCTTCGTATTCGTGATTTTTTACCGTCCAGACCAATCGGATAGCCTTGAAATTTTAGCCTTTTGAACACCATTGGTATCATGAAAACCCTACATTGATGATATTTAATTATATAGCCAGACGTAGCTTGCAAGATCATTAAAACTTGATGTTTCAACGTTTAAATGGTTGGTTTTAGCTGTAAATTTTATGAAATAGAACCATTATATGAAATTATTGACCATTTCATGATATGATCAATTTTACAATATGGCCATAACATACACATACATAAGCTAATAAACACTTTACCCGGCCTTTGCATTGCGCGTTCTGGTATAAAAGTGAGTATATTTTTCAAAGTTTACATACAATGATAGTAATGAAAATATCCTCATAATTAATATTTGAAGAATTTAAACCCTGGCACCATGTTTGTTGCACATTAAATTTCTTGTTTTGTGTTTACTGATTTTCGTTCGGATTTTCAATGTTTTAAGTTTCTTACCAGTTTACCCTTCAAGCCTCCGAATATACTACAAAATCCTCGATTTCAAACTTCAAATCAAATTGAGCCCAAATCCATTGCCAAAAAAGAAGAAGTATTCGCGGAGTACCTGGGGCCCGACCACAGAACTTGGCTTCAATCAGATTGTCACTTTTTTCATAGCAAAATGGACTATATCGCAAAGTATTATTGAATTTGACGGCTTGAAACTGTCATGATCAACATTACGTAATCGCACTGCTGGTGCCTATAAGGTAAATTTAGGGTTAATAACCCGCAGACCCACATATCATTGCAAAAAAAATAACACCCTTCTTGTTGACGAAACTATAATTTTTATATGACGGGTATTTTCTTGTTATAGTTTCTATAAGATTTTCTTGCCAACTCAAGTTGTACGGCCCAAGCGATATTTGGGACACTTCTATGGAACGTTCAAAAAACCGGTAAAAAATTTAAAAAACCCGTTTCCCTAAAAACTTTTTAGAAAATAATAAAAAACTGGGACAATTAAATATTTTTTATTAAAAAAAGCTTTTATTACACGTAACATTGCTTAAAAACATGTTTTTAAATTTTCTTTAACATTTACCATGTATCAAAATAAAAATAAACTCTGAAATCGAAATCATCTGTCAATGTTTTACAAGAATAACAATTTATAGAAATAAATTATATGTGCCAAGTTTTCCAGCATAATAATATGATCAGGTTTACCTGTCATTTTAACGGTTTCGATACTACTCTTAACTAATGATAATGCCGGGACTGTATCTCTACCGGCTCTCTTCGGCTTTTTAAATCTTAATTTGCCATTTTCTTTAACCATCTTGTAGAATGAGATATCGTAGGTTTGGTTATCATTACAAGCAGTTACTTCACCAATGTAATATTTCCACTTTTTATTGTAGTAGCGAACCAAAACCATGTCGTTAACACAACAATGTGGAGTAATTTTTCCGCTCTCTGAAGAGTTTTCAGCAGCGTTATTTGGAGCCAAATCATGAGAATAAGTATCATCATTACTACTATTAGTAGCGTCACTGTCATAGTTGTCAGTTTCAATGCCTATTATACTAGCCTTTACTTAGATAGCGGTGTGATATTTTATAAGCACGAACCATCTTGTTAGTAATTATCCAAAAAAGCAAGCAAAAAACCAGTTATAAAAATAAAAACCGTTTTCGAACGTACCGGCAAAAGTGTCCAGAATAGCCCGCTTCAACAAATCAATGCATGAATACAATCAATTGGAGGTTATTTTTAGTTTGAAATGTAGCATTAATATCAAGGAAATCCTACGTTTTGATAGTCAAATAAAATACTCACTAACTTTTATATAATAGAAAATCCATATGAAAGTAGGACAGGTACCAAAACACTCAAGTTTTTTACATTTATTTATATATATTTTTTTTTTTGGAATCCGTTACCCTTTGTCTTTAATAACTGCCATAGCGTTTTGTCATTTTAATAATAGTGCTGCCAGAAATAGTTTTTGTATTCTACCAAAGTTTTTGCCATAAATAGTAGTGGTTAAAACTTATAATTCAGACTGTTCCAAGTAACCCCTTGAACCCTAAATAGCCCTACTCTACGGTATTATTAATTATATGCAAACGTCTATAATGGTATGTTTATTATGCTTGAATCTAATAAAATAACGCTCATACGCCTAACATTCGCCTTTTTGGTTTAGTAATAATTTCTGTATACAAATCATACGCCAAAATGATTTTCATTAATTTCATAAAAAGAAATAACATAAAATTACTAAAATAATTGAGGTTACGCGTTGCCAGTACAGGAATTGAATGACACGTACATGATCATCGGGTGGCGCAATAGCTAACATTGCGCAGTACTGAGCGCATACATGCGCGTGCGCGCGTGGCAAGCAACTGGCAAGAAAATTCTAATTTTAATTTATACGCCCCTTTGGTATGAAGCTCGCGATATGTATGTCTGTATAAATTAAGTAAATTTTAATGATACAGTCAATCAATTTGTCTTCATCTGATGAGTATCCTTAGAATCAAAATTCAATTTGGTGACAACCAGACGCCATATTGTGAAAAAATAAATGAAAGTCGACGAACTATGTTAAGAAATAATCTTTAGGTTTCTCAATTCATTTCCATTTCGAATGACCATTTAAGAAAAGTTGGTTAGCAATCATAATCGTTATCATCAGCCTGTATTTGTCCACTGCTGGACGTAAGCCTCTCCTAATGCACGCCACTGAGCTCGGTCTTCAGCTCTCCTTTTCCATTTTCTTCCAACCGCTTTTCGCAGGTTATCACTGCACTTGACCACGGGGCGTCGTACACTACGTTTGCGTAAATGTGGTCTCCACTTGTAAACTCGTCTACCCCAGCGGTTATCGGTTCCTCAAAAAACGTGACCAGCCCAATGCCACTTTATCTTACTTATCCATTGAGCTATGTCAGTTACCTTTGTTCTCCGTTGGATATCTTCATTACGAATCTTGTCCTTCAGAGAAATTCCAAGCATAGCTCTCTCCATAGCTTGCTGAGCGACTTTTTTGTGTTAATTGACATGCCCAACGAGGAAAATTATTTCATCCAAATTCAAGTAAAGTAGGTAGATAAAACATTATATTCTTTGTGGTTTTATTGTGGTTTTTTCAATATCCCACTTAAGAACATTATAAAAAATGCACGTTAGGCCGCGGGTAAACTCTTTTTTTTTTTTTTTTGAAATATTAACTTGTTTACATTAAATTAAATATTTGATTGCCTTCCAACGTCACTAGGATGAGTAACTTAAAGAAAAACGTAAAATACACGCGAACCCGTTTTAGCAAATCATCTTGAGAGTGTGCTAACTGCATTTTCACGGGTATCTATAGGCTTATAAAGGCATCAAGGTTGTCCAACTTTTTAAGTAACTAGTAGGCAGTTAATAATGATGAATATTCTACGTTAGTATTTTTTAAAGTTAGAAACTCACCACCCAAGACACACAGTTTAAAGAACGTAACCACACCTCCCCCCACCAGTCTCTCATACGACATCATCTTTATTATTGCAAAGGGCTTTGAAGATTTTGCCATAGTGATCAGTCCGCAAACTTGATTTTATTTCAAGTTTTCGGCGCACAATGTTATAAACTGCCAGGTGGAGTGACGACTTGCGGAAGGTGGCTGGCAGAAACTGGATGAGAAGAGCCGAATATCGGACTCTGAGGCGTTCATTGGGAGAGGCATATGTCTAGCAGTGGACGAACACAGGCTGACGATGATGAAGATGATAAACTGCTGGCTACAATTATATTTTCTTTTGTTTAATTCGCGTTCATTTTCCTACGTGCTACAGACGATACAAAGAACAACACCATTGAACGACACAAAAAAATATGTTTACTTGGTCACTTACAACTGGTCATGCAAATTTTCAAAGTCGTTCTTAGTGTCTATTCTCTCAAAAAAGTAGGGCATCGATGTCTTCATGGTAAACAGCTTGTCCAATTGCAATTTTGCTCGTTCTACTGACCCTTTGCCCAAAATAATTGTCCTCTCTAAGTAGTCTCGAGCTGCGAAGTAAAAATACAAATTTGGTACCTAACGAAAAACATCATTTTTAAGCATTCCTTTTCGTGTTTGATATTTCAGTAATTTTGCCTTGTGGGCTGTTTTGGTTAAAAACATCTAGTACGTAGTACGACCATGGTTGAAATATCGTGGTGACAGCAAAAATGTAACGCTTTAGCCGGGGAAAATATGGCACGCTGTACCATCAAGTAAACAAAAACTGGACTATATACAACAACAAAAAATAGAGGTCCATAATGGGTCCCTACGATAATTGCAATAATGCAACCCAATGTATCTCAAATTTGCCTATATTATATGTCGATTTTTCGCTGTGAGGAACGGAATGACAAGTTACCGTGGAAACGACATTATAACAAGCCTGTCAAAAAGCCCCACGAGCGTTGCTGTCAAAGATTTTGAATTACGGTTACTCCGTTTTTTATTCAAATTAGTCAATCAAAACACGGGTAGAATCGAGTACATATAAAGAGAAACCTTCCCCGGCTTCGCATGGTTTAACTAATAAACCATGCGAAGCCGGGGAAGGTCACTAGTAAGTAATAAATTCAAAAAAAAGTGTGGAAGTATTGTGTTTGTTCCAGCTCAGCCCCGCATTTTTTTTTGTAATATTTTTTTTTGCAATCTGTGCGGTATACCGGTAGCCTACAGTTTATATCTAAATCCGATGATTAGAAGCCGAGCAATCGCTAAAAACTGTTTGAAAGCTGAAGGAATGTTGAGTATTGGTATTTTAGGTTTTGGGATAGCACATAGGGTAATCACAACCCACAGAAATGACCATGCGGGCAAAGCCTCGAGCACAGCTAGTTTATTATAAGATTATTTATATGTTTATTCTCATCTGAATTAATGAATAGATATTTTTTACGCGGCCATCCAATGCGAAACCGCATATGCAGGTGCAAATTGCAGCTATAAATATAAATGGATAAATACAACAATAAAAAAACTTACGAAACTCCTTCTTAGTGAAATGTGTTTGCTTCTTCACCCAATCATCTAACAGGTTTATCGCAGCATCCATCTGTCCAGGTTTGTCCAAGCCATGTTCCTCCCTTACGTGCTGCAACGTGTCAGGATGGAACTTCAGGATTGTATGATCAGGTAGTCTATCCATTGTTGCTGTTCAATAGTGTTTTATCAGGAAGTCTGTTTGTTATCCGCGGTAGGCTGTTATTTTTTTAAAGGGAAGACTGTCTTCCTCTGTAGCCTACTTGTAACTGAGCCTTAATATGTAGGTTAGGTACTGAATGTTTCCTTATATACTGTTCTTTTACTTACGTGCTATTTTATAAGTGTAGCAGGTGCAATATACAAATAAATAAGAGCTTACATGCTTAAAAAAATATGATTGGTATAACTTTTGTTAAATTGCTTCAAAATACACAAGTAATAATTTCCGGGTTTTATGTTTTTGAAGGCACGGCCCATAAAAAACCCTACTTGATGCTTTTAATTGAAAACCATGCAAACAATCACTGTCAAGATTGTGATAGGGCTTCGATGCTTTGGTGCGTTCTTACTAGTGACTAAAACTAGTTTTTCAGTAAAAACCGAAACCGAAACTTAGATATTTTAATTTTAAATTGTACCCTAAAAACTAATGTTTTACGCAAACTAGAAAGATGTTTAATGAAATAAAAGGCATTATTTTAATTATAATTATATTAGACTAGCTGATACCCGTAGCTTCGCAAAAGTGGTCATTTCTCTAGGTGCTCTGTGTGCTATTCCAGGACCTAAAATACCAATATACTAACATATGATCAAAATTCCTTCAGCAGTCTAAAATGTTTTTATCGATTGCTCGCCGTCTACTCATCGGATTGGGGTACTAAGTACCCCTGTTTTTAAGTCAAAACCTAAGCTATGCCAACAGTGAAAATTGTATCGCAATCTGTCTAGTAGTTTTTACATGATGCGCGAACAAACATACAGACAAACAAACAAAAATCGGCTAAAATCGAAATCGCAGCAGTTTTTTTGTATGAATCTGGACAAAACCGATACGAAACTTTGGTCGGTTGCTAGATCTTACAGGATTGCTAAATCGTGTTCTATTGCTAAAATAAGTGTGGCGGAGGAAGAGAATTATGGAAATTTACCAATCAAAATAATAGACCGACTTACCTGCCTATGTTACTCGTAGATCGACTAATCAATAATAAGCATTATAGATATCATCTTGGATAGTTGATCATGCACTTCAATGGATTGATAGCACAATTTGACATCAAATGTATTAATTTAATAGTCACGTTAACTGATCAAAATTCTGATTACTTAAGCTACAATATACAAGGCAAAGTACAACATATTTTATAACGATCATTCAAATGCGATACATTGGTGATCTAAATACTTATACTAGTACGTGTTAACTTATTTTGCATGGTTGCATGAATTGCCAACTTGATCTTAAACACACCAGTGGCGAGTTGTGATGCATCTCATATGCAGCAGGGTTCCCTATTTTATATACCTCACAATACTCCTTTTTTTTGCTACTTATTTGGCAATCGTTTGACCATGACTCACCTGATGGAAAGCGATGATGCGGTCGAAGGTGTAGCATGCTTGCCTAGTACATAGGTATCTACTAGGCAAGCGTGCTACACTTTTGACCTTTCCTTCCTAGTGGATATTTACCCTGTTTAAAAATGTGACAAAGACGTGTTTAACATATTAAAATAGTGTTCGTGAGGAGAATCTGACTCTACCTGACATCATGGAACTGCAACGAACATGACAAGCGATCTTTCACCAGCAAAATCAAGAAAAGATTACGACTTATTTTTTTTTCATTAGAAGTAAGTTCCTGCATGAGTGTAGATACGGCACATAACTAGGTATTAAAACATTAGAGTGATACTTTTAAAAACCTCGCCTCCTTTTGTAAACTCACTTTCGTGTTTTAATTCCCCTCATTATGCAACCATTTCATAAACTACTTTTTTTTTATTATAGACGTGCTGTGCGTAATGTATATCATTATGCCACCATTTTTAGAGTTTAGTAGCTGTACCTGCGGCTTTGCCCACGTGGAAATTTCATTTAAAAGTACCTATAAAGTACAATATCCTACATTTTTTATTTTTTTATCATATTTTTTTTCGATTGCTCGGTATCTAATCATCGGATTAAGATACCAAGTATTACAGTTTTTAATTCAGACCCTAAGCAATCCAATATTGAAAATTGCATTGCAATAGAACTAGTAGTTTTACTTGATGCGCGAACAAACTTCCAGACAGACCTTTAGTAGCGACCCGACATGGCCGTGATTGGTTAGAAGACGAAGGCGGGAACGAAACGTAGCGTAGCGCTGCGAGCTCCCGACAGCTGTTGACAGAACAGCTGTTGACAGAAATCTATCTGTGTTGCAATACGTTATGTGCAGGTATAAAAAATCTTAAATTCGAATACCTCAGCTCATCTCAGCTCGGCCAGTGATGTCATAAATGTTCGAATGCATACCATTATGGTATACTTTCGAAGAATACATTTTCACTTTCTGGATTTTGAGACATACCCGATGCGAACGCGGTCTGTGACGTCAAGAGCGTTGTGAAGGTAATGTATATTTTAGAAATACGCAACGTCGACGTCTGCCCTCACTTTAGTCTGTGCATCACGGAAGAACCCATGGTTGCGCGGGTGACCGCACAGCTGTGACAGTTATGTTAGTATAACATGTAAAACAGTAAGCAGTTTGGTCACCCATACAAACAGCCGCAAGAGGGCGCTTTTTATGAGGGATTGTAAATAAAACATGCACTATAAGTAAAACTAACAAATTTACAAAGTCTAAAAATATTACAAAGTAAATTGACAGAATGGTTTTCTGTTTATGAGTTTTTTTCTAAATTATCCGAAGTGGGCACTAGATAACGGATAAAAATACATAGATAAGAATATTCAAACATGACTCAGAAACAAACATTTCTGCTCATCACACAAATGATTGCACCTTGCAGGATTCGAACCCGCAACCGTCCGATTTCGTACCTAGGATCTCTAGCCACGAGACCAACTGGTCGTTCGGTCGGTATTGCGTAGAAAGGATTCAAATTATCAATAGCCCATGATACAACAAACGCGCGATCGTCTGTATATGTTTATCTGCTTTTTTCAAACAAAACTTGACGATTTACTTCAGGAAATTACAGAAGCCCTAAAAATATCAAATAAAATGTAAAAATAACGCTTAATATATGTAGATGCTTATAAACATTAAGGCAAATATATATAGAAGTACGTGAAAACGTTCCATGGGCCTCCAGGTTACAGACCGGACACGCTTTCGCCGTGCCACTCTGCTTTATGGCAGGAACGCCAAAATTACGGTGGCGTTTTATAAATGGATGTACTATTTTTATTTATTTTAAATTAAGATTACTTTAGACTTCTATCCCACAGGAATCCCGTATTTTTTCGTGATAAAAAGTATCCTTGATTTTAACACATACTATAAACTTTGACTGTGCCAAGTTACATCAAAATCCGTTCAGAAGTTACAGCATGATATGTGTTTTTTTAACTAACTTTCAACCCCTATCCTGCGGGAAAAAATGATTATTTTTTTCGGTATAAAAAGTATTCCTAATGTTCCATAGCATAAGCTATGATTGTGCCAAGTTGCATCAAAATCCATCTGGTAGTTTCAACGATTCATCAGTGATTCGTGTTCAAAGATGTCTCTTTGACCCAAGACTATTTTTTTAATTACCTTCTTTGTACATGCTTTTTCGCTTCTGTTGCTTTATTATAAGTATATATAGATAGAAGATAGATAGATAGATAGATAGTATAGATAATCTGGATTTTACGATATGAGTGTAGATACAAGTTTTTATTTAACTTCTCTTGTATGTATGTATCTATGTATGTATGTCCTGGAATTTCGCAAACAATATTTCACCCACTGCCACTGAACCTATCGGGCTGAAGGCACAAACGTTTGGTTCACGTGACAATGCACGATTATTTAAATGCCGCAATGTTTAATCCAATAAGAAGGAAGTCACAAAATGGCGATTTATCATTTCCACGGCAATCACTATGATAATGGGTATCAAATGAAAGGTCTTGATGAGCGACTTTACATGGCTACTGCAAAAAATTTTTTTTTGTAATTTTACTTTCTTATTTGAGATAATGATCTGTTATTCAAAATTCAGAAAAAACGCCTAGTATGAGCTTATTTTCATACCGGACCCAAGACACCCCTAGAGGACACCCCTGTGGGTACCATGGGACTTGGATTCAGATGCTCGGCACTTTGACTTGCCCTCATGTATTTGTTTATTAGTATAAAAAAAAACAAATTTGTGGTCTTCTTCATAAGCTCTCTTTTTATTAGTGTCTTACACGGCAAAAAGTTTTTTTTGGCTGAGTCTTTCCTCTTTCCATGCCTTTACAAATAATTGAATATTGATCTAAAATTATTTGTAACATATCATGATTTCCATAACTACTACTTATAGGTGTAAATTTCAAGTCAGTATCTTATTTAATAAGGTTTTATTAACTACAAGCCGGTAATAGATGGATAGACAGAGAGCATTGCCCTAAAATTTGATTCAGTTTTACCCTTTGGAAATGGAACCCTAAAATAAGCTCATTTCGTATGTTTCCACTGCACCTCCTTTTTCTGAACCCCAAAAACTCAACAACATGGTAGTTGCAAACAAAAAAACAACATTAATTGAGGTTTCACAGTGTTTTTTTTTTAAATGTATTTATACATGCTGTGTTTACATCATGTACATGAGGGAGAACAAATGTACTTATAGCCTTCGCGTAAAAGTCGTTTTCATGCAAGGACTCCAAGTGGCATTAGGTACTTATCTTTATGTACTTATTATACTTATTTAAACTTAATATAAAATTGTAAATAACAAACGGATAATATGCTAAAACCATACTGGTTCCTTGTTTAACTACGGAACACTTTAAATGAATAAATTTTGGAGGTTTCAATAAATTTGTAAAAATGAGATCAAAATTTAATTATCAAAGCAATTAGTAGACGGGTCCATTGATTTTTAAAAGCCTTGCAATGTTTGTATGTTTGTTAATCTTGCAAGCTGAATTAGATTACTACATCCTCTTATCCTATGGAGTTGAATTTTTGTATGTTGGTTTAGTTCCGATGACAATGCATTTTTATGGTAAGTACGACATCCAGGATCAGCAGCAGATACTTAAAAAAACTCTTCAATGACTCTTCGTGACTGCGCTAACACTAACAGCACAGCACAGCATTACAAGTGCCAATGTGCTGTTAAGCCACCCTTAGATTCTACCTACCTAATGTGGTAGCTAAACAAAAATGAAACTAAGGTATTGATATTCAAATGACAAAATTTAATAAATAAAAAAAGCCAAATGAAGCTAAGTTTTTATTAAATTATGATTAAATTATAAAATACTATTAAAACTCAAAAGGAGGGCACATACATTTATGAGGTCGTGGTTCGACCTGAAGATTTTTAATGTTTACACTTCCGTTGCGCAGTACTCCCCTTTCAACGTAAGTCCGGCCGAAGATGGTAGGTAGGCCTCAGCTTCACGGAGCAGTGCGGAGCAGTAGGCAGCCAGGATCAGCAACGGCGATGGCTGTCCTTGGTGCTAGGTCACACAGCGAGGGCGGTACACGGAATTCCCGTGTATTAGGGAAATCCGTGTATTGCAGTATATTCGGAGAGCTCATACACCTGAAATCGATAGACCAAGTAATTACAATTTGGCTCATATATGCATCCGTTCTGAAGGCCTCCACGGCATTACGAAGAAAAGTGGGTAGGTACTTACGTAGTAGTTTTGCTGTGGTGGTACCTACTATCAGAACGGAGTTCACATTATAAAAGCAAGAGAAGCTGAATGCCAAATGATATTAAAGGGAACATCGTAATTCACTTGTAAATAAAACAGATAATAAGGAATTTAGAAATGTAATTTAGAAAGACAAGGTAGTTGTGAAAAATTAATGTGATCAAATACTAACGAAAATTTCTAAGTGGTGATAAAACTTGATTTGTGCAAATATGAATAGTATGGAAAAAGCTGAAAATGAAAGATTGATTACACAAATCGTAAAATATAACAGTATAAAAAGCAAGTCGTGATGTGTGTTTAATGTGCCATTCAAAACTTACCCTATATCGGGAAAACACTCACACGGAGTTTAGGTCGACGTTAATTGTCGTAACCAGCTAAACCGCTGATATTAAAAATGATCGCGCTTATGTGTGAGGCTAGCGATTGTCGGCGTCCTAGCTAGACGCCGACAATCGCTAGCCTCCTCGAGCTAAGTTCGCTGAGAGTGCACGCATGCACATGTGCATGTTGTGAACGCATTTTATTATGCTAGCCGGTTTGAAGTTTTACCATGACATGGTTGCTGTACTCCGGGTTGGATCCTGACAAGGGAACTCCTCGATGGCTAACATCACAGACACGAAATTTTGTGTACGCATGATATTATGCTAGCCTGTTTGAAGTTTTACCATGACATGTTTGCTGCATTTTTGTTCATGCATGTTTGTTCTACTGACTAGGAAACTCCTCAATGGTCAACAGCACAGACACGAAATGTTATATTAGCATTTAACTGTGATAGCACGTTCTAAGTTTCACAATATCATGGCTACTGGATAAAAAACTGCCCCGACTCGTCAATCGCTCTTCACCATTATTGCTCCATGATAACGCAAGACTTCACTCTGCTCGAGAAACAGTTTTGACACTACAAGACCTGTAGTTATAGAAACCATCCTTCATCTTCCATACTCGCCGGACCTCGCCCCAAACGATTACATTTTTTTCCGCGATTTGAACAATTTTTTAATGTATGTAGCAGCACAAAATGCCTTCATAAAGTTTGTGGAGTCCAGGTGCCCAGAGTTCTATTGCAAAGGTTAAAATGATCTTCCGATTATATGTATAGTCAACAAAGTAAAATACTTTGATTAATCAAATATATTTTATCCCACAAAAAAATATGATTTAATTTTTCAT
Source organism: Alsophila aescularia (assembly GCA_946251855.1). NCBI lineage: Eukaryota > Metazoa > Arthropoda > Insecta > Lepidoptera > Geometridae > Alsophila > Alsophila aescularia. The sequence continues at coordinate 12,204,655 of OX276385.1, forward strand.
TATGAAACGGTTATTTCATACTTGAACCCCTAAATAACTATTAATACGTATTAATACGTATGAGGTAATACTACCCTCTGGTGACAAAGTTATTCAGGCCGCTCGAGGGCCTCTAATTAACAACTGCTATTTATCAATAATCGCCGGGACCACTCCGAAGCAAGGAGCGATGGAAAACCGCACATAATTTAGATAAAGTAATTGGTGCGGATAGCCTAGGGCAGGACTGAATCCGGTATCTTTGGATTCTAAGTTGCAATATTGAACCGTTAGGCTACCATCGCAACCATAGCCTATGTGGTAATCCAGGATATAAACTATCCTGGTACCAAATTTAATCTAAATCAGTGCAGCCATTTGAGCCTGAAAGAGTAAAGGATAAAATTATGTGTTATTCCAGGACACAAAATACCTTCAATATAGGTACCATTTCATCAAAATTCGTTCATTCGTCAAATAGATTATGTAATATCGATTGCTCGGCTTCTATTCATCGCATTAAGATGCGAATTATACTTATAAATTCTAAACTCTAACATTCAATACGTGGTTTTTACGTAATGCGAGCACAGAAAAGCACAATTAACAAAAAAAACTTCTTTCGTAGCTTATTTTATACATACTAGATATTTTAATTATTTCCTTGTATAGATTTTTGTTACTTACTGCTTGATTAAAAATACAGAATAGATAATGAAGTATAGATGTAACATTTATTATAAAAGTAAATATTATAAGTGAGAAAACGGCAAACATATCATACTTTATTGATGTTTGACCGATTTTTTGTACAAAAACAGTTGGTAGAAATGTCAAAATGTGTGGTTTGTGGTAGTTTACGTAAACAAATTACACATTCTCTTGCCACACAGCAAAAGATTAGGTATAGATGTTTTAAAAATCATGAGACTATAATAATGAAAAATTAAACTTATCCTTACGGGACTTTATTTATCCCAAAAACTTTATTACTTTATTTATCAGCGCTCTCCCAAAATGCAGAAAAACCACTCAATATTGGTTCTGAGGACATAATCACAATCTGTTATGAAACTGCACTATGACGTCACTCAAGAGATTGTTAAGGGCAAGGTCAGTATCGCGAGGGACTGGCTAAAAAGCAACCGCATTTACCTGAGAAAAAAAAAAAAGTAATGCGATGATAATACCTAATAATGATTAACTTATTTTGCAGCTGTCAAATGGTTTAGTTTACCTTTTGCCGGACTGGCGCCGGTCCATTGCTAAAAATGTTTGCGCTTCCCTCTCATCTACTATTTCGGTCTATCAGATACTGTTCCTGATATTGTACACTACACTAGGTACTACTAATGCTTCTACTATTTAACCATCACTCAGCGTCCATCTTTGATCAAATTAGGAACGAGTTGATCCGGTAGAGAACCAAATTTTCTGATATAGATAGCCTAAGGGATTAGCAAGCTGAAGTGGCAGTGGGGTGGTCACCACCAATAACTGCTAGATTAGCCGAGTGAAAATCATGATAAAAAGTTGTAGAACAGTTATTTAACTTTAATATAAGCTCAAGTGAAACTTCTTAAGACCAAAATTTCCTCTGTAATCTGGACAAAGCGAAAAATTAAGGAAATCGGATTTTGCAAGAAATGCAAATTGTTATTAATATTGAACCGTTTTCGATTGTAATGTTATTAAAATGAAATCATAATTATTAATTTGTTTTTTTTTCTATCATACCTACATATAACATTTTTTTTAAATCGTGTGTGTCTGTTTGTCTGTTTATCTGCGTCTATTTATTTGTTTACGCATCACGTAAAAACTACTGCACAGATTGAAAAGCGGTTTTCACTGATGGATAGCTCTTAGAGTTTGACTAAAAAACTGACGTACTTGGTATCTCAAAATAAGGTACAAGAGCCGGGCAAACGATAAAAAACTTTTTGAAGGCTGAAGGAATTTTGATTAAATGTTGGTATTTTATGTCCTGGAATAGCATATAGAGTACTTTTAACCTAGATAAATGAACACGTGTGCGAAGCCACGGGCACATCTAGTTAGAAATAAACTGGAGAAATTAATCATAATAACTCCATTTTCGATGTGGCAAAAATGGCAATCATTTTTTAAAGAACCAAGACAACTCTCTCCTTGTCAAACGCTGCTGATGTCATCATAGAGCTGCGTGTCGCTAGAGATGCCTGCTTCCGGCAACTCTTTTATCGCTGGTTACAGTTTTAGCGATCCTGACAATTCTCCTGCGTCCTCGCAGAAGCACCTTCGCACAGCACTCCAGAAGAATTATAACTCGTCGGTAGAACACAAAAGATCCGAGAGCACAGCTGACAAGGTCAGATGCTGTACATCAGTGCCGTCTCAGCAACACCTTAGTATCATCAAAGAAGCTGACGTCATATAACAAAGTTTACTATGAAGCTTTGTTTCGTGACGTCACCTTTGTTGATACTAAGATGGAGGGTCTTTTTTTGGCGCCAGAATGAAAAGATGAAAGCTATTGGTTATTATATTCAAAATATTTTATATAAATGAAGACAATTCGAAATTAGAGACAATTATTAGACATAATCATTTAATGCGTAATAGAATCTTAATGGTTAAATAATTAATTACTGGAATATCTATAAATAACCTTTTTTTGACATGATGTGTAAATATTTTTAGTAAAAAAATTATTGATATCACAATAAGTACTAGGTACTTTCACTATAAAGAGTGTCGCTTTTTATCTAGAAGATTTTTACTTACTTAGATATCAATTAAAAATAGATAGCTAACTCTATATTGTCATTTTTCATATTATAGTACGTCAACGTTGACCTTAAATAGTTCAATTGGCGGCCTTAACACTAAGCAGCGATATCTTTCAAACAACCTTAGGCTTAACTTTCGGCAAACTTGGGTTAGAAATCGAGAACATTGCAATTAACATTTCTGAGCGATATTATCCATGTGCAAGTATATATTTACTGAAATTAATGAAAATAATATGATAGGATAATAAAATATTTTTTAAACAATAAAAAGTGAAATGGCTGCCATTAAGTGGGTTGCACCCGCCTCTATTCTAATTTGAGTGATTGACCCTGTAAAAGTCTCCAATTCTTCACATATTATTGTGTTAATAAATAATCTTAAAATTAACTAGTATAAAGTTTTCCCAAAGTCAAGATATAATATATATATAATATCCAACAAGTTATATAGTTAAAAGTTATTCAGAGTAGTATTTCTTATTCCTAGTCTACTTTTAAAGTCCTTAATGATCCTGATATTCCCATAGTATACGAGTTGCACTGAGTGTCTCTATATCTAAGTTTATTTAGTAAAGGTAGGTAACTAGGTATGATTCAATTCCTTAATGATGAAACCACTAAGAACAATTTGGATATAATGGAAATATCAGAAATATTCCCAAAATATCCGAATTGCACTAAGGGGCTCCATATCTGAGGTTCTCGTTGAGTAGTAATTATTTATTTTTCTTAGTCTACGTTTAAAGTCCTAAATGATCCTGATATTCCCATAATATCCGAGTTCCACTTAGTGGCTCCATTTCTGAGATTCTCGTTAACTCCAGCCTTGTTCATATCCCTGAAATATTCAATGTTTTCTTTTGTACCGAGAAGGGCGCGCCAATCCTCTGAAAAAATTAAAATACCTGTTACAATGGGCTCGAAAGTATTGAACAGATTTAAATGGAGATTTCGGTGCTCCAGCCTAGTTTCGAACTTAAAATCTGGGGTATATTTTCATTCATCGTCATTATCATAATCAGGACGACGTACACTAACCAAAACTGTAATTTCTCATAGAACACCGCAACGATCACTTGCTCGCTGATAGCATCCAGTTATTCCTCGCGACTCTGATCGTTATTGGTCCACCATGTCGGGAACTTTTACATGCTCCGACATCTTGTTTCCAGCACTGATTTATAAACAACCAGCATTATGCTGAGTTGTGACCTGTTTATTTATATTTGTTATGATTTGTGTTGTACCTACTCTGTAGCTAATAAACGTATTTCGATCTTCAGTTATTAGTCAATACTCAAGAGCTACCTCTCTTTATTATAACTCATTGCTAGTTGCACAATTATTATCGTCAGTATTTAACCATAGTCACATTACTGTTATTATTATTATTTACATTATTTATTTTACATATTGGGTAAAAGTTTTTTACAACATAATTATTTTTAAAAACAATATACACAAAAATACTATAAAAATAACCTAACCTTAGTGTACGCGCCGTATCAAGGAGTATTATTATTATTATTATTCACTTTATTTATCTTTTTATCTTAAATTTTCATTTTTTACAATATTTCTATATAAAATATATAAACAGATAAAAATATTATAAAAAACCTAAACCTAGGGTACCAACGGTAGCGGAGCGGGGCCCAAACTACCGGTGGCTAGGGCTGCAGAGTGAGGAACTTCCTGACTATACGCACCGTGTCAAGGAGTACTGCCTTCTGCATCTGACCCTTAATCCAACCATTTAGCGAGAGCCTCTTAAGATATTGGTCGAGGCTCTTCGCTATAAGGCCGTTCGCCGAAACAACTATCGGGACAATGATAGTCGAGTCAACATCCCACATCGCGGTCACCTCATGAGCCAAGTCAAGGTACTTGCTGAGCTTGTCCTTCTCGGCCTTCACGAGGTTCTCATCGTGTCGGATGGTGATGTCGACGAGCACTGCCCGACGTTGGGTCCGGTCTACCAGCACGATGTCAGGCTTATTGGCAACAATAGTCCTGTCCGTGATGATAGAGCGGTCCCAATAGAGCAATGCACGACCATTTTCGAGAACAGGCGCCGGTATGTACTTATAGTACGGCACCTCAGACTCGACATTTTTGTACCGAAGGGCAATTTGCTGATGGATGATCCTGGCTACTTGGTAGTGTTTGTGCAAGTACTCTCCGCTAGCAAGATGAGAACAGCCGGAAATTATATACCTGAGGGACTCCCCGGGACGGCGGCATGCTCGTTAAATGTCGGCCGTGCCATCCTTCATAATATATTTCCGGTAGTTATTCGTCTTGATAACTTCGTCCGCAATTGATCAGACAAAACCCTCAGTATCCCCAACTCTTTGCCCTTCCATACGTCCCCCCCCCCCCCCGTCCCCCCACTTCCGTGGAATGTACAGTCACAAGCGCGGGTGTAACATACGATGTGACGTAAGCAGTTGACGGACTCTCCTATCCAAGGCGTCAAGCTCAGTTTGAGTCCACGTTCATATGCCAAAGGAGTATATGAGCAAGGGCATCACCCAACCGTTGAAGGCGCGTGCCTTATTGCCACCTGACAAAAAACTGTTAAGTACTTTGGTCAGGCGACATAAGAAGCGCTCCTTCACCGACTGCTTAATGTCCCTATCCATGATACCCAACGATTCTGACATACCAAGGTATTTGTAGGTCTCGGCCTCGGAGAGAGATTTGAGAGTCATTGTCTCAGAATGCTGCAAATTCATAGAATTTACAACTTTCCCCCACTGCACATGCATGACCGCACATTTGTCTACACCGAACTCCATGTTGATGGCTCTACTGAAAACTTCTGTGATTTTCAGTAACTCCATCAAGTCTGGACGTTTCGGTGCAAACAACTTGAGGTCATCCATGTACAGCAGATGAGAAATGATCTCATCCTCTTTCCGTAGTCGATAGCCTAACCATGAATTCTTCAGCAAAGTACTGAGAGGATTCAGTGCTAGACAAAACCACAAAGGACTCAAACTGTCGCCCTGAAATATGCCTCGCTCTATCCTTATAAAGTCCTGCGGACCAGAAAGGCAGTCTCCACCACCTGGTTGACGAAGAACTGTGGTCCATTGCCTCATACACGTACCTAAGAAAGATCTCAGAGTTGCATCGATTTTATACAGGGACTAAATCATAGGCCTTCTTGTACTCAATCCAAGCAGTAGAAAAGACCCCTTTATATACGAATACATTTTTGCTCTCAGAATGAATGTAAGGAGCTTGTACGTGGTGGGTAAGCATGTAATCGGTCTATAATTTTTAACTTCCGTGGTACTACCGGACTTATAGAGCAAGGAGTTGAACCCAGTTGTCATGAAACTTGGAAGGGAACCAAGCTCAAGGGTTTCCTGAAATTGTATTGCCAAACATGGATGCGAGCATCGAATCCACTTTATCCAGAAGTTGTGCAATCCGTCCGGTCCAGGACTTTTCCAGTTTGGGGCCGTACGAATTGCACAACTAATGTCTAAGGGGCTGATAGATACAGACCCCATGGTTTCGATTGACTCACATGCATATTCAACAACACTCATCCAGTCACCCTCCGTATGTTCAACGGGCAGCTACCAAATACCACGCCAGAAGTTAATCATAGCAGTAGCATCCGGCAGCTGCCCGTCACCCACTCGTTGGTCAGTTCCCTCCCAGTTTCGATACACCTTCCTTTGATCACTCTGGAAAAGGCGATTCTGGTAATATCTATCCACACGCTCTCTGTAGCGACGAATACGGTTTGCCCACGCATAGACTTTCTACTTCAGGAAGTCAATACGTTCCGTGACACAAGCCATATAATGCTGAGGCCTGATACCAGTCCCAGCAAAGGCTTGATTCACAAAACGCATGACACGGGGACGGTTGTTGCTCCAGCTGATTATTATTATTATTACGTGGTCGACGTTGAAGCATGTTAGCTAACAGGTACCTAGATGGATACATTCTCGACTTGAAGACGCCCAGGTTTAAGTTATCGGGAACAAAGGCGCCGGGTATGTTTTTTTTATTAATTTCTCGTTGGTTCGAATAATAATAACACATTTGTGGATTGAAGAAATTTCTATCATATACTCATGCCATGTTTCAGTACGTCTTGTTTTCTGATAGTTTATGTTAACGTATTATAAATTACTTTTATTGTTATTTTACCACCTATAGGTAATATTTTCCAGTGAGTATCAATACTGATAGTTATTTTATAAGACAAAATCTCATACCATTATAATCTACAATCGACTTTAGTTCCCCGCCCAATTCCTTGGACAGAACATCTTTAGGCAGGCATTCATAAAGAGATTCCATATCCGTATGTACTCGTATCCTGTCCCCTATTTTCTGACTGAATAATTGTTTCATGATCCGAACTATAATTTCTACAGCCTTTGACGTAGTAAGTATGTGAATGCCCTTCACTCGCATCTGGTATCCTTCCTGAAATGTGAAACAGTTTCCTTATGAATACGACTTTAAGAATTATTAATGGTAGTGAAATATTTTTAATATAAAAATTCAGAAAATATATATGTAATATTTCGTGCGCTATTGTGTAGCGCCTGCGTTATTTGAACAAGGATTACACGGACCACAAAAAACATTACAATTCTTTCAACTAATGGGTCAAGTCACACTCTGCACTTACAGAGAGTAACAAATATTTTCTTGAGTGAAGCTTAGTTTACGGCTTGACATTTTTTGAGATATCTAAGATACATCAACGTACTGAGCGATTCAATCTCATGCAGATAATAATGAAAATTGATAAGCATTTTGTGATTCGTGTCATCATGTTGCATGCTATTGAATGCCCTAGAAACGTTAAGCAAACTCACAGTGATGAATGATATAAAATGTCGTGCTTCCAATAAATTAACATGTGCAACAATTTCGAGTATGTTGACGTTTCTGTAATCAACAATTGCTACGTATCCAGAGCAGTAGTCATTTGATCTGACGTGCTCAAGTAACTGAAACAAGAAGAAGACAAAAGAATGTAATATTTTAGACCAAACTATCAAAATCACAAACAATATGAAACATAATGAGCGATTCGTGTTAAAATTTAATTTCATATAATTTTATTTGATCACTAAGCAATGGAAGACCCTATCAGTGACGTTTGTCTTAAGAAACTTGGTATTTTGTGTAAGGTTAGGCGGTACTTCACGCTGGAACAGTTTTTGAATCTTTATCAAGCACAGGTCGACCTTGTATTGAGTATTGCTGCCACTTCTAGGCAAAAAAAAATATTGTGGGAATATTCAAGTCAAGAGTGAATAAGACATTCCTTCTAGGCAAGCATGCACCACCATTGATCACGGTACGAGTACCTAGTAACGAGCACCTAAGTTCCACTCTGATTCACTTAACAAATACATTGATGATGAATTGAATGAATTTCTACCTATTGTCTTATATTTGATTCGAAAAATAATTGAGATTGACCACTCTTGTGAACATGGAACATGACGTGGGAATATTGAAGTAGGGGGGGGGGGGGGGGGGGGGTAATGCTTCGCTTAAGGCAAGGCGGCCTGGTTGACGTCTGAACTTGGTGTATTCCCAGTAGTCCTGCTATGGTTGTTCCGTATGTTTTCGTGTGGGTTTTTTCCCACAGGTTCCATTGATTTGACTACTAGTACTAGGATTTTAAAATACCCTAGAGACCCGTGTATCTCATAAATGACACACAGAAGCATAAACGTGTCATTTGGTAAAAATATGTAAAGAACAATGGTGAAATTTTATGTGATAAATCTTGCAGCGTCTTGAAACATCATTTCTTTCGTGTGCGTCGCGCTCTGGTAACCTGACGATGATAGTAGTTAGGAGGCACGCTTCACTGCGCCAGCCATAGCGGTGACCGCGAGACGTAAGCGCGGTGACGGCACAGTGACAAGCACAGATTACTAAACAGTTATTAGGCAACGCCGAGGCGAGGCAATGTCGAACCGGTGCAGGGGCGTTAAGTGTGCGGTGACCCTAAGCACAACCATCGACCACGGCACCTCTTGTGGACTGCAGTAAAATAAGTCGCCGACTAACTTTCACACTTCTCTGACACACTCGTGTGAAGTACGGAATAATTTGAATCAAGAGTAAATAATGCTTACCGCATTTCCTAAATTGGAAACTAGTTTTTCTATTACATTTTTCATCAAATTTAATATTCAAGTCTCTCTATTTCTATCTATCTATCTATCTAATCAACCCGTATCCGCCTTCTGCTGAGTATAGGCCTCCTCTCGTTCTCGCCAGTCTTTCCGGTCCTGTACTAATCTAATCCATTGGACCCCAGCGTACCTCACAATGTTATCTGACCATCAGGTGGGTGGTCTGCCTCGAGGTCTTAGCCCTTCTCTTGGATACCATTCGGTGACTGCCTTGATCCACCTATTTTCATCCTTTCTTTTCAAATGTCCTGCCCATTTCCACTTTAACCTGGCAATTTGCATAACTACATCTTCAACTATAGTACGACGTCGAATTGACGTTTTGTATGCGATCTACCAGGTGGATGCCTAGCATGGCACGCTCCATACCTCGTAGGGCCACTCTTATTTTATATATGTGCTCCTCTGTGAGCAGCCACGTTGCCGCACCATATGTGAGTATGGGAAATACATATTGGTTAAACACCTTGCTCTTCTGGTTTTGGGGGAGTTAAGATTTGAAAACATCTTCCAGTTTTCCAAAAGCATCCGAGCTGGACCTGCCTAGCGATCTCCTTCAGCTGGGAGCCCCGGTCAAAAGACAAACAATGTCCAAGATAAATGGACTCGTCGACTACCTCTAAGGGGTAACTATTGACGATTACATTAGGTCTTCGTGACTCTTGTAGACCGTGGTCTTGGACATGTTCATCCTTAAACCGACGCTCGCAGACGCTTCGTGCTACTCAGTCAGCATGAGTTGGAGATAAGCAGTGGTCTCAGCTACCAGTATGAGGTCTTCAGCGAACCGCAGGTGCGACATGTGGCGCCCGCTTACAGTGACATCTCTCTCGCTCCAGCATCAAGTCTTCATTACGTCTTCCAAGACAGAGGTAAATAGCTTCGGCGAGAGAAGTTTGTGCATGCGCACCTTCATTGTGGCACTGCTGTATAGCTGCCGGAGGATATTCACATAACGCTTGTCAATAGCGCAACGATGGAGAGAATGAATCACGGCCCAGTGTTTGTCACTGTCAATAGCCTTTCTATTTACTAACTACAAAATAAACAATAATAATTTAATCTGTACAATTCTGCCGTGCAGTTCCTAAAACGCAGTATGAACGATTTTGTCGTTTTTGAACTAAAAATACATCTTTGATGCCCATAGCGTAGCGGATCTAATAATGTATCAGGTTTGAAAATCGAATAACAACAAGTGACAAAAAAAAAATGGTACCGAATACGAACCTCTCCAATTAGCAATAATTTCGAGAAAGGCCAACTAAAGTGCAGTAATGATAGTTACGTCTACTACGATGCGTCACTTTGCCGAGTAAAACGCAGCAACTTTGCGTACTTACGGAAAAAACTGTTTACTTCTCTGTAAAACATTAATTCGAGATAAAGCTAAAATGCAGTAAATAAGAAATGTAGGCAAAATACTTTTACTGCTTTATCAAAACCTTGAAGAAAAACATAATAATGCAGATTAAAATACAGTTATTTGTTGGCATATTTCATTTTAAAATGTAAAAAGATTAATTTTAACAAAAGTTAAACGGACTAAAGTGCAGTTAATAATAAGTTACTGCATTTTAGTTGTTATTTTCAATGAACTCAAAAAACAAAATGCAGACTAAATTGCAGTTTTTACATTATATACTGCGGAATAGATGGTATAATCCTAACAATTACTATAGTAATTTACAAACAAATTTGCCGTATATCTTGTTGTTGCTGCATTTTATTTAGTTATTTGAACAGATTTGTAAAGCTTTACTAACTTTGTTACACTATTTACTGCATTTTAAATACGTGTCTCGCTTTTTTTCATTCAGTCGTGACGCGGATGCCGCGCAGTGAGTACATAAGTTACGTGTGTATGGCGCTCTTGATTTAGAGGTAAGAACGAACGACGAGAAGAACGCGGGTGCTGCTGTTATATATTTTTTGTGCTTGTTCCATACTCTACAAAGAATTTATAGATATTAGATTACACATAGATTTTCCATTTTTATATAATACAGAGGCAAATACATTAACACAAGGAACGTCTGCTTGATTTTGTTAGTATCTTGTAATTATTTTTGCAGAGACGACAATAATGATTACTAAGACGGGCAGGATATTAGCCATGACAAAAGGCTAAAAAAAATAAAGAAAAATTGCGATAATGATGATAATTATTCAAAGCACGTTCAGCCTCATCAAGATTACAAAGTAGATAATAACTCTAGTCATATCAAGGTAAACAAATTGTGGCAACCAACTGAAAAAGATAAACTTGATAACAGTTTGGTCGCTGCCTGTGACGTTGCAGGATATGAATAAAATTAAAAAAATGAAATTTGAGTATCAAAATTCGTTTGAATTAATTCATTGTCTCAATTCATTTTTTCAGATCTTATATTGTAAGAAGTTCACCAACTGGCCACGTTTGCGCTCAAAACCACGAAAACCTAGTGTAATAATTCAGTGAAGACAGCTTGAGATCCAGCAAAATTCGTTCGTCTAAAATCCTTGTACTACGAACAGTCTCGACAAACTCAGTCCCAGTGCAGTGCACAACTTTAGACCATACATCTATATCCCAATCAGCTTCACCATGTCAGCTTACTCCGTTACAAACAGCTCAAGATGAACTTGAAACCGTTTTTAATATATTGTGCAATGTACAAAATGTACCGTCCTCAACAGAATCATTGCAGAGTGGACAAGAACCTCCACCTACATCGCTAAACTTAGCTGAAATATCTTTTCATTTTGGGTCAGATAATTCTGTAGGACAAGGACTATGTTCCATCTCCTGTACTCCTGAACTTCCATAAGACAGTGCTCCTGAAGCTAACCTTATTCTAGAGAGCAAACAAGTAGGCCCAAGTAAAATAGCACAAATCAAGAAAAGAAAAATGAATTCCATTGATTACATCTTGAAAAAGAAATTAAAAGCAGACCTAGAAAAATATAAAATAAAACCACCTTGTTACAACCTTTGTGAAATACTATGTTCTATTAACTTTACTGAAGATGAAAGAATTACTATTCATGCGAATTATTGGGCAATGAATTGGGAAACTGTAACCTTTTAAAAACAACCCTCTGGGGGTTGTTTTTAAAAAGTTACAGAAGAACACATGCACCAAACAAAAAATATTTGCCTAGTGACCTAACAATATGGATGATGCATGAAGACTTCAAGAAAGAGTATCCAGATGTTAATTTTTGTTTCGAGACATATCGAAATCACGTCACAAATGTAATGGATATCTCATTCGCAAAACTCGGCCATGAAGAGTGCAAGACGTGTAAAGATTTGATCTTCATAACGATAACAATGTCAAACAGGGTTTTGATTTTGACTGCGAAACATGTCAAGAGTGTACATAATACAAACATAAAGAAAGATACACCAAGTCACGGAAATCATATGATCACGATTCTAAAATTAAACCAGATATGGATAACATTTACGTATCAGCAGACCTCCAAAAGGTCATAATGCTCCCCAGGTTAGACCCATTTAAAAGTGCAATTTTTTATCCGAGGATAGTAGCATATAATGAAACGTTTGTGTCTCTTCAAAAGTATACTACAAATAATCGATTATATGCTGTAGTGTTACAAAAAGCAGACACCAGTTTTTGTTCTAAGCGCAACAGTTATCCAACCATATTGTAATTTTGTTAGCGAGACGCTAACAAAATTGCAATATATAATAATCTGCTTAGTAAAAAAGAGTTAAAAGTACTAACAAGGTCCTCTTGTTTTCTGCCTGAAATCGCTTTGTGCTACAAATAGCATATAATGAAACGTTTGTGTCTCTTCAAAAGTATACTACAAATAATCGATTATATGCTGTAGTGTTACAGCATATAATCGATTTCAGTCAATATTCAAAGTCTGATTAAGATTAAAGTGTTATGCTCAGATATTGTTAAAAAAAGACTACATACTTTTATAAGTTTAAAAAAGTACCCATTTATCTGTATGTTGTTTAATTAAATTATGCCGATCTCAATGTTATTTATAAGCTGATGTTATTATAATAATATATATTTTAAGTGATGACACTGCTTGAAAAGCATAGTATTAATATTGCAGAACTTTAAACATTTCATAAAACATCATCATCATCAACATTCATTCACGTAAAACTAATTTTTAATAAGTGTATGTTTTATTTGTCTTTAATTTCTAATGTGTTACATAAATATGATCTACTGAAAAGTCGCAAATGCTAATAATATTTGTTTAGAATACTAACTAAAGCGCAGTTAAGTAACGTTTATACTGCAATTTAATTGGCAATGTAGTACAAACTTGTATTTTTTCTGCAGTATAAACTTCTTATACTGCATTATAAACGGTAATTTGCGAAAAAATAACTGCAGTAAATGCTACATATTATGAAAAATATTTTTAATAAAAAAACCACCTTTTTTATATAATTTTGTCCCTAATAGTTAAAAAAATTGATAAAAAAATAAAAATTCAATCTGCAATAATCAAAAACAAACAAAAAAACACATTATAAACAAAATTTATGATAGCACATATGTAAGTATGTATACAAATATTAAGTTATATAGTTGTTTTTATTTATCTATTAACTTTTTTGTTCCAAAGTAAGTCTCCATCACTGACCGCAATGTTTATTTTATATTCCTGTCCATCCAAAGGTTGCCTGTAAGAAATTGCAAATAGCGATAAGGCCGCCTATTGTACAACATTAGATTTTATGTATCATTACTGTTATTTTGTTTTTTTATTGTAATGTGTTCAATAAAGAGTTATTGTATTGTATTGTATTGTATTGTATTGTATTGTATTGTATTGTATTGTATTGTATTGTATTGTATTGTATTGTATTGTATTGTATTGTATTGTATTGTATTGTATTGTATTGTATTGTATTGTATTGTATTGTATTGTATTGTATTGTATTGTATTGTATTGTATTGTATTGTATTGTATTGTATTGTATTGTATTGTATTGTATTGTATTGTATTGTATTGTATTGTATTGTATTGTATTGTATTATAGAGGGTTTTCGCGGTTTTCTCGAAACCGCCTTTTTTGTCTTACTGCGTTTTAGGGATTGCACGGCAGAATTTTGACATTCTATTATTTTAATTCTTCTCGTTTTAGTCTTCTCGTCCATACCACAGTGCCTGAAGGCTTCAATCAGTGCGTCCTATCAGTCATGGCCTGCGGAGGCGAAACGTGGACGCTTACAGTCAGACTATTCCAGAAATTATAGGTACAGCTCACTCAGAGAGATCTATGCTTGGAGTATTTTTGAAGGATAAGATTCGTAATTATGTGATCTGACAGAGAACCAAGGTAACTGATATAAGCAAGAAAAGTGGCAGTGGGCATGTCATATTTCCTGAAGAACCATAACCGTTGGGGTAGACGAGTTCTCGAGTAAAGACCACGTTTAGGCAAACGTAGTGTAGGACGCCCTTTGGCTAGGTGGAGTGACGACCTGCAAAAAGTGGCTGGCAGAAAATAGATGAGGAGAGCTGAAGACCAAGCTCAGTAGCATGCATTAGAGGAGGTCTACGTCCAGCGGTGGATAACCAAAGGCTGTTGACGATTATGATGATGACTATTTTAACAGAACGTGCTTGGTTTCGAAAATAAAGATGTTTTATTTCTTTTGAAACATTTTTTAAATAACTATTATACTATTTGTATACGTGCTTTGGAGGGCATATCCACTTGTTTGCTAAATTTACCGTTATAACTGGTTTCGCAGAATTTGGTATCGGCACAAAAGCTACCAGCTATAATCAAGCAATTAAGCTGTCGGTCCCAGTGGTTATTGATTATAACAGCAGTCGTTAAACCATGTTAGATGCCCTTGGCACGCCTGACAAACTCTGACACCATAGGCCAGCACTACCTCATACGACAAGAAAGCAATAACTTACCAAGGTTGTAAATGCGTAATGAAGGGTAATCATTCTACTAGTGACCCCGTTATCATTTATTACTTTTGTAGCATAAATTCTGTAGTGATCTTTTGTCAACTTCGGTAAAAGAGCATTGACACTGAAAACGATCAATAAAAACAAGTATTTTAATCTGTGTGTTTGATGATACAACAAGTAATTTTTATGATGATAAAGCCTTTTCCATGCATCATTAAATTGAAAGGTAGTGGTAGTGGTATTCAAAGTAGTTTAATGAGAGTAAGAAATTGCATGTTAGAAGTGTGTGAGAAGAAGGATTATTGAGTGAATCGAAGAGCCACTTTAAAGTTTGACGTGCTATTTTAAAGTTTGTAAGCTATTTATGTTACAAATAGTTTATCTTTTGCTGGTTTGCTGTATTTGTGTAAATCTGCTTTTTGAAGTGTAAAAGTCAAAATCCGTTTATTTAACTGCAGTCTCCTGTTCAGTCTCTTCTTTGTTTCGTAGCGTATGAGGGTTCTTAGATAGGTAGATATATTGTAGGTTATTATTATTTGTTGTAAGGATATAAGATTAAAATGGTGGCTGACCAGAATGGATAACTTAGCACCGACTTCAAAAACTTTTTCTATCTTAAGTTGTATTTTTGAATTGGTATTATATTTTTACTTTTCAAAAAGTGATAGTGTTCTGGTTCAATTGTAATTATTTTATTATTTTTAATCTTTATTTAGAAAAGAACATTTGAATATGAATTAATTCTAAATCAACTTTATATTCAAATTTTGATGGAAAAATATTTTTATATATTGATTTTGAGAGTGGCTATAGCAAACATCAGTAGGTAAATACGCCAACTAAATGGTTCACTTTAAGAAGACGTTGTCAGAACAAAAGATGAATATTAATTTATTACTATTACTACTTTTTGTATAATAATCATCTAATTCGGTTCAGAACTCCCTAAAATATGAGAGAACATTAACACTGAAATCTAATTACCTCAATACCTGTAGCTGTCGATGGTGAGCCCCTCAAAGTTGCTTATGAATATGTCTATATTGGGTAAACTTTGCAGTTGGGTAGACACAACTTCGAGAAGGAAGTGAACAGAAGGATTTAGTTGGGCTGGGCAGCGTTTGCGAAACTTTGTCAGGTCTTCTCGTCGTCCATTCCATAGAGCCTGAAGGCGAAAGTCTTCAATGCGTGCGTCCTACTAGTGCTGACATACAGAGCTGAGACGTGGACACTCACGGTGAGACTAGTCCATAATTATAAGGTCACTAGAGAGAGCTATGCATGAAGTTTATCTGAAGGATTAGATCCGGAACGAGGAAATCCAACGGAGATCCAAAGTCACCGACATAGCTCAGAGGATTAGCAGGCTGAAGTGGCAGTGGGCTGGTCACATTTGTCCAAGAACGGATAACCGCTGGGGTAAACGGGTTCTTGAGTGGAGACCACGGCTTGGCAAACGTAGTGTAGGACTTCCATCGACCATGTATGTTTGCACACCATTGTTATGGTAGAATGTACTGGACTTTTATAATTATTATTACCATCAACAAAACAACTACATTCTTGTGAATAAATAATTCCGATTCTGATTCCGATTCAGGTGAAGTGACTACCTGCGAAAGGCGGCAGGTAAAAACTGGATGAGAAGAGCCGAGAACCGGGCTCTGTGGCGTTCATTGGGAGAGGCCTATATCCAGCAGCAGACAAATACAGACCGATGATGATGATGATTAACTTGATCAAAACGTCGAGGTAAATAATATAAAGTTTTTAGCGGGATTATGTCCCGTTTAAAATATGTGTTCGAATCGGGAAATAGTAACAAGTAAAAGTATCAAGTGGTACACATAGCATAGAAAAGCATAGAATACTCAAAATTATAATATCAGGACTAAATATTATGAAGTACAGGATAGCTTAGAATACTCAATCTATACCTATAATAAAGCAATAGGAATGAACTACTGAGCTTTTAAAAATGCATGTCTGTCTGTTTGTCTGTTTGTATGTTTGTTCACGCATCACGTAATAACTACTGGACCGATTGGGATACAGTTTTCACTGTGTTGACTTAAAAACTGGTGTACTTGGTATCACAATCCGATCAGTAGAAGCCGAGTAATCGACAAAAACTTTTTGACGGGTGAAGGAATTTTGATAAAATGTTGGTATATTGGTATTTTAGGTCCTGGAATAGCACAAAGAGTACTTTTAACCTACAGAAATGACCACGCGTGCAAAGCCGCGGGCATCAGTTAGTATTATAATATCAGAACTAAATATTATGATTGTAATATATACAGGATGTAACAAAATTACTAATTAAGTACCAGGATGGGGTATTTATTCTACATGGCAAGGCGAACAAAGATAGGTTGTACGACTTTTGAGATTTTGAAGTTTCCCATTCATGTATATCGATCATTTAATGAAATGATCAAATCTACGATATGGCCACAACGTATACAAAATAAGTGAAGAGTCGACGACACTAATGTGGCGCAGAATTGCTGAGCTTAGTGTCCCAGATTCAAATACTGGTCGCGGGGTTAACATTTGTGTAATGGACATAAAATTCAATGTTTGTGCTCGGCTCTTGGATATTTGTGGTGTTGATGTGTACGACACAAGGAATCCTAGTGCGGGGATATGTGTGTGCATTAATAAAAAAAGACCAACTTCCATGAAACAAATAAACAAATAATCGGCTCGGAAATCAAGGAAAAATACGGTGTGAGCACATAAAATATCTAAATAATCTGAAAAGTCTGAACACTATCTTAGTGAGAGTTTCTTCCATTTTTTGAAGTAAAGCGTGTGGCGTTCACGCCCAAATGGCAAAACCGATTTTGTTAAAACATTTAATAAGGCTCTAAGATAAAGTATTTTAGCTGTGTACACTCGTGTTCTGACTTTTCAATGAATTTGGATTTTGGATTGATAAATGGGATACAGATAATCAAAAGTTGTGCCAGTTGCCCGGGTTGATTCCATAGAGGGTTATAAACTGCTGGCTACAGACAAGATAATGTTTTTTTTTTATTCGCATACATTTTGCTACGTGCTACAGATGATATATGTTGATACATGATGATGATGTTGATACCTTTATCACAACAATAAAATAATTGGTTACTTGGTCACGTACAAGTGGTCATGCAGGTTTTCATAGTCGTTTTTAGTGTCTATTCTCTCGAAAAAGTTAGGCATCAGTGTCTTCATGGTAAACAGCTTGTCCAGTTGCAATTTTGCTCGTTCTACCGACCCTTTGTCCAAAATAATTGTTCTTTCTAGGTATTCTCGAGCTGCGAATTAGATAAAGATTGATAGATGTAAAACATAATTCTTAAACATTCTTTTTCGTGTTTAATGGTTTAGTCGTTGTGCCTTGTGGGCTGTTTTGGTTAAAAACATCTAGTACGTAGTACGACCATGGTTGAAATATCGTGGTGACAGACAATCCAGCTAGAATGCAACGCAGTCGCCTGGAAAGATACGGAACGCTGTAATATAAATTATTATATATAAAAAAAACACCTGCGAACTAAACTGAAAAGAGGCTACTTATCAGCTAGAACCTTCACGCCTCTGACTGCATCCTTTATTTCAAAATGAAAAATCTAAATCTTGTTTACCTGTTTTAAATTTTGTTCGCAGTCGGGTTTTTGTTTTTATTTTGATTTATTTAATTTTTATGAATTTTGATTAATATCATGTCCTTAGTAGCACTCGCAAGATTAATACAAATCGATTTACGTAAGAATCATTAAAATCGGACAACGTTTTTGGTTTATATAGTGTCACAAAGAACAGACATACATAGATAGGCTGAAAAACATATTAGCGGGCCTTTGCCTTTGCACATACACACACACACACACACACACACACACACACACAGCTACATTCTCATGTGCTACATGTGCATCAACAACAAAGATACAGAGACATACTCAGACTGTAGAGCGTATGAGTCACTGCTTAAACGTGTTACACAAACGCCACTCCGATTGTGACTAAGGCGAAAGAAGGCCAATTAGATAGATATATAGATGAACTCTTTATTGAAACACCACAATACAGAAATATACAATTAATAAACTTAATCTAACAAAAACATGTTACAATTAGCGATCTCTTCCAGACAACCGTGCATGGAGAGGATTAACATAAATAAATAACGAACGGTGGTTTTTCTTACAACAACAACAACATAACTATATTTACTTAAATAGAAATGACAACTAAATACCAAAACATAACAACCATACAAATATATAAATATACACATTATACATACATTATCATATATACTTGTTTATATTGCCAATTGTGTATGTTGCAACAATTTTATGCGGTCCACATTCGAGGAATACCTAATCTTTTATTTATTAAAATTCACTCACGTCTTAGCCGTCTAAAACCCCCAGATTTAATACTATTACTTAATCTTTGACCCAGGGTGGAGGTTTTCGAAGAATAATACAGAAGCACAAGATTATCAATCAAATGATATTGCGAAAAGTTAAAAATAAAATGTCGTCTATATATTATTATGCACTAGCTGTACTCGCGGCTTTGCTCGCGTGGTTTGTTCATTTAAAAGTAACCCATACGTGTTATTCCAGGACCAAAATAAAGTAACCCTTTATTCGTGATTCCTTGATAACCTATCTGTGTTAACAACCTTGATAGGTGATCTGACATAACCGTGATAGGTTAGAAGACGAAGGTGGAACGAAATGTAGCGAGCTCCCGCCTTCTCGCCTATCACGGCCATGTTGGGTCACCACGAAGGTTGATGACACAGATAGGTTCTCAAGGCATCACGCATAAAAGGCTACTTTATAGGTATACCTAGCGGCACGTAAGTCTATGGGTGAACGAAACGTGGCGGGGATCTTGGCACAGTCAGTTTTCGGGATAAAAAGTATTTAACATTTTAACACATTGTATAAACTTTGACTGTGCCAAGATTCCCGCCACGTTTCGTTCACCATTAGTCTTATGTGCCACTAGGTATACTTTGGGCCTGTTTTTTTTCTTAGTTTTGAGATTGGGCGCGAAAGCGCTCCGCGCTATCCCTGACGCAGAAGGCGCACGCCAAAGTTAAAGTTTTGGCCACTTGCTTAAGAGCACCCAGGGGCTACGAACCTCGGCTTGGACAGTTGCCATTGATTACGGGGGTCTGACTTAACACCCCTGGAGCGCTAGTTTAAGTAGTGATCGAAGGGGACCTGATGAAATAGGTTTGACCCTTTGAATTATTTGGATAACTGACCACAGATTCGGAATCTTCGAGAAGAATCGGCAAGAAACGCGAAGGCAAATAAAATCGACTTTAATGACGGGACCTTCGACCTTGCCGGCGAGTTCGGTGTCTGTGTCTGAGTGTGTTGACAAATAGTGAGGAAGGGTTGGACGAATCGATCGCTGCCTGCACTGCGGCAGCAATTTTATCGTCCGGATCGCTCAAGATGTCTCTAAGGTGCCTACGGAGGGGCCGTCCTGGAATAAAACGTATGAGTTGCTTTTAAATGAACAAACCACGCGAACAAAGATGTGAGTACAGCTAGTACATAAAAAAACAAATACCTTCTTGATCGATATAGATATCGATTTTGAAGTTTATCTCAATTATAATTTTCATTAAATATTTAATGTACAGATTTAGACCATTAGTACCGTTTTATAAACAGATGTTTTATTTTTATCACTTTAAAATTAGCATAACTTTGGACCCCTATCCCACAGGAACCCTTTTTTTTCGGGATAAAAAGTGTCCTTAATTTTAACACATAATATAAACTTTGACTGTGCCATGTTAGATAAAAAATCCTTCAAGTACTTTCAGCGTGATATGTGTTCTTTTAAACAACTTTCAACCTCATTCCTGACGGAACTCTTAATTTTATCGGGATAAAAAGTATTCTGTATTAACATACAGAATACTTTTCTAATCTATAACATTAGCTTTGATTGTGCTAAGTTGCATCAAAATCTGTATGGTAGTTTCAGCGTGATGCGTGTTCAAAGAGATAGACAGAAAGATAGATTAAAAAAAATGAAATTTATCTCAAACATGATGTTTTTAAACTATGTACAGATTTGGCCCAGTTACAGTTTTAATAAAGTACTATCTGTGTCCGTAGCTTTGCTCGCGCGGTCATTTCATTTAAAAGTAGCCCATACATGTTATTCCTGGAACAAATGTACCTATAATGTACAATACACTTCATTTCTTTAAAAAACGTTCAGCCGTCAAATAGTTTTTAATCGATAGCTCGGTTTCTAATAATTGAATAAGGATACCAAAGTACCCCAGTTTTTAAGTCAAACCCTAAGCTATCCAACAGAGAAAACCGCATCGTAATCGGTCCAGTAGTTTTTAAGTGATGCGCGAATAAACATACAGTCAAACAAACTAACAAACAGACAGACAAGATTTAAAAAAAAACTATTCTTGTCTTATTTTAAGTACCCTAGATCCTTCTGTTTTTGTAATTATCTTCTTTATACAGGCTTTTTCGTTCTTATTGCTTCATAATAAGTTTAGATTGATAAAGAAAATAGCACTTAACTTATTGAATTTAAATTCTAGAACCTTGAAAGGCCAAAACGAAACCGGAAAAAAGTATTGTACAAGAATTCAGGAGTATGGAAACTTGCAGGCATCAACATTGACCGTGTCGATTTATAGAATAAAATTACAGGATAAAGTTTTTAGCATTTTCGTTGGTTTGATTTCTGGCTGAGGCGAGCAAGTTTTCAAAATCATTAAATGCAGTTATAATTAATGTAAAAAATATAGATATGTTTCTTTTGAGTAAAAACAGGTATAAATCTATAACTATCTATAATAATCTATAATTATCTATAAAGCAACAAGTACGAAAAAGTCTGTCAAAAAATAATTATAAAAAAAATGTCTTGGGTACTAAGAATAAACTATTAAACAAGCACAATAAAATATTTAAAAAAAGCTCTTTGTTTGTACGCGCATTATGTAAAAACTACTAGACCGACTTGGTATCTCAATCCGATGAAAATAAGGAAAGGATTAACAAACATACAAACACACACACAATCATCACACCCACACGCACACACACACACACACATCCTTGCATACATACAAACTTTCGCCTCTATTATAATGTATTATTAATAGATTATTGGTACTTCATTTAAATCTGATATAAAAAAACTAGGACCCTAATAACGTCTGGTTTGTTTGAGTACCATGTACGCGATGACGTAGCCTGGCTGTCAATGGAAATTCAGGAAAACCTAGCTGCCCATATTGGCTGTGTCGTCGTAGTTTAGTCGGAGTACAAATACCTAAAGTACTATATATGTACTGTGGTCTAGTTGGCTAATCCGTAACTAATCCTATAATCGCGATGTGTCAACTATAATCACCCATCTCAGTACACATGAAACCAAAAAGAAACTTTAAAAGAAGAAGAATTAATTTCGTTTCTTTTCAATAGCCGTAGTTACCCACTGTGTCTAAAACTAATTTGATAATGTAAGTACTTGTGTGACTTTTAATATCTGTAGGTAAGAGTCGTATTGACCCCGCGATTATTCACGTTAATCCCTCTGAACACCTACAAAGTTTCACGAGGAATAAATCATATTTGCCTCAAAATTTAAACTTATCGTCGTTATTATAACATTGTTTGTTTGTTTATTCACATCAAATGAATAAATCAATATTAATATAGAGCAACCGCAAATGCAGGCGCATACACATGTGTGACTTTTAATATCTGTAGATAAGAGTCGTGTTTACCACGCGATTATTCACGTTAATCCCTCCGCAGCATACCTACAAAGTTTCACGAGGAATAAATCATATTCGCTCAGAATTTAAACCTATGGTAATTATTATGACATTGTTCGTTTGTTTATTCACACCAAAAGATAAAATCAATAAATTATTACGTGACCATCCAGAGAGCAGCCGCAAATGCAGGCGCATACGCAAAGTGTGGCTAGTTAAATATAAATCAATAACTAGAACAATAAAAAAAACTTACAAAATTCCTTCTTAGTGAAATGCGTTTGCTTCTTCACCCAATCATCTAACAGGTTTATCGCAGCATCCATCTGTCCAGGTTTGTCCAAGCCATGTTCGTCCCTTACGTGCTGCAACGTGTCAGGATGGAACTTCAGGATTGTATGATCAGGTAGTCTATCCATTGTTGCTGTTCGATAGTCTTTTATCAGGAAGTCTGTTATCCGGGGTTGTTATTTTTTATATGGTAGAACTATCTTTCTCTGTAGCCTGCTTGTAACTGAGCGTTAAAACGTACTGAACATATTTACTTATGCACGGTTATTTTATTTACGCGGTAATATTATACCTTCGGGCAATAACGTATGCATGTAGCAGGTGTAGATACAAAAAATGAGTAAACATGCTTACAAAATTATTATGTTTGGTACAACTTTTGTTAATTTGCTTCAAAACACACAGGTAATCCGGTCTTACACGGCCCATATAAAAACCTTACATGTGGCTTTTTATTGAAAACCGTGCAAATAATCACAACATTGTATTAGGACTTTGATGTTTTGGTGCGTTCTTACAGTGACCAACTGAAACTAGATTTTCAGCCGTAAACAAAACCGGAACCTTGTACTATTATTTATTCTGTGCCGAAACATTGTACCCTTGTTTTACGTAAACTCAAGAGTTTATTCATGTTTAATGAAATAAAAGGCATCAATTTAATTATAATTAGTTTTTATTTAGGTTTTAGACATACAAAAAAAAGTTTTATATTATCTAGAACCTCCATACTTATTTAAGTGAAACAAACCAGTCAAGTTTTTAACAGTTTTGAGACATTGCAAGAGCAATTTTAATGTAACAAAACGAGTTTTTTTCTTTTTATTAATATATGTATTAATTTTTGACAAGAGTTTTTTAATCAGTACCAGTCAGTAATTTTCTATATAATAAAGCAAAGTTTTATTATTTACAAAAAATTAATTATATTATCTAAAACCTCAGTACTTATTTTAGTGAAACAAACCAGTCAAGTTTTTAATAGTTTTGAGTTTATTTCTTTTTATTAATTATGTGTATTAATTTTTGACAAGAGTTATTAAATCAGTACCAGTCAGTAATCTTATATACTTATAATAAAGCAATAAGTACGAAAAATTCAATACAAAGAAGATAAGAAGATTTCGGCTAAGCCCAAGTTTTGGCAGATTTTCGGCCGAAACCGAATTCGCAGCTGTACCTAGTTTTGCGTGGAAGATATTGTGTTTATCATCCTATGTATGGTATGTCTATTCCTTTATGGCACTATAAAAGACCAAACGCGTAGAGCGAGTTTGTTGATTCTTACGTCAATTCTGTCTTAATTTTGTGAGTGTCACTAAAGACATGACATTAATCACAATTCAATATGGCGACAAACATACGCCATATAGTTAAAAAGAAAACAAAAATAAGTAGACGAACTTATGTTAAGTGGGGTATCATTGCACAGTTATTTGAAAATCATGTTTAGGTTTCAACTTTAAGTTTTAATTTCGAATGGCCATTTAGGATCTTTAACGATTTAAATTTGGTTAGCAACCGAACTCATTTAAATTTTTGCATCTCTTTAGTTTTGTTTGGTATCGTATTTATAGCACTTTTTTATGTCTTGTCATAAGATAGCTAAAACGTGTTTTATTGCTAAAACAAGTGTGACTTTGGAACATAATTTTAGAAATTTACCAATCAAAATATTAGACTGACTATAACTATCCATGTTAGATTGACTTAACAAAGGAAATAAGTAATATTGATTGCATGTTAGATAGTCGATCCTGCTGTTCAGTGAATCAATAACTCAATTTAGAGTCAAATTTATGTTTTTTTTAAAATAAAAAACACATTTATTTAATTCTCTCGTCAACTGATCAAAATTTTGATTACTTATTAGTCGACTACCACGAAACAAGTATGTACAACAACTATGTATATATGTAATGTGGATGTCCCACCATAGAGTCGCCCCTATTGGTCCGACTATAGTAATCATTTATGACGTCAATGTACTGTCAGTCCTATAACAAAATGACAACGACAGCCATCTTTGTCATATCGTAACACAATGACAAGAACGGACAGTGCATTGATATCACTATGGCTATAGCTTTGAGTTAGACGGTCACCGGCCTGGTATAGAGTTTCTGTCATATGCAATTTTATTACCCGATTACGTCAATGCAATGGAAGGGTTATGTTATTAAACTAAAAACTTGGTCCAATTTTGATAAGTGAGGTATCAGTCGATTCCTCTTCATCGCAAGAGTGTCATAGGATATTTTTGACCGGCCGTAGTTGGGTCTTAGTTTTTAAAATAATGTCTTGGGCGGGAAAACTAGTTTAATTATACAAATAATTAAACTAGTTTTCCCGCCCGCGACTTTGTCCTCGCGGACTACTGTTTATCGCGAAAGAAAACATCCTATGTTCTGCTAGGATATTAAAAACCAATGCAAAAGCAGGTATAGCACCACTACGTAGTATTATTTGGTATTCTGTGGCACCACTCTTGTTGTTTTTTGACATAAAACGGGATTAAATGTATCCAATGTACCTCGTAGTATAAACTCAAATCATACCAAGTTTCAGTTGAATTAATTCTGTAGTGTTGGCGTGATGCATGGTCAAGATACAGACAGACAGAGGGACAAAAATGAAAAAAAAAACAGTTTTGGCTTTATTTTAAAACACAGTATAGCATCAAAACAAAAATTACGAAATATCTTTCATGTATTGAATTTGGACCTCTATCCAGCAGGAACACTTTCTATTTCGAGATAAGAACTATCCTTAATTTTAACCCATCATATAAAGTATGACTGTTTCTACCTAACATATATCTACATCAGCGCTTTCCAAAAAATGAAGAAAATACTACGCAATATTAGTCTTCAGGACATCAAATCTGTTATAAAGCATTATGATGTCACTCCAGAGGTTGTAAAGGACATGGTAAGAAGCGTAAGGGACTGGCTAAGAAAGCAACTGCATTTGCTTGAGAAAAAACTACGTAAGATAATGATGACAATAATAATGTTTGTGTCGTTGGTTAACTCATTATTTTGCAGTCGAATGGTTGGTTTACCTTTTGCCTTTACAAGGTCATTTTAGTATCAGACTGGTGCCGGTCCATTTATAAAATGTTTTGCGTTTACCTTCCATCTACTATTTTGGTCTATCATCTACTGTAAATTATATTGTACACTGCACTACTACTAGTATTTCCACTATTTTCCTTATATCATATTACTATTTATCACTATTTATCTTAAGGAAGGATTCCATATCAGTATGCACTCGTATCCTGTTCCTTATTTTCTTACTGTAAATTTGTTTCAATATCCGAACTAGCATTTCTATAGCCTTTGACGTACTGATTATGTGAATGTCCTTCACTCGCATCTGGTACGCTTTCTGAAATGTGAAACAGTTTCTTTCTGAATATTAATTATTAATGGTATCAAAATATTTTCGATATAAAAATTCAGAAAATATGTGCAAAGTGCACTATTTTGTAGCATCCTGCACTATTGTGTAGCGGATGCGTTATTTGAACAAGAATTACAAAGACGACAAAAAAATATTACAAACTATAATATTATTGGGTCAAGTCACACTCTGCAGTTACACAGAGCTCAACTTATTTTCTTGACTAAAACTTAGTTACCGGCTTGTAATTTTTCGCGAGATATTTAAAGTATATCATTGTCATAAGGTATCACCTGAGCGATTCAATCTTTTTAAGTGTTGCAGATTTAATTACTATAACTTATAAGCATTTGGTAATAATTGACATTATTTCGCATGCTATTGAATGCCTTAGAAACGTTAAGCAAACTCACCGTGATGAATGAAACAAATTGTTGTAATTCCATTAAATTAATATATGCAACAACATCAATTATGTTGACGTTTCTGTAATCAATAATTTCGACATATCCAGAGCAGTAATCGTTTGATCTGATGTGCTCAAGTAACTGAAACAAGCAGAAGACGGAAGAAATTAGTATTATTTTGGACTGAATTATCAAAAACAAACAATAAGGAATATAATGGTAGATTCGTACTTAAATTTATTATTTAATCACCTAAAGGAATGGGAGACCCTACCAGCAGCATTTGTGTCTTGAGAAATATAATGTGAGAATATTTCAGTCTAGAGTGAATAAGACTAAGCAAGCATGCACTACCTTCGACCACGAGTCGAGAGTTCGAGTACCTAACTCTTATGAGACTGCGGACAAAACGGTCTGTTCCACTGATCTACTGAACAAATCTATTAATGAATTGAATTCTACCTTTTGTTCTACGAAGATCCATCAATGGATTTGATTCTACTTTTTGTTCTATTGAGATCCATCAATGGATTTGATACTAATAATAATTAAGGAATATTCAAGTTAAGAGCCGAAATGTGGACACTCACGGTCAGACTAGTCCAAAAATTAAGGTCGTTTAGCGTGAGAACTATGCTTGAAACCGATAACACAGAATAAATAATAGTACAAGTAACCGATAATTATAGTACAATTGCTCATAACCGTTGGGGTAGCCATGTTTTTGAGTGGAGACCACGTTAAGGCAAACGTAGTGTAGGACGCCATGTGGCCAGGTGGAGTGACAAACTGCGAAAAGTGTCTGGAAGAAAATGGATACCGAGCTCAAAAGCGTGCATTTAGGGGAGGCCTTTGACCAGCAGTGAACAAGTGTACGCTGATGATAATGATGATGATGTTTTTTTTAATGTAACGTGTTCATTCGGTAATATACGTGTTATATTTTTAAACACGTTTTTCATAACTAGGCATACGTGTTTTGGAGGGCAAGTCTGCTCGCTTGCAAAATTTACCGCTATTACTGGTTTCACAGTACTAAATATGGTTACAAAAACTACCAGCTGCGAGCAAGCGATTAAGCTGCCGGTCCTGGTTATTGATTAATAGCAGTCGTTAAGCCATGTCAGAGGCCCTCAGATGACCTGAAAACTCTGACACCACAGGCCAGCACTACCTCATACGACAAGCAAACAATAACTTACCAAGGTTCAAAATGCGTAATAAAGGGTAAACATTCTACTAGTGACCCCATTATCATTTTTTACTTCTGCAGCATAATTTCTGTAGTGATCTTTTGTCAGCTTAGGTAAAAGGGCATCGACACTGACAACGAATAGTAAAAACAATTGTTTTAATCTGTAGGATTGATGTTACAAACAAATCATTTTGCTGATGATTAATGCCTTTGCTATGCATATATTGAAAGGTTCTTACAAAGTTGTTTAATGCGAGTGGAAATTGCATGTTTGATGTGAGCGACAAGCACAAATTAAAAATTTATATAACCTTCGACTTCCCACCCCCATTATAACTAGGAAACATCTCCATCACATCAGTTTTCAAATATAAAATTTGTTCCATCGGTTTCACCTCCATTCTTCCCCTCCCTCCCATTATAGCTAAGAACCATCTCGTTTACCTCAGCTTCGGGCTCCACCCCCCCCCCCTCCATATAGCTAAGAACCATCTCGACAACATCAGTTTTAATACATAAAAAACCGCATTAAAATCGGTCCATTCATTTGCGAGCTACGATCCTCATTGCAATTCTTCTTGTTCTCTTTGACGATACTTTCTATGACAATTACACGTGGTACGAAATAACTACACTGCAAAGGTAGTTATATTTTTTTCTTAGGGTGGAGACTCGGCCAGCGGGCTAAGTAGGTTTTTAGGTAGCGCTGTAGTTTTCGGATCGGGAGAATCGGTAGTAAAGTATTCGGTCCACAGGCCGTGTTCACTCCATACCCGAAAACAATAGCGCTCCAATGTCTCTAACAAACTATCCCAATTTTAGTTCTTATTCGCTCTATAAACTGTTTTCAAAGTATAACTCTAAATTTTTATTAAAAAAATCTTCGAATCTTCTAGCATTAACGAAATGCACCATTAAAGAGATATATATCTTCCAATAAAACGTGACATAAGTGAGCAGCGCGCGCCTTATCTGGTTTTTGTACTGGGTTTTGGCTGTTGTCGCAGCCGCGTGTGTTGAACCTATGACGTTGACCTGACTAACAATGCTGTCCATTGACGTCTATGAAACATTATCGTTTCGTAAACATAAAGGTTCTTGTTTTCTTTTTTTGCAATGATCTGTGAGTCTGCGGGTCATTCATTCGATTACCTGTAAGTTACCAGGGGCCCTACGAAACCCTTTTTATTTTTGCAATGGGCTTGGGCTCACTTTGATTGGATGTTGGAAGTGGAGGATTTTATATTATACTAGCTGCGCCCCTTGGTTATGTAGTATTTTATTTAATTGTTTTTTTTTTTTTTTTTTTTTGTCCCACAGATCTTTTCGCGTACAAACTTATGTTTGTACGCGAAACTTGTTCAACCTCGCCTCTTTCTTTTATTGTTGTGATACTGTCTTTAAATTGTCTTTAATTCTATTTTAATTCTATTTTCAAAATTAGAACTTTTGATAGATGTTTCGGGAAGAACATCAGTTACCTTTAGATAGACTTCGAGACACCTTTTCTTTATCTTTTAATTTGGCTATGGCCTCTGATAGATTGGCCTCTAATAATAAAAGTGAAGACCGTAAAATGTTTTAAAACCGTTCGAATATGGTGTAAAAAATATTAAAAATCTCTAATAGTGATCTACAAAAGACTGAAATATATTAAATAAAAAGTGAAACTGTGTAAAATCAGTGTAGATCCAGTCTTCTAATAATGACGATGTAAATATAATATATAAAAGAAATTCCATTTAAGATATTTTGATCTTTTCTAAAATTCAAGTATAAAGTGTTTTAATTAAATAAACAGAGACAACATTTTAAAGTATTCGTTTATTAAAGTGAAAGATTCTTGAAAGTTAATGAATTATTCTCCCTAAACGCATAGATATTAGACGAGTAAGAGATATCAGACTGCGGCTCAACCACACTCCTCAATCTACAATGGCTTCGCCAGGGAGGTGACATCACCGTACACCGAATATCTTTGGAAGAGAGACGTCTACCGAACATCCAGACGGATTCAGTTCGAAGGGAGCTCGTCTGATCTGGTATGGGAGTTAAACTGCCTCAATGCACTTGCTTCATCCCACAGATCTTCGAGAATTAAGACGGCTCCAGGACCAATTCTACCACATCGCCGAAGATTGAAGTTGAAGACCGAAACTCCTCATCGGACTGTGAGCCTACTCCGAGGCAGTTGAGAACGAGTTGCTGCCTTCCTCTCCAGGTTGCTGATTTCTTCTCCGGGTTGCTGATCTTCTCTCCGGGTTGCTGATTTCCTCCCCGAGTCGCCGTCCTCTTCACCGAGTTGCGGAGTTGCCGCCTTCCTCCCGAACAGTTCCTGTTACTACGATACAAGATTTACCTCACTAACCTAACATATTAATATTTGCCTATTTTACATAATTAAATATAGGAAGCCTCCCCTTATAGGATAGGTAGGCCTTCAACTTAATAAATTTAGGGAAATCTGATAGGAAGGCTTTAGAGTCCAAATTCTTTAACCTTAAGGAGTCTGGTCTTAAAATTTATTTGTGTGTGAATTGAAGATCTTGGTGAGATCTATTACTTCTGTAAAGAAACTACTAGTCTAGGATCAAAAGTTTTAGAGTTGTTGCCATTTTAAGTTTGACATCTGTCATATGAAATGAAGATCTCGATGAGGTCTATCACTTCTGTAAAGAAACTACTAGTCTAGGATCAATCGTTTCAGAGTTGTTGCCATTTTAAGTTTGACAGCTGTTATGTGAAATTAAGATCTCGATGAGGTCTACCACTTCTGTAAAGAAACTACTAGTCTACGGTCAATAGTTTCAGAGTTGTTGCCATTTTAAGTTTGACAGCTGTCATGTGAAATGAAGATCTCGGTAAGATCTATCACTTCTGTAAAGAAACTACTAGTCTAGGATCCAAAGTTTGCGAGATAGAGCCCTTTTAAGTTTGACAGATGTCATCCAAAACGAAGATATCGATGAGATCTGTCACTTCTGCAAATAAACTACTAGACTAGAATCTATAGTTTCCGAGATAGAGCCCTTTTAAATTTGACAGCTGTCATCCAAAACGAAGATCTCGTGTTTTATCGTTAAAATTGGGCTAAGTATTTTTTTCGTCAGGGCCAGTGAGCCTCGTAGCGGAATGACGAAATTCGGTACCAGTCTATAAACGGATGTATGATCACTTTAAATTGAACATAACTTCGGACCCATATTAGCATAGTATTCAACATTTTAACACATTATATAAACTTTGACTGTGCCAAGTTAATAACACGGAATAACACGTGTGGGTTACTTTTAAATGAAACGACCACGCGGTTAAAGCCGCGGGCACAGCTAGTACTATAATAAAACTGTAACTGGGCTAAATCTGTACATTAAATATTTTTTGAAAATTTTAATTGATATAAACTTCAAAATCGATATGGAGTGCAAAAAGGTTATTTTTTTATTTTTTGTCTGTCTGTCTGTCTCTTTGAACACGCATCATGCTGAAACTACCAGACGAATTTTGATGCAACTTGGCAGAATCATAGCTGATGTACTGGATTAAAATTTAGGATACTTTTTATCCCGAAAGATCAACGGTTCCCGCAAGATAGGGGTAGAAAGTTATGTAAAATAACACGTATCACGCTGAAACTACTGGATGGATTTTGATGTAACTGGGCATACTCAAAGTTTATATTATGTGTTAAAATTTAGAATACTTTTACTCCCGAAAAATTAAGTTTTTTTAAGGGATAAGGGTCCTAAGTTTATGTTAAATTAAAGTAATAAACATCCGCTTAAACAATCGTGTGTGTGCGTGTGTACGTGTGTGTGTGTGTGTCTGTGGCATCGTAGCTCCCAAACGAATGGACCGATTTTGATGTGGTTCTTTTTGTTTGAAAGCTGACGTGGTCAAGATGGTTCTTAGATATATGGGGAATAGAAGGGAAAGGGGGAGGTGAGAAAAGAGGGGTGAGAATCGTAGCTTCTAAACGAATGGACCGATTTAGCTGGGGTAAACAAGATGGATCGCGTAAAGAGTCTAAAACGGGAATATATTAGAGGGTCTGTTCGGCGCTTGCCCCCTTTCTGAATTTGTCTATTAATTCTACCCGTTTCGATTATTGCACAATGGAGTATCCTACTTCCTTAACACGGGTGTAAGTATTTTTATTGTAGGACCTCTACACTAGAAAGCGTAGTATTTGTACTTATAATAAATCATTATGAACAAAAAAGTCTGTACAAAGAAGATAAATAAGGTTTGATTTGAAAACTGGGTAACTTGTATCTTAGGGCCTGGCGCGCACTACCTTGCGGTGGATTGCGGTGCGTTTATTCTACAGTTTATTTCATATTGTATTATATGCGTTTATTTCACCGCAATACGTGCACTTCTATGACACTCCGTACTTCACAGAATATGCGTAAAAACGCAAGGCAGTGCAGTGCGCACTAGCCTTATGCCGATGATTAGATGCCGAGCAATCGATAAAAAACTACTTGACGGCTGAACGAATTTTGAAGAAATTTACTTAGTATAATATTATACTTTGTAGGTACTTTTGGTCCTGGTGGGCTACAACCTATAAAATGTGGGCTACTTTTAAATGAAACGACCACGCGGGTAGCCGTGGGCACAGCTAGTTTATTAATAAAAAATATCACTTTGCACATACTTTACACATCACACTAATCACACTAATATTATAAATGCGAAAGTTTGTATGTGTATGTGTATGTGTATGTGTATGTGTGTGTGTGTGTGTGTGTGTGTGTGTGTGTGTGTGTGTGTATGTTTGTATGTGTGTGTGTGTGTGTGTGTGTGTGTGTGTGTGTGTGTGTGTGTATGTTTGTTGCTCCTTCACGCTCAAATGGTTGAATGGATTTGGATGAAATTTTGTACCAGGATAGCTTATATTTTCGATTAACACATAGGCTACTTTTGATGCCAAATTAGGGAATACGTATAACGTATTCTTAGGCTTTTGAGAAATAATAAATCTTTTTTTTTTAACTTTTGAAGATTTTGAAGCATTTCAGGCTGAGTTTTTGGGTATTGGAGCTTATATTTTTTTTCCAACAAGGAAAAAAAAAAGTTCTGTGTGAAGCTTTTGAAGGAATATTCAAAATGACATGCCAAAGTGACAGGTGTCAAAGTGAGTGTCGTCAACCCTACAAACAAGGTGCAACAAGGAGGGGTTTTTTCTAGTTATTTCCTAAAAGTGTTGCAGGAATGGCAAAGTTTGCACGCGGATGAAGCTGTGGGACGCAGCTAGAAATTAAATAATAATAAATATAATTATCTTAGCTTTTCCAAGTCTCCTTCTACAATTCTTTGGGTAACACGTAGCTGACGGGTATATAGAAACCGATCTTTGTGGACCTAAAGCTTGTGCATTTGTCAATAAAATACACGTTAATAACAGGAGAACCATTTTAATATCACAATAATAAACTATTTATTGCTAAGGCCTGCCAGTCAGACACTTTACTAATATCTACTGTAAAATAGAAATAAACTGAAGAAATTAATTATAATAACTATATTTTCGACCTAGCAAAAATGGAAACAATTTTTTAAAGAATTAAGACATCTCTATCCATGTCAAACGCTGCTGACGTCATCATAGAGCTGCGCGCCGCTAGAGATGCCCGCTTCACGGCAACTCTATTATCGCTGGTTACAGTTTCAGCGATCTTGAAGATTCTCCTGCGTCCTCGCAGAAGCACCTTCGCACAGCACTACAGAAGAATTATAACTCGTCAGTAAAACCCTAGATCCGGGAGCCCAGCTAACAAGGTCAGATGCTGTACAGCAGTGCCATCTCAGCAACACCTTGGTTCTAAAGATGGAGGCTCTTTTTTTGGCACCAGAATGTAAAGATTAAAGCTAATTGATATTCTATTCAAAACTAGCTGTAACCGCGGCTTCGCACGCATGTTCTTTTCTTTAGGTTCAAAGTACCATAATATGCTATTCCAGGACCAATATACCAACATTTGAACAAAATTTCTTCAGCCGTCAAAAATACTTTATCAATTGCTCGGCTTCTAACTCACCGGATTGAGATACCAATTACACCAGATTTAAATCAAACCCTAAGCTATCTAACAATGAAAACCGCATTGCAACAATCGGTAACAAAAAAAATATTGTTCAATACCTTTTTTAAGCACCCAAGAGCATTTTTTCATTTTAATTCATTTCATAGTTTGGGTGCGATGCGTGGTCAAGATACGGACAAACAGACAGACAATATTAAAATATAAACCAGTTTGGCTTCAGTATCGAATATAGAGAACCATCCAAAAAATGTTTTTTAATAATTAAATATTAACATAACTTTGGACCCATATCCTGCAGAAACCCTTTACTTTTTCGGGATATAACGTATTCTCAATTTTTACCCATCATATAACTTAAGACAGTGCCAAGTTGCATCAAAACCCGTCCATTACTGTCAGCGTGATACGTGTTCTTTTAAATAAGTTTCAACCTCTAAATAATAACCCATAAATTTTTCGATATGTTAAGTATCCTATGTCCTACCTCGTAGTACAAACTCAAATCATACCATGTTTCTTTTGAATTCATCCAGTAGTTCCGGGGTGGCGTGATGTGCGGCTAAGATACAGATTGACAGACATACAGACAAAAATGAAAAAACATACAGTAAAAATTTCATAATTGAACTTCATAGTTTAAACTTTATAATTGAATATAGAGTAACTTCCAAAAAAACACTATATGTTTAATGTACAGAATTTGGACCCATATCCCACAGAAACTTTCTATTTTTTCGGGACAAAATGTATCCATAATTTTCACCTATTTTATAAACTATGTCTGTGCCAAGTTGCATCAACAGCCGTCTAATAGTTTCAGCGTGCTAAGTGTTCTTTTAAATAATTTTCCACCCCTATTCTGCAGAAACACTTAATATTTTCGGGATGAAAAGTATCCAATGTTCTACCTCGAAGTGTGAACTCAAATCATACCAAATTTCATTTGAATTTATTTAGTATTTTCGGCGTGATGCACTTCCAAGGAACAGACAGACAGGTGGACAGACAGACAGAAAGACAAAAATTAAAAAAATACAGTTTGGCTTTAGTATTGAATATCGAAAGGCCCCAAAAAATTTTACAAAATATTTTTAATTTACAGTATTTGGGACATTATCCCGAAGGAACACTTTATTTTTCGGGATAAAAAGTATCCTCAATTTTTACCCATTATATAAAATATGACTGTGCCGAGTTTCAACAAAATCCGTCAAGTAGTTTCAGCGTGATACGTGTTCTTTTAAATAACTTTCAACGCCTATCCTGCAGGAATCCTTTAAATTTTTGGGATGAAAAGTATCTTATGTTCTACCTCGATGTATAAACTAAAATCATACCATGATGGATGATGGCGTGATGGACTTCCAAGGTACAGATAGACAGATGGACAGATAGACAGAAATTAAAAAAATACAGTTTTGGCTTTAGTATTGAATATAGAACGGCCCCTAAAAATAAATACAAAACATCTTTAATTTACAGAATTTGGAACATTATCCCGCAGGAGCTCTTTATTTTTTCGGGATAAAAAGTATTCTCAATTTTAACAAATCATATAAACTATGGCTGTGCCAAGTTGCATCAAAATCCGTCTAGTAGTTTCAGAGGGGTAAGTGTTTTTTGAAATAACTTTCAACCCCAATCCTGCGGGAACCCTTTCATTTTTCGGGATGAAAAGTAGCCTTTGTCCTACCTCGTAGTATGAACTCAAATAATACCAAGTTTCATTTATATATGAACTATGAATAAGGGTTTTTTACAAGAACTGCTTATCTAGCAATTTTGCCCATTTCTTGTTATTGGTAACACTAGATTCTTCAGAAAAAATGCTTCATGTCTCTACTAGCAGAATTTCACAAAAACAACGTATTCAATGTATAATTGCCCGTTAAAAAATTAATACTTTTGCAAAAACTCCTTAGCTTTCTTGGATTTTTACAAAAACTAGTTAACTGAACGCAGTTCAGTTGTTCTTGTGAAAAAAAGTCTATGATATTAGATGTCAAAAATGTCGGAGTTAATGGCGGCGTCGAGAAGTGATTTTGAAAATGAAAATGCAAATAAAAAACGAAAGCGGAAGGAAAAGAAAGAAGATGTCATTAAAAATCTAAAAGCAAAAGGCTTAGAGCATGTTAATCATAGAAACAAGTTAGTTCGTGCTCGTGAAACTGGTTCTAATTGCAGGTATGTTTCACTGCACATTATTTCAAAGATATTTTCCATTTTAGTGGATTATAAGCAAAAGTGAATACGATTTTAACATTTTGTTTCTTTTCACAGATGTAAGAGGTACAAATGCTATACGAAAGTCGACCTCAGCCGTAGAGATAATATATTATCGAACTTCAATGACATTGGGAAAAAAAATGAGCAGGATGCATATTTAATGGGATTGATGTCGTCCTGTCCAGCCGTAAGACACACAGTTGATAACCCACAAAGATTCAGGATGTGCTCCTATAAATATAAAGTTCGCAAAGGATTCGAAGAGACTGATGTATGCCAGACTGCATTCTGTAATATTCATGGCATTACTGTTGGCCGCATAAGACGATTACAAGAGCTTATGGCAGCAAACATTCCTTCGCCATGTGATAAGCGAGGCAAACACACTGAAAACAGAGCAAAGAAGACCCCAGAGCCTGTTCTACATCTAATACGCTGTCATATTTCTTCATTCAGTGCCCGTCAGTCTCATTACTCGCGCCGTGACAATCCGAACTGTTTTTATTTACTCGAATGCTAAAAATTGAAAAAGATTCACCATTTGTGTTTGTGAAATACCACTTCACAGGGGAATGGATCAGAGTTCAAGTCCGTACAAAACGTACACTTCCTACAGAAGTAATATTCGATTCAATGTACATACAGAGAATACCTCTCAATCCAAGCAAGGCTGCTGACTTGAAAAGATTAAAACAGTTTTTAAGTGATCCTTCAAAAGTGAGTTTTTATGACAATATCATAGATGGAACATCACCGCAGACACATGAGGATGTAGACAATGTGGAAATTGATAATGATGATAATAGTAGTGGAGAAGAATGAGGATGTTTTAAATAGTAATATAAAATAGGCTAGACTGAACTTTTAGACAAGGAAAATAAAACAAATAAATATTTAAAATGATGTTTTGTTTTTTAAATGTGTGCTGATGTAACTTTCTTTCTTGAACACTTCTTAGGATTAGCTTCTTATTTGGAATACCTCGTCGTTACTCAGATTATCCTGATTCATTTATTTCATGAACTATTATTTCATCCTTTATTTTTACACAAAAACAACTTAAGTACGTTTTTTTTACAAAAACAACATAGATTTAATATATTTAACTGTATTTTCTAGATAAACTATTAGAGAAAAATGTTACGTTTTAATAAACAACCTTTAGAATACCAAGTCAGGAATATAATATCACAAATTTGTTTAAAAAAAAACTGTTCATTTTTAGTACAGAAGATTTTTTATGTATACTGTAAATTAATGGTGGATACAGTTATGATGTTTTTGCAAAATACCCTTCTTCATTCAGTAGTTTCGGCGTGATGCCTAACCAAGATACAGACAGACAGATAGACAGGCAGACAGACAGGCAGACAGACTAAAATGAAATAAAATACTGTTTTGGCTTCAGTATCGAATCTAGAGCAAGGCCCAAAAAAAGTTCTAAATTTCTTTAATGTACAGAATTGGACCCGTTACAGTTTTATTATAAGTATAGATATAGATATTTAAAATAAATGAAGACAATTCAAAATAGGAGGCAATCATTAGACATAATCATTTAATGCGTAATATAATCTTAAAGGTTATATAATTTAATTTTAAATTACTGGAATATCTTTAAAAACCTTTTTTTGAAATGATGTGTGAATATTTTTATTAAAAAATTATCGATATCACAATTAGTATTATTTTTACCATAAAAAGTGTCGCTTTTTGTCTGGAAGATCTTTACTTACTTAGGTATCAATTATAGATAGATAGCTAACTCTATATTGAAATTTTTCAAATGATAGCACATCAAAATTGACCTTAAATAGTACAATTGGCGGCCTTAACACTAAGCAGCGATCTCTTTCAACAACTTTAGGCTTTACTTTCGACAAACTTAGGTTAAAAATCGAGAACAATGTTATTAAAATTTATGAGTGATATTGTCCATGTGCGAGTATATATTTACTGAAATTAATAAAAATAATAATATATGATAATAAAATAATTTTTAAACAATAAAAAGTGAAATGGCTCCCATTAAGTGGGGTTGCTCCCCACTTTTTTCTAATATGAGTGATTGACCCTGTAAAAATCTTAGATTCTTGTATCAGATACATATTATTGTATAACTAAATAATCTTAAACTTAACTAGTATAAAAGTTTTCCAAAGTCAAGATATCAACCAAATTATTTAGTTAAAAGTTATTCAGAGTAGTATTTCTTATTCCTAGTCTACGTTTAAAGTCCTAAATGATCCTGTAACTAGGTATGTTTCAATTCCTAAGAATGTAACCACTAAGAGCAATTTTGATATAATGGAAATATCAGGAATATTCCCAAAATATCCGAGTTGCATTAAGGAGCTCCATTTCCGAGGTTCTCGTTGAGTAGTAATTATTTATTTTTCCTAGTCTACGTTTAAAGTCCTAAATGATCCTGAAATTCCCATAATATCCGAGTTCCACTTAGTGGCTCCATTTTTGAGATTCTCGTTAACTCCAGCCTTGTTCATATCCTTGAAATATTCAATGTTTTCTTTTGTACCGAGAAGGTCGCACCAATCCCCTGAAAAAAAATAATTACTAATGGGCTCGAAAGTATTGAACAGATTTCAATGGAGATGTCGGCGCTCCAGCCTAGTTTTAAACTTAATATCCGAGGTATATTTTCATTCATCGTCATTATCATAATCAGTACGACATCGACTAATGAAAATTGACATGCCTCATAGAACGCCGCAACGATCACTTGCTCGGTGATAACATCCAGTTGCTCCTCGCGACTCTGATCGTCATTGATTCACCATGTCGGGGACCGTTACATGCTCCAACATCTAGTTTCCAACACTGATTTATACACAAGTGGCATTATTATGAGTTGTAACCTGTTTATTTATATATGTTATGATTTTTGTTCTACCTACTCTGTAGCTAATAAACGTATATCCATTTTCAGTTATTAGTCGATACTTGTTACCTACTAAAACGCTTAGTAAGATATTTAAATATTATAATAAAGAAAAACTGCTGGTTGCAATGGTAGTAGAAATTATAAAGACACACATGGTCAAGCGACCATCGGGCCCAAAAGTTTTGAGACATTTGCTGCAATATTTGGTAACGCGACAAACGGCTCGACGTCGGTTCCCTGAAGGGAATTTCTTGCAAGGCGTTAAGTGGCTGACCAATCAACATGGCCTGGAGTCAAGGTTTCCAGGTCATTTGGATCGGAGCTGAGTGGTAAAATTGGACGAGAGTTGAGTACCGCCTCAATTTTACAAAATACCGTTGCAAGCTCCTCAAATTAAAGGTTATTTTTTTATGAATTTCTTTTTGGTTCGAATAATTACACATTTGTGAATTGAAGAAATTTCAATCATATACTCATGCCATGTTTCAGTACGTCTTGTTTTCTGATAGTTTATGTTACCATATTATAAATTATAGTTATTTTATAAGGCAAACTCTCGTACCATTATAATCTACAATCGACTTTAGTTCCCCGCCTAATTCCTTGGGCAGAACATCTTTAGGCAGGCATTCATAAAGAGATTCCATATCCGTATGTACTCGTATCCTGTCCCCAATTTTCTTACTGAATATTTTTTTCATGATCCGAACTAGGATATCTACAGCCTTTGACGTAGTGAGTACGTGAATGCCCTTCACTCGCATCTGGTATCCTTCCTGAAATGTGAAACAGTTTCCTTATGAATAAGACTTTAAAAAATTATAATGGTAGTGAAATATTTTTAATATAAAAATTCAGAAAATATATGCAATATTTCGTGCGCTATTGTGTAGTGCCTGCTTTATTTGAACAAGGATTACACGGACCACAAAAAATATTACAATTCTTTCAATTAATGGGTCAAGTCACACTCTGCACTTACACAGAGTAACAAATATTTTCTTGAGTGAAGCTTAGTTTACGGCTTGACGTTTTTTGAGATATCTAAGATACATCAACGTACTGAGCGATTCAATCTCATGCAGATTTAGTAATGAAAATTGATAATTGTTATGTAATTAATTTCATTATGTCGCATGCTATTGAATGCCCTACAAACGTTAAGCAAACTCACAGTGATTAATGACACAAATTGACGTGCTTCTATTAAATTAACATGTGCAACAACTTCGAGTATGTTGACGTTTCTGTAATCAATTATTGCTACGTATCCAGAGCAGTAGTCATTTGATCTGACGTGCTCAAGTAACTGAAACAAGCAGAAGACAAAAGAAAGTATTATTATAGACCGAACAATCAAAATCACAAACAATATGGAACATGATGAGCGATTCGTGTTTATATTTTATTTCATATAATTTTATTCGTTCACCTAAAAGAAAGGAAGACCCTACCAGCAGCATTTGTGTCTTGATTACTTATTTCAGTAGTGTAACAATACCTTTAGCAACGATCTGGAGCTTTTGGGTGTCGATCTCACATCGAACCTGAATTTTGGGTCTTACATTGAAACCAAAGCCAAGGTAGCTGGAAAGAAACTTGGTATTTTGTATCAGTTTAGGTGTTACTTCACGCCGGAACAGTATTTGAATTGTTTGTAAGTTTTGTTTTCTGTGCAATTTTTTATTTTTTTATTTATGTTTTTCGATTTCTCCGTCAATTGCGGGCCGATTTTAAAAACTCATTTTTTTGTTTGAATGGGTAATTTTTTTGTTTGGAGAGTATACCCTTTCAAACAAAAAAAGAATTAGAATATAAATTTTATCAAAATTGCTTCAGCAGTTTTTCGAGAATACGAGTAAGTTTTTTTTTAGTAAATCCATTCGGTTTTGTGTTTATATTGCCTTGATTTTGTATTTATGTTGCCTCAAAGCTCTAAGATTTCTAAACCGATTAAAGTGGTGATTTTTCTATTCAAAAGGGAAGTTATTCAGTGTAGTCCCATATAAACTTCATCAAAATTGGTTCAGTCGTTTAATTAGAAAATCTATTAGTTTGTGTTGTCTAAAATCTTGGGATTTGTGAACCGAATTAGATGAATGTTTTGACTTGTGAAAGAAGACCTTTAGTGTGGTACTGTATAAGTTTCATCAAAATTGGTTTAATAGCTCTAAACAAGCTTTAGTTAATTTCACTGTGTTATTATATTTGGGACTAGTTTGCAAGTCAATTTTGAACCATTTAACGACGTCCAAAGATGCTGAAGTTTTGCACATGGGTGTAGTTCTGATGACAATTATGGTAGATACTATTAAGCTGACCTGCTGATTAAGCCGGAACGTAGTCAAAGGAACTAAACAATTAAATGATGGAACCCCTTCAAGCTTGGGCTCATTTGGTTTGTCTTGATGGGTTCTCTGGTGTTATGTGGTATCCAAGGTCTGATGATGGAGCCGGAAGATAGTCAAAGGAACTCAACAATCATATGATGGAACCCCTTCAAATTTGGGCTCATTTGGTTGGTCTTGATGAGTTTTCTGGTCTTATGTGGTATCCAAGGTCTGATTGATTGAGCCAGAAGGTAAAAAAGAACAACAGAACGGAAGGTAATCAAAGGAACTAAACAATCCGAAGATGGAATTCATTCAAATTTGGGCGCATTTAGTTTGTCTTGATGACATCTTTGGTTTTATGTGGTATCCAGGGTCTGATGATAGAGCTGGAAGATAGTCACAGGAACTCAACAACAATATGATGGAACCCCTTTGAGTTTGGGCTCATTTGGATTGTCTTGATGAGTTCTCTGGTGTTATGTGATATCCAGGGTCTGATGATAGAGCTGGAAGATAGTCACAG
This sequence comes from Alsophila aescularia, assembly GCA_946251855.1. Lineage (NCBI taxonomy): Eukaryota > Metazoa > Arthropoda > Insecta > Lepidoptera > Geometridae > Alsophila > Alsophila aescularia. The sequence continues at coordinate 12,246,651 of OX276385.1, forward strand.
GAACTCGACAACAATATGATGGAACCCCTTTGAGTTTGGGCTCATTTGGATTGTATTGATGAGTTCTCTGGTTTTATGTGATATCCAGGGTCTGATGATGGAGCTGTAAATTTGTCACAGGAACTTAACAACAAAATTATGGAACCCCTTCGAGTTTGGGTTTAATTGGTTTGTCTTGATGAGTTCTCGGATGTTATGTGGTAGTCAGGGTCTGATAGAGCTTGAAGGTAGTCACAGGAACAAAATGATGGAACCCTTTAGTTTGTTCTCATTTGGTTTGTCATGATGAGTTCTCTGGTTTTATGTGGTATCCAGCATCTGATGATGCAGCCGGAAGGTAGTCATAAGAACTCAACAATTAGATTATGGAACTCTTTTGAGTTTGGTTCATTGGGTTTGTCATGATAAATTAACTGGTCTAATGTGGTATCAAGGGTCTGATGATGGAGACGGAGTCATAGGAAACCATTACCCAACCATCAAATGATGAATCCCCTCCGAGTTTAGGCTTATTTGATTGGTCTTGATGAGTTCTCAGGTTTTAAGTAGTACTGGGGTGGCTTGTAAAAGATTTAAATAAAAAAGGATTTATGTATTTACAACTTATAAATTCATTTGTTTTGTGTTTGTTTCCTCATATCTACGAGATGTGTTATCCATTTTTTTTAAAGAGTTCCATTTCATTCCAGCGAAATGAAAGAAAATTTTCGTCAAAACTAATTCTGTTGTTTTTTTTATGTACATTATTAATTTATTCATCTTAAGTTTTAATTTACCAACGCCTTGAGTCTAAAGTTAGTTTTACTATTTTCTATGGCATATATAAGCTGTTGTTTTGCATTCCCGCCCTACTTACAGAGGTGGGTAAACTCCACGTAAAGAACACGAATCTATACTTATAATAAAACTTTAACGGGTCTAATTCTGAACATTGAAGATATTTCGATATTTTTTTGGAGCTTTCTCTTTACTCTATGCTGGCCAAAACTGTTTTTTTTTATTATAGCTTGTCTGTTTGTCTATATCTTGGCTAGGCATCACGCCGAAACTGCTGAATGAATTAAATGAAACTTGGTATGATTTGAGTTCATACTTTGAGGTAGGACACAGGATACTTTTCATCGCGAAAAATTAAGGAGTTCCCGCAGGATAAGAGTTGAATGTTATTGAAAAGAATACATACCACGCTAAAACTACTCGACGGATTTTGATACAACTTGGTACAGTCATAGTTTAATGATGGATTAAAATTGAAGATACTTTTTATTCCAAAAAAATAAAGAGTTCCTGCGGGATACACGTCCAAAGTTATGTTTGGTACAAAATAAAAAAACGGAGGGTACTCCATATTCGATTCTGAAGGCAAAACTGTATTTTTTTAATTTTCGTCTGTCTGTCTTTCTGCCTGTCTGTATCTTTACTGCGCATCACGCCAAAACTATTGAATGAATTCAAATGAAACTTGATATGATTTGAGTTCATAATATGAGATATTACATACTTTTTATGCCGAAAAATTAAAGAGTTACATCGAGATGTTTCATAAGTATAATGGAGGAGGCACGTCGTATGGTTTTTTTTTCAATTTTTGCTTGTAGAACACTGTTTTTATGGAAATATATGGACTGGGTTAAGAGGTATGTGAGTATATTAGGGATGTGTTGTGAGTGGGGGTGCTAATTGGAAACACATACGGTTATGCTATAATACTTTTGTTCACACGAAATACACATTATTACAACGACTATTACAAGTGCTATGCGCTTAAGTTGGGAGACGACTCTATTACAAGATTGTCATACGTGGTGGCTGGGAGGCGACTGCCGGTGCTAGGGGCGGCGTCGATGCCGCACGCGAAATATGCTTATTTAGCGTTCCCGACAATCGCCTACAAGGTATATTTGTGATAAATGTTTTGTTTGTTTCACTATTTAAAATTGATAATTCCATATTGTATTGTTGGCCACGTGAAAATATAAATGCACCCTCTACCCTACAAATATGTAAACCTCATTATCTCGGTTCGGACTTAGTTTAGAGGTATATTTGTTTGAATATGTTTTGTTTGTTATACTGTATAAAATTGATAATTCCATGTTTCATTGATGGCCGCGCAAAAATAGAAATACGCCACCTGCCCAACAAATATGTAAACCTCATTATCTCGGTTCGGACTGAGTATAGAGGAATAACTGTCATTGTATGTTTTGTTTGTTACATTATCTAGAATTGTTAATTCGTTTCATTGATAGCCGCGTGAAAACAGAAATGCGCCACCTGCCCTAGAAATATGTAAACCTCATTATCTCGGGTCAGACTGAGTTTCGAAGTATGCCTGTCATAGTATGTTTTATTTGTTACACTGTTAAGAATTGATAATTCCATGTTTCATTGAATGTCGTGTGAAAAAAGTATTCGAAAAATTGCGCCAATTTTGGTCATGGTTTTTTAGTTTAACAACTTTCAGTTTTAAATATCACAGTTCAAGCAAAAATTCAACATTAAGTTGGTGTTAATTTTTAATATATATTAGGTATTAAATCAACAAAAGTACCAAAGTTACACTCGAGGACCAAATGATCATAAAATCTGTGCACTATGCACCAATATTTATTATGAGGTAGATTTCCCCCACCGATATTCAAAATGTCAGCTTTCTACCGCTGGCTATTATACGCTTTATATTAGCTTCACTTGTATGTTTGTATGTTTGTAACCGACTCCTTTGGACGATATTTTGACCCACTTTAAATTATTTCATTCAAATTTTGCACACCTGTCAAAGACCGATGACAATGCAATAATACGAAGGGAAAAAAAACGCTCTTATAAATAAATCAAACTGAAAAGTAGAAAATAAATAATAGGTTAAAAAAATTAAAAACCACGATATTTTTGAAATAAAACGTTTTTTTCTTATTTACACTATTAAAATTTATTTTCTATTTTTTAGTTTGGTTTTCTATATAAAGCGTGTTTTTTAGTTTTTTTAAACTATTATTTTATATTCTCCAACTGAACGGGGCTCCAACACGGCCCAGCCAAATCAACCTTTTGGTCTATAATTATTTTCAATACAAATTCATGTTAGTGACCTCTGTTATCAGTGCTTATCAGTATGCTTATGAATATTCTGTGAACAATTGCGCAGGTACTGCTGTGGGAATAAAACAGCATCAAGTAAGAGCAAGATAGAATATAGCAAGATAGCAAGTGAGTGAACGAGGCAGTTATACAATGCCGTCTACACCTTCAACATTGGAATTGCGCCTGAAAAATAGCAGTTTGCGCAGCGACTAGCAGATAACTTCCAAGATACATTCTTTCGCTGCGACTACTGTTCCTACCTTTATTATTTACACTCAGAAGTATAAACCCACTATGTATTTGTATAAAACAGTGTTTCACAAGCAAGAATTAAAAAAATATATAAACCCCCGACATCCCACCCCCCATTATAGTTAAGAAGCATCTCGATCACATCAGTTTTCTTTAGCATTCGGATTTGCCTCACGACGGGTCAGACGATAGGTATCACTCTTGAGTGGAACACCCCAAGATAGGGGTCCATAGACCCATTTTGGGTGAATATTTGGATCGTTTTTTTTTGTATTTACCCCATTGTCGGTTGGGGGGATGAATTAGGTTAAATTCATTTTATTGAGAATAATTACATAATATTTTAATGTTATAGGCTCAGCCATCGGAAAATATTTAATTGAATTTGATAAAGATACAATGGATTAATTTGTTATAATAATAATAAGTTTATTCCAAAAATATATACAAGTAACATATAAAAAAGTCATAAATCTAACTATAAACAAACAAATAATATTTATATATTATTTGTTTCTTTGTTTAACGGGTGCGGCTGTTCACTATATGTGAAGGAAACGAGTCGGTCCATTCGATTGTATAGAATTGGTTATTTGTTGGAAACCGCCCTTACCTAAGTTTTTTATTATTTTGATTTCTGGTTGAGAGTGTGAGCTTCTTGTTGGAATTAATTTATAAATAGATTGAATTATTAGCGTTACTACCTGAGATTCTTATTGAAACTGTGCGTAGCCCTTTCAATATTAGCCGCAGTGAGGGGTCGTGGACTCCCCCTGCACAGGCTAGGGATACGGAATGGACGGATCCCGCCAGTGGGTGCCCAACGTTTTAATGCTGTATCGAGTACTGCTTTGCCCCAACGTTGGAGGGCGACTACGGGCGGGTGTCCGTGGACACCTCCTCATCGGGCGCAATGGGTTGCAGCGTACATGGGACGACGGGTGTACCAGCCAAACTGGCATCCATTGCCTGAGTGTGAGCGCTCGCTCTCCTAGGAGTGCAATGCCCCGGGCTCACCCCCGTGTTATTGGTACGTTGCCCACCCCTTGCCACCTAGCCTGAGACTGTGATTTTGCCCACGGCCTCGGTGTGTATTTTGGGTTTCGAAGGCAAGGCAATCTGAGTACGTGACCTTGGACTCGGTTGCACAGGGCCGTATTGGATATGCAAAGTTGGTGAGATGCTTGGGCATTGGTAAGGTGCCTCTCGTATTGGGGTAAATTAAAATTTTATTTGAGAAGAGTCGCACTTCTCATGGGAAGCTTAGTACTTAAGCGTTGGTCAGGATGGAAGTGATGGGACGGCTCCCTTCTTTGATGCGGAGCTTAACGAAGAATTTTGAGGACGCAGTGGAAACCGCCCCCTGCACAAGGTAGAACTCAGGGTGATTTGGGCCACCCGGCCTCTGGGCCAGATCGGGCTCGACCCAGTGTCTCAGGCGAGGTTCATATACGAGTTGGGTTATTTGCTGCCTGGGACCCACAACCGCCTGCTCTTAGACGGAGGAGCTTTGTTGGGGTAGCCCAAACGGGGGGTCACTCCGGATTAGGCCTTTTTTTTTTTTAGACCTGAACACCTGTTCGTGGCGGGTGTTTGTTCAAAACCAATCGTTGGTTTCGCTAGCTTACGGTCCAGAGAAATGCTTTGGACAGGAAATTCACAGTGGATTCCAGCAGGACTCTGGATCGTACAATATTAATAATTATAGCTCGGTTTGGCACCGCCTTCAAAAAACTCTTTCATATCTTATGTTGGATTTTTGCATTATTATTATTACATTGGTAATTCGAAAAAGTGATACATGCTGGCTGAATTGTAATTATTTTATTATTAAGTGGTTGTTAGCAAAAACATTTTTAATACGAAGAAGGTTTTTTTTTGGAAAAATATTTTTATAGTAACCTAAACCGTGGACTAACCGTGTATTTCATAAATGATGCACAGAAGCACAAACGTGTAATTTGGTAAAAATACGTAAGTTTATATATTAAATCATCTTTTGATCTTATTTATATATTAAATCATCTTGTGATTTAAATAAAAAATTTAGGCTCCTTTATTTATGCCTTCATTTATTTTATTTCAGCTTATGACCCTAATTGAAAATTTATTATGCGTTCGCGCATTGTTCATTGGATTAATATTTATTAATGTTAATATTTGTACAAAGCTCCAAAATAATTTAAAGGTGTCAGAATATTATTTTAATGGACCTTATTTTTTTTAAAATATTATGCCTAAATTATGAACTCAGTAAATGCCAAATCTGACTAAATCTGATTAATGCCCATAAATGTCAAAATCGTGCGACCAAATTTTTGGAGTGTACATAGCTTCAAAACTATTTAAAAGTGTCAGATGATTTTCCACCTTAATGGCATGAGCTAAGTACTTTGTTTTTCAACGTATTTTGACTCAATGAAAACAGTAAATGCTGAATCTGACTATATCTGATTAATGGCTCAAAATAGTGTTGTTGACGAGTGCAACAGTTACGTTAGCGATATCAACCTAGATAAACATGTATAAAATCGTAACATTTCAAGAGCGCAATAAATAACATACGTTGTTAGGCTTGGATGTTATGATCATTATGCACCAATCGGAATAATGATAGGCCGACGCATTAGCTAGAAATAAATTATATAGTTGAGGCTTTGGAAAAGGCAAACGTAGTTTTGAAATCTACGTGCCATCCCGTATGACCACTACAGCATTCGGGATGGCCGGGTACCTTCGTAGGATGACGTAAAATGAGAGCATGCAGCCACAGAGGGACTAAAGTTCTCTGTGGTTGCATGAAAAGGTACAGGTTGGCTCAGGAAGAGCCCTGCTTTGTAAGGGTACTGATTTACAACGCGGGGCGAACCTGAGCTGATCTAAATTGGTAATATGTATCGGTAAATCACTAAAGATAACTAGAAGTGAGGGCGAGAAGAAACTAAATTGGAGAAGATCCTCAGAAAACGGTCAAGCTTGTTGACTCGTGATGAATGAAAATTGGAATGTTATGAAATGGGTCAAAAATAAGTTAACTGCCTAAAGTTTGGGTACTGTCTCTGCACGAGTGGGAGAAGTTCACAAGATCGGAAGTTCTCTTCGCACCCGTAGCAAAGCAATAAAACTTAGGCTGCCTTTACGGTACGGATTCGAGGTACGACCGTAACTTATTTCTGGGACTATTTTTTGTGCCTGTTTTCGAGCGTGGGTAAGTTCTTGCTTAGAACAAAGGCGTGCACGTATATCATGTATAAAATGGAATGAATCGCCTAATGGGAGAGCTTCGACACTTCTGCGTTTACTATAAATACCAATACTTCATAAAATCGGTGTGCATTATTCTATCATCGTTCCAGATCGCTGTAGCAGTTGAAGCAAGAAGCTCTTCCATAAGTGTCCAAAGTTATTATTAAGCACAAACAGTATATTACGGCTCCGTAGACAACTTTTATAATCGGTTACAAAACTAATATTCTGTACCATCCTTGTTTGATTGTGACAATAAACTAAACTTAACTGTGAACTAGTGCGTTTCCGTTTCGTCCTTCTATCCTGAGCTCACCAAAGTCACATTTCTCTGCATCTGGGACCCGCACCTACGTGAAAGTCCGCAACAAGTGTGATGCTATTTTTTTTTAATGTACATAGCTCATAAACCATTGAGAAGGAATCGGACGATTTTTTGATCTTATTGTATAACGTTGTATGTATAGCGTTGTAATAGCGTTGTATGTATACGTTGTTAAGTATTGCGTTGTATGTTGTGAAGTACATTGATTTTAGATAGTTTTTAATAAATGAACACCATAGAAAATTATTTTGCATTATATTGCACTGTCTGTAATAGGTAAATGAGTAAAAATGATAATTTGTACTGATTTTTTTCGCACTGTTATAAGATTAAATTCTTACAAAGAAAGTAATATTTAAAAACTGATAAACTTAGAAGAGTTGTAAAGTTTGCTTAGCTGCAGGGAAAACAATCTTGCAGCCTCTCGGTATTTCCAAAATTACGAATACCTAATCTTGCAAGATCTTGGTATGTGCGTGATATCGCAATTAGCAGGTGCACGAATAAAATATTTTGATGAAAAGTATAGCGTTGTACGGGTAAAAAGTATAGCGTTGTATGTTGTGATTCTTGACATGGATATGATATCAAAAATAGTAGGTATTATTAAGAAAAAACTAATTCAGTTAAATTATACATACGAGTATAACAGGTGCAACTAAATTAAAGTTATACAATACAAAGCTAATCATAGCAATTATCAGATGCCACTATTTTCTGAAAGAAACCTTGTATTGAAACATAGAGCGTCAATGATGGCATCTGATAATCTGCGTCTTACGTGTGATTGAACCTAACAGCCTAATGAAGAAAATACCCTCTCCAACTCCGCATTCTGTGGCACTATTGCGACAAGACGGCCATGCTTATGACTGTATGTACTTGTACTTCTTAACCCGGGAATCGCAGTTTTTACCCCAAACAAACGCATTTCCACCCTACCGCAGCATGCACCGGTATCTTTGCGCGTGGTTGGCCGGCCAGCCAACCACGCGCCATTCAGCACGTGTGGCGCGCTGGATTTGATGCAACATTGATCTTGCAAGACCGATGCGTGACCTTGTTATTTCGAGATTGCATTCCCTACTAAACTGGGAAACTGTTGATCAGCTAAATTAAAAATAAAAATCGCGGCGACCGCGAGACGTAAGCGCGGTGACGGCGCGGTGATGGCGCTCCGTAAGCACAGATTACTAAATAGTTATTAGGCAATACAGAGGCGAGGCGATGTCGATCCGGTGCCGGGGCGTTAAATTTGCGGTTACCTTAAACTCAACCATCGACCACGGCACCTCTTGTAGACTGCAGTAAAATAAGTCGCGACCGACTAACCTTCACACTTCTCTGTCACACTGGTGTGAAGTACGGAATTATTTGAATCAAGAGGAAATAATGCTTACCGCATTTCCTAGATTGGAAACTGTTTTTTCTATTACATTATTCATCTAAGTTAATATTCAAGTCTATCTATTTATATCTATCTATCAGCCCGTATCCACCCACTGCTGACTATAGGCCTCCTCTCGTTTACACCAGTCTTTCCGGTACTGTGCTAATCTAATCCATTGGACCCCAGCGTACCTCACAATGTCATCTGACCATCGGGTGGTCTGCCTCAAAGTCTTAGCCCTTCTCTTGGATACCACTCGGTGACTGCCTTGGTCCACCTATTTTCGTCTCTTCTTGCAAAATATCCTGCCCATTTCAACTTTAGCCTGGTAATTCGCATCTTCAACTTTAGTTTGACGTCGAATTTCGATGTTTGGTATGCGATCTACCAAGCGGATGCCTATCATGGCGCACTCCATAGCTCGTTGGGCAACTCTTATTTTATACATGTGCTCTTTCGAGAGTGGCCACGGTTCCGCACCGTATGTGAGTATGGGCAAGACACATTGGTTAAACACCTTGCTCTTCAGGTTTTGGGGGCGTTTAGATTTGAAAACATCTTCCAGTTTTCCAAAAGCACCCTATCCGAGCTGGACTAACCTTGCGATCTCCTTCAGCTGGGAGCCCCAGCAGCGGTCTCAGCTACCAGGATGAGGACGTCAGCAAACCGCAGATGCAACATGTGGCGGCCGTTTACAGTGACACTTCTTGCACTCCAGTTTAAAGTCTTCATTACGTCTTCCAAGACAGAGGTAAATAGCTTCGGCGAGAGAGTGTCTCCTTGCCGCACGCTTCTCCTTATCGGAAGAAGGTCGGATATTTTGTGCAAGCGCACCTTCATTGTGGCACTGCTGTATAGCTGCCGGAGGATATTCACATAACGCTTGTCAATGCCACAACGAAAAATGAAACACAACCCAGTGTTTGACACTGTCAAAAGCCTTTCTATTTACTTACTACAAAAAAAAAAACAATCATAAATTAATCTGTTGAATTTTCTCATTTTATTATTTTAATTCTTCTCGTTTTAGTCTTCTTGACGTCCATACCACAGTGCCTTAAGACGAAAGTCTTCAATCAGTGTGTCCTTCCAGTCATGGCCTACGGAGGTGAAATGAGGACGCTCATAGTCAGACTATTCCACAAATTATAGGTACAGATCACTCAGAGAGAGCGTCCTTGGAGTATTTGTTAAGGATAAGATTCGTAATTATGTAATCTGACAGAGAACTAAGGTAACCGAAATTATAGCTGTGAGAATAAGCAAGCAAAAGTGCCAGTGAGCTGGTCATTTTCCCGAAGAACCAAAACCGTTGGGGTAAATGAGTTCTCGAATGGAGACCACGTTTAGGCAATCGTAGTGTAGGACGCCTTGTAACTAGGTAGTGACGACCTGTCAAAAGCAGCTGGCAGAAAATGAATGAGTAGAGCTGAAGACCGAGCTCAGTAGCATGCATTATGGGAGGCCTACCTTCAGCGGTAGATAACTATGGGCTGACTATTTTGATATAACGTGCTTCGTTTCAAAAATACAGGTGGTTTATTTTTTGAATCACTTTTTAAATAGCTAGAGGAGGCCACGTCCACTTGCTTGCTAAATTTACCGTTATAACTGGTGTCACAGTACTTGGTATGGGCACAAAAGCTACCAGCTATAATAAAGCAATTAAACTGTTGGTCCCGGCGGTTATTGATTACAACAGCAGTCGTCAAACCATGGCAGATGCCCTCAGAACGCCTGACAAACTATGTCACCATTGGCCAGCACTACCTCATACGACAAGAAAGCAATAACTTACCAAGGTTGCAAATGCGTAATAAAGGGTAATCGTTCTATTAGTGACCCCATTATCATTTATTACTTTTGATGCATAAATTCTGTAGTGATCTTTTGTCAGCTTCGGTAAAAGAGCATCGACACTGAAAACGATTAATTAAAACAATTATTTTAATCTGTGTGATTGATGAGTCAGCAAGTAATTTATATGATGATAAAACCTTTTATTTTTATGTATCATTATATTGAAAGGTTCTCACAAAGTAGTGTAATGAGAGTGGAAATTGCATGTTTAAAGTGTGTGAGAAGAAGGATTATTGAGCGAATCGAAGAGCCATACTCATCTCATCAAAACTGAAGTTACACCCTACGAATAAATACTTATTACTTATTCGTAGGTTACCCCCCGTTTTCCGATCTACAACATCCACTAAAGAGAAATATCAATTAATATTATGCAACTCCTGCTAATTCCTGGTAAATTACAACGAAATAAGATAATATTATATGAGTGAATTAAATGTTAGGTGCCATTCGTTTTCATTGCCAATCTATCTATACATATAATAAAACTGTAACGGATCCAATTGTGTACATTGAAGATATTTTGAAATATTCTTTTGGAGGATACTCTATATTCGATACTGAAGCCAAAACTGTATTTTTTTTTTCATTTTTGTCTGTCTGTATCTTGGATAGGCATCACGCCGAAACTACTGAATGAATTTAAATGAAACTTGGTATGATTTGAGTTCATACTACGAGGTAGGACACAGGATACTTTTAATCCCGAAAAATTGAAGGGGGAACCCTTTAGGATAGGCGTTGAAAGTTATTTAAAAGAACACGTATCACGCTGAAACTACTGGACAGACTTTGTTTCAACTTGGCAAAGTTAACGTATGGTAAAGTATAGTAATGGTAAAAATTTAGGATAATTTTTATCCCGAAAAAATAAAAAGTTCCTGCGGGATAATGTCCCAAATTCTGTAAATTGAAGATACGTTGTAATGTTTTTTGGAGGCCGTTCTATATTCAATACTTAAGCTAAAACTGTATTTTTGTTATTTTTATCGGTCTGTCTGTCTGTCCGTCTGTCTGTCTGTACCTCAGCAGCGAAACAAGCTGAATATAATCACTGAATTAAAATGAAATTTGGTATGATGTGAGTTCATACTTCGAGGTAGGACATTGAATACTTTTCATCCCGAAAAATTAAGGAGTTCCTGCAGGTGGAAAATTATTTATAAGAACACGTAGCATGCTGAAACTATTGGACGGATGTTGATGCAACTTGGCACAGATATAGTTTATAAGATGGGTCAAAATTATGGATACTTTTTGTCCCGAAAAAATAAAGGGTTCCTGCGAAAATTCTGTACATTAAAGATATTGTTTTTTTTTGGAGGTTACTCTATATACGATAATGAAGCTTAACTGTATGTTTATTCATTTCTGTCTGTATGTCTTTCTGTCTGTTTCTTGCCACGCATCACACCGCCGGAACTACTGGATGAATTCAAATGAAACTTGGTATGATTTGAGTTCATACTACGAGATAGGACATAGGATACTTTACATTCCGAAAAATTAATGGGCTCTCGTTGGATAGGGGTTGAAAATTATTTAAAAGAACACGTACCACGCTGAAACTAATGAACGGGTTTTGATGGAACTTAGTCATAGTTTATATGATGTGTTAAAATTGAGGATACGTTTTATCCCGAAAAAGTAAAGCGTTTTTGCGGGATAGAGGTCCAAATAAAGTTATTTTTTTTGGAGGTTCCTCTGTTTTCGATACTGAAGCCAAAACAGTTCTTTTTGTCTCTCTGTTTATCTGTAACTTGAACGCGCACGTATCACGCTGAAACTACTGGACGGATTTTTTGAAGCGGTCATCTATCATAATATATAAGCAATAGGTACGAAAGGTACGAAAATAAATGGTCTTGGGTACTTAAAAAATCTACTGAACAAGAATATATCATGTTTATTTTTTCACGCATCACTTAAAAACTACTGGACCGATTGCAATGCGGTTTTCATTGATAGACAGCTCTAGGTTTGATTAAAAAACAGGTGTTATTGGTATCTCAATCCGGGGTGTTAGAAGTCAAGCAGTTGATAAATATATTTTTGATGGCTGAAGAAAGTTTAATCAAATGTTGGTATATTGGTCATGGAATAGCACTTTATGGTACTTTGAACGTAAAGAAATGACCACGCGTGCGAAGTTGCGGGTACAGCTAGTAAGGAATATGCAGAGAATATGCAAGTTATTAAGTTTAATTTACTTTTCTTTTATCCCTGATACATTATGGTCTTGACATTCCACCTGAACCAACATCTTCTCATTTGGTTTGAATAGATATAAAACAGGTCCAATTCTGTCTGTTTGTCTGTCTGTCTGTATCTTGGCTGGGCATAACGATACTTAATGAAATTAAATGAAACTTGGCATGATTTGCATTCATACTACGAGGTAGGACATAGGATACTTGTCATCCAGAAAAATTAAACAGTTCCCGCATTATAGGGATTGAAAGTTATTTAAAAAAACACTTGCCATTCTGAAACTACTAAACGAATTTTGATGCACCTTCGCACAATCATAGTTTATATGATGGGTGAAAATTGAGAATACTTTTAATTCCGAAAAAATAAAGGGTTCCTGCAGGATAGGGGTCCAAATTCTGTACATTGAAGTTTTTTTTATTGTTTTTTTTTGGAGTTTATTATATACTAGCTGTACCCGCGGCTTCGCACGCGTGTTCTTTTCTTTAGGTTCAAAGTACCATAATATGCTATTTCAGGACCAATATACCAACATTTGATTAAACTTTCTTCAGCCGTCAAAAATACTTTATCAATTGCTCGGCTTCTAACTCACTGGATTGAGATACCAATTACACCAGATTTAAATCAAACCCTAAGCTATCTAAGAATGAAAGCCGCATTGCAATCGGTCCAGTAGTTTTTACGTGATGCGTGAACAAACAAACATACATACAGACAAACAGAAAGAAAGACACGATTAACAAAAAAAAAACGTTCAGTACCTTTTTTAAGCACCCAAGAGCATTTTTTTCATTTGTATTCATTTTCATTGACAAACAGACAGACAAAATTAAAATATAAACCAGTTTGGCTTCAGTATCGAATATAGAGAACCATCCAAAAAATATTTTTTATCTATACTTATAATAAAACTGTAACGGGTCCAATTCTGTACATTGAAGATATTTTGAAATTATTTTTTGGACCTTGGCGTCACACTTGCAAGCGAAAAATTGACAACTATCTAAGCACAGTGGGGTATGAGGAAACCGAGAACTTTATAAAAGGTTACAGATGACAGTAGGGGGTCTGTTTCGTCTCAACCAGCCAGGGAATTCTAGGCACAAAAAGTACATTCCTGCCGGATGTATGGAGAGAAACAGGCCCAAATTTCTTTAATTCCCAAAATATTTTGTTATACCAAAACCTATTTCATTAACTTATTATGCTTCAATTTACTAACTTAACCTATAGACATTTGACTTAACTTATGAATTCCTAAAGCATAGTTTAACTTCCCTCTTAGCGTAGATTTTTTCGATTCCATATATCTAAGTATTATGATCTAGCTATGATTTCCTGTATCTACGAAGCATATGGTTTCGCAAATACCCAGTTACAGTACGAATGAGTAACAGTAATCACAAATGGACTTGATATTTGGCATAACTCTTGTACATGTCCCTACACACTCTCATAAATAATATGATTATGAATTACGTTCTTATATACTACTAAATTCCTGCTACTACTTAATTACTACTTAATTCAGTGATGCATTTTTTTCTTTTTGGGTTATAAAATACTTTGTTTTACAACTATTACTATCTTTAAGCATTGTAATCTTTAAAACTGACTATATATAAATAAATATAAATAAAATTTCATAAAGGCTATATTTGACCACAATCTCTCCTCGGCACTTAATTCACTATGCCTCAATGATGTAATATTAAAAAGGGGAAGATGCGTTGTGATGCGCTTATACACGGCAACAATAAGCATTGATAGCAAACACTACGAGTATTAATTCAATAAAAATGTCCTGTATTATCCGACTCTGTGAAAATTACACAAGCAAGACTTCAAAAAGCCGAGAGATCACTCACCATGCGTAAGTTTGTTTATTTTAACCTCTGACCGAACCAAAACCCGTAGAGTGCAATATGAAATATCCCAATCAACAAGTGTGACAGAGATCGACATGTATCTTCCTTAATAGAACAAAAAATGTAATATACAACAGAAGCGACAATTTCACGACAATACCTAACGCTCGTCCTTGTTAGTGAAAAATTTACATTTTTTCCATTGATTTATGTCCACATATTATATCGTCACCTACATGGCAAACTCACGAACTTTTCAAGAAAATGAATTTTAATGCCAAACAGTTTAAAATGCGGGTATACACACTGTAGCAAATTCTTGTATCTCTAACTTTATTAGTTCTGCCATCTTTCATGATAGTACGGATTGAATCGACCTCAGTAAACTAGCGTAAATGGCAATGCTAAATAACCTGTACCTTTTAATTACATAACATGTAATTAATATTATAATTAAACTTACAATTTTCCAGGATAAAAGTATCCTATATTTTATTCCAGGAAATAAGCTATCTGCATTCTAAATTTCATCAAAACCCGTCTAACCGTTATCGCTTGAAAGCTCTCCAAACAAACTAACAGACAACGTTTCACTTTTATAAATTGATATGGATTATTTAAACAATTCTGAATTTATACAAAACCAGATGCAGGTAGTTGCAGACAACTACTTCAGTCTGCTCGTGTTTCGATCAATACAACTTGATCAGAAAATGGAAAAGCCCAGGTGAGGACGGGGTGACTTCGACCTCTTTCGAGTGACCTCTTAAAATCAGGTGGTAAACCTGTATGAGCTTTATAATTTTTTCAATCCTGTTCTGAATAATGAGACAACTTCAAAGACGTAAACTTAATATAAATAATTGAATGACACGAGTTATTAAAAATTTAATATAAATGTTGTCATTCATGATCCAGTTCTTCTAAACATAGATATTAAAAGATGTTCTGATTTGTAGTATTATTTTTCAAAAAGAGTCATACTCTTCTGAAAAGATACCACCCCATCTCACTCCTGAGCCGTCTATAAGTTCGCGGAGGATTTGGTACCATAGACCACATACATATAGTGAGGCAGATTATACAGAAGTCCGAAGAGTATAATCAGCCCCTGTGTCTTTATTTTTGTGGACTATGAAAATGGTTTTGATTCCGTTGAGACCCGGGCTGTTTTGGCTGACTGCAGTGATGCCAAGTGGACTGGTAGTATAACGAGGTGTTGAGATGTCTTTATGACGCCACGAATATGAGTGTTTAAGTACAGGACCAGCAGTCTAAACATATCCAGTTGCGCAGAGGAGTGAGAAAGGGGGAAGTTATACTAGTATCCCCGAAACTGTTCACTCAACAAACTCGTTGGAAGATATATTTAAGACTGTGGATTGGAAACAGAAGGGCATAAATGTAAACGGTGAGTACATCTCACATTTACGATTTGCCGATGACATAGTCCTTATGGCGGAATGGATGCAGGAACTTAAGCAAATGCTAAAAGGCCTGGTTGATGCTTCTAGACATATCGGTCTTGGGATGAACTTTGATAAGACCAAGATCATGTATAACTATTTAATTACCTCAATACATGTAGCTGTTGATGGTGAGCCCCTCGAAGTTGTTCATGAACATGTCTATCTCGGGTAAACTTTGCAGTTGGGTAGACACAACTTCGAGAAGAAAGTGAACAGAAGGATTTAGTTGGGCTGGGCAGCGTTTGCGAAACTTCGTCAGGTCTTCTCGTCGTCCATTCCATAGAGCCTGAAGACGAAAGTCTTCAATGCGTGCGTCCTACCAGTGCTGACATACGGAGCTGAGACGTGGACATTCACGGTGGGACTAGTTCACAAGTATAAGGTCACTCAGCGAGTTATAGAGAGAGCTATGCATGAAGTTTCTCTGAAGGATAAGATCCGGAACGAGGAAATCCGACGGAGATCCAAAGTCACCGACATAGCTCAGAGGATTAGCAGGCTGGAGTGGCAGTGGGCTAGTCACATTTGTCTAAGAACGGACAACCGCTGGGGTAAACGGGTTATTGAGTGGAGACCACGGCTTGGCAAACATAGTGTAGGACTTCCACCGACCATGTATGTTTGCACACCATTGTTATGGTAGAATATACTGGACTTTTATAATTATTATTATCATCTACTAAACAACTACATTCTTGTGAATAAATAATTCTGATTCTGGTGAAATGACTACCTGCGAAAGGCGGCAGGTAAAAAGTGAATGAGAAGAGCCGAGAACTGGGCTCTATGGCGTTCATTGGGAGAGGCTTATATCCAGCAGTAGACGGATACAGAACGATGATGATGATGATGATTAACTTGATCAAAACGTCAAGGTGAATAAAATAGAGTTTTTAGCGTGATTATGTCCCGTTTAAAATAGGTGTTTGAATCGAGAAATAGTAACAAGTAAAAATAGCATAGAATAGCAGTATTTATACTCATTTACTCATTAATAGTACTCATTTACTCATTGTTATAATATCAGGACTAAATATCTATACTTATAATAAAACTGTAATGGGTCCAATTCTGTACATTGAAGATATTTAGATTTTTTTTTTTTGGAGGGCACTCCTTATTCGATTCTGAAGCCAAAACTGTATATTTTTTCATTTTTGTCTGTCTGTCTGTCTGTCTGTCTGTATATTGGCTAGGCATCACGCCGAAACTAATGAATGAATTTAAATGAAACTTGGTATGATTTGAGTTCATACTACGAGGTAGGACATATACAGGATACTATACTTCCCGAAAAATTAAAGGGTTCCTGCAGGATAGGGATTGAAAGTTAATGAAAAGAACACCTATCACGCTGAATTTACTGGATTTTGTTGCAACTTGGCACATTCACAGTTTATATAATGGATATAAATTGAGAATACTTTTTATCCCGAAAAAATAAGGAGTTCCTGCGGGATAATGTCCAAATTCTGTAAATTTAAGATATTTTGTATTTATTTTTTTGGAGGCTGTTCTATATTCAATACTGAAGGCAAAAATATGTTTTTTTAATTTTTGTGTCTCTGTCTGTCTGTATCTTGGCAGCGCATTATGCCGAAAACATTCTATGAATTCAAATGAAACTTAGTATGATTTGAGTTCATACTTTGAGGTAGGACATTGGATACTTTTCATCCCAAAAAATTTAAGGGTTCCTGCAGAATAGGGGTGGAAAATTATTTAAAAGACCAAGTAGCACGCTAAAACTATTGGATGGATGTTGATGCAACTTGGCACAGACATAGTATATAAGATGGGTGAAAATGGAGGATTCTTTTTATCCCGAAAACATAAAGGGTTCCTGAGGGATATGGGTCCAAATTCTGTACATCAAAGATGTTGTGTTTTTTTTTTGAGGTGCCTCTATGTTCGATCATGAAACCTAAACTCGAAAAACTCACTAAGTTTTTTTCACTTTTGTCTGTCCGTATTTTGGCCGCGCATCACGCCGCCGGAACTACTGGAAGAATTTAAATGAAACTTGGTATGATTTGAGTTCATAATACGAGGGAGTATAAAGAATACTTTACATCCCGAAAAATTAATGGGTTCTTGCAGGTTAGGTTAGGTTACGCTAAAAGTAATAGACGGGTTTTGATGTAACTTGGCACCATCTTAAGTGTAAAATTGGGTGATGGGTTAAAATTTAGGACACATTTAATCCCGAAAAAGCAAAGGGTTTCTGAGGTATATGGGTCCAAAGTTATGTTAACATTGAAGTAATAAATAATATTTTTTGAGGATTCTCTATATTCGATACTGAAGCCAAAACTGTTTATTTTTATTTTTGTCTATCTGTTGTCTGTATCTTGACCGTGCAACGCATTGAAACTACTGAATGAATTCAAATGAAACTTGGTATGATTTCAGTTCATATTACTATTACTACTTTTTTTTTAAAGTTATTAAAAAGAACACGTATCACGCTGAAACTACTGAACGGATTTTTTGATGCAAATTGACACAATCATATATCTTTACTTATTTTAAAGCAATGGGTACGAAAAAGGCTGTACAAAGAATATAGAAGAAGCTGTATAAAAAAATGCTCTTGGGTGCTTAAAAAAGCTATTGAACAAGAATATAAGAACTTTTTGAATAGTATCTTTCTGTCTGTTTGTCTGCATGTTTGCTTTTTCACGCATCACGTAAAAAGGTAACGTAAAAACCAACAAACATACAGTTTTTACAACTGGACAGATTGCTATGCAGTTTTCATTGTCATTGGGTTTTGGGTTTGATTTAAAAACTGGTGTCATTGGTATCTCAATCCAGTGAGTTAGAAGCCGAGCAATTGATAAAAGTATTATTGACGGCTGAAGAAATGTTGATCAAATGTTGGTATATTAGTCCTGAAATAGCACATTATGGTACTATTAACCTAAATAAAAGACCACGCGTGCAAAACCGCGGGTACAGCTAGTTATGAATATAAGTACAGGATAGCTTAGAATACTCAATCTGTACTTATAATAAAGCAATAGGAACGAAAAAGTTTGTTTAAAGAAGATAATTAAAAAATGAAATGGTCTAGGGTACATAAAATATACTACTGAACAAGAAAGTTAAAACTACTGAGCTTTTAAAAATTCGAGTCTGTTTGTCTGTTTGTCTGTCTGTATGTTTGTTCTCGCATCACGTAATAACTACTGGACAGATTGCGATACGGTTTTCACAGTTGGATAGCTTATGTTTTGACTTAAAAACTGGGGCACTATATATCTCAATCCGAAGAGTAAAGCCGCAATCGATAAAAATATTTTTGACGGCTGAAGGAATTTTGATAAAATGTTGGTATATTGGTATTTTAGGTCCTGGAATAGCACAAAGAGTACTTTAACCTACAGAAATGACCACACGTGCAAAGCCGCGGGCATCGGTTAGTATTATAATATCAGAACTAAATATTATGAATATAATATATACAGAATGTAACAAAATTACCTCTTAAGTACCAAGGCTCTTAAGTTGCCTTGCCATGTAGCATAAATATCCCATATTTATTTTACATGGCAAGGCGAACAAAGATATAATAAGAACTCATTCATGTATATCGATAAGTGAAAAGTTAACGACACTAATGTGGCGCAGAAATGCTGAACTTAGTGTCCCAGATTAAAATACTGGTTGCGGGGTTAACATTTGTGTAATGGACATAAAATTAAATGTTTGTGCTCGGCTCTTAGATATTTGTGGTGTGTTGATGTGTACGACACAAGAAATCCTAGTGCAGGGGTATGAGTGTGTAATAGTAAAAAAATGACCAACTTCCATGAAACAAATAAAAAAATAATCGACTCGGAAATCTAGGAGAATCTAGAAAAATACGGCGTGAGCACATACAAAAAGTCTGAATAATCTGAAAAGTCTGAACACTCATCTAAGTGAGAATTTCTTCCATTTTTGAAGTAAAGCGTGCTCTGTTTGTGTGGCGTTCACGCCGAAATGGCAAAACTGATTTTGTTAAAACATTTAATAAGGCTCTAAGATAAAGTATTTTAGCTGTGTACACTCGTGTTTCGACTTTTCAATGAATTTGGATTTTGGATTGATAAATGGAATACAGATAATCAAAGGTTGTACAGATAACCATTTGCCCGGTTTGATTCCATAGAGAGTTATAAACTGCTGGCTACAGACAATATAATGTTTTTTTTATTCGCATACATTTTGCTACGTGCTAGAGATGATATATGATGATACATGATGATGATGATGATGATACATTTATCACAACAATAAAATAATTGGTTACTTGGTCACTTACAAGTGTTCATGCAGATTATGATAGTCGTTTTTAGTGTCTATTCTCTCGAAAAAGTAGGGCATCAATGTCTGTATGGTAAACAGCTTGTCCAGTTGCAATTTTGCTTGTTCTACCGACCCTTTGTCCAAAATAATTGTTCTTTCTAGGTATTCTCGAGCTGCGAATTAGATAAAGATTGATAGATGTAAAACATAATTTTTAAACATTATTTTTCGTGTTTAATGGTTCAGTCGTTGTGCCTTGTGGGCTGTTTTGGTTAAAAACATCTAGTACGTAGTACGACCATGGTTGAAATATCGTGGTGACAGACTATCCAGAGCAGTCGCCGGGAAAGATACGGCACTCTGTAATATAAATTATTATATAAAAATAAAAACCTTTAGATTTTTATTTTTAAATATAAGATGCAGTCGGAGGCATCATTCATTTCATTTCTCCTTTGACGGGATCAGCTAAAACCTGGCGAGCTACTCTTCACGCCTCCGGCTGCATCTTTTATTTCAAAATCAAAAATCTAAACCTTGTTTGCCAGTTTTAAGTTATGTTCGCAGTCGGGTTATTTGTTTTTATTATGATTTATTTTATTTTAAGCTTTATAATTGATATTTCTAAGAATTAGTGAGAATGGTTGCTAACCAAATTAAAATCATTATAAATTCTAAATGGATATTCGAAATGAAAAATGATACGAATAACCTAAAGATTATTTTGAAATACCTATTCAATGATATCCCACTTGACAAAGCCATATTCATATATTGATACATACATACATACATACATATATTGATTGTTGCCATATTTAATTTTGATTAATATCATGTTCTTAGTAGCACTCGCAAGATTAAGACAAATCGATTACCGGAAGAATAAGAAAAATCGGACTACGCTTGGTTTATATAGTATACATAGTTTATATAGTGCCACAAAGAACAGACATACCTAAATAGGCTGATAGAAACATTAGCGGGCCTTTGCATTGCGCATTCTGGTAAAAACTGGACTACAGCTACAGGAAAACACACATGTCATCAACAACAAAGATACAGAGACATACTCAGACTGTAGAGCGTATGAGAGTCACTGCTAAAACGTGTTATACAAACGCCACTCCGATTGCGACTAAGGCGAAAGAAGTCCAATTGTGTATGTTGCAACAAATTTATGCGCATTCGAGGAGTACCTAATCTTTTATTTATTAAAATTCACTCACGTCTTAGCTGTCTAAAACCCCCAGGTCTAATACTATTATTTATTCTTTGACCCAGGTATTACCAGTAAGTAAAGTAGAGGTTTTCGCAGAATAATACTACACCGACAATACTAAACCGACCTCGTCGACCTCGCCGGCGAGGTTGGTGTCTGTGTCTAAGTGTGTTGACAGATAATGAGGAAAGGTTGGACAAATCTATCGCTGCCTACACTGCGACAGCGATTTCTTCGTCTGGATCGCTAAAAATGGCTCTAGGACGTCTACGGAGGTGCTGTCCTAGAATAACACGTATGAGTTACTTTTAATGAACAAACCACGGGAACAAAGACGCGATTACAGCTAGTACATAATAAAAAACAGAAAGGTTTTTTTTAAATGCCATTTTGGCCTCCATATCGATTTAGAAGTTTATCTTTGACGACCGGTTGGTCTCGTGAATAGTGATCCTAGGTACGTAATCAAACGGTCGTGGGTTTGAATCCTGCAAGATGCAATCATTTGTGTGATGAGCAGAAATATTTGTTTCCGAATAATGGATGTTATAATATTTATATATATGTATGTGTATCCGTTATCTAGTGCCCATAGTACAGGGTATTCTAGTTTGGGGCTAGCTATTTGGTGTGGAATTGTCCCGAATATATTTATATGTATTTATCTCAATTATAATTTTCATTAAATATTTAATGTATATGATGTAGCCCATTAGTACCATTTTATAAACAGATGTATTATTTTAATTACTTTAAAATAAGCATAACTTTGGACCCCTATCCCGCAGGAACCATTTATTTTTTCGGGATAAAATGTGTCTCTAATTTTAACACTTAATATAAGCTTTAACTGTGCTAAGTTACATAAAAATTCGTCAAGTAGTTTCAGCGTGATACGAGTACGTGTTCTTTTAAGCAACTTTCAACCCCTATCCTAACTCTTTATACTATCAGGAAAAAAAGTATCCAAAATGTTTATCCATAACATTAGCTATGATTGTGCCAAGTTGCATCAAAATCCGTATAGTAGTTTCAGCGTGATGCGTGTTCAAAGAGATAGACAGACAGACAAATAGATAAAACAGAACATTTTGGCCTCCATGTCGATTGTGAAGTTTATCTCAAATATGTTTGTTTTCAATTATTTCATGTACAAATTTGACCCAATTACAGTTTTATTATAGTACTAGCTGTGCCCGCGGCTTTCCCCGGGCGGTCATTTCATTTAAAAGTAGCCCATTCATGTTATTCCAGGACCAACATTTAACAAACAGAGAGCATTATTGTGCATTGTTCCTACAATGTACAATGCAATACATTTCTTCAAAAATCGTTCAGCCGTCAAATGCTTTTTTATCGATAGCTCGGTTTCTAATCGTTGGATTAGGATACCAAAGTACCCCAGTTTTTAAGTCAAACCCTAAGCTATCCAACAGTGAAAACCGCATTGTAATCGGTCCTGTAGTTTTTACGTGATGCGCGAACATACATAGAGTCAAACAAACTAACAAACAAACAGACAAACAGACAGACACGATTTTTAAAAATGTTCTGTTCTTTTTTTTAAGTGCCCTAGATCCTTCTGTTTAAGTAATTATCTTCTTTGTACGGACTATTTCGTTCTTATTGCTTTATTATAAGTATAGATAGATAAAGAAAATAGCAGAACTTATTGAATTTAAATTCATACCTTGAAAGGCCAAATGAAACCGGAAGAACTATTGTACAAGAATTCAAGATTTTTGATACTTGCTCAACATTAACCCTGTCAATTTTATAAAATAAAATTACTGGATAGTGTTTTTGGCATTTTCGTTGGTTTGATTACTAGCTGAGGCGAGCAAGTTTTCAAAATTAGTTTTAATTAATTTTCAATATATATATATATGTTTCCTTTGAGTAAAATTAGGTATAATATAAAAAATTATATTAAAGCATCAAGGAAAAAAAGTCTGTTCAAAAAATAATTATAAAAAATGGTCTAGGGTAAATGTTTAGAATAAGATACTGAACAAGAATATAACAATAAAAAAAAACCTCTCTGTATGTTCGCGCATTACGTAAAAACTACTAAACCGATTGCAATCGGATTTCATTGTTGGCTAGCTTAAGGTTTGACTTTAAAACTGGTGTGCTTGGTTTCTTAATCTGATGGAAATTAGGAAAGGATTCACAAACATACACAAACACAAATAAATACATACATGCGCACACGCAGTATGCGCGCAATAAGGCGTATTGGCGATATATCGCCACCCGATCATTGACTAGATCGATATTATTGGTACTTCTCATTTAAATCTGATATAAAAAAACTCTATGACCCTAATAACATCTGGCGTATTTTAGACGGCGTTATTTCCAGCGTACCATCAAGAAAGCCTAGCTTCCCATATTGGCTGGGTCGGCGTTGTCTGGTCAGAGTACATATACCTATAGTACTATAAATGTACTGTGGTCTAGTTGGCTAATCTGTAACTAATGCTATAATCACGATGTGTCAACTATAATCACCCATCTCAGTACACAATGAAAACAAAAATAAACTTCAAAAGAAGAATAATTAATTTCGTTTCTTTTCAATAGCCGTAGTTACCCACTGTGTCTAACACTAATCTAATAATGTAAGCACTTGGGTGACTTTTAATGTATGTTGGTAAAGCATACCTACAAAGTTTCACGAGGAATAAATCATATTTGGTCAGAATTTATACTTATGGTAGTTATTATAACATTGTTCGTTTGTTTCAGCACACCAATTGAATAAATCAATATATTTTTACGCGACCATCCAGAGAGTAGCCGCAAATACAGGCGCATACGCAAAGTGTGGCTAGTTAAATATAAATCAATAACTAGAACAATAAAAAAAACTTACGAAACTCCTTCTTAGTGAAATGCGTTTGCTTCTTCACCCAATCATCTAACAGGTTTATCGCAGCATCCATCTGTCCAGGTTTGTCCAAGCCATGTTCCTCCCTTACGTGCTGCAACGTGTCAGGATGGAACTTCAGGATTGTATGAGCAGGTAGTCTATCCATGTTGCTGTTCGATAGTCTTTTATCAGGAAGTCTGTTATACGCGGTTGTTATTTTTAGATAAGGTAGAACTGTCTTTCGCTGTAGCCTCCTTGTAACTGAGCGTTGAGACGTACTGAACATTTTTACTTTTATACCGTTATTTTATTTACGCGGTAATATTATAACTTCGGGCAATAATGTATGTATGTATGTTTAACATGAATAAAATAAATGTTTGATATAACTTTTGATAAATTGCTTCAAAACACACAGGTAATAAATAATCCAGCCTTACACGGCCCATAAAAAACCTTACATGTGGCTTTTTATTGAAAACCATGCAAATAATCACAAGATTGTGTTAGGACTTTGATGCTTTGCTGCGTTCTTACAGTGACCAACTGAAACTAGATTTTTAGCCGAAAACGAAACCGAAACCTTGTACCATTATTTATTCTGTGCCAAAACATTGCACCCATGTTTTACAAGAGTTCATTCAAGTTTAATGAAATAAAAGGATTCAATTTAATTATAATTATATTAGATAGTTGACTTATATTAGATACTTATACTACTACATTGACTACTTTATTAGATACTTGTATTTAGGGTTGTTTAAGACGTCACGTAACACTGGTCTTGGAGAGACCCGTGACGTCACCTACCGGCCCCAACGGAAGACCAGCGCTGGTTGTTGATCTGTCGATTACAACCAGCATAACGCTGAGTTGGGACCGATTCATGTCAATTTTCTTTGCATTTATTTATTGTGTTTTAATTTGTTTTATTTTTGTTGTGAAATAATGTATTTTTATTCTCTCTTTCTTTCTTACATTATAATTACTTATATTAGATAGATTTTAGATTTACAAATAATGTATTATATTATCTAGAACCTCAGTACTTATTTTAGTGAAACAAACCAGTCAAGATTTAAATAGTTTTGAGACATTGCAACAGCAATTTTAATATTACAAAATAAGTTTTTTTCTTGTTATTAATATCTGTA
Source organism: Alsophila aescularia (assembly GCA_946251855.1). Taxonomy (NCBI): domain Eukaryota; kingdom Metazoa; phylum Arthropoda; class Insecta; order Lepidoptera; family Geometridae; genus Alsophila; species Alsophila aescularia. Next base: position 12,271,906 of record OX276385.1, read on the forward strand.
TTAATTTTTGACAAGAGTTTTTCATCATTACCAGTAATCTTCTAAACATATAATGAATCAATAAGGAGATAATAAAATATTTTTCCAAAAAAAATAAATCGACTTCATAATAAAAATGTTATTTTGTAAACAACCACTAAAAAGAATAAAATTGTTATAAATATCAAAATCTGTATGTATATACATTGTTGTATATACTGCGTGTTTTATTAAAAATAATTACAATTCAGCTAGAACAGTGTCACTTTTTCGAAATAACCAACTCAATAATAATGCATAAAAACAACATAAGATAAGAAAGAGTTTTTTGAAGGCGGTGCCAAGCCGAGCCATAATTATTAATATGCTTGAACTTATTCAAAACGATAATGTCTTAAACGGCTTGACAAGCTATATAAAATAATAGGCTTTTATAGTAATTATCTACAAAAACTAAATCATTAACAAGATTGCTGTATTCGTGTCAATCGGTTTGTAAACGCGTGAAAGTCAAAATCTTCCCGTGTGAGTCTCTTGTTTTGTCTCTTCTGCGTTTCGTGTTTTGTATGAGGGTGCGTCATAGACAACTGCATATTACTTCGTACGTAGATAGTTTTTTTTTTTTTTAAGTTTATTAGATTAAAATGATACCTGGGTTTGGCACCGCCTTCAAAAAACTCTTTCTTATCTTATGTTGTTTTTATGCATTATTATTACGTTGGTAATTTCGAAAAAGTGATACTGTTCTGGCTCAATTGTAATTATTTTATTCATTTTAGTGGTTGTTTACAAAATAACATTTATGTTATGAAGTCGTTTTTTTTTTTAATAATGTTTTATTTTTTGATTTTTGGTAGCCTAAGCAAACATCGGAAAGAATATATGCCTAAGAAAATAGTAGATACTCACTTTAGACTCAAAGCGTTGGTAAATTAAAACCAAGGATGAATAAAACCTACATATGTAACAACTGAATTAGTTTTGACCATTTTCCATCATTTTGTTGTTGCGTTCCTGTGACTACCTTCCGGCTCCATCATCAGACCCTGAAAACCATATAACACCAGAGAACTCATCAAGACAAACCAAATGAGCCCAAACTCGAAGGGGTTCCATAATTTTGTTGTTGAGTTCCGATGACTACCTTCCAGCTCCATCATTCCTGGATACCACATAAAACCAGAGAACTCACCAAGACGAACCAAAGGAGCACAAACTTGAAAGGGTTCCATCATTTTGTTGTTGAGTTCCTGTGACTACCTTCCGGCTCCATCATCAAACCCTGGATACCACATACCACCAGAGAACTCATCAAGACAAACCAAATGAGCCAAACTCGAAGGTGTTCCATCATTTTGTTGTTGAGTACCTGTGACTACCTTCCGGCTCCATCATCAGACCCTGTATACCACATAAAACTAGAGAACTCATCAAGACAAGACAAACGAAATGAGCCCACTCTCGAATGGGTTCCACCATTTTGTTGTTGAATTCCTGTAACTACCTTCCGGCTCCATCATCAGACACTGGATACCACATAAAACTAGAGAATTCATCAAGACAAACAAAATGAGCCTAAAATCGAAAGGGTTCCATCATTTTGGTGTTGAGTTCCTGTGACTGCTTTTCGGCTCCATCATCAGACCCTGAATAAAACATAACACCAGATAACTCACCAAGACAAACCAAATGAGTCCAAACTCGAAGGGGTTCCATCATTTTGTTGTTGAGTTCCTGTGACTACCTTCCGGCTCATCAGACCCTTGATACCACATAAAACCAGACATGATCTCATCAAGACAAACCAAATGAGCCCAAACTCGAAGGGATTCCATCATCCGATTGTGTAGTTGACTACTAATACCTTATTTGACTACTAATACCACTACCACTACCACTACCACTACCACTACCACCACCACCACCACCACCACCACCACCACCACCACCACCACCACCTCCACTACCACTACCACTACCACTACCACTACCACTACCACTACCACTACCAAAACCACTACTACTACTACTGTAGTTTTTAATTGTCATCAGAACTACACCCCTGTGTAAAACTTCAGAATCTTTGGACGTCCTTAAATTGTTCAAAATTGACTTGCAATCCAGTCCTAAACATTATAACACAGTGAATTAAATTAAAGCTTGTTTAAAACTACTAAACCAATTTTGATGAAATGTATACAATGTATACAGTACCACTCTAGAGGTCTTCTTACTCAGGTAAAAACAATCATCTAATTCGGTTCAGGAATTCCAAGATATTAGAGAACATAAACTATAAAACAAATTGGTTTTCTAATAAAACTACTGAACCAATTTTGATGAAATTTATACCCGGACCACCTGGAGAGTATACCCTTTCAAACTAAAATAGATTTTTTTTAAATTGTTCCCAATTGACGGAGATATCGACTGACATACATAAAAAAAAACATACATACAGCAGAACATATAACCGTCTCTTTTTGTGAAGTCGATTAAAAAGATTTCAGCTAAGCTCAAGTTTCGGCAGATTTTTGGCCGAAACCGAATTCACAGCTGTACCTAGTTTTGCGCGGAGGGTATTGTATTTATCAGCCTCTGTATGTATGTACGTACGTTTGTTCCTTTGTGGCACTATAAAAGACCAAACGCGTGGACCGAGTTTAATGATTCTTACGTCTGTAAATTTGTCTTGATCTTGTGAGTGTCACTAAAGACATGACATTAATCAAAAATCAATATGGCGACAACCATACGCCATATAGTTGAAAAGAAAACGAAAATAAATCGACGAACTTATGTTAAGTGGTCATATGTGTGTGTCATTGCAAAGGTATTTGAAAATCATCTTTAGGTTTCTCCTATAAGTTTTCATTTTGAATGACCATTTAGGATCGTTAATGATTTAAATTTGGTTAGCAACCATTCTCATTTAAATGTTTGCTTGTTTTAAGTTTTGTTTGCTGTCGTTTTTGTAACAATTTTTATTGTCTTGTCACATGATAGCTAATTCGTGTTGTATTGCTAAAATAGGTGTGACTGAGGAACAGAATTTGAGCAATTTACCAATCAAAATATTAGACTGACTATACCTTTCTATGTTAGATGGACTTAACAAATTAAATAAGTATTATCGATTGCATGTTGTATAGTCGATCATGCTGTTCAGTGAATCAATAACTCAATATCAAGTCAAATTTATTAAAATTAAAAAAAAACACATATATATTTCCCTCGTCAACTGATCAAAATTCACATTACTTATTACTTAACTACCAGTTAGCAAGGGTAATAAAGGTAAGGGTAAGGGTAAAGGGTAATGAGTTTGACAATCTATGTATGTATGTATGCATATCCTCATATATACATATGTGGAGGATCCACCATAGCGTCGACCCTATTGGTCCGATTTTGAGAAACGAGGGTTCAATCAATTTGTCTTCATAGTACTCTTACTTGGGTACTTAGTGTCATAGGCTATTTTCTACCCGATTGTAGTCGGGTTTTAGTTTTTGAACTTATTTCTTTTGCTACAATATATAAGTCGAGGTACAGCCTTTTTTAGCGATCATTCTATTGCAATACAGTATTGATGTATTAAAAGGAAAATACATCAATGCATTGGCGATCTTATGTTTTTATTTATTTTGCACGGATGCATGAATTGCTAGAGTCATCATCACCTCTTGAACATACAAGTGTATCAGAAAGTAGAAATATATAAAAGGTTATCTTAGAGGTACACTAAAACATGTTTTATTGTGCCCCGTTTTACTTTGCCCCAAAACTACCCTTGAAAAATAAAAATAATTTAATTTTTGATGTTATGGTCACGTCTTTTACGTATGTAAATCTATTTCTTACAATAAATATGAGACTTTGAAAACATAAATATGCACACTCACCTCAAACTTATCGATATATACTCGTATAAAAGAACGAAAATAATTTTGGATAAATCAGTCGAATTTACTGACAAAAACAAAATATTTCTCGGAAAGACAACAAGTAGCAATCAATCTGCAAAATGACAACTATAACAAGATGGCGGTTTGATCGCTTCTTAAATCAGTGAAATTAGTTTTTTTATAACGAGTTAAGAATAATGCGGTTGTTTTACTGTGCCCCGTGTGTTATTGTGCCCCGTCTCACCCTATACATGTAAAGTATCTCATAATATTCCATATCGGCAAGATTCAGTTTTTGAACCGCACAGTTGATTGCAATTGATTTCCTCTTAATCGATCTCCGTCTTTCCAAAGTGTAACAATACCAGTAGGCGACCATTTGGAGCTTTTGGGTGTCGAACTCAGATCAAACCTGAATTTTGGGTCTTATATTGAATCCAAAGCCAAGGTAGCTGCAAAAAATCTTGGTATTTTGTCTAAGGTTAGTTATTTCACACCGGGACAGCTTTTGAATCTTTATCAAGCACAGGTCCGATCTTGTATGGAGTACTGCTGCCACCTCTGGGACGGTTCTGCCAAGTATCAGCTCGAGTCTTTGGATTCAATTGAGAGACGTGCTATCAGGCTCATTGGGGATGACACTCTGGTAAAGAGTAAGCTTAAAAGTCTGGTGCATCGACGTGAGGTAGCAAGCCTGGCGGTATTCTACAGATTGCACTATGGAAAGTGTGCACAAGAACTGCACAACCTGATTCCCCCATCACCTTTCCATCACTGTACGACTAGACGATCAGCAAAGCGCCACCCTTTCATGGTTGAAATACCTCGCACAAGAACGAAGCGTTACGCTTCTTCATTTATTATCAGAACTGCAAAGGAGTGCAATGCCCTGCCCTCGTCAGTGTTTCCGGTAAATATAACCCCGGTGTGTTCAAGTCAAGAGTGAATAGGTATCTACGAGGCAAGCGTGCTACACCTTCGACCACATCATCGCTTTCCATTAGGTGAGATCGTGGTCAAACGATTGCCTAGTCCGTAATAAATATATATATATATATATATATATATATATTAGTATATGAAAATCTTAGAAAAATCAAGACTAGTATTTTTACCCGACTACGGCGAAGGAAGGGAAGGGTAATGAGGTTAACAGTCTGTGAATGTATGTAATGTGGATGTTCCACCATAGAGTCGCCCCTATTGGTCCGACTTTGACAAGCGAGGTGTCAATCGATGTGTCTTCAGCAGGGTGACCGCAAATCAACGACATTAAGAAATGTCCGCAAATGAGCAATCGTAACGGAATAGTAATCGTTTATGACGTCAATGTACTGTCAGTCCTTGTCATATGATAACACAATGACAACGACTGACCGCCCTTGTCATATCTTAACACAATGACAAGAACGGACAGTGCATTAGTATCACTATCGCTATAGCTTTGAGTTAGGCGGTCATTAGCCAGGTATAGAGTGTCTGTCATAGGCAATTTTTTTACCCGACTACGTCAATGCAATGGAAGGGTAATGTATTCAAACTAAGAACTTGGTCTAAGATTATTTTGCATGGTGGTAAACTTTAGCGAGTGTCGTCTCAGGTGTTTATTTGTATTAAGAATATATATACGCCAAGTGCGGTACATTATGACGTATGACGTTGGGGTAGACGAGTGGAGACCACGTTAAGGAAAACGTAGTGTAGGATGCTCTGTGGCCAGGTGGAGTGACGACCTGTGAAAAGTGGTGGGCAGAAAATGGATGAAGAGAGCTGAAGACCGAGCTCATTATCAACATCACCATCAACAGCCTGCATTAGTCCACTGCTGGACATAGGTCTCTCCTAATGCCAAAACCCAATCCCAATCTTCGGCTCTTCTCATGTATTTGCTGTCAGATACTTTGCGTAAATCGTCACTCCATCTGGCTGGAGGGCATCTTACACTACGTTTGCCTATGCGTGGTCTCTACTCAAGAACTCGTTTACCCCAATGGTCATCAATTCTTCGACTAATGTGACCGGCCCATTGCCACTTCAGTTTGCTAATTATTTGAGCTTTGTCGGTGACTTTCGTTCTCTGCCGAATCACCTCGTTTTTGATGTAATCCCTTAGAGAAACCCCGAGCAAAGCACGTTCCATACCTCGCTGAGCGACCTGAAACCAATGGACCAGTCTCGGCTTCGTTTGTCATTACGGGTAAGATGCACTGGTCGAAGACTTTCGTCTTCAATTTTGTTTTATAGATATTCATGCGGAGGCCAATACTTTGGGAGGCATCTGATAGGCTGGTCAGTATTTGTTGCAACTCTTGCAGAGAGCGGAGTCTCTGCAAGAACAATATCGTGTGCGAATCTCAAGTGTGATATGTACTCGCCGTTTATGTTGATGCCCATTCCATTCCAATCTAAAATTTTGAACATATCCTCCATTGCGTTGGTAAACAGTTTTGGGGATATGACATTCTCCTGTCGTACTCCCCTAAGCAATTGGATTTGTTCAGTTTGCTGGTCCTGGATTTGGACGGACATACAAGCATCTCAAAACTTGAATATATCACCAGTCCAGTTGGCATCGCTGCAAAGAGTCCAGAACAGACCCAGTTTCGATGGAGTCAAAGATCTTCTCGTAGTCCATAAAAGCCAAACACAGCGGCCTATTATACTCTTCTGACTTCTGGATAATTTGGCGCATTGTGTATGTGGTTTACAGTGCCATATCCTCGGCCAAACCCGGATTACTTGGGAGGCTGAAATTTATCAAATCTACGCGTGAGACGATTGGTGATGACCCTTGAGGGCAACTTATAGACGTAACTCAGGAGTGAGATGGGTCTATAATTCTTGAGAATGGTTTTATCCCCTTTCTTGAAGAATAGTACCACCATACTCCTGTTCCACGCCTCTGGAGTTCTCCCACAGTTAATGACAGAATTAAACAAAGCCTGAAGCTCTCTGAGGATAGGAGTACCTCCTGCCTTTAATAGCTCAGAGGTAATACCATCCTCACCAGGGGCTTTTGCATTTTTAGTTGTCTCAAGGCCATCTCCACCTCGTCCAGGTTGACATCTGATAGGTCATCGGTTTAGTGGCGGGTCAGTGTGGCTCTTGAATCTTCACTAGAAATTTCCGGTTGAGGAGCATGTGGAGCATATAATCAGCCATATAAATCCTCGATCTCAGCAAGAATATCAGGTTTTGACAAAGCGGTTTTGCCATCAGCTGTTTTTAGCTTTGTCAGATGACTCCTCCCAAGTTGCTGCATGAAAGTCTTGGACCCTCGGTTCTGCTCAATTGCATTTTGTATTAGGCGGGTATTGAAGCCGAAGGTCACGTCACGTCAGTATCGTGATTTACTTGTTGAGAGTCATCTGCTCTGTCATAGAGGCCATAGCATTTTCCCATCTTTGTGCCATTAGAGAGTCTCGTCTGAGAGCTTGGATTTCCGAGTTCTCAACATCTTGTTAAGTCCCTCGTTAACGTCATTTGTGGTTTCCACGGCAGCGAAATGTTTTTTCAGATTTCGTTGGAACTGTTGGAATTGTTCGAACCCAACTATGGTTTGCAGCTGATTCGGTTGTAGTGTGGACTTGATCATACGGATTCGCTCAAGCTTAAAGACGATACTCAGAGTGCCTCGGAACATTTGGTGATTACTTCCGGTATTGAACCTGTTGATTACAGAGATATCTCTGAATATATGCTTATTGTCCGTCATGATAAAGTCGATCTCATTTTTTGTAACACCATACGGGCTTCGCCATGTCCACTTTCTCTGGGGCTACTACCTAAAGAAAGAATTCATTAAGAAGAGCCCCTCCCTCTCCAGAAAGTTAACAAGTATTTGCCCTCTGCCATTTCTATTGCCAAACCCATGTGGTCCAATCCTCGATTCGTTGCAGTCTTGTACTTCTACATTAGCGTTGAAGTCAAAAACAACGTTGAAGTGAGCGCTCCTGGTGGTATGAAGGGCCTTGGATATGTCATCGTACATATCTTCTACCTCATCGTCTGAGTGCGATTAAGTCGGTGCGTAGACCTGTATCACCTTGAGAGTATATCTCTTGGTGAGTTTAATAATGAGGTACGCTACCCTAGTCGACACACTACAGACTTCTTCAACGTTGTTAGTGAGGAGTTTATGAACGAGGAACCCAACGCCGCCCTGGGATCAGTGGTCTCCCTCTCTGAAGTAAATCAGATGGCCCGGTTTCAGGGTAATTGTGTCCTCCCCCTCTTCTGATATTTTCCAGTTCTACTCCAGCTGTGCCATGTGTTCGTCCAGTCGTAGAGTGCGTCCATTATACGTAGCCAAATTCAGTCGTTGTTGGTGGCCTTCCGTAACCCGGGGATTCTTAGCACCCCCCGCCCTGCCGTTACTATCACCGCCACCTTGGTCAGAAATAGCAGAGCTGCCGGGAACTGGGGGCCGTTTCTTTGTAGTGTCTATCATGTGGAGAAAATGCCCATAATCGCCATGCTGGGTAGGTGGGCTGGCGATCGCAGGGCGCAGCTCCTCGCACCGGCGGCGCTGATGCCCATCACCGGTCTGTGCCATTTAGCTGCGCAGATTTGTGAATGGATATACCGCCATTCACTTTGTACCATGGTGCAAAGTGAATGCAAAAACGGTCTTGATAGAAAAGTCCACTTCTTTTTCCAAGTTAGCAAGGCATGTTAGAACACCGAAAGATGCCATACCTTTTCAAACTCCTGGCGTATATAAGATAGATTGCAGCTGCGGTAGTTCCTACATTGGACAAACCAAGCGTACTATAGCGGAAAGGGTCAAAGAACACATTGCAGCTGTAAAGAACCGCCAGATAAATAAATCTGCAATTGCTGAGCATTTGCTCGAATCGGGCCCTAATCACTGGATTGAACTCCATGACCCGAAGATCCTCTCCACGGAACGTCACTACTACTCCAGGATTGTACGTGAAGCGGTTGAAATTAAAAAGTATCCCAATTTCAACCGAGAGGATGGTTTCAAGTTGGCTGCGTCCTGGAATCCCATGATAAGCAAGTGTTCGCGTCGCGGTTTATGTCAGAAGATATCTACAGATGTCGTTAGTGTCGCGTGCCGTGACAATTCTGAATTTTTACAAAACCAAATGCAGGTAGTTGGAGACAACGCTCGCCCTTCTCGACGCTGACACCCGCTACTTCAGTCTTCTCGTGACCACTATCAATGCAACTTGATCGAAACGTCGAGGTAAATAAATATTAAGTTTTCAGCGCGATTAAGTCCCGTTTAAAGATTTAACTATGGATATACCGCCATATGTCGGTCGCCAGACCCTCGTTCGTTGTACGGCAGGTAGTACCACGTGCAGGTGAGGTTGGCTTGGAGCACTAAGTTAGTTAGTATTGTACTCGCTTACACCCAACCGAGCCGAAGACCTGTGACGATGTCAAAACCACTTTTATCATAATCATACCTTTTTGATAGTTTGTATATATTAATTCTAAATTCAACTAACCTGTCATTCCCATATTGTCATGGGCAAAGAGTATATAAATACTGGTCATGGGATTAGCAAAAACTGGAATTTTAGGTAGTATTGTATTCTCTTAATTTTACGAAATAATCTATAATTATAATAAATCTGTAACGGGTCCAATTCTGTACATTGAAGATATTTAGAAAAAAAAATTTGGACTTTACTCTAGATTCGATACTGAAGCCAAAACTATATTTTTTTAATTTTTGTCTGTCTGTCTGTCTGTCTGTATCTTGGCTAGGCATCACGCCAAAAGTACTGAATGAATTTAAATGAAACTTGGTATGATTTGAGTTCATACTACGAGGTAGGACATAGGCTACTTTTCATCCCGAAAAATGAAAGGCTTCCCGCAGGATTGGGGTTTAAAGTTATTTGAAAAAACACTTACTGAAACTACTAGACGGATTTTGATGCAATATTGTACAGTCATAGTTCATATGATGGGTTAAAATTGAGGATATTTTTATTCCGAAAAAATAAAGAGTTCCTGCGGGATAATGTCCCAAATTCTGTAAATTAAACATATTTAGTAATTTAATATTTTTTTAATTTTTGTTCCTCTGTCTGTCTGTCCGTTTGTCTGTCTGTGTACCTTGGAAGTGCCTCACGCCAAAAATACTCAATGAATTCAAATTAAATTTGGTATGATTTGAGTTCACACTTCGAGGTAGGACATTGGATACTTTTCATCCGAAAAAAATAAGTGTTCCTGCAGGATGGGGGTGGAAAATTATTTAAAAGAACACTTAGCACGCTGAAACTATTGGACGGATGTTGATGCAACTTGGCACAGGCATAGTTTATAAGATAGGTGAAAATTATGGATACATTTTGCCCCGAAAAAATAAAGGGTTCCTGTGGGATATAGGTCCAAATTCTGTACATTAAAGATATATTGTTTTTTTTGGAAATTACTCTATATTCGATTATGAAGCCTAAACTGTATGTTTTTTCATTTTTGTCTGTATGTCTGTCAGTCTATATCTTAGCCGCGCATCATGCCGCCGGAACTACTGGATCAATTCAAAAGAAACTTGGTATGATTTGAGTTCGTACTACGAGGTAGGACATAGGATACTTTACATATCGAAAAATTTATGGGTTATTATTTAGGAGTTGAAACTTATTTAAAAGAACACGTACCACGCTGAAAGTAATGGACGGGTTTTGATGCAACTTGGCACTGTCTTAAGTTATATGATGGGTTAAAATGGAGAACACGTTTTATCCCGAAAAAGTAGAGTTTCTGCGGGATATGGGTCCAAAGTTATGTTAATAATTAAGTAATAAAAATATTTTTTGGATGGTTCTCTATATTCGATACTGAAGCCAAACTGTTTAACTTTTTAATTTTGTCTGCCTGTTTGTCCGTATCTTGACCGCGCATCGCAACCAAACTACTACTTGAATTCAAATGAAAAAAATGCCCTTGGGTGCTTAAAAAAGGTATTGAACATTGTTTTTGTTAATCTTTTCTTTCTTTCTGTTTGTCTGTATGTTTGTTTGTTCACGCATCACGTACAAACTACTGAACTGATTGTGATGCGGTTTTCATTGTTAGATTGCTTAGGGTTTTATTTAAATCTGGTGTAATTGGTATCTCAATCCGGTGAGTAAGAAGCCGAGCAATTGATAAAGTACTTCTGACGGCTGAAGAAATGTTGTTCAAATGTTGGTATATTGGTCCTGGAATAGCACATTATGGTACCTAATTTGAACCTATAGAAAAGACAACGCGTGCGGAGCCGTGGGTACAGCTAGTATGTTGTAAAATGTATACCTAAATAAGTTTATTACATCTGGAGTCCTTTAAATATATATATGAAAGTACTTTCGTTCGTGGTTGTTTTGATCCGTATTGTTGAAGCACAAAAAGTCTGTGATAATAACAATATTAAAGCCCCAAGGGTACACTCTTTCCAAATATATTAAATTAGGAGAAGACTGAATAGAATAGTCGAGTGCAAGATCTCTGTTTAAGAACATCTCCAAGTGTTCTCACACTCCAATCTTGTCCACTGAAGTTTGGTCCCTGGGCTAGTGGAACAAACCCTAGGACCGCCTCGTGACAGACCGAGCTCAGTGGCATGTAATAGGAGAGGCCTATACCCCGCAGTGGACAGATAGACTGATGATGATGATTATGTTAACATTTATTGTAAACAAGCTCATGAACACATGAACATGAACACGCGACTTTGCCCGCGTGTTCATGTGTATTTCCAGGACCATAAGTACCCATAATGTACAATATACTACGTAACTTCTAAATTCAAATAAAAAAAATATTCAAATATTTTTTATAGATTTCTCTAAATCTAATCATCTAATTATAATACTAAGTAGTAAGTACGCCAGTTATTAAGTCAATCCCGAAACTGTCCAACCGTGAAAACCACATTGCAATCGGTCCAGTAGATTTTTCGTAATGCCCGAACAAACATGAAGACAAATAAACAATTAAAAAAAATACTTGTTCATTAGCTTATTTTAAGTACCCTAGACCATTTTTTTTAAATTATATTCTTTATACAGACTTTTTCATTCTTTTTGCTTTATTATGAGTGACAGATATTAATTACTTCAACATTAATATAACTTTGGATCTCCTGGACAGAAACTCTTTATTTATTCGGGATAAAAAATGTATACTTAATTTAACTATGACTGTGTCAAGTTGCATCAAAATTAATGCAGTAGTTTCAGCGTGATACGTGTTCTTTTAAATATGTTTTAAACAGTATCCTGCGGGAACCTTTCAATTTTTCGGGATTATATGTATCGAATGTCCTACCTCGTAGTATAAACTCAAATCATACCAAGTTTCAGTGGAATTCTTTCTGTAGTTTCGGAGTGATACAAGATACAGACAGACAGACGGACAAAAATAAACAAAAAATATACAGTTTTGGTTTTATTTTAAAATACAGAATAGCATCAAAAAAATAATTATGAAATATCTTTAATGTAAAGAATTTGGACCCATATCAAGCAGGAACACTTTACCTCAGCGCTTTCCATAAATGCAGAAAAAATACCTACGCAATATTATTTTAAGGATATAAAATCTATTATAAAGCATTATGATGTCACTCCAGAGGTTGATAATGACACGATAAGAAGCGTAAGGGACTGGCTAAAAAAACAACTGCATTTGCTTGGGAAAAAACGACGTAAGATAATGATGACAATAATAATGTTTGTGTCGTTGGTTAACTTATCATGCTGCAGTCGAATGGTTGGTTTACCTTTTACCTTTACAAGGTCATTTTAGTATCAGACTGGTGCCGGTCCATTAATAAAATGTTCTGTGTTTACCTCCCCATCTACTGTAAATGATATTGTACACTGCACAACTACTAATATTTCTACTATTTTACCATCGCTCAGCGCGTTATAATATTCTCTGATTGAATTTGGGGCGAGGTACGTCAGAGTACCACATTTTCCGATAATGATAGCCCATAAGATTAGCTAGCTGAAGTGGCAGTGGGCTGGTTTTTACCTGGAGACCGTGATTCAAAACTGTAGTGTAGCACGCTCTCCGGCCAGGAGGAGTGATGATATAAAGTGGTTCTGGCAGCGGTTGGATAGGAAAATCCAGCAACGACAAGGTATGTGATATCCCCAAAACTATTTACGACTGCAATGGAAGATATGTTTAGGACGATGGACTGGAAAGGGGCAGGCATCAACATTAACGGCGATAACATAGCCGAGTCGCTGCAAGATCTGCAACAGATGCTGACTTGTCTAGCTGACGCCTCACAACAAATTGGTATCCGCATGAACATAGACAAAACAAAAATCATGGTCAATGACAATATTATACCGGAGCTAATAGTAGTCAATGGCATGCCTCTCGTAATTGTACAGGAGTTTCTTTAACTGGGACAAATAGTTAAACTGGGTAGGAACAACTTTGAGAAGGAAGCCAATAAGAGGATTGAGATGGGATGAAAATTTTTGGAAAATTTCGTCAAGATTTTTCGTCGCCCATTCCACAGCGCCTGAAGACAAAAGTCTTCAACCATTACGTCCTACCCATATTGACATACGGAGCCGAATCGTGGTCACTGACTGTGAAACTGGTCCACAAGCTTATGGAACGAGCTATGCTCGGAGTTTCTCAGAGAGATCGAATCCGAAATGAGGTGATTTGGCAGAGAACTAAGGTAACCGACATAGCTCAGAGAATTAGCAAGCTGAAGTAGCAATGGGTTGGTCACATTTGTAATAGAACCAATAACCATTGGTTAAACGAGTTCTAGAGTGGAGACCGTGAATCGGCAAACGTAGTGTAGGATGCCCTCCGGCTGGATGGAGCGACGGTCTGCGCAATGTAGCTGGAAGTCATTAGAAGAGAAAAGCCTAAGGTGGCGCGCTAAGAGTCAGCCATCGTGATAAAGTACGATACAGGCACTGCCATTCTTATATCTCATGAAAGGGAACTTCGTCCCGCGGGTGCACCTGCTTTTTTAATTATTCAGCGATTTCCTTTTTTGACTATACCATACTCGTAACATTAGAATTTCGCTTTTGGTAAATATAGTTAGTATACACCAAAATTACATACCTTTTAGATAAATTTTGTTTGCTTTATTATTTATTTTAAATAAATATTATAATTATGTGTGTGTGTGTGTGCGCATTGAGTAAGCCTCAAGCTTCTGAAAAAAATGTAATAAAATAAGTTATTTAGTAAAAGCTATGAAATAATTGTAACACCAATATATCTATTTGTAAAAAGATAAAACAAATCATAAATCATTGAATGTGGGCTTACACAGAAGACCGACGTGATATGTAAATGTATTAAGTTTACACAAAAACCTTGTGTACTAGTTTTAGTAAAACCTGCGTAAAGTATAGTCTTTAGTTACAGGTTACCTAGTGCCTGATTTAAAAAAAATACATATAATTAGTTGTGCTCACTCAATCCACCAATTTCAAAAGGTCCGGATTTTTACAAACGAACTATATAATTAAATTTCATTATACATCTATTTATCTATCTATTAGTAGTTGTAGATAATATTAAATAGGGATTTCGTAACATCCAAAACGAACCATTATCATGATACGTATTAGAGTTATAAATTGTTATATGTGCTCACTCAATCCACACATTGTTGGAAAGTAAAATGTTTGCGAATACCCAAAAGTTACAGTACAGTCAATACCAAAAGTATTAGTGAACATTTTTACTAAATATACGCCATTTCACATTGCGGATTATTTATTTACTTTAAGAAATATACTTATTTTATTATTTGCATGCAAACCGGAATGTAGTGTCACCACACATCTCAAAATAAACTCAAATAATCGTCACTGTAAGTTACCAGGTATTCAGCTTTGTGATATCTCACACTCTCTAACGTTATAGGTTTGATATCCCCTCCTTCCTAATAATACTACTCACGAGTAATTACTATTCCCTGTCTTATTGATATCCACACACTATCTTTGGATTGTGATAGTTATGTAGACTACTTTTTAAGTATTAGCTTACTTTGTTTTGTGACGTCTCAGCTTAGCTGGTACTAAGATGGAGGCTCTTGTTTTGGCGCCAATTTGAAAAGATAAAGTGAATGCTTGTTGAAAGATTTCATTTAAATTAAGACAATTTAAAATTAGAGTCAAATAGCCATTACGTAATCATGTAATACTTAATATTAACTTATTTATTAAATAATTTAATAATAATTATATTCTATTATATCTAAATATTGTTTTTTTTCTTCTAATTATTACCTTAATAATTTATTAATATTTTATTTAGAATAATTTTTTAGTGACAATATTTCCACACTATATAAGGAAGGGTAATTGTGAAAATTTGTGTATTTTTTTGTAATTTTTCAGATTTTCTACGCTACTGCAAAGCTAAACTGTAAATACTAAATTATTTTGTGCATATATGATAGCCTATGAACTAACATATTTAAAACTTTAAATGCCATATCCTAAGGTAAGACAGAGCCAGTTGCTGGCCACGACGCGCACGCGCATATAAGATTTAAGCATAGTAAAATTAGTAAGTTTTAATAGCTTAGTTTTAGCAACAGAGAAGAAAAAAAAATTACGCAATATTTTATAGAAATTTGTTTTTATTTCAAGAAATATTATTTTCACTCTTAACAGAGGCCTTTTTTTTTGTCAAGGCATACTTTCATTATTATTAATTATTTTATACAATCAAATATTTTTTATATTTTGAAAAATGAAACATGACATGCCATTTATAGGACCCCCCTCCCCTCCTCTTTCTTGTAATAAGAGAAAAGAGAGGGGCTCTTTGATTTTCTTATTTGAAAAAAAAACATGTGTTTAACCCAATGTTAAAGTCTCCGCCGAGTCTTGTGTCCAGACAGTTTGTATGACTAAATAATCTAAATCTTATCGAGTTTAAAAGTTTTCCAAATTCGAGATATCCACCAAGTTATATTTAAAACATTTCTTATTCATAATCTATACTATAAGTCTAAGTCCTAAATGATCCTGATATTCTCATAATATCCAAGTTGCGCTTAGTGACTCTATTTCAATATTTTTTTGTGTAGGTAGGTATATTTACAGTCCTTAATGAGGAGCTACTAAGTGCAACTCAGATATCATGGAAATACCAGGAATATTCCCATAATATCCGAGTTGCACTTAGGCGTTCCATTTGTTAGGTTCTGGTCGGGTAGTATTTATTTTTACTAGTCGACGTTTAAAGTCCTAAATGATCCTGGTATTCCCATAATATCTGAGGTGGACTTAGTGGCTTCATTTCTGAGATTATCGTTAACGCCAGCCTTTTTCATATCCCTGAAGTATACAATGTTTTCTTTTGTACCGAGAAGGTTGCGCCAATCCTCTGAAAAATAAAAATACCTGTTAAATTGGACTTGAAAGTATTGGATGGATTTAAATTGAGATTTCAGCGCTCCTTAATCCTAGTTTTCAACTTAAAATCAAAAGTACATTCCATTCATCGTCATTATCATAATCCGAAAGAGGTCCACTAATGAAAATTGGCAACCCTCATAGAACGCCATGACGATCATTTCCTCACGGCTAGCATCCAGTTGCTCCTCATGACTCTGACGGTCATCGGTCCACCTTGTCGGGGACCGTTATATGCTCCGACATCTAGTTTCCAGAGCTGGTTGCAACCAGCATTATGCTGAGTTGTGACCTTTTTGCTGCAATTATCATTTAAGTATTTATTTTTGTTATGATTTGTGTTGTACCTACTTTGTAGCTAATAAATTTATTCTGATCTTCAGTTATTAGTAGATACCCGAGAGCTGTTTCTCTATATTATATCTCATTGCTAGTTGCACAAATACTATAGAAAGTATTTAGCCGAAGTCACATCACTATCTATATCTTTACTTATAATAAAACTGTAAGAGGTTATTTGTACATGGAAGATATTTTAATTTTTTATTTTAGAGGGTACTCTGTATTCGATACTGAAGCCAAAACTGTAATTTGTTTCATTTTGTCTGTCTGTATTTATGTCTGTCTGTCTGTATCTTAGCCACGCATCATGCTGAAACTACTTGATGAATTCAAATGAAATTTAGTATAATTTGAGTTCATACTACGAGGTAGGACATAGGATACTTTACATCCCGAAATATTAAAGGGTACTTGCAGGATAGGGGTTCAAAGTTATTTAAAGGAACACTTACCACGCTGAAACTACTATGTGGATTTTGATGCAACTTGGCACTGTTATAGTTTATATAATACGAGTAGGTTAAAATCGTGAATACTTTTTATTCCGAAAAAAGGGTTCCTAAGGAATAGGGGTTCTAAGTTATGTTAATTTTGAAGTAATAAATATATTTTTGTGGAGAGTACTCTATATTCTATACTGAAGCCAAAACATTATTTTATTCATTTTTGTCCGTCTGTCTGTCTGTCAGTCTGTATCTTGACCGCGCATCACGCTGAAACTACTGAATGAATTCAACTGAAACTTGGTATGTATTGTATGTATATGAGTTCATACTATGAAGTAGGACAATGGAAACTTTTCATCCCGAGAAATAGGGTTCCCGCAGGATATTAAATGAAAATTATTTAAAAGAACACGTATCACGCTGAAACTACTGGCCTGATATTGATGCAACATAACACAGTCATATTTTATATGATGGGTGTTCCGGCGCACTACTAATATTTTCACATCTCTAACTTTATCGGCTGACTGACAGCTGTTATCGCGGGGACTGTCCCGCACATTCTACTGATGCATGGAAACAACAAGTGAGTGGTGCGTTACTTAAATGAATAACAACTGCGATTTGTGGCTATTGCATAAATAAACAAATTTGGAGTCAGATCAAGCCATATATATAACTAAAACACCGACAGCTAGTGCACAATGGGTTAAAATTGGGGATACAAAAGTAAAATCCCGCAAAAATAAAGGATTCCTGCGGGATAGGGGTCCACAATTATGTTAATTTTGAAGTTATAAATATATATTCTTGTAATTAGGCAATAAGTATGAAAAGCTCTGTACAAAGAAGATCATAAAAAAAATCTAGGGTACTTAAAATAAGCTACTGGACATGAATATCACCTCTTTTTTAAATCATGTCTGTCTGTCTGTTTGTTTGTTTGTTCGTGCTTCACGTAAAAACTACAGAACCGATTGCAATGTGGTTTAAACTGTTGAATAGCTTATTGTTTTACTTAAAAACTGACGTGATTGGTATCTCAATCTGATGAGTAGAAGCCGAGCAATAGATAAAAATCATTTTGACGGTTGAAGAAATTAGGTAAAATGTTGGTATTTTGGTATTTTTGGTGTTGGAATAGATCATAGAGTACTTTTAGTTTGGAGGAATGTCCACGCGTGCGATGCCGCGGGCACAGCTAGTTGATAATAAAAGTGTATGTGACTACGTGGTTGACGCTGGAGAATGTTAGCTAGAAGATACCTAGATACATATTTTTTGTTAGGACTTACTCTTGGCAAACATCTTAATTGGAAAATACATAATGATTTATTGTATAATAAGCTCGAACGCTCTGTATTTGCTTTAAAAAAATAGGCATACCATTTCTATAGAGGCTGTTTTGAGGGCATATCATGCGGTAATGTGTTGTAACTATAGCCTGTTTATGTGGGGCAACTCATTTGGCATAGATATAGTAGGTATTTAAGATACAAAAGCGATGTGTTAGGGTTATAAATAGAGCTAGGTTTTTGGATTGCTGTAGACTTATTTTTAAAGCATGCAATAAACTTCTTTTGCTATGTATACATCAAGGACTTTTTTTTGTGTAACTCAACATCACCTGTTTTTTTCCAAGAAACGAAGTTAAGTATAACCTGCCAAAAAAGAGCCATGTTCACTTACTTATTATATCAACCTCCTGCCCAAAGGGAATTTGATTAAATTAATGTTTATAACTTATGCGTATCGACTTATTTACATTGAAATATTAGACAACAGCAAATTTAAAAAAACTTTGACTGACTTGAAATGGCTTCTAGGCATTATTTTTTATAGTGCTAATAAATTAAGGGACTTTTTTAAGTAATTCATAATTAAACTACAAATTATTATTTACATAATTAATTATTGTAAACATTTGCATGTCTTCTTGCAGGCTGAATAAAGTGTTTCAACAAAAGAATTTATTACAGATATTTTTACATGACTGTGTTCTTGCAAATAAACAATTTGAAATCTTAAGCTATCGAAAACATAGATATGGGGTTATGGTGTTTTATGATGTTTTAAGCCACCGCTATTCTTCTTTTTAATAATTCTCTGTGGATTGAAGAAATTTCAATCGTATACGCATGCTGTGTTTCCGTACGTCTTGTTTTCCAATGGTTTATGTTATCATACATAACTTCATTTCAATTTTACTTCCACGATAATATTTTCCAGTGAGTACGGATACTGATAGTTATTTTAAAAGACAAAAGACGTACCGTTATAATCAACAATTGACTTTAGTTCCCCACCATATTCCTTGGGCAGAACATCTTTAGGAAAGTATTCATAAAGAGATTCCATATCAGTATGCACTTGTATCCTGTCCCCTATTTTCTTACTGTACATTTGTTTCAATATCCGAACTAGCATTTCTATAGCCTTTGACGTAGTGATTATGTGAATGCCCTTCACTCGCATCTGGTACGCTTCCTAAAATGTGAAACAGTTTCTTTCTGAATACGACTAAGAATCATTAATGGTATCAAAATATGTTTGGTATAAAAACTTAGAAAATATGTACTATTGTGTAGTGGATGCGTTATTTGAACAAGGATTACAATGACGACAAAAAAAATATTACAACCCATAAAATTATTGGGTCAAATCACACTCTGCACTTACACAGAGTTCAAATTATTTTTTTGACTAAAGCTTAGTTACCGGCTTGTAATTTTTCGAGATATTTAAAGTACGAGTATATCATAGTCATAAGGTATCATCTAAACGATTCAATCTTTTTAAGTATTGCAGATTTAATTACGAAAACTTATAAGCATATGGTAATCATTGTCATTATTTCGCATGCTATTGAATGCCCTAGAAACGTTAAGCAAACTCACCGTGATGAATGAAACAAATTGTTGTAATTCCATTAAATTAATATGTCCAACAACATCGATTATGTTGACGTTTCTGTAATCAATAATTTCGACATATCCAGAGCAGTAATCATTTGATCTGATGTGCTCAAGTAACTGAAACAAGCAGAAGACAGAATAAATTAGTATTATTTTAGACTGAATCATGTTCCATATTGTTTGTTGATAACAACAAACAATATGGAACATGATAACAACAAACAATATGGAACATGATGGTTGATTCGTACTTAAATTTATTATTTAATCACCTAAGGGAATGGGAGACCCTGCCAGCAACATTTGTGTTTTGATAAATATAATATGGGAATATTCCAGTCAAGAGTGAATAAGACATACCTTCCAGGCAAGCATGCACCACCTTCGACCACGAGTCAAGAGTTCGAGTATCTACCTCTTATGAGACTGTGGACAAAACGGTCTGTTCCACTCTGATCTACTGAACAAATCTATTAACGAATTAAATTCTACTTTTTGTTCTACGAAGATTCATCAATGGATTTGATTCTCCTTTTTGTTTTATTGAGATCCATCAATGGATTTGATAGTAAAAATAATTAAGAAATATTCAAGTCAAGAGTGAATAAGTATCATTGACCACAGAGTACTTCTTGTGGGAATGCGGTCAAAATAAGTACGGAAAAAAATAATTCTTTCCGCATTTCCTAAATTTGGAAACTGATTTTTCTATTACATTTTTCATCTAACCTAATATTCAAGTTTACTTATCTACTAACTATAAAATCAATAACAATAATAATTAAAGCTGAAGAATTTAATAATATAAGGTACTATTTTAATTCTTCTCGTTTTGGTCTTCTCGTTTTTCATAACACAGTGCCTTAAATACTTTTAGAGTCCTCTAAACCGATCTCCGTCTTTCCAAAGTGTAACAATACCAATAGGCGACCATTTGGAGCTTTTGGGTGTCAAACTCACATCAAAACTGAATTTTGGGTCTTATATTGAATCCAAAGCCAAGGTAGCTGCAAAAAAAGTTGGTATTTTGTCTAAGGTTAGGCGGTACTTCACACCGGGACAGCTTTTGAATCTTTATCAAGCACAGGTCCGATCTTGTATGGAGTACTGCTGCCACCTCTGGGACGGTTCTGCCAAGTATCAGCTCGAGTCTTTGGATTCAATTGAGAGACGTTCTATCAGGCTCATTGGGGATGACACTCTGGTAAAGAGTAAGCTTCAAAGTCTGGCGCAACGACGTGAGGTAGCAAGCCTAGCGGTATTCTACAGATTGCACTATGGAGAGTGTGCACAAGAACTGCACAACCTGATTCCCCCATAACCTTTCCATCACCGTACGACTAAACGATCAGTAAAGCGCCACCCTTTCATGGTTGAAATACCTCGCACAAGAACGAAGTGTTACGCTTCTTCATTTATTATAAGAACTGCAAAGGAGTGGAATGACCTGCCCTCGTCAGTGTTTCCGGTAAATTATAGCCCCGGTGTGTTCAAGTCAAGAGTGAATAGGTATCTACTAGGCAAGCGTGCTACACCTTCGACCACATCATCGCTTTCCATCAGGTGAGATCGTGGTCAAACGATTGCCAAGTCCGTAACAAAAAAAAAAGAAGTCTTTAATCAGTGCGTCCTATCAGTAATAACCTACGGAGCCGAAATGTGGACACTCACGGTCAGACTAGTCCATAAAATTAAGGTCATTTATCGGGCTATGGAGAGAACTATGCTTGAAACCGATAACACACAATAAATAATAGCACAGGTAACCGATAGTTATAGTACAATTGCCCATAACCATTGGGGTAGCCGGGTTTTTGAGTGGAGACCACGTTAAGGCAAACGTAGTGTAGAACTCCATATGGCCAGGTGGAGTGATAATCTTCGAAAAGTGGGTGGAAGAAAATGTATACCATTAGGGGAAAAAATCTTGCATTAGGCCTTCGACCAGCAGTGGACAAGTATACGCTGATGATAATGATGATGATGATTTTTTTAATGTAACGTGTTCATTCGGTAATAACGTGTTATTTTATTAAACAAGTTTTTCATAACTAGGCATACGTGTTTTGGAGGGCAAGTCTGCCCGTTTGCAAAATTTACAGTTATTACTGGTTTCACAGTACTAAATATGGGCACAAAACTACCAGCTGCGAGCAAGCGATTAAGCTGCCGGTCCCGGTTATTGATTAATAGCAGTCGGTAAGCCATGTCAGAGGCCCTCAGATGACCTGACAAACTATGACACCACAGGCCAGCACTACCTCATACGACAAGCAAGCAATAACTTACCAAGGTTCCAAATGCGTAATAAAGGGTAAACATTCTACTAGTGACCCCATTATCATTTTTTACTTTTGCAGCATAAATTCTGTAGTGATCTTTTGTCAGCTTCGGTAAAAGGGCATCGACACTGAAAACGAATAGTAAAAGCAATGTTTTAATTTGTAGGATTGATGATACAAGCAAGTAATTTCCTGATGATTAATGCCTTTGCTATGCATATATTGAAAGGTTCTCACAAAGTTGTTTATTGTGAGTGGAAATTGCATGTTTGATGTGAGCGAAAAGCACACATAAAAAAAAAATATAACCCCCGACTTCCCACCCCCATTATAGCTAGGAAGCATCTGGATCACATCATTTTTCAAACATAAAAATCGTTCCATCCGTTTCACCCCCTACCCTCTCCCTCTATGATAGCTAAGAACCATCTCGTTTACCTCAACTTTGAAACATGAAAAACCACAGCTAAATCGGTCCATTCGTTTTGAAAATTACGCTTCCCACCCCCCTTTTCTCAACTCCCCCCTTTTTTTCTCAACTCCCCCCATTTTCTGAACTCCCCTCCCCTTCCCTCTAATAGCTAAGAACCATCTCGATCACATCAGTTTTCAAACTTAAAAAACCTCATTAAAATCGGTCTATGTGTTTGGGATCTACGATCATCACCTCCAACCCCCCCCCCTCCCCCATCCCCCATTATAGCTAAGAACCATCTCGATTACCTCAGCTTTCAAATATAAAAACCGCAGCTAAATCGGTCCATTTGTTCGAAAGCTACTATTCGCACTGCCCCTCCCCCCAGCCCCCCACCCCACATCAATCGGTCCATTTGTTTGGGAGCCACGATCATTAACTGCAGCTAAATCGGTACCTTTGTTCAAAAGCTACGATTTTCAACCCCCTTTTCTCACCTCCCTCCTCCCCCCTCCCCATATATCTAAGAATTATCTCGATCACATCAGCTTTCGAACACAAAAAAAACATATCCAAATCGGTCCATTCGTTTGGGAGCTACGATGCCACAGAGAGACACAGACACACCACACACACACACACACACACACACACACACACACACAGTTTAAGAAGAGAGTCCTTAGCGACTTTGTCCATACAATTTTTTTTTTATAAAAATATATCATAATGTAAACGTCTTCTTTTTTTACCCGACTTCAGCGAATTATCCTATTAGTCGCTATTAGTCCGATTTTGACAGGTGAGGTGTCAATCGATTCCTTTTCAGGTATAGAGTGTCATGGGCTATTTTTTTGCTAACTACGGCAAAGCAAAGGCAGGGTTATGTGTCCAACTAAACTTGGTCCAATTTTTACAAGCGAGGTATCAATCGATCCGTCTTCATCGCAAGAGTGTCATAATGAAAAAGAAACCATACATTGTGGTGAAATCTTTTGTTTAAAATATCACTACCGCCTAAGACTCACGTGTATATAGTCGAAAACATTGACCTAGGTTTCGAGCGTATCCGACGCTCTTCTTCAGGAGTTCACGCCGAAGTTGCCGAGTTGCCTGTTTGTGTACGCGTCGGGATCTCGCGGCGTGAACTCCTGAAGAAGAGCGTCGGATACGCTCGAAACCTAGGTCGATGTTTTCGACTATATACACGTGAGTCAAAGCCAGTAGTGATATTTTAAATTACGTATCAGGTTCACGAAAACTTTAACACTAAAATCTTTTGTTATCATTGTAAATCGCTTAAATTTAATATAATCTACGTTTATACGTTTCATAGTACCTAGTAGAGAAACCTTCTTTTTTTATGAAAGTTTTACAATTTATCATAGTTTTAGCGCAAGAAACTGCCAGTTAGATGCTTTTATCATTGAACTTTATGAAAAAAAGATAACTAACACTTAATAAGCGTATAGTTAATAATGAAAAATGTTATGCAAAAAATATAATGAAATCGGACACTATTTAGGGGTTTATTTACTAGATAAGTGTTTTTTTATTTTTGTATGGACAACGGCGCTACATTCAGTTTGCGCTGAAACTATGACTAATTAATAATGCACTTTTTTCAAAAACAAAAATCTTTCTTATCAAAAATGAACGTTGATCGTTTGAATCAAAATAATCTATTCGCAAGCGATAGCTCTATTCGGGCGATTGACACTAATAAAAAAAACTCTGCCTTAAACTGCTAACTGCTTTTTACGTGCTACAAATGATACAGAGACTGACATGGTTATCACGGCATTATATAATTAGTTACTTGATCACTTACAAGTGTTCATGCAGATTTTCATAGTCATTCTTAGCGTCTTCTCTCGCGAAAAAGTGCGGCATCGATGTCCTCGAGGTAAACAGCTTGTCCAGTTGCAATTTTGCTCGTTCTACTGACCCTTTGTCCAAAATAATTGTCCTTTCTAGGTATTCTCGAGCTGCGAAGTAGAATTAGAAATAAAGAAACGTAAAACATATTTTTTAAACATTTTCTTTCGTGTTTTATGTTACAGTTATTGTGCCTTGTAGCTAGTTTATATTGGTATATGCTTGTAGGCTGTTTTGGTTGAAACATCTAGTATGTAGCACGACCATGGTTGAAATATCGTGATGACAGACTATCCAGCTAGAATGCAACGCAATCGCTGGAAAAAATACGGCACCCTGTAATATCACGTAAAGAAAAACTGGACTAAATACTGGACATCTACACAGCTACATTTCCATCGTTGTCGTTGCGTCGTGCTTCATGTGCATCTACAACAAAGAACTGACAAAAGACTGTAGCGTTTATGAGAGTCACTGATAAAACGTGTTACACAAACGTTACTCCGATTGATACTAAGGCCAATAAAGGCAAATTGTGTACGTTGCGCCTAATTTATGCGATCCACAGTCGAGGAGCAAGGACCTAATCTTTCCGCTTTTAACTAGCCGCTTACATGCAGTTGAACGTGATATTTCAAAATGATGGGATGGTCGTCTGCTGAGCTGTCAAAATGGAGGGGGAAACCCATCTGCCGGCAGCTACCTTGCGTAAACAAACCGTTTTTATGACCGCTTCATACGGTTATTTATTAAACAACTACTATTCTGTGTAGCTAAAATAATATACAATAGATCTGCAGCGCTATTTTAATACATCTCTATTTAAAGTATTTATAAAAACACGCTGACAGTTGAAGACATTAACATTTTTTTGTTCGAGATTTTCAGCGACGATCTTTAGTTTTTTATATGTATTTAGGACCGCTACTTTTTTTCCAACAAATAAAAAATAAAAACGAAATAGTCAAGGCCCCAGGTTTATTTTTTTACACTAAGTATTATAGCAGGTACATATTTTTGCAGAATTATACTGAAACACGCAGATTATCGAAGAAATCACATCGAAAAATTTTAAAAAAAATGTCGTCTATGTTTTAGTACCTAATTTTTTAAATAAAATTTCATTAAATATGGAGGAACTCATTGGATATAAATTCAGACCATGAAAGGCCAAACGAAAACGGAAATAGTATTGTACAAGATTTCAAGATTTTAGAAACTTACTGCCATCAACATTGACCCTGTCGATTGATAGCGTAATATCACAGAATAAATTTTTGGCATTTTCATTGGTTTGATTCCTGGCTGAGCCTGGTATGCAAAATCTTTGAATGCAATTACAATTAATTTAAAAAATAAAGGTATGTTTCCTTTAAGTAAAATTCGGTATCATCAATATTTAGGTACTTTCCCTCAACCTCGCCTTTAAATTTTACCATGTAGGTATATAATATATAAAATTATTAGAATGTTTTTAATCTGATCTAATAAAAACAATATAATCCTTAGAACGTCTAGCGCGTTTTATTCGGCACTATTTCAAGCGCACCATGTACGGGGTGATGGAGACTAGAAAATCGAGAAAGCCTAGCTGTCCATGAGCATCATCATTGGTATTGTCTGCGTCGTCCTAGTCTAGTTGGCTAATCCTGTAGCCAAATATATGTGCGTGTGTGTGTATGTGTCACGATGTGTCAACCAAAATCACCCGTCTCAATACAAAATGAAAAAAAACTCGTGTAGCCGTAGTTACTGTGTTTACTGTGACTTTTAATGTCTGTAGGTAAGAGTCGTATCTACCACTGCGATTATTCACTTTCTAGTCCTTCTGAATCATACCCACAAAGTTTCATAAGGAATAAATTATGTTCGCTTATAATTTATACTTACGTAAGTATTATAACATTTAAGTTTGTTTATTCATACGCAAATGAATAAATCAATATTTTTTACGCAACCACCCAGAGAGCAGCCGCAAATGCAGGCGCATCTGCAAATTACTGCTATAATTAAATATAAATTAATAACTAGAACAATAACGAAACTTACGAAACTCCTTCTTAGTGAAATGTGTTTGCTTCTTCACCCAATCATCTAACAGGTTTATCGCAGCATCCATCTGTCCAGGTTTGTCCAAGCCATGTTCCTCCCTTACGTGCTGCAACGTGTCAGGATGGAACTTCAGGATTGTATGATCAGGTAGTCTATCCATTGTTGCTGTTCGATAGTCTTTTAAGGGAAGTCTGCTAACCACGGTATGTTGTTATTTTTTATAGTGAAGACTGTATTCCGCTGTGGCCTGCTTGTCACTGAGCATAAGACGTACTGACCATTTTTAATTATACACGGTCATTTTATTTACGCGGTAATATTGTACCGTCGAAATGTTTATGCGTGCAGCAGGCATAGATGTAGATATAATAAAAAAAAAGAATGAGTTAATTTTTGTTATGTTGCTTCAAAATACATAAGTAATAAACTCCCTCATTAAACATCGTAATTGTATTTTTTTATTGAAAACCACAAGATTTTGTGGATGCTTTGGTGCGTTCTTACTAGTGACCGTCCGAAACTAGATCTTCAGCAGAAAACGAGATCGAAACTAATTTAGATATTGTAATATATACGTTGTAATCTAACTTTTTACGTCAACTTATAACAGTTCATTCATGTTTAATGAAATAAAAAACATCAATTTAATTATAATTATGTTAGCTAATATACTTCTAGTTTTAAAATTAAAATAAAATTAGATGTACCGTACATAAACTAGTGAAACACAATCAAATCAGTCAAGTTTTTAATATTTTTTAACCATTTCTACAATATCAATTATAATATTACAAATAAAGTTTATTCATGCTATAAATATAATATTATATGTATTAATAGTTGACAAAAGTAATTTAATCAATGCCAATTTTGACCATTTTGTAAAATGTGGCTGAATTTCGTCTTCCATGCATGGGCAATCGTGCACTTGTTGGCATACATTTTAGTTATGTAAAATATGGTTTATGCCAACAAGTACATAACCACCCATTTGAGGTTTTTTAATGAAAGTAAAAAGTTCAACAATGTTAAAACGCATGATCTGGGCACCTAATCACCAAAACTGGTCCAGGATGTCATATAGCAGTTATTGAATTCTCGAGCTTGTTAAACTACAAATTATTTTATCGTTTTAGCATTTTTGTATAAGTAACATTGCTAGTTCTAGTTAGGTCTCAAGTTTTTGATTAAAATATTTTTGAGATAAAACTGTAATTCAAAATTAATCAAAATTTGCTAGAAAACCCCATTTTGACGTGCGCTCATGTATTTGTTAATATATATAAAAACAAACATATTTGTGGTTTGTTTGTTTGTCGTGTAAGGTAGTGCTGGCCTCTGATGTCAGAGTTTGTCAAGCCACCTGAGGGCCTCTGACATGGCTTAACGACTGCTTTTAATCAATAACAGCCGGGACCGACAGCTTAACGAGCCCTCCGAAGCATTGAGCGATAAAAAATCACACCTAACTCAGAAAAGTAATTGGTGCGGAGCCTAGGTTTTGAACCCGGTATCGTTGGTTCTAAATTGCACTACAGAACCGTTAGGCCACCATCGCTAATATTTGCACCATATTTGTGGTAAAAACCGCTCTTTTCAATTTTGTCTCACAAGGCAAAAAATGTTTTCCTTTTTTAACGCCTTTACAAATAATTTAATGTTGATATTTTTTGTTTAAAATATTTTCCAATGTTGGCTTACAGAACTACGAATTATGTGCAATTTTTAAGTCACTATCTTAGGGAATAGACGATTTTAATAAGGTTTTATTACCAACAAGCCGGTGATAGACGGATATACTTGCAGCATAGCCCAAAAAATCATTCAGTTTGGCCCTTTGGATACGGAACCCTAAAATAGGCTCATTTCGTAAGTTTCCACTCGACTCTTTTTTCTGAACCCCAGAAAACACCAACACATGCAAGCCGCAAACAAAAAACCAGCCATGTGAATTCGGACTCGCACACTGAGGGTTCCTCACAAACTTGTTATTTTTTCGGGAAATACCCTATAGATTCCCTTGCGAGTGTCAAAATATGTGACATAAATGGCGTATCTTTTGATTGCGTTGCCTATGAAGTTTTTTTTTTCACAGCTCCAAGGGATTGCAGGCATAAATATTTGATATTAATTTCAACTTGACACCTCCATGAGTTCATGAGAAAAAGGGTCTTGACAGACAAGCAGACAGACATGATAATTAAGCCATGCGTTTAGCTGTTCATATCGTGTTAAAACTATAGATATCCGGTATTATTTTTATCATAATTAATTGAAAACGAATTTCTTGCAGCCAAAAAGTCTTAAAGGTTTGGATTTGAACCCTAACAAGACACCTAAACTCAGACCATAATTAAAATCAGGTACTGAACATCTAGAGTCAATACGATAAATAAAATGTTTTTGTTGATTATGATACTAATAATGTTTTTGTTGTATGGTTGATTTACCTTTCAAGGTCATTTTACCATCGAACTGGTACTGGTCCTTTAATAAAATGTTTTGCACTTACCTTCCATCTAATTGATCTGATACTGTTCATTATATTCTACACAACACTACTACTAATACTTCTACTATTTTACCATCACTCAGCATGCTACAATATTCTCTGATCGAATTTGGAACAAAGTGATACGGCAGGGAACCAAATTTTCATAGTTAGACAGCAATAGATAGCCCATAGGATTAGCAGGCTGAAGTGGCAGTGGTTGCCAAAGGACCAATAACTGCAAGGTTAGCCAAGTGGTAGTTATTAACTGGAGACCGTGATTCAAAAGCGTAGTGTAGGACACCCTCTGGCTAGTTTGGAGCGACGATATAAGCAAGGTGGCTCGGGCAGCAGTTGGATAAGAAAATCTGGAGATCGGGCTCAGAGGCGTAATTTAGTAGAGGCCAATGTTCAGTATTGGACTAATGCTAGTTGATTATGATGATGATAATTGTACACTAAAGAATCAATTGTATTCGAAATTCCAGGAGCCAAACAAATAATCTTATATTTCAAGGCTTCAGCTTGGAATATGTAAAGCAGACCATTGATGACAACTTCAGTGCTCGTCACAGAATACCCCATAGTCTATGTGAAAGGGGTTGGAACCGACACTAGCTGGATAAATAGAGCACTGATATTGGATTGTAATACCTCAGAAGACTCATGAGTACCATAGAGTGACAATATTTAGGTAACTATTGTAGGGTTTTGGCTTGATAATTCAAATGAACCGACGAAACCTTCTTGCACAAGGCGCGTCCCATTAAGCGCGCGGTCAGAACTATAGACAGTTACTTTTGGCGGACATTAGTAGCTGTGTTTTGCACTATTATTAAAAAAACTTATGCAAAAACCGATACAATACTATGGAGATATATGCATAGGACTAAAGCCAACATCCTTACCAGTCATTTTGAGAGACGAGGCAAGGCGCACACGCTTGTTTTCACTTAGTCTGTGCCACGCACTCACCGCAACGTGATGCGCTTGAGCTCAGACCAAAAATGCCTTCTTGTGCATTGAGATATTATAAAAACAATTCAATAAAAAAAAAACTTGTAATCACTTTTCACCTGTCAGTTCACTTAATTTTGCTCGCATATTAAATATATATACGAATTTTGCTTAAAAATACACGTGACACCGTTATTTTTTATCAATTTGTAAAACGACTCTACGCGCTACCGCGAGGTGAAATTCTCTGTAGGCGAAATTCATAGAGTATGTAAACAACTAAGGTAGTAAGGTAGAAAAAAATATTTGTGAATGTCTGACGCGCACTTGGCCGGTTCTATTTTTATCTTAGAAATCTTCACGTATGTGCCACAACAACAACAATTTAAGCAGTTATTTATGAAAAAACATATTCTTGTAAGTCAGAAGCTTTTTTCTAGATTCCTTATTTCTTCCTGGTACATTAACAGACATAGGCAATTATATAAACTTATAACAAAGAGGAAGAAGAAATTATAATACATAGGAGAAAGATCTGTCCTAAACGCCTTAAAAATTACTTAAAAGACATTTTTACTTTTTACGCACTCAGTCAGTGCAAGGCAATCTGACGTGCATGACACGCGTGACGCAAACAAAAATGCTGAAATACAAATTAAAAAAACTGCTACAATTACAAGCACAAAACAATTAAATAAACAGGACCATGGCCATTCAGATCCTGCCAAGGGTTTTTAGTTTTTTGGCAAATTTGCAGTAAGTCCTCGTTTTTACTACAATTCTTTTTTGCTAAAGAATAAATAATCTTAATTTTGTGTTTCTTTGCATCCTGTGGCTGCGGCCACTGTATTTAGCGTCATCTCTTATAACTACATGTACCTTATGTTGTTGTAATGTACTAGAAGTTGGGGAGCCACAAGCTGGGAGTATGATCTCTTCTTGTACCTCATCGGTCACTGGGAATGATTCAAAGGATTCTTGGGTTGTATCTATACTTATAATAAAACTAACATGTCCAATTTAAGATATTTTGTAAATATTTTTGGAGGCTGTTCTATATTCATACTGAAGCCAAAACTGTATTTTTTTCACTTTTGTCTGTCTGCCTCTCTGTATCTTGGCCAGGCATCACGCTAAAACTAATAAATGAATTGAAATGAAACTTGGTATGATTTGAGTTCATACTATGAGAAACGAGGACATAGGATACTTTTCATCCTGAAAAATTAAACGGTTACCCCAGGATAGGGGTTGCAAATTATTAAAAAAACACTTGCTACTCTGAAAGTACTAAACTAATTTTGATGCACCTTAGCACAGTCATAGTTTATATGATGAGTGAAAATTAATAATACTTTTTATCGCAAAAATAAAGGGTTTCTACGGGATAGAGGTCCAAATTCTGTATATTGAATATATTTTGTATTTTTTTGGTGGTTGTTTTATACAATATAATACAATACAATAACACTTTATTGACACACAGTTAAACAAATTACAAAATAGATATAACATAAACAATTGGTACAATGGGCGGTCTTATCGCCCATAGCGATCTCTTCCAGACAACCTTAGGATGGAAAGAAGTTAATTGTTAATAAGGGTCGGTAGTGTGTCAATATTAAATTTCTATACAAATTTAATGTAAATAATAAGAACTTAAATAATATGTTAAAATATATACGTATAAGTAATTATAAACTGACATACATATAAGTGTACAATTATATACACATAAATACATATCAAGTCAGTGCTGGTCAGTCAGGTTAAAACCTGTGAGGAGCTGGAGAGGTAAAACTTTTTCACTAGGGTCTTAAAGCTATCAATAGATTGTGCACGTTAGATAGCGACTGGAAGGGCATTCTAGAGGCGCACAGCCTGGAAAGTAAACGAGGAGTCATAGAAAGAAGTAGTGAGTAATGAAAAATAATGAATAAAAAGAAAGAAAAAACAATGAATAATTGTTTTTTCTTCCTTTTTACAACATTACAAAAAAAACATAGATATTAACATAAATAAAATGTGGTAATGAGTGTGTTGAAAGGGGCTTATAATCAGCACAAATGCCCAGTGCATCATACTAGACGCTGGTTTTCATATAAACCCCGCGGGTGATGTAAAAAAGGGTGCGAAAAATGAATACAATATAATGTATACTTAATTCATAAGACCTATATATACATATATATATATATATATATATATGTTATATAGTACATGTATAATGTTCTATAAATATAAAACGATAAATAAAAATAAATAAACAATAAATACATAATATCAAAAATGGAAAACATAAATAAAAAACTGAAACTTTGGAAGACATTCAATTTGATTAAGAGTACTTTCAGTAGACGTTATTTTGAAATTACAACCAATCACAGAGTAGCTGTTCGTTTCGTTACTAAAACGCGCATGACTATCGGCTGAACATCACTATGATGACGAGATAAACACACACACACACTTAGCTGATTTGAACCGTGAGGAACAAAGTGACCGGAGAAAAAGAAAAAGAAAGAAAGCTAAACTGTGCGTAGATATGGAAACGAAATTAGACATGATGACAATCAAAATTAGGTAAGTGGATATAAAAAAACGACTGGAAATTATGAATAATGACATAAGGAAAGAAAATGCATTACAAGAAAGACATGCCAATATTGACACCACCATGCCGTCTTTGCTTTCCCACTAAATATTTTTTAGTTTTAACCTAAAACTGTTTAAATTTTTCAGCCCCCTAATCGGCCTACTGGGGTAAGGAGGACTAAGTTTTCTGATGATCTTAGAGACAGGGAGTGAGAGGATTGAAGAAACTGGAATCGTTCCTTGAGATAGAGGGAGTAGAAGGGTTGAAGAGTATGTTATAGAGAAGAAAGAGAATGTGAGTATTCCGGAAAAGGTAAATAGGGAGCCACTTGAGCTTTGTACGAAATTCCGAGACATGGTCGTATTTTTGGAGGCCGAAAATAAACCCTACTGAGAAGTTTTGAAGATGCTCAAGCTTGTTCAGCTGCTCTTCTGTAAGATCTAAGTAGCTGGCATCGGCATAATCAAGAATGGAAAATAGGAGAGTTTGAGCAAGCGCAGCTTTAGTCGCAGTGGGTAAACAGTTACGTAATCTATTCAGAGAAGCTGCATAAGCAAACAATTTCTAGCTAACTGATTGCAGTTGTGGACCCCAGGATAAAAATCTATCAATAATCACCCCTAGGGTTTTCACCTGATTACTAAATGGTACAGTAACCCCGCCAAAAACTATTTGTGGGAGTGTTGAAAAATTGATTTTACTGATCGTTCTGAAGCTTCCTATAACGATGGCCTGAGTTTTAATAGTATTTACTGTAAGACCATGTGAACTGCTCTATTTTGCAATGCGAAACAAATCAGAGTTGGTGTTATCAATAGCCTCAGCTAAGTTGTCAGGTGAGGCCTGAGAGTATATTTGGAGATAGTCTGCATGGATTGAATGACGATAGGAAGAAGTGAGAAAAAAATATATAGAATTAATAAAAATAGCAAAAGAAGGGGAGAAAGCATGCCACCCTGAGGAACACCGACACTCGTATCACACCAAGAAGAAAAATAATTTTCAAAGCGGATACGCTGCCGACGTTCGTACAAATACTTACGGAACCAAAGTCAAAGTCAAAGTATTTTATTGTAAATAGGCAAAAATAATAGCACTTTTACAAGTTAAAATTAACATCTCCTGAAAAAAGAGATATACATAAAATATTATAAAAAGATCAAATCAATCCAAATTTAGATAAACTAAGTATTCTTTGAGTTTGAAAAGGAAATTTCCCTTATTGAGAGTTAAATCTCAGACTGGAAAAGGAAATACCCTTCTAAATCTACCGGTGCTTCGGAAATACGAACCAGTCAATCACTGATGAAGATATGCTAATAGAGCGTAACAATGCTAGGAGGATATCAAAATCAACAGACTGTGCTGTGGCCGTGACGGAAACCAGACTGCAGGGGATTTAGATGATTATTACGAATGAGAAAAGTACTGAGTTGGTTATGGACAAGACATTCAAGCACTTTGGGAAGAATTTAAATAGGCCGGTATTCGGAAAAGGACTAAGGGTTGGACTTCTTGGGTAATAGAATAATTTGGGCTTCTTTCCAGCAAAATGATACAGCACCATTCGAAACAGAACTGTTCAAAAGATGGCATATGAGTTAAATCTCACACTGGAAAAGGAAATACCCTTCTGACTCTACCGGTGCTTCGGAAATACGAACCAGTCAATCACTGATGAAGATATGCTAATAGAGCGTAACAATGCTAAGTGGATATCAAAATCAACAGAGTTGAATGCATTGCTGAAGTCGAGCAAGGTAAGAACAGTGAGCTTTCTATTTTTCATACCCAGCCTTATGTCATCAGTGACTTTAATAAGTACTGGAACTGTGCTGTGGCCGTGACCGAAACCAGACTGCAGGGGATTTAGATGATTATTACGAATGAGGAAAGTACTGAGTTGGTTATGGACAAGACGTTCAAGGACTTTGGGAAGAATTTAAATAGGCCGGTATTCGGAAAAGGACTAAGGGTTGGACTTCTTGGGTAATAGAATAATTTGGGCTTCTTTCCAGCAAAA
The DNA here is from genome assembly GCA_946251855.1 of Alsophila aescularia. Lineage (NCBI taxonomy): Eukaryota > Metazoa > Arthropoda > Insecta > Lepidoptera > Geometridae > Alsophila > Alsophila aescularia. Next base: position 12,306,588 of record OX276385.1, read on the forward strand.
TGATACAGCACCATTCGAAACAGAACTGTTTAAAAGATGGCATATGAGTTAAATCTCACACTGGAAAAGGAAATACCCTTCTGACTCTACCGGTGCTTTGGAAATACGAACCAGTCAATCACTGATGAAGATATGCTAATAGAGCGTAACAATGCTAGGAGGATATCAAAATCAACAGAGTTGAATGCATTGCTGAAATCGAGCAAGGTAAGAACAGTGAGCTTTCTATTTTCCATACCCAGCCTTATGTCATCAATGACTTTAATAAGTACTGGAACTGTGCTGTGGCCGTGACGGAAACCAGACTGCAGGGGATTTAGATGATTATTACGAATGAGGAAAGTACTGAGTTGGTTATGGACAAGACGTTCAAGGACTTTGGGAAGAATTTAAATAGGCCGGTATTCGGAAAAGGACTAAGGGTTGGACTTCTTGGGTAATAGAATAATTTGGGCTTCTTTCCAGCAAAATGATACAGCACCATTCGAAACAGAACTGTTTAAAAGATGGCATATGAGTTAAATCTCACACTGGAAAAGGAAATACCCTTCTGACTCTACCGGTGCTTTGGAAATACGAACCAGTCAATCACTGATGAAGATATGCTAATAGAGCGTAACAATGCTAGGAGGATATCAAAATCAACAAAGTTGAATGCATTGCTGAAATCGAGCAAGGTAAGAACAGTGAGCTTTCTATTTTCCATACCCAGCCTTATGTCATCAGTGACTTTAATAAGTACTGGAACTGTGCTGTGGCCGTGACGGAAACCAGACTGCAGGGGATTTAGATGATTATTACGAATGAGGAAAGTACTGAGTTGGTTATGGACAAGACGTTCAAGGACTTTGGGAAGAATTTAAATAGGCCGGTATTCGGAAAAGGACTAAGGGTTGGACTTCTTGGGTAATGGAATAATTTGGGCTTCTTTCCAGCAAAATGATACAGCACCATTCGAAACAGAACTGTTCAAAAGATGGCATATGATTTCTAGAATTTCATCCAAAATAGGAACAATCATATTTCTGCTTATGCTGTCTCCACTTACTGCATTCGAAGAAATGGACATGACGCTCTTTTTAACGTCACAAGCAGTGAATTGAGTTATAAGAAAAGATGAGTGATCAGGAGTTGGACGAGTAGAAAGATAGTTAATAGTAGCAATTTTGTCATTCGAATTCATGTTGGACGATGAGGAGAAATGTAGGTTAAGAGAATTAACACCCAAATCATGTGGAATGGAATCTTGACGTGACTTGCCAAATCCCAATGATCGTAAGAATTTCCAGACTTTTGCCGCATCTACATTTTGTACCAAATTATAGACATGGCGACGTTATGAATCCCTTCAAACTCTATTACAGCGATTCCGAGACATGATATAATTTATTTTTAAAAAAATGTGCGTGTTCGAATCTCGTCCGTGACCCAAATTTTTCCATTAGAAAATTATTATTATATACTTTGCTTATTATAGTCATTTGAATTACACTTTAGCTTGGACTTGGCGATATTTTTTTTGTGCATAAGCTTCTTGATATCGTCAGTTAACCAAGGAGCAGGGAGGTGTTTGATTTTTATGGCACGCATAGGAGCATGAATGTCATACAATTGAATTAATATGGAATAAAAAATGGTAACTTTGTCATCAATTGTGTCAGCATTGATCACCGGCATCCAGTCGATATTGCGAGCATCATCACGGAGTTTTTATGAGATCATGGCACCAAAGCTCCGCTGCAGAAGAATTTTAGGCTTGGCTTTAGGAGGGCGAATCTTTCATGATAAGAAAATGAGCTCATGGTAAGAGAAGGCATCAGCAGAAAATTTACTATGTTTATCTACATGCTGTAAAGATGACACAAATATAAGGTCTAGAAGAGACGGATTACTAATAGAAAATATATATATACAGGCTGAATTTTTCAAGTGGGCGTGGAAGGCTAAATCAGAAACTATGAGGAATAGCGAAAAGTACTCAAAGGAGTCTCGGGCCCGATTTTGATGAAAACTAAAACTGCATCTTTGGTTTTTTTTTTAAAAAAAAGCAATATTCTTAGGCAGGAATCGAACACGTTGATTTTGAAAAAAAAACACACTGTATTATTACACCATTTGATAGTGTCGCTAATAAGGATTGAATTCTGGGAAGAAATGACATACGGCAAACTTAAGGAAAATGTTGTATTTTAATAAACTGATTCATATTTTAAAGTACTGTTTTATTCATACCTGTACCTTGTCCGAAATTATGCTCAATATTTTTCTCAACACAGACCCGCAGCGCGGTCATCTTTACAACATTATGTTTTAATTTCTAATTTGTATTATGTCTTCGCGGTTAAAGGCCACAGTAAAAGAAAAAAATGTAAATAATTGAAATTAGAACGTAGAGTAAATTGGCGCCAATAATTTAGATTTTGTTCCACGTTTTGTTGATTATTACTAACTGTTTGCGTACTGTTTCGTATTAATAGGCGTATAGTAAAAGAGATGTTAATTCAGCAGTTTGGTGAACATTTTATTGCAATTTATGGTCCTGTGCCATGGCCAGCGAGGACATTAAAAACGTTTAATAAAGGACAACTCAAAAATATTAGCGATAGTGAGGACGTATTAGTGCTTTAGGCCGATAAGGGAAATGCCACTGTGGTTAATAATTCGTCTGAGTAAAAATTACGGATTTTGTTGGAGGACAGAAATATTTACAAACCTTTGTCCTACAACCTTACTGCCAGAGTGACACGCCGAATTCGAGCCATTATTAGAGACTACAAGGAACTTTTCTCAGAAGACGTTTATGGAAATCTATATAGACCTCAAATAGTGCATTCGCTAAAATTATATGATTTATCATAATACAGATAGAATCTCCCACTTACGGTCTAGCGAGGCATGTTGCGTCAGTGTTGCAGCCTCTTGTCGGTAAGACTGCGTCTTTTCTGAAGGACTCACGCCATTTTGTCAAGATTATCAGGGACCTTAAACTGGAACCAGATGACATCATGGTGAGTTTCGACGTGGAATCTCTTTTCACCAACGTCCCAGTAAAAATGTGCCTTGAAATCGTAAGGGAAAAGTTGAGGGAGAACCACCTCTCAGAAAACTTGATTGTTTTGCTGAGGAATTGCCTAGAAGGAAATTACTTTTTATGCCGTGGACAGCATTACCTCCAGATTGATGGCGTCGCTATGGGTAGTCCAATGGCACCTGTTCTGGCCAATATTTTAGGATAGAGCATTTTGAGGAGGACATAGATCTACAATCGTTTGCAGTGAAGATATGGAAGCGTTATGTAGATGATGTTTATGTTGTTATCATGAAAGGCAATGAACAGACAGCGGAACAAGTTTTGGGTCATCTAAACTCGATCCATGGCAACATCAAGTTTACCTATGAACTGGAGGTGGAAAAAACGTTAGCTTTCCTGGACATCAGAGTGTCGGTGAGACCTAGTGGCTCGTTATCTCATTCTGTTTATAGGAAGCCAACACACACGACAGAGATACCTCAACGCCTTGTCACATTACCACCCGCGTCATTTACAATCAGTAGCCAGATCACTCTTAGACAGAGCTCATGCCCTCTGTGACCCTGAACATTTGGATGCCGAACTGTCGCATGTTCAGTAGGTATTCAAGTGAAACGAATATGAGGTGATCAGACATTGGCGTCCTAGACGTAGATATAAAAAGAGAAGGACTGATGGCGATAGACAGCCGGCTTTCATGCCGTATTTAAAAAGAGTGATGGATAAAGTCGATGCTTTATTATAGGACTATTCTATTATGACCATTTATACTCCTTTATCCAAGTTAGCAAGACATGTCAGAACACCGAAATATGTCATCCCTTTTCAAACTCCTGGCGTATATAAGATATATTGCAGCTACAGTAGTTCCTACATTGGACAAACCAAGCGTACCATAGCAGAAAGGGTGAAAGAACACACTGTAAGCTTGTGCAGCTGTATAGAACCGCCAGAACCGCCAGATAAATAAATCTGCAGTCGCTGAGCATTTGCTCGAATCGGGCTTTCATCACTGGACTGAACTCCATGACCCGAAGATACTCTCCACGGAACGTCACTACTACTCCAGGATTGTACGTGAAGCGGTTGAAATTAAAAAGTATCCCAATTTCAACCAAGAGGATGGTTTCAAGTTGGCTGCATCCTGGAATCTCGTGATAAACAAATGTTCGCATCGCGGTTTATGTCATAAAATACTGCAGATGTCGTTAGTGTTGTGTGTCGTGACAATTCTGAATTTTTACAAAACCAAATGCGGGTAGTTGGAGAAAAAGCTCGCCCTTCTCGACGCTGACAAAGTCTTCTCGTGACCACGATCAATGCAACTTGATCGAAATGTCAAGGTAAACAAAAAATTTAGTTTTCAGTGCGATTAAGTCCCGTTTAAATATATAACTATGTGTTCGAATCGCGAAAGTTTAAATGTAATTTTTTCATTACTGAAGACCAAACTGTTTTTATTTGTCTTTCTGTCTGTCTGTATGTCTGTCTGTATCCTGGCCACACATCACGCCGTAACTGCTGAATAAATTCAAATAAATGTTGGCACGATTTGAATTCATACTACGAGGTAGGCATTGGATACTTTTTATCCCGATATATTAATGGGTTCCCGCAGGATGGGGATTGCAAGTTATTTAAAAGAACACGTATCACGCTGAAACTACTGCACGGATTTTGATGCAACTTGGCACAGTCATAGTTTATATGATGAGTGAAAATTAAGAACTTTTTATACCAAAAATATAGGGTTCCTGCGGGATATAGGTTCAAATTCTGCAAATTGAAGATATATGGTAATTTTTTTGGAGGCTTTTATATTATTCGTACTGTAGCCAAAACATTTTTTTTGTTTGTTGTCTGTTTTTCTGTCTAGTATCTTGTACTCGCATCACTGAATTCTGACTCGAATGAATTCAACTGAAACTTGGTATGATTTGAGTTCATACTACGAAGTAAGACATTGGATACTTTTCATTCCAAAAAATTAACAGGGTTTTCCTTAGGATATTGGTTTAAAATTGATTTACAAGAACACGTATCATGCTGAAACTACTGGTCGGATCATGATGCAACTTGACACAATCATATAATGGGTTAAATTGAGGATAATTGTATCCCAAAAAAATAAAGGATTCCTGCGGGATAGGGTCCAAAGTTATGTTAATTCTGAAGTACTAAATAATATTTTTAGAGGGTACTTCTTTATATTCGATACTGAAGCCAAACTGTTTTTCTTAATAGCTTTTATTTAACTGGCCATGTTTGTATGTATGTATGTTTGTTTAGGTCAATTCTTGCAAGCTGAATTAGAACCACTTCCTCTTATCCTACGGAGTTGAATTTTTACGTTGGTTTATTTCCAATGACAATTAATTGTTATGGTAAGCATGGCCTGAACCAACATCCAGGATTAGCTCCAGAGAAAGGAACTCTTCAACGGTCAACAGCATAGACACAAAATTTTGTGTACGCAACTTATTATGATAGCCGGTTTTAAGTTTTACTATGAAATGGTTGCTGCACTCACGATTGGGTTCTGACTAGAGAACTCCTCAACGGTTAACAGCACAGACACGAAATGTTGTACTTATACGCATTTAATTGTGATAGCCAGTTCCAAGTTTCACTATGACCCTACTACTGCTACTGCATAAAACTATTTTTTGAAACGTTTTTATTATAGGTACTTATTTACATTTTTGTCTGTCTGTCTGTATATTGACCGTGCATCACACCGAAACTACTGAATGAATTGTACTTACTGAAACTCTGTATGATTTGTGTTCATACTACTAGGTAGGACATTGGATACTTTTCATCCCGAAAACATTAAGGGTTCCCCCAGGATAAGGAGTGAGTTATTTAAAAGAACGCGTATCGCGCTAAAACTACTTAACGGATTTTGATGCAACTTAACACAGTCATAGTTTATAGGAAAGGTTAAAATGGAGGGTACTTTTGATACCGAAAAATTAAAGCGTTCCTGGGGGATAGGGGTCCAAAGTATGTTAAAATGAAAGTGAAAATATCTATACGTATAATATAAGCAATAAGTACGAAAAAGCCTGTACAAAGAAGATAAAAAGTGTCTAAGGTACATAAAATAAGCTACTGAACAAGAATGTAACATTTAAAATATTGTGTGTGTCTGTTTGTCTGTCTGTTTGTTCGCGCATCACATAAAAACTACTAGGCTGATTGCGATGTGGTTTTCACAGTTGGATAGCTTATGTTTTGACTTAAAAACTGATCTCAATCTGATGAGTAGAAGCCGAGCAATCGATAAAATTATTTTTGACGGCTGAAAGAATCTTGAACAATGGTTGGTACATTGGTATTTTAGGGCCTAGAGTAGCACAAACAGTAATGACCACGCGTGCGAAGCCGCGGGCATCAGCTAGTTTTCAATAAATATTTTCGATAGCGAATAGAGTGACATACTATTACATTTACACACTATTATGCTTCTTTATTATCTTCATTAGCATTATGATCGTGTTGAATTGAATGACTTCGTTTCGCAGTTTTTATTGCAATGAATAAGGCTCATACCACATTCTGCCAAGAATGAGGGAAAAGAAACTGCATAGTTTAACGAAAATTCAACGTTAATATTATTAATTACTAGCTGTGCCTGTGGATTTGCCCACGTGGTGATTTCTGAGGATAAAAGAAAAAGTAAGTGTGTGTTATTTCTGGACCAAAAGTGCCAATATCATCAAACTTCGTTCAGACGTTTTTTATCGATTTCTCGACTTCTGCTAGTCGGATTGAGATACCAAGTAAACCAGTTTTTATGTCAAACCCTATGCTATTCAACAATGATAACAGCATTTCAATCGGTCTAATGTGATGCGTCAACGAAGAACAGACAGGTTGTCACATTCTAGTTCAGAAGCTTATTGTAGGTCACCTGTTTTTTTTTCAAATTTTCTTCTATTCTTCTTCTTCTTCTTCTTGGTTTAGGCTTTTTGATACCAACTGCTTTATTACAAGTATAGATATGCCTAATTAGTATGAGTTATAATAATGATTTTAACATTTTTGCGGTAAAATATGAACGTGAATATCTCTAGTGCGGAGCGTAATGTAGCTATATATATATATATATATATATATATATATATATATATATATATATATATATATATATATACATCTGTAACGATGAATTCGTTTATCGATCTGAGCGAAATTTCGATCCCATCCAGATTTTCGTGGAATCGTTTTCAAGAGAAGCAAATCGTGAGCTTATAAGCTAAGAGGCACAACTGACTTTCAAGACATAGTACGGTACAGGCACTGCCGTTCTTATATCTCATGAAAAGGAACTACGTCCGGTTGGTGCTCCTGTTTTTTTCTCATTTTTTAGAGTTTGTTATTAGGCTATACCATAAAGTTAAGATTTCCCTTTTGGTGAAACAAGTTTACACCAAAACTACATACTTGTCCTATTAGTTTTTTTTTTGCCCTTTTATTTATTTTAAATAAATAAATTTATTATTCTGAGTTAGCAATTTATGGTTTCTCTAGTTATCTACTTTCTTATAATCCATCCATCTCTTCAGAATTATATTTTTAGAACTATATTAGGACTATAATTGTCCACTGCTGGACGTAGGCCTCTCCTAATGCACGCCACTCAGCTCAGTCTTAAGCTCTCCTCATACATTTTCTTCCTGACACATTTTGCAGATCGTCACTCCACCTGGCCATAGGGCATCCTACGCTACGTTTTCCTAAACGTGGTTTCCACTCGATAACTCGTCTCCCAACGGTTATCACTTATTCGGGAAATATGTCAAGCCCACTGCCACTTTAGCTTGCTTATCCTTAGAGCTATGTCGGTTACCTTGGTTCTCTGTCAGATATCTTCATTACGAATCTCGTCCTTCAGAGAAACTCCTCCATAGCTCGCTGAGCGACCTTAAATTTGTGGACTAGTTTTACCATTAGTGTCCACGTTTCCCTTTAAAAGAATTATCGACCTATTTTACTCTTGAGCCACGTCTATAAGTTGTTTTCTAGGGTCATCTCAAATCGTCTGAAGACTGAGTTCATGCATTAGGAGAGGGTGGACAGATATATGCTGATGATGATGAACGCCATTGAGCCCAATCTTTGACCCTTCTCTTCCAGTTGCTGCCAGCTGTATTTCGCTAGTCGTCTTGTGTATTAAGAGAGGCATCTGTCTAGCTGTGGACAGATATTATGCTGATGATGATGAACGCTACTGAGCCCAATCTTTGGCCCTTCTTTTCCAGTCGCTGCCATCTGTCTTTTGCTAGTCGTCTTTCCACCTGGCTGCCGGGCCTCCCACACTACGTTTGCCTAATCGTGGTCTCTCTAAAACTCGTTTTCCCCAATGGTTGTTGGTTTTGCGAGAGATTTGAGCAACTCATTGCCACTGCAGTTTATTTTTTCTCTGTGCTATGTCGGTTACCTTGGTTCTCTGGCGGATCCTGTCCTTCAGAGATACTCCAAGCATAGCTCTTTCCATAGCTCGCTGAGTGACTTTTAATTTGTGGACCAGCCCCACCATGAGTGTCCACGTTTCGGCTCCGTAGGTCATAACTGGTAGACCGCACGCAATGATGAATTTCATTTTTAGGCATTGTGGTATGGACGGTGAGAATACCTGACGTAGTTTACCATTATCTGCCCATCCCGACTGAATCCTCCTATCGCCTTCCCTTACGAAGTTGTTCCTACCCTATTGTTAACATATTCCGGAACAACTTCAAGGGGGACAACGTCAACTACGATCAGTTGCGGGGTAATGTGGTTGTTGATGTAGACTCTCGCGTAGGTGCAATTGAGAGATAATGAGACTTCTTCGAGCACAGGACGTACGTTCAGGACTCAAATGAAGAGAAACGCAGTTATATTAACAGGATTACCCTTTTCATCCAGTGGATGTTGTGAGTACCAGCAAAGCTGACGTCACGTCTCAGCTTTGCTGGTACTAAGATAGACGGTCTTCTTTTGGCGCTAATTTGAAAAGAAGAAATGAATGCTAGTTGATATTATACAAAAGATTTCATTTAATTGAGGACGATTTAAAATAAGAGTCAAATTGCCATTACTAAATCATATAATACGTAATATGAAATTAATTATGAAATAATCGTTCTTTTTTATTATTATTCAAATAATTTATAAATTAATTATCGAATAGGCATTTCTAATAAAAGTATTTACACATCATGTCAAAAAAAAGTAAATGGAGTTTGTGTACAAAAATTGGACATTTTTCAGATTTTCTACGATACTGTGCAAAAATTTAACTGTAAATACTCAATTATTTTATTATATAATATAATCAGTATTATTTTTACTCCTAACAGAGGCCCTTTTTTGTCTAGAAGGCATACTTTCATAGATATTAATTATTTTATAGAATCAAATATTTTTTATACTTAATAAAGTAAAATGGCTGCCAATGATAGGACCCCCTCCCCCTCTTTAATTTTATAATATGAAAAAAATACGTGTTTTACCAACTGTTAAAGTCTCCGCCGCGCCGGGTCTTGTGTTCAGACAGTTTGTATGACTAAATAATCTAAATCTTATCGAGTTTAAAAGTTTAAAAATTCGAAATATCCACCAAGCTATATTTTAAACATTGGGAATAGGATTTCTTATTCATAGTCTATACATCTAAACCCTAAATTATTCTGATATTCCCATAATATACGAGTTGCACTTAGTGCTCTATTTCTACATTTTTTTAGTGTAGTAGCTATATTTACAGTTCTAAATGATGGAGAAACTAAGTGCAACTTGAATATTAAGGAAATATCAAGAATATTCCCATAATATCCGAGATGCAGACTTAAGGGCTCCATTTCTGAGATTATCGTCTGGTAGTAAGTATTTATTTTACTAGTCTACGTTTAAAGTCCTAAATGATCCTGATATTCCCATAATATCTGAGTTGCACTTAGTGACTCCATTTCTGAGATTCTCGTTAACTCCAGCCTTGTTCATTTCCCTGAAATATTCAATATTTTCTTTTGTACCTAGAAGGTCGCACCAATCCTCTGAAAAAAATAAAAATACCTGTTAATATGGACTCAAAAGTATTGGAGAGATTTAAATGGAGATTTCAGCGCTACCAAGCCTAGTTTTCAACTTATAATTTGAGGCATATTTCATTCATCGTCATTATCATAACTAACGAAAATTGGCATCACTCATAGAACACCACGTTGACAAGTTGGCATCCCTCATAGAACGCCATGACGACCAGTTGGGATCCCTCAAAGAACGCCACGATGACCAATTGGCATCCTTCATAGCACGTCATGAGATGATAAGTTGGCATATTGTATGACCGTTTCATGCTCCAACTTCAAGTTTGCAGATCTAGTTGTTAGACAACCAGCATTATGCTGAGTTGTGACCTTTTTGCTGCAATTATCATTTACGATTATGTTTTACCTATTTTGTAGCAAATAAACTTATTTCCATCTTCAGTTATAAGTCGATACCCGAGAGTTATTTCTCTATATTATATCTCGTTGCTAGTTACACCAATATTTTAATGAGTATTTAACCGTAGTTACATCACTATTGATAATCTTATGTGAATACGTGCTCGCCGGTGGAGCATAATAAGTTAACTAGAAGATACCTAGAAATAATCTCGACTAGAAGACGCCCAGATTTAAGCTATTGGTAACAAAGACGCGGGGGTATAGTATTTTATGAATTTCTCTTCGGTTCGAATAATATGGACGCGAACCGCTTATTGTTTTTGTGGATTGAAGAAATTTCAAACATATACGCATGACGTGTTTCCTTACGTCTTCTTTTCGGATAGTTTATGTTACCATATGTTTATTTTTAGCGACAGCAACATTTTTTAAAATAATTATGTTGCTTCCCTATCAAACAACAGAAATAATCGAACACTTTTATTTATTGATTTTTATATTGAGATATCGATAGAATAGCACAAACATAATAATAAAAAATCTGCTCCCGAGCTGCATGCTGCATCCCACCTTATACATTTTCTCACTACCCCTTCCCTCTACACTCTGCCACACGCTACCCGCAACAAGCACTGAAGTGCCTGCATAACAAGGTTGAATATCGCGAGTGCTGTTTAAACACACAATTTAGCTCGTAATTAAATGACGTAAGTCTAGTAAGGCAGGCTAATAATTTAGTAAGGTAAATTTTGTCTTGACAGTGGATAATAAACTATATTTTCTTGCTCTGAGATTTATTGTGACACTCATTGCTATACTTTATTTTTTAGATAATTTCTCGTTGTACTTCTTGTATCCAATAAAGAGTTAATCTATCTATCTATCTATTTATTTTAAGATAAAACTTAAGACATTGAGTAGAAAAATGAAAATATTACTAAAAACACCGTAATTTTTGTTATGAAAATGTATCGAATGAAATTCTGTTAATCACGTTTTTGTCTTGATCATGGAGAGATAAAGATCTCAAAATCATATGAAAATTTAAGTTTGTCGCATTTATCAGTTTTGCGGTTGAACAAGCATATTTAAGGAAAATCTCCGTAAAAATTGGAGCCTGGTTTTCCTGCAGTCACAACATATAGATAGTGATTGCTTTACAAACTAAATCGCTACATACCGATTACAATCATTAGCATTGACAGTTATTGTCAAAAGCTATCAATTGTCATCGGTATATGTACTGACATTGGTTATGACTGATATCGATATTTGGCAGAGACTACCAAATATCGTTATACTCGGACTTAGTTACCGATTTCGGTTGTAAAGCAATCGCTATCGATGTCGAGACAATATGATAGTGTAGATATGTAATTTTTGTCCGCCTGGACAAAAAATTGAGAAATAGCCTTAAAAGGCAAAATCACGTACCATTATAATCTACAAGCGACTTTAGTTCCCCGCCATATTCCTTGGGCAGAACATCTTTAGGCACGCATTCATAAAGAGATTCCATATCCGTATGCACTCGTATCCTGTCCCCTATTTTCTTACTGAATATTTGTTTCAAGATCCGAACTAGCATTTCTACAGCCTTTGACGTAGTGAGTATGTGAATGGCCTTCACTCGCATCTGGTATCCTTCCTGAAATGTGAAATAGTTTCCTTCTGAATACGACAATAAGAATTATAAATGGTATTGTGATATTTTCAATAAGAAAATTCAGAAAATATATGCAGTTTCCTACGCTATTCTGTAGCGCCTGCGCTATTTGAACAAACACGGACGACTAAAACCATTACAATTCATTAAATTATGCAGTAAGTTCACACTCTGCACTTAATATATAAGTGATGCAGATGTTATTACGAAAATTGATTTTTATTTTTTTATAATTGACACTATTTCGCACGATGCCGTAGAAACGTTAAACAAACTCACCGTTATGAATGAAACAAATTGATGTGTTTCCATTAAATTAATATGTGCAACAAAATCGATCATGTTAATGTTTCTGTAATCAAGGATTCCAATGTATCCAGAGCAGTAGTCATTTGATCTAATGTGCTCGAGTATCTGAAAAAAGCAGAAGACAGACCAAAATATTATATTAAAAACACAAAGAATACCATAAAGGAACATGATGAACGATTAGTGTTCACAATTTTAATTCTTACAGCTAAAGGAATCGAAAACTCTAATATCGACATTTGTTTCTTGATAACTATCGCTTGGGAAGTCATGTCAAGAGTACATAAGACGTGTCATCAGGCAAGCATGTGTCGTGGCCAAATCGCTATATTGATCACTTCCTTTAATTGTTGGCCACATCTTGAAATGGTTATATTTCATGAAATTAACGGTCACATCATAAACGCACGCCTACTTCATGATAAGTCAAACATTAGTGGTCATATCGTAAAATAGTAACATTATCCAATTATGTCCAAGGCGGAAGCCCGACTTGGCCGTGAAACGTGGTTAGAAAGCAAAAGCGGGAGCAAAGCGTAGCGAGGTCCTGCCTTAAGATATTTAATTATATGGCTAAACGTGGATTGAAATATCATTAAACGTTGATGTTTCAACAATGTGGTCAGTTTTAGCTGGCGATTTCATGAAATAGAACCATTTCCCGAAATTGACGGTCACATTATGAAGGGCTCATTTCTACGATATGGCCACGACACATGCACCACCATGAACCACGGTACGAGTACCTCTGTCTCATGAGACTGATGTCAAAATAGTCTGTTCTACTCTGATCCACTGAAAAAAACTATTTATGGATTTGATTATACATTTTGTTCTATTAAGATCCATAAATAGATTTTATTCTAAGAAAATTTAGGAATATTTTACTCATAATTGATAAGGTATTTTCTAGGAAAGTATGCTCGATCATCGACCGCGGCAGCTCGTGTGAGACTGCGGTCAAAACAATTAAGGAATATTCAAGTCAAGAGTGAATAGGGCTCTTGTAAGTATGCTCGATCATCGACCACTGTAGGTACCTCTTGTGAGACTGCGCGGCTAAATTAAGTATAGAATATTCAAGTCAAGAGTGAATAGTTATCTTTTAAGTATGCTCTACCATAGGACACGGTACCACATATGAGACTGCGGTCAAAATTAGTTCTGAATAATTTGAAATAAGAGATGTTGTGCGAATTTCGAAATTAAAATTTGGTTTTCCTATAAACCATTCATCTAACCTGCTATTCAAGTCTACTTACTACAAAATCAATAATAATAAAAATGTATTTTGTAGAATTTTGTCGAATTACGAGTTTTAATAAAACTTGTTTTTTTAAACATGTTTTACTCTAACTATACGTTCTTTAGAGGACACTTTAAGCTATCGGTCCCGGCTGATATTGATAAATACTCGTAGCAGTCGTTAAGCCAAGTCAGGGGCCCTAGGGTGGCCTGACAGACAGACAACAGAGGCCAGCACTATGTCACACGACAAGAAAGCAATAACTTACCAAGGTTCCAAATGCGTAACAAAGGGTAAACATTTTACTATTGATCCCACTATCATTTATCACTTTTGCAGCGTAAATTCTGTGGTGCTCTTTCGTTAGCTTCGGTAAAAGGGCATCGACACTGAAACCAAAAAAAAAAAAGAATTGTTCAATCTGTGTGATTGAAGATACAAGCAGATAATTTTTCTAAAGTTATGATCCTTTGCTATGGATATATTGTAAGGTTCACAAAAAGTAGTTAATGCGAGTAGAATTTGCATGATTGAAGGGACAAGAAGGATTATTGAGTTAATCAAATGCAAGGTGTCATAATCATCTCATTAAAACTAAGGTGACGCCACTTTCCGATCTATGGAAGTCACATCCACTAATACAATATTCGAGAAATACCAATTAACATTTCCAATGTCAATTACTTGTTTTCGTTGTATGAAAATTGCACGCGTTACGAAATGACTACTACTGGAATAGTAATATGTTTTCGTTGGATGGAGACTCGGCCCGCGGATTGTGTAGGTATGTGAGTAGCGCTGTAGTTTTCGGGACAGGAGACTCAGGAGTAATATAATTCGGTCCATGAGCCTATCTATTCCCGTGACCGTGTTTACTCCCGCCCGACCAAAAAACGACAGCACTCCGTTAAGTATTCCAACAGACCATCCCAATTTAGTTCTTATTCACTCTATGAACAGTTTCCAAAGTACATAGTATAACTCTGAATTTTTACTAATTAAGCATTCTTAGATTGTTCGAGCTTTAATGAAATGCACCAATCAAGGGAAATATATTTGCCAATAAAATGTCGTATTATTTTAGGACGTTGAACCTGTGGTTGAACTGACTCCCAAAGCCTTCAATTGACGTATATGGAAAATTACCGTTTCGCGAACAAGATGGGTCGTATTTTTTTTTCAATAACCTGTGGGTCTGCAGGTCATTCACTCGGTTAAAACTAAATTTAGCTGTGAGGTACCAGGGGCCCAGCAAATCCTTCTTTTTTTTTGGCAACGGCCGTTGGCTCAGTTTGATTGGAAGTTGGAAATGGAGGATCTTATTGTATTACTTGAAGGGTTAACTGTCAGTGGTATGGAACCTAATACACTGAAGATCCAAACGAAATTTTTAAACAATAACTATCTAAAAAAAAAACACGCCTGCCCTGCCAAAAAGAACTTATGCCAATAAATTATATACTGATGGAATGTGCTTATCAAGGCCTACAATTTGATACCCATATTGTAAAATTCGAAAAAAAAATGTTCGCACTTTAAAATGGAGCCATAATGAAAACAAATAGACTTTAAAAAAATGTTTGCCAATGTTACTCGGGGGGATGTAAGGATTCTCACGATACCTCCCATATGTCTAAATCTGTTCAGGCATTTAAAAGTTATGGTGGAACAAAGAAACTCACATGCATACATACAACATAGATGAATTCTAAAAAAACATTACACTATTTTTTTTGGGCATTCGTGTGATAAGCAAGAAATTCAATGTGATTGAAACATACTGGCATCGTTCAGATTCTTCAAATTTTCATGATGAGGACAGTTTCTCTACTAGAAAAGATATCTTTATTTTTTAAACTTTTCTCGCTTCCTTAAAATCTTTTGTAGGTGGATAAATACTAAAATAATTTTATTTTGAATTGAAAAGTAACATGCCCCTTGATGTTAATTGTTTTTTTCCAAATTATCGTAAAGTAATATAAGAAGGCAAATGAAAAAAAAATACTTGCAGCAAAAACGTTCCTTGTTTGCATAATGTGATTTTACCAAATAATTTGAAATAATTAAAAACATTATTCTCATAAGAGTTTTTGTGGGCTGTTTAACTTTCGTGTCTATATAGATCCCACTTATGTTCATTACAAAATATGCACGTCAGGCTGCAGGTTATGTACTGTATTTTTTGCATGTATGTTCAACGAATTCTCCGTCAATTAAGGAACGGTTTTTTTAAGTGTTTATATGTTTATGAGGTGGTGGTTCTATATAAATTGTTTCAAAATTAGATACGAAGTTTTTCTTTTAGTTTTTAGTACAGCACTTGGATTCCTTATCCTATTTATCCACCAGTCGTCTCTCAGAAGACATCATACATATTATTGCAAAATTAATATTTGAAAATTTCGGCATAGTGAATCCGCAATCTTGAATTGTACAATTCAAGATGTCAGAAAGACCACTATGCTATGAAAAGTGTAAAATTGCGTGCCTGTATACGTTGGTGTAGGCACGCAATTTTACACTTGGACGTTCCATGTACTTCATTTTTTTCCACTTTCCTTTGAGACACGGTTGCGTTTCTGCTGAAGTCACAAAATTCAAACGTGCTTTTGTACCTACTTTGTGTCGATGTTGTAATTATGTGCCCGCGTCATAGAGTATTTATTTTTCCCGGCGTTTAATTTTGGTGGGTAAAAAACTTTTGTCTGTTGTATAAACTGTAACGCGCTTCAGCGTACGGTGATGACCTTTTTTTTAAAAAAATATGCCAAGATCATTCTTTCCATAGTTTCACATCTTTTTATCCAATTTGACTATTTGATTTTGAGAATAATGAAACCGAAGTCACTCTTGTTGTGGATATCAGTTTTCTAAAAAGCAGCAAATTTAGATTAAAAATGTACCTAGATGTCTTTTATTTTCAGTTTTTTAAATTGTTGCTGCCTTTGTGTTGTGAGCTACCCTGAAAGTTTAAGCCGAATAGCTAATCGGGAAGTGATCGAAATCTGAGTTGCAAGATTCCACCCAGAACGACAGACAAACAAGAAAGTGACTTAATAATAAGATAATTTAATAACATTTAAAAAGGTTTTATGTGGTCGCCATGTCATGATGAAAATTAGAACGGCTATCACTATTAAATATATATCCAATATTTCGTGTCTATGCTGTTAACCGTTGAAGAGTTCCCAAGTCAGAAGCCTACCCGGAGTGCAGCAACCATATCATGGTAAAACTTCAAACTGGCTATAAAAATAGAATATGTATACAAAATTTCGTGACAGTGCATTTTACCGTTAAAGAGTTCCTTTATCTGGTGCTGTTCCTGGATGTTGATACAGATCATGCTTATCATAAACATGCATTGTCATCGGAATTGAACCAACTTGCAAACATTCTACTCCGTAGGATAAGAGGAAGTGGTTCTAATTCAGCTTGCAAGATTTGACCTAAACAAACATACGAACTAGTACATACAAACATTGCAAGTTAAATAAAAGCATTTAATAACGTGGTATAATAGGACTTGTATCGAAATGTAACACTGACGTCTCACACACAAAGGGCAGTTAGGTCTGTGACATAAGGAGGAGGTACAGGTAGTAATGTAGGTAGAAATGATTCAAATTTCTAACCCACGACTTCGGGCTGTAAAGGGGTTTTGCTACATGCGTCAGATAAACCAATTAGTACAAAATTATACAAAAATATACATTTATTGCTTAACCTTAACTTCCTTCTTACAACAAAATGTTGAGTAGGTATTCAAATGTATTCCTATTTTTCTTTAAAATAATCAGACAGAATAAAAAAGCCTTATCTTATACCTGTTTTAAACGACTGGGTCTTGAATAATTTACGAATTGGCGTTTGCAAAAACTGACATAACTTAACATTTTATGAGACAGCCATCTAAATTCAAAGGCGGATACAATTACTTTAATAAATATGTATAAAAAGTAATTATAAAATTTAACGATTCTGACGGATTCGTTTGGAGTTATTATCAACAAACAGAAACAACTATTGTGAAATCATCAGGAAAAATTAGGAGCCACTCTTGTCCATTTGTTGACACAGCAAAACTTTTGCGAGTTAGCCAAAGCGTAAGTTATTTTATAAATTAGCTTAGAGCGAACTTTTCAAACGCAAATTTATGCAATATAAGTATATCTATAAAATGTGACGCAAGAATTGTTGATGATTTTCACTCGTTAGTTTAGGATTCTTTTAATAAATAATCTACATCTACACTAATATTATAAAGAGGAAAGATTTGATTGTTTGTTTGTTTTTTTGTTTGTAATGGATAAACTCAAAAAATACAGACCCGATTTAAAAATTTCTTTCACATAAAGAACGCTAAATTATCAGCGAGTAACGCTAGCAGGATTTTATTATTCAAAAAATTTAGAGTTCCCTTCGAAAATTGCAATAATGAAACACGAGGTATTAAATTTTGCAAAAAATCTTGATTACTTTGTATCACAAACCAAAGAATATATAAATACTACGTAAGATCGCAAACTAAGAAGGAGATACGGGTCTTTATGTATGGAACGTTGCCATGGAAATGAATTCACAGAACATCTAATAATCATTGACGTAGGAAATGCTCTATGCCGTTAGAGAAAACGTTACTGAAAAAAGACGGGTATAAAGTACCAACAATTTTAGGGTTACCCGCTTTGCAAAATAAATAACCTGGCGATCAAGAATATTAAACTGCAAATTTATATGCAGCCCAAATTATAAAAATTGTGTACAAGAATAAAATGATAGTCGATTTTTGAGGTTTAGATTGATAGGACTAAATGATTTCGTGGTAAAAAAAAGGATGTTAATAAATAAAATATTTAATATATTCGGTACAATTCCACACCAATTACCTAGCCCCAAACTAGGTTACCCTGTACTATGGGCACTAGATAACGGATAGACATACATTCGAGTAGATACGAATATTAACATCCATAACTCGGAAACAAACATTTCTGCTCATCATAAAAATGATTGCATCTTGCAGGGTTCGAACCCGCAACCGTTTGATTTCGTATCTAGGGTAGAGACCAAAAATGGAATGCTGTAAAGTACACGAAAAATATAGATCACACTAATATTATAAATGTGAAAGTTTGTCGGGGTGTGTGTGTGTGTGTGTGTGTGTGTGTGTGTGTGTGTGTGTGTGTGTGTGTGAGAGAGAGAGAGAGAGAGAGAGAGAGAGTTATAATATGTTTGATTCTCCTTCACGCTGAAAGAATTTGGATGAAATTTGGTATAAAAGTAACTCATATTCTGGATTAACACAAAGGCTACATTTTATCCCAACAAAAAAAAAAACAGTTCATGTAGGAAATCGGGAAACCGCGGGGCGCTGCTAGTGTTAATCATGAAGGGCTGACTACAGAGTACAGAATTAACTTACTCAATTCTAGGTACAGAACCGATTTATAAAAACATCTTCTTTTTGTTTTTCTGAATTATTTTGATTCAAAAATGTTTTGAGCATATACATGAGGAAATTGTTGGAAACCAGTTAGTGCGACCTGTTACACTGTCCCATAACTGTCTTATAGACAGAAATTTAGGAAATCTGGATAAACTAAGGGGATTAAATTAGAAAACTGACAAAAATAATTAATTTTATACAATTTAATTCCATTTCCTTAAGTTTTTTTTTATTTTCGTTGATTTTTCACACACAGCGCCATTTAACCCCAGACTAAGCAATGCCTTTACTATGGAACTAGATAACCGCTATCAGTGATCTATACTTTTAATTTTGTAAACACATACTTATTATACATCAAATTACCCACACACAGAACAAACAACAATTATTATTTTACGTTAGATACTTAAAATTACTTAGTATTCAGACCAAAACAGCAGTTTGGGGATAGGTTTGGTCATTTTTTTTCAGTTTATTAGGTTTGAAAATAATAATAATATGAAATCCCTAAAATCAGATTAACCCTACGAAATGTAGTAGATCTGTCGTTTATGTCCTTACACGTTTCAGCTCACTCAAACCACATCAAGATAGAGCGAGATGGACACAAATGTCAAAATAAAACAAGCCACGCAATTTGTGAGGATAATACTACGAACAGATAACCTTTATAAATAGAAAAATATTAATAATATCGTCTAAATTCAATTAAATCTTACTATACCTAAAGCGAAGGTGAATCTAATAGCAATTATGTATGCAAGACCATTCAATAATGTACCCGAAAATCAAAACTTACGTGTGAAAGGATATTTTTTAATATTTTCGTTCCGTACGGCTTTTACAGCCTACAATGCAATAACTCACCATTATTATAGGTTAAATTTAAGTGATTCACAAAAATCAGCACTCATAAACGTTCAAATACAATCAAAATAGCACAAATAACTAAAATATCGATGACCAAGATGTCTTGAACGGTGTGTTTGGCTGAAATTAGCTTTTGGGCAAACAACCAACACAGCATAATGGTGTACTTACAAAAAGTCTGAATAATGTTAAAAGTCTGAATAATCTGAAAAGTCTGAATAACAATCTTTATGAGAATTTCCTCAAAGTAAAAAGTATTCTGTTTGTGTGGCTTTCATGCCCAAATGGCGAAACAAATTTTGTTAAAACATTTCATAAGGCTCTTATAAAAAGTATCTTAGCTAGTGTATACTAGTGTTTCAACTTTTGATTGATTTAGATTAGAAGTTGTGCCATTTTCCTGGGTTGATTTTTTACCCGAATACACCAAAACAAGGGAAGGGTAATGAGCTTAACAGTTCTTGTATGTATGTGAGTATCTGGATGTTCCACCACAGCGTCGCCCCTATAGGTTCGATTTTGACAAGCGAGGTGACATTCGATTCGTCTTCAGGTATAGTGTCATAAGCCATTTGTTTTACCAGACTACGGCAAGGAAAAGTAAGTGTTATGAGCTCAAACTAAAAAAGGTCTGATTTTGACAAGCGAGTTACCAATCGATTCGTCTTCATCGCAGGAGTGTCATAGGCTATTTTTTAACCGATCGTAGTCGGGTTTTAGTTTTGGAACTTGTGGCAAAATAATTTGGTTACTTGGTCACTTACAAGTAATCATGCAGATTTTCATAGTCGTTCTTGGCGTCTACTCTCTCGAAAAAGTAGGGCATCGATGTCCTCATGGTGAACAGTTTGTCCACTTGCGACTTCGCTCGTTCTACTGACCCTTTGTCCAAAATAATTGTTCTTTCTAGGTATTCTCGAGCTGCGAAACAAAAATAAATATTAATTAATGGTAGACGTCATTTTCAAACACGTCCTATCGTGTTTTATGTTTCATTCATTGTGCCTTGTATGCTGTTTTGGTTGAAAACATCTAGTACCCAGTGTATCCAGTCCATGAATCTGTATACTTCGTAAAGAGGTTCGTGATCTAGTCTAGTACGAAGGTTGAAATATTGTGGTGACTCTCCAGCCACACAAATCCAGCTATAAAGCAACGCAGTTTCCGGGAAAGATACGCAAGCTGTAATACGTAAAATAAGTAAAATTTTTAGTAAAAATGATTGAATACGAGCTGACCGCCATCAACACTTATATACTAATATTATAAAGGCGAAAGTTTGTATATATGTAAGTGTGTGTGTATATTTGTAACTTTTTCATGCTTAAACAGCTGAACGGATTTGAATAAAATTGGTACGTAGGTAGCTTATACCCTTGATTAATACATAGGCTACTTTTTATCCCAAAAAATGTACTTCATTTAGATACCCCACTCGATAGGTTTGGTCATTTTTTGATAAGCCACCATATTAGTTTTCTTGACAATTATATCCTATAACACTCTCTTATTCTTATTTTATTCGAGATGGGGGCGGTAAGGCCTGCACTGATCTCCCGCTTGGGGTGTATTGTGCATTTCCCCCTGCCAGCCTCTACCCAAGCCACCCAAGCTCCATTATGTACCGAAGCACGGCTTTAGGTCGCTGGCGCAGCTGTTCCAGTGATGTCCCTGTAGATGGTGTTAAATTACTAATATTGGAGTTTGAATTTCGTTGAGCCTGTGAATCCACTTTTCCCTGTTGTTAAAGTCAATTTTTTAGTCTTATCTCTTCCGTGGCTGCACAAAGCAAAAGCACACGCTCCACAGTCTCCTCCTCCTACATACATCCACAGAGGACTGCCTGGGTCTCCAGTTTTATGCAGGTGGTTGCAATAACCCGTGATAAAACCTACCATGAGACGAAGGTCTTGCTTAGTCAGCCTTAGCAGATTGTTGGTGATTTTCCTGTTAAGGGATGGAAACATAACTTTTGCATTTCTGCAATCCGTTTTCTTGTTCCACCAATTTTCATGCTCCCTCTCTGTTTATTGCACAAGTAGGTTTCTTACTTCCATTGCGTTGTCTTTACCGCATCTTCTCCGATATGTTTCTTAGCTCCTTCCTTGGCAAACATGTCTGCCTTGGTATTTCCTGGACATGAGCCGTGGCTTTTCGTCCATTTGACTTTAATTTTATACCTTTCAGATAAGTTTTGTAGGGTCTCATGACATTCTGATATAACTTTCTACCTAGTTATAGGTTTCCTTAGTGCATAGATGATGGCTGCACTATCTGGAATGAAAGTAAGGAATTCACAGTCACTATTTGTACCAGGTGAAGGTACATCAAGCGTAGATATTGCTCTTGCCACTAACAGTAGTCCCATAGTTTCTGCCTGAAATACTGATGTGGTTTTGTTAAGGGCTTCTGTTTGTGCGATTCCTAGCTCCGGAGAGTAGAAATCACAACCAACCCCCGTCTTGTTTTTCGCACCATCGGTGAAAATATTGTAAATGTTATGGGCACACGAGAGATCCTCTGAAGCACTGTCTTCTGTAACCAGCTCATACATATTTTTATCTAGGTGTATTATATAGCGCTCTCGTGATTAAGACGAATCCAATGATATCTCATTTATCAAAATCCATCCATCCGATTAGGCTGTAGAACGCATCTAAGAAAGGTAGGTACAAACAAACTAACATTCATACAACCCAAACACATAAACCTCCGTGAAGTCGGGTAAAAATGGACTAGACAGAACTACGAGCAAATACCCCACACAGCTAAATCCCACCATCGTGCTTCATGTGCATCACCAATACAGAGTCTGTAGCGCAAATGAGAGTCACACGTGCTACACAAACGCCACTCCAATCGTGACTGGGGCTAATGAAGCCAACTGTGTGCCATATACCTAATTTATCGGTCCACGTCCTTGGAGCTAGTAGTAACTTATCTTCCCACTTTTAATTAGATCTATGATCTTATTCTATAAGTATAATCATAAGAAACGGGATATTTAAAATGCTATTTATATTGAGTTCCCGATATTTCGGCAATGTTGCTAGCGCCGTGATCACGGATAACTGAAGTAAACTGCGGGTGGAATAGTTTTTAAGGGCAGACAAAATGGTCTACCCTCTTTTTCACTATTTTATTACGCGCTACACCAGTACCATTGTTCACACTTTCGTTTGTAACTAGATCACTACACACAACACTAACAGATAAATAATCAAAGACTAACAGTATCACCACGCGTATTAGGGACGACTATTCTTCGGTTTTCACATTGGTTATAATTTCTTATGATTATATTTATAGTTTACGTGACCATATCAGTTTAAACAAATATATAATCTTATTATGTATTTATTCATTTAATTATTATTTTATTCATTCATTTATTCATTTATTTATTCACTAGCTGTATCCGCGGCTTCGCACGCATGGTAATTTCTGTAGGTTATATGTACTATATGTTTCTGTATTAACTACCAAATCTTACAAGTCCAATTTGGGCCATTTTTCCATAATCCTTGTTTATATAGACTATACAAAGAGTTTGTAAATAAAGATGCTTCCTTCGATATATTTCATGACAATATGACTGGATTCAAAAGAAAGATTCATAATTTATTGAATACTTGAACCTTGAAGGATTTTATAATTCCTATATACTCATATATTTATAATCTATAAATAATATGCCATATAATTTTATACGTACACACATATATATATATATTTATATTATTACCTAAATACTTATTGAATTCCTTGTTCTTAGATTTTTGTTTTAATTTTATGTTAATTTGGTACAGTGTACATATGTGTGTATGTATGTTGAGGTGCGCCTGTGTGTACGTCACATCAATGTGAGGCCTACATAGTTACATTATAATGTGATTATTTTATAATTTATTTTATATGAATATTAATGTTTCTTGTAGTTAATTGAAATTAATTGATTTAAGATGCTTTGTTGTTAGCGCATGATGTGACCTTCGGTAATTGGAGTTGCATATAATTCACAAAATTGTGTAATGAATATTAATTAGGAATCATGTTACTCCGTTGAATGTACATAGCTAAATAAATAAAATTATAACTAATAGAGCGATGGTGTCCTAACAATTCTTTATTGCTATTTAGAATCCAACGATACCGGGTTCAAAACCTAGGCTCTGCACCAATGACTTTTCTGAGTTATGTGCGGTTTTCCATCGCTCCGTGCTTCGGAGGTCACGTTAAGCTGTCGGTCCCAGCTGTATTTTATTAATAGCAGTCGTTAAGCCATGTCAGAGGCCCTAGAGCAGCTTGACAAACTCTGACATCAGAGGCCAGTACTACTTCATACGACAAACAAACATAACTAATTCAGGACCTAAAATACCAATATACCAACATTGATCAAAACTCCTTCAGGCGTCAAAATGTTTTTATCTATTGCTCGAGTTTTACTCATCTCATTGAGATACCAAGGAATTTTTAAGTCAAACCCTAAGCTATTCAATAGTAAAAAAATAAAATCGTAATCGGTCCAGTAGTTTTTACGTGATGCGTGAACAAACATATAGACCACCGGTAAGCAACAGGCGGAAGGTCGAAACTCGGACCGCCAAGTAGTGTTAAATATTCCTACTTACATATTAATTTATATAATATTTTCATATAACTAGCCCTATACGTTTGAAAGCCACGTAGAATCTAACTTAGTAATTATTCTAGTTACTTAGTAAGTACCTATTTTACAAGTATTTTACCTGACCTGTGTACCTATTACTGATGTGTTTTGATTAGTTGTGTGGCCTACACACACACACACACACACACGCTTTGATTAGACTTGAAAATATCTACACTTCAAATTGAGATAATGGACTTGCAAGAAGATATTTCCTTGCAAATTTATAAAACTGCATCCACTTAAGAATGTTGGGGTAAACATTTTTCAGAAAAGTATGAAATTTGCAAGATACTAGCTATCTATCTGGCTACAATGTTTGGTTTGACATATTTATGCGAATAAATTTCACAAAAAAAATGTTTGAAGAATAAAATATAATTCGTCATTAACGGATGCAAGACTAATAATTTTACGTACTTATCTATTATGTTTTATATAATAACTTAATTTGATAGCAAATTAAAATTAGTAACTATTTAATCATTAGTAGTTTTAGTAGAAAATAATAATTTTAACAATATTTGTTCAGTTGCTTGGCTTCTTCTCATCAAATTGAGATACAAAGTACACCACCATTTGAAGTCAAAATCTAAACTATCCAACACTTAAACTCATCAAGCATTGTAATCGGTCTAGTACTTTTTACGTGATGCGCAAACATACAGACACCTTTAAAAAAAACTTTTTCAGTAAGTTATTAATTACATTCAATGTACAGACTGTTTGTTCATCGCCAGCCTATATCTGTCCACTGCTGGACTTAAGCATCTCCTAATGCACGCCACTGAGCTCGGACTTCAGCTCCCCTAAACCATTCTTTCCAGACGCTTTTTTCAGGTTCGCTCCACCTGGCCACAGGGCATGCTACACTACGTTTGCCTAAACGTTGTCTCCACTCGAGAACTCGTCTGCCCCAACAAATATTGGTTTTTCTGGAAATGTGACCAGCCCACTGCCCGTTTAGCTTGCTTATCCTAATAGCTATGTCGGTCACCTAGAACCGTCGGATATCTTCATTATGAAACTTGTCCTTCAGAGAAACTCCAAGCATAACTCTCTCTATAGCTCGCTGAGAGACCTTAACTTTGTGGACTAGTTTAACCGTGAGGTCCGTCCATGTGTTGGCTCCGTAGGTCATGTGGACTGGTATTGGTGGTTCCAATCCAGTGTTGTAAATTTATCTTGCAGGGCTTTAGTGAACAGTTTCACGGATATAACATCCCCCTGTCTCCCTCCTCAGTGCAGTTGGATATATTTGCTGGTCATACAGAAACCTCAGCACTTCGATGTATCGCCAATCCACTTGACAACACTGCAAAGACTCCAGAACCGCCCAGGTTTCAACGGAGTCAAAAGCTTTCTCATAGTCTAAAAAGCAACACACAGGGACTGGTTACTCTTTAGACTTATGTATAAGCTGCCTATGGTTCTAAATCCTCCTCCATCTAAACCCGGCCTGTTCAGGAGGCAGGAATTCGACAAGTCTTCTTACGAGACGATTTGAGATGACCCTCGAAAACAGCGTATAGACGTGGCTCAAGAGTGAAATAGGTCGATAGTTCTCTAAAAGTGTTTTAATGGCCCTTTTTAAAGAGGAAAACTACCAAACTCCTGCTCCACTCCTGTGGAGTTCTCCCACTGCTAAGAATGGTACTAAATAACCCCAGAAGCTCTCAAAGTGCGGGTTTCTCCCCTGTTTTCAAGAACTCCGAAGTTATACCATCCTCACCCTTTCCATCCTTAAGTTGTTACTTACTGCTTTATTACAAGTATAGAAAATTTAAACCGGCTACCTATAAATAGTCAAAAGATAAAGCCATTTTGAGGTTCGACAGGCAGGTAGGCGGCATATAGGATTAGAAATAGGGATCCGTTAGAACCTTTTGGGTATGGATCTCAAGGATTGCGGCTGGAACACACTGAAAGGAGCACTGCGAAAGATTTTGCTTGAAATCTTCAACTTCTTTTTTTATAATGGCTTGTGCAGGGTTGCCACAATTTCAACTTATGTCGTGTGGATAGAGTAGAAGACAAACGCTGGAGATGGCCAGTGAATATTTTTTTCTCAGTTATAATTTTAATTGTCAGTTCAGTTCAGTCTAACATTTTTTGTAGATCTGACATTTGACAATGTGAATGAGTACTCAATCCAGTGGTCATATTGTGAGGAACTACTTCAGTAATCAGAGACTAATAAAAAATCTCTTTTAACATGTTTACAACCTGTTATTTATGTCTAACTCTAGTTAGTAGATAACTGTAGATTGGAGTCAATGACATTAAGAGACGCTAAAGCAAATAAGTACGTCAAAATAGTAACAGTAAAATTGTGGCAAAATGTGAGTCAGATCTCGCAAAATAAGTCGAGTCTGTGGAGGCCGACTTTAAATTTCTCCTATAGCCAAAAAAAAGTATAACATAAGCTCACTATTTTTTGGTTTTTATACGATGCATGCGTCATTCGCAGTTCAGCTTACAGTGGACTTTTATACCTACAAAACTCTAAACTAGACAATGCCGCTTATTCAGTTGCTATTAAATTTCATTTTAAATTCATTATTATTTTAAGTTCATCCGTTGCGGAGCTGAGAGGGTATACAATCACAATGCTTACACACTTTTTTTTTATAGTATGGTATAGTAGTTACAGATATAGGGATCATAAAATTCTCTCCTACTTCTCTCCGATTGATAGGTTAAAATTGATACAGAGTAAAGTTTTTGGCATTTTCGAGGGTTAGATTCCTGGCTAGGTAAGTAAGTATAAAAAAACTTTGAATACAGTCATAGTTATTTAAAAAACCAAAGGAATGTTTCCTTTGAGTAAAATTCGGTATCATATATATTTAAGGTACTATTCCTCCATCTTTAAATTCCATTTTTTTTGAGCTTTTGAATCTTTATCAATCACAGCTCCGATCTTGTATGGAGTACTGCTGCCACCTCTGGGACGGTTCTGCCAAGTATCAGCTCGAGTCTTTGGATTCAATTGAGAGACGTGCTATCAGGCTCATTGGGGATGACACTCTGGTAAAGAGTAAGCTTCAAAGTCTGGCGCATCGACGTGAGGTAGCAAGCCTGGCGGTATTCTACAGATTGCACTATGGAGAGTGTGCACAAGAACTGCACAACCTAATTCCCCCATCACCTTTCCATCACCGTACGACTAGACGATCAGCAAAGCGCCACCCTTTCATGGTTGAAATACCTCGCACAAGAACGAAGCGTTACGCTTCTTCATTTATTATAAGAACTGCAAAGGAGTGGAATGCCCTGCCCTCGTCAGTGTTTCCGGTAAATTATAACCCCGGTGTGTTCAAGTCAATAGTGAATAGGTATCTACTAGGCAAGCGTGCTACACCTTCGACCACATCATCACTTTCCATCAGGTGAGATCGTGGTCAAACGATTGCCTAGTCGGTAATAAAAAAAAAAAAAAAAAAACTTGTTTATATAAAATTATTGCTATGACGTTGGGAGTAACAACATTTTTGAAACGAAATATGTAATATTTCTAATCAAGTCACGGCATCAAAATTGTATTTTCCAGATCAAAAAAATGATTTGATATATCTTATATATGCCACTATGCATATTGTCCTGAATTTTTCTTTGGAAGATAGTTTTTAATTAGATCTAGATTCTTGCCTAGCAATTGTAAGAAACATCCCGTGTGCTGTCAAAATCATTAAATTTACCTAAAATTGACTCCCGAGCTGCATACCTCTCCCGCTCAAACTAGACCTGGACGAGCAGGATGAAAATCTGAGAGCGTAAAACTCCTTAAAAAATATATCAGAATGATCTTATACTATTATTTATTCTGTGGTATGATTATAATAACGCGTGGAGTGTTTTATTTGGCATTATTTCCAGCATACAATGTATGGGATGACGCAACCTAGCCAATGGAAATCAGAAAATCGTCGTCATAGTCTAGTTGTCTATCCAACCACAATGTGTTATCTAAAATCGCCCATAAACAAAAAGAAACATAGAAAGATGAAGAATTAATTTAGTTCATTTTGAACTATTAAGTTGCACTAGTGTAGCCAGTAACTACTTACTATGCTTAACACTTATTTTATTACCAGCTTTGCCCGCTGCTTCGCACGCATGGTCATTTGTCTAGATTAAAAGTCTATATATGCTATTCAAGGTCGTGAAATATTTTAATCGATTGCTCGGCATCTGATAAGCGGATTAAGATACCAAGTACTCGAGCTTAAGTAGTCAAACTGTAAGCTACGAGTATCCAGCAGTGAATCGCAAACGGTCTAGTAGTTTTTACGAGATGCGCGAACAAATATACAGACAAACAAAATAACAAACAAATAGACTAACAGAAATATAGGGTTTAAAAAATGATATTTTTTTGTTCAGTAGCTTATTTTAAGGACTACTCTAGACTTTTTCTTCATGTAATTACATATGTGAGTATGCTACAGAAGGATTAAATTATCACGGGAATAATCGCAGTGGTAAAACCGAGCTTAAAAGTCACACAATCATGTGCTTATATCTATCTATACTTATAATAAAGCAATAGGAACGAAAAAGTCTGTACAAAGAAGATAATTAAAAAAAATGGTCTAGGGTACATAAAATAAGCTACTGAACAAGAATGTAACATTTAAAAAAATCGTGTCTGTCTGTTTGTATTTTAGTTCGCGCATCACATAAAAACTACTGGACCGATTGCGATGCGGTTCTCACTGTTAGATAGCTTAGGGTTTGACTCAAAAACTGAGGTACTGGGGTAGAAGAGACGGATGAGTAGAAGCCGAGCAGTCGATAAAATATTTTTGATGGCCGAAGGAATTTAGATAAATTTATTGGTATTCTAAGTCTTCAAATAATGGAGTACTTTTAACTTTTAAAAATGACCACGCGTGCTATTCCGGAGGTACAGCTAGTATTATATAAACTAATAGCAAGATCAATAAAAAAACTTACGAAACTCCTTCTTAGTGAAATGAGTTTGCTTCTTCACCCAATCATCTAACAGGTTTATCGCAGCATCCATCTGTCCAGGTTTGTCCAAGCCATGTTCGTCCCTTACGTGCTGCAACGTGTCAGGATGGAACTTCAGGATTTTATGATCAGGTAGTCTGTCCATGTTGCTATCTGATAGTCTTTTATCAGGAAGTCTGTTATCCGCGGAATGCTATTTTTTTGATAGGGAAGACTGTCTTCCGCTGTGGCCTGCTTGTAACTGAGGCTTAGGACGTACTGAACATTTTTACTCCTACACGGTTCTTTTACTTACGCGGTGATATTATACTGTACGGAAATGTATGCGTTTAGCAGGTTTAGAGTGGATATACTGGCTTTTGGGTGCGCTTGTAGTCCAATTACGTCAATGACTGACACTGTTCATCGGATGAGTCGACCGTGACTTTCCGCCAAATAGTTGTTTTACAAGAGGTTGTTTGACTACTTTTAAAAGCTTTTATTTAACTTCACTTGTATGTATCTATCTATCTATGTATATATGCATTTTTGTCTGTCCTGGAATATTGGGATTGAAAGCGCGAGCAGCGAGGAAGACTTGCTCGACCATCAGCTGTCGTGATGTGCATACATCAACGAAGGCGGCGTCACGCACGAGTCCTGGATTTCGATATCTGGTACGAACAAACAATGGTGAGTTGTGTGTGAAATTCACGTATTGATTCTTTCCGACTCATCTTAGGTGAAATATCGATGTCTTATAGATAAGTCTTGCTGGTCTGCCTTTACAAACTAAAAAGAAAATACGAGATCTGCCTTGTCACAAAGGAAACAATTTATTTATTTCTAGTATTTCGTATCAATGATATCAATTTATTGAGAATAAGTTACATGAGTTTACAGGTGGAAATATTTGTCACCTGTCAACGCCATCGGCTGCAAACCTAACTGACCTCATCCACCTGCGTTTTCCACAGTAGTGTATTTCCCCCCTATATTACTATTTTGAGTGTATTACTTACGTAGTATTGTATTCTCTTTGGTATTACTTGCTCAGTACAAAGAGTATATAAATACTGCTCGGTGCTCCACAGCTCGACAAATAAATCGACAAACAAATATTTAACCTTGTTCTAAAATGCCAAAAAAATGATACAAAAAGTAATTTTCAACGAAGATTCTGCAGTCCTGCATCAGAAGTGTAAGCCACTCAAAAGTGCACGTAACAATGTTAAATTAAAGATCTGTAAAAATTCGTTGCTCAGGTATTTAGTATAATGCAACTTCCCGCACTATTACAAAATGATAGAAGTAATCGACTTTTCCTTCCTAGGTAGGATGGCTGGTTGGGGTAAGTGGAATAGCCGAAAAAAACATGGTCGCTCCACCCTAATCGACTTACTCACATACATACCTACCTAGACTGTCAAACTCATTACCCTTCCCATGATTCTCCGTATTCGGGTAAAAAATTATAAGTCAAATCAAAACCAAACTTTTACGTTCTCCATGTCAAGGTTGGAAATTCATTTCTATTTTGAAATTATCCTTCCGTTCACAAATAGAGATAATTTACCCACATTGTAAAAACTATACTTCCTGAAGCATAATTATCTAATAAAATTAATTCAAATTCCAGTTACGATCTGCCGTCCGTTCCGATATGCAGTTGTCTATGCATCCAACTCATGAAAAACAACACTATGGCACTTGTTTTGAGACTATTTTGGAGTAAATTCATGTCACTGCCAGGAAGTATAACACGTCAAGCGTGTTTTGAAATGCGAATATTATCGTAATCGCTAATAGTGCCTCCAGACTATCTTCCAACTCTTCACTCCAACTGATCGTCCAACCTTGGATATGTGGAAGGTTCTTGCACGTTTGACATAATTCGGTCAAGTTGGCCCGAGATCATGGCGGCGGTAAATAGACAACAAATCAAAGAAGTTTGAAAAAGTACGCTAACTCGACTGAACTGGTTTTCCGCACATCGAAAGTTGGATGATTAGTTGGACGGTCGTGTTATTTTTTTTCGCGTCTCATTCAAAACGTATACCACATTTCTTCGTTTACGCATGTTTTGTGTTTAATTGTTATCTGTTGGCTTGAACATAATAACTTTAGGCACTGATCAAATACACCGTAGCTGCACCTATTGAATCGATGTTTGACCGAACGTTTGAATTTGGTGGGCTGTATGGTAGACTGGAGCCATATATTGATACACAATGGTTTTTCTTATAAAATTCACAATCCAATCTCGATTTTGTTAACTTTAATTCAATAATTGATCAGATCTGGGGCGCTGTTATGTTTTTTTCTTTTGAAACTAATAGTAATTAACAAAACTATAAGTTATTGATCTTGCACGGCCCCAGCTATGTTTCAAAACTATTATTTTTAATTGAACCATGGTTTTAGAATAAAAACGGAACAAAGACTGTGATGGAATTTCGAGGGTTGATTGCTGAAGTAAGAATGATAACGCAAAATGAGGAAGCGAACTGGGTTTACAAAATATACAAAAATGTTAGATCGACTGAACAAAGGAAAGAAATACTATCAATATCATGTTGGGTAGTTAGTTGATGGCATGCATGCACTTCAGTTGATCAAAAACTCAATTTGACGTCAAGTTTATTTTAGTCAAATTAATTTAATAGTCACGACAATTTTACTGATAAAAAAATATGAGTACTTAGGGTATAATCTACATGGTATTTCTTATATAACGACAATTCAAACGGGATACATAAAATCTGTGATATATATTTATTTATAAACTAATAGCTTTCTAAGGGAAAATATATGATATCGGCGGGACTTGAACCCGCATCATCCGCACCTCTGCGTGGCACATGCCTTTAACCAATCCACTACCGTGACCACTACACCGCCAACCAAATGATTAGTTAGACTACGGGGAATTGCCGTAATTTTTCCGCCTGTTTCTAAATCCGTCTTACGGGGACGGTAACGTAATTTTTTTTCTTAGGAAAATTTATTTTAATTTGTTTTGCTTGGATGCATTGCCAGCGTCATCGCGTCTTTTTGAACACACAAGTGGCGAGTTGTGACGTGTCTCGCATATACAGCAAGGTTCCGTACATTATTAATCGGCTTCACAAAAGGAGACAGTTGTAATGTTCGACTGCATGTTTTGTTATTAACAATTATTTTTTTATTTGCACCGATTTCTCCGTCAATCAGACCGATTTTGAAAATCCTTTTTCTTTTTAAATGGTGGTCGCATATACATTTTATCAGAATTAGTTTAGTTGTTTTTCGAGAATAAATTGTTTTTTTAGTAACTCTATTTGATTTTGAGTTTACATTGCCTCAAATCTCTAAGATTACTAAACCGATTTGGATGGTTGTTGTTTTATTCAAAAGGATATACCTTAAGTGTAGTCCCTAAACTTCATCAAAATTGGTTAAGTTGTTTTTAATTTACGTACGTTCACCGATTTATCTGTCAAATGCGATCCGATCTTGACATAAAACATTTTATTTTGACATAAAAACATAAAGACTTTTTTTGTTTTTTTTTTTCACTCTGTTTCACTATCTTATTGAGATCGAGATGAAAAAGCCAATTTTGTCGGGCGTTCAAGTGTTTGTTACCCGACTAATGGGAAGCAAAGGAAGGATTATGTGATCAAACTATCCGATTTCGAGAAGCGACATAACAATGGATTTGTCTTCATCGCTAGAGTGTCGTAGACTATATTTTACCCAACCGTAGTCGGATTTTAGTTTTTGTACTAATGTCTTGTTTATCAATATAAACATATTTTAATTAATAAACATAAAATTTTCTTATATGCAATAGCCATATCATGGTAAAACTTAGAACGGGCTACCACAATTAAATGCGTATACATAATTTCGTTTCTGCTCCGACTGCGAGGTTCGATCGCGTAGTTCGATCAAGCGAACCACGAGGATTGTTAAGTCCCGGTGGTTCGATCAATCGAACTACGAGAATTTGCAATTCCTCGTAGGTAGATAATTATTTTTCTGATATATTATGTTTTATTAAATAATTATTATTCATTGTATTTTTTATTAAATACAGAGTCATTTAAAAAAATATATAGGAATATAAATGATTTTGTATTTAATAAAAATATATGGCTGATTAATTTTTTGGGTTTTTCCCTCTGGGCAATGACTGTATTTGTGTTAGAAATAGGTACATAACTTATAGGGGCACCTAGTACGTGACTAAATCGAAAATAATAGATTTTTATTTATTATGATAGCATGAACAAACAACTAACTTACCTGTACTGAAAAACTAATTACTAATTGAAATGTCCATTTATTTCCATATTCTTCGTAATTCGCTTAATCGAATAATAAAAAGAACAATAAAATAACAAAATCTGCACAGTTCGATCATTCAATCGAACCGCAAGGACCTAAAAATCCTGGCAGTTCGCTTGATCGATCCATTTGGTCATCTAATAGCAAACACTGCACAATTCGATTTCTGAATCGAACCATAAGAACTTTAAAATCCTCGTAGTTCACTTGATCGAACAACGTGATTGAACCTCGCGGCCGGAAGTTTCGTTTCTGTGCTATTAACCGTTGAGAAGTTCCCTAGTCAGGAAAAAAATGCAGTGTAGCAGCCATGTCATGGTAAAACCCTAAACCAGCTATCATAATAAAATGCGTACACAAAATTTCATGTCCGTGCTGTTGACCGTTGGAGAGTTCATTTATCTGGAGCTAATCCTGGTTCTCGATTCAAGTCATGCTTACCATAAGAATGCATTGTCATACGGAACTCTAAACTAGGCTCATTTCGTTTCCACTCAACTTATTTCTCAGAACCCCATAAACCCAACAACTTAAAAGCCGCATACAAAAAAAACATGAATTGTCGATTCACTGTGTTATTTTGGTTTGTTATTTTACAAAAGGTAAATTATATATACATATAAGTTATACATGTACCTATACGTCAGAGAGAACAATGTATTTATAGCTCTCGAGTCCAGTCGTTTTCATGCAAGTATTCCAAGTGGCAATAGGTACTTATCAACATAATTAATATATGTAAAGTTCTCGAGTGTTACAGTTGTGGTAACCACAGCTACCGCTCTTAGCCTTATACTTATCTATACTTTATTTTTATTTTTTTTAAATACGGACTAGGCAATCGTTGGACTACGATCTCACCTGATGGAAAGCGATGATGTGGTCGAAGGTGTAGCACGCTTGCCTAGTAGATACCTATTCACTCTTGACTTGAACACACCGGGGTTAACAGAGACGAGGGCAAGGCATTCCACTCCTTTGCAAATACTATACTTATAAAATAACAAAAAGTCTGTACAACGTAGATAATTAAAAGACTAGCCAAGTGCGTGTCGGGCTCGCATAGATTAAGGGTCAGAGCAGACTTAACGCCCCGGCAACGGATCGGCACCAGAACGCCTCGCTTACAGCTGGTTGACGGCTAGGCGTCCACGCGGCTACGGCGGAGCGACGCCTCCCTTACGGCAAGGCAGCCTGGTTCACGTCTAGACTTGGTGTATTCCCAGTATAACTGCTATGGTTGTTCAGTATGTTTTTTGGTGTTTTTTTTTCCAGACGTTCCATTAACTGGACTACTGGGATTTTAATTCCTTAGAGTCTTATATATCTCATATATAATGCATAGAAGCACAAACGTGTAATTTGGTAAAAATAGGTATATATTATATCCTCTTTTAATTATACTCATTTCTTTTGTGTGATTTTAATTAATTTTTCAGGCTCCTTTATTTAGACTTGTTTAATTTTATTTAAGCTTTATGTGTTGGCGCATTGTTCATCTGATTAATATTTATTAATGTTAACATTGTTTTAACGAATTGTGACTAAATGAACACATTAAATACATAATCTGACTAAATCTGATTAATGTCAATAAAGGTCAAAATCGTACAACGCAAATTTTTGGAATGTACATAGCTCCAAAACCATTTAAAAATATCAGATGCTTTTAAGAGGAAAAATATCCCTTGAACGAATAAAACACTCAGAATGGGTAAAAAACGCGAAATTAAATTTAAATCGAAAACTTGCTGCCGCAGTGACCAAGTGCATTGTAGCGTTTTGATAAATGTCACATTTGCAACAAAATGTATGCAGTTTTTGGCTCATATGTGACAAAATGTATTGGGATATGTTCTTATTGATATGAAGTAAGTACCTTAATTTTAGGTGCTTTTGGGCTAAATGAAAACCATAGAAAATTACTTTGCATTATATTGCACTCTATGTTATACTCGTAGGTAAAAGAGTGCATAGATAGTAAAAAAAATGAATTGTACTGTTTTTTTTTCCACTGAAAAATATTATAAGATTAAATTCTTCCAATGAAAGTAATATTCAAAAACTGATAAATTTAGAAGATTAGTAAAGTTTGCCTTAACTGGTGTCGATCAGGTCAAATCAAAAATATTAATTTTAACTTATTTTTTTAATAACACTGTCCTTTTAATTTTTTTGTGTAACTAATATTTCCAACACTGGGCGTGGGTGAGCAGGCCGCTACAAGCAAGTGGAGCCCACCAGCCGTAGCTGCAGCGACCGCGAGACGTAAATGCGGTGACGGCGTGGTGACGGCGCGGTGACGGCGTGTTGACCACGTGCCGTAAGCATAGAATACCAAATAGTTACTATGTTAGTCGCTAAGGCGAGGCGTTGCCGATCCGGTGCCGCGGCGTTAAGTCTGCTCTGACCTTTAGGCCACGGCTGCACTGCCGGATAACTGGCTTAGCAACCTGGCGTCTAGCGAGACGCCAAGAGAAAATAAATGTACTAAAACTTATGGAGCCAGCCGCACTGAGCGCTTAGCGCCTTCGCTAGTCACCTCCATCAATTGGAAGTGGCTAGACACTAGACGCTAAGCAAGGCATCTGGCAGTGCGGCCTTGGGCTCAGGTTACCGTAGCCAGAATCCTAAGCTACACAACTGTGAAAACGGCGTTGCAATCGGCCCAGTAGTTTTTACGTGATATGCTAACAAAGTTGATCTAACTTGCCAATTAGTTAATTGTAAATAGCCGTAATAATTTTGTCAGTAGGACCGAAGACACTGAAGCCAAAGTTTTATTTTCATTTTTAGAAGTTAGGTACTTTATAAGTTGGAAGGCAGACTGCAACAGCAAAATAGTCACCTAAGGAATATTTCATAAAACAAACCAAATAGAAAAGACCGCATTATAATTTGGAAATATCCAAGTATGGGGTATTTTTTATCCGACAACGGCAAAGCAAGGGATAGGTAGGGAGTACAACAGTGTATGTACGAGTATGTATGTGGATGTTCCAGCGTAGCGTCGCCCTTATTGGTCATATTTTGACAAGCGAAGTATCAAATGTATTTTTTGGAGTTTACTCTGTGTTAGTTACTGAAGCCAATTCTGTATTTTTTTTCATTTTTTTATCAATTCAATTCAACTGAAACTTGGTATGATTTGAGTTTATACTACGAAGTAGGACATTTGATACTTTTCATCCCGAAAAATTAAAGGGTTTCCGCAGGATATTGGTTAAAATTTATTTAAAAGAACACGTATCACGCTGAAACTACAAAAACGGATTTTGATGCAACTTGACACAGTCAAAACTGTTTTTCTTAAAAGCTTTTATTTAACTTGCAATTTTTTTATGTATGTGTGTATGTTTGTTTATATGCGGTTATTAAAATGCGGTTTTCACTTTTGGATAATGGAAAACTAAGGTTTTGACTTTAAAACTAATATACCTACCTAATTTGTATTTCAATGCGATGAGTCGATCAATTGATGAAAAAATATTTGACGGCTGAACGAAATTTGGTAAATTGTACTTGACCTATCCTACTTTTGGTCCTGGAATACATAGGCCCCAGAAAAATGTCCACACGAGCAAAGCCACGAGGATAATATAACTAAGTACTCAATTCCTAGATTATTTGAGTTTATTTCTTTCGGTGTCAGATGGAATTAAAAATACCGATATATTTAGATTTTAGAGTTATTCAAACATCCATACACACTGCAATATGTAGGGACTATTTTGTCAGGGTAGGGCAGGTGACATGTCAGGAAACCCGCTGGTGGAGAGAAGCATGCAAGCACGACATTAGAAAAAGAAAACAGACCGGCAGAATCGCAAATATATGAAAATATTCACAATTCTTTGACATTTACCTATAAGGAGTAGATGCGTTGTCGAAAGTTTGATAGAAATACATTGATCCTATTAAACAGAAATATGAAGTTCATTTTTTCGGATCCCAATGTCAAAGGCGGGTTAAGTAGATTGGATTAAAAAGTCTAATCCTGATATGTGTATACTTTGCACGCGTGGTTATTTTTCTAGGTCAAAGTACTCAATGTACCAATATACCAAAATTTGATCAAATTCTTTCAGCCGTCAAAAAGTTTTTATTGAATGTTTGGCTTTTACTCATCGGATTGACCGGATTGACCGAACGATACCGAGAACATCAGTTTGTGAGTCAAAACCTACGCTATCCAACAGTATCGCAATCGGTCCAGTAATTTTTACGTGATGCGCAAACAAACAAACAAACAAATAGACCGACACGTTTTTTTTACGGTTCAGCAGTTTTTACGTCATGCGCGAACATACAGCCACTATTTAAAAAAAACTTGTTCAGTAGCATATTTTAAATCCCCATATTCTCAATTAAAAATTCTTCACAATTTTAATCGATCTTTTATTACCTACTGCTTGATTGTAAGTATTAGCTGTGCCCGCGGCTTTGCCCACGGGGTCATTTCTTTGGGTTAAAAGTAACCTACGTGTTATTCGAGGACCAAAAGTAGGTACCTATAAAATACAAAATACCTACCAAATTTCGTTCAGTCGTCGGACAGTATTTTATAAATTGATCGGCTTCTCAAATACACCAATTTTTTTGTCATACCAAAGATATCTAATGAAAACCGCACCGCACTCGGTCCAGTAGTGTTCACGTGATGCGCGAACAGACAAACAGACTCAGATACGACTTATAAGAATGTTATAATATTATAACATTTTGAAAATGATGATTATTATTAAAGTTATTACAATGATATGTATTCTGTTAAAATAATAACCCTCCTTCTTTGTAGCCGGGTAAAAAACCACCAGAAGTAACCCTCGGTCTCCAACTGACATTAGAAATCAAACTCAAAAACAGCGCTTCGAAACTCTACTGTCCGTAAGGACTATAATATCTGAACTGTGACCTTGAATAAGTTTTTTATTTTGTTGATCCTTTTTACTTAACTTGCCATATTAATATCACTAAGATAAAAAAAATACAAAGGACACTATTTATAAAAATTACAAATGAACCGTCCTCGTTTCATATGCTATTCAAAAAGGTATAAATACTAACATTTTTAATAGAACAACATAATCAAATTAAATTATTATTGTATCTACAGCAGGAAGTACACCTACCTAAGTGAATAACTTATGTTGACCGGTTTCTACCTGCTAAGACCATTGCCGGCGAAACAATACAAAAGAAAAATTAAAAAACTTGAAAAATGGGTGCCTCTTAATTGGACTGATCTACACAGAGCGTTGAAACTTGTCTTACCTTGTCAAACCGGTACAAAAATGAAGAGATTTTGGACTGAATTGTGACGTGTGACGAAAAGTGGATTCTTTACAATAATCGCAAGCAAAGAACGCAATGGCTGACCCCAGGTCAAACGCCACAACAATGCCCTAAAGCGAAGCTTACTCATAGAATGGTGATGGTAACTGTTTGTTGTGTATAGTACGAATCAAACTTAATGGCAGCTGCACTTGCAGCAAAACATCCCCGACTCATCAATCAACAATCGTTCTTCACCATTATTGCTCCATAATAACGTTAAACCTAACTCTGCTCGAGAAAGTTTCAACACTACGAGACCTGCAGTTAGAAACCATCCATAATTGCCGGACCTCACCTCAACCGACTATCATTTTATCTGCGAAATGGTCATTTTTGTGCAAGGTTTTTTTTCTTGCCTTTAATTATTACAAATGCCTTTGGAGTCAATGGGCCTGCAGTCTCGATCACAAACTAAGTAGAAGATATGGGTATCAAGGCTTCACAAAAAAGAGTGAAAACTTCAGCCAAAGTGTATCATGAGACTGTTTGGATCGTGTTGTGAAACGTCTCAGCAATACACTTTTTAAAAATGTATTGTAGACTTTCCAGCAGGACCCTGCACCTGGTCACAAGGCACTAACTACCCAAGCCTGGCTTGAAACCAACGTTCCGAACTTTATAATAGCTGAAGACTGGCCCTCATCTAGCCCAGACCTCAACCCTTTATATATACTACAAATTATGGTCAGTTTTAGAGGACATGCTCTAAACGACAAGGCGAAATGGAGTCTCTTAAAAAAATTCTGGAGCATGCAGTGGCGAAATTTCCCATGGAAACAGTGCGTATATCCATAGATTCGTGGCCAGACTTCATCACGCAAAAACGTCTGAATTTATATTTTGTCTCTGGTATTATCATACTATTATTAAATTTATTTATCTAACATTCGGAAGTCACATTCGGAAGAACATTATGATATTTTAGATAAGATATTTTAAGCAGTTTTTTCTTGAAAAAGTGCTTCACTTACTGTGGATTTTAAGGAATTGTAAAACTTTTTTTTACTATGTGAATTCGTTTTATGGTAATCTGCTGCAGCTTCATCGCGTTACTTCATCATGCGCTTTATAGTATCTGTGATCCGAGTATAGGAACGATCTCTGATAACCAATGACGTAACAGGTGCATGGATGTTAAAAAGGGTTAAGAAACCAAGGATAAACATTGCAACCATTTCGTTAATATCACAGTGGTGGGATATAAGATCCCATCGTAGAGTTTGCAAATCATTGTTCAAATTATCAATACATATTTTTTTCTTAGGCCTATAAATTATAGTACGAGGAGCAGTTTTTAAACGTTTAATATTAAACTCGCAAACCACCAGACTGTGACCAAAAAGTGTT
This sequence comes from Alsophila aescularia, assembly GCA_946251855.1. Lineage (NCBI taxonomy): Eukaryota > Metazoa > Arthropoda > Insecta > Lepidoptera > Geometridae > Alsophila > Alsophila aescularia. The sequence goes on from OX276385.1 coordinate 12,347,248, forward strand.
CCTACGAGTTCCAAACTTATCTTCTGTGTACGCAAATCGGTACATACCACATCAATCAGTGTTTGCTAGTTTCAGTAAAGTGAGTAGGTTCAGTTACTAACTGTTCTATGTTATAACACGATAGAAAGGATCTAAACTTAATTGTATCATTGTCATTATTATTTAAAATATTAATATTAACATCACCCAATGAAATCAAGTTAACGTATTAAGGAATCGAACTAATAGGGTCTGTTTTTGCACCAAAAAATAAATCAATTTTTTCGCATCTAGGCCGATAAGCTGTACCAATCATCAACTTTTTTCCATTAAGGTTCCACAGTGATCCACATTTGTTGCACAACTGCACCATAAATGGGATCAACCGTGTGACGCCAAGCCCGCACGACGACACCTCGTTTGATTAGAAACCAATGCCAATACCACAGGATTGTAACCCGCGTGGTCGCGGCGTGTGCCTCAACCCGAACACAGGGATCACCGGGGCGCGCCCTTCCTGTCCCGAATAGATCCAGGTCTCATTCAAAGGCAGGATACGCTACTTCGAGTAACAGACTCTATGTTATTATCATGGTTAGTGCCAAGGGAAACTGCATTGTATACTCCAACTTTATGATTTTTAGTAGCCATCATTTAGGTTGTAATATATTATATTTAAAATAGCTCAGTACCTTAAGTCCCAAGAACCATTTTTCAAAATTATCGGTTTGAACATACTTTTTGGTAGTAACTACTTTATTATAAGTATCATCATCATTCAAAGCCTTTGTTGTCCCACTGCTGGGTATAGGCCTCTCTTTTAATATACCATTCGCCTCGGTCCTGTTCCAATCGGATCCAGGTTTGACCTGCGATCATAACCAAATAGGCATTACTATAATCATTATTAGGCATTATTTATATATCATGTAATACGTAAGTAATATGAACTTACTTATGAAATAATAGTTTTTTTTTATTATTACTTAAATAAATTATAAATTAATTATAGAATAGGCATTTTTAATGAAAATATTTACACATCACGTAAAAAAAGGAAAATTTGGCTTTTTTCATATTTTCTACATTAATGCAAAACTAAACTGTAAAATTATACTCAATTATTTTATGCTTCAATGATAGCTACTAACATATTTAAAACTTTAAATGGAGTATCCTAAGGTAGAACAGATCATAGTATATAATTTAAGCATAGTACATTTATTAAGTGTTAACCGTTTAATTTTGCAATGAAGTAGTTATTATGTTTAAATATTGTTTAAAGAAAATTATTGTTATCTCATCAAGTATTATTTTCACTCTTAACAGAGGCCCTTTTTTGTCTAGAAGGCATACTTTCATAGATACTAATAATTTTATAAAATCAAAAATTTTTATACATAAAAAAGTAAAATGGCTGCCATTAATTATATTAATTTATGTTTTTCTAATTTGATAAAATTATGTATTCAACCCGGTGTTAAAGTCTCCGAATCTTGTGTCCAGACAGTGTGTATGACTAAATAATCTAAATCTTATGTAGTATAATAGTTTTCCAAATTCGAGATATCCACCAAGTTATATTTAAAACATTTTATTCATAGTATATACGTCTAAGTCCTAAATGATCTTGATATTACCATAATATCCGAGTTGCACTTAGTGGCCCCATTTCTAAGTTATATTTTCCTAGTCTACGTAAATGATCCTGATAATATACGAGTTGCACTTAGTGGCTCTATTTCTATTTCGTTTTTTTTAGTGTAGGTAAGTATATTTACAGTCCTAAATTATGGAACCACTAAGTGCAACTCGGATATTAAGGATATATCAAGAATATTCCCATAATTTCCGTATTGCATTTAGGGGCTCCATTTCTGAGCTTCTCATCTGCAATTAAGTATTTATTTTGCTAGTCTACGTTTAAAGTCCTAAATGATCCTGATATTCCCATAATATCCAAGTTGCACTTAATGGCTCCATTTCTGAGATTCTCGTTAACTCCAGCCTTGTTCATATCCCTGAAATATCCAATATTTTCTTTTGTACCGAGAAGGTCGCACCAATCCTCTGAAAAAAAAACCTGCTTAAATGGACTCGAAAGTATTGGACAGATTTAGATGGGAGATTTCAGCCTAGTTTTCAACTTATAATCTGAGGCATATTTCATTCATCGTCATTATCATAACTAACGAAAATTGTCAACCCTCATACAATGCCATGATGATCAGTTGGCATCCCTCATAGAACACCACGTTGACAAGTTGGCATCCCTCATAGAACGCCACGACGATCAGTTGGGATCCTTCAAAGAACGCCACAATGACCAATTGGCATCCCTCATAGCACGTCATGAGATGATAAGTTGGCATGTTGTATAACCGTTTCATGCTCCGAAATCAAGTTTGCAGAGCTAGTTGTTAGACAACCAGCATTATGCTGAGTTGTGACTGCCATTATCATTTACGATTGTGTTTTACCTATTTTGTAGCAAATAAACTTATTTCAGTCTTCAGTTATAAGACCCGAGACTATTTCTCTATATCATATCTCGTTGCTAGTTACGCAAATATATTAGTAAGTATTTAACCGTAGTCACATCACTATTGATAATGTTATGTGAAAACGTGCTTGATGGTAGAGCATAATATGTTAGCTAGAAGATACGAGTACTTGGGACGAGAGTCTTGTGAGACGAGTCGTTCAACTAGCCCCTAGAAACACTCTCATTAGAAGACGATATAAGCTATCGGGAACAAAAACACGGGGGTATGGTGTTTTATGAATCTCCCTTCGGTTCGAATAATATGGAAGCGAACCGCTGTTTTTGTAGATTGAAGAAATTTCAAACTTATACGCATGACCTGTTTCCGTCCGTCTTGTTTTCCGATAGTTTATATTACCATATGTTTATTTTCAGCAACATCAACATTTTTTTTAAATAATTAAGTACCTACCCTATTAAACTAAAGAAATAACCGAACACTTTTTTTAATTGAGTTTGATTTTGAGATATCGATAGAAAAACACAAAATTAATATAAAATCTGCTGCCGAGCTGCATCACCTCTCCCGCTTAATGACTTAATGCTTAACGCTTAATGGCCAGGCTCCATTATACATTTTTCTACTCACCCCTCCCCTCTACACTCTGCCACACGCTAGGTTGGTAGGTTGAATATTGCGAGCGCTGTTTGAAGTTCAAATAGCTAAATGGTACACACCATTCAAACTTTGAACGCACAATTTAGTTCGGAATTAAATGAAGTAAGTCTCAAAAGTTATTTAATTTATTGGCAGGCAAATAATTTAGTTAGGTGAATTTTGTCCTGACAGTGGAATTTTGTCCTGAAACTATATTTTCTTTCTGTGAGATTTATTTTAGAGATAAAACTTAGAGGACGTTGACTAGAAAAATGAAAATATTACTAAAAATATTGTATTTTTTGAGAAGAAAATGTATCGAGTGAAATTCTGTTAATCACGTTGTCCTGATCATGAAGAAATAAAGATCTCAAAAATATATAATATTTTAAGTTTTAAATTGATCAGGTTTGTGGTTGACTCAGCATGTTTAGGGGAAAACCCATAAAAATTGGAGCCTGGTCTTCCTGCAGTCTCAACATATAGATAGGTAGTGATTGCTTAACCAACTAAATCGCTACATACAGATGACAGTCATAAGCTTTGACAGTTATTGTCGAAAGCTATCGATTGTCATTGGTATCTGTACTGACATTGATCATGATTGACTTCGATATTTGGCAGCAGAGTTTACCAAATATAGTTATAACCGGACTTTTGAGACTTACTTTACGACCGATTTCAATTGTAAAGCAATCGCTGTCAATGTCAAGACAATATGATAGTGTAGATATGGTGTAGATATGTAATTTTTGTCCTGCTGGACATAAATTTAGGAGCGTACAGAGCCTAAGAAGGCAAAATCACGTACCATTATAATCTACAAGCGACTTTAGTTCCCCGCCATATTCCTTGGGCAGAACATCTTTCGGCAGGCATTCATAAAGAGATTCCATATCCGTATGCACTCGTATCCTGTCCCCTATTTTCTTACTGAATATTTGTTTCAAGATCCGAACTAGCATTTCTACAGCCTTTGATGTAGTGAGTATGTGAATGCCCTTCACTCGCATCTGGTATCCTTCCTGAAATGTGAAATAGTTTCCTTCTGAATACGATAATAAGAATTATAAATGGTATTGTGATATTTTCAATAAGAAAATGCAGAAAATATATGCAGTTTCCTACGCTATTGTGTAGCGCCTGCGCTATTTGTACAAACACGGACGACTAAAACCATTACAATTCTTTAAATTATGAAGTAGTATTTAAGTTCACACTCTGCACTTACACAGAGATAAAATTATTTTCATGAGTGAATCTTAGACCATTATGAGAAATTTAAAAAAAAAAGGAATTGGCTTGACATTTTTTGAGATAATTCAGATACATCATCGTCTCAGAGTATCATCCGAGTGATTAAATTTTATAAGTGATGCAGATGTTATTACGAAAATTGATTAAGCTTTTTGTTATAATTGACACTATTTCGCACGATGCCCTAGAAACGTTAAACAAACTCACCATTATGAATGAAACAAATTGATGTGCTTCCATTAAATTAATATGTTTTACAAAATCGATCATGTTGATGTTTCTGTAATCAATAACTCCAATGTATCCAGAGCAGTAGTCGTTTGATCTGGTGTGCTCAATTAACTGAAATAAGCACAAGACACACGAAAATATTATTCTAGAACTAACTCTCAAAAACATGAACAATACCAATATGGAACATGATGAACAATTCGTGTTTACATTTATTTAAATCTTTTATTTAAGTTCACTTATATGTATCAAATGCCCATGTCGAACCCATGCCGGTTTATGTTGGGAACGATATTATCTAAGCTATTGATCACAGTCTACCTAGGTCAGACGATCCGACTGGGTAGATCCAACTTCGATAATGAGGTCAACCGACGAATCCAACTCGGATGGGCAGGGTTTGAAAATTACGCTATATCTTCTCATCGCAGACACCGCAGAGCCTCAAGACAAAAGTTTGTAATCAGTGCGTGTTGCCAGTGATGACCTACGGCACTGAGATGTGGTCGCTAACTATTGGTCTCATACACAAGCTCAAAGTCGAGCAGCGTGCAATGGAGAGAGAGCTATGCTCGGTGTTTCACCACGTGATAGAATCCGAAACGAGGAAATCCGTAGAAGAAGCAAGGTTACCGACATAGCTCTCAGATTTTGCAAATTGAAATGGCAATGATCAGGCCATATAGTTCGCAGAACTGACAACCACTTATCACTGTCTAGGCAATCGTTTGACCACGATCTCACCTGATGGAAAGCGATGATGTGGTCGAAGTTGTAGCACGTTTGCCTAGTAGATACCTATTATAAAGGTTCTCGAATGGCGACCACGAACAAGCAAGCGATGTGTATGGAAAACCCCCACACGATGGACCAACGACATTGTAGCCAGGGAGGCCATTGTTCAGCTGTGGACTTCTAAAGGCTGAAATGATGATGATTTGTGTATGTACGTATGTATTCCTGGAATTATGCAATCAATATATCACCCACTTCTACTACAGCTATCGGATTAAAATTTGGCACTAACCTTTGGTCCTCGTGACATTGCACGATTACTTAAATGCCACCATTTTAAATGCAATAGGGCGGATGTTATAAAATGGTGATTTACCATTTCCATAGTTACTCATATGATATGGGTATCAAATGAAATGGCTTGATGAGCAAAACACAGTAAGTAAACTGACGTCATTCTAAATCCAATATGACGGATGTCACATAATGGCAATTTATATAAAATTTACTTAGTTACTCCTATGATATGGGTATTAAATGAAGGGCTTGATGAGCGAAGCACAATAATAAACTCGTGATATAACATGGCTACTATAGAAAAGTTTTTTTTTTTACTTTTTATTCTTATAGCGTAAGAAATGGAAGACCCTACCAGCGGAATTATTTTCTTGATAACTATCATTTGGCAAATGTATTGGCGTATCATTAAACGTTGATGTTTAAGCGATATGGTCAGTTTTTACTGACTATTTCATGAAATAGAACCATTTCATGCAATTATCGGTCACATAATGAAGTGATAAATTCTATGATTTGGCCACGACACATGCACCACGTGACCACCATTGACCGCTGTATTAGTACCTCACTCTCAACATACTGCAGTCAAAATGGTCTGTTCACCACTGTGATCCACTGAACAAATCTATTGATAGATCTATTTCTACTTTATGTTCTACTAGCTTTCCCGCCCACGACTTCGTACGCGCGGACTACTGTTTATCGCGAAAAAAGCATCCTATTTTCTTCTAGGTATTAAAAACCAATGCAAAAGTACTCGTAGGTATTGCACTAATGCTCTTGATGTTTTTTGACAGACTTGTTATTTTATTTACATGGCAACCACAGACCATTCTGTGATGGCAACCGTTCCTTACAGTGAGACATTTTACAGTTTTTCCATGGAAACTTTCGGTTTTCCGGGATAAAAAGTATAAAAGTAGTTATTTAGGAATATTCAAGTCCAGATAAAATAGAGGTATCTTTTAAGTTAGTATGCAAGAGGTACCTACCCTCTTATGAGGCTGCGCTTATATAAATTAAGAAATATTCAAGTCAAGAGTGAATATGTATCTTCTAGGCAAGCAAACTCCACACTAGACCGACTGACCTCCTGTGAGACTGCGGTCAAAACAATTATGGAATTTTCAAGTCAAGAGTGAAAAGGTACGAGTATCTTGTAAGTATGCTCGACCATCGACCACGGTACCACATGTGAGATTGCGGTCGAAATAAGTTCGGAATAATTTGAAACAGAGATGCTTTGCGCATGTCCAATTGAAAAACTATTTTTCCTATTAACCTTTTATCTAACCTGTTAATCAAGTCTACTAATTACAAAATAATAATAAAAAAAATGCATCATGTTTTACTTAAATAAACGTTCCTCGGAGGGTATGTCAAGCTCTCGGTACCGGCTTTTATTGATAAATAGCAGTCCTTAAGCCATGTCTCAGGCCCTTGGGAAGCCTGACAAACTGTCACCAGAGGCCCGCATTCATAACTTGGCTTCAATCGAATTCTCAGTATCGAAGCCACTAATGCCTTGCGATAGAGTCGAATTTGCTATGAAAAAAGTGATAATCCGATTGTAGCCAAGTTATGGAATTGCTGTGCAGCACTACGTCACACGCCAAGCAAGCAATAACTTACCAAAGCTCCAAAAGCGTAAGAAAGGGTTAACAATCTACTATTGATCCCACTATCATTTATTACTTTTGCAGCATAAATTCTGTGGTGATCTTTTGTCAGCTTCGGTAAAAAGGCATCGACACTGAAAACGAAAAAAATATTGTTCAATCTGTGATAATGATGGTACAAGCAGATAATTTTTCTGATGTTACGGGCCTTTGCTATGCAAATATTGTAAGGTTAAGACAAAGTAGTTAACGCGAGTAGAAATTGCATGTTTGAAGTAGATTACGAGTATACAGTAGGTATAGTAATTCCAGTGACAAGAAGGATTATTGAGTGAATCAAATATAAGGTTCCATAATCATCTCATTAAAACTAAGGTGATGCCTCTTTCCGATCTATGGTAGCTATATCCACTAACACAATATTCGAGAAATATCAATTAATATTATGAATATTATGCCATTCATTTTCAATGTCAATTACTTGTTTTCGTTGTTTGTACTTCCTATGAAATTTGCACGTGTTACGAAACGACTACTACTGGAGTAGTATTATGTTTCATGACTATTACTGGAATAGTATTATATTTTCGTTGGCTGGAAACTCGGCCTGCGGACCGTGTAGGTATACGGATAGTGCTGTAGTTTTCGGGACAGGAGACTCAGGAGTAATAGAATTTAGTCCACGGGCCTATCTTTTCCCGTGGCCGTCTGTACTCCCACCCGACCCAAAAATGACAGAACTCCATTAAATCTCCAATAGTTCAACTACCCCAACCTTAGTTCTTATTCAGTAGTTTAGTAGTTCTTAGTTTCTTTGAAAAGTTTCCAAAGTAGTTATAACTATGCTTTTTTATTCAAGCATTCTTCGATTTTCGAGCATTAATGAAAATGCACCAATCAAGGAAAATATATATTTTCTACTAAAACGTCGTATTATTTATGGACGTTGAACTGACTCACAAAGCCATCCCACATTGACGTATATGGAAAATTACCATTTCGTGAACAAGAAGGGTCTTAGTATATTTTTCTGCGATGGTCTGTGGGTCTGCAGGTCATTCACTCGATTAAACCTAAATTTACCTGTCGCATACCAGAGACCCCGCAAATCCTTCTTTTTTTGGCAACGGGCTTGGGCTCAGTTTGATTGGAAGTTGGAAGTGGAGGATTTTATTGTATTCAATGAAGAGTTAAGTGGCAAGCAAGTTAATACACTAAAGATCCGAACGACATTTTTAAACACAAATCAGGAAATTGAATATGAATGAAACATAGTGCCATGGTTCAGATTCTTCAAATTTTCATGTTGAGGACATTTTCTTTACTAGAAGAAATATATCATTGTTTTTTATACTTTTCTCGCTTTCATAAAATCTTATGTAGGTGGATAAATAATTAAATAATTTTATTTTGAAATTTAAATGTTTTTTAAATTGGTATGTCCCTTGATTAAAATAGTTTCTTCCAAATTATAGTAAAGTACTTATATTCCTTCAGCAATTAATGTGATTTAACCAATTAATTTAAAATAATTGAAATAATTTTAAACATTATTTTAATAAATGTTTTGTTGGGTTTTCAACTTTGGTGTCTCTAGATCCCACATTCATTACAAAAAATGCACATCAGGCCGCAAGTTAACTTATGTTTAGAAAAATTAACTTGTTGTCATTAAACATTAAATTACGTATTTGAACATCTTCCCACGTCATCAGGACGAATTCTTTATAGCGAATATAGGTTGTCCAACTTATTAAATTTCTAGTACGTAATTAGATAAGATTAATGTTGTAAAAGTTAGAAAGACACACAAACGGAGGATAATCTGTGTTCGAAGGTATGTTTTTTACCAGTCTGCGCAACGCAAAGGCCCGGTAATGTGTTGAAAAGCATGTATGTATGTTCCTTTGTGGCACTATATCAATGACGTTATACGAATAAAAATATTTTACCAAAAAAAATACGACTTTATATTAAAAATGATCTTTTGTAAACAACAGCCTAAAAAAATTCAATTGATATTGTTCTAAAAAAAAGTGATATTGTTCTGGCTCAATTGTAATTATTTAATACTTTTTAGTGGTTGTTTACAAAAGAACAGTTTAAAAATAAAGTAGTTTTTTTTTATTTTTTGGAAAATTATTTTTGTTTCTTGTTTTTGTATGGCTTGTGCAAACATCCGAAGAAATATATGCCAAAAAACAGTTACACTCACTTTAGACTCAAGGCGTTGGTAAATTAAATTTAAGGATGAATAACCTACATATAAAACAACTGAATTAGTTTTGACGAAAATTAACTATGATTTCACTGGAATTAAATGGAACTCTTTAAAAAATGGCTACACATGTCGTAAATATGAGGAAATATAAACACAAAACAAATGGATTTATAAGTTGTATATATATAAATCCTTTTTAAAGCTATCTTTTACTAGACACTACCAGTAACACTTAAGACCTGAGAACTCATCGAGATGAATCAAATGATACGACATAAAACCAGAGAACATATTAACACAAACCAAATGAGGCCAAACTCGAAGAGTCTATCATTTTGTTGTTGAGTTCTTGAGACCACCTTCCTTTTCATCAGACCCTGGATACCACATTAAACCAAAGAACTCATCAATACAAACCAACCTAGCCCAAACTCAAAGGATTTCATCATCCGATTATTGAGTTCCTTTTAACTACATTCCGGCACCATCATCAGACCAGACCACATACCACATAAGACCAGAAAACGTATTAAGACAAACCAAATGAGCCCAAAATTTGATGGGGTTTCATCATCCAATTGTTGTGTTCCTATGACTACCTTCCGGCTCCATCATCAGGTCAGCCTAATAGTACCTACCATAATTGTCATCAGAACTACACCCATGTGTAAAACTTAAGCAACTGTGGATGTCATTAAATGGTTCAAAATTGACTTGCAATCAAGTCCCAAGCATAATAACACAGTGAATTATATTAAAGTTTGTGTTGTAATAATACTTTTTAGCTATTTTAACTCTCTTGCTTCGAATTTAGAGCAAGTTCTTTGCTTTTTATAAATTGATACTAAAAAAACTATTTATTTTTGAAAAACTACTGAACCAATTTTAATACAATTTATATGAGACCACCTGGATATACGTATACCCTTTCAAAATCGGTCTGCAATTGCCGGAGATATCAGCCGACAAACATAAAAAAATAAAAAAACACATTCATTCGAACATATAACCAACCGTCTCCTTTTATGAAGTTGATTAAAAATAAATATTATTGCATAATTTAGACCAAACGTGTGGAACGATTATAATGATTCTTACGTCAATCGATTTGTCTTAATCTTGCGAGTGCTACTAAATAGACAGTAGGTAATACAAATTCAATATGGTGACAACCAGATGCCATAATGTGAAACAAAAAGAAAACTGGGTCGACAAACTATGTCAAATGGGGTATCTTTGAATAGGTTTTTGAAAATTATCTATAGGTTTCCCTTAACATAAATTATTATAAAAACAAAAAAAAAAACAGACTGAAAATCAAACTTAAAAGAGTTGCATCTTTTAAGTTTATTCACAGTCTGTTTTTTTTTTATAATAATTTATTAACAAGCTTTAGATTTATTATTTTGAAATGTAAAATGCAGTTGGAGGCATCATGATTTAATTTCTCCTTTGACGGGATCAGCTAGAACGGGGCGAGCTAACTCTTCATACCTCCGACTGCAAATTATATTTCAATATCAAATATCTAAAGCTTGTTTGCCTCTTTTTAGTTTGATTCACAGTCTGGTTTTTTTTTTTTTTTTTTTTTATAATAATATATTATTATTTGTTTGTATGTTCACCGATTTCTCCGTCAATTGAGGACCGATTTTGAAAATTATTATTTAGTAGATACTCTCGATGTGGTCACAAATAAATTGTATCAAAATTGGAAAATAGATTTTTTATTTAGTTTTTTGTTAATCCATTTAAAGTCGTTTTTTTGTACGTACATATTTTGTACAGCACTTGTATTCCTAACCTACTTACCCACCAGTCACTCAGACATCATATCAACTCATCATCATCAACATCCTCATGTTAGCCTTTAGAAGTCCACTGCTGAACATAGGTCACCCCCAAAGAGCGCCATGACGAGCGATCTTGTGCCATAGACTTCCTCCGATGGCTATCGTCGGTTCATGGTGTGGGAGGTCTCCCTACACTTCGCTTGCTAGTTCGTGGTCACCATTTGAGATTTTATTTTCTTTATTCACCAGCGGTTGTCAGTTCTGCGATTTATATGGCCTGCCCATTGCCACTTCTCATTGCAAACTCTGAGAGTTATGTCGGTAACCTTGCTTCTTCTACGGATTTCCTCGTTTCGGATTCTATCACGTAGTGAAACACGGAGCAACGCTCTCTCCATTGCACGATGCGCGACTTTGAGTTTGTGTATGAGACCAACAGTTACAAACGGGACTGAGACGTGGTCGCAAGCTATTGGTCTCATATTTACTATAGCAAAATTAAGATTTAATTGAAGATTTTGGCATAGTGCATGGTCAGTCCATAATCTTGAGTGCGCCGCAAACTTGAAAACAATTCAGATTGTTGGACAGACCACTATGCCAGCCTCCAAAGAAAAATTATCTAAGCCCTTTCTTAACATTTTTTGCACTTAGACGTTCCATGTACTTAATATTTTCCCACTTTCCTTTGAGACACGGTTGCGCTCTGGCTGAAATCACAAAATTTGTTTTTGTACCTACTTTGTGTCGATGTTGTAATTATGCGTCCGCGTCGGTAAATACATATTAATACCCGCGTTTCAATTTGGTGGCTAAATACTTTTGTCAGCTATATAAATTGTGCCGCTCTTCACTGTAGTCCGCCATGTTATTAAAAAATATTATTCCAGGTTTATTATTTCCAGTTACAAATATTTTTATTTAACTTATTTGACTTTTTTTTTGTTTTTTTTTTTATTATTATTTACAATAAATTTGTATATAAATTTAATATTGCCACACTACCGACCCTTATTAGCAATTAACTTCTTTCCATCATAAGGTTGTCTGGAAGAGATCGCTATGAGCGATAAGACCGCCCACTGTACCTATTGTTTATGTTATTTCTATTTTGTAATTTGTTTAACTGTGTGTCAATAAAGTGTTATTGTATTGTATTGTATTTAAGTTTGGGAATAATTAAACCGAAGTCACTCTTGTTGTTCCAGTTTTATAAAATAGGACTTGTTTCGAAATGTAACACTGACGCCGCACACACCAAGGGCAGCCTAGGTCTGTGACATAACTAAGAGGTATATATATATATATATATATATATATATGTTACCCACGACTTTGGGTAGTAAAGGAGTTTTTCTACTTGTGTCACGTAAACCAATTTAAATACAAAATTACACAAAAATAATATTTTTTGTTTAACCTCAACTTCCTTCTGACAAAAAAAAGTTGAGTGGGTATTCAAATTTATTCCTAATTAATTTTAGAATAATGAGTCGCAATTAAAATAGCCGTATCTTATACCTGTTTTAAACGAATTTTACGAACTGGCATTTGCAAAACCAGACATAACTTAAAAAAATATGAGATAGTCATCTAAAGTCAAAGACGGATAAGTTTACTTTAATAAATATGTTTAAAAAGTTAAGCTAAAATTTGATGATTCTCACGGATTCGTTTGGAGTTATTGTCAACAAACAGAACACTACAATAGAACAACTACTATGAAATCATCAGTAAAAACTTACGAAATAGGTTTGTTCCCTCCATAGTCAATTTGTTTATGCAGCAACCTTAATTTCGTAAAAAAAAAACTATTGCGAATCAGCCAAAATGTAAGTTATTTTGTAAATTAGCTTAGAGCGAATTTTACAAACGCGAATTTATGCAATATAAACTATAAAATGTGACGCAAAATTGTTTGATGATTCTCACTCGTTAGTTTGAGATTATTTTACTAGGTAAATCCTGAGGTTCCGTGCGCACAGGTTTATCTCTTTAACGCAATGCGTAACGAGTCTGAATAGTCATAGCAAATAAGTGACGATTGTGTTCGGAGGTAGTAAACGCAATACTTATTTGACCGAGCGAGCACGAAGCGTGAGCGAAGCATCTCCGTTTCAGCTTGGCCAAAAATGCTTTCGTATGTATGGCTGTCTGGCTGTTCTCCTCTAAATGTCACATTTCTCAACCGATCTAAACGAAACTTGGTATACAGCTATAACGAATATTTGAATTTTAACTGGTAACGTTTTGGTAGCTGTTAGTATGGCGTTCATGCCCAAACGGCAAACCGATTTTGTTAAAACATTTCACACGGCTCTTATAAAAAGTATCTAGTGTATACTAGTGTTTCAACTTTTCATTGATTTGGATTAAAGATTGATAAATGGGATACAGATAATCAAAAGATGTGCCATTTGCCTAGATTGATTTTTTAGAAGGTATAACGCTATTTTTTTTAGGTCGCAAACATTTTCCTACTTGCTACAAATGATACAGGGACCGACATCTTAATCATGACAAAATAAATTGGTTACTTGGTCACTTACAAGTAATCATGCAGATTTTCAAAGTCGTTCTTGGCGTCTACTCTCTCGAAAAAGTAGGGCATCGATGTCCTCATGGTGAACAGTTTGTCCACTTGCGACTTCGCTCGTTCTACTGACCCTTTGTCCAAAATAATTGTTCTTTCTAGGTATTCTCGAGCTGCGAAATAAAAAGAAATATTATTAATGGTAGACATAATACGTTCTTTCGTGTTTTATATTTCAGTCATTGTGCCTTGTAGGCTGTTTTGGTTGAAAACATCTAATACGCATAGTACCTACGAAGGTTGCCACAGAAATCCAGCTAAAGCTTCGCAGTCAACGGGAAAGATATGCAAGCTGTAATATGTAATCAATAATAAGTAAAATTATTATAAAAATACATAAAAAACGACTGCGAAAATAAATTATTGAATACGAGCTGACCGCCCACAAAGATAATTTACTACTATTATAAAGGCGAAAGTTTGCATAGATTAAAGTGTGTGTGTGTGTGTGTGTGTGTGTGTGTATGAGTGTGTCTCTCTGTGTGTGCTTGTGTTTGAGTGTGTGTATTTGTAACTTCTTCAAGCTTAAACGGCTGAACGGATTTGGATAAAATTTGGTATGGAGGTAGGTTATACCCTGGATTACCACATAGGCTAAATTTTATTCCGTAACAAATAAAATTATTATAAAAATACATAAGACCTGGCTGTGAACAAAATTATTGAATACGAGCTGACCGACAACAAAAATAATCACACTAATATTAGAAAGACGAAAGTTGTAAGGGTGTGTGTGTGTATGTTTGTTACTTCTTCACGCTTAAACGGCTGAACGGATTTGAATGGATACGGAGTTCCGGTATAAAAGCCAGGTAGCCTATGTGTGTTTATCCAGCTTTTAAGCTACCAGGTTATAAGCGGATTAACACATAGGCTACTTTTATCCCGGAAAATGTGTGGTTCCTGAGGGACGCGGGTGAAACTGCGGGGCGCAAATAGTATTTGTATAAATTTAGTGTTTCTTTTTTATTAACATATTTTACTATACTTTAATAGTTGCAATTTCAACATTAGACTATAGTATAAACAAAAATTTAAAATTTTGTAGCTGAATAGAAAATTGCTACTGTTTAGTTATAAGAATTATATATTTTACTAAAAAAAAAAACTGTACCAATATGGCAGCTATTGGTTTTAATGCCACTTAACATATCCTATAGCTCTCGTAATTAAGACAAATCCAATGATACCTTATTCATCAGAATCCATCAAGCCGTTTAGGCTGTAGGCCGCACCTTAGAAACGTACAAATAAACAAACAAACATACATACATACATACAACCCAAACACATAACCCTCCATGAAGTCGGGTAAAAACTGGACTAGATAGAACTACAGGCAAACACACAGCTACATTTCCACCGTCGTGCTTCATGTGCATCAACAACCAAGACAGAGAGTACTCAGACTGTAGCGCGAATGAAAGTCACACGTGCTACACAAATGCCACTTCAATCGTGACTAGGGCTAATGAGGCCAACTGTGTGCCATGCTCCTAATTTATGCGGTCCACGCCCGTGGAGCTAGTAGTATGTAATCTTCCCACTTGTAATTAGATCTAGGATCTTATTCCATAAGTATAATCATATGAAACGGGATATTTATGATACTATTTATATTGAGTTCCCGATATTTGGGCAATTTTGCAAGCGCCATGATCACGGATAGCTGAAGTAAACTGCGGGTGGAATAGTTTTTAAGGGTAGACAAAATGGTCTACCCTCTTTCTCACTCTTTTATTACGCGCGACACCGTTACCATTGTTCACACTTTAGTTTGTAACTAGATCATGACACACAACACTAACAGTATCACCTCGCGTATTAGGGACGACAATTCTTCGGTTTTTACATAGACGTACCAATGGATTCCAGACACTCGACAGTTTAAACCCATCTTCACGATTGAAGTTTTTGAATTTGGTAATTTCTTATGATTATACTTATAGTGTACGTGACCATTTCAGTTTAAAAAAATATATAATCTTATTATTTATTTATTCATATCACTTGTAACTTAAAGAGTAGTCCAACACCTCACACGGAAAAACTAAGGTGGGCAAGAAGCTCCCTATGGAACACGCCCATCTTATCATAGAATACCTATATCAATTTCTGGGTGTTGAGCGAGCATATCGTTTATAAGAGTAATTGCTCTGGCAGCAGGGGATATAGATTATAGATTTATTTATTGCCCACTCGGGTCCTAGCTGTCTGTGTTTCCGTTTTTTTAAATCTAAGTTAAGAATTACTACAATCCATACCATCCAAACCAATATATGAACGTGAAACGTTGTCTGTTTGTTTGTTTCTTTGTTTGGGGAGCTTTCACGCGATAACGGCTGGACAGATTTTGATAAAATTTGGAATGGTGATAGCTTTGCCCTCGAATAAAACATAGGATTTTTATTTCGGAAAATTATAAGTTTTCATGGGAAAACTGGAAAATGTTGATTACTTGCTGTAAGGAATGGTTGCCATGGAAATGAAATAACAAGTCTGTCAAAAAACTGCAAGAGCATTGGTGCTACAACTACATTTGCATTGGTTTTTAATATTCTAGAAGAATATATGATGCTTTTTTCGCGATAGTCAGTTATCCGCGCGGACGAAGTCGCGGGCTGGAAAGCTAGTATTATATATTATATAGTACAGGATTTCGCAGAATACTGCAAAAGCACAGGATAATCAATGATTTCAATCTATTTTATTTCTAATAAGGTGTATAAGTTTTACTATTTACTCGTATTAAGAAAATACCACTGACGGTGTTGGGACTTATTACATTTAAATAATCTTTGGGAAAGCAACCAACTTATTTGCTTGAAGAAAATTTAAGCTACACGAAAGCGGAGAAAGAAAAAGTATTGTACAAAACTTCTGGTTTTACCATAGACATATTTATAATGGGGTTTACTGTTAAGTTTTGGTGATCATTGTTATAAGGTTCTATCTTAATATTATATAATCTGTACTTGAGGGCTAATAGTTTTGGTGATCATTGTTATAAGGTTCTATCTTAATATTATATAATCTGTACTTGAGGGCTAATAGTTTTGGTGATCATTGTTATAAGGTTCTATCTTAATATTATATAATCTGTACTTGAGGGCTAATAGTTTTGGTGATCATTGTTATAAGGTTCTATCTTAATATTATATAATCTGTACTTGAGGGCTAATAGTTTTGGTGATCATTGTTATAAGGTTCTATCTTAATATTATATAATCTGTACTTGAGGGCTAATAGTTTTGGTGATCATTGTTATAAGGTTCTATCTTAATATTATATAATCTGTACTTGAGGGCTAATAGTTTTGGTGATCATTGTTATAAGGTTCTATCTTAATATTATATAATCTGTGCTTGAGGGCTAATAGTTTTGGTGATCATTGTTATAAGGTTCTATCTTAATATTATATAATCTGTACTTGAGGGCTAATAGTTTTGGTGATCATTGTTATAAGGTTCTATCTTAATATTATATAATCTGTACTTGAGGGCTAATAGGCTAAATATAATATTTATGGTCTTACGCACCAAGCGATTCGATGATACCAAGAATATTAAAAAAATAGACGGATACACCGCCAATTACAGAGTGAAGCACCCTTAATAATAATATGCACACATTTACACCATGTTTGCAATCAGCTTCCACATCACAGCAAGTCATCTTATTTGTTGATCGTTGTTATGGATACTCATAGTCACGACGTCATACAGAAACTTCAGCACTTCGATGTATCGCCAGTCCACCTGACACCGCTGCAAAGACTCCAGAACCGCCCAGGTTTCAACGGAGTCAAAGGCCTTCGCATAGTCTACAAAAGTAAGACACAGGGGCTGGTTATATTCTTCAGACTTCTGCATAACCTGCCTCACTGTGTGTATGTGGTGTATGGTGCTAAATCCTCCGCGAAACCCGGCAAACCAAACCAAAATTCTTTTTCTGTTCAGGAGGCTGGAATTCGTCAAATGTTCTTGAGAGACGATTTGAAATGACCTTCAAAAATAACTTAGAGACGTGGCTCCAGAGTGATATAGGTTGGTATACAAAAAACTATTTTACTCATACCTCTATAGTTATTTAAAAGGGTTTTATCCCGTTTTTTAAAGAGGAGAACTACCAAACTCCTGTTCCATGCCTCTGGAGTTATTTCAATGTTAAGAACGGTGCTAAATAACCCCTGAAGCTCCCGAAGTACGGGTTTCCCCCAGCTTTATAGAGCTCCAAAATTATACCATCGTCACCTTCATCAGGCTTCATTAGGCTTCATCGGCCTTCCGTTATTACCTACTGCTTTATTATAAGTATAGATAATTTGAACCGGCTATCTATAACGAGTCAAAAGATAAAGCCATTTAGAGGTACGACAGGCAGGCAGGCGGAGGGTATATAGGATTAGTAATAGGGCTTCGTTAGAAACCTTTGGGTATGGATCTTGAGGATTGCGGCTGAAACACACTGACAGGAGCACTGCGAAAGATTTTGCTTGCAATATTCAAATTCCTTTTTTAAACGGCTTGTGCGGGTTTGCCACAATTTCACCAATGTCGTGTGGATAGTGGGGAAGACAAACGCTGAAGATGGCCGGTGAATTTAGTTTTAATCCATTTTAATTTTTTATCAGTCTCTCGTCATCAGTTCAGTTCAGTCTAACGTTTTGGTAGATCTGACATTTGTCAATATGAATGAGTAGGTACACCATTCGGTGTTCATATTGTGAGGAACAACTTCAGCAATCAGAGCCTAATAATGTTTGAAACCTGTTATTTATTTCTAACTCTAGTTAGTAAATAACTATTGATTGGAGTCAATAACATTAAGAGACGATAAAGCAACAGTAAAATTGTGGCTAAATGTAAGTGAGATCTCGCGAAATAAGTAGAGTCCATAGAAGCTAATTTTAAATTTCTCCTATAGCTAAAAAAAGCACTAAACCATAAGCTCACAATTTTTTGGATTCTTTACAACGCCAAGCGGTCGTTCGCAGTTCAGCTTAAAGTGTCGTCTTATACCAAACTCTAAAACTTACAATGCTGTCTTCAAGAACTACAAGACCGATTGCGATCCGGTTTTCACCGTTGGATAGCTTATGGTTGGACTTGAAAATTGGGATACTTGGTATCTCAATCCAATGAATAGAAGCCGTGCAATCAATACAATATTTTTGACGGCTGAAGGAATTTGGATAAAATGGTATTTTATATTTATGTATATTATATTTAGGTCAATGAGCACTTTTAACTTAGAAAAATGACCACGCGTGGGAAGCTGCGGGTACAGCTAATATAACATAAATTATTAGCAAGATCAATAAAAAAAACTTACGAAACTCCTTCTTAGTGAAATGGGTTTGCTTCTTCACCCAATCATCTAACAGGTTTATCGCAGCATCCATCTGTCCAGGTTTGTCCAAGCCATGTTCCTCCCTTACGTGCTGCAACGTGTCAGGATGGAACTTCAGGATTGTATGATCAGGTAGTCTATCCATGTTTCTGTTTGATAGTATTTAACAGGAAGTCTGTTATCCGGGGTAGGTTGTTATTATTTAATATGGTAGAATGTCTTCCGCTGTGGCCTGCTTGTAACTGTGGCTTAGGACGTACTGAACATTTTGACTCACACACGGTTATTTTACTTACGCAGTGATGTTATACTGTAGGAAAATTTATGCGTATAGCAGGTTTAGAGTAGATATACTGGCTTTTGAGCGCGCTTGTAGTCCAATTATGTCAATTAATGACACTGTTCTTCGCATGAGTCGACTTTGACTTTCCGTGAAATAATTGTTTTACAAGAGGTTGTTTGACTATTTTTAAAAGCTTTTATTTATCTTATATGTATCTCTCTGTAATCAGTGCCAAGGCCTTGGTCTTTGCGTTTGCTGAGTCGGACCTGTTTGTGACAACACACAGCATTAATTTTTGTTTGGTTGTCTAATTTCCTAATTTTTTTATCTTCTTGATAATGTTTAATGTTGTGTGTTGTCAGAAATAAATGTATTTTCTTTCTTTCTTTCTTTCTCTCTATCTATATACATATGCATTTCTGTCTGTCCTGGAATATTGCGATTCAAATTTCAAGCACTTCCCGATTAGCTATCCTGCTGAAGCTTTCCGGGTTGCTCACAAATTGATGACAATGCAAAAAAAAAAACTTAGAAACGTAAACAGAGAAAACGCAATAAAAAAATAGTAATATACTTTACACCGTAAAAAGTGACAATGCAATAAAAGTTAAGTGACATTGCAATAAAAGTTAAGTGACATTCATTAAAAATAAAAGCTCGTAAAAGCTTTATATATATATATATATATATATATATATATATATATAATTTAAATATGTATATATATATTTAAATTATACATATTTCTATTATTTACTAGCATGAAGCAGACACACTGGCATAATCGTGTCAAAAAGTCACAGAAACTATCTGAAGCCAATGAAGTCAAGTTAAGGTGGAGATATACGCTGTTGACCTTGCTCGATCGGGTGTTACCGATGAAAATGCCCCGCGCAGGCTCCGCACCCCCTGACAAAAATTACGCCAGCCGCGCGTTCTCACAGCTTTTGTAGATAGCATACTCTATCGAATAGTAGCTACCTAATTATTATGTTTACGATATATAGTGTTTTGTAGTATTTCTTTTACACTACATATGAATCATGCTTTCGTACATACCTATACTTAAATACAAATAAAACTCACGCATTCTCTTACATTACTGGCATTGTAATTGACTCAATAAGTTTTTACTATATCTACTACTATTACTTTCCACCATTCTTAAGACTTACGGTCTTGGATATAAATTATTTAATCAACTTGGAATCAGGGCTTGAAATACCGCTATTTTCATAACCCGGTTCCACTGACTTTAAGAAGGTACCGGTATTGTGTTGGTGTTTTGACTAACATACAGGTATTACTTAATAAAGTGGTATATAGGTTATACAGGTTCTAAAACCGGTTCCCGTAGTACCTACTTTTAATAAGACGTGTGAGCAAAAGAGCATAGTAGGCGAATGATGCCAGTAGAGAGGCGTACAGCGCAAGTGTCTCGCCCCATGTAACACGCGAGCCTTTAAGTCCATTAAATTTTCATTTTGCATTTCCAGTAATAATGGAAAAGTAATTTTTTATTTCAGTTGCTTGAAATGTGTACTGTTAAGGCTTTATGGTCTTGAAAGTTTATCTTATCGTGCTAGTGCGATTTCTTTACAGTTTTTTTGCAACTTTACTTGCAAGGAGGTTTATATCTATACTTATAATAAAACAGTGAGTAGGTACTTCACGGGTTGAAATAAATAGTGAATTCAAAATTAACATCACTCGTTATTTTTAATAAAGCGCAAATCGTTTTTTCTCTCTCGCTAAAAAAAAAAAAAAAAAACGTGCAAGAAAGAAGACATTAAATAAAAAACAAGTCATTCTCGGAGAATATTTTATGGCTCATTTCCGTGAATGCACCAACAGTCCTCAATATTCTATTCCGATGCAATAATAAGTAAAATTAATAATAGAGAATATATATAATTTTTAGAAAATTTCTAGACACTAATTGCTGCGATTTTTGTTGTAGTACAGGAGCTCTTAAAAGCAGGGCGGAAACCCGTACTTCGGGAGTTTCAGGGGCTAGTTAGCACCGTTCTTAACAGTGGGAGAACTCCAGAGGCGTTGAGCAGGAGTTTGGTAGTACTATTCCATTAAAGAGGTATAAAACTCTTTTAAATAAGTAACGACTTATTTCACACTTTAGCCATATCTATAAGTTGTTTTCGAGGGTCATTTCGTCTCGCTTGAAGACTTGATCCAGCTTCCTGAACAAGCCGGGTTTTGCGGAGGATTTAGCACCTTAAACCTCATACATACAGGAAGGCAGGTTACCAGGCAGGTAAGCCACTGTGTCTTGCTTTTGTAGCATATGAGAAGGCCTTTGACTCCATTGAAAACTGGGCGGTTCTGGAGTCTTTGCAGCGGTGTCAAGTGAACTGACACAACTACATCGAAGTGAAAAACCAGCAGTCTAAGCTAACTGACAGGAGTGTGAGACAAGGGGATGGTATATCCCCGAAACTGTTCACATATGCGCTGGAAGATATGTTTAAGATTCTGGATTGGAATGGAACAAAAGGCATTCCATTCCAATCCAGCATCTTAAACATACCTTATTAATATCAATCAAATCAAGGAGAATATCTCACACTTACGATTTGCCGATGACATAGTCCTAATGGCATAGTTGCTGCAAGACTTGAAAAGTATGCTGACCAACCCAGAAGACGCTTCTCGACGCATTGGTCTTGGAATGAACACAGACAAGACCAAGATTATGTTTATTTTATCATGTTGACCCGGACCCGATTGCAGTCAATGGTGTATCTTTTGAAGTTGTCCAACAATATGTTTACCAAGGTAATTGCAATATTTGCCCAAAACACATCTTTGAAAATGAAGGCAACAGAAGAATTCAGCTGGGTGGGGCAGCATTCGGCAAGCTCCGTCAAGTTTTCTCGTCGTCCATACAACAGTGCCTGAAGACAAAAGTATTTAATCAGTGCGTACTACCAGTCATGTCCTACCGAGCCGAAACGTGGACACTCACGGTCAAACTAGTCAACTAATTCAAGGTCGAAAACTATGCTTGGAGTTTCTCTGAAGGACAAGGTTCGTAATGAAGATATCCGACGGCGAACAAAGATAACCGACATAGCCCTAAGGAAAAGCAAGCTAAAGTGGCAGTGGGCTGGTCGCATTTCCCGAAGAACCGATAACCTTTGGGGTAGATGAGTTCTCGAGTGAAGACCACGTTTATGCAAACGTAGTGTAGAATGCCCTGTGGCCAGGTGGATTGACGAGCTGCGAAAAGTGACAGGAAGAAAGTGGAAGAGGAGAACTGAAGACCGAGCTCAGTGGCGTGCATTAGAAGAGCCCTAGGTCCTGCTATAGGCACAGATATAGGCTGATGATGATGATGATGATAATTATTGCATCGGGGTGAATAAAAGCGCGAGAAGGCTCGTGGCGTGCTATAATTGCAAATTCAATTATTGCACTCTACTGATTCTACTCTACCTATTTATTTTGTCACATTTTTCAAAAGATTGTGAAAGCGTCGTTGAGCTCATGTTTGAGGTCAAAAAACGCAAGTAAAAACAAACCAAATCGACTTTTGTTAATTTCCCTGCAATATGGTTCACAAAAAGCGAGAAAATGTTTGATAAAAGCGAATTTAGAATTTCGCAAAACCATGTCAAAATCCCATTGAAAACTATCGGCCCATTTCCCTCCTGAACCATATCTACAAGCTGCCTTAAAGCATCACGAATCGTCTTGCGCAGAAATTCGACGATCTCCAGCCAACAGAGCAGGGAGAGGATACGGCACCATAGACCACATCCATACAGTGCGGCAGATTGCTAAAGTAAGATTGATTACGCAAACTGAGAAAGCGAACAGGGTTTACATAACATACAAAAATGCTAGATCGACTGAACAAATGAAAGAAATACTATCAACATCATGATGCATGCACTACAGTTAATCAAAAACTCAATTTGACGCCAAATTTATTATAATAGTCAAATTAAAATAAACTAAAAAAAAATTTTTTTTTACGGACTAGGCAATCGTTTGACCACGATCTTACTTGACGGAAAGCGATGATGTGGTCGAAGGTGTAGCACGCTTGCCTAGTAGATACCTATTCACTCTTGACTTGAACACACCGGGGTTATAATTTACTGGAAACAGTGACGAGGGCAGGACATTCCACTCCTTTGCAGTTCTTATAATAAATGAAGAAGCGTAACGCTTCGTTTTTGTGCGAGGTATTTCAACCATGAAATGGTGGCGCATTGCTGATCGTCTAGTCGTACGGTGATGGAAAGGTGATGGGGGAATCAGGTTGTGCAGTTCTTGTGCACACTCTCCATAGTGCAATCTGTAGAATACCGCCATGCTTGCTACCTCACGTCGATGCGCCAGACTTTGAAGCTTACTACCAGAGTGTCGTCCCCAATGAGCCTGATAGCACGTCTCTCAATTGAATCCAAAGACTCGAGCTGATACTTGGCAGAACCGTCCCAGAGGTGGCAGCAGTACTCCATACAAGATCGGACCTGTGCTTGATAAAGATTCAAAAGCTGTCCCGGTGTGAAGTACCGCTTGACCTTAGACAAAATACCAAGTTTTTTGCAGCTACCTTGGCTTTGGATTCAATATAAGACCCAAAATTCAGGTTTGATATGACTTCGACACCCAAAAGCTCCAAATGGTCGCCTGGTACTGTTACACTTTGGAAAGACGGAGATCGGTTTAGAGGACTCTTTTTAGCAGAAAACAAACACGCCTGCGTTTTAGTAGCATTAAACTTAGCCAGGTTAGCATCGCCATATATAATTTAAACGGTCTACCATAGCCTCTCTCTGAAACTGGACAGCGTCACATCTGGCTTGAGCATTGGAAGTGCATCTCTCAACTACAGTACTGTCATCAGCATACCCAAAGGTACCGGGCTTCAGAAGATCATTAATGTGCAATAAAAACAGTGTAGCCGAGAGAACCGATCCCTGAGGTACAACAGCATTGATAGCCATTGAATCAGACGAGTAGCCCTCTAGGACTACTCAAATAGATCGTTCCCTCAAGAAACCAACTATCCAATTGCATAAACCAATAGGTAAACCATATGAGTGAAGCTTCTTTAAAAGGCCATCGTGCCAGACCCGATCAAATGCCTTCGATATGTCAAGGGAGACGGCAAGCGCCTCACCATGCATCTCTATGGCTCCACTCAGTACGTAAGTGGCATACGCGAGAAGATCCCCAGTAGACCGGTTAAGGTGAAATCCGTATTGCCGGTCACTGAGAAGATCATTGTCCTCAAGGTATGCCAAGAGACTAAAGTTTATGACACTCTCCATACACTTACAGATTAAGGAGGTAATCGAGACGGGAGGATAATTGGCCGGATCAGTACGACTACCCTTTTTTGGTACTGGTTGTACATTGGCAAGCTTCCAGGTCTTCGGAACTTTACCTGAGTGAAGAGAGAGGCGGTACAAACGCGTTAATATGGGAGATAATTCGGGCGTACAGTTTTTCAACACAATCGCTGGAATACCATCAGGACCACTGGCCTTGTTCACATCTAGAGCTCGAAGCGTTCTGAGAACCTCCTTCTGGCGAATGCGAATTTCGGGCATAAAACTCCGCAGTGAGGAAGGCAGGAATGTGTCTTGCCAGAAGCATTTAGATGCGAGGCTTCTGCCAAAAGAGAAGCAAATAAATTCGCTTTGACTCCAGCAGTGTGAGCTAGTGATCCATCAGGTTTCAGCAATGGTGGCAGTGAGGGGCGGCAGAAGTTTTCTTCTTCCGACTTGGCCAGGGACCAAAAAGCTTTGCTACCCACAGGGTATGAAGCCAGTTTGGCCCAATTCGACTTACGTGATCAAAATGAGCCTTCCTAAGTATCTTCTTGCAGCTCTTAGCGGCAACGTTAAATTTTCTTTTCTTAGCCCGAATATCAGAAGACTTGCGCTTTCGAGCATCAGCCCAGTCTAGATATGCCGCACGCTTTAGAGCCACAGCACGACCACAGCTGGATCCAAATCAAGGCTGAGCTTTGCTGAAAAGAGTCTTGTCACTGATTGGAATGAAATTTTCCATTGCCTGACATATTACCTCTGTAACAGCAGAGGCGCAAGTCGACGGGTCCTGGGAGGTGAAACATGTTTGCCGCCAAGGGTACGATGCAAGGAATTGCCGCATCTCGTCCCAATCTGCTGAGTTGTATCTCCACACGCGCCTATTACCCTTAATGCTAGGATCAGGTGGGTAATACACTGAGACGGACTTAACCAAGCAGTGATCAGAGCTACCAAGAGGTGGGGATACTGATACGGAGTATCGGTCGGGTTCAGTCGTCGATTGTGATTACATTGGCTACAATCTACAAGGTATGTCTTATATAAAGACAATTCAAACGCGATACATAAAATCTGTATTAAGTTTTTATTTATCTAGCTAATTGTTTTCTAAATGAAAAAATAAATTCAGACGGGACTCGAACCCGCATCATCCGCGCCTCTGCGGGTCACATGACTTTTATAAGGTATGTCTTATATAAAGACAATTCAAACGCGATACATAAAATCTGTATTATGTTTTTATTTATCAAGCTAATTGTTTTCTAAATGAAAAAATAAATTCAGACGGGACTCGAACCCGCATCATCCGCGCCTCTGCGGGTCACATGACTTTAACTGATTCGCTACCGTGACCACTACACCGCCAACTAAATTAGTAATAATACTTAGAAAGACTACGGGGAATGGCCGTAATTTTTCTGTCAGTTTCTAAATCCGTCTTACAGGGACTGTAACGTAACATTTTTCAGTAGTTATTCGAGAGTAAATAGTTTTTAGTAAATCCATTTTATTTTGTGTTTACATTGCCTCCAATCTCTAAGATTACTAAACCGATTTGGATGGTTGTTATATTATTCAAAAGGATAGACCTTTAATGTAGTCCCTAAACTTCATCAAACTTGGTTCGTCGTTTTTATTACGAAGCTTAATGGCGACCATATAAAACAGAAGAGGAAAGATGTTTAGCCACCTTATACGACATGACAACTTTATAAAAACGAAAGAAGGGAAGGTAGAAGGGAAGAAAGGCAGAGGCAGACCTATAAGGAAATTTACAGCTCAGATTAAAGGATAAGATAAATGTCATGTCGTAGAGGGAAGTCAAAGTTTTGGCGGAAGATAGGGAACGCTGGAACTTACTCCACCGACAAGAACTGGACTCTTAAATAAGAAGAAGAAGAAAGAAGAAGTTTTTAATAAACAAACAGTTTTTTTTTATAGTTTATGATGTCTTATATCTTCGGATTTCTGAACCGAATTAGATTATTGTTTTGACTTGAGCAAGATGAGCTGCAGTGTGGTACTATATAAATTAGAGATGAAACGGATATCGAGTAACTATCCGGTATCCGACCTATCTAGACTAAATTTACTATCCGGCCAGATACCGGATAATAAACGAGTATTTGACTGGATACCTGAGTTTAGAAAAAAGTACGACATATTAAATTAGGGTACTTTATTTAATCTACATAACAAAAAGTAATCACCAAATTTTCATTATTCATCAAAAATATAGTAACCGTACTGCTCTAAGGGCCAATTGTGGTAAATCTTTAAGAATTTTATAAAAAACCTTTTATAATAACCTCAAACTACAATAGCAAGTTTGCAATAACCTCAAGTGATCGTGTTTGCAATCAATTCAACAAATCCATGAAACACTTGCTAATTTTGCTCATGAACAAAAAGACCCGAATTCACCCGAGCCTGATCGATCGTTCGTGTGTCACCTACGTGAGCTTGCTCGTTACGATGCGTTAATTGGCAATGTTCGGCCGGATATCAAAATTCAGGGTTCGCCGGATATCCGGTTACCGGCTAAACAGCTATCCGTTTACTCTCTAATATAAATTCCATCAAAACTGGTTTAGTAGCTTTTAATTTATGTACGTTCACCGATTTATCCGTCGATTGCGAACCGATTTTGACATAAAACATTTTATGTTGACCTATAAAAATAAAAGCCATTTTAGGAATGTTTTTTCAATTAACTTATTGATATAGAGATGAAAAAGCTAAAATTGACGGGTGCTCAAGTGTTTGTTACACTAAGGCGAAGCAAAATAAGGGTTCGGGTTCAAACTATCCGATTTCGACAAGCGAGGTATCAATGGATTGGTTTTCATCGCTAAAGTGTCATAGACTATATTTTACTCAACCGTAGTCGGAATTTAGTTATTGAACTTATGTCTTGCTTATCAATATAAAAATAAGTTAATTAATCAACATTAAAAAAAAGTTTATATGCAGTAGCCATATTATGGTGAAACTCACAACGGGCTACCACAGTTAAATAAGTATACAACATTTCATTTCTGTGCTAGTTCTGTTGAGCAGTTCCCTAGTCAGGAAAAAAATGCAGTGCAGCAGCCATGTCATGATAAAACCTTAAACCGGCTATCATAATAAAATGCGTACACAAAATTTCGTGCCCGTGTTGTTAACTGATGAAGAGTTAATTTTTCAGCGAGCTATGCAGAGAGCTATGCTTGGAATTTCTTTGAAGGATAAGGATTCGTAATGAAGATATCCTACGGAGAACCAAGGTGACCGGCATAAAAGCATCCTATGTTCTTCTCGAATATTAAAAACCAATGCAAAAGTCTCTTGATGTTTTTTGACAGACTTGTTATTTTGTTTCTATGGCAACCGTTTTTTACAGCGAGTTATCAACATTTTTCAGTTTTCCCGTATTAACTTATCATTTTGCGGGATAAAAAGTATCCTGTTTTATTCCAGGGTATAAGCTTTTTCCATTCCAATTTTCATCAAAATCCGGCCAGCGGTTATTGCGTTAAAACTCCTCAAACAAACAAACATACGTGTTCACTTTTATATATTGGTGTGGATAGTACTTTTAACCTAGAGAAATGACCACGCGTGCGAAGTCCCGGGTACAGCTAGTCTTATATAATTTGTATTTATCTATTCTGTAATAAAAAATTAAAGGAAGGGAATAGTTTAATATGAGTAAATAAGTAAAAACAGCCAGAGTGAAGAAACGAACCAACTTTATTTGATTAAATTCCAATACATACTCGTACATACAAATCCCAGTATTTTCCGTCTGTATTCGCATTCACTTTATTTCCCGTCTTTGCTGCTTTATTTCACAGTACAGTGTACACTGTGTGTATTCACCCGAAGTAAAACTTAATTTACACAATGTTCACATAGAAACAAAACATATCGGGCTTTTCCGTAAGTCGTCACCATATTGTGCGATAGAAATAGTGAACGACTACAGACGACGAATTAAAGACGAGACCGCGGCACAGAATATATACACTAACGCGACCGCGGTAACAGTCACAAATAATGAAAAGTCGTCAATGTATATATACTTTCGAGAATATCAAAAGAAATATGTCGATTACATTGAAAAATATGAATCGTTTCAAAATATCGGATCATCCATACCAATAATTTAGAAGTGAAAAGTTGTATGGTTGTTTGTTTGCTTAGGGAGTTTTAACTCAATAGCGGCTGGACGGATTTTAATGAAATTTGGAATGGAGATAGCTTATACCCTGGAATATTACACAAGGTACTTTGCATCATAATTATCATCATCAACACCATCATACTTCACCCTCAATCGATAGAACGGATTTTGATGCAATTTGGAATGGTGATAGCCTATACCCTAGAATAACACATAGAATATTTTTTATCATCATCAGCAACATCATCATCATCATCATCATACTTCACTCTTAAACAACTGAACGGATTTTGATGAAATTTGGAATGGAGATAGCTTATTATACCCTGGAATAACACATAGGACACTTTTCATTATCATCATAAACATCATCATCATCATCATACTTGATTCTCAAACGAAATGAACGGATTTTGATGAAATTTGGAATGGAGATAGCTTATTATACCCTGGAATAACACATAGGAGACTTTTCATTATCATCATAAACATCATCATCATCATCATACTTGATTCTCAAACGAAATGAACGGATTTTGATGAAATTTGGAATGGAGATAGCTTATTATACCCTGGAATAACACATAGGAGACTTTTCATTATCATCATAAACATCATCATCATCATCATACTTGATTCTCAAACGAAATGAACGGATTTTGATGAAATTTGGAATGGAGATAGCTTATTATACCCTGGAATAACACATAGGACACTTTTCATTATCATCATAAACATCATCATCATCATCATACTTGATTCTCAAATGAAATGAACGGATTTTGATGAAATTAGGAATGGAGATAGCTTATACACTGAAATAACACATGGTATACTTTTTCATCATCATCATCACCATCATCTTCCCTCGCGCGGGTGGAACTGCAGGGCGCAGCTAGTTCTATGTAAAAACTGTCCCTGAATAGCCTTATAGTACGCAGCAGGTGTGCTTCGAACAAGCATTTAGTGCAATGGTTGAATTGAAGACATCGTATTTAAAATTCCTATACAAAAGCCTTAAAATAATCTTACTATTTTAATATTACAAATTTGCGACAACCCTAAATGCTTGTTTACTGTATATTACGTTGCACCTAAAAGTAGGCATAGATATATACATACTTACTTCTCCATCTGCGGGTTCAGGTTGCTAGACCCCTCCTCGCTTGCGCGCTGGTGGAGAGAACCCATTGAGTGGGGATGGTTCAAAAGTCCGATGATGTGGGACGAGTCAACCTATTGTCTCTCTGCACGCATATAATTCAAGTAAGAAGTGTTACTTAAAGCTGTAGAAAACACCTAAGGCTTAGGGAACGGTAATGTTATGTTACATTTTAACCTAATCACAAATTTAGAGATAAGATTCACTTTTTACAAAATAAAAAGGAAAATCGATATGACCGTTTTTCACTTGACTTGACGTTCAACTGACCACTAAAAGGCTCCGATTTGCGAGTACAAAGACAAAGATCGCTATTATTATTTTTCCCAGCTTACTATTAGGTAGTATTTTTATTTATTCTTAGCTACTAGGGTTTGAAGTACAGTGTTCCTAGAGGAAATACATGAAAATATGGTTGAAAAACTTCAAAATCTCTAAAGTCATATAATTTAAGTTGTTCGCCATGACGTGTGGAAATACCCCACCTCGTTATTTAATATGTATTTTTTTACATCTTCTATATCAAAAGATATATCGAGTGTTTTTGAAATATTGAAACATATCCATATCACGGGCTCTTTTGGCCACAACTCTACCACAGTTCGGATGTAGAGAAGAGGTTGGCCCTGGTGAGTATCGCGGAAGCCGCTGGATGCAAATAGCGCACAAACACGTTCGTTTAGTTATATGCATTAAATTTTGCTCTAATATCAGATTTCACTCAAATTCAACTATATACTACAAAAAATATGAACAGTGAAAAATTTAAAAACAATATACAAATACAAAAATACAATATGAAATCAGAAAGTGTTATCATACGCTTTTATGCCAGAAATGCCTTGAGAACATACATGACAGTTCCTGATATGATGCCAAAAGTGACAACCGATTGAATCTATTTGTAAATATGTCTGTTCTTAGATCTATGGTGAGATTGTTATCTGTGGTAATAAAAATATATGTTTCTGAACGAAACTAATAATGTGGTTGAATCTATAAAACAACTTATTATGCAAAAGCTTCGAATTTATGATTATGGAGTTTTGTAATGATGTTTAAAATGCTTAATAGAGTTATTCATTATTCTAAGTAAAACTTTGAAATATCTGTAAGTATAATTCCATAAAAATTATAATGATTTAAAATTGTCTTACAATATTTAAAACACATCAATAAGAATATCCAAATGTAATTAGAAGTGAATTGTACATTTCCGTCACGCCTGACTCCATTGATGGTTCCTGATTGGTCGATCTGTTTGACGGATGCCTGGTGGAAAAATGTTGTGAGGTGACATGATGTTTTTCTGCAATTTTATTAAGGTGGCTTAGCAATGCTCACTTTTACTGTGGCCGTCGCACCAACAGGACCTTGGCAAGTTAAGTACTATTGATATTACTTTATTGTTCTGCTACTGTTTCCTTGTCTCATATTTACTGTGTGTAACTGAGTATTTTGCAAATAGGTATCAAAGAGTATAAAAATACTACATAGATACTATCGGTTCAATGTGATGTTATTATAGCCAATATGGTCAATGTGATTGTGTTCGAAATGATTAGGTTAGGATCACTTTGTTTAAATGCTATTATTGTGTCAGGTGTATGACCAAGTATCACATATAGGTTGTCAGTATGATAATAATAATGAGTTAATTATAATTAATTGTAAATAATGATTATAAAAAATATATTCGCTACATAGTTTCTTGCCAGTTCTTCTATGTAGTGTATTCTGAATCCGGTGGTAGAATCAATAAAACTATAACAATTACATTTCTTTGTTTCTATGAATACTCCTTTGATTATGCTACTATTCAGTATATTTTTGATAGGTAATTAACTTCTGAGTAAATTTCAAACTTTTATGAGATAGCAACTTGCTTGTATATTGTTAGTTTCAGAATTAGTTTCACTTGCTATATGGTTAAAAGGTAAATAAATAACAACACCAAAGCGTTAAAACTTTATTTAATATGCTAAAAAAGATTTAACCTAACCATAGGCTTATCAAACCTATCCTCACCTAAGGATAACATAACCAAACCTATGTTTAATTTATATACAGTAATAATGATCCCAAGATAACTTTTAATCGTCTTGTCAGACAGACTTCATTCAGATCCATAAAAAATATCGATTCGATCGATATATATATATCAACTTATGTTCCTAAATCTATCACACGCGACGTCTCAGGCTACTTTTGTACAAAATCGGCTCGTCGAACTTAGAACATAATCGATATTTTTTATGGATCTGAATGAAGTCTGATAAGACGATTAGGTCATACACTTGATGCTTAGTTACGTAGAAACTGTGCATCACCATAACAAAAAAACATGTCTGTATTTCTGATCTTCTATTTCGTGAGTTGTTAGCCATTTTATTTATATTTGAACGTAACAAAGTAAGCACATATAACACATATGTAAGTATGTATACAAATATTTAGTTATATAGTTGTTTTCATTTATCTATTAACTTTTTTGTTCCAAAGTAAGTCTCCATCACTGACCGCAATGTTTATTTTATATTCCTGTCCATCCAAAGGTTGCCTGTAAGAAAATGCAAATAGCGATAAGGCCACCTATTGTACAACATTAGATTTTATGTATCATTACTGTTATGTTGTTTTTTTATTGTAATGTGTTCAATAAAGAGTTATTGTATTGTATTGTATTGTATAATTGTCTACCTTCTAATTTTAAATGAGACTGCGATGGTAAAATTGTGGCATTTTGAAGCATTTTGTAAAAATATGACGATATGATATATTTATTTTTGAAAAAAATCAGCTCATAAAAACTTTACATATTATAATCATCCAAATATTAATTTACATTTTATAGACTACTAGCGACTTGCCCCGGCTTCGCACGGCTAGCGCTCACACCGCGGCATTTTTTCTTACTATAATCATTTTAATACTCGTCGTAACTTCTCCGGTCCGATTCGAATAATAATTTAAAGAAGAAAGGTGAAAGGTCAAAGACACGAGAAAAGGTCCGATTCGAATAATTTAATGAGTAATTTACAGTACAAAATCAACGTATAGAAAACAATTGAGTTGGTTATGGTTAAATATCATGATCCAAGTGTACTCGTACTTACTCATCTTTCGATTCTACCCATGTTTTGTTATTGTGACTTAAATATATAGTTGCTTAACTGTATAATATATATAGTAGCGAGCCATGCCCAAAAATTTCAGATACGCATTCCTAATGTCAAAATCCGAAGTCAAACGAAAGTTCGAGACATTAGGAAGAGTATCATGGAACTAGAATGGAATTGGGCGGTTCACATGGCTAGGCGAGGTGATGGTAGGTGGAGCAAGTGGCAACCAATAACTGGCAGGAGGAAGGTTGGACGTCTAGCGGCGCGATGGGTCGATGATCTCGTCAGGGTGGAGAGAAAGACATGGATGAGGTTATCATCCGATCGAAAGACGTGGCAACAGCGAAAGGAGGCCTATACCCAGTGGGTAGCGTAGTGGCGGTAAATGATGATGATGATGATGAATTATATAGTTATGACTTTTTTGCCTTTTTTTTTTAGTTTTACTCGCGGACTTTTTTGTGGGTAATGGTGAGTACTAATAAACATGTAGTACTTATTTTACGAATCACTAGTGTCTCGCTCCAGCTTTATACACCTTTTGCACTGTTAGCTCAGGTTTTCCCCTTATTTGTAAATAATACTACCCGTGTTTTGATTGACTAATTTGAATAAAAATTGGTTATTGTGACTTACCTATAATAGTTAGACATAATAGCTTTAGTCTTTTTTGTGGATAAAGATAAGTACTATAAACAGTACATTATTTTATTTATCATTAATAGTTTTCGCAGCGCACGCCAAATAATGACTTTTTTACCTTAAAAGCTCGGAAAGATTCTGTTTGTCATTCGAAATCTGAGTGCAAAAGTGCATTTTACCCGCTAGCGTGGAAAGAGTTTTTAAAATTCGAACCTTTCTATTCAATAATAAAAAAAAAACCTATGTATCTTTGGACCACCTTAATTCGTCCCTATCGCATAATCCTTTCTTGATTGACGTCTACTACCTATAAACTACCTACGTTGTACCTACCTGCCTAATTTCAGTTCCATAAGTTAAGTAATTTTTTAAGATTTTGTGTATTTTAAGTGCGTAGTATTTCGCTTTTATATTTTAGTAGCTGCGCCCTGCAGCTTTGTCCGCAAATACTTTTTTATCAAACTTCATTTTTGCGTAGCTAAAAACATGGGTATAATAGCACTTAATAGCATTCATGACCTTGGCAAACCCGAAGCAGCTGTAATGGCGGCACTAAAAATAATTTTCGTTTTTTTATCTTTTCGCCAAGAATTGCACGGGAAAGTTGACTACTTTTTTAGGTAATGTGTTTTTGGTGCACTTTTCTTTATTTTTTAAGTCATTACACTGCATACACAGTTTTTTTTCTATATGAAATCGCACCTACTCTCCCAGTAAATGTTCATTGGCGTCTGGCTGGAGGATCGAGCATTGCGTGAAATTTTTCACTCATTTAAGTGGAATTATGTACGAAACATCTACTAGGTATTTTGTTGTACTTATAAAATCTATGCTGGGTGGGTATAATATTTACTAACCTGTTTCCATTTATCCACTGTCTTCACAGTACCACCAAGAGCATTGAGTGTATTGACCAGCTCCACCCATTGTCGCTCCAAGTCGGCTTTTCCTTGCAGCCCATCACCACGACCAGCAGCACACTCATTGTTGACTTTCATAAAGTCAATCAAGTGATTGAGTTGGGCTGAGGAAGCTTTAACTCTCGCCATTGATCTAATGTACCAATAAAAATAAACAAATTGGAACACTGATCGCTTTTGGGAGATTTTGCCACACTTCATTATACTATGTACGAAAATCTAATATTACATAACTTTTTGCAATATTTTAGTTTATTTTGGTAATCCATACAACTATAATTTAAACGTCACGGATCTCACAATGATTCCATGCAATTTTCAAACGTAGAAATTTTGACAGCTTATACCGTAGTATTTATATACTCTTTGGCTCATACCACACGAATGTCGCGTTCATTCCACGCAGTTTCGTTTAAAATGTAATACATAATTATTTTTTTGGAGATGTCTTAAGTTCGTAAGAAATCAGCGTGGTTTCGAAGCAAGGAATCGCTAAATGGTCATACAGAATGAACGGGGGTGTGACGTCATAGTATAAGCGCGCGTAATCTCGGAAATTCAAAAAAGGGCTTAAACTTCTCGTCGTTTAACTTTGGAAATACTGCAATATCTACGCTCTGATTTGAGGTGTATTTGATAGTAATATTTTGACCCTTTTGTGTTCTCCATTGATGGGTTCATTTAATTCAAGGATATAACGAGTATCCCAAAATTTCTTATTTGCCTAGCAACATAAAATAATATCATAATCCTTAAAGTTTTATGCTATATTTATTTGTGAGGCGGCAGTCGACCCGTCTCACGGCAAAATTGCGTTTGCCATCCAATTTCATTCAGGGGCGCTACGTTACCCGCAATTTTACGTTGACACCGCCTGTAAAATACACTTTGAAGGTGCTGGGTTTAGTTCTTAAAAATGTCTTGTATTTAAATAATATACATCCATCGCATTTATATATTATTTGAACTA
This sequence comes from Alsophila aescularia, assembly GCA_946251855.1. Classification (NCBI taxonomy): domain Eukaryota; kingdom Metazoa; phylum Arthropoda; class Insecta; order Lepidoptera; family Geometridae; genus Alsophila; species Alsophila aescularia. The sequence continues at coordinate 12,383,047 of OX276385.1, forward strand.
GCTCTTTGTCTATTTCTTAAATCAAAACTTCAAAAGTCATAGAAATTATTAAATTTTTCCTATCCATCCATATCCATACCAATATATAAAAGTGAAATGTTATCTGTTTGTTTGTTTAGGGAGTTATAATGCGATAACAGGATGGATTTTGATGAAATTTGGAATGGAGATATCTTATACTCTGGAATATAACAAAGCATACTTTTTATCGTGGAACATGTGAAGTTTCTACTGGAAAACTGGAAAATGTTGATTACTGGCTGTAAGGATTAATTGCCATGGAAACGAAATAACAAGTCTGTCAAAAAACATCAAGAGCGTTAGTATCATAGACATATAGTTAGTATTCTACTTTTGCATTGGTTTTTAGTATCTTAAAAGAACATTGGATGCTTTTTTTCGCGATAAAATAAAGTCCGCCCGGACGAAGTCGCGGGCTGAAAAAGCTAGTAGGTATATTATGATTACATCTTTACTTATATCTTTACTTACAAAAAACAGAAAGTGCATAGTCTAGATGTACACTTCTCAGCAAATGATGGTCGCTAAGTCGCCAGTCTATTCAGATTTTATAATTAGATAATTAATTAAATAAAACTAAATAAAATAAGTTATCAAGATAATTGGTATCAATTCTAAGAATCGCTTAGATTTATATAAGGCTTTTATGTTAGTACTATCAAAAACGCATTGTAGAAAACTCACACCTAGTTGAAACGCACTGAAATTTTACCTTTATTATTCTCAGCATAAAATATGCGTTCATAATAGTTGTTTATGCTTAGCAAAGAATTTGTTAATATCTTAGTGAAAAATGCACGTTGATGTGCTTCTGAAACAGCTTCAAGAAATCTTACAAACTCACAATTCCAGAAAGTCGCCGCACAAAACTTCGTTGTGCTCAGCGAAAAATATGTAAGCCTATATTTTTGCAGGATACGCAAAACGGGAAAGCCAGGCTTGTAAATAAAATATTTGCATGTCTTTTGCCTTCACTCCCATGATATATTCAAAGGGGAGTCACGTCGAAAATTGTTCGCGTAAAAAAACATTTTAATGCTCGCCAATTTTTTGTACACATTTGGTATGACAACTATGTCGGGTGGGCCTGAATAATTTTAGCTCGTTTGTTGATTTAAATAATTATAGCTTCTGCCTGTGACTTCATTCGCGTGGGTTTCTGTGTGATTAGGTATGTACGTGTGTCTGCAACCTACAACGTAAACAACTACACCAATTTTGTAAAATTAGGATTGACGTCACGAAAATTTTAACATGGCTAATTTTACCTTTTGTTAAACAAAACTAATAAAGTTGATTTCAATCAGATAATTCATGTGGCGTGCTAATAAACCCGCTACAGTTATAAATATACCAGAAAAGATTTTGTGTTCATGAATAAGTTATTTTAGTTTTGCGAATGAGACGTTAAAATCATTAGCATTCATCAATGCCAAATATTATCACATGTTTTTTCTATGACGGGATTCAAATTAATAATCAAGTTGGCTGTTATGTTTTGGTACTGGTATAACATTTTTATTTTTAAAAAGTTGTTTTGTTTTTGTTCAATCTATACTTACAATTAAACAATAGGAACGAAATAGTCTGTACAAATAAAATTATTTAAAAAAAAGTTCTATGGTACTTAAAATAAGCTACTAAACAGGAACGAAACATTTATAAATATCGTGTCTGTCTGTTTGTTTGTTCGTCAGTTTGTCTGTATGTTTGTTGTAGAAATTACTTGTCCGATTTTGATGCAGTTTTCACTGTTGAATAGTTTAGGTTTTGACTTAAAAACTGGGGTACTTCGTATCTCAATCCGATGAGTGGAAGCCGAGCAATCGATAAAAGTATTTTTGCCGGCTGAATGAATTTTGATGAAATGTTGGCATATTTGTATTTTAGGTCCTGAAATAGCACGTAGAGTACTTTTAGCATATAAAAATTACAACGCGTGCGAAGACGCGGGCATCAGCTAGTTATAAATATTTAATTATTTTTATACTTGAAGTTAAATTGCAAACAAATAAAGGCATTGACGGTCGGGAACAATTGATTCTTCTAAGCCCACAGTTGAGCAACGGATCCCCAATTTCCTCTTAAGTTTCTCGATCACTTACCACATTTTAGTCAAACATCTGAATAACAGGACGAGCAAGTCCTTCGAATAATGGCACAGAATACTTTAATGTTTCTTACCTGATGGTAACCGGCATCATAGTAGAAACAGAACCGGCACACATACGCAAACAATAATTACTGTATCACCCAAAACTGGACTGGCAAAATGTGCGTGGCACTGCTCTAAACTCGTCAACGAGTCATTGGTTTTAAAATGTTAGCCCAATATCTCATGATATGCCCAGTTCTGCTGCTGGAACACAATACACTTTACACCTATTGCTTGGTGGTTTAATATATGGCCAAAGTAATTGCCCAAGGAAGACTTTTGAGATGCACAAGAGGCCTGCCATTATAGAACCTAGACCTACCTTGGCGGTGCTGCTCATCTGGCATCCATCATCATCATCATCATCATAGCTGGATGATGTCACTCCTGAATATATATATCCTCCATAAAACGTCATAACGACAATCTTTGCATATCGATGGCTATTTAACATACATATAATTAAAAGTGGGGAGATTAGGTACCATCTCTTCAGGCGTGGGCTGCACAAATTAGGAGCAACGCACACAATTGGCCTTATGTGACCTTAGTCACAATCAGAGTAGCGTATGTGCAGCATGTGTTAGTGGTGGCGCTCATTCGCTCGAAAGTCTACGTAGGTGATGTCTCTTAATCTTTATTGTTGATGCACATGAAGCACGACGGTGGGTATGCAGTTTTGTGGATGTGTTTGCCTTTAATTGTATCTAGTCCAGATTATGTTTACGTGATATTTAAGCGTGACATATCTCCCCTCTTTAACTAGATCTATGTTATTTACGCATAGATAGATCGCCACCGCATCCATCTCCGCGTTGACAATATTGATCCTTCAGGAGTAGGTACTGCTAAAATCTTCAAGGCTTTATGAAACAGCCATCAAGTCACAGGATCAAGCCTTAAAATTAAAAACACAATTATCTTGCCTACGTTTGTCAGTCGTTACACCTCTTGAGGGCCTCTTCTGCGTCATAATGACTTTCTCATTATGTGACGAGGGCTTTAACGTTCGTGCAATGAGCGCTTGTGAGTCATTATTTTCATGTTCTTCGAAATAATTCCAGTCAAGTTTTATTTTTAATGAAATTTGATAGGGAAAACTCTTAGCGAAGAGATTTCATTGTAACAACTGTACTGTCTCAGCTCATGATATCCTTTTCTTAAAATGACCTTCCCTAAAATTCCCTTTTCTCATGATGTCTAATTAGCTATTACAAATTTACATGTCTGTCCTGTGTTGTAGTGCTGGATTCTGTTGTCAGGGTTTGTCAGGCCACCCTAGCTAAGGACCTCTGACATAGCTTAGCGACTGTCGTGTGTGTTTTCGGGTCACATGGGGATACTTTAAGAAAAGGACTTTTTTGGTCTAGATTGTTTACTAAAACCGTAGCTCATTATTACAAACTTCAACGAACGCATTGATTTTATACTCCTCAATTCTCAGTTTCTCTGTTTGTTTTTTCTTTGTTTGATAGTGTGTTTAATATATATTTTTTCCCAATAGTGCATATTTTCATTGCCAATAGATTGAATAAATAAGCAGTAAATATGTTTTATGTGATAATACTTTTTTAAAAGCCGCCAAAATATTGCCATGCATTTATTTTAATGTCATTATTTTCTTGTGTTTTTGTCATTTATTTGTTGTACCAGCCTGACTAAGTACATCTTTACTTTTATCTTACTCTAAGACCCCCAAGCTGTCAATCCCAAGCCCGTCCCTCATCCCCCATACTTTCTACCTACTGCCTGACCTCCACTCAACTCAACAACTCGTCAACTCTCCAAATCACTCAATCACACTTAGCACTATCGAACTACCTGCCATGCCACTGCCCAACAAAACGACTACTCGTCTACGTAGCTCCAGCCAAAACTCGCTCCGTCGTCCCTTCACTCCACTCGACACTCGATCTTCACTCCGCTTCGGGGGTGTACTTCAGCACTAGCTCATGCGACAAACAAACAAACAATTATTTTATTTTGGCGTAGTGTTGCGAATTTGCCTATGAGCGAACACCGTTGTCAAATCTCACTTCAGCGCAATAAAATGTTTCCCGTGTACACTGAAAGTGTATTACAAAGTTAAATTAAAGGCCAGCGTCATTATTAAACTTTATTACTCCGCTAACGTTGTTTATGGAGTAACATTATTCAGTAATTTCTTACTTTTGATGTTCCATAATAAAGTTTACAGCAGTTTTACTTGTTAAAAATGAATTTGATGGTGCCTTTTGCAGTGTCGTCTTGGGCTGAGTTTTAACGGCAATCAAAATGATATTTTGTTTGCCGTTTTCGCAAAGTGTGGAAGATCAACTGCTTGGAAAGAAAAAAAAACAAATGGAATGCCGATGCAGTAGCAGTGGTGGCTGGTGGTAGTAGCGGTTCTTTAAAATTCAAGTTAGTTTAAATTAGAGAATTTGCTTACCCAATATATGTTCCGAACGAATATGGGAAATATGTTCTTATTCGACATAAGGTAAGGCCTGCACTGACGTTCCGCTTGGGGTACAATAACGTACAATGTAAATACACCCCAAGAATGCACAATACAACCGAATAATTCAAAAAGTCCCATGAATGACCCAGAAAATTACAATTAACCCCAAGAGTGCACAATCAATATCCCTCAAGAATGCACCAAACATCCTCAGAATGTATATTACAGCCCAATAATGCACAATACACCTCAAGAATTCACTATACACCCCAATAATGCACAATATACCCCCAAGAAAGCATAATGTATTATAAGAATGTATTCAGCATTTTAGAGTGCAATGCCACTTTAGTATATCCCAGAAAAATTAACAGGCAGGAAAAGCCGCGGGCACATAACTAGTTATCAGCATAGAAGACTGAAATAGAAGATGAGTTTCGAAATCAAAGTAAGTGGTCAGCAATTTTGCATCATTTTTAATAAAGAAGTTATATTATTAAACATAATGATTTAAGTACATGCTTATTCCATTCAGTGTACGGGAAAAAATAATTCAAAATGAAAAAAATAACTTGAGGTTTTAAAGAAGAAAGGTCAAGAGATATATACCCGAGTTTGTGGTAAAATAATAGCTATAATGTTAATAATAAAATAAATTATGTCATACTTTAATGGAAATGTCACTCAAAATGAATCAAACTTTAGTCTCGACCGTTATAATTTTGAAGCTCATTTCTTTGAGAGGCATTCTGTAGACAAAAAACTAATATCAGCTTATAAACCGGCCTCTTTAGATCTTCATAAAGAAAACCGATTAATAAAATTATTGCTACAATTTTTGGTTATCTCGTTTAAATAGACTTGACAATAAAGTGAAGGGTTTTAAAATTAGATGTTGAAGTGGCTATATTTGATCGATCACGCGTCTTGTTAACAACGAGGAATCCTTTTTTCATTCATCAACGATCGCTTGACGTGCTCTAAGATGTTGTACAATTTATTATGGTGCACTATTTTTGTAATTTCCAAATTTAAACCTATTATAATTTTAAACTTAAGTTCAGATTATTAAAAGTACCTACAAAAAGACTTCACACCTATATCAAATAAATAACAAGATTATCAACTCAACGATAAGAGACATATTCATTACGATAATGAACATCGTCAATAACTTCACGATAGAAATCTTATTATCTTTATTCTCTACCAATGAACTGGATCCAATAAAACCAAGTCCAAACAAACGTACGATCTCTATCCGAGACATAATTTATGAAGAATCGATTTGGCAAGCTGCTCGAGTGACGATAAAACTGGATTTCAATATGATTTAAAACCTGAAGAATGCCGTTGTTGTTTCTTTTAGAAGCTATAAGCCTGGCGAGTGTATTTTAAGACATTAAACATTGACACACCATTATTTTTATGACTCTTTATCATTTGACCACGATCTGACATGTTGTAATGGTGTCACAAGTTTTCTGCAAGAAATTTTGTGAGGCATAGCAAATAAGCGCTCTATTTCACACGTTTTTTTTTGCAAAAAACGACAATTCACCTACAATTTCATGAAGATATCATCACGCGACGCCTTAGGTGTCTGAATGGTCATAGTAAATAAGGGCCCTGATGGAAAGCGTTGCTGTGGCCGAAGGTATAGGACGCTTGCCTAGTAGACACCACCCATTCACACTTGATTTTAACACACCTTAACCTTGTTAATTAACTAGCAACACTGCCGAAGGTAGAACTGTCCACTCCAATAAATTATTCATTTTGCTCGAAATTTGTAAAGTGATTTTCAGCCCGTAAATTGTGTGATGTAAGCATAGAATCTCTGTATATCTATCTATACTTATAATAAAGCAATAAGAACGAGTCTGTACAATTGCTACTGTTTAGTTTTAAGAATTATATATTTTTGAAATGGTCTTTTAAAGATCTGCTGGCTTACTCTCGAACACCATTCCACTTCAATCACGATCTCAACAGTGTGATTCAGCTAGAAAACTTTACTGCATCTCACTGCACTGAAACGTGGGGGGATGCGAGGGAAGCTTTGGGAAAGTGAGGGAAGGTGGGAGAAAGTGAGGGGCGGTAGGGGAAAATAGGCGAATGGTAGGAGATGTCGAGACAGGGTGCGGGAAGTGGGGCAGATGGTGCAAAATGGGGGAAGACTGAAGGGAAGGGTGGGTGCAGTGGGAGAAAGGGATGAAATTGAAAAGGGGTAGGGAAAGTGGGAAAAGATTGAAGAGAATTGGAGGAAGGTAGGAAAGAAATAAGGGAAGTGTAGAAAGAAAGGGGGAAAGGTGGGGGGAAGTGGGAGAAAGATTAGGAAGTGGGGGAATTATGTATTTTGGTCAAGACTACACAACTGTTCAGATGATGATAGGTAATAATAATTATTAGTAAGTATGGTTAGTTTAGATCTAGCGTGACTAATTAACTAATTATATGAGATCTAGTTTTAGTTGTTGGAATAACCTAGTGATTTTTGCATTTTTTTATTGTTTTGTTTTTAACACGTAATTTGTACAGGTATTTTCAAAATATCATGAAGCTAATTCAAAATGTAATCTAATAATTAAGTTAAGCTACATAATTAAGTTTCTTTTTTTGTTTATAATAAGGCCGAAATAATATATAAATGTTTTTACCTAGAAACGTGTTTTATTTCCATAGACTTCATTTAACTCGTGATCTAAGTAATTAGGTACCTAATAAAATAAGATTACGTTTGACTTTTAATACCCATTATTAGCACTCATTATACATAATGACACGATATAGTGATTAACTGAGGCCATTAAAGTGTAGTTATGGCTCAAAATAATTTTGCACGTCAAAAACAGCCTTTCGTGCTACTGTGCGGCGCCGAGCTCCGTTCACTGCCACCCCCTACTTCTGCGCCGCCCGGGGCCATGGCCCCTCCTGCCCCCCTATTTCTGCGCCGCCCGGGCACAGTTTGTGAGTGTAAATGACTAATTCTGAATTTCAATAATTGTCGCCAGTACCTATGTATATAAGGGCTATGGCCATGGGCGGCGCAAAAGTAGGGGGTGGCAGTGAACGGAGCTCGGTGCCCCACCTGCCCCCCTACTTCTCCACCACCCGAGGCCATGCGTACGAGAGGGAGCTTACCTTGGAGGGTGGGGAGCAAGCTAAGCTACTCCTCGTTCGACTACAGAAAAACACCATCGCGCCTACCAATTCCATTCTACAATTTGTGAGTGTAAATGACTAATTCTGAATTTCAATAATTGTCATTTTACTGGGTTAAAGTACCTATAAGATGTTGTTAGGTACTTTGTAAGTACGTTACACGAATACCCGCACACTGCGTGTGCTTCACGTGAACGTGAAGTGTGCGTTCTCGCGTCGATTGTGATCTCTGAAATTCTAAGGCTGAAGGCACAGTATTTCTTTATAATGTACTGTGCCGAAGCATGACGTGAACGTGACGTGTGAGTGTATACAGCTGATGTAAAATACGTTATTCTAAGGAAGATGTCAGACCGCCAGCGTAACAAGCACTCAAGCACGCCATGTAGTTAGTCTGACTCCTTCCACAAGGAGCAGATAAACGACGCGTGATGAACCTCCTCTCTTTTTAACATGCCCAGCTCGGTTTGGCTCGCGCTAGCACGCGTAGTTTTACTGAGCCTATTATGTTTCACGTTCCGTGTCCGGATTAAGACGAGCCGAGCCTACACGGAAGGCGCAGGTTGGCTTGGCTCGCAATATCACCAGTCGTTTATCTTACCTTGAGAATGCGATACATAAAAACCGCCAGCGCCGCGTGCACTCACGTCACGCGCACGCATCCGGTTTGCTGCGACCTTTAACGGGTGAAACATTAAAATGAAACACGGGTCATAATGTGGACTCCCTGGCCCAACTGTTACTTCTAAATCTCCGTAGATCGTAGTTTTCTAGTAACAATAGTAAACAAACAATGCTGTCTGACTGTCTGGCTCTATCAATAGTTATTTATATTATTCAAGCACAAGCTTCTCCTAGATAATCTTTTAGGCATTATTCGAAATAGGGATTCAGAAAATTATTTTGAAAAGCATTTTAATATAAATTGTCTATGGATTTTGACTGTCAGGCGATTAAACAGTTTTGTGCGCAATATCGTAAGATATTTATTTAAAACAAGAGACGTTTACTTCATACAGATATAAAAAAAGCTAATAGACCAATGTCCATGAAAATATGGGGCCACCGCAGAAGCACAGCACATTATATAGTCCTTACATAATATGTACTGTGGATGAAGTCTATCCTTTCAAATAAGTCTACTATTTCAAATAAAAACCCCAAAAAAAGTTTGTTATATACAAACAATGTAAGGCACAATATCCTCACACCACAGAAATCGTAACCGATTTCTGTGGTGTGAGGATATTTCAGAAGTCACAAAACAAATTTTGTTCACTATAAGTATAATCATAAGAAATGGGATATTTTCCATGGACACTATTTATATTCGGGTGGAATAGTTTTTAAGGGCAGACAAAATGGTCTACCCTCTTTCTCACTCTTTTATTACGCACGACACCAGTACCATTGTTCACACTTTCGTTTGTAACTAGATCACGACACACAACACTAACAGTTTAATTTTGTTCAGTTACCAATTACCTAACCCTATATTAGCATACCCCCCTTTTTTGTTTTTGTTCTACTCGAAGTACACCAGTTTTAAGTCAAAATTTAAGCTCTCCAACTGAGAAAACTGCATTTAAATAGGATTATTACTTTTTACGTGATACACGAACAGACAGACACCAATATTTTTCAAAGTTTTTTTTTTTGTATTCCGGACTTTTCCACACCAATTACCTAGCCCCAAACTAGGATACCCTGTACTATGGGCACTAGATAACGTATAAACATACATAGATAAGAATATTACATCCATGACTCGAAAACAAACATTTCTGCTCATCACACAAATGATTGCACCTTGCAGGATTTGAGCCCGCGACCGTTGGATTTCGTACCTAGGATTTCTAGCCACTAGACCAACCGGTCGTCTTTGTTCTTATTACTTACCATTTTGTATGATTATGAATTTGTATTTTTTTTCTTACTGCATTATTATAAGTATATATTGTAGACGAACTAATGCCTGGCTTGCGTCGCAATGACTCTTTCAATATTTATATATTTTTATATATTTTTTCGGATGTCTTCACGTTTGTACCAAGTACAACTGTACAAAGTTTCAACTTAAATGGATGCACGCAATGATACGCGGCATAGAAGTCGACCAAACAAATAAACATTACTTTTTATAAAATACATGTACAAAGGCGAGATTAAACCTAAAAAAAGTGTATGAGGCTGTGTCGGGGCGCTCAGCCGTTTGTTTGTCGTGAAACGTCTACGTCAGGTACAAACCACGTATTATTCCGAATTGCCCCACCTATACTTACACATCCACACCAATCCCCAACCTATCCCTATCCATCTCCACTAATCCCCACACGTCCCCACCAATCCCCGCCAACCCCGCCAGTCCCCGCCCATCAATCCACCCATCCCCACCAACATTTGCTTAACTTAGGTCAAATTAAACTTTCCTTCGACGTAAGAATCATCAAAATTGGACCTCGCCTTTGGTATAAACAGTGCCACAAAAGAAACAGACATACATACATAACTTTAAATCTTTATAGATCCTAAATGGTCATTCAAAATGAAAAATGATAAGAGAAACCTTAAGATGATTTTCAAATAAATATTCAATAATACCCCACTTGACATAATTTATCAACTTTCAGGTTTTTCTTTATTATAATATGGTGTATGGTTGTCACCATATTGAATTAATTACTGTTATTTTCTTTAATAGCACTCGCAAGATTAAGTCAAATCGATTGAGGTAATAATCATCAAAATTGATCCACGCGTTTGGTCTATTTAGTGCCACAAAGGAACAGACATACCTACAAAGGCTGATAAACATATTACCGGGCCTTTGCGTTGCGCAGTCTGGTAAGAAAGAATCTGACGTAGAAGTAATTCTGTTTTCATTAGAAAAAAGTACAGCCATTTATTTATTCTGATGAAAGCAGAATCTGACCTAAGTGAATCAAATCTCCAACCATTCCCACCAACCAATCCTCACCAATCCCCCACCAATCTCCCTCCATCCTCATTCCCCACCCATTAATTCCCTAACAATCCCCACCTATCCCCACCCATCCCCACTAATCTCCACTAATCCTCACAAATCTCCACTCATCTCCACCAATGCCCACCACCAATCCCTATCTATCCCCAGACATTTCCAGCCATTCAAGATCAAAGTCAAAGTCAAATACCTAATTTATTGTAAATAGGCAAAATAATAGCACAAGTCAAAATTAATATCTCATGAACAAGGAGAAATACATAAAATATTAATATAAGATCAAATCAATAAAATTTAGGTAAACTTGGTAACTTGTTATGCATTAAGTTCGAAAAGGAAATATCCCTTTCATATTCCAACAGATCTCTCACAGGAAAAGGAAATACTCTTCTGACTCTACCAGTGCTTCGGAAATACGCCCATTATAGAAGAGATCACCAAGAAACTCTTGGGGGATTTCATTTTTTTCATATCTGTTAATATTTTGTAATTTTTTTCATATGTCATTATTTATAAAAAAACATATGTAAAAACAAACATAAAAGATAAAAAATGACAATAACATGTCCCACAATCATCAAACAATCAAAATGGAATAAATTAAGTAAAAATTGTTTCCATTCCCACCCATTCTTACCTTTCCCCACCTTAATCCACAATTTCCTAACTTCCTCCACATTTCCCCAACTTCCCTCATTCTTCCCCTTATTTCCTTCACCCTTTCCTCACCTTCCCCCATACATCCCCACTTATCACTCCCTACAAATCACCACCTTCCTTCACCTTCCCACCACCTTCCCCACATCTTCCCTCACCCTTTGCCCATCCTTCTCCCACTTTCGCCCACCATTCCTAACTTATACCCCACTTAACCAACCTTCTCCAACTGTTCCCTCGATCTGTCACTTTCACTTTGACACCTGTGTCACTTCCTTCCCCACCTTCCCCCACCCACTGTCTTTTTGATACCTGGCATTTCCTACCTCACCTACCCACTTCCCTCACCCTCCCCCCACCATTCCCCCACCTTATACCATATGTCTAAATGTTTTTTGGATTTTGCTAGTATAAGCTCGTGCGTCATGTTCGTTGCTGTTTCCGTGATGTCAGGTGGAGTCAAATTCTCCTCACTAACACTGCTGTCTGTAATTTTTAGTCAGAATGAAACTTTTTATGAACAAAAATACATTAGATTGGTTAGGGACTTATGTAACAGCGAATTCACGCGCATAAGATAATAAATGGCGAAAACACGACGATGAGGGAGCCAAACCAGTGCTTTAATTGAAAAAATAAATATAACACTGTTTAGTCCAAAAACAGTGTTATGTTTTTTTTTCTTATTAGAGACGTGCCGTGCGGAAAGTATGTCATGATTTACGAATTGCTAATATATTATGATTTTCGTCGGTCCATCACTATCAATGTATTAATATACTATTATAAACAAACATAAAACCCGACTTCGAATAAAACTTAAAAGAGGCAATCAAGTCTTAGATTCTTAACACATAGGCTACCTATGGTTTATCCAGGATATAAGCTATCCTGGTACCAAATTTCATCCAAATCTGTTCAGCCGTGTGAGGGTGAAGGAGCAACAAACACACAAACACATACAAACTTTTGCATTTATAATATGTGATCAGTGTGATCAGATGTTTTGTTTATATGCCTGTACTATTGAGGGAAATGCATCTATCGCCGTAGACATAGAAAGTAATATCATGGCAGTAAGCGGGTAGGGCTGTATTGGGGAGCACAATACAGCCCTGCCCAAACCTACCCTACCTAATAGGGGATCTCTTTAGTTTGCATGTCATAATTTAATTTTAAATATATCTGAAAACAGTACGTCATAATAGTGCGTCTGTAAATGCAAACCCTTTCGCTGGTTTGAACTAACAAGAATTAACGCGGGTGGGATACTATAGGATCTAATAACGAACTCAGACGGTATCTGTCCAACAGAACAGTACTTATTGTTCTATGTAAAATCTGCACTGACATGTAATGAATGAATCGTTTGCGCGATGCAGAGTCTTGCAACGCCATCTAGTTCATCGAGATGAACGAAAATGACAACTTTACATTGAAAAACGTTTTATGAAATTAAATCGTATCCGTTCTTGTTCATAGTCATTGTTTGTACTTCGTATGTAATTTTGAAGACATTTCACGTCATATATGTAATATAGACAAACTAAACCTTTGACAAACTTATACCTAACGTTAGGCTATTTGTAACGTTACAAAGTACGATTTCCTAAAATAAATTTGATAATGGTTTGTTTTTACATGCATTCATATGTTTGTATGTGAGGTTCTTTATTCCACCTTAAATTTTAAATGCCTGAACAGATTTCGACGTGTGGGGTATCGTTAGAATTCTTACATCCCCCCCGAGTAACAGAGGCAATTTTTTTTTTAAATCCGGTATTTCGGCAGTATGGCTCCATTTAAAAAGACGCAAAAATCTTCCAATTTTACAACATGGGTATCAAATTGAAGGCCTTGATAAGCACATTCCAACAGTATATAATTTATTGGCTTATGTTCTTTTTTGGCAGGGCAGGCGTGTTTTTTTAGCTTTTAAGCTAGTTATATCTGTGCTTATTGTAGATCGAGTAAGTATGAACACTAAAGCCATACCTAAAACAGTCCGAGTATGCGTGATCTCCAAAAAAATATGATAAAGAAACAAGTTTCAGGTCATAACGATAATAAGGTCCCAAAACACATTTCAGACTATCATGTTGGTTACAGGTTTTCATTGCTCGGCTTATCGGTACGTACATAAATAATTAAATTTCATTTTACCCGACTGAGCGAAGGCTATGGCCTTTATCAGCCTATACGTAGTATGTCGGTTCCTTTGTAGCACTTTAAAGACCAAACGCGTGGACGTATTTTGATGATTCTTACGTCAATCCGTTTGTCTTAATCTTGCGGGTGTTACTAAAGACAGAAAATTAATCAAAATTCAATATGACGACAACCAGATACAAAATCGTGAAAATGATTAAATGAAAGTCGACGAACTATGTTAATTGGGGTACCCCAGAGTGGCGACAGTGTGGTGGTCGCCATAGTGAATTTTGAATACTGTCATGTCATAAGTAGCTCTTGAGTAGCAGTCGCAAGATTAATTTTAGCAGAGTCCACCGTGCACGCGCGTTTTAAGCGTTACACACGGAGGGTGCAGTGTTGGCGCGCGGGACATTTGAGGGGGCTCAAATCGATTGACAGAAGAATTATCAAGATCGGTCCACGCGTTTGGTCTTTATAGTGCCTCAAAGGAACAGACATACATAAATTGATAAACACATTAGCCTGCCTTTGCGTTGCCTGCAGTCTCGACATCGATAGAGATTGCTTTACAACCAAAATCGGTCACAAAGTTCGATTATAACAATATTTGGTAGTCTCTACCAAATATCTATGTCAATCATGATCAATGTCAGTACAGATAACTATGACAGTCAATAGCTTTTGACAATAACTGTCAAAGCTAACGATTGTCATCGGTATATGTACCGATTTCGGTAGTAAAGCAATCACTTAATATAATATAATATTGCATGCCAGAACATCCAAACATGTCATTCCTTTTCAAACTCCTAGCGTATATAAGATATATTGCAGCTGCGGTAAATCCTGCATTAGACAAACCAAGTGTACTATAGCGGAAAGGGTTAACGAACACATTGCAGCTGTAAAGAACCGCCAGATAAATAAATCTGCAATTGCTGAGCATTTGCTCGAATTGGGCCCTAATCACTGGATTGAAGTCCATGACCCGAAGATCCTCTCCACGGAACTTCACTACTACTCCAGGATTGTACGTGAAGCGGTTGAAATTAAAAAGTATCCCAATTTCAACCGAGAGGATGGTTTCAAGTTGGCTGCGTCCTGGAATTCCGTGATAAGCAAGTGTTCGCGTCGCGGTTTATGTCAGAAGATATCAGCAGATGTCGTTAGTGTTGTGTATCGTGACAATTCTGAATTTGTACAAAACCAAATGCGGGTAGTTGGAGACAACGCTCGCCCTTCTCGACGCTGACACCCGCTACTTCAGTCTTCTCGTGACCACGATCAATGCAACTTGATCGAAACGTCGAGGTGAATAAATATTAAGTTTTCAGCGCGATTAAGTACCGTTTAAATATAACTATGTGTTTGAATCGCAAAAGTTTAAAAGTTACAATTATCGTATATGTTAAACCAGTGTATAAGCTTTCCTTTATCCATATTTTATCAAAATCCGTTCAGCCGTTTGAGCGCGAAGGATAATGATAATGACGATGAAAATTATATTATGTGTTACTAGTTGCGCCCCACGGTTACACCCTTGTGAGGGATGATGGTGATGATGTTGATGACACTGAAAAGTATCCCATGTGTTATTCCAGGGTAAAAGCTATCTCCATTCCAAATTTCATCAAAATCCTTTCAGCTATTTAAGAGTGTAGTATGATGATGATAATAATGATGAAGATTAAACCTATATGTTCCTATATGTTATTCCAGGGTATCATTATCATCACCATCATCATTTCAGCCTTTTGAAGTCTACTGCTGAACATAGGCCACCCCCAAAGTGCGCCATGATAAGCGATCTTGTGCCACTTTCATCCAACGACTTCCTGCGATGGCTACAATATCTTCGGTCCATCGTGTCTCCCTACACTTCGCTTGCTTGTTTGTGGTCGCTATTCGAGAACCGTGCTCCTACGAATTTCCTCGTTACGGATTCTATCACGTAGTGAAACACTGAACATAGCTCTCTCCATTGTACGCTGCGCGACTTTGAGCTTGTGTATGAGACCAATAGTTAGCGACCACGTCTCAGTGCCGTATGTCATCACTGGCACCACGCACTGATTATAAACTTGTCTTGAGGCTCTGCGGTACCTGCGACAAGAACATATGGCGAAATTTCCCGAATGCTGCTCATCCGAGTTGGATTCGTCGGTTGACCTCTTTGTCAAAGTTGGATCGTCTGATCCAAGTAGACATAGTGATCAACAGCTTCGAAAGCTTCGTTCCCAACATAAGCCGGCATGGGTGCGACATAGGCATTTGACATGGTGTTCGTATTACCCATGTTCATTTTAAGACCCACCTGTTGGGATACAATATTGAGGTCACTGAGCATTGCGTTTAGGTCTTCCAGGGTTTCTGCTATGATGAATATATCATCAGCAAATCGAAGGTAAGTGATGAATGTGCCTTTTATGTTAACACCATGTCCGTTCCAGTTCAAAAGCTTGAATATATATTCCAGTGCAGAGGTGAACAGTTTCGGAGAAGTAATGTCTCTCTGTCTCACCCCTTTTTGCAATTGGATAGAATTCGTGTTCTAGAAACGTGAAACGTGAAAAAAGTGAAACGTTGTCTGTTTGTTTCTTTGGGGAGTTTTAACGTGATAACGGCTGGAGGTATTTTAATGAAATTTGGAATGGAGACAGCTTTCACCCTGGAATATCACACAGGATATTTTTGATCCTGGAAATAGTATGTTTCCACAGAAAAACTGGAAACTGACGATTACTCACAAGGAATGATTGCCATGGAAACGAAATAATAACAAGTCTGTCAAAAAGCATCAAGAACGTTGATACCAAAGATAATAAAATACGTTGGTGCTATACTTTTACATTGGTTTTTAATATCCTAGAACTTCGTCCGCGTGTACAACAAACTGTAGTATACGCGGACGAAGTCGCCAGCGTAAGCTAATTATAGTTATATAGTTAGTTAGTAAGGTAGATTTAGTTTTAGTATTAACGTCTTTGCATGCATTTTTGTATTAATTTTAAATCTAAAAGCCAATAATGGAAATACGGATGTTTATTACAAAGTTGGATAGCTACCAAATGTACCTATAGTTTATTTTTCTTTTTCTTTTTTTTCCTTATGGCTAAGTTAAGAGTTCGTATTGTGACCTAATGAAGATCGCAGATACTCTTTACGCGCTGTGTGCCCTCCATATTCCTGCCACGGATAAAAAAGACCTTAGTTATCCGCATGAAATTTATAAACTAACGTAGTTATTCATCACTGCACTTTAAATAGCTCCGTTCAATAAATATTTAAGGTGCAAGGAACAAAAGTGAACCTGTTTGCAGGAATATGTCTTCAATGTGAAAGAGATATCACCCTTGACTTTCCTTACCTTATCGGTGGATGACACTGCCAAATGAAAAATGTATTAGCTGTAATTGACTTCCTTTAATGAAGAATGAAGTAAGTATACACTAATTTGAGTATGGGAGATTGTGAATAAGTGTAAGTATGTTAACCTTTTTACCGTCATGAAAGATAAGAACTAAAAATGAAGTATTTTTAAGGCCATAATTAATAACAAGTATACGAACTTGTTCCAACTAATAAATATATTATTTACGATTCCCTTTCATTTTACTAATAAACTATACATATTCTACGAAAATTCATAGGCAGAGCTAAGCCATACATTGTGTCAACAGTCATTAACAAAATAATATAAAAAATATGTCAAAAAGGTACGTGGGTACGAAATAAAATAAATTACAAATAAAAAAGATGTTTCTAGACTAGTACAGATTTAAACACAAAGACAATAAAATGCATGTATGAATTTGTTGGCAATATTTATGTAAGTATAAATTATTGCTATCGCGCATTGGAGTTGGGGGTGCCCAACTTTAGATTAGACGGTCTTTATACCCTATACACTCATAATGTAACTCACACAACAGCCCGGTAAATAACGGTTCATTTTACGTCAAAAATGTCAAAGGCAAAGTTAATGAGGGTAAAATTATTTTCAATATTGTATAAACACTTTTTTGTAAGTCCGATAACTAATTAGTTACAGCAGTGAAAATATTTTACCAAAAAACCCCCTATAGTAGGTATTTTCCTCAAAATTACTCCCAAAGTGTTTATCCTACAATAAACACTTTGGCTTCAAAAGTAGAAAAAAATAAAATTATAAATAATTGAATTAAAAAAAAACTCTACTTTTTGTCTACCTTACGGTGGTGTGGAAAGGAGTATATAATTGCAACGAACTGCCAGCAAGAATGTGAGAAAAATACCTAGAATAGGGGGTTTTTTTGGTAAAATCTTTTCGACGCTGTAACAAATTAGTTAAAGGACTTAAAATTAAAATAATTTTACCCTCTTTAACTGTCCATGGACATTTCAGACTTAAAATAAACCGTTGGTGAATTATTTTGACCAATTTTTCACACCTGTAATCCAAGACGGCCGCTTGCGCTCCCTCCCCAAGGTTGAAAACTTAGATTTTTCATCAGAGTTTAGACAACATATGTGAAAATCGTTACTACACCACCTTTTGCAAGGCAAGGCCTTTTTATGTCACTACTTACTGGCGTACAGTAAGAATTTAAAGAATTCGTAAGAATTTAGGGCGCGCAACTTTGGATTAGATGGACTTTATATCTTATAATCATAATGTAACCAGTACAATAAGACTTTGAGGCGCGCAACTTTATATTAGACGGACTTTATACCCTATATACTCATAATGTTACTCGTACAATAAGAATTTGGGCACGCAATTTTAGATTAGACGGACTCTATACTTTATAATCATAATGTAACTCTTACAATAAGACATTGGGACGCGCAACTTTAGATTAGACGGACGTTGTATCTTATACTCATAATTGAACTCGTACAATAAGAATTCGGGGCGCGCAACTTTAGATTAGATGGACTTTATACCCTAACACTCATAGTGTAACTCGCACAATAAGAATTTAATAAAAGTACTTATTTCTCACACAGTTTGTGTTGTTTATGTTTAACATTGTGTATTCTATTGGAGAAAAGACAATGTGTCGTTGAAGGATTCACTGAAAATATGTTTTGTCTGACTATAGCAAAAATAGAGTAATGGTAGTAGTGAATAAGTATAAACAAGTTATTAATTAAAAAAAAACATATAAAAAAAACTTTTATGCAGTAGCCATGTCATGGTGAAACTTAGAACGGTATATCACAATTAAATGCGTATACATTATTTTGTGTCTGTGCTATTAACCAACCCTGAGTGCAGAAACCATGTCATTGTAAAACTTTGCAAGATTTGATCTAAGCAAATTAACGCCATTCGTTCATTCTTTTGTTTCCTATCATTTTTAACAGTACCACTATTTATATTTTATTGGTTGTAAGAGGACCCTAGTGCCAAGACAAACCTTTCTTGCTTTACCGGTTCTTGTAGGATCACTTTGTTCTCTGTCCGTCCGCCTGTTAAGACCCTTTTTCTCAGGAACACGTAGAGGTATTAAGTTTAAATTAATATACTCAAGTCTGCAATCCCTTGTAGTTTGAAAAAAAAAACAAAGTCATAAGTCAACGCAATAAAAAGATATGGCCGTTTATACCGCATACTTTGACAGTCGCAAGCGAATTGAAAACATATAGAATACTTCCCGTTGACCTAGAATAATTAAATTTGGCAAGATGTCTTATAGCACAAGTAAAGGGGAAATTCCGAAAACCGTAAATTTGTAGTTACAAATTAATTATAAATGCGATTTATCACTAGTTTGTGCGGAACCCTCGGTGCGCGAGTCCAACTTGCATGGGCAGCTTTTTTAATGTAATTAAAATGTATTTAAAAAAAATAGAGGATTAATATTAAAGAAAATTTAGCCAAGGAACCCCATTTCTTATATAAGTAGTAAAGTAAGTTCGTATTTTTATGTCTGATATAAAAGGCAGCAACAACAGTCAATAATCATTTGAGGCTTTATTTATAAGCAACACACATTTACCTCCTAAAAAATGAGGATATTGTTAATCGTAATCTTTGTGTTCACAATGGTTTTTGCTGATCCAGCATCTAATCAGCTTCCCAATTACAAAAAGAAGACTTCAGTAAGGTTTTTATTTGTTTCACAGTTTACTTCAACTTGTTATCTTCTCCAATTGCACATGCACTAAATCATATTTTACGCAGTCTCATTGTTTTTAACACGCTTTTATTAGCTTCACTTGTATGTATGAATATAATTTCAATATATGAATAAAGTAATTAACGATAAATTTAATGTCATTGTAAAAAAACGTGCTTTGTACGACATTCTTACACTAACTCTGTAATTCGAAATAGAAATATTAACATATCATGGTAAAAAATAAATAACAGTTATTATCGAGCTCCCCACGCTTCTTTTTACAATGATATTAATTTCAACTATAAAACTTTCGCGATTTGAATTCATAGTTATGTATTTAAACGGGACTTCATTGCGCTGAAAAACTTAATTTTTATTTACCTCGACGTTTCGATCAAAGTTGCATTGATCGTGGTCACGAGAAGACTGAAATAGCGGGTGTCAGCGTCGAGAAGGGCGAGCGTTGTCTCCAACTGCTCGCATTTGGTTTTGTAAAAAATCAGAATTGTCACGACACACAACACTAACGACATCTGCAGATATCTTCTGACATAAACCGCGACGCGAACACTTGCTTATCACGGGATTCCAGGATGCAGACAACTTGAAAGCATCCTCCCGGTTGAAATTGGGATACTTTTTAATTTCAACTGTTTCACGTACAATCCAATGAAGTAGTAGTGACGTTCCGTGGAGAAGATCTTCGAGTCGTGGAGTTCAATCCAGTGATTAGGGCCCGATTCGAACAAATTCTCAGCGACTGAAGATTTATTTATCTGGCGGTTCTTTACAGCTGCTATGTGTTCTTTGACCTTTTCCGCTATAGTATGTCTAATGTAGGAACTACCGCAGCTACAATCTATATTATACAGGTACGCCAGGAGTTTGAAAAGGAATGACATCTTTAACTTGGATAAAGGAGTATACACGGTCTTGATAGAATAGTCCTTTAGTAATGCGCCGACTTTATCCGTCACTCCTTTTATATAACTATGATATTAATTTTCCAAATATATAACTATGTTGTTTTTTCATACATCTTACCGTCTGTGACAAAAAAGTAAACATGGGAGTTTACTTTTAGTTGTGGTTTTTAATGAAAAAGATACCTTGATCAATTAGGTTTTTTTAATTGAATGATTTGATTATTGTTATATGAACATCAATATAAATGTACATTATAAAAATGAATAGAGAAAAATGTTTAATGCGATCATTATTTTCAGGGTCCAATCGGGATTTTGACAACTAGCAACGGTGCTCCAGTCGAAATCAAGGACACTGTAGTGTTAAATTCACCATCTCTGATGTCTAATGAATTCTTTATGGACTTGATGTCTCATCAAATGGAAGAGAGAATCCCTGAAAGGGGGGTTCACGCCAAAGGTGCTGGAGCTTTTGGCTACTTTGAAGTAACGCATAACGTGACGGACATCTGCAAGGCTGATCTTTTTAGTACAATTGGAAAGAAAACTCGTCTTGTTGTGAGATTCTCTCAAAGCAGTCTAGATAAAGGAGAACCCGATACCATAATAGATTCCAGAGGATTTGCAGTCAAATTCTACTCTGAAGAAGGCAATTTTGATATCGTCGGTTTTCATACACCAATGTTCATGTATAAGGAACCTTTACTATTTAGTCCAATAGCCAGAGTTATAAGACGAAATCCTGTCACGAATTTGAGAGATCCAAATATGCTTTGGGACCTAATAACTTTAAGACCTGAAACCCTTAACTTTTTTTTGTTTCTTTTTGGAGACAATGGGAACCCATATGGATACAGATACTTGCCTGGCTTTAGCATCCACACCTATCAAGTATATAATAAGTACGGTGTATCATATTTCGTAAGGTTCCACATACTGCCTGACTTGGGCATTCGCAACTTCTTTGCCGAAGAGGCACTTCAGATGGCTACTTCAGATCCTGATTTCGCAGTAAGAGATCTTTACAATGCTATTGAAAAAGGTGATTGGCCGAGTTGGACCGTAAGCTTGCAAGTCTTAAGCTCTGAAGATGTGAAAAAAGCGAAGATTGATGTTTTCGATATAACAAAAACTCTGCCCGAGAGCAAATATCCGTTGAGGCCTTTGGGCAAACTAGTTTTAGACAGAAACCCTAAAAATTATTTTGCCGACGTGGAACAGGTAGCTTTCTGTCCGGGTAATGTAGTGCCGGGTATATTGGGAGCACCGGATAAGGCATTTGAATCTCGGCGATTTGCTTACAAAGCTACTCAGCGTTATCGTTTAGGATCGAATTTTAACAAAATTCTTGTGAATTGTCCTATCAGAAAACTTAATTCGTATGAACGCGATGGAGTTCCCCCTGTCGGTCATAACGGCGGAGACGCACCGAATTACTACCCGAACAGTTTTCACGGTCCAGTTCCATATATAGATAAAAACAGACCTAGTCTTATTCGCATTAGGCAATATGACGACTCTCTTAATTTTGAAGAACCAACTGAGATTTACAGGGAATTGTCAAATGACGAACGTAACAGACTCGTAGCGAATATTGTGTATACATTAAGTAAAGCAACTAAACGCTTGCAAAAGAAATTTGTTGAATTAGTTACCTTGGTACATCGTGATCTAGCGTTTAGATTAACAATGGGGCTATCTGCAGCTAAATAAATTTATTGGTATTGCATAATCTATATTCTATGCATGCTTATCTACACTTATAATAAAACTGTAACATGTCCAATTCTGTACATTGAAGATATTTAGAAAATTTCTTTTGGAGGTTACTCACTATTCCATAATCAAGTTATAACTGTTTTTTCTTTTACATTTTTGTCTGTCTGTCTGTATCTTAGCCAGCGCATCACGCCGAAACTACTGAATGAATTCTACTGAAACTTGCTATGATTTGAGTTTATACTACTAGGTAAGGACATATGATACATTTTATCCCGAAAAATAAAAAGGTTCCCGCAGGATAGGGGTTGAAAATTATTTAAAAGAATACGTACCACCCTGAAACTAGTGGACGGATTTTAACGCAACTTGGCACAGTCATAGTTTACATAATGGTTTAATATTGAAAATACTACATATCCCGAAAAAGTAAAGAGTTCTTGCGGGATAGGGGTCCAAATTCTGTACATTGAAGATATTTCGTTTTTTTTTTTGGGAGCCTGTTTTTGAACTGAAGCCTAAACTGTTTCATTTTTGTCTGTCTGTCTGTCTGTCTGTACCTTGACTAAAAAAAAGTATTGAATAAATTCAACTGAAACTTGGTATGATTTGTGTCCATACTACGAGGTAGGATATTGGATACTTTTATCCTGAAAAATTTAAGTGGGTTCCCCCAGGATATTGGTTGAAAATTATTTACATGTATACGTATCACGTTGAAACCACTGAACGAATTTTGATGCAACTTGACAGATGTATGATAGGTTAAAATTAAGGCTACATTTCAACCTGATAAATCAAGGCTTCCTGCGGGATAAAACTACAAACTGCAGGTCTAAAGTTTTGTTAATTTTGAAATAATTAATATCCATACTTTATAATCCATACCAATATATAAAGTGAAGCGTTCTCTGTTTGTTTGTTTGTTTTTTTGGGGAGCTTTCATGCGATAATAGCTAGACTTTGATGAAAATTGGAATAGAGATAGCTTATATCCTGGAATAAAACATGGGACACTTTTAATCCCGGAAAATTGTAAGTTTCTACAGGAAAACTGGAAAAAAGGTTACTTGCTGTAAGAAACGGTTGCCATGGAAACGAAATAACAAGTATGTAAAAAACATCAAGAGCTATACCATTTTTTGCATTGGTTTTTAATATTCCAGAAGTTTTTTACGCGATAAACAGTAGTCCGCGCGGACGAAGTCGCGGGCGGGAAAACTAGTATACCAATAATTATGTACAAAGAAGATAAAAAAAAAACTGGTTTAGTGTTCTTAAAATATGCCACTTAACAAGAATATAACATCTTTTTAAATCGGGTTTGTCTGTATGTTTGTTTGCGCATCACCTAACAACTGCTGGACCGATTGCGATGCGGTTTCTCTCGGTTCTGTCGGTTTCTCAGCATTTAATCTTTTAATATATTGTACTCTATAGGTACTTTTGATCATGGAAAAAACACGTAGCTACTTTTAAATGAAATGACCACGCGGACAACGCTGCGGGTACAGCTAGTTTATAATGACCACGCGGACAACGCTGCGGGTACAGCTAGTTTATAATAAAGGAGCAGGTAGCAGTCTGTATAATAAAGATAATAAAAAAAATGTCTAGGGGACTTTAAGAAGCTACTTAAAAAATATTGTCTGTCTGTCTGTTTGTTTATCTGTTTGTCTGCTCGCGCATCACAAACTACTACACCAATTGCTATAAGGCTTGTTTTCACTGAAGAATAGGGTTAGACTTAAAAACTAATGTACTTTTTATCTCAATCCGATGAGTTGAAGCCGAGCAATCGCCAGAAAATTATTTGATGGCTGAAAGAAATTTGATATATTGTATTGTACCTTGTTAACTTTAGTCTTATCTAGAATACATTTTGCCCAGAAAATTGACCATGCAGGCAAAGCCACGGGCACATATAGTAATAAATAAAATATCTGAGGCACTTTACTTTGTATATAGTATAGATAATAGATATAAATATTTACAATAATTCATAGACTATAAATTATAATATTCTAGCAAAGGTATTAAGACTTATTGGGCCAGTGAAAGTAGTAATGAGATTTTCTCACCAAGAATTTCATGGTACTTAATATAAGGAACAGTCAACAAATTTAAAAGTGTGTGTGTGTGTGTGCTTCCACAATAGTAAAAATTACGGAAACAAGCAATATTACATTTATATTTTTACCAGACTATACGGAGGGTTAAGTGTTGGGGTTGTATCTATGTATGTTTGTTTGTCCTTTTCTTAGGCGCGTCCTACAGCCTAAACGGCTTGATGGATTTTGATAAATGAGGTATCATTGGATTCGTTTTGATCACCAGAGCTGTATTAGTATCAAAATGAAGGTCTTTAAAAGACCATTTCAAATATGTAAAATTCTTATAACTAAACTGTAGCAACAAAAGCAGCTCAAACAACATTTTCAATTTTATATTATTCGTATTAATGTAAATACTATATTCTAATGTTCCAATTGCAACTACTTATTAAAGTAAAGTACAATATGTAAGTAAAAAAGAAACATTAAATTTATATAAATAATACTAGATGCGCCTCACGGTTTCACCCGTGTCCATCAGGAATTGTGCATTTTACGGGATAAAAAGTAGACTACGTGCTAATCCAGAGTATAAACTATGTCTATATCCAAATCCGTTAAGCCGTTCAAGCGAGAAGAAGTTACAAGCATACAAACACCTTTATTATTGCGGGCAGTCAGCTCGTATTCAATAATTAGATTTTTCATTAATACTTGTTGCTATCTGCGGAAGACACGGTCAAATCGACGACCCTACTTTACGACGGGAGCGTGTGACGTCGCGTGTTACTTTCTTGCGAGACTATGAGTGACTAGAAAAAGTCAGGCCCTTACCTTAAAAATCACATCAATTTTTCTTTGAACATAATGTTTAGTTTGTTAAGTAAGTTCATTGAACACCTAAGTAAAATACTAGCTTCGCCCCGCGCATCTATCTAAACTTATAATAAAGCAATAAAAACGAAAATGTCTGTACAAAGAAGATTATAAAAAAAGCTACTGAACAAGAATTAAACATTTTTTAAATTCGTGTCCGTCTGTGTAGAAGCCGAGCAATCGAAAACTTTCTGACGGCTGATGGATTTTTGATCAAATGTTGGTATATTGGTATTTTAGTGCTTGGAACATGAAGTACATGAAGTACTTTTAGCCTAGAGAAATGACCACGCGTGCGAAGCCGCGGGTACTTCTAGTCATACATAAGAATGCAAGGAGTTCATCATCGCGCATAAGAAGTTTTCCGCTTGATAAAAGAGTAAACTAAAAAATTAAAAACATATATAAAATTATATTAATTTTAAAACTCTAAGCTCTGATTGGCCTGTTTGCAGTGTCTTCACTTCTCTGATATTTTATAATAGGTAGTGTGAAGTGTGATGAGTGCCAACTTATATGGGATTACATAAAATATGATCAGGTTGCGCCAAAAAACAGAATCATTTGAAAACTAAACGAAGACAAGAATGGAAACATGGAAGTCTACCGTGGTTGGAGATAGCGGTTATTGTTTTTCATTGTATTGTATACCTTTAGTCATTGTTCATAATTTATTAGTCCTTCTAAAAATGCTTTTGTATTTATTTATTTAATAATAAAATACTGTATTCACCTAACATTGCTTATCATTATATTTTGTGGTGTTATCTGTGGTGGTCTCATATAATTATATTGAAAGAACATACCTACGTAACAAGTATTGGGGCGGGTATGGAAAGGGGGAGGGGAAGTAGGGGTTGATGGCAGAGTTTTTTTCGACGTGAAATAAATGTATTTTCAAAACTACTGAACCAGTTTTGATAAAATGTATGCCTAAGGGACCACAGCAAAGCGAAGTCTGTTTATGGGGAAATTACGAATCTTTAAATTCATAACCATCGAAGATGAACCCTTTTTACATGACTACAGTAAAACAAGGGAAGGGTAATGAGTTTAACAGTCTATGTATGTATGTATCTATGTATGTGGGTATATGGATGTTCCACCATAGCGTCGCCCCTGTTAGTTCGATTTTGACAAGCGAATTGTCAATCGATTTGTCTTCGGGTACAGAGTATCATAGGCAATTTTTTTGTTCAACTACAGCAAGGCAAACGAAGGGTTATGTGTTCCAACTTGGTCTGATTTCGACAAGTGAGGTAACTTGGTTCTATTTTGACAAGCGAGATATCAATCGTTTCGTCTTCATCGCAAAAAAGTCATAGGTTATTTTTTTTGACAACTACGGCAAGGCAAACGAAGGGTTATGTGTTCCAACTTGGTCTGATTTCGACAAGTGAGGAAACTTGGTTCTATTTTGACAAGCGAGATATCAATCGTTTCGTCTTCATCGCAAAAAAGTCATAGGCAATTTTTTTGTTCAACTACGGCAAGGCAAACGAAGGGTTATGTGTTCCAACTTGGTCTGATTTCGACAAGTGAGGTAACTTGGTTCTATTTTGACAAGCGAGATATCAATCGTTTCGTCTTCATCGCAAAAAAGTCATAGGTTATTTTTTTAAGACCGTAGTTGGATTTTAGTTTGTGTATTTATCTTTTGAACCCTTTGATTATATACCTGTCTAGATAGAACGTTATGCTGCAATCTGCGGCGGAGTGCTTTTGCGCCCGCCCCGCCGTCCGGTGACGCTGTAGAGGTCAGTTATAGACCAAAAGCACATACCCTCTCAAAACAAAAAAAAATGTGCTGCAATCGCAACGAAAACAACAGGCTAGATTTGAACGCTTGATTGCGTGTTACGCACACAAGCATGCGTAACTACTATTGTTTGACAAGCGCGCTGCGTCTGCGCTGAGGGATACCAGTTCATGAATATATTCCATACAAGCACAAATAAAAACAATATATAAACCCCCCACCTCCCATTAAAGCTAAGAAGCATGTCGATCACATTAGTTTTCAAACTAAAACCTCATCAAAATCAGTCCATTCTTTTGGGAGTTAAAATCCTCACTCCCATTATAGTTACCAACCATCTCATTTACCTCAGCTTTGAAACATTAACAACCGCAGCTAAATCGCTTAAAAAGTATCCCATGTTTTATTCCAGGACCTAAAGAATCTAATATAATATTTTATTTAAAAAAATGAGCCATATCAGTGTGAAAACCACATAATAAAAACACCGCTTTTGCATTTATATGCATACTAGCTGTGCCCGCGGCTTTGCCCACGCAGTAATTTCATTTAAAAATAGTCCATACGTGTTATTCCAGGACCAAAAGTACATACCTATAAAATACAATATACTTTATTTCTTCAAAATTGGTTCAGCCGTCAAAAAGTTTTATAACAATTGCTCGGCTTCTACTCATCGGATCGAGATACCAAGTACCCCCGTTTTTAAGTCAACGCCTAAGCTATCCAACAGTGAAAACTGTATCGCAATCAGTGCATTAGATTTTACGTGAAACATACAGACAGACAAACAAACAGACAAACAAAAAACCAGAAAGACGATTTAAAAACAAGGTATACTTATTCTTGTTTAGTATAGATAGATCAACCGACGTATACAATTCGGATGGGCAGCGTTCGGGAAATTACGCCATATCTTCTCGTCACAGATAGTGCTGTGTCTCAAGATGAAAGTTTATAATTAGGTATGATGCCAGTGATGACATACGGCACTGAGACGTGGACGCTAACTATTGGTCTCATACATAAGCTCAGAGTCAGGCAACGTGCAATGGAGAGAGCTATTCTCGGAGTTTCACTTCGTGATAAGATCTGTAACGAGGAAATCCGTAGAAAAACCAAGGTTATCGACATAACTCTAAGAATTTGCAAGTTGAAGTGGGAATGGGAAGGCCATATAGTTCGCAGAGCCGACAACCGCGAGGGAGAAATAAAGGTTCTCGAATGGCGACCACGAACAAGCAAGCGAAGTGTAGGGAGACCCCGTCGGTGGATGGAGGCGGCACAAGACCGTTCGTCGTGGCGCTTTTTGGGGGAGGTATAGGCCTGTTCAGCAGTGGACATCTAAAAGCAGAAATGATGATGATAGATAGACATATCTATACTTATAATAAAGCAATATGAACGAAAGTCTGTATAAAGAAGATATTTAAACAAATTTAGTCTAGGGTACTTAAAATAAGCTACTGAACAAGAAAATAACTTTTTTTAAATCGTATCTGTCTATTTGTCTGTATGTTTGTTGGTTTATCTGTGTGCTTATTCGATGCGGTTTTCATTGCTGGATAGCTTAGGGTTTGACTTAAAAACTGGGGTACTTGGTATCTTAATCCGATAATTAAATGCCGAGCAATCGATAAAAAACTATTTGACGGCTGGATGAAGTTCAAAGGAATAACACGTATAGGCTACTTTTAAATGAAATAACCAAGCGGGCAAAGCCGCGGGCACAGCTAGTAGAAGATAAAACAGTACCTTGACATACCTACTGCCTGTAAAAGCACAGCCTAAACTAAGCCCGTGGACCTAGGCCCGTAACCTAGGGATTGAAATTTAGAGGAAATATTCCTTGAGAATCCTAGAGTAAGGAAGGATTTTTTTAAATTCCTAATAATTTAATCCTTAATTTGGTGAACTGGGGTGGCAAAGTTTGCGCACAGGCAAAGCTGCGGGGCGCAGCTAGTAACATTATACAGTGGGATAAGTAACCAAGTTTGCTCTACAAACTAAACGCATAGGTGCTCCGCCTCGCTTTAATCGCTCAGCGTTCAAGTTATTGTTAACTTGTCGCAGCGTTCAATACAAAGCTGACGAAGTTGTTCCAAGTTCAGGAGCAAGTCTTATATTAATTTCACACTTGGTAAGTTGCTGCCTTGTCTCTTACACTCCGGTGGGGAGATGGAAATTAAACGTTGGCGGCATAATGATAGTGTAAGTTAGTTAGTGATGCTATATTGCGAATGAGGGTTGCTTATTACAACATAATATAGGTACGCCTTATTATAATGTGCCTTCTGTACTGCTTACATATGCATAGCTTATTTGGGTGGTATCGATTATTCCTGTAAGAACGGTGATGTGTTTAGTCACGAAAATGGAGGATAAATGGAAATTAAACGTTGGTGGCATAATGATAGTGTAAGCACAGAATAATAAACTAGTGTATCTGTGAGCTGTAGACCTCGCGAGCACAAACTTTTTTGCAAAGAATCTAAAGGTGCACAGTAGCACCATTTAATAACCAAGGTGCTCCAACAATCCGTAATTAGGTAGTAGGTAACGGGCTGATTCCACTGGTAGAAACCTAAAAGTGAGCAATTTACTACATTTTGAGGAGCTATTCTGCTCATCACGCCGAAGATACTCATCAGACCTTTACCATTTAGGAGATCAACTTAAAGTTAATACCTTTCAAATAAAAAAAACCATCGAAATCGGATCTAATAAGGCGGAGATATTCAGCAGCCCCCTTTTTTGCCTTTTGTGTACCAAAATAAATACCCTGTTCAATCTAAAATACCCTGACGACTAAAAATCTGTTAAACCGGTATACCAAGTTTCGTCTAGATCGGTTGAGAAATGCGACCTGTAGAGGAGAACATCCGGAAACCCATACGAATGAAGTTTTGGCCAAAATGAAACGGAAACGCTTCGCTCGCGCTTCGCGCTCGCTCAGTCAATAATAGTAGTGTACCTATGTACAGAATACCTAATAATAGGTATAATTTAGTTAGTGTTGCTAAACTGCGAATGAGGGTTCCTATTACAACATTTAGGTACAGTCGCTACAGTACAGTACAGTTGAAAGTTTCCTGTCACTAGTATTTTCTGATTGGCAATTTTGACATTTGTCACTATCATACGATGGTAAGATTGTTGGTGGTTGTTTTGTGCGTGGTAAAAGGCTGTCTGTCAGAACTTCTACGTAGTGGTTATATTCGCTTCTTACGTAGCATTTATATATTGTTTGATTCACTTTGTTTCGGAGGAAACGCGATCAGAAAGGAGCTAAATGGCGCGAGTGAGACCCTGGACACGCACGGAAAGGAGGATGCTACCTTTTGATGTCTGCCCGGCTGGCTAGTCTCTCTTTCAAGGGTTGAAAGGTAAATCACACACGCGAGTAAAGATTTAAACGATATAATAATTATGATTTATGACACAAGACACAAAAAGTACATATAAACAGAAAACACAAAAGAACACGCAAAATAATAATAAACAGTTAAATCAAACGATCAGTCGCCGTAGCGCGCGGGACGCCGAGTCTCTCTCGGTATTCTCTGTTGCCTTCCGGGAGACTGCGTCCCTTGTCGAAGCGCGGGAACGCGCGTAGTTTGGGACTCACCGCCACTGCATGAACGTCTTTCCTTTTTTTTTTTAATCTTTTTCAGGCGAGTAATTAGACGAGCTAATAGTATGGCGCGCTTCAACCTCCATTATCGCTAAGGTTACACTTCGTCTGACTACTTTCTTTAGTGCGGAGATACTTTGATGCAAGATCTTTGAGAAGTTGGTAAGGGTCGAAGGAACATGTCAGCGAATTGGTTAGTCCTATCCAGTAATAATTATGCCGGTACGATACAAAGGCAAAGGAGCTTTGCATCCTTGCAGAAGGGTTATGTGGATGGAACGCGCAATGGCTAGGAAGGTAGGATACAACCTTTTCTATCCCTGTTCTCGATAACGTGTATCGGAGTGGTTTTGTACTGCATATAATGTTGAATGAACTGAGACAGTAGCACTGTTCGCGTACTGGCTCTGCGTATTGCCTGATCGACCAGTATTAGTAAAGTGCACATCGTGTGTGGACAGACAACTACACAAATACATAGGCCACTACATAGATCTTATTAAATGTGGGAAGATAAAGTCCAGGACCAGCTCTAAATTAGGTGCAACGCCGTGTGAAAACAATCAGAATGCCATTTATGTGGCACGTGTTACACAGCAGTGACGTCGTGATAGCAGAGACTCTCGTTCGCGCTAAGTCTACGTGTGTCTTTCTATCTTTGTTCTTGATGCACATGCACGACGGTGGGAATGTAGCCGTGTGGTTTATTTGCCCATAGTTGTATCCAGAAAGTGTGTTGTGTGTGTTAGACGGCTTTCAAAACATTAATAACTAGCTAAGCTAAAACTTACGCCTGCCCGGCCAAAAAAGAGCTTTTGCCTATAAATTATATACTCTTGGAATTGCTTATCACATTCCAACCTTCAATTTGACCTTTCTTTTCTTCCTTTTTTTCTAGTTTGGAAGTGTTGCTATACTGCCCCCATATTGAATGCCAATCACATGCATGACAGTGGGAATGTAGCCGTGTGGTTTATTTGCCTGTAGTTGTAACCAGTGATATTAAAGCGTGCCGTATCTCTCCCCCTATAACTAGATCTTTAGGCCACTAATATCGAATCGTGTCGGTTGTCAATATCATTTAAGATAGTCTAACGGCCTTAAAATCGAAAATTGTGTTGTGAGACGGCTTTCAAAAGAAATATTTTTCGAAGTTGGAAGTGTTGCAATACTGCCGCCATATTGAATGATTTCAAAAAAAAGTCTTTCTTACTTGGGGGGATGTAAGAATTCTAACGATGCGTCATACGTCTAAATCTGTTCAGGCATTTAAAAGTTATGGTGGAATAAAGAAACTCACATACATACATACATACATGAATGCTACATGTATGTATGTATGTATGATTGTATGTTTGTTGTCGTCAATCGTCATGTATGTATGTAAGTAATCATACATACATGACGATTGACGACAACAAACATACAATCATGGAGATGTAGATAGGATGTAGATGTGATAGGAGATGTTTTTAGCATTCATGTATGTATGTATGTAATCATACATACATGAATGCTAAAAACATCTCCTTTGTTTGGACAGTCGTGTAAAAATACGCAGCCACCATTATATGGCTGCGTATAATGGTGTCGTAGCCGTATTTATCCTGTTAATCGATAAACCGGATCGATTTAACCTGTTTTTTTTTTTGATGAGTGACAACTTCTCTCATTTGTTGATGGTGTAGACTCCGTATATTTTTCGACCTTCCGTAAACCTTACTTTAAAGCTCAGCGTTATTGTAAGATTAACCTGGTAGATCAGTTTTGCGAAGAAAATACCTAGTTAACATTCATGAGGTGCAAACCTTGGGGCTCCGTAGACGGGACAGGTATTAGATTTGTATGGGGTCTTTTGAGGTATATAATACCTTGGCGTCGTAAAAGTCTACCTATTTTTATCTTTTGAAAGATTGCTTCAATGGTTTTGCTATCGGATAATTTTAGGCGCAAGCTAAGGAGAAATCACAGAGCACTTGTGTTACATAGATATCAAATAATTACAACGTAGAGATGAAGCGCACTAGACACCACAGACTATATATTATGTACATGTATTTCCATAAAAAATGATGACGGAAAAATGAATTTTGTTTTTTAATAACTAGGTGGGTACTTAGGTAGATTTTGTGCAGACAAATTAACAAAATATTCAACATGTAAAATATACGGATATCGCGGCGCAATGTCAGACTGAAATTAAAATTTTACACACATATGTTACAAGTTCATCAAAAATGTAGGGCCGTGATTCTCGCTTTGAATGTAAATTACCGAAAGCGCTTGAGCCACAAATTTACAATCGTGTACAGTATATTTCCACTTTTTCGGGGTTTTGACAGACCTTTAATGAATGCCCAGCTGTTTAATTTAACTTTGTGTTAAAAGCCTAAATATTTTTTTTTGCTTTCCGCTAAAAGTTTTGGCAAAGCGGGATTTGGCGTTTGCGTAGTAGTATACCGGAATTGGTTTTATTTACGAAGTTCTGCTATCACTGTTTCGGAATGTTTGGAATAAAATTGACGGTATTTGTATATTCTAGGCTCATTATTATCATAAACATCATAGTGCCCTTTTTAACACGCTTTTATTAACTTCACCTGTATGTATGTAACGGAATCTTTGAACTCGATTTTTACCCACCATAAATGGTCAGATTAATTCAACATTTTGAAGAAGAAGACAGAACAAAATACATTTGTTGAACACACACATTACAAAAAAATAATTAGATAAAAACATACATAAATGTGCTTATGAGTGTGTTGAAAGGGGCTTCTAATCAGCAATATCAATCATAAACATAATCATTGCACACTTATCAGAGCCCGATGACAATACAATAATTTAATTTTTGTCCCATTATCCATCATCAAACAAAATCATCAGGACAAAGGACACAAATTAAAGAAAAAAAAAACATAAAATTTCCAAAATATCTTACTTTTCCTAAATTCAACTACTGAAAAATAAATTATAGGTTAAAAAAAACTAAAAAACACGCTTTATAACCATTAAACCGAACTAAAACAATAAAAATAAATTTCAATACAAGAATAAAGTGATTAACGAGAAAATTAAAGACATTTAAAAAAAAACGTGGGGTGCTTTGTACGACATTCTTAAACTAACTTTCTAAATTTAAATAGTAACATACTCGTGTCTTGGTAAAAAATAAATAACATTTAATATCGAGCACCCCACGCTTCTTTTTAAACTTTTTAGTTCGGTTTAATGGTACTAAAGCGTGTTTTTTAGTTTTTTAATCTATAATGTATTGCGATCTATTATTCTTGGATTGCGGCCTGTTCCCTTCAACTCCGCTTCTGGCGATCTATAGCCCGTTCCATTCTTGTAATGCTTCCGAAGCCCATATCCATGCCCAATCCTGTCTCGTGTCGTAATATCGTCATGCGAAAGAGCCAACAAAAATCAAACTATTTGTAGATAATGGTCTCTCGTCGAACAAACGATTCATAATCAGAATTGAAGTTTTATATGATTTGTTATTAGGAATTATTTCGCCAGGCACAACAGATACTTTCGCGTCCGGAACTACCTTGGATAACTTTTATAATTGACCAATTTACATAATGTATGCGATAATTATTGTTCAAATGTCAAAACCACGGTGAGATGAGTCGCAAGTTTGTCGCGAGTCAGGTTGTCTGACCCTCGAATTATTACTATTAATAAGTAGGTAAGAACATATTATTATATTCTTACCTAATGTAATTTATGTTTCATACCTCTCTTGATCACCTTGACAAATGGGAAATATGATTTTAGTATGAAGTAGGGTATCGCCTTTAAATATTTTTTTCTTATGTTTCCCTTTTCGTGTACTTTCCTCTTTGTGCGTCCCCCTCCGTTAGACCAACCCGCGTCGGGGTCGCGCCTCAGAGTATTGGCATGTGACTGGTGTCACCGTCTAAAAGAGTTTTTTTTTTTTTAGTTGGTATGAAAACCTTTTTTGCCCTTATATTTTCATCGTAGTTCCTAGAGTCATAATCATAAGACTGACACAAGCTGAATTGCTATAAAAAGTATGATTGATAATAAAACAGTTTTGGTAATTTCTGGTGTTCTAAGTAATATTGGTGTTCTATGTAATGATTAAGAAACAAGATGTTATTTATTAAATATCTGTCTTTTTACCCAACTGCGTGATGCAAATTGTATATCAGCCTATGTATGTATGTCTGTTCCTATGTGGCGCTCTAGAGACCAAACCAGTGGGCCGATTTAAGATTTTTACTGCAATTGATTTATCTTATTTTTGCGAGTGTCACTAAGTGTCAGTGATACTAATTCAATAGGCGACAACCAGAGGCCATATTGTGAAAAAGAAGATAAATGAAAGTTGACGAACTCAAAAGGTAATCTTTAGGTTTCCATAATCATTTTTCATTTCGACTGACCATTTAGCATCTCTATTGATTTAAAGTTAGCCTAAGTAAGGTATCAAAATGAAGGTATTTAAAAGGTAATTCCATTTTTTTTTATTAATTTATTTTTTACCCGACTACGCGGAAGCAAAGGTAGGGTATGTTCAAACAAAAAATTTGCTCCGATTTTAACAAACAAAGTATCAATCGATTTTTGTTCATCGCAAGAGTGTGGCTATTTTTTACCCAACCGTAGTCGTTCTAGTTTTGGAACATAAGTCTTGTTTATTGTTGGATTAAGTCTCTCAGTAAGGAGTTTGTACAGAGGAGACGCGGGCATAAAATGCGTTATATTGGTCGGCTATAGCTCGTAAACTAGTAAACCCTCTATCTCTTTATAGCCATGATAATTTCTAAAGGTCACTTTAGAGCTGTAAATTTTGTAAACGGGATTTAATAGAAAAAAAACTAACAAAGAAACTACATCATAATATTGGGAATGATTTTAATTATAATATATATAAAAAATATTTTTTTCCCCCACTCGATGGGGTATATCTTTCCACACCAAAATACATATAAAAGTGAGCTCAGTGGCGTGCATTAGGAGAGGCCTACGTCCAGCAGTGGACAGATATAGGCTGATGATGACGATATAAAAATGAAGTTGTTTGTTTGGGGAGCTTTCACGCGATTACGCCAGCACGGATTTTGATGAAAGGAATTTGTCCACTTGTATGGATGTTTCGGCCCAACGGGAACAGACACAATAGGTATAAATATGATGTAGGCATAAAAGGTTATACCGCTAGGAAAGAGAATATCATAATTATTTTGTATCAGGATGTTATTTAGTACTTTATTCCAACATGTGCTATCGGGATCTTATTTTTAACATTTATTTTTATTCTGTATCATATGTCAATAAAATATTATCCAGAAACTGGGCAGGTGGATTAATATCTTGGTACCTTGCCCAACTTAAAAACCATATAATCGTCATGATATGAGCGCAGCAACCCACTGTCCTTCGGCCCACAATACAATTGCAGCAGTACTGTTTTATTAATTCTCTCCCTTGACTATTATTTTCGACTAATAATACAAAATATACTTTTCGGCCGAAGGAAACCTTCCAATAGGTTGCTCGCTGCATCCCTGCATACAAGTAGTTGGCACATAAAACTTATAATCTGAGAAAAGTTTAACCCTCAGCCATTTTGGGACCGCTAATCTCTCCATTGAACCACATTCAGAGAAAAAAACGCTGACGTTGAGTTTCTGGAGCCCTTGTGAGGTCAGGCAGATTTATAGTTGATTGACTCGTAAGAACTGGTGCCGAAGGACGAGTTACAGCTCTATCACTTCTCTGCCAGCAAGGATGACATATTTGATCCGATCCTCTCAACTGAAATAGAACAATTAAATAGACATAACGTGTTCATAACATATTATAAGCGTTAGAATCCAATTATAGCACGTTCCGTTCTTCTCCGCACCAATCACCGCACCTATCACTTTTATAAGTCATGCTCCAGAGGGCATGTTAAGCTGTCGGTCCCTGCTGTTATTGATAGCAATTGTTAAGCCATGTCGGTGGCCCTTTGGCAGCCCTACAAAGTCTGACACCAGAGGCCAGCACTACCTCATACAATAGCATATTATATCACATAATGTCAGGCCTGTCTCACTTGATGTACTCGCTTTATATTTAATTGTCTTAGCGGAGTGAGCCTTCTGTACATTACTGCTTTTATTTCTTCTGTGATAATGTGCAGATCTTTCGTTTTTTTCGAACCACTTGTGTTATGTATTAGTTAATAGGTTTTGTGCAAGAAGGTATTATAGTATTGTCTGTCCAACCTCTTTAGTGATTTACTCTTCTTTCTTTTATAAGCATTTTCGACTGTCACTTGTTTCTCTGCTTGAATTCTGCTACACAGCTCATTACAATGTTTTAGTAATTTCTTCGTTTTATTTGGAAATATAATAGTGGCGACGAGGATTAAAGATAAAAATGGCGCGAAAATCGATCAAATTTAAAGAATTCGATGTTAAGTGCGATAATTGGGACAATTATATAGACAGATTAAAATATTGTTTTGAGGCAAACGGAATTGTCTCGGAAGAGGTTAGGAGGGTTAATTTCTATACAGTATGTGGTGCACAAGTATTCGAGAATTTACTGGCGTTGATTACACCAAAGAAATCTAGTGAAGTGACATTCAATGAAATAGTGACAATCCTAACTAAACATTACAGTCCTAAATCTAATGAGATTTCTGTGTCATACAAATTTTATCAACGTGATCAAAAAAAAGGTGAAACAGCGGCAGAATATGTTGCAGAACTTCGGAAAATATGCTCAAGATGTAATTTTGTGGACATGGAACGAATGCTTCGTGACAGACTCGTTTGCGGTATGAATGATAAGAAGTTACAGTATGAACTGTTAAAAAGGGACAATTTACGTTATGGAGATGTGGTGGACGCGATGTTATCATCTGAAAGTGCGGGGAGGGACGCTCGCATGATGCAGAGCGCTGCCATCGCAGGTGCTATGGCCGGCTACGACGCGACGGCGATGAGCGCCGCGATGAACACACCGCTGGCATGTGAACCGATGGATGTTAACGCTGTGCAATCAAAAGGCGTTCGACTCTGTTATCGGTGTGGAGACCGCCATGGAGGCGAATGTCGTTTCGTTAATGCTGTATGTAATTACTGCAAGAAAAAAGGTCACATCGCAAAAATTTGTACTGCCAAAAAGAGAGATCATTCAAACAAAGTAAATTTTACCTATGATGAGGCTGATAATGTTGATATGAACATGAACGGTATATACAATGTTGAGAGCTCGAGTGCTCGCGTCCCAGCGTTCGAAGTGAAGCTGTTAGTGGACGACGTGTCGGTGACGATGGAAGTTGACTCTGGCGCCGCTTTCTCTCTTGTGAACCAACAGACGTGGGCGCGGGTGCGTTCTCGTAGCACGTTGCGCGCGGTGCCCAACAGGCTGTGCACGTGGAACAGCTTACCGGTGACAGTGATGGGCCAGGCCACAGTTCAAGTACAATATAAGGACATTAAGTGTGAATTGGATGTTATTGTAGCTAAAGGCTCGGGACCGAATTTGATAGGACGTAATTGGTTTGAGGCACTGGGCATTAAGTTGAACGTCAATGTAATATCTGAAATTGACATGACCGCGACTAATAGTATTGTAGGAAAGTACAGTGAGGTGTTCAGGGACGGACTCGGTACTTACAGAGGGGATCCTGTTGCTATACATTTGAAACAGGGCGCGACTCCAAAATTTTTAAAAGCTCGTCCCGTACCTTACGCTATCAAAGACAGAGTCGAAAAAGAGATTGATCGTTTGGTCGATGAGGGGGTACTTCGCCCCGTGTCTTTTTCTGAATGGGCTACACCGGTTGTGCCTATACCAAAGCGAAATGGGGACATACGTTTATGCGGAGACTACCGCAGTACGGTGAATCAGGCTACCGAGTCGGATACTTATCCGATGCCTACTGCCAGTGAAGTTTTTGCTACAGTTGCTGGCGGAAAATTTTACACAACCCTCGATCTTGATAGAGCATACACTCAAGTGAGTGTGCCAGAAGCTACAGCACGACTTTTAACCTTTAATACGTGCAAAGGTTTATTCTCTGTACACAGACTAGCTTTTGGTGTGAAGGCGTGCCCTGGAATTTTTCAGCGTTTGATGACGGCGTTGCTGGCTGGTGTGCCCGGCGTTGCGGTTCTGATTGATGACGTCATAATCAGTGGCCGGACGATGGTGGAGATGACGCAGCGTTTGGATACAGTGTTGGAACGCATAGAAAAGGCTGGATTGCGTCTTAACAAAAACAAATGTAAGTTTGCTAAACAGCGTGTAGAGTTCCTGGGGTTTATCATAGACTCTGAGGGTATTCATCCCGCACCTAGCAAGGTCGAATCGATTTTCAACACTCCTGAACCGAAGAATGTTCAACAGCTACAAGCATTTCTGGGGCTGTATAATTTTTATGAAAGGTTCATACCTCACAAAGCCACCATACTCGAGCCTCTACATAGATTGCTTGACAAGTCTCAATCTTGGCAGTGGACTGACAGGGAGCAAATGAGTTTTGACACTGCTAAGCGTTTATTGTCGTCTGAGTTGACACTCGTTCATTACGATCTGAATAAGTCGTTGGTACTCACTTGCGATAGTTCAGAATATGGTGTTGGTGCTGTATTATCACATGTCATGAACGACGGACAGGAACGTCCAGTTGCGATGAGTTCCAGAACTTTACACAGTCACGAACGCCGGTACTCACAACTGGACAAAGAAGCGACTGCAATTTCTTTTGGGCTTGGTAAGTTTCATAATTATTTAATGGGAAGGTCTTTTACAATCGTAACGGATCACAAACCGTTGCTGGGTATTTTTGATCCGAAGCGGCCGATGCCTGCGGTATTGTCACCTCGTTTGACGAGAATAGCTATCGTTCTCACCTCGCACAGTTACAATATTGTGTACAAACCAGGACATCAGATCGGTCACGCTGATGGGTTGAGCCGGTGGCCACAGCCTGTTCCAGACCAACCAGAACAGCAGCTGTGTGACGTTTTGCTGATGGCAGATACCCCTACAGACTTTCCTGTTGATGCAGACCACATTGCACTGGCGACGAAGCGAGACAGAAATTTATCACGTGTCAGTCATTACATACTTAGTGGTTGGCCTGCTAAAGTGTCGGATGATGAACTGCGTCCGTACTGGTTACATCGATCCGAATTGTCTATGCATGAAGATTGTATTCTACTTGGTTGTCGCGTGGTTGTACCACCATCATTACGTGAAACAATTCTACGTGCTTTACATAAGACACACAGTGGTATTGTTCAAACGAAAGCTTTGGCCAGAAGTTATGTTTGGTGGCCTCAATTGAATGACGATATCGAGGCATTAGTAAATGGATGCAACAAATGTCTTGAAAATCGGCACATGCCGCCGAAAACTAAGTGCGAATGGATCACGCCTACGAAGCCGTGGTCACGTATAAATGTGGACTTTGCAGGGCCTTTTCAGGGCAAACATTTTTTGATTGTAGTCGACGCATATTCCAGATGGCCTGAGGTGATTGTAATAAACAACATGACTTCTTCAACTGTCATTCAACACCTCAGAAATATATTTTCCATCCATGGTTTGTGTGAGACATTAGTTTCTGACAATGGAACATCATTGGTTTCTGAGGAAATTAATCAGTTTTTGGAGGCAAATAAAATTAAACATGTCACAACAGCACCATACCATCCAGCAACCAATGGTTTGGCCGAGAGAATGGTTCAAACTGTGAAAGACAAATTACGGAAAATGACAGATATTTCATGGGATGTTAAGATTCCGAGAATGTTATTAGGACAGCGAGCAACACCATGTACTGTCACTAACAAAAGTCCAGCTGAACTTTTGATGAACAGACGATTACGTACTCTGTTGGACACAATACATCCTGATAATCGTTCGAACCATAGAATGCATCAACAAATTACTGATAATGCTAAAAAGATACACCGAGAAACTAATGTGGGTCAGAGTGTGATGTACAGGAACTACAGCAGCGGACCTCGATGGCTACCTGGTACAGTGGTGAACAGACAGGGTCCATCTAGCTATGGAGTGGCAACTGGTGACGGCAATGTGGTTAACCGACACATTGACCAGTTGGTCAAGAAGAACTCCAATGCAGATCAAGAAATCGAGGGTGGAAAAAGATCTGAGAAACAAATCACTAGAAGGCCTAATGACTTTGATTTGGAACGTGAGGATATGGGACGCACAGATTCAAGTCAAGTGAGTCAAGAAATCATTGAAGTACCGAGTTCGGAAAAATGGGCTGAGATGTTAGGTATACCTTCGGAATATGAGTCTGGTTATTCTGGAGGCAAGATTAAAAACAAGTTAATGTCTCATAGTCAGAGTCCTTATGGAAGACCAGAAGAATTGTACATAGCATAAATATTTGTAAATAGAAAGCTATTAAGATTTAAGTTTTGTAATTTTGGATGTGCCTTGTTTTGTACTTGGGGGAAAGGTATGTTATGTATTAGTTAATAGGTTTTGTGCAAGAAGGTATTATAGTATTGTTTGTCCAACCTCTTTAGTGATTTACTCTTCTTTCTTTTATAAGCATTTTCGACTGTCACTTGTTTCTCTGCTTGAATTCTGCTACACAGCTCATTACAATGTTTTAGTAATTTCTTCGTTTTATTTGGAAATATAATATCATTCTATCTATTAAGATATATACAGAAATACAAGAATATAACAACGTCATGAAAGTATTACAGACAGAAAAAAGGACAGAAATAAGGTTAATAATAATCAACCTTATTTCTGTCCGTTATGGTTTTGTTTCGACTAATGCGTAGCAAAAGCACACAGAGGTATTTTAGCATGTCTGCGCGTTTCGCTGTGGTTGGACCATACTAAAATCAAATAAGACCACACATTTATTTGTGCTCTTATGTCACTTGCCTATTTGAAGGTTACCTTTGATCTAGTAGATAATTTATTGCAGACTTCATGCTTTCAAATGGCGAGAAAATAAAACTTACTTGCCGAGGCATAATCCATTCCATTATCGTAGTCCTAATGCGAGAGTCTCTTTCTGTATCAGTACACAGCATATGACATCTTGTTCGCAACAGTGAACAGCCACAGTTGACACAAACTTGTTGATGATGACCATTACGACCTCTACTGGTTGAAGGTTCATTTGACTCTTGCGTATTGGATTCACCTCCTTCTTGTTTTATGGCATTTGTGGAGTTGCCATTCCACAATTCCGCCATTGGATTCATTCAAAGCCAAAGACCAGCACGAGTGACATATTATAGTGCCATCTCCAACCTTTAAGTTATTTTTTATAGTAAATAATTAATGTGTCTGCAATAAATAAATAAATCAATATTATTACGGTCGACATAAACATACCAGTTGTGGAGCGATCCACTGCCTTATAATAGATTCTACCTCCTGAAGATACAGATTGTTTCCTCCTTTGCGTGACATCTGTACCACAATTCGCACATCGGATTACTTGTTCTATTTTTAGGTTGACGCGGAGACGCGTTCGAGCCCATGCGCAGATTGGGATCTGCTACGGGTTCAATATATATCCTCAATATCACTCATGCCAGGGTCTACGGGAAGAAAAGTCTCGGTGTCAGTTTGCGGGCCAGGGTCGATGTGAGAACAGGTATCGGTGTCCGTAGGCGAGCC
Organism: Alsophila aescularia; assembly: GCA_946251855.1. Classification (NCBI taxonomy): domain Eukaryota; kingdom Metazoa; phylum Arthropoda; class Insecta; order Lepidoptera; family Geometridae; genus Alsophila; species Alsophila aescularia. The sequence goes on from OX276385.1 coordinate 12,425,364, forward strand.
AGGGTTGTCGTGAGTGGAAGAATAAGAGTCCATTTTCAAAAGCAAGCACGAATTATCAAGTTAATAAGTAGGTATTCACGATGCCGAAAAACAAAACGAATGTCAGTTGACCAGCTGACTCAACTTATCTTTTAGGTAGCCATTGCATTACTATCTATATATATCGTCTAAGGCCATACACAAACAAAAAAATACGTAAATCGATTATCGAAGATCGATTTTGATTACAATTATTTCTCAGGAAGAAAAATAAAGACATGTTAAAAAAAATGAAACTAACTATAATTAATTAAATCGGGCATATTGAAGTAAAAGCACAGGGGTCCCTATATTGTGCGGCTAATAATTTGCAACCAAATAATGGTAAGTCAATATTTCTCGTCTAATATTTCGTGTATTGGAACTTCCCAAAAACAAGATTGTGGATGGTATTTTTGTCTATGGTTTTCATACATTTTCAGTGCCGGTACCACGTAAGGCAATGCACTGCAATTTGATATTCATGCATGCAATTATACATGCTAAATACCGCGCATTGTAGTAGATATTAATTTGCGCCGTATCATGAATATCTTATTGCAGTTGATCGCATTGCCTTACGCCGTATCGGCACTGTTCTTGTCGAGAGTTCTCGGCGGTGTGGACGGCATGTTTTTTTTTTTAGTCCATGCCACATAATCCAATCAGATTCTCAGTACATTGCGTGACTTAAATGCCGCGCAAAGTACTAAAAATCTGATTGTAACCAGTTGCATTGAATTATGTAATACCAATGCATTTGAATTTGACAATAATTATTCGTAAATCCTAATCGATTTGCGGATACAGGAAGGAAGGTTAGTTGCTGGCAACATTGAATTAGTAAAGACTATTGAAATGGGATATTAGCATACTTTTAAAACCTGTTTTTAATAGGTTTAAGTTGATACGATGGTATTACATGAAAATTCGTTTCTAAAATAAACAGATTTATTTCCAAAAATTTTTTTTTCTTCCGAACATCGTGTTCACGCCTTGGCCGATTTTGGACATATTCCTTTGGAGTGGAGATAGTTTCTACCCTGGAAGAAAACATAGCATACTTTTTATTCCAGAAAAAGGGTAAGTTTCCACGGAAAAACTGGACAATGTTGATTACTCGCTCTAAGGAAAGGTTGCCATAGAAACGAAAAAATAACATGTCTGTCAAAAGCATCAAGAGCGTTAGTGCTATACTTTTGCATTGGTTTTTAATATCCTAAAAGTACATAGGATGCTTTTTTCTCAGTAAACTGTAGTCCGCGTGGACAAAGTAGCGGACAAAAGCTAGTATTTAATATATAGGAGCCACTCGAAAATATAAAATGGTTTTTCATACACCTCTGTAGTTAGCGGCTATATTTTTACCCGACTACGGCGAAGCAACGGAAGGGTAATGAAGTTAACAATTGATGTATCTATGTAGATATGTATGTATATAATTATGTGGATGTTCCACCACGCCCCTATTGGTCCGATTTTGACAAGCGAGGTGTCAATAGTTTCGTCTTCAGGTAGGTAAGGTAAGGTATATTGACGGTATAAGTAATTTAGTGATATAATTTTAAAAGCATCTCACACTGTTACCTGTGCAATTACGTTAACGAGACAGCGCAAACAAGTACAGTAAGAGTGAGAAACACAGACATATTAGTTCTGTGTTTCTCACTCTTACTGTATTTGATTCGTCTTACTCACTCTTACTGTATCTGATTTCACTCGTTTCATTTGAACGCTCAAAAACAAACTAAAAAACAAAGTTTTAGCTAATTATACGCCAATGGCGCCATTATTTTTTGGGGTTTTCTGCATTCGCGTATTTTGTTAAATATAAGTAAATTTAATTAGAATAACAGTGAAAACCCTTTCAAATCCTCTCAATAGAAACACGATTGTTCAAAAAAAGCTGTGGTGACGTCGTGAGAAGATAAGTGTAAGTTGTAATTCCTTATGTAGTGAACCAGAATTCTTAGCGTTGCTAGGTTGGTTTTAGAAAATATTGGTGCCTATTTATTATATGTATCGAGTTAAAGTTTAATTTATATTTCGAAAGATACTATTTTCGGTAATAAGTAAATATAATTATAATTTTAACTGGATAAAAAAATACCCATATTACCAATAATTTACTTGTTTTTTTATATCACCAAATTACCTTACTTGTTTTTGTTGTAGGTCAGTGATGGAAGGATACAGTAAATATAAAAAATATGAGGTGAATATCTCCAAATGCAGATACAATTTATGCTTACGAGTACCCGAAAACCTTATAGCTTACGGAGCTTCTATGGCTAAGTATATAAATAATTTAAAAAAATTAATTCTATTTTGTGCCATTACTATAGCCAAATTTCCTACTTAGTATCACCAATCTAACGAATTACCTAGAAATGTTGGTAATAACCAACATTTCTAGGTAATATGGTTACACGAAACACTTCCTAATTTTAAAATTTCTTTAACATATTTTTTTCCATTTTATCACCAATATACCTTAGCGTACCCTATAGTGTCCTAAGCAAATTTTTTTAAGCGACTGTGCAAGCTGCACTAAAAACTTGTTCTGATTTTGACCAGCAAGGTATCAACCGATTCGTCTTCATCGCAAAAGTGTCCTAGGCTATTTTTACCCGTCAGTAGGCCAGACTACCTCATATGACAAACAAACAAACCCGTCAGTAGTCATGTTTTATTTTTTGAACTTATTATGTCTTGTTTAACTTACAGATGGACAGCCGGACGGACAGACAGATGGATATATCGAAACTAAAAGGATTCCTTGTTTGACTAAGAAACCCTATAAGATAAATTTCAATGGCTGTCAGTCTATCTGTAGTTCACTGTACAAGTTGATTGATCTTCTGTTCTTCAAAGAGATTGCTAGCCGAAACTTCCATACATTCCTGACCCAACATTACGCACGAAACCGTTGCTTATTGATAGTATGATTCAACATTATTACCTACTATCGACCGTGAGTAAATCATAACGATTTTGTATAATATTATTCACAATTTATGGCTGTTGCCGGTAAAGCTTGATTTTAGACTATATTCGTTTGGCCTAGGAGAAACCAGCTGGAGCATTTTAATACCGAATATAGTATTTGCTCTATGTTAACTGATGGTAAATGATGCAGCGGCAAAGAATGCTTTTTAAAGTTATCTTCGCACTTTTGCCTCGAAAACTTCCAGATTATTATTAAAACCACCATGGAATCTGTAGTACATATTTTTCCCAAAGCGTTTTAATAAATCAATCTGACGAAGCCACCTAAATGAGCGGTAATAATCTGTTTGCAATTCAATGACACCGGCTTTGATTCTCGGTCCAATGACTTATAATGATAGTAATTTGTTTTTTGGCAAGTTATTCCGTTGGCCCCAGTTGCCTTAAATTAATAGCATAAGCTACTGAGGCCCTTGGGCAACCTGTTAAACTCTGCCACCAGGGCTCTTGTTCGCTATGACCATGCATATACGTAACGCGTCGCGTTACGATATCTTTTTCATAGTTTCGTTAACTTTTTTATCGTTTCGTTAACTTTTTTTATATGGCGTTTATATCAAAAGTTTTTTTTTATGGCATTTATATCAAAAGCTGTCAGACAGTGAGCAAAAACATTTACGTTTTAAAATATAGGAACGGGCCATGAGTCGTTCACATTTTTATTATAATTCTTTTGGTTAAAGCCGTTTTGCTATAAAAGTTGTGAGTTTTTTTTTCTAAGCTTTGGTCTAGACTAGCTGTGCCAACGACTTTTCCCGCGTGGTCATTTCTCTGGGTTATATTAACCCTATTGTGAAATTCTAGGACCTAAGATAGCAATGCTCACAATTGCTTCAGCCTTCAAATAGTTGCTCGGCTTCTACAAATCGGATTGAGCTCGTACTAAGTACACCGGTTTTTAATTCTAAGGCCAAGCAATCCAACAGTGAAAACCTTAGTTTTTACGTGATGCGCGAACAGACAAACAGAGAGAAATGATTTTTAACAACGTTATATTCTTGTTCAGTAGCTTATTTGTACACTAGACTTTTTTTGTTACGGTCTAAGTTTTACCACTATCTCACCGGATGGAAAGCGATGATGTGGTCGAAGGTATAGTACGCTTGCTTAGTAGATACCTATTATCTTCTTTGTACAGGCTTAAAGTTATATATATTGATTCTGGGTCAAAGTTAGATTTTCCTAAAACTGGTGTTTTACAATAACAAACACATGAGTCAAAAGTAAAGTCAATGGAACAAGGCCAAAACAAACAAGGTCACTGTTTTTTTGTGTTTATTAAATTGATTCCGAGCTAATCTGAACTAATAATAGACAGTAACTGACCAATATCCGTATTTTGAAAATTGACCTTACTGTCCGTCTGTATTGAAAACTAACTGTGCCCACGGCTTTGCCCGCTTGGTCATTTATCTGGAACATAAATATCCTCTATATGTTATTCCAGAACCAAGAGTACCAATCAAACAGTAAGTAATTCATTCAAACGTCAAATAGTTTTTATCGATTGCTTGACTTCTACTCATTGGATTAACAGCAAGTACACCAGTTTTCTAACAGTGAAAACCGAATCGCAATTGGTAAAGTAGTTTTTAAGTGATGCGTGAACAAACAGACAAAGACAGACATACACATTTTTTAAATGTTATATTCTTGTTCAGTAGCTTATTTTAAGCCCATTATATCATATCTTTTAAAATTATATTATTTGTACAGAGTTTATGTTATTTACTGTTTTATTATAAGTATAGATAAAGATAGAAGAAGGTACTTTTTACAAGCTGTAATCGTTTTTTTTATTATTTTTGTATGTTCTAGTAACACTGTTTTTGAATGTATTATTGTTTTTTAATTGTTGTTCACATTAAATTCTTAAAGGTAGTCAGAATTTAAAACGATTAAAGAATCCTGGATTAAGTTCGACACTATTTTAGAGGATTGATAGCTAAGATTTCATCTTAAAATCTTAGACATACCACGCCTGCTCGTGAGACATTAATATAATAACGTAGGTAGTAACATTAACTGTGCTGATATAATTTAATAGAGTTGTTTTGATTTAGACCGCGACATAATTCTTTGAACTTGACCTTAAGAATGTTGAATGTCATTAAGGTTCATTGTCACAACTGCTATTTAAGAGCTTCCGTTTGAATAACTTGAGTAAACGAAGCAATAACAAGTAACGTATTATGGCGTGGGTTCGGCAACATTAGAACCTTGGTTAAACCACAATCAAGTCATTATCATCATCATCAGCCTGTGATTGTCCACTGCTGGATGTAGATAAAGAAAATAAGCATAATTTAAAAAAACAATTGCACTTATTATGTTACACACATACAGGTAAATAAAAGCTTTTAAAAATACATAAACACACAGCCGCTTTACACAGATAGTCACTCAATCTAGCCACATGGTGTCCTACACTGCGTTAGCCTAAACGTGGTCTCCACTCGAGAACTCGTCTAGCCCAACGGTTATCGTTTCTTCGAGAAATGTGACCAGCCCACTGCCATTTCAGCTATTTCGGTTTCCTTGGTTCTCCGTTCGATCACTTCATTACGAATTACCCTTCAGAGAAACTCCAAGCATGGCGTAATCATGTAACTTTGCTTAAATTATCTTTCATTTTTTCTTAGGGAAATTTTGATCACGGATGGAACTCGAACCTGCATCATATGCCTCTGCGCAGAATTTGCTCTTTGCCAGCTAAGCCATCGTAACCACTACACCGTACTCCAATATCTTCCTCCAGTTTATTTTTATCCGTCATAAAGCGTCGGATACTCGAACCCATTTTTATCGTGTTTCTCTTGCCCTTAGCTGCTTCGGAAGTAGCATTACCACTGGATATGCATCTGACATTATTATATCATTATTATTATGTCTATGATGTCGAGAGGATGAAGAAGATGAAGAACTTACAAAATTGTGAGTCGTGCGTATTATATTCATGATTAAGTACCTGAAAAACTTAAATCCTATAAAAAGAAAAAAAAAACATTTATTCAACACACATTTATAAAAAAAAACAGAAAATATATAAATAAAATGTGCATAAGAGAGTGTTGGAAGGGGCTTATAATCAGCACAAATGACCAGTGCATCACACTAGACGATAGCAGTCAGATTCAAATATTGAACCGCAAAATTTTATATAATTGGGTGTACTTTATCAAAATAAAGTACAAATTACCAAATTTCATCAAAATTTGTTCAACATCCAAATTGATTTTTATCGATTGCTCGGCTTCTTCTTATCTGACTGAGATGCAAAGTACGTCAGACTTTAAGTCAAATTCTAATCTATCCAACGGTGAAAATCGTATTTCAATCAGTTCAGTAGGTTTTATGTCATTTATATGTTCCATTTTGGGTCACATTAATTGTATTACAATTACCTGTCTTATTTCGTTCTCTCAGCAGTTAACATTGCCATACTTATTCAATTCCGTTTGGGTACGGAACCTTAAAAAGCCAGATGATCACCATCATCATCATCATCATCATCATCATCCTCATCATCATCTCGACCAGCTAGTATCAGTCCACATGGACATAGGTTTCTCTCAAAGCACGCCACTGACAGATCTTTCCAAAATGAGATGATCTAGAAGCGCCATCATCTGGTGGTCTTCAATCCCAGATTTTTCCGGCTACTGCAGTAGCCTTCAAAGCGAAACAATGCACGGTAATGATACAGTAGGTAATCATTTACGGTGGTAATGGCGTCAGTAACACATTTCGGAAACACAAAATCTTTTATTTTTTTGTGGTAATTAGAATATGATAAAAAAGTCTTTGTTTGCAGTCGTCATTAAATCTTAATAACAAAAATAAGAGATTAATGTAATTAATAGTTACTTGCTTGTTTTTTTAAATTAATTACAAAGAAAATAAGCTTATTATCATTATGTATTAGATACTGAGATCGCTTCAAGCGATAAATCTCTCCATTGTGTTACCTTAATAGTCTAGTTATAATTATTTATAATTTGTTATTTTGTTCGTAACTGGCTGGTTCATGTTACAATAAAAAATAATACAATTTTTATTAAATTAATCGATAGGGTTCAGAACCTTCCATTTTATCAAAAAAAAAATACATTAAATACATTTTGTGAAAAAATATAACAAATATACTTTTCAGACTAGTTAAATTGAATCTCGCCAAATCGACCATAGCTGTCATGGCGGCCGTATGACGTCACTGTTGCGCAAAGGTGTACAAAACCGCAGCCACACAGGAAGAAAACGACCGCGAATAATAATTTGTGAGCAGTGACAAACTCTGACACAAGTAAGAAGTGACGTCACGCGCACTACAGTGTTTTTAGTCAAATTGAGTTATGTTACTATATATTTATAATTTGCTGTGCCCGCGGCTTTGCACGCATGGTAATTTTATTTAAAAGTAGCCCATACGAGTTATTTTAGGACCAAAATTATCTATAAGGTACAATATACAAAATTACTTCAAATATCGTTTGGCGTCAAATCGTTTTTTATCGATTGCTCGGCATCTAATCATCGGATTAAGATTTGGTATCTTACCCGAGTTTTTAAATAATAACTTAAGCTATCCAACAGTGAAAACTGCATCGCAATCGGTCCAGTAGTGTTTACATGATGCGTGAACAATCATACAGACAAACAGTCAAACAGACAGACACGATTTAAAACATGTTATATTCTTGTTCTTGTTCTATTTTAAGTTCGCTAAACCATTTTTTTTAATTATCTGCTTTGTACAGACTTTTTCGTTCTTATTGCTTTATTATACGTATAGATATTTTATTAGATCAAAATTAACATAACTTCGGACCTCTATCCCACAGGAACCCTTGTTTTTTTTTGGGATAAATAGTATCCTCGATTTTCACCCATCATAAAAGCTATGACTATGCCAAGTTGTGTCTCAGTGTGATATATGTAATACGTGTTCTTTTGAATAAATTTCTACCCCTATCCTGCGGGAAACCTTTAATTTATCAGGATGAAAAGTACCCCATGTCCTACCTCGTAGTATGAACTCAAATCATGCCAAGTTTCATTTGAATTCATTGAGTAGTTTCGGCGTGATGCGTGGTTAAGGCACAGACAAAAGACAGAAAGACAAAAATGAAAAATAAACACAGTTTTGGCTTCAATATCAAATATAGAACAGCCTCCAAAAAAAGCCAATAAAATATCTTCAAAGTGCAGAATTGAACCTTTTACATTTTTATTATAAGTATAGATAAATAAATGCGTATAAATTATTAATCAATTAAGTTAAACATACCTTAATTCGGAATCACTAAGATAATAATGTATCAATTTATATTAATGTTATCGAATGAATCGTTTATACTTTTTCGTATACTGTCAAGTATCTACCCTATTTCGTATCTTATCGTGTCGTTCATATGTTTTTTCAAACATGCATTTAACAAACATGTATTATTAATTGGACGGCATTTTTAATTAACTGAATTAAATGTTGCAGATAATATCTGTTATGTTCTGTTAATGTTGCCAACAAAATGGTGCAACAGCCCACAATCGTCATTCCCTTGGAATACTCGAGGAAAATGTTAGAGGATGTCGAGCAGTCTCCACGTTCACTAAACAACTTGTGTTTTTCTGTGGGTTAATAGTAGAAATAAAATTATAATAACTTGAAATGAACTCAATATTATATTGACTAAACAAATGACGGCTATTTAGAATTCAGACAAATGCTCGCATTATCACCTTTACAGATCGTGACTGCCGTTGGATCGGTTTGACCGAGAAAGAGTTTTGTTTAGTAAAAGATTGACATAGTAAGGTCTCGTAAATTTTCTGATGATTTTCTGGTAGCTTTTGATTGCACGTGTTTTAGCGAAAAATACATTGGAAACTTTTCCTGAGATAGCATGAAGAAAATGTATGAGACAGAAAGTATACTGCAGAGAAGAAAAGAAGTTTATGTGCTCTGACTAAGGAAAGGAATCTAAGAAAGGAGCCTCTTGAATTTTTACACGACTGCCCAAAAAAGGGGTGTTTGTTTTTAGCATTCATGTATGTTTTTATGTGTGTATGTTTGTATGTTTGTATGTTTGTATGTTTGTATGTTTGTATGTTTGTATGTTTGTATGTTTGTATGTTTGTATGTTTGTATGTTTGTATGTTTGTATGTTTGTATGTTTGTATGTTTGTATGTTTGTATGTTTGTATGTTTGTATGTTTGTATGTTTGTATGTTTGTATGTTTGTATGTTTGTATGTTTGTATGTTTGTATGTTTGTATGTTTGTATGTTTGTATGTTTGTATGTTATGTTTGTATGTTTGTATGTTTGTATGTTTGTATGTTTGTATGTTTGTATGTTTGTATGTATGTTTGTATGTTTGTATGTTTGTATGTTTGTATGTTTGTGTGTTTGTATGTTTGTATAATCGTATGTTTGTATGTATATGAGTTTCTTTATTTGACCATAACTTTTTAGTGCCTGTACAGATTTAAGCGTATGGGATATCGTTAGAATCTTTACATGCCCCCGAGTAACATAGGCTAATTGTTTTTTAAAACATTTAATGTTGCGCAGGATGGCTCCATTTTCAAATCCAATAAAAATACATTTTCTTCTAGTTTTATAATATGGGTATCAAATTGAAGACCTTGATAAGCACATTCCACAGTATGTAATTTATTGGCAAAACCTCTTTTTTGACAGGACAGGCGTGTTTTTTAGCTTTTAAGCTAGTTATTGAACATAATTAAGAAACATGTTTGTCATCCATCCATTAACCTGACATAACTTAGCTCAAATGGAATCTACTGATCAATAGATATTGTTTTATATGTCACAAGATCTAGGAAGTTTTTTAAATTTGTAGAAGACTAGAATTCGGAAGTGTTTTATTGATCATTGAAAACTGGTTTAAAGTTGCATAACATAAACATAACATTATCATAATTTGTCACAGCATAATGTATAAAAAAATATGTTAATTTTAGATTCTTGTATTATTTGTATTTTCCTGTGACCAGATGATTTCACGACCTACGAAAAGCGTCTGGCAGAAACTGGATGCAAGACCGAGCTCCGTGGCATGCGTTAGGACAGGCCTACGTCCATCAGTGGTTTATGATTATGTGTAGACTGACAAAATCTTTTCTGTATATTATCGGCTTTGTATAGTTTAAAATTGTATATATTGATATGTATTGTTTAATTATAACTTACGTTGTAACATCATCATTATAATTATTTCTAATCCTAACACAGCTGAGCAACTCAAATATTTAAAGATATTTACTTTGCGCGGCTGAAAATTATGTTGCTTGTTTAAAATATACCTACAACGTTGTAGGCATAAAAATAAAATATGCCCACTTTATATAATATCTATACATACATATGTAAAATAGAGTTATAACAGTTATTAACAGGAAATGAACTGATTTAAAATGTTAAACATGAATAAAGTTTTCAGTTTTAGCTAGAGATAATTTGAATATCCATGAAAATTATAATTATTTCGTGTAAAATTTTATGTAAGTATCTAAAATGATGTCATTATTATAACGAAAGTAATAAAAAAAAAACGGCCAAGTGCGAGTCGGAGTCGCGCACCAAGGGTTGCGTACAAACTTGTAGGTATGTAAATAGTTCGTCTATCACCGGGAATCGAGTCACGAATATTAACTTATTTTTGCAATGTACCTACAATATAAAATTACAGGTTTCGTATGTTTTCCTTTACTTGTGCTTGAAGACATTTTTCTTGCCAAATTTCATGATTCTAGGTCAACGGGAAGTACCCTATAGGTTTTATTCCCTTGCGAGTGTGCAAAATATGCGGCATAAACAGCCGTATCTTTTGATTTCTAAAGCTCAGTTTTTTTTTAATTTTCACAGCTCCAAGGGATTGCATTGCATGCCTGAATATTTGATATTAATTTCAAAATGATAAAAACCATTTTAACTGAATAGATAGGCCAACCCTTCTAAACGAAGCCTCTATCCTATCTATACTATAGTATACTTGGCAGATACATAGATGATAGATACTATATTTGGCATTGTCACATTTCTCCTTCAAAATGATTCACAAATTTTTTCATAAGTAGGCGTTCAGCAGGGTGACTCTCTTCTCACTCTTTAGCTTAGGAATTCATCCCAAAATATCTCATTTAAATTCAAAATTGAATGTCTGGTATCTAGACGACGGAACCTTAGGAGGTAAACCTGACACAGTCAAATATGATTTTATGAGGATCATTAATAACTTTCGGAAATTAAATTTGGAACTTAATTTTGGTAAATGAGAACTGTATGTCTCCAATAAACTCAACTCAAGCCATCGAAAATTAATAATTAAAATTGTCAAGACATTGCACCAGACATTAAAGTTAGATACGCACGGTAAAACTAGTCCACAAATTTAAGGTCGCTCAGTGAGCTATGGAGAGAGCTATGCTTGGAGTTTTTCTGTAGGACACGATTCATAATGAAGATATCCGACGGAGAATCAAGGTGACCGACATAGCTCTTAGAATAAGCAAGCTAAAGTGGCAGTGGGCTGGTCACATTTCCAGAAGAACTGATAAACGTTGGGGTAGACGAGTTTTAGATTAGAGACCAAGTTTAAGCAAACGTAATGTAGGACGTAATCCCTGTGGAGGGACGACCTGCGAAAAGCGGCTGGAAGAGAATAGATGAGGAGAGCTGAAGACCGAGCTCAGTGGCGTTAGGAGAGGCCTACGTCCTGCAGTAGACAGATATAGGCTGATGATGAATAAAGTTTTAGAAAATGACTCACTTTACCTCCAAGGCAAAACTTTGGGCTTACTAAATTGTCATTTCGCCTAAACCATTTTAAAATACTACCTTTTTGTTCCAAAATATTAATACATACTAAGAGCTTACCTACCCAATCTACGACCCAAGGATACATACGGACATTTTGGGAAACCTATATGCAACCCTTAAAAACACATTCGCAAAAACTCATATAATTTAAACCTTGAGAACAATTAAAGGATTCAAGCTACTAAATCTGGTGGTATTGGCATAAGAAAATAATGTAATGTACCTCTTCCAGCCTTCCTTTCGTCCGTGGACAGTGTATATATCCTGTGTTTGTAAATTTTAAAAACACCTTCAGTTGAGATACACTGTGCAGCCAATGCAATGAAAGCTTTGGAGTCTCTTTGCCCTAATGAAAATATCCCAGTGGAACCAAACTCAAAAACTCTGGGATTTTTCATTGGAGATTTGGTTCAAAATTTAATCAGTTTTAAAGACCACGCAAGGCTTTTTTATGTCTTGAAATATGAATCAGGCCAGTGGCTGTATTTCCTTCCATCTGCGAACCTAAGAACGCTGCTTGACTATGGATGTTTCCAGATCGCTGCTGGTATCCGACTAGGAGCTGCCATTGTCGAGCGTCATTGGTGTTCATGTGGCAGCGATATCGACAGAGACTCCATAGACTTTACTGTCCACGTAGTGCTGGTAGGGTTTCCCGCCACGGCTCAATTAATGAGACCATAAAACAAGCGCATCAATGTACCTTCTATGCTAGAACCAGTAGGGATGGTGCGTGATGATGGCAAGCATCCGGATGGTCTAACTCTGATCACCTGAGACCGGGGAAGGGCTCTCGTCTGAGACGCAACTTGCGTAGAGACATTGGCCCCTTCCCATCTTAGCGGGACAGTCTCAAGGGTCGGAGCCGCGGCGGAGGCTGCAGAAGAAGCCAAGCGGCGCATGTATTGCTTGTATTGCTCTCAAGCGACTATATATTTGTGCCACTTGGCTTTAAAACGTTTGGTCCATGCAAACTTCAACAAATTTCTCCCCGCCTAATCGACGTCGCTGGTGACTAGAGGGCTAGATCATTTCTCGCACAGATACAAGCTATTGCTATTAAATGCAAAAATGCAGCTACCGTGCTTGGCACCGTACTTCATGAAAACCAGTTATATAGAGATTATTAGTTAAGATTAGTTTTAGTAGATTTAATTATTTATTTTGGATTAGGGTTTTTTTTCTAATTTAAAATAGTTTTTATTTTTTTCACTGTAACTGGAAAAATATATTAAAAATGTATACCTCCCACGCGTTCATAAGAAAAAGGGTCTTTACAGACAGACGGATAGACGGACAACGAAGTGATCCTATATGGTTCCTTGTTTCCTTTCGAGGTACAGAATCCTAAAAAATACTGCAACTAAGTGTAAAATTACTATATAAAACAGCTATATAAAACATAAATAATATTACTAATTATGGACTTCTATATGTATATTGCACAAGAAAACAATTAAAGAAATAATATAAGCTTTGCAATTATTTCCACGAATACTTTTCAGAGAGCTTTACGCTGATATACTTACAAGAAAATGGTGCAAAAAAAAACGTAAGGTCAGTCTGATTCGTACGGCTACATATTTAATGGTAATATGAATATTTTTACCAAAAGACTTGCTGGTTCAGTTAGTGGCGGACGTGTGTAACTGTGGATTTAATTTGTTTTCTGTTTTAATCGAATCAAGGTTAGTAGAAGTGTAGCTTAGATCCGTTTATTAGTTCATTTAATTCAATTTATGTGACTAATTTAAACTTTAATTTTGAAGCGTTCCTGATTTTTTTCAATGGTTTTTTTTTCTTGTATCTAATATATAATGGCAATATTTATTATTATTTGTACTTGCATATCTTAAAATATCTGTGATTTTAGTCCAATTAAAATGTCATAATTTGAATATATTTTGTCATATTAAGTGTATATATTCTGGTAACATATTAATACAAATATAACTTAAATGTTTAATCAAATTGATAATTAAATTAGTATCTGGTGGTAAAAATTAATTTACTGATTTAAAATTCGCTTAAAAGTTAAATGTAGACAAAGTCAAGAAATAATAAGTAACAAAAAGTGTGAAGAATAAGTAACAGTCACAAAAACATAAATTGCTACAATTTGTGTGTGACCATTCTATAGCTCTGCAATGGAATATATTATATGTCATTCCATTTGCCCGCAGGGAAAGTGAGTTTTCAAACATAAAATACATAGCTCTGCGACAAGTATACTTATAAGCACCTCGTCTAGCCGTAAGTACATAAATCCAAACAACTTAGGCGGTAATCAAAGGGAGGTCACAGATTTTTTATTTACTGACGATAAAATGTTTACTATCGAGCAGCATTTTCATTAGCAGAATGACCTAATTTATGCTCAAAGCTCTATAAAAGCTTCATAATTAGTCAGTAGAGTACAACGTGGGCATCATCCGGCTTCAGTGGTTTGGTAGATGTAGTGACTGAGACATATTTTTGCGAAAAAGGTATCAAAACATGGCCCAGGTGTATCCAAATACGATTCTTGAGAAGGTGGTTAAGCATGGTGTTGTTAAGCCTCTTCACAACACCATGTGCCATAACCAAGAATGGTCCTTTCAGCAAGATTCAGCACCGGGTCATAAAGCTCGATCCACACAAGCGTGACTGGAAATAATGTTTCTGACTTTACCTGGACGTCATTTAGTCCTGATATGAATCCGCTTGATTATGATTTATAGTCTCTTTTAGAGAGTATGGCATGCTCTAAACGCCATGATAATTTAGAGTCCATAAAGTTGGGAGTTGTGAATTTTCCTATGGTGAAAGTACTGTTTCAATCGATAACTAGCATTGTATTAAAGCCAATGGAGATCATTTTGAATGAGCTTTATATTTTTCAAATGCTATTATATTAATGAATAAACTAACGCACACTGCAGTAATAAATGTTAAGTGTAATATAAAAAACTACGTTTTCCATTTTATATTCATGGATACACTGTTTACTCGTATGTATTATTTATATCATCCATAGCCAGACACAAACATAATACATTTAATCACCGTGGCTACCTATAATACCATTTGCCGAATTTTCTTTTTAAGGCATAGATTTACCGAAAACGTTTAAATTTTTTTACTACATCCCATTTTTTTCTTTAATATTTTTCTAATATTTGCCATATCTTAAAAGATCACATTTAAACTGAACTTTTTAAATTCACCTATGTATCTGCAAAACGTTTTTCCGTAGTATTGAAAGTCCGTCATTAATTTTTCCGAATGTAATTTTTTCCATCAGCTTGCTTATTTGCATGTATATTTCGATATATTCGATTATGCAAAAAAAATATAAGTGGGCTTATCCCAGGACTCTGCTTTTGGCAGTGCGATTTTGAAGTACACCCACGGGAGCAAAGCAGAGTTTTCGGTTTCTGCTGCAATGTTCATCTGTGAAGACCTCTTCACGAGTTGATCGAGCCTGCTCGTTCGGGTTTTCAGCAACAATATGCAGCGATAGTCGAATTATAATGTTACTGTCATATACTGTCACTAGCCATGCCTACCGCTTTGCACGCGTGGTAATTTCATTTAAAAGTAGACAATACGTGTAATTCCAGGACCTATAAAGTACAATATAGATAGATAGAACTTTATTGCACCTAAAAATATATTATTATACATAAAATATTTCTTTAAAATAAGTAAAATGGGCGGTCTTATCGCTAAGAGCGATCTCTTACAGACAACCACACACACACACACATTACAACATTTCAAACAAAAAACACATACACATGTTTATTACTACATTTCTTCAAAATTCGTTCATCTGTCATTTTTTTTTTCATTTGTGCGGCATAATCTGATTAAGATACCATGTACCCCAGTTTTTAGGTTTATCCAACAGTGCATCGCATCGCAATCGGTCCAGTAGTTTTTAAGTGATAAGCGAACAAACATACAGACAAACAGACACGCACAATTTTTTTAAATGTTATATTTTTGTTCAGTAGATTATTTTAAGTAACCAAGACCTTTTTTCTAATTATCTTCTTTGTATAGACTTTTTGCATAATATATTATAAGTATACAGTTTAAATAGATAGATTATATTTCAGAAAATTTATTTGCGGAGTAACAAAATTACCAAAATATCTAGCACTCGAAATTACCAAAATATCTAGCACTCGAAATTACCAAAATATCTAGCACTCGATATTACCAAAATATCTAGCACTCGAAATTACCAAAATATCTAGCACTCGAAATTACCAAAATATCTAGCACTCGAAATTACCAAAATATCTAGCACTTGAAATTACCAAAATATCTAGCACTCGAAATTACCAAAATATCTAGCACTCGAAATTAATACTAACTGTTTTTGTACAATTACGTCATAGAAATTCGGACAAACATCGAGAATGTATGATAGGTTTACCCTACCTCGATTATAATGATTACTTGTAGATGTATTAATTATTGTAGATGTTACATGTATACTTCTGGTCTAGGGTCCTTAAAATAAGCTACAGAAGAAGATATTTTTTTTAATGTTGTCTGTCTGTTTGTATTCGCATCGCGTAAAAACACATTTTGAATTGCGGTTTTATTGTGTTGGACTTAGGATTGGTATGTATATTATGCATCTCAATGCGATGAATAGAAGCCGAGCAATCGATATAAATCTATTTGACGGATGGACGAAATAGTACCTATATTGTACTTTATAGGTGTTTCATGTCCTGTAATTATACATACGGAACTTTTATCCCAGAAAATGAACACCTGGACAAAGCTGAGGGCGAAAGTAGTACCTAATACCTAACGTGTGTATGTTGTGTCATTAAAATTATGAACAAGTGCCTATATAGCAAAGATTCTCAAATAATATTAATGAAGTACAAAAATATGCGTTTTAATGTATTTTATTTATTATTTCTTTTGTTGTTGTTTCACATTAAAAAACAAAACACCTACTTGCTTGTTTTTGCAAATCATATTTTAATTTCGTGGGAAATCCCACGAAATTAAAATTTTGTAAAACTAATGATTTAGGTTTTAGTATTGTATTATAATCTCATAATTAAATGTATAATTAACAAAAATGATTTAGGGTTAATTATTGTATTAAACTTTCATAATTATATGTGTTATTAAATCAAAATAATATAATACAAGTCTCAAAGAATCTTTTCAACAAATAATAATTTGTAGAAACTTTTTTACTATGTTTCTAAATGTTTGTCTCAATATGAAATTATAATAATAAAATGCGTACATAAAAAAAACATATAACGAAATTGAACCAAACCAAATAACCTCCCGTAGCTCAAAGTTTCTATAAAGTCCTCTCTTTTCAAACGTATTCAATAATATTGTCAAATTAAATATTATGAACTTAATATACCTAGTTCTCACAAATTGATGTATAATCATTATAATAGTTAGTATAACATACTAGAAATTACTCAGATTCTGTTGTTAGTTTCATAGTTTGTGTTAAATTTATCTGAACGTAGGAAGATTGTGGCGCTCGCTCCACAATAAGAACGTAAGAAAAAAATTTACGACACCTTCTGTTTTCCAGATCACATACATTTTCAATTAGTCATATATGAAAAAATAAACACGTGTCTTCGTAGATAGTTAGACAAACTCTATAATGAACACCTGTTTTAAAAAAATACATTGTTTATTTGACAATAACCGGTCCTATTGCCCTAAGCGATCTCTTCCAGACAACCTTAGAATGAAGAGGACATAGCACAGCGGCGTGAACGAGAGGAGGCATATACTCAGCAGTGGATGGATACGGGCCGATTAGATAGATAGAAATAGTATAGGCTTACAATACAGTTAGATTTTTTAAACATTTACAAAATCCTCCCAATTGGAATTATTAATGGGTAGAATTTCGTATATGTTTTATTTTTGTATTGCTAATTATAATAAAAAATTTGGTCAATAATAAGTGTTTTTTATAGGAACACCATCATGTAATCTCCATGCAATATGCTAACGGAGCGTAGCTGGTGACTCTACCATCCGTTAGTAGCACACCTTCGTAATGTAGTATCAGTTTCAATTTTAAACTAGTCGGTCCAATATAGGAACTAGGCAAACTTATCATTATAATTAGCTGGAAGACGTCCACTGTTGGACATAAATGCCTCTCTCCTATAGAAACGCCACTACAGGCGGTACTTACTATAAAAGTACTGAACCCATTTATATGAAACAAGCTGCACCCCGTGGCTTTTTCTGAGCTTATTAATAAAAATATAAATAAATTAATGTCCTGCCTCATGATGCACACTATTTCATTGTCAGATTTCGTCAAGATTTGCCCAAGGTCGGAATAATTGGGATCATTCAGCCGTTTAGTCTCGCAAGGGTTACAGACAGACAGACAGTAACTTTCGCTTTTATAATATTAGTATCGATATGGATTCTATATCTATCTATCTATATTTAGGTATACTTATAATAAAACAGTAAACTTTAAAAATTATGTACAAGGAAGACAAAATAAAATAGTTGATTTTATGTTTTCATCTCACGCATTGATATTTATAAAATATTTAAGAACGATATAAAATTAATTTTACCATATAATAATTATGTACATAATATAACAATGCCCCTTTGTTTATTTGAGGAACTTCTTGAGCTTTTTTTACGTCTTCTTGGCCATGACAATTAATAAAGTGTTGTCACTCTAATGGTTGCTCTTTTTTTGTCTTAAAACCTTTTAATGATTTTTTGAAACGTTTTAGAAAAAATAATATCATTAGTGTTTATTGAAGTAAAAGGTTTCAAATGCGGCACCATGACCTCTGATAGAAAGATGTCTAAAAATAATGGTATGATGCTACTTTGAATATGATTTAGAAGCTTTATGCATAATTATACTTTTTATATTAAACAAAACCTCTAAAACGAACCTTGGCGACCTTTAAGTGTTTTGTAGGTGAACAGGAAATAGTTAAGAATTCGCTTAATTTTAAATATTTTATTCACAAGCTGACACTAATCAATCTTGTACTGATTTTTGTCATTTTATTCCAAATACTAGCTACACTAGAAAAAATAATAATAACTAATTAAATACTATCGTACTAATACTACTGAATCAATTTTAGTGATCCCGAAGTAATACTTAATAAAAAAACACGCTATCGGCCAGGAAAAACGTAGAAATCCGAATTATACATTACAGTTGAAATAAACGTAATTTGAACATTGTTTAATGGGGTCGACGAATTAAAAAAAAAATGACCTTTTTTTTTAAAGAATTTCACTTCTTTTTTTTTCATTTGCACTCTTTACGTTTTTGACTTCTTTTTCTTTTTTTTAAGTTGCACGTGGGTTCTCCAATTTCTTTTTTTTTTTGTTTTGTCTTCGGTTTGTGAGCTACCCTGAAAGTTTCAGCCAGATAGCTAATCGGGAAGTGCTCGAAACTTGAATTGCAAGATTCCAGGACAGACAAAATACATAGATATATCGATACATACATACATACAAGTGAAGTTAAATAAAAGATGTTAATAAAAATGCATCTAGTTGAGAACCTCGTCTTTATTGAAGTCGGTTAAAACTACGCGCATTCGCCGCCCCCACACATTTGTGCGCAACTGCGCACATACAGTGACATGTGAGGGGTTTAACAGAGCTCTAATGCTCGTGCACGGCGAAAACGTAACATTGCTCTAATAATAAGTTATACCACCAAAACCTTGACTATAAAGGTCGTCACAAAAGGGAGCATAATGTAAAAGTCTAAAACAAAAACAAGAAAAAAAATAACGCCTTAAGATCACAATATATTCTAGCTTGTAACTAGGATTCCTTGCATACAGGAAATCGGGAACTATGAGGACTGTGGCCCCTCAAATACCTTGTCTCGGAGCAAATACCTGTGGTTCACACAAATATTTGCCCTGGGCGGGAATTGAACCCAAAATCTCATGATTTGCAGTTCGCGTAGGATCATCCAACTATGCCACATAGGCTGCCAAAAATATTTTGCCACAACTGTTGAGGAGCTAGACGGCAGTGATAAGGTATATCCTTATCGTAAGACATCTAAGATGCCGAGTGATACCATCAATAATTTTTGACATCATATCCGAGCTAGGGTGTCGTAGGGTCCTCTCCAAATTGAAACAGCCTGTTTGCAAATCTAGTAGCTAGAACGTGTGACAGCTGACACGCACTTGATTGCTTGTCATATGAGGTAGCGCTGGCGTCTGCTAGAGTTTATCAGGCCTTTGACATGGCTTAACGGCTGCTATTAATAAAAAAATACTGGGGCAAACACCTTAACATATCAAACCAACCCAATGTTAATACAAAAATGACTTAGAAAAGTTACAAAGCCGAGGATCAAACCCGGTATCATTGGACCGTGCACTAACAATTATAATACCACTTAGCAACCATCGTTCTACACACGCACTAGATACAGTCATATATGGCATAGATATTATTAAAGTGGAGTGCTTGTGCGGTACTAATATAATGACAAACATGACTTTCCTGAAATTTATACATAAAATCCGTCATTGGCGAATTCAGATGTTGATTCAGATGGCAAATAAATTATTCATTAAGTAGTACAGAATAAACAAAACAGTTCTTGCGGAACGAACACACGAAAACATCGAAGTTTTACTATCCTTGTATTTTCTTTCTGTTTACGTATGTATATTTGAGCCAAAAGTATTTTTGGATTAATAAATAATACGAGTATAAAATTAATTACGTTGATGTCAAAATATATTTTTATTGCAATTAATTTAATCTGCACTTCTGCTGAAACGCTGAAAACTCAATGTAGTTACTCCAAGATTATTAAGCTTGCATTCACAATTAAAAATCTATGTTTTCGCTTACAGTGAACAATACCACGATAACGACAAGACTAACAAAAGTAATAAAAGCAATAAAAGCTAGTGGAAAAATTTGGATGGCGATGCACAACCCACGGTAGCCAAATTGGTTAGAAGCATGTGCGGCGTAGAGGCATGGATGTATGCGAGTTAGAATCTCGTCCGTGATCCAAATTATTCCATTAGAAAATTATCATACATGTTTATGCTAAGCAGGCGTTAACTGCTAAAACCATAAACAAAATAATCATGATAATTAATAGAAATATATTGACAGTGTCGGCGACAGTAACAATATTAACATAAGTGATGATAACAGTGACGGCAAAATTGACAATATTTATGATATTTTCCAGATGTACGAGAACCACCCGTTCTTTATCTGTACTGATGAGGACCGGCAGTTCATCAGAGACGAGCTAGGCCTAAAGGAAAGCACAATAAAGGAAGGCGTCGATGCTATACTGGACTGGTTCAATAAACAACCTCATTTGGTTGAAGCGGGGATAGGTAATTGTTTTATTAGTAACATCAAGAATTGAAAGTTCTGTATGGGCGGACGGACGAAGCGCACACGTGTCTGCGATTCTGGCTTATTTTTAGCACAGAGATCAAAAATAATTAAATTATTATTATCCTTCAACGTGCCAATGCTACCAACATTTTTTGGAATTGTTGCTTGCATATTAGTAGTGGTTAAGTAGGTTGTAAATATAGTTTAAGTTCATTCCTATAATATAGTGAAATATTACCGGTTTTAGACGACCGGTTGGTCAGGTTCGAAATCAAACGGTCGCTGGTTCGAACCCTGCAAGGTGAAATCATTTGTATGATGAGCAGAAATGTTTGTTTCCGAGTCATGGATGTAGTATTTGTATCTAAGTATGGTTATCCTTTATCTAGTGCCCATAGTTCAGCGTATTAATCTACTTTGGGGCCAGGTAATTGGTGTGAAATTGTTCCTTTTTATACGCTTTATATTATATATATACACTTGTATGTTTGTATGTTTGTAACCGACTCCTTTGGACGCTATTTTGACCCACACTTTAACCGGTCAGATTTCATTCAAATTTTGCACACCTGTCCCAGATGACAATGAAAAAAAAAAAAAAAAAAACGCTCTTATAAATAAACCAAACTAAAAAGTATAAAAATAAATAAATGTTTTAAAAAACAAAAAAAACACGCTTATATAGAAAACTAAACTAAAAAATTGAAAATAAATTTTAATAATATTGAATAAAGAATAGTGTAAAAAAATCTAATAAATATAAATGAATAATAGTGTAAATATGGAAAAAATGTTTTATATAAAAATAAGCGTGGGGTGCTTTTTAAGATATTATCGAAATGATAATTCTTCTTCTCATTTAAGTCAATGAAATATTTATAACTATTGACCCATGCACCCCATGATTTTTTTGAAATAAAACTTTTTTTTTGTTATATACACTATTATTCATTTATATTTATTAGAATTTTTTACACTATTCTTAATTCAATTTTTTATTTTTAGTTTGGTTTTCTATATAAAGCGTGTTTTTAGTTTTTTAATTATTTTATTTATATTTGTATTAATTAATGTCTGCATACAACTAGCGAGTAAAATGTAGTTGGTAAACATAAGCAGAAGACAAGAAGATTATAATTAAGAGAAAAAGTAATCATAGATCCATTGGCTTGCTAAAAATATAATTTCACCGGAAGATCACGTTGACCAGAAAACGTGACACCCTTCGGCTAGGCAACATTTTAAAATTCCTGTTTTGTAAACTAGTTGGTTTTCTTGAGTATACACGTGTGACCATCCTGCCATGAGCAACAAAAAATAAATGTTAATATTCGTTTTAGTAGATCAAACATAGAATGTCTGTAAATAATAATAATGGCTACTTCCCATTTTGGTAACATCCCATTTGGGGAACATTATTAAATCATCATCATCATCGTCATCATGTCAGCCTTTAGAAGTCCACTGCTGAACATAGGCCTCCCCCAAAGAGTGGCATGACGAGCGCTCCTGTGCCACCTCCATCCACCGACTTCTTGCGATGGCTACAATGTCGTCGGTCCATCGTGTGTCTCCCCACACTTCGCTTGCTTGTTCGTGGTCGCCATTCGAGAACCTTTATTCCCCAGCGGTTGTCGGTTCTGCGAACTATATGGCCTGCCCATTGCCACTTCAACTTGCAAACTCTGAGAGCTATGTCGGTAACCTTCGTTCTTCTACGGATTTCCTCATTTCTGATTCTATCACGTAGTGAAACACCGAGCTCTCTCCATTGCACGCTGCGCAACTCTGAGCTTTTGTATGAGACCAATAGCTAGCGACCACGTCTCAGTGCCGTATGTCATCACTGGCAACACGCACTGATTATAGACTTTCGTCTTGAGGCTCTGCGGTATCTGCGACGTGAAAATATGGCGTAATGTCCCTAACGCTGCCCATCCAAGTTGGAAAATACGTAGTCAAAAATGGCATTCTGGGAACTTCAGTTAAATTCAATTATAAGCTTGTCCTATTCTAGGCTTAGTATTTATCATCCTTAACCACCATAGTCACAGTGATCGCTAGACTGTATCAAATCTTGATTTGTAGTTTGTAGGCATAATAATAAATACCAAATTATGTCTGTTTAAAAATTCAGCGTTTCTCAATTTCCAGAAAGAACCGTAGTTGAGAACTTCCTCGTCATAGCGAAGGGATCGCTAGAGAAGACGAAGCGAAGAATAGATAGCTTTTATAAATACAGAAGCTATGCACCAGAAATGATTCAAAGCCGTGAGAAGCTGCTGTCTGATTCTGAAGATTTATGGAGTTCTTAGTAAGTACTGGTTATTATATTATCTCTTTAACCTTTGAGTACAGACGTGGCGTTGCCATGTCATAGATAGTGATATGACGTCTCTCAGAAGGCTTCGAAAACAAAATTATTATTAGTATTATTATTACATGATTAATTATAGTATGTTCTAACATTTATTTTTAATGAAACATTCTATTACAGAACTTAATAAAACTATATATCTGTATCCGTTTTGTGGAACATTTGGCAAGCCCAAGTGAAACAAATATATTTCTATGTATAAAAACAATGTATACTGAAAACCAGATAGACTAGTCATATATACGTACCTAGTATCAAGTTTGACACAAACAATGTTTTTTTAATTGTTGTTTTGGATGGTAAATGCAACGTTTTTGATTAATCTGGAAACGCTATACAAAATAATTTAGCCCATCACCTACGAGAAACATAAAAAAGTGGAAATGTTAGGTTTTGTTCCTAACCTCCTCATTTGTGATATTTCGGAACTAGAGAGCATTACCAATTATTTATAACTAGCTGATGCCCACGGCTTCGCACGCGTGGCCATTTCTCTAGGTTAAAATACATAATGTGCTATTCCAGGACCTAATATACCAATATACCAACATTTGATCAAAATTCCTTCTGCCGTCAAAGTTATTTTTATCGATTCTTATTTTTATCGGCTTCTACTCATAGGATTGAGATACCAAGTACCCCAGTTTTTCAATCAAACCCTAAGCTATCTGACAGTGAAAACCGCATCGCAATCAGACAAACAGGCAAACAGACAAACAGACAGACACGAATTTTAAAAATGTTATATTCTTGTAAAGTAGCTTATTTTAAGTATCCTAGACCTTTTTTTTTTAATTATCTTCTTTGTACAGACTATTTCGTTCATATTGCTTTATTATTAAGATGGCATGAAGTACAAAGTAAAGCTGAAAACAAAAGAAACCAACGTACCTATTCGATGTAATTTTAAATTAACACAGCTTGCTTGGTTTGACGTAGGTAATATTAACTTGCGTACATACAACCAGTTAACGTATGTAATATTAACTTACCTTTTTTCTACCGGTTAATGACCGTGGCTGTTATTCAAAAATATACCAATCGTAATTCTGTTTTTATTAATTTTTGGGTATTTGTTGTAAATTAAAATGGTAATAAGTTTATTTAAAAACATAATATATATATATGCGATAACAGCCTAAAAGAACTGTAATTGCATTTTTAATAAATTCTAGCTGTACCCGCGGCTTTCCACACGTGGTCTTTTCTTTAGGTTCAAAGTACCATAATGTGCTATTCCAGGACCAATATACAAGCTTAATGTTCTTATACTAGCTTTCACCTTGATTTTATGGTTGGTGTAATTCTTGATACAAACTATTTATTGCCGCAAAGTAACAGAGCTGTAATTGAAAAAAAAACTCAAGAAAATTGGAATTTAGCGCATTGAGCGACACGATGCTCTTTAAATAAGTTTCAACCCCTATCCTGCAAGAACCCATTAATTTTTCGGGATGTAAAGTATCCTATGTCCTACCTAGTAGTATGAACTCAAATCATACCAAGTTTCGTTTGAATTAATAATAATAATATATTCGGGACATTTTCACACCAATTATCTAGCCCCAAACTAGGATACTGTGCTGCACTAGATAACGGATAAACATACATAGATAAGAATATTACATCCATGACTCGGAAACAAACATTTCTACTCATCACACAAATGATTGCACCTTGCAGGATTCGAACCCGCGACCGTACGATTTCGTACCCAGGATCTCTAGCCACGACACCAACCGGCCGTCAATTCATCCACAAGTTACAGCGGCGTGGTGCGCGGCCAAGATACAGACAGACAGACATACAGACAAAAAAAAACTCAGTTTTGGCTTCAGTATCAAATAGAGATAGAGAGTACCCTAAAAAAAACAATATATCATCAATGTACAGAATTGGACCCGTTATAGTTTTATTATGAGTATAGATAGATATAGATTGTCGCCTTGTACTCGACAGACGGGCGAAATCGTGTCCCTAAGTTGACACAACCAGTAAATGTTTCCTGAATATCTACAAGCCTCAGTTTATAAAAGAAATACCTAGTACAGAACTAACTGATGATCGGTTGGTCGAGTGGTAATTGACCCTGACTGCGAAGTCCATCAACGGTCTGGCGTTCGAACCCCGAAAGGTGGAATCATTTGTGTGATGAGCAGAAATGTTTGTTTCTGATTCAAACCAAAATCAATGTAATGCGTGTATGTTTATCCGTTGTCTAGTACTCATATAACAGGGTATCCTATTTTGGAGCTAGATAATTGCTGTGAATTGTCCCAAATATATTCATCCATACACTAGCAGTACCCGCGGCTTCGTACTCGTGGTAATTTCTCGAGGTTAAATTACTCTATGCACTATTCCAAGACCTAAAATACCAATATACTCGTACCAATATTTGATCAAAATTCCTTCAGCCGTCAAAAAGTTTTATAGATTGCTCGGCTTCTACTCATTTGATTGAGATACCAAGTACAACAATTTTTAAGAAAAACCTTAAGCTATCCAATAATGAAAATTGCATCGGAATCGATTCAGTAGTTTTTAAGTAATGCACGAACAAACATACAGACAACAAGTAAAATTATTGTAAAAATACAAAAAACCCGACTGCTAACAAGATTATTGAAAACGATCTGACCGCCCGGAGAAATAATCACACTAATATTATAGAAGCGAAAATTTGTATGTAAAAGAGTGTGTGTGAGTGTGTGTATGTTTGTAACTACGGCGGAACGGATTTGAATAAAAAGAGATTTTCGGAAAATGTATGAAAGCTGGTACTAAAATAATTTAAAATTCTAAACAAGATATTAGATATTTGTGAAGAAAGAGAATATTATTCTGATAATGACTAGCTAATAAAAACAAAAAGAAATGCCTCAATTTTTTTTTATTTGAGTTTTGTTTTTTGTTTGGTAGAATGAATACACTTGCCACACTAGGTACTCTAAATTGACACTACTGGCAACAGTAACATTTAAAACGGCACAATGTATGTAGATCTGGCACTGACAGCTGATGGATGTCAGATGACAGGACCTTAAGTTTTTTTTTCTACAGGCTTCACACGGGTTCTTTTTTGATGACATTGCGTAAGGAAAGTTTTGTCATTTTATTATTATTTATATTCAGATGTTATAATATAACAATTGAAATAGAAAAACATATAAAATATATAAATCTGTTTTATTTTATTCCCAGTGCACGAAAAACGCACTAAATTAATAGAATGGAAAATATTAAAAGCTTTGTTCAACTTTATATCTAGGAAAATATTTTCTCTTTTGTTTAAGAAATGGAGGCTCAATAAAATATAAATTACATATATTTATGTAGCACAGAAAATAAGCTTTTAAATGAGGTATAATATCATAGCTGCTGGATTTTTCTCGGAATAACGTACCACTTCTGAACATCTCCTTTGTTATGGAAGTAGCTAATACCCTGGAATAACACATATGCTACTTTTTAACCCGTAAAAATGCACGGTTCCTTAAAGACGCAGGTGAAACCGCGGGGCGCAGCTTGTATTGATATAAATTTTATGTTTATATTTTACATTGATATATTACTTTACTTCAATAGTTGAAATTGCAACATTATACTATGGACATTAACTTGAATAATCTAAACTAGAAAAATTTGCAAGAAGCTAAAAAGACAATTGCGACTGATATAAACAATTTTTTTTTAAATAGTCTTTTAAAAACCATCATTTTGGTCCACCATCATTCGATAGGTTTTAGTCATTTTTATTTCCGTCGGAAATACAATATGGCAGATGTAAGCCGCCATATTAGTTTTCTTGACACTTAATAAATACCAATAGCACTTTCGTAATCAAGAAAAATTCAAAACTACCTCAATAATCAAAATCCATCAAGGCGTTTAGGCTGTAGAACGTGCCTTAGAAACGTACAAACAAACAAACATACATACAACCCAAACGCATAATCCTCCGTGCAGTCAGGTAAAAAGACACACAAACAGAGAGACACGATTTAAAAAAATGTTATTTTCTAGAAACGTGTTCGTTTGAATAACTTTCAACCCCTATCCTGCGGGAATCCTTTAATTTTTCGGGATGAAAATTATCCTATTTCCTAACTAGTATATGAACTCAAATTGGGCCAAGTTTCGTTTGAATTCATTCAGTAGTTTCGGCCTGATGTGCGGCCAAGGTACAGATAGACAGACAGACACGCAGAAATGAATAAAAATACAGTTTTTGCTTCAGTATCGAATATAGAACAGCGTCCAAAAAATATTACATTCAATGTACAGAATTGGACCTGTTATAGTTTGATTATATCTACCTACCTATATATATATATATATATATATAGGTAGGTAGGTTCATATTGCTTTATTATAAGTATATATATATATATATATATACTTATAATAAAGCAATATGAACGAACAAGTCTAAGACCATTATAAGACTTCGTTTTTTATTATCAAAGTAGATAATAAAAAAATGGTCTAGTCTAGGGTACTTATTAACATAAGCTACTGAACAAAAATATAATATTTTTTTAATCATATATACTATGTTAGTCTGTATGTTGGTTTGTTCACGCATCACGTAAAAACTATTGGACCAATTACAATTCGGTTTTATTAATTATTATAAAATTGGTGTAATTGGTATCTCAATCCGATGAGTAGAAGTCGAGCAATCGATAAAAACCTTTTTGATGTCTGAAGAAATTTTGATCAAATTTAATGTTGGTATGTTGGTATTTTAGGTCTTGGAATAGCACATTGAGTACTTTTAACCCAGAGAAATTACCACGCGTGTGAAGCCGCGGGCACAGTTAGCTAATAGACGTATTCAGAAGTTTGTAATTGAGCCCGTATAAAATAAATACTATTATTTATGGGTGATTTTCCAAAAATACGACAGAGCTAGTATTCGGCTTTACTAAGTTTGTAAAAGTAGTTAAATTAATAACATGTCTGGGAACATACCTAACAAAATTTTCAGAAACAGTTTGGTATCCTTAGAAAAAAACACGAAATTTCTCATGAAAATGACTTGTTGCATCGCTGTTCACGTTATTTTCAGCGACAGCAAAATCGCCGTTGTCGCTGGCAGATAGCTTAGTCCACCATTTAATTAACTACCCAGGCTTGTGATTAGATTCCACATTCAACTTACGGCCTGTATAATATTCAGCTATTTAATCAAACAGCTAGGCAAATGATTTCGGATCGATCACGTTTAACTACTTGCCTTGGCTATTCATTTAAATTTAGTTCCACATTTAAATATAGTTCCACTTTCTGCCACCTGGCATTGACCCCATGCACTGTCAATACACGTAGTATCGCTACCTAGTCTGTGGTCAATATTAGCGTGGGCATGCAACAATATTGTTGGTGTTTCTCAAAGTATGATTGCATTTATGCAAAAAAAAATAGTAAAATGGAAGAGTGTTGTGACAAAAATAATGTGAATTTAGCTGTGACTTTTCTGTTTGAAAACTACTATGTTTGATAGAATTGAGCCCATAAAACTAGATAAGTCAGTAAGGTTGAAAATTAAAATTGTTTATAAATATTTGTCTCCTCGCGAACTACTTACTATATTTGATAGAATTGTGCCTAAAAAACTCGCGTCTAAAAGCTAGGTAGGTAAGGTTGAACATGAAAACTGCTTTTAAACATTTGTCTGTTTGCAAACTATGTACTATTTTTAATAGAATTGCACCTAAAAACTAGCTAGGTTAGTTAGGTTGAACATGAAAACTGCTTTTAAACATTTGTCTGTTTGCAAACTACTATGTTTGATCCAATTGCGTATTTTTAAAAGCTTTTACGTACCTTGCAATGTTTGTTTAATGTATTTTTGTGTAGGTCAAATCTTGCAATTTGAATTAGAACCACTTTCTCTTACCTTACGGAGTTGATTTTTTGCATGTTGGTTCAGTTTCGATGACAATGCATTTTTATGATAAGCGTGACCTGCATCGATATCCAAGAACAGCGCCAGATAACGGAACTCTTCTGCGGTCAACAGCACTGTAACGAAATTTACACATTCTATTACGATAGCTGGTTTAAAGTTTCACTATGACATGGCAGGACCACTCCGGGTTGGCTCTTGACTTGGGAACTCCTCAACGGTTCACAGCACATGCACGAGTTTTTGTTTTTGTATATTATGATAACCTGTTTGAATTTTTGCGGCAGCGATCATCAGCTTCTTGTAGCTACAATACAAATAAGGCTGAAGATTATTCCTGGGCCAAAACCGACACTTAATTTTAAAAATATTGATTTGGATAGTTTTAGGAGGGGGATGGAAAGCAATTTGGAAGCTATGGCATCGGAGGGTTTTGAAGATTGTAACTCCTCGTGGGAGGTTTTGAAGCAAACTATTGTGCAGACTGTAATTCAGAACGTTTTACCGCAGCAAAAAATGAGATGATACATCAACCCTGACATTGCAAAATTCATTTTGGAAAGTAGAGAACTTTCCAGCATAACAACAACAAAAGAGCAAGAGTGTTATTCAGATCTTAGGAAGGAAATCCAAAGATTATGCAGAAATGACAAAAATGCTTATATAATTAACATCTGCACTGACCTTGAACGCCACTCAGTTAAGAATGAAATCAAAGACTTGTTTCGGAAAGTAAGGGAACTAATACGCAAAGCTGCTCTAAAAACATGCGCCGTAGAAGATGAAGACGGGAACTTACTATCCGGAATTGAAAAAGTGCTGGAAAGGTGGTAGAGGTATTGCGCAAGGCTATATGGTTTTGATATAGACAACACAGAACCAACGGTGTTTGAACAAGAACCAAATATTTTACGAAGTGAGGTCGAGCATGCTATTAAGATCCTCAAGTAACAAGTCACCGGGGAAAGATGGTATTCCAGCGGAACTAATCATAAACATAACCGCAAAAGGTGTAGACTTACTGAAAAAAAAAAACTGTAATGCTATTTGGAGTACAGGAACATGTCCCGAAGATTGGACGGAATCTGTATTTGTACCATTGCACAAAAAGGGCTCTACAAAAAAACTGTAACAACTTCCGTACAATAGCTTTGATGTCGCATGCAAGCAAGATAATACTCCACGTTATCAATAACCGGCTCAAGTACTACCTCGACTGGTAAATACCTCCTGAACAAGCCGGCTTTGTGAAGGGCAAAAGCACCAGATAGCAAATTCTTAACGTGTGCCAAATAATTCACGCGTGGGTTCGAATCCTGCAAGGTGCAATCATTTGTGTGATGAGCAGAAATGTTTGTTTCCGAGTCATGGATGTTAAATATTCGTATCTATGTATGTTTATCCGTTATCTAGTACCCATAGTACAGGGTATCCTAGTTTGGGGCTAGGTAATTGGTGTGGAATTGTCCCGAATATATTTGTTTATTTATTTATTTAATTAAAAAGAGTCGGGAGTTTAACACGCCTGTCGTTCTATGCTTCATAGATTACGCAAAGGCGTTTGACTGTGTGAAATGGGATAAAATGTGGAGCGTTTTGAAGAACATGGGTGTACCGGACCACTTAATACATCTCATCCGAAATCTCTACACGAGAAATCGTTCCTATGTACGGGTTAACACCAAATGTTCCGATGTGTTCCAAGCAAAGAAAAGAGTTCGACAGGGCTGCATGCTTTCACCCATGCTCTTTTACATTTACGGCGAATATATCATACGCAAGGCTGCCGAGAGCTGGATAAGCGGTACGTGGATGACACAGTGTTGCTTGCATCTAATACACTAGAGATGGAAAAGATGTTGAGTAGTCTGGAGTTCGAGAGTAAACTTTTAGAGCTTTCCATCAATAAGAGCAAAAGGAAGCTCATGGTTGTAGACCAAAGTAGCGCACTTGGTGACACTGTTTATGTTCCAGGTATAGACTGTGTAGAGGACATCATGTATTTGGGAGCCAACATCCGGAATGATGGAGACTGTACCGCAGACATCTGTAGTAGAATTGCTATGGCCAAAGACGCAATGAATAGACTGTTGCACATCTGGAAGGACAGGAGATCTCCAAAAAGACCAAAATCCGACTAGTCAAAAATATTGTCTTCCCCATATTCATGTACGGAGTGGAAACGTAGACAATCCGCGAGAGAGAGAGAGAAAGAGAATAGATGCATTTGAAATGTGCTACTGGAGGCGCATGCCCCGGATCCCATGGACATCCATGTTAGATGTAAAGGCCAAAACCTGTAAAAACTGATCATCTGCGCGAACGTTCAGAGGAAGCGAGCGCGTGGTAGATCCCTGATGCGATGGTCAGACCAGCGTAAGGAAAACAAGACGTCCAAGTTTGAAACAGTAGTCCGAATGGCCACAGAGAGGAACCGACGAAGATGCCTTATAAATAACTGGAATAAGAATAGTGATCGCAATCTTCAGCCACTATAGAGAGAGTTTGAAGTTTTACCATGACATAGCTGCTGCACTCTGGGTTGGCTCCTAACTAGGTAACTCATCCACGGTTAACAGTACTAGCACGAAATTTTGTGTACGCATTATATTATGATAGCCCGTTTGAAGTTTCACCATGACATGGCTGCTGCATAAAGGGTTTTTATAATGATTTTAATTGTACTTATTTTGTCACATGGTCACCCTATTATATGAATGGCCTAAGCAATCAGCCAGACAGTTCATTAAATGTCCATTAGGCCGTTAGTTGAATGGCATCATTTAATCACAAGCCTAGGCAGTAAATTAAACGGCGTTATTAACGGTTAATTATTAAGCTATCCGCCTGCGACATTTCTATATTATAAGAATTGCCGTGCGTCCCGTAAAAAACACCAGCTTATGCTGAATAGTGTACATATTATATTTGGAAATTTTTGTTTCAGTACTCAATTTTCGATGCCAAAGTTATTCAAAGGAAGCAGGGTTTCCATTTTTAAAGTAACTGAAAAGGACCCCATCAAATTTTCATCTGAAATAGTTTTTAGAAACACATTTATGGTATGTAAGGTTTTTTTCTCGAATTATTAGTAAATTGAATTTTAGTAATTTTTGATTTTGCATACAGCAAGTTTTATTGTTTATAATCAGTAACATATTAATAAATAGGTACAAATTTGATATTGTATATTTAAATTATTCATGAATTAGTTGCGATCGCAGCTTTGCCTGCGTAGACAGTGTTGAAAAATATCCAATGTGTTATTTTTACGTACCTACTTACCATACTAAGTTTCATCTAAATCCGTTATAAAAAAAAAACACTTATTTTTTCCTGAATTTTCCAGTTTTCCAGAAAGTAAAGTTAGAAAAGCGGCCCACTTTTCCAACTTTTCTTTCTCTAAAAACATTATTCGGACTATAACGAATATGTTTAAAAATATAAGCCAAATAGGTCCAGCTGTTCTCAAATGGTGAGCTTACCAACGAACATCATTTAACTTATATTTATATAGAGGAAGATAGATGGTTATAATCTAATTTCCCATATTATGTTTTCAGTTAGTTAAGTGGTGTGCTACCAGCGAACAGCATTAAACTTTTACTTATATACAGGATGATAGAAGGTTGTAATCTAATTTCCCATTTTATGTTTTCAGTTAGTTAAGTGGTGTGCTACCAGCGAACAGCATTAAACTTTTACTTATATACAGGATGATAGAAGGTTATAATCTAATTTCCCATTTTATGTTTTCAGTTAGGAGACCTGCGTTTAAGATATGACTACTTTTTAAGCGACATTTGGGTCCTAGATTTGAAGAATGCAAGTTTCAGCCATCTAATGAAAATGAATCCAATAATAATGCAGAAAACAGCACAAATATTTCACGTAAGTACAATAATGTCAATAATAATTTAAAGTTTTTTTTATCAGACTGCGCAAAGCAAAGTACGGGTATTGTGTTTATCAGCCTATGTATGTCTGTTCCTTTGTGGCATTATATAAACCAAACGCGTGAACTGATTTTTATGATTCTCAAGTCATTAGATTTGTCTTAATCTTACGAGTGCTACTGAAGACATGACATTAATCAAAATTCAGTGTGGCATCAACCAGACGCAAAATAATGAATAATAATAAAAACATACTATATTAAGTGGGGTATCATTGAATAGGTATTTGAAAATCATCTTTTTTTCATTTCGAATGACCATTTAGGATCTATAACGATTTATAGTTGGTTATCAACCATTCTCACTTAAGTTTTTGCTTCTTTTTAGTATTATTCGCAGTCTGGTTTTTAAGAACTTTGGATTTTTTGTAAGGCTACTTCACTAACATAAGAACCTCGGTTATACGAGGTAGAGTAAACTTGAATTTGTAATACATTTTTGAGTTACGTACGTTTCAAATGTGAACTAACTAATAAGGGAAGTACTTAACTTACAAAAAACTATTTTTTCTAAGTTATGTGCGGTTTTCCATCGCTCCGTGCTTCGAAGGGCACGTTAAGTTGTCGGTCCTGGCTGTTATTAATTGACAGCAGTCGTTACGCCAGTCAGAGGCCCTCGGGCGGCCTGATAAACTTTGACACAAGAGGCCAGCACTACCTCATACGACAAACAAACATTTAACTTTTTAACTGTACTCAAGTGTTTTGCTTCACTAGGATGCATCATAAGTACCTATTTCTATTCATGACTTCCCTAAAGTCACTTCCTTGATCGACGGTCAAGTGGAGTAAAAAAATGTAGGTCATGGAAATGAATAAACTAATGACGCCATTCTGTAGTATTTTATGGCATTAATTGTAATCAAACTTTACACATAGATGTTAAATATCATCAACTTATTATACTAGGTACTTATGTAACTTATTATGTAGCTAAGAACTAATTTGTGTAACTACATATCTACCATATTATATCTACATTTACAAATTTATCGTCAAGCAACATAGACCTAGTTAAAAATGACAAGATTATATACCAGTCCCTCGGGCGTGGACCGCTTAAATTAGGTGCAATATACACAATTTTCTTTTAGCAAAATTGGAGTAGCGTATGTGTGGCATTGACTCTCATTCTTGTCCCAGTCTGCGTATGCCTATCTTTCTATCTTTGTTGTTAATGTCCATGAAGCACGACGACCAACGGTGGTCTTCCCCCTTTAACTAGATCTATGTCAAACAAACAAAATACATTCAAAGCTGATTCGTCATACAAAATTTGGAGATTATTGTATGATATGAGTATATTGAACATCGCATCGTGACTAACAGTACTTATATGAACAAACATAACCAATGTAAAGTTGTATATCAATTTAGTCATTGAACTAATACTAACTATTTCACCTGTCGGAAACATTGTAAGGCAAAGTACTTTTTCCATTAAAAAAACAACAAAATGCAAATTATTTATTGCATCAATTTATGTATCACTTTTGAGTAATTAATACAGTAGCTTTTAAAATGTTCTTAGATTTGGGATGATAAATTGTATTTACCATGTATATCATGTTATATTTATTTATTTATATTTAATTGTACAAAAGCAGTTATCAAATTACAACTTAAAAAAACTAAACTTAATTATAAAGTACAACTTATAAAATTTGTTAACCAAAACAGAGTACACAGCATTAACCAAATAATATTAATTAAAAATAAACAACTTCAAAATATAGTTACTGTCAAATAAAATTAATTTTGAAATTTGAACTTTCAAAACTGCAAAGATTTTGATGAAAAATATCGAGTTCAGAACAAACAGCATTATAATGATGACACATACGATGAAGTGGATTATTATAATATATATGAAACTTTATTATTTGAAATTGGAATACTGAATAATCAAGGGTTTCGAAACATATGCCCGCCTTATTTATAAAAAGTTAAGCAATGATTAGTAATACTGCGCACTGCAATATTGTACTGCGCTGTAGTAATTGACGTTTATTAACTTTTTATAAATATGACCGGGGCTTATTAGTGTTGATATTTAAATGCATTAGTAGTTCATCACTTAGCTGGCCATTAACAATTTTATGCAGTAGGCAAAGGTCGGTGATATTGCGCCTGAATGCAAGATTATGAAAATTAAAATGCTGAAGAGGATTTTCTTATTCGGGAAGAGTACGTCTCAAGCTATGTCTAATGCTTAATTGTCTTAAAATCACTTCTGGATAGACTCAACCTTGTAAATATCAGTTTTATATAACGGTGACCACAGAGAAGAACAGTATTCTAACTGCGTTCTGACTAGAGAATTGTACAGAATTTTGAATAAGTGAAGCTATTTAAAAGGCTTAGCTGTACGCATTACAATGCCTAGCATTTTACTGGCCTTGCGTGCGATATTATCATAATGAAATTTATAAGTTAGCAAGGAATCAAACCATATGCCTAAATCTCGTAATACTTTAACCTTTTCTAACTTGGTACATTTAATTTAGTAATTAAAATGTAAAGTTTTTTGTTGTTAATGTAATATATTGTCATTTTTTAATATTCAAAGACAAACAGTTAATATGACACCATTGGGTAAGAAGATTAAGGTTGTCTTAAAGGAGATCACTGTCCTCAATGCTAGAGATCTCAGTGTAATGTTTGATATCATCAGCACAAGCTAGACAGGTCATTATTTCTAGAAGATCATTAATAAACACTAAAAAAAGGAGAGGACCTAAATTTGACCCTTGGGTAACTCCTGATGTTGGTTTATATGGTATGGATTCAAAACCATACTAGGCTACCAATTGAGTGCGATTCTTAAGATATGAAGATTGCCATGTATGCCAAGGTGTTGTTATTATTCAGGAGTATATCATGGTTCACGCGATCAAACGCTTTGGCAAAATCTGTATAAATTGAGTCTACCTGAGATTTTGTATTAAAAGTTCTGCATATGTAGTTTGTGTATGTTAAAAGATTAGATACAGTTGACCTTCCACCTCCAAATCAATGTTGATTAGAACTAAGCCTATGTTTAAAATGGTTGTATAATGGATCGTAGGCCGTACTTTCAAAGATTTTTGCTAAGGAATTTAAGATACTAATAGGCCGATAATAAGTGACATCAGATTTATCACCGGATTTGTGAATTGGTGTGATTTTGCTGATTTTACACAACTCTGGGAAAACACTCTCTTTCAATGATTTATTAAAAACGATAGATATCGGAATACTTAGCGCAGGAGCATACATGCGAATGAAAATTGATGGGATTCCATCAGGTTCACTGCCTTTGCTTATATCAATTTTATTGATATGTTCAAAGACATCATGTTCAGTAAACCCAATAATTACTTAAGGTGTCATTTGAAGGAGGAAATTTTGGAATGTATGTACCACTTGTTGGATTATTAGAACTGTAGACTGAAGATAAATATGTTGCAAAAGGTTTGTTATGTCCGTTCCGGAGTTAGTCACACAATTTTTATAATTAACTGATCTAAGAATGGCATTAGTGATCAGTTTATCGTTAGTGTATCTCCAAAATGCTTTTACATTATCTTTAAGGTCACTCAATTCTTGAAATGTGAGGCTTAAAGCACTGATTCATTAAAAGCTTAGAGCGAGTCCGTTGATACGCATAATCATCGTAGTCAGGAGGATTATTATATATTTTATATCTGTGATGATATTAATTTTGCTCGTTCAATGTTCTGATAAGTGATTTGGAAAACCATGGTAGATAATGACTGCTTCTATTTAAAGCGGTTGGAGTGTGATTATTAATAATCGTCCAGAACTCATTATAGAATAATTTTAAAAAGTCATTACAGTTTAGTAACTCTGCTTGATTATGCCAGTCAATAGAGTTAATATCTGTTGTGCATTTTGCAAAGACAGTTTTTCTAAAGTTTAATTTAGGTAAAAACGTACTACCTTCTTTTAGAATTTTCGTATCTACTTTTATTAGAAACTCAAGTGAAGGGTGGTACTGATCTTCTGGACTAATAGGAAAAGAGCGAGTTACTTAAAACTGCCCCATATCAGTTAAAATTAGATCGAGCACATTGTTAGTATGGTTGGGGATATTGTTATATTGCTGAAAATCTGTCGAATCCTGCTTAAGTTCTTTAAAGTCAAACTTCATAAATGTTTTTTCTTTTTTAAGAATAAGAATGTTTATTGACACAAAAAGACATAATGAACTATTCAAAAAAAAAAACAATAAACTTAAAATATAAGGTTATTGTTTTTTTTTGTATAGTTCATTATGTATTTTTGTGTCAATAAACATTCTTATACATTTGTTATATTTTTTTTTATTACAAGTGTTATATACTAAACTAATTGTTGTTTCAACCTTTGTCGATTAAATCATTCGTATGAATAAAGCTTCGTTAGTTGCAAAATAATTAAAGCCCGATTGCGTCATGCTTCTTTAGTTGCGAGCCGAACATTTTATCGATTTATTTAAAAGCTATCGAATTTAGGGCTCTTTATTTGATCTAAATTAGTAGTAATAACATGTAGCAACACAATATTAAATTTATATTTCACCTCTACGCTCTAGTTTTTCATAAATATTTTTTAAAGATCACGCATGATTTTTGCGGGAATTTATTTCGATTTTACACGATTTAGAAAAAAACCTTTACTATGTCGTTTTTATTTTTTATCTGTTAAAAAGGTACGTCTAAAGCGGTCAATAATAAATATAAAAAGCCATAGGTCGTCGCTGAAGATTTCGAATAAAAAAATATTGAAAATATCAAATCCATACATTTTGACCTTTTTTCAACTTCCCACTCGTTTTATAAATATTTTAATTCGGAATCGAGTAAAATAAATTCAAATACGTATTTCTGATTTATATGTTCTCAAAACGCAGTTATTTGTTTATATGAGAGGGTTCTCAAGTGGCCATACAAACGGTTTGTTTACACAAGGGCCGCCGGGCCCAGATTGGCTTCCGGCGGCCGCCACACAGTTTGCGCTTTTTTTTTTAACCGCCACACTTGAGCGGTTATAACAACATTGTTAACACGAATAAAGTCAAGTACTGTAAATGTTTTGATAGTATCGTTATTCTTTATAATTTGCCAAGTCGCTCTACATTTATTATTGGCATGTTTACTATAATTATAGTTATAATTATTTTGAGAGCTCTGAATACATCTCCTGAAAATAGAACTTATATGTTTGCAATGCTAATTTCTTTTCACATGTTTTATTTCTATAATAGAATTAGATTCCGTTTATATTTACTAGATTGACGTATGCCTTTCGTAATCCAGGAAGGAGCGGAATTTCTCCTGTTAATTTTCCGTCTTTCTATTAGAAAGCAAAGGTCGTAAAATAAA
This sequence comes from Alsophila aescularia, assembly GCA_946251855.1. Lineage (NCBI taxonomy): Eukaryota > Metazoa > Arthropoda > Insecta > Lepidoptera > Geometridae > Alsophila > Alsophila aescularia. Next base: position 12,464,239 of record OX276385.1, read on the forward strand.
TAAAAAATGTCATGAAATTTATTAAATACATCATTAAAGTTAGCCGCATTGTAAACTTCGGACCAATTTAGGTAAGATAAACATTCCACAAGCTTTTCAATATGTTCCCTGCCATAATTATTTGTGTCTGAATACCAATGGCTAATTACTATTGGCTTTTTTGAGACAGGAATTGATAAAATCTGGCCTGTTTTATGGTCTGAAAGACACAATTCATGCACTGCCCCTTTCGCATCTTGAACATTACTTATGAAGTGATCAATACATGATTTTTGTCGTGTTGGTTCCGTTATATGAAAAATTTGATAATAATTAAGAGCTATGTCACGCACACGAGCAGTAATATTATTAACTTTAAGGGTATCTATATTCAAGTCACCCGTTATTATAATTTTTTTAGTACGTTTGGTTGATATTTTATGCAAAATTGTCTCTAAATTGACAAAAAAAAAGAGTCCAGTAAATACATAAAACTAGGAAATTTAATGTGGGTATACTGATTCCACAGCATTCGAAATTTTTATCTACGTTGATCTGTTTACATAATGGTAATTCTAAATAATATTCTAAATTATTTCGTAGAAGAATGCATACACCTCCATGTTTTTCGTTTTTTCGCGGATATGATGATGCCAATTGAAATCCTTTATGAGCAATATTAGTCTCATTTCCACCTTTGACAAAAGTTTCAGATAGGCAGATCATGTCAATATATTTATTATTACGCAAGAAATTGTCGACACATAATTCTAACGTTTCAAGTTTATTAAGTAGTCCCGCTATATTTTGATGGAAATCTGTCATAATATCATTACTTTGGAGAAAGAAAAAATGTACAGCTTTGTTCAGTACTAGAGTTATCGTCTGTACATTTTGGTCCACTTTCTCCGTTTGCACGCTTAGAAGTATTTGAGAAATAATCAAGCAAAGTTTGTTTCTTTGGCTGATTTTTTATCTGTGTACTAACATCAACATCACATTTTTTGCAGGTTTTTTGTAATAATGGGTTATAGTAGTTTACACTAAATGTTTTGATCTTGACATGCCTTTTACTTTTTCCTTGTTGCAGTGTAGACGGTTCCTGATTTTATTTAGATTCAAATAAACACTGTTGTAGTACCTGCAGTCAACAATAAAACAATTTTTTCTACATAACTCCAACAAATAGTGGTAATTCGACAAAATTTTGTTCTGTCACACGTTATAAAATTACAATTAGGAACATATTTACATAGTGTTTTAATTGTGTTATTTAATTTTACATTATTTAAAAATCGGTAGTCATTTACATTAATGACAATAATGTAAAAAAAAACCAACCGCTTAAATGCACCTGAGAGCTCATATAGTAGTTTACCAGGGTTACTATCATTCTCTCCTACACACAATACAACCTGATCACGTTATACATTTATATTTAGATTATTTTGACAGTCTCGTAAGACGTTTTCCAAAGTAGCAAAAGGTTTTGTGAACGCAAAAATATCGTAGTCTTCGTATTTACCGCACAATTTTTGTATGAACAAGGTCAATACGGACGCAAGTCCTGCAATTTGCTGAGTGCCGTATAGTAACTTTGGTTTGCCTGCAAAATCTGTTACTTCGGTTATGAGTAGTAAGTTGTACATCATGGATGATTGTCTATCATCAACTTATTAACTTTCGCGCTAAAATTATCATATTTTTCACTCAGGAATGTAACCGAGCTTTGTAAATCCTTCAGTTGCTCTTCCATTGGTGAAACAACAATTATCATTTGTTCGCGTAATATCTTAGGTAGCTCTGCCTTGAGCGCAGTCACAATATCATTTTTCAGGGCCCTGATTTGGGATTCGGTATTAACTTCTAGTGCCACGGGGACATCATCATCATCGTCGCTGTTGCTAGTTTGGCATTCCGAGGACGGTGCGGGCTTAATAGGTGTACTCGAGTTATCACCACCCCGCTTCATCTTAGCACAGCAGTCCGAACATGACCACCCTTCAGCAATTCACGTCGATGAAAGTGCTTTACTACCCTGTTAATTGACACATGTTTGGTGAAAATCGGATTTACATTTCGGACACTTAACCCGATGGCGCTTTCTTTCTTGCTTACAGCCCCCACATGTAAAGGCCATTATTATTGTGGATTCTTCAAGCGTCAAAAACAATGTTTTTTTATAAAAAAAAAAACAAAAAAAAAGTGCATTATGATAATGATAATGATAATCTGTATCCGTACGTTCAATACACTAGACCAACGTAACAGATAAATGAGTCGGCGAAACTTGTGAGCAGGTTCTCCAATACTTGTGTTTTGTTTGCAAGACTTATTTTCTTTCTTAGGTTTACCCCCAAGTTAAATTTCTCAATCATAAATTCACATTTGATTTGGGTTATTTTACGTTTATTCACTGGGGTTTTAAATAGATTTGTACGAGACCACACACATATACATTTTGTTTACACTTTGCATACAATAGCTTGAGTCCTTTACAACTATAAATAATTTATTTTGAATACTTTTGATCAGTGATAGCTCGACAGTGTTCACGCAATAGTGACGTTGGACGAAGCCGCGGGTACATCTATTTCTAGTATAAAGTACAATTTACCAAATTTAGTTCATTCATTATATAGTTTTTTAATGATTGCTCGGCTTCGTCTTATTGGATTGAGATACAAAGGACACCAGATTTTAAGTCAAATCCTCAAAGTTATACATATAACAGTGAAAATCGTATTTCACAGAAATTCAAAATAATGTTATATTCTGGTATAGCTTATTTTAAGACCCATCAACCAATTCTTTTTTATTATCTTATTTGTAGCGACTGTTTGTTAATTATAGGTGTATGGAATAAGAAAACTCATTTGTATATAGTTTTAGTTTTCAAGTGCCGTTTCAGAGTTGATTCTCGCTTAGAAATTAAAATACATTTTTGACCCACCCGATCGATACTCCTGAAATACGCCATATTCATGTGCTATAAAACTTCATGTAATTTCAGGAAGGTATGGGAATAAGGATCCAGGCGATACACGTCCTAAATGCAACGATTTTTGTGTCGCAGATTGCGAGCTTTATGAAGCAGTTCTTTAGCCAAAAGATCATGGATCGCATCATCATCCACGAAAGTGTTGAAGAACTGCACAAGTATGTGCCGAAACAGTTCCTGCCAAAGGATTATGCTGGTGATGAACCTTATCTGATGGAGTTTAAAGGTATTAATAACTAGTGTCTCTGTGAACTGTAGACCTCGCGAGCACAAACTTTTATGCAAACAATCTAGCAGTGCACAGTAACGCCATCTAGTGACCTTAATAACTAGGCGATGATCAGGTAGCGATATATCGCCAACACACCTCATTGCGCGTTTACTGCGCGTGCGCACGCGGCAACTAGTTAAACTTAAATTAAAAATCAAGGTGCTCCATCAATCCCTATCTAGTAGGTAAAGGGTTAATTCCACTGGTAGAAACCTAAAAGTGAGCAATTTAGTACATTTAGAGGAGCTATTCTGCTCATCACGCCGAAGATCCTCATCAGATCTTTACCAATTTTTTATGAGACCAATTTAAAGTTACTACCTTTCAAATAAAAAAAATACTATTGAAAGAGGAACACTTTCAAAAAATCCCGACGACTAAAAATACGTTAAACCTGCATAATAAGTTTCGTCTAGATCGGTTGAGAAATGCGACCTGTAGAGAAGAACAGCTGGACATTCGAACATTCGCTTGACATACGAAAGCATTTTTGTCCAAGTTTAAATGGAGACGCTTCGCTCGCACTTTGCTCACTAGGTCTATAATAGGAATAAATAATACCATTAGTGGTACGACTAGTCTTCGAGTTTGAAGTCACTCAGCGGGCTATGGAAAGGCTAGGCTATGCTCTGAAAGATCGTATCCGGAATATTCCGGAATGAGGTGATCTGGCAGAGAACCAAAGTTGTCAACATAGCCCTTAGGATAAGTAAGCTGAAGTGGTAGTGAGCTGGTCATATTTGTCGAAGGACTAATAACCATTGGGTAAACGTGTTCTTGAGTGGAGACCACTACTCGTCAAACGTAGTGTAGGGCGACCTCTTACGTGGAGTTATGATATACGCAATATGGCTGTCAGCTGTTGGAAAAGAAAAGCTGAATATCGGGCTTAAGGGCATGCTTTGGTAGAGGCCTACGTCTAGAACTAGCCTGACACCTGGCTATAATGACTAGGAGTTATTAAGTTTTGTTTGAATAGAAGATTACTTTGTACAGTCAATTAAACATTTAAAAACAACTATGATACGAAAGTAAGTGCAGATTAATTGTCAGCTGTTTTATTTAAGTAGGTGGGTGGTAGGCTCTTTTCATTTTTATTTTGCGTCATTCTAACAGGATCTTGTACTAACAAATAGTTTTAGCTTGTGTATCCATACCAATATATAAAAGTGAAACGTTGTCTGTTTATTTATTTGTTTGGGGAGCTTTCACGCGTTAACGGCTGGACGGATTTTGATGAAATTTGGAATGGAGATAACAAAGAAATAAAAAAAAACAAAGAATAAAACAAAGGATCGTTTTATCCCGGAAAATTGTATTTACAAGAAAACTGGAAAATGTTGATTACTCGCTGTAAGGAACGGTTGCCATGGAAACGAAATAACAAGTCTGTCAAATAACTTCAAGAGCATTGGTGCTATACCTACTTTTGCATTAGTTTTTAACATCCTAGACGAACATAGCGTGCTTTTTTCGCGAAAAACAGTAGTCCGCGCGGACGAAGTCGCGGGCGGAAAAGCTAGTAATTATCTATAATTAACTCTGCTGACCGAGTGTCAGTATCAGCACCCATCTTCATATTCCAGCAGCATCCAGTTCATCAATGATCTTAATCAATTATATGCGGATTTCAATGCTATTGCTCAAAAATGGTCAAGGAAAACAGCATGTCTAAGAACAGAGTGCTGTTATTGCGTTAATTCACCTGTTATCGGATTAGTTCACTTTGTAATGATGGAGAAATTAGATCAAACTCAAGATACATTCAAAGAGATTTGTCATTATAATAAACGCTTTAACCAATTTTTATCCCATATTTTCAGACAAATATGAAAAAGGAGTTCGGAGCACGAAGACAAAGAAGTATTTAATAGAAGCCAGCAAAATGATATCGAACGAAAGCAGGCGACCCAATGAAGACAAGAATAGTGAATTACTCGTTGGCTCTTTCAGAAAATTAGACTTTGACTAACATGAAAAGATACAAGGATTGAAAAAATTTGAGAGCAAATTAAGACACCTAGTAAGAGATAAGCGTTACATGCCAAAGTACGCCTAATACTTCATATCGTTCATAACATCACTTATTACCAACAAAAACTAAGTCTTGTTTCCTAACATTACTGACTTCTTTATTGACGAAATAATAGGATAAGGATATGGTAAGGATTTATATTCAAATTTAGTTAATAATGAAGCTTAATAGTAATTCGTGGCTGGTACATATTTAAACAAGACTATTTGGGTTAAAATTAGTAAGTATTTATAAAAGATTTTCTATAATTATATTATAACCTTTTTGAACTAGTGCGGATAGCTGTTTCTTTTTATTTGTACACGATTCTACAACGGGGTACACGGGCTATTTAAATTAGTCATCATTTAAAAAGAACGGTTATTGTGACATAACAATAATGGTTAGACATAACCTTGGGGACTTATTTTGAATACAATAAACATGTAGTATATTATTTTATGTATCATTAATAGTTTTTGCAGCGGACGCCAAATAATGACTTTAATAAGCAAATTTTTGGTACATTGGGTATTGCAATTTTAGTAGGGAACTATTTTTTTTGAAAAATATTATTTAGTAGCATGGGATACCCATGCTACTCGCTGATAATGTAGATTTCTATAGGCGAAAGAATTTTTAAAATCGGTTAATCATTGTTTGAGTTTATCCATAACAAACAAACATACAAAAAAAAACCTAATCTTTTCTTTTTATAGTAGAGTGTAGATTTATTGCTCAAACCTATTGAAACATCTCAATTGGGCGCGTGAACACTATACATATGTTGATGTATTCTGTGATCAAGTTTTTATCATATAATCGTGGATAATGCATAGTAATACTGTCGGAAATTGTCTAGTCTGACTCTAAACCCGTGACCAATCATTTTAGCGCAATCATTATCTTAGAATTATTAAAATTTGTTTATATTAATTTATAATGCATTTTTAAGTCAATAATAATGAATATTTCAAGCATTATGATACTTTTATCCTAATTTGAACAATAAGCGCAGCTTAACAGTATAATTTATAAGTATATTTTTGGTTTGTAATCCAAAATAAGATGATTATAACGATATTAAAGAAGCAATTTCGCTAGCTCTGTTTAATAACTTATGTTCTTTTGTTAAATGTACAAATGTACAAGTACATTTATTAATCAAGTCAAAAGTTGTTGGGTTGTCAATATATGCAACGTCACCAATTGAATTATCCTACTATAATTACAAATATTATAGTATGCGAGCTTACACTCCTCAATCAAGCTCCATTCAGCCAAAATCAATAGGTAGTCATTTTATTCCGACAAATGTTGTTTCCTTGAATAAATTGAAAAATATCCTGCGGAGCCGCGAGAGCAGATAGTGTAAGTACAGGGTCAAAATAAGTTTTAATTAAAATATTGTTTACCATCAATGACCCTGAAAATTTAGTAAGCTGTTAGTTTTAGTTATTTATAATGTATATTTAGAGGTTATATTTTTGTGATTTACATAACTTGAAGGTTGATTCCGGTTTGTTGAATTTAACGTTTTGACGTCTCGGCACTCAAATTGTTGAACGATAGGGTACAAACAGAAGCGGTGGCAGTGGCGTTCTTTTTTGTACGGATCGACACCTGCCGCCCGCTGTTTTGTATCCTAGGGCAACTGTATAGCCCTCAAATTAATGTATGGAATTTACTATTAGTGGTATAGGAACAGTAGTCAAATTAAAAAAACACATAAAGAGCATTGATTGTATTAACAAAATACCGCACCAATGATTATGAGCCCTACGGAGCACGGAGCGATGCAAATCCACACGTAACTTAGGATTACGTGTGGATTTGCATCACTCCGTGCTCCGTAGGGCTCGAAAGCTATGAGTCCCAGATGTTATTAATTTATAGCAGTCGTTAAGCCATGTCAGAGATCTGACAAACTCTGACACCAGACCAAGCACTACCTACCTTATACGATAAGAAATCAAACAACCAAAATACCTGAGCAAAAAATATACAAGGGGCTCTGTGAGCTTTAGACCTCGCGCGTACAAACTTTTTTGCAGACAATCTAGCGGTGCTCAGTAGCGCCATATAGTTACCTTATTGTAAAATGAACATTAATAACCAAGGTGCTCCATCAATCCCTACCTAGTGGGTAAGTGTCTGATTCCACTAGTAGAAACCTAAAAGTGAGAAATTTACTGCATTTTGAGGAGCTATTCTGTTCATCACGCCGAAGACCCTCATCAGATCTTCACCAAATTTATATGACACCAATTTAAAGTTATTACCTTTCAGATAAAAAAACCCATCAAAATGGGATCTAATGAGGCGGATATATTCAGTAGTACCCTTTTTGCCTCTTTTTGGGGGAAGTAAACCAATCAAAAATCCCCGACGACAAAAATATCTAAAAATTCGTTTATGCTGTATACCAAGGTTCGTCTAGATCGGTTGGGAAATGTGACCTGTAGAGGAGAACAGAGATCCGGACTGACATCTGAACCGTAAAAATTATCTTAAAAATCTAGCAGGAATCAAGCTTTCAGTTTCTAGTTATTGTTTAGTAGGGTAGATACGGATCTTACTACTGTATTAGTTTTAATTATTTAGCAAGGTTTTCTGTGATTAAAATTATGTTTACACTAGGTTTTAAGGTCTAATTAGGTTTATCATGTCTTACGAACTTATTTTAAAGGTGAAACATTTATAGAAAGGTATTATTAATATTACCAACTTGTATATTATTTCAGAATTCTGTTAGCAATATCACAGAATAAATAATAGTACAAGGCAATATTATAATGATAAAGGCAGAAGTTATCATTTAGTACCTATACCAAGGGACTTTATTTATAAAATGTGTGAATTGTATATATCAATAAAAAATAATTTGAATCATATAATCGTGTTTTAATCGAATTAATATCGGCAAAAATGAGTAAACAAGATTAAAACACATGTTGGGCCGATAGATACAAATATTTTATTCAAGTCAGCAAATGTTTAATTGTTCATTTGACGTGCTTGAATATTTATTGAAGGTTTAATGAGCTATTGAGGTTAGGTTGCAGAATAAATAATAGCACAGAATAAAGTTAGGTTAGGTGGTAGCATCGCCATCCGTACAAATTCTTAGGTCCTCCTTATAAAACTAATGAACTAGTTTTCATAAAAAAGTGATCTAATCGAAGTAAGTACTAAACACCTAAAATAAAAATTAATAATCCAAATCATTTTAGAAGTTTTAGAGATATGATAGCAAAAATAAAAAAACTACTTGATAATCTCCTCCTTTCGTGAAATAAATTAAAGGAACCGACGTATACTGTAATTGATCTCTGTGTAAAATAACGCAACAATAAAAAAATGAAGGTTCTAAGATTGTGATATCACAGTGTTAAAAAAAAACAGTTGTGATAATATCTTAGTAGGTCTGAGAAAAGTACGTAACAAAAACTTTAAATTTAGGCTAGGCCAGTCAGTGGGGGAAAAAAATTGGCTTTGCCCTACAAAAGGTGGAGTAGAAAAGTAGTTGTTTTGTATTGCTTCTTTGTGTCTTCTTTATACTTTGATACTTTTGTCATAAAGTCAAATGATGAGGAAATATTTAATAAAAAAGTCACATTCAATTCAAGATGGCGGCTAACGCACCGGACCCTCGAGGATTTTTCATACAATAATAATACCAAAGCAAAATAGGTACAAGGATCTAAAACAGGGAAAATAGACCATTTCCTTGAGAAACAACAAAAACTGGCGCTCTATGTCTGAGCGTGTTTGTGTGTAAATAATATCTCCTACAAAGGTCACTCAAAAGACGAGGAAGGGTGGAAACGATTCACCGCACTCCTTTCTGTTCCTTTGTTTCCTTGTTGTGGAATTTATCTTTATCATAATGATCATTGGCCTAATAACGAAAATATATAAAGATAAGAGAAGATTTTTTTGACATAATTACAACATAAAATATCTAAGAAAAATTAAACTTTCGAACCGGAACACAACTATTTCTTGGCGGTAGACTATCTGGCAAAGTAGTGGACTTCCCCAGGCGTCCTCTTGAAGAAGAGGTTACTAAAAATAACTATAAACGTACGTGCCATAAAAAAATACTATACTTAGGCCCATTAGGTCTCTCATTGCACTCTCACTTGCCTCTAAGAGGCTACTGCCCTCGGGGTGGTGGGATATAGGGCTAAAATAGTCAAAAATTGACCATCGACACTACAAAAGAGAAGAATTTGTTATGCAGTAGAAGAGTTTGGTTTGGTGTTTTGGTTTAGGCTCGCCACATCTGTGTCAGCCACATCAGTTGGGAACTGCAATAGACGGATTAGCGTCGCTGTTACTATAAAAATGCATGCCTTGGCCAAATCACAGTACATATATTAGTCTCAATATCAAGAATCTAAAGCTAGTTTGCAGAAGAAGTTAGTTTTATTTTTGTTGGCATTCGTTTTTTTTTTAATAATATTTTATGTCGTTTATTCGTAGACTACTAACTAATATATGTACTGTGGCCAAACTGAGCTCCATTAATAATAATACTTAGGTCAAGCAGGTTTAAAAATTACGGAGTCCCAACCCCCAAAATCGAAAGTGAAGCATCAAAATATGCCGATCCGCTCGTACGCACAAGCCTCATGCACACACACACCATGCTAAGCTGATCGGCCGCCATATAGCAGCAAAATCTCAATGTTAGTCGTGTTCATTCTGACAAGTTCTCATGAAAAATTATAAACAATGCAGTCTTTTGTGATTAAATTGCGTATCTACCACAAAACACCACAAATTATTTACTCACGCACACATACGCAGTCACGCTTCACTTTTGATTTGGCGGTGTCGAGTCATTCTTTTTTTAACCTTATTGATGTAGGTACTTCAATGTGTGCACTGTCACAGAATAAATAATAGAACAAGCACTGTGCAGGCACAGAATAAATAAGTGCAGGCAGGCAGAGTGCGGCAAGGACACGCAAGACTGTGCCTCGGCGCCTACCTTATTTTAGATAGTCTTCTTGTTGCTTAAAGCTGCTTTTAGTCAGGAGTAAGTATATAGGAATCCGCACGGCTTGCATTACACATGTATTCACATTTCATCCACAGTTACGTGGTAGCTCGGAGTTAATTAACCTCGTAATTCTGAAATAGATACCGCAGGATAGTGAAGCGCATATGTTACCGATCGGTCTCCACCGCTCCAAATAAGTGATCATTGATTATCGAAACAACTGATGCAATATGCTGTGTGGCAGATCGAGAGCTCTTGCTTCGGAGTAATCAGTCCGTATCCGCAATTATAGCGTACGTCAATCAATTGTTGAATTCGATTGTGGATTGATCCATCAGGATTGATAGAATGCAAAACCATGACTCTTTTTTTGGTCACACATTTTGTATAGGGTTCGTAAGGTGCATTTGTGATCATTCCTTTTGGTTTAATGGCAAGTAGGGTATTATTAGGGCTTCTGCATCACTTGCTCTCGTTTTGCTCGAGCAGCGATGCAAAACCGCCCAATAAACAGCCAGATGCAAATCCGATCAGTTGGAGTGGCGAGCGAGCCATTCTAAATGCAAGCACTTCATACTTAATACAAAAATGCGAAGTGTTCATTCCGATTAGTCTAACTATCGCGACTCATGCATGACTGAGATCAGTTACTTGATCTCTTAAAACATGACATCGAATTCATAAACAACGCTAGTACGTAGACGTACTAGCGTTAGATTAACTGATGATTTATGCTCTGGTAGCGACTTACATTTTATAACATGGTTATTAATATCGTATTCCTATTTTTGCGCCAGATCAGGCGTGCAGACTAGTGCTTGTCTCTTCGTTAAATGAACTATTGTAAACAAAATGCGGTCTCTATCATCCTCTCTAAGCGAGACGCCCATAAAGAATTCAATTTATTATCTCAATGTCTACGAACAACGGTATAGGTACTTGATGCGCGCGCCGCTCCTCGCGCCACCGTTGCAACCGTACGATTTAAATCGTATTTATACGACCTTTTTGCTAAAATACAACTTTTCCTAGTGTATGGTACGATCCCTTAAATAATTAAGTACACAACGCTGCTCATTATTTTATGCATATCAACGGACACTTTAAATGTAAACAAATAAATATATTGTTTCATGACAGGGTCATTGATATTCACTGACGGAGTTGTATTATAAGAATAATGAAATAAAATTCGTAGGTAAACATTAATATTAAAAGAATAATTTTATTAATTTGAAAAAAAATATCGGCAAATAGGGCAATTGTTATTTAATGATAAAGCACATTTTGCTCAGCTTATAGCGTGCCGACAAGGTATAAAACAAATACACAACTATCTTGTTAAACAAATTTTACAATTCAATATATTTGTTATACTATTTGTATTAATAATTGAATTAGCATCTCGAGTCGGAAAAGGTACAACGTTTCGGAGCTGATGTTTTTTTTCTCTGGATAGTATAATATATGTACAATCTTGAAACCAACGAGCATGTTCTTCCGCTGGTATATTCTTGAGGCCCCAATCTTTTAAGCCTCCACCGCAAAAGTAACATAAAACTTTGTCTTTTTCCCCTACATAAAAAAACCCCGCACCTGCCATTTCTTCAGGTGTTTGGGTCATTTCTCGAAACCATGTGTTGAAACTTTGGAAACGAAGTGTTTCCAAGGCAAATTGAGGGTGAGCAACTTGTTTGAGATTTATCACATCATTAGCAAACATCTGTAATTAAACAACAAACCTTTTTTATTATATTTTATAGGTTGACTAATATAACGCATGAATTTATTCGATAACTTACAACATACAGGTCCGTATGAAATACGCAACTAATATTAAATTTAATCTCTACTATTAGTTATACTCTCGAGTACCTTACCTACATAATGTTAGAATTTATCACCGTAAAAAAATATACTAACCTCATTAGTCAATTTTATTGACTAAATTGGAATAACAATTGGTCACCACTTCCCTAAATAATTGAAAATCTTGAGGGTTTGGGGGGGAAGGGGGATTTATTTCGTTATTGTGGATTGAGGATTGTAGGGCACAATTTTTACAATATACTTAACTTAGTTGAAAAACTTTTGCTTACACTAGTAAAGTACTGAACTATAAGCTAAATTAGTAAGATTGTAAGTACAAAATATAAATTGTTTGATTTTATAAAATTATTTGATTTTAAGTTTGTAGCGTCCATAAATAAACACGGAAATGTCTATAAGACTTATTGGTTACGGATACTTACTTTAATTAAACAATAATTATTAATATTGCATTATGTATGAAATCTATCATTTTTTAGTCTTTTAAATCAATCAATCAATCAATCATAGTGTTTATTTGCAAGAATACATTTTACAATATGGGTAAATACTTAAATAACTGTAATAACTGTAATAACTGTTTGTATATTTGAGTACTGTATTTTTTTTTCCATGATTTTTTCATTTGTTGACAATCATAAGCATGTATAATGCATCTACCTTTATGAGAATATAGTTAAAACTTAATAAATTGAAATGAATTGAGTGATAAAATATTTAGATACTATTTAATACGATTATACTTTATTGAATTTGAAGCGATACTAGCTCGGTGGTAAAAGGTCCCGGCCACCGATTGGGAGGTCGCGGTTTCGAAATCCTACCAAAACCTTGAGCTTTTGGTGAAGGTAACATCGTAACGAAATACATGGTGGTAGCACATTACCTCATGCTCGCCTGTCTTGCTACTCTATACCTACTTTACCACCCTCACCCAAGTAGGAAAAATCTGTCACCAAGGTGTTCCATTCCAGCAGCTATCCTTGAGAGCCAGTGTAATCTAAGCATAGTGTGTTAACACCCTCGACCACATCAGGTGAGATTGTGGTCAAACGCTAACCTATAAGAGACAAAAAAAACTAAATATATAAAAAACAATAAAACAAAATAAGTTAAACTTATGTAAATTCATTGCAAAAATTACTTTATGATATAGTATATAGGTATGCAAAATAAATATATCTTGATCAAAAAAACAAAAGTCACTTACAAAAATATTTTGTGATAAATCAAATTACTTACCGTATTAGTCCAATAATAACCTATTTTATTTAATATATTGGTTTTAGATTTTAGCATAGCTCTGTTTTTATTGGATCTATGTTAAGATACCGTATATAACCAATATAACATGAAACATCACTAACAATGACTCGTTGATTGCAAAGTACATAGGATGACCATATAAAAATTTCGTCTCAAATGATAGCGACATCACGGCGCCTGTCATAGGATCCCTAAAAAAATGTGAGTAAGGTATTGGTCACATATTGATTGGGGATAATATTTAGAAGACAAGGAATTATAAATCTTATAAGCACTGAACATAGGGGTTATAGTGCTCCACCAATCAACTTGATTATTTTCACATTAATTATTTAATACGTGGTATGATCTTAGCTTTACAAATTTAGCATTATAAATAGTCCCGATCTCAATAAATCACCATCAGTTATTTTAACGGCAGCCAGCAGTGATCATTCCTCCACTAGAGATTATCTTCAAAGACCGACAAAAGTATGTAAGTAACAACATATTATATAATATATATATATAAATAATTAAGTACTGGGTTGTGGATACTCTGAGTTAATAATGTGAAGCAACTTGTTCTCAGTATCAACAGCCTTATTCTTTATGTCTTTATAAATAATTGATATAATGATTAGTAAATAATGGCAGCTACCTTTTTGTTGTCAGGTTTTCCAACAATCCGTTCGAGTCGGACAGTGAGGTGCCGTCAACTTCACAGCGGAAGAAAACTACTAAGCAGCAGACTGCGAAAAAAGCAAGAAACCAACGCCTGCGCCTTTATTTGGGTCAGAATCTTAAAGCGACGAGCCAACTACGTCGGCTGCGGCTATGGCATCAAGGAAAAAAAGGAAACTTCAAGTTTTCTCAGATTCAGAGGTATGTCGAAATACATAATGCAACTTTTTTACAAAATAGACTAATGCTGACCACTTTCTGACCTGATATTATGTGAAAATGCAGTGTACAATATAACACATTGTCTAGAAGACCCCTACTCTACTCATTAATGACTCGAATACGTAATATCTTCAGATAATACAAACTTTTGAACATAATCAATTAGTAAACTACATTTGTCATATAATACTTTTAGAAAATGTTTTTATAGGTAAAAATATTCATCGCAGTTACTTAGAATCTTATGCAAATTGTTCGCTCATGGCGACATGAAGTCTGCGAGTTAATTGTTTACGTTTTCATTATGTAGCGACGGCTATAGAAACATACATAAGTTTTGTATGTTGAGAACAAAAATTCGTTAAATTGCATATGTTATTGTTCAATAATAATTGAGTTTAGGTATTGCTCTATGCTTTTAAACATGATAGTTTCCTAATAGAGATTTTTAACATTGTTTCAGAAAGACGAACCTATAAAGGCTGACAAACTGAAGAGCTATTTTTCACGCAGAGTAGGATCAGGATATACTATTCAAAGTGATCCTATTAAGCGTGGAAACTTTTACATAGAGGTGCGTGTCTCCAATAGCCAAGAGTTGGAGGTGCTTAAGGAGGTTTTAGGGTACTGAAAATAGGCTACTAAAAAGAATACTGAACAAGAATATAACATTTTTTTTAAATCGTGTCTATCTGGTTGTCTGTTTAAAAATCTGGGGAGCTTGGTATCTTAATCCGATGATTATAGAAGCCGCAATCGAATAGAGCAATCGGTAAATACATATTGACGGCTGAACGAGTTTGGATGAAATTTAAGTTACCTACTTGAGGTCCTGGTATTTTGTTACTATATAGGTTATATTTTTATCCCAAAAAAGACATAAGTTCAAAACTAAAACCAGACTACAGTCGGCTATAAAATAGCTTTTGCGATGAAGACCAATCGATTGACACCTCGCTTGTGCAAATCGGACCAATAGGGGCGACGCTATGGTGGAACATACATAATATACATACATAAATAGACTGTTAAGCTCAGTACCCTTCCCTTTCTTCACCGTTTGTTAGATAAAAACCAGACCACGTGATGATGAAATGCATCTGCTCGTATTTGTAGAGCAAAAAATCGAGATTAAACTAATAACAATTTCAAGTTAAAAGTAAGCTGAAAGGTTAGGAACAATGAAACGGCGAGTAATCAAATTAATTTAATTAACCAATGTAATTCGCCAGCATTAATCAAAGAGCGGCTTTCCCCTGCAGTGGCACAAAGGAAAGGTTTATTAATAAATCATTATTATTAATCAATAGAAAGTTTTCGAAATGTGCCGTCAGCACCAAATAACTCGTTAGCGCTGCTCGGTTTTAGTCTTTTCGATTCGTCAGAAAATACATTGTCTTGTTCGATGAAGAATTGCCTCCATGCATCGGACTGGACTGTTTTACACCATTCATCTGAAACGTAAATAATCTTACATAGTATACACTACACTGCGCTCGAAAACTGGCATCACTGATGCTGGTTTTAAGAGTGCTAGGTTGAAGTGGGACTGTGCTGGACATGTGGTCCGTATTCATCCGGCGAGGTGGGCAAAAGTCACCACACAATGGGAGCCTGTAGATGGTAGACGACGTCGTGGTCGGCCTCGAAAATTGTGGCGTGATGACCTACATGCTTACAGAATTGATTGGCAAGATAGCCCTGGATAGAGATGCATGGAAGGATATGGGGAGACCTTCGCCCATCAGTGGGAAACAATGGGTTAAAAAATAAAATAAAAAGTATACACCATGTGGCAGATTTTCCTGAATAACTTTCCCGAGTTGTTGTCATGAAAATGACCGTATTCTACCCGTATTCTACCGTATTCTACCCGTCATGCACGTTTTTTCATTTTCTAATAAAATATACAACCTGTTATTTAGCAGAATTAAATCCACATCATGGCTTATTTTTACCCGAGTAAGGCGAAGCAAAAAGTTTATGTATGTGTGTATGTATGTGCGTGGATGTTACACCATAGCGTCGCCCATATACGAGTACATTGGTTCTATTTTGACAAACGAGGTAACAATCCATTTCTCTTCATTTATAGTGTCATAAGTTATTTTTTTAGCCGACTACGGCAAAGCAAAGCAAGGGTTATGTCTTCAAACTAGAAAATTTGTCCAAATTTTGACAATCGATACGTCTTGATCGCAAGAATGTCATAGGCAATTTAAAAAATATTTGTTGATCTTTATGTCTTATTTTACCGTCTTCTCATAGGAAATAGATATTATATAGAAAAACATATTTTAATGTTAGTACTTACACCAGTTTACAACTAGTGGCTCTGTGAGCTGTAGACCTCGCACGTACAAACTTTTTTGCAAACAATCTAGCAGTGTACAGTAGCGCCATCTAGTTGCCTTATTGTCAAACTAAAATGCTCCAACAGAAAAATTTTGAGGAGCTATTCTGCTCATCACGCCGAAGATCCTCATCAGATCTTCGGCAAATTTTTATGAGACGAATTTAAAGTTACTACTTAACAAATAAAAAATAACCATCGATATTGGATATCGTTATGCGGAGATATTCAGTAGCCCCCTTTTTGCCTCTTTTTGGTGAATTTTGATTGAAGTACCCCTTCAATCAAAAATCAACGACAACTAAAAAATTCTAAATACCAAGTTTCGTCTAGATTGGTTGAGAAATGCGACCTGTAGAGGAGAACAGAGATCCGGACGGACAGACATCCGGACATACGAAAGAATTTTTGCCCAAGCTAAAACGGAAACACTTCGCTCGCGCTTCGCGCTCGCTCAGTCAAAAAACAAAAAACTGAATAAAAAATACCAAATTAATAAAAATTATAAATGAAGAAGGTACTAACTTACATTGGGCGGACTTACTGCAACAGGACATCTCTTCCAGACGACATTTCCATGGAAAGAAAATGTACAGCGGAGCGAGAGAGGTCGGTGCAAATAAACAAATAAATATTCATGATTATTATGTACAAAAAACAATAACATAAATTATCTTTAAACTAAATAAAAAGGTACGTCATTACATATTATAAACACATACAAAAAATACAAAATTTTAATACAAAACAGTAATTCTGTACATTCCTCCTATACTACGAGTTACTCTTATTTACATAATCAAATACTTGAAATTATCCTAAAATTATTTTGTCAGACTTCGATGACAGACATATTTTTGGCGCTACACATGACAAGTTATATAAGAAGGAAGATAATTTCTTCCTAACATAAATAAGAACCAAATCTTTCAGAATTCTCAAGCATTTTAAATGTTGCTTTAATGTAAATCCCACGTTGCGTGTTTTCCACGATAATATGTATATGATTTAATGCTCGCATGGGCTATTTAGTGTGTCTCAGGATGAAACAATCTCCCTTCTCTCAGCTACTTCATTAAATTACAAAATAATAACAATTACCTCCATAGTAATTGATTATAAATTATGTGTATTTATACATCTTTGTACCAAAACAAAGGGGTTTATGCATTCGTAATGTCTCTCATAGGAACATAGTATTTCAATCAAATTATTGATCATTAAAGGTAGGTATATAACTTTCCTCTTTAATATATCTGAACAAACAAAGACGAACAAAGTAATACTTTAGCATAATATAATATATGTCATTGTCAGTAATCAGAAATAACCACATTGTCAAATCATATAGTATATAAGGTTTTTGACAATTTATAATACAAAAGAATTCCTCTGTATACTTTTGTATAATATGTGTCATCGTCCGTAAATTCGCAAATAATCACTTCGTCAAAACTTGTAGTATATAAGGTTTTGTCAATTTATAATACATAAGAGTTTCACTGTATGTAAATAACTTGTCATTTACATTATAATAAGATCCACATCAATAAATAGATATAAACATCTTCAACCATTTACATTAGACTTCCCCTCCCAGTATTCACAACTGTTAAATTTCAATAATATACAAAATCAGTTCAGGTTATCCGTACTCTATAAAACATATGGAATCCACTCGTTCAATAAATAATCAACTCTTCCTAGATCTGTTCTTCTTATAAATAAGCAACTTGAAAATTATTTACTTAGTTATAGTTACATAAAATCAGTTCATAAGTTTTAGTTCTTGTAGTATATAAGCAATGTTATGGCTTATATACTTAATAGCGATTGAAGTTTAAAATATAGTACAATGTCCAGATCCATCAACAGTAAGATTTATACTCTTAGTTAAATTAGTTCAGTTGAAAATTGTATATCCTGAGTTTATAACAGTCATCGATTATAGACTTAGTTGTTATTGAATTTTAATTAGCAATTCATTTAAATCATCATACACAAAGTAACATAGCCTTAAGCTTAGATACTTAGGTTAAATCAGTTAAGTTTAGAACTTTTTAATTATGCTGAGTATATAAACAGACATCGTTTATGTACTCAGTTGTTATTTATAATTTAAATAAGGTAACTGTTTAGGAATTGCAAACTCTGAATCTATCTTCTAGTTAATTATATGTTGAATTTAAGGGGTAAATCATCTTAAACCTTTGCACTAAGTAAATAAGTATCAGCTTAATACTTAGTTCTTGTAATTTAAAACATGAGAGTTTTATTCAGAATCACGACAGCACCAAGTATATACTTAGTTATGTATTCTAGAATATAAGAGTTTATCCAGAAAATCGACCAACACCAAGTTTTCTACTTAGTTATGTATTCTAGAATATAAGAGTTTATCTAGAATAAAAAATCAACACCAAGTTTTCTACTTAGCTTTTAATTTCTGCATGTAGGCACGGCCCCACTCACTGCACTGTGAACCACTGCAACTAAATTCGCTTTACATATTGGACACGTATGTTGAAAAAACTATACTTTAACACTTTATTTTAATAGTAAATAATCGCGAATTATTAATTATTTAAATCACTCGTATTTGTCTCTTTTTAATATGGAGACCGCGTTCTAAACTGTTATGGCTTCTGTCATCCAGGTTTGCCCTTTTTATATTGACTTGTGTTGGGCATAAAGGGTCGTATTAAGTTATCATTTTTAATGAATAATAGAGATATTTAAATAGAGTTTACAATATCATGTATTGTTATTTTAATTTGGTTTTATAAGTATTTTGGTAGTTAATGTGATAGTTTGTGATAATACTATACAAAATATAATAAGTCTATTATCTTCTACACTCTAAGGTTTTCTGGTAGTAATTCTATCGTTGGCGATAAGTCCGATGATCGTAATTTTGATTATATTATTTTAGAAAGTACATAATACATATATAAGTTAATATTCTGAACAATATAATCATTAATTTAAAAGTAACTATTATGGATTATTTTATATTCAGTAATTATTAATTATGTTTTAAAATATCTAATGTATTATTGGTTTTATGTTTTTTTTTACAAATAACATTTATTCGCTATTTACTTTGTTCTCCTTAATGCGTTCCTGTCTTAAATCTGTTGTTCCTTTCCTACGGCTTTGAAATATACGCAAAAACTTACTTAACTTTTCGAATGGTTTCAAGTGTTTTTAAAACTATACTTAATCAGATATCATTTGAAGTGTTGCCATTAAATTATTTATTTATTATCGTTTGAGTGTTTGTGTTTCTTTGTCCTGTTTGATAATATTTTAAATTATGGTCTACGTTACATGTTCCTTTGACAGGTAATCAATTTGAATATTTATAGGTTCGCATTTTGACATTTTACCTCTATTTTGCGTTTGTGTAAATATTTTAGCATGTCACATTATTTTCGTATTTATCGTTTTTAAGATTAGATTGCAATGTTTTGTTCAACAAAAAAATAGCTTTCGTTTCCTAGGGGCTCGTATTAGATACCTTACAATATATACCTATTTCCGCTGCGACTACTGTACATAAACTATTAAACTCATTACCCATCCCTTGCTTCACCGTACTCAGATAAAAATAACCCCAATCTTGGACAAACTATTTGTAAACTTGCGCTAGACCAAATTCCGCACCCTCACAAATAAATGCAAGTTTCTCATCGGACGAATATTGGCTAAATATAATAAATTTAATGAATGTTGGTAATTTAAGGGAATATACTTAGATTTTAGTTTTCTGGTATAATTACTTAATACCTAGTACAATTGGATTCGCGTTCAAGACTGTAGTCATATTATTTGCTACCTGCTATTTCCTGGTAACTCCTTCCTTCACCATTTAACTCGGTAGGCAGGCAGTTCTTAGGGAAAGCTTTCAGAACATCCTCTCTACTCGCCACAAATACTCTGTCAGCGAGCTTCGACTTCATCAGTTTCTTTACCATATTCACTATAGCTGCAGCAAAGGGAGGCATGTTGATGATGTGAATGCTTTTCAGTCGCGTTCCGAAGCAGGCCTGAAAATTATAGAAAAACATTTCACTACAGCTGCAACAAATGGAGGCATGTTGATGATGTAAAGTATACGGTTTTCCTATCCTATCTATTTGGTTTACTTTATGAGCATGAGATATTAATTGTAGTACTTTCATATTTAGAAACTAGCTGCACCTCGCGGACTCGCCCGCGTGAGTGATGATGATGATGATAAGCATCCCACGCGTTATTTCAGGGTATAAGCTATCTCCATTCCAAATTTAATTCACAAGCCTCTGTGCAATGCAGGCATGGCTCTTACGACGCTATCGCCATCTAGTGTGTGGGGTTCAAACTAAAACCATCAATACATGCATTACGCTTCTCCACAGTTCAAGTGCGTTCATAGAGTTTTTTAAAAAAAAATGGTTTTAGCATGTTTAGCTTTTGGTGTGTATGTATGTTTCTTCTTCAAGCTGAAACGGCTTAGCGGTATTTGACGAAATTATGGTATACTTTAGGTCCTGAAATAACACAAAGGATACTTTTCAACATCATCATCACTGTGGGGCACAGCTAGAATGAATGTTGTGAGAAATGACAGATGTCAAAATAACAGTTGTCAGAGTGACAAAGTCCTCGCGGTTAATACTGCGGGATGTAGTTGGCTATAGATAAAACCTTACCATGACGTAGTAAACGATGTTATATATCATCAACGGTGTCATTTGCAACGTCACGCGGAGACTGACGTTTTCTAAATCCATGATCCACCGTTCTCCCAGCGACGCATCGTTCCAAATGCGGTACTCAATAAACATGAACGGTATCTTAGCCAATGTTGGTACAAAAATGTTCTCATTGGGAGTCATTCTAAAAGAAAGAAATTCGCTGTAATTGTTATAGACAAGAGTGCTAACACAGCAAGGTAGTTTAAGGTTAACTTCTCAAGAATTCTAGGAGATTCTATTTGAAGGTTGATCGTATCACTGGGATTATTTGACCGATTTAAATGATAATTTTCTTATTTGAAAAGGTAGGTCTTCATTGTGTTCCCATATAAATGTCATCTAAATGGGTTCCGTATCCTTTTTAGTAAATCCATTAGAATTAAATATTTTTAATACAAAGAATTAAGTATTACACACGAGACAGTTAGAAGAGAGTAGATACGGCACGCCCTAAGATCACGAAAACAAAAACTAGATACAACTACACCCAAACATCCCAACGTCGTGCTTCATGTGCAACACATCAACAAATTGGACGGCATAAATTAGGTGCAAGTGTTTCTCTCTATCTTTGGATATGTTTCTCTATCCAAAGATAGAGATTTAATTAACCTAATTTATGAGATCCACGCTCAAGCAGCTGGTAAAATTAAAAATGGTTCATGGTAAAATTTAAAACCTAAACCTAAACCTAATCTATACACTTTTAATAGGATCTATGGGATCATGTTTTCTTATTACATATTTTAGCACGATACGAGGTGAAATAGTTTAATTAAAAAACGTAAAAAAAAAATAGATTTTATTCATTAAACATGTCGTGGTAAAACTTAGAACGACATTTCATGTCGTATACAACATTTTGTGTATGTGCTGCTAACTGTTGAGAAGTTCCCTAGTCCGTAGTAAAATAAAAAATGAAAAAAAAAAACCTTTTTCTGGAGACCATGGTAAAATTTAAAAGGGTTCATGGTAAAATTTATAACCTTCCATCAATTATGATGGAAGGTAAAAATAAATGCGAACATAAAATTTCGTATCTGTAATGTTAACCGTTGAAGAGTTCCTTTATCTATAGTTGTTCCTGGATGACGATTCAGGTCATTCTTACCATTAAAATGCATTGTCATCGGAACTGAACCAACATGTAAAAATTCAACTCCTTAGGATAAGATGAAGATAGCTTGCAAGATTTGAACTGAACAAACAAACATAGATACATACATATATACATCAATACAAACATTGCATGTTAAATAAAGGCTTTTAAATAAAAAATATAATAAAAAAAATTATAAACATGCCTTGCTAAAAAAAATACTAAAAAGTCAAAAACAAGTTGTATTCGTTAATGTGCTATACAAAGCGAAAGGTAACTAATTTAATCACAGATTAAACACATAAATAAAACTGTCATTGCAGTCGGGGGACCACACTACAAAAATAAAATCATTCGGGGGTATCGCTAGAATCTTTACATCATCCCGAGTGACATAGGCAAGTTGTATTCGTCAATGTAACAAAGCGAAAGGTAACTAATTTAATCACTGATTAAACACATACCCCCTTACTTATAAAAAGTTATGCAATGATTAAAAATTCCGCGCAGTACAATATTGTACTGCGCAGTATTTCTAATCATTACTTAATCATTGCATAATAAGTAAGGGGGTTAAATAAAACTGTTATTGCAGTCAGGGGACCACACTACAAAAATAAAATTATTTTCAAGAATATTAAGTGTTTAAATTAAATAAATTATATAAGATTAATGTGTTTCACAGGACGGTCCCCCCACTACAAAGACAATTAATTTAATTTATCTGTTTAGTCAGTGATTAAATTAGTTACCTTTCGCTTTGTATAACATATTAACAAATACAACTTGCCTATGTCACTAGGGATGATGTAAGGATTCTAGCGATACCACATACAAGTACGTACCACACACGAAATCTGTTCAAGCATTTAAAAGTTATGGTGAAATAAAGAAACTCACATACATACATACATACATACATACATACATACATATATGCCAATAAATTAAATACTGACAGTCCTGTGCTTATCAAGGCCTACAATTTGATAACCATATTGTAAAAATATGAAGTTTTTTTTATCCTTTGAAAATTGAGGCATATTGAAGTCATATTGACTATAAAAAATAGCCTGTTACTCGGGGGAAGTAAGGATTCGAACGATACCACAAACGTCTAAATCTATTTAGGCATTTCAAAGTTGTGGTGGAATAAACTCGCATACATACATACATATTTGCAATAAATTATGTACTGTTGGAATGAGCTTAACAAGGCCTTCAATTTGATTCCCATAATTGTCTGGATTTTTTTCTCTAATTTGGTAATGGTGCTTTACTGCCGCCATATTGTATTTTTTTTAGGATTCTAACGATATTCTATACATCTAAATCTGTTCAGGCATTTAAAATTTATGGTGGAATAAAGAAACTCACATACAAACACACATATAATTTTTTATTTTTTTTATTACTGACTAGGCAATCGTTTGACCATGATCTCACTTGATGGAAAGCGATGATGTAGTCGAAGGTGTAGCACGCTTGCCTAGTAGATATTCACTCACTCTTGACTTGAACACACCGGGATTATAATTTACCGGAAACATTGACGAGGGCAAGGTTTTAGGAGGGGTTAGATACGCTTTTAAGAGGAGGGGTTAGATACGCTTTTAAGAGGAGGGGTTAGATACGCTTTTAAGAGGAGGGGTTAGATACGCTTTTAAGAGGAGGGGTTAGATACGCTTTTAAGAGGAGGGGTTAGATACGCTTTTAAGTAGCCCAGATCAACCCTAACCTGTCCGGTGAGCAGGCTCGGTAATGGCTACGGAAAGGAGCGCAGGTCGTGTAGACATCCGCAGCAAGTCTGATTTGTTACCTTCACGTGGTGCCGCCCTGTTCTTGATCTGGTCCCATAAGGAACAGATGTAACTAAAACAACAGACGCAATTCTAGACTTCCTAGTCCACCTAATTCCATTTAATCTTTATTTCCTACCTTATCTCCTTTCCAAACTTCCCTTGTGGCCCGTGGCCAGCGTGTTGATGGAGAGGAAGCATTCGCTTGTGTTTCTCGGGATGACTTCTTCCCCATCAATGTGCGAAAGACGGTAGGGAATGTAGTGTGGGCAACTACTTCCTCCATCACTGTACGCCCACTAATATTACCTTAGTTCCACAAAGCAATTCGTATAAAATAATTTAAAAATGGAGTACAATAAAATTTATAACGTTGTGCCATGCGACCCGGCTAGAGACCGGCGCCCTCTGGTATCCGGGCTGGACGGTGTGAAGTTGGTGACCGAAGGCGACGGCGGGGTGGAGTCTCAGGCCTCGCTGGCCGCGACTACTACTGGACCGATGACGACTACGGGACCTGGACCAGAGCAGAAGACGGACCCAGGACACGGAGCGCGCTTCAACACGCGCAAGAGGTGGCAGCAGAAGCGGCTGCGCGAGCGCGAGGCAGCCATGTCATCTGGCGCTGTGCTGGATGGAGGTAACGGGTGAGTTAGCAGAAAGCCCACAAGACCCAACGTTGCCTCGCCAAATAAAAACCAAGACGGCGGTAAAAACCGCCGAAAAAATATAAAAGAGCGTATGAGACGGGAGGAGGAGCGCGTAAACGCCTTTTACATTCAGGAGCGGGAAGGCGTGCTACAGCTGCCCGGCGTATCGGCACTTGCGCCAGCCGTGGTGGCATGTTTGGCGCGCGTTGATCCAAACGGCGCGACTGTCGTAAACGAGGGAGAGGGTCCTTGTTCGACAGCAACCCTTCCGTATGCGACCGCCCCTGCAAGGGAGAGCGGGTCGTGCGGAGGGGAGGAGTCACACGTCGGGCCCATCGCCACCTCCGTAATGGAGCGCGGACGTCAGCCGGTGTCAACGAATGCTGGAGGACAGGGCTCGGAACTGAGTGAGCGGTAGAAGTACCCAGATACGGCAAAGGCCAAAAACAAACAATACCTCGCAAAGAGGAAACAAAATAATGCCGAATTTGAGGTGGCGAAGGTTCCCAGGCCCAGGCCAGGGCCGTGCACGCTGCTTCCCCCGATTAGGCCCCAACTGGCGACCGACCTGTCAAAGGGTAAAGGTGTAGGGTGTGGCCGGGGTGGCCACTGGTGTGCGCCTCCTTGGGTGTTGTGAATAACAACTAATATTAAGTTCAAATGGTTTATAATCCACACAAACACCAAGTGTTACAAAGTAAAAATAGTCATAGGCACACACTATATAATGTTTAGAACAATTGTCAAGAACCAACACACAACAGCGGAATATAATATCGCGACGTAAATAACGGCAATTGATTTTTGCGTTCGAGCGACGTGCGCTTCGCGTCGGAGAGGTGAACTGACTGGCGGGCTGGAGGCGCTGGAGCGCGTGGCGCTTCGCCTCCCGTCCGGTTGCATCGGCGCAGGCGCATTCCTCCGGTATTGTTATTGCGCGGCAAACAGCGCATTCACACTTCGTCTGCTTGCTGCATGTTGATATTTACTACCGGTGAGTATTATTTATTTATGTAATATTGTGTCCCTTGTACTTGTTATTTCTTATATGTGTATGTTTCATTATTATTAATTTGTTTAATATTTTACTAATATTTATACTTTTATTTTTCAGATTGTCACACGCCACATCACTCCCCTCCAGAGACCGTCCTACGGGCGATAATATGCTGGGAATTTAACTTTCCTTCCTGATTTTGTAGTACGTTCTTTCGCAGGCAGTGTTTCTACTGCTGTACGGCTGGGAATCTGAATGGTGGTCGGTGTGATCGTCAAGTCTGTAAGTATATATGCTGGTTTTATTCTATCAATTGATACTTCATTTGGTTTTCCTTTTAGGAGTATTTTAAAGGATTTTTCATTTCGGCTCAGCACTTTATGAGGGCCTGTATACACTGGCTGCAGAGATCCACGAGATGCATCTTCTCTTAAAAATATGTGAGTTGCAGTCGCCAGATCTTTGTAGACGAATATTGTCTTTTTGCTGTGTCTTGAAGTTGGGCGCGGTTGAACTTGCGCTGCAAACTCTCTTAGACGGGCTGTAAAGTCTGTTACGTCCGTGGTCGTCTGTATATTTGACTCAAAGAAGTCACCAGGTAATCTGACAGATTCGCCATATACAAGTTCTGCTGATGACGCTTGTAGATCCTCTTTGAAAGTGTTCCGGATGCCAAGAAGTACCAAAGGTAAGATTTCTGTCCATCTGTTATGTTCGTGGCATACAATGGCGGCTTTTAGTTGCCTGTGAAACCTTTCGATTAATCCATTGCAGGCGGGGTGATAAGCTGTCGTCGTCTTATGTTGGAAGCCTGCAATTTCAGATAAGTATTTGAATAAGGCTGACTGGAATTGTCCTCCTCTGTCTGTCACTATTTCCAGCGGGCATCCAAAACGGGCAATCCAGCCTGATAGAAAAGCTTTCGCAACTGTCTCAGCTGTCATATCCGGAATTGGAAAAACCTCAGGCCAACGAGAAAATCTGTCGATTGCTGTGAGACAATATTTGTATCCTTCTGATACTGGTAGTGGGCCTATAAGATCGATGTGCACGTATAAAAATCTAGCGCGAGGTATTTTGAATACACCTAGAGGTGATGATACATGTCTCTTCACCTTCGCTCTTTGACATGGGTAGCACTGTCTTGCCCATTCACGGCAGTTCTTCTGGATGCTTGGCCATATATAGCGCTTCGATATCAGCTTAGCAGTGGCATTAGCACCAGGATGACTAAGTGAGTGGAGACTCTCAAAAACTTTTCGCCTTAGCTCTCTAGGTACATATGGACGTGTTATGTCAGTACCATTGTCACAGTATATATCTGTTTTCGTTCCAGGTATTGAAATTTTCTGTAGGCGTAGAGATGTGCTGCCAGCGAGTAATTCGGTAAGTTCTGAATCAGATTTTTGTGCTTCAGCTAGAGTCGTTAGGTCCACAGGTTGTGATAGCATCTCAATACGAGAAAGTGTATCAGAAACGACGTTGTCTTTGCCAGAAATATGTTGTAAGTCCGTCGTGAATTGAGATATATAATCTAGGTATCTGAATTGCCTAGGAGTACAATTATCTTTTCTCGAATCAAATGCGAAGCATAGTGGTTTGTGGTCAGTGAATACTGTAAAGTTCCTTGCTTCGAGCATATATCGGAAATACTTGATCGACTGATATAAAGCGAGTAGTTCTCTGTCATAAGCTGAGTATTTGCGTTGAGATGAGCTCAATTTCTTGGAAAAGAATGCCAAAGGCTGCCAGTTGTTATTAGTAAACTGCTGTAGAACCGCTCCTATCGCATTATCTGAAGCGTCCGTGACTAAGGCTAGTCTCGCCTGTAAGTCCGGGTGTGCTAGGAGTGCTGATCGACAGAGACTGTCTTTGCAACTCTCAAAAGCTTGAAGTGCGATGCCGGAAATGTCGACTGGATGTGAACCTTTGACTGATCCGGTCAGTAAAGCATGTAAGGGAGCTTGGTATTCTGCTGCACCTGGGATGAACCGACGATAGAAGTTAATCATCCCGAGAAAACGTCGAAGTTCTCTGACGGTCTTCGGTATGGGGAAGTTTCTAATGGCTTCTACCTTTGTTTCTAGAGGCTTCACGCCTTCTGCAGAGACACTGTATCCCAAGAAAGTAGCTTGTGATACTCCAAATACGCATTTAGGGACATTGATCACCATGTTATACTCCTGAAGTCTTTTGAAGAGCTGACGTAGATGCTGTTCATGGGAAGATCGGTCACGTGAGTATACTAAAAAATCGTCAATGTAAGCATAACAAAAGTCTAGGCCTCTGAGCATCTCATCCACGAATCTTTGAAACGTTTGACTTGCATTTCTTAAGCCAAACGTCATGTATGGAAATTCGTAAAGTCCGAACGGTGTTGATATTGCCGTTTTGCTTATATCCTCTTCAGCCACTTTAATCTGGTTATAGGCTTTGGCCAAATCTATGGTTGAAAAGATGGTACAACCAGAAATCCCTTGTGCGAAGTCATGAATATGTCGGACTGGGTATCTATCAGGCACTGTACACGCGTTCAGTCTGCGGTAATCACCACACGGGCGCCATCCGCTCTCTTTCTTTGGTGCTAGGTGCAGAGGCGATGACCATGGGCTGTCTGACGGTCTTGCTGTTCCATCCTTCAACATGGCATCGAATTCATCTTTCGCTATTTTCAGCTTATCGGGTGCTAGTCGTCGTGGTGTACAGTAGACTGGTGGGCCTGGTGTAGTCTTGATGTGATGGACCGTATTGTGCGATGGCGGCTGCTGGGAACCTGATGGACGAGTGATCTCGGGGTATTCACGAAGTATGTTGTGGTATTCAGTATCGCCTGTCATTGTCTTCACTGAAGATATAGTGACGGATGATGGTGCTGCCACAGCTGCTGTCGTTAGCGTAGTGGTGTTGTCTATAAGGCGCTGGTTTCTAACGTCGACCATCAGACCAAAATATGATAAAAAGTCGACACCGATTATAGCCTTCGTGACATCAGCCACAGTAAAGCGCCACGAAAATTCGCGACGAAGTCCCAAGTTCAGTACTAGGTCAGTAAAACCATACGTTACTATTGAGGTTCCATTTGCTGCGTACAATACGTAGTCTGTTTTAGGTCTGCTTGTTCGTAATGCGCTTTTCGGAAAAACACAGATGTCGCTTCCGGTATCTACGAGGAACTGCATCTTAGAAGTGCGGTCGGTTACGAATAGGCGACCTGGTGAAGCGAGGCAATCGTCTGTCGCCATTAGCGATTGCCGGGAGCATTTCCCTGCTTGTAATCACAAGGCTTGATGCACCTTCTAGCCTTTTCGCCATATTTCCCGTGGAAGAAGCATAGTGGGAATCGTCTGTAGTTAGATTCCGATCGAGTATTGCTTCGCTGACGTCCAGAATTTCTCGTCTGCGATCGTGGTCTTCTACTCGTACCTTGAGATGCGGTAAGTGACGCTATCTGTTTGGTGAGGTCTGCGATTTGCTTCGACATAACATCGAGGGCTGAACCCGGAGCAAAAGATACGGCGGCTGTCTGGGGACTGGAGCTAACTATATCCAGTACTGCATCGGCTAAGTCGGCTAAACTACTCAAGTCAGTGCGCGGCTGAGAAGCAACAGCAGTTTGCACATGCGTGGGGAGACGGCTCGTCCAAATAGTTTTGAGGAACTCTTCCGGCACTTCAGGTCCTGCTAACTGTCGGAGGTGACGTAGGAACTGTGAAGGACGCCGGTCACCCATCTCTTCATGTGTCAATAATTGTTTTACCTCTTTCTCTCTAGACTGCGATAATCTTTTAATTAATTCTGCTTTCAGTGTATTGTACTTCGATACGGATGGCGGAGATACAATAATATCCTCGACTTCCGCTGCATAGCGGTGTTCGAGTTGAGAGATCACATAATAAAATTTAGTTTTGTCGTCAGTAATTCCGGACAGTAAAAAGTGACCCTCTATTTGCGCAAACCACACGGCGGGTTTCTCCGGCCAAAAAGGCGGCATTCGTACTCCAACTCTGAATATGTTGGAAGGCATACTGTGAACGGTACCTCCATTAGGCGGTGCGCCATTTTGTCTCGCAGGTTCTCCTGTTGAATTATCCGCATCACTCATGTCGATGTATTCTTGTCCAGCGTTCGGGGGTCACCAATGTGGCCGGGGTGGCCACTGGTGTGCGCCTCCTTGGGTGTTGTGAATAACAACTAATATTAAGTTCAAATGGTTTATAATCCACACAAACACCAAGTGTTACAAAGTAAAAATAGTCATAGGCACACACTATATAATGTTTAGAACAATTGTCAAGAACCAACACACAACAGCGGAATATAATATCGCGACGTAAATAACGGCAATTGATTTTTGCGTTCGAGCGACGTGCGCTTCGCGTCGGAGAGGTGAACTGACTGGCGGGCTGGAGGCGCTGGAGCGCGTGGCGCTTCGCCTCCCGTCCGGTTGCATCGGCGCAGGCGCATTCCTTCGGTATTGTTATTGCGCGGCAAACAGCGCATTCACACTTCGTCTGCTTGCTGCATGTTGATATTTACTACCGGTGAGTATTATTTATTTATGTAATATTGTGTCCCTTGTACTTGTTATTTCTTATATGTGTATGTTTCATTATTATTAATTTGTTTAATATTTTACTAATATTTATACTTTTATTTTTCAGATTGTCACACGCCACATAGGGAAGGGTCGAAAGGAGAGTGAGGGCACCGGTGTCGGTACTGAAGGAGCAACCGCCGCCGAAGAGGATGGGCATAATAAAGGACAGGGAGAGGATGTAATTCGAGGCGCGAAGTGGCAGCGTAGCTCCGACCAGGTGTCGCCCACTGGCTGCCTAGCAGCGGATAAGAAGCTGCGCCTGGAAGGAGGGACCGCTGCGGCTTTCGCAAAACCAAATGCGCAGAATCACAGACCTGTGGTAGAGAAGGGCGAGGGTGGTCCGTCCTCGTACGCCGACGCGGCCAAAACTTTCTGCATGGTAGTTTTGGACAAAGGAGGCGCTCAGATGGACGAGCACCGGGCGACCGTATTACGAAAGACTCTGGACGATATCCAATAGGAACAATACGTGAGTAATCGCGGTAAGCCGAGGAAAGAGAAGCGAAGGCTGCCCGCGTTTACACAGTTACCAAAGTTGACTCGCGGTGGTCTCAGAATGTGCCCCCTGGATGGCTATTCACTTATCTTCCACGGTTGAGCAGCTGCCTGGCCTGTGGGAAGGGTCGGAAGGGTACAGAATCATCCCGGAGAGCGAGTTGCCTTGGTACCATACCGGCTTCATATATGTCCCGGACTTCGGCAAAGAAAAAGAAGACCTCGTCAAATGGCCTTTCGTCCTGAGGGACTATTTGGCTGAGCAAAATGAGTTCAGGGGCCTGGAAATTTGGTGCGCCAGAGAGGCCAATGTTACAACCATGTCCTGGTGATGGGAATCCCGCCGGAGGACATTGAAAAGCTGAAGGAGTAGGAGGAGTAGTTAGGAATAAAAAATGGATGGACTAAAGAATAAAAACTGTAATCGCAAGTCCTCAAAAAAACCGCCACCGTGGTTGGTAATAATCATAGGCTACGTAGTAATAATAATATACTAATCAAAATTAAAATTAACATCATACAAGCCAACATCTAACACAGCGTCACAGGTTTCGCTGCCCTGTGTAGAACCCTGGAAGAGCAACCAAACACAATAGCGCTGGTCCAGGAACCTTTAACTCGTACAAAGGTGGGTGGTTTCAACGCCCTTCGGGGTACTGTTTTTGCTACCCCCGTGCAAAGCAAAACACGGACATTTATATATGTACCAAATCCTTTTAAAGCGTCGTTGGTGATACATTTGTGCACCGACGACCTTACGGTAGTAAAACTGGAGACAGATCTGCTGGGGAAACTCAGCACTATCATTTTAGCATCGGCGTATATGGACATTACGGCCGAGGTGCCTCCTCCGGCACTTGAAGAGTTAATGCATTTTTCCATGCTGAACAACATGGAATGTGTGATAGGTTGCGACTCAAACGCCCTTTGCACGGTATGGGGATGTCCAGACTCAAACGAAAGAGGAAAGGATTTACTGTACGTCAGTCTAAGACACAACCTCAATATACTAAATCGAGGCTCAGAGCCAACGTTTGTGACGGAAATAAAATAAATAAATAAATATATTCGGGACCATTCCACACCAATTACCTAGCCTCAAACTAGGATACCCTGTACTATGGGTACTAGATAACGGATAAACATACATATATACGAATATTATAACACCCATGACTCCGAAACAAACCTTTCTGCTCATCACACAAATGATTGCACGGCACGTCTCTAATAAGAAAAGAAACCATTAAAACATTGTTTTTTTAACTAAATAATGTTATAATATATATTTTTTCCATAAAAACACCTGTTTGGTCCCGACCAACGAGGGATTTTGCCATTTATTATCTATGGCGGCGCGTGCTAGACCCTATGCGCGAATTTACTGTCGACTGGATTTTTGAGCCAAATTATGGCATTAGTACCTAACCTAACCAATTTAATGTAATTTTGTTGATCAAAAGTTTTATCTTGATTAAAAACGTCCGACAGTAGTGTCAGTGAGGAGAAATTGACTCCACCTGATACCATTTTGATTGATACTGAACCGTTCAACAAACATGATGAACGAACAAAATCATGAAAATATTACTCTTTTTTTTCATTCAATGTATTTTCCATTAGCATGAGTGTAGATAGAGTAGTGTATGAAACGGCACATATCTAGGCATTAAAACACTCGAGTGATACTAATTACTCTCGTGATTTAAAAGACCTCGTTATGCAACCGTTTCATAAACTACTATTAAAATTACATGTATACTTTATTCTATTTGGCATGCATCTTAGCTGTACTCTAATGTTTATTTATTTGGTTGTAAGGTCCTTTGGTGACATTGCCTGTCCGTGGTATGTATATTCTTTGACGTATTCTATATCTGTGTCGTTCACTGCGATGGGGATATTGTCAAAGTTTGTCATTACTTTGTTTTTTGTAGCGTTCATTGAAATTCCGACTTCACGCACACTTCCACTCAACTTCGTACACAAGCTGTTCAAGCATCTCTTTCAGGCTTTTTGGATCTTCATATGTTAGAATTAGATCGTTTGTATATTTTAGATAGCTTAGTTGCTTTCCGTTGATGCTTAGTCCGTATTTGCTGCACTCGAGGCGTTGAAATATGTATTCAGGCACTGCCGATAATAGTTTAGATGATAGTGGTCTGACTCTGGGAAGTGTACTCCTACTCTTTATCTTCGTATTGTCGTTTTCATATTCTTGTATATATATTGTCAATTAATCATATGTATTTATTTTTAACTGCTGGTGTTCCCATATTTTTGTTTGTTTTAAATAGTCAAACGCTTTATTAAAATCGACAAATGCCAAATGATAAGTAAAGTTGTATTCATTACATTTTTGGATCACTTATTATGTGATCAATTGTTGAAAAGTCACTGTGAAAACCTATCTATTCTCTGGGTGATTTTCATCCAGAGTCTTGTTTTGTCTTTGCTGTTTTGTTTTGGTTTAGCAGTACTTTACAAAATATTTTGTAAACGTTAGACATCAGTCTAATGGGTGTAGTTGGCAATATAACCTTTTTTTCCTTTTTTATGAAAAAGTATAATAGTTGACGTAGTTTACTGATGAGGTATATTTTCTTTGTCTAAAATTTCATTGAATAGATCTGTGATAGCATTTGATGTTATATTAGATGTTCCTATTAAAATTTCGTTAGATAAGCAGTTTTGTTAATGGTTTTCAAGGCATGTTTTAGTACTAGTAACAATATTTGACTTTACTATCTTGTATTCAGTGTAGTTATATAAAATTTATTCCTAGATCTTTGTTTAATATTTTCAGAATAATGTTTTTGGGTAATGTTTTGTTGGACTTCTTTGATGCGAGCTTTTAGGGGTATTGGTCAAACATCAACAAACACAACTGCTCAATCTGATTTCCTGATAGACGATCGGCAAACTTCCATCCATTTATGGTTGAAATACCTCGCGTAAAGCTTCATTCCTATGCGTTACGCTTCTTCATTTATTATAAGAACTTCTAAGCCCTCTTCACTGCCCTCATCAGTGTTTCCAGTAAAACATAACCCTGGTGTGCTCAAGTCAAGAGTGAATAGGTATCTACTAGACAAACGTGCTACACCTTCGACCACATCATCGCTTTCCATCAGGTGAGATCGTGGTCAAACGATTGCCTAGACAGTGATAAAAAAAAACTTTAATACAAAACAAACTTCAAGACAAAATAGTGATCCTATAAGGGTACTTTTTTCCATTTTGAGGTACGGAACCCTAAAAATATTTAACTATGGGAGCTAAACTATGCCCGTATGTTGGGTGCCCAGGTTATTTTTTTATACCTACTGGTGGAATTTCTGTGTATCTGTACATTGTCCTACATGTTTTATTTCCTTGTCTATGAAATAGGCACAGTACATATATAGCCCATATAGTCGGACTATATAATATTATAAACTGTGAAATAGGTGCATGCCAAATAGAATATGTACACATGTAATGTTAATAGTAGTTAATGAAACGGTTACTAAAGAAGGCTATTAAAGCACGAGAGAGTTTAAAAAACGAGCTGTAGCCGAGATTTTTAAAAAACGTTTGAGAAAATGGAAGAACGTGACGAATAAATGTGATATCACATCAATGATATGGCTGTCATATAAATATGGAGTAGGGTTTATGTTCAAAAATACGTGAAAAATAAAATAGTAGAGTTCCGAGGAATATCAGGCAGGATTGCTATTTTGAATGTTAAACTTCTTGGCTATAAACGTCTAACATCAGTTGTTCAAATATATGTTCGAACTAATTCTACTTAGACAGACATAAAATATCAATATTACATCAAATTTAACCAATTTATGTCAAATTTTTGTAGAAGAGTTATAACATTAGAAGACTTTGATAGCAACGTTGGAAAGAGGAATAATAACGAGGACAATATACTCGAACCGTGATTACGGTATTAGGAAAAAAAATGCATTAGAGAATAACCTACTCAAATCACCACATCATGAATAGCTACTATAAAAGAAAACATAATATAAAATGGACATGTGTGTCACCGGATGGGAAGACAAGAAATTAAATAAATTAGATTCTCACAATGAAACCAAGAGTATTTTTTAATATTGTTTATAAATACTCTTATTGTTAATCGACTTAATGGCAGCACAAATCACAGAATGCTTCATCAAAAGTACCGAGGGAAAACATTCAAAGTTGTAAAAAAACAAAATCCTTGTTAATTGTAGAAAATATTCTATAATCATTGGAAATTAATTTAAAATACAACAAAACACGACAAAGATCCATGAGAAAACAATAAAATAAAAACATAGATTATATTCATTATCGCTATTGAAAAGGAATGAAAGAAATTAGAAAACAAATCTAGAATAAATAACGACAATAAAGAGGAAATAGGTCCAGAGACAATAAATTTAATCATGCAAAGACAATCTTTATATAAGAACAGGAAGAACAACAAAAAGAAGATAGAAAACTTAAAGTAAAAGATTAATGTGCAAATATGGAAACATAGACGGATAATAAGGAACTTTAAAAACACATTAAAACTTAGTGGCTCTGTGAGTTGTACTCGTAGATCTCTCGAGTCAGTCTTTGCAGAGCCTAAACATTAATCAATGATCAGAACATTTTTTTAAATGGCTGCGATATGTTTTTTTACGTTTCCAGTCCGATATCTCCGCTATTTTGAAAAATTACGATTAATTAAGTAGACAAATGAAGAACATATAATTATCGAACCTGCTGACGAAATTTCACAAGAATCCGTTAAGAAATGCGACCCGTAGAGGAGTACAGCTGGACATCTGCCGGTCGGCCATATGAAACCGGTTTTTTCCGTACTGAAACGGACACGCTTCGCGCTCTCTCGATTAATAAGAAAAACAAGACAAACCGAATCGAAACATTAGAAATAGCCACGTATTATTACCGTGAGCGATGACGGATCAACAGACGAAAATCAGCAACTCATTGAAAACGACACAAATAATATTGAATAAATCCCGAATATACTGAAAACAAAACAAGACCAGGATTTCAAATCGTAAAAAAGAGGTAAAATACCGGGATATGACTACTTATCTAACGAATTTTTAATAGGAACATATGATATAACTTATTTAGATACTATCACAGATCTCATAGTTAAATATTTAAACGGGACTTAATCGCGCTGAAAACTCGATCCATGGCAACATCAAGTTTACCTATGAACTGGAGGTAGAGAAAACGTTTGCTTTCCTGGACATCAGAGTGTCGGTGAGACCTAATGGCTCGTTATCTCATTCTGTTTATAGGAAACCAACACACATTGACAGATACCTTTTTGCCTTTTCACATCACCACCCGCGGCATTTACAATCAGTAGCCAGATCACTTTTAGACAGAGCTCATGCCCTCTGTGACCCTGAACATTTGGATGCCGAAGTGTCTCATGTTCAGGAGATACTCAAGCGAAACGGATATGTGGTGACCAGACGTTGGCGTCCTAGACGCAGATATAATAAGAGTAGGTCTGATGTCGATAGACAGCCAGCTTTCATGCCTTATGTAAAAGGAGTGACGGATAAAGTCGGTGCTTTATTAAAGGACTTTTCTATCAAGACCGTTTATACTCCTTTTTCCAAGTTAGCAAGGCATGTTAGAACACCGAAAGATGTCATTCTTTTTCAAACTCCTGGCGTATATAAGATAGATTGCAGCTGCGGTAGTTCCTACATTGGACAAACCAAGCGTACTATAGCGAAAAGGGTCAAAGAACACATTGCAGCTGTAATGAACCGCCAGATAAATATTTCGGCAATTGCTGAGCATTTGCTCGAATCGGGCCCTAATCACTGGATTGAACGCCATGACCCAAAGATCCTCTCCACGGAACGTTACTACTACTTCAGGATTGTACGTGAAGCGGTTGAAATTAAAAAGTATCCCAATTTCAACCGAGAGGATGGTTTCAAGTTGGCTGCGTCCTGGAATCCCGTGATAAGCAAGTGTTCGCGTCGCGGTTTATGTCAGAAGATATCTGCAGATGTCGTTAGTGTCGTGTGTCGTGACAATTCTGAATTTTTACAAAACCAAATGCGGGTAGTTGGAGACAACGCTCGCCCTTCTCGACGCTGACACCCGCTACTTCAGTCTTCTCGTGACCACGATCAATGCAACTTGATCGAAACGTCGAGGTAAATAAATATTAAGTTTTCAGCGTAATTAAGTCCCGTTTAAATATTAAACTATGTGTTCGAATCGCGAAAGTTTAAAAGTTACTATCACAGAATTATTTAATGAAATTATAGACAGAGAAAATATACCTCATCAGTGATCCACGTCAACTATTATACCATGTCATAAAAAAGGAAAGAAAGGTAATATTGCCAACTGCACCCATTAGCCTGATGTCTAACGTTTACAAAATATTTTCTATAGTACTGCTAAACCGTTTAACAAAGACTCTGGATGAAAATCTGCTCAGAGAACAAGCAGGTTTTTGCAGTGACTTTTCAATCATTGATCACATACACACTATAAATAAGTGATCCAAAAATGTAATGAATACAACTTTACTTATTATTTGGCATTTGTAGATTATAATTAAGCGTTTGACTCTTTAAAGCAAATAAAAATATGGGATGCGCTTGCAACACAAGGAGCTGAAAATAAATACATACGGATTAATGGTCAATATATACAAGAACATGAAAGCAACAATACGAACAGAAAGAGTAGGAGAACACTTCCATATAAAAAAAAAGGAGTCGCACACCCCACTTAAACT
Organism: Alsophila aescularia; assembly: GCA_946251855.1. Classification (NCBI taxonomy): domain Eukaryota; kingdom Metazoa; phylum Arthropoda; class Insecta; order Lepidoptera; family Geometridae; genus Alsophila; species Alsophila aescularia. The sequence continues at coordinate 12,502,006 of OX276385.1, forward strand.
ATTACCGGCAGTGCTTGAATACATATTTCAACGACTCGAGTCTAGCAAAATTTTGTAAAAATGTTTTGGATTATATATGTTTTTTCTATTTTTCTGTTTTCTGTTACCTAAATATTGTCACTCTATGGTTTTCAGGAGTCTTCTGAGGCATTGGAATCCAATATCCTTGTTTTATGTATCCAGCTAGTGTTGGTTCTAATGGATCCCTTCCACATAGAATATCGGGCATTCTGTGACGAGCACTGAAGTAGTTATCAATGGTATGCTTTACAGTTTCCACGCTGAAGCCTCGAAACATAAGGTAGCCGATTATTTGTTTGTCTCCTGAAATTCACAACACAATTGTTTCGTTAGTGTATAATCAACATCATCTTAATCAATCTGTATCATTTCAAAGCTGGAGACTGGCGTCTTTTAAATCACGTCCCTGAGCTCGATCACCGGATTTTCATATCCAATTGCTGCCAGAGGCTCCTTGGTTATATCGTCACTTTACCTATCTGGAGGGCATACTACACTACGTTTTTGAATTACGGTCTCCAGTTAAAAACCACCACTCGTCTAACCAAGCAGTTATTGGTCCTTCGGTAGATATGACCAACCCACTGCCACTTCAGTTTGCTTATCATAAGGGCTATCTATGTCGTAAAATTTGGTTCTCTGCTGGATCACCTCGTTCTGAATTCGATCTATCAGAGAATATTATAGCACGCTGAGTGAAGGTAAAGCAATAGTTTTATTAGTAGTAGTGCAGTGTACAATATCATATATTATACAGTAGCTGCTGACCAAAATAGTGAATGAAGGGTAAATGCAATACATTTTAGTAACGGACTGGTGCCAGTCCAACGACATGACTTTGAAAAGTCAAAAGGTAAAAATATTTCCATTCGACTGTAGCAGGATAAGTTACCTAACAACAAAAAATTATATTATCATCATATTCTTACTTAATTTGTTCTCAGGCAAATGCGGTTGCTTTTTTAGCCAGTCCCTCACGCTTCTGACCATGCCTTCAACAATCTCTGGAGTTACTTCATAATGCTTCATAACAGATTTGAAGTCCTCAGGACCAATATTGAGAAGTTTTCTTGCATTTTGGGTGAGCGCCGAGGTAAAGTCCTGTAATGATACGTACAAATTTTAGTTTTTCATAATAACAGTCGTGATTCTTAAAAACGCTATACTTAATATTTTGCTCATGTGTGGCAAGAATGTCTCGTTTATTTTCACAATCAAAATATTAGAGATAGTCATTGATTTAGTATTTTTATAAACTAGCTATTCACACATAAAAATAAAATATGCGGCCAGATGATATTCAGGATGGATATTAAAGGCAGTCAGTGTAGGAAAATCACCTTAAATTTTGATCATCGAATTAGACACATTCCTATTTTTAGTAATATTTAAAAACACTTTTCAAGTCTTTAACTCAGTAATATGTGTCAGAAATACAAGGTTTTCATGATTTATGTTACCTAAATAGTTAAATGAAAAACTACTTACTACTATGTAATTCTTTTCTTGTGCAATAAAAAGTTATCATCTTTCTATCGGCTTTATAACAATAATTATATAATGTGCTTTATAATTGCAACATGGCAATTGTTTTTAAAAACATCATATTTTTAAAAACAATTGCCATAAAAAGTACAATATATACAATATATATTATATATATTGTACTTAATTACTGTAACCATTTAGCGCTAATACTAAATAATAGTTTAGTTCACTGTGTAATAGCTGTTCCGCGTCACCATAACGAACTGCCGGTACCTACTTCAATTGTTATTACCACAGTCGCTGGGCTTGTGACTACGTTATGGTGGTGGCGTTGTATTTCTAATTTATTTTATAAATAATTGTGGAGAAACCTTTGTCTTTAAATTTCTGTTTAACTAGTGAAAAAACCCCAATTGGAAATATTTTCAGACAGCATAAAAAATGACGAGGCTAAAAAAGAACCATTCGTCACCACAGGATAGTTATCTATCCTTTCTATGGGTGCGTTCTGTTAAGGTCGCGTTCGTAATTTTAGCGTAGCAAACACCTATTCTGTTTCAATCAGAACCTGTATTACGGTCATTCAATACGGTGCATTGGAGTAGATATTGCGGTGAACCTTTGTTTGCAACAAGTCGTATTGGCTTAGTTAGATACGATTGTAGATTACATACCGTGTAGAATTGTCATACTAATTCAAAGATAAGAAATGCTTAAAATCCTGACAACACATAGACATTTTAAGGTAGGTTGATTTTTTATTTGTATTTCTTTGTTTATTCAAATTCAAATTCAAAATTCTTTATTTGCGGACAACAAAAATCCATGTGTTAGTAGATACAAAATCTTAAAAAATAGTGTTAGCAATAATGCGCAAAACAATTTAAATAGAGAGGAGCAGACTGTGCAGACGACAATCAACTAAACATTAAGTTTAGCTGATCATCGTCCACACAAAATGCCTCAAAAAAGAAGAGGGGAAACTCTCCGCCACTGTTTTCAGGATGCTGTTATGACTTGCTCGTACTCTGCCTATCAAGGAAGCTACTTTTTTGCGAATGATGGCTTGATAGCCATCAGTCCGATTTTGTGCAAACATCCCAGAGGCACTACAAAAGCGAGGAAGTCCCAACAACATCCTAAATATATTATTATATTGTACGCGCAGAACGTCTAGAGATCTTTTGGTATAGTCAACCCATAGACTGCCCGTGTAAAGACTCCTTAAACAAACAACAATACGCCTTAAACAGCGTTATCTTGACCTGGTCTGAACAACGGGCGAATCTACGTGCTAACATATTACCTCGGACCGCCAGCGCCCTGCGCTCTCTCTCTCGATATTTATATTGTCCTTAAGGTTGTCGGTTAGAAAATGCCCTAGATATTTGAAACAGGTCACTTTCTTCATGTGCACGCCATTTGGGATTATATCAGGAATTGATTCAGGACATTTACCGGCGGCCTTAAAGACCATGTACTCGCTCTTTTTCACATTGTATGTGAGTCCATGTGAATAGCCGCATACCTCTCACAGACCCTCAACATTTCACCGAGAGCCCCAGCAGTCGGACACAGCAGCACCATGTCGTCGGCATAGCTGATGTTATTAATACTAACACCACCCACATGACAACCAACACGCATGCCGCTGAGCTCGACTATGAGATCATTGACATATAGGTTGAAAAGCTTAGGAGACGTCAACCCCCCCCTGTCTTACCCCGCTCTCCAATCTATATGTCTCGGAAAGCGTATCGGACCATTTCACATTATTTATTTGGTTAACATACCAAAATTGAAAGACAGATAATATTTCCGTCGGTACATTCCTGTCCCTTATTTTTCTCCAAAGCACATCATACGACACACTATCAAAGGCCTTGGAGAGGTCAAGAAAGCAGGCATACACCGGCGTTTTGCGGTCTGTATAATATTGGACAGTGTGCTTGAGACTTTAAATAGCGCTCTCAGTAGACAGTCCAGGCTGAAACCCGAATTGAGCGTCATGCAAATGTATTTTTTAAAGCAAGAATCAAGGAAACTGTCCAATATTTTAGCTACAATTGTCGCGAGGGAGATTGGACGATAGTTTCCCTTTTCCGATATATTTCCCGTCCTGTTCTTAACGATGGGTACGACAGTTGTTCTCATCAAGTCCGATGGTAAATAAGAATGACTAATACACATTGTATAGAACATAGACAGAACCCTCGGTAGGTGAATCCCCGCGTATTTCAGATGTTCAATGCTGAGTCCATCGTGTCCAGGAGATTTGCCTCTGCTCATGTTTTTAATAACAGAATGAACTTGCTCAGCCGAGAAAGTGCTTAGCTTGCTTAGTGGCTCTTCTCCCTGAACGACAAACTCAGAATCAGAATCGGTCATAATAGATGACGGGCCAAGTGGAGATTGCACCTTAAAATGCTCCATGAACATATTTGCGATCTCCGTATGTTCGTGTCTTCCACCAACACGCACTGGAAGGCCAGGCTTGATATCAAGCTTACCAGTCGATTTCCAAAATGTACTGAAATTCTTCTAGGTTCTTTGGTTAGCGATTAAGTCCATCTTAATCTGGTCCTGGTTTTTTTGGCACCACCTCAATCGACATTTAAAATTTTTCCGAGATTCACACATTCGCGTGTATACTTAGCCAGAAGTTGGGCGATTATGCAATATCCAGTTTTTGAAATAAAGCCTGGCCTTCCGATGAGCTTCACGAACATGCTTATTCCATCTGCACAGAACCCTGCCCCTTCTAGGTCTATCACTATGTTTCTCACAAGTCTGCACAGCGGCCTCACACAAGGTACCTACAATGTTATCATACAGCCCATCTATAATAACTTTATGTTCAGTTAAACTACAAGACCCATAACTGCCATCCGCAAACTGTTGGGGGAAATCAATTTCACGTAATCTATTATGACATAGATTTTGGTATGGTAACTAGAAATTTGAAACTCATCTCTATCCCCCCATATAATAGCGCTCCGGGGCACGCTATGTGTCACTGACTTGGTTCTGACTAAATCTAAATTACATTCGATATAGATGGGTTTATGATCCGACATATAAACATCTTCGTCTATGCCTACTTTAACAATAGTTTCCCATGCTGATAGTGAGACAACGCAGCGATCTAGCCAACTCCTAGTTCCATGAGCGTCACTCATAAATGTATAACTATTTGAATCTACTCCCACCTAAACTGGCTCTGATGGCAACAAGACGACGGCTGCTACACTCTATAATAGAAACTGTATCAAAAATCCCCTTTCTCCAGATGGAGAATTGTTCATTCAAAAACACATCTAGTTTATGCCTAGAAACATACACCTTATAAGCTTTATACTTTTTTGCCAACTTCATGTTTATCACTTTTAAGGATACAGTTTCGTTGATCCGTTCTTTAATATAGCTAATAATGTCACCCTCGCTCGACTCCAGACTTACATTAGAGATAAACTAAGACACTTTAACATCCGCTGCTTTGAATTTACCATCCGATGCCGTAGATGCTCGTCCCTTTTGTCCAATTAATTTATAAAGTTTTGATGTCCTAGGATGTACTACTAGCCATTCCGCATTCTCAACTCTGGCTTGCCGCTCATCCTTCTCATTTGATTCAATAACACGGGTACTTCGTATTATAGCCTTCTCAATAGGTGAGACTGAAACTGAGATGCCTTGAAAGAAGCGTGCGCGCAGGTCGCCGGCGCTGCACTGACCGGTTTTTGCGAAACCATGGTACTTGCCTTGGCCTCACCTCGCCCGGATTGTTCCTTTGTCTCGCTCACGCTTTCAAGGATTCTGCTGTGCCCCTGGCTATTTTCGCACTTGCTTACTCCTGCACCTGTCGAAACCGTGGCAGTCTCATGTGCCTCCACGTGCCCGTGATTCTTCGTCGCTTGTGGCTGCTCGGGCAGAAAAGAGACAGAATCTATCTTACCGTTACTTGTGCATGACGACTGCCTAATAGGTATCGGGCGGTCACTCAACTTGGAATCAGCTGACAAATTTGATGACTTTATAGATACATATTGAAAACCAATAGGCCCACTATCAATTGTGAAGCTATCCTTCAAACAGGCTCCTCTCTTTCTGTTCACGTTACAATTTTTAGGATAATTATCCATTATCGATGCGTGCTTCATATTTTCTACCTCCTGTTTCAGTAAATCAATTTTTTCATTCATAACAACTTTTTCCTCTAAAGCAATTACATTATTTTGCATGTTTAACATGTCCCTCAAAAGCCTGGTAGCATCCAGATGATCCAGGGATACAGGCGGGATTCTGTTAATTCCTTCGCCACAAATATCGGGAACAGTTCAATGCTCGTACTCTTCATAAGACAAATAATATCATCTAAATCTCGGAACATTTTCTTCTTTCCCTCCTTTCGGCGGAGTGGCATCTTCTTCGTTTTGGGAAGCGACTCATAAATCAAGGATTTAGCCTTCACTATGTCTTCAGCTGAGAAAGACGTAGAACACAGCTGATGTATACTTTCTTTGTCCATAAAGTCCAGGACATTGCGTAAAAATGCTAAAAGTTCGTTAATTACATCGTTGCAATTCACACATTTCACAGTGGATGAGGCCATTGCCCTCAGCGCTGAGTTACCGATCACAGAGATAAACGCATGTATGCGCTAGCGCGTACGGCGTGAGACTGTCGTTATGTTATGACTGTTGTTATTATCGACTGTTTATTTTATTGTGAGAGTGGACTTATTTTGTTGATACTAAGTGAAAACTCGATTAAACGGAATAAAAACAATGTGAGATGAAGTGAGACGTTACATATCCCCCTTCTCAGTGTAGGGTTTTTGCTACAAAAATCCGCTTTACCTACTATTCTGTATTACAAAACTTTTAGTACACCAACTATCATACCATCAAACAAAAATCCTCATTAATTCATCATCGTTTTAACTGGCAGTAACAATCTAAATTATGCTACTGCTACCTATCACAACAGAGAGTTCCATTGTAGTTTAATGAAACCCTCGAATGTACTATTAGTGGTTGAAATTAGAATGTAGTTCGTATTACATAAGAAAGGAAGTTACTATTAGGTTTTTTTTTTGTGAAGAATGAAGACATTTGGCTTTTTTAACGGGTTGTGTAACCGACCGACACAATATGGCTTATAAGTTAACGAGTTTGTGTGACCGCCCGACACATATGGCTTTCAGTTAACAGGTTTGTGTGACCGCCCGACACATATGGCTTTCAGTTAACGGGTTTGTGCGACCGCCCGACAAGAGATTTAGGAGAATCCTTTGTCCGTAGGGACGTTATGGAAAGTTAGGAAATAAATAAGCCTGTTTAGTAGAAAGAAGTCCCTCATCAGGGCAGACAGGTCTCCGAGTAGCAGTAAGAAAAGAGGGCCTTACTGCTAGGGCATAGACTATGGATGTCTCCAAGTGACAAGGATAGACAAACTTATTTATTTCTGCTCTTGTTAGTTAAAGATTTAGTTTTTTTTTTCTATTTTAGTTTCATGTTACGCGGCTCAGATGCCTAAGTTCAGTTTAGTAGGTACATTTAAGTAAATGTGTTATTTAGTAAAAGATTGACATAATGCCGCCATATTTCCGTTTAAAAATATTTTTAATTACGGTATGTCTAAGAGAAAAATATTTGGTAGTAATTTTTAAGTGATATCATGGAATGATATCGGTTTAGATTATAAGTGTAATCCTATGATATATTTAGAAACATTGATAAGCAAATTTAGAATTTGCCATCGTGAATAGTGAACTGAGTGATCAATTACACTACCAAGCAGTGCAACCTCATATTTATGTTCAGTCTTTTGCTGAGAAAAGAAGCTAATTGGATAAGACATTTTAGTAGAAAAAGTTGTTTCGTGTATAGTGAGCCGTTACAAGAAAATAATACAAAGTAAGTAAGTAATACACAAAAGGGTTCCACTTCTAATGTGCTGCTACAAGTTTAAAAAGAATTAGTTAAGTTAAGAAAATAAATTTAAAAGAAGTGCGTTAGAGACGCCAAAAATTTAGAATATTAGATGTGCCAAATAAGGGTGCGTAGAAGACGCAGATAAGGGAGGAGAGTAAGATGTAAGGTTCTTCCCCTAATAGTGCCTGTACGAAGAGTTTCCCCGTCTGTCTGCACTTAGTAAAGCAACAGACCGGTTGTACCACCCCGGCTGGAGAGATCACTAGCTTCTCCTACCACCTGGAATAGCAGCAACTTAGAAATGGGAGAAATACAAAAAACAAGACAGAAATACTGTACTACCACACCACACCGAAGAGACAACAACAAACACACCACCCTCCCTGCTATTATCGGGTGCCACTTTCACCTGGCAGTTTAGTTTTAGATAGAAATAGAATAAGAGAAGCCTACCTACCTAGCAGTGGTGGTAGGTGTGGAAAAAAAATAGCAAACTACCAGTGTAATCAGAGATAGAAAAAAATACTCAGGGAGTGAGTTACAGGAGATGGCGTAGGTTTGATATTGTCCTTCGGCTTAGGACTTAGCTTCAAGGACAGAAGGGTCGGACATAAGTTTATAATTATAGACGAAATAATAATATAATATGCACGTAAGAAGCATAGTTTTGAAAGAATTTCACTAGTTGGGAGTAAATTATCACGAAATACAGGGAATACAAAAGCGGTATAAAACCGGTAAATACTAAAAAGTCAAGCCATTGCGAAAGCGTCTGCTGGTATGACTAAATGCGGCCAACAAGCATAGTTTGACCGTTTTAACTTTCGCAATGACTTGCTAACAAAATAAACTAAAAGGAAATTTAAAAAAAAAATAACAAAATCGGTAAAATTTTCCGTTACTAAGTTTAAAATTTGTACCGGACGATATTGCAATCCAGGTCTACAATATCAAAAGTCTGGCACGTAAGATGTACAGTAAAGTTATACTTAAGATTACAGATAAATGTAAAACAATCAGTTCGTGGATTCACAAGCGTTAATACATTTTTAGCCAAAATCATACGGCCTGATAGCCCGTTGTTTAGAGCAAGAAGCAGTTTAGAGGTCACACGATATATGAAACACGTACCCAATATTGGAGTTTTTTTCACTATGTAAAACAGGTATTACAAACAGGTAAAAAAGTACAATATATATTATATATATTGTATTGTACAATATATATAATATATATTATATATATTGTACTATTGTACTAAAAAAGTACAATATATATTATATAAAAAAGGACAATATATATTATATATATTGTACTTTTTGTTATCTACATCTACACTAATATTATAAAGAGGAAAGATTTGATTGTTTGTTTGTTTGTTTGTAATGGATAAACTCAAAAAATACAGACCCAGTTTTAAAAGTTCTTTCACATAAAGAAAGCTAAATTATCAGCGCATAACACTAGCAGGCTTATATTTTTCAAAAAAAATGAGTTCCCTTCGAAAATTGCAATAATGAAACCAGATGTATTAAATTTTGCAAAAATCTCGATTACATTGGATCATAAACCAAAGAGTATATAAATACTACGTAAGATCACAAACTAAGAAGGAGATACGGGTCTTTGTATATGGAACGTTGCCATGGAAACGAAATCATAGAACATCTAATAATCATTGACGCAGGAAATGCTCTATGCTAATAATACACGAAATATAACCGTAATTCAACCTCCTTGCGTTAAACAGAATAATACTATAGACGTACGTGAGTATAAAACCTAAACATAAACATTTTGTGTAAGAAATTGTTGTTGTTCTATTTGTCCAAATAAAGTAGCTACTAATTTTATCTTTCTATACATCTACCCGTGTGAAGCCGGCGTGGGTCGCTAGTAATCAATAAGTTGGCGTTTGATCACTATCTCACCAGAAGTTAAGCGATGACGCGGTCAAAGATGGCGCGCGCTTACCTAAAAGTAACCTGTTCACTCGAAACTTGAAGACTCCTTAGGTTAAGTGCATTAAACAGACAAAGCCAAGGAGGTCCAAATAATGAAGAAAAACTCGCAAAGAATGAAGCTGTTAAACATAAATTAATCAATAGTATTTAAGTTTATCTTTTACAAATAGTTTCGGAAACGAATTTTGCTGTCAACTGGTAAAACTAAATGCTATTTACAGTGTCAAAATCAATGGGGGCCTACTAATTGATTTCATAATGAAATTTGATTGTATTTTTACTGTTTTTCCGATACCTACCTCCAAAATAACGAAGTTATGAGCTTTCGTCAAGAAAAATGGCATACAAATAAATAAGTTTAATAGACGAAGGTTTTATGCAGTAAAATATGCAGAACATATTTTGTTTTGTTAATGCAGTTAGTGTTTTTTTTTGTCATGTTGAAAATTAGAACGAGCTATCACAATTAAATGCATATAAAACATTTCGCATCCCTAGGTCAGGACAGGACTTAACTCTGAATGCAGTAACCATGTCGTCGTAAAACTTAAAACCAGATATCATAATAAATGCATACACAACATTTCGTGTCTGCGATAAAGAGTTCCTTTATCTGGAGCGTATCATGCTTACTATAAAAATGCATAATCACCTGGACTGAACCAACATGTAAAAACTTAACTCCGTGGGATAAAAGTGGTTCTAATTCAGCTCGCAACACTCCACCTAAAGAAATCTATACATTGCACGTTAAATAAAAGGTTTTAAAATACCAATTAATTTGAAACCCAATTTATTCTATTTATTTGATTCATAACAAATATATTTGCGTATACTATTGTGAGTTATCAATTAAACTTTGAACTTTCGATCAAGGACACGACCTAATAATCAGTTTCCAAATATAGATAGGTAATAACATTATTTTAAAATTAATACTCACTGCAGCGTCCTCCTTCATGTTTGACTTGGAGATGACTGATAAGTATATTGTTGGACATTTAACAAATAATAAAAAACTCGAGTGCAGTGTACTGTAACACGGTGCATAATCTGTTTTTTCTGCAACAACAGCGACTAGGAGTTGAGTTGATGATAATTATTCAAACCTTCGTTATATTCAACTTCTAAATATTTGAACATTTGAGGAAGTGAAGAACAAACCCTAACATTTCCACTTTCGACAAACTTTGAAAATGTTTCTTGTTTGTTTCTCGTAGGTGAGGCTAAGTTACATAGCATAGCGGTTCCAGATTTATCAAAAACTTAATATTTAGCATCCAAAACGGCATGTAAAAAGCAGTTTTCGTGTCTAAACCTTAACATATCAACCGGAAAAAAAGAGTTGAAAACTACACTGTTTCTAGTGTTGTTTGTTGTTGTTGTTCAAATGACGTCGTCTAACGGCTCCAAATTTAACATAAATGTAATATTTTCCATCCAAAAACAAGCAGCAAAATGTAAATTAAAAACTAATGTAAAATCCAGGTTGTTTTTAAGGTTTTTTTTTAAGTTCGTTGTCATTGAGTTGTGAGCTACCAGGCTCAGCTGGAGTTCATTTAAAAAAATGAAAAAAAATTGATTTTATTCATTAGCCATGTCATGTTAAAACTAAGAACGAGCTATCACAATTAAATGGGTATCAAAATTTCACGTCTGTGCTGTTAACCTTTTAAGTTCCCAAGTCAACCTGGTTTGCTGCAGCCATGTTGACGAGTTCCTTCATCTGGAGCTGTTCCTGGATGTCGATTTGTATCATGCTTACCATAGACATGCATTGTCATTGGAACTGAACCAGCTTGCAAAAATTTAACTGCGTAGGATAAGAGGAAGTGGTTCTAATGAAGCTTGCAAGATTTGACCTAAACAAATATAAATACTGACATAAATTTGTATGTATTTAAATACATACATACAAACATTGGAAGTTAAATAAAAGCTTTTAAAAATATCTATCATGCCAATTTGTACTGCGCTTGAGTACCAATTTTTATTGATAATTATAATGCTTTCCATTCAGCCAGTTTGTTAAACAACGCGGTTTCACCCGCATTAGGAATGATGATGATGAAGATGATGATGATGATAATGATAATGATATGATAATGATGAGTTTTTATTGCCAAAAAGAGATTAATACAAGTGAAAACAAATAGGAAGAAAAAACAAACAGAGAAACATCAAACAAGATTGTTGGCGAACCCCAAACTAAGCACGAGGCCTGTATCTTGGGGCTCGAGTGCAAATTTAGCAGATAAGTTTGTTACATTTAACTGAACCGAAAGAAAATAATTATAAATAAGGAAAATAATTATACAGTGGCAATGCAAAAGACGAAAATTTATGGTCTTATTTAGTAAAGGTACACAAAACAGAATCTATATAATTATAGTGCCTATGTTCATTATAAAACTAGAGAAAAAGGAATGTGACATGTCTGTGCGTTACGCAAATGTGTGTGAGTGTGATGAGAAGATTGTTGTGTTTGTGTATGTGTGAGGGTGTGTGTGTAAGTGCGCGAACTTAAAATTCAAATAACTTCTTCAGTTTCGTCATAGGAAAGTTTAGGTAGCCATTCCCTAATACATTTTTTACACTGATATATGGAGAGATTTTTAATTTCACACAGTTTGTAAAGTAAAGTATGCAAAGTATCTTAAGTGTTATTCCAGGGTATCAGCTATCTCCATTCAAAATGTCATCAAATCCGTTCAGGCGTTTGAGTGTGATGAATTATCATGATGATTATAATTATGAAAACTATCCTTTGTGTTATTCCAGGGTATAAAGCTATCTCCATTCCAAATTTTATCTAAATCCGTTCAACCGTTTGAGAGTAAAGTATGATGATGATGATGGCGATGATGATGATGATGATGATGATAAAGATGATGACGATGATGAAAAGTATCCTATGTATTATTCCAGGGAATATGCTATCCATTCAAAATTTCATCAAAATCCATCTAGCTATTATCGCGTTAAAACTCCCCAAACCAACAAACAAACAGACAACGTTTTACTTTTATACATTGGTATTGATTCCAGGGTATAAGCTATCTCCATTCCAAATTTCATCAAAATCCGATCAGCCGTTTGAGAGTGAAGTATGATGATGACAATGTTAGTGAAAGTATGCTATGTTTTATTCCAGGGTATACACTATCTTCATTCCAAATTGCATCAAAATCCGTCCAGCAGTTATTGCGTTAAAACTCCCCAAACAAACAAACAAACAAACAGACAACGTTTCACTTTTATATATTGGTATGGATTATTGGACGAACTCCTACACTTCGGAATTTCTTGACTAACTGACACAACTTCATAATCTATGTCTATATACTTATAATAAAACTGCAACGGGTCCAATTCTGTACATTGAAGATATTTTGAAAAAAAAATGTTGGACCGTACTCTAGATTCGATACTGAAGCCAAAACTGTTTTTTTTTTATTTTTTGTCTGTCTGTCTGTCTATCTGTCTGTCTGTATCTTGGCTAGGCATCACGCCGAAACTACTGAATGATTTTAAATGAAACTTGGTATGATTTGAGTTCATACTACAAGGTAGGACATAGGCTACTTTTCATCCCGAAAAATGAAAGGGTTCCCGCAGGATAGGGCTTGAAAGTTATTTCAAAAAACACTTACCACTCTTAAACTACTGGACGGATTTTGATGCAACTTGGCACAGTCATAGTTTATATGATGCCTTAAAATTGAAGATACTTTTTATCCCGAAAAAATAAAGAGTTCCTTTGGGATAGTGTCCCAAATCCTGTAAATTAAAGATATTTTGTAAAAAAAATTGGGGGCCGTACTATGTTCAATTCTAAAGCCAAAACAGTTTTTTTCTTGTCTCTCTGTCTGTCTGTCCGTCTGTCTGTGAAAATAATCAATGAATTCGAATGAAATTTGGTATGATTTCAGTTCATACTTCGAGGTAGGACACTGGATACTTTTCATCCCGAAAAATATAAGTGTTCCTGTAGGAGTGAAAAATTATTTAAAAGAATACGTAGCCCGCTAAAACTATTGGACAGATGTTGGTGCAACTTGTAAAATGTATAGGTTCTCGCAGGATAGCGGTTGAAATTTATTTAAAGAACACGTACTACGCTGATTTTGATGCAACTTGGCACTGTCTTAAGTTATATGATGGGTTAAAATTGAGGACACGTTTTATCCCGAAATAGTAAAGGGTTTCTGCGGGATATGGGTCCAAAGTTATGTTAATATTTAAGTAATAAAAAATATGGATAGTTCTCTATATTTGATACTGAAGCCAAACTGTTGTCAATGCGATTTTCATTGTCAGATAGCTTAGGGTTTTATTTAAATCTGGTGTAATAGGTATCTCAATCCGGTGAGTTAGAAGCCAAGCAACTGATAAAAGTATTTCAACGGCTTAAGGAATTTTGTTCATTTCAGTACCAATATACCAACATTTGTTGGTATATTGCTCCTTGAATAGCACATTATGCTACTTTGAACCTAAAGAAAAGACCACGCGTGCGAAGCCGCGGGTACAGCTAGTAAGAAAATAAAACAGTGCTGTACTTAATGCTACTAGAATGGAAATACTACAATGCTAACATATGCTGCTCTTAACTCCAGAAAGCATAGTTTAAAATTGTTTGACTTCTTGCTCCGGGTAGAAATATGTTATCCCGAAGCAAAATGAACATTTTTGAATGATTAAATTTATCTCTTCAATACGACATCAAAAAATACGCGCTGAAAGATCACACATTAAAAAATCTAACCGTTTAACAAATGGTTAACTCTGGACTTATAAGGGTGGAGAACCAACATTTAAAAAATAGTTTAACTACAGTCAACTGTGGTTTACTCGTAATATAGGTGAATTTGGTAAACTCTACCCTAAAAGGTGCTTGGAGTAGGTATATCTTTTTTTAAAGATATACCTACTCCAAAAGAGCCATTATTAAAAAAACAGATTGTATTTCATTTTTATTTATTTCCTCACACTGAAATAAACATTGTAATTTATGCCCACCTTTTCCCTGTTTTTACCAAAATATTATTAATTAATCTACAGCTAATCTTCTAAATGATCCAGGCATGCCCATGTATTCTTCATTGAACTTTGCAGTTTGCCTTTTTGATTCGTCGCTCACTAATTTGTCTGATTCTTGGATAATTCGCGTCGCTTCTTCGCCTCTGAGTATTTTTCGCCATTGCTCTGAAAATAAAAACAGTTGGTTTCTTCTGTTAAACCATAAATATACACTGGTCTTCAAAAAGTACACCAGTTTTTAAATCAAAACATAATCTATCTAACAATGAAAATTGCATCGCAATCGGTCCAGTAGTTTTATTTAAAACTAGCTGTACCCGTGGCTTCGCACGCGTGGTTTTTTCTTTAGGTTCAAAGTACCATAATGTGCTATTCCAGGACCAATCAACATTTGATCAAAATTTCTTTAGCCATCAAAAATCCTTACTCTACTGCTCGGCTTCTTACTCACCAGATTCAGATACCAATTGCACCAGTTTTTAAATCAAACCCTAAGCTATCTAACAATGAAAACCGCATTTCAATCGGTCCAATAGTTTTTACGTGATGCATAAACAAACAAACAGACAGACAGACAGACGAAAAAAAAGTAAAACAGTTTTGGCTTCAGTATTGAATATAGAGAACCATCCAAAAAATATTATTTATTACTTACATATTAACATAGCTTTGGACCCATATCCCGCAGAAGCCCTTTAATTTTTCGGGATAAAACGTGTCCTCTAAAAAACCCATCAAATAAATTAAGACGGTTCTAAGTTGCATCAAAACCCGTCCATTAGTTTCAGCGTGGTACGTGTTCTTTTAAATAAGTTTCAACCCCTATCCTACGAGAACCCATTAATTTTTCGGGATTTAGAGTATTAATGTTCTCCCTCATAGTATACACTCAAATCATACCAAGTTTCATTTTAATTCATCCAGTAGTTCCGGTGGCGTGAAGCGCGTCCAAGATACAGACAGACAGACAGACATAAAGACATAAATGAAAAAACATAGTTAGACTTCATTATCAAATATAGAGCATTCTCCAAAAAATAATAATCCTCAATATCTTTAATGTACAGAATTTGGACCCATATCCCGCAGGAACCCTTTATTTTTAGGGACAAAAAAGTATATCTAATTTTCACCCATCTTATAAACTATGTCTGTGCCAAGTTGCATTAACATCCGTCCAATAGTTTCAGCGTGCTACGTGTTCTTTGAAAAAAAATTCCACCCCTATCCTGCAGGAACTCTTTAATTTTTCGGGATGAAAAGTATCCAATGTCCTACTTCGAAGTATGAACTCAAATCATACCAAATTTCATTTTGAATGTAGTGAGTATTTTTGGCGTAATGCGCTGCAAGGTACAGACAGACAGATGGACGCACAGACAAAAATTACATAAATACAGTTTTGGCTTTAGTATTAAGTATAGGATGGCCTCCAAATAAAATTACAAAATATCTTCCATTTACAGAATTTGGGACATTATCCCGCGGGAACTCTTTATTCATTCGGGACAAAAATTATTCTCAGTTTTTACCCATTATATATATTATGACTGTGCCAAGTCGCAACAAAATCCGTTCAGTATCTTCAGCGTGATACGTGTTCTTTTTAATAACTTTCAACGCCTATCCTGCGGGAACCCTTTATTTTTTCGGGATAAAAAGTATCTTTTGTCCTACCTCGTAGTATGAACTCAAATGATACCAAGTTTCATTTGAATTCATTAAGTAGTTTCGGCGTGATTCCTAGCCAAGATACAGACAGACAGGCAGACAGACAAAAATGAAAAATAAAACAGTTTTGGCTTCAGTACCGAATATAGAGTAACCTCAAAAAGAAAATTTCAAAATATCTTCAATGTACAGAATTGGACCCGTTACAGTTTTATTATAAGTATAGACTTAGTACCACACTTTTAAAATTAATAGTTTTAATATAAAATTGCTTGGCTCCACTCATCGGATTGAGATACCAAGTACACCAGATTTTAAGACAAAAAATAAGCCGCCCAACAGTGAAAATTGCATCGCAATCGGTCCAGTAGTTTTATTTAAAACTTAGTACCACACATTCTTTGTTATTTTATTAAATTACTTGGCTCCTACTCATGGTATTGGGATACCAAGTACACTAGGTTTTAAGTCAAAACCTAAGGTATCCAACAGAGAAAATTGCGTCGCAATCGGTTCAGTAGTTTTAACGTGATGCACGAACAGACAGGCATTAAAAGTGTGGTACGAAGATTTGAAGGCCAGTGTATTTAAATTAACAACCTACAGTACACTGCAGCACAGCACATAATTATAGAGTCCTCACGAGGTCATCGTTTGACCACGATCACACCTGATGGAAAGCGATGATGCGGTCGAAGGTGTAGCACGCTTGTCTAGTAGATACCTATTCACTCTTGTCTTGAACACACCGGTTGCAACCGGTTATAATTTACCGGAAACACTGACGAGGGCCGGGCATTCCACTCCTTTGCAGTTCTTATAATAAATGAAAAAACGTAACGCTTCGTTCTTGTGCGAGGTATTTCAACCATGAAAGGGTGGCGCTTTGCTGATCGTCTAGTCGTACGGTGATGGAAAGGTGATGAGGGAATCAGGTTGTGCAGTTCTTGTGCACACTCTCCCTATTGCAATCTGTAGAATACCGCCAGGCTTGCTACCTCACGTCGATGCGCCAGACTTTGAAGCTTACTCTTTACCAGAGTATCATCCCCAATGAGCCTGATAGCACGTCTCTCAATTGAATCCAAAGACTCGAGCTGATACTTGGCAGAACCGTCTCAGAGGTGGCAGCAGTACTCAATACAAGATCGGACCTGTTCTTGATAAAGATTCAAAAGCTGTCCCAGTGTGAAGTACGGTGTACGGTGTGAAGTAATTACAATAGTATAATCTTCTATATACTATAATAAAACTGTAACTGGGCTAAATCTGTACATTCAATATTTTTTGAAAATTTTAATTGAGATGAACTTCAAAATCGATATGGAGTGCAAAAAGGTTTTTTTTTTTTTCGTCTGTCTGTCTGTCTGTCTGTCTATCTGTCTGTCTGTCTGTCTGTCTGTCTCTTTGAACACGCATCACGCAGAAACTACCCGACGGATTTTGATGCAATTTGGCACAATCATAGCTTATGTTATGGATTAACATTTAGAAAACTTTTTATCCCGAAAAAAACAATGGTTCCCGCAGGATAGGGGATGAAAGTTATTTAAAAAAAACACATATCACGTTGAAACTACCGTACGGATTTTCAAGTAACTTGGCACAGTCAAAGTTTATAGTATGTGTTAAAATGAATGATACTTTTAATCACGAATAAATACGAGATTCCTGCGGGATATGAGTCTAAAGTTATGTCAATTTGAAAGGAATAATAATTGCACATCCGTTTATAAAACGGTACCATGAATTCGGCTCCTATGCCACAAGTCAGAGTGGCACAGTAGAAGCGGTGTCCGCCTTGCAACCCAGAGGCACATGGATCGAATCCACGCGCTGCTATGAATGTTTTGCCTCAATATTTATAAGCATTTACATATTTTGTGCCTTTTTTTACATTTTCTTTGATTTTTTTAAGGCTTATGTAATTTCCTGAAGTAAACCGTCAAGTTTTGTTTAAAAACAATATATATCATGGGATCTATCCAAACGAATGGTCCGACTTAGGTGCGGTTTTTTATGTTTGCAAGAGCTGAGGTAATCGAGATGGTATAGTACGAGTTTGGTACGAGTAAAGATAGCACAATGGCATCAACAACTCAAGCAAATAAACCAAAGGCATCAAAGTTCTCCCTCCGATTTAACTAGATGGCGCTGATTGACCTTAAAATACGCAGTCATTTCATTCCTGCAACCAAGGGTGCCGGTAAATTCAAATGTATCAGGTTTTTGGGATTCGGCTCACACTAGCACTAGCACGACCTCCAGGGGCCTAATTCTCTAATTTTAAGACGCCAATTCCTCGCTGCATGCGGGGAAATTGGAATCAATCACGAACAAATTCCATGTAGGCATGGGTCATTTTCGCAATATCCAGCACTAGGGCTTTCAAGTACGTCTATCTTCAAACACCAGGGCGAAAAACCAGGGTTCAAAATACTTTCAAGTGCTTTCTGTAGAAACAGATTAAAGCCTTGAAAGTAGAAAATACTTGCATAGGAAATTGATTTTTGCCGTCATATAAATAAGGAGAACAATCGTGTTTACAAAATAAAAGTACTTGGAAGCCTTCAAAGTATAAAATACTTGCATAGCAAATTGATCTTTGTCTCTATATATAATAGGAGCACTATCGCGTGTGTCAAAAAGGACTCTAAAGCCTTGAAATTGTTTGTTTGTTTGTCGTATGAGGTAGTGCTGGCTTCTGATGTCAGAGTTTGTCAGGCCGCCCAAAGGCCTCTGAAATGGCTGATAATAACGACTGCTATTAACCAATAACAGCAGGGACCGACAGCTTAACGTGCCCTCCGAAGCACGGAGCGATGGATAACCGCACGTAACTTCGAAAAGTCATTGGTGCGGGAGCCTAGGTTTTGAACCCGGTATCGTTGGATTCTAAATTGTACTATAGAACAATTAGGCCACCATCGCTCTTTTGAAATGAAAGTAAAAAAATACTTGCATAGGAAATTGATCCGTGGGTATGCATAAATAAAGACCACAATTGTTTTTGCGTAAAAAATACTTCGAAGCGTTGCAAGTTTTTTGAGTATGTATATACATTATATGTACTACGTTTATTTATTATGTTTCTTCCATTGCGATATTATAATATACTATAATTACTATAATTAATAATATTATATAATTATGTAGGTACTACCTACGTACCTACATAATTATATAATTATATCGGAGGTTTCTTCATAATGTCTTACTGGCAAAATGGTTAGTTGTCGGTATTGAAATGTGTACATACACAGGTACACTTCACAGAGAAAGTATAGAAAACTTTAATTTTTTCAAATCAATCCTCATACCGTGTTGAAAAAGCTCAAAAAGTAGGTAGGTAGGGTAGGTATTATTAAGAGCCAGTTAAAGTGCCAGTAAGTAGGTACGTCGTTCTGTGAAACATCATAAAAAATAATTTGTACTAAGAACACAATGTTTCGATGCATTAAAATTTGTTCGTATGGACTTCACAATAATGACCTACCCTTGATGCCCCATACAATTTACCTCACCACCTTAATTACTCTCTAATCTGTGCCACCTTACCTTCGGAGATAATTTTCTCTACTCAATAACAAGACGGTCATGATAACAAGTTACTTCATTTAAACTAGATGGCGTTGTCTACCCTTAAAACACGCAAGCGGTTTGTTACGAAGTGGTTTGAACGTTAAATGAACTCGAACAACACGTTTTCTTCTTTTTTTACTTTATGGTCCTTAGGGGCTCTTAAAACGTATTGAGATGTTTTTTGTGTTTTTTGATAGAATAAGTCGACTTCAGTTGAAAAACGCGCAGCGAAATTAAGCTAATTATTTATAGTAAAATAGTAATTTATTAATAAATAAAAAAAAAAAAACTGTTATAACGCATATTCTGTGAAGTACGGAGTGCCGTACTTCACAGAATATGCGTTATAAAAAGGCAAGGCAGTGCCTTATTCCGATGATTAGATGCCGAGCAATCGATAAAAAACTATTTGACGGCTGAACGAATGTTGAAGAAATGTAGTATAATATTGTACTTTGTAGGTTTGGTCCTGGTCGTCCTGGTCCTCTGGACCTGGACCAAACCTACAACTGGTCTGGTGGTGGTTTGGCCTTTGGTCCTGGAATAAAACGTGTGGGCTACTTTTAACTGAAATGACCACGCGGGCAAAGCCGCGGGCACAGCTAGTAAGCAATAAAGTCACTGACATCAAGATCGGAGGGTAATGGAAGATGAAACAAAAAAAAACAACAAATTAAGCCGTTTGGTTCAACCAAGAAGCTTATACCTACACTGGAGATGTTGCCCAGAAATATATAATGAATATATAATATATATATAATGAAGAACAAGGTCATTCACAAAGTTAATAAATTTTTAACAGCTCAATTGATGTCCTTGTTGAATGTTTAATGAACTATTTGAGGTACCTAAGTATAATACTTTATCACTTGCTAGTTTTTCTTTTATATATATTAGCTGCACCCCGCGGTTTCACCCGCGTTTTATTTTTTTTCAAGTATCCTGAGTCCAGTGTATAAACTATCTCCATGTCAAATTTCATCAAAATCTGTTGAGCCGTTTCAGCGTGAAGAAACATACAATGATACACACACGCACACACACTCCTCTTACATTTCCACTTGGCTCCCCTAACATTGATCCCATGGGGGATTCATTTGGATTATTTGTCCACATGGATGGATTTCCCTTGGTCAAGTAGAATCACTGTAAAATCCCCTCGGGGATTTATTTGGACTGGGACACATTTATGTTGTTACTAACTCCTGGTACATTTTAACAAAGATTCAAAATGTTTCAGTAAAAACAAATCAGTCGAGCCATTCTCGGGTTTTTGCGAGATTACACTACAATCGGAATCCTACTCTATCAAATAAAAACATATAATCCAAATCAGTTCAGAAGGTTAGGAGATATGATAACAGACATAAAAAACTACAGAGACGACTTGATAATCTCCTCCTTTTGTGAAGTCAATAAAAAAACCGACGTATGTACTGTAATTGGTATTTATGGATCTCTGTGTAAAAAGCTTAAAAATAATATAAATTGAGGGTTTTAACATTGTGCCAGGTTCCACAGTTTAAAAAAAAAACAGCTGTGCCATTATCTTAGTTGGTCTTAGAAAGGTACTTAACTACAACAGAAAACTTTAAATGTATGCTAGGCCAGTCAGTGGAGGAAAAAAAGGGTCTTTGCCCTACGGTTGAGTAGAAAAGTTATTGTTTTGTATTGCTTCTCTTTGTATTTATTCCTTCGGCGTGGAGACCAGTTCTTGATGCGACTGACACTGGGACCATATGGGGTCACGAGCCGGGCACAACGAGCGCAGTGTGCTAACAATCAAAGTTAACGGAAGTGAGTGACAGTGATGACTCCTCGACAGACAACGAAGTAACTGTGCAGGCCGAACATAGTCGAGCGCCGCAGTCGCCGCCCACTGGGCCACCCGTGCCACGCACGCGTCGTCAGTTGCGTACTGACGTTCGTAGCGCTCGTTGCGGCTAGTCGGCATAACACTCCCAGATGAAGGACTTCAAAATAGTCCGAAACTGGTTGGAGTATTTCCGATCTTCTATTTCGTGAGTTTTTAGCCGATTTAATTATTTAATATGCTTCTCTTTGTCTTCTTTGTCATAAAGTCAACTAATGAAGAATTATAAAAAAAATGCTTCATTCAATTCAAGATAGCGGATTCCAGTGCGATCCAGTTCCAACACAAGGTTGAAAATTTAGATTTTTCATAAAAACCTCATAACCTTAACCTAGGCAAAACAAATCAAAACGCCACCTTTCTTAGAGCAAAAATACATTTTGACTTTAGGCAGTCAAAATGTATTTTTGCTTTACAGATAAATAACAAGGATCAAAAACAGGAAAAAAATATAACATTTCTGAAGAGATAACAATAGCTGACCCTTTATGTCTGAGCGTGGTTGTGTGTAAGTAATATCTCCTACAAACGTCACTCAAAAGACGATGAAGGGTGGAAACGATTCACAGCACTCCTTTCTGTTCCGTTGTTTTCAATTTATATTTATCATCAGTATAATTGGATTTGTAATATCGACCTATTAGAGAAAAAAATATCAAGAAAAACATTTAAGAAACATTTAAACCTTCAAATCGGAACACAGTAATATTTGTACACTTCTGCTTGGCGGTAGTCTATCTGGCAAAGTGAAGTACTTCCCCAGACGTCCTCTTGCAGAAGAGGTCACTAAGAAGAAATTCACGTATCTATAAATTTCTTCTTTATACTATTATTAATAATTCTATACGTATATAGGTCAATAATGGGTCTCTCCTTACACTCTCGCTTGCTTTTTAAGTGCCTACTGTCATAAGGGTGGCGGGATACAGGACTAAAATGGTATAAAATTCACCATTAACACTACGAAGAAGAAGAATTTGATATGCAGGCTCACCATGTTCCGGTTGAGAACTTCAGAAGACGGATCTGTTACCATACTTACCCACCATACAAATAAATGTCACTAAAGTCTTCAATCAGTGCGTCCGACCAGTTATGACCTACGGACCCGAAAAGTGGAGACTCACGGTCAAACTAGTCCATAAATTTAAGGTCGCTCAGCGAGCTATGGAGAGAGCTATGCTTGGAATTTCTCTGAAGGAAAGGATTCGTAATGAAGATATCTGACAGAGAACCAAGGTAACCGACATAGCCCTAAGGATAAGCAAGCTGAAGTGGCAGTGGGCTGGTCACATTTCCAGAAGAACGATAACCGTTGGAGTAGACGAGTTCTCGATCGGAGACCACGTTTAGGCAAACATAGTGTAGAACGCTTTGTGGCCAGGTAGTGTGACGACCTGCTAAAAGTGTCTGAAAAAAATGGACGAGGACAGACTGAAGACCGACCTTAGTGGCGTGCATTAAGACTACTACCAACAGTGTACAGATATAGGCTGATGATGATTATGATGATGTTGATGATGATGATGATGATGAGGCCAAACTTCTATTATTTATTCTGTGGCCTAACTGAGTTCTATTAATAATATGTAGAGTACTTTTATTTCGATGTGAGCAATGTGCAAGCAGGCGCTCCTCTGCCACGGAAGACTGTCTCGGCGCCTACCTTATTTTAGATAGTTAGTATTCTTGTTACTTGAAGCTGCTTTTAGTCAGGAGTATGTAGATAGGAATCTGCACCGCTTGTATTACACGTATTGACAGTTACGTGGTAGCTCGGAGTTAATTAACCTCGTAATTCTGAAATAGATGCCGTGGGATTGTGAAGCGCACATGTTACCGATCGGTCTCCACCGCTCCACATAAGTGATCATTGATTAACAAAACAACTGATGCAATATGCTCTGTGGCAGATCGAGTGTTCTTGCTTCGGAGTAATCAGGCTGTATCCGCAATTATAGCTTTCGTCTATCCCTTGTTGAATTCGATTGTGGATTGATCAATCAGGATTGACAGAATGCAAAACCTCGACTCATTTAGTTTGGTCAAACTTTTTGTATAGGATTCGTCAGGTGCATTTGTGATAATTCCTTTTGGTTCAGTGGTCATGACCAAGTACCTAAAATAATTGATGAATTCAAAGGAGTACATCGTCAAGTAAAACGAAGCTTATTATGCTACATAAATCTATAACTACTTATAATAAAGCGGTAAGTACCAAAAAACTGTTCTATGAAGATAATTTAAAAAGAAAAGCTTTTGGGTACTGAAAATGGGCTACTAAACAAGAATACTGAACAAGAATATAACATTTTTTTAAATCACGTATAGACACGATTTAAAACTATAGCTATTTGGTTGTCTAAACTTTTGTTCGAGCATAACGTAAAAATTGCTGGACCGATTGCGATGCGGTTTTTATTGTTCGATAGCTTAGGGTTTGACTTAAAAACTGGAGAACTTGGTATCTTTATACGATAATTATAGATGCCGAGCAATCGTTAAAAATTTAAATGACAGCTGAACGAATTTTGAAAAATTTTAGTATATTGTATTTTATGGATAGTTTTAGTCCTGGAAAAACACGTACTTTTAAATGAAATAACCACGCGTGCAAAGCCGTGGGCACTGCTAGTTATATATACGACTCTGTATGCAGTATGTTTGTTAGCTCCGCTTCGGTTGAATACATTGGATTTTGATCAAGACTGGTATTAATATATACAATACAATACAAAACAATAACTCTTTATTGAACACATTACAATAAAAAAACTACATAACAGTAATGATATATAAAATCTAATGTTGTACAATAGGCGGCCTTATCGCTATTTGCAATTTCTTACAGGCAACCTTTGGATGGACAGGAATATAAAATAAACATTGCGGTCAGTGATGGAGACTTACTTTGGAACAAAAAAGTTAATAGATAAATAAAAACAACTATATAACTTAATATTTGTATACATACTTACATATGTGTTATCATAAATTTTGTTAAACACATAAATATATATACTATAATTAAATAATATAACATATATATTGGCAAATTTATAATATAATATACATAAATAAATAGCATGTTCACAAAGGTATAAATTATGTATGAATAACATAGTATCCAGCTTTATGACAGGTAGTGCTTCTTCACCATGTCTTTGAAGACAGCTATCGACTTATCTTTTCTAATGTTGATGGGCAAAGCATTCCACAGTCTTGGCATCCCGTTTAGTAAAAGGGTTGTGATAACACATCGTAGATTGGTCAGGCACTTTCAGCTGCAGAGTATGTATGGAACGAAGAATACGGGAATGGGAAAGATGAAGGAACTCAAATCGCTCTTTGAGATAGGGAGGGGTCGATGGATTAAATAGGACACTGTAAAGAAGAGAGAGGGAGTATCCCGGCGACGTCGGATTGGTAACTATTTGAGCTTTGTGCGAAAATAAGATACATGGTCACACTTGCGTAAGCCAAAAACAAACAGAATGCAAAAGTTTTGTAAGTGATCTAGCTTATTTAGCTGTTCTTCGGTTAAGTCCACATAGCAGGCGTCGGCGTAGTCGAGCAAAGGCAGCAGAAGAGACTGTGCTAGAGCAAGTTTGGTGGTAGTGGGAAGAAAATTGCGCAGTCTTCTAAGTGAACCCGCTGACGCATAAAATTTACGGCTTACCTCACTTAACTGAGGTCCCCAAGATAGTTGTCTATCAATAAGCACACCCAAGTTTTTAACAGTTTCACTTATTTTGATATGTGTGCCATCAAAAAGAACTTGTGGAAGATGAAACCAGTCAATCTTAGAGATTAGATTAGATATTAGTATATTTTAGGTCCTGGAGTAAAACAAGTTTTTTTTTTATCCCGGATAAATAACCACGCGGTCGCTATACTTTAAATAAGCTGGCGTCTGACTGTTTGTTTGTTTTTTATTGCTTTAAAAGCTGATGTAGTAGGCACTTTGCATCTTACAAAAGAAGAAGAGCAATCGATATATACTAATTGACTGCTGAACGAGTTTGGACGAAATTTAAGTTACCTACTTTAGGTCCTGGTATTTTGTTACTACATAGGTTATATTTTTATCCCAAACAAGACCTAAGTTCAAAAACTAAAACCCGACTACGGTCGGTTATAAAATAACCTATGACACTCTTGTGATGGAGACAAATAGATCGAAACCTCTCTTGTCAAAATCGGACCTAGTTTTTAGTTTGAGCACATAACCCTTCATTTGTTTCGACGTCGTCGGGTAAAAAAAAAGCTTATGACACCTATTAAATAAAAACGAATCGATTGACACTTCGCTTGTCAAAATCGGACCAATAGGGGCGACGCTATGGTAGAATATCCACATACATACATACATACATACATATATTACATAGACTATTAAGCTCATTACCTTTCCCTTGCTTCGCCAAAGTCGGGTATAAAAACAGACTACGTGATGAAGAAATGCATCTGAACGAATTTGAAGAGCTAAAAATCGAGATTAATCTTATAACAAGTTAAAGTTTAAAACAAGTTGAAATCGTATGGAACAATGAAACAGCGAGTAATCAAATTAATTTAATTAACCAATGAAATTTACCAGCATTAAACAAAGAGCGGCTTTCCCCGCAGTGGGACACAATAGAAAGGTTTATTAATAAATCATTATTATTAATCAATAGAAAGTTTTCGAAATGTGCCGTCAGCACCAAACAACTCGTTAGCACTGCTGGGTTTTAGTCTTTTTGATTCGTCAGAAAATACATTGTCTTGTTCGATGAAAAATTGCCTCCATGCGTCGGACTGGACCGTTTTACACCATTCATCTGAAACGTAAATAATTACATAGTTTACACCATGTGGCAGATTTTTCTGAATAACTGTCCCGAGTTGTTGTCATGAAAATGTTATTCTACCGTATTCTACCCGTCATGCACGTTTTTACATTTTCAAATAAAACATACAACCTGTTAATTAGCAGAATTAAATCCACATCATGGCCAAGTAAGGCGACGCGAGGGAAGGGTAATAACTTAAACAGTTTATTTATATATGTATGTATGTATGTGGATGTTCCACCATAGAGTCGCCCTTACATTGGTCCGATTTTGACAAGCGAGGTATTAATCGATACGTCTTCAGGTAGATAGTGTCATAGGCTATATATTTTTTACCGACTACGACGAAGAAAAGGAAGGGTAATATGTTCAAACTAAAAAAATTGGTCCGATTTTGACAAACGAGGTATCAATCCAATTCCCTTCATTTATAAATTGTCATAGGTTATTTTTTTAAAAGATTTCGGTGAAAAAAAGCAAAGGGTCTCAAACTAAAAACTTGGTCCGAATTTTGACAATCGATACGTCTTCATCGCATTAATGTCATAGGCTATATTTTACACTTTTCTTTATCCTTTAACTCTATGTCTTGTTGAACCGCCTTTAAGAAACAGATATTATAATAGAAAATCACCAGTATACAAAAACAAAATACTAAATAAAAAAAACGAAAATAATAATAGTTATAAATAAATAGGTACTAACATTGGACGGATTTATTGCTATAAGCAATCTCTTCCAGACGATCTTTGGATGGAAAGAAAATATGTAGCGGAGCGAGAGGGTCGGTGCAAATAAATTAATAAACATTCATAATTATTATGTACAAAAAACAATAACATTAATTATATATAAAGTAAATACTCGTAAATAGGTACGTCATAATAATTATACTATAAATACATACAAATTATACAAAAATTTAATACATAACAGTAATTCTGTACATTCCTCTTAGACTCTTACTTACATAATCAAATATTTGAAATTATCATTATATTTCTTTTGTCAGACTTCGATGAGAGACATATTTTTGTCGCTACACATGACAAGTTCAAAAACTAAAGCCCGACTACGGTCGGGTAAAAAAATAGCCTATGACATTCTTGCAATGAAGACGTATCGATTGTCAAAATTAGGACCAAGTTATTAGTTTGAACGCATTACACTTCCTTTGCTGCACAGTAATGGACTAAAAAAATTGCTTATAACACTCTATCAATATCAATGAAGAAGAATTGATTGATTCCTCTTTGTCAAAATCGGACCAATAGGGCGAAGCTATGGTGGAACATCCACATACATACAAACATAGACTTTTAAACTCATTACCCATCCTTTGCTTCGCCGTACTCAGGTAAAAATAACCACAATCTTAGAAAAACTATTTGTAATCTCGCGCTAGACCATATGCCGCACCCTCGCAAACAATTGCAAGTTTGACATCGGTTGAATATTGGCCGCGCTTTCGCGCCCGTCCCATCGCCCGCTGACGCTGTAGAGGTCAGTTATAGACCAACAGTATATAAAATTACAAAAAAAGGGGATGAATAAAATTAAATAAATTTAATGAATGTTGGTAATTTAAGGTCCGGTTCTAGCACTTTTAGCTTTTTTCGATAATTTTTGAACGTCTGTATCTTGTTTTATAATTAACCCAGAACTATGAAATTGGAAACTTATAAAAATTTGACATATTACCTCGTACTTTGAGAACACAGAAACATGATTAGTATGAATTGACTCGATAGAAAATAATATCAAAGTGAACACTACTTTATGCTTAGAACATTGATTGGAAAGAAACCCCGTCACTAAATGATGTCAAAGATATACCAAGAGAAAGAGCTTATTGTGATTGAAAAAATGGCTAGACACTTTTTAATTCAAAGTTTCTTTCTCGCTCTACTTGATCACGGATGAGAGGGACATAAAACTCACCGACACCCGGCTTAAAGCCATTTTATACTTTGATTTTAATTTTCTGGTATCATTACTTCGGAATTCCAAGTCCAATCGGATTCGCATTCAGGGACCGCGGAAGTGGGGTGCAGAGAGGGCCAAATGCCCCCCCTAAAATCAAACGGGGGGTGTGGCGCCCCCTCCAATTTTACTACCTGTTATAAAGCCTACCTACCTGTTGTATTAAGAAGATTTTTTAAAACAATTAATTAGTTCCATCTGTATGTATGTTTATTTGTAACGGATTTTTTTAACGTGTTTTTCACCCAATTCAAAACTTTACATTGAATTGAAACTGCACACTTATTAAGGACCGATGACAATATAATAATTTGGTAAGGTTGTCCCATTATCCTGGGGTGAGGAGAGGGGGAGGAGAGGAAGAGGGGGAGGGGGTAGAGGGGTAGGAGAAGGGGAGGGAGAGTGGGAGGAGAGGGGGAGGAGAGGAGAGGGGGGCAAACTTACAACTTACTAGAAGTTTGCCCCTCCGTCATGGAGTACTTCCACGGTCCCTGTTCGCGTTCAAAATTGTAGTCATATTATTTGCTACCTGCAATTTCCTGGTAACTCCCCGCTTCACCATCTAACTCGGTAGGCAGGCAGTTCTTCGGGAAAGCTTTCATAACATCCTCTCTAGTCGCCACAAATACTCTGTCAGCGAGCTTCGACTTCATCAGTTTCTTCACCATACTCACTATAGCAGCAGCAAAGGGAGGCATGTTGATGATGTGTATGCTTTTCAGTCGCGTTCCGAAGCAGGCCTGAAAATTATAGAAGACCATTTCACTATAATAACAGCAAAAGGAGGCATTGCATTTGGTTTACTTTATGATTATGAGATATTAATATGTTATGTTCATATTTTGAAACTAGCTGCGCGCCGCGGTTTGACCGCGTGAGGGATGTACGAAGAAATTTTGAAAGTGAGGTATGATAATGATGATGATGATGAGAAGTATCCTATATGTTACTCCAGGGTATAAACTTTATATCTCCATTCCAAATTTCATCAAAATCCGTCCAGCGGGATGTTCCCCAAACAAACAAACAGACAACGTTTCCCTATTATATATATAACGGTAATATTAATATCTTGACAAATAAACCCACTTGTGTTGCTCTGCAAAAACAAAGTTTTATATTAATTTTTAAGTACATCTCAAAACGAATTAGATAGATACACTAACACTTTTCACAAACACTCCAACCTGCAATAACAAAGAAACGACATTTAAGTTTATTATGACAATTCCTTTAGTTTATTAATCCTACTAGCTGTGCCCGCGGCGTTGCACGTGTGGTAGTTTTTCCTGGATATAAGGATCCTATGAGTTATTCCAGTACCAAAATAGGTACCTACCTACCTGTGTTAACAACCTTCAGTGGCGATCCAACATGGTCGTGATAGGTTAGAAGACGAAGGCAAGAGCGAAGCG
This sequence comes from Alsophila aescularia, assembly GCA_946251855.1. Taxonomy (NCBI): domain Eukaryota; kingdom Metazoa; phylum Arthropoda; class Insecta; order Lepidoptera; family Geometridae; genus Alsophila; species Alsophila aescularia. Next base: position 12,531,817 of record OX276385.1, read on the forward strand.
GAGCGAGCACCCGCCTTCGTCTTAGGTCTTAGGAAGGTTGTTGACAGAAATCTGTCTTACGGTAGCATTGTGTGTAGGTATATTTTCAAAATACGCTACGCGAAATCCTAAATTCGAAAGTATACCCGATGTCAGCTCGGCCATAGACAATGGAATTTTGCTTTTTTGAAAACATGCCCGACGCCAACACGTTATCTGTGTAAATATATTATCCAATATATTATCAATATCCCAAGATATAATACACGTGAAGTCGTCTGTATATGTTTATCTGCTAGTTTTAAAATAAAACTTAGTGATTTACTTCAGAAAATTACTGCAGCCCTAAAAATATAAAGTTCAAGCACAAATATAAAATTCCGCGGCCCCCCACCACACTTATTATAGCTAAGAAGCATCTCGATCACATCGGTTTTCAAACATAAAAACTGCATCAAAATCGGTCTATTCGTTTGGGAGCTACAATCCTCACCCCCCACTCCCCCATTCCCCCATTCCCCCCACACCTCCCCATTATAACTAAGAACCATCTCGTTTACTTCAGCTTTGAAACTTTAAAAACCGCAGCTAAATCGGTCCATTCCTTTTCTCACCCCCCATTTCTCAACTCCCCCTCCCCCCTTTCTCTCCCTCCCCAATACCTTATATATCTAAGAACCATCTCGAGCACATCAGCTTTCAAACAGAGATATTCCGCATCAACATCGGTCCATTTTTTCCTGCAGAAACCCTTTATTTTTTCGGGATAAAAAGTATTTTAAATATTAATCAATAACATCAGTTGTGATCGTACCAAGTTGCATCAAAATCCGTCTGGTAGTTTCAGTGTGATGCGTGTTCAAAGAGACAGACAGACAAATAGACAGACTGATAGACAGACAGACATACAGACAGACAGACAGACAGACAGACAGACAGACAGACAGACAGACAGACAGACAGACAGACAGACAGACAGACAAACAAATAACCTTTTTGCACTCCATATCAATTTTGAAGTTTATCTCAAATATAATTTTCAAAAAAAAAAAAAAACAGATTTAGCCCAGTTACAGTTTTATTATAGTAAGTTTTATTATAGTATAAATAGATTATTATGTTTCCAAAATATACTTCATTGCGGTTATGTAAAATTCTCACGCCATTCAGCCATCTTGAATGTGGCCCTGTTTTATCTTCAAAGTTGTCTTTACGTTAACACCTTTACCGACAGAGCGGAACGCAGCAAAATTCAAAATGGAAGGGAATACATTTCCTTATACATATATTCGTGTGGACTATACTACCTTAAAGCAGTCTAAGTGCGTGATAATGTTTTTTTTAGAAAGGGTTTTTGTCTGTTTAGCTTTCACGAGCGAGCGTTTTCTTTAATTAAGTGTGCATGTGAGTGATTGACAGAGTATGTGTGTGTATGTCAGTTTCTACTTCACGCTGAAACGGCTTAACAGTATTTGATGAAAATACTTTTTTGTCCTGGAATAACACAATGATATTTTTCAACATCATCATCACTGCAGGGCGCAGCTAGATTGAATGTTGTGAGATGTAACAGATGTCAAAATTACAGTTGTTAAAGTTACAGGTGTCAAAGTGACAAGGTCCACGCGGGTATTACTGCGGGATTCAGTTGGCTATAGATAAAACCTTACCATGATGTAGTAAACGATGTTATATATCATCAACGGTGTCATTTGCAATGTCATGTAGAGACTGACGTTTTCTAAATCCATGATCCACCGGTCTCCCAGCGACACATCGTTCCAAATACGGTACTCGAAAAACATGAACGGTATCTTAGCCAATGTTGGTACAAAAATATTCTCATTGGGAGTCATTCTAAAACAAACAAATTCGCTATATTTTTTATTGACAAGAGTACTAACACAGCAGGAGGATTCCGTGACCCAAATGTTTCCATTTGAAAATTATTATATACAGCAGGAGGAGTTGAAGAGTTAACCTTAAACTACCTGTTTAAGCTTAACTCCTCAAGAATTCTAGGAGAGTCTATTTGACGATTATGTTTGATCATTATTAGACCGATTTAAATGATAATTTTCTTATTTGAAAAGATAGATCTTCATTGTGTTCCCATCTAGATGTCATCTCAATGGGTTCAGTATCCCTTTTAGGTATTTCATTAGAAGTAAATATTTTTAATACAAAAAATTAAGTATTACACACGAGCCAGTTAAAAGGGAGTAGATGTAGTTGTATCTACTCAAGTTTTTTGTTAAGAGGTCCGTCGTAACCAAAAACTTGAGTAGATACAACTACAGACAAACACACCCCACACAGCTTCATCCCAACCTCGGGCTATCAACAAATTGTTGATGTGTTGCACATGAATTCACAACGACAAATTGGACCTCATAAATTAGGTATGTGCGGCAAGTATGTGTCTCTATCTTTGGATATGACTCTCTATCCATTAGGTGCAAGCATAAAGATAGAGAGACATATCCAAAGATATAGAGACATACTTGCACCTAATTTATGCGGTCCACGCTCAAGGAGCTGGTACCTAACCTCTACACTTTTAATTTAGATCTATGGGATCATGTCTTTTTATTATATATTTTTTCACGATACGAGGTGAAATATTTTATTTAAAAACGTTTAAAAAAATGATTTTATGCATTAAACATGTCATGGTAAAACTTAAAACGGGCTATCACAATTAAATGCGTATCTGTGCTGCTAACCGTTGAGGAGTTGCCTAGTCAGGACCCAAACCTGAGTGCAGCAACTATAATATGTTGGTAAAACATAAAACCGGCTATTATAATAAAATGCGTACACAAAATGTTGTCTGTGCTGTTGACCGTTGACGATTTCCTAGTTCTTAATAATAAAAAAAAAGTTTATTTTTCTGGAGACCATGTCATGGTAAAATTTAACACCTATCAATTATGATAGAAAATAAAATAGGAAAATGCATACATGAAATTATCCGTTGAAGAGTTCCTTTATCTGGAGCTAATCCTGGATGTCGACTCAGGTCATTCTTACCATTAAAATGCATTGACATCGGAACTGAACCAAGATGTAAAAATTAAACTTCAGATAAGAGGAAGATAGCTTGCAAGATTTGACCTTAACAAACAAACATACATACATACATACAAAAATTGCATGTTAAATAAAAGGCTTTTAAAATAGCACGAGCGAAGATGAGTGCTATATTAGAAAAATAATAGTTTAAAAAAACAAAAAAAACAGCCTTTATATAGAAAACCAAACTAAAAAATAGAAAATAAATTTTAATAGTGTAAATAAGAAATAAATGTTTTATTTAAAAAAAAAACGTGGGGTGCATCAATAGTTATAAATATTTCATTGACAGATATGAGAAGAAGGATTATCATTTCGATAATATCTTAAAAAGCACCCCACGCTTTTTTTAAATAATTTTATAAATTTATTTTCTATTTTTTAGTTTGATTTTCTATATAAAGCGTGTTTTTTAGTTTATTTAAACTATTATTTATTTTCTACTTTTTTTTTTTTTATTATTGCATTGTCGTCGATCTTTGACAGGTGTGCAAAATTTTAATGAAATCTACCCGTTTAAAGTGGGTCAAAATAGCGTCCAAAGGAGTCGGTTACAAACATACAAACATACAAGTGAAGCTAATATAAAGCGTATAAAAAGGAAATTAGTTCAGTAATTCATCAGAGGTTTGAAATCAGTTCAGCCAATGATATTAGATCAACTGATTTTGAGTTTAGCAGTTTTTCCGTACTATTACAACAATAGTAGACAAGTATTCGTTTAGTAGTAGTTATTAGACAAGTATTGTGTACTATAATTATGTAAGTATGCAGTTTGGGGATTGAAGAGAGTGCTGAAACTTCTGTGAAGCGTTTTTGGTAAAATACTCTTGTGATACAGATTATGATCGGCATGTTTGTCTGGTGTGGCTGGGTTTTAATTTAAATAGAGAGGTTGGTGTATTTAGCTATTATTTTCAGTATGTGTGGAGACGAGGTTGTGGTATTGCACATTTCTATGTCTAAATGAGATATACAGTTTTATTAGGTTGTTATAAACTGTGATGTCTGGTCGGTTGTAGTTTTATCGGTGATCTAATATGATGATCCAGCCCCAGTATGTTGTTATGTTCCATTACCTACTGACTGTGGCAGATATTATGTACTTTGTCGTTTATCTGTTTATACGTCAATACAAGGGACCAGTCATTTTATTACGTTAGCCTAACTATTTGTGTTTGGCATTTAAAGTGCTTAAGACCAGACTATAGTTAGATTGTTATCATCTGGAATTATACCAGTATACATGTTTATCTACACACATATCGTTAAATCCGGATTACTAACTCAAAAATGGTGGCATAATGACATACTTTACGCAAGTTTTAAGTTTTTTTTTTAAATTATATCACCGTTTTTTGAACAAACAATGTTAGAGTATATATTTTTTCCATAAAAGCACCGGTTTGGTCCCGACCAACGAGAGTTTTCACCATTTATTATTTATAGCAACGCGCGTTAGACCGTATGTGCAAATTCACTGTGGACTGGATTTTGGAGCCAAATTATGGCACTTGGACCTAACCAATTTAATCTAATTTTGTTGATCGAAAGTTTTATCCTGATTCAAATGTCCAACAGCTGTGTTAGTTAGGAGAATTTGACTCCACCTGACATCACAGTAACAGCAACGAATATGACGAACGTGCTTTTGCCAGCAAAATCATGAAAATATTACCTCTTTTTCATTCAATGTATTTTCCATTTAATTGTTTGTTTGTTTGTCGTATGAGGTAGTGCTTTTGCATGAGTGTAGATAAAGTAGTGTATAAAACGGCACATACTACGTTTTTAAAACACTCGAGTGATACTACTCACTCTCTTGTTTTAAAAGCCCTCGTTATGCAACCGTTACATAAACTACTATTAATATTACATGTATACTTTATTCTATTTGGCATGCATCTGAGCTGTACTCTATTGTTTATAGAGTACAGCTCTTTGGTGACATTGTCTATCCGTTATGTATATTCTTCGTCACTGTGATGGGGATATTGTCAAGGTTTGTCATTACTTTGTTTTTTGTAGCGTTCATTGAAATTCCGACTCATATCACATTCGTACACAAGCTGTTCAAGCATCTCTTTCAGGCTTCTTGGATCTTCATAAATTAGAATTAGATCATTTTTATATTTTAGATGGCTTAGTTGCTTTCTGGTGATGTTAAGTCCGTATTTGCTGCACTCGAGGCGTTGAAATATGTATTCAAGTACTGCTGATAATAGTTTGGATGATAGTGGTCTGATTCTTCTTTTTAAAGAGAAGTGTTCTGCTACTCTTTCTCTTCGTATTGTCGTTTTCATATCTATACTTATAATAAAACAATAGCAAAGAAAAAGTCTGTAAAAAAGATAATTGAAAAAGAAATAGTCTAGGTACTTGGTATCTCAATCCGATGAGTAGAAGCCGAGCAATCAATAAATATAACTTTGACGGCAGAAGAAATGTTGATCAAATGTTGGTATATTGGTATTTTAGGTCCTGGAATAGCACATAATATAGTATTTTTAACCTAGAGAAATTACCACGCATGCGAAGTCGCGGGCATCAGCTATCTATACTTATAATAAAGCAATAAGAAAGAAATGGACTGAACAAAGAAGATAATTTAAAAAAATAAAAATAAGGTGTAGGATACTTAAAATAAGCTAAACAAGGATATAACATTTTTTAAATTCATGTCTGTCTATTTGTCTGTTCGTCTGTCTGTATGTTTGTTCGTGCATCACGTAAAAACCAAGCGTATTTTTTAATATTGTTAATAAATACGCTTATTGTTATTCAACTTAATGGCAGCACAAATCACAAAATGCTTCGTGGACAAATATACACAATAGAATCAAAAGCACCGAGGAAAAAAAATCATAGCTGTAACCAAACAAAATCCTTGTCAATTGTAGAAAATATTCTAGATACATTAGAAATAAATTTAAAAACAACAAAACACGCCAAAGATCAAAGATCATATACATATATATATATATATATATATATATATATATATATATATATATATATATATATATATATATATATAATAAATATATATTTATTATCGATCTTGAAAAAGAATGAAAGAAAGTCGAAAACAAAACTAGAATAAATAATGACAATAAAGAAACAAAGATTTTTTCATGCAAAGACAATCTATATATAAAGACAGGAAAAACAACAAAAAGAAGAAAACCTAAGTAAGAGATTAAAGTGCAAATCAGGAAACATAGACATAAGATATTAAGGAATATTAAAAACACATTAAAACTTTGTGGCTCTATGAGCTGTAGATCTCTCGAGTCTTTCTTTACATAGCTTAAAAATGAATAAATATTCAGAATATTTTTCAATGTAGCTGCGATATGTTTTTTACGTTTCCAGTCCCGTATCTATGCTATTTTGAAAGATGATGATTAATTAAATAGACAAATGAATTCCATATAATTATCGAACCTGCTCACAAAATTTCACACGAACTGGTTCAGAAATGCGACTTGTAAAGGAGTACAGCTGGATATCCGCCGGTCGGACATACGAAACCGTTTTTGCCCGTGCTGAAATGGAGACGCTTCGCGCTCTCTCGGTCAATAAGAAAAAACAAGACAAACCGAATTGAAGTATTAGAAATAGTCACGTATTATTACCGTGAGTTATATAGCGATGACGGATGACCAGACGAAAATCAGCAACTAATTGAAACCGAATAATATCGAAGAAATCCCGAATATATCGAAAATTGAACTAGACCAGGATCTCAAATCACAAAAAAGGTAAAACACCGGGACAAGACTGCTTATCTAATAAACTTTTAAGAAGAACATCTGATATAACATAAGATACTATCACAGATCTATTTAACGAAATTTAAGACAGATAAAATATACCTCAGCACGTCAACCTCGTCAACTACTATTTAATAAAAAGGAAAGAAAAGTAATATTGCCAACTTTACGATGTAAATATATATGTCTATGCCCATTAGCCTGATGTCTTACGTTTATAAAATATTTTCTACAGTACTGCTAAACCGTTTAACAAAGACTCTGGATGAAAATCTACCCAGAGAACAGGCAGGTTTTCGCAGTGACTTTTCAATCTTTGATCACATACACACCATAAATAGGTGATCCAAAAATGTAATGAATACAACTTTATTTGTTTTTTGGCATTTGTAGATTATAATAAAGCGTTTTAATCTTTGAAGCAACGCACAAATATGGGAAGCGCTTGCAACACAAGAAGTAGAAAATAAATACATACGGATTAATTGTCAATATATAAAATAACATGAAAGCAACACTACGAACAGAAAGCGTAGGAGAACACTTACGTATAAAAAGAGCACGTAGAGCAGACAGAGACAGAGACTGCTCTCTTACGTAGAGCAGTCCGACAGTGAGATCCACTATCACTTAAACTATTATCGGCAGTGCTTGAATGCATATTTCAACGTCTCGAGTAGAGCAAAATTTAGTAAAAATGTTTTGGATTATAGTTTATTTTATATTTTTTCTGTTTTCTATTACCTAAATATTGTCACTCTATGGTTTTCAGGAGTCTTCTGAGGTATTGCAATCCAATATCCTTGTTTTATGTATCCAGATAGTGTTGGTTCTAATGGGTCCCTTCCACATAGAATATCGGGCATTCTGTGACGAGCACTGAAGTAGTTATCAATGGTATGCTTTACATTTTCCACACTGAAGCCTCGAAATATAAGATTGCCGATTATTTGTTTGTCTCCTGGAATTTACAACAAAATTGTTTCGTTAGTGTATAATCAACATCGTCTTTATCATTCCAAAGCTAGACATTAGCCTCTTTTAAATCACGTCTCTGAGCCCGATCACCAGATTTTTCTATCCAAATGCTTCCAGAGCCACCTTGGTTATAGCGTCACTCTACCTAGCTGGAAGGCAGCCTACACTACATTTTTGAATTACAGTCTCCAATTGAAAACTACCACTCGTCTAACCAAGCAATTATTGATCCTCAGGTAGATATGACCAGCCCACTACCACTTCAGTTTGCTAATCTTATGGGCTATCTATATCGTAAAATATGGTTATCTACAAGATCACCTCGTTCCGAAATTGATCTATCAGAGAATATTTATAGCACGCTGCACTACTATTAATAAAACTATTGTTTTATTAATAGTAGTGCAGTGAACAATATCATATATTATACAGTAGTAGCTGACTAAAATAGTGGATGAAAGCTAATCACAAAACATTTTACTAACGGACTGGCACCAGTTTGACTATAGGTATAATGACCCTATAAAGGCAAAAGGTAAACGTATTACAATTCAACTACAGCATGATAAGTTAACCAACAACAAAACATTATTATTATCATCACATTCTTACGTAGTTTGTTTTCAGGCAAATGCGGTTGTTTTTTTAGCCAGTCCCTTACGCTTCTGACCATTCCCTCAACAACCTCTGGAGTGACGTCATAATGCTTCATAACACATTTGAAGTCCTCAGGACCAATATTGAGTAGTTTTTTCGCACTTTGGGAAAGCGCTGAGGTAAAGTCCTGTAAGGATATGCACAAATTTTAGTTTGTCATAATAACAGTCTCGTGATTCTTTTAAACTCTATACCTAATATTTTTCTCATGTGTGGCAAGAATGTGTCGTTTATTTTCACAATCAAACTAATAGAGATAGTATTTGATTCAGTGTCCTTAAAATTAGTTAGTTTTGCTGTTCACCCATAACAAAAAAAAGCTGCCAGATGATATACAGAATGGAATTTTAAGGCAGTCAGTGGAGGAAAATTACCTTAAATATTAATCATCAAATTTTCTTCAAAAGAAACATTCCTCTATTTCATCAATATTTAAAAACTCTTTTCATGATTTATGTAACCTAAACATAGATAAGAAACTACGTACTACTATGTAATTCCTTTCTTGTGCAATAAAGAGTTATCATCTTTCCATCTACTTCTTACCCCGAGGCAATTGGTTTTAAAAATATGATGTACTAGCTGATGTCAGTGGCTTCGCACGCGTCGTCATGTCTCTAGGTTAAAAGTATTCTTTGCTATTATATATTATCTATCTATCTATCTATTATATATTATCTATCTATTATATCTATCTATGATATCTATCTATTATCTATCTATCTATTATATCTATATATCTATCTATTATCTATCTATCTATCTATTATATATTCTTTGCTATTCCAGGACGAACGAATAATATACCAACATTTGATCAAAATTCCTTCTGCCGTCAAAGTTGTTCTTATCGATTGCTCGGCTTCTACTCATCGGATTGAGATACCAAGTAGCCCGGTTATAAGTCAAACTATAAGATATCCAACAAGGTAAACTGCATCGTAATCGGTCCAGTAGTTTTTACGTGATGCGCGAAGAAACATACAGACAGACAAACAGACAAACAGACAAACAGACAAACAGACAAACAGACAAACAGACAAACAGACAAACAGACAAACAGACAAACAGACAAACAGACAAACAGACAAACAGACAAACAGACAAACAGACAAACAGACAAACAGACAAACAGACAAACAGACAAACAGACAAACAGACAAACAGACAAACAGACAAACAGACAAACAGACAAACAGACAAACAGACAAACAGACAAACAGACAAACAGACAAACAGACAAACAGGCAAACAGGCAAACAGGCAAACAGACAAACAGACAAACAGACAAACAGACAAACAGACAAACAGACAAACAGACAAACAGACAAACAGACAAACAGACAAACAGACAAACAGACAAACAGACAAACAGACAAACAGACAAACAGACAAACAGACAAACAGACAAACAGACAAACAGACAAACAGACAAACAGACAAACAGACAAACAGACAAACAGACAAACAGACAAACAGACAAACAGACAAACAGACAAACAGACAAACAGACAAACAGACAAACAGACAAACAGACAAACAGACAAACAGACAAACAGACAAACAGACAAACAGACAGACATGAATTTAAAAAATGTTTTATTCTTGTTCAGTAGCTTATTTTAAGAACCCCTGACTTTTTTTATCCTCTTTGTGCAGCCTATTTCGTTCTTATTTCTTTATTATAAGTATAGATTGTACTTTTTGTTAAAGTCAATAGGTTGGCGTTTGATCACTATCTCACGATGGTGCGGTAGAGGATGGCGCGTGCTTACCTAGAAGTAACTTATTCATTCGAAACTTAAAGACTCCTAAGTTAACTGCCATTAAACAGACGAAGACAAGTAGGTTCAAATAATGAAGAATAATTCGCCAAGAATAAAGCTGTGAAACATAATAATTTCACTAACAGTATTTAAGTTTATGTTTTAAAAATACTAACCAGCATTCAACTGGTAAAACTTACTGCTGTTTATGGTGTCAAAATTAATGGACCATTCTACTATTATTTTTAAAATTAAATTTGATGTGATTTTTACTGTTTTTTTGATACCTCCAATAAACGAAGTTATGAGCTTTCGTCAAACAAAATGGTATGGAGATAAATAAGTTCGAAAAAGAAAAGTTTTGTGCAGTAGCCATGTTATGTTGAAACTTAGAACGGGCTGAAACAATGCATGCGTATACAACATTTCGTGTCTCTGCTGTTAACAGTTAAGGAGTTCCCTTGTCAAGACTCAACTCTGAGTGCAGCAACCATGTCAAAGTAAAACTTAAAACCGGCTATCATAGTAAAATGCGTACACAATATTTCGTGTCTCTATTGTTGATCGTTGAAAAGTTCCATGTTTCTTGCACTTCCAGGTTGACTGGTAGAAAATGCTACTTAGCATTAAGTCCTCCTTGTACATTGTATTTGTGTGCTAAAGAATAAATAAATAAATAAATAAATAAGGTCCTTTATCTGGAGGTAATAATGGAAGACTCCATAGGATAAGAGAAAATGGTTCTAATTCAGCTCGCAATATTCCACCTACGAGTAAACTAACATCCATACATTACAAATTAAATAAAAGTTTTTTAAATACAAAGTCATCTAGAATACAATTTATTGCAACCATTTTTTTTGCTATAACAAATATTTTAAAAGTTTTCTAAGTACAAATTCATCTAGAATACAATTTATTGCCACCATTTTGTTGCTATAACAAATATTTTAAAAGTTTTTAAAGTACAAAATCATCTAGAATGCAATTTATTGCGACCATTTTTTTGCCATTACAAATATTTTAGCGTATATTTTTGTGAGTTTTGAATTAAACTGCAAACTTTCAACCAAGGACACTACCTAATTATCAGTTTCCAATATAGGTATGTAATAAAAATATTTTAAAATTAATACTCACTGCAACGTCTTCCTTCATGTTTGACTTGAAGATGACTGACGTATTGTTGCACATTAAAGTTAATAAAACACTCGAGTGCAATGCACTGTAACATGGTGCCTAATATGTTTTTCTTCAATTTAGGCGACTAAGAGTAATCATCCAAAACGGCAAGTAAAAACAGTTATCGTGTAAAAACCTTAACATACCCACCGATAAAAAAAAACGAGTTGAAACCCACACATTTCTTTACTGTTTGTCTTATTGTTTGTTGTTCAAATAATGACGTCTAACGATTCCAGATTTATCATAAATATAACACTTATGTCCCATCCAAAAACGACAAGTAAAATCATTGCCACGTTCAACACAGTATTTAATTATTTATTTTATTGTTTTCCTCAAAACTGGGTACAAGTAAAGACTTAATGCTACTAGGCATTATCTACCAGTCATCCAGGTCGTGAAAGAAATAGTCGGGCATGCGGCTTAAAATACTGAACAATAGATACAAAAGAAACAAAGTAAATATGATACAAAATAATAAGTGAATGTTTTGTTATTGTAAAATGATTTAGCATATATTTCCATATTTTCAATGTTAATTTTCTACTTTACAATGTAACATTATGGAACAGTTTATAGCAATTACGGTTGGCTCTTATCCAGAAAATACAAAACCCCAAAAAAAAAACGTTTTTACTTGATTCTAATAAGTTTTCCAAAGTGTAAATGTTAGGTTTTGGTCCACACTTCCTCATTTATCCCTGGATTTGTTTTTTTTTTCGATTTAAAGGTTGTCAACACACCAACTTATGCAATATTATAATTTTATCTGGAGTTTCGAAGAAATCACCTTCACATATTCTTATTTACGAAGGGTTTTTTTTTTATTCAAAGAACATCTTCTGTGCCAATATGAGTAGTACATGAGTACATTTTTTTGATGTTTGATTACATTTTTTTTGATGACCTTTTTTTCCAATCTAACAGTTAACTTTATTCCAAATATTTTGGACGAATTCCTACAATTTTGATTTTCTTGATTAACTGATACAAATTTATAATTAGAAAAATATAACCGGCTATGTTTTATTTTGTACTAAAAAATATAATAATAATGTACTTAATGCTACTAGAATGGAATGCTAACATTTGCTGCTTTCAAAGCTAGAAACCATAGTTTAAAACTGTTTTACAATTTCAATTATACTTAATCGTACTTAATCACGTCATCCAGCAAAAAGTATATTTACGAATGATTAAATGTATCTCTACATATAAGGGTGGAGACTATTGATGGGTGATTATTTTTCAAATGTTGGATATTTGAAAAATAGTCAAACCACAGTTTTAAGTTAATGTTTGTTTAATCGAAGTAACTTTGGTGAACTAAAAGGTGCTTGAAGTAGTTTTTTTTTTGAAGACTTATATTATCTAATCAAACTGAGACATTAATAAAAAAAACATGGTATTTCATTTTTATTTATTTCCTCACACATAAAAATAAAACCGATTTATGTTCACCTTTTCCCTGTTTTTCCAAAATATTATAAATATTAATCTACAGTTAATCTTCTAAATGATCCAGGCATGCCCATGTATTCTTCATTGAACTTTGCAGTTTGCCTTTTTGATTCGTCGCTCACTAATTTGTCTGATTCTCGGATAATTCGCGTCGCTTCTTCGCCTCTGAGTATTTTTCGCCACTGCTCTGAAATAAAAAACATTTCGTTACTTCTGTTAAACCATAAATATACACTGGTCTTTAAAACTTAGAACCAAACTTTAACTACGTATGCTTTGAGTTTGAAAAGGAAATTTCCCTTTTATGTGCCAGCAGAGTTAAATCTCTCACAGGAAAAGGAAACACTCTTCTGACTCTACCGGTGCTTCGGAAATACGCACGTTAGAGAATAGAGTTAATTCAGCCATCAAATAGTTTTTTATCGATTGCTCGGTATCTAATCATCGGATTTTGATGTCAAGATGTTTTGATCAAAAACACTAGTTTTTAAGTCAAAGCTTAAGCTATCCAACAATGAAAATTGCATTGCAATCGGTCCAGTAATTTAATTTAAAACAGAGTACCACACTTTTAAAAAAAAAAAAAATTACTTGGCTTCTACTCATGGTATTGAGATACCAAGTGCACTAGTTTTTAAGACCAAACCTAAGCTATACAACAGTGAAAATTGCATCGTAATCGGTCCGGTAGTTTTATTTAAAACTTAGTACCACTCTTTTTTTATATTAAATTACTTGGTACTCATGGTATTGAGATGCCAAGTACACCATTTTTTAAGTCAAAACCTAAGGTATCCAACAGAGAAAATAGCAACGCAATTGGTTCAGTAGTTTTAACGTGATGCACAAACAGACGAACATTAAAAGTGTGGTACTAAGATTTGAAGGCCACTGTATTTAAACTAACAACCTACAGTGTACAGTACACTGCAGCACAGTACATATATAGTCCTCACGAGGTCTATATATGTACTGTGACTGCAGTCTGAAATGATAGCTTTTCTTAATTTTGTATTTACCTGTTCCAGCAAATACAAAAGATAACTTGAATAAGGATAATTAAAAAAAATTATTAAATTTTTTAATTAATTTGACGTTTTTAAGTTTGCTTTTCTTTTTTTACTTTTTATAAAAGTTTTTTCGTAAGGTTTTTTTCCTTTTTTTATTTTTTTTTATTCATGTTTTCATCTGTTACTTTTTCATTTTATCTTTTTGGCTTTTCACTTTTAACATTATGAAATTCTGTTTAATTATTATTCATTTATTTTTTGTTGATTTGTCATCGGTTTGTGAGCTACCCTGAAAGTTTCAGCCAGATACCTAATCAGGAAGTGCTCGAAATTTGAATTGCAAGATTCCAGGACAGACAAAATACATACATAGATAGATACAAGTGAAATTAAATAAAATCTTTTAAAATTGTGTGAAAATTTGTTAGTTCAAATTTTGGTGCTCACGGGCAAGTTCATAGAGTGTTTATAGAGTTTTATAATTTTAGAGGTCAAAAATTCTCCATAACTATCCATAGTAAAACTTGTATCTAATCAATGCCATTGTTTGTTTGTTTATTTGTCGTATGAGGTAGTGCTGGCCCCTGGTGTCAGAGTTTGCCAGGCCACCCGAGGGCCTCTGACATGGCTTCTATTAATCAATAACAGTCGGGAACGACAGTTTAACGTGCCCTCCGAAGCACGGAGCGATGGAAAACAGCACGTCATGACTTTGAAAAGTCATTCTCAGTTATACTATTGAACCGTTAGGCTACCATTGCTCTGTTGCTATTTATAAACATAGTTACTATAAACATGGTATAGATTGTTGATATATTGTTCACCTCTCAACTACAGACCAACAAATATAAAGAAACAGAATATAGTATCCATACCAATATATAAAAGAGAAACGTTGTCTGTTTGTTTTGTTTGGGGAGCTTTCACGCGATAACGTCTGGACGGATTTTTGATGAAATTTGAAATAGAGATAGCTTATTCCCTAGAATAAAATATATGATACTTTTTTTCAATAAGTTTCCACGGAAAAACTAGAAAATGTTGATTACTCGCTGTAAGGAACGGTTGCCATGGAAACAAAATAATAAGTCTGTCAAAAAACTACAAAAGCATTGATGCTATACCTACTTTTGCAATGGTTTTTAATATCCTAGAAGAATATAGGATGCTTATTTTCGTGATAATCAGTGATATGCGCGGACGTAGTCGCGGGCGGGAAAGCTAGTATAAAATAAAATATAGAAAAAAACGATGCTTGGTCATCTACACTAAGTTTAATCTAAGATTGTCGTACTATTCTTTTTACATTCATGTTACTAAAAGTTATCAAATTATATTACATTATTTACTAATATTTTAGCATAAACATGTACGAGACACAAATATTGTATTAATTAAATTACAATAGTTTATGCAATAAAGTCACCGACATCAAATTCGGAGGGTAATGGAAGATCATACAAAAAAAATATTAAGCCGTTTGGTTCAACCAAGAAGCTTATACCTACACTGGAGATTTTGCCCAGAAATATATAATGAATATATAATATATATATAATGAAGAACAAAGCATCAAGAGCGTTGGTGCTATACTTTTGCACTGGTTTTCAATATCCTAGTAGAACATAAGATGCTTTTTTCGTGATAAACAGTAGTCTGCGCGGATGAAGTCGCGGGCGAAAGCTAGTCCAATATAAAAATAATACTAACCAAACGTCAAATACCCGTTCAGAGACACCGCGAGGTGAAAAATTAAACCAACTATATATAAATTTGAACCATTTTTGGGTGACCGCTGGTAGTCTTCATCTGACTAGGATAAATAATAGTGACTTTTTTGAGGTCGCTTAAGTTTCGTCTGCTATCAAACTGACAGCTGTTGATAATTTTATTTAATCGATTCAATGTGTTGTTCGTAAACAAAACACAGTAGTAGTTAAATAGATTATTTTTACTTGTGCGAGTATTTAACTTTAAAAAAACACGTTGAGTGTTGAGTTGAGCAGCTGAATGATAAGATGACAATTGAATTTGACAGCTAAAATTGATCTTATCTAAATGTATGAAATCGTTCAGTGAAATTTCACTCGTATTACTTTTAACTGGCGAAAATTTTACCATATACTTGTTTAAATACGCGCACCCTGATTGCTGGTAGCTGCCATTTTAATATTTACAGCAATACTGAACTAAGCCGATCTGTCAAATATTTTCTATCGCTTCGAATGTTTATATTTACGAGTATACAAAGAATAAATAAAAACGTATTATTGTTAATTTCGCGATTTAAACAATATATTATATTGTGCAAAAGTGCAGAAGTGTTTATAAACTAAATTCTAACATTAAGTTTTACAGGTGATTGTATTTTTACGCTATTAACCGTATTTAACCATATTCATACGTTTTACGTTAGAATCATATTATAACCTTATTATTTTTAGTGCGATGTGTCGATAGAGTAATGATATACTTATTTTATTCTGTACCATACCATGCTTGTCGAACCATATTCATCATATATAAATAAACAATTTAATTTATGTAGGGTGACCATTAAAACTGCACTTGAGATTGTCTAAGGAAGGATATAGTACTATATACAAATAAGTATTCAAAAGTCATTAATATAATCTTGTAGCACTTACAAGAACATCCTTACCCACCATAATATGATATTGTGATTGTGCTTAATCTGTAATTATCGTAACCCACACACAGGGTTCCATTCTAATCCATTCAAGTTCTATGAGCTGAAATACTATATATATTTTACATTTCAGCTTCCCGAAAGATGGTGAAAGAAGAAATACTTGTAACATTTAAACTTTCGGGATTCGAACACATAGTTATATATTTAAAAGGGACTTAATCGCACTGTGACCCTGAACATTTGGATGCTGAAGTGTCACATGTTCAGGAGGTACTCAAACGAAACGGATATGAGGTGACCAGACGTTGGCACCCTAGACGCAGATATAAAAAGAGTAGGACTGATGTCAACAGACAGGCGGCTTTCATGTCTTATGTAAAAGAAGTGACAACATGTTAGAACACCGAAAGATGTCATTCCTTTTCAAACTCCTGGCGTATATAAGATGATTACAGCTGCGGTAGTTCCTACATTGGACAAACCAAGCGTACTATAGCGGAAAGGGTCAAAGAACTCATTGCAGCTGTAAAATCCGCCAGATAAATAAATCTGCAATCGCTGAGCATTTGCTCGAATCGGGCCCTAATCACTGGATAGAACTCCTTGACCCGAAGATCCTCTCCACGGAACGTCACTGCTACTCCAGGATTGTACGTGAAGCAGTTGAAATTAAAAAGTATCCCAATTTCAACCGAGAGGATGGTTTCAAGTTGACTGCGTCCTGGAATCCCGTGATAAGCAAGTGATCGCGTCGCGGTTTATGTCCGAAGAAATCTGCATATGTCGTTAGTGACACGACACTAACGACACGTGCAGATTTCTTCTCGTGACGTGACAATTATGTTTTTTTACAAAACCAAATGCGGGTAGTTGCAGACAACGCTCGCCCTTCTCAACGCTGACACCCGTTACTTCAGTCTTCTCATGACTACGATCAATGCAACTTGATCGAAACGTTGAGGTAAATAAATATTACCTAAGTTTTCAGCTTGAAGAAATACTTGGTTTTCAATCATACCAAAAAGAGTAAAATTTATTTATCAGCAAAATATGCAGCTTACATTTTAAACCAGACGAATATTACCCAGAACGGCCAGGAAATCTTCTAAATAGTGCTGAAACACACTAAAAAACTTCTAGGGGATATTATAAAAAAGGCAAAGATTAAACAAAACTATCTTATATTCACATCTGCCTTTTAGATCGAATCTTGTTTTTGTTTATAAAGTATGCTGTTCTGTTTTTCTAATGACTTAGCCAAATGTATTCCTCGAATGAAATATAATAAACATTATGCCAATGAAAAACTGTTTTACCATATCGCTGTTTTTGATTTATATTGACCCCTTTTAGTACCGTATCCCATAAAGGGATACATTTTAAATAATAATATATTCGTATCGTATGTGGTGGCGGATTGTCGTTCAGTGTGGTTGGTGTCGTAATGTCGTTCTAGGGGGGAGGCCAGCAGTTCAGCAGTGGCGTCCGGCTGATGTGCATGTGCTGCTGCATCCTATGTTTTAATTTATCTGTACTGCGGGCTGACCAAGGATACTAACTGTAATGGTAATCGCACTCAATTATACTCAATTTGACATTTCTAGTATGGGAAAAATGACAAATTGTGTGAATTTGAGTGCAATTAGCATTATGATTTGTATCTGCGTTCAGCCCGCTGATCTCTAAAATTACCTACTGATCCGATTCTCAAAAAAAAAATACTAATAGGGAGCTACATTATCCCTGAGCACTATGGCGTCGGAAAACCAGCGGGCGCAACTAGTTTTACATAAAATTTCGTTAATTTTACATATGTATCCTAAACTTAAGATCCAACGTGGTCACCCTAAAAAAAGAGACAGAAAACATAAGTGACGTCATTCGAGGTCATAATTCTTTACTTCAAGGTATTGTTTGCATTGCAATCTCCAGTGTTATAGTATATAATTATAAGCTTCTTGGGTTCAACTTGGGTAACTTGGGTAACTTAATAAACTATCAAGGTTTGACTAGACTTAAAAGTTTGACTTGGAAACTCTTCAAGACTTACCACTCAGATTCGCACACGACTTTTCATCACCACCGTACTCCTTAGGCAGGATCTCCTTTGGAATGTGCTTGTGGAGATCTTCAAAGCTATTGTGAACATGGACCCTACTGGCTACTTTCTCCCTCAGCGCTTGCTTCAGGATGAAGATCAGTTTGTCAATGAAAGGTGGAGCGTGTATGATATGGATGCCCTTGATTTTGGTGCCAAAACCTTCCTGGAAAAAACATAATATGTATTGTTTTGTGGTACTGGCTTACTGGATCAGCATGAAAATCATTAGCTTTGATAGTTACTGACAAAGAATACACAGTAGAGACTAGCAAATACTTTCCGAATGATTTCGGTTGTCTATGTTGTCTTGTCTGCAGGACCTGGGGAAAAAAAACTAACAATACTTTATAGTAAAACATCTATGTAATTAGTTATACTGCAAATAGTAAACCTCGCGGGCAGAAACTTTTTTGCAACAATCTAGTGGTGCGCAGTCTAGCACATCTACTGACCTGAATGTACAACTATCAAAGGTGCTCCATCAATCTCTACCTAGTAGGTAAAGGGCTGATTCTACTGGTAGAAACCTAAAAGTGAGAAAATTACTGCATTTTGAGGAGCTACTCTGCTCATCACGCCGGAGATCCTCATGAAATATTCAGCAATTTTTATGAATCCAACTTAAAGTTACCTTTCAAATAAAAATAGAACCATAGAAATCGGATCTCATAAGGTGGTGATATTCAGTAGCCCTTTTTGTCCCTTTTTGGAGGAAGTACTCCCCCAATCAAAAATCCCCAAAAGCTAAAAAAAACTAAAATACCAAGTTTCGTCTAGATCGGTTGTAAAAAACGTCCTAGGAGTACCAACAAACAAAGATGAAAGCAAATTGATTGTACTTGAAGCAGAAACTTGAGCTCGCTTCGCTTGCTCGGTCACCGAGAAGTCTGTACAAAGAAGATAATAAAAAAAACGAGTGCGAGTCAGACTCGCACACCGAGGTTTCCGTACAAACTTAACTTTGCCATTTTGATTCTCATGCGAGTTTCAAATGCGCAAAAATGCTTCATAAATGGCCGTATCTTTAGATTGCGTTGACTTAGAACTTTGTTTTTTTTTATAGAGATGAGAGATATGAGTATTATTTATTAATTTTAACTTGATACTTCAAAGTGTTCCTGAGAAAAAGGGTCGTGACAGACAGACAGGCAGACGGACAAGGAAGTAATCCTATAAGGGTTGCTCTTTTCTTTTTGAGGCACGGAACCTTAAAAACGATTTGACGTGTGAACGAAGGTAAATTGATACTTTTAGTTCTGGAATAGCACCTAGGAACCTAATATCCCACAAAAAAAACTACTCGAGCAAAGCCGCAGGCACAGCTAGTTATAAATAATAATTGATAGTCAACCGTTATTCAAGCGGCTACTGTTAGGATAAGTTGGTAGGGGGTTTAGAGGGGATTGGGGCTAGTTGCTATGTATGGCTATGCTATAAAAACGAGGCCCAAAAGTTCCGAAGCGCCTGGCGTAACTAAACTAGCACAAAAGTTATTTCATTGATGTTGCCTTGTAATCATAATTTAATTAAAGTCTCGTTAAATTGTATCAAAATCCATTTTCAGAATACCGTAGATAAAAAAACAGAGTTGTTGTATTTATTATCTCTATTATTAATAAACAATAAATTACATTTTCAAAGAGTCACTGCCCTGCCTGCCAGACTTATCAGTCCGATATAATTAGGTACCTATTGTAGGGTCTTGGCCTATTATTTCTAATCACCCGCCAAAAACGCCATCTTGCACAACGCGCGCCCCCTAACGCGCGCGGTGTGAACTATCGACAACTACTTTCGGGCGGACATTAGCGGCTGCGTTTCCTCCGCTGTTATTCAAAATTAATGCAAAAACCGATTAAATACGGACGATATCATAATAAATACTGTGCCAAAATCAAAGTGACACTAGTGCGCGCACGTGAAACCCAAAATTCCGGGTCTGCAGCCTGTGCTGGAGCACAGATCGACGGCAGAAGGCTGGTGAGTCCCTGGCCAAGGGTTTTTCGTTTTTGGGGAACATTTTGGTGATTTAACTTAACTACTGAGCTATCGGACGCTCACCTATTATAAATTTTATATTTGTCCTTTAAATTGGCACTGATTGTGAGCTACCTTACAGCTGGGGTTTTAATAATAGGTAGGTACTACTTACTGTGCACAAAACTTCAGCTTTCTTCACGACAATTGGGTTAACTTTACTGAGCAGTCCTAGGTTAATGTTTTTCATGTCGATTATGAATCTCTCTGCAGCAGTGTAGTCAAAATTCAATCTGTATTCACCAAGCTGAAACAAAACATAATTTCAAAAACTAAAATCCGTCTACGGTTGGGTAAAAAATAGCCTATGGCACATACGATGAAGACGAATCAATTGATACTTTGCTTGTCAACATCGAACCAAGTTACGCTTGTCAAAATCGAACAAATACGACTCTACGGTGCAACATCCACATACCTATATACACAGATACATACATACATAGGCATTAAACTCATTACCATTCCCTTGCTTCGCCGTAAACGGGTAAAAATAGAATTAAAACATGTTACGTCAAATAGTTCAGTACCTTATAATTAAATTAGTGACTACGTTGCCTCTAAACTCATGTCCTTCGAATACTAGCTTAGGGCGATGATAGCCAAGTTTAGATACCGTGCATGTTATTATAGTTCAATGATACTGGGTGCGGTCCTCGCCTCAATGACCATACCAATGACTTTTCTAAATGCGGATTTTCATCTTTCCTTCTTCAAAGGGCACGAGAAGTTTCGATGCTTATTAATTAATAGCAGTCGTTTAGGCATGTCAGAGGCACCTGGCGGCCATATAAACTCTGACATATGAGGCCAGCATACTTCATACGACAAACAAACAGCAAACTTGCTTTAACCACATATACTTCTGCATTTTGTTATTTTGTTTTAAGCAATACTGTACGGTGTTCAATACAGAGTATAATCCAAAAACCTTTTCAGAGAAACAAATCGGTATTGACCATTAGAGACAGGCACGACTGCGATTAACTGCATGATGCTGTATTTTGGTGAGGATCGAGCTAGATACTCTGAAGTCTAATCGTTCCGCGGTTAGAGAGAGAGCCTCACTCGGTCGCTGTAATGTCTGTTTGGTTTTGTAAGCGACCTATCGCTTTCGTGTGTCACACGGATTAACAAGAGTGTTTGTGGTTCAATAGTTTTCAATCGGCTTAATGCATTTAGCTTGAACAAAATACATGCATCGTACAATACGACTTCTTCGAGGTCACCTTTGCAAAGTTTGTTAAAAGGGAAAAAAAACTGCGTTTGATGTAGTTGGTCTCGGATTCACTATTGAAGACAAGGTTATACAACACAATGCGATAGCATTTTTGTCTGCTAAAGGAAAGTCAACAGTTAAACTTGCTTTTGATGTTGCAAGCAAAGAAGGACCTCCTTTTATTTAACCTGTCGGCTATCGGTAGCCCGTACGGGATATTTGAGGATATTTTTGCAAATTTTGCAAAATGAAGTAAATTTTTTTTTTTCTGTTTTTTGGTTTATTTACCTTCCTCAAATACAAAATTAATTGTTTATGGCAAATCATTTAATCATTCTTTATGTAAAAAATAGCCTCAGCACTCCAAAAACGCACTCGTCCACAAGTTAAGGAAACAGCAGTTCCCCAAGGCATTAAGAAGTAAAACACTTGAATCGACTTACTTTTAGCGACTTAGACCAAATTAATTTCATAGTTAACGATGGTGGTAAGCTAGCAAACTTTGACACCATCATAGGTTAGCATTCAATTATATTCATAAATGTGTTGTTACAAGGTTTAAGGTTTAATATATGTATTTATTTGCATAAATGTGGTCAAATAAAATTTCATCATCATCATCATCATTTCTGCCTTTTGAAGTCCACTGGTGAACATATGCCTCCCCCAAAGAGCGCCACGACGAAAGGTCTTGTGCCGCCTCCATCCACCGACTCCGTGCGATAGCTACAATGTAGTCCGTCTAACGTGTGGGGGTCTCCCTACACTTCGCTTGCTTGTTTATGATTGCCATTCCAGAACCTTTATTCCTCAGCGGTTGTCGGCTCTGCGAACTATATGGCCTGCCATAAACATTCTTCAACTATTAATTTGCTATATATATTATTCATTTGCTATATACATTCTTCAACTTGCAAATTCTGAGAGCTATGCCGATAACCTTGGTTCTTCTACGCATTTCCTCGTTTTCTTTGCTCGCTGTGCGACTAGTGTAACCAAAGTGTAAGATTCTTTAATTTAACGCATCACCAATTCAAGTATTCAGAATGTACATATCTTCTATCTATCTTATCAATGTCATCATAAGGTATCTATCCATTTGACTGGAAGAGATCGCTTTTAGCGATAAGTCCGCCCGTTGTACTTAAGTTATAAGATTGTTCCTATTTGTTGTAATTTTCACATTCTAGCTACAATGCACTTCCGTGAATGTAAAAGTGACAAGAACATTTTTTCAGAAAGTCCTCAACTATATACATTCTTTACATCACGAGCCACTTCTTTAATTCTGTACAGAATTTATAAAAAGCAAGATCAACTAAACATTGTGGAAGAGAGTTATAAATTAAAGTTGCCATGTAATCACAATTTTTCCTAAATAATTTGAAAGTGGCCGAGGCATTTTTAAACGTATTTGAGTAGCGATTCATATATTACAGTTATCATAACTTTGACGAATCACTTATTACACATATGACCATTTCGTATATTATTTACATATGCATGTTACTGTTAAAATATTACAAAATTTAAATACTTGCTTGCAAGATTCAGCCCACTGCTGGACATAGGCCTCTCCAAAAACACGCCAAGGACCCGACCCTCGGTTCATCATTTGCAAATGCCACAATATATCGTCACGTCACCTAGCTGAACAACACCTTATACTTTGTCAAATTGCAGTCTCCACTCAAAAATACCTCAATCCCAACAGATACCGGTATTTTGGCAAATATAACCAGCCCAATGTCACTTCAGTTTGCTTATCCTATAGGCTATGTCGATTACTTTAGTTCTCTGTCATATTACCTCGATCGTTGATTCAGAGAATCTCCGATCATAACCAAATCCATGGCATGCTGAGTCACTTTGTATCGGTGAACTAGTCGTATTTGTGTCCACGTCTCTGCTCCAATGTATGACAAACAGGTAGGACTCACTAGTTGAAGACTCTTATTCGAAGACTTTCTTATTCAGGCTTAAAGTTTCCTATACTATTGATAAGCATGTTTTTAAATACTTTGCCTAAATGTGCCCGATGACAGTTCTCACAATTTTGATAAAAAACATTCTTTTTAGAGGTTTATACAACGAACTACGCTCGTGTTTAGATCTAATTATTTGTATTCAATCAAATAATGTAAAAAACTGTTGCTTACCATAAAACAATATCTAAAGTAGGACAGTAAGCTGAACGGATCCAGTTTGTCAGTGACGAATTGAGTCACCATGACTCTGGATTGGTCTACGGGATGTAATGTAGGTAGAGGCACGTAGTGTCTGAAAACAAACAAATTAATGCCGATTTAATTTTTGCCTTGGTTTTTGTTAGGTTCGTTTTATATATTATAGTAGCAAAAACAATGCTAATCGCTATCTATGCAGAGACTGCAGGTCCATTGTCTAGGAAAAGTCATAAGTCGGGTAAAAAATAGCTTAGACTACTTTTGGAATGAAGACGAATCTTTTGATACCTCGCTTGTCAAATTTGGACCAAGTTTTTAGTTTGAACACAACCCTTTCTATGTTTTTCCGTAGTCGGGTGAAACAATATAGCCTATGACACTCTATCAATGAAGACGAATCAATTTACCTAGCTTGTCAAAATCGTACTACTACAAATAATAATAAATAATAAAAAAAAAAAGATAATAGATTCGCAGTGAAGCGGGCATCTCTAGCGGCATGCAGCTCTCTCTATGATGATGTCGGCAGCGGTTGACAGGAGGAAGGTTGTGTATGATCTTAAAATGGATGCCACTTTTGCCAGGTAGAAAATAAAGCAGTTTCTTCAGTTTATTTATATTTAACAATACATACACATATACTGTTAAACTCATTATTCTTCCCTTGCTTCGCCGTACTTAAGTATAAATAAAAATCAGTCATGAGGATATTGCGTTGCATTCAACATTAGCATTTTCAAAATTTTATTAAAGTCATGACATTGTCACACCGTCTTTCACCCTCAATCTCAGTATGTTTTATCTAACTGTCGACCAATATGTTGTCATGACACTGAGTCGGCGATTTTT
Source organism: Alsophila aescularia (assembly GCA_946251855.1). NCBI lineage: Eukaryota > Metazoa > Arthropoda > Insecta > Lepidoptera > Geometridae > Alsophila > Alsophila aescularia. Next base: position 12,556,749 of record OX276385.1, read on the forward strand.
AGATTTTATCCAACGTGGCGAGGTTTTTACCATAGATAGATAGCTAACTCTTTATTGCACTAAAAAACCTTAAAATATGGCACATCATCAACATAGTACGGCGAAGCAAGGAAAGGGTAATGAGGTTATAAGTCTATGTTTGTATGTAGATGAGCATCGCCCCTATTGGTCTATTGGACAAGCAAGGTATCAATTGATTCGTCTTCAGATATAGAGCGTCCTAAGCTATTGTTTTACCCGACTACGGGTAAGCAAAGGAAAGGTTATGTATCGAAACTAAAAACTTGGTCCGATTTAGACAAGCGAGGTATCAATGGATTCGTCTTCATCGCAAGAGGATTTGAGTTTTTGAACTTATGTCTTGTATATCAATGACTTTAATTATGTTAAGTATTAGCTGATTTATCATCGCTCTGTCATTCGGAAGGCACGTTAAAAAGTTGATCCCAGTTGCTAACAGACAGTCTGAGGTGCTTGAGTGGCATGACAAAATCTGACACCAGAGGTACTACCTCATTCTATAAACATAAGTTACCTGAGGATAAATGTTATTTAGGTACAATATCTAGTACATACACAACATCACACTGTGCTTCAAATTCGTCCATGGTTCTGTGCAAGCTCATTTCTGGCATCATGCCTCGTGATGTCAGCATCCGTTCCAGCCGGCTCTTGGTCCCTTCAACCGATCCCTTGGCTATGATGAACACTCTTTCTAGTATTGTTTGACCTGCAATTAGATATGTTGCTATTAATTTGTATATTGTTTAGTCAAAATATTAAGTTCTTCTTGATTATTTTCCACGTATTGTGTGGTCAAATAGAACTGTTTCACTAATTCTCGCGAATCAGGCTGACAGTAATGCCCTTAATCACTTCCATCGCATGTCCCTTAAACACTTGCATTATTTTCTTAATGTTTTAAAGTTTTAGTCATTGGCTGTGACTTTTAGGTTTTATGACATCTAGTAGATTTGCCAAAAAGGTTACTAGGCATTGACTCTGCGATCTCAATTTTATATAATCAAGTTTCTTAAACTGGATTTCACTTACAATACAATACAAATACACTTTATTGCACACCAAAAATAATACAAATAAATATACAACTTATAAATTAAAGAGTACAATTGGCGGTATTATCGCTAAAGAGCGATTTCTTCCAGACAACTTTAGTATGGAAAAAATAAGAGATTAAATACCTTTCAGTCGGTGGCACAATAACATAGTTAATTAATATACATACTTATTACAATATAATAATACATTACTTATATTTAAAAAATACATAAACACAACTATATATACATATATAAATGTATATATATATATATATATATATATATATATATATTTAAAAAAACAATTTAACACAATGTGCAACTAATATAGTACTTAGGTATAATTAATAGATTCAGGCGTTACTTTGCGGAAATCCATATTTAAAATGAACAAAATAAAAAATATGTAGCTTACTTCCGCCAAAAATGTAAGTCAGACAAATGATAAATGGTAAAATTAACACTAGTAAAACCCCACGCTAAACAAAACCCTCGCGACTGACGAGTCAACATCACCCGAAGATGCCTCGTACAGAGGCAAAACACGTGTCGTATTGATGTCAGACGTTTGGTATTTGGATCGAGGTATATGTTTTTTTATTGTGTTTTTATATTATATGTATCTGAATATATAAGTGTTACGATACTTGTTAGGTTTTGGTAGGGTTTGTTTAGCTTGGGGGTTTTTTATTGTGTATATATATTTATATTTATTATTTGTATATAAGTGTTTTTTCTGGCCTCTAGGGCTTAGCTTTCATTTCATTTATATTTTTCATTAGTTCAATTTTGGATAGGGTTTTGTTTAGCGTGGGGTTTTATTTGTGTTAATTTTACCATTTATCATTTGTCTGACTTACAGTTTTGGCGGAAGTAAGCTACATATTTTTTATTTTGTTCATTTTTTTATAGTACTTAGGTACTTACGTTTGACTAATTGACACAGAAAGATATAACATTTTTACTTGACTTTTAAAGGTATTGAGTGATTGAGCTCGTCTTATGGAGACTGCCAATGTATTCCATAGACGTGCTGCTTGAACTGTGAAAGCATTGTCATAGAAACTAGTAGTATGAACAGGCGTACTTAACAGCAGGTTATCTGATGACCTAAGAGAACGGGAATGTGTACTATGAAGAAATTGAAATTGATCTTTAAGGTAGCGCAGACAAAGAGAGTTAAAAATAATATTATAAAGAAGCGAAAAAATGTGTGTATCCCGGCCTTGACGAATAGAAAGTCACTTGAGTTTATGACGAAAATGTGAGACGTGGTCATATTTGCGTAAGTCAAATATGAACCTTATGCAGAATTTCTGGAGACGTTCAAGTTTATTTAGTTGTTCTTCGGTGAAGTCCAGATCAGCATCAGCATAGCCAAGAATTGACAGTAGGAGGGACTGTGCAAGGGCTTCCTTAGTAGATATGGGCAAAAAGTTACGAAGACGTTTCAAGGAAGCAGCGGAAGCAAACAATTTGCGACTAACTGTTTCCAATTGTGGCTTCCACGATAAGCAACTATCAAAAATAATTTCAAGATTTTTAACCCTGTCACTAAATGGGATAACCACTCCATCAAATACGACTTGAGGAACCATCGCCCAGTCAACCCTAGAAATCATTCGGGAACTTCCCATTAGGATGACTTGAGTTTTACTTGGATTTATTTTCAGTCCATACGCTTTACTCCATATGGCAATGTGACATAAATCCTCATTTACAATTTACGCTCCATTAGAAATATTTTTAAGCGACATTTGTGTGTAAACTTGTAGATCATCAGCGTACAGGTGGTAGGAAGACAAAAGTTTATTGGATATGGAGTTAATGAAAGTTGCAAAAATAAGTGGAGATAACACGCCGCCCTGAGGAACGCCAACTAGCGCGTCACACCATGAAGAAAAAATATCTTCACAGCGAACACGCTGCCGACGTCCACATATATAGCTATGAAACCACTCAATCACCAGTGGAGATACGTTAATGGAGCGAAAAAGTGCTAGAAGGATATCATGATCAACGGTGTTGAAGGCGTTGCTAAAATCCAACAAAGTGAGAAGGGTAAGTTTACCATCTTCCATGCCTAGTCGGATATCATCAGTTATTTTGGAGAGCGCTGTCACTGTACTATGACCGGGACGAAAACCAGATTGCAAAGGATTGAACACTTACTCTTACGATTAACTTACGTTAGAGACTAACCTTGGATAAACCCACAGTTAACTTTAAATTGTCATACGTTATTTGTTTGAGGTTTCATTATGTTTCAAAGTATTGATGACATTTTCCAGCCTTAGATAATCTTTAACGTAAGCCAAATACCACTACTTCTTCAAATACGTTGATTAAGTAATCGTTGACGTATTATAAATAAGGAAAATGCTTCTTTATTTATCATGTATAGCTGTATTTCAGGACATGTAAATAATGTAAATTTGTCAGGCCACCAAAGGGCCTCATATGTGGTCTAATGAAAGGACTGCTATATATTGTTGTCAACCGGGATCGACGGCTTCGCATGCCCTCCAAAGTATGTAAATGGCAATTCTGCAATGCAACAGGTGTCATTGGATTGATATCATATTATGGTTTGGGCACGATCACTCCTACCTAATACCTATTACGTAACTTACGATTTGTATCTTATCACGGTCATAATAAAAGGGCATATTTGAGTCACCTAAAAAGAAAATCAGTTACCTCCACTAGTTAACAGGAGTTAACTTGGACCTCATTCTCTATTGCCTTCTCTATTGACCTTAGCCACGTTACGCGCCACTTTAAGATAACTGCGTGGAATTGTTTGTGCATGTTCGAGAATTGCCGTACTTTTCCGAACGATTTCATAGCGAGACGCGTTACGCGTGTGACTGTTCACAGAGAATAATGGCCCTTTTTATGTGGTTTTAGGCGTCAAATTTATACTGTGCTATTAATTAGGTACCAAAGAGCATACAGGGTGGAATTTAAAGGTGGAGGGAAAGTACCTTAAATATTGATGATACATAATTTTATTTTAAATTCACCCTGTAAAGCTGTATGCTACTTACTTATATATTCTGCAGCGCCAGCCAAGTGCGGTTCCTTCTTCAGCCAATCCTCAATGATTTCCAAACTCTGCCTAATCCTCTTCACGTCTTCTATGCCGTATAATTTCCTCACTTTCTTCATCGTGTCCTGTGTTACGTGGATCAAGGGATGGTGCGGTATTACCTCCATGATTTTATTTATCTGAAACAATCCTAATATATTTTCAAATTATCAGACTTAACTATTTGAAGTGGCCACATCATTCGTAGAATCAACGTTTGGAAAATAAAGCTTCTTGAAAACGGAGACGACCGACGGAATGTACGTCTCTTGTTAATTATTTTATATTTTGAAGTCTAACAACATGTTTGATTATCTGTCAAATAAAATGAAAGTAAACTATATCTTACAAAAATACACATACATACGATAATGAGTACAAATGATTTCTCACTCTTCACTTTTATAAGTCTAAAGATTGTAACGAATACAATATTTGACACCACTTTTTTACTTCAGAAACTAAATTACAAAACAAAGAACAAGTGACAAACTGGAAGTAAAGACATAAACTAAAAGGTTTTCCTCATTCAACTCCATATAAGTATAGTAATTGACCTAAACTCTACTGCTTGCGTACTACGGTATAGACAGAGAGCCAGAAGAACAAACAACAAGGCTGTCACGTTATTTGATTCATATTCATATTTATTTATCTGTTTCCACATGTATAGTTATGTCTTAAATGTAACGTTCTTATTTTAAAAACATGGGACCCCTGTGGGCACTACACAATATTTGTATGAGGGTAGGAAGCATTAAATATTACTTTTTTTTATAATGAAATGTGTGTGGCCTAAACAGAAAAACATGTTGCATATTTTATGATATTTTGCCAAGTAACCGAAAATGATACCTCCTAAGAGTAATTTGAAAACAATCACCATTATAAGTTTTTTGTCTGTGAAATGCATACAACAAAGGCGTTAGAATCCATTTTGATTGACAAAATAGATAATTTTGACATTCACAAGAAAGTATTTTGAACTTTGAACTTTCGCTGATTCTATCAAAATATATTGTATTATTGAAGTAACTAGCTGTGTTTGTGGTTTCGCCCGCGTGGTCATTTCATTTAAAAGAAGCCCATACGTGTTATTCCCGGGCCAACGTACCTATAAAGTACAATATTTTACATTTCTTCAAAATTCGTTCAGCAGTTAAAAAGTTTTTTATTGGTTGTTCGGCTTCTTCTCATCGAATTGAGATACCAATTAACCAAGTTTTTCAGTAAAAACCTAAGCTATTCTATTGCAAAAGTTGCATCGCAATCGGTTCAGTACATTTTAAGTGATGCGTGCACTAACATACAGACAAACAAACAGATAGACACAATTCTAAAATTTTTATATTCTTGCTCAGTATTATATTTTATTTATTTACCATTTATTATTAATTATCTTCTTTGTACGGACTATTTCGTTCCTATTGCTTTATATAAAGTATTGATTTAACAATGTTTAAGTTGTTTTATGATCTAAATTGTCTCAGTTCGGCTCGGTTCAGTTCGCCTTACGGCTCTATGTCACAAACGAAGTCACGAGACTAAAGTGACGCAAGTTTTGATGTTGTTAACTCTTAAACTAACATGACAATGAACAAATTGCACAGGACATAACATTATAGTTAAGCTTGTTTTACTCGTTTACCTAATTGTAGTGGTTCAAGCAATTATTTTTTAACAGTTCTGTTATTAATAAAATGTTCCACATAATATATCATTATTATATTCTTTATCTAAACTCATATCGTAAAACCCGAATTATGAACTCAAAAATGGTGGCACAATGACATACATTACGCACGGCACGTCTCTAATAAGAAAAATATACATTATAACACTATTTTTTTAACAATACAATTTTATAATATATGTTTTCCCCATAAAAGCACCGATTTGTCTCCGCACTACGAGGGTTTTTGCCATTTATCATCTATGGTGGCGCGTGTTAGACCGTATTCACTGTGGACTGGATTTTTGCGCCATAATTTAATTTACATTAGCACCTAACCAATTTAAATTGTATTTTGATGTTTTTATCCTGATTAAAAATGTGTCAAATATGAGTTAAACATGTGAAAACAGTGTTTGTGAGGAGGATTTGACTCGATCTGACATAACGCAACAGCAACGAACTTGACGAACGAGCTTTTTCCAGCAAAATCAAGAAAATATTACGACATTATGTTTTTCATTAAAAGTAAGTTCCTATTGCATGAATGTAGATAAAGTAGTGTATGAAACGGTAAATAACTAGGTATTAAAACACTCTAGTGACACCATTAAAAAATTCGCCTCCATCTCGTTTTTTAAACTCACTCTCGTGTTTTAATTCCCCTCATTATGCAACCGTTTCATAAACTACTACTTATAAGTTACTTCAAAACATATAAAATTTAAGCTTTTATACAGTAGTGAGGTGAAACTCAGAACGGGCTATCACAATTAAATGCGTATACAACAATTAGTGTTTGTACTGTTGACTATTTAAGAGTTCCCTAGTCAGGACCCAACCCTGAGTGCAGCAACCATATCAAGGTAAAACTTAAAACTGGCTATCATTATAAAATGTGTACTTACACAAAATTTCGAGCCTGTGCATGTTTAAGCATGACCTGAATTCTGGATGTCGATTCAGGTCATATTTAAAATAAAAATGCATTCTCATCGGAAGTGAACTAACATGTAAAAATTCAGATACATCGGAAAGGAGGAAGTAGTTTTAATTCAACTTGCAAGATTTTACCTAAACAAACATACATACATACAAACATTGCAAGTTAAATACCAGCTTTTAATAACTTTTAGTATAAGTGTCTTCATTGTGCACAAAGAGTGAAGACAATTAAAAAATGTCTTAGGAATTTAAAATAAAATAGATAACTTTATTGTATCAACCACTGAAGTTATGACACACGTTTTAAATAATAATGGGTGGTCATACTAAACAATAATAAGTAATTTTTTATAATGGTGTTGGTCCGTTTGTTCTAAGATAACGTAAAATTATTGAGATGCAGTTGAATAGCTTAGGATTTGATTATAAATCTAGTGTACTTTGCACCACAATGCGATGAGCAGAAGCCGAGTAATCGATAAGAAAATATTTGAAAGGTGCTCGATTTTTTCTGAAATTAATAGGTTTATTGTACTTTATATATAACTATTTACCCCACGTAGCTTTGCCCATGTGCAATTGCCATCACCATTCGAGGTGAACTAAGAACCTTAGTTCTTAGTTAGTGCTATGTTATCCCTTAGGATGGAATTTAAAAAATAAAACGTTATTTGTGCACTGCTAAGATACCTAAGAAATATTTCCTATGAATTTCAAATCCACCAATTTAGCCTGTGCGTTGTCTGTCAGTCGGGAGGTATGTCACGGAATTATTTTATAGGGAAAGATTTTGGTCATGGAATAACACACGGTATACTTTTATAGCGTCTGACTTACAAGCTCACGTACGATTTAAGACACTTTTCGAGGCGAAACAGTAACTCCATAGAGCGTCTGGTCGTTCAGGGCAAAGTGGAAGGCACCAGACAGCGTGAAAGGTCACCCATGTGGGCACCACCTTACAATGAGTGTACCAGGATGAAAGAAAGGAAGAAAAAACGTGTATTGTGCACAAAATATACGATTAAGATACATTTTGATAATCATAATTATGATCTAGATTGGGTTATGCACATAATATACATAATTCATCATCATGATGATAATAGATAGATAGATAGATAGATAGATAGATAGATAGATAGATAGATAGATAACACTTTATTGCACCTAAAAAGATATTATTACACATACAATATTTCTTTAAAATAAGTACAATGGGCGGTGTTATCGCTAAGAGCGATCATCATGATGATGATGAATTATGATCTAGATTAGGTTATGCACAAAAGGAGCCAGTTCAGCATAAGCTGCAAGTATAAACTTCACAAACCGACTACAAATCGGGTAAGATAGCGAGACATCGTGAGGCGAGCAACATCAGACCCAGAGCGGTACGACCAAGAAGAAGAAGTAGATCCCAGTAAAATGACCACACGGGCAAAGCCGCGCTGCAGCTAGTATCTATTCAAGTAATAGTAATTTTGTCTTTTGTGCTGATTATTACCAGCATCATCAACATTGATCGTTTAAAAAAAAAAGAAGATATTTGCCTTCATTATCTGCATAATTTTTGTAATCCAAATCGTATCCTGTAAAAAGTACTAAAATCAATGGTTTTTTTTATCCTCCTAGGGATAATTTGCTCCCAATATATTTTCTTAATACAAGGAATTAAGAGTAATCAATCTACTGTAAAAAACGAGTTTTATGTTCATCGTTGATGATGATGAGTCATTGGGGGATGAAGGCTTTTTTTTTTTTTATCCTATTCGTGAACGAACCGGGCCAACGTTGGCTGTGGTCCGGCCTTAATTTATAAGTAGGAAAAACATTAAAAAATAATGCGTCAAGGTCCTGAAGCAAAATTGCGAAAACGTGTTTAAAATGTTTAATACCTGAGGCCAGTCCTTGTATTTATTAATACAAGTTTTAAGCCACTGTTTTGCTGGGTGACTTTCTCTGTGAGAAATCAAAAATCATTATTGTTAAAGCAAAATAGTTGTAGCTCTTGTAACAGTCAAAAAAACTTAATGTCTCATGAATACATTTATATTAAAGTGTATGAGGACTTCCTCATAAACATTTCAACAAGTTCAACTATCGATATGAGCATTGAGCACTTTATTACAATCAGTCTAGTTGCCCGTTTGTTTCATCAACGATAATTTTCAAATCTTCGTGATAGTATAGTAGTTACTCTGAGGTAAGTAGGCAGGTAGTTAATAAGTATTATATTTTATGAGCAAGTGATATCATAGAATAAATAATAGTACAATATGGGTCGAGACAACTTCAAGTGCACTCCTTTTGACCAAGAAATAACTTTGTTTATAAACGAGTAAGTTCATACCTCACTATTATCACGGTACTATTATGTTGGGTCAAATACAAAGTGTGGAAAAAAAAAAACGTTTGGTCTCATATTATTACTCTACTTAGCAGCTTAGGCTAAATTAAAATTACTTACAATAATATCAAAGTAAGTAATTTAAAAAAAAAAGGTTGGTCTCAACACAAATCGAGGCGAACCTCTAGTTAAATTTCATGACGAGTCTATCAAAATTCTAGATTTCCTATTTTAAGTTAGGTAAAGTTCGGTCTTCCGTAAAATTTAGGCCATCAATAATGCAAAATGTTGAACTTCAAGAACAAGCCAGCCTTCATTCTCGTTTGATCGCTTATTGTTTAGCAAACAACCTGTGGTATTAACCCTGAGACTTGTTTATTCAACCTAATAGTAATGTCAATATACCTTTGATTTTGAACTAAAGAACTTGTAGTATGCGAGGTCCCCATATCAACTTGGATCATATCTGTATGTGTGCATGTTTTTTATTAGAAACTAAGTAAAAAACAAACCTAAGAGCATTAGAGTGGAGCTAGAAAAAGGATAATTGTATACTAGAAACTAAATGTAGAAAGAATTACTTACATGCTTCCAGATACGTATTAACATAGCCTGAGTTAAAGTCTTTATCGTTAATTCCAAGGTACTATACCACATAATCGCTTCGTGACTAGTAAATTGTTACTAGAACTAAATAACCGCTTCACGACTAGTAGGTATGGTAAATTGTTACTAGAACTAAATAATCACTTCATGACTAGTAGGTACAGTAAATAGTTACTAGAACTAAATAATCGCTTCATGACTAGTAAGTAGGTATAGTAAATTGTTACTAGAACTAAATAATCACTTCATGACTAGTAGGTATAGTAAATTGTTACTAGAACTAAATAATCACTTCATGACTAGTAGGTACAGTAAATAGTTACTAGAACTAAATAATCGCTTCATGACTAGTAAGTAGGTATAGTAAATTGTTACTAGAACTAAATAATCGCTTCATAACTAGTAGGTATAGTAAATTGTTACTAGAACTAAATAATCGCTTCATAACTAGTAGGTATAGTAAATTGTTACTAGAACTAAATAATCGCTTCATGACTAGTACGTACAGTAAATAGTTACTAGAGCTAAGTTTTAATTGTTATGTATGATTCGATACCTTAACAGTGTTATGCTGATGATAAATAAATACATTACATTGGATTAAGTCAAGTTGAAACGAAGTTGATGTTTATTATCCACTTCCTTTTTACTTGGCTTCTTAAAATATAAATTAATGTTTAATGTGCAGACATAATGTGAAAAATAATAGTTTTAACGGCATTTTACTTCAGATATAAGTAAAAATAATTTGATTGGTACCTATAAAAATAATTATAATAAATACTTATTGCAGTTAACAAAATTCATGATTCAACTGCTTGAAGCCAACAAGAACAGTAGGTAATTGTAAAGTATGTGTGACTATTCATACAAAAATTGATTGTTTTTTACTGGCCTGGCTTGGGTTTCAGGCATTCTAATAAAGAGATAATAGTAGATTACTGAATCGAGCGGTGACTTATTGCTGCACCGAGTGTTTAAAAAACGGCAGTGCAGCAAGAAGTCACTTATCTATCACTGTCAGTAATCTGCTTTTCTTTCCACTACAAAGTAATATCACAATAATTATTGCCCTCCTAAAACGTAACCTGTACAATTTTCAGTCACATTGACTTTTAAATTCGCGCTTATTCCGTCGCGCTCATATTTAAAATGTAGCTCATTTCATTTTTAAATCTCTATTGAGGAATACAACAGAAAATTTAAAAAAAACACTGCTGTATGGATTTACATACTTACTTTCTGCACTTTTTTTAAAAGGTACTTTCTGCTTACGTTTTAGGTGAAAAATTGTGATATTATTATTATATATGATATTAGTGGTAAGAAAATATATTTTATTATTTCTTACACTTACCTTACTGTACAGAACTACGTCACTTAAATCCGACTTCCTGGACAATACACACGAGACTGACACCCGAGATTACCTGCGACGAGTGAGTGGCGGGACATTGGTAAAAGAATAAAAAAATACTTTGCAGAATATCCACAACGGACCGTAAAGGCTGACGACTAATAAAAGTTTTGCCTCGTAAAGGCTGAAACACGAGGACAATCTTGCTTCCTACTTATTGATGTATCAAGGTAGCTCCAGAGTTTAAGATAACAACGTCACGTTTCAATAATTACTAGATTTAAAATTGTCTTTTATTTTTGAAGGTAAACAGGTCAAAATTCCATAAGAGGACTATCACTAAGGTATAGTTTTCATGGAATCCAATACAAAAGAACTTATCTCCTAGACATTTTATTATTTTATAATATTTCTGGTTATTATTACTATAAGTATATTTTATATTTCTGGTATTGTGGTTGCTCATCCAATATTAAAGAAATTTGCAAGTCATTTATTTCTTCCTAGCAATTATTTTGGTACTACAAGTTTTTCCACCCGCGACTTCGTACTTGCATACTACTGTTTATCGCGAAAAAAAACATCCTATTTTCTTCTAGGATATTAAAAACCAATGCAAAAGTAAGTTTAGCACCAATTCTCTTAATATTTTTTGACAGACTTGTTATTTCTTTTTCATGGCAACCACAGACCATTCTGTGATGGCAACCGTTCCTTAAAGTGTTTTTTTTACATTTTCCAGTTTTCCCGTGGAAATTTACAATTTTCCGGGATAAAAAGTATCCCATGTTTTATTCCAATTTTTTTCAATGTTTGTTTTATTCAGGTTATAAGCTATCTCCATTCTAAACTTCATCAAAATCCTTCTAGTCGTTATCGCTTGAAAGCTCTCCAAACAAACAATTAGAAAACGTTTCACTTTTATATATTGGTGTATTGGTTTTATATATTGGTGTTTCTCGGCGGAATAAAATAGAATATATACGAAAACTATTTATAGTTTCTTGTTAGTATTTTAATACTCGTAGTATCCTACTTGTTTACTCTTCTTATCTTCTTTGTTTTATTTTTTAAAGATATTAACGTTTTTTTTAAATAAATTCATTAGAAACTGAACACCATGCAAATATATTTACTGACCCAATTTGATGACCACACTTTATGCCACTACAATGACCCCTTACAAATAAGAAAATGAAAATCCAAATTATTTCTGAAATCCCGGAGGTACTTATTATCACTATGACTTCACTTTGAAACTCTATTAAAAGAGTAGCTACGAATTGGCAAGTAAATAATATTTAAAGATGATTCTGAGCTGTCATTTCTGAAGAAGCTAGTTTATTCTATGGTAATTAGCATCTGTATTCCAACAGCATTTACTATGTATTAGTAAATAGACGGAACCAGTAAAAAGACGTAAAGCTTACGTAAATATTTGTAGTATTTTTCCGGTTCAGTCTATTAACCAACCACTTGTGACGTGAAATTGTCTTACGTCTTTGGTGACGCCGGTCCTTCGCACCAGCGTTTCAGCTTAAGATTTTCCTAATCAGGCATACTCCATGCTACTTAGATTGTGTCAAATCTTCGTTTTTTAACTATAAAACAAAAACATAGCTACTTATCATTAAAAAAAACACTTTCTATAATATATATTTTAATACTAGCTGTACCCGCGGCTTTGCCCACGTGGTTATTTCAATTAAAAGCAGCTCAAACGTGTAATTCTAGTACCAAAAGTACCTCTAAAGTACAGTATACTACATTTGTTCAAAATTCGTTCAGCCGTCAAATAGTTTTTTAACGATTGCTCGCCATCTAATCATCAGATTAAGATACCAAGTACCAAGTAGCCCAGTTCTAAGTTATAACCTAAGCTATCTAACAGTGAATTACCGCATCGCAATCGGTCCAACAGTTTTTAGGTGATGCGTGAACAAACACACAGACAAACAGATAAATAAACAGACAGACACAATTTTTTTAATGTAATATTTTGTTAAGTAGTTTATTTTAAGAACCCTAGACCATTTTTTTAATATTTGCTTAGTACAGACTTTTTCGTTCTTATTACCTTATTTTAAGTATAAAAAAACTTAAAGTAAATAAAAAAAATAAAAAATTAAGTCATTATTTTTATAACTAAATCAGCCTTTGTCAGTCTCAGGAAATACAATAAATAAAAAAGTTTACCTGTCAACCAAAACACCAGAAAAAAACTCCTCGTGTGACCCCGGTCTCACGCACTGAGTTGGTGCTAAAACTCCGAGATGTGCATCCACATCTTCAGGACGGAATGGTTTAAAGGTGGTGGACATGCACCGAGAAAAGTAAGTACAAGAAATCACAACTCAATTTGACGACGGATAAAAAAACGAGATTTTCGAACAACCCGGTCTCACAGACACATACGTCACAATTGGCGGGTTAAGTAAATATCTATTTGACGATGTAACAAGTCACTGTTTTATCACCCATCGATAAGTATTGCTTCCTGAACCATTGAGCTACAAAGTAGGTACTACTAGAGGAGATACTGCACTTCACTACGATGTCTCTGTGTGACGATATCCTATTGAATTGCGATGATGTCAGTGCAATAAACTTCACTCGGTCTCTCGTTATACGCTTGCTGTGTAGTGTACATGACATGTGTTGATTTAAAAAATATCTTATCTGCCGTAGTATGTACTAAGATACATAAGGCCAGAAATGGTAATAGTAGGTACACGTCATGCGCCATGTCACAGTTTTGTGACGTCAATGATACAAGGTTGAAAGTACGGACAGAACCAGGAGGTAATGTACCCTCAATAAAGATGCCAGCAATATTTTTTCAAAGGAAACATTCCATTATTTTTGTACTTGTTTTTCTTTGAGGCCAAAACCCTAACCAACTGACCATCATCTGTTATTATGTAACCACTCCTTCTAATGATATTACCCCAGCACATGTGTTTCATTATCGTAAATCATCCGAGGTGACGTCTCCACTAGTCATTAGTCCAAAACTTTGTCCCCTTTAAGTTTAACAAGTCTATGACTTGTACAACTATTCCGGAAGATTTAAAGTTTGTGAGACAAGACCGAAGTTTAGCTTGTTGCAAAATGGACACGGTAACGAGACATTAGTACTAAAATGAAAACCCGACTACGGTCAGGTAAAAAATAGCCTATGACACCCTTGCGATGAAGACAAATCGATTGATACCTCACTTGTCCAAATCTGACCAAGTTTTTAGTTTGAACACATAACCTTTCCTTTGCTTCACCGTAGTCGGGTACAAAACATTAGCTTATGACACTTTATAGCTGAAGATGAATCGATTGATACCTCGCTTGTCAAAATCGGACCAATATGGGCGACGCTATGGTGTATCATCCACATACCCATATATATAGATACATACATACATAGACTGTTAAACTCATTACCTTGCTTCGCCGTAGTCGGGTAAAAACAGGCTAAATGATCGTTAGAAACTTCAACACGGGTCCCATAACATTGCTTTTAATAAAAAACAACAGTTAAAAGCGCATCGCAATCGGTCCCGTAGTTATTTTGTAAAGCAAAAAATGGAGCATGCAGTGCAAAGTGTTAATTTTGACAAGCGCGGTGCCAATCTATTCGTCTTCAGGCACAGTATCCATCCATACCAATATATAAAAGTGAAACGTTGTCTGTTTGTTTGTTTGTTTGTTTGGGGAGCTTTCACGCAATTACGGCTGAACGGATTTTGATGAAATTTAGAATGGAGATAGCTTATACCCTGAAATCAAACATCGGATACTTTTTATCCCAGAAAATTGTAAGTTTCCACGGGAAATCTGGAAAATGTTGATTATTCACTGTAAGGAATGGTTGCCATCACAGAAAGGTCTGTGGTTGCCATGGAAACGAAATAACAAGTCAAGAGTGGTGCTGTACCTACTTTTGCATTAGTTTTATTTAGTTCGATACTTTCTAGTAATGGTTTTTTATCGAGGATCGTACCGTCTGGGTGCCCTTGAGCAAGTGGCCAAAACTTAAGTTTGGCGTGTGCCTTCTGCGTCACGCATTGCGGCGGAGCGCTTTTGCGCCCGCCCCACCGTCCGGTGACGCAGTAGAGGTCAGTTATAGACCAACAGCACATATACTTTCTAAAAAATAAACATTATTTTTTAATATTCTAGAAGAAAGTAGGATGCCTTTTGTCGCGATAAACAGTAGTAGTAATATGCTTCAGGTATAGAGTGTCATAGGTTATATTTTTTACCTGACTACGGCGAAGCAAATGAAGGGTTATGGGGGGGCAAATGAAGGGTTATATATCAAACTAAAAACTTGGTCCGATTTCGACAAGCGAGGTGTCAATCGATTCGTCTTCATCGAAAGAGTGTCATAGGCTATTTTTTACCCGACCTTAGTTTTTGAACTAAATCTTGTTTCAGTGGGATTATGTCTCTCACTATGGAATTTGTTCAAAATTGAGGCGGGCAGAACTCCACGTTAACTTGCTCGGCTATATCTCACTAATAAATCCTAGATAGTTGTGATAACTTTGTTACAATAAGCAGTTCTTATTTACAAAAAGTCTGTACAAAGAAGATAATTTAAAAGAATGGTCTAGCTGTCTTAAAATAAGCTTGTGAACAAGAATATAACATATCTATTATATCTATGTTATATTCTTGTTATATTATTATCTATCGTGAATCGTTTCTGTCTATTTGTCTGCTTGTCACTTTAAGATAGCTTAAGGTTTAACTTAAAAACTGGTGTACTTGGTATCTTATTCAGTTATGTAGAAGTCGAGCAATCGATAAAAAAACATTTGACGTCTGAGCTAAGGTTAAGGTTGATGATATTGGTACTCTTGTTCCTGGAATATAAACACATAGGTTACTTTTAACCGCGTCTTCCACCCACAGAAGTGACCACGCGGGTAAAGCTGCAGACACAACTAGCACCCCATAATAAGGGAGCATATAAGGGTTCTTAAGAGTTACAAATGGCATTAATATCTTTTAATAAAAAAGCTTTAACGAGCTTTTTTTTATGAGTGTCAAATTTTTTATATTACTTTGACACCTTAAAGTTGTTGTTTTTTTGCCTTTTCGCATCCTTTCTATCCTTTCCTACTTCGGTGACCAGTGCCTTTGGACTGTCTCGGCGTCAGTTACGGCACCAGACTGTATTATTCTGTGAAACCATAGGCAATCAAAGAGTGAAACATAATGCAGACAACTTTCCACTAACCATGCCCTGGCCCAGCGGAATAACACCCAATAGTGGAAAATGTCTACTCGCTTATAACTAAACACTGTTATCCGCACTTACATTCAAAGCCGGGGATTGAACCCGGTATCGTTGGATTCTAACGAACACTAGATTTCCGCTCAGATTTCCATCGCTCAGTGATTCGGAGGGCACTATCCTGCCTGTAATTGATTGATCATGTCAGAGGCCTTCGGGCGGCCTGACTAACTCTTTCACTCGTGGCAGAATGGTGGTAGTGGCCTCTAGAGGCCAGCACTGCCGCATATACTACCAACAAACAAAAATACTGCACCTGTAAAAATAAATAAGATTTATAATATACCTACTTCGCAATTACTGCTGTTGACTGAATCTAACAAGACATAAGTTCAAAAAATAAAACCCTACTACTGTCGGGTAAAAAGTAACTTGTGATACTCTTGCGATGAAGACGAATCGATTGACACCTCAGCTGTCAGAATCCGAAAACATTTTTAGTTTAAACACATTATCTTTACTTTGCCTTGGCGTAGTCGGATAAAAAAAGGCTATAACATTATAAAGATACATGAAGACGAATCGAGTGATACCTCGCTTTTCAAAATCGGATCAAGTTTTTAGTTTGAACACACACCCCTTCCTTTGCTTCACAGTAGTCCTGTAAAAAAAGCCTTTGACACTCTATACCTGAATACAAATCGATTATCACCTCGCTTGTCAATATCGGACCAATAGGGGCGACGCTATGGTACATACATAGACTGTTAACATTATTACCCTTCCTTTGCTTCGCCGTAGTCGGGTAATAAAGAAAAATTGTTAGGTAATACCCTAAAATCATCTCTTTTCAAACAACTGTACAATGGACAGTGCTCCATGAAGAATTATAATTTTTATTCATCAAATAAAATTGTTTTAGCACCCTATTAGCCGTAAGGGTGTTAATTTTTATTGCTCTGAGCTATTGTATTTTATGTCGAATGGAATTGGATGTGGGTACTTACAATAATACGAGTATATCAGGGAAGGATAAAACGTTACCGGAAATGCTAGCGAAAGGACAGTTCTTATGCGACTTGAGTTGACACGTTGATGACCGAAGTAGTATTATATAAGTTAACTAGCTGACGCCCGCGGCTTGGCACGCGTGGTCAGTTCTCTAGGTTAAAAGTACTCTTTGTGCTATTCCAGGACCTAAAATACCAATATATCAACATTTGATCAAAGTTCCTTCAGCTGTCAAAAATATTTTTATCGATTGCTCGGCTTCTACTATCGGATTGAGATACCAAGTACCCCAGTTTTTAAGTCAAAAGCTAAGCTATCCAACAGTGACAATCGCATCGCAATCGTAGTTTTTACGTCATGCGCGAAAAACATACAGACAAACTAACAAACAAACAAACACGATCATTAAAAATGTTCTATTCTTGATCAGTAGCTTATTTTAAGTATACTAGATCATTTTTTTTTCATTGTTCAGTGATATTCTATATAAGCTGGGGAGATGTGTTGTTCGCGCTCCAAAATGGTAACGAAGACGACAGCGACAGTCAAGAAGGTTTAAAAAAGGCGGAGTCTACACCTCCAACTCGAAAGTGAAGCACCCAAGATATGCTGACCCGCTTCTACACAAAAGCCTTACGCATACACTTACACCATGTTATGCCAATCAGCCGCCACATCGCAGCAAGTTCTCGACCTTGTTAACATGGAAAATCAAAAACAAAGCAGTATTTTGTAATGAAATTGTGTATTAACCACAAAACACCACAAATTATCCACTCATGTACACATACGCAGCCGCCATTTGCTATGCTTCCTGTATGCTTCACTCTCTTGTTTGGAGGAGTAGACCAGGGCCCTATATTTCATAAAGCGACAAATCAAAATAAACCTACAAATGTCAGTCGAATTCGCCAAACCTGCGTTTCATATAACAAAAATGTACGACATTTCGATAGTTTGACTGACAATTGTCGGTTCGATTGACATTTGTCAGTGTACTATAGTTTTATGAAATAGGGCCCAGATATTTTTTAATGTTCTTGGCGAAAGTATGCTAATCAGCAAACTGTCGCTCAGTCGCGTGCGGTCTTGCATGTTCATCTCTTTTTCAACTGGTTTTTTACCCGACTACAGCGAAGCAAGGGAAATGTAATGAGTTTAGTAGTCTATGTGTGTATGTATCTATGTATGAGGATGTTCCACCATAGCGTCACCCCTATTGGTTCAATTTTGACAAGCAAGGTGTCAATCGATTCGTCTTCATCGCAAGAGTGTCTTAAGCTATTTTTTACCCAACCGAAGTCGGGTTTTAGTTTTTGAAATTATTATAGAACGAACTGAGTGTCGTTTGACAAGACAGTAGGTCAGTATACGCTTGATGGTAAGCGACATGCCTGCTCATTAAAAGCGGAGTGAAGGCCACAAAAAACATAATAAGTACTAATTTTCGATAGCTGGGATAGTAAACATGTGCCACTTTTTTAGTGCATTTAGTAAAAGTATGACGTGAAGGTACCTATTATAAAAATATAATTGCTATATCTACGTAATTTGTACATTATCCAAAAAATATAGTCACTGTATAGGTTACTGATTGCAGTCTTCGAGCAAAGAACCAACTCCCAACTGCAAAGTTGGTTGTTTGCTCGAAGCAAGCTTTCTAGAAGGCGTTATAGTAGCTAGAATTTTTTAAGCTAGCATGTTCAATAACATTAAAGTTAACAATAGAAATGGGATGTTATACTTATAATAAAGAAATATGTACAAAAAATCTGTAAAAAGAAAATAATTACAAACAATTGTCTAGGGTTACTAAAAATAAGCTACTGCACAAGCCTTGAGGTCGCAAGCCTTTTGGTATTCTACAGATTGCACTATGGATAGAGAATTCGATTCCGGCCCTTATGTCTGATCCCGGGATTTCAAGATTATACATAGTCAATCCCGGGATCTTCGGCTAATCCCGGGATTGAGGGTAACAAATAAAAAATTAGCTTTCAAACAAATCAAAATCAAAGTATTTTACGGTATACAGATAATTACTCTAAAATAGAATTAGAGAAAGAATTAGAGAATTAAAGAATTTTCTCAGAATTAGAGTTATACTAACTAGATTTAATATCACTAACTCTTTGTTAAAGTCATTCATTTTCAAAAATCAGCAGTGCGATTCTGTAAGCAACTCACTTGAACCCGCAGCGCGGATTCAGCGCTGTCGCAGCGCTGTGGCCAGATTGGCATTCAGTAACATCGATCATACGATAGCGGGCTCGACAGCGAGATCACGTTCGAGCTTCGTAGCAATCTCGACTCGTTTTGTATTGGATGACAGATTTATTGGCATTCTGTAATCTCGAAGCTAGCTGTGTTCGCTTGACCTTGGAGCCCGTCGTTCGAGTTTGAGCTGTCAAATGAAAAGTTACTAATTCGCTGGTGAACTATGAAGACGCAAAATCTAAAACCCTTTGTGAACATTAGTTATACTCTTGTGTGATTTGTTTTTATTGTTATTTGTGTAATAAATAGTGTTAAGTTCTGATAATGTTCTAATAGGACAATAGTATTGCTCGATTTTTGTACATATTGGCAACTAGTTAGAAGAAGCAATTTTCCTTGATAATCCCAACATCAAGCACGTAGGTAATAATAGAAGGCAGCAGTTACAATGCCGCTACTAGGATTATGTGGAGACTCTTCCAAGAGTTAGTTGAAAGTTTGGAATGTGATACCAAACCTTGAACACAGCTCCTACAAAGAGGAATATCAATAAGAACGAAGGTGAGACATGATCTATATATTTGTTTATAAACAAGTACTTAGGTACTAACTCTATTGATTTTTACCATTATTCTTCGAAATTTCATATTTTGTGCACACTATCATTTTTAGCCAAAGCTGTTACAAAAAACAGTCATAAATATGTAGACACCCTATATACTTCCCTATAAGCACCTTTTTATTTACTTTTCAGGTAACTCGGGATATGCAAAGGGTCCGTACGGTGACGACTATGTCTTGAAGCTTGAAGTTACACCGGAGGGCCATTGCAATAAGCTATATAATTATTATGCTACCGCCCAAAACACAGTGGAGAGAAATATTGGTTTATTAATATGTTGATTTAAATACTTACTAGTGCATCCGGAGTTCTTCATTACCACCCCAATATGGTGGCAAAAATGATTGTACATCGTCAAGAGTTAGTTCAGTCACTCTGGATAGCTCGGCAAATTAATTAGTGATTAGTGATATGAAAGTAAAAAAGTGATGAACAGTGAATATAATTCTTTTTTTCCACGTTTTTATTAAGTCACTTTCTTGTTTGTCTGACGTTCCGGCTGGAATCTAGCAACTCAAATTTCGAGCACTACCCTATTATTATTTATTATTTAGGCTGAAACTTTCAGGGTAGCTCACTAAACGATGACAATGCATTAAAATAAAATAAAAACGTTTTTTAGATTAGGTTTATAGTCTACATTTGCTGCTTGTTTACATCAAATGTTAAGATCTTTTGTTCTAAAATCAACCGGACAAATAAATAATTTATTTGTAAATCATTCTTCTTGATCCTCACTTTTTACTTTTTGTATGTTTGTAATGGATTAACTCAAAAAATAAGGAAAATCTTTCACTTAATACAAAGCTACATTATCACATATAATTATATATTTTTCAAAAAATTGTGATCTCAACAAAAATTGCAATGTAACCCAAGGTATCAAACATTTGCCTATAAAAGTCATTATAATATAATGAGTTTTCGCAGTGCACGCCATATTATTGCGTTATGATGCACTATAATAATGTGCAACATGTTTAGTACTCATTATTATCCACAAAAAAGACCGCGAGGCTATATGCCTAACTATTATAGTTAAGTCACAATAACCGTTTTTTGTTCAAATTAGTCAAAACATGGGTAGAATCGTGTACAAATAAAGAGAAACCCTTAGCTACCAGTGCGAAGCCGGGCCAGTCAGTAGTATAGTATAAGCAGGCACATACAGACAATAGACATAAATTGTATTTATCTATACTATTTTATCTTTAACTAAGTGATATTTACGAAAAAGTCTGTACAAAGTTTTTTTTAATTGTCTTGTGTACCTGCTTTTAATAAGCTACTGAACAAGATTTTTATTTTTTAAATCGTGTCTTTCTGGTTGTATGTTTGTTCGCTCTTCACGTAAAAATTACTGGACTGATTGCGACGCAGTTTTCACTGTCGGATAGCTTAGGGTTTGACCGTTTGAATTAAAAAGTGGGGTACTTGGTATTTCGACCCGATGAGAAGCTGCGGAATCGATAAAAAACTTTTTGACGGCTGCAAGAATTTTGATCATATGTTGGTATATTGGTATTTTGGGTCTTGGAATAGCACAGAGAGTACTTTAATCTAGAGAAATGACCACGTTTGCGAAGCCGCCGGCACAGCTAGTGCAATATAATGTAACAAACAAATTGTACCTACTTAAGCAATGTTAAATAAATATATTTCATTATTACTATTTTGTACTGTATAAATAAAAGTCATATACTGATATTTGTGTTTTTATTGCCTCTGCCCACAATTTTATGCTTTCATCCGCGTAAGCGCCACTTTTAGCATTCGGTCTCGCTCATGGCTCATGGTTCCACCAAGCTATCCAACTGCAGCCGCTGTTCCCATCAAAAATCTTTCAGACAGGCTACTCAAGTGACTCCGACGTTGAGAAGGTGAGAAGCTAGAAGTCGAACTTCTACGACTATGGCGTGGAGCTGAAAAGAAAAATAAATATGAGCAAATTTTTGATCAACATAAAAGTCTTTGGAATTTCGAACCGATTTGGATAATTCTTTTTAATTTTAATGTTTTTTTATTGAAAGATAGACTTCCAATGTATAGTTTCATATAAACTATACATATAATATAACATATATATACATATATATAAAACATGGTTTTTAGATAAGTTTTTTAATCTACATTTGTTATTTTTTTATCAATTGCTCACCTTCTACTTATCAGATTGAGATAAAAAGTACACCAGATTTTAAGTCAACACCTAAGCTATCCGACAATGAAAACTGCATTTCAGTTGATCCAACAGTTTTTGAGTGGAATACAGACAGACACCATTCTAAAAAAGTTATATTCTTGTTGTATTGAAAAGTTGGTAGTGTCTTATTTTATACTTAAGTATAAAATAAGCCACTACCAACTTTTCAACACAACAAGATACTATACTATACTTAAGTAGTTTACTTCCATACTTACAGATGAAGTCCTAGATTCAGTAATTATTCCTGAAGTAACTGTCCCGGCATGCTGTGGGTCTTATTGCATCATTTGAAAACTGAAAACGAAATGTAACCTTTGTAATAATTTGTAAATAACCCAAAAAACTTATTTTAAGAAGATGTGTTTGTAATGGATACCTACAATATTATTTTACATGACTGGTCTGCTTGTTGTTAGTTAATCATAAAACTTAATACAATATGAATATATTTCAATGCAATGTATATTTTTAAACGGAAAAGTGAGATTTTATTCAAGACGAGGGTGGTAAGGCCTGCACTTAGAGCGGATTGTGGTAATGGGTCGCTGGCACAACTGCTCCAGTGACAGAGATGGTGGAGGTGACAATGAATATGGTAGTAATGAGTTGGAGCTTATCATGCGTATCTAGGTATGTAATGTTGTTAAAAGAGCGATGGTAGCCTAGTTGTGAATCAGTGCAACTTAGAATCAAACTATACTGGGTTCAGTCCTAGGCTTCAAACCAATGACTTTTCTAAGTTATGTGTGGTTTTCCATCGCTTCGTGCTTCGGAGGGCACATTAAATTGCCCGTCCCGGATGTTATTGATAACTTAATAGCAGTAGTTAAGCCATGTCAAAGGCCCTCGGGCGGCCTGACAAACTCTAACACTAGAGGACTACCTAAAACGGCAAAAAAAAAACATTGTCAAAAATATATAATATTTATATATTATGTTACCTAGTCTTTATGGGCATCTAAACAAGTGTAATTTTGCGAATGTTTATTATGGTTGTATGATATACCTATATTATATGATTGTCCACATATTTCTCAGAAAAAACAAGTGATATTGCAAATAAAAAAATTGTAATAGTTTCGGTATCTGTTAACTTAGGGAAAAGTTAGTTTAATAAAAAGCGGTTCAATCGTTTTAAAGATATAGACTGCTAACTGTTTCCAGGAAGGGTTTCTTCTTAGCAAGCAAACTTCACATCATTTTTTCTGAGGTTTGTGCGAAGCCGCGATAGCTCACGTAAGTACTTACCAGCAAACACCTCAAAAAATATGTTCCCACTGTCTCCGTGTATCTGTTCCACTCACTGTCGCGTTGAGTTTCTCTCCATGTAGGTACATAATCCACAAGAACACGTACTATTTTAGTGCAGTCAGGTTTATTTCTTTGTAGGTAAGAGTTCACACTTGGAGGAAGCCAAGACAACACAAAGCAAGGCGTAAGTTAGATTAGATATTCTGAGTTCTGACAGACTGGACTGGAATCACAGACAGGAATTGTTCAAATAAGGTGCACGATTTCACTTGTTTTTGTTTGACGTAGAATTAGTTTTTGGTAATTTTGGTTGGATTGGATTGGAATGTTTACCCAACACAGTGAATAATTTCCCGAATGTTTCATCAAACACCAACACTACCATTATTCTAGGGTAACTACACTCAGACCAAATATTACTAAAACATTTAGTCTGAGTACTTAAATCTCATTACAATAGTATTCCATGATGAGTTTTACTTATTTTTTTTATGAAAGTAAATCTCAAAGTCAGTGAAACTCAAACGAAGCGGAGGCGGGGTAAGAATAAAATGTTAATAAGTACAATATTGAATTTTTAAATCATTACAAACTATTTCTGTGAAATGTTTCTGGGCCTATGTCCCAACAGTGGGAATAATGATGTAAATTAGATACTTACCTACACCAATAAAATGATTGAAACATACATGATACAGACAGAATAAAGGCTAGACTGGTGCATAATGGCCATTGCCAAGAGCAATTATAATCTATCTGTCATGACATTAAGCATTAAGGTCGCCAGTTAATACTGCTATATATATTAGTTTAATAAATCCACCATACAACATCTTAATATTTTACCACATTTGTCGGTAAATTAATTTTAATAGCAACACTTTTAGACAAGCATCAAAGCTTACGTTACTTGCCATGACATAATAATGCCACGTTTTTATTAGAATTAATCAATTTTATTGGGATTTTGTTCGGAAACAATTTCAATTTGTTAAAAATAATGTAATGACAGTCAGATAATATTTTTGTAGACCTTATTTTAAATATTAAGAGTCAAACTAAAAAACCGGCATTTGCCGGGCAACAATTTTTTATCTTGGTATCATTATGCTACGAAACTCGATCGTGACGTCATTTTCGTAGCTCGATCTCACATCACTTGGCGAGATTTTGCGTTCTGAATACCAATTCAATAAACTCGATACAGCTTAACTGAAGTGAGGACGGTAACTCGGTGACCGCGCTCACCCAAACGATGTTTTTACAGAATTGCTCTGCAGTAGGTACTAACTAAGAAAACCTTTATGAAACAAACTATGCAAAAAAGCTTTAAAAATTTACCAAAAATTACAGACATGAGACTAAATAGATGACTTCCATGTAACAACTTGTAAGTAGACAGTAAGTTTCATATCAAAAAGTATTTATAAACAAATATTAATCAGCCACATTTCTTTTAAAAATAATAAAAGAAAGGAGAACAGGGTCAGTGTCGTTTACAAGGAGAGGCCTACGTCCAGCAGAGGACGAATACAAGCTGATTATGATGATGATGATGATGATAAAAAAAACTAATCTAAGAAGAACGTTTTAGTTTAAATTGTGAAATTACAATAACAACGCGTATCACATCATCAAGCTTGCTTCTCAATTTGTTTAAGTTCGGCTAAAACGAGATGGCTGACATATTGACGGGTAAAACGCACTGAGCGTTTCACTTCAAGAAGTCTAATTTGTATATTTTTTCTAAATTATGTCAATCCTGAAAATCTTGGGATCAGGAAAACTAAATCCCAAAATTTTCGGGATTGAAAAGAGTTCGGTATTCGATCCCGGGATCCCGGGATCGAATCCTCTAACTATGGAGAGTGTGCACAAGAACTGCACAATCTGATTCCCCCATCATCTTTCCACCACCGCACGACTAGACAAAGCGCTACCCTTTTATGGTTAAAATACCTCATTAAAGTTACGCTTCTTCATTTATTATAATAACTGCAAAGGAGTGGAAGGCCCTGCCAGTATTTCCGGTAAAATATAACCAAGTCAAGAGTGAATAGGTATCTACTAGGCAATAGTATTACACCTTCGACCATATCATCGCTTTCCATCACGTGAGATTGTAGTCAAACAATAGCCAAGTCAGTAAATAAAAAAATAAATAAAAGTTTTTCATTTTTTTAAATTTTGTTTTTCTCTGTTTTCCTGTATTGTTTGTTTGTTTGCGCATCACGTAAAAACTACTTTACACTGTTGGATAGCTTACGGTTTGACTTAAAAACTGGTGTACTAGGTATCTAAATTCTATGAGTAGAAGCCGAACAACCGATAAAAAAATATTGATGGCTTTAAAAATTTTAAGAATTTTGATCAAATGTTGTTATATTGGTATGTTACCCTATGGTCTTGGAATAGTACATAGAGTACTTTAACCTAGATAAATGACCACGCGTTAAAAGCCACGGG
This sequence comes from Alsophila aescularia, assembly GCA_946251855.1. Taxonomy (NCBI): domain Eukaryota; kingdom Metazoa; phylum Arthropoda; class Insecta; order Lepidoptera; family Geometridae; genus Alsophila; species Alsophila aescularia. The sequence goes on from OX276385.1 coordinate 12,582,843, forward strand.
TACAGTTTTTTTTATTATAAACTAGTTTAGGACTGATAGTGACTAGCCTGTTTATTGGACTAGAAGATCTACTTCCAACAAAAATGTAACGCACCAAGCAAAAAAAACTATAATGACTCAGATGTCCCTTAGAGCCCAGATCAAATAGCACAGATCTTCCAATCAAAAAAAAATAGTTCATCAACGTTAAAAGTAATATCTTCAAAACACCTTATCATTTTAAACGCTCAAATAAGCTGAGTTTATGTAACCTACATTTCAGTAAGCTCGCGCGTTTGTTACATACAATCTCTTTAACTACCCTCATCTTTATACAAATTAAAACTTTCTTCTTTAGGAAATAGAGTTGAAAATTGAGATAACGTGTGAATCATTTTTAATATTCATACAAGGAACACATCTTGCGTCTTGAGAGGTACTGTAATTCAGAGTCTATTGTGGTATAATTGTATTACGTGTGCTGAATTTCGCGGGTATGCTATAAGGTATTATGTTTCCTGAATAAACGTCAGTACTAATTAGAGTGTCCATGAAATTGTGAGCGTTGTTTGGTTTCTAAGTTTTAAGAAGTTATTCGTATATTAAATCAGGTTAGGGATGTGATCAAATGAATTCATTGATCAGGTATTTTATTAGGGATTTGATCAAATGAATTGATTGATCAGATATCTTATTAGCGATTTGATTGATTCTCTGTTTTTGGGTTTCGTATTTAATAAACAAGTAACCATTGTTTTGGTATGTTTGTCTGTCCGTCGGTGAGTCACAAACATTTTATTCAGCAATTATTAACATTACAGAATTGTAAATTGACACCAGTATAAATATTTATGACCGCTACACAGCTTTATAAAAACAAAGATAAAATTTGGGAGGCTCTCATACATGAAGTTGGTGTCGATCCTATCGGGTCTCATGGAATAGGTATTATAAAATAATAATGAGGTTTATTTGATTTTTGTGTTCTATTTGGTTTAGCTTAAGACATATTTCTAAAGTCTAGTGTTATTTGCATCAATTGCAACAAAAAAAAACTATAGTTCAATACTCCCCAGAACTTTACCTTCTCGCTTTCAATTCTTCTAGTAACATGACACCCCTTACAAATAATGCAGAATTAATTAAGGGTAACTCCACCACATCTCACGTACAGACCCTTTTCAATCGGGGCAGGCAATCTTATCTAGAACTATGGATGCTGTTACACTTCTTTTTATTACAATATGTATTATAATTGTCTGCACTACGTAATTATGTTTTCTAGCTAGATAACTTTGACTGTAGATTAATTGGATGTGACATTGGAGGAAACCGAGACAAGACAAGAAAAGACGAGGCAAGATGAGGCGTGACAGCGACGATTCCAGACGTGATCTAGACAAGACGTTAATCCCGTCTTGTCTAGATAACCTAACCTAACTATTACCTATAGTAATCGGGTTCGCTAAGTATGCCCTAATCACCTTAATGTTTGGTCACTAACCTAACCTGACTAGTGCTTTGTTTTCTCCGTTACATTTATTTTTTATTGCCCTCTCTCCACAATTTTCGTTAGGTAACGTAATTAGCTGGCCTAGGTGGAGCGACGACATACGCAAGATGGCAGGCGGGCGGTTGGAAAGGAAGAGCGGAATATCCGGCTCAGTGTGGTGGACAGATACAGACTGATCATGATGTTTCTAATTAGATTTAATATTTTTGTTTGTTGAAAACATTCGGTACAGAGATATGAAATTCCAAAACTTACATTGTTTGATCCTAGAGAACCGCGGCGGACATCAGGTGGTTTAATTTATGAATATAAAAACAGGCCTGAACCGCTGGGATTGTTTTATTGTATAGTTTCCAGTAAATAACGTTGCGAAAATGAAAGTTTAAGTTGTTCGTTGATGGAATAAGTTTTATGATGGTTTATCATAGGATAACAGTAAATTTATTCGATCTAAAGAAAGAAAGAAGAAATGAAATAAATTTATTTATGACAATATTAAACAAAATTACTCAGCTTCTGTACACTAAAGCGCGTGCTCGGTGCTGAGGGAATATAGCATACAGGGTAAGGGTTCCATAGTCGACACAACGGAAAAAACCTACACGCACGCACCCTAACACACACACACACCCACAATCCCTAAATAGTCACTTACTCATCCGCCTCGTTTTTCAATTTTTGGCCTGTTTCAGGAAACGGTCTACTGAAGACTGTGGCTCTGATTGTGGCCATTCAACAAGATATAAGTTCAAAAACTGAAACTAGATTACGGTTGGGTAAAAAATAGCCCATGACACTCTTGCGATGCAGACGAATCAATTGATACCTCTCTTGTCAAAATTGGACAAGTTTTTAGTTTGAACACATAACCCTACATTTGCTTCGCCATACGATAGTCGGGTAAAAAAGGAAATCTTTTGTATACCACTAACTGACGTGACACGCAGGTGAATAGTTCGCCTGATTGTACGCACCACACCTCTTAACAATTGCAAGAACACTGATAGCCTAGCGGTTTCCTAGTGCGAATTAGAATCCAACGATACCGGGTTCGGTCCTAGGCTTCCGCACCATTGAATTTTCTAAGTTATGTGGGGTTTTCCATCGCTCCATCAAATCATCGGCACGTTAAGCTGTCGGTCCCGGCTGTAATTTATTAATAGCAATTGTTAAGCCATTTCAGAGGCCCTCCACATGGCCGGAGAACCAAGGTGACCAACATAGCTCTTAGGATAAGCAAGTGGCAGCGGGCTGGTCACATTTCCAGAAGTACTGGATAACCATTTGGGTAGACGAGTTCTCGAGTGGAGACCACGTTTCAGCAAACGTACTGTAGGTGTGACGACCTGCGAAAAGCGGCTGGAAGAGAATGGATTAGTGGAGCAGAAGACCGAGGTCATTGGCGTGCATTAGGAGAGGCCAACGTCCAGCAGCGGACAGATATAGGCTGATGATGATGATGATGAGAGGCCCTTGTACGGCCTAGCAAACTCTGACACAGAGGCCAGTACTACCTCATACGACGAATAAACAAAAGTGCCCTTTACAGTTACAGTTTTATAATTTAGTAGGTACAAGGAAAATACAACCACAAATTGATCAAACAAAGCAGCAACCAGACAAATCTCTACCCTTTATTATTGACGGTTCACAATCCGTACAAAGCTTTGTTTTGGCTCATATTACACGTTACCAGCTACCACTGATTGGACACACAAAGCGAGCCAAGCCAAATGTCTGAATTGACAGAGGAACAATATAATATGCTAGCTACTCAGAAATCTTCATGAATTGGTCTTTACTATACAAACACTCATTTTAAAACCTTGAGGTGATTCTAAGTTACTAAACCCGTTTTTAGGGTTCCATAGTCAAGCAAGGAACCCTTATAGTTTTGCCATGTCTGTCTGTCCGTCCGTCTATCTGTCTGTATGTTACAACCATTTCATTCAGATACTATTAACACTACAAATATGTTTATGCCCGCGTTAACTCTGAACCAATTCCATAATGAAGAGACATAATCCAACCGTAAAAACAACTTTGTTGGCGTATAACGTAAAACTACTAGAGCGATTTCGATGCAGTTTTCACAGTTGGATAACTTAGAGTCCTGGCTACGGGACTCTTTGTTAAAGTGTTTGAGACACGCACTTGGCCCTGTTTTATTATTTATATTTTTTTACCGTTTATACACCCACCCATATCCATATCAATATATAAATGTGAAACGTTATCTGTTTTTTGGGGAGCTTTCACGCGATAACGGCTGGACGGATTTAAATGATATTTAGAATGGAGATAGCTTATACCCTGGAATAAAACATAGGATACTTTTTATCCCAGAACATTGTTTTCCACGAAAAAACTGGAAAATGTTGATTACTCACTGTAAGGAACAGTTGCCATCACAGAATGGTCTGTGGTTGCCATTGAAACGAAATAACAAGTCTGTCAAAAAACATCAAGAGCATTGGTGCTATACCTACTTTTGCATTGGTTTCTAATATCCTAGAAGAAAATAGGATGCTTTTTTAGCGATAAACAGTACTCCGCGTGTACGAAGTTACAGGCGGGAAAGCTAGTTTTGTATATTTCTGTCAAAATATGTATGTATGAAGAAACAAAAACCGAAAGCATTTCATAATTATTAGTTTCACAATAAGTGAGTTAGGGTTTGATGATTTTTATGTTTTCCCTAAGAGATTATGGCTTATAGTAAGTAGCCTTACGCAATTTTTCGAAGTTTAATAAACTCTCAAAATTAAGTCGAATCCAGTTATATCTGATTTGTATCATATCTATGAAGTCATTTCGGCTATAGCATTCACCAAAATAAACATACATAAATCTGCACATACATATACCCGAAATACGTAACCCTCATTCTGGACAGTTGGGCAGAAATAACACTTGAAGTAAGACGCAACTCAACCACCAGCTAATCCAGTTTTCCGGTCGTAATGTTATAATTCAATCTGGAACCACAGGTACCTTTTTGAATAAATTATAATATTAGTTGACTCAGGCGTTACTTTGTGTAAATCCATATTAAAACTGAAAAAATATGTGGCTCCCTTCCGCCAAATAGAGAGCCAGACCAAGGATAAATAAAAATCGAAAAAAAAAAATACCTTACCTAGAACGCTAACCAACCCTTAACAAAATTAACTAATGCAAAATAAAAAGATATGACCAACAGGCCTTATTTAACTATTTAACTTTCTTAACTAATATAGATAATAAACAGAAAATTAAAATTAGGAGAAAATTAAAAATTTAAAGCATTCCTACCCAATCCATGTTCCACCACAAAGTGACAGCAGATAAAAGTAACGTCCTTAAAACAATATCACCCTAAAGTAATTTGATAAATAGTGATGTGTATTTGAACGTTCCTTTCTGTTGATGTAGTGGTTCCTTTCTAGGGCCTTATGGGATGGCAGCAGAATAATGCCAAACTACACGTTAGTACTATGCATATGCCATGAGATTTCCAAGATTTATTGAGTCCATTTGAACAAAGTTACGTACAAAAACTAGTTGAAAATATTATCACAATTTGTTGTAATACTTAGAGAACAACAATAATTGAAACCACAGTCATTTCAAGTCCCAGTAAGGCAATTTCGAGACTTCAGCTAGCATTTTCGAGAATGCAACAGTCCCAAAGGAGCGTCTGGAGTCTGAGGTCGCGGTCGACTTTATCGTGCCAGTGAGAAAAGTGGAAAGGGCAACTCTTTCTTTGTCGGGTTTAGTGAAAAATATTCTACAAAAATGCCTGATATTTCCACTAGAAAGAGTGTATCAGAGACAGGAGGGTGTTTCCTTGTGGCCAAACTAAATTTGCCAAACACAGTAAGAGTGCGTCGTATTTTGACTCTGTGTTACGCGTCTTCAGAAACTATACCAAATGCCAAAAAGTGGAAAAGAATTGTTACAATCACTAGAACCTGAATTTTCCCCTTTCTTTGCATATATTTCATACCTAGTGTCTAAACTAATTTGTTGTAATTTTCTTCAAAGATTCAAATTACAAAGTCAAGCGAAAATGCACCTTTTACCTCAGAAAACCATAAAGCGTACAAGAATATAATGCAGCAGCATACCTTGACACTATTCTAGTCGGCCTATAAGATCAGGGCACGGAAACAATCCAACTGCAGTAGAGGCGTGAGACAGGAAGAGTTATTCCTCCGAAACTGTTCACGAACACATTGGAGGACGTTTTTGAGCACTTGTTCTAGAAAGACATGGGCATCAACATCAATGGTAAATCAATTCGTTTTGCCGATGTTCTAGTGATTATGGCAGAGTTGCTAAAGGAACTCAGCACCATCCTATGTGACCTCAGAAAATTATCCGAACAGTTAAGGTCATAAACACGAGCTAGACAAAAATAATGTCAAATATCTCTCTGTTACAATATACCGATAATTGAATATATCTAAAATTTTAACATCCCTATTTTTATTTTTTATTGTATTGTTTATGGAAATAAGTATAAATAAATAAAAAAATATACATTAGCCACGTAATGTCATGAGTTTATTATTGTGTTTCGCTCATCAAGCTCTTTTAATTGATACTCATGCCAAAGGGGTTATGGAAAATACAAATCGCCATTTTGTAACGTCCGCCATATTGGATAAAAAATGGCGCCATTTAAATAATCGTGCAATATCACGAGAACCAAACTTGTGTGCCAAATTTTAGCCCGATAGCTTCAGTGGAAGTAGGTGAAGTATTGATTACAAAATTTTCGCTGTTAAAATACGAGAAGTATTTATTCTGCTTATATTTATTTCTTTCTCACGTTTTTTTTTTATAAAACTGTCTATTTTAAAAGGTCATAAGTGCTTTTCTTTACCTTATCATAAAAAATAGTTTGCCTAGTGACGTTCCATTCCGATAATTGCCAAAATCGATTCTACATATTTTAATGATATAAATTCACATATTGATACCAATGAAAAAATCAGCATGATGGATAAACAAGTCCAGTGTATTTCTGAGAAATGATGGTGAGTTTTGTAAGCACGTCTTTCTCAAACTAATATTCCTATTTCCCCAGCTGGTTTAAACGAAGACAAATGAATGATGAAGCACCTTAAATTCTGCATTGAGTTAATCAACCAGCTCAGCTAGGCCCGCTGGAATGCTATCTTCCTTACTAAATGTCGTTTAGCTACTGTTTCTCGGAGACCATTTTATACTAACTCAAGGTTATTAAACTTGCTCTCCTGGCCTTGCATAATCATGGTGCATTTAACGAGATAACTTCGTCAGTAGCTGAATAATAAGACAAAAAGTGGATTGGTGTGGGCAACCGGCATAATTAAAGTTTTGGAGGCTTAAGATTTGAAGAGGAAGTTTTATTCCGGGTGGAATCTAGCATATCAAATTTCGAGCACTTCCCGATTAGCTACCTGGCTGAAACTTTCGGGGTAGTTCACAACTTGATGGCAATGCATTCTAAAAAAACGTAGTTTTTAGATTAGCTTTTACACGACTGCCCAAATTTAATGTATTATTTTTAGCATGTATGTATGTATGTATGTATGTAATGTATGTATGTATGTATGCATGTATGTATGTATGTATGTGAGTTTCCTGATGCCTGAACAGATTTAGACGTATGGGGTACCGTTAGAATCCTTACATCCCCCCCCTCCTCCTCCGATCAAAGGCAATTTTTTTTTTAAAACATTATGTATGGCGTCTGTTTGGCACAATTTTCAAACTCCAAAAATAAATTAAAAACTTCGTAATTTACAATATGGGTATCAAATTGAAGGTAATAAGCATATTCCAACAGTAAAAACACCTGAAGGGAAAGTACTCTAAATACTGGAGATAGCAAATTTTACTCATTCAGGAAACATTCCTTTATTTTTAAAAAGAAACCAATCTGCATTCAAAGATTTATGAAAATTCGCTTGCCATATTCTGTAATCAAACCTGCTAAAATCCGAAAAAAATACATTCTGTACTTTTAATGGGTAGGGTATGGGTATGGGTAGGGTATGGGTAGGGTTTAATCGATAAGGTCAAACATAAAGATCAAATCTTTTTCACAAATATAAGCAAAATAAATAAAAGCAAAACCATGAAATCTAAAAACTCTTTATTAGATAATTTCTCTTCTCTTTATTAAAAGAACAAACTTGTGTATCCATCAAAATGGAGCTCATTTTGAGCAACTAATTAGTTAGTTAACCCTTTACCCATTTTTTCGTTCAATTAAAATAAGTTAAGATGCCATAAGGGTACAGGTGTTAGTCAAAAAGTCAAAAGTCAAAGTATTTTATTGTAAATAGGCAAAAATAATAGCACTTTTACAAGTCAAAATTAACATCTCCTGAACAAAGAGATTTACATAAAATATTATAAATCCAAATTTAGATAAACTAAGTATTCTTTGAGTTTGAAAAGGAAATTTCCCTTTCATGTGCCAACAGAGTTAAATCTCACACTGGAAAAGGAAATACCCTTCTGACTCTACCGGTGCTTCGGAAATACGCCCGTTAGTTTTTCGGTTTGAGCCGGTTCGATTCTCGAGTGTGGCAAACAAATTTTCGAATATCTTTGAAAGCAGAAATGTTACTTTTTAAAAATAAAGAAATGTTTCCTTCGAGTAAAATTTGCTATCTCCAGTATTTAGAGTACTTTTCCTCCGAGTGTGGTTAAAAAAATCCTCCTTGTATAATTTATTGGCAAAAGCTTTTCTTTGGCAGGACAGGCGTGTTTTTTTGGATTTTAAGCTAGTTATTTAATCTACATTTGCTTCTTGTTTTAAATATAATATGCTTTTTTACAAGCTTATTTGAAGCAAACTAGGGCATTTTTTTTAAATTGGCTTCTCTGTACAGTTTTTATTACTTACTGTCTTAATCAAATTATGTTTAGTATAAATAGATCGATAGAATAGATATATGTAAAAGGTCGCCCAAAAATAGTGCCTTCTGGAGGAGAGGATATCTGTAACTTAACATTTGTTCAGCGAGTTTAAAAATCCTTTCATATCAAACATGATGATGATGATGACGTATTATTACATTTTCTAATAGCACCCAGACAAATTGACACTTACTTATGACTACGTAATTATTAACACCAAGTTTCCCATAATAGTAGTTTATAAACCGGTTGCATAATGAGGGTTATTAAAACAAAAGAGTAGGCGAATTTTTTAATAGTATCACTCGAGTGTTTTAATATTTAGTGATGTGCCGTTTCATACTTTTATCTGCAGGAACTTACTTTTAATGAAAGAATAATATTGTCGTAATATTTTCTTATTTTTTCTGGTAAAAGCTCGTTCGTTATATTTGTTGCTGTTTCATTGTCAAATTCTCCTCACTAAAACTGCTGTCGGCTATTTTAATCAGGATAAAATTTTTGATCAACAGAATCAAAAACATATCAAATTAAATTGGTTAGGTACTAATTAAACGATAAGTAAATCATGGCGCCAAAATCCAGTCCACAGCGAATTCACGCGCATACATACGGTCTATCACGCGCCGCCATGAATAGTAAATGGGGAAAACCCTCGTTGTACGGAGCCACACTGGTGATTTTATGGGAAAAATGTAAAATAAAACATTGTTCAGTTCAAAAAACAATGCTTAAGTGTTTCTTTTTTCGTATTAGAAACGTGCCGTGCGTAAAGTATGTAATTATGCCACTATTTTTGAATTCATAATCCGGATTTTACGATATGGGTTTTGATAAATTAAGTAATAAAATTACTAATCAGCTTTATTCCCAAGCAATTAATTTTCGTTCATTATCATATCTTTATTACGCGTCGCGTCTGAGTAGATGATAATTGAATCAGGCTACTAATTAATGCTCATTATCGCCAATTATTATAAAATAAGCTTAATTTTTCGCAAAGTTTCACTTCGCGCTTTGAGAGGATAATCTCTGGATGATTGGAAAATTAAGTGACTAATAACTAATTGTTTACTTATTAATATCATTAATTAATTGGCGAAAATGCCCTAAAAGGTATAATAATTTTAGGTCGATGCCAAGAAAATGTCTTTTATAAATATAATCGATTAATACTCTTTCTCTAAGCGTTCATCAGAAAAAACTTCATGAAGAAAGATTTCAAAATAGTTCAAAAGCAGGTCGGAGCAGACTATATCCGGTCAGAGTATTTACTCGTGAGTTTTAAGCCGTTTAGCAAACTTTTAATTAATGTAAATACCACTCGCGTTAGTTTTCAAAATAAAATAATTTGGATTGGATGCAACTTCATATAGTTATAGTAGTTTTAAACTATCATAGTAACTTACTTTAGCTAAAGACTACAATAAAAAGGAATATTTACAACTAGCAGCACCCGAGACTTTACCCACATGGTCATTTTTCTGGGAAAATATTTAAAAAATGGCCTAGCTATGTCTTTTCTCATGATGCACACTATTTTCTTTGTTAAATTTTATCAAAATTGATTCAGCCGTTTAGTCGTAAAAGATGACAGAGAGTCAGAGTTTCATTCACATCATCTATTTATCATCTGATATACAGGTGGATTTTTGAGACGGGACAGTAAGGGCAGGTACCTTAACCGTTATAGTTACAGGCAAATGTTCTTAGGAGACCTTATATAACTTTTTGAGATATTCTGAACTGCATTCAAAGATTTTGCAAAAAAATTACAGTTAACAAGAAAATTTAGACAAAATCTTTTTTTATGCCAATCGATTTTGTTTCTTAAAAGGATCAAAGTCTTTATCGGACCGACTGAGGTTTGAGTACTAGAAATGCCAGAAATTGCGAAAATCTTTTGCCATACATTTTGTACGAAATTATCTTATTCGTAATAGCTACAACAAAACGTTCTTTTGAGACTCTCCTTAACTTTTGGAGATATTTTGACCTGAATTCCCAAATTTTGGAAAAAAATACAGTCATCAAGAAAATAGGCATTTTACAAAAAAAATGCAAGTCTGTTTCTTATAAGGATCAAAAGTCTCTATCGGACCAACCGAGGTTAGGGCCACCAGTATTTTTGAAAAGTTTGTATTCGGACGATGTTAGAATTTTATTTTATTCATTTCGTACAAAATGTACCTATGAGAAAAGTTTTTTTTTCCAATTTCTAACTTCTTTAGTACTCTAAACTCAGTTGATCCGCTATAGACTTTTGATCCTTATAAGGAACAAGCCAGACTGGCATAAAAAAAAGATTGGGTATGTTGTCTATTTACTCGATGACTTCTGAACATTTTTAATAATATGTGTGAATGCAGGTCAAAATATCTTCAAAAGTTAAGGAGAGTCTCATAAGAATGTTTTTTTGTAGCTACAACGGTTAAGGTTAAGGATCGATTGCCAACAAAAAAAGTTTTTGTGTAATATTACCATTTTCTTGCTGACTGTAATTTTTTTCCAAAATCTGTGAATGCAGTTCGGAATATCTCAAAAAGTTATAGAAGGTCTCAGAGTAAAGTTTTCCTTTAACTATAACGGTAATAACCTGCTGTAACGTCTCACTTCATCTCACGTTTGTTTTTATTCCGTTTAGTTGATTTTTCACGTAGTATCAACAAAATAAGTCCACTTTCACGATAAAATAAACAGTCGATAATAAACAAAGCAATACGTAATCTTAAAATGTCAATGCCTTGTCAAGATTTTGAATATTACTTGTCTTTGAATTATGTATGTTCATTCTACACGTTATGTACTTAATTTAAAATCTTAAACAGAAATTTTATTAAGCCAATATGACTTGTTGTAAGCAAATTCTCATTGCAATATCGACTTTAATGCACCGTATTGAATAACTGTAATAATAAGTTCTGATTGAAATAGAATGGGTGGTCATTACGCTGGTATTCCGAACGCAACCGTCACATATAACACCAGGAAAAAAAGACTATTTAAACTGTGGTGATGAATAGTTCTTTTAGCTTCGTCATCTCTTGCTGGCTTGGTTAACGGCTGTGATAACGGCTCGAAATCTTTTACGAGTAATTTTGGACAAAATACTTGAAAAATATTAATTTTAATTAAAAATATTTTACCTAGTGGAAATAACCCCAATATTGGGTAAGTGTTTCATATATCGTGTGACTTCTAAATTGCTTCTTGTAACTAATATTTTGATGGGAAAATTATATGTAACGTGAAATCCACGAACAGATTGTTTTATATTTATCTATAATCTTGTGTGTAACTTTAATGTGCATCTTACGTGCCAGGCTTTTGATATTGCAAATCTGGATTGCAAAATTGCCCAGTCAGTCCATCGAACAAGCAAGCGAAGTGGGGGCTCCCCACACTTCGCTTGCTTGTTCGTGGTCGCCATTCGAGAACCTTTAATTCCCCAACGGTTGTCGGTTCTGCGACTTATATGGCCTGCCCATTGCCTTTTCAACTTGCAAACTCTGAGAGCTATGTCGGTAACCTTCGTTCTTCTACGGATTTCCTCATTTCTAATTCTATCACGTAGTGAAACACGTTGGATTCGTCGGTTGACCTCTCTGACAAAGTTGGATCTACCCAGTTGGATCATCTGACCCAAGTAGACATAGGGATCATCAACTTTGATTATATCGTTCCCAACATAAACCGGCATGGGTACTACATGGGCATTTGACATGATGTTCGTTTTGCTCATGTTCAATTTAAGACTCACCTGTTGGGAAACAATATTAAAGTCACTGAGCATTGTGCTTAGGTCTTCCAGGGTTTCAGCCATGATGACTATATCATCAGCAAATCGAAGGTGAGTGAAGTATTTGGCATTGATGTTATCACCAAATCCGTTCCAGTTCAGAAGCTTGAATATATCTTCCAGTGCAGAGAGGTGAACAGTTTCGGAGAAATAACGTCTCTCTGTCTCACCCCTTTTTGCAACTGGATAGTATTCGTGCTCTGATCCTGCAGACGAACCGTCATGGTGGCCTTGCTGTACAAACACTTCAACACTTCGATGTACCAGTAATCAATCTGGCACCGCTGTAATGACTATAGCACTGCCCAGCTCTCGACTGAATCAAAGGCTTTCTCGTAGTCCGCAAACGCTAGACATAGTGGTCGATTATACTCTTCGGTCTTCTGTATAATCTGCTGGAGCGTATGGATGTGGTCTACGGTGCTAAAGCCTTTCCAGAATCCAGCTTGTTTAGGAGGCTGAAAGTCTATCAAACCTACGAGTGAGACGGTTTGTAACTACTCTCAAAAACAGCTTATAGACGTGGCTCAGCAGCACAATGGGCCTATAGGCCATAATTATAATTCTTCGAGAGGATTTTATCACTTTTCTTAAAGAACAAAACCACTACGCTCCTGTGCCACGCCTCTGGCGTAGTACCCTCGAGGATGACGGAGTTAAACAGCTTCTGAAGGACTTTAAGTACCGGTGTTCCACCCGCTTTCAGTAGCTCTGTCGTTATTCCGTCCTCTCCTGGAGCCTTGTTGCTCTTAAACTGTTTGGGAGCCATTCTAATCTCGCATAAGCTGACGTCCGGGATATCTTCGGTATGATGTCGCGTTAAACGGGCTCTTGCATCGCTAGTCGTGCTAGGAGGACTATGCGATGAGATGTATAATTGTCCGTAGAACTTCTCGAGCTCACTCAAAATCTCTGGCTTCGACGAAACGATGCTGCCAATGTCGGTTTTCAGCTTCGTCAACAGGCTTTGCCCAATAGAAAGATCTCTTGCGAACACTTTGGAGCCCTTGTTGCGCTCTATTGCGTTTTTAATACAAGTAGTATACGAACGCAAATCGTGTCGCATTGACTTGGAGATCTGTTTATTAAGCAAGCTGTAACTCGACATAACTCGACATTTACACACACCATGGATGCATGATTCAGCATGGGCTTACCAAACGTCAGCTCATTGTAATCTATCAAAAGCATAACTTTTTAAGCTGTACAACACTTCTTATCAAAAAATATTTTGAAATCACTGAAACAAACTGAGTAAAGCTAATCACTAAGTAATGTTAAACAAAATTTGTTGAACGTTTTTGTTACAATCGTCAGCTTATGGCATTAAGAAAAAAGCTCCCGAAAAACGTACTTAAAATTTAATCTTGACTTTACTTAGAAGTTTATACAAAGTAGGGATGCAATGAACGTCCGGACATTTTAAAGTTTTTAGGCAGCTCGATTTTTGTCGCTCAATATTAAAAATACTAAAATTTAACCATGTAAGGAATTGGGAACCAAACCTTGTCGCGTACATTAAGCTAAAACTATACAAGTCGGTCTTAATTTTAATAAAGATTATTCATAGTAATAACGCCTGCTCAGCGAGGCTATGTACTTATAACATTCAATTTATTAAATTTTCAGTACATTCTCTATAAACAACCAGAGAACTAGAACTTATAGATTGAAATCTAATTGCCGCGATTCTGGCATGCTAATTTTTTTAACACGTTTTTATTAAGTCACTTTCTGTTTTTCGTTCTGGGTGGAATCTTGAAACTCAAATTTCGAGCACTTCCCGATTAGCTATCCGGTTGAAACTTTCAGGGTAGCTCACAACTCAATGACAATGCATTCTAAAAAAAAAGCATTATAAAATAACCGTGTTTTTTTAGTTTTATAATCTACATTTGCTGCTTGTTAACTGGTCGAATTTTCCACCGCATCAGCCTTGGGGGGTTGGTACTTACATTTGCAGAATTATATCTGATATTGTAGTAGGCTAGCATGGTGCTCGTACATGCATACATACTGTTACATAGCGCAAAAATTTGGAAAACCTAAGTACATAATTATTTATATTGTCTCCCAACAGGTAGGTCTTAAAATGAACATTGGTAAGAAGAATATCATGTCAAATGCCCATGTCACACCCATGCCGTTTTATGTTGGGAACGATATTATCGAAACTTTTGATCACTATGTCTACCTGGGTCAGGCGATCCAACTGGGAAGATCCAACATAAAATCAGTTGAGTTTATGTATCGTCTCATACATAAACTACCTAGCAGAACTGAATCTCCTCAGAAGCTTCCATAGTGAACAGTAGTGAAGGCTCCGTAACCCAACTTTTGTAACCTCGATATCAGAATTAGGCAAAAGTCACTACATATAAGCCTAGTTATTAAGAAGAATTTAACATTCATGTTCGTGTAAAAACAATCTGCGTATTTATCTTCACACCTTTACTCTCTACTGAAATCCCGCCCCTACGCGAGAGTCCTGAACACATTCATACATACATACATACACACATATTTGTATACTTACGTATTGGGGGAACTTCACATTCGAAATCATTCATCGGGCTTTTACCAGCGCCAACGTTGCAGCTATTCTCGATACGAATTGTCTGATGCGTGACGATAGTAAAAGGCCTTACAATATGACCTTTATTCCCTGGTACGGCATGTAGTGTGGAACGCTACTTGTATCGATACTCTAGCTCCATCACATCTTTCTGAGACACAAATACCGCGGCTACAAAATCAGAGCAACTCAGGCGGCAAAATTATTTTGATTTTGAGATGAGATTTGGTGTTGAGATATTTAGACCTGGAGCTCATTGTATTTTTTTAATCTAAGTGCCTTATTTATACAATGCGTGTCCAAAAATGTTTATTCATTATCATCATCATCATTAGCATATATCTCCTCTTATTAAATTTTTGTCTAGAGTAGGAGTCATTCTCAATAATTTTGAAATTATTAGGAGAAGGTAAATTTATACTTAACGTAATTTTTTTTACAGGAAGTAATTGTAGTAACTATTGATACGCCTTGCAGTTCTTAGGAATTGTAAGAATACCTGAACCAACTGTATCATAGTTCCAAATAATATAACCTTTACATTTAGCAGTTAATTTAGTTATATCAGACTGTAAATATAACCATCTATTATTGGTTATCGTTTGCCATATAAATACGCTACCTAAAATTAGTTTATAATTACAAGAACTGGGAATTTCATGTATGTGTTCCGTTATGATAGACACTTCACAGAATGGGTTAGAGACGCTAGATTCAATATTGTTCAGTTTGCACATATAGTAGTATTAAGGATCAATTTACACTCACTTAAGTCATTGGACATAGAATACGTTTATATATCGTCAGTTATTGTTAAAAACTTAGTTTTTGGACTTATTATTGCAAAGGTATTTGGGTTTAGAACATCATGAAGAGTTGGAAGAGCATAGACATGAAATAAATTTTATTCGGTTATTGAAACTAAGGGATTTTTTATAACAAACTAGTTTTCCCGCCTGCGACTTTGTACGCGCAGACTACTGAATAGCGCGAAAAAAACCATCCTAATTTGTTCTAGGATATTAAAAACCAATGCAAAAGTAGGTATCGCACCTATGCTCTTGATGTTTTTTGACAGACTTGTTATTTCGTTTTATTTGGCAACCACAGACCATTCTGTGATGGCAACCATTCCTTACAGTAAGTAATGAACATTTTCTAGTTTTCCCGCAGAAACTTTCAATTTTGTGGGATAAAAAGTATTCTATGTTTTATTCTAGTTATAGTATAGTACGAGTATAGTATAAGCTGTCTCCATTCTAAATTTCATCAAAATCATACCAGCCGTTATCGCGTGAATTCTCCCCAAACAAACAAACAAATAAACAGACAACGTTTCACTTTTATATATTGGTATGGATATAAGTTTATTATCAACAGCAAAAGATGCGACATCTGCGATATCAAGAAGAGTGTGAATGTTGTCAATGGAAACTGAGACAGAAAAGTTACGATTCATATTGTTGGAACTAGAAGACAATTCATGGAATAGTTGAATGGGACTTAGAATCGATGGATGAACAATATTTATTTTAATCAAATAGATTTGCGTCCATTAGATCCCTAAAATTTGAATTCAGGAACATAGTACAACAAGGAACATTCACAGGTTTGAGAGTATTACAAGTCATAGATGAGTATTAATTTATAATCTACGTAGGTCTGCTGGACGTACACCTCTCCTAATGCATGTAACTGAGCTCTGTATTTAGCTCTCCTCATCCACTTTCTTCCAGCCGCTTTTCCCAGTTCGTCACTCCACCTGGCCACAGGGCGTCTTACACAGATTTACCTAAACGTGGTCTATACTCTAGAACTCGTCTACCCCAACGGTTATCGGTTCTTCGGGAAATGTGACCAGCCCACTGCCACTTTAGCTTGCTTATCCTTTGAGCTACGTTATTTACGTTGGTTCTTCATTAAGAAACTTGTCCTTCAGAGAAACTCCAAGCATAGTTCTCTCCATAGCTTGCTGAGCGACCTTACATTTATGGACTAGTTCGACCGTGAGTGTCCTGTTGTTACCTCCGTAGGTCATGACTGGTAGGACGCACTGATTGAAGACTTTTGTGTTTAGGCACTGTGGTATGGATGACGAAAAGACTTGAAAAAGCTTTCCAAATGCTACCCAACCCAGCTGAATTCTTTTGTTGGCTTCCTTCTCAAAGTTGTTCTTTCCTAAAAATATTGCATATTTTCCCAAAGTAAACATTTTGTTGAACAATTTCAAGAGGTACGTACACCATTGATTGCAGTCGGTTCTGGGCAAATAAGATCGTTAAACATGATTTTTGTCTTATCTATGTTCATTTCGAGACCGATTCGTCGAGAAGCATCTAGGTTGGACAACATACTTTGCAAGTCTTGCAGCGACTCCGCTATTAGGACGATATTGTCGGCAAATCGTAAGTGTGAGATTTTCTTGCCATTGATATAATTGACCATTCCTTTCCAATCCAGCATCTTACACATATCTTCCAGGGCATTAGTGAACAGTTTTGGGGATATAAAAGTTTATCGCGAAAAAAGCATCCTTTGTTCTTCTAGGATATTAAAAACCAATGTAAAAGTAGGTATAGCACAAACGATCTTGAAGTTTTTTACGGACTTCTTATTTCGTTTCCTTGGCAACCGTTCCTTAAAGCGAGTTATCAACATTTTTCAGTTTTCCCATGGAAACTAACAATTTTCCGGGATAAAAGTATTCAATGTTTTATTCCAGGGTATAAGCTATCTCCATTCTAAATTTCATCAAAATCCGTCCAGCCGATATTGCGTAAAAGCTCCCCAAACAAACAAATAATCAAACAGACAAAGTTACACTTTTATATATTGGTATGGATCTTTATCCGTTTTGTAGTTTTTTCTGTTTTTTTTTTATTATTAAAAGTAGGTATTGTAGAGTGTAGATAAAGTAGTGTATGAAACTGCACATAACTAGGTATCAAGACACCCATGTGAAACTCACACTCATGTTTTAATAACCCATGCAAGAATTTCATAAACTACTATTATTACTACTACTCTACTATTACTCTATAAGGTAACATACATTGGTTTAATATGTTGTAACCGACTCAATCGGCAAATCATCTTCTCTGCATTTCTAACGCAAAACGTGCCTAAGTGAGTCCAAAGCGTAAAACTTCACCGATAACCAACGAAAACATCTTGTTAATATTTTAGTCTCGTTTCTGTTTGAAGTTGGCCCTTTTACCCCAATTTAATAAAGAAAATCTGACGGACCCCTGATCGAAATTCCTGTTTTGTCACTGAGCTGATACGGTCACTTCATTTACAGCCGATTTATTATTTTGAAAGTGATCCTTAGTCGGCTGGAATAAAGTTCTTTTTTACAGTTTTGTCAGTACATGGTTGTGCTGACACTTTACGTCGCGGTATTTTGAGACTGACTGCGTCGATCCGATTGTTTTGATTTTAGAGAGCCGGCGATGCTATAATAGTTGTTAGAGAGCAGGCGATGATATAATAGTTTTTACCTGACTTCGGCGATGCAAGGGAAGGGTAATGAAGTTAAGAATCTATATGTATATATGTATTTAGGTATGTATGTATGTATGATTGAATGTGGATGTTCCACCATAGCGTCACCCCTATTGGTCTAATTTTGACAAGCGAGGTGTTAATCGATTCGTCTTCAGGTACAAAGTGTCATAGGCCATTGTTAAACCCGACTACAGCAAGGCAAAGAAAAAGGTTAGGTGTTCAAACTCAAAACTAGGACCTATTTTGACAAGCGAGGTATTAATCGTTTTGTCTTCATCACAATAGTGGTCATAGGCTATATTTTACCCGACCCTTAGTTGGGTTTTAGTTATTGAACTTGTATATTGTTCATTAAAACGCAACGGTATTGTCATGACTATTAGCATATTCTTCTGAACCTGCTGTAATCTTTGCAAATAAATCCCCAAAAATTCAGAATTCGATTTTTTATTTAAAGAGAAAAAAAGAAGCAGAAATAATGAATTATTTAAATTATGAAAATAAAATTTTCATCATCAGCCTATGAGCCACTGAGCTTGATCTTGGCTGTATCGTAGCTGGTTCTTAAGCTGACTGAAAGGTATAGCCTTAAGGTAGTACAGATTTACGCACCACCCTCGTCACACTCGGATGATGAGGTAGAAGATATGTTTGATGACATTTCTTCGGCCCTACATAACACCACAAGAGCCCATTACAACATTATCATGGGAGACTTTGATGTCATAGTGGGAGTACAGAATTTTAGTGAATCGAGAATAGGTCCACACGGTAGTTACACTTTAGTTGTTTTTCTTTTTGAAAAGAAGGGTTTGTCTTGATGAATTCTTTTTTCAAAAAGCAACCCCAGAGTAAGTAGACTTTGCAAAGACCCGACACTGTGACCAAAAATAAGATTGACTTCATCAGGACGGACAAAAAGCACATATTCAGGGATGTCTCAATAACAAGGTTCAATACCGGTAGTAATCACCAAGTTGTCCGAAGCTCCAAAAATATCGACCACATGCTTGAAGTCTACGCTCTGAACCAACCTGCTCCAGGGCGCTGTTGGATCAAAACTGTTCCAACTCAAGTTTGACAATCGATTCACTGCCTTGGATACTACAAATGACGTGAATGAGGAAATCTTAAATATCGGATGAGGCTCTTCGGCTTTTGGACGAGCGACGGGAGCAAGCCACACCATCTGAAAAAAAGGGAGCTTAATCAAATAATCAGAAAGCTGGTGCGACGTGACCTTCGATGCTCAAATACACGCCGAATTGAAAATTGTCTTTGCCCAGCAATTGAGTACATCATGCACCGTTAACATCAATGTGATTTCAAAGCATTGTCTTCCGTTCCAATATCGTATCCGCCACAGTGAGTGAAAGACGATCTTCACTCAGACCCTGTTTTCAGTATTACATGCGTTATCAACAGTTTTACGCGACGATGAAGCTTACAGAAGGCTTATGCTTTCCTTTGTTTCTCTTATTGAATTTTTTTATTGAATTCATTTTATTGAGACAATAGGTAGTAAAATTGTGATATCCCCTGATGTTACATGCCTCGACAATTCCCTGTATTGTTTCAGTTTACGGTGTAGTAAAGTTTCTCTATATGTGATTGAAATCCGAGTGTTCCGTTCTAAAGGTCTTAAAGCTGAGGCTCCGTTTACTTTGATTCTTTTTATTCAGAGGATAAAACCAGAGCTTAGCGACGAAATTCTATTTGTATATTTGGAAAAAATCTAGTTGTCTGTTTAGCAAAGTTTTATTTTGTAAAAATCTACATGGCAGTTTTGCCAAATTTGTATTATTAAAAACTAGTATCTATTTTGGAAAATTTGATTTCATAAAAATAGTTACAGCAATATTATAGACGGAGGCATTGCTGTTCCAGAAAAAAAACTGCCATATTTGAGAACGTAAGAAATAGTAAATGTAATCAAAAGAATTTGAAAAGCATCATCAAAAATAATGTAACGAGTGCGCAATACGCATCCCAAAAAATATATTAAAATCTTAAAATAAGTACGATGATAAAAAAAAACTCTTGCTGTCAACCTTTGTCAATCAGCGATATAATTTTCTTTGAGAAATCTCAGCTATTCCAAGTACAATATTCTAAAAGACCCAAACGAAATCTCGAAAACGAATCGCAGTATTTAATTTTCTCCCGTTGGCTTCATACCAGGTTATAAAATAGGCAGTAATTATATGAATCGTGAACTAATTGACCCGAAGAGTCTCTCACAATAAATCTTTCCTTAGAATTAATGGGAACATCAATTTCATAGCTTATAGATTGGGAGGTGGTGGTAGTTTTAGTTACTAGTCGAGGTGAGAAATAGAATAGAAAATTTATCTAGTACTTTGAAATGCTTTTTTTTATTCTGCTTCTGCTGTCGATCTATATCTAGATTGACAGGTATTTAGTAAAAAAAAAAGAAAAAGAAAATAAAAGTCAAGGTAAAAACAGAAAGAAAGAAAGAAAGAAACGAAGAAAGGTCAAAGTAGAAAAAGGTCCAAAATGGTGTTCAATAATCTTCTGAATCTGCTTTCTTTACCTGTACATCGTTATGTAAGCGGAATGTTAATACCAGTTAGTACTAATTTTAAGAATGGTTTTTATATTAAATGAGGAAGAGTAACGCTTCGTTCTTGTGCGAATCTGTATTGTAACTGGGACATATTGTACTGAGTAAGAGTACGAAATGCCACATTGGCAATACCGATTGATCGGAATTTCGCGCAAAGGCAAGCTCGCAGCTGGTTAGAGATAACTTATGTAATTAGAAGTGCCATTATCTCCCCACCTACCCATTTTAATAAAACCCGACGGAGTGCTATTTATCATGGCACGAAGATTTTCCCCTCGCATCTTTTTGTAAGCGCATGAGATTATGTAGAGCGACGTGTATTTTGTCATATGTACGTTAATTAAGACTTGAAACATTTATTAGACTGAAACAATAACGTCTCAACGTTTTTCAGAAAGTCTTCGAAAAATCCTGTAAAACTATTAGGCATGTAATCTGTTTAATAAAATTTGTTTTTCGATTCGCATTCAATAATAAAACCGGCCAAGGGCATTTAGACGGGTATATATTTTGGATTTCGTAGCCAACATCATAATTATGCTACCCAGCTTTGAAAACCGCAGTGCAATTAATTCAGCAGTTTTTTCGTGATACGCCAAAGAAAATTGTTTTATTAGTAAACTTGGGATATTATTGAAAATTTTGTTATTAAATTATGAAAACAAGCATAAAAGTCACTTTAGAGCCAAATACTTCGTAAAGGCACCAAATAGAAAAAAATACTGTCAAAGAAACTTTTTTTGCTCGTCTATCCAAAAATGTAGTGTAATGTTTTAGGGTTCATGTATATATGTATGTATGTTTGTATGTATGCACCTATGTGACTGTTTAAAACAGATTTGGATGAATGAGGTATCGTTGGAATCCTTACATCATCCCGAGTATCATTGGCTATATTTTATTTAGAAGTTCTCTTTTTTGGCAGGGCAGTCGTGTTTTTAAAAGCTTTTATTTAATTTGCAATGTTTGTATGTATGTTTGTTTGTTTAGGTCAAATCTTGAAACCTGATTTAGAACCACTTCCTCTTATGGAGTTGAATTTTTGCATGTTGGTTCAGTTCCAATGACAATGCATTTTTATGGTAAACATGACCGATATCAAGGAACAGCTCCAGATAAAAGAACTCTATAACGATCAACACCACTGTCACGAAATTTTGTGTACAAATTTCGTATTATCTTATGATAGCCGGTTTGAAGTTTTACCATGACATGGTTGCTGCTCTCTGGGTTGGCTCCTGATTAGGGAACTCCTCAACGGTTAACAGAATAGACAGGAAATGTTGAATACGCTTATAATTGTGATAGCCCATTCTAAGTTTAATCATGACATAATGCTACTGCATAAATCATTTTTTGAAATGTTTTTATATTAACTTATTTCTCTTACTTTGTCAACGTACTTGCTATATTTTTTAAATACCTATTCACAGAAACCCCAGTCTTTTTTATACGAGTAGGGCGAAGTAAAAAGGTTATAATTTTGACCTGCATGTGAACCATCTACACCAATATATAAAAGTGAAACGTTGTCTGTTTGTTTGTTTGTTAGCTTTTCAATCTTATTGTGATGAAACTTTGTAAAAAGGTACTGTACAATATAGAGACCAACATGGGATACTTTTTATCCTGGAAAATGAAAGAAAGAAAGAAAGAAAATACATTTATTCAACACACACAAAAAGAAAAGATACAAATAATTAGAATAATTAAGTAATTTTAGTGTTAAAGTTTTCGTGAACCTGATACATAATTTTAAATATCACTACCGGCTATGACTCACGTGTATATAGTCGAAAACATTGACGCTCTTCTTCAGGAGTTCACGCCGCGAGATCCCGACGCGCACTAAAAGCATTGCGCGTCGGGATCTCGCGGCGTGAACTCCTGAAGAAGAGCGTCGGATACGCTCGAAACCTAGGTCGATGTTTTCGACTATATACACGTGAGTCATAGCCGGTAGTGATATTTAAAATAATTAAGTAGGTACAATAGAAAAGGAAAACAAAGAAAAGGTAAAAGTAGATAGTTAAAGTGGTGATGAATGGGCCATAACTCAGCATTAGGCTGTTTGTCGAAGGCACGCAGCGCTGGTTTTCAGCTAAAGCCCAGAGGGAGCGAAAAAAATAAAAAAACAAGAATAAGTATAATAATTAAATATGAATACATTTATAAATACTATAATATAAATATATATATATATATATATATATATATATATGTATATATATATATATATATTAAATATATATATATATATATAAGTAATATAAATAAACATAGATAAATAAAAAAGTATATTTAAGATATAGCAACGACAAAGGAATCAAATAATGTAGTCTCTGAATGGTGTCAAAAAACTGACGAAGAAAGTCGACAAAATTGCGTAAGGGTAGCGCTAACTATTAAGAATACCACGCATGTGGGTAGCGGCGAAATAACCTCTACTATATTATGTGCAAATGGTAACTTGCTTTAGGTATAATATGAACTGCTTATATCTGAAGGTCTATTGTTCTATCAGGGATGTTTACTAGTGAGGGTGCTCAATGACATAAACATAAGGTACTGCTATAATACCTTTTATGAGTTTTTCACTGTATACAATTTAACCGACAAGTTACATCCGCGGGAATTGGGAGACGACTGTCGGTGCCAGCGGTGGTGCGGTTGCCGCACGCGAAATTTCCCGAATGGCCTTGCACGTAGCCTTGGAAAAACTAAAAAATGACGATTACTCGCTGTAAGGAACAGAAGGACATGAACGGTTGCCGCGGGAGGGGGGGGGGGGACCACCCTTGGCAAGCGTATTGGTAAATTACTACTTCATAGACGCCCTCAAGATATCTTGAGCGATCCGGATGATGACATCGCAGCCGCAGAGCTGGACGCGATGGCCTCATCTAACCCTATCTTATCTGACAGACACCGATCTCGCCGGCGAGGTCGTAGATCCTGTTATGAATCAGTTAATCGCCTTTGAGTTTCTTGCTGATTGTTCTCGAAGGTGTATTCTGAATCACTGTCAGTTTTTAAATCAATCATAGGTCTCGTAGCCATTTTTCAGGACCCCCTCGCACTTCTAACTCTAGCGTTCCAGGGGTTTTTTATCAGACCTTCGTAATAAAGGCAACGGCCCATGAAGAGGTTTGTACCCCCTGGGTGCCCTTGAGCTAGTCGTTAAAAATTAACTATGGCGTGCATCTTCTGCGTCACGCATTGCGCGCTCTTGCGAAAGGTGACGCATAAACAAATATAAAATAATAAAAAACTTTGTAATGCAGTTGCTGGTGATACTACATAGAAAAATGCTGCTGGCACTGCTGCCCATTTCCTGCCCTTAGCTCGATCTCACAGCACCAGCGGGATGAACACCACACGGCGCCATTATTCCATAACCATAGTCTCATTCTACTAGCCGTTCAGCTGTTGTATAAACTCATAAATTAGCCGTCAAATTGACAAACTTTGGGGACAATCTTATCAACATCCTAACGTCTAAAAAGACATTCAGTAGATAACAACAAACCATGTTTTTGGTGCTTTGGCCACGGACGAAATAGTCGATAGGCGCCGCAAGATGTAGCAAAGACCAAGTAGCGGATGGTAAGAATATTTTTTGGCTGACTGTGGACAAATTGTAGCAATAACTTTTGAATAATTATAATTATTATTCACTGTTGTTTGTTTAATCTATCCGTCCGTCAGTCTGGCTTGTAGACTATACATGAATGATATGATAGTTAATGGATTTGTTATAGACATTTAATAGTAGATTGTATTACCCCTAGTAATACAATCTACTATCAAATTTATATTAGCAAAATAATATTTTACCGGTGAGGGCGCTGTTTTGAATCCAGAGCGGAGTGAAAGATTCTTAAGTAGACTCCTGAACGTAGCAAGGGATTCAATATACGTCGCCCGAGGAAAAATAATTTTGCGTCCGAGTGATACACTCTTCTTTTCATCTCCCTCTATGAGAAAAAGAAATGAAATGCGCTTTTAGATACTTTACAACTCATATATTTATTTACAAGAGCAAATTAAAAATGTATATTACCCCCACACCCCCCATTATAGCTTAGAATTATCTCGATCACATCAGTTTTCAACATAAAAACCGCATCATAATAGGTCCATTCATTTAGTGGCTCAACCCTCACCCCCATTCCCCTCCCTCCTTCCCTTTATAGGTAAGAACTATCTCGTTTACCTCAGCTTTGAAACATAAAAAGCCGCAGCTAAATGTGTCTATTCGTTTGGAAGCTACGACTCGCACCCCCTTTTTCTCAACTCCTCCCCCCCCTCCCCTTTATACAGCTAAAACCCATCTCGTTTACCTTAGCTTTGAAACATAAAAAACCGCAGCTAAATAGATCCATTAGTTTGGAAGCTACGATTTTCACCCCCGTTTTCTCAACCCTCCCCCTCCTCTTCATTTAGCTAAGAACTATCTCGTTTACTTCAGCTTTCAAACATAAAAAACCACATCTAAATCGGTCCATTCGTTTGGAAGCTACAATTCTCACCCCCCTTTTCTCACCACGCTACGTGACCCAATTTGCACCGTACGCTCTCATTGGTCAACTGTGAATCAGCAACCCTTCATTTATTTCGTGATAGGTATATACTTACTTTTCGGCTACATAACATAAGTCTGGATAGCCTCGATGAGACATAGTTCGACTTCTGATCTGTAGCACCGGAGTTCAAATCCCAACTGAAGTGTATCACGAGGCGGTCCAGGGTTTAGGTTAGTTCCACTAGCCCAGGGAACAAACCTCAGTTGACACAAAATTACAGGAACAATAGGAGTACATGGAGATGTTGATAGACAGAGATCTTGCACTCGACTATTCTATTCAGTCTGCTCTCAATTTAACTTCAACGATACGGATTAAAATAACCACTTGCGAAGGTATTATCATATATATATAAAAGACTCATATATATTTGTAATAAACTTATTTAGGTATTTTATATAATATTATATTGTAAATTGTTTTTTTGCTAATCCAAAAGACAATATCGGAATGACAGGTTATTTGATTTTAGAATTAATAATCACAAACTATCAAATGGAATGAAATGGATTATGAAAGACTTAAGAGATCAAATGAGTATTATTATAAAAGAGGTTTTGACATCGTCACAATACCCCGACTCACTAGAGAAAAAAATAATATTTTTTTGGATAGTAAACAAAAATTGTAGTAGTTAATAATAAAAATATATATAATAAGGGTAATAAAGTTAAAATAGTAAAAATAATGGAAATGCTGAGCTGAAAAGGATTTTTTAAACTCTGACCAATTTTCAAAGAAACTTGCTCAAGCTCCTTTGAATTTTTGTTGTTGACCAATTTGGGTTATAGCTTTTAATTTTTAGGTGAATATGTTTATTTACAATGTCAATATACAATTGATTGGATTCCTAGATTCATTCAAATTCATAAATCACACATTCATTCATCATCATTCATAGTCTTATACCTAGATACATTCAAATTCATAAATCACACATTCATTCATCATCATTCATAGTCCTATTCCCATTCCTTGGAAATAAAACTCATAAGATAGAGGAACCTTAAATATCAATAAGGTTACTCGTGGAACCAATACAATATAGTCTAGGCTTATTTATACAGTCACTATCCGCTAATTAGGGTGATTATGTGAGTTATGTGTGTATGTGTATGTGTGGTGAGTGTGTGGTGCGTGATGTGTAAATGTATGTATGTGTTTATTAATATACAATTAGTTTGCCAAAATGGCTAAACTAACTTAGGGTACGACGTGCCTGTAGCACGTGCATGTACTTAGTAAACGTTGTGTTAGAACGTTAAAATAGTATAAGTAAGGTAATAGAATATTAAATATAAGATAATACTGGTTTTGTGACCTAGGCTTCGTTATAGAGTAATCACGTTTGCCGCTCTTTTCAGTGTTGGAAGTTTTGTGTGTAGGTGTAGTAAATAATAATATATGGAACTGGTTTTGCTTAATACTGAACATTATGTTTGTGAATAAAAAAATACGTAGCTAACAAGTAGGGTATTAGCTACTATTAGTACCAAAGAATTAAAGTATGTAGTAAGTACAATAGCACTGAATAGCAATACGTAGGGACTTGAAGTCAATATTCATAATGAATCCGAAAAGTTAATGAAGTGAATAAAAAAAAAGTGGAAATTATTCCGTAGAGGGAAATTATATAAAAAATACATTATTTACAACTTAAATACAAGGTTATTTGTAAGTAGGGAACCTACAATAGTAATACGTAGGTATTTAAATATATTATAGTAAGGTACGGGAATATGAAAGCAATGTAAGTTTTATAGTACATAATGTATGTATGTATCCTGTTCAAATGTATACAGACTTTAAAAATCCTGAGTATTCAAGCTATCAAGTAAGGTCGATAACCTTGAATGTAAATTTTCTGCAGTGTCTCTTGTATAGACCTCAGCATTTTGACATTTTAATTCATAGATCAATTCTGGTTTATTTAGATGCGCAGGGTCCATTTTTATTAATATGAGACCAGCGAATAAAATCAAGTGTTTACTCTGTAAAGGTTACGTTAAGTGCGATAGTAACGCTTTAAAAAATATAAAAAAATATAATAGCGTTAATTCAACTACGCGTTAATGCGACACGCATAATAACGCGTCAAACCATAGAACAACTCGGAACAAGGCAGGTCAATAGTGAAATTCGGAACAAAGTACGTAGGTACTAATGAAAATGTCTTACTTACGTGAATGACTGGAATGCAATTATAAAATACATTTTAGTATAAAAAACTGTTCTGGGCTGGCCAAATATTACCAAAATTAAATCAATATGGCCTAGTGCCTTTTAGAATTTTGTGGCACGACTTAAAAATTGAACACTAATTCAAAAAATAAAACACACGGATTAAGAAAACACGGAGAAATCAGGAACTTGTAGGCATGATGACTGGTCGGTCAGGTAGAGCAGGGCTGGGTAAGGACACGTAGAGGGCGCCAGTGTCACGAGGCGGTCCAGGGCTTGACATCGTCACAAGTGTTTATATTATTCACATAAACATAAATGTGATGGCTTATAACTTGAATGTGGCCGAAGCTGTATATTTCTTTCAGTATAAAAGTAAAATATAATTTCACAGCATAAAGAATACTTTAATTAATATCACTAAATATGCGTGATCGAAGCAGTGCTCTATCATTTTATAAAATTAAATGATATACAAGGCTGAACGAGCTGTGCATGCTCAGTGTTCATAGGGAAAGGGACTGTAAGAGTAAAGGAAGACACTGATATTAATCGAAAATTAGGTCATCCATTTTGGACAACAACCCAGACCTCAATGTTTTATTCATTCAATGACTTTTTACACAACCTAACCATTTTTACATAAAGCTAGTTATTTAATGTACTTATGTGTAACCAAACCAATAATTAAATTGTGTAAAGCCAGGAGGGTGCAACTGTATCCTCTTGCACATCCTTCCCGCTGCCCACGATGATCACTAATAGATAATAAACGATTTTGCTCGGTACCTCGGTTGGTTGTCATTTGTTGTAAATTAACAATTGTTTTCGTTATTATTTAGCGATCGGTAGCCTCGTTATCTATGTCGTGACTATAGGCCCAGTACTGTAATTATTTAAGTTAAAGTTAATATCATCTTTGTATCATTTAATTATTTAATATCCCCCGCAGTGCACATTGCGATTTCGCAATGCACGCGGGTTACTCTTGAGTTCGAAACCTATTTGGTTGACAATCCTAAGCAGGTTGGTATATTTAAACATAATTATGCCTGTCTATTTAATTATTATTGTTTTATAAAATATAGAAAACTATTAATTACCTACCCAGTTTACCGTGGAACCTTTTACGTAAGTATGTGTCGAAAAAAACGTTCTAACTTTATCCTTGAGGTCCTTGGTTGATCCTTGGTTGATAATTTCAATACGGTTGTTATATTATTATAAAAATAGCTATACCCGCGGCTTTGCCCACGTGGTCTTTTCATTTAAAAGTATCTCAAACGTGTTATTCCAGGACCAAAAGTACCTAAAAAGTACAATAATTATACTACACTTGTTCAAAATTTTTTCAGGCGTCAACTACTTTTTATCCATTGCTTGGCATCTAATCATCGGATTAAAATACCAAGAATCCCAGTCCTAATAGTGAAAATCGCATATGCATTACAAAATATGTAAATGCTTATAAATATTGAGGCAAATATTTATATAAGCACGTGAATTCGATTCATGGTGATAGGCCCGACACGTTTCCGCTGCGCCACTCTACTTCGTGGCAGGAACGATGATTTTACGGTGCCCTTTTATAAACGGATGTGCTATTTTCATTACTTTCAAATTATATTTTAGACTCCTATCTCGCAGGAATACTTGATTTTTTCGTTATAAAAAGTATTTTTGATTTTAACACATAACATTGAATTTAACTGTGCCAAGTTACATCAAAATCCGTTTAATAGTTTTATGGTGATATGTATACTTTTAAATAACTTTTAAATATCTTGCCTTTTTTCGTTTTTTTTTTTTCGGAATAAAAAATACTCTAAATGTTAATCCATAACATAAGCTATAATTGTGCTAAGTTGCATCAAAATCTATTTGATAGTTTCAGCGTGATACGTGTTCAAAGAGACAGCCAGAAAAAATAAGAAATTCACCTTTTTGTATTCCATATCGATTTTGAAGTTTATCTGAATTATAATTTTCAAAAAATATTTACTGTACAGATTTAGCCCAGTTATAGTTTTGTTACAGTAGGTATAGATAGATATACCTCTCTGCTAAGCCATAATTATTGTTCAATAGAGTATAGAACAACTATTAGAACACCTAATCTTAGATATAACCCTTTACATAGTTACCTGTTTCGAAGAAAACAATGCGATAAGGCGTCTACTCGCTCTGTAATCCACGCTAAAATATTGAACCCCTAAATATTTGTGTGCGAACCCTCTCATATAATACTGATAGCGCAAACTAAGTTTCTACTCAAGTAAGCGCGATGATTACGTCTTTAATATTGAGACTTTACTGCGAGGCCTTTCAATTACTTTGGGCAACTGATAGTGGAGCTTATTTATGTTATAGCTTAGTAACACATAGGTTGTAATATTGTCATACGCATCTTCCATATATATTTTTATTTGTTTATATACCTAATTGTTATCTCAAATATTCTTGCATATCTTAAACGTGTCACAATTTTTTGCATTTCTTCTAATTTAGCATTCAAAACCTTTACACTTGACCAATTCCGATTCCTGTAAAAACTAAACACATGATACATTTATAGTTTCCCCGAAATCCAGAGCGGGTGAATGCAAACCAACCTGGGCCATTATTCTCTATGAACAGTCACACGAGTAACGCGTCTTGCTGTGGAATCGTTCGGAAAAGTACGGCAATTCTCGAACATGCACGAACAATTCCACGCAGATATCTTAACGCGGCGCGTTACGTGGCCGAGTGGCAATAGAGAATAACGGCCCTGTTTGTAACGTATTTATTTTTAGTCAGTGTCTTATTCTTAAAACATTTATTTTTATATTTCGTCCCATTAATGGGACGACGAGGTATATCTATTCCTCGTGGTCCCATTGCTTTCTGTTGTTTTAAATCTTCCATCCTGTGTAAAATTATGTACATATAAAACCTTTGTACCTACGGGGAGAATGCACGTGTCCATGAATATTCGCTGTAGTCTCATTGGAAGGTTGACCATTATTAGCAAGTTCATGGACCAATAGATGCTTCAGGCGTTTTCGGTGCATTATCCCTATAAATATGAAGGTCATATATTTTTTTACAAAATTTTACACACCTTGGAAGATTTAAAACAATAGAAAGCAATGGAACACAAGGAATAGTCATGCCTCATAGTCCTGGTACCACAAAAAAAGCGTCCCTAATTTTTAATCGGCGAATAAACGTCCTTTATAAGAAAATATTTTTCAAACATCCCCGGGCTTCCATCGCTATAAATTAAGGTGCTGTTTTGACTCTGTGTGAGATAAATAACCTATTTGTTAATAATTATTACTTTGTCATCAGCACTGCTGGACGTAAACCCAGTAGGCGCCTCTATCTTCAGCTCTCATCATGCCAGCTATTTTTCACAAATCGTGATTTACGTGGTTGGTAGTAGTAAGAAAAAATTACGTACAAACAGAATCAATAGTTTCAATGAAGCACACAATATCGAATACAAATACAATCGAATTATCATAACATCACTACATATTGTCAATACCCAAAAAAAGCCCAAAAGTTCTAATGAAAAAACTTCTGGCAAAAAGCAGATCATGCTCGACTGGGTCCAAATACGGCACTAAGACCATATCCTATTGCAGCTTAAATCTGCGCAATGTAAAAAATGGAAGGATTCATGTCAGGCATTTTTCTTATTTATGAGCTCTCTAGCTGTAACCGCGGATTCAACCGCGTGGTCATTTTTCTAGGTTAAAAGTACTATACGAGCTATTCCAGGACCTAAAATATCAATATACTAATACTTGATCAAAATTCCTTCAGCGGTCAAAAAATTTTTTATCAATTGATCGGCTTTACTCATCGAATTGAGATACCAATTGCACCAGTTTTTAAGTCAAACCCTAAGGCATCCAAGAAGGAAAACCACATTGCAACAGGTCCAGTAATTTTTACGTTATGTGCGAACAAATAAACATACAGATAAACAGACAGACAGACACGATTTAAAATAAATAAAAAACTTGTTCAGTATCTAACTCGTATTTTGTGTAAGTACTCTAGACCATTTGTTTTTATTTATAAATAAATAGTTCCTGCTTGATAGGGGCCCAAAGTTATGTTAATTTTGAAGTTACAAATAAGTTATTTTTGGAGGGAAGTGTAGCGTATGGGTGTTATTTCAACTCGAACGCACGTTGGTTATCGGGTAACCAGCCCCCGTAATCCTCTAAGTAGTAATATTCGATACTGAAACCAAAACTGTTCTTTTTTGTTCATATGACATAGGCTACATTCCATCCCAAAAAATTGAAGGGCAGGATAGGGATTAAAAGTTATTTAAATGAACACGTATAAGGCTGAAACTACTAGACGGATTTTGATATAACTTGGCACAGTCATAGTTCATATCATGGGTAAAACATCCCCAAAACACAAAACTTTCAGAATACTTTTCATACCCGAAAAATAAAGGGTTCCTGCGGTGTATGGGTCCAAATTCTGAACATTGAAGATATATAATAAATTTTTTTGGAGGCTATTTTTTATTCGTTACTGAAGCTAATGACCCTTCTTCATGATCAATGATGATCGTTACTCGTGTAATCGTCTGTCATCGGCAAGGTGATCGTACGATCATCGTGCAAGCATTGTGATCGTCTGTGATCATTTATTGATCGGTAACCCTTCAAGATGGATGTGTTTATAGCTGCTGCTAGTATTCATTTAACTTCAGTATATAATCATTTTGATAATGTATTTGAACGAAGAGTTATAAAAAATGGAAGAAGAGAAAATATGGTGGTTTTGAGCTAATTTTTCAGTTGTTTTTATCCCACTGCTGGGCAAAAGCCTCCCTTCCCTCATCGTAATATAACAAAGTAAAAATGTATGTAGGTACAATTAAAAAATATGTAAGGTACATGTCAAAAAATTAAGAAAAAAATTACTCGCCCCGGCTTCACAAGGGTAGCTAAGGGCATCTTTTATTTGTACACTATTCTACCCGTGTTTTGATTGACTCATTTGAACAAAAAACAATTATTGTAACTTAAGATATTTTGTCATCGAACTTTTTTTGTGGGTATCTAATGATGAGTACTATAAATATGTTCGAATGTTGTCATCAGTCCCCGAGGGGGCTGGGTCGGGCTTCGGGCCGT
Organism: Alsophila aescularia; assembly: GCA_946251855.1. Lineage (NCBI taxonomy): Eukaryota > Metazoa > Arthropoda > Insecta > Lepidoptera > Geometridae > Alsophila > Alsophila aescularia. The sequence goes on from OX276385.1 coordinate 12,615,623, forward strand.
GGCCCATTGCCCGTGCTGAGCCACTGCTGACGACGGTCAGCAGGTAACTGTGATGCGCAGGCTGCCTTCAGTAGACTGCGCTGCGCCGGATGCAGAAAGAATTGCTGCTTAGCTCTTTTGCAGCTGCAATTTTTTTTTGTTTTTTTTTTTACGTCATTCATGTTTTTAGTTTCGCTCTTTTAACTAAGCTGTATGACTGTTTTGGGAAAACTGGGGGAGATGAAGAGGGGTGGGGGGGAATGATAATCTGAGTGATGAATGGTCACTACTCCGCACCGCTGGCTGTCGGGGAGTCGGCAGCCAGCAGTTCTCTGGAGAGAGTTCTATAGCTGGGCCTGAGGTCGGGAGGCCTGGCATGTAGGGGCGCGATGCCCTGAAGATGTACATTGAACCCATTGTCCGCTCTATCAAACATTTTGCGTGTGAGGCGGACAATGAATTGGTGAATTGACTCTATATTGGTGTCTTTCATCATAGTGTGGTTGCTGACGTATCGTCCTGCTCCTGTGACGATACGCAGACACACGTTTTGTTGTCGTTGGAGCTTCAGTTTCGCATTGTTGGAGCACAGACAGAACCAAGCTGGGGCCGCGTATGTTAGGCGAGATCTTACGTACGTTTTGTAGATCCCCAGCTTGGTTCTGAGTTGGAGTTTGGACTTTAATGTCGGGCGTAATAATGCGCGCGCTGCTCTCGCATGTTGGGACGCGTAGGCCACCTGGGCGTTCATGGTTAAGCGCTGGTCAATGTGGATACTCAGGTACTTAGCTGATTTCTGCCATTTGATGTGTTTTTTGATGGTAATTCGAAACGTCTGTGGGGAAGCGTTCTAGTTGAAGTGCACGCCTCCTTTGCCATCCTCATGCTATTGGTGATGTGGTCAGTGGCTCCCTCTACATCTTCGACCGTATTGATCGGACCCACCGCCAGGTTACATTACAAAAATGTAGTACATTGTTTTACATATATAGTTGTTGTGGACGCCGAGCACGCCCGCGACAGCATGAACACAGACAACATGTAAAAATAGGCCACGCCCCATTTAACTGCGGCGTGTACACCGCACTAGTTGTAAGACCGTAAAAAATTATATATAGAGAATAAGTTTGATAAATAAATGTAATCGAACTGAAGTAGTCAAAGATTGGATCCGACCATTCAGTCAACGGAACTTGATCAAGCAACAGTGTTTAATTGAACTACAGTCCACATCGAACCAGAAACCTGAACTACTAGGAGCTAGGAACCGAACTATCCAGTACATCGTGTAGACCTTGCGAACCATCGCCTACATCTTGGTCCTAACGATCCGGATAGAAGAACCAGCGACTACATCTTGGTCCATCGGAGCCGGATAAAACTAGAAGAACTTAAGCGACCAACAGCTTATCCAGTGAACGTCTGCCGCCCATCGAACATGGTGGTCACGAGGAGCCAAAGCGACCTGGCGAAGAGCGCCTTCGAAGGCTATCCCTAGAGCCGCCGGCATCACCATCTGTGCCGGCCGCTGGCACGGCTGCTGTCACGACCGCCGGCCCGTCCGGCAACATCGAACGAAGCAAGTCACCGGCGCACTCGCAACGAACTGCGAACTCCACCCTAAGGCTGCGGCTGGCGGAGTTAGAGGCGGCCGAGAAACTTGCTGAATTGAAGAGAAAGGAGAAGGAAATGGAAGTGGAGATAGTGAAGAAGCGATTGGCGGCTCAGATCGCGAATATTGAAGAAGACCAGAGCCTTCACGACGAGCCAACCGTGTGGAACAACGACAACCACGAGAAGGTGGACGATTGTTTGCAACGCACAAACCCCTCCACCCTACGGGGGGAGAGCGGGGATGTGCCGCACCTCAACGCCGAGAGGCCACGAGAGGAAGCACGACGAGCACGCTTTGAGCGTTCTGCCAGATCCGGGATCGAACAACTTGCCGAGGCCATTGAACGAATGGCCAGACCTCGGGCCCGCTACCTCTGACCTACCTCTGACAGTCTTTACTGGGGCACCGAACGAATGGTTGCCCTTCAAGGCTGCCATGTGGGATTCCACCACCCTGTACCACATCTCAGCAGCCGAGAACCTACAACGGCTGAGAAGTTGCCTGAAGGGTGATGCACGTGACGCCGTGGCTGCATTATTGCACACAGCCACCGATCCTGACGTCATCATCAAGACATTAGAGCAGAGCTTCGGGAGACCAGAGCTCATCATTGACCGAGCTCTGGAGGAGCTTAGAAGATTTTCGAAGCCAGGAACGACAGCGACTGATCTCAATAGCATCGCTGTCAAGATTCAGAACGTTGTCTGCGTGCTTCAGAGCATTGACCGGCGTGGGTACCTTTATAACCCAATGTTGGCACGGGAGGTGCTGGAAAAGATGAGCTCGCACATCAAGACGCAATGGTGTTAATACGCCGACGAACACCAGTCATCAGTGGAACCCAAAATCATCTTGCTATCTCGCTTTCTCATGCGAGAGGCGGATATGGCACTTCGCTACACTTATACACCCGCAGTGACCTCCGCCACCCGTGAAACGAGACCAGCAGCGACAACTAAGAAGAAAAATGCCGTGTTCTCTACCGACGAGGGCGTGGAACAAGAAGCAAAGACTGACCGATGCCAGAGCTGCAACCAAGCCCATGAGCTACATCAGTGCCCAACCTACCAGGCACTGACCGTCGATAAGCGCTGGGAGCTGGTCAAAGAGAAAGGCGTTTGCTTCCGATGCGCCGACAAGAAACATCGCCGGTACCAATGCAAGGCGAAGTTGTGCGGAATTAACCAATGCCACCGCCCGCACCACTCTACACTGCACGATGAAGCGCGACCTAACGCACGATCAGCTGCGCAACCCGATCATTCGTCGAGCTACAATGCAGCGGTCTTGTCGGTAGCACCCACCAATGCTGCCGGCCTGAAGACCGTGATGCTGAAGCTCTGCCCCGTGGTTGTCACTGGTCCACGGGGTGAAGTCGACACCTACGCGCTGCTCGACGAAGGCGCCACTATCACACTCGTCGACCATGAGTTGGCGAAACGGATCGGCGCAGAAGGCCATACGCAGCCCCTACATCTGAATGGCGTTAACATGTCGCAGCGAGAGGAAGATAGCCAAACCGTCTCACTCTCACTGAGGGGAGCAAAGGAAACAGCGCTATACAAAGTCAAAGCGCGCACGGTACGCGACCTGAAGCTACATTGGCAGACCGTTCCGAGCTCGCTTCTACAACACCGACACCTTCGGGACGGGCGGAGGCAGAGGTGTGCTACGACCTGGCACACCCTCTCGTCCTGGTGGGAGCAGACCACTGGGAACTCATCGTATCCCGTGAACTTCGCCTCGGTGGGCCAAATGACCCGGCCACGTCGAGGACCCGACTTAGCTGGGTGGTGCACGGAACCGCACCCCGCAGCCTGATATACGACCATGAGAGTGTGCTACACGTGTACGCGCCCGATCAACGTACACATGAGCACGACCATCGCCTGCACGAACTGGTGGAGGCGCACTTCCGCATCGATGCGCTTGGCGTCACTCTCCGACCGAGGGTGAGCGACGCGGACCTACAAGCGACAGAGATCTTTGAAAAAAACGATCAAGAAAACAAACAACGGGTACGAAGTGGGTTTACCTTGTCGGCGCAATGACATCACCATGCCCCTTTTAACTGCGGCGTGTATACCGCACTAGTTGTAAGCCGTAAAAATGTATATATAGAGAATAAGTTTGATAAATAAATGTAGTCGAACTGAAGTAGTCAAAGATTGGATCCGACCATTCAGTCAACGGAACTTGAACAAGCAACAGTGTTTAATTGAACTACAGTCCACATCGAACCAGGAACCTGAACTACTGGGAGCTAGGAACCGAACTCTCCAGTACATCGTGTAGACCTTGCGAACCATCGCCTACAATAGTACATCAATAGAATTAGAAGAATTTTTAAAATTTGTTATATATTTTTTGTGTTAATCCATTACACACAAACGAACATACAAAACATTTAAATATTTTCACTTTATAATATAACTAGCTGTATAATAAATAATAACTAGCTGTATATAATAATTGTCACGAGGTGGTCCTAGAGTTTGGGTTTGTTCCACTAGCCCAGGGACCAAACCTCAGTGGACCACATAAAATAATAGGAACAGAGCACTTGGAGATTTTCATAAACAGCGGCTTCACCTTAGTGGACTCGTTGTAGCAGAAGACGTCCATGTACAGAGATAGCTGGCCTATCAGCAACGCTTGCAAGACTCTGCTAGTCGAGTTGGTCCTTCCTTACTGAACACGAACATGCCCCAAGCTAGAAGTCAGCATTTTGGTGGGCATTCTATTGGCCGTTATTTTAGGTACGTCGTATTTAAGCAGTAATTTAAACTGCCAGATATAGATAGATAAAAAAAATATTTATTTGCCACTTTATATCAGATATTTTGTAAAAACCTCCATATGAGCCAAAGCAAATAAATAATGTAAGAATTTATTTACAGGTTATTTGAACTTAGAATTAACATAGACAAACTATCAAATGGGATGAAATGGATTATGAAAGAATTAAGTATTTATGAAAGAGGTTTCACATCGTCACAATATAACTCTTCAAATGCTTCATATTCTTCAAAATCTAAAAAATTAAAAAACAAATATAAAACATATATTTTTAATTGTTATGATTTTTTTATACATAAATCATGGGAGAATTCAGAAGACGCTGCCAAAGTTTCGTTACAATTCGTTTAAAGGTTTAGGAGCGCATTGCGCACATACAAACTACATTAATTTCTATATATAATAGAATATATATTATTATAGATAATTTTGGGATTCCGTATATCTGGGTGGTTCTGATAATGTTTCTTTATATGACCACCCAGTAGCCAGTGGAATTGCACTCGCAATAAATAAAGGATTAACATCAAAACAACGCCGTGACGACGCGAGACGTACACACGGCTTTGCTATCCTCCGGTGAATGAATGATCGGCGATTCACGCACACGCAATTACACGCAATTTTCCATTGATGCGTGCCCAAAAAACCGACACTTATCGCCGCAATCACTGGCGATTAAAGACGATCATCGGCGACTATAAGCGAGTAAGTCCTCCACACGATCGTGCTCGCGTGTAATCGTCTGTAACCGCCAATCGTGAAGAGGCCCCATAAAACTGTATTTTTTTTACGTATTTCTGTATCATAACCGTGCATCACGCTAAAACTACACGCTAAAACTACAAAATGAATTCAAATGAAACTTCATATGATTTTATTTCATACAACGAGGTACGACAATAGATACTTTTCATCCAAAAAAAATATAGTTCCTGCAGGTTAGGGAACTATAGTTATTAAAATAAAAAGCACTTTGAAACGATTGCACGTATTTTGATGCAACTTGGCGCAGTCATAGTTTATATGATGGGTTAAAATTAAAAATACCTTTTATCCATAAAAAATAAAAGGATACCGCGGGAAAGGGATATTAAAAAAAAGTTATTTTATTTTGAAGTTATGTTGTTTTGAAGTAATAAATATCTATCTTCTATGCTTATAATCTATCTATCTATACTTATAATAAAGCGATAGGAACGAAATAGTCTGTACAAAGATAATAAAAAAAATATGGTAGCTTCTTATTTTATATAGCACGTCAAGCCGTTTAAAACATTATCTTTTTGAATAAGCTCAACCATAGTAATAATTATGGCTCGGTTTGGAACCGCCTTCAAAAAACTTTTTCTTATTTTATGTAGTATTTTTGCATTATTATTACGTTGGTAATTTCGAAATCGTGATATTGTTCGGGCTCAATAGTAATTATTTTATTCTCTGCAATGTTAGAAATAGCGCCACCCGATAATCATGTACTTAGTAGTTGTTTACAAAATAACATTTCTAACATGATGTCATTTTTTTTTTTGGAAATATATTTTGTTATATTTTAGACTGCGCTTTAACTTTTCTGCAAAACAAATGCAGAAATCATGTTTTGTTTTTAGGCTTGTTAATAATTCAACTGTTCAATTTTGACTTTTTGAGAATTGGTTCATATATAATCATTCAAATAACCAGCTCATCACGTCACTCACATATTTCAAAAATAACAAGCACTGGTTAAAAAAAAATATAAAACCCCTATTATAGCTAAGAACCTTTTTGTTTACATCAGCTTTCAAACAGAAAAACCGCATCAAACTCGGTCCATTCATTTGGGAGCTACGATGGCACTGACAGACACACACACACACACACACACACACACACACACACACAAATTCACATCCTAAACTTATATACTTTAAATACTGCTCTATTTTTGCATTCGGGGGTTTACAAACAAAAATATTTAGCATATACAATATCCCAGTAATACTATACCCTACCCATAAAGTACCCCTATAACTACAGCCTCTTATACGAGTAAGTATGTATTACAATAAAATTTGCATTAAATTTATCTCTCATTTTATGGCTGCCTGGTTGCTTTTAATTAAAGTATCATTTGCGCCTGTAACTGAATCTTTCATTTCGAGTATTCGTTTTTCGCGAGCCATCGTAATTTTTTTATGAAAATCTCTGTTTACATTGAAAAATTGTTCATTTGTGAAAATGCAGCTCTTAAATAGCGCTTTGGTCAATAATTTAATATATTATGTTGTTGGTTTTAATAATAAATTACTAATAATATTGTTTTCATTGTTGGAAATCTTTTCATACGAATAGAAATATACGAAAAAACCTAAATTACTTATTCATATTGTGAGGACACTGTGTTTGTTTAAATACCTAGCTATAGATAAAACTTAACACAAAAAAAATATACTTATGGGTCCAAAATATTCGTACTCGTAGTGTCCATCATCAGACCGGTGACTTGAAAGTTACACAAAACAAATTACCTACGGTCCACTGTCAATATTAGAAAAAAACAATTGCCATCATAATCCTACGGGAACACCGAGAAAAATGCGTAGGGAAAACAAGTGACAGTGGGCATATAAAACCGCCCAACTTATTTGAAAAATAAATGACATTCACGCGAAACACGTTTCACGGAAGAAAACATAAAGATAAAATTCAATTCCTTATGGATATGCTACGACCTGAAGCTTACATATTAGTCCTAAATCCCTCCTATTTACCGGCTCAGGAGTAAATAAATCGGTTCCCGCATTGTCACGCACCGACTCATTATACTTTGCCATCATCTTCAAAACATAAGCATGGCTGATTAAATTACCTTGGAGGATTCAGTCAACCTTACTATGTGAGCGCAATAGACGTCGTTGACAGTAAACTAAATTACGCAGCTGGAAATAGCCTGACCGAAATGCGTTAGCTACTGAAGTTACAAAAAAATGTGGAAGTATCTAATTGTTTTATTTGTAAAAGACAAAGGAGACTGGGCAAGATTGTATGGGGACTTGCCCCACTCCTCCAATAACAATGCATTATGTACCAATTGAAAGATCTTTTCATGGATAACATTTGTTATTATGACGACTCATCTCAATTGTTAGTCCGTTCAGAAGTTATACCATCCTAAATGTGACTAATTACATGATTGTCCAATGGCCATATTGTAATGATTATTATCACAAATAATAATAATTGTTACTTGTAATACATAATAATAATAAATGTTTTGTTTGTTTGTCGTATGAGGTAGTGCTGGCTTCTGGTGTCAGAGTTTATCAAGCTGCCCGAGGGCCTCTGACATGGCTTAACGACTGCTATTAATCAATAACAGCCGGGACCGACAGCTTAACGTGCCCTCCGAAGAATGGAGCGATGGAAAAGCGCACATTATGAGTAATGTGCGCTAAAAGTCATTGGTGCGGAGCCTAGGTTTTGAACCCGGTATCGTTGGATTCTAAATTGCACTATAGAACCGTTAGGCCACCATCGCTCTAATAATAAATAAATATTATCAATTAATCTCAAATAATAATCATTAATATTGCAGTATTTTTTTTTTTAATATTAAAAGTAATTTATATGAGATAAATGTTATTTATAATAACTATATACTTCAAGATCGATCGATCACCTTCCCGGCAATTCAAAATGGACAGCTATGGTATTGGTATCTGTTTTTTGTTACGTAAGGGCGGAGGGGCAGCACGTCCCGCAGCGCCAGAGCAATCGCGATTCATAATCTATAAGGTAAAAGGAAACTGGAACATGCAAACGAGGCTTTGACTATGACATTTATATAATTTAGTCTGTGATGTACACGTATTATTAGCTGTATATTAACGCTCGTGCAAAATGTGTCTAACCCACACATCCAGTAATTTACAGCCAATAATATGAATATAATATATAATACATAATTTGGCTTCCTTTTCCTGGCTTCGTATTATCGCTTGTACAAAATTAGTTCTCGTTGGTATTACACAGCCAATAATAAGCGACCAAATAATGTACACTCTGATAATACGAGACCAATCCGTATTTATCGTAATATTGGTCGCGTATTATTGGCAGCGTAATATAGGGACTCCTCTCTCTCATTGCTTGTGAGTGCGTGAGGTGTGAAGATGTGATACTGAATCGTGCCTTATAATGTTGCGCATCTCATGGGAAATTACAAGGGAGTCTCAAGACTGCTGTTACTTGGTTTGTTTTGTTATGGAATAGGTAAGTACTTTGGATTTTTACTGTTAGATGTGCGGGTAAACAAATTGCAGATGAATGCGATGAATTTTCTGAAAATAACAAGATACATTATAGATACAGGATAAAACATTCAGCAATATTCCATTCACTACGCAGAAATTGATAACACATGCATTCAACTTTTACAAATAATAATAATATTCGGGACAATTCCACACCAATTACCTAGCCCCAAACTAGGATACCCTGTAATATAGGAACTAGATAACGGATAAACATACTTCTATACGAATATACATCCATGACACGGAAACCAACATTTCGGCTCATCACACAAATGACTAATTGGCCCAGATATAAGTACTCATGGAAATACTCAATCTCAACTCCTTCAACTTCTATGGTGCTCAAACTTTGGTGGTTTGGTTTAATCTACCATAACATCACCGCAGCTATGAAATTGGAAACGACCGGACGAACCCTACCTATACTTAAAGGAGTAAAGGGAGACTCAATATCTCCTAAACTCTTCACCACATTAGAGAGAGAGATATTCAAAACTTTGGCCTCTAGTTGGCATAAGGGCATAGTCGTTAGTGAAAACAGGTTAACAAACCTCCGATTCACTGACAATATTATTCTTTTTTCCTCTTTAGCTGAAAATCTCAGCTCAATGATCAACGAACTGAACGGGGTTAGCCTCGAGGTGGGCCTAAATATGAACACGTCAAAGACCAAGCTTATGACAAAAAGCACCATAGAAGTTGAAGGAGTTGAGATTGAGTATTTCCATGAGTACTTATATCTGGGCCAATTAGTGCCTTTCCAGGCGAGACAAGAAACAGAAGTTCCTCGACGCACCGAAAATGCCTGGAGGAGCTTTTGGTCCATGAAAAAGCTGACGAAAGGTAAATTTCCATTAATCCTTAAAAATAAACTCAAGGACATATGCATTCTCCCCATCCTCACCTACTGTACTCGGATTGGTCTTTGAGGGCACATCAAAAGCACAATCTAGGGGTTTGCCAGCGAGCAACAGCTACGTGAGTGAGCTTCAGCATAATTTTTGATAAATTTGTCTTTCGGCCTAATAATTTTACACACTCTTAATACACATAATTTTTCATATTATAAACGGTTGGCAGCATTTCATAAGTGCCTTATATATAAGTAAGAAGTAAAGAGAAGCTGTAATACAGTAGCTTTAGTAGGCGTTGCTGCAAGGAATGTAAAATAGTTAGATTAAACTTGGCAATGCAGTCACACTCCATTACTTAAACGCCCCAGGATAACTAGTCAAAGCTTAAACTTATTCATGTTGAAAATGCGCTCTTTATGCATCTAGGTCAGTGACTAATCTAGCATCAAGTGAACTTGTGGTATGCCATATGCTAATGAATAGTATTTAATTTTTCGCTTTATACTTACTTACGCCACTAGAGCTTGGAATAGTTTTGGATAGCTTCTACACAAAGCGATGCCACTGTTCCATACATCTTGTGGGCACATCCATAGTCTATTTATATATGCCTCCTGCTTAGCATAAAATACTTAGGCTTATCATTAGAAGAACAAGTTCCCAAGCGTTGTTATCATTCAGGAGCCATGCCTCTAGTGTATATCAGATATGATACACCAATGACTGGTGCCTGAAGAGTAAAACTTCTTGTAGAAGCCCTTCTATACTAAAAATCTTGCAAAATCTTGCAAAACAATAACCTTCTGGCAACTCTTTACGATTCCAACATTATTGAAGGAATACAATCATAAAAACGTTTACTGTTTTATTATCAACAGCACCGTATGCCTATAAGGGCTCGTCTACCTTACTGTCGTTTTCAGTTACCTTCCTATCTAACCATTGTTTTTCTTCTACTATAAAGTATACTATGTACTTTATACAAAATTATATTTCTAACTAGAAATTTTTAGGTTAGGACGTGGTTTGTCGTGGTTTAAATACCATCAAACAAGGGACAAAAGTTTTCTATTGAGTTTTTAAGTGTCAGCAACACCGTCGACTACACGATGTGAAGTTGCAGCCGTGATCAGATTGGTTGCTGTCAGTAGAACTGACCGGACTATCTTCATGAGGATAACGAGTCATTCGAAGAAAGTAGGAACGGCGGGAGTTTTGCTCCAACCTTCGTATGCACTTTTAATTTAGGTAATGCATGCTTTTGTGTTTGTGTTTTATACATATAACAATGCTCCTGAGAGACCATCCATAACTTTTTGAGATATTCTGAACTGCATTCACAGATTTTATAAAAAATGTACAGACAGAGAGAAAATGGTAATTTTACAACTTTTTTTGATGCTATTCGATCGATGCTTTTCTACCACTCTGTCCCCACACTTCCCTTCAGTCTTCCCCCTCCTCGCGCCATATGCTCCACTTCCCCCTACCCTCCCCTCACTTTCCCTCAACCTTCATCACTTCCCCAAACCTTCGCACACATTTCCCCCAGTTTTTTATTTATTCTAATTATGGTCACACCGAAATGTAACGTCATATAGCAGTGCAGGTTAGGTTTTCTAGCTGAATCGCACTATTGGGATCGTGATTGAATCGATATGGTGTACAAGAGTAAGCCACGATCTATAACGTTTTTTTTTTAATCTTGTTAGTTTGTTTGTTTGTATGTTTGTTCGCGCATCACGTAAAATCTACTGGACCGATTGCAATGCGGTTTTCACTGTTGGATAGTTTAAGATTTGACTTAAAACTGAGGTACTTGGTATCTTAAAACACTATTTGTATTGTATTATATTATTGTGTTTTTTAGGTTTTCCTCTACTCAAGTTGTTACTCGGTGTACTGAGCTCCCGCCCCGAGACCCTCAGGGAAAGGGTGGCTCAGTTCCCCCTACAACAAATACTGTGTTGCCTAATACCTTGCTGATTATGGTGGCTGTATGGATGGCTGCCTGTTTTTGAATGATGTTTGTGTTAATGTGTGAGTCCAGTTTATTGCAGTACCGGTGAAGGCTCTTAGCTACAACACCAGTGGCTCCTACTACTATGGGGATAACTTCTGTAGGTGTATTCCAAAGTCGGGTTATGTCGGTTTTCAACGCGTGATATTTACTTAATTTAAATTAAATGTATTATATTATATTAAATGTAGTATATTATTTATTTATTATTGTAGTATATATTATATTTTAATGTAGTATATTACAACTTGATAGTTGCTTTTAGTCCTGGAATAACACGGATGGGCTAGTTTTAAATGAAAATACAACTCGGGAAAAGCCGGGTCACAGCTAGTCTTAGAATAAATCGAATAACCAATCAATAATTGGTTTGACTCTGTACCCATGACGAGTGCATGTGAGGAATTTTCCGAGATGTGCCTTTAACACAGAATAAAATTAGCTAACGCTAAATGAAACGACAAAATATGTGGCACAGGCTCAAGTGTTAATAAGTACTAGTATTATTCTTCTTTTTACTTTAGAATTCAATAAAATTAAATATTGTCACAAGTATTTTGATTGAAAATGTTTTGGAGACGCGTGTCATGTTATGTTAAAGTTATTCATTGTTGTGATTTTGATTATTGTAATGAGTAAAGGTAACTTTGCAAGTTTATTGGAGAAAATTTTGTAGATGTAGATTCTGGCATTGATGACCTTTTCAATATTGTCAGAGCCGTAATTTTGATTTTTAGCGTCGTAACCGCGACTGAAGTTATCTGAACTTACCCGAAATCCACCAGTCAAACAGTTTCAAGTTACGACATCAAATAGTCATAATTATCAACTTGCTTCGATCTTGGTCACATAATACATTTTGGTATTAATGTGTGCCCCTTTTATATTATTTTTAAGAATTCAGTTCGCGAAAGTTTAAAAAGCTCACTTCAGGAATGAAGCTTCGTGTCTGACCCCTTACCAATGTTTAAAATATAAGCTCTTCGCAATAAAGAGAGATCTCCCATATCTTTATCATGGTAATACCCATAATTTTCAATCGACACCCTAAATAAGCCATGCCAGAAGAAAACATTCCTCATGAATGAGTCATGAATAAAAATAGGGTATTTATACCTCGGTGTTTTCAGTTCGCGAAAAGGTTTTGTTTTATGGTCTTTATATAGAAAATGAGGCTATTTATCTACAACGTAGGTAACAATGTTTTAAGAAAGACGTGGAATAGACCGTTTTGGGTTTTACGAGCTAAACCGTATTTCAATTTCCTTTTTGTTTTTGGCATCGCTCTTTTGGAATAGTTGGGGGAAAATAGTAAATCTATGTTTCTTAATGTGTTTTTTGTTGTTGTTGTACCTCCATGGTGAGATTTGAACCAATTATTTGTGTGGATTAGATTAATATTGTCCTTATCAAATTATATAGATATGCAGACAAATTTGTTTAATACCATAAATGAAACAAATGAATGTTGAGTTACCATAGTTACTAGAAAGCCACGCCCAGTCGCACAGCGCCATTGCATCAGTGACAAACAGCTGAGTTTCATTTAATGAATCGTTTGCCACGTTTGGATGCACCATGCTAGTTTACTCTCTTGGATAGATGTCGTAGCCATATCAAAAAATTAATAACTTCATGATGTGGTCGATAATTTCATGAAATGGTTCTATGTAATGAAATGGCCACCTAAAACTGTCCATATTGTTGAAACATCAACTGATAATTTAAATAATATTTCAAGTCACGTTTTGGCCATATCATTAAACATGTAGGGTATTCATGATAACGAAGATGTTCAAAAAAATTGGTTTTCTTGACTAAAAAGACGCCTATCATGGCCAAGTCGGGCTTCCGCCCTCGTTTTACATTTTACGATATGATAACCAATGTTTTTGATCATATCATGAAGTAGCCAAGCATTTAGTGCGTTAAGCTGTTTATATCGTCAAACGCTGATTATTCATTCAACTGGCCATACCATTTCATGATGTGACCGATACTTACTTTTTCATAATATGGCTAACCATTTCATGAAACGATCAATTCTATAATATAACTACGATATAGACATACAGGTGTATGTCTATGTCGTGGCGACATCAGTTAGTAGCAATGCAGTACTAATCAGGTTGCAATAAAGAAGTTAAGTAAGTAGGTATTTAGATCATCGATATTTTACAAGGTCAGCCAAAGCCAGATAAAATACCTCAACCTACCTTACCCAACCTATTTATAAGGAAGACACCATACAAATGGCTGTAGAATCTCGGCCCGGCTTTTGTTGGTTGAGGTGAGAAGTAGTCGGAAAGTTAATAATGGGTCATCCCTTTTAGATGAACGCCTTTAGGCAGGAGACCCACACTACTATTTGAAAGGATTTTCAACAAGGTTTTGTATTTCTGATTTTGAAATGTTGTGTACTATGACTTGCTTACATCTTTGAACATTATGTGGTCGCTGTTTAATTTTTTGTTAAAACAATTTTATTTTTCAATCAGTTTGTCAAATTGACCTATATATTATTTATATTTCAGTTTTGATGTGAAACGTCTAATGGCGCGGTACGGGAAGAAGGCCGACTCTTGGCGTGGTGATCGATCGCCACTGCGACGACGCACCGTTCGTGGCTCGTCGGCTCTTCAGCTCTGAGATATATAATATCATCATCATCATCATCATTATCAGCCTGTATCCGGCCACTGCTGGACATAGGCCTCTCACAATGAACGCCACAGAGCCCGGTCTTTGGCTCTTCTCATCCAGTTTTTGCCGTCCGCAAAAATTCCACACCAATTACCTACCTAGCCCCAAACTAGGATACCCTGTAAAATGGGCACTAGATAACGGATAAACATACATAGATACGAATATTACATCCGGAAACAATCATTTCTGCTTATCACACAAATGATTGTACCTTGCAGGATTCGAACCCGCGACCTTTCGATTTCGTACCTAGGGTCTCTAGCCACGAGACCAAACCGGCAGTCCGGCCAGATATTCGATGTTTCATATTTACCAGGCCTCCCGCGACGGCTTTGTTTTTTATTTGTGTCATTTCTTGAGCCCGCGTCATCAGTGCCTCTGTGCGGTACATGCCTTTGAGCATATAGTAATGTATACTCAAAGGGCTTAAGCTAATTAAGTCACAGTTACCTCTTCATCACACTGCAATTTGTTTTTTTAGGTTCTTATTATCCGTCTCAAGGAATGATATCTATTGGTTAATATATATTTTAATTATAAAATGAGAGATTAGTTGAATTATTCCAACTATAGATTCAACCACATCTGGTGGTTTTTCTTAAGGTGAGTGCGAAACGCTCGCGAACGTGTCCAGCCTTACACTAAAGGGCCATCGCTCGCAGCGCGCGCTTTGCAGCATCTGTCCAGCCTTACACTAAAGGGCCATCGCTCGCAGCGCGCCCTATGACAGCATCTGTCCAGCCTTACACTAAAGGGCCATCGCTCGCAGCGCACGCTATGACAGCATCTGGTATGGGGGCGGGGGGTCGTCTGCTGCGTCGGCGCTTCCTGGACAGAATCCTCTTCATCGCTCGAGTAATCTCAAGGAACTCTCAAACACACAGAACTCACTACATCTCCACGAGTCACATTCTCACAATATCATATGATAAGACATAAATAAATATATTATGTCTCATCATAAAATGTAACAGATAAATGTCAAAGTCGTTAAGTCATGTTAGAGGCCCTCGGGCGGCTTGATAAACTCTGACACCAGTGGCCAGCACTACCTCATACGACAAACAAACAAACAAACAAACAAACAAACAAACAAACTAATATAAGTGAGTAACTCCCGTTTTTGCCCTCTAAAAGAACAGATCTTACCCTTATCTTCCCTATTAGGGTTCCATAGTCAAAGAACATTTAAAGTATCACCATGTCTATTATCCGTTCATCTGTCTGTAGGTCAATACAAACTTGAATTTGGCAAGTACACTTGTAATAGTATGTTAAAAAAAAGTTTATTTCTCCTTGTGTATACAAGAAAATTCAAAAAAGGAAAAAAATAATGTTCTCTACCCACCGAGTGGGTTCTCGTTGAATAGTTTAAGTATTATGTATCTATCTATTTAAAATTATGATGAAATTTCTCTAACAGTTTTTATCTGTTTTTTTTTTTCCTTTTTAGAGCCAAATATCTGCATGTCCCCGCCTCATAACTCATAATGTACAGAACTGAAAAATTGGAAAAGATCTAGGTTACTCCTCGCTCTCGCCGCCCAAACCACTATAGAGATAGATAAGGAGGGGAAGAGAGGGGAGAGAGACCGATTTTATCACGATGTTTTCCTTCGCCGTTTTTGAGCGATGGCGTCGAAATCTACATGCATTCAATTCGCTGAAGTTTAAACATTTCTACAGCTTTCTTAACCCAATTCACATTAACATATTTGACCACCGATGCCTTATTTATTATACTAGCTTCGCCCGCAGCTTTACCCGCGTCATAATTTTCTTGGGATATAAGTACTAACAAAATAACGAATTTAATATTCGTTCGGCTTTCAAATAGTTTTTATCGATTGCACGTCTCCTTGACATCGGATTAAGATAAGGTAAACCTAAGCTATCTGACAATCGCATTGCAATCGATTTGATGCGTGAATAGACAGACAGACTAATAAACAGACAGACAGACAACATTTAAAAAATAAAAAAGCTTATATTAAGTACCCTAGGCCATAATTTTTTATTTATCGTCGTTTGAACCAACTTTTTACTACTCACAGCTTTATTATAAGTATTAGCTGTGCCCGTGGCTTTGCCCGCGTGTTTTTTTTTTCTGGGAAAAAAGTATCCTATGTGATATTCCAGGACTAAAAGTATATATATATACACTACAAAGTACAATAATACTAAATTTCGTGCAGTCGTTAAATAGTTTTTATCTAGTAGGTTATAATCATAACTCATGGGATCATGATACCAAGCATACCAGTCTTTAAATCAAAATTTAAGCTATATAACAGTAAAAGCCGCATCGCAATCGGTCCAGTAATTTTTACGTGAGGCGCGAATAGACAAACAGACTGACAAACAGACAGACAGCATTAAAAAAATAATTATATAGATGTTCAGTAGCTTATTTATGTCCCCAAGCCCTTTTTTTTTTTCATTGCACTGACTTTTTGTTAGGTATTTACTGCCTTATTATTGTATATAGTATATATTATATAGTATTGAATATATACTCGTAGGTACTCGTAGATAGCATCTTTCTCCAAAATATAACCGAGGTTTTGACACGGCAGAAACGAGGAAATAAATAAGCAAGTTACATAACAATAAGGTTTAAGCATCTCAAAATTTGCATCACGTCCGGAAAATACGTTTTTTTCCTTCCGGATTAAATTAAAACCTCAATCCGTTTCGCTTGCTTTAACATTCATGAATACCTACGGAACGCGGAAGCGAGGACGGAATGCTGTGGCAACTCCGTTCGATTCTGTCTACAAATGTTAGAAGTGCCGTTGCATTTTGAGTTGTTGCCGGATAGTAAAAGCTAGTTTTTTTATCCGGTTAAAGTATGCAGTCGCGTTCAATTTCAGAGTAGTGCAAAAGATTTCACGTGTAATGTTTCAACCATTGAGACCGTTACGCGTTTTCGTTTCCCAGGATACCCATCTTATCATCATCCCTTAGAATCATAAGGAACAAATTATAAAACCGCCACTCAGGAAGACTTCCGGTACTCGGGAAGGCTATTCTAATAACTCGCGGGTAAAATATTATGTAGGTATTACAGAGCTATTTTTTCATTTGAAGGTGCACAAAAATAATCCAAACTATTGAGAAATTTTTAGTTTCATAGTACCATGATATTCTTAATTTTACGAGCGTTTTGCTAGATATAAAACCTTAAGTTCAATTTGGTGTACCTGCTATCTTCTGTCTGTAAACAACTATGTTAGTATGTTTATTCACGGTGGAATGAATTTAATGAAACTTGGCAATATACTTTACCCCGGAAAAATTACCAAGCAGGCAAAGCCGCGGGGCACAGCCAGTATTCATATAAGTTGAAATAAAACAAAATTATTAAATTTGTTAACTTAATGTGTCCGGATACTCCACATCCTAACTCGGCTAAATATTTTCCAATTCGCTAGCGCCCCAGGGAAAATAGGGGCAAATATGAGTTCGATAGCATCGCCCCAAAATCATCTGAGTGGAAAAGTGGTCTTGGAATATTAATAGCCACTATCGATGGAAGTCCGAAACTACAGGGATAAAGTAGGGTATTTATAGGCTATAAGTGGCAGCTTTCTTAGAGGTCAAATCAGTTGTTTGGACTGGTAGCATTTTTTTACCTTATGGTATAAAATATGTGCGGGAGGGACGACGATTTGGGAGATAATGAGGTCATGGGAACGGTAGGTACTATCAAACCGTCGTCTATTATTTTTTCCGTGCCGTTGTGGTGGGCCATTCCCAAGGCCTTTTTCTTGTTGGTAGGATGTAGGCCAACCGTGTCCTCCTGGCTTCCACTCTCAAGTAGATAATGTAGTCAAGCCTCTTTCGAGGTTTTCTGGCAGGAGACCCCGAATGCCAGTCACATATTAAGCTAACGTTAGCCGTTGTTATTGGCATAAACCCTTGCTAGATTTAGTCACGTTCGAACCAGGTACGATAATTACTATCGTCAACCGCTAATATAAAAATTATAAAACTGAAAAATACGTGATTCTTGAATGTGTTTTATTCGACTTCAATTAAGCACAAGCAGGTTTTCAATTAGATGCATATTTACCTATGATTGTATACTGTTCACTCCAAGACTACGCGGCCGATATGCGTGTTTTTTTTAGTAAAGAAATTATTTTCTAGATAGTCCTATCTATATTTATTGGTTCTGAATAGTTGAAAAAAATACTTTTCTAATCTTTAATCGTTGTTGTTGGGTCATTTGTTTATGATATACAAAATATACTACACTTACATGAACTCCTAGCATGTATATAACTCTATATTCACTCAAACAGAATACAGGATCAAAATGGCGTCAGCCGCAGCTCGAATACGAAATAAACGATTTTTATTCATAAATTGCCCATTTATACCGCCATAAAGAAACCTGGCCATTGTTTGGGCGGCGATCAATCACTTCTAATGTTGTTTTTAATGTAGAAGCTTTGTTTTCGATGGGTCCGCTCTACACTAATGTGTGTTTGTAGGTATTTGTTATTCTAAATAGGCAATTAATCGCTGTCTTTAACCCGGCATGAGTGAGATCAGTGGCCCAATTACAGAACATTATCACTTTTTTCATAGCAATATCGACTATATCGCAAGGCATTAGTGGTTGCGATATTGAGAATTCGATTGAAGCCAAGTTATGTGGTCGGGATGCAGGTATCTCATACCCGACGTAAAGAAACACTCGATATTTTGTTGATTGCGCGATTCCGAGAACTCGGCTTGATCAGTTGTTGGAGGAGAGGGTTCAGGGAGTATTTCCAAGCGGTGGCAACAGTCTGCGCCTACGCACAGTTATACACAGATGCGCAAACTCACGTAATTGTTACGTAAGTAACTATTTTAAAAGCTTTGATTTTAGTTGTAATGTTTGTATGAATGTATGTATGTATGTTTGTTTAGGTCAAATCTTGCTAGCTGACTTTATCAGAACCACTTCCTCTTATACTATATAGTTGTATTTTTACAAGTTGGTTCAGTTCCAATGACAATGCAGTTTTATGGTTAGCATGACTGAATCAATTATCCAGGATTAACTCCCGGTAAAGGAACTCTTCAACGATTAACAGCACAGACATGAAATATTGTGTACGCATTTTATTATGATAGCTGGTTTTAAATTTTAGCATGACATGGTCTCCAGATAAAGGAATTCTTCAACGTTCAACAGCAAAACCCGTTCTAAGTTTCACCACTGTTTAGTTTAGGCACTGCATAAAAGCTTTTTTTAAACGTTTCTAATTAATTTCTTTTTTCTTAATTATGTATTTACCAGGCCTGCTTTTGTATGGATTATAAGCGAGTTTCTTATTTTTTTGTGGGCAAAAATATGTCTAGTGATAAGCAATTTTTTGATATGTATATTCTGTGATCACATTATTGTGGTAGGCCATTAAAGTGTAAAAGATTCTAAACTTTGTTGATGTTTTAGTAATAAAATGTAAAAACCTTTAGTATTCTTAACCCAACAGCGGAAACATAAAAATAAAAATATTCTACCCAAACATAATAACTACGCGCATAGCCATACAAATCCATAAATATTCACTCACACTCATGTTCCCCCATATACATCATCATAATCATCAGCCTGTGTTCGTCCACTGCTGGACATTAGGCCTCTCCCAAGGCACACCATTTGGCTCAATTTTCGGCTATTCGCATGCATTTTCTGCCAGCAACCTTGTGCAGATCGTCGCTCCATCTAGCCGGTGGGCGTCCTACTCTACGTTTGCCAATTCGCGGTCTCCATTCGAGAACACGTTTACCCCAACGGTTATTGGTTCTGCGGCTAGTGTGGCCAGCCCACTACCACTTCCCCTTATATACAACTCAAAAATAAAATCTACTCAATATCATCACGCGCTCTCATCACCCCTCACTTTCAGGGCAGACATACCCAAACCACAGACAAGAATAATTAATAGTACAAATATATAAGAGCGGAAAAGACTGATACCCACGACATAGGTTATCCTAATGTAGGGCTCAGGCATACTGATATTTAATACTATGTTATCTGAGTCTGATAATGCATAACGAGACTTGAACGTAGCGAGGGGGAGCCGCTGAGTGAAGCGAGCCGTCCCGTCCCCTGAAATGGAATGAAGGTTGATGTGTATGAAAACTAAATTTTTCATTTATTTATTTTGTTAATTTCAACCGTGACTCGGCGTATCGCTATAGTTAACTTAAACGCAAAAGATTAAGATTAAAATTGTCTCAAGTGTTAATTTTTTTTGAACGAATTAAACTTTATTTTATATTTTTTTAAGGTAGGTAGGTACTTATATGTATATTTTCTCTCATTATTAAAGTAGAAAATATTACTTAATAGTCAGTCTATGTCACGCAACAAAAAAATAAAAATATCTCAGGTTTATGTAGCCATTGATTTCCAACATATTTTATTAATTAAACATAGCCTATAACTTATCAATAACACTTTAAACAAATAGTGTCGTCTGTCATCATTCGAAATCAGAAGTTGTCTAAACAAAAGACTAGGTAGTTATATGTACCACAAACCCACCGTTGTTTACCGAAGTCCAATTGCGATATATTTAATCATACAAGTAGGTACTAACTTAGATTGTGAAAGTACCAATTAAGCACTTTTTGTACTTATGTTGTTTTTCTATGAATAATGCGCAGTAGAGGTACTCAATATGTTGATTTGATTTAATTGCGCATAGCTGAAGAAGCATTTATGTACTTAGATGTTTTTCTCGCTAAAGTATGAGAAATGTAACTACTTAGTTGTTATTGCAAATAAAGAATGTACTAGAAATCGCCAACGCATATATAAAAATTATATAAGGAAGTTACTAAGTACAAATTGTCATTATTTTATCTTCGCTTGAATTGTACGGTCAAAAGTAAGACCAATAAAATTAACTTCAAATTTAATTTGTTGTTTATTTTATTAAAATCTCGGCTCCGTCCAATTTGTCTAGGTAATCAATATACAATGTATTATTTTTAAGAATTGTTGTGTTTGTTTCTTCAAGACTTAAAAACTACTGGATAGATTTTGAGAGAAGTTTGGCATTTGGTAGCATTTTTTTTTAAATGTAACTATGTTGCATAGTTTGTTAAGTGACAACTGCTTGTAAAGTTGTAAGTACTCGTATATAAAAACATTTGCATAAAATACATTATTTATGGGCTTTGATAGTTGTATAGCGATAAACTACTTCTTAATGGACTATTTTGACAGGGAAAATAACAAATTTATATTGTAGTGTAGGCGGATGAAGTCATGGGCAAAAGCTAGTTTACTGTAACCACATCTCGTATCGAAACAAACTGTTGATTAATGGCTAAAGCCTACTCACTTACTTCACTTAATTATCTCACAGAATTCCAATTGGAATTCCTGTGTGAATGTACAAACAGCCTAATTAGGCTGTTTGTACATTTGACCGATAACGACAACCGATTTATCGGCCCGTTATGGCGGCCTATACATGTATGTGTCAGTTGTCAGAGGTCTCGTGGACAGATGACCATACAAATGCAAAGACCGCCATATCGGACCGACGACGTATCGGTTGTCGTTATCGGTGGATAAACGGCCTAACAAGCCTTGGGCTTCTCTCTTCTGTAAGTGTCCTGGAGTTTACTGAAGTTTTCCAAAGTTTCCCGAAGTTGAGATGAAGTTGCAGTGGATGAGTCGATCTTTCTCCCAACCTGTTATTGCACTTTTGTAGGGATGTTTGTGTCGTTTACCAAGTCTTTCCGGGATTTCCGAACTTGGCTGGCCTTTACACATTTAATAAATATTGATTTCGTTATTTTTACCCGACTACGGCGAAGCAAGGGAAGTGTAATAAGTTTAACAGTCT
This sequence comes from Alsophila aescularia, assembly GCA_946251855.1. Classification (NCBI taxonomy): domain Eukaryota; kingdom Metazoa; phylum Arthropoda; class Insecta; order Lepidoptera; family Geometridae; genus Alsophila; species Alsophila aescularia. The sequence goes on from OX276385.1 coordinate 12,637,762, forward strand.
ATGTATGTATGTATACCAAAATTCACGTATAGCGTTAAGTACGCAGCTGGTTTGTTACGATCAAACATGTAAATTCGTTTACGTGTGCAATGGTTGAGTAAATAGTAATTAAATTCCCAAACAAAAAAAACTTGCGACAATCCTAAATGTTTTGTTTACTATCTATCTGGTACAGGTCTGTACCACAGGTTTTTTAAACTTATCTCAGGCACCAGCTTTTCACAAAGGTATGTTTATTTTGTTACTCCTGTCTAGCGAATTTGATCCCGGCTTTTATTTCTGATCCCGGAATTTCGGGATTACACTTAGTCAATCCTGGAAGCCCAGTATAATCCTAGAATCGAGTGTTATAAATAAAAATATAACAATTTTTTTTCAGAAATCAGCTATTAAAACAAATCAAAATTTAAAAGTCAAGGTATTTTACGCTCTAAAGATACACCTTGCTAATCTATTCATACTTAGAGACTTATACTTACTTAATCTAATCATATTTACTTTCTAACTAGATTTAATATCACTGTCTCTATGTTAAATATATTCTTTTTCAATTATCAGTGAGATCTCTTTAAAGTTACGTTAGCTGAGAAAACCTTGATGTAACAAACTATGCAAAAAAAAAAGCTTTCAACATTCGCAAAAATATTTCTTAACATCGAATAAATCACAGACATAAGACTAAAATATGGCTTCCATGTAACAACTTAGTAAGTAAGATTCATATCTGAAAGTATTTAAAAACAAATGTTAAACAGTCACATTTATCTTAGATATAAAGAAAAGAGAGAAGAACCGAAGATCAGGCCCAGTAGCGTTCATAAAGAAAGGCCTACGTCCATCAGTGGACGATTACGGGCTGATAATGATGTTGATGATGATAAAGAAAACGAATCTAAAAGGAACGTTTTAATTTTAATTGGGAAATTAGATCATAAATTAAAAAACAACGCGTCCAGTACCTCATCATCGAGCCTGCTTCTCAATTTGTTGCACTTATGTAGGTATATGCATAAAATCAGCTGGCTAAACAAGATGGCTAATGTCAGTGACAAATTGTCGGATAAAACGAGATGGCATTTTGACGGTAAAAAACGCACTTCACGCAGTCTAATTTGCATATTTTTTTAAATTATGTCTGTTTTGAAAATCTCGGGATCAACCGGGGAAATGTCAGGACTGAAAAGAGGTTGGGATCCCGGGATCCCGGTTTTCGAGATCCCGGGATCGAATCTTCTACTCCTGTCTGATAGCAATTAAAGTGTAAATAATTAAACTTTTATAAGAAAAATAAATAAATAAGTATTTGATTTGATTTATTACGTTGCAAAAATATTATGTACATACATCAGGAAGTTCAGATTGCTAAGTCTCTCCTCGCTTGGAACTTGGTGGAAAGACCCCGTTGTATGGAGACCTTGAAACTAATCACAAATAACATAAGAATCACATCTATATATACTTATAATAAAACTGTAACGGGTCCGATTCTGTACATTGAAGATATTTTGTTTTTTTTTTCGAACGTACTTTTGATTCGTTACTGAAGCCAAAACTGTATTTTTTTTCATTTTTGTCTGTCTGTCTGTGTGTCTGTCTGTCTGTCTGTCTGTCTGTCTGTATCTTGGCTAGACATCACGCCAAAACTACTAAATGAATTTATATAAAACTTGGTATGATTTGAGTTCGTACTACGGTAGGACATAGGCTTCTTTTCATCCCGAAAAATGAAAGGGTTCCCGCAGGATTGAGGTTTAAAGTTTTTGCAAAAAACACTTACCACTCTGAAACTGCTGGACGGATTTTGATGAAATTTGGCACCGTTATAGTTTATATGATGGGTTAAAATTCAGGATACTTTTTATCCCGATAAAAAAAAGAGTTCCTGTGGGATAATGTCCCAAATTCTGTTTTTTTTTTTTGGTGCCGTTTTTTTTTCAATACTAAAGCCATAACTGTATTTTTTTAAGTTTTGGTCTTCTGTCTGTCTGTCCGTCTGTCTGTCTGTACCTTGGAAGTGCATCACGCCAAAAATACTCAATGAATTCAAATGAAATTTGGTATGATAAGACTTCATACTTCGAAGTAGGACATTGGATACTTTTCATCCCAAAAAATTAAAGAGTTCCTGCAGGATAGGCGTTGAAAGTTATTTAAAAGAACACGTATCATGCTGATCTACTCGACGAATTTTTTTGAAATTTGCACATTCATAGTTTATATAATGGGTTACTTTTGGATACTATTATATCCAGTATTGAGGATACTTTTTATCCCGAAAAATAAAGTGTTCCTGCGCAATAATGTCCAAAACTCTGTAACTTGAAGATATAACGTTTATTTTTTTGGAGGCCGTTCTTTATTCAATACTAAAACCAAGACTGTATTTTTTGTCTTTCTGTCTGTCTGTCTGTAACTTGGCAGCGCACCATGCCGAAAATACTCAATGAATTCAAATGAAATTTGGTATGATTTGAGTTCATAATACGAGGTAGGACATTGGATACTTTTTATCCCGAAAAAAATAAGTTTTCCTGCAGGATAGGGGTGGAAAATTATTTAAAAGAACACGTAGTACGCTGAAACTTTTGGACGGCTGTTGATGCAACTTGGCACAGACATAGTTTATAAGATGGGTGAAAATTATGAATACATTTTGTCCCGAAAAAAAAGTGTCCAAATTCTGAACATTAAAGATAGAGTGTTTTTTTTGGAAGTTATTCTATTTTCGATAATGAAGCCTAAACTGTATGTTTCTTCATTTTTGTCTGTATGTCTGTCAGTCTGTATCTTAGCCGCACATCACGCCGCCGGAACTACTGGATGAATTCAAATGAAATTTGGTATGATTTGAGTTCATACTACGAGGTAGGACATAGGATACTTTACATCTCGAAAAATTTATGGTTCTCGCAGGATAGGGGTTGAAACTCATTTAAAAGAACACATACCACGCTGAAACTCACGGACGGGTTTTGATGCAACTTGGCACTGTCATAAGTTAGATGGGTTAAAATTGAGGACACGTTTTATCCCGAAAAAATAAAGGGTTTCTGTGGGATATGGGTCCAAAGTTATGTTAATATTTAAGTAATAAAAATATTTTTTGAATGGTTCTCTATATTCGATACTGAAGCCAAACTATTTAACTTTTTAATTTTGTCTGTCTGTTTGTCCGTATCTTGACCGCGCATTTCACCCAAACTACTAAATGAATTCAAATGAAAAAAAATGCTCTTGGTTGCCTAAGAAAGGTATTGAACAATTATTTTTTTGTTAATCGTGTCTTTCTTTCTGTTTGTCTGTATGTTTGTTTGTTCACGCATCACGTAAAAACTACTGGACCAATTGCAATGCGGTTTTCATTGTTAGATAGCTTAGGATTTGATTTAAATCTGGTGTAATTGGTATCTGAATCCGGTGAGTTAGAAGCCGAGCAATTTATAAAAGTATTTTTGACGGCTGAAGAAATTTTGATCAATTGTTGGTATATTGGTCCTGGAATAGCACATTATGGTACTTTGAACCTAAAGCAAAGACCACGCGTGCGAAGCCGCGGGTACAGCTAGTTTTTAAACAATAAAGAAAATTCGTCATTCAACCTGAACTTGCAGATGTAAGTACATAATTTTTGTGCGACGTATTAAATCAAATCAAATATTTATTTATTTTCCTCACCATCATCATCATCATCATCAGCCCGTGTCAGTCCACTGCTGGAAATAGGCCTCTCCCAAAGCACGCCACTGAGCCCGATCTTTGGCTCTTCTCTTACAAATGCTGTCAGCCACTTTGCGTATATCGTCGCTTCACCTAGCTGGAGGGAGCCGTAGACTACGTTCACCAAGTCGCGGTCTCCACTCAAGAACACGTATACCCCAACGGTTATCAGTCCTTCAACAGATATAACCAACCCACTGCCACTTCAACTTACTAATCCTAAGGGCTATGTCGATAACTTTGGTTCTCTGCCGGATCACCTCATTCCGGATACGATCTTTTAGAGAAACTCCAAGCGTAGCCCTTCCCATAGCCCGCTGAGCGACTTTAAATTGGTGGACTAGTCGTATTATCTGCCGCACTGTATGGATGTGGTGTATGGAGCCATAACCTCCGCGAAACCCGGACTGCTCTCGGCTTCGTATGTCATAACAGGTAGGACACACTGGTTGAAGACTTTTGTCTTCAAACTTTGCGGTATTGGCGACAAGAAGACTTTACGAAGTTTCGCAAATGCTGCCCAGCCCAGCTGTATTCTTCTGCGGGTCTCTCTCCCAAAGTTGTTTTTACCTAGTTGTAAAGTTTGCCCCAGATAAACATACTCCTGAACAACTTCGAGAGCAGTTCCGCTAACAGCAATTGGTTCCGGAATAACATGTTCGTTGAACATAACCTTGGTTTTGCCCAAGTTCATCTGGAGACAAATGCGCTGAGACGAATCAGCTAGGCTATCCAACATCTGTTGCAAGTCCTGCAACGTTTCTGCCACAATGACGATGTCGTCCGCGAATCTCAAGTATGAGATGAACTCACCGTTAATGTTAATGCCACGTTATTTTCAGTCCAGAGTCTTAAACATATCATCCAATGCATTTGACAACAGTTTTGAATAAAAAACGTCCCTTTGTCTCACACCTCGATGAAGGGGAATATGCTTAGTCTGCTAGTTCTGTACTTGGACGGTCATTGTTGCGGCGCCATACATACATCTCAATACTTGGATATACCGCCAGTCGAATTGGCATCGTTGCAGTGACTCCAAAACAGACCAGGTCTCGATCGAGTCAAAGGCTTTCTCGTATTCTACAAACGCCAGGCACAGGGGCTGATTATACTCTTCTGTCTTCTGTATTATCTGCCGCACTGTATGGATGTGGTCTATGGTGCCGTAACCTCCCCGAAACCCGGCTTGCTCTTTTGGCTGGAATTCGTCGAATCTCCGCACAAGACGTGATGACTCTCGAAAACAGCTTGTAGACATAGCTCAGGAGGGAAATGGGCTGATAGTTTTTCAAAAGGGTCTTGTCACCTTTTTTGAAAAACAGGACGACAACACTCTTGTTCCATGCCTTTGGAGTTCTTCCAGAGAATAGGACAGAATTAAACATACCTTGAAGATTTTTAAGCGTGGGAGTACCTCCTGCCTTCAGGAGCTCCGTTGTAAGTCCGTCCTCGCCCGGGGCTTTTCTGTTTTTGAGCTGTTTGAGAGCCATATCGATTTCGTCAAGGCTAACTTCTGGCAGCTCTGCGGTATAGTGGTGGATTAGAATAGCCCTGGAATCTTCCGTATTGGGTTCACGTTGCGACGCACGTGAGACGTACAGTTGGGCATAAAAATCTTCAACTTCCGTGAGAATCTCCGGCTTAGAAACGACAAATTTCTTGCTTGATGTGGTCAACTTCGTCAGATGGCTTCGACCAAGCTGTTGTACGAAGACTTTTGATCCCCGATTCCGCTCTATCGCTTCTTCTATAGCGCTTGTATTGGAGCGTCGGAGGTCTCGTCTTACCTGCTTTGATATTTGCTTATTCAAAGCCCGCTGATCTGACGAAGTGACTGCTAGATATTCAAGTCGTTTCTCAATGAGCTGCAAAGTTACCAATGAAAGTTTTGATTTTCTGCCTGTACGCCACATCTCGCAGAACTTCGTTCCTTCTTCCCTCAGGATTCCTACCACTTCGTCAAGTTCCTTGTCAATGTCAACGTCAATTGTGCTTTCCAAGGCAGCGAATCAGTTCTCTAGTTTCAACTGGAATGTTTCGGATCCAACAACGGCTTGGAGCAGGTTAGGTCGGAGCGTAGACTTCATCAAACGGAGACGTTTAAGCTTGCAATCAATATCCAGAGTGCCTCGGACAAGTCGGTGATCACTCCCGGTTATAAACCTAGTGATCACAGAGAAATCTCTGAATATGCGCTTTTTGTCCGCTATGATGAAGTCGATCTCATTTTTCGTCACACCATCGGGGCTTTGCCACGTCCACTTCCGTCGTGGCTGCTTTTAAAAGAATGAGTTCATTAAAAACAGCCCTTATTTCTCGAGGAAGTTGACTAGCATTTGCCCCCTGTGATTTCTGATGCCAAACCCGTGTTGTCCTACTACCGACTCGCTACATGTCTGTACTCCCACTTTAGCGTTGAAGTCTCCCATGACAACTTTGAAGTGAGCCTTGGAGGTGTCGTGCAAGGCTTTAGATATGTCTTCGTACATATCCTCTACTTCATCATCCGAGTGTTTAGAAGTCAGTGCGTATACTTGAATAACCTTGAGGCTATACCCCTCGGTATAATTTCATTATGAGGTACGCCACCCTATTCGAAACACTGGAGATTTCTACAATGTTGTCAGAGAAAACCTTATTGACACGGAACCCGACACCGCCTTGGGATTGCTGCTCCCCCTTCCTGAAATACATAAGATGGCCCGACTCTAAGGTTACAGTATCCTCTTCCTCTCTTCAGAATTGATATAACCCCAGAATGTGTCATTTCATGTGCCCCAGCTCCTCTTCCAATTACGTCAGATTTTCGTCGAGCCGTAACGTGCGTCCGTTATATGCAGCCAGAGTCAGTCGGTTTTGGCGGCCTTCCGTAGCCCGGGGATTCTTAGCACCCCCTGCCCTGCCGTGACCATGACCACCGCCATTGCCAGGAATAGCAGGGCTGCCGAGAACTGGGGCCGTACTTTCGTTGTGCTTATCATGTGTGTGGGAGGTAATGCCCATAATCACCACGCTGGGCAGGCGGGTTGGCGATCGCAGGGCACAGTTTTTTGCACCGATGACGCTGCTGCCCGTTAACGGTCTGTAGAATTTAACTGCGCCTTTTTTGAATGGTTATACTCCATTTGGCGCGGTGTAATTTTATATATATTTTTTTATTTATCATTGGTCTGACATAAACGATGTAGTGTTGAAGAAAATAAATAATGATAAATGAAAATGGGTAGGTTGTTGTTGTAGACTTTCAATAGTTGCTGTCGTACAACAATGGTTGAATTTACGTTAGAGGAATGGGGGACGTTACGCTATCGTGAAGTGACAATAAAAGTTGCTGGGATAGATCAGAAGGATCGAGTCTCGAACTATTGAAGTACAAGGACCTCTTGCTACGATTACTTAGGGTAATCGTAGCAAGAGGTCCTTGTACTTCAATAGTTTCAATAGGATCTGAGAAAAGTTGAAATAACACAAGTGGAATTACACAATAACGGAAGCTATATTTCAATTCAGAAAACGCTCATTACATGGCGGTTCGATCCCGCAGTGGTACAAGGTTTCTCTTAAAATAAGACCGTACTTAGTCTATGACGTTTTCCACTGGGGAATTTAGGTTATGTCAAATCTGGATTCAAGATAAGGGAAAATGTTGACGTACGTACGTAGAGAGCTCCCTAGAAACACTCACGGATCCGTGCTATATAAGTCGTGGTTCAGGCGAACAGCCGTGAACATAATATGCTCCGGGGTCGTTGTCGACCCCGGAGCCCGGACCGACGAGTCAGCCCGACGAAGTCAGGGCGTGGCGTCTTTTCCCGGCCTCGCTGCGGTGACGTGCATCTTCAGCTGTCCCTTCGTTGACGTTGATACGATATATTTATCGGCGTTGCGCGCGCGACTCACATTTCCGCAGTTCGGTGACACGGGGTCAACCAATTTCGCGGCATTGGCCCTACGCGACCGTATAAAAATAAAACCGCTGGGGGGAACTACGCTCCTTCACATCCCGGCGCGCGCGATTTTCGGAGCCCAGACGAGCGTGCGTTTGCTTCCAAATCTCAGTCTGAACTGACTTCACTCCGATGCAACTTGCAGTGCTGCACGCATGTTGCGTGTAAAAATCGGTAATATATATTTTTCGGTTCTTCGAATCAATCTTTATAAATAATCCTTGATGCTCAAAGATGTAGCTTAGGTTAACACAGGTACGCATCACGCACAATAATACCTATTTTCGTCTTGGACACTGACTTAAAATTATTTATAATTAAACCGATAAATTAGCGCAATCAGGGGCACAACCTTATATCTCCCAGATTGTAACCTCACTTTTCGGTTAACAATTATTACTGATTTACGTGTAACTAACACAATATATAGAAAAAACGCATTTTCTGATTCACATGATAGCCCTGGTTTGTAATTCGGTTCGGTATCAACAAAGTTACAAACCAAAACAATTCGGTCAAAAGACGGTATTTTGTATCGATATTATGAGTAAATTACTGCATATATATTGGATGCAATGACTGAGTTTTGGTCACTACTAGCTGGAAATCCATGACATAATATATGATTTATGAATTTCGTCCTATTTGGCGAAATCAAAATCGGTGTGACGTCATCACGACTAAAATTGCCATGTAGGTAGTGTTCTACACTACAACGAGTAGTTGTCGGAAGTTAGCTACATTTTTTTTTGTTTACTTTAATAATCGATTTCCGCAAGGTAACGCCCGAGTTTATCAACTATGTTACAGATTCTAAACCAAATTTCAACTCTTTATGTTGTAGATTGCGTCGTTAGGTCAGGCAAACTGTGACATACAGTCACCGAAATGAATGCATTTGAGTGCCTTTTAATCAACCTTCTGAATTAATTGAAGAAAAGTATTGAAGAAAAATTATAAGTAGTCAACATTGTTAAGTTTAGAATCTAGAAGGTATTAAGATCATCATATCTATGTTGGTCCATAGAATAAACACCTTGCATTTCTATGCAAGGTGTTTTTTTTCAACACCTTTCACCTTGAACATTTTTGTAATGTCATTTATACGTGTACAGTTAACAAAAAAATTATTAAATAAACTGTACACGCCAATTTTATTATTATTACACCTCACTCCTAACCTAACCTTTAAAATCAATAAAACTGACATATCAGTGCAGTAACAAGATCCTAAAACAATTTATTATTGTACCTGTCTTTACGCGTACCCATTTTTACCGTCTGTATGTATATTTTTATTACCACGTAATCATTTGTCTGCTACGTATACAGTTACCGAGAGATCCAATCTCGTGGGGCAAAGATTGAATCGATTTGCGCCCCTGCCATCGGCGTGTTGAAGACAATTTTCTATTTTATTTTACAAATACTCAATAACCTGCTCGGCCATTTTAGGAATGTATTATTTATTTAGTATTTTGATTGAAGAATTCTGGAAGGTTATCAGTTGTGTTGTAAATACCTAGTACTTATTCAGTAACCTGATGAAACACACTTTACGATTCTATTAGCTTGGGTCATTATAATTTTTAAATAACTTTAGTTAATGCTCATAAAAATCTGTTGCTCCTAATATATTTGGGTATCATTGAAATGACAAGACACTAACGTGGCAGTTCAAACTCACCAGCACCACACTACCAACCTGGATCAATCCAGGGAGCATCGTCATTGGTTTGATCCCTAATAAATAATTATTTGAACCAAAACACCTATTTCAAAAGGTTTAAAAAGACATAAGTTCAAAAACTAAAACCCGAAGTAAACCCGGGTAAATAGCATTATGACACTCTTGCAATGAAGACAAATGAACCTCGCATGTCAAAATCAGACCAAGTTTTTAGTTCGAACACAGAACCCTTTCTTTCCTTCACAGTTGTCGGGTAAAAGCAAATATCCTATGACACTCTATTCCTGAAGACGAATCGATCCATACCTCGTTTGTCAAAATTGGACCAATAGGGCGACTCTATGGTGAAACATCCACAAATATACATACATAGACTCTAATCTCATTACCCTTTCCTTGCTTCGCCGTAGTCGGGTAAAAAACAACTGTTTTTTCTTGTTTTTCATACGTGTGGGACCATTCCGTTTCAAATAAAGCAAGAATAATAAAAATTGTAATGATGTCATTAATCATCCAAATCATAACAAGTTATTTTGAGGTAAAAATAAACAGTCGAATTGAGATATTCGGCCCTTTTGCAGACTGTTAAAAATTAGAAAAAACAAGACATAAGTTTAAAAACGAAAACCCGACTACGATCGGGTAAAAAATTGCCTATGACACTCTTGCGATGAAGACAAATCGACTGAACCTCGTTTGTCGAAAATCTTACTAAGCTTTTAGTTTGAACACATAACCCATACTTTGCCTTGCCGTAGTCGGTTAAAAAAATAATAGAATATGACACTATCCTGAATACGTATTAATTGGCACATGTCAAAATCGAACCATTAGACTGTTAACTCATTACCTTCCCCTTGCTTTGCTATAGTCGGGTAATAAATGTCAGTAGCATATTTATTGAGTTTGTTTGAATCGATAAAAGCAGCTCAGTATAAAATAACTATCTCTAATTTGATTTTTCTGCTTTGTCCATTAATCCTCCCTTAAAACTACCAACATGGTTGTCACTAGAACGTAGTAAGGAAGGACATATTGAGTACAAATTCAATTTCTTCAACAAGATAAATCCGTCTCATATATCTCATATATCCACGCGGACTACAGTTTATCGCGAAAAAAGCATCCTCCTTACGTTCTTCTAGGATATTAAAAACCAATGCAAAAGTAGACTTAAACTCCTTGGTTATGGCCTCCATGGCTTGTTGACTTAATCTGTGGCACCAACGCTCTTGATGATTTTTGACGGACTTGTTTTTTCTTTTGGCAACCGTTCCTTACAGCGAGTATTCAACATGTTCTAGTTTTCCCGTGGAAACTTCCACGGAATTTGTGGAATTTTCCGGGATAAAAAGTATCCCATGTTTTATTCTAGGGTATAAGCTATCTGCATTCCAAATTTCATCGAAATCCGTCCAGCGGTTATCGCGTGAAAGCTCCCCAAACAAACAAACAAACAAACAAACAGACAACGTTTCACTTTTATATATTGGTATGGATAGAACAGGCTAGTAGAGTATTATGTGAGGCCTAAGCAAAGCCCTATATGACAAGTGTACATTGTGAATAGTGCACTTATGGCAAAATGCACATTTTGTTTCAAGTGCATATTCTGCTCTTAACTCCTACTGCAGTATTATCTATACTTATAATATAAGTCCCAAAAAGTCTGTACAAAGACGATAATAATAAAAAATGGTCTAGGGTACTTAAAATAAGCTACTGAATATATATTTTTAATCGTGTCTGTCTGTCTGCTTGTTTGTTCGCACATCACGTAAAAGCTACTGGACCGATTGCTTTTCGTTTTTAACCGGTTGCAATTTGGTTATAATTTGAATTAAAAACTGTAATGCTATTACCTATTTTGTTTCTTTATGCACCAAGCAATATCTCATAGCAATTTCGACTCTATCACACAGCATTAGTGATAGTGACACTGAAAATCGGATTGAAATCAAGTTAGCTAATAGCACTACTTACCTAAACGTGGCGGGGATCTTGGCACAGACAGTTTTCGGGATAAAAAGTATTCAACACTTTAACACATTATATAAACTTTGACTGTGCCAAGATCCCCGCCACGTTTCGTTCACCGCTAGACTTACGTGCCGCTAGGTATACTTGGTATCTCAATCTGAAAAGTAGAAGCCGAGCAATCGATAAAAAACGATTTGACGTCTGAACGAAGTTTGATGAAATTTGGTATCTGGGTATTTTTGGTTCTGGAGTAATTCAGAACCTTAAATCACAGATAAAATAAATTATTATTTAAAAAAAACAAAAACGCAACTGGGAATAAAAATAAAAACTATAGATTTTTTATTTTGAAATATTATAAGATTCAGTTGGAAGCATCATTCATTTCATTTCTCCTTTGACAGGATCAGCTAGAACCTGGTGAGCTACTTACTCTTCATGCCTCCGAATATTTCAAAAGCTTGTTTGTCTCGTTTTTTATTTTGTTTGCAGTCGGGCTTTTTATTTTGTATAATTATTTATTTTAACCTTTTTAGTTTATATATATATATATATATATATATATGTATATATCAAACTAAATATATAACTATATATATAATTAATTAGTGAGATTGGTTGCTTACCAAATTTAAATCGTTATAGATCCTAAATGGTCACTTGATTAAAATGATAACAGAAACCTAAACATGATTTTTAAATACTTATTCAATGATTTCCCACTTGACATAGTTCATTGGCTTATTCTTTTTTCTTTTTCGCGGTATGGTGTCTAATTGTCGCTATATTAAAATTTGATTAATTTCATGTTACTTAATTTTGCGAGTGATACTAAAGGTATCACTCGCAAAATTAAGAAAAATCGAGAAACATAAGAATTTTCAAAATCGGATCACGCGGTTGGTCTCTACTGTGCCACAAATGAACAGACATACTACTTACCTTTAAATCATTGTAGATCCTAAATAGTCATTTAAAATTAAATGTGAATCATGTGAGATCGTGGTCAAACGATTGCCTAGTCAGTAATAAAAAAAAAAAAAAAAAAAAAAACCTACTCAATTATATCCCACTTGACATAGTTCGTCGACTGTATTTTTTCTTTTTCACATTAGACTAGTTGACGCAATATTGAATTTTGATTAATTTTATGTAAAGAGTAGCACTCGCAAGATGAGGACAAAACGATTGACGTATGAATCATCAAAATCGATCCATGCGCCTGGTATATAGTGCCACAAATGAACAGACATACATACATAGGCCGTATAACCGATGCGGTTGGCGTGAAGTGGTGAAAGTAAAACGATATTTTGGAGGATTTTATTAGAAAAGAAATGGGCGCAAGCGTTTGTCCCGAGCATCGTAAAGTTCGTTCCTTTGCAGACTTCCGACTGCTAATATCTGGTCTGACGTTTGGATAAAAGCACGAGCGCAGCTTTATTTAAACTTTTTTTTTCTAAATGTTAAACACATTACCGGGCCTTTGTGTTGCGCAGTCTGGTAAAAAAATATCACGCGGGCAACGCCGCGGGCTGAGCTAGTTAAATATAATAATATAATATTAATTTCAGAAACATACATGAATTTTATAAATCACATTTAAATCGTTCAGACATAGCTCTTAGAATTTGCAAGTTGAAGTGGCAATGGGTAGGCCATATACTTTGCAGAGCCAACAATCGCTGGAGAATAAAGGTTCTTGAATGGTGACCGTGAACATGTAAGCGAAGTGTAGGGAGACCTCCCACACTTTGAACGGACGACATTGTAGCCATCGCAGGGAGTCGGTGGGTGGATGCGGCAAAAGATCGTCCGTCGTGGCACTCTTTGGGGGAGGCCTATGTTCAGCAGTGGACTTTTAAAGGCTGAAATGATGATGATGATGATGATGATATTTAAATTCTTATTTAAGTACAGTATACAAAGTGCTGACTGCATTACCGAGTTACTATTCTGATTCTTCGCGATCAAAGGAATTCATTCTCGAAGCTAGCATGTTGGTCATGCATCTTTATCAATTCCCAAAAGATTTTGTTCCTTGCTTGCTTGCTTTTCAAATAAGGCAGTACTGGCCCCTGGAGTCAGAGCATGTAAGGCCGCCCAAGGGCCCCTGGCCTCTTCCTGACTCACACTGACCTAGCCATCCCATTACTACACTTAAAATGCGTGTCAACAACCATTTCTCATCTCTATTTATCACATTTATGTAAAAACCGCGGTCTCTCAAAATAAAACTAAGCCTGTAACACTTGTTCTATCGAAAAATTATCATACAAAAGCAATATACCGAATGAACGCTTGCATGATCAAAAAGAATCCGATTTCGATATAAATCATTGTTTGTCTTTCGTTTCCAATACTTACTTTCAATCCCTTGCAGCCTAACTTGAGGTTATTTTTATTACTTTTCTACTGTAGACAGCATCAGAGGATATTGCCTGTATGTCTTCTTGACTAGAATTATATGAAACGAATTTGAATTTCCTTTTTGTTCTTGTGAATTCTCAAAGGAGGAGGTAAACAACGTTAGAAAAAAGGAAATCTATTACAAGAACGGAAAGTTACTTTGGTTTCATATTACTTTTGTTCATATAGGTACAAAATAAAATAATAGGTTCTACGTGCTTACTGAGCAGAAAATAGATCACAATGAAAATATAATTGCTTTACATGTGAAGAAGTTATTTAAAACTAGATGTGTTCCGCGGTTTCACGCGCGTGGTTTATGATGATGGATAATGATGAACATTAGCCTGTGTGTTAGTCCAGGATATAAGCTATCCTGGTACCAAATTTCATCCAAATTCGTTCAGCTATTTGAGCGTGAAGGAGTAACAGACATACACACACATAAACTCACTTCTATAGATAAATGTTAAAAGGCGCTAATCGGTTTTATGCATTTTATGACGTACCTACTAGCTTTCCCGCCCGCGACTTCGTCCGCGCGGACTACAGTTTATCGCGAAAAAAAGCTTATCTTCTAGGATATTAAACATTATTATTAGGATTATTTGACAGACTTGTTATTTCGTTTCCATGGTAACCGTTCATTACAGCGAGTAATCAATATTTTCCCATTTTTCCCGTGGAAACTTACCATTTGGCGGGAAAAAAAGTATTCTATGTTTTATTCCTGGGTATAAGCTCCAAAATCCAATCCAAATTTTATAGTCCAATTCAAATTTTAGATACTTTCCGTCCAGCTGTTATAGCGTTAAAACTCCCCAAACAAACAGACAACGTTTCACTTTTATATATTGGTATGGATTGCTTGAACTGTAAGTTCTAATGTATGGAGTTTCGCATCGCGCATACGAAGTTTTCCGCTCGATAAGAGAGTTTTCATTTTTAAAACTCTAAGCTCTGCAGTGCGATTCAGCTATCAAACCTCAACCTGATCGCAGCGCGATCTTTACCTTTCGGTGTAACAATACTTAGAAAAAATAAAATAATCTGGGGAAATGTGGGAGATGAAGCTTTGGGAAAGTGAGGGAAGGTGAGGGAAAGTGACTTTATGGAGGGAAGTGGAAAGTGAACAAATGGTGGTGGATTTCAGGAAAGGGTGCAGGAAGTGGGGCAGGTGGTGCGAAGTAAGGGAAGACGGAAAGGAAGGGTAGGAGCAGAGTGGGAGAAAGGGGGAAGAGTGGGGGAAAAGTGAAATTGACGTCCTTCTCCCACCCTTCTCTCACTTCCCCTCACCCTTCCCCCTTTCGTTCTTCCTTTCCCTTATTTCCCTGTGACCTTCCTCCACCCTTTTCCACTTTCCCCCACCCGTTTTCACTTTCAACCCACCCTTCCCGATTTCTCCCACTCTGCCCCCACCCTTCCTTTCAGTCTTCCCCCCACATCGCACCACCTGCCCCATCTTCCCCGCTTCCCGCACCCTTTCCCGACATCTCCCATCATTTGTCCACTTCCCCTTACCCTCCCCTCACTTTCTCCCACCTTCCCTCACTTTCTTTAACCTGCTACCATATCTCCCTCCATTTTCCTAGTTTTTTATTTTTTTCTAAGCATGGCCATGCCGGTCGCACTCCGCAACAAGTACGAATATTATACTTACACTTTGAGGCCGGAATATTGCGGTTGAATCAGTAGTGTCAAGCGTGCGCTCGATGAGTCGCGCGTCGTGTGCTTAGCAATAAAGTACCTACTTACGTAGACTTTTTGACGAATTTTATTCTTTTCTTAATTATGAGTACCAAGAAAAAACCTAGAAGGTAGGTACTGAATAGCATTCGGTCTGAAAAGTCTCGTAAAATACTTACTTACCGACATTTTATTACGTTGGTAGCCATATCTTTTTCATTCATTGTTAAGCATGGAATTCAGACAGGCACCTTTTATTCATCAAAGTGCAATTACCTATTATGATATAATCAAATAATGAGGTACTATGTCTATTCTGATAAGAATGTAGTTAATAGAACTATCAACATTTATAATAATAAGTAATAAAATAATACATTATTACATAATTGTTTATTCTATTACAATATCTAAGTCATTATCATATCACAGAATAATTACTAGTACAAGTACCTAGTCATATCCTTATACAACCCTACCGAGCGAAAAAGTGACAGAGCGATTCTGAAACGGTTAGAGCAATGGAAGCTCTCGCGCGTTGTGATATGGTACATTCTAGCCTGCACGCGATGGGTGAGCGCCTTCTAGGTAAATATAATTGAAAGATCGCAGCGCTGTGCGAGTTAAATTGCACTTTATTGCGTTGTAGCGAGAGTTGCTATGTATTTAAATGACTTTACTCAGTTATCCTTCTGTACTTTTACTATTATTTATTCTGTGGCATGGCCACTCTGAATGGTAACAATATCACAGCGATCCCGTTGCGTATTGTTAGCTGAATATAGGTGGCTACTCTTCTCTGATCTATCTCTACTTATAAAACATGGTGAAACATAGAACGGGCAATCACAGTTAAACAACATTTCGTCTTTGTGCGTTCCCTAGCCAGGACCCAAACCCTGAGAGTAGCAACCATTTCATGGAAAAACTTAAAACCAACTATCATACTTAAATAAGTACACAAATTTTCGTGTCTATGCTCATGACCGTTGAAGAAGTACGTTTATCTGGAGCTAGTCCTAGATTTCAATTCAGGTCATATTTACCATAAAAATCAATTGTCATCGAAACTGAACCAACATGTATAAATTCAACTCCTAAACAAACATCCATACAATGCAAATCAAATATATGCTTCTAAAATACCAAATTGTGTCAGCCGTCACAAAAAATATATCGATTGCTCGGCTCCTAATCATCGGATTGAGATATTAAGGACACCCGTTTTCAATTCAAACCCTAAACTATCCAACAGTTAAAACAACACGGCAATCAGTCCAGTTGTTTTTGCGTGATGTGCGAACATACAACAGACAACAGACAAACAGACACGATTTTTAAAAACGTCCCCTGAACCATTTTATTTAAATATTTTCTTTCTACATTATTTTTGCTTTATACAGATAAAGATAGATTCTACTAAGAAAGTATAAAGTTATTCTATGCAGAATTCAGACAGTAATAAAAATACTTATATACTTTTGACTTTTTATATTAAACTGATATTTTACAAAGAAACTAGGTATTTCACATGAAAATCTTTACACATTTTGATATTAACAGTTGACAAATAGATTCAGATAAAAGATGTTAGACATCGTACCTATCACTTAAATGTACAATATTTACACTATTTACAAATATGTTACGTATTAAATATAAGTTTTAGGAAACCAAGTAAATTTTAATACGGTTGATAACAATGAATTTCGAAAAAAAACTTGTAAATTATTTCACAGCCAGTAAAATTAATAAAAAATTAAAAGATACATTAAAAATACTTCAAGTCTTCGAGATTATGTATTAACATGTTCCAACATTTCTGGTAATGCGTTATATGCTACCATACTGCCGAATCCTTTAGGTTCCTTCTTAGTAACGATTGCAATGATTTCTTCTTCTGGAGGTGGTGGCGGAAATTCTGCACTAGAATCTAATGCAGTTGTCATATCCTCTACATTTAAAAGTACTTCCCTATTGTCACTTTCAACCTTACGCTCTACTAAAGAATTGTCCTCCATTATACTATACAAATTCTCACTCTTCCCCTTGTTAAACATTTGTCAGGAATTCATGTAAAACGGATCGTTTAGGTTCACTTCATCGTTCACTGTGTTACCCTTCTGCGACCATTCTTTCTGCTGATGTTTTATCCTATAAATTATTTCATCGTGTATCACACCGAAACACATCGCTGTTAAAGCAAGACCTGTTAGTGTGTACACAGAACAAAACCATAATGTTGTTGAATTTATCGTATAATATCTGACACCGTGGATTGTCGTATAATTCATCCCAGGAACTATGTTGCCGAATCCGATAGTGCTTAAAGTCATGAAGCAAAAGTAGATTCCATCTATGATTCTCAAATTGTCCAATTTGAAAAGTACCAAAGCCCCTATGACAATGTAGATAAAAATTGCTGCTAGGCAAAGCAATACCGGAGCTAGAATACTTAAACCATGCATGGATAGTTTTGAATCTGTATCAGGCCAGCTTATTATGTCATCTTTAGCAGTACTCGTCGTTGGTCTTTCTGATATAGACAAGTCTTTCTGACTGTCTGGCTTTAGAACATAACATTCTTCAGTCGGCGTCTTGCTTGTGTTCTGACTGTTAAGAATTTCTTCCTGCTGACGTTTGAGTTTCATTCTTCGTTCTTTTTCAGCCATTCTCCTTTCATCATAGCAGCAGTATCCACAGTTCGAACAAAGGCAGCAGCACAATGCTCTACTGAATACGCTTCGAGCCATCTTAGAGAGTAAAGATCCTACATTGGAGAGGTAAAGAAGTGTGAGTGGTATTCCGAAGAGAGCGTAGACCATCGTCACGCCTTTGCCAAGGAAGGTCCTTGGAGCGATGTTGCCATAACCTGTGGAAGAGACATTTACAAATAAAATACTTAAGAGGATAGTCGCTTGACGAGATCTTCGCAAAGTAGGTAGGTATTTAGTAAATAAATTGCCTCCTCCACGATCCCCGAGTGAAAGAGAGAGTTACTGGTCGTGAGTTTTAGTAGTACAGTTTTTGATAGAATTGCTGTTTCGGGGTAGAGTACTTCCCACTCCCTATATAGGGGTAAATTTTTTGTTACTAGCTGTACCCGCGGCTATGCAAGCGTGGTCATTTCTCTAGTTTAAAAGTACTCTATGTACTATTCCACGACCTAAAATACCAACATTTGATCAAAATTCCTTCAGCCGTCGAAAAGTTTTTATCGATTGCTCGGCTTCTACTCATCGGATTGAGACACCAAGTACACCAGTTGTTAAGTCAAACCCTAAGCTATCCTCAGTTAAAACCACATTGCCATCAGTCAATAAATTTTTACGTGGTGACAACAAACACAAACAAACAAAGAAACAAACAGACATGATTTTTAACTGGATATATTTTATTCAGTAGCTTATTTTATGTACCCTAGACCTTTTCTTTTTTTACTATATTCTTTGTAGAAACTTTTTCGTAGTTATTGCTTTATTATGAGTATAGATTAGTGTCAATCGCTTGAATATAATATATTCTTCGCTTTCAATTTATTTTTAAAGCTGTTTCGTTATGAATAAGAGAATTTTCAATTTGTCATTATTTCAGCACTTGAAATTATTTCAAAAAAACCGCCAGTCACAGTGCTTATAACTTTGATGTTATTGAAAAATTTAGAAAACGAAGACGTATAAGCATATAGTTAATTAATAAAACAACTTTATGCAAAAACTAATAAAAAATATGTATTAACCAATTTCAAATCGCATAAAACTTAAAAGAAACTTTTTAATTATTTATATCTGTGCTACGCCCAAACCGACTGAAGTAAGTAGGCACGGCACTTACCTTGCACAGACCTCAAAATTAAGGTATGTTTTATTTCTTATAAGTTTTATCGTATAAAGTCGTCGTTTTTTTTCTTACTTTTTAATTTAGTTAAAGTGGGTCTAAGAAAATGAAATAAGTACTTATTGTGATCGCTAAAAACAAACCATAGTAGAAACAGTTCATATCCATCCATTTGTTCCATATCTTTTAAACTACTCAATATATTTTGATGAAACTTGAAGTTGAAAGATACTGAAACTATTCCAAAAAGAATTATTCCAAGCAGACTTATATTTTCCGATAAATACTTGGACAAACATACATTAATACGCATTCTGTGGAAGACATTAAATTTAAGAGGTCCCCCGACTGCAATGACAATTTTATTTAACTCTTGTATTTGACTTTTTAATTCGTTTTTGGTAGGGCAGTCACATTTTTTTATTTTTTTTACTGGGTTATTCTTATATGCCAAAATGTATAAACACATACAATATACATAAGCTATATATATGCACTTTAAAATAAAGGCTTCATTATGAGGTACCTGATAAATTTCATGCAGATCGGCCTAAAGTACAGAATAAATAATAGTAGAAGTGAAAGGCTTAAAAGATTTCATCAAACTAAATTTAAACATTATCTACTTTAATAATAGGTACCTTACCAAATTTCATGCAGATCGGCTTAAAGTTTTCATTGAACGAACATAATTACTTAAAAACAATATTTATGGTTAGCAATAATTTGTGTTATTTCGTGAGTTGTTGCAGTGCACAAACATACCCATAGATGTTACAAAACTACAACGACACCCGACAAAAGCTTACTATTATTAAAAAGAAAAAGAAAATCTACTAAAAAAGTTTTATTAAATGGAAAGAAAACTGTTACCTATAGTGGTTAGAACTGTCAACGAGTAGAAAAATGCGAGCGCCAAGTTCCATTCGTGCTCCTCGTAATGGTTGCTAAAGTCGCTCCCACCGAATTCTCCAAGCGCCATCTCCCGGTAACTGACTCCGTATTGCGACGCCATTTCTGTCGTCACCCTGTGCACGAGCTCATTTTGAAATTTGAGAATCTCCTGTGCAGCCAACCTCGTCCAATTTTCTCTATACAGTATATTCAGCGAGACTGTTATCTCCCAAATATTTTCAACGGCCCGACTCCGCGCGTCCCAAAAATAATTGGCCGACAAACTCATGTTTCCGTTCTCGTAATCGTCATCTGCGACTTTTTTATTCGTGTTGTTCTGCTCCCTGTAGCCTAATTTCTGTCGGTCGGGTAAAATGCGAGGTCTGGCTGGCACCTCCGCGCCGCCTTCTATAGCTAAGAAAATAAATGATCCCAGGAAAGTGTAGGCCAACAAAACGCTGAATATCAGGAGATTAGTGAGTGAACCGACGTAGAATTGTTTTCTTCTGTACTTAGTAGTTTTAAAGCAGAAGCAGCAAACAACTTTTTGGCGTGTTGTTTGCGCTCTCTTTCTGCTATTAGATACCATGGAGTCGGCATCTTGGCATCTGTCCAAAGGGATCCCTCCGTTTAGTGCGGGCTTTGCCAAGGTATACTGTTCAAATCGGCTGATTGCTTCTTTATCCAGTACTACATGATCAATATCCATTTTGGGCTCAGTTGTTATGTACCTTCAGTCAGTGACGTCATCCTCACGTTTTATCTGAAACAAGAAACGTTTTGACGTTAGAGCGACGTGAATATTTTCTTATATTTAAGAGGGTAGTAATTTTTCAAAGTCGTTTTAGTTGAAGGAAGCAAATGACAAATGAAGGGACACCAACGCTGGTGGCAATGATTGATTATACAGAAATTCATGTAACGGATAAAGTGTAGGGAGGTACGTACTAAAAGTAATATTTGCTAAGAATATTGATAGGGATATAAAAACAGGTTTTTACACGACTGCCTAAAAAAAGGAGTGTAATGTTTTTAAGATTCATGTGTATATATATATATATATGTATGTATGTATGTATGTATGTATGTATGTGAGTTTCTTTATTCCACCATAACTTTTAAATGCCAGATGAACAGATTTAGACATATGGGGTATCGTTAGAATCCTTACACCCCTTACATTGGCTATTTCATATTTTTGAATAAATTTGATTTGGCGGCAGTATGGCTCCATTTTGAAATGGGTTAAAAATATTTTTTTTCTTCCAATTTTACAATATGGGTATCAAATTGAAGGCCTTGATAAGCAAATTCCAACAGTATATTATTTATTGGAATAAGTTCTTTTTTGGCAGGGCAGGCGTATTTTTTAGCCTATAAGCTAGTTATTGACAAATGCCGTCAGAAGCCACATATGCATGTGTGTGCATGAAATTAGTTAAAGCGATAAACAGTTTCCGAGAATGTTGAGATTACGATGACGATAAATATTAATTTGACTCAAATTGATGCTTTTATAATAAAACGTTACTATAAATAGTCATTAGAGAAATTGAAATTGATTTAACACAAACTTTCGTAATAAATCTAAGAAATGTTTAATTTTATGAACCTGATAGTAAGCCACAGCCTGGTTATGACATAATGCTTAAATAACTATTAGTTAGGAGGTATTATAAAGATGCCATTTAATATTGATCCTATTTTTATTAAATGAACAAGAAACCTAAGCTATTTTAGAGAAAATAATAATGAGATCTTAACGTTCTATGGCTTGTCGGCAAAAATAATAATTGAAGTCAACATTTTGCCCAAATTTAATTCCATTACTTTTTTTGCACAGCGATGTGGAAGATCGTCTAAAGGGTCACAACTCACCGTTCATATAAACAAGACAAAAAAACGTGTAACCCAAACCAATATATAAAAGTGAGACGTTGTCTGTTTGCTTGTTTGTTTGGGGAGTTTTAACGCGATAACGTCTAGACGGCGTTTGATGAAATTTGGAATGGAGATAGCTTATACCCTGGAATAACAAATCGTATACCTTTCATCGTCATCATCATTAAACTTCAATGGCAGCAATTCGGTCATTTTACTCTTTAAATTAAATTAGACTAAAGTTCTCCAAATGTAATTTTAACGTTTTCGATTTTGTAACAAGGTATTTTTGCCCCTGGCATCTATTCTAAACTTACGTCAATTTAAGCTGCACCGCTTAAAGTAACGTAATTAAAACAAGTTTTTAACACGCTGTCTAACAGCGTTTGGATAAATTCGGACACGTTCTGAGACAGCGTTTGGACAAATCAGGACTCTCGCCTAGTGCAAACAAAGTTGATTTTACGCTGGCAGCCTTTAGTGATAGTTAAGTGAGTGAGGCATAGATGCCACGAGAAAAATACCTTGTTACGAAGCCAACAAGATTTAAATTACATTTGAAGAAATTATGTTTAGTTTAGGGAATGTCCGAATCGCTACCAATCTCAAACGACTGAACGGATTTTGATGAAATTTGCAATGGAGATAGCTCATACTCTTGAATAACACGTAAGGTACTTTTCGACATCATCATCATTATCATCACCCCTGATGCGGGTGAAACCGCGAGGCGCAGATAGTTATTAGTAACTAAGAATATACTGACGTGTGGCACATAAAAAAAAACTAGCTTCTAACTTAAAAAAAAACTGAGTACGGAACCGTAAAGAGAGAAAACAAACTACCTGGTAAAACAAGAAAACTAACACACATAAAAACAAGATTATAAATTCCCGGATATCAACAGCCTTATATTATAGGAAATTTTAATGGAAAAGCAATCCTCTTGAAACAATATGAAAGATTCTGCGCCAACTTTTAAATGGAGCGAGCCAAGAGTGAAGAAATAAAAAAACAATCTATATGTCTCAGTTGGTATGTGTAGAACTACAAAATATTGTATGTCACCATCAGATACACAGTGTTAACTTTAATAACGTTACAGTATTAACTTTATCAGTAATAACGTTAGTAACTTTAGCACAGGTACGCGCGAATCATACGGTTTTTAATCTTTGTTAATCACGCCAGAGTGAACTTTGGTCACGCGGACAACTTTCAATCATAAAAGCGTACAAAAACCTGTATACCTACTCGCCACCGGTGTGTTTTGGGCGTATTAAGACTGGGCATATTCGTTTATTTCTTGTAGAAAACGTGTGACGTCACTACGATAATTCTCAAATATTCACGAGCGATTCCACGAAGATATCGTAACACGACGCGTAACAAGTCTGAATGGTCCCATATACAGATAGCAAACAAGGTCCCAGTTTCTCCATGAGGCGTTTTAATTAATCGATAACGATTCAACGATACCAGGTTCGGTCTTAGGCTTAGGTCCTATGTTTTCCATCGCTCCGTGCTTCAGAAGGCACGTTAAGCTGTCGGTCCCGGCTTTTCTAAAAACATCCAGTGCACTGGACAACTAAAATTGCGCGCTAGCGTGGCTGGCTGACTAAGCAGGCTAATCATCAACATCATTAGCATATACTTGTCCACTGCTGGAAGTAGCATCTGAGCTCGGTCTTCATCTCTCTGATACAGTTTCTGCCAGCTACTTTACGCAGGTCGTCGGGACACAGGTCGTTCTACAGTACGTTTGCCGAAAAGTGATCTCAACTCGAGAACTCGTTTACCCCTCAGGTTATCGGTTCATTGGTGCACTAAATGTGACCAACCAATACCAGTAAATTTGGTTTTCTGTCGGATAACCATAACAGTCCACCTCAGAACACAATGGTTGAAACATCAAGAAGAAATAAGAAGAAGATGCAATATATCTGGAATTTGTTTTCTTTTAAAAAAAAACTAATTGTTCTCCGTCACCAGCGCCAGTTTTTTGTTCTTGCCGCATGGGCCATCATTTGACCTCGTTTCACATGGTGGTAACTGAGGATGCAGTCGACAGTGGAGAATGATTGCCTATTAGATACTATATTCAATCTCGACTTGAAGTTTCGCAGATATCGGGAGACATAGACGATGGGAAGGTACCATAATTTTAAAATCGATGAAAATGGGGTTTCCATAGTAATTATTTGCTACTGGCTTTCGCCCGCGACTTCGTCTGCGCGGATTAAATTATCGCGAATAAATTTGTTTCCACGGCCATGTTATTCCGTTTCTTAAAGCGAGTAATCGAAACTTCCAGTTTTCCGTAGCAACTTAATATTTTGGGGATAAATGTATTCTATGCCGGTCTCTATAATTGTACAGTACCTATTTACAGAGTTTCATCAAAATCTTTCGTTTTGCTATGAAAACTCCCCAAACAAACGAACAGACAATATTGTACTTATAATATTGTCATGGCTAGTCTCGTGAGTCTGGCAGGCTATGACCCTAATAGTCTTTACGGTGGCTGTCATTTTCTTAGCCATTTTATATAATGAGTGAGTTTATTAAAGACGAGAATACTTATATTTTACCTAATAAAAGAGAGTTACCGCGGCGTAGAGCCTAATTATGTCGTTGTAAAAGAACATCTCATTTCACAAACTGATATTGGTGATTTTTATTAAAAGTAGTTTTTTGTTTAAGTATCTGTCATTGACTTGTAATTTTGGTAAAACGAGTGTAGACATAGCGTTGATACCCTTTTTGCTCGGTAGTCAAAATGCCTTTCGCAGCCGAAACTAATTACAGCACAGGATATGATAGTAATTGTAAAATTACGAAATAATAGAGGTATAAACTATGATTTAAACAGTAGTTAAGGGGAAAGAACTAGGTAAGCATTATATATATTTTTGTAGTAAATAGGACGACGATGTTTATGTATTTGTACAACAAAAAAAAACAAAAAAAACCTACTTATGCAAAAAATAAACACAAACTCAAAGTGTGCAAGTGATGCAAAAAAATAAACACAAAGTAGGAGTTTTTTTTTTTTAAAAACACCAGTAACAGTTCACTAGTGATATAAACACAAACAAATTGACGCTGTTTTGATCTATGTGAGTTGTTCAACAGGGCTATGGCAGCTATGTTAAAGATAGAAAGATGTGTTTTGGGGGAATTCAAACGTATTAAAATTGAAAAAAGGACTATAAAAAAGAACTCTCCACTAGAGGAAAAACATTTTTTTGCGAAATTGGATTGTGCTGCGAACGAACGAATTGTTGTTGTTGTTTTTTCCTAAACTCATGCAAAATGTTTATATTTTATTTTCATTCATTATAAAAAGAAAAAAGAACAGTAATGTTTTGGTTTTCATTAAGTTGTAGCAATCTTATAAATTAGTGTTCATATAAATTTTTGTTTATCATATACACCACATACTATTTTAATGACATTTAAATAATTTATCAATTTTGAGTAGTAAAATACGATGTTTACTACCTACTCAAAATTGATAAATTATTATTAAAAGAATATTTTTAGGTATAAGCGCACAAAAACTAGCTAAAACAAAATTGTTTAAAGTTGCTACATCTTAATGATTAATTCTGATTTTCTCTTTCCTACATATGAAAATAAAAAAAAATGTTTTTCATGAAGTTATAGCAATTTGAGAAATAAATATATAAACTTTATGTTTGTTCAGCAAAATCCATTTTTTTTTACATACGATTACTTTCAAATTTAAGTAAGTTTAAAAACATCAAGATGGATTTCTATGACATCTTCCTATCTCTAACGGATTCCATAGCTGCCATAGAGAGCCCTGTTACAAAAATAATTAAATAACTCGACTGCTTGCCAAAAACGAGCTAAAAGACAAAAAGAAGAAATAAATACAATTGTCGGGGCAGTTCTGTGGAAAACTTTTAATCTAAAACGTCCCCATTTCTTTTAGATAGTATATATGCTGTTGGTCTATAACTGACCTCTACAACGTCACCGGACAGTGGGGCGGGCCAAAAGCGCTCCACCGCAATGCGCAAGGCAATAGGCGCACGCCAAAGTTAAGTTTTGGCCACTTGCTCAAGAGCACCCAGGGGGTATGAACCTCGGCTTGGACAGTTGCCATTGATTACGAGGGTCTGACTAAACACCCCTGTAGCTAGTTTTAGTAGTGATCGAGGGGGCCCTGAGAAATGGCTGGAGCTCTTTGAATTATTTCCATAACTGACTATCGATTCGGAATACACCTTCGAGAAGAATCGACAAAAAACTCGAAGGCGAATAAAATCGACATTAACTTTCGACGTCGCCGGCGAGGTCGGTGTCTGTGTCTAATTGTGTTGAAAGATGGTGAGGACGGGTTGGACGAATCTACCGCTGCCTGCACTGCGGCTGCGATTTCATTGTCCGGATCGTTCAAGATGTCTCTAGGGCGTCTACGGAGGGGTCAAAAGGTCCCCCGACTGCAATGTTAATTTTATTTATCTCTTGTAAAAATTCCAAACGTTTTAGTTTGTTTCTGGCAGGGTAGACATGTTTTTTTTTTCAATTATTTGTTTTCATTTTATACTTTTTAGTGAGAAGTTTCGAGTAATGGCAATAAATTATATATTTTTCGAATGCTCATCCAGCGCTTCAATTTGATTCCCATATTGTAAAAATCGAAGTATTTCTACGCATTTTAAAAAGGAGCCATATTGCCGCAATTCAAAATTAAAAAAACCTAGCCTTTGTTACTCGGGATGATGTAAGGATTCTAAGGACATTCCCATTCATCAAAATCTGTTCAGGCATTTAAAATTTATGGTGGCATAAAGAAACTCACATACATACAAACAATTAGAATTATATGAATTCAATATAATTTATACAATTCTATTCATTTGCCGCTCGACATTACTTATAACAATGAAGTAGTTAATAACTTTGACAATTATATTTTTTTAGGACTGACTCTTGACATACATCTTAACTGGAAAAAAACATATTGATTTATTTTGTAAAAATCTCGAACGCTTTGTATTTGCCCTAAAAAACTTAGGTATACCGTTTCTATGGAGGCTGCATTGGTAAGATATCATGTTGTGTCGTCTCTGCTTAGCTATGGGCTGTTAATTTGGGGAAACTCAGTTGACATAGATAGGGTATTTATGATAATAAATAATAGTTTAAAAAAAAAACTAAAAAACACGCTTTATATAGAAAACCAAACTAAAAAATAGAAAATAAATGTTAATAGTGTAAATAAGGAACGCTTTTTTTTAACTTTTGAAAAAAAAAGTTAACACAAAAAAGTTGTTACAAAATAATAAGAAATTATTTACAATATTTTCTATTTTTTAGTTTGGTTTTCTATATAAAGCGTGTTTTTTATTTTTTTTTAACTATTATTTATTTTCTACTTTTTAGTTTTTTTTTTCGAATTATTGCATTGTCATCGGTTTTTGACAGGTGTGCAAAATTTGAATGAAATCTGACCGTTTAAAGTAGGTCAAAATAGCGTCCAAAGGAGTCGGTTACAAACATACAAACATACAAGTGAAGCTAATATAAAGCGTATAATATAAAAAAGCGATGTGTTAGGGTTATAAATATGGCTTGGTTTTTTGGACAGCTGCAGACCTCTTTTTTAAGCATGCAATATACTTCCTTTGCCGAGTATGTACATTAAGAAAATTTGTATTTTCACTAAACAACATCCTGTTTTTTAGGAAAATTAGTCAAATAATTACCCGCCAAAAAATAGCTAAGTTCACTAACTTATTATATCAACCTCCTGCCCATAAGGACTTGTACAAGATAAATATTTATAATATGTGCATATCGATTTATACCATTACAATGACATTAAAATATTAGACGACAACCAATTAAAAAAAAACTCAGCAATTGTTTTTATAGTGTTTAGGAATGTAGGGAATTATGTAAATAATAATATTTGTGATTAAACTACAAATTATTAAGTATGAAATTGGGTATTGTAAACATTTGCACTGCTTGCAGACTGAATACAGTGGTGTCAATTCTGTTGCCAACTCACTAAAACTAAACAAAACTAAAACTAAAAGAGAGATTCTTAAATCCTATTTGATCATTTCAAGTAAACTAATGGACTTGCAGGGGGAGGGTGTGTTGTTTGTGCACGGCCGAGGGCGTGGCAAGGGAGGGGGGATAGGGGCGATTAGGGGAGGGTGGGGTAAGTTAGAAAAAAGTGTAGGGAGGATACTAGGGTAAGTCGGACATAGGTTGGGGGATGTGAGCGGAGGGTAGGGGAAGATGGAAAAAAGTCAGGGGAGGGTGGGGTAAGTTTGGAAAAATTGAGGGCAGTGTGAGGATGTACTTACCCCACCCTACCCTCACATTTTGCCTTTTTCACACCTTTCTCCTCACATCCCCCTAACTTACTCCATCCTCCCTCAGATTTTCCCAACCTACCCTGCTCTCTCGCCAACTTCCCCCATCCTCCCCGACTTTTTCCACACACCCCTAGCGTTTTTCCATCTTCCCCACTCTCACCCGACTCCCCCGCTCCCCACACCCTTATTTCCCCCCTCACCCAACTCCCCCGCTCCCCACCCTCCTTATCCCCCCGCACCCCTTTCCCCATTACCGGCCGTGCACTACACAACACCTTCTCCACAAGTCTCTTAGTTCCGTCTTAGAACTTTTTAGTCAGAAAGCTAAATTTTGGCTTGTTTAGTGAGTTTGTTACAAAATAATTTGATTGACAGTACTAAACATAAACTTAGCGTAGTTTAGTCTAGTTGGGATCAACAGAATCGACAGATCGACACCAGTGTTTCACCAAAATATATTATCTTTAAGATATATTTTTTATGACAGTGTTCTTGCAAATAAACAATTTGATTTGATTTGAACATATGAGAACATTAATCCTAAAAACATTACACTCCTTTTTTTTGGGCAATTGTGTTAAAACTTAACCTGTTTATTAGTCACCATTGCAATAACGTGCTCGCCAGGTTGCGTAAATGCCTACTCGAGAATTAAAACAAAATTTCACACCTCGACCCCAAATTGAAATTGATTAAAAAGTGTTCTAGAGAGTAAATTGGATAATATATTACCAAGTTTGCTATTCATAATAGAAAGTTATTGGAAAAAATTATGAATCTAAAACCATTATTGGAAAACATAATTTAAGTAACGGCAGGCTTAACGACATATCTAAAAATCATGGGAAAGATGAGATTTCAAAACGATAAAATCTAGACTTAAACTTTCGACGCCCATAAAAGTTCAGCTGTCTTTTTTTACATTTAAAAAAAAGAGACTTTTTTAGGTCAACTGCATTATTGATTTTTGTTGTATATAAATCATATAGTAAGACAAAGAACAAGGAAGGCAGGCTTCTGTCTGCTTTGTGGGCAAATATAGCGAGAGTCCACAATAGTACAAAAATACCGCAAGAGACAACCAAAGACAGAATTTCATTTATGATATGTGAGGAAACCAGATCCCTAACAAGTAGCAAATGTAAATTAAAAACTAATCTAAAAAGCATTTTTTATTAATTTTGAATTGTCATCAAGTTGTGAGCTACTAAGTTTCAGCCGGATAGCTAATTTGGAAGTGCTCGAAATTTGATATGCAAGATTCCACCCGCACCGACAAACAAGAAAGTGACTTAATAAAAACGTGGCAAAATGGGATCACGGGAAGGAGAACAAGAGTGAGATCTAAAATAGTTATCAGCCCTTGAAACTTGGATCACTACTCTGACGAGCACCAATTGGAAAAAAAAGTTTATAAATAAATTCGTTTTCCGCACACATACTCTGGGTTTGATTCTTCACAAAGATGTGAATTGTGGTAACGCGTGATGAATAAAAAATGACCATTGTAGATGCCAGTGGCAAAGGTAGATTTCAGTTTTAATAAATTTCCATTATAAACGTTTCCATGTTTTATCACAATTTTTTAAATTAGTTATTTATACAAATATGACTATTCGAATAGCCAGCTTATATGTGTAAATCTTAACAAAGTGGTAAACGAGTATATGGCGCTGCATAGAAAAGGTCTAAAGGATTAGAAGCAGAACTTTTTTTATCGGGGTAATTGCTTTATTTACAAACAACTAACTACAACAAAATATAACTAGATAACACATGCAAAAGTTAGAAAACCCACATGCAATTAAATATAACTAGATAACACACGCAAGAGTTAGAAAACCCACATTCAATTAAATATAACTAGATAACACACGCAAGAGTTAGAAAACCCACATGCAATTAAATATAACTAGATAACACACGCAAAAGTTAGAAAACCCACATGCAATTAAATATAACTAGATAACACACGCAAAAGTTAGAAAACCCACATGCAATTAAATATAACTAGATAATACACGCAAAAGTTAGAAAACCTACATGCAATTAAATATAACTAGATAACACACGCAAATGTTAGAAAACCCACATGCAATTAAATATAACTAGATAACACACGCAAAAGTTAGAAAATCCACATGCAATTAAATATAACTAGATAACACACGCAAGAGTTAGAAAACCCACATGCAATTAAATATAACTAGATAACACACGCAAGAGTTAGAAAACCCACATGCAATTAAATATAACTAGATAACACACGCAAGAGTTAGAAAACCCACATGCAATTAAATATAACTAGATAACACACGCAAGAGTTAGAAAACCCACATGCAATTAAATATAACTAGATAACACACGCAAAAGTTAGAAAACCCACATGCAATTAAAGGCTTATAGTTAGTCCAAGACGTGTTAGAGCCCACCAGATGACAACAACATTTAAATTGAATTTGAACATTTTAAAAATAAAAAATAATATTTGAATAATGTAGATCTTTTGTAAGAACTTATTTTGTATGTAAATGGACATTAATAAAGTTCGTATTAATTTAACATCTGTTTTATCATCGTTGACACATAATAAGCGCTTCAAAAGGTTTAGAGAAGAGAAAACTAATCGAAAAAATATATTGCAATTCTATTACATTATGTAGCTATGCCCGCGGCTTTTCCCGTGTGGCCATTTACCTAGTTTAAATGTAACCTTTGTGTTATTCCAGAACCAAAAGTAGCTGTGAAAGTCTCATGAAAATTCGTTCAGTCGGTAAATAGATTTTTATCGATTGCTCGGCTTCTACCTATCAGATTGAGTTACAAAATACGAGTACACCAGTGGTTTGGCTCCCAAGGACTAGTATTACCAAAACCTACCAAAATGACTCAAGCTTTTAAGTTTCAGCACAGAATAAATAATAGTATGATCCGGAAGCAAGTTCCACCATTTATGAAAATGGAGGTTTGAAATCGGCCTCTTTGATGGATTAGTTTCTTTGTTATTTTGCGAATTTTTGTTTCGAACTCCGTAATACTCGATATTATATTGCGTGAACTACTAGTTCTTTTTTCTGTTGTATATTATTTTGAAAAGTTGTCCTAAGCACTTTTAATTATCGTTTATATGGAAATGTTTTTTTTTGCTATTAATGCATAATAATTATGTTTTACCTATGTCTAAATAATATGTCACATAATAAATAAAAAATAAAATATAAGATTGCAGAAGAGATTCTAGAAGAGATTGCATTTAGTGATAAGACCACCATTGTACCTATTGTAAGTATTTTCCCATGTCTGTTGTTTTCTTGGTATCAACAAAGAGTTAATCTATCTATCTATCTACCATATCCTATCTACCATACATTGGAGACAATTGTTTTAATAATAGCGAATTTTTCTACAGTAACACAAAAAACTTGTCTCTAATTTTCAAAAGAAAACAGTAAGTAGATAAACAGATACGTGTTGATGTTCTATCTCGGATTATAGCCGCCCTCCGCTGTCGATGGCGTGAGTAGGGTCCGCTTATTACCTTACTTACTGAAAAGGGTCCACGCGTTAACTTAGTACGAAACGGTACCAATATTTTGTCTTACATGGGGTTATTTTATTTTTACACGTGTGTGTTTAAATTAAAATCGATCAGCGATATTAAATTCAAACATCATTGCTCACGGACAAATATTAACCCTTCTCTTCTGAATCCCATTACTTCGCTACTGAAATATTATGAACGTGTTGATTTTTTGTCAGGTGAGTACAGTGAGGCTACTTTTACCCAGAAAAAAAACCCAGCGAATTACCAGAAACAGCTAATCTATCTATCTTCAATCTATTCTCATAATAAAGCAGTTAGTTACAAAAAGACTAATCAAAGAAAATAATTAAAAAAAAAGGCCTGGGTTACTTAAAATAAACTACGGAACATTAATAAAATATTATGAAAAAAAAACTGTTAATCTGTCTGTTTGAATGTTTGCGCATCACGTAAAAACTAATAGACCGATTGGAATTCAAATTTCACTGTTGAATAGCTTAGGGTTTGATCTAAAATTCAATTTAATTTGTATCTGAACCCAATGATAAGAAGCCGAGCAATCGACTAATAACTATTTGACGTCAGAACGACGTTTTATGAAATTTGGTATATTTTATTGTCCGAGCGTGCGCGAAGCGTTATCGTTTCAGCTTGGGTGAAAATGCTTTCGTATGTCCGGTACGGATATCCAGCTGTTTTCCTCTAAAAGTCGCATTTCTCAACCGATTCTCGTGAAATATTGTTAACAGGTTCGACAATTATATGTTATTTAACCCCCGAACAAAGAGACGGGTGTTATACGTTTAGGGTGTGTATCACTGTCACACAGTGTGTGAGGGTATGTTTGCGTGTGTTTGTGTTTGTGTGTGTGTGTGTGTGTGTGTGTTTGTGTGTGTGTGTGTGTGTGTGTGTGTGTGTATGGGTGTGTGTATGTGTCTGTCTGTCTGTCTGTCTGTCTGTCTGTCTGTGGCATTGTAGCTCCCAAACGAATGGATCGATTTTGATGCGGTTTTTTGTTTGAAAGCTAATGTGATCGAGATGGTTCTTAGCATATAGGAGAGGAGGAGGTGAGAAAAGGGGGTGAGAACCGTAGCTTCCAAAGGAATGGTCTGTATTAGCTTAAGTTTTTTATGTTTGAAAGCTTTTAACGAGATGGTTCCTTAGCTATAATGGGAGGGATGAGGGAGGGGGGATGGGGGTCGTAGCTCACAAACGAATGAACCGATTTGGATGCGGTTTATTATGTTTGAAAACTGATGTGATCGAGATGGTTCTTAGCTATATGGGGGAGAGTGTCAAGAAAAGGGGGGAAGGGTGTCGAGAAAGGGGGGTGGGGGAGTTGAGAAAAGGGAGGTGAGAAACGTATCTTTCAAACGAATGGACCAATTTAGCTGTGTTTTTTTATGTTTCAAAGCTGAGTTAAACAAGATTGTTCTTAGCTATAATGAGAGAGAGGGGCGGGAATGGGGGTTAGAATCGTAGCTCCCAAACGAATGGATAGATTTTAATGCAGTTTTCTGTTCAAAATTTTTATTTGATCTTGTTTTAGTTGATTTAGTTTTCCGGAAATTTTCAAAATGGCGGACGTATCGAGGTTGAAAACGTAAAAAACATAATTCTGCCATTTCGAAATATGTTCAAAATTGACACAAAACTTGTTTGTTACTTTTTGATAAGACGCATAATTTTCAAGGGGTCGGGCTTGTAAGGAAGTGGAAAATAACGAAAAAAAAAACACAAACAGAGTCGCGAGGTCTACAGCTCACAGAGCCACTAGTTATAAGCTGCACCGCTATTTTATTATCAGCTCATAACTTCAATGTTTGACCCATCACAGCTACTGCCAACATTTTAGCAGTTCAAGTAGTTATACGCTTCCTAAAGCCGCAAAACCATAAATCATGCCAATTTATGGTGGCGCGTTTCGTCTACCAAAGGCTTGTTCACAGCATCGTTAGGCCGCGCACATAACGCAATTGGTCGCTAATGAGCCCCGCATGGGCTTCGGAAACGGGAATTGGCTCAAGTGTCTTTGTGTAGGGGTTGGAGGCTATAGTATACAGTACCTTATCTGAGTTCGCAGTACCCTAGCTTATGCGTTTTCAGGGGGCTGCATGCCGTGGTGTATCATACATATTTTTTTCTATGCATACCGTACCAAATAGCGTTAAAAATTGAGACGATTCGACCGAAATAGGTATTTCAACAAATATAAAAAAAAAAAACGATCCAATACTTTGCCCGAGTGCTTATTTGTTCTATCTACCAATTTATACGAAAATTTACTTTAAATGCAGTATTGTTAAGACTTAAATATATATTTTTTCTTTAAAACAACAACATTTTCATTTTAATTTTATTGGTGACACGACATCGTAATAAAAAAAATGTGCTTATTTGTACATTGTTCAGTGTTTGTTTTATCTACATTGTAAGAGACTTTGAGTACTTGAGTGCTCTATATCAACTCAATCGACCAATCACAGCCCGCGACGTCATGTCCGCCATTTCGTTTAATTTGTCACTGTGGCTGAACACATAAAAGGATCATCAAAACATACTGTATAAGTGAATATAAGCTGACGCAGCCACAAACTAAGCAGTAAGTACTTTTTAATTTACACTCGATTACGATATGAAAAAATACTAATTGATCCACTGTTTTCTTCAATTTTATTACAATTAGGTATTTATATCAGCCCTTTATGTGTCTTATTATAAAACGAACTAGAAAATGTTGTGAACTTTGACTATCTAAATGTTTAAGCATTTTTTTGTTTCAAACTTCTAGCAACGCCAGGAAAGAAGTACAATAACAAGTTTTTTGGTATGCACACACACATAGCGGTAGTGTCAGTTACTCGTTTCCAGTATAAGCTGACACGCGACGCCATGGCTAATACAACGAGGTCTGTGTTTTTATACTTGATGGGTAGTCTGGCCAGAAATTTCTTATTTAATGAATGGAAAGTATTTAATATCAAATTTGGTTGGTATAAAATAGTTTTCATCCATTAAATTGATGGGTGAATGTCATTACTAGTTGAGATCCTCTACTATACAGTATACTTCATAAAAAACTAAAACGATAAGTAAACTTGTTTTAGTTAAAGAGTGTTTTGTCTTCTTCTTTCAAACTAAAAAAAAAAATTGGAAGTAATAATTAATACATTTTAATTATTATTTTTAATTTTTAATTTGAATTAAAAATCATAATTCGCAAGAAATTGTCAAAACACTTTTTATCTAAAAACGGTTTTTATAGTTTTTTTTTATGAATAATCCGGTTAAGTTTAGATTTTATACACATCTGGAACAGAACATATAAACACGCAAAAATGAAACTAAAGCTTTGTCCTGTCCCTAATGAGGTAATATTCTAAGTCCACATACGTAATGCATTGATAAGTTATACATTTTACCACCGTTTTTTGGTGGACTTGTTAATTATTTGATTTATTTCATTTTGTATGTAGTACTTTTTATTTTGACCTGATTGTTTTTTAAAATAATATATTCATAGAATATTATTACAATCTATACTGCATATTGAAGAGATACTTGTTTCATTGTTTAATTTCAAGTTAGATAAGTATACATTGATATATAAATATTTATTTATTTTTTCTTTAGCACAAATATACAATGTACAAAGAGGACTTAATGCTAAGTAGCATTTTCTACCCGTCAACCTGGACTAATAGCAAACACATAATATTATGTTACTTTGGTTATGATGGTATTTAGGTACATAATAAACTAAGTAAAATTCGGCTACTGTGACAGTACTACGCCATCTAAGTTTCTCCTATAGTCTTCCCAAACCCGTCTTACGGGGACGGTAACGCCATCTATTGGCAGTACTCTGAACTGACCAACTGAACACGCCAAATATTGCAAATGATGCGGGTGTGAACCCCGTCCTTGATCCAAAAAAAAACTCCTAAACTATTTTTTTTTTTAAATCTTTGTATAGTTTTTTTTGGTATCTACTGCTTTATTACAAGATTGATAAGTAGAGATAGATAAATTAATCGGTGCCAGACAAAGATAGCTATAGATTTAATTAGTAGTCAAAGTACGTAATTTGTATTCTGTGGTCAAAGTGAATAGTGTAAACATGAAAACTTGCGTTGTCTATGTATGAATTGTGTTATTAAGTTGCATTGACATGGATCGCTGTCTATCATTCTACCAGCACGTCGCGTCGTTCGCTCGAACTTTAACGGCGGCAAATAGTAGTTTTCACCAGTTCTCACCGGTTTTAACAGCTTTTCTCTGTTTTAACACCTGCGCGACTCGATAAAGATTTATCGTGGTTTCATTTCGCTTTAGGTTAGTTTCATATTTTATTGAGTTAGCGGCTGGCAACAGATTAAATGTATTATTTAATTGTGTACAAATGCAATTATTTTCGGAGAAAACTTCTTTTTTTTCTTAATCATTCTTAAACATACATACAGGTGAAGCTAATAAAAGGGTGTTAATACGCTTTTATTAGCTTCACCTGTATGTATGTTTGTATGTATCGGGATCCTTGGACTCAATTTTTACCCACTTTAAATGGTCAGATTAATTCAAAACTTTGCACACCTATCAGAGCCCGATCACAATACAATAATTTATTTATTATGTGCCATAATCCTGAGCAGAATCACTATTTCCACTAGTATATTAACTATTAACCTTCTTCTAAACTTAAATAAAAAAAAAAAAATTTTTTTAAACTAAGTATCACGCTTCAATATCATTAAACCGAACTAAAAAATAAAATAAATTTCAATATAAGAATATTCTTACTTATTATTTCGGTTTAATGGTATTGAAGCGTGTTTTTTAGTAATATAATTATTATTATTTATTTAGCTCTAAAACTCCCAGCGACAACTTCCACGCTCCCGTGACGTGACATGAGAAGCATGACTGTTGTTGTTGTTTATTTTTGAATTTCGAATCAAGCAGCAAAGTCAAGTTTGAGTCTATACAAAAATCCCTTCGAAAAATGTCATTTTTTTAATTTTAACAATAGTTAGGTATTTGTTTAAAACTATTTATAGTGCTTCCCAAAATTTTGAATTGCGTGCACTGTAGTTATGACGTCGGGTATGTGAGGTCTTAATTATCTGGGATTTATATAATTATCTACTGTACTTCAAAGCATAATTTATAGAGAATTATTCTGCTTGAATCCGATTTCAAACGGATTTACTAAAAAACAAGGTTCATGAGAGGGAACCTTACATTTTAAACTTGGCATAACTACAAGTGAAACAACTGTAAAGTCGCGGACACATTGGATGACTCAAGGATAGCATAACAAAAATTGTTGTTGTGTGTTGCTATCTTCGAGGTCCAATATCAGTATTAAAGTATTTTTGTACGCATTGAAGCACACTATATATATAGTCCATACGCATAACTACAGGTAAAACAACTGTAAAGTCGCGGATACATTGGATGACTCAAGGATAGCATAACAAAAATTGTTGTTGTGTGTTGCTATCTTCGAGGTCCAATATCAGTTATAGTATTTTTGTACGCATTGAAGCACAGTACATATATATTCCATACGGACAGTAGTGTATCGCATCCGTCAGTGAAAACCGCATTTTAATCGGTCAGTAGTTTTTACGTCATGCGCGAACATACAGACACTATTTAAAAAAAACTTGTTCTGTAGCATACTTTAAATCCCCTGGTCATTTTTTTTAATCATCTTCTTTGTTTTGGCCTTTTGTTACTTAGTGCTTTATTTTAAGTACTAGCTGTGCCCGCAGCTTTGCCCGCGCGGTCATTTATTTGGATTGAAACTAACCTAGGTACGTGTTATTCGAGGACCAAAATTAGAATTTCGTTCTGCCGTTGGAAGGTATTTTATCAATTTCTCGGCTTCTAAAATACACAATTTTTTTACCTTAAGCTATCTAACAGTTAAAACCACATTGCACTCGGTCCAGTAGTACATGATGCGCGAACAGACACACAGGCGCGATTTATAAAATTGTTACAAAATTGTAACATTTTAAAAATTAATATTTTTATTATAACATTTACAATCATAAGTATTCTGATAGAATCATAACCCTCCTTTTTTGTAGCCGGGTAAAGACCTGCCAGTAGATAGCAACCCTCGATCTCCAACTGGCATTAGACATCAAACTCGAAAACAATGCTTCGATACACTACTGTCCGTAGGACTATATTATGTGCTGTGATTAAAGTCCCCTATCGATTTATTATGGTTTGATCCACGGAATAGAAAAAACAACTACATCACGTACCTTGGAGTCCTATTCTGCACCACTATTAAACCCTTCTTGTAAGTGGGTGTGTATTATTGAGATGATTTATGCTTATTTGAAAATAATGCGTTAACAACTGCTTCAAAGAGTATATTGTATTTTTTACCTATGAAATATTTGTATGCAAGTTATGATTTAATTTGCATAACTGCGGCACAGATTACGTTCACACGTTGCACTTCCACTTGTTGTTTCTATTCCGTGGTTTGATCAGTGGCCGCCAGTTTTTTTTACCTTTTTTCTCTTTTGCTATGCCATAGAATTACTATATTTACTTGACCGTGCCACAAATGTTAGAAACCCTTCTATGGGATCACATTCCTATTCAAATAGAACAAGTGTCATCCAAATCGGATCAGGAATCGTGGAAATATGCAAAATAACAATCTTTGAGCAGTCGAAATGAAAACCCCCTCCTCTTTACCTGACTACGACGAAGCAATGGAAGGGTAATGAGTTTAACTGCTTATGTACGTATGTATGTATGTATATATGTGGATATTTCAACATAGCGTCCCCCCATTTTGACAAGTGCGGTATCAATCAGTTCGTCTTCATGTATGTCTTCATGTGTCATAGGGTATTTTTTTTAACCGATTATTGCAAAGCAACGGAAGGGTTATGTGTTCAAACTAAAATCTTGGTCCTATTTTGACAAGCGACGTATCAATCGATTCGTCTTTATTTATAGAGTGTCATAACCTATTTTTCCCGACCGTAGTCGGGTTTTAGTTTTTGAACCTATGTCTTGTTGGTGTTGATTAACAACTGTTTTCATACTATAGATAGTACAAAAAAATGGATTCAAAGATACATAGATCAATAATGGCTTCTATTGTCCCGGGAAAACGACAAGGAAAACAAAAATATACGAGCAGTGCTGCAGGGCAAAGCAAGTTAATTTCTGACCCATGATCTATATTTTTAGGAAGTGCATTTATTATATTTAATGATTCTTTGGTAAGTTATGGTTATAAAATAGTTATAGTTTACATATGACATACAATCTTACGACAAAACTGAAAAATATATAAACATAACTGCTAAAACAAACGACTGCGAACAAAAATGAATGAGGAAAAATTTAAGTGAGCTATGATGATTTTAAGTTGTCTAGCAACCATCTAGACAACTTAAAATCATCATAGATCCTAATTATTCATTCGAAATGAAAAGTTATAACAGAAAACTAAAGATGGTTTTCAAATACCTATTCAATAATACCCCACTTAATATAGTTCGTCGACTTAATTTCTTATTCTTTTTCACAATATGGAGTCTGCTTGACGCCATATTGAATTTCGATTACTGTCATGTCTTTAGTAGCACTTGCAACACAAGATTATGACAAATCGAATAACGTAATAATCATCAAAATTGGTTGCGCTTGGTCTTTATAATCCCACAAAGGAACATACAAACATACATACTCGTAGGCTGATAAAAAATACTCCCCGCGCAGTCGGGTAAAAAAGAAGCCGCCGTTCTTTTTTACCCAACTGCGCGGGGAGTATTGTTTATAACCAAACCCTGGGACCGCCTCCTGACACTGCCCCACGTTGGGCGCCAGTGTCACGAGGCGGTCCCAGGGTTTGGGTTGCTCCCACTAACCCAGGGACCAAGCCTCAGTGACACAGAATTACAGGAACAATTATAATTAGGAGCACAGGAACAGGAGGAGATGATTATAAACGGCTTATGAAGGTATTCTTATATATATTTACAAGTCTCATATATATTTTCAATAAACTTATATAAGTATTTTATAGTAATAATTTGGTTTTTCCAAAAAATCAATATATCGAATGACAGGTTATTTGTATATTGAATCAATAATGGCCAACTATCAAAATGAAAAGAAATGGATTATGAAAGAATTAAGATATCAAAAGAGTATTATTTTAAAAGAGGTTTTGACCTCGTCACAATCTCCTCTATGCAAGCAGTCATTATGACCACGACTTATTATACTTAATAAATTATCCAGATTTCACCTGCTCCCACTTAATTAATAAGTCAGCAATTTTTCATAGCGATAGCGCACTCCATATTAAAGTTCAGCAATATTTCTTTCAGTCTTTATGGAGGGAGAAGTTTTCATTTTTAACCAGGTTATATAGGTAGGATTTTCGTAAGAGCAAATAGCAGAGTTACATTATGTTGTTATACGGCTAAAAAACACGAGTGAGAAGACTGATATACCAGCCTTTCTTTGTGGCTTGCCAGCATAAAACTCTTAGAGGAAGAACTTCAAAGTTATCTGAAACCTGTTCGGAGAATATCCGGTCTTCTGGCTTGTGGGTTTTTAGCCTAAGATATGTAGTTTAATATAAATAACACTCACGAAAGTTTTCAGTATCAAAAAGTTATAGAGTTTTTATATATATTTTCTTATATTAAACTCCATTATAATATTAGTGCCAAAAGTTTTTGTGTATAAGTGACAAAGGTTTGTGATTATTAGTGGCTGATTTGGGTGGAAGATTTGATTTGAATGACAAGTCGAGCAGTGCCCTTAACAACTGAAACACAATACAACAGAGACATGGAATTTTGTGGAGCAATGGTAGCCTAACGGTTCCATAGCGCAACTTAGAATCCAAGGACAACGGGTTCGGTCCTAGGCTTTTCTAAGTTATGTGCAGTTTTCCATCACTCCGTGCTTCGGAGGCCACGTTAAGCTGTCGGTCCCAGTTGTTATTGAATGCCAGAGGCCCTCGGGCGGCCTGACAAACTCTGACACTAGAGGACAGCATTACCTCATACGACAAAAAAACAAAGGAACTTGTAGGTGAAAGTGGAAAATGGGAAAATAAGCAGGAGTGACGATGGAAGGAGCACTGTACATAACAACATATTTTATTTAAAAAGATGATAAAGTATTTTATATATTTATCTTACCTATACAACTCAGGAGCTTTTAATCTGCAACAAGAAAATAAATCTTGTTAGGGGTCTCGTAAAACCATTCTGTTTATTGTATTTTGTTCTGTGTTTACACGAGCTAAGTCTTGGTCAGGGCGAAGTGCTTGTCGTCAGGACTTAGGGCCTTATTAATAAACCGACATCAACTCTGAGAGCGCTATTGAGAGCGATCTCAAGATGCTAATCAACATATCTTAAGCTGTTGATTGAGATGCCGTAATCAGCTGAGTAAGTGTTAATAATAAATCAATCTCGACTCTAAAGAGCGCACTTGCGATGTGCTTTGAGATGCAGAATGTTGAGTGCAGTCGATCCGTGACTTGAGAGCGTGATTGCCAGTTGCTAGAATCAAGAATTTCGAAAATATTATGTCAGAAGTTGATAATTATAATTATATTAACCATCATTATAGGAATATTTTTATATTCCTCTGGAAATTAACAAATTTATTTGGCATGATTGCGAAAAGATCGATCCGAAGATTTGGTAGATATCAGAACATGGCGAGGTTCCGCTGAAGTCTAAAAAGATCCGAAATCGTAACCAAAGGATACGCGCTGGAAATACTGCATGGCTAATCAACGAATTTTTATTTTCATAAATTATAGTTATTTTTTGATGAATTGCGTTAAGTTCTTTAATAGATAGTGTAACTTTGAAAATATAGACAAATATTATGGCTTACATCTTTTTTACAAAAAAACTAAAGTAAGGTATGATAATTATGTAGAAAATAAATATTACGTTTAATATAATCCCATTTAATTTAATTCAACTACATCTAAGTAATAAATTTTAACCTTACGCTATGTCATAATTGATCAAAAACCGAACTTTCACTAAAGAAAATAAATCGTTCATTCGTAGTTAATTCAATCTTGCTCTCGAGTTCTGGTTCGTGACGTAGCATCTTGAGATGCGGCTCTTGAAAGCGACATGATCTGAGATGCTCTTGAAATGTCTTTATTAATCAGCGACGATCTAAGATGCTGATCACAACTTGAGAGCGTATCAGTTGATATCGCCCTTGAGAGCTCAACCAAGAGCGATTTATTAATACGGGCCTTAGTCAGTACTAAGCTGCTTAGCGGAGAAGTAATCTTGAACAATTTGGGGTAACTACATGTCACATAGAAGGCATGCCGAGTCGTGTCAACAGTCACAGTCAGTGTTTAGTGTAAAAGCCAAGTAATTACCATGTTCTTTAATTTCTTATGTCCTGCTAATTTTCAAACGCCAAGGGCTATAATAACTAGCTTAAAAGCTAAGAAAACACGCCTGCCCTGCCATAAAAGAACTTATGCCTATAACTTATACAATGTTGGAATGTTTGATACCCATATTGTAAAACTCAAAGTTTTTTTTTTCGGATTTGGTTATGGAACCATACCTCCGCATACAGGAATTTAAAAAAAATGTATTCTATGTTATTTGGGGGGATGTAAGGATTCTTCTAACTATACCCCATACGTCTAAATATGTTTAGGCATCTAAAAGTTATGGTGGAATAAAGAAACTCACATACCTATACAAACAAACATTCACGAATCCTAAAAACATTACACTCCTTTTTGGGGCAGTCATGTACTTACATTACTTCTCAAGTTTTAAACGATAAGTACTAATTACAAGCACTAAACACGTGTAAACTAGGCAAACATATTTAATGAGAAACATAGAGTTGATTAACTTCATATAAAATATATCTACGTAAATGAAAACAGATCAAGGGAGTGGCAGATTACTCGTAGATGGCGATGAATACAAAATCCAGATAAATTACTAATCATATATGTTTTTTTCTTAGAAGGGAAAATAATCATAATTTATTTTTGTATTTCCTGTTATCGCCGTTTTTTAAAAAGTTTTTACTCTCATTTAAGCTGGACTTTTTGTTAAACAATTTGATTTGTAAAGATAATAACAAAAGAGTATATTATTATTAATTTGTTTTCAGCCGTATTCGTCCCACTGCAGGGCAAAGGCCTCCTTTCCCTCCTTCCATTTCTCTCGGTTGAGAGTTGTTTTGGTCCAATTGTGACAGTATGAGTCAAACTCGTCCCGCCATCTCCTTCTGGGCTTGCAGCGACCTCTTATGATATTCTGTGGCATCCACATTGTAGTTTATTAATAATAATTTATCTAATAGC
This sequence comes from Alsophila aescularia, assembly GCA_946251855.1. NCBI lineage: Eukaryota > Metazoa > Arthropoda > Insecta > Lepidoptera > Geometridae > Alsophila > Alsophila aescularia. Next base: position 12,681,092 of record OX276385.1, read on the forward strand.
TCAAACACTTCTCAAAATAATTCAAACGATCAACTATAGAATTAAATCACACATTAAACCCATCACTCTACATTCAAATTCTGATCAACCGCGCAGCCTCTACCTATACTCAACTGAACCTTCCACCATCAAAATTGCACCTTCAACTTGCAATAACTCTCAACAGGTAACACAATAACAAAACCGCGATCATAAACCTTCAGAAGGGTCTAATATAAGCTACAATTCGGAGTACGACGATTTTCATTACCGAAATTTATGTAGCAACCCCTACTTCGAAATGAAAGGGGCACAAACATGCTCAAAATGCATCATGGCATAATAAAGAGGTTAGAGAGTTTTGTGCGGGCGGTCTTTCCCGCGCGATTCTATAGTGTGATGTGAGTAACTTTTCTAGAATTTTTTATTTGGGATCATCCTAGAATTTGAATCAGTAGTATTCTGTTTTTGAATTTGGGTCAGTAGAAGATAAATAATACAAATGCCTTTGTTGTCAATAAACGGAGAGGATGAAAGAACTCTGACATGACTATTCCGCCTCAACTTTCTATTTAAATTGTCTGCCATTGATAACATGAATAAATAAAATTAAAATAGCTAATGGAGCTGGTGGACTAATTTGTTTTTTGGAAATCTTAATAACAAGCCACGCCCCACGGTTTCACCCCCGTGAGATGTGATGATGATAATTCCAGGGTGTAAGCTATCTCCATTCCAAAATTCATAAAAATCCATTCAGCCGTTTGAGAGTGAAGTATGATGATGATGATGATGATGATGAAAAGTAATCCTATATGTTATTAAAGTGTATAAACTATCTCCATTCCAAATTTCAGCAAAATACATCTAGCCGTTATCGCATGAAAGCTCCCCCAAACAAACAAACAAACAGACAACGCTTCACTTTTATATATTGGTGTGAATATAATAAATTAGCACACCAGTAATGTGGGATTTGAGTTCTTTATTTATATATATTTGTATGTATATAAATAAATATATTTAATTAATGATTATATAGAATACAAAATAGGAATTCAAATAGAAGTGACATAAAATATTAAGCTGAAAACTGAGCAGCAATTTTACCCGTCGCATATAGAGCGCACGTCTAAAGCAACCTGTCGCTCGTAAAATGTACGGAACGCTACGACATGGTAGTGAATGTAAATGTTATAGCCTTATAGCTTTTATTGCTATTATGTAAATGTCCATACTGTTAGTGTTATATGCAAATTATTTTCTAAAGGAAACTAGGGAATTCCAACTCTGTTTAGTTAATTGTTTGATGGGCTTATATTTAACTAGGTTTCGTAGATTTACTGGTACCTAAATACACCTAAAGACTCAGCTAAGTTGGTTCTCTATCTAACTAACTATATCTATACTAAAATAAAGCAGCACTTATGTACCAAAATAACTGTACCGAGAAGATAATAAAAAAAATGGTCTGGTGTACTTAAAATAGGCTACTGATCAAGAATATAACATTTTTCAAAATTGTGTCTGTTTTTGGCTGTATGTTTGTTTGCGCATCACGTAATAACTACTGGACCGATTGCTATGTGGCTTTAACTGTTAGATAGCTAAGGGTTTGACTTTAAAACTAGGGTAGTAGGTATTTATTGCTCGGCATCTAATCATGTGATTAAAAAAACTATTTGACAGCTGAACGAATACCTATAGAAGTCTTTAGTATTTGTACATTATAGATACTTTTAGTCCTGGAATAACGTGTATGTGCTACGTATGGAAATAACTTCGCGGGCAAAGCCGCGGGCACAGCTAGTGTTATGATATAACTCTTATCTAATTTGACTGTTAGTCTATTTTAAATTAATCTTAAATCTGGTTTCAATTTTATGGTATGGGAAGAATAACTTATAAAATAAACTCAAGGCTTAGATTAATTGGTTAGATACTTGTTAACTGCAAGCTTTTTCATCTGCTTTATGCACAAGAAACTCTTTGAGTTACTTATTAAAAAAAAAAGAAGGAATAGATTAAAAAACCTATTGTACCAACTGAACAGCATGATAAAAATAAATTTCCGATTTGACGACGAAGACAAAAAGCTTTATAACGTTTTCGTGGAAATAAACTGATACACGGCTTCCTATATTATTCTGGGGAAATTACTAAAAAGGCAATTTCCGTTCAATATAGAGGGTTACGGTTATTCCGGGATATGTAGGTACGTGTTCTTGTATAAAATAATATTATTAAAAAACGTTTAAAAAAAAGGTTTTATGCAGTAGCCATGTCATCGTGAAACTTAGAAAGGGTTATCACAATTAAATGCATATAAAATTGTTGTGTCTGTGCTGTTAATCGTTGAGGAGTTCCCAAGTCAGGACCCAACCCTGAGTGCAAAAACCACTCAGGGTTGGGTCCTGTGAATAAGTGAATCAGACACAGTTGTGGCCACAGAAGTACCTAGTAACCAGATTAATCTGGTTACTTGCACTGCAGTAGATAGGAACAAAACTAATAAAAACTAAAATAAATGAATTCTGTATTCTGTAGCATAAGAGGATGTGGTTCTATTTCAGCTTGTAATATTTAATATAAACAAACATACACATGCATTGCAAGTAAATTAAAAGCTTGTCAATACTTTGGTTATAGTTTTATAATTTAAAATTTAATTTAAATTATCTCTCTACGAGTATATCTATTTAAACTTATAACTAGCTACTGTGCCCGCGGCTTTGCCAGGACCAAAAAAAATAAAATATACGAAATTTTAACAAAATTTGTTGTGCCGTCAAATAATTTTATGGATATCTCAGTTTCTGCTCATCAGATTGAGATACTATGTACACCAGATTTTTAGTCTAAGCCTAAGCTGTCCATCAGTGAAAACCACATTTCAATCGGTCCAGTAGTTTGTACGTGATGCACGAACAGAAGACAAACCGACCGAAAGACAAAATTTAAAAAAAAAACTTGTTCAATAGGTTATTTTTGTTTCCCTAGACCATTTTTTTTATTATCTTTGTGGTACAGACTTTTTGTTACTTACTGCTTTATTTTACGTATGGAAGATAGATAGAAGATAGATAAAACAGTTACAAAATGTATGTACAAATAAGATAATTTAAAAATATTGTATTTAAGACTTCAATTAAGCTACTGAACAAGAACATGACATTTTGAGAATCATTGTTGTTTGACTGTTGGTCTGGATGTTATTTCACGCATCACGTAAATATTACTGGAACGATTGAAATTCGGTTTGTTCAATTAGATAGCTTAAGTTTTGAATTAAAATATGGTATTTTAAATCTCAATCCGATAAATAGAAGCCGAACATTCGTTAAAAATTATTTTGAGAGTTGAAGGAATTTCGATATAATGTGTAATGTTAAAAACACATAGGGTACTCTAACCCAGAAAAATAACCACGCGAGCAAAGCCGCGGGCACAGGCAGTAAAAAATATATAAGTACCTACAATTTAATATATAAATGTAATATTTTTGAGATGCTGTTGACAGCGGAGCAGGGAGTCAATTCGGTATTTGGGAATGCAGAAATAAAAATCGTGCCCAGATAAGGAATGCGTGCATTTGTTAACACTAATGTGATGATAAATCCATAATATAATTATTAATTAAACTGGCACACAATTTTCAATTCCCGATTATTAAGATTAGAATCAGTTTTTTTCATATTCGGAAAAGGAAACAACAAAAAAGGAGGTAAGATGAGCTGTCTTATTAGTACCTTGTTACACAAACGGAGCAAAAAATCAATTATCTTTTTTTAATCATCTCAAAAGTACTCCACATAATAATGATAAATCCTATTGTACCCTGCTACAACTTTTTCCTGCTTTCAATATGACTGTATTTCATAATTATATTTCAAAATTAATAAACGAGAAAAAATATATGTTTCAATCGCCGAAACCACAGTATACCAACAATGCAAGTCACGTTCAATTTTGCAAAGAAGTAATACCATGAAAGTTAATCAACGGTCAAGCGTCGGGCCACTCGAATGAAAAAGCAATTTGTATGCGAGACTGAATAAAAGGAAATAACTTTTTTGTAAAAACATGCACAAGTGGTGTTGGGTGCAAGTTAAGAGAAAGGTGTGGTGAACACTGAGATATTTTTCTATTACACTTATAACTATGATTGTGTATTGTCTGACTGGTGAAGGTGGTCTTAGGTACGTAATCAAACGGTTGCAGGTTCGAATCCTGCAAGGTGCAGTCATTTGTGTGATGAGCAGAAATGTTTGTTTCCGAGTCATGGATGTTATAATATTCGTATATATGTATGTTTATCCGTTATCTAGTACCCATAGTACAGGGTATCCTAGATTGGGGCTAGGTAATTGGTGTGGAATTGTCCCGAATATATATTATTATTATTATTATTATTAGTGAAAAAGTGGTTTTACAAGCTATGTATATATCTAACTGCAAATACTACTAAATGCAAGTTATTAAGTTTTATCAAAAGTTCTTGTTCCACCGAGATTAATTCTGCTTTCATGAGTTCTCCTTATAGTAAAATACTTCGTAATTTTCATAGAAATCGTTACACCCGTTTTGGAGAAACACATTTTAATATTTACACTCAGTATTTGCTTTGTTAATTATGGGAAATTGTTATCATAGTTTTTTGTCAAGATCTACGCTTGAAAAACTCATAACAACAATTTTTGATAATTATTTTAAATCCTTTTTTAACTATTCTCTTTCAACAGTCGGATAAAAGCACAATATAACATTAAGTAAGTTATCATCTTATTATATTAAGTACTATTATATGGGTTCTATACAGCATGTACTTTCTTCCATTTCTCCCTATCAGCCATCGCCTCAGTATTCACTCCCTTCTTATATTACACCTGTCATCTTTCACACAATCCATCCACACGCTTTTTGTTTTTTTTTTAAACCATTTATATTCATTTTTGTTTTGCCCTAGTACGGCGAAGCAAGGGAAGAGTAATGAAATTAACAGTCTATTTATGTCTGTAAGTATATATGTGGATGTTCCACCATAGATCGCCCCTATTGGTCCGATTTTGAAAAGCGAGGTATCAATCTATTTTTCTTCAGATACAAAGTGTCATAGGCAATATTTTTCACCCAACTATGGTGAATCAAATGAAGGGTTATGTATTCAAACTAAAATCTTAACCCAATTTTTACAAACAAGGTATCAATCGATTAGTCTTCATTTAGACAGTTTTTTTTACCTGACTATAGCGAAGCAAAGGAGGGGTTATGTGTTTAAATTAAAAACTTGGTTTGATATATAAGGTATCAATCGATTCGTCTTCATTGCAAGAGTGTCAAAGGCTATTTTTTACCCGACCGTACTCGAGTTTTTGTTTTCTGAACTTATGTATTATTAACACTCCTCGTCATGAGAGAAATGTCTAATGTCATTTAGACATTCCTCTATCCGCATAGCATGCAGGTACCAAGGTTATTTAATCATCAACTGTTCAGGTACTGGCTGGCAGTCGTTGCTTTCAAACTTCCTGTAATATACTCTTTTCTAATTTTATCCATTTATCGTTAAGTTTAAAGAAATCGCTATAATTAAATAAATTCTGTAGAGTATTACACACAATTATTTAAAATTAAGTTAATCTAAATTTAGAAAATTAGAACGGTTACACCATCAGATAATTTTAGAGGATCAACTGGGTTACAAAAATTTCAGGTTACAATAATATAAAAGTATTGGGTGGTTCTCGTCTTCTATACCACAATGCCCGAAGACAAAAGTCTTCAATAGGTGCGTCCTACCTGTCATGACCTACGGAGCCGAAACATGGACACCGACGGTTAAATTAGTCCACAAATGTAAGGTCGCTCAGCGAGCAATAAAGAGAGCTATGATTGGAGTTTCTCTGAAGGATCTCAGAAAAACAAGGTAACCGACATAGTTCTAAGGATATGCAAGCTTAAGTGACAATGGCTGGTCACATGTCCCAAAGAACCGATAACCGTTGGGGTAGACGAGTTCTCGAGTGGATACCACGTCTAGGCAAATGTAGTGTAGGACCAGTTAAGACCAGTTAGACCAGTGTAAGTGGCCAGTTGGAGTAACGACCTGCAAAAAACGTCTGGAAAAAGTGGATAAGGGAGGTCTGAAGACCGAGCGCAGTGGCGTACATTAGGAGAGGCCTACGACGTCTGGACGTCTGCTGGCAGTGGACAAGTATAGGCTGATGATGAATGTGGGTTACGTGTGTCATTTTGGGGTGAAACATTTCACGGTATAACTATACTAGTATACCCACAATTAACATAATTACAAAATATGGTTTACTTTAAGGTGTCCGATTGTTTTGTAAGTTTTTTGGCAACGAAATAAAAATTATTATTATTATTAAATTATTAAATGAAATGTCACCTGTAGCCAATGTAGCAAGCGTATATCCCTGCCGTAGCTTAAAAACGCGTAGAAATCATCACTGAGGCCATGTAAAAGTATACCCGCTCGACTTCAGAAACTTCTTCACGACCTTTTTTTATTTTTAACCCTCATCCATCTCAACATTTTCTTCTCTGCTGTATGCAATCTTTTTTTATCTGACCCTATGGTTGACCAACACTCAGATCCATATAAAATGATAGAGGTTAATGATGTTTTTATAGATTTACCCTATAAGTTGGTGAGCCAACATGAAAGTAAATCATAAAACAAAATCCGCTTACGCTCATCACTTGATCCACTGACCTTCCAAGTAGAGATTTTCCGGGACACGAAATCCGACGCTGACAAGACGGCTTGTCGCCGCCCCCGGGTCCGAGTGTGGAATTTTTAAATTATACAAAAATAAATGTCAGTTTCACAGGCTGTTTGCTTTAGCTTAAAGTTTGTGGATTTAAGGATGAAGAGCGATGAAATGAATCAGCAGTGAGGAGGCCATGTTCTTGTAAAACATTTTTTGAGTTTTTGTTTCAGTTTTGTTGTGATTATGTCACAATTTCTGAATCTATACGGCATATACATAGAAGCCACTAGATAAACCGAGGCTACATTTAATATTCTAACAAGCAGTTCTCTGTTTCTTGCACTTCTTCCTTATAAACTCTCATCTTCTTTTTATAAGTATAGTTTTGGTTTAAATAGAGATGAGCAGAATTCTTGGTAAGACGGGAAGATAAAAGATCAGTCAAAGTGATAGGAGTGTCGCTCAAGAGGAGCGCAACGTTCATGGGACAGACCTCCAGCCCTACGATCAGATGACATCGTGAGGAACGCAGGAATGGACTAGATAGACTTGCCCAGGTCAGGAACAAATGTCGTGAAAGAGAGGAGGCCTTTTCTATCTAGACTACTGCTGTACCAACATGGACCAACTGACATTATAAGTAATGTTACTAGCCTTTCTCTGCTATTTGCGCACTTTATTTAATTTTGACTAATTTTCTAGCAAGGCTAGAAAATTAGTCAAAATGCTGTAGCATCATGTAAAAAGTTAAATTACAAGTAATGTAACTAGCCGTTCTCGCACACTGCTCTCATCGTCTCACGTCCCACACATTCTAAGTATCGTAGTTTTGCCTACGAGTGCTGTAATAAAACAATAACTAAATGGACTGAAATATCTGAAACATCTTAAATCCTCGTGCAAACCAGTAGTGCAGATTTATAAATACAAGCTTTTGAAATTGACGCGGTTAGTCACACCTGCACTACGTGTAATGTAAATTGAGTTAAAATTCTGCAAGACTTCTGGTACAAGTCCTTTTCTTGTAAAGGTTTTGCCACCAAAAATATAAGGATATCACATTTCAAAGACATAAGACATCCATCCCGTTAGAAAAGCGTGATCCTAATCTTTTTCTATCACTCTCTGTCCAAAATCCAATGAAGATTGAGAGCAAGCGAGAGTCTTTGTAACTTACTCTTTAATTGTCCCAGAAGAATCAGATAGGCTGATGGATGACGATAGGGCAGATTTTGTGTATAAAACCTGCCCTATCTAAAACATAAAAAGGCTACTTTATCAAAAAAGCAGGCCAGCACAGTTTTCAACTTAGTGTTGCACAGTTTTTCTAACTTCTTGAACGCTGACTTGAGTTTCCTCAATTCCCGACATATTTCACCCAAATTATTACACCGAATAACACCGCACAAAAACACGCAAATAAAAGTGTAATCGAATCAACCGAATGCTTGTTCTGTACTAAGGTAATGGTACAGTAGTGTTGCAGTCAGTTGTTTAAGTTCATACATATCAGAGAGGTGACAAAATAATCTGAGAGCCAAAATACATACACATGATACGATGTCGCCTTATGGCACATTGCGACGACGTGTCGCGATGCGATGAAATGGATATTTCGAAAAATTCGCGATACGACATCACAACATTTCACGATGCACGAAACGAAGTCATGTCGTGAAAACTGATGTTGCAATCCTGCGCCGGTGCCGCATTTGATGTTTTATAATCAAAGATGACGCATTACATTGATGCAGATAACCTTATAATGGACGAGTGTCTCGTGATATGAAACAAAACAGAAGAAGATTACAAGGATAAAACTAAGAAAACAGCAGCGTGGAAAGATGTGTGCGCAAATTAATTCCTTGATTTTGATGAACTAAATATACACAGTGACATTGAATTCGATATTTTTCTTAAACGCATGTATTCAGTACTTTATTTAGGATCGTTTATAGCATTCACTAAAAAAAACAAAAAGAAAAATAATTTGTCTTAAGCTGAAATGTCTATTTCACTAAGCACGCAACACGGCCGCGACGCGTGCGTCATGCGTCATCTTTGACTATTGAACATCAAATGCAGCACCGGCGCAGGATTGCAACATCAGTTTTCACGAAAAGACATCGTGTGGTGCATCGTAGCACGTTGCGACGTCGTATCGCAATTTTTTCGAAGATTTCCACGATACACATCGCATTGTGACACGACTTTGCAACGTGCTAAGAAGCAACGTCGTACAAAAATATAAAGCGTATAAAAGGCGTTCTTTGTATGACATACTTACACTAACTCTGTAATTCGAAATAGAAATACTCGTAGTAACATAACTTGGTAAAAATAAATAACCAGTAATATCAAACTTCTTTTCACAATGACATTAATTTTCTCGTTAATCACTTTATTCTTATCATCATCATCATGTCAGCCTTTAGAAGTCCACTGCTTTATTCTTATATAGAAATTTATTTTTACTTTTTAGTTTGGTTTAACCGTATTAAAGCAAGTTATTTTTTTCGGTTTTACTTTAGAAATAGTATGAAAACACGGTATTTTTTTTAATATTTTAATCCTGATGTCCTGATCCGGATAATGGGACAACATTTTTAATTTATTGTATTGACATCGCAGAGCCCGATGTGTGCAAAATTTTGAATTAATCTGAACATTTAAAGTGGGTAAAAATCGAGTTTAATGATTCCGTTACATACAAACATACATACAGGTAAAGCAAATAAAATCGTGTTAAAAATTGATATGTGTTAACTGATTATGATTGTTTCGAAAATGAGTGACTAAAATTGAAAATAAAAATGTTAGTAAAACAATGACATCAGTTGAATGATTACCCAAATTCTCTGACGCAGATATGTTATAAATTATTATTTCTCAATATTTATTACCCTATCGACATCATTTCACTTTCTATGTGGTTCTTACACATTTAGATTTCCTGGCGGAATTTTCTTTCACAGTTTTAGCAATTTAAAATAATGCCAACCATACATCTTACACTTTTTGCTTCATTCAAAAACCGCCGAACTCAGTCACTGTTAGCTTTGTCCCTGGACCCCGGAAAGCGCAAATATTTACATAGTCCGGGTCCGTGTGACCGGATACCGGGATTACCCGGTGTTTACGCCCTCCTTTGATGAAGCAAAGAGCGATTATGGCGGCTACGAACGTTTCACAGTGTTTTTGATGTTTGAGAAGGTTTATAGGATGTCGTTATTTATATTAGCTTTGCAGGATTGTGGAGGATTGAATAGACATTGTATCTGTGATACTGAAAGTTTTTATGCATTATTTGCTTTGAAAAGTATTGTGTAAGTAAAGGATCTGGATTAATGTGGATTACCATAAGATCACAACCATATGAAGAGTTTTATTTTCTCAATAACTGACATTAAAGGTACTATATTCACAAATTTTTGGATTAAATTTTATAAGAATACATTACTTCCGAATCGTTTTATTTTGTTGTTTTTCGTTTGTTTGTCGTATGCGGTAGTGCTGGCCTCTGGTGTCAGAGTTTGTTAGGCTGCCCAAGGGTCTAACAAACTTTTTTTTTTGTGAATTATATGAAGATTTCTTGTCTGTTTTAAGGTCTCAATGTCACGGTTATTAATAAAATTTGCGAGAGTTGTTGTTTTATATATTTTTTAAATGCCTTGTTTTTCACGGCTACACCTTTCACGACTTGTAAAAATTATCAACCGCCGGGTAAAGACCGAATCTCCATTTTGTAACCAAGTAGAAACTCTGTAAAAGTTTCAAAAATTTCAAGTACAAAAGTCGAGATCTCACCTTGCCCACTTTTACTGAAGTTTGACACTCATTTGAATAACAAGGGAAACCTTTTTTCCTTTCCTTCTTCGTCTCGCATACTTTAGAAGTTGGTGCTATAAAATATGGGTGAATTTGTTTGGCCTTCTGATCGGTAAACTTATTTGTACGTATGAGAGAAGGAGTAAAAACAGAACATAACACTGAAGCGGGTTTTGAAGGTATTTTTTCCCAAAAAAATGTAAGTATATAAAGCCAAAGTGAATAAGTTTTTTTTTTATTTCAAATTCTATTTTATTTTGCAGTTTGAGCACGTGTTACTTTGACGAGACGCCTAGATAGGTATTTAACTGTCTTTAAAAATGTTATAGGCTCTTAGACACTACGGTCAGTACGTCAGAGATGTTTTACTTTGTTGGCGGTAGATGGTGGAGATAAAAGCCCTGCGGTTGGTAGGGAAATCTTGCTGTACTTTTGCTAAAAGGCAAACCGTGGTGACTAAGACGGTTAAAAGCAGACGCACACTGGCTGGCAGCGAAGGAAGACGGAAAGATGAGCCCGGTATTGGACGATGGGAGAGCTAATATATTTAGTCCATGCAAATTAATTGTAGTTGAATATAATTCAGCCATATTTAAACATAGGTTTGATGTTTTTTTCAGAACGTAACTTGCTGCACTCTGTAAAATAACTTGACCATTAAATTAACCTTCTGAATAAAGCCGGAATATCCTCTAGAATTGAAAGAAATTTTGAGCGAGGAATTTTTATTATTCGCTTAGGATCTTATATTTTTCGAAGAAACAAGTTGTTAGCTTTGCATTGCAAACGCGGGATAAAAACTGAAGCAAAATACGTTCTCATACACCGAATTCTCAATAAACAAAACCACCAGAAATGCAAAACACTGTGGTGTTAAACTATTAACCAAATAGTCGCACTACCCATATGAAGGCCCTAAGTGGCAAACGTGGAACATATCATCAGACAAATCTAATCTACGTTTATTCCGGGGTGCGGAGTCTAAATTTACTCGTCAAAGGGCTGACGCTGGCGGCCACTCGCAATTTGCTGCCTGAGTCTACAGTGAAAGGCAGTATGGAATGTGATGCATAACTTTATAACCATAGCCAGACAAATAAATCAATAAATTTATTAAAGCCGTTGGCTAGTAGTGGTATAGACTAGTACAAGTGGCGTGAAGCCGAGGATGTATTTACCAAGCAGTGGGATGACAAAAATGCTAAAGAATAAGAAAAACAAAGTTACACATAGATGACATAGATCAAAAGATTAGTTAGTTAAATTAGTAACAGGCTGTTCACAAATAGCTTTGATGTGCACAGGTTTAAAATATAAAGAAGATATAATAATAACTTATCACGGAATAAATATTGAACAAATACTTCATAAGTAGTACCTACCAAAACTTCTGAGCAATCTTCAATTTTTTAGGCCATGATTCCATAATACCTAAAAATGTTCATTGTTTTATTCGTGTTTTCTTTCAATTAGTTAATAGTAATTAATTTGTGCAGATGACCTATCGATGAAAAAACTGCGCTTTTCGGATGGACCGTCTGTCGTAACATCCAAGTCGCAACGTGCACTAATAATATAGCTGTTATATTTCAACACAATCTACTTTGACACAAGCATCGAGCTCTCAATTTGTGTCATATAATCGCCCTACTGCAAATGGTACGATCGGTCGATGAAGTTAAATACAAACAACTAGCAATAGCTCGTGGCGTTCTGTGAGGGAGGTCTTAAATCAGCAGAGGACTTCTGGCTGATGATGATGATGATTGTGAAAGTAATTTCTAGGGAAGGTATGCATCTAATACATAAAAAAAATATGTCATGTCGTTAACTTGTCTTTAATTGAACTCTGTTATTATAATATAATATAGCAATGATTGACAGATTGTATGTGCTGATACGAGATACCATTGGTAATGATATTTTGAAATAATAAATTCAATAAAAAAAAGTAATATGCTTTACCTAGTTATAATGTAAAAAAACTGTAAAAGCATTACATTTATGTAACTTTTTTTTTATATTAATTATGTACGCTATTGGTTTTCTATAATAAAAAATAAATAAATAATATAACGTGGTAGCCAAATTAACGTTTATTTTTTATTTTTTTAATATCCACAAACGACAGTGGTACTTATACTGATATTGAATTGTATTGGTCACTGCCTGACCATGTACAGGAGCATAGACGGCCAAAGGGGTGGACACACGCTTGTAGTTATGATAAAAGTCGCCCAGTTCACATGTTTACTTGCTGTTTCTTTGAGGACGACTCTACTTGGAAAAGGTAAAAACTTGATCTGTTTACTGTTTCTTATTCTGAATTTCTATATATTGCAGGGTTTTATTGAGTTTGTTTTTCTTTTACAAAAGTATCCCGACCAAAACTTATTTAACCTTGATTCTCTCCATAATAAGGTTGTCTGGAAGAGACTATAAGACCGCCAATTTTACTATTTAATTTATAATTGGTATCCTTGACTGTATTGTTATGTACTGTATTTGTAGGTGCGCTCTTTGATCCACGATCAAGGTAGGTGCTATTATGTCAAACTCATAACCAAATTATTTAGCAAAATCATTAGTATTGTAGCAAACGTCGAAAACATTGTGGATAAAACATGCTTTTTTTATCATAACTTGTACCTAATCTACTGTTTGTATCTGAAACAAAAAACTGTATAAATTACAGATTTTTAACCACTAGTGGACTTTACTAGTCAACTTTAACTGTCAGACTAAGTAGCTTGAGTCACATTTATGACACAGTACATATTTTTATAGTCTTACGGACAGTACTGTAGTGTATCGAAGCATTGTTTTCTAGTTTGATGTCTAATGTCAGTCGGAGACCGAGGGTTGCTACTGGCGGGTCTTTACCTGGCTACAGAAAAGGAGGGTTATGATTTTATCAAAATACCTATGATTGTAATATATATAATAATAATTATCATTTTAAAATGTAATTATTTAAAAAACTTCGAAAGACTTTCAATTCGTCGACCGTTTTCCATTTAAGATTCTGTAAACACACGCTCCCACTCAAATTATGTGACCCAAACTCAAACAACACACCCAAACTTCGGCCAGGTAGTCAGCGACATAACTCAAACTTATTACAAACCTCCAAACCCAATTTTCAACGGAATAGGTATAAATATTTCAATTTCCGCAACAACAAGTTTCCCGAACACATGCTAAACATCATCACATGGTATCTGTGGAACATTTATCAGACATAACCACGAACAAGTAATAACACTCGCGAACGGAGGGAAAACCACTACGTACCTATATAATGGGTAGTAAGGGATCTCAGTGAAGATAGGCCGAGCTGCCATGATAGATAGATAGATAGATAAATTCGTTCTTATACACACCACAAACAAAAATAACAATAATGAAGAAACAATAGTAGAAGTGTTACAATGGGCGGCCTTATCGCTAAAAGCGATCTCTTACAGGCAACCTTTAAATGTGGTGAGCATTTTTCGCTCATCTATGGACAACCAGTTTTGTATCGACGCAGTTTCATAGAATAAGAATTTATTTAACAATGTGGACAGGATCAAAAGTTGAAAACCCCGTATAATCGATTCGTAGCTGGTTTGGGGTGTTTAATTTAGGGCTAATAAATAAGGATCGTCATTTACTACTATAGTTGAGTTTAAACTTGTTTTATAATTAATATTCAAGCATAAATTACTATTCACGGATTCAGAGTTTAAAATTACCAGTAAAAATAATTAATATACAATGAGATTTTAAAACAGAAATAAAACTCAGTTGAGCGCGGTTAAATAATGACAATAAAGAATAGAATTAAAAAAATGCGTGGCTGCATTTTTTTTAGCAGCGTTAGTCTAATCTGGCAATACTAAGAATAAACAAAGAATAAACAGAACTATCAGCTAACTGAATACAGTAGTAGTGCTAAAGAAATAATCTCTAAAACCGCTTTGCAGACAAATTAATTAAATTATAGGTAGCAGTCCCTACTGTTTAAACATGTATGAAGAAGAAAATTCAATTGTTCTTTGTCGCACACACCTTTTCAAGTTATCCAATTAGGAGTTACTTTGTGTTCGCAGACAAAGATTTAACTTGTCTCAAGATAATGTGAGAGCATCTGTGACCCTTAGCCATTGTTAGCTCCGCGTATCAGAAGTTATACAAACTTTGCTGGAATTCTGAATTTGCTTACTCAGTCGCCGGGGTTATGTTTTGTTTCGTAGAATGTACGGATTCTCGCTTGGCGTTTGATTGACATTGCGAACGACGAGAATAGAATAGTCGGGTCATTTACATGACTGCGGTGTTGATATAATCTACAATTTCGTCAACTGATGACCTATCGATAATCATGTTATTTTCGACCTATTAGGTAACATCGTGGTCAATCGAGAGACATATCTTCTTAATCGAATAAACGGATTGTTACAGCGGAGCATACAAAATTCTTAAATACATTAGATAATGTTTTTAAGAAGACCCAAAGTCCAGCACTACCTCATACGACAAACAAACGGTTAGTGTATTCGGGTCCAACATTTATGCACCGTGGGTCCACATAACTTTTGCTCTTTTTGCCCGAGTATGGCGAAGCAAAAGAAGGGTAATTAGTTTAACAGTCTATGTATGTATGTAGGTATGTGGATGTTCTAACATAGCGTCGCACCTATTGGTCCGATTTTGACAAGCCAGGTATCAATCGGTTCGTCTTCAAGTATAGGCATAGGCAACTTGTTTACCCGACTACTATGAATCAAAGGAAGGGTTATGTGTTTTAACTACAAATTTGGTCCGATTTTGACAAATCAGGTAATAACCGATTCATCTTCATCGCAAGAGTGTCATAGGCAATTTTTGACTGAGGCAAAGTTTTCGTTTTTGAAATTATTTCTTGTTAACGTAAACAACTTTTTCCCACCATGAATGTCACTTGAAGTACCGCCAGCATCAACATAATAACCAAAAATATGTTTTGTTTTTATGCAAAGGTTTATCTACTTACTGTATACTATGTGAATCATGTCATGGGAAGCCGAGGTATGATTTTTCTTTTTAAGATTCAAAATTACATACAATATGTAAATTTCAAACCCTACCAGCCCGCTATGATTATTCTTATTTAGCTTTTCAACTTCAACGCCACGACGTGAAACCGTCGAGATTTCATTCACGCTTATTGCAGTATTCACTTTTCTGTTACCTGCGAGTACAACCTAACCCCGACTTGCTTTCCTAGAGCACTCAAATCATGCGTACGTCACGACGGCGCGCGTACCTAAACTAAACCATCCACAATATCGTGAATATCGTGAAATAGTAACAACAAAATTGGTGTTATAAAGGGTATAGATCTAAATATATAAATTTAAAATATAAACGTTTAGAAATCATAAGTTTAAAATACATAATATTAAAATACCGAATCGTTTAAATAAATAATTTTAAATTGTATAAAGTTTTTTATGCATACAAACTAAAAAAAATAAAAAAATAAAAAACTAAACAAAATAAACTAAACTAAATAATTGGTTTACCATAGTCACCATGCTTTGCAGGCGGATTGGTGACCGCAGTGTAACAAATATGTACTTGTAGGACGCTGCTGCCCATCTTTCGGTGTGTATTCCCTTAGTCGCCTCTTACGACATCCACGGAAGCATTGCGAGGGGTCTTATTCTAAGCGGAAACCCCCATGACACATTTACTGTACATAGGTAATCGAAAATTTCTTCAAATGTATTTAGATTAAATAAATGTTTGTTTTAATTAATGTATGCCTAGTAATATATCCTAAACTTAGACTATTTAACTATTATGCTTTTTATCCATTATTAATTTGAACTGTTATGTATTGTAGACTTTATATATATTAAATTTCGGTATTATATAATTCTAACAAATGAAATTATATATTTTGAACAATTCAATATTTTAAAATTATGTATTTTGAACTTATGTATTCTAAACATATTTATTTTAAATTTATATATTTTACATATGTACCCGTCATACAGGGCTTTCGTATTTGAGTTCATACCATTCAGGATAGTCCTACAGGATAAAAATGGTTAAAACTAAATCTGATCCGTGATTGAGCAGCGAATAGAGATGTCAGGTGCTTTTCGCTCCGAAAAATTTCATAATAATAAAGAGTACGAAGTGTCACTACGACGGACATCTCATGAAACTATCCGCTTCTAATCGTCAGCATCGTACAAAAACTTTACCACTTTCGCAATAGATAACTCGATTCTATCCACAATCGATTCCACAAATCGATGAATCTACTCGCAAAGCCAATAAGATTGATGCCAAGATACCGGATCATTATCCCGGCCTCGATGGAGATCGGGCCTGGCGTAATGGATGACGCCAATTCAATGGCGCCATCTCCTCATATCCCATTAGAGGTGACAAGGGATATCAGTGGGCAGATGGATTAAATTAGCTAAGAAAAAAAATATGAGTACTCAACAACAGATCGGATACAATAGACTGTATAGTCTGTTTATATATTTTGCCCATAGACCTAGGTGATACTTACACCTTTTATGTGCACGTATAGCGATGGGTCGATAGTCATTGTTTATTAAGCTTATGTCTTGGCGTCGTCCGCCGTTTCAGTTTCTGTCTCCTGCTTGATGCTTTTCTCCAAGCCTTCTAGGATCGGATAATTATCTGCTGCAGCTCGTCCTAATTTTCACGCCCATGCAACTTTGTACGTTTTTAACATATTTGCAGGCATCCGAACGCAAAATAACACTTATTTTACATCATTTAAATTCGGGCTAGGCCCATGACCTAATAAAACACGCAGATCGGATACAACAGACTATATATATATATATTGGAATGAATGGTGCGCAGATAAAGTAATACATAGATAGGGTTGACCACAGTACATACCACAGATATTTATAACAAAGAGACAAAAGGTGGAAAACGACAAACATGATAACTACAAGATTTAGGCTGGTAGCTGGTGTATTTTTGTTCCACATAAAATCCCTATAAAATTGTCGAAAGAAAACATTGATTCTACAACATACAAGCCAGTGAGCTGAGAATCCATTCAAAAGTAAAGTTAAACAATATCATTATCAATCAATATTAAGCAGTTCAATCACCAATAGGTATATAAAGCACTGAAATCTTGATTAAACTTTGTCTTATATCAACACTAGCATGCTTCTGAAATAGTTTTGGGTATTTAGTTTCAGCCGTAGCTAGGTAGCAATTAAAATAAGCTGGGTGGCCACCCAGTCCGATTTTTTTTCAATTTGTCACTGGTGAAGCGTCAATGCCTAAAAATTAGTTAGAATATTTTTCATTGATTATTTACGTATATTATAAATTAATAAACATATGGAAAACACTCGTATATAGTGCAGGCGCCCGCTCTCATGGATGTTATATTTTTGGTTTCATCCAAAACTCTGAGAGATGGCGTTAGCAGTCATTTCGCATGCATGTTTATGCATTCGAAGCTGGCCAGTGATTGGTCGACAGTAGAGTCGCAATGGATGCTTCTCAATCTACGTTGTGATAAATTACTTCCCTCGGAAACATAATCATATTTAATTGAAAAGACTTGAACTACTACTATTAAAACTGCAGTGTCTGACGATTTGGAGAACTATAAGTGTACAGTGCCTTCACGCTTGGAAGTGCTGTTTTTATCTTCGAATATTGTTGGAGCACCCACCCGCCGGTCTTCGGAGACGTACATCTGCTGTAATTCGTACCTCGAGGAGCTGCAGGTGTGCCTGGATTAATGAAGGGTTGAGTGGGCGTATTAATTTACTGCATATAGTGGAGATACGAGTGTTTTCCAATAGGAATTTTCAAATAGTTTTTTCAGCCATAGCGGTACGCGAGTACACACGGTATAGACTATTTACACGCCATACCAGTCACTACCGTTTGTACTATTCAGTGTACTATTCGTTAAATTTGTTGATGCGTAGTCTCCAATCAGTAAAACCCTAGAAAAGCAAGGAAAACTAAAGAAAATTATACTCACGACCACAGAATAAGTAATAGTTAAGGCTCAACACAAATTCAACACAAACTTTTAACGATATTCAACAATTCCAAATTGCTGGTTCGCCACAAAGCGCTAAGAAATTTAAACTCATAATGTAATAAAAGTAACGGAATGGTGTTTAAACCACTCCCTAAGAACACAAAAGGAAAGTTTTTATTCAATAGACCCTATACTAACTTAGGAAATCGATTTGAGGTAAAGTGGATAGGCCGGACAGTAAAATGACAGCCCTTTATGCCGGATAGCCAAATAGGTCATCTCTGTTATCTCTTTTCTTATTTTTTACTTACGGGAAGGGTAAAGAGTTTAACAGTCTATGTATGTATGTAGATGTGTGGACGTTCCATTATAGCATCGCCCTTATTGGCCCAATTTTGATAAGCATGGTATCAATCGATTCGTTTTCAGGTATAGAGTGACATAGGCTTTTTTCCCTAACCGTTACGGCGAAGCAAAAAATGGATTATGTGTTCAAACTAAAACCTTGGTCCAATATTGATAATCGAGGTATCAATCGATTCGTCTTCATCACAAGAGTGCCATAGGCCATCTTTGACCCGACCGTAATCGGGTTTTAGTTTTTGAAATATGTCTATATATAGCATAAGACACTCTATATATTAAGACGAATCGATTGATACCTCAAATGTCAAAATCGGATCAAGTTTTTAGTTTGAACTCTTGCTTTGCTACGCCGTATTCGGGTAAAAAAACCTACGGCACTCTAAAACGAATCGATTGATACCTCGCTTGTCTAAATCAGACCAATAGGGGCGACGCTATGGTGGAACATCTACGTACAAACACACATACATTCACACATACATATACTGGTAAACTCATTACCCTTCTCTTGCTTCCCCATAGTCGGACAAAAACACAATGCAACTGGTGTATGGTGAAATTAATAAAATCTCTGTTTTTGGAAAAACGTAGACATCAGTGTATTTTTTTTTTGACTCTTAATAAATTAAATTTTAATATTATTTAAATTGTTAAAGAATGTACGGAACCAGCGAGAATAAAAAATAACTACATATATTTAGTGTGTCATTGTCCCACGGAACTAGTGAGAAAAAAAGCTCAATATTTCGGTTACGGGAACCGTCCTCTCACGAAACTTCTGGGAACAAAGGCGTAAAACAATACATAACAAGTAAAATTATTAAAAATATACAAAGAAAAACAATTGCGAACAACATTATTGAACGTGACCGACCGCATCAGTAATCACACTAATGTTTTATAGGCGAAAGGTTGTATGTATTAAACGTTGTGTGCGCGCGCGCGCGCGGTGTGTTTGTGTGTGGGTGTGTGTGTGTGTGTGTGTATGTGTGTGTATGTGTATGTGTGAGTGAGTGAGTGTGTGTTTGTGTGTGGGTGTGTGTGTGTGGGTGTGTGTGTGTGTGTGTGTGTGTGAGTTTGTGTTAGTTTGTGTTTGTTACTTTTTTGGTGATTATACCCTGGATTAACACATAGGCTACTTTTTATCCCGGAAAATGTATGGTTTCTGAGGGACGCGGGTGAAATGTTCTTTTGAAGACCTATATTTTATACCTCACTCGATAGGTTTTGGTCATTTTTTGTTCCGTCGGAAATACAATATGGCAGCTGTAAGCCGTCATATTAGTTTTCTTGACATTTCGTATATTCTAAAGCACTCTCGTGATCAAGACGAATAACCAAACACATAACCCTCCTTATTCGGGTAAAAATTCGTTGGACTAATTATTATTTTAATGATACTCGAATTGACACGCAAGTAGTCGAACCTGAATTGAGTGACTGTTAAATGTGTTAAATTCTTCTAAAACCCAATGAAAACTGCGGAGGAAGCCGAAGTGCTAAATTGGGAGAGCTAGTTTCATTGAGTTAAAAGTATTTTATTTCTGCTTCCGTTTTTTTTACTATATTTTAAGAAGTATTTTTATTACCTGACTGCGCCGATGGTATTGTGTATAACAGCCTAAGTATGTATGTTTGTTCTTTTGTGGCACTCTAGAGACCAAACGCGTTGGTCAATTGTGATGATTCTTACGTAAATAATTTGTCTTAATCTTGCTAGTGTCAGTAAAGACATGACAGTAATAAAAAATCATTCGCCATATTGTGAAAAAGAAAAAATGAAAGTTGACGAATTCTGTGAAGTGGGAACTTATACCTATATATATTGGATAGGTAATAGGTATACGAATATAACCTTTGGGTTTTACTTATTATTTTTCATTTCGAATGACCATTTAATATAACATGTCATATCTTCAATGACAGTACTGTAATTTAATTTTCGACGAAAACATTTCAATCCGTTTAGTCGTCATACATACATTACGCTTAGTATAATGACCATGATCTTTAATGATTTAAAATTGATTAGCAACCAACCTCATTTAAATTTTTGCCTCTTTTTAGTATTGTTCGCAGTTGGATTTTTTAGCACTTTTGATTATTTCTTTTGTGTTTATTTGGATGTGCTAATAGTCAGTCGACCTCTTTAATTCTAACCAGAATTACCGGTTTTAATTTGACCGGTTACCGAACATCTTCCATCACTATGAATGGCGAAAGGTTTTGTTCCAACAGGCACTCAATATTAGCATATTTTTTTGAGAAGATGGTTGTCTTTCTTATCAGCTAGTTGTACTACGTAAACATGTTAATTTAAAGCCTTTGTTTATATCTTTGTGCCTGTTATACTAAAATGAAACGAGCTTAATAGTAATAATAATACATTAATTTTATTGCAACAAAAAATATGTCTAGATACCTAATTAGCAAAAACATAGTTAATCATCTTAAAACACAATTGATGAATCTTAATGAGTAATGTTATTAAACTAATATCATTTCACATTCCGCTCCATACAATCGGCAAAGCGGCATGCATATCCGCCATTTGTAAGGATTCGTATCTAATGCACTCACAGAGGGGAATTCCAGTATACCACTGTTATTTTATTGCTCCTTAAATCCCCTGGCACGCTTGCGCGATTACAGTGGGAGAAAACGTGCGATTCGGATATATTTATATTGGTATTCCTAGCAAATGAATATTGGAACATGAATGATAAACGAAGACTGGCTGTTTTAATTAGTCCTTCGTTCAAAAGGCATACGTATGACTTAACATGTTAATTTTTGATCTAATTATTTCAACATTAGAAATTGAATACCCGGCTTATTATATTTTACTAGATACAGATATATTCTGATAACCAACACCAACCAATTGAATAATATATTATATTTATTGTATTTATATCATGGGAATGTAGACCACACTAAAAGGTAATATAATCCCTTTTAATCCCCGAGGTACGAGTGCATAATAAAAAGAAAGACCTGTTCGTTTTGTAAGTTGATTAAAAAATCAATGTTATTTAAATTTTCGTTTAGTTATGAAATAATACATATAACTTAATACATTACATGTATTGTCAATATTTAATGCCATCAAGCAAATTGTCGAACAAGAAAATTTCTTGTAATATTTAATATTGCAATATATGAAAATACTAGTTTTCCCGCCGGGACTTCGTACTCGCGGACTACTGTTTATCGGGAAAAAAAGGATTTTATTTTCTTCTAGGATATTAAAAACCAATGCAGTAGGTATAGCACCAATGCTGACAGGCTTGTTATTTCGTTTCCATGGCAACCACAGACCATTCTGTGATGACAACCGTTCCTTACAGTGAGTAATCAGCATTTTCCATTTTCCCGTTAAAACTTCCAATTTTCTGTGATAAAAAGTATCCTATGTTTTATTTCAGGGTATAAGCTATCTCCATTCTAAATTTCATCAAAATCCGTCCAGCCGTTATCGCGTGAAAGCTCCCCAAACAAACAAACAGACAACGTTTCATTTTTATATATTGGTATGGATTGGTTGTTACCCATCACAAAACCAAATCACTTAGGTACCAATTCCCACAAAAGACAGTACCCACCATATCTTATCACCTTTCTAAAGCGACATTACAGGTTCTCGCCTCTCAATAATTTCATTTTAACTCGGTTTCATTTAAAGGCACAATCGTAAAAAATATTCAATAGCTTTCAGTCCTTTAATAGCCTATTATAACAAGGTATTGGGTACCGCTTTTTACGGGTACTTAGTTTTTATCATACTGGAATTTCTTGATGTGAGTTTTCATTATGTCATTATGGTTTTTGGGGAGGTACCTATTATTTTCTTTCATAATAATTATGAATTTAATGATTATATAACAAATCTACGGATAATCATTGTCAATAACAAAACAACATGTCAATTAAACTTTCAATTGATTCCATATCTGTAAAGATATGAACAAAAATACAGTTGAATTGGGAATCATCTCATATTGGAAGTCGATTAAAAATCAATATAATTTTGTACGAAAATTGTGGTGATATCATTTAATGCAATGAATGCATTGTGGTTTTCTCGGTAAACTGCAATAATCATTAAGCTGTTCATACTGTAAGCTGTTATTGAACAACAATGATAAAACTACTACATTTAATGCCTCAATGATCATTGTAAACACCTATAATAATTAGGTATGTAAAAAACTCTGTATTAACAAGTCTAAATATTACAAATGCTAAACGTTAGCAAGGAGGGAAAGCTACATTGTTATTTGCACACATACACAATCAATCAAATACAGTTGGCATTAGCAGACACATTGACATTCAATAAAAATAAAACTTTCTTTCTAATACTCTTCGTAATCTTGGTCTTTTGATCCTTTTAAGAAACAGGATCAATTAACACCTTAACTGAAAACGAGGAAATAGTCTTTTTCTGACAGTTTATTTTTCTGAAACTGTAAATACAGTTGGAAAAAACTCCAAAAGTAGGAGCAGCCTTCAAAGAACTTTTTAATGTAGCTATAATAGTTTAGGCCTTTTTACTTCCCAATTTCAAATTACCATGATTTTGAAAACATTTGATTGTTTGTAGGGGTTTTTACTCTTAACGGTTTTCGATTTTGTTAATAATTTAAATAAACACCAATAATATACCAATTTTTTCTTGAAAAAGAACTGGTAATAATATAAGTAACTTTTTAATGATAGCACTAACTCTTATTGGTAATTTATTCACTTATTAATAAGTACTTCTTCATCTCAACGATAAAAAAAAATACAAATACTGTCCCATTTTTTATTCGTTACAATCAACGCAGTTACAAGTGCGTCCAAGGATCCTCCAACTCCAATAAATCAATGTATGAGTTCCCGGGCTGGGAATTTATACGAACTGGCTAACAAGCTCTCCCGGGATAACTCAATGGGATAGATAAAGTATGAAAGGAAATGTGGAATGTTGGAAAGTTTTAAAAGAAATTAAGGACTTAACTTTACCTATAAGGTAATTTTATTTCTCGATTTTCTTCGTTCTCAACTTGTCAAGTCTTCTTCTTTCAATTTAAGTTTGTCTGTTATTGATGTGCGTAGATATGAGGTAAGTATAAGCTTTCTTGGCGAAACCTTACAAGGTAATTTTATTCTACGATTTTCTGTTGTTCACAACTTTTCAAGTCCTCTTCTTTCAATTTGAGGTTGTCTATTATTGATGTGCGTAGCTAAGAGGTAAGTATAAGCTTTCATGACGAAGACTTGTAAGGTAATTTTATTTCTCGATTTTCTGTCATTCTCAACTTGTCAAGTCCTCTTCTTTCAATTTAAGTTTGTCTGTTATTGATGTGCGTAGATATGAGGTAAGTATAAGCTTTCTTGGCGACACCTTACAAGGTAATTTTATTCCACGATTTTCTGTCGTTCACAACTTTTCAAGTCCTCTTCTTTCAATTTGAGGTTGTCTATTATTGATGTGCGTAGCTAAGAGGTAAGTATAAGCTTTCATGACGAAGACTTGTAAGGTAATTTTATTTCTCGATTTTCTGTCATTCTCAACTTGTCAAGTCCTCTTCTTTCAATTTGAGTTTGTCTGTTATTGATGTGCGTAGATATAAGGTTAGTACCTATAAGCTTTATTGGCGAAGACTTGTGAGGTAATTTTATTTCTCGATTTTCTGTCATTCACAACTTGTCAAGTCCTCTTCTTTCAATTTGAGTTTGTCTGTTATTGATGTGCGTAGATATAAGGTTAGTACCTATAAGCTTTATTGGCGAAGACTTGTGAGGTTATTTTATTTCTCGATTTTCTGTCATTCACAACTTGACAAGTCCTCTTCTTTCAATTTGAGTTTGTCTGTTATTGATGTGCGTAGATATAAGGTTAGTACATATAAGATTTATTGGCGAAGACTTGTGAGGTAATTTTATGTCTCGATTTTCTGTCGTTTACAATTTGACAAGTCCTCTTCATTCAATTTAAGTTTGTCTGTTATTGATGTGCGTAAATATAAGGTATAAGCTTTCTTGGTGAAGTAAATATAATCGATCTAACATGAAAGGAAATTTATTACATTTGCAGAAAGTATTGTCCGTTATTTTAAGTACCCTAGACATTTTTTGTTTTAATTATCTTCATTGTACAGATTTGTTGGTACTAGGCTTACTGCTTTTTTATAAGTATACATTACTAGTCCATAGATGTTGCGACAAAAAACACGTGCATGCGAGCTTTAAAATGGTATTTACGAAAGTTAAAGGGTTTCTTGGTGCGTACATACGCATCGCAAAAATGCAGCGTGCACACGCAGAGGTCGAATATACACTTTAACCTGATGGGTTATTTGCTGCGAGCTAAAGCATTGGGGTATGTCATATTCAAGCATGTGCTGCGATTCTGCGCTGCGTATACATATATCAAGGCACCCCTGCATTTAACTACCCTCTGGATTACCCATCCTTACATCTTCCATAGTATCTCGGTTACCGTCACAAAGTTTATTCAAATGGGATCTATCCTTTTTTTGGGAACCAGCTGTGCCAGCTGTGGCTTTGCTCGCGTGGTCCGTTTTTCTGAGATATAAGGATCCTATGTGTTCATCACATCATCATCATCATGTCAGCCTTTAGAAGTCCACTGCTGAACATAGGCCTCCACCAAAATCCTATGTGTTATATCTACCAAAACCAAAAATAATAATAGTACCAAATTCGTAAAACTTAGTTCTGAGGTCAGTCAGTATCGATTGCTTGGCTTCTAATCATAGAACCACATTCTTTTTAAGTCAAAATTTTTGCTAACCAAACAGAGAAAACCACCTAAAAAAATATTGAACCGATTTTAAAAAATATTTCACCTATAGAAAGCTACAAGTAACAGCAAGTAATAGGGGCTGAAATTAATTTATCAAAAATATATATTTCTCAATGAAAGACAAAAAATATGAAATTCTAGACCAATTACTTAGCCCCAAACTAGGATACCCTGTACTATGGGCACTAGATAACAGATAAATATACATATATACCAATAAACCCAAACCCACAACAACAATAATGTAACCCAAGGTATCAAAAATTTGCCAATAAAAATGGCTATTACCACAGAATAAATAATTGTACAAGTACAGAAGGATATCTGAGTGAAGTCATATAAATACATAGCGACCCTCGCTACAACGCAATAAAGTGCAATTTAACTCTCACAGCGCTGCGAGCTATCAATTATATTTACCTAGACGGCACTCGCACATCGCATGCAGGCTAGAATTATCGTATCACAATGCGCGAGAACTTCCATTGCTCTAATCGTTTCAGAATCGCTCTGTCACTGTTTCGCTCGGTAGGGTTGTATTAAGATATGACTAGATTCTGTACTATTAATTATTCTGTGATACGATATGACTTTGATATTGTAACAAAATAACGAAGTAATCATTTATAATGTTATTACTTATTATTATAAATTTTGATAGTTCTATTACATACAATGCCATTCTTATCAGAATATACCTTGGTCTATTCTGATAAGTATATACCTAGATACTAGTACCTCATTTATAATATCCCGTTTTCAGAACGCCGATAAGTTGAGATATCTACCTATGTATCATGTATCGTTGGTTGATTATGATTATATCTTAATAGGTACCTATTGCGCTTTGATGAATAACGGTCCTGTCTGAATTCCATACTTAATAATGAGTAAAAATTTATTTCTACCTACTTAATAAACTATAGATACCTACGTAATAAAAAAATGACAAAAAGTAACTACATAACTAGGACATACTTATTACCTTTCTATATCCTTTGGAAGCGTAAAGAATAACAAGTCGTCATTTATATCACTATTTAAACAGCCGAATGCTATGCAGTACTAGCAGGTACTGCATAGCATTCGGCTGTTTAAATTTCTTCTGGTATCTTCTTGGTAGTTATAATTTAAATAACTAGCTTAAGCTAAAAAAAAATACGTCTGCCCTGCCAAAAATGAGATTTTGCTAATAAATTATATACTGTTGGAATGTACTTATCAAGGCTTTCAATTTGATACCCATATTGTAAAAATAGGTCGAATTTGTAAAAGGAGCCATACTGCCGCCACATTGACTGTTTTCAAAAAAAATATAGCCTATGTTACTCGGGGAGATGTAAGGATTCTAACGATACCCCATACGTCTAAATCTGTAAAGGCATTTAAAAGTTATGGTGGAATAAATAAACTCACATACAAACATACATGAAAGCTAAAAACATAACACTTATTCTTTTTTTTGGACAGTCGTGTAAAAAGAACAAAATTTGACAAAAACTTTACGTAAGTATGTACTTTATTGCTTAGCACATGGCGCGCGACTCATCGAGCGCACGCTTGACACTCTACTGAATTAACCCGAATATTGCGGCCTCAAAGTGTATATATAATATTTGTACTTGTTGCGGAGTGCGACCGGCCTGCTATTACTCATTGTAAGGAACAGAATGACATGATTCCTTGGAAACAAAATAATAAAAAGTCTGTCAAAAAGCACCACGAGCTTTGCTGCCAAAGATTTTGAACTACACTTACTTTTTTTTAATTTACGGCTCGCTTGAAATTTCTGAAGGTAGGAAAAATGTTGCGGTGTGAGCGCTACCTGTGTGACACCGGAGCGAGTCAGTAGTTATAAGGATAGATAGATATAGATTTTACTAGAAAAACACCATTGAAATTTCTATTTCTAAAAACGATAGTTTTCATCGTTCCAATATTGGACATAGAACTTACCTACCATAGATCAAATAACTTACAAGATCCACATCGGCGATAACTCGTGATCGCAGAGTAGAGTACCTCTAATTTATTTTCTCCAGAAATTGCGTTATTCCTACAAAAGGAACTAGGAACTGTTTCCAATAAGTTTCACTTCGTAGTTTCTGCTCGCTGTCTTGTAGGTCTTTCTCTTTATAAATTATCGTTGCCTAACAACTTCTGTGGCGAAGTTTTCGGGGTTATTAAGATTTATAGAGCTTCAGCGTTGAGGTAAATTTTACAGAATGAAAATAGAAGTAAAAAAGTCCATACTAGTGTGACTTCCGAGCACGCATTCATGCTGCTGTTTGTGAGCTCGAAGGACGCAGCTAATCTCAATATATAGATTTTGTTGTATGTTTCAAATCCTCAAACTAATTTATAAATAACATACATGCATACGCTGTAACGAATTAAAAACGATGAAATCATTTTTTGTATCTTGTCAACTGACAACCTCCACTCCAAGAGGAAAGTTTTTTATTTCATTAGATTGACCTGTTACTATGAAAATTATGGAATCTACGGAAATGAATTTCACCCAATTTAGTGATTGTTTCGAGCTGGTCCGATGATAAGGCTGTAAGATGGGTTGCGGAACCCTTGAATAGCTACTACTAAACCTTTCTAGTTTGGGCTTATTAAAATGATTTTATCAAAATATTGAGTGACTCCTACGAACTTATTATTTGTAGAGTGATTCTATTTCAAGGTGAATGAGTCCACAGAATAAATAATAGTGTCACGAGGCGGTCCCAGGCTTTGTGATTGCTCCACCAGCCCCGGGACCAAGCCTTAGTGGACAACATAAAAGGGTCAGGAACTATTGGACGCACAGGAACAGGAGGAGATGATCATAAACAGCGGCTTTAAACAAAACGAACACTAACGACGGAATTATTATATATATTTACAAGTCTCCAGTTGTTATAAACTTATTTATGTATTTTATAATATATAATTTTGTGCAATTCGGTTTTGCTAAAATCAATCGGAATGACCGGTTATTTGAATTTAGAATTAAAAATGACAAACTATCAAATGGAATGAAATGGATTATGAAAGAATTAAGATTTCAAATGAGTATTATTACGAAAGAGGTTGTACAAGGTGAATCTTAAAATAAGGTGATGTCTCCTTCCGATCTATGATGGCCTGATACTTAATTCGACGAAAAGCCAATACGAGAAATATCAATGAGTAGTATCGAACTCTTACAAATGTATGATCCTCTGGTAGATTTCGATATATTTAAGCAAGAATTTATCAAATATTGAGGTTTTTCTGTCCATTGTAATAACTTAAAATGAAACAAGCACAAATTAAAAATATATGTAACCCCCAACCCCCCCGCCCCCATTATAGCTAAGAACCATCTCGATCACATCAACTTTCAAACATAAACAAGTACACATTAAAATCATCCATTCGTTTGGGAGCTACAATGATCCCCGCCCCCGTTATAGCAAAGAACCATCTCGATCACATCAGCTTTCAAACAGAAAAAACCGCATCAAAATCAGTCCATTCGTTTGGGAGCTATGATGCCACAGACACACACACAAGTAATACAAAACCCTATGATCCCACCCTGTCCCACCCTAAACCTGTAACACCCTCTCTTGTAGAGTTCGGGGTTATTTAGCATAACAAATAAAGGCCTCAAAAAGTCGACGCAGAGACCCAACGCTGCGGTAATAAACCAATTGTTTTAACGAGTCCTATTCATTTCATCTAATAAAGAGCGTGTTTTTTTTAGACCAGTTCATAATATTAGGTTTAAAGTTTTTTTTAAGAAATAACGAGATGTTATGAGCTATTTCGACAAATAAGGAGCACACTGACACGTAACATTGTTTTCATTCGTTTTCTAGTTTCATTATTCAGTACCTATCTTTATTGGCATAACTAAATGTACAACATACAAAAGGTCTTATTCTAGTCTACTGAAGATCCCAGCGACGGTAATTTTCATTCTACCAAGGTCCCGTGTAGAAACAAGTAAAGTAATTTTTATTACCTAGCAATTTATAACAAGTTTTCAAGGTGTCAGAAGTGTTGAGTCCGTTTAATTTATAAAGGGCAATAACTTATTTTCATATGATTTATTGGTGCGTAGGTAGCTACAGATTTGCTAAAACCTTCGGCCCTAATTTGTATGAAACTTTTTATATGGAGCGAGCTTTCTTTATAAAATGGTAAAGATATCAGTTTTATTTGTACATAAACTTGAAACTACTTTTGCCATAAACGCGGTCGCTATTCTACGACTCGTTTACTGCTACGGACAACACAACATTATTGTCAGCACTGTTCTAAGACAGCGTAGTTAGTGTGTACAAAGATTTTACCGATAATACCAGCAATCCTTTCCCTCATGTGCTTTATTATATACTAGCTTTCCCGCCTGCGACTTCGTACGCGTGGACTACTGTTTAAAACGAAAAAACCATACCATGTTTTTCTACGATAAAAACTGATGCAAAAGTAGCTATAGTACCAATGATCTTGATGTTTTTTGACATACTTGTTATTTCGTTTCCATGGCAACCGTATTTTACAGCGACTTATCAACATTTTTCCAGTTTTACCGTAGAAACTTACAATTATCCGGGATGAAACGTATTATATGTTTTATTCCAGGGTATAAGTTATCCGCGTTCCAAATTTCATCAAAATCCGTCCAGCCGTTGAAAAGCGCGTGAAAGCTCCCCAAACAAACAGATAACGTTTCATTTTTATATATTGGTTTGGATATTAACCAAGGGGCTCTTTTGTTACTGTCAATGGTAATTCCAGCACTTCAAGCAATTCAAGGAAACCTAACTAACGAAAAGAAAAAAATAAACAGAGGAAAAAATAGTTATTCAACATCCACGATTAAATTAAATGACACTCTTGTAAGAGGGTAAGAAAAAATAAAAATAATTCCAATACGGGGATGATTAATATCCCGGGGAGAACTCCCAAGCGTTCTTATCAAGACCGGGATAAGGTACACTGTTATTTACTGCAGACCAAGATGACGGAGTGCTAGATGGGGTACGACACAAAACGAGAAATAATTGTTTTTAGCTTTGTGAAACTTATTAAATTTTGGCATCTACGTTATAAATATGTTTTTATACATTTTAATCCATACCAATATATAAAAGTGAAACGTTGTCTGTTTGTTTTTTGTTTGGGGAGCTGTCACGCGATAACAGCTGGATAGATTTAGATGAAATTTGGAATGGAGATAGCTTATAGCCTGGAATAAAACATAAGCTACTTTGAATAAAATTAAGCCCGGAAAATTGTAAATTTCCGTGGAAACTTACAATTTTCCGGGCTTAATTTTATTCAAAGTAGCTTATGTTTTATTCCAGGCTATAAGCTATCTCCATTCCAAAATTATTATTTTTTGGTTGCCTTGGAAACGAAATAATAACAAGTCTGTCGAAATCATCAAGAGCGTTAGTGCTCTACTTTTGCATTGGTTTTTAATATCCAAGAAAAACATAGGATGTTTTTTTGCGAGAAACTGTAGTCCGCGTGGTCGAACTCACGGGCGGGATAGCCAGTAAGTTTAGTAATCTATAAAACAGTACCTTGACAAACTGACTGACTGACAAGGCACAGTCTAAACTTATGGATTTAGAGATTTGAAATTAGGAAGTAATATTCTTTGAGTACCCTAGGGATGCACCAAGGAGGTATTTTTAGAAATCCCATCCAGGTTAAGTTTGCACGAGGGCAAAGCCGTGGGGCGCAGCTATAATTTCATTTTTAATTGTTTATCTTGCCCAGCACTGCACTGCGCTCGTCACCTTGGTTTATAGTCTTATAATAGCTAGTAAATTGCCTGAAAACAATGTAACTAAAATACAGTAATTTTTGTGGACTCTTTTAGAAGAGACCTAGCAATAATAAAAGCAGTGCCGCCAAATATCTAATTAAAAACTGGAAGATTAGGCACTAGCTCCTCGTGCGTGGACCGCATACATTACGTGCAACATACACAATTTGCGTTATTTAATCTTAGTCATAATCGGAGTGGCATTTATGAAGCACTTGTTACCAGTGACTCTCATTCGCACTACAGTCTGCGCATGTCTCTCTATCTTTGTTGTTGAAGCACATTAAGCACGGTGGTGGGAATGTAGCTGTAAACAAACACTGGAATAAATACAAACACACAAAACTGGATACCAAAAACTGTACGAAATTTTAACAAAGCTATGGGTGTGTTTGAATTTAATCCAGTTTTGTTTACGTGTTATTAAAGCGTGCTGTATCTGAATTAAAGGTGGAACGCATTAGTGATCTATGAGTTCCGTTCTAGATTATGCAATCCAGAGTTGTGGATTTAACTGCACTTGTTATGGGCGTGCAGAACCATCTCTATGATATGGAGGGTTTTCCATAAATCCCCTTTGACATCAGACAAATAACCTGCTGCAGCTCATATCATTACTAACTGGTTCATTAAACAATACATTAGTTCACAAACTAAAACCCGTCTACGGCCAGGTAAAAAATAGCCTATGATAGTCTTGCGATGAAGACGAATCGATTGATACCTCAAAATTGGACAAGCTTTTTGTTTGAATACATAACCCTTACTTTGCCTTGACGTGGTCGGGTAAAATAAATAGCCTATGATACTCTCTATACCTGAAGATGAATCAATTGACGTCACGTTTATCAAAATCGGACCAATAGGGGCGAGGCTATGGTGGAACATCCACATATCCTTATAGCTACATACTTAGACCGTGAATTTAATTACTCTTCCCTTCTTTGCGGTAGTCGGGTATAAAATTACCTCTATAATAAATAAACCTTAATAATCGTGGTTCTTCCAGCTAACTATTTGTAAGTTTACATCATTTGCCTAGTACAAAGGTACTACTTTCGGTGTTTTAATTTCTAATGAAAACGGGTTTCTCGCTCGATTTATCCAGAGGAGAATAAAATAATGTTCCCGAAAGGAAATATTTTTTTATTCCCAACAAACTTGGCCCGTTTATAACGGCCTTATTTGTTGTTAATGCGTTATTGTGAGAGAATTATGTTTCTTTCGCACTTTAAAAAAGTTGTAGCAGATGTTTTTCTGCCGTAGTGTTGTAACTTTCGTGTTTTCTTTCTTTGAAACGCTAATTAACAACGAACAAAAGGGATGTAACAAGGGCTTAATGAAGAGTTTGCGTTATTTTAAAGTGAGATACGAATAAAGTCGTTCGGAATAAGGATTTACGGGAAGTGGTGTTTGTTTACATTAGCAAGTGATTGTACTATGTAGTAAGAAAGTATAATAACTACCATCATGTTTTTTTATTCCTTTAACCTATTTTTTTTAGTCTTGGCAGACGTATAAAAAATCATGTACGCCACGATTTGGAGCAATCAACTAAGGAAGGCGTCTGGCAGAAACTATGAGAAGAGCTGAAAACCGGTCTTAGTTGCGTTCATGGACAAACGCTTGCTGGTGGTGATGATGATAATGCCGTGGTACTTAGCCAGACACACTTTAAACAATTTGATATAATTGAACTGTCATTGAAAAATTTGTTTTTTTATTACAGACTAATAAAAAAACAACTAAAAGACTAGTTGGCAATCATTCGACCATGATCTTACCAGAAGGCAAGCAATGATGTGGTCAAAGGAGTAGCACGCTTGCATATTAAATACCTATTCACTCTAGACTTGACATCTCACACATCTGGGTAATACTTTACCGGAGTGACTGACGATGGCAGAGCATTTCAATCCGTTGCAGTTATAATAATAAAATTTATTCTTCATTTACGTAGGGGTCCTTTCTTGTGCGTGGTATTTCTACCATAAAAGGGTAGAAATCGATCAGATCGCCTGGTAGTACGGTGATAGAAAGCTGATGCGGGGATCAGATTGTGCAGTTCTTGTGCACACTTTCCACAGTGCAATCTGTACAATACCGACAGGCTTGCAACTTCACGTCGATGCGGTAGATTTTGAAACCAACTCATTACCAGAGCGTCCTCTCTAATGAGCCTCATAGTACGTCACTCAATTGAATCCAAAGCCTTGAGCTGTACTTGACAGAAATATCCCAAAGGTGGCTGCATTATTCCATACAATACCCAAGACCCGAGATATAGGCAATTATGTGAATGTCGACTTTCTATAAAATTATATAGCGATGTGTTGCGTAACAAAAGCTGGCAAAACAACTTATCAATCACCAAACGCTTCAAGACAACTCCTAAGCTTCCATCAAAGTCTTGCAAATTAGTCACAGCTTAATCCGTCAACAAAGATGTTAACAACTTTTTAAAAAGGTAAATAAATTACTGTTTTAAACAAGAACTTCAATAGAAAATGAGTTAAGACTGAATTGGGAGCATGAATTATCATAATTAACAATTTGCCAAAGTCTAAGGAAACAATCCATCAATTGGTTGGTGAAATCCTGAAGCCAATTATGCGGAAAACGAAAGAGGGGACAATATTGAAGAAAGAGGGGACAGAATTGGAGAAATAGGGAACAAAACTGAGTGTTTGTGTTAAGAAATGAATTGTTCCGGTGGTTTAATGGAATGTAATTTTGATGGCTATTTAAGTTTCGTTTATGGTTAGATGTTTTAACATACTAATACTTAGGTCTTTTTTAAATCAGCACCATGTATTCAGTAAAAAATAACAATAAGGAAAAAAACTTTCTTATAAATTAAAACTTCATAAACAAGGAATGAATCATGTGCATTTGCTAATATTCACATTATCCGCCACTACACCAATGATCTGCCGAAAGTCAACCTAGACGAAATCGCCCTCAAACAGGTAAAAAATGGAAAAGTCTCTGGGGACGACGGATTTACTTCGGAGCTTTGAAATCAACAGGAAAACCTGGTCCTCGAAAGCTCCAGAAGTTGTTTTACACGTGGCGTGGAATAGAAGCATGATAGTTTTATTTTTCAAATAAGAAGATAAATACAACAGGCCCACCTCGCTTCTGACCCACGTCTATAAGCTGTTTTCAAGGGTAGTCTTGAATCGTCTAGCGAGAAGACTTGAAGAGTTTCAGCCTCCAGAACAGGCCGGGTTCCGATCGGGTTACGGCAGCATAGACAACATCCATACAGTGCGGCAGGCTATACAGAAGACTGAAAAATCGAACCAGCCCATGTATCTTGCTTTTGTGGACTATGAGAAAGCCTTTGACTCTGTCATTGAGATGATAAAAAGCTTGTATAATGCCACGAATATGTTATATCATATCCAGCTGTGCAGGGGAGTGAGACAGGGGGATGTTATATCCTCGAAATTATTCACTAAGCCCTGGAAGATATTATGTTTAAGACGCTAGACTGGAAATGATCTGGCATAAACTTAAATGGTTAGTACATCTCCCACCTACGATTCGATGATATTGTCCTTATGGTAAAGTCGCTGCAGGATCTCAAACGAATGTTGACCGACCTACCTGAGGCCTACAGTGAGGCAGTCTCGGGATGAACATGGAAAAAACCAAGGTTATATGTTTATAGATCATATTACCCCGCAGCCGATCGTCGTTAACGGTGTCCCTCTCGAAGTTGTTCAGAATTTTACCTCGGGAAGACTATGCACTGGTGTAGGAACAATTTCGAAAGGAAAGCCGACAGGAGGATTCAGAAGGGATGTGTAATATTTGGTAAACTACGTCAAGTTTTTTTATCGTCCATACCACAGTGCCTAAAGATGAAAGTCTTCAACGCGTGCGTTATACCAGTTATAACCTACGGAGCCAAAACGTGGACACTCACGGTGGGGCTGGTCCACAAATTTAAAGTCGCTCAAGGAGCTATGGAGAGAGCTATGATCAGAATATCTCTAAAGGACAGAATCCGGAATGAGATGATCCGCCAGAAAACAAAGGTAACCGAAAGGTAGCCCAGAAAATAAACAAGCTGAAGTGGCAATGAGCTGGTCACATCTCTCGCAGAACCTTTGAAGGTTGTTAACCTTTGGGAAAAAAGGGTTTAAGAAGACCACGCTTAGACAAACGTAGTGTGGGACGCCCCCCGGCCAGGTGGAGAGACGACTTGCGAAAGAAGGCTGGCAGCAACTGGATGAGAAGAGCCAAAGATTGGGCTCAGTGGCATTCATTTGAAGAGGCCTACGTCCAGCAATGGACTAATAATAATGGCTGTTGATGATCACATTATCTTGGTTCGTTGACTAATAGACAGGCCTGTTTTAATAACTATATTTGGATATCATTAATCATTTCATTTTCGATTAGTTTCCATGTGATAAGACTCGTTTTCGTTATTGTGTAATTTAATTTCAGATTTTTATGATAAGGATAATAATTTGTTGAATTCAAATATTTATAACAGTGAAGGCGTTCAACAAAAAAAAACAGGTTACGAACCGGAAATCGGTTTTAAGTAATCGTTACTGGTTTATTTATTTGTAATAAAATAAATAAACCAGAGAAATAAAAGGAAGAAGATTTATTTACACACAACATAAAAAAAACAAAAAAATTAACTAAAACTTAAAATAACTATATAAAAACTTAAACTAAAAAACCATTAGTGGAGGGAAAATTCCCAAACTGCTGGCGCCATTGCCACGTTGCATGTCAATGCTCAATTTCTGTGCGAAATAAAAGCCAGCATTCCCCGACGCCTCCACCAATCGCCTGGCCAAGTCCCGATAAAGCCCCAAAGCAGCCGGCCCCCACGGACCTATCGTCTCCACCCCAAACGGAGCGAACATGTACACCCGGTTAAGGTGCGCATATTTGCATATAACCATACAACTTAATTCATATACCTACTTAATTATACAAAACTAAAAAACAAAAAGAACTGTTTTCGCTCATGCGTTATCGCGATTAGCGGAAATGAAAAGTTCTTTTGCATCTAAATTCTTTTAATAAACACCCCGTCCCCGTGCCCGAGACACACAGTAAGTTCGAGAATTAGCTATCCTATGTACTGTGGAACAAATGCGACCCCTGCTTGTTCATGTTAATTATTTTAGTTTTATGAAATGAGTAATATCTAAAAATCAAATATACATATTTCCAAGATGATGACTGTAGAAACAAAGTCCTACTAAATCTTATAACATTTTACTGATTATCAGGTTGTTGGGTCAAGTTATTTAATTTTAACACAATCTTCTCTTAGTAAAAAATAGAACTCGTTTCGTCATTTTCAATATTAAATCAATTCTTTTGTGTAATTTAATTTCACACCTTTGTAATACCGAAAATGATTTGCAAAATTTACAATTTCCTTAACGCAAATTTCCGTGGCGTCACGGAAGTGGAAACGCAACATGGAATTGTTTTGAATTAAGATAAAGGTGATTGTTCGTTCTGACGTGAGAACTCATTTGATTGGGAATGTGTGAGTGCGTGTGTGGTTTGTGTGCGTGTATGTTATTGTGGGTGTGTGAGATAGAGAGAGATATCCATGTCACAAACGAGTACTTCATACAAAAGTTAAACAACTTGTGTGAAGTTAAAGGCTCATAGCTAGACCAAGGTGTCTAAGGCCCGTAATATGTCCTGCAACAATGTCCCGTATTATACATGCCTGACATAATTTTCCCGTCATAAATTCATTGCTCTATTTTCGTATTAATAATACTTTCCGTAACTCTGAAGCGTTATTTATTTTAGTAACATGTGTATTGAACCGATGAAGGTATTGGATAATGGTTTATTAAATATGTTTGTTGATTTTCATAACAAAATGTGGCGATGGTGGCCTAACGGTTCTATAGTGCAATTTAGAATCCAACGATACCAGGTTCAAAACCTAGGCTCCGCACCAATGTCTTTTTGAAGTTATGTGCGGTTTTCTATCGCTCCGTGCTTCGGAGGGCACGTTAAGCTGTCGGTCCCGGCTGTTATTGATTAATAGCAGTCGTTAAGCCATGTCAGGGGCCCTCGGGCGGCCTGACAAACTCTGACACCAGAGGCCAGCGCTACCTCATACGATAAACAAACAAACAAAGCAAAATGTGGAAAATGATAATACAAATATTGTAACTTAAATTATTTAGCACGGTGATTTATAATAAGTGTTATCAGTGAATGTTTGGAATGCAAACTCTTTGTTAGAGTTGTGAGATAAATAGTATTCAAACGCTATTCAAAATGTAATAAAATTAATAATAGATCACTATAAATTAATTGTTAAGTTGTTATTCCATCATCTTCCATTCATATAATAACATTCAGAAACAATCCAATATTCAGTAGACATCCGAATTATATTACGGCAGCACGCTTTCAGAACACTCCTTCAGAATGTTTCATACGTGGATGCACTCCAAATCTCTCCACCATTGAAGGATCGTTATCATTCAAAGCGTAACACTTTTATGGTGAGTCGGGGAGAAAACGAATTTATATTGTCATAACATGGGGTGTTTTATGGTAGATAAACTGTTTAAGCGGTAAAAACGCTTTTTATGGCTGGCCTTTTTGGCCCAGTCATTGAGGATAAATTACTTGGGATAATAACCACTGGTAGTCGTGATTAGAGACTGCTGAAGGACTCAACCCATTCTTACAGAACGTTAATTAAAACATAAACGTCACTTGATTTGGAATTGTGAGTTACTTCACCAAATACTGAGATACCTAGTATCTTATTGCTATTGTGTCTAAGTTTCAGAGACTTTAAGCAGGATAAATGCTTTATCTTGCTTATAAGAACAATCATTTTATATTTTTGCATCTCCCAACTCCTTTGAAATAGTAACCTTATAGCTATTGTGTCTATGTTTCAGAAACTTTAAGCAAGATAAATGCTTTATCTTGCTGATAAGAACAATCATTTTATATTTTTGCGTCTCCCAACTACTTTGAAACAGTAACATTTTAATTTTTAGGCAGCATCGCAGCTACTGTGAATGTGTCTCTAAAATCATTAAAATGTATTCGGATGCTGGACTCAACTTTGACTTTTGTTTTTAAAATTTATTTATTTGTACCAATTACTACAATTTGTTCAAATAAATACAATCTGTCATCCAATAAATTAAGATTTTCAAACCTCGAAATCATTAAGCTCACACATAATTGCAATAAATTTGCTCACATTTAATCGTGGCACAACCAAGACATATATTTTTACACAAACAATATTTTTTCACTGCCCCTGTTTATGACTGCGGCAATGAATTGTTTTTTTCGTTCGTCCATTTTTATTTTTTATTATTACGATAGCGGGTACGGGCTCCGGTCCGAGCATATTTCTGTTCACCATTTTTTATTGAATTATATTCATTTGACCTTATGTGCTTTTATTAATCTTCGTGTTTCTATTTTTCCGTTCGTTTGGTTATCTGGTTGTTTGGCTGTGATGTTATGTGTTCTGTTATAGTTGGTTCTTTGGTAGAGTCATTTCATTTTGGAAGCTTCTATGTTATATTTAGATATATATTTTGCATTATCAGCGTGCGCAGGTCAAATCTCTGCGCACGCTGATTATGTAATACACACTACCAATAACTATATTTTTTTTTATCTCAATATGGTACTGATATTCTTATTCATATTTATTTCTCTGTTTCCACATGTATTTTTAGGTCTTAAATGTACTAAGTAGTAGTATCCTAAAAACTTGGAACCCTGCAGGGCACTACAGAATATTTAGAACAGGGTGAGGCATTAAATATTACAAATAAAATTAATATAATGAAAGGAGTTGCCGAAAAATAAACAGATTTATTGTATTTTTATCGCCAAAGAAGTCTTGAAGAGCATAGTAACATTTTTTGATGAGATGTTACTTAAGTTTGTTAAAAAATATAGATTCTTTTTCTATTTCATTTACTCGAAATAGGGATGTGATAATTCAGACTAAACCGAAATAATTTCTTCCCGAACACAATGGATTTCAAATTTTCTTGATCTCTCAAGTCTTGTTGGAAGTGTATCCAACGAGTTGGCTGGTCGAAAAGTGATATGTGTCGTGATCCCGGTCGTGGCCACATTGTGTTGCTCGGGAACGCGGTATAGACCCACGAAGGGTGTCTGTCCGCGACTGTTACATGTGTACTTCTTTTGTCATGACAAAAATAACAAAAAAATATGAAAGCAATATTCGGGTATGTAATAAAAATCGAAAAACTCTGAGCGCAAATAAAGTCTCGAGTAATAAGCATTTAATAAACTGACATATTTCCTCACGCTCTCATCATATTTGTCTCCGCCGTGGTTCGCTTCACAGTTCAGTGTGCAAAACATTTGAAATTAGTAACTGTCTTGAGTCACAATAGCTGCTATTGTGCTGCTACAAAGGAATTTCTTCTCCCAACTATAACGCAATATCCCACGTTTTCGCTTTATGTAGGGAGCTGATGGAGTATCAAGTTACAGCAGGTAAGAATAAGGTACAACTTTTTTTTTTATTAAACAATTGAATAATTTGCTAATTCACAAGAAAAAGCGGCATAAGGTTATCATAATCTCTTAAGGGTTTTAGCATTTTTAGCAATTATTGATCATTTTTGAAAATGTAACTGTTTTCTTTTACAATTAACTCCGCATTATGGAATTCGTATCACATCAAAATTTGACATTTTATCTCGTTCGTTGTGAAGCCAGAAACATTATTAGTATATCAATTCACTCGATAGAAAATAAAATCAAAGGTAACATTATTTTATGCTTAGAACATTGATTGGAAAAAGATCCCGTCAATAGATGATATCAAAGTTATACCAAAAGAAATAAATTATTATTATTGAGAAAATGGTAAAACACTTTTTTGTTCTAAACTTTAGTTTTGCTACAAATAACTAAAAACCTTAAATTTTACTCTACAGCGTCAACGGACGGTGGGGCGGGCGCAAAAGCGCTCCGCCGCAATGCGTGACGCAGAAGGTGCACGCCAAAGTTAAGTTTGTGGCCACTTGCTCAAGGGCACCCAGGGGGTACGAACCTCGGCTTGGACAATTGCCATTGATTACTTGGGGAGTATCGAACTAAACACCCTTCAATCTCTACTGTTAGGTAGTGATTGAGGGGGCCCTAATGAAATGGCTGGAGACCTTTATATGAATTGCATAACTGACCACCGATTCGGAATACATCTTCGAGAAGAATCGGAAAGAAACTCGAAGGCGAATAAAGTCGACATTAATTACCTTCGACCTCGCATCCGGCGAGGTCGGTGTCTGTGTCTAATTGTGTTGAAAGATGCTGAAGATGACGGAATGGGCGAATCAATCGCTGCCTGCACTGCGGCAGTGATTTCATCGTCCGGATCGCTCAAGATGTCTCTAGGGCGTCTACGAAGGGGGGGGGGTCTGTTGTTTAGTCAGAGGCCTGAACTACTAGGGGGTTGGGGTGATGGGGTGCCGCGTCAAACGAGAGGCATTTTTCATATATTGAACTACTGAGGGAAGCTCGAGATCACTGTGCAGGTCGATGTTCCTCTGATACCAGGGGGCATCTAATGCACCGCGAACGAATTTATTTTGTAAAATCTGAAGTTTCTCTAGAGAAATGCGGGAGGCGTGAGCAAATGCTACGGACGAGTATGTCATTGTCGGTCGGACGCAAAGTCCCGAGATGTGTCATCTGTCCAACTCAACTCAACAACAACTTTATCACGGATGTGAGGATATAAAATATTCACTGCGACCCGGCCTTAAATCCAAATCGTTTCAAATTCTGAACTAATAACGGTCTCACAGTTTCAAGAATTGAAATTTATAATTTATGTGTTCCTGAAATCCAAAACTGTGACACGTTGCTTGAAATTTGTTTAGGACACACACGTAAATAAATGTATGTCTAAATACAAAGTGATGAAGTTCCCAGTAGCATGGCCGTGTATACTAAAAAAAAACATTTAAGTTTATCAGTCACAATATTAATTAACTAGTAGTGAGTATAGAGGCGAACTTTATACTTATAATGCGGTTATATCAGAAAAGCGGAAAATAAGGAAATTAACAATTATTAATGTTTCATTAACTCATTGACCTGATTGCGATCAGAAATTGATATCTTTTGTACAAAATTTAATCAATTTCTGAACATATGTATCACTTTCATAATAAGTACCTTAGTTTACGAGTCCTGCAAGGTGCAATCATTTGTGTGATGAGCAGATATGGTGGTATACGATACGAGTCATGGATGTAATATAATTTGTATATATGTATGTTTATCCGTTATCTAGTGCTCATAGTAAAGGGTATCCTAATTTGGGGCTAGGTAATTGACGTGAATTCTCCAGAAAAAATAATAATAAGAAAAAGGAAATTGTTTTAATGTTTACATAATAGTTCTATATGACTGTGATTGCGTTTTGATAAATACTGTAAGTGCAGTATGTAATATAATAATAAATAATTTAAAATTTCCTCTAGGATTAAAAAATATGTAGGAATTAAACGTAAGAATTAAAAACATACGAACGGTAGCAGCATATAGATTCCTTGTAGTAATTAAATTTTCCAGCACCTTACAGTCTATTCTGCTAGCGAGCGTTTAGTCATCCCTACCATTCTATTGTGAGGCATTTCTTTTACAAATGAGCTGACACAACAGCGGACGAAGTTTGGAGTCCGTAACTGTTTTTGTAGACAACGTTCGGATTCTACGCCTTTGGTGCTCAGCGGCCTTCAGAGCCTTTAGAAACATAAAGTTATTATTACATGTTTTTTTCTTTTGCGAGTCTATTGTTCAGAAATTAACTTACATTTATTGAAATTGCCCCTAGACACATCAATTTACAAAGAGATAGAAGCAATATTTCAAAAGTATTTCTTTCGCCCTTTTTCTCTAATACGAGTAAGTGGCCCTGTATAACATTGGTTAGACGATTCTACTGTAGGGACCATGTAGGGACCATTACAGGCCTATAGATAGCCTTAAGTGCTAGAGCACGAGCTCTTACGGTTATATGTAGCCTCTATTCACCTTTTCTCTATAATTTTTATTTAGTAGTGGCATGTGTAATTTGAAAAGGTAGTTTATTTTGTGTGGTCACTTTTTTTTTTAATCAATATTTGTTACCACGTGACTTCGTCCGCGCGGACTGCAGTTTATCGCGAAGAAAGCATCCTATGTTCTTCAAGGATATTAAAAACCAATGCAAAAGTAAAGCTCTTGATATTTTTTGGAAGAAATTATATTATTTCTTTTCCGTGGCAAACGTTCCTTACAGAGAGTTATCAACATTTTCCAGTTTTCCCGTGGAAAATTACAATTTTCTGGGATAAAAAGAATCTCATGTTTTATTCCAGGGAATAAGCTATCTCCATTCCAAATTTCATCAAAATCCGTCCAGCCGTTATCGCGTTAAACTTCCACAAACAAACAAACAGACAACGTTTCACTTTTATATACTCGTATTGGTACGTACTCCTATGTAGTTTTTTCAGTACTTAAATAGTACGAGTATCGTTTTTGTATTTCTATTGCCTCATATACGTTTTTTTTTTTTTAAAGATTGTTTGTTTGTCGTATGAGGTAGTGCTCGGCTCTGGTGTCAGAGCTTGTCAGGCCGCCCGAGGGCCTCTGACATGGCTTCACGACTGCTATTAATCAATAACAGCCGGGACGGACAACTTAACGTGCCCTCCGAAGCACGGAGCGATGGAAAACCACACATAACTTAGAAAAGTCATTGGTGCGGAACCTAGGACCGAACCCGGTATCGTTTCCAGATTCTAAGTTGCACTATTAAACCGTAAGGCTACCATCGCTCTACCATTTGAAACATGTGACCTACAGTTTGTTTGTCATATGAGGTATTGCTGGCTTCTGGTGTCAGAGTATGTCAGGTAGCCTTAAGGTCTCTGAGACGGCTAAACTACTGGTATTAATCAAAAACAGCCGGGATCCACAGCATAACGTGCCCTCTGAAGTAAGGAGGGATGGAAAACTGTACATAACTTCAGTGCAGGTCCCATTTGAATTTCATCAAAATTGGGTCACTAGTTTTTTTAAGTAGGTAAATTCATTTGAAATCGTTTTTTTTTTCATTCAAGAATTATTAGCTCTACCTCACACGACAAGCTACTAATAGTCATAGACTTCATTAACAGTAGGAAGATAACGTACCAGCTCCTCGAGCGTGGACCACATAAATTAGGTGCAATGCACATAATTGGCCTTAAACACAATCAGAATAGAGTATGTGTATGTAGCAAGTGTTATTCAGTGTCAATTATTGTAACTCATTCGCGCTACAGTCTGCGTATGTCTCTCTGTCGCTGTTGACACACATGTAGCCCGAAAGTGGAAATGTAGCTGTGTGGTTGTTTACCTTGTAGTTGTTTTTTAGTCCAGTTGTTGTTTATGTAGTATAAGTATTACATCATTGATTGTCTAGTAATTTTCTAAAGGAAAAGTCTACATTTTTCCCTCAGGTCAGTTTCTAAATCCGTCTTACGGGGACGGTAAGGCAATATTCCTAGCAATGCTCAGTAGGTCAGTTCAGAAAACAGTTGGAATGTTTCCCTCGTCAGTGTTTCCGGTAAACTGTGACCCAGATGTGTCTAGAGTGAATAGGTATAGTACAAGGCAAGCGTACTTCACCTTCGACCAGATTATCACTTTCAAACAGGTGAAATCGTTGTTGAAAGATTACGAAATCAGTAATAATTTTAAAAAATGGTTTGAAAATGAAATTGCTTATTAGCATAGTCCATAATCAAATGAACAAAGGAACTCAACAATAATTAACTTGATAAAATCCAAACTGTATTGCAGACAACAGCGGAATACCAAACTTCCGGAAGTGTTGCGGCCGTACTTACATAACAATGCTCTTCGAGCTTCGAGACTCGCAACTTTCCCGCCCATCCGCCAATCAGGACTTGGGTGAATGCTGCTTGGAAGCAAAAACTGGTGTAACATAGAAAATAACTCATGGGGGGAAGAAATGCCGAACATTAGATTCTCCAAAAATCTAAGTCCAGATAAAGTTGGGAGAACCCTTTGTTCCATAAAACATTCAAAGCGTCGACAGTCCAATCTTCATGAAAGACTATCTTATAAGTAAGTCTATCTATAAGTTATTGTATTTGTCCCTTATATGGTGTAATAAAGTGTTTATTATTATTATTATTATTATC
Organism: Alsophila aescularia; assembly: GCA_946251855.1. Classification (NCBI taxonomy): domain Eukaryota; kingdom Metazoa; phylum Arthropoda; class Insecta; order Lepidoptera; family Geometridae; genus Alsophila; species Alsophila aescularia. Next base: position 12,725,913 of record OX276385.1, read on the forward strand.
TAACATTTTTGTATGGATCATGGCATGCATAAAATTCCGAGAATATAATTAAAACTGATTCCTGGACCATAAAACTAGGGTAAATCGATAGTAAAAATTATTAGAAACAAAAAATGTTCTATAAATAAAAAATGGCCCAAGTGACTTTTTGAGATAATTGGGTATGAAAAATATATTTGTTTGTCAAACTTAATTTTATTATTAATTTGCAGTGCAATTATTTTCTTCAGATATTTAAGGTGAAGGCCTAAAAACAAGATGGTGATATGTGTATCCTGACGCGTATATCCTGATGTGTTTGAACCCAAATATCTCATAAAATATATCACTTAGGCTATTTATTTATGAACCACTTTGTTATAAACACAAATATATATATTTTTCTATCGATTAAGATAGAGAAGACTAGTTTCATTTTTGACCAAGAATCGTGTTTATTTTTTCAAATAGGTAGCGGATGTTTAGGTATTCCAATAAGGTAACATACTCTTTAGAGAATGTACGGGCCTAACAATTGATAAATTGACTTCGAGGAGTACCTACGCTTCACAGTTGCTTCATTCATTCATTTCGTAAGTATTTATCTCCTAATAACATTAAGGTTTTTATGTTAGTACCTATATGAACTGAATCAGTTTGGAGGGTGTTGAGACCATAATCTCTAAGTGCCTAAAGAGGGGGTCTAAAATTCCATGAGGTCAGATGGCGTCTGCAAGTCTGTACTCCCACTTTGGTATTGAAGTCTCCCATATAGACCATTCATGAAGATATGTCTTTAAAAATATCTTCTCCCTCATCATCCGAGTGTACCAAGGTCGGAGCATACACCTGTACGTGGCTTTACCTATCGGTCAGCTCAAGAATCAGGTACGCTACCCTGTTCGACACTCTGGATATTTCCATAACATTATCAATGAGGACTTTATTGACGTAGAACCCCACGCCACCCTGAGACTGCTGATCGCGCCCTCGGAAGTAGAACAGGTGGCCCAATTCCAAGGTCATTGTGTCCTCCCCTTCTTTTCTGACTTTACCTAACCCTAGAACATGCCACCTGATCTTTATGAGCTACGTCTCGAGTTGTGCCATGTGTTCGTCAAGCTAATTGTTCGTCCATTATACCTAGCCAGGTTCATTTGTTTTTGTTTTGGGTGGTCTACCGGTAGCCCGGGGATTTTTCGCACCCCCTGCCCTACCATTTCCATGACCGCCGTTTTGGTCAGGACTAGCAGAGCGATCAGGAACTGGGACCCATTTTTTATTTGTGCCATTCATGAGAAGGTTTTGCTCATGATCACCACGCTGGGCATGCGGGCGATCGCACGGCGTAGCTTCTCGCACCGGTGACGCTACTCACCGGCCTATGCTATTTGCCTTCGCTTGTTTTAGGGATAGACATACCGCCATTCGTCGGTCGCCAGAGCCTCGATAGTTATCCAGCAGGATGACCCTATGCAGGTAAAGTTGGCTTGGAGCAGTGAGATTGTTTTTCGCTCCCATACATCCCATGGGATTTAGTTATAAAAAGTATGATTGTTAAAAGTTTTGATATCTACAATAAGCATTAGAAAAAGTTGGTAATTTCTGTTCTGAGTACATAAGTGTAAATATTATTAAACAAGATGTGATTTATGATATGTTATCATTTTTTTATGGATATTAAATATTTTTTTCTGTAAAATTTGCCCATGTAAAAGTAGCATGGAGTATTCCTTAATAGCAAAATCTTAGGTTGAAAAACCCGGTGCGTAGGACCAAAGATGTAAGTCAAATTCACGTTACAAATAACGGGTTCAGTCGAAACCTAAGTCCAACAGTGAAAACCGCATTCCAATCGGTCCAGTTTTTACGTGACGCGTAAACATACAGACAGCCAGACATCAGATTTTAAAAATGTTCTATAATAATATAATAATAATAATATATTCGGGACATTTCCACACCAATTATCTAGCCCCAAACTAGACCACCACGCTGGGCATGCGGGCGATCGCATGGCGTAGCTTCTCGCTTCTATGCTTGTTCAATAGCTTATTAACTCTCCGAAAAAAGTAATATTATTCTCCAGTAGCTTATTTTAAGCCCGCTAGATCTTTTTTTTTTTAGTATCTTTAATGTATAGACTTTTTGAAACTTATGGCTTTATTATAAGTTATTATAAGTATGGAAGTATATATAGATACACAAAAACTCAAAGTTTTGCTGAAAAAAAAGTATAACAAATGTATTTTAATCTAATTTTTACCCGTGTATGGCGAAGCAAGGGAATTTGTGTAACACTTTATTTATGTATGTATGTAGGTATGTATTTATGTATGTGAGTATAGGATGTTCCATCATAGCGTTAGCCCTATTTGTCCGATTTTGATCAATTGATTCGTCTTCAAAAAGCAATTTTTTACCCAACCGTAGTCGGGTTTTTGTTTTGAACTTATGTATTGATACATCATTAACTAATCAGCTTTAAATTTTGACTAAGAACACTAATTGACGTCTGAATATGAAGTTGTCAAGCTTTTACGTCTGTGTGTCTCATCGAAAGTCACAAGTTTCGAGACGAAGTTTTATCTCTACATCTCGAAACTCCGTTTTTTTTGTACATACTTTAGTTTAGTTTGTTACAAGACTTTTTTCCAGCGCAAATTGCAAAATATAGGCACCACGCCGGCCCGTAATACGCCAGTAAGTAGAGAGATACACAGGCCTTTGCCTTGCAAAATATGGTGTAGTAATGATTTTCACATATGCTGTTTAGCTCTAGACTCTGTAAAAAAGTCAAGCTCCCAAAGTGTTGATCCTGCACTATGGTGGCTTGCGCTCTCCCCCCCCTCGCTTGTTTTTACCTGACTACGGCGAAGCAAGGGAAGGGTTAAGTGTTTTATTAATAATATAATAATATTCTTTTGAGTTGAATTTCTTGTAATTTTAATTATTTTGTGCGCGTCGAAAAGATGAATAGGAGTCACGTAGTTTAATAGATTAGGTAACTCACACTTACTAAAACTTAACAATTTAGTTTTTTGTAGTTCTTCTTGTGGTATAATATGTTATGTAAAAAATAAATTTATACAGTAAAGGAATTTTTGGAAAAGAATTGACGTCGAATTTTACTTTAAAACTTAAAACTACTAATCCGATTGCGATCTGACTGATTGCAATTTTTGGATAGCTTAGAGTTTGACTGGTGTACTTAGTATCTCAATGTGATAAGCAGAATTCGATCAAGAGATAAAAAAACATTTGACGTCTGAACGAAGTTTGATGATTATGGAACTTTTGGTTCTGGAATAACAAAGGACCCCAGAAAACAGAAAACAATACGTTACATCCCAGAAAAAATACCACGTGGGCAAACCTGCAGGCGCAGCTAGTAGATTAATAAAACAAAAAGTATGTTCAAAAAGATAATAAAAAAATGGTCTAGGGTACTTCAAATAAGCTAAAAAAAAATTTTTTTTTAAAACGTGTCCTTCTGTTTGTCTGTTTTTATGTGTGTTCGCACATCACGTAAAAACTACTGAACCTATTGGATAGTTTAGGGTTAGACTTAAAAACTGGTGTACTTGGTAACTCAATACGATGAGTAGAAGCAGACCAATCAATAAAAAACTTTTTGACGGCTGAAGGAATTTTTGATCAAATTTTGGTATATTAGGTCGATTAGGTCTTATAATAAGCACACATAATAGAGTACTTTTAACTTAGATAAATAACAACGCGCACTAAGCAGCGGGAACAGTTAGTGTTTAATGTTTGTTTGTCGTATGAAGTAGTGCTGTACTTTAGTGTCAGACTTAGTCACGCCAACTCTGACACTCACTGGGCCTCTGACATGGCTTAACGCCTGCTATTAATCAATAACAGCCGGGACTGACAACTTAACGTGCCCTCCGAAGCACGGAGCGATGAAAAACCGCACATAACTTAGAAAAGTCATTGGTGCGGAGCCTAGGACCGAACCCGTTATCGTTGGATTCTAAGTTGCACTACTAAATAGTGGCTATCATCGCTCAAAGTGTTTAATAATTTGAATTCATGTTTATTTTATGAAATGTTTTAGTAATCATTAATTTAAATATTGAGTGTGAGTGAGATATATTATTATTGTTAATACGAGTAATATATATTCAAATTAATTGCTTGCCTAAATGGCAATTTACAGAGCACCAAACCGTTGTTTATATTTTATACCTGTTTATTAACCTATACACTCAATAAATGAATTGTGAATTATTATGAACACCAATACATTTAAAATAGTAACGCGACATACCTGACTGACTGACTGACTGACAGACCGTCGGACCTACACATTTAAAATTTCCAGGAAATATTTAAGGATACTCAATCCTAGAGCTGCAGTTATTTTCTGCAGAACTGTGCACTGTTTGAGGACGACCTTTTTAAAATAGTGTCGATATTTCAACCACTATGATTTAAGATCCTGGTGATAAGCCAGCTAAAATTCAATGACGCTTTGTATTACTGCGAGTACATATGAGAAAACCCTTCCATACCAGGTTCGGTCCTCGGCTCCGTCGAATAACTTTTCTAAGTTATGTGCGGATTTCCATCGCTTTTTTACGGTACGTTAAGCTTTCGGTTATTAGTAAATAGATTACAGGGGCCTTTAGGTGGTCTGATTACTATGGCTATGACTATGTCTAGCACCACCTCATACGACAAGCAAGAAATACAACTGCAAATACATAATGTATCGTTAATAAAGTATGAGTTTTGTGATTGTATATAATTATCATAATCATCAGACTATGTACCACTATGTTTCCACTACTGAGACAAAGACCTTCTCTAAGAGGGAGAGCATGGGTCATCATAATCCACCAGCTAGACCCGTGCTGGTTGGTGGATGAAACTCAAGAAAATGATTTTATTATCTCACTATTAACACCTGCTTAACGAGAACACATATATTTTTCCATTTGATAATCATTAGATACTAGCTTTCGCCCGCTACTTCGTTCGCGCGGACTACAGTTTATTGTCGAAAAAGGAATCCTATATGTTCTTTTAGGATATTAAAAACCAATGCAAAAATAGGCATAGCACCAACGCTCTTCATGTTTTTTGACATTTTTGCTATTTTGTTTCTAAGGCAACCGTTCCTTACAGAGAGTATAATCAACATTTTCCTGTTTTCTAGTGGAAACTTACCATTTTCCGGGATAAGGAGTATTGTATGTTTTATTTCAGGGTATAAGCTATATTTCCAAATTTCATCAAAATCCGTCCAGCCGTTATCGCGTTAATATTCCCCAAACAAATAAACGTTTTCACTTTCATATATTGGTGTGGATGTTATCGCTAAGCAGGTGTTAATACTACAATCGTTAAAAACATTAGATTTGGAAGGCGTTATCTTTAAGACAGAAAGTTAATTGCAATATCAGTCATGTTCGGTTTGTTTATTTCAGCGAACAACCAATAGATGCCGTTACCGTCTCCGTAAGACGGATTTAGCGACTGAGGGAAAAAATTGTATAGTAGCGTAGTGGTCACGATGGTAGCCGAATTGGTTAAAGGCAAGTGCCGTGCAGAGGCACGGATGGTGCGGGTGTGAGTCCCGTAAGTGATTCAAATTTTTACTTTAGAAAATTATTAGATGCTCAAGAAAATGCGGCTGACATTTCCTGGTTCTCATAGCGCCCACGAGATGTGAAAGGATATGGTTCAATTATCAAGCCTCGTGGCTATCAGAAGCCACATGGATCTCTACTTGCTTTAATATATTTTTAATGTCTAAGCCATTTTTATGGCCCATTCCACGAAATCACAATAACATTGTTTTGATTTTGCCCCTTGCCTCTTGAATCGTTATAACGCTTTTCGGTGAAGTTTTTCATGTTTTTTTAAGGTTATGTTCATGGTTTGAAACGTTAAAATGGCGATAAAAACCACTTCTTATATTGTAGATGGCTGAAATTGCTTCGGGTGATAAAATATGTATGAAAGACGAAGGCGGTTTATGAACGTTTATGATCCTTATATTACCACCAAGTTACGATTTTAACACTCGATATTAAAAAGAGAAATTATATATATATTATATATGAACGGAGAAAAAAAACAAAATATTACGTATGCATCTTTAAATACACTAACAAGAGATAAGTTCAAATACTCAAACCAGCATATGACATTCATGTGATGAACATGAATCGATTGATACCTCGCTTGTCAAAATTGGACCAAGTTTAAAGTGTGATAATATAAAGGTCGGGTAAAAAAAATTGCCTATGACACTCTATACATCATGAAGACAAACGATTGATAGCTCGCTTGTCAAAATCGGACTGAGTTATTTTTAACACATAACCGTTGCATCGCCTAGTGAAGTACAAAAAAGTTGCCTATGACACACATACCCGAAGAAAAATCGATTGATACCGCGCTTGTCAAAATCGGACTAATAGGGGCTGGACCAAAAGTTTCAAAGCCAAGCAGCACAAATATATATTCACTTGCGAACGATACATATTTGTGCCCCTTGGCCTCTTCTGTAGCCTTCGGGCTGCAGCCCTCAACGCTACCATGCTGAGATGAGAAGGGTCTAACGTACCAACTCAAGTCGCGTCCTATAGTAAAGCTCTTCCATTTCCCAGAGGATCAGCGTTAGGTCGTCCGGGCACTTGCCGTCATCACACACCATCCCTACTGGTTCTAGCACAGAAGGTACGTTGATGGTGGCAAGCGCTTGTTTTATGATCTCATTAATTGAGCCGTGTCGGGAAAACCTACCAGCACTACGTTGGCAATAAAGTCCATGGAGTCCGTTAGTGTCGACGTCGCTGCCACATGAATGCATCATTTATTTCATTTCTCCTTTGACGGAATCAGCTAGCTGATGATACTCCTCATGCCTCCGACTTTATCTTATATTTAAAAATCAGGAATCTAAAGCTTGTTTGCCGCTTTTAAGTTTGGTTTACAGTCGTTTTTACGGTTCTATAGTGCAAATTAGAATCCAACGATACCGGGTTCAAAACCTAGGCCCCGCGCCAATGACTTTTCTAAGTTATGTGCGGTTTTCCATCGCTCCGTGCTTCGGAAGGGTACGTTAAGCTGTCGGTCCCGGCTGTTATTGATTAATAGCAGTCGTTAAGCCATGTCAGAGGCCCTCGGGCGGCTTGACAAACTCTGACATCAGAGGCCAGCACTACCTCATACGTCAAACAACAAGTCGTTTTTTTGTGTTTTTTTTTTTATTATTATTGAAATTATAGCAAAATATGGCAATCGAAGAACAAAATACACAAATTTATGGCTATAAAAGATTACTTTTTTGTAAGAATCTTAAATCAAATTAAGATTTAAAAGAACTTCCTTAGACGTCGACGGCCAAACCGTAATTAATGTTGGAATAAATCCTTTTAATCCTAAAGGTTTCCTAAAATATTGTACAAAAAAACATTAATCTTTAACCGTTCAAGTAAATTCCTCAACAAATTAATAAGGCCCGGCCTAGATGTAAAGAATCAAGCAAATTTATACGGAAATGCCGAATAAATCTATGTGTAACATAAAAATACCTGTACCTAATAGGCAAGCTCCAATTTTTTTACGTTTAGTTAAAAACGAATTAACAACTTACATTATTCAGTTTGTATTTCGATCACCACCACCGCGAACGCGTCAGTGTGTTTTTTTGTTTATCAGGTCATTCAAAAATTCTACATATTATTATAGCTAAGCAAATTACCTACTAATTACATAACTACAATTAACTGAAATTCAAATTGATAGTTTTAATTTTCAAAATTGATTAATTTTGAAAATTAAAACTAATGGACTTAAAGTATTGTTACACATTTACAAAACATTTCAGTACCACTCAAAGACAATCAGTCACCGAGCACCTTTTGTACTGCTCCGTTTAAGCCATAGCCTTCCTTGAACACAGTGAAAAAGAGTAATGGCCAAGGAAATAGAGTTACCAGCCCACAAACACCATTTTATACTGTATTTTCAGTGCAAAGAGACTATTGTGGCTTGGCTCAGCACAAGTGAAGCAAATAATGCCTTAAATAAAGTTATAGCTTGAGACAGTGTATATTTTGTTGTACGCGAAAATATTCCCGTCTATAAATTAAGACGAGCTTTCCAAATTGTTGCTTTATATTGGAGAGGAAATATGTTCTTTTTGTGCTCTTGGAATAAGTTGCTTATGGTGATTAATGGGATGTGTGTATGTATTAACCTCGAAAGTTTTGAGACTGTACACGCTTTGAATCTTCTGTTCAAAGCCTTTTCGAAGTTCCATATAAATTATATTTAGAGATTTTGTACATTGCTGGTGTTTTTTGTCCAAAAGTTACTCAGCATTTATGGTTAATTATCTGTACTCATAAATTCACCAAAACCGTTCACTAATATGCCTTGAAAGATAAATGTTTAAGACACTGGATTAGAAATGATTGGGCATTAATATCAATGGCGAGAACATCTCACACTTTCGATATACCGATGATATCTACCTAGTGGCGGAGTAACTGCAAGACTTGCAAAGTATGCTGACCAACCTAGTTGATGCTTCTCGACGAATCGGTCTCGGAATTAACATAGATAAGACCAAGACCATGTTTTACGATCTTTTTGACCCGAAACCGATTGCAGTCAATGGTGTACCTCTTGAAGTTATCCAACAATATTTTAACCTTTGACAAATCTTGCAATTAATTAAGTATAAGCAACTTTGAGAAGGAAGCCAACAGAAGAATTTAGTGGATTCCAATTTATGCCAATTACTTAGCAATTGAATTTAGGAGTGCTAAAGAAATAGCCTTTGTTTAACATGATAACATTAAAAAGATGAAAATCTATAAAATAAAAGCATATAAAATATTTTTACTATAATGAATATGAAAATATTTTTTTTATGATCTGTGAAAATTATATATTATAATTAGAATATGACAAAGCTTAACACTGCCTGCATAACTTCAAATTTAAAAGCGAATTAACCTCAATTTGCAGATAGAAGAGTACCTATACATTTTCAGCAGTTATAATTACAACTATTAAAATAAATGGCAGGTGGGTATATTTATTGGAGTACTCGAGTAAAATTCTATCACTATTCACTCTAAAAACTGGATAACTTCCAAATCAAAAATAATATAACATCTAACACGAAAACTCAATACTCTCCCACATAAATCTAAATATTCAAGATGTCGTTCCGAAAAAAAACGTAAGTAAATTATTCATGGAAACCTCTAGACCCTGGTATAGCGGGACGTATGGGAAATTCTAATAGAGGCAGCGCTGAATGTCTTGTAAGGTTTATTTCTCGCTGCGATAGGGAGATTGAGATAGGGTTGCTACTACATGTACAATCATCTCGATTAATCTTTATCTTGATTTAAAGTCACTGGCGAAAATATTTAGAAGTAATTTTTAAACGACATCTTACTAATAGCCAAAGTAGAAATCGGTGTTTTTACTCTACTTTGTTATTGAAACGACGTGTGAATGTCAAAATTGGAAAGAGCAACATTAAAACTTGTTACATAATGTAGGTATGTGAATGAGGCAGTAACTTCATCTATACTATAAAGAAAAAAGAACGAAAATGTCTATACAAAGGAGATAATTTGAGAAAATTGGTTAATGGTGCTTACAATAAGCTACTAAACAAGAATAAAACATTTTTAAAATTCCTGTCTATTTGACTGTTTGTTTGTCTGTATGTTCGTTTGCGCATTACGTGAAAACTGCTGGATGGATTAAGATGTGGTTTTCACTGTTGGATAGCTTAGGGTTTGATTTAAAAACTGGTACATGGTATCTCAATCCGATGAGCAGAAGACGAGTAATCGATAAAAATCTTTTTGACGGCTGAAGGAATTTTGATCAAATGTTAGTATATTGGTACTTAAGGTCCTGGAATAGCACATAGAGTACAAAAGTACTAAAAAACCTAGAGAAATTACCACGCGCGCGAAGCCGCGGGCACAACTAGTTTGCAATAATTATCGACTCAATTTTACAAACAAAAAGTTGATGACTGTGGCTTTTTACCAGACTACGCAATGCAAAGGCCGGGTAATGTGTTTATAAGCCTATGTACGTAAGTATATAGACCAAACACGTGGACCGATTTTGATGATTCCTAAGTCAATGGATTTGTCTTAATCTTGCAAGTGCTCTAGATTAAGACATGACAGTAATCAAAATGCAATGTGGCGACAACCAGACGCAGACGATATTGTGAAGAAAAAAAAGTCGGCGAACTATGTTTAGTGGGATATCATTGAATTGGTATTTAAAAACCATTATTAGGTTTCTCTTATTTTTTTGAAAAATCATTTAGGTTCTATAACGATTTATATTTGGTTAGTCAACCATTCTCTTTTTTTTTGCCTCTTAGTTTTGTTCGCATTCTGTTTTTTTTATTAAAAAAAAAGTTCGAAAGCAGCACTTTTCTATATGTTTCACATATTATCTTAACAACCCTCAAATCCCCCCTCCCCCCTGTCTATCTTGTAAATTCATCTACAATTTATCTTGCATTGGCCATCCAAAATAGCATGCGACACCCTCAATCTATCATAAATTCAGAACCCTCGACTCACACCTGCCACCCCTAGACTTGAGCGATACGACAATACGTTATTGTCGCTCGCTACATCGCCGGCTATAAAACGAACACAATACAAGGTCCACGCGACTCCGCTTCAAACTCGTCCGGGCTTCCAATAGCCGACGTGAGGATTGAGGTGTTCATGAAATCTAACTTTTAAGAGATTGAGCGTTGTTGAAAGTTGTGATCAATAATCCGATGAGGCGTTACTTTTGAATCTTTAATTTTACTCTTATGTTAGACCTTTTAGTCTGTTGTATTGGCGTGCCTTGGGAGAGGCCAATCTCTTCCAACCGCTGCCAGCCACTATGCGAATATCGTCGCTCCACCTAGCCCTACACTACGTTTACCGAGTCGCAGTCTCCACTCTAGAACACGTCTACCCCAACGGTTATCGTCCTTCGACAGATATGACCAGCCCACTGCCACTTCAGCTTACTTATCCTATGAGCTATGTCGACAGCTTTGGTTATTTGCAGGATCACCTCATTCCGGATACGATCTTTCAGAGAAACTGCAAGCATAGCCGTTAACATAGCCCCAGAGCGACCTTAAATTGGTGGGCTAGTCGTACAGAGAGTGTGCACGACTCGGCTCCGTATGTCATAATATAGGTAGGTCACACTGTTGTGCTTCATGTGTGTCAACAGTTACGAGTATCTATATCTATCTATCTATCTATCTATACCTATAATAAAGCACTACGAGTATGCATGAAAATGTCTGTACAAAGAATGATAATTAAAAAATGTCTAGGGTACTTAAAATAAGTTACTGAACATGTTTTTTTTTAAATCGTTTTTTTTCTGTTTGTCTGTTTGTTTGTTTGTCTGTATGTTTGTTCGCACATCACGTAAAAATACTAGACCGATTGCGATGATGCGGTTTTCACTGCTTAGGGTTAGACTTAAAAACTGAGATACCTACTTTGTATCTTTATACGATGATTAGATGCCGAGAAATTGATAAAAAACTATTTGACGGTTGAACGGTGGTTGAACGTATATTGAAGAAATGTAGTATACTGTACATTATAGGTACTTTTGGTCCTGGAATAACAAGTATGTGCTACTTTTAAATAAAATGACAACGCGGGTAAAGCTGCCAGATATTTATCAATAAAACCTCACTTTTGTGCGTTTGTTCGTTCAATATTAATATTATGTTGAAGTTAAGTATCTATCAAAATGTACCTAATATATATTTTAATAAAATATTCATCTCCCATCAAGAACTATGCAATAGGAATCAAACGTTTTGCTTAGATTGCTTCCCTGGTTTGATTACGTCAGTTGATTTTGCGGAAACTTGCTCAGTTAAACATTGTTTAATAGCGTTTCTCCCAAGCCCCGAGGATTGCCTAAGAAATTAATATCAAATCTCCAGTTTTCCCACTGGTAGCAAGTTAGCGGAAACTTCCAAGGTGTTCGCCCAACTGACAAGTTTTCTTATTAATTTTTGAGAAGTACCCACCACCTCTTGTTTGGCGTAATTCGCGACTTGGGAAATGAGAACTAAAAATAATTTGTGAATCCTTTCGCAGGCGATTTCTATTTTTAACTGACATATAAAAGGTTCTCGATTCGACTGTTTTTTTCTCCAATATTATCTCAGATCGCCAGGATTTCCGAAAGGGCTTGAATTATTATGGGTGATATTGAACTGGTTTCCAGGGTAATCACATATTGATTTTATGAAAATAAGTTCAGTTAATATATGTGAAGTCCATTTTTATGTTTAAAATAATGTATGCATATTATGATGACATGCTATGATGAGTGTCGCTTTTGAAAATTTTTGTTTTACGACTTTTAAAAGTCGCAATACATAACATGGTTACTGCACTCAGGGTGCTAACCCTGAGTGCAGTTAACCGTTGAGGAGGTCCCCTCAACGGTTAACAGCACATATACGAAATGTTGTATACGCGTTTAATTGTGATAGCCCGTTGTAAGTTTCACCATGACAAAGAAGGCAACTGCTTTTTATACTAACTTACTTAGGTCTCGAAAAATCGTCTTGTTTACGACGATCATTAACAATTGATTGTTATTGTTGTTTCAATCATACTCGTTAAACGATCGCTTGACGCACTAGAGTTTGTGCACTAATACCGGACGATCCCATTACGTAGTTGTTATACTTCACGTCAATCCAATAAAATAATATCATTTTTATAAAAATTAACACGAGTCTGAAAAACACGTATTAGACTATACAGAAATATCATACATTATATTTGTAAATATTTACAAACACATATTAATTAATTTAAATAGATAAGATAGACACATAGCAAGTAGTAAGTTTTTATAAGTTATTTTACTATGTATCTAATATATATTTTACTATGAACTATTTTTAATATTATTGTAATTAAGTTTAGCATGAATAAAAACTTCAATATTTGTTACGACCTAGTTAACAGGGTAATCTTTAGACATTAAAGCTGTTGCATGTGTGTGCATAAAAAAACTACTTCATAATATTATTATTATATAAATAAGCTGATAGAAATATTTTCAGTTATTGATATATGTACGAGGCAGCTGAGTTCAAAATGTCTTGAACAAGACAACAATGCTAAACTGTTTATACACTTGCCAGTTATTTGCATAGAAATAGATAAACTTATCAACCAGATTATGCATACGGCAGGAGTTGCTGTCTCTTCAATATTTGATATGGCCCACGGCTTGTGCCACGACGATGTTGCTGTGAGTGCACCGTTATAGTGGATGCATCCAGTAAAGTCCAGTTGTTGTACTAGTTACTTAAAAAAAATGCAGTTTAACCTATTGGTGGCTGTTCAGCATAGTCTCTGAACTAAGTTCATATTGGCAGCAATTTGGTAATTTTACTCCTTAAACTAAATTATACTAAATTTCTTTAAATGTAATATAAACCTTGTCCACTTTGTAACAAGGTCTTTTTGCCCCTGGCATCTATTCTAAACTTACATCAATTTAAGCTGCAGCGCTTAATATAACGTAATTAAAACAGGTTTTTAACACGCTGTCTAACAGCGTTTGGATAAATTCGGACACGGTCTGAGACAGCGTTTGGAGAAATCCTCTCTCCTCTCTCGCCGCGTGGAAACGAAGTTGATTTTACGCTGACAGGCTTTAATGATAGTTCAGTGAGTGAGGATTAGATGCCAGGGGAAAAAATACCTTGTTACGAAGCCAACAAGGTTTAAATTACATTTGAACAAATTAAGTTTAGTTCAGGGGATGTCCGAATCGCTACCATTGTTTTTTGTTCATTATAATCTTCTCCATTAATTATCGGACTATCTAACAATGATGACTCCAAGAAATAGTTTGTGATTTATGACACAAGACAATTTTCTGCCACTTACTTAGGTTTTTTTCTTTTTGCATCTTGTTATTAAGTGATGTTTAAAGCCCATGTCTGACAATTTTCTAAACTTATTTTTATTGTAAAAGTAGGTACTCACTAAGCAGGAGATAATACTAGATCATAAAAACATTTGAATTAAATTCTGTTTAAATAAAATACTATATTATTATGTGTATCTTTTTATATAATCCTGTTCTCGACTATGCTGACGCCTGCTATCTCGATCTTACCCAGGAGTAGTTCAATAAGCTTGAACGACTTGAAAATTTCTGCATAAGGTTCATATTTAGTATGTGTAATTATGACTACGTATCTTATTTTCGCACTGAGCTCGGAAAAAAGTTCAAATTAAACTGGAACAAGTAACTATGACATTGTGAATGTGAAATCGCAAGAACTGCAACCGTGCACGACGTTTGCAGATTATTGAGACACTGGTCCCGGAGATAGGAAATAATCCTTAGGACAGAATGCCTTGAGGCTTACCAAAACGTCAGGACAGATGCATTGTGCACGTAAATCTTATTAGATTTATTTTATTAGATCTTCTTTTTTGTGGCGGTCCATCGGTATCTTGTTGTGGCTTTGAGTTCAAAATAACCATCAAATTAAATTCATCAATATATTTATCTTTATAACGTTGACCAGTAGATATTTCGCAATTTCCACTCCACTCTTTGCAAACGATCCCCTATGTTAAAACGTAAACGCTTAAAATTATTTATTATAGCTTCGATGGAGCGTAACCCTCTAGGCGTTGCTGTTTTTTTTTGTAGCAACACTATGCTGTATTTGTTTTTACATCGCTTTACTTATGTGATCGTTTTTTTTGCGACTGACAGGATTCAATACTTGCTGCTACGCTTTTTTGTAGCAAAGATCTATAGTTAGCCTAAACTCTCTTATCACTACGTTTTTCGTAGCAACAACATTATTTTTCGTAGCACTGATTAACTTAAAGTGATATTTTTTTTGAAAGAAATTAGAAACATTAGGCTCGGAAACAATAGGAAACAATAGGTACCTTATCATGGACTTTGTCCAAAACACAGAGCAGTGTACATGACGGATGCTTCCCGCCGCTACTTTGACGCGGCAGCCCATCACCCCAACCCTCTTGTAGTTCAGGCATCTGACTACTCAACAGACGTGACTACAGACGCAATAAAGCCCCTCCGTAGACGCCCTAGAGACATCTTAAGCGATCCGGGTGACAAAATCGCTGCCGCAGTGAAGGCAGCGATTGAGCCGTCCAACCCGTCCTCACCATCTGACAACACACTTAGATACAGACACCGACCTCGCCGACAAGGTCGAAGGTCCCGTAATTAAAGTCGATATTATTCGCTTTCGAGTTTTTTGTCGATTCTTC
The DNA here is from genome assembly GCA_946251855.1 of Alsophila aescularia. NCBI lineage: Eukaryota > Metazoa > Arthropoda > Insecta > Lepidoptera > Geometridae > Alsophila > Alsophila aescularia. Next base: position 12,741,251 of record OX276385.1, read on the forward strand.
TTGAAGGTGTATTCCGAATCGGTAGTCAGTTATAGAAATAATTCAAAGGGCTCCAGCCACTTGTCAGGGCCCCCTCGATCACTACCAAAAGTAGCGATACAGGGGTGTTTAGTCAGACCCCCGTAATTACTGGCAAATGTCCAAGCCGAGGTTCGTACCCCCTGGGTGCCCTTGAGCAAGTTGCCAAAACTCAACTTTGGCGTGCGCCTTCTGCGTCACGAATTGTGGCGGAGCGCTTTCGCGCCCGCCCCACCGGTCTCTGCATCCCGGTGACGCTGTAGAGGTCAGTTACAGAACAACAACATATATCGTCCCAAAAAAAAACAAAAATAAACAGTCTTCACGTACATTGCTTGGCTTTTCTACGTGTATATGCTGCACTGTCTTAAAATGTATCCAGCAAGTCAAGTTACAACCCATAAAAATCTATGCGATTGCAGCGAATGCATCTATCTCTCTTTATGAGCTCTAAAGTCAATTATATCATGCGATGAAAGAAATTGCTTCAATAAATTTTATAATGGTGTCAGCTTAAGTAAGAAGAATGAGTACGTTCTCAGGGTGGTTTGGATATCGATTTTCGTTTCTTTATTAGGCACATATAATACTGAAATGTTGCAGTATTTTGGTGTTATATAAAAACGTAGGTGTGTATGTATGTATGTATGTATATGGGTGTGAATGTGTGTGGAATAAGATAGTGCCGCCCTATGTTATCAGAATTTTTCAGGCCACCCAAGCGCTACTGATGTGAATTAACAGGATAGGGCACCCGCGCGGCTTCTACAGGTTTTGCCGTACATTTCATAAGTAAAATGTTTACACGACACAATATACATCCACACCAATAAATAAAAGTGAACACGTTTGCTTGTTTATTTGGGGAGTTTTTGCGCGATGACGGCTGGACGGATTTTGATGAAATTTGGAAAGGAGAAAAATATAGGGAATAAAACATGGGATACTTTTTATCCCGGATAATGGTAAGTTTCCACGGAAAAACTGGGAAATGTTGATGTAACGGTTGCCATGGAAAAAAAATAACAAGTCTGTCCAAAAACATCAAGAGCGTTGGTGCTATTACCTACTTTTGCATTGGTTTTTAATATTCTAGAAGAACATAGAATGCTTTTTTAGCGATAAACTGTAGTCCGCGCGGACGAAGTCGCAGGCGAAAGCTAGTACATAATAAAATCTCAGCCATTTGTGATGTAAATCAATACGTATAATAATAGTAATAACTATCATTTTAATAAACACAGTTAAATAACCTATATCTGATAATTAGCATTTCATGAGAATATTTACTGTTTTGCAGTGTTGATGTGCATATATATATATATATATATATATATATATATATGTATGTATATATTGGTTATCATATAAATAAATTTAAATTGAGAATCAAATTGCTGTATGCTGTCCACGTAGTAATTATTTCCTAATTTGTAGTTCTATAATGATACTAATGAGATGAATTAAATGTAGAATCTAATTTGGAAATGCAGGGCTAAAAATTGGAATACCTCTATTTTTCTACCACATTGCCTGCATACCACTTCAACTAACATGTGTTCAAAAGCAGTTAAGTTAGGACAAGAAATACACCCAAAAAGGTCATTAGAGTGTGAATATTCTGTAAACGAAACCAAACCAAAAAAAACTGCCGTAGAAACCGCCTAATATTTTTAAAATACCTATTCAAAGTGAAGTGTCTCGGGTTGCAAAAAAAAAAGTTATCATCTTCAATTTTCAAAAATGGTAGCACAATTTTCATAAATATTTCCCTATAAAAAATCTCTATACAAATTCTGAATTTCAAGCACTCCTTGCCCGTAGTACGGTTCAGTTGTCCGGTCAAACATACTATGGGAAAAAATATTTTCCCATGTTGTACAACTACAAAAAATATAAACCAGTTTTACTGTTCGAAAAATAAGTCTTATATACATGGTCCAGTTCTAAATTTTTACATTGTTTGAAACTCAAAATTACAGTGTGAGGTATTTTTATCTAAGCAATAATAATAATTATTGAATTTTCGCCACAGTTACTCCAAAGCATGACCTAAAACTAGCCGAAAAAAACAAATGAATGTCAAAAAACAAATGAATAAAAATCAACAAAATTATAACATTATCAAACTTATAATACCTATAACTAATATTTTCTGGATGATTGACTTGACAATAAGATGAACGAAAAGGTCATATAAAAAAAACTTCCGTAGTCCGGTTGACCAGACAACTTAATCGTACTACGGGCAAAGAGTGATTTCAACCTTGTAGTGTTAAGACGGATATCTATGTAAAATTATGTAGGTTCCCTGCTGGACATTGAAACACTAAAAAGCACAACAATAAAGCATAAAACACAATAAAAACACAACCCTCAAAAACAATATACTTCCTCTTATATTTCCTCATATATCTGGCCTACATTTTCACATGAAACACGCCATAAAGGTGGCTGCACACGCAACGAACGCCATAAATCTAACGCGCATAGTAAATAGTGCATTCTGTTTTATAGACTACATTGTACCTCTGTGTCTCTTCCTGGCTATGTGGCTCACATGAATGTGCTACATTGTAAACACGAAGATCCTTATAACCTATAAAGTAAACAGTTAAATTGTATGACCGCAATCGTTAATGAAAGAAGTCATGAAATGCATTACAAATACGCAGCCAAAGATGCTGGCGGTGCTACTTCTTTGATGCACACTAAATGTACCTTCTCAAGAACTTTTTTTTAACTCCAGAACACGAAAATAGTGAGGTGATAAAAGTTTAGGGTGTATATGTGTGAGTATGTCTGTATGTGGCATTGCAGCTCCCAATCAAGTGGACCGATTTTAAAGTGTTTTTTTCTTTTGAAAACTGGTGTGATCAAGATGGTTCTTAGCTATAATGAGGCCCTCCTCATCGGGGGTCGGGGATTATATAAAAGAATAAAAAAGAATAAAAATAATTTATTGCCAACAAACATGAACAACTTAAATAATACAAAAATCACATGAACCGCGACAACAAATCAATTAGTGCTCAATAGGACCGTGTGTGTGTGATGCATGTTATGCCACCTGTCATGTTATCTAAGTATATTGTGGTATAATATAATTTGCATGTATATATATATATATTATATTTTTATTTGTCCTTGTATTAAAAGCATTTATTAGCTCACCATTTTAGTATGTGAGGATGTACTTTTAGGTCAAATATTGGAAGCTAATAATGCGACTCATGTTGAGTACATTGTGTACCTACACATAGACAGACACGGTGACAATGCAACATTTTGACGCAGATGACAGACTTGATAATGCAGTCAGAAGTGACTGAAGTCAAAGAGTATACAAATATAACGTACTGAAGTGTCATGGAAGTAGGTTGCAGGTTTACCTAATTTAATTTTGGCTCATTTTGCGCAGCATAACAACTACGTTTTAGGCAACATTTAACAAAAGCCTACTTAAAAAAGTAGTTACGTGTTATGTTTTTTATATACTATTTACCAAATGTGAATGATAAGTTTTATTAAAATTAATTATATTAGTTTAAATAAAAACGGGTCTTTGGGGCTAATTAGCTACCTCATATCATTATCATCATCATCAGCCTGTGTTCGTCCACTGCTAGACTTAGGCCTCTCCCAAGGTACGCCATTAGGCCCGATATTCGGCGCTACGCATCCACTTTCTGCCAGCAACCTTGCACAGACCTACCTACCTACCTTACTTACTACTTACTTTTCTTACTTTAGGTACCTCGTATAATATATTAAAATATTTTGCTTACCTTTCACAGTCTCATTTGAGTTTGCGACAATGATGATGGTGCCTTCAATCTGAAACAAGTCAAACAATATGATATAAATATAATTAATATTCCAAGTTACAATTCGATGTATTTCTTTTCAAATACTACTAAAATGGCGCGATGACCCCAAAGTGGATTCTTATCGACAATAAACGACACCACCGCTCTTTGTCTTGCGTGGTCTCTTGCCAATCAGGCAGCTGGATTTCACGTAGGTTCGTCTCCACCTCATCTGACCAGCGGTACCTGGGACGTCCAACCGGATGACGTCATGTCAGTCGTCCCAGTTAAGCAACATATACTGTTTAATTATTAAAATATAAGTAGGGACTTAGTAGTACCGTTTGCATTTGTCTCGTTTTTACAAAGGGAATAATAATAGTCTGTATTGGTAATTAACTAACAAGTTATGGCAGATTTACGCACGCATGACAGAGTCAAGTAGTTAACGAAAAACTGAAATTTTGTTGAAGGCATGATTTAACTATGTTTAGATGTAGTTGTATCTTCATCATCATCATATCAGCCTTTAGAAGTCCACTGCTGAACATAGGCCTCCCCCAAAGAGCGCCATGATGTGCAATCTTGTGCTACCTCCATCCACCGACTTCCTGCGATGGCTACCACCGTATACCGCCGTATAGTTGTATAAAGCCGTGTTATTTAGATCTAATTTCTCGCAAACAATTGATAATATCTACGACATTTTGATTTTAAATTTAAGTTTAATTTTACATATAAATATTACATTTCAGTAACATTGTATTTGTTGCGATAGTCCCAGCGGACACGTAAAGGTTAGCAATTTTGTCAAAGATATCGCTTCGGAATAACCATTTTAAGCCGCTTAACGACAAATCGTAAACCCATGCACCTGAACCGATGATATTTTTAAAATGTTGCGTTATTGGCAACAAAGCAATTGTTTTGATATATGAAAAATTATGCGAAACACAGTTTTCGGTAAGTGATACGCATCGGAAACAAATATAGAATAGAATATACATTAAACTTTTGCGATTCGAACATATAGTTAATTATTTAAATGAGAGTTAATCGCGCTGAAAATGTTTTATTATTTATCTCGACGTTTCGATCAAGTTGCGTTGTCTCCAACTACCTACCCACAATTGGTTTTGTAAACATTCCATTATCATGGACCATTTGAAGATTGAAATGGTGATGTAATTTCTTATTTTGCCTTGTGTTTCTTTGGATGGTTATATCTATAATTTTTTATGTATCGAGTATGTTAATAAATGATAATTATGATATGCTTTTTGTCCTATTTGTCAATGGATGATCTTCGGATGTGTGAGTAAAGATGAGTAAATCTAGGAACGAAAGTGGAAAAATCTGGGAGTGGTAAATGTACTACACTATTTCAAAGGGGCTGTCATTGACAACTATTAATATGTGCTGTTTTAATGAGTTAACGTCGTTGTCCCATGGGTCCGTTACCACAAAATCAATCCCACTGAATAATCATGCAACTGATCCCACAAAATAATATTTTTGATGCCCTGAATAATATTTGCGTTTTATATTACACTTGTAGAAGTTTTAGGAACATACTCATAATGTTATTGAAATAAATATTTATTTCAATAACATTAAACATACTCATAATTTTATTGAAATAAATATTTATTTCAATAACATTATGAGTATGTTCCGAAAACTTCTATAAGTGTAATATAAAACACAAAGTAATATTATACCAACAATCTGACATTGCGAAAACAATAACAGCTAAATTATGTTACTCGGCAAACGAAGCCAAGAATTAATTTTACCGCAATTTCCTTGTAATATATACGATCTTTGTTTAGACAGTTACTACCTACGTGTATGTTATGGCAATAGTTACATTTTGAAAATTCCCTAAATATCAGTTGGTTTGATGAAATTTATGCCAATGCTAAATTCTAAACGCAATGATGTATTATAATTTAATCTATTTTGCCTAGACTACATGAACAATTTCTTAAATGATCAGACAGTACTTATGTATAATTGTTGACAATTTGACGGTATATAACAAAACTAGATGTATGTACTTTTTAACTTATGTGATAGATATGAACGCACTAACCTCAATCATTTTAAGTACATCAGTGCTTAAACGGGACTTAATCACGCTGATAACGTTATTTTATTTACCTTGACACTCTTTTTTACAAAACCAAATTCGGGTAGTTGGAGACAACGCTCGCCCTTCTCGACGCTGACACCCGTTACCTCAGTCTTCTCATGGCCATGATAAATGCCACTTGAACATTGAGGTAAATAAAATAACATTTGGAGTGCATTTTCTCGATTTAATAATTAACTATAAACTTATGTTACTTGGGAAACCAAACCACATCCATACCAATATATAAAAGTGAAACATTGTCTTTTTGTTTGTTTGTTGGGGAGCTTTCACGCAATAATGGCTGGACAGATTTTGATGAAACTACGAATGAAGATAGCTTATACCCTGAAATAAAACATGGGATACTTTAAGTAAAAAAAAAATTGAATTGAAAAATTGGAAAATTGTAAGTTTCCACGGGAACACTGAAAAATCTGGAAAAATGTTGATTACTCTCTGTAAGGAACGATTGCCATGGAAAAGAAATAACAAGTATGTCAAAAAACATCAAGAGTGGTGCTATACCTATACTTTTGCATTGTTTTTTTATATCCTAGAAGAACATAGGATGTTTTATTTCACGATAAACAGTTGTCCGCGTGGACGAAGTCCCAGGCGGGAAAACTAGTAATAAATAATAGTACTACGAAAAGGCCGAGAATTCATATTTTTACGGCAATTTCCCTATGGTCTTTGTTGAATCTTCCTAAGTTTTTAGTATTATCGGGTAATAGCTGCGCTCCGCAGTTTTACCCGCGTGGATGTTAATGATGATGATGGTGGTAATAAAAATAAGCTTATGTGTTAATACAGGATATAAGCTATCTTGATACCAAATTTCATCCAAATCAGTTAAGCTGTTTGTGCGTGATGGAGTAACAAACATACACATACAAACTTTCGTCTTTAAAATATTAGAGCGATGAGCTTCGTTTAGTTTAGACAGTGACAGTGTATGTATGAATTAAGTGCATATTTTAGCAATACCAATTAACATTGCTAGAGGAGTAGGCTACTATGAGAAAGTTCAAAATCAGAGAGTTTATTTTTTACCTCTTTTTTGGTCTAAACCGTTAGCTACATGAGCTCAGTGAGTCAGTTCAGTCCCTGGCCTTTCAACGGTCTCGTGTATGAATACGCTTGAAGAGTAAGTATTCACTGAACAGTCTTCAAATTTATTCGTATACGAGGCCAATTGTTTGTTTGTTTATCGTATGAGGTAGTGCTGGTCTCTGGTTTCAAAGTTTGTCAAGCCGCCCGAGGGCCTCTGACATGGCTTAACGACTGCTATTAATAAATAACAGCCGGGACCGACAGCTTGACGTGCCCTCCGAAGTATGGAGCGATGGAAAACCGCACATAACTCAGAAAAGTCCTTGGTGCGGAGCCTAGGTTTTGAACCCGGTATCGTTGGATTCTAAATTTCACAAGAACCGTTAGGCCACCATAGCTTAGCTAATGAAGACCAATGACTGAACTGTCAACTGAACTAGCCTTGTGCCACTTTATTCAGATATTCTAGGTCGGTTCAAAGATCAATTAGAGTTCGCAGAAAATCTAGACGTATTGAACAGCCTAAAGCGACCGTAAATAGTAGTCAAACTGTCTAAACTGCCACTACCTGAGGGAGTTATTAGATTGCCATAATATGATATAAGCTTTGGTATATTCAGTGAGAAACTAAAGTGCGTTAGTGTTTTGTAAGTAATCTAAAATAAACATTTCATTTATGTTTGTCTTCAACATCATATTTTTCTATTCGTTCAGAAAGTAACTACATTAGCCAGAAATGGAAAATTTCGACTTATTGTGTTAATTTGTACATCCAAACATCAACCTTCATCTAACCGTTATTTTATTGTGTACTATATCGGTTTAGGAATAAAGAACAAATTCAAAATGCGTGTCTCAAAAAACATCCTGACAACAAGGCGCAACATAGTTGTTAAACTTTAGACTTTGTTTCGTATGCTATAGGGTTCAAATTCCAAAATCAATATTTGTCCCAAAACTTCGGAAAGTAATTCCACAGATATGATCCAGGCCAAATCTCGCTAAAATTCAAACAAAATGCCGGATGCGTGAATGCGGAGAAAGAAAATTGTTTCTTATCAGGCGATATACAAAAAAACACACACAGATACGCAGCAATAGGAAAACGGTAGTACCCATATACTCACCAATATGTAAAAGTGAAACGCTATCTGTTTGTTTGTTTTTAACGCGATAACAGCTGGTCGGATTTTGATGAAACTTTGTCAAAAGGTATTGTATAATGTAGAGACCAACATAGGATACTTTTTATCCCAGCAAATGTAAGCTGCCACGGAAAAGCTGGAAAATTACGATTACTCGCTGTAAGGAACGGTTGCCATTGAAACGAAATATTAACAAGTCAGTCAAAAATCAACGCGAGCGTTGGTGGTTGGTGCTATACTTTTGCATTGGTTTTTAATATCCTAGATGAACATAGGATGCTTTTTTTCGCAATAAACTGTAGCCCTCGCAGACGAAGGCAAGGGCGAAAGTTAGTATGGTATATGACCGAGTTTTTAAAAGCTGTGATTTAACTTGCAATGTAAAAAAAAATTGTATCAAGAATATATCTAGTGGTCAAGACATTCCTTGTTTCGTATTTTGGGAAAACATTATATTCTTGTCAATAGTAAATATTTGTCTTGTTACTATTTTTTGTCCCGAACATTTATTGAGTCTATGCAAAACATTATTATATTCATACTAAGAGAAAGTATGTTTGTCTTTGGGTAAGAATTATCATTGTTCTACTGTTAAAAATCTGCAATTCTCAAATCTAAAACAATTCTGTCTTTAATCTACTAAGTTCATTCGTTCACTCGTTCTTGCGCACGATTCTGATACGAAAACGACAAATATTTTAATCAATATTATATTATTTTTAGATGAATGATAAAAAATGTCGATGGAGAATAACTAGTTAAAACAAAATCCTGCTATCCTCAATTACAAAAATATATATGTTAATTCAAGCATTTGAAAATGAAATTGGATTAGTTTTTTTTAATTTTAACACGACTTTCTTTCAGATAATTAAAGATCAATTGATTTCAAATAGAGCTACCGAGTTCTACGTGCAAGAAAATTAAATACTACAGAGAAGAAAAAAGCTTCTTATATAAATATTGTGATATATTTCAGTGAAACAGTTTCAGTTCTTGCATCAATTCGTACTAGTTGTTGAGGACAGCGAGCCTGTCCGCCTCCCAGATGCCGCGTGACCCCGCGATCATAGATCACGTGACCGCGAATATGTAATTAGTCATCAGGAATCACCAACCAGAGCAAAGGGACCGCGACCGACCGACCGACGTGTAAGCACTTCGGCTACGAGGCTTCGCTTCAGTTATTTTGTATAAAACTAGAATAAGATTAAATAGTAGTACACCTAGAGTAAGTAGGTAGATTTAACGTGTAATTTAAGGGAGATAGTAATAAAGTTACCGTTAGGGAAAAACCTCCGTTAGTTTAGAAATAGATAAAAGCGCCAAATGTTTATGTTGAAGCTTGTTAGACAATGCAATGCACAATGTGTTTATTACAGGAGCCCTTAGCGCAGGTAGGGCAGTTGCCATTAGACTAAGTACGGCTACGTTCCCACGATCTTTAGAATAGTAACAAGCGCAATACGCCGACAAATTAAAAGCCGTTGATAATAAAACAATTAACGAACGATGGCCAGTTGTTGCAAAAAATACAAGAACCGTTGTAATTGCCCTTGCTTCCGAGCTCTCCCTGTGACCGAGCAGGTACCGTTACCTAAATTGTATTGTATATATATAAGAGCATTTTTGTAAATAAAGGCAGTCAGTCAGTTTGTTATACCCGTCGTAGTAGTTTCATTCGTTGAATCCTCGAAGCTCCTGAACCACGAATAAGTTATTGCTGTTAGTTAATATAAACCAGCGACCTATGACCGAAAAACTGAATACTTTTAAATTGTGTTTAATTTAAAATTGTAATACAGTCCACTCCTCCGAAAAAGTAATTCTGTATACTAGTTTGCAACGAAGAATATCAAAAATCTTATTTTAATAATAGATTATGTTCTTCGTTGAAGAAGTTTCAGTTTTTAGTTAAATAATATATTTATTTTATAAGGAGATTGATTGTTTTCAGTGAATAATTTCAGCTATCTTGGTTCAACAATATCTGTATTTCAGTCAAGAAAGTTTCAACCCCAAACGGCAGAAACATGTAACCCCTGTCGAGGTTCCCATATTTGCGCCGCTTGGGGTTTTCTGCCTGAATTGTTATCTCTGGAAGATGAGACGGAGCCAAGGTACCAACACAAGTTGCATCCCAAACCAAGCCCATCCCAAGCCGTCCCATCTTCCAAGGAATGAAAGTCATACCGTCAGGCCTCTTGCCGTCGTCCCGCATCAGACCGTTTGGTTTTAAGATTGACGGAACGCCGGCACTGACAAAGGCCCGACGGATGACTTAAAATAAATAAATGATGGATGAAAATAAATTATCTTTAGATTCATTGTTTTAAAAAAACATACGTACTTATCATAAATAAGTTCCAAAAGGAGAAGATTCTCAATTCGACTGTTTGTGTTATCTTGATGAGTATTTTTCTACTTAAAGCACCTTTAGTTTGAGTTTTATATAAATTTCATCACAATTGTTTTTTTTTTTTTTAGTATGTCATCTATTTCAAGTATATTTTAAGAGGATATATCCCTGATAGATAACTTAATGGGGCGATCTCGTAATAAATAAATAATTTTAAAAACAAGCTTGGTTTTATTAAATGTTGCTTACATGTTATATATTCAGTTACAATAAAGAATTTAACTGTTTGGCGTGACTATAACCACGAAATAACTTGCTCATGTAGTAGCTACCCAGTGATATCATGATGCTTTTTGTTATAAATACCCAATAGTAACAGTTAAACCGTAAAACAACATCGCTACACGCGCTTAACACAATCAAATGCTCCAAAAACAATACTTGATATTCCATCGGCGGGCCTTTCCGTAATCCCGGGCACAGGTATCGGAATCGGATACGAGCCAGGCCGACCCTCATCCGGCGCCGAATTTAATTGCTAATCACCCGTACGATAGAATACGAGATTACGCGGATGTAGGGTTACCATGTCAGGACATAACAACGGTGGCAATCAAACGCTTCTATTTAAAACGGGATCGTACGCAGTTTAGATCTCACTTTGGCCCTGCACCAATGACTTGTTTAATAATGTATGTGGGATTCAGTGCTGTGTGTTGCCCGGCTTCATAATAGGACCACACTTCTCATCCCACGGCTGTTGTGTGAACCAGTCAAATAATTTCAGGAATGGGCTGCAGAACTTTCATGTGTGTAATCACCAGCTATAGCGATCATCAAGAAGCCTGTCAAGCGTGGTGATACCCACCTTATATTATTAACAGTGGGTAGTAACAGCGGGCAACCGCTTATTTTGGCATTCAATGGAGGAGGGTGATGTTTAACATTGGACGTTTGCCGGCTGATGTTGTGGTGTGATGTGGATTCGGCATCTTTCGAAATGTCGAAGAAAAACATTAATCAGAGGACAGAGTCAGAAAACTGCAAACCTATCCAATAACATCGAAATTCAAGGTTAGATGACATGAATATTGGGACTGCGTGGTAGATTTGTGGGGCCCACACTAGTCTTCTCAAGAAACATGGAAAACCAAAAGCATAGAAATCTCAGTCCCAATTTTGAGAGCATTCATCACTTCGAACTATATCGGTTGGTGAAGTTGTTTTGATGTGGTGTTCCGGCCCAATCCGTGAAAGTCCCATTATAAGCTAAGCGTATTTACTTCTCACGAAATCACCACTTAGCTTTACTTAGGTTAACGTGAGCGTCATTAATTAAAAAAAACATATGTTCTACACTATATACATTAATTGTGCATTGACTTGACACCAGAGGCAAGCACTATCTCACTCAACAAACAAGCAAACAAATATTGGGTAAATAAGTGTTTCCTTATTCTTAATTCTCTTTCAGCTACTTCATAACTATTTTTATACCAAGTAATTTAAAAAGCACTTTTTCTTCACTTAGTTCTAAGCTTTTTGACTGATGGCCATTCTACTCATACTCGTATGACTACAACTAGGTACATGCTACGCACACATACGTACACAATACGATAGGGCTAGTGATAAATGTTATTAATCGTCGTGGGGCTTGTAGAATTGGCTGCAAGAGCCAATAGAGATTTGTGACCTCTCATAAGTTTCGGCGTATCTCAGTTTAGCTGTCGATGAAATGAAACATCGGTGTAATGAACCTATGTTTCTTTGATGTTAATAAAACCTGTTTTGAGTATGTGAGTAGGGTTAAGGTTGTGAGAGACATGAAAGTGGTGATCCTAAACTAAAACCGTAGATTACACTACAGATTATGCATATTTTTTTAGTTAGGTAACATACCGTCCAATGGTAGTCAAGGGTATCAATTCCTTCCATCTAGCTTTGTTTTCTAGTTCAAGTTCAAGCCTTCCAGACAATTTTCTTTGGAAGTATCGAATTAAATCTTCACGCCTCCACTTATGGGACGGCCTAAACGCCTTCTTAGTTATTTGTATCCATAGAATGGCGATCTTTGCCCATTTTTCGGAATGCATCCGACGCATGGGACGCACTCAATCCCATTTGAGTCTAGGAGTTTATCTGTAAATCTGTAATACCATACAAACTAATAAAGTTTACCCCTAAACCAGAACATAGATTATTTTCCAAAGCGCACTAACAAGGCCATCATAAACCGGGATAGGCTCCTAACAAACTGCACCATAAACACCACGATCTCTGAGGGTCAGGTTATAAAACACCAGACCTAGCTAATAGGTGGTAAACTAAGTTTTATAGACCATGCTATTCAGGGGAATGTTGTAGCTAGATAGCTGGATCTTTCTGTTTCAAGGAAGCGGTGGGGAGGGCTTCAAACTGCTGTTACTTACTACACTGGAGATGCGTACTGCGTGGAGATTATGACCTTATGTAACTTGGTGTAGTCCGTGGTCAGTTGGTAGTAGGCTGACTTCTTCTTTGTGTTTTTGTTTGCCACTTTTGTATAGCTGCGACTTTTCATGAATGCCACTTTATTGGTAACGGATTATTTTCAGGCCAAGTATTACTAGCGTTATATTTGGCGACAAATACTAGATTAGTGTGAATATTTATCTTATTGGCATGCTCCATCTTCAGCCACACATCACCATAAAGTTTACCATCAAGTGAGATCACGGCCAAATGCTTGCCTGTCAAGCACAACACAAGACATAAGTTCAAATACTAAAACTCGACTACGCTCGGGTACAAAATAGCTTATGACACTATTGTGATGAAGATGAATCGATTGATACCTCAAAATCATCCAAGTTTTAATTTTGAACACATAACCCATCCTTGCCTTGCCGTAGTCGGGTAAAAAAATAGCCTATGACACTCTATACAAGAAGACAATCAATTGGCATCTTGCTTGTCAAAATCGGACCAATAGGGGCGACGCTATGGTGGAACAACCACACACAGATACATATATAGACTGTTACCTTTATAACTCTTCCCTTGCTTCGCAGTAATCGGATAAAAATTGTTTATATTTTATCGGTTTATATTAACTTTCGTTGTACTAGTAGGTACAAAAGGTTTTCCATTTTATCGAAACGACGCTTGACTGGTTTCGAGGAGAAACTCGACTGTAGAAGTTACAGTGAAAGTTTTAACCGAGATTTATTTAAGCTCTTGAAGTAATACATACCTACTTATAGATAAACGACATAGTAACGACACGAGTAACGTAGACTCATTATCATCATCAACATAAATAGAGTATAATTACAAATAAAATGTAAAAAAAAAGGGATAGAAGCTCATAAGTTTTTATTTGAATTGTATTGAATAGGTATCTACTAGGTAAGCGTGCTACACCTTCGACCACATCATCGCTTTCCAGATCGTGGTCAAAGGATTGCCTAGTCCGTAATAATAAAAAAAAAATTGTCACTCTTTTTTTAAGCCTTTGCCATATTTTAAAGTTTATATGTTTTTTTTTGCGTTGTCTTCAGTTTGTCAGCTACCCTGAAAGTTTCAGCCGGATAACTAATCGAAGAGTGCTCGATTTTGAATTGCAGGACAGACAGAAATACATAGACACATAGACACACAGATACATACATGCAAGTGAAGTTAAATAAAATCTTTTAATAAAAAAGTAGCCGTAGCAGCTCACAGGCGCTTGGAGAGGTAATCATAGTGACATCAAAGCACTTCGTAAAATAATTAACGCGAAATTTTATGGTCGTCATCGTAGATCGTGCAGTTTTAAAGCAACTTAGTACTGAAAGTTATATTTTCATAGATTGTCACGCCATTCCTTTGGATAAAGAGAGATGGTGTCAGTTCTCTGCAATCCAACGATATCGGGTTCTAGTCTCGGCTAGCATATAAGTTATGTGCGGTTTTGCCATCGCTTCATGCTTCAAAGGGCACATTAAACCATCGCTCCCGATTGCTAGCAATGGATAGAAGTCGTTTTTAAAACAGATGCCTTTGAGCGGCCTGACAAACTCTGACAGCTACAGTAGGAACTACCTCATACGACAAATATACTGTCACTTCGGGTCATTTCATGTCATCATCATCAACATGTCAGCCTTTAGAAGTCCACTGCTGAACATAGGCCTCCCCCAAATAGCGCTATGATGAGCGATCTTGTGCCACCTCCATCCACCGACTTCCTGCGACGGCTATAATGTCGTCGGTCCATCGTGTGGGGGGTCTCCCCACACTTCGCTTGCTTGTTCGTGGTCGCCATTCAAGAACCTTTATTCCCCAGCGCTTGTCGGTTCTGCAAACTATATGGCCTGCCCATTGCCACTTCAACTTGCAAACTCTGATAACTATGTCGGCAACCTTCGTTCTCCTACGGATTTCCTCATTTCTGATTCTATTACGTAGTGAAACACCGAGCATAGCTCTCTCCATTGCACGCTGCGCAACTCTGAGCTTTTGTATGAGACCAATAGTTAGCGACCACGTCTCAGTGCCGTATGTCATCACTGGCAACACGCACTGATTATAGACTTTCGTCTTGAGGCTCTGCGGTATCTGCGACGATAAGATACGGCGTAATTTCCCAAACGCTGCCTATCCGAGTTGGATTCGCCGGTTGACCTCTTTGTCGAAGTTGGATCTACCCAGTTGAATCGTCTGACCCAAGTAGACGTAGTGATCAACAGCTTCGATAATATCGTTCCCTACATAAACTGGCATGGGTACGACATGGGCATTTGACATGATGTTCGTCTTGCCCATGTTTATTTCATGTATAACTAATTAAATATAAATATTCAGGACAATTAACACCAATTATCTTGGATACTCTGTGATATTACATCCATGACTCGGAAACAAACATTTCTGTTCATCAAACAAATGATTGCAACTTGCGGGATTTGAACCCAACCTCGACCTTGGTTGACTTTGCAATCAGGATCAATAACCACTCGGCCAACCGGTCGTCAAATTTCATTTTTTTTTATATGTCGGAGAGAGAGAGAGAGAGAGAGAGAGAGAGAGAGAGAGAGAGAGAGAGAGAGATACTACTGCCAATGATATCTCACGGTGGCGTAGCGCAGGTAGGAGGATGTCAGAAGGAAAAGACTTCTAAAAAAAAAACTTGCAAATTTAGAAATTATTTTGCCATTCAAAAATCTTAACCAATAACACAGAATAAATAATAGTACTACGTACTAATAGAATAAAATCCTTGAAAGACTTGAGTATTTAAAATTTTAAAGTCTCAACATTTTTTGTGTACTAGATATTTTATTATCCAAAATTAAACGTCGTCGCGTCGCAAGGACTTAAGTCACTCTTAAGTCTAATTAGAAGAACGTTTTCTTTTTGCCCCTCGTAACATGCCACAACAAGTTAGGTGAGTAATTAGTACATTTTCAGTTTAACCTTGTACTATTATTTACTCTGTGTCATAACGAGGGTTTAACTTGTTTTCAGAAAAATGCAGTAGGGACTACGTTTTTGTGCAGCTCACGTAATAAATCGTTACCCAGGTGCAACGGTATACTTATTTTTTATTGGTGTGAACTTTTTTTCAGTAATTTTTACACTGTTTGGTATTTTAAAGAGTACTATCAAATTGAAGCAATGAAACTGTGTTGGTGGATAGCCGTTAGTCCAGTCATATTAGGAGTTTCACATCGGAATGAGAGATATTAAGCTGGAAACTTGTATAAAACTTTACTTTAACATTCTAAAAGTCGTTTCACAAGTCTCATGAAATCTTGCATCTGCGTCTTATGTTATTCATAAAATTTCGGTTTCTTTGGCTCCAATGTAGTAGACATTTGTTACAACATTTGCAACAAATTTTGTTCTTAACATTTTTTTATGCGCTTAATCCGTAATTGAAATAATAGAGCGCGAAAAACGTGCAGCGCTCAGCCATACATACTGTAATGCAAGATCAACCGTGAGTCCCAGTGAATAAAATACTTTGTACAAAGTCAGTATATCACTAAAATATCCTTAAATATGAATAATTTGTATTATTTATTAATTAATATATTTAATGAGCATGATGATGAAGTTATTGTTATTTATTTCTTGTTAGTAAATATTTTTAAAACTACCTGAGATTCAACCTTAAGTTTACAAATAGTTTTCGCCGGCCATGAAAACTTTATTCAGTACCCAGGTACTGTAGTACTGTTGATGTTCTCTTAATTTAACCACCTACATCGAAGTTTCTGCTAACAAGTTCTTTAACAGATTTTAGAAGGATCTCGAATCCACTTGGGGTAGCCAGTGCGGTACCTAGTGTTTAAGTTTTTGTGTCTAATTCTCATTAATTAGTCTCAAATGTTAGAGTTTCTGAACTCGCTTTGTCGTAAATACTTTGTATTAGGTGGTTTTGCCGTTTGTTGTTTTGTCGTGTTTTTAAACAAGCCTTTAAGATAAAGTACAACGGACCAAGTTTGGACCTACGGCACAGAATATATACACTAACCTACGGAGCCGAAACGTGGACACTCACGGTCAAACTAGTCCACAAATTTAAGATCGCTCAGCGAGCTATGTAAAGAGCTATGCTTGGAGTTTCTCTGAAGGACAGGATTCGTAATGAAGATATCCGACAGAGAACCAAGGTAACCGACATAGTCATAAGGACAAGTGCTGAAGTGTGAAGAGTGAATAAGTGCAAGCTGAAGTGGCAGTGGGCTGGTCACATTTCCCGAAAAACTGATAACCGTTGGGGTAGACGAGTTTTCGAATGTAGAGCATATTTAGGCAAACGTAGTGTAGGACGCCCTGTGGCCAGGTAGAGTGACGACATGCGAAAAGCGTCTGGAAGAAAATTGATGAAGAGAGCTGAAGACCGAGCTCCATGGCGAGCATTAGGAGAGCCCTACGCCCAGCCGTGGACTAATATAGGCTGATGGTGAAGTGCGAATTTTTCATAGCTCCGTGATACGAAGGTCGAGGTGAGTCTGTTCTTTTGTGGCACTATTTAGACCAAATGCGGGGACAGATTTTAATGATTCTTACGTCAATCGATTTGTCTTAATCTTGCGAGTACTCTAAATACACAAAAGTAATCAAAATTCAACATGGCGTCAACCAAACGACATATTGTAAAAAATAAGATATGAAAGTCGACGAACTGTTAAGTGGGGTATCCTTGAATAGGTATTAGAAAATCATCTATATGTTTCTCTAATTATTTTTTATTTCAAATAGCCATTTAGGACCTATAAAAAAATAATTTGGTTAGCAACCACTCTCATTCAACGTTTTGCCTCTTTTTAGTTTAGTGCACAGCCGGGTTTTTTGTGAAGGTGCCTGTCTGTGCTTGTTTAGTGTTTTTGTGAAGGTGCTTGTCCGCGCTTGTTTAGTGTTTTTGTGAAGGTGTATGTCCGCGCTTGTTTAGTGTTTTTGTGAAGGTGCTTGTCCGCGCTTGTTTAGTGTTTTGTGAAGCTGCTTGTCCGTGCTTGTTTAGTGTTTTGAAAATTCATTTCGTAATATAAACAAACATGTAATTTTGAACAATAATCGTTGAAATCTACGCTTTACAATGAATAATAGTTCCCATATGCATCAGCAAAATGCTCCAAATAATTCGTCGTCCCCAATTACGCCCCTATATAGCTATTACATTTTACAAGCCATTAGTGCATAACGTTCCTAAAGTCATCCAAAATTCGCATATCTTGGATCAGGTTGTCTCAAAAGACAACCTTCACCGGTGAAACAGAACTCTGACAGAACGCAGTAAGAAACAATGAAATTATTTGAGTTCCTACATTAGCTCTGTTGATTCAAGTTGCAGACAGGAGTAAAACCAGCGCACGTTTTGTGCATTCATCTCCTCGAAGTCAGAAGAATAACCTGGAGTAACTTAGATATTCACGTGCTCCACCTTTCCCACTAATGTAATCGTTGTGTAAGCATTACTTAGAGCACCGGATGCATATTTAAACGTTATCATAAAAATAATGTTAAAAAATTACCTCTGTATCAAACATGTATACGGAGGTAAAATACTTAACACATTGTTAATACAATAGAATTATCAAAATTGACGCACATATCATGGAGACAATAGTGAAAACACGCAAATACAAGATAATTAAGATAATCAAGATAAAACAAGAAATAAGTTTAAAAAAATTAAAACCCGACTATGGTCGGATAAAAATAGTCTATGACACTTGCAATGAATACCAATCTATTGATATAGGCTTGTCAAAATTTTACCAAGTTTTTAGTTTGGACACATAATCAATCAACCCTTCCTTTGCTTTGCCGTAGTCGGCTAAAAAAAATAAGTCGATGGCACTCTTTACCTGAATACGAATCGATTTATACCTCGCTAATGAAAAATGTTCACCATAATTTTGGATGAACACTTTATTTTCCGGAGATATCACTAATTGTAACGTCCTTGGTACCAATTTAATACGTTATAAGTATATAATACGCTAATATGACTAATTATAAAAAAATAATTGGCTTGGAGCCAAACTTTATCATGCGCCCTCTAGCGGCAAATATCAACCTAATTACCATAACAGTATTACGAGTATCTAACGAACCTGTTGCCGTTATCTAACGTAAACATAACAGTTCCCGTACATTACGAGCCGTAATCCGTATAATCAACGGAAAACGGCAAAATAGGAAGAAATTTGGTAAAACGAGCTATTGTCTTAGTACAACAATACGCGCCCTGGTTCCTGGTTTTATTTAACAAATGCCCCTTGCAGGTGAGCAAGACTTTTCTCCTTTTGTACCAATCCATTCATTCATACACGCTAACGTGGATGCCATAGAAAAATAAGTTCAGTGGGAGACTTGCATACCTACAGCGAATTTGTATGTTTATAGGCATGCGTTACGACAATGTTATTGTTAGTTCTGTATTTGTGTGACTTGGAATTTGATAACATGAAGTCATGGATGTCACTTAAATTAAAAACAACAGAAAATTACTACTACATTTACCATAATGCACGAAAGTTATCGAGGGAAACATCAATATCTTGCGGGGAAAACCGTTTGAAATCTACAGTATGTGAATATGGTAAGAATTTAAATTACTAGCTGTACCCTGTGGTTTCACACACGTGAGTGATGATGACTATGAAAAATATCTTATGTGTTATTCCAGGGTATAAGCTATCTCCATTCCAAATTTCGTCAAAAGCCGTTTGAGTGCGATGAAGAATAAATATACGTACATAGAAACTTTCGCTGTTATTATATTAGTGTGATTTGCAAGGAAGTTTTTTCAACAATTTTTTTATTCACATAATAACAATGTAAAATTAATAACCTTAAAAACAATTATTAAGGTATTCTTAAACCCTAGCTCATACCTAAACCTACTCTAACAAGCCGCTACGAGTTAGGAAACGTTCCCAAAATGCTGGCAGGCAACATTGTATGGCAATGCTTAGTCTTTGGGCAAAATAAAAGGCCAGCATTTTGGTCACGTGTTGTGCTTCATTAAGGAAGATTGGCTGGTAAAGAGAGCAATAACAAATCGAAAATTTAGATTTAGACCTGATATCCTTTTTTTTAATCTGAGGTGATAATATTAAGTATTATTGAAATTAAATTAAATTGCTATGAGATGTCTTTGTACTGTCTTTTTGCACTGTGACTTTATAGCATATTTTAAAAGATAATCTTCAAGCAATTTTCTGCCTTACTTGTTCCGTACTAAGGTTTAAATTTACTGTACAAGAACTGTTTTTGCTCCCTTTAAACAAATATGTTGTAATTCAAGTTTAGTTTACCTTAAGTTTCAATGGACTGCAGTTTGGGATACATTAAAAGCACTTTTGTTAATTAAAGTATGTATGTTGAATATTTGCATGCATTGAAATCATATAAGCGGGCATAAAACCATGAAATTACTTTTGGGAAAGGAACTTTACGAACGAATTTAATTCGTAATAGGGCAATAGTAAGTAAAAAAAAACATCATATTATTACATTTATAAATTGGATCGTCTAAGAATTCGTCGTCAATTGTTAAATTTAATAAAAATAAAAACAGTTACGAAATGGAGATATATTTTGATGCAAACAATGGCTATATAGTAATGTGCAGTTGTCTATGCTATATACCTACTAATAATCTACAGATCAACAGACAAAACTAAAATAATACAATTTCAGATCTATGTTTATAGGATACCAATAACATTAAATATACCTACACTACCATAATAGTATCATTGAGGAAGTATCAAATACCTACTAAATTTCTTGATGTAGTATACAGAATTGTAATTGGAAAGCCCACGTAGATTATACGTTTGTGGCAAAACTCGACAGATTCGTATAAGCCGTTAAAAAATTAGGAGACTAGGTAGATTATGTATCAACGGAAGCCGCTCTTAGCACATATCATGGCTATATCTCGTCCGTTCTATTTCTATCGTATGGTGTTTTAAATGGAAAAGGCGTTCATAGTACAAAAAAAAAGTGTGCCTTCAGTCTTGTTTCATGGACAGCAGTAAACCATTACTCAAAAAGTTTAACATGTTGCCATTATCGTGTATTATTTTATGTACATAAACGAATTGTCTACTTGTTCAACGACACCAAAAGTACTTTACTAAACATACAGACGTAGTTAAACGAAGTGTCATCTCTAGGAAGAAATTTAGATCCAGGTCCATTATTACCACCGCGAAGTACCACCAGAGGTACTAGCGGGACAACTATGCACTTCTAGTATACCTAGGGATACTTTTGATGCATATTGTGTACCGCTACTACCACAAATCATAATAATAATTTATGTGATTAAAATTATACCCTGACTTCATTTTTGGCATCATTACTAATTTATTATTGGCATTTATTTATGCAATTATCAGCATAAGAAATACAATTACCCTGTTAAAATTAAGTTTTTTTTTTGTATATTTCCTTCTTCACTACAATCAACACATTTTTTTTCGCTTTAAAAACATAGAAGACAAATAATACCCGGAACTAGCGGTCCTGGATAAAGATGTTTTAGCAAATAATTACTGGAACTAGCGGTCCTGGATAAAGATATTTTAGGAAATCCAGGAGTAAATTAAGTCTGTATAAACAAGGGCACTGCATGAATGTCCAGTAGCATGTGAGGTGCATAGTTGTCCCACTAGTACCCCTGGGGGTACTTCACAGGGGTACTTGTGGTCCTACGGTACACAACCATACATCATAAGTACCCCTACAAACTAGTACCTTCTGTATACAGAAACGTATTTATAAATGCCATTAATGTATATAAAAAATTGCCCAATGATTTCAAAGATTTACTTTTTCCTACATTCAGAAGGAAATTGACTCAGTGCGGTTGTCTGTTACATTTTTTTATGATGTTAAAGAATTTATGACACTTCGAATGGAAACATTGTACTGATTATAATTTGATATTTTTTATTTATTTTAAACTAAGTTTTATTAAAATTATGCATAAATTTAACTCTCTTGACATTATTTAGATTAAATTTGTCATTTTTATATTTTGAAGTTATTCTGTACTGACATATTTTTTGATTATATAAAGCTACTAGCTTTCGCGCCCGTGATTTCGTCCGCGCAGACTACTGTTTATCGCGGAAAACGCATCCTATGTTCTTCTAGGATATTAAAAACCAATGAAAAGTAGGTATAGCACAAATTCTCTTGAAGTTCTTTGACAGACTTGTTCTTTCGTCTGCATTGCAACCGTTCTTACAGCGAAAAATCAATATTTTTCAACTTTTCGGGATAATAAGTATCCTATGTTTTATTCCAGGGTATAAGCTTTGTCCATTCCAAATTTTATCAAAATCTGTCCTACCGTTATCACGTGAAAGCTCCCCAAACAAACAAACAGACAACGTTTCACTTTTATATATTGGTATGGATGGATTATGTTTAATGATCAATAAATTTAATAAACAACTGTATATTCATTAATTAATAAAATTTATATTTGTACTCCATTTGTCATGGGTCCATTTGTACCCGTTTCCTATTTGTGTTATTTACTACCATCATACTTTGTACTACCTATATTTTAGCAAATGAAATAGTTTGCATTTGAAGTTTTTTCCATCCAAAGGTTGTCTGGTAGATATTTTCTGGTTGTAATATACTAGCTTTCCCGCCCGCGACTTAGTCCGCGCGGACTACAGTTTATCGCGAAAAAAAGCATCCTATGTTTTTCTAGGATATCAAAAACCAATGCCCCCGGTGTGTTCAAGTCAAGAGTGAATAGGTATCTACTAGGCAAGCGTGCTACAACTTCGACCACATCATCGCTTTCCATCAGATGAGATCGTGGTCAAACGATTGCCTAGTCCGTAATAAAAAAAAAAACGCGGACTAGTGTTTATCGCGGAAAACGCATCCTATGCTCTTATAGGATATTAAAAACCAATGAAAAGTAGGTATACACTCTTGATTTTTTTGACAGACTTGTTATTACGTTTCCATGCAACCGTTCCTTACAGCGAGTACTCAACATGATCCAGTTTCCCGTGAAAATTTACAATTTTCCGGGATAAAAAGTATCCTATGATTTATTCCAGGGTATAAGCTATCTCTATTCCAAATTTCATCAAAATCCGTCCAGCCGTTATCGCGTGGAAGCTCTCCAAACAAACAAACAAAAAGACAACGTTTCACTTTTATATATTGGTATGGATTAGCTGAGATCCCTGCTTTGGTGATGATATTAAAAGAAAGCAAAGTATTTTTACCAAGCATCAAAATTCGTCCAGTAGCTTAGTAACTAACACATACTTTCCATTGTTGTGTAATTAAATTATGTGTAATGTATTATACTTCTATGTGACCTTGTGAGAAACGTGAGCAGTTGGTCTTCTTTATTTCCCTAAATAACCATTAAATGCCCGTTTATAAAAACATGCAAAATATTAAATTCCCCATTTAATCTTGTAGCACAATGTCTTAAAACTAAGTGGATTCCAGAAAACCATCAGGAATTAAATTATTATCAAAATGTCTCTTATTTCAGCAGGCCCCTCGACATTCACAGTCGATTTTTTCCCTTACTTGGACCTAATGGCTTAAAACGATCCATTATTTTGATAAAAAGAATGTAAGGGCAGCCATCATCATCCCCGAAGGAATAGAGTCTGAGGACAATATAAATACAGTAAGGAAACTCACAATACACCCGAAGGGGAACTACTGCAGGTCTTTTCTCCACTACATAGAATAAGTGAGGAAACTATACGGAAACTATGAGCAATGGTATTGAGGAACATGTAAATTTAATATTTAAAAAAATAAATAACAATAAAACGCGTTACAGCACAATATCCAAAAAATACAATAACAATATAAAAAAATAGAACTTCGTTTAGTTTTGTGACCAATGTTAGTAGGATGCTTAAAAGTACCATAAAAATAAGTAAATTACATTGACTTACATACTTGTATTATTTAAATTATTATACACTCAAATTGTTTGTGGTTGGAACATTTACTTAAAAAAGGAGGCCTAGATATGTCAAAGCATACGGGGCAGTATCTTAGTTCATGTAACAATGTGTCCCTACGACAGACACTGATGCCATTCGCAAATTTTTTTTTCTAGTTAATTATGTAATTAAGTCTTGTATTCTTCGTTTTGTTTTCGATGCCTACAGTTTAACAGGCATCGAGTGACAGCAAGTTAGTTTTCAGCAAAATGTTACGAGTTTGAGATTTTAGACAGGTCCATACTGTTCGTAATTTTGTGGTTTAGGAAAAGAAATAAATAGGTATCTTTTTATAGTTTTCCATCTGGTTTATTACTGTGCGGATCGTAAAGAAACTTATAAGTGGATACTTTAATGTGGAGACTGGTCATTATGAAAGTTATAAAACAGTAACTATAATATTTTATTGCGAAAATAACTGGAACAGGACATCATAGTGAAAATAATTATGCTATACGAGTATCAGCTTTCATAAATATTTTCTCATGTAATTTTCTAACACAGTAGCAACCTGCTAATAAAAAAACACAAAATCCCCTTCAATTTATCTTACTATCTAATTATTAAATGTAAGAAAATAAAAGACAAAGACAAAATCTAGTCTACAATTCTAACGGCGTTCTGTGCCTACTACTTACTTTTCACCAGCAAGCACTCAAAGGGCTGTTAGCCAAAATGCTAAGTATTTATGTAAATTCACTCAACATTTACCTTAACTGAACGTTTACTAATTTGCCGTTAGTCTAAATTACAGATTATGGCACCAGCAAGCCTCATTGTGTCAAGTAGTTTTGCATTAAATTTATTTGCTGAATCTGAGGTTAAGCTTTCTGAAATAGAATTATTTAAATATTATAAGATCTACGTTAACCTAATATTAACATAAATACTGGTGTTTCTACGATAAAAAAAGATACTAGCAGTTTGTATCATCATCAGATCATCATTTAATGGATAAAGTATTTTTCTTGCATGGCGTTTTGCATTACATGTGGTCGATAACTTGCTAGTCCAGTCAAAACTTCGTAAAATATCTTCTGTTATCCGTATACCACGTCTCTGGCTTTTTGTTACTAAGGATAATTCCTTTAGTCCCATTTCAAGAAACCTTTTATTTTTGTGTCCCGCAAGTCCCAGAAGCAATTACACTTCCAGTTTTATTGCGTTTAACACGTTTATTGTAACAGAGACGTTTTGCTTGCACACTTGAAGATACGGTTAAGTTAAACAGTGGATAAGCTTAAGCTTTAAATAAAATAGGTCGAAGCTTTGGCCAGCTTGCACCTGTGCTGAATTTTCATCTTCTCGAGGTCATTTCGATACATATTCTTCTTTTGTTAAATTCTTTATATTCATATCCTTCTTTAGTTAAATTCTTCACATTCTTATTCTTCTTTTGTTAAATTTTTTATATTCTCATTCTTCTTTTTTAAAATTCTTTACATTATTATTCTTCAATTCTAGGTGAGATTCAAGCAAAGATTTCGAATTACGCTTCTGGCTTTTACGATCGGCCCTTATGATTATAATAAACGTCTGGCCTCAGAGTAAATAATAAGCAGTTGCACTGCATACACATCAAAGTGCCTAGACATGTAACATTACTTCGTAGTGTTTCCTGATCCACCTTTGCTAATGTTTATTTTAAAGACATATTTTTTTGGTTAGAGTGAAAAAACACAAATCTTACCTAACCTAAGAGTGAAAATCTACCGAGGGCGATCTAGGACGGATCATTGACCTCGACCTTGACCACGGAGTCCATGACCATGACAACTGAAGGGGCCAATGTATCGAGAACAACGTCATTGATGTCAATGAATGTGGACTAGAGGTCATTCATCATGACTTCGAGGACAAAGTCAATAACACATCCCAGGACTCATAGCCCTGCCTATTGTTTAGGTTAGGTTTACCCTGTTTGTTCTGTTCCAAACGAAAAAAAACTTCTTTTTTTTTTTTAGTGACGAAGTCATTCTTTTTCATCAGCATTACAACCTCATTTTATAGTTTATCATTGTACCTTATCCACAAATTTTTCACACTTCTGTTCTCAGATTCAAATAGTTGTATCGCAGCCTTAATTTTTTCTTGCATTCGTATTTTTGACTCAGTTGCTACGCTTGGTTTCGTAAAGACTTTTTATTGTCAGCCAGCACAGTCTAGACCTAGTATAGCTATTTATTCCCGACTGCACGGAGGATAACGTGTCTATTAGCCTATGTATGTATGTTTGTTCCTTTGTGGCAATTTATAAACCAAACGCGGATCGATTGTAATGATTTTTAAGGCAATCGATTTGTCTTGATCTTGCGAGTGCTACTAAAGACATGACAATAATCAAAATTCTATACGGCGACTACCAGACGGCATACATTGAAAAATAAAAAATAAAAGTCGACTAATGTATGTTAATTGGGTATCATTGAATATGTATTTGAAAATCACTTATTGTTATAATTTTCATTTCTAATGACCATTTAGGATCTATGGTGATATAAAGTTTTGCAACCATTTTCACTTAAATTTATGCCTCTATTTAGTCTTGTTCGCAGTCGTATTTTTTAGCACTTTCGATTATGTCTAGTTTAAAATTCATAACTACAATAAAATATACATAGTAACTTCACCGTTCTATCGTCTTGTTCCTGTAAGTAAAATATATTTCAACTGCGAGTAAGTCCCCTTGGATGGTGGACCAATCCTCGGAGGACCTCCAGTGACATCCTTAAACGAAACATATTAGCTACTGTGGATAAGGAAAGGCTACGAACCAATGCTACATTATTTAGGCCCTCGAATGACTTAAAACCAACTCGTCTCAAAGTAACGCATTGAAAAGTGAGCTTTAGTTGTGTTACGTATTAAAACTCATGTTAAATTCTTCACATTAGGTTGACTTGGTGTTGAGTTGTTATAATATGTGCGACGGCTCTTCCGTCATTACGATGTTGATGTCAAAGCCAATTTTAGGACATTATGGCTGAGACATCGACACGAAAGGAAGAATATTCTAGAGTTCAGTAACTGCGTTACACTTACTATCCGATTTCCTCTTTTAAAAGCTGTTAGCTTGGGAATTAAGTTTGTTTCCGAGACGTTGCAAAAGTTCAAATTGAAAATAATTGTACGGTTATAAAAATAACTGCAAAGAAAACGGTCAACTATAAACTCTATTGTTGCAGCTCTGTTTGGTTTGTCATTGTCGGAATTTTCGCAAACTGGTATTGTTGTGTTGGCTGTTTGATTAAGCTATTATTTTAGAACAACTGCTATTTGTTTGAGAATATTATGGTAACTTATAAACGTGTTATTTGTTAAAGTGTTATAAAATGATAAACTAGCAATGTTCACAAAAAGTTTTTTTTTACTATTTCCTCGGTTCAACCATGCTCAAATAAACTCATATTATTTCTGGTCAACTTTTTAAATGCAAATTGTGTGTGTTTCTCATTTAATGCCCCATGTATCGATAATCAAGTTTGAATGGAATTATGAATAAAAAATGTGCACGCGACGCGTTAGGGAAGATCAACGACGAAACGCGGCGAAGTCGTAAGTAGATAAGCAAAAAAGCTTGAAAGGACAAAAAACGCTTAGTCAAACGGAAGAAAGATAAAATTATAACATACTCACAGGTAAGTATTAAAACTTGACAGACAAATGCATATAAATGTACTCACACACAAGTTGATTAACAGCTTGTGAAAATCATAATCATTCTACTATTATGTGGGGTCCATTTTTCTGTATCAGACGTCATCTCAGTAGACATTTGTATTTTTACATAAATGTCATCTCTCACACAATCCATCCACTTTTTTTTATTGGTCTTCCTCTACGCTTGTTACCATTAACATTCATTTGTAACACTCTCCTCCTTTCATTCCCAACCAAGATAACCTTTTACTTCTCAACTTTTCAGTCACTTTCAAACTTCTCTGACATACTCGTTGTAGGCACAATGATTTGGTATTGAGAAATGCAGACTCTACTACCGGAGAAGTTATGGTATGTTTTTCTCAAACCTTATGTATATGCGGGAGTAACAGCAGAGTTGGAGGGAAAAGTACATATAATAGTACTGACAGATTGGTTGGACGTTGCTTGAAGTTCGAGGGCTTTTCAGGTCCAGAAGTAGGAGCGCTTCACCGCACGTCCAGGGGAATGCTCATTACAGGCGTTTTTCAAAGTTCAGTTGGTTTCACATAAAGGTAGTCACTAGGTTAGATACACGCAGCCGGCTTGCTATGGTAAAACACTCAATTTACTTCACAGGTTTTGAATTCTTATCTTTTACATAAAAGTAGTCCTATTTTTGGGAATGATTTCCACAAAAACTCACGCACTCGTTTTGGCGGTAAACACAAACGGTGTACGAGGGTAGCCATAAAAAAATATTGGATCTACGCACACGTCATAGGGTGACCAACGCTGACTGGGCTAAGGAAGGGAGAATGAAGGAACATTCTTGGTTGCAGAGTGCTAAACAAACGAGTTCGAGGATTATTGGCGTATACACTTGTTTGTAATTTTATCCATTCTCGTCACTCCACACATCTATCTCAACTTCCGCATCTCTGCTGCATACAATCTTCTTTCATTTGACCCTATAGTGGTCCAACACTCATATTCACAGGTATTATAATGTTTTAAAGAATTTTATGGATTAAAGATTGTAAAAATACTTGACAAAATAAATTATCATCCAACTCTTGACCTTTCTATAAGCCTACACCTACCTTTTAAAGGATTGTTTCATTAACTATGTAAGCCTAGCGAGCGGTAATAAATTGATAGAATTCGTACAATCTAGAAATCTGGCCTATTTTCAGTGTTTTGCTCAAGAGATGTGTAAACCACAGCCTGAATTCTGGAGATGAGATTAATATTTACTTTGGTGATGACATCATTTTGTTGTGAAAACCATAACAAAGATGGAACTCTTTTCATTTCGCCGAAATCACAATTCTTGGTGTTATTTTGCAAAAAAAGGCAATATGTAAGAATAATTTTATTAATTTAATGCTTAACTGTTCTAACAATTGAACCTTGTGTTGTGGATTTCGGCCCGTTAATTTATTGCTTGGAAAAGTAATATTCTGTAAATAATGCGTATGTAGCATTTTTATTAATGTTTGATACATAAAACAAGCAAGCTGAATTAGCAATGGACTGGTCACATTTACTGAAGAACCAACAACCGTTGGGGTAGATGAGTTCTAGAGTAGATACGCTGCTTTTGCAAACAAAGTATAGTGCGCCCTATGGCCAGGTGGACAAACTACCTGAGAAATGTGGCTGGCAGAAGCTAGATCCAGAAAGCTGATGGTTAAACTCAATGTCACGCATTAGGACAGGCCTACGTTCAGCAGAGAACAAGTAGGTATAGGCTATGATTAGGTAGGTAGGTATATGATTATTATGATAATTATGACATAATAATATCAATAAAAATCTACTTATATATTTAAATGAAAAAGGATTGTCGTAACTTATTGTATCTTAAAGGCGGTAACTTTCGATTAATGCTGAGTTAGTTGAAGTGAAAAACTACTCAAATTTTGATATTAACGATCAGATAAGAAAGTGATCAAACGTTTACCATAATACCAAAAAAAAAACACATCGTAATTTGGGTAATCAAGCACAGTACAAAAACAAACAAATACACGCACACAACAGCCTGGGCACTTGATTACTCCTAACACCAGGATTAAGAGATCCACTGTGACTTCTTTATTATCAACGCTAAAGTCAGAGGGGCCGAGTAGAGCAGGGGAAGTACTTAGGTGATAGAGCAAGCAATAAATTAAGGAAGTAAACCCTCTCTCACCTAGTAAACTGGTGATCAAAAGGCCTTAAAACGACAATAACTGCGGCAACAATGTAGCTCACTACCTCTGTGACAATGTTAACTTAAAGGAACATCATAAATCAGAGGTGGAGTTAAAGGGATTTGGTAGGTCGATTTCCGTCGCTTGAGTGGGCGTGAAGGTACAGAGCGGTTGATGCTTCATCAACTTTGACAAATGTTACGGATTTGGATACAAGTTTGTATCAACATTATACTTCTTCGTCCCTTTGCGACATTCACTCAATCAATGTCGTCGCGTATGTTTTTCAGTCTGCCGTAACAACGACGTCCATTTTCCTTCACACGTTGCGTTACAAGAAAACTTAGATGTGTTAACGTTAAAAGTTAACAGGTATTTAGTATTAAATTATGTATTCAGTAAGCGAGCCTATTCTTATAGTGAATGTATCGCTGTTATGAATAATCTTAGGTTAACCTTTGATATATCAAAAGACAACATAATAATTTATTGCTTGCTTGTCGTATGTCGTATTATCTTCTGGTGTAAGAGTTTGTCAGGCCGCCCGAGGGCCTCTGATATGACTAAACGACTACTATTCATCAATAACAGCCGAGACTAATGGCTTAACGTGCCTTCTGAAGCACGGAGCGATGGAAAAACGCACATAACTTTGAAAAGTCAATGGTGCGTAGCCTAGGACCAAACCTATTGGATTCTAACTTTCACTTGTATACCTAACGCTAGGGTACCATTGATAATCTAATAATGTATACTGCCTTAGAACAACATAAAGAAGCAGTATAAAATACTTGGCAAGAATTATTGACGATTTTTCCACGAGAGCGTGAAAAAATCGTCAATACTTTCACGCTCGCGTGAATAAATCGTGTTTGAATACATTTGCAACACTTTACTGCATTACGTAAACTACATTACCGTGTCTTTCCACAAAGTCAAAATTGAAATTCAAAGCGACAATAAACCGAAGCACAAATCAAACGAGCTAAAGGCGACCGGTCTCGCTCATCAAAACAGGCCGCCCTTTCATTTCGACGGGGCAGTAATCTGCATGCTTTGGAGACGTACCTGTTAGTTTTAAGCCGGATTCCAGACAATCCGGATGTGAACCAAAACGTTTAGTTTTACCTTTCATAATTCAACTGCACCAATGCGCCAGTTGCTCCCTGATCCACTATGCCAGTAAAGTGCATCAGGGCTATAACCGCTTCAACAAAGTTAGTAATAGTAGTCACTTGGCTTCTTATTAAAATTCATATATAATCTTATTTTTGTATATTTTATTTTTGTTATGCAGTATGAACAAGTTGCCGTTGTCTCGAAACATGCTTGTTTTATGTATGAAAGCTGCGATATGACTTAGATAAAATAAATACTTCAATTGGATTTACTAAAAAATTACTAAACGAATATTGATCATATTTAAATATATCATAATTAACAAGTCATGCAAATGGGTTCAGAAATCCTGGAGATATGAGAGAATGTTTTTTTGTATATTTTTCTAATTTGTACTGTCCCACTGCTGGGCAAAGGTCTCCCCCATATCCTTCCAAGACTCTCTTTCCGGAGCCGCCTCGTACCAGCCTTCTTGGTAGACGTCTAGGTGTACACTTCAAAAAATACAGTGCAAATTAAATACCTCCTTTTTGAAGTTGATTAATAAATTGAAAATTCTGAGTCCGAAATAGTCTGGATATCCTCTACATCACTAGCTTGCACCTACCTAGTTACAAACCAGTTTGCTTGTTAGGAACCAGCGAATGGACTGCGGAACGGTAACTGGTTCATTCTCCAAATGGACCTTGAGCATAGAACCCTACGATTGCGAATGTGTTGGAATCAGGCCGAAGTGTTAGTTACATTACATTACAAGTTTCATTAATCAAGATTTCAGATTAGGGGTTTGTAATCAGATGGGAGTGACGAGAAGGGCCTTAAAGTATGGGAAGTCAAGGTTTGGTATTTGATTCTAAGGGTCTCTTTTACGAACTACAAGTAAAGCGTTGATTACTTACTTCGAAATTATTGTTGTTCGTTCACAAAGTTCCGATTAAGAACTCGGTGGTTAACGGAATAATTTTAAGGAAATCGTTCAATATGTTCGTTCAATAGTCGCCGTGAGTAAAGGCTAAGTCAATCATTATTGTCAGACTTATGTCGTAGTCAAAATCCTTTTTTTTCTGTTTACTTTGTTTATTGTTAATTTTCGTGTGATTAGTTTTAATGATTATGAATAAAATACTAAAAAGATAAAGTGCTAAATATCTAGTTTGCAATAATGGGACACTTTTATAGTAAATGTGCAAAAACATGAAATTATTATAGATATTTAAATATATAATTATTTTCTTATTCGGAATTATTTGCAGCGAAATATATTCTAACTTTTCGATTTGAGTAACGATCAAAAAACAAATTCATACAACTACAATACTTGCTAGGCAAACGGTTTTACCTAAAATAAAACTGCTCTACTCATCGACTTAATGTGCTAACCGGCACATGAACTAAAAAGTAAGTAATAACAGGACCGATTAATTCTTGGTTAGACGTTGTGAAATTCATACGTACGTTCAGTTACTGGTGACTTTAACCGACAATCAGCATACTTGAAACATTACTTGTAGGTCGTGAAATAGGCCCCTGATATATACACGGGATATTTTCTAACTGCAAAATTCTGCAAGGTACTGCATTGTTTATTTTTAAAACGGGTCATTAATTTTTTTAAGCGTTTGACCACTATCTCCTCTGAAGAAGTTATAGCACGTTTGCCTTATGAGATCTTCGAATGATACGCGATGGAATGGTGATGAAGGAAGTTGTAGTATTCTGGTGCATATTTTTGATAGTGAAATCTGCAGAATACCAACAGGATTGCGACCTTAAATCGATTCACTTGGCTTTGGAGCCTATTATTGAACAGCGTGTCATCATTAATGAGCTTTTTAGCACTTCTTTCAATTGAATGCAAATCCTCGAGCTGGTACTTGGCAGAATCGTCCCAAAGGTGCCTCCAATAGTCCTCACACGATCGGACCTGAACTTGATAAATATTCCAAAGCATGTCACGGTGTGAAGTACCGCTTTACATTGGAAAACATACCAAGTTTCTTTGCTAATTAGGGTTACCTCCTAAAAAGTCTGAAGTGTCTTGTTCGCACCCTGATTCCAATACCATTAAACCAGAACACACTACGCTAAATATTGACAACATTACAAGACTGTACCATTATAGTGGATCAAAATTCATCTGGGCATTTTCTGTCGGATCCTAAAACTAGATTTTTATTATAACAAGACATAATCTAAGTGATAATAACCCAACTTCGAACATAACTAAGAAAAGGCTATATATAATTGATTTTAACCAATTTTAAACCTCCTAAATGGTAAAAAGTTGAAATGAAAAATGTAGAGAAAATCCTAAAAATGATTTTCAAATACCTATTCAATGGTACCCCCCACATAACATAGTTCGACGACATTTTTTTCACTATGTGGCGTCTATTTGTCGCCATATTGAATTTTGATTACTGTCATGCACAGTAACACTCGCAAGATTAAGACATATCGATTGACGTAAGAATCGTCAGACATACATACATACATACATACACAGGCTAATAAATACAATACCCTCCGCCCAGTCGGGTAAAAAGCTACAATGTACATACAAAGCGTTGCCTGTAAAAACTGGTTGCATACCATACACAATAACACATAAGTATTGATTTTTAGCTCCCAAAGTCGAAAAGAGAGAGGTGTTATAAGTTTAGGGTATGTATGTGAGTGTATGTCAGTTTTTTGGCATCGTCACTCCCAAACGAATAGATCGAATTTGATGCGTTTTTTCTGTTTGAAAGTTGATGTGATCGAGATGGTTCTTAGCTATAAAGGGGGGTCGGGATCGTAGCTCCCAAATGAATAAACCTATTTTCAATTGACGGCACAATGCTTCCTGGGACAGTACTTTAATTTCGATCAGTACAGTACACCGTACAAACAGCACCTTAGAACTGCAAACAAATAGCGCAGTTAATCTCTGGTTTAATGTATCGTTCTCCCCGAATAGGTTCCACGGACAAATGGAATGGAAAAGGGTTTGGATGGCAACAAATAATGGACGAATCGAGTCGCGTAATGAACGATCCGAGTCGGATAATCGATCTGTTGGGGTAGTGGCGGTTATTGGTGGTTTATGGTTGATCCCGAGTCCTTGGAAAGGTGTGCCTAGACCTGCCAGGTTAAAGGATAAATCGGGTTGTAGCCGGATTGGTCCGGAATTTACTTATCTGATTTGAATTCCGAATTTATTAGAAACTAGCTTTCGCCCGCGACTTCGTCCGCGACTACAGTTTATCACGAAAAAAAGCATTCTATGTTCTTCTAGGGTATCAAAAACTAATGACCACCAACGCTCTTGATATTTTTTGACAGACTTGTTATTATTTCAATTCAACCGTCCCTTACAGTGAGTAATCAACATTTTGCAGTTTCCCGTGTAAACTTAATATTTTCCGGGATAAAAATTATTCCATGTTTTATTCCAGGGTATAAGCTATCGCTTTTCAAAATTTCATCAAAATCCGTCCAGCCGTTATTGCGTGAAAGCTCCCCAACACACACAACAGACAACGTTTCACTTGCATATAATGGTGTGGATTTCTCAAAATATCTGTTGAGTTAATAGGTGAGCAATCCTCCAATACCTTCAATTAAACATTATTTCTAAGCAAACGGCATAGAGTTGCTGTTTGCGGACTTTTCACCGCTATACTATGAATTCGCCTGCGTGATGTCTCTTGAATAATTAAGATTATAAGCAATAAGTATATTTGCTAAAATATGCTAAAGCTTATGAATGCTCAAAGCAAACAGGTTGTTGTCTTTCGCACGATCTTTCAAATGTGATAAAATGATGTAGGTAGTTTACATTTAAATATCTAGAAATAAAAACTCAAAGAGAGACTGGATAATACTGGATATCACACCAACTCTACGTAGTACTATTATTTATTCTGTGCTATCACACTAATGTTATGAAGGCGAAAGTTTGTGCGCATGTGTGTATGTATACGTATGTGTGTGTGTATGTTTGTTACTCCTTCACGCTCAAACGGCGTAACGGATTTGGATGAAATTTGGTACCAGAATAGCTTACATCCTGGATTTACACTTTCATCATCATAATCACGCTGGTAAAACCATGGAGTGCAGTGAGTGTGTGTATGTTTGTTACATCTTAATGCTGAAACAACTTCTAATTTTGATCAAATTTGTAATGGATATAGGTTATACCCTGCAATAACATATAGGATACTGTTAATCATCATCAACATCATCCAGTGGGCGAAATCGTGGGGCGCAGCTAGTAAATAATATAATATTGTAATAATTGTACAAGATAGGTAATAGAAGATTATTTTCATGGTCATGAGTTATGAATTGTTTTATTCAACACAATGAACGATAAGCTAGATAGGGTGCTGTTAGGTCAAGAAAATATATTGCATATCTCAGTAGCAGCGCCTTTATTGTCATCACAATAACGCCAGCTATATTAAAAATAATTTATATAAATATATCAGAGCAGATACACAAAATTGTATTGGATTTTAATTAAAGAAATAGTAATAAAAAATAATTAATTAATTATTAAAAAATATATTAATTCAAATTTGATGTAATATCTCAAACGATAATTCAAGCAGCTTTAATGATTTAGAGGCTTTTTTGCATATATTTTTTCGTGTTTCCAGTTGTAAAACCATGTCCACAGCCACACTAGGAAAAGCGAATAAAATTATGCAAAAAAATTTAAGTAGCAGGTACCTATTTCGGCATACAGTTTTCGTAAAATAGCCCTGGAGTGTGATAGAGATAATTGAATCGCACGTTTCTAATGCTCATCAGTTCGTTTACTACGTTAAAATCACCTTTATAGAATTAAAATTATTAAAATGAGTAGCAAAGTTGTAGGTTTGAGAAAATCATGAGAAGTCAAATTCAATAACTAGTTCATGTTATGTGGCGAATTATGCAGAATATTTGCTCCACGGCTAATGTGAAATTATTTGGGCTGCATATTCAAAATTAGTCATTGATTGTGTACCAGTTGAAATTAATCATTGATTGTGTACCAGTTGAAATTAATCATTGATTGTGTACCAGTTGAAATTAGTCATTGATTGTGTACCAGTTGAAATTAGTCATTGATTGTGTACCAGTTGAAATTAGTCATTGATTGTGTACCAGTTGAAATTAGTCATTGATTGTGTACCAGTTGAAATTAGTCATTGATTGTGTACCAGTTGAAATTAGTCATTGATTGTGTACCAGTTGAAATTAGTCATTGATTGTGTAACAGTTGAAATTAGTCATTGATTGTGTAACAGTTGAAATTAGTCATTGATTGTGTAACATTTGAAATTAAAGAGTTGGGACACATTCCCGATTCTAATATCACCGATTCCGTACATCGAGCTATTATTCCTATAACGTTTAAAGAAGCTACATAATGCAAAAAACATGCTCTATTTTGTTAAAAGTTTAAATTAAAGTTCGCTGCAGCGCTGAAACAATAATTAGTCGTCTAACCAGACACTATAAAAACGCAGCGCTAGAACGCCTACCACCAAAAGTTTGAAAGCGCCGCAATCAAGACTTTTAATTTTATTATAGAGGTATCTAACTAATATATTTTTTGTCTTTGAGAGAGCTAAGTAGGCTTAGGGGTTTTGAGATTAGGGTTAGAGGTCCATGTGTGGGTAAACAATTCTGAAGAGAGACAGCCTGGTTGAAATTAGCGTCACTTTAAATGGCTTTGTTTGTAATTTTCTTTTCGGCTGTTTAATTTTGGATTTCGTAGAATTTTTGTTTCAAAACTGTGACAAAAAAACGATAGACCACGCACTGTAGTGCGAGGTCTAATTTCACGTTAAATCATTAGTAGGTGTGTGTCTTTGCGATGCTCTTCCACGTAGTGAGTGACCTAACTAAAATATTTACTCGTAGGTACATCCAATATAAATACTTGTTTTAATTCAACTAGGATGACTTTTGTAAGTTATGTGTGGTTTTCCATCGTCAGTCCTGACTGTTATTTACAAAAAGCAGCCTGACAAACTCTGAAATCTAAGGCCAAGAAGTATTTGACTGCTATATTTCTAGTGTAAAAATAAGAAAATGAGGTGTGTTATCTTCAAAGTAATTTTAAGTAACCTTCATGACCGTTTGTATCGTAGGATCGACATTGTTACAGACTCCTAACGAAGTCCCAAAACGCCCTCATTTTTGTGGGATTTGCCCGCATTAAGGGCTCTCAATACACGAGCGGTGATCTCGCTCGCCCTTCGAAGGGCATGTAAAGTTCTTGTGTAACGAATTAACGCAGATTTTCAGATTATAAGATCATGTTGTACATTTTGACCAACAATCATTTTTGGACATTGCATTGAAGCTTTTATTTATTTCCAATTAGTATGTTAGTAATTTATCAAACTAAAGTCACATATTAATATGAAAACTAGCTTAAAAGCTAAAAAAAACACGCCTGCCCTGCCAAAAAATAACTTATGCCAATAAATTATATACTGTTGGAATGTGTGTCTAGGCCTTCAATTTGATACCCACATTGTAAAATTCAAGGAAAATATATATTTATCGCATCTGAAAATAGAGCCATACTGCCGCGATAATAACTATATTAAAAAGAAACTTTACTCGGAGGATATAAGAATTCTAACGATACCCCATACGTCTTAATCTGTTCAGGCATTTAAAAGCTATGGTGGAATAAAAAACTCACATACATACATGCAAACATGCATCCTAAAAACATTACAATACTTATTTTGGGTAGTCGTGGTTTTAATACATTTTACAGACAAAAACGGAAGTTTCAGACCCAGCAGACAACCCCGCGCCACCCGCTCCTACGAGTACAGCGGGTGGAGGGCTAAATGCGAATTACCCCTGCACCCACTAGTGGGTGAAGCCGGTGGGTGAACGGATACCGCAGAGCCTCAAGATGGAAGTTTATAATCAATGCATGTTGCCAGTGATGCGGCACTGAGACGTAGTCGCTAACTATTGGTCTCATACACAAGCTCAGAGTTGCGCAGCGTGCAATGGAGAGAGCTATGCTCGGTGTTTCACTACGTGATAGAATCAGAAATGAGGACATCCGTAGAAAAACGAAGGTTACCGACATAGCTCTCAGAGTTTGCAAGTTGAAGTGGCAATGGGCAGGCCATATAGTTCGCTGAACCGACAACCGCTGGGGTAGAAAGGTTCTCCAATGGCGACCAAGAACAAGCAAGCGAAGTGTGGGGAGACCCCTCACACGATGGACCGACGACATTGTAGCCATCGCAAAGATTCGGTGGATGGAGGTGGCACAAGATCGCTCGTCATGGCGCTCTTTTTTTTTTTTTTGGGGGAGGCCTATGTTCAGCAGTGGACTTCTAAATGCTAATATGATGATGATGATGATATTTTATTACTGTTAATTGAATAGCACTGCTATTCAATGGGACAGTTCCGTGAGAATTGTAGGTACGGCATCAAATATGGCAGAGGGTTAGATAAAGTCTATACCATTATGCTTGTCTAATAGCACATAAGTTATCCAACTGTAACTGTTCTATGTAGTAGTTATGAGAACATTGAGGAAATAAAAAAATCAACACCTTTCCGGTTTTTATTTGAAATCCAAAGGTGCACTCTACTAGCAAGTGAAAAAACGTTTCTTTGTCAATATTTTTGGTTAGAAGAATGATATTAAAACACATGTGATTTTTGTATTCTATTTTTTTATTGTTTGATGGCCTTTCTTCCTAAGGTTATCAACATATCAATAATAATTATTGTTGGGATACAATCATTCGTCAACTAAGTCATAGGGTTAACTTCGTCATAACCTCAATAAACACGAATTCAGTCCAAACCAGACGGCTTATTCCGGGCCATTGCTACTCATGAGGGCGTAAGTGTCACCCGTTACGTTTCAGGGGTTAACAAGAGGAAAATTCAGACCAATATAAATCATACGAATAAAGGGAATGGAAAGGTTACTGGTGTACTGTCGCGTAAAAGAAACGTAAGTTTTGAGAAAAATAATGTTGCATTAAGAGCGCAAATTGGATTTCTAAAGAGCGATAACATTAAAATTTGTGTTTTTATGTATATTTGGTCCAGGACCAAAACCGGTTTGGTCTAACCGTTGCATTGATTCAATTTTCAATAAATTTGTATTAATTAGTAAATACCATTCGGATTTTTATCCGACTGCGAAGGCTTGTGTTTGGGTTGTATGTATGTTTGTTTGTATGGTACGTTTTTTGGCACGTCCTATACAGCCTAAACAGCTTGATGCATTCTGATATCAATGGATTCGTCATAATCGCGAGAGTGTTATATATATAAAACTAATATGGCGGCTTACAGCTGCCATATTGTATTTCCGACGGATTAAAATGAAGGTATTTTTATATACCGTTCCAAAAATAAGTAAGTAAGGGTAACAAAAATGCGGACAAATCTCAAAATGCGGACAAATCTCAAAAGAGGCAAACAAGCTTAAGATTCTTAATTTTTAAGTATAAGATACAGTCGGGGGCATCATTCATTTCATATCTCTTCTTTGACGGATCAGCTAAAACTTGGCGAGCTACTCTTCATGCCCCCGACTGCGTCCTATATTAAAAAATCACACGCTTGTTTGCCTCTTTTTAGTTTTGTTCGCTGTCGGGTTATTTTTTGTTTTTTTTTTGTTATTATTCGCCGCCCACTGGACCTCCCGCGCCGCGCACGCGTCGTTAGTAGCGTGCTGACGTTCGTAGCGCTCGTTGCGGCTTGTCGGCATAACACTCCCAGATGAAGGACTTCAAAATAGTCCGAAACTGGTCGGAGTATTTCCGATCTTCTTTTTCGTGAGTTTTTAGCCGTTTTATTTATATTTATTATTATAGTAATTTATTTTATTTTGTTCGTATAATGAGCTAAATCGATAAGGGACTTGTAAGTTATGGGGTACAAATAGGGATAAAAAAAAAACAAAGTTAAACAATCAATCCAAATTGGCAAGTAATAAACTTTGTTAGTACATTCCAAACACATTTTATTTAAGTTACAAGTTAATGTGGAAAAAAACATTGCGGGGTTAGTGCGTACGAACATCGATGATGAGAAACGTGGCAACGTACTAAGACTTACACGGATGTTAATGATGAAGTTAAACCGTTGAACAAGCAATGACAGCTTTGCGGCGTAGGCAAGATTAGGTACACACTGCGGTAATTAGCGCTCAGTCTCACAAGGGGTCGCTGCAACAGCTTGTGGAGTAATTGGATCGATTTGCGTATCGCTTCCGTTTAGGCATCTGTCAACCTAGCGTTAGAGTTATGGGGCTGAGGGGATTAAGGACTAATTTCTGGAATGTTTGTTTAATAAAGCCTGTTGGTAAGCCTGTGAGAGTGAGGTTGATCGTGCTGAAAGCTTGTTGGGTTATAGAATATTGTCAAATGCAAGCCTGAAATAATTAAAAAATGTACGTATTACGATGCCAAAAGACCAAACAGGGCAGCCCCGATGAAACGTGCGTCGCATAAATCCTGTCTATGTGGAGCTTAGGTACTTTTTTAATTCGAGATTTTAAGTGTATTAATACATTTTAGGGTTCTGTAAGCTCAAATGAAAAAAACGGAAGCTTAATTGTATCAGTCGTGTGTCTGTCTGTCACAGTCAATTTGCTCCAAACCGATTAAGTTGAAATTTGGAACACATTTGAATTTCTGTGACCAAAATACATACGTTTAACGTAATTACATCATTTTGAATATAGGTGTCACTTTATGGGGCATATAGAAAAAAATAAAAAAATGACAAACTGTAACATGTTACATATCAAAGGAAGGGGCGTGTTATGATATTTTCATTATCTCCAAAACTATCGAGATTAAAAATTTAAAAAAAAAAACTTTAATTAGTTATTTACTTATAGATTACAGGAAAATCTACAAGAAGTCTATGATCTTAAAATTATATAGTAAATCTCTCAAAATTGTGAAATGAGTATATTGATTATTGTTATGTCTCTCCACGCGAGTTCAACTTGCACATGTCCGGGTTTTTTCTTCTTGTTCACCTTGCGTGTGAACAAGAAGTGTGTTAAATAAGCAGCAAATGAAGATTAAAAAAACTAATCTAATAACCTTTTTTTATGTATTGTCATCGATTTATGAGCCTGAAAGTTTCAGCCAGATAACCATCGAAAAGAGCTCAAAATGTCAAGATTCCACCCGGAATGACAGACAAACAAGAAAGTGACTAAATAATAACGTGGTAAACAAATACAGATATGTTCAGTTTTATGGATCGCTAACACCAGCTACCACCACCTTGGTGTCAGCCTAGCTACGAGAATTTAACTTTACGATTTAAAACGCAGTTGATCACTATAGTGGTGCAATGGCTATACATAGAAATACAAGACTGTAATTTATCTTAGCTTTCAATTTGTATGAAACGCATTCGCATCGGTGTTTACACCTTAAAGTGTTTGTATCTTTCAATTAAATTAGCAGCCTATTAATCGCCATTCCTTTTTCTGCGAAATCGCTTCACAGCCCAACATTAATTACCACCGCTTCCAGGTAAATTGCTAAAAAACAAACAGCAAGTTGGCAGCACCGGCTGTCTACACTTGGGGAAATTTTAATCCTATTTAAAGTAGGCAACATTGCACACGTGGTTTCCCCGAGGTGTTTGTTGATTCTTGCCTAATTACTAGGAGTTCGGGGAACTTTTGCTTTAAGTTATACATCTGATTCACATTTATACGTCATCCTATACTGCAGTATGTCTGTTTATTATTCTAGTAGTGGTATCTATACTAATAGTAAAGCAGTAAGTAACAAAAAGACTGTACAATGAAATTAATAACATGATTAAATAATAGGTACAATTACATTCATACACAACTCCATTCACTCTCTCTCACAAAAACGCAAACACACTGAAAATATATTTGACCATCCATCCGCAAACAAGTCACAATCTGGATTGGTGACCAGGAGAGCGTTGAGTGCAGAGAGGGTGCAAGGTATAGGGGATTTAGAATACGCCACTGTGCGACTAGACAGAATGTCGAGCAGTCTGTGCCTTCTGCTACGGTTATACTTATTAGGCGCAAAGAGTCGAGACAGTTCACAATGCAGATCTGGAGCATCCATACTACCTCGAAGCACTTTACACAGTAAAGTGATTCGAGGTAGTATGTTTGTTTCCCGTCTGACTTCCAACGAATTAAATCCTAGACATCCCAAAATAAATTTTGTAGGGTAAAGGTAGGGATAGTACCCCTTGATGCGCTTGTAAAGGTACCTAAGGAAAGCTTTCTGTACCTTTTCAAGCAGTAGGACATATTTACTTTCGTGTGGGTTCCACACACACATTGTACTCTCTAATTTGCAGCGTACCAGTGCCCCAAAAATAAGTCGTATCACGTGCTGGTTATAAAATTCGCGTATATATTACCTTCTTCTTGGTGTGCAATAAAGAGTTATTGTATTGTATTGTATTATCATTAAAAAATTGCTTCGGGTACGTAAAATAAGCTACTGAACACGAACATGTATAATTTTTTT
Organism: Alsophila aescularia; assembly: GCA_946251855.1. Taxonomy (NCBI): domain Eukaryota; kingdom Metazoa; phylum Arthropoda; class Insecta; order Lepidoptera; family Geometridae; genus Alsophila; species Alsophila aescularia. Next base: position 12,783,761 of record OX276385.1, read on the forward strand.
TTAAATGTCAATGTTTTTTTTTAATTTTTATTTTTCACGCCTCACGTTAAAACTCGCTATTAGGTTTCTTAGATTTTAACTTCAAAACTGGGGTTGGTATCTCAATCCGATGAGTAAAGCCAAGCAATTGATAAAAAAAACATTTGACGGCTGAGCGAAATTTGATATATTGTACTTTATAGATATTTCTGGTCCTGGAATATCACAAAGGATACTTTTCCCCTTGAAAAATAACCACGCTGGCAAAGCTGCGGACACAGCTGGTGGAAAATAATAACGTTATGATAATTGAGGCCAGGCTTCAAGGTTACATTTTCCCACTTCCCACTCACCTGCCACCTCCCCTACACTCTACCACCCGCTACCCGCAATAAGCACTGAAGTGCCTGCGTACAAGGTTGAATATCGCGAGCGCTGTTTGAACACACAATTTAGTTCGGAACTAAATGACGTATGTCTCAAAAGTTATTTATTTTATTGGCAGGCTAATAATTTAGTTAGGTAAATTTTGACTAAGCATTAGATATTATACTATATTTTCTCGCTGTGAGATTTATTTTAGAGATAAAATTTAAGCCGTTGAGTAGAAAAATGAAAATATTACCGAAAATAATGTAATTTTAGATAAGAAAATGTATTGATTGAAATTCTGTTATTCATGTTTTTGTCTTAGAGATAAAGATCTCAAAAACATATATGTTAAGTTTCACATTTATCAGGTTTGTGGTTGACCCAGCATATTTATGGAAAAACCCTTAAAATTCAGAGCCTAATCTTAAGCGTAATTCTTCAAAATCTAAAATAATTCACTCTAAGAAAGAGACCGCTTATAGCGATAAGTCCGTCCATTGTAAGTAGTTTAGGTTTTTAAGCTTTTCTTTCTAATTATTTCTAACTGGTAGGTAACTGGTGTACAATAAAGCATTACCTATCTGTATCAATCTACTTGGTTGGAGTCTTGGGTGGTGACCGGCGTTTGTGTATGTATGCAAGAATGTTTAAATTAACATGTAAGTTTGTAATCATTCTTGTATATAATGTTTGTTTTCCGACGATAACTTTCGAATCGTAGATCCAATCTTCATGGTTGTTATGGATTACTAGCTTCGCCACACAGCTTCGCCCGCGTGAAAACCCCATTCACCTTCAAGTGCATAAGGACATTTCAAAACATCCCTCTTTAGTGCATCCCTACACAAGGAATATGTCCTTCATATTTAAAATTTCTTGGTCCACGGGTTTAAGCTGTGCGTTGTCTGACAGTCAGTCAGTAGATATGTCACGGTACTTGTTAGTTTCAAAATTTCAACGTGAGCCAATCAGGTCAAATGGGATGTCATAATAATGTATGAAAAGCTTTATTTGTAACTCAAAATTATGTCTTTGTTTCAATTTTAGTACTGTAATTTATATTCTAGTGGCCAATATGAAAAAAAAATACCTACTATTATATTATATATGTAGATAGGAGTCCAAAAATACATGAGATGGTCCCTTCTGAAAATAATTTAATAGTGGGTATTCCAGACAGCTCATTAATAATCGAACAACTATAAATAATAATTTTATATACTCATATTATACTAGCTTTTGCCCGCAACTTCGTCCGCGTTACTACTGGACTACTGTTTACCGCGAAAAAAGCATTCTATATTCTTCTAGGATATTAAAAAACCAATGTAAAAGTAGGTATTTTTCGAAAGCTCTTGTAGTTTTTTGACATACTTGTTATTTCGTTTCCATGGCAACCGTTCCTTACAGCGAGTAATCAAGATTTTCCAGTTTTCCCGCGAAATCTTACAATTTTCCGGGATTAAAAGTATCCCATGTTTTATTAGTGTATAAGCTATCTCCATTCCAATTTTCATCAAAAGCCGTCCAGCCGTTATCGCGTGAAAGCTCCCCAAACAAACAAACAAACAGACTATGTTTCACTTTTATATATTGGTATGGATAAAATTCTTATATATTTCAAATAAAGTTTTCCAACAAAATCACTACTATGGGTTATTATGACGCTTACCATCAGTTCAATTACCTTCTCCTCTTCTGCTCCATGTTCAACGATCAGTTCAACGTCCTGAACTGAAACCTGTTCCGACCGTCTCCCAAACATTATCAAATTTGCATAAATTATCGTAAGCATATAGAACTGTATCATAACATTTTAGAAGTTCATAATTTTAAGCTCATTACGGGAGTATAGGGTTTCAGTAATTTATGCTGCGGGAGTTATGGGATAACTTCAGTCACTTGAGAGTTCTTGTTTGTTTTTCAGGAATTAGCATAGGAGAGCAATAGCAAAGTTGGGAGCAGGTTTGCAGGTTATGCTTTTATCCTCGATGAAGCGGTTACATTAACAGGTTGTGTGTAAAATTGCTGAACTGATTTTAATGCTATCGTGCGTATACGTTATATGCGTGGACGTTTTTTGTGTTAATAGGTCCTGAGAAATGTCTCTGAAAGTGTAAGCAAATGCCTTTTATTTCAAATGGAAACCCACTTTTGTAACAATCCATCAACGAGAAGCATCAGCGTCGACTATTTGTTTTATATCGTCTCAATCGTATCTATCACAAAGTACGTACTTCTTAGTGGTTAGTCATTATTAATGATGATTATGATGGCCTTTGATCATGACAGGTAATTAAGTAGAGTTCGAACCAAAGTGGTCGAATTACGAATCTTGTAAACGTTATTCACGATCTTTGGTTCAAACTGTAACATCGCGTTGTTCGAATATTTTTAATAGATTTCATGAAAGGAGCCTCGCCTCTTCATTTTGTGAAATAAATTAAAAATATTGGTTCGTTTTCCTCTCATGTCGTCCGTTTTTTTGTATGTTTGTTAATTATGTTCTCTAAAACTGTTGAACCGATTTGGATTAGATCCCCTCAATTTTTTACAAAATTGGTTCTTTAGTTTTTTTTTTTAAGCCGATAATGTTGCATTACTAAACCGATTTGAGAGATCATTATTTGATTTAAACGGTAGACTCTCGGTGTAGTTCCATAAACATTGACATTTGCTTAGTGCTTTTTTATTTGAATATTCTTATTTTTTGTGTATTTATTCTCTCATATCTCTGGATTCCCGAACCGAATTACTTACATTATTAATTTTACTTAAAAAAAAGACTTTAAGTGTAGTTCCGTCTAAATTGCATCAAAATTGGATTAGCAGTATTTTACAAGCTGATAGTTAACTCACTGTGTTAGTATGTTTGCTTGGGACCAATCTTGCAATTCATATTTGATCCACTTGCGACTTCCAATGAAGCTGAAATTTTGCAAACACGTGTAGTTCTGATGACAATACAATGTTATGGTACTAACATGTTAGGGTTTGTGTTATAGTATGTTATTGAGCTGGCCACATGATGGAGCCGGAAGGTAGGTACACGAACCCAGCAATCAAACAATGCAACCCGTTCGAGTTCAGCTTATTTTATTTGATGACTTGTAAAAACTTGCTCAACTTTTTTTTTATGAAACTTATATTATACTAGCTATGCCCACGGCTACGCCACACCAATATATAAAAGTGAAACGTTTTCTGTTTTTTTTTGTTTGTTTGGCGAGCTTACACGCCAAAACCGCTGATCCGATTGTGATAAAACTACCTGAAACCAACATATGATACTTTTTATCTCGGAAAATAGTAAGTTGCCAAGGGAAAACTTGAAAAATGAAGATTACAGAAACAGTTGCCGGAAAACGAAATAATAACAAGTCGTTTAAAAAGCATCAAGCACGTTGGTGCTAGCTATTGCATTGGTTTTTAATATCCTAGATGATTATTGGATGCTTTTTTTGCGTTAAACTGTAGTCCACGCGAACGAAGTCGCGGGCAAAAGCTAGTATAATATAAGTTTACCCGCGTGGTAATTTTTATGGTATTGAGGATCCAGAGAAAAAGTACCAATATCATCCATTGAGATATATGTATTCGTATATGTACAAGTACGAGTATATCATCAAACTTCGTTCAAAAGTCAAATGGTTTATAACGATTGCTCGATTTCTAATCATTGTATTAAGATACTTACACACCAGTACACCAGTTTTTAAATCAAATCCTAAACTATCCAACAGTGCAAACCACATGTCAATCAGTACAGTTAATTTCACGTGATGCGCGAACATGCAAACAGACAAACATACAGACCATTTTCTTTATTATCTTCGTTGTACAGACTTTTTAGTACATACTGCTTTATTATAAGTATAGATAGATTTAGACATATTCCTTATATTATTAGTAAACCAATTTGTTTATTTTTGTTTATATCTCCGAGATTTCTTAATTATTTTTTTTTGATTATTTAAATTTCCAGTGTACACACAATTTTCATTAAAATTTATTCAGGTGTTTTTATTGTAATTCATCTTTGGGTTTAATTTGCTTACCTATTATTAAAGCAGGCTTAAGTATTTTAGTTGTCGTATATACCTTCCCAAGTTTGCGCTTAGTAATAGCCGACTAATATTATGTTATATTTCGGTATACGCAATACTTTTTGATTTCGAATATGTTATATAGTTCTTGTTCAAGTATAATTATATTATATTATTATTTTAAATGTTTGGTAACTACAACTCATTTTGAATTAAAGTCAGTCAATCTCATAATCATTTTATAACTCAAAAGTTACGAGGTACGTGTACAATTTAAAAATAATAGGTTTGGAAAGTCCAGACAAAAACCTTTAATAAGATATCCCATTTGTCCTGAATATCTCACTGCATTATTGAGCCCCTTTTTGAACTTCTGGACCCATAACTCTACACCCCCATAACTAAAACAAGCTAAAATACCTATAAAATTTTATAGATCAATCAGCGACTCAAAAGTTTAGTAATAAAGTTGGTATTAAAGTTTTCGTGAGTTTGAGACATTATGTTAATTATGGAACGATGATGATGGATTATAAATAAACATACAAATGCCGTTTGTCCAAATTAATTTGGAGCGCTCGCTTCGCTCGGTGAGTCCGTGATCATAACCTACATCAAGTACAAACAGCTTCACCCGCTTGCTAACATTGCCACCCCCATTCACCCACGCTTGGATTTCAAAAAATCTCGCCTTGTTTGCACCTGATACTCAAGGAATACCAACCGCTGGGGTAAACGGGTTCTCAACCGCTAGGGTAAACGGATTCTTCAGTGGAAACCACGGCTTGGCAAACGTAGTGTGGGACGCGCACCAGACAGGTGGAGTGACGACCTGCGAAAGGCGTCCGGAAAAAACTGGATGAGAAGAGCCGAAGACCGGGCTCTGTGGCGTTACGGCGTGGCGGCCCTACGTCCAGGTCCAGCTGTGGACGGATACAGGCTGATGATGATAATGATGATGATGATGATGATGATGATGATGATGATGATGACTCAAGGAATACTAAATTTCCTCCCAATTTCAAACCTTTGGGTCCACCATGGTCCACGGTTTAAACTGTGCGTTATCTGTCAGTAAGTTAGTAGGTATGTCACGGTACTGTTTTATAGGTATGCTCGTAGAGTTAAGGTTGTTTGATGTACACACATAAATGCACAAGTGCACAACAGACTGGACCTTTAAACGTATAATATAGACGGTACAAATATTGCTCATAAAGTAGACATAAAATATTCTCATATTTCTGCACTCTAAGTATTCTATCCGATTCTCAGGATTAAAGTTATATGTCTTATTTACCTATATTTTATAATAAAATATTTATGGTAAACGAATAAAAACAAGGTATCAAGCCAAGTATATTCCACTTTGCCAACTCGGTCAGCAAACTGGACAGTAAATAATATTGCAGTAGTTAAACTCATGCTCAAGCTTGAAACGCAAGGAGGGTTGAACCATACTATTGTTTGTGTACCAATAAAATATTATTGGTAATGTGCTAATTTTAAATCTTGCGACTGGATCAGAAGAAAATCGGGCTCAGCGGCGATCACAAGGAGAGGCATACGTCCAGTGGACGAATATTTAGGCTGATGATTAATGTGCTAGATTAAAATCAGGTTATTATTCAAATATGTTTATTTTTCGAAATGTTATTACTTACTGTTTTATTATTTTACTGTATTCCTAAAATATACTTGTGGCTCTTTGAGCTGTAGACCTCGCGCGTTCAAACTTTTCTGCAAACAATCTAGCGGTGCGCAGAAGCGCCATCTAGTAACATTAATAACCATGGTAAAACTAACGTCTGCATTTTGGGGAGTTATTCTGCTCATCACGCCGAAGATCATCATCTATTCTTCACTAATTTTTATGAAAAGAAACATCGAAATCGGATTTAATAAGGTGAAGATATTCAGTAGCCCCCTTTTTACCCATTTTTGTGGGAAGTACCCCCCAATCAAAAATCCCTGACGACAAAAAAAACTAACTAAAAATTCGCTTAACCTGTATACCAAGTTTCATCTAGATCGGTAGAGAAACGCGACCTGTAGAGGAGAACAGAGATCTGGACTGACATGTGGACATACGAAAGCATTTTTGCCCTAGCTGAAACGGAGAATCTTCGCTCGCGCTTCGCGCTCGCTCGGTCAATAAAATTAGTTGGTGCTATAAAAGTTCACATAATATTAACTTACTGGTAAGGCACGTGCAAATTTTTGTTGAGTGTTTAGGATGCAGTTTCCGCACAGGAAAACTACTTTATATCTATTATTAGACCAGAAAAAATTAAATGCTCAGAATAAAATGCTTGCTTAATCGAAATGGGTCATTCAATTAATAGATCGTCATAATTGCAAGGCATATTTGGTTGTACAAAACACGCCTTCAGCCAGAATTCGTGATCACGACTGTTGAGGTATTTTCCATACTGTTATTTAAAAAGCAAGATTTAAAACTGTTTTATATTGCACCTGGCCTTATTCTCTCCACGTACTCGTACGTATAGCATTTGAATTTTAAATATCCAAACGGAGAAGCAAAGACACGTACGTTTTGCTCGATCATAGTTTTTAAATCTTCATTGCGCGTAATGTGGTGATGAAAATTTTCTTCCTTCTTTGAATTTTTTCTGTGTTTCAAAAACAAGGACGGGGCCAATGCAATGGGCACAATATTTGCGTCTTCATGAAATGGCCAAATCATTGCGTATTTTTACCCGACTGCAAGGAGGGTTATGAGTTTGGGTTGTAAGTATGTTAGTTTGTACGTTTCTTAAGTGTGTCCTATAGCCTAAACGGCTTGACTGATTTTGATAAATGATGTATCATTGGATTTTCTTTGATCACGTGTGTGCTATATGATATATGAAGTTGCAAGAAAACTAATATGGGTGCGTACAGCTGCCATATTGTAACCCTCAGAAACCGTGCATGTTTCCGGGATAAAAAAAATAGCTTGTGCGTTAATCCAGGGTATAATCTACCTCCAAACCAAATTTCATCCAAATCCGTTCAGCCGTTTAAGCATGAATAAGTAACAAACATAAACACACACACATCCTTAAATACATAAGAACTTTCGCCTTAGTGTGATTAATTTTGCGGGCGGTCAGCTCGTATTAATTTATTTTTTTCAGTCGGATTTTTGTATTTTTATTACAATAATTTTACTTGTTTGTCACCTTGTTGAACAATGACGAAGATTCATCACACCGCTCTGTCGGAAAGATTTCATCACGATGGACTTCATCAAAGGATTTCATCACGATGAACTTTGCTTATGTGGCTACACTTCAGTCGGTGCATGGGATAGTCATTGTACTCTTTGACTCGCCGCATAGACTTCGAATGCAGTTCACGTGTCAACATAAAATATTTTTATTCAATGTGGAATGCTGCCTCATACATCGCGATGATATACGTGCGAGGAAACTTCGTCTTCGGCTTACGGTGAAGTACCTACATGGCCACTATCGTAAGTAGGCCGTAGGCGAAGTTTTCTAGAACGAACGTTACAATATATTGCAGCTCCAGCATATAAAATCATTGACTGTGAATTTTGGCCCTTGAAAATAAGTAGAAAGAAAAATAAAACAACAAATTAAAAAAACATTGGAAGGGATGTGCGGTTTTTCATCGCTCCGTCCTTCGGAGGGCACACTCCCAACAGTCGGTCCTAACTGTTATCAGTTAATATCAGTCGTTAAAACATGTTTATTGTGCCTCTCACTTGGGCTTGGGCTGCCTGACAAACTCTGACACCAGAGGCCAGCACTACCCCACATTCAACAAATAAGCAATGGGAATGGATGAGTGACATTTTTGTCGGCATTTGACCACAAACGCTATCTGATTGTATGTGACCTGTTGCCTGCTGTGGATTTAATACTCCTAGGTTATACCTAATTATTATTAGCAATAAAGACAGACAAGGAGTTCCATTTCATGCCTATCTAAATCTGGACTCCTGGCCAGAAGGTGAGGTCTACCGACGCTTAAGGGAAGTGAAACCTACAAAAGTGCCTGAATATTAATTATAGTGTTTTTACTAGCATTAATATCATTATTTATATTTGTCTATACGGTCTAATAAATAAAAACTGTTGACTATTTTCTTAATGATTTGAGCTTCAACGCCTACTTATCGAGAACATAACTTATAATTGAGTAAAGGAAGAATTTGGATAACAGACGGGTATTGAACCCGCGTCATCCGTGCCTCAGCACGACTTATGCCTTTAACCAATTCGGCAACCGTGATCACTACACTGCCATCAAATTTTTCTGTCAGTTTCTATACCGAACCAACCGAACCGTTTCAGTTTTACCGTCCCCGTAACATGGATTTAAAAACCACCCCTTCGTAGACGTTAAAAAAAGGATTTAAAACATAGAGACAAATTTGGATGGCAGTGTAGTGAGCACGGTAGGTGAATTGACTAAAGGAATATGCCATGCAGAGGCACATACCTTTAGTTCGAGCTTTTAGTTCAGCGCGGGTTCGAGTCCCGTCAATGACCCAATTTTTTCAATTTTTTTATTAGCTACTCTTTTGCGTATTTAGACAAGTAGATCGCTCGCCTGGTGATAAGAGTCACGCCTGCCTTTTTCAAACAGCAGTGTCGCCCAGAACTTTGATTGCAAAGTCTTGTGCGTCACTGCACTGCACTTGTCACACTGGGACAATGTTTTTTAAGTCTAATTGCCCAGTAATTTCACTGGAAACATTGAACTAGATAGTTGAATTTCTTAGAAAGGTGTAACACTTCCACATGCAGACTCTTGTGTAATCGGCCTACAAATAAATGTCGAAGGAAAGCGTTTCAAGCTCATACATGGAATATCTACCTTAAATAATGTCAGCGCATCATGTCTTCCCGTACAATGGGTGTTAATTTTTATTTGCAATTTGAACGCTCACTCTCCGAATTATATCAGCTAAAATACCGATAGGTTTATAACCCTGCGTCAACATTCAAAGCTTATGTTTCCATCTAGTTGCGCACCGTGGTTCCACCCACGTTGATGATGACGGCGGAAGCTGAAGATTAAGAAAAGTATTCCATGTGTTATTACAGGACATAAAGTAACTGCATACCAAATTTCACGTGAGTGATGATGATGATGATGATGATAAGTATCATATGTGTTATTCCAGGATATAGCTATCTCTGTTCCAAATTTTATCAAAATCTGTTAAGTTGTTTGAGCGTGAAGGAGTAACAAACATACACACATGCATACTTTTGCCTTTTTAATATTAGTGTGGTTAGGGTTAACTCCTTACAAAATACAATAAAAAAAATCTCTTTATTTGCACCAAAAATAATCAGAAATTCATAAAGGAGAAACCCTAAAATTAGTTAATTAAAAAACGTTTAAAAAGAAGCTTTTATGCAGTAGCTATGTCATGGCGAAAGTTATCACAATTAATGCGTATACAACATTTTGTATCTGAGCTGTTAACCGCCGAGGAATACCTTAATCAGGGCCCAACCTTGAGTGCAGCAATGGTTGTCATGGTAAATCTTAAAATTGGCTTTCATAATAAATGCATACACAAAATTTCGTGTATGTGCTGTTGACCGATGAACAGTTCCTTTATCTGGAGATCATGTCATTGTCATGACATGATAAAATTTAAAGCCGGCTATCATAATAAAATGAGTACACACAATTTTGTGTCTGTGTTGTTAACCGTTGAAGAGTTCCTTTATCTGGAGCTAATCCTGTATGTCGATTCAGTTCATGCTTACCATAAAAATGCATTGTCATCGGATCTGAACCAACATGTTAAACTTCAACTCCTTAGGATAAGAGGAAGTGGTTCTAATTCAGATTGCAAGATTTGACCAAGACATACAAACATACATACAGTCATACAAACATTTCAAGTTAAATAAAGAGTTTTAAAATAGACTACAATGGGCGGTCTTATCGCTAAAAACGATCTCTTTCGGACACCCTTTCCTTAATGCAATGTCAATATTTAACAACTAAACTGTGTACAAGGTCAATAAAATGTAAGTCAGCCGTAACCGATTCTAAAGTCTTCGGGAGTCATAAAAAGCGGCGCAATTGTAAAGTCTCGGCAAATTCCAGCAGAACCATTTAAACATTATTAAGTTAAAGTCATAGAACAAAAGGACGGCTATTAACTGCTGGTAGGCATAGGATAGGGGGTGAAGTGTAAGCAGTAGATCATCTTGGATTTTTTCTACCAAATAATTATAGTATCAGTACTTTTGAGAATTTCGTGACTTGGTATCATGATTTTAAGTCACTATCGTGTTTATTCAAATTAAAATTGTCTAGATGCTAGAAGTTTGATCGTTTAATGGTAGCTTGCCCGTGTAATTTTATGAATTTTCTTGTTTCACGATTTTACTGACGTGCTCAACAAATTTTTATACCACTTTCATATTGACGGCCGTTGGAAACGCAGATCCAAAATTAAGGTTTTTTTTGCTTGGAATAATGCACATTGTTGCAACTGTTTACACTCATGCACGATTTTAAATAATCAGTAGTCTATGAATAAATAATGAAATAGTCAATACTACTTATCACTTTTCACTCTAATTTTATAAATCAGTGAAGTATAGACCCTGTCGTAAACAGGCTAACCAGAGCTTAGAGTTTTAAAAATGAATACTCTCTTATCGAGCGGAAAACTTCGTCAACACGTTGCAGAACTCCATACATTAGAACTGACTGTCCATACATAACGTCATAAAATGCATGAAAACCGATTAGCACCATCTATTTTTTATCTTTAGAAGTGTGGGTGTGTGTATGTTCGTTACTCCTTCACGCTTAAACGGCTGAAAGGATTTGGATGAAATTTGGTACTCGTATAGCTTATATCCTGGATTACCATATGGGCTACTTTTCATCATCCATCATCAAAATCCACGTTGGTAAACCACGGGGCGCAGCTAGTCTAATAATAAATTATTTTCCAAGTGCCAATAGCATTGAACCAAGCCACTAATTAGCTTGGCTTGAAGTACTAATTAACTCGTTGCTTTTCACTTTTTTTTTCTAAATATGTAACCATAAACCGTGTGCCCTCGTTACGCTGACACTCCGAAAACAGTTTGTGTGAATTTTCCATACTGCCTGTATGGCCTCATATTGACCAATGAACAGAAGCTATTAAGTGGCACTAGGCAAAGGGGTTGCCGAATTTTATTAGCCATTAAATTAATAGAAGCCGTGTTTCTTTGTATTGAATGATCTATGAAGGGTTTGTTTGTCTGTAGGGACAGACATTTATCTGATTTGTTACATACAGTTGTTACATTTAAATTTACTAAAATTAAACTGAACTAAAATTTACCGATATACCCCTATCCAAGGAAAAATGGAATCCTAATAGGATCACTTCGTTGTCTGTCTGTCTGTCAAGATCCTTTTTCTCAGGTACGCGTGAAGGAGGGGTATTAAGTTGAAACTTACTCATACACATATACTCGCGAAACCTAGGTCGACATTAGACCCTCAAACGTGAGTTCTAGCCGGCTTATATCATAATTAATTATGTGATGGAAGGTGACACGCTAGCCTCGAATTAAACTGGCTCTTAGGAAGCTGCCAGAAAACTCAGAAAATCTTGGTGGCAGAATTTCTGTTTGAGGGGTGGCCGATATTATATACGTGGTCCTCGGGATTTGCTACATATGGTGATACTTCCACCAGGTGTTTTTTCCAGGTGATTTGCGACCACTCGCTGGACTACGAAGAACTCTGTTTAGTGACTCTGTTGTGTTCTAGCAAAATGATCGGTGTAGTCAATCGGAAGTGTATTAGACGGATTTGTTTTCATGATCTACCATTCTCCTCGCGAATAAAGAATTTACCTTATTCGTAAACCCTCTTCATCCTCTAGCAACTCAGTGTCAGCAAGGCTCTCCAGCATCAAGTTCAAGAGACTGTTTGACTACTTGGAAACAAAGACAGCAAAAATGGACATAATCTGAAAAACTCATGAGTTATATAGTCCAAGGGTAAAAAATAAAGGTCAATGGAAGTCCAACCAGATCCATCCCGCACTTGACACTTCCGTCTACGATGATCTGCAGGCCCCCATTAATATACAGAATCAATTAATAACAGATCGCATACCATAGTAAACGAGAAGATAGTGAGAAGAGGTGATCTTCAGTAATGAGGAAAACGACGCAAGGACTCAAAGAGGAAGAGTTGCGCATTTCGTGGTATTTCGTGTATCATGTCAACTCTATTCACGAGGCAGGAATACGTGATGGTAAATTAGCGATAGTGGTATAACAGATAGCAGTAACATGTGCGTTTTGCAAATCAACGACACGGGCTCGATCCTAGATCAATGACTTTTAATAAGTTATGTGTGGATTTCCCAGCGTTCCGTGCATCGGAGGGCACGTTAAGCCGTTGGTCTTGTATGGTTTTCCTTGTTTTTTAATTTACCGTTCTTGTTTGAGAGATTTGGTCCTAATGATTGACCTTATCGATTGATGCCATAAAAGTATAGTTTTTTTCTTCGCATTTTAGTCGGTTTGATTACTGAGTGTGGCAAGCGAGTTTTGAAATATATATGAATGCAGATTTGTTTCTTTTTATAAATAAAAGAATGATTCCTTTAAGTAAAATTTGATATCTTCGGTATTTAGAGTACTTTCCGTATGGGTGAGGTTAAAAAAATCCATCCCGTTTAGTGCCACAAAGGAACAGACATACATACATACATACATAGATTGATAAACACAATACCCTCTGATCAGTTGGGTAAACACGAGTCATTATCTCTATACGGTGATAATATTAGGTAACAAACTTAACATAAACGTCACCAAAGAGCGATACAGTTACCATAAATCTTGAGCAACCCAAAACGTTTTCAATAAACCCCAATAAACTGAGCGTTTTCCTCAAACGTGCCGGTTAACGTTAGGGTTGTAACCCTTCAACCCATCGGGTACTTAAGCAAATGGTGGCTAATCCCATCAGGCGCGGGTAATCAAGGCGAAGGCACACTGACGGCTCATATTTTACTTGTTGAAGTTTGACCAGGAAATACAATTAGAGGTTACTTCATTTACTGATTTTCGACTTGTGACGATGTTATAAAGTAGGATGTGTTAATTTGTCAATATCTTCTATACTATAATAAAACTGTAACTGGGCTAAATCTGTACATTAAATATTTTTTGAAAATTATAATTGAGATAAACTTCAAAATCGATATGGAGTGCAAAAAAGATATTTTTTTAATTTTTGTCTGTCTGTCTGTCTGCCTGTCTATCTCTTTGAACACGCATCACGCTGAAACTACCGAACGGATTTTGATGCAACTTGGCACAATCATAGCTTATGTTATGGATTAACATTTAGAATACTTTTTATCCCGAAAAAATAAAGGGTTCCTGCAGGATAAGGGTTGTAAGTTATTTAAAAGAACACGTATCATGCTCAAACTACTGGACAGATTTTGATGTAACTGGGCATAGTCAAAGTTTATATTATCTGATAAAATTTAGAATAATTTTACTCCCGAAAAAATAAAGAATTTTTAAGGGATAAGGGTCCAAAGTTTATTTTAAATTAAAGTAATAAAACATCCGTTTAAAGAACGTTACCAAATTTCGTTGTCCGCGTCACGTAACGAGTGGCCGAGCGGTTAACATGGGCGGAAGTCTAATCCAGACGTCCGTGGATCGAAACCACGCGCTTTTAGTTTTTTTTGTTCCATAATTAATAGCGTTGACATATTTTATGCGTTATTTTTACATTTTTTAACCCCCGAACAAAGAGACGGGTGTTATAAGTTTAGGGTGTGTATCACTGTATGTGTGTGAGTGTGTGGGTGTGTGTGTTTTTTCGTATTTTTTTATTGTTGAAAGTTAATGTGATTGTGATGGTTCTTAGCTATATGGGGAGGTGAGAAAAAGTGGTGAGAATCGTAGCTTCCAAACGAATTTTCTATATCTATATCTATATACTATAATAAAACTGTAACTGGGCTAAATCTGTACATAAAATATTTTTTGAAAATTATAATTGAGATAAACTTCAAAATCGATATGGAGTGCAAAAAGGATATTTTTTTAATTTTTGTCTGTCTGTCTGTCTCTTTGAACACGCATCACGCTGAAACTACCAAACGGATTTTGATGCAACTTGGCACAATCATAGCTTATGTTATGGATTAACATTTAGAATACTTTTTATCCCGAAAAAATAAAGGGTTCCTGCAGGATAAGGGTTGTAAGTTATTTAAAAGAACACGTATCACGCTCTTTTTTGGAGGCTGTTCTACATTCAATACTAAAGCCAGAACTGTATTTTTGAATTTTTGTTTAATAAAATTTGGTATGATTTGAGTTCATACTTCGAGGTAGGGCATTGGATAGTTTTAATCCCGAAAAATTAAAGAGTTTCTGCAGGATAGGTGTGAAAAATTATTAAATTAAATTAATTAATTAAATTATTTCAAAGAACACGTAGCACGCTGAAACTATTGGACGGATGTTGATGCAACTTGGCACAGACATAGTCTATAAGATGGGTGAAAATTATGGATTATTTTTTATCCCGTAAAAAGGGCTTCTGCGGGATATGGGTCCAAAGTTATATTAATATTTAAGTAATAATAGTTGAAAGTGCCTGACCAATCTACGATGTGTTATCACAACTCTTTTACTAAACGGGCTGTAAGACTGTGGAATGCTATGCCCATCAACATTAGAAAAGCTAAGTCGATAGCTGTCTTCAAAGACATGGTGAAGAAGCACTACCTGTCATAAAGCTGGTTACTATGTTATTCATACGTCATTTATACACTATTCCTTTGTGAACATGATATTTATTTATGTATATTATATTATAAATTTGCCAATATATATATATGTTATATTATTTAATTATAGTATATATATTTATGTGTTTAACAAAATTTATGATAACACATTATGTAAGTATGTATACAAATATTAAGTTATATAGTTTATATATATAGTTGTTATTTATCTATTAACTTTTTTCTTCCAAAGTAAGTCTCCATCACTGACCGCAATGTTTATTTTATATTCCTGTCCATCCAAAGGTTGCCTGTAAGAAATTGCAAATAGCGATAAGGCTGCCTATTGTACAACATTAGATTTTATATATAATTACTGTTATGTTGTTTTTTTATTGTAATGTGTTCATTATTGTATTGTAAAGAAAAGACCACGCGTGCGAAGCCGCGGGTACAGCTAGTCATAGATATAATTAAAATCTGGACTAGTAACAACTTCAGGCAAACTAATTCCCATAGATTTATTTCTATCGTCGTGCAGGAGTCGTGCATCATTGCATCGACAATAATGGGGTGAGTTTTGTTTTCTTGAAGTTATACTTTTTTATGTAATAAAAGCTAAGAAATAAAATTAAATTGTGTGGCTAGTCGAATTTCTCTTACTCAGGGTACGCTGCGCCCTGATACGCCCCACGATTTATTTTATTTTTTAGCTTTTAGTACATACCCATTTAACTTAAAAAAAACTTACACTATTTTCAAGCTTTTCGTTTTTTATTTTTTATTTAGTTATTATTATTTAGTTTTTAGTTTATTGAGTACTGCGTTCTACTTGTCAAGCCCTTTCATTTGATACCCATATTGAGGGGATTAGAATAGGAAGTAATCTGCCTTTTTATGGCCATCTTGGATTTACAATGATACTTAATATACATTATTGTATTGTCATCAGAATTAAAGGCCTGTACCAATTACTAGATTTGACCCAAACAAAACAAATTAATAAAAAACATAAAACAAAATGAAACCGTTTCAAAAAATAGAGAGTCCTACGCACACTTTAGCGCGAAAGAGAGTCTCTACTAACACATGCTACACAAGCGCCAATACAATTGTGAATTAGGCCAAAGAAGGCCAATTGTGTGCACCTAATTTATGCGGTCCACGCCCAAACTAGCTAGTACCTAATCTTCTGACTTTTAATTAGATCTCTGGTTAAGTACGAGTGTTTATTGGGTAACTGGACAATATTTTTTTAAATTATTTGTAGTTTCAATTATTATTATGTTTCAATGTTTTTTTTAATTAGGTAAATTATTATAAATCCCTTTATTTTTTAACCAATGAAAGAAGTTAAAATACACTTGCGAGTTTTGTATTCCAAAAATCTGGAAATGCACTAAACGTGTAAGTACAATCAAAGGACTGGTATAGAAGTTTCCAAAGAAGAAGAACCAAATCAAATGTTGTGTAGTTTATACAGTGTGAGCAAGAAACTCCGGATTGAACAAATTGATTTGAACACAACCCGGTAAGACAGTAACTTGATTAAACAGGTAGCTTTGTTGGTTCGTTCGTTACGCGGAACCTTAATTCGGTTTGCGATCGTGTCGTCTAAATTACAGTGGTTTGGTGTCGTATGGTGGAAACGTGGTTTGAGGTAGGGTTATCTAATGCATGTTTGTTTACCTAAAGTAGTGGTGAAATCCTAATCCACACCAATATATAAAAGTGAAACGTTGTTTGTTTGGGGAGCTTTCACGTCAAAACGGCTGATCAGATTATTATGAATTTTGAATATAGGTACGTTATAATATAGAGACCAAAATGGGATACTTTTATGACAGAAAATGGTAAGTTGCCGCGGGAAAACTGAAAAATGACGATTTATCGCTATAAAGAATGGTTGCCGTGGAAACGAAATTATTAATTCGGTTGTTGTGATTACAAGTCTGTCAAAAGTCTGCAAAAAGCATCAAGATCGTTGGTGCTATACTTTCGCATTCATTAATAATTTGAATGAAACTGGAACTATTAGAAAAGGAATTATTGCAATCAGACTTGTAGTTTCCGGTGGTTCCGTAGTCGTAGTTCCGAAAAAAGCAGTCAAGTTTGTTTTAGTAGGAAGAAAGGTTTTTAACTTGCAAAGAGTGGAATGAAGCGTAGAAATTGCGTGATTGGTCTTTGATATGTTCCGACCAGCGCAGATTTGAATGTATAATAACACCCAAATCCTTGACAGTCGGAGAGAAAGGAATGACGCAGTTGTTGAAGGATACGGAAGGAAGAGAGAAGAAATTAATTTTAACTAGTTGACGCGAGCTACCGATCACTATTGCCTGACATTTGTTCGGATTTACCTTAATGCCGTAACTGTAGGACCATACTTGGAGCCGAGTAAGATTGCTATTGAGAAAACTGATGGCGTTATCTATCTCATTAACAGTAGCCGAACAATAGAGCCACCTTGAGGTATACCAGCTTCAACATCATGCCAATCAGAATAGTTATTGTCACATCTAATTGCCTGACGGTGGCTTTGAAGATAGAAAGTGAACCAGGTAACAGTAGAAGAAGAGAAATTTAGGCGAAGGAGTACTTTCAGTAACAGGTCATGATTGACGGCATTGAAAACGTTACTAAAATCGACCAGAACCAGCACAGTAATCAACGATTTTTCCATAATGAGACGGAAATCTTCATTCACTTTCAAAAGAGCGGTCGTCGTACTGTGGCCCCCGATTGAAATAGGTTTAAGAGATTAGCCGTAGAGAGCTGTGTACTTCAGACTCGATAACCTTTGACAAGAAAGGAAGTATGGAGATTGGACGGAACTGATTTGGGAGTGTGGGATTAGGAATTTTAGGAAGTGGAAGAACGTGGATTTTGTGCTACAAGTCAGGGAATTGGCAAGATGTAAGGGAGAAATTAACTTCATACATACATATTTTATATTCGCGAGATTTTGTATATTTGTTCAGATACTCATATAGACTAACATACGAGAATAATATTACACATTTTTGTCAATATGACATACATACACAATCTTCTTTTTATAAATTGGTTAAAAATTACCACGCGGACAATGCCATGTAGTAATAATTGATATAATTTACAACACTTATTTTGAATCGTTTTATCGCAGTAGAGGCAATAATCATTACGTAATAAACATCATAATAGAGTAGGTTCAGAAAGAGAGTAGACTTGGAATTTGAGGGCACAACTGTGCTAAATTTTTTGTGAAGCGAGCAATATAAAAGCGCACTTGATCCATTATATCTTTTTACCATTTTTATTAATTCATGGTCAAGATTGTCAGAAAGAAACCAACTCCAGATCATAGTTTCAATGATAGGGTACACTAATAGTATATGCTAGTTCTACTTTTGGCCAAGTCCACTCTCTTTTTGAAAAGACTAACAGAAATAACTTTAACCGTATTACTTTTATTTATTCTGTGCTTTAACTAGGAAGCTAATATTAAATTTTCAATATGAAAACAGAGCGAAAGCGGTGTTCATTCAGTCGTACAGAATCCTGACACAGTATAAAACTAACAGTAGGACCTTTCACAGTATTATTTTTGCCATCTATACTAATATAATTATAAGATAATAAAAGATTTGTTTTTCTGATTTTGGACGTTAGTTTGTAATTTCTAAACTCGAAAAAAGCAAATTAAAAAAAAACAATTGCAAAACGTTACGTTATCAGCAAGTAACATGGGCATATTTTAAACGGTTTTATTTAGCTTGATTTGTTTGATGATTTTTGTTTATTTGATTATTTGTTTTAGTCAAATCTTGACCCCTTTTCTGTGTACCTATTGAACTGAAATTTGTAATACACACCTTTAGTTCTGATGACAATTGATACAATTATGTATATTCAGTATCAATGTAAATCTAAGAGCCGCCACCACAAAATGCTGACATATTTTTTATCAATCTTCTCTATATGGGTATTAAATAAAAGGGCCATCATGGCGGATTATTTTTTTCCAATCCCTTCATTATGGGTATCAAATGAAAGAGCTTAACTAATAGAATGCATAATGTATTATGAAAATTCTTAATCAAGATGGCTGCCACCTCAAAATTGCGGATTACTTATTTTTTTCAATCCCATCTATATGGTATCAAATAAAAGGGCTTAAATAGTAGAATGCTGCAGTACACCACGAAAATTCCAAATCCAAGATGGTGGTCACCACAAAATGTTGGATTACCTTTTTTTTCAATCCCCTCAATATGGGGATCAAATGAAGGTGCATAAGTAGTAGAATACAATACCTACACCATGAAAATTCCAAATCCAAAATGGAAGATTCCTTTTTCTTTATTGAAAAAAATAAGAGTAATTCGCCATATGGGATCCCTCAATATGTATCAAATGAAAGGGGTTGACAAGTAAACCACAGTATACATTAGAAATAACAAAATAACATACTAAAAACTTGAACATAATATATGTTTTTTTTTAAGTTAAACGTTTTTATTAGAGATGAATCGGGTAGCTTTTTAGCCGGATACCGGATATCTGGTCAACCCCGACGCTGAATAGCTGGATATCCGGCTGGACATTGGTAATTGGCGCATTCTACCGAGCAAGCTCGCATAGGAGGCGCATGAACGATCGAGCGGCCTCGGATGAATACGGGTCTTTTCGTTCATCAGCGAAGTTAGCAAGTGTTTAATGGACTTGTTGAATTGATTGCAAACACGATCACTTGAGGTCATTGCAAACTTGCTATTGTAGTTTGATGTTACGATAAAAATATTTTTATAATTCAATAAGATTTACCACAATTTGCCTATAGTGTAGTACTATTAATATATTGTTGATGAAAAATGAAAATTAGTTGATTACATTTTGTTATGTGAATTAAATAAAGTACCTAGATTTGATATATCGTTTTTTTTCTAATATCCGGTATCCGGCCGGATAGTAAATTAAGGCTGGATAGGCCGGATACCAGATAGTTACCGGATATCCGTTTCACCTCTAGTTTTTATTTATAATAAAAGCTAATAAAATAAATAAAATCGTGGGGCGTAGCGTAACCAGAGTAATAGAATTTCTAGTCGAAAAAACAACTTTTGTGTGTCGTACCACTCTTTAATAGTGTGGTGCCTCATTTTATTTATAAGACCAATAACTTAACGTTAATTTAAACTGATACGTAGAGTAGAAGCTAAGAATGTGTCCAATAAATTTTTTCATAATGTCTCTATTTAAGGGGAAGCTACTTTGTTTTTGATGATAATTTGGTTTGCACTAATTATAGTACAATAATACTTACTCAAAAGGTTTTGTCTGTCTTAGCGTTCTCACTATGTATGTAATATTTCTTAAGTTTTAGTTAATTTGTTTAAGTAAATTTTAGGTGTTATTAAAGCGTTATCTATCATCTACCTATGTGTAGTCCAAGAGCTGAATAGCCTCGACATTCACATGTTGATAAAGTTTTCGTTCGTGACTGACCAAATTAATGATTACTAGTGTCTCGCCCCGGCTTCGCACTGGTAGCGCTCACACCGTGGCATTTTTATTACATTTAGCAGTTTAATAATTTATAGCGTTTCCGACGAAACTTCTAAAAAAAAGCCATAATATTTTTTTTTTGGCAGCAATGCTATTGATGCTTTTTGACAGTCTTGTTATTATTTCATTCCTTAAAGCGAGTAATCGTCATTTTTTTAGGCATATTTTTGATACCTTGGGTAACATTATTATAATTTATGTAGAGATATCTAATTTTTTGAAAAATAAATTACTGCCCATTTTAATAGCTAATTATTTACTATTAAAGAGGTGAAAGGATTTTTAAAATTGGTTTAGTATTTTTTTAGTTTATCCATTACAAACAAACAAACATACAACCATAGAAAATAACAAATCTTTCCTGTTGTTGCCTAGGATGACTGTCAGAAAATGCTGTCATAGCATTAAGTCCTCCGTACACTGTTTTTGTGCATAAAGTATTATATAAATAAATAGGATGCTAATAATAAGATAATAATTATATATGAAAGGGTAACAAATATCTTCCCTGATATTTTGCTCAAGAGATATTGCATTTGAATATTAGGTCAGATTTTGAATGAACGTTCCCTACCGGTATGTCCCTACTATGGTTCTGGTTCATAGCATTTCAATTAAAGCACTATTTTTCGTTCATAGCTCAATAAGTATTTGGTTTTTGCTGTTCTCGCTGGTCTAATTGAAAATTCATTATATATCTGAATTCTCTCTCTGAAGTCTTTGCCCTTATTCTATGTTTCCAATTCAGCAACCTTAGGAAATTCTAGAATTAGGACTTAATTTTTAATGTATATTTCGATTTTAATTTAAGTACCTTTTTTTATTATTTTTTACGTTAAGTATATAACGACTGATTTAACCTTTCCCCGATAAATACTAATCAAACCCCATTTTGGCACAAAGGCTACGTACGTTCTCAAACACGAAACCGACAAACATTTCCATCTCACACAGCCATTCTTAATCTACGGCGCAAATATGGCTGCCTGCCAAAATTAGGGCCCGGGAAAAATGGTTTTCCATTAACAGAATACACCTACATATAACAAAAAGTCTGACAAAACTGAGCCTTCATATTACGCGATAAGGTTCACAAAAATATGGGTTGTTACACTTTTCTCGCAATATTGGGGCTGTCACAGACTAGCCACGCACCTAGCGTAGCGGGGCGGAATAGAACAGCTTGGTTAAGATTATGACTCTGTATTGATTTGAAAATGTTTTTGTAGCTATCTTTTGGTTGATGTCAATACGCGTTTGGCTTACGTTTATTATGATTCATACTTGTCTGAAAAATAAAATAAGATATTAATAAATTTGAATAGTTGCTTTTTCTTTCACATTTAGAATTTCTATGGCAGTACTTATGTATTTCTATGCACAAGAACAAAACGTGCGCAACGTTTCTTCAATTATTATAAGATCTTCTAAAGAGTGGAATGCCCTGCCCTCGTCAGTTTCCGGTAAAATATAACCCTGGTGTGTTCAAGTCAAGAGTGAATAGGTATCTACTAGGCAAACGTGCTACACCTTCGATCACATAATCGCTTTACATCAGGTGAGATCGTAGCCAAACGATTACCTAGAAAGAAATAAAAAAAAAGTGTAGGCATCACGCATCCAGTATAAGGTAGTCTGCGACTAACTGTCTGGAAGTGGCTTGCAGACTGAGCTTCAAATCGCATGCAAATTCAAACTAACTGCGTGCAGTATATCGTTGAGTGAGCGGCTGTCTGGATCGTTACATTTGCTAAAAACCAGCCACTGTCTGAAACTCGGTCGCTAACTATTGGCCATGGCCTCATTCATAATCTCAGAGCTACATACACGAGCTATTGAGAGAGCTACGCTTCCATGGATATTCTGTACAAGATAGGATCCAAAATGAGGAAATCTGCAGAAGAACTAAAGTTACCGACAAAGCTCTTAGAATTAGCAAGTTGAAGGGGCAATAGACTGGCCTCATTACACGCAGAACCGATAATCGTTGTCGTTCTCGAGTGGCTTCCACTACTAATACTACCCAACCCTATTTAATTTATTCTGTGAAATTTCGTTGTAATTTTAAATGTAGCATTCTTTACAAAATCTTTTTTTGCTATTTAGTAAGCGCCTTGCATTGTAGGAAAGCCGTTTATGACAGAGAATGCTCTGTTAAGCTCTGTACTCAAGTTGTAATGATTCTCTTAGCGCGCACAATAGCCATGCGAATAAACATACTCGAATTAGTGCCTATTGTGCCCAAAATTTGTACTAAGCACCTTTCTAATCGTTGGACATTAGGCATTTGCAACCTCCAAGTATCTTATTTAGCCTCCTAACAATACTACTTTTGAACTTAGTCTTATGTTTACACTTTTTTACTCTTTTAAGTTAGGACATTAGCTTATTAGCACTTTTAGATCAAATTTATTGATAACTAACCAGTAACCACCTAACTGAGAGTAATCCTATTTTCGTGGAGTTAGAAACTGTAGAGATTGTGGCTATAAAAAACGAATCAAGATTTCCAATTGTGTTTGAATTTAACTATTTTCGGCCGTTAATACGGTCTTTGACAATAATAATATACATTTTCAGTTCGTATTCTTATATGAGCTTGCTTAATCGATCGAGGGATTGTTCAGATACGCAGGTAAAAATTACAAAGTGAGACAATCTAGGGAGCTATGTTTGTACATTTCAAATAATATTTGTTTAATCTTAGGGCTTGTAGTTTTTTAGTTTAAAAGACAAAATGTAAAATAAATAGGAACCCCGCATGGTGAAATCGGGACGAACAAACTACTAGTTACGATTATATACCTGTACGTAGTCCTATTGTTTATTCTGAGCCTATACATACTTACACCACAGAATAAATAATAGTGCTCTGCCTACACCTAGATCATATAATCACTAATAATACTAAATATTGTAATTGTTTTAAATATTATTGACCAGGTATTCAAGAGAATAAGGCCTTGTAAACTCATATCTATAACTCATATTCTATTTAAACTATTTCAATTTTTTAAACGAATAATTCCCATTCTGTTAAAATATAAAATCAAAAATAGAATACAGGCTCAGTGGCGTTCACTAAAAGATGCCTACGTCGAGCAGTGGACCAATATGGTGATGATGATGATACATCTAGAATACAATTGACTAAAATGTTACAATTTGATTGCTCCGGGTCATCCATTTAGTCTGATATTGAAAAGTCACGTTCAATCAGTAAAAACTTTTAGTAGCCACTGTTTACCGTTTCTAATTCAATATATTTATAGAACAGTACATCATACGCTACACATAACGTCAAAAAAGTACCTAAAATACCCAAATAGAAAACGTCCATCTGTTTTGTTTTAGCCCGAAAATAAGTCGCAAAATACGCTGTCATAAAATTATTAATTACGAGGCACCTTTGCTTAACGAATTAGGTACGTGGAATAGGGGTCAGGGGCTCATACATTTTCATCCGAGAGCGGGCGAAATCACAATAATGGGGCAGGCCAACATCTCAATTTGGACGTGTTTAATCAAGTAAGGCAGGCCGATGGCTAATGTGGTCAACATTTGGATTTTTGTTCAGATGTGTATATTTGTGGTTTGTTTTTCTTTTCTAAGGAGCGAAATACTGGGAAGTATATTTATTATTCTCTTGTACGGTTTTCCAATCTACGCGAAGAAAACATGTTTCACAAAGCAACTTTGCAAGATTTAGACTACGTACTAACACGTGAAAGTCCATCTATTTTTTTGTGTGGAGCCATTTTGAAATAGCCTCGATTTTTTGGCCATAATTAACCTAATGTCAATCGATAGAAAATATATAAGAAACAAAAAATGTTCGATTAAAAAATCGCGTGATATACTTTTCGAGATATTTGGGTTCAAAACTCATTATTCTTCTTCAAACTTCACGATAACATATGTTGTGAAACTAAGGAAGGGGCAGGTTAGAATAGTTGTCTGTAATATTAATTTCTTCAGACGGTTATATATTGCATTGTCTTCGGGTCTTGTATATACTGGAGCGAGTTTTAGTTATCAGGACATACTGAGAATCTCTTTGGCATTCTTTCGTATTGAGGTTATTCATAGAATATTGAGGTGATCAGTTAACAAGCTGTGCCATAACATCTTGAAGGGTAGAAGTCAGAGGTTTACTGCACCTGGCTGCCGCGACAGCCAAAACCGGTTCCAACTTCACCTGGAATACCGATTCGCTGCTCTGGAAACCACGATTGACGTTGACGAGGCTGCCCTACGTCAAGTGGTGGGTATCCTAAGGGAAGAAGCGTCTAAGTTTTGTCAGCAGCAGCGTCTGGTACGAAATCCAAACTCTCAGTTGAGACTCTTCAGCTCATGAAAGAGAAACGGAATGATGTACAGTACCAAAACCGGTTAATGCGCGAGTGGGTGCTCGTACTGCTTAGCATAAGCGAACATTTTTTGCAGAAAAAAAACACGCCTGTATCTTAGTGGTATTGAAATCAACCAAGGTAGTTTCAGTCACATCAAAACAGCTTCCAAAGCTACATAAAATCAAGGGCTCAAACATGGCCTTTGACTCAGAGTTTGAGGTAGTCTTCGACAACTTTGCGTTCTATTAGGATCTTTGAAAAGTATTTAAATTCTGATCTCGTATCGAAGGATTAATTTTAACTGCTAACTAGATTCCAACTATCACCCCGCCTCGCCTCAAGTGGCTGCATCGTTAACGAAACTGGTTAATTTCCTGTGAATAACATTAGAATACGTTGAATATTCTATTGCGGCTACTTGGAAATAGATGGAGCATAAATGATTGTTATAGCAGAGTTTGCATTTCCTGGTACCAAAAGACGATGAGGTTCTGAATCGATCGAGAAAGTAATGAGTTGGCCACCCAAAGCAAACTAGTGGTAAAAATAGTCCATCTTAGCCCACGGCCTAGGCTTAAGACAGTTGTTAAAAAAAAATAGGTTACCCATAGAGATACATTTTTTCATGTTACTGATTTCATTTGCTGCAAAATAGCTCTTACTTTGTGCCATCTCAACTTCGTCATTCATACTTTATAGTACACGCTGGCTAGTTCAGTTACTGGAAAATAATTATTGATGATTAAATATTTAAACGGGACTTGAACTTGCTGAAACGTTATTTCTATTTACCTCGAAGTTTCGGACAAGTTGCATTGGTCGTGGTCACGAGCATCGGGCCCTAATCACTAGATGGAACTCCACGACCCGAAGATCCTCTCCATGGAACATTGCTACTACTCCAGATTGTACGTGAAGCGGTTGAAATTAAAATGTATCCCGATTTCAACCGAGGATGGTATCAAATTTGCGGCGTCAGTACTTTTATTCATTCTGTGGCTACTTCGTGGAATCCTGTGATAAGCAAGTGTTCGCATTGCGAATGTCTGCAGATGTCGTAAGTGTTGTCTGTCGTGACAATGCTGAATTTTTATTAAACCAAATGCGGGTAGTTAGAAACAACGCTCGCCCTTCTCGACGCTGACACAAGCTACTTGAGTCTTCTCGTGACGACAATCAATGCAACTTGATCGAAACGTCGAGGTAGATAAAAATAACCTTCCATTGCGATTAAGTCCCGTTTATATATTTAACCATGTGTTTGAATTGCCAAAGATTAAAAGTTACAATTGTTGAATAACAAGGTATGTCGTTTTAAAGCTTTCACTGATTGCTGCATTAAGAGATATACAAATAACGATTCAGCGATCTATGGGCAGCGATAATATCCCTAGTAAGACAGTGTTACCATAGAAGTGGCTATTGAAACTTCTCTCGTTCCTACACTTCAATATGCGTTGTTTAGAACCCCTTTACGGGTGCTGTAGGATAGCTAAATAATGAAGAGGGCAAAAGGGTTTCTCTAATCCCGGGAAGGTCCAGATTGGTGTCATTATTTTTGGAGAGTACCTAAATAGCCCGGCTTGCAAGTTCAGCCGATAGATATCTTTGGAGTGATTTTATCTGGAAGATTTCGAGGGCTAACAGATAATAGGATACATCTACATCTACACTAATATTAAAAAAGTTTGTTTCAAATATTTGTTTTTTGTATGTAATGAATAAACTCGAAAAATAATGAAACGATTTAAAAAACTCTCATCTATAGTAAGCTACATTATGAGCGAGTAACATGGGCAGTTTTTTTTGGATGCGATGACCATTCGTTACATTAGCTACGAGTATTTCGTCGCTATCCCTAATAGGTCACTTTCATAATTCGTCACTTAGTGCATATACTCAGTTTCCATTACTCGTTTCATGCTGTATTTCGACTCTTTCCCTACTCATCTGATGCATGTGTACAATGATAACAAAATAAAAATTTCAGTACATTTTATTATTTAATAAATCATTAGCCTGTGGACGTATGCGTTTTTGGAGTTCTTGGGCTATTTTTGAAATAAAGAATGATTAAAAGATTTGCCTTAATTATTTTGAATTTTTTAATTTATTACAAAATTTGCAAAAATAACCTCAAATATCCCGTACGGGATACCGATAGCCGACAGGTTAGTACACACTTGTTATTACTAGAAAATAATGATGTATTGACAGTTCGTCACACTAAGATGGCGACAAAGAAACAAAATAATATAAATTTAACCTTAAAAATTTATATTGAATTGAGTTATATGTTTTTTGGCTCACTGTACATTGAAAAAATGTGTCGGACGAGTTGGGAAAGAGTTGAAATATATCATGAAACGAGTAAAAGAAACTGACTAGCACAAAGTGACGCATTATGAATGTGACTTATCAGGGTAGAGACGAATTAGCTAATGTGACGAATGGTCATCGCATCCGTTTTTTTATATTAGAGGTCCCTATGAAAATTGCAATAATGTAACCCAAGGTACAAATAATTTGCAAAAATGACGATTACTCGCTGACTCGCTGTAAGGACCGCTAATTTGTTGCCGAGGAAACGAAATCATAACAAGTCTGTCAAATACATGAGTAATGATGGTTTAAAAACATCACGATCGTTGCTGGCAAATATTTTGAATGATGACTACTGTTTTTTTTTTATGTTACGACCTGTGTAAAAATGCAGAAAAATGCCGCGGTGTGAGCGCTACCCAAGCAAAGCCGAGGTGATCACTATTCTCTAGTAAACTTGCAAAAATGACGACATCCTTATCGTTCTAAATTTCATAATAATGCTAATGGTCAAACCTAAAGCTCCAGTACAAAAAAGTTTGTCCTGCGCATAGCGATATAATATCAATACCCTCGTACCTATACCTCATACCAATACTACGTAGAACTATTATTTCATCATCATCATCAGCCTATACTTGTCCACTGCTGGACGTAGGCCTTTCCTAATGGACGCCAGATGCTCAGTCTTCAGCTCTCCTTATTCATTTTCTGCCAGCTGCTTTTCGCAGGTCGTACGATTGTCACCTCCGACCAAAATACTACAACCTCACAATCCACATTAAAAGGGAACACACATGGGCACCAAATGGGACCATGGACTGTGAAAGAGTAAATAATCTCTTCGTTGTATGTATGTTTGTTTGTTTGTACGTTTCTTAGGCACGTCCTACAATGGCTTGATGGATTTTAATAGACGAGGTATCATTGGATTTGTCTTGAACACGAGAGTCCTATAGGATATATGAAGTGTCAATAAAACTAATATGGCGGCTTACACCTGCCATATTGTATTTCCGACGTAACAAAAAATTACCAAAATCAATCGAGCGAGGTATCAAAATGAACGCCTTTAAAAGACAAAAAAAAACTTATATATTAACAGTAGCAATTTTCTATTAAGATTCTTAAAAAAAGAAGATTTTTCAAGTGAATGTAAATATTTTAGTCTAATGTTGCAATTGCAACTATTTAAGTAAAAAATGTGTAAGTAAACACATTTTTCATTAAATTTATAGGAACACTAGCTGCGCCCCGCGGTTCCACTAGCGTCTCTCAGGAACCGTGCATTTTATGGGATAATAAGTAACATATGTGTCAATCCAGGTTATAAGCTACCTTCATACCATTTCACCTAAATCCTTTCAGCCGTTAAAGCGTAGAGAAGTAACAAACATACATACATACAAACTTTCACGTTTAAAATATTAGTGTGATTACTTTTGCGGGTTGTCAGCACGTATTCAATAATTTTGTTGAGTTTTTTGTATTGTATAATAATTATATTTTTTGTATCATGTAGTGCAAAGTTTTACCTAGTACATACTGCAGACATCCAATCAGTTTGGTTCGTCCTAATCGCAAAATTTAAATTCGCCAAGAGATTTCTTCTAATCCGTTCTAATGACGTAATTCCTCACAATTCTTTAGTTTTACCTAGTACATACTGCAAACATCCAATCAGTGTGGTTCGTCCTAATCGCAAAATTTAAATTCCCAAGAGATTTCTTCTAATCCGTTCTTATGACGTCCTTCCTCATAATTCTTTAGTTTTACCTAGTACATACTGCAGACATCCAATAAGTGTGGTTCGTCCTAATCGCAAAATTTAAATTTCCAAGAGATTTCTTCTAATCCGTTCTTATGACGTCATTCCTCATAATTCTTTTTTTTTTTATAATACTGAAACTAGCTACCCACTAGATGAGAATACCTGCAAAACTATTGGGACATCGCTGATACTTTGCCGCTTTGCCTTCACAAAAATATATTTATCCTTCTTCTGAATTAGAACTATACTGATGAATTGTTTAATTTAACAATCAACTTGCATATTTCTACAAAATCATAGCAAACAATGCGAAATAAAAACGATCACTCGCACGGATACCTCCAGCAACCGTCAAAGCGTATCAGAGGTAAATCGAGAGGCAACCGAACGGCCTAGTTAGGCAATTGCAGGAAATGGCGGGACGTCACGCCTCGAGGAAATGGGAGAGGGGGGGGGGGTAATATCCTCTGGGCAGATAGCGCAAGTGGCTGTGTGAGGATGAGACAGTTGGAACGTTAGGTAAGATTTTGAAGGTCAATTTGGAATGTTGCTTTTCATACCAATATATAAAAGTGAATCGTTGTCTGTTTTTTTATTTGTTTGTTTGTTTGTTTGGGGAGATTTCACGCGATAACGGCTGGACGGATTTTGATAAAATTTGGAAAGGAAATAGCTTAACCCCTGGAAGAAAACATTGGATACTTGTTAGTTTCCACGGAAAAACTGGAGAAATATTGATTACTCGCTGTAAGAAACGGTTGCCATGGAAACGAAATAACAAGTATGTCAAAAAACATCAAGAGCATTGGTGCTATACCTACTTTCACATTGGTTTTTAATATCATATCTAGTCGGTGAACGGGTGGCGATATATCGCCAACACGCCTCATTGCGCGTATACTGCGCGTGTTCACGCGGCAAGGTACTAGGAACATAGGACGATTTTTTTCACAATAAACAGTAGTACGCGCAGACGAAGTCGCGGGCGGGAAAGCTAGTATATATATTTTTTGAAGGTTTTTATATAGGTACCTACATTTAAGTAATGGCCGAACGGGAGCTGTGGTGTACATGCGCTGCACAATCCAACCGGTTAAAAACCTCGGCCCTGCACCAATGACTGATATGTTTATTAGCTGATGCCAGCGGCTTCACACGCGTGGTCATTTCTCTAGGTTAAAAGTACTCTATGTGCTAAACCAGGACCTAAAATACTAATATACTCGTACATTTGATCAAAATTTCTTCAACCATCAACAATATTTTTATCGATTGCTCGGCTTCTACTTATCGGATTGAGATAGCAAGTACCCCAGTTATTAAGTCAAACCCTAAGCTATCCAACAGTTAAAACTGCAACGCAATCGGTCATGTAGTTTTTACGTGATGCGCGAGCAAACATACAGACAAACTAACAAACAAACAAACAGACAGACACGATTAAAAAAACTTGTTCAGTAGCTTATTTTAAGTATTTTCTTCACTGTACAGACTTTTTCGTACCCATTGCTTTATTATATGTATAGATAGATTAAGTTACTAGCTGTGCCCCGCGGATTTGCCCGCGTATTAAATGATAAAAAGTATCTATGTTACTCCAGTATGTTTGATGTGTTAGCGAGTACAACCAATCGCTGTCACTGAAGTACTTTTTCCGTGATGAATGTTTTTTTTATGTACTTCTCTGTACTATACAGTACCTTTGTTCAAAATTTTATCGACATATTTTAAGCCGTTTTGCATTTACAATTTTCCCGCAGGATTTAATATTTCACTTACCTCTTCCCGTGATAAATGTTTTTTTTTATATTTATCTCTGTATTGTACGTACAATACCTATAATACCTGTATGTTCAAAATATCATCGACATAATGTTAAGCCATTTTGGACTTACGATTTTCCTTTGGGTTTTTCCTAAAAAGTTTTATATTTTTATACTGCGTGTAAAATTTCCTTATAATTGGCTTAGCTGTTTGATGTGAAAACAAGTTTTCCACCAAAAAAAAACGATTTCTTGTGTGAACTTTCAATTTTTCGGGATAAAAGTATCCTAGGCCCTGCATTGTACAGTACCTAAAGTATCTACCTACACATATTTAAAACTTTATCATATCCCTTTTGGAGTAAGCGAGTAATCACCATTTTCCTGTAGAAATTTTCAATTTTCCGAGATTTAAAGTACTATTTATTAGACTCTGTTGTACACAGTATCTACATAAAAAAAAACATCAAAATCGGTCCAGCCGTTTGAAAGTGAAGTATGCTGATGATAACGATGATGATGAAAAGTATCCTCGTTATCATCATGTGTGTTATTCCAGGCTATAAAAGCTGTCTCCTTTCTAAATTTCATCAAAATTCGTTCAGCTGTTTGAGAGTGAAGTATGATGATGGATGTTGATGATGATGATGATGAAAAGTACCCTATATGTTGCTCCTATGTTCAGGGTGTAAGCTAACTCCAATTCAAATTTGAACAAAATCCGTTCAGCCGTTATCGCGTGAAAGCTTTCCAAACATACAAGCAAACAAGCAGACAACGCACAAAACATAATATAATATATGTTCTGTGAGAACTTTTTACTGTTATATATTGGTGTGGATGATGCCACCAATCGGTGAAAACAACAAATACATTACACAAATTTATTACATCTATTTAACTGTTCTATATTAAATTTTTCGACACATAATATGTGTTGTTTCCTTTCACCACACAATTTAACACACCTTCACAAAGTTTCATTAAAATTGTCACCGCAATCCAAAGCATGTGAACTTTCAGAATTCATAAAATATGCCAAAACTCTGAAACCACTCGGAGCTTACGGATTAAGTTATTTTACCTCCTTTATGGTTACAGTTCCAAAACATAGCAGTGGATAATCTTCTTACCTACATTTTACGCCTTCCGTGTATGTTTATGTAGTAAAATATATGAAATATTTATATAATACCATATTTTAACTAAGTATTACATGAAACATCAAATTTAAATAACTATCTATGCTCGCGGCTTCGCGGTCATTTCACTCTGTGTGCTATATTCCAAGACCTAAAATAACTATTGATCTGAACAAAAATCCTTCAGCCGTTAAAAAGTTTTTTATCGATTGCTCAGCTTCTACTCATCGGATTGAGATAACAAGTATACGAGTTTTAAACTAAATCCAACACTAACAAACTCCAAACTATCCAACAGTGAAAACCGCATCGCAATCAGTTCAGTTGTTTTTATGTGATGTGTGAACAACATACAAACAAACAGAAAGATGAGATTTAAAAAAAACCTGTTCAGTAGCTTATTTCAAGTACCTACACTTGACCATTTTTTTGAAATTATTTTCTTTGTACAGAATTTTTCTTTCATATTGCTTTATTATACGTATAGATAGATAGGTTATTAAAATATGCAAAAAATGGTGTACATATTTGTAGTTTAGTTAAACTTTTCATCATCATCATCATCATCCATCATCATAGTTCACAAGGGTAAGACCGCTAGCTATATACCTAAGCATGGTAGTTGAAAATCTAAGATAAACATCCTTAACGGATAGGCGTAGGTAAATATAAACTAGCCAAGTGGGTGTCAACATACACGCATAGACTAAGCGTTCCGTAGCCAGGACCCTAAGCTATCCAACTGTGATAACTGCA
Organism: Alsophila aescularia; assembly: GCA_946251855.1. Classification (NCBI taxonomy): domain Eukaryota; kingdom Metazoa; phylum Arthropoda; class Insecta; order Lepidoptera; family Geometridae; genus Alsophila; species Alsophila aescularia. The sequence continues at coordinate 12,816,597 of OX276385.1, forward strand.
TTGCAATCGGTGCAGTAGTTTTTATGTTATACGCCAACAAAGTAGATTGTACGGTTGGATTATATCGCAATATGGAATTAGTTCAGAGCTGACACGGGAATAAAATTGGTTATCATGGTCAACTATATCTAGTAAACCCTAGAAGCCAATATAACAATGATAATGTTGTTAAGCCTCATTTAAATAAAGTTTTAAAATACCAATTCAACTATACGATGGGGTACAAATAAAATTTTCTCTCCTTTGCTTTTCATGTTGGGACCCTAAGCTATCCAACTGTGATAACTGCATTGCAATCGGTGCAGTAGTTTTTACGTTATGCGCCAACAAAGTTGATTGTACGGTTGGATTATATCGCAATATGGAATTAGTTCAGAGCTGACGCGGGAATAAAATTGGTTATCATGGTCAACTATATCTAGTAAACCCTAGAAGCCAATATAACAATGATAATGTTGTTAAGCCTCATTTAAATAAAGTTTTAAAATACCAATTCAACTATACGATGGGGTACAAATAAATTTTTCTCTTCTTCGCTTTTCATGTTGGGACCCTAAGCTATCCAACTGTGATAACTGCATTGCAATCGGTGCAGTAGTTTTTACGTTATGCGCCAACAAAGTTGATTGTACGGTTGGATTATATCGCAATATGGAATTAGTTCAGAGCTGACGCGGGAATAAAATTGGTTATCATGGTCAACTATATCTAGTAAACCCTAGAAGCCAATATAACAATGATAATGTTGTTAAGCCTCATTTAAATAAAGTTTTAAAATACCAATTCAACTATACGATGGGGTACAAATAAAATGTTCTCTCCTTCGCTTTTCATGTTGGGACCCTAAGCTATCCAACTGTGATAACTGCATTGCAATCGGTGCAGTAGTTTTTACGTTATGCGCCAACAAAGTTGATTGTACGGTTGGATTATATCTCACTATGGAATTATTTCGGAGCTGACGCGAGAATAAAATTGGTTATCATGGTCAACTATATCTAGTAAACCCTAGAAGCCAATATAACAATGATAATGTTGTTAAGCCTCATTTAAATAAAGTTTTAAAATACCAATTCAACTATACGATGGGATACAAATAAAATTTTCTCTTCTTCGCTTTTCATGTAGGTATGAAAAACTCGAAAAATAAAAGTCCTGGCATCCACACCAATATATAAAAGTGAAACGTTGTATGTTTGTTTGTTTTTTTGTTTGGGGAGTTTTAACGCGATAACGGCTGAATGGATTTAAATTAAACTTTGTAAATAGGTACTGTACAATATAGAGACTAATGTAAGATACTTTTTATCCCGGAAAATGGTAAGTTCCGCGGTAAAATTGGAAAATGACAATTACTCGCTGTAAGGAACGGTTGCCATGGAAACAAAATAATAACAAGTCTGTCAAAAAGCACCAAGAGCGTTGTTTTTTTTATATCCTAGAAGAAAATAGGAGGCATTTTTTCGTGGTAAACTGTAGTCCGCGCTGACGTAGTTGTGGGCGAAAGATAATAGTAGTATACAATATTGTTATAAACAAATATCTATGTGCCAAAATGTGCCAAATTTCAACGTAAAATAATAATAGTTTCTGAATAAAATGGTTGTGACAGACAGACAGATGGACGGACATGGCGAAACGAAGGGATCCTTGTTTGACTATGGCACTCTAAAAAGGGAAAGTTTTATCTTATGGGGAAGGACTTCTAATAGTGCACGCTAGAATGCACAACCTTCGACTAAATCGCTAATTCCGGTGAGATCAAACGTTATCCTTTCAATTCGATACAATAACGGTATGAAAATTCTATTCTCTTGTCTCAAACTTAAATTATAAATGTTAGTGATGGCAGGAAAGGAGAAATTAGGGTAAGTGATTGCTTCTGATCAAGCGACTTGCCTTTTGTACATTTTCGCTTTAGGTATATACTATAAAACTTCATCTCCTGTTGCTGGAAATCATTTTCTGATGACGGCGAAAAAGATGGCGTCAAGGAGAGGAGGCGTGTAGGTGGATGATAAAGACCTGAAGAAGAAATAAGAAGAGCTTCTCTCCACGGAATGTCACTACGTTGATTTTTATGTCTACTACCATTTATAATTATTACAATTTAGAAATACTATTTACTATTGATGAAAATGGATCATTGTGTCTTATAAATAATAAATGATTTGATTTGATTTGACTACTACTCCAGTATTGTATATGAAACGGTTGAATATAAAAGGATCCCAATTTTAACCGAGAGGCTGGTTTCAAGTTGACTGCGTCGTGGAATCCCGTGAAAAGCAAGTGTTAACGTCATGGTTTATGTCAAAATAAATGTGTACATGTCGTTAGTGTTGTGTGTCATGACAATTCTGAATTCATACAAAACCAAATGCGAGTAGTTGGAGACAATGCTCGCCCTTCTCGACGCTGACACCCGCTACTTCAGTCTTCTCGTAACCACGATCTATGTAACTTGATCGAAACGTGGGTCACGTCAAGCTAAATAAAATTAGATTTTCAGCGCCATTTAGTTTCATACCTAATTCTCGCTAAACATATCTTGGTGTTTTAATAATTAAATATTCGATTAAGTCTGGTTTGAATATTTAACTTAGAACTTCTTCTCCAGAAATAGGCTCATATTCCCTACTTCGACAATACAAAATACTGCTATGATGATGTTATAATCCTTTAAAATACTTTGCATTAATTCAACATTAGAGTTTTAAATGACATTATTAAGGTGGATACACACTCAACTGGCGTCCTACGCTCGTTAGGAACGGATAACGAGCCACTGGGTAGAACACAGTCTGCTACAGGTACTCAGGTATCTATCTAGCATTTAAAAAAGTAGATAAGCAGTTTGGAACCATAACGCACTCGTTACGTTTTCAATTTATATTACTCTGTTTAAGAGCTGACTGTTTGATTCAATAGTTATCAACTGATAGTAAAAAAATAAAATATGGAGCAAATAACTAATGTTAGTATCGGATTGAATAATCGGCCCTTAACGTTAACACTTTACGACGCTGCGTTGCATTTCTACAACATACCAATCAATCGCACATAAAATGTATCTAACAGAACTGCTAGATAACTTAGCGGCGTTATTTAACAACAACACACCATTCTAAAAGCTTAGTTACTAATTCGAACACTAGTGGCGTGTCTGGTATGTTTTGGCAGCTATAAATCACTTTCTTGTTTTGTTGCACAGATACAATATGTATGTATGTATATATGCATGTATGTGTGTATGTATGTATGAATGTGTGTATGTAAGTATGTATGTGGATGTTCTACTATAGCGTCGCCCCTATAGGTCTAATTTTACAAGCGAGGCATCAATCGATTAAGCTTCAGGTATAGTGTGTCTTAGTTTTTTTTTTACCCGACTACAGAGAAGCAAAGGAAGGGCTATACAAACTAAAAACTTGGTCTGATTTTGACAAGCTAGGTATCAATCGATTCTTCTTAATTTCTAGAGTGTCATAAGCTATGGGAAAAGCTGATGGGGGAATCAGATTGTGCAGTTCTTGTACACACTCCCTCCATAGTGCAATCTGTAGAATAACAAAAGGCTTGTGACCACACGACGATGCGCCAGACATTGAAACTTACTCTTTACTAGAGTGTCATCCCCTATGAGCCTCATAGCACGTCTTTCAATTGAATCCAAAGCATCGAGCTTATACTTAGCAGAACCGTCCCAGAGGTGGCAGCAGTACTCCATACAAGATCAGCTGTGCTTGATAAAGATTCAAAAGCTGTCCCAGCGTGAAGTACCGCCTAACCTTAGACAATATACCAAGTTTTTTTGCAGCTACCTTGGCTTTGGATTCAATGTAAGACCCAAAATTCAGGTTTGATGTGAGCTCGACTCGACACCCAAAAGCTCAAGATGGTAGCCTATTGGTATTGTTACACTACAGAAAGACGGAGATCAGTTTAGAGGACTCTTTTTAGCAGAGAACAAATACGCCTGTGTTTTAGTAGTATTAAACTTAACCAGGTTAGCATCGACCCAAACGGACACGGCTTCTAAGGCTAAATTCAAACGGTCTATCATAGCCAGAAGCTAGAAATAGCCATAGCATACAATTTAACTTCTCTGAACTTTGAAAATATACTGGGAGTGTAGGGGAAGTAAAGATGAAACTTCTCGATTCACAATAATGTATCTGATCCATAATACGCTATGTTGTATTTCTGCAACATAGTTTTTTTTCTAGCTTTGCGTGACCACTACCAAGTGTGGTGATGACACCACACTTGGCAGATTGCTTGTCTTGATGATAGCAGTAGTTGGTTTTGATCCCTAGCTAATTGTTTTCGCAACATCCTCAGGATCATAACGGGTGATCCTATTAATATGCTGGACACTACAAGGCACAAAACGAACCAAATAACTAAAGCAATTGCTTAAATAAGTAAAAAAATATATTAAAAAAAAAGGTTTTAAGACTTTTTAATATATGTTTTTTTTTTTTTTTTTAGTTTTTTTTGTTGTCGTAAGTTACACTTTTACATTTTTACGTTTTTTCTTTTCTATTTAATTTTCTTTTTTCCTTTTTTTATTGCTTTGTTATTGGTTGTGAGCTACCCTGATAGTTTCAGCCAGATAGCTGATCGGGAAGTGCTCGAAATTTGAATTGCAAGATTCCCGGACAAAATAAATAATATTAATAAAAGTTACAATGTGCAAATATTTAATGTCGAGTGTTAAAATATGGTAACAATCTATATAAAAATTTTTTTTTTGTTTAAACGAGAATTCATAAAAGTAAATTCTAAGTTAAACATGCCCCAGTTGGAATTCTCGTTGTATTTACATTAGTTTCAAAATGTCAAATCAAATTTGTTCGCTGATTGTCGAATCAAATTCGTTAGAGGTAATTCAGTTAAGCGTGATGTTTAAAATACCTGACTAGGGTACCGAAAATGGGCAGTTATTTTAGGTACGTGCCAAAAAAATATTTATCACATAAACTCAGTGTTTTTTTTTAAATATTGCTGACCTTCAAAACTCTGAATCTTAAATATGCAAAAGTTTGTGCGTGTGTTATGTTTGTAACCATTCAACGCTGAAACTTTTATACATAATGAGTTTTTTTGAGAGACTCGTGAAGCCAATAATTTTTTTTTATAGTTATGGGAAAATGTTCTTGAACTAGAAAAAAAATGTTTGTTTGTCGTATGAGGTAGTGCTGGCCTCTGATGTCAGAGTTTATCAAGCCACCCGAAGGCCTCTGACATGGCTTAACGACTGCTATTAATCAGTAACAGCCGGGACCGATAGCTTAACGTGCCCTCCGAAGAACGAAGCGATGGAAAACCGCACATAACTTAGAAAAGTCATTGGTCCGCACCAATGACTTTGAACAGCCTAGGTTTTGAACCCGGTATCGTTGTTTCTAAATTGCACTACAGAACCGTTAGGCCACCATCGCTCTATGGACTAATGGACTTTTGGTGAGAATAAATACAGGTTATCCATTTTCAGAGGCTATTATTTAATTAGCATGCAATAAAGAAAAATTATATTTGAACACAACATTGTTTTACTTCTGTAGACATATATAGATAGCTAATAACTAGAAAAAATAAGACATGCATATAAAATAAGTATAATTGAAAATAAATTGAAATAACTAGCTGAAAAGCTAAAAAAACACGCCTGCCCTGCCAAAAATGAACTTATGCCAATAAATTATACACTGTTGGAATGTGCTTATCAAGGCCTTCAATTTGATACCCATATAGTAAAATTCCAAGTTTTTTTTTGCAATTGAATATGGAGCCATTCTGCCGCCATATTGAATTTTTTCAATATAATATATAGCCTATGTTAAACTCGGACTATGTTAGCTCGGAGGGATGTAAGGATTCTAACGGTACCCTATACGTCAGGCATGTTCAGGCATTTCAAAGTGATGGTGGAATAAAGAAACTCACATACAAACATACATGAATGCTAAAAACATAACACTATTTTTTTGGGCAGTCGTACAAAAAAGAAGATTTTACGAGCTTATGTTTTTAAGGAATGATACTTTCTTATTGCATGTTCACTTTTTACGTTTATAATTTTTTTTTTATTGTTTCGTTATAGTTTTGTAAGTTACCCTGAAAGTTCGAATCGGCAAGTGCTCGAAATTTGAATTGCAAGATTCCAGGACAGATACATAGATATGTAGATGATACATACAAGTCAAGTTAAATAAAAGCTTTTAAAATAGTTTATATGTAGGTCCAGGAATAAGATATAGCTAGGATATTCTTATAGACATACATAGGAAATCCACGAGTTTGAAACCACTGAGCGCAGTTATTAGAATGCACTTAAATAACTTTTGATAACGTCTATCTGTTTTGTAGTCACGTCTTGTAAGTTGTTTACATAAATAACAAACAAAAAATGTGCATATAATTTCAATGAAGAATCTAAAAACAACTTATGCTTATATTTACCTTTATCATCCTCTTATATCACAAAATACAATTTTCCCCGGAACACTTTAACCAGGAAAATGTTCATAAAAACATACTCTAAGTGAACACACCGTCATTTACAAGGCGTTAGGCACAAAGTGTCACATTTAGCCGTAAAAGGTACATTTATCATGGCGTAAAAAGCACGCAATCGTTATAATATTGTGCGAGTGTGTGGGTATAGGCAGTTTTTTTGCTGATATTTTACAGGTAGAGGCGTTGTCTATACCTACATATAAAACAGTACCGTGACATACCTACTGTCTGAATGACTGGCAGACAACGCACAAGTACCGGTGGTGGGCCAAGAGAATTGCTACGCTTGCAGTGCTTCCGAGTAAGTGCAATGAAGCATGTACCGAACGTTCTTAGATGTATAAAACATTGTGCTTTTTATGTATATGTCGTGGCCATATCGTAGGATTGATCATTACATGAAACGGTCGATAACACCGATATAGAAAATAGTTCTTTAAATTTCTGGTTGATAATCATCTCAACCGCACTGAGCAGAATGCCTGATATTGTTTTACTGTCTCAATCATAAATAAGTTTTTTTAACCTCCAAACTCCATACAGAGGGGTGTTATAAGTTTAGGGTGTGTATATATGTATGTATCACTGTGTGTCTGTCTGTAGCATCGTAGCTCTCAAACGAATGGACCGATTTTGATGAGTTTTATTTTTTCTGTTTGAAAGCTGATGTGAACGGAACGTTTCTTAGCTCTAATGTGGGGATGGGGGGGAGGAGAATCGTAGCTCCCAAACGAATGGACCGTTTTTATGTTTGAAAGCTGATATTGTGATCGAGATGCTTCTTAGAGTAACTAAGAAGCATCTCGATCACAATATCAGTTAACTGTTCAGGGTTTATACAAATTTTTAATTTGTTTAGACGCGTCGCGACTGTATGTCTCTATGTACTTATTCATGTCAAATCATAAGGAACGTTTATAAAAATGCGTAGGGAAACCGTCCGTATGCCCTACAATAAGGTATTTTTTATGAGAAGAATGGCGTTTATAGCTTTTAACAAGATATAAGGTCAAAAACTGAAAACCCGACAACAGTCAACAACAAAAAATAGCCCATAACACCCTTGCGATGAAGACGAATCGATTGACACCTCACTTGTGAAAATCGGAGCAAGTTTTTAGTTTGAGCACATAACTATTCATATACTTCGCCGTAGTCAGATAAAAAAAATAGCCTATGACACTTTGTACCGGAACACGAAAAGATTGACACATCGCTGATCAAAATCGGACTAATATGAGCGACGCTATGTTGGAACATCCAAATAACAAGAAACATAGATACCTACATTAAAGACTGTTAAACTCATTACCCCTTCCCTTGCTTTGTTGTAGTCGGGTAAAAATAGTAATAAACGTGACGATTAGGAGTCATTTTTTGTGCATTTAATGCTTCAGATATGACATACCTACCCATAGTTCGAATATGCAAACAGGCGACACTGGGTTACATACCAAATTTGTTTCGCAGCCCTTCGATCCTTTCCCACTGTATTTCGTAATCGACAGACGGCAACGTCATTTTAATACACCGACCATATTCCTAAACACAATGTTCATGATATACGAAACTAGCATGAAACGGACATCGGCAGAATTGTGACAATAAGTTACAAAAGTCACAACCAAGAAGTCAGTCGACAAATTATGTCTGTAATATAGAGATAATGTCATATGTGAGAAATTTAGAAATTTAGAAAATAATTGCTTATTGAAGAAACCCTCTTTGCGTCTCGTCACTCCGTTGTATCTAATTATATTTAAATACTAGCTGTGCCCTGCGGGTCGGCCACATCATTTTAATACACCGACCATATTCCTATTCCTAAACTGTGCCCTGGGGTGAAAACCAGCGAGGATGATGATGAACGATGAGCATATTATTATGGCATTCTCTGATCCCTGAAGTATGCAAATAGTCGAAAGTGCTAAAGCTGAGCTGAGCTTCGTACTCTGTGAGCTGTAGATGCGGCCGCGCGTCTCAGAAACTCTGCTTTATTCTGTGATCTCGTTGTCATGTACCTGCCGCGTGCTTGCTGCTGGCGCGTGCGTATTTGTTGTGAGGCAATGTTTCGTTACAACGTTTTACTTATTATATATAGAACAATAATTGTGCTTATTAATTTATATCAAAGAATTTGCCTGTCACAAAGAAACAAACATATATACGCTGATAAACACATTCGAGCGTCTACGCGGTCGAGCTGTGGACGCATTATAATAAGGCGGTTATGAGCGACATGCGAGTGCAATACAACAATGCGTAGCGTGCATTGTTCAGGTTGCCGCGTTACTGCAGTGCCAGCGGCACAGTGTTACTGTTTGCCGAAGGACTTGCGCCCTGCTGGCAGGCACTGCCGCTCTGCCGCTATGTGCACAGCGCTGTACCGCTCTACTAACACTCTGTTTGTCGCGGTGAGAAACTGGGACCAAAGTCCCTTACATCACAGGTGGCAGTTATATCACATGCCAATTACCTAGTTCTTAATTCTCTCTTGTTTGTATTTTTGTTTTGTTGCAATTAAGTAATTGGATGTATCACTCTGGTAAATAAACCATTTCATTTCATTTTTCATTCCATTACTCTCCGCGCAGTCTGGTAAAAATCAAGAAAATCCGTCTCTTAGTTGCTGCATGAAAGAAGAACGAACAAATGAACAAACAATGACACTTTCGCATTTCTGCAGGTCCTGTTAGCATAATTCGCGGAATTCATGTATTCATTTAAAACTACTCAGATCGAAAAAAACTTTGTAGATATATTGAGCTATCCTAATATCAAAGTTTAAACCCTTCCAAAAAAGGATGAGGTACTCAATTATACTGTATGCTATTTTTTTCATTTGAAAGGAAAGGGTAGTAATGTCCCAGTATGTAATGAGGGCTTCAGTATGGCCCCATAGTTTTCATCAAAATTGGTTCAGTAGCTTTTTAGTAAATTTAAGGATGATTTTATAGTTACAAAAATAAGTATCATCGATAATTGAATATACCTACATCCGTAGCATAGCGCATTCTATAATTATACAAAATGTTATCTAGAAATCATTGATTTTGAATAAGAGCGTAACAAAGTTTAGAGTTTTCATATAATATGCACTTCTATTTATTTATTTATACTTTATTGCACAATAATTAAAAGAGTATAAATGGCGGACTTAATACTAGAAGCATTATCTACCAGTCAACCAAACAATGCGTGAGGAGAATGGCAAAATATTAATAAAAACACAACACACAAAGTTCTTGAAATCTCTTTGGTGCTTTTATTGTTTTTACATCAGGTAGCATATACAGACGGACTGCGGTGACTCCGAAAGTTTTATTACAAAGAGGTCTTCTCAAAACTAACTTACTATATTTTCCAAAAAGATTTACCAGCCCTACATTAGTAACGCTGAACATATAACGATACTCCTAATGTGTTAAGGTCTGGCGATTTCCTTCATAATAGACCCGTAACGCTAAAGCCTAAATGGGGCTAATGGGGATCGCGATCGTTAGCTTTGGCGTTGGGAGCACAGAATTATTGATGATGAATTATAATTTATAAATAATGATATTCATAACCATTGAAAACCTTGGTTCAACTAGTTGATTGGTTTACCCAGTGGTCCAGGTAATACTATAAGTTATAACAAGTAAAATTATTATAAAAATACAAGAAACCCGACTGCGAACAAAATTATTAAATACAATCTGACCGCCCGCAAAAATAATCACACTAATAATATACAGGCGAAGGTTTGTATGTATATAAGGGTGTGTGCGTGTGTTTGTTTGTGTGTTTGTATACGTTTGTTTTTTCTTCATGCTTAAACGGCTTAACGGATTTGGATGAAATTTGGTACGGGGATAGCTTATACCCTGGATTAACACATAAACTACTTATAATCCCGGAAAAATGTATGGTACCTGAGGAAAGTAGGTGAAATCGAAGGGCGCAGCTAGTATTTATATAAATTCAAGTTTATTATCTTCTTACATATTTTACTTTACTTCAATAGTTGCAATTGCAACATAAGACTATAGTATTTATATTATTTTGAATAATCTTACATTGAAAGTTTTGTAAGAAGCTAAGAAAGTTGCTATTGCTTCGTTATAAGATATATATATTTTTGAATGGTCTTTCAAAGATTTGTATTTTGATACCTCACTCGATAGATTTTGGTAATATTTGTTCCGTCAGAAATACAATATGGCAGCTGTAAGCCGCCATATTAGTTTTCTCGATACTTCATATATTCTATAGCACTTTCGTGATTAACAATCCAATGATACCTCATTTGTCAAAATCCATCAAACCATTTAGGCTGTAGGACAACATAAAAGAACAGGAACAATTAGGAGCACTTGGAGACGTTCATAAACAACGGCTTCACCTTCATGGACTTATTGTAGCAGAAGATTACCATGTACAGAGATAGCTGGCCTATCAGCAACGCTTTCAGGACTCTGCTAGTCGAGCTGATCCTTCCTTGCTGAACACGAACACATCCCAAGCTATAAGTCAGCATTTTGGTGGTCATTCTACTGGCCGCTATTTTAGGTAAGTATTTACTTTATTTACGCAGTAACTAAAACTGCCAGATTTATGTAGATAAAATAATAATTTATTTACCACTTTTTATCAGATATTTTAAAACATCGACATGAGCCAAATGCATGAATGACAATCTAGGAATGACCGGTTATTTGAATTTAGAATTAATATAGACAAACTATCAAATGGGTATGATTATCACGAAAGAGGTTTGACATCGTCACAATACAACCCAAACACATAACCTTCCTCAGTCGGGTAAAAAGTAAAACAACAAAAACCCCGATTGCGAACAAAACTAGAAAGAGACACACAAACTTTATAAGAGTATTCTTGATTTTGATATATAAGATGCAATCAGAAAATACAATGTGGCAGCTGTAAGCCACCATATTAGTTTTCTTGACACCTCATATATCAAAATAATAGCACTCTCGTTATTAAGAAGAATCCAAAGATGCCTAATTTTTTAAAATCTATCAAGTTAACTGATATTGTATTGATATTAGACAGTAGGACGCGCCAAAAAAACGTACCATAAAATCTACGGGTGCGTTCCGAGACGCGCTAAAATCAATAAAATCGATATTATCGCGCTAAAACGCGTACCGAGTCACCGTGAGCATGGCAAAGATATCCCTTGTGACGTCACGGATTACGTAATTACATCTGCCATTTTGCGATTACACCGACCATGCCCCAAACCGATATCACCGTGAGCACTACTGTCAAAGTGACAGACTGCCGGTTGTTTACAAAGAAAACTGTTGTTTGAATTCAGTTGTGTGTGATTTTCGTACAGTTTTCCAAATATAACTACAGACAAACGGTGTGGTGTGGTGTGTTCAAGACAAGAGTGTATAGGTATCTACTAGGCAAGCGTGCTACACCTTCGACCACATCATCGCTTTCCATCAGGTGAGATTGTGGTCAAACGATTGCCTAGATCGTAAAAAAGGACCATTGACCAATTTTTAGACAGACTACTTTGCCCACGAGTAATACTTTGTATTTTGAGCACATTTTGAGGTTATGTTGTTGTGATCTTGTAATCACGCTCACGAGTGTTCCGAATCAACTGCAGCACTCAACTGTCGTGAGCGCGATATCTGAATCGGAACGCAAATTAGCACTGTGATCGCTCATAGCGATATTATCGTGAATCGGAATGCACCCTACATATAACCCAAAACACATAACCCTCAGCAGTCGAATAAAAATATGCATTATTCGATTTTTCTATTATCGTTTTGCTCTCACTATTTTCGCAGTCGGTATTTTTTATATTTTATTTTTTGACTTCATTTTATTGTTCGTGAACCTTTTATTTTTATTGTGACCCACGTGTGTTCAAGTCAGGAGTGAATAGTATCTACTAGGCAAGCATGCTACACCTTCGACATCATCATCGCTTTCTATCAGGTGGGATCGTGGTCAAACGATTGCCTAGTCCAAAATAAAAAATAAAAAACACCGTTGAAAATTTCAGCCAGACATGCTTAAGTGCGTGCCATTACATCGAGTTAAATATTTCATTAAAAGTTTACTAAGCTCCTGTACATAGTTGGTCAATTGTGTTGTGGACTTACTGAATTAAATTGCCCAAATTAAAAAGTTTTCAGACGTGAGTAATATTTGCAAAAGTTTGGTCGAATTGGTTACAATTACCATTGTTATTTTATTAAAAGAGTAGCTATGCCCGCAGCTTCGCACGCGTGGGCATTTCTCTAGGTTAAAAGTACTCTATGGTATCCTTCGATGAAAGAAACAAAATGTTAGCATATAGAGTACTTTTAACATAACGCCCAAATTAAATAGCTTCCAAGACCTAAAATACCAATATACCAAGATTTGATCAAAATTCCTTCAACCATCTACTTTTCAACCTGCTCATCAAATTAAGATACTAAGTCAACCAGTTTTTAAGTCAAACCCTAAGCTATCCAAGAGTGAAAACCGCATCTGTCAGTAGTTTTTTTGTTACGTGTGAACAAACATACAGACAAACAGGCAAACAGACAGACACGATTTTTAAAAGTGCTATATTCATGTTTATTTGCGTATTTTAAGTACATAAGACCATATTTATTGCATTATCTTCTTTGTACAGACTTATTCGTACTTATTGCTCTATTTTAATTATAGATGCACTCGAAAATATTTTGTTCGTTAGTTTAATACGTACATAAGTTTTTAACAATATTTTTCTAGACTTTGTGTATTTGTCTAAAATGGTTAAATTGATATTAATAATGGTTAAATTCAATATATTACATTTAGTGATGTGAAAAATAGATCGTTCAATTGATAGTTTATCTAAGTTAAACAAGTTTAATTTCGCTTACTCTTCTAAATGTAATATTGAATGAAAAGGCGACACAAAATGTACATACTGCTTTTATGGTTTAAATTTCTACAATTTTTCTTTGCATTTTGTGGCATAATATTTTAATATACATATAAGAAACTTTTGTATATTTTCAAAACTGATTTATGAATCGTCGTTAATGCCGTCGTTAATGTCGTCGAAGATGCGCGCTTTTTTTATAATTTCTCTTTACGCACTCACGGTACTAGCTGTTTGGCATTTTGAGTTTTCCTTTGTAAAATTATTATTTTTGAAGCTGCAAAACTCGCACTCTCTAATGTCTTTTTACACGACTGCACAAAAAAAGGAGTGTATTGTTTATAGCATTTATGTATGTATGTATGTATGTGAGTCTATTCCACCATAACTTTTAAATATCTGAACAGATTTAGACGTATGGGGTATCGTTAGAATCCTCACATCTCCCGAGTAACAAAGGCTATATTTTTTGAAAACATTCAACATTGCGGCAGTATGGGACAATGTTTAAATTCGGAAAAAACTTTGTAATTTACAATATGGGTATCAAATTGATGGCCTTGATAAGCATATTCCAAAAGTATACAATTTCTTGGTAAAAGCTATTTTTTGGCAGGGCAGGCGTATTTTTTTTAGTTTATAAGCCTAATAATACAAAGCTTGCACCTTTAATTTATCCTTAATAGCATTGGACAAAGAGAGTCTCATTAACAGTGGAGTGAGAAAGGATGATGATGTTTTAGGTTTTGTGTCTACGAAATGAAAGCAGAGCTTAGTTGTAGATAGTTGTAGATAGTCTTTACCTGACTGATCTTTGGCTGTTTCTAACCCAATAAAAAAGCATAAAACTCAATGCCTCTTTACAATATTTGTTTCAGATCATATTAGAACAATGACTTGATTTTGACTAAGATAAAATACAGGCAATAAATTAGGGCAATCTAATCAATCTTGAAAACCGCTTTTTTCCGTTTGACTACAAAAACTGCTTACTTTCCTAAACCTCGGGATCTCTATCGTCAGGAGAAAATTAAATAAGTCATTTTGAATAAAAACGAGCAGCGCCAACAAAATTATTCCTCCAACCGAAAAAACCGAAGCGAAACCGATTGCCATCATTTAAACAGCTATCGTTACCTAAAATCGACGTAACGTAAAAAAGAAGGAAAATCAAATAGACTTACGTCGAGTCAAATTGAAGTCAAAAAAGCGGAAGTTAACTGTAGACCCCTACTAAGGTCTCGAAGTAGGAAGTTAAAATCAACTCAAATTAGTTGTACTATGTACAAACGCGGTCTGAGAATGTTTATCACTGTACAAAACTAATTACATGCCTATCTAGCCTTTTTCCAAATACTCGTATTCTTCTTTGATCTCATATTTACAGTTCCTTCAATATGATTTATATTGTACTTAATTATTGTAATTATTTGTATTTTATTTTTGTGTGTGTTGATTAAATGTAATTTCTTTCTTCTTCGTATCTATTTTCTTTACAAATATTTTTAGCATTTTGTATAGCTAGTGTAAAGTTAGAAAGATAATAAAAATAATACCTCAGAAAAGTTTATCCTCTAAGTACCTGTTGCATAAACATATCTTTACTCCAATTATAAAGTTTTATTAAGGTACAATTTAATTAATTAAAAAGTACACGACATAAAACTTCATAGGAAATAAATAAAAGTTCAGGATGCTCACGCGATATTTAGTCATTAAATATCTTGATTGACATTCGACTTCTGAAAATCATGGTACAGTCACATAAATGACTAGGCAACCCGTTTCCAGGGGTTAGCGGGTCAGACCGGTGACACGACGTTGCATCACGAATCTGCATGAAAAATGGAAATGGATCCAGAGTTGTAGGGAAAATCTCGAATACGATTAAAGCGAAACAGTACAGAATAGAAAAACAAACGTTGGTTTGAGGTGGAGCGTGAATTTCGGTGCTGAACTCTGAGCTCTTCTTATATTTAACTGTGTTTTTTTAGTATGTTTGTAGTGGTGATGCGGTTATATTCTATTTTTATGCACACCGGATTCGGATTGAGAGCCTCTGAAAGCACTGGACTCAAAATTGAAGTCGGATCGGACCAACTTTCAGTTACAAATTTTAGCCGCCATTTTGGATCCAACATCTTGGTTTTGTTCAACCTGAACCACAAAAAGTTTATTTTTTGTAACTCTATCTCTATACTCTGTATATATATATATATATATATATATAATAGCTAGATAGTTTATTTTTTGTAACTCTATCTCTATACTCTTTATATATATATATATATATATATATAAAGAGTATAGAGATAGAGTTACAAAAAATAAACTATCTAGCTATCTATCTAACTAGTATATATATCTCGGAAACGGCGGCCAACGATTTTCATGAAATTTAGTATACAGGAGGTTTCGGGGGCGATAAATCGATCTAGCTAGGATTCATTTTTAGAAAATGTTGATTTATTCGTGTTTTCAACAATCAACTTTATCGATAATCAACTTAAACATCAACTTTTTTTTTCTATACTTACGTAATAGGTTGACAAACTGTAAAAAAATAAGTATTTATTTGTAATATAATATTAAACTAATTGCACTCGTTTTTTTTATTTAAATAATCAGTTCATATTTTTTATTATTATGTCGCTAAGATCGAAAAATATTATTCATATATCATCATTTCATCAGTTTGTAATTCGTATAATTTCAAAAAACACCATTTACAAAAAAATAAACTTGCCTTGAAATACCGAGTAAAGCTCGGTCATCCAGGTACTATTTTTTATGTAACATTTTTGAATACTTAAGTTATTTTTTTGTTATTTCCTGTCATCGGTTTGTGAGCTACCCCGAAAGTTTCAGCCGGATAGCTAATCGGGAAGTGCTCGAAATATGAATTGCAAGGTTCCAGGACATACAGGAATACATAGATACATACATATAAGTGAAGTTTAATAAAAGCTTTTAACTTTTAAAAATACATGCAACTAAATTATTCATTTAAACCATGCATTTTGACTATTAGCTAGTCAAAAGCAAACAATGAACCCTGACCCCAAATAGCGTTTACCATGCAAACTAAAACGTGACCACGTCTGATCTCGCACCCACAAACAACCATTGACTTATCGCCTTCTCAACTCATAAAACCCTGGAGATATGAAGCATAATTCCAACGGAGGGTCTGTGATTGATGGGAGACCTAGGGAAATCGGGATCCCAATGATTTATGTTAGACCAGCGCCGAATGATTACACGCTTGTGCGCCGCCCGATTTATAGTTTAAATCGGTGATTTCAGTAAAGAAAGGTAGAAATCCTAGAATAAACGTTTTATTAAGATTGTAGTAATTGTCTTGACTAGGATATTTAAAACATATTAGGTAACAATACATAATAGAAAGTGCTTAAAAAACGACTGCGAACAACTAAAATGAGGCAAAAATTTAAGTGCGAATGGTTGCTTAAAACCAACTTTAAATCGTTATGGATCTCTAATGGTCATTCGAAATTAAAAACTGATATAAGAAACCTAAATGCCTATTCAATGGTATGACATTTAACATAGTTCATCGACTTTCATTTATTTCTTTTTCACAATATGGCTTCTGGTTGTCGCCATGATTACATTCATGTATTAAGTAGCACTCGCAAGATTAAGACAAATCAATTAACGTAGAAATCATTAAAATCAGTCCACGCGTTTGGTCTAAATACTTCAACAAAGATACAAAGATACATACATAGGCTGATAAACACATTACCCCCTGCGCAGTCAGGTGATTACGAGCTTAACCGCTGAATCCCCTTTGGCGCTGTAGCGACCAAGATCCAAAACCGCAAATCCCCCTTGGTCGCTAGAGCAACCAAAAAAAACCATGGAAGTTAATTGTAACGGTTTGATCTACTAAAATCGAGTTAAATGTAATCTCGCATATATTATCGAATAAGTGTGTTTCTGTCTTTAAAAGGATATATATATTATACGTAAAAACACTAAAGAAGTTTTTTTTTTTTAATAATAAAACCATCCGTTCTCCGCGAGCCGTAAATTTTTGAAACTTTTGTTGGTTTTCACGAAAACATTCTGGTCACTTTTTGTACTAAACTGTGTTGATGTTTTAATGTTAACGGATAGCTTTGTTCATCTAGTATTTAAATAAAACAAAAAAACAGTATGTCATCGATTTCGTTATGAATAGAATATTTTTCGATTTATTCCCCCAGTTTATATTCACTCTTTTTCTACTTTATGAGGCCTATTGTCAATATAAAAACTAATAGCAATAGCAATATTTATTTGATTATTATATAATTATTATATAATAGCAATTTTTATTTGATTATTATATTATTAATTATTATACCTACAAGTATTTGTTGTTATACCTACTGTAAATTATAAATTTGTTAATTGTAAATTTTCTTAAGAAAATTGACAATTTGAAATATTATGATAGTATAATAGTAGTCGTTTTAGTTAGTATTATGTTTTCATCGAGACTGCAGGCAGGTAGTGCCATGCAGTTGTACCTCGGATAAGTAAAGGATAGCGATTGGTTTACAAACGAAATTGGTAGCAAACTCCTTACGATCCGATATTCAGCAATTGCTATCTATATCGAGACTGCAGGCCAATAAATGCACAAGAAACACTTTTATGATGTAATATCAAGATCTGTCACTTTTAGTAATATAGCTATTTTTACATAACAGGTCACGGGCTTTTTGGTTAGTTCAAAAAGGGTTCTGTCATTTTTCTTAACTGTGTGACGTAGAAAAATCCACTGGGTAACCCTTGTCAAGACAAAAATAAAACAGTGCTTACTGTTTTATTTTTGATTCTAAAAATATCGTGTGTTTTTCTAATGTTAGATACTTTATATTATATCAGGAATAAACCTACTAGCTTTTATTTAAAACATGTTAAAATTAAGAACAAACATACACAAAACGGGATAAAAACACACTCATCGACAGCATTTAACGTTTGAGCCTACATCCTAGTAAAATTAATAAAGTGTAAAGAAGTAGTGTTAGAAGTAAATTCTAAAAGTATGTCATGTCTAGAATAAACAAGTAGCGTAGTACATAAAAAGTTGCAATCAGAAATGTGTTAAACAAGGCAAAGTAAAGTCAACTGTAATGTCCGGCATTTTAGTGCAATTTACCATGGTCGCGATCTTAAATTCTTGCATTTAGCAAAATCTTATACACGATCAAAGACGCAGCTGATTGCTTGTTTCATGGTAAAGCAACCAATACAATCTGACTTATACTTCAATATGTCTTTGAAGAATCATCTCTGAGGAAGTCTGATGGAATATGGGCACTTTACTGATAATATTCTTGTAAATAAGAAATGTTGTGGCCATTGTATTATTTTTATTTCATTCAGGCAAATCTGCTATAGGTACCTAAAAATTGGAAAGAAAACCAGTTTCATAAAAAACTGTAACCACTAGTTTAAGCATTTAAATGATGATGATTTCAAACTGTAATGAATCCATAAAAAACTTATCAAACTATAGTTAAGTACTTTGCATTTTCAATAATCTTTACCGCGTCATGTCCATGCTTAGTCGATAAAGGATCTGAATGTAATGTCAAAACCCGTAGTGTTATTTATTCTGTGCCACGGGATATTATACTAAATTGTACGTACTTAGATTTTGCTTAGCGTGCGCTAAACAATCTACTCAAAACTTTCATAGTAAATTATTTCATCTATCAAGCTCTTTATAGATCTAATCTATGCCACAGAATAAATAATAGTGCTAAATGCTGACGTTTGAGATACTTATTTGCCCATTATTCTATTCGACTGCGCCCTAATGGGGGATATGCAAAGTTTGGGGTTTAGATCCGTCATTGGAGGCTTACTGAGGATTCTTCTTTTATTTAGACAAAGGGAGCGGGTGATGTATGAAGAAATGGATCGGTTAACATTTTACGTTGTATATCGCTTTTATTGTAACTTTCTTTTTACTCAGGTGCAACAAGAGTTAAATATAACAAAAGAAATGCGGTATTAGATTCCATAGCTCATTTAATATAATTAATTTATACTTTGGAAAGTCTGAAAGCTCCACGAAGGCAGTGTTGGGATGGCCCGTAGAAGCAGTACCTACCTCTAAAGTCAACAATTTGCGCAAGCCATGTGCACCATACGAATCTATACCTACTTATAATAAAGATATAAGTACAAAAATAATGTACAAAAAAATGGTCTATATAGGGACTTACGATAAGCCACTTAAGTTTTTTTTTTAAGTCGTGTCTGTCACTTTCTTTGTTTCTCTGTTCGCGCCTCACACAAAAACTACTTAGGTAACCGATTGATATGCGGTTTTCATTCTTGAATAGCTTAGGTTTTAACTAAAAAACTGGATGACATGGCGAAGCCGAGCAATCGATAAAACTATATCTGACGGTTGAACGAAATTTGGTATATTGTACTTCATAGGTATTTTGTCTTGGAATAACACATAAGTTATTTTTAATCCAGAGAAACGACCACGCGGGCAAAACCGCGGGCACAGATAGTAAGTAATAATGTTCCTATTCTAGTGATACGTCGAGGAGGACATCATCTATTTGAACTTTCCACCCGCATCCAAAGTTAGATGCGTTGTTAAACATTTTAACACACAGTTATAGTTTAGACAACCCTACATTATACGCTTTCTGTTCCTTCATTGTATTTTTATATTATTCATTATAAATAATAAGTTAATTTAACAACATTGAAAAAAAAGCTTTTACGCACTAGCGATGTCATGATGTAAATTAGAACACAATTAAATGCGTAGACAACATTTCGTGTCTATGCTGTTAACCGTGAGGAGTTCCCTAATCAGGAGTCAACCCGGAGTGCAGCAACCATGTCATGGTAAAACTTCAAATCGGCTAGCATAATATAATGCGTACACAAAATTTGGTGTCTGTGATGTGAACCGTTGAAGAGTTCCCTAGTCAAGAGCAAACCCAGAGTGCTGCAGCTAAGTCATGGTTAAACTTCCTGACAGTGCTGTTGACCATTGAAGAGTTTTTTTATCTGGAGCTGTTTCTAGAATTTGATTCAGGTCATGCTTAAATTCTACTTATTTGGATAAGAGGAAGTAGTTTTAATTCAGCTTGCAAGATTTGACCTAAGCAAACATACAGACATACATTGCAAGTTAAATAAAAGCTTTTATGTACACTCATATCGTAAAATCCGGATTATGTACTTAAAAATTGTGGCATAATGACATACTTTACGCACAGCACGACTATAATATGAAGAAAAAAAGCATTATAACACTGTCTTTTGAACTAAACAATGTTATAATATATATCTTTTCCCATAAAACCACCGGTTTGTCTCCGCACTACGAGGGGTTTTGCCATTTATTATCTATGGCGGCGCGTGTTAGAACGTATGTACGTGAATTCGCTGTGGACTGGATTTTGGCGCCATAATTTACGTTACATTAGTATGTACCTAACCAATTTAATGTGTTTTTTTGTTGTTGATCAAATGATTTATCCTGATTATCAATGTGACAAAGATGTGTTTACCATATGAAAACAGTGTTCGTGAGGAGATCTTGACTCCACCTATCATCACGGAACAGTAAAGAATAGGACAAATGAGCTTTTACCAGCAATAAAATATTACGACATATTTTTTTATTATTCAAAGTTAGTCCAGGCACATATTATCTAGGTATTATAACACTCTAGTGATACTTACTATAAAAAGACTCGCCTAAACTCACGTTCGTGTTTAAATTCCCCTCATTATGCAACTGTTTCATAAACAACTCCATTTGCAACACATGTGTTTGTCAATGTAAAATATTTCCTTATTCGATAACTCAAATTGTATTTCTCTCAACCAAACTCTTCCTATTTATTTCTTTACAGTTTTTACCCAAGCTAGTACTTGCTTCTTATGATTTCTTTTCTTTCTTTCAAATAAACGGAACTACCGTATACAATCGTGCTCTATGCATTAAATCTATCACGAAGTACAAGGCAGCAGTCAGAACCAATTCCCAGTCCAATAAATAAATAGACGATTCGTAACTCTCTGTCCCCGATTGAGGACGTACTTAGTGATTTAGAGGGGGAAGGGGTAAAATATTGGCAATAGATTACAAGATCCTAATGCTTAACAACCAATAAATGTTAACCAATTTTATTTCATAGATTTGGTTTCACCTGTTTGCATAAAACAAAGGTATTATTTACCTAAAATGCATTTTATTACGCATGAAGGACCTTAAAAAACTTAAAAAAATATTTTTAATTGATAACGAACCTCGATGGAGAACAGAAACTTCCAATTCTAGTTCAAGATGTTTTATTAACTATGTTATCGTAGTTCTGTTCTAGTTATTATGTTAAATGTTATTTTCCTTTTCTCAATCGTATTCTTTAAAACCTTGGCATTAAAATAATAATTAAAGCCGTCACGTCAACTCCAACCCCCATGCCCCTTACCCTGAATAAGCTCTGTACAAAATCCTATTATGCAAATATGTCAAAGCTGCTTGTATTGATCGGGAGTCAGATATTGGCTTTTGATTTTCAAACAAACAGCTGCCTTCTGTTTTTAAACGAGGTATCGGATGAACGCCTCGAAAAACAAAACTGGCAAACTGTGACATTCATTCAATTATATCATTGTTTTAGTCATGAAGAAAGAAATGTTTTTATTGTGAATGCTATCTATTCCAATAAATAAATGTGAAACGTTGTCTGTTTGTTTGTTTGTTTGGGGAGTTTTAACGCGATAACGACTGGATGGATGGTGAAATTCGGAATTCGGAATTCGGAATGGAGATAGCTTATACCCTAGAATAAAACATATTATACTTTTTATCCCGGAAAATTGTAAGTTTCCACGGCAAAACTGGAAAATGTTAATTACTCGCTGTAAATAACTGTTGCCATGGAAACTAAATAATAAAAGTCTGTCAATAACATCAAGAGCGTTGGTACCTATACCTTATAAAAGACGGACAAACATTAGTTTTTATTAGTCTAGGTAGATATAAGATAAGAAAAGCAAGGTTAAAGACCAATATAGATTATCGAGCCAGACAAACATAAGTGGGTTAAAAACCCAACCAGCTTGTCCCGAAATAATATTCAAACGCACTGTCTCTGTTTTATAAGCCGACCTTTCTAAACTACTCCAAAGAATTTTGAAAGTGTATTAATATATTAAAAAGACAAATGTACAATGTGACGTGTATTAAAAATACATTTTCACAGAAATTATTAAAATCATCGTCAATTTCTTCCTTGCTATCGATGCTACAATAAGTGAACGTGTTAGTTCGATTGTCAAGAAATGGAGGGTCAGTCCCTTGCGAATGTCCGCAGGCCATTTTGAGCCCGTATCCTAAAAAAAGCCCTTAAATTTTATGGGTAGGTGTCTATTAGTGAAAAGTATAGCAGGTTTATTTGTTTTTATCACTGGTAGTTGGGAAAGACATAGTATTTATAGGCACAAGTACTAGATTAACAAAAAATGTTATATAAATAAATAATATTCGGTACAATTTACACCAATTACCCAATTAGCCCCAAACTAGGACATCCTGTACTATGGGTACTAGATACGGATAAACATAAACATTTGTTACTTCCATAACTCGGATACAAACATTTCTGAGAAAACATTTTTACTCAATCATTCGAACAAGAAAAACAGAATAGCGTAGATTATAAGAACTAACCACGAAAATGTTATGAATAAAAACTAATAAAAAAATATTAAACTTTCTTCAAATCGTATAAAACTTATGAAATAAGTAATAATAAAAAAATGGGTCTGCGCTGCGCTCAAACCGACTGAAGTAAATAGGTACGAACTTACCTGGTAAAGACCTGAAAAAAATGAATTTATTATTTATTTTTAAGTTCTAAACGATTTGAAATCGTTTTTTTAATCGTGCATATTAGTTTTGTTAAAGTAGGCCTAAGATGACACACGAAATTTGGTTTATATGCCATATAGACATTATACTCGTATATGCCCATATAGACATGATATGAATATTACGCATTTTCAACAATAAACAATAATAATGTGTATGTATATATAACATACATACATACACATCAACTTGAGAACCTCCTTTTTTAAGTCGGTTAAAAACATATTTATTTTCTGATACCCAAAAGATATAAGGTAGGAAGACCAAATAGGTATGCAGGCTTATATAGCACACAAAATAAAGTCGACTAGAGAACTACCTACTCAACTGTGAAGTCGATAAAAATATTTTATCTTTTTTTTGACATAAGCAATAAAAAATAAACAAAAACTGTAAAGTATAACACTGAGTTTTACATGATTGCGTTTAAAGAGAAATTATGGCTCTATAATTGTGGCGCTTAAGCAATGTTGTCGTATTGGATTCCACAAAGAAAAATTCCTCCACTATACATAAATATAACCTAACCTAATAATCTAACGTTACACCTGTGATTTATAAATATATATATATATATATATAGTATAACATATACTGCTGGTTACACGTGCCTGTCCGTAAATATGAGCAAAGATTACCTATTTTTCTGATATTTACGAGCAAGAAGGTTTAAAAAAATACGGAGTCGACACCGCCAAAGTAATGAGAGAAGCATAGAAAATTGCGTGCGTGTGTTCAAAATAAAACAACAATACAAAAGACCAGACTCTCATCACACAGATCTGTATTGTATTTGATTTTCCGTGAGAATTAGACAGAATTAATGCGACTAACAAAGTCGAGATCTTGCTGTGATGGGGCGGCCGATCGGCAAAACGTGGTGTAAGTGTTTGCGTGAGGCTTGTGCGTACGAGTGGATCGGCATATCTTGGGTGCTTCGCTTTCTATTTGGCTATGTGGAATTCGTCTATTTATAAAAAAAAATTGTTGAGTACACGTAAATATATAACTAAAAGAACCTACTCCGCAAACACAGAAGAACCGCCCAGAATGTTTGTCCAGCATTGGCCTTGATACTTGTGTTGCCGGCGACATCAAAGGGCAAGGCCTCCTCAAAGATTTGAAGGACCGCGGTTAAGCCTACGCACGCCTACGGGACTGATCGCAGATGCCCCTACTTTAGCTAGATAGTTTCGAAAATAGATGTAGACTTTGTTGAAATGGAAGAGACATGAGCGTGGTAAAAGGGAATAAAACTAAATAATGAATTCAGAGCTGCGTATCTTTTCTTTTTGCGGTGCATGTATAACTATCGTGATATTTCATCTAATAGGATTCCATTTATTTAACGAATAAATGAATTATATTAGAAGAAATATCACAAGTTCATCTATAGAGTGCACGAATGTAATGTAGGTACCTGTTCAAGGGTTCAAACATTACCGATCATGCGAAACCTGTTATATAAAGTAGTTAATAAAAAATACTTTGTTATACCTGATACTAGTAATTGGCTGTACCTATCTGTAGTTGATCCAATACAAACATATCTATATCTTCTACAATAACATGGACCGCCACATTTCTCCAAAAAAGAAACCGCCCAAGGGCGAGTTGGCCTCCCGCACCGAGAGTTCCTTACAAACTTGTATATATGTAAACAAAAAAAGTGTTTTTTTTTGTCTGCTAATATACGTTTTTCAGATTTTTCCCTTTTCTTGTGCAGCAAGACATTGCTTCTTGGCAAATTTAATTATTCTAGTTCAACGGGAGGTACCCTACAGGTTTTGATTCCCTTGCGAGTGTCAAAATTTGCGGCATAAACCGTATCTTTCGATTGCGTTGATTTACAAGTTTGTTCGTTTTTCACAAGTCCAAGGGATTGCAGACTTGAATATTTGGTATTAATATAAATTTGAAACTCCATGCGCTCCTGAGAACAAGGGTCTTGACAGACAGCCGGACGACAAAGTGTTCCATAAAATAATGAAACTTTAAATATGTTTGTGAGCAACAATGATTAAAAAAATATGGGAACCGCACAGCAAAACAAACGAGTCAAGCAAATGGCAGCCACCTGTGTTTGTGAGAGTGGATCATTTATGGTTGATACACAATTTCATAACAAAAGACTGCATTGTTTTAGATTTTCTGTTAATATTTGACATAATTTACAGGACTAATAAGGTCAAAAATCTTAAAAAAAAAAAAAAAAAAAAACTTTTTAAATCTTGCTGCGATGTGGCGGCTTAACATTGTATAAATGTGTGCATGAGACTTGTACTTACAATTTTTGGCATTATTTTGGTCACTTCACTCTCAATTTGGCGGTATGGAATCCTTTTTTTTTTAATTATTCTTGTTTGTGAGAATACTTAAGTCACTAAGGGTTAGGGTTAGGTAAGTGTGTGTGTGTTAGGTGTCACTGTTCTATAACCTCCCAACGGCTCAGCGCCACCTCAAACCCGTTAACGAGGAATTAATTTCAAAACCGATTGTCAATCCCGGACAGATAATAAGCTATTCTATGGTATTACAAATCCCCATGGTAAAGAATAAACATATTACATATTATAATTAATAAAAAAAAAAGTTTATTTATATATACGTTTTGTACCGCAACTTACTAAATGAAATCAACTGAAACTTGGTATGATTTGAGTTCATACTACGAATTATGACA
Source organism: Alsophila aescularia (assembly GCA_946251855.1). Classification (NCBI taxonomy): domain Eukaryota; kingdom Metazoa; phylum Arthropoda; class Insecta; order Lepidoptera; family Geometridae; genus Alsophila; species Alsophila aescularia. Next base: position 12,842,637 of record OX276385.1, read on the forward strand.
TTGAATACTTAATTTTCATCCCGAAAAATCAACGGGTTCCCGCAAATATTGGTTGAAAGTTATTTAAAAGAACACGTATCACGCTTCTGGTAGGATTTTGATGCAACTTGACACAATCATAGTTTAGATGATGGGTTAAAATTGAGAATACTTTTAACCTGAAAAATTAAAATTTTCCTGTGGAATTGGAGTCAAAAGTTATGTTAATTTAGAAGTAATAAATATCTACACTTATCTATACTTATATCTATACAGTAAAGCAGTAAGCATAAAGATATAGCTAGCATAAAGCAGTAAGAATAAAAAAGTCTGTAAAAAGAAGATAATTAAAATAAAAGTCTAGGGAACTTAAAATAAGCAACCGAACAAGTTTTTTTTGTAAGTCGTGTATGTCTGGTCTGTATGCTTGTTTGAACGCGCCTCCGTCGTTTTTTAAACGCCACTGGACCGATTGCGATGCGGATTTCATCGTTCAATATCTTAGAGTTTAACTTAAAAACTGGTATGATTGATATCTCATTCCGATGAGCAGAAGTTGAAAAATCGATAAAAATCTTTATGACGGCTGAAGAAATTTTGATCAAATGTTGGTATGTTTGTATATTACTCGTAAGTCTTGGAATAGCACATAGAGTAATTTTAACTTATAGAAATTAACACACGTACGAAGCCACGGGCACAGCTAGTGTTATAATATAAGTATATTTTTCACAATACAAGCACACCGGTTTGGTTCCGTTCTACGAGGGTTTTTTTCCATCTATGGCGGCGCGTGTTAGACCGTATTGGCACGAATTTGCTGTTGACTGGATTTTGGCGCCATAATTTACTTTACGTTAGTACCTAACCAATTTTATTTGCTATGTGTTTTTGTTTATCAAAAGTTTTATCCTGATTAAAAATGTCCGACAGCAGTGTTAGTGAGGAGAATTTGACTCAACCTTACATATCAGAAACAGCAACGAACATGAAGAACGAGCTTTTAATAGCAATATCAAGAATATATTACGAAATTATGTTTTTTTCTTCAAAAGTAAGTTCCTATTGCATGATTGTACATTAAGTATGAAACGGCACATAACTAGGTATTAAAAAACTCAAGTGATACTATTAACAATCTCATATTATTTTATAATACCCTCGTTATGCAACCGATTCATAAAATATTATTATCTCGTTTTTAAGTGGTAAACAATGACGTAATTTAAAGCTGTACATCTGCGTAGTCCGAATTTCCATGTCATTCCTTTCAACGGCTCCCCTGGCTAAACTGACTCGAGGTCCCCAAACTAAGGGTACAGAAGGTTTTTCACGTCTGGGTCCATTGCGTGAGATCAGACTGGAATAACAATGTGTTGTTTATTAGATTGGGATTTTTCGTCATGAATATGTTTAAATCGCTGAAAACTGCACGAGTTAGGTCCTACATTAAAAAAAAACGACAATGACTACACTATTATTATAAGGAGGAAAGATTAGCATTTTGTATGATTATATTTTTGTATGTTTGTTTTATAAACTCAAAAAATACAGCGATGCCTGTTTTTTTTTTTGCTCATAGAGACCTACATTATCAGTGAGTAACAGAAGCCTTAATTAACACATAATTTAAAAAAAAACTACAAGATATCAAATATTTGCTTACTATAACGGAACGGAATGACATGTCGCCATGGAAACGAAAAATAATAAGTCTGTCAAAAAGCACCACGAGCGTTGCTCACAGTAAGTGTAATTCAACCTCCTTCGCTGTTTTTTTTCCAAAGATTTTGAATAACGCTTACAGGCGTTTTTTTTCTTTAGAAGTTATGATGTTGCTATAAGTAAGAAAAATCGCGGTGTGAGCGCTACCCGTGTGAAGCCGGAGTCACTAGTCAAGATATAAAATAAGTTTGGTTCGAGCAATTACTGCCGAGTAGAATTGTGCAATCATTTCTATATTCCAGCTTGAAGGGCAATGTTGGCTATGTTTCTAGTAAAATTACTAAGCATGAGACATTAAAACCAATGGCTCAGGATGACGAGCGCAGTGCAGTGACGCGCAAGACTTTGCCACCAAATTATTATGGGTTGGTGTGAAAGCGTCTGGCTAGGTGATTAAAAAAAGCTTACGACCAAGAAAGTTTAAAATAGACGGAGTCCACACTGCCAAATCAAAAGCGAAGCATGCCGATCTACTGCCACATCGCAGCAAGATCTCGGCGTTTTAAGACGTTTGATTTTGATTTTTGTGAACAATTTCATTCTTCTGTGATGAAATTATTCAAATAAAAAACACCACGAACTATCTACTCACGCACAAATATGCAGCCGCCATTTGCTATGCTTCACTCGTTTGTTTAGCGGTATGGACTTCGTATTTTTGTAAACTTTCTAGACAGGTATAAAAAAAAGAATTAAATTTCGTGTTCATTTGAAATAGAACGAAGATTGAAGTATAAATTGATTTCTGATCTAAGAAGTAGATCAGAAGGAGGATCCTTCTTCAAAAAAAGCGAGAAGAATTCTTCTTCTTAATTAGGAGCCCAGTTCTTGTCAGTGGAGTAATTTCCAGCGTCCCTATCTTCGGCCAAAGCTTTGACTTCCTTAAACGACATGACATTTATCTTCTCCTTTATCTGATCGGGAAGAATGACTCGCTTTAATTGACTTTGTTTACATATTTGGAATTTTATTTTACTGCGATAAACATTCTTGGTACTTGACTGCCGTCGGTTTCTTTCTTTATCATCTGGTATAAACTATATCTCCTAGGATACTTCTTCTGAAAAACCATATAGCTCAAGACCGTCCGCCATTTTGTGTTTATATAAATTTTAGGGTTCAGTTTTATTGCGATCCTTGCGAGAACCGAACTTGTACACGTGTAATGAAATGAATAATGTAACATCCAAACCTCATATTGGATTTAGCGAGGTTTCTTCTATTGAATTTGTAAAAGAAAAACGGCCTAGTTTTATCTTTCAATTTCGTAGTGAGGTAGTGCGAATATAAATATATTCGAGAGATACGTGATTCTGTTTCGGTGATACTGTTTCTTGATCTGGGTGGATAATCCGTGAAGACAGTGAGCCTTCAATATTTCATGTTTGTCAGTAAATATTGTATGTGATGTTATAACTCCATTATTTCTTTCCATCCAAAGGTTGACTGGAAGAGATCGCTATTAGCGATAAGTCCGCCCATTGTACTTTAGTAATTAGATTGTTCGTATTTGCTATATATTTTTGTAAACTGGTGTAATAATAAAGTATTATCTATCTATATTTTTAGACACTAACAAAAAAAGCATCTTTAATGTATATGAAATGTATTTGTATGAGGTCTACCATTTGGATTCAAAAATACGCAAGCATCCATTTCGGTTCAGTAATCTTGCAGATAGTATGAGGTAACATAAACACAAGTAAGTTAATTTAAAAACATCTTTTATGCAGTAGCCATGTCATGATGACAATTAGAACGGGCTATAACATTAAATGCAACAACATTTCGTGTCTATGCTGTTAACCGTTGAGGAGTTACCTAGTCAGGAGCCAACCTGGAGAGCAGCAGCCATGTCATGGTAAAACTTCAAACCGGCTAGCAGTCATGTTTTTTTTCATGATTTATTGGGGACTAGCTGTGCCTGTGACTTTGCCCGCATTGTCATTTCTCTGGGATAAAAATATCCTATGTATAATTAATTGTGTATATTATTCTAAGGCCAAAAGTTACAGGTACTTTTAGTTCATTAAACCAAGTCTCGTTCAGACGTCAGATAGTTTTTTAATCGATGGCTCGGCTACGATATCCGATGCTCGGATAGATGGCTTTACTCATCGGATTGAGTTATCAGGCACACCAAAAAGTCAAACCCTAGGCTAATTAACAGTGAAAACCACACCGCAATCGGTCTAATAGTTTTACCATGTTTTATCTGATGCGCGAACAGACAATCAGACCAACAGAAAGACAGACACGATTTAAAAAGTTATATACTTGTTTAATAGCTTATTTTAAGTACCTTAAACCATTTTTATTTTTTTTCATTGTACTCTAGTACAATGAAAAAAAGTACCTACCCTATATCATTAAAATAGTACCTACCCTATACTTACCATTTTATTATTATCTTCAATTTACAGAATTTAAGTACTTATTGCTTTAATATAATAATAAAATGGTAAGTATAGGGTAGGTACTATTTTAATGATATAGGGTAGGTACTTTTTTTCATTGTACTAGAGTACAATGAAAAAAAATAAAAATGGTTTAAGGTACTTAAAATAAGCTATTAAACAAGTATATAACTTTTTAAATCGTGTCTGTCTTTCTGTTGGTCTGATTGTCTGTTCGCGCATCAGATAAAACATGGTAAAACTATTAGACCGATTGCGGTGTGGTTTTCACTGTTAATTAGCCTAGGGTTTGACTTTTTGGTGTGCCTGATAACTCAATCCGATGAGTAAAGCCATCTATCCGGTAGGTATTTTTTTTCATTGTACTCTATACAATGAAAAAAAATACCTACCCTATATCAAATAATACTAATAATAATACTAATATACTATATACTAATAATAGTTAATACCTACCCTATATCATTAAAATAGTACCTACCCTATACTTACCATTTTATTATTATCTTCAATTTACAGAATTTAAGTACTTATTGCTTTAATATAATAATAAAATGGTAAGTATAGGGTAGGTACTATTTTAATGATATAGGGTAGGTATTAACTATTATTAGTACTAGAGTACAATGAAAAAAAATACCTACCCTATATCATTAAAATAGTACCTACCCTATACTTACCATTTTATTATTATATTAAAGCAATAAGTACTTAAATTCTGTAAATTGAAGATAATAATAAAATGGTAAGTATAGGGTAGGTACTATTTTAATGATATAGGGTAGGTATTAACTATTATTAGTACTAGAGTACAATGAAAAAAAATACCTACCCTATATCATTAAAATAGTACCTACCCTATACTTACCATTTTATTATTATCTTCAATTTACAGAATTTAAGTACTTATTGCTTTATTATAAGTATCTATATTTATCTATTTATCTTCTTTACTTTTAGTAAAGCAGTAGGTACCAAAACGACTGTAAATAGAAGATAATTAAAAAAACTAGAGCACTTAAATTAAGCTACTGAACAAGAATATAACACTTTTAAAAATCATGTCTGTCTGTTTGAATGTATTTTGTCTGTTCACACATCACGTTAAAACTACGAAACCGATTGCGACGCGGTTTTGGCTGTTCGATAGCTTAGGGTTTGACTTAAAAACTGGTGTATTTGGTATTTCAACCTGATAAGTAAAAGTTGAGCAATCGATAAATAACTAATTGACGGATGAACAAATTTTGATAAAATAGGTAGGAGGTTTTGGTTTTTATTGATTCTTTTGGTACTGGAATAACACAGGTTACTTTTAACCCCGAGACATGACAATGTGGGCAAACCTGCGGGCACAGCTAGTAAATAAATAAAACAGTAATAATCTGAAAAAATAACAGACTTCGAGCTTCAAGATATACGCACGTCATCTTACGAAAATTTGTTGATAATAAAATCAGAGGTTCGTTACTCATTAATAATTCACTGCGCCCGCCTTTCTAAGAACATTTCAGATGTGAAACAATACCAAACTTCTAAATAACCTATAAAATACGTTACAATTTCCACGTAACGTCTGAATGCTATATGAGAAAGGGAGAAAACTAAATGAATATTATAGCAGCCCACACCTTCGTATCTGAAAGAGCCTCAGGGATGATGAAGGATGCTCCTCAAATGAATAAATAACTTAAAAAGCAGTATATCTCGTACCTCCATATATAATATGGTTGTCTCTACTAGTTAACTACACTTTGCTGCATGTGGCATGTAAATTATATGCCACATTGTTTTGCTCTAGATCAATATTATCAAGTTTCATCGCTCAAGATTTGCACACAAAAATGTACTTACCAAAAGCTTTCAATTATAAACTCTTTATTGTAGTCCTACACATTAAAGCTTAAATTAAAATTTTAAGTACCATTTATAATATCATTGTAGAAAGAGAAAACATTTACTAAATTTAAATTAAATGTGTACCTACAGTGATTGTGAGTGATTATTGGCTAAATGTTTTTTCCATCACACACGGAAAAAACACGTAGCGTAGTTCATCAGGTCTGTTCAGTGTCATAAATGTGTTTACAATGGCGCAAGGCACAGAATGTCCTTGTAATGAGACATGTTACCCAGAACACAGGGTATCCTAGTTTGGGAACTAGAAAGCTTTGCTTTGTAACTTTTACGCTCTTAAGTTTTTTTTATTTTTATTCCGGTTTTTTTCAACAACAATTTCAAGTTTTTTTAAATGTTTGTTTTTATTTTTTCTCTTTTAACAATATTAAGTTTTTTGTTGCTTTGTCATTGGTTTGTGAGCTACCCTGAAAGTTTCAACCGAATAGCTAATCGGGTAGTGCTTGAAATTTGAATTGCAAAATTCCAGGAGAGACAAAATACGATTACATTGATACATACATACATACATACATAGATACAAGTGAAGTTAAATGAAAGCTTTTAATTATCTAAGTTACTGTTTTAAGATGAAGTTAGCCGTAAGATACTTTGTTTTTGGTGAAGGAATATTTTTATTATAAATTATTATGCTTATTGTGTAGCGTCAGATGTCACACGGGAATCTCCCAATGTCTAGTTTTAATAAACTAATCCCTATGATTCTTTAACGCTAATAGTTGACTTTTTCTGTCACCAGTCACCAAAGTCACAATCAAAACATCACATCAAAGCATTTTGGAGCATAATCAAACGGTTGAAACATCCACACAAAAAATAGAAGACTTTTGGCAATAACGTTTATACTCACTCTCAGCAATGTGTTTTCCAAATCAGTTATAAAAATCCGCCTCCTGAAACAAAACAAAATTCTAATTTAGCATTCATGAAATTGTGAAAAGTCATATAAACAAACGGTTTAATACGAGAGATGATGCGAAGAAAATCTTCATTCCTTTTATGTCTACCTTTATTAAACGCACGTAAAGTTAAAAAAGGCGAAGGTGAAGAGAGAATTTTATGACAACATTGTGTAAAGTACCTTTTCAACATAAACTGGTGGGTGCTATAATGGGGCAATGCTCCTCCTCATTTTTTTCATCAAAAGTAATAAAAAAGAAAAACACAAAAGCAGACCACAAATTAAAATGACTGTTGAAATCAGTGTCCACATCAATAACGGCGTAAATGGCTTGATATATTTTGATAAATGAGGTATCAATGGATTCGCCTTGATCACGAGAGTGCTATAGTATAATGAAGTGTCAAAAAAAACAATATCTAGTGAGGTATCAAAATACAATACATTAACCGACCATTTCAAATAAATAGATAATTCTTATAGCTAAAAATCAGTAACTATCTTTTAAGCTTCTTTCAAAATTTCTAATTTTAGATTATTCAAGGTAATCTAATGTTGCAACTATTAAAGTAAAGTAAAATATGTAAGTAAATAAGAAACATTAAATTTATATAAATACTAGCTCCGCCCAGCGGTTTCACTCACGTCCCTCAAGAACTATACATTTTCCGGGATAAAAAAGTAGCCTATGTCCATCCAGGGTATAAGCTACCCCCGTACCAAATTTCCTTTAAACCCATTCAGCCGTTTAAGCGTGAAGAAATAAAAAACATATATAAACACACACACCCTCACATACCTACAAAATATCACCTTTATAATATTAGTATGATTATTTATGCGGGTGGGGGTCAGCTCGTATTCAATCATTTTATTCGCAATCGGGTTTTTTGTATTTACCTACATAATAACTTTACTTATTAATTGATGAGTTCCGTACATAAATTCGAAAACAATCAAATCGCGTGTCTTTAAATTGTGCATGCATCCCGTCCCCCATTCATAAACAACTTGTAGGTACGTTGTGTACCGAATTTATTATGGGGCATTTTCGAATACTGACAGTGCACACTATACTTTTTTAGGGACTCTTTCTCCCATCTACATAAGTAATGTGATGCTTTTCAACAAGAGTTACTTTACTAAATTCAAAATTCAAATTCAATATAATTTATTCAACCAACTTAGGTTAATGTTAAAAATAAATACTAACGACCAGCCCCCGGCTTTACACAGGTTTTATTTTATTAGTATACTTTAAATGAAACTCAATAGCGACCATAGCAAGGAGAAGAGGAAATATGTTTGGCCACCTTTTACGACTTGACAACTTCATAAAAACCATCATAGAAGGGAAGGTAGAAGGGAAGACAGGAAGAGGCAGACCTAGAAGGAAATTTACAGATCAGATAAAGGAGCAGATAATTGTCATGTCGTATAGGGAAGTCAAAGCTTTGGCCGAAGATAGGGAACGCTGGAAATTACTCCACAGACAAGAGCTGGGCTCTTAAATAAGAAAAAGAAGAATACCTTAATAATATATCGGCTGAAATGGATCGCTATTAGCGTTGGGCCGCACATTGTACTTTTTTAAGGCGTGTTATTTGTTTTGTAATGTATTTTTGGTGCATTATGTATCGGTATTATCATCCCTTGTTCATCATCTTTGTTATTTCTAAGCTACAGTTCAACTTGATATCATTATTTATTTACTTTGTCACATCGGGGTGTTACCTAACACAAGGGTAGAAAATATTTTTCATGTGTCAGATACCATTATGTTACCTTCGACGTGAGTTATTACAGGTATAGTATTGTACATTTTGTTGATTAATGAAGCGGATGGGAATTCAAATGTCAGAGGTTCACTGTATTTTTGTTGGTATAAAAACCTGTTCTGTTTTCACTACAGGGCTCTGGCCTCTTTTGGAGAGAGTATGGAGCTATGGACGTGCATTCATCATGCTGGCCAGTATATCTACATTATAAAGAGGTGCAATTGTCTGTATTATGTATCTTTGTAAGAGGTAGGTATCTCTGGAACTACTGATCGGATTCTGAAAACTCTTGCACCGACAGATAGTTACACTATTCCAAATAGAGACAACAGAGACAAGAGACTTTTTTCTCCGGGTAAATGTAAAGTTTCCGTGGGATAACAGAAAAACTACGCGTGAAGCTGTAGGGCAGACCAGTGATATTTTCATCAGTAAGAGTAGGCTAGATCTACATAGTTTGGAACATAGTTATCTTTTCTGGAAGTTGAGAAGTAGAATATCTAAGTTAGACAGTACTTTACGCCGGGACAGCTTTTGAATCTTTATAGAATCTTTATCAGGTCCGATCTTGTATGGAATACTGCTGCCACCTCTTGGACGGTTCTGCCAAGTATCAACTTGATGCTTCGGATTCAACTGAGTGATACACACACGCACTCACACCACACACACACACACACACACACACACACACACACACACACATACATACACACAACACATACAGTCGACTTGAGATTCTCCTCCCTTTAGGAACGTTAGGAACAAAGAACGTGTGTCTGTCAGTCTGTTCATCTGTATGTCACAGCCATTTTAATCAGAAACTATTAACACTACAAAATTGAAATTTTGTACATGTATAGATAGTTATAATTATAACCGCTTCAAACTGTATAAACATATTTGAAAAAAGCTTTGGGTGGCTCCCTCAGATCATATCAGAGATACCTATACATGAAAAGTGAAGGAGAAAATATATTAATGGTACTCCGTCGATTGAGATGTCGTTGAATAAGTATTTTAAAATTGTAATGTTTCTTTGACTGTTTTAATCTACTTAGTTCAGTATACGAAAAATTTGGCTATTAAATGACCTTTTTCTATAGATCAGGCTCTGCTTTTTAAGGGTTTTTCCATAAATATGCTGGGTCAATCACAAACCTGATAAATGTGAAACTTAACATTTTTTGAGATCTTTATCTCTCTATGATTAAGACAAAAACATGATTAACAGAATTTCATTCGTTAAATGTTCTTATCAATAAGTACGTTATTTTCAGTAACATTTTCATTTTTATACTCAACGGCGTAAGTTTTATCTCTAAAATAAATCTCACAGCAAGAAAATATAGTTTATTATCTACAGTTTAGATAAAATTTACCTAACTAAAATAGTTTCCTGCCAATAAAATAAATAACTTTTGAAACATACGTCATTTAGTTCCGAGCTAAGTTGTGTTTTTAAACAGCGTTCGCGATATTCAACCTTGTTACGCAGGCACTTCAGTGCTTGTTGTGCGGGTAGCGAGTGGCAGAATGTAGGGGAGGTGGCAGGGGAATGGGGAATGGGAAAATTTAACCTTGGAGCCTGGCCTTAAGTTGCATGTCCCCCTCTTCCTGTTGTAATTTATAAAGAAAAAAATCTAAAAAAACGGGGTACTATCGCATTTTACTTACAACATTTTCACGGCTAAGGTTTACTAGTTTAAGAGATACAGCCAACCAAGTTAACAAATTTTATGCCCGCGTAAATTCTGAACAAATTGTATAGTGAGCGACATAATTCAATCGTAAAAAAGTAACGGGTTTTAGTTTTTGAACTAAATTTTATTTAAGTAGGTTTGGAGAGAAAATATGTTTTGCTCACATAATCTGAGGTATTATTTTAGAAATTATTCCCAAATCCCAACAGTTAACATTATATATATTTTTGAAATGTACTAATTAAGATCTTTCATTTGATTTCATTTGATACCCAATATTCTTTTAATTCTTGTATTTATGTCCTCTAGAGGGCGCCATATTCTTTTAATATGACGTCACATAGCCTATAGCCAGCGGACAATCAAGACGACTTCAACGGATGCGATGACCATTCGTCACATTAGCTATTTCGTCGCTATCCCCGATAGGTCACATTCATAATACGTCACTTTGTGCATCTAGTCACTTTCCCTTACACAATACCTCATTTGTAAAATTATGATTAGTAGTTTAGAAGTTATGAGGGAACAAATGAACATACATACATACACACCCACACACATACCAGTTAATATCATAACCCTCCTTTTTGTTTCGCCGTAGTCGCATAGAAACAACTGTGTTTCACATAAAAACTACTGGACCGATTGCAATGTGGTTTTCATAGTTTAGGGTTTGGATAGCTTAGGATACTGGCTACAGAACCCTAAGTCTATACGTGTCAGACACGAACTTGGCCGGTTTTGTGTGCAAATGAGGTCTTTAATACCAGAAACAAAGAATTTCCACCATTTGTCGTACCAAATTATCAAAAATAAACATTTATATTTCCATAAATTTTAAATTCAAAGTCGCAGCGCTCGTGTGATATATAAAAGTAATATGCGAAGAGCTAGAGACTAATACTCGTAAAATACTGAAAAATATTGACCAAATGTATAATATATTGACTTGTTATACATATCTAAAATATCAGTATCAATAACACACTTTTCAAAGTAGGCATGGCATGCATTAGAAATGTTATGTTGTTTAAAAGTTACATAGTATACTCGTAGGATTTATGATTTTTTTTTTTTTTTTTCAAAATGCTTCTCGTTATAATGGATTATTTTGTTAAGGATGTCACTTATTTTGAATTAAAATTATAATTTGTTAATTTTGGTGGCTATTATATTTTTTTTGTATTTCAAGAGTTTCATTTTGTGTTACAGAAGTCTAGTAATATATGCTTTTTACACGACTGCCTAAAAAAAGGAGTCTAATGTTTTTAGGATTCATGTACATATGTTTATATGTATGTTTGTATGTATGTATGTTTGTATGTATGTTTGTATGTATGGTTGTATGTATGTTTGTATGTATGTTTGTATTTTTGTTTGTATGTATGTGAGTTTATTTATTCCACCATAACTTTTATATGCCTGAACAGATTTAGACGTATGGGGTATTGTTAGGATCCTTACATCCCCCGAGTAACAAAGGCTATTTTTTTATTTAAAAAAAAAAACAATATGGCGAAAGTATGGTTCCATTTTCAAATTCGAAAAAATATTTGTTCTTTGAATTATACAACATGGGTATCAAATTAATGGCCTTGATAAGTACATTCCGACATTATATAATTAATTGGCATATTAAGTTCTTTTTTGGCAGGACAGGCGTGATTTTTTTTAACTTTTAAGCTAGTTATTAAATTAATAGTATATTGGTTGATCAAGTTGATAAGTACATTCCGGCAGTATATAATTTATTGGCATATTAAGTTCTTTTTTGGCAGGGCAGGCGTGTTTTTTTTAAACTTTTAAGCTAGTTATTGTATTAATAGTATATTGGTTGATCAAGTTGATAAGTACCTTCTGGCAGTATATAATTAATTGGCATATTAAGTTATTTTTTGGCAGGGCAGGCATGTTTTTTTATTAATTTTTAAGCTAGTTATTGAATTAATTGCAATTGCATTTGTTTTGTTAACAAGTATAAATTATTATAAAAATACATAAAAACCGACTGGCGTGCAAGCTTGGGGCGTGGAACGCACGACGCAAATATGCTCGGGTTTTTGCGATATAATTTTAACGTTTCATATTCCCTTACATATTTTACTATACTTTAATAGTTACAAGCGCAATATCGGACTATAATACTTAAATAACACGAATAATCTAAAATTGAAAACTTTCTAAGGAGCTTGAAAGACAATTACTTCTGTTTCACATTTATTTACTTATTTTACTTTACTTTAATAGTTACAAGCGCAATATCGGACTATAATACTTAAATAACACGAATAATCTAAAATTTAAAACTTTCTAAGGAGCTTGAAAGACAATTACTTCTGTTTCACATTTATTTACTTATTTTACTTTACTTTAATAGTTACAAGCGCAATATCGGACTATAATACTTAAATAACATGAATAATCTGAAATTTTAAATTTTCTACCAAGCTGAAAAGATAATTATTTCTGTCTTAGTACACGAGTTACATATTTTTGGAATGTTCTTTGGATATATGAAGTGACACAAAAAATATACACAAATCCAATATTATTATTATATATTTTTTTTCAATTTTTTTTTTTCTTGACACTTCATATATCCTATACACAAATCCAATGATTCCTCATTTATCAAAATCCATCAAGCCGTTTAGGCCTAAGAAACATACATACAAACAAACATACATACAACCCAAACACATAACCCTACTCAGCTGGGTAAAAATAGTTTACTTTAAACCCTATCATGATATAACACAGTTTTTAAAGTACTTTCTCAGTATTAAACATACATTTAAGGGCAATTATGCGAAGGGACATGTCACAACCCGCCACATGCTTAATGTAACTTTTGTTCATCGCATTCTCCCCGGATTAACTTTCACGTTTCTAGCTCTTAAACTACGAGTTTAGAGCTGGTCGTTTCTCTGAAATTATAAACGTTTCGGTGAATATTATGAATAATGTAAAAACAGGAAACATCCGGTTTATTTCAGTGTTTATAATTCCGAACTGCAGTCTGAGTCTGTCCGACTTATTCTTGAAATTTTACATGTTCATTTTTCGCTAGCAGTGCTAAAATATAAACTTTGACCTTTCTTAATTTTAGTGTAGCGGAATCTTTGCTGAATTTGGGATACTTTTTTTTAATTATTTTATTTTTACAAAATGTAACATAATATTTTTCAAAGTTTTTTTATGATTTTAGTATTTACGCCTGCTCAGCAAGAACATGTACTATAGTTTTTCCTCTTAGTGGCCAATCTTTAGTATGCTGCATTTTGATTTGAGCTAAATTTCTCTACTTTATAATGTCAACCCCATCGCACCGCAATGATATACCATTCTTCTAAATTTCATAGAGATCCGATAAGTGATCGCTAATTAACATCCAAAAACACCAACTTTCGGTACATTACGTTGTAAATAAGCCTAAGCACCTCCAATGTACTGTTTGTAACAGCGTAGTTCCATTGTTTGCCTTTCGTCTCTTCATTAGATTTATTTTAATGCAAATTTTGAGTCTGCTTGCAATAATTGCGACATTACTTGCAACTCTCACTGCAACTACTACTACTTTCATTATATATCTCGAATGCACAAACACTGACACGTTCACCTTATGCGTTCACCACACGTACCACAGTTACACTCACGCACATCTCTATACAACACTCCCACAGCCTTCTCGCCGCTCGGAACAAACATGTTAATTTTTCTTTTTTCTTTTACCCTCTAAATAAAATAATTGTTTATATGATGGGGATGTCAAGATAATTTTCTTTCCACGGGAGGGGATCCTGGTGACCTGTACTACAGGTTTTTTAAACCTATTTCAGGCACCAGCTCCTCAAAAAGCTGTCCTGTCTAGTCGCAATAACTGTGTATAACCATTCGTGAGAAAAAAAACTTTTGGTTTGATTTTGATTTTTTGATATTATGTTCTCGCTGAATTTCTTCTTTTTCCCAATAAAAGCGCAGCTCTTGTCAGTGGAGTTATTTCCTGCGTTTCCTATCTTTGGCCAAAGCTTTGACTTCCCTATACGACATGACATTTATCTTCTCCTTTATCTGATCTGTAAATTTCCTTCTCTTCTTCCCTTTTCCCTCCTACCTTCCCTTCTATGTTTTTATGAAGTTTCTTATAAGGTTGCCAAACATCTTGTCTCTTCTCCTTTCTATAGTCTCTATTACGTTTTATTTTTCCTGGACGGGAAAAATAAACGCTGAACATATTATGTTAATACTAAAATTATAAAAAATCATTTGAAAAATATTATAATTTTCTTAGATATCAAATATTTATTAGACATTATCTAATAATTTTCTAAAGAAATAATAAAATAAAAAAGGTGGATTAAAGGCATGTGCCACGCAGAGGCTAGAAATGATGCTGGTGCGAGTCCCGTCCTTGATCCAAATTTTTCCTTTAGAAAAATATAAGTTGTTTTTTTTTTCATTTATGGTAGTGCTATTTTTCCTACGGATAACTACGGTGGCCATTTTTTGTGGAAATTATGTGGCTCTCTCCTATGCAACCCGCCTTTAACATTTTAAAAGCTCTTTGCTAAGATACGTCGGTACGCATCATACGTAGTTTAGCTTATATCGTTCTCTGAGTATTCTAAAATCTACTTATCCCTACGTATTTGCGTCTCAAGAGACTATTTTAAGTCACGACATCATAGTAACAAACATATTTAATAGAGAATAGCACCGCTCTTATAAACTCACAATAATAATTTTAGTAATCTTATGACACCATAAACCAAATTACACGAATTATCATTTCTAAAAACTTCCCAAACTGAACTCTAACGCTTCCAAAATAGGGTTGAAAATGTAAGCGTATGTTATTAATAATACAATAGGTAAGATATATGATACAACAAGGAATCGTATAAATGGAACGTAAAGAAGTTTATCGCAAATCGTAACTCAGGGCGTTCGCTCCGCTCTGCCTTGTTATTTTCTCACTTGTGCTGTGTTATTGGAAATATTATCCTGATATGCTCAGGTTGTTTTGTGGCATTGTTGGATTAGATTGGATTTTTGGTTTAGTTTTTTGGATTTCACAGCGGTCTATTACGATAGGTAAAACCACTGAGCTCCCACTTTTATAATTCCGAAGAATACTAAATGTTAATGCAATAGATCATTATTATTGGATAATTTTGTGTGGGTATTACCCGAATACCAAAAAAAGTTATATGCATTGCAACCCGCATCCGACCAAGTAACACAATTAACCGCGGATAGTCACCGGGTTAGAAGGCAGATAGTATCCGTATGTATATACGTCATTTTGTGATCATTGATACATTGGAGGCAAAATATAATTTTCGACGTCACCTCCCCCGCTTCAAAAATATAATGTAGTGCAATTCTGACAAACATTTGGGGCTTTGTATCTATGTATCGAATGGCACTACAAAAGTTTGTCTTGATCTCGTCTGGGCGTAAAGTCAAAGTGTTTTATCGTGCCTCAATAGGCAAAATAATAGCACTTCTACGAATCAAAATTAACATCTCATAAACAAGGAGAAATATGTAAAATATTATATAAGATCAAATCAATAAAATGTTGGTAAAGGAAAGTATGTTATGTGCGAACAGAGTTAAATCTCACACTGGAAAAGGAAATACTCTTCTGACTCTACCGCCGGTCCGCCGTGTTTTGTTATTAAGTCCTTTGTTATAATTTTTGAAAAATAGGTATTGTGAAAATGTATTGCTATCTCACTTCCTCCCCCTATACCCAATACGAAGGATAGAGAGAGTGAGTTTTAGTAGTACAGTTTTTGATAGAATTGGTGTGTTGGGGGAAAGCACTTTCCACCCCTTAAATTGTGCTAAAATCTTATATGTTATTAGTATCAATCGCTTGAATATAATATAGTCTACGCTTATGCGTTTTATTTATATAGAGAAAACTTTTTGTTATTGTAAATGAGAGTTTTTTTTGTCATAGTTTCAGAAAAAAAACCGCCAGTTAAGAACTTTGAAGTTTTTGTAAAATGTAGAAAAACGAATTCGTATAAGCGTAGTTAATTAGTGAAACATTTATGCATAAAAAAAGTCAGAAAATGTTTAGGGGTGGATAAGTGTTTTTGCTTTTTGTATGGACAAGGACCCGATATAGCCTATTCTTAATAGACGTATTCACATAACGATAGGAAGAACCTGACTAGCGAGCTCAGCAGAACATCTGTTGCCTGGAGTCAATAGAGCCATCCAAAGAGTTTTACTCGTATTTCGCTCCGGCGCTGAATATAAATTTCTGATAATATCAGGTTCGCAAAACACCATAATATTCTCAAAATACCAACATTCCCAAAACACCATAGTCCACCACACTAAATCTGAAAGAACGTTGAGAGTTCATCCAACCTTCACACTGTCATTTGTAGATCTCTTCCCGGAGTCTCCAACTTAAAATTCCTATGCACACTTCCCAGTTCTATAGCAAATCCTTCACAATACAAGCTGTCCCACTGTGGAATGCACTGCTGCTCGATATCTGACGCGCTATCCTTACCATCTTAAATATATGGAGAAAAGTCACTACATAACCTTATCCAAACTATTATTTATTCTGTTTCCAAACTCTGATAACACTGCTACGTTTTTTTTATAACTATAAATGTATTGGATATCGATATATATATTAGAATATTTTCTTAGTAATATACAGGGAGTAACAGCAAGGTGTAATACTGAAAGGTGTATGTATGTACCCAGAGATTAAAAATCCGAATTCGATGCAACCAAACAAATAAAAAAAAACAAGCTGCAAATGTAGATTAAAAAACGAATCTAAAAACCACGTTTTTTTAGTATGCGTTGTCATCGAGTTGTGAGCTACCCTGAAAGTTTCAACCGGATAGCTAACCGGGAAGTGCACGAAATTGGGGTTGCAAGATTCCACCCGGAACGACAGACAGACACAAGAAAGTGCCTTAATAAAAACGTACTAAAATTTTATTATTATAATTACTATTTTATTTATATTCAGACAATGTCCATAAACTCGTATTTCTATTAAAAATATACCACGTTTAACGGATAAAAATAAACCTTCATAACCTCACTATCTCAGTGCTCTGAAATAGGTTTTTGTACCTACTTAACGGTCAATAAGGTTTAAAAAAGACCGAGTCCACACCGCCAAACCATCGAGTGAAGCATAGAAAACACGAAAAACGTTTTCGAAATGAGGTGATCCGGCAGAGAACCAAAGTTGTCGACATAGCCCTAAGAAGCTGTAGTGGTAGTGAGCTGGTCATATCTGTCGAAGGTCTGATGTAAGCATATGGGTCGTATTTTTTACGATGTTACAACAATAATTATACTTGTTAACTTTAATTTGAACGTATCTGCAAACGACATCAAAATCAATAGGTAATTCAGGTATTATTATTACAGACGAAAAACTCTATAGTAAATTTAAAAAAGGAAATATCTAATATATCGGCTTTAGGCTTAAGTTGAATAGCATCAACAGTTTATACATTTCTTACAACACAAATTCGGGCAATGGCTGTAAAGACAAAAACTTACATAACCCGTCTTCGAGGAAGGAGCAAATTCAGGGATGTAGTTAGGATTATTTGTTAACGAAATGGGATAAACGGCCAAACTGATTATTTTTGTTCTATCGCATTTGACCACTTACTTGTTTTGATCACTCCTTTATCGATACTGATAATAAAATAGTAAGTTACAAAAAGTCTGTAAAAAGATGATTGTTTTAAAAAATTGTATCGAGGACATAAAATGAGAACAAGATATAAGTACAAAACCTTAATCCCGACTAAGGTCATACATAGATACATACATACATACATACATAGACTGTTAAACTCATTACCCTTCCCTTGCATTGTTGTAGTCAGGTAAAAAGAACAAGAATATATCAACAGAACGAAGTGACTGTGCAGGCCGAACAAAGCCGAGCGCCGCTGTCACCGCCCACTGGGCCGCCCGCGCCACGCACGCGTCCCCAGTTGCGTGCTGACGTTCGTAGCGCTCGTCGCGGCTTGTCGGCATAACACTCCCAGATGAAGGACTTCAAAATAGTTTGAAACTGGTCGGAGTATATCCGATCTTCTATTTCGTGAGTTTTGAGCCGTTTTATTTATGTTTTATATAATATAAGAATATATCGTTTTTTTAAATCGTGGCAGTCTGGATGTTTGTTTGCACATCACGTAAAAACTACTGGACCTATTGAAATGCGGTTTCCCTCATATGTAGCTTAGGGTTTAACTTAAGATCTGGTATACTTCATGAGTACAAGCCGAGCAATGATTGAAAATATTTTCAAAAGCTGGTAGAGTTTTGATCTAATTTGTAATTTTGATATTTTAGATGCTGGTCTGGCTGGTAATTTAAAGCTGCTCGGCTGATTAGAAGTGATTCGGTCTAGATGTGATTCCTGGAAAATACCGTCTCATGCGTACTCAATCGTATTTAATCAGTTCTCACTCGATTTGAGCACTCTTCATAAAAACAAAAGTACTACCTGTGTTAGTGCTGTTTTTTATTCTGTGGTACTACAAAGGTATTGAGAAAAATAAATTACGGGTACCATCTTCCTATAGTATACAAAATATTTGCCGGAAACAATACCTGCCCTTTTAACGGGTTCCGTACTTCAAAAGGAAAAAGGAACCCTTTTAGGAGCACTTCTTAGTCCATCTATCTGTCAAGAACCTTTTTCACAGAAACGCGTGGAGGTATCAAGTTGAAATTAATATAAATACTCAGGTATGCAATCTCCTTGAGCTCTGAAAAAAATAAAACTTCATGTCAACGCAATCAAAAGATGCGGCCGTTCCTATAGGGTACTTTCCGTTGACCTAGAATCATGAAATTTGGCTAGAAGCAAGCACAAGTAAAGGGAATAATCCAAAAACCGTATTTTTGTAGAGACATCATTTTGCTTATTCGCTATTATAGACTCATTTGCAGTTGGTAAACTGACCGTGACCTATGTCGATGTATTGGAGTAACAGTTTTCCAACGGCAAAGTTAAGTTTGTACGGTGTGCAAGCCCAACTCGAACTCGCCCGTTTTTTTAGTATTTATCTTGAACATTATTTTATTATAAAGCAGTACCCGTCTTTTCTTCGTGTTATGAGCCAACTTTTTCAAGCATTACGCCACTAGGGATGTTGTTGGTAAATGATCATAATATTCGTATTATCTTGGGAAATCATTGGACATGACTTTTCAGTCCCTCAAAACTGTTCCCTAGCAACAATCCTGTGAATACCCGAGGGTGTGAGATACAATATCGTCAATATGCAAATACTCAAGTTTTCGCAAATCCACATTCGCTAGTAAATCAGGGTTAGCATTGCCCGTGTTGAGCCGTGTTATAGTGATGCCAGGGATTAATTTTATGTAAGAGAGTTGGTCTTGGACAGTCTTATGAGACAGAAGCAAGATTAAAGCCATGTGAGTATCAAATTTATTGTCAAAATTGAGAAGATATTAACGACGATATCACCATACGCACGAAGATAAGTTTTGCAAAAATACGTAACGGAAAGCTGCGGAACTCGCTTTTACCAGTCTTATGTACATCGCTATGTTCATAGGGTACTTAAAACAAAGTCGTTTATTCAGCCAAATACATCGGCCTTCAAAACTTAGTACTTACCACACTGTTAAAATTAATAGTTTTTTTATTAAATTGCTTGGCTCCTACTCATTGGATTGAGATACCAAGTACACCAGTTTTTGAGTCAACAACTAAACCCTCCCACAGTAAAAATCGCGACGCAATCAGACCAGTAGTTTTATTCAAAACTTATACCACTCTTTTAAAATTAATTGATTTAGTTTTTTTAATAAATTACTTGGCTTCTACTCATCGGATTGAGATACCAAGTACACCAGTTTTTGAGTCGAAACTTAAGCTATCCAACAGTCAACCACACTGTTAAAATTAATAGTTTTTTTATTAAATTGCTTGGCTCCTACTCATTGGATTGAGATACCAAATACACCAGTTTTTGAGTCAACAACTAAACCCTCCCACAGTAAAAATCGCAACGCAATCAGACCAGTAGTTTTATTCAAAACTTATACCACTCTTTTAAAATTAATTGATTTAGTTTTTTTAATAAATTGCTTGGCTTCTACTCATCGGATTGAGATACCAAGTACACCAGTTTTTAAGTCGAAACTTAAGCTATCCAACAGTCAACCACACTGTTAAAATTAATAGTTTTTATTAAATTGCTTGGCTCCTACTCATCGGATTGAGATACCAAGTACACCAGTTTTTAAGTCGAAACTTAAGCTATCCAACAGTCAACCACACTGTTAAAATTAATAGTTTTTTTTATTAAATTGCTTGGCTCCTACTCATTGGATTGCGATACCAAATACACCAGTTTTTGAGTCAACAACTAAACCCTCCCACAGTAAAAATCGCAACGCAATCAGACCAGTAGTTTTATTCAAAACTTATACCACTCTTTTAAAATTAATTGATTTAGTTTTTTTAATAAATTGCTTGGCTTCTACTCATCGGATTGAGATACCAAGTACACCAGTTTTTAAGTCGAAACTTAAGCTATCCAACAGTCAACCACACTGTTAAAATTAATAGTTTTTATTAAATTGCTTGGCTCCTACTCATTGGATTGAGATACCAATTACACCAGTTTTTAAGTCAAAACTTAAGCTATTCAACAGTGAAATTTGCATCGCAATAAGTCCAGTAGTTTTAACGTGATTCGCGAACAGACAGACATTAAAAGAGTGGTACCAAGTTTTGAAGGCCAATGTAAATGAAACTACAGGACCGGACACTGACCTTTGATAGTAGGAGTATATGAATGTCAGTTTATGAAAATGTAGTCTTGTATAAAACAACAATAGAAATTTGGACTTCAACCAAAGTGATATTAACTTTTTTAAACACATTGTGTTCATTGACACGACTACTGCGATCGGCGTATAAACCAATATAGGAAACTATTAACACGAAAACAAGACTCGACTTTAGCCTTGGAGATATAATTCTCCTTTCCCAACCCTATTAGATCTTTAGATCGTCGCGACCCACGCTGAGAATTTAATTGTCCAAGTTCCAAGCTCTATGCAGTTCAGCGTTTAATGGCCGCCGACGGGTTAGCTGCTGTCGTTAGGGTAAGGGGTAATGAGAGCGGAAAAACTTGGGGATTGATGAAGATTTTTCACGGAATCTGGGGTCAAAAGTTCAGTTCTTTCTGGTTAATGGTACTTACAAAAACTTTACTACTTCGTTATGTCAAGAATATTACTATTTTTTTTGGAACTATGGTATTCCTTGAAACATAGATACATATTTCTAGAATATGGCTAATTATTGACACAGCATGGTGCGATGCAATGTTTCGCAAGGTTTATAAGAATGGGATGAGTTAATAACGTAATTTTTTGTATTTACAGATATTTTAAACGCTGGTTTAAAGTACTTACCTATATACAACATGTTTTCATATTAAGAGTAAATAATATGTTTCTTCTGGGTAAACTGGTGCTCCATCTTCGACTTTTTCTTCACTGTTCGTCAGTCGAGCTGTAGAAATCAAATACAAATACATCTCAATAAATGTAGCGCTAAATAAAACTGCCTGAATGAGGCGTAACTGTATCCATGACCTGCATTAAAGGAAGACATTTAAACCCTGAAACTTGGCGTTTACCTCTTAAATTTTAATGAACCCCGTAATTGCACACATTCTAAACACTCGTTTCTACTGTGTTGGATATACTATGCATAGCTACATCGTAACATAGTGGACGATGAGTGTGAGTGGTAACTTTTTTTAATCCTACCAGAGTGGATGGATGGTGTGTAGGGTATTTACGACCTTCCCACCGCATCCCGTCGATACGTTTATTTAGGGCCAGTTTTTTGTGGTGGTTCCTACGCCTCTGGTCCGCATTGTGAAATATGCCGGATATTCAACGGCTAAACAGTAGCATGCAAGCATATTTGTTTTCCATACTCAAAAATTACTGGGCCTATGAGATTTAAAACGAATGTCTCAGAGTGACGAACACATTGCGGCACCGCGTAGTAGCAAGTATCAACATTTATTTGACTAATATTTAGTTGTCTACTTGGAATGGCGTCCAGTCGCATCAAATGATTACGCATCAAGAGATCGTTTTAGGAATGAAACAAGAATTAGAAGATATAAACAAGACGCGCTACGGGTAAACGCCTAACCTTAGCGAGAATATTTATATACTATTTTAATACACACATAGAAACAGCTATTAACGCTGCGGTGTAACTTAATGTTTATTGCTTCATAATGTTTTACTTGGCTAAATTTCCTTCATAAAGGTAGAGTGCAGTAAGTTTAATGGCGCTCAGACAAACTAATGAGGTTAGAGTTCGGGACTTTTTAGTTTCTGACGAACTATGTGGGAGTAGAATTAAAGTAGTGACTGAATAAGAGGGGTAAAGTTCATCTTCACGAAGTCTTCATGCAGATATTTGTATCCGCCTGCTACCTTACGTGGTCTGTAGTGCGAAATGATCGTGCACCTCAAAATCAAATTAAACTGGTGGTGGCCGATGTATTATGTACGTTTTACAATCCAATGACACCGGATTCGACCCTCGGCCCCGCACCTATCACTAATGTGCGGATTTGCCAACACTCCTTTCTCTAAAGGATATTTTAAGCCGTTGATGCTGGTTTCTAACTAACTTTCTGGCCCTTGAGGTAGTCTAACAAAATCTGACACTAGAGATCAGCAGTAAAACAAACTATTGTACAAAAAATTACTTCAGTCATACATATTCTTCAGTTGTTTATATTGTATATTTTTGGTTCAAATTATTTTGGTTATTCCTGTTGTTATTACACAGAGTAGAAGCCTCACACAAACCGCTCTGACATTTGCTCTAGTCAAAACATTTTTCTAAGTGACTTAACAACAAACAGCCAGACTAACCCAAAACTAGCACTGGCCTTTCCAAGTAACATACTGTATTCTATAGCACGTTTTTTTCTTGTAGCTTATACAGTTTTTTCAATAGGTAGGTTACTATTGCGACTTTAATGATGTTAGGATAAACCAGAATGTGAATGAACAGAACTGTACAATTAACACATACGCTCCGATTTTATCTGAGCAATCAATCATTGCAGATTGCGGATAAAGAGAAGACTTCCTTTTTACCCTACTATAGCAAAGCAAAGGAAGGGTAATGAGTTTAACAGTCTATGTATGTATGTATGTATGTATGTATGTATGTATGTATGTATGTATGTATGTATGTATGTATCTATATATATGCGGGTATTTGGATGTTGCACTGTAGCGTCGCCGGTATTAGTTCGATTTTGACAAGCATCAATCAATTTGTTTTTATGAATATAGAGTGTCATATGCTATTATTTTTTACCCGACTACGGCTTTTTTTAAAATTTGAACACTAAATTGTTCAAATTAAAAACTTAGTCCAATTTTGACAAGCAAGGTATCAACCGATTTGTCTTCATCGCAAGAGTGACATAGGCTATTTGTTACCCGACCGTATTCGGGTTTTAGTTTTTGAACTTATGTCTTGTTGCATTTATACGCAGCGCCTTGTACTATTATTTATTCTGTGATATACTATACGATTGAGATACGCAGTGTATTTGCACGCATTAAACAACCCGGCGCAGTAGGTCAATATAAATGTACTCGACCTCCGTGTGTGCAACTTGAGTTTCTGCGGTGCATGTATATACAGAAATTTAAAAGGGATCTCTAGAGATGGTGGACCTAGGTCAGCTATGATAACAGTTAGAGATAGGAAGATGAGTTCTTAGAAATCCATCTAGAGGTTAAAGTACTCAAGGAATTCCTACCTTAAATGGACACGAACGCAGCATATTATAAAAAAAAAACTTACTTGAAAAATATATTGCTGTCGCGCTGCGCCCTTGTAAAATAGATGTTACTGTCAATGTTTAAAATAAGGTAATTTAAAGGATATTTGGAGGGCCCTTGCTTCTTATTAAAATAATTTGTCTTTTGAGAGGGCTTATAGCTTAAATCTTTCAGGTAACTTTTTACCCAACTGCACGGAGGATTCTGTGTTTTTTCGATCTACCTGTTAAGAATATCGCCATATATGGTAAAATGCTTAAACAAAGACACCTCAATCGATTTTCTAGCATACTGCAATCCAAGTTAGTTCCCAAACTCGTCACCAGACGGCGCCTTTCGGGCGTATAAAAGCGCTAAACCGGATTGCTGCGACCTCTTTTTCTCGGATCCCACATTGAAGACACCGACGTCATTGGACAATAAATAGAAGATTCATATCCAGCCGTCTCTAATTCAACCCAACCCGAAGCCCCCATCAGGATCTCTGGATAGGAACAACACTACCCTCTGTTTGTACGTTTTTTAGGCGCGTCCTACAGCCTTAACGGCTTAACGGATTTTGATAAATGAGCTATCACTAGATAAGTCGTGATCACAAGAGTACTAAAGAATATCATGAAGTGTCAAGAAAACGAATATGGCTGCTTACAGCTGCCATATTGTATTTCTGACGTAACAAAAAATGACCAAAACCTATCGAGTGAGGTATCCAAAATAAATAAATTGTAGCAATTGTCTTACAAGCTTCCTACAACATTTTCAATTTTAGATTAAGTAAATGTAATATAGTCTAATGTTGCAATTGCAACTATTATAGTAAAGTAAAAGATGTAAGTAAATAAGAAACATTAAATTTATATAAATACTAGCTGCACCCCACGGTTCCCTCAGGAACCGAGTTTTTTTACGGGATAAAAAGTAGGGTATAAGCTACCTCCATACCAAATTTCATCCAAATCCGTTTTGCCGTTTAAGCTTGAAGAAGTAACAAACATACACACACAATTTCTTACATGAGTACATACAAACTTTCGCCATTATAATATATGTGAATATTTTTGCGGTTTTGGTGGTCAGCTCGTATTCAATAATTTTGTTCGCAGTCAGGTTTACAGTATTATTACACTAATTTTACTTGTTCCTGTAATGTTCTTTTATCCAGAAGAACAGGAAAATCTTCTGGTATTTTTGTTTGAAGTGCATTTATCTCATGAATAAAAAATCATTTACCAAGCCCTGTATAAACCGTTATTGGACGTATTATGCCAGTAATTGGATTCTCAATTAATTGGAAAATGCAACCAACGGAAAATTCCATTAAATTTTGACTTAAATAGCCAACGATACCAAGAACCGCAGTAGGTAGGAAGTTGCGATCGGTTTGCAAGAATCGGGCCTTTGGGTAAAACGAAGTGGGATATAAGAGGTAAAAACGAAGTTATCGGAGCTAAAACTATTTCCATACCTAATTTCAATGAAGTGGTGTGGTAAAAGTGGTGAGGTATTAACACGACTAAATGGCTTTAACGATCTTGCTGAAATCTGGTATAGAGATAGTTGTAACCCTGGGGAAGGAAATAAGATAATTTTATTACAATACAAGGCGGCCAAAGCAGCGTGCAACTACTAGTTCAGCATAATATAAACGGTCGCATCAAAGGAAAGATGATGGGCAATATATTGTAGTGGATAAATTGGGCAATGAGAAAGATAGAAGTATTTACTGTCGAAGGTTGGCTGGGCTTGTTGACTGATCAAATCTTAGAAACTGGGTAGACACCTTTCGTGTAGGTGCCTACCCCAAAAATGAACTCTTATGATTTTTGCATTTTTGCCCGCTTAGCGAACTTACCTATAACTATTACCTATAACTTACCGTTATTTTTTTTCTTTATTATTACTTTGTGTGACAAGTCGGGCAGGTCGATCGCCTGATGGTAAGCGTCACGCCTGCCCATAACAGTTACAACCAACCAAATCTTGCGCGTCACTGCACTGCGCTCGACACCCTGAGACATTGATTGGTCTCATTGCCCAGTAATTTCAGTAATTTGGGAAAGTAACATAAATAATAATACATATTTTGTTCTACGAGCAATTGCGCCGCAGTACATAGATGGTGCGGATCTTACATTTTCCACACTAAGTTAGTAAATAGCTCGTTTGTATTCGAAAATTAAAAAGTATTTCTATTCAGGAATAACACAGCTGTACATAATTCTAAGAAACCCCTACAAAAAGAAAAGCTACGTGCAGAAAATACCTAAGCCGAAGCGAGTACTAGAAAACGCGCAAAATTGCTCGAATAGCAAAAAGAACGCCTGCAAAGTGGTAAAGTGCATTTTATCTACCTATCAAAGTCTTTTTGATCATCGTTTCGCTCGCTCACGCTCCCTTCATAACAATCGGGGCGAAAAACCAAGACTCATTCATTGAAATAATGACGCTGCAGACCCGACCCTTTGATGACGGAAGGTGAAATCTGGAATCGAGATGTACATATTGGGAAAACTGTGGGATAAAATGCTGGAACGTGGATAAATGAACAAATCAAAAAACTACCCACCCAGCGCGGAGGCAAAGCCGGGTGGGAGGGCGTATTTTTATACGCTTTATATTAGCTTCACTTGTATGTTTGTATGTTTGTAACCGACTCCTTTGGACGCTATTTTGACCCACTTTAAACGGTCAGATTTCATTCAAATTTTGCACACCTGTCAAAGACCGATGACAATGCAATAATTCGAAAAAAAACACGCTTTATATATCTGTCAATGAAATATTTATAACTATTGACCAATTGCAACTCACGATTTTTTTGAAATAAAACATTTTTTTTCTTATTTACACTATTAAAATTTAGAACATACATTTTTTAGTTTGGTTTTCTATATAAAGCGTGTTTTTTTAGTTTTTTTAAACTATTATTTATTTAAATCATTTTGATACTCATTATTCTCGGGATTCCAGCATTATTCATTGAGGCGGGTGAGATGTGTCATCCTTATCATATAAGACAGAATAAGTAAGAATAAGTTGATAAGTAAATAACATATTTTAGTGGTTGAGATACACTATGTTTTTGAAAAGCCAGGTAATATTAGCCGTTTGCTTTTCGACGGGTGTCCAGAGGTCAAGAACGTAGTGGATGCCAGAAAATTGACGGCGCTGCCGAAGTCGATCCGGAAAGAGATGGTCCGATGACCTGAAGACACAAGCAAATCCTTATAATAAGACTCTGATCTGGTTCACTTACTACTTTGAATGTTTTATTCCCTTATCGACCGCCATATTATTAACTCAATAACCCCCGTCCAAATTAGCTCCTAATCCTTGCTTGAAAATACTATTGTTATTGACTTTAATGTTTCAAGATCTGATCAACATTTCGAAGTTTATTATAAGTACTAGCTGTGCCAGCGACTTTGCCCGCGTGGTAATTTAATTTAAAAGTAGCTTATAGGTACATGTTATTCTAGAAACAAAAGTACCTATAAAGTACAATATACTACATTTCTTCATAATACGTTCAGACGGCAAAAACTTTTTTTCTATTGCTCGGTTTCTACATATCGGATTGAGATAACAAGTACCCCAATTTTTAAATCAAAACCTAAGCTATATAACTGTAAACCGTATCGCAATTGGTCCAGTAGCTTTTACGTGATGCGCGACCAAATATAGAGTCAAACATACAAACAAATACACGATCTTTTAAATGTTTATATTCTTGTTCAGTAGCTAATTTTGTGGCTAAGTAATTGGTGTGAATTGTCCTGAATATTATTATTATTATATTTTTATTAAACTAGACAATTTAAAAAAGAAAAACTTTGTCTATTTCGCTTTACTATAAGTATACATAAACATACACACATACCTACATTTAAACGCCAATACGTAACTGATTTGGGGACCTTACTTTGCTCAGACAAAACGAATTATTGATCCTATTAGTATTTTTACTTAATCCGGTTCTATCGCAACCGACTTATAATAAACGAGAAAATACGGAGTGGCAGAGAAGAAAACTTTCTAACCTACATTCACAGTGTGTAATGGAAAATGCAGGCTTCACACTGAATAGAAACATGCCTCCGATGGTCGACTCAACTGCTCGCCAAACTAGTTTGAAGAATTTAGTCTCCGAGCTAATGTCGAAAGTAGTTACTTGAGGTAGGCGCCAATTTACTGGAAATAATAAATTTATCGTAACAATTTCCTATTCAATTTTACTGTATTACATAGATTCGAAGTCACGTTTTATCTAATTCATTGAATGTGGACTACACAAGTTACAATTTTATTAGTTTATGTGTTTCTAAACAGATAAATTGAACAGATTAATTTTAACGTATTTTGAACTATGTAGTTAAAAAATACAATTTTGATGTTAATACAAACCATCGCTCCTTACCTAATCTTATTCAGGATTCAGAATTATCTATTCTATCACTAAGGTACGGTGGCGATTGTACAATACCTTTGTCGGGGTGAATACCCGTTTTATGCTTGGGTAGTTGGCTTAAATGAAATGTTGCAGGAAAGGACATTCATTGTTATAACATCTTTACCTGAGTGAATAATAGATACCTTTGTTATATATGGATAAATAAACATGAATTGAGATAACAAGAGTGTAGTCCCATAGTAGACTTTTCAAATCACAGGTCTAGGTGAGTAGGTGCAAGAATAGTAAATTTTATACAGAGGTTTTTTTTACCCAATTTTTTAGGAGTTTCTACTCGCTGACGTAATACTGTAACATAACCAAAACATAACACATGCTGAGTGTTTTAAAAGGGATCTCTATAACAGCTACAATAACCGTTAGTTTTTTTCTTTGAAATCTAACTGGAAGTTTTCAGACGTACTAAAACGATATTGGATTTTTTAATAATAAATATTAACCAGCGCTGTATAATATTATTGACCGAGCAAGAGAAGCAAGCTCAAGTCTCTGATTCAAGTACAATATGTTTGCTTTCATAAGTCAGTTTGTTGGTACTCATCTACAGGTCGTATTTTACTACCGATCTGGACGAAACTTGGTTTACAGGTCTAACATCTAGTTAATAAAATAAAAATAGAAGAATTCATATGGATACGGAAAGTAAAAGAACCAGGGTCAACAAGAGCAAGATGCGATATTTGATTTAAATAATTTAGTTGACTATAGTCCCTAACCTTTAACGGAGCTCCCGTTGGAACTATAACTTTAGTTACAGGAATAGTAAAATGATTCCAGAATTTTAATATAAATTTATTAATTATTGGTTATTTAATTATTATGATAACTATATATCAATGATGACGAGATGTTTGTCGTGAAGGTACCCTTCAAGGTAAACATACCATTTTAGTTACTAAAGGTTTACGATGAGGGATAATTTCATTTATTGTATCTGTTTTTTTTTGTATAATTTTTTTGAGCTTTTTTTTATAGAAGTTTAGCACCTAATATTGAAATTGGTTCAATTTGACCACCAGTAGGAATTATTACATTTAACCCATTTCAAATTCCTTTATTAAATACTATTATTTTAATTAGATCAGAAATTTCAATTACATGAGCTCATCATGCAATAATAGAAAATAATAATTCGCAATGCTCAAAAAGATTATTTTTAACTATTATATTAGGAATTTATTTTACTATTTTACAAGCATATGAATATTTAGATGATTATTTTAATGAACACAACAAACCTACTGTAAGTTCTAGGCCGATGTTGTATTTTAAGTGACAAAACACACCGATTGTGTTAATGAAATTGCAATAAAAAAATATTAATTGAAATTTAAATACAAAACCTTTTTAAAACTCTGCGATAGACGGTCTTCGCATTCTTTTTGAGGGAAGTCCGTGGACTTTAACACGTAATTTGGTGCGTTATGTGTGTAGAAATATTGTATATCTAAAAAGGCATGTTTATCATTGAAATGTGTGCTTCACAGTCATAAACACAAAGTTTTAATAAGTAAATCCTTTAAATTTAAGGTTTTACTGGTAGATTATAAAAAATACTACCTACACTAATTGCTACAGTGTTGGCACTCAGTTGCCAGCTATTATTGCTCAAACAATTTTTAGGCATATGGCGCTTTTCGCTAATACGACCTAGACGGTCTTTTCAACTAGGAAATCTAAAGGCTAGAACATTTTCACCTTTAATGACAAAACTAAGGAGGATTCAATTAAACCAATGCAGTTCATAAAGTAGTAATCAAAATACGTACCTACCCAACCACATTATTTGTGGGAACTTGTTCGTTTTGACACTTTATTTTTTATCAGTAGTATCAATCAGTACTGAACACTTGAAATATAAATTAAAATCGCTGAAAACCTCACAACTAGCTTTCGCTAGCGACATCTATGATACTAAATTCTAATCATACTTTTTTTTTACCAACTGTGAATGAGAGATGCATAACTATGCAAAAACAGAAGTTATAGCTAATAGACGGTCTTGCCCTTAGGACGGTCTTCCCAGAGTTTAATAACAGAGCTCTATAAATAAGATAACGCCAAACAGCCAGGAAGTTCATCCAACCTTTCTCAGAACAGGAAGAAAAATTGCATGTCAACCGATTCAAGAAATCAAGCTCTTTATTAAAGGTATTCTGTTATCCGTGAACGGAAGGCATAGCAGTTCCTTAGAAAAGGTGCCACAGAAACAATGGTAAGGATATTTTTAATATTTTATAAGTTTAATGCACACAAAATTAAATAATTCTATAGACTCGATGCCAACATGAACCTAGTCATTTATGCTAAGAAAATAAGTGTTATTTAACTGGTACTTTGAGCACGTGGTAACTGAGTATTTTCATAAAATATAGAATCACTACGCCATTGCGATCGATGCTTCAACTATCAAACACTTGAATTTGTGGTTACTCCTTAAAACAAACCAGTGAGATTTAGCTTAAGATTGTGTATACCCCCACAACTTAATTTTCAGTCATCATCAACATCACAATAGTTCATTTCACTCTCATATGGTCATTAGCCTCTTACGTTACTCTTTGTTGTCATTCGTGATACTTTTGTTGAAATCAAATTAGCGCGGCGTGATTCAGGAGTTGTATCATTCCCATTGTCATAATCTTATCAAAGTTGTCCAAGTCACCCTACTGTTTCTCATAACGATACAATGGTAAGGAAAAGATTCCCCTTTGATTAATGCTATCACTAAATCACGACTAATGTGTTAGATGCCAGGGTAAAGGAAGCGGTGGGTTTCTTTCATAAACATTTCGGTAAATGCCGTGTTAAGGTGTATAATAAATTAGAAGGGCTACAGTTCGGTACAGCTATAAAGCTGTTAATGTTTCGTAAAAAATATGTTTGGGTTATCTTTTGTAATTTGGAGCGTGATGGTTATATGATGTGTTTTATAATTATTTCTTAGGCTACGCTACATTTTTGAGAGGCAGCAAATTCTAAAGAAGATCTCATTATCATGATATACATAGTAATATTGTTAATTTTCTTAAGAAAAAATTTGAATCACGGACGGAATACAAGCCCGCATACATCCATGCCTGTCTCTAACCAATTCGCCTACCGTGACGACTGCATTGTAATCCAAATTTACCCCTTACTTTTCTCAACCCGTCTTGCGGGGCCGGTAACGCCATTCATTAGTAGTATTCTGAACCGAACACGACTAATTTTGAGTAACTTCTTGTCGGAATTATAACGCCTACCGTTTTATTTTTATTTTGTTTGAAATTCCTCGCAAATTGGGCCAGCGCCTAAAATAAGAAAGAAAACCTTTATGTCATAGCAGAGTAATAATGTAGGTAATCGTTTGTTCATCTTTAAATTATTTGAATGATTACAATCCAGGTTTATCTCCAGGTTTATCTTCAATGAAAAAAAGAAGAATGATGATCTTTAGGATCTTCCTTTCGTAAAATCCTAAATTTGTTTTCTTTTAAGCTAGCAGCACACATCAGGAAGATTCCGTTAACGCCAACTCTTCGTCAACTCTCAAACAAAGAGTTTGTCTCCCTCTTCGTCTCTCTCAAGATTAGTTTGAGAGTTGACGACATATGCATAATGAGGGCTTGAGTTGGTCACTCGATTCAGGTCCACACGTTAGCTCAATGAAGGCTTGAATTGGTCACTTGATTTAGTATCATACACCGGGATCACTCATTTAACACCAACTTTTCATCTAATGTCAAACTTATCTTATTATTACGTATCACACAACAGGATCATTTCTTCAACGCCAACTCTTCGTCTACTCTCAAACTTATCTTATTATTAACTAGTACGTATCACACATCAGGATCATTCCTTCAACGCCAACTTTTCGTCAACTCCAAAATCACTCTCCTCTTAAACTAGTATCATACATCAGGAACTCAGCAATTTCACGTCGAGTTGAGTCCAATATAACGTTTACTCCATAATTCATGAACATTAGTCCCTGAGAAGGTAACGTAAGACGCTCAGATAAAATAGACGTAAATATCCTGAGGGAAAAAAGATGGCGGGCTTGGCACTAATAAAATTACTGGTGTATCTAATATCGAGATTGGCGTAGTGGATAAGACGTTATTGTCATAGTTTGAAAAACAGCAAAATTTATAAAGATAAAATAAGTTTGTATTGCCATGAGTGAGAGTGAGGAAACGTGCCCGTTTATACATCTAAACGTGCTAGTATGCGCCTATATATTGCGTATAATCACGAAATATATTATGTTTGTGTCACCTAAGAAACTTTTAATTTACACTAGTTTTCCCGCCCGCGACATCGTATACCGGGATAAAAGTATGTTTTCTTCCAGGGTATAAGCTATATCCATTCCAAGTTTCATCAAAATCCGTCCAGACGTTATTGCGTAAAAGCTCCCCATACAAACAAACAAACAAACAAACAGACAACTTTTCACTTTTATATATTAGTATAAATAGATGGATTGTGCAACTTTCACACATTGAAATATCACGTTCCATCAATTGAAATACCACAAAAGCAAAATGTCGGAATAAACAACACACAAGCGCGATTACGTGATAAATCGCGCAGACAATAGCTACGCATGATCAGTGACAGTATAAACCTATTTCAGAGCAGTGCGCTACGAATAAGAGCCCTTTGGTACTCACTTTATTCGTAGGCAGTGCTAACATGCGGACCGTCCGTACGGAGATCCGGAGCATGTAGCATTAGAGCATCGTTTTATAGTGACGTGGATTGCTCCAAACGGAACACGCTCCACGTAGAGCGCTGCTGTGGACTACGGACGCGGACAGCCCGCATTCCGGACAGTCCGTACGGACCGTACACATTGCTCTGAAAGCAGTATGAGCTCTGCATGAACTTAGTATGCTATATATACTTACGAACTCAGTAAATACGGCCGTACAGGACACGTTGGCTTACCTCCCGATCATTTCTATGAGCACCGAAGTGAGAAAGAAAATAAATGTATTCTTCTAAGACTCATCGCCCCAGGGTTGAGACGAAAATATTCAACCAAAGTGTGCTAGTTCTGATTTCGGTTTGTATCGTATTCCCTGTTGCACATAATTCTGTAGGTTCGATAACAACAGCGCTTTACGCTGGATCCGTCTATAGTACCTTAACAGGATAAGGTCATGCACTATGCTAAAACGAAATGAAAGTCAAAGGTATGGACTTTGACTAGTTATACCGCAGGATCAACCGAATAAAGTATGATATACTGACTAGACGACATTAATATGACAACTGCTACGAGTATGTATGTATAAATAAACGTTAGTGTTCGTCGCGGACCAAGCTCAAACTCCTAGAAGTCGGACACCTGGGACTGCAGTCTCGACATAGATAGCGATTGTTTTACAACCAAAATCGATCGCAAAGTCTTAGCAATCCAATATTTGCTAGTCTCTTCAGTCAAATACCGATGACAATCGTTAGATTTGACAGTTATAATGACAAAAGTTACTTATCGGTATATATGTAGATACCTACCTACCTAATATTGGATCGTATTTGCGACCAATTTCAGTTGCTGTCGCAATCTATGTCGAGACTGCAGGGTCCTGGTAAGAAAAAAAATAAAGACTGTACGAACAACTTTCCTGCGCGGCTACGTTAAAATCCATGAGTTTCATTAGAAGCTATTTACTAATCATAATAATAAGTATGACAGTTTTCAAACTCAAAACTGTATCATAGACTGATTTATCTCTTTCTCTTTCTTATCCCGATGTGCCACATCAACAGCTGTACGTATAAACTCTGCATGTCGGTATACATTAGGAACGTACAAACTTCCCGTCACCACTGATTGATCGATGAGCCTAGTTTGCGCCTCCTATTGTGCCCAAAGTTTTTGTTTACAGGGCACTGGGCGTTTGCAAAGTTTGCAACTGTTAATTTTGGCAACTTGGGCTCAACTGGGCGTACTTTATCTCGGTTTTTCAGGCTCAAGTTGTTTGGATCAATTAGGGCAAGTTTGGTTTGGGCTTGGCACGGAGATTGGTTCGTGAGTGATAGTTAGAGCGTTCGGAGAGAACTTAAGTGTTTAGATATTTTTGATATTCATTAACTTTGTTATTTAAATAGGGAATTTAAATAGCGTTGGGATCTTATTGTTTTGATTGCGAAGTTTATTCCTTTCTGAAACAGCTTTACTGTAAAGAATTCTTTACGACGAGATTAATTGACATATTTTGTTCATATATTACCAGTCATTTATTAATAGCTTTCAGTCAGTCTACCCATAGTACGATTTTACTGTTTCACGACTGATACTTGTGAATGACAAATCACACTTTCACAAGGGGAATGACACACACAACACTGAGTATGTAGAACAAACTCGGCCGTCGTCTGTGAGTGATCGATTGGGCTAGTTCGTGGTACCCAACTGTTCCTGCAAAGCTTTTGCTCCTCAAATATAGTTCTATACAACTAAAGCTATGTTAAATCGATAAACTTAAGTTCAATGGTAATAAAGTATTGGTTTATTATCTGTGAAATAGGTTTTATTACATAATACTTGTGAAAGGCAGGATTTGAGAAAGCGTTGCACTTTTCTGAGCAATTGAAGCCCAAGCGTGGGATGCTATTACTTCCATGACGAAGAGTTATCATATGTACTGTCACTCTTGACTGCATTAGTAGGCCATCAATTGCACCATAATTTAGTCTCTACGTGTTCAATATTTCAACTTGAACAAGAGGAAGTCGTCCATTATTAACTTCCAAGATTTGGACTAAACATGAACAGTACAACACGTGAAGCAGTACCTAAATCGCAATGTTTTCAAGATATCTTCAAGAGGGCTTATTAAGTTTGTCTTAGTCTTATCCCATTCGTATTTAGTTCAGCTAATGGTAGCGATTTGGACATCCCCTAAACTAAACTTAATTTCTTCAAATGTAATTTAAACCTTGTTGGCTTCGTAACAAAGTATTTTTTCTCTTGGCATTTATTCCTCAATCACTATATAAACTATCACTAAAGCCTGTCAACGTAAAATCAATTTTTTTTCCAGGCGGCGAGAGTCCCGATTTGTCTAAACGCTGTCTCAGAACGTGTCCGAATTTATCCAAACGCTGTTAGACAGCGTGTTAAAAACCGGTTTTAGTTGCGTTATTTTAAGCGGTGCAGCTTAAGTTGACGTAAGTTTAGAATAGATGCCAGGGGCAAAAAGGCCTTGTTAAGAAGATGACAAGGTTTAAATTACATTTGAAGAAATATAGTCTAGTTTAGTTTAAGGAGTAAAATTACCGAATTGCTGCCAAAACTTTAACAACAAAATTTTAATATGAAAACAACTTAACATTTAGGTCTCATTCAAGTTTAACAAATGCATAAAAATAGGTACGAAACTATAACTCCAATTTCTATCAATCAGAATTTATTTCAAGAGCTTGCTTTGAAAATAATGAGGGTGTATTTTTGAGACGAGGCAGTAAGGGCATGTACCTTAACAGTTGTAGCTAATAAAGGAAAACATTCTGAGTAGACTGTCCAGGAGAATTAGAAAATATTTTGACCTGCATTCACAGAAGTTTTTATACAGTTATGATAACTAACACTAAAAAAAACACAAATGAAATACATGGTTATCGATCTTGATATTTTTAATGTTGACTTTAGGGCTATGATATAGCAAGCTGCCATGGCGGACGCACTAATTCAAATTCTAAAACATCCAACTATATATTGGAGTATGATAGAGATTGGGATTTTTACCATTATTACCCGTCAACAACACTGGGAGCCGGCATGGTAGCCAGCCAGTGGTAAATTGCCGTCATAATGGATTCATACATGCCCCGTTGGCCTCACCGCAGCCAGCCGGCGCCGGGCCGGTGTCAGCCAAGTAGAAAAATGCTCAATCGAGAATTTTAAAGACCATCTAGTGAAAGATGTTATGCGAGTAAGACGTTCAGTAGTCAGAACGAACAAAACTAAAATATTGACCATCCGAGAACCTTTCCACAACATATTTTTAGCAAGTCGTATAAATAATGCCTTGACTTCCTGAGATACATTTTCTGTAATGACTTTTCAGCTTTGTCAGAGAACAACGAATATTCCAAGCTACGTTGAATTCTTAGTTTGATAATATTATTGAATTCCAATTCAAATTTCGTTCAAATACTAGTTCTGATTCTAGGAACCCTGTAAGATTCCTGTAAGTTCAGACAGTTGTGTGAGTTGTGTCAGAACCTACACACACTAGCATTGAGTCGGATATTTGAATAGATGAAATAGACTTTGTTCGAAAAACGAGGGCGTTCTATTTAAGACGACTAGATAGAATAAACCGGTAAACAAATAATATTTAGTTTATTTTGATGGAATGTAATATTTTCATATTTCAGACTACGATTTGTACTAGCACCAACCTCATCAGTGGTTTATCCCTTGCACAAAACTCCTAAAAATCGTAATTTAATGAAGACTAACATTATTGACTAATATTGCTTAAATAATAACTATAACTACCTATGTTTTTCTATAACTATCTTTTAGCCTAGTAATAATAAAATTAGAAATAAATATAGGCGCGCCATAATAATAAGTTTTGACTTTTCGAAGTTATGTGCGGTTTTCCATTGCTCCGTGCTTTGGAGGGCACGTTAAGCTGTCGGTCTCGGCTGTTATTGATTAATAGCAGTCGTTAAGCCATGTCCCCTCCATGCCAAGTGCAATCGGGCGGCCTGACAAACTCTGACATCAGAGGCCAGCACTACCTCATACGACAAACAAACAAACAAACAAACATAATAAGTTCTTCAATTACTTACCTAAATGAAAATGATTACGATTGCAAGACTGTTCCTCAACTAAGTTTTGGGTAAAGTTTATTCGCCAGTCAGCCTAAACATATGAAGGTAAATATATTGATAAATCTCTCTCTCACAAATATCAATTCCAACAAATCGCACAGAGCGATGGTGGCCTAACGGTTCTGTAGTGCAATTTAGAATCCAACGATACCGGGTTCAAAACCTAGGCTCCGCACCAATGACTTTTCTAAGTTATGTGCGGTTTTCCATCGCTTCGTGCTTCGGAAGGCACGTTAAGCTGTCGGTCTCGGCACTGTTATTGATTAATAGCAGTCGTTAAGCCATGTCAGAGGCCCTCGGGCGGCTTGATAAACTCTGACATCAGAGGCCAGCACTACCTCATACGACAAACAAACACACAACAAATCGCACAGAATAAAATAACCTATCAATACGATTCCATTGTGATTGACGGACCGCCAGCAATGAATTATTAATTTCCAGATATTTCCGGTGGCGCCACAATACCATCAGTAAGGGAAGTACCACAAGTACCTTCCTATTTATTTATTCTCTGCTATTACGCAGAACAGCAACTTAACA
Organism: Alsophila aescularia; assembly: GCA_946251855.1. Lineage (NCBI taxonomy): Eukaryota > Metazoa > Arthropoda > Insecta > Lepidoptera > Geometridae > Alsophila > Alsophila aescularia. The sequence goes on from OX276385.1 coordinate 12,880,823, forward strand.
ACCAACTGGGGTACTATGATGATGATGGTGAGGGTACTATAGGTAAATATTTAACACCAGCAGCAGCGAGATGGGCAAATAGAGAAGATGAGAATAGGTTGATGGCAAATAGAGAAGATGAGAGAGATGGAGAATAGGTTATGTTCAACATAGAAACCAACATGGTACACTTTTTATTTCAGAAAATGGTAAGTTGCCACGGGAAAACTGGAAAATGACTAACAGAATATATATATTATAGGTCTACTAGCTTTTGCCTGAGACTAAGTCCGCGCGGGCTTAAAAAAATCGTGGTGGTCATTTTTGCCCGAGAATCGTTCAGCATCAGGCATCCGTCACTCGTAAAGCGCCTGACACCCCGGGGGTATAAGTCAATGGAGGGCTGCCACGCGTCTTTATGAGCACGCACGTACGTTTGTCTTGGACGCGAACAATGATTGATTTTATACTCGATCTTCATCATTCATTAATAATAATGGCTAAACGTAAAACAGGTTGTATGGAAAGAAATTTAAATAAACAAAAGGATTCTTCGTTAGAAGTCTTCGAAAGTCATTTTTATTAATTGACCGAGCGAGCGCGAAGTGCGAACGAAGCGTCTCCGTTTCAGCTTGGGCAAAAATGCTTTCGTTCCGGATGTCAGTCCGGATGTCTGTTCTCCTTTACAGGTCGCATTTCTCAACTAATTTAAACAAAACTTGATGTACACGTTAAACGAATTTTTAGTTTTTTTTAGTGGTCGGGGATTTTTGATTGGGAGGGTACTTCCCCCAAAAAGGGGCAAAAAGGGGCTGCTGAATATCTCCGCTTTATAAGTTCCGATTTCGGTGTTTTTTTTTATTTCAGAGGTATTAACTTTAAATTGGTCTGTTGAAAATTTGGTTAATCTATGGCTTGTTTTATTTCTTGGCATCGCTGTAAGTGCAGCAAGCATTCAAAATATAAATGAATTAATTAATAAATCAGGTTCTTCGGCGTGATGAGCAGAATAGCTCCTCAAAATACAGTAAATTTCACACTTTTAGGTTTCTAGCAATGGAATCAGCCCTTTGCCCACTAGGTAGAAATTGATGGAACTACTTGGTTATTAATGTTAGTTTTACATTAAGCTAACTAGATGACTACTGACGCTACTGAGCATCGCTAGATTGTTTGTAAAAAAGTTAGTGCGCGCGAGGTCTACAGCTCACAGAGCCACTAGTATTACACAGGTCAGCACGGAAACGACATGCTCGACCATTCACATCTTATGCTAATGTGATTTCATGAGTTGCGCTGGCGACAGATTGATTAGCGTCGCTGTCCTCTGAAACTATTTTGCAGGAATTTCTCATCCCTTCTAATTGAAAATTATTTTCAGCAGACAAAGTTAGCCAGTTTAACATTTAATCCACAGCTTACAAAACACTCCCAATTTACGCCTGGAGACAACCTGAACTATTATCTCTACCCTTAATCAATTTAATGGGCGGATGGATCACGAAACTTCGCCGGCCGCAGACAGATTAACGATGGCTTCGAAGAGCCGGTGTTAGTCTTCTAAAAAAGGATATTTACAGAATTTTGAGATAAAAAATCATCTATATGCTCTATTAGCTGCATCCCGCAGCTTTGCCCACGTACAAACTTTGCCACATACGTTCACTCCCTTATGGAAGGAATTACAAAAAAAAACCCTTGATATTGCTCCTCTAGGGGGGACCCAAGGAAAATTTCCTGCAAATTTCAAATCTCTAGGTCCACTGGTTTAGGCTGTGCGTTGTCTGTCAGTCAGACAGTCAGTCAGTCAGTTAGTAGGTATGTCATGGTATACATTTTATAAGATTTATGCGGACACAAAAGAGACATGAACAAAACTCGAAAAATATTAGGAAAGATTATTGTATTCACAGACGCATCAGGCATCCTAGAAACTCCCATCTCAAAACCTCCTCCTAGAACGATATCACTGGGAACCCTGTACCAGCAACCTAAATGTGTTCATCGCTATATAAACAAGCTGCCATGGCTAGGGTACATACTGGCACGCGGAAATGAACAATCAAACATAGGCCTTGCCGCCTCCACATAGACTAAGCTCTAGTCATTATCACTCCGTGCTAAGCGTTCATTCAAGTTAGGCAGGCACCCTTCATCGATCGAGTAATCGTAATTTTCGAATGTGGTAGCAATATACATATTATAGTACATTTGAGGTCATAGATGATAATAAATTGCAATATGAACTCAAAATATTTGAACTAAACACATCGCCTTATTTTATTGAGTACAAGTTTTTTTTTTAAATCTGCTATCTAGACCTGAATTGAAAAGTTTCTTAGATACCTTAAGTTAACCTTTGCAGGCACCCCTTTCGTTAAAGGCACATCATTAATTGGCATCACTGCAAACTAATTAACGTCCAAGAGACAGTTCACTAACTTTGCTGAAGGTTCCTTGTGACCTGTTCTAAAATTCGGTTAAAATGTTCAATTTTCTCGAAGTTAATTTAGGTTGTCGCGCGCAAAACTTAGGAAAATTTTAGGGAAAAACTCTTTCTTGACGATCCAATTAGGACAAGAACGTTCTAGCTTGGCCTTAGCTTGTTAAGTCTTAAAATGGTAGGAATACTGTAATTCGGCGACACGAAGGTCGATCAAAACACTAAAATAGCTGGGCATCAGAAGTCTGGACTTTTATATGCCCATGACCAGAGCCAAGATATTGCCCTTCTCTATTCGTTATCAAATTCTTGATTCTATAATTAACGTCTACACAGTAAAGTTTGGGTCACATAAATTCATATGTGTACCAAATTTCAACTTAATCGGTCCAGTAGATTCGGAGTAAATTGCCTGTGACAAACACACTTACACATGAGTGATCTATAAAGGTATTTTTTTTCAATTGGACCCTAAAAAGTGATAAATTAGTTTCATCAGGCAACATGAAACTACAGAACTGCCTATTAATTCGTAGTGTCTTTCTGAAAGAGTCCGCCAGATGAAATATCACACCCATCTATACAAGATATTCATTTGCCAGTCTCATTCATCTGCAAAGTTTCACTCTGCGCCGACTTGTCACCACGGCCTCCAAGGATGAGGTCAAGGCATGCTACTTTGCCACAGTACACGGCGTTCTCTCATATGGTACGGAGCTGTGGGCACACGCAGCGGACCGAAACCGTGCATTCCGAATGCAAAAAAAGTGCCGTACGAGCAATTGTGGGTATAAACCAGGACGAATTGGTGAGGGAGCGCTTCAAGTCCGAGCGTACATCTCACGGTTTTCATTCACGAAAACAAACATGTTTGAGCAGCTTGGACCGCATCATCGTTACTTTATGAAAAATAAAACTATGCTAAACACAAAGCCAAAAAGACTCTGAAATGTATTTTTATGTCATGGGACCATCATATAACAAAATACCTGATGGTATCGTGAGTGCAGCTTACGTCACGGTTTTTAAACAAAAATGAAAATTGTGGCTTTTACTCGTAGAACACCCATGTTATGTCTGTAACGAATTTTTACAGACAAAATTTACTGACATATTTATTTATGTATCATTGATAATGTCAATTTGGTGTTCTTGTTTTTTAAATGTTATTTAAATACGAGAGTGCAAAAAAAAGGTTATTGAAACATTTTTTTTTTTTTTAAACAAATGAATAAAAATTACATTTTCAGTATGTGGAACTATAATGTTCCAAACCAATGTCTCTAGGGCAACTACCGCAAGTTTTGCGTGGCACTGCAATTGTTTTGGACACGCGTGGCACTTCACCATCAACCGCCATCAAAGAAGAGACCTGAATATGCTATCAGAAAAAAACACGAAGAAGCATGCATCCCCAATTTCCTCGTCAAAAACGAATAGCTCCATATCCCAATTCAGCACTAAATATTTTTCTCCCAAAATAATGTTCAACAAAACTGATCGGGCCTGCCTAAAACAATCCAGGCCTGTTAGGCTCAAAATTTTCCCGGCGCCTATTTTTATTTTGAAATTTCATCACAATTTATGTTGGTTGGAATCCCGAGCGAGAGCCTCAACTTTGTTAATTTCGTAGAAAGTTGTACACTCGAGGGTGTTATTACGTAGCTATAGAGCAATGTACCTAAACCAGTGAAGAAACTAGGCCGCGTGATGTGAGCATCTACTTACGGTACGTAAGTTATCCCCGGTACGTTTAAAAACTACGCTAAATTTACACACTAAGTTTTGTATAGTGATTTAAGTATAAACAGAAATAATTTGCTTGTGTCTGTGAAGACTGGAACAAATCGGTTCAGTAGTTTCTGAGAGTAGACCGCCAGACAGCCTGATTGACGTGTCGTGATTGATTTGACTTGCAAATGAGCTTAATCTCGTGAAGTTCCTTCACTTCTTAATTATTTGCAAAAATTACATAAATTTTAAAATTGAAATAAAGCTGTATTTTTTTACCGTCACGTGCGTTGGTTCATTTACCCTCCTGAAATGCAGACTGTGCATGTGATAAACCTCTTAATCATGCTGTATTTCAAAAAAGCCTAAAATCTCTAAAAAAAAACATTCCTCTACAAGTAAAATAAAAAACATGCGACTTAAAAGCTCTTTTAGTTTGCTATCCATTTTCTTTTAAGACTGATTAACCTTGTTTTTAAGGTTTTTGACGAAACAATTGTATTTTAAAACCAACCAAACCAAATTACTTTCGAACATTTTATTTCTTACCTAGAATAATTTTCCTATGAAATTGTACACGTTAACAACATAACAAGAACCATTCCAACTTTTATTATACTCGTATATGAGATGAAAGAAGCCCAGATTCATTTAGATATTGACTGAAATCTGAAGTCGCTAAGTAACGAAACTAATCTCCGAAATGAAAAAAGTCAACGAGGCTGGCTGAAAAAATCTGAAGTTGAAATGAATGTTCAACATTTCTAAAAAGATTTTCTTCTTGTCTCTATGCCGGTTTTAGTGAAAAATTGCACCGATTTCAATATTAAATTTTCTCTTTGAATTGTCGCGCAGAGTTACGGAGTCAAACTGTTTTTAAGCAGATTTTTGATGGCGACAAGGAATATTGGTACGAATATGTTGTGAGTATAAAGCGAGTCATTTAATAGCCTTATAAGTACACAGCATATTTTTTTCGATCAACCATGTAATTTTGTAAGCACATCATGTATAAAATTCCCATTCAACATTATTTTAATCTTAGAAATTTGCGACAACCCTAAATGTTATTTACTATCTATCAAGTCACACCCAGAAGTATGTATATACATACATACATCCATTTGCGGGTGCAGCTTGCTTTGCCTCTCGTCGCTTGCGCACTAGTGTAAAGACCCCGTTGAGTGGAGACGGTTCTCCAGTCCGAGCAGATGTGGGGCGAGCCAGCCTATCATCTCTCTGACGCACATAATTCTAGTGAGAAATGTTACTTTTAGCTGAACAAAACACCGATGGCTTCCAAAACGACAATGTTATGTTACACTTGAAACTAAACACATATAACATAATATTCATTTTTACATAGCATTATCGAAAATTCTTAGTTTTACTCTGACGTTCAGATTTTCACTCTGTTTTTTTTTCTTCGACTACTGCTGCGCTGTAGGCTCCGATGCGCGAGGTCTTTCAACCAGACTTGACTTGATTCTTTCCCATCTGACTACTAGGTACGTAGTATTATTTTTTATTCTGCGCTACTATAGTTGAAATTACTAGTAGCCTAGAGAAATAAGACGTGAAAAAAAACTTTAAAATCTCAAAAGTCGTACAACTAAAGTTGTTCGCCATGACGTGTAGAATACCCCACCCGGTACTTAATAGGTAATTTTGTTACATCCTGTATATATCTATAAGAATTCAGAAACAAAGCTTCATCAATTATTCAATACTTAAATGGCTAAGTCATTGAGCTCAGTAGTTCTCTTGTTACTTCTTTGAGCATTTTGAAACATATGAACCTAATAGCTTGCTCTATTTTCTTTTAACAGAGATTAATTAATCTATGTGCGGATTTGTCGTCGCTCCGTGCTACGCAGGGCCTCTTACTCTCGTTCCCGGTTGTAAACAATTGAAATCAGTCGTCAAGCCACATCAGAGGCCCTTGAGTGGGCTGAGTCAGAGTTTGCTCTGACACCAGAGAAATCGGCACTGCCTCATTCGATAATTACATAGGTACATTTATCAGTATTGTAATGCTGATAATTAATACTTGGCTCAAATTAATTCAATTAAATGTACACTGAAATCTACTTAACGAGAAAATTCCATGCACGAATAAGCTGCTGGCTACAGCACTTCCGTTAACAACCGTGACGGCACATAAGTAAAACAACTGTTTTATGTAGTAGAAATAACTTGAATGAACCCATCTTCGACACATTACCACGTCTGTAAGTTTCATGAGAATGGAACTTTAAAACCAATTTTCAGAACTGAAACTGCAACACAGTAATACTTTTCACTTAGTTTTGGAACGATTGGTAATATTAACGTAGAGTACTTTTGAATGCAATGGAATGGAAGTAACTTTATCGTCTCCGATGCTTGAATAGTGATGGGAAAAATCAAAGAATGAACTGTATTCTTGTTTTTTGCATCTGTTGTTGATGCTTTTTCCCACTGCTGTGTAAAGGCGTGACCACATTCTTCTTCCATATTTTGTGCATGTGTTTTTATAGAGGTTTTCAAGATCATTTGGTTATCTCCTAAGTGGTCTACCACAGTACCGTCTCACGCGTGCTGGTACTAAATCTTTAGCTTCGAAATCCTAATGCTAATCTAAAAATTTGTGTGCGTGTGTGTTTAAGTATGTTTGTTACCAGTAAGCGCTGAACAGTTAAACGGATTTTGTAATAGAGATACTTTTTGTCTTAGAATAACAGTTTCATCATCATCATCATCTGCGGGTGAAACCTCAGGGTGCAGCTAGTCTTGTATATAGTTATGTTTCTGTAACTACATGACAAATGCAATTACAAAATGTATTCCAACTGAAAATAAGTGAAATTCTCAAAAGAAAGGGACAACATTTAAGTAGCATTTCCAACAAACTTAATGAACCATAGATTTAAGTAAACAGTGAACTATAACATCTTATTTCATTTGGACATCACTATTTATGAAAACGTAAGACAAACTAACCTCGGCTTTATTCACGAGAGATAAGTTCCAAATTTGCAAAGCAAACGTCATTAAGTGCAACTTAAGTGAAGAGTAGAGTAGAATCTTGGCAACATAAATATCAACTTGGAGTTAAGTTCGGAGCTTATAGGTAACTTAGGGATTCGTATTATGAGGCGAACTCGTTAACTTAAGACGGTAGTGCTTTATTAAGATAAATTGTTAAATAATGTTTGTAAGTTACAATATAAACTTTTAAAGTCCTTCAATCCCTTGAGAACCGGCCGATTGGCTCAGCTCACATGCTAACTATATGTCTTTTAGAACATGCTTATACATATACAGTCTTCGATTAAATTTTCACTTTGTTTCATTGTTGTATGAGGCCTTTGGTGAGCTAAGCCAATGGGCCGGTTCTCAAGGGATTGAAATACTTTTAGGCTCATTTGTACAGCTGTTTTAGCCCCGGGCTAGTGTTTTGTCTGGGCTAAAAATGTATGACAAGTAGGATAGAGAGACATATGCAGACAGTTGTTATTTCTACTGTGTAGTGCGAAAGAGAGCAACTTTTTTGGACTAACTAACTAGATACTTTGTTGTCGTGCAATTAAGAGTTTAAATTGAGCAAGCAAGAAAGCATTGTTGGTTAACATAGTAAATAGTTATTAATGGTATTTATACATTCATTATTGACATAAATCCAATTGCTAAAGAAATTGTTACATACGTACATATATAACTAAGAAAACAATCGTTTAATTTTCAACAGGACAAGTGCCTATTTTATCTTACTACTAACTACTACAAAGCACATTCAGACCAAATTCAAGCCATTACTACCAGTTTTTATTAGTAAAAAAGATTATTACTTACCACTTGTTTGTTTGTTTGTTTGTCGTATGAGGTAGTGCTGGCCTCTGATGTCAGAGTTTGTCAGGCCGCCCGAGGGCCTCTGACTCTGGCGTAACGACTGCTATTAATCAATAACAGCGTGGACCGACAGCTTAACGTGCCCTCCGAAGCACGGAGCGATGGAAAACCACACATAACTTAGAAAAGTCATTGGTCCGCACCAAGCCTAGCCTAGGTTTTGAACCCGGTATCGTTGGATTCTAAATTGCACTATATAACCGTTAGGCCACCATCTCAATTACTACTACTAAGAAAAAATATTCCTTAACCTCCATAAAACTAGTCTAGCACTGGGACAGCATCAGATCAGAATTAAAGAAAAAACTTTCTTATATACCCAACTATTCAAACTTCTTCGGAAATTACTTTTCCGTTCTCATCAAAGCCTGCACCCCTCGTGAAATTACTTATACTATTTACCACTTCCAAGGATGTTTAAAAGGGTAAGTAGGGGAATTGTTATCCGCTTCCTTAAGCTAGAGCGCGGTGGGCGAGGCACGTACAACTTCTAAGTTACCGCGCTGTAACATTTTACAGCAGTAGATAATGTTCTTGCAACCCAATTCGACGTGCTGATGTGTGTTAGTAGTGGTGGTAAAAGAGAATCAAGTTCGCCAAATAAATATTCTGATAAATAAAATGGCCTATTATACTCGGGTTTACGCGCTTAGACCTCAGTTTTTATTAGACACTAGCTTTCCCGCCCACGACTTCGTCCTTCATTTGGACTGTTTATCGCGACAAAAAGCATCGATATTAAAAACTAATACAAAAGTAGGTATACCTACTAGGTATAGTTGGTCTTGAAGTTTTTTGACAGACTTGTTATTTCGTTTCTAACATTTGTATGGAGGTAGCTTATACCCTGGATTAACACATAGGCCACTTTTTATCCCGGAACATTGTACAGCTCTTGAGGGAAGCGGGTGAAACCGCGGAGTGCAACTAGTATTAACATTTTATTGTTTCTTTTTTACTTACATATTTTACTTTATTAGTTGCAATTGCAACATTAGACTATAGTATTTACATTAACTGGAATAATCTGAAATTGATTTTTATAAAGAAGCATAAAAGCTACTGTTAAGTTAAAAGAATTATATATTTTGTGTAATGGTATAGACCATTACACAAAATATATATTTTTTTAAAGAACTTCAGTTTGATACCACATTCGACAGGTTTTGGTAATTTTTTGTTCCGTTAGAAATACAATATGGCAGCTGTAAGCCGCCTTTTTTTGACATATAATATAATATAATATAATATAATATAATATAATATAATATAATATAATATAATATAATATAATATAATATAATATAATATAATATAATATAATATAATATAATATAATATAATATAATATAATATAATATAATATAATATAATATAATATAATATAATATAATATAATATAATATAATATAATATAATATAATATAATATAATATAATATAATATAATATAATATAATATAATATAATATAATATAATATAATATAATATAATATAATATAATATAACATAATATATTCGGGACATTTCCACACCAATTATCTAGCTCCAAACTAGGATCCTATAGCTCTCATGATCAAGACCAATCCAATGCTACATCATTTATCAAAATCCATCAAGGCGTATAAAAATGTACAAACAAACAAAATAAACATAGTATGTTTATGTTTACCATACAAACAAACATACATACACCCCAAACACATAACCCTCCGTGCAGCCGGCTAAAAATAAATAGAGCTGTATGCATTCTATTCGTATTTTTTTATCTACTCTCTGGTTTTGTCCTGCTTTCTATTTGCGCTCTATGCCATTCTTATTATATGAAGATTAAATACTGGTGTACTACTGGTACATGTTTTAGGGCTTCGTTAACGTCTTAGTAAGGTGATGTCACGTCTCTATGATAAGCCATCCTTTGCGCAAAAATCGGACAAATTTTATCCCAAATATTTGTCACAAAAATGATTTTGAGAGAGACCAGTATTAAGGAACTTAACATATTATAAGTATTATTATTTTTACAGGTATTCGTCTTGACTGACCTCAGGCATTTAAAAATTCTGTGTGGTGGATGTGAAATCAAGTACAACAATTTTTAAGTCAAAACCTTAGCTTTTCAACAGTGAAAATCGCATCGCAATTGGTCGAGTAGTTTTGTTCAAAACTTACAATACCTACAATAGTACAATACCTTTAAAATTAATACATTTTTTTATTACTCGCTGGATTTAGATACTAAGTACAACAGATAGTTATATATTTAAACGGGACTTAATCGCGCTGAAAACTAAATATTTATTTACCTCGACGTTTCGTTCAAGTTGCATTGATCGTGGTCACGAGAAGACTGAAGTAGCGGGTGTTAGCGTCGAGCAGGGCGAGCAGGACCCGCATTTGGTTTTTTAAATATTCAGAATTGTCACGACACACGACACTAACGACATCTGCAGATTTCTTCTGACATAAACCGCGACGCGAACACTTGCTTATCACGGGATTTCAGGACGCAGCCAACTTGAAACCATCCTCTCGGTTGAAATTGGGATACTTTTTAATTTCAACCGCTTCACGTACAATCCTGGAGTAGTAGTAACGTTCCGTGGAGAGGATCTTCGGGTCATGGAGTTCTATCCAGTGATTAAAACACAATCCAGTGATTGTTTTAAATATGTAACTATGTGTTCGAATCGCGAAAGTTTAAAAGTTACAAGTACAACATTTTTAAGTCAAAACCTAAGCTATCCAAAAGTGAAAAGCGCATTGCAATCGGTTCAGTAGTTTTAGCGTGATACGTGAACAAGTGTGGTACTAAGTTTTGAAGGCCAGTGAATTTTAAATTGACTGTACACATGTACAATGACTGTATTTATTTTAAGTGTAATATAGTTTCACGTTTGTACAGTATTATTATATAAAGTCTGTATTTTCTATTTCAAAGTCGTGTAGGGCAAAAAAATATATAGAGCATCATATATTTTCTAGGGGTTCTAAACAAAACCTACAAAAAAGACGTTACTCTAGTACGAGGCGAAATACGACTCCCAAAAATATACTAAAATGTAATTAAACAAAATAAATTAGAGTAACTCGAGCCTGCTGACCTCTAAAACGATCTAGCTGATTAAAATGTGCTTAAAAGTAAATTATAGGGACTTAAAATCTTGACATTTAGTCTAAAAACGGTTATTTATCGTTACACTTTTAGACTTCTTTTTGTCAGAAGGAAATCCTAGGTAAGGTTACTTTTGGTTATGGGCATTATACTCGTATAAATATTTATCCATGGTAGACGGAACAATTGGTTACACATGTATCAATTATTACATCGTGGACCTAGTGAATTTAGTGACGTGGTAAGAGAAAGACTAATACTTTTAATGACACAAGACATAAATAAAAAAAATATCAATCCATAAAATTAAAAAAAAAACACGCCTGCCCTGTCTAAAAATAATTTATTCCAATAAATTACATATTGTTGGAATGTGCTCTGTAGGGTATTCAATTTGAACCCATATTGTAAAATTCGAAGTATTTCTTTTTCGTCTTTGAATTTGGAGCCATACTGGAGCCATAAAGTTTTTTATTTTTTTTTCAAAAAAATTGCCGTCTTTTTACTCGGCATTATGTAGGTAAGGATTCTAATGCGGAGGATTCAAATCTGTTCAGGCTTTTAAATGCTATGGTGGAATAAATAAACTCACATACATACAAACATACATGAACCATTAAAACATTACACTCCTTTGTTGGGCAGTCGTGTAGTAAAAAGAAGTTGAAATCTTATATTTTATTTTTTGACAGTTTCTTTTTTGTTGTTTCTTATCGTTTAAAATAACATGGTAACAAACATTAGAAGTATAAACATTAGTAACGGGATATTTACCATGGTTTCCGATATTTCGTCACTATTGGTGTTGTGTCAAGATCGAGTATTTGATGCAAGCGCGCGCGCGTGTGTGTGTGTGTGTGTGTGTGTGTGTGTATGTGTGTATGTGTGTGTGTGTGTGCGCGCGCGCGTGCGTGTGTGTGTGTGTGTGTGTGCGCGCGCGCGCGTGTGTGTGTGTGTGTGTGTGTGTGTGTGTGTGTGTGTGTGTGTGTGTGTGTGTGTTAGGGGAGTTTTGATGCGATAACGGCTGAACGGATTTTGATAACTTTTGGAATGGAGGTAGCTTATACGTGGAATAAAACCTAGTTACTTACACTTTTTATGCCGGAAAATAGTAAATTTCCACGGGAAAACAGGAAAATGTTGATAACTCGCTGTAAGGAACGGTTGCCATGGAAACAAAATAACAAGTATGTCAAAAAACATCAAGAGCTTTGGTGCGATAGCTACTTTTGCATTAGTTTTTAATATCCTAGTTGAACATATAGGATGCTTTTATCCAGATAAACTGTAGTCCGCGCGGACGAAGTCAAGGGCGAAAGCTAGTATCTAATAATATATACTTTTACAGTATTATCACATCCAGATACAGGTCAATTTTTTTTATTTGATGCAGCTGCTATGAAATGAAGCATAACTGCAGGTCAAGCTAAATTGCTTATTTTAGTGCTTGACAAAGAACCGAGTAGTAACTCTGCTCTAGTGATGTTACCTATAATATTTAAAATAAAAAGGCACCTACTTTTACTCAAATATCAAAAGTGGTGTAAGGACGTACTGGCTCGTATACATATAGTTGAACGAGCGACCGCGAAGCGCAAGCAAAGCGTCTTCGTTTCAGCTTGAGCAAAAATGCTTTCTAATGTCCGGATGTCAGTCCGGATCTCTGTTCTCCTCTACAGGTCGCATTTCTCAACCGATCTAGACGAAACTTGGTATACAGAATAAAATATTTTTTAGTTTTTTTTTAGTTTTCGGGGATTTTTTAATAGGCCCTATTCAAAAATCCCCGAAAACTAAAAAATTCTACTTAGGTACTTCCCCCAAAAAGGAAGCTACTGAATATCTCCGCCTTTTGAGATCCGATTTCGATGGTTATTTTTTTATTTGAAATGTAGTAACTTTAAAATGGTATCGTAAAAATCTGGTGAAGATGTGATGAGGATCTTCGGCGTGATGAGCAATATAGCATGCCGTTAATTTCTCACTTTTAGGTTTCAGTTTAATCAGCCCTCTTCCCACTAGATAGGGATTGATGGAGCACCTTGGTAATCAATGTTAGTTTTACATTAAGGTAACTGGATGGCGCTACTGTGCACCGCTAGATTGTTTACAAAAAAGGAGGTCTACAGCTCACAGAGCCTCTAGTATAGATCGGATCATGGTTCCTAAAACATTATTCCTATATCATCTATTTTAGATCGCCAAAATATTAACCACTAAATATTAAATACCGCACAAATCTGTGCAAAAACTCACAAAAATGCACGCATAAAAGAAAAAAAAACTAAAAGGAAAATGGAAAAACAGCCAAGCGAAATCAGAATTTCGGAGGGAAACTAATGAAAACTCACATTCGAACAACACGGGGGGGATTCAAGAGTCAATTAACAGGCGCTCTTATTCCCGTGCGACCTTTGTTGAGTGGTACAGTCAGCGACAGAAGATGCTGAACATTACAGAAAATGTGCAATAATATTTTGCATGTATGCTAAATGAATGTTTGGAAATATTCAACGGCTTTTGTCTCTAACTGTACCACAATCCTAGCGATTTGGTATAAATTGATTGAGGATAAAGGAATACAAGGTATTTACTGTAGGATTTTTGAGTTATTCCATTTTTGTGTGTGTGACTTTCTTGTTTCGAATCTGCAAAGCTTTCTTGTTTCGAAAAATGCCGACCATTTAGATTGCAATGATAGAGTGAGTACAAGAACTGCACTACCTTATTCCCACATCACCTTTCCATAACCAAACGACCAGTCTATCGGCAAAACGCCTCCGGTAGAAATACCACGCACAAGACCGAAGTGACAGATCGTTCCTCTGTGCTGGAAGTCCGCTCAAAATTAAGCCAATACAACTTTTTTTTACAGGCCTTTTATAAAAGTTTTTATTTATCTTCACTTGTATGTATCAATGTATTTATGATAACACATATGTAAGTATGTATACAAATATTAAGTTATATAGTTGTTTTTATTTATCTATTAACTTTTTTGTTCCAAAGTAAGTCTCCATCACTCGGTCAGTGATGGAGACTTACTTAATGTTTATCCAAAGGTTGCCTGTAAGAAATTGCAAATAGCGATAAGGCCGCATATTGTACAACATTAGATTTTATATATCATTACTTTTATGTTGTTTTTTATTGTAATGTGTTCAATAAAGAGTTATTGTGTTGTATTGTATCAATGAATGTATGTATTTTGTCTGTCCTGGAATCTTGCAATTCAAATTTCGAGCACTTCCCGATTAGCCAACCGGCTGAAACTTTCAGGGTAGCTCACAAACCGATGCAAAAGCAATAAAAAAATATTAAAAAAATAGAGCAACAAAAAAGTGATTAATTAAAAAAACAGTTTTTTTAACTTATTATTTGTTTGTGTTAAAGAAAAGCGTAGGCGGGAATGATTTCTTTACACAGAAAAACAAAAAAGGATTAAAAAAAAAAGAAGTGCAAGATCATCACTTGGAATATAATTTTATTTCGCCTAGTCCTCTAGATTGATATATAAACACATGTAGTATCGCCACCTGGTCCCACCATTTTATGCACAAGTTGAGAGTAAAAAGTTGAAGAAAACCACCTTGCTCCATTAAAACCTTCCCGTATTTTCCTATTTCTAGTTATGTCATTCGCATAATCTGTGCTCACATTTGCACAAAAAATAAAAATATTTTATTAATTTTTATTATTTTTAAGGTATTTCTACGAAGTCAAATATGTCGAAGTGTGTAAAATAAACGTTCCAAAATATATATATTGGAATATCAAGATAAGCAGGTGGTGTTCACTTGTAGATATGATGACGACTATTTCCTTCTGCATTACATTATTGCCACGTTTCTAGAAGGGAATACGTTCAAATATTATGCTTGAAGTTACCTGCCTGGAGTCAGGTACCAGTATACAAGAATATATTCAGAACTGAGAAAGAATCTTAAAACTAAAGTACAATAGACAGACTTATCGCTAAAAGCTATGTTTTCCAGTTAATCTTTTGGATGTAAAGAAAATATATTACTAATATTATAATGATACGTGATTAATAATAAGAGTCCAGCGCAATAGCTTGGAGATCTCGTTAACATGCTGTTAAATTGAAAAATAAATTGTCTTAAGAAAATGATAATTATGTTGCAAACTAGAAAATTATTTGATGCATCATCTAAAACAGTTCTAACATTAACTCCAATATATAGGAGCTTACTCCAAAGTCTGTAGACTTTATACTGAAGTCTGCTAAAACACTAGACAGTTCGGGCGGCTGGACACCAATTTAAACAAATTGGGTTATTATTGACAACGAGTGTACCAAAACCTTCGAGCTTGTGCAGTTGGATGGTGCATTCTGGAGCCGCCAGCGAATAGCAGCGCGCACGTGGTTTCCTCTTACAAACTCTCCGGCGCGGAGTCAAAGACACAGCTAAGTAAGTACTCTGGTCATTATTCTGTTTATGTTTTGCATTTATGGGTCTAAGATCCAGTTTGCAGCTTCAATAACTGAACATCGTACTTTGATGTATAAAAAAAAACTAACTGTGTCATAATAAATCATAGCTGATGAGCTATGATTTATTATGACAATTCTAAGAAGTTCTTAATAACTTAAACAAATGGGTGCTATATTGGAGTATACGAGTAATGCATTGTGAACATATTATTATATGATAAGCGCCTTATTTCACTTATTTATCTTGAGCTGAAAAGAATCTGCAGTAAACTGCGACTCCTTTTAATTAAATGTAATAATAACCATGTTTATCAAAAGTAATCTATAATTTTGAATTTAATTTAGACACATTTCTAGAATTTGTGAATTGTAAAACTGTTTCGACTTGAAAGATATCTTACGACTGTCACTCACGAGTTGTTTCGTTGAATAATTCAATTCGACCGGTGTCCAGACGTTGGAGACGTCCGTCTTTGGGAGTTTTCGCGGTAAATTTAAATAGATTAGGTGCCCCTTCAATTTGTTTTATTATCAGTAGATTTTAAACATAAAAAATATATAAAAAAATGATGTTGTGTATATGAATATATTTTTTTCTGGCAATAATCATAGAGTTAATATTTATCTTACCGCCAGACAGAGATCACGAATTAGATCAGTTTTTTTTTTTTATTTCATTAATAACGGAAATATAATCGGAATGATTATTACCGTTGAGTCATTTCCTCCTGACCTGACGTCAAATAAGGAATGATGGGTTCAACTGAGCTCAAAACCACTGAAATGTCTAGTGATGCACCGTATGTATCATACCCGTATGCACGCGCGTAGGCACGTGTGCCGACATTCGTCGTGAGGTGACGTTTCGTCAGTGTGGCGACTTGAGTACGTGTATGGGGCTGCTTGCCACATAATTATCGCTCGGAGACAATCGATGATTACCTTTCGGTAATTGTAGATATTTACGTTGAAAACTCAACGGTTACTCGATGCCTAGTCTTCATATCGTATAGTGACCCGGACGGATTCGATTACACTAATAAGAAGTTATTTTATTCAGTTATTTAAGCCATTCCACCTTTGTTTTCTTACAATACTTATTTAAAACTCCTGTTTCGCGTACTGTGACCCAACTTTTTTCTTCTTTTATTTAGCAATGTATTCGTATTATTGTCAAAGAGAAGCTATTTCGGGTCGCATTTTGATATTATAATAGATATTACAATTTTGAATACTATAAACTGTGTGATGGTGGAACTTTTATTAGAGGAATGTCAAGTAGTATGAATTCAATATCGTCAGTTATTTATTTTTTGAACTCTTTACTTTGATAATGGCTCCTAATATAGGACCAGGAAATAGAAAGAACAAGTAAAGGACCTTAATTCAATGCTTCAAGTTGCCGATGATACGTAACAGTCATTATTAAATTATTACTTCGTTTGAATCTTACAGATGGGACATTAACCTTGTTTTGGATAATTTCAATGATAATTTCTAATTGAGAGTTTTTTGGTCTAAGCTACACTTTTGAATGAAGCTGTTTGATATTTTTAGCTCTGCCGATGATTATATATTATGATAGTTTCCAATCATTTTTTAAGTTTGTCTATTAAAATTGGGAATGTTGGTATATTGCCTTACCGTATCACGATGAAATCGCAGATATGTATTATGGTAGATATAATATTTCACACATGGATAAGCGTGTGTTATAGTTAGGTATTTTTAATTATTATTATTTTTCGTCAATACGCTTAGCTGAAAAGCTCTTACATTGTTGTATTGTACGTCGTTTTTTAATGGAAGTCTGAAGATCTATTTTTATATGTATTAATAAGCCTCTCAAAGTGGTAGTTGCGCAAACATTTAATTGCTCAATTAAAAGCAATCTGGATGAGCGTGGGATTTAAATAAAAAATAAATAAAAAGACAGTAAATTTATGGATTATAACTCTAATGGTGACACAATCTCAACAATATCGGTTATTGGTCACAATATATTATATTAGTAGACAGAGTTCTAAGGTTAATCGTTCATTAACGTTGGTTAAATTATTTATGTTATCATCACAAATTAATTTGTGATAAAAATGTACTGTAAAGGTACAAACTTCTGCATTGATGATATTACCGTTATCTCTCAAGGTCTACATGTGTTTATATATCAATCTAGAGGACTAGGCGCGAAATATAATTACTGATTAATCGAACTTACCTGTAAGTGAAGTTCTATCATAATTATAGGAGCGCCTAGTCCGAAGAGATTGATATCCCACATATATTTCATATTCCCAGTCTAAAGGCTCTAGCGGTAATATTATCAATGACTGCAGGTTTTCCAGCTCTAAACAAAATGACATAACTAGAAATAGGAAAATACGGGAAGGTTTTAATAGAGCAAGGAGGTTTTCTTCAACTTTTTACTCTCAGCAATGGTGGGACCAGGTGGCGATACTACATGTGTTTATATATCAATCTCTTTGGACTGGGCGCTCCTATAATTATGATAGAACTTCACTTACAGGTAAGTTCGTTTAATCAGTAATTATACACTAAACTGACCAACCAAAACCGTTAATTATTCGTGAAATTCAGAGTGTAACCAATAATTCCACAATTAGGAAAACGCATTGTATTCCAATTAGGTTTACAGTTTCATTATCATTAATCATCATCCAATGCAAACAGTGGGGCCAAACTGCTTATTGTACTGCTAGTATTGGACCGTCAAGTTCATTCACGGTGCGTCCTAGGGACAAGCACGATTTTAAGCCTGCAAAAACATACTCGTTTCCGCGTTTTAATTTTAAAACAAAGCTTCTTAATACCACGAAAAACGTGTATAATCTAAATCTACACTTCTACACTAATATTAATAAGAGGGCCCTTCCCGGTCTGTCCATCGTCAACGCGGTCATGGTTGAAAAGCTTGTTGTTTCGTCCAGCGCAATGTTTGAAAAAGAGGCAAAGTGAAAAGAGAGACATAGCGTTTGAACGCTCGGTTGGCATTCGGTAAATTCCGCATTATAACAATTATAACAACATTGAACAACAAATAGTGTGCGGAAATTTCATAAAACTTGTTCCAAGAAATACGTATTTTTGAGCAATCCTTATAAGTTTGTGAAATAATTATTTGTTATTTTGAATGTCCGTTACATGAGCGAGGTTTTTACCAAGTTTTTTTCTTTACTTTTACAATTAATGAGTACATTATGAATCGCCAAAGTTCATGTAAAATTCGTGCGAAAAAGCAGATTTTTGGAAGCTTACACTGAATTTGATACTCCAAATTTTTATTTTTTACTTTCGTATTAATCTAGATACAGTGCAGAAGATACCTATTCATTCAAAAATACAACGCCATAATCACGTACGAGCATGTGTATGAAAAGTATGATCGGGTTGGCCGCTCTTAAGAGGAAAGATTTGATTGTTTGTATGTTTGTTTGTAATGGATAAACTCAAAATTTCCTAAACCGACTTTTACAATTATTTCACCTACAGAAAGCTACATTATCAGCTAGTAACATGGGCAGAATTTTAATTTTCTAAAAATTTGAGGTCCTTTCGGAAATTGCAATAATGTAACCCATCCATGGCAACGTTCTGTATTTTTGATACCTTACAAAAATACAGAACGTTGCCATGGAAACGAAATAATAACATATTTACCAAGTACGTGCGTAAAAATGCAAAAGCACTGTTGCCAATGATTTTGAATTACGCTTACGGGCGTATTTTTTTAGATGTTACGACGGGTCAAAATGCTAATAGTAAGAAAATTGCCGCGGTGTGAGCGCTACCCGTGTGAAGCCGAGGCGAGTCACTAGTCTTTTATAAACTCTGCATAGGTTAATAATGTTTTGTTAATACTCTCACGTTTGTTTAAAATTGCTGAGCTTGAACAAATTCTATTCATAAAAATACTGTGAACGTGCACTTGGGGACCTGCGAGAATAGAAAAAAACGAATACAAAATCGAATTCGGATAGGTTTCAAGCACAACAGCGTCAACGGCAGCGTAGAAAGAGAAAGAAATGCGAATAGCCAAGGCAAATGGAATATTCCAGTGCAACTTTTATTTGTTTTTGACTACATAAGTAAGCGGGCAGTATCCAGCGCTGCTTGCCAGTAGCTCGCCTTTTCAGCTGTGGTAAAATGACCGTTCGTGTTAATAGTACGAGCGTACACAGAATAAATAGTAGTAGTCATTTACAGCCAGTACAACATGGTTTAATACGCGTGAGTGGTTATGATGAAGGACCTAATGTATAAGAATGCCAAATTTCAACAAAAACCGTTAAGCCGTTTTAGTGCCAAATTGCACCGAACGTACTAACTTTCGCATTATATTATATTAGTAGGATTATAAAAGTAATTAAGGTAAGAAATCATTTTTTCATTAGAGCAATATTTATTAATATCAATAATTTATTTCAGAATAAGTTTCAGTACAATCCCGCTGAATTTTTTCTCTTTATTTTCATTAATAGCAAATAAACTACTTAGCTTGTGTTGAGTTTGCAAGTTGCTATTTCTCAGTGGGAAACTGGCCCATACATTTGGCCCAGTTTACCACTACTAAGTCCAGAATGTGCTAACTTGGCCGCGGCTCCCTAAGCCGAAAAAAACCTTAGGCCTGGAAAACCGTTATGTTATTCGTGACCAAATTTAATCGATTTTGTTCTAGATAGTCTTTTTCGTGGGTTACAAAAACATTAAAAGTAAGAAAAAAATGCATATAGAAACACATTTGATAAAATGTTGGTAAGTACGAGTATATTGGTATTTTAGGTCCTGGAATAGCACATATAGTACTTTTAACCTAGATAAATGACCATGCGTGTGAAGCCGCGGGTACAGCTAGTAGAAGAATAAAATAATTAGAAAAAACATAGGTACATACATTCGAACATATAACCATCTCCTTTTGTGAAGTCGATTAAAAACAGCTCAAAAACATGTTCAACATTATAAATTAAATACGACGGCTGAATAGCAACAACTCCACTCGAGTGAGCATTTACATTTTTGAAGCTTTCGGATGTGGGTGTTTAGCCCCTTTAGCCTTCTTTGAAATTTTAAACCTTGAGTACATAATGAGCTGGTGACGTCATTCGCTCAGCTCTTGAAACAAAGTCAAATTCAGTACAATCTAGTTTATAAATGTCGATAGTGCCAGTAAAGTAGGCATAGTCGATCTTAACCTTTGACATATTTTGTAGTATTGACGTACGAGGCTTTTAAATCTATCTTTAGATCTATTAAAAAACACGTAAAATTCTGGTTCAGCAGCTTATTTTAGGTCTCCGTCTTTTTTAAACATTCTTGCCCTAAACATATTTTTATTATGTATATTATGCTTTTTTATAGATATATCTATCTATGTATACATAATAAAGCAGTTTGTAACAATATGTTAGTAAATATTTTTATTTTTTGTACCTTTTTTTTATTATTATTTATCTTCTTTGTACAAACATTTTGTTACAAACTGCTTTAATATGTTTATATAGATATATCTATTTGTATATACATAATAAAGCAGTTTAAAAATTTGTTTGTACAAGATAGTCAAAAAAAAATGGTGTAGGGGTATAAGAAGGTTTAAAAAGACGATACCTAAAATAAGCTAATGAACCAGAATATGATGTTTTTTTTTTTAAATAGTTTGTTCGCGCATAACGTTGATAGGCCGATTGGGATGCGGTAGTCATTGCTAGATAGTTTAAGTTTTGACTTACAATATGGTGTACTACATATCTCAATCCGATGAAAAGCAGCCGAGCAATCGTTAAAATCTATTTGTCGGCTGAATGTTTGGTATGTTGGTTCTTATACTCGTAGGTAGTTTTGTTCCTGGAATTACATAAAATTTAGGAGTCAAATAGTTTTTTATCGATTGTTCAGCTTACACTCATTGGATTAAGATACCAAGTAGGTTCCCCAGTTTTATATACATTTTAATTATTAATTTGTTCCATAAGTATCCTTTATTTTAGGATACCTTTATCCCAAAAATATAATGCGCGGGAAAAGCCGCAGGACACATGTTTTAGTTAAATAAGAAGAAAACAATGTTTTTGGGCTTCAAAAAAGCTCTAATTATAGTGATACAAATTTTATTAGCTACTAATATTATTTAATATAAAATTATTCCTAAAAAAATGAAACGAGTCGTTTTTGCAACGTCTCGTTACTTTTTGACGTTTTTTGTATGGCGTTTATGTCAAAAGCTGATGGACAGTAAACGAAAACGGTTCGTTTTAACGTATAGGAACCGGCCCTTAGTGTGTGAAAAGTCGAAGAATACGAATCCTAAATAGTTTTTCCAAATGTTGCCCAGATATCAATAAACGAGTACACATGGTTAGAACTATATTATGTCGCGGTCGCTTAACAGGTTCGTATTGCTTACTTATATAGATACAAAATATTATAGAATTAAATATGAGTAGTAGTAGGTAGGTATTGTAGTATAGTGTCTAAGATTTTATTCTGCAATTTTTCCTGTTTATGAATATAAATCGAGGATAGACCGTACGTATCTACTGATGCAAACAAAATGTATCGATTTAAATAAGTAAATGCCCTTTCATTTTGAAGGGTACAGGAATAAAAGGGACTCATCGACATCCATGCCTATATATAAAAGTGAACCGTTGTCTGTTTGTTTGTTTGTTTTTTTGGGGAGGTTTCGCGCGATAACGTTGATGAAATTTGGAATGGAGATAGCTTATACCCTAGTATAAAACATAGGATACTTTTAATCCCGGAAAATTGAAAATTTTCGCGGAAAACTGAAAAGTGTTGATTACTTGCTGTGAGTAACGGTTGCCATGGAAACGAAATAACTAGTCCGCCAAAAAACTTCAAGAGCATTGGTGCTATACATTTTCATTGGTTTTTAATATCCTAGAAGAAAATAGGATGCTTATTTCGCAATAAACAGTAGACCGCGTGGACTAAGTCGCGGGCGGTTAAGTTAACTTTCATAAAATCTAACTAACTATGCCATTCGATTCGTTTCATGAGGGCCTTTCATGTGATTTCCTTAAAATAGTATAAATGGAGCGCATTTCAAGGTAAATCCATTTATTAAAAATCCATATATGAGTAAAAAGAGCTCAAATCGAATAGATACGCATCCGGTAGAATTATGGTTTTTCTTTATTGATATTTTTCATTTATTTTTTTCCATATATGCAATATATTTGAGGTGTATGATAATACGCATTAAAAATGATTTTGAAAAAAAATTTGATCTATTATTTGATTATCTCTGGTTTTTGTTTTTGTTGATGAGCCCTTTTTTTCCTGTACAGATTTGCAGAAATTGTAAAGTCACAGTAACAGTCTATGTAAGACAGTCTATGTGTCTCTATTCAGCCTACGGTTGCCTGGAAGAGATCGCTGCTTAGTGATAAGGCCACTGAACCCTTCTTGTGCAATACGAAATTATTTACATATCTAAAATAGAAAAAGTACCTATACTTTTTCTCATACTTAAACGAGATAATAGTCATGGCAGATTAAATCAATTTAAGAGAAGGATCGTTTTAATTCTTTCTGAGCGTTTAATCGTTTGGAAATTGATTAAAGTCAAAGTTAATTTGAACACTTGAATTCGTTAGAGATCGTCTTTGATCAGATCTTTTTATTTTAAAGATCATACTTTGGCCCATCGCCGTGAAGAAATTATTCTTCTGTAAAAAAGGTATAGCGGTTTTAGTGACGTAAGCCATGTCAGAGGCCCTCGGACGCGACTGAAACACTGACACCTGAGGCCACCGCTACCAAATACGACAATAAAGAAATTGAACGCTTTCTTCTCTAAGTACGACATTATTAATCAGTGACGTAATAAAAAAAAGGCCAAGTGCGAGTTAGACTCGCGCACCGAGGGTTCCTTACAAACTTGTAGGTACAAACTTAACTTTGCCGTGGGAAAACTGTTGTCCCCATATATTATATATTCATCAACATAGGTCGCGGTCAGTTTACCGACTGCAAATAAGTTAAGAAAACAAAAAAAAGAAATGTATTTACAAATTTACGGTTTTCATAATTTTCCGTATATTCTTGCCTTCAGACATTGCTTCTTGCCAAATTTCATGAATCTAGGTTAATGGGAAGTACCCTATAGGTTCAGATCCTTGCGAGTGTCAAAATATGCGGCATACACGGCCGTATCTTTTGATTGCATTGATATAGAAGTTTGATTTTTTCACAGCTCTAAGGGATTGCAGACTTGAGTATTTGATATTAATTTCAACTTTATACCTCCACGCGTTCTTTGGAAAAAGAGTATTGACAGACAAAAAGACAGACAGACGGACAAAGAAGTGATCCTATAGGGGTTCCTTTTTTCCGTTTTAGACAAGGAACCCAAAAAAATAAATTTTGTTGTCATCGTAAAGTAGTAGGTGCCAGATATTAGGATTTGACACAAATATTTGAATATAGTTAAAATAACATGTACGAATTATTATAAAAAAACAAAAACCCGACTGCGAACAAAACTAAAATGACGCAAAGGGGACACTGAACGTTCCTGTGCCGCAATCTACCGCTGCTGAAGGCCACAATGAACGTTGCTTTGTTGTGAGATGGACAGAACCGAAGTACTTGGAGAATATCTCACCGTGTTGATATGCAATGATTCTAAGTGTAACAAACACCAGTTTATATTTCCACAGAACTGAGAGTCAGTATATCCTCGAAGTGGATTCTACATTTAGACTCCAAGATCTGAATTCTGATTGAAGATCTGATTCGTGTCCAGCCTGTTAATCCAAAATAGAGACTCTTGAGCTTAGAAGCATTTCCAGACCTACGCTAGTTCCAGCTGTTGCTCCAATGGTCTACGATCCTGATGGGAGATTCTTGATGAAATTACTATTGTTTGTTATATTTATGTGAACTTACTTTATACCATCATTGTAGTAGTTGAACACTTAAAAAAATATATATATATATATATGAATGGTTATTTAATTAAAATATTTAGGGAATGGTAGGTAGCTAGGGGAAACTCTTAAGCAGTCCTAGGCAAGTAGACTCAAAAGACTTTTACAATCAATTAGGAATTATGGAATTGGAACTCCAGTCACAGACAAACTCAGACAGACTCTTTGACTCTTAAACTGCTGACCTCAAACCCTTTGTTCTCAAATCTGTGCCTCAAACCTTTCAATTTTTTAATAACAGCTACGTAACGCCACACCCCGGACACTCCATACAAACCATTACCACAGTACATATATAGTCCATATTTGTACAAACGCGTTGCTACGGCACAGAATACCTAATAATACCTCTACTTCTACTATTATTTATTCTGTGATCATACTACGGTCAGGTGACGTTTGTACACGCGCCCGCCAATTGTTTAGGTTAGGCTGCAACACGGCTCACTTATCTAGGCACACCCCGGTCGCTCTACTTGATTTCTATACAAAAGCCGCGTTATAACTACTTATTACATAGGAACTACACACATGTCGTTTGTAGTTCTATCAGCGTTTGAGCGATGCTTAGCATGCGATGTGATAGAATAAATCAGACCGAAGATTATTTTACGGTATACCTATTTATTTACAGAAAATTCACAATAAATGACAAATTATTTAAACATATAATACATTTATTTATAGACCGAGCGAAGCGAGGAGAATCGAGGAGGTTGAACAGTGTAAGGAACAAACGAAAAAAAAACTTTATTCGAAAAAAAATACAAAGATGAAGTACTTACTTACCTACTTATCTGAAGAATGACAATTACTTAATGTATGTAGGGTGTGGCAAAAACAAGTCTAACCTTTTTAGTATTGTTACCAACCTTTGCAGTGTTTTGTATATTAACACATAGGTTATCAAGAATAACTTATTATATTTTGTCCATAAGGAATCTATAAAAGCTCCTAATCTTGTTAAGTATACTTGACAAAAAGCCGTGAACTGCACTAGAATATCCCATTTTCAACAGTTGATAATATAAAAACATTAAAAAATTAAGCTTTTATGCAGTAGCCATGTCATAATAAAACTTAGAACAGGCTATTACAATTAAATGCATATACAACATTTCGTTTCTATGCTTTTAATCGTTGAGGAGTTCCCTAGTCAGGAGCCAACCTGGAGCGCAGCAGCCATATCATGGTAAAACTGACTAACATACTAAAATGTTTAAGTACCTATACATTTTTTGTGACTGCGCTGTTGACCGTAGAAGAGTTCCTTTATCTGAAGCTGATCAGGTAAAGCTTACCATTAAAACGCATTGTCTTCGAAACTGAATCAACATGCAAAATATCATCTCCGTAGTATAAAAGGAAGTGGTTATTATTCAGCTTGCAAGATAACAAATATACATAAAGATATACACACATACAAAGTTACAAACATTGCAAGTTACAAAAATGTTTAAAAAAAACAACCGTCCTGCAGCGTTGTCACGACGTCCCGTCTCATGTCAGCTCCTCGACAGCGCAGAATCATCGGTGGCGGGGTATGGAAGCCCCGATTGGTGGGGGGGACAGTGTCCATTCTATGCATAGTATTAATAACTATTCTGTGGTAACGCATATTAACCGGTAACCTTAAGTTTCATGTCGTGCTAATTAATTACTCCTTTGAATCTTAAACTCCTTTCAAACCATAGACGTTGAATTTTACGTGACGTCACACACCGTGACTTTACGTGTCAACTCGCAAATTTCCCCGAATGTTAGGGGCTTAGACGATATAAGGTATATATAAATAGTCTAAGGTTAGGGGTTCTATTGTCTATTTTGTTTCAATCAGATATTCATTATCACTATCAATTATTGCGGTGCGTGAGAGTCGATATTGCTGTGAAAATCTGTTTGCAACAAGTATTAGCTTCTGTAATTGCCCTGCTTTAGTGCTATTACCGATCTTTGTTAATAACAGATTGTCATATTTTCATAGCAATTTCGTCTTTTTTTTTTTGACGCTCTGCATTATGTGCACGTGATAGAGACAATCTGATTGCAACTAAGATCGGTAATAGCACTACTGTTGTGCCATTATCTTTCTTAGTTTCAATCTGATTTTCAATACTACAACTACTTCACTATCACAAATGCGTTGCGATAGAGTCTAAATTGCTATGAAGTGTCAATCTCATTGAAACCATGTTCTGTAATACGGCCACTGCGGTGGTGTAATCAAGTTATGTAATCGGGCCGCTGATGTCAGTAGATGTACCACAGACAAGTCTAGGCATAGGCATACTGGCTTTGGAGTATTCGCAGTAAGTTTTTTTTTAAGGATTACTGTTGTATAAGATTTATATATTTTTGGAATGGTCGTTTAAATTCCTTGATTTTGATACCTCACTCGATAGGTTTTTGTCATTTGTTGTTCCGTCGGAAATACAATATGGCAGCTGTAAGCCGACATATTACTTATCGTGACATTCCGTATTATTCTATAGCACTCTTGTGATTAAGACAAATCCAATGATATCTTAATTATCAAAATTCATCATGCCGTTTAGGCTGTAGGATGCGCCAAAGAGGCATACAAACATATATATTCAATCCAAACACATAAACAGTCGGGTGAGAACTAATTACAACTTCATCATCATTAACAGTCTACGTTAGCCCTATGCTAGACATAGGGCTCTCCTAATGTACGCCACTGAGCCCGATCTTCAGCCCTTCTCATGTAACTGCTGCCAGAACAAATGTGACTGGCCCATTGCCACTTCCGTTTGCTAATACTTTGAGCTATGTCGGTGACTTTCGTTCTCTGCTGGATCACCTCGTTTCGGATGCGATCCCTTGCGAGAAAGCCCGAGCATAGCCCGTTCCATAGATCGCTGAGCAACCTTAAATATGTGGACCAGTCTCACAGTCAGTGTCCACGTTTCGGCTCCGTATGTCATTACGGGTAGGACGCACTGTGAGATGGGCGACAAGATGACATGACGAAGTTTCCCAAATACTGCCCAGCCCAACCGAAAACTAAATACAAAAAATCAATTTTAGGTAATCCGTTCAACAATCACAGCCTTCAGCGCCAGAGGGAAAAAATAATGTTAATTAAAAAACATTTCAAGAAAAAAACTTTTATGCAGTAGTCATGTCATGGTAAAACTTGGAAATGTGTATACAACATTTAATGTATGTTAACCGTTGAGGAGTTCCCTAGTCAGGACCCAACTCTGAGTCACAGAATAAATAATATGCCTGAGTGCAGCAACCATGTGATGGTAAAACTTAAAATACCGATCATCAAAATAAAATGCGTACCTACTTACACAAAATGTTGTGTCTGTGTTGTTGACCTTTGAAGAGTTTCTTTATACGAGACCATGTCAGGGTAAAAGTTAAAACTGGCTATCATAATAAAATGCGTAGGTACACAAAATTTCGTATCTGTGCTGTTAAAAGTTCCTTTATCTGGAGCTAATCCTAGATGTCGATTCAGGCCACGCTTACCAATAAAAATGCATTGTCATCAGAATTGAGCTATCATTCATGTAAAAATTGAAATCCGTAGGATAAGAGAAAGTGGTTCTAATTCAGCTTGCAAGATTTGACTTAAACAAATATAGGTACATACATACATACAAACATTTCAAGTTAACTAAAAGCTTTTAATTAATTGGGCAAATGCTAGTTGAACTCGCGTGGAGAGGGTTACGTACCATGATTTTTAGACCTCTTAAGTTTTCCTGTAATCTATTAGGAAAAAATATTTTTTGTTTTTTTTTCTCAAAATTTAAGGCTTCTTTGTTTCGGAGACAGGTGTGTGGGGAATAGTAAATTTTCATTTAAAGCTATTTAATTTAATAATTATTTTTATAAAATTTGAGACCCTCAAAACTAGGCCTTTAGAGTAGGTATTATAGAAAGATCACCCGGATCTTTCAATAATACCTACAATTTACATGATTTTAAATTAAATACCTACTATTGTGAACTGGGTCATTTTCGATATTGCTTAACAGTAAATATCTCAGAGATGGTGGCCGAGCGGATATACGATCCAAAGACGGGGTTTGATTGTTGCCCACGCACTTTTGATTTTGATTAATACACAAATTGACATCCCAGAAAAGTGCGAGTGATGCTGATTATAACCCATCCTGTTCTACATACCCATACTAATCACATAGTCAAGGATATGCGTATCATTTGTAACGAGTCAGAAACATTATATGGCTTGATTATTAAAAAAATACAAAAACACCTTTCCTCACTACTAAAAACAGACAGTTTCCCAATTATATCCTACATTAATTTAATGGTATTCCGGTATGATACTTCACCTCCATATTGCTTTAACATTATTAAATCATCTAACTGAGATATTTATTCTAAAAGACTAATACATACGTAACAAGGTTTGTTAATATATCCCATGTTAGTCACGCCCTCAAATTATATGTAAATGGGTAATTCAAACGAAATTCCGAAATTCAGGCTTTATACATTGATGAAGAATATGTTAAAGTGTTTGTAATAATTTTTTGCTAATATCATAATATTAATAATTATAATAATAAACACTTTATTACACCATATAAGGAACAAATACAATAACTTATTTTAAAATACGGCACAATGGGCGGTATTATCGCTAAGAGCGGTCTCTTCCAGACAACCTTTGGATGGACAGAAATTACGAATTAAAAAAAAGGACGGTGGTGCAAAACAATACAATAAATCATGCAAAAATGACTATACCTACATATTTAATAAATTACATAAGCCATACTTACTTACATAAGGTAAATACAACTACAATACATACTTCATAGAACTATCCATACATATACTTACATATAATAATTGATGCCTAGCATAATTATATCAGTTCCGGTATTATCCTCGGTCAGATCTAAATAGGAAGCATCAGCATAATCGAGAATAGGGAGAAGAAGTGATTGTGCGAGCGCAACTTTGGTAGCAGTAGGTAAAAAATTACGTAACCTATGGAGTGAATCCCCAGACGCAAACACTTTATGCCTCATCGATTGTAGCTGAGGAGCCCAAGACAAACTGCTGTCAATGATGACTCCAAGGTTCTTGACTTGAGTGCTATAAGGGATAGTGACACCGTCTAAAACTATTTTAGGGAGATTATTAATATCAATCCTCGAAATCAATCTAGAGCTTCCAGCAATGATCACCTGTGTTTTTAATGATTGACTGCGAGTCCGTAAGATTTATTCCAGTTTGCTATGCGACTTAAATCATCATTAGTGGTAGCAATAGCCTCGGTCAAGCAATCAAGTGGGGCCTGAGAATATATTTGGAGATCGTCTGCATAGAGATGGTAGAAAGAAGAAAGAAAGTAAGATACAGAAATAATACAAACAGCAAAAAGGAGAGGAGAAAGAACGCTACCCTGTGGGACACCAGCACTCGTATCACACCAGGAAGAAAAGGAATCTTCGATGCGGACACGCTGCCGACGCCCAAACAGATAACTGCGAAACTAGTCAATCACTGTTGGAGATATGTTAATAGAGCGGATTTAAGCTAGGAGGATGTCAAAGTCAACAGTGTTGAAAGCATTGCTGAAATTAAGCAAGGTAAGGATCGTTAGCTGTCTGGTATCCATGCCCAGCCTTATGTCGTCAGTAATTTTAACGAGCGCGGAGACTGTACTATGGCCTGGACGGAAATCTGACTGCATTGGATTAAGAAGGCTATTTTGGTTAAGGAGATACTAAGTTGGTTATGGATAAGGCGTTCGAGGACTTTAGAAAGGAAAGGAAGAATAGAAATAGGACGATATTCAAAAAAGGATTTGGTATTGGTCTTCTTGGGCAATGGGATACTCTGCGCTTCTTTCCAGCAAGATGGCACAGCACTCTTTGAAATAGAACCATTCAGTATGTGGAGAATGATGTGGAAGATTTCTTCCAATATAGGAATAATCATATTTCGACTAATACTGTTACCACTTTGCCACTGCCTTAGAGGAGATAGATAGGATGCTCTTTTTAACATCACAAGCGGTGAATTGATTTATGAAAAAAGGGACAGTAATCGGGAGTAGGGAAAGATGAAAGATAATTTAATGTGGCAAGTTTGTCATTTGCATTGATACTGGACGACGAAGAGAAATGCTTATTAAGAGATTTTATAATTAAATTGTTCGGAAGGGATTCTTGACGAGATTTTCCAACTCCCAATGATCGTAAGAACTTCCAGACTTTCGCTGGATCTTCATTATTAACCGATTCATGAATATAGCGACGTTGTGCATCTCTATACATTCTATTGCAGCGGTTCCTTGATTGCATATATTTCTCCTTATTTTGATCATTTGAGCGACATTTGAGCTTAGTCTTGCAGCTCAAACAAGTAGTGAGTATATCATAGTACTTATGTAAGTATTTTTAATCTTTAAAGGAATAATCTTGGAGAAGAAGTAATCTTGGAAGGACTTTAGAATCGGTATATGTCTATATGTACTTAGGGGAGGGGAGGGAGTTAGAGGGGAAGGGGGTGACCCTTCCCCTGTAAAGGTGGGTAGCAGAAACCCACAATAACAGAGAAAAAGCAATAAAAAATATTTGATGTTATGTATGAAAAACATTTTTAG
Source organism: Alsophila aescularia (assembly GCA_946251855.1). NCBI lineage: Eukaryota > Metazoa > Arthropoda > Insecta > Lepidoptera > Geometridae > Alsophila > Alsophila aescularia. The sequence continues at coordinate 12,912,038 of OX276385.1, forward strand.
ATTATTTTTTTAATCTAAATTTGCTGCTACTTTAGTTAATGTTCTTATTGTTAAAATGATTTGAATCTATTTTAATTGGCATAACACCGGTGCGAGCTAAACATATAAAACTACAGTAGACGTCCGTGTTAAGTAGGTACTTACGTAACACGGACAAGTTTAAATTCACACTCACGTGAAGTTAAAATTAATCAATAGATTACTTACTGCTGCCTATTTCCTGAATTCCCTTGAAGGTGGTTCTCGCAGCACCCACGGATTGTGAAGAGGTGAATCTATTAGTAAGCCGGCCTACACGGCACAAAGCAGCCGAAGCATCATCATATAAGTAAAGAAAAAATATACATTGTTCAGACCATTACAAGAGTTACCAAGGATAGCCTAGGTACTTTAAACAATAGATTTGGGTCAGATATTCCCAGACCATACTACTTTGTGGTATTCCCAGAGCGAAGTATTCATTTGTCTATAAATAAATGCAAGTGAAATGGATTCTTAATTTAAGTACCTATTTCTTGGAATCGGTGACAATTGATTAACTTTGTTGCTATGGCTCTATCATAAAAGTTAATTGAATAATTAAACAATTCCACTAAAAAACGTAAATTTATATTTTTGTATTATTTTTATTGCAAAAACCAGCAACTGCAGTTCAGATTTGTTGCAACCAGGAAGCGCTCAATCCAAACGCAATTTTACAATGTAATGAAAATCAATTAAATGAAGTGCGAAAACTATACAAATATGATGTTCGTAATAGGTTACTGTAGGATATCGATTTATTTGAAGATTGGATAAAGAAACAGAATCATTTCAGGGTGCGAGAATTCGGTAAGTTTTTTTGGGAGATTTAGTAATGTGTTCTGCTATTATTATCAAGGCCATGTTGTCCCAGCTGTAAAACGTGCTCTTTGCAATCCAATGACACCAAATGCAGTCTCGGCCCAGCAGCAAAGACTTTTAATAATGTATGTGTGGTTTTACCATTGGCTCTGTAGATTATCAGTGCCTCGGCCTCCGCGTCTGTTTGTTGAACACAACCAGGAGAATATTGTTAATACCTATTTGCCCACAGATCGGGAATATCTGGAAAGGTACCTTATCAGTAATAAGGGATCAATTGAGAGAGCGAAGAAGCACTTTGATATTCTGTGCACAAGCAGAACTTTGATGCCGGAATTCTTACAATGTTTTGACATCCGAAACGAATTTCAAGTGCTCCGGAGCACTATGTAAGTTTTTTCTGTACCTTCAAGTAATGAGATTAACCACCCGTCTAATAATTTTTCAATAATGAACTAAAATAACGATTGAAATTATAAGATACAATAAGATAACGAAATTATTTTCGAGCTTTACGGGCAAACGAGCATCTTACTGCTTCATAATAAAGTTACTTACTGGCAATGCAGGGTTACGTACTTGAGCATATTATTAGGCTCTGGTTGAAGAGTGCAGTGCCTTCTTGCCTTACAAAACTTTTCAATATAAAACATTGGGCAGCGCTGCAATTATTGTAAGCGCCAGCGTACGGAGTGACGAAATGAGAAGGTAATTTGCCTTGTGGTAAGCGCTTCATCATAATCAACATCATCAATCTATATACGTCCACAACTGGACCTGCCTCTTCCAGTGAACGCCACTACCAGCCGCTTTTCACAAGTTGTCATTCTATCTGCCCAGCAGGCGTCTTACACTAAGTTTGCTTAAACGATATCTCCACTCTAGAATTTCTTTACCCCGGTGGTTGTCGGTTCTTCGATTGATGTATCCAGCCCATTGCCACTTTCAGTAACTTAGGTTCTCTGCTAGATCACATCATTTTGGATCTTATCTTTATTATGAACCAATCTCACTGCAAGTTTCCACGATTTGGCTCCGTATGTCTTGACTGGTAGGACACACGCATTGAAAATTTCACACTGTGCCGATAAAGTTTACCAACTGCTGCCTATCATCATCATCAGCCTATATGATTGTGTCCACTGCTGGACGTAGGCTTCTCTTAATGCACGCCACTGATCTTGGTCTTCAGCTCTCCTCATCCATTTTCTTCTGGCTGCTTTTCGCAGGTCACTCCACCTGAACACAGGGCGTCCTACACTAATTTTGCCTTAACGTGGTCTCCACTTGAAAACTAGTCTACTCAAACGGTTATCGGTTCTTCTGGAAATGTGAACAGCCTACTCCCACTTTAGCTTTCTTATCCTTAGAGATATACTACAATCACATCCATAAAATTCAAGAGGAATGCTGTTTCCTGAATTTCCTTAGCTGGTACTCATGCTCGGGATGAGAGGAGGAGGGCTTGAACCAAACGGTCAAAAAAACTGGAAATGTAGAATACATTTTATATTGTAGCTATTTTGGAGTCATGCCTAAGCCAACGCTGGACAATTATCGAGTGGCAATAACAAACTCATTTGGATACAATGAGAAGTTGGATATCATTTCATACTTCAGATATGTGTTCGTGGTAAGAAGACAAAAAATATTGCTGACCTTAATAATAAAATTTCTGAAATATGTTTTTAATATAGGAATCTCAATAGCTTCTAGCGAGCTTACCATCAGCTACATCATTGCTTTCAATCTGGTGAGATCGTGGTCAAACGCATGGTGTGTCCTAAATATCTCGTTTCTAATGTTTATACTTCTAGTGTTTGTGACCATGTCAGTTATAAACCATAAATATTTACACATCATGGCAAAAAAGGTTTTGGTGAAAATTTGGACAAAAATAAGGTACCGTTTTTAGATTTTTTACTCTATTACAAAAAACTAAACTGTTTAATTTTATGCTTAACTTAAAAATAATGGATCTATTTTATTTAACGTTTTGCACTTACAGTTTTCAGAATGTTAGTTTAGGAGGTATTATATTGTTAATCGACTTTAAAAATGGACAAGGTTTTCCAGTCGTCCGAAGTCTTTCTTTTTTACTAAGTGTGTGTGGGTGTGTGGGTGTGTGCGTGTGTGTTGTGTTTCTGTGTTGTGTATGTTACCTCATATCTTCGGTATTTATGAACCCATTATTATCATTGTTTTATTCAAACGAGTAGATATTTAGTAGTCTCATTAAAATTTAATTAAAACTTAAACTCAATACCTTACTATCTTTTAAAAAAGTTTCTCATTGCTTAAAGTAGGTATTTGATAAGTACCTGTTTTCATTGTTTGTGCTGTTCATGCAAGAATTGTTTAAACAGCAATAGCTAATATCATTTAAAGTACTTACGTGTGTGCAACCGCTTCAAAGCGGTTACTAGGTACTAAAATTTGCTACTGGCACAGTATTAAACTAATATTAGTCTAAAAAACCACTCTTAAAGGTCTATTTTTCTATCTGGAACACATTTACTTCCGGAGATATTAATTATTAAGGGCAATCAAATAATTTTTACACTTGGAAAATTAAAATTGCTGCCATTAATAGCACAGCACACCTACCCTTTGGTAGTATTATGTGTTTAACACACTGTTTAAGTCACCGAGTTTTGAGTCCAGACATATTTTTTATAATTTTATGTACCTAATACTGATGTTGATAGATACTATAGTTTTTTTATCCAATGAGTATATGAAATATCATGCTTTACCTATCCCGCATAACTGCGCGCTGAATACGGCGGATGGGAATCAAATCTAGCTACTTTTAGCATCCAGGACATAGTTTTAGTCTATAATGTACAGAAACATAGTTAAACGGACGAAAACACGGCACGCTTTAATTTAAACAGGAAAACTGGACTTATACAGACAAACATGCCCACACAGCTTCCCACTGTCTTGCTTCATGTGCATCAACAACAGAGATTACGCAGATTGTAGCGCGAATGAGAGTCACTGCAACACGTGCTATACAAACGCGTCTCCAATTGTGACTAAGGCCAAAGAAGGCCAATTTAGTGCGTTGCACCTAATTTATGCGGTCCACGGCCGCGGTGCTGGTAGGTAGGTACCATCTTCTCACTTTTATTTAGATCTATGTTCAGAAACCTAAAATTTACTTCTATTATTCCTAGGATACAATGGGCAACCGTCTAAAAGGTTTACATTTTCTAAGCGGTTCAAAGTTCTTCGATACAATATTAAGTCTGTTCAGAAGCGTCATGAGTGACAAGTTAAGGAAAAGACTAAACGTCCACGATTCTATTGAGTCACTTCACACATTCATAGACAAGGATATTCTGTCCATAGATCCATGGCCTCATGACCTGGTCAGCCACCAGATCTTCACTCTCCTTATCACAAAAACTTTCGGGGAAATTAACAAATACATAAGTAAAAAATATTAAAAAATGGTTCAGTAGTTTTTGAGCGGGAAACGGAAGACTGATTGCTTCATAGATTTCCTAGTACATACGAGGCGGCCAGTGGGAGTTGTCACGTCACACCGCAAACGAGTGACGAGTTATTTTGCTTTTCGAAAAGTCTTGCTGCAAAAGTGGAATACCTTCCTCATTTTTCAAAATATTTGAATAATTCTTTCAAAGGGCTTCATTGCAAGCTTACTTTGATTTTTACAAGCTTAAAAGAGAATAATGAAAACTTCCCCATTGTTAGCAGTTGCACTGGCCAATGGGTGGTATGACAAACTCTGAAGTTGGCACTACCTCACTCAACATACATACATACATACTTAGTTTAATAATTGTAACTTTTAAACTTTCGCGATTCGAACACATAGTTAAATATTTAAACGGGACTTAATCGCGCTGAAAACTTAATATTTATTTACCTCGACGTTTCGATCAAGTTGCATTGATCGTGGTCACAAGAAGACTGAAGTAGCGGGTGTCAGCGTCGAGAAGGGCGAGCGTTGTCTCCAACTACCCGCATTTGGTTTTGTAAAAATTCAGAATTGTCACGACACACTACACTAACGACATCTGCAGATATCTTCTGACATAAACTGCGACGCGAACACTTGCTTATCACGGGATTCCAGGACGCAGCCAACTTGAAACCATCCTCTCGGTTGAAATTGGGATACTTTTTAATTTCAACCGCTTCACGTACAATCCTGGAATAGTAGTGACGTTCCGTGGAGAGGATCTTCGGGTCATGGAGTTCAATCCAGTGATTAGGGCCCGATTCGAGCAAATGCTCAGCGATTGAAGAATTTATTTATCTGGCGGTTCTTTACAGCTGCAATGTGTTCTTTGACCCTTTCCGCTATAGTACGCTTGGTTTGTCCAATGTATGAACTACCGCAGCTGCAATCTATTTTATATAAGCCAGGAGTTTGAAAAGGAATGGCATCTTTCGGTGTTCTAACATGCCTTGCTAACTTGGATAAAGGAGTATAAACAGTCTTGATAGACAAGTCCTTTAATAAAGCACCGACTTAATCCGTCACTCCTTTTACATAAGGCATGAAAGCCGGCTGTCTATCGACATCAGACCTACTCTTTTTATATCTGCGTCTAGGACGCCAACGTCTGGTCACCACATATCCGTTTCGCTTGAGTACCTCCTGAACATGAGACACTTCGGCATCCAAATGTTCAGGGTCACAGAGGGCATGAGCTCTGTCTAAAAGTGATCTGGCTACTGATTGTAAATGCCGCGGGTGGTGATATGAAAAGGCGTTGAGGTATCTGTCAGTGTGTGTTGGTTTCCTATAATCAGAATGAGATAACGAGCCATTAGGTCTCACCGACACTCTGACATCCAGGAAAGCTAACGTTTTCTCCACCTCCATTTCATAGGTAAACTTGATGTTGCCATGGATCGAGTTTAGATGACCCAAGAATTGTTCCGCTGTCTGTTCATTGACTTTCATGATACATATACATCATCCACATAACGCTTCCATATCTTCACCGCAAACGATTGTAGATCTATGGCCTTCTCAAAATGCTCCATCCAAATATTGGCCAGAACAGGTGCCACTGGACTACCCATAGCGACGCCATCTATCTGGAGGTAATGCTGTCCACGGTACAGAAAGTAATTTCCTTCTAGGCAATTCCTCAGCAAAACAATCAAATTTTCTGAGAGATGGTTCTCCCTTAACTTTTCCCTTACGATTTCAAGGCACTCTTTTACTGGAACATTGGTGAAAAGAGATTCCACGTCGAAACTCACCTTGATGTCGTCTGGTTCCAGTTTAAGATCCTTGATAATCTCGACAAAATGACGAGAGTCAGTGGAATGGCAGACATCCCAGTAGAGATTTTTGGTGCTCTCTTGTCTAACGGGCCTATTTCCGAAGCACCGGTAGAGTCAGAAGGAAATTTCCTTTCTAGTGTGATTTTAACTCTGTTGGCACATGAAAGGGAAATTTCCTTTTCAAACTTAAATTATACTTAGTTTAACAAAATTTTATTGAATTTAATCTTTTAATTATATTTTATGTACATATTTCTCCTTGTTTATGAGACGCTAATTGTTTGTTTGTTTGTCGTATGAAGTAGTGCTGGCCTCTGATGTCAGTTTGTCAGGCCGCGCGAGGGCCTCTGACATGCCTTAACGACTGTAATTTTAATCAATGACAGCAGGGACCAACGGCTTAACGTGCCCTCCGAAGCTCGGAGCAATGGAGAACCTCAAACCTGGTATCGTTGGATTTTAAGATGCACTATTAAACCGTCAGGCTACCATCGCTCAAAGCAAATTTTTAATGTTTTTTTTTATTTTGACTTAAAACTGTTATTTTTTGCCTAATTGCAATTAAATACTTTGAATTTTATTATATCTTTATGCTCGATTGTGATTTAAAACTTTATATCACTTGTAACAACAAATAATAAATTCTGCAGGACAAAATCTCTCTATCTTGTATAGATACACTGAAATTTGATAATCTATCAAATATTTAAAAGTTTTTAAATGTTTTTCCGAAATGTTATTCCAAGCAGTGAGTACCGAGGAACACATGAGTCAAGTTTTTAGAAACGGCATCCACCAACGAATCGTGCAGACTGACGTCCAAGTTCAACGAAGAATATTCTGGAACACCGGGCTCCTTCAAGATAATGTGTCTTGACTAAACAATAGTAATACTATAGTGATAACAATTTATTTAATAGAAAAAAAAATGAAACGGGGGCTAGTGTTAACTATTTTTTTAAAACTCCTAATAATTTTATTGACCGAAAGAGCGCGAAGCGTGAGTGAAGATTCTCCGTTTCAGCTTGGGCAAAATTGCTTTCGTATGTCCGGCTGTTCTCCTCTACAGGTCGCATTTTTCAACCGATTCTCTTAAAATTTTGTAAGCAGGTTCGATAATTATATGTTTTTTTGTCCTTTCAATTTTTTGTAATTTTTCATAATGGCTGAGATATGAAAAAAACAGCCAATTCGAAGAATATAAAAAAATGACACACAATTTTTTGTTACCCTTACTCATCATCATCATCATCATCATCATTCCAGCCTTTAAAAGTCCACTGCTGAACATAGGCCTCCCCCAAAGAGCGCTATGACAAGCGATCTTGTTCCACCTCCATCCACCGACTTCCTGCGATGGCTACAATGTCGTTGGTCCATCGTGTACCCCCCACACTTCGCTTGCTTGTTCGTGGTCGTTATTCGAGAACCTTTATTCCCCAACGGTTGTCAGTTCTGCGACTTATATGTCCTGACCATTGCCACTTTAAATTGCAAACTCTGAGAGCTATGTCGGTAATCTTCGTTCTTCTACGGATTTCCTCTTTCCGGATTCTATCACGTAGTGAAACACCAAGCATAGCTCTCTCCATTGCGCGCTGCGCAACTTTGAGCTTGTGTATGAGACCAATAGTTAGCGATCACGTTTCAGTGCCGTACGTCATCACTGGCAACACGTACTGATTATAAACTTTCGTCTTGAGGCTCTGTGGTATCTGCGACGAGCAGATATGGCGTAATTTCCCGAATGCTGCTTATCCGAGTTGGATTCATCGGTTGACCTCTTTGTCGAATTTGGATCTACCCAGTTGGATTATCTGATCCAAGTACTCGTAGACATAGTGATCAACAGCTTCGATAATATCGTTCCCAACATAAACCGGCACCGGTACGACATGGGTATTTGACATGGTGTTCGTCTTGCCCATGTTCATATTAAGACCCACCTGTTGGGAAACAATATTGAGGTCACTGAGCATTGTGCTTAGGTCTTCCAGGGTTTCAGCCATGATAACTATATCATCAGCAAATCGAAGCTGAGTGATGTATTTGCTATTGATGTTAACACCAAATCCGTTCCAGTTCAGAAGCTTGAATATATCTTCCAGTGCAGAGGTGAACAGTTTCGGAGAAATTACATCTCCCTGTCTCACCCTTTTTTGCAACTGGATAGAATTCGTGCTCTGATCCTGAAGACAAACTGTCATGGTGGCCTTGCTGTACAAACACTTCAACACTTCGATGTACCGGTAATCAATCTGACACCACTGTAATGACTGTAGCACTGCCCAGGTCTCGACTGAATCAAAGGCTTTCTCGTAGTCCACAAACGCTACACACAGTGGCCGATTACACTCTTCGGTATTCTGTATTATTTGCCGGAGCGTATGGATGTGGTCTACGGTGTTAAAGCCTTTCCGGAATCTAGCTTGTTCGGGAGGCTGAACCTACGAGCGAGACGGTTTGTAACTACTCTCGAACAGCTTATAGCTTATTGTGTGTTGTGCTTTGGAGTAATCAACAAATGCTAAATATAAATGATGGTTGAATTCTACGTATTTTTTCTAAAATTTCGTTGATAGCTTGAAGGTGGTCCGTAGTGGAGAGATCGCGGCGGAATCCTGCCTGCTTGGGGGTTGATGTTTATCGAGTGTGCGAGATATCTTGCTTTCTAAACCTTTAAACAAGCTTTGCATACCTAGGTGTGAGACAAGGCTGATAGGACAATAGTTTCTTAAATCAGATTTATCACCGTTTTTGTGTAAAATGATGATATTGGAGTGACAAAAAGGTTTTCGCAAGTAACAGTTTTAAAAATATCGTTAAATAAGTTTTTTTTGTTACCCACTGCTGAAGGAGGAGTGGTTCCCCATATCGGAGGTATTCAGTGTTGATACCATCATCCCCAGGTGTTCTGTTGTATTTCATGTTGCACAATGCGCGATGCACCTCATAGCCGGTGATTGGTGAAATATTTTTGGAACATAAATGCGTGTTAGATGTTTTTTTGGGGAATCGACTCGTCAGAGTAGAGAGATCTGTGAAATTCAAGAAAAGTATAAGATATAAAATAGATAAATATATTTAGAAATTATATGTATATCTAACTAATGGCCTATTTTATCAGCTGATGACGCCGAGCGTGAGGCGGCCACCTTGTTGTGCTCCTCTCGCATCGCGGAAGATAATATTGGCCCAACATGACTTATCGTTTGCAGTTAGGAAATTAATGGACAAACAAACTCTTCAACAACAAACCCCTCTATAGGACCAGATGAAATTCCATATTTCTTGGTTAAAGATCGCTATGCGTATTCAAGCTACCCTCTATTGCACATTTTTAAATTGGTCAAAGGTACCGCAAAGTACCCCTTGGAGTGGAAAATCTCGAGAGTCACTCGTACACCCAAGTATGAAATCCATGATGAGTGATGGTTCCAGAGCAGAGATTGAAAATTATAGGCCTATAGCTGCTCTGTCGACATTCGGCAAATTATTAGAATTGATTCTGAACCGCCACATCACCAGTCAGGTAAATACGCAATTCACTGATACTCATCACGGGTTTAAGGCAGGCAGATCTACTGCCACTAGCCATATTCAGATTACTCCGTAATTAAGGGCAAACATCGCTCAAAGATCAATGTGGAGCAAGAAATGAAAGTAGAGTGTCAAGACTTATCCCACGATTAGAAAAAAATCGTTGAAATCACCAAACTCGTTACATTAATTAAGTTGCCATTGTATTTCATTTTCTATTTTTCTACAATTAAAATTATTATAAACAAGCTATGCCCGCGGCTTCGCACGCGTGTGTGCTATTCCAGGACCTAAAATACCAACAGCCAACATTTAATCAAAATTCCTTCAGCCATAAAAAAGATTTTTATCAATTGCTCTGCTTGTACACATTATTTTGAGATACTAAGTACACCAGTTTTTAAGTCAAACCCTAAACTATCCATCAGTCAAAAGCACATCACAATCGGTGATCACCGGTTTTCACGTGATACGCGAACAAACAAACAGACGCAGATAAACAGAAACACGATTAAAAAAATTATATGTAGGTATGATACACGAAAAATAAATCAAATTTATAAATGTGATATCATTTGAGTAACATTACAATAGATAACTGTGCAATATTAATAACAATTTACATTTCTTGAAAAATCTGATTTCCTTAATTTTACGTTTGGTCCAGATTTCAGGGGAAATTTTGGTCCTACAAAGTTTCACTTGTACATAACTTAAAGTTAAATAATTGTTCTACATTTTTTTCTGTTGTTTTTTTCGTAGAATGAGTATTATAGACGATATTCTGCTCGGAAGGCGGCTAAAACTACAATTTCGAACTTTTTAGGAAAAATTGGCAATGTTTGAAGTACTGCATCTCAGGTTTTTCAAACAATAACAGAGCTGCGGTTGGACTCAAATTATATTAAATTTTGTTTTATTTATAAGTATTGCAGATAACATTTCCGTAGGAAGCACTTTTTAGAAGTTATAAGCCAAAATCTGAGAAAACACTAAAAGTTTTTCGAGCACCACGAAGTTAGCTTAGGTCTTTCGAAGCTGCAAATTTAATTTTACACTACTGGTATCTATCCTAACAACATCCTAAAAGAGAAACTTCCAAAAAAAAGTAAGTATCTTTAATACACAAAATTGGACCCGTTACAGTTTGCTGATCGCCCGCAAAAATAATAACACATAGTAGGCGAAAGTTTTTATGTATGTAATCATAATCATTTATTTAATTAAGCCAATTTATATGTCAAAAATACAAAATGTTACATCGTGTTTATTTACACTTGTTAAACAATAGTGGGCACTGGTCACCTAGTGATAACTCCAAAATGTAAATGTTCAATATGAGCGTTTCAAACTTTAAAATATTCTTACAAATCGGGTTTTGCCCAGTTCTCTTAACTTTTTCTAATAAAATACTCTATTATTGTAGCAAATGAATATCAGATTGATTTAATTATGAATATAGCCTATTTAGTGAATAAAACAGGACTTATTTACAGTTGATCAAATTTGCATACTAAACAATGCAAGGAGTTATCAGTTATCTTATCACTTATCAATAACGCTACTAAGAACTATTCATAATAAAACAAAATTTGAATACAACGAAATGAAAGAGTTGACGTAATCAACAAAGCTCTTGGAAGAGATTATGAGCTAATAATTTCAGAAAACAAACTTGCAACTACTGTAGCAACTTTTATTTCGAAATCTGAATGATATACAAAAAATAGAAATAGAAATATGCCATATTATACAAAAACGCATAAACATTGGTTTATGAAGTTTTTGTGACCGGAATTTTAATACAATCATCATCATCAATATCATCCACAACACAAAAATCACCCAGAACAGCCAAATTTCAAAAGTTATGTTTTAGGCAGCAGCATAGGTTGAAGAGAAATCTTGCAACGGCTCTGACCTCTGAACCACAAATTAAAGTAATAAAAGCTTTTCTAAATTCAGTTAGTACAGAAAGAGGAGAACAGTTGACATACAAAGCTGCTCAAGATTTAGAACATGTTATTACTACCTGCCTCGAGACTTTTAACAACGCTACCACTGTTTCAACTCAGTTACACCAATCAACCAAAGCGTCTGTATCTTTGCAATCTCTGCTCCAACATACCTTTCAGTGCATTGTCTACCTTTCTGAGGAATTGTTATCACAACTTTGTGGGAACAAAAATGTTTTTCAAGGAACCTTGGGATTCGACGGCAGTACTGGGCAGTCATTATAAAAACAAACTTTTGCTGAAGAAGGTCAGGGCGAAAATAGTATTTACGCAACAACTTTCATACCACTACAGGTCACCAATAAAGACAACGTTATTATATGGCGAAATTTTACATCTCAAGGATCTAACAAAAGGGGAAAGTGAAGAACTACAGCAGTATTTTAATACACCAGTAGTCATTTTTGCTGATGACAATATTTTCGAAGATTGAATTTATATCCAACATAGGTTTTATTAATTTGGTACGTTAACAGCATCTTTATCATTTTCTCGTTATAGATGTAATACGAGAAAATATCTTCTTTAGATATATTCTTGTCTCCGAATGGCTCTGTCAGAATAGTACAATATTTAATATGGCTAAATCTTAACAAATTTTCGGGCTTAGTTTCGGCTTAAAGAGTGACAACCCTGAGTAATAATTTTATTCTAAGATATTTTCCGTATTCCATGAGACATGTGAATGGTTATTTTTGTGCGAATAGTGTATAGTCAGGGTTTTAAATTGATATAAAAATTAGACGCTAATACGGCAGAATTCCGAAGAATGTTTGTTTTTTGTGAAAAATATCGATACATTCATTTCCATAAGGACTACAGGGCTACAAAAACTTTCTATGAATGCGCTTTTGTAGTGCTATTAAAAAGAAATTATTCTGTATCTGTATACATTTTAGACTAGAATTATTTTTCTGATTTTTGTCCAAAAATGTGTGTTAAATTCGAATATTTTCTTCTCCTAAACTAAACAAAACTAGCACTCGAGATTTTACTCGTTGGTTTCAAATCAAACTAATCGTCGGTTTGTGTGAGAAAACAAGGATGTCAAATTTTTGGGACCCATAACACATTGTGCAGCGTCTGGAATATTAAATAACAAAACATTACAGAGTAAGCATTAGCATGTTAGCAAAACAAACATTAAAAGTCGAGACAAATACTTACTTTGGAACTGGTCTCTAGAGTCATTGAGAATAAGCGGTACGTCCTGGAATTCTTCTTCATTGTTCATGCTATTGCGTCTATTGACGCTAGCTTCTCCAGAAACAATAATTAATATTTAATTAGAATAAAATTGCAGCAAATGCCGCGGAAATAATATTGAGTATTGTTTGATTTTGATTGATAGACAAGTCCGTTCCTTTTCGTTTTTTTAATTTGAGCAAAAATTTACAAGTGTGGAGTTATCAACCATGTACATTTAAGCAGTAATCCGCTTAAAACCGTTTGGGGAAAAGTCAGTAAGTGATCTTATCAGTATTTTACCAAAAGTTTATAAAAGTCTACGGAGTTATGCCTAACGTACCACACACGTTGCGAGGTTTCTACCGGAGCTGGAGATATAACGATTAGACCAAAAAAAACCTTGACTCCGATAAAACACGATAGTACTCATAACAAAAATACCATAATTTTGGAGTTATCATTATTTGACCGGTGACCACTGAGTCATATACACAAATAAAAATTACATATAAAAAAATTGTAAGTACATTGAAATCAAAATAGCCTAAAAAATGTAAAAATTAAAAGAAATGAAAAATAATCATAATACATTCGTCATAAAACAAATGCTCAATGAGCCAGATTTGTAGACGAGACTGGAAGCTGCATATTACAGGGTGCGTGTGTGTGAATGTGTGTGAGTGTGTGTGTGTGTGTGTGTGTGTCTGTGTGTGTGTGTGTGTGTGTGGGTGTGTGTGTGTGTGTGCGTGCGTGCGCGTGCGTGCGCGTGCGTGCGTGCGTGTGTGTGTATGTTTGTTACTTCTTCCCGTTTAAATGGAGGGATTTAAGTATAGTTCTAGGCTAATAAAAATGATACACATTCAAGGTCGTGCGAGCTGAATTGCACTTTATTGCGTCGCAGCAAGAGTCGCTTTTTATTTCATTATTGTCTTAGCGGAGTGATCTTTCTGTACTTAGTACCTAAAACATTTTCTTTTGTGGTAGTAGTAGATATATTTTTCCTATTTATGCATAAAATCGAGGAGCCCGCACGTTACTGATGCAAACAAAACATATCGATTTAAATAACTAAACGCTCTTATAATTTGTAGAAAATACTGTAAAGTACCTAAGTAAGTACCTACTAATTATGATAGCTAAAAGAAATAGCAGCTATGGCAGCAATTTTAAAAAAGTTTTCTTTCTATCTGAGCGTTTAATCGTTGGAAAATTGATTAAAGTCAAGGTATGTACCTACTTAACTAAAAGATACGTATTTGCGCATTACAATAATACCAACAATATACATGATTAAAAATTAAATAATATCGTGAACCAAACAATTTTAATATTGCTCATGAAACAGTAACTATCTCAGTGATAGAGGCCGAGCGATCGATCCATCGTCGCCGGGTTCGATTCTTGGCCCGCACCGTTTGGCACTGAAATTAAAATATATATAACATTTGCCCGAAACATTAATGCACTTATTTGGCTTGATGATAAGAAATGCCAAACATACCTCTCCTCACCACGAAAAATAAATAGTTTCCCAGCTCTATCCAATATCCTAAATATTGCTCAACATTATTAAATCACTAGCTACGCCCCACGGTTTCACCCCGTGGATGATGATGGATGGGGATGCTATTCAAAAGTAGCCTTTTTTATTACGGACTAGGCATTCGTTTGACCACGATCTCACCTGATGGAAAGCGATGATGTGGTCGAAGGTGCAGCACGCTTGCCTAGTAGATACCTATTCACTCTTGACTTGAACACACCTATGTGTTTATCCAAAAATAAGCCATCCTGGTAATCCATTCAGCCATTTGAGCGTGAAGGAGTAAAAAAAAATAAACGTTAAAAATAAGTAAAAACCGACTTCAAAGTGATTAAAATAATCTTATGTGGGAAACAGTTAAGGAAGTCTGTGCCGTTGATTTGGTTAGATTTAAGAAAATTGGGCACCGACTTACTTAACTGTTTCCCGCATAAGATTATTTTAATCACTTTGAAGTCGGGTTTATCATATTTTTTTAAAGTTTATTTTATTTCCCTATTTTGAGTAGCGTAAACAATACACGAACATGCGATTAAAGCAATCGCAAGTGACTTGCTGTTATCGATTGAGGAGTTTTTTTGTATCTCCGAATGTCTTCATCAGATTTTCACCAAATTATATGTATGGGACCATACCTAAAGCATATCCTATTCTATAAAAAAAAACTTCAAAATCGACCCACATTTGACGGAGATATCACGTCATAACGTGGGTATAAGTTAATAAAATTATGTCATCTCCTAATTTTCCACTCTTAGAGTAGGAATATTTTCATGAAATTTAAATTGGCCTACCCCTGAGGCATGCCCCATTCCATTAAAAAAATATTTTTTGAAATCGATCCACAATTGCCGGAGATAGACAGTAACAAACATACAAAAAAACATATGAGATGATGAGATGATGATGAATTGAGAACCTCCTCTTGAAGTCGGTTGAAATACACACTCATATTTCTAGATAAAATATGGCGCTAATCGTTTTTTATGCATTTTATAACGTTTTTAATAGACTGTCAGTTCTAATCTATGTTTTGCATTGCGCTTACGAAGTTTCTGCTCGAGAGGGTATTCATTTTTAAAACTCTAAGCTTTGATTGGCCTGTTTACGACAGTGGCACTACACTTCTCTGATTTTATAATACAAGTGTGATAGCATAGAATACCTAATAAGTGATAGTGTGATATTAGTGTGATTTAACCGCGCTATTTATTGGATAAGAAAACCGAAAAGAAGAACTTAGAAGTGTGGTACTTAGAATTTTATTAATTTATCCCAACTTGCTACACTTCTCGGATTTGTGAGTGATTTTACCGCGCTATTTATTGGATAAGACATAGGTACTTAGAGTTTTATTAATTTATCCCTTCTTCGTCACGCCCACAACTAATCTATGTCTATACATATCTACAGTTTTTTTGTTATAGCAGTAAGTAACAAAAAGTCTATACAAGGAAGATAATTTAAAAAAACAAGCAGTCTAGGGGATTTAAAATAAGCTACTCAAAATGTTTTTTTTTATATGGTGTCTGTTTGTCTGATTGTTTGTTCACGCATCACGTATAAACTACAGGACCGGTTGCAATGCGGTTACCACTGTTGGACAGCTTTGATTTTGAGTTAAAATATGTATCTCAATCCGAAGATTAAAAGACTCAATCGATAAAAATATTTTTGAGGGCTGTATATTGGTATTTTAGGCCTTGGAATAGCACAGCGTACTTTAAACCTAGAGAAATAATCACGCGTGCAAAGCCGTGGGCACAGCTAGTATGTAAATATTTAAAATTATATAATACCTGCGTACATTTGAAAGATTGTTGTTAAATTATTACTTATTTGTTACATCAATAATTTTTTACTACAATAAAATTGTATATTTATTATGCAATAAAAAATAGAAATATGAATAATAAATAACAAGGTTAACCTGTGTCTTGGAGATCTCAAGCGCGTTACGTAGGTGCGTACGTAACACGGTCAAGTTTAACGTCTCACTTACGTGAGGTTAAATTTAATCAATAGATTACTAGGGCCAAATATAGCAAACAAAATAGCTGGGCGATCGTTATTTTTATTTTTTCTATTTATGGTGTGGCCATATATAGAAAAAATAAAAAGTTGGGGAAATGAGGGAGGATGAAGGTTTGGAGAAGTGGAGGAAGGTGAAGGAAAGTGAGGGGAAGGCAGTGTGGGAAGTGAACTAATGGTGGGGGATGTCGGAAAGGGTGTGGAAAGGGTGGAAGGTGGGGCAGTTGGTGCGAAGAGGGGGAAGACCGAAAGCCGACACCCCTTGCATGACATGCCCGACCATTTGTCCACTTCCCACTACCCTCCCCTCACTTTCCCCCACCTTCCTTTACTTCCCAAAACCTTCATCCCCATATAACCCCAGTTTTTTTTCTTAGTATTGGCATATCGAAAGGTAACGATCGCGCAGCGATTTTGTTTGCTGAATACGACCCCTAGGAACAGAGGAAGGAAGCTTTTCAATGATCCAGCCAGAACGCGATGACTACTGAACATGGGTATCCCTCATAATAGGGAATGTGCTGTAATTAGCACGCTTGACAGGCGACTTCGTGATTGCAGTAGTTGTTGACGGAAAAAAAACTGCGGCGATTTTCTGAATTCCCTTGAAGGTGGTTCTCGCAGCACCCGCGGATTGAGAAGAGGTGGATCCATTAGCAAGCCGGCCTACATGGCCCAAAGCAACCAAAGCATTATCTTATAAGTACAGACAATTTAAAAAAAAACACGAAAAAAAAAACAAACAATAACTAAAAAGTCAAAAACAAGAAATAAATAAAGTTGTCATTGCAGTTGGGGCACTTCTAAGATAAAGTGTTCCACAGAACGTTCCGCATTTATTTATTGAGCATTTATTTTGAAATATTTAGTGAAAAATTTTGAATTATAGAAATAATATATATTTATTTCAGGAAGGTGCTCATCTAGCCCTTTAATTTGATACCCATATTGCAAAATTCAAAGAAAGCATTTTTTTTCGCTTCTGAAAATGAAGCCATACTGCCGTCATATTGATTTTAAAAGAAAATCCTATACGAGTATGTATAGCCTATGTTACTCGGTAAGATGTAAGGATTCTAACGATACCCCCACATCAAAATCTATTCGGCATTTAAAAGTTAGGGTGGAATAAAGAGACCCGCATACATACTTACATACATACATATATACATACATACATACATACATAAATACATACATACATACATACATACATACATACATACATACATACATACATACATACATACATACATACATACATACATACATACATACATACATACATACATACATACATACATACATACATACATACATACATACATACATACATACATACATACATACATACATACATACATACATACATACATACATACATACATACAAACATACATGAATCCTTAAAACATAAGACTCCTCTTTTGGGCAGTCATGTAAAACTAGCTATTGTTCAGACCCTTACAAGAGTTACCAAGGTTAATTTAGGTACTTTAAAAAGTTAAACAATAGATTTGGGACAGATATTCTCAGACCACACAACTTTGTGGTATTCCCAGAGTGAAGTATACATTCGTCTATGAATAAATGCAAGTAAAACCGATTCTTAATTTAAGTATTTATTTGAATCGGTGTCAGTTGATTCACTTTGTTGCTATTGCTCTGCCATAACAGTTAATTAAATAATTAAAATAACAACTAAATAAAAAAACGTATACTGTTATTATCGTATTATTATTGTTGAAAGAACTCGCAGTTCAGATTTGTTTCAACATGGAAGCGCTCACTCCAACCGCAATTTTACAATTTAATGAAAATCAATTAAATGAAGTGCGAAAACTATACAAATATGATGACCGTAATAGGTTACTGCAGGATATCGATCTATTTGAAGATTGGATAAAGAAACAGAATCATTTCAGGGTGCGAGAATTCGGTAAGTTTTTTGGGAGATTTAATAAAGTGTTCTGTTATGATTACTATTATTATCAAGGCCACGGTGGCCCAGCTGCAATACGTACTCTTTGTAACCCGATGACACCAAATACAGTATAGGCCCAGCAGCAAATACTTTTAATAATTTATGTGCGGTTTTACCATTGGCTCTTTAGATTGCCAGTGCCTCAGCTTCCTCGTCTGTTTGTTGAACACGGCCAGGAGAATATTTTTAATACCTATTTGCCCACAGATCGGGAATATCTGGAAAGGTACCTTATCAGTAATAAGGGATCAATTGAGAGAGCGAAGAAGCACTTTGATATCCTGTGCACAAGCAGAACTTTGATGCCAGAGTTCTTACAATATTTTGACATCCGAAACGAATTTCATGCGCTCCGTAGCACTACGTAAGTTATTTCAAGCAATCTACTTACATGTTATTAATTTGTAGCTTTGCGAATATTCAATCTTATAAGTTTTCAAGAACGTAATCTAACTGTTTCCGTTGAAATTACAATATACAATGCGATACATAAATGATCTTCGGAAGCCGTATTAAAAGTATAGATTAGCCTTAGTTTGAAGAGTGCAGTGCCATGTCTTACAATACTTTTCAATACAAATTCGTGAGCGGCGCTACAATAGTTGTAACCAGCCTTGGCGCCTATGGAGTGCTACAATAGTTGTAACCAGCCTTGGCGCCTATGGAGTGATGAGTTGAGAAGGCTGTTCGCCTAATGGTATGCGCTACATCAACATCATCAGCCTATATTCGTCCACTGCTGGACCTGCTAGCCGTTTTTCGCAAGTCGGTATTCCACCTGGACTGAGCGTCCTGCACAACGTGTACTTAAGCAAACGAAGTATAGGACGCCCTACGGCCAAGTGTAGGACGGCCTCCAGCCAGGTAAACGAGTTCTGGATTCAATGCAATTTCCACTCTAGAAGTAGTTTACCCAAACGGGGTAACGGGGGATTGTCGGTTGTCGGTTCTGACTTCTGTGAGAGATGTGATCAGCCCATTGCCACTTCATCTTTGAATTCTTTGAGCTAAGCGGCATTAAACTTATGAACCAATCTCACCGTGAACGTTTCAGCTCCATAGGTCATACTGGCCGTGGCGGTCTCGGCAGAATAAGACCCCTCCCAATCCTCCCATCCGGATGTCGTAAGAGGCGACTAAGGGATTACTCACTGGAAGATGGGCAGCGTCACTGCGGTCACCAATCCACCTGCCAAAACGGCCCCCAGTCCCCAGTGGCTCCGTTATTCCTGACCAGAGACCCAGCTACCAACTCCCGCGATCTCTGGACCTCGCAACTTATAAAGCACGCACCTTGAGGACCGATGAGAAGTTGATAGAGCTGGAAGAAGTAATAAGGGCGATGAACTGAGAGTGGGGCAGCATTTTGACCCAAAACCCCGAGAGCTTTCAGTTGGAGCTCCAAAATCGCTTCCAAATCCTTACTGAACACGATACAGTGGACGAACTAAATAACGAGGTGGTGGAAATTGTCCACGCGGTCGGGTCGGAGTTCTTTAAGACCCCCGCAAAAAAAGAACACAGAAACTATCTGAGCAAACACTCAAACTTATGGCAGAACGAGGCGAGATGAGGTCTTCAGTAGATATGTCGAGTTACAGCTTGCTTAATAAACAGATCTCCAAGTCAATGCGACACGATTTGTTGTATTAAGAACGCAATAGAGCGGAACAAGGGCTCCAAAGTATTCGCAAGAGATCTGTCTATTGGGCAAAGCCTGTTGACGAAGCTGAAAAGCGACAGTGGCAGCATCGTTTCGTCGAAGCCAGAGATTTTGAGTGAGCTCGAGAAGTTCTATGGACAATTATACACCTCATCGCGCAGTCCTCCTAGCAGGACTAGCGATGCAAGAGCCCGTTTGACCTGACATTATACCGAAGATATCCCGGACGACAGTCTATACGAGATAAGAATGGCTCTCAAACAGCTTAAGAGCAACAAGGCACCAGGGGAGGACGGAATAACGACAAAGCTACTGAAAGCGGGTGGAACACCGGTACTTAAGTCCTTCAGAAGCTGTTTAACTCCGTCATCCTCGAGGGTACTACGCCAGACGCGTGGCACAGGAGTGTAGAGGTTTTGTTCTTTAAGAAAGGCAATAAAACCCTCTTGAAGAATTATAGGCCCATTTCGCTGCTGAGCCACGTCTATAAGCTGTTTTCCAGAGTAGTTACAAACCGTCTCGCTCGTAGATTTGACGACTTTCAGCCTCCCGAAAAAGCTGGATTCCGGAAAGGTTTTAGCACCGTAGACCACATCCATACGCTCCAACAGAATATACAGAAGACCGAAAAGTATAATCGGCCACTATGTCTAGCATTTGTGGACTACGAGAAAGCCTTTGATTTAGTCGAGACATGGGCAGTGCTACAGTCATTACAGCGGTGCCAGATTGATTACCGGTACACCGAAGTTTTGAAGTGTTTGTACAGCAAGGCCACCATGACAGTTTGTCTTCAGGATCAGAGCTTGCATTCTATCCAGCTGCAAAAAGGGGTGAGACAGGGAGACGTCATTTCTCCGAAACTGTTCACCTCTGCACTGGAATATATATATATATATATATATATATATATATATAGCTTCTGAACTGGAACGGATTTGGTGTTAACATCAATGGCGAATACATCACTCACCTTCGATTTGCTGATGATATAGTCATCATGGCTGAAACCCTGGAAGACCTATGCACAATGCTAAGTGACGTTAATATTGTTTCCCAACAGGTGGGTCATAAAATGAACATGGGCAAGACGAACATCATGTCAAATGCCCATGTCATACCAATGTCGGTTTATGTTGGGAACGATATTATCGAAGCTGTTGATCACTATGTCTACTTGGGTCAGACGATCCAACTGGGTAGATCCAACTTCGACAAAGAGGTCAACCGACGAATCCAACTCGGATAGGCAGCGTTCGGGAAATTACGCCATATCTTCTAGTCGCAGATACCGCAGAGCCTCAAGACGAAAGTTTATAATCAGTGCGTGTTGCCAGTGATGACATACGGCAATGAGACGTGGTCGCTAACTATTAGTCTCATACAAAAGCTCAGAGTTGCACAGCGACCAATGGAGAGAGGTATGCTCGGTGTTTCACTACGTGATAGAATCAGAAATGAGGAAATCTGTAGAAGAACGAAGGTTACCGACATAGCTCTCAGAGTTTGCAAGTTGAAGTGGCAGTGGGCAGGCCATATAGTTCGCAGAACTGACAACCGCTGGGGAATAAAAGTTCTCGAATGGTGACCACAAACAAGCAAGCGAAGTGTGGGGAGATTTCATTCTGAGACATTAGTGGCAAAGCAAAGGTGTGATATATCTCCAGGTGGACCCGTGCAAAAAACAACCATCATCATCATCATCAGCCTATACTTGACCACTGCTGGATGTAGGCCTCTCCTTATGCAAGCCACTGATCTTGGATTTCAGTTCTCCGGATACAGTTTCTGCCAGCTGCTTTTCACTCCACCTGGACATAGGGCGTTCTACATTACATTTACCTAAACGTAGTCTCCACTCGACAACCAGCCCACTGCCTCTTTAGCTTGCTTATTCTTAGAGCTATGTCGTTTCCCATCACGCCCTTAATATTCAGGTGAAATGTTGTAGACTGTTTCCTGAATTTCCTTAGCTGGTACTCGCGCGCTGGATGAGAGAAGGAGGATTGAACGGAACGGCCAGAAAAGCTAAATAAATAAAACATTAATTAAATATATAAAACATTTTATATTGTAGCTATTTTGGAGTCATGCCTAAGCCAACGCCGGACAATTATCGAGTGGTCATTTCAAACTCATTTGGATACAATGAGAAGTTGGATATCATTTCGTACTACAGATATGCGCTCGTGGTAAGAAGACAACAATAATTGCTATACTTCATAATGATGATTATGTTAAACCATACAAAACTCACATGTGACAACAAATCTATGAGTGCCCATTAGGCCCGTGTGTCTGTGATCCATGTTATGCCACGTATCATGTTATCTTGGTATAACATGGTATATAACCTTGCATGTTTGGCAATTGAGATATCACTGTATTGCGCACGCAGAGTATGTTTTTTTTGTTTCTTTTTCTATGAAGTTGCTGTTTTTCTTTTAATAGGAGTCGCAATAGCTAGTCAAGCGTGCCTTCAGCTACATCATCGTTTTCAGTCAGGTGAGATCGTGGTCAAGCGCTCATTCTGTCACTTATGACAAAAAAGGAAAGACAAGCTCAGAGCGGTTAACCAATCAACAAAGGGAAAGAAATTATTCTCAAAAATCCCAAAGTACTCTGAATAATTAAACAGTTTTTTCCTTGCGTTCAAGGCAAACTCAGGAAGATTATAATTAAATAATTATTGTCAATTGAACAATGCGAGATTCAATTCCAAGTTCAAGTGCAATTTTTCGTTTCAGGAAAAGGCACACGCCTGGAATAAAAAAAATATACGTAGTTTTTGAACCCAACAAATCACAATATACTAGAAAATAAATTAGCATTAATAATTAGTCATGTAATACATATTATATCATGTTTCAGTCGTAAAAAATAGTTAAATGGTTGTCCAAATGGAATAATACATTGTATGAAATATTAAATTGAATCGAAGTGCCACTTTAGGCAAGGTATATTTTAAGGCTTATCAATTGAGATGACCTAATTTTTTATAAACGATTAAAATTCGCAGGTTTCATCTACACTGACTTCTATAAAATAAGCCACTAATATAAACAAGGTTGGTGTTCTATGGGGAGGCCTATATTCAGCTGTGGACTTCCAGCTGATGATGGTGATTATTTATATGTTCTAGGTACCTATGTGTCAATATTATTTACCATTTCAGGCTATAGAATACATGTTAAAGCATGACTACTGCGTTGGATACGAATATATATGGGACACAAGAAACATGCCGTTCTCTTTTGTGCATAAACTTAATCCGATAGTGGTTAGTAAAGCACTGACGTTGCTCATAGTAAGTATTCAATTCAAATTAACATTGCAGTGGTAATGCTTTCTTAGCACACAATGCGATCACATTGCAACTTTAAATTGCAAATCCTAATATACCTTCTTATTACTTACTTCTTAGCCTACTTACGCCATCTGTTTTTAAATTCTAGCATAACCATAAAATCTTTTATTCAATTCAATATGATCATGCATGCTAGGAAGCGAGCTATAAATGTTAGGCAAGCGCACGCACACACACACACAAAAACAAAACTGTATGAAACACAATTACTATAAAGTCACACGCACACATCTGACATGACATGATGATATATTACATAATTGTTTTATTATTAAAATGAACAATCGTAATTGTTGTCTACTTTATATAATTTGATGTAATAAGTTTGTTGATACGTTTGTACATAGTATAGTTTTTTTATACCTATGATGTAATGAAATGATTATAATTAAAAATGATTAATATTTATTGTAATTAAGTCCAAATAATGCCAATTTAGTGCGTTGCACCTTATATAATGCAGCCCACGCCTGAGGTGCTGGTAAATACCATGTTCCCTTTTTAAAAAGGTAGATCTATGCTGAGAAACCTAAAACCTACTAATATTACACGAAGGCGGGTAATGTTTTCAGGGTTCATGTCTTTATGTGAGTTTCTTTATTCCACCACAACTTTTAAATGTCTGAATAGATTTGGATGTATGGGGTGTCGTTAGAATTCTTACAACATCCCAAGTAACATGGATACAATTACTTTAAAAAAATAAGTTTCAGCAGTGTGGCAGTATGTTCTTTTTTTCCATTTTCAAATGAGAAAAAATATATCGAATTTTACAACATGGGTATCAAATTGAAGGCCTTGATGATCACATTCAAACAATAATTATAATTTACTAGCTTACCCGCCCGCGACTTCGCCTACGCGGACTACAGTTTATCGCGAAAAAAGCATGCTACTTACGTTCTTCTAAGATATTAAAAACCAATGCAAAAGTTGACTTAGACTTCTTGGTTATGGCCTCTGTGGCTTGTTGTTGGTATAGCATTAACTACTTAATCTGTGGCACCAACGCTCTTGATTATTTTTGACAGACTTGTTATTTCGTTTCCATCGCAACTGTTCCTTACAGCGAGTATTCAACATGTCCTAGAATTCGGGGAATTTTCCGCGATAAAAAGTATTCTATGTTTTATTCTAGGGTATAAACTATCTCCATTCCAAATTTCATCAAAATCCGTCCAGTGGTTATCGCGTGAAAGCTCCACAAACAAACAAACAAACAAACAAACCGACAACGTTTCACTTTTATATATTGGTAAGGATTGGCATAAAAACTTTTTAGTTCGCTTTTGGTAGTCGTGTTTTATTAGCTTTTAAGCTAGTTATTCTTTTACAGGATACAATGGGCAACCGTCTAAAAGGTTTACATTTTCTAAGCGGTTCAAAGTTCTTCGATACAGTAGTAAGTCTGTTCAGAAGCGTCATGAGTGACAAGTTAAAGAAAAGACTACACGTCCACGATTCTATTGAGTCACTTCACACATTTATAGACAAGGATATTCTGTCCATAGACTATGGTGGCACTGGAAAGACCCTAAAGGAGTATGATGGTAAGAATAGTTTTATTACCAGAATGCGCAATGCAAAGGCCTGGTAATGTGTTTGTCAGCCTATGTATGCATATCTGTTCCTTTGTGGCACTATATACACCACACTATATACTTGGACCGATGTTGACGATTCTTAAGTTAATCTGAAATCTCTTCTAAGATAAACCAAGAAAATATACAAATAAAGATTCACAACATAATATATTATAAGTTAAATACAAATACTTATTCGTAACTAATAGGTTATTTGTAATTAAAATGCACTTTTACAAAATCTACGATGTGACTCACGTTCTAGCTGCGATCAAAAAGAGACCGCATGCTTCGAAACACCCGTATTTAAGTGCCTGACTATTCCACCATCTTCCAACGGAAACAAGTCCCGCTGGCCAATGGTGGCACGGCGCGCCTTCGTTGTTGCTACAGTGGCGACATCTATTTTAAATACCAAGTCAAATCAGAAACTAAAATATTGGTTCCTTTTCCAGTGCATAGATGTCACAGACGCGGCGTCACAGAGTTTTTAGTCGATGGTTTTGCACGGCAACAACAAATCGATTTGTTTTAATCTTGCGAGTTTTACAAAAGCCATGACAGTAATCAAAATTCAATATGGCGGAAACCAGACACCATATAGTGAAAAAGAAAATACTGTACAAAATTTTATCTCTAGGCATGGCAATGATAAAGGAAACCAAACACAATTGTACCTGTATTCTCAACTTTATATTAAAAGTCTTTATATCAGTTGTAAATCTGCTTCAACAATGATCTGCTTTACTTACTGTTAATCTTGAAACTGATGATAGAAACCTTTAGTACAAAGTCTTCATACTATCTTGAATAGATACACTGTATTTTGATCATTCAAGTATCTATCATATATTTTAAAGTATTTTTTGTGTTTTGCAGAAATGTTGTTCCAAGCAGTGAGCACCGAGGAGCACGTAGAAAGAGTCAAGTTTTTAGAAAAGGCATCCACCGACGAATCGTGCAGACTGACGTCCAAGTTCAACGAAGAATATTCTGGAACACCGGGCTCCTTCAAGATAATGTGTCTTGACTAAATAATAATAATATCAAAGTGATTACAATATATTTAATAGTATGGGGACTGGGGGCTAGTGCTAAAATTCTTATATTTTGAAACCTGCTTTTTATTTTATATAAACACATAAAAGCCAAGAAGAGCGAATGTTTATTTAAGGCAGGTACTAAACTATCCCGAAGTACTGCCAGTCATACTTGGCGAAACTGCACTTAAATGGGTGTCAGAGTCTAAATACCTTAGGCACTGGGTCACTGCGTTGCAGACAGATTCTGTTGACATGGAGAGGGAACGTAGGGCGCTGGCAGTTAGCAGTAACATGTTGATCCGTAGGTTTGCAAAGTGTTTTATAGCTGTGAAAATAACTTTCTTTCGGGCGTACTGCCAATCTTTTAACACTTGCAGCCTATGGGTCGACTACACACAAAAGGCTTACAGTGCCCTGCATATCCAGTTCAACAATGCGTTCAGGGCGCTGTTGGGGCTTTCTCGCTACTATAGTTCTTCGGGTATGTTCGCGGAAGCGCGTGTGGATGATTTTTCACCATCATGCAGAAGCATGTTGCTTCCCTGATGCGGAGGGTGCGGGACAGCTCCAACAGTCTCTTGGTGACGGTGGCAGAGAGGGGTGATGGCCCGATACTCCGCCACTGGACCAAGACGCAAATACTGCCGCAAAGTAACATTTATTTAATACTCGTTATAAGATTGTATTATTTTTTAATTGACATTTCAACTTAGTAATAATAATTTTAATATTTTTAACTATCATAATTTTAAGGATACTACTAACAAAAATGGATGTTATATCTGAAATTAAATGAATTGATTGATTGACATATAATAGGTATTTGCTATATATTGATCATAACGCATATTTTACATACCTAACTCTTAATATTACTTCATCATTACAATAATAATAATAAGGACGGAGCGATGGAAAACCGCACATACTCACATACGTACGCACATACGTAATATAGAATAGTCATTGGTACTGCACAGCCTAGGAATGAACCATGTATCGTTGGATTCTAAATTGCACTATTGAACCGTTAGGCTACCATCGCTCTTTTTAAGTTTATTTTTATATATTTTTACCGTCATGACATTCATTTTTAGCATTTTTTTTAATGGAGAATTATTAACTGCATTCCAGAAAAATATTCTTACATTCAATTTTAGAATAATAAGAATAAGAATAAAATCCTTTATTCTTTTATTCTTATTCTTCTTTGATTTTGTGTTTATATTGCCTCAAATCTCTAAGATTTATCAACCGATTTTGATGGTTCAGCAGCTGTTAATCCATTTGAAGTCGATTTTTGTATCATGGTATTTTGTACAGCTCTTGTTATGTTACTCTCTCAATTGTTGTCTTCGTCAGTAATTATTGTAACATTTGACTTTATCCACTATTTATTGTTTTTACTTTATTATTTTGAAGGAATTGACAATAACAGTAATGGAGATTTAATAAATAAATAATTAAATGTTTTTTTAAATTAGAACAGGTGTCATTTTTCCAAAACATGTCGCGTGTTAAAATTTTCGTGTTCAAGCTTTCGTATTACCTTTACGTACAAAATATATTTAACTATGTAAGGGGTACCCAAAGTGTACGCTGCGGTGCCTTGGTGCACCGTAGAGAGTAAAAAAGGGTGTTTACTACTCTCCGAAACTAAACTTAAGTATTCTCAGCTACAAAACGAGACATCATTTCAAAAACTAAAATCAGACTACGGTCACTTAAAAAATAGCCACTCTTGCGATAAAGATGAATCGATCGATACCTCACTTGTCAAAATCGGATAAAGATTTTTGTTTCAGCACATAACTCTTACTTTGCTTTGCCGTAGTCAGGTAAAAAAATGTAGCCTATGACACTCTATACTTGAAGACGATTCGATTGACACCTCATTTGTCAAAATCGAACTAAAAGGGGCGACGCCTTGGTGGAACATCCACATACATAGATACATACATATTTACATAGACTGTTAAACTCATTATTATTTATTTATTTATAAACAAATGCTTGTTGTGCTTACAGCAACGCCAAGGCGCACAACAAGCCAATATAGTAAAATCACCTAAAACTTAAAAAACTAACACAAATATTCATAAACAAATTAAATTTCATATAAAAAATGTCGACATCTGGCTCCTGCACAGCAATTCCATAACTTGGCTACAATCGGATTATCACTTTTTTCATAGCAAATTCTACTCTATCGCAAGGCATTAGTGGCTGCGATACTGAGAATTCGATTGAAGCCAAGTTATGAAATCGGGCTGCTGAGCAATCAAGGCGTTGAGTAAACTAACCGCTTGAGCCGTCGGAGCATGTTTGGTGGTACACGTACGCACCGGCGCGGCGGAGCCACAAACAGGCGCCGCGACGCAAGCGCGCGCGCCGGTCGCATCCGGTCCGGTGTAAACAAAGAGCAGCGCGACAGAGTGCACGGATTATCTATCCTGTTGTTGAAGAGTATGTAGTAGTGGATCACTATCGCAAGCTCCAAGGTGTTTATACCCACCATGCCTGCCACGAATAGGGACGGATACAAGTATGGATAATATCCATACAACTTTTTATATAGGTAACGAGCAAATTTCTTCTGCACTTTTTCAACCATAAGCTTATATTTATCTTCAAGGGGGTCCCAAATAATCGCATTGTACTCCAATTTGGTTCTAACGAATGCATAATACAGCGCAACAATTGTGCCTCTGTCATAAAATCGAGTGGCCTGCCTCATAATGAAACCAAGGGATTTATAGGCTCGGCCACACAACTCCATGATATGCGCATTAAAAGTTAGTTCTGTATCCAGCATCAAACCCAAGTCACGAATTTGAGTCACACGTTCCAGAAGATCACCGCATATGTCGTAACAGTAAGATATGGGTGAACGAGAGCGAGTGAAAGTTATAGTTTTGCACTTAGATGCGTTAAACTCCAGTTGATTTTGTTCACTCCACAATACAACACTCTCAATGTCCCTCTGCAACGCCTCACAGTCTTCTGAGTTTTTTACGCCCAAGAATAGCTTTAAATCGTCGGCAAACATAAGGCACTTAGCTGATCTCACGACATTCGGCAAATCATTAATCATAATCAAAAATTGTGTAGGACCAAGCGTACTGCCTTGACTCACACCAGAGCAGGTCATATACGGATCTGAGCGGTACCCTGCGAGTTGCACATATTGCATTCAATTGGAGAAATAGCTACAGAAAAAAAGTTAGTAATTTTGGAGTAAAACCTATTGCCGAAAATTTCCGAAGTAGTAAGTCATTGTGGACACGGTCAAATGCTTTTTTTAAATCAAAGTAAGCCGCGTCCACCTGCTTATGTTGATCCATTGCAGAAACGGAGTAATCTATAAAGTTAATATGGTTAGTGGCAGTAGATCTGCCTGCTCTGAACCCGTGTTGAGCATCAGTGAATTGCGTATTGACCTGGCTGGTGATGCGACGGTTGAGGATGGATTCTAATAATTTTCCGAATGCCGACAGAACAGCTATAGGCCTGTAGTTTTCAACCTTTGATCCAATACCATCCTTCGGTATAGTAGTGACTCTCGAGATTTTCCACTCCGAGGGGTACTTTGCGGTACTTAATGCCAAGTTAAAGATGTGCAATAAGGGTAGCTTGAATATGTCAAAACAATAACCCTTCCCTTGCTTTGCTGTAGTCGGGTAATAAACAATTCAATACGTGCGCGCTTCATGTGTCGTCACTCGCCGATAGTTACTTACGCTTGGAAACCGACGACTCCCCGCTCCTCCAAAAGTAATAAATAGGGCGGTCAATATTAATTTGCATAAATATGCGGCCTCTAATGAGCTTGCTGTCTCACAAGACTTGGTGTCCATTTTCACGGGTTTCTTTTGAATCTCACTGAATGGTTATAGAAATACTTTGCCGAAGACGTTGTCAAAAAATTTGCGTGGATGCAAGTTTTATACATATACAAGATTCAACAGAATTTACTTCGCAAGAACACGAGAGTCTCATTGAACTCTCTTGAGACATCACACTTAAAACAAAATTCGTGTTTGGTGGAGTTTTCAATGTCTATCCAAAAGCTCATTCCCTTTTCAACATCTTATGTGTGTAAAGCCGGATTTTCATCTTTAGCTGGCAAATTTCGCTCAAAGGTCAATGTTATGTAGAGTGTTGTGTTATGTAATGAGAGTAGCAGTGTCAAGACTTAACCGAAGACGCTTTGAAAAAATGAGTGGAAATCATCAAACTTGTAACATTGATTAAGTTGGCATTGCATTTTATTTCCTATTTTTCTTAAATAATAAATATATTCTTGGTGTCAATTTAAATATAAAAACTCAGCTTCATAATGTTTATGTTTCAATTTTTGTGCCTATCTACCTAGTATCATTGTACACTATTTCGACTACACAAGACAGAATACGAGAGACAAAATACTAATCCTGTACGAGCGCCACGAGCTAGAAAAGTTTAGGAACCCTTCATAATATTAATAGTAGTGGTAGATGTAGTAGTGTGTCTCAGAATGTTTTCTGCAATTTATCCTATTTACGCATAAAAATCGAAGAGACCGTACTGATGCAAACAAAATGTATCGATTAAAATAATTAAAAGCCTTTCAATTTGTAAAATACACTGTAAGGTTACCTAGGTACTAATTATGATAGCTAACCGAGATAGCAGCCAAGGCAGCGCAAATCAATTTAAAAAAATGGGTCATTTTCATTCTTTCTGAGCGTTTAATCGTTTGGAAATCGATTAAAGTCAAAGTTAATTTAAACACTTGAATTCGTTTGAGATCGTCTTTGAACGGATCGTTTTATGTTAAAGATAATACTTTGACCTATCGTGGAGAAATTACTCTTCTGTAGAAGAAGGTATAGCTGTTTTAGTGACGTAAGCCATGTCAGAGGTCCTCGGGCGGCCTGAAAAACTCTGAACTCTTTAATTGTACCGGAACTGAGCTAGTGTTAACGTAATTATTGTTTTGAAAACTGCTATTAATTGCTTGACTGCCCAAAAAATGGAGTGTAATATTTTCAGGGTTCGTGTATGTATCTTTGTATGTATTTATGGATGTGAGTTTATTTATTCCACTATAACTTGTAAATGCCTGAAAAGATTTAGATGTACGAGTATGGGATATTGTTCTAATCCTTACATCTCCCGAGTAACTTAAGATATAATTATTAAGATTTTGCAATATGGTAATCAAATTGAAGGTCTTGCTATGCACATGCCAATCCATACCAATATATAAAAGTGAAACGTTGTCTGTTTGTATGTTTGTTTGTTTGAGGTGCTTTCACGCGATAACGGCTGAACGGATTTTGATGAAATTTAGAATGGAGGTAGCTTATACCCTGGAATAAAACATAGGATAATTTTTATCCCGGAAAATTGTAACTTTCCACGGGAAAACTGGAAAAATGATGATTACACGGTTGCTATGAAAACAAAATAACAAGTATGTCAAAAAACATCAAGAGCATTGCTGCTATACCTACTTTTGGATTGGTTTTGAATATCTTAGAAGAACATTAACAGATGTTTTTTTTCGCGATAAACAGTAGTCCGTGCGGACGACAGACTTGTTATTTCGTTTAAATGGCAACCGTTCCTTATAGAGAGTATAATAAACATTTTCCAGATTTCCCGTGAAAACTTACAATTTTGCGGGATAAAAAGTATCCTTTGTTTTATTCTAGGGTATAAGCTATCTCCATTCCGAATTTCATCAACATCCGGCTAGCTTCCCAAACAAACAAACAAACAAACAGACAACGTATCACTTTTATATGTTGGTATGGATAACTTATAATAGTACTTCATCATTAGAACTATAATCTATACTTATAATAATAATTAATGCACTAAGAACGAAAAAGTCTGTACAAAGAAGATGATTTAAAAAGAAAGATCTAGTGTACTTAAAATAAGCTACTAAACAAGAATATAACATTTTTTATATGGTGTCTGTCTGTTTATTTGTCTGTTTGTCTGTGTATTTGTTCGCGCACCACGTAAAATCTACTAGACCGATTGTGATGCGGTTTTCACTGATGGATAGCTTAGGGCTTAACTTAAAAAAGGGGATACTTGGTATCTTAAGCCGATAATTAAATATCGAGCAATCTATAAAAAACAGCATTTGGCAAGCTTCGTCAGAGTTTCTCGTCAACCATACCATAGTGCCTGAAGACAAAAATCTTCAACCAGTGCATCCTACCAGTCATGATCTATGGAGCCGAAACGTGGACACTCACAGTTAAACTAGTCCACAAATTTCAGGTCGCTCAGCGAGCTATAGCGAGAGTTATGGCTTGAAGTTTCTCTGAAGGACAAGATTCGTGATGAAGATATCCGACAGAGAACCAAGGTAACCGACATAGCTCTAAGGATAAGCAAGCTGAAATAGCTGTGGGCGAAGAACCGAACCGAACATTTCCCGGAGAACCGATAACCGTTGGGGTAGACGAGTTCTCGAGTGGAGACCACGTTTAGGCAAACGTAGTGTAGGACGCCCTGTGGCCAGGTGCGTCACTCCACCTGGCCACAGGGCGTCCTACACTACGTTTGCCTAAACGTGGTCTCCACTCGAGAACTCGTCTACCCCAACCTGCGAAAAGCAGCTGGAAGAAAACGGATAAGGAGAGCTGAAGACCGAGCTCAGTGGCGTGCATTAGGCGAGGCCTACGTCCAGCAGTGGACAGACATAGGCTGATTATGATAAAGGGCTAATTGTAACAGGCTTGGGGCAGTTGGAAACACAAAAAAACGACAAAGCGCAAGTTGTGCGTTATACGTAAAAGTGTTCTTAACTACCTGCTGCTTATCTACAAGAGAATTAAATACTTGCCAATAACTAATTAAATATAACATGAGCTCCCATTTATTTATTTATTTATTCTTTAGCACACAAATACAATGTACAAGGAGGACTTAATGCTAAGTAGCATTTTCTACCAGTAAACCTGAAAGTGCAAAAAAATGGTAGCTGTGCAGTAAAAAATATATAACGAAAGTGAATAGAAATAAGTAGCTACAATTAGCAAAACTAAAATTTTAAGAATAAATAAAAGAATACATAAGAATATTATAAGTAATACACTAATATATAAAAAATATATAATAATATTAGTATCATTTATCATTATGTACGACAAAAGGAGAACAAAAAAGAAAATTAAAAATAATTTTAAAAAAACACTTAATAAAGAATTCATACTATATCCAGAAACAAAAAAATTTAAATAAAACATTTTGAGAAATAATAAATGATGAACCTTTTAAAGTTTTTTTTACCCATTATTGTTAGATTTATTGTATGAAAGTCTAAGTTGGCCTTTTATAAATATTCGTCCATACCACTTACCTGCAGTAATGTTAATCTACCGTTTTTATTCAAATCTGTCATCATAATATTTATATCCCAGTTTTTTTTATTATTTTAATCGACTTCAGAAAAGGAGACAGTTCTATGTTCGGCTGTATGTATGTTTTTTTTATGTATGTCGGTCGATATCTCCGTCAATTGCGGAACGATTCTAATTTTTTTTTTGTTCGATATAATACACTTTCCAGGCGGTCCCATATAAATTGTGTCAATATTGGTTCAGCAGTTTTTCGAGAATAAATAGTTTTGTTGAGTAAATCCATTTGATTTTGTCTTTAAATAGCCTTTATTTTGTGTTTATCTCTAAGATTTCTAAACCAATTAAGATGGGTGTTTTTTTATTCTAAAGGATATACTTTCCGTGTAGTCCCATATAAACTTCATAAAAATTGGTTCAGTAGTTTTATTAGAAAAACAATTTGTTTATGTTCTCTAAAATCTTGTTTTTTTTTTACCGAATTAGATAATTGTTTTTACTTGAGTAAGAAGACCTCTAGTGTGATACTGTATAAATTCATTCAATTTAAAATTCATAAACAAAATTGGTTTAGTAGCTTTAAACAAGCTTTAATTTAATACACTGTGTTATAATGTTTAGGACTGGATTGCAAGTCAATTTTGAACAATTTAAGTTCGTCCAAAGATGCTTTTCACATGTGTGTAGATCTGATAAAAAATAAATTTAAAAATAAACTACAGTAGTAGTAGTAGTAGTAGTAGTAGTAGTAGTAGTAGTAGTAGTCAAAGGAACTACACAATCGGATGATGGAATTCCTTCGAGTTTTGGCTCATTTGATTTGTCTTGATGAGTTCTCTGGTGTTATGTGGTATCCAGGGTCTGATGATGGAGCCGGAAGGATGTCACAGGAAATCAACAACAAAATGATAAAACCCCCTTCATGTTTTGGTTCATTTGGTTTGTCTTGATGAATTCTCTAGTTTTATGTGGTATCCAGGGTCTGATGATGGAGCCGGAAGGTAGTTACAGGTACTCAACAACAAAATAAATTATAGTTTAAAAAACTTAAAAACACGCTTTTATAGAAAATTTTACTATATTATTGCTTTGTCATCGGTCTTTAACAGGTGTACAAAATTTGAATAAAAACTGACCGTTTAAAGTGGGTCAAAATAGCGTCCAAAGGAGTCGGTTACAAACATACAAACATACAAGTGAAGCTAATATAAAGCGTGTAATGATGGAAACCATTCGAGTTTGGGCGCATTTGATTTGTCTTGATGAGTTCTCTGCTGTTATGTGGTATCCAGGGTCTGATGATGGTGCCGGAAGGTAGTCACAGGAACGCAACAACAAAATGATGGAAAATGGTCAAAACTAATTCAGTTGTTACATATGTAGGTTTTATTCATCCTTGGTTTTAATTTACCAACGATTTGAGTCTAAAGTGAGTGTCTACTATTTGGCATATATTATTTCCGATGTTTGCGTAGGCCACTAAAAAACAAAAAATAAAATATTTTTCTAAAAAAAAAACGGCTTCATAATAAAAATGAAATTTTGTAAACAACCACTAAAAATAATAAAATAATTACAATTGAGCCAGAACAGTATCATTTTTCGAAATTACTGACGAAATAATAATGCAAAAACACAACATAAGATAAGAACGAGTTTTTTGAAGGCGGTGCCAAACCCATTTAAATCTAATATCTTTACAAAACTAATACATACATATCTACGTACGAAGTAATATACAGTTGTCTATGACGCACCCTCATACAAAACACGAAACGCAGAAGAGACAAAACAAGAGACT
Organism: Alsophila aescularia; assembly: GCA_946251855.1. Taxonomy (NCBI): domain Eukaryota; kingdom Metazoa; phylum Arthropoda; class Insecta; order Lepidoptera; family Geometridae; genus Alsophila; species Alsophila aescularia. The sequence continues at coordinate 12,947,277 of OX276385.1, forward strand.
CACACGAGCAGATTTTGACTTTCACACGTTCACAAACCGATTGACACGAATACAGCAATCTAGTAAATGATAAAGACATTATCTTTTTGAATAAGCTCAACCATATTAATAATTATGGCTCGGCTTGGCACCGCCTTCAAAAAACTCTTTCTTATCTTATGTACATTATTTTTTAAACATTATTATTACGTTGGTAATTTCAAAAAAGTGATACTGTTCTGGCTCAATTGTAATTATTTTATCCTTTTTAGTGGTTGTTTACTAATTATTATTTTTTAATAAAAAAAATATGAAAAATATTTTATAAATTATGTGTTGGTACTTTAAGAAAAGCCATGATTGTATGATATCATCTACATTCCTCATTATAATCTAGGTGCCTAAGACTCTAATATCAGAGTTTCAGCAGAAGATTCCAAGATCATCCCTAGTCCAAAATCGATACTTCTGGCCAAAGTGTTATTTGTAATTAAGGCATCAAAAACAACCATAAGTACATTAATATCGACTATTTCCAAAATTATTCCCGTAACGCGTAACGATTTTCTAAATTTATGTTAGCAAACAACTCATTTTACGGAATTCACACTACACAGTGCATTATATCAATAATAGCTCACCTAGCACTAGAACGTTTAACGTCATACAAAAATATACACGTGGTTTATTTTAAACAATAGATTAGCAGAACTGTCAAGGTGACAGCGGAAGATTGAGAAGACGTTACGAGGTCAAGGATGAAACCAGTGTTTAATATTTTGAGAAGATCGTTTTACCAAAAATTTAACCAACGATTAACGACATAGATTTTTCAGTTTATTTTTTAGATAAGTACATTATTTTTGTTTCTATATTTGGTAGAATAAACATGGTGACAGGTCAAAACCTGACCATTCAACTTGGATGTTTTTAGGACCCTAGTGATTAATTTACTAAAACACCAATCAGGAGGGTCTTATATTTATCTCTATAATTAAATTAAATAAAACACTAAAAAGATACGACATGCTGATGAAAATAAAATAGCAATTTGTGCTCTAATTTTTTTACTTTTTACCCACCAAATATATTTGTCATGAATTCATGGCCCTTAAAATTATAATTGAGCCAATAAACGCTATCATTTTGAGACACAATCGATTTCTATTATGTCTCAAAATGATAGGCCACTCTGGCGCTGACTGCCTCAATTTTATTTACATCGGCCTACGTATGCATTTGTTTGACCACATTTTCCACTAGAGACGTCCTGGTCTGGCGAAGATGTTATAATATTTTATTTGTATTCAACGCACCGAAACAAACCGGTCAGTATTAGCGGCTATAATAATTATTAGGTACATTATAGCCGCCACTTATGCCTCACTTTATAATATTCTCTCGTATATATTAACTTTATGAATCAATAATTTGCGCTTTCAAAGACTGTCATAAAAAAAAATAAGTACGAGGAAAAACTTCTGCCATGTCGTAGGAGAGAACGAGACATAGCTATCGTATCGTCCAACTCCCATCCATCTTATCCACGGCCACAGAATAACACATAATAAATAATATGCCATAGCTCGTGAACTACAAAATTAGCCTATTTTTAATAGCCGACAGCCGGTTAACTTTGTTGCGATGGCCCTAGCTTATAAATACAAATTATTTAGTACCTAGGTATATAATAGAAACAGCCGCAAAAATTACAGTTTTTATCATCATGGAGGCGCTCACACCAACTACCATCTTACAATTCAATAAAAATCAACTATACGAAGTGCGCAAGTTATACAATTATGATGATCATCATCGATTATTACAAGACATCGATTTATTTGAAGATTGGATAAAGAAGCAGAATCATTTCAGGGTGCGAGAATTCGGTAATATTTTTGTGGTTACTTTTTGTATGAAATTATTGCTGAATTTGGTAGTTATCTAACCTAAAACCTAAACCAGCTACGAGATCGATGAAAATATGTGAGCCAACGGGGGATTCCAAAATCTTAAAATCAGACAATCGGATCAAATGCAGTGTTAAATAAAAGTGCTTTATTTTCACATTTCAAAACCATTTTTTTTAATTTTAAGCTTCGAAGAATTAACATCTAAACGAGAAAAAACCGGGTGAGGCTGTGTTGGGGTGCGTTTGTTTGTCGTGAAACGTCTGCGTCTACGCCATGTACAATTTGATCCGGTCCTGGATCCCTCTCGTTCACTGTGTGCTTTACCGTACCGTTGTGCGCTCCAGAAATGCTTCTTTCAAACAACGTGCCTAATCTTTATTTAATTACATACTTTCCGGGCGGTGCAGCCACTTTTGTAATTTTTACTTTTTTTTCACCCTTATTTTAAAATACTACTTAGTCTTAAACGAAAAACGTTAACGTTTCATATTAAATCGAATGTTCTCAGCGAGATCTTTACAACAACATCCAAATAAATACGCTAACCTATCTAAATCGCGAGCTATACCGAATTAAAGATCACATTTTTTCTGATTTTGCTTCATGCGTCCTGCCCTGTCCTCCTCTGTCTTTTGACGAAAATAAATTATAACATGATCAAGCCGACTATACGAGTATAAACTAAAAAATTACACAAAAATTAGATCTCTGGAGCTTGTACAAACAGTAAAAGCGAGACTATATAACCCTATTCGTTAAGGTCCCAATTTTTTGTCATGGTTCTTCGTATGTATCAGAGTGATTTCAAAATACGTTTCAAGTCATAACAGTACATCGCGATGTTCAGGGCGAACAACATAAAATTATGAAGTACGAAACAATCAGACGACAGCACTTCAAGATTTCATCGTAACTCATCCCGATAGCCACTGTGTGTGTGGAATGGTATCATAAATATATAATGAGTTTTTTTCTAATAGATCGGGAATATCTTGAAAGCCACTGCCACGGCCTCCGCGTCTGTTTGTTGAACACAAACAGGAGAATATTTTTAATACTTATTTGCCCACAGATCGGGAATATCTGGAAAGGTACCTTATCAACAATAAGGGATCAATTGAGAGAGCGAAGAAGCACTTTGATACTCTGTGCACAAGCAGAACATTGATGCCGGAGTTCTTACAAAATTTTGATATCCGCAACGAATTTCAACCGCTTTGGAATTGCATGTAAGTATGAAATATCTTTTGTGAAATTGATGTATAGATAAAATAAGTATTCGATGAGTCATCATAGATTAAATGAAATTAGATGGAACGTGTTTTGAAGTAGCGTACTGAACCCAAGTTTTTGTGTAAATTTTTGCAATGAGATAAATATTTATGATTTACAAACAAGCACAGTCAAAAACCTTCACAAAAAAACCCGACTGCGAAAAAACTAATGAGTGGCGAAAATTTAAGTGAGAATAGTTGCAAACCAATTTTAAATCGTTATAGACATTTTCAAGGTGGATATAACTACAACTTCTTCTACCACTACTATACTTTTCATCATAGTCATCTATCATCATTGTCCACGCGGGAAATACCGCGGGTACAGCTAGCAAATAATTATTGTATATACTTGTAGACACAGTGGAGCTATGCCCAAACCAACAGCAGACAACTATCGAGTGCTAATTACCAACATGTTCGGCAATGATGAGAAGATGAATTTGCTTATGTTCTACAGATATGCGGTTGTGGTAAGAAAACAAAAATTATTTTTCTCTATCTGACATATATCTAACAAAGATTTTATCAGAGCCGAAAATTAAGTTTTACTATTAGCAGCCGTTTATAGCCTGCTTAAAGTGGTAATCTAATCAATGATAATGATTAGATTACGACCTGCCAGAAATCAACCAAGATGAGAATGGGATGGCGCTCGGACAGCTTAAAAATGGAAAATCCCCAGGTGAGGACGGAGTCACTTCGGAGCTCCTGAAAGCACGGGGTACCTGTACTTTTAGAGCTTTCAGAAGTTGTTCAACTCTGAATACTGGGAGAATTCCAAAGGTGTGGAACAGGAGTATTATAGTTTATTTTTTCTCTTGAGCCACGTCTGTAAGCTGTTTCTGAAGGTCATCGCAAATCATCTCGCAAGAAGACTTGACAAGTTTCAGACTCCATGACAGGCTGGGTTTCGCGGATGATTTGGCACCATAGACCACATACAGTACAACGACTTTCTGTGTCTTTGCTTTGTAGAAAGCCTTTGAATCCGTTGATACCTGGGCTGTTTTGGAGTCACTGTAGCGATGCCAAGGGAACTGGCGGTATGACGAGGTGCTAAAATGTCTTTATAACGACGCGTCTATGAATGTTCAAGTACAGAACCAGCAATCTAAATATCCAGTTGCGCAGCTAAAATATCCATAATATCCATCCCACAAACGGTTTACTGACGCCTTAGATTATATTTAAGACTGTATTCTAGAAAGGAAAGGGCATAAGTACGAGTATAAACGGCGAGTACATCTCACACTTACGATTTGCGGATGGCGTAGTCCTTTATGTGGAATTGATGCAGGACTCTGAGCAAATTGTAAATGGCCTGGCTGATACTCCTAGACAAATCAGTGTGTCTCGATGTGTCTATCTCAGGCAGACTTTGCAGCTGGGTAGAAACAAGTTCGAGAAGGAAGCCATCACAAGGATTCAGCTAAGTTGTGCAGCTTTCGAAAAACTTTTCCAAGTCTTCTCGTCGTCCATTCTACATTGCTTGAATATAAGTCTACAACGTATGCGTCTTACAAGTGATGACGTATGGAGCCAAGATGTGGTACTAGTCCACAAATTTAACGTCACACAGCTGGCTATGGAGAGAGTTGGAATTCATCTAAAGGTTAACATCCGAATCGAGGTAATCCAACACAGAACCGACATAAGCCGGAGGATTAGCAAGCTGAAGTGGCAGTAGGCTGGCCACACTTGTCGAAGAACAGCCAACTCAGCTGGGGTAAACGAGTCCTTGAGTGGAGACCACGGCTTGGTAAACGTAGTGTAAAACGCCTACCAGCCAGGTGGAGTGACAACCTGCGAAAAGCAGACGGCAGAAACTAGATAAGAAGAGCTATAATCTGGGCTCTGTAGCGTTCATTTGTAGAGGCTTATGTCCAGCATTGGACGGGTACAGACAGACTGATGATGCTGATGATGAATCTTTGAGTTTAACGTCAAGTAGTCCCAAAAACGAAAACTCTTCTAGCCCAACGGGCGTATTCATACAAAGGACCATGTTTATACCAACGTTTGGACAGAAATATATAAAATAATATAAATATATAATATAATATTAAAAGCGTCGCGTTTTAGATGTAAAAGTAAGATCGTGTCTTGGCTATATACGCTAGGTTAAAATGAGACAGAGAACCTAATTACACAAACATATGAAAATACGGGGCCTGCTCTCCGACTGGTCATCGATTTTCCTAGCAGGCAGAATTATCCTTGTCTGCTATCTTTCGTCATTTATAATATCCTAATATCTGACTGGAATTCTGATGATGGGTTGCAGCTCAGGCCCCTCTATCCATTACACGTACATCTGATTATACCTACACTAAACTAATATTTTGACTGTATAATGATTTACCCAATTTGACCCTAACTTAGATGAATCCAGTGCTAATTGGAATAACACTGAATTGAAAACAATGAACCTATCCTTGAATGGCGGATAGATAAAAATATTCTACCCCTTATCTTACATACCATGTGCATCGTCATACAAATCCACTAATATTCACTCACCCTCACGTTCCCTCATATACACCTCACCAAAAACATCCTTTCATAATTTGAACTCTATTTCATCACTCGCTCTCATCAGGGGCCTAATTTTCTAATTTTAAGACACCAACTCCACGCCAATTCCACGCCGCCTGCGTGGAATTTGTTCGTGATTCCACGCAGGCGGCGTGGAATCGGCGTGGAATTCGCGTCGAATTGGTGTGAGTGGTCATACAGAATCCAGGCCCTGCTCTCACCTTGCATGGAGAACAATAATAACAAGCATAAATAATACGACAAGTGTCACAGACATTTAAAGTTACCCCAAACCTTGCAATTTTATATTTAGCTATTTCCTTGTATATTTTAGTTTTATATTTGCTTAGATTTTATAAGAGTGGAAGAGACTGATTCCCACAACACAGGTTGTCCTAGTGTGGGGATTAGGGTTCATTGATATTCAATACTAAGTTATTTTTAAAGCATAATCTTCGTTCAGTGTCTCCTAGTATTAAAAAACAGTAGCATGTATATTTTTTGTATGAAATAAACTTTATTATTATTATTATTATTCATTGTCAATCGATTAAATTTATCTTCGGGCGACGAGTTCTAAACTTACAATTATAGCTTTAAAGTGGATACATAGAATATGCTATACTGCACAAGATCAATCTGCCACAATCTGCCTAAGTAAATTTAATGCTAGTTATCAAAAAAAAAAAAACAAATACGTACATTGTCCCAAAAAGACCCAAGAATTAAATTCAACTCATCTACGGATGAGTTGAATTAGGAGTCTCGGTCTTTTGAGGACCGCTTTAACAATAAAGTATACATAAATAATATATAAATATTAAATCAGCAAACTAATTGATTTCTGAATTATTCTAGTATTTAGATTACTCGCTGAAGAATGAATATTGTGTTGGATTCATTTATATATTGGACACGAGAGAAATGCCTTTATCAATGGTACAAAAACTTAATCCGATTTTGATTAGCAAAGCGTTGACGTTGATTATAGTAAGTACTACTACTATTATTATTATTATTACTATTATTTCTACATGTTAGTGTCACACCAATTCTGTTGGCACAAACTTAATTACAATGCCTCCAACTAATCTGTAGAGTTTATAAAAAAGAAACGAATGGGGCCACAACGATAGGCATCACTTTGCTGTATGGATGGCGGCACCCCATCCGTCTCAACCAGATGCTTGGTGACAAGTTAATGTGAAATTTTAAATATTTCATTTTAAAGTAAATTTGACAGCTTGCTCAAACGCTATTGTTATCCTTTTTTTTTCTTTATGGTTTTGCATAGTAGGTACCTATGTTTATGACAGCAGTTTTGGCACTAAAGGTTCGGACAAACTAACACGTCCAGCTTGCGATCAGGGTAGCGTGCACGGTAGAGATCAGTTACAGCAAATGTGTATTTTTTGTTTTTTTTTAAACAGTCTCGTTCTGCGGCCGGACACGGTGATCGAAGCGTTTGGTCTAAATACGTCGTTACCGAAGGAATTAAATTGAATTTAAATTAAAACCGAATTTCTACCAAGGGCTAAAAATTTAACCCAATGACTTTAGATTTCGAATGACACATGTCTCATTCAGACAGCACTTTCTGATAAAACATAGCTCAAACACATCACAAGCACAGCGCGATATGCCAGTGCCGGTGCGCACCAACGTTCACTGTCAAACTTACCTGACATACATTCGTTGTCAATTTTGCAATCACAAGACTTTCTGGTAACCACCTAGTAGCCACAATCAGCCGCATCACAAGTGTGCCTGTGGACAATGATCTTTCTAATAAACGTGACAAGTTTTATATTACGACAGTTAATGATTCTGTGTATGTAATTATAAATACATTTTTGTTTGTCCTTTGATTTAGTATAGTAGTATATACTTATAAATTACTTGGTGAACAAAATCACGGTAATTAGATATAGTTTATTAATGACTTCCTGTTTAAACATCTACATACCTTATAAAATATGTCGGTGATTAGTCGACTGACGTATTGTCACTTTTTGTTATCAGTTTTACGGACGTACCTTAAACAGAGTCCAGAAAGTGAGGTCTGAAAAGGATTTGAAGAAAAACACTACGATTCGTCATAAATCGTACATCGTCCCTAGATTTTCGTGCGTTTAAATTACCTATAAACCTAAAATTTCATTACTCTCTTACAGGATGCAATTGGCAGCCGTGTAAAAGCATTTCACTTTTTAAGTGGTTCAAAGTTCTTCGATATAATATTAAGTCTGTTTAAAAGCGCCATGAGTGACAAGTTGAAGAAAAGAGTACATATCCACGATTCTATTGAGTCGCTGCATAAGTTCGTAGATAAGGATATTCTGCCTATCGACTATGGTGGCACTGGAAAGGACTTAAAGGAGTATAATGGTAAGAATAATTTAATATAATTAGAGTTGTAATAGCTCATTATGAGATTTGCAATATAAATACACTGAAATTAAAATAAGTTTGGTCATTTACGGGAAATCATGTAGTGTATTTTTGATTCAGATACCTACCTACGAGTATCTAATGAAAGCTTGTGACTTAATGAATATCCAAACCAATTTATAAAAGTGAAACGTTGTCTGTTTGTTTGGGGAGTTTTAACGCGATAACAGCTGAACGGATTTTGATTAAATTTGGAATAGAGATAGCTTATACCCTGGAATAAAACATAGGATACTTTTTATCCCGGAAAATTGTAAGTTTTCACGGGAATACTGGAAAATGTTGATTACTCGCTGTAAGGAACGGTTGCCATGGAAACAAAATAACAAGTCTGTCAAAAAACATCAAGAGCAATAAGGCTTTACTTTTGCATTGGCTTTAATATCCTAGAAGAACATAGGATGTTTTTTTCGCGATAAACTGTAGTCCACGCGGACGAAGTCCTGGGCTGGGAAGTTAGTGACAATAAAATTAAAATGCGTGAATATTATTTTTTTAAGTTTAAAGCCTGACTAGGGTCAGGCAAAGAGAATATAATCACTACGTTTTAGGGTCAAGTAAAAAATAGCCACTTTTGCCATTAAGACAAATCGATTGATACGTCGCTTGTCAAAATCGGACCAATATGGGCAACGCAATGGTGGTACATACACATATGTACATACATACACAGACTGTTAACCCTTCCCTTGTATAGACGTAGTCGGGTAAAAATAGTCAACATTGTTAACTTGAAGATATGTGACCAACATTCACATAACTGCAACGTAATACGATCTCCAAGAAAAGGGGAGCTCATTTTGTTTGATTGGCCCATAACCAAAATTAATGTTAACCAGTCACTGCCATGGTACGGAACACTAACTTCTCGAGGCCTTGTTCACTTTTTTACCTACTACTTATTATCATGCATGGTATCTATAAGTATTTTTATACTTGTTCCAGAACTTTTATTCCAAGAATTAAGCACCGAGGAGCACATAGAAAGAGTCAAGTTTTTTGAAAAGGCGTCCACCAATGAATCCTGTCGACTGACATCCAAGTTCAACGAAGAATATTCTGGAACACCGGGCTCTTTCAAAATAATGTGTCTTGACTAATCAATAAAGAATACTAAAGTGTCTACAATTAATGTATAAGGGGACAAGCAGTAACTTCTTTTAAAAAGGCTTTATTATTTCTACTACTACGAGTACATCTACTTTGTATTTATCAAAGCAAAGATTATAATTATCGTAAAACTTGTATATTACATAATCTTTACAACTTTATTATAATTAAAAAGTTTATTTAGCACAGATGTAATTTTTCCGACAAACATGTCAAACATGTCAGCTGTTACAATTTCATGTGTCGGGCAAATTATAACAGGCTTGGAGGTGCATACTTAGTACCACAAATCAGTCCATGTGCAAGTTGGACTAGTACGTACGACAATGTGTGTTTTAAAAACAGGTGCGAAAATCACCATTCAGATCGTAGGTCAGCCCCTCACACAGCGGACCGATGACCTGTGCCGGTAGCACGTAAATCAATGCGATCGCTACCGATGCGTTTGACGTCCGGAAGGCCTAGTGGTTAGTGAATCTGACTGCGAAGTCAACCAACGGTCATCGGTTCGAATCCCGCAAGGTGCAATAATTTGTGTGATGGGCAGATATAATATACATATATATAATTGGTGTAAATTGAGGTATCATTGAATAGGTATTTAGAAATCATCTATAGGTTTCCCTTAATATTTTTTATTTCAAATGACTATTTTGGATTTATAACGATTTAAAGTTGTTTAGCAACCATTCTCAGTCGGGTTTTTTATATGTGCGCAATTTTTTTTGTTATCGCTTGCATGCCATATTGCACTTAAATGCCTCGCATTATAGAATTGAGATTAATTTTCGCCGTATAATGAAATTCTTATTGCAACTCGAGAACTCTGCACTTATGTGCAATTTGGCATGCACGCGGTAATCAAAAACTGATTACAACCGAGCCCCGATTCTGTAAGCTATTGAAACGCGATAACGCAAGTCGATCGCTTGAATTTTTTTGAGAAATTTTCTTATTTACCACTTAAAAGTGCTGAAAGCGAAAATTTTGCAAACATTTTCGCTTTTTGTTTTTATTTTTTGGTTTTTATATTTTTCATTTATTTTTTTGAATATTTAAAAAAAAAAACACTTTTAAGTGGTAAATAAGAAAATTTCTTAAAAAATTTCGAGCGATAAACTTGCGTTATCGCGGTTCAATAGGGAACCGCGATAACGACGCTTGTTGTGTCGGAGGGTAGGGTGAAGTGACAACAAGCTGGTTCAATGCACACTGATTTATTATGTATGCAGCTGCTACTTATAAGGCGGTGCAACCGCCACTACTCATACATGTCTTTTACATCTAGGTACATATACAACATCTTTCCCCTCAAAAAAACTTCCTATAATCTACTCTTTGCCACCGGCACTGGTGCGTATCGCAGGAAGCCGCTGCCTGGATTCAAATAGCGATTAACCTATCGTTGTCTTGTTCTATGGATGAGGATGAAATCCACTGCTGAACGTATATGTTCAGCTGATATCGATAAAGTAACATGAACAAAATAATAAATAAAAATGATTAACTTTTAATGAGTCAATATTATCCAAGTTCCAGCGGAACATTCCAACATCTTCCTTAGCCCGAAATCCATAATTCTTAATGTAATTGAGCAATCAAAAATAAACATACATAAGTACATCAAATAAGAGAAAACAACACGACTGCGGGCCAAAAATGAAATAAAAAATGGAAAACCTATATTACTCGGGATGATATAAGGATTCTAACGATACCCTTTACTTTCAAATCTGTTCAGGCATTTAAAAGATTTGGTGGAATAAATAAACTCACATACATATATACAAACACAAGTACATCAAATAAGATAAAACAACACGACTGCGGGCCAAAAAATGAAATAAATAATGGAAAACCTATATTACTCGGGATGATATAAGGATTCTAACGATACCCTTTACTTTCAAACCTGTTCAGGCATTTAAAAGTTATGGTGGAATAAATCAACTCACATACATATATACACACACAAGTACATCAAATAAGAGAAAACAACACGACTGCGGGCCAAAAAATGAAATAAAAAAATGGAAAACTTATATTACTCGGGATGATATAAGGATTCTAACGATACCCTTTACTTTCAAATCTGTTCAGGCATTTAAAAGTTATGGTGGAATAAATAAACTCACATACATATACTCACATACATGAACCCTGAAAACATTACACTCCTTTTTTTGGGCATTCCTGCAGTTAATAACGACTCATCTTTATATTACCGTAACGTATATCTATGTTCAAAAACAAACACTCCATTTTTGTGCAGTCGTGCAATAGGTAACTCATTTTACTACATTACTAACTCATCTCATTTTCTTTGCATTTTCATTCACACCTTTGACCACAGACAGAATTCACACTCACGTAACAGTGGCACGTTTACGTCATATACTTACACATGTTTGAATTTAAACAATAGGTTAACTGTCAATGGCCAGTGACGGCGGAAAAGCAGGTGGAGGCATTAGGCAGGTGGTTTTAGAACAAACCCAAAGAGAATATATTATTATATAAAACTATCACCACTGCCTATTTTACATATTGATTTTGGTCATAGACTTAATAACTAACCATTTATTGATTTATAACATCTTATTTAAATGATGTACAGTCTTGTTGAAAAATCTTTTTGACATCGCTGGACGTTTTTAGCATTTATTTTACCAAATGGCTACCAATACATGAGTCATTTTGCCTAGTAGTCGTGACTTATTGTTTTTAGGTACCGTACGTCCGAATGAGAAAAAACCGCAATCACTGCCATCTGTCTGTCTGTATGTCACAGCCAATTTGCTACGAATCTACTAAACCGATTCAGTTGAAATTTGGTATGTCAAAATGTTGAGATGGTCTGTTTTTTGAATAATTTTATGAAAAATTGTTTTAAAGTTAAAAAAAACTCCTATCATAAGAGAGAACAAGACAGTTGTCGTATCGTCCGTCTCCCATCTTATCCATGGCCACCGTAGACAGAGAAACGGCCACAAAGAATAACTAACAAGTAGCAAATTATACGACTGTCTGCTTTTAATCGCAGACAGTCAGTTATCTTTGTTGCAATGGCTCTAGATCTGACTAAATAATTTAAAAAAAAACAGTACCTAGGTATATTAATACAGAAACAGCAGGAAAATTGCAGTTTTTATCAACATGGAGGCGCTCACACCTACCTCCATCTTACAGTTTAATAAAAATCAACTAAACGAAGTGCGAAAGTTGTACAACTATGATGATCATAACCGATTATTACAAGATATCGATTTATTTGCAGATTGGATAAAGAAACAGAATCATTTTCGAGTTCGAGAATTCGGTAAGTTTTTAGAGGATATCTACTTTTTTTCGAGTGTCCTTACCTTCTAAAATAGTTGTTTAGGTATAGGTAGTTAATAATTTTGAAATTTATTTTATATCGAGCTCAATTGGGTGATGGGTCGTTGATATATGTGGTCCAAAGGGCGCGGTGGGATAAAAAAGTGCATCATTTTCACGTTTTTTTTTTTGTAAAATAGTAGATTATGACTTCAAAATGTAAACAAGCTTAAAAGCTAAAATAAACACGCTTGCCCTGGCCAAGAAAGAAGTAATGCCAATAAATTATATACTGTTACAATTTGCTTATCAAACCCTTCAATTTGATATCCATGTTGTAAAATTCGAAGTTTTTCGACATAACCCTAATTTATCAGGGCGACGCGTAGAGCAGTGTAGTGTAAACCTTGCAATCAAAATTTCTGGGTGTACAGTACTATTATTTATTCTGTGGTGACATTGCAATTCTTATGGGAAGACAAGGTCATATTCAGGCCTGTTCGCCTTATCAACCTTGTGCTTTAGAAGTTTACATACTCAATAATAATTAATACTGTATACTTATAGCCACTTTGGAGCAATGTCCAAACCAACACTAGACAACTATCGCGTGGCAATTTCAAAAATATTCGGCAATAATGAGAAGATGGATTTGGTGATGTTCTATAGATATTCGGTTGTGGTAAGAAAATCATAAATACTATTCTCTTGACATAGACACAGAAAATGATACATAGATACAGACAATTTAAATTAGAAATCATTTTTTTAGTAATAATGCTTATCATATTTGAATGGCATAGAGCAATAATCTAAATGTCTATATCTATAAATCTTTACTCATCTTAAATCAGTAAAAAAAGACTGTACAAGTCATTGTACAATTGACAACTGAGTTGTATTATTTATACATTCAAAATATGTCAAAAAACGGCTTAGTGTAGGTATAAAAAATTACTTAAAGTAAGCTACTGTCTGCCTATCTGTTGCGCATCACTTAAAAAGTACTGGGCAGATTGCAAACAACTGTTGTCTTAATCAGATGATAAGAAGCCGAAAATTCGATAAAAAAATATATGAGGGCTGAGCAAAATTTAGTATTTTATACCTTATAGGTACTTTTGGTCCTGGAATAATTAGGCTACTTTTAACCCAGAGAAATTACCACGCGGGCAAAGCAGCGGGCATATAAAGGAATAAAAGTTAAACTTGGTAAAAAAATGAAGAAAGTCTCAAATTTCTTTCACATTATATTTGTAATGCTCAATCTTTATATCATCAATTCACCTGCCATTGTATTGAACAAGCAAATTCACCTGCCAATGTGGTGATTATGGTAAATTCACCCGCCAATGTGGTGACTAAGGAAAATTCACCTACAAATGTAGTGATTATGTTCTTTAGTGGATTTTTTCAGGCTGGTGAGACCCCGTCATGACTTACGCGTCTATAGCATTCGCGCACGCCGATCCGGAAATCCTGGAGCCGCTCCAGGTAGTCCAAAATAAATTCCTTCGAAATGCAGTCGGCGCTCCCTGGTATCAGAGGAACGCCGACCTGCACCGCGATGTCGAGCTTCCCTCGATCAGCCAATTCATGAAAAATGCGTCTAGCCGCTACTTTGATGCGGCGCCCCATCACCCCAACCCGCTCGTAGTAAAAGCCTCCGACTATACGACAGACAGTATCGCCCTCCGTAAACGTCCCCGCGATGTCCTGGACGATCCGGACGACGCCATCGCAGTCAATGTACTGGCAGCGATGGCCTCGTCCAATTCGACCACCTCTGGCAACCCGCCAGGGGGTATCAACACACTTAGACACAGACACTGACCTCGCCGGCGAGGTCGAAGGTCCCATAACACATAGTCAGATATTATTCGCTCTCGAGTTTCTTGCCGATTCTTCTCGAAGGTGTATTACGAATCGGCGGTCAGTTATAAAAATCAATGAAAGGGCACCTAGCCATTGTTCAGGGCCCCCTCGATCACTACTTAACGGTAGCGATCCAGGGGTGTTTAGTTCGTTACCCCCGTAATCAGACGGCCGTCCAAGCCGAGGGCCATACCCCCTGGGTACCCTCGTGCGGGTCGTCTAAATTTTAACTGCGCCTTCTGCGTCACGCATTGCGGCGGAGTGCTTGTAAGCGCCCGCCCCCAAGTCCGGCTCAAGCTGTAGAGGCCAATAAGGCCAACAGCATTAGTCATTCCTAAAAAAAAAAAAAAAAAAAAAAAAAAAAAAAAAGAAAAGGCTGGTGAGAATGATGATGATGAATCGTTTATCGTCAAGTAATTCATTGATAATCAATTAACTTGACATTCCAGACAAATCACTAATTTTGATCTTCGGGTATCGTTTAACGAACAAGTACTTAAAATTACATCATCGTTAAGGACTCAATAGTACTTTGGAAGTCTCGAGGCTTTTTGGGTCCTATTTATTTGCCTTCGCGTAGAATTGATTTAAGTAGGTATTTTAAATCTTATCTAAATATCAGCATCATTTCTAAATCATTCTAGTATCTGGATTACGCGCTGAAGCATGACTACTGTGTTGGATACGTTTACATATTTGACACAAGAGAAATGCCTTTCTCAATGGTGAAGAAGTTTAATCCTATCGTGATAAGCAACGCGTTGACGTTGATTTTAGTAAGTATTCGATTTCCCACATGTCGCTTTTTCTAATTATTGTGTTGGCGCGGTTGGCATAATATAGACGCTTAATTTGAAAGCGCTAAATTGTACGCTTAAAATTTTGCGAACGTGTAATTATTATTAGTAACTGAACTTACAGGACTATTCTAAAATTAATGGCTATGACTATTGAGTGTCATCAGAATAGGCACCAGTATAACTCATACTTACTAACTTTTTGGGAAGAGCTGGCGCAATAGAGACAGGAGTGGTGCAATTCTGTTAACTAGGCCGTGACTTATTTCGAACCGAATCTATTACAAGATCTCGATGCTAATCACCTTGATAAAAATAACCCTCCTAAATACCTACACTTACAACTCTACTGGTCAGTTGTAGTGTGCACTCTGCAACAGGACCTTTAAGACAAAATTTGGCTTTGCAAGCCATTTACGCTCTCACGAAAATAGGGTTTGCCGATGAAGGATACGTCAAGCATCATCATCATACCTATATTTTTAGCTAAGTATTCTCTTTACAGTTTTACCTGTACTTAAAAGACTGAAAAACATACCCTAGGACGGTTCCCCATGAGTTCCTTGGATCCGCTGTATGTGAACACTTGGCAACCACTTATTTTGGCGTGCTATGGGCAGCTTTGCTATAGGGAGCCCTATGCCCAGCGGATGTTTTCCAGCTGGTACCAACTTTCATTTTATGATAGACTATGCAATCATTTGACCACGATCTCACCTGATGCATGGCGATACAAAGGTGTAGCTCGCTTGACTTGTGTACATGGTCTACTACTCAAAGTGTTACCAACTGCACATTGCAGTAGCATTTAAATTATTAATGACAGCGTGGTAAAATTTGGCAAAACGCAAGATGGCTTTCTTGTTAGCAAACTGATAAAAAAAGAGAATTTATCAATAAGGTTGTTAAACGTTGATTAAATGCAATATTAGAGCTCCAGCGCTTGCAAGTGAACAATATAAAATTGTGGATACGCTGAAAGTGGCGCTTCATCGAGATTGAGACTGAATCCCGCCATAACCATCCTTCATACAGCGTGTGATGCGTTTTTTTGAAGACTCGAATCCATTATCCATGTCAAAGGAGGTCACATTGGTTTTCTCTGAAGTTTACTTTTTTTCTAGCATTACCTTAAATTTTTTGTAAGCTTTTTGCCATTTAACCAAATAAAATTTTCAATTAGTGATACAAACATTATATTAAGCTACTTTTAACTTTAAAGATTTGTAATTTTTGTACCTAGCCAGAATCCTAAAATTTACTATTAATTCGCTTGCAGGATACAATGGGCAACCGTGTAAAAGGTTTCCACTTTTTAAGCGGTTCAAAGTTCTTCGATACAGTAGTAAATCTGTTCAGAACCGCGATGAGTGACAAGTTAAAGAAAAGACTACACGTCCACGATTCTATTGAGTCGCTTAATAAGTTTATAGACAAGAATATTCTACCTATTGACTTAGGTGGCACTGAAAAGACCTTAAACGAGTATGATGGTAAGGTTAATGAATGAATACCGACTTATTGTATCAATATTTGAGCTATGCTGAGAGTTTCTCTGAAGGATTCGTAATGAAGTGATCCTACAGAGAACTATGGTAACCTCCAAAAAGGAATAAGGAATAATCTTGTTTTCTCTAAGGATAAGCAAGCTGAAGTGGCAGTAGGCTGGTAACATATCCCAAAGAACCGATAACAATTGGGATATACGAGTTCTTGAGTGAAACTCACTTTTAGGTAAATGTAGTGTATGATGCTCCATAGCCAGGTAGAGTGACGATCTGCAAAAATCGGCTGGCAGAAACTGGAAGCGGTGAGCTGAAGAACTGACCTCAGTGTCGTGTATTAGGAGATGCCTACGTCCAGCAGTGGACAAGTACATGCAATAAATATTCACAAATCTCTAAACTGTGAAAAACAAACGAAAAAAAAGAGAGAACTTTTTACTACATAATTAGAGATGGTCATGTCTGCAGTTTTATTAAATCAATTACGAGTGTAACATTATGCTATGTCTTACCAAAAATAGTAAAATTGTACACGATGTATTTAATGCGTTATCTGTAGTAGTATTTCATAGTCCGCCAGAGCTAACAAATCTTAACTGTGCTAGCTAGAGAGTTAAAACTATTATGTATACCTAGTTATAGAGTGTAATGGCCCAATGTGAGGTTTTCCAGTTTAAATACTTAGCTTAATATTTCTTTCTTCTTATTTAAGTGCCCAGCTCTTGTCGCTCCAGCGTTCCCTATCTTCTGCCAAAGCTTTGACTGCCCTATAAGACATGACTTTTATGTTTTTACCTGATCTGTAAATTTCCTTCTAGGTCTGCCTCTTCCTCTCTTTCCGTCTATTTTCCTTTCTATGATGGTTTTTATGAAGTTGTCATGTAGTATAAGGTGGCCAAACATCTTTTCTCTCCTCATTTCTATGGTCACTATTAAGTAAAGTTTTTTTGGACGAGACTAAGCACTTCTTCATTCATCTTTCTTTCAGTTCAGCTTATTTTCTGTATGCGCCTCCAACTTTAACACCTAACTAACACTAACACCACCAAAAATAGAAAATAAATTTTAATAATTTTGAATTAAATAAGAAAAAAATGTTTTATTTAAAAAAAGCGTGGGGTGCTTGTTAAGATATTATCGAAATGATAATCCTTCTTCTCATATCTGTCAATGAAATATTTATAACTATTGACCCATGCAACCCACGATTTTTTTGAAATAAAACATTTTTTTCTTATTTAATTCAAACTTATTAAAATTTGTTTTCTATTTTTTAGTTTGGTTTTCTATATAAAGCGTGATTTTTAGTTTTTTATTATTTTACTGATCACGTTTTCAATAAATATGTTAAATATTGTTAGTGAAAGAGAGCATTGCTGTCTTACGCTTTGCCTTATTCTTGCTTTTGTTGTTTCGATTCCTACTTCTATTTCGTTTTTTTTTGTTTTTGTATAGTTTGTATTCATAATTTTTTCCAATTTACTTTATCAAATGTTTTTTTCGAGAACTATAAACGCTATGTATTTCAAGACTTAAATCTAATCTTCTGCTGGTAATGAGCCTAAGTGCCAGAATAGCCTCACGCGCGCCTTTTCCTCATCTAAATCCGTATTGATCAATACTAATGCTGCATTCGGCTCTTGGTCTTATTTTGATATGAATGATTAATGCATGAGAGATAAGACGTAGTGTTTTGTGTTCTTCACATATTTGTGTATTTAGCTTTTTAAGTAGCATAACTGTTTTTGTGTTTCGAAAGTCACTAGGGATATTTCCTGTAGTATCCATATTGAATATTTCATCTAGTAATGAATCGCACACTGCGTATTTAATAAATTCAATGTTTATTTGGTGCTTTTCCGTTTTGTATGTTTTGTAGAGCTTTAGCTTAATGTAAAGAGGGATTAAAAAAAAGTTTGAAAAAATTCAACACAACTCCGATTGAGGTATTTAATGACATCAATTAGGTTTGTTGAAGTTCACACAATTTTGATGTATATAAGGAAATCAAAAAAAAAAAAATTTAAGGAAAAATCTGAGTAAAATTGTAAAGTTATTAATTTAAAAGGTTAAGGTAAAGACCAACCGACTCAAAATGCCATATAATTTCCGAGAAATGGGAGCTCATGTTATATATTTTATTGCCAATGCCGATTTGAAATGGAATTCATTATACCTACTACAATGCTGGTAAACAAGTCTAATTTTGCAAGGTGCATACAATAAATGTATTTGTTTGACTTTGACTTAGGTCTAATTTGCACTTTGCTGCTTTTTTATATGCTCAGGTATTTTTAATCCTTGTTTCAGAAATGTTATTCCAAGCAGTGAGCACCGAGGAGCACATAGAAAATGTCAAGTTTTTAGAAACTGCATCCACCGACGAATCGTGCAGACTGACGTCCAAGTTCAACGAAGAATATTCTGGAACACCGGGCTCCTTCAAGATAATGTGTCTTGACTAAAGAATAACAAAAAAAAATGATTATTAGATTATCAGAAATATTATTATACAATAACACTTTACAAAGTGTCCTTCAGTTTATTTATAGGGGAGCATGGTTTTTTTTTTTTTTTGGTACTTTCTTTAATGTACACACTAACATTAACTATTTCTTTATCTTAGTTTATAATATGTTGAATAGGTAACCATAATATATTTTAACGACAACTATAACTATAAAGTGTATTTATTTATTACACGCCGGCCCAAAAAAAGAAGTGTATTTTTTTTAGGATTCATGTATGTACTCGTATGTTTGTATGTGAGTTTATTCCACCATAACTTTTAAATGCCTGAGCAGATGGGGTATAGGGTATCGTTAGAATCCTTACACCCCAAGTAACAAAGGCAATTTTTTTGTTGAAAAAGTTTAGTTTGTCTCCATTTTCAAAGGTGAAAAAAAAAACGATTTTTACAATATGGGTATCAAATTGAAGGCCTTGATAAGCACATTCTAACAGTATATAATTAATTAGCATAAGTTCTATTTTTGGCACGGCAGGCGTGTTTTTTTAGCTTTTAAGCTAGTTATATATTTATTTATTAGATCACCAAGTTAATGTACACCGATGCATTACAAAAAACAAATCATTATAAAGTAAAACAGCTTAGTGCCATCGTAATTATAGGTGAAAACTGCATGCACGTACGTTCATGCAGTACGCATGTACGTTCAAAAACTAAAACTGCATGCACGTACGTTCATGCAGTACGCATATACGTTCAAAAACTAAAACTGCATGCACGTACGTTCATGCAGTACGCATGTGCGTTCAAAAACTAAAACCCGACTAAGATCGGATAAAAAATAAACGATGAAGATGAATCTATTGTTACCTCGCTTGTGAAAATAGGACCATTATTTTAATTTGAATATATAACTCTTCCTTCACTTTGACGTTAAAGGGGTAAAAAAATAGCCTATGACATTCTTTACATCAAGACGCTATGGTGGAACCCTAACAATGCCATACTGAATAAAAAAAAGTATGCCTTACTCAGAATGATGAGTAAGGATTCTAACTATACCCGATACATATAAATTTGTTCAGGCATTTAAAGTTTTGTTAGAATGTGGAATAAGAAACTCACATAACTCACTCACTCTCACTGAAACTATTACACTCATCGAAGTAGGAATTGTGATAACACTCAAATTGTCCTTCTATTACTAGTTTGTTTTTTATAAACTAAGAGTTAGTATACATTTTTATAAGAATTTCAAAAAATTAGTTCTGTTTTTGATATAAATAACGAGGGTTTAATATTATGTCGTCGTTTCTGGAAAAGATATGCTGCAATAATTTATGCAAACAAGAGCCATCAATTATAAATGTCGTATTTTTTCGGTGGGAAGCGCTACTCAAACCTTATCTGTTTTATATAATTAAGCATAATTACATATTTTAATTAGTAAAGCTCAAGATGCAATGAGTAACTTTTTTGCTCAGGGCTATTATTCTCTATTGCCAATAACACACGTTACGCGCCGCGTTAAGATATCTGCGTGGAATCGTACGGCAATTGCCGTACTGACGTCACACGTTTTCGGCAAGGAATTTAATGCGGCATAGTGAATAAGCGCCCTGTGCAATTCCGCTATGCAGCTGTGTTTCGTTGGACATTTGGTTCAACCAATTGTTATTTCTTTTTATTTTCAAAAGAAAAACTAAAGGCTACATCTAATTATATTATTTAATAATTAGTGGCCCTGAAATATATATATATATATATAATATATATATATATATTCAGGGCCTCTATTCGCTAGGACCATTCACATGTAACGCGTCGCGTTACGATATCTTCGTGGAATCGTTCGGAAATTTTAATGACATCACACGTTTTCTGCAAGGAATTTCGTGTAGCATATCCATTGATATACTACAATAAGCGCCCAGATTGATACCAATTACACGTTTGCAAAAATATATTCTATCCATACCAATATCTATATATAAAAGTGAAACGTTGTCTGTTTGTCTGTTTGTTTGTTTGTTTGGGGAGTTTTGACGCGATAACGGCTGGACAGATTTTCGATTTAATTTAGAATGGAGATAGCTTATACCCTAGAATAAAACAAAGCATACTTTTTATCCCGGAAAGTTTGCACAAGAAAAATGGAAAATGTTGATTGCTCGCTGTAAGGAACAGGTGCGAAAACGAAACGAAATAACAAGTCAACAAGTCTCACTGTAAGGAACGGTTGTCATCACAGAATGGTCTGTGGTTGTTATGGAAACTAACAAGTCAAAAACATCTATAGAGCATTGCTGCTATACCTACTTTTGCAATAGATAGATAGATAATACTTTATTGCACCTAAAAAGATATTATTACACATAAGAAAATCTTCAAAATAAGTACAATGGGCGGTCTTATCGCTAAGAGCGATCTCTTCCAGACAACCTTTGGATGGACAGCAATGGAAGAACAAGTAGTAGACGGCGGTGCATTAAAATAATATTCGATTACATAGATACTTTTGTAAAATACAATAAATCAATAACTATTTATACGATAAACTAATACATGTTATTACAATAAACTAATACATATTTATATTACAAATTAGGTTTAAATACATACTTTTACGTAGCAGTGCTTAGATTGGAGAGATAGTGATTCTTTACCATATTTTTAAATATAGGTAATGTTTTAGCTCGTCTGATATCCAGCGGAAGTGCATTCCACAGTTTCACAGCTTTTACTGTGAATGACTTTTCATAGAACTTTGTAGTGTGGGGAGGTGTCTTGAGTTGAAGAGTTTCTGAGGAACGCAAACATCGGGAGTGGGTCATGTGCAGGAACACAAAACGTTTTTTGAGATAGGAGGGAGTAGAAGGCATAAATAAAATATTGAATAGAATAGAAAGGATGTGAGCATTCCGGCGAAGGCGAATAGGTAACCACTTCAGCTTTTTGCGATATTCAGAAATATGGTCATATTTGCGCAGACCAAATATGAACCTTATACAAAAATTCTGTAAGCGTTTTAATATCCTAGAAGAACAGGGGGTTTTTTCGCGATAAACTTTTGTCCGCGCCGACTAAGTCACGGGCGGGAAAGCTGGTATCTACATATAATAAAAAACTGTAACCAAAGTGAAATTTGTACTTGAAAGAGAAATAAAAAAAATATGCTTGTGTCAGTAGTAGAATCCAAAACTATTGTTTTTAGAATCTTTCTCTGTCTGTCTGTCTGTGTGTGACTTCATCATGCAAAAACCACTGGATAGATTTCGATGCCGTTTAATAAACTGTATTTCTTGGTTTTTATCTTTGTTTCATCAAAATCGGTTCATCCAAAAAGGAGTTACAGACATTTTTATATTTAGTTGAGCCACAGAATAAAGAATATCTGGGTAGGTACTAACTACATAGTAAGAGAGTATGCAAATTAAATAATTATGTCCTATTTAACACAGTAAATAAATAAATATTACAAGTTTTAGATGGTAATTTTTCGCAGTATCTACTTTTTTGGCTTATAGTATCCCAAAATGGAACTAGATGGCGTTAGAGATTCTTAAAATACGCAAGCGTTTGTCGCACGAGTTAACTACATCCGGCATTGTTTTTTTTATATAAAAAAAAAACAATGCCGGATTGTTTTATTTATATAAAAAAAACAATGCCGGATTAGTCCCGCGATTCACAGCACAAGAACTGCTGGACCGATTCATATGTTCTTTGATTTGTTGGATCTGTCTTCACCCCGAATAGCAAAATAACTATTGAAACATCAGAAGGAAAATTCAGGAAGAAAATATATTAAGGAAATTAATTTCCTCGTACATTTTGGATTGAACGGCTTCTTTAAATATTTTATTTAATTTGCAATGTATGTATCTATTCTATGTTTGTTTAGTTCAAATCTTGCAAGCTGAATCAGCACCATTTCCTCTTATCCTACGGAGTTGAATTTTTCAGTTCTGATGACAATTCATTTTTATGGTAAGCATGATCTAAAATCTACATAGACCAAACGCGTGGACCGATTTTGATGATTCTTACGTTAATCGTTTTGTCTTAATCTTGCGAGTGCTAGTAAAGACAGGACATGAATCAAAATTCAATATGGCGACAACCAGATGTCATTGTGTAAAGAAGAAAATGAAAGTCGACAAACTATGTCAAGTGGGGTATCATTGAATAGGTACTTGAAATTCATCTGTTTTATTATTTTTCATTTGGACTGACCATTTAGAATCTATAACGATTTAAAGTTGGTTAGCAACCATTACCACTAATTATTTTACCGAAAGAACCAAAAAGAAAAAAAAAAGAAGAAAGAATTATAAGATGCAGTCGGAGGCATGAAGAAGTACCTCGCCAGGTTCTAACTGATCCCGTCAAAGGAGAAATGAAATGCACGATGCCTCCGACTGCATCTTATATATCGAAATCGAAACTCTTAAGCTTGTTTGCCTCTTTTTAGTTTTGTTCGCGGTCGGGTTTTTGTTTGTTATAATAATATTGTTATTAATTATCTTCATCATCAGCCTATATCAGTCCACTGTTTGATGTAGGCCTCTCCTAATGCAATTAATTATCATATTTGATGATATCTCGAGAACGGATTGACTGTTTTAGATGGTTTTTTTAGTTCATATATATCTCGAGAAGGTTCCTCGCACATGGTAACAGGAAGTAAATTACAAAAAAAAATGTAGTGTGGTTTGTGGGGCAGGGTCGAGGGTTGTTGGTAGGGGTTTTAGAGAGGTTGGGGAGTAGGGAGGGGTAGGGGAAGGGTGAAGGCGGAGGGAGACGGGAAGGGGGAAAAGGGGAGAGGGAGGGGGTGAAATTTGTACGCATGCAAATCAGCGGGGCGCAGCTAGTATAATACATTATAACAGATTGAATTATATCCGTCAACGGCGAACCATGTTATTTCTGGATGTGTGAGCGAAGATGACTGGCAAAGCCAAATTAGATGTTTTTCATTCGTATGGGAGCCTTGGCTAATTGCTGTACACCATGTCATAAAACAGCAAAAATATAACGAAATTCGAAGTAGATACATAATTTAACTAATAACGATTAATGTATAAAAAGCAAAACATTTTGAACTTTGTTAGGTAATTATTATTTTATTTACTTCAGAAAACGTACATTTAAATTGACTATACATATATTTATAAATGTATGTATATATGTATATATATTTAATTATTGCAACACACCGCCATGTTATGACAGTAAACTGTCAGAAATGTCAGTGTTAAGATCAGCAATTGACAAAATGAAAACACGCTCCTCGTTACCTTTCGGTGTGGCCATACTTAGATAAAATAAAAAACTAAGACGAGTGGGGGATAAAGATTTGGGAAAGTGAGGGGAGGTTAGTGGGAAATGGATGAATGGTGGTGGAGGTCAGAGAAGAGTGCGGAAAGTGGAGCCGAAGATTCAAAGTAGGAGAAAACTGAAAGGAAGGGAAGGGGCAGAGTGGGAGAAAGAGGAAAGGGTGTGAGGAAAGTGAAATTGACGTCCTTTCCCCACCTTTCTCCCACTTCCCCTCATCCTTACCCCTTTCTTCCTCATCATCATCATCATCATCAGCCTTTTTCACTTTGCCACCACCCTTCCCTCTTGCTTCCACTCTGCTCCCACCCTTTCTTTCAATCTTCCACCACTTCGCACCACCTGCCCTACATTCACCACTTCCCGTACCCTTCCCCGACATCCCCCAACATTTATCTACTTCCCCCCTGCCCTCCCCTCACTTTCCCCCACCTTCCCTCACTCCCCCAAACCTTCCCGCAAATCTCCCCACATTTCCCCAGTTTTTTATTTTTTTCTAAGTATGTCCACACCGAAAGGTAACGAATGTAACCATCACGTTCCAGTGCAGGTTAGGTTTGTAAGCTGAATCGCACTGCTGATGCAAAAACGGACGTCAGTAGTATCAATTAACGTCGTTGTTTCTTGGTAACAGCCATGGCGCTATGGTACCAGGGGTGCAGTATTTTACCGAAAAAAAGTAATGTTTTGTTTACTCTCAGCGCCACTCCTGAACTTTTTGAGTATTTTTCATTAAATCTATATATATTTTTCTATCACTTTGAAGTTGTACAGCCTATAGCCCAGTTTATGAACAACTCTTTTGGTCCTTTTCGTCCTATTGCAATGCGCACAGTGCAACTGACCTGAAGAATTGTAGGTGTAGGGAAGGCTTGGGATGGTTCTTTTTTTGAAGGCGTTTCGTATCGAAATCTTTAAGTCGGTGCTCTTTGAAAGTTGTAACAGCCTTATTGACAGATTGCGCCATTGTTGTTTTTGTTGCGCAAGCATTTCCCAACCGTTACAGGGTATCTCACATGCCGTTAGATGGCGGTTAAGGACATCTTTGTAACGCAGGAATTGACCCCCAGGAAATCACACAGGTTTGCGCTTCCTCTGCTTGTGAGTAGAAAACTGCTTGAGTTGAAGTACTTTGCTTTTAACCGGTTAAATCCGGTTACTCAGTACATTTATTGGCGCATAAGCGCCTAATGCAATTAAGTAGTTAGGCATCCTAGAGTCATTCATAACCATGAGGTGCCCGCACCATCATCATCAAGACGGAAATCAGTACGTAGAAAAAATATCAATACAAGTGGACTATGAACTGTAATCGTGTGTTGTTTCTAGGTAAAGAATATAATAATTGAGCAAAATAAAAATAATTTCTTGTTCAACTGTCACTTGAATTTAAGTATAAAATAAATCAATAAAAATATATTCGGAAAATACACACCTAGACCCAAACTAGGATATCCTGTACTATAGGTACTAGACATTGGATAAATATACATAGGTACAAATATTACATCTATGGCTTGGACACAAACATTTCTGCTCATAACACAAATTATTACACCTTACGGGATTCTAATCCGGGACCGTTGGTTGACTTCACAGTCAGGGTCACTATTATAGCCACTTGGCCAACCGATGTTCTGATTTTTTAAGTCTAAAATTGGTTTATTTCGGCGTATTAACATCATTACATAATTATGTTGTATTAAGTTACGAACGAAATACATTCCCCGATAGCTTGACTCATAATATTGATTTACAAAAATGTTAAGAGTATTTTAGTTTTAGTCAGAACTACAAAAACCAGTAAAAAAAGATATCTTGTATAAAATATCTTTTAAAAGCTTCGTAGAAAAACTTTATGCGTTCGCTAACCTACTGAAAATTTATGGAAGGGAATAATATTCCTAAGGGAATTTTACTGTAATATAACTAGCCAAATGAAGTTCGTAATAAATTACAGCCGAAAGTTCATTTTTCCAGTAAAAAAGCTTAAGTTAAAATAAATAACATTGCGTGCCTGATAACCTCTCATATTTACGATGGTAAAACTTCGTCGGCCACGTGCTAAGATGCCAAGTTTTTTATGATATTAATTTTGAAAGTTGGCCGTTCTTTTGATTCCGTACGGAGAGGTCAATGACCTAGTGTTTTGAACAAGGGTGTTGCATTTCGTGAACAATTAAAAAAAATCGTAGTCTAATCACCGTTGAATCCACACCAATAAATAAAAGTGAAACGTTGTGTGTTTGTTTATTTGTTTGTTTGGGGAGCTTTCACGTGTTAACGGCTGGATGTTTTTTTTTTATTTGGATTGAAGATAGCTTATACCCTGGAATAAAACAAAGAATACTGTTTATCCCGGAAAATTGAAATTTTCCACGGGAAAACTAGAAAGTTTTGATTACTCGCTGTAAGAAAAGGTTGCCATGGAAACGAAATAATAACAAGTCTGTCAAAAAATATCAAGAGCGTTGTAGCTATACTTTGCATTGGTTTTTAATATCCTAGAAGAACATAGGATGCTTCTTTTCGCTATAAACTGTAGTCCGCAAGCTAGTAGGATAATATAGAACGTCTAGCGTCTAGGGCTTAATTCACTGTCCTGGACCAGCGTTGTAATCATCGTTCATTTCATATCTCTCTCTTTAATGGAGGATTAATGAAGTTTAATGATTGCCTATTCGAGTTAAACTCATGAACTATTATATCATTAACTGTCTATCTATAGAGAAGTGGCTATTAATCTTTCATCATCAGCTACGTTAGCATAGCACGAGCACTAGCCTTCACTCAGAAAGGCACGATGCTGGTACTTTATAATAAACTAGCTGTACCCACGGTTTCACACACGTGTTTATTTCTCTAAGTACTTTTAGTACTCTATGTACTATTCCAAGACCTTAAATACCAATATATCAACATTTGATCAAAATTCCTTCAGCCGTCAAAAAGTTTATATCGATTGCTCGGTTTCTTCTTCTAGGATTGAGATACGAAGTGCTTTAGTTTTTAAGTCAAAACCTATGCTATCCAACAATGAAAACCGCAGCGCAATCGGTTTGCACGAACAAACAAGCATACACGGTTTAAAAAAATGTTATATTCTTGTTCAGGAGCGTATTTTAAGTACCATAGACTTTTTTTTTAAACTATCTTCTTTGTACAGTCTTTTTTGTACTTATTGCTTTAGTATATGTATAGATAACATGATTAATTTATCAAAAGTTACAGAAACAGACGACTGGGAAACTCCAAAATCCAAATTGGAATTCTAACAATAAAATTCAATTCAAAAGGATAGTTTCCATTTCAGCGCGCATAACAAAACTTTGGAAGAAATCTGAGAGCTGAATACAAAATGTGTTTGCGTTACAGAGATGTTCCTTTTTTGCCGCCAACTTGTCACAAACAAGTGCGATGTCGCAATTTAAATTATTAAATTAAAACGGTCTCGGGGGAGGTGCTTTGTGGCATATTAAATTAGCGCTGCAAAGTGTCCGCTGTGGTAAAGTTTGATTCGATGACAAAGGCCTGTGCGCTGTGAATAGTATGGAACTGTCGGACTCATTGTTATTACAGTATGGAAACTCTCTCAAACTCTCCAACAAACTCCTATTCAAGTGCTTGTTTGTTCGTCGTCTGAGGTAGTGCTGACCTCTGGTGTATAAGTTTGTCAGGCCACCCGAGAGCCTCTGATATGACTTAACGACTGCTATTAATCAATAACAGCCGGAACCGACAACTTAACGTGCCCTCCGAAGCACGGAGCGATGGAAAACCGCACATAACTTCATTGGTTCAATTCATTGGTGCGGAGTCTAGAACTGAACCCAGTATCGTAGTATTCTTTGTTGCACTATTAAGCCGTTGGCTACCATCGCTCTTCAATTGCTGAAACCTAGGAAACGATCAAATTAGAGCCTTATTTAATATGGTATATATACTTTACTCCTACCTTATTATGAACTAGCTGCGTTCCGTTAGTCCACGCACATTGTCACAGGTATTATATACGTGTTATCCTAGGATCTAAAGTATCGATACGAGTATATAGCGATCTCTACACACAGACGCTTAGTTGCTAGTTTTAATTAAATTGCGTTCTTAATTTTTGTGTTTTGCTGTATATCTGAATAAATTATTTCTTACCATAATTATCTAAAACCAAATATTGTTGGTTTGTTAGTGACGTTGCATATTCTTAGCTGAATAAATCGTTTCACTTCAGATAAGTAAATTAATCCAATAATATTAATAATTTAATTATTATTACTATTTTAATTAATTTGATTCTTAATCTTGTTATTATTATGTATGTACGTTTTTTTATGTATATGTATTATAGTAGTATGTAAGTATGTATGTTTATTATTTTATATAATTGTATGTATCTACTAGGTTTATATCTTTTATTCCATTTTTCTATTGTGTTTTCCCAATTAATTTCATTATTGTTTTGTAATTTTTGAGTGCTTATTTATAGTTTATTTATTTATTTATTGGTTGAAACCACCGTGTCTCCTTACCCTCATTATTACCTCCATTATTCCTTTCCATGCACGGTTGTCTGGAAGAGATCGCTCTGAGCGATAAGACCGCCCATTGTGACACTTTATTATTAATTTTGTTTTTTTAGTTGTAAGATTTTTATTTGTATGTTTCAATAAAGAGTTATCTATCTAACTATCTATCTATCTATAATCAGCGAGGTTAAATTAATGCGAGCTAATTGCTGAACTCATAACCATGATCTGCACTTATTTGTCCAATATTGGTATGCATATGCCTTCCCTGATTTTGCCATGACCGTGGTATTGCGTCCACTGCTCCACTAAACACATGTCTTGCCACAGCACTACCAGCAAGTTGTAGCTTATCCGTATATGCCCTACTGTTTATGCTGTGCAAAAAACCTGGGAGTATGATGCTCGCAGTGCAAACACCCTGTTGTGAACATGCTAATTTGACACTTGCTTTTTATGAAGCGATGAATTTTTAATTTTCTTTTGATGTAGGAGGCGTATTGTCTTGTTTTGGCTACGATATATTGCTGTTGTGGTTATTTGTGGATTTTTACGTTGGATAGGTTATAGTCATGACGTTTTTTATGTAAGAAAGAGAAAAGAAAACATGTATCGTAGAGACACAGCAGCAAAATAGGTGGTTAAAATGCTTGAAGCAGTTTCTTTAAGATAACTTTAAGTTAGAAAGAAATAAGTTTTTTTTTTTATTAATTATCGTTTTTTATGTTATTTTCGTTTTAAATTTTTGACCTTTTTTTTTATTTCTTTATATTATTTTTCATGTTTTATTTTTATTGCTTTTTCATCGGTATAAACCGATTGAAATTATCAGGGTAGCTCACAAAAGCTACCCTGAAAATTTCAGCCGGATAGCTAATCGGAAAGTGCTCGAAATTTGAGTTGCAAGATTCTAGGACAGACAAAATACTTAGGTACATAGATACATGGATACATACATACTAACATACAAGTGATACATACATACAAAAGTAATGGCCTTCAACAGGTAAGTGCGAAGATCGAAAAGAACAGACTTATATTTACTTGGACTTATGTTAGCTACTGGGTAGTAGCTAACTAAACAAAATCTAGGCAATAAGTCGCAAAGCTAAGGAAGACTGGAATACACACGGTTGTTCCATACGATAGCTTGGAAACTAAAATGATAAAGTCTATACCTTTATGTCATTCGAAACTCTGAAACTCTCATACCTTTTGTGACAAAGGACACCTGTCTGTGTGACTTAGATCTCATGTAGAGTGTGCAAAAGTATAATGGCAGACATTTTGTAAACGTTATTATTTAGAAACTTGTAATTTGGGAATTTAGTTAAATATATTAAGTATTCTCTCACTAACATTAATTTCAGTAATTTAAACTGATCTGTAACAAAGATATGGGGGGTTAAAACTGGGGTTAAAAGTTACTTGAGTAACGAGAAAAGGGTGTAACAGCAGGGCTTGCTCGACTTGGCTTGACTGACGTAACTCAGTCAAACCAAGACGTGCTCTGATAACTTTAGATTATGAAATTGTTATTGCATTATATTCTTCGAACTAGCAGCTTGTGTGTCACATTTAAGTGTGAGAGAAACCGCTGGATAGCCGAGCTTTATTTTAGATGGAGCAACGAGGATGAACTAGGATTTAGCTCGAGCCAGGACAGAATTTACAGTAACCACTGGTAAAGCAATACTTTTCGATAGCCAGCTCGTTTGTGGAATGCGTAGTACCTGGTGCAGTGCGTTCGTCGGTTTGGTTTAATCCATCGGGTTAAGCCGATTTTAAGGCGCGTCATACTTTTGTAGAAACTCGATTCCGTTTGATCTCCAATCAAACGGAATAGGGGCAGAATATCTAATGGTACGGGGGTAGATTCATTTGTTTTATTTTTATTGTAAAAAAAAAAGTTATATTACGCAGTTGAGCACATTGACGCTAACACCTATTAATTTATAATGTATGCGATGCAAGCAACTATTTGTTTGAATGGACTTTAATTCATTAGGTACTAGCTGTGCCCGCGGCCTTGCCATTTTTCTGGGATATTAGGTTCCTATGTGTTCCAATACCAAAAGTACCAATATCTTGAAACTTCGTACAGACGCAGAATGGTTTATATCGATTGCTCGACTTCTACTCATTGGATTGAGATATCATGAACCAGTTTTGAAGTTAAGTCCTAAACTATCCAACAGTGAAAACCGCATCGCAATTGGTCCAGTAGTTTTTACGTGATGCGTGAACCAACAGACAAGAAAACAGACAAAATAAAAAGAAACTAATGAAATGAACAATGATTAACTCATTTTAGGTCCTTTAGACTATAATTTTCATTATCTTTGTTTACAGACTTTTAGTTACTTTCTTTGTTATAAGTAGAATAGAAGATAGAAAAGTTTGGTCAGGTGATAAGAATAACTAGGTTGATATTAAATGATATATAAAATACTATAAAGAAACAAATACCATTTCATGTATAGGTTATTGAAATTCATAAATGCGCATTTATTAAATACTAGCTTTCCCGCCCGCGACTTCGTCCGCGCGGACAACAGTTTATCGCGAAAAAAATATTCTACGTTCTTCTAGGATATAAAAAAACCAATGCAAAAGTAGACTTAGACTTCTTGGTTATGGCCTCTGTGGCTTGTTGTTGGTATAGCATCAACTACTTACTCTGTGGCACCAACGCTCTTGGTTTTTTTTGACAGACTTGTTATTTCGTTTCCAACCGTTCCTTACAGCTAGTATTCAATATGTTCCAGTTGTCCCGTGGAAACTTCCACGGAATTCGTGGAATTTTCCAGGATAAAAAGTATCTTATGTTTTATTCTAAGGTATAAGCTATCTCAATTACAAATTTCATCAAAATCCGTCCAGCGGTTATCGCGTGAAAGCTCCCCAAACAAACAAACAGACAACGTTTCACTTTTATATATTGGTATGGACTAGCTTTCCCGCCCGCGACTTTGTCCGCGCGGACTAATACTTATTGCGAAAAAAGGCATCCTATGTTCTCTATATTAAAAACCAATGCAAAAGTAGGTATAGCACCAATGCTCTTGAAGTTTTATGACAAACTTGTTATTTCGTTTCCATGGTAACCGTTCCTTACAGTGAGTACTCAACATTTTCCAGTTTCCCCGCTGAAACTTTAAATTTTCCGGGATATAAAGTATCCCATGTTTTATTATAGGGTATAAGCTATCTCCATTCCAAATTTCATCAAAATCCGTCTAGCCGTTCTTGCGTGAAAGCTACCCAAACAAACAAACAGACAACGTTTCACTTTTATATATTGGTATGGATGAATATGTATTGTTCATCTGCCACAGCTGGAGCAGTGGACTAATATAATAGCACACTTGTGGACTGTATCGTGTGTCTGTGTCGTGTGTGTTAGGATGATTATGATGAATCTAAAATAGTTGGTGGGACTCGCCGGTCGGCAGCTCAGAACTTCTGACGTCTCCTGGGGACCCGCTTGTCGTTTAATGTCCGTAATGGTTAATTAACATCTTCACTTGATTTGCACTTGATACTCGTATAACGCTGATTTAGTTGAGTTTTGATTTTTGTGTTTAAACTCGTTGCGGAGCTATGACCGTCACGATTCAGTTGGGTAACACAAGGATGCGGAAGTGCGGAGAGGAGGGAGGGAAGTCCTTGAGAGTAACTCTAACAATTATTTATTCTGTGCCTCCTCCACTTATTCATAGACTAAAAGCGGGAGAATTAAAATAATTCGATTTTAATGATTTGCTTTATCAGACACGTTTAAACTTTGTGAAACAACATTAGAATAAGTAGGCACTGCGTTTTGCAATTTGTTGTTTAAATTCAATCCATGATTCACTGAGCCAATATTTGTTGAATTTAGTTAATAAAAGATGTCATCCATGAAATATAACCTCGCCTATCGCGCGTGCAATTAATACACAATAGATTTGCGTAGACAATATATTCGATGGGATATGACATGTCGTTTCAGTTATTTTACGGCTAATACTTTTTAATAAGAATAGCCCCAGGGTAAGAGTTCCAGAAGTGGTTTAACTCTGCTCCGAACGTTAGGAAATCTCCAAAGCGTGGAACAGCCTTTTTTAAACATTGTTAGAAGACGCTTCTTAAAAACTACAGGCCCATCTCGTTTCCGAGCCACGTCTATAAGCTGTTTTCAAGAGTAGTTTCGAATCGTCTAGCAAGAAGACTTGATGAGTTTTAGCCACTGGAACAGGCTGGGTTTCGAGTAGGTACTAGACCATGTACCACATCCACGCAGTAAAGCAGGTTATTATATACTTAAGACTGAAGAATATAACCAGCCCCTGTGTCTTGCTTTTGTGGACTATGAGAAAGACTTTGACTAAAACAAGGGTTGTTCTCCAATCCCGCCAGCAATGCCAAGTGCTGTATGATGCCGAGACCAGAACGGACAGACTAAACCAATCCAGCTGCACAGGGGAGTGAGGCAGGGGGATTTTATATCCCCGAATTTTTTCACAAACGCCCTGGAAGATATGTTTAATACTCTGAACTGGATAGGAACGGGCATTAACATAAATGGCGAGTACATCTTGCACCTCCATTTCCTTATTGTGGAGCCGCTGCAGGGTTTCGAACAAATGCTG
This sequence comes from Alsophila aescularia, assembly GCA_946251855.1. Classification (NCBI taxonomy): domain Eukaryota; kingdom Metazoa; phylum Arthropoda; class Insecta; order Lepidoptera; family Geometridae; genus Alsophila; species Alsophila aescularia. The sequence continues at coordinate 12,981,001 of OX276385.1, forward strand.
GCCAGGCTAGGTCAAGCCACAAATCATAACTGGGGCTAGTGTCGATCTCGGGATGAACATGGACAAAACCAAGGCTACCTTAGTACCCCTCAACCAATCGTCGTTAACGCTGTCCCCCTTGAATTTGTTCATGAATATGTTTATCTCGAGCAGATTATGCAATTGAGTAAGAACAAACTTGAAAGGGAAGCCGATAAGAGGATTCAGCTTGTATGGGCAGCATTTGGTTAACTACTTTAGCTCTTCTCATCTTTCATACTACAGTAAGACGATAGACGCGTGCATCCTACCAGTTATGACCTACGGAGCCGAAACGTGGAGGCTCATAGTGAGGCTAGTCTACAAATTTAACGTCACTTGGCGAGCTATGGAGACAACTATGCTTGGAGTTTATCTTAAGGACAGAATACGTAATGAGGTGATCCGCCAGAAAACTAAGGTAACCGACTTAGTTCAAAGATTAGCAAGATGAAGTGGCAATGGGCCAGTCACATAACTCGAAGAACTAACAACCATTGTAGTAGAGTTTTAGAGTGGAGAGCCCGCCCGCAAGTTGGAGTAACGACTTGTGAAAAGTGGCTGGCAGCAACTGGATATGGAGAGCTAAAGAACAGGCTCGATTACAAGAAGAGGTTTACGTCTAACAGTGGACGAATACGGGCTGATGAAGATATTGAAGTCATTTATATGAATAAAATGTTCTAAGTTAAAGTGCCCGATTGCTTGTTGTATGACTTAGTGCTGGTTTCAGAGTTTATCAGGCCCGCTCGAGAGCCTCTGACATTGCTTAACTACAACTATAAATCAATAACAGCAGGAACCGATAGCTTAACATACCCTCCGAAGCTAGGAGCGATGAAAAGTAAGAAAGAGACAATTATGTCCACTTACTTCCATCTCTGCATGCGTCAAATAGTCAAACTAATGATTTAATAAGATATTTCTCCAATTTTTCGAAACTGGCATAGGTAAAAAAGTATAGATAAAGGCAAGCCATTTTGGTCAGAATCGCCTACAAAGTTCAACAAGCCGTTTCGAACCATCTTAGCTAAATTCACCTCCCAACGGATTATATCTGTAACTGCCTGAGGTCCCTGTAGTTGACAATCAGAAACCAGATAAAGACTATACTATCCATGATTTAAGCTGCTCCTAATCCAAAATAGCGAAGCCCATTGGGACAGAGAGTTAAGTGTACTAAGCGGTTTAATCTAGTAACTTTTCAGGTGTAGATGTTCTAGCTTAGTACAGTCTGTTATATTGGAGCGCTAACACATATCATTATTATTTTTTCGTTATATAAATAACTAGTTTTCCCGCGCGTTTTTGACATACTTGTTATTTCCTTTCCATGGCAACCGTTTCTTTCAGCGAGTAATTAACATTTTTCCAGTTTTACCCGTTTTCCCGTGGAAACTTACAATTTTCCGGGATAAAAAGTATTCTATGTTTTATTCCAGGGTATAAGCTATCTCCATTCCAAATTTCATCAAAATCCGTCTAGCCGTTATCACGTGAAAGCTCCCCAAACAAACAGACAACGTTTCACTTTTATATATTGGTATTGATGTTCTTATTATATTACACAAAATTTACTTGCTGGAAATGGCAAAACACAACGGATCGTTTTTCTAAGCCTAAAAATTACTAAAGACCTGGTAATTACTAAAGACTCATATATAACATTAAAATTATAGTAACATAATTACTAATTCGAATATATTCAATCAGATACTGTTTTCGTAATTTAGTTATCTAACACAGTTCGCAACTAACTTGATCCACTATTTTACTTTAACTAAAAGCTTTCTTAAATTAAACTTTAAAGCGAGCATAAATAACTAAAGTAAGAATTAAGCGCAGACCGTTAAGAATCTAATAATGAAATCCACCAATCTGCAAGATTAGGTTAGAGAGTAGTTACGAAGCTGATTGTTAATTAAGTTTTAAAATAAATATATTTACGGAGACGATTCACTTGAAACACTTCGAGGATATTTTCTTGGTGAGTACTTACACTTCCAAACGAGCGTTTCTTGTGCAATGGTATAGATAGAAAAACTTGGTTTATAAAATCATTTAGAATGATTCGGACGACAATTAGAGTACAGTTATTCTGTTGGAGTCACAACGAACCTCGACCAACCTAGCACTGATATAATATGTATCGATGATGATATAGTATGATGTATCTACCTATATAACTCTAAAAAATAATTAAGGAGATAGTTAATTTCTAATGTAATTTACATTCAATGAACATTCGGAAGCGAGCACGACTGTTTTTTTTAAGGTACCTGCATAAGTAGATACTTATTATATTTATTCGTGAAATGTATTCGATAAAGTACTACAATCATCATCATCATCGCTTTCCATCAGGTGAGATCGTGGTCAAACGATTGCCTAGTCCGTAATAAAAAAAAAAAAAGTTACGAGGTAACGTAAAGTTTTTATTTACATAACTCACATTTGATTCCTAAAATCTTTCGAGAGTGAGTTTTTAATCCTAATAAAAAAGCAACAACTTTGCACATTCACATAATCCTTCCCTACGTCCCAGCAGGCGCTTGCAAAAAATAAACAAGGAATCACACCTTCGACTTCAGTCAGAAACGTCGATATTTTTCCTTATTAAACTTTTATACGTCTGCAGATTCATTTCATCTGCAAACTTGGTCATTTCTCCCACGGCGAGGCACCTGAAATGAGACCAACTTTTCTAATTTTCCAATGGGAACTTATACATTCCGATTTCTGCCGAGTACTCTGGACTTCTTGATAGGAAGTGGGATAATTAAAATCGTTCAAATGTTTATTGGATAAGGTTTTTTTAGGGAATTAAAACGCTTAAATCGAATGGCTTTTATGATTTGAGACGTGATGGGCCTTGTCATGGTTTCTAATTGGCTGAATCGTTTTATAAGCTTCATCTTCTAATTATGAAGGTAATTTAATATCTTTGTTACTTAGAAGGAACAGTCAAAAATACTGAACTGTGAGATACGTTTATTTTGCTGGATGCGAACGTTTTGAGCATAATTAACTAGTGGCTCTGTGAGCTGTAGACGTCGCGAGTCTGCCTTCGCATTGCTTAAAACTGAATAAATGTACACCGCGCACCATAAAACAAAAGTCCCGTACGGTTTATAGAAATACCATTGAACGATTCAATTGTACACAGATAGCAAGGCTCACCGTTGAAGTATAGTATTATAGTACGATAAAATTATTAGCAGATACCATTATGTATACTGACAGCACGATTTGCCGAATTAATGCTACAAATAATGAATACTTAACCGACTACGACCGCCTCGATCCATGACTTAAACAAAAAGCTGTGACACATTTGTTAATATTGGCCCCACATCTACGCCATTTTGAAAAAAAAACGAATATCTGAATCAACAAAAAATCATATAATTATTGAACTAGCTCACAAAATTTCACGAGAATCGGTTGATAAATGCGACCTGTAGAGGACATCCGCCGGACATACAAAAGCATTTTTGCCCAAACTGAAACGGAGACGCTTCGCTCGCTCGGTCAATTGATATACGAATAGATATACATTTGCTCACCATCACGCCTGGTGACAAGCCACAATCTGACCGAAGATGAAGCATGCAGATCTAAACAATACCTATTCATTCTTCTAAAACACTACACAAGTGGCCCTGTGAGCTGTAGACCTTGCAAGCACAATCTTTTTTGCAAACAATCTAGCGATGCACATCAATCATTAATGTAAAACTAACATTAATAACCAAAGTGCTCCATCAATACCTAGTAGGTAAAGGTAGGTGATTCCACTGGAAGAAATCTAAATGTGAGCAATTTACTACATATTGAGGAGCTATTTTGCTCACACCGAAGATTCTCATCAGATCTTCACCAAATTTTTATAAGACTTTTATGAACTTAAAGTAAAAAAAAACATTGAAATCTGTTTTTATAAGGCGGAGACATTCAGTAGCCCCCTTTTTGCCCCTTTTTGGAGGATGTAAACAAAAACCTCAGAAGAACACATTTAAAAAATATTATATACCTGCATACCAAGTTTCGTCTAGATCAGTTGAGAAATGCGACCAGTAGAGGAGAACAGCCGGACATCCGGACTTCAGCCGAACATTCGAAAGCATTTTTGCCCAAGCAGGAACGGAGGCGCTTCGCACGCGCTTCGCGCTCGCTAACCGTTGGTTTAGTTGACCAACTAAACCAAACCGGCTGGCATGAGTGAGCTGGAGCGTGGTGACTCAGCTCACGAAGCCGCAGTCTTCAAAGATGAGCAGGACGGAAGGGATGGAGCACCCTAACTCCATTTTAGTACGTTACACGTGGTGCAACTCTGCCCTACTAACGTTTGTAATTAAAAAACGCGGTGCCAGAAGCTCGCAAAGAGTTTCTGATCAAAATGAGTAGAGTTTGCGAGTGGAGGGAAATTAGGAACGATAAAGCGAAAGTTCTAATGAGAGCCAACATGACAATGACAAAAATACATGGATAAAATATACTGATAGATATGATATGATTGATGACATGGACAAAATCTAACCATTTAAAATAGCATTTCTTTTTACTCGACTACAGTAAAGCAAGGGAAGGGTAATGAGTTGAACAGTGTATGTATGTATATATCTATGTATGTGGGTATGTGGATGTTCCACCATAGCTTCCTTATAGTTTCGATTTTTACAAACGAGGTATCAATCGATTTGTCTTCATGTAGGTGTCATAGGCTATTTTTACCTGACCGTAGTCGGGACTTAGTTTTTGAACTTATACCTTGTCCAGAAATAGAAATACAAATGGAAAGCAAAAAAAAACAATACTCACCTTTTCCCTTCTATTATAAGTCTTTCTTTTATGCAAGTAGCAAAACATTCCAAAAGCCAAAGGCACATCAATTTTCTCCACACCATTTCTGCAATTTTAAATGACCGCCAGAGAATTGAATGTTTCGGTGCCGCAATAACAATATCCTGTGCGAAGACATTGCCTGACCTCGGCGTAGCTCGTGTAATTGGAGGAGCGGGCCGGACCGATAATGGCCACTCGGTCTAGTTACCTACTGTAAATAAAACAGTGACCAGCGAAATCAGTGGTGGAGTTTCCTGCTATAGGAATTGGAGTAGGATAATAGTACTTTTGATGTTAAAGTTCTGTTACAACTTGCTTTAAAAATTAGAGAGGAATTCTACAAGAACTAGTTGAATGACATTTGTTTGATTTACGAATATTTGCTAGCTTACGATTTATTTAAGAGAAGTAGGACCGAATAATGAGGCCGATTAGAAGAAGTCCCTGGTACCTACCTATCACCTGTGGTAGGTACATCTGTATATAGTAACGAAGTGGGAAAAGATGTAAATGCTGCAGTTCAAATTTGTATAAAAACCTATAGTATAGTTTGATGCATATTTGAACAATATACTATTTTGACGTAAAAATTGTTAAAATATATGATTATCTTAGTCGTTACTTATATTAATATTCTTATCTACACTCATATCGTAAAATCCGAACATAACTCTTAAATGGTGGCTTAATTACATACTTTACGCACGGCATTACTCTAATAAGAAAAGAAAAACATTATTACACTGTTTTTTGAACTAAACTATGTCATTATGTGGGGTTTTCCTGATTAAGTCACGTTACTCCTTTTTTAAATCGGCATTACATTTTGAAAATAAAATCTCGTCGCAGGTATGCCTGAAGTGCAGGCTCGTGGACATGTACATTTCCCCCATCCTCACTTACGGTGCAGAGACTTGGTCTTTGACTGTTCAGCAAAAGCCCACGCTCGAAGTTTGCCAACGCGCGATGGAGCCTAGTATCTTCGGAGAAAAACTTAATGACCCCATTAGAAATACGATACTGCGTCCAAAAACCAAAATCGTAGACGTTACCCAGAATGCTGCACAGCTTGAATGGGACTGGACTGGACACGTCTGTCGTATGCCAGACCAATTACAATTACAATAGATTGGGTCCCATCTCGAGCAAAACGTCAGCATGGCCGTTCCCGACGAAGGTGGCGAGACGAACCTGACTCGTACGGTAAGGACTGGTCATTAAAAGCATTAAACAGAAAATCATGGAAAGAAGGAACGGAGGCATTTGCCCAGCAGAAGAACGATTCAGACGTACATAGTAATAATACAAAAAAAAAAACACTGGCGTACATAGGTATAGGTCTCCCAAAACAAAAGAGCAGATTTTGCTACAATCAACGCGCTTGCCTTGTCTTGGTGATCGTAATTGTTGGTGATAATTTACAGGAAAAAACTTCTGTATGGACAGAAGTTTTGCTGGTTCTCATACCACCCGCAGTATGAGAAGGCCTAGTTCTAATATTATGCCAAACACAAATAGACATTACTCCGTACTCTAGACAGGCTCTTGACGAACGTCGCAATGAGAGCATTTGATTATCGCCATTTTGGCGCTGATAGCAGTAGTTTAGACCTGGCAGTAGTGAAATGGACGCTCACTACTACCAGGTCTAAGGTTTTTGTACTAATATTTATTCTGTGACTAAAGTCAGTAGATGAAACAATGTCAATTGGAGTTCCATAAATGCTCGGTGGGACGCTTTGAATCAGCACAAACGAAAGTACAGCACAAGAAATCCATAGAGATCAATGCAAATACTACACTGTAAAATAATTTATTCGCACACACTACACATCCAGCTAGAAAACATGACCTAGTTTTAAAATATTGATTTGGTCTAGTTCTCATAATAACGACACAATGTCAAACATATTACCATAGTAACATCTGTATACTTATTCCTTAACATTGCCAATATACTCGAAATGATTACATTAGTAATGTTAGTAGAAAACATCTTTCGTTTGTCTCGAAAGTCTCTCGACCTAATTCTGTTAGGTAAATTCCATTAGACGACGCGTCTCGGTTTCAACGAGAAGCGCTAAAACAACTTTACTAATACGATGAACGTTATTAGATGATTGTACCGATGAATTTCGTACTTTAGGCCCTATCTGGGTAATTGTACCTACTTATTGTAATGAAAATTATTTTAGCAAAATTTAAATGGTGAGCTATTTTCTAAAAAATAAAGCGATAGCCACAGGGTTTGTGCAACGTTGGTTACCTAAATCAATAAATCATGTGAATACGACGATATCATGTCAAATAATATATCAGAAATTATCTAATACAAACTGCCAATAGATGGCGTTACCGTCCCCGCAAGACGAGCTTACAAACTAAGCGAAAATTTTGAAACATGTGGTACCTGTCACGGTAGCTGAACTTGGTAACGGCATGTGCCGCGCAGAAGCACGGAATGATGCGGGTTCGAATCACGTCCGTGATTCAAAAATTCGTTAAGAAAATTATTAGATATGTTCTCGCTAAGCAGGCGTTACTGCTTACGTTATATAAACAGAAACTATCTGTTTATGTTCACTAAAACACAGGTTTTAAAAAAAAAACTATGTGTGTCCCACGGCTTTGCCCGCTTATTCAATGATAAAAGGAAGATCTATTTGTTACTCCAATATGTTTTTATGTTAGAGAGTACAACCAATATACCAAAGTTTTCCAGATTTCCCGTTTACCTTTTATCGTGATATACTTATATATATTATATTTATCGCTGTAATGCACGTAGGCAATAAATCTATAGTACCTTTTGTTCAAAATTTGATCGAAATAAAGATTATTTTTCTTGTTAACTGTGTATAAAATTTCATATTATTCGGTTTAGCCGTTTTGATGTGAAAGCGAGTAAGAACAATCTACCAAAATCTTACTGATTTCCCGTGTGGACTTTAAATTTTCCGGGATAAATATATCCTAGGTTGCTCTTTGTATTGTACAGTACGTAGGTGAGTACTGTACAATACAGACCTATAATATAAAGGAGTCTACACACCAAAGTCGCCGAACCCGCCGACACTGCTCCGGGTTAGTGTCGGCGGCATTATTTCAGAGAATCATGTCAGAGACTTGCGCCCACGCTTGCTACCCGGCGACTTCTGGCGTCACGTCTCTACATGGCGCAATCACTAACTGCAAAAAAAAGTGGCTGGTTTTGTGCCACCGACAATATTTTGCAACTTGTATGCAAAACATGGTCGCTTTTTTGTCGCTGACCCGCCGACAACAAAGCCTTTGGGCTTTGTCGAAGGGTCAGCGACTTTGGTGTGTGATTCCTTAATACTGATCCATACCAATATATAAAAGTGAAACGTTATTTGTTTGTTTGGGGAGCTTTCTTGCGATAACGGCTCGACAAATTTTGATGAAATTTGAAATGGAGATACGAGTAGCTTATGCCCTAGAATAAAACAAAGGATACTTTTATCTCGGAAAATTGTAAAATTTGAAGAAAATTGTAAACTGGAATATTTTATTACTTGCTGTAAGGAACGGTTGTCATGGAAAGGAAATAACAAGTCTGCCTAAAAAGTATATACCTACTTTTGCATTGCTTTTTATTATCTTAGAAGCACATAGGATGCTTTTTTTTCGCGCTAAACTGTTGTTCACGCGGAACAGCTAGTATTTAATATCATTAAAAAACAAGAGGCAAATACTCTCATATGTTTTTAATTGTTTAAACATTTTCTTAGTCGTCCAACAACTACCTACCTACAGAAAAATATGTAGTTACCAAAGTAATTGTCTTATCGCTATAAGGCAACCTCTCTCTGTAAGAAGAGGGATCATAAAAAAGGAAAGGAAATCACTTTTGAAAAAAGAATCCATCCATCCTATCCATCATTCGCAAAAACCTTGAGTTGAAGTTATGCATGCTTAAGATGCTATGGGAGCCAAAATTTTCGTCCTGCTCTTCAAGGCCAGGCTCCATGGTTAAATTTTCCCATTCCCCACTCCCCTGCCACCTCCCCTACACTCTGCCACAATAAGCAAACATTACCCGCAATAAACTCTGAAGTGCCTGCGTAACAAGATTGAATATCGCGAGCACTGTTTGGACACACAATTTAGCTCGGAACTAAATGACGTATGTCTCAAAAGTTATTTATTTTATTGGCAGGTTAATAATTTAGTTAGGTAAACTTTGTCTAAGCATTAGATAATAAACTATATTTTCTTGCTGTGTGTTTTATTTTAGAGATGAAACTTAAGCCATTGAGTAGAAAAATGTAAATATTACCGAAAATAACGTAATTTTTGATAAGATAATGTATCGAATTAAATTTAGTTAATCATGTTTTTACCTTAATATTAGACAGATAAAAATCTCAAAAACATATATGTTAAGTTTTACATTTATCAGGTTTGTGGTAGACCCAGCATATTTATGGAAATAAAAACTCTTAAAAAGCAGAACCTGGTCTTAAACAAAAAGGACATTTTATAGCCAAATATTTCGTATACGGAAGGAACCAAGTAGATTAAAACTGTCAAAAAAACATTACAATTTTAAAATACTTATTCAACGAGATCCCAATCGACGATTTTTGTTAATATTTGCAATGTAATTTTACTCCTTTTATAACACTTTTTTTTTGTAAAACTATTTTCTATAGATACTGAATGAAGTTGATTCATTCCATAGACGGGAACGTCCAAACGGGTTTGTTTTAGGAAACTTTACTGTATTTTTCTATAGAGCCAAATTTATTTAATCGTTTTTCGGTGACCACATCCGGATAAAGTATTTTGTGAACAATCAACACATAAAAAAAAAGTCAATTAACCGTTTTCAAAGGTCTAGTTTTAAATATTCGTGAGGACGAATCGTCAAATTTGGAGCCCATTTCGCCTTGACTGCTGGAGGTTGGATTTGGATTCATTTGTTGGAAACTTCACGTCCCAAAATTAAAGATAATTGTCCATGTAATGTGGGACCAATATGATAATTAAGCATAACGCATACCTCTAACTCGCTTCAAACTCACATTAACAGCAGAAATTATTCATGCCGCCAACATGTTACATTTGTTACTACAAAGACGCACTCAAGATTTGGCAATTACCATGGAGAAATTAGCTGAGAGCACGAACCCACACTTAGTTTAATTTACGACGTTGAATTGGGAACTCAATGTATGGAGACCGAAAGTTTAATGAGTCTAGTTCAAATACTGCATACAATGGCCTTTAGAGCCTGGGATGGGATATTCAATTTTAGTGCGCTATATATTTTTATGCCACGTGCATGCCGTATCTAGCAGCCGCATCGGTTCTGCAGTCAATTTAAGGCAAAAGTATCGTGCAGGGGAATTTTTAGAGGTAACGAATATGATCGCGTAAAAACGATCGCAACGCAAAGAATTATCTGTTCGTTAACTTTGCCCGCAATATGCGGGCAGCTTTGAAAGGCAGATACGCTAAACGAGTCATGCGAATTCAGACTCTGAGAGATGAAGAAGCCTATTTAGTGAGGGATGATCATATGTGCCATCTCCTGCCCCCCTACTGTACTATTATTTATTCTGTGCCCCTACCTAGTTTCCACACCAAGTCTTCTTCGTCCTTCAACTTTATGCGCTTATCTCGGAGTGTTGTCTACAAACTTGATGGTTCCTACATAATAAACTTTATTTGTTATATTTTTATATAGATAGTTAAAAAAATATAATTAACAAAGAACTTTATTGATTGGATCTTTTCATAATTAATTTATGTTTTTCTCCTTGTTCATGAGATGTTAATTATGACTTGTAAAAGTGCTTTTATTTTTTCCTATTTACAATAAAATACTTTGACTGTGACTTTGAATAAACTAATACAAATAATTTCTTAAAAATACTTCCATCATATAAATCATTCATTTTATAGTAACCTGTTATGAGTGTAATAATAACTCCTGCCATAACTGCATGTTTTTTACAGTAGCATTAACTAGGCAGTGACCCGCAGCTTTGACCGCGTGCAAACTTAGTCACCTTCGTTCACCAATAGCGATAGTAGTCAATAGTGCAACTTAGAATCCAACGATACCGGGTTCGATCCTAGACTCCGCACCTATGACTTGACATGTGCTATTTTCCATCGCTCCTGCGTCCCCGCTGTTATTGATTAGTAGCAGACGATAGGCTTGGTCAGAGGCCCTCGGGTGGCCTGACAAAGTCTGACACCAGAGGCCAGCACTCCTCATCCGACAAACAAGAAACAAACATTTACGGAATTTAAAAAAATCCTTCTTAAGTATCCTATGTATTATGTATACTCTAGGTATGCTAGAGGATACATAATCAAGGAATATTTCCTCCAAATCTCAAGCTGTGCGTTGTCTGTCAGTCAGTCAGTCAGTACGTATGTCACGTTACTGTTTTGTAGGTATAGATATTATAATACTTTCATTTATGATCGAAGGCTTGGCATATGCCATATAAGTTTGCAGTTGATTCTTACAAGCACTCTAGACTCGAGTGCATAATTACAACTAGCATAGAATTATGGGTACAGCTGGCATTCCCAACGTTTACACAAATTGGTCTGTTAAGTAATTTGTTTCAGCGACACTTACAATGGACCGAGCTGTTTCGTTCTCGTAATTCAGTGTTTCTTGTCTTAAATCATTGTGATTTATAATTTAGGTCTTGAAGTTCATACTTGGATGATAAACAGGACATACTCATAAGTTCAAAAACTAAAACCTAACTACGGTCGGGTAAAAAATAGTTTATGACACTCTTGCGATGAATACGAATAGATTGAAACCTTACTTGTCAAAACCGGACCAAGTTATTACTTTGAACACATAAACATTCCTTGGCTTCGCCGTAGTTGGGTAAGAAAATAGCCAATCACACTCTACCAATCAAGACGAACTAATTGATAACTCGCTTGTCAAAATCAGACCGACCGACGCTATGGTGGAACATCCACATAAATACATACATACGAGTACATAGTCCATACATACATAGACTGTTAAACTCATTACGCTTCCCTTGATTAGCCGTAGTCGGGTAATAAGTGATGCATCGTTTGTTTGCCAAGTAATGATTTGTCAAGTTTTTTGTAAAATGAATGGAGTAATCATCATCACATACGGGTATTACTGACGCACCTATTAAAGTAATCATCATCACATAAGGGTAGGGGTAAGGGGACGCACCTGTTAAAGTTGAACTGTCCCATATATAGTTTTGACTTGCAATCGTATCTGGCATAGATCTAGTTAAAAGGGCCGAGATACGGCACGCTTTAATATCTATAAACAAAAACTGGGCTTGATACAGCTACAGCTAACACCTGGGCAAACACAATCATATAGCTACATTCACACTGTCGTGTTCATGTGCATCAACAACAAAGAGAGCGAGAGAGACTTACGCAGACTGTGACTAGCTGACATTCACTGTTAACACGTGATACACTAACTTCTTATTGTGACAAGTCAAAGAAAGACAATTAAGTGCCTTGCTCCTAAATTATGCGGTCCACCCCCGATGAACTAGTACCTTATCCTCACCTTTTTTATTAGATAGAGATAGATAGATAGATAACTCTTTATTGTACACCACATAGAACAAAAAAAACAATAATAACTAAAACATTTATACAAAATAAATGGGACAATGGGCGGTCTTATCGCTAAAAAGCGATCTCTTCCAGACAACCTTTGGATGGAAAGGAATTAATATACGGCAAAGACGGTGGTGCTTATAATCTAACAAATAAATAATAAAAACTGAATACAATGAATAAACATATATACACATACATTCCAATATACCTACACATAAATATGTAAATATATAGTACAGTACATATATATATATATATATATATATACATATATAAATATACATAGTATATACATTATAATAAATTACATTTACTACATATACATTTACAAAATATATACAAACATAATAAAAATAATATACAGTGAAACCACAACAGAATAACAACAAGGAGGATGTGTCTTGCCTTGCACTGCAGGCGAACGCACGACTAAAACTGGTGACTGAGAGAGTTTAACATTATAAATAATAAGGAGGTTGAACTCTTTTTGTTATCTTTATGATAAATAAATAAAACTGACTGTCCACTGACACATATACAAGTTTCTAGATTGTGTTAGGCCTCGCCAGTAAGTGCAATTCAATATCTTTGGTTTGGCCATGTCAGAAGACCTCGGGTGGCCTGATCAACACTGACACCAGAGGCCAGTACTATACCTCATACGACAAGCAAGCAAGATTGTGATTGGATATGATTATTTAACATTAGAAATAGAATCAAACTGTATTCGTTTGTATGGAGCGCGTATGCGATATTATGTAGGTACGATGTGTGCGATAGGTATATTGCAGCAGCAATCAAAAGACAACCAACCGGTTGGTCGCGTGGCTAGTGATCCTAGGTACGTAATCAAACTGTCGCAGGTTCGAATCCTGCAAGCTGCAATCATTTGTGTGATGAGCAGAAATGTTTGTTTCCGAGTCATGGATGTTATAATATTCGTATCTATGTATGTTTATCCGTTATCTAGTACCCATAGTACATGGTATCCTGGTTTGTGGCTAGGTAATTGGTGTGGAATTGTCTCTTTTTTTAAACGAAGCCCTGTAACCTTGCACGGGCATTTTAACAATGGTCATCCTATACACAGTATGTCAATTTTTCCAAAATCAATAAGTTTGCTCATGTTTTGCCAAAAACATATGTAAATGTAAGCGTGACATTCATTGCGGAAGTCTCACCAATAATAGCTAAAACTTACCCACTTCAAAGGTTGAGTTTGAGACTTGGGCCGCTGCCAGCTCACCTGCAACAGAAGACAATATTTGTACAGTTGGACGGTCTAGTTATTATGAAGTGAATTTAAATTTTAATACGCTGAAATTATTATAAGAGAAAGTAGGTTAAAAATACAAGGACTGCGAGCGCAACTCAAACCTTACCGTATCTTACTCGTAGTCTTATTCTTCAATAGTATTCATAATTACTTGAGTTAAGAAAGTTGTAATGTTACTTAAATATCTGCTACAACAATATCATACAGTACAAATCATCAAAATCAGCTCAGAAATCCAGCAGATATACGTGAACAAACACAGACAAAATAAAACTCTATTATGAAGAAGGGAGTAAGTACATAAAGATAAAAAAATAACAGTTTACATAATTTTTAATGTTTACGTCCAAACTGCAAAATTTCATTTTTTAGCTCCTCACATAATTTTAATGAAACCAACCCCTCAACTATTTACGAGTAGAAGCAAATTATAATCAAACAAAATACCCACAAATGCTGAAACAATAGTGACAACAATAGATTAATCTAACTCTATAGGGTTGAATAGTCTTCTATAGTTTAACTCTGACGGAGGTGCGAAAAGGGTCGAGTACGGTCGACAAACAGACGGCACAAATATTTGTGTACTTATATATTGGTCACCAGTGGCTTTTGATGAGCCCAATGATAGTTGACCCTTATGTATATTAATGTTTTTGTTTTTTGATTGGGTTAATGTATGCTTAGTCAACATACCACCTGGCCGAGCTTTGCTGTTTGTTGATCAAAATAACAGCTACGGTGCAATAATCATCTCACCATAGTCAAGTCCTTACGGTAAACTACAATCTCTACTACTTTAGTCAATAATTGATGGGAATGTTTCTAAGCAGGTGGGCCACCTTCGGCTGCGTCGCCGCTTTCCATCAGGTGAGATCTTAATGTTCTGCAGATGATTGTAAAAGCAAAACTTTGTTTAAGTACTTACGAATGCTATTTTTACCCGACTGAGAAGAGTTATGTGTTTTGCTTGTATGTATGTTTTGGAATACGTCCATAAGGAACTCTTTTAGATCACAGTTTAAAAAATGGCTTCTTGAGCAAACTTTGTACAATTACGAAATAAAGTAGTACTTAAGTATAATTTTGACATGATTATTAATTATTACTTAATTTTATAACTTGTAATTTATTTAATTTATTGTTTACTGTAGTACTGTACACTGTACCTAATGAAATTTGTAATTTGAACTGTAACAATGTTGCCAATAAAATGACGATGACTATGTACGTAAGTTTTTCTGGCGCGTCCTACAATATGGCGGCTTACAGCTGCCATATTGTATTTCCGACTGAACAGAAAATGACCATAACCAATCGAGTGAAGTATCAAAAAGGTGCTTCCGACTGTACCTTAAATTTCAAAACCAAGAATCTAAAGCTTGTTTGGCTCTTTTGAGTATGGTACGTAGCCGTTTTTTTTAAATAATAATTATAATAAACACTTTATTGCACCAGAATGAAAGAAAAAAAATATGACTTTCTTTTTTAAACAGGCCTTCTGGGTGATCTTATAGCTAAAAACAATCTCTTCCAGACAACCTTTGGATGGACAGAAATTACTAATTAAAAAATAATAGTTTAAAAAAACTAAAAAATACGCTTTATATAGAAAACCAATATAAAAAATAGAAAATAAATTTTAATAGTGTAAATAAGAAAAAAAAAAATTATTTCAAAAAAATCGTAGGGTGCATGGGTCAATAGTTATAAATATTTCATTGACAGATATGAGAAGAAGGATTATCATTTCGATAATATCTTAAAAAGCACCCCACGCTTTTTTTTAAATTCAAACACTATTCTTAATTCAAAATTATTAAAAAGTATTTTCTATTTTTTAGGTTTTCTATATAAAGCGTGTTTTTTAGTTTTTTAAACTATTATTTATTTTCTACTTGTTAGTTTGGTTTATTTATAAGAGCGTTTTTTTTTCTATTTATTGCATTGTCATCGGTCTTTGACAGGTGTGCATAATTTGAATGAAATCTGACCGTTTAAAGTGGGTCAAAATAGCGTCCAAAGGAGTCAGTTACAAACATACTAACATACAAACGTACAATTGAAGCTAATATAAAGCATATAAAAAGGACGGTGGTGGTGCAAAATAAAAAAAGGCAAAAAAAGTATTATACCTGCACATTCAATAAACTACATAAACCATACTTTATAATAATCGTTCATTTATACTCGTAGTAATTTATTTTTAGAACCTTTAAATAGTAGCGTTTTGTCAACCGAAAGAAGGAATAATCAGGTCGTTCATCTGATGGTAAGCGCCACTCCTACGCATAACAGTGTAGTAGCAACAAAATCTTTGGATTGTAAAATCTTGAGCGGAATTACACCTTGCTCATGACCCTGAGACATATAAATCGGCCCACGCGTTTGGTCTCTAGAGCGCCACAACGGAACATACATACTTACATATATAGTTTACACATTACCGTCATTTGCGTTGCGCAGACTAATAAAAAGGTTGCTGGTTATAAAATAAATTCACGTTTCTTTTAGCATTCACAGTTCTTCACTCTTTTCCAAACTACGCTTCCTACGTAAAGTACCGAGATTCCACGTTTTACGAAAACGTGCGCTTACGTGTGTGGTGCGACTACAGACATAAAGCGGCTCCATTGTCACGTGCCAAATTCTCAAGTTAGTGTTCGAGCCAAAAGATTCAGTACGAGTCAGTTCTTCATTTATCTCTGGTAAGTTTTGCGTGAAGTTTTGTTCTTACTATTACGGTTTTGTTCTTATAATAATATTTCTAGAGGTTTACAGCACTGTCTACCGTGTCTACGAGTACGTTATTGAAATCTTATTCTACTACGAGAGGCATTGCACTACGAGAACTGCGTTAAGGTTCATAAGAGGGCTATTACATTTATTGTCAAAAAATGCAATGAGTACCTGGGTTTTGGCGGCCTTATTCTAAGAAATAGGAAGATCTCTAGAAAATTAAATGGCTAAATTACGAAGATCGGTCTTTTGAATGCTAGATAACGGCTTCAAATAAAGGAAACATTCAAAATACCAAATAATTACATTCAACTAGCTGTATTAATCGTCTAAGGTAATTATTAATTTTATGACGGTTTGTTTGGATTGTCAGACCTAATTTATTTGGAGTTCTGCATCGCTCATACGAAGTTTTCGATCATTTAAATACTCTATGCGCTGATTGGCCTAATTACGACAGTGGCTAAACTTCTTAAAATATTAGTGTGATGTTCTTAAGTTGTTTTTTGTAAAACGCTCTGACGGAAAACATAGAGCTCTTTTTGCGAAAATTTACGGAAAAAAATATCTCTTTTTTTTTATTGTATTTTACTTGGGATATATTTGTATTACACTATTACAGATAGTGGTATTAGTTTTTTTACATACAAGTCTTTACATTTGTGCCATTTTAGACTCATTTTTGCACCAAAATATTGCCAACGCAATCATATATTTTTATAATTTCTTCTTTTTTTAAACTATATTTTACTACATTAAAGTAATAATAAAAAAAAAACAAATTGAATGCAAAAAAATATATAATTATTTCCTTGCGCGCGCGAAACTAGCTCAGCTGATTACCGCGCAAACTTGAAATAAAACCGCGAAACAGAATAAAGTCAATTTTTTAATTTATAAATATCTATCAAAGTTTTAAAATTTTGGAGAGCACCTACGCACATTTAGGAATCAAAATGATGAGGCATGTCTTTTCTCCAGAAGGCGAACTAATTTCTTATTGGACTATATTGATCATCCCACCATAATTCAAAATCATAACATGCTTATGCACAAAGGCCCCAAGAAGGCACAAATTACTCGCATTACTTACAAATTTTCTAGAAGAACCGGAAGCTCTTTGGTGTGTTTATGATTCCAAATATTTATTTTTCGAAAGTTTAATTAGTTGATAATAAAACTAATTATGCGCATAATGCAGCGCACATTTCTTTAATGCGTAATATCGAGTGAGCGGTTAAATTTTCCTTGTGGTTACGTGGTTATTGTCTGAGAGATTTTGTTATAGAATCTGTCAGTTAGACGTTGGGTAAAAACAATCTATTAGTTTTACTTTGTCAAAATGCATATTTCTGGGCGTGAAACATTATTTATTGGGCGCTTTCCTACTAATCGCCGTCCAATAGTAGAAAAACACCTATTGCTTTACGTCAAAATAGTTAGCAAAGTCTAGACAAAACTTTGCACAACCCTAACCACGATAATATTCAAAGTATACAAATCCAACAAAAACATTGAATATTATTCATAAGCCTATGTCAAGACCATTCTAGTCGAACTAATTCTAAGCGAATGCATAAAGAGAACGTTAGCCACATACACGCCGACTTTCTATCACTGAAGAAGCAAACGAGCCACAACGAGCTATATAATTTATCAGAGCTATATATTACATTAATATGATATTCTAACAGACTATCAGTGATATTGCGAAGCAGTGGAGCGTTATTGTATGAGAACGTGATGTGATGAAAATTATTTTACCAGGTTGCTATTGAAATTAATAGGTATAGTTATTATATTGGTGACCCAGACAAAATATATATGTAACGGAACCTACGAGGACCACATAATGTATGTTGTTTATGTAAGATGATACGAATATACGACTTTTTGTTGATGATAGAAACCTAGATATATGATGTATATGGATGACTTAACGCTAAATAACCCCCATGGTAACTAACCCTTTAAACTAACTTACTTAAAATTAATATATTAGGCTAAATAGGCCCTATCTATTTATTTTACTTCAGATGAGGTAGTCCGAAGGGTATATTTCTATTTCCTGTGCGAGAGTCGGTACGTGAAAGGAAAATTTCCTTTTCAAACTCAAACATGCATAAAAATATATTGTTATATATTATTAATTTTCTTTGACGTTTAATATAAAATCAAATAAACATTGTAATTAAATTGTATATTAATTAATGTGCATGTTATTATTATAAATATTGTTGAAACAAACAATATAGTATATAGTCGTAACAACAACTCTCGTAACACAGTTTCTGCAATAAATACATTTCATTTCATTTCAAAGCATACATAGATTACCTAATTTTAATGAATTGATTTATTTATAATATTTTTTGGTTTTATCTTTGTTCATGAGGTGTTAAGTTTTGACTTGTAAATGTAATGTATGTTTGTCTTTATTTTGCCTATTTATAATAAATACGTTGACTTTCGACATAAGTATACTATTACCCTGTTCAAAATATTTGGTTACAAATATTTTATTGAATATGGTAGCAGCACTATTTTGGTACTGCCAATCTCCTGTCGTTGGCCATTTGCATCCAGGCATTCCCAACTGCCTTTCTCGCGACGACAACGTATGGATAATATAGAGTAATTATCACCCCTATACCAACACGTAGGACATCACATCAGCGATAATCAGTCACGCACGGTATCAGCCAGCGCAGCACAAAGTTGGTGAGTCCCGGAGGTGATCTGTTGCGTCCCACTGTCACGGTAATGATTAATGTCTGCTTAGTCTGCGTATATGGAGACAAAACTGTTCTGGCCGTTTATATCTAACTTGGCTTTATAAGTTACTAGCTTTCGCCCGCGACTTCGTCCGCCCGGACTATAGTTTATCGCGAAAAAAGCATCCTACGTTCTTCTAAGATATTAAAAACCAATGCAAAAGTAGGCATAGCACCAACGCTCTTGATGTTTATTGACAGACTTGTTATTTCGTGTCCATGGAAACCGTTCCTTGAAGCGAGTAATCAACATTTCCCAGTTTTCCCGTGGAAACTTACTAATTTCCGGGATAAAAAGTATCCATTGTTTTATTCCAGGAAATAAAAATCCAAATTTCATCAAAATCCATCCAGCCGTTATTGAGTGAAAGCTCCCAAAACCAAACAAACAAACAGACAACGTTTCACTTTATATATTGGTATGGACTAGGTGACTCGCCTCGGTTTCTCTTTATTTGTACACGATTCTACCCGTGTTTTGATTGACTAATTTGAACAATAAACACATTACCGGGCCTTTGCGTTGCGCAGCCTGGTAAAAACAGTTTTTGTGACTTAACTATAATAGTTTAACATTTTTTTTCATTCATTATTAAGCATGGAATTCAGACAGGCACCTTTTATTCATCAAAGTGCAATACTTATTAAGTTATAATCAAATAATGAGGTACTAGGTCTATTCTGAAAATAATGTCATTATGTGTAGTTAATAGAACTATTAACATTTATAATAATATGTAAAAAAAAACATTATTACATAGGTTATTGTTTTATTCTGCTACAATATCTAAGTCATATCATATCACAGAATAATTACTAGTGCAAGTACCTATTTATATCTTGATACAACCGTGCCGAGCGAAAAAGTGACAGAGCGATTCTGAAACGGTTAGAGCAATGGAAGCTATCGCGCATTGTGATACGATACATTCTAGCCTGCACGCGAAAGGTGAGCGCCTTCTCTACGTAAATATAATTGAAAGATCGCAGCGCTGTGCGAGTTAAATTGCACTTTATTGCGTTGTAGCGAGAGTCGCTATGTATTTAAATGACTTTACTCAGTTATCCCTCTGTACTTGTACTATTATTTATTATGTGCCTAAAATACCAATATACCAACATTTACTTAAAATTCCTTCAGCCGTCAAAAATATTTTTATAGAATGCTCGGCTTCTACTCATTGAATTAAGAAACCGAGTACCTCAGTTTTTAAGCCAACCCTAAGCTATCCAGAAGTGAAAACTGCATAGCAGTTGATTCAGTAGTTATTACGTGATGCGCATACAAACATACAGACAAACTAACAAACAGACAAACACCATTTAAAATAATGTTATATTCACGTTCAGTTATTTTAAGTAACATGGATCTTTTTTTTTTAAATTATCTTCATTGTACAGACTTTTTCGTTCTTATTGTTTTATCATTAGTACTAGCTGTGCCCGTGGCTTTGCCCGCGTGTTCATTTCATTTAAAAGTAAGCCATACGTGTTATTCTAGGACCAAAAGTACCTATAATGTACACATAATATATTCAAAATTCGTTCAATCATCAAATTCTTTTTATCGATTGCCCAGTATCTAATTAAAATACCAAGTACCCCAGTAATTAATTTAAACTTTAAGCTATAGAATAGTGAAAACCGCATCGCAATCGGTCAAGTAGTTGTTACGTGATGCGCAAACAAACATACAGACAATCAAACTAACAAACAGACAAACAGACAGACCTTTCCTTTTGAAGCCCGGTACCTTTGGGTATGCAGATGACAATACTGTGGTTGAGAGATACAGTTCCAATGCTTCAGAGAGAGGCTATAGTGGACCGTTTGAATTTAGCCTAAAAAGCCGTGTCCGATTAGGGCGATGCTAACCTGGATAAGTTTAATGCTACTAAAACGCAGGCGTGTTTGTTCTCTGAGAGAGTCCTCTTAACAGAACTCCGTCTTTCCGTGGTGTAAGAATACCATTAGGCGACCATCTGTAGCTTTTGGGTGTCGAACTCACATCGAATCTGAATTTGGGTCTTACATTGAATCAAAAGCCAAGATAGCTGCAAAGAAACTTTGTATTTTGCCTAAAGTTAGGCGGTACTCCACGCCGGGACAGCTTGTGAATCTTTATCAAGCACAGGTCCGATCTTGTATGAGTACTGCTGCCAGCTCTGGGACGGTTTTGCCAAGTATCAGCTCGAGGCTTTGGATTAAATTAAGAGACGTGCTATGAGGCTCATTGGTGATGACACTCTGGTAAAGATTAAGCTTCAAAGTCTGGCGCATCGACGTGAGGTCGCAAGCCTGTCGGTATTCTACAGACTGCACTATAGAGAGTTTGCACAAGAACTGCACAATCTGATTCCCCATCACCTTTTCATTACCGTACGACTAGACGATTGGCAAAACGCCATCCTTTTATGGTTGAAATACCTCACACAAGAACGAAGCGTTACGCTTCTTCATTTATTATAAGAACTTCTAAGGAGTGGAATGCCCTGCCCTCGTCAGTGTTTCCGGTAAAATATAATCCTGTTGTGTTCAAGTCAAGAGTGAATAGGTATCTACTAGGCAAGCGTGCTACACTTCGACCACATCATCGCTTTCCATTAGGTGAGATCGTGGTCAAACGTTTGCCTAGACCGTAATAAAAAGAAAAGAAAAAAAGACACGATTTCAAAAAATGTTATATTCTTGTTCAGTAGTTTATTTTAAGTACCCTAGACCTTTTTTTATTAAATTATATTATTTATACAGACTATTTCGTTCTTATTGCTTTATCTTATATCTATAAACTTATAATAAAACTGTAACGGGTCCAATTCTGTACATTGAAGATATTTTAAAAATTTATTTTGGAGGGTACTAGAGTACCCTCCAAAATACTGAAGCCACAACTGTATTCATTTTTGTCTGTCTGTCTGTCTGTCTTGTCTGTCTGTATCTTGGCTAGGCATCACGCCAAAACTACTGAATGAATTTAAATAAAACTTGGTATGATTTGAGTTCATACTACGAGGTAGGACATCAAATCAAATCAAAATAGCCTTTATTACTGATAATATTACATTAAGTTTCATTACAGTTATTTTCTGTGTTTTAATTTTCTCTTGTATTATATAATGTTTCAATATATTACAATACCTTTCATATTTATTTTAATACAACAAATTTCATGCACTTTTAGTAATTACATTTCATTCTTACTTTAATATGATAGGATTTCATGCACTTTTAATCATTAACAATAATTTATAATTAAATAATATATATTAAATTTACGTTTAACTTAATCATTCTAATCTTCGACATCGGATATAATCATCGACCGTTTGGCATAGGCCTCCCCTAGGCTTTTCCATCTATCTCTATTTGTGGCTTCCTTTTGGCATGTTGTTTCAGCTACCTTCCTAATATCATCCTCCCATCTTGTTTTTTGCCTTCCTTTCTTTCTTTTCCCATCCCGAGGATACCATTCAGTAACATCTTTTGTCCATTTTTCCTTATTGTTTTGAGGTAGGACATAAGATACTTTTAATCCCGAAAAAATAAAGGGTTCCCGCAGGAAAGGCGTTGAAAGTTATTTAAAAGAACACGTATCACGCTGAAACTACTGGACGGATTTTGTTGAAACTTGGCAAAGTCATAGTTTATATAATAGGTAAACATTGAGGATCATTTTTATCCCGAATAAATAAAGTGTTCCTGCGGGATAATGTCCCAAATTCTGTAAATTGAAGATATTTAGTAATTTTTTTGGAGGTTCGTTCTATGTTCAGTTCTAAAGACAAAGCTGTGATTTTTGTAATGTTTGTGTGTCTGTCTGTCTATCCGTCTGTCTGTCTGTACCTTGGTAGCGCATCACGCCGAAAATTCTCACTGAATTCAAATGAAATTTGGTATGATTTGAGTTCATACTTCAAGGTAGGATACTGGATACTTTTCATCCCGACAAATTCAAAAGATTCTGTAGGATAGGTGTGGAAAATTATTTAAAAGAACACGTGGCATGCTTGAACTATTGGACGTATGTCGATGAACTTGGCACAGACATAGTTTATAAGATGGGTGAAAATTATGAATACTTTTTATCCCGAACAAAATAAAGGGTTCCTGCGGGATATGGGTCCAAATTCTGTACATCAAAGATATTGTGTTTTTTTTTTGGAATTTGCTCTATGTTCGATAATGAAGCCTAAACTGTATGTTTTTTAATTTTTGTCTGTATGTCTTTCTGTCTGTATCTTGGACGCGCATCACGCCACCGGAACTACTGAATGAATTAAAATGAAACTTGGTATGATTTGAGTTCATACTACGAGGTACGACATACGATACGTTACATCACGAAAAATTAATGGGTTCTCGCAGGATAGGGGTTGAAACTTATTTAAAAGAACACGTACCACGCTGAAACTAATGGATTTTGATGCAATTTGTTAATTTATATGATGGGTACACGTTTGAGGACACGTTTTATCCCGAAAAATTAAAGCGGGATATGGGTCCAAAGTTATGTTAATATTTAAGTAATAAATAATACTTTTTGGATGCTTCTCTATATTCAATACTGAAGCCAAAACCATTTTACTTTTTATTTTTGTCTGTCTGTCTGTCTATCTGTTTGTCCGTATCTTGACCACGCATCGCACAGAAACTACTGAATAAATTCAAATGAAACTTGGTATGATTTGAGTTCATAATACGAGATAGGACACATTGGATACTTTTCATCCTGAAAAATTTAAAAGAACACGTATCACGCTGAAACTACTAGACGAATTTTTTGATGCAAATTGACACAGTCATATATCTATACTTATAATAAAGCAATAGATACGAAAAAGGCTATAAAAAGAAGATACATAAAAAAATGCTCTTGCGTGCTTAAAAAGGGTATTGAACATGAATATATTATTTTAATCGTGTCGCTCTGTCTGTTTGTCTGTATGTTTGTTTGTTCGCGTATCACGTAAAAACTATTGAACCGATTGCAATGCGGTTTTCATTGTTAGATAGCTTAGAGTTTGATTTAAAAACTGGTGCAATTAGTATCTCAATCTGGTGAGTTAGAAGCCGAGCAATTAATAAATGTATTTTTGACGGCTAAAGAAATGTTGATCAAATATTGGTATATTGGTCCTGGAATAGCACATTATGGTACTTTGAACCTAAAAAAAAGAACACGCGTGCGAAGCCGCGGGTACAGCTAGTTATAAGTATAGATAGATAGATACGTTATGTGCATTCTGCGCGGTGCAATCCTATGCCCGCACCTGCTTTCCTCACTACAAAATTAAAAAAAACATCAAAAGAATACGTAGCCACTTGATTTTGTTACGCCATCATCTTATTTTCAAAGAAGGTAATCGTTAAAAATGTAATCTATAATGAAAAAGTGAGAATTGATCTGCGTTGTTTGAGGAGTTTGAGGAAGACTACTGTAATATAGTGAAGAGACAGCCGGTCGATGGTCAGGCGACGTGATCAAGGCGGACAGTGCATTTTCACAGGGCCTGAAAGAGCGGCGAGCACAAGATAAGGCCTATACCCAACAGTGGATTGATGTAGGCTGATATAAACGATAGCTGTTATATTTAATTTGTTAACGATTAGAACAGTTTAGCGGTGGTGGCCGAGCGGTATGGCCCAATGTAAAAAACTTCTACCCTGCATTACTGACTTTAATAAGTAGGTAATGTGCGGACTTCGATGTCATCGCTCTAAAACGGTGAAGGAAAATATCGTGACTATGCCAACTTGTCCAAAAACCTCAAACGCAAGGACATTATATTGTGCTCACGTAGTGTATTTTTTACTGTGACCGAGGTGACTCTTCCTTCCAATCTATGGTGGCACGTCTTAGAGTCACTACTAGAAATATCAATGAATATATCAATTTGTAGGACTTCGATACTATCGAACTCCTACAAATTTATGATGCTCTGGTACATTTCAACACAATACTGTTTTTCTGTCTACTGTACAGTAAAGATAAATAAGCACTACATTATGTCTTCATAAAGTCGTCGCAGATAAATTCGACTCTGCGGTAAAAACCCGCTTGGTGTTGTAGAAACGTAGATACTAGGCTGAAGTTGATGATGATGATGACGATAAAGTATAATGAGTGCACCTTGGTACAAGACAGTCAAGAAATATGCAGAAACTCATGAAAATTCTTCATCATCATGTGAATGTCGAGGCAATCCAGCTCCTCTACCACACATACCTAGTGAGAAGACTCAAAATAACAAAACCGTTCGAGTTAGTTTAGTGTTTGTGTATTAGTGAAATGTGGTCAATTGCTACGTATAAATAACACATGAACAAAGTGTCTTCGCCTTAAGGCCAAGCTCCAAGGTCACATTTTCCCACTCCCCACTTCCCTGCCACCTCCCCTACACTCTGCCACCCGCTACCCGCAATAAGCACTGAAGAGCTTGCGTAACAAGGTTGAATATCGCGAGCGCTGATTGAACACACAATTTAACTCGGAACTAAATGACGTATGTTTCAAAAGTTATTTATTTTATTGGCAGGCTAACAATTTAGTTAGGTAAATTTTGTCTGAACATTAGATAATAAACTGTATTTTCTTGCTGTGAGATTTATTTTAGAGATAAAGAAATAAGTAAATACTACCGAAAATAACATAATTTTTGGTAAGAAAATGTATCGAATATTCTGTTAATCGTGTTTTTGTCTAAGTTTTAGAGAGATAAAGATCTTAAAAATATATATGTTATGTTTTACAATTATCAGGTTTGTGGTTGACCCAGCATATTTATAGAAAAAAGTCTTAAAAAGCAGAGCCTGGTCTTAATACTCGTAGAGACTGTAAGAAAAGTGTTATTGGACACATTCTTAGTTCTATTCAATATAACAGTTTAAGTTAAATTTAAATTACTTATTAGCATAATTAATGGCTAGAAAGTAATATAAAATACATACTTAAAAACTTGGGAAAACATAGAGTCCGTTGAGTCTCATAGTTGGTACAACCTACTATTAATAAATTGCGGGATATCGATGGACATCAATAAAACGAAATAGTCGGCGTACAATACATAAACATTATCAGTATCATAAACCCTCCAGTACCGCATCATATCAAACAATAAGAAAACAATAACTCATTATTACTCCGATCGGAGGGCGCAGTACTGGAAGAGTTAAGACAATACATCTACCAAGTATTTTCAGTTTAAATCTACCTGCAGCACTTACCATAAATCATAATACCTATACATGACAAGACTCGTTATCTATCCAAGTGCGGATCCAGGGGGTCATAGGGGTCATGCTCCCTGGGCCTATGCCAATCAGTTTATTTTTTTAGTTCCATTTGTTATTTTCATGTTTTATTATGTACACTGCCAAATAGCCAAGAAAGATCGCGCTCGCTTCCATCGTGCTCATAAACTTACTAGGGGCTTCATCCTTTAATTATTTAAAATTTTATTTAATAGAAAAACTACATTCAATTTATACACTGAAAGACATTGCAAACTTTTCGTACAGTATGCATGTTGCGTTTGCATGTTTTTTTCATATAAATGCATATTTGAATATTATTTAGTGTTATGTTTTTAGAACTATTTAACTGGCAGAATTGTTCAAAAATTTCGCGCTTACTTCGCTCACTTTTCTGGTTCTTTTTCATTATTTTCATGCGATATGCTATTATGTTTTGTCCTTAAATCTATATTAACATTAATAGCTCGGAACTTTCGAGTTCACCGCCTAAGTGTTTTTTATCATTTCAATGCATAAGTTTTATGTAATTTAGAATTATGTTTTAAATGTGTTATTAGAATTGTGTATAGAAACAGGTCATCATTTTTATGCTCACTTAGTTCGCGCTTTTTGATTATGTCAATGTTTGTTTTTATGATTTAGAAATATTATTTAACTTCTACACACCGATCGAAATAGCTCAAAACTTCCGAGTATTTTAGTTTTTTCATATCCTTTTGTTTGATTTGTGTTTTTATCGTTTACTACATTGTCAGATATAGCTCAATATTTTAACAAGCTCTACTCTCGTAAATCACTTCAGGGCATATTTTTTCACGTTCTGGAATAATGTTTTAATTTAATAGTATATTAATACTGATCATGCAAAAATTTCGCGCTTGCTGCGCTCGCGCTTTTGATATACACACTTTGTACAAATCGGAGTTTCGTTTTAATACCCACACTGATAATAACTCCAACTTTTCCCGCTCATTACTCTCGTGCTTATTTTGACCTAAAATTTTATGATTTAAATATTTCTATAAATAAATGAATCCGCCCTGGGTATAGGCTACGCGAGTGAATCCGCGGAATCCATTGAATATAAGTGTCTGACCCACACACCCACCCCCCCACCCCCGCCCCCCACCTCCCCCCCTCGAATCTAAGGCTGGATCCGCCCTTGATTCTATCATAGTTTCTATCAAGTTTAGTGTGCTCGAATAAAGATTTCTCGAATAAGCAGTCTAATATAGGTTACCTACATCAAAGTTTCGTACAATGGAATATTGTAAAAGGCTGTCGGACTCGAAGCAGTACCTACACTCTAAGTAAGTAAGCCATCGAAGGGGACATAAAAGTTTAAAAGTTTCACTACAAACACTGGCAGTTTATAGCGTAACGCCGAAGTGAACATACCGTTCATATAATGTATTATGGTTCCTCTATATTCCGAACATTAAAGCAATATTACTAGTTTGGCCATACAATACAATAGTTAGAATATTTGTTGCCAAAGTAATTGGAAACTCGCTTTTGTATCAGTGGGACATTAGGAAGTTGGTTTAGTTGTTATAAATAATAGATTCGGCTGAATTTGGTTATTTTAGTAGCTTTACCATTGAATATGACTGTAGTTCTGCGAACAGTACACTGCGAGCAAAACCTTTTTGGAACAATCTACCGGTGTACAGTAGTTCCATTATAGTGACCTTATTGTAAAACTAACATTATTAACCCAGGTGGTCCATCAATCTCAACAAATAGTATCTGTTTATTCCAGTGGCACAGAATCATAAGCAAGCCAGTGGGTTGAACTCCAAAAGTGAGCAATTTGTTGCATTTCGAGAAGCTATTCTGCTCATCACGATGACGATCATCATCAGATCTTTACCAAATATTTATGAAACCAATTTAAAAATAGTACCTTTCAAATAATAACAAAAACATCGCAATTGGATCTTATAAGGCGGAGATATTCCCCGATGAATAAAAAAAAAACAAAAAAACGTTATACCTGTATACCAAGTTTCGTAGATCGGTTTGAAAATACGACCTGTAGAGGAGTTTGTGGTACAGGTCCAAAATACAAACTGACACACGAAAGTAAATTGATTGAACCTGAAGCAGAGACTTAAGTTCGCTACGCTCGCTCGGTCAATTACTTAATATACTGATCAACGGAAGTCTTCTATAAATTCTATGGATAGTATTATACTGGTCTTATTAGGCGTATTTTAAAACCCTTTCGTATAATAGGCAAATAACGAGCAACCTCTCCTTTGAGTCGTTCTATGAGGTAGGCCTATTTATGTTCAGCAGTGGACTTCTTCCGCGCCCGCAACCGCAAATATATGTACGAATTTTTATTGAATTTTAAAATCCTTTTGTGACTGAAAACTCGGAGCAATTAAGAGTATGTCTATCGTAACGAATATGGGATATCGTAACGAATATGGGATATCGTAACGAATTTTTCATGCGCAAAAACATATCCACAAACCCAGGACTTAACGATCACTTTATCTCCCATTAAAACCCATTTCGAAATAACCAACCAAAATCCGTTTACAAAACAAATTGCTCATTTTATGTCCATGATTTTATATTTTGTTAAAGCACAAATCTGTTCCATCTGCCATCTACATCCCCAAAATCAATATATGTGATACACAAACATTTGAACGTATCAATCAATTTTTTTGCAAAGGAAATGTATCGCATCCATCATTTTGATGTCATGTGTGATCGTACGTGTCAAGTGGGGAGATGAAGCGAGTGTGAATATTCGATATGCAGAGTGTGGGTATAGTAAATAATGAAAAAAGTGTAGATTTTTCATGCAAATACGTAAATACCGAAGAGGTCATGAGCGACATGGTCAAAGAATATACATACGGGCATTGAGTGTAAAGTTCTAACACAAAATTAATATGTCGCTTTGGTGGTGTTTGGTTTGGTGTTTGGTCTGATGACTAAAACTTTACACCAAAAACGGTGAAGAAAAATATTAAGTCGATTATTAGAATCGAAATAATCCATACCAATATATAAAAGTGAAATGTCTGTTTATTTGTTTGGGAAGCTGTCACGCAATAACGGCTGGACTGATTTTGATGAAATTTGGAATGAAGATAGCTTATACAAAGAATACTTCTTATCCCGAAAAATTGAAAGTTTCCACGGTAAAACTGGAAAATGTTGATTACTCGCTGTAAGGAACGGTTGCCATGGAAACGAAATAATAAGTTGTCAAAAAATATCAAGAGCGTTAATGATTTACTTTTGCATTGGTTTTTAATATCCTAGAAGAACATTGGATGCTTTTTTTCGCGATAAACTGTAGTCCGCGCGGACGAAGTCGCGGACGGGAAAGCTAGTAATTAATATGTAGCTTGTACCTAATTATTTTATTATGAGTAAACGTTTGGTTGAATGCTCGAAGTGATTGTCCGATATTTCTGCACAGTTGCAAGTGTCATAATCACGTTTATGCGAAAACGTTATTATAGAGCTTGCAATAGTGACATATCTGAAACCTTCAACAAAATAATTCCTAAGTACATAATCAGTCGGTATACGTGTGATCAGGACTTAAGATACTTCTGCTGAATAAAAGATTCCGAAGAAACCATAAAAACCAACATAATTCTCAAGCGTGTGACATCCATCAACCCCCTTTTTTCCATCTTCTTCTCAGGTACTTTATGTACAGTAGCAAAAAAAATTGAGCTTCATTATTATTTCCAATACATCTCACCATTATCAGATAGGACATTTTGCGTCCCGGCTCTTGGCTCCGACGCAAGTGTCCGTTAATTATTGAACAATCGGGAACTGCCGACTCGTGGGATTTGGACGGTATTAAAATTGTCGGAAATAAAATAATATTTTGTACGAAGGCAATCTGTATCTAGGATCTGGAATAGGAAAATAATACTGTGATTTTAATTTGTAGCAGAGAATCACGAAAAACTAAGTAGCTACATTACATTTTTAATGTCTGTTCGATAACATCTTTTTAATTGAAGATTTATCGATCCATCTATGGTCCATCTATTGTCTATTACTTATAATAAAGCATGTACGAAAAAGTCTGCACAAAGAAGTTGTTTTTTTTTTATTGTTTTTATTCAGACTAGGCAATTGTTTGACCACGATCTCACCTGATGGAAAGCGATGATGTGGTCGAAGGTGTAGCACGCTTGCCTAGTAGATACCTATTCACTCTTGACTTGAACACACCGGGGTTATAATTTACCGGAAACTCTGACGAGGGCAGGGCATTCCACTCCTTTGCAGTTCTTATAATAAATGAAGAAGCGTAACGCTTCGTTCTTGTGCGAGGTATCTTGTCAACCATGAAAGGGTGGCGCTTTGCTGATCGTCTAGTCGTACAGAACAGTCTAGTAGAACGTAAAATCAGGTTGCGCAGTTCTTGTGCACACTCTCCATAGTGCAATCTGTAGAGTATCGCCAGGCTTGCTACCTTACGTCGATGCGCCAGACTTTGAAGCTTACTCTTTACCAGAGTGTCATCCCCAATGAGCCTGATAGCACGTCTCTCAATTGAATCCAAAGACTGGAGCTTACACTTGGCAGAACCGTCCCAGAGGTGGCAGCAGTACTCCATACAAGATCGGACCTGTACTTGATAAAGATTCAAAAGCTGTCCCGGTGTGAAGTACCGCATAACCTTAGACAAAATACCAAGTTTTTTTGCAGCTACCTTGGCTTTGGATTCAATATAATACCCAAAATTCAGGTTTGATGTGAGTTCAACACCCAAAAGCTCCAAATGGTCGCTTATTGGTATTGTTACACTTTGGAAAGACAGAAATCGGTTTAGAGAACTCTTTTTAGCAGAAAAGAAACACGCCTGCGTTTTAGTAGCATTAAACTTAACCAGGATAGCATCGCCCTAATCGGACACGGCTTCTAAGACTAAATTTAAACGGTCTACCATTGCCTCTCTCTGAAACTGGACAGCGTCACAGCTGGCTTGAGCATTGAAAGTGTATCTCTCAACTACAGTAATGTCATCAGCATACCCAAAGGTACCGCTAGGTAAGGCTTCAGAAGGTCATTAACGTGCAGTAAAAACAGTGTAGCCGAGAGAACCGATCCCTGAGGTACACCGGCATTGATAGCCATTTGATCAGACGAGCAGCCCTCTAAGACTACTCGAATAGATCGTTTCCTCAAGAAATCAACTATCCAATTGCATAAGCCAACAGGTAAACCATATGAGGGAAGCTTGTTTAAAAGGCCATCGTGCCAGACGCGATCATATGCCTTCGATATGTTAAGGGAGACGGCAAGCGCCTCACCATGCATCTCTATGGCTTCGCTCAGTACGTGAGTGGCATACGCGAGAAGATCCCTAGTAGACCGGTTTCGGCGAAATCCGTATTGCCGGTCACTGAGAAGATCATTGTCTTCAAGGTATGCCAAGAGCGTAATGTTTATGACAAGCTCCATACACTTACAGAGTAAGGAGGTTATCGAGATGGGACGATAATTGGCCGGATCAGCACGACTACCCTTTTTTGGTACTGGTTGTTCATTGGCAAGCTTCCAGCTCTTCGGAACTTTACCTGAGTGCAGAGAGAGGCGGTTTAAACGCGTTAATATGGGAGACAATTCGGGCGCACAGTTTTTTAACACAATCGCTGGGATACCATCAGGACCACTGGCCTTGTTCATATCTAGAACTCGAAGCGTTTTGAGAACCTCCTTCTGGCGAATGCGAATTTCGGGCATAAAAACCCCGCAATGAGGAAGGAAGGAAGGAAGGTGTTTTGCCAGAAGCATCTAGATGCAAGGCTTCTGCAAAAAGAGAAGCAAATAAATTCGCTTTGTCTCTAGCAGTGTGAGCTAGTGATTCATCAGGTTTTAGCAATGGTGGCAGTGAGGGGCGGCAGAAGTTTTCTTCGACCGACTTGGCCAGGGACCAAAAAGCTCTGCTACCAGCAGGGTATGAAGCCACTTTGGCCCCAAATCGACTTACGTGATCAAAATGGGCCTTCCTAAGTATCTTCTTGCAGGTCTTAGCGGCAACGTTAAATTTTCTTTTCTTAGCCCGAATATCAGAAGACTTGCGCTTTCGAGCATCAGCCCAGTCTAGATATGACGCACGCTTTAGAGCCACAGCATGACTACAGTTGGATCCAAACCAACGCTGAGCTTTGGTGGAAAGAGTCTTGTCACTGAATGGAATGACATATTCCATTGCCTGACATATTACCTCTGTAACAGCAGACGCGCAAGTCGACGGGTCCTGGTGTGACATGTTAAATCATGACTCCAAGTTAGATTTTTGTTATAGATCTCGATAATAGAATATATTGGGTACAACGCCATCTGGCGAGGAGCAGCGTCTTTTCTATTAGATAAAGTTGTGTTTTCTCCGTATTTGTAAACCAGACGCCGAGTTTGTAAAAAACGCCGAACTCCACCACGCGCGCGCCACTTTCTTCGTTAAAGGAATAATGAAAGCTTTTCTTGTTGAAGACAGATTGATAATTTCGCCTATCTAAGAGTCAAGAAATAGTGGTTGAATTTGCCTCTGCGAGTGAAAGGGAAAAGTTTTCATCTACTGTCTAAAAATAGATAAAATGGTTAATCCACGCAGCGACAGCTAGCGACAAGAGGCGTGAACTAGAAGGAAGGTGTAAACGAAGCGGTGGCCTCTGACGGCAAGTAGCAGGGCTTCTGAATGTTGCTATTATTAATTTTCGTTCCAGGAATATTTCGGGCTCTGGATAACTTTGGACGAGGAACGGGTTGTTTAAAAATCCAGAATAGGTCGCATCTTTAAGTTGGCTAACAAATCATAAATTCATAAGGCAGCGTTTCATATGTCGAAAATAATTTAAATCTAGAAATCGCTTGCGATGGTCACACCATGGAAGGTTTTGACAAAATGGTGAAATCACATGTAAGTTCCGGAAAGATGTTTTTTTTTATATGAAGTTTTTCGAAGTAAACACCGGAACTTGACTGGAATGTACCAGAACTGGCTGGAGGACAGTGACCAGTATTGCTAGGCCGACAAGGTCTGCTTTACGAAGCAAGTTGCAGAGTTCTTTCTAGAGTTTTCTGGATACCGGAAGTTCGAGATCTGAGTAGAATGCTACTCGAAGTGCAAACCAAAGTTCGTATATATACAAGAGAGAAGCCTGTGGATTGGATTTTGATTTCGGACGTGAAACTGAATTTAGTTTACATAGTTGGCACGTAATTAAGATCGACGCAGGCAGCAGAAAAACACGCAGTTCTCTTGTGTGAACAAAACGACCGAGGCACGCTGTCCAGAACGAAGCTGCCCTGTTACTGGCGAAATAAGTATACAAGTGCAAAAGCCAGCTGCAAAGCTGCTGTGCGCGATCACCCGGGGCTCACCACCGTTCGTGGAAGAAGCCGGTCTACGAGGGACTCCAGAAGGACTCCAACGCACCACCTGTCCAGTAGAAGATACCAGACACCGTTCGTGGTCAAGCAGTAGGAGCTGATCGAGTGGAGTAAGGAGGCGTTCCACGGCGGCACGCGAGACTACGGTACGGCGTCCCAGGAAGCTTCCAGGTTGGTCCACTCCAAATAAGATACTTTCTATATACTTTCTGTCATGCTTTCTGTCTTACTTTCTGTCATGCTTTCTGTCTTACTTTCTGTTTAATATCCCTCTGGGAAACACAATCTTACACACACACACTTTATTTGCACAAGTTCTCTTTTAATTTAGAAAATTCTAAGGCAAAGACAAGATTATTCCGTTGCGTTGTGACCAATACATGTTAATCTGCTGAGCACAGACTCTCTAAGTTTTACTAGCTTAGGATACAGCTTTTCTATTGTAAATTCATATCATATAGGCCGAAGTTGTGTACTAAAATTTATATGTTTGAGGAAATTGTAATCATATTTGAGAATTTTGAGTTTTGAGTATTAAGTTAGTAATATTTCCTATTATAAGATCTTGCTGTTTATAATTATTTTGATGCAGAACAAACTAAATTAAGTGTAAAATATTTCTTTTTGAATTCCTCAGTAAAGGGGAGAGTATATTTGATAACTCATGTGTGCTTTTTCTATTTTTTGTAATAAAGCCCTTTGTTATTGAATTTACCATCTTGTTTTAATTCCTCGCCTTTACCTGAGAAGGAGGTCCGTTTCCTTAGCCGGGCAACGGTCTTTTCACTGGGAGGTGAAACATGTTTGCTGCCAAGGGTACGATGCAAGGAATTGCCGCATTTCGTCCCAATCTGCTGAGTTGTATCTCCACACGCGCCTATTGCCCTTAAGGCTAGGATCAGGTGGGGAATACACTGAGACGGACTTAACCAGGCAGTGATCAGAGCTACCAAGAGGTGGGGATACTGATACGGAGTATCCTTCTGGTTCAGTCGTCATCAACAGGTCGAGACAGTTGGCAGTGTCACCGTCACGGTCAGGTATCCGTGTCAGCTCCTGCACCAGCTGAGAGAGATCAAACGCCAGAGCAAGCTTTCGCGTTTCTCTACCAGCGTGGTCGGTTTTTTGGTTTGGGACAAGCCACTCCTTGTGGTGGGCGTTAAAATCCTCCAAAAACATTAAATTAAGTACATTATACAATTTAAAAAAATGGTATAATGTACTAAAAATAAACTACTGAACAAGAATTTAAAAAAATCGTGTCTGTCTGTTTGTCTGTTTGTTCACGCATCACGTAAAATCTACACGATTGCGATGTGGTTTTCAATATTCGATAGTTTAGTAGATTGAAAAAGTATGTACTTGGTATCTCAATCTGCAATAGATAAAATATTTTTGACGGCTAAAGGAATTTTGATCAAATGTTAGTATATTGGTATTTTAGGTCTTGGAATAGTACACAGAGTACTTTTTACTTATAGAAATGACCAGCTAGTCCATACCAATATATATAACAGTGAAACGTTGTCTGTTTCTTGTTTGTTTGTTTGGGGAGCTTTCACGCGATAACGGCTGGGCGGATTTTGTAGAAATTTAGAATGGAGATAGCTTATACCCTGGAATAAAACATAAGATACTTTTTATCCCTGAAAATTTTAATTTTCCACGGGAAAACTAGAAAATCTGGAATAATGTTGATTACTTGCCGAAAGAAACGTTGCCATGGAAACGAAATAACAAGTTTTCAAAAAATATCAAGAGCAATGGTGCTAAATATATCTACTTTTTGCATTGGTTTTTAATAACTTAGAAGAACATAGGATGCTTTCTTAACAAATTCTAATTCTAAACAGTCTTCCGCGCGGACGAAGCCGCGGGCGGGAAATTTAGCTAAATATGAAATTAAGTATGTATTCACTACGACTGAATATGAAAAATAACTGCCCAACTGGCCAGCGCAGAGCTTGGAGTCAAACTCGAGCACCTCATTAGGTATTCATTTTTATTTTATTATTATTCCTGTGAAAATTTCTACCGATTACATATAACGGTTCAAAACAGACAACTCTTTCAAGGTAGGAAATACAGGCAAATGGATAGGTTACACTTAGCATATAAATCCGTTTGGACCTTGGGTACGGATCACTTTCACAACATATTATAATAGAAAGTTACCGAACGCGTCTGTCAGTCTGTCCATAAATATTTCAGAAAATACTGAACAGGTTTTGTGCCGATTTTCACCTTGTTTGATTCAAGAGGAAGGTAGTGGAGGTGGAATACACCTCTACTACCTTCCTCTGGTGGTGGAAGGTGATAGAGGAAGGAAGTATAATTCATAAGACTTTTATATAAATTAAGTCCATCTAGGGCGAATTTTCTAAACAGAGTCAAAAAAACAGCCGTTCTGGTAGTGGATTTTTGCGTACGCTTCATATACCGTAAGAGCTATATGAAAACACAGGTTTGTTTTTCGCAAAAAAAACTGGTACATTTGCGTACCTGAAAGGTAAAAAAAACGTGTTGCAGTTACCAACTGAATGCATGAAGATTTAAAACAACATGGCTGCCAGCCCCTCCTTCCGGTCAATGTTTAGGAGAGAAACATCAGCCGTGAGTGCGTGTAGTCTGCCGTAACAGAAACAAACAAGGTGTATGACCTCTTCAGAGGGGATTTTTGTTTAGAAAATGGCATATTTGAATAGGTAGCAGACCAGGCAAATTGATTTAAGTATTTTTGTTATGATCAACGCAGTAGTTTATTCATAAAAAATGTTGTAAGTTGATTGAACAAAAAATATGGGAACATTCTAAGAAAAAAACTTCGTTTCTGAAGCTAAATTTATAATGGTATGTTTTTTTATCAGATTTGTGAAGTTCTATCAATAAGCTGACCAAAATAAAATAAAAAAATATAACTCTCCCATGCGCAAATTTTTGTCATAAAACACGATTTATTATATGTAAATTGAAGTTTTTTATCATCAAATAACATGAATATCATAACAAAAACTTACCATCTCTAATATTTCATCATTAAATC
Organism: Alsophila aescularia; assembly: GCA_946251855.1. Taxonomy (NCBI): domain Eukaryota; kingdom Metazoa; phylum Arthropoda; class Insecta; order Lepidoptera; family Geometridae; genus Alsophila; species Alsophila aescularia. Next base: position 13,017,971 of record OX276385.1, read on the forward strand.
AGAAGAAAGGTGGGCGCACGGCGGGCGCCGCGCCTTGCATCTACTTACCGATATAAATGCTAAATATAATATGTTTATTTCGTAAAACGAAACGTAAATTTCGAAAGAAGTTGAAATAACGAATATTTTAATGTAACGACATAGTACGTAATCGGAAATGTGAATTACATCCGAACGTCAAAGATCCAAAAGCACAACAACAAAAAACGGTAATAAGCGACAAACAAAACAAACAAAATTGTTGAACAAAATTTAATATTTACGTCACTAAATCTATTCAAATGGCTGTGAAATTACATTCAAGAGGTCTCGTAAATGTGAATTGCATACGAACGTCAAAGTTCCAAAAGCACAACAACAAAAAACGGCAATAAGCGGCAACAAACAAAACTGTTGAACAAAATTTAATATTTACATCACTATTGAAATGGTTGTGAAATTACACTCACATTCACAGGTCACAGGACTATCCTTTTATAATTAAAATATAACAAAAAGGTTAAATTATACATTATTATTAGATAAAAATCGAAAACAATCGCGGTTGGTGCATCTAGAAAAATTTGCAACTAGAGAGGGTCGAGCATACCGCAAGCAGAGAGGAACGCATATAGTCGTAATTATTACTGTCTCAATTTTCTAGAGCTCTTTGTGCTAATCTATTGTGAATTTGAATATCGCAATAATCTTTCTCATTTCATGTAGATTACTTTTGCCTTTGCTTTTTTGTTGGGTTCTTTGTAAGATACCCCGATATTTTTGATGAGCGAATTTCATATAAAGCTGCCTGACCCGTTCTTTAACTTAATTCCGTGGTGTAATGTACAAAGACGCGGGTGCGAGCGAGCCGCGGGGGTTCAATGTAACGTTTTGGATAAATTTTTTTTAAAACCGTGCAAAGCCGGGGTGGGTTGCTAGTATGCAATATATTAGAAGTTTATTTATTAACTTAGAAGGTTTTCCCACTGAAACCTATTATTACAAAACACAAAAAAACACTTCCACAACACCCTCATCCGACCTTCGAATCTGTCGGCTCGATAAGGAAGACTCCCATCCATCATAGCGGACGCGTCGGAGCACTCTTGGGATTCTTGGGACTCCGTTTGGTAACGATATGTTGGCTGTAGGTGATACGCGTCTTATTAGAATACAGGTAACACACACACACACACACACACACACACACACACAAAAAACTGTATCTGACATCAATTTTTATTTATAATCGTAAATTATGTTCACTGACATCAGATCAATGTACATGTCACGCTACACATACGTAAGTATATGCCAAGGCCACCGGTATGGACACCACGTTGTACTGTGGAGCCATGTCTAAAACAGTGCCATCTATGAAAACATAGTCAAACTAAGATGACTTAACCATTAGAGCTACATACATAAAACCAGTGTGAGCCATGTCAGAGGCCCTCGGGCGGCCTGGCAAACTTTTATACCAGGGACCCAGCATTACATCATACGATAAACAAACAAACAAACTGTGTGAGAAGACCTTCCGTGGATTTTGGAAACAGTTTGATTGAAATTTAAAGATTTTGGAAAAAAAGGAACAGTGTGCAAGAAAAATGATAATCCATACCAATATATAAAAGTGACACATTGTCTGTTTGTTTGTTTATTGGTTTGGGGAGCTTTCATACGATAATGGCTAGACGGATTGGGTGAAATTTGGTATGGAGATAGCTTTTACCCTGGAATAAAACATAGGATACTTTTTATCCCGGAAAATTGTATGTTTCCATGGGAAAATGTTGATTACTCGCTGTAAGGAACGGTTGCCATGGAAACGAAATAACAAGTCTGTAAAAAAACATCAAGAGTATTGGTGCTATACCCACATTTGCATTGGTTTTTAATATCCTAGCAGGACATAGGATGCTTTTTTTCGCGATATTTGTAGTCCGCGCGGACGAAGTCGCGGGCAGAAAATTTAATATTAACAAAAAAATTGCGTTCCTTTTATGGACCAAAAGTCTCGAGATTAATATTGGTTACTGTGGGTGTAGGTACTAAAAAAGTTAAATAATATAGAAAGGTACATTTGAGTACAAAATGATTGCAGAAATTCAAAGTGTGACAAATAAACATAGTCGAAAGAAAAAGTGATCACTATCAAGAAGACCGAGAAACAAGAAGACCAGCTATTTTCCTGTCTAACTTATTGCAGTTAGACAGGAAGAGAGCTGGAATTAATGATTTTCATTATGGGCGTATTTTTGCAATGTGTTCGCCGCGACACCACGTTATTTTGTTGACACACACTATTTTAGGCCATGGTCACCATGATCACGATCATGTTGCACTAAAATAAATAATTATTGTATGAAGCATCATGGTCCATCATGGATGACCATGGTATATAATGGTGCAGTCACCAGTATGCATGATAAACCATATTTAATCTAATTTCTACCGATATTCAATACAAAATATCGGTAGAAATTGTAAAAAAAAACTGTCTGAAGTTTCTATTACCCTTATCCACATTATCTCCATAAAGATTCGATCTTTTTATGGTACGAGATCGTACAACACCTAGAATTATTTAAAATCTCAATTTTCCTTTCTGACTATACATTTTTTTAAATCTGTTATGATGGGTTATACCCATCAATAGTCTATAATATAATCATGAATCTGGGATTACTTGAAATCAGGGTAAAAGTTTTGATATGGAAGCACACCACCTATCGTTCTATCTCACAAGTGGCATGACAACCAAGTGTCTATTGGATTATCTGTCTACGCTACTAACACTAGCGATCCAGGGGTTTTGAATCCGACCCTGTCATCTAGGCGACGCGGAAGTTCGCTCCCCCTGTGGATGGGTGCTTCTAGGTGGGTGCCCTTGAGTCCCCAAATTGAAACTTCCTAAAAAAACGACATACCGATGTAGGTAACAACGAGTATAGTACCTAACTCTAATATAATTAAATAATATTTTATAATTGCAGCCTACTTTTACATTTACATTACTTTTTATTTTACATACTCATTGATTACCTCAAGAATTCTGATCAGACTGTACAATACAATAACTAGTGGAGTTTTTCCGCACTACCAATTTAATTTAGTACAACAGTGTTCATAAGAGCCATCCTTTAACACTTCAATATTACAAAGTCAAAAAAACCGGCAATAAAAATAATAATAAAGTTAACCAAACAATTATGAATGTACTTATGTACAATAACAAGCTCTCCTGCTTGCCTCACTTCCTACATTAGACGTAACTTGAAGACATTAATATGAAAATGGAATTGCTTCGTGTGGGCAGCTCACATTAACTTGGTAACAAATATTATATTGAAGCCCGCAGAGTGTGCAGAATATTGCTACACATTAATGGAGACTAAGTTTACTGTGTTCAGGTATACCTGCGCCTGCCTGCGGCCCGGTGCTGCTACAAGGAAGAGTTGAAAGTAAATAGTGTGCTATATAATATGCCAATAACAAGTTTTAAGAGCGATGTTAGCCTAGCGTTTAGTGCAAGTTAGAATCCAACCCATTATGGGTTCGGTCCTCGGCTCCACACCTATGACTTTTCTAGTGCTGCTTGTCATCGCTTCGTGCTTTGGAAGTCCGCTTCTGTCGGTCCCAACTGTTATTCAAGATACCATTATTACCTCATAAGTGCCATCCATAAGATAATGTCATACGTAAAGAAGGATGGAGTGGGTCAACAAAATGTGAAATCCTGTGATAAGGGTCCTAGTCAAAAGCTTAGTGACATCACAATACATGTATAAATTTAGAGTATATAATTTTAAATTAGTTTGTATGACTTCATCATCATCATCATCATCATCAACAGCCTATACTAGTTCACTGCTGTTCTCTCAATGAACGCCACTGAGCCCGATCTTCGGCTCTTCTCATCCAATCGCTGCCAGCCACTTTGCGTATATTGTCTCTCCAAGTGGCCGGCAGGCGTCCCACACTACGTAGGCCTAAATGTAGTCTCCACTCTAAAACTCGTTTTCCCCAAAGGTTGTCGGTTCTGCAAGATATGTGACCAGCCCATTGCCACTTCAGCTTACTTATTCTCTGGGCTAAGTATCAATTATAAGACGTAATAAATTTCAAAATTTACTTACAAAATATGTGACGTCCACCAGAAGAGGGGGGGGATGACACAAATGTGATCATCTGTGACATGGACTGGGAGAGGCACCAAATAACATAAATTTTCGTGTGACTTAATTTATAGATGGCCCAGCCCATATGACCAAACAAAAAACAGATGTTGTATTGGTATAGGCCTCTTTTCTTATAGAGGTATTAAGTACCATTCCTTTGTCAGATATTCAGTCATCAAGCAGTAGTGTGCAAACCTTACCTACTTGTATTTCATTTTAAATGGCATGGTATCTAGCAAAACAACACTATGCAGCAAAACCAATATCTCAGGGTTACGAAAGCAGTGCAGTGTTACACAAGATTAAGCCATCGAAAGTTCTGGATGGAACTGCGATTATTATGGACTTAGGACTGGAGTTTATCGCCAGTCGAAGAACCTTCTTGTATCGTCAGTCAGCAACCCTTAAAAAATATCGATAAAGCCAGGGGCTACAGTCTCGACATCGACAGCAATGACTTTAAAACCGAAATCGCTCGCAAAGAACAGATACCGATGAAGATCTACAGTTTCTGTCATTTACTGCGGAAAGCTAACGATTATCATCTTTACCTATACTGTACTGTTGTTATTCGTGTAGATTTAGCATTCGATGGCATATGAATGTCGAGACTGCAGCTACTGTCAAAGATATCGACTGTTATCGGTATCATAACGAATTTACTTAATAGCATACTTACGATTTCTCATACTGTTTGCGAATAACTTTACGTCCATTAGTGAAAGCAAAGTTTTCGGTACACTGACGCCTGCATGTGTTTGCACCAATGACTAAAGATGTTTCTTTAGTTATTGGTTTGCACTGACGAAACATTCACAAAAAAACATGTTGCAAACTCTGTTTTCTGTCAATGTATCGAACTGTGTTTACATTGTCATACAACTTGTTTAAACGAAACTTGTTTGATACGGTCATACCTAAAAACGTTTCACAACAAGTTTCGTTATCAAATCTTGCAAAGTATTGAAAAATTTGTTGTGTGATATGTTTACCGACCCAATTGGATAACACAAAAAACAAGATTTAGACAAATTGCGAGACATAATCAGCAACAGTGCGAACGTCAAACGTAACAAATGTCTAGAAAAACATTTACAATGATTAAGTTTTTAGTCAGTGCGAACGCAGCCAATAACAAATCTTGAAACTTGTCAATGAATTTACACAGTTTTCAGCAGTGCGAACGAAAAGTCAACAAAACAAGTTGTGAGATCTGTTTCCTAAGAAAATTTTCGAAACTTGTACGATTGTACATGTTTAATGTTTTTTGATGAAAACACACAGGCGTTTGAATAACTATAGTAAGTAAGTGTAACTCAATCTCTTTGTACTTTTACGCCAGGACGCGTAATTCAACATCTTTGACTAGTACGACAGAGGATCTTTTTTGCCCATAATCACCATGGGTCAACATGGCCGCAGGCAGGATTATTTTCAGGGGGGGGGGATGTGCATACATTACACGATATATTTCTGTCAGGGTAAGAGTAAAATATAATTTCAAATCATAATGATTATTTAAATTAATACAACTACATATGCGCTTGCGAAGCAGCGCAGTAAAAACTCGTAAATAATTTAAGTTATTTCTTTCTATCATTTTAGAAAATTAAATGATATACGATGCTGAACGATCTGGGCATACTCAGTGTTCATAGGAAAGGGACTGAAAGGTTAAAGGAAGATACTGATATCAATCGAAAATTAGGTCATCCTGTATATTAGAAGTCTGTGGGTCATCCAATTTGGAAAACAATCCAGATTTAAATTTTTTATTCGTTCAATGACTTTTCCCACAGCCTAACTATTTTTTGACCGAGCAAGCGCAAAGCGCGAGAGAAGCGTTTTCGTTTCAGCTTGGAAAAAATGCTATCGTATGTCTGGATTACCGGATCTCTGTTCTCCTCTACAGGTCGAATTTCTCAACGGATCTAGACAAAACTTGGTATACAGGTTAAACGAGTTTTTAGAATTTATCAGTCGTCGAGAACTTTTGATTTTTGGGGGCCTTCCCCAAAAAATGAGCAAAAACCGGGCTACTGAATATCTCCGCCTTATTAGATGTGATTTCGATAGTTCTTTTTTTAATTTGAAAGGTAAATAACTTTAAATTAGACATTTTTTTTTTGTTAAGATCTGCTAGGGACCTTCTGCATGATGAGCAGAATAGCTCCTCAAAATGCAGTAAATTTTTCACTGTTATGTTTCAACGCGCGAGGTCTACAGCTCATAGAACCACTAGGTTTAAAAGCTTTTATTTAACTTGCAATGTTTGAATGTTTGTATGATTGTTTAGGTCAAATCTTGCAAACTGAATTAGAACCACTTCCTCTTATCGTAAAGAGTACAATTTTCACATGTTGGTCCAGTTCCGATGACAATGCATTTTTATAGTAATGTTGACCTGAATTGATATCCAGGATTAGCTCCAGATAAAGGAACTCTATTATGTAAGGAACATTTTATTATGATAGCCAGTTTTAAGTTTGACCATGACATGGTTGCTGCACTCAGGGTTGAGTCCTGACTAGGGAACTCCTCAACAGCTAACAGCACAGACACGAGATGTTGTATAACCATTTAGTTGTGATAACCCATTCTAAGTTTCACAAATGGCTACTGCACAAAAACCTTCTCTTTTTATTAAACGTTTTTTAAAATTTACTTATTGTTTTGTTGGATCGCTTTACACCTGGTCCGGTCTGTTAGTACCCTTAGAGATAGAAGGTGAGCTATCTATAACCAAACTAAAGTTTCCTGCAGGAGCATTAATATGAAAATCGAGTTACGTCGTGTGGGCAAGCACTGAGTGCACTATGCTGGAGGGTTTATTATGTTTTGTAAAATAGTGTATCAAAAGTTGTTCTGCTATTTTCATTTCCCGTTCTTTATGGGACTTATTGAGCTGATTCGGGTCCTCCTACATACTCGTAATAATACATTTTAATGTACATGTCACGGCTAAAACTAAGATCCCTTACTAAGATTCCGCGTATATGTGATCTGGTTGTTTTCATAAATTAAATTAATAAAAAAACATTAATGATGTTAATTATGTTTTTTTTTTGCGTCATCTCTAAACAATTTAAAAAAGAAGAAAGAAAAATAATTCGTCATAATAATGACTAGTAATATTTCTCAGTAATCATTAATATCCGCACAAATATATAAAAGTGAAACGTTATCTGTTTGTTTATTTGGGGAGCATTCACGCGAAAGCTAGTTATGTCATATTATGACTAGCTTTCCCGCCCGCGACTTCGTCCGCGCGGACTACTGTTTATCGCGAAAAAAGCATCCTACGTTCTTTTAGAATATGAAAAACCAATGCGTCTATATAACGTCGGTAAAACTATAACGGCGGTCCTCACTGAAGCAGCGGTGCTTAGTTACGAAGACAGAAGTAAAAGAAAGGGTAAATGTGTAATTGGCTGGGATAAACATGTAAGAGATGCTCACGGCACGGCTCGCCTTTGTTTTCAGACTTGGTTATTGTCAGGCAAACCATCTTCTGGTCGGATTTATTTGAATATGTGTGAATCAAGGCGAATATTTAAATCTAAGCTGAAATGGTGTCAAAATAATGAACAACAAATAAAAATGGACATTATTGCACAACATCACTCAAAGAAGGACTTCTCAAAATTTTGGAAAGGGACTAATAAATTGAATCAAGGGCCTAGCCGTCCCGTGAGTGTTGGAGGCTACAGCGAGCCGAGCGAGGTGGCAACTGCTTTTCACAAACACTTTAAGGTGGACCCTTTGTCATGTGCCGCGTCACCGGTACCGCACGAGCTCGATGCTTTGGAGTCCTCAGAAGGTACTGTAAGTTTTACAGGACCGGAAGTAGCCGCATCATTAAGGGCATGGTAAGAGGAAAATCTCCAGGACATGATAGTCTTAGCATTGAGCACCTGCGATACGCAGGTGTGCATCTGCCTAGGGTGCTCTCTATGTTTTTCACGTTTTGCCTTAGCCACTCATATTTACCCGATGACCTGATGTACACGGTAGTGGTACCTATAGTCAAGAATAAAACCGGGGACTCCTCCGACATGTCAAACTATTAACCGATCTCCTTGGCCAACGTCATTGCAAAGGTGCTGGACAGTCTGCTTGATCGGCATCTTGGTAATCACCTAGATTTGAATGATGCGCAGTTTGGCTTCAGGCCTGGGTTATCTACTGAAAGTGCTATCCTGTGCCTTAAGCAGACTGTAAAGTACTACACTGACAGAAAAACCCCAGTTTACGCGTGTTTCTTAGATCTCTCAAAAGCGTTTGACCGTGATCGATCTTATGAGGTCCTTTGGGAGAAATTAAAACAAAAAACGACCTTACCTTATGAACTAAGAGCACTATTTAAATATTGGTATAGTCATCAAGCAAACCGCGTAAGATGGGGTGGTGCGTTGTCGGAGGAGTACTAGCTGAACTGCGGGGTGAGGCAAGGTGGGTTGACGTCTCTCAAGTTGTTCAACTTGTACATGGACGGACTTATTACACTGGCATTGGATGTCATATCGATGGCGTATGTGTTAACAACATAAGCTACGCGGATGATATGGTGCTGCTGAGCCCATCAATTAAGGCTTTGAAAAGACTATTGTCTCTTTGTGAGTCTTATGCGGTGGCCCATAATCTCAGGTACAATGTAAAAAAGAGCGAACTTATGATCTTCAAGGCGCGCAATAAAAGTTATACTCTGCCAGAAGTCACTCTCTGTGGCACTCCTGACTGTAGTGTCAAAGTTTAAGTATCTGGGACACTGGGTCACCGATGATCTAAAAGACAACGTGGATATTGAGAGGGAGCGCAGGTCGTTGTCTGTCCACTGCAATATGTTAGCCCGTAGGTTTGCACGTTGTACAGCACAAGGTCGCTATTTAAGGCTTACTGCCAATCATTTTACACGTGCAGCCTCTGGGTGGACTATACGCGGCGGGTGTACAGCGATCTGCGTGTCCAGTACAACAACGCGTTCAGGGTGCTGTTGGGGCTGCCGCGTTTCTGCAGCGCGTTGGGTATGTTTGCGGACGCTCAGGTTGATGGTTTTCATGCCATCATCCGAAAGCGGTGCGCATCATTACTCGGCCGCTGGCGCGGCAGCGCCAACACCATCCTGGCCGCATTGGCCGACCGCTGGGACAGTCCTATGTACAGTCACTGGATGCAACTTTACATTGAAAGCCCGGCTCATTAATATATTATTAAAAGTAAGTACTTACCTGCCTATTATTATATATTTTAGTGATTATTGAATTTATTATTATTATATTTTTTTTGTTGATATTGTAAATTGTGTTTTATGGGTGTATAACCTGAAATAAATGAATATTTAATTTTAATTTTATTTTTAATTTAATGCAAAAGTACGTTATAAATGCTCTTGACGTATTTTTTTTAATTTATTTTGTATTATTGACTAGGCAATAGTTTGACCACGATCTCACCTGATGGAAAGTGATGATGTGGTCGAAGATGTAGCACGCTTGCCTAGTAGATACCTATTCACTCTTGACTTGAACACACCGGGGTTATAATTTACCGGAAACACTGTTTTTTTTGACATACTTGTTATTTCGTTTCCATGGCAACCGTTTCTTACAGAGAGTAATCAACTTTTTTCCAGTTTTTCCAGTTTTCCCGTGGAAACCTTCAATTTCCAGAGATAAAAAGTATGATGTTTTATTCCAGAGTATAAGCTATCTCCATTCCAAATTTCATCATAATCCGTCCAGCCGTTATGGCTTGAAAGCTCCCCAAACAAACAAACAGACAACGTTTCACTTTTATACAGGCTGTATTTATAAGACGGGACATTAAGGGCAGGTACCTTAACCGTTACAGTTACTGGAAAACGTTCCATAACTTATTGAGATATTCTGATCTGCATTAACAAATTTTGTAAAAAATGTACAGTCAGCACGAAAATGGTAATATTACAAAAAAAATAAGATGCCAAGGTTCTCGAATGGCGACCAGGAACAAGCAAGCGAAGTGTGGGGAGATCCCCCAAACGATGAAGGAGACGACATTGTAGCCATCGCAGGAAGTCGGTGGATGGAAGTGGCACAAGATCGCTCGTCATCGCGCTCTTTGGGGGAGGCCTATGTTCAACAGTGGACTTCTAAAGGCTCACATAATGATGACAAGACTGACTGAGGATTGAGTACTAGAAATGTCACTAATTGCAAAAAAAAAAAACTATTTTGTACGAAATTATTTTAACTGTTGTAGCTACAGGAAAACGTTCTTAGGAGACTTTCCTTATCTTTTGGAGATATTTTGACCTGCATTCACTGGTTTTGAAAAAATGTACAGTCAAGTAAATGGCCATTACCCAAAACAATATGTTTGATGCCATTCAATCCTGTTGCTTATAAGGATAAAAAGTCTCTATCGCTGAACTGAAGCTAGAGCCGCCAGTATTTGTGAAAAGTTTGTATTCGAACGATGTTTGAATTTTATTTGATTCATGGAGTTCAAAACGTACCTGTAGAAATAGTTTTTTTTTTTAATTTCTGGCTTTTCTAGTAGTCTCACCTCAGTTGGTCCGGTACAGATTTTATATCCTTATAAGAAACAGAACCGATTAGCATCAAAAAAATTTTAGTGTAAATTGCCTATTTTGTTGATGACTGAACATTTTTAACAAAATCTGTAAATGTAGGTCAAAATATCTATAAAAGTTGAGGATAGCCTCCTAAGAACGTTTTCCTCTAGATAATTTCCCACGCAATGTATGGAAAAGTTTTTCGCAATATCTGACATTTCTAGTACTCAAACCTCAGTTGGTCTCATAGAGACTTTTAGTGCTTATAAGAAACAGGATCAAATGGCATCAAAAACAGTTTTTGTGTAAAGTGACCATTATCTTGCTGACTGTATTTGTTTTTTCATATCTGTGAATGCATTTTATAATATCTCAAAAAGTTATGGATGTTCTCATAGGAACCCTACAGTTCCGTCTCAAAAATCCACCAGCCTGTATATTGGTATGGATTGGTCATATTAAATTATTTTGTAGGTATAAAGATGACGTTGCTGTATTTGCAATTGTATCTTGGTACTAATTCAATTTACCAAAACAAGCTATTCTTCTTATAATTAATCTAACATTTTGGTCATATTTTTATGTTGTTCATGTGTTAAGGAATGGAAACTTATAGCAGCTGACAATAAATGGGCACTTAATTCAATTACAAGCCCTCAAAACTATCACTAAATTGTTATTATCTAATATCACTGGCAATGATGTCAGAATACTCGACAAGCTTCTCTGAAAAATGCCGCTAGAATTCATTTTTTCAAGGCCCCTCAAGGTAAACTAGGCCCTTACAATATTATCATAGGAGAGGGTCTATCCACTCAACCTCTATCCACGCATAATCGTGTAGAATAACACCTATACCACTGACAGTACATAAAGTACAGACAAAAACAAATTGACGAAATGGATCACCATCTACGCTGAATTGCTTGAATAACACTAGGAAACAACACACAGTTGCCCTCAATGACCTTATTGCGCTGATTTCGCCTTACTCTAAATGACGAGACAGGCAGGATGTTTCAACCTTGTTAAGCCCTTTAAACAATAATGATTTTATAGTTAAACCCACTGAAGTGGGAACCACCACCGAAATGGTAGAAGATCGAAACCCTGCAAACTAAATTTTCTAAGAAAACTAGAGCCGCCTATTGCTTATTCGAACGATATAATTGTCCATGTTGACGCAAAAATTGCCCAAATATATAATTCTCCTATTCGTGACATTTATCACTATTTTATAAGCTATAAACGCCATTTGTAACTCTTAACAATATACCATTCGTATTTTTGTATACAAGAGATAGGCTTTTGTTCAACCGCTACATTAAATGATATTGAGTGGAGTGTCTACTCGTACTATGGAGCACGTTTTTCAAGAGGATACTTTTGCACTCGCCACTTGAAGAGTCTCACATAGTACTTACTTATCGGGAAACAGCTAAAGGATCCCTTAATTATCACGGGGGAATAACTATTGTACCCTAATGTACTGCCTTTCTTAACCGAGCGTCTTACTATGTCACAGTATATTTTCAGGACACGTTTCTGTCGTTACCTCTGGGTATTTTCACATTAGTGAAACCGCGGTCCGATCGTGACATTAGGGACTGAAGGCCTGACCTATCTTTTCAGCATACGACACGATTGATGAATAATAATTTATCAGGTGAACAAAGTGAAGTCTCTGTATCCACATGCCATGATGGACTACGAGGATGTGGCCAAAAGTGTAGCACGCTTATTATTAGGTATTACCTGTTTTATTAAATTTATATTTTACCCGGAAACACTGACGAGGGTAAAGAATTTCACTCTTATGCAGTTCTTATAATAAACGTAAAACGCTTATCCCTTCGTTCTGCGTGTTCCTGTCATAAAAGGATGGAGCTTTGCCGATGGTCTGGTCGTATGCTGATGGCATGGTGATACGGGAATCAGGTTATATGCAGTTCTTGTGCACACTCTCCATAGTGAAACCTGTGGAATATCGAAAGGCTTACAACCTCACGTCATGTCGATATGCCAGGATTTGGAGCCTGCTTGGCCAAACCAAAGTCAATTTATTGGAGTCTACTAATCTGTCTGCATGTTTGACGATATTTTTTAGATACGTAGATTGTTAAATAGATTAGGCTCTGCCTTTTAAGGGTTTTTTCCTTAAATATGCTGGGTTAACCACAAACCTGATAAATGTGAAACTTAACATATATGTTTTTGATATCTTTATCTCTCTATGACTTAGACAAAAACATGATTAACAGAAATTCATTCGATACATTTTCTTATCAAAAATTACGTTATTTTCGGTAATATTTACATATTTCTACTCAACTGTTTAAGTTTTATCTCTAAAATAAATCTCACAGCAAGAAAATATGGTTTATTATCTAAAACTTAGACAAAATTTACTTAATTATTAGCCTGCCAATAAAATAAATAACTTTTGAGACATACGTCATTTAGTTCCGAGCTAAATTGTGTGTACAAACAGCGCTCGCAATATTCAAACTTGTTACGCAGGCACTTCAGTAGCTTCAGTGCTTATTGCGGGTGGTAGAGTGTAGGGGAGGTGGCAGGGGAGTGGTAAGTGGGAAAATGTAACCTTGGAACCTGGCCTTAAGTTTGTATATGAGTTAAGTCGATATGGAGATTGCAGAAATGTGGGGCTGCTGAGATGATGAGAGAAAATTTCAAGGCTCACTTACACACATGAGAAGAAAACTCAACAGTTCCTTTTAATTTTACCAACTTATTCTTTCCCATAAAGTGCCGTACATTCTGATTGTACTTTGAGGTAGTCAAATCGGACCGTGCTCTCTAAACGTACCTTTTCAGTACGACCGCAGTTCGATACGGAGTGTGTCATTAGCCCTTAGGGCAAGCTCTCTACCGACGCGTTAATATTCTATGGTGGAGGCGTCGTTTGCTACGATATTTATTTTATAGAGAGGAGTAAAGAAAGTGCTACTTTTTTAGAGCCTACCAATTGAAGGCAAATGGAAGTGCCAAATAAAACATGTTCTTTGACATTTCCGAATGTTTCTGGCTTTAGAAGCCTTACACAGGTCTATACATATGTATCATCTTACTTGTCAAGCATTGCTCTTCTACATATTAAACCAAAACATTCTCAAATGTTACGCCGAAACATTGTAACTTTCTTGTTTTCGACATAATCCCCTAATTAGAATGTTTTTTCTAGGCTCAAAAAGGACTTCTTTTGAAATAATTTTTTGAGATTTGTTAATGCGGATTGGAACTAATGATATATCAAAAACTAAAATCCTACTACTACAAAATAAATTTAAAATATAGTTTTAAATCATAGTACTGTGTTGCCACGTGTGTTATATATTTTTCAAATGGTTTTTACAAGCTCTTGAATGTTATATGCATCTTGATGGAGTCCGATGATTTTTGTAAAAGCATAATTAACTTGTATGTATGTAACGAGTATGTATGTATTACAGTGAAGCTATCGGGCTGAAATTTGGAACACAAGTTTGGTTCTCGTGACAATGTGAAATTATCTAAATGCCACCATTTCAAATCCAATATGGCGGACGTTACCTAATGTCAATTTATAATTTCCGTAGTAACCCCTATGATATGGGTATCAAATGAAAGGGCTTGATGAGCGAAAGTGCCGTCATTCTAAATCAAATGGTAGATGGCACAAAATGGCGATTTATAATTTTCATAGTAACTCCTATGGGCATATGTGTAATAAATCCTAATAGTGAGTCAACTCCTTTGTCGGGGCGCAAAATGCCGACAATCGACTAGTAGCTAAAAATATGCTAGGGTTGGCACAAAAAATATACAATATTTTTTATATATTATTGATATTATGTTATGTCAAAGTATATATTCCTCATAATATATTTTTCTATACTTACTAGCTGCACTCCGTGGCTTCGCTTGATTCACCGTAATTGCATAACAAAGGAACATCTAAAGTTTTGCATTTAAAATATGAGATAGTGGGACAGAACAAGCAAATATTAAAAATGTATATAACCCCCAACCCCCCACCCCCATTATTATAGCTATGAAGTATTTCAATCACATCAGTTTTGAAACATAAAAACCCCATCAAAATCGGTCTAATAGTTTGGGAGCTTACTATCCTAACCCCCATCGCTCCCCCATGCCCTTCTCCCTCCCATTATAGCTAAGAACATCTCGTTTACCTCATCTTTCAAACATAAAAAACTGCCGCTAAATCGGTCCATTCGTTTGGAAGCTACGATTTTCACCCCCTTTTCTCACATCTACTCTCTCCCTCCACATATTTCTAAGAACCATCTCGATCACATTAGCTTTCAAACAAAAATAACCGCATCAAAATAAGTCCATTCGTTTGTGAGCTACAATGCCACAGCCAGACACACCCAAAAACATACACACACACGCACACACACGCACACACACATACACAGTGATAAACACCCTAAACTTATAACACTCGTCTCTTTGTTCGGGAGTTAATAAAATATCAGGATCCGAAAGGGTATCGATATGTTTTGTACCTATTTTACTGAAAACTAGGTAGGTACTTACATATCATATGGAACAAAATCTTTACTAACTAATGTAGCAAATTTTACTGATTTACTAACATCCCTAGTCGAGATTCCATGGTCTTATATTATGTACCTACCCAGATATATACTATTCACTAAGGATGTTGGGACCATGTGCAGCGGTATTTTGTTTCTTAAATGAGATAGCTAATGTAAAGAATAATCTCCAAGTGTGGCAAAAGTAATATCACTTATAATAGCAAGGTACCTAACCTAGCTACAAAATTCCCGCTGCATGCAATTAAACAGAAATGAACTTTCTATAGGTATGATTTTATAATTCAATTTCTAAAAGGTAGGTAGGTAGGACCTACCTACATAATTATTGCTAAGAACTTAAGTAGGTACATTAATTATAATAACTACCTAATGTTGTAGATAATTATAACAAACCATTTCATTTAGGTAAGTTCTCACATTTCCTCGTCCTTTGGAAATTTATGAAATCACAATTCTCCACTATTATTATATGATATTGACGCACAACTAATTACGACACAGTTAGTACGCATATTTAAAGCACATAAATAAATTGTCACGTTGCGTGAACACAAAAGATACGATATATTTGGCAAACACGTGCGAGCGATTTCGTGTACCTGACACACCTAATACGCTGTACCGGTTTTCAATAGACGCTCGCCGGTACGCTCCGCAGGCGTTGGGGGCAGGAGAGGGTCTCCGCTCTCTTTCACACCGCACCTCATCGTTGCTCTGTCAAGCGGCCGAGTTGACTCACTATTAGGATTTATTACACGTACGGTATGGGTATCAAATGAAAGGCCTTGATGCCCTTGATGAACGAAACACAATAAGTAAAGTGACGTCATTCTAAATCAAATGACGGACGGCACAAAATGGCCATTTATAATTTCCATAGTAACCCCTATGATATGGGTATCAAATGAAAGGGCTTGATGAGCGAAACAATAATAAACTCGTGACTTTACATGGCTACTGCATAAAACCTACTTTTTATCAATTTTTTTAGTTATGCTTATTATTTTGTAGTTCATAACTTTATGGTTAACATAGTCTCGTGGACAATTGAAACAAAAACAACAATAAGTTGAATTCGGTAAAGTAGTTTAGATACTGTGAGGGATCATACAAATATACATAAATTATGCATTACATGACTTGTTGTTACGCTCATACTTTTAACATGGAGCGATTGTTTGATTGAGAAATAGAGAAATCTTTGTATTATTCTAAGACACGATTTTTGATTAACAAACAAAAAAATTTACAAAATGTTGTCCAGTTCATTCTCGTACATATTTTTTCATAGTCCTATGCAATAGAAGTTAGTTTCAACTTAACGAGCTAGTTTCAACTTGATGAGCTAGTTTCAACTCGGTGAGCTTGTTGCAACTTCATGAGCTAGTTTCAACTCGATGAGCTAGTTTCAACTTGATGAGCTAGTTTCAACTTGATTAGCAAGTTTCAACTAGATAGGTCAAAAGTTGCTCCATTATTAGCTTGCAAGGTTTGACCTAAACAGACATCCTTACATGCAAGGAGCTTGTAAAATTCGTTCATTCCATTTAAACCCCCCCTTTGGAACCCCTAAGGGGTCCACGGATACTCACTATTACAGTTGGTCCTCCAACCAGGGGGTTAAAGAATAATTACAAAATTTGAACTCCACTTAAACCCTCTCGAGTCAAAAAATAAATATTGAAAAGAAAATGGAACTGTTTAGTAAAATTGTGGCTTGGAAAGAAACAAAGTGACACATTATCTGAGGTCCACATTGAAGCAGTTGCGATGGCAATCCAAACAATTAAAAAAAAGAAGACATCTTACCTAAATAAGTTGTACCGCTATCATTTCCATGTGTATAGAACTTTTATCCATCGTAAGTGTAATAATTAATCGTAATTAGGTACACGTTAGTAAGACTGATACTTGGTTACCTTAGCGAAGCAAGGAGCTGTGAAAATATCTACCAACCAGATTTCGACCGCGACTTCGTCCGCACGGACTGTAGTTTATCGCAAAAAAAAGCATCCTACGTTCTTGTAGGTTATTAAAAGCATTCTACGTTCTTGTAGGTTATTAAAAACTAATGCAAAAGTATAGCACCAACGCTCTTGATACTTTTTGACAGACTTGTTATTATTTCATTTCCATATCAACCGTTCCTTAAACCGAGCAATCGACATTTTCCAGGTTACCCGTGGAAACTTACCATTTTCCAGGATCAAAAGTATCCTATTTGGTCTCTATATTGTACAGTACCTATTTACAAAGTGTCATCAAATCGAATCAGGCGTTTTGACGTGAAAGCTCCCCAAGCAAACACACAAACAGACAACGTTTCACTTTATACTGGTAATATTGGTGTGGATAAGCTTGCTTTATTATGAGACTAGCTTTCCCGCCCGCGACTTCGTCCGCGCGGACAACTGTTTATCGCCAAAAAAGGATCCTATATTCTTCTAGGATATTAAAAACCAATGCAAAGGTAGGTATAGCACCAATGCTCTTGAAGTTTTTTGACAGACTTGTTATTTCGTTTCCATGAAAAACGTTCCTTTCAGCGAGTAATCAACATTTTCCAGTTTCAACATTTTCCAGTTTCCAGATAAAAAGTATCCTCTGTTTTATTCTAGGGTATAAGCTATCTCCATTCCAAATTTCATCAAAATCCGTCCAGCCGGTAGCACGGACGGATTTTGCTCCCTAAACAAACAGACAACGTTTCATTTTTATATATTGGTATGGATTATGACGTAAAATGAATGAAGCGATTCGATTGGTTAAATAATTTCAGGCCCCTTTCTCTTCTATTTTACCCAGCCCTTAGTGGACAACCAACCCAAATTAGACACTTCGGTTGCGAAAATGTTGTTAATTTTAATGTTTGGGTGGGTTGTGGTAGTCTTGTTTAATTAAAACTCTCCTCTATTTAATTGACACTAACTTAGATTTTAATACTGGACAGTTTCGTACAATAGGATTGCAGTCATTTTATAGTTAGTTTTATAGAGGTTTGATTAAAACTATTTTAGTGTGCGTAAACATTTTGTATCAAGGTCTGTTGTCTTGTTTTAAATGATAGAATCAAAAATTCAAAGTTTATTACGGTGACCTGTACTAGTTTTGTTATCATAGGTATAGTTTTGATACACAAATATTATCATACCATACACTTTATTGCGAAGAAATACATATAATTTTAATACAGACATAATTTCCATAACAAAAATAAGTAATTTTTTGACATTTTGTTTAGTGATAAACAAAATGGCACAAAAAGTGTGTTTAATTTTATTTATTTTACAAGCGACATAGTGAAAATTATTGACAGTATGAGAAGATCGACCGCTTAATGGTCGCCTGCCCTTAAAAATAACAGCATAATTGCTATTGGATTTTTAAGTTGCAAGTAATATTCCAGTTACACAGCGTAACCATGATTAAACCACCCTTATCATACCACCACTGATTTGCTTGAAAAAGTAACACCTAAAATATAGGGGGTAGGTTAGATACTGGTCACCTACATCCATGTAGCACATGAAGCGAACACATTCAATCTTTGTGCAATCCACACGACACGCGAAACTATGTCATATCGCATCCGGTTGAGCACTTACAACAGATGCCCTAACAAGCACTGCCATATACACATAGTGTAGAATATTACAGTAGATAAATTTCATGCGTATAATTTTTTGTTACTATGGATATGCTCACGTTTGATTGCAATGTCACCATACAAAATATGCTTACCGCAAGGATGCTAAATAATTTGTCTCGAAATAAATCACACTAATATTATAAACTAGCCTTCGCTCGCGATTTCGTACGCGCTACTGTTTAACGCGAAAAAAAGGATGCTTTTTTCATCTAGGATATTACAAACCAATACAAAAGTAAAAGAAAGAAAGAAAGAAAATACATTTATTTATGACAACACACAACATTATACAGAAAAACAAACAACAATATAAGTTGGCTCGTATAGCACCAATGCTCTTGATGTTTTTTGACAGACTTGTTATTTCGTTTCCATGGCAGCTACAGACCATTCTGTAATGGCTACCGTTCCTTACAGTGAGTAATCAATATTTAACAGTTTTCCCGTGGAAAAATACAACTTTCCTCGATAAAAAAGTATGCTATGTTTTATTCTAGGGTATCAGCTATCTCCATTCTAAATTTCATCAAAACCCGTCGAGCCGTTATCGCGTGAAAGCTCGCCAAACAAACAAACAAACCGACAACGTTTCACTTTTATATATATTGGTATGGATCAGAGAACTGTAGCCACTGTAGTAAACAGGCCAATCAGAGGTTAGAGTATTAAAAATGAATACACTCATATGCGAGCGGAAAACTTCGTATGCGCGATGCAGAACTCCATACATTAGAACTGACAGTCCCTAACAAACTTCATAAAATGATTTAAAGCCGATTAGCACCATCTATCTTTTATCTTTAGATGTTTATATTTGTTACTCCTTCACGCTCAAACGGCTTAACGGATTTGGATGAAAATTGGTACTAGGATAGCTTGTGTCCTACAATAATACATACGCTACTTTTGATCAACATCCATATCAAAATTCACGCGTTTGAAACCGCGGGGCGCAATGAGTCTTAAATGTTATCTAATCAACACCAATTAGCTTTCTGGAAACAAAAATCCCGCCAGAGTTTTGCTTTATAGCTACTACCTTGTCTGCGTTTGTATTATGATAGCAAACAAAACGCTTCGTACGAACTGGATGTCAGCCATAAAGGGATTACGCGATGTCCAGCACCCATGGTCATTGTGGTCTTGGAAAGGGTATGGCGGAAATTAAATATAGCCCACAACTTTTGTTTCCTGTAAAAGATCACACACTGGAAATTGTAGGTTGACGCTAGTAACGGAACGTAAGAACCAATAAAGATTACACGGATTTAGACGATTAACCCAGTCCTAGTTCTTTTCCAATTCTTCGCTTGATATAAAACATTTTTGTATTAGTATTTTTTTCGTGTTTTCTACATCTCGAGAATTCCCCATATATTCTGTTCAATTTGAGCTTTATCTATTTTTATCTCGTCTTTCAGAGATTCATAGTGAAGAGTGAGTTTTGTGGGGGGAGATGAAGAACGGGAAACTGAACGAATTATTGTATCGTTATTTTTACACGACTGACCAAAAAAAGTAGTGTACTGTTTTTAGCATTATATGAATTGTTTGTTCGTTTAGGCAAACGTACTGTGACCAGGTTGAGTGACGAACTGCGAAAATCGTCTGGAAGAAAGTCGATGAAGAGAGCTGAAGACCGATCTCAGTGACGTGCATTAGAAGAGGCCTAGATGTAGGCTGATGATGATGATGATGATGATGATAATATGTTTGTGTTTGTTTGTATGTATGTATGGAGTTTCTTTATTCCACCATTACTTATAAATACCTGAACAGATTTAGACGTTTGAGGTATTGTTAGAATCTTTACATCCCCCAGAGTAATATAGGCTACTTTATTGTTTCAAAATTCAATGTTTCGGCTATAAGACTATTTTCAAATAAACAATGTAAACATAAAAATATTCTTTGTATTTTACAATATGAGTATCAAATTGAAGACCTTGTTAAGCACATTCGAACAGTATATAATTTATTGACATAAGTTCTTTTTTGGCAGGGCAGGCGTGTTTTTTCAGCTTTTAAGCTAGATATTTGATAAAACTATACAGCACCGGGCGGCCGCAGCAAAAGAAACAGTTGTAATGCCAGAATCACGTGAGTTTTACTACTGTTTGCAACTACACGGTGCCACACAAGCATGTCGTACAGATAGGTATGTAGAAAAGGAGAACTAGGTCACAGGGATTAACTCTAATGCTTGTTTCATTTTACTCGGCTCTTGAGACCTTCTGTTAAGTTTTAATGTTGGTAAATAAGTTTTTTTATGACGGCCTAGGCAATCAAATCACTGTAATCTCACCTGATGGAAAGCCATGGTGTGATCGAAGGTGTAGCACGCTATCCTAGTAGATAGGTACTTATTTACTATAGATATATTTTTAATGGCGTCTGTCTGTATGTCTGTTCACGCATCACGTTTTCATTAATGAATAGGTTTAGGTTTTTTTTTTTGTTTATTTAGTTTTTTTTTAGGTTTTTTAATAGCTTAGGTTTTGACTTAAAATATTTTGTTCTTTGAATCTCAATCCGATGAGTAGAAACCTAACAATCGATAAAAACTATTTGACGAGTGAACAAATTTTGATGTATTGTAGTATATTGTATCTTGTAGGTACTTTTGGTCCTAGAATAACACATAATTCAATTTTAACCCAGCGAAATGCCAACGCGAGCAGAGCCGCGGGCACAGCTAGTGTTAAATAAACATATTTTGAAAAATACCGCGCACAGACATGGATGGTAGCAGGTTCGAATCTCATCTGTAGCCAATTCAAAAGGTTGGTTAATTGTAAGTAAAAGTTAATTGTATTTGTATCATATTACCCAATGTTCATTCCCGTAGAAGTTATTTTAACTCCAAACGGATTGAACGCTCCAATACGCAAACGGATTCGGTTATTACGAGGATATAAATAATCTATAATTTTAACGAGTTTCACGTTACGTAATAATTCACAAGCTCTGGAATGAGTCGTTTATCTAACATTCATTAAAGGTATAATTATTATTGAGTAGGTATAAAATTCTTGTCTTATTTGGTGCGTCTTTTATTGATAACTGACTGTGCCCGCGGTTTTGCCCGCGTGGTCGTTTCTAAGAGTAATCTATTTGTTATTTGAGGACCAAATATGTACCTACAATTGTACATATAAAGCGCATTATTATTCTACATTTTATCAAATTTCGTTCTGCCGTCAAAATGTTTTTATCGATGCCGAGCAATCGATTCTAACTACCGGATTGTGAATATTGTGGAACAAAGTACACCGGATTGTAAGTCAAAAGCTAAGCTATCCAACAATAAAAACGGCATTTCAATCGGTCCAGTAGTTTTAACGTGATGCGTAAACATACAGACAGATAGACACCACCTTCTTAAATATTATATGCTTGTTCAGTAGATTACTAATCGACTTCACAAATGGAGACGGTTATATGTTCGAATGTATGTATTTTTTTTTTATGTATGTTGGCTGATTTCTCTGTCAATTGTGGACCGATTGTGAAAATTCTTTTTTTTTTTTTTAAAGTGTGTACTCTCCAGGTGGTATAATTTATCCATATAATTTATATCAAAATTGGTTCAGTCGTTTTTCGAGAATTAATTGTTATTTTAGTAATTTTAAGTACCCTAAACCATTCGTTTTTGAACTATTTACATTGTACAGACTTTTTGTTTTTTACTGATTGAGAAAATATAAATATATGCTTCATTATCATCATCCTATTAGGTACCCACTGCTGGGACAGTGGTTTTCCTTCCAGTAGAAATAATTTATTAATTTAATAATCATCAACATCATCCAACCTAATTTGTCCACTGCTGGACGTAGGCCTCTCCTTGTGAAGCCCGATCTTTCTCTCCTTATCCAGTCGCTGCCAGCCGCCTTTCACAAGACGTCACTCCAAACGGCTGGCGGGCGCCCTACAGTAGACATAATAGTCCATAATTAATCATGCTGGCCCATTCTCAGTACAATTATGAGGCCATCATGATGTACGCCGTTTTTATTTCTTTCAATAAATTATTTTATCTACACTCATATCGTAAAATCCGGAGTATGAACTCAAATATCATCATGCCATACATTACGCATGGCACGTCTCTAATACAAAAAAACATTACATTTACACTTTTTTTAACTAGACAATATTATAATATATTTTTCAATACACTTGCTCGTAAAGTGACTCTTATGGCAACGTATTTAGGTTCATAATTCAGCTTATCAGTGCTTTTTACTTTACAATTACTTTATCAATATCCGCAAAGAGTTTTTATGTCTAAAAACAATGAATATTTTTGTGAATATATTAACTATTTTAGGGTACATTATGATAAGTCAATTACCCAAAGTTATCATCATTTCATCATGTCATATATTTTTTACTACATATTGACCTTAATTTGCGCATTCAAAACATTATTCAAAATAAAAAGTCCGTGGCGGTCTTGGCTTAGAATAAGACCCCTCCCAATCCTCCAGTGGATGTCATAAGAGGTGACTAAGGGATTTCACACCGAAAGATGGGCAGCAGCGTCTTCCGAGCACATATTTATTACACTGCGGTGACTATGGCATATATATGGCATGAGTGTTACAAAGCGGTTATAACCGGTATTCCAGTACAAGTTACGTTGCTTTGGCGCACAGGATGATCAAGTGGTATATTCAATGATGTCTCTGTGATCAACAGGGTTAATACCGGCAGTGAACGTAAAACTGGAGAACACAAAATAATGTTTCATCATCATCATCATGTCAGCCTTTAGAAGTCCACTGCTGAACATCTAAAGGCTGACATGATGATTATGATGAAACATTAATTTGTGTTTATTACATTTTTTATATAGGCTTAATGGCGTTTTTGCTAGTGCCTTTATTTACGAATACGCGGGCATCGCTAGTGTGGCGCGCGGGTAAAATAAAACCAGAGCGCAATTTTCTATAAATATTTGGTAACGTTTTCGTTGTGTGGTTAATTATTATCAAAAATGACGACTTCACGTAAGGAAACAACTGTACAGCTGCAGTTACTTAAGTTATCCGTGATCATGGCGCTTGCAACAGTGCCGAAAAATCAGTAAAAATGCAGTATCTATGATAAATATCCCGCTTCTAATGTTTATAAGTACTTCACGTAGGGAAGAAGAGCAATACGTAGATTTGACCCCGCCGGAAATACTAATCGAGGCACGAAACGCGAGTGAGAGCCTGTTGCCATCAAAAAATAGAGAGAAATGCCAACAAAAACTATTCGGTATCATTTTGAGAATTGTACTTTCACTAGTTAATAAAAATACAATTCTATTTTTTCCTCGCAAGTGTGTTGAAAAACGTCGTAAAACGCGTGTGCAATGATCGTTACACACTCGGCTCCCTTATCACGCTCGCCGTATCAATTTGCATTGAATGTAATAATAGATTACTGAACTTCTTGCTGCACTCAACTTTTTTAGAGCCCTCGCTAAAGCTCGGGCTCCAATCTAACACTCGTTGCAGAGTCTGGTGCATCGACGTGAGGTAGCAAGCCTGGCGGTATTCTACAGATTGCACTATGGAGAGTGTGCACAAGAACTGCACAACCTGATTTTACGTTCTACTAGACTGTTCTGTACGACTAGACGATCAGCAAAGCGCCACCCTTTCATGGTTGAAATACCTCGCACAAAAACGAAGCGTTGCGCTTCTTCATTTATTATAATGTGACGAGGTCCTTTCATCCTTTCCTTTCCTTTCATAATCCATTTCTTTTCATTTTTGATAGTTGGTCATCATTGATTCATATTCTAAATACAAATAACCTGTCATTCGAATATTGATTTTTGGAAAAACCGAAATAATATTATAAAATTCATAAATAAGTTTATAACAACTTGAATTACTCTTTTAAATATATATATGATAATACCTACATAAGAGGTTATTTTCATCCGTATTGTATCACTACGATATTCTCCAATTGCTCCCTATTGTTCCTGTTCCTGTAATTCTGTGTTGTCCACTGAGGCTTGGTCCCTGGGCTAGTGGGACAAGCCCAAAGCCTAGGACCGCCTCGTGACAATAAGAACTGCAAAGGAGTGGAATGCCCTGCCCTCGTCAGTGTTTCCGGTAAATTATAACCCCGGTGTGTTCAAGTCAAGAG
This sequence comes from Alsophila aescularia, assembly GCA_946251855.1. Classification (NCBI taxonomy): domain Eukaryota; kingdom Metazoa; phylum Arthropoda; class Insecta; order Lepidoptera; family Geometridae; genus Alsophila; species Alsophila aescularia. The sequence continues at coordinate 13,043,078 of OX276385.1, forward strand.
TGAATAGGTATCTACTAGGCAAGCGTGCTACACCTTCGACCACGTCATCGCTTTCCATCAGGTGAGATCGTGGTCAAACGATTGCCTAGTCACAAATAAAAAAAAAAGCAAGCAGTCACTTTCCGCTCGATGCAGTAATCTACTATTACATTCAATGCAAAATGATACAGCTTGCAGGAATAATCTGCATCGAGTATAATGACCAACATAGCACACTTGTATCATAATGTACTTTATTATCTACATTCATATCCAGATTATAGACTCAAAAACGGTGGCTTAATGACATATCCACATTATGCACGGCATGTCTCTAATAAGAAAAAAATAATAAAAAAACAGTGTTATAACACTTTTAAAAAACACTGTTTTTTGAACTAAACAATGTTATGAAAAAAGCATAAAAGCACTGCTTTGGCTCCTTATGAGGGTTTTCGTCATTTATTATCTATGGCGGTGCGAATTCGCTGTGGACTGTATTTTGGCGCCGTTTACTTTACATTTAATTAGTACCTAACCAATTTAATGTTTTATGTATATTTGAGGATCAAAAGTTTTATCGTGATTAAATATGTCCCTCAGCAGTGTTAATGAGGAGAATTTGACTCCATCTGACATGATGGAAACAGTAACGAACATGACGAACGAGCCTATACAAGCAAAATCAAGAAAATATAACTTTATTTTTTCATTAAATGTAAGTTTCTATTGCATGAGTGTAGATAAAGTAGTGTATAAAACTGCACATACTAGTTATTAAAACACTCGAGTGATTTTTAAAACTCACTACCTCTCGTGTTTTAATACCCCTCAGTATGCAACCGTTTCATAAACTACTATTACTAGTTTCAGCGTGTTTTCCTTGAAATTGTCTTCTCCCTCCTCTCTATATATCCAAAAGGAAATCATAATACCTAATATTGTTTGTAACAAAGACCTTTCTTGTAAATACTAACTTTCTTAATACTTTTTAACAATAATCAAAAGTTTCGCGCAAAAGTTGTTTGTAGTTTTCTTTTCACTTCGTAATTCGTTACACAACAAGATCATATTAAACATTTCCGGTCGGAAAGAGCAAACAAATTCGCTTGTTATTAGTTGTTTAGGAAATAGCGTTGTTGACGAGTACCCGTTTTTGATTCCCAGTACTGAGAATTGGTACGAAAATGATTAAAAGTAATATTTGAGGTAGTTACCTAGTTGATAATGCTCTTCTAGTCTGAATGCTAATTGTTTGTTTGTCGTATGAGGTATGCTGTTGGCCTCTGGTACCTGAGTTTGTAAGGCTGCCTGGAGGCCTCTGACATAGCTTAACGACAATAAAAACGAAATGGTCTGTTCAAGGAAAAAATTAAAAAAAATGGTCTAGGGTACTTAAAATAAGCTAATGAACCAGAATATAACATTTTAAAAAATCATGTCTGTCTGTTTATCTGTACGTTTGTTTGTTCGCGCATTTTGTAAAAACTACTGGACCGATTGAGATGCGGTTTTCATTGTTGGATAGCTTAGGGTTTGACTTAAAACTGGCGTACTTGGTATCTAAATCCGATGATTATATGCAGAGCAATCGATAAAAAAAAACTATTTGACGGATGAACGAATTTTAAAGAAATGTATTATTTTGTACTTCATAGGTACTTTTGGTCCTGGAATAACATATATGGACTTCTTTTAAATGAAATTACCACGCGGGCAAAGCCGCGGGCACAGCTAGTTATTGAATAAATGCCCGGATCGACCAAAGCACGGAGCGATGGAAAACCGCACTTAACAAAAACAACTTAAAAGTCATTGGTGCCAGAGCCTACGACCAAACCCGGTATCGTTGGATTCTAAGTTGCACTACTGAACCGTTAAGCTACCATTGCTTTCATGCTAATGTCAATTCTTGTGGCCACAGGAGGGTTTTAAGAGACTAAGAGGGCACTAATGCAAGTTAAATATATAAGCATTTGCATGAGGAAGCTTGGATTATCACAAAGATTAAAGTTTTTACACCGGAAAAAACAGTTCCACGGGAAAATAATAATAATTATAGAACGATGGTAGCCCAACAGTTCAATAGTGAAACTTAGAAACCAACGATACCGGGTCCGGTCCTAGGCTCCGCACCAATGACTTTTCTAAGTTATGTGCGGTTTTCCATCGCTCCGTGCTTCGCAGGGCACGTTAAGCTGTCGGTTCCGGCTGTTGATAGCAGTTGTTAAGCCATGTCAGAGGTCCTCGGGCGGACTGACAAATTCTGACACCAGAGGCCAGCACTATAAAAAAAAACGGAACGTCAAATAAACGGAAAAATAGTAAGAACATCTTCTATTTTTTTTACAATTGATAGAAGAAGAAGAAGAAGAAAATCTATTTATTTGCAAAAAATAACATTTAGAATATTGACAAAAAAAAAACCTTAACACTAAAGTACGTCTAAATGTAACTATTTGCAAAATGGCCCCAGCTCAGCATATTGCTGGTCGTAAAATGACCAGCGCTGGTCTTCCGCTGTGATCATTCGGTAACGTCACGGTACGGATGAACGGACAGTTTAACGTAAACAAAAAAAAAACAATCAAATCAAATCAAATTATAGGCGTAGCTTTCATAACAATCCTTGTACCTAACATATGATTAAACACAGCCGGAGCTTTCCCACATTTGTTTGCGATCTCTGATGGATATGACCATGGCTTTCTATCATCTACAGTATGTAATCAATTTGACCAGATCTCTGTAACCACATAAAGTCCACTATATCTTGACCTATCACATATCGCCCTATTGCCTCTCAAACTTGTTTTAAGTACAAGAAAATAACACAAGGAGGAAGGTCTAGTATTGTTGGTGTTATGATTGACCTGAGCTAAGAATGGTATACTATTATTTTCGGTTTCTTTATTTTGGTAAAGTTGCTTTCCAAACACTACCCCAAAGGGTAGTGTTTGGAAAGGGGGAGTGTGGTGCTCTTATCTTGAATAGGTAGTCGAAGGAGGACAGATAGATTACCTACAACATAGAGGAAAAGGAAAATAAAGTGTTTAGACGTATTTGTTAGTAAATTATATGACGTATCTGTCGGTGTCAATTTGATTGGAAGAGATACGATATTTCTCAATAATGCGTGTGAGTTTTCTTAAAAAAGTAGCTCAAAAGATATGGCATTGCATGAAATATTATACGGCGTTTTGCAATTTTTGAAAGGGTTTATCTAACTTCACTTGTATGTATGTACATATCTATCAATTTATCTATTTGTGTATCTATCTATGTATCTATCTATGTATCTGTATTTTTTCTACGTATCTATCTATGTATCTATCTATATTTCTAGCTATGTATCTATGTATTTCTGTCTGACATGGAAACTTGCAATTCAAATTTTGAGTTCTTCCCGATTAGCTATCCTGCTGAAACTTTCAGAGTAGCTCACAAATCGACGACAATGCAAAAAATATATATTAATATAAAAAGTGACAATGCATTAAAAAATACTCATAAACGTTTTTTTTTAGATATACCTATTTCAAATGTGCAAAATATGGAATCTAATATGAGGTTAGCTGGATTTTTAAAAGAACAGTAAAATTCCAAGAACTAATATGCCAAACTTGGTTAGTAAGTGTTACAGCCGTTGTTATTAAGAAAAGAAATGACACGGGCATATAATTTTCCAGATCGTATTTACAAACACGTGTTTACAATAATAAGTATATTGAATTAGGCTTAGATTATTATGTGTGGAAATTTGATCAAACTACGCGTGTCTCGAGCGCGCTCGCGATAATGAATTCGTATAATCAAATAAACTTCTCAAACATTGAAGTAATGCAAACTCAAGAATCAAATTAGAATACATGCAGCCGGCGGCGCAACAAACCAAGAATTAATCCCTAGGATTTACAGCACAGGGGAGAACTAAGTCATTCGGAACACAAAATTACAGTATAACTACTAACCGCACCAGACATTACAGTGTATGCCACAACGAAGTCAGGCGGGAATTTATCTAGCCCGATTTAATTAAAGGTGAGAAGGGCAGGGGTGGAGTCAGGATTAAATCGAGAGAGAGCGCTTAAGCCAGGAATCTATTGCGTCACGTAACGGCGTGGTTTTTTGTCTCGTCTTTCGTTGTAATCAGAAGGTGCGATGGTATAAGGACGGAAAAAACTTGGGTGTATTTTTAATTTTAGCATTCTCATTCCGCAAGCTCTATAACATGTTTGAGCTATTTTTGCTAGTAACTTTGAAATAATTTGTTTTTTCGTTGTTTGAGTAAAATTATTCGGATACCGAGTAGCCAAGCATTTGACTTTGTGTTAGCTGAATGATAAGGTATCACAACGCAACTTATAAACGAACATTATTTGAGCTTTAGTCACATTAGTACTGTTAATGAGTATTTTTCTGGTTTTTTAAATGAGTTTGACATTGCGTTCAGCCTGGCTTATAGTGTTCGAATGCTATTGGTCACCCACGGGGGCAACTGCCCCCCTTATCCATAGGCCTACCTCCGTCTCCTTTAGTATATAATTAGAAGCAATGGTGAAACTGAAGCCGGGGTGAAATTAAACTGAGTTGCACCGAATGGGACGATGGTAACGATGACATGTAGCGACATGCCCTCTACGTTACGAGCCGTGACACCGCTTATAATTAAATTCCTGAGGATCAAGAATAACTCGGAATGTTATATTGAAATTAAATTACACTGATCTTGATAAACGTTTCGAACTACATTACGAATGATTTAGGACCTAATGGAGAAGTATTTATTCCCATGCGATACATTTTAGATATTGTATTATTTAGCTTAAAAGAAACAACTTCAGTATATACATCTTGTAAATTAAGAATCCACAACTGGACACCTCACACGATAGGGTTTGATCAATGACGATAATTTTGATCCATTTTGTCATCCACGTGTCACGAGCTACCGATACCGATTCCGATACCGTCTTGCGGCTGTTATATTCAGTTACAAGCTGATGATCATTTCTGTAGGTTAAAAGTACTCTTTGTTCTTTTCCAGGACGTAAAATACCAATATATCAACATTTAATCAAAATTCCTTCAGCATCAATAATATTTTTATCGATTGCTTGGCTTTTACTCATCGGATTGAGATAGTACAAAGTACCCCTATTTTAAAGTCAAAACATAAGATATCCAACAGTGAAAACCGCATCGCAATCAGTCGAGTAGTTTTTACGTGTTGCGCAGACAATCATACAGACAGACAAGCAAAAAGACAAACAGACAGACACGATTTCTTAAAATGTTATTTCCCTGTTCAGTAGCTTATTTTTTGTACCCTAGACCATTTATTTTTTAATTATTTTCTTTGTACAGACTGTTTCGTTCCTATTGCTTTAATATAAGTATATAGATTGCTTTATTATAAATATATAGATAGATAGATTCGTTTTGCCCGATGGTACATTCGTACAATATATGACACTCGAAAAGTTTATCGATAAGTAATATTTTATCGAAATTGGTCCACCTGTTCAGCATCCAGACGTTAATATAATTCATAGCCTTATAAAAACAATTCCCTCACCGTCCTCACCTTGCAAATCTAAATCAGCGAAATACCTATCACCAGTACCACAAATAATACCACCTAAAAAGTGTATTATTTGTGGAGGCTGTGGAAATAAGGATAAGTAGGTAAAGAAAGGTATCCACGATGTTGAAGCTCCTCCACGATACGGGCAGTACTTCCGACCGAGCCAGGTGTTGTTGGCCCGGTGACAGCTGTCCGACTGTTCCTCGTTGGAAATTCTATACAATACACATGCTAATACAGGGAGAATTTCAATTCCGCGATGCAGCCTTTTTGTAAACTCTGGCAGTACTGTGATCGGTGTTATTTAGTTCGCTTGGTATAAGACAAGATGGCGCTGATTTCAATGTGGCGGTGGAGGTTGCCTTACTATTTACCAAGAGATCAAGAAATTTCCAAAGTGCCTTATTTGTGTGCGTGCCGTCCAATCCTCCTAATGCAGAAGTGCTCCACGTTAAAAAGTCACGATCCCTTGAAACTGCCGCCCAAAAGCCAGGCGACGCTCATAAAGGTAATGTTAAATTAACATTATGCAGGACTTGACACAGTATACGAGAACCAGAAGGAAATGTTGAGCTTAACGCAACAGCTTTTTGTTTTAATAAAAGCTTTAGCAGTGGCAGTGCCACCGTCGTCGTCCACTGCGCCCACCGTATGCGTCGGCAGTTGTGTGTGGATGATAACTGTTGGAGCTTACACTACATAAAACGGCTCTCACTCACGGGTAAGAAATTTAGAAATAATCTGACCAGATATCAGACTATTTCATATTACTACTATTACTATTACATATTACTATTTCTTATTTTTATATTATTTTTTTTAGTCTGATATCTGGTATATATATATATATATATATATATATATATATATATGGAAATATATATATATATGGAGATATATATATATATATATATATATATATATATATATATATAATCTTGTAATAATCTTGTTTTGTTCTTGTATATATGGCTAAACAGGGGTAAAAATAAAAAAAAAAAACAAGTTTAAACGAAAGTCTTGGCTAGGACTCCATCTTCAGCCCCACATCGTCACTTACCATCAAGTAAAATGTTAATAATTAAATTTACTTCCGATAAAAAAACACAAAAGAACAATCACTGCCGCCCCGTAATTACTAGATGTATTTGATAATTGACTTCTAACTTTAAGGATACCGTCTATTTATTATCATAGATTGATATATTGATAAATTGTCTATTTATTAACAAAAATTGTTTTTTGAAGCGATGATTGTTCTGTTGTTTACTTTGTCGAACACCGCGCACCAAAGGGCGTGGGTTCAAAAATTCATTTGGCAAAGCTAGTGCTTTTTGTGTCTGCCTGGCTGGGTACTCCCTCAAGCAGACATTCTGTTGCCATGCCCCTGCGAGGACCATACTCTACACTAAGTGAGAAGTAAACGAACGCTAGCCTGAAAATATTGATACTCTTAATTTGTGCCTAAAACAAGCACAAATTAAAAGTTTATATAACCCCCAACCCCCTACTCACTATTATAGCTAAAAGCATCTCGATCACATCAGTTTTCGAACATAAAAACCGCATAAAAATGTCACCCCCATTCAGCTACGATCCTCACCCCCATTTCCCTGCGTCTCGTTTGCTGTTTCGTTTAGGAGCTAAGATTCAAAATCAGGCTACGCTTTTGGTCTATACAGTGCCACAAAGGAACAAACATACATCCTCCCCACTGTCGAGTAAAAAAAGTGAACAATGCCTACTGTTATTTTTTGACATGACGCAACTTTTTGCGACCCTCTAAAAAGTTATACTCTCACTGCGGCACGGTGTGAGCAAGAAAATATAAAATTGTACGTAAAGTGGCAAGACAGACGTAAAGCGGTCTTTACTGTGGATCAATGTATATTGCTTGGTTCGCAGATTCCCTTCTTAGATACACTGTGCCAAAGTTGCCCGTTAGATAAGGTCTAACTAATTAAGTTGAGGTAGACCCTTTTAAAGCTCATTAAAATTAAATGCTTGTTGGCATCGTACTCTTATCATAAGCGTGAGCTATACATATTTATAGCTAGCTAGCTTTCCAAAACGCAAATGAAAATCTAACTTTTAATAATTTATCGAGATCTAATAAAACTAAGTAATTAAAATGAAATTGATGGAGAAGCTCACGACAATAGAGTTCATCATCTTGTGAATATAGAGGCAATCCAGCGCCTCGATCCCACTGATATAGAAGATTTAAAAGGACAAAAACGTTTGAGTTAATGTAGTATACATTATTGGATTAGTAGTAGTGTGTAACAAGTGCTACTTATAAAAAACACATGAACAAAGTGAATTCGGCATAAATGGACTAGAAGAAAAGTTTTAATGGAGACATTCTTTGATACTCAATCTAAAAGTTTAAGTTTTAATTTAATATAATTTTAGTTTTAATTTAATTTAATTTAATTTAATTTAATTTAATTTAATTTAATTTAATTTAATTTAATTTAATTTAATTTAATTTAATTTAATTTAATTTAATTTAATTTAATTTAATTTAATTTAATTTAATTTAATTTAATTTAATTTAATTTAATTTAATTTAATTTAATTTAATTTAATTTAATTTAATTTAATTTAATTTAATTTAATTTAATTTAATTTAATTTAATTTAATTTAATTTAATTTAATTTAATTTAATTTAATTTAATTTAATTTAATTTAATTTAATTTAATTTAATTTAATTTAATTTAATTTAATTTAATTTAATTTAATTTAATTTAATTTAATTTATTTAGTCAATTCGTGGCTAGATTGTTATAAATGAAGCTAATATAAAGCGTACAAAATAGGGAGCGTAAGAGCGTATCCTAAGTCAATTTAAAATAGCCCGAAGTTGTCCACTTCTGTACATGGGATGGTTAATAGGAGGAAGCCCCCCCCCCCCTCCCCCCTCCTCCTATTCCGCCATAATCTGCCATAATCACCATGCTTGGCAGGCGGCTTCTCCTATGCTATATAAACAATGTTATTATTTTAGATGGTGTTTGCTTTCTTAAAAATATGTATTTTTTCTGTAATATACTACTAATGTTTTTTACCACTTCCCTCATATAATTTAACAATAACAAGAACATCATTGAAGTAAGAGAAAAGCACGCCCTGATAAATAAGCAATGTTTCAAAAAAAAAGATGTGATGCTCGGGGTGATGTAAGGATTCCAACGATAATACATCCAAATCTGTTCAGTGGAACAAAGAAACTCACATACAATACAAACATACATCATCATCATCATCATCATGTCAGCCTTTAGAAGTCCACTGCTGAACATAGGCCTCCCCTAAAGAGCACCATGACTTCATGATCTTGTGCCACCTCCATCCTTGCAAATCTGAGAGCTATGTCGGTAACCTTCGTTCTTCTACGGATTTTCTCATTTCTGATTCTATCACGTAGTGAAACACCGAGCATAGCTCTCTCCATTGCACGCTGCGCAACTCTGAGCTTGTATATGAGACCAATAGTAAGCGACCACGTCTTAGTGCCGTATGTCATCACTGGCAACACGCACTGATTATAAACTTTCGTCTTGAGGCTCTGCGGTATCTGCGACGAGAAGATATGGCGTAATTTCCCGAACGCTGCCCATCCGAGTTGGATTCGTCGGTTGACCTCTTTGTCGAAGTTGGATCGTCTGACCTAAGTAGACATAGTGATCAACAGCTTCGATAATATCGTTCCCAACATAAACCGGCATGGGTACGACATGGGCATTTGACATGATGTTCGTCTTGCCCATGTTCATTTTAATACCCACCTGTTGGGAAACAATATTGAGGTTACTGAGCATTGTGCTTAGATCTTCCAGGGTTTCTGTCATGATGACTATATCATCAGCAAATCGAAGGTGAGTGATGTATTTGCCATTTATGTTAATACCATATCCGTTCCAGTTCAGAAGCTTGAATATATCTTCCAGTGCAGAGGAGAATTTCGGAGAAATAACGTTTCCCTGTCTCACCCCTTTTTGCACGTGGATAGAATTCGTGCTCTGATCCTGAAGACGGACTGTCATGGTGGCCTTGCTGTACAAACACTTCAACTCTTCGATGTACCGGTAATCAATCTGGCACCGCTATAATGACTGTAGTACTGCCCAGGTCTCGATTAAATCAAAGGCTTTTTTGTAATCCACAAACGCCAGACACAGTGGCCGATTATACTCTTCGGTCTTCTGTATAAAACATACATGAACCCTGAAAATAATACACTCCTTTTTTGGGCAGTCGTGCAATAATGAATAGGAAATGCACTAGCCTGAGTATAAAAGAGCCCGATCTTAAAAAAGCTAAAGAAAATAAAGAGAAGTAAATCTATATACAAGATACAAAACACTTAAATAATGTTAAAGCCCTTTAAACGCGAAGCTGAGGGCTGTCGAGAGATCAAAGAGCATGTCGCTGCGAGCGCATGAGTGGTCTGTAGGTAGGTACTTTTGCTTTGCAAAAACAACGCGCGAGCTCTTTGCCTATTTTACCTAGCGACAAGGGTTAGGTACTAGAGGTGGGGTGATAGTTGGTTTGGCCGAATGAATATGCCAAATGTCTGTTATTTGACGGAATATTATTTTTTACTATTGTTTATTTTTCAAAAATCCACAGCTCTTAAAACTAAAAAATAGTTTATATACTAAGTTAATCCTACAGCCAAATAAGGATTCACATTTTATTTATTCAATATATAGACAGTCAAAATGTGGTAAAAAAAATATATATTATACAAAATTACCTACATAATGTACCTCATCATCATCATCATCATGTCATCCTTTAGAAGTTCACTGCTGAACATAGCCAAAAGAGCGCCCAAAGAGCGCCATGACGAACGTTCTTGTGCCACCTCCATCCACCGACTTCCTAAGATGACTACAATGTCGTTGGTCCATCGTGTGGATCATTATGTACTACCTACCTACTGTAAATATTTAAAAAAACTTGAATTATGATTTATTATCCTTTTAAAAATTCTGATAGCTTTTGTGATCAAAAACGACCATATTCAAGAGCATCGAAATAAAACAACTATTTTATTTGTTAATATAATATATTATTCGTTATTATGTACCTAAAAAACGGTTTCAACAAAAATAAGGGAAGGCAAAATAATTAAAGTTCTACTGGATTTGAAAGTAAAATTGTTCTCAAAAGTAATTGATTACTGAAATCCAACCTTTTTGTAAGTGCAATACTTGACACTAGACACTCGCTCTATAGACCGAGAGTCGTTTATAGTGTCACAGCACAGGCCTCGAGCTATTGTCGTTTATACCTCGTATTCACTACGCGACAAATGACCCGCAACACGTGTCGCTAGAGATGTCGGGCGAACTTGACCAACGTCGCCGGACATATTCGACCTAAGTCGCAGAGGAGTACACATTTCAACACTCGACCGAGTGTTTAGTATCAAGTGCCTGCGTGTATGCGCACTTTTAGTGGGCGGATAGGACGGAGACTTAAATAATGACCGGAAGCTCTCCCATCCCTAGTAACACAGTCTTTGCCTGTCAGAGAGGCTTAGTATGCTTTGTAGCATTCGTTATGTTAGAGATATTTTGTAAACTATGTATATTTACTTTTAGTAGTAGAACGTAGGCCTGTAAATTGTTAAGACTGTTAATGCGCCAGTGTTTGTAAAGATTAGAGCATAGTTTTTGTGGTGTGATACTAGCCTATACTATTAAAATATTTTTTAAGCAAAAATTTATTGAAAGCTTTTATTAAACTTCACTTGTATGTATTTCCTGGAATCTTGCAACTCAAATTACGAGCACTTCCCGATAAGCTATCCGGCTGAATTTTTCAGGAAAGCACACAAATCGAAGACAATACAAGAAAAAGAAAAAAGTTTTTATAAAAATTAGGATAAAAAGGCATTTAATAAAAAAAAGTTGAAAAGTCATAAGAAACTATAGCTGACATTTTTCTTTAATATGTGCTTATTAAAAGCTTGAGAAGAGCGGCAGGTGCCGTCACAAAGCGATTCTACGGTTAGTGGACAAAACTAGTCACTAAATGGATCGGGAAGGAAAAAGATCAAGGAGAAGATCACCAGCCCTATATGGAAGGATGACGTTTCTAAGGTTGCTGAAAATCCACGTCTTAGAACATCGTAAGACAGAAAGCAATGGTGAAGGAGAGCAGGCTTATACCACAGTGATGTATAAGCCTGCTCTCGTACCTCTTGACGATAGAGACTGAAAATAACAAATATTATTAAATAAAAAAAACTAATATTACTTTGCGATCCAAAGTTCTGTGTAGCAGGGACCCTGAAAGTTTCAAGAGCAGGCCTAGCATGGCATGGTACTTATCAGCAGATAATACAACAAACAATATTCGCAGCTTATTAGTTGAATAGCGAACCGCCTTGGCTTAGCACGGGTGAAATGAAGAAAAAAATGAGGCGACAATATTTGTTGTTGCACACTCGACCTTCACTCCACTTCGGGGGACGGCGGGGCGGCTCGCTTCGCTCGCCACCGCCCTCCTCGCTACGTGCAGGTCTCGTATGCTCGTAATTAAATAACAATCTCCAAAACGGCTGGACTTATTTTCACGGGACTTTCACTGGTAGATAGCTGATGTTATAAGGAGTAACAAATGCTGCTTTTGTTTTGGAAAAAATAGGGCTCCGCGCAAAAAAAAACCCATGAACTTTGCCTACGCGGGCAAAGCCGCACAGCTATTTATATAAAAGTTGGTGAAAATAATCTAACTGAATTATCTGACTGAATAATCTGTCTGAAACCGCTTTAAAATCCGTTGTTTAGTTTAAAAGTTAAGCGTTATAGACAGACGGCGGAAAGTGACTTTGTTTTATACTATTTATATTGATGAAAAAACTCTTCTCAATTGGAAAACTCAAGTATGTTTTTCATTACTTCAATATCAAAAAAAAGAGCCACTTTCAGTCACAACAAAATCTAATGTAACTTACCAAACACAATTCCATACATTCCCCAAAAATCTTAAATATTCCTCATAATTCCCTCCCGATATAAAATATATTTAACTGTAAGGGATTTCAATTTCTCTTTAGCCGACATTAATCTAGATAAAACATAAAATATCCCTGGAAACGCTTAGACTGTCACAATGAGAGTAACGCAGGTACGAATAAATACGAGGTAATCTGCCTGTGAAACGTTTTCAATGAGTAAATTTGTATTTTAATCTGAAGCCAGGAGATGGGAAGGGTGACGTACAGTTCGACGCAGATACTTAACTTGGATACTTTCCCACTAACATTAGTGCGAAAGTGAGTTTGTTTAATTGTTGCGCTTTCATGCCTTACCTACTCAACCGATCATTATTAAATTTTGCACACACGTTGTCAAGGGCACAGAAAAGGACATATGACATTATATATATTTAATCACGAATTAATAAAAAAAAAACAAAAAAAACTAGGTTAATTTTGTATGGGAATTGTCACACCGATGTCACGGCGACATGTGTCAAAGTGACATGTAGCAAAGTGACAGGTGTAAAAGTGACAAGTTTCAAAGTGATATACTAGTATCAAAGTGACATGTCTAAGTAACAGGTGTCAAAGTAAAACCTCAAAGTGAAGCTTATGAATCAAATTTGACCAAAAATCCTAAAAATTTGTCCATTTCCCCAGTTACACAAATGCCTGTCTTTCTTATGCTGCTGGCCAAATCAATCTGTATGTGTTCAACTTGGTTTACTGTCAATAAGACTGCTTTTTGAAATTGGGGATGGCTTGGGCCTCTCTCTTATTGCATGAGCAAGCGATTATTCAACCTATCTCTTTTTAACTCTCTGATTTTGGAGGAGGGAGAGTGGAATGGAAGATTTTAGGGTCTCAGGTTACTCGTTGAGGGATTAAACGGGATATTTGTGTAACTTTGTGTTCACTTCTGTCTGTTTATGTCGTTCTGATGACATCGTTAGGTGTCCCTCTGTGGCACACGGTACACCATTTGCCTAAATGGTGGTACGTCATAAAGGCATAACCTTATATATTAAATGATCGTCGTAATAAAGTCTGATTTTGGTTATTAAACATAATTTACTCGGACATAACATATTAGTAGCTATATACTCATCGTGGCTTAATTTCCGGGATAAAAATTGATGCAGGTACTTAGTTATATGTGTTATAGTTATGTGTGTGTTTTATATGTTATGCCAGGTCCTAAAGTATATTTAAACCATGTTTCATTAATATTCAGCCGTTATGGAGTTAAGTGGTAACAAACATACTTAACACAGACTTTTGCTTTTATTTAAATGAAATGGTGTTTGTGAGAAATTAAGACTTTTTATATCAAATCCAGACACTTAAAATGTATGTTTAAATTAGTCTTATATGCCATTGACAAGAGCCTTTTAATTAGACCTATGTTAGAAGTAAACTAAATGTTAAAAAAATATTGTTATTGCTCCCTGAAAGTGAATTTTGTATTTTCTCAAATATGGGCGTATAATCCTACTTTCCTATCCTGTATTATAAATTCGAAAGCTTGTGTGTGTTATTTTGTTTATGACCAAGCAGCCACAATACATTATATACTTATTAGAGGATAGATGTAACGCTGAAACAGCTGTACGGATTTTGGTGAAATTAGGTTTGTAGATAGTTTTTTTTTATATTGGAGCTTTTAACATCATTGGCATGCCAGCCCCAACGTACCCTAAACATTTCCATACATATTAAACACACAATTACGATAACGTAAAAATCACTGCAAAAAGAACTAGTACAATGTCATTGCAGCATCTGTATTTTGTTCAAATTATTAAAGATTATTTAAATTTTTTTTGTTCATTAAAACTTTGACATATTTTACGTATTACTATTATGATGACTTAACTTCCATTATTATTGCAACTATTTGACATTGTGATGAGTATAATTAATTGAGATATAACTTTTATTTGTGTAAATTGTGTAACTAACATAAATATAAGAATTACAATAACATAGTTATAATATATTATAACATGCATGCTAGACATGTAATTATTGCACACCTCTGTTGAGGTAGATTGTACGGGACTCATAGCACTGTAACAACTATCAATTTACCTACATCTATGGCAATAAATGAATTTGTATTTGTATTTGTATCGTATTTTTGTATCAGTGACTCTCTTCCCGTCCAGTTCCTGACATATTCCATCAACAAGTGATAAACATTCTCAATAATGCGATATGCTTCGCAATTCGGTGAGTTTACCTTTTTCATCAAATAACCAAATTTGTTAGAAGGATAGTGGCCGGTCCACAATCTGTGTGGCGCAATTATTCAATTTCTACTAATGTACTTAATCATAAACAAAGGCATAAAAAAATAAGTATTTATTGCAAACAAACAAAACAATCAATATAATCATCAATATTCCACGATAACATATTATGACTCACGACAATTAGTAACATTATATAAACAAAATTTACCGTGGCGCACGTCATGTTAGCATTCATAACTTTTTTTTTTACAATATTGTGATTGTTTGGCAATTGGGGTATGCTCAGCACTATACTGGTTTTCTGGTCTGGTTTTCAGCATACCCCATTGCTTGAGCTAATAAGGCCCTGGAATAATAATAGAACTTTTTAACCTAGAAAATCGAATGGTTCTTGTAGGGCAGTAACAAAACGTTAGTTGGTCTGCAGTTTGTGATCATTGAACGGTTCAACCAGGGACGTGGCATAATAATGAAATTCGTCACACCCTATAATATATCATTTTCCACAACGCATGAAAACGTAGCGGCTTACGACGCGCATTCCGTAGAATCTTTATACGTTTTATAGTTAGTGGTTTCTAAGCGTAACCGGCTTGTTTAGCCACGTTTTCTATTTTACCAAGTCGCTTTCTTGTTTGTCTGGCCGGGTGGAATCTTGCAACTCAAATTTCGAGCACATCCCGATTAGCTATCCGGCTGAAACTTTCAGGGTAGCTCACAAACCAATGGCAATGCATTAAAAGAAAGGAAAAATAAGAAAAAATTAAAAGAAAATTAAAAGTGAGAAGCCAAAAAAAATATGAAAAACGAAAAAAAGGAAGAAAAAAAGAACATGTAAAAGCATTTTTTTTTTAAATTAAACTTGTTTAATCTACATTTGCTGCTTGGTTTTCATTTATCGCTCGATTATAAAAGAAAATCACATCCCAACCCCAACTCGCCTCCTCTAGTTTAGCGCTTTTTGAATATTTTAATTTGGTCGCTTAGCGCAGGTATTCTTGAACTACGAGTATCTTGAAATCTATTAATTCTTACTAATTTTGTCGAAAGTTTTTAACGATTAATTTATTATCACAAGAAATAACAAAAAAATACTCAAAGACATCTAAGTCTAAAGGCAGATATGCCTTGATATTTCGATTGTGTTCCTGAATGTTCCAAAAATATACTTTAACTACCTGTCAAATAGATCCTTATTTATCAACCAAAATGTAGTACAAGCTATTCTTAATTGACTTTCAAAATATAAATAAAATCTGCCCGATATTTCTAAACCTGCGCGAAAATGTTTCGATTATTATAATTATAATCAATTCATTTTTAGTTTGATAGTTTAAATACTTACATAATTTTAATGTAATATTTAAACTAGTTACAACAAAATATCACAGCTTTTTAACTAGCAAATAAATGAGATGGACATGCGATCCAGAAGATAATATAATTATTATAACCCTTATCTTATTAAAAAATGCAGTTACTTTTATAAATAAATGTTACAAAAATGTAGACAACTTAGTCTGTTGGATAGAATAATAGAAATATACCTAAATATTTTCTTTACGTCTGCCTTTGTAAAGTCAAAAACCAATAAAAAAATGTATCAATAAAAAACCTGCACAATATTTGTTTTACAGAGACTCGTGCTTTTATGGAAGCCCCATAGAATAAAATTAAAAGCATTTTTCTCCAATTGAGAAATCGTATTTCTCTCGCAACCTTTTAGTATAAAACATCGATAAGTACTCGACTTTTAACGTTCCAAACTCCGCTCACGTACTCAAGTATCAATTCCATGTGATGAGACTCCGAACATTCGATAATAATATATTGATAAAGTGTTTAAATTGCTTTACGTATTCAGAAATTTTGAATAAATTGAATATCAATTAGACTGGGGACGACTTCTTCGGTTTATTACTCGGCGGCTAGTTTATCTTAGCATATAGTTAACTTTGACCACGAACAAGCAAGCGAAGAGTAGAGAGACCTCCCACACGATGGACCGTCGACATTGTAGTCATAGCAGGAAGTCGGTGGATGGAGGTGGCACAAGATCGCTCGTCATGGCGCTCTTTGGGGGAGACCTATGTTCAGCAGTGGACTTCTAGAGGCTGACATGATGATGATGATATTTAACTTCATGTGTTAGTCAAAATCTTGCAAACTACCAATATACTACTTCCTCTTGACCTATGAAGCTGAAGTTTTGCACAAATAACAGACTATGCAATATTTTGATACCTATATTCTGATGATGCATTCAGGAGTGTCGTTGCATATGGGAATTCTTCGTCATTAAAGTTCTTATAAGTATTTTGGACTCATATTGCTGAGCTAAGAGATTACTTTATAAAAGGCTTTTTAAAAGCTTGCTTCATTAAAGAGTTTTAAAAACAATAGCATTTAGACAATATAACAACTGAGCTATTATAAATTAAAAACATTTCAAACGAAAGCTTTTATGCAGTAGCCATATCAAGGTGAAACTTAATTAGAACGGGCTATCACAATGAAATGCGTATACATCATTTCGTATCTGTGCTGTTGACCGTTGAAGAGTTCTTTAATATGGAGCTAATCTTGGATGTTGATTTGGTCAAACTCACCATAAAAATGCATTGTCATTGGAACTGAATCAACATATAAAAATTCAACTCCGTAGGATAAGAGGAACTGGTTGTAATTCAGCTTGCATGATTTGACCTAAGAAACCATACATACATACATACAAACAAACATTGCAAGTAAAATAAAAGCTTTTAAAACCCGAAGTTCTGGGATTTGTTATTTTTTTCTAATACCTTGCCATGTTATTTCTTGGACTTGTCACTTATATTTTTCCTTGAGGTTGATCAACTGGTTTTGTTCTTAACTCCTAATTTGAAATTATTAAGTTATTATGACTTCAAAGTTACATCAACAGTCTGCATTAGTTCACTGCTGGACATAGGCCTCTCCTAATGCGCGCCACTGAGCCCGATCTTCGGCTCTTCTCATGTAAATGCTGCCAGCTACATATACGTGGTCCCCACTCAAGAATTCGTCTACCCCACCGGTCATCGGTTTTTCGACAAATGTGACGGGCCCATTGCCACTTCAGTTTGCTAATTCTCTGAACAATGTCAGTGACTTTCGTTCTCTGCCAGATCACTTGGTTTTGGATGCGATCCCTTAGAGCAGTGATACCCAAAGTGTTCAGTGATACCCAAAGGGTCTACGATAGTGGATAGTGTCTTTAATTTTGGCTTTCCATGAATTGAATAATCCACATACATAGATACAAGGTACCTGTTTACATACATAATACTTTATTATGTTATGAAGACCTATATTTATCTACATACTACCTATGAACATTTTATTTTATATATAAAACTTGAAACGTTCATGAAACGTGATGAAAAATTATATTAAAATGTAAATTATTGGGTATATTTTCTGATATATGAAACTGTGTGAACTGAATTATTTTAGAAGCTAACAGTTAGCCGCAGCTCCGTCTGCGTACGTTTTTATTTTAATTCCGAGCAAGTTTATATTTTGTAAAAAACGCGATAAATTTTAGCCTGTGTGAACTTTTTAGTTAGCTAGACCTCCAACTTTATCTGTGCAAAAGATCACGGAGATTTGTTGTTTAGTTTTTACGTGAAAACGTAACAAACACACTGATAATACATTATTTTGTTGTTTATTAAGTATTTCACACTACTCTTCACTACAGTTAGTTAAATATTACAAAGTTAATAGCTCTATAATAGCTGTCAAAACGTATTAAAAGTTGAAGTTTTTGAAAATAGATACAGTCAAAAAGTTTGAGGACCTCTGCCTTAGAGAAACTTAGCCCGTGCCATAGCTTGCTGAGCGACCTTAAATTCTTAAGCGACTTTGATTACAATAGTATCCTAAAATATAGCATTTCTAAGATTTTGGAGATCAAAGTTGGAAGATCTAAATCAATGTCCGCGAATACGAGTTATTTTTCAAAATATCGATTTAAGTATTACTTGTTGGTATACCACGCTCCATAGTTAAATGTAAGGACCCCTATCAACATTAATCAACATTGCACCAAGTTAAGGACCCCTTTAACTTCCTATTAGCCAATATTTGATCACCATTGCACTGAGTTAAGGACCCCTTTAACTTTATACTAGCCAATGTTAAAGCTAAGTTAAAGGGATCCTTCCCTTTAACTTTCTATTAGCCAATGTTTGATCACCAGCTCACCTGTGCCCCTATTCGCTATGACCATTCACAAACGTAACGCATCGCGTTGTGGAATTGTTCGGCAAATTACGAACAATTCCACGTGGGCGGCGCGTTACGTTGCCGAGTGGTCATAGCGAATAAGGGCTCAGGAGTTATGTGACGACTAATTTGAACTTATCTAGTTTGTTTTCAATGGAAGAACTAACTGTGACTTAACTGGATATTAGTATTTCATAGGAAACTACACAGCACACATGGAATGTTAAGGCAAGAATCCGTAACTTCTCGAGTAATTACCTGTTACCTTGCCTCCCCATCTAAACTTAACGAGTTTCGTTAATAGTTGTTTACGTTCTATGCGATACTCGTAAATTTTAATGGTAAAGGAATTTAATATCAGAGGTATTATGGGAAGTGTTATAGAGCTTAAGCACGTGGATAAATAATGAGATTGGAGTAATAGGATATGCTTCATCTACAGGCATTATGTTTTCCTTGTTGTTTGTAGCGATGTTGTTTGTTTGTCGTATGAGGTAGTGCTGATTTCTGGTGTCAGAGTTTGTCAGACCGCCCGAGAGCCTCTGAAATGGCTTAATGACTGCTATTAATCAATAACAGCCGGGACCAACAGCTTAACGTGCCATCCGAAGCAAGGAGCGATGGAAACCACAAATAACTTCATTGGTCAAAAGTCATTGGTGCGGAGCCTGGGTTCGAACCCGGTATCGTTTGATTCTAAGTTGTACGATTGATCATTAACCATTAGGCTACCATCGCTTATTGTTCATCTATCATTAGTAGCGATGATAGCTCCGTTATATGGATACTGCGCCCTAGGTCGTGTGTTATTACCATCCAAAAATGATCGTGAGCATCCGATGAAAGAAAAGAATGAGCCGTCGCGGGACGCCTGGCAGATGTGTAAGCATCGAATATGGCTGAACTGAGGCGGAAAGTGCCAACGAGCCAAGAGCGCGTGGCGACTCGTTGCCGCGCCACGTGTCGGCGTTACCTCAGTACCGCGCCATTAGATGTTTAGGTACACATCAAAAATCGTTTTGAGCCTAGGTGTTAGTGGTAGGACTGCTTACTACAATCCTTAAGGATAAAATCTGTAGCCAAGCCCAGTTCGGGGTGTACCGACCAAGCCAGTCTCATTCTAATACCATGTGTGATAGTGATAGATAGATAGATAGATACACTCTTTATTGAACACCACAAGTACTACGAGAAATCTATACTTATAATAAAACTGTAACGGGTCCAATTCTGTACATTGAAAATATTTTGAATTTATTTTTTTGGACCTTACGATACTGAAGCCAAAACTGTATTTTTTTCATTTTTGTCTGTCTGTCTGTATCTTGGCTAGGCATCACGCCGAAACTACTGAATGAATTTAAATGAAACTTGGTATGATTTGAGTTCATACTACGAGGTAGGACATAGGCTACTTTTCATCCCGAAAAATGAAAGGGTTCCCGCAGGATTGAGGTTGAAAGTTATTACCACTCAACAAACACTTACCACTCTGAAACTACTGGACGGATTTTGATGCAACTTGGCATAGTCATAGTTTATATGATGGGTTAAAATTGAGGATACTTTTAACACCGAAAAATAAAGTGTTCCTTCGGGATAATGTCCAAAATTCTGTAAATTGAAGATATTATGTAATTTTTTTTTTATTTTTGTCAGTCTGTCTGTCTGTCCGTCTGTCTGTCTGTACCTTGGCAGCACACCACGCAGTAAATACTTAATGAATTCAAATTAAAGATACTTTTCATCCCAATATAAAGTGTGTTCCTGCAGGATAGGGGTGGAAAATTATTTAAAAGAACACTTACCACGCTGAAACTATTGGACGGATGTTGATGCAATTTGGCACAGGCATAGTTTATAAGATAGGTCACAGAATAAATAATAGTACAAGTGATAGGTGAAAATTATGGATATATTTTGTCCCGAAAAAATAAAGGGTTCCAGTGGGATAAGGAACCAAATTGGTACATTAAAGATATAGTGTTTTTTTTAAGTTACTTTATATTCGATTATGAAGCCTAAACTGTTATGAAGCTATGTTTTTTTTCATTTTTATCTATATATCTATCAGTCTGTATCTTAGCCGCGCATCACGCCGCCGGAACTACTAGATGAATGCAAAATAAACTTGGTATGATTTGAGTTCATACTACGAGGTAGGACATAGGATACTTTACATGTCGAAAAATTTGTGGGTTATTATTTAGGGATTGAAACTTATTTAAAAGAACACGTACCACGCTGAAAGTAATGGACGAGTTTTGAAGCAACTTGGCACTGTCTTAATTTATATGATGGGTTAAAATTGAGGACACGTTTTATCCCGAATAAGTAAAGGGTTTCTGCGGGATCTGGGTGCAAAGTTATGTTAATATTTAAGTAATAAAAAAATATTTTTGTGGTGGTTCTCTATATTCGATACTGAAGCCAAACTGTTTTACTTTTTAATTTTGTCTGTCTGTTTGTCCGTATCTTGACCGTGCATCGCACCCAAACTACTCAATGAATTCAAATGAAAAAAAATCTCTTGGGTGCTTAAAAAAGGTATTGAACAATTATTTTTTTGTTAATCGTGTCTTTCTTTCTGTTTGTCTGTATGTTTGTTTGTTCACGCATCACGTTAAAACTACTGGACCGATTGCAATGCGGTTTTCATTGTTAGATAGCTTTGGGTTTGATTTAAATCTGGTCTAATTAGTATCTCAATCTGGTGAGTTAGAAGCCGAGCAATTGATAAAGTATTTTTGACGGCTGAAGAAATTTTGTTCAAATGTTGGTATATTGGTCCTGGAATAGCACATTATGGTACTTTGAACCTAAAGAAAAGACAACGCGTGCGAAGCCGCGGGTACAGCTAGTTATATCTAAAAATACAATTTAACAATGAGTGTCACAAGGGGCGGTCTTATCGCTCAGAGCGATCTCTTCCAGACTCCGTGCATGGAGAGGAATAACGTAAGGGACGATGGTTATCAAGAATAAACATACTCACTCATATCAATAAATAAATATAAGTAATATATAAATAAATATATTTCTATAGATATGTTTAAATATATGTATATTATATACCTACATAAATAACAATAACAGGATTGAAACGTAGCAGCTCAGCTAGTGCGATAGATAAAACATTTTAACATGAAGTTTAAAGACGTTAAGTGAAAGAGTGGTTAAATCTAATAACCTACAGGTAGGGCATTCCACAATCGAACAGCTTCTACTAAAAAGGACCAATCGTGGAAATTAGTAGTAAAACGCTAGGCTATGAGCATTATAAACTAGCCAAGTGCGAGTCGGACTCGCGCCGAGGATTCTGTACCCGCACACAATCCAACGAGTCCAACTCACACTAGGCCGACTTTTTACACAACCCTAAAAAAAATTAACAGGGAGTGATACCAGAATTTGAATAAGCACTTATTGGGTCCACGTGTTGGTACTCTGGATTAATTCGACTAAGTACCATATGTAGTTTTTTAAAGTAAGTTTAGAGATTTCTCATTGAAAGTGGTCAAACGTGAAAGTTATGAAAAAACGTGAAATAATTTCTCAAACATTTGTCCTGCTCGACCAGGTGCAGTGTGAGCGGGAGAGGTGATGCAGCTCAGGAGTCGTAGTGTTTGGAACTTTTCTAGTTTAATAGGGAAGCTAAACAATAATTTAAAACAAAATTCTGTCGCTGAAAATAACGAAAACAGCGATGAAACAAGTTATTTTCATGTGGTAGGCTTTTTTTTGTAGTGTACATTTCTATCCACAGTATTTTTGGTTTGCATAAAGTTGTTTCATTACGTCGTGCTCGACGTTTTGCTATTCGTCTTTTTGCTGGTTTTGGGACTGACCCCGCCACAAACTTCCGTAAACTCCAGCGTAAAAGCGTTTGTATTATTAAATGCAATGCAACTTCAATGTTTTGAGTATAAGAATAAGAATAAAAATGTTTATTGGCACAGGACACTATAAAACATAATAATAATAATAAAAACAAAATATAAACTAAGTATTAACTAAAACTAATATTACATGAGCTGTTTCAATACGAAAATAACTTTTGAAAGTTTAAACTTATGACACTACGCAAGAGGACACAGTGTGAAAAGACCAACACGAATTTGCAGTAGGATTTGTTTTGTTGCCAAAGATTAGTAGGTAACATCAGATGAAGAAGGTGCCGATGAAGAAAAATACCACTTCATGCAACACAGGTACATACAAACAAAAAAAACACCTCAGACACAGTCAGTAACAGTTGTCTCTCTGTCAGGCGTAATGTGCACACCAAATAAGCTTTTCAAACTGTAAAACTTAACTTTGTTGTGCTCCTGTAACTACAAATTTATGTTATGGTCGTTTCCCTCGGCTTGTGGTCACACAGAAGTACCGAGAGAGCACAAGCCACAAAACAGTGACTAGTGCAGTCTATCAGCTACATTCAACCACGAAGCCGCAGTTTATTAACCTGAGTTTGTTTTAGTAGACAAAGTTTTATTCCATGCTTCAATTAAATTAACAATAAAATCTTTCACAGGACAATAAACAGTGCTTATAAAAACTGCATAATATGTCGCAGCTGTGGATTATATTGCAAACAATAAAAACAAGCAGCATTTGTAGATTAAAAAATTAATCTAAAAACTAAGTTTTCATTTTTTATTTTGCTTTTTTATTGAGTTATGAGCTACCCTGAAAGTTTCAGCCGAATAGTTAATCGGGAAGTGCTCGAAATTTGAGTTGCAAGATTCCACTCGGAACGATAGACAACGAATAAAGTGGCTTAATAAAAAAATATTTTTACGTAATTTTCTTTATTGTTTTTAGCTTTTAGTTATGAAAAACATTATCACGGCTCAAGGCTCAAGTTAACTTAAACCATCAATTTGGCAAAATAAAAACAGCTTAAAAATATTATTTACTATCAATATTAGTGTAAATCGGCTTGGTAAATGTAATATACGTGTAGAACGCGCACCGGATCATATTGCTGTCATTCACCAGGATCACCAAGCGGATGATGATGATGATTAGAGTAAATTATATTCTAAAGTTTAATGAGAATAGAGAGAGAGAAGCAGCATAGTTTCAAATTTTTCTATTCTATTTTCTTTGTCACTGTGTTTCTAAAAATACCATCTTAAGTTTAGAGTTTAGAGTCTATACTATTCTAACACACAATCACAAAGTAAGTACAACAACAATGTTCCTGTGCTATAGTGTAAAAGCGACTCTCCACACGAAACAGATCCGTGCAAAAGTTTACAAGGATTCCACTTTGCGGCCTTTTCTAGAATAATCTACGCCGGTACAAGCCGTGCCGGTATTCGGGTATTCGTTTGAGCATGATCCAACAAGTAAGCTGCTCTAACCAGATTTTCAAGTTGCCACGGGAAATTTGTTCTACAATATACACGCTATAATCCAATCATTTTCAAATATAAAATTGCATAGATACAAATATTTTTAATATGAGTAAAGTTTGTTTTAGTGCAAAAAGAGATTTGTCAATGTTTCTGACTATTTTTGTCTACATTATACCAGAGTACGACGGAGCAAGGGAAGGGTAATGCGTTGACAGGGGGACAGTCTATGTATGTATATATGTACGTATATATATATGTGGGTGTTCCACCATAACGTCGCCCCTATTGGTCCGATTTTGACAAGCGAGTTATCAATCAATTCGTCTTCAAGGCTACGCTTGTTTATGGCGCTCGATGACATAAGAAGTACGTGGATTATGTTTTGGAGCGTCTTTGAGCGACGTTTACGAACGTAGCTGAGGTATAGAGTATCATAGGCTAGTTTTTTTTACCCGACTACATCGATGCAAGGGAAGGGTTATGTGTTAAAACTAAAAACTTGGTCCAATTTTGACAAGCGAGGTATCAATTGATTCATCTTCATCGCAAGAGTGTCATAGTTTTTTACCGAGTTACAAGAAAAGCAGGTCGTTTGCCTGATGATGGTAAGCACCTCATATGCACAAAACAATAATTGCAGCGTTACTCTCAGAACTTTGGTGACAATATCTAGCGTGGCAAAGCACTGCGCTTGTCGCCAGGCACCTTTTATTCTACAAAGTGCAATACCTATTAAGTTATAATCAAATAATGAGGTACTAGGTCTATTCTGATAAGAATGTCATTATATGTAGTTAATAGATCTATCAACATTTATAATAATAAGTAAAAAAATAGTACATTATTACATAATTGTATAGTCTGTTACAATATCTAAGTCATATCATATCACAGAATAATGACTAGTGCAAGTACCTAGTCATATCTTGATACAACCCTGCCGAGCGAAAAAGTGACAGAGCGATTCTGAAACGGTTAGAGCAATGGAAGCTCTCGCGCGTTGTGATACGGTACATTCTAGCCTGCACGCAATGGGTGAGCGCCTTCTAGGAAAATATAATTGAAAGATCGCAGCGCTGTACGAGTTAAATTGCACTTTATTGCGTTGTAGCGAGAGTTGCTATATATTTAAATGACTTTACTCAGTTATCCTTCTGTACTTGTACTATTATTTATTCTGTGGTAACGCTTAATCTTTTACACTACGTAGTGGATTTTACTGCGGTTTTCATAAACAGATAGTGATTCAAGAGGAAGGTTTATACGTATAGTTTGATATTGTTTCGTGTTAATTTGTTGAAATATGTCGATAAATGTTCAAAATGTCGGAAGAATTCCATACATATTGATAAAACAAAGTCGCTACCCGCTGTATGTCTGTCTGTAACGCTTAATCTTTTAAACTACGCTACAAATTTTAATGCGGTTTTTCAAAGACAGAGTGATACAAGAGGAATTTATATACATTTTTTTTGTCAATTTTTTTTTTTTAAATATGACGTTAAATGTTCGAGATGTTGGAAGAAATGAAGCCGACTAAGAGCTTTTTGAATTTGGAACGATAAAGTTCGTATAAAAACTCACATAGATACGGGCATTGTAAAGAGAGTTTATTTGAAAATCGAACTAGGCCACCATAGGCAGAAGACAAAAAAGAGCGCGAAATCCCCGTATCTTCTATATGGTCTGTGGACGCGATTGTAAAGAATGAGACGGTGTTTGGTGTTATTTTAACAGTTCTGTATATTATCATTATCAAGCTAACACCAAAATGTCATCAAAATATTAGTATGCTACATTGCACCCGTGCGAAGCAGGGGCGGGTCGCTAGTTTAATACATATAGCCCTATGAGGGAAATATTCCCTACTGATTTCACTGTGACCTCTGTCGTCGTAATGAGGCCCGAGGGCGCGATTCATTGCGTGAAAATGTGATTGCAAATATTAATGAATTGCGTGGCTCGTACACAGTGGAACACCATGTACACGAAGCGTCGACCAATCAGAGAGCGGTAATAAATGCGGGAGTGATTTTTAATTCACAGAATTTGTCTTGTACGAAGTTAAGTGTAATGTTTGTATGTGTATTGGCGATTGGGAAGTTATTTGTTATTAGTACTCGCCCGGGCTTCGCACGGGTAGCGCTTAGACCGCAGCATTAGGTATTATAACAATAATAATAAATCTTTATTTCAGTACATGTCCATAAAACATCAAATTAAAAAAAATTAGATGATACATTTTTATAAAATTAGATATACATAACACAAAAATTAAAATTACTCTGACAGAACAATGGACAATCAGGTTATTCAGCAATGGTATTCAGAATGCTATTAACTCTGCCTCGAGTTCTGCGTAAGAGAGATGATTCCTTCTTTCTTATGATAGCGTAAAAATCATAAGTACATGCCTCTGCGAACATTCAGAGGAAGATTATATGCGACGTAAAAATCTAAAAAAACATATGGCATTAAGCGTTATTCAAAATCTTTGGCAACAACTGTGTGGTGCTTTTTGACCATAGACAACTGCATTATTACCACAGAATAAATAGTATTACTCACGTACTTGACAGACATGTTATTATTTCGATTCCACGGCATCATGTCATTCCGTTCTTACAGCGAGTACAAAAATTTAATGGCTTGGGTTAAATTATTGCAACTCATTAATTAGTTTTTTTTTTGTCTTGTTTATGTTTCAATAAAAAGTTTACCTATCTATCTTATTTACTTATTGCCGTTGTCGCGAGGCGGTCCTAGGGTTTGTTCCACTAGCCCAGGGACCAAACCTCAGTGGACAACATAAAAGTACATGAACAATTAGGAGCACTCGGTCATAAACAGAGATCTTGCACTCGACTATTCTATTCAGTCTTCTCCCAATTTAATATGTTTGGTATGAGTGTACCCTTGGGGCTTTAATATTGTTATTATCACAGACTTTTCGTGCTTCAACAATACGGATCAAAACAACCACGAACGAAAGTACTATCATATATATTTAAAGGACTCCAGATGTAATAAACTTATTTATGTTATTTCGTAAAATTACCGTTTTTGCTAATCCGATGACAGGTTATTTGAATTTAGGATTAATATATACAAACTATCAAAAAGATATGATTATGATGAAAGAGATTTGACATCGTCACACCGTAAATATTGTTTTATTTATTCTTTGTTACATTTAATGATTAAAAGTTAATGCTTAAGAACATTGATATATGCTTCTGTTTGATATATAATTTTGATATATAATTCCATCACCAAAACCCATCAATCTTCACGCAAAACTTGAATTTCAATATAAAATCAAGATAACTTTGCGTCATTTTTCAAGAAACTCCTCAAGAATTTCATATAAAGTGACTCCACATTCCTAAAGTGAATTTACATGCCAGTCTCAGCCAGGAGCACTTTTATTAAGCTAGTTTGTTTTAGCTCTATTACATTCTAGCACTTTTTTATTGGTTTTCGGATTATATTTCAAAAGTCACATAATAACTTGTAGGTCATTTAGTAAATATAGGGGCTGGTCTGAGTTGGTATTTTATTTGAGTACAAGTTAAAGTAAAAGCAAAGTTTAAAATAATATGCGGAATCCAATAAAATTAAATAGAGGGTGTCTTTGATGTACATTTTTTCCTATTGTTATTATTATTATTTGTTTCATAACAAGAAAATATTTACAATTTGCTTACTAGAACCGGTAAAACTAGAAAAGTTTGTTTTTGCACTGGGGTCATCTTACAGACAACAAAATGTATATATATATAGTACTGTTAACAATAATAGAAAACAAAAGAATGAACGAGCGCGGCACACGAGCATGGCAAGGTACCTACGACGCGAAGTTCATAGGTATCACAATACCAGTATTACCTCAGTACATATATAGTCCTATGGACAGTAGTATATATAGTCCTACGGACAGTAGTGTATCGAGGAGTAAACGGCCGAAATGAAACTCGCGGTGCGGGGGCCGGGAGGCAGAGGTCTAAGAGTGGTTTTGGAAAGAACGCTACGAGTGAGTACCGCGCATGAATTATATCCACGTAAAAATGCGAGAAAGAGAGAGCATGCAGTGCAAGTAGGTTGGCAGTACCACAAATAGATTAGACCAAAGAGTATAACCTAGTAATATAGGTATATCTATACTTATAATAAAGCAATAACTACAAAAAAGTCTGTACATATAATATAATGTAAAAAAATAGGGTACTTAAATTAAGCTATTGAACAAGAATAACACATTTTTTTAAATTGAGTCTTTCTGTTTGACTGTATGTTTGTTTGTTCGCGCATCTCGTTAAAACTACTGGACCGATTACGATACTGTTGGATAGCCTAGAGTTTGACTTAAACTGGTGTACTTGGTATCTCGATCCGATGAGTAGAAGCCGAGCAATAGATAAAAAAAATTTTGACGGCTGAAGGAATTTTGATATATTGGTATTTTTGGTCCTGGAATAGCACAAAAAGTACTTTTAACCTACAGTAATGACCAAACCGCATCGTAATCGGTACAGTAGTTTTTACGTGATGCGCGAACAAACATACAGATAGACAAACAGACAGACACGAATTTTTAAAATGTTATATCCTTTTACAGTAACTTATTTTATGTACCCTAGGCCATTTCTTTTTTAATTATCTTCTATGTACAGACTTTTTCTTTCGTATTGCTTTATTATAAGTATAGATAATTATGGTGTGCAATAAATTGTAATATTTATACTTTTTCTAAATATAATAACTAAACGTAATTATTTAATGTATCTGCCAAATCCACTTTGACAATAATCACATAATGCAAGCGTCAAAGGGAGCTACATTTAGGTCTATAATTTTAGTTAAAAGCCCTGGGCCCTGCCCCTCGATACCTCGTTTGTTATAATTATACAATAGTAGTAGGATAGTATGTTTACAAAGTTCTTGAGCTTAACCATTAAATCAAACTCTATTTAGAGAAAGAATAATATAGAGTACGATAATAACATAAGTAGATTTACGAGAATTTTGTAGTTTCCAAGTCCGTGTCTAAAATGTAAAACAATTGGATCCTGATGTTGTAAAATTTCCTCTATTGGAAACAAGTTCAAAAACTATGATGACCACAACATACATACAATAAAATAATAATTGAAGCATTGGGTGCAACAAGGGCGTTTGCAGAAAAGTGAGTTTCGAGATAATTGAAGTTAAAGTTTTTGATGTATTTTATCTTCATAATATTATTAAATTAAATTTCATGCATTAATATTACTTATTTGTACCATGATTCAGTTACAAGATTCTAGTATTATCCCGACTGTAAATTAATTCATATTATAAACGGGTTTTAAGGGATAAATAAAAGCTTTAGATATACATGTGAATCAGTTTTTTTACATTAAATTAACATTCCGCATGTTACAGATCGTAACGTGTGAAATTCAAATCGTAATCCATGCAATAAGGGCGTAGAGCAACGTTCAGTAATTTCTATCACGCCATCTGTAGATCCAAATGAGTTTTTGTCATAAGAAACTAGATGGAGCTTTGCATGTTTTGATGCAATAACATCAAAAACGGATCTTGGATGCCGAGCAATCTTAAAGCTCCCAATGCTTCAATTTGTATCCGATTGTATATGTATATCTTTATTGTTGTAATATTATGTCCTTCTCTATTCTATGCAATAATAATTAGTGTCGATCTGCCTATCCACTACACCTCAAAAATGAATAATATGGTTAAGGAAAAATAGAAAAAATATCAAAGTGACGAATATAATAAATTACATTAGTCTCATTTCAAACATTGATAAACATCTACACATTTAACCTAACCACAAAGATCCAACAATGACAGACACACTTGTAAACTTAATCCCTATGATACATTGACAGACTTGTGAACTTGTACTCCGCACACGATCCCGGATCCCACAAACGCCGTGTGAAAGTGCCGCGACGGATCCCATATTTCACCGGCTGAGATAGATTGTGACGTGATGTCATCCATTTATAACGTAACTCCACTTAGCGGATTGATGGCTCGCGTCGTCCGCGATGGGAGGTTTTTATCTAGAGTTTTCAGGTTTCAGTACAAGATTGAGTGCCTAAGTATCTTGAGTAATTTTTTTGATGGCATTTTTATAAGAACTTGGCCGATATTCCGTATGACAAACAAAGTTGTTCCTTTTTACCGACTGACTAAGCATTACCCTCCGGTAATGTGTTTATCAGCCTAAATATATATATATATATATATATATATATATATATACATATATATATATATATATATATATATATATATATATATATATATATATATATATATATGTACAGTAGTTGCAGGCAATCTATTTGATTGTGAAGTTAGGCTCTGTGAACGATTGCGCAGGTACTGCTGTGGGGATAAAACAGCATAACCATCGTAGTAGTAGATCATCGGGTGATAGTAGATCATCGGGTGGCGATATATCTAACATTGCGCACTGCAGCGCGCATACTGCACATGTGCGTCGCGGTAAGCGACTGGATAAAGTAAGAGCAAGATAGAATGTGCGAAAACGTAAGCAAGTGAGCGAGGCAGTTATATAACGCTGCCTTCACCTTCAACATTGGGATTGTGCCTGAAAAGTAGCAGTTTGCGCAGCGACTAGTAGATAACTTGCGTGACACATACTTCCGCTGTGTCTACTGTATGTCTGTTTGTTTGTGGCGTTCTAGAGACCAAACGTGTGGGCTGATGTTGATCATTCTTACGTCAATCGATTGGTCTTAATCTTGCGAATGTCACTAAAGACATGAGAGTATTCAAAATTCAAGTCAAGTTCATCATTGAATAAGTATTCAAAAATCATGTTTAGGTTTCTCTTATAATTTTTCATTTTGAACGACCGTTTTAGGATCTATAACTATTTAAAGGGTTGCTACCCTTCTTTCTTAAGTTTTTGCTTCATTTTGGTTTAGTTCACAGTCGGGTTTTTAGCAATTTCGATTATGTCTTGTTCTGTGACGTAAAGAAGTCCCACATCGATGCAAGCCCAGCCAGGTGGCCCAATACCAAGGCCGTAGCCAGAAATTCACTTCGGGGAGGGGGGGGTTGAGCTTTGGACCAGAGTTTTTTTACCCGAGTATGGTGAAGCAAGGGAAGGGTAATGAGTTTAACAGTCTATGCATGCATGTATGTATGTATGTGGGTATATGTATATCATAAGCATTTTTTTTACTCAACTGTGGCGAAAATAAGGAAGGGTTATGTATTCAGACTAAAAACTTGGTCAAATTTTGATAAGCGAGGTATCAATCGATTCGTCTTCATTTATAGAGTATTTATAGAACAAAAAAGAAACGACTACGGCGAAGCACTTACACGACCGTAGTCGAGTTTTAGTTTTCGACTTATGTCTTGTTCATATGTTGATCGCTTTTAGCAATAAGACCGCCGCTTGTGCCTATTTAAAAAAAACTTTATATTTGTCCATTAATTTGGGTCTCTATTGACACCAAACAGGATTTTTTATAATAATAATGAAAACTTTATTATGTGTTTATTATTATTATTATTATTATGTTTTTAGGACCCATGTGACTGTTTACAGGTAGGTACCCAAACTACCCAAGTTTGGAATACTGAATATCTTGTGCTACTCTCCTGGTACCTACTCGAAATAGTGTCACTAGTATCAGTTTTTTCAAAACAAAAACATTAAGAGAGCGATTTTCGGGTATCTTTAGTCTACATTTTTGAAGACATTTTTGTATAGGAAACTAAATTTTCTACAATTTAGAGCTCAACTTGAACTCTGGTCCATTGGAGATACAGCCAGTCAAAGATTTTTTTCAAAAAATGTGGATAATTATGGTCATTTCCACGATAAGTACCGGCTTTTTTTTTTATAGAAATGTCGTTAGAGAGAAATTTGTAGTAAAATTAATTAGGTTCAATTTTATTCAATTAGCTTTAAAACAGCCTCTACGCCTCGAAGTTTCCTCAAAAACTACAAGTAAAGATAAGTACCCGAAAACGCTCCCCTAAAGTAGTTTTTTCGAAATAACTGAAACAAGTGTCAGATTTTCAGGTAGTAGCTCAGTGTTGCAAACTTGGATATAAACTACTCTCGCTCATGCGTCCTAAAAATATAAAAAAAACGTAGATACATCCCAATATTTGATGGTTTTATTCACTGGTGTTATTTATATAGACATTAGTTTTAATTGAAAACATCATTTGGTAAATACTTAATTTTACTTTCTCTTTTAATAAAATCACCAAACACAAATAAACATAATAGAATTTCCTTATCGTTCCCAATTTACATTTAAAAAAAAGAAATTTTAACTGCACTTTTACCTATAGCATCTATAGTAAAAATTCATTATAAATTGAGCTTACAGTCTTTCCGTGTATAAAACAGTGGGTTGTTTAATAACCACTTACTTGATACGCGTGCGCGCTCGCGCAGTATGCGCGTGGTAGCTTTTTCGCGCGGAGTAAGGTATTTCGGGGGGGGGGGGGGGTTGAACCCCCAAACCCCCCCCCCCCCTGCCTACGGCCTTGCCCAAGACTACTACTTGATGAAAGCCACTGGTTAATTCATAATGCAATTACAGCGCTACAGCGTATATATACCACCAGGTAGCCCATCGAGAAGCCCGCTCGGGCGCTAACCGCTAAGAAGCTTCTTTCTCTGTTTTGTAAATATATCCCACTTGGTGCTAGAGAAAAGCTTCCGAGTAGCTATTTTATGTCAATATCGCTCTATCTTCGACATCGTCTTCAAATAAGTCACAACATCTTTCCAAACATAATATTTTATGCTATATCCAATTTCTCATGGTTCAATATTATATTTCTTAGGCAAATACAAATTTAATTTTCGAGTCGTTTCTTTGTTGAGTATTTATAACAATGTAAGGAAACGCGAACGTGCCGTAATTATTTGCATTTGAGCTGATATTCCTCATTTTCTTCAAATGACTTCAGGGAATGAGCAAATCAAATTTGAGGAGTGGTGTTTATTCCAAAAGTTATATTTAAATGTTAAATGAACAAACAACAAGACAAGCAAGCGAACAAGCAAGCGAAGTGTAGGGAGACCCCCACACGATGGACTGACGACATTATAGCCGTCGTAGGAACTCGTTGGGTGGAGGTGGCACAAGATCGCTCGTCATGGTGCTCTTTGGGGGAGGCCCATGTTCAGCAGTGGACTTCTAAAGACTGAAATGATGATGATGATGATGATTTAAATGAAGTAAATAAACTCATGAAAATCAATAAACATTAAGGAGAGTAAATATATGCTAGGAAAATGTTCTTGATGGTAAGTTTATTTGACATACTGTAATTCATGGAAACAATACTATTTAACATAATAAACGACTGTGGTATTCATTATCTATTGTAACGACACATAGGATATCCAAAAGCTTTGAAGCGTTACTGACTTTCCCTCACTTCTCATTCCTACTTTTATTTTTGACGTCGGCTTCACTAATTAAGTGGCTAATTAAGTATGCATAGAGAAGGATTCTTTAAGCAACAAAACATCCGAGTTGAATGCAAACCTTATCACTTCATCTATTTTTCACAAATTTTGTACGGACATCATAACCTCCGAAAATATCCCTATCAAACCACTTTTCCAAAACGAACCTTTTCCTCACTTCTCATCCCCACCTTTGCCTTTGATGTCGACTTCCCTAATGAAGTGGCTATCAGTCGACGCCGTCGATTCGGTTTCACTTCCCGATCAATTCAATTAACTGTCCAAGGACCAAGAGAAGAGCTAAGAAAAAAGTTGTTGAATTTAATTTTGCAAGGTTATCTGATACGTATTGTTTAAATGTTAATAAAGATGTGCAACTGGTCTTCAATACTTAGTACCACGTTTTTAATGTCAGTCTGTTCGCGCATCTCGTTAAAACTACTGGACCGATTGCGATGCGATTTTCTCTGCTTTTTGTTGTTGTATAGTTTAAGTTTTAACTTAAAAACAGGCGTACTTGGTATCTCAATCCGATGAGTAGGAGTCAAGCAATTTAATATAAACTATTTATTTTAAAAGTGTGGTACCAAGCTTAGAAGGCCTGTGTATATTAAGTAGTATTTACCTTTGTTACACCGCTGTACAACTTTAGAACTGTCCTCATCTAGTTAATAATCATCATCCATCGTCATCATCATCTAGTTAATGGTAGTACCTGGAAAAATATACATAATTTATTATTACTATTTGTCTAACAATAAGATGAGTAAGTCGAATGAGGTATAGTCGACCTCTGGTGTCAGAGTTTATTAGACCGCCCAAGGGCCAAACATGGCCTCGAAGGCATAAGCAAGAGTGATGGCAAATGCGCACATTTTTTTAAATTGTTTTACTTCATATCGAACCCGGAGTTGTTGAATTACAAGGCACTCACACTACCGTAAGTAGTGCACATATTTTTCTAATTCCAGTTTCATATATTTAACCAAAGTGAACCAAAACTTCAGCTACGGACCGTCAACTCCATAATAAATAACCGATTCAAACTGAACGTACTGAACTTACGGAGTGTGTTCGCAACACTCCGTAAGCTCTAGCCTATCATCCATCACTCACACTCATAAAACTAATTACATAAATCAAGGTCTCCTTGAAAAAATCTCAAAAAATAGTTTGTAAAATTCAAAAACAAAGTAAAATTAGGTCTTCCAGCACTAAAATCAACCCTCTCCAATAAACAAGTTGGCATTCATTTGCTGGAAACTCGAACAACTGCGAAATATCTTCGCCATTAACTTAATTCTTTAAGATACGACGAGCGGCGCTCCATTTTAATTAGATATAGTACTACCAAATGAAATAAGTAAACTGCACTGGAACTGTAGACGGTTCGTTGGGTTCGGTATCAGTTCTCAGACTGTTTTCTAGAGCTTTCGTTTGAAGATCTCAGACATGTGTTTGGATAAATTAATTACTTATTCAGACTGTCGTGGTGAATTAATCAAAACTCAAAATATTTCAATTCTCCCATGGAATCTAAGAAGGTAGAGCACACATGCATGATAATTAATATAAAATAGTTAGCTGCGCCTCACGATTTTGCCCGCGTGTTAACTTTGTTACCCCAGTTCTCCCCCTTACAGACGTAATTTCAAAACAAACTCTCTATAATCCACGCAACATTCTTTGAGTACCCACCTTATTGTGCTCTAGGAATATGTCCTCCTAACAAATCTCCTAGACTCTTGTTCAACATAATCAAAGTTTTAAACCACTGGGTTCGAAATGAGACATTTCTTCAATTGGTAATAAATGAAAAGTACCTATAAGCTTGATTAGTTTGTCGGAAATCGAACTTTTTAGTATCAGGTCTCAGACATGCCTGATGAATAAAATAAAATGTATGAGTTAGCAGAATGCGATCGAATTCAGCGCACTCTTGATAAACGAGTTCTGTGTCTTGATGACGAAGTCTTTTTATAAAGTTTTATAGATTAAAAAAGAATAATTTATATATTATCACAATCTCTTGAACAAAACGAAGTAATGAGCTTAAGCGCTTAAAGAGTTGCAGGACCAAAAAATCCATTGTGTATTTCAGACCCACAGCTTGCGGATACACTTTTTCGGCTAAGATAAAATTAATATCGAGTGCTCGAAATAATACATCCTTTATACCAAACAGAACTGAAATTAACAATTTTTACACGACTGCCCTAAAAAAGTAGTGTAATGTTTTTACGATTCATGTATGTTTATACGTACGTTTCTTTACTCCACCATAATTTTTAAATGCCTGAACAGATTTAGACGTGTGAGGTATTGTTAGAATCCTTACATTCCCTTGAGTAACATAGGCTATATTTCAAAAGCAAACTGATTGCTTCAGTATGGCTCCATTTTCAAATGAGAAAAAAATATTTTTTTCTTCTGTGTTTAATATGGGTGTCAAATTGAAGGCCTTAATAAGCACATTCCAACAGTATATAATTTACTGGCGTAAATTATTTTTTGGTAGGGCAGGCGTGTTTTTTTTAGCTTTTAAGCTAGTTATTACAAAATAAATCTACAAAAGGCGCTGTGCTCACATCTCCTTTAAGTTAATGCAACGGACCATCGCTATAACGCAATTTATACGAAAATACATTTATATTTTCCAGCTATGAATTCTTGTTTATTGTGCAGGTTTGTAAAGTACAGGTACAGAAAACAGTAAATAGCTAACTGGAAGTCTACGTCTTGGGATTCTCGAGAATTTTGGCTCGACTTAACGGAAGTCAAGACTAGTAAGTTTATTACACAGAAAAGAGAATTTATAGTGATATTTTGTAATAATTCCTTTTACTTTTAATTCTTTGAACCAAATAATTTACTACCGATGGATTTACTAAAAAACTACTGAACCAATTTTGATAAAATTTACCATGGGACCACACTGGAAGTCTGCTTTCAAATAAAAAGGGAATCATCCAAAACGGTTTATGTATCCTGGAGAAACGAGTACACACGCACACCAAAAAAAACAGTTGAAATAAGAAACTCGTCTTCTTTTGGAAATTGATTAATAATACAGACCTTAGAATCTTTTCTTTTTAGAATCCTCTTTATTTTAAATTATTTTATCATTCAATCATTTTACCAGATATTTTCTCGCTAACCAGTCCGGGAAAAATTTGGATGATGATGAATAGATAATCAAAATTTCTTCAGTTGTCAAAAAGATTTATTAAATACCGGGGTGGGGTATTCCACGCGTTATGCCGAATAACGTTAGTTCAGCGACTTTTAGTTTTCGAAGTTTTTCATTAATTAATTTACTTTTAAAGATCATTACAGGTACAGTGTTATTCAAAACCTAGCAGCACATAATAAATAATAATACTACATAGGTCAGCTGGGAAAAATCATAAAGTGCCACCATTTTATCTGTTGAGTCGACCGGGTCGCCACTATCGTTACTATATTGAGAAGATATTGACAGTGAAGTATGTGGCCTCATTCGTTCCTTTTTTTTGTCAACTGAACAGATAAGTTAGTGGCACCGAACCTTCACCTTGAATTTCTGTGTTGTCAAGTTTGACACAGCTCGCCGTGCATCGGGAGTCTACTGCGCATTAGGGAGTCGGTCATATGTAAGAAGTGAAAATTTGCACTTCGGAGACTACATACTAATAGTATTTACGAGTAATATTTTGTAAAAAGTGGGACTCAACGGGGTCTTTCCCCAAGACCTTACAAGCGATGAGAGGCCTATCAACCTGAACCCACAGATGTACATCATTTTCGTGCGACGTAATAGATCAAATCAAATATATATTTATTTTCCTCACAGAAAGCTAATTCCTTACACATCGATTGCGATTAGACAGGAGTAACAAAAAGGAGCTAACTTTTTGAGGAACTGGTGTCTGAGACAGGTTTAAAAAAACGTTTAGTACAAATCACCAGATAGATAGTAAACAAACATACACCTTCGTGCTACACCTCCGACCACATCATCGCTTTCCATCAGGTAAGATCGTGGTCAAACGATTGCCTAGTCAGAATAAAAAAAAATACATTTAAACATTTAGGGTTGTCGCAAATTTATTTTTACTTTTGTTTGAGCATTTTAATTACTATGTATTTACTATGTATTACATATACATGTTTGGTCGAAACAAACCTGTGGCGTACTTATAAGGCTATTTAGTTACTCCTTGTATTTATTTGCCTCTTTGAATTGAAATTGACAGTAACAATTGACAGTACGTATCTAACAATGTAATATCAATGTTTACTGCCTTAATTAACCAGCGTTATTCGTCACTCTTGGTATATGTATAGCAATTTCAGCATAACTAAGTCGTGCTCCAAAAATTGATTCAGGATTAATTTCATCTCATAGTTTGTTGATCGGTTCATGACTTCGGAACGACACAATTCTAAGTTTAGAGCCACCCGGTACACAATAATGGGAAACTTAAGAACTAGCTTCTAGGCACAAAGTTTAAGCTAACACGGCTTTTTGCTTCGGTATTATGTTGAAATACTAAGATTTGTCATCTGAAAATGAACTCCGTTGTAATTAATAGTTAGTAGTTACTGATTAGCGAAGGTTTATTTTGTTAATTCCGGTTCTGCAACTTATATTCACACTCAGGTAAAATTCAAATTCCGAAGTCACTTCCAACTAGAATGAACGAGTTCCTATGTTTTGAACAACACAATTCATTATCCAAAAACCACAAAGGTAGACTTCAAATCTTAGCAAACGCGGCGCACGGTCAAGACTGCACGATTGTGACGACAATGCACTGCTTCGTAAACATTCGGCCAAGTTTAATAAATAAGTACAAACAATGGGTGATTAGACAACAATCACATTTATTCTTGTTCACTACAAGTGTTTACTTAAATCACTTTTTATTTTTGTCATACATACATGGCCTTATACGTCATTAGCAAATGATTATGCAGCATTCGTGTTCTGCAATGCCTTCGTTGATGGCTATAACACGACAGCGAAAAATCCGACCACACCTTGTGCAGATGTGAGTTACAGAAAATTAAAATATACGCGTGTATTCTTAGCATACTCTTGTACGGAGCTGCATCCTGGACCTTCGAGAGTGCACTTCTGTCCAGTCAGGTTCAAGGCCCAGTTTTCAAATATTAAAATAGCCTGAGATTTTCATTCATTATCAGCTGTGTTGAAATAGTATTTTGAGCTATTGGTAAATAAACTTTATCTTACCTTCGTATCTTTATAAAAGCGAATTTCAAAGCAAGATAAATCCGAAGATGTGGTCTCACGATCGTGGCGATCGCCAACCGCTAATTTTCGAAATCTACCTTAACTTGGAGTGTGACAGTACCCTAAGTTTTACAGTATTTTTATTTCTCAATATAGAGCGCAGTACTTGTGTATTGAAAACACGACGAGAATAATGAAGGTCTTGTTGTTGAGAAAAGCTGAGTTTCTGAATTTTATTTATTATTTAAAGTACAGCCTGGGTTTAACTGAATTATGTATTAAACCCCGGTTCACGAATAGAAAAGGGAGGTCATAAAACTGTCTGACTACGATTCTGGTAGTAGATAGTATCTAACAAAGAAAATTGTTGTCCGTCTCTAGGGTATCCTAATTTTGTGCCAGTAAAGTAAAGGCAAAACTTTAAAAAAAGTTACTCTTGGTGGGTTCCATACAAATCATTTTCAGTTTCCTCATATGACTGATATAATATTATTATGCAATATAGTTTAACACACAGATAAACAAAAACGTGGTGTATAAGTACACAGTATCTACATATTTCCGCTGTTATAAATCAGTAGGTAATCAATAAGTCTGTACAATAAAGATAATTAAATGTAATGGTCTATGGGACTTCAAATAATCTACTGGCTTCTTTGTTTGTTCTCGCATCACGTGAAAACTACTGGACCGATTATGATGAGATTTTCATTGTGAGATAGCTTCAGTTTAGATTTAAAAACCAGTGTAATTGGTACCTCAAGAGTGGAAGCCGAGAAATCGAAAAAAAACTACATGACGGCAGAAATAATTTTGAGTATTGCAATTTTAGGTCCTGCACATAGGGTAATCATAACTCAGAGAAATGAGAACGCGGGTGCCCGCGTGGTCATTTCTAGCTAGCTAGCTAGTACATAAATACAGCATCGAAATAAAATCAAACAATTGGATTACTTTCAAAAGAAAATAAATAAAAAAACCTACTAACGAGAAAAGGCAAATTTACTCGTATGGAATCGTTATGGAATATACTGATTTGAATTTGGAACGTCCATAATCAACAGATTTATTGGTACATCAATTCATTCTTTTGTATTTTTGTTTTTAAAAAAAGGTTACACGATTGGCAATGGGCGATCCTTTTATAATTCATGTAGAAGTGTTGTTTACTGAGCTCGTATTTTCTACGATTAAACTCTTTTGTGTATTTGTTTTCATAAAATTAATTTGAATCGGGGTTATTTGTTGCGAAAAAGCCTTTGATCTAAATTGAATTTGTGTAATTTAAGGATGATAAAGTGTTGTCTAATTTAAAGATTCCTAATTAAGTTTATAAACTACTAGTTTTCCCGCCCGCGACTTCGTCCACGAGTACTACAGTTTATCGCGAAAAAAAAAGCATCCTATGTTCTTCTAGAATATTAAAAACCAATGCATAAGTTGGTATGGCACCATTCGATGTTTTTTGACATACTTGTTATTTCGTTTCCATGGCAACCGTTTCTTACAGCGAGTAATCATTTTTTTCCAGATTTTTCAGTTTTCCCGTGGAAACTTACAATTTTCCGGGATTAAAACTACCCTATGTTTTATTACAGGATATGAGCCTGTAATAAAACATAGGCTGATTCCAAGTTTGATCAAAATCCGTCCAGCCGTTATCGCGTGAAAGCTCCCCAAACAAACAAACAGACAACGTTTCACTTTTCTATATTGGTATGGATTTTAGTGTATCCTAATAATGCTTTTATACAATCTTGTGCATAATCTAAACAGAGTTGTCACCCTTCTAGATACATTGTAAAATTATCACAAATTACTTAGGTATTTTATTCGAATTTTGATTGAAATCCCGAGCACAATAACTTACACACATTTTCTTCAAAGCCCCA
The DNA here is from genome assembly GCA_946251855.1 of Alsophila aescularia. NCBI lineage: Eukaryota > Metazoa > Arthropoda > Insecta > Lepidoptera > Geometridae > Alsophila > Alsophila aescularia. The sequence continues at coordinate 13,084,133 of OX276385.1, forward strand.
CAAACAAAAACTGTTTTATATTTATGCTTCTCATCAAACTTTAAATCCACGTTAAATCCTCAAAGTAAGAACCAGATACAACAAGAAAAGTTCGAGCCTTCCTAGAGTTATGTCCTGAAACTTGAGTATAGGGTTTGAACGATAACATCCGTTATAGTATCGATACTTTCGAATATTGAATAGGTATCGAAGGTTCGGAACTTAGCTACGATACATGCTGTATACTCGAAAAATGCTATGCATTCACTATAGTATCTGTACCAATCTGTATCTATTCTATACTTCTATATTTTCTTAACTTATAATCTCCTATCTATACTTCTAATAAAGCAGAAGATAATTTAAAAATAAAGTTCTAGGGGACGTAAAATAAGCTACAAAACAAGTTTTTTTTTTCTGTTCGCACATCACGTAAAATCAACTGGGCTGATTTCGATGCGGTTTTCACTATCGGATAGCTTAGGTTTAGACTTAAAAACTGGTTCACTTGATATCTCAATCCGATGAGTAAAAGCCGAGAAATCGATAACAAACTATTTAGCGGCTGAAATAATTTTAATCCTGGAATAACTCGTAGGCAACGTAGGTTACTCTAACCCTGAGAAATAACCACGCGGGCAAAGCCACGGACACAGCTATATGCTTTAGTCAGCGCTGTAATGAGAGTATTAGAAACTAGTTTTCCCGCCCGCGACTTTGTACGCGCAGACTACGGTTTAACGTGAAAAAAAACATCCTATTTTCTTCTAGGATATTAAAAACCAATGCATAAGTTAGTTATAGCACCCAATGCTCTTGATGTTTTTGACAGAATTGTTATTTCGTTTCCATGGCAACCACAGACCATCCTGTGATGGCGACCGTTCCATACACTGAGTAATCAATATAATATTATTATATTGATTATTAATGGAGATAGCTTATATCCTAGAATAAAACTTTTTATCCCATAATATCTTCATTCTTTTTATTTTTATCATAGTAGTAATCAATAATCAATATAATATTATTATATTTATTATTGATTACTACTTATGGGACAAAAAGTTTTATTCTAGGATATAAGCCATCTCCATTCTAAATTTCATCAAAATCCGTCCAGCCGTTATCGCGTGAAAGCTTTTTTATAACTTTTCTCTTTTATATATTGGTATGGATATATGGTCAATGGTCATGCCTAGTGCATTCAGGATTGTGTACTTGCAGTCTTAATTCATTAGCCGTAACACTAACTTAAATGAACTACAAAATCCATAAATAATTTGGCAATAAATAAAAGAGATACAAAAAAAAGTTAGGTGTGGTTCCTGTTTTCCCGTGGAAAACTACAATTTTCCGAGATAAAAAGTATCTTATGTTTTATTCCAGGGTATAAGCTATCTCCATTCCAAATTTCATCAAAATCCGTCCAGCGGTTATCGTGTGAAAGCTCCCCCAAACAAACAAACAAACAGACAACGTTTCACTTTTATATATTGGTATGGATTCTAATTGATTGAATTAAATATTCGATACTTTTAGATTAAAGTCCCTAACTTATTGATTTTCGATAAAATACTTTTTGGTAATTGGTATCGATACTTGAAGCAGATACCTTCCTCGAGCCCTAACCTTGAGTTTTATGTTGCCGAGGAAAGTTTATCTCTAGCGGAGGTCGTAAACCTCTTACCTATATCATTTTGTATCGCACCTTATTGGGCTCAACTCAGATATACCACTTCCGTACTACAACGTAGAATATTATGGAATACATCTACATTAATATTATATAGAGGAAAGATTTTTTTTTTTGTATGTTTTTATGTGTGTTTGTAACGGATAAACTCAAAAAATACTGAACCGATTTAAAAAATGCTTCACTTATAGAAAGCTACATTATCAGCGAATAACATGGGTTTTTTTTATGTAGTTGTGCCTACGAAAATTGCAATAATGTAACCCATAGGTATCAAAAATGTGCCTACAAAGGGAAAATAGCGATTACTCGCTATAAGGAACGGAATGACATGTTGCCGAGGAAACGAAATAATAACAAGTCTGTCTAGTACGTGCGGTTGAAAAAAAGGACCACGATCGTAGCTGCCAAAGATTTTGAATTACGCTTACTGGCGTATTTATTTTAGAACATACGATGGGTATAAAAATGCTCAAAGTAAGAATTATGCCTCGGTGTGAGCGCTACCCGTGTGAAGCCGGGGCGAGCCACTAATACCAAATAAACAATTTAAACACATAGACAAGAAAGCGAGTTAATAAAAACGTGGTGATATTACAGGCCAAGTGCGTGTCGGACCATTATTTTAGCTGCGGGCGCAGCTTGTAATCACTACATCATAAATACATACTCCGTCACTTTCCGCCGTCTGTCTGACTACAAAACGAATTTTAATGCAGTTTTCACTTTTAGCTAGATTATTTTTCATGGATGTTTTATATATATATATAGCTGTGCCCGCGGCTTTGCCAGCGAAGTCAAAATTCATTGGGTTTCTTTTGCGTGGTAACTTAATTCTTTTTAAAAATTAATTTAACCTAGTTACTCCTTATAGCATCAGCTATCTACAGGTGAAAGTCCCGTCAAAATCGTTCCAGCCGTTTCGGAGAACGCAGCGAGGGGGGAGGCGGCGAAAGAAGCGAGCAGCCGCCATCCCCCGAAGCGGAGTGAAGGTCGAGTGTGCGAGATTTTTCACACTTTTTTTCTTAATTTCACCCGTGTGGAGCCTGGGCGGGTCGCTAATTTATTATACATAAAAAAAGAGTCGGAAAGTCCACAAATACTCGTATCTCAGAAAATACTTAACCAATTTGATTCCGGTATTCACATAAGCGTAGATTAATTCAAGAGAAAGGTTTAAACTAACATGGTCACAAACACTAGTAGTATAAACATTAGAAACGGGATATTTACAAATAGTATTCATGGTAATTATCCGGTTTCTAAAGGTTTTAATGTATAATTCATAAATATTTTGTATAAACTTAGTCGATGTAGGGCGAATTTTCTCAACAAAGTCGTCACACAGTATCAAAGTAATCTTTCTCATTTCATGTAGATCAATTTTGCCTTTTACAATATACTTTTTTGAAGAGTTGTTTGAAAGTTATTACGATGTTTTTGTTCTGTTGTTTAATAGTGCAGACTCGGATGCGGGGAGGCCGCGGGCGTGTGTTGTGAATGTAACATTTTTTACAAATAAATATTTAGAGAAACCCTTAGCTCTCCTGTACTCTGTACCTGTACTCGTGGCTTCGCACGGGTACTAGTCAACGAGTATGCCTAGCGGCACGTAAGTCTAGCGGTGAGCGAAACGTGGCGGGGATCTTGACACAGTCAAAGTTTATATAATGTGTTAAAATGTTGAATACTTATTATCCCGAAAACTGTCTGTGCCAAGATCCCCGCCACGTTTCGTTCACCGCTAGACTTACGTGCCGCTAGCTATACAATATTTCATAAGTTAAGATTCGTAACACTAAAAGTTATGATGCTGTAACAGACTGAAACAAATGGATTGATAAACAGACCGGCTGATGGGCGGACAGACGAACGGACTGGTCGGTCTTATAACAGTTCCTTGTTGGAACCTAAAATCGAGACGGGCAGGTCGCTCGCCTCATGGTAAGCGTCACGCCTGCCCATAACAGTTGTAGTGCAAAGCCCAGAACTTTGGTTGCAAAATCTTGCGCGTCCCTGCGCTTGTCACCCTCAGACATTATGTAGTTGTTTTGTTGTTTATCCAATTTATCGTTATATATTTTTGCAGTTTTTATTTCATTTATATAGATTTCAATAAATTATTTATTGGACAAAGAAAATCTTTTTTTTTTTGTTATTTTACTTAATTATAATTAGATAACCCTTCAGCTTAATAAAAAAACAGATCCATACAATATATTTCATACTGGTATTCATCCACTATATACAAAATGAAAGAAATAAATTAAAAAAACGGGTGGGCCTGTGTCGGGGCGCACGGCCGTTTGTTTGTCGTGAAATAAAAAAACAGATCCATACAATATATTTCATACTGGTATTCATCCACTATATACAAAATGAAAGAAATAAATTAAAAAAACGGGTGGGCCTGTGTCGGGGCGCACGGCCGTTTGTTTGTCGTGAAATAAAAAAACAGATCCATACAATATATTTCATACTGGTATTCATCCACTATATACAAAATGAAAGATATAAATTAAAAAAACGGGTGGGCCTGTGTCGGGGCGCACGGCCGTTTGTTTGTCGTGAAATAAAAAAAACAGATCCATACAATATATTTCATACTGGTATTCATCCACTATATACAAAATGAAAGAAATAAATTAAAAAACCGGGTGGGCCTGTGTCGGGGCGCACGGCCGTTTGTTTGTCGTGAAACGTCTATGTCACGTACAATAATTTGATCCAATCCTGTAACCCTCTCGTTAACTTTGTGACCCCTTCTTTTAAATTTATTTAGTCAATTAGATATTATGTAAACTTTTTCACATTGAATCGAATGCTCTCAACGAGATCTTTAGAACAACACCCAAATCAAAACGCTGCCCTGTCTCAATCACGAGTTATACCGAATTAAAGATCACAAACAAAAGGCATTTTGCTGATATTTCTCTGTGCGTCCTGCACCACAACCACGGCCTTTTGAAAAAAAACGAGCTGACTATAAAATCTCAAAAATTACACCAAAATTAATTCTCTCGAGCTTATAGTTACAGAGTTATAAAAGCGAGAAGATATGGCCCCTTTCGTGACGGTCCCTTGTTTAGTTATGGTACCCCGTATGTATTGGAGATTTTAAAGACGTTTCATGTCAAAAGTAGCTCGTACTCACGTGGCATCTCCAAGCCAAGCAAGCAGAGAACTCAAATATTCATTTCCAGATTTATTTTAATAAATACGACTAAAAATCCTTTTTAAGTTGATTTAACTGCGCGAACTCTCACTTCCGTATAATTAAGAAATTCCGCCGCCCACTAACGAGCCGCCTTACTCTATTTGATAGTTGACTTTCGAGTTCCTTTTTTGAAATGATCTTTTTAATTTTTTCGTTTGTGTCCGGTAAGGACTCGTTTGCGAGTGCCTGGAGGTTGAAATGGTTTGAGATGAGCAACATTCGCTCATCTCATTCTAATGTAGGTTTATTTTGTTTTGTGTTTCTAAAATTAAATCACAGAGTAATTATAATATCTGTCTTGAGTAAATGCATTTTTAAATGGAACAGTTATTTTGTAGGTAGAGATTAATAAACTTTGAAGGCATGTACATTTGAAAGTTATTTTTTTGTTAAAATGCCTTTTAGAGGGTAGCACTTCATTTTGGAATAATAAACACATATAATAAACCATTTCATTCCAAGTTACGTATGAAGTCCACAAATCTGTATATAATCCTTTAAACTCCTAAAATTAACACACGAGTTAGCGCCAAAAATACCACACTTCACAAGGGCTTAGCAAAAATCATTTGAATGTAAAAACTCAACGAGGCCTAATTTCAGAATCGTGTCGCCCACAGATTATCTTGGATTTTCCACTCCTTTGGGACTCCAGTGTTCTGGCAAGTAGCCCTGTGCCCCACTGAGATGCGTTTTATATTTTCATTCTAGCTTCTCTAGGCGCAGACCGTTTCTTTTATACGACTTTTGTATACTAGATCATTCGATGTCCTAATTATTTATTAGGTATATTTAGATTTCGTCAAGAAACTGCTAGAAACTGCTGTTTGACAATTTTATATAGGTACAGATTTAGGCGTATGGGGTATAATTAGAATCCTTACATCCCCCCGAGTAACATAGGCTATAGTTTCATATGCGAAAAAATATTTTTTTTCTTTGAATTTTACAATATATAATTGCCATAATTTCTTTTTTTGGCAGGGCAGGTGTGTTTTTAGCTTTTAAACTACTTTTTTTTTTGTACTAGTTTTTAATTTGTCATCTTATTCGTACAATTACAAATTCAACAATAAAATAATTATTCAATTCGGTCGAGCCATTTACGAGTTTTTGCGGGACTAATGCACGGCAGTTAATTTTTATATAGATAGATAGATAGGTAGATTTTTCAAACTTAAAGCGTAATACCATAAAGCCTTTACTTCAATAATTGATGGATAAGGAATAATAAATAACTAGATCTTCTTCTTTCGTCTCGATGTTCCAATCATTGAACCATGAGACTGTTTTAGTTGAAACAGCGTGGCGACATGAGCAGCTTAACTTCGACGAAATGTTTATAGCTTGCATGACCAGGGTGCACCGCAAGCTTGTAACCCCTGGTTAGCTTCCAACCACTCAAAAGAGCGGTGAAATTTATCATGTTGCAATCAAAATGACGTATCGGTAATCGACTCTTCTAAAACAGAAGGGTGGAGGAACGAAACGTCAAATTGACACCGCTGCTGTCAGTTCTTGAAACACCGGCAGAAAAACTCCTGAGTATTGGGGTAAAAAGGAGTGCTGGAGCCTTCAAATTAGGGTAAAAGTATATTCTTTAAAAGGTTAAGGCATAAATATAGTATAAACTAAATCCTCGTAATATATCAATTATCAGATAAATAGTTTGATTTCTTCCTACCAATAAAAAGGACCTATAAATCGACAATGTTCGATATCGATAGTTAGGGAGATTTGTCCTCTGAGACCTTGGCTTCGAATAATTGAGAACAATGAACTACGTCAGGTTTTGGGAGAAGGGGAAAAGCGATAAATAGAGATTCGGAAGTGGTTCATTCCCCGTGTTTCCAACATCTGCAGTCGGTGCTACCGAGAGAATATATTCGGTAGGCACCCCCTTGTGAGGAACGGACATCTTCGGGATTCCCCACTGCAACATCGAGCGAGGCCTAGCCCTCCGAAGGCAATAGCGCCGAGCCGCCCTCCGGTTGGAATCAATTGAGAACGCAATAACCCCGTTTCGGGTGAGTTTTGATAACCGCCGCCCGACCCTCGTATGTTGATCAGTATCATGTTGAGATACTTATAGTGTTATTTCTGTCTTGAACAGGGTTTTTTTTTATTACTACGGTTTCTCTCTACGTATTGGATGGGTTGTTGAAACACTCCCAAATATAACTTCGGGATTCTCCGAGGGAGGTTTGGACCTCGCGGCCGGCGGGGCCCAAACCTACGAGCCACGCACACACACAAACACACACAAACACACACACTTCACAAACTATCGCACTTCTTTTTTAGCGATATTGTAACACTTCTTCTACTATTAATAATAATAATATATTTGGGACAATTCCACACCAATTACCTAGCCCCAAAATAGGATACCTTGTAATATGGGCACTAGATAACGGATAAACATACATAAATACGAACATCAACATCCATGACTCGGAAACAAACATTTAAATGATTGAACCTTGCAGGATTCGAACCCGCGACCGTTTGATTTCGTTCCTAGGGTCACTAGCCACTAGACCAACCGACCGTCGACCGTATTGTTTCTTTATTTTTGTTTGTGGTGTGTACAATAAAGAATGTATCTAAAGATCTTATCCCATTATTTAGGCCTCCTTTTACTGTAGTTACCTTGCGTAGTATTTGTCATCTCATCGATAACTTTACCCTCTAAAATCCAGTGAATGGCATACCTTAATACCGTAGCCTTTTCAAATTCATAGTATCGTATAGCATAGCGCAGACTCGTGAGACTGCGCCTCAATAAGCAGCTTAGCACGGTTTAGCAGAGTGATGCGCATTGCGTCTGGCATTTTAAAATTTTGTACATTTATTTTAAAAGCTTCGTGCTTGTCGTCAACTTGTCTGGAGCATAATTAATTGCTTATTATTGTTAGTTCTTCGCCTAAAACTAGCGAATAAGTTTTTGATTAAGAATGTTTGGCCAAATTAAACAAGTTGGCATTAAGTTCAATTAGATTGAATACAGACTTTTTCAATAAAATAGAAAATTAAAAACATACAACCATAATTAATTTCCAATTCACATTTTCTTGTACCTGGCAATATGAAAAGAAATACGCGTCATTCAATTAATTACCCTACAACAAAATGTTACCCACAAGAAAATATGACGAAAAATCAATCAAAGAAATTGATTACACGAATAAAACCTTCAAATATAAAAGCTGGGACATCAAATCAGGACCGTAAAATAAAATCGATTGCCCCCGATAGGTATAAACCAAGCCAATAGCCTACTAAATCTTATTCCGCCACCGACGTTGTTACCTACGCACCGCCACTTAACTTGTTAGTCTACTGCCGTCCTATAAATTCCATACCTAACTAAATTTAGGGTACCGCGGCAAGTGCGGTGTAAACTTTACAACAAATGTCTGGAGGTTCCGTGAACTAAAGTTAACGAAAAGTAAGCTTTCACTTTGGAGTTGGCCGAGTTGCTTTTACGGCGAAAGTGACGAAATTATGGTAGATTTTGGTGGCGGAACTGATAAAACGAAGTTGGTTCAAAACAAAGTTTATGTTCTAAGCTTTTAAACAACCGTAAGTGGAATTATTATTTTATTAGAGCGATGGTAGCCTAACGAGAGCGACGGTAGCCTTACGGTTTCAAATTGATTCTTAGAATCCAACCATACTGGGTTCGGTGTAGGCACCGCACCAATGATTTTTCTAAGTGCGGTTTTCCATCGCTCCGTGCTTCGGAGGGCACGTTTAGCTGTAGCCCCGGCTGTTTTTGATTAACAGGTGTCGATAAGCCACGTCAGAGGCCTTTGGTCGGCTTGACAAACTCTGACATCAGAAGCTACCTCATACGACTAACAAATAAACAAAGTGGAATTATAAACAATTTTATTTGCCTGTCAATTTAGCTATATCTGAACAATAAGGTTCACAATTATTAGCTGATGCTGTGAATTCGGTGATGATAATGATGGTTGTATTCACACTTGTAGTTCAAGATGTGCAAACAATATCTAGCACACAGAATAAAGGACTCCAAATCAGAATAATGTAACAACAGAACACACAACAAAATTCAAGTTTGCAATATTCCTCCATATTATTTTCAAACCAAAATGTGGTTGTACATTTTTAAACACAGTAAGGAATAAGTTGATTATAAAACGTCTTAAAAAAGGTTTTAAGCAGTAGCAATGTCATGGTGAAACTTAAAATGGGGTATCACAATTAAATGCGTATACAACATTTCGTGTCGGTGCTGTTAACCGTTGAAGAGTTCCTTCATCTGGAGCTAATCCTGGATGTCTATAAAAGTGTTCTTATTTAGCTTGCAAACTTTGACCTAAACAAACTCACATACGTGCAAACACAGCAAGTTAAACAAAAGCTTTTGAAAATTGCAAAAATATTAAAATCCATACAGAAAAAAGCTGTGATAAAAGTAAAGACATTGTAGACATTAACCTGTGTAAAAGTAATTATTCTATGCTTGTTTCCAAAACATGTCATAGAGACAATTTAATCAACTATACACGACCCGCGATTTGTTGCAAACAGCAAAATAATTGTTTTTTTTATCCAGACGTTAATGCCGTTCATTTATTTATTTATTTATTTATTTATTTATTTAAGAAACACCAACAGTATACATATTAAATATTATAAAGAGTAACACTTTCATAAGACTATAACAGGTGCCATAGCATAATCAAATTCCGATATGCATACCTTTTAAAGGTGTTTACAACATTCACTATTAACGGAGTGAAACGGAAAAAATAAAAGAAATTATAAAAATGCTAGCAAATGAAAACTAAGCTAGGTAGGTGCAATACTTAACTGTGAATATAAAAAGTATAACATGAACACTTACATATGTACCTACATAATACTAGAATAATAAAAATAATACTATAAAAACTTACATTATTAAAATTACTATACAGCTATGATACAATGATCACTACAATAATAAAAAACAAAATAAAATCATTTTTGCAAAAATTACATATATGTCAGAGCATGCTTCCATGTAATTTGTTCTTAAACACATTCAATGAATCGTGAAAGATATCAAGATCACTCAAAGAACAATTAAATTCATTGTATGTACGACATATTCTTAATAGAGGAGAGTTATGTGCTAAGTTTGTTTTGGCGGATGGAACAAGAAGGATTTTTGAGATTCTCTGGCGTGGATAATGGTAAGGAACGTTTAGGGAAATGTCATCTAGAATTGAAGGACAATCTGCTAAGCTATGTAGTGCTTTATAAAGAAATGTGAGATCGCGAATTTTCCTTCTTTCACGCAATTTATGCATTTTAAAGAAGGATAAACGATTTTCGTAAGGACTTCTATGAGAGATACCTGGACAAGAAAAGGCCAACGATCTTGTGAATGCCCTTTGAATACTTTCAATGCGTTGAGAGTGCGATGCATAGAAGGGGTTCCATGCCACACTTGAGAATTCTAGACAGCTGCGCACCATAGAGTTATAAAGTACAATTTTTGTACGATTAGATTTGAAACATTTGGTAATTCGTCTAATGAAGCCAAGCTGTTGAGCCGCTTTCCTAACCACTGTATCAATATGAGCTCGAAAAGTTAATTGACTATCAATTAAAACCCCCAAGTCACGTATTTCACTAACCTCTTGTAGAGGTTCATCATTCAAAGTATAAACAGAATTTATGGTGTTTTTTTTACGTGTATATTTAATATAATAACATTTTTGAACATTAAGATGCATTTGGTTTAAGTCACACCATTGTTTTATATGATTAATGTCGCTCTGAATTAGATGAATATCCGTGTTACCATTGACTAATTTATAAATTTTAAGGTCATCCGCGAATAGTTTATAATTACAATGCTTTATGTGCGTAGTGATATCATCGATGAATATTGAAAACAGGATAGGACCAAGATGTGATCCTTGCGGAACACCCGACTCGGCATAATATGTTTCTGATTCGTACCCATCAACAAATACTATTTGTTCCCTTTTGTTGAGATAAGACCGGAACCAATTCAGAAAAGACCCGTGAAAACCGATGAGTTCCAGCTTCTTAACTAACAAGAAATGACTCACTTTGTCGAACGCGCTGCTAAAATCGGTGTACACTGCATCGATTTGATTCCCCTTATCCACTTGTCGAGACAATTCGGAGACAAAACCAACCAAATTAGTTTCGACAGAGCGACCCTTCTTAAAACCATGCTGCTGTTCTGAAAGGAGGGGACTAGAATGATGAGAGACTATGGGACATATTAGTGCTTCGAATAATTTTGAAAAACAGGATAAAATTGAAATTGGTCTGTAATTTTTTACATCATCAATATTTCCTTTTTTTTATCCTCTACAATACAGTTTTGTTGTATGGAAAACGCTTTGATTATCTATAAAGACACTAAAAACTAATCTACGAGTAAAGTCTTGAGTATAAATAAAACAAAACTGCCCAAGCAGCCATACTGTTAATATTGTGTCCCATCGTCCTCACGCACTCGGGCTGATTTTTCAATGCTCAGATAAGCAATCAGATAGCGTTTATTCGACTAATGGCATGAGACTAAATTTTTAATCGTCAGATTAGGCTTTTTTCGAAGAAAAACTCGATTAACTGAAGAATAAATTTATCTACCCGTTCGACGACCAGACAACTACTTATTCGACTGTTTATTTGACATTGATTTGATAACTTGAAGACACTAGTACAGCAAAAAAAACCGAAAAATATCACCACAGTACCAAGGAGGTTAAATTACGGTTACTTGTTCTGTGTTTGTACTGAGCTATGTTTGTACCAGACAAACAGAACACAGTACAAACAACTAAACATAACCTCGAAATAAATGTCAAACAAAACAATGACATTTGATTGATAGACAGAAAACTGTCCTGCTCTATCATTCGTGTTATCAATATATTTGTTTCACCTCTCTGAAGTTAGTAACGCTTGATTTGCTTTATTCGGCCAGAAAGCTATCCATGGAATGAATAACAATTGAAAAATAGGTAACTAAATACCAGAATCAGACCGTTAAATAGTCTAATAAATTTATGCTTCGAACAATTATTAGCCCGTTTATTTGAGCATTGAAATATCAGCCCTCTCAAATGATCATGATAAGCAAAACAATAGATGGTGTTCAGATTATTATGAGGGTCTACAATATAGTCTAGGTATATTAGCTTTAAAATAGAAGTCGTTGCTATTATCCTAATCTCTAGCAATATCTTTACCCAAGTACTTTAGGGTTCATGGAGTTAAAGTAGGCTTCAGGTTAAGTTTGGAGAGATTATTCCAAAGTGTAGCAGTAATAAATAGATAGATAGATAGATAATACTTTATTGCACCTAAAAAGATTATTACACATAAAATATTTCTTTAAAATAAGTACAATGGGCGGTCTTACCGCTAAGAGCGATCTCTTCCAGACAACCTTTGGATGGACAGCAATGGAAGAACAAGGAGTAGACGGCGGTGCATTAAAATAACATTCTATTACATAGATACTTTTCTAAAATACAATAAATCAATAACTATTTATATAATAAACTAATACATGTTATTACAATAAACTAATACATATTTATATTACAAATTAGTTTTAAATACATACTTTTACGTAGCAGTGCTTAGATTGGAGAGATAGTGATAAATTAGTTATCCTACCAGTAATGTCAAATTAGTTATCCTACCTCCCTACCTTCTCCAAATATAAAGAAAATTTACAATTATGTGGCGCGTGACACCTATTTCCACTTCAAAGCGACTATATATATATATATATATATATATATATATATATATATATAAAGCAGGATACTATATTCGTCTTTTTTGTGTTTTTTCACTCATATCTCCGGGATTTCTAAACCGTTCAATTACTTATAATTAAAATGGTAGGTAGACCTTCAGGTAGACTCACATCAATTTTATCAAAATTTGTTCTGCATTATTTTAGTTGATAATATTCCGATGCTGAGCTGCAGGCAAGCGGAAAGGTCCATGGGTGGCGAATAGTGGAAACGGCCACCAGATATGGTGTTTAGCTGTAAATAGTAAAATAAGCAGTCCCGGTCAAGAAGCGGCAGGATTATCTAATCAGGATGATGTGGGTAACCCGGTGGAACGGCCGATCAAGACGATTCAGGGACTTGGCGATTAAATAGGTGCTTCTCGATGTTGTGCAACAGCGGCATCGGTACCAGCAGAAGGCCGAAGAGGAAGGCTCTGGAAGTGCTCTTGCCTGACATCAATGGGTGATGACCAGTCGTTGAACTGCGATGCGGAAGGCAAGCGGGAAACCACCGCACTATCGTTCCTACTTTTGGAGTAATGAAAATGTCGGAAAATACCATAGAAAAAAGAGGAGGAAAATGTTTGGTGTATCTTTCCTCTTTTCTAGGTCTGCCTCTTCCTGACTTCCCTATTACCTTCCCTTCTATGATGGTTTTTATGAAGTTTTCATGCCATATATCGACATCTTATACGACACGACAGAAGAAGACAGAAGTTGGAAGGGAAGAGAGGAAGAGGCAGACCTTATAAGCTTTGGCCGAAGATAGGGAACGCTGAAAATTACTCCACCGACAAGAGCTCGAAGAAGATTATTTTAGTAAACAAAAATTGAAGTCGATTATTTGGTTCAAAGAATTCTTTGTAATGATAGCTTCATGAATAACGTAGGTATTTTCCAAAATACCTAATAACGCAATTATTATCAATAATATAACTTAAAAAAACTATCCAACCGTTTTTGCAAGTTCTTCAAATCCCGATAAAATCCCTTTGCAATCTTTGCATTGCATAAAGCAAACCTTCTGACCCAAAGGTTAGTCTATTCCCAAAAGCACAGAATATGTCCGAAAGATCCAAGCATTTCGCAACACAGCCGCCCAAAATTCCCCTAAAATCCTATTTCCACACACTTCCGGCAGTTGCCGACGTAAAAGGCTTCTAATCAAACAATGCCTGGCATTCAAACGTTCCATATAAATTAGAATATACGCGTAAGAGGATAGAACAAAAATTCCTCACTTTAATCTAAGGGGAGGTCCGGACATTCCGATCATTGCCGCCTCTGATCCCAAGCGATGTCGGAATTCGTGGGCACTGCAGATTGGGATCATTTGTTTATACAGATATTATAATAGTTGGACAATAGTGGTGGGACTGAATAGCTTTGGTTTGGAAGTTTGTGGGTCGTACTGGAATTGTGATAGGATTATTATTTATACGCATATAATATGTACGACGAGATTCTGAGGTTTGCGGGGCATTTTAGGGATGACTTCAGTTTAAATGCAATAGACTGAAGTCACGCGCGAAACACGGGGTGTGGCCGGGAAAGCAAATATTTACAAAATGAAAATCAAATACAAACTGGAGTTGTAGTACGAACGCAGCAAACTTTGTCTCACCGGTCACGGCATATATTTACAAAAATAAATTTAATCACAGGATCAGCAACATTTAGTTACTCTTATTGTGGACAACTACATAATATATCACAATAGTATACATATGTACATAATATGCATGAATGGACTAGAACATTTGGACTAGGTAACTAAATGCCTATAATGGCATGTGGGTTGTCAAACTGTTTCATGTAGTAGGTAAGTAGATAGAATGATGGATTTTCTAGAAGTTAGTTTTCTAGTATTCTGAAGTCCTTAGTTATAACGGAATTTGTACAGTAAAATGTATTCAAAACTATGGCCAACATACCATTTTCAAAAAGCACCATTACTCCAATTGACCTTGCCATCATTTCTGCAAAGTAAAGCAGTTCTTCAACTTCCATAAACATATTTCCACACATTTTACTGCACTGTTTACTCAAAGAGTGACGTTTCCTGGATAAAAAAGTATTTATTCGCGCCCTCAATGCTTATGTAGACATGAAATCCTCCGTAAAAGAAGGTAGATAATACCACACACATAAACACACACAAACAGACACACACATTGAAAACTTGCGTTTAATACGCAGTAACTTGCGTAGATAGGTCATGCCACACACATACACAAAACCCCACATACGAAAACCTACATAAATGTAGGTAGAAGTAGGTAGGTCATATAATAATATGGCACATAAAGCTCATAGTTATTGCGGGTCATAAAATTAGTGTTCCTTTGGAATACGTAAATTGCGGATCCTTCAGATTTTTATATTCTCTGCGGTCATTTTATTGGTTCCGCACACTATAGATCTTCAATTTCGGGTTTACTTTATGGCGGTCGTGAAGATGTTTTGGACAGTTTCGTATTTAAACAAGTTAATGGTGGAATTATGTCCATTCAGTAGCTTTTTAAGTTTAGCGATTTTAGCAGTTAGCGCCTGCTTAGCGCAAACGTCTATTAATACTTTCATAAAGCAGTACGAACGAAAAAAGTTAAAAAAGATAATTAAACAAAATGGTCTAAAATAAGCTACTGAACGAGAATATAACATTTATAAAATTCGTGTCTGTCTGTTTGTTTGTCTGTATGTTTGTTCGCACATCACGTAAAACCAACTGGACCGATTGTGAAGTGGTTTTCACTGTTAGATATCTTGGGGCTTGACTTCAAAACTAGTGTAGTTGGTACCTCAATCCGAGGAGTAAAACTAGTGTACTTGGTACCTCAATCCGAGGAGTAAAACTAGTGTACTTGGTACCTCAATCCGAGGAGTAAAAGCCGAGCAACCGATCAAATCTTTTTGACGGCTGAAGGAATTTTAATCAAATGTTGATATATTGGTTTAGGTCTTGGAATAGTAAATAGAGTACTTTTAACCTAGAGAAATGACCACGTGTGCGAAGCAGCAGGTACACCTAGTATCTAATAAATTTCTACAGGAATAATTTGGATCACGGACGTGATTTGAACCCGCATACATTCAAGCCTCTGTGCGGCACATGCCTCTAACTAATTCGGCTATCGTGACCGCTTCATCTTAGCCCAAATTGTTTCCATTAGTATCTCAACCCGTCTTACGGGGACCGTAAAGGCCATCTATTTTTCCTTGAGTAATTTATCAGATAAGAAGTTTAGTGTGTCTGTGGTTTAAAAAAGATGAAACAGCGCAAACAGTGAACGCAGTGCGTCGCTGCACGACTACGTAGCAAAATTTTGCAAACTAGGTGTACTATGTGTACCTGTATTATCAAATAATGTTTCATATGCCCTAAATTGTTTGCGCATAGACAAAAAACATAAAAAATATGTAACTACTTAAATTGAAATGGTCACTAAGTCAACATAAGTAACAGGATTTTTACCACATATTTATTTTGCTTTGAGTAACAGGGTCGATAAGAACCCCTAAAAATGAGCACGCAAGAGGGTAGGATCATTTGTTTGCTCTTAAAAAAGACTCGCCCCTTTTACTTCAATATATCCGTGGTCGCAGCGCAATAGTACTGAAAAATAGGAAACTCAAAACAAAATAAAAGAAAGTTTCCCGGTTTTATATGTACTTAACTACTTATGTACTTGGCTAGTCGAATTCCTATTCTCAGAGTACGCTATACACCCCACGTTATTTTTTTTTTAGCGTTTAGTACATATAAAACCATTTAACTTAAAAATAGTTTTACTTGCTGAGTCGGGATTTGATATACAAATACTACAAAGGGTAATTTTCTTCTTATTACATATTTTCGTTAACATAAATTTAATAATCAGTTTAGTCCATCAGTCAACTCGCATTAAAATAGCGATAACTAACTCCACTTAAAACTCCGCTCAGCAAAATTCATCCAATTTACTTGAAAACACATTATTCGCAAAACCACTGTATTAATTATTAATAGAGTAGCTTAAAAGTGAACAAAATATCCATTAACGTTTGTGCATTGGTAGTGTCAGACTATCAGCTCGGGTGAAGTGATGACATTCGTTAATTGATCATTATTGTGGCGTCGGCTTATCACATGTTGAAGTGGACACCAGTGTCTGGTAGCTCGTAATAACGTGTGTTTTCATGTTAAAATAGAAATTTCAATTGTTTGCAAACAAGATTGTATCTATTGTTTATGGGATGAATGTAGCATGGTTATATTTTTCTATACGTAAGCTGTCTTTGAACATATTTGACACACTTTCAATCACTTCAGATATGTTTTTAGCTTTCGCGACTTCATCCGCGTGGACTACTTTTTATCGCGAAAAAAGCATCCTATCTTCTTCTAGGATATTAAAAACCAATGCAAAAGCAGGTATAGCACCAATGCTCTTAAAGTTCTTTCACAGATTTGTTATTTCGTTTCCATGGCAACCGTTCCTTACAGCGAGTAATCAACATTTTCCAGTTTTCCTGTGGAAACTTACAGTTTTCCAGGATAAAAAGTCCTATGTTTTATGCCAGGGTATAAGCTGTCTCCATTCCAAATTTCATCAAAGTCCGTCCAGCCGTTTCGCTTGAAAGCTTCCCAAACAAACAAACAAATAAACAGACAGACAACGTATCACTTATATATTACAATGACATTATAGCCATTTTGCGCTTCAATCCATTCTATTATTTTTAGGGTTCCGTGCCTCAAAAGGAAAAAAGGAACCGTTATACTTCAGAGGAACCCTACACTTTGTTGTCCGTTCGTCCGTCTGTCTGTTTGTCAAGACTCTTTTTCTCAGGAACGCGTGATCAAAACCTATAGGGTACTTCCCGTTGACCTAGAATCACGCAAATTGGCAAGAAGCAATGTCTTAGAGCACAGGTAAAGGGAAAAACTAAAAACTGTAAATTTGCAGTTGCATCACAAAAAAACATTTAAAAAATACTTCGAGGCTCTATTCCCGTGATGGGCGAACTACATATTTACATACCTATAAGTTTATAGGAAACCCTCTTTGCGTGTCCGACTCGCACTTGGCAGGTATTTTTGAAATAATGTATTTCACTAAAATTTAATTATGTGTACAGTAGGAGGAGTTAAAGCTAAACCATTATCTACCAGTCATCCAGCGGTGGAGAAGAAAAAATAATTATAGCGTGGATCGCAAAGGCACTTATGAAAAACTAGTGACTCGCCCCGGCTTCGCACGGGTAGCGCTCACACCGCTGCATTTTTCTTAATTTTAGCTTTTTTATACCCGTTCGTAACTTCTAAAAAAAATACTCCAGTAAGCTTAATTCAAAATCTTTGGAAGCAACGATCATGGGGTTGTTTGACCATAGACAACTGCATTATCACTCACGTACTTGACAGACTTGTTATAATTTCGTTGACAGGGCAACGTCATTATTATCTAGTTTCTATGGCAACATGTCATTCCGTCCTGTATATTTATTACCTTGCAATTTTTGCAAGGGATCTCATTTTTTCCATAAAATAAAATACTGCCCATGTTACTCGCTAAAAATGTAGCTTTCTACGGGTAAAATAATTTTTAAAATCGTTTTTTTTTTTTAGTTTTTCCATTATAAACAAACAAACATACAAACAATCAAATATTTACCTATTGTGTATTTATTGTGTTCTATTGTTTTATTTTTGATAATTGTAGGAATTACCATACCTTTTGTTTAGAATTAAGAAAGACCTGTAATTGGCTGTATTATTTAATTAACTAAGAAGTTTGTTTTATATATGTAGCTGTTGGTCTTTTCAATAAAATAAAATAAATAAATTTCCTCTTGTTATATCCCTACACACCCCGGATTGCGCAACCCAGCAGCTGCATGAAAACCAATATTGTAAAGAACAATGGCGAACTCCCATACATACGTTTATGTCAGTCAAATTCACGGTGTCTTTAGACAAAAAATATCGCTAGTAATTCAGCATCATTTCCTGAAATTGTTAGTCTAAGATATTTTTTTGGGGAGGCCAGGTATAATTGTTATTAGGCTTCAAAGTTTTGTAGGTTATGTTACTGTTAATGACCTTTGAAACAAGTCTTAGAGATTTTAATTATTTTATCCGCTTAGTAGGTAGGCAAGTAAGTACTTATGCGTGATAAATATACTGTTTCAAGATGTTGTAGGTACCTACCTATACAATTACCAATCTAGTGTAACAGACTAGGCTTTTGAATAAGAATTATTTTCAATCTGTTACTGCCTGCCGAGATTACAAAACAATACATTTAGATATGTTGCTGCTGTTTCACTGTGCAGGGAAACAGTTGTCCCATATTAGCACAAATGTTTTGCAACAATTCCTTACACTAAATACTTTATTTACACAAACCTTTGTTTCTTTCGTATTTATTGTTCAATACTTTAACTAACACGCCCTATGTACTATTATTTCTTTCACGACCTGGATGACTGGTAGATAAAGCTGTTTAGCATTAAGCCCTTCCTTGTACCTACACTATTTTTGTGCAAATCAATTAAATAAATTAACATACCCTATTACAACAACAATTCTTTACACTTCCTCCATAAACTATAATGCATTGTATTCCCTTTGCTACGAGTATAATGTTTTGTATAGAGGTTTTATATTGACGTACCATTTTGTCTATAGCACAGTCTATATTATTATTCTGTTTCTCGCAAGGAGGTTGAATTACGCTTACTGTTAAAAGATTTAACGCCAGTAAGCTTAATTCAACCTCCATTGGTTTAAAAAACCGGGTGGGAAGAAAGCGTAATTCAACCTCCTTTGGTTTAAAAAAACTGGATCGGAAGTATACTGTGTTGACAATTTTGACGTCCAAACCGGATATGTCATTGTATTATATTATTTTTTTCACCCGTTGGGCAGGCAACAAGGACAGTTAAACATTGTAGGAAGGAAATGAAGTTACAATTTCATGATTTTTTAAATTGATTTGTTAACCTGGGTTTTTCTAGCTTACAGCCAATATTGAAAAAACGTAGAAAAATAATTACTTAAATTCTGTAGAAATGATAAGTCAAGACACTGCAAGATTTATCGCATACAGTCCCGCCTATGTTCTTTGGTGAAATTAAACCTTTTATTTCGTAATAAATTATTTCCTTTTCGTTCCTCCAGTGACGCATCACGTATTTCTCTTTTTAATATTAGTGTAGTGTAGATAAAAGAAAACAAAATTAGGGAAAAGAAAATGTAGATTAGATACCTATTTCTTTTTCTATTGTACATACGAGAACAAAGATACTCCATGTTTAATGCCTCCATGTGCAGGTATATTGTCCAAATAACAATGTGTTATTGATGTCATGTGCGATAACTGATGATCAATTAGTGCGGCTAATCAAGAGATAGATTAGACATATTAAAGCATAATTAGATACCTACCTACCTATTATGTCTCTATTACTAGTTATTTCTGATGCTCTAATTAGATATAGAAAGGGCTACCTACTTTTGTATGATCATTAAAATTAGGTGTTATCTGAAATCAGATTTGAATCCTTCGGGATCGTGGTGGAATAGCGAGTGTTCAAAGTGTGAATGGGGGTTTGAAAACTTATGGGATCGTGGTAGAATAGCAAGTGTTTTGAAAGTGAGCGCGGGATTCAAGTGGAACGAGCGTTAATTTTGATGACTTAATTAGAACGGCATTAGAATAAAATATAATATAACTTTTCATACCACCTTGACAATGTCCAATTACATATCTCGCAATCTCAACGTAAAGCAAGGCAATATATCCCATGGAAGTTAGAGTTATATGAAACTCCCAAGGGATATAATGTAATTTTAATTTGGACGTTAAAATTCGTATGACTCTTAGATACGGGCATTGTAAGGAGAGTTTATTCGAAAATCGAACTGGCCACCACAGGCAGAACAAAAAATAAAAGAAAAGCGCGATTGTAAAGAATGTGAAACAAGAGACGGTGTTTGGTGTTATTTTAAAGGTTCTGTATTCTATTATTTTCAAAATGAAACAAAAGTTACGTCGAGCAATAGTGATTTGACTCCGGAGTTCATGAAATAAGACGCTTTGGGATTATTAATAGCTATAACTGTACCCGCGGCTTCGCACGTGTGGTCATTTCTCTAGGTTAAAAGTACTCTTTAAGCTATTTGTATTGGGTAATGTCAAATTTCATTTTACTCGTCCTTCAATGAAACTGTTTGACAGTTTCAATTTCAGCTACGTTCGGATTGGCATGATGACGTTTTGGGCAGTTTGGAAATTTATATTTTTAACAGTCCGTTTAGTTGATAATTTGTAAACTATTGCAGTTTTTTATTTTTTGCCACTAACTTTCCTTCTCAAACCGAACGACAAACGACCTTATTCCCTACAATTTAAAGTGGTATTTCCGATTTCATTTTTTGTTATGGCTTGGTCTTATGGTCAATGGCTTCTTTGTATGCGAAAAGAACGGTGATTGGACGCTGTGCAATATAATTTTTTGTTCCTTTTTTGGATTTTATTTTATGTTTTTTATGTTTTGTATTTTATTATTTTACCTGTTTGTGACAACACACAACATTAATTTCGTACCTTTTATTTTTGTTTGTAATTATTGTTCTTTGTTTTTCTGTATGATGTTGTGTGTTGTCATATATAAATGTATTTTATTTCTTTCCTTCTTTCTATTCCAAAACCTAAAATACCAATATACTAACATTTGATCAAAATTCCATTAGCCGCCAATAAGATTTTTATCAAATGCTCGAATTTTTCTCATCGGGTTAGATACCAAGTACGCCAGTTTTTGAGTCAAACTCTAAGCTATCCAACATTGAAAACCGCATCGCAATCGGTCCAGGAGTTTTTGCGTGATGCGTGAACAAACATACAGACAAACAGACACGATTAAAAAATATGTTATATTATTTTTCAGTAGCTTATTTTATACGCTTAACAATTTTGTTTTTAAATATCTTCTTTGTACAGATTTTTTGGTACGTACTGCTTTATTATAACTTTACTTAGGTATTAGGATTATTTACTACCGTAAAAATCAAAGATAAAGACGAAAAAGCATATAACAAGTTTAATCAACGGAGAACAATAAAAGATGTCAAGACTGTATCCGAATCCGTCCTTTTAGTTTAGTTCCAACACTTAGCATCAACTAGAAAGCCAAGCAGCCTATGGCGCATTTATTGTTTTTATTGTCTCGCAGAAGGTATGAAAAGTAGAGTATTCGTCTCGATGATAAAGACTGCCTTACGTCACGGGCGGCATATTGAACTCTGAGCGTAACGAGGGATGTGGAGTACTCAGTGAAGCGAGGGGTCCAAATCAGCCCTAACGTAAGACACTGCTTTATCTCCTTGGTTTACGAGTATAACCTACTATTGTTTCAGACAATTAGGAATAAAACCGTCGATGATTTAATAATGCTACCGCTTCCACGGGTCCATCATGATTACTGTAATGGACCCGTGGAAGCGGTAGCATTATTACTATACATACTATACACCATCTGTACTATACATACTACCATATTATCAAAAAAAATATGTACTAAGTATCCTTATCTATAGAAGGCAAACACCATCACGAAATCTGCAAATTACTGTAAGACCTACAAACTAGAAAGTTTCCACATAGCAAACTTTTTTACCAAGGTTTTTTTGAAATTCAGTCCCTAGAGGTGTGAAAATTGACTTTAAAGGTTTAATAAGAATTACTATATTCACATATCTATTCTTATAATAAAGCAATATGAACGAAAAAGTCTGTACAAAAAAGATAATTATATATTGGTCTAGGGTACTTAAAATAAGCGATTGAACAAGAATATAACATTGTGTATGTCTGTTTGTTTTTATGTTTGTTCTCGTATCACATAAAAACTACTAGACTGATTGCGATGTGGTTTTCACTGTTGGATAGCTTTATAGTGTTTGATTTAAAAACTGGTGTTCATGGTATTTCAATCCGATGAGTAGAAGCCGAGTAATCGATAAAAAAAAATCTTTTAACGGCTGAAGGAATTTTGATCAAATGTTGGTATTTAGGTCCTGGAATAGCAAATTGAGTACTTTTAACCTAGAGAAATGACCACGCGTGCAAAGCCGAAGCAACAGCTAGTTTTTTAAATAAACTAGTACATATTCCACAAAATAAAAATATGCTTAGGTATTGCTACGAGTACATGTAAAAATCAAGTTTACTGTCATAACTGAGAACGTACTCATAACTATTATAAATATATACACGATTATTGGTTATTGGTCACGATCCCGTGGCAGGGTGTTAGGGCATGCTGTTGATGCTGTTCACTATCAAATAACTCAGTAATACTTTATGCAAAAGTCAACCATTTTTGAGATATTATTTATTTCATTATTTTCATACAGACCGATCTCCTTGCTGCCATGTCAAAGCTTTTTGAAAAGTTATTACTCAAAAGACTATAATCAATCATAACAGGAATCTGATTCCAGACTATCAGTTTGGGTTTCGAGAAAAGCACTCAACCATAGTTGATCTATGTGCACAGAATCACAAATAACATCGAGAAGCTTCTTAGATGTAACACAAGCTTTCGACAAAGTATGGCATGAAGGCCTTATATATAAACTGACAAATATGGTACCAAGACATTATGCGGATATTTTAAAATCGTATATATCAAACAAAATATTTAGAATAAGACAAGAAGATGCCCACTCAGATTTAAAGGAAATAAAAGCTGGAGTACCACGAGGAAGTGTTTTGGGTCCAGCCCTGTACCTACTATACACCTGTGATATTCCCGAATTACAAAAGCAACATTATTGGAACCTTTGCGGAAGACACAGTTATAATGGCTGTAGGGAGTTCACAGGCAGAAGCAATGCAGAAGGTTCAAGTGGCTGTCAATCAAGTCCACAACAGGACAAAAAATAGAAGATTAAACTAAATGAGTCCAAATCTATACACATTGACTTTACCAACAAACAGTACCAGTATTCTCCAGTTTATGTGAATCATAAACTAATCCCGTAGGAGACTACAGCTAAGTATCTCGGTATGACGCTTGATGCAAAGCTACGGTGGAAAGCTAACGTCAAGAAAAAAAAATAAGAACTAGAAATATATATAAAATAATGTATTGGCTATAAAATATGCAGCTCACGAACAAAGACTTTACCATCATATAAATGTCGAGGTGATCCAACTCCTCGACCACACGGACATAGTGAGAAGACTTCAACGAACAAAACCGTTCGAGTTAGTTTAATGTTTAGTGACCATAATTTTAACGTAAAGTAGTGCTAATGGAAGTGCTACCGATAAAGAACGCATGAACAAAGTGTCTTCATCTTAATAGAGACAATAAGAAAAGTGTTTTTGGACACATTCTTAGTTAAGACATTTTAAAAGTTTAAGTCAAACTAAAATTATTGGTCTTATTCAAGGCTAGATTGTAATATCTGTAGGGAAAATCAACATGAAGAAATCAAGAAAATTCAAAAAAAAGTAGTTATTTGACGGATACGGAACCATAAAATTAATGATAAAAAAATACATTGCAAGAAATATTTAAATTAAACTTTTTAAGTGTTTATGTTCAAAAAACATTAACAAAGAATTATGTACAATGAAATAAGTATAATCTGCAAACGTTTTTGAATCAGGGGTCTAAAAACTATACAAGTTTGATGATTTTTTGTAAGTTTCTTCAACAAAAAAGCTAATTTTATTTTAAAAAAAACACATTGTAACTTAAACTGCAGATTATTTAAAAACCAACTAAATATTATCACCTGTAACGGTATATTTTTTAGTAGTTAGTGACAAAGTAAAAAACTATGCGACATTAAACGAAATGTCGGAGAATTTTAAAAATGTTAAGTGGTTTGTTTGAATAAATCATATAATAAAAGAATACATATTGCCCAGGTGTTCATCATAGCCATAATTCACAATTGGACAGAGATTTTCAAAAGAATTTTAGTTTTGAGAGGTAATTTCCGAATAGCTTTTTTAAATATGGGGGCATATGAAAAGCCTCATCTACAGTGAAAACACTGTGCCGAATATTGGGGAACTTCGAGCTCGCATAATAAATGCAGCAAATGAAATAAGAAACTCGTTGTCTGGTAGCCACTTAAGAAAGAGACTGCGCCTCTGTATCCGGAATATGTCCTCACATTTTGAAAACCAATTACTTACTAGTGGCTCGGTGAGCTGTAGACCTCGGGCACACAAACTTTTTTCCAGACAATCTAGCGGTGCACAGTAGCGCCATACAGTTACAACAATTTACAGTTACTATCTTTCAAATAAAAAAAAATACCATCATAATCGGAGATATTCAGTAGCCCCCTTTTTGCCCCTTTTTGGGAGAAGTACCCCCCAATCAAAAATCCCCGGGTACATTTTTTGCCTTATTGCATTTTTGCTCAAGCTGAAACGGAGACGCTTCGCTCGCGTTACGAGCTCGCTGGCTCTATTATAAAGGCGAAAGTTTGTGTCTATGTATAAATTTGTGTGGTGTGTGTATGTGTGTATGTTTTTCACGCTCAAACGGCAAAATGGATTTGAATGAAATTTAATACCGTGATAGCTTATATCCTGCATTAAAACATAGGCTACTTTTCATCATCACCATCATCATCCATCAGCATCATACTCGCGGATGAAACCGCAGGGCACAACTAGTAATTTATAAAAGCAAAATTAACTTTGTCTCTCTGTCTGTTTGTAACCCTTTAATGACTAAACGGCTGGACCAATCTTGATGAAGTTTGACTAAGAAAGATCATCATGAGGAAGAACATAATAATGCTTTAATTTTTTTACTTGTAATTCGCAGCTTGTATGATATAAATACCTAGGTATTCTCTATCTCTAGAGATATCAAGGTATTTTCTGTCTCTAGAAATTAACATACCAAGATATGAATATTAAAAACCCTAAGGCATATTTTTGCACAGCTGTCTTAACCCCAGGCTAATGTCTAGTCTGGGCTTAAAATTTAAGACAAGTAGGACAGAGAGACATCCGCAGACAGTAGCGCGAAAGAGATAACAAATTTTTTTCAACTAATTATATAACTTATTTTGTTTTCGTGCAAGTGGCCATAGGTACAAACAAGACACGGTATTTATATATATATTTAGCCATTCTGACACTCCTTGGTACCTACAATAATGGTGCATAATGGTACATAATGTCACAGTACATATATATTGTGTTGAAGCCGCGTAATTGTTTTAAACGTTATTTTGCTTTATTTGTTGGTAACATTACACTGAAATCGGAAATACAAATTATCGACAGTTTCGAGGGTAGCTCTTTTTAATTTATTCATTGGTTTAATTATTTTGCCAAACCATTATATCAGAGGAACCTTTAAAGTAAGACCCATATCAGAAACGTTCGCAGAGACATGACTGCGATGGTACGACCATGTCATGAGAAAGCCAGTCGATCACATGACAAGAAATGTGCTCAACTATAAGACAGGACCGAAAATGGGTGGAAGACCCCGACCAACATGGATGTCTGTAATTAAGAAAGATCTTGAAAATAATAACATAGACCCAATGACGACCTTGTAAAAATATATCTGGAGACGGACGATTAGGAGAGCCGACCCCAAATAAAATGGGATAAGGCCGGAGATAGAAGATTGGTTGAATTATTTTTATCCAGTTAAGTTGTATTGCTGCTCGCTGGTTCACCCACCAGTTCTGAACCTACCTGTGAAGCACGCAAAAGGCTCTCAGAATCCTCGCATCGACTTGATTTCGAAGGCTGCAGCCCCGTCTGTACAGGGCTTCGTCGGTACTGCTCCACTAAATCCAGAACAATTGTATTTGGACAATAGTTTTGTGTGGGACATTTTGATTGTGATTTGGACATCCAAGATGGAGGGCGACGTCTACGCGAGAACCCAACTGGATATCTGTGAGTGGGCTTGCAACTGTATTACTTCCTCACTGAGCTAGATATGGAATCTAATTCATTAGTTGGTACATCGCATTGGGCAACTCCCAAAAACCATACTCGCTCGTCTCACAGAGGAGCAAACATATTAGTTTACCAGAACTAAACAAGATTTACTTATTAGCCTGCAAAATGTGGTAAACCTTCAAGCTGACAAAGCCAAAAAACGGAAAAGATGTTGGTCTACGAAAAGTCCAAACCCTTATAACAAGACCCATTCTGCCACAATACATAGAGAGCAGAACAAATGTATTCCATTTATACTAGACGCTATAACTTGGAAATGGATCTAGTGCTATCGTTGTGGAGCATCGTCTCAAATCTGTCATTGGAATGTCAGCGAGAATAAAGCGGATTCCAGTCGGCAAAGTGTGTGTATAGTGCCTATAGTATACAACGAGCACTCTCTGTCACCAACCCGCACTGGGCGGGCAGTGCGAGCGTAATGGGCTTTCTCTCTCTCTCACACACACACACTTATATTCTAAGTTTTGTCCCAGCAGTGGACCGGAATATATAGATTTGAGCGTAATGACAACATTTTAATAATGTTTTACCATACAGTAGGTATATTTGTTTAAATCATGAAAAATATAAATTGTATGTTGGTTGCCAAACATGAAAATAAGTTTTTTTACTCCCTTAAGTATGGCCTCTATGGATAGGTGTTATAAAGTTATAATGAGGTTTCTAGAAAAATAACGGCCTTTTTGGGTGAGTTATTGCATGTCTTTGGCTCATAAAACATAGTTTTAAAACATAAATTAAATGGATATCAAAATGTAACAAAACTATTACAATACTATCTACATTGATGTAAGATCGTACATCAATGACTAGCGATCAACCAACTCATAAACTAGTGAATCCTGGACCAATACCGACCAAGTTAATGTGCTGATCTGCCCGCATCAACCCTAAAACAAGTTAATGTGCTGATCTGCCCGCATCAACCCTAAAACAAGTTAATGTGCTGATCTGCCCGCATCAACCCTAAAACAAGACACAAGTTCAAAAACAAGAAACCCGGAAAACCACGGTCGGGTAAAAATTAGCCTATTACACTCTTGCGATGAAGACGAATCGATTCAAAATCGGGCCAAATTTTAGTTTGAACACATAACCCTTCCTTTGCTTTGCCGCAGTCGGGTAAAAAAATTGCCTATGACACTCTATACCTGGGCCTGGATTCTGTATGACCACTCACGCCAATTCCACGCGAATTCCACGCCGATTCCACGCTGCCTGCGTGGAATCACGAACAAATTCCACGCAGGCGGCGTGGAATTGGAGTGGAATTGGAGTCTTAAAATTAGGGAATTAGGCCCCTGAAGTCGAATCGATTGACACCTCGCTTGTCAATCAAACAATAATCAATAGGGGCGACGCTATGGTGAAATATCCACATAACTACATACAAAGATACATAATACATACATACATACATAGATTGTTAAACTCATTACCCTTCCCTTGCTTTGCTGTAGTCGTGTAAAAATGATATAGTGAGAGATATAAACCAACAATCAATTGCGCATTACACAAAAACGATAGGTCTGCAATGCGGTTACCGTCGTTGGTCTTTGTAGTTGGCATGGCCACGGAACCCCAAGTCTCTGCGTGCCTGATTCTTACTTGGCCAGTTTTTTAGTAATAACCGTTCAAATTTTCAAACTAAAATATAAATTGCTGCGTGCGTACCCATTGTTAGAATTCTAGCTAAAAATATTCGTTCCCTATCAAAATATTCATTTTTCTGAGTTGACAGAGCCATGAATCAACAAAAGTGACGCGAGCATGAATCGGTAATAGTCGTGTGAAAAATGAAAACTATTTCAGTTGCAACCTTTGAATAGCAAACCTAAAATACTGTCCTATTTATATTTTTACTAAATTTGCCACTAAACTGTAGTGGCATAGGAAATGACTGTCCAAGATGAGATTCGTGTCCTCGTATACAGGGTTCGGGGTACCGTGCTTCAAATAATTTCATATTTGATTGACGGACGCCTGCTTTAGCAAGAAAAAGGAAGGAATAAAAAAATAAGTTCATTGAACTTAATAGCCGCAAAACTAATTTCATGAACCGAAAAATTTGGTTGATTAGTAATAGAAAATTCTGAATATGTAAAAACTAGATGTACCTAGGTAGAAGTTTGTATATGTTGTGTAAGAGTGGTTATGTATATTTTACAATAAGTTTATTATTTCTACGTCTAGTATCTATTGAGCCGTAACAATATTCGTTGAAAATAGCGGTGCCTCAAACAGACACTACAATACAATGATACATACCTACACACCCTAAACTTATAACACCTCTCTCTTTTGAGTTCACAGGTTAAAAAACCAAAGCTCGAAAAAAACTTCTTCGTATCAATAGCTGAAAATTTAGGCAACTATATGGTGTTGTACCAAAACTTGGCAACCTCCACTGCTTGATCAGTGGTCAAGTTAAGGTCTTGTATAGAACAAGGGGCCGGATATACTCGTAAGGGGCAACAGAGAAGTTATTCCATACGTGTTATTCCAGGACCAAAAGTTCCTATAACGTACAATATACTATTTTTCTTCAAAATTCGTTCGTCAGTCAAAAAGTTTTTTATCGATTGCTCAGCTTCTACGCATCGGAATGAGATACCAAGTACCCCAGTTTTTAAGTCAAAACCTTAGCTATCCACTGTAAAACCGCATCACAATCGGTCCAGTAGTTTTTACGTGATGCGTGAACAAATATACAGACAAACAAATAGACAGAGGCGATATTTATAATTTTTATATTCTTGTTCAGTAGCTTAGTTTAAGTACCCTAGACCATATTTTTTTTAAATATATTCTTTGTACTGACTATTTTGTTCCTATTGCTTTTATTATAAGTAGGTATAGATAGATAGATAGATAGATGATTTTAAATTGATGTTCTTGTTGTTTATAAGTTATTTATATAATGGAGAGAAGGAAAGAATGGAATAAGTTATGAAACATTGTTTTACATTATTATGAGTTTTTAAAACAATTAATTGTATAAATTGTTTTTTGACATGCGACATGTAGCATGGACTACCAACAAAATTTTCATTTTCATATACCTACCCCATTGGTGCATGTTTTCTCGACAGGGGCCAACCCCGGCGATTAGGATCATTCAGATTGGCCACTGGAGAGTATGCCCTGGCGGAAGGATTTCTACTGGGGTTATAAAAGTGGGATCACGTGTTTTGCTTGCCACAGTTCGCATCTTCGCTTAGCAGGATCAGATTTCAGTGCTGCTGCATTTCTTAATAAGCTTTTACTGTTTTCAATAAATTGAAATAGATTGTTATTTCTGAATAGTCGATTTCGTTTCAACATTAAAAAAACTGCATAATAATAACAGTTAGGTACATATAGAATAGAATTATGTTCGATTATCGGAGGTAAATTATAAAAGATACCGTTAACTTTTAAGAGTGCGTGCAGTGTCTATAGATGAGATGTTGTCTGTGTTCTACATAAAAAGCTTTTTCAACGTGGTACACCACACTTACAGGAATAGAAAAACACAGTTTTCCATACTGGGTTATGAAAAGAATGGCACAGTATTGGTAAATTTTAATAATTAATAAAAATAAACTAGCGAGCCTTACAGTAGTCGCATATATGATGTGTAACATATGATTCAAGTTCTCTTTTATCGTCGCTATTCAAGCTCTGTTTTATCATCGCTCGGTTCAAGCTCTGTTTTATATTTATTATATAAATACTTCGTCCGCGCATACTACAGTTTATCGCGAAAAAAGCATACTATGTTCTTCTAGAATATTAAAAACCAATGCAAAAGTATACAACAACGCTCTTGATGTTTTTTGACAGACTTGTTAATATTTCGTTTCTATGACTACCATTCCTTTCAACCAACATTTTCCAATTTTCCCGCAGAAACTTACCATTTTTCCTGATAAAAAGTATCCCATGTTTTATTACAAAGTATAAAATAATATATCTCCAATCCAGATTTCATCAAAATCCGTCCAGCCGTTCATCGCGTGAAAGCTCCCCAAACAAACAAACAGACAGACAACGTTTCACTTTTATACAATGTGTCTGGTCACCGGTGTCGGAGACTTAAGGGGGGTTAAATATGGGGATTTTTATCGACAAATCACTATCTCGATTTTCTCTTGGCCTCTCCATACTAAAATGGCAGCCATTTTGTTTTTTTTACTTCGCAGCTCAGACGCCTACACTGATTTAATCATTGCTATCGATGTAGACGTCTTAGGAAGACGAAAGAGGTATCATTTGAAAGCTAACAATGAAGACAATCAATTTATGATACATTTTATTCAATATCTTTTTCACAAAATAACATAACAATATTAACAAAATAAAAATCGTATATATTTATTGCATTTTTTTTAGTTTTTTAAATTTTTTATGAAAACTAACCTGTCAAGCTATTTTTTTTAATTTTATTATCATAGTACAAGATATTTCCATTAAAATAAATCTTACATCAAGGTCCTAAGTTAAATATTTTCGAAGCTATGATGGTTTAAATGTGACCCTTAAAAACTCTATTAATAGCACACGTCAAAGCTATGATGATTGGGATGGGAAAAGGCAAGAAAAGAACAAAGTAAAACCATTAATTATCATTTATTAATTTAATACCATCTAAACTAGGTACTACTGCCACGATTCAAAATGTCCTCCGTTTTGTTGTAGACAAGCAGTTGCCCTAATTGACACATGTTGTGTAGCTCTTTTTATCATGGCTTTGTCCGCCCTCATTACATCCCCGACTTGTAATATTTTTTCAATTAGTTCTTCTCTTGTGTTGGGCACGTTAACGTACACTTTCTGCTTTATTGTGCCCCATAAAAAATAATCTAGGGGTGTCAAATCCGGGGAACGCGGCGGCCAAGCAATCGTCCCACCTCGTCCAATCCATGTTGGATATGTGTTGTTTAAGTAATTTCTCACATTTACCGCAAAGTGTGCCGGAGCTCCATCTAATTGGAGTATCATTCTTGCCATATACGTCAATGGCAATTCGCTTAATGCGTCTTGATAGTCATTCTGCAGGAATTCCAAAAATCTTGGGCCATTTAATGTAGCGGGCAAAATAAGAGGCCCAATAAGGATATCGTCTATCATTCCAGCCCAAACATTTACCGAAAACTTGTGCTGAAAGCTACTGGGTCTCACTGCATGCGGGTTTTCTTGGAGCCACAGGTGGTCGTTCCGATGATTTGTGTATCCAGATCTTGTAAAAGTTGCTTCATCGGTCCACATAATCCTCTTTAAAAAATTGGGATTGGATCGCGCTTCTCGTAATATCCACGAAGAAAAAACTGTCCTTCGGGCGACGTCAGGTCCAATTAAATCCTGGACTCTTCTAAAATGGAATGGATGCAATCCTTGCCGTTTTAAAATCTGCCAAACTGACCATTTCGATAGACCGAGTCTAATTGCAATGTGACGGACACTCAGTTGTGGGTCTTGCGTTATTAAATCCAACACCTCTTCTTCCTCTCGCGGAGACACTAAACGAGTACGTTGGTTAGCGGGTCTTCTTATTCCATATTCGGAGAGATTCGAGTGCAATCTGATGAACGTGCGAGCATTCGGCGTAGGTCTATCAGGGAATCTTCTCGCATACTCTCTTACAGCAGCATTCGCGTTCCCGTCGCAAAATCCATACACAAAATGGATGTTGGCCACGTCGCGGCTTGAAAAATGACGCTCTTCCATTTCAGTTAACGAAAGTTAACTAAAATAACAAAACGAGTCCAAAACACAAAGCAGATGTTAGAAAATAGCAACGCACAGTACTTCGGCAGATAAGAATGTAATCACAACGCTAGGCGAGGGACGACTACCTGTAATTGTATCCTGACCTGAGTAGAGCCGCAATTTTGTCTCATTCACACCCTATACATGTCTCTTTCTAACATGTTGTCAAAGAACAGCTGCCTGTCTTACGACACGCCAATTGAATGTGGGGTCTTGAGTCTATTGTTTGACGTGTGCTATTAATAGAGTTTTTAAGGGTCATATTTAAACCATCATAGCTTCGAAAATATTTAACTTAGGACCTTGATGTAAGATTTATTTTAATGGAAATATTTTGTACTATGATAATACAATTAAAAAAAATAGCTTGATAGGTTAGTTTTCATAAAAAATTTAAAAAACTAAAAAAAATGCAATAAATAAATACGATTTTTATTTTGTTAATATTGTTATGTTATTTTGTGAAAAAGATATTGAATAAAATGTATCATAAATTGATTGTCTTCATTGTTAGCTTTCAAATGATATCTCTTTCGTCTTCCTAAGACGTCTACGTCGATAGCAATGATTAAATCAGTGTAGGCGTCTGAGCTGCGAAGTAAAAAAAAACAAAATGGCTGCCATTTTAGTATGGAGAGGCCAAGAGAAAATCGAGATAGTGATTTGTCGATAAAAATCCCCATATTTAACCCCCCTTAAGTCTCCGACACCGGTGACCAGACACATTGTATATTGGTGTGGATGCTGGCACCGCGCGCGCGCTAATTGTTACACTTTTACAAAATTATTCCAATAGATTTTAGGAAAGTGAGAGGAATGATGTTACACATAAAAAAACTTATATTATTATTATATTAATCCATAACAATATATAAAAGTGAAACGTTGTGTGATTGTTTGTTTGTTTCCACGCGATGGTGGCTGGACGGATTTTGATGAAATTTGGAACAGAGTTAGCTTATACCCTAGAATAAAACATAGGATACTTTTTTTCCCGGAAAATTGTAAGTTTCCAAGGGAAAACTGGAAAAACTAGAAAAATGTTGATTACTCGCTGTAAGAAACGGTTGCCATGGAAACAAAATAACAAGTATGTCAAAAAAATACAATAGCATTGGTGCTATATTCTACTTTCGCGATAAACAGTAGTCCGCGCGCGCGGGAAAGCTACTCGTAGTATACAATATACATACATATGAAACAGTATCGTGATATGCCTATTGACTAACAGACAACGCTCAACCTAAACCGGTGGCCTAGAGATTTGTTTGGACGAAATATTCCTTGAGTACCCTAGCTAGAGGTACACTAATAAGGTCTTTTTTTTAATTTTATCCCTAAAGGGGTTTACCCCTTAGGTGACAAAAGTATGCACGCGGGCATATCTGTAGGGCGCGGCTCCTTTTGAATATTTGTACGCCATAAGTAGACGTTGTCGTAAATATTCTACTGCCTAGCACCTCCTAAATGTTTACCAATTGTACCAACGCTTTTGACAGATGAAATATTCATTCACTAACTCAATGTTTCCAGTGAATACATTTCTTTTAGAAGCTATATTAATTGGATCTAGGTTTGAACGTTCAAACTTCAGTTTTCTCCATTTCCGATACCCGATATTTGCTATTCCACCGCGGATCAAGCAATGGCATACCAAATCGCATCAGTGCCGCGTCGCGGCGCCGATTGGCGACGCCAGGCACGGCGCCGGTTTCAAATGACAATTTCAGTGCGAGTATCGATGTCGAGGCTCCGCCGGTTTAACTGGACAGTTTTGTTTGAAGGCTTTATTCGACAGTAGCCCTCTGTGTTTACATTTCCAGTGGGAATTGCACGCTGTTTCAGGATGAAAATAAGGCTAACTTAAATCTTGGTAAAAAAAAAACGTTCGACGTTCTCTCGTATCCATAACGTATTTATTTTTTGTTGCCTGACTTCGGCAAAGCAAGGGAAGGGTAATGAGTTTCACAGTCTGTGTATGTATATATTATGTATTAGGGTATTTAGATGTTTGACTATAGTGTCACCCCTAATGGTCGATTCGTCTTTAGGTATAGTATCATGGGCAATTTTTTTTCTCGGCTATTGCGAAACAAATGTAGGGTTATGTGTTTAAACTAAACACTTGGTCCGATTTTGACAAGCGAGGTATCAATCAATTCGTCTTCATTTATAAGTGTCATATGCTTTTGTTACCCGGCTACTGCTAATCAAAGGAAGGGTTATGTGTTCAAACTAATAACTTGGACCTATTTTGACATGCGAGATATCAATCGATTCGTCTTCATTGTCTTTTTTCTGATCGTAGTTTGGTTTTAGTATTTCAAGTTATGTTCTGTTTTGTTTACTTTATTCTGCTACCATGCTTGTCATAGTTATAGCTATGACGAGCATGGTAGCAGAATAAATAATAGTTACCCCGGTCCTTGAAATACCCAGATTCAGAGCAAAATATAAAGTCTCATCTCGTTTCATTTTAAATTTATATATAAACTTGTAGGCCGTTACAAAACAAACGTGGAGCCTACTTTATTGCCAGCAACCTTTAATGTGAAGCGTGTGTTGTGTGTGTATGAGTTCTATAAAAACACGTTAGCGAAATAACTTATTTAACCTTTTCAAAAGTCATGAACTCTTTTAAAACACGCAAGACCTCACCACGATATAAATAAGTATTGCCACTCATAACTTTAAAACTTTCTAAAACCGTCTACATAATGTCTAAAAATCCGTATAAACGTATCTGCGATCCATTCTCCAAACTCCGTACCTATATTTTATTTCTGACGGCTCATTTATTTCGCTGGTTCGATTTATTTGCGTACAAAAATTGGTTACGTTTATTTGTTTCCATTGCTGAATTGTAGCGTTTATTTGAGTTCTGTCATTCCTGAATTACGAAATTTTGTGAACACTCGACTGTTAAATTTAATTATTCTGCTTTGAAACGAGCGGCGACCGATGATAAACTACGTCTATAAAATTAAGTACAGCCGTTTTATTTTAGCGGTAGGTACTTAGAAATTAATCTTACAGTTATATCTCTGTTAAATAATTCACTTTGCTGGAGACTTCACAAATCGTTTGAGAAAATGTAGAGACTGACGTCAAATATATTTAAAAAAAAACTACTGAAAAGGTTTGATTACATTTGTAGCCCTTTCAAATAATTAAAAAACTTCCAAATTGGTTTAGAAAACGTGGAGATATAAAAAAAACAACATTGAGAACCTCCTGAATTTTAAAGTTGATTAAAAGTGCATTATAAGCGGCTGCGGTATTAGACATTCTAGTTTCTTTAAGGGCCGGTTCCTATATAAAAAACGAACCGTTTTCGCTTACTCGTCAGCTTTTGACATAAACGCCATACAAAAAACGTCAAAAAGTAAGAGACGTTGAAAAAACGACTCGTTTCATTTTTATAGGAATGGGGCGTTAATCACCTGACTCGTATTGTAATACATGATATACCTACACTAAAATATTACACAAGTTTTGTTAGCTTGCTTAGAACTACATAAGTGAAGCTATAACTCCTTAATGACACATACATATCATCTCCTATTTCCGTTCCCACTGTTGGGATTGGGATGCAGGCCTTCTCTCAGAGCCAGGATGGGCCATAGTCCACCACGATGACCCAGTGCGGATTGGTGGATGTCCCATGTCCTTGAAAAATGAGGTTATTTAATAATGATAATGAGGTTCTTTAATAATGAGAATCAATCATAGGGATCAAATCTCTCTAATTTACATTAATAATAATCAACACTTTATTGCACCAGAATTAAAGGAAGAAATATATACATGAATTCGTTCTAAAAACAGGCACAGTGGACGGTCTTATCGCTAAAAGCAATCTCTTCCAGACAACCTTTGCATGGACAGAAACTATTACTCGTTATTAAGTTATTAAAAAAGAACGGTGTTTCAAAACAATACAATAAATGATCCAAAAATATATATGACTATAAAAAAACTGTTATTTATTGAACTGTTGCGTTGTTTATTGAATGTTATAGTCAATAAACTGTTATTTATTGAACTGTTGCGTTGTTTATTGAATGTTATAGTCAATAAACTGTTATTTATTGAACTGTTGCGTTGTTTATTGAATGTTATAGTCAATAAACTACATAAACCATATTTACATCATCATCATCATCATCATCATCATCATCATCATCATCATCATGTCAGCCTTTAGAAGTCCACTGCTGAACATAGGCCTCCCCCAAAGAGCGCCATGACGAGCGATCCTGTGCCACCTCCATCCACCGACTTCCTGCGATGGCTACAATGTCGTCGGTCCATCGTGTGGGGGGTCTCCCCACACTTCGCTTGCTTGTTCGTGGTCGCCATTCGAGAACCTTTATTCCTCAGCGGTTGTCGGTTCTGCGAACTATATGGCCTGCCCATTGCCACTTCAACTTGCAAA
This sequence comes from Alsophila aescularia, assembly GCA_946251855.1. Classification (NCBI taxonomy): domain Eukaryota; kingdom Metazoa; phylum Arthropoda; class Insecta; order Lepidoptera; family Geometridae; genus Alsophila; species Alsophila aescularia. Next base: position 13,121,039 of record OX276385.1, read on the forward strand.
CTCTGAGAGCTATGTCGGTAACCTTCGTTCTTCTACGGATTTCCTCATTTCTGATTCTATTTTATATTTACTTATAAAAGATAAATACAACTAAAATACATAACATATACTTAAATAAATAATATAATGCCTAGTATATATCAAATATAAATAAAACGGCAAAAAATTCACGAAATAGAAGATCGGAAATACTTCGTCCTTCGTCTGGGAATGTTATGCCGACAAGCCGCGACGAGCGCTACGAACGTCAGCACGCAACTGATGACGAGTGCGTGGCGCGGGCGGCCCAGTGGGCGGCAACAATAAGAAATTCTAAAAGGAAATAAATAAGAAATAATAGGAATTTTTAATATGAATTTCACTCGCGTTAGTTTTCAAAATCAAATAGTATAAATATATATATATATATATATATATATATATCAGTTTAGGTATGGAAAAAAAAAAAAACAATGAGCTTCAATGGAAAGGTAGGAGTGGAACACTGCATCTACACAGAAAACAGAACCGTGACATACCTACTGATTGACGACCGGTTGGTCTAGTGGCTAGAAACCCTAGGTACGAAATCAAACGGTCGCGGGTTCGAATCCTGCAAGGTGCAATCATTTGTGTGATGAGCAGAAATGTTTGTTTCCGAGTCATGGATGTAATATTGTTATCTATTTATGTTTATCCGTTGTCTAGTGCCCATAGTACAGGGTATCCTAGTTTGGGGCTAGGTAATTGGTGTGAAATTGTCCCGAATATATTATATTATTATTGGCCGACTGACTGACAGACAACGCACAGCCTAAGCCGGTGGGCCTAGAGATTTTAAATTTCTGGGAAATATTCCTTTAGTATCCTAGTGTTTTTTTGAAATTACTCCCTAATGGGGTGGACGGAAAGTTTGTACGCGGGCAATGCTGCGGGTGCGGCTAGTAACTTATAAATCCTAATGATTGATCCTCGATTGGTGCCATACCATACTACATGGCTGCTATTTTTCGCATTCGCATTTGTGCCGGTTAGATTCCCGCAAAGGTAAGCAACTTTACAAAAAAATATGTATGTGGTGTTACTTTGTTACTTACTTATAACTAGCACAAATCCATACCAATATATAAAAGTGAAACCTTGTCTGTTTGTTTGGGGAGCTTTCACGCGATAACTGCTGATTTTGATGAAATTTAGAATGGAGATAGCCTATACCTACCCTGGAATAAAATATATCCAGGAAAATTGTAAGTTTCCACAGGAAAACTGGAAAATGTTGATTACTCACTGTAAGGAACGGTTGCCATCACAGAATGGTCTGTGGTTGCCATGGAAACGAAATAACAAGTCTGTCAAAATACATTGTTGCTATACCAACTTTTGCATTGGTTTTTAATATCCTAGAAGAACATAGGATGCTTTTTTGGCGATAAACAGTAGTCCGCGCGTACGCGGTCGCGGGCAGGAAAACTAGTTAAAATAATATAGATTCCCGATCCCCCATTATAGCTAAGAACCGTTTCGAACACATCAGCTTTAAAACAAAAAAAAACCTTATTAAAATCGGTCTATTCGTTTGGGTGCTACGATGCCACAGACCGACATACATACATACACATACACCGTAAACTTATAACACCCCTCTCTTTTAGCGTTCGGGTGTTGTTTCAAATGTTTCCTTGGAGAAAAATTTGAAAGGTTCAATATTGAGGGGATACTTTCCCTCCTGGTCCCTTTCGAACTTTCTATCCTGTATAAGTCATTGGTGCAGGGACAAGGTTTTGAGCCGTACCGTGTAATTGTGAAGAGCTACACCACTTCCTATCCGCACTAATATATAAAAGTGAAACATTGAATGTTTGTTTTTTTGTTTGTTTGTTTGTTGATTTTGATGATTTTTTTTATGTAGATACTGTACATGACAGAGACCAACACATAGTACTATTTATCACAGAAAAAGGAAAGTCGTCACTGGAAAACGGGAAAATTTGAATATAGGTACTGTACAATACAGAGATTAACATAAAATACAATTATCCCGGAAAATGGAAAGTTCACACCGGAAATTGAGAAAATTTTGGTAGATTGGTTGTACTCGCTTTCACAACAAAATGGCTAAACTGATTACGATTACAAAATGCCACTTGCCCACTAATCCATACCAATATATAAAAGTGAAACGTTGTCTGTTTGTTTGGTTTGCTTTCACGCTACAACGGCTAGAATGTTTTTTTTTATACCATAGAGACCAACATAGGATACTTTTTATCCCGGAAATTGTACACGCGGGCATATCCTCCGGGCGCAGATAGTTTGATCATATTTTGGAAAGTTTTTAAGTCTAGTTACGAAAACTACGAAATAAAGAGTTCTGGTCGATTTGACCAACTTAAACGTTCCATCGCGATGAAGCTACTCTAGGATAAAGTTCGCGTGAAAGTTTAAGAATTAATAATTTAAATTATAAGGACACATTTAATTTATTCGGTCCGTAACGAACTTGTTACCATGAACGTTTTCATAATTAAATTGTGAGGAACAAGCTTAACGGCTTTGAAAATAAACTTCGTCGAAAATTATAATTATTCTACATTCGATTTATAGACTTTTGATGACCTTTTTACCCGACTACAGCAAAGCCAGGGAAGGGTAATGAGTTTAACAGTCTATATATGTATGTATGTATGTATGTATGTATGTATCTATCATTCTATGTGGATGTTCCGCCATAGCCTCGCCCCTATTAATACGAATTTGATAAACGAGATATCAATCACTTCGTCATCGTCGCAAGATTGTCATAGGCTATTTTTTACCCGACCGTAGTCGGGTTTTAGTTTTTAAACTTTTGTCTTCATAAGTACCTAATCCACTAAATTAGCTGTACCTAAGAATAGAATAAACCGTTATTTACATGATGTAGCTAGTTGTGCAAATTAATACAAGATTGAACATTGATTTTAAACTGTACTATTCGCCTGCAACTTCGTCCGCGCGGACTTAAAAAAGCCAAACTTGGTCAACTTTGTACGCGAATACGTCCGTGTGGATTATTCAAGGAAGTTATATGTACTTGCGTACAAATAAAACGATATCTCTCATATAAAAAAGTGGTCTCACCGAAAACTTAATATAAAAAGAAAATGCGAGAAAAGGAAGTATACGGAGGATCGGAAGTCTCTTTCTCTCTCGTACAAAGTTTCAGAGTTTTCGCACAGACTAAAATAAACTTTCGAAATAATCATTACAAAGACAACTGTACCAAAGAGGTCACCTATTTAATATATTTACATAGTACATCCTCTTTGGTGTCAGATGAAATTTTATATACTATTCTGGAAGTTAAAGAAGTTCTTGTCCTGTTTTTTTTCGAATATTTGCTGTCATCTGAGATTGGCACCATAAATAAGAAAGAGACAACAAGGGCTTCCGCTCAGTCTTTTTTTATTCTTAAATCGTTTTCAAGGTCAAATAATCGATACCCCGTTTTTTCTTTGAAGATATCTCTTCAGTTGTACGTAAGTACATATAACTTCCTTGGGATTATTTAAATGCGCTTGTTTATATGTATGTATCTATCTATGTATCTATCTACTTATGTATTTCTGTCTGTCCTGGAATCTTGCAATTCAAGTTTCAAACACTTCCCGATTAGCTATCCTGCTGAAACTTGCAGGGTAGCTCACAGACCAATGACAATGCACATAAAAAAATAAAAAAGTTTTTATCCGGCACATAAGCAAAACCTCTTTTTATTATTTATTTAAATATTTTTAAATTATATTTATTGCTTATAAATGCCATTTTGGGACTGTTTTAGAACAAATCAAATCTATATTCAAATAATAGGTAGCTATTTTATTTTTAGCAAAACATAATAATTTAGTTTTTTTTAAATCTAAAGCAAGTAACTGCTATCTAATCTGTGGCTAAAGCTTGGTACTAACAAATTGCTAACACAAAGCAGAGCTCCAAAATTGCATTCAACTTTACCTAAGTCCACTAAACGTTCTGATCTGAACATTGAACATGACAACTTAGTCTTCCGACTGCACAATCGCCTGCTCGTATAGTCATAGTAGAACAGTCGTGTTTGACAAGTTAGCGCACCTGCGTTTGAACACCAGGTTAGTCTAGGTTTAAAGTTCCGCTATGAATACTCGATTAAATCGCGGTTATAAGTTTGAATGTGCTTCTTCCGGTTTTAGTTTTGAACACGTACCTACGCCTCAACTATTTAACCGCTGAGTTGCAATCACGTGACTAAAAAGTGTGAAAACTGGTCACTTGGTAAGCAAAGTAGCGCATAATGTATTAGAAAGTAGATTAATATCAAAATAAATAATTGGTCAGTCCTGAAAAATGTTTGTTCCATCAGGTTGGCAAAATTACTACATTCGTGTCAAGAATTTATTTAGCTATGGTTTGCTGCGATAAATTTAGAACCTAACCACATAGAAACAGAGTTAAGGCCAGCCTCCAAGGTTACATTTTCTCACTCCCCACTCCCCTACCACCTCCCCTACACTCTGCCACCTGCTACCCGCAATAAGCACTGAAGTGCCTGCGTAACCAGGTTGAATATTGCGAGCGCTGTTTGAACACACAATTTAGCTCGGAACCATATTACGTATGTCCCAAAAGTTATTTATTTTATTGGCAGGTTAATAATTTAGCTAGGTAAATTTTGTCTAAACATTACATGATCAACTATATTTTCTTGATGTGAGATTTATTTTAGAGATGAAACTTAAGCCGTTGAGTAGAAAAATGTAAATATTACTGAAAATAACGTAATTTTTGATAAGAAAATGTATCGAATGAAATTCTGTAAATCATGTTTTTGTCTAAGTCCTAGAGAGATAAAGATCTCAAAAACATGTATGTTAAGTTTCACATTTATCAGGTTTGTGGTTGACCCAGCATATTTATGGAAAAAACCCTTAAAAAGCAGAGCCTGGTTTTAAAGGCATTTGGCAAAAAAAAACATTTTGCATCATTTGTGCGGCAAAGACAAGACCACTCAAAAAAAAATGTCTTGGGCCTGCAGTCTCGACATATGGATAGTGATTGCTTTCAACCGAAATCAGTACATACCGATGACATTGATCATGATTGACATCGATATTTGGCAGAGACTACCAAATTTTGTTATAATCAGACTTTGCAACCGATTTCGGTTGTAAAGCGATCGCTGTCGTTATCGAGACTGTTACAATACGTTAGTTGAGCGGCTAAGTAAGTTGTTGACTTACTCCAAAGCTATAGCTTATGTCTAAACGCTTGAAGTTTTCTGTTTGAACAGAATCTACCAACCTTAAAACTATTTAGGCAAAGTTATTTTATGGCCCTCGAGCGGCCTGACAAACTCTGACACCAAAAGCAAACGATAAATAAACAAACAATAGATAAATTTTACGAAATACTGTTTTTACCTATTTACAAAACTCTGCATTTATCAGACGTAATGCAATTCCTACAAAAATGACCGTTGCACAGAAATGATACAAAAAACTTAAGGAGGGAAAAAAAATAAGGAGGCGAAATGATATTATTTCGTGCGTAGTTCGCATCTGCATGACACCAGGGCCATTATTCTCTATGAACAGTCACACGCGTAACGCGTCTCGCTGTGGAATCGTTCGGAAAAGTACGGCAATTCTCGAACATGCACAAACAATTCCACTTAGATATCTTAACGCGGCGCGTTACGTGGCCGAGTGGCAATAGAGAATAAGGTCCCTGTGCGAGAAGAGATGAGCACACAAAACAAAGGAAGACCTTAAAACAATCATATATTTCTTAAACATGTATTAGAGTTCCGTAGTCAAACAAGGAAATCCTATAGTTTGGCCATGTCCGTCTACCAGTCTATATGTCACAGCCATTTTATTTAAGAGCGTTTAACACTGCAAAGTTGAACTTTGGCACATGTGTAGATATTTATAACCTCATAGGAGTATGGAAACACACTTACTTGAAAATTTAAGAAGAAAACAATATATTGTTGTACCCCAAGGGGTCTCCATGAAAAGGTATTTTAAAATTTTTATGAGGTTTCTTTGACAGTTTTTTTTTCTAATTGGTTCCGTTTACAAAATATTTGGCTCAAAAGTGAGCTCTTCCCTTGAGTTGCATGCCCCCCCTAAATCATAAAATACAGAACTAAAAATGTGAAGAAATCTAGGGTAAAAAAAATGAACAAAATAAAAATATGTAGCTTACTTCCGCCAAAACTGTAAGTCAGACAAATGATAAATGGTAAAATTAACACAAGTAAAACCCCACGCTAAACAAAACCCAACCCCAGATTGAACTAATGAAAAAAAAAAAAAAAAAAAAACACTTATATACAAATAATATATATAAATATATATACACAATAAAAAACTCCCAAGCTAAACAAACCCTACCCAAATACAAGTATCGAAACACTTATATATTCATATACATATAATATAAAAAAACACAATGAAAAAACATATACCTCGATCCAAATACCAAACGTCTGACATCAATACGACACGTGTTTCGCCTCTGCACGAGGCATCTTCGGGTGATGTTGACTCGTCGAATGCTGGACTGAGTTGAGATCGAGGTATATGTTTTTTTCATTGTGTTTTTTTATATTATATGTATATGAATATATAAGTGTTTCGATACTTGTATTTGGGTAGGGTTTGTTTAGCTTGGGGGTTTTTTATTGTGTATATATATTTATATATATTATTTGTATATAAGTGTTTTTTTTTTTTCATTAGTTCTATCTGGGGTTGGGTTTTGTTTAGCGTGGGGTTTTACTTGTGTTAATTTTACCATTTATCATTTGTCTGACTTACAGTTTTGGCGGAAGTAAGCTACATATTTTTATTTTGTTCATTTTAAATATGGATTTCCGCAAAGTAACGCCTGAATCTATCAATTATATCAAATCTAGGGTACCTATCGCATTATACGAATTTACTAACCAAATTGTCACGGCTAGAGTAGGAACCAATCTTTATGACGGCTGTGAAATTAGGTGCAAGGCGCTGCGCAATAGCTAATTTTAGGTATAAGCGGGCTTTGGAGAGGTGAGAGGCCGGGGCATACCCTCCCGCTGTACTTGTGTGCACGCTACATCTGTACGCTGCACACATGCGTGCGATTCTGTTCAAGTACAGTCTAGTTAGTTATTTTATTAAAGTTGTTCAATCAATAAAATTCACCAACACAATATCAGCATATTCCGATATCAATATTATTATGTGTTGACGTATGTTAACATAATATCATGATTGGTTAAAAATTAATGTTAAGCATTAAGGTTCAACGCTAATTTAGCTACTAAAAACATAACTATAGGTATTTTTTTATCATTCCATTATTTGTATGTAGGTACATACCACTTTTTTTTTTCAATCATTACATTATTTGCATTTGACATGTAAGTAAGTATGGCTTATGTAGTTTATTAAATATCTATATACTTATAGTCATTTTTATTTTGCATGATTTATTGTATTGTTTTGCACCACCGTACTTTTTTATTTCGTAATTTCTGTGCATCCATAGGTTGTCTGGAAGAGATTGCTTTTAGCGATAAGACCACCCGTTGTGCCTATATTTAAAATAAACTCTTTTATATATGTTTCATAATTCTTGTGTAATAAGGTGTTTATTATTAATATTATGTTCTACAAGTAGGTAGTAAAAAATGTACTCTAATAATTGCGAACCTTATTGTACCAGCGCGAAGTCGCACTCGCAGCGCGCTTCACAGCCGCCATAAAGATAGGTTCCTACTATACCTAAGATTTGGCCTTGGCTATCATATGGAACGCTAAGTCTATGCGTGTCCGACACGCACTTGGCCGGGTTTTTAATAAGCTTACTAATAAGTGTATATTTTTATTAAGCTTACCAATAAGTGTATATTTCACAACTATGTTTTTAATAAGCTTTCTAATAAGTGTATATTTTTAATAAGCTTACTGATAAGTGTATATTTCACAACTATGTTTTTAATAAGCTTACTGATAAGTGTATATTTTTATTAAGCTTACCAATAAGTGTATATTTCATAACTATGTTTTTTAATAAGCTTACTAATAAGTGTATATTTTAATTCAGCTTACCAATAAGTGTATATTTCACAACTATGTTTTTTTAATAAGCTTACTAATAAGTGTATATTTGTAATAAGCTTACTAATCAGTGTATATTTCATAACTATGTTTTTAATAAGCTTACTAATAAGTGTATATTTTTATTAAGCTTACCAATAAGTGTATATTTCACAACTTTGTTTTTTAATAAGCTTACTAATAAGTGTATATTTTAATAAGCTTACTAATAAGTGTATATTTCATAACTATGTCTTTTAATAAGATTACTAATAAGTGTATATTTCATAACTCAGGAAATACTGGTTTTATCACAATTTATTCGATTGTATCAAAACAACCACCACGAAATCGACCCAGTGACCCGTAACAAAACGCGTACAGCACGAGTTACACGCTACTATCTAACAACCTGTCGGGTGCAGGCCCTGACAAATGATACGTGAACTAAAGGCGGAAAGGGCGGATAAAATCAGTAACCTATCGTTAAAATAAAAGTTAATCTCTTTGACCGGTCGGTACCTCGCCGTTAGGGGTGTCGTAGCCTGCAATAGAGTAAATGGGTATGGGTCCCAGAAATGATACCAAATTTCCTAAGGCATTTGCCATGTCCTGAATTTGTAGTATCTAGTTTGGAAGAGATTAGTGCTCAGTTGATAGTGTAGTCGTTCACTACGCCGTAGAGCATGGGCTCGAAACCAAATGACCGCGCAAAATCTTTCTGATAAGGACAAAATCGCCTAAGAGTGAGTGTCGCCTAGCCCCTTTTCTAAAGGCTTGGCGAAAGTGACAGTTTTTGTTTAACTTTCACAACATTAAATAAAAAAACTCACCTCATTCGCTACAACATTAAATCTTTGTCTACAAAGAGCACGTATGCCAGCATTACCGGAACATCGCTTAAGGCCGTCTTCACCATTCGACATTTATACCCGTCACTTGAACGGTAATCGATTATTCGACGCTATCGATTGTGACTTCACTCGTTCTATTCGATTCAGATTAAATTCCGGAACAGACTCTCGTGTCATGGCCATTGCAACCTTTTAGCTCCGAAAAACTAAATTGGGTTGAAAATAAAAAAGATTTTGCTCTCAGTCATCGAGTTGTGAAATAATTTACCTAAGCTGTTAAGTAGTGCATTTATTAGAATATACGTTGTGTATTGAAAATGAAATGAATAACTAAGGGTTATTTTGTATCATTAGTTCCTCTTGAAAATATGTTAAAAGCTATTATAATATAGGCTGTGACGTAATGATATTAACATGTTATCATACGACAGCATTGATTGTTTTTTTTTTATGTTCGGATACAGAGGATATTTTGTTATTTGATTACGGAGTTTATTAATACAGATGTGAGTAAATAGATTATAACATTTTATAACATTATATAAAAAAAAAACAAAAACAAAATCTTGAATCACGGACGGGGTTCGAACTCGCATCATTCCGTGCCTCTACGTGGCACCAATTTGGCTACCGTGACAGGTACAACGGCATCCAAATTTCTCCTTTAGTCTCCCCATACCCGACTTAAGGGGACGGTAACGCCATCTATTGGCAGTATTCCGAACTGACAAACCGAACACTCCTAATATTGCAATTAGCTTCGTCGTTTCCTTTAAAAAAATATTAGATTATGTTCTCGCTAGCTAAGCAGGCGTTATTGCTAAAAAACATACACATATACCTATTTATATCAAGGCAGAATAGACGAATTTAAGTGTTGTTAAAAAATATTATAATATTATTTGACGTTATTAGATGTTTGACAGCTCTAAATAGATCCACTTGTACTTATCGACTATTAATCAAGCGATAAATAAATTGTTTTTTTATGGATTTTGAAATATTCGTGCTTGATTAGCGATAATGACGATTTTGAGTGCGGCAGTAAGTCACTCAAAATTGAATAAAGAAAATGGGTTACTCAGATGTAAACAGATATATCCGTGAATACTTTTGCTTTGTTCCTAGAAATTAAACGATTAGTTTTCTGTGGCTCTATTTTTATTAGTGTAATATTGATGATAATAATAGTAATTTCAAAAAATTTAAATGAAATTTGTAAAATATTAATACAAAATATAAACGAATTAATGGCACTCACTTATGAACCCTGACTGAATTTAGGGTTCTTTTGTGAACGCCAGCCCTTCAAAAACCGGAGTTATAATGTTTTTTATCTACACTTATATCGTAAAATCAAGATTTTGAACTCAAAACTGGTGGCATAATGACATACCTACATTACGCACGGCACGTTTGTAATGAGAAAAACCCATTTAACACTGTTTTTTTAATTGATAGATTCAGGCGTTACTTTGCGGAAATCCATATTTAAAATGAACAAAATAAAAATATGTAGCTTACTTCCGCCAAAACTGTAAGTCAGACAAATGATAAATGGTAAAATTAACACAAGTAAAACCCCACGCTAAACAAAACCCTACCCCAGATTGAACTAATGAAAAATATAAATGAAAGAAAAGCTAAGGCCTGGAGGCCAGAAAAAACACTTATATACAAATAATATATATAAATATATATACACAATAAAAAAAAAAAAAAAAAAAAAAAACCCCAAGCTAAACAAACCCTACCCAAATACAAGTATCGAAACACTTATATATTCATATACATATAATATAAAAAAACACAATAACAAAACATATACCTCGATCCAAATACCAAACGTCTGACATCAATACGACACGTGTTTCGCCTCTGCACGAGGCATCTTCGGGTGATGTTGACTCGTCGAATGCTGGACTGAGAGTGCCTGAGCAATGGTGACAAATTCCCTTATATAGGCCACGCGCCTGAGCTAGTGCGACTGCACTGCTGCATCGCCGCGAACCAGTTTGAGCCAGAATGAATCGCTATGAATCCGCAAGGTCATGCCACTATTGCACCATATTTACGATTACGTCATCGCCGCCTGTTACTTGTGATGCATTTCCAGTGAAAATACGCAACAAAGGTGATGAAACTAAGTTGGTTTGGTCGTTCAACAATGTATACCTATTATTGCAATGTCTTAAAATTTCTAATTGTTCCAATACACACAAACGGAAACCCTTATCACAAACATGTAAAACATTATACTTATTATCACTCCGCAGAGAGTGACCGGACTCAATTAAATGTTTAGCGAAATGGGACTGCTTTGGATGACTATTCCTATACGCGGCCTTATGTTCTTTAAACCTAGTTTCAAATTTGCGGCCAGTCTGACCCACATACACCCCGTTACACTCATCACAAACCAACTTGTAAACACCGGATTTTTTGTGGTTCTCCATCCGGTCCTTACCATTACAAAGATGACGCAGATTGTTATTGGTTCGAAACGCTACATGAACGTTGTTTTTCCTAAGCAAGTTTGTTTTTCATTTATATTTTTCATTAGTTCAATCTGGGGTAGGGTTTTGTTTAGCGTGGGGTTTTACTTGTGTTAATTTTACCATTTATCATTTGTCTGACTTACAGTTTTGGCGGAAGTAAGCTACATATTTTTATTTCTTATTTTGTTCATTTTTCTGTTTTTTTAACTAAACAGTGTTATAATATAACTTTTTCCCCCATATAAACACCGGTTTGGCTCCGCACTACGAGTGTTTTCTCCATTTATTATATATGGTGGCGTGTGTAAGATCGTATGCGCGTGAATTCGCTGTGAACTGGATTTTGGCGCCATAATTTACTTTACATTAGTACCTAACCAATTTAATGTGTTACTTATGTGTTATCAATGGTCAAAAGTTTCATCCCAATTAAAAATATCTGATAGCAGTGTTAGTGAGGAGAATTTAAATCCACCTGACATCACGAAAACAGCAATGAACATGAAGAACGAGCTTTTACCAGAAAAATATTAAGTACGACATTTTTTTCCATTAAAGTAAGTTTCTATTGCATGAGTGTAGATAAAGTAGTGTATGACACGGCACATAACTAGGTATTAAAACATCCGAGTAATACTATTTAAAAAAACACTCTCGTGTTTAATAACCCTCGTTATGCACCCGTTTCGTAAACATCAGATTCCCCGCTTATTCAAGCGCATTATTTCAACATCTAAAAAAACCCATACTAGCTTTGTACCCATGGGCCTGTTTCTTACTCGATAAGGCGTCACTTCATCGAGGCAAATTGGCCCTCAGATCACTAAGCAGCTCCCTCCAGAGAGAAATTGTACTCGTAAAATGTAACAAAGTCTATTGTTATACCTAATTTTACGAAAAACGTTTTATTACTCATTACATAAAATACAATGGCGTTATATTTAAGGAGTAATCGGAAAAAGAGCCTGTTTAAATTTACATAAAATACTAAGAGTAAATTAAGACAACTTTTGGTAGTTGGTGTGAATTTTTTACCACGTCATTATAAACTCAAAACCAAAATATTCTTAACTAATGACTCGCCCCGGCTTCGCACGGGTAGCGCTCACACCGCGTCATTTTTCTTAATTTTAGTTTTTTTATAGCCGTCGTACCTTCTTAAAACAATTCGCCAGTGGGCGTATTTCAAAATCTTTGGCAGCAACGCTCGTGGTGCTTTTTGACAGACTTGTTTTTAATTTGTTTCCATGGCAACGTACCATTCGGTTACAGCAATCGACATTTTTATAGGCAAATTTTTGATACCTTGGGTTACATTATTGTACAGTCTCTTGTTATACCGTGCACGCTTTTATGATGATGTTATAGGAAATACTATTGGTATGAGGTTTAAGTAAATATATTAATCGAGTAGTAAACTTGTTAATCTAAATGAGAACGTGTAATCTGCACATGCAATATAACAGAAAGTTTAAGGTACAGCTTGCTCTGTACAATTATTGCAATTTTCGTAGAGATATCAAATATTTTGAGAAATTAGTTACAGCCGATGCACTCGCTGATAATGTATTATATTAGTAAATGTATTATAATATTAGTCATCACAATAACATTCATTTTGAAGCTACGCTTTTTAGTTGGATGTGCTGTCGGTTGTCACGCTGCAAGATGTGGGATCGAATCCTAATAAACTTCCAAAATAACAAGCTTATGTAAAGGAAAACATTGTTACTAAAAACTCAAAAACTGTCAGTAGAGTAGAAATCATTTAAAAAAACATTTTTGTAATCTTTGTCACTAGTGTATGTCTGGCTAGTAAAACGAAATACTACGGCCAAGCCTCTTTCGAGGTGTTCCGGCAGTATTAAATAATACTAACATTATGTATTTATATTTGTGTGTATGTTTGTTGCTCTTTCACGCTCAAACGGCTGAACGGATTTGAATGAAATTTGGTACCAGGATAGCTTATATCCTGGATTAACACATAGGCTACATTTTATCTCGAAATAAGGCTTTTTTTTTTTGTTTTCTTTAAGATTAACATAAAAAATAAAAATAAATAGGAAATAAATAAAACTTTATTTAAGATACCAGGATCCTTAAAAGACATTACGTACATTATGCATAAACAACATACAAATAATAACAAAATACATAACATTTCAAATTAATTAAATGAGTTTTAATCATTTTATAAACATTCCTCAATGCGTCAGGATTAGACAGTCAGAGTATTACAGTCCAATTTTGGTTGAATTGTTTATAACCATCGTCCACATAATGTTCAAACTCTAGCCTATAGGTAGGCAATAAAAAAAACTTCAAATATCTATAGTTATATTCAATGCCAAAGAATCAATATCATACCCTAAAAGAAGGTTCCTGCGAAAACTAAACATTGTGAGCCAAAGCCAAAAAGTTTTTCTCCATCAGATTGATGGGTCTGGACGATTTTTGGCCGTCGTCTGTCTCCTTATCTTTATTAATCATTTTGCTCGGATGCGTGCATACAAAAAGACAAGTTTACTGGAAAACACCCCCTGGTGGACGAAGGGTGTTAAGATAAAGGCCTGTTGACCTTCGTGTGATCTTCGTGGTCAATGTTGCTCGAATTTTTATCGACCTAGGAGGTTAGGTTGAGATGGCACACTCTGATGACATCTCTTGCTTGGGTTGGCATACAAGACATATTGTTTTCAAATTATTACTATCTCTATTGATATATTACTATTGTTAGACGTTTAGAAGTGTAACATTTTATGTAAATATGTTTCACATTAAATCACCTGAAATGATTCTGAATTTCGGTCTCCTTGAGAGTCAGTCCCTCCTTTAGTAATATTCACTTTGAAGCCATAGCAAGTCCCAGTCTAGAATCAGCTAGTCAGCACATCATTCACATCATTCACCTTGAACCAATAAAACATGTTTTAATCGAAGAACCCGACTGCGAACAAAACAAAAATGAGGCATTAATTTAAGTGACAATGGTTGCTAACCAACTTTAAATCGTTATAGATCCTAAATGGTAATTCAAAAAGAAAATGATAAGAGAAATTACAAACAGATGATTTTCAAACACCTAAATTCAATGATATTCCACTTAAATATAACTGGTCGGAGTATTTCCAATCTTCCGTGATTCTTTCGTGAGTTTTTAGCCGATTTATTTATATTTAATATGAATTTCATTCGCGTTAGTTTTCAAAATCAGATATTCCACTTAAATATTATATAATAATATTATATATTATATTTTAATTTATTATATTATTAGATTTAGTTCGTCAACTTTCATTTTTGTCTTTTGCACAATATGGCGTCTGGTAACAACCAGACGCCAAATTGTGCAGCCTTATTGAGTTTTGATTACTGTCATTTCTTTAGTATCACTCGCAAAATTAAGAACAAATCGATTGACGTAAAAATCATCTAAATCGGGCCAAGCGTTTGGTCTTTATAGTGCCACAAATGAACAGACATACATACATAGCCTGATAGACACAATACCCTCCGCTCATTTGGCTAAAAATGCTTAAAAGGTAATTTACAAGATCAGTGCACGGAATAATAAAATTATTTAAAAAGTGGAGTTCAACAAATTAAAAAAAAATGCAATGTTTTGCAGGAATTTATTTTCTTTCGTTGATTAAAACATTCTAATAATATCCTAACCTAACCTAACCTAACTAAAAGAAGAATCTGTCATGGACATGAAACACATCAGTGTTACTAATTCTAATAGAAATCTGCCAAAAGCATAACTTTTACTTTACGTTTAATTATAATCCAATTTCTATTATAACGGCAACATGATCCCTGACTCGCCTCCAAAGTCAGCTCTGAGTAGTTATATAAATGAAATGAAAATGGAATGTAAACAGAATATTTGAAATTGAAGCAGAAATATTATGGCTGAATACAAACAGTACACAATTTAACTAATGGAACCTCGGAGGCAGCAGTATAAACTGTGTCGCGGCTTCCAGCGTTCGCCTCGGGATATTTGAGGAGATCCTTAGTTTTAATATTAATAGGCTGTGGCAAGACGTGGGTACGCAGTAAAACAAATGCTTTTATGGTCGTATTGAAGTTTTTTCTGCGTTTTGTGTGCACATATCGCGGCCATGTCCGTGCTACTACATGCCAAAGCAATAGTTGAGTCACAGAATAAATTTGAGTTCAACGGTATTAAATTATGGCAGTGTCTAGTCAGCCACAAGCGACGGTTTTATAAAATAAAATAAATGTTCTGCCACTAGTAAGCTAGTTTTTTTTTTACCAAAACAGTTTGTGATAAGAAACAAAGAACTATGCCAGACCTCCATAGTGACTAAGGCTCGATGTAAAATTGTCGCGGACACAACTGAACACTATTTTTATTTTTATATGTTAAAAGTATATATTAAAAGTTTTTGTGTGTTTTAGTTTTCGCTGGGAACTTTTCAAAAACTAGTTATGAGGAAATATAGTTAACTTTTTTGAGGTTATGTGACTGTCGTTAGATTATGACACGGTTTATGGTGAAAGGGTTATAATAGCCTAGATAATTATTTAAATCTAATATTAAACTGAGATATTATGTAG
The DNA here is from genome assembly GCA_946251855.1 of Alsophila aescularia. Lineage (NCBI taxonomy): Eukaryota > Metazoa > Arthropoda > Insecta > Lepidoptera > Geometridae > Alsophila > Alsophila aescularia. Next base: position 13,137,065 of record OX276385.1, read on the forward strand.
ATGCCTACGTCTCCGTTATATTTAATATCATATATAGAGTATTATTACCTACCTATACCTGCTATAGTAGTAGGCAGCTATCAAACCCTAGGCCTTCTCGACTCTTGTCATGAACCTAGTACCTAAACAACTGAAACGTTTGTACAAGAAATTATATGAAATAAAAACGCAGGATAAAAAGATACGTATGCGTTTACTGTTGCTAATTAATATCAGAAAATAATGTACTGAAATGATTTCAATTTGAATAAACTAAAATAGCCTTTAGTATTTTTTTAAATCGATATAGTTTATCGATTTATTAATAGTTTACTAGCATTACGGGTTTTAGTGGCAAAACTATAATTAACAATTAGTATCAATTCACCAGCAATTTCCGGTCATTTCTATTAATTATATTTGTTTTTTTTAATAACAGTTCCCGAATGTTATTGTTCTATTAAGAATTAATTATATTATTTTAGATAGTCAATTTAGTCTAACGAAAGTTCGAGAGTTGAAAGAAAATTCGAGAGTTGAACGAAAGTTCGAGACATTAGAAAGAGTATAATGGAACTAAAATGGAATTGGGCGGGACACATGGCTAGGCGAGGTGATGGCAGGTGAAGCAAGTCTTTGACCGAGTGGCAACCAAGAACTTTCAAAAGGAAGGTTGGACGTCCAGCGGCGCGATGGGTAATTACAGTAACAACACACAATACGAGTAATTTCCGGTCATTTCAAGTATTTTTTTTTTTAAATAGGTCCCAAATGTTATTGGTTTAATAAGAATGAATTATATTATTTTGTATAGTCAATAATGTGGATAGATTTTATGTCCGTGGCATTTAATATTTAAAAGTCTTGGAAGCCGAAAGCTGGCATTCTCCTTTGAAAAGCTTAGAACTTGCGGCAGAATATTATTAGTTCTTAGCTTACCACTAGTGGCAGAATATTTTGTTTCATAAAACCGGCACTAATACGTGTAAATCACAGACTAAAAATTGCAACGCTCCGGCGCCTGTGGGAAATGCTGCCACAGAATAAATAATAGTACATGTACAGAAGAATATCTGAGTGAAGTCATTTAAATAAACAGCGACTCTCGTTACAACGCAATAAAGTGCAATGCTGCAGCATTCAATTATATTTATCTACAAGGCGTTCGCCCATCGCGTGTAGGCTAGAATATATTGTAATCACATATTATCACATATCGTATCACAGAATAATTAAAATAGTACTTGTACTACTAATTATTCTGTGATATAATATGACTTAAATATTGTAACAGAATAAACAAGTAATCATGTATTATGTTATAACTTATTACGATAAATTTCGATAGTTATAATACATACAATGACATTCTTATCAGAATAGATCTATTACCACACTTTTACTATACCGTTTTCAGAACGCCGATAAGTTTAGTGAGCTAACTACGTAATAAATTTTGTTGGTTGATTATACCATAATAGGTATTGCATTTTGACGAATAGGTGCCTGTCTGAATTTCATCCATACCAATGTATAAAATTTAAACGTTGTCTGTTTGTTTGTTTGTTTGGGGAGCTATCACGCGATAACGACTGGACGGATTTTGATGAAATTTAGAATGTAGATAGCTTATATTTTATTACCCTGGAATAAAACATAGGATAATTTTGATGCCGGAAATTTTTAAGTTTTCACGAGAAAACTGGATAATTTTGATACATCACAGTAAGAAACGGTTGCCATCACAGAATATGGTTGCCATGGAAAGGAAATAAAAAGTCTGTCAATAAACTTCAAGAGCATTGGTGTGCTATACCTACTTTCGCTTTGGTTTTTAATATCCTAGAAGAACATAGGATACTTTTTTCGCGATATACAGTACTCCGCGCGTACGAAATCGCGGGCGAAAAAGCTAGTGCCATTTCATTTTAAAACTAATAAAAACTACCTTTTTTATGTAAGTATTTAAAGTAGGTACTCTAAGAGACCTGTCAGACCGAATACTATGCAGTACTTGCTAGGTCTCTTCTTGATAGGTACAATGGTACCTACTCTTAATTAAAAAACGAATAATATTTGACAAAAACTTTACGAAAGTAAGTACTTCAAGTGTAGGTACAATTTTATACCTATTGCGGAGTGCTGGTGCTGCCCCTCCACCCTTGCGTAACAAAGCACAGGTACCAGCGATCGCCTCCGCACCTTCGGTTTTAAGGTCGCCTTCGGCGACCAGCCTCCGCCGCGCCAGCTCACCCTGGTACCAGCGCTTTGTTAAGGCGGGCGGAGGCTGCACTGCCTCCGCGCCTCCAGATTTTTAAAAACACTAGTGTAGGGCAGACAAGTGTGACACTTTTTCTCTTCTTGACACCGCCGCTTGTGGCTCACTAGGCACTTCCTTTAGCTAACCACTAGTGGCAGAATATTTTATTTCATAAAACCGCCGCTTGTGGAATCTTCCTTAAGTTATTCCGAATCAAATGTCTTCTGAATGAATCATGTATAATACACGCTGTAGGGCTGATTTCTATTATTTGTGTGTCGAAACCTATAGAAACAATAGGTATTTACTGAAATGGCCTAATGAAATTTATAAATAAACAGTTTGTACTAATACCAGATGATACAAGGTCAAACTCATAACACGTCAGATATCATTATTATTGTACTTATTTTGGAGTTGAAATGGCTTTGCCGCAACCGTGCCGATAAAAAGCAATGGGGAAAATTATAATTATGAAAACGTGTAATATTCACATATTCGAGTCGAAATACTAGACCTAGTGTCAAACATACGAAACCTTCAACACTAAATGTTGAGCATAATTAGACTAGTATGATAAAGTGACACCTTCTGTCTGATCATGAATAAATAAAAAATATTTGTCTGTATAACCAACCACCACTATTCACCTTCCACTATTTTTATCACCCCGCTTTTCCCAACGGTATCTGCAGTCGTCGGATGTCACACATAAATATCTAGTATCTTTTCCAGGTCGAATTTTATTTGACCTACAGTTTAAATGTCAAGGTTGGCTGGAATTCAGCCACGATGTTGCGGTATTGACGGTTTGGCAGTGACACGAGAATTAATGAATTCTAGCAGTCTAGGTCAAGTTCTGTTTATGAATATCATTTGTATATCCGAGGTCGATCTCTTAACTGGTTCAGTTTGTGAATTATTTGTTGTGGCGTAGTTTTTTGGTGCATAATTACGTTTAATGTGATTAGTATGTTTTGTGAGTGTGACTGTAGAATAACCACGATAACACGATACAGGTACAAAATTAATTGCATCTATTAAATATATATTTTATACCATAAAAGCACCGGTTGGCTCCGCACTTACGAGGGTTTCGTCATATTTTAATACTAGAAATATCTATGGCGGCGCGGGCTAGAACGTAGGCGCGCAAATTCGCTGGACTGGATTTTGGCGCCATTACTTTACATTAATAGGTAACTATCTAACCAATTTAATATGTTTTTTTTTATCAAACGTTGTATCCTGATTTCAAATGTCCGACAGCAGTGTTACTGAGGCGAATTTGACTCTACAGTAACGAGCATGACGAACGAGCTTTTACCAGAAAAATCAAGAATATATTACTACTTTTTTTTTCATTACATGTAAGTTCCTACTGCATGAGTGTAGATAAAGTAGTGTATGATAACGGCGCATAGCTAGTTATTATGCAACCGTTTCATAAACTACTATTGCTACAGCAGTTATAAAATGCCACCAAAGCCTGTGCCAACAAAGCTCACAAGCATTTGTGTCTGCAGAGTCTGATCAACACAAAACTCTACAAAACCAAGCAATTACACGTGCAAATTTCAGGTTTCATTTGTTTTTGACTCGCTGAGCTTATAAATAACACGTTGACACGGCCCACAAACCATCTTGTAGGTATAAATTTACCCGCATTTAACCAATTTCAAGATCATTAACAATTATTCACCCCGCAGAGACGTTATCCACTGCTGAGATAAAACTTAAGAGATTACGAACACTCATTACGTCTCAGCACAGTCTGCGTGAAGTGGTGACATACGCACGTAATAACTCGCGTGCAATAAGTTCGCGAGCTTGTTCTGAGCACTATTCTGAACAGTCGCCTTTGTTTAGTACGACCAAAAATCAGCTAAGCTTCTAAGCTGACCGAATGTTCTAGCTATAGGTATATTCAGTATGGTCAGTGGCTTATTTAAAACTAATTTTGATTGTTGACTGAATCTATAAATTATGGAATGAAACCTTAAAAAATCCGAAAGTAACTATGCAACCCCTTTTAAATTTTGGAAGGAGTCTGGAATCAACTTCTCATCATCTCCATGAAAAAGAAAATTCTAGTTGCGATACCCAGGCGACCGATACAACATAAATGTGCCTAATTTACCCTGATATTATTTCATAATACCATAAAAAACGCTATTACGAACTTTAATGTTGTTTTGCACGGAGCCATAGAAAAACGAATTATCAAACTATCCATTCATCTATTTATCGAAACTGAACACTAGCAATATATTTTGTGAAACTTTGATATTGAGCACAAAGATCTAGGCTTGTCAGCCCCTTGATTCTCTAACTTTCTCGGGCGTCTGTCTCTGCGTTCTGATGTTCTTAACAGAACATTTCGTGACAATATTACAAAAGTTTTGGACAATTTCAGCTGTCATTGATTTTCGATTTCTGTTGAAGACCAAGTTGATTTATTTAGTATACATTATTATCATAAAAGTTGTGAAGACAAATATGTTATTTATTGATGATAACATATTATATAGTATTTTGTTTTTTTAAAAAATAATAATTTGATACCTTTATTTTTTCGGTTATTTCTATCAAACCATAAACACCGTCGTATTTGATAGCCACGTGTCCAAGACAGGAGAAGCGCAAGAGACTTTCCTGGGTAAAAAAAGTTGCTGGTGTTACGATTATGATAGTAACAGCTGTCATTGATTTTCCTATAGCCTGTATTGGTCTGTGTTTCAGTAATTGTAAGAATGCAAAGCAGACATTAAGAATTATATTTGTCTTTGCTTTTTGGTATCCTGTTTCGGTCGCGAGCTCTCAAATACCAAAAAGTGTAGTACCTACATCGTTACGTTTTGGTTTCAATAAGATGCCGTTTTGAAAGTTTCGATTACTATGCACTAAGAAACTTGTAGCCTTCTGCATAAACTCAGCGGCTAAGTAAGCATTGAAGCAAAATAACCCTGTCAGTACGTACACAGAACCCAAATAGAAAGGCCTCTTTATTCCTACGATGGCATTCCCATCGATGAAAGGAAATAAAGATTACCTCTAGGAAGTGAACGTATCGTTTATTCGTATGGGACGTATGGGACACATAAGAGCTTTCTCGAAATAGTATCTACCGCAATTCAGAATACAATTACTTCCACGGAAGGCATAAAAAATAATTAATTTGGTTAGATTTTCTTGAATTGATAGAAATAACTAAGAACTTCATAGAAAGGCACATCAGAATGAGGTGTATAAACTGTTTGCTTGATAAATTATCTTAACTTTTGGTATTTCGTCCTATGGCTCTGCCATTGAACAAAAATTAAATGCAGCACAAACTTATATTAGTGGTGCATTTAAGGAAAGTTTAGAGACTCCAGTTTTTCGATGTTAGCACATAATGATTCAATATTACAAAAGTTCGAACCAACTTCAGCCATTAATGTTTTTTAATTAGAGAATAAACTTCGCCAATTGCATCTGCCAATAGCTTGACATACTGATTGCAATCAACGCTAAAAGAAAGATGCCTCTTTACACTTTGAGTTACTCTCGACTAGTCGGCTTCAAAACGGTCTTTCAGCAGTAAATAAACTGTAGAAATAAACTTTAAGCTCGCATTATTAAGACAGTTGACTCAACATTTTAAATCATGTCGAAAACTGAAAGATTACAGCGTAAAAAGTCAAAGTTTCACAAGGACTATGTAATATTAGGGGTTAAATTATAAAATTGCCGTTTCATACTGAAAAACTAATATTTTTTTTGAGGATTAATGTATATTTATTTATTCAAAGTATTTACCCTCGTTGTCTATACATTTCTGCCATATAATAGGAAGATTATTTAAACTTTTACGATAGAACTCTGGGGACCTGGACTCCACAAACTATATGAAGGCATTTTGTACTACTTCCAGGGAAGTATTTTTTCATTCAAGAAATTGTCCAATTCTTTCGGTCTTTGCTTGCAATTTCACACACTTCATAATTCGGTCCAAAATCCCTTCATTTTTGTACCAATTTATCAAGGTAAGGCTAGCTTCAATGTGCCCTGCTCTCTGCAGATCAGTCAAATCATGAGGAATTCATTTTTCAAGTTTTTTAATTTTACCGATTTGCTGCAAATGTGTCAATATTGTGAGTATGCTAACGTCAAACTAATTCCTTGGTAGTTTGATGTGGATCGGCTTCCACCATCACCTTCGATTCATCGTTATTTACCTTAGTGGCTGACCCTCATCGTGGTTCATTCTTCAAGTCGAAGTTTCCACTACGAAAACGATTAGACCAAAAACGCACGGTGTGTTCGTTAGCCGTGTCCTTTCCAAACACAGCATTGACATTACGAGCATTACATTTTGCGTTAGTCTGACGTTAGAACTCGTATTCGAAAATTACTCTGATTTTCGCTGTATCTATCTTCACGTTAAAAGCAAAGAGGTTAAAAGCTGAATATAAAAACAATTGAAAGACGAACAATCCAATTCCATGTTCTTCTTATATTTAGAATGTTATAGTTTTCGTGTGAAAAAAGTTACACTATGAAATCTGAGATGCAGGTTTAATAATAATTCAAAGTGGCTAGTGCGATAAATCGGCTAGTTCATATTTAAACCCCTATTATTATTCTATGCCTCGATCCTCCCGTATTTTACCGATTAATTTGAATCTGCTATTCTTCCTTATTACTACATAAAATGTGTAATGGATGTGGATGTTCTACCTTAGCCTTAGCGTCGCCCCTATTGGTTCGATTTTGACAAGCGAGGGGTCAATCAATTCATGTTCAAGTATAGATTGTCATAGGCTATTTTTTGTACCCGACTATGGTAAGGCAAAGTAAGGGTTATGTGTTCAAACTAAAAACTTGGTTCGATTTTGACAGGTGAAATTGTGGTATGGCAACTCCCCAAATGCCATGAAACAAGAAGTGAAGTGAATATTCTATAAAAAAAATAAAAAAATAAACAAAATAGAAAATATGTAGTTTATCCGCCAAAATTGTTAGTCAGACAAATGATAAATGGTAAAAATAAACAAAAGAAAAACCCCACGCTAAACAAACCCTACCCAAATTGAACTATTGTAAAATATAAATGAAAAGAAAGCTAAGGCCAGGAGGCCACAAAAACTATATAATACACAATATAAAACCCCCACGCTAAACAAACCCTACTGAAATACAAGTATCGTAACACTTATATATTTATATACATATATTATAAATACACAACAAAAAAGATATACCTCAATCCAAATACCAAACGTCTGACATCAATACGACACGTGTTTCGCCTCTGCACGAGGCATCTTCAGGTGATGTTGACTCGTCGAGTGCTGGACTGACAGTGACTAAGCGATGGTGAAAAAATCCCTTATATAGGCAACGCGCCTGAGCCAGTGCGTCTGCACTACTGCATCGACGCGAACCAGTGTGAGCCGGAATGATCTCACAAGGTCGCGCCACTATTGCACCACATTTACGATAACGTCGCCGCCTGTTACTTGTGACGCATTTACAGTGAAAATACGCAACAAAGGTGATGAAACTAAGTTGGTTTGGTCGTTCAACAATGTAAACCTATTATTGTTATGTCTTAAAATTTCTAATTGTTCCAATACACACAAACGGAAACCCTTATCACAAACGTGTAAAACATTATACGTATTATCACTCCGCAGAGAGTGACCGGACTCAATTAAATGTTTAGCGAAATGAGACTGCTCTGGATGACTATTCCTATACGCGGCCTTATGTTCTTTAAACCTAGTTTCAAATTTGCGGCCAGTCTGACCCACATACACCCCGTTACACTCATCACAAACCAACTTGTAAACACCGGACTTTTTGTGGTTCTCCATCCGGTCTTTACCATTACAAAGATGACGCAGATTGTTATTAGTTCGAAACGATTATTCTATGACTCGAATCAACTCTACTGCAAAGAAGAGAAAGAAAGATTTTGTTTAATAAGTGACTATCATCAAACGTTTATTTTCACTGTATTAACTCTGCAGACGTATTATCTCTGCAGACGATATTTGTCTTATGACTGACTCACGGAAGTGACGCAGGATAGACGACAGCATTGATTGAATTTTGAAGTGCAGTTTCTTCTCGCTATATCACATCAGTCTTTAAACTTCTTATCCTATTGTAAAAGAAGCTTTGCCCGCGTGATCATTTCTCTAGTTTAAAGTAATCTACGTGTTACTCCAGGAACAAAAGTACTTACAAAGTGCATATATTACATTTCATGAAAATTTGTTCAACCCTCAATTTTTTTTTGAGCGATTGCTCGGCTTCTACTCATCGGATTGAGATAACAAGTACAAGCTATCCAGCAGAGAGAAATGCGTAGTTTTTACGTGATGCGCGAACAGAAAGACAATCAGACAGACAGTCACCAAAAACCAAATGTTATATTATTATTATTGTTCAGTAGCTTATTTTAAGTAACCTAGACCTATTATTTTTTATTATCTTCGTTGTACAGAATTTTTATTATGTAGATACTGGTTTATGATAAGTATGTATAGATAATTAAGCAGACCTCTTATTAAAATACTCGCTCGTCTGGTACGATAGTTATCTATAAAATAGATAATCAGTTGCATATTGCAAAGTGGTTGCGTGCTCAAACTAAATTTAGAATTCCCTAAAACGTAAAGCAGCAATCTGCAGCAGTGCACTCGCAGAATCGCCAACCGCTGATAAGTTCCGAGGGTGCGGCAGCTATTCAGATACAATACACGGTTAATAGAAGTTGCCTACGTGTTTGGAATCAGGTTGTTGGATTTGATACGTTTCCCAGTGAGCTTGTTAGGTTCTGTTTATATTTTTGGTCTTGCACTTCCAAAGATACGTAAGTGTATTCAGAAAGAGCCCGACATAAATTAGCGTTGTTTCTTGAGATTACTTAAATTGTTTGTAATATTCCTATCTATTTGTGTTTATCCGTGTCTATTAATATTAATATTGTACAAGGTATCCTAGTTTAAGACTAACTACTAGTATAGTAGGTATCTAACTTAATTTTAAGTCAGTATTTTAAATCAGGCAACAATACAAGACAAACTTGTCACCTTCACTGGCAAAACCTAATCCACCGAAGAGGCTTAGACAGAAGATAAATTGAACAACTCACTTCAGCGTAAAAACATAGAACCTCTGACATCGCGACTGAAAAAAAACCTTTGTTCAACCGGTAGATAACGAGCTCTATCGACGGCGGAAGCGGAAACAATGATGAAGATGAAAGAAGGAAGATGGAGCGAGGAAACTAATCAACCGTGAGCGATAACGAACACTAAGCCTACCTACTGAGTAGTACCTACTGGGTTGGACCTCTCAAAAACGTTGGGTTCTTTGGAATGTTTGAGCAAGCGTACTGTGGGTTCAATCACACTTTTGCAATTCGCATTTCACCCACGGATAACTGGTTCGGACCACGGACAACAAGATTAGATTCAGTTTTGAAACATAATATCCGTCTTTGTATTCCGGGTAACTCACGCCACTCACGCGTCAAGCAATCGTTTCATGAATGAAACCACTAAAAAATCGTTGTAAACAAGACGCGGGAACCAGTTGAAATATTTGCTCGTATTGATTGGACAAGAAATAAATTTATTAGAAATAGGCTTTATTGGACGAGGAACGAGTTGGACTGAATCAAAAGGGACTCAGGTTGTTAGATTAGGACAGTGACTATCACTAGGTTATACTAGTGGTTCGTGTAGTTAGGTTACGTTAATTTCCGTTTCCTCCATAGAGACCGAAACAGCTAGGTATGGGGGTTAGTTTCGGACACGGCCAAGAAATAAATGAGGAGGGAACAGCAACAACTATACTAAGTTAAAAATAATTGCATTTGCCCTCAGACTGATTATATCCCGGATTAAAACTGACGGTTTATACTAGGACGTAGATAACTCCACAGAGTTTCATTATAATTGTAGCTGTGTAAAAACAACAAAACAAGGAAAGCTCAGTCCATAAATTAGAGTAAAATTTTCCCAACAATGAAATGTCAAAACCATGCACCTAAATAAAAGTTCTCAAGCCGCAATGGTCGAATAAAAAAGCGAGCACACGGCCAAGTTTCGGAAAAACAAACAGAAAAACAGGTCGAAACTTCAGAAAACCTTTTTTCGTTTACGTAAACTTCAACCTAAATATTTGTTTTTGTGCAGACTTTTTTAAGTCCCGACTTTTCCGTTCCGGCCATGCGGTCACGTCAGGGTATTACCTATCTAGCAAATAGTTTTCACAAGCGACATTATGTAGCGCCATTAGCGCTTGCCTACGGACGGAAAATAAACCGAAGACAATCTGATCATTGCTTGTGATTACTAATTTTACGAATAAATACATGTAGCCAAAAATCACATTAACACCATCACTACATCTTATAAAAGAAAGTCACCGAACGTTTCTGTCCGTCTACAAATTTCTCAGAAAACACTTAAGGCGAAATGACGATTCGTCCTCATGAACATTTAAAACTAGACCTTTGAAAACGATTAATTGGCTTAATTTTTTTATGTGTAATAAATGTTCACAAAATATTTTATCCGGATGTGGTCACTGAAACACGATTAACTAAATTTGGCTAGAGAGAAATAAATCGTAAAGTTTCCTAAAAATCACCCATTTTGACGGTCCCTTCGCTAGAATGAATCAACTTCATTCAATTTCTATCGAAGATATCATAACAAAAACCAAATGTTTGTAGTCCCAACAAACATTCAAATACTTTTGTGGAATTAGTTTTTTGAAAAACCGTAATATTATTAAAAAAAAGTTAAATTAAATAGAAAATATTAACTAAAATCGGCTCCCAAGATGCATCACCTTTCCTGCTTACCCTGCACCATGACGAGCAGGACAAAAATTTGGAGCCCATAACGCCTTGTTCTGGTTCTTTCTTAGGCGTAGGTAGGGTGATTCAAGAGAAAAGTTTTAAAGTATAATTATTAAGTATTTTGTATAAATTTAGCGAATGAAGGGCGAATTTTCTCAACGAAATTGGAAAAAGCAGCCGTCCCGTTAGTGTTTTTGCGTACGCTGCGTATACCATATACGTTATAATGAAAGTAATGTATGTAAGGATTGATTTTCTCAATAATTTCTAAAAAAAAGTTATTACTAAAAAAAACTTTTTTGTGCCTAACTCGTCATCAAATTAGATAACACAGTAATCATTCTCATTTTATGTATCTATTATTTGTTGTTGCTTTTTTCTACTTTTTTAAAGTTACTACGATGTTTTTAATGAGCGGATTTCAATTAGTTCTGCTTAATCCGTTCTTTGTAGATACTATTAGTTTATTTTGTGGTGTAATAGCACAGAATAAATAATAGTACTACGCAGTAATAGTTCAGAATGAGGGTGGCGTCAGGCCGTGGGTCAATATAACGTTTGTAGTCAATATAACGTTATGTACAAATAAATATTCAGAGAAACCTTTAGCTACCCATGCGAATCCAGGGCGGGTCACTAGTATACAAATAATTTAGACTGGACCAGGAGCTTTCTTTTACACGACCAAAAAAAAGGAGTGTAATATTTTTAGGATTCTTGTATTTTTGTATGTATGTAACTATGTTTTTATAAATTTGTATGTATGTGAGTTTCATTATTCCACCATAACTTTTAAATGCCTGAACAGATTTAGACTATGGGGTATCGTTAGAATCCTTACATCCCCCCGAGTAACAAAGGCTACATGTTTTGAAAAAATAACAATATTGCGCCAGTATGGCTCCATTTTCAAGGGCGAAAAATATATTATTTCTTCTAATTTTTCAATATGGGTATAAAATTAAAGGCCTTGATAAGCGCACTCCAACAGTATATAATTTATTGGCATAAATTCTTTTTTGGTAGGGCAGGTTGTTTTTTTTAGCTTTTACGCTAGTTTAAAACAACTAAACGTTTAAACTTTTTACGTAAATTTCATCTCTTCATTGCATATCTGTGAAACTCAACACCACAAACTGTTATGTATTCTGTATCAAAAGCAACGAAATAAAAGAAACCTTTTGCGAATGCAAGTCTAATGAAAAGCGGAGTAGAAGTAAAAGAATCCGGATTCCTTACTAGCCCACGGTCTTATCACTTTTTATTACTTACTGCACATATCGTGTGCCGGATTACGGATATCCGGAAAAAGATTGGGGGCGAGCTTTAGAGACATTACGTTGGTTTAGTGTGGAGCGGTTCAGTTTTTTCAACTGAAAAATTGCACTGATTGTTGTGAGATTGTATCATAAAATTGGTGGATTTGTGTATGTTTCGATTTCGTAGCTTTGAAGGTTTTGTTTTCAACAGAATGAGTAATAAACATATCTACGAGACCGGAAGTTTCGTGGCAACCGATCTACCATACATTGACTAATTTTGAAACTACTGATATAATAATACCCGACAGGCCTTTTTATCCATAGATGCACATTCAAATCTTACACAGTCCATAAAACCAAAAAGATCTTTCATATTGGATAATATTATAAAACTCCACTAATTCATCTGAATGATCTGGCAGGTGACAAAGGTGTATACGAGATATACCCGTATACGAGAGTAAGCGTGCGAGTTACCAAAATTTTAGCAGCACAGCTACTCGCACGGTGTGAGAATACTATCATTATGCGAGTCGATATCAAATAAAATTGTTTATTTGCCAGAACACTGTCATATAAAAAAGATCATAAAGTAAATTATTTTGTTGAGACACTATTCAGTCTGCAAGCAGACGAGCAAATGTTGCAATATCTACTTAATTATATACGAGTACCTGATAACTTGTAGTTTAATTATAAATATTATTATTTACGAAATTCCCTAAATTCCAAAACAATTGCTGAGAAGCCATTCAGTCAAAAAAATGATTAATTTGTTGTCGTCTAATATTTAATGTCACTAGATATAATGTTATAAATCGATATGCAATATTATAAACATTTCTCTTGTACAAGTCCTTATGGGCAGGAGGTTGATATAATAAGTTAGTGAACTTGGGTCTTTTTTGGCGGTTAATTACGTGACTACGTTTCTTAAAAAAACAGAGTGTTTTTAGTGATAACACAAATGTCCCTAATGTACATACATGGCAAAGGAAGTGTATTGCATGCTTTAAAAAGAGGTCTACAGCTGTGCAAAAACCAAGCCCTATTTATAGCCCTAACACAACGCTTTTGTATCTTAAATACTCTGTCAATGTCAACTGAGTTTCCCCACATTAACAGGCCATAGCCATAGCTAAGCAGAGACGACATGGTACCAATGCCTGCAATGCAGCCTCCATAGAAACGGTATGCCTATTTTTTTTGGGTAAATACTAAGCGTTCGAGCTTTTTACAAAATAAATCAATATGTATTTTCCAGTTAAGATGTATGTCAAGAGTCAGTCCTAAAAAAATATAATTGTCAAAGTTATTAACTACTTCATTGTTCTAAGTAATGTCAAGCGACAAATGATTAGAAATATATGAATTAAATTGAATCAAATTGATTTTATTAAAATTAATATTTAAATAATTAGTTTCCATCCAATGGATCACAGAGGCTTGCATCAGAGTTATTACAAAAAAAAAACATAACCGACCAACATTATGATACATAAATAAACATGTTACTCGGAAAATGAATGATAATTCTAGTGAAATGTGATTTAACAGTGTTTGGTAAACTACAGCCAGATATATTGACAACGAACAAGACAAAACGAAAAGTGGACTAGAGTTAATGGAGTGGAGTATCCACTTGTGGTGTCATAGTTACTGAATACTGGGACATTGCAGTTTTAACAACTTGAGCGACGGCATCCACACTATTGTATTCCTCATTTTCCATTTCTATTACGTCAACATTCTAACCAAAAGCAAATCAAATCCTCTTTTCTATTAATTAATACTCCATTATTTAAATGAATTCTTTTAAGGTTAAAGCTAATGCAACGATGCCTTTATGCCTTTGTTCTTTCCCGGTGACAGCTGTCAATGGCAGCGACAGTTCCATTTGGTTCTTAATTAAGAACAAGATCACTAAATCTCACGCCATCTCTTTGATGTGCTGCACACAAAAGATTTTTATTCCGTAAACAAACAAAATGGCGGACTTAATCAAAGTTAACAGCTGGAGTTGTTTAATTGACTAATATTATTTGGTGACACTACTCCACGTAAAGGCACTATTTGTATTGTAAGAAGGAGAATAAAATTTGTTTTATTTGCAATAAGTAACGAGCATAATTTATAAATGCAGCATAATGCTGGTTGCAAACAAACATACGAGTAATTGCGGGCGGACCACCTAAGTCCTGATGGTGTCGGTTGCAATGAAATTTTCATTGTTTATTTTATTAATCGGTAAGTGACAACTTTAAATTGTTAATTATCTATTGAAAAGGCATGAATGTGCGTAAGTTGCGTAATCCCAATAAAAACGAAAGTAAAGCGAAATAATTTGGATTGAAGTTGTAGGTTAATGTTAAGTGATACTGGTATTTCACTGAAGGCGTGTGTGGTCACAGCAAATAGCGTTCCTTTTGGATCCTGTAGCTACTTAAAAATTTCTAGTAATGCTCTTTCTACTCAGACAACAATCTATTATGATAATGTTAACAGCAAGCTATTATGAGCAGTATATAAAAGACATCTTTATACAAAAGCTGAAATATATATAAGGTCTGGGTACACCAACGATAAAACCGACAAACAATGGTTCCACTCAACGACATCCATTGCCACTCAAAAAGATCCAAAAGTTTAAACACGACAAGTTCTGCCCAGTTTTGAACCAGTCATCACAGTAATGGATATCCAGTCAGTAATTCAACTTAGCAGAAGAGGTCAAATTGGATGCATACTAACATTAAAAAATACATACTGTATTAAATACACCCGCGGGAATCACTCAAACACGCTGTATAAAACACTCTGTTTTATTATCAGCCGGTAGATAAAATTGCTACGAAAGTCATTTTAAAATTTTATTTGAGAGTATGTAAAAGTGTTTCTTTTTATTCCGTTGAGTGACAAAGCGAGCTGGTCACTCCCGTGATGGTAAGCGTCACGCCAGCCCATAACAGTTGCAATGCCACCCAGAACTTTGGACGCAAAATCTTGCGCGTCATTTCACTGCGCTCGTCATCCTGGGACATTGATTTTTAATTCTCATTGCCTAGTAATTTCGCTGGAAATATTGCCCTTTCAATCAAAACACATAAATGTTTACATACTACTGCTTGGCGGTTGAATATCTCACAAAGGTATGGTTTTTCGCCAGGCAGACTCTTGCGAGAGAGGTAAACCCTACAAAATAGCAAAAGAAAGCAATTTTATTAAGTTAGCGCTTATATTTATGTGCTACATAAATATCCCGGTATCCCGGTTATCCCGGTTTTGAGCCAATCTTGGCCAGATCTTTCCGACCAATTTGTGCTACACGAAAAACTATTTGAGCTAAATGTCCACTTAAGGTCATGCATACATCGTAATCGAAGATGAATGCGATTAAAATCAATAGACGAAGGGCATTATTTTTTGCATTAATATAGCAAAAAATATTGCAGAAGAGTTTCTAAAGAGCATTTGTCGCTAAAGCGTAATAGCACTCCAGCCAAAGATCAAAATGTACACGACCCAATATACTGCCCACATAGTCCATGTCATCAGACCCCACTGGTACAATTGCGAAGGCCCACGACGAATTACTTAATGCCCTTAAAAGGGTTCCCGCCTAGACATCCCTTCGCCCCACGGCAATTTCATTCTCTTAACGAAATTATTCAATTAGATACTTGAGCTCCCCCTGTTTAAGATTAAGTTGCTCCTTTTTTCATTTGCATTATGACCGAATCAAAATTGATAAGGCCATTGTGCGAAATTAGGTTTTGGGTGGTGTGAGTGTGGGTGTTTTTTTTGGAAAGTTAAGGTGAAAACAGAATGAGGCGGGCACTTTATGGTGGCAAGTAAATAATTTGAAACTAAAGTTGCCGGTGATTTATTGTAAAACCAGGGGTAGCATATTTGGCAAAGCAACGAATCTTGACCTCATTTTCTAGGGCTGCAGGTTCAATTCCAAATTCAAATTTTCCCTTTCTAAAAATGACAAGTTTACAAGATAATCAACTTTGCAATTATGTGCTATCAATTATACCGCTTAGATTCTGTAAAGATAAACTAAGAACTTCTCTAGTAAATAAAGCACAACGTCTCGTAGCACAATTTAGTACGGGTACATAAAAATCGTATATTGAAAGAAAATACCGGCGATGTGACTGCAGATCTGTAGCAAATTTGGCACCGAGCTAGTTTTGAAATAGCACATTTTGCTGTGTCCGCTATTGGTGTTTTATTTCCTAATGCACAAATCGAATAATAGTTCTAACTCGCTACAAAAGTAAATTACAAATTAGGAATGCAACCAAAATGTCGCACAATAATGCTTCATTCTGCATTGACTTTGACCCTATCTGAAATTACGCTTTATTGACCGAGCGAGCGCGAAGTGCGAGCGAAGCGTCTCTGTTTCAGCTTGGGCAAAAATTCTTTCGTATGTCCGGATGTCCAGCTGTTCTCCTCTACAGGTGGCATTTCTCAATCGATCTAGACGAAACTTGGTATACAGGTAAAGCAAATTTTTAATCGTCGGGCTTTTTTGATCTCGGGGGGAACTTCTCCCAAAAAAGAGTAAAAAGAGGAGCTTTCCGCTTTATTAAATCTGATTTCAATGGTTCTTTTTTCATTTAAAAGGTTGTAACTTTAAGTTAGTTTCATAAAAAATTGACGAAGATCTAATGAGGTGCTTCGGCGAGCAGAATAGCTCCTCAAAATGCAGTAAATTTCTAACTTTTAGGTTTCTACCAGTGGAATCAGCCCTTTACCTACTAGGTAGGGATTGATGGAGCACCTTGGTTATTAATGTTAGTGTTACAATAAGGTTCCTACATGGCGCTACTGTGCACCGCTAATTGTTTGCAAAAAAAGTATGGTCGCGCGGTCTACAGCTCACAAAACCACTAGTATGTATTTAATTAGTTAAATAAATTGAAAGCTCAAGTTAGTGTACTGTCTCCACAAATCTGCGTAGCACAGTTGTCTTAACGAAGCCAGCTTAATTTATTCGTTACATCTAAGTGAATAGCCGATCTCCGATTAGGATAATGTGTTTGTGCTCCGTCGGCTCTGATCAAATGATAAGGGGACAGCATTACTGATCAGATTATTTATTTAAGGGTTCACTCTTTTATTAACTTGACCTGTAATGTCGTAACAAATATAAGTTGTAAGATTTAACAACTTATATTTGAAACACTGCAAATTAATGCAATTCTGATGAAAATCAATCTATCTATCTATATCTATACTAATAAAAAGCAGGAAGTATCAAAAAAAACTGTATATAGAAAAATGATCTACGATACTTAGAATAAGATAACAAAAAAAAACTGGTGTACATGGTATCTCAATTTGATGAGTAGAATTTGAGCAATCGATAAAAAACCATTTGACGTCAGAACGAAGTTTGAACATTTTGGTACTTTTGGTTCAGGAATATGACAGGATCACAGAAAAAGAACAGCTAGTACTATATGTAATAGTACCATCAAGCTGTTCTGATGATGGAAAGTTCCCTTTAATAATTTTAGTTAAACTATCGAGGCTCTTTTCGTTAGTTTTGATTGATCTTATTACATAAATTCGTTTGGTGAAGGAAACGGACGGTGGAAATTTGAACTTTCTAAGTGGTTTTTTTGTAAGAAAGTTAGTAGTCCGTGGCAATGACATGTGCGGTTGTGGTGGTAATCCATAGGAAATTCGGAATTACTGGGTTTTTCATCGAGTTTTTTTTATAGATCAGTGATGACTGATGAGATTAGAAGGTCGTTCGCCTTAGGCATTCGCGTTAGGCAACCTACGTTTTGTTACCTGCGCAATCGTTTTGTTGTGCAATCATATTGAATAGCCCTCTGAATCCAAACGGTCAATAATATTCAGTCAATAAAATTGACAAGCCATAAGCATATTTTCATGCGAGAAATATATCCGACGACGAAGATTTGGCTGCAGCCGTGTGGTGATTAACTCAAAAAAAAAATTACTCAATTAAAAACTCCCTTTCCTGATCTTTCATAGTAGTCTTGCTCGCCATTCTCCTAGCACGCGACTACGCTAACTACACGTGATGACTGGTCGCAACCACTCCAAACAGTGAAATGAAAAATATTGCGCAATACTAACCCTACACGGTGCATATTGCGCAGTAAAATTTAAGCTCGCTCAAACTTTCGTTCAATTATTTGTTATTTTTCAATACTACCCCTACACCTTCAATAAAATTGACAATCATCTGTATTGTACAATGTTATTGTAGGTGTAGCGCTATGCCTGCCATAGCAATTGCTGTGCCACACAGAATTATCTATTGTGAAACCTTGCGCGTCACTTCACTGTCATCCTGAGTTATTGTTTTACTCGACTACGGCCAAGCAAGGGAAGGGTAATGAGTTTAACAGTCTATGTGTGTATGTATTTATTTAGTGGATTTTCTACCATAGCACAGTACATAATATAGTACTAGTGACCATAGCATCGCCACTATTGGTCCGACTTTGTCAGTTATATAGTGTCATAGGCTGTTATTTTTTACCTGGCTACGTCGAAGCAAAGGAAGGGTTATGTGTTCCAACAAAAAACTCGGTCCGATTTTGACAAGCAAGGTATCAATCTATTTGACTGCATCGCAAGAGAGTCAAAGGCAATTTTTTATCCGACCGTAGTCGGGGTTTAGTTTTTGAACTTATGTCCTGTCTACGTATTATAATGCCAAGTATTTTCGCTGGATAGTGTTCTTCACTGCTTGGCCATTGAATATATAGTGAAGGTGATCTTCCCCAGGCGAACTATTGCAGAAGACACCAGGTCTTCTATTCCTTACTATCAGGTCTACGATTCCCAAGGTAATTGGTTTAGTTTCTGCTTAGAGGCTTATTTTTATTTTTTAAACTATGTTGAAGTTCATGTTGCTCAATTGCCGTAACATTCTGTGCCATAACGCTACACAACATAATCGTAACTGATCAACTTACATAAACATGTCAGGCTTTTTAACGCGCTACCGTTATTTTCACCCTTCTACACAACCTTGTTAGATCTATCCTAACCAACATCATCACTTAGGACTTTAGAGTTCAACAAAAAGAACTACAACAACAAGAACATTCAAAGAACTTCTTTTTTTGTGTTCTGTAAGTCCAAATGAAAAAGACGGAATCCTTAGGATCCTCTTTCGGTTAGAATCACTCGTGTGTCTGTGTGTCACAGTCAAATCTGCCGGACCGATTAAGTTTATGGTACACAAATGAATTTCTGTGACTCAAACACGGAAAAGTAACCTATGTAACTGAAGTTTGTTTGTTTGTTTGTTGTTTCTTGAAGTTTGTTGTGGGAGTCACTTTTGCAAAGTAGCTAATGTAGATTAAAAAAGTAATCTAATAACACGTTTTTTTGTTGTGAGCTACCCTAAAAGTTTCAGCCAGATAGCTAATCGTGAAGTGCTCAAAATCTGAGTTGCAAGATTCCTCCCGGAACCACAGACAAGCAAATGACTTAATAAAAACGTGTTAAAATAAGTTTTGCTAACTGTACCATATCACATACCAAATGAAAGGGCTTGTTATGAAAGTCTCATATTATATTTATTTTTAAAATATACAGTTTTGAAGTTATTTATGAAAATAGAATCATCTCCATCATTATCTCCAAACCTATTAAAACTAAAATTTTGGAAAAAATACATAAGATAGTTATTTACTCATAGATTACAGAAAAACTTATAAGAAGTCTATGTCCACAGTGAATCTCTCAATATTATAAGAAGTCTATGTCCACAGTGAATCTCTCAATATTGTGAGGTAATAATATTCATCGCATGGAACCCCCTCCACGCAAATTCAACTCGCAATTGTCTTGTGTTAGCCTTTAACCTGTTGGCTATCGGTATCCCCTACGGGATAAATGAGATAATTTTTGCAATATAACGTAGCTATAAAAAAGAGCCCAAACACGGGTAAGTGGAGTTCCTTTTATTATGTTTTCACTCCTAACTACAGCATCAGGTGAAACATATCAAGATATTGCACTAGCATCGGATCTCAATAATTTTACAACATTTCAACAAGATAGCTCAAGAAGAATACGTCTATTATTTGCATGCAAGATTTAATCTATAATTATAATAATTAAATTAAAATATATAATTTAAATTATATACTCATAATAAAGTTTTTATTTAACTTGCAATATTTGTATGTATGTGTAGGTCAAATATTGCAAGCTGAATTAGAACCACTTCGTCTTATCCTACGGAGTTGAATTTTTGCATGTTGTTTTAGTTACGATGAGAACGCATGTTTATGGTAAGCATGATTTGAATCGACATCCAGGAATAGATAACGGAACTCTTCAACGGTCGCCAGCACTGTCACAAAATGTTGTGTACCTACACATTCTATTATGATAGAACGGATAGACGGTTTGAAGTTTCACCATGACACGGCTGCAACACTCTTGACTTGGGAACTCCTCAACGGTTAACAGCACAGACACGAAATTTTGTGTACGCATTATATTATGCGAGCCGGTTTGAAGTTTTGCCATAGCATGGTTGCTGCTCTTCGGTTCAGCTCCTAACTAGGGAACTTCTCCACGGTTAACAGCATAGACACGAAATGTTGTATACGTATTTAATTGTAATAGTCCTTTCTAAGTTTCTTCATGACATGGCTACTGCATAAAAGCTCTTATTTTTAATATTTTTAAATCAACTTATTACCTGAAATAATCGTCCTCTCTTTTATTTCCTTAACGTAACTTATTTTACCTTTCAATGCCGTTGAACAAGCCGTTAGCCATTCTGTTCTCCGACTTAAAAATCGATGAAATCTATTATCTGTTCGGCCATTGTCTCTCCTTTACCTTTTGTTCTTGTTTGTACTAGCAACAGCTTCCCGTGATGTAACGAGGCTGCGATAAAAAGCTCGTCGACGTTGTTATTTCTATTAATGCTTTCTATTTTATTTATTCTTGTCGGTTTATCATCGCGGCGGCATCGACCTAAGAATTTCACAGTTGCTTACTATTCATTTTTTCGGCGTCATTTGTAATACAAAATAGCTTCAAACCTGTCAAAAATAATGTAAATTGTTTTCTTGTACCACATTCTTGTTATTGTCGACTATTTATTTCAAGGCGCATATTAAAAATAAGTGGTTTTGATTCATTTGAATATCACAAACGGGAATTAATAAGCGCGCGGGTGAGACATGTTTGCGAACGTTCAGCACTCATCTTGAATAAGACAACCGTAGTATGAAACTATAGATGCATTGGAACAGTACCTATGACTTTTATACGTAATTCCGTTTGTGAATGAATAATACAATTATAAACAAGAACCCTATCACAAAACAAAAGACAAGGCCGCCTTACAGAGACTATATCAAGTCGAGATTAAAGACCAAGGTATTTAAAATTCAAAAGCTCGGCACAGGGAACTAGATATTCGTACCCTCTGGCAAATAGATTGAATCAAAGTCACTTTGAAAAATGAAGTCTCAGAGTAGGCGGCAATAGACAATGCCATAGTCCCCCTGTAGCGCAAAACACTACGGATTCACAAAGGGAAGAATCTCTTTGAATCCGTGTCACACTGAGTTTTAGAAAACATAATGAGAGCTGTCCAATTTGGCAGGTACATAATTAAAACCTTAATATTGACGCATTGTAATTTTGAGGATATTGCTCTTTGATAGAATAGACTAGGAAGCCCGTACAGTTTTGGAGTGTTGTACTTCATTAATGGAAATTTTCCTACGTATTTTTAACAACAAACAGGGAAAGCTAAATAAAAACCTTTAAAAAGGTTTGTTGTTGTAAATTATATTAATATTTTATATAATTCTTTTGTGACTTAACCTCTAATGTATAGAATTTATATATGCTGTGTTTCATTAAAACTTTAATCATGTTTAAACCACAATTAACTCAATATTTTCTTTGAGGTTTATGGCGTAAGATTCGTAGCGCAAACTTAGGCGCCAATATCGACTTGTCTGGCTACTTTCATGAAAGTTTATTACCTTCCAAGAGCTCACTTTAAAAAAAGTATCTCATTCACTACTAGGTAATATAATTTAAAAATATCTCACTTATTTTAAAAATGCCTACAACCTTATATCAGTTACAAAAGGTACCTTCGGCACGTTTCTTTTAAATGGGCTTTTATTCAGATGTGCACTAAGTATTTTAGTTTTATTGTTGTCTCTTGTAGGTGCGAAACGGGCATAAAAAATAGATAGTTGGGTACTAAATTTGTATTGAATAGTAAATAGGTTTGTCGTAAAATGTCTAAAGTAGGATAGCCTATTATTTAAATTGTAGGTTGTAGTACGTGATGACGCTGCATTTTTAGGGTTCCCTACGTCTGAATAAAAGGAACCCTTATAGGATCACTTGTGTGTTTGTCTGTCTGTCTATCCGTCTGTCACAGCCAATTTGCTCTGAATTTACTGAACCTAGTATGTTGAAATTTGGTATCCATATGAATTTCTGTGACCCAAACACAGACGTGTAACGTAAATAAATGAAGTTTGGATATGGGGTTCACTTTTGAGGAGAAAAACAGAAAATAAAAAAAAGTTTTTCGGAAACATTATCAGTTTTCTTGTCACTTCATATACATCCTATGCCACTTTCGTGATTAAGACGAATACTTATAAAAATACATCAAGCCGTTTAGGGTTTAAGATGCTCCAAAAGAACATACCGTGTGACATATGAAATTAAAGTCAAATATAGTTTGTTTACTTTTTTAAATAAATAGTTTTAAAATTTTAAGAAAATAGATGATATGTGACCATTACATAGCATAATCCCCGAAACTAAAGAGCCTACAATTTTGAAAAAAAGTACTTAACACAGTTTTTCACTTATAGATACTAGCGACTCGCCCCAGCATTGAAAGAAACAGAAAGAAAGAAAGAAAGAAAATACATTTATTCAAAACACACAAAAATAAAAGATACAAATAATTAGAAAAATTAAGTAGGAACAATAGAAAAGGAAAACAAAGAAAAGGTAAAAGTAGATAATTAAAGTGGTGATGAATGGATCTTAACTCAGTATTAGGCTGTTTGCCGAAGGCAAATATGAATACATTTATAAATATATATATATATATATATAATAATAATAATTGCATTGCACGGGTAGCTAAGGGTTTCTCTATATATTTCTTTATCCAATATTTCTATTCTACCAGTGTTTTGATTGACATATTGTAACGTATAAAAATTTAGGTTTAAAATAAATTAAGGTTTGAAAATACAAAATGGAATTTGATGGAAAAAGTTGATTTTTACATTTAAATTAATGTTTCAAAAAGGGGGTCCTCCAGGAGTGACAGACTAGGTGCCCTGAGAAGCAGGAGCAACTTTTTGGACCAGACGGGGCAAATGGGAAAATTGGGTAAATGGGGACAGATGGGAAATATGGTTTTATTGGATGGGGGATGACGCGAGGACGTATTATGCGTCCTCGCGTCATCGACTTTTCAGCGTAAGAAATGAATATACGTTACTAAATGAAAGATTTTATTAGTTTACCAAGATAGACACAGCGCCCAAGCAAATGAACGCTTTGTTTCAAGACCCGTTTTTTTGTAGCTAGCTGTTAGATTCAAGGCTGGAAATAAATGAAACGACTGTATTACAATTTCCAGTTTATTACTGGGGTGTGCAGAAGAATATACATATAACTGTGACATGTGCGTACATACAATCAACGATTAACCATATCCTGTTATCGCAAACTTAAGCTGGATCGCCTTAATAATTTCACTTTACTTACATAACCGTCCACATAACTTAAAGGCTTGACGTATCACTGCTCGGTGCAAATCGCAGTAGAAACCTTCACTATATTACTAGCTGTTGCAATTACAATTTACAATTTCAATCCTACCCAATTTTGATGTAGCTATTGTTGTCTGCGTTCGGCTTTATATCCAATGACGAAGATAATGCTTAGCGTGCCCGTGAAGCGGCTTTTTAATAGTATTAAATTATTTTATTTGCGTCTCCAGTACTAATGTTTACAGCTCCAGGAATCTTATTTTGATAGATTCGCCAAAAGAAAAATGACCAGCTCACTGAGTCAGTAGGAAAATAACGTTCAACAAAATGGGGCTATAACGATACCCTGATCCCGTGCGAAGCGATGCCGTGGTCGCGACGTCAGCGAGGTCCCACGCGTGGACAGACTCGACTTACGTCGTCGTACACCGCCTTGCGCCAATGACACGTCGAGCTCGATACTCGACGCATTGTCAATCGGCTGTCCGGGTCAATTGCCGGCCAATCGTCGTCGTTGGTGTGCTATGGTAATTGGATTTGTCCCAAGGTAACCCTCTGAAACATCAGAAGAAATTCGTCAAACTCGAATTCAACACGACGCAATGGCGTCTCTGTCCGTGCTCAAATTGGCAACGGAGCGATCAACCCTTGAGCGAAAGATATAAACATAATCAAAACCGGTAAAATAGCCGGTGTTATGCCAACTTGGCGCCATGATTGGCGCTAATAAAATATTATTGCTTCGAAATTCAATATGAAAAATGGTGTCTGTTCTACGACGATCACCAAAGAGAAAAAAGTCAAATCATTCGATTCATCATAGACAAAACCTAGAAAACCAACGCTTGTGCAGTCTCGGTCATTCAGACAAGAAGAAATAAGAAGAAGTTTCAAGAAGAAGTTGAAACTAATGGCAAAACAAACCTGCTCCGACATCTCAAACCAACGAATCCAACATTTACTGTTATTTATTTATCGCGGTTTGTTTTAAATATATTAGACCGTGCTTGTGTCATTCGAGCTGCTCACGTTGTTCATTAAAAGCTATGTGATGAATTGAAACGCTAATTATAATATAAATTATGAATTTAAAATGACACATCTTCGCGACATACGGTACGCGAAGTGCAAATCGAGCAAGCCTTGTCGTTGCTTCACACTCTGTCAATTCAGTGTCAGTTTGTGGTTTGTTTACCAAATTATTGTATGTTTGCCAATACTATTTTTGATTTCAATATTTAGTTATTAAAATATGATTCACTATAAATCGCGATTAAATAACATTTACTTTTGTTACGAATACGCGCAGCAAACAAGATAGCCCGCGATTGTTTTCGTGTGGTGTTGTGACTATACCTCTTTTGTTTATTTACTCCAAAAACAAAGATACATTCTAATATGTATAAGTAATATACATATGTATGTTAAAATATAATTCTAATAAATAAAATCTAAAAAAATATAATCTAAATATATAATATGTATGTTATATATTATATAATATACATTCAAATTTTGTGTATATTAAAATATACAATTATAATTCTAGTATTGCTTTTATAAAAATGCGTTTCTATTAGTTATGTATGTGCTGTGTTGTTTATTCATAAGTTTACTTGTAGAATAGTTGTTTTCTATTGCTAGTTAGAGGTTTATTGTTTTTTTTTATTTTAGTGGCGTTTTCTATAACTATACAATATTGAACAAAAAAAGGTTAATACTTAGACATATAGGCCTAGGCCTATACTTAGGCCTCGCGGGCCTTTTTGTGGATAATGAGTACTATAAATATGTAGTAGATTATTTTATGTAGCAGCAATAATGTAGTTAATGTTGATGTTAATCTAGTTTTCGCATTTTATTGATAAACCTTGGGTAACATTAATGCAATTTTCGTAAAAAAACTCTTTTTAAAAAAACGCATCCCATGTTACTCACTGGAAATGGTAAATCTCTCAATATTGTGTGTGTAATATATTCAACATACGGAACCTTCTCCACGCGAGTTCAACTCACCCTTGTCCGATTTTTTAGATTCTTTTCATAAAACCTTGTTTAACTTCTCGGTTTGACTGGTAATATCTTGCTTCAAATGATTCAAATGATAGGTTTTGTTGAAAGTCTACAGCTATAGTACCAATTATTGTTGAACTTGGTAAAGGTAGGATAGAGGCACAGTAGCGGTTGGTGCGGTAACGGATCGTGGACTATTGATTGGAGCTGCAAAGAACAGCTCTGTGAACGATAAGTCCACAAATTTTAAAAGACTCATCCACAAAATGTTGATTAGTCCACAAATTAAAAAGTAACTGGTCCGAAAAATTAAAGTCGCTCAGAGAGCTATCTATGGAATGATCTATGCTTGGATTTTCTCTGAAGGACAAGATTTGTTACGAAGTTATCCAACAGAAAACCAAGTAACCGACATAGCTATGGGATAAGCAACCTAAAGTGGCAGTGGGTTGATCATATTTCCCAAAGAACCGATAACCGTTGGGGTAAACGAGTTCTCGAGTGGAGGCCACGTGTAGGCAAACGTAGCGTAGGACACCTTGTGGCCAGGTGGAGTAACGATCTGCGAAAAGCGGTTGGCTGAAAATTGATGAAGAGAGCTGAAGATCGAGCTCAGTGGCGTACATTAGGAGACGCCTACAATGGACAATTACAGCCTGATGATGAACGACTGAACATAGTCTACACAACTCAACAGCATCTAACTTCATTTTTTTGATCACATTGTATTTGCTACAATCGTACTTGTATTTGTAAGCTTACAATCGGACGAGTTTAACACAGTATTATTGTCCAAGCGAGCGTCAAGCGCGAGCGAAACGTTTCCGTTTCTGCTTGGGCCAAAATGCTTTCATATGACCGGAACTCTATTCTCCTCTACAGATCGCATTTCTCAACCGATCTAAACTAAACTTGGATTACAGGCTAAACGGAATTTAGAATTTTTTATTCGCCGGGGATTTTTGACTTCTCCAAAAAAGGGGCACAAAGGGGGCTACTAAATATCTCCGCCTTATTACGAGTTGATCCGATTTCGATGGTTCGTCAATAACTCTTAATTGGTCTCATAAAACTTGGTGAAGATCTACTGAGGATCTTTGGCGTGATGAGCAGAATAGCTCCTCAAAATGCAGTAAATTTGCTCACTTTTAGGTTTCTACCAGTGAAATCAGCCCTTTACCTACTAGGTAGGGATTGATGGAGCACCTTGGTTATTAACTTGTACTCGCAAGTTCTACAGCTCACAGTGCCACTAGTTAATAACGCTGAAAGACTATTTCGTCCACGGGTAGTTTGTTTAAGCAAAAATCAAATATTCTTTAGACAAGTTTCCTTCTAATCAAGTGAAGTGATAAGAAAATACACGAAAGATAAAAGTGCCACCTCCATCCAAAGTGCCCATCGTTATAGTTGAGCCAAAACATACGTTTAATAAAACAGCAGCATTGTTGCCTCAAACCTCGCACCATACCGTCCAATAAAAATACAAGAAAACTTTGGCTACATTGTCGATCTGCATAAAGTTTGCAAATCCTGCTCTCCGGTTCAGTGCTTGCCCGATATTTTGCCTAACTTTGTCTGCATTTCACTGGGAATGAGTTGAAAGAGTGCACCTTGTTTTGTAAATCCTTTTTCATTGTTTTCGAATTTTTAAGCGGGTAAAGTCAACCTATGCAGTTTCTAATCACTTCAAGGCATCCAAGTTAAGCTACTAACAATCTGGTGCGGTGTTGACATGCGGTAGCTTGCTGGTCATTACTGCAGCAGTCTGTCTGGCATTGGCAGTGTGAACTTGTCCTTAACGAATATACTGCACCAACCACATTCCAGTTAGACAAGAAACTGATCACACCATTCCGCACCATTCTGCCATTCCGCACTGACTTACTATGCCTGCATCCACTAACAAACTTACTCCACGCACCCTTCTAATAAGCTGCCTTAAGGTCTATCACCAATTAATTAACGTGACCAACAAATGAGTACACCACTTACTGGTTCAAGTGCAAATCCTAACATTAAACAAAAAATGTACTATCAACAAGAAGATTTTTCGAAAACTACATTCTGACTGTTCCTCTGAGCCCTGCGATACATAGGAAGGGACTTTAAAAAACATGGCTAGAGCAGAAGCCCGCACGACTTTCTACACATTTAAGCTTTTTATAGGGTTAGCGTGAGAAGAAGCAACCATTTCATGGTAAAACGTCATACTATCATAACATAATACGTACACAAAATTTCGTGTGCGTCCTGTAATCCGTTCAGGAGTTCCCTAGTCAGGAGCCAACCCGGAGTGCAGCAGCTATGTTATGGTAAAAATTCATACTGGCTATCATAATATAATGCGTACACAACATTTCGTGTCTGTGCTGTAAACCGTTGGGAAGTTTCCTAGTCAGGAGCCAACCCGGAGTGCAGCAGCTATGTCATGGTAAAACTTCAAACCGGCTACCATAATAGCATGTGTACACAAAATTTCGCAATAGTGCTGTTGACAGGGAAGAGTTCCTTTATCTGGAGCTGTTCCTGGATGTGGATTCAGGTCATGCTTACAATAAACATGCATTGTCACCGGAACTGAACCAACATGCAAAATTTCAACTCCGTATGATAAGAAGAAGTAGTTCTAATTCAGCTTGCAAGATTTGACCTAACAAACATACATACAGACATACATACAAACATTGCAAGTTAAATAAAAGCTTTTAAAAATATTGCAAATTAGCGATTATCTCAAAGCAGATCGTAAATGTACTAGTTTATATGAAATAAGCTGATGTAGTCGGAGGCATCATGCATTTTATTTCTCCTTTAACGGGATAAACTTAGAGCTAGGACATGGCAAGCTACTCTTCAGGCCTCCGACTGCATCTTATATTTCAAAATCAAAAATCTAGAGCTTGTTTGCCACTTTTTAGTTTTTATCGCAGTCGGGCTTTTTGTTTTTTTTATAATAATTTATATTCATTTTAAACTTTTTTGTTTGTATATATAAGAATTAGTGAGAATTAGTTGCTACCCAACTTAAAATCGTTATAGTTCATTTTTTCCTTTTTCAAAATATGGCGTCTAGTTGTCGCCATATTGAGTTTTGATTAATATCATGTCTTTAGTAGCACTCGCAACATTAAGACTAAACGATTGTCGTAAGAATCATCAAAATCGGTCCACATGTGCCACAAAGGAACAGACACATACATAGGCTGATAAACACATTCGCAAAGGCACGGTCTTTGCGATGCGCAGTCTGATAAAAAAAACCTACACTGTTTGAAACAATTAAATTTAACTAGGCGTTCTCGCGGCACTCATGCGCAAAGCGGTTGTTTCAATAAAAAAATGATGTGAGGAGAACCTTATTGTGATTTAAAGTGCTTCTCAGTACTGCTACTTCTTTTAGTAACCTGTAAAGTGAAATTCTACAGGCTCAGTATTTTATATTACTAGATCGGCAAAATTCATTCAGCCCCAACATTAGATAGTAAACAAAATGTCGTAAAGTCACAACTAGGTCAGACATTTGTCCCGCGACACGAAACGTCACGTGACGAGCTCAAGAAAGGACGCACGGAACGTAATCGATACTTTAATATTGAAGTAGGTTTCAGCCCTTTTAAAATAAGAATGTTTTCCTTGACAGGGGTTCAAGACTGTAATACGGAAATTCGAAGTTAAAAATCCCAATGCATGTACATTATGTTCGAAAGTATCTTACGGCTCTAGAGTAATGAGATATCATGATAGGTATGCAAAATGTCGACTCTTGAATAAACTTAGCCACGGCACTTTATTCTAGAGTCTTAATTTTAGGTACTGCGAAATCTTCAACGTTGTTGCAAAATTATTTCTATTTGATACTTCGTGTAACATATGTCATAGTAATTTCAAAATGCCATTACATAAATTATAATCAGACTTTGGTAGCTGACGTATTTTGAGTTTGATCTCTTTTATCAATATCGTAGCCTCAGTCAGTACACATATTTACTAAGGACATATGTGTAAGGTGTGTATATATATATGTGTCCTTAGATTTATATATTATGCCTCAGTCTAGTTACATTATGATCGTTCTTCATACGATCTTGATATTGTCATATTTCTACGGGTAAATGGCCGAAGGGATTTAAACGATGGTAAATGTTTGATTTCTGTTAGATATTTCGGCACCGGCACCACAGTACATAATAGGACTGTAGGACTATACAGGGTGGAATTTTGTAACCACACCCGGAGGGAAAGTATTCTAAATGTACTGTGCCGGCACCGTTGCAAAAACCAAATATATTTTTTATAATGTTTAAATATCATATGTTAGTACTCGTAGTTATTAAACATTTATTAAGATACAACTGAGTAATCACTGATTCATATTTATGTTTTACTGATTACTGGCATCAATATCTGTAGTTATTATGCCATTTTCGATTATTTTCAAGCGTTTATGACACTGGTTTAGGAGAATTGCGAACCCAGGTGTTTTAATATGAATAAAAACCTCCTTTTGACTCGCAAATATTCCTGCAGAAATATTTAATGCAATAAAATACCTCTATTCTTTCGACCACATTCATAGCAAACTGCTCACGTTACATTGAAAACAAAATTACGACATAATAAGAATATCTTTTCAAAGATACTTCGGAAGCGACCGAAATGCGTAGCACTAACTCTGACTATAAAACTTAAGGTTAAAGGCACACTGAACGTTGTAAGACTTTATTTTACGTTTACTCGCTGCGGCTTGTAAAAAAGATGAGAATTGTTTTGTCGCACTTTATGAAAACCCCCTAAAAAGTAGAGGAAAATAAAGATTTAAAAGGTAAAAAGAATATTATTGTCAAACATGAGCTATACATTACATGAATATACAGAAAGGATTTTAAAAATTCTCATACTTTTCCATTAACGAACGCACAAAAATACACGTTACCTAGAAACATGCGAAATTATGTTGAAAGTAATCATAATTTAAAAATGACCTTTGTTTTGGAGATTATCTCAGAACTAAATATAAATAATATAATTTTGTCTCAATTATTTATATATTATTTTTATAATCATAATTAGACAATGTTCTTAAACATTTTTGTACAACTACGATACTTGCCGACAGTAAGATAAATATTATTATTTGTTTCGTAGCAATGTTGCTCCCGTATTCATAAAGATTTGTAAAAAATAGTCAAATCTACATAATAAGAGACGTCAAATCTTGAAACCAAGACAAAAATATCGCACGACACTTCGCTACTTGTTAATTAATTAATTAATCAACAATGCTTATTTGTTGGAAATTATTATGAACAATAATATTTTTTTGTAATACATAACATAATGTAATAATAACTAACCCTTTGCATAAATCTTAGAAACGAACAAACACAAACTTCAGAATAAATAATAACCCCTTGTATAAATCTTAGAAACGAACAAACCTAAACTTCAAAACAAATAATAACCCTTTGTATAAACCTCAGAAATGAACAAACATAAACTTCAGAACAAATAATAACCCATGCCATAAACTTTAGAAACGAACAGACATAAACTTCAAAACAAATAATAACCCTTTGTATAAACCTCAGAAATGAACAAACACAAAATTCAGAACAAATAATAACCCATGCCATAAACTTTAGAAACGAACAGACATAAACTTCATAACAAATAATAACCCTTTGTATAAACCTTAGAAACGAACAAACACAAACTTCAGAACAAATAATAATCCCTTGCATAAACCTTAGAAACGAACAAACATAAGCTTCAAAACAAATAATAACCCTTTGTATAAACCTTAGAAACGAACAAACATAAACTTAAGAACAAAAAGTTACACGGCACATCGCCCCGCGTACTCTGTGCGTCACCCCAGGAAATGACCATAAAAGATTATGTCCGAGAGAATGTCAGCAAACCAACCGAGAGCGAGATTTAGGGCCACAACATTGAGAATTTGTTATTGTGTCGTAAATACTTAGCTTACTTTGCAAGCGACCTAAAGTATTATCTTTTTCAGGACACGTTCTCCATATATTTAGTGCTGCTGGCTCTAGACGATTTTCAGTTCTTTGACAGAAATATGATTAAAAAACGGCGTCGGTTTTATTTACAGTATTTTAGTATTGTTATTAATTGTTAACATTGGTAGTTTTATTAGAAACAACTTTATTTTTTACTTTGTTAACCTCCAACAGTTATATCTTCTATCTTATAATAAAACAAAAAGTCTGGTCAAAAGAAGATAATCAAAAAAATTGGTCCAGGGACCTGAAAGAAGATACTGAATAACATTAAACTATATAACATTTAAAAACTGTCTTATGTCTGTCTGTATGTACGCGCATCATGTAAAAACTACTGGACCTATTGAAATGCAGTTTTCATTTCTGATGGATAGCTTACTCGTAGATGTTAACTTAAAAAGGATTTTCAATCTGACATGTAGAAGCTGAGCAATCGATAAAAAACTATTTGGCGGAACGAGTTTAATTGATGGGATGTAGTATATTTTATATTATAGGTATTTTTGATCCTGGAATATAGCAGGCTACTTTTAAGCTAGAAAAATGACCACGCGGGCAATGCCCCTGGCTAAGTACCTAATACTTAATCATTATTACTTTTGAAGACTGAAAGTTAACAATAGCAATAAATTCCATTCCAAAAATAGATGTGACATAGTGCCTAAATAATTCACCCTTTATTTAAATGAAAGTCGCTTCTGAATAAAACAACGGCGTATATTTCATAACATCGCCTTGAATACGTTTAACGAAACGTATTTTGTGAACAAGATGTTTTATGAATCGTGACAAAGTGTGTTATTTTGAATTCGAAATCGTACCTTACTCAAGTTAGTCGTTATTTATTGGTTACTGAAATAGTACAGCTTTTGTTTGAGACAGAGTAAGACTTTGATGTTTTCTATATGGTAGCTTAAGCCCGGGCAAAATAGAAAAAAAAAGGAGCACATTGCATTAATTACACTTTTGGTGAATAGTATTGAAATAACATCCAAAAATCATCAGTCCGTCGTCAATACTTACTTGAGAGGCAATCAAAGTTACGTGTCGATTTGAAAATATCCTCCTTAATAGATGTCGGTTAACGATAACCTAAATAATAAAAAATAAAAAAATTTGCTCAAATTAGAAGATGACTCCCGCAGCCATATAATTTTACTGAAATCAATAAGGTCTCTTAAAGTTGTTTGGCTATGTCTACAACTCTAATGATACTCTGCAAAGGTGTCAGAAATTAAAGCTAAAAGGCACAAATGATGTATCTAAATATAACTAAACAATCTGCTAAACAATCGTTGTGAAACAAAAATGGTAATTTAAGGGCAACAACCTCGAGGTTAGTGCCCCTACGTTTATCCAAAGTGATATGTAGTATGTAATTATTCTGCCGACATTGGAGCGCCTAAAGATTATCTTTAGTATAATTTATGCCTCACTGTTAAGTAATAATGTGCTTGGTTGTTTTGTAAACTATTTGGCCCAGGAATATTGCCTTTCATACTATAATATGCTCGCTTGTCATAGGAGGTAATGCTGGCGTCTGGTCAGTGTTTATCAGGCCACCCGAGGGCATCCGACATGGCTTAATGACAGCTATTAATCAATAACAGCAGGACCGATAGCTTAACGTGCCGTACGAGGCATGAAGGGATGGAAAACCATTGGTTTATAGCCCAGGAACGAGCCCTGTATCGTTGGATTCTAAGTTACTAAGATCCTACTATAACATTAAATTGTGCCTTAGGTACTTCCAGGCCATACCAGGGCCACATAAAAAATCATAAAGAAACAGTAAATTAAATGATTTATTTTGATTTGGCTCATTTAAAACACACAAAAACAAAACTGATAAAAATATAGAAAACGAAAAAACTAATACTGAACGTATAATCTCTAAATTTCAGACCCTTGGCGAATGCTACGACTGCTGCTACGCAAACGCTACGAATTCTACGAATGTTGCAAAGCGTAATTGAATAATTTCGTTAACTAAATGAAACTGAGTTCTCAGACAATTTCACCCCGGTAGATGCATAAAGAATTTTATGCCCGCAACTGAGTCTTTACGCGGAAGTGCGTTTACTGGATAAGGCTTCGGATTCAGTGTAGATTATTTATGTAGAAGCACGTGAAAAGATTAAGAGACAATGAAAAAAATCTACGTGAATGCCAGACATACATTTTAACGTTGTATCGTTATTGGACAGTTTTCAAAAGTACATATTTTTTACTGTCATAACTTAAGATGAAGGGAGAATCAATAATTTAATATTTATTATTAATTTATTTTAATTAACTTGCAATGTTTATATCTTGTATGTATGTATGTATGTTTGTTTAGGTCAAATCTTGCAAGCTGAATTAGAACCACTTCCTCTTACCCTACGGAGTTAAATTTTTGCATACTGATTTTGTTCCAATGACAATGCATTTTTATGGTAATTATGACCTGAATCGACATCCAGGAACAGCTCCAGATTAAGGTATTCTTCAAAGGTTAACAGCACAGACACGAAATGTTGTGTACACATTTTATTATGCTAGCCGGTTTGAAATTTCACCATGACATGGCTGAAGCACGCCGGGTTGGCTCCTGACTTGGGTACTCCTCAACGGTTAACAGCACATACACGAAATTTGTTGTACGCATTATTTTATGCTAGCCGGTTTGAAGTTTTACCATCATGTGGCTTGTGCTCTCCGGGTTGACTCCTGATTAGGGGACTCTTCAATGATTTACAGCATAGACACGAAATTATGTATTTAATTGTGATAGCCTATCTCAAGTTTTAACATGGCTACTGCATAAAAGCTTATTTTTTTTATATTTAAATTAACTTATTCTTTTCATCTAAATAAGAGTACGCATTACTGCAAACTCAAAACATAACATTACCTAAACTTTTCCTGTTTCAGGCCTTAATTATTTTTCATTTGGAATAATAATTAAAAACTATCATGTAATTAGCAGTCATTATAATTGTAAAGTAAATAGTCAATGAATTTCCATTAAAATCATTACCATTATAATTGTGCGAAGCTTTGAGTCTAAACAATTAATTATTTCGTGCCAAAATCATTGTGTCAGTGCCACCGATTTAATTAATATCAGGCTAATTAAGGTAATTGTCATAGGTACATACTGTACATATTGTACAGATAGTACAGGGTATATTGGAATAAATAATCACTAACCGAGGCTTTTTACATATATCTTTGCCAGACTGAAATGACAAATCTTTCGCCTTGTAAAGACAAAAAGAGAAAAATATGCAGAGCTTACAAAATAAAATAAATTAGTTAGCAGATGTTAGTGATTTTCATTGCAAACCTAGCCTTTGAGGTCTCATTATTAACATCCGTAATAATTATGTTAGTTATTTAACAAATTTAAAAAACCATAAATGTTTGTGACATTGTTTTTATTGTTGGTCAGTTTACGCTAAAATACACCTGATGCCTACTTGTGAAATTAATTCATATACTTATTTTAAGAATGTAACTTTAAACTGTCAGCATTCTTGCGTAATTAAATATCTTGGCAGCTCCCTAACTAAACCGGAGGGTTGTCTAACAAAGCGACAGTAAATTAATTTGCGCCACTGCGCCATTGTATTTGTTGATTGTGGTTAAACAAGCTTTGATCTTTCTGGGGTTTCATTTTACCTGAAATCATTCCTGATTTTATACATTTAGAATAGAATTTCATAGATTTGCTTAGTATTGTCAAGTTCTGAGAAACCTAAAGTAGGCTCTCTATTAATCTTAAAATGGAAACCTTTTTATTTGGAGACGTACTAAAGTTGCGTTCACACACTACGGGTACACCCCCACAATACATCCTCTTTGTTTTTTTTTGTGTTTTTTTTTGCTCTTGTGTGTATTGTTGCTCTTGAGTTTTTTAAGGTTTTTTTTAACCATTTGAATCTTTTTACCTAACCTAACCAAACCTTACCTGTATTTTTTTTACAAACAATTGTCTAAAATACAAATCAGAACATTACTTAGAAGCAGTGTTTAGTGCCGAGAAGTAAGCAAGGAGATCTCCAATAACGGGCAGTCACGCTTACTAAGCACCAGCAATCGCAGACTACTTAGCAATTAAGTTAGAGCTTATTTAAGTTTAGGATTGAAAAGTAAAACTTGCTCTAATTTTGTATGTATACGTTTTTGAAC
This sequence comes from Alsophila aescularia, assembly GCA_946251855.1. NCBI lineage: Eukaryota > Metazoa > Arthropoda > Insecta > Lepidoptera > Geometridae > Alsophila > Alsophila aescularia. Next base: position 13,173,448 of record OX276385.1, read on the forward strand.
CTTGATAACATTGTTTTAAGCTTCGATATTGCATAGCCTATGCTGCTTAAAATTTAATTTTGACCCATCTTGTGGTTTTTGATTAAAAACTAAACTACATATTACATTTGTATGAGGCTTGGACACTCCCTATATATTTTTGATTTTCTCTCACGACGATTACGACAGTGAAGCTGAATTCAAAAGAAGTTAATAAAAAAACATCTAAATTAAAAAACAAACTTTTATGCAGTAGCAATGTCATGTCACAAGAACCAAACGTGTGTGCCAATGTCATGTCACAAGAACCAAACGTGTGTGCCAATGTCATGTCACAAGAACCAAACGTGTGTGCCAATGTCATGTCACAAGAACCAAACGTGTGTGCCAATGTCATGTCACAAGAACCAAATTTCAGTAAAAATTCTAACACTGTTATCTGGGACATAAGTTTAAAACTAAAGTTTAAAACTAAGTCCCAACTACGGTCGGGTTAAAAATAGCCAAATCGATTGATACCTCAATTGTCAAAATCAGGCCAAGTTTTTAGATTGAACATATAACCTTACCTTGCCTTGCCATAGTCGGGTAAAAAACAAAGCCTATGGACACTATGCTTAAAGACGAATCGATTGATACCTCGCTTGTCAAAATCGAACTAACAGGGGCGACGCTATGGTGGAACATCCACATAAACACATGCATAGATACATACATACATACATACATACATACATAGACTGGTTAAACTCATTACCCTGCCCTTGCTTTGCTGTAGTCGGGTAAAAACCTATCTGAGCGCCTGGTTGATACTACACGTGACCAAAATGCTGTTAGGCACCTATTTATCGAATTAGCATTGCAATTCAGCGGGTCAATGCCGCCAGCATATTGGGTACGCTGCCAACTGGTAGTGGACTAGAACATTTGGGCTACTGTGAGCCAACATTGGCTTGTAGGTTGTCAGAATATTTTTTTGTAGTAGTTGGCTAGTTATATTAAGTAGATGTTAGTTCATAAACGCACTTTTAATGACCAAGCGAGCGCGAAGCTTCTATTTCAACTTTGGCAAAAATTCTTTCGTATGTCCGGATGTATGTCCGGCTGTTCTCCTCTACAGGTCGCATTTCTCAACCGATTTAGACGAAACTTGGTATACAGGCTAAGCTAATTTTTTGTTTTTTTTTATCGTCGGGGATTTTTATTGGGGAGGTACTTTCCCCAACAAAGGGTAAAAAGGGGGCTACTGAATATCTCTGCCATATTAAATCCGATTTCGATGGTTCTTTTTTCATTTGAAAGCTAGTAACTTTAAATTAGTCTCATAACAATTTGGTGAAGATCTGTTTAGGATCTTCGGTGTGATGAGCTGAATAGCTCCTCAAAATGCAGTAAATTTCTCATTTTTAGGTTTCTACAAGTGGAATCAGCCCTTTACCTACTAGGTAGGGATTGATGGAGCACCTTGGTTATTCATGTTAGTTGTACAATAAGTTAACTAGATGGCCGCTAGATTGTTTGCAAAAAAGTTTGCACGCGCGTGGTCTACAGCTCACAGAGCCACTAGTTATAATTTTCTTTACATTGGCTGTCATGGATTTGAAACCACACAGTGCTATTTTATCACTACAAAAATGTACACGTTATACGTATTCACCTGGTAAAGGTAATCTCATCAATTTTCACTTTCATTTAGTCCCTTGAATTTTTATTCATGCTCCGTGCGTATCCGTGCCACTTCCAGGAGCTCTACTCCGTATAATTTAATCGCGGTAAGTCCCAGTCAAATTACTAAAGACGAACGTGGCAAATTGAAATGAGTCGGCAAGTCTACGTATTGTACGATTTTACCCTAAAGAGATTTTGCGGCGTTTCTCTAGTTGGTTTTCATCACTCAAAGTTTGCAGCTTTTCAGACGCTTGAGAAATTAGTATTAATTTTGTGCGTTTTGAAGCATGAGCGTGAGTTGGTGCATATTATAAGAATGTTTCAATCAGAAAATATATTGCGTTACTGCCAAAATAGCTCTTACTAGCAGATAATAAGTTTTAAATTCTAATATGCAGTTCGTGTGTGATCGGTCCTACGAATTTCTTATCGTTTGCAGGGTCTAATACAAAATGTAAGCGCGAGTGCCTTTCAGCGGGCGTTAGAACTTTTTTGAAAGATATTATTACACGACTGCCCAAAAAAGGAGTGTAATGTTTTTAGCATTCATGTATGTATGTTTGTATGTATGTGAGTTTCTTTATTCCACCATAACATTTATATGCCAGAATCCGGCACTACCTCATACGACAAACAAACAAACAACATTCCCCGACTAACATAGGCTATTTTTTTTAAACTTTTAATTACTGTATGGCAACATTATCAAATAAAAAAAAAGTTGAATTTTACAATATGGGTATCAAATTGAAGGCCTTGGTAAGCACATTCCAACAGTATATAATTTATTGGCAAAAGCTCTTTTTTGGCAGGGCAGTCCTGTTTTTTAACTTTAAAGTTAGTTACCTCTCAATATTCGGCCAAAAACTCACAAAGAATATGTCTCTCCAAGGCGGTTGATGTATGTGGAGTTCACATTTCCTTGTGTTTTTTTTTGTCATAGATTTACCGGGTTTTCTTAATGTTTCAACACGCAGGGTTGAGGCGAGTTATGTATTAGGTGCTCACAGTTCACAGTTAGCTGACAGTTTACCGATCTGTATAAATTTAATTTAAATCCTGCTGAACATTTTTAACTCAAATACATAAGCTTGAGTCCTACCACTTAGGCTGAGGAAACCAACTTGACATAATTTAATAATTCTTTAAAAATCTAAAAATCTAAATATACTAATTTTGTAGGTTTGGCATTACTTTGGAGGTCAACCTGCTTTTCAAATTACATTAGAATCATCCAAATCGATTCAGAAATATTGGAGATATACGAAGTAACAAATACAAAAATAAATACGGTTTAATTGAGATCCTACTACTATTTGAAGTTAGTTAAAAAATTCTTAAATTTTAGTCCCACAATTTTTAATTTTGTTCTCTCAACACATAGTACTTTAATCAAAAGCTGTCATTTACTGAGGTCTTGTATTTACATAGGTAACTGAATAAAACTTTCAAGGTTTTAACTTAAAGGGACGGGCAGAAAGAGCCATCAACACCGCAAAAGGGATTCAGTATTTGGACACTTGACCGCAATATAGAATGGGGATAGTAAGGGGTGTCAAGTATATTATGTCTGTGTTTTCATACGCTTATAAGATGTCTGTAGCCAGGAGGTACAACTGCATAATCAGATCAATCGAACTATGCGTACTTTTTTCCAGTCAGTTCGACTGCAGAATTGGACCACGCGGACTACTAGATACCACACGTAGTCTAAGTCCATAGTCGAGCTACGGACGACTAGTTCACCTGGTTCGATTCATCGAAACATTAGGAATTCCAAGTTTATATAGTCCGACTATCGACCTCCATGCAAAATGTGTATCGAATCTCCTTAGAAAATAATACTAATGATATGTGATTGTATTTCTTTCAAGCTCCTGCATTTCAGTAACATCTTTCGGGATAATGTTTGCTTCGTACCTACGAGAAAAAATGACGTGGTATGCCCGGCTGATGTGTAAATATCGAATATGGCCGAGCTGAGCCGGAAAGAGCTGTCGAGCCACGAGTCGGCGTTACCCCCGTACCGCGCCATTAGATGTTTACACATCAAAAACTGGTTGGACTTTATCAACTACTTAGTGGACTATGATTTTATAATATTTAGGTGGTGTGGTGTCGTACTTTTATTTGGCAAAGGTTTGAAGAGTAGAATCATGGAACTTAAATTGAAGCGTCCATGCTGTTGCTACTTTATATAAGACCATCTTCATTTAGGGGCGTAAAAACCTTTTTTGCCGTTATAGGACAAAGTCCATTCTCATCCAGGCTCTTAATTTGAGTTAATATTTTAATTAAAACAGATTTAACCTCAGAGAATGTACATTTTTAGGTAAACATATTCTAAAAATCGGAATGACTGAATGTAGCGTCGTCTAGAGAGGTGTCTTACATGTCGCACATGGGTTGAAATGAACATTTTTGTAGAAATCAACTAATGTTAATGTCAACTATGAAATATTGGAAACAAATATTAATATAAAAAACTAGTGACCTAAGATGTTGATTTGACTTTAAAACCTTTGATTTGGTTTTCTAATATATTCATCTGTAAATTACAAAATCCATACTTATTTAACAACTATTATGTAATAGAAATTATAGTAGTATTGAATTTATGTTTTATTTTTTATTTAGCTTGATTTTGCATCGATAACGCAATCATATTATTTTCATACTACGTTTTAATCTACAAATAAGGAGTGTAATGTTTCAGGGTTCATGTATGCTTCTATGTATATGAGTTTATTTATACCACCATAACTTTTAAATGCTTGAACAGATTTGGATGTATCTTTAGAATCCTTACATAATACTGAGTAACAAGAAACATTTTTTTTTAAAAATTTCTTTGTCTCATCAGTATAGCTCCAAATTCAAATACAAAAAAAACTTCGAATTTTACAATATGGGTTATATATTGTTGGAATGTGCTTGAAGAGCACATTCCGACAATATATAATTTATTAGTATAAATTATTTTTTAGCAGGGCAGGTGTGTTTTTTATTTGTACACAATCAGTATGGCTTGTTTCAAGTATACATGTCATAAAACGAGGCATTGTTTAATAACACACCATAAAGAATACCGATAGAAAAGGAAAACGCAATTTTCCCTCGGCCTATGCTTAACACATAGCTAGAAACACGGTATCGGGGTATGCAAGCAACTGACCTAATTATGGCTACATTTAAGGCTGGAACATATACATTTAAGGTGTAAACAAGGGAAAAGTTGGAGAGACATCTCCTCTACAGATCGCATTTCTCAACCGATATAGACGAAACTTAGTATACAGTCTAAACGGATTTTCAGTTTTTATTTTGTCGATTGCCTGGTACTTCTCCAAAAAGGGGCGAAAAGGTCTACTGAATATCTACTAAACTCATGTGTAAATATGTGAGATTTGATTTAAATTCATACGAAAATTTATAGGTTTGCTGATCAGCATGAAATTTTGAATGAAAACAATATATATCGATGGGCACTACGAAGGTATTGCTTAATTCTTGCATTTTTCAATCTTGATTCTGTTTAGTTCTGTTAAAGTTAACCGACTCAAATTGACGTCTGCTTCTTCACACAACTATATTCTAATGCCGGTCACTCATATACGTGCAAACATTCATATACATGTATTGTCCAAATGTTTGCACGCATGTGAGGGCCGTCAGACTTTCGTTCGCAAACTCAGCGGATATGCAAATGGTTCGCAAACTCAATATACGAATCCATTTGCCCTACCTCCTATTTTTTTACGAATGTCTTCAGTCTCTCACTTGATTTTGTGAATCATGGATAGTAAAGATTTTATTAGTGTGATTGGCCTGTTTTACTTATGTTCATATGGTTACTTATATCATATTATGCTGCAAGGAGCAGACCGCTGCAGACCACCGAAACGTCCGTTACCTTCGCAATCAAGTGCACAATAACTTCCGCACAAAGTGTGGGAGATTACGCGAAGGTTCGAGGTTCACGCGCTTTGATGTGCGTCAAAAATCCGACAAAGCTAGGAAAACCGCGAATGCAGCGAAAATTTTGCTTAATCATTTGCAAATGTATTTTGTCTGTCCTGGAATCTTGCAATTCAAATTTAGAGCACTTCCTGATTAGCTAGCCGGCTGAAACTTTCAGGGTAGCTCACAAACCAACAACATTGCAATAAAAAAAAAGTAAAAATAAAAAAAAAACTTGAAATTGTTAAAAGAAAAATGGAAAAAAAAAACAGAAAAAAATAATGAAAATTGTTAGAAGAGCAAAGGAAAAAAAAGGAAAAAACAAAATAATAATTAAGAGTAATAAAGCAACAAAATAAGAGAACCCAAAATTGTACTTTATAGGTACTTTTAGTCCCTTAATAACACGTATGGGCTACTTTGAAATGAAATGACCACGCGGGCAAAGACGCGGGCACAGCTAGTACTTACATAAAACACGGAATCTCGCTGAACTTTCCGTGTCTTATAAAACTTATAAATATTTGAACTTTAGCCCTAGATCTGTCCAACGTTGTTTAAGGGCCACCGAGGGCTACAGAAGGCCTAAGTGGGTCCTATGTAAACGGAAACCTTAGAATAAAAGCTTATTTTTTTGTATATTTATGTGACCTATGAAGGGTTTCTTTTGATTTGTTTTGAAGTGAGTCTTGGATTTCTCGCTCGGTTGGGTGAATTTTAAATTAATTTTCAGGCTAGCTACGACTTTGTCTGTTTTGATTGTGTTTCGGTCTATCTTGATCAAGATGATTTTGCAATTAATGAAGGGATTTTCTAGAACGTTAGTGGCCCATTCATAAGAAGGGTGTATGTACGATACCTCATGTAACTTCAGTAGGTATCTGACAGTCACCGCTACTTACCGCTTACTTAGCTTTCTTGACATTTTATTAATACACTAATATTATAATCACACTATTATTACGCTATATTATAAATCAGAGAAGTGTAGCCACTGTCATAAACAGGCCAATCAGAGTTTTAAAAATGAATACTCCATAATCGAGGGAAAACTTCGTATGCACGATGCATAACTCAAAATTTTGGAACTGCCAGTCCATACAAAACATCATAAAATGCATTAAAACTGATTAGCGGCACCTGTCTTTTATCTTTAGATGTGTATGTATGTTTGTTACTCCTTCACACTCAAACGGCTAAACGTATTTGAATGAAAATTGGTACCACGTTATCTTAAATCCTGGATTAACACATAGGCTACTATTCATAATCATCATCATCATCATAATCCACGCGGGAGAAATAGCAGGGCGCATCTAGTATTAAAAAGTACATAAAAACTTCCATTAACTTATTACATGATGTTTATGAACAAGCATGAGTTGTTGTACCCTAAAAAAAGGACGTACTACATCAATCAGCAATCTGTTGTAGATAAAAACGTTTCTCGCTTAAAACGCGAATTTTCCCTATACGGGTCGTAATCCATTTCCCTGTAAATCACGGGGCAGAACCAGGAAATTCGCCGAATTAGAAACATTTCCCATACAAATGTAATTCACGCCCTCGAGTGTGTACTTACACGTTTAGTTAGGTAGGTATCTAAGACGCTGAGGCTAAAGTTGGGTTCAGACATTGCTAAGTTAATTTCTTGTCTTAAGAAGGTGTTTAGTGAGTATAATGAAGGTTTGAGCCGGCGCAGGAGTCTAATAGTGTTACATAAAAAAAAACAATTAAACCAAAAATAAGCAATTTTATTCAGAAAAACCACTAAAAGAAATTAGACCAACAAATTACAGTTAATAACTTTTTAACTCAATTGTACACTCTAATTAATTATCACTGAATTCACTATAGCACTGAATATTTGCTTCGAATTACTAAGATTGTACTCGTTTCGTTGTCAAAATTAAACTGCCCCGTTCAGCCGACGCCTGCCGCTTTTATACTGCCGCGCCACCGGACGCGCACTTTCTATGCTTTCTAGAAAGCACTTGTAGGTACTGGCACATTTCGTCATCTAGTAGCCGGTACTTGAACATCCGAGATCGGTCACCGCAACCTCTTACTAATGGCGCCATCTAGTATTGAGCGGCTACAAACACCCATGCAGATATTACAGATGATGATAGATGGCGTTGCATGTTCGGCAGGCGCTTATGTAAAAGTTCAACAAGATGATTAGTAGGTATCGACCGGTGGCGTAACAATAGTCATACTTTGCCTGCGCCTTAAGACCAGGCTTCAATATTTAAGAGTTTTTTTCCATAAATATGCTGGGTCAACCATAAACCTGATAAATGTGAAACTTAACATACATGTTTTTGATATCTCTATCTCTCTGTGATCAAGACAAAACGTGAAACATTTTCTTATTAAAAATTACGTTATTTTCAGTAATATTTTAACTTTTCTAAGCTAGCTATAGCTTAAGTTTTATCTCTAAAATAAATCTAACAGCAAGAAAGTATAGTTTCTTATCCACTGTTCAGACAAAGTTTACCTAACTAAATTATTAGCCTGCCAATAAAATAAATAGCTTTTGAGACTTAAGTCATTTAGTTCCGAGCTAAATAATGTGTTCAAACAGTGCTCGCGATATTCAACCTTCTTATGCAGGCACTTCAGTGCTTGTTGCGGGTAGCGGGTGGCAGAGTGTAGAGGCGGAGCTAGTCTGTTGCGCGTCTTGCTTACAATGTTTATAATAATGTTTCATTATTAAAACAATCTACTACAGACACCTGTAACTTCACAATGTCTGAACGAGCCAAAAAGGCTAAAACCGTACTTTACTACGTCACTACAAATTATTTAGCTCATTAGAGCAGTACCACCAATGTTTGATGTATGGTTTGAGTCTGAGTCTGGAGTAAATAAGTAACTCATGGGTAGGCATGCTTCACGACATATTTATTTCCATCGAGCAAGATGTCCTAAGCTCAAGTCTATAAAAAACCCACGGGTAACTTGAAAATTTCATAGCTTTTCAGGTTTACCGTTATTTAACCACAGTTTAAATGTTGGTAAGCTTCAGTTGTACTTTAATTTGTAGTTAACGGTTGATAACGTCTGCTTCCCCAGCTTGATTATTTGTTTTTTTAAGTGTGGGATTGCGTGATCATAGAATCGCCGCGCGCCGTTCGTATGCCTTGTAGAAATTAATAATAAAGGTTTATTTTATCTTGAATTAAAATACTGACTTACCTTTTTTAGCAATTATTCCAATTTCCAGTTTTCAGTTGAAATTGTTCCTGTAATAAAGAAAACATAACTTAACATCGTTTTGTTTTAGAATATCACACTTTGAAAAAAGGAATAAAATCATGATGAATAATCTGACCTTAAATTTTTAGAATACGAGTAATATGAAACTCTATTTGCTATTTCTTAAGAAACGATTTCGCGATCGATTGAAATAATGAACAACTCTTCAATAATTCTTTTAATTTAAACAAAATTAACAAACTATATAACACAGTGACAAGTAGGTTCTTACTTATTAAACAAATCACGGTCTGAAAAAAGATAAATGATAAAGTTTATTTTGCATTGGATAGAAGTTAACAGCAAGTCCCAGTTGTACAGCAACTTCCACTATTATTATAAACAAGCTGTACCCGCGGCTTCGCACGCTTGGCCTTTTCTCTAGATTAATAGAATTCTTTTACAATTCCAAGACACCAACATTCCAATATACCAACATTTAAAGAAAATTCCTTCAGTCGGCAAAAAGTTTTTATCGATTGCTCATCTTCTACTCATCGGATTGAGATAATAAGTACACCAGTTTTTAAGTCAAACCCTAAGCTATCCTACAGTACAACTACATCGCAATCGGTCCAGTAGTTTTAAACTGATGCGTGAACAGACTAACAGAGAAACAGACAGTCACGAATTTTAAAAATGTTTTATTCATTTTCAGTAGCTTATTTTTAGAACAGTGTTGTTTTTTAATTTCTTCATATTACAGTTTTTTTGGTACTTGCTGCTTTATTATAAGTAAAGATGCCCTTCACTTTTGTGTAAAATAATACCATGTGTGTTAAATATGTATTTTTACATTATTTTAAACGCTAAAAGCTGCTAGAATTCTTTGCCATTTCAAAAAAATAATACTTATTGCCTGTATGCTAGGCAAGCCTGTATTGAATCCAATACGATTAATGTTATAACGCAGTACCTAGTTTTGTTATCTATACATAATTCTAATAAAACTGTAACCAAAGTAAACTCTGTACATGGAAGAGAATTACGAAAAATCTTCTTTTTTTAGTATATAAAAGTAATAATCCAAAAATATCGTTTTTAGTATTTTTGTCTGTCTGTCTGTAGGTATGACATGGATTTTGATGCCGTTTGCTCAACTGTATTTCTTGGAGTCCTGCGGAAGTTTTTGTCTCTGTTTCATCAAAACTGGTTCATCCAAAAACGAGTTGCAGTCATTTTTATTTATAGATGCGCCACAGAATAAAGAATGTGTAGGTACCAAGTACGTAGTAAGAATGTAAGTAAATTGTAATTTATTTACATAGAGATCGTCGTCTCTACTTAATTGGCTTTCAGTATCCTAAAATGAAACTTAAAACACGCAAGCGTTTGTCGCATGAGTTATCTAAATATATAAAACAAAGTTAAATCAGTCCTGCCCTTGCCGATATCAGAAGAACAAGAACAGCTGGACTGATTTTTAAGATCTTTAATTTGTTGGATCTGTCTCCATCCCAAATAGAAAAATAATAATTAAAAATAAAAACATCCAACAAAATTTATAAAGGAAAATTTCCTTGACTTAATTTCCTTACGAAAATCATTCCTTGAATTTCCTTGAATTAATTTCCTTACGAAAATCATTTTCTCTTACATTTTGTATAGAACGGCTTTTTTAAAAGCTTTTGTTTAACTTGTATGTATATTTGTTTACTCGTAGGTCAAATCTTGCAAGCTGAATTAGAACCACTTCCTCTTATCCTGCAAAGTGAAATTTTTACACGTTGGTCCAGTTCCGATGGCAATGCATTTTATGGTAAGCATAACCTGATTCGACATCCAGGATTAGCTCCAGACAAAGGAACTCTTCAACTGTTAACAGCACAGACACGAATTTTTGTGTACGCATTTTATTATGATAGCCGGTTTTAAGTTTTATTATAAGGTTGCTGCATTCAGGGTTGGCTCCTGACTAGGGAACTCCTCAATGGTTATAAAAACAGAACAGCCACGTAATGTTGTATACGCATTTAATTGTGATAGTCCGTTCTAAGTTTTACCATGACATGGCTACTGCATAAAAGTTTTTTAAATGATTTTCAATGAACGTATGTGATGATATCCTGAGAACGGATTGACTGATTTCGATGTTTTTTTTTTGTTCATCTCAGTCTCGAGAAGGTTCTTCGCGCATTGGAAAAGTAAATAAAGCTCAAAAAAAAAGTGGGGGGTTTGGTTGAGGGTTGTTGGTAGAGGTTTTAGAAGGGACGGGGTAAGAAGGGGTAGGGGCAAGGGGGGAGGGAGAAGTAAAGGGGGGGAGAAGGGTCGAAATTTTTACGCATGCAAAGCCGCGGGGCGCAGCTTGTTGTTAATTACATATCTCCATTACTATTCCAAAATATTAGAAAAAATATGAATAACGACAGATCCCGAAAGTCACAAAACCTTGTGCCTGAAATAGACCTAACGGCCTTTGGTCCCTTCACATTAAATAGATTGACTGTAAAAAACGTAAAACATTTTTTGCTCCATTGAAAAGCTAGCTTGACCGCCGTCTCATACAAATTGTAGATAACATAACGGGTAGGGTGACCAATGTTCGTCAAATTAAATCAAACATGGAGTAAAATATGTGATTTATTGATCGAGCTAACGAGGTCTCCAATTGACCAGGACGAATGGTTGTGGCGGCGTTTGTATGTAAGTAGTACAAACAGACAACTTTCACTTTTATATATTGGTATGGATTAATTCAATTCAATGACAATTATTACTTCAATCTATGAAACAAGGAGGCTATCAAATAATTATTCAGATTTTCTATCGTATTGAGCTAGTTTTAGGGTTGCGTACCTCAAAAAGAAAAAAGGAACCCTTATAAGATCACTTGTTGTCCATACGTCTGTCTGTCTGTCAGTCAAGACCCTTTTTCTTAGGATCGCGTAGAGGTTTCATGTTGAAATTAATATCAAATGATATGGAACCAAACATTTTTATAGTTTCATATGATATAAATTTCAACTTGATACGCAGGTCTGCAATCCCTTAGAGTTGTGAAAAAAACATCCAAATCATCGCAATAAAAAAATACGGCCGTTTATGCCGAATATTTCGACATTTTCGACACTCGCAATGGAATCAAAACCACTTCCCATTTTCTTTTTAAAGTCTTCGTGGCCCGTGATGGACGAACTATTTACATAACTATAAGTTTGTATGGAACCCTCGGTGCCCGAACCCTACTCGCAATTGGCCGTTTTTTTTTACTACAGCATTATTAAAATCGAAACAAATTAAAATGTAATTAATTTTCGTAAAGAAAACTTTAAAATATTTATTAGGACGACAAACTTTAAGCACCCGTTTTTTTATATGACTGCCCAAAAAAGGAGTGTTATGTTTTTATCATTCATGTATGTTTGTACGGTTGTATGTATGTGAGTTTATTTATTCCACCATAACTTTTAAATGCCTGAACAGATTTAGACGTATGGGGTATCGTTAGAATTCTTACATCCCCCCCCCCCCCGAGTAACATATACTTAATACATAATTGTATCAGTATGGCTCCAATTAAGAAGGCAAAAAAAACTTCCAATTTTACAATATGGGTATCAAATTGAAGGCCTTGATAAGCACATTCCGATAGTATACAATTTATTGGCATAAGTTCTTTTTTGGCAGGGCAGGCGCGTTTTTTTAGCTTTTAAGCTAGTTCTCAACGTAAAATAAATCATAAAGAGAAGTTGTGAAGAGAAAATACCTACCATATTTCCTCGAAAGCTTTATCTAGTTTCTAGCCAAAGCTGACTTAAATCCATTACCTCATAAAATATGACTTTATTCCTTTCAACATAAATATTGCCATCTTCCAGAAATATTTTCTATACCACCTACGTGTCCCACACAGATATCCACTCTAATCTCGATTATTTATGAACAAGCTACATCCATTATCTCACACATTAGTACTCTGTCATACGAAAATTATCCCGTCACATCTCCGCAACTCAAATAAACATCGAATATTCTTATCGTGGCAGGGTACTAAGGCGGTACGTTTTACCTGTTGTGTTGTCATGTCTCACGTAACATCATGATTCAATGTCGCCCTACGGCAGGATAGGAGCATTCTATTCAAACCGTTGACAATACAACTAAGGAGCTCCCGTTGACGCGACGTGACTTTCCTACGTAAAAAATCGTCTGTTTCATATCTACTCTACTGCTTTTTCGGAGAACAAAACGTGGAGTTTCTTATGTTTTTTGGATTTTTACAGGACTTTCAAAAAATGTAGTGTAATGTTTTTAGGATTCATGTATGTTTGTTTGTACTCGTATGTATGAATGTAAGTTTCTTTATTCCACCACAACTTTTAAATGCCTGAACAGATTTAGACGTATGGGGTATCGTTAGAATCCTTACATCCCTCCGAGTAACATAGGCAATACATTTTTTTGGCAAACAAACGGTATTACTGCTGTATGCCTCCATTTTCAAATGGTAAAAATAAACTTCGAATTTTACAATATGTGTATCAAATTAAAGGCCTTGCACATTCCAACAGTATATTAATTTTTGGCATAAGTTCTATTTTGACAAGGCATTTTGTTTTTTAGTTTTTAAGCAAGTTATTTTTTGACTGTTATGGTTTATGTTCGGTAGTTTTTTTTACTAGTGTCAATAATAATAATATTTTATTGACAGTATAAAAAAGATTACAAAAATACATTTGATCAATAGACTCCCCACTAGGATTCCCTGTCTCGGGGGGTCTATTAATTATTTGCAATACCTGGGACCTACTTTTCATTCCAGATTCAATATATATCTTATTTTTTGGAGATCAGAAACTACTGTCATTTGAACTTCACCATACTCCCTCGGTACCTCATTAACCGCATTAACACCCTTTTTTTTCTCAATTCGCCATCTCAGCTCTGTCACTGCTCCTTTGATGTTTGCTGGCTTTCTAACACTGATAAAAAGCTACGCCTTGCATTTATAGCAGCATTTTTAGCATGTTAGGTACTGGAATCTACCTTCAGTGCATTTTCTGACGTATTGTATTTTATGTGACGAGTTCTGTCTATTTAAATTTCGAACAACGATAACAGTCATGATAAGAAAAAATAACTTCAATAATGATAATTAAAAGGCCGGCTTATAGTTAAAAATGCATCCTTTTACACAGGTATGGCAAAGAATAAGATCACTGCAGAGTTCAGCCATACATAGTATGAGAAATATCAATTCTATCTTCTATCTATATCTATCTAACTGTATATACTTATAATTAGAACCAGTACCAAAAATTCTATACATAAAAAATAATAAAAAAATGTTCTAGAGCACTTAAAATAAGCTACTGAACAAGAATATAACAATATATTACATCGTCTCTCTCTGTTTGTAAATAAATAAATAAATATATTCGGGACAATTCCACACCAATTACCTAGCCCCAAACTAGGATACCCTGTACTATGGGCACTAGATAACGGATAAACATACATAGTTAAGAATATTACATCCATGACTCGGAAACAAACATTTCTGCTCATCACACAAATGATTGCACCTTGCAGGACTCGAACCCGCGACCGTTTGATTTCGTTCCTAGGGTTACTAGCCACTAGACAAACCGGCCGTTGTCTCTGTCTGTTCGCGCATCAGGTGAAAAATAATGTACCGATTGCGATGCAATTTTCATTGTTAGATAGCTTATGGTTTGACTTAAAAACTGTTATATTTGGTATCTTAATGCGATGATAAGAAGCCGAGCAATCGATAAAAAACTATCCGATGGCTGAACGACATTTGTATTTTTGTTCGACTTCATAGGTACTTCTGGTCCTGAAATAACTCATAGGTAACTTTTAACCCAGATAAAAGACCACACGGGCAAAACTGCGGGTACAGCTAGTCTGTTATATTTTCATGCCATCGTGTTCATTCATACGGGTCTACACTACTGACCAAGATTGAGCATTTCAATAACAAAACAGTAAACAACCCATTCAATAACATACATAAAAAAGTAGTTTACTATGGTTACAAACAACGGTTTGTATGAAAGTTTTGTCATTCTTATATATATATATATATATATATAAGAATGACAACGTTAAATATACGTTATACACCTCGACATACTTTGGTTATTTCTTTTCATTACCCAACTACACCCAGCAAAGAACAGTCATGTGTTCAATTATGTTTCTATGTTTGTTCGCTAGTAATAGTTTCTGTTCTGTCAACATAGGGTATTGATTGTATGATTCTAGAGTTATTAATTTTATACTAGCTTTCCCGCCCGCGACTTCGTCCGCGCGGACTACAGTTTATCGTGAAAAAAGCATCATAATATGTTCTTCTAAGATACTAAAAACCAATGCAAGAGTAGAATACTAACGCTCTTGATGTTTTTGCATGATGTTTAGCATTTGTGCTATACCTACTTTTGCATTGGTTTCTAATATCCTAGAAAAACAAAAGATCCTTTTTTCGCAAAATAAGATTGATGTGATGGACAATGAAAGCATGAATCGCATTTGTACAACGGCTTTTTCGCCAGAGGAAATTGATAAATCCAAATCCTTATTGTTTGAATCTATTTCGTCGAAAATACGTAAAGTGTACCGTTAGAAAGAAGGTAAACAGGAAAGAGATTTGGGAGACGTTATCAACCTTTTCAAGGAAACTGATCCCAAGATGAATCCCATTTCCGTCGCACGCGATCTCCAGATCAGTTTTGATTCCATCAATGTGACCAGATTCCTAATCCAAAGCGTTCGATCTTGTATCCTACATACTCTGGAAAAAACACAAGGACATTAATCTTCTCATAGGACTAATAGGAATTTTGAAACATTGGTACCAGAACCAAGTGAACTGTGTGAGATGGGTGGATGAGGTGTCCGAACCTTATAGATTAGAATGTGTAGTTAGACAGGGAGGACTAACATCACCCAAACTTTTTAATTTGTATGTCAATCAGCTGATTGTCAAGCTCAGCAACATCCGTGCGGGTTGCTATATTGTGTTAACAACATTAACTATGCTAACGACATGGTGTCGCTGAGCAATCGGCGGTCAAGGAAAATTAACTGGTGTGAATCTTACGCAGAAACACATGGATTGCGTTACAATGTGAGATAATAATTTTTAAAGCTGGAATTAAATTACCCAACCACACCTAAATGGAGCTCTAATAATCTGAATATTTAAAGTATTGTCAACAACTTTAAATACCTGGGTCATATAACAATCAATGTTAGGGACGATCAGGACATTGAGAGGGAACGCAGGGTGCAGTCAGATCAGAATGCTGGCTCGTAAGTTTGCTCGCTGTAACGCCGATGTTAAGATTACTCTTTTAAGGGCATATTGGCAGTCGCTTTTCGCGAGCAGCCTTTTAGTTTTTGCTTGTTATAAAACCTGTCACGGGCCTCTAGATATTTTGAATTTGATTCAAAAAGGGTTCTGTCATTTTTCTTAATTCTGTGTGACGTTGAAAAATCCACTGGGTAACCCTTGTCAAGACGAACATACATAGGCTCATAAACACATTACCAGGTCTTTGGGTTGCACAGTCTGGTAAAAATATATGTTAATCGACTTAATAAAGGAGGAGGTTCTCAATTTGATTGTATGTTTTTATGTGTATATATCTTCATTAATAACACTAGGATTTCTGAACGGATTTATATAATTACTAGCTGTGCCCGCGGCTTTTCCCGCGAGGTTATTTCTTTTAAAAGTAACCCATACCTGTTATTTCAGGACCAAAAGTAGGTACCTATAAAGTACAACTACTAATTCTTTAAAATTCGTTCAGCCGTCATATAGATTTTTATCGATTGCTCGGCATCTAATCATCGGATTAAGGTACCACGTACCCCAGTTTTAATTCAAACCCTTAGCTACCCAACAGTGGAAACCACATCGCAATCAGTCTAGTAGTATTTACGTGATGCGTGACGATTATAAAATATGCTATATTCTTGTTCAGTAGCCTAATTTAAGTACGCTAGAGCATTTTTTTAAATTTTTCTTCGTGGTACAGATTTTTTGGTACTTACTGCTTAATTATAAGTATAGATAGGTTTCATTTTTACTTGAAAGGAACGACCTTAGTGCCCGGATCCTATTCTATGGAACGACTCGTTTTAGCAACGAACAGTGACATTTTCTACCAGACGTAAGCTGAAACTGTTCCTATAAACTAAGGTTTGTTACTAATGGATGGGAGGATTATCATAGCTACGTACAGTTAGCATAATGTACGAAGTTAATGGGTTATGGTTTTCCTAAAAAAAGTGAAATATCAGTGAATTCGTTGACGAAAACAAGACATAAGTTAAAAAACTGAAACCCAACTACGGCGGGTAAAAAATAGCTAATGACCACAGAAATCGGAATTCTGTGCCTATGAGACACTCTTGCAATGAAGACGAATCGATTGATACCTCGCTTGTCAAAATCGGACCAATAGGGGCGACGCTATGATAGAACACATACATACATACATACATACATACATACATACATACATGCATACATACATACATACACTGTTAAACTCATTACCCTTCCCTTGCTTCGCCATTTGTTGTTTACAATCCCATATAAATTTAATCAAAATTTGTTGTGTAATTTTAGTTGTAAACCCATTTGAAGTCGAATTGTTTACTCAAAGAATGATTTGAATTTCACCGAGCGTTAATGCAGGCATGTTAAAATTTAAACATCATCAAAATGACGGCTGCCAGAAGATAATAGCTTTTAGCGTAGGCACTCTGAAATTTTAGGAGCTATCTTTTTATCCATATTTTACATTTTAAAGTTTCATGTTAGGTTGGCAACGCCAACAAAATGGAATTTCACATTACGTTGAGTTACTCTTTTTTTCTGGTTCACGTTACGCAACAACGAGTGATTTGGGTCATCGCGTACTTCGCCGCTCAATGTTGCATGTCTCTGCAACTTCACTCTGTATTTCGCAAAATAAACAAGTAACATATTTTATTACTTATTGGATATTACCTGACTACATCAAAACTAGGATACCCTGTACTATGGGTACTAGATAACGGATAAACATACATAGTTAAGAATATTACATCCATGACTCGGAAACAAACATTTCTGCTCATCACACAAATGATTGCCCCTTGCAGGACTCGAACCCGCGACCGTTTGATTTCGTTCCTAGGGTTACTAGCCACTAGACAAAGCGGCCGTTGTCTCTGTCTGTTCGCGCATCAGGTGAAAAATAATGTACCGATTGCGATGCAATTTTCATTGTTAGATAGCTTATGGTTTGACTTAAAAACTGTTATATTTGGTTTCTTAATGCGATGATAAGAAGCCGAGCAATCGATAAAAAACTATCCGATGGCTGAACGACATTTGTATTTTTGTTCGACTTTATAGATACTTCTGGTCCTGAAATAACTCATAGGTAACTTTTAACCCAGAGAAAAGACCACACGGGCAAAACTGCGGGCACAGCTAGTCTGCTATATTTTCATGCCATCGTGTTCATTCATACGGGTCTACACTACTGACCCAGATTGAGCATTTCAATAAAAAAACAGTAAACAACCCATTCAATAACATACATAAAAAAGTAGTTTACTATGGTTACAAACAACGGTTTGTATGAAAGTTTTGTCATTCTTATATATATATATACGTTATACACCTCGACATACTTTGGTTATTTCTTTTCATTACCCGACTACACCCAGCAAAGAACAGTCATGTGTTCAATTATGTTTATATGTTTGTTCGCTAGTAATAGTTTCTGTAATGTAAACATAGGGTATTGATTGTATGATTCTAGAGTTATTCATTTTATACTAGCTTTCCCGCCCGCGACTTCGTCCGCGCGGACTACAGTTTATCGTGAAAAAAACATCATAATATGTTCTTCTAAGATACTAAAAACCAATGCAAGAGTAGAATACTAACGCTCTTGATGTTTTTGCATGATGTTTAGCATTTGTGCTATACCTACTTTTGCATTGGTTTCTAATATCCTAGAAAAACAAAGGATCCTTTTTTCGCGATAAACAGTATTCCACGCGGACGAAGTCGCGGGCGGGAAATCTAGTAAATTATAAGTATAG
Source organism: Alsophila aescularia (assembly GCA_946251855.1). Classification (NCBI taxonomy): domain Eukaryota; kingdom Metazoa; phylum Arthropoda; class Insecta; order Lepidoptera; family Geometridae; genus Alsophila; species Alsophila aescularia. Next base: position 13,192,399 of record OX276385.1, read on the forward strand.
ATTGTCAATATTCTTATAGGATTTGAACTGGGCATGCATTCTCGATTTAGATAGCGATTGGTTTATAAACGAAATCGGTTAAAACTTCTAACGATCCGATATTTAGCAATCGCTATCTATGTCGAGACTGCCGGCCAATAAATGCACAAGAAACACTTTTATCATGTGATATCAGTATCTGTCACTTTTAGTAATATAGCTATTTTTAACCCCCAAACAAAGAACTTTGTTCCCGCGTTCTAGCCGTCGAGAGTAGAAGAGTAACACGAGCGCGGTCGTTGAAATTTTGAAAAATGAAGGCATCAACGTCAAAACTTGTAAAGTGTTCTACTTGCAACAATTTTTTGCAAAATAAGATTGATGTGATGGACAATGAAAGCATGAATCGCATTTGTACAACGGCTTTTTCGCCAGAGAAAATTGATAAATCCAAATACTTATTGTTTGAATCTATTTCGTCGAAAATACGTAAAGTGTACCGTTAGAAAGAAGGTAAACAGGAAAGAGATTTGGGAGACGTTATCAACCTTTTCAAGGAAACTGATCCCAAGATGAACCCCATTTCCGTCGCACGCGATCTCCAGATCAGTTTTGATTCCATCAATGTGACCAGATTCCTAATCCAAAGCGTTCGATCTTGTATCCTACATACTCTGGAAAAAACACAAGGACATTAATCTTCTCATAGAACTAATAGGAATTTTGAAACATTGGTACCAGAACCAAGTGAACTGTGTGAGATGGGTGGATGAGGTGTCCGAACCTTAGCGATTAGAATGTGTAGTTAGACAGGGAGGACTAACATCACCCAAACTTTTTAATTTGTATGTCAATCAGCTGATTGTCAAGCTCGGCAACATCCGTGCGGGTTGCTATATTGTGTTAACAACATTAACTATGCTAACGACATGGTGTTGCTGAGCAATCGGCGGTCAAGGAAAATTAACTGGTGTGAATCTTACGCAGAAACACATGGATTGCGTTGTGACGAGATCAAAACCTCTTTCATAATAATACTCTTTTGATCTCTTAATTCTTTCATAATCCATTTCTTTTCATTTTGATAGTTCATTATTCATTCTAAATACAAATATCCTGTCATACATATTGATTTTTGGTAAAAATAGAAAAACATTCCTCTGCTTTCATTGATTTAATTTGCAAAATATATCTTTCGTCCTTCCTTCGCTAACATTAATATAAAAAAATCTGAAAGTCTGCTGCTCTGGTTTGAGGAACATCGTTGAGTTGCAGCGCCCGATCGCGTTGCACTCGATGAACGGCTTCGCGCGGAACTCTTTTAAGCAAGAGCCGGGCGATATCAGACTCTGGCCTGCCGAGTCTGCTCCCGCCGTGTGCTAGAATCAAGCGGAAGGAAGTTCCTGTAATTCTGTGTCACTGAGGTTTGTGTCCTGGAATAGTGGGAGCAACCCAAACCCGGGGACCGCCACGCGACAGCGTTACAATGTAAAAAAAGTGAGATAATGATTTTTAAAGCTGGAATTAAATTACCCAACCACATCACCCTAAATGGAGCTCTAATAATCTGAATATTTAAAGTATTGTCAACAACTTTAAATACCTTGGTCATATTGTAACAATCAATGTTAGGGACGATCAGGACATTGAGAAGGAACGCAGGGTGCAGTCAGATCAGAATGCTGGCTCGTAAGTTTGCTCGCTGTAACGCTGATGTTAAGATTACTCTTTTAAGGGCATATTGCCAGTCGCTTTTCGCGAGCAGCCTTTTAGTTTGTGCTTGCTAAAAAACCTGTCACGGGCCTCTAGATATTTTGAATTTGATTCAAAAAGGGTTCTGTCATTTTTCTTAATTCTGTGTGACGTTGAAAAATCCACTGGGTAACCCTTGTCAGGACGAACATACATAGGCTCATAAACACATTACCAGGTCTTTGCGTTGCACAGTCTGGTAAAAATATATGTTATTCGACTTAATAAAGGAGGAGGTTCTCAATTTGATTGTATGTTTTTTATGTGTTTTTATATATCTTCATTAATAACACTAGGATTTCTGAACGGATTTATATAATTACTAGCTGTGCCCGCGGCTTTTCCCGCGAGGTTATTTCTTTTAAAAGTAACCCATACCTGTTATTTCAGGACCAAAAGTAGGTATCTATAAAGTACAACTACTATTTCTTTAAAATTCGTTCAGCCGTCATATAGATTTTTATCGATTGCTCGGCATCTAATCATCGGATTAAGGTACCACGTACCCCAGTTTTAATTCAAACCCTTAGCTACCCAACAGTGGAAACCACATCGCAATCAGTCTAGTAGTATTTACGTGATGCGTGACGATTATAAAATATGCTATATTCTTGTTCAGTAGCCTAATTTAAGTACGCTAGAGCATTTTTTTAAATTTTTCTTCGTGGTACAGATTTTTTGGTACTTACTGCTTAATTATAAGTATAGATAGGTTTCATTTTTACTTGAAAGGAACGACCTTAGTGCCCGGATCCTATTCTATGGAACGACTCGTTTTAGCAACGAACAGTGACATTTTCTACCAGACGTAAGCTGAAACTGTTCCTATAAACTAAGGTTTGTTACTAATGGATGGGAGGATTATCATAGCTACGTACAGTTAGCATAATGTACGAAGTTAATGGGTTATGGTTTTCCTAAAAAAAGTGAAATATCAGTGAATTCGTTGACGAAAACAAGACATAAGTTAAAAAACTGAAACCCAACTACGGCGGGTAAAAAATAGCTAATGACCACAGAAATCGGAATTCTGTGCCTATGAGACACTCTTGCAATGAAGACGAATCGATTGATACCTCGCTTGTCAAAATCGGACCAATAGGGGCGACGCTATGATAGAACACATACATACATACATACATGCATACATACATACATACATACACTGTTAAACTCATTACCCTTCCCTTGCTTCGCCATTTGTTGTTTACAATCCCATATAAATTTAATCAAAATTTGTTGAGTAATTTTAGTTGTAAACCCATTTGAAGTCGAATTGTTTACTCAAAGAATGATTTGAATTTCACCGAGCGTTAATGCAGGCATGTTAAAATTTAAACATCATCAAAATGACGGCTGCCAGAAGATAATAGCTTTTAGCGTAGGCACTCTGAAATTTTAGGAGCTATCTTTTTATCCATATTTTACATTTTAAAATTTCATGTTAGGTTGGCAACGCCAACAAAATGGAATTTCACATTACGTTGAGTTACTCTTTTTTTCTGGTTCACGTTACGCAACAACGAGTGAAATGGGTCATCGCGTACTTCGCCGCTCAATGTTGCATGTCTCTGCAACTTCACTCTGTATTTCGCAAAATAAACATGTAACATATTTTATTACTTATTGGATATTACCTGACTACATCAAGGTATGGCACAACATGGCCATAGCCCACAACTTTATTGCTAAATGGATACCCACATCGAAACAAATACGAATAACAAACTGCATTCTGTATTTCGTAAAATAAACAAGTAACATATTTTATTACTTATTGGATATTACCTGACTACATCAAGGTATGGCTTACAACATGGCCATAGCCCACAACTTTATTGCTAAATGGATACCCACATCGAAACAAATACGAATAACAAACTGCATTCTGTATTTCGCAAAATAAACAAGTAACATATTTTATTACTTATTGGATATTACCTGACTACATCAAGGTATGGCTTACAACATGGCCATAGCCCACAACTTTATTGCTAAATGGATACCCACATCGAAACAAATACGAATAACAAACTGCATTCTGTATTTCGCAAAATAAACAAGTAACATATTTTATTACTTATTGGATATTACCTGACTACATCAAGGTATGGCTTACAACATGGCCATAGCCCACAACTTTATTGCTAAATGGATACCCACATCGAAACAAATACGAATAACAAACTGCATTCTGTATTTCGCAAAATAAACAAGTAACATATTTTATTACTTATTGGATATTACCTGACTACATCAAGGTATGGCTTACAACATGGCCATAGCCCACAACTTTATTGCTAAATGGATACCCACATCGAAACAAATACGAATAACAAACTGCATTCTGTATTTCGCAAAATAAACAAGTAACATATTTTATTACTTATTGGATATTACCTGACTACATCAAGGTATGGCTTACAACATGGCCATAGCCCACAACTTTATTGCTAAATGGATACCCACATCGAAACAAATACGAATAACAAACTGCATTCTGTATTTCGCAAAATAAACAAGTAACATATTTTATTACTTATTGGATATTACCTGACTACATCAAGGTATGGCTTACAACATGGCCATAGCCCACAACTTTATTGCTAAATTGATACCCACATCGAAACAAATACGAATAACAAACTGCATTCTGTATTTCGCAAACTAAACAAGTAACATATTTTATTACTTATTGGATATTACCTGACTACATCAAGGTATGGCTTACAACATGGCCATAGCCCACAACTTTATTGCTAAATGGATACCCACATCGAAACAAATACGAATAACAAACTGCATTCTGTATTTCGCAAAATAAACAAGTAACATATTTTATTACTTATTGGATATTACCTGACTACATCAAGGTATGGCTTACAACATGGCCATAGCCCACAACTTTATTGCTAAATGGATACCCACATCGAAACAAATACGAATAACAAACTGCATTCTGTATTTCGCAAAATAAACAAGTAACATATTTTATTACTTATTGGATATTACCTGACTACATCAAGGTATGGCTTACAACATGGCCATAGCCCACAACTTTATTGCTAAATGGATACCCACATCGAAACAAATACGAATAACAAACTGCATTCTGTATTTCGCAAAATAAACAAGTAACATATTTTATTACTTATTGGATACTTTCTCTCTATATCAAGACATGGCTTACAACATGGCTTACAACATGGCCATGGCCAACAACATTATTGCTAAATGGATACATATCTCGAAACAAACACGAATAATCTGCAACTTTATCTTTATTTCGCAATACAAAAATAGTAACATATTCGATTGCTACCTCGCTACATCAAGACATGGCTTACAACATGGTCATGGCCCACAAAATTTTTGCTAAATGGATACCCAACTCGAAACAAACACGAATAATACTTGCACATCTACAACTGCACTCCGTATTTCGCAAAATAAACATAGTAACATATTTTATTACTTATTGGATACTACCTCACTACATCAAGACATGGCTTACAACATGGGTTACAACCTGGCCATGGTCCACAACATTATTGCTAAATGGATTTCCAACTCGAAACAAACACAAATAATAATCTGCAATTCTACAACTTCACTTTTTATTTCACAAAATAAGCATATTGTACCAACATATTTGATTTTCTATTAGATACTACCTCAAGACATGACCTGCAACATGGTTCGGCCCACAACATAGGTGGTAAATGGACACCCAATTCGAAACAAACACGAATGATAATGTAAACAAGGATATATGTGCAAAACCCCGCCAGTACTATGTTGCACGTCAAAACGAGACTTTTAGTTATGTCGTTTAATTTGCCATGAAGCCTAGCTTTTTTTGGGTTCTGTAAATCTGAATGAAAAAAAACAGTAACCTTATAGGATCACCATGTGTGTGTGTATGTCCGACTGTCACAGCCAATTTGCTCCGAATCTACTGGACCGATTAAGTAGAAAGAACAATGGAACAATCGAACTCCCATACATATTTTTATGTCAGTGAAATTCACGTCTTGTTGTGCAACTCTACAACTTCACTTTTTATTTCGCAAAATAAGCATCAAGACATGACCTGCAACATGGCCACGGCCCACAATATAGGTGGTAAATGGACACCCAAGTCGAAACAAACACGAATGATAATGTAACAAAGGCATAGGTGTAAAACCCCGCCAGTTCTATGTTGCACGTCAAAACGAGACTATTTTATACTTTGCGTAATTTTGATATTATTTTAAAATAAATAGTTTTAAAGTTATCTAAGAAAATCTAATTTCTTAGCAAATGGACGATTCCCCCCCCCCCCCCTCCCCTTCCCCTATCCCATCCATTTTGTCTGCTTGTAGAAATTGTACCATTAATGGTATAATACAGTGATATGGTCCGAAGCAAAAATGACACCCACCCGCATTTACAATCATGGCGCTTGCAATAGTGTTGAAATATCGGAAACTCGAAACAAAAAATACGTGGTAAATATCCCGTTTCTAATGTTGATTCTATAATATACGTAGTTAAGTAGATTATTATATAGCTGCTGCCGCATCTCTGGCTGCTTTCCAGCTAACCTGGTTTCCATCGCTGCGAGGTGCTAATTCACGTTGTTTAGCAAGCTCATTTTGCACATCAATGAACAGATTCTGATAGCCTCTACTGCAGTTTCCGATAAAATTATAGGCTTATTAAGTTTTAATCCTATAATACCTACTTTACAATCACTCTCTAATATTATTATTTTGCACTGCTAATATTAAGTGCAGTTTGTACCTAGGTGTACTCTTGTTTTGATGTAGAAGAAACACATACTGACTTGAGTTTTTCTGGTAAATTATTTGACTGTACTTTATTGGCGATCGGTTGATCTAGTGGCTAGTGACCCTAACTACGAAATCAAACGGTCGCGGGTTCGAAACCCACAAGGTGCAATCATTTGTGTGATGAGCAGATGTGTTTGTTTCCGAGCCATGGATATAATACTTTGTTTTGTGATATGTTTATACGTTATCTAGTATCCATATTACAGGGTATCCTAGATTAGGGTAGTGGGTAATTGGTGTGAATTGTCCCAATACATTTATTTATATTAATATTTTTATGGGATTTGAACTATGTAATATAAAGAGTGTACACTCAATGTTGTTTTTACAACATTGTAGCTCATAGTTACTAATAAACCGATGTGGCAAGCAATGGACTGGATCTCTCGAATAACTGACAAAACGTTGGACTAAACGAGGTCTAGAGTGGAGACCGCATATAAGCAAACGTATTGTAGGGCGCCCGCTGGCCAGGTGGAGCGATGACTTGCGAAAATCTTGCGGCTTGCAGGGACTGGATGAGAAGAGCCGAAGTTCAAGCTCAGTGACGTTCACTAGGAGAGGCCTATGTCAAGCAATGGACTAATTAAAGGTCGGTGTTGATGATGATGAATGTTGAAGAGAGTTGAATTGCAAAAGCTTATCTCTACATTAATAAATGTATTAAAAATATGTTGTTTAAATTCATACAAGGCAATTTATTAGCCTTGAATACCAAGAGCCTTTTTATTTGTAACTTCACATAAAAATGGTTACTTGGTGGCTAAAATTTTAGCACGTTTTATTTTGGTTGTTGAATAAATGTGAACTCTTTATTTTTCTCAATGTCGCTGACCTCAAAAGGTCATATTACTTCGCGTTTTTACTCTGGGGACTACTTAGAACTAGCTGGGTCTACTTTGCTACGTTGTATACCCACCTTTATGTGAGTTTGGCCTGAGGTGAGACCTCGTGATGTACAATAATCCATTGACTTCGTTTACGTCGCGTTCATTTAAGATTTATCAAACTTTTGTTTGATAAACATCGCCACACATATTGTACACACCACAAACAAAACATTTGTTGTTCGCAGTATGCGTGCAATGAGTGTGTTGGCGATATATCAAATGTTCCGCCACCCGATGTTCGTCGACTGGATAACTCGAAATAATAAAAGTCTGCCAAATTGTGTCAAAAAATATTTTTTTGTCTATTAGTCGTCTATCTGATATATGGTATAGTCCACGAGTTGGCATTTTTTAAGTCGATAAATTCACGACGTGTTATCGAATCAATAAAATTTACCGAGAGGCTTGATTTATGTTACCGCATTTTGATAAAATCTATAAAAAATTACCGATCGATAAATTTATCGATCGATAAGATCCATGCTCGCACTGCAGCTTCGACCGTGAAAGAACGTCCGTAAAAAGTGCTACAATGCAAAGGTAGCAAAGGTAGGCTATAATCCATTTTAGTCGGTTTTTGATTCAAAGAATTCCGTTGCGATTTTACTCTAACGCAAGCTTAAGCAAACAGACACTTCAAATATATTGTACGCACTTTTCGGCAACAAATCAGGAAAAAAGCAAATTATTTTGTAACGTCGACTATTTTCCCGGATTCCATAAAATCAACAACAATTCCATCCTAAAAGTAGCTAAATAGAATTCCACTTTGAAAATACATTTTCCAATGGCTCTTCAAATACTGGATCTCACAAATACTGGATCTCACAAATACTGGCTCTCACAATGGCTCTCGGGATCTCGATGGATGTCTATGGACAAATGTTTGTTTTCCTATGACTCTTTTGTGACTTATTATTTTTCTTTCTTTTGAGGAATGCTACGTTTTGTTTCGCGTGTGGGTTGTGATTGATGCTCTCGGTAGTCAGTTATATACATTAGATTAATGTCAACGATATCAACCCACTGACTTTAATCAACCAAGACGAACTCTTATTTGGTTACCTTGTCGAAGTTAGAAGCACGTGTAAGTATGCGTAGGATAAAAAGGTTTTGTACGAAAATAAAACTGCTTTTCATCTTCTTTCTATTCGAAATGAAGCAGTTTTATTTTAATATTTATGCAACGTAATTCTATTGTATAAATTATTATAGATAAGTATTTGTTATTATAATTAACACAGATTGTCGTAAATTAACAGCTCATTTTCCCGATCTCCATTATTATTATAACAGTTGAATCATCCCACTGCTGGGCAAAAGCCTCCCTTCCCTCTTTACATATTTTTCTGTTGAATGCTTTTAATTGTCTGTCCTTATCGTACGAGTCTAGTTCGTCTCACCACCTTCCTCGAGGACGGCCACGCTAATTTTTTGCTCCATGTGGGACCTAATCGGTTGTCATTTTAGCCCACAGCTGGTCTGGCATAGGACAGACGTGTCCGGCCCAGTACCACTTTAGCTGTGCAGCTGTCTGGGTAACGTCTGCTATTTTGGTTTTGGAGCGTAGTATCGTATTCCTAATGCGGTCAGTTAGTTTGACTTCCAAGATACTATGCTCCATTACGCGTTGGCAAACTTAGAGCGTGGACTTTTGCTGAACAGTCAAAGACCAAATCTTTGCACCGTAAGTGAGGGTGGAGAGAATACACATGTCCACGAGTCTGCTGTTCGGGCATAGCGGAAGATCTCCATAGATCTCATGAATTACAAGTGGGTAGATTAGGTACTATCTCCTTGGGCGTGTACTGCATAAATTAGGTACAATCCCTCTTTGTCTAGATCTACGCCGATCTCATTAAAAACGTCCTGCAAACAGAGAATAACAAAATAAACATTCAAATTATAAATCTGATCATAAACTGATATTCAAAATGTTCATTTTGTAATTATTTTGTCAATCGTAAAAGTTATTATACATCTCAATTTCATGTTTCATGTTAAAATTATGATTGGCATTCCATCTCATCGCTGTAAATAATTCTGGGATAAATTATGAAGCGAGGGTAAACGTTGTTTGTTCGGGGAAAAGCAATTAGGCAGACAATATTTACCCGTCTTTATTACTGCAAAAATGTAGAGAGCACAGCCGGACTATTAAAAATGTGAGGTAGTCACCGATCTTTTGTTGTTTACGAGTTCTATGATCGCTTGATGTATGCGGCGAAGACAAATGACATAAAAAAAAATAGTACTTAGTGACTGACAACGTAAAGCCTAAACCGGTGGACCTAGCGATTTCAAAGGAGGAAACTTTCATCTAGTATCCTACAGGAAAACATTTTTGGTGATTGCATCCCCAAGGGTACGAACGTGGGTGGCAAATATGCACGGGAGCAAAGCTGCGCGGAACAGCTAGTATGTAAGTATATGTATTTTATAAACACTACATCCTCATCTTGGAGTTTATCTAAAGGACAAGATATGAAATGAAGTGATCCTTCAGAGAACCAAAGTAACCGACATAGCTCTAAGGATAAGAAAGCTGAAGTGTGGGCTGGTCACATTTCCCGAAGAACCGACAACTGTTGGGGTAGACGAGTTATCGAGTGTAGACTGCGCTTAGGTAAACGTATTGTACGACGCCCTGTAGCCAGGTGGAATGTCGGCCTTGCGAAAAGCGGCTGGCAGAAACTGTTTGCAGAGAGCTGAAGACCGAGCTCAGTGGCGTGTATTAGGAGAGGCCTAAGTCCAGCAGTGGACAAGTATGTCATCAGGTTATTACGTTTCCCCTGCTGGGTAACAGGCCTTCTCAGAGTAAGATTATGGGCCATAATCCACCACGCTGTCCCAGTGCTGTTTAGTGGATTTCACTTGTCTTTTAATATGAATTAAAAATTAGAGTATGATTTAAAAACTGGTGTAATTGATATCTCAACCCAATAAATAGAAGCCGAGCAAGCGATATAAATATATTAGTCAGCTAACGAATTTTGATGAAATGTAGTAGTATATTGTACTCAATCGGTATGTGTGGGCCTGGAAGAAGATATAGGATATTAAGTTGTTGCTGGTAGATGGCGAAACTCCTGGAGAATTTCATCCGCAAATTATATAAATCATGTTGTGATAAATCTCTTTCTGCTAGTAGTACCTTGCTATTTAATTAAACACACCCATATGATAGTTAGGCATGACCACACAGTACATACACACTGTACAAATATAAACTAATATGTACTGTGGCATGACTGTGCGTACGTCACCAGGCTGCATGCCAACTTGGCACAATTGTTTCAACCAGTTCAATGACTCTTCTGTTAGTTAAAACTTATAGCTTAGTTTTTAATGGACTTCACAAAACCAGGAGGTTGTGTTAGACTGTATGTTTTTTTAATGGACTTCACAAAACCAGGAGGTTGTGTTAGACTGTATGTTTTTTTAATAGACTTCACAAAACCAGGAGGTTGTGTTAGACTGTATGTTGACTGTATGTGACTCGCAATTCTAATGTTTGGGGTTGTCAAGAATCAAAAGCCGTCCTATCTTTTTTCCAAGTTTGTTTGGGCTCGAGACCATAATCAATATGTAACTCGAGCGTCCTTTTATTTATTGCGTACCCCACGACAAGGCACTGCTGCATTTCGTGGTAGTTTCCGATTCTGTGCCACCAAGTGCTGGAATTCACTGCCTCCTCCGTTGCGTAAGCTTCAATGTAAAAGTAATTTCAGATTTAAATATAAAAATCACCTTTTAGAAATTCAAAAAACTGTTCAAAAATCAAAAAATCAAAAATCTCAAATATCTTCTATTATATTATTATTATTTCATATAGCTTCACTTTCTATAAAAACCCTCACTTAGAAAGTGAGGGTTTTTATAGTTTTATAAAATTGTACTTTGGCACAGGTAATTAATGTAGGAATTTTGCCGTTTGGCCATGCCGCACGTATGTAGTCTTTTCTTTCTTGTTATGCCTACCCTCTAAGCAAAATACAAGGATTTCGTGTGATCTTTTAGCTTCCAATAATCGTTACATATTAAAAATTCAACTATAATTACAAATGCATTAAATCTTACATAGTTTAATATTATTTATACTGTGCGTGAATTATTGTGATATTTACTTGTATAGTTATATTTATTTTCTATATATTTGTGTACTTACTTTATATTTATTAATTTAAAAAAGTCCGTGCGTCACCAATCGCCTGAGCTGAAAATCAGCGCTGTGGATTTTCATTCACAGCTTTTTTGCTGAGCTCAGACCTTTTCTGACAGCACTGTACATGGCAGCGATCTTTGTACACAGGTGCTTAGTTGCTTGTTTTTAGTTAAGTTTTTCTGTTGATTTATGTGTTGCTTTGTACAGTTTGTGAGAATAAATTATTTCTTATCTTATCTTATCTTATCTTATCTTTTATGTTTTTTTAATAGACTTCACAAAACCAGGAGGTTGTGTTAGATTGTATGTTTTTTTAATAGACTTCACTAAACCAGGAGGTTGTGTTAGACTGTATGTTTTTTTAATGGACTTCACAAAACGAGGAGGTTGTGTTAGACTGTATGCTTTTTAATGGACTTCACAAAACGAGGAGGTTGTGTTAGACTGTATGTTTTTTAATGGACTTCACAAAACGAGGAGGTTGTGTTAGACTGTATGTTTTTTTAATGGACTTCACAAAACGAGGAGGTTGTGTTAGAGTGTATGTTTTTTAATGGACTTCACAAAACGAGGAGGTTGTGTTAGAGTGTATGTTTTTTAATGGACTTCACAAAACGAGGAGGTTGTGTTAGACTGTATGTTTTTTTTAATGTATGTTCACCGATATATCCGTCAATTTTGTAAATTAGTTATTTGTTACTTAGTAGTTTTTTTAGTTAATCCATTTGAAGTCGATTATTTATACCATGTTATTTTCTACAGCCATTATCGGTCTAACGGAACCATGGTAGCCTAACGGTTCAATAGCACAACTTAGAATCGAACGATACCGGGTTCGGTACTATAGGCTCCCTACCAACGACTTTCTAAGTTATGTGCGGTTTCCATCGCTCCGACTCGTTTATTTGTCGGTCCCGACTGTTATTGATTAATAGCAGTCGCTAAGCCATGTCAGAGGCCTTCGGGTGACCTAAAAAACTCTGAGACCAGAGACCAGCAATACCTCATATGACAACCAAGCAAACATATAAATAAACATCGGTTTTGAAATCGCAGAGATATGAGGTAACATGACACACAAAACAAGACATCAGTTCAAAAACTAAAACCCGACTACGGTCGGGTAAAAATAGCCTGTGACACTCTTGCGAAGAAGACGAATCGATTGATTCCTCGTTTGTCAAAATTGGACCAAGTTTTTAGTTTGAACACATAACTCTTATTTTGCTTCACCGTAGTCGAGTAAAAAAAACCCTATCTGGCGATAAATAATGCACATCGGTCTCTGGAAAGAGACAATTGGCTGTTTACGACGATTTCCGAACACTGACAACCGTCCATTAATAACCGTATTTATTAAGTGCCCTTTCATATCAAATAAATACTGCACTTTATGGACTTTATTAGTTTACGTCAAATCAGTGACATGTAAACTTTAAATATCTATTGAGAGCTGTTGCAACTACTAGAAAAAGGATGGTATAGTAGATTGCATTACTAGTAAGCAAAATAATATGTTAACGGCTATTTTGAATCCAGAGTGGAATGAAGGATTCATATGTAGAATCCTGAACGCAGCGAAAGATTCAATATACTTCGCCCGGGGAAAAATAATTTTGCTTCTAAGGGAGCGTTCAAGTATTACGTAGCAAATTTGAGGGGTGGGGGGGTCTTATATAACGTTACGATGCGTTACAGGGGTGGGAGGTTTGAACTACGAGTTACGTAAAATTGTTTTTTATTTTTCCAAATGTCTTACTTTAAAAAAAAGACATAGTAAATGTTAATAAATGATATTAACGCGATTAAAACAATAACAAAGGTATTTTAGCGACTTTCCGGTACTTTACGTCACATAAAATTCCTAGATGAAATTGGGATGGCCCTCGAACAGCTTAAAAATGGAAAAGCACCAGGTGAGGATGGAGTCACTTTGGAGCTCTTGAAGGTAGGAAGTAAACCTATACATCGGGAGCTTCAGAAGTTGTTTAACTCTGCTCTGAATACTGGGAGAACTCCAAAGGCGTGGAACAGGAGTATAGTAGTTTTATTTCACAAAAAGGGTGATAAAACCCTCCTGAAAAACTACCGCCCCATCTCACTCTTGAGCCACGTCTATAAGCTGTTTTCGAGGGTCATCACAAATCGTCTAGCAAGAAGACTTGACGAGTTTCAGCCTCCGGAGCAGGCCGGGTTTCGTAGAGGATTTGGTACCATAGACCACATGTGAGGCATATTATCCTCCATTATTATCATTCATATTAAGTCCGAAGAGTATAATCAGCCCCTGTGTCTTGCTTTTGTGGACTATGAAAAGGCCTTTGATTCCGTAGAGACCTGAGCTGTTTTGGAGTCACTGCAGCGATGCCAAGTGGACTGGCGGTATATCGAAGTGCTAAGATGTCTGTATAACGCCGCAACTATGAGTGTTCAAGTACAGAACCAGCCGTCTAAACATACCCAGTTGCGCAGGGGAGTGAGACAGGGGGATGTCATATCCCCGAAACTGTTCACGAACACCTTGGAATATATGTTTAAGACACTGGACTGGAAAGGGAAGGGCATAAATATAAACGGCGAATACATCTTACACTTAAGATTTGCCGATGATACGAGTATAGTCCTTACGGCGGAATCGCTGGAGGAACTTGAGCGAATGGTGAACGGCCTGGCTCATTCTTCTCGACAAATCGGTCTCGGGATGAACTTAGACAAGACGAATATCATGTTTAACGATCTTATTACCCCGAAACCTGTAGTCATCAATAGTGAACTCCTCGAAGTTGTTAATGAATACGTCTATCTCGGGCAAACTCTGCAGTTGGGTAGACACAACTTCGATAGGGAAGCCAACAGAAGAAAAAATATACAAAAATTGCGTTACTTAATACTTAAACGCTCCCTAAGTGATACACTCTACTTATCATCCCCTTCTATTAGAAAAATGTATAAAGGGCGCTTTTAGATACCTTACAACTCAATCAACAGATACAAAGGATCAACAAAGGATATTAAATAGACTAAAAATAAGCAACTTATAAAAACTAGGTAATTACTAACACTTAACTAAAAAAATATGTTCACTTTGTACTTTTTGATTTATAAGTTCTTCAGACAGTATCTTCAGATATTGTATTCTACATTTTGTGTAGATCTCGATTTTAAAGTCATTAATGGTACTGGCCGCCATCGTGTGAAGGTTGCTTACATTTGGGTAATTCTTGAAAATAGGTATAGGTTCGCGAAAAAGACTTCGCTTATTTTGCATTTTCCCACTCGATAATATTGTTAGCTTTCAAATATTTTACCAGGGATTTAGTTGGTCATAGATTCTGTATCACATTTTAACGCTTAGTATTTTCAGGAATAAGTAGGTAGTATAATACTTTCAATATACTTGCATTTTCGTGAAATTATTTAGTTTTCGCACCGTCAATATTCCATGTTTCTATGATCATAATATCGTAATTCGGGCGCTTTTCATTTTTTCCTCTTCTGTGTACCTTTACATGATTCCTTTTTTAAATATAGACAGCGCGCCACGCCACACAATGAACAAAAAAAATGAGCACATTGGCTAACTGTGAATCAGCAACCCTTCATCTGATCTATACTAAATTTTCGGCCTAATCCGTCGCCATGAAGACCAGAAGTCTTCATGGCTCGACGGAACATCGTTTGACTTCCGATATTTAGTTGCGAAGTTCAATTCCCAACTGGAGTGTTCACGTTTTGCACATAAAAAAATATTGGTATTGGTTTGTTGATGGTGACTTGAATAAGGCCGAGCTGAGGCGGAAAGAGTCGACGAGCCACGAGCGCTCGCGTCGCGGAACCGATCGATCGCCAACATCAAAACTTCACGTTCTAAATTCAAAACTCATTACTGCCTTCTCTGAAAGTCTTAAACAGAAAAGATCTACTTTGCTTCCTCTTTTCGAGGAACCAATCAGCGTTTTTCAAATGGATGGGATGAAAAAAAACAATCATGTTTTAGTTTGTAAATAAACAGATTTAATGTTGAGGGGTTTAAACAACTCTATATTATATATTTTCAGCTAAATGCGACCGACTCTGTTGCAGCTGAATAACGACTGACAAACAAAGAATATAACTGTCAAATTTCACACAGATAGGGTGTGACAACGCTCTACGAAGCCGAAATTAGCCGAGTCTCTTTCCAAAGACCGATGTGCATTATTTATCGCCGATTACTGTACTTTATAAATGAACTAGCTGTGCCCCGCGGCTTTGCCCGCGTTGACTTCCCATGTCCTTAAATATAATTTTTCGTTATAATTTTTGTTGTGTTCTTTGTTTATGTGAAAATAGCCTATGTCCTTCCTCACAATGCACGCCATTTTCATGAAGCCAACTTTCGCTTTGATCAGGTGTCTCGGAAGCGCAAATGGATGCCTGACGAGTAGCCTGAGATTGAAGCCGAGCTTAGTTTTGTTCTGGCGTCTCGAAGGCACGTAAGGATGCTTGTCAACTGGCTTGCGACTGACGCCAAGTTTCATTCTGATCTGATGTCTCAGAGGCTTGCATAGATACCTGCCGAAGGGTTTGCGAGTATACCCGATCTTGGCTTTGCTCAATGGTTTCTTGAGATCGTAGTTCAGCTTGCCGTTGAGCTTGCTCTTGATGTCTTGAACCAACCGCGCATTTTTATGACATGGTATGTCATTATAATAAAACCAGAATTTGAAACGTATACAAAAAATTGTAAACTTTAATCTAATTAAATCAGTTGCGAGAGCGAACGCATGAGCGAATTCAGATTACAAAGAGTATACAACTGTTGCTTCGGAATCTGACATATACAAATATGTCAGATGCCTTCAAAATTCCAAAGTAACAATTAAATAGCACATTCAATTTAAATTTAAACAAACGAAAACGAACATATTACAACAGTACATATATTAGTCTCCGTAAAGACTAATATATGTACTGTGATATTACATAGCAACTCCTTGTTAACAACAAATTGTAAATCAACATTGTGAACTTTTAAAACCATTACCATTTAAATCAGTTGGAACTTTGAACAATAAACACAATTCAGTATTAGACCACTATCAATTTACCATACATTTCATCATCATCATCATTTCAATATCCACATCAGTTATCGACAAACATAATGTTAGACCCTTAGATAGATCTTTGTACTCGGAAAATCTTGTCATCGCGTTTCAGAAAATTCGTTTCGTTTATTATCGCCATCTAGTTTAATTGTCGGACTCCACGGAACTGTCAAAAAAGAATGTTAGACCAATCTTTGTACTTTGAGAATCTTGTCACCGCGATTCATAAAATACTTCTCGTGTATCATCGCCATCTAGTTTAATTTTCGGAACCAACCAATCTGTCAAAAAAGAATGTTTGTCCCATCTTTGAACTTGGAGAATCTTGTCACTGCGATTCAGAAAATACTTCTCGTGTATCATCGCCATCTAGTTTAATTATCGGTACCAACCAATCTGTCAAATATTAATTTTATACCAAATTTTGTACTCGGAGAATCTTGTAACCACGATTCAGAAAATATGTCACGAGTATCGTCGCCATCTAGTTTAATTTTCGGAATCAAACAATCTATCAGAAAATAAAGTTAGACCCATCTTTGAACTCGGAAAATCTTATCACCGCGATTAAGAAAATAGGTCTTATGTATCATCGCCATCTAGTTTAATTTTGGGGACCAAGAAGTCGGTTAAAAAATAATGTTAGACCCATCTTCGTACGCGGAGAATCTTGTCAACGCGATTCAGAAAATATGTGTCGTTTATCATCGCCATCTAGTTTGATTTTCGGAACTAATCTGTCAAATATATGTTAGAAGGTAAAAATATCGTATTGTTTGTCGTCAGAAACGTCAAGTTGAATCCGTCAGTTCACATAATAAAATAATTTCCCGTTTTCTTGCAGTAACTTACCATTTTCCGGGAAAAAAAAGTATCCTATGTTGGTCACTATATTGTACAGTACCTATTTACAAAGTTTCATCAAAATAGGACCAGCCGTTTTGACGTAAAAGCTCCCCAAACAAACAAACAAACAAACAAACAAACAAACAAACAAACAAACAGACAAACAGACAACGTTTCACTTTTATATGTTGGTGTGGATTCAAATTGATTGACACCTCGCTTGTCAAAATCGTAGCAATATGGGCGACGCTATGGTGGAACATCTACATTCCCACATACATATATAAATTCATACACACATACATACATAGACTGTTAAACTCATTTGTGTCAACCTTCCCTTAATTCGCCGTAGTCGGATAAAAAAATAGACGGAATAATAATCTCCTTCTTGTAGAAGTTGTTTAAAAAGAAAATTCCAGGTTAAGATTAAATCCGTAAACATGGACGTTGTGCGTTATTGTAAATCGTTACAAGTTACAAAAATATATCTACAAATTTTATTCCATTAAACTATAGACCCATTATTCTCGTCCAGGCTTTATTAAACTTACAAACAACAGTTATTACGTATTCGCTAATCTTCAGATTACAGACTCTGAATTTGGACAAACTCCTTAACTCAAACATTTGTTTCCAGTAATCAAAACAACGGGATTAATTAGATTACAGAATATCCTTCCCAGTTAGAGATGCCGCGATGGCTTAAGATAAGTAAGAAGTCGATAGAAACAACGATATCAAGAAGCATGGATGGAACATCAAGGATGTCATTGCTGAAGCAGAAACGCATTTTTTATTTGAGAGTTCGGTCGGTTAGAATGATGTACCACATGCATAGACGTATATATTTACAAATTTATGCGTTCGGATGCTTAAATCGATTGACCGATTAAAATTATTTGATCAATATACTCTTAGCATGCATTTTCGCAAAGCAATAAGCAATGCTAGAGCATCTATATGCATAAACGCAAAACGATCCGCCAAGAAGGCTTGTCGTTTGCTTTGTCATTTGTATGGTTTTTTTCTGGTGAAGTGTCTATACACTATATCAAGCCAGGATAGCAAGATAGATTCTATCTAGCAAGCTAGTGAATCTAACTTCATCTAAATTGACCTTGGTTCCTTTCTAACCTCCGACACAAAAAGACCTCTTTATGAATGCTAAGTTCAGTTTTGATGGTATTATTTTTAGTATGTATTGTCTATCGATGAGTAACAGATAGAGAACTGAATAAGCGAGATTTGTGGCATCTTAAATCATAAATGATGAGTTTTGAACATTACCATATAGTTATCAACAATGAATGCTCGAAGTTTTTTAAATTTTTGATCAAAATTAACTTGTTGAGATAGTAGCGCCCCACCACCCAATTACTGCTACCCTGGCTTTGTGTAGGCGAAGGAAATGTTGACGGTGAAGGTTGTTGTTAGCTTTGTCACGACATAATGATACTGGCTTAAAATTTCCGAGCAACGTGTAATTCCATTGGCATGGTGCCAAGTCAAGATAGGAAGCCAAGCTAAAATCTGGATACTGTCTTGTTACCCTGGCTTCGCGTTACTAGCCTCGTGTCATCCGGGCATAGACGCCAATACGGAAAAGACCGGGAGGAGAAATCGTTTGCAGAGATTATTGGATTAAGGGATTGCTATTATCATAGCAACGGTTACCAGGAGTTGTAGGCTTTCTGTAGGTACGAGTACTCCCAGCAGTGAGTCAGTTATACGAGCTACGGCAATTTGAAATACTTGTACCTAATACCGCAAAGCAAGAATGTAATTTTATTTTCGAATGAGGAAATTAAGGTTATAGTTATTAATGAAACCACATGCATTGTGTTTATAACAAAAGAGCTTAACCTCAATTATGGAAATGAAAAATAAATATAGCATTTTATACGTCATTCACATTGTGTTGTGTTATTTATTAAAAAACTTTGTATAGGTAGATACCGATGTTAATTTTACAGTCGATGTTTCCTGCGGTCATCCCTACCTCATCACAATTTACTCGGAAACAGAAACCCCAGCCCTAATTATCATAGGGTCAGCGGCCACTTGAATGAAACAAGGATTCTGCTTTCGAGATTTGATGACCGGCCCGGACGTGACGTCATTCGATTTTTTTTCCGTAAATCACGTTTACCTTGAATAAGATTAAAAACAGGACCGGATCTGAGGGGATCGGGACCTAAAGGAAAATCTGATATCAAATGTAGTGTTCTAATGAATCCGGTGAGATACAACATTGGACATTCTTGACATTCATTTGCTTGAACAGGTTTTTTACGCTCAATTTTTTTCCAAAATTATACGTTTTAGAGAGATTTACCGTCCAGATGACGAAGGGACGAAAATGCTAGAGAATACAGCACTAGCATTAAAAAACAGCTTTCAGTATTCATAGTCCGAAGATGAAAGACACCTTCAAACTAGAAGTTTGAAGATGCGCTGCAGTGGCGCAACTGTGGCAGGGATAAGCGCTTTCTGTACATTTACAGTAAATGCTACCAAATTATTTGATGTTATATCTCATGACTCAGTAATTAGTTTGGGCATCTTCAAATTAAGCCCTTGAAACAGCACCACTATCGAACCTGTGTTTCACCTGTGTTGCTGAGACTGAGCTAAAATTGTATAAAAATTTAAAGTCGCAATAGTCGCCACATTTGCGTCACTGACACTATTTTTCAAGCTTTTAGTTTAAAGGAACCCTGAGTCCATCCTTGATTAAAGCCAGGATCCGGTTGTTTGGTAAAAAAATAAATCATCCAATCTATCCGGACGAAGCGTGGAAAGGCAGCTGTATGTTTTTGGATTATTCCTTGGTTTTTGTCTTGTTGATGCTAGTTTATTCGATTCAGGGATAACCAGAAACATACGCTGTAAGATTTTGTTAGATAAGTTAGGTAGTAAGAATTTTTAGATTTGTAAAAGTAAAATCTAACACGATTGTTGTAGATCCTAATAGAATTCTAATTTATCTTTCATTTCCGAAAATGTTTATCACTTACCACATTTTCTATTTGCAAAAATAATGTGAACGATAAACTCTTTGAGTTATTTTATGTATTACTTTTTTTTTAGTTTTATGTAGACTGCGTATACCTCTTCACAACTTGTTACCTAAACCTGATACTACGGAAACTTAGTTAGTTCTTGAATATGTTTCCCCATAGTTGGTTCCATTCCAAATTGTTGCCTTAAAAAACAAACTTACGCACGTATGTAAAGCCGAGAGCGCAATAAGAACGAAACACTGCTGAAGTAATTGCGCCAAAAGCGCCGCGAAAAAAACTTTATCCAATGGTTATCTAAAACGAACCCACTCCAAAAATAGGTTTCGTTCCAAAAACTGCGCACTTTCTGGGTCGGGCTTAATTTACGTGGTCGTACGTAGGCATGTGGCGCAGAGAGACAGTGGGCCAACTCCATTGACAATTGACCTTAACACAGATTAATAAACTATTCTTTGCTTAGGTGATGATGGCTCACCAGTCACCGAGCGGACATACTGGCGTGTTTCAACACTATGTGCGTTTAGCCAATCGTAAGAGAACGAAGCCTAATTCTAACGATGTATTATTTATTTTTATATATATTTTTAAGTTGTAATCGTCTTTAGGTTTGAATATAATAATTTTATACGACACGTACTATTATTTATTCTGTGGCGCTGATCAGACACACCGCGGCGGCGGCGGCCACACCTATCGCTTCAATGTTTGTCCAAACGTTTGGAGTTAGAGGGTGGACGATAGTTTGGATTCACCATAAATTGTTTCAGAATGCAAATTTTTATTGAATTCACAGTTAAATCTTAACTCAGTCAATTTTCATTCAATAATATTATAGAATTGGGGTCCAGGTCGGGAATATTATACCATGATCAATAAAAATTGTTGCACAAATTGAAATCTGATCTAAACTCATCCTACCCCAGTTACAAAATAATGAAACGACATGTCAATTAAGCCAAGCAAATACATTATATTTCGTCATCTCACTTATCCCACTATTATGTGGGATTGGCACAACATGTACTTTTCTTCTATTTCTCTCTATCAGCCGTCATCTCAGTATTCACTCCCTTCTTACACATGTCATCTCTTACACAATCCATCCACACCTTTTTTGGCTTGTTACCAT
The DNA here is from genome assembly GCA_946251855.1 of Alsophila aescularia. NCBI lineage: Eukaryota > Metazoa > Arthropoda > Insecta > Lepidoptera > Geometridae > Alsophila > Alsophila aescularia. The sequence goes on from OX276385.1 coordinate 13,214,114, forward strand.
TCACGTTCATTTTTAATACATTCCTCGTTAATTGATTTTCCTCTCTCCTCAACATACCCATACTAATATAACCTTTTACTTCTCAAACTTTCAATTACTGGCGCTACTTTCAAACTTCCTCTGACATACTCGTTTCTTATTTTATCCATTCTTACTACTCCACACATCCACCTCAACATTCGCATCTCTGCTGCATGCAATCTTCTTTCATCTAACCCTTTGGTGGCCCAACACTCATGACGACAGGTCTTATGATGTTTTTATCGATTTTCCCATTAAGTTTAAGAGGCATGCGTGGATCACATGTTGTCCCTGTGACCTGTCACCATTTCATCCATTTATTCTTTTAATTACGCACTTGTGTGCTACAGTACATAAATTATATTTGCTGGTATGACAATAAAAAATTATGGAATGATTACTGAAAAAGTGAGATCGTAATCAATGTTATTTAATTGATAATAAAAGTCCTCTAGTTAAGTCTAGTTAATGTGTCCAACAGGGTCCATAATGATCTTTTTTTGTGTATTTGACCATCTAGTTGTTACATAATGGAATGCAAAAAAAAAATTTGTTGTCAACTTTTTATGACAGACTAGTGCGCGGTGAACCATAAGTTTAATTAATTTACTTAAGATAAAGTTCACCAACATTTAGTTTTAAAAGGTTCATTAACAACAACCATCCAAAAAATACATATAATTATTGGTAAGTTAGCTGTTGATAACTTTAATGGTCAATCAAATATCGTAAACACTTTACTTATAACTATGATTATACTACACTCATATTTTTTTAGCACTACTACTACTTAAAATATGGTGCAAGAAGCCGAGGCGAACACATTCAGTCCAGACAAAGAAATTTTAAATGAATGACTTCTAAAATGACTAAATCCTGGTCAACATCCACAAATGAGTCTCTGATCCGCGTCAAACATTTTTTTTTTGTTTCTCGTGGGCTTAGCTTGGTCTTGATTTTGAATTTTGATGGGTTTCATTTAGTGTTCAGTACAGATCCGAGCAACATTCGCTTGCACGACGATACTACTTTTAGAGCGAAATTGAAATTTATTTTACCTTCTCAATAAATGTCAGCCTGGTAATGTTAACACCCCTGGAACAAAGATGATTATTATTGTCGTGTCATTTTGTATCTTCTACTCTAAAATTTCATTACTAAGCAATGTTTTTTGTGTGTCATTTATATCTACAACATAATTTTTGACGATTAATTTCGTGTGTCTCTCTGCCGAAGGGTGCAACTGAAAATCAGCGTGTTATTCTGTAGTAAAATAACAATAATGCTGTGTAGTGCCCTTCTTTTGTAGCCAAAATGCAACATATTGTTTTTTATACTTTTTATGTAACTCTTTTATTATAGTTGATAGATTCTGGCGTTACTTTGCGGAAACCTATATTTAAAATGAACGAAGTAAAAATATGTTTATTACTTCCACCAAACTGTTTGTTAGACGAATGATAAATGGAAAAATAAAAATATTATATATGAAACCCCACGCTAACCAACCCTTGCCAAAAATGAAACTATCGTAAAAGAAAAAGACCAGGACAGAAGGCGAGAAAAAGTGATATATATAACACACACAATATAAACATATACCTCTATCCAAATACCAACGTCTGACAGCAATACGACACGTGTTTTGCCTCTGCACGAGGCATCCTCGGGAGATGTTGACTCGTCGAGTGCTAGACTGAGAGAAAATATTTACCATGTTTATCATTTGTCAAACAAACAGTTTGGCGGAAGTAAGCTACACACTACGTTCATTTTTTTTTAACTCTTTTATTATAATTGTACCAATTAATATGCATGTGTAATTTGGTTATAAATAAAAAAATTAACACTCTTATTTTTTTACAAATGAACTGCAGTTGCAGCAGCTTTAATTCTAACGTTGTTGCAACGCTGTGCACTGCCTAAGTTACTGTGTAGGCACAAGGCTAGCGTAAGTAGTGGACAATTACCTCGTACGTTCAGTTAGGAGGAGTGCTCGTGCAGCCTAACAAAATTTGTATCCCGGACGTTTTCGCCAATTTAATCCGGGACCGAGGCTGGCGACAAAAAGCCCATTATCCCCTCTCCTCTCTTATCTTGTTAACGGAACCTTCCTTTTAACTTTGACTGGAGATGAAATATCCGGCCAGTTTTCGTTACCGCCCGTTATCCGGCTAATTCTGTGACGCTTAAGGTGAAACCGAAACGAACACCATACGCTTAAATCAAGTATAATTGTATAGCTTCACTTCAAATGGCATTTGGATGATGCGAAACGCAAATTGTGTAGACATATATTTGACAGGGCTGTCTATCTTTTTACTATGATTGAAAACTTTTATTTAACTTGCAATGTTTGTATGTCTGTATATATATGTATGTCAAATGTTGCAAGCTGAATTAGAACCACTTCTTCTTATCCTACGGAGTTTAATTTTTAAATGTTCGTTCAGTTCCGATGACAATGCATTTTTATTGTAAGCATGAGCTGAATTGAGATCTAGGATAAGATCCAGATAAATGAACTCTTCAACTGTTAACAGCACAGACACGAAAATTTGTGTATACTTTTTATTATGATAGCTGTTTTACCATGACAAAATTGTTGCACTGAGGGTCCTGACTAGGGATCTCCTCAACGGTTAACAGCACAGACAAGAAATGTTGTGTTTATTGTGATAGGTTTAATTAATTGAGGTTCTAAGTTTCACCATGACATGGCTACTGATAAGGTTTATTTTGTAAGGTTTTTTAATTAACTTATTTACAGGAAATCTTGTAAAATCTAACTCTTGCTCTATATACAAGAAGATTTACATTTTCATCGAATAATCTACCTACCTAGCGATGTCTTTACCAAATGTTTTCTTAATAATCTATTGTAATGCAACAAAGTCCAATCATTCCAAGAAATATTCTGAATCGAAAACCTTCGTGTTATAAGCCTGCCCAACTACTCAAACACATAAGCTGCCACATATTATTTAAGGTAAGACATCTTCTGATTAATTATGCCGTTACGACATGCTATTGTTGTTTTTCGATTTTTACGTGATAACTGGACCGTAAAATCCGGCAAATTTAACCGGCGAACCCAAGGCCCTGTCCCATCTCTACCATTGACTAAATCCGAGCACTTTTTCGCCGATAAATGGAGACCGTTCTGAAGTATCAGTCAGTGTCGCCGGAGCGTTCATAAGAATATTATATTAATGGTAATGGTATTTACGATGTTATAAAGCTGGAAAACGCTATTTGGAATGTCTTTTAATGGATATTAATATAGGCCTTATTGATTTTAGATAAGTCAGGTTTTATGTCATTTTGCTTCTGGCGCAGAATAAATAATAACACAAGGGGTTTTGTCAAGAATGGTATTAAGTTACTCTAAGTCTTGTCTTTGAAATTAAATTGGTGAAAGATATTGATTGCAGATAAGTCAGTTTTTTTTCACTTTTTGCCTTCTGGTGGAGTATATAAGTTTATAAACTGACATGGTCACCAACACTAAAGTCAATATTATAGAAACAGGATATTAACCATGTATATCTTTTGGTTATAACAGCCAAGAATGTTAAAAAAAGATTACACAGCCACAAATCGAAAGTGAAGCACCGAAGATATGCCGATCCACTAGTACAAGTCTCACGCACACACTTATACCATGTTATGCCGATCGCCCATGACATCGCAGCAAGAACTTGATATTAGTCGTGTTAATTTTGTTAACTTCTCACGAAAAATCAAAACTATACACCCTTTTGTGGTGAAATTATTTATCAACCACAAAAAAACACAAATTATCCACTCATACACACATACGCAGCCGATTATACAACAAGATAAGAAATGGAGGCGATTGAAATGACTAAATACAGTAATAATATGCTATGTAATAAGAACAGAAGAATAGCAGAGAATAACGTGCAAGCAGATACTGTGAGTTTCGTTTGTCGAGATATGAATCGAGTTGGAAGTGATCATTATGAACAGTGGAAACATAACATTGACAATAACAAAAAACAAGCTCTCAAGAGGGTAGACTATTTTGTCTGCTTGTAAAAATAACACACACCCGCATTTACTTCAGTTTCTCCGTGATCGTAGCGCTTCAGGCGCTTGCAACAGTGATAAAATATCGGAAACTCGAAACAAAGAACGGGGATAGAAAGAGAATATTCACCATAGGTAAATCTATGATGAATATCCCCTTTCTAATATTGACTTTGGTGTAGATAGATAGATAGATAGATAACTCTTTATTGCAATAAAGAAACTAAAATTATGGCACATTAACAATGACCTTAAAATAGTACAATTGGCGGTCAATCGGTGTAGTATGGTATTAAACAAATTTTAATTGTTTTTTTTTTTTTAATATTTATTGGACGTATTGGTAACGAATAGCACACGTATTTCTATTAATTTTAGTTCTGGTGGAGTATGGTTTCATTTATTTGTTATTTGAATTTATGAAATATATTAATTTTGGCCTTAATCTACATCTACACTTCTACATCTACACTATTATTATAATGAGGAAAGATTTGATTGTTTGTAAGTTTGTTTGTAATAGATAAACTCAAAAAATCTGAACAGATTTAAAAAATCGTTCACCTTTACAAAGCTACATTATCAGCGAGTAACATAGGCAGTACTTTGTTTTTCAAAAAATTAGAGGTCTCTACAAAAATTGCAATAATGCAACTCAAGGTATCAAAAATACAGAACGGAATTACGCACTTAGCCGTGGAAACAAAATAATAACAAGTCTGTCAAGTACGTGAGTAATAAAGCAGTTATCTATGAAAAAACACCACGATCGTTGCTGCCAAAGATCTTGAATTATGCGTATTTCTTTAGAAGTTACGAAGTGTATAAAAATTCTAATATTAAGAAAAATGCAGCGGTGTGAGCGTCTACCCTTGTGAAGCTGGGGCGAGTCTCTAATGATTTAATATGGGTCATGTTTTTATTTCATTTTAGCTGGTGGAGGGTACTCAATCATTTATTTCCATTATACCATTGTTGAACATGTTTCCTGATTCCCATTTCTTGTTAGAGATTAGGTTGTATATATGTGTTCGGCGTTGTATATATGTCTTAGGTTGTATATATGTGTATATATGTGTGCCTTATTATTATTATGTGCTAATGACGAATACCACGGCGGAGTAATTTCGCATGCATAAAATTAATAGTGCTTTTACGCCTTTGGCCTACTTGTTTTTTGTTTTTTTTTTTTTGTTTGGGCGTATTTCCGAAGCATCGGTAACTTAAAACAAAGGACGGGTATTTTCTTTTCCTGTGCGAGATTCGACTCTAAGATGGCACATGAAAGGGAAATTTCCTTTTCAAACTCAAAGCAGATACTTAGTTTACCTATTTTTATTGATTTAATGTATTCATAATATTTTATGTTTTTATACTTAATTTTTGACTTGTAATAATATAAAAAAAATATATAAAATAATAATAGCGCTATACGTTATTATTTTGCCTATTAACAATAAATAATTAGAATTTTACTTTGTTGAGTGCTAAGCTAAAATCCTCAATTCCACTCCACAAAGATACGAAAAGTACAAAAAAATCACAAACGAATTCCGAAAAACACAGTTTACTGAAAAAAGCAGTATTTGATTACAATTCTGAGACAAAGAGAGTCATCCATCGAGCCCCTTTGTCTTTGCATAAAAGAAGCTGCAGTACGCATTTGGAGACAAAAATGATACCTAAAGTCTTACCTAGATATACACAAGTAGTACAAAAGCCCATGATGAGCTTAATCACGAGCCAGGCTTACAGATTTCAATTAAAATTGGCTTGCACGAGCAGGGTTAATATGTAAATGAAAAGAGTGTGTGAGTTTATTTAATTTTATTTGTAGGAAGCAAACTTGGAAACGACTGGACTGATTCCATATTCTTTCACTGTTAGAAAGCCATATTATTTGAGATGGATATAGGAAATTTTCAAGTTCGATTTTTGGGTAGGTACCTATATATTATACCTACATACGTGGAAGAAGACATTTTATACCTAAGCTTTTAGTGAATCAAATAGCTTAAAAGCTAAAAAAACACGCCTGCTCTGGCAAAAACTAACTTTTGCCAATAAACTATATACTGTTGGAATGTGCTTATCAAGGCCTTCAATTTGATACCCATATTGTAAAATTAGAAGAAAAAATATTGCAATTGAAAATGAAGCCATACTGTTTTTTTTTTCAATAAATTATATAGCCTAAATTAAAATTCATAAATTCTCGGATAATAGGTATGACTTTGATTATCTTCAGAGCAAAGATTAGAAAACAGAACATATCTTTAAATAATTATTAACTAACTAACAATTATTCTCGACACATCGGTCTCGGAAAGAATGGAATCATGTTTAACGATTTTATTGTCCCGAAACCGATTGCAGTCAAAGGTGTAGGTGGTGTAGGTGGTGTAGGTAGGTGTAGATGAAGTTGTCCAACAATATATTTAACGTGGTAAAATTCACATATAAATATAGGCAAATATTGCAATATAGTAAAAAGAACAGAAGGAAGGCAATAAAAGAATTCAGCAATTCAGGGCTGGGCAGCATTCGTCGAGACTTCTCGTCGTCCATACCACAGTGCCTCAAGACAAAAGTCTCTAATCAGTGCGCCCTACCAGTCATGGCCTACGGAGTCGAAACGTGGACACTCATGGTTAAACTAGTCCACAAATTTAAGGTCGCTTAGCGAGCTATGGAGAGAACTATGCTTGAAGTTCCTCTGAAGGATAAGATTCGTAAAGAAGTGATCCGACAGAGAATCAAGGTAACCGACATAGCTCTAAAGATAAGCAAGCTAAAATGACAGTAAGCTGGTTGCATATTATTTCTCGAAGAACCGATAACCGTTGAGGTAGAAGAGTTCTCAAGTGAAGATTAAACAGCGACAAAACCTATGAGACCTATGTTCAAAATTTAATCTTAATCGGTTTAACCGTTTTGATGTAAAAGTGAGTAAAACCAATCTACCAAAATGTTCCCATTTTCCCATGTGAACTTTAAATGTATCTTAGTTTGATCTCTGTATTATACAGAACCTACAGTATCTATCTATATTTAAAACTTCATCATAGCTGTTTTGGTGTGAAAGCGAGTAATCGACATTTTCCCGTTTTCCACAGTTGTAATAAGGGTATCTGTTGTATACAGTATCTAAATACAAATTTTCATCAAAATCGGTCCAGTCGTTTTGGCGTGACAACAAGCAGATAACGTTAACATTGGAATTCAAAGCGCACTAGTAGTATACAAGTAGTAGTAGTAGTAGTAGTAGTAGTAGTAGTTGTAGTAGTAAACTACAGTCACATACGTAGTCAGTACGTATAATATAAATATACCGCTCATACTTGGTATACAACACGTTAGATTAGAACGGCTGAAAATAAATAACGATTTATGCAAATGTCTCTGTAGTAGCAATAATATAGTATAATAATTATAGTAGCAATAATAAAATCCATATACTAATATATAAAAGTGAAACGTTGTCTGTTTGTTTGTTTGTTTGTTTGTTTGTTTGGGGAGCTTTTACGCGATAACCGCTGGACGGACTTTGATGAAATTTGGAATGGAGATAGCTTATACCCTAGAATAAAACATGGATACTTTTTATCTCGGAAAATTCCACGAATTCCTTGGAAGTTTCCACGGGAAAACTGGAACATGTTGAATACTCGCTGCAAGGAACGGTTGCCATGGAAACGAAATAACAAGTCTGTCAAAAATTATCAAGAGCGTTGGTGCCACAGATTAAGTAGTTGATGCTATACCAATAACAAGCCACAGAGGCCATAACCAAGAAGTCTAAGTCAACTTTTGCATTGGTTTTTAATATCCTAGAAGAACGTAGGATACTTTTTTCACGATAAACAGTAGTCCGCGCGGACGAAGTCGCGGGTGGGTAAGCTAGTCTATCTATATAAATAAAAATGAATGTTGATAAGCGCATAAACTCGAGAATAGCTGACCAATTCGGCAATTGTTTTTTTTTTTATGTTTCTTAAGGTCCACGGAAGGTTTTAATACAAACATTATCAAGTACCAGGAGAGCAGAAAGACTAAAGAAGTTGGAGATATTACATTGACAAATAAAGTTATTAGAAGTGAGTATACCTCCCCATGAACATTAAATATTGTGATTATATTTAAAAAAAAAAACATTTTAAAGTACCAGGAGAGCAGAAACACTTTAGAAGTTGGAGATATTACATTGGCAAATAATGTTATTAGAAGTGAGTATACCTTCCCGTGAACATTAAATTATTGTGATTATATTTAAAAAAAAAAGCATTTTAAAGTACCAGGAGAACCAATATCTACTACAATAAAGATACCCATCATAAGACTGTGCGAATACAAATTTCATTTTCTACACATTACTTTTTGCCAAGTCTATACTCGTATAACAGTCGTTACAAACGCTTGATAAACAAGATATTTTTTGAAAAGGTCCCTTTTTTAATCTTTAATAAGTAGATTATGTACGATAATCACATTCTCACTACTCAAAACAGTATTCTGACCCATCTTTTACAGCAATATAGTTAACAGATTCAGGCGTTAATTTGCGGAAATCCATATTTAAAACGAACGAAATAAAAATATGTAGCTTACTTCCACCAAACTATTTGTCACACAAATGATAAATGGAAATAAATTATATTTATATTTTTCCATTTATTATTTGGCGAGCAAACAGTTTGGCGGAAGTAAGCTACATATTTTTACTTCATTCATTTTAGCAATAATAATTTTAATACTTGTGGGTGACGGCTCGAGATCCACCGTATAAAGACAGTAGCCATTTATGTTGAAACTACCACATTAACACAAGTAACGAGTGAATATGTATCTACTATGCAAACGTGCTACACCTTCGAGCACATCATCTCTTTCTATCAGCTGAGATCGTGGTCAAACGATTGCCTAGTTCGTAATAAAAATATATGTGCAAATAATAATAATTATGCTATTGCTGTCACTGACTTCCATATCGCACGACACTCGGAGTCAATCGGGTGAGAATAAGCTTACATTTTTACCCAACTGCTATCACTATTTCCGAGAAAAATATGACAGATAAAATCTAAAAGACTAACTACATCAAAACAATTGTGATACCTAAAAATTGTACTATACACAAGCTGTATACCATGCTATTCAGTTTCTCGTAAATTCTGGCGCGATCTGACTGCGTACAAACCTCTTTAAAATTTTCAGCGGCTTACGTTCCCTCTTCATTTTCCTTTTGAAAGAGAAAATACGCCGTCTTTTAGAGGCCTAAGCGTTTTTCATCTCTTGTTGAGATTTTAAGCTTTGTTCAAAATGCTGTAGAGATTTTTTGATCTCTAGATTTTGCTCTGCCTTGATACATACGTTTGTTTGAAGTTTCTGGAATATGAAGAGGTAGCAAATAATGTAAAATTAAGGAGAGAAACGCGGAAATAAGGGATTATTTTTGTTTCCTCACTTACATGAAAAATAATTGGGTGTATATAATTTATTTCTTATCTTTGTTTGTGCACACTATGTGCAACGAAATAATAACTTCGTAGACGTTTCTCTTAGCAACTCTTAGCATCTTGCTACATGGCTATGATATAACTTATCCTACATCCTACAGTATACGTAGCATCTTGCCGTACAGCTATGTTATGACTTATCCTACATACTACGGCATACGTGGCATCTTGATACACGGCAATTTTATAACGTATACTACATCCTACAGTATACGTAGCATCTTGCTATATGGCTATGTTATAACTTATCCTACATTCAACAGTAAACGTAGCATCTTGTTACTCGATTATGTTATAACTTATCCTACATCCTACCGTATACGTAGCATCTTGCTACACTTCTATGCTATAACTTATCCTACATCCTACAGTATACGTAGCATCTTGCTACACGGCTGTGTTATAACTTATCTTACATCCTACAAAATACGTAGCATTTTGTTACACGGCTAGCTATGTTATAACTTATCCTACACCCAAACAATATACACGGGCCCATAGTGCAGGGTATCCTATTTTGGGGCTATTAACTAGCCCCAAAATAGGATACCCTGCACTATGGGTACTAGATAATGGATAAACATACATAATTATATACGAATATTATAACATCCATGACTCGGAAACAAACATTTCTGCTCATCACACAAATGATTGCACCTTGCAGGATTCGAACCCGCGACCGTTGGATTACGTATCTAGGATCACTAGCCACGAGAACAACCGGTCGTCAAAATAATACAATAAATAATATACATAAATATCTTTAAATAAACTCCAATTTTCATCTTGAAAAAAAAAACGTCATTCTACATCTTCAACGGAACGTTAGACATAAGTATTTATTAAAACCACGTTAATTTCATTCATTCATTCATTTATCGTTCAGGGTACCGGTCTTTGTGAATGCCCATCACTAGAGATTATCATAATGTGCGTCTAAACACTGCGTAACTATGCTGTATTTTATAACTGGGTGCGTATTTTATGATGGTTTGCGAGATTGTTTTAGTATGCGTTTACATGAATTAGATTTTTATTTGCGCGTGTTCAATGCGTGTTTACCTCGTCCCCCGTCAAAATTAGCAGAAAATAATGTTTGCGGATTAAAACGTTAGCATCTCCATTGGATATATGCTCGAAGATTGGCAAATAAAGTTATTAGAAGTGAGTATACCTCCCCGTGAACATTAAATTATTGTGATTATATTAAAAAAAACATTTTAAAGTACCAGGAGAACCAATATCTACTACAATAAAGATACCCATCATAAGACTGTGCGAATACAAATTTCATTTTCTACACATTACTTTTTGCCAAGTCTATACTCGTATAACAGTCGTTACAAACGCTTGATAAACAAGATATTTTTTGAAAAGGTCCCTTTTTTTAATCTTCAATAAGTAGATTATGTACGATAATCACATTCTCACTACTCAAAACAGTATTCTGGCCCATCTTTTACAGCAATATAGTTGACAGATTCAGGCGTTAATTTGCGGAAATCCATATTTAAAATGAACGAAATAAAAATATGTAGCTTACTTCCACCAAACTATTTGTCACACAAATGATAAATAGAAATAAATTATATTTTTATTTTCCCATTTATTATTTGGCAGACAAACAGTTTGGCGGAAGTAAGCTACATATTTTTACTTCATTCATTTTAGCAATCATAATTTTAATACTTGTGGGTGACGGCTCGAGATCCACTGTATAAAGACAGTAGCCATTTATGTTGAAACTACCACATTAACACAAGTAACGAGTGAATATGTATCTACTATGCAAACGTGCTACACCTTCGAGCACATCATCGCTTTCTATCAGCTGAGATCGTGGTCAAACGATTGCCTAGTTCGTAATAAAAATATATGTGCAAATAATAATAATTATGCTATTGCTGTCACTGACTTCCATATCGCACGACACTCGGAGTCAATCGGGTGAGAATAAGCTTACATTTTTACCCAACTGCTATCACAATTTACGAGAAAAATATGACAGATAAAATCTAAAAGACTAACTACATCAAAACAATTGTGATACCTAAAAATTGTACTATACACAAGCTGTATACCATGCTATTCAGTTTCTCGTAAATTCTGGCGCGATCTGACTGCGTACAAACCTCTTTAAAATTTTCAGCGGCTTACGTTCCCTCTTCATTTTCCTTTTGAAAGAGAAAATACGCCGTCTTTTAGAGGCCAAAGCGTTTTTCATCTCTTGTTGAGATTTTAAGCTTTGTTCAAAATGCTGTAGAGATTTTTTGATCTCTAGATTTTGCTCTGCCTTGATACATACGTTTGTTTGAAGTTTCTGGAATATGAAGAGGTAGCAAACAATGTAAAATTAAGGAGAGAAACGCGGAAATAAGGGATTATTTTTGTTTCCTCACTTACATGAAAAATAATTGGGTGTGTGTAATTTATTTCTTATCTTTGTTTGTGCACACTATGTGCTACGAAAAAATAACTTCGTAGACGTTTCTCTTAGCAACTCTTAGCATCTTGCTACACGGCTATGATATAACTTATCCTACATCCTACAGTATACGTAGCATCTTGCCGTACAGCTATGTTATGACTTATCCTACATACTACAGCATATGTGGCATCTTGATACACGGCGATTTTATAACGTATACTACATCCTACAGTATACGTAGCATCTTGCTAACATAAGTTATAACATAGCCATATATACATATGGCTTTGTTATAGCCATATATACATATGGCTTTGTTATAACTTATCCTACATCCTACCGTATACGTAGCATCTTGCTACACTTCTATGTTATAACTTATCCTACATCCTACAGTATACGTAGCATCTTGCTACACGGCTATGTTATAACTTATCCTACACCTTAAAAGCTTAGTATCACACTTTTAATGTCTGTCTGTTCGCGCATCGTGTTAAAACTATTCGATATATTTTTCACTGTATGATAGCTTAAGTTTTAACTTAAAAACTCATGTACTTGGTATCTCAATCCGATGAGTAGGAGCCAAGCAATTTTATAAATAAACTAATTCTATTAATTTTAAAAGAGTGGTAATAGATTTTGAATAAAACTACTGGGCCGATTGCGATTTGATTTTCTATGTTAAATAGCTTAGGTTTAGACCTTAAATGAGTACCAATGGCCAATGAGTAGGAGCCAAGCAATTTAATAAATACTTTATTAATTTTATAAATGTGGTACTAAGTTTTGAAGGCCAGTGAATTTAAAAAACCTACGGAACAACTAATAATAGTTACAAGGCCGTATTCTACTAATATTTTACATTTCGTTTTTCCTCAAACTTGCCATTATGGGTAAAAAGATGTAGATGAAACTTGGTAGATAGATGGATAGTATAATATCCTATAGCTAGTTCAAAGCTCAAATACATAACGGATTCAATTGGTTTCGTTTATATATAATAGCTAGCTTTCCCGCCCGCAACTTCGGCTGCGCAGACTACTGTTTATTGCGAAAAAAAGCATCCTATGTTCTTCTAGGATATTAAAATCCAACGCAAAAGTAGGTATAGCACCAATGCTCTTGATGTTTTTTGACAGACTTGTTGTTTCGTTTCCATGGCAACCGTTCCTTACAGCGAGTAATCAACATTTTCCAGTTTCCCCTGGAAACCTTTAAATTTTCCGGGATAAAATGTATCCAAAGTTTTATTCCAAGGTATGCTTATACCATGGAATAAAACTTAGAAACTTATCTCTATACCAAATTTCATCAAAATCCGTCCAGCTGTTATTGCGTGAAAGCTTCCCAAACAAACAAACAGACATTGTTTCACTTTTATATATTGGTATGGATTTCAAGCAGATTTATATAGATAAGAGAAAAAACTTATGTACCCAAATCTACTTGAAATGATTACATATTAACGAAACCTATTCATCAAATATTAGGGTTAAGCACAGAAGAAAATGTACTGGCATGTTTTCAGACAGTACTCCCAATTTATACGCACATTTTAAATCACCACGTCCACTGCGTGTCCACTCCAAATGTCACCGACAAAAAGGTCTAAAAGTAAATCTGTGTCCATAACTCTGATATAAATTACAAACACAATGCCTCTACCATTTTTTCTGTCATATTTTACATAAAAGAAAACCACGAAAGGCCGACAACACAAAATACCGGTTGATAATGGGCCGAAAGTTATACAATCCTGAACTTTATTCGCAACTTTGATAATTTAAACCCGTAATGTAACAAGCAAACAGAGTTCCCTGGATAAGTACAGGAGCTGGTAACTTATAAATCGAATTCACTATAATTATGCCTGACCGTAAAAAAAACCTCAAGAACTGTAGATCAAAATTATCAATAATCAATCAATAATTTAACTAACAGCTCATTTTCACTACATTTCAATTGAATCTATTGAAAATGTACTAACAATACAGTTGTTTTTCCCACAAATTTACACATCTTGCTGTCACGAGGCGGTCCTAGGGTTTGTTCCTCTAGCCCAGGGACCAAACTTCAGTGGACAACATAAAAGAACAGAAACAATTAGGAGCACTCGGAGATGTTCATCAACAGCGGCATCACCTTCATGGACATGTTGTAGCAGAAAATCGCCATGCACAGAGATAGTTGGCCTATCAGCAACTCTTGCAGAACTCCTGCTAGTCGAGCTGGTCCTTACTGAACACGAACACGCTCCAAGCAAGAAGTCAGTCTTTTGGTGGGCATTCTATCTGCCGCTATTATAGGTAGATGGTATTTACGCAGCAACTAAAACTGCCAGATATAGGTTAATGAAATAATAATTTATCAGATATTTTGTAAAAACATAGACATGAGCCAATGCATGAAAATGACAATGTCGGAATGACAGGTTATTTGAATTTAGACTAAATATAGACAAACTATCAAATGGGATACTCCATTTGATAGTTTATGATGATTATGATGAAAGAGGTTTGACATCGTCACAATGCTATGTTATGTAGTTTTGTGTTGTTAAGTTAATATATCTTGATACTCGTATAACTTGGTTTACCAAGTTCGTTGACAGCATAAATAAGTTAAGACTGGCTATCATCGCATGATCAGTTGTACGGCTTCCCTATTGACACACTGTAGACGAATCTCAATCAAAATTGACCAACCAAAAATGACTAACTTCAAGCCATAAAGAACATAATCGAATGATTTAGATTCGCTTACTTTTATTCCAACCAAAAAACAAACACATCCCGAAAACGATCGCTTATAAAGCCCTTCCGGTTTCCGCATCGTCGGCTCTCGGTCCTGAACTCCACAGTTTGTTTACTTCCCTCCCTTAGCTTGAAGAAACGGCGAACTTTGTCTAATGACGCCGAGTAATGAGAGATTCGCGATGGAAAACATGTTTTGGATGGATGGGACAGTATTTAAGATGAGATACTTTGTCCGACATATTCTATCCAGGTGGACACATTAAATCCAGGTGGTCTAAAAAGCTATAAACTCAATTCTTGAATTATCTTTTTTACACGACTACACAAAAAAAGAGTGTTTTTTTTAATATTCATGTATGTATGTATGTATGTATGTATGTAATTTTCTTTATTTCACCATAACTTTTAAATGCCTGGACAGATTTAGACGTATGGGGTATCGTTAGAATCCTTACATCCCCCGAATCATATAAACTACTTTTGTTTTTTAATTCAATTTGGCGGCTGTAAGGCTCCATTATAAAATGAAAAAAAATATTGAATTTTACAATGCGAGTATCAAATTGAAGGCCTTAAAAAGCATATTCCAACAGTATATAATTTATTGGCATAAATTTGTTTTTGGCAGGGCAGTGAGGGGCTCTGCCAACGATGTTTTTCTCACGCACTGCTAACGCGCGTGAAATGTGCTGCAAAGGCGATGGAATGCTAGCATAACAACGTAAAAAAACACTTTAATCCCATTTGCAGGAAGCTGAAGTCATTCATAATCAACAGCTAATCCATTCCCTGTTTGTAGTTCTCATATAATAAAAAACGCATGAATCACCATAAATAGCATAAAAAATGTCCTTGTCTCCCTCACGACACATGAGGGGGACAAGACCCCGTAGCCCATTTATCGCTCAAAAAACCAGAAAGTTAATTCCGTAACTCAACTCAAGCTTAGCAAATGCGAGTACCATATCTATGAGAAGCTCACTCAGCAACTACCTAACTTCCTTTTCCGTTTCGTTCTCAAACTAGAAGCAAACGTCCAAGTTCATTCATTTAATTAATACGTTTCGTAGGCCAAGAGCTGGCTATCGTTTTGACCACAGTCACCAGCTTTTTCTTCACTTCCGTGGTCTTGCTGCATCAAAAACCGCATCAAAATTGGTCCATTCATTTGGGAGCTACGATCTTCACCATTTTATTTACCTCAGCTTTCAAATATAAAAAACTGTCCCTTTGTTCGTGGGCTACAAAACTATATAAAAATTCATCGCAAATTCGTTGCATTAAAAACACTCTTTGATAACATAATAACATAATTAAATAGAAGGCAGTTTCAAAATAGAAGTGACCAGTAAAATTACTCGTAATATACAACAAAGGCTGGTTACTCACAGAAACGAGCTTGGGAGAGGTGGACAACGTATGAATAAATGATTTTTGTTGAAAGCAACCTAAGTGCAAACTAATTTACTAGTGTGGTGCAGGGTATAATATCGATTTGGGCTGAAGAAACATAAAAAAAGTTTTTATGCAGTAGCCATGTGTGAAACTTAGAACTTTAAACTATCACAATTAAATGCGTATACAACATTTTTTGTCTGTGCTTTTAACTGTTGAGGAGTTCACTAGTCAGGAACCAACCCTGAATGTAGCAACCTTGTCACGGTAAAACTTAATATAGGCTGTAAATAATAAAATGCATACATAACATTTCGTATATGTGCCTTTGACCGTTGAAGAGTTCGATTATCTGGAGCGGAATCCAACAGTGAGGGCAGTAGCCATTTCATGGTAAAACTTGTAGCCACCTATCTAAATAAAATGCGTACACAAAATTTCCTGTTTGTGCTGTTGACCGTTGAAGAGTTCCTTTATCTGGAGCTAATCCTGGATGTCGATTCATGTAATGCTTACCATAGAAATGCATTGTTATCGGAACTAAACCAACGTGTAAAAAATCAACTCCGTAGGATAAGAGGAACTGGTTCTAATTCAGCTTGCAAAATTTGACCTAAATTAACATACATACAACCATTGCAAGTTAAATAAAAGCTTTTAAAAATACCAAAAATTAATTGGTCGATTATATAAGTTAAGAGGAGTATAAGTTGATCAGTATTAATTGCAATATTATTCTTGGAACCCAAACAGTAACGAACAAGTTTGATGTTTCAATAATATTTATACGCCATAGTCAATATGGAAGTAGTCCAAACACCATAGTCAATATGGAAGTAGTCCAAACACCATAGTCAAAATGACTACTAGCTCTCATTTCTCTCTCCTCGTAAATCCGTCCGCAAATAATTCGAGAAAAGGATTCCAGTAATGATGTACCCAATCTTGAGGCAGAGCAAACAAACTGGAGAATGTTTTAGTTACTCGCAACTAACGTAGTACTATACATACCTACTTACTATTGGAGCCAATACTTTGTGAAGTTGTAGGTATTCCACATTATAGCAACAAAATAAAATATTCTAGTAGCAATCAACTTACCTATTTGTGACAATATTTATAATAGTCACCAAGCCTTGTATACTCTTGTGCAAAATCTAAATAAGTTAATTTAAAAACATTGAAAAATGCTTTTATGCAGTAGCCTTGCCATGATGAAACTTAGAACGGGCTATCACAATTAAATGCTTATACAACATTTCGTGTCTATGCTGTTAACCGTTGAGGAGTTCCCTAATCAGGAGCGAACCCGGAGTGCAGCAGCCATGTCATGTTAAAACTTCAAACTGGCTAGCAAATTATAATGCGTACACAAAATGACTGTGCTGTTGACCGTTGAAGAGTTCCTTTTCTGAAGCTGTTCCTGGAAGTCAATTCAGGTCACGCACCATAAACATGCATCATCAGAGTTGAACCAACAAGTAAAAATTCAACTCTGTGGGATAAGAGGATGTGGTTCTAATTCAGCTTGCAAGATTTGACCTAAGCAAACATACATACAGATATACAATACGAGTACATTGCAAGTTAAAAAAAACTTAAAAAAAAAATACTATGTGATTTAAAATGCTACTCATCATCATCAACAACAACCTATAAATTAGTCCACTGCTGGACATAGGCCTCTCTCAAGGCGCACCTCTGAGCCCTATCTTTGGTTCTTCTTTTCCAATGACTGCCAGCTATATTGCGCAGATCGTCACTCCATCTAGCCGGAGGGCGTCCTACACTACTTACACACTACTTAGATTTTATTCAAATGGTACTGTTTACTTAGAACTGGGTCATCATCATCATCATCATGTCAGCCTTTAGAAGTCCACTGCTGAACATAGGCCTCCACCAAAGAGCGCCATGACGAGCGATCTTGTGCTACCTCCATCCACCGACTTCCTGCGATGTCTACAATGTCGTCGGTCCATCGTGTGGGGGGTCTCCCCACACTTCGCTTGCTTGTTCGTGGTCGCCATGCGAGAACCTTTATTCCCCAGCGGTTGTTGGTTCTGCGATCTATATGGCCTGCCCATTGCCACTTTAACTTGCAAACTCTGAGAGCTATGTCGGTAACCTTCGTTCTTCTACGGATTTCCTCATTTCGGATTCTATCACGTAGTGAAACACCGAGCATACCTCTCTCCATTGCACGCTGCGCAACTCTGAGCTTGTGTATTAGACCAATATTAATAGTAACAGTTAGCGACCACGTTTCAGTATCGTATGTCATCACTGGCAATATCATTATAAACTTAATATTATTTAACTTCATATTATTGATCATCATTATAAACTTTTGTCTTAAGGCTCAGCGGTATCTGCAACAAGAAGATATGGTGTAATTTCCCGAACGCTGCCCATCTGAGTTGGATTCGTCGGTTGACCTCTTTGTCGAAGTTGAATCTACCCAGTTGGATAGTCTGACCTAAGTAGACATAGTGATCAACAGCTTCGATTATATCGTTCCCAAAATAAACCGGCATGGGTACGACATGGGCATTTGACATGATGTTCGTCTTACCCATGTTCATGTCTTCATAAATTATTAAATAATGTTAAGTACTGGGTATAGACGATCTATTCGGTATGTTTTGCTCTAATTGAAAAAACTCTCGTCTTCAGCCTAATCTCTAAAGAAATTGACTACTATACTTAACAATTTACCATTTTACTAATAACATAAACTAGCAAAACGGTAGAAAATCTCATCAAAAAAAATGGTTGGTTGGTTCAAAAAGTTATCGACGTGGCGACAGTTAAAAATGCCACTTACTCTCAAACAACCAATCGAATCCAACCAGCACTTCAATTACGATACCTATCTCCATTGATACGTTCCATAAAAATACTTATCGGTAAAAACGCCACTCAATCTCAAAATCTCCGACATTTGATACCTCACATCGCCCCCTGAGGTGCTCAAGCTGTAATTGCTCCCCGCCCCAATAATTTAATTCTCTTATCAGCAAGGAGATCGTATCACTCTCCGGGGGCTTATACTGACGAACGCCGATTCTAGCCTGATTTTCTTTCTGTCCCTATATTATACGTGTCTTACCCATTGCGCGTTTGTCGAAGACGTGCAGACGGTGCAGTGTAAGGTGTAACTCAGTAATTGGGTTTGTTAAAAAGTGTTGACACGAGGATTAGAATATGATATGCATTAGAGCATTGTATACGATGTATATTACTCGGGCATCTCAATCTGGATATTATACTACGTATCTCTCCTGAAGCTGATTACAACTTACGATTACAACACATGCAGCAGTACAACGTGCTGCTGTCCTTGTCACACTTTAAAGCTTCCCTAAAACTAACCTTATCTGCCATCTACTCAAAGCACTCCCCGCTCACCTGTGGTTCTCAAAGCCACGCGTTTTTGCATCGTCTGAGTCACATCTCCAGATAATTTTTAAGACAAAAATAAAATGGAAAATAGAAAAAGTTGTAATAACGTCGATTACAGTAAAATTGCAAAGAAAATAAAAAACTGGAACATAAGTTTAAGAATCGAAGAAGGATTTTATCGGCGTCGTCCATCTGAAAGTGATTCATCGTATCAGTATTTTGATGTAAGTGATTTTGAAATAACAATAACCTAATTCTCTAATTTTAAGACGCCAATTCCACGCCAATTCCACGCCGCCTGCGTGGAATTTGTTCGTGATTCCACGCAGGCAGCGTGGAATCGACGTGGAATTCGCGTGGAATTGGAGTGAGTGGTCATACAGAATCCAGGCCCTGGTAAGCAATCTCGCAAGTAATATCAGGGCCATTATTCTCTATTACCAATAAGACACGTTACGCGCCGCGATAAGATATTTGCGTGGAATCGTACGGCAATTGCCGCACTGACGTCACACGTTTTCGGCAAGGAATTTCATGCGGCATAGTGAATAAGCGCCCAGGTTTGAACATGAATGCAAAGCCGATAAGGGCCTGGATTCTGTATGAGCACTCACGCCAATTCCACGCGAATTCCACGCCGATTCCACGCTGCCTGCGTGGCATCACGAACAAATTCCACGCAGGCGGCGTGGAATTGGCGTCTTAAAATAAGAGAATTAGGCCCAAGGTTGTGCGGAGTGAAACGCCAGCTCCGTCCGGCCAGCTTTGCGCGCTTTGTTTCTAACTACCCACTATTTTTAATAAATTCCAAAAAATCGTCACCACGTAGGTATACTGTGTTGACTATAATTTTTCGAATGGCTATGTTACTATATGGTCGTGTTGAGTTGACGACGGCCTATATGGCCTGTCTACAAAGTTCCACATATACCGTGTTGAGTAATAATTTGTATATTGTACGAAAACAAGAGATTATTATTAATGAATTGCACACACCTACTTACCCATCATCGTAAGTCATATTGAGGTTGAGTTATGTGGTACAGTTTCTAGTAGTAGTGATATGTAATGATATATTTCAGATGAAATCCCAACTGATGTACTTCCAGACGTTCAGAACGAAAATGAACCATCCGCACATTCTGTCGACGATTATCCTGAGCTAAACCAGGATTTACTCGACATTTTGGGCAAAGATCCCAGTTCCGAGCAATTCTGTGGCCAAAAACTACTTAAGGATGTTGCAACCCGGTGTAAATACATATTAATAAACTGACTTCCTAGAGAAACAAAAACAGAATTACTAAAAATGTACTCACCTCCATAAAACTGTAATACAAAAGCTCCTAAGCTTAATTTAGAAATCAAAGCTGCTCTTATAGAGACTAATTAAAAATAGTTTAAAAAAACAAAAAACACGTTTTTTATAGAAAACCAAACTAAAAAATAGAAAATAAATTTTAATAGTGTAAATAAGAAAAAATGTTTTATTTTAAAAAAAGCGTGGAGTGCATGGGTATAGTTATAAATATTTCATTGACAGATATGAGAAGAAGGATTATCATTTCGATAATATCTTAAAAAGCACCCCACGTTTTTTTTAAATTTTTTATTTTTTTTTCTTATTTAAACTATTAAAATTTATTTTCTATTTTTTAGTTTGGTTTTCTATATAAAGCGTGTTTTTTAGTTTTTTTAAATTATTATTTATTTTCTACTTTTTAGTTTTTTTTTTTTTTTCGAATTATTACATTGTCATCTGTCTTTGACAAGTGTGCAAAATTTGAATGAAATCTGACCGTTTACAGTGGGTCAAAATAGCGTCCAAAGGAGTCGGTTACAAACATACAAACATACAAGTGAAGCTAATATAAAGCGTATAAAAATGACTCATTTAGTCAGAATAAGCAGAACCAGATTTCTTCTTGTCTTGCAGCATTGGGTAAAGCTGCAAACATTGCCTTGACTAAAAATGATCAGGATGTATTAAAACTTGTAAATGATGCGGGAAAAATTATCTGCGACGTACATTACACCGAGTCGAAGCCTAGGCGATATGCTGTAATAAATACAATAACCAAACCAAGCCAGCCATAAGAGACACAAAAATTGACGAACACCTCTTTGGTACGTACTTAGCTGAACAACTGAAGTCGTCGAAAGCTATTTCCAAATCAGGATCGGAACTGCGATCTACATTTAATTTTGACAGACCAAAAACCAAAAATCCTGTTCCGGCTCAACCTACCAATATGTGACGCGGTGCTTTAAACGCGAGGGGGCGCCATGGACAGCAGCTGTCGAGACGCGTACCCCACACGTAAGCAGACACGAATGCAAGATAGACAGCGTGACGGCAACGCAACGACTTCGAGGAGCAACGCAGCGCCACTCCAGCGGTCGAGGAGACGTTAACTTGGAAAACAGAGGTAGATATTCCTGTCGCAGGCCGTCTCCAATATTTTATCAACGAATGGCTTTGTTTAACCAACGATCCTGTAGTTTCTTCTTGGATAAGTGGTTATAAAATACCTTTTGTAAAACCTCCGGCACAGGAACACGTTACCAAAAATATATGTCGATCTCATATATACTGATATACAACTTTGATGTCAAAGGACTATGCCAGATCTCCAAAGTGACTTAGGCTCGATGTAAAATTATCGCGGACACAACTGAACAGTATTTTTATTTTTAAAGCATTATATTAAAACCTTTTGTGTGTTATTAGTTTTTTCTGGGAACTATTTAAAAATAAGTTATGAGGAAATAAAGTTAACTTTTGTGGTTATGTGTCTTTCGTTAGATTATGACACGGTTTATGGTCAAGAGAATAATATAGCGAAGATATTATTGAAATCTAATATTAAACTGATACATTATGTAGGTACCTACACTTTACGATCATGTTTAATATCATTTATAAAGTATTTTTACCTACCTATACCTATAGTGCTGTAGTAGGCACTTAGGTACTCAATCTGAGAATCGAACCCTGGGCCTTCTCGGCTCTTGTCATGAGCTTGGTACCTAAACCACTGAAACATTTATAACAAATAATGAATTAACGTATAAGCAAGATAAAAAAATACGTATGCGTCTATTGTTGTTATTTCTAATATCATAAAATAATATACTGAAATGATTTCTATTAGAATAAACTAAGATAGCCTGTAGATTATTTTTAAATCGATTTTGTTTATCGATTTATTAATAGTTTATTTGCACTAATTACGAGTTATAATGAACGCTATGATTCGTAATTAGTATCAATTCACAGCAACTTCCGGTCATTTCTATCGATTTTTATTCCTATATTTTTTAATAACCGCTTCCGAAAGTTATTGTTTTAATAAGAATTAATTAAATTATTTTATATGGTCAATAATGTGGATTGATTTCGTGTTCGCAGCATTTAACTTTTAAAAGTCTTGCACAGCTATTTCCGGTCATTTCTATTCACATTAATTGTTTTTATTTTAATAACAGTTCCAGAATGTTATTGTTTTAATAAGAATGAATTAAATTATTGTATATACTCAATAATGTGGATAGATTTCGTGTCCACGGCATTTAACATTTAAAAGTCTTGGAAGCCGAAAGCTGGCATCCTCCTTTGTATATAAGTACATTACTGAACTTTTAGAGTCACAGTTCATTTCTCAATGTTATCCCTGTGAAGGACAATTTCTCCAATATTCATTGTCCCTAAGCCCATTGCAACACAGGTTCATCTTAAATCTAAAAACTAAATAATATTATGTATTCAGGTTCATCATTCGAAAATGGAAGATAACCTTAAAGTTAGTGGATCACAATATTTTTATAGCAACAAGTGACTTAACAGACGCATATTTCTTAATTTTGGTACATGAATATGCTAGAAAGTATCTACATTTTCAATGGGAATCTGAAAAATGCGGCTCAAAACTATTTGAGTTTAATGTTTTTCCATTTGGCCTTTATACGGCTCCTTTTGTTTTTAAGATATTAAAACTGGTTTTACTTCAGTTACGATCCCATGATCATTAATCAGTAGTATATTCACAAGATTTTTTTATGCATAGACGAAAATTACAATCATTGTTTTGAAAATGTAATTGCTACAGAGAACTTCCTAAGTTAGGATTTCAAATAATATACGAGAAAAGCCAGCTTGTACCCCAAAAAACCTGCAAGTATTTTGGTTTTACATATGATTCGTCTATTTAGACTCTCCTTGCCAATAGAAAAGAAGTTACTCATTAGAGATAAGATAAATGCCTTTATGCATATAACTAAATGTTCTCTAAGACAATTGGCAGAACTCACTGGTCTATTGACGGCAGCATGTCTAGCTGTAAAGTCTGGGTATACGAGAAAAAAATAGAGAGGGAAAAGTTTCTAGCACTAAATTATTCAAATAACTACAATAAACGAATGACTTTTTCACATGATCTCTTTGAAGAACTCAAAATGGTGGAAAGACCATATTGACACATCTATGCTTCAACCACCGGCTGTGAAGTAGTTTCTAACAATAACATCGCCAACGGTCAATGAACGGAAATTCAAACATCTAGCTTAAACTTTTTTAGAATTACAAGCCGCCTTCAACGGGCTTAAAATTTATGCTTCTGATTTGAAAAATTGTGTTTTTTTATGACGCATTGACAATACTACGGCTTTATTATATAATTCATATATCAATAGGATGGGCGGAGTCCAGTACATACACCTAAATATTTTAGCTCATCAAATCTGGCAATGGCGTGAGAAACGGAATATCTTCGTCGTTGCGACCTACATTAGATCGTGCGATAATAGAATCAAAGATTTTGAAAGTAGACAAACTAAAATTGAAACAGAATTGACGACCGGTTGGTCTCGTGGCTAGAGATCTTAGGTACGAAATCGAACGGTTGCGGGTTCGAATCCTGCTAGGTGCAATCATTTCTGTGATGATCAGAAATGTTTGTTTCCGAGTCATGGATGTAATATTCTTATCTATGTATGTTTATCCGTTATCTAGTACCCATAGCACAGGGTATCCTAGTTTGGGGCTAGATAATTGGTGTGGAAATGTCCCGAATATATTATTATTTATTATTATAATAGGGGCTAGTTGTTAGTATGATAATAATAATGAGTAATTATAATTGTACCTAAATAACGATGATAAAAAATATATTCGCACTATAGTTTCTTGCCAGTTCTTCTATGTAGTATATTCCGAATCTGGTGGTAGAATCAATAAAAATATATAACAATTAGAATTGTCTTTGTTTCTATGAATACTCCTTAGGTTATACTACTCTATTTAGTATATTTTAGATAGGTACTTAATTCTGAGTAAATTTCAAGCTTTTATGAGATAGCAACTTGCTTGTATATTGTCCGGTTATGAATTAGTTTCACTTGCTATATGGTTAAAAGGTAAATCAATAACACCATAGCGTCAAAACTTTATTTAATATGCTAAAAAAAGGTTTAGCCTAACCGTAGGCTTGTCAAACCTATCCTAACCTAAGGATAACATAACCAAACTTAGGTTTGATTTATATACAGTAATAATGATCCCAATATGACTATATATATATATATATATACATATATATACTATCTATAGTGGCGAGTGTTAGACGTGCATACAGCGTGTGATAGATTTAGGAGCATAAGTTGATATAACCAACTTATATCAACTTATGTTCATACTATAGATCATAAATTATGTTTTTTACTGAGAATACTTTGGATTTTTTAGGTTTAAATCCATCAGACATCCTCTTCAGATACGCTATTAATTTAGAATATGTGTCCAGTTTTACGTCGTTATTAGAACTGACTGTTGATTTTAGCATTGAGTAGGTACTCCAAAGAGGGAAGGTTGTTTAGTTTTGACTAAGTACTGGAAGTAGACCAAAAACACAGATTCTGAAAAATTCTTGGCGCCTCGTGCATTTCTCCATTCAATAAAATTACCATAGGCTTTCATATATTTCTCCTGGGATTTTGCAGGTAATAGATTATCCATCACATTTCTTACGTCAGTTCTAATACTTTCAAGAGTTAATTCTATACTTTCACTGTCACTTGAAGAACTCATTTTTCAAAACACAACTATGAATTTCTAACAATCCGTGAAAATTGACGAAAACGCGGACTATAGTTCGCGCGTTTTTAATTAGTTTTTTTTATTCAGCCGGCTGCGCTTCTATGGGCCGTCGTACCAGCCAGTCTTTATTCAAACAATATTTGCGTTCGATTTCTTTGGCGCTGAACACTTAGATGTACCAAATTCAAAAAGTGCGTGGCAAAGATAATTGCGGCTCACTTATAAAGAGGATTAAAAACTCATTACCGCCCGCTAAAAGTTTCTTATAGAAAACACCACCTTTGGGTGCACTTAAAGGCGAACCAAGTCGTCCTTTTCGAATAGATGCGATGAAAAAGTAATGGTGGCGCTGAGAACCACAGGTGAACGGGGAGTGTTGTATGGCAGATAAGTTGCTCTTTAGGGAGGCTTTAAAGTGCGACAAGGACAGCACTATACGTTGTACTTGTACTGCTGCATGTGCTGTAATCATCTTCGGTCGAGATACTCGCATAATTAGACATCAAACTTCACATGGTAAATTCGTTTGATTCATAAATATAGTATTGTCTTTTCTTTCTTGTCGATGTTTTAAACCATTTGGCCTGAGGTGAGCTTTGTTCGTGATCATAAACCTTAACAACACTGGCCAACAAAACGTACTGTCTGTTTGCGCATCACGTTAAAACTACTAAACCGATTGCAATGTGATTTTCACTGTTGGATAGTTTAGGTTTTGACATAAAAACTGGTGTACTTGGTATCTCAATTCGATGAGTAGGACCTAAGCAAATTAATAAAAAAAATACTATTAATTTCAAAAGTGTGGTATTAATACTAAGTTTTGAATAAAACTACTGGACCGATAGCGATGCGATTTTTAATGTTGCATAGGTTAGGTTTTGACATAAAAACTGGTGTACTTGTCATCTCAATAATCAATTTAATAAAAACTCTACTAATTTTAAGTGTGGTTAAGTTTTGAAGGGCAGTGTATTATGCCTAAGGTGTGCTGGACGTTTTTAGAATCAGATGGATTTATAAACAGTCGGGGAAGCTCCTGTCTTGCAAGTCTCCATTACACTGTGTAACATTCTCATTAGGTAGGTACGTTTATACATTTTCTGTTACAATTTAGACTTTGAATTTACATTACTAAATTCAAAAGGCAGCTATGGCGTTTATCGGGTGGATGACCTTGTCTTGTGTGTGATTCAGTTGTATAAAAAAATACTTTAAGCAGTTAGCTATTTTTTAAATTAAATCGTCCGCGACAGTGTATTATATCACTTATGGCAACCTTAGACTCTTTCCCATGAAGGAATGATACCACAATATAAACAAGAAAATATATTGCATCCAACCCGCAATGTTAAAGAGTGCAGTGTTCTATGCTCCAAAATACAAAAGGAGCTACTGCCTACAACATTCTGAATGATGTGGTTTTTGTCGATCTAGCTGGTACGTGACATGTAATTATCGATTTTTATATTAATTGGTGTCGATGTCAGCGATCCAATAGGTCAAACAGATTATCACGCACTTTTGGGGCTTATCGTGAGCTTGGTTTTACTTAATAAAATATGTTTTCGTCGTTATGAAGGCCAAACTGGATTTGTCTCGACCTCTTCACTCAAATATAATATAAAATTATATAGGTACTATATGTATTATGCCAGCTATCAAATATTCACCTAAATAGTGTCGTGCAGATTCCAGTATTAGTTCCCATAAGACTAAGGTAATGTGTATATATGCTTTCATGTTTGCAAAAAGCTTTACTTTGGTAAAACTGGAAAAAACAATAAAACCAACGTGTCTGATAAAGTTTCAAACAGCCAAGTCTGTTCGAATCCTCCGGATTCTTTCTTTTAAAGTATCGAGAATCTAATGCCCCGGGCTGAGAGGGACAAAGTTAGATAGTAGGGACTAGAGAGGGCTGTGAAATGAGTGTTTATGCCGGTGTGTTCGGCTACTTTGAGTTTTTTAACCGGATGCCTACTGCCAGATTGTAGCTTTTGTCAGAGATGTACAAGATACCCTATAGAAAGTATCTGAAACACAATATACTAAAAAAATAAAGTATTTCAGATACCAAATACAAGATACCTTATGGCATGGTATCTTAAATCCTAGATACAAGATATGTGTCTTCTAAATACTTTTAAAAGATAAAATGCTTTTGGAAAGAAAACACAATTTTATGGAGTTGTAGTTTACAATTTTATCATATGAATTACTAGTTTTTCCGCCCGCGACTTCGTCAGCGCGGACTACTGTTTTTCGCTATTAAAAGCATCCTATGTTCTTCTAGAATATTAAAAACTAACGCAAAAGTAGGTTTAGCACACCACTCTTGATGTTTTTTGACATACTTTATTTCGTTTCCATGGCAACCGTTTCTTACAGCGAGTAATTAACATTTTTCCAGTTTTTTTTCAGTTGGAAATTTACAATTTTTCGGGATAAAAGGTATCTTATTTTTTATGCCAGGGTATGAGCTATCTCCATTCCAAGTATCATCAAAATCCGTCCAGCTGTAATTGCGTGAAAGCTCCCCAAATAAACAAACAAACAAACAAACAGACAACGGTTCACTTATATTTATAGGTATGGATGAAACTTTAGTCTGGGGGCAATTTGATGAGTCGATTTATTTATCAAATTGGCCCCAGACTAAAGTTTCTTCAAATGTCAATAGAAGACTCTTTGCATTTGCATAGACAATTCATAGGTAATTAATTATTGGATTAGTATTTTAGCAAACATAGTATTTACGAAATACAAGATACCAAACGAATGGTATCTAAATACAAGATATAAAATGCATTTAAAAAAAAGTATTTTAGATAGAAGATGGAAATACGTATTTTGTATCTTGTATCTGTATCTCAGATACTTATATCTTAGATAAGTCACATCTCTGGCTTTTGTTTATAGTGTCCAAGAGAAGTAACATAATTATATTGAAAGCATGAATTGAGAAAATTTCATTTTGAATGTGGTGGTTGTCTGCTAAATTTCATAAGTGCCCACGTGGAGCTTAGTGAATAAATATTATTTGTTTTGATTTAATACAGGGGTTGTTGTTTTTTTTCTCCACGTTCGGTGACTAATTTTGGGGACAATGTGCCGTCATAGTTTTATTATAATTAGCTAAGGTTTAATTTATACAACCAATTAGATTAAGATCTTGTTTGCTTGATGATGAAAGTCACAATTGGGCAGCACATCATGCAATTCAGACAACAAAGGACTTTTTTCATATAGAAACTTAGACACTAGATTTACGTACTTTAAGCTGTCAACCCGACAAAATAGAGACACGCGGCGATGTGCAAAGCAAAGACGACTTATAAATAACCAGTCCTTATGTTCGTCGATAGCATATTAAAAGTGTTTTTTTTTTGGTGTTACGTTATCCGGCTTACGTCCAAACCACGAAATCCCTAATAGTGATACCTTGGTTGGTTGGTATTTTCCAGCGCCCAGCTTCGTACTAAAGTAAATAGAATTCCAGGGGACATTCACACTTCTTTCTTTTACGTTTCTTGGTTTTCTGAGAAGGGTACAATTTGCATTGCGGTAGAGGAATGTCCATTGGTACCTACCGACTGTTTCACTTTATGTAGGTATGAGAGCAAATAACACTTTCGTACGTCAGCTCTCGGGCTAGTGGACATTCTACGTGACTAAGTTTTCATGGGCGGTCGTACTGTTGTTAAAAATCCGGCCAAGTGCGAGTCGGACTCGCGCACTGAGAGTTCCCTACTTACACTCTTACTTATTATTTATTAAAAAGCCGCTATATTCTATACCTATAAAACAGAACAGTGACATACCTACTGTTTGACAGACAACGCAGAGCCTAAGCCGGTGGAGGGGTGAACTGTAAAGTTCCTATGTTTATTTTTTAAAGTTGCTTTGTTGACACTTTGTAAATATATGCCCTATTCATATTCAACCCGTGCCGCTGCTCTTCGCGTTGCCGGCAATAATTCCCTAAATACTGCCGTAGCATGATCGAGTGTTTACATTTTGCCCTACCACTCACATCGCTTTCGACTTACGGCAATGGCAGACGTTGAAATACCTAAAGCGTCCGCGCTGTCTTCTTGAAATACAATATGTTCATTATATATATGTTCATTATTTAAAATGAAATCAAATAAAAATAAAAATTGACGTCGTTTAAGTTGGTAGATGTTATATGTATATCCATCACAACAGAACTCAGTAAGTTCATACCTACCTACATAACTGTTTTTTTGTGCATATACTTATACTTGGGTAAGTAAACGGAATTCTAATTATATTGTATCGTGCTAGTACATATACAACTGTTTTTTTACTGTAAAAACTGTAAAAAAAACAGGGCGGCACGCACGTCCGATTCGTTCAAGAACTCTTCTAGGAGTGAGCGAAGGAGCTGACGTAAACACACTGCCGCTCGCGCTGCCCGACCTTTAACTTCTGCACAAAAAACCGCTCATTTGGGGAGTAACGGGCAGCGCGAGTAGCTGCAGCAGCAGCATGAGAAGTATCGTGTTTACATACTGTCCTGCCCACTTCCCTGTCCGCATCCCTGCTCACTAAAGCTGAATGTAAACGGGGAATAAAAATTTAAAAATAAATATTTTTATTATATTGGAAATTCCTTCTCTAAAGGGGTGAAAAAGTTTGCAACGCGGGCAAAGCTGCAGGCCACAGATTCTGTGAAAATTTCAACCAACTTCAAACAATACAGCTCTTAACTAGTACATTTCTTTTAACCGATGTGTTCCGGTTACTCAGTACATACAGGCGGAACAGCCAGGCGGACAGCGTAGTTTTAGCAATAGGGCTCTGTTTGGGCCCTTTGAGAACGGAACTCTAAAAGCTGAACTTAGTGAAAGCAGGAAGTTAGGTTCAGCTCTTGTTATTAATGTGGATCAGGTGCTATTTTTTTTTCAGGTAAATTGTGTTATAATGTTTGGACAAGTTGTCTCCTAACTTGGTGGCTTCTATTCCAGATACGGGATGTCTCGGATTCACAAAAAATGTGGAACAGTCATTGTAAAACATCGATATTGCCATCCTGTGCCAATGAAAATGAATCAAGTTCCATACTGAACAAGAATATACCACTCCCGTTCACCCTTAAGAGTTGGAATTTCAAAAAATCCCTTATTAGGGTACCCCTAAGGTACTCAAGGAATGATCATCATCATGTCAGCCTTTAGAAGTCCACTGCTGAACATAGGCCTCCCCCAAAGAGCGCCATGACGAGCGATCTTGTGCCACCTCCATCCACCGACTTCCTGCGATGGCTAAAATGTCGTCGGTCCATCGTGTGGGGGGTCTCCCCACAATTCGCTTGCTTGTTCGTGGTCGCCATTCGAGAACCTATATTCCCCAACGGTTGTCGGTTCTGCGAACTATATGGCCTATGTCGGTAACCTTCGTTCTTCTACGGAGTTCTATGGACTCAAGGAATATATCCTCAAAATTCGAAATCTCTATGTCCACTGGCTTAAGCTGAGTGTTGTCTGTCAGTCATTCAGTAGGTAGGTACATTACGCTGTTTTATAGGTAGACTAGCTGTATCCGCGGCTTCGCACGCGTGGTCATTTCTCTAGGATAAAAGTACTCCTAAGTACTATTCCAAGACCTAAAATACGAAAATCAAAACATTTGATCAAAATTTCTTCCATCAAAACGTTTTTATAGATTGCTCGGCTCATCGGATCAGGAACCAAGTACACCAGTTGTTAAGTCAAACCCTAAGCTATCTAACAGTCAAAACCATATCGCAATCGGTCCAGTAGTTTTTACATGATGCGCGAAAAAACATACAGACAAACAGATGATCAGACAAACAGACAGACACGAATTTAATAAATGTTATATTTTGATTCAGCAGCTTATTTTAAGTACCCTAGACCATTTTTTTTTAATTATCTTCTTTTTACAGTCTTTTTCGTTCTTATTGCTTTATTATAAGTATAGATAGAAGATTTTAAAGCAAATTCCTAACAGAGATTGCACTGGGCGATAAAACCGCCACTGTTGTACTTATTATAAGTATTGTGTACCAATAAAAGTTAAAATAATAATTACTTTCCAACCATAGTGGAATTTAAACTGTCAAATGAATTTAATAAGATGAATAGCCGGTTTCAAGATGTCTTCAAGTTTATCACAGCCATAAAATTGACTGGAAAAGTCTGTTATATCACATAAAACTTTACAGCCACTTCGCACATTAAGTCGATTATCGAATAAAACTTTTTCTTCAAGGACATTCGATATTATTGTGTCCTGTTACAGAGGTTGTTATTCACGCATGAATAAATCTTGATTACTCATGCTAGGTAAACTCTTTTTGACGACTTTGGAATAAATATGGACATAGAACGTTTTGACTTTTAATAGCGATCAAGGGGAATTGTTTGGTAGGTATTATTATTACTAAACATTTATTTTGGAATAATTTCCATAAAAAAATAACATTAAAGTGTGATACTTTAATGTTATTTTATAACATAAATTAAAATTAAATGAAGTCTGGGTATTATTATAACTTGAATTATACTGAAAGTACTAACCTAGTATGAAATACTAGCCTAGACCGATGGTAGCCTAAAGGTTCAATAGTGCAACTTAGAATCCAACTATACCAGGTTCGTTCCTAGGCTCCGCATCGATGATTTTCGAAGTTGTGTGTGGTTTTTCATCGCTCTGTGCTTTGGAAGACACATTAAGTATTCGGTCCCGGCTGTTATTGGTTAATACCAGTCGTTAAGCCATGTCAAAGCCCATCGGTCGGCCTGACAAACTCTGACACCAGAGGCCAGCACTACCTCATACGACAAAACAAAAAATAATTTAATACATTATAATAAATAAACGCATTACCTTATATGCAACTATATGGATACTTATTTTGGATTGGACCGCCTTTCCATCCGCCCAACAATCATCTAAAGCATTCAAAAGGGAAGAAAAAAACTGCTGCCCTATCATCTGCAGCGTGCTGTTAATACTATCTCGTCCATGCTCCGTTTTTTTTTTAATGTTTTACTAGCTTTCGCTCGCGACTCTGTTGCGACTACAGTTTATCGTGAAAAAAGCATCCTATGTTCTTGTTCTTCTAGAATATTAAAAACCAATGCAAAATCAAAAATGATTGGCAAAAGTATAGCACCAATGCTCTTGATGTTTTTTGACAGACTTGTTATTATTTCATTATCATGGCAACCATTCCTTAAAGCGAGTAATCAACATTGTCCAGTTTTCTCATTACCATGAGAAATTGACCAGTTTTCTCATTAACTTGCCATTTTCCGGGATAAAAACTATCCTGTGTTTTATTCTAGGGTATAAGCTATCTCCATTCTAAATTTCATCAAAATCCGTCTAACCGTTATCGCGTGAAAGCTCCCCAAACAAACAGACAACGTTTCACTTTTATATATTTGTGTGTTAAAGTTTTTGCCATTTTTTCATATATTTTTTTATATTTAATTTTATTTGTCATTTAAAATCTGTCATTATTTACGTAATAACTAGCTGTGCCCGCTTGGTCATTTCTCTGGGTTAAAACTTACCCATATGTTATTCCAGAACCAAAAGTACCTATAAAGTACAAAATACCAAATTTTCGTTCAGCAGTCAAATAGTATTTTTCTTGATTGCTCGTCTTCTCCTCATCGGATTGAGTTACAAACAGAGAGACAGACAAACAAACAGACAGATAGGCAGGCAGATAGACAAGATTTAAAAAAAACTTGTTCAGCTTAATTTAAGTACCATAGACCATTTTTTATTACCTTCTTTGTACAGGCTTTTCGGTACTTACTGCTTTATTATAAGTACTTATAGATATAGATAGATACATATAGATTTTAAACTGTATTCAATTTGAAAAACAAAGGGCGCAGTCTCAAAAAATGAACGTCTAACTTGATTATGTACCTTTTATTAGTGTTCTTTGTTTTTCTGTGTAATGTTGTGTGTTGTCATAAATAAATGTATTTTCTTCTTCTTCTTTCTTCTTCTTCTATTATATTCATCGCTGCCTGTCAAAATGGTACACGAGACGATACAAGCGCACACACGTGCGGTAGAAATCGACCGAGTGAACCGATTCTGCAAACAGCCGCTAGCTGTTGATCTTCAGCATACAAGATCATGGAAGCGGAATTTCAAAATCTACGAGAAAATTATCAGATGAAATAACAAAATACTTAATACTGATGAAAAATAATAACTGTGAACTAAACGACTGACTGAAAAATGAGACCAAATCATGAAATTTGTATGGGGCTCTGCAAGTTTCTCCTTCCAAATAAATAATTATCATCCAGATTGGCTCAGAAATCCCGGAGATATGAGGAATTGAGAACCTCTTTCTTTATAAAGCGTGTTTTTTAGTTTTTTTAAACTATTATTTATTTTCTACATATATTTTTTTAAATTATTGCATTGTCATCGGCCTTTGACAGATTAAAGACCGTTTAAAGTGGGTCAAAATAGCGTCCAAAAGAGTCGGTTACAAACATACAAACATACAAGTGAAACTAATATAAAGCGTATAACGTCAAAACTATAGTTACTGTTAAATAAAATTAATTTTGAATATTGAACTTTTAAAGTAAAGATTTTGATGAAAAATATCGAGTTCGGAACAAACACCATTATAAAGATGACACATACGATGAAGTGGATTATTATGTGAAACTTTATTGTTTGAAATTGGAATACTGAATAATCGGGGTTTTCGAAACATGCTTATTAGTGTTGATATTTAAATGAATTAGTAGTTCATCACTTAGCTGGACGTTAACAATTTTATGGAGTAGGTCAGTGATTTTGCGCCTGAATGCAAGATTATGAAAATTAAAATGCTGAAGACGATTTTCATATTCGGGAAGAGTACGTCTCAAGCCATGTCTAATGCTTAATTTTCTTAAAAATCGCTTCTGGATAGACTCAACCTTGCCAATATCAGTTTTATATATAAGTAGGTAACCACAGAGAAGGACAGTATTCTAACTGCGTTCTCACTAGAGAATTGTACAGAATAGAAGTCAGATTAAAAAAGATACAAAAGATACCTACACTGACCTAAAATTAATAAGATAGGGTCAAAGAGGTGGAATTACGTTTATGTAAAATGTAGGGTAAGAAAGAACAGAGTAACAACGAAATCATATCTATAAACTTCCTTGTTTAATTTTATTGAGTGAAAATGAAACTGACCGTAACATTTCGAATTCAACATTTGAATCCATTTTTATTCCTTTCGCCGAGGACTGGAGCTAGTGGCGGTAAACATTGCATTACACAGCTTGCAACGTTCGAAAACTCCCAGCGGAACATAAAATCCTATCTAGGGAGGAAAAATATGTGTAAAAGATAGTTAGTTTTATTTACAGCATTTTTTATAGCCGCGTTATTCGTATAAAGCCGCGAGGCGCAGCTAGTCCTCCATATTATAACGGCGACGCATCGCTGTATCGCCGTTTGCTATAATTTTCAACAAAAACTGTCGGCACTTAACAGCCAGAACTTTAGCATTTTGCAACTAAGCAGTTTAAAACAAACGATGTAATTCGAACGAAAATAAACAAACACCATTAAAATCCTCGCACGCGTTCCCAATCCGACCCAATAAAATCTTTTAAGTAAACATTTGCACACTAACAAAAAACAAGCCGAAATCCGCTGATTCCACCTGACTTCCGAACATTTAGCCGCTCGCGCTAAATAGAAAAGGGTTGGTATCGTATGCTACGCAATATCAATGTTCGGCAATATTATAGCCGTATTTACAATACGCGAACCGCAATATTTGTACGGTGATGACGCAGTGTGCGGTAGGACCAGTGTGTGATCTTTTGTGAAATACTTGATTCATCCAATGTAATCCAAAATAACCATCCCAAACACAAGCGTAGCTTCTCGCACCGGTGACGCTGCTGCTCGACACCACCGGTGCGAGAAGCTACGCCCTGCGAGCGCCAACCCGCATGCCCAGCGTGGCGCTTATGGGCAAACCCACCTTTATGAATAGCACTACGAAACAATAGCCCTCATTTCCCGGTCGCCCTGCTAGTCTTGACTACGGTGGCGGTCAAGGAAATGGCAGGGCAGGGAGTGTGAAGAATCCCCGGGCTACCCTAGGCCACCCTAAATCAAAACAAATGACCCTGGCTACGAACAACGGACGAATGATTAGGCTTGACGAGCACATGGTGCAACTCAAGGCGGAACTTACGAAGATCACGTGGCATATTTTGGGATAAAGTGAAGTCCGAAGAGAGGGAAAGGACACGTAGCGTCAATAAAGTCCTCATTGATAATAATGTAGAAGTATCAAGTGTGTCAACCAAGGTAGCACCTGGTTCTTAAACTGACCGAAAGATATAGCCGTATTGGCCGTACAGGTCGTACAGGTTTACGCACCGATCTCGGCACACTTGGATGATGAGGTAGAAGATAATTTTGATGACATATCTTCGGCCCTACATGATACCTCAAGGGCCCACTACAGTGCTATCATTGGAGATATTAACGACAAAGTGGGAGTACAGACATGCAGTGAATCGAAAATGGGTCCACACGGCTATGGAAACAAGAATCACAGGGGGCAAATGCTAGTTAACTTTTTGGAAAAAAATAGCTTCTTTTTGATGAATTTATGTTTCCAAAAGCATTCCCAGAGGAAGTAGACTTGGCAAAGCCGACAATGTGACTAAAAATGAGATCGACTTCATCGTGACGGACAATAAGCACATATTCAGGGATGTCTCAGTGATCAGCAGGTTCAATACCGAGGCTCCTTGAATATCGACCATAAGCTTGAAAGATGCCGTCTGGTGAAGTCAACGCTCCGACCCAACCTGCTCAGCCGCTTTTGGATCAGAACAGTTCCAACTCAAGTTGGAAAATCGATTCGCTGCCTTGGAAACCACTTATGACGTGGATGAGGAACTTTAAAAAGTTGTGGGAATCCTTCGAGAAGAAGAAACTAAATTGTGCTGCAGCGTAGGGGCACGAAGTCTTAAGTGACGGATTAGGCTCTTCGGTTTATGGGCAAATGACGGGAGCAACAGCAAGCCACACCGTCAATAAAAAAGGATCTCAATAAAAAAGCAGTAGGCTGGTGCGTCGTGACCTCTGATGCTCAAATACTCGCCGCATACAAAAGGCAATTGAGCAAAATTGGGGGTCCAAAATCTTCACCCAGCAGTTGAGGAGTTCCCATCTGGCGAAGCTCAAGACCGATATAGGCACAATAGTCGTCTCTAAGCCGAAGATCCTTTCTGAGATCGAAAACTTCTATGGCAGATTATACGACTCGCATACTTTTACTTTTATACTTTTAGACGAACCGAGCACAGAGAATTCCCTGCGCGGGAATACTGACCCGCCACGACACTGAAGAACTGCCTGACGTCAGCCTAGCCGAGATTGAGATGGAGCTCCAACAACCTAAGAATGGAAAGGCCCCTGGAGAGGACGGAATAACTTCGGAGGTCTTAAAATCAGGGGAAAACCCTGACTTTGAGAGCATCAGGGGTAAGTTAGCTCCATTCTTAACAGGAGAACTTCAGCGGCGTGGAGCAGGAGTTTGATAGTACTCTTCTTTAAAAAGGGGGATAAAATCTATTTAAAGAACTACCGACCTGTTTCACTCTTGAGCCACGTCTATAAGTTGTTTTCGAGGGTCATCTCAAATCGTCTCGCAAGAAGACTTGGCGAATTCCAGCCTCCTGAACAGGCCGCGGAGGATTTAGCACCATAGACCATATACACAGTGAGGTAGATTAAGAAGTCTGAGTAGTTTAACCAGTCCCTGTTTTTGCTATCTTGCTTTTATGGACTTTGAGAAGGCCTTTGACTCTGTTAAAGCCTGAGCGGTTCTGGAGTACTTGCATCGGTCAAGTGGACTGGCGATACATTGAAGTGCTGAGGTTTCTGTATGATGCCGCGACTATGAGTGTCCAAGTACAAAACCAGTAGTCTAAACATATTCAACTGCGCAGGGGAGTTAGATAGGGGGATGTTGTATCCCTAAAACTGTTCACTTATGCCTTGAAAGATATATTTAAAACGCTGGATTGGAAAGGAATGGGTATTAATATCAATGGCGACAAAATCTCACACTTACGATTTGCCGATAATATCGTTCTAATGGCGAAGTCGCTGCAAGACTTGCAAAGTACGGTACAAGTATCGGTCTCGGAATGAAAATATATAGGATGAATATCATGTTTATCGATTTTGTTGACCCGGAACTGATTGCAGTCAATAGTGTACCTCTTGAAGTTGTCCAACAATATGTTTACCTTGGGCAAATATTGCAATTAGGTAAGAACAACTTCGAGAAGGAAGCCAACAGAAGAATTCAGCTGGGTTGGGCAGCATCCTACAAGCTTCGTGAAGTCTTCTCGTTTTCCGTACTACAGTGCCTGAAGACAAAATTCTTCCATCAGTGCGTCCTACCAGTCATGACCTACGGAGCCAAAACGTAGTCACTCACGGTCAAACTAGTCAAATTTAAGGTCGCTCAGCGAGCTATGGAGAGAGCTATGCTTGGAGTTTCTTTTAAGGACAAGATTCGTAATGAACATATCCGACGGAGAACCAAGGTAACCGACATAGCTCAAAGGATACGCAAGCTGATGTGGCTGGTCACATTTCCCGAAGAACCAATAACCGTTGGGGTAGACGAGTTCTCGAGTGGAGACCACGTTTAGGCAAACTTAGTGTAGGATATCCTGTGGCCAGGTGGAGTGACGACCTGAGAAATTCACGCTAACTTCACAGCCGCCATTAAGTTTGTAACGGACTGTACCTCTAATCTTAAATGTTTCTATCTATACTTATAAAAAAGCAGTAAGTAACAAAAAGTCTGTAAAAAGAAGATACTAGAAATATAGTCTAGGGGATTTAAAATATAGTCTAGGGGACTTAAAATAAAATAAGCTACTGAACAAAATCTTTCTTTTTTATTCGTTTCTTTCTGTCTCTTTGCGCATCTCGTAGAAACTACTGGGTCAATTGCTTTGCGGCTTACACTTTTGAATAGCTTAGTTTTTGACTTAAAAACTGGTGTAGGTACTATCTCAATCTGTTTCGTCCAGTCCGTCAGTCCCAGTCTGTCACAGCACAGCGTCATAAATTCTTGACACGCCTATTTAATTTTTCATTTGAAAGTGTTCAATTTCCGAAAGCCTGTAGTAGAAGCCGAGCAATAGAGAAAAACGATTTGACGAAGAAAGATAATTTACTATATTGATACTTTTAGTCTTGGAATAACACTTAGGTTAATTTTAACCCAAAGAAATGACCATGCAGGCAAAGCCACGGGCACAGCTATTGTTCTTATAATACTTTATGTAATAGATAAAAATAACGAGCGAGCCAGTAGTCGCA
The DNA here is from genome assembly GCA_946251855.1 of Alsophila aescularia. Taxonomy (NCBI): domain Eukaryota; kingdom Metazoa; phylum Arthropoda; class Insecta; order Lepidoptera; family Geometridae; genus Alsophila; species Alsophila aescularia. The sequence goes on from OX276385.1 coordinate 13,253,192, forward strand.
GTTAACTGTGAATCAGCAACTACTTCATCTGATCTATAGATCTTACTTTTCATCAGAAACCCGTGTGTCTGGATCTGGGAAGCTCGGCTTGCAAACGTTTGTCTACTAATCTGAAGTACCAGAGTTCTATTCCCAACTGCAGTGTTTACATTTTGCACTTTAAACATTTTGTGTGATGGCTTCTAGTTTGAAAGCACCACGCGCGCTCATTCGTCAAATCAAATATCGCGCGCTTCCCCGGCTTCCACTTTTGGTTACACACTTCCGATTACACTTGGTTACGCTTTTCACCAAATCACTTTCACGAAATCACTCCCATAGATTGACGGAAAGCGAGCGGAAAGATGTTACACATCAAAAACTCTAAATTATACAAAAGCTAGTATGTTGTGCATTGCTAAGCATTTGTCTATAACGGGGATAATGTAGACCTTTAGCACAGTCACAGAGCTATATAAATGTTACAACCTTCAATACTGGCCATCAAACTACACTGTATCACATACCTACCACGCCGAGATTCTGTATCATAAAATTATATTGTTAACATGCCACAGTGTTATTGCGATACGATATGCGTATGCGTAGATTCGAAGTGTGTTTACCTCCTCAAGTTTGTATTATGGAATGTGAACTTGAGTCGTTTAATGAAATGTTATGGTTACCTTGTCATATTCCATTTTATGTGAACCTAGTATTTTAATAGAATTTGAAATTATTTATCTAATTTTATTTTGCATAAAAATTGCCATCGATGTTGTTGGGTTATACATAGGTGTTACCATAAAAAATACTTTTAAAGACATTATATCAACATTCTGTCCCTATTGACTAGCAGAATTAAAAATTACATTTAAACTAGATAAAAAGCTTTTTTTTATGTTCATGTTAAAACGCTATATTGTAGCGTGTACCAACCTTTCCATAGTTATTTAAGCTACTCCATATCGTAAACTAATAAACAGATGACATTAGTTCAAACACAGAAAATAAGTTTAATGGCATACTTTCGTTAACACAAAGAAATAAAATAAACCATAAATAATTTGCAAGTAAATAAAATGTGAAATGTTTATCCAGGGTGGTCCCATAAAGGGACCACAAGGGGATTCAAAAATAAGAATCACGGACGGCGTTCGAACCCGTATCATTCCGTGTTTCTACGCGGCACATGCCTTTACCAATTCGACTATCGTGACAGGTACTATGCCATTCACTCCTTTAGTCTCTCCAAGCCCGTCTTATGGGGACGGTAACGCCATCTTTTGGCAGTATTCCGAAAAGATAACGCCTCCCAAATGTAATCTTTACCTATGTATATGATTTTTAGCAATAACGCATGCTTAGCATAGAACATATCCAATAAGTTTTCTAAAGGAAAGAATTGAATCACGGACGGGTTTAGAGAAATTTGAATGGCGTTGTTCCTGTCACGGTAGCCGAATTGGTAAAGGCATGTGCCGCGCAAGAAACGGAATGATGCCGGTTTGAACCTCGTCCGTGATTCAAATTTTTCGTTTAGAAAATTATTAGATATGTTCTCGCTAAACAGGCGTTATTGATTAAAAAAAACATATAAAATTAAGGTATAATTTACAATAAAGTTTTTTATAGTACCCATTATTCTTCTTCTGATGATTTTCTTTGAAATTGTGGCTACTAGTAATTTAAATTTATTTTATTATGGGACTAAAGAGAGATACATTAACGGATCAACTGTCTACTAATATTAAATCTTAACATTATTTTCTTTGTTCATCTAAACATTTCAGCCACATAGGTAAAAACCGTCGTATTTGATACAAAACGTTGCAAACCCGTAAGAGCACGTTCACAGCTTTTCAATTACACTGTTCACGTCTGAAAAGTGGAGCGAAGTTAAAGCAGCAAACACAGCACAAAGTTCCAGTAAAGCCAGCTGCACATGCTTGCCGAAAACGGGCGAGACAATGCACCTACGAGAACCAACAACGCGTTTTCTCTCCTAAACTGTGAGATTATTTTGACTGTAAGTTATATTATCATCAGCTTTGACAATAACGATTTTAACAATCATCTTCCGTGCTTCGCAGGGTACGTTAACCTGTCGGTCCTGGCTATTATTGATTAATAGCAGTCGTTAAGCCATGTCAGAGGCCCTTGGGCAGCCTGACAAACTCTGACACCAGAGGCCAGCACTACCTCATATGACAAACAAACAATAATAATGTTGTAGCTACTAAAGTGAAAATGAACACTGTTACTGAATTTTCCAACTGCTAAGACAAAAGCATTATCTCTTAGATGCTTTGGGTCAAAATTCTTTGTATTGGACAAGAAATGTCACAAAATATGACTTTAGAGCAGTACTCACTCTCACCATCCATGAGGGTGGTGAGAGTGAGTACATAGTAGGTATGGTATACATTTTCTCTTTCAGAAGACGAGAAAATCTTTATTTTTTTATTCAATTCAAAGAAATCTCGTGATGTTAAGATGAGAATCACTTAATCTCGGGTTCTCACCAAGAGATCTTTTCAGAGTGTAGAACTGACTTTACCGCAGCAAGTTTCGATATAATTTTCATATAAATGTGTTTTTAATTCAGCAGAGAGGTGGGTTATGCTTATTGTTACTATCGTAGTTTCCCTTCTAGTGTAGTTTTCGTGACTGCAGATAGTTTGTGAATAAATTGACATTATTATTTGTTTCAAAGGTTACTGACTCTAGAGTTAATGTATTTTGCTGAGTTTGGGAACTGGGGATGTAAAAAACCAATTCTGTTTTAAAAAACTTATTTTGGATTCTTTAAGCTCGATACTGATTGTGGCGCAATGTGCATGAAATAAAACTGTACGTGCGAGTACACAGGTGCATGAAGTAGAGTTGTGCTACTATTGCTGTGTGGATCCATAAAAAGAAGCAAATTTAACTCAGATTTGACAACTGTGAAATCTTTTTTCACTAACATAAGTAATAAAATAGTTCCACTACTGGATAAAGCTCTCCCACATTTCCTTCCGGGCATCTTTGTCCCTTGCAATCTCTGACCCCTCCTTTAAGGCATTTAGGTCATCACGCCTCCATTTCCTGAACCTCCAAGGCTTATGTAATGAAATTTCTTGCTATCTGTACCTAAATAGCGAGAATGGTAAAGTGACCGGTGTGAACTTGGCAGCCAAAATGTAGCAGCCTAAAATCCGACTAAATTAAGAAGGTTTTTTTTTATAATAGTGGTTAACTCTTATTTGTTAATTAATGATTATTGTTTAATAATAATAATAATATAAAAAACTTTTGATTAATAAGTTAACGCAAATTTTTATAAAAATATATCCCGAAGAACATGAACAAAATATATTCTTGAGATTTTTAAGGGAACACGCACCTAGTTAGAGCTCTTATCCCCTGAAAAATGAAAGTTTGAATTACGAATTTTATTCTCTCATAATGTAGCTTCAAAACGAGTATACCGACAATGTGGCTAAATGACAGCTTGACAGGAAACAAACCTCTAGTAAGACCTCTCATCCCCTGAAATCTGTAAGTTTTGATATATCACACTATTGTCTAATAAAATAGCTTCAAAACGTCTATAAAGAGAATGTGGCTAAATGACAGCTTAACCCTAAATTCTTTACTTGAATTATGGATGAACACTGAACCGTGTCTGAAATTTTTAGGCTGCTGATATATTTCGACTTGAAATACGCTAATATTGTTTAAAATCTGCACAATTGTATCATAAACGATATACAGGCTACCTTCTAATCACTATTGCAAAGTGATTTTTTGACTATTTAACCCTGGAATAGTCAATAAAAATTGATACTGAGTTTTGATTTCACTACTCATGTTCCACGGTGTGTTTCGACCTTTGAGACCCTGAAATCAACTATTAATCTCATTCAAATATAACAAATGGTGCACAAGCTACTATAAAAATGCTAACAGTTGGTGGCTAAATGCCAACCTGACCATAAAACATCCCAAAGTACATGAACCAAAAAAAACCTAGACATTTTTCAGGAAACAAACCTCTAGTAAGACCTCTCATCCCCTGAAATCTGTAAGTTTTGATATATCACACTATTGTCTAATAAAGTAGCTTCAAAACGTGTTTAAAGAGAATGTGGCTAAATAACAGCTTAACCCTAAATTCTTTACTTGAATTATGGATGAACACTGAACCGTGTCTGAAATTTTTAGGCTGCTGATATATTTCGACTTGAAATACGCTAATATTGTTTAAAATCTGCACAATTGTATCATAAAAGATATACCGGCTACCTTCTAATCACTATTGCAAAGTGATTTTTTGACTATTTAACCCTGGAATAGTCAATCAAAATTGATACTGAGTTTTGATTTCACTACTCATGTTCCACGGTGTGTTTCGACCTTTGAGACCCTGAAATCAACTATTAATCTCATTCAAATATAACAAATGGTGCACAAGCTTCTATAAAAATGCTAACAAATGGTGGCTAAATGCCAACCTGACCATAAAACATCCCAAAGTACATGAACCAAAAAAAACCTAGATATTTTTCAGGAAACAAACCTCTAGTAAGACCTCTCATCCCCTTAAATCTGTATGTTTTGATATATCACACTATTGTATAATATTGTAGCTTCAAAACGAGTATAAAGAGAATGTGGCTAAATGACAGCTTAACCCTAAATTCTTTACTTGAATTATGGATGAACACTGAACCGTGTCTGAAATTTTTAGGCTGCTGATATATTTCGACTTGAAATACGCTAATATTGTTTATAATCTGCACAATTGTATCATAAGCGATATACAGGCTACCTTCAAATCACTATTGCAAAGTGATTTTTTGACTATTTAACCCTGGAATAGTCAATCAAAATTGATACTGAGTTTTGATTTCACTACTCATGTTCCACGGTGTGTTTCGACCTTTGAGACCCTGAAACCAACTATTAATCTCATTCAAATATAACAAATGGTGCACAAGCTACTATAAAAATGCTAACATATGGTAGCTAAATGTCAACCTGACCATAAAACATCCCAAAGTACATGAACCAAAAAATACCTAGACATTTTTCAGGAAACAAACCTCTAGTAAGACCTCTCATCCCCTGAAATCTGTAAGTTATGATATATCACACTATTGTCTAATAAAGTAGCTTCAAAACGTGTATAAAGAGAATGTGGCTAAATGACAGCTTAACCCTAAATTCTTTACTTGAATTATGGATGAACACTGAACCGTGTCTGAAATTTTTAGGCTGCTGATATATTTCGACTTGAAATACGCTAATATTGTTTAAAATCTGCACAATTGTATCATAAACGATATACCGGCTACCTTCTAATCACTATTGCAAAGTGTTTTTTTGACTATTTAACCCTGGAATAGTCAATCAAAATTGATACTGAGTTTTGATTTCACTACTCATGTTCCACGGTGTGTTTCGACCTTTGAGACCCTGAAATCAACTATTAATCTCATTCAAATATAACAAATGGTGCACAATCTACTATAAAAATGCTAACAGAAGGTGGCTAAATGTCAACCTGACCATAAAACATCCCAAAGTACATGAACCAAAAAAAACCTAGACATTTTTCAGGAAACAAACCTCTAGTAAGACCTCTCATCCCCTGCAATCTGTAAGTTTTGATATATCACACTTTTGTCTAATAAAGTAGCTTCAAAACGTGTATAAAGAGAATGTGGCTAAATTACAGCTTAACCCTAAATTCTTTACTTGAATTATGGATGAACACTGAACCGTGTCTGAAATTTTTAGGCTGCTGATATATTTCGACTTGAAATACGCTAATATTGTTTAAAATTTGCACAATTGTATCATAAACGATATACAATCTACCTTCTAATAACTATTGCAAAGTGTTTTTTTGACTATTTAACCCTGGAATAGTCAATCAAAATTGATACTGAGTTTTGATTTCACTACTCATGTTCCACGGTGTGTTTCGACCTATAAGACCCTGAAATCAACTATTAATATCATTCAAATATAACAAATGGTGCTCAAGCTTCTATAAAAATGCTAACAGATGGTGGCTAAATGCCAACCTGACCATAAAACATCCCAAAGTACATGAACCAAAAAAAACCTAGTCATTTTTCAGGAAACAAACCTCTAGTAAGACCTCTCATCCCCTGAAATCTGTAAGTTTTGATATATCACTCTATTGTCTAATAAAGAAGCTTCAAAACGTGTATAAAGAGAATGTGGCTAAATGACAGCTTAACCCTAAATTCTTTACTTGAATTATGGATGAACACTGAACCGTGGCTGAAATTTTTAGGCTGCTGATATATTTCGACTTGAAATACGCTAATATTGTTTAAAATCTGCACAATTTTATCATAAAAGATATACAGGCTACCTTTAGTTACTATTACAAAGTGGTTTTTTGACTATTTAACCCTGGAATAGTCAATCAAAATTGATGTTGAGTTTTTATTTCACTACTTATGTTCCACGGTGTGTTTCGACCTTTGAGATCCTGAAATCAACTATTAATCTCATTCAAATATAACAAATTGTGCACAAACTTCTATAAAAATGCTAACAGATGGTGGCTAAATGCCAACCTGACCATAAAACATCCCAAAGTACATAAACCAAAAAAAACCTAGATATTTTTCAGGAAACAAAACTAGTAAGACCTCTCATTACTCAAGACTCTGTTAGCATTTTTATAGAAGTTTTTGCACCATTTGTTATATTTGAATGAGATTAATAGTTGATTTCAGTGTTCAACATTTTTTTATGAAGGGTTGCAGTGCTGCGACAATAAAAACTGAACTTGATTCTGTTCATGGCACTAACGCACCAACGTTGCAGACTGTTTATAACTGGATAAATGATTTTAAACGTGGTCGGTCAAGCACATCTGACGCTTCACGCTCTGGTCGCCCAATCGAAATCACTACTGAGGATGTTGTTGAAGAAGTCCATAATATTGTACTCGACAACCGCCGAGTGAAGGTGCGTGAAATAGCTGAGAACACAGGCATCTCCACTGAGCGAGTACATAAAATCCTGCATGAAGATTTGGGTATGACAAAGCTGTCTTCACGATGGGTGCCACGTTTGTTGACAATCAAGACAATACCCCACGTCAGCTATTGCAATGGCCAAAATTCACAAGTTGGGCTTCGAGCTGGTTCCACATGCTCCGTATTCGCCGGACCTAGCTCCGTGCGATTATCACCTATTCCCAAATCTCAAAAGATGGCTTGGAGGGCAATTTTTTTTGACAAATGAGGTCTGCATCGCAGGTGTAAATGGCTATTTTGAAGACCTCGACAAAACGTATTTTTTTGAGGGTTAAAAAAATTGCAAACTCGCTGGACTTGTTTGGCCCTCAAAGGAGACTATGTTGAGAAATAAATGTAAATTGTTTAAAAAAACAAATTTTTACTTTTTAAAACGACTTATTAAACAGCCCTCGTATTCTTACCCTAATAAGATTTGGTCAAACGCTACCTGATAGCCTATTCTTACCCTAACAATATCTAAGAGTATCCCAAAATTTACGCAAGAATTAATTTTCATAGAAAACTCAGGATTATAATTTAAAAAAACTTATATATATACATAGAGTATACATAATAGGGTTATGTAAGCAAGAGCATATTAGGTAAATAGGCTCCACGTCTTTGCTGACACATACGCATTCTTTTGTTGAAATTTTCCATGACCGTTTTGCATAAATGTGTCTGAATTTCATATAAACAGTTCTGAATTTCCTCCTTTTAGGTGTCGTGGACATGTTGCCATAAACCTTAGACTTCATAAAAACCTCTAAATAGAAATGATCTGGGCATAAAACGGGACCAGTAGTTTTATTACTGATCCTTGTTGCAAACAGATTTTCATATTTTCATTGCAATTTCGACTCTGTCAGATCAATCTATCAGTGACAATCTAATTGCAACCAAGATCGGTAATAGCACTACACGAAATGTCTCATGCAATGAATTCTTGAGCTGTATGGCATGTGGCACCGTCTTGTTGAAACCACATTGCGAAGCTATTTACCCTAATGCTATTCCATATATATGACCCTATACTATGTAAGTATTTAATAAATCAATAAAAATATTCAAAACCTGAGTTTTCTCTTAAAATTACTTCTTGCATGAATTTTGGGACATTATTAATATTTGGTTTAAAACTAACATGGTCACTAACACAGAAGTTAAAACATTAGAAACGGGAATTTTGTACTGAGTTCCCGATATTACGGCACTGTTGCAAGCGCCACGATCACGGATAACTGAAGTAACGGCGAGTCGATTAGTTTTAACAAGCCGACAAAATTGTCTATCCCCTTTCTCACTCTTTTATTACGCGCGACACCAGTACCATACACCAATAATACAAATAGTATCCATGGTAAATATCCCGTTTCTAATTTTATACTTCTAGTATTAATATTTACTTTTAATTTAACGTAATATGTTTTTAATTATCCTGTCTCTGTTCAGGGTAAAGACATTGCCGTAACAGAGGTACGACCTAGCACGGCTGTCAATGATTAACGAAATGAATCAGTATCACTGTTACTTTTATGTACCTACCATTATATTTTATTACTACTTTTAGATTAAGAGGTGGTTTGAGCTTTGAATAATAAATGGCTCCGTGCGAGCGGTAGCTGTATTTACCAAACCACAGTACAGCAAAATATGGGCGTGCACTCCTGTTGAGCCTTCTCTTATCTAAAAAAAGGTGTAAAAAGTATTCTATGTATTCTTCATTCCAAATTTCATCAAAATCCGTCCAGTCGTTATCGCGTCAAGGTCACCAAACAAACAAACAAATAAACAGACAACGTTTCACTTTTTAAGCGACTTCACAAAAGGTAGGTCGTTAAATTTTCGATTGTATAATCGAACATATAACAGTCTCCTTTTGTGAAAACTTACATACGAATGTTTTTTATGTATCTCCGTCAATTGCGGACCAATTTTGAAAATTCTTTTTTGTTTGAAAGGTTGTACTCTCCAGGTAGTCCCATATAAATTGTATCAAAATTAGTTCAGCAGTTTTTCGAGAATTAATAGTTTTTTTGGTAAATCCATTCGATTTTGTGTTTATATTGCCTCAAATCTCTAAGATTTCTAAACCGATTAAGATGGTTGTTTTTTTAATTCAAAAGGGTAGACTTTCAGTTTAGTCCCATATAAATTTCATCAAAATTGGTTGTGTAGTTTTATTAGAAAATCTTTTTGTTTTATAGTTTATGTACTCTAATATCTTGGGATTTGTGAACAGAATTAAATGATTGTTTTCATTTCAGAAAGAAGACTTCTAGTGTGGTACTGTATACATTTCATCAAAATTGGTTTAGTAGCTTTAAACAAGCTTTAATTTAATTCACTGTGTAATTATGCTTGGGACTAGTTTGCAAGTCAATTTTGAACCATTTAACGACGTCCAAAGATGCTGAAGTTTTGCACATGGGTGTAGTTCTGATTACAATTATGGTATTTACTACTGAGCTTTGATGATGGAGCCGGAAGGTAGTCAAAGGAACTCAACAATCAGTTGATGGAACCCCTTTGAGTTTGGGCTCATTTTGCTTGTCTTGATGAGTTCTCTGTTCTTATATGGTATCCAAGGTCTGTCGATGGAGCCGGAAGGTAGTTAAAGGAATTAATCAATCGGTTGATGGAATCCCTTCGAGTTTGGGCTCATTTGGTTTGTCTTGATGAGATATGTGGTTTTATGTGGTATCCAGGGTCTGATGATGGAGCCAGAAAGTAGTCACAGGAACTTAACAACAAAATGATGGAACTCCTTCGAGTTTGGGCTCATTTGGTAGGTTCTGACAGAAAATCAGTGCCAAGGCCTTGGCCTTTGCGTTTACTGATTCGGGACCTGTTTGTGACAACACAGCATTTTTTTTTGGTGTTTGTTTTCTAATTTTTTGTTTTTGATAATGTTTAATGTTGTGAGTTGTCAGAAATAAATGTATTTTCTTTCTTTCTTTCTTTATTTGGTTTGTCTTGATGTATTCTCTAGTATTATATGAAACTGACACTTGACAGTTGTCAGTTGTATGTGGACGTCCAAAGTCGTTCACTAACTCCGGATGATCGAGCGATAATCGCACGGATGATTCGAGCGTGTAAGTGAACACAGCCGTGAAGACAAATCGTTTGACACCTCGCTTGTCAAAATCTAACCAATAGGGGCGACGCTATGGTGGAACATTTACATAACCACATACATAGATACATACATACACACAAATATACATACATAGACTGTTAAACTCATTATCATTCCCTTGCTTTGCTGTAGTCTGGTAAAAAATATTTTACGTAATATTTTTTTCCTTTTTCCTGGTAAAAGCTCGTTCGTCACGTTCGTTGCTGTTTCCGTGATGTCAGGTGGTGTCAAATTTTACTTACTAATACTGCTGTCGGGCATTTTTAATCAGGATAATTTTTTTGATCTACAAATACATATACTTAAAACATTAAAAGGATTAGGTAAACACGCGCCGCCATAGATGGCGAAAACCCTCGTTGTGCGGAGCCAAACCAGTGCATTTATGGGAAAAGAGTTAAATTATAACATTGTTTAATTTAAAAAAAACAGTATTATAATGGTTTTTTTTTCTTATTTGTGTCGTGCCGTGCGTATAGTATGTCATTATATTTGAGTTCATAATTCGGATTTTACGATATGAGTGTAAATAAAATATTTAATATTTTCATGTGATGTTAAGTTTTGACTTGTAAAAGTGCTATTATTTTGTCTAATTACAATAAATACTTTAACATCGACTTAGATTTTATGTGTTTGAAATAAATTTTGTGAGCAGTTATTAATTGAGCTTTGCTTGTAATTTTAAGATGTTCTCCGGCTAAAATTACAAGCAAAGCTGATTTAATTATCAGTATACAATTAATGGCCTCTAAATATCATAGAGCCGCTAGAGGCTATAAATTAAACTTGTTAACAACTTGATATTATACCTTTCTCAACACACAATTTATAATGTCTCTCTGTGCTGTCCTCACCTTTGATTTTTACACACAGAAACAACAGAAAAATACATCTTAACACAAGATTTGATGCAGCAAAAAGGTTCATTCATTCACTCAATGTAACTAGACCTAAACAACCTTAAGCGAAGTTTTTAGCCATAACCTCCAACCCAACAAATCCATACTCGCTTATGCCTCCTACAAGATAAATGGTCCAACGCAAATTCTCCTGCATCTCAGCTGTAGATTCATTTTTCTAAGTGTCACGTTCAGTGCTCGCTTGAATTAAACAAAAAAGGAGCATTTTTCAGAGATTTGGTATAAAAGCTCTTGTGACACCTTACGGGCTGGTAGATTCTGCCCTTCTTTTTGTTATTTTTTCATTTTAGAAATTAATTACTGTTTTTTTGGTTTACTGTGGTCTGTAAGTTGTCAGACCAACCGCTCTAGGAAAACGAAGTCATGAGTAGTGTGTGCGACTATATTGTTACGGCTAACAATCCCCATAGCTTCTTCACGACTATAATTCTTTATTTCATGGATCTCAGTAATGTACGGAACGGAATCAGTACGACGCGAAACCAGTCGAGCTCCGCGCCGTCAAACCAGCGCCGCGTGCCATATAGCATAATGCTCAACTGAGGCGTATTCAGCAACACTTTTGTTATTTAATTTTGGTTTTTACTTGTTTTTCCTGTTATTTTGTAAGTAGGTATCTATTTCCTTCATTATTGTAATTGTATTTGTGAGTGTTGAATAAACGTTTTATTTTTCTTTCTAGCCGGAGTTGGCGCTTTTTGGGTGATGGATGGATGGTTTTGGTACTGCTTGTCGATTCAGCCCCCGATGTCGTCCAGGAAGGCTAGTAGCTCTCGAATTCAGAAAGCCTGCACTGGCCGTTGGACGTCGCAACGCGTTGCCGTTTTCTTGGCCCCCAGGCATCCTGTGCACAGGGGGCTATCAGTTATACCTCATCAATAGAGCTCTAACTTCAGCCACGTTCCCACCTAGTTTACGTTGGCAAAAAAGCACCATTATTTCTCTTCGATAGTACGTACCTAGGTACTTATCTGAAAGTACCTCTCTCTTTAGATCGCAATCAGCATATCATCAATTATTCCAGTTGTGTTTGATACTCTCCATCGGTTCCTGTCTGTGGCCAGTCCGACATGAAAAATTGTGAGCTATTGGATATCTAAACTGTACCTATAATTTATTTATGCTTGTCTTTTAGATCTGCGTGCTCTATCTTAGGCCACGCCATTGCGGAGCGATCAAACGTAGAACTATGACCAGCACAAAAGTCACGCGCTGCTCAAAAAGTATATTACTCTACGCTCAATATCTTACTAAGTGTACAGTACCTATGTGTACTCGTAGTGTCGGTAAGTGTACCTATCTAAAAGCATCTCAGCTAACGGATATCGAAACTGTCTAATTTAATTATGCTTACGGCTCGGCGCGCTCGGTGTCGGAGCTACTGCCTACCTGATTAATTATTTTTACTTCAGTTGGTACGCGGAGAAGTGTGTAATATTGTAGAGATTAGGCGCAATCTACACGAGCGATCGTGGCGATCCAGTCGAAATTACGAGGGAATAGCGCTGCGTTCAAATGTGCCGTGTAGTGACTTTCACAGCGAATTTTTCGCTTGTGAGATTGTAAACGTAGGTATGTCGTTTTAGTATGATTTACAATTATGCTGTAATCAATGTTTGTTTGTTGTATGAGGTAGTGCTGGCCTCTGGTGTCAGAGTTTGTCAGGATTCCCGAGAGCCTCTGATATGGCTTAACGACTGCCATTAATCAATAACAGCCGGGACCGACAGCTTAACGTGCGAAATCAATAAAACCTCACAATGATTCCAGCTATGTCATTCATGTTTTTATTCTATGGAAAAAAATCTAAAGCCTAATATTCAAAACCTTTCAAATGCCATAGATTTTCATTGATTTAATTGACTTTACCTTCAGCAGATTTTTATTTTATGTCCAGTTTTATCAAAAAGTTACGATTATCACTCCATTTTGTCGCTGCTTTTTCGATTTTAAACTTATAATCATGCAACATCCCACCAAAAGCTTTTTCAAAAATGACCTTTATGATCACAGCAGTGTGAACCAGTAATCTTATTTGCCCTGACTGGCGCAATTACTGTCTTCTTCAGACACCCAAAATGTAATTTAATCTGGATCTAACAGCCGACTCATCGTATTAAGGCCTTATCTATCAGTTACAATTACAAAACAGATCGAAGTTCTTGTTTACACAATCTTAATGAGTTTTCTCAACAAAAACAATGTGGAGAAACGATTTCAGATCTCTGTTCTTGGGTTTGGGGCCTGATTTTCAGCGAAAATCGGGAATGAACAGGTCTTATCTCTGAATACTTTTTATTATTTATTTTCTTCAATTATACTTAAGAAATTTTAACACCCCAACACTCAATGATGGCGCACGTTACGTCACTGTTACTTGATACTATAGAAACCGCGAAGCATCACTGAGGTGATGTCATGCACTGACGTCACAGAGTAACATGTCACGTGAATGAGCGTTATTTTCTCTCCATTGAAATGAAAATAATTAATATAAATTTTTCTTAAACCAAGTATTTAGCTAACAAAATTTAGAGAAAAATTGTAATGAAGATTCCGAATAAGCGACAGGTATGCCCACTGATTTACTATGTTGTCTGCTATGTATTAATATATTTTCTCTGTTGTGTTTGCTGTAGAATAACATGTATTCTATTCTTTGTTATTCCAGTTGAAATACAGGACCTGTGGATGAAAGAAAACCCGTTCGACTTGTTGTAAAGAATTTATTTTAACTTTTATAATTGTAATATTGCTTGAAACAAACAGATCGAGAGAGAGACAGCATGAAAAAGCAGCACATTGGGACTATTTTTTTTTTTAACTTCCTTTCTTTCACAAATATAAAATTAGAAAATATTCTATTTATATTGTTACATTCGAGTTTTTTTTTTATATTTGTTATTTTTTTAGTAGCCTGTTTGAAGAGAGTAACACACTGGGCTATTTGCCGCATTCCCAGTCGTGCATAACGATATTACTGCACTGTTTTGCTAAAATATAAACGAATAAACAGAGAGATGGTAAGCAGCAGGGAGTGGCACTATCTTTGTAATAATTTATTAAAGGGCAGCCCTTTAATAAATTATTACAAAGATAGTGCCACTCCCTGCTTAGGGAAGATTCTTTGTCTACTTAGTACATTTTACGAGATAACAATGGAAATTCAAGACTCCTCTAGTATTAAGTTCATTAAGTCAAAACTTTTCCTTTTTGTTTGAGCTTACATTTCAATGTTACTATTTTTAGGCTGTAAGTAATGAGACTTCATTTGTTGAAAAAAGGAAGGTTGTAGTTAGAGCGATGGTAACCGAGTGATATACTAGTGAGCGTAAGAATCCAAAGATACCGGGTTCGTACCTCGGCCGTGCTGTCCAGGTCATCATATGAGCGTCACTGCATTGCGCGCATGTCAACCTGAGAATATTTTTATTCACCGCGTTAGGTTAGGTAAATTTGTAAGTCAAATATTGCAAATTAATAAAGGTCATTATTACACTAATATTATATTATTATTGTTGTAGTGGTAGGCCTCTTGCGCAAGAATCCGCCTGGGGAAGTATTACACCTTTGTCAGATATTCAACCGCCAAGCAGTAGTGTGTAAACATTTCTGTGTTTCGGTTTGAAGAGCAATGTTTCCAGCTAAATTACTGGGCAATGAGACTTAACAACCAATGTCTCAGGGTGACGAGCGCAGTGCAGTGACGCGCAAGACCTTGCAACCAAAGTTCTGGGTGGCACTGCAACTGTAATGGACAGGCGTGATGCTTACCATCAGGCGAGCGACATGCACGTCTCGTCGTACAACGAAAAAAAAAATGCGAATGTTTATAGTGTATATGTTTGTTGCTCCTTCACGCACAAACGGCTGAACGGATTTTGATGAAATTTGGAATGGAAATAGCTTATACCCTGGAATAACACATAAAATACATAAGAACTTTTCATCATCATCACTCACGCGGGTGAAACCGCGGGACGCAACAAGTAAGACAATAAAATATCCCGTTTCTAATGTTGACTTTAATAATGCACAACATACATTTTTTTTTTTTATTCACTATCTCTAAAAATACTGGTCATTATGCCTATAACACAACTAGATACACTATAGAACAATGAATTTAACCTACAAACATGATTTCAAAATCATTTTTGTAATTGAAGCATAATTCCTAATACTATATACTATATCCGAATACCAATAATATCATAATTCATATTATTTGGATTCGGATAATGTGTTTATCTAGGTTCCCAACTGTATTTCGTTTTCAAAATGCTTACCTAAAACCAAATGTAAGCATTTTCCTTATTTTCACGACAAGCACACAATTCACTTAAATTTCCTTTCAAATTTTGTAAACAGTACAGTTGGGAACCTAGATAAATATTACCTGAATCCGAATAATATCATAACATGGTGGAAATAACCTCCTGATTTTGATATTGCGTTTGTATGGGCAATTCATTGTTTGCCGCAATCTTATGATACTCAAAATTTACCTTAGGTTTTTTTATGAGAAAGGATTGAACACACGGTGCGTACGACGACGCCGGTAGTAGTATTCAGTAGTGAGAGATCCTGCACGTGTTATTTGTACTATAAATTCTAACTTTTTCTGTACCAGTATTATTTTGCATTCCAATGTCATCAACATCAACAAGGCCTCTCTCAAGGAACGCCACTGAGCCCGATCTTCGGCTCTTCTAACTTGCACAGATCCTCGTTTCATCTAGCCGGAAGGCGTCTCAGATTGCCGATTCACTGACTCTACTCTAGAACTAGTCTATCTCAACAGTTATTGCTTCTACAACAAATGTGACCTGCCCAATGCCACTTCAGCTTGCTTATTCTCTGAGATTATATTGGCTGCCTTAGTTATCTGCCAAATTGTCTTATTTCAGATTTGTTCCATCAGAAAAACTCAGAGCATATCTAGTTCCATAGCTCGCTACATACCTTAACCTTGTGGACCAGTCATAGAGTCAGTGTATACGTTTCGGCTCCGTATGTCATAACGGGTAGGTCACACTGGTTGAAGACTTTTATTTTCAGACAAAATCAAAGTAGCACAGAGAGCCATGGAGAGGTCTATGCTTGGCATTAGACTTCAAGATCGAGTCCGTAATGTTGAGATTCGACGAAGAACTAAAGTTCGGGACGTCGGAACCACAGTTATGAGACTAAAATGGAGTTGGGGAGGACACCTAGCCAAGTGAAGCGTTGGTCGTCCAGCAACTAGATGGGCTGGATGATATTGTTAAGGTCGCGGCTCGAACCTGGATCCGATTGGCACAGGACCGAGGCAAGTGGTGTATTAAAAGAGAGACCTATACCTTGCAGTGGGACGAAAATGTGGATGATTATGAATGTTAATGTCCGCCCCTTTCCAGTCCAGCGTTCAAAACATTTCTTCCATTGCAGTCGTACACAATTTCGGGGGTACAATATCCCTTTCTCTTTGTCTTACGCCTCTAAGCAAACGTTCCTAGCAAATGTCAGCAAACCTGGCTGCTATATGTTTTTTCTTCATTATTACATTTCAAGTAACTACAAAAGCTAAAACAACGGATCCCTAAACGGATCCGCCGACAAAGCTTAGCCGTCTCGGAGTTAAAAAAAGTAAATAAACGTTAAAAACGGTGATTTACGGCCAGCAGCGATTTCAGCCTATCTGTGTCAAGCTCATAGACCGAGAGCCAGCTAGTAGATGTTAACACCTAATAGCTTTCTTCAAAATTATTCTGGTCACTTTTTTATCGTTAGCATCATCTGCCTGTCTTATTTACATACGAAGGTGTCATTAAGTAACAAGTTTTTTATAGGAATAGCACTTGTACTAAGCACTGATTAGAAATGGCTCTAGCTGGAGTCTAGCTAGACTTAAGTACAAAAAATGTGGTATGCTTTAACTTGAAATAATGTACAATAATGTAGTAGACGCACGTGGTGTTGACCAATAACAAGACATAAGTTCAAAAGCTAAAACCTGACTCCGGTAAATATAGCCTATGCCACTCTTGCAATGAATACGAATAGATTGATGCCTAGTTGTCAAAATTAGACGAACCTTTTAGTCTGAACACATAATCCTTGCCTTTAATTCCGCGTAGTCTTGTAAAAAAATATTGTCTATCACGCTCTATAAATGAAGACGAATCGATATACACCTTGCTTGTCTAAATTGGACCAAGTTTTTAATTTGAACACATAACCCTTCATTTGCTTCGCCGTAGTCGGGTAAAAAATATAGCCACACATATACACACTCACACACACACATATATACACTCTGTACCTAAAGACAAATCAATTGACACCTCGCTTGTCAAAATCGGACCAATAGGGGCGACGGTATGGTGGAACATCGAGATAACCACGTATATAGATAAATACATACATACATACATACATACATACATACATACATACATACATACATACATAGACAGTTAAACTCATTACCCTTCCTTTGCTTTGCTGTAGTCGGGTAAAAAATGGAAAAAGCCTGAGATACGGCTTTCAGTTACACTATTATTTGTAACACTACATTACATACTACCACCGCCTCCACGCCCAAACTTGCATTTTTGTTACATAAGATAAAGGTAATAAAATAGTACATCTCACACTTACGGTCTGCTCTCACGCTACTCTCACCACAACGGAATTAACAGCGCATTTTCATCTGAAATCACTGACTGGGTTTGAAGGAAAACAAGATTTAAAATGGAAAGGACAAATAAAGGTTTTCAAATAAAGTCGTGGATACATTCGGGTTTATTTATTTTAGAAAATAAATCCATTTTAAAGACCGGGTTTTCTTTGTAGACGCCATTGGCTGTTCGTCAAAAATGAATTCAGTAATTTCATAATCTCTGCTATTTTCGACTGTAGAGTACCCGACTGACTAATTTTCGTAAATTATTCGATGGGAATCAGAAGCCTCTACAAAAACGAAAAAAATATAAAAAAATATGAAGAAATCAAACCAAAATCATTATATTTTTAAACTTTTGTGACGTCACGCGTACTGCGTAAAGTTAGTCATTATGATATTTGTTTATAACAGAAAATTGATATAAATTATAAATGAATTAAGTTAAACACATATTGAGAATATTAATGTACTGTATTGAATGAACTTGCAATAAATCGTTTTTTTTTCTTTTACTTTCAAGTACCCTATTATGAACTTTCTGGGGTCAAAAGGGGCTATTATTGACACATCTCACTCTAATTTTAGTATCCGCCAGTAAGTGCCCCACGCGCGTGAGTAAACTGGTTTTTGTACTGAGTTTTGGCTGCCGCAGCAGCCGCGGGGCACTGAGCCTTTAAAAGGTACCAAAGTTAAAAAAATATACGTTTTCATTGTATTCCGACAACAATTCTTGAATCCTAGTTCCAATTTAGAAATGGCGTGTTTACCGTCCGCGACCTCATTGTCACTTATCACCAGGGGCCCTGGTTCCTGGTTATTCTCTATTGCCACTCGGCCACGTAACGCGCAGCGTTAAGATATCGGCGTGGAATTGTTCGTGCATGTTCGCGAATTGCCGTACTTTTCTGAACGATCCACAGCACGACGCGTTACGCGTGTGACTGTTCATAGAGAATAATGGCCCAGGTGAGATACTGATCAAACGCAAGCCTAACAATAACAAGGAAAATAAAAAATAAAAGGAAGATTTTACTTTTTTAATGAATGTCATTTGAATGTTTTTTATTAAATTGCATTTTCAGTTTTTTTTTTTATTGTGGTGTATCGGTCTACCCTGAACGTTTTATCTGGATAGCTAATCGGAAAGTGCTCGATATTTGAGTTGCAAATTACCAAACGGAACGACAGACAGACAAACAAACAAGAAGGTGACTTAATAAAAAAATGAGGGTTTATGTAAGCTACTAAGCGAGGAGTTAATCCAAAAACTGCGGAGAAAATATATAAAAATGGTTGGTTTGTGTATTCAGTCAGTGTCAAGTTTTCATGCTAATTCTATAGACCTTTTCATTTGCGATTTGATCCCCGTCCCCCGTTCGGAATTCAAACGTTTTCAATAAGTGTGGGAGTTTT
The DNA here is from genome assembly GCA_946251855.1 of Alsophila aescularia. Taxonomy (NCBI): domain Eukaryota; kingdom Metazoa; phylum Arthropoda; class Insecta; order Lepidoptera; family Geometridae; genus Alsophila; species Alsophila aescularia. The sequence continues at coordinate 13,272,368 of OX276385.1, forward strand.
CAAAGAAACTAGTATGTTCATCTAAGAAACGGAAATCTCTTTACGGTAATCACATACTTGCAATATTCTTTATAGTAATTTGATATATTATAAACCTTTTAACTTCCTTAAATTATTTAAATTACAACAAAATAATTGTAAATGTTAACTATGTACATGTACGTGCGTAATCAGGCGCAGCTGAAATAAAAATAATTGTAAATGTTAACTAAGTACATGTACGTGCGTAATCAGGCGCAGCTGAAATAAAAATAATTGTAAATGTTAACTATGTACATGTACGTGCGTAATCAGGCGCAGCTGAAATAAAAATTATTGTAAATGTTAACTATGTACATGTACGTGCATAATCAGGCGCAGCTGAAATAAAAATAATTGTAAATGTTAACTATGTACATGTACGTGCGTAATCAGGCGCAGCTGAAATAAAAATAATTGTAAATGTTAACTATGTACATGTACGTGCGTAATCAGGCGCAGCTGAAATAAAAATAATTGTAAATGTTAACTCTGTACATGTACGTGCGTAATCAGGCGCAGCTGAAATAAAAATAATTGTAAATGTTAACTATGTACATGTACGTGCGTAATCAGGCGCAGCTGAAATAAAAATAATTGTAAATGTTAATTATGTACATGTACGTGCGTAATCAGGCGCAGCTGAAATAAAAATAATTGTAAATATTAACTATGTACATGTACGTGCGTAATCAGGCGCAGCTGAAATAAAAATAATTGTAAATGTTAACTATGTACATGCACGTGCGTAATCAGGCGCAGCTGAAATAAAAATGTATATTACAATTATTATTATTATTATTACTATGTTGGTGTCATTTTAAAATTATTCTATTTAATTTAATAGTTTAAGTTAAATTTAAATTACTTATTAGCCTAATTGAAGGCTAGATTGTAATATAAAAAGGGTATATATTTAAAATGTACTATAGAAAAAGGAAAATATAAAAAATGTATGATAGTTATAGTAGTTACATAACGAGCGCTATTAAAACATGAAAACTCGTGCGCCACGGCTACTCACTCAGTAGCCGTGGAGCAAGCTTTTCAATAGTATCACTCGAGTGTTTTAATATCTAGTTATGTGCCGTTTCATACACTACTTTATCTACACTCATGCGATAGGAACTTACTTTTAATGAAAAATATGTTTATCGAAATATTTTCTTGATTTTGCTGGTAAAAGCTCGTTCGTCATGTTCGTTGCTGTTTCCGTAAAGTCAGCTGGAACTAATTTCTTCTCAATAACACTGCTGGCGTATATTTTTAATCAGGATATCAGCAAAAATACATTAAATTGGTTAGGTGCTAATGTAAAGTAAATTATGGTGCCAAAATCCAGTCCACAGCGAATTCATGCGGTCATACGGCACGCGCCGCCATAAATGGTGAAAAACCTTGTCGGACGGAGCCAAACCGGTGCTTTTATGGGGGAAAAAACTATTATAATATTGCTGAGTTCAAAAAATTGTGTTATAATTTTTTTTCTCATTAGAGACGTGCCATGCGTAAAGTATATCATTATGCCACCATTTTTGAGTTCATAATCCAGATTTTACGATATGATTGTAGATAAAATAGTTTAATTATCTAATTAGTACAAAAAATAATGCAAATCAATAGATTTCCATTTCGTAAATGTGCTAGTTTCTATGAAAACTCCAAAGTTTGTTCGAAACATTTGAATTCATAACGGCAGTCATGCGGTTCACGAACAAACAAACATACAAGCCAAACACATAAACCCCCTCAATCGGGTAAAAAAGCTAATAAGGCACTTTGAAAATGTATTTCAAGCAATACCACATACGGATGTATACTCGTACGAGTATTACGCATAACCTCGTATTAATAATTGCGTGGTATAAATTCGTGCTAAGTACCTACCTTTACGAATTTCATAATAAAGACCACACATGTCTACTTTTCAGACACATGACATAGATAGAGTAATAAATAAGTATGTAAAAGTTTATGGTGTGGTGATTATACCCTTAGCAGTAGTTAGTAGCACCAAAATATAGTTCAAAACATATCATCATACGTTCCAAGTTGACTTAATTAGAAGTAATCTAGGTATATATACATTGAGCATCAGTGACAAATGTTAATACCGACAGAATTTAACAAACTACATTTCTTCATCAAGTCATCATCTTCAATTCAGGGCCATTATCACGCAACGCGTCGCGTTGTAGAATCGCTCGTCTAATTACGAAAATTCACGAACATACACGAACAATTTCACGCAGATATCTTGACGTGGCTCGCTACGTGGCCGAATGGTCATAGCGAATACGGGCCCAGTACTTGATAGGAACTTTCCTTAGATACGTGTTGCCATCGTGTGAACAACTAGAAGCTAGAAGCTCAATAATGTCCATCCTATAGTTACTATAACTATCGGATGGACATTATCGAAACTTATATTACTGTTTCTAATAATTGATTGTCTATGAGTCATTTATCAATAAAACGACAATCCCGTAGAGTATTGTCTCAGGTGTTGTGTGAATAGTGTTGTTTTCTCTAGCGGGCGTATTTTCTAAGCACTGGTAGAGTCAGAAGGTATTTCCATATCAGGTATTTTCTTGAGATTCAACACTGAGCCGGCAAAATTTGTATGAAGTAATTTGGTCTATTTATAACATTTTAAGTTATTTTTCTCCTTGTTTGTGAGACATTATATATTGTTGCCTAAGAATTACAGTACATTATTTTAATCTGATTTAACACTTACGAAAAGCAAAGAAGTCGTTTAATGTTGATACAGTCCTAGAAGATTGTTAGCAAAATATATATATATATATAAATATTTAAAAAGCAAGATAGGTCCTGGCCGAGATTGCCTCAAACCAAATACCAATAGCGCAAGAGATAGGAGGCTCTGCAGTTAACAGTGCGAACTTTCCACGGTAATTTGATGTTTCAAAAGGAGCTAAGAATTCTAAAATCCTTCCTATTGATCCTTAATACTGATTCAAATATTCAACTGGACTTACGCCTTCAAGTAAGGACATTTCAATGTTAAATCTGGCCAATAGTTTTTTATAAATGCGAAACATGGACGATCAAAGAAGAGCTTTGCAAGAAACTTAAGGCTGTGGAAATGTGGTTCTACCGCCGCATCATAATAATTTGCTGGATCCACAGGGTCACAAATGAAGAGGTCTTACGACGAGTGCACAAATACCAAGAACTTATTTGAAGAGACGAAAAATTGTTTTCTCGGACATGCGAAAGATAGAAGAGAAACGCCAAGTCGGGAGAAGAAAGTCGTGGCTCAAGAATATCCAAAAGTGGACCACAATCGCCAGCGTAGAAGACTTGTTTCGACTGTCGAAAAACAGAGAGGGATATGCGGAGCTGACGGCCAACATCCAATAGTATAGAGGCACCGAAAGAAGAATATTGATTCTCGCAAAGAACAGTTCGATATATCAAAAGTCAAAACGCATAAGCTTAGGTACTGATCTAGTCAAATTATGCCAAATCCTAGCCATCTGCGTATGTGGCTCGCCCAAACAGTCGGCGGAACTTCCAGATATTAGAACTTTATTTTGATTTAGTTTCGCACTGTGGAAGTAAATGTGGTACATTTTGAGCAGGGGAAAGTTTCGTAACTGTCATGTGTTGTGTAGTGCTGTGGTAATATTTCTGACGTTAATTTTGTGTCTCTTGTTTTCATTATAAGCGTAGAGTTATATTGATGGGACTCGTCTATTATCCGACGTGCGACGTTTATTATACTCCAAACATATCTTCACCTAACACTCATAACACTTCTCACACACGTTTGTATCGTTCAGATGTAATGTAAGTGAAATGTTTATTTTTTGTAGATAATTTATTTTTAAAATAATTAAAATTCTATACTTTAAGAGAATCATTTCTTTACATGGAAAATTTCACGATTCCTGAAATATTATGTTACCAGTACATTACACGACTAGTTTGTCAGTGTCTATTAAGCAGACTAAATCATTTAGTACAACGTTTAAAAAAATAATAGTTTATTTGAATAAAATATTCATTCTTTCGAATACTACGTGAACCAGAAAACAAACTTAAATGTATACAACACTAGTGCTCCCGCCCGCGACTTCGTACGCGCCGACTACAGCTTATCGTGAAAAAGCATTATATTTTCTTCTAGGGTATTAAAAACCAATGCAAAAGTTGGTACAGGACCAATGCTTTGATGTTTTTTGACAGACTTGTTATTTCGTTTCCATGGCAACCATAGACCATTCTGTGATGGCAACCGTTCCTTACAGTGAGAAATCAACATTTTTCCAGTTTTCCCGTGGAGACTTTCAATTTTCCGGGATTAAAGTATTGTATGTTTTATTCTAGGGTATAAGCTGTCTCCATTCTAAATTTCATCAAAATCCATCCAACCGTTATTGCGTGAAATCTCCCCCAAACAAACAAACAAACAGACAACGTTTCACTTTTATATATTGGTATGGATTAAATTTATTTTATATTGAATCGACTAACTTTGCCCGCGCGGTAATTTTTCTGAGAAAGAAGTATCCTATGTTATTCCAGGGTCATTATATTATATTATATTATTAGATTCAGTACCTTTAAAGTACAACACAAAAAAAAGTATTAAAAAAAGCATATAAAAGTTTAAAGTATACACAACTATTGTGTATTGTATTGTATACTAATTGTGCGTTTCTATATTTCTCGGCTTGTACTTATCAAATTGACACACCAAGTAACCCAGATTTTAAGTCAAAACCTAAGGTATCCAACAATGAAAACTGCATCGCAATCGGTCCAGTAGTTTTTACGTGATGGACGAACATACAGACAGACAACATTTTTTTAAATGCTTTTTATATTCTTGTCCAGTAGTTAATTTTAAATCCCCTACACATTTTTTATCATCTTCCTTTACAGACTTTTTTAGTTGCTGCTTTATTAAACGTATAGATAGACAAATATACTTTACGTTTACTAATATACTTTACGTTTATTATACGTATAGACAGATAAATATACTTTAAGTCTACTAATATAATTTACGTTTATTATACGTATAGACAGATAAATATACTTTAAGTTTACTAAAATAATTTACGTTTATTATACGTATAGATAGACAAATATACTTTACGTTTACTAATAAAATGTATGTTTATTATACGTATAGATAGACAAATATACTTTACGTTTACTAATAAAATGTATGTTTATTATACGTATAGATAGATAGTATACTTTACGTTTAATAATATACATTAATAATATACTTTACGTTTATTATACGTATAGATAGATAAATATACTTTACGTTTATTGTAAGTATAGATAGATATTAACGTTTACAAGGGGCAGAAAGGTAATAAATCAACAACTCAACGAACTGTTAAACGAATATCCTCCATCTTGGAAATAAATAATTTTCCTGTTGCAATTTATCATTAAATATTTACCCAAAGTGTTTTAAACGAGAGCTTTTTTATTTCGGGAACGGTATAACGTTTTATCAAAGGAACAATATTGAATTACCAAGGTTTTAAGAGTTGTTCTCAAATTTTTAATCGCAATGTTATGTTAAAGAATCCATGAAAAGTAATACTGTCTCTTTTGTTACTTTTTTATTATTTAACGGCTGAACCGATCTTGATGAAATTTAACGAGGAAGTAGTGTGCATCATAAGGAAAAACTTAGTCGTTAGATGTCATAGAATAATAACCCTTTCATTTTTACCTTATACAACACAGATGTTTTTGTACTGAAATGCCTTTTCTGCAAGAGTCCGCGATATCGTATACATAAAGTGTCATAAAACAGAATATAAGAAGATATCTTATAATTAAGATAGAATAGAAAAAAAAATTGTTCATCCAAAACAATTCAGAATTAATCCTTACCAAAATATAATTGATTATATTTATTATATTTTACTCTCAGTCCAGCATTCGACGAGTCAACATCACCCGAAGATGCCTCGGGCAGAGGCGAAACACGTGTCGTATTGATGTCAGACGTTTGGTATTTGGATCGAGGTATATGTTTTTTATTGTTTTTATATTATATGTATATGAATATATAAGTGTTTCGATACTTGTATTTGGGTAAAGTTTGTTTAGCTTGGGGGTTTTTTATTGTGTATATATATTTATATATATTATTTGTATATAAGTGTTTTTTCTGGCCTCCAGGCCTTAGCTTTTCTTTCATTTATATTTTTCATTAGTTCAATCTGGGGTAGGGTTTTGTTTAGCGTGGGGTTTTACTTGTGTTAATTTTACCATTTATCATTTGTCTGACTTACAGTTTTGGCGGAAGTAAGCTATATATTTTTATTTTGTTCATTTTTTATTTATTTTTCCATACCAATATATAAAAGTGAAACGTTGTCTGTTTATTTGTTTGTTTGGGGAGCTTTCACGGACGGATTTTGATGAAATTTATTATATAGATAGAATTGAGATAGTTTATACCCTGAAATAAAATATAGGATACTTTTTATCTCGGAAAATTGCAAGTTTCCACGGGAAAACTGGACAAATGTTGATTACTCGCTGTAATAAACGGTTGCCATGAAAACGAGATAACAAGTATGTCAAAAAACATCAAGAGCATTGGTGCTATACCTATTTTTGCATTGGTTTTTATTATCCTAGAAGAACATAGGATGGTTTCTTTCGCGATAAACAGTAGTCCGCGCGGACGAAGCCGCGGGTGGGAAACTTAGTTTATAATAAAATATCTTAGATTCAAGGTTTAAAAAGCACTAGAAGCGCCCGCGGTTTCACCCGTGCGTGGGATGATGTTGATGATGATGAAAGTATCCTTTGTGTTATTCCAGGGTATAAGCTATCTCCATTCCAAATTTCATCAAAATCCGTCTAGTCATTATCGCGTGAAAGCTCCCCAAACAAACAGGCAACGTTTCACTTTTATATATTGGTGTGGATAGCAAATGGCGGCTTCGTATGTGTGCGTTAGTGGATAAGTTAATTTTCCGTGAGAACTTGACAAAATTAACACGACTAACAAGGTCGAGACCTTGCTGCGATGTGGCGGCCGATCGGCGTAACATAGTGTAAGTGTGTGCGTGAGGCTTGTGGTGCTTCTCTTTCGATTTAGAGGTGTAGACTCCGTCTGTTTTAAATCTTCTCGGTAGATATGTTATGGTAGTATGTATAAACTATATTGGTCTTATTGCTTATAGTCCAAATACATTTATCAGAAACTGTTTTGGTCTGCTGAGAAGATAACAGCCTTGTGGTTTAGTAGAAAGTGCGTGAGGTGGTGGTGTATGGTGGTGTGGCTGAGGGATGGTCAATACTAGCTTACCCATTACTGCAAGCTTAAGATCGACTAAAACTTGGTACACAACTTGCAAAGTTATAAGGGCAAGCTTCGAATTTAGAAGTTTAGGGCCAGAACAATCACCCCTCTTGTTCGTCTCGATCGCACGTTCTGCCACTTAACACTCGTCCTAAATACTTGGTTAGAAATAAAACCTGACTTCAACTGGACTAAGAAAAAAAGTGAACCAATTTTCATTAAATTTATATGGGATTGATGTTTCAAAAGGGGGGGCAAACATCTTTGGGTCGATCTACTATTACTTCGTCGTCTTTCGAGAACTTTTTTTGCTAGCTCCTTCTATCTCTCCGATGAAAAAGCACAATTTAGATTAAACTTCGGTTTAGATAAGTTCGTTTAGTTATAAAATATTTAAAAAAAAACGTTTCTCATCTTTTAAGTCCATCATGAATTTAGTTCAAGACACTGACACCATAATATTGGGTTGTAATCGGAATTAGAAGAAGAAAATAAAAATATTAAAAAAAAAAAAACGATATCTAAGTAGGTACAATAGAAAAGGAAAAACGAAGAAAAGGTAAAATTAGATAATAAAAGTGGTGCTGAATTACAATAAAATACAAAATTTCAAGACCAGCGAGCGAGTGAAAGTCTCCTCTCTTTGCAAGATTTTCCCGAATTTGATGCTTGTAAGCTGGTGTTGCACCAACAAAGTGGCCCTTACAACACTTCACTTCCACACCTCCTCACGCGGCTTCTATTCCGAGACAGACAAAAAAGCGTTTCTATTACATCTGAGTAATCCAGCTACCCTGTGAAAGTGAATGAAGGAGGCAAACACGAAATTAATCTTAATTTGTCTTGCTTATCTGAGGCTGATGAAATTACTGTTGGTTTTATCGCGAACTCATTTCTTAGTTGCGGGGTAATACTCGATTTGAAGATGCTTTATTTTTATGACGCTCAGAAAACAGTCGAGTCAGTCACTTGAAATAGTAGATTGTGTAAAAAAAAAGTGCATGAAATGAGCCATTTTAACCGAGATATTTATTCGCCCGAGCCGAAGGCGAGGGTATATGTTAAGTCGAGGATAAAATGCCTTGTTTTATGAACGCTGATTTTCACTTCGATTGCGATAAATTAATCGGTAATATTGGAAATATTTACTTCATTCCCGCATACATTTATTATACAATGCAAGAAATTGTCATACGTTTTAAAATATATCTGCCTAGATTTTGACGGCAATATCTGCTAAATAATTTTCTTTGAACTTTTTTTAAACAACGACCCCAGCGATTCTCACTAGGTCCACCACTCTATATAACATTACTTTGAATTAAAATAGCAAAGCTTTGAAGTTGCAGATGTGTCAGTTGTCACGACAAACAATAGAACGATATTAGCCTAACGGTATACTAGGGCGAATCAGAATCCAAAGGTACTGAGTTCGGTCCTGGGAACCACACCAAAGACTTTTCTAAGTTACGTGCGGTATTCTATCGCTCCGGGCTTCGGAGGGTATTTTAATCAGTCGGTCCCGGCTGTGATTAATTAATAGCAGTCGTTGGCCTGACAAACTCTACACCAGAGACCAGCACTACCTCACACGACAAACAAACAAAATATGAAGTTGGTGTTAATTTTTAAATAGTTGAAACTGCTTTTTATTCAAAGAACTGCTTTTAATTTCTGAACTCTATAACGGGGAATTAAAGTTTAACATATTTTATAACCATTTCAGTGAATAAAACTCGTGGAAACTATGAATATTAAAGTATTGGAAAACTTTTATATACGTGATAACTTATTATTAATACTGTGATGTTCACCAACATTTAAAATTTAGTTATTCTACATTTAACTTGAAAATAGCAAATTTTATAACTTAAAAACTTGTAATCAGCCTCAGAAATAAATTAGAACTTGATGTCGAAAATGTTCTAAAATCAATAATTTGCTATAAATAAGAATCAGTAACAATGTAAACTGTCAATTTAACCGCCTCCGGTAAAACTTCTCAATTATGTTAATCATTTCTAAAAATACCCGGAATTCTCCCGGGAATTTCTCTATAAACACGGTCTTTTTTATGTCAGCGTAAATGAAAATATTCTTTACGGTACCTTTGTTGTATAAATTAGAATTCTGATTAAAAAGTAATTTGGAGCTCTCTTTCTCTCTAGTCTCGGGGCGTTTGTTATAATAAAAAAAACATTATTTTAAAACATATTAATGTGAAAAGTTATAAAATTTAATTAACCTATGTTTGTATATTTGTTACACTTTATTAGAACTGCATTATATTTAAAGTACTTATCTGTTTAAAAAATGATTTATCTGAGTGACAAACTTAATAGTCATAATAGGTGTGCATTAACTAATATTTCTTTTGTTTTAAACTGATTCATTCTTTTTCTGTTTTTATTTTCTTGTAAATTAATCGTACAAATATTGTTTGGAAGTTTCTCATTTATTTCTAACCCTTACCTTATTTATGATGATGAAATAAATGCACTTAAAAACATTAGATGTCTTTCACAAAATTCAAAGTCACTTTTTACTGTGTTAACGCAGTTTAACTCGATTTAATCTTTTAACTACACCGAAATGTACAGTCACAACCACTTATATATAACTTACACTTATTTATCCACACTATTTATAATTATTTATTATAATAACACACACATATACACAATAGTTTCGTATTGCGATAGCACGTTTTCAGGGGCGCATCAAGCGTGAGTCGAGACCACGCGGTGTCGCCAGACTGACTGCTGGCGCGAGGTTCTCCGAGAATACTATGTTCTGTCTCCCTCACACGTAAAGAAACTCAGGCCTCAAAGCCTTAAATAGAGGAATTTGCAATTAAAAATCGTTAATAAACAACATTAGTTGATGGTAGAGTTTTTGTGTCGGCTCGTCTGGACTTGGCAACTAAATGTGGCTGGTTTTGTCTTGGCATTAAATGCTTCCGGGAAATCTTGGAATAAAAATGAAGAATGGATATTGTAGGTATGAATAGAGTTTGTTTTTGATGAGTTATAGAAATATTTAGAACTGGTTAAGTTTATTAAAGTGGGATAACTTATAAATTCAAGATTTTTAAAAACAGCTTTATTTTATCAGAAACTATTAACAGAAGTAATATTTGATGATTTAAACACAATAAAGCTTTGATAATATAGACAAGCAGAATACTAGTGAGCGTTAGAATCTAACGATACCGGGTTCGGACCTTGGCTCCACCGCATCAATGACTAAGTTACATTCGGATTTCCATAGTTCCGTGCTCCGGAAGGCACTTTAAGTTGTCGGTCCCGGCAGTTATTGAATAATATAAATGTTTAAGCTTTGTCAGAAGCCCTCTGGCAGCCTGACAAACTCTGACACCAGAAGCCCAGAACTACCTCATGCGACAAGCCCAAGAGCAAGCAAGCCCAAGCTTCCTGTAGCAACAGCTACGTTTATCTACAAAGCATTACGGATCGTAGCAAATTCGTAGCATCATCGTAGAACCTCGTAGCGCTGTGTCGTAATCCCTATTGTGTCACTTCCAAATGACTGCGAACCGAAACTATCGAGGAAAAAGCAAAAAGTAAAACTAAATTCAGCAAATAAATGAACGATCTTAGCTCTTATTGCATGAGAATAAGGTTCTTCGATAATATTTTTTTGATGGTTTTCCTATAGTGCAGAACTAGCTCATACCCGCAGTTTTGATCACATGGTTTTTGGTTTGTTGTTTGAATAAGAGTGGAAAGATTTTCAGTACATTTGCAGCTATTTATTCTTCAAATAATTTCTTATTCAGTTCTCAGATTCGCTTGCATTAAGTGTCTGGTTTTATCTATAATATTGTGTAGTATGCTTAGAAATGATGTTCATATAATGTTAAATTTTGCATCTATTAGACATGTTTGTAGCGTCGTGCAAATCAGACACATAACAACAACAATATTTGTTTGCAGAGGAATCATTTTGTAAAAAATATATAGTATTTATTCAACTACTTGTTGTGCCCGCGTCTTTGCCCCCGTGGTCATTTTTCTGGGTTAAAAATAACTGTATTATGTATTATTCAAGGACGAAAAAGTACAATATACACTTACATGTCATCGAAATTCGTTAGCCATCAAATAGATTTTTATCGATTGCTCCACTTCTAATCATCGGATTGAAAGACAGAAAGAAAGAACGAAAGAAAAAACATTTATTCAACACACAACATTAGAAAAAAAACATAAATAAAATGTGCTTGAGTAAGTGTATTGAAACGGGCTTATAATAAGTACAAATGCTCAGTGCATCACACTAGACGCAAGAGATACCAAGTACACCAGTGTTTAAATCAAACCCTAAGCTATGCATCAGTGAAAACAGCAGACGCAACCGCATCGTAATCGGTCCAGTAGTTTTTCGTGATTTACGAATAAATAGACAAACTGACAGACAAACACCATTTAAAAAATGTTATATTCTTGTTCAGTTATTTAGCTTATTAAGTCCTCTAAACCATTTTGTTTTTAGATAAATCATAAAATAAAGTACATAGTAAGTAAAAAAAAGTTACTCACTACATTATTTTATGATTTGACTCCTCTTCTTAACAACTCAGTTACAAATGGACAGACAAACCCTTTACAGGAAAACAATACATTATTGTATGTGTATATTCTGGCGTTTTCTATAGTTATGTATGTTCGTTTGTTCGTGCACTATCCTCGACATTATTTTGGCATCTGCGTAGCGAGTGCGAAGTTAGACTGGGAGTCGCGGGTTAGTCTAATGAAATACTAAAAGATTAGATACATTTACGAACCACACTAACGTAATGAACAAAATATACTCAACTATATTTTAAGAGTCCTAAAATCCTTGGCTTAACCATGTTAGAGGCCCTCGGACGGCCTGACAAACTCTGACACCAGAGTCCAGCACTACCTCATACGACAAACAAACACACTTCCTTGAAACATGAAGTTCTTTTGATGCTCGTATTTACACACCCACGCATCCACCCCCTCAAATATACATACACACACACACACACACACATAAACACACCCTCAAATACACATCATTATTTGTAATCATCTTCTTTCTACAGACTTATTGTTACTGTTTTGTTATTTAGATGAGAAATACTTATTATTTCCCATTACATTTTCAAGTGATTACTTTTACCCGTATCACTCATACTATAAGGAGGTTATTTATGATAAGCACGCACTCACGTCACCTACGTGCGGCATGCGTGAGTATTTTCAGTGCCGTCGCACTCGACAGGACTGAATTAAAGGCAAGAAATGAAGAAAAAATAATAATATTGTGTTTATTTTGTATTTAATTTGTCAGTGTTATCAATCATAATAATGGAATCCTCCAAAATACGAAAAGAAATACATCAGTAAACCAAATTCACAATTCTTAACGTATATATATAAAAGGCGTATGTGCATACGCCTTTAAGTAAACGCCAAGTACCTTAAAGACAATTTCAAAGTTTGACAATCTGCGGGGCGCAGCTTGTAGGTATAATTACAAAAATGGCATGTATTTATTCAATTTTTGGGAACAGTACTGGAATCTGGCTTGAATATTTCCACTCTCTAGGTAACCCTGTTTACTTAAATACGGCTCTGTACTAAAACTAACACATCACGCACTTCATGCAAAAATATAGATCGTAGTTATTATATCATTTCACGTGTGCGTACGTACAGTTTCTACATGCCTTGAAATATTAGACAAATAAAAAAATGCTACGGAGTGTACAGCTTTTGCAATAAACTCTAGGAAGGAACTTATCACGCACACACTCTACATGTATCTGTGAAACAAAGTTTTCTTATGTACTTTTTACTATATCCCATCAGCATTTTTCGTGATTTGACCGTCTTATACGGATGGCAGAGAAGAATGAACAGTCAAAAAAGTTATGACAAAATGTTAGTCTAATTTGTCAAATTTTATTACACGTACCTAAGTACATGATTCTGAATTAAATGTTTCACTTGAGAAGTTTTAGATAGTTAGGTGATTCTCGGACGCGTGGGTTTATAAAGCTTTCATACGAGATGACGTCATGTCTTCCATAAACTCTTTGCACCAAAATATGGTATATAGCCAAAACTCTATTAAGTAGAAAATATGTACTTCCACCAAAACAGACTAATTAAAAATAAATTAGATCCAGTAGTGGACGTACACGGGCTGATGATGGTGGATAATGAGTCTACCGATTAAAATATGTTGTCAAAAGTCTTTAATCTGCGGAGGATCGTTAAATCGAGCGTTACTTCGTCGTTGTGGTAGTCCCGTATCACTATAGGAAATTCTAATGCGTTCGGGAAGCAGTCGTGCATCTATCCATATTTGCTCATCAAAACACTCAAATGTCTAAACAAAATCAAAATTAGACATAACGTCATCTCTTCCATAAAATAAAGCGTAATATTACATCCTTGACTTAAGAACCACACGTCCAAAAATACCTTTATCGCCTTTATTGTTTACACATTAAGGGTTAAGATATGAAAGAGCGGTTACATTGTTAAGTTTGCAGGTCTGTAACGCTATGGATAAAGTAAAAAATATTCCAATTTCGGATACAGATTGCGGCTCCGAAAGCTACTCCTTATAAATATATTAAAAGAGGAATTATGAGTACCTAGAGGGTCCAATATGTTTGGTTAAAAGGTCCTTAGAGTGAAAGAGTAGCTTGAAAGAAAATGTCCCGTTTAATCGCTGTGTAAAGTTTGTTCCTTTGGGGTATAGAAATTCGGAGTTTACTAGGTTTTCATTTGAAGATCGGTCGTCCTTAGAGTATTCAGCTCAGTAACTTGGTATACCATTTTAATAAATTAGGAGTATGTTATGTATGTCATTACTTTGGGCTTACTCTTTTCAAAGATGCCTTTTTTACGTTTACATTTTTTCATAATATCTCTCTTGTACCTATTGCTCGATGCTATCACGATTTTCCTTTGAGGCCACTTAACTAAGGACCTCTTGTATCCCCTTAACGAGACCCTTGTTTTAATTTCACAATTAAGTGCTCCTTGGATCATGTTGATAACGGATATCTAATAAATAAATTGATCCATCGTTCTCTCTAACATTCTAGGCAAGTGAATAATTGCATCCATAATGCGCAAATGTCTAAACAAAATCTGCCAGTGACTGAATTTTCAACTGAACTGACTCGCAAAATTCGTGTCTGGAGCGTATAACTGAATCATGACAACATCGAGGTGAGATACTATGGGTCAAAAGAGACAAATTCACTATTCAAAAAAAACCACCGACCAGCAATAGTGTGTTACTTACTGTTCCGGGTTGAAGGCACTGTTTCCAGTGAAACTTCAAATTATGAGATTTAAAAACCAATGTGTCCAATATTTCAATCTGAAGTTCTGAGTAGTACTTTAATTAGGTATTAATAGAGCACAGAATAAATAAATCTACTATTAGCAGCAGCCTAACATAAGGCGAGTGACTGGCTCAAATTGTCTTGCGTTTTTTTTTAAATTATGTCTACTAACAAAATAACCGAACTTATCCACATAGAAAAACTTACAAAAATAGAAGCCGCGTCATAGTTTTCGCTACTCATAACCTCTAGCGAAAGACGCAATGTTATCTTCGTATTACCCCAGCAGACGGTCGCGAGAGGCTCGGAAGCCTGGCTCGAGAGTCCTCGATCGTCCTCAAACCTTCTTGAGCCTCGTCAAGATCCGTTAGGGCGGGCCGCCTCCGCCTTTACGATTAATTGAGAGCCTGGCCAAATCCAAATTGCCTATCGACCTCTCGCCACATATTGTTACGTTTACCCTTTGGAAACTTGTGCGGGTACTCGTTCACACACGGAATTTGGTCGGTAGCACAGTGATTATAATATTAAACTGAATACGGTGAAGCATACCTACCTAGACCTACATATTCTAATAAATAGTTAGGTATAGACTAAAAACAGCAGCTGCCATGCAAGAGCAGAAAGTCTTATAGAGGCGAAGGCTATAGAAATATATTAATATCTACCATTTTAAGTTTTCAATTATGAATATTTTAGATAGATAAATATACAGGCTGAATATTTCAAGTGGGCGTGGATGGCTAAATCAGAAACTATGAGGAATAGCGAAAAGTACTCAAAGGAGTCTCGGGCCCGATTTTGATGAAAACTAAAACTGCATCTTTGGATTTTTGAAAAAAACAATATTCCTAGGCAGGATTCGAACACGTTAATTTTGGAAAAAAACACACTGTATTATTACACCATTCGATAGTGTCGCTAATAAGGATTGAATTCTGGGAAGAAATGACATATGGCAAACTTAAGGAAAATGTTGTATTTTAATAAACTGATTCATATTTTAAAGTACTGTTTTAATTCATACCTGCATTACCTGTACCTTGTCCGAAATGATGCTCAATATTTTTCTCAACACAGACCCGCAGCGCGGTCATCTTCACAACATTATGTTCTAATTTCAAATTTTTATTATGTCTTCGCGGTTAAAGGCCACAGTAAAAGAAAAAAATGTAAACAATTTGAAATTAGAACGTACAGTAAATTGGTGCCAATAATTTAGATTTTGTTCCACGTTTCGTTGATTATTACTAACTGTTTGCGTACTGTTTCGTATTAATAGTCGTATAGTAAAAGAGATGTTGATTCAGCAGTTTGGTGAACATTTTATCGCAATTTATGGTCCTGTGCCGTGGCCAGCGAGGTCACCGGATCTTACCCCCTTAGATTATTTTCTCTGGGGGTATGTAAAAAACGAAATCTACAAAGACACGTATAATGCAATTGATGAGTTGAAACGAACTTTGGAAAATATTCTAAGTGGAATCAATAATATTTTAATACTGAATGCAGTACAATCCTTGAGTCGTCGAGTCCTAGCTGGGTTCAATGTATTGAAAACAACGGTCATCATTTTGAACAATTAATTAGTTATGGTTTAACTATTTTCGTTAAAAATGAGCTCTTTCTTTAAGTTTGCCGTATGTCATTTCTTCCCAGAATTCAATCCTTATTAGCGACACTATCGAATGGTGTAATAATACAGTATGTGTTTTTTATTCCAAATTCAACGTGTTCGATTCCTGCCTAGAAATATTGTTTTTTTCAAAAATCCAAATATGCAGTTTTAGTTTTCATCAAAATCGGGCCCGAGACTCCTTTGAGTACTTTTCGCTATTCCTCATAGTTTCTGATTTAGCCAACCACGCCCACTTGAAAAATTCACCCTGTATAGATAAATTATTTATTGTACACACTTAAACAAAAATAAAGGAATAATAGTAGAATAAGTGTTAAAATGAGCGGCTTAATCGCTAAAAGCGACCTCTTCCAGGCAACCTTTGCATGGACAGGATTTGTGATAATGGTGTAAAAATACTAGAGGGAAACAGTAAATCAAACTTTAGTATCATTTTATATGAATATATGTTATACTAGCTGTGCCCCGCGGTTCCACACGAGTGGATGATGATGATGAAAATTTCGTTTGTGTTATTCCAGACCTAAAGTATATCAAAATCCGTTGATCAGTTTCAGCGTGAAGACCAAACTAATAACACTCACATACTTTCGCATTTAGCATTATTATGATAAATCCATACCAATATATAAAAGTGAAACGTTGTCTGTTTGATTGTCTGTTTGTTTGTTTGGGGAGCTTTCATGCGATAACGGCTGGACGGATTTTGATAAAAAATAGAATGGAGATAGCTTATACCCTGGAATACATAGGATACTTTTTATCCCGGAAAATTGTAAGTTTCCACTGGAAAATTGGAAAAATGTTGATTACTCGCTGTAAGAAACGGTTGCCATGGAAACGAAATAACAAGTATGTTAAAAAACATCAAGAGTAGTGCTATATCTACTTTTGGAAACAATAGGATGTTTTTTCGCGATAAACAGTAGTCCGTGTGGATGAATTCGCGGGCGGGAAAACTAGTTATTAATAAAAATATTAATATAAATATTAATTAGTAGGTACCTAACATGCAAACATTCGGACATGGGCGAATTTAGAGCTGCAGATATAGTAATTAATTGAGCCCAAAAATCGTTAAGCCAAATAGATTTAAACAAATACTGGAACAATTTTGAGGAAAGTCATATCGGCCCTAGAGATATAAAACTAAATTTTATGCGCTGAAACACTACCAAGTGCCAACTTTTGGCTCGGTTATCGTTATTTCATTCAAGGGCTGAAATTTATAGGCAAGCTTCTCAATATGGTCGATACACTAGTGAGGCGTGGAGGTAGTGCTCGCCTGCTTGCTTTTTGAGTAGGTATTAAGCAAAGAATACAGAGTTATTTGATTTTTAAAAGTAACCCGTTTTTTATTCATATTAAATATTGGGTAAACGGCTAAAAAGCTCACGAAGAGTTCTATCTATTCGTGAGCTTATCAGGAAAAAAAAGTGAGTTAGTGATCGAGCGAGCGCAACGCGCGAGCGAAGCGTCTCCGTTTCAGCTTGGGCAAAAATGCTTTCTTATGTCCGGATGTCTGTCCCGTTGGATCTCTGTACTCCTCTACAGGTCGCATTTCTCAACTGATCTAGACGGAACTTGGTATACAGGTTAAACAAAGTTTTAGTCGTCGGGGATATTTGATCGTCGTTGACTTGACGTAGACCTCTCCTAATATACGCTACTGAGCTCGGTCTTCAGCTCTTCTCATCCATTTTCTTCCAGCCGCTTTTCGCAGGTCGTCACTCCACCTGTGGCCAGGTGGAGTGACGACACTACGTTTACGTACTCCTACACTACGTTTGCCTAAAGCGGTCTCCACTCGAGAACTTGTCTAGCCCAATGGTTATCGGTTCTTCGAGAAATGTGACCAGCCCACTACCGCTTCAGTTTATTTATCCTTTAGAGCTGTGTCTATTACTTACTTAGATCTTATTTTTCTTGGAATATTTGTTAGTTTGTCATTTAACAAGCAAACTCTTGTACAGCGTGAACCTACCTACAATTAAGTATTAATCCTGTGGTACGAGTATTGCACAAATTCCTAGCAAGATAATAGCATAGGAGAGTAAGTTAAGTTCAAACCAATATCTGCTTAATACTTACTCACAAAACTGTATCCGTTTCATCTATGGCCTCAGAAAGTATGATCTCGTGTCTAAGTACAGATCCAAACTGAAATGGCTGTCTATCCGTGAGCGACGAAATCTTAGAATTATTTGTCCAATATTTTCCGTCCTAAATGACCGAAACTCACTTGAATACTTACAATGTAAATTCTAAATCTAACATTCATAACAAGCAACTTCGCTCTTCAAATACTCTTATATTAGCAACTCCTATCCATACCACTTCTTTCCTTGATTAATCCTTCCAGGTTTCAGCAGTCCGTCTCTGGAACTCACTTCCGATTGACATTAGAAAATGTCAACCTAAAGAAATTTTTAAACGGTTACGAGTAACGCGAGAGCATTTCAAAAGACTTTCAAAAATTCTTGTTTCTGTTGACACCACCAGCTGTTTAATTTTATAATAATTATATATATTTGTATTATATATCTATGTATGATTTATTAAAAGTTTTATTTTTCTAAATTCATTTCAATTAATTTCTCTTTATTGTCCATATCTCGAGTACACATATTTCTTGCACGACCAGGATGACTGGCAGAAAATGCTGTCATAGCATTCAATTCTCTTCCGTACACAGATTTTTTCATAAAGTATTAAATAAATAAATAAATAAATAATATTTACTAATTTACCAGTATTACTGAGACTCGACGATAACAACAAGTCAATTAAAGACGGCAAAATAAAACAATTAATTGTGATTTGTGACCCACAAAGTTACACAAGTGCTTTTGCTTCATTACGGCATGTCACAAATAACTCGAAGTAGGTATCGGGTCGGATCTACTCCCGAGTGAGTGTCAACTCGTCACACGTAAAGCATTCGATTGCTCTTTCAAAGTGTCGTAAAATTTATCACCTAAGTAAAACGTAAAACACTTCAGTGTAAGTGCGAAAGTCGATGCTGGGTCTAGATAAGGTCAAGACACGCCGGCTCCGTTTCTGATCTGTTTATTTTTATACTTATTGGGTAGTTTTGGTATTTTTCGACCACGATTGATTGCGCTGATCGAAATGAATAGATGCGACAGCTTTACTAGCCTATATGGGTATGTACCTATCTGTTTTAGAGAAAAGAAAAGCTGTAAGATGTCGTGGCTCCGTAACATCCGGGAGTTGGAACAATTGTTCAGACTAGCTCTGAACAAACTTACCTTCAGTAACCTTCAGTAATGGAGCGGCAGCACAAAGAAGAAGAAAAAAGCTGTGAGCCAGTTACGGGTTACCCGCGCTCTAAAATGGCAAGAAATAAAAACTTTTTTAATACAAGACATAAGTTAAATAAACTAAAACCCGACTACGGTCGATTCAAAAATAGCCTAAGACACTCCTGCAATGGAGACGAATCGATTGATACCTCGCTTGTCAAAATCGGACCAAGTTTTTAATTTGAACACATAACCCTTCCTATGCCTTGCCGAAGTCAGGTAAAAAAATGCCTATGAAACTATACATGAAGACGAATCGATTGACACCTCGCTTGTCAAAATCTGACCAATAGGGGAGAAGCTATGGTGGAACTTCCACATTTATACACAGACTGTTAACTTCATTACCCATCTCTTAAAAGATAGATATAATTCAATTTTTTTGGGGTCTGTGCTACGCCCCAACCGACTCAAGTTAGTAGGCATTTACATAGCACAGAACTCAAAGAAATACCTATTTGTTTCTTTTTAAGTTTTATACGATTTGAAGACATATTTTTTGTTTCTTACTTTTTAGTTTCATTAAAGTAGGCCTAAGAAAATTAAGTAGGTACTTATTACATTCAAAAAAATTGAATGTCTTAACATTTTTAAACATAAATTAAAAAAGTTCCTTATCGAAAAGGCATACTATTCTATTATTGAATTTATTAATGATAAGACATAATATAATAAGGATTATATTATTTAATTATTTAATCATGTATAATTTATAATAATATTGACTGACACTTACTCTTTCTTGTTTTAAATTTCTTTTGACGTTTTTATATGTACCTGTAGTGTTTTGTTTTTATGAAGTAATTTTGAAAATAATATTCAAAAGAAATGTAACCTAGATTTAATAATTTATGTAATTTTGCACATCTAACGGTTGAAATGTGGCGTTCTATATAATTAAAGTAACATCTCATGTACCCATATTTATGCAAATAAAAGTAATTTGAATTCGCTAAAAAACAAAAAAAAACATACTGGAAACAGTTAACAGGCCGTATCTTGTAAACCATTGAACGGATTTTGATGAAACTTGAAACATTCCCTAAGTTGAAAGAGACTGGAACTACTAGAGCGGAAATTGTTTCCAATGAAAAACATATTTCGATCCATTCCGCTGGATTTGGACCGGTGTTGCGGTGGGTAAAGACCCAAAAAGTGAAACATCTGCGAAAGCAAAGATTATCTCTGAGTTTGACCAACTTTACTTTGCGTGCGGAGGAATACAGAAACATTCCTGTCTGTTTGAGATTAGAAGGACAATTGAAACGTTCCAAAGAATGTGGCGACATCGGCACGTTCTAAAATAACTTTGCTCTTGTATCTTGATCTCGTCTATTGATCCTTTTAATGGAAGGTTAAAACTTGAATATTAGCTTTGAAAATATAATTCTTAATATTAAGGGGTTCACTAGACTGTAATACTTAAGTTTACAACGCTTTTTAAGCTTCGTAAAGCCTTCAGTTAGAGACTTGGTTTTTTATTTTACTTAATGACACAGAATAAATTATAGTACAAGTACTAATGAGTGGAGTTCTACGCTCTTTGTAAGTATTTGCAGATTCAACTAAATTAATTTTAAGGGCCTAAGAATTTTCTCGATCATTGAGTTTTATTGATTTGTAAAGAGGTACATTAGTGCAAACTAAGTACCAACCTATCTACTCATTTAACTTTATTAAAAAGGTTGTACCTAAAAGTTTTAATTACGCACTTAAAAGGAACATCAAGCAAAGTATATTATAATGTACCTAATTAGACAGTATTAGCACTTTTTCACAAGTCAACAAGTACTTCAAAATACTCGTATTAAGAGAAATAGTTATTTGTTATGCAAGGCTGCAAAGTGATTTTTTGGCGAGAGTACTTGTATTGAAACCTGAGCAAGCGAAGGATTCTAGGATTCTACCTATATATATATATATATATATATATATAGAATCCTGAGCGTAGCGAGGGTTTCAAAAGTACGAGACGCCAAATAACTTTGCTGCCGTGCGCAACACAAAACTTTTCACCTCACTACAGCGAGAAAAATGCTAGGTGCAAGAAAAACAGCTAAAATAATATATTATATTAGTGTTTATAATAATAATAAAAAATGAGCCGTCGCGGGATTCCTGGCAGATGTGTAAACATAATAGAACAGAGTAGAACAGAGTAGAACAGAGTAGAACAGAGTAGAACAGAGTAGAACAGAGTAGAACAGAGTAGAACAGAGTAGAACAGAGTAGAATAGAATTGAAAATGAAAAGAGACGAATAGAGTCGAGTAGAGTTGAGTAGAGTCGCGTAGAGTCGCGTAGAGTCGAGTAGAGTCGAGTAGAGTCGAGTAGAGTCGAGTAGAGTCGCGTAGAGTCGAGTAGAGTCGAGTAGAGTCGAGTAGAGTCGAGTAGAGTCGAGTAGAGTCGAGTAGAGTCGAGTAGAGTCGAGTAGAGTCGAGTAGAGTCGAGTAGAGTCGAGTAGAGTCGAGTAGAGTCGAGTAGAGTCAAGTAGAGTCGAGTAGAGCCGATTAGACTCGAGTAGTGTCGAGTAGAGCCGATTAGACTCGAGTAGTGTCGAGTAGAGCCGATTAGTCTCGAGTAGTGTCGAGTAGAGCCGATTAGACTCGAGTAGTGTCGAGTAGTGTCGAGTAGAGCCGATTAGACTCGAGTAGTGTCGAGTAGAGTCAAAAAGAGGCGAATAGAGACAAGTAGTGCAAAATCAGATCGGATAATAATAGAATATAAATTAGTACTTAATAAAGTATTTTCAGTGAATTGTCGGTATAGAAAATTATTGAATAGAAAGGTTCGAATTTTAAAAACTCTTTCCACGCTAGCGGGTAAAATGCAATTTTGCACTCAGATTTCGAATGACAAACAGAATCTTTCCGAGCTTTGAGAGGTGAAAAACTAATTTTTCATTTGTTTTATAGCCTATGGCACTCGGATGTAAGGATTCTAACGATACCCCAAACATCTAAATCTGCTCAGGCATTTAAAAGTTATGGTGGATAAAAGAAACTCATACAACATAATCATAAGAACATACATACATACATACAAACATGGACCCTAAAAACATTACACTCCTTTTTTGGGCAAAAACTTAGTCATGAACAAGAAGAAAATATATAAATAAATATATTCTTGACAAACTAGGAACTAAACTAGGATACCCTGTGCTATGGGCACTAGATAACGGATAAACATACATAGATACGAATATTACATGCATGACTCGGAAACAAACATTTATGTTCATCAAAAAAAACATTGCACCTTGCGGGATTCGAACCCACAACCTTTTGATTTTGTAGTAGGGTTTCTAGCCACTAGACCAACCGGTAGTCAAAAGAAAATAAATAAATATTACGAGCCTTCATCAGCCCAGCCCAGCCCATCACGACTAATAAATCCTACCCCTATTAAGAAAAAAGAAAAGAAAAAAAAAGAACGAAAACTAAATACGAATAGATAGGTATAGACTAGTGGCTCTGTGAGCTGTAGACCTCGAGCGTACAACCTTTTTTGCAATCTAGCGGTGCACAGTACCGCCATCTAGTTACTTTATTGTACAACTAACATTAATAACCAAGTTGCTCCATCAATCCCTAGCTAGTGGATAAAGGGCTGATTCCACTGATAAAAACCTAAAAGTGTCAAATTTACTGCATTTTGTTGAGCTATTCTGCTCATCACGCCGAAGACCCTCATCAGATCTTCACCGATTTTTTTTATATACAATAATGTACAATTTAAAGTTACTACCTTTCAAATAAAAAAAGAACCGTCGAAATCGGATGTAATAAGGCGGAGATATTCTGTAGCCCCTTTTTTGGGGGAAGTCAATCATCCCCAACGACTAAAAAATTCTAAAAAATAGTTTAACCTGTACTCCAAGTTTCGTCTAGATCGGTTGAGAAATGCGACCTGTAGAGGACAACTGAGATCCGGACAGATATTCGGACATACGAAAGCATTTATGCCCAAGCTGAACGGCTGAGCGGCGCTTCGCATTCGCTCGGTCAATTAGATACCTCAACTATCATCATCATCAGCCTATATCTGTCCTCTGCTGAACGTAGGCCTCTCCTAATGCACTGAGCTCGGTCGGTACACTGAGTTCGGTATTCAGCTCTCCTCATCCATTTTCTTCCAGCCGCTTTTCGCAGGTCGTCAATACACCTGGCCACAGGGCGTCCTACACTACGTTTGCCTGGTCGTGGTCTCCACTCGAGAACTCGTCTACCCCAACGGTTATCGATTCTTCCTTGTTCAACTTGGTTCTCCGTCGGTTATCTTCATTACGAATCTTGTCCTTCAGAGAAACTCCAAGCATACCTCTCTCCATAGCTCCACTCAGCGAGCTATGGAGAGAGCCTTAAATTTGTGTATTTGAACTAACTACACTCGATATTATTTTTGCTAGAGCCGATACGAGAATTCAGGTGGGCATTTGGTAAACTACGTAAGGCCTTCTCGTCGTTCATACCAGTGCCTAAAGACTTCGTTATACTAGTTATTAACTACAGAACCGAAACGTGGACACCCACAGTGAGGCTGGTCCACAAATTTAAAGTCGCTTAGCAAGTTATGGATAGAACTATGCTCGGAGTTTTTCAGAAGGACAGAAAGTAGAGAACTAAGGTAGCCACATAGGTAATCAATGAAGTGATCCGCTAGTAGAGAACTAAGGTAGCCACATAGATAATCAATGAACTAAGGTAGCCACATAGGTAATCAATGAGGTGATCCGCTAGTAGAGAACTAAGGTAGCCACATAGGTAATCAATGAGGTGATCCGCTAGTAGAGAACTAAGGTAGCCACATAGGTAATCAATGAGGTGATCCGCTAGTAGAGAACTAAGGTAGCCACATAGGTAATCAATGAGGTCGAAGAACTGACAACCGTTGGGATAAACGAGTTCTGGAGACGGCGTTTAGGCAAACGTAGTGTAGGACGGCCAGATGGAGTGACGACTTGCGAAAGGCGGCTGGTAGCGACTGGATGAGGAGAACCGAAGGTCGGGCTCAGTGGTGTTCACAAGGACAGGCCTACATCCAGCAGTGGACGAATACGTGATGATGATGATGAATTCAGAGTTGACCACGATTGTAGCGCTTATGCCGTTAAGTACCTACTAGTACTACTAGTAGACGGTAATATAATATTGTATTATAGGTTAGGTAGCAGTTTCAATTGGCACAATAAATACAATACAATACAACAACACTTTATTGCACACCAACAAGGAGGTAATATATAGGATAAACTCATGAAATGAAAGGTACAATGGTCGGCCTTATTGCTATATAGCAATCTATTCCAGGCAACCTTTGGATGGAAAAGATTACTTAGATATTAAAGTTAGAATAAAAATACGAAATTATACCTACTAAATAAAAATACATACCTACACACAAGAAATATACTATTTACACATAAATAAATACACATATATATACGAGTTCAATAATAATAAACATAATACCAGCTACACTACACACACAATAAGTTCTAATCGACTAGACACGTCTTCAGATAAGTAAAACTTTTTAACCAACAGCTTGAAAGTTGTCAGAGACTGTGCTCGTCTTATTGGAAGTGGAAGGGCGTTCCAAAGACGTACAGCTTGCAATGTGAAAGAACCGTCGTAAATAATACTACGGTGCACAGGAGTTTTTAGTGTGAGATTTTCTGATGACCTAAGAGAACGGGAATGGGAGCAATGGAGAAATTCAAAGCGATCATTCATGCAATACATTTGAACTAGCAACTGCAGCAAGGAAAGTTAGTAGCGTAGCACTCACGTCACAGGCCGCTGTTTAAGAGCTCTTGCCTGCAAATTTAATTATGTGACGCAGAATATCGCCATATTGGATCTGGAGCTTGGATTAATAATGGATTTCTGAAGGTAATTCCCTACATGGATTGCAAATGTTACAAGGATTTTGCTGCTGAACTTTGACAAAGGTACTGTCTTTTCTATTTTATCCAACTGGAATAGTTGCGGTAGATAGGTATGGGTACTAGGCACCGAGTAGATGGACTAGCTTAAAAGCTAAAAAACACGCCTGCCCTGCCAAAAATGAACTTACGTCAATAAATTATATACTATTGGAATGTGCTTATCAAGGCCTTTAATTTGATACCCATATTGTAAAATACGAGGAAAATATATATTTTTTGCGGTTTCGAATGGAGCCATACTGCAGCCACATAGTATTATTTTTCAAAAAAAATATGTATCCTATGTTACTCGGGGGGATGTAAAGATTCTAACGATACCCCATAAGTCTAATTTTGTTTAGCATATCAAAGTTGTGGTGGAATAAAGAAACTCACATACATAAAAACATACACAAATGCTAAAAACATAACACTCCTTTTTTTGGGCAGTCGTGTAAAAAATGGAAAGGCATGAGCACAAATATCTGAAATGGTGTATATAACATAATTCGGCTATCTATCTTCTTCTATGCATACAATAAAGCAGTAAGTACCAAAAAGTATGTAAAACGAACATTACTAAAAAATATGTTCTACGGATTTCACATAAGCTACTGCACAAGAATATAACGTCTTTTAAATCGTGTCTCTCTGTTGGCGCAACACGTAAATACTACTGGACCGATTTCAATGCTGTTTTCACTGCCTAGAATTTGACTTAAAAGCTGGTGTTCTTGGTATCTCAATCCGATGAGAACAAGCCGAGCAATCTATTAAAAACTATTTGACGGTTGGACGAAGTTTTGTATATTGTACCATAGGTCCTGGAATAACTTATGGGATACTTTTATCCCAGAGAAATTACCACGCGGGCAAAGCTGCTGGCACAGCTATTATAATAATAATATGTTGTGACCTAGAGATGTATGTGCACAATCTGATTTCCCCATCACCTTTCCATCACCATACGACTAGACGATCGGCAAAGCGCCACCCTTATATGGTTGAAACACCTCGCACAAGAACGAAGCGTTACGCTTCTTCATTTATTCTAAGAACTGCAAAGCAGTGGAATACTCTGCCCTCGTCAGTGTTTCCGGTAAAATATAACCCAGGTGTATTCAAGAGTTATCTTCTAGACAAGCGTGCTACACTTTCGACCACATCAGCGCTTTCCATCAGGTGAGATCGTGGTCAAACGATTGCCTAGACAGAAAAACAGGTAGCTTCTGGCAGTCAAAGCCAACATTCAGAAAAAATTAAGCCACTACATACGGACTCTAGAGATCAAAAGGATTATTCCCAACGGCCCCTACAAGAACTTCTCGATCACATCAGCTTGCAAACTTAAAAAAACCGCATCTAAATCTGCCCCTTCGATTGGGAGACAGAAATTTCTGTGGTTTGGGAGCTACGATCCCCACCCACCCTTCCCCCCCTCCCTCCCATTATAGCTAAGAACCATATCGATCACATCAGCTTTCAAACATAAAAATACCTCATTCGTTTGGGAGCTACGATCCTCACCCCCTTCCCCCCTATTATAGCTAAGACCCATCTCTATCACATTCGATCACAACAGCTTTCAAATAGAAAAAAAACGCATCAAAATTGGCCATTCGTTTGGGAGCTACAATGCCACAGACATACACACGGATACAGATCATACATACACTTTGTAGTTTGGAGGTTAAAAATATTGTAAAACGGAACACGTCTGGTCTGGTATTTTTGACTGTAAGATACATGCTCACATAACTAACAGTCAACATTGTACCTAGTGCTTAAATTGTTGATTAGGTACAATGCAATAGGGAGTAGTGTTGAAATGACCCGTTAAGCCTGTCCCAGACAGCCGCGGCCTGCGGTGGCGGCCACAATTGCAGCCTAGGCCGCAGGTAGTGTACAACATACCTAAGCGGCCACGGTGGCGGCCTACAGCCTACATACAGCCTACAGCTCCATTTGATATGTCATGCATGCACGTCGATGCCGCCGTCGAGAAAAAAAGCGTTATTGTTGTTAGCACTTTGTAAAGACGAGAAGATGTAAGTAGGGTTCGTCAAGTATAAGTTAATTAGTATAATATTAGCCTATTTGAAAATTATCGGAGATAGGTACTTGGTAAATACAGTAGGTACGCAAGTTATAATTATTTTTCTGACAAAGAATTTCGGCGATATTACCCATAGGTACTTTGTTTTTGATTCCAATGTTTTTGTAATCACGGTGTGAAGTATCTTATAGAACTGGATATTTTAGCACTATATCTATTAAAATTTCTGTATTTGGCGTCATTTTTCACGCGGTACACACTACACGCGGCTTCTTGTAAAAATTTGATCTGTGGTCGCTTTTAGGCCGCGCACTCCCTCATACTCACGCGGTGGCGGAGGGGGCAGGGCATGAGGCCGCAGCCAGCCGCTCGCTCGCAGGCCGTCATGATCGCACATGTTTGGAGACTCGCTTAGATTTGCAAGCGAATACAACGGGCCGCCCCCGCCACCGCAGGCCACGTCTGTCTGGGAGATGCTTTATAAACTCATTAATTTCTACTGTGTTGCTGGTTCATAAACAATTAATCTGCCGGCGAACAACACAGTCGACACAAGGTAAGCTCGTTCATAAAACCGTTTACCTGTCCATGCAATAGGGCCCCACATTTTACCATGGAGCCTACTATAGATAAATCCTCCATTTTGAAAAAATCGCGGTCACTGGTCGAACCCTGATATATCTGATAGAGGACTTCAATACAAACAAAGCATGATAAGTACACTAGTATCCTAAAGTGTCGCATTTCTGCGATAGTAAGATAGCATGACCTACATCAACCTAGATCACGACCACGCGGGCAAAGCCTCGGGCACAGCTAGTCTATAATAATTAAGTTTAGAAAGCAGTAAATAACAAAAAGTTTGTACAGCGATGATATTAAAACAAATGGTCTATGGTACAAACTTAGATAAGCTACATACTGAACAAGAACATAACTTTTTTTTAAACGCTATTTGTCTCTTTCTGTTCAGCAGCACGCATCACGTAAAAACTAGTAGATCGATGCGCTTTTCACAGTTGGGTAGCTTAGGTTTTGACTTAAAATCTGGTGTACTTTGTATCTCAATCTGATGATTAGAAGCCGAGCAAACGATAACAAACCATTTGACGACTGAACTAAATTTGGTGTACTGTATGAAATAAACATTACAATACCTAGGTACTTCTCCCCAGAAAAATGACCATGCAAGCAAAGCCGCGGGCGCAACTAGTCAATAATAAAATAGTTTAAAAAAGTAGTTTTTATATTTACTTAAATAGGGTAAGTACAATTAGTATTATCTCAGACCTAATGTTGTTAGTAGATATATGTATTACTAATATTTATTATACGAGGGCTGTTTGATAAGTCCTTTGAAAAACTATATAGAAAACCTTTTTTTCTGGTAAATGGCATTAACACTGGCAGGCACAATCTTTCAAATGAAGACTGTCTAAAATTCAGCACAAAAAACAAGTTTTTGTTAGTTTAACCATTGTTTAACTGTGATCACTCGTAAATTTTCAACAACTATGGAAAAATCTGAACTTCGTGCCATTATAAAACATATTTTTATGAAAGGTTGCAGTGCTGCCACAATAAAAACTGAACTTGATTCTATTCATGGCACTAACGCACCAACGTTGCAGACTGTTTATAACTGGATAAATGATTTTAAACGTGGTCGGTCAAGCACATCTGATGCTCCACGCTCTGGTCGCCCAATCAAAGTCACTACTGAGGATGTTGTTGTAGAAGTCCATAATATTGTACTCGACGACCGCCGAGTGAAGCTGCGTGAAATAGCTGAGAACACAGGCATCTCCACTGAGCGAGTATATAAAATCCTGCATGAAGATTTGGGTATGACAAAGCTGTCTGCACGATGGGTGCCACGTTTGTTGACAATCAAGACATTGCCCCAGTGCAAACGTCAGCTTTTACAATGGCCAAAATCCACAATTTGGGCTTCGAGCTGGTTCCGCATGCTCCGTATTCGCCAGACCTAGCTCCGTGCGATTATTACCTATTCCCAAATATGAAAAGATGGCTTGGAGGGCTACGAATAAATAATAAGTCAGGAACTCTAATTCAGAACAAATGCCACATTAAAAGTGCCCCTACTTCAAACCAAAACGACGTAAGATTCAAAGTACGAATCACTTCCGAGGTTATAAATAGACATGCTTGGTGATTGGTTTAAATTCAGAACGAAAGCAGGGATTGGTTCACACGCGTGCTGCAATGTCTGCTATGACAGCTGAGTCATAGCGGCGTTGACGATGTTATGCAATAAGTGGACCGGACCAAGTCAGTAATAAAACAATATTATTGTACAATGTTTTTTTTTTGGCTCACTTTTTACAATTCATTAAATTCTTTGTCCCACGAAATATAATTAATTTATTAAGTTTTTGTCCAGAAGACATTAAAAGAGAATCTTTCTTCGCAATGTAGTGAAGACGGATTCTGAGAAATTTAAAACGGAATGTCCTTCAATGGTATGCGGTTGCCTGTGAATTTAGAGCTGAGGTTCAAGTTCAGTAAATTATTTTTATATATTTCCCTAAACTGTCAGGCGTTTGGGTATTTGTTGCAACGGCCGTGGTTGCGGATCACTCCAAAAACAACTCAATATGATCTTGGCTTAATATGGTTAAATAAATGTATATATTTGTAACTCTACTAGCCGTGCAAAAAGTAATTTAAAACTTGAAATACATATGAGGAGTCCTAGAAGTCCAGTTTTGGACTGAGTTTTGGTCACTGGTTTCAAGGAGTTAGTATATACTGTTACTCTTTGTTCATTTACTGTTCGAGTTTTTTTTGACTGCACGTTGATTTAGAGACCTTTAATATATTTTTCGCTTTGATCCAAAACGTCATGTAGTTTTTCTTTTTCTAGCACTGAAAAAGGGTGTTTAAACCCGTATTGGTCGGTCTTGAATTTAGTATGTCGAAAAGGTTGTTAAACGTTTCTAAAAAGCTAATATATTCTTCATAGTTAATCTTTTATTTGGGCGTTGTAGATTTCTGATCTGTGATAGTTGTTATGCTGCCCAAATGGTTTTTTTCTTAGTTTTTGCTTTAAAATGTGTGTTTTAGGAGTATTCAGAGCAGATTCAATATCTGACGATGGTATATTTATCGGTGTAACGCATGATCCTTTTTCTTCAAAACTAAAGACTTTGGTTGAAATAAGATTATTTTTTAATTTTGTTTTTCTTGGTTCTTCTTCAACACCGTCATTACATTCAGTGTTGATATTATTCTCCTGAAAATAACCTTATTGAAGATCAGTTTCAAATCTATGACAGGCTGTCTCTAATTGAAATAGATACGCATATACAGCTAAAATAAAAATTCCAATCGAACCTAAATATTAAGTGCAAAAAATAATAGTGAAATCTTACAAGTTTTTGTGCCTTTTGTGCTTGAGGGTTTGCATTATTTGTTTTTTGAGCAACTCAGGTAAATCAAACACTTCAAAATTTCCAGAAGGTGAATTTTCATTAGCCTGAAAAATTAAACGTGCTTTAATTCGATCAAACTATGAACTGTTTTTTTAATGCTATTGTTATTCCCATGAGTCGAAAAGCCGAACCTATATTACATACCAACTGTAATCGTTCATTATTGTTTATTTTCTCATTTTGTTTAGTATTCTCCTAAATATGTTGACGTTTCGGTATGAATCTGCGTGAAAAAACTTAATTTCAAAATTTCATTGAGTAGAAAAAAAACTTTAGTGCAAAAATTGACTGACTTCATTTTGCATAGTATTGACCATCGCGGTTTGATAATGTATTTGAACGTCTTTGAATATAATTATAATTTTGCAACTACTACTAGTGAAAAGTGATCCCTGGACATTTTAATCTTGTATGGCTCCTGCACCTCTTCACAAAACATGCAGGCATGATGATTCACAGCTGTAGTTCACAATGATAAAAACTAAAACGTACGCGAAGATATGACGTGTGCTCGCTTGCATGAAAAATGTACGACTGATGACGCGCTGGACACGACTTTTAAGCCCCGCCTACTTGGGCACGACTTTTGTTGGGTCATTTTATTAACGCTGTTACGTTTCCTGACTTATTACTTATTCGTAGTTGGAGGGCAAAAATTTTTGACAAATTAAGACTGCATCGCAGGTGTAAACGGCTATTTTGAAGACCTCGACAAAACATATTTTTTGGAGGGGATAAAAAACTGGAAACTCGCTGGAACAAATGTTTGGCCCTCAAAGGAGACTATGATGGAAATAAATGTAAATTGTTTAAAAATATATATATTTTTTTACTTTTTAAAACGACTTATCAAACAGCCCACGTATGGTTAATCTTTTTTTACAGTAATATGACTAGGCACGTGGCTTCTACAGGTTTTGCCTCATATTTCCATGAAATTTGCGTTTTGGGAGAAAATGTTTCTACCATACTAAACCATTACCAAATCTAATAATTCACTCTGTTTCTACTAAACCCATGTTTCATGTTATCATTGAATACACACTTAATTATATATTATTTCACGCTATTAATGAAAATTATTGAGTGTATTTAAGAAATGATCTTACAATTCATAAAGATGATACATTAATATTTATGTTCTAAAGCTAAAAAACATAAGAAGTGGCTGGTAAGGGCATTTATCCACTGTATGGAATGAATATATTGTAAGCTTTACTACAGGATCAAAAACATAACAAATAATGTCACCACTCTACTGATTTGTTCACAAAATATGATTTATCTACAAAGCAATGTATCGGACTGGCAAATCCAAGCCCATATTTCGATAGAACAATCCGTTCAACCCTGTTGATGGAGAAAAATATCGCCTCAATGCTTCCCTTACTTCCGCTACTGCAATTGCTGGAACTCCTTCAAATCCTGACTTTATATAAACTGCATTATTCAAAGCTCCAGGATTGCAGAAGTAACCGCCTTCAAACTTACTGAACGGGTCTCCGGGCTTCCTTTTAGCATCCTGTCGAATCAAGTAAACTGAGTCTACTATATCAGCAACCGTTTCGTAGCCAATGAAGCCTAGTACTTCCAATGCAGATATTGCTATCTTGAACTCTTTGTTAGGATTTAACCATCGCTCCAGCTTTACATATCCACGGTTCAAGCTGTTTGTGCCACGAAAAGAGCTGCATCTTGCTTTGTGATAGTTCTCATACTTCTCAAATGGCATTGTTTCAGATATTTTAAAAGCCCTGACTTTTCTGAGGTAGGCGATGGCGTCAAATTTGATCAAATCCACTTCTTTCATTTCATCTAGTTCACGGATCACATCAATATGGGTTCTTTTCTTTTTAACAGATGGATCATCATCGTCCAGCATCATAATCTTTTCGTTGGGAATTACGGACACTCTTTTATCAATTTGCTCGAGTCTGATCTGGTAATCGTGAAGGCGTTTCATTTTTAGGATATTCTTTCGCATTAGGAAGATTACTTCATAGTTGGTTATGAATTTACTACCTCGGGTAATGGAGATGCTGTGTGCTTCTTGAACAAGAGATCTAAGCTGTTGTGAGACAATGCTTTCGACTAAAACAACTGTGGCTGCATTCGGGTTGGGATTGTCGCCGAAACCGTGCATCATGTTGGATATCTCCTTTTGGAAGTTCATCACCTCGCTGGAGGGGTCGAGGGTAAAGTAAGATGCCATATTTTATATAAATTACCCAGCAGAATAATTATGAACTAATCACTCGAATTCGCAATTCGCTAGTTGCCTTAGCGGGTAATTTTAGTCATAAATGAGAAAACTTAACCGTTGCATGCATTGCATTAATTTGTTTCACTTTGCTTGCTTTCACAAATGATCTTTCAAAGATACTTGTACATAATAGGTACCTACTATAAAATTTGTGGATGATACAGGTTTAGAAATTTGTATATTGCTTTGTTTGTTTATATTTTGAGACGATAATGTACGATCAGTAATATTGTACGGCTGATAATGCTCAGCCTGATATTTTTTTTTTTTTTTTTTTTTTTTTTTTTAGGAAGGACTACTTGCTGTTGGCCTCTAACGGCCTCTACAGCGCACCGGGCGGGGGGGCGGGCGCAAAGGCACTCCGCCGCAATACGTGACGCAGAAGGCGCACCTGATATTACGTGTACAGTATTTATATACCCTTTATTACGTGTCAACGGATTCGAAAATTTGTATGGCTTTGGTGGACCGTATGGTATGGCTGACCGTGGACAGTATATTATTGACATACGTAGGGGAGACGATAATACACGACCAAAATAAGGTACGACCAGTATTGTACAGCCAATATTACACGGCCAGATATTACGTGTACATGGATTCGTAATATTTGGACGGCCAATACTGGCCGTGTATTATTGCCCGTCGGTCCGGGTTGATAATGCACGGCCAGTATTACTCGACCAATATTACGTGTACAACTGGATACGTAATACCAGCCCGTGCCGATTTTGTACGACCAATATTACACGGCCAATAATACGAAGCCAACCAAGCTAGAATCACTCCTTGATGCCTCGTTTGTGTAGGCGAGTTTAAAGATGAAAAAAACTGTCACAGAACCGAATCGGCCGACCCCGACTCCACGTGGTCTTGTCTGCCCTACACTAGAGTGTTTTTAAAAATCCGGAGGCGCGGAGGGAATGCAGCACCCGTCCGCTGTGACAAAGTGCAGGTACCAGGGTGAGCTGGAGCGGCGGAGGCTGGTCGCCGAAGGCGACCAAAAAGCCGAAGCTGCGGAGGGCAGCACTTCCCGCAGCGCCGGAGCAATTGCGATTCATAATCTGTGGTAAAAGGAAACTGGAACGTGCAAACGAGGCTTTGACCATGTCATTTCTATATTTTAATCTGTGATGTACACGTAATATTGGCTGTACATTATCGCCCGTACAAAATGTGTACGGCCCGTATTACACAGCCAATAATGCACACCCTGTTATTACATGTACATATTTTAGCTTCGTAATCCTGGCTGCGTATTATCGCCTGTACAAAATCAGCACGGGGTGATATTACACGGTCAATATTACGCAACCAAATAATGTATTACACCCTGATATTAAGACGCCAATCCACGTAATATTGGTCGCGTATTATTGGCTGTACATTATTTGGTCGCGTAATACTGGCCGTGTAATATAGGGACTCATACGTAGTATCTATAAATCTGTGTTATTGACCATACAAAATAGGTCCCAGTATTACGCAGCTAATACATCTGGATGCGTAATATCATCCGCAACGACAGTAAGAAATGTCAGTAAGACATTTATCCGTGACGATTTTGTACGACCAATAATGCACGGCTAACAATACGAGGCCAACCATAGACAATTATAGAGTCTCTCCCTGATGCCTCGTTTGTGTAGGCGAGTATCAAGAAGAGAAAAACTGTCACAGAACCAAATTGGCCAACCTCTACTCCATGTGATCTTGTCTGCCCTATACTCGTAGACAACTGCACATTACTAGTACTCTAGACTAGACAGGCTGTTGACGAACGTTGCAATTAGTGCATTTGATAATCGCCATTTTGGCGCTGTTGGCGCTGATAGCAGTACTTTGGCTTGGCAGTAGTGAGCGTCCATGGAACTAACGTACTTGTACTATTGGACGCTCGGTGGGGCACTTTGAATCGGCACAAACTAAAGTAAGGCAGAGCATATCCATAGAGATCAGTGCCTATACTACACTAGACTGTTTATAAACAGCCAGAGGCGCGGAGGAGCAGCACTTTCAGCAGCGCCGGAGCAATCGTTATTCATAATCTGTGGTAATAGGATACTGGAACGTGCAAACAAGGCTTTGTCTATGACATTTCTATATTTTAGTCTGTGATGTACATGTATTATTTGCTGGACCGTAAAATGGTGCTACTTTGCACCATAATTTGCTTCAAACTTTTTAAATATTTTATAACGTAACACCTTTCTACATGAAGGCTTTCATTTGAATATATATTGTAAAATATACTATTCTTGCCATATTATTTGAATCGTCGAAGTACTTTTTTGTTGAGTTGTTTAATATATTATATATAAAACGATGAAAATGGGGCAATGTAACCCAACTCTTTCAGCAATATTGCTCCATCAATTGTTTTGAACGAAAACAGATATATTTTAGCGCTGGAGAATCATTGGAGAATAGTTTAAAACTTTCAGCTGATAATTTGCTCCTTCATAATCCCTAAAGCTTTTAATTATGGTGTTTTAGCATGGTTAGGTTAATGGGATAAAAATACAAATCAAATAAAAAATTACTAAATATGAACTTTTTTATTTGAATTAAACATCACTGCACCTATTTAAGTCTTCCTTCAAATAGTTTTCCCTATCAAGTCGATGATCGAATGGCTATATATTATAGACAACATTATTTTTAAAATTTTAGGAAAAAGCAAAATCATAATCAAAATTGTTTGAAAACATGCTCTACAATTATATTTATAGATTTTTCTATAAATATAATTGTAGAGCATGTGTTTTTTTGAACAGAATCATAATAAATTATTGTCAGCAAAGTCTTCGAATATTATTTGCCCTATAATTGATAGAGATATAATTGCGCCGTGGCGGTCTCGGCTTAGAATAAGACCCCTCCCCATCCTTCCGTGGATGTCGTAAGAGGCGACTAAGGGAATACACACCGGAAGATGCCCATCTCAGCAGCGACCTCCGAGCACATATTCGTTACACTGTGGTCACCAAGCGTGGTGACTATGGTAAACCCGCCCAATATGATAGACACACCGCAAAGACGGCCCCCAGTCCCCGGGGCTCCGTTATTCATGGCACCGGTAGCAGCCACGGTAATGGCGGAGCAGGGGGTGCTAAGAATCTCCGGCAGAGACCCAGCTACCAACCCCCACGATCTCTGGACCTGGCAACTTATAACGCACGCACCTTGAGGACCGATGAGAAGTTGATAGAGCTGGAAGAAGTAGTAAGTAGAGGTGGTTAATATAATACATAGCTCTTATTATAACGTTAAATTTATAAATAACTATAGTTGTTATAAAATAGAATAAATTAATCCGCTAATGTTATAACCATATTTTGTTTACTTACATCTCAAATCTTTATCATTATTCGACAATTAGTCCGCGATTCCGTGACTCAGCACAACAAAAGAAGTACCGCGGTGTCAAGAGGAACTAACGTTTATAATATGTAAATCTAGGGAGTCACGTCGCAGCATATTGCACAATCATACATGACAAGCTAGTACATTCAAAAATCCATAGATGCCTCTAGTCCGCCAGCACGCACGCGCCTTCCTGACATTGATTTATTTGATTGGGATAAATGCGAAATGAATTGTAGATGGCGCTAATCTCAATTCATACAATTCCTCAAAGTTAATCGTTAACACACGTTGAGCGCTCATTGGTTGAATTATAACGCAACGAGTTTTAACTGTAGCTTCGCAACGCGATGCGATTCGTGAAATAAACGAACTGTACAAAACGCGAAGTTATGTTATTGGTTTGTTGAATTATTTAGTGTTATGTTCTGCTACTTTAGCTGTTCTGCTCTATGAAGTTAGTACGTTATACGTTATAGCGACAGCTATTAGCTTTTTGTACGGATCAAGGAACGTACACATTAGTAAAAAAAAACTTTCCAAAATACTCGCTTTCGGTACGGCCTATGGAAAGTGGGTGAAGTTTGAAGGATGAAAATATTGTGTAGCTTTAATTTTATTTCCTTTTACTTGACTTTATTGTGTAAATCAATGATGTTATAATTAAATCATTGGTGTAAATAGACTTTGTTGTTAGGGTAGTTTTATTGTGAGTGAATAAAAAATGTCTGCAAGAAATAGTAATGCGATAGTATGGAACTTTATTGAAAAGTCCAAAAAGTCAAAAATTCCAGTTTATTGAAACGTAAAAATGCATACTGCTGCTGTTTTTAAAAATCGGTAGAAACTGCCAGTTTTTATTGAAGTATTAATCGTTTGTTAGTCTCGCCATTCGTTGATTCGTGTCTTGGCGTTCAAGTTCACGTTACAACAATAGCTTTTTAAATAGCTGGCTATATAAGTGTAGCTAAGCGCATATAGCTTGTTAAAAAAAACTAGCCGTTATTCACACCTCTAGTAGTAAGTAAGTTGCGCTGGATATTATAGGGTTATCAGAAATCCGAAGAGAGGGAGAGGATACGATGACCCTCAATTCCGGAAACTTACTCTATTACCGGGAGGGCGACCAGCAGTCCCAACACTTTATCGGGTTTCTCGTCCACAAGTCCCTCGTCAACAACATTGTGAAGATCAAAAGCGTTTGGAACAGGGTGGCATACCTTATACTCAGAATTACCAAACGGTATTCCTTGAAGGTCATACAGGTGTACGCCCCACACTCGAAGCGCCCGGACGATGAAGTGGAGGATATGTATGACGATATTTCTAATGCCATGAATGTCCCGAAAACACACTTCACAGTGGTGATGGGGGACTTCAACGCACGGCTGGGCATGAGGAATGGCGATGAACTGATAGGTGGGCAGTTTGGATTTGGACAGCGGAACCAAAGGGGTCAGCGATTGATCGACTTCATGGAGAAAGAGGGACTCTTTATGATGAACTCCTTTTTCAAGAAGCGCCCATCCAGGAAATGGACGTGAATAGCGGTCATAAGCACAAGATAGATTTCATTTTGACGACCAATATTAAAATTATTATTGCCATATATTCAATGATGTCTCTGTGATACACAGGGTTAAGACTGGCAGTAATCACCGCATTGTAAGAGGCTCATTGAATATCAACGTAAAGCTGGAGAGGTCTCGTTTGATGGGATCTAATCTTCACCCAAGTCCTACCCAAATCCAAAACCCCGAAAGCTTTCAGTTGGAGCTCCAAAATCGCTTCCAAATCCTTACCGAATGCGATACAGTGGACGAACTAAAAGCATACACTGAAACTTATGGCAGAACGAGGCGAGATGAGGCTGCAGTCTTCAGTGGATATGTCGAGTTACAGCTTGCTTAATAAACAGATCTCCAAGTCGATGCGACATGATTTGCGTTCCTATAATACTACTTGTATTTAGAACGCAATAGAGCGGAACAAGGGCTCCAAAGTGTTCGCAAGAGATCTTCCTATTGGGCAAAGCCTGTTGACGAAGCTGAAAACTGACAGTGGCAGCATAGTTTCGTCGAAGCCAGAGATATTGAGTGTACTCGAGAAGTTCTATGGACAATTATACACCCCATCGCGTAGTCCTCCTAGCATGAATAGCGATGCAAGAGCCCGTTTAAACCGTCATTATAGCGAAGATATCCCGGACGTCAGCCTAAGCGAGATCAGAATGGCTCTCAAACGGCTTAAGAGCAACAAGGCACCAGGGGAGGACGGAATAACGACAGAGCTACTGAAAGCGGGTGGAACACCGGTACTTAAAGTCCTTCAGAAACTGTTTAACTCCGTCATCCTCGAGGGTACTACGCCAGAGGTGTGCCACAGGAGCTTAGTGGTTTTGTTCTTTAAGAAAGATGATAA
This sequence comes from Alsophila aescularia, assembly GCA_946251855.1. Lineage (NCBI taxonomy): Eukaryota > Metazoa > Arthropoda > Insecta > Lepidoptera > Geometridae > Alsophila > Alsophila aescularia. The sequence goes on from OX276385.1 coordinate 13,311,521, forward strand.
AACCCTCTTGAAGAATTATAGGCCCATTTCGCTGCTGAGCCACGTCTATAAGCTGTTTTCGAGAGTAGTTACAAACCGTCTCGCTCGTAGGTTTGACGACTTTCAGCCACCCGAACAAGCTAGATTCCGAAAAGGCTTTAGCACCGTAGACCACACGCTCCAGCATTATACAGAATTCATAGAAAAAAAACGCTTGTCATGGCGCTCTTTGGGGGAGGCCTATGTTCAGCAGTGGACTTCTAAGGGCTGAAATGATGATGATGTCATTATGAATTGATAGAGAGCAAGAGTAATTGGAACTAGTTATGGAGAAAGCAGCCAAGTGGAGAAAACAACAAACTGAGTTATGTACATTTTTCTGTCGATGATTGCACTTCCATTATTTATGATTGTTTTGTTAATTTAGAAGTGAAAAATATAGCAAATAGTGATAGATTTTTTTTATCCTACCTAGTCTTTCGAAAAGCGGGCAGACAATTGAAAAATAGTCAAGTTAATTATAGCCAGTGACTAAATTCTTCAACAAAAATACAAGGTTTTTTGCTAATCTTTATCTCTACAAACGAGGAAAGCTCAAGAAATGTTGTAAAACGTGTATTCATATTTTTTTGCGCAACTACGCATTAGAAATTTATAAAAATGCTTGCAATAAAATAGGTGGTAATTTTATTATTAAAGAAAAGTAACAAACTGTAATGAGCACAATACAATTTATTTGCATTCATTTCTCGTCCAAATTATAATCTAACTCAGTGACCGTCATGTCATCCACAAGTTCAGCGCTAAATTGTCAACCCATATTAACTGTAGAAGCCATAGTATGGCCTATATCCAACGCACATGCTAATGAAAACAAATTTGCATTAAATTTAATTTTAGCACAGATAACACTTCATTAAGAGATGTAGGTACATATTCATTGCCGTTGAAAGCCAACACATCAATATTACCAGTCTTATTACCTCGAGTTTCATACCTTCTCCGACAGTTACATATTTTTCTGATAAACCATGAAATGATGAGCATAAATTTCTACAATGTACTGGCACCAGTGGCCCAATTACATAACTTAGCTTCAATCGGATTGTCAGTATCGATATCACTAATGCCTTGCGATAGAGTCGAAATTGCTATGAAAAAAGTGATAATCCGATTGTAACCAAGTTTTGTAATCGGGCTGCAGAGCTTAACATGAATGATGTACCTGTCTCATACAATGAAAGCATTTTTACTATTATTACCTCCACTATCATTTTGTTTATTTTTCATCACTCTACAGTCTTTAATTAAATGTCCCGCCTTATGTCAAAAATGTCATTTCTTTTGCCTAAAGTTCTTTCGAATATGATCTGTTTTACCATACTCAAAAAACTTTAGAATACTTTCACTTTTTTAAACACCTCTTTTAGGATATACACAACCTCGATGCGCAGCTAAAACACTGAAGATGACTCTGGCTGTCACTTCTTTCTTCTTCAATTCTTCTTCTTGGTCGCTACACTAGAGTAGTCGTGGTTGTCACGTCAGGGGTTGTGGCTCGCTTTACAATCCTGTGCCACTCTTCTCTAATAGCTGCCTTTCTGGTGCATTCGTGTAGAGGGCCATTCAGTGCTGCCTTAACTTGGTCGGTCCATCGCATCGGCGATCTCCCTCGTGCACGTGTGTCCTTGACCCTGCCCTGTACTACAAAGCGCTTGATGAACAATTATCGACGCCATGACACGAGCCCGAAGAACTTGAGGATGCGAGATTGTACTGTGCCTGATAGACGCTGCTTGATTACGAGTTCTTGGACTATGGACTCGTTGATACGGAATTTTGTCCACGATGCCCTGAGCATTCTTCTCCAGCTCCACATTTTGAGAGCATCTACCCGCCTTTTCTCGCTTTCTCGAAGAGTCCACGTCTCCGCAGCATATAAGAAGACAGGAAAGACCAGTGCATGGACGAGCCGGATCTTATTGACTTTTGTTATGTTGCGATTCTTCCATATCTTCTTTAAGCTGTCCATAGCAGATCTGGAAATCGCCAACGCATCCACCGCCATTGATGATCAACACACCAAGTTAGGCATAGGATTAGGCCACATCACAGTTTGTTAATTCTGTAACTTCGGGTGAGTTGTTATGGATACGGACGACAATAATCATTTTGGTTTTGGTTCTGTTAATCCTCAGTCCACTCAAGGCTGATGGTTTCCATCCTGCGGAGCAGGTCCTCCATGTTGCTGATGCTTATTGCAATCAAGGTGGTATCATCCGCATAATCGCAAATTCGAGATTTTGAGACCTCCTATCGCAATGCCGTCCATCCAGTTGTCAAGAACAATTCTCATAATGAGTTCTGTATATATGTTAAATAGTAGAGGAGAAATAATACACCCTTGACGAACACCTGCAGCCAGTTGAAAGTTGCTCGATAACACATCATCAACTTTCACGAAAGCAGTTCCGTCCTCGTAAAGACACCTGAAGAGGTGTACTAGGTGAGTTGGGGTACCCATCTCCAAAAGGGTCTTCCAAAGCTTGGGCCATTTGACTGAATCGAACGCCTTGGAAAAGTCAACCAAACATATGTAGGTAGGTTTGTTGAACTCGCGAGCTTTTTTGACATTCTGGCGTATTATTAGTATTTGTTCACGTGTACCCTTTCCTCTCACAAGCCCAGGTTTGGGGGCAATCTCTTTGGGTAAGTATGACCTAAGTCACTCGTTGAGGATGTGCAGTAAAATTTTGCTTGCATGTAATGTGAGGGCATTAAGGCGATAGTTACTGCACTTTCTAGTTGAACCCTTTTTGTGAAGCGGAACGAAGACAGTGTGAGCCCATGCTTGCGGCCAAGTCCCGCCCCCCGATTCAGAATCTTTCGATAACTCCGTTGTCGATCGATTAGGTATTATTTATTCTGTGGATTATTTTGAAATTATTCAATTCAATACAGTTTTCATTCACTATATCGAATCGAATCGATTCGGTTCGTTATCAAAAGGTTCTGAATCGAGGGCTGGTCTGCCATATCTTGTCTCTTGTCTGAAATATTTTGACGCCATACTCACCCAAGTATTTGATTGTTTCAATCGGTAGAGAGTCTCTCCCTGTGGCTTTTCCTTTCTTCAGGTGTTTGATTGCGGCTCTGACCTCGTCTCTAAGAATATGAGGCTCAATCTCTTCGTTGCTAGGTTCCGTAGATTCGAAGAAATGTGATTGTGGGTCTTGGAATAGTGATTGGCAGTATTATTTTAGGTTTCAGAGATCGCGTCTAATTCGGTCACTGTTTTGCCGCAAGAGTTGTTCATAGCCCATGTTTTTTAGGTGAGAGATTTGAATATAGACCGGATTTTCTGATGAAGGTTCCTAGAGATTCATGCTTGTCAGAATAAGCTTCAACTTCCTCACAAACACTTCTTAGTTGGGCGTTCAAATCTCGCCTGCAAGCTTGCTGAATCCGCGCTGACTTTCCATTTAGGGTCCTAGAGCTTTAAGCCTTCGTTTTTCCTCCACAAATGCCAGTGTAGTGTGGAGGAACGGGCATCCAGTATTGCTGTTTGCGTGTTTGTGGAGGTATTTTTGACTCACTGACCATAGTTTCCAATAAGCCCTTTGCTCTCTCCCATAACTGGTCTGGGGTTTCTGAACTGACGTCTACACTTGCCCAATGAGTCCAGTTTTTTCCAGTGCAATCATAAACTTCGAGTTATCCGCCACTTCGATTCTTATCTTCCGGAACAGATTCCCGAGCTGAGATGAAATGTTTGTACATGTCAGGTAATGTCATCAATATTTTAACATAGTATCTGACGTCTTCTCACCTAAGCCTTCGAGCTGCTGGCGCAAGTCTTCGAGTTTTGATATGAAACCAGTCATTGGTTCTTCAAATTTCAGATTGATAAACTTCTGTTGTATGAGATATACACTTATTTTTGATTCTGGCTCATACAATGTTGTACATTTTTCCCATATTTCAGAACTCGTTCTATAAGTGCGTCAAAATGAACGAACGATAAATGACATTATTAGTTCGTTTTGCATGTCTAAATGACATGAGAGCATGTTAAATTTGACATAGAAAGTCGACTTTATTCCGTAAGGTATAGGACAATTCTCTCGAAGTGATATAAATATCACAATATAAATGTGATATTTTAATATTTTCGTGAGAATTGCCTTGTAGTGCTACCTATTATCTAACTTGGTTTCAATCCGATTTTCAATATCACTATCATTACACACTAATGCGTTGCGATAGAGTCGAAATTACTATGAAGTGACAATCTGATTGAAACTAAGTTCTGTGGTCGAGGCCCATCGTCGTCTTTCATTCGCTTCGGTGGATCTTTATTGACAAAAGTTAGAAAAATGTTTGAAAATCTACATTTCGAAACTGCCCAAAACGCCATATCTTCATCTCAAACTCGCTTTTCTTATTTGTCAACTTCAACCAGTCAATTTGTCAAAACGGCAGTAAGAAATATCATGGTTTGTCACAATTAAATATGGATGTTGAATCAGCAATGGCGAAGGAAATATCTGTGAGAATCAGCAACAAAACGTTGTTAGATTCTCTTTGCGTAGGTATCCACTCTTCCACAGATTGTACACTACCAACGACAGTAAGAAATGTCTATACAATTGAGGGTTATGGGTCAGAAGAAAACGAGGACTGCAGAAGGAAGAATATTTTATTTAATATTTTTCCCGCTTTTCATTTTTCACACGACACGTCTACTACAGACTACACAACCACCTACCATAGACAACGATGTGACATCGCTCTTACAACACCCTTCCTCGATGTAACATCACAAGCTTCTTGGTAACAACACAAAAAATACAGAACCCTTTGTTTATCTAATGGAACCCTGAAAACTCAACATAACATCTTTTCAACAAAAAACAATAAAACTTACTGAACGTATTATCTCATCTTAAGTAGTGTACAAAAAACATCTGGTACACAAATCCTATTCAAAACAAATTATTTCTCAAATCCACTACTTGCTTCTCACTCTCTATATACTTAAGCAACACGATTTTCTTTTCAACTTTGTCTCTAATAAAATGGTACTTTAAATCTATATGTTTTAATCTCTTAGGGTTCTCTGGGTTTTTGGCTACATGAATGGCAGACTGATTATCTTCGAACATAACTACTTTGTCACACTTTAAATTAATTTCTGTTAGCAAATGTTTTATCCAGCACCCCTCAGAGATTCCCCTTCCTAGAGATACATACTCAGCTTCGGTTGAAGATAACGCTACACACTGCTGCTTATTTGATGACCAAGAAACTGTGCAACCATATACCTTCATAATATATCCTGAAGTTGACTTACGGTGCCCTTCCTGGTCTCCTCCCCAATCTGCATCAAAATACCCAATCAGAGCTTCATCTGAACCTTTCTTGTAAACTAATTTTATACCTAAAGTTCCTTTTATGTACCTTAAAATTCGTATTAAACTCTTCCATACTTCCTCATTCGCATAAGCCTGAAACCAGCTCAAATAGCTCAAGGCATAACAAATGCCAGGACGAGTACCTAACATAGCGTACATTAAGCTACCAATCAGCTTTCTGCATCTTCTCGTTAACTCTTCATTAGCTTTATCACTCCTCTCAATTTTTATTCTAGGCTCCATAAGTGTTGACACTGGTTTGCAGTCTTCCATTTTATACTTCTTTAAAATGTCTTTCAGATAGTCTTCCTGGTCAATTTCTATTGAGTCATCCTTCTTCCTTATGTTTATTCCTAAGTACTTAGAAACTCCATTCATGTCTTTCATATTAAAATTCTTCTTCAGCACTTCTTTCATCTTCTCGATTTCTATACTGTTTCTTGAAATCAAGAGTATGTCATCGACATAAAGCAACACATAGAACTGTATGTCCTTCTTGAAATATAAACAGTAATCAGACTTACTTTGAATAAACCCTTCCTGCATCATTAACATATGGAACCTCTCATTCCAATATCTTGGCGACTTCTTAAGTCCATATAATGATCTTTCCAGTTTTAGCACCATACCATCCTTTTTCATTCCTTTTGGCTTCTCTAAATAGACTTCTTCCTCAATTCTTCCATACAAGAAAGCACTCTTCACATCCATTTGTTGTATGTCTAAACAATATTTGTTTGCTATAGCTAACAATATACGTAATGTTGGTAACTTTGCTACTGGAGCATATATTTCTGAATGATCTAGCCTATCTTCTTGCTTGAAACCTCTTGCTACGAGTCTTGCTTTATAAATCTCATTGTCTCCATCCTTTTTGATCTTAAAAACCAACTTACTATCAATTGTCTTCTTACCTTTAGGTAAATTTGTCTCTTTCCATGTACTATTTTGCTTCAGTGCCTCTAACTCCCTTTGTATTGCCTTCTGCCACTTATTTCTATCTTCTACATTCACTGCCTCTTCATAACTCAACACCTCTTCTCCTTGTGCCACCAGTCCTACTTCATAATCACTCATCCATGCGGGCTTCTTCACTCTTCTTCCTCTGCTAGTCCTTTCATTTTCTAACCCTTCTTCTTCTTCTGGACTAAACCAGTCTTCTTCAACACGCTCTTTTTCTATTTCCGCATCACCTTCAGACCTCTCAGTTTCTGGTCTCTCTTCAATTCCTATTTCTTCATCTGGTACTTCTTCTCTTTCCTCTTCTTCCACTAAATTTCCCTCTTCTTCTTCTTCTTTACTTTCTGGTTCCATCTTTTGAACTGTTTGTTGTATCTCTTCTTCTTCTTTCCTTACCGTTTGGACAAATATCACATCCCTGTGCGTTTTTACACATCCTATATCTTCAAACCACACCCTGTATCTTTTTGTTGTGGTACCATAGCCAATGACGATACCCAATTTACCTTTCGGGTCCCACTTGCGCCTTTTCTGTTTAGGAATGTGAGCATAAACCTCCGTTCTAAATATTCTGAGAATATTTATATCAAAAGTACTTTTACGGAACAGTTCATATGGTGTTTTTCCCTTTTGGTTACTAGAACCAGTCCTATTTATCGTAAAGACTGCATTATTCACTGCTTCCGCCCAAAACTGCTTGCTCACCCCTGCATTTATTATCATAGTCCTGGCAGATTCCACAATTGTTCTCATCTCTCTTTCTATCCTTCCATTTTGCTCTGGCGTATAAGCTACAGTGGTGTCATGCACAATTCCCTTATGATTGAATAATTCTTCTAAATCCCTATTAATAAATTCACCACCCCCGTCTGACCTTAACCGTCTCACCCTATATCCATGATGATTTTTAACAAGCTCCAGGAACTCCGCAATTCTGTCTTTGGTCTCGTACTTATTTTTGAGAAAATACACAAACCTGTAGTTATATGTAGTATATCCGCCATTTTGTGATTACACCGACCATGCCCCAATCTGATATCACCGTGAGCGCTACTGTCAAAGTGACAGACTGACCGTTGTTTGCAAAGAAAACTGTTGTTTGAATTCAGTTGTGTGTGATTTTCGTTAATTTTTCCAAATATTACTACAGACAATTGACCAATTTTTAGATAGACTACTTTCCCCACGAGTAATATTTTGTATTTTGAGCAAATTTTGAGGTTATGTTGTTGTGATCTTGTAATCACATTCACGAGCGTTCCGAATCAACTGCAGCACTCAACTTTCATGAGCGCAGAGCGCGATTTCTAAATTGGTACGCAAATTAGCACTGTGATCGCTCACATCGATACTATCGTGAATCGAAATGCACCCACTAAAATACACTACCCACTGTACGGAGTGTACGTCACAAACTGTATCACAGTATATAATTTGTGGCAAGGAATATACCATAGAGTAACTTATTTATGGGAATATACTCTCTGGTAGGGTATTATTGTTCTGTGAATAGACTACTCTCCTGAGGGCAATTCTCACCAAGTGATATAATTATCACAATAGATAAATATCGAAAGATATGGTGGATATCGAAAGACAGCGTCTTTTGCTATTCTCGCAATATCACCATAGATATTTATCGAGTCCGAGTCGATCGCTAGATCGACATTGGTTTATCACTGACATATCGAGTGAGTAAAGTGAGTTTTTGTAGGTTATACACAAAGAGAATACAACCGCTACGCTAGAGTTATACGTAGGTATCACGGTTTGGGTTGAGTTTGTTTGTTTGTATTGTATCGTAACCAGCACGCGCGCACGCGCATGTATGCGCTCAGTTCTGCACTATGTTAGATTTAGCGCCACCCGATGATCATGTACATAAATAATACTAGTAACTCTGAGATACAGTTACTAGTAACTCTGAGATAATATTCTTATTATGACGGCGGAGGAAATTATTTATCAGCTTTTATGATTGACGTCGGAGAGGTCCAATTGCAAGCAGAAGTGCAAAGAAGGTGCTCCTAGTGGAGACGCGAGAGTCCGGTTGGAATTCTTTGACAACAGCTTTCAGAAAAGGTTTTGGCTGACCAAAAATCTCACAGCTCAAGTAACAAGTGACATTAGTGGCCTTTTTAGCCTTTATCTAAAGATGAAGGTCTGTAGTTGCACTTTGTTATAGGCACGTATTACTAAATAATATGTATGTATAGCTCCTGCGTATGGTAGGTAAGGGTACCCAATGATTTCAATTGAATAAGCCTATAAGAACTCACATTATTATTTTAAATTTGAATGTACTTATTTATTCTAGCGATGTTTGTTAACATTAATAAATCATTTTCATATTTTTTTTCTTTGATAGGTACAACAGTAACTGTGACCTACTCTACCAATGCACAAGTATTTATTACCAGGCATAGTAAAACATATTTTATAGATTCATAGTTATGTTGCATATTAATATTAAATCATCAATCATCAACAAGAATCCCAAAATGTCTACTGCCTTTTGAAAAATTGAACTTTCTTTTTTACCAAACCACCACCACCAGCCTCCACCGCTCCAGCTCACCCTGGTACCTGCACTTTGTCACAGCGGACGGGGGCTGCACTACCTCCGCGCCTCCGGCTTTTTAAAAACACTCTAGTGTAGGGCAGACAAGACCACGTGGAGTCGGGGTTGGCCGATTCGGTTCTATGACAGTTTTTTTCATATTTACACTTGCCTACACAGACGAGGCATCAAGGAGTGATTCTAGCTTGGCTATGGTTGGCTTCGTATTATTGGCTGTGTAATATTGGTCGTACTAAATCGGCACGGGCTAATATTACGTATCCAGTTGTACACGTAATATTGGTCGCGTAATACTGGCCGTGTACTACGGGCAATAATACACAGCCAGTATTAGCCGTCCAAATATTACGAATCCATGTACACGTAATATCTGGCCGTGTAATATTGGCTGTACAATACTGGTCGTACATTATTTTGGTCGTGTATTATCGTCTCCCGAATCACTCCTTGATGCATCGTTTGTGTAGGCGAGTGTCAAGACGAAAAAAAACTGTCACAGAACCGAATCGGCCAACCCCGACTCCACGTGGTCTTGTCTGCCCTACACTAGTGTATTTAATAAATAATAGTTTAAAAAAACTAAAAAACACGCTTTATATAGAAAACCAAACTAAAAAATAGAAAATAATTTTATTTTAACTCCTATTTATTTTATACTTTTTTTTTTTCGATTTATTCCATTGTCATCGGTCTTTGACAGGTGTGCAAAATTTGAATGAAATCTGACCGCTTAAAATAGGTCAAAATAGCGTCCAAAGGAGTTGGTTATAAACATACAAACATACAAGTGAAGCTAATATAAAGCGTATAAAAAGCCGGAGGCGCGGAGGGAGTGTGCGTTGGTACCTGTGCTTTGTTACGCAAGGACGGAGGGGCAGCACTTCCCGCAGCGCCAGAGCAATCGTAATTCATAATCTGTGGTAAAAATATACTGGAACGTGCAAACGAGGCTTTGACTATATCATTTCTATATTTTAATCTGTGATGTACACGTAATATTGGCTGTACATTATCGCCCGTACAAAAAGTGTCCGGCCCGTATTACACAGTCAATAATGCACACCCTGTTATTACATGTACATATTTTGGCTTCGTAATCCTGGCTGCATATTATCGCCTGTACAAAATCAGCATGGGATGATATTACACGGCCAATAATACGCAACCAAATAATGTACACCCCGATATTACGACGCCAAACCACGTAATATTGGTCGCGTATTATTGGCTGTACATTATTTAGTCGCGTAATACTGGCCGTGTAATCTATGGACTCCTGTGCAGTGTGACCATATTTAGCAGGTTCCTGCGATTTTAGCAGGATTAGACTCTCATTTTAGCTCCTAGCAGGATTTTTAGCATTTTATTGAAATCTAGCATTATTTAGCAGAATCCAATAATGTATCCAATAATAGCATCCAATAATAGCAATAATCTGGCAGGATTTATTAAACGCGTTTCAAAATGCCCCAAAAGTGCACACAGTACGCTCAAGCCTTTATATTTGAGTTTATTGACTTCTGGAAGCAGCTCTGATGCCAAACTAACAGATACCGAAAATTTCTGAAGACAAATTGAAAGGATGAATTTAATTTAATTTAAATGGTAATGGTAATGGTGGTAAATATAAATAATAATGGTAATGGTAATGGTATTGGTAAACCCAACATTGTGAATCTTGCGTGGGCTATTATGATTTTACTAATGCCACACACTTATTGTGAACGAATCATTTCACTGATTAACAATATAAAAATCCGGCTTAGAAATCGGTTCAAAAATAAACATGACGATTCTGGAATTTTGCATTCCAAAAACGCAAAATGGAAATACTTATATGAGAAAATGGGTGTGTGAATTTCGAGCCGACAAAAATATGTTACTCATCATCATTATACAAAGAATTTGCTAAGGACAGTGATAGTGACGAGTGAATTGTGTTGTAAATAGGAATGAACTGGCCAAGTGCGAGTTGGGCCGCGCACTAAGGGTTCCTTACCACACCACTTTTATTTTTCTTATTATAATTTTACTTTAGAGTGTGTAATCATGCCAAGTTTGCCTCTTACGCTTGTACTTATCACCGCTTAGAGCAAAGACAAAATACGTAATAAGTACTTTTGTTGTATAGGGATCCCCCTTTTTTATTATCATTATTTCTTAATTAATCCGCCATAACATTACAGTCATATTCTATAAACATTTTAATATCTATTACAATTCAAAAGATCATCGTTATCAGTTCCCGCTGCTGGGACACGGGCCTTCTCTCAGAGAGAGAGTGAATGGGCCATAATCCGTCAGATTGTATAGCGCAACATGATACCATTCGGATACTATTGCTCTCCAAAGATACAGTATCGGTTCAAAAGATACAGTCGTTAAACGGTAGGACGGACAAACAGACAGACAGCGTAGGCTTAAAAATATTATAGTTGACCGTTGACACTCTTTGGGTACGGAACCCTAATAAAAATGACATTCTAATCGTACAAATTGGCATTTTTGTCCACATTTTCTAATGTTTAAGCAATATCTGTGAAAGCAGTAATTTAGCATTATTTGAAGAATGTCTAGCATGTTTTAGCAGTTTTTGTCATTCAGGCTAGCAGAATTTGACATTTGAATCTGGTCACACTGCTCCTGTGACCGAGAGACGAGAGTACGTAGTATCTTTATAATTACATGTCTGTGAGACTGTGACCGAGAGGTTTTTCGTACCGCTGCGCGTCTATAGAACTAAATAAATACTTTAACCGTGACCTTCCTGATTGTTTCGTAATCGTGAACAGAAAATCGAGTACCTTTGAAGCATACTGTTACTGCTCCGTCCGTGCAAAAACTACAAATTATGATTTTAAGAAGTTTGTTTTCAAACCATAACAATAACCAATATTGGCGACAAATCAGACATTTATCATGCTGGTCATGTGGAAAAGACGCCAACAACTTAGTTTCCAATCTATTCTGTCCAAATTGTAAAGTCTTACAAAGGCCCGACAAAGGAAAAAACTATTTTAACATTATGGGAGTCAAAGAAACTTATGACTTGGAAGAAACTGATTTGGCAAAGAAGTTTAAGGATTTACAGAAGTTTCTGCATCCAGATAAATTTGGAAACAAGTAATGTATATATTCAATTGCAAAATGAGGTCTATGAATCAGATAATTATGATGAAACAACTTAGTGTTTCTATAAACTAGTAATTTGTTTAGCTCTTTGTCTATATGTCCTATAATTTAATACCCACTTATGCGATTTGTTTCCAGAACACTAAATATCCGAACAGTATTCCATATTTGTAACCTTTATGTAGGAACTCAAATGCTCTTTTTGTTTGTAGATAATTAAACAATATTTTCTGACTTATATTGTTTGTAAATACTTACCATAACTTCTTTATATTTTCAGAGAAACGCGAGAGCAAGAAATTTCTGAGGAATATTCTTCATTAGTGAACGAAGCTTACAAGACATTATTAGAGCCACTTTCAAGAGGTATAAATCTTTTCTTTTTTTTTATTACATTACCTTTCCTACTGTTTGATTTTTCTTCCTGCAACTATTTTACCTAAATAACCAGTCGCTTACCGCAATGCGCATGCGCATGTATGCGCGCTATAGTGCGCAATGTTAGATATATCGCCACCCGATGATTGACTGGATAAAAATTGTAGACATTGCACTTACAAAAATGTAAAAGCCTATGTAATCGCAAAATTATTAATTCCTTGCTAGTCATGTGGACTCTTCATAAATGCGAACAAAACCAGTTTACCATACTCCACGGATTAATACAATCAGTGCACCTAGTTGTTGAACATTATGATATTTTATTACTTGTTGCTCCATTACAGGTGTCTACATGCTGAGTCTTAGAGGCAAAACACTTCCAGAGAATACAGAAGCAGACCAACAATTTCTGATGGAGATCATGGAAAAGAATGAAGAAGTCGAGAATGCGGCTACAGAAGAAGAAATAATGAGGCTTAGCAAGGAAAACAAAGAAGTGATGAAAGTATTACAAAAGCTGTTGTCTACGGCTTTCTTTGATGGAGATTTGAAGAGGGTTTTAAGATTACTAACGCGAATGAAGTATTACACAAGTATAGACACGCAAATACAATTATCAATTAGAAGTAAAGGAATTATTCGGTAGTGACATTATTATAATTTAGAAAATTAGTTGTTTTGAAATTATGTTAAATTATAGATTGTTGAGGAAATATATTGTTATTAGTAAAATTAAGTTTAGTACTTCTTTATTGTACTTTGTATGGGAAAATAACTGATGTATATACCTTGTTTCAAAATCTAAGATATTTTATGTAAACAAAGTGGATAACAGCAAACCCTAATTTGAGATCGAAATTTGTTTTACTTATTTTGAATGAATAATCTGATAATCTTGAATTATTGAACTGTTTTTAAGCTTTTACTTTTGCATCATTGTCATTCTAAACAAATTTAGACTGAGCCAAAGTTTTTTCGTGCATTTAATTTTCTTAGACTGGGAACACTGCAGGGTTTCAAAACTTTTTGTGCAATCGCTACCATTTTGTTATTTGCTATAAAAAACAAGTGAAAAATGTTTTGGGCAACTGGCATGTCACTTTGTCAATGACTTTTGGTGACATTGCTTTGTTTACATAAAATATATATGATTAAGGAACAGGGTATAGCAAGTGTTATCTTTGAGGTTATATCTATAATTTTAAAGTTATAGATATCCAAATGGTGGAAGGGTTTAAAAATCTTATTTAGGTAGACTCTAATTCTTTAATGGTTCTTAGATTTGTGTCTATGGATAGATACTCTTAACACTTTATTGAACAGTAAATAAATTATTATAGACTCTAAAATAAGTAAAAAATGTTCCCTCTAAACTTTAGAGGGAATATTTCTTAAATTAGAAGTATCGACGGCCTTAACATTTCTTCCAGGCCACTACACAAGCTATTATAGATGAAAGTGTGTTTATTATGAATTTACAACTTATAATAGTAGCGGTTACTTACCGGCCTACAGTTTATAGCGATAAAAGTATCCGTCCTTCCCAGGGTTCAAACCATCTTGAAACAAAAACTACATCAAGATCTGTTCAGTTGTTTAGTTATTAAAAATTTAAACAAACGGATTGAGTTACTTTCGGTTTTATAATATTAGTATGCATGGATATGGATAGACTTAAAAGTACTGCTGATTTTTATGAGTTATATGGTGGAATTTTAATTTAATTGCTAAGTTAAGCCATGTTATATCATATTTAGCTTGCCTCACACTTTCTATTCACTTTTACTAACTATTTAAAAATACTTAAGTAGGTTATCAACAAAAAGATTTAAATAACTAGCCTTAAAGCTAAAAAAAACACGGCTGCTCTGCCAAAAAAGAATTTATGCCAATAAATTATATGCAAATTGGAATGCGCTTATCAAGAGGCCTTCAGTTTGATACCCATATTGTAAAATATGAAGTTTTTTTTTCGCATTTGAAAATGGAGCCATACTGCCGCCAAAACGAATTAAAAAAAAAAATTGCCCGTGTTACTTGGGGGATGTAAGGAGTCTAACGATACCCCATGTACGTCTAAATCTGTTCAGACATTTATAAGTTATAGAGAGATAGATAGATGAACTCTTTATTGAAACACCACAATACAGAAATATACAATTAATAAACTTAATCACAATTGGCGGTCTTATCGCTTAAAGCGATCTCTTCCAGGCAACCGTGCATGGAGAGGATTAACATATACAAATTATGTAGTTTTTCTTACAACAACGATGTACAACATAAATATGTCTACTTAAATAGAAATGACAACTAAATACAAAAACATAACAACCACACAAATATATACACCGTTTACTTGACTTTTAAAGGCATCAATAGAAGGTGCACGTTTAATTTTAACTGGCAAATCATTCCACAATCTAACTGCTTCAACCGTAAAGGAATGATCATCCATAGAATGAGGTCCTATGTATGGGAGTTTGTAGCAGTAAGTTCTCTGATGACCTTAAAAAACGAGAGTGTGAAGGAAATCAAAACGTTCGTTGAGATAACGTGGCGAAGAAGGATGAAACAAAATAGAGTAAAGGAGGGACAATATATGAGCATTCCGACGTTGACGTATGGGAAGCCACTTGAGCTTTATTCGAAATTCGGAGACATGGTCATATTGCGTAATTCAAATATGAACCTAATACAAAAATTTAGCTGGTCCTCCGAAAGGTCAAGATAGCAGACGTCACAGTAGTCAAGAATAGGGAGTAGGAGAGACTGTGCGCAAGTCGCGCAATCTTAGTGGTCGTTGGTAAAAAGTTCCGAAGCCTACGTAAAGATCCTGCGGAGGCGAACATTTTACGGCTAGTAGCTGACAATTGAGGGCCCCACGATAAACATCTGTCAATTGTAATTTCGAGACTCTTTACCGTATCACTAAAAGGTATAACGACTCCTTCAAACAAAACTCGCGGAAGAGAGTCCCAATCGATTTTACAAATCATACGGGAACTACCTACATTAATCACTTGCATCTTGAGAGGGTTAACTTTAAGGCCGTAAGCTTTGTTCCAGTCTGATATTAATATTAAGTTATGGTGGAATAAAGAAACTCACATACTTTCACACAAACAAACATACATGAATCCTAAAAACTATTTTTTTGGGCAGTCGTGTAAAAAGAAGGAGTTCTCACCGCCAAACAAACAAGTGAAGCATAGCAAATGACAGTCGCGTAATGTGTGCGTAAGTGGATAATATGTGGTGTTTTGTGGTTGACACACAATTTCACTACAAAACAATTTTAACACGATTAACAAGGACAGTATTAACACGACTAACAAGGACGAGATCTTGCTGTGATGTGACGGTCGATCGGCCGTGTGTGCGTGAGGCTTGTGCGTACGAGCGGATCGACATATTTCAAATGCTCAATTCGTACAATTTAGCCACAATTTATTGATATCAATTGTACGAAATGCTGATTGTGTACAAATCGATAAGTTGAGCGAATTTGATAAATAAAGAAGCAAGAACATTTTTGTACGTATTGATAATATGTCAATCAAAATTCTGTACAAACTACTAAATAAACACGAATTGTACGAATTGAGCATTTGTACGGATGGCGATGCTTTCAAACGTAGTGGTAGAACAGCGACAGCGGCCAGATGATATAGAGAAGGTGGCAGGAATGACCAGATGAGTGCAGAATGGTACAAGGGCAGGAGTCTTATACCCAGCAGTGGGCTTACTTTCTGACCATGATGATGATGATTATTAGGATGAGATGATTTCATTCAACGTATAATCGTCAGCCTATATTCGTCCACTGCTGGACGTAGGCCTCTCCTAGTCAACGCCAGTGAGCCCGATCTTCGGCTCTCTTCATCCAGTGCCTGCCAGCCGTTTTTCGCAAGTCATCACTCCACCTGCCGGCGGGCGCCCTGCACTACGCTGTCTCCACTCTTTTAGCTCATCTACTCTGTAGGACAGAATCCGAAATCAAGGATTGCTTTAGAAATAATGTAAAAATAAGTAATAGTTTAAAAAACACGCTTTATCATCACGCTACATCGCCCTCCTCCCTCCCATTATAGCTAAGAACCATCTCGTTTACCTCAGCTTTCAAATATAAAAAAACTCGCAGCTAAATCGGACCATTCGTTTGGAAGCTACGATTCTCACCCCCTTTTCTCGCCCCTCCTCCCACCCCATATAGCTAAGAACCATCTCGATCACATTAGCTTTCAAACAAAAAAACCGCATCAAAATAGGTCTATTCGTTTGGGAGCTTTTTTATGAGGATGCCACAAACAGACACACACACACACACACACACACACACACACACACACCCTCAAACACAAAATAAACAAAGTAATATGAGCCGACTTCGAAAAGTTTGCAGATTTGAATTTAGCGGTACGCTTGGTTGCAGTGAATGAAATGCTTGCGTGTTTTAAGGTAAATCAGCGCAATCTAGTTACATTGGAGGCAGAACTTTGATTTGTTTGGTTTATGCGCTGGAGTTGTTGACCAATCTCAATCACATTAGCTTTCAACCAAAATAAATTACGAAAACACACACACATACAGTGATAGACACTCTAAACTTATAAGACCCGTCTCTTTGTTCGGGGGTTAAAAATGTAAAACAGTAAGCAGTTTGGTTACCAATAAAACAGCCGCTAGAGGTTGTTTTTTTATGAGGGAATGTAAATTATAAATGATAATTTATTTCTTTTTTAAACATGCACATCAGGTAAAACTAACAAAATTTACAAAGTAAAAAAAAAACAAAGTTCTTCTGTAGTAAGTAAGTCTGACAGAATTCTTTTCTGTTTTTGAGTTTTTTCTAAATTATTCGAATTGGAATTATTGTGACCTATTTTGTTGTAACGATTTGACGGTTTACTTCAGAAAAAAAGACAATTTAAAAAAAATCAAAGAAATTGTAAAAATAACGCATAAAATATGTAAATGCATAAAAATATGGAACAAAACATTTCAAGAAGTGCGTGATTTCGATCCACGCACGTCTGGATTGGCAGGCAGAAATGGTCCCACTAAACCAGACAGTATAGTGGCGACAGGGTCGAAATTATGATATCCTTTTAATGTTTTATTTATATTAAATTTAAATTACCATAACTTTGAATACCTATCCCGCAGAAACCCTATATTTTTTGGGGATAAAAAGAATCAATAATTTTAATACATAATATGTACTTCGACTGTGCCAAGTTACATCAAACACCGTCCAGTAGTTTCAGCGTAATATGTTTTCTTTTAAATAACTTTCAACCCTTATCCTGCGGGAACTCATGTTTTTTTCGGGATAAAAAGTATTCTAAATGTTAATCCATAACATAACCTATGATTGTGCCAAGTTGCATCAAAATCCATTCGGTAAATGAAACTAACGGTTACAACAACTTGTTGAACTAACGGGTAACACGCATCACGCTTCAGCAAAGAGACAGACAGACAAAAATTAAAAAAATATCCTTATTGCACTCTATATCGATTTTGAAGTTTATCTAAATTATAATTTTCAAAAAATATTTAATGTACAGATTTAGCCCAGTTACAGTTTTATTATAGTAAGATAGAAGATAGATAAGCCTATCTATGTAGATTGATGTACTTGTATGGAGGTAATACCTACTGGCAGGTACCTAATAGTCAGTAACCAGAAAAACTGTCGAATTTTCGTTAGGAATAGATAGGTAGGTAGATAGATAACTCTTTATTGTGCACCAAAAATTTACATCCACAAATTAACTAAAACTAGAGGCTCTGTGAGACTTCGCGCGTACACACTTTTTTGCAATCTAGCGGTGCACAGTAGCGCCATTAGTTACCTAACATTAATAACAAGGTGCTCCATCAATCCCTACCTTGCGGGTAAAGGGCTGATTCCACTGGCAGAAACCTAAAAATGGCAAATTTACTGTATTTTGAGGAGCTATTCTGCTCATCACGTCGAAGATCCTCATCATATCTTTACCAAACTTGTATGAGACTAATTTAAAGTTACTACCTTTCAAATAAAAAAGAACCATCGAAATCGGATCTAATAAGGCGGAGATATTCAGTACCCCTCTTTTTGGGGGAAGTACCCACCTAATCAAAATACCCCGACGAATAAAAAATTCGTTTAACCTGTATACCAATTTTCGTCTAGATCGGTTGAAGAATGCAACCTGTAGAGGAGAACAGAGATCCGGACGGACAGACATCCGGAGTAATCCGGACATACGAAAGCATTTTTGCCCAAGCTGAAAAGGAGATGCTTCACACGCGCTTTGCTCTCGCTCGGTCAACTAAAACTTATGAAAAATTATTGTACAACCTACCTAGGTATAGGTAGGTTGTATAATAATTTTATCTAGGTAGGTAACCTATAGGTAGGATTCTTTCGCAGCGTAGTCAGCAAAATCGATCAAGTTAGGCGTTATCATTTTTATACGCTTTATATTAGCTTCACTTGTATGTTTGTATATTTGTATGTTTGTAACCGACTCCTTTGGACGCTGTTTTGACCCACTTTAAACGGTCAGATTTCATTCAAATTTTGCACACCTCTCAAAGACCAACGATAATGCAATAATTCGAAAAAAAAAAAAGAAAAAAAAAAAAAAAAACAGGCATCACGCTTCAGCGTGATGCGTGTTACCCGTTAGTTCAACAAGTTGTTGTAACCGTTAGTTTCATTTACCGAATGGATTTTGATGCAACTTGGCACAATCATAGGTTATGTTATGGATTAACATTTAGAATACTTTTTATCCCGAAAAAAACATGAGTTCCCGCAGGACAAGGGTTGAAAGTTATTTAAAAGAAAACATATTACGCTGAAACTACTGGACGATGTTTGATGTAACTTTGCACAGTCAAAGTACATATTATGTATTAAAATTATTGATTCTTTTTATCCCCAAAAAATATAGGGTTTCTGCGGGATAGGTATTCAAAGTTATGGTAATTTAAATTTAATATAAATAAAACATTAAAAGGATATCATAATTTCGACCCTGTCGCCACTATACTGTCTGGTTTAGTGGGACCATTTCTGCCTGCCAATCCAGACGTGCGTGGATCGAAATCACGCACTTCTTGAAATGTTTTGTTTCATATTTTTATGCATTTACATATTTTATGCGTTATTTTTACAATTTCTTTGTTTTTTTTTAAATTGTCTTTTTTTCTGAAGTAAACCGTCAAATCGTTACAACAAAATAGGTCACAATAATTCCAATTCGGATAATTTAGAAAAAACTCAAAAACAGAAAAGAATTCTGTCAGACTTACTTACTACAGAAGAACTTTGTTTCATTTTTTACTTTGTAAATTTGATAGTTTTACTTGAAGTGCATGTTTAAAAAAGAAATAAATTATCATTTATAATTTACATTCCCTCATAAAAAAGCAACCTCTAGCGGCTGTTTTATTGGTAACCAAACTGCTTACTGTTTTACATTTTTAACCCCCGAACAAAGAGACGGGTCTTATAAGTTTAGGGTGTCTATCACTGTATGTGTGTGTGTTTTCGTAATTTATTTTGGTTGAAAGCTAATGTGATTGAGATTAGTCAACAACTCCAGCGCATAAACCAAACAAATCAAAGTTCTGCCTCCAATGTAACTAGATAGCGCTGATTTACCTTAAAACACGCAAGCATTTCATTCACTGCAACCAAGCGTACCGCTAAATTCAAATCTGCAAACTTTTCGAAGTCGGCTCATATTACTTTGTTTATTTTGTGTTTGAGGGTGTGTGTGTGTGTGTGTGTGTGTGTGTGTGTGTTTGTGGCATCCTCATAAAAAAGCTCCCAAACGAATAGACCGATTTTGATGCGGTTTTTTTGTTTGAATGCTAATGTGATCGAGATGGTTCTTAGCTATATGGGGTGGGAGGAGGGGCGAGAAAAGGGGGTGAGAATCGTAGCTTCCAAACGAATGGTCCGATTTAGCGGCGAGTTTTTTATATTTGAAAGCTGAGGTAAACGAGATGGTTCTTAGCTATAATGGGAGGGAGGAGGGCGATGGGGGTTAGGATCGTTGATCTCAAACAAATGGACCGATTTTGATGCGGTTTTTTATGTTTGAAACTGATGTGATCGGGATGGTTCTTACCTATATGGGGCGAGAAAAGGGGGGAGTTTCGAGAAAAAGGGGATGAGAATCGTACCTTTCAAACGAATCGACCAATTTAGCTGCGGTTTTTTATTTTTCAAAGCTGAGGTAAACAAGATTTGTCTTAGCTATAATAGGGGGCGAGGGGGGGGAATATGTTGAAGTTCGTAGCTCCCAAATGAATGGACCAAATTTGACGTAGTTTTTTATGTTTTAAAACGGTTGTGATCGAGATAGTTCATCATGTTTCTTTGCTATATGGGAGGGGGGGGAGGAGTTGAAAAAAGGGGGGGGGTGAGAATCGTATCTTTCAAACCGAATGGACCAATTTAACTGCGGGTTTTTGTTTCAAAGCTGAGGTAAACAAGATGTTTCTTAGCTATAATGGGGCTTTATGCTCGCTTCGCTTCGCTCGCGTCTTCGTCTTCTAACCTATCACGATCATGTCGGATCACCACTGAAGGTTGTTAACACAGGTAGGCAGGTACCTATATTGGTACTTTTGGTACTGGAATAACTCAAAGGATCATTATATCCCAGAAAAACTACCACGCGAGCAACGCTGCGGGCACAGCTATAGGCAATAATAACGTAAAAGTCTGTACAAAGAAGATAATTTAAAAAAATTGTACTGAGTTACTGAACAAGAATAAAACATTTTTAAAATTCGTGTCTGTCTGTTTGTTTGTCTGTATGTTTGTGCGCGCATCACGTAAAAACTATTAGACCGATTGCGATGCAGTTTCAGTTTTGGATAGCTTAGGGTTCGACCAAGACCTGGGGTACTTGGTATCGTAATCCAATGATTAGATGCCGAGCAATCGATAAAAAACTTTTTAACGGCTGAAGGAATTTGGATCAAATGTTTATTTTAGGTCTTGGAATAGCACATAGACACAGAATAAATAATAGTACAAGACATAGAGTACTTTTAACCTAGAGAAATGACCACGCGAGCAAAGCCGCGGGCACAGCTAGTACAAGATATAATTAGGTTTAGACGTGACCATGACTCAGGTCGTCAGCCTCCAGCATGAATTAAAATTTACCAGTAACGTCTTCTAGCTGTTAACCATAGATCAATTATAGAAATGATTTATCTATGCTGATATCAGACAGTTCAATTATTTTGCAATTAAAAGGTAGCTGTTTTTTTCGGTCTACAGATAACTAGCTAGCAACTGACAAGCCAATAAACCTTCAAATAGGATATAAAGGCAGGTTTACGGATGTAGTTCCTTGAGTCTCTCTAACTCACGCATGTATGATTAATGGTCTGCAGTCAGAATCAGAAATAATAACGTATAACTGAGAATGTGATGTAAAGCGCTAAGATGTTTTGATACTTACAATTCTTATTAAGTAGGTACTCTCAACTTTATCTAGGTACCCTATGAACAAAATGTAAGTTCTATAAAAATAATTAAATAAAAAACAGGACTGCCCGCCAATACCGAACTAAAAGTCATAAACAAGAGATAAATAAAATTGACATTGCAGATGGGGGACCGTTCCGTGGAACACTTAATTAGAGCGCTCCCCGTCTTAATCTTAATTAAAACGTCTATCTGTTTAGCCGCTAACTCCTCCTAAACCACGCAACGGATTTTGACGCGGTCTTCACCATAGCGGAGTGATGGTCGAGTGTGCGAGATCTTCACATTTTTCTGTTTTTTTTTCTTTCTAAATTACTCCCGTGCGTAACAGGGGCAGGTCGCTACTATTGCCTTAGCCTTTTCCAAATGACCAAGACCTATCCGTCGACCTATAAAATTATAATTACATAAATTCAAGTTCACGATCAGTCTTCAAGAAAGTTTTAACGTAGGTAGTAGGTACGGTACAGTGAAGCGCTAAAGTCACTTAACACTTGCAACTTTTAAACTTTATCACCCGACGTTTGTTTGTAGATTTATGTTCGCGGTTGTACTTAAGTGAACATTTTACTATTATGGGCCCCAGTTTTAAAGAACACTTGAAGGTTACCGGTGCGGTTAAGTGCTAGACTTCAGTTTGAACATGCATTTTAAATGTACCACTGTGTTATTGGTGTTGATCTTGTTTGCTACCGAAGGTAAGTCACGTATAATATAATAAAACGTTTTGAAATGTCTAAGAAGTAAATGACACGATTCGATGTTTTCGACTTGATCTTATAGATTACCTACCCTTAGACTACCTACTGCTATTAGAATTTACAAAATTAAATTTAGAATTTAAAGCCCCGCTGTCCCGCTGTCCCGCTTTAGAATCCAGTCGCGCGAATTTGGGTTGGCTGAGGGTTCTATAATTTAGGGAAGAGATTTGACTTCTCTTTCTAATGGTGCCACTCATAGCCCGAGGCAAGACATTTTTATCATTTTAGGGGATAGTCCTTCCCCCCCCCCCTCTTATCCAACCCCCTCGCTCTCCTCAATTCGTGCGACTGTTTTCTACAGCAACCCCAAATTTATGCCTGCTTAGCAAAAACATTATTTGATTAAAAGTAAAAATTCGGATGATGCAGTGGATGGGCACATCGTTTTTTTTATTAAAGCGGTAGTATTTGTTTTTCTGTTACCTTTTCACAACTAAACGGCTGTACCGATCTTGATGAATTTTATAATTCGATGTTTTCGACATTAAACACGTGAGTCATAGCCGGTTGTGATATCATAAAAGGGGTCGGATATTCAAGGCTATCGTGAGAGAATCGCCCGCTCTTCATCTTTCATTCTGTGAAACACAGTGTCCCAAGTGGTGGGTTTATGCGAAAGTTAACCTTCGGTGTACTTATCTAACACGAACCTGAACACCAAATGAAAAATTAAACTATAATATGTTGACGGCACTGTCTGCTATTGGCAGGACCTGCTGAGTTTTAATGCTCAGGTTTGAATCCTGGCCGGAGCAAACGTTCTTATTTGTGTGATAAGCATAAATGTTTGTTCTTGGTTCATGAATGTTTATGGTGTGTTTATGTCCGAGGTAGTATAAGTATGGGTGTGGGATGTTATTTATTTGAATAACAACTCATAGATACTTGAACGTGAAGTATGGAGTTTAAAACTAAACCCACAGACTGATCTACTATGCAGGAACATTGTAGGTACCTACAATGTTGCCGAACAGGTCACCACCGCCGCTGATGACCGTTTTGAACTTGATGGAATAAATTATAAATAAGTAGAGTCCGTCTAAGCGCTCCTCCTTTTTGTGCGTATTTACCTACCAATGGTGTTCTAGAAGTATAATCATAAGAAACGGGATATTTACCATGGATACTTTCTTCGATTTTAGAAATTTCGTTCTTAATACGCGAGGTGATACTGTCGCGATCGAGTCACGAAAGTGTGAACAATGGTAGGTACTGGGCCCCAATTCTACTAAAACATTTGTAATGACAATTGTCAACAATTTTTGCATTTTTTTCCGTTTTACCTCTTAAAAGTGGTAGAAGCGTAAATTTTGTAGAAATTTTCAATAAAATAAACATAAAAAAAATATAACTCAAATTGCGAAAATTTTCACAAAATTTTCGTTTCTACCGCTTTATAGAGGTAAATGTAAAATGCGAAAATTGTTGACAGTTGTCATTACAATTGTTTTAGTAGAATTGAGGCCCTGGTTTCGCGCGTAATAAAAACTATTCCACCCGCAGTTACTTCAGTTATCCGTGATCACGGCGCTTGCGCAACAGTGCCGAAATATCGGGAACTCGGTACAAGTAGTAATATCCGTGGTAAATATCCTTAGGATTATAGTTCTACTGTTTTTGTGACCATGTCAGCTTTAAAAAATACAATAATGTTCTATAAATAATTATACAAAAATTAATTGATACCTATATAGGCACGAAATCCAAACAACCGGCGGTGCATGGAGAGGCGCGCAGTTTGTTTAGATTTTAGATGGACTCTACCTCGTACCTAGATAATTCGAAGAATAATATTTGAACTGGAACTTGCAGCTAACAGCCATTTCTACCTAGCTCGAGTGATTCAAGGATCCCCGACCACCATAGACCGGTACCCCATACTGGCTCAGTTACTCCTCGACGCGTGGGACACACAACAGTTTGCACAGTATTGCGCAGGAGTCATTCTTACAGCGCGCCACGTGATATCTACGGCTCACTGCTTTCAGTACAATGCGAATACAGGAATAGAGTAAGTACTTAGCTACACATTTATCAGTAGCGCCATCTAGTTACCTTATTGTAAAACTAACATTAATAATCAAAGTGTTTCATCGATCCCTACCTAGTGGGTAAAAGGGGCAATGACCCGTCCATCCATCGGCTTCACCCACTAGTGGGTGCACGGGTAATTCACATTTACCCCTTCACTCACTGCACTAGAGTTGGAACGGGCTGATTCCACTAGTAGAAACCTAAAAGTGAGCAATTTACTGCATTTTGAGGAGCTGTTCTGCTCATCACACCGAAGATCCTCATCGGATCTTCATCAATTTTTTATGAGAGCACTAAAGGTAAATAAAAAGTACCATTGAAATCGGATCTAATAAGCCGGAGATATTCTGTAGCTCCCTCCCCCAATCAAAAACCCCCACGACAAAAAAAAAACCCGTTAAATACCAAGTCTACCAAGTTTCGTCTAGATCGGTTGAGAAATGCGACCTGTAGAGGAAACAGCCGGATAGCTTGAAATATATTTACGAAAACATTTTTGCCCAAGCTGAAACGGAGACACTTCGAATTGACACTGGCATTGTAACTGTGTTGTTCCGCCTCGAAACAACTCGTAATAGGCGTACCAGACGTTCTGACTTGGCTGACACGACCTACTTCGGATATACTATATACTACATACATACATACACACATCTACATACTACATTCTACATACTATATATAGTTTATTCTGTGATAAGGGCTCATCATCATCATGTCAACCTTTAGAAGTCCACTGCTGAACATAGGCCTCCCCCAAAGATCACCATGACGAGCGATCTTGTGCCACCTCCATCCACCGCCTTCTTGCGATGGTCCTGTGATAAGGGCTAAAACCATCTAACTAGTCGATATCCAAAATAGGTACTTGGTCGCGTCACAGCCATGTTAGAGTCTCTGGTAACGCTATAAGACCTCGCAGTGTAGGTATTTTATTTCGCAAGTGCATCACTCATATTGTAATGCGAATAACCCTGTCTCACTATCTGTTACCTAGTCACGGCTTAACGGCTGAACCAATTTTGATGAAATTTGACAACGAAATAGACGCATCACGCGGAAGGATATTCATGCATTTTTTTAACTTTTTCCTGTGATTAAACAATAGTACCCACTACGTACTTGTACCCCGGAAAAGTGTCCACTCGGAAAGCAGCCGGGTTCGAGGATTTAAGCATTTGAGGAATAGACTGGGTAGTTTCTGCGGATGGTCAAATCAAAAAGGGTCGTTTGCTCAAATGCGCAAAACTGAATTAACGCAAGCTTAGCGAGAACGTATCTATAAATTTCTTAACGAAAAATTTGTTTCACGGACGGGACTCGAAACCGCATCATACGTGCCTCAGCGTGGCACATAAACGCCGTTACCAATTCGGCCTCCGTGACCACTACTGCTGTCCAAGTTTTCCTTCAGCTTTTTAACGTCTTACAAAAACCAAGCTAACCGTCACTGGCTAACTGTCTTTGCTAAGCTAACCAACCAAGGCGGTTAAACTGCATTTAACTTCGTATCTTTAAGATAACGCCTCCCAAAGCGAATGTTTTTATGATTTTTAGCATTAACACCTGTGCCTGCGAGTGCCTGGCACGTGATCCAAATGTTTTCTTTAGAAAATCTTAGATGAGAAGAGTTATTTGTTGCGATTAGGGGCCTTTACAATATTATTAATTATATAACAACAAAACAACATAACATGTTAATCATTATCTTCCAACTTTTAGTTATTCACTACCCAAGTACTGGAAAATACGCGTTGGGTCTACATATCGTACACACGGAGGAACGATCTACAACATAAAATCCATCATCCACCACCCTGACTTTGACAGAAGCTTCTATAACAATGATATTGCAGTGCTGGTACTAGCGAAGCGATTAAATTTCAACAGCAACGTTAGACAAGGAACTCTTATTAAGCAAGGGGTGGAAATCAAGCCTAATTCTATTGCTATGCTCGTTGGATGGGGGGTAACAGAAGTGAGTACAAAAAAGCTTGGTAGGTACCTACCTACTAATAACACTTTATTCTTCTTCTCAGCCTTTGTCATCCCACTGTAGGGCATAAGCCACCTCTTCTTGACGCCAGTCCTTTCGATCTTGTGCTGTCCTCAGAAACTGTTTGCCAGCAATTCTAGTTATGTCATCACTCCACCGGGTCGATGGTTTGCCCCTTGATCTTTTATCTTCCCGTGGCCACCACTCGGTGACTGCTTTGGTCCACCTTCCGTCATTCCGCCGTGCAACATGTCCCGCCCATCTCCACTTAAACTTCGACGAATTTTGATATTCAGCACGCGATCCAACAGCTTGATTCCTAGCATGGCGCGCTCCATTGCCCTTTGGGCTACTTTAATCTTGTGGATGTTCTCCAGCGTAAGCGGCAATGTTTTGGAATTATAAGTGAGGATGGGAAGGACACATTGATTAAAAGCCTTGGTCTTCAAGTTTTGCGGAATTTTTGTCTTGAATATATCGTCAAGTTTTCCAAAAGCAGCCCATCCTAGCCGGATACGCCGACTGATTTCTGCAATATGAGAGTCCTGTCCAAAGGATAAACGATATCCAAGGTACATGTACTCGTCTACAACTTCAACCTGGTTGCTATCTGCGAGCACATGAAATGTTGGCACTAAAAGATTGGTGCCAACATCTTTGTCTTGGACACGTTCATCCTGAGGCCGACCCTCAGAGAAGCCTCTTGCAGTTTTTCAAGAATACTTGTCAAATCGTCGACGTTTTCAGCCAGGAGCATTAGGTCGTCAGCGAATCGCAGGTGCGTCATGTGATTGCCGTTTATGTTGAGTCCTCTCATGCTCCAGTCTAGTGTTTTCATAAAGTCTTCCAACTGATTCGTAAAGAGCTTAGGCGAGAGAGTGTCACCTTACCGCACTCCCTGTTTAATATAAACGGGGATCGCGGTAAGTTTGCTGTAAGCAAACTGCTGCTGTTTGCGGTAAGCTGGTAAGTTTGTGCATGCGCACCTGCAAAGTTTCAGAGTTGTATAGCTTCCGGAGGATATCCACATATCTTTTGTCAATATTGCATCCATGGAGAGATTGAAACATGGCTCAAGTGTTCGACATTGGCGAAAGCCTTTTCATAATCAACAGAGGCGAAACACATAGGCTGGTTGTACTCCCTACTCTTCTCCATCAGCTGCCTGCCAGCATGAAAGTGGTCTACAGTTGAGTATGCACTCCGGAAGCCTGCTTGCTCTACTCTACTTGATAATCATCGAGGATGCGGGATAATCTATTGCACAACACTTTCGCGAACAACTTATAAATTTGAGAGAGGAGACTTATAGGCCTATAATTATTTAATTTTGTCTTGTCGCCTTTTTAAAATAAGATTGTAACAGTGGCATTTTGCCACGATTTTGGTAATTTGCAGTCACATAGCACTTTGAAAGAGTTTTGTAAGGGGTTTCAGTAAATGGAGACCGCCCACCTGCAGCATCTCTACGTATACCCTATCTTCACCAGAAGCTTCACCCCTTTTCATTTCGTCTAATGCAAAGCCGATTCCATCTTCCGTATTGGGAGGCAAGGCGTCTTCCTCCAACCGTTCAACTGGCTCTGCACTGGGGTCTCTAGCTTCTGATCTTTCAGGTTCTGCCCCTTTCGATGCATAAAGGTCCGCGTAGAACTCTTCAACAATGCTAATGATTTGGTCTCAGTCAGTCACAATATTACCGAAGCTATTGGAAAGTTTGTTAATTTCCGATTTAATTGTGTACAATTTTCTTTGAAATACTTTAGGTCCCCTTTGGTTTTTAATCGTATTTATTATAGTTTTAGTCTTGTGAACTCTAGTATCTTTCCTTATGGCTTTCTGGATAATTTTGTTCATGTTTTCTATTTCTTTTAAATCGGTTGCAGTATTGTTGGGCACGTAATAGCACTGTTAGGCTAATTAATAATAACCCTAAATTAAATGCGAAAGTACCTCTCTCTCTCTCTCTCTCTCTCTCTCTCTCTCTCTCTCTCTCTCTCTCTCTGTTAGTTACCCACTAAGCATTAAACTTACAATAAGTTACAGTAAGTTTGCTGACTACGCATTTGCTAGTTTCAAATGTAATGTAACAGAAACATGGCAGTTACATTCAGCATATTGTTAGTTTGAACCTCACTAAAAATATTAAAACTTATGTCACGGCAATGTTACGAATAAAAGTTAATATTATGCCTTTGCAGCAATATCAGTCCTAAACTTCATAAAATGACAATATATAACATTTCTGCAATAAAATAATTGTGATGTTGCGGGTATTACATTGCAGCAATGTTAAAGTAGATACATCACTGCTGAATATTGCTTGTAAGTTACAACAGTGGTATTAAAGCAACATAAAGCAAAGTTTCTTTTGTGATATTACTTTTAAAACTTATTTACAACGTTACAAAACTGGTCCTTCTGTAACTTCGGCTACGTAATATTGTAGAGCGCAAATATTCTCAATTCTATGGGAAAGTTATTTAATTACATTGCTAGAATTTATTTTGTGTAATATAATATTTATAACTTGTGTTGATGTCACAATCTGACCTCTTGCTAAATTGCCTACCTTTTCACGAAAAATTACTGAACCGATCTTGCTGAAAAGGAAATACTCGTAATGTAGGAAAGCGATGATACAGTTTATCTGATTTATAAGATTTATAATAATTTAATAATTAAAATTGCAGATGGATGGCCACCAGCCTGAACAACTACAGCAAACAACAATGTTTACAATAGATCAGAATGTTTGCAAACAACGGTACAGCACCATTCAAGCAATGGTTACAAGTTCTATGATGTGTGCTGGAAAGTTAGACGCAGGTGGACCTGACGGCTGCTTCGGGGACTCGGGAGGACCGCTGATATACAAAGGCCTTGTTGTAGGACTTGTGTCTTTTGGATATTCGTGCGGACATCGATTTTATCCCGGCGTTTATACAAAAATATCACACTTCACAGATTGGATAGTTAAAACGATTTTTTCGGATAAATAAACGTACCTACCTACAATTTATTACCTATTTAAATGTTTGTACTATAGCAACATCCCTATTAAATGCCTGCCAGCTGGCAGCTTCACATTCACACTTGGATTTCGGTGGGAAAACGTAGTCGAGACGTAAACTTTGCTTTGAATTATTTTCTCAAACTTGTGTTGCTCCGAATGTGTATTATTGGTGGAATATTAACTACGATGTGTTCATTAACGTGCACAAGTGAGGGAAAATTAAACAAATGCGGAAACACGTGCCATTTCATGTTCTCTCTGAAAGTCCTTAGGAAGTTTCAGCAAAACTCCACCACTTTACTAAATCGTGTCTTTGACTGTGACTTGACTAGACTTTTGACTGACTGGGACGTCTATTAGACATTTCCTTCGCCTTTGGTCGTTGTGTTAAATCAACCTAGACAGTTACCCTAATTATATTGCACTTAGTGCATAACTTGTTGCAATCAAGTGCACTTATTACAGCGCGTTGAAAGTCGATATTGCTTTGAAAATCTGATTGCTACAAATCGCATTGTCTAAATTACCCTGCAGTGGAAATCAACTGAAGCACAGAATAAAAAATACTGAAATGGAAATGTTCGAATTGAAAACACGGGCGTTTTGGGCAGTTTCGATTGTAATTTTTGTCTTAGCAATGCTTCAAAAACAGAAAAACCATAACATAGGCACAGGTCTATGTTATGGTTTTATGCTATAAATAATTTAAGCTGGAAAGTACAACCGTAGCGTATTATTAGGTGTTATGTGCCATAACCGTAAAGCTTAGTAAATCAACATCCAGTAAGCGTAATTCAACCTCCTTGATCAACATCTTTGGCAAAGAGAAATTATCTTTGGCGCTCGTTCGTCGTTCTATGCTTTTTTTTAATTATTATTTTCCGTATTTTCTACAGATTAAGTATCAGAATGGATAGAGCTATAAAACGTTGCCGCTCCGCCCGGCCATTCGTCTACGCGTTGTCTCGTTTCTTTGTCTTTTACACGGATCTTTTTATAATATTTTATGTATATCTCTTTGTTCAGGAGATGTTAATTTTGACTTGTAAAAGTGCTATTATTTTTGCCTATTTACAATAAAATACTTTGACTTTGACTTTGATCGTCCCCTTGAGTGAATGAGAAAGCTATTGTAAGATTGGCAACCTCGCACTGTCCGTGTGCCTCGTGCCGATTGCTGTCCGTGTGCCTCGTGCATAACATTGCAACCTGTATGCATATAAAGTGTAATCCTAGTGAAATATCTTTGCTAAGACTAGACATTCTAGCTAAATAATAAAACTATGTCGTGTTGAGCTGTGTTTTGTGCATCAAGAACAACAAAAGGAGGAGTAAAAGATCCGGAATTATCATTTCACAGGTATATCTTTACTGGCTATTATTATCTTAATTATTGAAGTTTCAAAGCAAAAGGGTGGGATGATCTAGCCCCCTACTTTTACGCTTCTGTTAAGTGCTGTTTTTTTAGGTTAGAAGGCGAAAAAGGGAGCGAAGCGAAGCAAGGTGCGAAGCGAAGCAAGAAAAAATGACATATCTCAGAGGGTGGGAAGATCTAGTCCCCTACTCTCAGGGGGTTCTTTACCCTCCCTTCTCCCCGCTCCCTCCTTAAATCGTGGGCCAAGTAAGTACAGTGGTCCCTCAAAGTGCCAGGTGTCAAACTAACAAGTGTCAACCTCATGGGTGCAATAAGGAGGGATTTATTTGAAATTTCATTCCTGAAGAAAGGGTGATGGTGGTGGGAAAATTTGCATGCGGGCGACGCAGCTAGTTATTAATAAGTATTTAACTTAAAAAAATAAAATGTTTTGTTGTAGGTTTCCAAAAGGTCTGGAAATCAGAAATCAGTGGATAAAAGCTGTAAGGCGCGAAAGGGAGCCGACTAAATACTCCAGGCTTTGCTCGAAACATTTTAATATATCCAGCTTTGTGACTGGATTGTCAATAAAGAAACTTAAAACAGATGCAGGACCTATAATTTTTGAAGAATATCCTATATATTATCAACCGGTGGATAAAAAAGAAAACAGTGTGAACACAGAAATGAAAACCTGGATTTGACTCCTAGGAAACGGAAGAAGATAGAAGCGTGTGGAGTGAAGTCAGACGATCTTCCTACAACTCCCAGGCGCGCAATGAAAGTTTTAACATTTTCTCATATTTTTCAAGTGTTGGTTGAAGTACCTATTTTACAACAATTTCTTAGGTACTTCAGTACCTAAGAAATTGTTTTATGCCACTGTGTATGCAATATGACTGATACTTTGCCACTTTACTTCGAAGTAACAGAAGTCAGCTTTCCATCAAATGATTGCTTTAGATTGTAGAATTGTAAATAAAGGCACTATTTTTAACGCACTATTAACCGGGCCGGCCACCATGCCGATTCAAATCGTTCAGTGTGCACACAGACGAGAAAACCATATATCTAAAATTCCAAACCCTTTGTTTCGAGTTGCGACATCCAAATTAACGGTTTGCGATATCGGTGGTCATCTATCGTAATATGTATGTCGACACGAACCCCACAATAATAGGGATCTCTACAAATACGATACCAACCGACAAGCTGTTAACCTCCTTTTTAGTCTGTCGTCTGCGGAAATCGTGCAAGTCTCTCTTACGTATTATTGTAAGTATTCCATGTGGTTTGCCTAGCAAAAGTCAAGTGTAACTTATTTTAGATATTATAGCATGCTCCTGTCGAGTGTCAATGTGATAAGTATTTATTAAATTTATTTCGTAATTAAATTGTATTATTTAATAACTTGCCTTACTATGTCTATAGAATCCAAAAAATAAGAAGTTATCGTATTTGCTTATTTTCGTAATTTCTGCTTAGAATCAGCTGGATTTAATACAGTCAAATTAACACTACATGAATCTGTCTGAAAACGTTAAACATTGTTATGATAACAACACTGAAAAACTGCTACATACGAGTATTATGAAATTATTTTTGCATGTTCTGTAAAGTAAATATTTTTAGCATAAATATTATTTCCTATATTTTCATGTTCTGCAGTTTTGTTTAGATATGTTTTTATCGATATGGTCGGCACAAGCGATCACTTCCCTACTCACGCACACTAATGCAGATCTAGAAACTCACGCCAACATAAAATGGACATGCTACCCAAACTTAAGCTCCATCCATTCTGATACTTAATCTGTGTATTTAACCAGCGCCAATTTTCATTACAGAGTCAGTGTCGAGTCCCAGCAATGGCAAAGGAAATGTCTAATAGACAAACCTTATAGCCACTCTAGTTACTCTATGCGAAGGAAATGTCTAATAGACAGGACATGTCATTTCACAACTTCCATGACGCATAGCAACGAACAAACAATGGGCCCGTTCACATAAACGTTCGAGGACGCACGCAAAGAGTATATAAATACTACGTAAGAAGAGACGGGACTGACGTATATTGGAACGGATGTTGTGAATTTTTAAAACGAGCGCTGAGAATAAGTGCAACATAACAAAACGAATGACCATAGATAATAACACTCTATATCGAGCATGTTAGCCAACATGACAAACAGAAAAGGATGTCTGCAAACATAGCACATTTTTATCGATATCGATATATTGAGAAAAAAAACGTATTAGGACTATATAAATTTATATGGGGCTAATAATAATAATATGTTTTTTCTAAGCATATTGTGGTTTTTATTACATACAAAAATAATACATTATATAGTACACAACACAATTTGTGTCTTTTTCCCTTAAAACTAGCAATAGCAGATTAATAGCAGTTAAGGAGTAGCAATTTTTTTTAAATTGGGTTGTTTATTTTTGTTGTCGGTGTTTCGAAAATGTTTGCCACAGAAATATTTAATTCATGCAGCTTTTCGATCGGTATGTATGTCAAGTCCTCTTTATCGGTCACTTGTATCCAGTTTTTGCACCTGAAAATAAGTTTTTTTAATTAAAATTAGATGATTAAGTGGTTTTAGGCTACGCGACATTAGGTATTCTAAATTTATACTTTTACTACGTTTACTATTATATAGTGTGGAATGCAGAAGGACTTAGAATAAGATTAGGAACCATATGTCGAATAACACGTTAGAAAAAATATCGATAACACCGGCACCGCACTAGTTCTAGCAAGGCTATGTTATTTTGTTGAATATTATGAAAGAAAAATCATTAATTTCTTGTACCTAATAGATTACCGAATAGATTTACCACTTACCTATCTTTATTCAGTGGAAATTTAGCCATAAATGTTTGTTTTTGACCCATCGCTCTAACAGATCGCAAACCACAAATTTCGCAAGTTTATAGATCATTGCATAGAAAACTTTCAAACTCAATCACACTATTATTTATTTAATGTAGAAACAAACACCTTCAAAGCATTAAATACATCAACAGACGGTAATTATCACAAAATCAATTTGCCTAATAATTTTGTAAACAAAGTTAAACCACAGAACACATATTCATAGCGAAGGCGTGCAAGAAGGTCATGCATATAGTGAAGTAGAAAAGATAGCCGCCATAGAAATTAGCTCACGTTTGATACAACAGTTATGAACAGTTTTTTACTATGCTGTTTCGCCTGACTGGACGCACGGATCACCCGCGCGTACACTCGAAATCGTTCACGGCGTCGTCCGGGCGTTCGCCTGGGTCATCCGAAAAATAGTAGTGGAGGGGAGGAATAGTATGAAACTGACACTTGACAGTTGTCAGTTGTATGTGGACGTCCAAAGTCGTTCACGATCTCCGGATGATCGAGCGATAATCGCACGGATGATTCGAGCGTGTAAGTGAACACAGCCAATTAATTAAAAATGGCCGACCTCATAGTGATGTGACCCAAAGCAATGTATCAGATCGAAAGACTTTGTATCGATTTTATAAAAACTTTACGTAAAGTTTTTATAATATAACGTCAAAGCGCTTTTATGAAATGGATGTCGAGATTTTAGTGTCCGCTGTGATTTATTTGTTTACCGCATCTTTAGAATCATATGTATAACTGTACGTGTCCTATTATTAATTATATTACTACATCTTCTTACTGTGACCCTACTTCACAAGCATCATCATCATCATCAAATCAGATCATATGCCGACAAAAGTCTGCAGCAGAAGATTGGCCTCCGCCATAAACGCCACAAGCGGTTGCTCGTAATTATCATTGGGGGGTTTTCCTAAAGTATAAGATTTTATAAAACTTTGTAATATACACACCTACAACTTTGCAATAGAGGTGTATACATACCCACTTATGTAGCTACTCGTATGTACCATCATTTTATCCAAATTATAATATTGTTTACCATCAGACATTCAACATTTATTAGCTGTACCTATTTTCATGAATTACATATATGCATTACCTACATAAATAATAAAACAACAGTAAATTTCACATATATTTATATTTTCCTTGAAATGTAGATTGATTTATTTGATTTATAATTAAAATCAAAATTCCTAATAGCAACGTCAAAACAGACACTTTATAATAACCAAAATGAACACTTTTTCAAGTTAGCTTTTGCTAAGAGCCACAATTTTATCATTCCTATTCCAATGGCAATCTGGCTGAATCTAAATAAGCGAAAAACATCGAAGATCCTACAGCCAACAGATAGCCTTCGTAGTAGTCTTCCTCTTTCTTTTGAATTCATTTCTTGGTATTCTAAACAGAACATTGCAAATTATTATAATTATATTACACATATTAAAAAAAAACTACTTTGTACAGATATACAGGTAGCTTAAATAAGGCCTCCACAGGTGGCCCTAGCCGTGACCCACAGGTGATTCTCGGGCGCGTGAGATTAGCTTTCATACGAGATGAGGGGAGACCCCCCACACGATGAACCGACGACATTGTAGCCATCGCAGGAAGTCGGTGGATGGAAGTGGCACAGGATCGCTCGTCATGGCGCTCTTTGAGGGAGGCCTATGTTCTGCAGTGGACTTCTAAAGGCTGACCTGATGATGATGATGATGATGACGAGATGAGGTCATGTCTTCTTTACATCGAAAATTTGTTCGATAGATGGGACGTCATCTTGTATGAAACTAATCTCATAGCCCGAGAATCACCCCCTGATGTTCGAGCGTATCTTAAAAAAACGCATACAAGTATATGTCAGTTCTTATATTTTAAAAAGCAACGTACTTAATTGTACATGACTAGCATTTTACTACAAAGACCTGCAGCCCAATTCCATAACTTGGCTACAATCGGATTATCACTTTTTTCATAGCAAATTCGACTCTATCGCAAGGCATTAGTGGCTGCGATACTGGGAATTCGATTGAAGCCAAGTTATGGAATCGGGCTGCTGAAGTAGGCATTCAGTCCGTGATACTGAATATAATAGTAAACGTAGGTAAGTCGTAAAACACAACTTTGAGTCCTTGTCTCTACAAAATTTACCTATAATGGTTCTGAGACAGATATGTACATCTATACTTATAATAAAACTGTAACGGGTCCAATTCTGTACATTGAAGATATTTTGAAATTTTCTTTTGGAGGGTACTCTATATTCGATACTGAAGCCAAAACTATACTTTTTTTTCATTTTTGTCTGTCTGTCTGTCTGTCTGTATCTTGGCTAGGCATCACGCCGCAACTACTGAATGAATTAAAATGAAACTTGGTATGATTTGAGTTCATACTACGAGGTAGGACATAGGCTACTTTTCATCCCGAAAAATGAAAGGGTTCCTGCAGGATTGGGGTTGAAAGTTATTTCAAAAAACACTTACCACTCTGAAACTACTAGACGGATTTTGATGCAACTTGGCACAGTCATAGTTTATATGATAGGTTAAAATGGAGGATACTTTTTGACCCGAAAAATAAAGTGTTCCTTCGGGATAATGTCCAAAACTCTGTAAATTGAAGATATTATGTAAATTTTTTTGGAGGACTTTCTATGTTTTTTACTGTATTTTAAAAAAAAAAACTGTGTGTCTGTCTCGGTCTGTCTGTCTATACCTTGGCAGTGCACCACGCCGAAAATACTTAATGAATTCAAATTAAATTTGGTATGATTTGAATTCACACTTCGAGGTAGGACATTGGATACTTATTATCCCAAAAAAATTAAGTGTTCCGGCAGGATAGCGGTGGAAAATTATTTAAAAGAACCCTTAGCATGCTGAAACTATTCAACGGATGTTGATGCAACTTAGCACAGACATAGTTTTTAAGATAGGTGAAAGTTATGGATACATTTTTTCCCGAAAAAATAAAGGATTCCTGTGGGATATGGGTCCAAATTATGTACATTAAAGATAGTGTTTCTTTTTATGGTACTCTATATTCTATTATAAAGCATAAACTGTATGTTTTTATATTTATATCTGTATGTCTGTCAGTCTGTATCTTAGCCGCGCATCACGCCGCCGGAACAGTAGGATAA
Source organism: Alsophila aescularia (assembly GCA_946251855.1). Classification (NCBI taxonomy): domain Eukaryota; kingdom Metazoa; phylum Arthropoda; class Insecta; order Lepidoptera; family Geometridae; genus Alsophila; species Alsophila aescularia. The sequence goes on from OX276385.1 coordinate 13,348,699, forward strand.
ATTCAAAAGAAACTTGGTATGATTTGAGTTCGTACCACGAGGTAGGAAATAGGATACTTTACATATCGAAAAGTTTATGGGTTATTATTTAAGGGTTGAAACTTATTTAAAAGAACACGTACCACGCTGAAAGTAATGGACGGGTTTTGATGCAACTTGGCACTGTCTTAAGTTATATGTTGGGTTAAAATTGAGGACACTTTTATCCCGAATAAGCAAAGGGTTTCTGCGGGATATGGGTCCAAAGTTATGTTAATATTTAAGTAATAAAAAATATTTTTTGGATTGTTCTCTATATTCGATACTGAAGCCAAACTGTTTTACTTTTTAATTTTGTCTGTCTGTTTGTCCATATCTTGACCGCGCATCGCACCCAAACTACTAAATGAATTCAAATGAAAAAAATGCTCTTGGGTGCTTAAAAAAGGTATTGAACAATATATTTTTGTTAATCGTGTCCTTCTGTTTGTCTGTATGTTTGTTTGTTCACGCATCACGTAAAAACTATGCAGCCGATCGCAATACGGTTTTCATTGTTAGATAGCTTAGGGTGTGATTTAAATCTGGTGTAATTGGTATCTCAATCCGGTGAATTAAAAGCCGAGCAATTGATAAAGTATTTTTGACGGCTGAAGAAATTTTGTTCAAATGTTGGTATATTGGTCCTGGAATAGCACATTATGGTACTTTGAACCTAAAGAAAATAACACATGTGCGAAGCCACGGGTACAGCTAGTACATCATAAGATTTAAAATCGACAATGCTGTTTAAATCAGTAAAAACAAAATCGATTTATTCCGCTCACTATTATAATTCAATTTTTCTAACGGAGAAATTACTTGAATTTAAGATGAAAACATTTCCTGACTGACTGAATTTCCGCTAATTTTAGTCAAATAATGTTAGAATGTTACCATTTTCCACCTGTAATCCTAGATAACTTATCAATAAACGGTATATTTCACAAAAACATGAAAACATAGTGACTCGCCTTTGAAACGATAATTCGTGGCTTTCCTTCCTTTAGTTTGAGGCGTAGCCTCCTGTAGAGCACTTTACCATGTTCTTCTTTATTATTTTCGTTAAATATTTACTCAAAACACCGCAATATTCTTCAAATTCTTTTCGAATGGAAAAGTACAAAGCTGAAACGTCACAAAAATTGAAAGTAAACCCGTATCATCATAATTTTGTGAAAGTAAACAAAGAATTTATTAAGGTGGTAGTCACCAAAGAGTATACAAATACTACGTAAGAGTAGTCACTTGGTCGGCGTCACAGCATAGACAAGATGTTGTGATGTGTATCCAATGCCCGGTTCAACGGTAAATAAGCCTATTATTTACCGTTGAACCGGGCATTGGATAAAAATCTTACACCGGCTCCTCATGAAGGGAAAATTCTTTACTCTATGACATAAGAAATCTTCCTTTCTCTATGATCGTAGTAGTGTTCTGTGACACTGACGTTTGTTTGACATTTATCATTTGTTTGTCAGTCAAGTCAAATAAATTAAAATTCAGAGATCGATTCCCCATTGAAAATTCATTTAGTTTCAGAGTTTTCTATTTACATTACCGGCTAATTTTGACTCCATATAATGGCCAAACAGATTGTTACTTTTGTAAAGGACTTTTACTACGATCCTTTCAAGTGGTAAGTTTACCTAACCTTACATTTATAATGTGGTAACTGCGCATGTAGTTAATTCTAGGAAAATCTAATATTGTACAACCTACTACGGCTACAAAAGAGGGTGAGAAGTGTTATCTGAGCTAAGAAGCCGATTAACTATTGTATCACTAAATCTGTCTACCTACCTACCTTACAAATAGAATACATGTAGTGCGACAGAGAGGCTCAAGTGGGAACCACTGTGCAAGCTTGGCCCACGATTTTAGGGGGGAGGGTGTAGAACCCCCCCTGAAAGTGAAGGCTCGATCTCCCTGCCCCCGAGATATATGTTTTATAAAATATATATTTTTGCAACTTTTTTCTTATATTTGGATATATTCGCTGCACCATGTCCTTCACCCCCCCCCCCCCCCACCCCCCCCACCCCCCTTTGAAGGAAATGTTGCGCAGCCCCGCCCTTCCCGAGTTTTTATTTTCTTTTTTTTCCGTCCTTACTTTCTAATTTACTTCTAATGCGATTGATTAAAGGTAGGGGCAGAGGTGGGAGGTGAAGGGCTACCCCCTGGTAACTGTCTTCCCCCGCTGAGATGCTTAGTATATGAGATATTTCAGTATTTAATATTTTTTTAATAATATTCTTTACTTTATTTTGCACCAACCTCTCTTGCTCCGTAGTATTTTTTCTCCATCCAAATTGCTGGAAGAGGTCACTTTTAGCATCCACCCGTTATCCACTTTGGTTTTGTACATTTTTTGTTTGTAATTATTTTTATAAACTGGTGTACAATAAAGCATTTTTATAAACCCCCAATCCAAGAGACAGAATTTATAAATTTAGGGTGTGTATCACTATGTATGTATCCGTGTGTCTGGCTGTGGCATCGTAGCTCCCAAAGGGTCCGATTTTGATGCGGTTTTTTATGTTTGAAAACTGATGTGATAGAGATGCTTCTTATCTATAGGGGAGAGTGGGAGGGGGTCGGTGTTTTTTTTTGTGCTTGGTATCATTAGCATGCCAATGAGAGTTATCTGGCCTGAGAGTTCATGATTAGAAACCACGTAATTTGGAGTTAGGTCAGTTCATGGTTCGTTATCACTGTGTAGGACCATGAGGTGGCGAGGTGTAACTTCCTATATTCATTTTGGACATTCAAACATATCAAGGAAGCCAGCACACTGAGTAGAAGGTCAATTTTTATTTTAGTTAGAGTGAGTTTACTGAAAATATAAGTGAAGCAAAGTGTAGTTCCCGCTTCAGCCTTTAAGGCTCTTTGGCATTAACAGTGGACACCCTGAAGCATCTCTTGACCAAACATGCTCATTATTGCATAATATCATGTCTATAAAAAGAATTTGTCCACATATTTTATGTACATTTATCATTTTCTACAAACTTGTTATTCATTCAAACATTTTTTTCTACCTGAAGTGTACTTGTGACCTGCCGTTGGTAGCACTTAATAATTTTAAAATAGGTTTTGGTCACCTGGGGTTCTTATCCCCAATTTGCAAAGATGTATAACTAATTTGTTCTTACATGTTACACAGCTGTGCGTTTATACTTTGATTTATACAATATATATATTCGGGACAATTCCACACCAATTACCTAGCCCCAAACTAGGATACCCTGTACTATGGGTACTAGATAACGGATAAACATACATAGATATGAATATTATAACATCCATGACTCGGAAACAAACATTTCTGCTCATCACACAAATGATTGCACCTTGCAGGATTCGAACCCGCAACAGTTTGATTACGTACCTAGGATCACTAGCCACGAGACCAATCGGTCGTAAAGTACTTATATCAAAAAAGCCTATGGCACTCTTGCGATGAAGACAAATAGATTGATACCTCGCTTGTGAAAATCTGTCCAAGTTTTTAGTTTGAACACATAACCCTTCCCTTGCCTTGCCATAGTCGCGTAAAAATAATAGCATATGACACTCTATACATGAAGACGAATCGATTGACATCTTGCTTGTCAAAATCGGACCAATAGGGGCGACGTTATGGTGGATCATCCACATACCCAATATACATATACTAGCTGTACCCGCGGCTTCGCACGCGTGATCAGTTCTCTAGGTTAAAAGTACTCTATGTACTATTCCAAGACCTAAACAACAACCAATATACCAACATTTGATCAAAATTCATTCATTTTTATCGATTGCTCGGCTTCTACTGATCGGATTGACATACCAGTTACAGTTTTTAAATCAAACCCTAAGCTATCCAACAGTGAAAACCGCATCGCAATCTGTCCAGTAGTTTTTACGTGATGTGCGAACAAACATGCAGACAAACAAACTAACAAACAAAGAGAATGACACGATTTTAAAAAATGTTCTATTCTTGTTCAGTAGCTTATTTTATGTAACCTAGACCATTTTTTAAAAAAATATTTTCTTTGTACGGACTATTTCGTTCCTATTGCTTTATTATAAGTATAGATACATTCATACATACTACATACATACATACACTGTTAAACTCATTACCCTTCCCTTGCTTCGCTGTAGTCGGGTAAAAAGGCTTTCGTCTTTGCTGTAAAAATACGAAAAACACATAGACGTAGTTAAAGTGGGGAAGATAATATGGCATGCTATAATTTTGTATGCAAAACATGGACATTTATTTGATAGAAACTTTTATTATACAATCATTTGTGACAAAAAAAATATGAATAGTGCAACTGGTAATAAGTAAATTTAAATTTTCTAGGTGTTCCAACAATATTGAACCCATACATACTTTTTATTTTTGTTTTGAGCCAAAGAAGCCAAAAATTAAAAAATAATGTTTTTCATTATATCACTTTTCGGAAAACGTTGTATTTTTCAAAATCGAGCCCTTGTTCCTTTGATCATTTTCTTGAAACAGTTTATTAAAGGGCTAAGAAGATTTTTCGCGCTGTTTTCACAACATCCGCAATGAGATAATCCGACAGAGACCAAAGTAAGCGATATAGCTCAGAGAATTAGCAAGCTGAAGTGGCAATGGGCTGATCACATCTCTCGAACCGACAACCGATGGGGTAAACGAGTTCAAGAGTGGAGACCGCGTTCAGGCAAAAATGGCTGACAGGAACTGGATGAGAAGAGCCGAAGATCTGGCTCAGTGGCGTTCACTAGGAGAAGCCTACGTCCAGCAGTGGACGAATATAGGCTGTTGATGATGAAGAAGATTTTTTATTGGTGGCTGGCATAGCGGTCCATCCGACATCTTGATATTTTTTAAAGTTTGCGTTGCACAATTAAACCTGTATAGAGGACACATATACAAACAAAAAAGTACAATGTTCTAAAGTGTCCGGTTAAAGAGATCATCATCAGTCTATATCTGTCCACTGCTGGACTTAGGCCTCTCCTAATGCACGCTACTGAGCTCGGTCTTCAGCTCTCCTCATCGATGCTCTTCCGGCCGCGTATCGCAGGTCATCATTCCACCTGGCCACAGCGTCCTACACTAAACTTGGTCTCAACTAGATAACTTTTCTACCCCGACGGTTATCGGTTCTTTCGGGGAATGCGACCAGCCCACTGTCACTTTACCTTGCTTATCCTTTGAGCTATGTCGGTTACCTTGGACCTCCGTTGCCGTTACGTTACCTAGATATTATCTTCATTACGAATCTTCTCCTTTCTTTATTTTGTTATTGTCTTTTCTTGAGTCTTGTCGAATTTTGTCTTGTTAAAGAGATAATTAGACGTATCTAAAGTTAGCTAAAACGTGTACAATATCACAAAAAAATAACCAATTAAATGTTTCTACGCATTAAATATTGCTACAATAACAGTTCTCAGTTCAATTGAATAAGTAAACCTCGTTCTTTTAATTTTTTACCAAATCTAATCACCACCATTCTGTATAATATCATTGGACATAATGTTATTTGAACATTGTACCATAGTAGGTACCTACACCAACTAACACAAAAAGTTTCATACTATTGTACACTAGCTGTCCCGCTTTGCCCGCGTTGTCATTTTCCTGGGATAAAAGTTGGGTACTAAGTACAAAATACCTTTCATGAAAATTCATTCACTGTGAAACCGTTTTTTGTCGATTGCTGGGCTTCTACTATTTGCATCGAGATTCAAAGTTCATCTGATTTTAAGTCAAACCCTAAGCTATCCGTCAGTGAAAACCGCATTTCAATCGGTCAAGTATCAAGTAGTTTTTCGTGATGCTCGAGCAAACATTCAGACAGACAGGCAACATTAACAAACAAAATATATATTTATTTTTGTTCAGAAGCTCATTCGATGCTCGAGTTCATCATTTAATTATCTTTTTACACACTTTTCGTTATGTACTGCTAAATTATAAGTATAGTATATCTTTGAACTCATAACACGAAACGCGGCGTTTAAGCCACATTTAAGGCGAAATGGTATCAAAATTTGACAATTTGTCCTCATGAATATTTTAAACTACACCTTTGAAAACGGTTAATTGACTTTATTTATTTATGTGTAATAAATGTTCACAAAATACTTTATCCGGCTGTAGTCACCGAAACACGATTAAATAAATTTGGCTCGACAGAAAAAAATCTTAAAGTTACCTAAAAATCACCCGTTTTGACGGTCCCGTCGATGGAATGAATCAACTTCATTCAGTTTCTATGGAAGATATTTTTACAAAAACCAAATGTGTGTAATCCCAACAAACATTCAAATACTTCTGTGGGATATTAGTATTTTGTAAAAAACGTAAGATTATAAAAAAAAGTTAAATAAATTGAAAATATGAACTAAAATCGGCTCCCGAGAAGTATAGTAGTAGAAGTACCTTTCCTGCTTACCCTGCACCATAACGAGCAGGACAAAAATTTGGAGCCCATAGCGCCTTAATAATTATTAAACAGACATTGTAAACTGATGATAACATATTTTTATCTACAGGTCACTAGTCAAAAGCGTGGGGTTCTTCGCAGTCGGCGTTGCCATCGCCAGCGAGTGCACGGGACTGGAAATAATGCCATCATTACCGAATTAAAAACAGTTCTATTTTTAAATTATGCATAAGTCAAACAAGATGTTAAATTATTTATTGTTATTTTGGCTCGCCGGAGTAGCGTTGTGCGAACAGAGACCTAATTTTGTTATAGTTTTAACGGACGATCAAGATGTAGTTTTGGATGGAATGGTAAATAATTCTGTTGTTGAGACGATAAGCGAATAAATGCAGTGAAGTTAGATGTTGTTTTATTCGATTTCAGAGACCGATGAAGAATGTTCGCCGGTTTATTGCGCACGAAGGCGTCACGTTCTCGAACTCTGTGAGTACCATAATCTTGGTTTCATAATAATCTATACCAATATATTATTTAAAAAACACCAATACTGTTTGTTTGTGGAGCTTTCACGCGATAACGGCTGGACAGATTTTGGTGAAATTTGGAATGGAGATAGATTATACCATGAAATAATCTTTTTATCCCGGGAAATTGTAAGTTTCAAAGGGAAAACTGGAAAAACTTGAAAAATGATGATTACTCGCTGTAAGAAACGTTTGCCATGGAAACGAAATAACAAGTATGTCAAAGAACATCAAGAGCTTGGTGCTAACCTACTTTTGCACTGGTTTTTAATATTCTAGAAGAACATAGCGTTCAGGCTCACATTGTCTAGTGTCCTAGAATGTATAGTATGCTAAAAAGTCCATTGTCCTATTACGTCCAGTCCCACAATTTCCTTTGTCTCATAACGACTAGTGTTCAAACATGTCCAGTGTCTCATAATGACTAGTGTCCGAACATGTCCAGCTTACCATAACGTCTAGTGACTTAAATTTAGAATTTCAATCGTTCTATCTATACTTATAATAAAGCAATAAGAACGATAAAGTCTTTACAATGAACATAATTTATTCGAAAAAAATGGTCTAGGGTACTTAAAATAAGCTACTGAACAAGAATAGAACAGTTTTAAAATGTGTGTCACGTAAAAACTGCTGAACTGATTGCGATGTGGTTTTTACTGTTGGATAGCGTAGGGTTTGACTTCAAAACTGGTGTACTTGGTATCTCAATCCGATCAGTAGAAGCCAAGCAATCTTGCTGTGCCCGCAGCTTCACACGCGTGGTAATTACTCTAGGTTAAAAGTACTCTACTCGTATGTGCTATTCTAGGACCTAAAATAAGCTACGGAACAATTATTTTTTTTTTCTTATCTTTCTGTTTGATTGTATGTTTGTTCGCGCATCACGTGAAAACTACAGGACCGATTGCGATGCGGCTAGCTTTGGATAGCTTAGGGTTTGACTTAAAAACTGGGGTACTTGGTATCTCAATCCGATGAATAGAAGCCGAGCAATCGATAAAAATATTTTTGACGGCTGAAGAAATTTTGGTAAAATGTTGGTATATTGGTATTTTAGGTCCTGGTATAGCACATAGAGTACTTTTAACCTAGAGAAATGACCACGCGTGTGCAGCCGCGGGCATCAGCTAGTAATAATTTATTCCATCGGTAGTTGAGAGGAAAGGCATTAGGTACATTTTTTCAATTCTCCCTTCGAGCAAAATCACCAACTCTCGATGCTTTCTCCCCATCACAATGGTGGTTCAAACTGGTGGAGAGTATATAGGTACCTATTTTATTTTTTCTTTAGCTGGTGGTTGACTAGGGGCCATAGCCTTAGTCGTTATGGTTTAGGGATTCCATTTGGACAGGAAATCTTAGTTACTTACCTACATTACAAACTACCTACCTACTTATATTAGGTCAAATCTTGCAAGCTGAATTAGAACCACTTCCTCTTATCTTACGGATTTGAATTTTTGCATGTTGGTTCAGTTCCGATGACAATCCATTTTTATGGTAAGCATGACCTGATTCGACATCCAGGATTAGCTCCAGATAAAGGAACTCTTCAACAGTCAACAGCACAGACACGAAATTATGTGGACGCATTTTATTATGCAAGCTGGTTTGAAGTTTTATCATGACATGGTTGCTGCACTGAGGGGTGGGTCCCTACTAGAGAAATCCTCAATGGCTAACAGCATCGAAACGAAATTTATACGCATTTAATTGTGATAGCCCGTTCTAAGATTCACCATGACAAGACTACTGCATAAAAGCTTATTTTTTTAAAGTTTTGAAATTAACTTTTTTATATACTTACAACAAAGTAAAGAGACTGCAGGCCGTACGCCTGATTGTAAGCGCCAAGCCTTCCCATAATAATATCAGCATTGAAATGATTCAATTCCGACTCTCCAGTACACCACCTCCCCCATCTGCTGCCCAAGCCGAGCCAGCTTCCTAACCGGGCTGTACCTCCACAACCACAACACGAAGAACAACAGCGCCAGCGGCGGCTGTTACGGCGGCAGCTGGCAGCGGCAGCACGAGAACAACACCTTCGCTAGTGTGCTGAAGAACAGTGGGTACAGCACCTTTTATGCGGGGAAGTATTTGAATCAGGTGGGTAGTTAGAAGACGCAATAATTGATACCAGCAGCGGCGTCCTAACGCAGGGGTGCAGGGCACCCGGGCGCCGCCCGAATAATCTTAAAAAACGCGATTGCCTCGCGCGCTTTCAATAAGTTTAGCGCGATCTCGAGAATTATTTTTGATGATTACCCGGTCAGTCAGAAAAAGCTCTAGCTAGTCGGGGAATGTCAGTGGAAGCTAAAGGACTGGAAAGTCAGGGAAGCTCTAGCTAGTCAGGTAATGTCAGTTGAAGCTAAAGGACTGGAAAGTCAGGGGAGCTCTAGCTAGTCAGGGACTGTCAATGGAAGCTAAAGGACTGGAAAGTCAGGGAAGCTCTAGCTTGTCAGGGAATGTCAGTGGTGGAAAGTCAGGGAAGCTCTAGCTAGTCAGGGAATGTCAACGGTGGAAAGTCAGGGAAGTTCTAGCTAGTTAGGGAATGTCAGTAGAAGCTAAAGAACTGGAAATTCAGGGAAGCACTAGCTTGTCAGGGACTGTCAGTGGAAGCTAAAGGACTGGAAAGTCAGGGAAACTTCGCTTTTCAGGGAATGTCAGTGGAAGGTAAAAGACTGGACAGTCAGGTAAGCTCTAGCTAGTCAGGGAATGTCAGTAGAAGCTAAAGGACCGGAAAGGCAGGGAAAATAACATTTTCTACCAGTGATTGTAAAATGAGGGTATATTTCATCCTCGTCCGCCCTTTTTTTTTCACTTTTTAAGATATGTGATAAAATAAAACTTCAGTCTACACTGCTTCACTCAAACAATTTACTACTATAGTTACATTACACACATTTACATGAAAATATTTAGGTGCAAAATGTTGTTGTATTACTTTGATATAATAATGCGTTGTTTAAATTAAGTAATTACTTAACCTATTGATCTCTGTTACACGAATAAAGGTTTTTATAACGGACGGTTTTAAATAGGTATAGGTATACGGACGTGGCCAAAAGATAAGCTGATTCGCTTATATTTGAATTTTAATCATTTGTTTGATATACGCATTTACCTACATTGACTTGAGGAATATGAATATTAAGGTGAGTAGGATACCATTCCTATCTTATTTAACAAAATGACTCTAGCAGAACATTGCCTTTACGTATCTTAATGACCTATGGACACTTGGACACTTCGAATATTATAAAGATTTGATTGTTTGTTTGTAATGGATAAACTCAAAAAACAATGAAATGATTTTAAAAATTCTTTCATCTATAGAAAGCTACTTATCAGCGAGTAACATTGGATGTACTTTATTGTACAAAAAAATTAGAGATCCCTACGAAAGTTACAACAATGAAACCCAAGGTATCAAAAATTTGTCTATAAAAACGGAACGGAATGACGTTGCCGTGGAAACGAAAAATAACAAGTTTGATACAACGTATTCTTCCTACACTGTTTGATTACGAAAATGTTACGAAGGAGTGCGGCGAGATAAAATGGAAGATTTTATCTCGCCTCGGAAACAATAAAAGATGACCTTAATTTTTCGTCACATACGAGTATCTTCAAAAAACTTTTTCGGCAATGGATGTGAAAGTTTTTTTTTTTGACTCCCTATCTTACGTACTTACGTACGCCCATAATTATCATCTCGTTAGTAAGTTTCATCTACTTATTCCTTTGTCTTGTCGTTCCAGTATGGCACAAAACATGCCGGCGGGCCGGAAAAGGTGCCTCCCGGGTGGACCGAGTGGCATGGCCTCGTGGGAAACTCGGTGTACTACGACTACACCATGTCCAACAATGGGGTGCCCACACATTCCACTAATGACTACCTTACTGATGTTATTGTGAGTATGTCATACATTCCACTAATGAGTACCTTACTGATGTTATTGTGAGTATGTCATACATTCCACTAATGAGTACCTTACTGATGTCATTGTGAGTATGTCATACATTTTAAATAGGCACACATTTTATTATATTATACGGCTTTCTAAATTTGAAGAATTCAGAAAATAGATGGGTATTAAAAACTATTACCAGAATTCCTTTTACATTATATTAGGGTTCCGTACCTCAAAAGGGAAAAAAGAAGCTCTTATAGGATCACTTCGTTGACCGTCTGTCTGTCTGTCTGTCTGTCTGTCTAGATCCTTTTTCTCAGGAACGCGTGGAGATATCAAGTTGAAATTAATATCAAATACTCAGGTCTGCAATCCCTTGGAGCTGTGAAAAAAACAAACTTCTGAGTCAACGCAATCAAAGGATACTGCCGTTTATGCCGCATATTTTGACACTCGCAAGGGAATAAAACTACTTCCCGTTCACATTGAATCATTAAATTTAGCAGGAACCAAAGTCTTATACCACAAGAATCCGAAAACCGTAAAGAACAATGGCAGCGTCTCCATACTAAAAAAATACTGGGATCATATTGCAGCGACCCCTAATGAAAAAGAAGTCAAAATATTCGGCGTTAGTTCCAGTCTATAAGTGAAATTTATTTCATTTGGGAAAGCCGGAAATATATATATTGGGGTCTTTAAGGCCGCGCAAAGTACTGAAAAACTGATTGCAACCAGTCGCATAGAGTTATGTAATACCAATGCTGTTGCTTGGGGTAGATTAATCACTATCAAACTCTTAAAGTATAGCTGACCGTGAGCTGACACGTTTCGATCTGATTTTGTTTTATATCGATACAATATCGTAACGATTCTTAGATATTTTAATCAATTACAAATTCCATTCAAGTAGGACTGCTTCAGAGATATCAATCAGCATTTGATCACCAGTTTCATTAAAGATAGAAAGAAGAACAGTGCATTTTAATAAATATAATTAAAACTAAGTCAACAAATCCATATCAATCATTCTTTAATTATATCGATATACATATAAAACAAATCCATATCAATCATTATTTTAATTATTTTGATAACCATATAAAACAAATCCATATCAATCATTCTTTTAATTAGATCGATATACATATAAAACAAATCCATATCAATCATTATTTTAATTATTTTGATAACCATATAAACAAATCCATATCAATCATTCTTTTAATTAGATCGATATACATATAAAACAAATCCATATCAATCATTCTTTTAATTGTATCGATATACATATAAAATCATTCTTTTAATTATATTTATATACAGACCAATTGCATTAACACTACTTGTACTTACACCCCTATTTGTATGGTTGACATTTGGTAGGTAATTCGTAAATCATTTGGTATACTTTTAATAAACACTAATAACTCCGGCTCTTACGAAAATGAGTGAATATATGAAAAATCTTATATTATTTATTTAATTTCTTTGCTATAAATTAAAGCCAATACGCTAAAAAACAGACAAAATTCTGCCATTGTTCGTTTTAGTTACATCACATTTTTTATATTTCAATCTTCTTTGCAATTGGTAAACTGACCGCGACCTATGTCGATGTATGGGGACAACAGTTTTCCAACGGCATTTTAAGTTTGTTTGGAACTCTCGCCTCGGCCGGTTATTTTTTTGTTTCGTAAAAGTAAGTAAAACTCGTCAAGTGAATGATTGGACTGGATATTGCATAGCTCAATCATACACTTGATCAGGGTAACATATTGAATGGATTCGTTCTGACTTTTGTATTTGTTGAATAACACGGGAATTAGATTTGTATGAAAATCAGAAATTTGTCACCTCTCGTGGCAACCCTTATTTGATTATGCGTTATCTACACTAATATTATAAAGAGAAAAGTTTTTTGTAAGTGTGTTTGTATGTAATGGATAAACTGAAAAAAAAACTCTTTCACCAATAGAAAGCTACATTATCAGCGAGTACAAGAACAGAAATATATTTTTAAAAAAAATTGTGATCCCTTCGGAAATTGCAGTAATGTTCTTAAAGGCATAGGATAATAGAACAAGATAGACCGGAATTAACATAACTCCTCAAAAAAATGAGGGTTATATTTTTAGAGTTCATGTAGGTACGAGTATGTCTGTATCTACGTGGGAGAGTTTGTTTATTCCACCATAATTGCTAAACGCCTCAACCGATTTAGATGTGTGTATTATTGCTAGAATCCTTAGATTTTATCGGTTGACATAGCCTATCTATCTATAGAATTGGCACAGACAATAATTCATTACGGCTCGGCAGCTTGCTCGGCAGTCATATTTGTTTAAATAAAAGGTTATAATTTTGCCGTGCAAAGCCGTGGGAAATAGAAACAAAAATATTTTTCACAAGTCTAAACCAATTAGGGAACAGGGTATAAACCAAGATATCAAAAATTTGCATAAAAAATGTCTATTACTCGCTGTAATGAACGGAATGACTATTGACGTGAAAACGAAATAATAACATGTCTGTCAATAAACACTAACAGCGTTGCTGCTAAAGATTTTGAATTACGCTTCCTGGCGTTTTTCTTTTTAAATTTCGTCTGGTATAATATGGTGGTGATTTGGTGGGAACTGGTGAGCGCTACCCGTGCGAAACCGGGGCTAGTTACTAGTATTTTATATTCTATTGGTACGCAATTAAATCCGTACATATCCACAGTTCCATGGTCACAGTATACACATCTATGGATATATCTGTACTGTGGTATGGTCGAATATTATGAATCTTAAACAAAACTATAAAAAAATATGTTAATGTTACGAGTATCATCATCATCATCATCAACAGCCTGCATTAGTCCACTGCTGGACATAGGCCTCTCCTGATGCGCGCCACTGACCCCGATCTTCGGGTCTTCTCATGTAACTGCTGCCAGCTACTTTGCGTAAATCGTCACTCCATCTGACCGGAGGGCGTCCTACACTACGTTTGCCTATACGTGGTCTCCACTGAAAAACTCGTCTACCCCACCGGTTATCGGTTCTGTGACTAATGTGACGGGTCCATTGCCATTACAGTTTGCTAATTCTTTGAGCTATGTCGGTGACTTTCGTTCTCTGCCGGATCACCTCGTTTCTGATGCGATCCCTTAGAAAAACCCTGAGCATAGCCCGTTCCATAGCTCGCTGAGCGACCTTAAATTTGTGGACCAGTGTCACAGTCAGTGTCCACGTTTCGGCTATGTCATTATATTACGGGTAGGACGCACTGATCAAAGACTTTCGTTTTTAGGCATGTGGGATGGGCGACTAGAAGACATGACGCAGTTTCTCAAATGCTGTCCAGCCTAGAATCCAACTATCGGCTTCACTCTCAAAGTTGTTTCTGCCCAACATAAGAGTTTATCCGGACTATTGGTTCCGGTGCAATGTGTTGATTTATCACCAATTTTGTTTTGTCGATATTCATGCGGAGGCCAATAGGTCGGGAGGCATCTGCTAGGCTTGTCAACATTTGTTGCAACTCTTGTAGCGACTCCGCCATATGGACAATATCGTCTGCGAATCGCAAGTGTGAGATGTACTCGCCATTTAAGTTGATGCCCATTCCATTCCAGTCCAACATCTTGAACATATCCTCCATTGCGTTGGTAAACAGTTTCGGGTATATGACATCCCTCTGTCGTACTCCCCTCAGCAATTGGATTTGTTCAGTTTGCCGGTCCTAGACATGGACAGATATCGTAGCAGCGTCAGACAGGCATCTCAACACTTGAATATATCGCCAGTCCACTTCGCATCGCTTCAAAGAGATTTGAGCAGACCAGGTTTCGATAGAGTTTTGACAAACAAACTCGTAGTCCACAAAAGCCAGACAGCGGCCGATTATACTCTTCTGACTTCTGCATAATCTGGGGCACTGTGTGAATGTGGTCTACGGTGCCATATCCTCCGCGAAACCCGGCCTGCTCGGGAGGCTGGAATTCATCAAATCTACGCGCGAGTCGATTAGTGATGACCCTTGAGAACAACTTATAGACGTGACTCAGGAGTGAGATGGGCCTATAATTCTTGAGACCACCATAGTATTCCACGCCTCTGGAGTTCTCCCAATGTTGATGACGGAATCAAATAAACTCTGTAACTCTCTGAGGACAGGAGTACCTGCTGCCTTTAATAGCTCGGTAATACCGTCCTCAACAGGGGCTTTTCCGTTCTTGGGTTGTCTAAAGACCATCTCCGTCTCGTCCATGCTGACATCTGGCAGCTCATCGGTGTAGTGGCGGGTCAGTGTGGCTCTTGAATCCTCACTAGGGATTTCCGATCGATCGATCTTTCCATAGAAATACTCGACCTCAGCGAGAATATCAGGTTTTGACAAAGCGGTTTTGCCATCAGCTGTTTTTAGCTTTGTCAGATGACTCCACTCAAGTTGCTGCACGAAAACCTTGGACAATCGGTTCTGCTCAATTGCCTTTTGTATAAGGCGCGTATTGGAGCACCGAAGGTCACGTCGCGTTAGTTTCGTGATTTTCTTGTTGCGAATCATTTGCTCCGCCAAAGATGCCTTAGTATTTTCCCGTCCCACTCCCGTCAGCGTAATTCTAAATCTTTATTCATATGGGAAACCAAAGAGTGGCTTTAATTTCAATGATCTAATCTAGGTGGTGTTAGTATCAAGGTCCATTCATTCTATTTATACCAATACCGGTATCAATTCTACCATACACGCAACGCATTCTTTTCCATTTGTGAAAAAGGCTATTTCGTTGCAAATTTCGTTGCGCTAACGACGATATATAGATAAATTCCTCTTCAAATTATTCGAATCTGACCTTTCCTTTAGAAGTTACGACGGATTTAAAAAAAATGCCGCGGTGTGAGCGCTACCCGTGCGAGTCCCTGTGCTTAATAACATAACATTAAGTTAACCAGTTTTAATAAACACGCTTATCTATTTTATACACTAAAAACGATAAATGAGGTTTGACCTTCCTGGGTTACTCGGTTTGTTGAACTTATCATATGTAAATTTGTGATGTTTACATTTGCAGTACAAATACTTTTGTGCCTACCTATCTATGTTCCTTGTCGCATCGCATCGCATCTCACTAGGTAGGTATAAATAGTAAGTATGTACCCAACCAGCAAAAACCACACAACAATCTCTATACTACTATTTTCTTGTTCTTACACCATTCTTATATCATCCTATAGGCCTGGATTTGTACACCAATTATAAGCGTATTTCATTTAATATCGTTCTAATATCGTCTGATATTAGAACTTATGAGACTTATTGAATGTTAAGTAATCTTGCCAAAACTAACTTGAGCCGTCTCAGCTAATACCTATCGTAAATAAACTGTCGTGTTTGTTTGTTTGAGAGTTACAACTAATGAAAAATAAATAAATAAAAAACAGTAAGCATCAAGGTATCTAAGGATTATATTTGAAATTACAGTTTTATTATAGTATAGATAACGTGCTGTTATCAACAAGTGTAGGATTATATTTGAAATTACAGTTTTATTATAGTATAGATAACGTGCTGTTATCAACAAGTGTTTCGTTTTATAATGCTTTTTGGTATTGGAAAATATGATTTATTGTAAAATAGACCCTAGTTTACGCTTCACACCTCATGCGTCTCATCAAATTATAGCATTTCGTATTTTCGTTTAATTATTTTCTTTGTTAATTTGTATTGAATGTGTCGCCATTAGTATTGCATTTATCATGCTCACTGTAAGACTATTGTAAGATCATATAGAGGTAACTCCATCTTGAAATAAATTATACATTACCGAAATATTGTTCAACAAAAACTTTTACAATTGTATTCATAAAATCGATTTAAGATTAAATTTTCTTAAATCAGACTCGCCTTTTCTATTGTAAGTATGATGATTTTGATATTACTCTAATATCGTGCCTATCCACTGCTGTTGATCTTATAATAATTTTGAATAAGATCAAAAAAGTACATGCTTACAGTGCTCTATTGCAATGCTGATTAGTCTAACATTGTTACAATAGCATTTAGCACAACTGTAATAAAATTAAACGAGCTAAGAAAATGTGGATATGACAGCAAATTATCTCAAGTGCAATAAGTCTTAGTAAATGCTATTTTAGGAGAATCTGGCTTACAACAGCGCTACAAAATAAGCTTATATGCATAATTGAGACAAGGTATTAAGACCAAGCGTATTTGAGCCTGTACCGGCTTGTTAGAGACTAATATAGGAGCGTAGCAATGACGAAAACAGATATGAGACCGCTATAAGCTTATAACTCTTATAAAGTGAGAAATGCGAGACTGTTTTACTAGTTGGCTTCCTAGTTAAAACCAATGCTAAACATTATCATCAACAGCAGTAATGAGTATTGTTATACTACGAGTATTAAGTTTAATGTATTTAATAACTGCTGTGCCCGCGGCTGTATTATTCCAGAACCAAAAATACTAATATTCAAATTTTCATCAAACTTCGTGCAGACGTCAAATAGTTTTTTATCGATTGCTCGGTTTGTACTCCTCGGATTGAGATACCAAGTACACCAGTTTTTAAGTCAATCCCTAAGCTCCTTAATCCTTTATTGAAAAACGAATCGCAATCCGTCAAGTAGTTTTTATGTGATTCGCGAACAATCAAACATAATTTTTAATAATGCTATATTCTTGTTCAGTAGCTAATTATGATTTTAAGTACCCTAGAGCATTTTTTTTTAATTATCTGCATTGTATAGAATTTTTGTTACTTACTGCCTTTATAGGTCTAAATATAGAAATTACATAATTTGAATGTACCTCCTATACTATGAGCTATAAGCTTGAGCAAACACTATTAAAATCCAAATGTTTGTTTGTCGTATGGGGTAGTGCTCTGGTGTCTAAGTTTGTCAGGCCGCCCGAGGGCCTTTGACATGGCTTAACAGCTGCTATTAATCAATAACAGCCGGGACCAACATCTTCTAACGTGCCCTCCGAAGGACGGAGCGGTGGAAAACCGCACATAACTTAGAAAAGTCATTGGTGCGGAGCCTATTACCGAACCCAGTATCGTTGGATTCTATCTTGCTCTATTGAACCTTTAGGCTACCACCGCTCTGAAAATCCAAACACTTAAGGCTAGGTATCAGTGAATTTTTGTCCCTCTCATCCGTGATCAAGTAGAGCGGGAAAGATGATACATATTGGGAGTAAAATTTAAGGTTTTTATTTATTTGTAGGAAAACTAAAGGTTTGAATTAAAAATTGTCTAGCCATTTTCTCAATCATAATAAGCTCTTTCTCTTGGTATATCTTTGATATCATTTAGTGACGGAGTCTCTTTCCAATCAATGTTCTAAGCATAAAGTAGTGTTACCTTTCATTTTATTTTCTTTCGAGTGAATTCATACTAATCATGTTTCTGTGTTTACAAAGTACGAGGTAATATGTCAAATTTTGATGTGATACCGATTTCATAGTCGTGGGTTAATTATAAAACAAGATACAGACGTTCAAAAATGATCGAAAAGTGCTAGAACCGGGACTTATAAGGTTGTCAATTATTGTGTTCTCAAAAAATGCCATCACTGCGGCCTAATAGTATGTTCTTACAAAGAAATACCTACAAAATAATACCTTTCTAAGTGGTAAAGCATTCTATTGTCCGCTTGGGTAGCTACTAATTACCAAAGTCAAGTGAAATACTTAGTCGTCAAACGCAGTAGGTACTATAACTTATTGATTCTTTAAACCAAAAAATCTAACTAACGATTGCCAAAGAATCTATATGCAAGCAATATTGATGCAATTCAGATATAAGAACAGTATGGAGGCCTTTCAAATAAAAAGTATCGTCAAAATCGGTTCCGAAAGCCGGGACACTTCTTTTTAACCCCCGAACTTCAACGAGAGGGGTGTTATAAGTATAAGGTGGATTTTGATACGGTTTTTAATGTTTAAAAGCTGATGTGATCGAGAAGCTTCTTAGTTAATGGAGGGGTCGTCGGTTTTATTTTTAATGTGTGCTTGTTTCAAGTTGATTAATAAAAATAGTCGTTCTTTAATTTGTAGCGAGACATGGCAGTAAGCTATATAGAGAACCAGACTGAGTCACAGCCCTTCCTGATGGTGCTGGCGCCCCCCGCGCCTCACCAGCCCTTCACCCCCGCGCCGCGACACGAAGGCACCTACAGCAATGTCACCGCCGTCCGACATCCTAACTTCAATCTTGCTGTTCATGTGAGTACAGAAGTCTTAGGCTGGTTTCAGAGCAGTGTGTAGGTATTTGCGGACATAAATATTTTTTGACTTCTCTTTACTCTACGTCCGCATGTAGTTTTGGAGCGGAGACATACTGAACTTTTTCTTTTCAAAATGTTATAATATTCTGCGCTAATTCAAGGTAAACAGCCGCAATCAGTTTGTGTGGTGCTTCCCCGCCCTAAATAAGGAGTGAAACTCCTTGTCTATGTTCCCCGCTGTGGCGGGGATTATATCAGTTTTCAAAAAAGGACGTCCGTTATTTACAATGTTCCCCACTGGCCTTCAGAACTTAGTACCACACGTTTAAAATAAAAAAAAAACCTAAAATAAAGAAGTCAGAGTTTTGAAATAAAAAACGTTATAAAAAAACGTTTGTCAAAATTCATCAACGTTCCTTGAAATTTTCGCGCATTACGTTAAAATCTGGACCGATTGCGATGCGATTTTCACTGTTGAATAGCTTAAGTTTTGCCATAAAAACTGGTGTAGGTACTTGGTATCTCCATCCGATGAGTAGGAGCCAAGCAATGTAATAAAAACTATTAATTTTAAAAGTAAGTACTATGTTTTAAGGCCATTGTATTTAAATGTCATTTCAATTGCTACATACTTCGCTCCAAACCAGTCGATGACTGAAGTCGGCGAGCGAAACGCCGCTGATTGGGTACTGTACGTACTGTACGCTTTGTATGAACTTTCTATTCCACATTTTATAGTATTGTGCACTAATAAGGCAAACAGCCGGAGTTTGGTGTTTCCACGCCCTATGTAAGGAGTGAAACTCCTTGTCTATGTTCCCTGACTGTAGCTACAAAAAACTCAACCTGTACTCATATAATTGAAATAATCCTATATCTATCTCAGGCACCAGCTCTACACAAAGGCAGGCTTATTTTGTTACTTCTGTCTGATCGTAATTAACGTGTACATAATAAAAAAATTGCGAGAAAAATAACTACCCGCGGGGACAGCCTTTGTCTTACTTCGGTGGTTTATGAACATGGCGTTCACCAACTACCTAAATCTTCTTATTCGACTCTAACTCCCTTCCATTGTCCTCCAGTGAAGATTATGTTAGAGGCTCAATACGCGCGGTACCTGTGGTAACCAAAAATCAGTACAAAGCCAGGTTTATGCGCGCGCCCGTTTACTGAGCCTATATAATTTGGGAGTTTTCCAGATGAGATTGAATAGGCATCTTCTAGCCAAACGTGCTCCATCGAAGACCAGTCAAATGTTTGCCTATCTTCAGTAAATAAGCTAAATATAAAAAGTAAAAAATATAAGTTTTATGCCATGTACTCGTATTTCATGGCAAAACTTAAAACCGGCTGTCATAATAAAATGCGTACACATCATTACGTGTCTGTGCTTTTGACAGCTGAAGAGTTCCGTTATCTGAAAACCATGTCATGGTAAAATTTAAAACCGGCTATCATAAAAAAATGCGTACACAACATTTCGTGTCTGTGCTGTTGACAGTTGAAGAGTTCCTCTATCTGAAGCTAATCCTGGATGTCGATTCAGGTCACGCTTACCATAAACATGCATTGTCATCGGAACTGAACCAACATGTAACAATTCAACTCCGTAGGATAAGAGGAAGTGGTTCTAATTCAACTTGCAAGATTTGGCTTTAACAAACATACATACATTGCAAGTAAAATAAAAGTTTTTTATTTTAATAAATTGTGTTCGTCCCTAGGATAAACACTGGCTCATGCGCATGCCTCCATCCCCCCTGCCAGACGAGATCCTACCCCACCTGGACCACGTATACCGGTCCCGGTGGGAAGCCCTACTGGCTGTGGATGAAATGGTCGCAGACGTGGTCGGAGCCCTGGAGCACAGTTCCTTCCTGGATAATACTTACTTGATATTCACTTCGGACAATGGTTATCATATTGGTAAGTTATAGCTCAGAATAAATAATAACTACAGAAGAAAACACGTAAATACCTACAGAAATATACCTACATTCGTAAAATCTCATTCAATGCAAGCTAATTTGCACCTTACGCGTATTAGAGAACGGCGATATTACACTGAACCGCTCGGATCGATGACACGGCGGGCGCGCCTGCACTGCTAGGGTTGACTGCACGCGATGCGAGGTAGTAGGTACTATTATTTATTCTGTGGCGCGAGCTGACGACCGAGCGACGCACGTAAGGACGCAGCCACAGCATAAGTAATAGTACTCAATACATATAAATCAATGTGGCTACAGTGAATTAAAAAGTTTGGTATGAAAATAAAAATATATCGGGTTCCTCACAACATTTCCTTCCCAGTGGGGGCTCTACTGTGACTAGTCTCCAAGCAAATGTGGGGGAAAACCCCCTGGTTATAGCTAGACATTATGCCGCCCATACTACGGTCGCATTAAATTGATTCTAGTTGTAGAATTAATAAAGTGTAGAAAATTTAGTGATTGATAAATTATAAAAAGGTTTTACTTCCTTATTTGTAATGAAATCTACTTTAATTTAGTTGTTATTTTTAAAGGATTGTTCAAATATTTTAAAAGTTGCAGGATTTTTATAATCGACCCGATTTATTCAGTGTATATTACATTATTCTATTTAAACACCGCTGTATTAACTTAATTTCCAGGGCAATTCTCCCAAGTATACGACAAGCGCCAACCCTACGAAACAGACATCAAAGTGCCCCTTCTAATCAAGGGTCCGAATATCCCCAAAAACATAACCAGCCCACAGCCCATTCTCAACATCGACATAGCGCCGACTATCATACAGTTGGCCGGTTTGGATGTCCCGAAGCTAATGGACGGGAGACCTGTCCGGTGGAAGGAAGCTGGGTTGGAGGAGAGGAATATACTGGTCGAATATTATGGGGAGGGGAGTGATAGCACGGTGGATAATCATTGTCCGTGGAAGTATGATGGTGCACGGCTTTCGGTGAGTATGTTGCTCGTGTACTGTTAATTTAATAAAAAATAATTATTTTAAAAAAACAAGTCGACATTGTAGCCATCGCAGGGAGTCGGTAGATGGAGGCGGCACAAGATCGCTCGTCGTGGCGCTCTTTCGGGGAGGCCTATGTTCAGCAGTGGACTTCTAGAGGCTGACATGATGATGACGATGATAAAAATAACAAACACCCGACTGCGAACAAAACTAACAAGCTTTAGATTCTTTATTACACGACTGCCCAAAAAAAAGGAATGTATTGTTTTTAGCATTCATGTATGTATGTTTGTATGTGAGTTTATTCCACCATAACTTCTAAATGCCTGAACAGATTTAAAAGTTATTAGTTTTAGACGGATGGGGTATCGTTAGAATTCTTACATCCCCCCGACGAGTAACGTAGGCATTTTTTTGTTTAAAACATTCAGAAGGGCGGCAGTATGGCACAATTTTTAAATTACAATATGGGAACAACAGTATATAATTTATTGGCAAAAGCTCTTTTTTTAGCAAGGCAGGCGTAGACTCATAATTACACACACACATAATTGTATAGCACTCTCGTGATCCTCCCATTCCTATAAAAAATATACTAGTAGTTTTTTCAACGTCTCGTTACATTTTGACGTTTTTTGTATGGCGTTTATGTCAAAAGCCTACGGACAGTAAGCGAAAACGGTTCGTTTTAAGATATAGGAAGCGGCCCGACGAATCCAATGATACCTCATTTATCTAAATCCATCAAGCCGCGCGTTTAGGACGCGCCTAAGAAACTTACAAACAAACATAAACGGGCAACCATCCGCAATCGGGTAAAAATAAACCGAAAAAATAAATCGGGAATAGTAGCAGATCCTAGGCATAACAAAACCGATATCGAAGTTCAGCCAGTCCGCAGCCCATTCTCTACATTGACATAGCTGCAACCAAGATACTCTTTGGCTGCAACTGTCACAGAGCTAGCTGGTTTAAAAGATTTATTTGTTTCCTTGCCATTTAAATAAACATAACCTCAACGGCGGAAGGAAACATGCCGATTGAATATTACGTGGAGGGAAACAATCATTCGAGTTTTATCATTCGAAAGCACGGTGCAAGTATGAGGTGCACGGCTCCTGTATTAGTTGGGTGGGTGCGTTCACAGGCTGCTGAAGCGGCGACAGTAAATTATAGGTAATCCTATTAACATAATTTATTTTTAAAATACTGTTACGTGCATGAATTTATATATATTTATATCGTTAACAATACGCGTTGCGCGCTACCTCATAGATTAACCTATGTCCACGGGCTCCAAGATAGAGGCCCTGGCCGAGTTTGGAGCCCACTGTATATGGTCAAATAAATATATTATTATTATTTGAAAGTGCCCTGAAATTTCCTTTTAGGAAAACCCTGTTGGAAAAGTTTTAGTCTAGTTCGTAATTCAAATTTTAAAGACTTTTGAAGACCTGCAAAAATCACTAAGTTAGGATTACTTACCTTCGTTAAAGAAGGTTATTGAAATCTATGTTGTTTTACTTCAGGAATGCTACCCACAATACGATTGCAAATGTCAGGACGCGAGAAACAACACTTTCGCCTGCCTGCGACACATCGCCGAGAGAATCAACAAGAAATACTGTATCTTTGCCGACGATGACGTAAGTCACTTTTGTCCACATACGTTTACATTTGTCTTTGGTAATTTATGGCATTGCATTTAGATGATTTTAATTGTTTTTTTTTGTTTTTCTTTTTTCGGTGTCATACTTATTATTTTACTTCTATAGATACTCAACTACGAATCAAGTACAGAAGTAAAACCATAAAACCTACTAGAAACTTCATACGAACTTTTAGAAAATTTTCACTTCCGCGGTCATCTATAAAAGGAGATGGAGGTAGATTCAAAAAACGCTTCATTATTTTTTAACCGCCCGAGTGCATAACCACAGAATTAATAATAGGTATAACTGTAAACGTGAATTGAGCAGGTACTTTTTAATTACGAATAAAAAGTTTATGTGTAAAAAAAGAGTACAATATAAAGTTTTTTCTAAGTAGTGTTTTGAGGGGCCTTGAAAGGCAAAAAATAATATTCTGCTATTTAGGGCCCAATAAAAAGCTTAACTTTTTTTACTAAATTTTGTTTTTATTTGCAGTCCACATACAGCCTGAAAACAAGATTTTCATTTCAGAACTTCACCGAAATGTACGACCTCGCCACCGATCCATTCGAGCTCACCAACATTGTAAACGAAGTCCTGCCATCTATCAAGCACTGGTACAAACTGAACCTCAGCCGAATGCTGTCCTGCAGCGGCGCCAGGGACTGCGACAACCCCCTGAACGATGGCACTGAAGATGCGGAAGAGTTACCCATCGATGTTAAGAATAAGAAAGGCGCAAGGATTAAAAAGAGAAAGTGGGTTTAAGTTTTTGTTTAGAATTATTATGATGCTGAATACAAGTGAATAAAAGATTTTACGTTAGACGGATTTTTGCTGTATTATCTCGTGGAGTGACGTTAGTCCGTACGTACCAAAAGTAATTATTTTTGTTGTATTATCTCGTGGAGTGACGTTAGTCCGTACGTACCAAAAGTAATTCTTTTTGTAAATTAAACAAAAAGCTAAGTATAATCCCGAAATCACGGGATCAGAAATAAGGGCCGGGATCGAATTCTCTACAGTTCTACCCTTGAATCATAAAACATACTTTTCATCGTCATAGTGAAGTATGACGATGATCGTCATACTTCACTATCAAACGGCTGGATGGTATTTGATAAAATTTGGAATGAAGATAGCTTATACTATATTGTACTAACGCATGAGATACTTTTCATCATCATCATCATCCCTCGCGCGGCGTGATGATGTTTTACAGCTTTAAGACTAACTCCCCTTAAAGTCTACAAAAAGTTATCTGTTGATGGAGAATGTATTACAATAGTTCCAAAGGGGTTTGGGTAAAAGTGACGTCATTACCAAGTTTAGCGACCACTTATGAAATTAGTATTATTAAAAAAGCTATTTGTAGTAACCAGATTTTATTTCTACTGTAATGTCTAACTCGGAGCCGAGATATACGACTCGAAAATCACAAAAAAGCTCTAACGTGTTTTACATGACTTCTCAAACATGTCGTACAACAAGAAATTCTTGATGTAAAGGGCAAAACTAACACCTGAAATCCCAAAGTCAACCAGACCTGCTTGCGAAGCATCTTGACGAACAACAAACGAGGCTCGGACTACCTACAGATGGCGGTACAACCATCACAACAGTTAAGTGGCAAAGCCAAATTCCAGAGACCTATCAATGGGAATCCTAAGGAAAGAAGGGTCGACATTCATTCAGCTGCAGCGTACTGGTTTGGAGTCCAAACTCTCGGCATTTAACATTCGGCTTATGGAAACCAAGATTATGTGGCGACGGACTTCACAAAAAAAATTTTGGTTGTCGTTAAAAACTTACCTCTTGAAGTTGCTCAGGAATTAGTCTACTTCGGGCTCGAACAAACTGTCACATTAAGTAGAAACAAGATGGCTCAGTCCTCATATTCATTCCCCATAGCACCGCCAAAAAGGCACCGCCAGGTGTCACGGGGAATCACTATTCCCTGTGCCCAACCCTAGTGATGTTCTGTTTACTTTTTATTGAGTATTCTGTGATCCACGATATCTTGTTGGTAATTGGGAAACACAAAACACTCAATAATACATAACATAATCAGCTTTTATTATAATTACTAGTTTATCCGCCCGCGACTACGTACACGCAGACTACTGTTTATCGCGAAAAAAAACATCCTATTTTCTTCTAGGGTATTAAAAACGGTAGGTATAACACCAATGCTCTTGATGTTTTTTGACAGACTTGTTATTTCGTATCCATGGCAACCACAGACCATTATGTGATGGCAACCGTTCCTTACAAAGAGTAATCAACATTTTCCAATTTTCCGGAATTAAAAAGTATCCTATGTTTTATTCTAGGGTATAAGCTGTCTCCATTCTAAATTTCATCAAAATCCGTCCAGCCGTTATCGCGTGAAAGCTCCCCAAACAAAGAAACAGACAACGTTTCACTTTTATATATTGGTATAGATAATCTTTGAAAACAGGTAATAGAATATAATGTATTTAACAAACCAAAAACGCACCGCGAAATGCCTCAAATAAAAATATAATTCCCTACGACGAATATAATTAGCAGCAAAAAATAATTACAAAAGAAAACCATATAAGAGATAGGCCCGACAGATTCCTAGGCTTTTACTGGAACTTTTCACATGGACGCAGTTGGGCAACAGCGACTAGTAATATATACTCGTACCTACCTATTACATCAGTAATAGTCGGGTGTGTAACTGGGAATAGCGGCCATGGGTAATAATTAGACTAACACCCGTATTCACAAACGTTACTATGAGATCTCACAGTGCTCGCGAACGCACAGGGTCCTACAATCCTATTCATAAACGACACTTGAGTGCCGAACAACACTGTGCGTTCACTTGAAGCAGCGCATACGTAAAGTAGCTAGCGAGCTGTTTTAAGCAACGCATAGTGTCGAGCTGCCAAAAAAGTTAGGTTTTATTTGCAATAGTAATGAAGGGGCATGAAAATAGAATTCAAAAGTGTAGGTTTATGATCAGTATTTATCTACAAATCCTACTTACCACTTGGCGGTTGATATATTAATAGATAAATCCTTAGATATAACTGATGTAGACATGTCCATAGATACTTGCCACATTCACCTCGCACAAAAATATTATGTAGAAATTTTATAGTACAACAAACATGAACTTTACCAAAAACATTCTGTTTGAAATTGTTGGCAAACAATTTCGAGTAACAAATTAACAAAATATATGTCACTAGCTATACCCGCGGCTTAGCACCCGTGGTCATTTCTCTGGGTTAAAAGTACTCATATGTACTATTCCAAGACCTAAAATTACAATATCAAAACATTTAAGTCAAAACCTAAGCTATCCAACAATGAAAACCGCATCGCAATCGATCCAGTAGTTTTACGTGATGTGTGAACAAACATACAGATAAACAGACAAACAAACAGACAGACACGAATTTAAACAATGTTATATTCTTTGTTCAGTAGCTTATTTTAGGTATCCTAGACTTTTTTTCAATTATCTTCTTTGTACTGACTTTTTCGTTCTTATTGCTTTATTATGTGTAAAGATAGAGATTATAATGTCATCAGCACACCTGCCAAATAGAAGAATGAACATAATATTACACGGACCAATCAGAACGCAGTATTGGATGCACTGCGTTCTCATAGTAAAGCGTCGACGAAGTATCGTTTGTGAATTAGAAGGCTCGCAATGACGAACGCATAGTGAAATGGCTTACTTTGCATAGTGTCGCTGCTTTACTTAGGCACGTATTGTTTGTGAATACGGCTGTTATTTTCCTGTATTTTTGTGATGGAAACAGAAACGTTAACGAAATAATAATATTTTTATTACAAAATCAAATAATCAATTTTTATAAATATTACAACCTAAAATATAACAATATCAAAAATACATCACAGTTAGACAATGGCGGCATAAAACAGTACACTTTTTAATAAAAACAATACCTGCAACAAGACACATTACAATGTTAATAAAGCAGTCATAGCATGATAATAAACTACAATGATTATTACATTACATGCACATTAAAAGAGCCCTCTACGAGTTTATTCATTTATATAGCGATCCGCCCCGGCTTCGCACGGGTAGATATACAGGTGAATTTTTCAAGTGGGCGTGGTTGGCTAAATCAGAAACTATGAGGAATAGCGAAAAGTACTCAAAGGAGTCTCGGGCCCGATTTTGATGAAAACTAAAACTGCATATTTGTATTTTTGAAAAAAAAAAACAATGTTCCTAGGCACGAATCGAACACGTTGATTTTGGAAAAAAAAGCACACACTGTATTATTACACCATTCGATAGTGTCGCTAATAAGGATTGAATTCTGGGAAGAAATTACATACGGCAAAAAAACTAAATTACAAACAAAAAGTCAACGTGTTCGATTCCTGCCTAGGGATAGTTTTTTTTCAAAAATCCAAAGATGCCGTTTTAGTTTTCATCAAAATCGGGCCCAAGACTCCTTTGAGTACTTTTCGCTATTCCTCATAGTTTCTGATTTAGCCATCCACGCCCACTTGAAAAATTCAGCCTGTATAGAAAGATAAAATTAGTAGGTACTTTATTTGGACAAATAGAACAACAACAATTGCTTATACGTACAATTTCGTCTATAGTATTATTCTGTTTAACGCAAGGAGGTTGAATTACGGTTACTATTTCGTGTATTATTAGCATAGAGCATTTCCTACGTTCCCTAAACAAAGACCCGTATCTCCTTCTTAGTTTGTGATCTTACGTAGTATTTATATACTCTTTGGTTTGCGATACAAAGTAATCGAGATTTTTTGCAAAATTTAATACCTCGGGTTTCATTATTGCAGGGAACTCTAATTTATTGAAAAATAAAATCCTGCTAGTGTTACTCCCTGAAAATTTAGCTTTCTTTAGGTGTAAGAATTTTTTAAATCGGTTCTGTATTTTTTGAGTTTATCCTTTACAAACAAACAAACAATCAAATCTTTTGTCTTTATAATATTAGTGTAGAAAAGGAAAGTCGAAAACTGCTGGACCAATTCTGGAAATTATTAAATTGTTATGGCCCCCATACACGAAGCAACTGAATTGCCTGTTGAATGTGTTCGACCACTTTCTTTTATAATATGTATACGTGAACGTAGTCGCGGCAGGGCGCTAGTTTAGAATATCCATAGGTATTTTTCAACAACAATGCTACTAATAATTTTCTAAAGGAAAAATTTGAATCACGGATGGGGTTCGAATCCGCATCATTCGTTACCAATTCGGCTACCGTGACAGGTACAACGCCATTCAATTTTCTCCTTTAGTCACTTTAAACCAGTCTTACGGGGACCGTCCCCATTAGATTAGATATGTTCTGCTAAGCAGGCGTTATTGCTAAAAATCATATAAACAATGATACTATTGTAGGTGTACAGGTGTCCTTAGAAAGGTGATACAAACTAAACTGGGATGTATAGGACCCTACCCCAAGGCCTACTGGAATCACTATGTATGTTCCTCGATTTACATTTTCGGATATTTCACATTTTATTCCAAAATTATAAATATTATGACCTCCTAACTAACACCGTAACTTCTTGTTTTTTTTTTGTATGTTGGTAGTCCAATAGTGACCTTACCCGGAAGGTTTTACATTTTAGAACACTCACCACAAGTCGAGATTCAAGTAACAGCTGTGACTTCCTGTCGTTTCTGTATGCTAAAGTAGTCTGTCACTTTGGTCTGGCACTGGATCTCGTCTTTAAATACAATCGGGCACGGGAAGTATTTCTGTGAACAAACAACATAGTTAATTATACTTGTATAAATTCTTTCTTATAATATTATTAATGCCAAAGTAGTGTAACGTTGTTTGTAAAAACTCAGCACTGAAACCGCTGAACGGATTTTGATGTAGGACGGCCCCCTGCGAGGTAGATCGGTCGACCTGGGCCGCAATTCTGTTATGTTTGTGTTTATAGTGTCAAATCTATCAAACGATGATGCTTAATTGATAGATTTTACACTAAACATCATCATCATCAGCCTATATCTGTCCACAGCTGGACGTACGCCTTTCCTAATTCACGCCACTGAGCTCGGTTTTCAGCTCTCCTCATCCATTCTCCTCCAGCCGCCTTTCGCAGGTCGTAAATCCACCTGGCCACGGGCATCCTACACTACGTTTGCCTAAACGTGGTCTCCACTGAAGAACTCGTCTACCCAACGTTTATTGGTTTTTCTGAAAATGTGACCAGCCCATTGCCACTTTAGCTAGCTTATTCTAATAGCTATATCGGTCACCTTGGTTCTCCGTCGGATATCTTCATTGCGAATCTTGTCTTTCAGAGAAACTCCAAGCTTAGCCCTCTGAGCGACCTTAAATTTGTGGACTAGTTTAACCGTGAGTGTCCATGTTTCGGCTCCGTAGGTCATGGTAGGACGCACTGATTGAAAACTTTTGTCTTCAGGCGCTGTGGTATGGATGACGAGAAGACTTTACGAAGCTTGCCAAATGCTGCCCAACCTAGCTGAATTCTTCTGTTGACTTCCTTCTCAAAGTTGTTCTTACCTAATTGCAATATTTGCCCAAGGAAAACATATTGTTGGACAACTTCAAGAGGTCCACCATTGACTGCAATCGGTTCCGGGTCAATAAGATCGTTAAACATGATCTTGGTCTTATCTCTGTTCATTCCGAGACCGATGCGTCGAGAAGCATCATCTAGATTGGTCATCATAATTCGCAAATCTTGCAGTGACTCCGCCATTAGGACGATATCATCGGCAAATCGTAAGTGTGAGAGTAATGCCCATACCTTTCCAATCCAGCGTCTTCAATATATCTTCCAGGGCATTAGTGAACAGTTTCGGGGATATAACATCCCCCTGTCTCACTCCCCTGCACAGCTGGATATGTTTAGACTGCAGGTTTAGTACTTGGACACTCGTAGTTGTGGCGTCATTCAAAAACCTAAGCACTTCGATGTATCGCCAGTACACTTGACAACGCTGCAAGGACTTCAGAACCACCCAGCCCCCTATTTCAGAACCTTTCGATAACGAACCGAATCGATTCGATTCGATACAGTGAATGAAATTATTGAATTCAATTTCTAATCGAATCCACAGAATAAATAATACCTAATCGATCGACAACTGAGTTATCGAAAGGTTCTGAATCGGGGGCTGGTTTCAACAGTCAAAGACCTTCTCATATTCCACAAAAGCAAGACACAGGGGCAGGTTATACACTTCAGACTTCTGTATAACCTGCCTCACTACGTGTATGTGGTCTATGGTTCTAAATCCTCCGCGAAACTCGGCCTATTCAGAAGGCTGGATTTTGTGAAGTCTCCTTGCGAGACGATTTGAGATGACACTGGAAAACAACTTAAAGACGTGGCTCAAGAGTGAAATAGGTCGGTAGTTTCTTAAAAGGGTTTGAAGAAGAGTACTACTAAGCTCCTGCTCGACGCCTTTGGAGTTCTCCCACTTTTAAGAACGGTGCTAAATAACCCCTGAAGCTCCCGAAGCACCGGTTTCCCCCCCTGCTTTCAAGAGCTCCGAAGTAATATCATCCTCACGGAGCCCTGTCCATTCTTTATTTTTTTTTTAGCGCCATCTCAATCTCGTCTAGACTGACGTCAGGCAGTTCGTCATTATAGTGGCGGGTAAGTATTGCGCGGGAATCCTCTGTGCTGGGTTCGGGTCTAGAAGCATGCGATTCGTACAATCGGCCATAGAAGTCTTCGATCTCAGAAAGGATCTTCGGCTTAGAGACGACGACGGTTGGCCTTTATTAGTCTTGAGCTTCAGATGGGATCTACTCAATTGCTGGGCGAAGACGTTTGACCCCCGATTTTGCTCAATTGCCTTTTTAATTCGGCGTGTATTTGAGCATCGGAGGTCACGTCGCACCAGTTTACTGTTTTTTTAATGAGTTCCCTTTTTTCTGACGGTGTGTCTTGCTGTTGCTCGCTTCGCTCGTCCATAAGCCGAAGAGCCTCATCCAAGATTTTAGACTTCATGCCCGTGCGCTGCAGTTGGCAAAATCTAGTGCCTTCCTCCCTAAGGATTCCCACAACTTTGGAGTTCCTTGTCCACGTCGTTTGTGGTTTCTAAGGTAGCGAATCGATTTTCCAACTTGAGTTGGAACTGTTCTGATCCAACAGCGGCCTGGAGTAGGTTGGGTCGGAGCGTAAAGTCTGTGATCACTACCGGTACTAAACCTGCTGATCACTGAGACATCCCTAAATATGTGCTTATTGTCCGTCATGATGAAGTCAATCTCATTTTTAGTCACAGTGTCGGGGCTTTGCCAAGTCCACTTCCTCTGGGATTGCTTTTTGAAGAAAGAGTTCATCAAAAAGAACCCCTCTTTATCCAAAAAGTTAACTAGTATTTAGTATTAATACTAGTATTCGGCAATTATTTTAGTATTTTAGATTCCTGTCTCCATAGCCGTGTATTTTCGATTCACCGCAAGCCTGTACTCCCACTTTGGCGTTAAAGTCTCCCATGATAACGTTGTAGTGGGCCCTTGTGGTGTTATGTAGGGCTGAAGATATATCATCCGAGTGTGCCGAGGTCGAAGCGTAAACCTATACCTGTACCTTTCGGTCAGCTTAAGAACCAGGTACGCTACCCTGGTCGGCACACTCGACATTTCTACAACATTATCAATGAGGACCTTATTAACGAGGAACCCCGCGCCACCCTAAGACCGCTGAACGCCATCTCGGAAGTAGAACAGGTAGCCCGACTCCAAATTCATTGTGTCCTCCCCCTCTCTTCAGACTTCACTTAACTACAACTTCACTAGAATATGCCACCTGATCTTTGTGAGCTCCGTCTCGAGTTGCGCCATGTGTTCATCAAGCCTAATCGTTCGTCCGTTGTACCAGGTGTTGTGGCCCTTGTAGCCAGGGTCAGATCTTTTTATTTTGGGTGGCCTGCGGTGTCCTGGGGATTCTTCACACTCCCTGCCCTGCTATTTCCTGGACCGCCACCGGGGTCAGGACTAGCAGGGCGACCGGAACTGCGGGGCATTTTCTATTTGTGCCGTCCATAAGGAGGTTTTGCAGGGCGTAGCTTCTCGCACCGGTGACGCTGCTACCTGTCACCAACCTGTGTCATTTGGCTACGCTTGTTTTGAGATGGTTAAACCGCTATCTGTCGGTCGCCAGAACCTCGTTCGTTATCCAGCAGAATGACCGCGTGCAGGTGAGGTTGGCTTGGATCAGTTAGATGGTTTTTCAATCCCGACACACCCCATGACGATCCATCAGTGTCAAAACATCATTATTGTGGGTTTCTCGTCAAAATTTATCGATAGCCGCTATCGGCCCGCGATGGTGCCTAAATAGCGAGCAGACTACGAAAACTGTCAAAATCGTCCATCGATGTTCAGCAGGGACGTCCTGTGATGATGATGATACATGTTGTACTTTGGGGGAGGAACATGTTCATCAGGGACGTCTTGTAGTGATTATATTACATGTTGTTCTTTGAGGGAAGGCCAATTTTCAACAGGGATGTCTTGTGATGATTATGATACATGTTGTTCTTTGGGGAAGGCCCATGTTCAGCAGGGACGTCTTGTGGTGATGATGATACATGTTGTTCTTTGGGGGGGGGGGGGGGGGGGGGGGGGCATGTTCAGCAGGGCCGTCTTGTGGTGATGATGATACATGTTGAATGTTTAGACATCAAATAGTTTTTAATCGGATTGAGATAACACGTAAAACAGTTTTATAGTCAAAACCTAAGCTATCAAATAGTGAAAACTGGATCGCAATCGGTTCAGTAGTTTTAATGTGATGCGCGAACAAAGGAATGGATAGACCATTATCACTAGAACCAATATCATCAAACGTCTGAACAAAGTTTGATGGTATTGGTACTTTTGGTTCTGAAATAATACATAGGATCATTATATTCCAAAAAGTAATAGTACATTGTATTACTAGGGAGCGAAATAATATTTTGCCGGCGAGGGCGCTATTTTGAACCCAGAGCGGAGTGAAGGATTCTAGAGTAGAATCCTGAACGTAGCGAGGGATTCAATATACGTCCCCAAGGGAAAATAATTTTGCTACACTCTACTTTTCATCCCTCTATGAGAAAAATAAATAAATGGCGCTTGTAGATACTTTACAAGCACACGTTAATAATGATAATCCCCCCCCCCCCAACTCTCCCCTCTCCGACTACCCACTCCCCATTATAGCTAAGAACCATCTCGTTTACCTCTGCTTTCAAAAAATAAACAGCAGCTAAATCGGTCCATTCGTTTGGAAGCTACGATTGTCACCCCCTTTTCTCACCGCGCTACGTATTGAGATAACACGTAAAACAGTTTTATAGTCAAAACCTAAGCTATCAAATAGTGAAAACTGGATCGCAATCGGTTCAGTAGTTTTAATGTGATGCGCGAACAAAGGAATGGATAGACCATTATCACTAGAACCAATATCATCAAACGTCTGAACAAAGTTTGATGGTATTGGTACTTTTGGTTCTGAAATAATACATAGGATCATTATATTCCAAAAAGTAATAGTACATTGTATTATTAGGGAGCGAAATAATATTTTGCCGCCGAGGGCGCTATTTTGAACCCAGAGCGGAGTGAAGGATTCTAGAGTAGAATCCTGAACGTAGCGAGGGATTCAATATACGTCCCCAAGGGAAAATAATTTTGCTACACTCTACTTTTCATCCCTCTATGAGAAAAATAAATAAATGGCGCTTGTAGATACTTTACAAGCACACGTTAATAATGATAATCCCCCCCCCCCAACTCTCCCCTCTCCGACTACCCACTCCCCATTATAGCTAAGAACCATCTCGTTTACCTCTGCTTTCAAAAAATAAACAGCAGCTAAATCGGTCCATTCGTTTGGAAGCTACGATTGTCACCCCCTTTTCTCACCGCGCTACGTAACCCAATTTGCAACCCTTCATTTATTTCGTGATATATACAAAAATTTCAGGATAGCCTGGGCTACACATAGGTTGACTTCGGATCTTTAGTACCGGAGTTCAAATCCCAACAAAGGAGAGTTTACATTTTGCACTTTTTTTTTGTTCTGTCTTTTCTGCAATCAGTAGCACTTTTAGCAGATCTGTTGAGGGTTTTGATGTGTGCGAGTGTGTCCCCCATTGGAGACATATCCTCATTTTATTTGGCACTGTTCCCTATTCAGGGGAAAGAACTCTTTTTCTTTTTAGTCTCGGCGCATAGCAAGGGTTGGTCATTTGGACAGCCAAGATATTAGGGTGCCTCCTTAGTCGGTCTTGATAAGTAGTGGTGACATTTCTGATATCTTCCTTGATTGTACTCATTTCAAGGTGATCATGTATTTCTGAGTTAGTTATGTACCAGGGCACATTGCTTATTGATCGCAGAATTATGTTTTGCATTCGTTGTAGCATAGATATGTTGGAGTTACAAGCGGTACCCCACAGTTGGACATTTTGCACATAAAAATAAAAATGTGATGGCTTATAACTTGAATATGGCCGAGCTAAGGCGGAAAGAGCCGACGAGCCACGGAAATTCATTACTGCCCTCTCTGAGTCTTGAACAGAAAAGACCTACTTTGCTCCCACTTTTCCAGGAACCAATCAGTGTTTTTCGAATAGATGGGATAAAAATAAATGGTATAACCTGAACAGCCTTCACTCCTCCGGAAATATCGACGGTGGGCACAACTTGCTTCGGCTTCAGAAACGTCACGAAACGAACCAGCTCCGAGAAGCTGGAGTGTTCGCTGTATGGAATACCTGTCGCAGAGAATATGTTTGTTAGCACCAGCATTTACAAAAATAAGTATAATTAAAAAAAAAAAAAAGAATTACGAGCTTTTTTTAATTAATGTCTCTTTTCACGTTTATTTTTAACTAGCTTTCCCGCCCGCAACTTCGACCGCGCGGACTACAGTTTATCGCGAAAAAACATCCTATGTTCTTCTAGGATATTAAAAACCAATGGAAAAGTAGGTAAAGCACCAACGCTCTTGTTAATTTTGACTGACTTGTTATTTCGTTTCCATGGCAACCGATTCTTAAAGCGAGTAATCAACATTTTCCTATTTTCCCGTCGAAACTATCAAATTTCCGGGATAAAAAGTATTCTATGTCTTATTCCAGGGTGTAAGCTATCTCCATTCCAAATTTCATCAAAATCCGTCAAGCTGTTATCGCGTGAAAGCTTCCCAAACAAACAGACAACGTTTCACTTTTATATATTGGTATGGATTGCATTTTCACATTTACGATTTACTTTCCCTATTTTTAAAACATATCTAATGATTGTCTAAAGGAAACATTGTAAGAGAGAAAAAAATTAACGTGACGTTGTGTTACTGTGACATTTTGAGAACGTGACATTGTACGACGAGACGATCAGTCCACTGCTGGACATAGGCCTCTCCCAAAACACGCCACTGAACCCGATCTTCGGCTCTTCTTTCATACCGGGCAACCACATTCATACAGTGCGAAAATCCTCCTCGAAACCCAGCTTGTTCTGGTGGTTGAAATTTGTGATGACTCTTGAAAATAGCTTATAGACATGGCTCAAGAGCGAGATGGGCCGATAGTTTTTCAGCAGGGTATTTATTACCCTTTTTGAAAAACAGTATGACTACACTCTTGTTCCATGCCTGTGGAGTTCTCCCAGAGAAAAGAACGGAATTAAATATACACCGCAGTTCTTTGAGCGCGGGTTGTTCCATGCCTGTGGAGTTCTCCCAGAGAAGAGAACGGAATTAAATATACGCCGCAGTTCTTTAAGCGTGGGTTGTTCCATGCCCGTGGAGTTCTCCCAGATAAGAGAACGGAATTAAATATACGCTGCACTTTTTTGAGAACTCCTACTTTTCGGAGTTCCGTGGTAATTCCGTCCTCTCCAGGGGCTTTTCTATTTTTGAGCTGTTTAAGAGCCATTACGACTTCATCAAGGCTGACTTCTGGCAGCTCTTTGGTAAAGTGTCGGGTCTGCGTGGCCCTGGAATCCTCGGTGTTGGATTCTAGTCTGGATGCCTGCGACTTGTATAAATAAATGACCTTAAAAATCTTCAAGTTCAGCAAGAATCTCTGGCTTCGAAACGACGACTTCCCCATAAGATGTGGTCAGCTTAGTCAGATGGCTCCGACCCAGCTTTTGAACGAAGACTTTCGTCCACCGATTTTGCTCAATCGCTTCTTCTATAGAGCGTGTATTGGAGCTTCGGAAGTCTAGTCTCACCAGCACTTTTATAGAAAAAAAAAAGTATTTTTTTTGTTATGACGTAGTGTCTCGTATCGTTTCTCCATTAGCTTCAGACTCTCCCGAAAGTTTAGATATTCTGCCAGTACGTCGCATCTCGCAGAACTTTGTACCCTCTTCGCGAAGTATTCCTACCACGTGGTCAAGTTCCTGGTCAACGTCAACGTCGATTGTGCTTTCCAAAGCAGCGAATCGGTTCTCCAGTTCTTCTTCATCAGACGGACAAGTCCGAACTTGCAATACACTGAGACATCTCTGAATATGCACCTTTTGTCCACTATGATGAAGTCGATCTCATTTTTCGTCATATCATCGGGGCTTTGCCACGTCCACTCGCGCGCGCGCGTGTTTGTGTTGTGTGTGTGTGTGTGTGTGTGTGTGTGTGTGTGTGTGTGTGTGTGTGTGTGTGTGTGTGTGGGTGTGTGGGTGTGTGTGTTTGTGTGTGTGTGTGTGGGGGTGTGTGGGGGTGTGTGGGTGTGTGTGTTTGTGTGTGTGTGTGTGTGTGTGTGTGTGTGTAGTCACGCAACTCCAT
Organism: Alsophila aescularia; assembly: GCA_946251855.1. NCBI lineage: Eukaryota > Metazoa > Arthropoda > Insecta > Lepidoptera > Geometridae > Alsophila > Alsophila aescularia. The sequence goes on from OX276385.1 coordinate 13,386,236, forward strand.
AACGACTGACATGAGACTTTGTATGAGTATGGAGTTCACACATAGGATACTTTTGGTCCTGGAATAGCACAGAGAATACATTTTTCTAGCAAAAGGCCCACGCGGAAAAAGACAACAAGTACTCATGTCTTATCATTTTGAATATCACAGACGGGAATTATAACGCATAATCTCGCTCTAATTCCCGTTTGTGATATTCAAAATGTATGAGAATCACGTTATTACGTACAGCCAATATAAACATATCTGTAAGTTACCGTGAATGGTGACGTTATCCTTCTCGACGCTGCAGTTCTTGCCGATCTCCCAGCCGCTCGGCTTGAACGCCACCACTTCGCTGAAGGCGCCATGCAGACTGTCCAGGTAAATTCGTAATTTCTGAAACCAGAATCAGTTTAATTAATAGCCATCTTCAGCAGGAACACGTTCATTGACTCACGAACGTTTAGACAAGACAATCGAAAGTGCTTAAAAACTCGACTGCGAACAAAACTAAAGAGAAGCCAAAAATTCAGAGAGAATGGTTGCTAACCAACTTTAAATCGTTATAGATCCTAAATGATCATTCGGAATGAAAAATGATATGAGAAACCTAAAGATGATTTTCAAATACCTATTCAATGATACCCCACTTAACATAGTTTGTCGACATTCATATTATTATTTTTCACAATATGGCGTCTGGTTGTCGCCATATTGAATTTTGATAACTGTCATTCTTCATTCATGTTTTCAGTAGCACTCGCAAGATTAAGACAAATCGATTGACGTAAGAATCGTCAAAATCGGCTCACGCGTTTGGTCTGTATATTGCCACAAAGGATCAAATGTACATAGGCTAATTTGCAACAATATTACATACATTAGACATGCGCGCCGAGCCTGAATTTGCCAGCGGCGGCGCGCCGGCGCGCCTCGGCGTGACCTTTTTTTTAGGGGATACATATGTTTTTTAAGGAAATGTATTAAGTCAGAAGCAAAAACATTAAAATCAAATAGTTTTATTGAAAACTTTTACAATTATAATTTAAAGTACAAAGAACCATGCTTTCATTCAAAATCACTGTTTTCCTTGCATGACGCGTAATTGTCGTGGATGAATATAATTTTGTCGATTCTCACAGGACTCAGCCGAGCCCTTTTCGCATTTACAATAAGGGAAAACACGCGCTCGCTGGGTGTGCTGGTAGCTGGGATTGCCAGCAGAGCTCTAGCGAGCACATTTAGCCACGGAAATGCTGGTTCTTTGGGGCATGCGCCGTGCACCCACTGGCTTCTCCCACTGGTGGGTGCACGGGGAATTCGCATTTCCCCGTCCACCCACTGCACTAGAGTTGGAAACTAATGAAGAAATGTTTTGTAATTAGGTAACAAGACATTTTAAAGTGACAGATGTCAAAGTGACAAATGTCAAAATAATCGTCAATTATGAAGAAAAAAAAACACCAAGTAGTATAACTAGGTAGTAAGACATTTTAAAGTGACAGATGTCAAAGTGACGTGTCCAACTTCAAAGTCACCTGACAAGATTTAATCGATATCTTCGTTTTGGATGACATCTGTCAAACTTAAAATGGCTATAACTTTGAAACTAACGATCCTGGACTAGTAGTTTCTTTACAGAAGTGATAGATCTCATTGAAATCTTTATTTTGGATGACAGCTGTCAAACTTAAAATGGCTATAACTTTGAAACAAACGATCCTGGCCTAGTAGTTTCTTTACAGAAGTGATAGATCTCATTGAAATCTTGGAGATGCGTGTTGCGAGTGGGGGTGCTCTTTGTTTTTTGCTTAAAAATGGGTAAAACATACTCGAAAGAACAAGAAACTGTCATCGTACAGAATGGTGCAAATAACGCTAGTCAAAGTTCAGTCACAGAATAAATAATAGTACAAGTACAGAAGGCTAACTGAGTAAAGTCATTTAAATAAATAGCGACTCTCGCTACAACGCTATAAAGTGCAATTTAACTCGCACGGCGCTGAGAGCTTTCAATTATATTTACCTAGAAGGCGCTCGCCCACCGCGTGCAGGCTAGAATGCACCGTATCACAACGCACGAGAACTTCCATTGCTGTAACCGTTTCAGAATCGCTCTGTCCCTTTTTCGCTCGGTAGGGTTGTATTAAGATATGACTAGGTACTTGTACTACTAATTATTCTGTGATATGTTATGACTTAGATATTGTAACAGAATAAATAAGTAATAATGTATTATGCTATTACTTATTATTATAAACTAAAATAGTTCTATTACATACAATGACATTCTTATCAGAATAGACCTACTACCTCATTTTTACTACCTACCTATCCCGTTTTCAGACCGCCGATAAGTTTAGTGAGATACCTACCTACGTGTCGTTGGTTGATTATGATTATATCCTATAGGTATTGCACTTTGATGAATAAAGGTGCCTGTCTGAATTCCATGCTTTTTAATGAGTGAAAAATAAATTGCTACCTACGTAATAAAAGGTATTAAAAGTAGGTAGGTATTATACGACACATATATTATATAAATTCCTAATTAGTTGTAGGTTACTAAGTCAGCACAGTAATTCATTTTCCGATCAACAATACCTACTAAAATCAATTATAAAATTACGTTGATCGATTTAATAAACGACTTTATTTCTGCGCGGAAAAACCTTAAATATGCGTAGCTTCTGTATGGAACACAAATGAAATAACATAAAACTATAGGAACCTACGTAATAAAAAAAATGTCAATATCTAACTACATCACTAGGACCTATTATAGGTATTACAATTTATTACCTTTCAATATCCTTTGGAAGCGTAAAGAATGACAATTCGTCATTTCTATCACTATTCAAACAGCCGAATGCTATGCAGTACTTTCTAGCTTTCTTCTTGGTACTCATCATTAAAACACGAATAAAGTTTGTCAATAACTTTACGTAAGTAGGTGCTCTATCGCTAAGTACAAGGCGCGCGACTCATCGAACGCACGCTTGACACTCGACTGAACTACCCGAATATTGGGTCCTCTAATTGATTTGTACTTGTTGCGGAGTGCGACCGCCCTGGTTCAGTTGAGAAAAAAATCGAAGTCTACGGAATTATGTTAACAGTGCTGATAATGATGTTGATTGCAATAAGTTTCTGTATCATGTGCAAGTTTTGCCACCAGAGAACAAAGAAATGGCTAGTAGATAAGTAGAGTCGTGGTCTCTGCAGTAATAATGAATCAGGCAGACAAAGCCGATCAAAAATCGCAAGCACCACAGGCAGTACAGTATGCCTAAACTAGTGACTAAGTAGATCCGTATGTATTCATATTATATTTTTGTGTGCGTATTTTAATCATAGAGCGCTTATATTGACTTTCGCATGTCCTTTGTATGTGATAACGGGATCCTAGATATATTTGTTATACCTTAAAAGTTGGGAATGTAAGACAGAACTATTTTCTTTCATGTATTTGATAATTAGAATATGTTAAGTTTATAATACCTACGTGTTTTGAAATAGAGCAATCGTGATTGCAAAACATGTAAATGTAACGTAACAAAACACTCCGAACAACATGACACCGAAGGAAGTTTGAACAATAACAAATTGTCTACCTACTTGATATTGTTAAATTCGCACAGTTACAGCGAAATGTTTGTTTCAATAAATTGCAACTTAGAATAAATTTTGTAATAATGTGTAGGGTTGTCGACACCCAAATAGGAGCTTACCTTTATATAGTAATTTTTTGTCAAAAATTTATTCCTTAGGAAGGAATATTGTAGGCGATTGTCGGAAACGCTAAATAAGCATATTTCGTGAGCGGCAGTGACGCCGCCCCTAGCACCGACAGTCGCCTCCCAGCCGCCACCTATGGCACACTTGTAATAGTCGTTGATAATATACGTTTCGTATAAACCTAATAAAAGGTATTAGAGCATTACCCTAAGTGTTTCCAATGAGCACCCCCACTCGCAACACGCATCTCCAACATATCCTCACAAGTAGACCTCATACTCTCACAAGTGTGCCATAGGTGGCGGCTGGGAGGCGACTGTCGGTGCTAGGGGCGGCGTCACTGCCGCACACGAAATATGCTTATTTAGCGTTTCCAACAATCGCTTACAATGTATGTGAGTTTCTTTATTCTAGCATAACTTTTAAATGCCAGAACAGATTTAGACATATGGGTATCGTTAGATTCCTTATATCCCCCCCCCCCCCCCGAATAACTTTTTTTTTGATAAAAAAAACGATTTTTCAGCGTTGTGGCTCCATTTTCAAATGAAATATAAATATTTTTTCTTCGAATTTTACAATATGGGTATCAAATTGAAGGCCTTGATAAGCACATTCCAACAGTATATAATTTATTGGCATTAGTTCATTTCTGGCCGGGTAGGCGGTGTTTTTTCATCTTTTAAGCTAGTTATTTAACCCTTATTAGGGCACAGGACATTTACTTACCACCTCAGTTTTTTGACTACAAATAATATCGCATTCAATGTGTTCGTTCTTTTTTCTATTATTGAAAATGTGCGGAAGGTTCACAACTTTTTTTAGTACTGCTAATTTGGCTACCTATAACAGTTTTTGAACAATTTTTTTATTTGTAAACATGTAATTCAAAATCTTGAAAATCAACGAAGCTCCGCGCAATTAAATTTAGATTTTGTTCTACGTACATTCTGGTAAAATGTGTTCTTATATTTGGTTTGATATTTGATTAAATATCTGTTTTAGACTTGGTGGTAAGATTCTGGCCAATCTTGCCAAAAGGGCAATGGTCACACATTTACCACCATGATTACGCGCGGTTCTTACTATTATTATTTTATTTTTCTTCAATAATGTTATAGGCAATGGTCACATATTTACCACCATGATTACGCGCGGTTCTTACTATTATTATTTTATTTTTCTTCAATTATGTTATAGGCAATTGTCACATATTTACCACCATGATTACGCGCGGTTCTTACTATTATTATTTAATTTTTCTTCAATAATATTATAAGCAATGGTCACATATTTACCACCATGATGACGCGCGGTTCTTACTATTATTATTTTATTTTTCTTCAATAATGTTATAGGCAATGGTCACATATTTACCACCATGATTACGCGCGGTTCTTACTATTATTATTTTATTTTTCTTCAATGTTATAAAGCATCCTAATAAATGTATAAAAATACAAAACCAAAACTGACTTTTCATTAATTTTTACCCATGCCCTAATAAGGGTTAAACCTTGGCACGCTTGTGGCGGCTCTCGTGCTGCACGTGCTCCCACCACGTGCAGCACGCACTCTTTCTCGGGGCACGCCCACACGGAGCAACCGACACGACGAGATATGCCGAGGAAAACTTCTCTGTGTACTCACCTCATGTGTTAAATCTCTCATAGGAACCACGTGCAGCTGGCACGCTTGCTGCGGCTCGCGACTGCACGCGCGCCCCTCCACCACGTGCAGCACGCGCTCCTTCTCAGGACACGCCCACACGGAGCACCCCACACGACGAGACATGCCGAGGAAAAACTTCTCTTTGCCTGAAAATTTTAAATACTATTACGAGGCATGCCTTTTAAGTTTTGTCGTTTGAAGAAAAAAACACAACTAGAACCTTATAGTACTTTTTATTGTTTTTCAAAGTATTCACCGCGTAGCTTAATACACTTTTCCATTCGCTCAAACCAGTTATTATAACATTTATTCCACTGTAAAGTGGGGGTGTTCAAAATGGCTGACTTGAAAGCGTCGACTGCTTCTTCACCGGACTGGAACCTTTGACCACGAAGACTTTTCTTAATTTTAGGAAATGTATAGAAATCGTTAGGGCTTAGGCACAGAATAAATAATAGTACAAGAACAGAAGGATAACTGAGTAAAGTCATTTAAATACATAGCAACTCTCGCTACAACGCAATAAAGTGCAATTTAACTCGCACAGCGCTGCGAGCTTTCAATTATATTTACCTAGAAGGCGCTCACCCATTGCGTGCAGGCTAGAATGTACCGTATCACAGCGCGCGAGAGCTTCCATTGCTCTAATCGTTTCCGAATCGCTCTGTCACTTTTACGCTCGGTAGGGTTGTATCAAGATATGACTAGGTACTTGAAAAATTAATTATTCTGTGATATAATATGACTCCGATATTGTAACCAAATAAACAATTATGTAAAAAATGAATTATTTTATTACTTATTGTTATAAATGTTGATAGTTCTATTAACTACATATAGTGACATTTCTTATCAGAATAGACCTAGTACCTCATTATTTGATTATATCATAATAGGTTACACTTTGATGAATAAAAGGTACCTGTCTGACTTCGATGCTTAATAATTAATGAAAAAGAAATGGCTACCTACGTAATAAAATTTCGGTATGTAGATATTTTACGAGATTTGTCAGACCGAATGCTATGCCGTACCTTCTAGGTTTCTCCTTGGTATTCATAATTAAGAAAATAATAAAATTTGACAAAAACTTTACGTAAGTTTACGTAAGTAGGTACTTTATGGTTAAGCACACGGCGCGCGACTCATCGAGCGCTCGCTTGACACTCTACTGAATGAACCCCAATATTACGGCCCCGAAGTTTAGATATAATATTTGTACTTGTTGCGGAGTGCGACCGCCCTGGCTTAGGTCAGGACTGTATGGAGGATGGTCAAGAATTTCTACTTTTTCCTGCTTCAAATACTCAATCGTTTGACGAGCGCTGTGTGAGCTTGCGTTGTCGTGGTGCAGGATGATGCGTCGCTTTGAGTTAGATTTTCGAAGTTCGGTGATGACTTGTGGTAAACAAACTGTGGTATACTACTCTGCGTTAACCGTTCTACGATCTTCAAGTGCAATAGTCGCAACATGGCCGGTTTTTCCAACGAACGTGGCCACCGTCTTCTTTGAAGTGCTTCGAGAACGAACAGCTTTAGTCGGCTTTGGCTCGTCTTGAAAGACCCAGATTGTAGATTGTTGTTTGGAATCAGGATCGTAGGCATAGATCCAAGATTCGTCACCACTGATGATGTCGTAGCCGTGATTTGACTCTCCTCGGTTGAACCTTTGCAGAGTTTTCTTACACCATCTGACGCGGGCCGCCTTGTGATCGTCAGAAAGCAGATGCGGTATCCAACGGCAAACTACCTTTCTCACACCAAGCGCTTCATGCAAGATCTTCTGAATGGTTGTCCCAGAGATGCCTAATAGAGCCTCTATCTCTCGATACGTCACATGACGATTAGTTGTCTCACAGCAATGATGTTAACTTCAGTGAAGGCGGATTTTGGGCACCCTTCGCGAGATTTGTCACTAACACTAGTATGTCCACGCTGGAATTCTAAATACCAGCGTTCGACAGTCCGCAGACATGGGGCTTCATCACTGAACACAGATGTTAGCTCTTCAAAACACTGAAGCCGTGTCAGGCCTCTTCTTAGGTTGTAGATAATTATTGCACGAACATTTTCCTTAGAAAGATTCATTTTCGTACGTAACCTGACAGATTCCAATCGACGCTGTGACTAAACAATAGCATTAATCCTAATACTTTCAACTGTTTTGAGATTCAAAATTTAAACACATTCGAATATAGAACAGTTCCAAATACAAAATTGCCGGGAAATATGGAAACGACAGAACTTAAAAGGCAAGCCTCGTATCATTATGAGCCCGTAGTTTCCCATTTTTCTCGATTATGGGCAATGGTTGGCCAATCTTTCAGGTAAGCATACCTAAAGATCGTGCGTCTTCTCCTGGGCCTGCCGTGTCACCGTTTTTTATCACGTGGGACCCATTCCATTGTTGATTTGGCCCAAAATCAATACTAATATTATAAAAGCGAAAGTAACTCTGTCTCTCTGTTTATTACCTGTTCAAGATGAGTCTATTTTGATGAAATTTGGTATAATGATAATTTGAACCTTGGGGAAGGACATAGGGTTAAACTGTAGTCTGCGTGGACTAAGTCGCGGGCATAAGCGAGCCCATTTTAAAGGTTATCGTATGAGGTAGTGTTGGCCTCTGGTGTCAGTCTGTCAGAACGTTCGAGGACCTCTGACATGGCTTTTTTAATCAGTAACAGCCGGAACCGATAGCTTAGCGTGCCCTCCGAAACACGGAGCGATGGAAAACCGCACATAACTTAAAAAAAACTAATTGATGCGGTGTCGAGGTAGATTCTTCCGGTATCGTCGATATCGTTTATCGTGTATTTTAACGCTCGTTATACCGCTAGGCTACTCTCGCTTCAGAAGTAGGATAGTAGGGACATCCGTTACTAACTAATAGGTGCTTATCTATCTTATTATTTTTTTGAAGCAAATATAATGGATACAGACGGGACTTGAACCGGCATCAACCGTGTATTTGCGAGGCACATGCTCTTTACCAACTATGCCACCGTAACCACTACATCACACTCCAAATCAACACACTGTTCGATGGAACGGGCACTGGGTTGATGAAGAAAAGTCGCCTTGGTTCAGGGTTCCGTCCCCGGGTTGTTCCTGACTGGAGAGTCTTGAGAGCGAGTTTTTGTAGAGATGTTTACTCGACGGCTGCTGGCGATGGAATGAATTTCGGGCTATTTTTTTATTTTTTTAGACAGGATATGTGGTGTTGCTGACCTCTACACAGCGTCAGCGGACGGTGGGCGGGCGTAAAAGCGCTCCGCCGCAATGCGTGACGCAGAAGGCGCACGCCAAAGTTAAGTTTTTGGCCAATTGCTCAAGGGCACCCAGGGGGTACGAACCTCGGCTTGGACAGTTGCCATTGATTACTTGGGGAGTATCGAACTAAACACCCCTGGATCACTATTGTTAGGTAGTGATCGAGGGGGCCCTGATTAAATGGCTAGAGCCCTTTGAATGAATTGCATAACTAACCACCGATTCGGAATACACCTTCGAGAAGAATCGGAAAAAACTCGAAGGCGAATAAAATCGACATTAATTACGGGACCTTCGACCTCGCGAGGTCGGTGTCTGTGTGTGAACTGTGTAGAAAGATGGCGAAGATGACGGATTGGGCGAATCTATATATATTTCATATATCTAGATTTCATCGTCCAGATCGCTTAAGATGTCTCTAGGGTGTCTACGGAGGGGCCGTGCACCTGTTGTTGCGTAGTCAGAAGCCTGAACTACTAGGGGCTTTGGGTGATGGGGTGCCGCGTCAAAGTAGAGGCGAGAAGCATTTTTCATATATTGAACAATTTTCAAAATTTGGGGCTAAATCGTTCCTATATTTATATGGTTGATTCGCGCTGTCGTCTTGCGGCGGTCGGCCGCAGCGCGGGCGGTGGGAGTGGCAAGCGGTGTCTCGCTCGCACGTTCCCTCTCTCTCTATATAGTTTTACCTAGCTTTTCTAATTTTTAGTGTTTCGTCGAGTCTATCACTTATGTCTTATTCCTATCTTAGTACCTACCTATTTCTCGCTCTCAAGGACCCTACCAATCAAAAAACAATCCCAAATCGGCTTTATTTATGTTCAGGGAAAAATCTATAAAATATATGTACAACTATAACTAAACTTAATCTACTTAAAGTAACTTATATTCTAGGTCTTATCGTATTAAACATTATATCGTCGTATCGTCGCGAACATATATGTATGTGGTTATGTGGATGTTCAACCATAGCGTCGCCCCTATTGGTTCGATTTTGACAAGCGAGGTATCAATCGATTCGTCTTCATCGCAAGAGTGACATAGGCTATTTTGACAAGCGAGGTATCAATCGATTCGTCTTCATCGCAAGAGTGACAGGCTATTTTGACAAGCGAGGTATCAATCGATTCGTCTTCATCGCAAGATTTACATAGGCTATTTTGACAAGCGAGGTATCAATCGATTCGTCTTCATCGCAAGAGTGACATAGGCTATTTTGTACCCGACTTTTAGTTTTTGAACTTTTAACTTGTTTCACAAAAAGAATGACAGATTCAAGTCACGGTAAAACTGTCTTTCATTTATGTTAAACTGATGAGCGCACTCACCGATGGTGTAAGTACCGCATACAATGAGCACCGATGAGAACTTCTTGCCGGACTTCTCTATGGACACTTTCTTTTGCCTCAGGATGTTGAGGGCCATTTCTAGACTTTGGTCTTGAGTTGGAAAGTCGTAGCGAGGGTTGCAGTAACTGATATAATATAAAAAGAAAAACATTTTATAAAGGCACGAGTACACATAAAATAATACTTTATAGTTTAGTACAATCCTTCCTTGTTAATCAATAATTTCTGTCCATCCAAAGGTTGTCTGGAAGAGATCGCTTTTAGCGATAAGACCGCCCATTGTACCTATAATCTAAGTGTTTTCCTACGTCTGTATCGTTTTATTTTCTTGGTGTCAATAAAGAGTTAATCTATCTATCTATCTACAATCATGAAATCGTTGTCGGCATGTTAAAAACAGGTGTACCAAGGGATAAAGCAAAAATCCATCTTCGGTTAAGTTTTATTTTAGCAGAGCTTGGGCTGGTCGCGGTGGTATGACTATTATTTTTATATTTGCAGGGAATCCAGGTTCTAATTTAATTTTAAAAAACTGTTCAGTAGTAACTAGTAGAAGTTCATCATCGTCATCATCAAACTGTACTCGTCCACTGCTGGACTAATGCGCGCCACTGAGCCCGATCTTCGGCTCCTCTCGTGTAATTGCGGCCAGCTACTTTACGCAGGTCGTCGCTCCATCTAGTCGGAGGGCGTCCTACGCTACGTTTGCCTACACGTGGTCTCCACTCAAGAACTCGCCTACTCCATCGGTTGTCGGTGCTTCGATATGTGTGACCGGCCCATTGCCATTTCAGTAGTAGTTCAGTAATTTATTATTAAATCTGTATTGAAGTCCGATTTATAGGCAAACGCCCGCTGGCCCGGTGGAGAGACGACTTGCGAAAGACAGCTGGCAGCGACTGGATGCGAAGAGCCGAAGATCGAGCTCAGTGGCGTTCATAAGGAAAGGCCGACGTCCAGCAGTGGACTAGTATAGGCTGATGATGAAAATTTGTTTTTTTTTGATAAAAGAAAAGGTGGACCCAAGGCTCCGTCTTTACTTTCTGTTTCTACATGATCTGCCTACGATATACCGATAATGCCGAAATGTCTTTTGCAGAATTTTATGGTAGACCTCCAGAACTGGGTGGAGGTAGGTACTGACACAGAATAAACTAGTGGCTCTGTGAGTTGTAGACCTCGCGAGCACAAACTTTTATGTAAACAATCTAGCAGCATCTAGTCACCTTATTGTAAAACTAACATTAATATAACCAGGTGCTCCCCCTTCAATCCCTACCTAGTAGGTAAAGGGCTGATTCCACTGGAAGAAACCTAAAAGTGAGCAATTTACTGCAATTTGAAGAGCTATTCTGCTCATCACGCCGAAGATCCTCAGCAAATCTTCACCAATTTTTTATGAGACCAACGTAAAAGACTACCTTTCAAATAAAAAATCGAAATCGAATCTAATAAGGCGGAGGTATTCAGTAGCCCCCTTTTTGCCTCTTTTTAGGGGTTGTTCCCGATTAGGCACTTCCCGATTAGCTATCCGGCTGAAACTTTCAGGGTAGCTCACAAACCGATGACAAAAAAAACATTTTATGTGAAGAAGCAAAAATATAATTAAAAACGTAAGAAGTTACAAAGAAACAAATAAATAGAAAATAAAAATGTGACATTCATTTGGAATGGAGATAGCTTATACCCTGGAATAAAACATTGGATACTTTTTCCCGGAAAACTAAGTTTCCACGGAAAAACTGGAAAATGTTGATTACTCGCTGTAAGGAATTGCCATGGAAACGAAATAACAAGTTTGTCAAAACCAAAAACAAAGTGGAAAAGACATCAATAGCATTGGTACTATACCATTGCATTTTGCATTGGTTTTTAATATCCTAGAAGAACATAGGATCATAGGATCCTTTTTTCGTGTCTGTGACACCTTCAAGTATTCAATTACTCACGTAGTGTCCAAGTAGACGGTGTGAATGTCCTTGTTCCAGAACAAAGGGTAGGACTCCATTGCAGGGCTTGCTCTGAAGTCGCCCGTGTGCAGCAGGGTCTTGCCGCTGGGCAGGGTGAATACCAGCATCAGGGCTCCTGGACAGCTGGGGAAATAACAGTATGATTTATAATCGACTTGCAAAAGAAGGAGGTTCCCAATTCGTTTTTTTTTTTGTGTATTTCACTCTACATTTTCATACTACATTTTCACTGTGTGAAAATTGCCTATCCTAACCTACGTTGCTCAGACCTGGTCTCTGACCGAATCACAAAAGTCTAGACTCGGGGTTTTCCAGAGAGCGATGGAGCGTAGCATTCTGGGTATGAAAATATCTGATAGAGTTCGGAACACTACGCCACGCTCCAGGACAGGCATTATGGACGTAGGTACAAGGCTGCCAAGCTCAAATGGGATTGGGCGGGTCACGTTAGCAATATGCATATTGCATACCAACCGATCGGCAAAGGTGGACACTGAAGATGGACGACGCCGCCGAGGCCGGCCCAGAAAGAGGTGGCGAGATGACCTAGACGTCTAACAAGAGAACTGGCACGAGGCGGCTCAGGAAAGAGAATCTTGAAAGGATATGGGGGAGACCTTTGCCCAGCAGTGGGACAGTATAGGTTAGAAAAAAAAAGTCATATCTCCAGGATTTTTGAATATGGATGATTATTTTTATTTGAAATTTACTCCAAATGGATTTATTAAAATAACTACTGAACCAATTCTGACGACATTATATGGAATTACAAGATTCAAATAAAAGCATCAAAATTCGTTCAGAAATCCTGGAGATATTAATAAAAAAGTAATGATAAGACGGTCGATTCTTAGAAAAGTAGCTACTAAAATGTTTGAGGAGTTTCGGTCGGATGACGCAATACCTATATTTGAAGAAACATTCTGGAACACACTACTTGCGCGTAGGTACCTACAGAGTTTCCAGAGCACGCGTTAGGTAGGTACATAGAGGCGCGGCGCGGCAACATCAAAGGCGCCGCCGACCTTGAAAGTTCAAATACCTACCGACTATTGCTAGTACATACGATTACATATGAGTACCTTCTGGAAACTTCCATCGGGGTATAAATAGAGCGCGCATCGACTGCCTGGAACAGTATTGACTTGGCGTTCGGAACGAAACGATCAAAGTAATTCGAAGCGAGTATTCAGTGATAATTGATAAGAGTGTACAGTCGAGTTAAAGAGTGTTTGAGTTTTTTTTGTTGGATTACTTTCTTTTTGTGGTTTTTTGAATAAACGTGTTAATTTTTGGTATAATTGGCGTACATTAATTTTACCCAAACCCCAGCTCGTAACAGTAAGTTCAAAAACTAAAACCCGACTACTACGGTCTTGGTGGACTAAAAATTCACAAACAATTTCAAAATTATTATTTGAATTATTTCAAACAATAGCTCTTTGATGCTATTTAACATTGAACCTCTAGTGTGGTTTAATGTTAAATATCATCAAAATTGGTTCAGTAGTTTTTTAACTAAATCTATTTGACGGGTCATTGTTTCCAAGAATTAATTATTAAAGTTCCGTAGTCCAATAGCAAAAACGGAACCCACACAGAATTACGTAATGTTATTGTTCAAGGTAAGCAAGTACCGACGCTGCTTTCGCTTGAATGCTATTTCACCGGATGTTAAGTGGTGATGCTAGCCAAGGAGGAAGATAAAAACCACTCCCTGCCCGTAGTCCACCTAAAAAGTTCTCCTGGTTATACCAAGTTAAAGGTTTTCGTCCCGTGGTTCACGTCAAGATAACTGGCTATACCAGTAATGAACTGGGGTTTTTATATCCCCAGTAGTGTACTGGGGTTTTTATATATTTCCATGGTCCACTTTAGTTCACCTGGCATTACCAGGGGCAAGTTTTTCTTACCATGGACCTTTATTTTGCCTTCTAATCTCTGAACGTGAAATTGTAATGTGCATGGGGCGAAACGCCCACTAAATTTGGCGTCCACGAGTGTGACCGTAAGTAAATACCGATACTTTTCAAAATAAATTATTATTAAGTATTTTGGGTTTTTTCTCGTGGTGCTACTGCAAGTATTTCATGAAATAAGTATTTAAATCTTACACTCCATGTATACACAAAGAAAAAATTGCAAAATTCTCGTGGAAATACTATTTTGACCTGACCAGGAGCGAAACCTATTTTAATGAATCAAATATGTACCTACAGTATAAAGTAGAGAAAACGAAATAATACGCTGTAAAGGGCGATAATTTTTTGATTTTATTTATTTCCTGCTTCTGCATTTGGGTAACATCCTATGGACTTATGTTTGCCTGGTACTTTTTAGTTGTGGTACTATTATTTATTCTGCTGTAAAACATTAAAAAATTCCAGTTGTACTGGAGGTAGATTTTTGATCAATAACCAACAATAGAAATAGAATTCCCTCGTAGACCTACTTTTAGGAAAAATAGTAGGTTCACGTAAAAAGGATCTAAAAAATAAGTTAATAGGATCCAAATACAGAAGCATGAAAGAAATAAATTATTTATTTTTAGTTAGCGCCATAACTTCTTCAGTTATGATAACCAAAATAGGACAATGTTTTTTAAAAGTACCAGGCAAACATGTGTCAATAGATGATACCCAAAGGTTTCCGTAGTGTTCCTATACTATGATGTATAATGATAACAAGCGTAAATTAAAAATTTATTTAAAACCATATATATATAACTACATAGATGGATCACGGAAATAAATAAAAACCCCTGGTACACCCAGTTATCTTGAGGTAAACCATGGGAAGAAGCTCCTGGTACTGCCAGGTGTACTTTGTAGGTGGACCACGGGCAGGGAGCGATAAAAACGGTAGTGGGATATGAACCCCGACCCGGTATATCCCGACCGGCTAACCTAAACTAGCTGTACCTGCGGCTTCGCATGCGTGGTCATTTCTCCAGGTTAAAAGTACTCATGTGTGCTATTCCAAGACCTAACATACCAATATCTAAACATTTGATCAAAATTCCTTCAGCCGTCAAAAAGATTTTATCGATTGGTCGGCTTCTACTCATCGGATTCAGATATCAAGTACACCAGTTTTTAAGGCAAACTCTAAGCTATCCAGCTGTGAAAACCGCATCGCAATCGGTTTAGTAGTTTTTACGTGATGCGCGAACAAACATACAGACAAACAAACACAGAGACACGAATTTTAAAAATGTAATATTCTTGTATTTTAAGTACCTTAGACCTTTTTTTTTTTAATTATATTCTTCGTACAGACATTTTCGTTCTTATTGTTTTTTTAATTTGTTTTTTATCTGTGTGTTTGTTCGCGCATCACGTAAAACTACTGGACCGATTGCGATGCGGTTTTGGATAGCTTAAGGTTTGACTTAAAAACTGAGGTACTTGGTATCTTAATCCGATGATTAGATGCCGAGCAATCGATAAAAATCTATTTCAAGGCTGATCGAATTTTGAAGACATGTACTAGATATAATGTACTTTATAGGTACTTTCGTCCTGGAATAACACGTATGGGCTACTTTCAAATGAAATGACCGCGCGGGCAAAGCCACGCAAACAGCTAGTAGATAATAAAACTGAATTTTGGAAATAATGTCGGACCAGTCCCCACAAGCAGCACTCGTTCACGAGTGTAAATTGTGCCAGCCCCTTTACCATTCTAGAGGGAAGGAAGGACACAAAGGACCAGTGTTGTGCAGGTTATCATTTCAGCCCCTGACATCTTCCATTTACGAATGTCAATTTACTTGCAGTATGCCGCAGTTCAACCACAGATATGTCTTATATATGTACAGTAGTCGCAGCGGAAGTATGTGTCTCGGAAGTTGTCTGCAAGTCGCTGCGCAAACTGCTATTTGTCAGGCGCAATCACAATGTTGAAGGTGAAGAGAACATTGTATAACTGCCTCGCTCACTCGCTTACGTTTTTCGCATATTCTATCTCGCTCTTACTTTATGCTGTTTTCGTTCACAGAGCCTAACTTCACAAACAGATAGATTGGCTGCGACTATTGTAATATGTTTCAACTGGCGTTACTTAAAAAAAGTGAACAATAACTCACTGGTTGGCATCCACCGCCACTATTTCGACGCCGTCGATCCTGATGACCTCGTCTACGTTGAGAATGCGAATGTTTTTTTGGTTCACGCCCAGTCGCGACATGCACAGATCCGCTGAAATATAAACCAACACCTGTTAAACTATTTAGAACTAGCTGTGCACGCGGCTTTGGCCGCGTGGGTCCTTTCTCTGTATTAAAAGTGACCTATGTGTTATTCCTGTACAAAAAGTATACCTATACTATAAAGTAGAATATACCAAATTTCGTTCAACTGTCACATAGTTTTTATCGATTGCTCGACTTCTTCTCACCAAATTGAGATATCAATTTATACCAGTTTTTTAAGTCAAACCCTAAGCTATCCAACAGTGCAAACCTCGCAATCGGTCCAGTAGTTTACCAGCGAGTTATTTTTGTGATGCGCGAACAGACAAATAGTTTTTTTTTTAATTACGTTCTCCGCAATCGTTTGACCACGATCTCACCTGATGGAAAGCGATGATGTGGTCGAAGGTGTAGCACGCTTGACTAGTAGATACCTAGACACAATATAAAAAAAAACTTGTTCTATTAGAAGTCTTCTAGAGCATTTTATTTTATATCTTTGTACAGTCTTTTTTATTACTTACTGATCATATAAGATAAGTGTAGACAGATAGGAATTGCGTCATACAACTAATTCAAATTGGTATCAACGATGGCGGAAGTACGTGAGACTCAGTAATAGGTAATTTTTTGGCTTTCATGGAATTCTGAAAGTGCCGCCTCTGCTCAGCCGTGTCGGAGGCAACGTCAATAGCATTAAACTTATACGTGTCTTAGCCATAGAGTAAGGAATTTTCGTCTAATAGACATTTCAGTATAATGGTCTTAACAAATATTGATTTTTGGCGGGCAATGGAATTGTCTTGTCTATGATCTTGTCTCTTGTTTGTTACAGGACTGCCCAAAAAAAAGGAGTGTATTGTTTTTAGCATTCATTCATGTTTGTATGAATGTGAGTTTATTTATTCCACCATAACTTTTAAATTCCTGAACAGATTTAGACTTATGGGGTATCGCTAAAATCCTTACATCTCCCCGAGTAACATAGACCTTTTTTTAACATTGTACATGGCGGCAGGACAGTATGGCTACATTTTCAAATTCTAAAAAAATATTTATTTATTAATTATTTTTTCTTAAATTTTGCAATATTGGTATTAAATTGAAGGCCTTGATAAGCATATTCCAAGAGTATATATATATATATATATATATATATATATATATATATATATATATATATAATTTATTGGCAACAACTCTTTTTTGGAAGGGCAGGCGTGTTTTTTTTTAGCTTTAAAGCTAGTTTAAAAAAAATTAAATATCTGTTTTTTTATGTTTTCCTAACATAATTTCTATGGACACAGCATGTCTGATAAATTGAATTAAACTTTCAAAACAATGTTGACAAAATGTTGACGAATTCACGTGATAATATATAGCTGCCTAATGTTACGTTACAAGTAGAGTAACAAAACTCGCCCTTATAGTACATAGTACCACAGAATAAATAATAGTACTGCTAGTACAAGAAACTCGCCACATGCGACCAAATGAATACAATAGTCGCAGCGAATGTATGTGTCTCGGAAGTTATCTGCTAGTCGCTGCGCAAAACTGCTATTTTTCAGGCGCAATCCCAATGTTGGAGGTGAAGACGGCATTGTATAACTGCCTCACTCACTTGCTTTGCATATTCTATCTCGCTCTTACTTGATGTTTTTTTATTCCCACAGCAGTACCTGCGCAATTGTTCACAGAGCCTAGCTTCACGAACATAGATTGGCTGCGACTACTACGAGTATACAACTCCGTCGCTCAGACTTGGGATTCTATATATTATATTTCAACAACGGTTCGTATTTATTCATCAATAGGTGTGCCCGCGTCTTTGCCCGCGTGGTCATTATTCTGGTATATAAGGACGTTTTTTGGCACCGTCACTACCAGCCGAACTACCAGTAGTGTCGTTTCCAGAACCAAAAGTACCAAGATCATCAAACTTCGTCCGACGTCAAATAGTTTTTAAGTCGAACCCTCAGCTATACAACAGTGAAACCCGCATCGCAATCGGAAAGGATTTATTTACGTGATGCGCGAACAGACACCATTTATATATATATGTTTTATTCTTGTTCAGTAGCTTATTTGAAGTCCCCCAGACTATATTTTTTTCATTGTGTTCATTTTATAGACATTTTATTACTTACTGCTTTATTATAAGTATAGATAAGGTCCTAAAAAAAACAATTAAGAAATTCCAATTGAGAAAAATACGTACCAGTAATTTTAGAACAAAACAGTATTTTATTAAAACTCTTCTTTAATCCCGAATAATGGTCCGAATGGAAATGTGTAAGAAAGTAGTGCTTGATGCCAACCATGTCTCCGTAACAAAACGCGTCCACGGCCAGATGAGTGCCTGCAACAAGCCACGGGAGTACAAACCCAACTGAAGCAAATGCAAACAGATAAAATGAGGAGAAAAAGATAAATACGAGAAGGAGAAGACAGAAGAAAGAATGAAGGAAAGAAAGAGTTGTATGGGAAGGGGAGAAGAGAATTCGGAATCATTTTCAAAAGCCGGTAAATACGAAAACCTTTTCCGTGAAATTCGTTTAAAAACTGAAACATACCTGCAACAATCTTATGGTACGGAATACTCTTCGAAGGCACGGGTGCTTTGTTAGACTTGGTCTGTGCAGGCAGACTGAACTGTATAGAGTTCGATTCCGCATGCTTCCCAGGAGAGTGGTGTGCACTCGTGGTCTCATTCCTTACTTTTGGCGACGGAGCATCGGAGTTACAAGCGTTGACCTCTTGCCTTTTAGGCGGAGTGACGTCTGGCTTTGAAGGCAGCCTGGCAGATTTCGGCGTAACGTGTATATTCCTCCTGTTTGATTTCGCAGTCTTCGACCGTTCGCATTTCGCGGCTTCAATCACACCTAAATTCTTATTCATATCCTCTACACCATCATTAGATACACGCCCAAGTTCCTCACTCACGTCTATGGCAGCATCGGTGCCTTTACGAAAGAAGCTTTCTATTGCCACTTGCTTTAGTCCCGCACAGTTGGCGTTTCCATTACGCACACGAGATTTTTCTTTTTTATATCTACTTTTATTTGAAATATTACGCTTCACAAATGTATAATTTGGTGGTTGAACTATGACATGGGAAAACTGCTCAATGGCGTTTGTTTTTAAAATTAGAATTTTTGAGTTTTCATTGCTGTCGTGTGTCAGCTTTTGCTTTTTTATTTCTAAGCTGACAGCTACAGCCGGCCTCTTTAGTGGACTTTTAGAGGTTTCAATTTCATTCATATTTTCATCTACTTCAGATTCAGTAGATATTTGGGAGCTTTCTATAACTTCGCAGTCTACATTTGTACTTTTACCTTTGTGTGTAATAGAGAACCTTTTGATGGCAACATTGTTTGCTTGAACATCGACAGTTTCAGAATCGTTAATTTCAAAAGATACTGATAGAGTGGGTTGAGGTAGTTGATAAATAATGGTTGATACACTCTGGATTTCTGCGTTTTCCAATTTTGTAGCAGAAGAAAAGGCTACATAAGTGTTATCACTTTCATTATCTATGTTTTCATCACTTTTAAATACTGCTTTGTCTGGTATCTTATTTTTGACAGTTAACTCTTTTTGGAACTTGTTAAAATCAATATCACATAAACTAGCTGCACTGAAATCATTCTCAGTTAGTAAATCTTCTATAGCAGAAAATCCTAGACTATCATTATCTGCTGTATCTTGTTTTTTTGTCAGATCTTTGGTTACTTTTTGAGTATCTTGAATCAGATTCGATAAATTTTGGGAGTTTTCCTTATTTGTTGACGTAACCTAGAAAGAATTGAGTAATAATTTGAACATTTTGAAAAGTACCTATAATCTATAATTAAATATTTAAGATATGACAAAGGTTTTATATCACATTTAACCAAAATTAAGCTTTCTAAGCATGCCCTCTGAAGCACAGAACAACGATGTGTCGTAGGAGTGTGATCCCTACTCTCCTACTACTCTCCCATATAAAGAGATTATGTTAGTATATGAGCGTTTTCAAAATAAAGTGTTTTTTTAACACTTTATTTTGCTTTTCGGCTGTACCCTGTGTTTGAGGTCTAAAGTAAAATATATAATTGAAAGGGCCGTTGCCCGGCTAAGGAAACGGACCTCCTTCTCAGGAAAAGGCGAGGAATTAAAACAAGATGGTAAATTCAATAACAAAGGGCTTTATTACAAAAAAATAGAAAAAGCACACATGAGTTATCGAATAATGGTACTCTCCCCTTTACTGAGGAATTCAAAAAGAAATATTTTACACTTAATTTAGTTTGTTCTGCATCAAAATAATTATAAACAGCAAGACCTTACAATAGGAAATATTACTAACTTAATACTCAAAACTCAAAATTCTCAAATGTGATTATAATTTCCTCAAACATATAAATTTTAGTACATAACTCCGGCCTGTATGATATGAATTTACTATAGTATTGGAGAATCCTAGGCCAATAAAACTTAGAGAGTCTGTGCTCAGCAGATTAACATGTATTGGTCACAACGCAACGGAATATTCTTGTCTTTGCCATAGAATGTTTTAAATTAAAACAGAACTTGTGCAAACAGAGTGTGTGTGTGTATGATTGTGTTTCCCAGAGGGAAATCAAACTCTAAAATAGAAAGTAAACAGAAGTAAAACAGAAAATAAACAGAAAGTATCTAGATAATATCAGAAAGTAATCTTGATAATAACAGAAATTAGACAGAAAGTATCTTTCAACAATATTAACACGTTAGAAGGCGAAGGCTTCCCTCAACACTGTAGCTCGCTGACTCAAAATGATTTGGAGTGGACCAACCTGGCAGCTTCCTGGGACGCCGTACGGTCGTCTCGCGTACCGCCGCGGAACGCCTCCTTACTCCACTCGATCAGCTCCTACTGCTTGACCACGAACGGTGGTGAAATCTTCTACTGGACAGGTGGTGTGTTGGAGTCCTTCTGGAGTCCCTCGTAGACCGGCTTCTTCCACGAACGGTGGTGAGCCCCGGGTGATCGCGCACAGCAGCTCGCAGTGGTGACGACAATAGCCGACCGTAGATGCACGATATAACCTGAAACCCACGTTCCTTCGTGTTCAAATGTGTCTCGAGATGCCCGCCTTAGATAGACGCGGTGCAAAATCAAATCAGATATTTCGTTGGATCAAAACTGAAGTCACGGGTAAACACACTAACCTGGCTTTTGCACTGGTATACTTATTTCGCCTGTAACAGGGCAGCTTCGTTCTGGACAGCGTGCCTCGGTCGTTTTGTTCACACAAGAGTAACTGCGTATTTCTCTGCCGCCTGCGTCGATCTTAATTACGTGCCAACTATGAATGCACAATTCAATTTTACGTCCGAAATCAAAATCCAATCCACAGGCTTCTCACTTGTTTATATACTATCTTGTTTTGCATCTTCGAGTAGCGTTCTACTGAGACCTTGAACTTCCGGTTATCTCGAAAGATCCAGAACTAACTCTGCCATTTGCTTCGTAAAGTAGACCTTGTCGGCCTAGTAATACTGGTAACTGTCCTCCAGCCAGATTTGGTACATATCAGCCAGCATCCGGTGTTTACTCGAACAAGTCCATACAAAAAAAAGAATTTCTCTGGAACTTTGACGTGATTTTTGCATTATGTCAAAACCTTCCATGGTGTGACCATCGCAAGCGATTTCTAGATTTAAATTATTTTCGACAAATCAAACGCTGCATTCTGTAATTATTATTTGTTAGCCAACTTAAAGATGCGACCTATTCTGGATTTTTAAACAAGCCGTTCCTCTTCCAAAGTTATTCATAGCCCGAAATATTCCTGGAACGTCAATTATTAATAGCAACACTAAGAACCTCGCTACTTGCCGACAGATACCTCCACTTAGTTTTCACCTTTCTTCTAGTTCACGCCACTTGTAGCTAGCTGTCGCTGCGTGGATTAACCATTTTATCTATTTTGAGACAGTAGATGAAAACTTTTCCCTTTCACTCGCAGAGGCCAATTCAACCATTATTTCTTGATTCTTAGATAGGCGAAATTATCAATCTGTCTTCAACAAGAAAAGCTTTCATTATTCCTTTAACGAAGAAAGTGGCGCACGCGCGGTGGAGTTCGGCGTTTTTTACAAACTCGGCGTCTGGTTTTCAGATACGGAGAAAACACAACTTGATCTAATAGAAAAGACGCTGCTCCTCGTCAGATGGCGTTGTACAATATATTCTATTATCGAGATCTATAACAAAATCTAACTTGGAGTATGATTTAACATGTTACAATACACCCTCTCCTGCCAAAGTTTCACATGCCAATGTGAAACACTCGCTGCCCTCAGCGATAACAGTCACTGGAACTATTTCAATAAGAGATTTAAAAGCAAACAGAACCAGACTAAAAAAAAAACTCATTGACAATGTGGAAACCAAAAAAAAACTTCCTGGACCTCTTTGGGTATATTGTAAATCCCCAAACAAAATATATTGAATCAAACAAACTCTGAAACGCAAACTTTAACGAAGAATGAAAACAAAAGATATGACCAAATTCCCCAACAGAATATCGCAGTTCTAAGTTCACTGCTGCAGGTGCAGGCCGAAAGTTAACAATAATTTCAATCCTGGAACTAAAAATTTTCCAACAAACCTTTCTAAAAAAATAATAAAAAAAATTTAATTAACCTATGCACTAAGTCCCTCCTTCATTCATGTGACATTTCAACCGGGTACAATATATTTATCAAGATCTCTAATTTAGCATATTTCCTCTTATATGTTTCCTAATCATTTTGTTATAATGCCAATCTATTCGGGTGAATCTATTTGTGGAAACAAAAAAAATTTATACATTTACATTGCACTCCTTTTATTTACAAAATCTCTGACAAAAATCAATCACTACAAATCTGGTATAGTCAGTAAGTAAGTCGCTATATATCCTTCTTTCATACCATAAGTCCTGCTACACACCTAATTGTGAGCATTCACTTTCCTTTTAAACAACCTATATAGACACAGTACCGAACATTTAGCTGTTGGGACTTATGCTACATTTGGTAAAACATTCATACTCCCCTAACCCTTGTAAAGAAAAGTATCGAGTGGAAAACCCGCTTTAGAATTTCTGTTACTGGTAATTAGGCTTTTTATTATAGAGGTTACCAGGAAATCCGCCTCTTCGCGCTTTTACTGGTTTTAGGCTTTTCATTTATAGAGGTCACCAGAAAAAACCGCCTCTGTTTGGTTAACTAGTTTCTAGGCTTGAGTTTAAAGAGGTCACCAGTCTAAACCGCCTCTGCGCTCGTTTGATAAAAACTACAAAAAAAATATAACATGCTGGACTAGGATCAAATATGTTTCTAAATAAAATAACATAATATGCCTGAACAAAAATATCCAACTACCTAGCCAGTCTCTAAAGTTTACTGTTAAATTTCGATCAAAGTAACATGCCAAACATTGACACAAATAATGTACTTTAAATCGCTTAGTAAATGTCACATGAGTGATTACCCCAATTCTAAACATTTTTACCTTATCGAGATTGTCATTCCTTTTTTATTCCAACTGCCAGGACCAATGTTCTACACATCAAAAAAAAATCCTGTCTCGTCCGGGCTAATCCTATATTCTAACACAAAAATTCTAAGTTGGCTGAGCTAAACCTAAAACAAGAAACCAAAACCTGAGAATCTAAACCAAATTTACCCTGCAAAACTCGCCAGCTAATAACAATACAACAAAAAAAATCACCAAAAATATACCTAAAAAATAATAATTGTACTACCCATAAAATCTTTCTTTCTCTATTACTCCAGTAATCATCTCCTAGTAATGAGCCTTCCCCAGGACAGATGTTCACGCAACCATATGCGGTCCAGGGTTTTTCTATACTCTCCACAAAAAACCTTCAAGAAAAATCCATGTATTTGACCCAGGCTTCTTTAGTTCAGGTGTTGTCATCCGCACCCGTGTATCCGGCCATCAGTCTAACCCGGCTAAGGTTATTCTTGCCTGAAATTCGCGCATAGACATATGTGCTACAAAATTTGTCACACCACTAGGGCGTGCCAAAAAAAAAAACCAGATCCGTCGTAACCGGCACCAACCCACCGATTTTCCGAACACGACTGAATCTATAAAAAACGATCATTATGTATCCCATAATATACGATCACCAAAACAAAACCAGATCCGTCGTAACCGGCACCACCCCACCGATTTTCCGAACACGACTGAATCTATAAAAAACGATCATTATGTATCTCATAATATACGATCACCAAAACAAAAATACTCTCTGATTAGTCATTCTTCATGTATATACGCAAAATATGTGTATCGTACGCTGACAATGAGAGGTGAGCGAGAGAAAGCACAAGCGGCCCTACCCCTCCTCTGAAAATATGGAGCTGTCCTCAGCTCTTATAACTACCATCTACCGACATCTCCAATACCACTAAGGTCTGAAAAGTAGAAGATATGTTGTGTATGGATTAACTTTATTCATTACCCAAACGCAACAATATCCACAAAAGGATGATCAATGTGTTGTCCACAATTCATGATCAAAAAACTTCTCCAAGTCATCACCGGTACCATAATGGCGCATAAAAATGTGCCTCAAAACTTCGACACCCTGTATATACTTATGTACAAAGTTTATCTAATAAAAAAAAACTGTTACTAACTGTAAAAAAAAAAGTTACCAAATATCAACAATTACAAAAATTTAACAAAAGATTTAGCCGATGGAACTAAAATGGCCCCACGTTGGGCGCCATTGAAAGGGCCGTTGCCCGGCTAAGGAAACGGACCTCCTTCTCAGGTAAAGGCGAGGAATTAAAACAAGATGGTAAATTCAATAACAAAGGGCTTTATTACAAAAAAATAGAAAAAGCACACATGAGTTATCGAATAATGGTACTCTCCCCTTTACTGAGGAATTCAAAAAGAAATATTTTACACTTAATTTAGTTTGTTCTGCATCAAAATAATTATAAACAGCAAGACCTTACAATAGGAAATATTACTAACTTAATACTCAAAACTCAAAATTCTCAAATGTGATTATAATTTCCTCAAACATATAAATTTTAGTACATAACTCCGGCCTGTATGATATGAATTTACTATAGTATTGGAGAATCCTAGGCCAATAAAACTTAGAGAGTCTGTGCTCAGCAGATTAACATGTATTGGTCACAACGCAACGGAATATTCTTGTCTTTGCCATAGAATGTTTTAAATTAAAACAGAACTTGTGCAAACAGAGTGTGTGTGTGTATGATTGTGTTTCCCAGAGGGAAATCAAACTCTAAAATAGAAAGTAAACAGAAGTAAAACAGAAAATAAACAGAAAGTATCTAGATAATATCAGAAAGTAATCTTGATAATAACATAAATTAGACAGAAAGTATCTTTCAACAATATTAACACGTTAGAAGGCGAAGGCTTCCCTCAACACTGTAGCTCGCTGACTCAAAATGATTTGGAGTGGACCAACCTGGCAGCTTCCTGGGACGCCGTACGGTCGTCTCGCGTACCGCCGCGGAACGCCTCCTTACTCCACTCGATCAGCTCCTACTGCTTGACCACGAACGGTGGTGAAATCTTCTACTGGACAGGTGGTGTGTTGGAGTCCTTCTGGAGTCCCTCGTAGACCGGCTTCTTCCACGAACGGTGGTGAGCCCCGGGTGATCGCGCACAGCAGCTCGCAGTGGTGACGACAATAGCCGACCGTAGATGCACGATATAACCTGAAACCCACGTTCCTTCGTGTTCAAATGTGTCTCGAGATGCCCGCCTTAGATAGACGCGGTGCAAAATCAAATCAGATATTTCGTTGGATCAAAACTGAAGTCACGGGTAAACACACTAACCTGGCTTTTGCACTGGTATACTTATTTCGCCTGTAACAGGGCAGCTTCGTTCTGGACAGCGTGCCTCGGTCGTTTTGTTCACACAAGAGTAACTGCGTATTTCTCTGCCGCCTGCGTCGATCTTAATTACGTGCCAACTATGAATGCACAATTCAATTTTACGTCCGAAATCAAAATCCAATCCACAGGCTTCTCACTTGTTTATATACTATCTTGTTTTGCATCTTCGAGTAGCGTTCTACTGAGACCTTGAACTTCCGGTTATCTCGAAAGATCCAGAACTAACTCTGCCATTTGCTTCGTAAAGTAGACCTTGTCGGCCTAGTAATACTGGTAACTGTCCTCCAGCCAGATTTGGTACATATCAGCCAGCATCCGGTGTTTACTCGAACAAGTCCATACAAAAAAAAGAATTTCTCTGGAACTTTGACGTGATTTTTGCATTATGTCAAAACCTTCCATGGTGTGACCATCGCAAGCGATTTCTAGATTTAAATTATTTTCGACAAATCAAACGCTGCATTCTGTAATTATTATTTGTTAGCCAACTTAAAGATGCGACCTATTCTGGATTTTTAAACAAGCCGTTCCTCTTCCAAAGTTATTCATAGCCCGAAATATTCCTGGAACGTCAATTATTAATAGCAACACTAAGAAGCTCGCTACTTGCCGACAGATACCTCCACTTAGTTTTCACCTTTCTTCTAGTTCACGCCACTTGTAGCTAGCTGTCGCTGCGTGGATTAACCATTTTATCTATTTTGAGACAGTAGATGAAAACTTTTCCCTTTCACTCGCAGAGGCCAATTCAACCATTATTTCTTGATTCTTAGATAGGCGAAATTATCAATCTGTCTTCAACAAGAAAAGCTTTCATTATTCCTTTAACGAAGAAAGTGGCGCACGCGCGGTGGAGTTCGGCGTTTTTTACAAACTCGGCGTCTGGTTTTCAGATACGGAGAAAACACAACTTGATCTAATAGAAAAGACGCTGCTCCTCGTCAGATGGCGTTGTACAATATATTCTATTATCGAGATCTATAACAAAATCTAACTTGGAGTATGATTTAACATGTTACACATGTCTAATTATTATAATGATTGAAAGGCATTAAACACACTCTAAACTAGTTAAATTCAATAAATAATTTTACTAATACTTATCGTATATTTAAATAATGCAAATTTTTAACACCAAGGCGTCAGTTTTTGGCGTGTCTTTCACTCAAATTACTCGATGTTGAAAGCGATTCTGAAAACTTTTTGTACTAGGGTAGCATGAGTTTTGGTTTTGGGTATATTTGAAGTACTCTGAGTCGCCTATCGTCGCCGGTAGTTTATAATTGAAGTCTTATGCTAAAGAAATTACAAGTAGATGTCTATTACTTTCGGGACAAACAGACAGTGTTTTGTGGACGTCACTACCACTACCGTCACGTTTTTTTATCGGGTTTGAGACACATTATCTATTGTTTCAGGTTAGTTAACATCATTAAACACGTTGTCTGGAGATGAACAATTTCCTAATGTAACATTATTTACATTTGATAGTAGTAAATGTTTTCGTCAGAATATAATCTACACTAATATTATAAAGAGGACAGATTTGTTTGTTTGTTTGTTAGTAACGGATAAACTTAAAAAATACAGACCATATTTAAAAAAATACTTTCACATAAAGAAAGCTATATTATCAGCGAGTAACACTAGCAGGATTTTATTTTTCAAAAAATTAGAGTTCCTTTCGAAAATTGCAATAATGAAACCCGAGGTACTAAATTTTGCAAAAAAATCTCCATTACTTTGTATCACAAAGCAAAGAGTATATAAATACTGCGTAAGGTCACAAACTAAGAAGGAGATACGGGTCTTTGTATATGAAATGTGGCCATGGAAATGAAATCACAGAACATCTGAAATTGTTGTTGTTCTATTTGTCCAAATAAAGTACCTACTAATTTTATCTTTCTATATATCTACCCGTACGAAGCCTGGGGGGGGGTCGCTAGTTTTGAATGTAAAAAGGTAAATAATGACACGTCTTTTTTTGCGTCATTTTTGCCCCGTCACACACAAACATCAACGCAACCGAAACAAAAGTCAACCCGCTAGTACGAGGGTTCATATCGTGTTCATATAAATCAGTTGTCTATTAGATTTTGGCATATAGTATTGGATGTAATATTTGTGCATGTGCACTTGTTTCTTGACTGACAGTTTGTGTCTGTTCCGACTAGAACCCAACCATTGACCCTTGAGATGTGGACGAGGGTGCGGGGACGCAGATTTTGCTGGGCCAAGACATATTCTGTGACAATGGTCCATCCATAAATAACGTAATTGGGCCCGAGAATCAAACCGCATGTCTTTGGATTCCTAACTGTACATGTAACCATACCATGTAACTTG
Source organism: Alsophila aescularia (assembly GCA_946251855.1). NCBI lineage: Eukaryota > Metazoa > Arthropoda > Insecta > Lepidoptera > Geometridae > Alsophila > Alsophila aescularia. The sequence continues at coordinate 13,414,696 of OX276385.1, forward strand.
AGATATATAATGGCGAAATTACACACAAAATACATGTACTTGTGGATCATGAGGCGTACAACAAATTTAAACATGCACTAAATGCCAATCAACTTGATTACATTTTGTAGGTAGACAGACAGATCTTATGAGTCCTTTACATGTCTCATGTGATAAAGGTTTTTTTTTTAATGATTTTAGGTATAGTAAAATACTAGCTGCGCCCCGCCTGCGACATTGCCCGCTTGTACATCTTTCCAGGGTAAAAAAGTAAAATCATATTAGTCTGATTTCCTAATCAAATTTCATCAAGATTGGATCAGCTATTTAGATATGAAAAGGTAACATGCAGAGTGAGATAAGATTACTTTCATGAGCAAAATAAATAATTTTAATTTTAGTTGATTTTAGTGTGATTGTATGAGCATGAGAGATTATTTGGCATTCTCATGCCACATTAAATATATAAAAAATGGTCACTTGTGTTCCTATTATAGATTTTCTCAGTATGTTACTTACTTTATTTAATGGTTTTGTTGTATATAATCCAGTAGGTCTTTTCAGTGAAAGTGAACATCGGCTGATGATGGAATTCTGTGAAATTTAAAGATAATATTTAATTTTTTATTTATCTGTTTATTTCAGGCAATAGTATTTACATTGAATCGAAGTAAGGCTCCAGCGGCCCATAAAAATATATACCTTATAGACTAACATACATAATAATATTAATATGAGTATCAATCACATTTACCTAAACTAGCTGACCTGTCAGACATTGTCCTGTCCAAATTTCAATAAATTAGTTTTTTGTTTTGTGAATTTGTGAAAAGCTGTTGGGAGATAGTAAAAATGAGGAAAATACTTATTTCTGAGTGATCATTGTATCTATTAACAACTGACATCCCCTTAACTTTCCTTACTCTCCCTCCCCCCCTACCCTACCCTCACTTCAACTATCCCAACTTACCCCACCCTCCCCTCACTTTCGCCATCCTCCCCTCACTTTCCCCATCTTCCCATCACTTCCCCCAACCTCCCTCCAACTTCTACCACCCCTCCTTCCATTTTTCCCCAACTTACCCCACTCTCCCTCAAACTTTCCCAACTTACCCCAGCCTCCCCTCACTTTCCCCCGCCATTCCATCAAGTAAAAATGTCTGACATTTGGCCTAAGTGCAGGTCCAATCATGAATCTAAACCATCCACTCAAACACAAACACAAAATTTCATGAAAATTTGCAGCGCCACCTACTGGATCCAATTTCATCAAAATTTGCAGCACCACCTACCGAGTCCAATTGTGAAACAATACCAAACATTACTCTAAAATTTATAAAAAAATATCAAGTTCAGTCCAGCCTTTAGGAGGAGTTCAGTGACAAACACACACATATAAGAATTAAAAAGACAAGTTTATTTTCAAAGAGTGCCCATTGGGCACTCTTTGAAAATAAACTTGTCTTGTTTTGCTGTTTTTTTAACACTCGAAATCGTTCACGGCGCGGCGTCGTCCTGGCGTTCGCCTGGGTCATCCGAAAAATAGTAGTGGAGGGGAGGAATAGTATGAAACTGACACTTGACAGTTGTCAGTTGTATGTGGACGTCCAAAGTCGTTCACTATCTCCGGATGATCGAGCGATAATCGCACGGATGATTCGAGCGTATAAGTGAACACAGCTCTTGGGTTTGAATTTGATGTGAGCCACAGAGTATATGTTGTCCGTGATTTGGGGTGTACCATTGGGTGCACCCCAAATCACGGACCTACGTTTTTTTTCTACAGGTGGGTCTACGCTAGCCGAGCCGAGCATGAACCAAGCATGAGCGGAGTAGTTTTTTCCCTACCTTTGTGTTCGTCAAATGCTCCACAATTGGCGATGCACAGTTCTCCACTCATGCTCGGCACGTCTAGCGTAGACCCACCTTTTGACTTTTTGCCATAGAGCCCCCAAGGGTATACTCTGACCACTATACTTTACTTTGGGATTACACAAGAACAAAAAGGAAAATTCAAATTTATTTTCAAATAATTCTATAATGTAGACTAGATTATAGTGTGGGGCTTACGAGCTTTCGTAAAAGTTTGCGACATATTCTCAACAGAGTGAACTCTGAAAATATGAAATCATGTTACCTGTGTTAGCGAAAGATCGTGCTGTTTCCTTACAGTTCTTGGATTTAATAACGAAGGTACATAAGTATTAATGTCATCATTCATTTTCCATTTCTATGAAAATTCCGCGAAATATGCGCGAAACACCAAACAAACATCAAGAGATACTTTCGTTTGTAGATCAAACAAAAGAAAAACAAACAAAAGCAGACCAACCAAACCATAGATTCTAGAATTTTGGTCTTTGAACCAAAAGAAGGCTGTGTTCACTTACACGCTCGAATCATCCGCAGCCCGACCACATAACATGGCTTCAATCGAATTCTCTATATCGCAACCACTAATGCCTTGCGATAGAGTCGAAATTGCTATGAAAAAAGTGATAATCTGATTTTTGTCTCCTCACATACCTGCAGGGCAATTACCTATTCCGTTTTCAGTTAATCAGATTTATGGTCGAAGGTTTGGTTTTGTAGTAGTTTATAATCAAGGAACTTATTTATTTATCTAAGTAACTGATTAATTCGAACACTTCATGCTAATGGAGCTTATTTCTTCTTTATTTGTATATACTTACATATTGGCCGAGGAATTTATTATGAATCATTTAATTTAAAATATACATGATTAATTATGGTAATTATTTTATTTATATTAATAGCAAAGCATTTATAGGATATATGCATTCTTGGTTGGGTTTGAAACAGTATTGATTTAAGTATTACAAATTCATGATAATTTTATTAGACGTCATATTTATCAATTTATTTATGTATTTCTATGTTCCTGGGCCCGTTCACATAAACGTTCGAGGACGCACGGATCACCCGCGCGTACACTCGAAATCGTTCACGGCGCGGCGTCGTCCGGGCGTTCGCCTGGGTCATCCGAAAAATAGTAGTGGAGGGGAGGAATAGTATGAAACTGACACTTGACAGTTGTCAGTTGTATGTGGATGTCCAAAGTCGTTCACTATCTCCGGATGATCGAGCGATAATCGCACGGATGATTCGAGCGTATAAGTGAACACAGCTCTTGGGTTTGAATTTGATGTGAGCCACAGAGTATATGTTGATGTGAGCTTGGTTGTGAGGAATCAAGTTTGAATTTTGTTTCTATCTTTGTCTATGAATGGAAAACACGTCAGTGTTAATAAAAGAGTTGCAACTTTAAAAAAAAAGTACCCTATTTATTGTACTTGGAATCAAAGTCAAGGTATTGTATTGTAAGTAGACAAAATATTATCACTTTCACAAGTTACAATTAGCATCTATGAACAAGGGAAAATACATATATTATTATAAATAGATCAAAACAATAAAATTTTGGTATACTATGTATGCCTTGAGTTTGAAAAGGAAATTTCCCTTTCTTAAGCAAACAGAGTTAAATTTCACAATGGAAAAGGAAATACCTTTCTGACTCTACCAGTGCTTCGGAAATACGCCCGTTAGAGAAGAGAGCACCAAAAAAACTGTACAGCGATGTAATTTTTTTCCATAATTAATTAATAATTGTCAGAAATTACAATAAAACATAATTAAATTACAAATATAAAAAAGTGACGATGAAAAATAGCATACTCGTGTCGTTACGACTTAGGTACATATAACTAACTTAGCTAGCAGTAAACTTTGCGTGACCAGTGATCATGATAAACGCAACTTGGTCGAAACTTAGAGCAAAGTAAATAAAAATGACGTTCTTAACACAAATAAGTATTTTAGTCCGGTTTTAATAATTAAGAATAGTAAAATATTATGATGCTGCAAGAGACTTACCTACCAAAATCGTGAGACATGAGGTTCTGCTGTTTTTGACATTATTATTGTGGCTAACAAGCAGAGACTATAACATTGAACTCCAGGTTCCAACTTCTCAGTTCTGATGCTGTAGGGGTTCTGCCTACTTAAACTGTGAGATTTGAGGATCTATTGAATACTAGCTGCGCCCCGCGGTTTCACCCGCGTGCCTCAGGAACCCTGCATTTTTTTTCGGGGTAAGAAGTAATCTATGTGTTAATCTAGGGTATAAGCTACCTCCATACCAAATTTCATGCAAATCCGTTCAGTAGTTTTTTGCGTGAAAGAGTAACAACATCCATTCATATATCCAAAGCTATATAACCATCCATCTAGCTGCGCCCCACAGCTTCGCCCGCGGTCAATCTTTGCCACACCTACCACATTAGAAAACACATTTAATAAAATCCCTCCTTTTTGCATCCTTAGGGTGTCACTTTGACACCTGTCACGTTGACACCTGTCACTTTGACACCTGACACTTTGACACCTGTCACTTTGACACCTGTAACTTTGACACTTATCATTTTGAAAATTCCTTCAAAGCTTCCGTTTTATTCCTTATTTTGGTCCCATACTCCTCCCACTGGCCCCGTCCCTTTTAAAACCTCTACCAACAACCCTCAAAATCCACCACCGCCATGTCACTTAAAAAATGTGCAAAAATATATTAATGATGATAAAACTTCTGTTTCTGCTCTCTTGGTAGATTTAAATATTTAAAAAAAAAAATATAATCATACTATTTAACGTTCATGGGGAGGTATCATCATGATCATCATCATCATCAGACCGTGTCAGTCCACTGCTCGACATAGGCCTCTCTCAAAGCACGCCACTGAGCCCGAACTTTGGCTACTACACTCTCGAGTACCACTCACTTTTAATAACTTTATTTTTCAATTCTTCAATTTTTTATTTCTGCTCTCCTGGTACTTTAAAATGTTTTTTTTTTAAATATAATGACAATAATTTAATGTTCACGGGGAGGTATACTCACTTCTAATAACCTTTATTTCTCAATGTAATATCTCCAACTTCTAAAGTGTTTCTGCTCTCCTGGTACTTTAAAATGATTTTTCTTAAATATAATCACAATAATTTAATATTCACGGGGAGGTATACTCACTTCTAATAACCTTTATTTGTCAATGTAATATCTCCAACTTCTAAAGTGTTTCTGCTCTCCTGGTACTTTAAAATGTTTTTTTTTTTAAATATAATCACAATAATTTAATGTTCACGGGGAGGTATACTCACTTCTAATAAATAACCTTTATTTGTCAATGTAATATCTCTAACTTCTAAAGTGTTTCTGCTCTCCTGGTACTTTAAAATGTTATTTTTTTTAATATAATCACAATAATTTTATACTCACTTCTAATAACTTTATTTGTCAATGTAATATCCCCAACTTCTTAAGTATTTCTGCTCTCATGGTACTTTTTTTATTATTTTAATATATATTAGTTTTTCTGCTCTCTTGGTACTTAGAAAAGCATTATTTAAATATAATCAGACTATTTAATATTCATGGTGAGGTTATATTCACTCTCAATAACTTTTTTTTTTAAAAGAAATCGATATTTAATATTTTTCCCTATTTCTTGATCAATAGTAGCCTATGTGTTAATCCAGGATATAAGCTACCTCCATACCAAATTTCAGACAAATCAGTTCAGCCGTTCTTGAGTTATAAATAGTGCAACTAACACGACTTTCTTTTAAATAGTGTAACTAACACGATTTTGTATCTCCAACTTCTTAAATGTTTCTACTCTCCTGGTACTTAGAAATACTTTTTTTTAAATATAATCACACTATTCAATGTTCATGGGGAGGTATACTTACTTTAAATTACTTTATTTTTCAATTTTGTATCTCCTACTTCTTAAGTGTTTATGCTCTCCTGGTACTTAGAAATAATTTGTTTAATTATATTTTTTCTTTTTTTTTAAGGTTTAAAGAAAACGATAATATTTTTTTCTCCTATTTCGGAATAATAAGTAGCCTATGTGTTAATCCAGGATATAAGCTATCCTGGTACCAAATTTTATCCAAATCCGTCCAGCCGTTCGAGCGTGAAGGAGCAACAAACACACATACACACACACACACACATACACACACACACACACACACACACAAACATACAAACTTTCGCATTTATAATATTAGTGTGAAGTGTGATTAGTGTGATAATTTAGTTTGGTGGCCAAGCATAGACTTTGTGAATTAATTGCAGGTTCCAATTTCTCAGAACTGATACTGCAAGAGGCAAGAGGATTAGAGAACTAGGTATCTACCTAAAGCGTGAGAATGTGAATCTACTGTTTTTTTGTATTGTTGGTTGTAGATGTCACGGTCTTAATCAGAGACTCTTAAACTAAATACTACACGTAACAGTTGGACAACAATTAATGTTTGCAAGTGTTGTATTGTTTAAATTTGAAACAATCAACACCTGTCCAAGCAAGCAATTAATTGTTAAAGTTACAGGTACCCTAGTCCTATAGCTGTAGTACTTATAGATTATCTTTTCATACTCTACTCAATAAAAATAAAATTTAGAAAAAAAGTAGGTTATAACTAACATTAACATAATATGGATTGAGGATTTAGAACCCAGCATGGTAAAGGCTCTGATTAACCGCTCTAAGACCGTGAAGGTCAATAAATCTATTGTTTTTCATGGATTAAAAGTAGTAAAATCGTTACACAAAATAATGTTCATTACTCACATTTATTTATTCATTACATTTTAGTTTTATCGGTCTGCAACATCTTAATTTTCAGGTCCCAGAATCATAAATAATGAATAACAAATATATGACGTTTACACACTGAACTCATCCAAATTGAAACAGTAATATACCTACCGGAAACATTCTTGTTTTTAGTAGGTTTTTGAATACACCATAATTTACATATGAGTAATATTTTCAACATGTGAGTGAGATGTACAATTTATTTTGGTTATCACCTTATTAACCATAAAGTATAAAATCGGCAGGTCCTCAATTCTCATGGTTTAGATAGGCAGTACACCTATAGCATCAGTATTACTGGGAACATAGGATAAAATTAACATAACTGTTGTATTACATACATATAGTGAATGAACTCCCGTGCAAAATTTCTTATGAATCGGGTACTTCATTATGCTATCAGAAGAATTGAAAGAAATTAGAAATACATGAAATACATAATTGTCCATTATTATGTATATTTGATTTATTGTGGAATTCATTTGAGTAGCCTGTCTGCCTGCTGTCTGGCAACAAATTTTTATAACGTCAAAAATCAATGTCACGGTGAGGAAGTATTGTGTGAATTTAAAATATTTTTAAATATAAATAATAGTAATTAGTGAATGAAGAGCTCAAATAGATAATTAAACCCGTTCCTGGATCACATTGCTTGTGAGTAAAATTATTGTTATCACTATTTACTGTTATGTTAGGTTAGAAAATGCAATTTATGCTGACTGTCCCTGTAATTTTGTAAACCTGTAAAGCAATGCTTGGTTTATAATAGGGGCTGAAAGTGGCTTAAGTTTTTAACTGCTTGAAAATATTTAACATCTACCTATGTTACCCTAGACAATTTTACGCTTCACTGATCATAATCAATAGCAGGATTTGCATCTTTTCTTTGTATTGGTTTTATTTATTTTCTCTGCTCTTCCGAGAACGCTGAAAGATGGTATACATCACACATCTGGTGGTCTACATCCAGTTTATTTATTCGGTTTGAATAGATGCATTCATTATGGTTACACTTCTAAATAAGTTAATCCTTCAAGTACCTCTGCTTATTGAGTTGCAAATTAACTCCAAGTTAGTTGATAGTAAAAAAACTATAGATATCCGGTACCGGCGTAGATGTGGTAGGGGGAGGTTGGGGGGGGGACTCCCTCTCAGCCCTCCCCTGCCCACGAGATATAGATTTTGAATTATGAAATTTTTAGCAACAATTCCCACTCTGTCAGACATTAATGTAGGGGTTTCATGATACCAAAGATAGGTTTCACGGCTAAAAAAAACCAAAGAAACAAAGGCCCTTTGCCGTCTAACCTATCACTGCCAAGCCTAGGGCCTCTAATGGTGGATTTAATTTCACACATTATTTAGATACGAATTGTGTTTCATTATGTACATGATTATCGGGTGGCGCTATTTCTAACATTGCGCAGTACTGAGCGCAATATCATACATATATAATATGCTGAATACATGCGCGTGTGTGCGTGGCAAGCAACTAGTTATACTCATTTTTTGAGAATTTAATTTTTATATTATTTAATTAAAAAATATTAACTATAGCCATCAATAGACTTCAAGGTTCAAGTTGAATCCCAAAAAGACCCCAATGCTGAAACTATAATTAAAATCAGGTACGGGATATCTATAGCCAACCCTATTTGAGTTTAATGTATTTATTTGTTTGTGTTAATGATAGTCTTTTATAATGCTACATGAATCATATTCTGTAACCTAATAGTAATTTTTCTAAACCCTGTCTAAGTTCAATAGAACCTAAACACCTGTTTATTTTTCGGTGGTTCAGTTTTGTTGCAGTCATATATATGTTATGATCATTAATATTCTTATTATAACATAAAATGTAAATATATGTACTATACATTATTTACCTATATTTATTACATCCAACCCCACAAGGCTGAGAAGATAGAAACACTAAGATATATGAAGGTTGACTGTGACAAGATTCTGCCTAAATTATTGTAAAGGAAATGGCAGGGCTGAGACGCGCACGCAATCAGGCTAACTCGGTGGCAGTACCACGTCAGAACTCCGTATCTGAAAATGTGCGACCCCGCCAGAATCTTAGCCCTGAAGCTTTGGCGGCAATGAATAAAGAGCAACTACGTGCTGAATGCAGGAAACGAGGACAAAAAACTACAGGAAACAAAAACGAACTGGTATAATGTTTGAGGCTGAATATTGTCTGTGCTTGATTTATTTTTTCGCCATCAGTGTTGTGATGCTTATATGTTATTTTTTTTAGTGTAGTTTTAATTTGATATTCCTTGTATTTATATTATTATTATGTATGACTAGATGTGCCCGTGGCTTTGCCCACATGGTAATTTCTCTGGGTTATCCTATGTGCTATTCCTCAATCTAAAATACCAATACTCAAAATTCCTTCAGTCATCAAATATTTTTTTATCAATTGCTCAGCTTCTATTCATTGGATTGAGATATAAAGTACTCCAGTTTTTAAGTCTAAACCTTTAAGCTATCCAACAGTGAAAACCGCATCACAATCTGTCTAGTAGTTTTTACGTGGTGTGCGAACAGATAAACAGACAGACATGATTTTTAGAAACATTATATTCTTGTTTAGTAGTTTATTTGATGTTCTCTAGACCATGTTATTAAAGTTATCTTTATTGTACAGACTTTTTGGTACATACTGCTTTATTCAGTATTGACCTATAATGTAATGATTATCAATAAAATGTTTATCTGTTTATCTGTAGATTTGTAAATATTGCATTTTATTGATTAGTAGCTGTGCTGTAGTGGTCTAAACTTGCACTTTTATGAAGGTTTTGGTGGTGTTTATAACTATGTAAAATATTTTGAATTGTGTTGTGATGTTTTAAATACATTGGTTACTGTTAATTATATCCTCAGCTGCTGAAGTAATACAAGTTGGTTCAAAATTAATTAAAATTGTCAATTTTTAATTTTATTTTTATCTAATTACTAACTATCCCGCCCGCGTGTACTACTGTTTATTGCGAAATAAGCAATCTATTTTCTTCTAGGATATTAAAAACCAATGCTAAAGTAGGTATAGCACCAATTCTCTTGAAGTTTTTTGACAGATTTGTTATTTCGTTTCTATGGCAACTGTTCCTTACAGCAAGTAATCAACATATTCCAGTTTTTCCGTGGAAACTTGCAATTTTCCGGGACAAAAAGTATCCTATGTTTTATTCTAGGGCTTAAGCTATGTCCATTCCAAATTTCATCAAAATCCGTATAGCCGTTATTGCGTGAAATCTCCCCAAACAAACAAATAAATGAACAATTTCTTCTTTTTATTTTACTAGGTTATTTTATTCTTTTGATAGAAATGATAAAACCAATGTTCAGCTCACTATTTCTATCTACCAAGAAATTAAAAGTTTTTTTTTAATTATTCTTTTAATTAATAATTGATAGTCAAATATTGTCATAAAATACCAACATTATTCTTTTAGGGTATGCATGTAAGATCAGCCTGTATAACTGAGCAAGAAAAAACGCTTTGACATAAGCATAAAAATGATGTGTATATATTGTATGTACAATACTTCAATTGAATCCTAAAATGACCACCAAATATACTGGAAAAACTCTTAATAGTTCACCTTTATCTATACTAATATTATAAAAGTGAAAGTAAGTCTGTCTGTTTATTACTTTTTTCTCAGCTGAACCAATCTTGATGAAATTTGTTATAGAGATAGTTTGAACACTGGGGAGGGACATAGGTTACTTTTTTGTCGCGATAAACTTTAGTCCGCGTAGTCGCGGGTAAAAGCTATATTTAAATTAGACAACCAACCTACGTGACGGTACAATATTAATCTCACATGATGGTACAAATAATGTATACAGGCATATTGCATAACTGAGTAGGTACCTGTGTGCTACCCCTCCCACACTGCTCTACTACCGAATTACCCCTCCAACACTACTCCACTACTTCAGGAACCTACTCAATTATGATATGACATAGTAGAAACAGAGTTATTAGCTAACCTTGTACTGATTCTTCTTGAATTACCCCTCCAACAACGCTCCACTACTGCAGGAACCTACTCAGTTATGATATGACATAGTAGAAACAAAGTTATTAGCTAACCTTGTACTGATTCTTCTTGAATTACTCCTCCAACACTGCTCCACTACTGCAGGAACCTACGCAGTTATGTTATGACATAGGAGAAACAGAGTTATTAGCTAACTCAGTACTGATTCATCTAGAATTACTCCTCCAACACTGCTCCACTACTGCAGGAACCTACTCAGTTATGTTATGACATAGGAGAAACAGAGTTATTAGCTAACCCAGTACTGATTCATCTAGAATTACTCCTCCAACACTGCTCCACTACTGCAGGAACCTACTCAATTATGATATGACATAGTAGAAACAGAGTTATTAGCTAACCCAGTACTGATTCTTCTAGAATTACCCCTCCAACACCGCTCTACTACTGCAGGAACCTAATCAATTATGATATGACATAGTAGAAACAGAGTTATTAGCTAACCCTGTACTGATTCTTCTTGAATTACCCCTCCAACAACGCTCCACTACTGCAGGAACCTACTCAGTTATGATATGACATAGTAGAAACAGAGTTATTAGCTAACCCAGTACTGATTCTGCTAGAATTACCCCTCCAACACCTCTCCACTACTGCAGGAACCTACACAGTTATGATATGACATAGTAGAAACAGAGTTATTAGCTAACCCTGTACTGATTCTTCTTGAATTACCCCTCCAACAACGCTCCACTACTGCAGGAACCTACTCAGTTATGATATGACATAGTAGAAACAGAGTTATTAGCTAACCCTGTACTGATTCTTCTTGAATTACCCCTCCAACAACGCTCCACTACTGCAGGAACCTACTCAGTTATGATATGACATAGTAGAAACAGAGTTATTAGCTAACGTTGCAGTGATTCTTCTAGAATTAGCTTTAAAAGTTGCTGGATATTTCCTATAGGAAATGTTCAACGACTTCGGATTTGTACAAATAATAGTTTTATTTTTGTTGTTATTGCTTTTTGTCATTGTTTTTTTAATGAATATACTAGCAACTCGCCCCGGCTTCTTTCGGGTAGCCAAGAGTTTGTCTAAATATTTAATTGTACAAAATATTATATTGACCACTTGCCCGTGCGTCGTCCGCCTGCCACGCACTCGCGTCTTTGCACTAATACACCACAGAATAATGTAATAGTAGGTCCGAAGAACGGGTACCGCAGAATTAAAATCATCTCGGCAAAAACATCGTCATAATTTTAAAACATTAAAGTATGGTGTAAAAACTAAATTAATAATCAACATGAAGTGAGAAACATTATTGTGTTATTTCGTTTGTTAGGAATTAATACCGTTTATCACCACGTTTAACAAGAGCTCTGTTTTTTTTTTATATTACTGAAGAACTTTTATTTTGTGCTCTCTGTACCTATGTACATAATTATGAGTTGCGCACTTATTCGTAGAACTAATGAAGACCAATATATTTATCTAATAAGTAATTTTCTAAACGAAAAATTGGAATCACGGACGGGGTTCGAACCCGTATCATTCCGTGCCTCTGCGCGGCATATGCCTTTACCAAGTTCGGCTACCGTGACAGGTACTACATGCGAACAACGTCTGTTTTAAAAAAAAACCGTTTCGAATAATATTAGATAGGTTCTCGCTAAGCAGGCGTTAATGCGTAAATCATATGAACATTTAGAAATATATTTGCAGTACATTGCTAATTCTACCCTTTTGTTCAGCGCACGCCGATAAAGCAGTCAAACTGCCTGTTTTTTCGAACTTGGATTATAAATATTGTGATATCTTATTGTGGGCTTTGTTAATCAGTATTGGCACCCGAAGATAATGTAGCTTCCTATTAGCGAAAGAATTTTCAGAATTTGATCAGTCGTTTCAGAGATAGCAGTACATTACAAACAAACTTTACCTCTTTTTAATGTTAGTGTAGACTATCTGCGCCCGCAGCTTTGCCCGCGTGGTCAAAATTCATGGGTTTTATTTTTTTACACGGAACCCTAATTCTTTTTCAAAAATAAAAGTAGCCTATGTTACTCCTTATAACATTGGCTATCTGCCAGTGAAAGTCCCGTCAAAATCGGTCCAGCCGTTTTGGAGATTAGCGGGAACAAACAGACAGACAGAGAGTCAAAAATAAAATAAAAAATGCCTTTTTGTTATTAGTTCCGTTTATACTTTCAATATGCATTTAGTAAAAAACTGTTATTTTGACATTACAAACAGACACTTCAATTTTATTTATTTGTATGGACATGCATTATAATATAGTTTTTGAGTATATTATCAACTTTTTTTATTTTTATAAAACTTTAATAAACTCCGGTTCATCGACATCTCACTAAATCGAAGCATAAAAGTAGGAGCTGGCTCTGTTGTGGTATTTTAGTAGTACAAATGAAAGAATAGAAAATGTAGGAATTAAGCATATTTTATTATGTTTTTTTTTCCAACAACAGCTGGCAATGTCTTGGCACTGTTGACAGTAGGGCGGAATTCAAAATAGATGTTCGTATTGTTGGTACAGTAACGAAGTTACAACTAAACTGTGATTGAATGAAAATTTAAATTCCACCACTGTAGGGCATGTATCATGCAGATAGTCACTTTTGGGCCAAACATTTGTAAACGGAAACAAATACAAAAAAAAAATGAAACCTCAATATAATTTTAAAATACCTATTCAACGAGACCCCACTCGAGGGATTTGTCTGTCTACTTTTTTTCAGAGAAGGAATAAAAAACGTATTTTTTATATAAAAATATATAGCGTTAACATATTATACATGTGCCAAATTTCAACGTTGTAGTGTTAATAGTTTCTGAATAAAATGGCTGAGACATACAGACGGACAGACGGATTATGATGAAACTATAAGGGTTCCTTGTTTGACTACGGAACCCTAATAACATACAGTCGAATTATGAACATCCTCCTTTTGGAAGTCGACTAATAAATAGAGAATCGAACCACACTAAATAATTATAAAAAATACTAGCTGTGCCCGCGGCTTCGCGCGCGTGGTCATTTCTCTAGGTTAAAAGTACTCTATGTACAATTCCAGGACCTAAACTATCAATATGCCAGCACTAACTGCTATTATCTCTATTTGTCTCGTCCGTCACTCGTCATATTTCCATAGAGTATCTATCATATTATATCTATCGAAACCAAGCTATTAGAATAAAATATATATATGAATACTACTACTAGGTACTTTAGGTGTGTGTAGTTGTGTTGTCCTACACGTACGTCTTATCCCAATCGTGATAAGTACGGTTTATTTCGCCAACCATTCACATTTCCATACATTGCCAATTTGCCACTAGCTTCAAAGCCGCTCTTCTTCACTTGACCGTTTCAATACAAATGCGTATAACTTCTACTGCTGACTCCAGACTGGTCAATATATAATGTCAGACGATTGCCAGACACTTTAAATGATTACCTATCCGTTACTTTTAATAGGATATGTGACTATACGATGGTTGACTGTACAGTCTTAGCTATTTATATCTCTTTGATGTTTAGCTGTATTTTTCCGTATCTGTTTTTGATTACAGAAAAATGCGATCATGGGTGCTATTTTCTGTTAATATGCACCTATTTATTTCAATTTTCAAAATCAATAGAAAAGTCAAGAATGTTTAAAATAATAAAGATTCCATACCGCCACAAAAACGAGTGAAGCATAGCAAATGGCGACTGCGTATGTGTGAGTGGATAATTTGTGTTGTTGATAAACAATTTCAACACAGAAGAGTACATTATTTATGATTTTTCGTACGGCCAATCGTCATAAAATGGTGTAAATGTGTGCGTGAGGCTTGTGCGTACGAGCGGATCGGCATATCTTGAGTCCTTCACTAGATTTGGTGGTGTGGAATCCGTATTTTTGTAAACATTTTGGAGAATAGTAGTCTACATATATTACCGCTCGTTGTGCCGTTCTATGAGGCATGCCTATGCTTAGCAGTGGACCTATTCGCACTGCTTCAAAACAATAGATAAGACAAAACTACTCTATAAAGCTATATTTCCATATCAACAGATAAAAAGGTTACATTCTTGAACGCACAGTTATGATTCACAATTTCACACCGATCCAGTCATAATAAAACAATTAAAAATCGTATCAAATTAATCGATTTTAGTTGACGGGACTTCGTTTCCGATTATGGGTCAGCGGTCTTGCGCACGCGCATTCACACGCGACGATCACGCCACTACGCTATTTCCGGAATTTATAACTGTCCCATGCAAGAACAAACCCTATCTACATCGGATTAAGAATCAAAATGAAGTGATAAAAAAAAACTGACGTGGTAAAAAATGTGATGTTAATTCAAACAATCAAAGTTCAAATTGAACTGGTTTTTTTGTTGGACATTCGGATTCGTAGTGTGGACGTGTCGATGTTGGAGGCAAGCCACGATTGAATTCAGCTGTCAGCTGTTAGCTAAGCTGTTTCCTACTCAAAATAAGGTTAATTTATACAGTGAGGACTTTATGTATGGCATTTTTTTTCTAGTCGAGTTGCTTCAAATCAATACATAGTGTAAAATAAAGTCGCTTCCCGACGTCTGTCTGTCTGTAACGCTTAATCTTTTAAACTACGCAACGGATTTTAGTGCATTTTTCATCAATAGAAAGAGTGATTCAAGGGAAGTTTTATACTTATAGTTAGTTTCATATTTTTTCGTGTTAATTTGTTGAAATATGTCGATAAATGTTCAAGATTTCGGAATAAATCAATTGATAAAACAAAGGCGCTACCCGCCGTCTGTACCCTTAGATCTTTTGAAGGGATTTTAATGCTTTTTTCACCATCAGTTAGATTATTTTTCACGGAAGGTAGCAAGGGGGAGGCGGCAAGCAAAGCGAGCAGCCGGCTTTGTGAAAACCCGTGAAACCCTGTTCCGTGATTAAGAATTTTTATTCCGAACTAAGTAAGAACGTAAATAACTACATTACTAGCATTTATCTAACAAAAAAGTAGAAGTACTACAATAGAAATAGTAGCAATTTTTTATTTATTAGTATTTTCAGTCGTAGTTTTATTAATCAAAAAGGATTTAGCTTCATTACAATACATTGCACGGACGACCAAAACAAGGTGTTCAATGTCAAAGATTTACATCTCATTGTTTGGCGCGTCAGTGTCTTTGTTTCTGGCCAAACGGTAAAATTAAGAAGAATAAATCGCGTGTTTAATTCAAAACAAACGTTCCAAAGAAAACATCTCTAACTGCTTTAATTTAAAAGCTACAAAAACTAGCTTTTATAATAATTTAGAATGCCGTTTGTTAGACAGATACAGTTCATGATAAAAGTGTTTTGTGCCAGTGAAAAAAATAAAAGTTAGTGTCGTATGATCGTGTCTATGGCATTTAGTTTCGGCCCCAGACGATAGTGAAATGAAATGATAGAGGGAGAGAGCTCTTGAAAGTGAAATTTATTTCGTAGTACTGTGATGTCACAGCGCAGTGGTTTCACCGTAACAAACCAGTTAACAGGCCACCGTGCAAATGGCTAGACGTAACAGTCGTAAAATTTAACAGTATTTGGACTCTGTTTATGTTTGTGTGCGACTCTACGTAGTTTTTATGTGAGTGTTAGTATTTTAATTTTATTGTTCCGAATGATATGGTTCGTCACACACCTCGTATACTTTCAGCTAATAGATAGACAGTGGATAGTGGTTTAACACTAGAAAGAAACAGAAATAAAAAAATAGGGGGGAAAACCTAGTCACATTAAGTGGTCCCACATTTACTATGGAGCAACAAGTGAAAAAATCGAATAGTGGCGGTCACTGATCAAAAACATTAATATCTCTCTTTCTTAATAATTTAGGAGACTCGAAATACTTTAAATAAAATGGGTTTGATAGCTCTACAGACATTTGTTCAAAATATATAACACGTATGTATATTTTTCCACAATTACAATTTTTCTGAATTTCCGGTACATAAATGCCATTTTCAAAATTTGATTTCTTCTAAACGAGGCAAAATTGGCACACGGGAGTTTTACTCTAGTCTTAGTTTATCTAAATATGTACATTTAAAATATAGATTCAAAAAGGGGACGTCCTATTTTAGGGTCTAATTTCACACTGTGCACCCCTAGGGCTCCGTTAGCCGTTAGTTGGGGTTATTTATAATTTACTGCGGAACATTGCCTCCAATGAACACCATTTTCGACATATCATTTAACACAAATATGTTTTTTTTTTATATTTTAGTCTTTTTCAATAAGGCAAAGCTCTTTCAAAACAATATATTAAAACAATCAACTTTTTTAATTTTCATACATTATTGAAATAATTTTTATTCAAAAACATTTTTTTGAATAATTTGACACTGCTGAAGAAAGGGTTTTTAAAAAAAAGTAGTCCTGCTAAACCCTTTTATATTATATTTAAGTTATCCCCTATAATTCCAAAGATTTTTAAGATAAATGAAAACCATGCGGAAGTCATGTTCTACGGGGCCATTCCGGTCACTTGCTACCACGAAATCTATATGGAATTTAGTTTTTTTTTTATTATTATGAAGTCGTGCAAAGTGCACATTTGCATATGTTTGCATGAAAAAAAACGGGTAGACTGCGCGAGCATAACGGGTAACGATGCTGCAACTCCTAGTTTATATCACCCGATTGGTAACGACAAGGGTCTAATTGTATTGAAAGGTGGTCCGGTGAACATCTTGCGAGTTTTCTTTTCTTTTAGAAACCGTTTAAAAGTGTGTTAAAAATGTGTGTTAAAAAACCTGATAGGTAACCGAAAACTTTTCTGCAAATAAAAACACTGAAACTACTGAAAGTTTCGAAAACATACTACAGTTAATTGTACCATTGTTGCATTGTATTTCTACTTCGTCAACATCTATAATAGTGTTAAATTTTTTAAGATTCCGGAGTCGTAGAATATTAAGGCCGGTTTGCAGTGAATATTTTGTCCCTCTCATCCGTGATAAAGTGGAGCGGGACAGATGACACAACTCGGGAATGAAATTTAAGGTTTTTATTTATTTGTAGGAAAACTAAAGCCTAGAACAAAAAAGTGTCTTGCCATTTTCTCAATAATAATAATAAGCTCTTTCTCTTGGAAATCTTTGATATCATTTAGTGACGGGGTTTCTTTCCAATCAATATTCTAAGCATAAAGTAGTGTTAACTTTGATTTTATTTCATGTTACACAAACACATGTCTGTGTTCACAAAGTACGAGATAATATGGCAAATTTTGATGTGATACCAATTTAATAATTCTGGGTTAATTATAAAGGAAGATAGAGATGTTCAAAAATGAACGAAAATTGCTAAAAATGCTAAAACAGGGCTTTAAAAAAAAACACGGGGACCAACCTACCACTGGAAGTTAGGGCTCCCGGAGTCGGTGAAATATGTACATAACATAATTATCGTTAAAGATGCACTAAAGTGAAAATAATTTACATATTTGTTTATTAATATAATTTTAGAAAAACATATA
This sequence comes from Alsophila aescularia, assembly GCA_946251855.1. Classification (NCBI taxonomy): domain Eukaryota; kingdom Metazoa; phylum Arthropoda; class Insecta; order Lepidoptera; family Geometridae; genus Alsophila; species Alsophila aescularia. Next base: position 13,432,924 of record OX276385.1, read on the forward strand.
AAGCCACCCATGTCGTGTCAAAAGATAAGAGTCGTGTACATAATGAATTAATGAATAATAATGCAGTATTAAACAAATTCAAAATTTTTTTTAACTTGTCCCAGTATCGTCTTGGCATAATACTTTAACTTGTCCCAGTATCGTCTTGGCATAATACTCAAATTGTAAATAAAAAAATATGTGATTAATTGACCGAGAGAGCACGAAGCGCGAGCGAAGACTCTGTTTCAGCTTCGGCACAAGTTCTTTCGTATGTCCGAATTTCAGGCTGTTCTCCTCTACAGGTCGCATTTCTCAACCGATCTAGACTAAACTTGGTATACAGGTTAAGCGAATTTTTTAGTCGTCGGGGATTTTTGATTTTGTACTTCCCCCAAAAAGGGGCAAAAAGGGGGGCTACTGAATATCTCCGCCATATTAAATCCGATTTCGATGGTTCTTTTTTCATTTGAAAGGTAAAATAAATTTAAGTTCATAGTCAAAGTCATTCAAATTCTCATAAAAATTTGGTGAAGACCTGATGAGGGTCTTCGGCGTGATGAGCAGAATAGCTGCTCAAAATGCAGTCAATTGCTCTCTTTTAGATTTCTACCAGTGGAATCGGCTCTTTAATTAGTAGGGATTGATGGAGCACCTGGATTATTAATGTTAGTTTTATAATAAGGTAACTGGACGGCGCTAAAGAGCACTACTAGATAGTTGCAAAAGGCAGAGGTTTACTGTTCGCAGAACTACTAGTACAAATACAATTGTTATATTCTACAAGTACATGGTTTTCTAAAGAAAATGTCTAGAAGAGAATGCTCGTAAATAACACTAATTGTTTCTATTTTATTATTATTATTTTTTATGGTCGGTGTCAGGGTGTCACCAAAAGTTTTTGAATTGTAAATTATAAATGATTTTTTTGTAGAGAGTGGTAACCTTAATTAGCATTTAACAAATAAGGAAAAAAAAAATTACACGTATTTTTAAATCACATTAACAATTCAATACTCTTATCGTAAACCCTATAACTATCGCGTAAACTGTGTTTATTAATTCTTATCACGAAGCTGTTTCCTAGTTAGCTATCGGAACGATAAGACACGAAAGAACAGCTGTTGTATGTTGACAGTGCCCCAGTATGATTTGTTTAAGGTCATGATGAGGAGAAGCTATTCTTATTTCTCTTATTTACATACATGTATCAGTAGGTGTTTATGGGCGATTCCGCTATAGACGATTCCCGACATTATTTTTTTAATCACGTTATTAGTTGGTTTTTTTTTACGAATAGTGCAAAGAAGAAAGACAAAATTTATTATTAAATTATTATTTTTTCGATTTTACTCCATATTGAATTCTATGGAGCGTTTGAAAATATTACCATGCAAAGAGTTGGTACAAACTGAAAATCATACCTAGCAACACTGACGCGAAATAGCTGTTGCTGACAGTTTGAGGTAATGTTTTACCTGTTAGACTTGAAGTAACAATATTCATTTATCTTTCTGTTTCAAAAAAAATAAGTATATGTTGTTATTTATTAAAACATTTTTGAGTGCTAGAATACATTGTTAACTTGTTGCACCCGCGATACAAAAGATAAGAAAGTTTACTTTTTTCACAGAAATTAAGAGCTAACATTCTGAAACTTTGTAAAAGTAAGAAAAAAACAATAGTCAACTTAAACTAATAGCTTTTAAGAGTGTAATGATTGTTAGGTTAAAATAAACGTTAACTTAAATTGGTTGCACCCGCGATCTTAATGTCAGATCGTGGGTGCAACGTTTTGTCACTTAACTTTTTTTGCGATTAATTATATATTTTGTTGTTTTAATAATATATGCTTAATACTATTAATTCCCTTGAAAAAGAGATTGCGCGTTTCTAATGTTTACAGTGATTCAGACAATGAATTTATAAATGACGAAACTCCATCAACGTCTCTTCAAGCTTCAAAATTATTACCAGAAGCATGTCCTGAAATTGCTACTGTCCAAGCTGCTGTCTTACCAAAAAATATTTGCGCTTGTTTGCATGTGCTCGTACAATTGTTATGCAAAACCGGCAAATAGATTACTCAATATCGTTATGTGGGGGTATGTCAGAGCGATATGGATGAAGATGGAGAAACCAGAGTACAATTTATGACGTCGATTGATGGCAAACGTTTCACAGAAATCGTAAATGACATAGCAGACGTGCAATTTGAAGATATTATCGCGAAATTGGAAGCACCAGATGAAAATAATACGTTCATAGAATTTTTGGCGAATATTGTCGTATTTGAAAAGATATACTTAATATAAGCGACAAAAAAGTGTATTAATTAGTAATAAATATTGTTTGATCTTTTATTTTGTTCCTATATAAATTAAATTGACGTTTATGTTCACTTCAATTAAACTGGTTGCACCCGCGATAATTTGATGTTGCACCCGCGATTCGGTCAAAAGTGAATAATTAATTGTTTATTTTTGTTTTCTTTAGATTTTTTATTTTATGTTCATGGTAACTTAAACATCCTACGAAATTTAAAGGCATAATATATTAAATGTATCACAATTAACAGATTTATAAGTTTTTTGTCTATGATCTGGAATGGTTGGACCAAATCTGTTGCACCCGCAATGTCAATTTGGACCTTCCTTCTGGCTTTTAAAACATTATTTTAAAATCCTTATAAACGAATATTAAAAGAACATATTAAAATGTAATCTTTCAAAGTTTAATTCAATTAAAAATGTTTTTTATTTAATTACATGATACTAAAACATGTGTCTAAATGTTGCACCCGCGATAATGGAATGACCCTTATATAAGCCCAGTAATAATGCTCTTTGTTTTAACTTTTTCCGAGCCTTTATAATACTTTCGTCTTGAGTTTCACTTTTCTAACAGTTTCAACATGAACGCCACTACATATTAATTCAACTTCGTATGACTTTGACAGCTTCGGTGAGCCACATCGTTAAATATCATGTTCCAGGGCCAGAAAGACATTTGCAGTCCAAGTTCGTTCATCCGTTCGGCTTTTCCTCATCGGATTGATTTACCAAGTACCCCAGTTTTTAAGTCAAACCCTTAGCTATCCAACAGTGAAAACCGCATCGCAATCGATTTATTCGTTTTTACGTGTTGCAAGAACAGACAGACAGATGCCATTAAAAAAAATGCAGCTTACCCTATGCCATTTTTTTAGACCTTTTGTTACTTACACACATTAAACATAAGTTGACGCACCAAAAAATCTTCTTCAAATGGACTTAAATTAATTAATTCATTGAACCGATAAAAAACCGACTGAACCAATTGTAATGAAAGTATGGGACCCACGCGAGGTCTATCCTTACAAATAAAATAATAGTTTAAAAAAACTAAAAAACACGCTTTATATAGAAAACCAAACTAAAAAATAGAAAATAAATTTTAATAGTGTAAATAAGAAAAAAATGTTTTATTTAAAAAAAACGTGGGGTGCATGGGTAAATAGTTATAAATATTTCATTGACAGATATGAGAAGAAGGATTATCATTTCGATAATATCTTAAAAAGCACCCCACGCTTTTTTTCTTATTTACACTATTAAAATTTATTTTCTATTTTTTAGTTTGGTTTTCTATATAAAGCGTGTTTTTTAGTTTTTTTAAACTATTATTTTTTTCTACTTTTTAGTTTGGTTTATTTTTATGAGTGTTTTTTTTTTTTAGAATTATTGCATTGTCATCGGTCTTTGACAGGTGTGCAAAATTTGAATGAAATCTGACCGTTTAGAGTGGGTCAAAATAGCGTCCAAAGGAGTCGGTTACAAACATACAAACATACAAGTGAAGCTAATATAAAGCTTATAAAAAATAACATCCATATCGGTGCTATAGTATTCCCGCCCGCGACTACGTCCGCGCGGACTACAGTTTATCGCGAAAAAAAGCATCTTATGTTCCTCTAGGATATTAAAAACCAATGCAAAAGTATGTATAGCACCAATGCTCTTGATGTTTTTTGTCTTACTTGTTATTTCGTTTACATGGAAACCGTTTCTTAAAGCGACTAATCAACATTTTTCCAGTTTTCCCGTGGATACTTACAGTTTTCCGGGATAAAATGTATCCTATGTTTTATTCCAGGGTATAATCTATTTCCATTCCAAATTTCATCAAAATCCGCCAGCCGTTATCGCGTCAAAGCTCCCCAAACAAACAAACTGACAACGTTTCACTTATAAATATTGGTATGGACTACATTATGTACGTAACTGTTTATATTTCTATTCTTATCTGTCAGGGGTTTTCCTGCTAAAGGCCGCTCGAAGCTGATTATGTAAATATTAATATTTTTTAGGCTGCTCATTGTAGGGAAAAAACAGCTTTTTTACTAACGAGCTATTTCGTAACATATTTTTCATTCGATTTGATTATATATCAATCATGCTCGTACCTATCTATAACATATTATTTTACCCCGAGCAATATCCTTATTGAAAATTAAGTTTATTTTTGTTTTTATACATTTCAGTCATCATTTGCTTCAACATTTTCTCTACATCGCAGTAACGAAATAGTCGATGTAGGAATAGGTATAGTACATAGAGTTGATCATGTCAATTGCACAGCGAAGTCCTCTATGAAGGGACCTACTAAAGTGAGCAGGTGACCTAGATCCAGCCCGGTCCAAGCGACACCGCAGAGAGTGAACTAACTTCATTTTTTTTTATGTATTGAAAGAGGTTTTAGGTATTTTATATCCTCTGTGCTTCGGAGGGCACGTTAAGCTGTCGGTCCCGGCTGTTTATGTATAATAGCAGACGTTAAGCCATGTCAGAGTCCCTCGGGCGGCTTGACAAACTCTGACACCAGCCAGAGGCCAGCACTGATCATACGACAAGCAAGTGTTTTTTTAGGACCCGCACTTGTTAAAGAAATGCTTTTCAAATGAAAATAAAATATAAAAGATAAAAAGTTTAAAGTTATGGGTTACCCATAACTTTTAATTACGTAGTGCAACACTGAACGTGACTGAATTCTTCCTCTTTCGTAATGATATTCCCAGTTTAATTTCGCTAGCTAGTGTCCTATACACAGACGAGTCTAACCACAATGTACGTTAAATTATGGGAATAAAAGAGAATATAATCACTACGTTTTAAAGGTAATTACAGACTTGAGGATAGAGTAAAGTTAAATTATTAGATATATCTTTATTATTATGGATACTAACGTTGGTTTTGATATATATTTCTCCATTTAACTTTTATTATAAACTAGTTTTCCCGCCCGCGACTTCGTCCGCGCGGACTACTGTTTATCGCGAAAAAAATAATCTTATGTTCTTCTAGGATATAAAAAACTAATGCATAAGTAGGTATAGCACCAATGCTCTTGAAGTTTTTGGACAGACTTGTTATTTCGTTTCCATGGCAACCGTTCCTAACAGCGAGTAATCAACAACAATCTAAAAAAAAACGGGATAAAAAGTATCCTATGTTTTATTCTAGGGTATAAGCTATCTCCATTCCAAATTTTATCATAATCCGTCCAGCCGTTGTCGCGTGAAAGCTCCCCAAACAAACAGACAACGTTTTACCTTTATAGATTGGTGTGGACAACTAGGATGGCGCAATGAGCCAAACTGATGATGTTCGATAATTAGAGCTTCCACTTCGGTGGTCTGCCCTGCCAAAAACGAACTAAAAAGTTTTTATGCCAATAAATTATATATATTACTAGCTGTACCCGCGGCTTCGCACGCTTGGTAATTTCTCTAGGTTAAAAGTACTATAATGTATCTACTATTCTAAAATACCAATATACTAACATTTGATCAAAATTCTCTCAGCCAAATAGATAATTTTCTAATGGAAAAATCACGGATCTTGAACGAGTTTTTTTAATTATAATAAAGTTATAATATTTTGTTTACGCTTAGTAGGCGTTAACTACTAAAATCATTAATATATATATATATAAATAATAAATATAAATATTGTTGAAATGGGCTCATCAAGCCATCAATATTTTTTTTCGCCATTTCCAATTGTTCCTTTAGATTTTATACTTCAAAAAAACAAAATTTAGGATTTGTTACTCGTGATGATGTAAGGAATATATAGATACATACCCCATACATCTAAATCTGTTCAGGCATTTAAAAGTTATGATGGAATAAAGAAACTCTCATACATACTCGTACATTAATCCTGAAAACATTACACTCCTTTTTTTGGGCAGTCGTGTAAAAAGTAGCCTATGTCTATCTGGAATTGAGCTTTCTATCAGTGAAAGGATTTTTAAAATCGGTAAAGTATTTTTTGAGTTTATCCATTACACACAAACAAACAAACATAAAATAACTAGCTTAAAAGCTAAAAAAAACACGCCTGCCCTGGCAAAATTATTACTACTATTGGAATGTACTTACCAAGCCCTTGAATTTGGTACACATATTATAAAATTCGAAAAAAAAAATTTTTTGCATTTGAAAATTGAGCCATACTGACGAACTATTGAAATTTTACAAAAAACAAACAGCCTATGTTACTCGGAGGGATGTAAGAATTCTAACGATACCCCATACGTCTACGTCTGTTCAGGCATTTAAAAGTTATGGAGGAATAAAGAAACTCACATACAAACATACATGAATTCTAAAAACATTACAATCCTTTTTGTGGGCAGTCGTGTAAAAAAACAAATCGTTTCTCTTTTTAATATTAGTATAGTATAGACATACTATACTATTGTAACGATGATTACGGCGCCCCCTTTTTAATATTAGTATAGTATAGACATACTATTGTAACGATGATTACGGCGCCCCCTTTTTAATATTAGTATAGTATAGACATACTATTGTAACGATGATTACGGCGCCCCCTTTTTAATATTAGTATAGTATAGACATACTATTGTAACGATGATTACGGCGCCCCCTTTTTAATATTAGTATAGTATAGACATACTATACTATTGTAACGATGATTACGGCGCCCCCTTTTTAATATTAGTATAGTATAGACATACTATTGTAACGATGATTACGGCGCCCCCTTTTTAATATTAGTATAGTATAGACATACTATACTATTGTAACGATGATTACGGCGCCCCCTGTTATGACAGCACAGTGACCACGACGTACCATAGCGATAATAGTATAGACATACTATACTATTGTAACGATGATTACGGCGCCCCCTTTTTAATATTAGTATAGTATAGACATACTATTGTAACGATGATTACGGCGCCCCCTTTTTAATATTAGTATAGTATAGACATACTATACTATTGTAACGATGATTACGGCGCCCCCTGTTATGACAGCACAGTGACCACGACGTAGCATAGCGATAATAAAATTGGAAGATAAATAATAGGTAGGCATAACATATAATTTTATGACAGAACAACATGTGTGATGCCATTTAAGTAAATATTGCAATTCTAAAACCATATTAAGTAAGTACTTCTATTGTGTGAGCACAAAGGTTCTAGGTATATTCTGGGTTATTTATACCCCAGTGAATGAATTGACTCTTCGTCCGTAAGTTGTGTAAAATAATCTATAACTATCTATACTTATAATAAAGCAATAAGATCGAAAAAGTCGGTACAACGAAGATAATTTAGAAAAAAATGGTAAGTACCCTAGTACTTAAAATGAGCTACTGAACAAGAATAGAACATTTCAAAAATCGTGTCTGTCTGTTTGTTTGTCTGTATGTTTGTTCGCGCATTACCTAAAAACTATTGGACCGAACTACTGGCGTACTTGATATCTTAATCCAATAATTTTAGTAGTTAACGCCTACTAAGCGTAAACAAAATATTATAACTTTATTATAATTAAACAAACTCGTTCAAGATCCGTGATTTTTCCATTAGAAAATTATCTATTCTTATAATAAAGCAATAGGAACGAAAAAAACTGTATAAAAGAGATAATTGAAAAAAAAATGTCTAGGGTACTTAAAATAAGGTACTGAACAAAAATAAATCATTTTTAAAATTCGTGTCTATCTGTTTATCTGTTTGTCCGTATGTTTGTTCGCGCATCACGTAAAAACTACTGGACCATTTGCGATGTTCACTGTTGGATAGTTTGGGGTTTGACTTAAAAACTGGTGTACTTGGTATCTCAAACCGGTGAGTAGATGCCGAGCAATCGATAAAAACTTTTTGATTGCTGAAGGAATTTTGATCAAATGTTGGCATATTGGTATTTTAGGTCTTAGCATAGCACATAGAACCTAGAGAAATGAACTCGCGTGCGAAGCCGCAGGCATCAGCTAGTATTTATAATAAAGCATTAAGCAACAAAAGTCTGAAAAATGAAGATAATTAAAAAACTGTCCAGATGATCTAAAATAAGCTACTGAACAAGTTTATTTTATTTTAAATCCTGTCTCTCTGTCTGTCTCTTCGTGCGTCACGTAAAAACTGCTGGACCGATTGCGATGTGGGTTTCACAGTTGGATAGCTTAGTTTGGACTTAAAAACTGGTGGTTGCTGAGCAATTTATAAAAAAAAAAACTATTTGACCGCGGGCATAGTAATGAAGTGAAGTATAATTGTACTTTATAGGTACTTTTGGTACTGGAATAACACATAGGCACAGAATAAATAATAGTACATAGATTTACTTTTAACCCTGAGAAATGAACACACGGGCAAAGCCGCGGGCATAGCTAGTTAAAAAACTGAAGAGTAAAGTGCTTTGATGGTTTCTCATGCAGATTTGTAGTTATACCTGTCCTTACATTGTACTAACACTATTGGTTAGTGTAAAGATTTTAAATAAGGGTTAATTTTCCATCTCCTTGCATGTTAGTAATAATTGTCGGTGAAACTGTAGTAAATGTAAATTTTATAAGGTACCAGAAATGTGTATTGTGCAGTGTGGGCGGGCATTTTGTAGAATTTCAAGGCAAAGTTAGAAATTAAATTGAAGTGGATCGGCTCTACCGTGCCCAGGGCTTTGTAAAGCTCGAAAATAATGCACGGAACTGTACCGAAGAGCACTACGAAGGGCAAAAGCGAAGGGAAGACCTAAGGATTCGCTTCGTTGTTGATGCTGATCATCATCCTATAGCCTATATTCGTCCACTGCTCGACGTAGGCATCTCCTAGTGAACGCCACTGAGTCCGATCTTCAGCTCTTCTCATATAGTCCCTGGCAGCAGTTTTTCGCACGTCGTCACTGCACCTGGCTGGCGGGCGCCCTACACTACGTTTGCCTAAACGCGGTTTCCGCTCTATAACTCCGCCCCACCGGTTATCGGTTCTTTGAGAGATGTGACCAGCTCATTGCCACTTTCTCATTCTCTAAGCTATGTCGGTTACTTTGGCCCTTTGTCGGATCACCTCATTACGGATTTTGCCCTATATAATAATGTATGTATTAAATTAAACACGTTGCGGTATCGAAGACAATTCAACAGGTATTCCTATAGCGAATGTATTATAGTTTTAAGCTATGCATGAACAAATTGTACACTTAACCTAATTATAATGTATTATTGCACAAAAATGTTGCACTAGCAAGTAGTTTATATTTGTTTTGTTTATATTGATGAAATGTATTGTGGATTTTTAGATTTGTCACACATGCATGCACGTTTTACAAACAATTTCTTCTGAAACACGTCTGTTTTCACTGCTTGTTTTGACACGCGTAATGTACTATTATTGTATTTTTTAGGAATATTGTTTGAGCCTATTAGCTGGTCAATTCCGCCACTTAATAATGTAGTTGTGTCATTTTGGCTAATACTAGGAATGAATACAGGAAACACCAACATTCATTGTTGACCTATTAGTGCGGAGATGTGTGATCAAAATGACAATCAAATTAGTATCAAATTAGATGACACCGTGGTGGAGACAGAAATAAATAAATATCAGCCCTCAGCTTTAAAAGTGTGAGTTTTGGCCCAGACTTGTATGAGTTATTTAGAAACGCCTTTGAAATAAGTACTGTGAAGATCAAAGCCTTAAATATTATGCTAATATTTCCAATAGTACAATGACCACTTCATCAGCATATTGAAGTGGATCTTCGCGTCCACCGTTCTCATGATTGAGGCAGAAATTAAATGTCTCATAAAATTTTAGTATACCTCCTCACATTTTCAAGTACACTTTAGAGTCAGCCATTCTCATTGTTGAGGCAGATATTCTTATAACATTTATATTTATATTTAATAAAGTTACTAGAGATCTTGATTTTATATTAATACGTATTAAAAAAGTACCCTGTTTCGCTATGACGTTGAAACATCAAAAGGATTACAATCTTATAGGGGGCGAAAATAGAGTGGGATAAATTAGTGTTCTAGCTATCATCCTACAGTGCACATTCAAGAATCAGTTTTAACTCAATAATAATAGATTGTATTTTCCTTGTAGCTAGCCCGTCTCGGGTACTACAAGCTGGCTGCTGCGGCGCAGGCTGACACGGACCCGAACGGACAGCGGCCTCAGAACGGTCTCCGACACCCTCACCCTAGGGAGATAAGGTAACAACACATTACTTGAGGAGCTTCCATGCTGATAGGACCTTTGTACCCGAGTACGGCCAAGCAAGGGAAGGGTAATGAGTTTAATAGTTTAAGTATGTATGTGGGTATGTGCATGTTATAGATGTAGGATTGTAAGTGCTTACAATCCTACATCGAGTCACACGTTTTCCATTTTATATCTAAACATTGGTAGAGAGTAGAGACTGACATACCAGAAAATAACGTCACACAATATGCATCCTTGGCACGCGGCTTATTAATGCAGTCGATGAACGCAAGTAAACAAACAGTCCAATTAAAATATCCCTTGACGATCCCGGACGGACGACCAAAATAGGATGCCCTGTTGTGCTTGCCAAAGAGAGACAAAGACTTGGTGTTGATCAACGCCCATACTTGGAACAAAGGCTTGCTACTTGCAAACTACATAATAATTGCCGTGCAATAAGATGGCTTGTAAGATGTGTATTCTTTAGAAGACGCTTTAAATTTAACAAATGTCTAACAACAACCTTCTTAGTTTCTCCCCACATACTAACAGCCAAATTTTGAAATCGTTTTGTCCTCTCATTTCCTATACTAACTTGACTTAAGGCTATATAGTTGATAGATTCAGGCATTACTTTGACGGAAATCCATATTTAAAATGAACAATGTAGCTTACTTCCGCCAAACTGTAAGTCAGACAAATGATGAATAGTAAAATTAAAATATTACAAAAAATTAAAACCCCACACTAACCAGACCCTACCCAAATTGAACTATTGTGAAATAAAACGAAGCCAGGACGCCAGCCTAAAAAATAAATAAAAACGAAGCCAGGAGGCCAGCATAAAAAATAAATAAAAACGAAGCCAGGACGCCAGCCTAAAAAATAAATAAAAACGAAGCCAGGACGCCAGCATAAAAAATAAATAAAAACGAAGCCAGGACGCCAGCCTAAAAAATAAATAAAAACGAAGCCAGGACGCCAGCATAAAAAATAAATAAAAACGAAGCCAGGACGCCAGCCTAAAAAATAAATAAAAACGAAGCCAGGACGCCAGCATAAAAAATAAATAAAAACGAAGCCAGGACGCCAGCCTAAAAAATAAATAAAAACGAAGCCAGGACGCCAGCATAAAAAATAAATAAAAACGAAGCCAGGACGCCAGCATAAAAAATAAATAAAAACGAAGCCAGGACGCCAGCATCAAAAATAAATAAAAACGAAGCCAGGACGCCAGCCTAAAAAATAAATATTAAATAACACACTTGTATAATGTACGACTATGTATTTAAAATTTTGGCTTACGACGTAATGAAATATTTTAACAGTATAACCAACTGACCAAGGAATAACTTGATTGATCCAAGAATGACGACAATACCTACGCGTTAATCTCCGCTTGAATGCTTTCTTCGGCTGAGCGAACACTTTTAGATGCTAAACATAAACAGCCTTACTGTTTACCTGATATATTCTAAACTAAACTTGTACCATTCGATAGAAATTGTTGTCAAAGCCGGTTTTTTACGTACCAACTCTGCCCAAAAGATCGAAGACCTGACCAACTCGACTCGAACAGATCTAGTGCCTACATAAATAATAATCATTATTAAATCAGTGCCCTGAGCGAAATCGCTTTTGCAATCTTCGTAGCTTGCCTTCTAAGCTACTTTCTAACTTTTCTATCTTTCTAATTATCAAGTTTATATATCTGTACATCCGCTTGTTACTCAGAAACACGTTGCGTTAATACAATTGGCTTTGTTGCCTGTGCTCTTATTGGATGAATTTTAACGCCATTCCCTGACTAGCATTCTAAAGAGCAGCGTAGACCGCATGACACCTTTTTGTCATCATCTGATGCTTCTTACACAACAGAACGAAACACATTGCGTTTTTACACATATTATATACGGAGTTTTTCTTTAATCTTTTTCTCGCTTCCCTGTTTGTTGGCAAGTCCCCAAAGATTTAAGAGGCATAGCCGTTGACAAAAAGTATTAAGTGGCAATCAAGCCTATATTATATGCTACATTGGAGAAATCGAGCTCGTAGGACAGAATAATGATCACACGTCGTATACTAGATGTCTCTACTATCTTAGCCTCACCGTTCTTTGATGCCTCGGAGCGGGTCGCCATGCATTTTAACATTTTTACCCGATTGCGGAAGGTTTATGTTTTTAGGCTGGCATGTATGTATATTTTTCCTTTGGCGCGTCTCACAGCATAAAAAGCTACATGCATTTTGATAAATGAGGAATCATCATTTTATTCGTATTAATCACGAGCGTGACATAGGATATATATGAAGTATCAAGGAAACTAATATGGCGGCTGCCATATTGTATTTCCGACGGAACAAAAAATTACCAAAACCTATCGAGTGAGGTTTCAAAATGAATGTATTTAAAATACCATTCCAAAAAAAAAAAAACAATGCCGACTGCTAACAAAACTAAAAAGTGGCAAACAAGCTTTAGATTTTTGATTTTGAAATACAAGATGCAGTCGGAGGCCTCATGCATGTCATTTTTTCTGTTGATTTTGTAATAATTTATTTTTATTAGCTGCTTAGCAATTGTTATTATTTTCTTATTATTTTTTCGAGCTGCGTGTCATTTACTCTTTCGCTATCCGTACAATATTATACTGTATATATACTTTTTAATATTTCAGCAGACACACCAAAGCCCACACAATGGACACAGACAGTCTGGTGCTATGGAGGCGACCGTTCACCACGCTAGAATTTTTCTTTAGAGAACTTTTAATTCTCATCACCACAGGGTTACAAAGGTATGTTGAAGTTTAACTGTGCTGCTGACCATAGAGGCTAAACCATGAAGAATGGATAATAATAATACTTTCTTGCTTCTTGGTGTATTCTTTAATCTATTCAAAGATAACCTACTACTCTTACTGATCTACTCTTCGCCCAAGTCCTGCCCAAATCCAAAACCCCGAGAGCTTTCAGTCGGAGCTCCGAAATCGCTTCCAAATCCTTACCGAATGCGATGCAGTGGACGAACTAAATAACGGGCTGGTGGAAATTGTCCACGCGGTCGGGTCGGAGTTCTTTAAGACCCCCCGCAAAAAAAGAACACAGAAACTCTCTGAGCATACACTCAAACTTATGGCAGAACGAGGCGAGATGAGGCTGCAGTCTTCAGTGGATATGTCGAGTTACAGCTTGCTTAATAAACAGATCTCCAAGTCAATGCGACACGATTTGCGTTCCTATAATACTACTTGCATTAAGAACGCAATAGAGCAGAACAAGGGCTCCAAGGTGTTCGCAAGAGATCTGTCTATTGGGCAAAGCCTGTTGACGAAGCTGAAAACCGACAGTGGCAGCATCGTTTCGTCGATGCCAGAGATTTTGAGTGAGCTCGAGAAGTTCTATGGACAATTATACACTCATCTCATCCTCATCGCGTAGTCCTCCTAGCAGGACTAGCGATGCAAGAGCCCGTTTGACCCGACATTATACCGAATATATCCCGGACGTCAGCCTATACGAGATTAGAATAGCGCTCAAACAGCTTAAGAGCAACAAGGCACCAGGGGAGGACGGAATAACGACAGAGCTACTGAAAGCGGGTGGAACACCAGTACTTAAAGTCCTTTAGAAGCTGTTCAACTCCGTCATCCTCGAGGGTACTACGCCAGAGGCGTGGCACAGGAGCGTAGTTGTTTTGTTCTTTAAGAAAGGTGATAAAACCCTTTTGAAGAATTATAGGCCCATTATGCTGCTGAGCCATGTCTATAAGCTGTTTTCGAGAGTAGTTACAAACCATCTCGCTCGTAGGTTTGATGACTTTCAGCCTCCCGAACAAGCTGGATTCCGGAAAGGCTTTAGCACCGTAGACCCCATCCATACGCTCTGGCAGATTAACCAGAAGACCGAAGAGTATAATCGGCCACTATGCCTAGCGTTTGTGGACTACGAGAAAGCCTTTGATTCAGTCGAAACCTGGGCAGTGCTACAGTCATTACAGCGGTGCCAGATTGATTACCGGTACATCGAAGTGTTGAAGTGTTTGTACAGCAAGGCCACCATGACAGTTCGTCTTCAGGATCAGAGCACGAATTCTATCCAGCTGCAAAAAGGGGTGAGACAGGGAGACGTTATTTCTCCGAAACTGTTCACCTCTGCACTGGAAGATATATTCAAGCTTCTGTACTGGAACGGATTTGGTGTTAACATCAATGGCGAATACATCACTCACATTCGATTTGCTGATGATATAGTCATCATGACTGAAACCTTGAAAGACCTAAGCACAATGCTCAGTGCCTTGTAAGATGTGTATGCCCATGTCGTACCCATGCCGGTTTATGATGGGAACGATATTATCGAAGCTGTTGATCACTATGTCTACTTGGGTCAGACGATCCAACTGGGTAGATCCAACTTCGACAAAGAAATCAACCGACGAATCCAACTCGGATGGGCAGCGTTCGGGAAATTACGCCATATCTTCTCGTCGCAGATACCGCAGAGCCTCAAGACAAAAGTTTATAAGCAGTGCGTGTTGCCAGTGATACCATACGGTACTGAGACGTGGTCGCTAACTATTGGTCTCAGACATAAACTCAAAGTCGCGCAGCTTGCAATGAAGAGAGCTATGCTTGGAGTTTCACTAAATGTTACTATACAGACTCCAGATAAAGGAACTCTTCAACAGTCAACAGTTCAGACGCGAAATTTTGTGTGCGCATTTTATTATGATATCCGGTTTTAAGTTTTACCATGACATGGTTGCTGCACTCAAGGATGGCCCTTGACTAGGGTACTACTAAAGGTCAAGGTCAAGACCTTGACCTTTGTTGTTACAGTTAGAGGTTAAGGTTGTCTTCAAAGATTTTGTTATTTTGACAGAGAAAATCCAATTATTTTAAGCCTTCTTGTTCAAATGATTTCGTTTGACAGAGGAAATCTAATTATTTTAAGCTTTCTTGTTTAAATGAATTCGTTTGACAGAGAAAATCTTATTATTTTAAGCCTTGTTGTTTAAATGAGTTCGTTTGGTTTCCAGGTTGATGGCGTACAAATTACTCGCACTGTCGGTAGTTTTATTAATAAGTGGCACAGCTGCCTCGTACTACATCGGTGGACCACACCAGCCTTTTGTACAAGTAAGTGGATTTTTAACACGTTTTTATTAAGTCACATCTTAACCAACAAACAACGAACATTTATAAGTTATGAAATAATTGTGTAAAATTTATCTGGTAGAAAATAGATGAGGACAGCTGAAAACCGAGCTCAGTGGCGTGCATTAGGGGAGGCTTACGCCCAGCAGTGGACAGATATAGGCTGAAGATGAGTGGAAAATTAGATAATACTAATATTATATTTCTGTATTGTGGTGTTTCAATAAAGAGTTCATCTATCTATCTATATATAAAATTAAATAATACTATTATTCGTTTCACAGAGAAATAATACTATTATTTAATTTTATTCTGTGCTGTTGCCCCAAACTAACAAATTAAATTAGCCCATGACTCTGTTTATACTTAACATTAATGGAGTATGTGCGTCTCTGTACATTTGTTGTACGTGATTTGTTTGCTAAAACTTTCCAGATAGAATAAAGTAACAATAATGCAACTAACTATAGCACAATAAATAATAGCAGAAGTAGCACTTCGCGCAACCATTAATAGAAATAGCGACTCTTGCTATTAAGCAACAAAGTGCAATTCAGCTCACATAAGCGCTCAGTGCCTAACGCGATATTCACCTAAACGTTGCGTCTTCTAACGCGTAACTCTGTCGCTGTCTGGCGCGGAGTGACGCGCTATCTGTGGCACTAGGGTTGTCGACTTGTCGCTGCTACTATAATATTCATCTTCTATCTACCTACTTGACCACGTAATCTTTCTTGTTTGAAGCGTATGATGACACGGTCAATTAGGTAGATAGAAAATTAATATTAAAGTCCGTCTTTTGTAATTAACAAATGAAAATAAACCTTAAATCTTTAGGCTACCTAGATACATCTTTGTTTAACATTCCTCGTTAACTTACAATAATAATATTTTCATATATTGCACTAATTAAAAAGTTCGTAGAAAAAAAACATAAAAAAATCTGGTTGTTTACATTTTAACTATACTAATTATTAATTATCTCCTAAACACGTGGACCGATTTACATGATTCAAACGGATAAAGTGATGGATGGTTTTAGACCTAGACCTTTCATTTGACACCAAAATCGTTAAGATATCTCAACAAACAAAAAACACATTTTCAAGTTGCTCTCGTAATTATCCAACATGTATGAAACGCGTAACAATTGTTTTAAAGACTATCTTATCAAACGTAAAATTTATTTTTAACTGGGTCTAATTCAATAAAAAAGAAATCAAATTTTATTTTGTCAAATGAAAGGTCCAGGTCTAAAACCATTTTATCCGTTTGAATCATGTAAATCGGTTCACATGTTTAGGAGATAATTAAGAATGAGTGTAGTGAAAAAGTAAACAACCAGTTTTTTTACACGACTGCCCAAAAACAGGAGTGTTATTTATGTTTTTGTTCTACTAACTTTTTAATTAGTGCAAAATGTGAAAATATTATAATTGAAAGTTAATGAGGCATGTTAAACAAAGAGGTATCTAGGTAGCCTAAAGATTGAAAGTTTTTTCATTTGTTAATTACAAAAGGCGGACTTTAATATTCATTTTATATCTACCTAATTGACCGTGTCATCATACGCATCAAACATAAGATAGATTACGTGGTCAAGTAGGTAGATAGACGATGAATATTATATTAGCAGCGGCAAGCCGACCAACCCTAGCGCCACAGATAGCGCGTCTCTCCGCGCCAGACAGCGACAGAGTTAAGGTCTTTTTTCCTACTAAGGCATCCCTTCACACAACAAATTGTTATTATTATTACGTTTCGCCATTACTAGCGAAAGTTCAAACAAGCGACACGATAAGCGTCTGACAAGCGCGTGGCGGCCGGCCTCGCCTGATTTGTAGCGCCGGGGCTCAGCAATCTGTAGGTTATTAGCTCGCGTAAGTAGATAGAGTCTACTTACCTGACTATAGTCATTTGTCTCCATAGGTTTCTTTTAAAGCTGTTTACACGGAGTTACGGGTGCTGTGTACTTTTTAATGGACATGATTGTATTTTCCAGTTAGCGATAACCTCTTTAGCGTGGTGGGGCTGGTGGGTGATCCTGGGCGTTTGCAGCAGTGTGGGACTGGGCACGGGGCTGCACACCTTCCTGCTGTACCTGGGGCCGCACATAGCGCGCGTCACGCTCGCCGCTTACGAGTGCGGCTCGCTCAACTTCCCCGAGCCGCCGTACCCCAACGAGTAAGTACACTTGTCGTCATATATCCTGGGCGTGTGCAGCAGTGTGGGACTAGGCACGGGGCTGCACACCTTCCTACTGTACCTGGGGCCTCACATAGCGCGCGTCACGCTCGCCGCTTACGAGTGCGGCTCGCTCAATTTCCCCGAGCCGCCGTACCCCAACGAGTAAGCACACTTGTTGTCATATATCCTGGGCGTGTGCAGCAGTGTGGGACTGGGCACGGGGCTGCACACCTTCCTGCTGTACCTGGGGCCGCACATAGCGTGCGTCACGCTCGCCGCCTGCGAGTGCGGCGCGCTCAACTTCCCCGAGCCGCTGTACCCTAATGAGTGAGTATACTTGTTGTCAAAAAAAGTTTAGGTTTCACTCACACATTTAGCCTTAGTCACATCGGAGTGGCATTTGTGTAGTACGTGTTTGTACGTGTGACTCACATTCGCGCTACATAGTCAAAGTTAAAGTATTTACTGTAAATAGACAAAATAGTAGCACTGTTATAGGACTACAGAATATATCCGCATTATTAGAACCGATTTCGATGGTTCTTTTTTTATTTGAAAGGTTATCTTTAAGTTAGTCTCATAAAAATTTGGTGAAGAAAAAAATCCTCAAAATGCAGTAAATTACTCACTTTTAGGTTTCTACAAGTGGAATCAGTCCTTTACCTACAAGGTAGGGATTGATGGAGCACCTTGGTTATTAAATAAATAAATATATTTGGGACAATTCCACACCAATTACCTAGCCCTAAACTAGGATACCCTGTACTATTGGTACTAGATAACGGATAAACATACTTATATACGAATATTACATCCATGACTCGGAAACAAACATTTCTGCTCATCACACAAATGATTGCCCCTTGCAGGATTCGGACCCGCGACCGTTTGATTTCGTTCCTAGGGTTACTAGCCACTAGACCAACCAGCCGTTAATTTTAGTTTTACAATAAGGTAACTAGATGGCGCTTCTGTGCATTAGATTGTTGCAAAAAGTTTGTGCTCGGTGCTCGCAGATCTACAGTTTTCAATATCAGAAATTCTAATAATACACATGTAAATCTCAAATACATACCTAAAATAAAGCAATAAGTACGAAAAAGACAGTAAAAAGAAAAAAAAAATGAATAAAGTGGGCTACTGAACAAGAATATAACATTTTGAAAAATCGTGTCTCTGTATGTTTGTTCGCGCATTACGTAAAACTACTGGTCCGATTGCGATGCGGTTTTCACTGATGAATAGCTTAGGGCTTGACTTAAAAACCGTGGTACTTGGTATTTTAATCCAATGATTAGATGCCGAGCAATCGAAAAAAAAATGACGGCTGAACGAATTTTAAAGAAATGTAGTTTTCGGTCCTGGAATAAAACGTATGGGCTACTTTTAAATGAAAAGACCATGCGGGCAAAGCCGCGGGACTAGCTAGTAAAGCAATAAGTACGAAAAAGTCACTACAAAGAAGAACATTTTAACAAAATGGTCGAGGTCTAAGATACTTAAAATAAGCTACTGAACAAGAATATAACATTTGTAAATCGTGTCTGTCTGTTTGTTTGTTCGCGCATCAAGTAATAACTACTGGACCGATTGCGATGCGGTTTTCACTGTTGCGTAGCTTAGGGTTTGACTGGGGTACATGGTATCTCAATCCGATGAGCAGAAGCTGAGCAATCGATAAAAAACGTTTGATGGCCGAAGGAGTTTTGATAAAATGTTGGTATATTGGTATTTTATTTTGCGCATGAAGCACGACGGAACGCTGGGAATATAGCTGTGTGGGTGTGTTTTTCTGTAGTTGTATCTAGTCCAGTTTATGCTCACGTGATATTAATGCGTGCCGTAGCTATACTTATAAATTAAAATAAAGCAATAAGGACGAAAAAGTCTAGACAATGAAGATAATAAAAAAAAATGGTGTAGGGTACTTAAAATAAGCTACTGAACAAACATAGATCATTTTTTTAAATCGTGTTTTCGCGCATCACGTAAAAAACTACTGGACCGATTGCGATGCCGTTTTCACTCTTGGATAGCTTAGGATTTGACTTAAAAACTGAGATGCTTGGTATTTTAATCCGATGATTAGATTGCTCGGCAATCAATAAAAAAGTATTTATCGGCACAAAGAATATTGCTATGCTCTTGGGTATAGCGGTGAGGAGTCTATCAGTTTTAACGCATTTGACAGTCGCTCTTATTTTGATATAAGGAATAACATGTAACATTTTAAATTCCAGCATAATCTGCCCAGCTGAAATCGATCCGAACAACGTCGTATCGATATGGAACATCATGTCCAAAGTGCGCGTAGAGTCCATGATGTGGGGGCTTGGCACTGCGCTCGGGGAGCTGCCTCCCTACTTCATGGCGCGAGCTGCCAGACTCTCAGGGGGCAGTGTGAGTGAGCTGCAGGAGAATGCAGACTCTAGGACTGGCAGGTACACAACCTTCAGTAATTATTGTGATGGTCTAGAACGGTGATACCCTAAGAGGTCGATGACGACCTCCAAGGGGTCCACGTAAGCGAAAAAACAGTTGGTGGTCCATGAGATGTAAATGGGGGGTCTATGATAGTATATCGTAGCTTTAATTTTGGATTTCCATGAATTGAATAATCCACATAGTATCTATTTACATACATAATACTTTCTTAAAATATATTAACATATGTTTATAGATAGATAGATAATACTTTATTGTACATCAGTTTCAAAAATTTACAACTAATAGGAACAATCTTATAACTAAAGTATAACTGGCGGACTTATCGCTAAAAGCGATCTCTTCCAGTCAACCTTTGGATGGAATTAAATAATGGAGTGAGAGAGGTTTTTTTTTTATATAAGTTTATGAATTATAAAACTAAATATGCAGTAAAAAAAAAACAACATATGAAAATTTATGAGTAAGTTATTAGGCACATTTTCTGATATAAGAAACTGCTTAAGAATTATTATAAACTAGCTTTTACCCGCTGCTCTGCGTACGTTTTTATTTTATTCTCGAGTTAGATTATATTTTGTAAAAAAAACGCGATAAGTTGATACAGATCAAATTATTAGCTATCTAGACCTCCAACTTTATCTGTGCAAAAGACCATGGAGATTTAAAAAACGTAACAAACAGACTGACAATACAACTAATACGGTTTTGTGTTTTTTTTAGTGTGTGCTTAATAAGTTTTTCACATTACTGCTCACTGCAGTTTTTAAAACAGATTGAAAGTTAAATCTATCAAAGTGAGTAGCATTATACCAGCTGTCATTAAATCTTTCAAAGTGAGTAGCATTATACCAGCTGTCATTAACATATTTGAAGTTGATGAATATGCAAAAAATAGGCAAAAAACAATATTATGTAAGCAGGGGGTCTACCTCAAACCGAAAAACAAAGCTAGTGGTCAACGAGAAAAAAAATTTGGTGACCTTTGGTCTAGAAGTATATCGGCAAGTATGAGTGAACTTCAAGAGATGTGCAGACTCTAGGACTGTTTCGTAAACAACCATTAACTTCTACGGTAGCTCTAAAAGTTGTTGGAAATGGTGCGTGGATTTGTTGGGAAAAGTCGCCTCGCTTGGGAATTTACCGCGCCGTTCTTACTCATGGCGCAAAATGGTTGATTGCATGCCTTACTGGTAGTCGTTCTAAGACCTCGGATAATACTGCTAAAACAGGACGGGAAAAAATATTAAGAAGTTTTCAATTTTTTAAAGATAATATGATGTAAGTTACTATGGGGAAAAATGATGGTAGGAAAACGAGTTGATTGAGACCAACTTGTGTGTGTAATTTTTAGAATAATCCAAAAATTCATTTATTTTTTCTTCAATTTAGACGAATGTTAGAGGAAAATCCTTACTACAAAAATAATAATTGAATTTTTGGATTATTTAAGAAAGTACAGTTAGCCTAAAAAAAAACAAGTTGGTGTCAATCAACTCGTTGTCTTATCAGGATGTTTTTCCCAAAGTAACTAACTAAATCAAATCTTAAAATTATAAAAAACTAAAATCCCTTGATGTCCCGTAATCCCTTGCCCCAACCTTTATAGTTTTGTAAGAGTTTTTTCATATCAGCTCTCTAACAAAATAACACATTGTTTAACATCGCCTCTTTTAAAAGCTTTTATTTAACTTCACTTGTATGTATTTCTGTCTGTCCTGGAATCTTGCTTTTCAATTTTCGAGCACTAGCCGAGTAGCTATTCGCCTGAAACTGTCAGGGTAGCTCACAAATCGATGACAGAGCTTTTAAAAAATTTCATAAGTTTTTTTTTGTTAACTCTTTATTTAAATTTAATTTTTTAATTATTCTTATTATTTCAGGGCCAAAATAATGGTGCAAAAGTTGGTACAGCGCGTCGGGTTCGCGGGCATCCTGGCGTGCGCGTCCGTGCCCAACCCGCTGTTTGACCTGGCCGGGCTGACGTGCGGCCACTTCCTCGTGCCCTTCTGGACGTTCTTCGGGGCCACCGTGCTGGGGAAAGCGGTCATTAAGATGCACATCCAGAAGATGTTTGTTATCATAGCCTTCAATGAGACTTTGGTTGGGTAAGTTATCATAAATAGGCAGAGAAAAATAATACAAACAAAAATTATTGATATTTAGATAGATAGATACACTTTATTGCACCAAAATAAACACAAATAAAAAATAAATTTAGAAAGTAGTACAATCGGCGGTATTATCGCTAAGCAGCGATCTCTTCCAGGCAACCGTTGATTAGATTGAGACGCATGACTATTATAGAAAGTAGTTGTTGGTAGGCAACGTTTTAGTAAAATACTAGAAAAAGAGAACTAACAAATAACACAAAAAAATATGTGTAATAATTTATACGTTTAAAATGTAAAAAATTATAGGTATATAAATATTAGAGACAATTCACACCAAATACCTAGCCCCAAATGAGGATACCCTTCGGGACAATTCACACCAAATACCTAGCCCCAAATGAGGATACTCTTCAGGACAATTCACACCAAATACCTAGCCCCAAACGAGGATACCCTTCGGGACTATTCGCAACAAATACCTAGCCACAAACGAGGATACCCTTCGAAACAATTCACACCAAATACCGAGCCCAAACTAGTATACCCTTCGGGACAATTCACACCAAATACCTAACCCCAAATGAGGATACCCTTGAAACAATTCATACCAAATTCCTAGCCCAAACAAGGATACCCTTCGAAACAATTCACACCAAATACCTAGCCCAAACTAGGATACCCTTCGGGACAATTCACACTAAATACCTAACCCAAACTAGGATACCCTTCGGGACAATTCACACCAAATACCTAGCTCAAACTAGGACACCTTCGGGACAATTCACACTAAATACCTAACTCAAACAGGATACCCTTTGGGACAATTTACACCAAATACCTAGCCTCAAACGAGGATACCCTTCGAAACAATTCACACCAAATACCTAGCCCAAACTAGGATACCCTTCGGGACAATTCACACTAAATACCTAACCCAAATTAGGATACCCTTCGGGACAATTCACACCAAATACCTAGCCCAAACGAGGATACCCTTCGGGATAATTCACACTAAATACCTAGCCCCAAATGAGGATACCCTTCGAAACAATTCATACCAAATTCCTAGCACAAACAAGGATACCCTTTGGGACAATTTACACCAAATACCTAGCCCCAAACGAGGATACCCTTCGAAACAATTCACACCAAATACCTAGCCCAAACTAGGATACCCTTCGGGACAATTAGCACCAAATACCTAGCCCCAAACGAGGATACCCTTCGAAACAATTCACACCAAATACCTAGCCCAAACTAGGATACCCTTCGGGACAATTAGCAACAAATACCTAGTCCCAAACGAGGATACCCTTCGGGACAATTCACACCAAATACCTAGCCCCAAACGAGGATACCCTTCGGGATAATTCACACTAAATACCTAGCCCCAAACGAGGATACCCTTCGAAACAATTCACACGAAATACCGAGCCCAAAAAGAGGATACCCTTCGTAACAATTCACACCAAATTCCTAGTCCAAACAAGGATACCCTTCGGGACAATTCACACCAAATACCTAGCCAAAACTAGGATACCCTTCGGGACAATTCACACTAAATACCTAACCCAAACTAGGATACCCTTCGGGATAATTCACACCAAATACCTAGCCTTGGATACCCTGTTCTATGGTTACTAGACAACGGATAAACATACATACATACATACATACATACATACATACATAGAGACATAGAGACGAATATAACTTTGGCTATGATATGACTATTAGCTGTTGTAAAAACAGCTGTTGTAGCTGTTTGTAGGTATTTGTTGAAATTGGCGTTGTTATAATGTCTGAGGCACTTGTAAGAATCAACAATTAAAGTTAAAAATTATACGTTTACTTGTATGAATGAATGAATTTAGTTACGCTCTTCCATAGCTCCTAAACTACCTGTACTTACATGTACTTACTTGTAGTTACTTGTGTGTACTTGTATTTTATTAATTTTGAGATATAAGTAATATTTAGTGAGTGAGTTATCAAAAATCATTCGAAACTACTATGCCGATTTTGTTCCGGTTTTCATCAATGCGTAGATTGATTCCCCAGGCAAGTATGAGTGAATAATTTAAAAGTGTTTTATGTATTGTAAATGCCTATCATGAGTTTTTTTCGAAGCAGTATGTTTTTGAATAATCCGGTTTGAATTAAGTCTCTTCGACCCGTTCTTGGTACCTACTATTAGGTTAATCTTTGGTGTCGTAGTGTTAGAAAATGTAGGCGGTCAAATAACGTTCTGCACTGATAAATAATTAAAGAAACAAATAAAATCTATACTTATAATAAAGCAATAAGAATGAAAAAGTCCGTATAAAGAAGATAATTAAAAAACAAATAGTCTAGGTTACTTACAATAATCTACTGAACAAATTATTTTTTCAACCTTGTCGGTGTATTTGTTTGTCTGTATGTTTGTCGTGCATCACATAAAAACTACTGAATCGATTGCGATGCCATTTTCACTGTTGTATAGCTTAGGTTTGACTTAAAAACTGGGGTACTTGGTATCTTAATCCGAAGATTAAATGCCGAGCAATCGATAAAACACTTGTCGGCTGAACGAATTTTGAAGAAATGTAGTATATTGTACTATTGGTCCTGGAACACGTACGGGCTACTTTTAAATAAAGTGACCACGCGGGCACAGCTATTAAATAAATAAATGTTTTTTTTTCGGTTCTTGGATAATAGCGGTATGTTGATGTGGGTCTATGCCGTCCGCGATACAGGGCAATCTAGTGCGTTACTATTTAAAAAAGGGTAGTATTATAGATAAATTATAGAAATAATTTATCTATGGTAGTATATAACTGCAAATAAAAAAAGTACTTTATGAATTATTAAAAATGCCCATTTCCCATTAAAACTACTGATTGCACAGCAAAATACTTTACTCAAAATACTAGTATCATTATCTAAGCAAAGATTTGAGTTCGTGACGCATATCTAAAAGCGCAGCTTTTTTCTGAACGCATATCAAATTTATCTACACACATGAACTTACTTTCAATGAAAAAAAAATGTTATAATATTTTCTTGTCATTTTTGGTAAAAGCTCATTCGTCATGTACGTTGCTGTTTCCGCGATGTCAAATTCACCTCACTAACACTGCTGTTGGACATTCTTAATCAGTATAAAACTTTTGATAAACAAAAACACATTAAATTGGTTAGGTAGTAATAAAGTAAAGTTAATTATTGCGCCAAAATCCAGTTCACAGCAAATTCGCGCGAACACAGTCTAATACGCACCGCCATAGATAAAAAATGGCGTAGTAAGGTGCCAAACGGTGCTTTTATGGGACAAAACTATATATTTTATAACATTGTTTAATTCGAAAAACAGTGTTATAATGTATTTTTTTTCTTATTAGAGACGTGCCGTGCGTAATGTATGTCATTATGCCGCCATTTTTACATGACTGTCCAAAAAAGGAGTGTTAATTTTTTAGCATTCAAGTAGTATTGTGAGTTTCTTTATTCCACCATAACTTTTAAATGCCTCAGACGTATGAGGTATCGTTAGAATCCTTACATCCCCCCCGAGTAAATTTAGGAACTTTTTTTTTTTTGAAAACTTTCTATTTATTTCAGTATGGCTACATTTCCAAATTAGAAAAAAATACTTTGAGTTTTACAATACGGGTATCAAATTGAAAACCTTGATAAGCACATTCCAACAGTATATAATTTATTGGCAAAAAAAGCTCCTTTTTTGGCACGGCCGGCGTGTTTTTTTAGCTTTTAAGCTAGTTATTCAGTTCATAATCCGGATTTTACGATATGAGTGCAGATAAGTTATTTAATTAATGAATTATAGATTGATGGGTGATAAGTTTTTAAATTAAAACAACCCTTTAAAATAATGTTCTTTCCACAGCCAAGTCCTTTCGTGGGTAGAAAGGATACCCTACATCGGTCCAAAACTAGAAGCTCCACTGCTGGAGTTCCTTCGCAACCAAAAGGCTCGCCTTCACAAGCACGAGGCTGGCGCGGGTGCGGGGGCGGAGGCCCAGGGCTCCGTGCTGTCGAGTCTCCTGGAGAAGTTCGTGCTGGCGATGGTGGTGTACTTCGTGGTGTCCATCGTGAATGCGCTCGCGCAGAACTACAACAAGCGGATCAGTAAAAAGAAGGGCAAGAAACGCGACTAGGGAACGATGGCGCCGGGCGACTGGCCGGCGGTCGGTGAGTCAATATGCTTTGTTTTTTATCCGACTACCGCGCCGCAGCGGCCGGCGAGCGCCGAACTTAACTTACGGCTGTTTGGTCGATCAAACAGCCGATTTTTTTATAAACTTAAAACTGAAATATCTTATAAACTAAGCGTTGCCTGTGGGGGGAGGGGTACAAAGAGACAGCCCTCCCCTCCCACCACCCCCAACCCTCCTCAACTCCTGCCCCTCGTTTCTATATATTTCCCATAAAAGTATGTATATATTACCGGCAATCTGTATAATTCAGGTATTCTATACAATACGTAATGAATGAAATATTACGACAATAATATACGAATATTATTGTCCATTAGTACCTAGGTAACGTGTACAATTCCAAGGGAGTGTATATAGTACCTGCTGTAATATATTTATGTTTAATTCTGTATTTATCAATGTTATGTAAGGTACCTACCTAGTTGGGTATAAAATGACGAGGTTAGGTTAGTGAATCCATCTAACCTAACCTTTTTTTCCGCGTATACTGCCTTCCCACACGTCTCCACTTTCGCGTATACTGCCTGCCCGCACGTCTCCACTTTCGCGTATACTGCCTGCCCGCACGTCTCCACTTTCCTTGCTATCGTCTTTTACACACATTGCCGGCTGCGCATTCGGTATTGTATAGAATACCTAGGCAAAGTATAAAATGAAAAATATTTCATACATTACCTTAACGTTTTCGGTATTGTATAGAATACCGGATTATACAGATTGCCGGTAACATATATACAAAATTTCATCAAAACCCGTTCAGCCGATCCATCGTGCGTAGACGTAACAAACATACACACACACACACACACACATAAGTCTACATCCTCATTCTCACACATACACCATTGCGCACATCCTTAGACATACAAATTCAAAGTAAATACTTACAATAAATATTGTAAACTAGCTGCGCCCGCGGCTTCGCACGCGTGGTCATTTCTCTAGGTTAAAAGTACTATATGTTCTATTCCAAGACCTAAAATACCAATAATCCAACATTTCATCAAAAATCCTTCAGCCGTCAAAACTTTTTTAAGTCGAACCCTAAGCTATCCAGCCGCAACGCAATCGGTCCAGTAGATTTTACGAACAAACATACAGGTAAACAAATAGACAAACAGACAGACACGATTAAAAAAAACTTGTTCGTTAGCTTATCTTAAGTACCATAGTCCTTTTTTTTTTAATTATCTTTGTACACACTTTTTCGTATATATTACTTTACTAGCTTACCCGCCTGCGACTTCGTGACTTCGTCCGAGCGGACTACAGTTTATCGCAAAAAAAAGCATCCTACTTACGTTCTTCTAGGATATTAAAAACCAATGCAAAAGTAGACTTAGACTTCTTGGTTATGGCCTCCGTGGGTTGTTGAGTTAATCTGTGGCACCATCGCTCTTGATGATTTTTGACGGACTTGTTATTTCCTTTCCATGGCAACCGTTCCTTACAGCGAGTATTCAACATGTTCTAGCTTTCCCGTGGAAACTTCCACGGAATTCGTGGAATTTTCCGGGATAAAAAGTATCCTATGTTTTATTCTAGGGTATAAGCTATCTCCATTCCAAATTTCATCGAAATCCGTCCAGCGGTTATCGCGTGAAAGCTCCCCAAACAAACAAACAAACAAACAACGTTTCACTTTTATATATTGGTATGCATTATAAGTATAGATAGGCAAAATTATAGCACTTGTATGAGTCTAAACTTAACATCTCATAAAAAAGGAGAAAAACATATAAAATATTATACCTAAATAGATCAAATCAGTAAACTAAGTATGATTTGTGTTTGAAAAGGAAATTTCCCTTTCATGTGCCGACTAACATTTGAATCTCGCACAGGAAAAGGAACACCCTTCTGACCCTACCGGTACTTCGCCCGCCCTCGCCCTCGCACACACCTGCACATACACACACACGCATGCTTTCGCTTTTATATTTCAGTGTGAAATGTGAATTTCTGTGAACAATCGCGACGACATTAAAACAAGTTTGAAGTCAATTAAAAAGTCTATAAGACCATTGATTTTAATGATCTCTGTGGATAGTCGATCACAGTTAAAATATAGCTCAACTACTTACTATGATATCATTATGTAAATTACTCACGTTTGTTAAGTTATTTTATGTTATATTTAACTTAACTTGTATGTATGTATGTATGTATCTATATATTTTGTCCTGGATTCTTCCAATTCAAATTTCGAGCACATCCCGATCAGCTATCCGGCTGAAACTATCTGGGTAGCTCACAAACCGATAACAAAGCAATAAAAAAATAAGGAAATGTAAAAAGTTAAAATGAAAAAAAAAACAATAACAAACAAAACAGACGTTAAAATGTAATTAAAAACATTTGCCAGTTGCTTACCGCGCGCGCACGCGCATATATGCGCTCAGTACTGCGTAATGTTAGATATATCGCCAACTTGTTTAAAAGAAAAGGGGGTCGTAAAAGCTTGATTTTAAATTTAAATTTTTCTTATTATTAATATTTTGCAATTATATTAACACATATTTTTTTTGCACGCCTACGACCCCTCTCTCACGCATTGTTTGGTTGACTGGTAGATAATGCTTTTAGTATTAAGTCCGCCATTTGTACTCTATTAATTGTGCAGTAATCTCTCTATCTCTCTATTAATTGTGATAGGTATCTACTAGGCAAGCGTGCTACACCTTCGACCACATCATCGCTTTCCATCAGGTGAGATCGTGGTCAAACGATTGCCTAGTCCGTAATAAAAAAAAAGAAAAAAGTAAAGTCGTATCTTTTTTATATATGTTTAGGCGTTATCTTTCCGATACGAAGTTAACCAACATTCGCCGTGTTCGGTTGGTCAGTTCAAAAATACTACCAATAGATGGCGTTACCGTCCCCGTAATACTAAGGAAAAAATTGGGTGATGATGCAGTGGTCACAGGAGCCGAATTGGTTTGGCGGGGTTCATGTGTGCGGGTTCGAATCCCGTCCTTGACCCAAATTTTTCCCTAAAAATTATTAGATAAAGTAACTAAACTGTACCATTTCCAGCGCGGCAGACAACAAACAACCTGCGCAGGCGTCTCGACCGGATACATCGGCGCATAGTGCGGGGCGGAAACGGTGAAAGTTAAAACTTACTCGTGCGGTGTGAACTGTGGCCGGATGTTATAGTAGTATCATCGCTTGACGTGACAAGGCCGTAGTAGTAAGGCGGTGTTCTTGGTTGAAAAATCGCTATTTTAACAAAAACATAAGCACAAATTAATACCCCCGACCCCCACCCCCCCCCATTATAGCTAAGAAGCATCTCGATCCCATCAGTATACAAACATAAAAAAACTGCAGCAAAATCGGTCCATCCGTTTGGGAGCTACAATCTTCACTCCCCCCTATTATAACTAAGAACCATCTCGATCACATCAGCTTTCAAACAGAAAAAAACCGCATCAAAATCGGTCCATTCGTTTGGGAGCTACGGTGCCACAGACAGACACACAGATACAGTGAGACATACATACACACCCTAAACTTAAAACACCCCTCTCTGGAATTCTGGGGTTAAAAAGTAACATTTATTTGGTTGGTGAAGCAATTGTATGAATCAGTTAGAAAATAACAAATAAATTTGATGAAGTCGTACAAAAATCGTTTAAAATCACACGATCAAATACTAATTTTCACTACACTGCCGCAGTTGTTAGTGGGTCTGCCTTCTGAGCTTAGTATCCCATGATCGAATCCTGGCCTAGGCTAATATTTGTTAATGTTTGTTCTCGGGTCTTAGATGTTTGTGGTGTATTGATGTGTGTGTGTCCAGTCTATGCCACACCTAATTCTAATACAGGGGAGGGGGGTTGGTGGGTATGAGTGTAAACTTTTAATTTGTTCACTAATCGAATAATGTGTTTTTTTTTACGAAGGAGACTGCCTTATACGGTCGTGATAATTAATTGTACATCCTCATTGAGTTATGTAGATTGACGTTGAATGTATCACCTTGTTCTACCAGCGCGTCACGTAATATAGCGTACCTACATATAAAACTGCAAATTAATATTAATCTTAAATATATACATGAGTCAGAAAAATATTAGCGGAAAGCTAAAGAAAGAGAGCTCTACAAAAAATGCTACCTATTCCATGTAAGAGCCTATGCACGCGGGAACTAATTCACGCGGCGATTACGCGCGTTTCACGAATTCTCGTTAGCAGCACCTTACGAGAACCATAGCAGACTGTTTGCGTTTGTATCGACTAAAACGTGCTTTATTATCGCGTGTATGGAGCGTTTTGTTGTATTGATTTTTAGTTTTACCGATCGATTGACATTTTCATCTGCAGCAATTCGCGTGCGTGAACCGCTTGAACGCCATGTCGAACTAAATTGATACGAGTTGTGTAGCTGTTTTTCATAGAATCTAGTACATTTACGAAATGGAAATCTCTTTATCGTAATCGTTGATTTGCAATATTTTTTTGTAGTTTGTAGTAATTAGATAGATAAACTATTCAACTACTTTAAATTATTAAAAAAATACCAAAATAATTACATAAAATCTATAGAGAATGTTTACTGGAAACGCGCGTGTTATCGCGTGCAGCGGAATTAACTCTTTCCCTGATGAGAAACACATACGCTGTGTTTTTAAAAGCGCGCTAAATCACGCCCAGCGTGTTTTTAGAAGTGAAGTTAACCGTCATCGTCAGCACCCGGAGCTAAATTCGCATTTAAGGTCAGCAGTGAAAGTGTTAAAAAGTTCTATTACAATAATTATTTTTGTGTAATTTAAATAATTTGAGGAAGTTTAATAGTTTATCTACATAATTACTGTAAACAATATTGTAAATCACAGATTACCTTAATTTTGCAAAAAAAATTATTGTGTGTATGGCAAATCTTTTAATCATTCTTTAGTTTAAAAAATAACCCAAGAAATCCAAAAATGCACTCGTCCACAGGTTAAACAGATTTTCGGTTCGTAATGTACTAGGTTCTTTGAAAATTCTCATACCTGTTCGAGACATTTGAATTCAGAATGGCGGTAATCCGGAACGAAATCGAAAATGAAAAGGTCTGTAGCGCGTCTGTAACGACGAAACAACGCGTTTGTATCTTGTTCGCGTAATCACCGCGTGAAATAGTCTTCGTGTATATAGGCCCTAAAGTAGATAAATGTAAAATTCCTTCTTACCATAAGTAGTCTAAATGAAACAGCTATTGACCGACTACATAAGTCTTGCCTTTACCAAAATGTAAATAATAGTTAGAGTAACGATTTAGAGTAATCTTTTAACTTTCACTGATATAACGAAAGTGAAAGCAGCGTTTAACGACACAGTTGACATGTCAGGTAACAGTAATGCCCGTTACACAAAATTGGATTTATTAAATACATGTAACATAAAAAAAAACAGACAGCATTTTCTCTTTCTTTTACAAATTTATTAAATAGGGACAGACTCGAGCAGTGATATGTAAACGTTCTTATCATATTTATGTTAACTGTATATTTTGCAAAAATATTTGCTCAAACAGTTTTCTGTTCAAAACTATGAAACCGTCAATATTTTTTTTATCACCAAAACACGATTCAAATTGTTAACTTATTGAACACAACTGGATGATTCCTTTATTTTGGACAGAACTGCGTCTACTTATTTATGCGAAATTATAGTTATTTCAAAATCTGAGTGTGTACATTTAATTGCTCGTGACTACAAATAATACATTTATCTATACTTAATATTGTAAAAGGGAAAGAATGTCGGTCTGTCTGTTTGTTACCTTTTCACGAATAAACGGCTGAACCGATCTTGATGAAATTTCTTCCTTCTTTGGTATGGAGGTAGTTTGAACCCTGGGGAAGGATGTAGTACACTTTTCATCGCGATAAACTGACGAAGCCGCGGGAAAAGGCTAGAAATGAAAAGCAAATTAACGTAATAGTATGCAACCTTCCTCAAGTTGGTTAATTAAGACAAGCTAAATTAAATTGAAAAATAACAGTGCTATGTTTACTAATTAAGGTCCTCAAATACATAAAACATAGGAAATTCCTTTAGAAAATTATTAGATAAACATATTAAATTACCGATACATAGACAAGAGATCGATAGACTGACTAAAGTACGGATAGATCTGCTAAGGTTACATTTCTAATCTGTATCTATCGATCTTCTCTCTTCTTAAGTAAAGGACATTCATAATATTATAACTATAAGGTTGTCTGCTAATAGTGTGTTTTTACGTGAGTGTTAGCGATAAAAATATTTGGCAAAATATTGTATTATGGTGACTATTTTGCCGAGACGAATAATAATTATACCCTCGAAGATAACACTCTGCATTTCTCACACTCAACCACACCCTCTCTCAGACACACACGGTACAGGTTTTGAATTTGAACTATTCAGGCGCAAAACAACATATTTCATTTTCGCTAAAAGTCTAGTTCTCAATATGCCATGTATTCACATAATGTCCAATTTGCATTAGGTCCAATTCGCAAAATCCAACTTTCATTATTATTTTTTCGAACTTAATACTAGTTTTAAATAATATCATAGTACTTATATCTAGTACAATAATCCTTAAATCGTTTTTATTTCGTGTAACAAAATAATACTGTTATTTTAATGTTGCCTGCCTATTTTATGTAATAAAACTAAAATAAAAATAATATTTGTAGGCACATTTTACCCATTCCTGTCAAAAGTTGAACCTTTTGCGAATTGAACCTGTTGCGAATAGGACCTTTTGCAATTTGATGACGTATTCTAACATGACCTTTTGCGCCTGAACTAGCTGAACGAAGAGATTCAAGCTGTCATGTTAATTGTTTTTTTCCATAAACATGTGTTTTTCTAGTGTAATATTGGTGGAATAATAACCATTAAGTGGTCGTTAACATGCACAGTAGAGGTAAAGTATAAAAATTCAAAAAACGTGGCAGTTTGTAATGTCTTCAAAACGTCCGTAAACCGTCCATAATTTTATTGATTCGTGACAATTGACTGTGACGTGACAATACGATTTGCAGAAAGTCGTATTGTCACTTGCTAAATCTAAAAACTTGACATTGGCGAAAATGATGACATTGCCGCCGGAAAAGCCATATTAAAAAAAAGTAACTGTATATCTCAGTAAAATAGAACACAATCGTCAGACAGCTTTGTATTTTTGTATTATTTTAAAAATCCACTGGTTAGTGGTGCATGCATTTAGAAGACCTTGTATGTTTTAAATGTATCAGTTTCAAAACCTTTGACTACCCAACAAATATTGATCTAACCTAATTATTTTGAGAAATTATAAAAGGAGTACATAATATAACTGCATGTACTATAAAAGTTTTATTATGCAGTAGGTACAAATAATGCCTAATTATATTGCGTATATTACCAAATTGTTATGTGATGTCATATTCCAAAAAGCGATTATTTATTTTTAGTTATTTGGTGCTGTTCCTATTTATCTTTTTACAACTCCGATTATGTGTAAAAAAATATCAATTATCTGACCTAATCTTTGAAATGTGAAGATATTTTGTAACATCACGATTGCTGGTGTTTATTAAGATAAATACCAATCTAACTCGACACTTTCTTTGTTCATTTTATGGTCGAAGTAAGCGGTACTGCGAAAAACACTCGTTGGTGCAAACAAAAACGGGAGTGACAAATCCGACCGCCTCCGAATATTTATGTAACGAAAAGTGAACGCTTGGCGAATTGAGGAGCATTTTCACAAAACAAGACATATGTAATAATAAATATTTTCACAGAAAACGATTTTGTTTATTTATTTGGGTAGGGTTAATTTCTTCCAATAAGAATGCTAATTAATTAGATACTTATTTATCACTATCTCTCACAAAAATAATGAAATAGTCATATTTTAATAAATAGATTATAAAACTGTGAGTTTGTTTTAACTTTGGTACCTCTAACGTTGATTTCTCGGTTTGAGGAAAACCCATAGACAACTGCACATTACTAGTACTCCAGACAGGCTATTGACGAACGTCGCAATTAGCGCATTTCATTATCGCCATTTTGACGCTGATAGCAGTACTTTGGCAGTAGTGAGCTTCTACGGAACTAACGTATTTGTACTATTGGATGCTCGTAGAGCGCTTTGAATCGGTAAAAACGAAAGTACGGCAGTGGGAAAATCCCATACAGTAGGCGAGGGTTTAGTCAATCACGAGCTAGAAATAACCTATAACGGGCGCGTATCATCGGTTCTTTATCAACGTCCTTTCTCCGTAGTGCAATGACACTAATGTAAATAATGACAATAACCACGCGATAATGTTAAAAAGGATAGAAATATTACATTGGAACTTATTTTCGTTTGATGTATCGTTTTGTGAAAATTCGAAGTGTGTAGATGTCACACTTTGAAAAACTAGGCAAGATTGCAGTAGATTTTGAATGGGTTATGTATGGATTACAGAAAATTCGATGGCAACAAAGATTTCTATAGAAAGAGATACAGGAACAACAACAAAACAATATTTGAGAAAATATTTGTCGTGACGCTTTGTGAAAACGCACCTCAATTACAGTTCGTTACTAATATATAAAGTATATGTTAAAGAATTTCGGATTCGGAAGGATTTCGGTAGACAATCAATTATGAAGGATTATCATCAACAGCCCGCATCAGTCCACTGCTGGACATAGGCCTCTCCTAATGCGCGCCACTGAGCCCTATCTTCCGCTCTATTCATGTTCTTGCTGCTACTTTGCGTAAGCCGTCGCTCCATCTGGCCGGAGGGCCTCCTGTACTACGTTTGCCTATACGTGAAGAAATATAAACCATTGTTAACACTTTGATTGGACATCAATTATGCTTGGCGTTCAATATAATACATAATTATACTAACCAATCTGAAAATGCTTAATATTAAATGATTTTGTACACTACTTTATGAATGAGTCTTTCTGTTTGAAACACTAGTGACAGCTGTTGTTCAGATAATCCAAAAGGGCCGCAAATTATAACGGCAAAAAGACCTACGTAAAAAGATGACGGCAAAAAGACAATACACTACTATACGTACAAAATTGTGGTTTATTTTCCAGCACAATCTTAAATGACCTTGATGTTCATGCTATACCCAGTCTTCTTGGTGTCCTGTTATATGGGTGGTATGTTATTGTTAAGGGTTAAAGTAAGAAAGACATTTAATTCATAAGTAGCGTTATTAGAAGTGTGGATTTAATGTAAGTAGCAAAAATAAAGTCCAGTATTTTAGGAACGTTTGAAGTGTGATTCGTTGTGATTCACAGTAATTAACTGTATAGACATTTTGAAATGGCTAGAACAATTTTTGATTTGAGGACCTGTTATATTTCTTTGTAGATATTTCACGCATTATATTGGCAGCAATTCGGTCATTTTACTCCTTAAACTAAACTAGACTAAATTTCTTTAAATGTAATTTAAGCCTTGTCGACTTCGTAACAAGGCATTTTTTGCCACTGGCATCTATTCTAAACTTACGTCAATTTAAGCTGCACCGCTTAAAATCTAAAAAGCGTTTGGATAAATTCGGACTTGTTCTGAGACAGCGTTTGTCAAATCGGGACTCTCGTCACGTGGAAATAAAGTTGATTTTACGCTGACAGTCTTTAGTGATAGTTTAGTTATGTCATATAGATGCCAGACGCAAAAACACCTTGTTACGAAGCCAACAAGGTTTAACTTACATTTGAAGAAATTAAGTTTAGTTTAGGGGATGTCCGAATCGCTACCATTGTCTAATGTCGTTTAGTATTCTATGTAAGGTGAATGGGCTAGAACGATTTGTCATACTTTCAAGGAACTAATAACGAGGACAGAAGTATTTTAGTTTCAGTGTGTTTATGTTTTATGTTTTTTTTAATATACACGTAGCAGCCACCAATAACTCATGCTTAAATAACTTATTTGTTACTTATGCAATAATTAATTATTGCTTTTTTTCAAAATATGAGCGACGTTATTGAATAAAAAAAACAATAATCTTAATAATAGAAGACTTTGTATGTTTTGGTAGTTTTTTTGTCTTATGAGGTAGTGCTGGCCTTTGGTGTCTCAGAGTTTGTCAGGCCGTCTGTGGTCCTCTGACATCACTTACGACTGCTATTGATCAATAACAGGCGGGACCGATAGCTTAACGAGCCCGCCGAAGCACGGAGCGACGAAAAGGTCATTGGTGCGGAGGACTGAACCCGGTATCGTTGGATATGACAAAGGCTTTGAAACTGATTCATTCACACACTGAAATTTAAACACTTTGGCCATAATTATTGGTTCTCCAATATTTGTATAGGAACTTGTCGTGACCCAACCACATTAAACACGTGCGTGTTTAATGTGGTTTGGTATCCATACCATAGTAATAAAACAGGGACTTCTTTAATGGCTTTCAAAAATTACTTGACATCTTGTGAAATCTTAAAATGATGTATATCATTGACATGTAATTCAATGATGCATCATTGAATTACATGTCAATGATGCTTTATGTAAATAATGATCCACAGTAAAATTACAAATGGATCGTTCTTAGTCTCGCATACTGTTGATCAAATTGAAAGAATTTAATATAATAAAAAATGATATAAGAAAATAGAAGAGTGGATTTCTAATCAGTTTGACAAGCATGATAAAGAAGCAATTTTGTTAATTTTAATGTTATATTTTCACTTCTTAACGGGCTTTTTTCACTTTAACATTCCACAAAGAGTATGTGCTAGGCGCATTTTACCTTGAAGCAGTAATCAATTCTATTGAAATCAGTCAGAGTCAAATTATATCCTTAATTTGATTATACTTGATTAGGGAAAAGAAAATATTTAATATAATTATATTACATTTAATTTAATTATTGTACACATTGCGACGTTATCATGAATGTAATGATATGTCTTAAATTATTTTGCACTGTTAAAGAGCATCTTCATTGTTAGATGTTCATAAAATTATTTATTTATTTTAATTACAAGAAAAGATTGAATAAACTATTTTCCTGCGGGTAAATAAATGTAGTTTCTTTAACCAAAACAGATGGCGTTGTAATGCTATACGATGTATCTGACAAGTGTATTGCCTACAGAACAGATGGTAGTTTTGTTTGTTTGCACATGTAGTTTTTGTGTAGGGATAGTATGTACAAGAATACAAGAAGTCATTGTGATTCATAAATAGAGCTTTTATTGTGAAATTATCAAGTTTTAATTTACAATAATACGCGTTTTTCCGCCATACATTTCCAACTGTTGACATTAGGATCACAGTGAAAGTGATACACGTCCATGAAGTTTATAGAGTACAACGCCATCTGTTATACCTCTGAGAACTATTTTTTTTAACGCGTCTTTAGCTTTTTTTTTGTATAATGTGATTACCTAACTAGGTATGTATTTGTAAAAGCTAGGATTGTTCACTTTGATTTTGTTAACTTTTGGTAGGTGTATTTATTTGAATTATTCACATCCTTAAGATATTTGTATAGATTTTATTAGAATAATTATTTGTCATGTGTACAGTAATGTGGCGTGGTACATTTAGTACAAAGTATTGCTTGTAAGTTTGAGTTTTCATATGTAAGAGCAATAAATTATGAATGTTCAGGATCATTTGTTTCTATTCTTCTGATTCCCTTCTTCTTCTTTTTCTTCTTTTCTGTTATCCCTGACCGAAACGAGATGCATCTAATAACAAATTGTAGTTAGGTGGTGATTTTAAGAACCTTCATTCACAGTTCACATATATACCTACTATACTACTTTCCAGTTCTCTGGGTGGTGGCACAGAATAAGTACGAGAACGTGTCCCAGTATCAGCGTGGTGGCGTCAGATGAACTCAAACAAATAATATATGTAGTTAAATTAATTTGGTTGAGGCGGTCAGCACAAGAGTGGCAATAGAAATCAATTGTGTCCTATCATTTAATCAATTGTGTCCTGGCGCTGACCGCCTTAGTTCTGGGGCCGATTCTGGAGTTAGATAAACCTACTCTTGTTTGGTCGTCAAACTAATCCAGCATAGTGTTGGTCTACGGATTAAATTTAGGAAAATTTAGCAAATTTTGTTATTTTCTATTATTACATAAGAGTTTGAACATATATGTTCAAACCGTACAACCAACTACAGTATATCGCAATAATATGTATCATATTATGATATATATTATCGCTATATACTGTAGTTCGCGAAGGGCATGCAAACCGGATACCCGATTAACCGAAAAACCCGAATAACCGACTGATTTGAAACTCGCATTTTGAAAATTGAAAACCCGGGTTTTTCGAGTTTTTTCATTCTTGATGGTTTATAAAATACTACCACCAGATCATTAATAAAGAATCAAACTTCTCAATAACTTCCCGTTTCCCTATTTCTACTCTATTGAGCGAATAAATTGGACAGGCGGACTACAATCTATAATAACTATTATTGTTACTTATTAGGCTTTGGTCTGATCTGACATTGAATGAGTGAGGCGCTGCGAGCCAGCGCTACGAGACTCGTAGTCTAACACTAAGCCGTGTCCGATTGGGGCGATGCTAACCTGGTTAAGTTTAATGCTACTAAAACGCAAGCGTGTTTGTTTTCTGCTGTCCTCTACACCGATCTCCGTCTTTCCAAAGTGTAACAATACCAATAGGCGACCATTAGGAGCTTTTGGGTGTCGAACTACCATCAAACCTGAATTTTGGGTCTTATATTGAATCCAAAGCCAAGGTAGCTGCAAAAAAACTTGGTATTTTGTATAAGGTTAGGCGCTACTTCACACCGGGACAGCTTTTGAATCTTTGTCAAGCACAGGTCCGATCTTGTATGGAGTACTGCTGCCACCTCTGGGACGGTTCTGCAAAGTATCAGCTCGAGTCTTTGGATTCAATTGAGAGACGTCCTATCAGGCTCATTAGGGATGACTCTCTGATGGTAAAGAGTAAGCTTCAAAGTCTGGCGCATCGACGTGAGATAGCAAGCCTGGCGGTATTCTACAGATTGCACTATGGAGAGTGTGCTCAAGAACTGCACAACCTGATTCCCCCATCACCTTTCCATCACCGTACGACTAGACGATCAGCAAAGCGCCACCCTTTCATGGTTGAAATACATCGCACAAGAATGAAGCGTTACGCTTCTTCATTTAATAGAAAAACTGCAAAGGAGAGGAATGCCCTGCCCTCGTCAGTGTTTCCGGTGAGTTATAACCCCGGTGTGTTCAATTCAAGAGTGAATAGGTATCTACTAGGCAAGCGTGCTACACCTTCGACCACATCATCGCTTTCCATCAGGTGAGATCGTGGTCAAACGATTGCCTAGTCCGTAATTCCGTAATTTTATCCGTTCGTCCGTAATTTTTAATTACGGACGAACGGATAAAATTACGGATTTACGATACGGAACACTTAATTGTAATAACCAGTTAGAAAACACACACATAATTATTTAAAAACCTTTTTTTTTAGTTGATTTTGTTTTTAAATGCTACTTAATAGGTAATTATAGATAAGGTGTTACTTACATTATATCTTGTGTGTGTGTGTATGTGTGTGTGTGTGTGTGTGTGTGCGCGTGTGTGTGTGTGTGTGTGTGTATGTGTTTGTGTGTGTATGAAATGTACCTTCTCTTTATCTAAATGAAAGGGGAAGAAATTTGTTTTTTATCATCGTCATAATCATGTCAGCCTTTAGAAGTTCACTGCTGAACATATGCCTCCCCCAAAGAGCGCCATGACGTGATCTTGTGCCACCTTCATCAACAACTTCCTGTGATGGGTACAATGTCGTCGGTCCATCGTGTGGGGGGGTCTCCCTACACTTCGTTTGCTTGTTCGTGGTTGCTATTCGAGAACATTTATTCCCCACTGGTTTTCGGTTCTGCGAACTATATGGCCTGCCCATAGCCGCTTCAACTTGTATACTCTGAGAGCTATGTCGGTAACCTTGGTACTTCTACAGATTTCTTCATTTCGGATTCTGCCATGTAGTGAAACTCCAAGCATAGCTCTCTTCATTGCACGTTGCGCGACTTTGAGTTTAAGTCTGAGACCAATAGTTAGCGACCACGTCTCAGTACCGTATGGTATCACTGGCAACACGCACTGCTTATAAACTTTTGTCTTGAGGCTCTGCGGCATCTGCGACGGTAAGATATGGCGTAATTTCCCGAACGCTGCCCATCCGAGTTGGATTCGTCGGTTGACCTCTTTGTCGAAGTTGAATCTACCCAGTTGGATCGTCTGACCTTAGTAGACATAGTGATCAACAGCTTCGATAATATTGCTGCGAACATAAACCAGCATGGGTGCGACATGGGCATTTGACATGATGTTCTTACCCATGTTCATTTTAAGACCCACTTGTTGGGAAACAATATTGGGATCACTGAGCATTGTGCTAAGGTCTTCCAGGGTCTCTGCCATGATGACTATATCATCAGCAAATCGAAAGTGATGTTAACTCCATATCCGTTCCAGTTCAGAAGCTTGAATATATCTTCCATTGCAGAGGTGAACAGTTTCGGAGAAATTACTTCTCCCTGTCTCGACCCTTTTTGCAATTTGATAGAATTCGTGCTCCGGTCTTGGAGACGGACAGTTATACTGGCCTTGCTGTACAAACACATCAACACTTGGATGTATCGGTATTCAATCTGGCACCGCTGTAATGACTGTAGCACTGCCCAGGTCTCGACTGAATCAAAGGCTTTCTCGTAGTCCACAAACGCTAGATATAGTGGCCGATTATACTCCTTCGGTCTTCTGTATAATCTGCCGGAGCGTATGGATGTTGTCTACGGTGCTAAAGCATTTCCAGAATCCAGCTTGTTCGGGAGGCTGAAAGTCGTCAAAACTACGAGCGAGACGGTTTGTAACTACTTTCGAAAACAGCTTATGGACGTGGCTCAGCAGCGAAATAGGCCTATAATTCTTCAAGAGGGTGTTATCACTATTCTTAAAGAACAACACCACTACGCTCCTATACCACGCCTCTGACGTAGTACCCTCGAGGATGCCGGAGTTAAACAGCTTCTGAAGGATTTTAAGTACCGGTGTTCTACCCGCTTTCAGTAGCTCTGTCGTTATTCCATCCTCCCCTGGTGCCTTGTTCCGGACCGGACCTAGCTCCGTGCGATTATTACCTATTCCCAAATCTGAAAAGATGGCTTGGAGGGTTTTTTTTTGGCAAATGAGGTCTGCATCGCAGGTGTAAACGGTTATTTTGAAGACCTCGACAAAACGTATTTTTTGGAGGGGATAAAAAAATTAGAAACTCGCTGGAACAAGTGTTTGGCCCTCAAAGGAGAATATGTTGAGAAATAAATGTAAATTGTTTAAAATATATATATATGCGCAGGTACTGCTGTGAGGATAACACAAAATAAAGTAAGAGCATCTAGCTCTTACTTTATTTTGTGTTATCCTCACAGCAGTACTGCGCAGACTGTCAGGTAAGTACCTATTCAAAAATCTAGTCAAGTCACAGTCAAGATCACGATTCAGTAAAGTGGTGAAGAATGAAACTTTCTAGCAAGTTTCGGAGAGAACAAAAAATGGCACTTTTTTGTGTTTGTATCATTTGACTGCTGTACACTCGTGTACGCTAACGAACACTGGTTAATATGTCTGCGCCAGAAAGATTGGCAATAAAGTGCATTGACCTTTTGGTGGTTCAAGCAGCGGTTACAAACCTTTTATGACAGGAAGTATATTAGTTTTTTTACTATTACAGCAGGTCGGTAAGTTCCACCAGAATATCAAATATTCTGCCGCCAAGCTTACGTAATTAAGTATAGCTCGCGCAAATTTTCTTGAGCTCTCGGAAGATAGCGCGAGTGGCAGCGCAGTACGCATATTTTAGGTGTCAGAGGAACGCGGAAGTACACCGAGAAGGGCAACGCCCGCTCGCCCCGCGCCGCACACCCGCTTGTGTCTTGCAGCACCGCGTGTGTGTGAGTGTTACGTACATAAACTGAACACATGCGCGTTTCCGTTCTAAAGTACAGTCGTGAGACGAAAGCGATAATCTTCTGTCATTTTTCGTTGCTGTTAATTTTTGTTTTCTTTTTCCGTTATTTGTTTCTGTTATTGTTGTTTCTTACTGGTACTCGCAGTGTACTGTTACTGTTGTTATTTTTGTTAATCATGCCTCCCGGACGCTCCAATAGGAATTAATATATTATGCTCAAGTTTTTAAATGAACTTTTTTTTAACTTTATGTACATAACTAACTATCCTAATATTTAGTACTTGTAGGTTCGATTAATTCACCATCATAATAACCATTTTGAAAATTTCTAAATAATCTGTATATACTTATTTGGCACATAGGAGTTCTCGTCGTGGATTACAAATGACTAAATCTAGCAGACTTTTCCAGCTCAGATATACTCCCGCGACAGGGTAGGTACTATAAAAAACACCTTTTACAATAACGATTGTGCACTCAACTGTACCATGCGCTCGGACTAAGTTCAGAGAGCTCAAGAAAATTTGCGACAACTATACCTATGTTAAATGTAGTATCTAAACATTACTATATTCCGATTGAAAGGTACTATAGCTAGTAGAGGTGGTTAATACAATACATAGCTCTTATTATAACGTTAAATTTATAAATAACTATAGTCGTTATAAAATAGAATAAATTAATCCGCTAATGTTATAACCATATTTTTTACATAGACAGCGATTTGCGACTCAAAAGAAATACCGCGGCGTAAAGAGGAACTAACGTTTACATGTAAATCTAGGAAGTCACGTCGCATCATATTGCACAATCATAAATGACAAGCTAGTACATTAAAAAACCATAGATGGCTCTAGTCCGCCAGCACGCGCCTTCCTGATATTGATTTATTTGATTGGGAGAAAATGCGAAACAAATTGTAGATGGCGCTAATCTCAATTCATTCACTTTCTCAAAGCTAATCGTAGACACACATTGAGCGCTCATTGGTTGAATTATAACGCAACGAGTTTTAACTGTAGCTTCGCGATGCGATGTGATTCGTGAATTAAACGAACTGTACAAAACGCGAAGTTAAGTTATTGGTTCGTTGAATTATTTAGTGTTATTTTCTGCTACATCAGCTGTTCTGCTCTATGAAGTTAGTATGTTATACGTTATAGCCACAGCTATTAGCTTTTTTTACGGATCAAGGAACTTACACATTTGTGAAACTTCTGTCACGAGGCGGTCCCAGGGTTTGGGCTTGCTCCACCAGCCCAGGGACCAAGCCTCAGTGGACAACAGAATTACAGGAACAACAGGTGCATAGACTTTTTCGTGGTGCTACAATATGGATGAAAACGACCACTTACGAAGGTATTATTTTATGTATTTTAAAAGAGTCCAGTTGTAATAATCTTATTATTGGTATTTTATAACAATTTCGGGTTTGCTAAAAATCCATATATCGGAATGACAGGTGATTTGTATGTCGAAATGAATGATGAACTATCAAAAATGAAAAGAAATGGATTATGAAAGAATTTAGATATCAAAAGAGTATTATTATAAAAGAGGTTTGGACCTCGTCACAATACCCCGCCTCACCGGAGAAAAAAAAAAATTTTTTGAAAGTAAAAAAAAAATTTTTTTTTTGTTATATGGTTTATAAAAAAAATAAAAAAAATGTTAAGGACAAAAAAAAAATAGTAGAAGTTAATAATAAAAATATATAATATGGGTAATATAGTTAAAATAGTAAAATAATTAAATAAAATATTGAAAATGCTCAGAAGTCTTTTTAATTTTTATATGAAAATGTTTATTAGCAATGTCAATATACAATTGATTGGATTCCTAGATGCATTCAAATTCATAAATCACACATTCATTCATCATCATTCATAGTCTTATTCCCATTCCTTGGAAATAAAACTCATAAGAAAGAGAAACCTTATATATCAATAAGGTCACTCGTGGAACCAATACAGTATAGTGTAGGCTTATTTATACAGTCACTAGCCGCTGATCAGAATGATTATGTGAGTGTATGTGTGTATGTGTATGTGTGGTGAATGTGTGGTGTGTGATGTGTAAATGTATGTATGTATATATATTTATATACAATTAGTTTGCCAAAATGGCTGAACGTACCTTAGGGTATGACGTGCCTGTAGCACGTGTATGTACATAA
The DNA here is from genome assembly GCA_946251855.1 of Alsophila aescularia. NCBI lineage: Eukaryota > Metazoa > Arthropoda > Insecta > Lepidoptera > Geometridae > Alsophila > Alsophila aescularia. Next base: position 13,477,689 of record OX276385.1, read on the forward strand.
TAAACGTTGTGTTAGAACGTTAAATAATATGAGTAAGGTAGGTAGGTAATAGCATATTAACTATAAAATAATACTGGTTTTTGTGACCTAGGCTTGGTTTATAGAGTAATCACATTTGCCGCTCTTTTCAGTGTTGGAAGTTTTGTGTAGGTGTAGTAAATAATAATATATGGTACTGGTTTCGCTTTATACTGAACATTATGATTGTAAATAAAATAAAATAGTATAACAAGTAGGCATAGCTAACAAGTAGGGTATTAACTACTGTTAGTACCAAAGAATTAAAGTAAGTAGTAAGTACAATAGCACTGAATAGCAATACGTAGGGACTTGAAGTCAATATTCATAATGAATCCGAAAAGTTAATGAAGTGAATAAAAATAGGCTAAAAATGTGGACATTACTCCGTAAAGGGAAATTATATTAAAATTACATTATTTACAACATAAATACAAGTTTTTTTGTAAGTAGGGAACCTACAATGGTCATAAGTAGGTATTTAAATTTATGGTAAGGTACAGGAATATGAAAGCAATGTAACTTTCATAGTACATAATTATAATAAAGTATGTAAGTAGAGAAGTGATGTTTAAGGTTAAGACGTACATGGTATAGGTTTAATGTCTTTGACATACCAACGGCCTAAGGGATTACCCGATAAATCACTGAGGTCGTAAATTAGTGGTGAAATTTTAGCTGCTATGATGCATTTTACAAATTTAGGAGCTAATTTAGCTGAAAAATACTTGCCTGCTGAACTTATGGGATAATTACGTTTCCATATAATGTCACCTTGGTTAAATTCAAGGTGTTGATGATGTTTATTATAATATTTTGCGTTAGTTTCATGAGCGTGGAATAAACGTGCTTGAACTTCAGCAAATAAAGGGCTTAACTGACCTATGTTGTCAGCGTACTCATCGCGTGGAGCAAAAATCAATTCTTCAGTTAGATCCGAAGCATTATATACGGAACCACATGTTACAAGTTCGCGAACAAATACTAAGAAAGCTGGTGTGAATTTAGTAGTTTCATTAACAGCTGAATTTATGGCAAATTGGATTTGATTTACATATAAATCCCAAGTACGATGGTCATTATCAACAAAAGAAGCAACTGCTGTTATAATTGTTTTGTTGTAACGTTCAACAGTATTGACTTGCGGACAGTAACGGGGGGTGTAATGAATTTTTGGTATGTTGTAAAATTGAAATAAATCCTGGAGTTCATGACTAATTAGTTGAGGGCCATTATCTAGGATTATGGTCTCTGGAATACCATAAACCATAAAAACTAAGTTCTCAAGTATATGTTTGATTACAGAAGAGGTAGCTCGCTTCGTGGGGAATATAAGACAATATTTGGAAAAACAACATGTGACTACAAAAATAAATCTATTAAGTTTACATGTCATTGGAAGTGGACCAACAATATCAATAGATATGCATTGGAAAGGACGAGAACAGTTCTTGGGTTTACCCATCAGACCAATGGTATTTTGATTCTGATGCTTATAAGCGAGGCATGTTTCACATTTAGAAATATAGCTGGCAATGTCTTTGTACATTCCTGGCCAGAAGTATTTTTCTTTAATACGATGGTATGTTTTGAAAGTGCCAAAATGAGCTGCTGTTGGTAACGAATGGTTTTCGTCGATAATAGCTGTACGAAATTCAGATGGGATTACTTCTTTCCAACTTAATTCTGAGTTTATGAGGGTATTAGAACGGGTGTACCTGTAGAGTTTATTGTGTCGTATCGTATAATCAGGAGTTGATGTGGGATTTGTGCTACACTTGGAGTATACAGAAGTGTACCACGAATCAGAAGTCTGTATTGGATCATAATTAATCACATTAATTGGTTTAATACGAGATAATGTATCTGGGACCAAATGTTCCTTGCCACGTTTATATTTAATGTCAAAATTAAACATTGATAAGCGTATGCTCCAACGGGCAAGTCTACCTGTAGGATTATCTAAGTGTAAGAACCATTGAAGTGCAGAATGATCGGTATAGATAGTAAACTTTTGACCATTATCTAGATAGCAACGCCAATACTCTAATGCTGTTATAACGCTTAAGAGTTCACGTTCAGTGATAGAATAGTTTCTTTGGGGACCTGTAAGTAATTTGCTCATGTAAGCTATGGGTTTTTCAACTCCATCGAAGTCTTGGGTAAGCATTGCTCCAAGTCCAAAAGCGGATGCGTCGCAATGAACAGCAAAGGGTTTAGAAAAGTCGGGGCAAGTTAGAATAGGAGTTGATATTAAAGCTTGTTTGATTTTATTAAAAGCTTTATCAGCTTCAGAAGTCCACTTGAAAGCGGGAGCTTTCTTACTGGTAGACGTAAGTTTAGTGAGGGGAGCAGCTAATGTGCTAAGATTGGGTACAAAGCGTCTATACCAACTAGCTGTACCGAGAAACTTTTTCACCTCGCGAGCAGACCTGGGTGCTGGTATTTCTAAGATTGCTTTGACTTTATCAGGGTCTGTGTGGAGACCTTGATCATCAATTACGTAGCCTAGGTATTTAAGTTCATTTCGGAAAAATGCACATTTTGGAAAATTTACTGTTATACCTGCTTTTGAAAGTTTTGCGTGTAATTTGTTAAGCAAACGTACGTGTTCCTCGTACGTTTTTGTGGCTATTATTATATCATCCAAATAATAAAAAAGAGAGTCGTTATTAGACTCATCAGAAAGAAGATTATCAATGAATCTTTGTTGCGTAGCTGGTGCGTTAGTAAGACCAAAAGGCATAACCTTAAATTGAAAAGATCCACGACCTGGAACGTGAAAAGCAGTCTTAGGTCTGTCTTCTAAACGTAAAGGCACTTCCCAAAAAGCTTTAGCAATGTCAATTGAACTCAGATATTTAGAATCTTTAAGGTTATCTATGATGTCTGATATGAATGGTAATTTATAAGCATCTTTTCTAGTTATGTCGTTAAGCTTACGACTGTCGACGCAAAATCTCCAAGTACCATCTTTCTTAGGGGTAATAATTACAGGATTTAGCCATGGGCTTTCACAAGGCTCTATAATATCAAGTTCTAGCATTTTATCAACTTCTGCTCGAAGAGCTTTCCGTTTTTCAGGGGATAATCGATAGCAACGTTGACGAATAGGTGGGTGGTCACCTGTATCAATACAGTGTTCAATAAGGTTTGTTCTTCCTAAAGGAAGTACGTCGGTAGAAATATTACGAAATTGTTCTACGACTGCATTAGCAAGAATCAATTGTGTATCTGTAAGTCTGTCATAAGACTGTAAGTAAGTATCATTATTATTGATGATAAACATGGGAGTATCTGAACTCTTGAGCATACTGACCGTATTAAGTATATCTGGAGCCAGCTTAAAAGTTTTCCAGAAGTCGATACCTAATATGAAAGGTTGAGTAACAGCGGGTATTACATGGGCAGTAATTATAGCAAACTTATTTTTAAATAAAGTTGGAAGCTTAATAGTACCAATTGAATTGATTGTTTGACCATTAGCAACAGAACCTTTGATAATTTGGTCACGTTGTAGTTCCAAACCATGTTCAAGTAATAATTTATGTGAGTTATTACCTAAAATTGTAATGGCACTGCCACTATCCAGCAAACCGTTAAGGGTTAAATTCCCAACATTTACTCTAAGGTATGGACGTTCAGAGTCCGATGTATTATCAAAGAGGAGCGTAGAAACGTTGTATGCTTTGAAAAATATTGAAATAGTTTTAAGCCAATTGTTCCAATCATTTTGATCAAAGTTATTGTTAGTATTACAATTTTGTGTTTCTATATCCTCTCTAATTATTATTTTTGAATTTTTTGTACATACAGGGCAATTGGTAAAAATTACGTCTTTTTTACCGCAACGAAAACAAACTTTATGTCTGTAGGGACATTGACATAAAGCATGACTGTCGTTTCGACAGCGAGGGCAAAATATAGGTAGTGCAGTTTTCTTAGAATCTGCAGCAATTGAATGTACAGGTGGATAAGGGTGTGTTTGAACAAGTGGTTGTTGCAAGGTATTGTACGGATAATGTGGTATGTTAGGTGTAGCAGTGACTTTGTGTTGGGTATTAGAAGTCGAAGGTTTCGCTAAGTCTTGTAATGTAGAAGGAGTATCAGAGTTGGAAATTTCAATGCAACTTTCGTACCATTTGCACGATTTTAATAATGTTGCGACCGAGTCGAGATCGTCTGGTGATAACCTTTAACCGAATTCGGGTCGCAAGTTACGCCTAAGAATATCAATCTTGGCTTTTTCTGAAATAGGCTCACGTAATTTCGCAAATAATGATTCTAATTCGGTAAAATAACAAATCACACGCTCATTTGTTTTTTGTTTGCGAGCATCTATGATTTTACGCAGTTTATAGTCGTAGTCTGTAATTTCAAATTCATTTAGTAATGTAATTTTAAAAGATTCCCAATCCGGGATTGTTTGTTTGTGAGCTCGAAACCAATCCAAAGGAGTTCCTTTCAGAATATCGTATATATGATTGTATAGTTCAGTATGTGAAATATTTCGAGCAACTGCGAATTCCTCTACTTTTTCAAAAAAATCTCTTGGACAACTATCCCCCTTGTAAATAAACCGTTTAATTTCGTGACTTGATCTGTTGATCGAAATATTTTGTAGCTTTTGTGTCAGTAGGTCAAAATATGGTAATTGAGTTTGTTGTTCTGGAAAATGATCGTGTGTAGAAGAATTTTCTGTAGAAGAGCAGCTAGGATTTTCTAATGTTTCGAAACGTTTTTGTAAATCGAAGAAATTCTGTGAAAAATTTTTAAATGTTTCTAGTTGTACTGTCGTAAGTTCGGTAGTAATATCCATGTTATTTAATCTATTTTTAATATGCATAATATAGGACGAATTCTTCTCCTTTCGTACCGGGTAAGCTATTAAACTTGCAGAAATAATAGTTAGACATTTTTGAATTTCGGCTATATCCTGTTCAAATGTATACGGACTTTGAAAATCTTGTGTATTCGAGCTGTCAAGTAAGGTCGATAACCTTGAACGTAAATTTTCTGCAGTATCTGTTATATGAACTTCAGCATTTCTACATTTTAATTCATAGATCAATTCTGGTTTATTTAGATGCGCAGGTCCATTTTTATTTAATATGAGACCAGCAAATAAAACTAAGTGTTTACTTTGTAGGTAACGTGCGTTTAGTGCGTTTTGTGCGTTAGTAACGCTTTAAAAATATATAAAAAAATAGCGTTAATGTAACTACGCGTTTAAAGTTTAGAGTAATTCGGAACTAGGTAGGCTGATATTGAAATTCGGAATAAAGTACGTATTAATGAAAATGTCTTACTTACATGAATGACTGGAATGCAAATATAAAATACACTTGAGTATAAAAAAACTGTTCTGGTTTGCCAAATATTTCCAATCCAAATTTAAATCAAGATGGCCTAGTGCCTTTTAGAATTTTGTGGGGCGACTTAAAAATTGAACACTGATTAAAAAAAAAAACACGGAGAAATCAGGAAGGATTCAGGATCAGGAGGATTTGTAGGCAGGTAGAGCAGGCTGGGTACGGACACGTTGAGGGCGCCAGTGTCACGAGGCGGTCCCAGGGTTTGGGCTTGCTCCACCAGCCCAGGGACCAAGCCTCAGTGGACAACAGAATTACAGGAACAACAGGTGCATAGACTTTTTCGTGGTGCTACAATATGGATGAAAACGACCACTTACGAAGGTATTATTTTATGTATTTTAAAAGAGTCCAGTTGTAATAATCTTATTATTGGTATTTTATAACAATTTCGGGTTTGCTAAAAATCCATATATCGGAATGACAGGTGATTTGTATGTCGAAATGAATGATGAACTATCAAAAATGAAAAGAAATGGATTATGAAAGAATTTAGATATCAAAAGAGTATTATTATAAAAGAGGTTTGGACCTCGTCACACTTCTTTTTGCAAAATTCTCGCTTTGAAGGATGAAAATATTGTAAAGCTTTTATTTTATTTCCTTTTACTTGACTTTATTGTGTGAATCAATGATGTGATATAAAATCATTGGTGTAAATAGACTTTGTTTGTAGGGTTGTTTTAAGGTTGAGTGAATAAAAAATGACTACAAAGTATAGTAATACGATGGTATGGAACTTTATTGAAAAGTCCAGTGATAACAGTAAACATGCAATCTGCTCCTGTTTTTAAAAATGGATAGAAACTGCCAGTTTATATTGAAGTAATGTAGATCGCGCGCGTCGTTTGTTATTCCGTGCCAGTCTCGCCGTTCGTTGATTCGCGTCTTGGCGTTCAAGTTCACGTTATAACGATAGCTTTTTAAATAGCTGGCTATATAAGTGTAGCTAAGCGCATATAGCTCGTTAAAAAAAACTAGCCGTTATTCACACCTCTAATAGCTAATGAAAAATTTAGATAACGCTCAAATGTATCAAAATAATGCACCAGTGAAGTGATGCACAGGACTTTGTTACTCAAAGTTTTGGGTACCACTGCAATTGGCATGCGCAGGCGTTATCTCTTATGCGAGCACCTCACTCGTCTCGTTACCTAGGACCATAATAATAGTTAGGCACATAAACAACGAAAATATTATTCAATATGATTTATTTTTAAAAAAACATTTGTATTGTCATTCATTGTGTCCACTTCATTCTTCGCTGTGTGTGGAGCTTTCTGAATCTCATCTCGCTTGTACAAATATTATTATTCTTTGAGCATCACTATTGATAGTACCTCTACGGACTCAACATTTTGAGTTGATTAATAATAGTGAGAAAAACATACAACTTGTTATATCCCCTTACTTGACGCTGGCTAAATTCACTAGTTGTGCAGAGCCAACAAAAATTATAAAAAAATGTTATGTTGAGGTTAGGAATAGGTAGGTTATTTTATTTTATTACATTTTCGTCTCGCTTTATGCTAATTTTCACAGTTTTACACTAAAGAAACTGTCGCGATGTTGCGGCGCCTGACTTCATCAATTATCCAGACCCGTGGTATAAAAAACACAGTAAATATCAAATGGGTGAGGCCAGATTATGTGCCGTCGTACAAAGCCGAGAAATCTGGTGATTTGGAGAGCCTTCCTCCAATTCCTGAGACCGCACTAGGAAGGGATTACGCTTTAACTGATGATATCAAAGAGTAAGTACCTGAATACTATTTTAGGAACTTTGTTCGTATAAAGTAGTCCTCTTAAAATATATTATTGTTTTATTTCCCAGTGCTCCAGAATCAGTGAAAAAGCTCTTCTCAGTCGCTCATCTTGGCATAAAAGAACACAGTATCCTAGTGAAAAAGGAGCTTGTAGACAGGGTGAGAAGGCACAAGTATGATGAATGTACAGCTGAAACTAAAAGTAAGTCAAACATTTTTACATTAGATTCAGATTATGTAGACACCTACTGCTTCATAACTTCAATAATTATTAATGAATACCTTGAAACATTTTCTTATACTTTTTACCTTTACTCGGCTGACTCGGAACAGTATGTAGGAAACTGAACTATTTTGGAAAAATTAACAGTATTTTATTGTTTTAAACTTAACATGCTTTGGTTGGAGTACTACATGATTAAGTCTTTAAAAAAGCAACACAGATTTACAGACGTGAAGATGTTAAGGCCCATTTAAATTCAGGTTCATGACCTTAACATTGTCTTGATGATCATTGAATTATGATTCCAAGGTTATTGACTTACTCTGACTTGACTGCACTGATACTATCTGTAAGTATAATTTTTTTGGATTTGCTTTGATTAGGCACATTTCACATAATATTGTCCTTATGGATGGACAATATGTGTACCGTGCCCATACAAATCAAAAACTTTTCTACTCCACCTTTTGTAGAGCAAAGCCTTTTTTTTCCTCCACTGACTGGATTATACTATTTTTGTGGCTGACTTATCACATGCTTGAATCAAATTACAAATAGTAATTTAAATAATCAAAGAAAGCAAACAATAGTGAAAAAAAAACATGGGGCAATCTGTGGGCTCATACTTTCTTTACTACGGCCTGCTCCACTCACTTAACTAACTTTTACATATTGTTTAGTATCCCTGACCCAGCAGGAAAATAATACTTTGAAAAAATATTCATTTTTGGGTTCGGAAATCCCGGAGATATATTATGTGAACCATTCACAGTACAAAAATACAGTCAAACTCACTCCTTGAGTCGTCTTTTGGAAGTTTGTTAAAATTAATTCTTTGCTATTTGTTTTCAGTTGCAAATCTTACTGGACACATAAGATGCCTCCAAGCTACAATGGACAAGTATCCCAGGAATAAGAAAATGAAGGTAAATACTTACTTACTAATAAGCCATACACGTCTGATCCAATTCATGTTGGTGAGGTTCACATGCCCTTAAATATTGTGATTTTGGAGATATTGGTCTCCTCACAATGATTTCCTTTTTAGTTTTTGTGATGGCGATTCAACTAATTTTAAAGTCACTACCCATGGTAATAAAGAACTTTTTGTGAAGCCAAACCTCCACCACTATTTTTCAACTTACTAACTAATTGAATTTTGATGTGGAAGCCGTACAATAACTTCTTTTAGTGTATTTTGAACTAAAAACCGAGAAGTTAATTGATTGTATGATTTAATTGTTATCTACAGATAGTGTTACAAGAACTCATTGACAAAAGAAAGAAACGGCTGAAGTATCTGCGCCAGTATGATTACAAGAAGTTTGAATGGCTTCTGGAGAAACTCAACTTGGAATACAAGGGTCATCCCGAGTAAGTATCTAGCTGTACTAATAATAAAGCAATAAGAACGAAAAAGTCTGTACAAAGAAAATAATAAAAAAAATTGTCTAGTGTACTTAAAATAAGCTACTGAACAAGAACATAGCATTTAAAAAAATCGTGGCTGTCTGTTTGTTTGTGCATCACTTAAAAACTACTGGACCGATTGCGATGCTGGTTTCACTGTTGGATAGCTTAGGGTTTGACTTAAAAACTGGGTTACTTGGTATCTTAATCTGATGATTAGATGCCAAGAAATCAATAAAACTATTTGACGGCTGAACAAATTTTGAAGATATGTAGTATATTCTGAAACATCAAGCAAGCCTCATCATGTTAAGTTAATATTACTCACTTTCAATCTCAATAAACTAGAACACAGTAGTACTTTCACATTGTTGTTAAGCGGTAAAATAACAGTAATATATAATTATTTTCATATACTTGTCTGGTCAGTTTCAATCATTATATTCTAAAGAAGGAATCAAAACTTAGGGCAGAATAATTCACAAGATTCTGCCCACTAATTGACTGAAATAGCCTTTTGTTACACTGGTGAGAGGGGAAGGTGGCTAATGAGTGTATATAAATCCTTTAAGTTTGATGACACCAATTGTAAGATCCACCTCTGAAAAATGCTCTTTTTTTTTTAAGGACATACAGCAAGCTGTCACGCAAGGAGTCTCTACGCAAGCTAACGGAGATACATTGCGAAGAAATCCGCAACAACAAGCTAGCGGACTACCGCAACCTTCTAGAAAGCCAGCAAGGACCATTCCTGAAACAGAAACTAGAAGCCCTAAAGTTAATTCGGAGTGAACAAATTGAACTTGAGTTGGCGATTACAGTGACCGAACAAGACATTAAGAAAATTGAACAACAGCTAGAAGAGTGGACCGTGAAGGATGAGATTAAGCAAGAAGCTCAGAAGAAAAAGAAGAATATATTGTTAGATTTGGAATAGATATTGTGGAAATATAGTTAAGGTTTAGAGAGGTATTTAGTAGTTTTTTAACAACGAACCAATATAACAATAGAAGAAATATAGGTACAAAAATTGAGAATAGCCCCGTTGAATAAACTAATTATTAGACTGATCCACGACTTACCCGTGGTACTACCGTAGGTACTACTGGTAGTATAGAGAATAGCCTCATTGAATAGACACATTATTAGACTGATCCGCGACTTACCCGTGGTACTACCGTAGGTACTACTGGTAGTATAGAGAGTAGCCTCATTGAATAGACATTATTAGACTGATACGTGACTTACCCGTGGTACTACCGTTGGTACTACTGGTAGTATAGAGAGTAGCCTCATTGAATAGACATTATTAGACTGATACGTGACTTACCCGTGGTACTACCGTTGGTACTACTGGTAGTATAGAGAATAGCCTCATTGAATAGACACATTATTAGACTGATACGCGACTTACCCGTGGTACTACCGTTGGTACTACTGGTAGTATAGAGAATAGCCTCATTGAATAGACACATTATTAGACTGATCCGCGACTTACCTATGGTACTACTGTTGGTACTACTGGTAGTATAGAGAATATCCTCATTGAATAGACACATTATTAGACTGATCCACGACTTACCTGTGGTACTACTGGTAGTATAGAGAATAGCCTCATTGAACAGACACATTATTAGACTGATCCGCGACTTACCTGTGGTACTACCGTTGGTACTACGTGTAGTATAGAGAGTAGCCTCATTGAATAGACACATTATTAGACTGATCCGTATCTTACCCGTGGTACTATTTTGTTTTGCATGTGGTTCTACCAACTTGGCCGGTAGTAAGTACCACCGTAAATTACTTTTACCCGTGGCACTACCAATCGGTCTGGTAGTTCCACCGTACATTATTATTTACCGTGGTACCACTTATTTTATATTAGTAAATATTATGCAAATTAAGTGGTTAACTATTAAATAACTTTTTAATCAGCATGAAAAAAAAAGAAAAGAGCAAGTTTCATCTCAATACCAACAAAATACTAAACAAAAATATGAATAAAACATTTATTAAAATCTTATTTACATACTAGCTTTTGCCCGTGACTTCGTCCGCATAGACTACTGCTCAGTTTATTGCGATAAAAAATATCTTTGTTTGTCCTTCCCCAGGGTTCAAACTATCGCAATACCAAAAATCAAGAACAGTTTATATTAGGTTTTATTCATATGTTTGTTTATTTATTAAAAAAAGTTGTAATTATTGATCAGCTCGTCCGCACCGCGCCATTGCACTATTTCACCACAGACTAAACTAATAGTATGTACAAAAAAACTCATCAGATTTAATTGAAATCTGCTTATCAAAATCATCGTCATCACTTTTGAGACACATCTTGTAAAATAAGTACTTGCAAAATAATATTTCAAAAACATTTATTCATTACATAAAAAAACTTAAAACTAAGTTATAATATAAAAAGTAAAAGCGTAATATCAAAATCAGTCAAATTTTGGACGGATATTTTACATAAATGCATCAATTTCAACATTAGCTTTGATTAAAATTAAATGTTATATTAGGAAAACTTAAACTACAAATATACACTGAGTATGGCTGCAAAATTCTGTTAATAATAGGAAACATCTTGTACAACAATTATATCTGCTGATTTTAAAATTAAAAATATAAAAATGTTGGCACCAATCTTGGAAGAAGGCTACCTAGACCAAAACCATATTCGTAGACTAAAACGGATCTATTCGCACACGAATTAATATCAAAATATGTAACATTGTTTTTATGATTTTAGCATTAACGCCTGCTTAGCGAGAACATATCGAATAGTTACCAAAACGAAAAATTTGGACCACGGACGGGATTCGAACCCGCATCATTCCGTGCCTCTGCGCGACATATGCCTTTTACCAATTCGGCTACCGTGACAGGTACAACACCATCCAAATTTTCCGCTTAGATTTTAAATCCGTCTTACGGGGACAGTAACACCATCTATTGGCAGTATTCTGAACTGACCAACCGAACTCGGCTAATATTGCGATTGCAATCGTGTCGTAAGCAAAATACAATGTTTATATGAATTTGTGCGCGAATGGAACGTAGTCTAATAAACATGAGTCTAAAAAGTTCAAAGGCTGTCTAGGCTAGGACAAATACCTAAAATGTAATCATAAATTTGGCAAGACATTTGATGTATTGACTACACCTACTACATAATTCTGTATCCTTAATGAGAGTTACCTCAGCTTGGTTACTTATCTTAACGAATATGACGGGGCACCCGTTTGTGAGTTCGGCGGACAATGAATAGTCCATACAAACCGTAACATCAAAATTGTTTGTAGTTTCCACCATAATATTAATATTATTCGATAATATTTTTCTAGGTTCCAGAGTCGGCAAAAATAATATTTTAATCAATCCTCACTGATTAAAATAAAAAAAAAACAGTTTATCATTCAGTGATTTTTGTTAGTATTTTTTTCAAAATCCACAATCCGATACTGAGCTGCTCTACCATTGAAATTGCAAACAAATAAGGTATATTACCAGAGGTCAGCACTACCTCACACAACAAGCAACCAAGAGTCATGTGGAAATCTATTAGAAAAGATTGGCTTGAATAAAATAAATAAATTTGAATGAAAAAAAATTTTTTTTTAATTTTTGAATAAATTTTCACAACTTTATGCAATGGCATCATTTGAGTTCTGTAGAACGCATGTTTTGGACATTTGTCCTAATACAGTCAGAATCGAGAAATTGATTGTTAAATTGATAGGAAAATGGGTAGTATTTTTGTCAGTAAGTATCAAAGGTAAAAAACAGAAACAAGAAAAATGGCAGTGTTAAATTTTCCAAGGTGAAGTTTTAAAGACTATTTGAATTTTAGCAGTGACCAGCTTAGCAAAACATCTAATATTTTTTTTAAATATTGCTTAACGGATGGGGTTCGAACCCACATCCTGTGCGGCACACGCTCTGCCAATTAAGCCACCGTAACCAAACCACTACATCACAACCCATATTCCACCTTCAGTTTCTTTAAACCAATAGATGGCGTTACCGTCCGGCGTCCCCCCAGACGGATAAAAGTTTTATCCATCTTTTCTTGTTTTCACTTTAGGAACTTAATTTGTATCTGCCGTTCGTTTTTTTTTATTATCTACAAGTATATGAACCAGGCGTGCAAATTTTTCCAAATAGGTATTTACATAAAAATAAGTGTAAATAATATGCAAAATGCACTAGATAAATACTATCCGAATAATATCATAATAATTGTGGTGGAAATATGGTTCAATTACAAATAATTTTGGTATTATGTTGTATGGAGAATTCATCCTACGCCGACCCCTTATCGAGTATTAAAGAAAGATTTTTAAAACAAGTTCGTCTATAGAAAGTTAATTTGTGTTATCCAAAACTAACTTTCAATTGTTTTTTGATGTGTAACATCTTTTCTCTATTATAGCTTTCCTGCAATCTGAGAGAGTGATTTCGTGAAAAGGGACGGAAGTGTGTAACAGGAAGCCGGGGAAGCGCGCGCTATTTGATTTGTTTGACCAATGAGCACGCGCGGTGCTACAGTATGTTAATGTTGCTAGTACCAAGGTGAGATGTCAAATGATACACATCTTGCGACTATCACATCTTGTTTTTTTCTTTTCTATATGCAAAGGACAGATTTGACTGGATATCTGGCATGAATCTTAAATGTGGATTGTGGATATGTAATGGTTCAGTCAGTAAGTCCGCTGCCTACATGTCAAATCTGTGTTTGGAAAGTCATTAGACCAACCTAATATCACCGTGTTCATCTAAATTTTTATGTTCAGATACATAATAAGCTTCCGCAGCGGAAGACCGAAGGATTTATTTGGAAAAAAACAAGGCTATGTAGTTTAACAGTTTCACCGGTAGTAACGTCAGAGCGATGTGGTATGCGGCGCGCGTGCGTAAGCCGTGGGAATGAACCCGGAGCGGCGCGACTTCGGCGCGTGCGCCCACAGCCACCCCTCCACAGTCTGCTGCGTGAGGTCTGCGTAAACCCACTCCCCCCTCTTCACAGACAAGTCGTCGGGTGCTTGTGCCTGGAAAATTAATATCTTCATTTAAACTTCTAAAAATGAGCTAAAAATAAGATTCGTTACACCAAAAGAAGTCTTTAACGAGATCAAACATCTAAGTCATAAGAAATCTCCTGGTTATGATCTATATACTGGCGAAGTCCTACAAAACCTCCCACTTATAGCTTTAGATAAACTAACTATTCTCATCAATGCTTCATTTAGACTTCAGCATGTATCAAATGAGATGAAAGTAGCCGAAGTCATTATGATACGCAAACCTGGTAAACCACCTCACGAAGTAAACATCATATAGACCAATTTCATTGCTGCCGATAATGTCGAAGCTTTTTGAAAAACTACTACTGAGGCGATTGAAGCCCAACATAGAAGAAAATAAATTTATCCCGGATTTTCAATTTGGATTTAGAGAAAAGCACTCTAAAATAGACCAAGTGCACAGAATTACTTATGTTATTAAAAGTTAAAAATTTATTAAAAAGTTTGTTCGACTGTATTTCTAGATGTTGCTCAAGCATTTGATAAAGTTTGGCATAAAGGTCTACTGCACAAATGAAGAATTATGCTGCCTAAACAGTTTGCAGATATTCTCGAGTCTTATCTAACGCATAGAATGTTCAGAGTAAGGCATGAAGATGCGTACTCAGAACTTAAGCAAATAAAAGCTGGAGTACCGCAAGGGAGTGTCCTAGGTCCGTTCCTGTACTTATTGTACACTTGCGATATCCCGGATTTAAAAAATATCATCATTGCCATCTGTGCTGATGATACAGCAATCATGGCTATAGGGGCTACTCAAGAGGAAGCCGCTGAGAAAGTACAAACTGCCGTCAATACCATCTTCGATTGGACTAAAAAATGGATAATAAAACTTAACCAATCAAAATCAACACATATAGATTTTACCAACAAAAAATAATAATTATCATCCGCTATTCATGAAAGATCAAGTAATCCCACATGAAAATACGGCCAAATATCTTGGTATGACATTAGACGCAAAACTTCGCTGGAAGGCCCATGTCAAAAAGAAACGCGATGAAATGGAGCTTCGCTACACAAAAGTGTATTGGCTTCTGGGAAAACATTCTTCCTTGTCAATTCACAATACATTACTTTTGTACAAGCAAGTCCTCATGTCAATATAGTCCATATATGGTATCCAGCTATGGGGCTGTACCAAACAATATACTGATTATTCAATGCTTCCAAAATAAAGTACTTAGAGGTATCGTAAATGCACCGCGGTACATTAGAAGTAACGACCACCATCGGGACCTCAAGGTGGATCTAGTTACCAAGTGTTTTTTTTTTGCCGAAGCTCACGAACGAAGGCTTCATAATCATGTGAACGTCGAGGCTATCCAGCTCCTCGACAACACGGACTTCTTAAGAGATTTAAACGGACAAAACCCTTTGAGTTAGTATAGTGAAGTGATAGTGATAATGTGGTATTAATGAGTGCGAACCAAATGAACACAAGAAGAAAGTGACTTCCCCTTAAATAGTGACATTAAGAAAAGTGTTATTGGACACATTCTTAGTCTACTTAGCAGCTTAAGTTAAATTACTTATTAGTCTTAAGGCTAGATTGTAATTTTAATGAGGTAACACAGGATCATGTTAAGTCATTATAAAAGAAAAAATACTTTTACCGGACTGCCTGGAATTTTCTTCGGATGTATGTATTAAGAATGGTTAAACATTATTAAAAAAAATACGGAAATGAAATCATACAAACAATGATACATTTTCATTGGGTGTTTTATATTGCCTCGTAGTTACAATACATATTCATTAGTAAGAGGCTGCACATCACATGTCCATGTAATGTAACGTAAAAACTACCGTCCAACCATCGAGTGGGTCTCGTTGAATATGTATTTTATAGTAAAGTTACATACACTACTATAAAATACACTGCATATAATTAAGTGTTAAACACTCCTGTGATACTATTATCACTATTGTTTAAAAACCCTAATTAGACAGTTTATTTACCTTGTAATCATAAAGCATGACTAGCTCAGTGCCGTGATATCGCCCGTCACTGTCTTGCGTGTTGGCTGTGTTGTTCAAACTGTTGTTGTTGGACAACAAAGTGTTGTTTATGTTCGTTGCCTGCGGGGAGATGACGGGTTGTGTGTTGTCCTGTTGTGTTGCTGAAATCGGAACACAAAATAATTTAATTATGATAGATAGATAAATTCATTATACCGTAACAATAAAAAAAAAAGTACATGGTAATATATAGACATTAGCGGTAATACAATCGGCGGTCTTTTCGCTCTAAGAAATCTTTTGTAGACAACCATTGGATGGACTAAACAAATTCGGAAAGACTCGACTAGGTGGTGGAGTAAAAACAATAAATAGGTGATGAGAGATTTTTGTAAGTAATCATATCCCTGGAATTTCAGGATAAGTTTGGTTTTTTATCAAAGATTTGTGATCCCAAATAAATTTGTTCAGTAGTTATTTAGTAAATCAATTAGAAGTTTTGTACTTGGATCATTTTTATTTGGGTTGAGTGTCGCCAGACTATAACTTTAATAGTAGTTTATGATACGGTAGCATAATAACGGGAATTAAAACACGAGACTGAGTATATATAACGAGCCGTAGGCGAGCTTTTTAATAGTATCACTCGAGTGTTTTAATATCTAGTTAGGTGCCGTTTCATACACTACTTTATCTACACTCATGCAATAGGAACTTACTTTTAATTAAAAAAATAAAGTCGTAATCTTTTCTTGATTTTGCTAGTAAAACCTCTTTCCTCATGTTCGTGGCTGTTCCGTGATGTCAGATCGACTCAAATTCTCCTCATGAACACTGTTTTCACATGTTTATCACATCTTTGTCCCATTTTTAATCAGAATATAACATTTGATCAACATAATAAATCACATAAAATTGGTTAGGTACTAATATAAAGTAAATTATGGCGCCAAAATCCAGTCCACAGTCTAACACGCGCCGCCATAGACAATAAATGACGAAAACCCTCATAGGTGCGGGTCGTTAATGGTGCTTTAATGGTAAAAAAAAAGTATTATAACAACGTTTAGTTCAAAAAACAGTGTTATAATTTATTTATTTTTCTTATCTAGAGACGTGTCGTGCGTAATGTATATCATTATGCCAACATTTTTGAGTTCATAATCCGGATTTTACGATACGAGTGCAGATAATTTTTTTTTTAACATCTCCCTTTCTTTGCATTCGACTTCCTAACTCAAACCAAAAGCTAGTCCAATGGCCAAACAATTTCGTATAGACAAAGGACAGAAAAACGTAGATAAACTTACATTGTACAACAGCAGGGTACACGAAGCCGGAGGGTATGAACCCTTCCTGTCCATCACTCCTCACTATCCAATACCAGTCTGGATCTTCTCTATTTAGTACTGAAAATGTTAATGAACCATTTGAATGTTGTCAGCAGTTTTTATTCTGTTACATTAGTGGTCATATCAAATAGTTTATCTTTGGCCCAGTTTACCTTTATAAGATGATAATTTAAAAAAAAAATTACCATTCTCCGTAAAAATCGATTTAAAAGATGGAAACAAAAAGAAAATAGATGCATATATTGCATATACTCTCGTATATTCAGTCTGAACTAGGAAACCTTTTAGAAGCAACATAATTATAATTCTGTTCAACTTCCGACCTTATTTTCGATCGCTCTTTATTTTACGCAGTCGGATATCTGTTTTTTTTTTAATTTACTTTTTATTGTTTCTGTAATATTTATCTGACCTCTGCTGTAGGTGGCCTACGGCTTTCTTTTGTCCTGAATTATATTTTCAGAATTCTCATTAAAAGCTCTTTAATTTGAGCCCCCACTTGTTAGATGGTATATTTTTTGCCGTGGCAATATGGCGTCTAGTAGCCGCCATATTAGATTTTTGAAACTTTATATGTCACTGTAGAGATTAAGTCGAATCAATGACAATCTCATAAATCAAAATCCATTAGCCGTTTAGGCGTTTAGCCGTTGGGTCAATACACACACTCGAAAAACAGCCCTCGTTCTGGGCAGTCGAATAAAAATGATCGAGGCCATACGAGATAAGACAAACCTGTAACAAACTCTCCACGTTCAACGTCCACGTCGTTCTCATCTCGTGCAGTGAACGTGTACAGTACGACGTATCGTCCCGAAGGGTCTTTGCTGAACGGACAAGCTTCCCCCTCGCTGCCCATTTCCGACGTGCCGTCGTTCGTGACACCGTCTGATACGGATAGTCTGTAGAAGATTGGAAGGTCAGCTGGTGAGAATGTAAGCTAACTGAACTAGGGAGAAGTTAAGAGACAAATTGAGAAATTGATCTTTGACGACCGGTTGGCCGAATGGTTAGTGACCCTGACTAGTCAACCAACAATCGCGGGTTCGAATCCCGCTATATGCAATCATTTGTGTGATGAGCAGAAATGTTTGTTTCTGAGTCATGGATGTAATATTTTATCCGTTGTCTAGTGGCTATGTATGTAGGTGTGTGTTTGTGGTTGTGGTAGTTGGTGAGAATTGTCCCTAGTATATTTGAATATATTTATTTATATATTTAATATCAACATGAAGCTTCATTATCATCTACAGCCTGCATTAATCCACTGCTGGCCTCTCGTAAAGGTGCAGTTACACAGGCAATTATTTCGCCAATTATTTCCGCAATTGTTCACCTAGCTATTGCAAAATATAGCAACATTTTTGCGGTACACTCTAATAATCTGTTGCAATGACTATACGATTGCACCAATAAATGGCGGAAAACTTGCCAGTGTACCCACCGATCCTTAGTGAGCATGAACCTTTTTGAGACTTGCACACCTAAAGCATGTCGGAAGCAGAGCGGGTTGAAATCAGGTCGCTCTGCTTCTGATTTGCTTTTAGTGTGCAGAAGCATTTCATTTTGCTCGATTGCATAGTTTTTTTTCTTGGGAACAAGGTGTGCACCTTGTTTATGTTGGGAACGATATAATCGAAGCTGTTGATCACTATGTCTACTTAGGTCAGACGATCCAACTTTGGCAAAGAGGTAAACCGACGAATTCAAATCGGATGGGCAGCGTTCGGGAAATTACGCCATATCTGCACCTCGCAGATACCGTAGAGCCCCAAGACAAAAGTTTATAATCAGTGCGTGTTGCCAGTGATGACATGGGTACGGCACTGAGATGTGGTCGCGAACTATTGGTCATTGGTCTCATACACAAGCTCAAAGTCGCGCAGTGTGCAATGGAGAGAGCTATGCTCGGTGTTTCACTTCGTGATAGAATCCGTAACGAGGAAATCCGTAGAAGAACCAAGATTACCGACAGCTCTTAGAGTTTGCAAGTTAAAGTGGCAATGGGCAGGCCGTATAGTTCGCAGAACCGACAACCGCTGGGGAATAAAGGTTCTCAATGGCGACCACGAACAAGCAAGCGAAGTGTAGAGAGACCCCCAGACGATGGACCCACGACATTGTAGCCATCGCAGGAAGTCGTTGGATGGAGGTGGCACAAGATTGCTCGTCATGGCGCTCTTTGGGGGAGGCCTAAGTTCAGCAGTGGACTTCTAAAGGCTGACATGATAATGATGATGAACAAGGTGCAGGAAGCATAGATGTAAATTCACAATTTCTAGTAAAATATCACACTAATTCAGGCAGCTTCATTATATTTTGAACAACTTCAAAACGGAGGAGGATTTAAATTCGATGCATTTCTTGTATACTAACTTCTTCTCGGGATTTCTGGACCAATTTCGATGATTCTCATTAAAACGATTAGTAGTCGTTCTTTTATCAAGAAATGTTCTTTTTGCTAAATATTTGAATATGGTTAGGTGCACCATCAACTGAGACAACAATGGTAAGTTATACCTCCATCAACAGGATTAATAAAAAAAAGGCTTTTACTTACTGTGAAACATCTCTGTGTGCCAAGTCTGCAGGAGATCTACTCCTCGGCAGTTTCTTCTTCAGGTCATGATGCTCACACGGAGCACAATAAGAATGTGGTATGAACCCTTCCCTGCGAGACTCTGCCAGTATTACATATACCCAGTCATTCTCTCTATACAGGACATTTACTATTTGGCCTCGTTTCACCTGAAATCAACATTTTTTTGCTATATTTTGGACTATTGGTTCTCCCTGGCTTCGCACAGATAGCGCTCACACCACGGCATTTTATTAATTTTAGCATTTTTAAACCCGTCAAAACTTCTATAAAAATAAATACGCCTGTAATTGTAATTCAATATCTTTGGCAGCAACGCTCGTAGTGCTTTTTGACAAGCTTGTTATTATCTCGTTTCCACGGCAACATGTCATTCCATCCTTTGCAGCAAGTAATAAATTTTTGATACATCTGGTTACATTATTGCAATTTATGTAGGTTTTTTGTTGTATAATAATTTATTTGAAAAATTAAATAAAGGCCATGTTACTCGCTGATAATGTAGTTGGAGTTTATCTATTACAAACATATAAACAATAAAATCTTTCCTCTTTATAATATTAGTGTGCCCTTATGGGCTACCGATAGTCGTCACGTTAATGGGAATATGATACTTAAAAAGCAATGTCTCAGGGTGACCAATGTAGAGTTGTGCGAGATTTTGCGACCAACATTTAGAGTGCCACTGCAATTATTATGGGAGCTAGCAGGCATGACTTGTAATATTAACCAACCGTACGAACTACGAACCTCTCCCGTCAGTCATCGCGGGCCACCACGGAGTCGCATGTACTTTGTAGTATATACTACTTTCTCTGTGTCAATTTTATCAAAGCACCAATACAAAAAAAACCCGTAAAACGACTGGACACTGGTGGACTTTTCTCATAACTTTTATCCTTTATGATCGCAGTATGTTCGTACGGGGCGCGCGCACGTTTTTCGCAAGCAACGGCAACAAGCGTAAAAACTGTTGGTCGTAATACTGCGCGCACTTTTGTTTTCTCCCGAAAAACCTACATTCGACGGATCACAGCGGGCGCTCTTCGAATGCACTTAGCGTGCGCGCTTGGTGCACGCAGCGTGTTTTTGTTGTGCACACAAAATTAATGGAAAATGTGTTGTACTTTATCGGTACGTAGCTCTAGATTCACAAACGTTACCTCTAACTCATCGTCTACACATGGAGCGAAGTCATGGAGTACCACCATCTTGGAATCTGGGCTTAAGCCGTGTTCCTTCTCAATGCCGACTCGCACGAGGGTCTCTATACTGGCGGAGCCGGTTATACGTCCCATGCCAGGGCTGAGTCCAGAGCCAGGCCGAGATAGGTCCTTGTCGGAGTCACCACTGCTTGCTGAAATAATTAGATAAGGGAATTTTAAATATGAATGCCATTAGAAAACCTGTAACCCTTTCAGATTCACAAACAAGCGAGCGCACTGTGCATCCACAAAAATGAAATATTTGTATAAATGGGGCCTAAGTCTAAAAATGACACTGATTCACTCATTGGTATATAGGTCAATAGTTTGGTGGCCGAGGACTAAACAGGTATCCCATAAATAAACTAGAATAATATTTCTTAAGTTTTAGTTCATTTATTTATATAAATTTTTGGTGTATAATAAAGAATAATCAATCTATCTACAATCATTCCAGAGGTTGGCTTGTTAGCAGTGACGGGCTGCATGAGAACAGCACCTACTGCTGCACTTGAAGCACTGCCGAGTTTTCCACCATTGCAGTGGCACATCTAGCAGGAGGCTGCTGTGTCTGCTTACAGACTCAAAGCAATCAATCTCTGGGATCAACACAGTCGAGCATTCCACACTACTATCCTATGGGATTATGCGGAGGGTAGCCCGAACATAGGTACTCTCTATTTGTGATCGGGTACCAAAACAACGCCATTTCACCAAATACTATTAATACAACTAAAAGAGGAACCTAGGGATAGGTCGAACAATCACGAAGTTAGAATATTCACGGAAGGTTCCAAAATGGAAGCAGGGCCGGGAGCGGGGACGTTCTCGGAAGTCTTGAACATGCATATAGCAGCAGCACTGGATACCCACAACTCTATTTTCCAAGCGGAATGTGTGGGTATAATTCTGCGCAGGAAGGTAACTGGCTATAAAATCAAAATACTCTCAAACAGCACAGCAGTCCTAAAATCACTTCAAATGTATAAACACAGTCCTTGGGGCTATCTATCCAGTGTCACCATCTTCTGGAGGAGGTCAGTAGACATAATTACCTTACTCTCCAATGGGTAAAGGGACGACAACGGATTCAGAGGGAACGATGCAGCAGACGAACTGGCAAGAAGAGGTTCGGGTTCGGGTTTCATTGGCTCCGGCCCTACAGGGCATATGCCCTGTAGGGCCGGAGCCAATGATTCCATTGCCTTTCAGTCAAATTCGAGCCTGGATCCGTCAAAGGGCAAACAAACTACACCAGGAAATCTGGGCAAGTGTAAAGGATTGTATACAGTCAATGGAGGTTTTCCCGGAGTTAAATCCGAGATACTCCCGAATACTTCTGAACCTTAAACGGGACGTGTAGGAATTGTCACTGGTCATTGTCCTCTTAACAAACACCTTCACAGACTAAGTGTCACTGACAGACCCTTGTGCAGAGGATGCATGGGGGCAGACGAAACGGCCACACATGTACTCCAGAGCTACGTTCGTAAACGTCGCTCGACGACGCTCGATGACATAAGAAGTACGCGTATTATGTCACCGAGTGTCGTCGAGCGACGTTTACGAACGTAGCCCTGGAGTGCGAAAGCGTGGCGCCACAAAGGGAACAGATCCTGGGAACAACTTCTACACTGAGGGAAGACGCGAGCTGCTGGCCTTCCTGAAAGACATCGGGTGGCTGAACTAGCTGTCACCGCCCGTATCGCGCAAAAGGGGCCGATGATCGGCCTAGTCGCGGAAAAGACCCCGAACACCAAGTAGGTATTTGTCGGGGTCACCACTACTTGCTGAAATAATTAGATAAGGGACTTTTAAATATGTATATGCCAATAGAAAACCTGTAACCCTTTCAGACTCACAAACAAGCGAGCGCACTATGCATCCACAAAAACGAAATATTTGTTCTGTCTGCGAATATATTTTTTCGGAACGAAACCGCTAACCTATACCGCAATACCGCAACGTGCTTGATGTGCTACGTTGTATAAAAAAACCGCCGCCGCCGCCGCGCCGCTGTCGCCGTGTGGAAGATGCCCGTATTTTTGGCGGGAGCTCCCGCGCTTTTACGTAATTATAAGAACATGATTTTGTTAATAATATGGTATGTTTATATCTTACTAAGGACGTAAACATAATGAACGAATGTTACTTTTTTATCCGATTTGAATTACCTAAAAGTGATGCGCACTACCGGACCGCTTTGGTGTAAAATCAGTTATTGAGGGAAAAACGTCACTATCGTGGCTATCGTTGTTCTAAATACAAAAAAACCCTCAAAAACTGATATGACTGAAATAAGTCATATCAGTTTTTCGGAAGTACAAGCTAAAAAACCAAATTTGTAGTGGTAGTAACCAAGTACCACACCTTAGTCAGTTGTTCAACCGCGGAGTGAAGGTCGAGTATGCGAGTGGAGCGAAGGGACGACGATGCGAGAGTTCTGGCGAGAGCCCTTTTACTAATTCACAATCAATTTTAGTCCTTGAGAATCATTGGTGTGAATGATCTCGAGATCATTTGCAATTGATCGTCTGTTTAATCTTTAACTATATGGTGATAAATACGAGCAAGGGCATGTTCACAAACGGTGGAATCACAGATATCAGATAAATTGTAATACTGTGCACTGATTGGTCGGTAATATTCGATCATTCATGCACAATTTTACGTCTGTTTTAATAAAACCAATTAGAATCGGTCAGATTGTAATCTATCCGTTCTTAAAATAAACCAATGACAGACATATCATAATGGTGTAAAAGAAAAAACATCAACAAGTGTGTTCAACATTCCCAAAAAAAAAATGTAGACAGTTGCCAATAAATCAGACATTTAATGGGTTGCAATTTTACAATTATTTTAATATAATTGTTTAAAAATAATCTTATACGAACATAGAGTTCCAAATAAATAAAATTAAAAAAAAACTTGTACATCATCATTCCTTACATATTGATTAGACCTACATTTTGTTAAAAAAATAAGTAAGTTTATAATCATAGTGGATAATTAGTTAATACAATTGTTATATTTCAAAGTTTATTTATTTATTTATTAGCACACAAAACAAAGTAATCATTACATGATAATATTTAAAGTGTAAGTGTTATGATCTAGATGACATTCCAAATAATATGTATGCCATAGATAGATATTTGGGGCAATTCCACACCAATTACCTAGCCCCAAACTAGGATACCCTGTAATATTGGCACTAGATAACAGATAAACATACATAAATACGAATATAAACATCCATGACTCGGAAACAAACATTTCTGCTCATCACACAAATGATTGCACCTTACAGGATTCGAACCCGCAACTGTTTGATTTAGTTCCTAGAGTTACTAGCCACTAGACCAACCAGCCATCAAAATGAAATGAGGGGGGATGGGGGTAAGGGGAACCTACTGCCCCCCTGAGATCTCCCCCCCCCCCCGCAGGCGATGTGATATTTCAGTTTTAAGTTTATAAAAACTACTTTAATAAAAAATTTGCTCGCCTCCGGCCACCAAATAGCCGATTTTATATATGCATAGTTATATGCATTTTTAATTTGTGCTTGTTACAGTTTATCTATGCCAGGCTTAATAGTAAAATGTAAGGTCCCCTTTCTGCATTAAGTACTTTTACAATAATTATATTAGAAATATTCTGTCATCTCTAATGCCGGTACTCACATGTACAAATGATTGCACGCATGTGAGAGCCGTCATACTTTCATTAAAAAACGTAGCAGATATGCAAATGGGTTCGCAAACTCAATATGCGAACCAATATGGCTTCGTCATACTTTTATATGAATATCTGTCTTTTACTTGATTTTGTGAATCATGGATAGTGAAGATTTTATTAGTGAGATTGTACTGTTTTACCTATGTTCATATACTTATACTATAGTATACTGCAATGAGCAGACCGCTTGGAAAATCGTGAATACAGCGAAAACTTTGCATAATCATTTGCAAATGTCATCCTACACTTGTGGGTTTGTGTATTCGTGCGAATGTGAGTGACCGGGGTAAGAGTAACCTATGTCACATGACTGGAATGATGATGGATATTGGTATAATTTTAGGCTTAACATGTTCTACCTTCAACTCCATAGTCACCTAGCACCAGTTGAGGTAGTGGTCAAACATTAGCCTATAAGAAATATAAAAAAATACCAAAAGATACAACATACTGCCAAAGGAAACAATCAATTTTCTTCAAGTAGCAGTAGAATAGTTACTGTTGATTGAAATATAAAATTATACAATTTAGCACATGACCAAATGATTGGGAAATTAATTAGCACAATACATTTCAAATCACATGGAAAACGGCTCACAAAAAGTTCCAGTCAATCAGGTAACTGTAAAGTGCTGTTTCCCAAACTTCTCAAGGATTTTTTAACTGCATTAGTCATTTTTACAACTATAGTTTATTTTCCCACGGTCGTGCAGACTCCGTATAGGTTGTTCGTCAGGTAAAACAAGCTGTAATTACTTGTTTTGTAATATTTATCACTATGTAGAAAGTTTGAGGTCATTGACTTGAGAAGTTCAAAAGATGTTCAAAACTCACATTTCTTTTTCTTCCCCCGTCTTATTCTGACTGGACATAAGAATGCCATATTGTTTTAAGTAACTAATAACATATCACAAGCAAATTAAATCACAATTACTCATAGAATAGCAATAATTATTTGTCGAAAACTTCTCATTCACACGATCGACATGTCAAAAAGTTCACAAAACAGCTTTTTGCGTTTCGTTCGTTTTCGTTTCTGCCAAAGAGAATAAAATTAAACCACTACGGTTTCTCTTGAGGTTTCTAGTGCGTTCGTTTCAAACCAAATGTCAAAATTAACAGGTTAAAAGGATAAATGATGGTTCACGTTTGGCGTTTGTTCACAAAAGTATTTTCGATCACCGTTAATTTTGCATATATAATTATATGATTATTAGAAATAATATCGGAAATATCAATTTATATATTAGAGAATAGGGTTGTTTGTCATAAGGTTTGAGAATGAGTAAAGGCAAACATTTTTGAAATTGGTGTTATTATTGAACAATCCCCTCAATCCAATCTGAACTCGAAATACGAATCAGGGTACGAATCAGGGTGACGTACTAGTATCCTGTAGACTGTGGACGTACCTACGGTAGGTACCAAAGAGTAGATAAATACGCAGGTAACTGGTTTCTCTGTCTACGGTACCTACATACGAGAAAATAGAAGAGTGCAATACGGCACAGACATAGGAGGTACACCTACTACTATGACTCGGAATACAGTATGATGTGAAAGAAGCAAATCAAACTAATAAACATTGGTAGCCAAAGAACAAAACGTTTATTTTTTTGCATAATTTTATTACTAGTGGCTCTGTGAGCTGTAGACGTCACGGTACCAACATATTTGCAAACAATCTAAGTCGGTGATTGATTTTTGCAAACAATCTAAGTCGGAGTAATAATCGGTGCAAAGTAACGCCAATTACTTTATTGTAAAACAAACATTAAAAAGCAAGGTGCTTCATCAATACATACCTAGTGGGTAAAGGGCTGATTCCACTGGTAGAAACCTAAAAGTTAGAAATTTACTGAAGCTCACGCCGAAGATCCTCATCAATCTTCACCAAATTTTTATGAGACCAATTTAAAGTTACTAACTTTCAATTTAAAAAAAAACCTTCTAAATCGGATCTAATAAGGCGAAGATATTCTGTAGCTCCCCTTTTGCCCCTTTTTGGGGGAAGTACCCCCCCAATCAAAAATCCCTGATGACTAAAAATTCTAAATATTGGTTTAATCTGTATACCAAGTTTCGTCTAGAACTTCTAGACTCTAGATCGGTTGAAAAATTGTTGAAAATCTAGACTCTAGATCGGTTGAAAAAATGCGACCTGTAGAGTAGAACAGAGATCCGGACAGAAAACTGGACAAAAGAAAGCATATTTGCCCAAGCTGAAACGGAGACGCTTCGCGTTCGTTCGGTCAACAAGGGAAAATTATTTTTTTCAAGAATCTTAGGTATGATAGGTTGATAGGTAATAGTAATGCAGCTAGCTGACATGCAAAAGTTGAGTTTCTATCTTAATGGCCATTTATACAGTAAGAGACCCAGCGTTACTTAAAAATAAGCGTAAGACCATGCGCGTGACTCATCGGCCTTCTAAGAGTTAACGGATCGCGTGATCGGTTTTGTTAAGCAACGGATCGCAGTGAGTCATAGCAACTGATATCGCGATCCATTTCCACTCAGAATTTATAAAATATTTTTTCTATCGCATCGCGCCATCCGTGGAAACTAAAAAAAAAAACCTATCAGATCGCGATTTTGGTTAGGTTATGTAAAATGATATTTATTATTTATTTTTACTTAATTTATATTGTTATTTAAACTAGCCCTGTGTCGGTCATGATTGAACGAAAACCAAATGACCGAATCCCAATAAAATTAATATTTTTATATGTTGAATTGTTGCAACCTTATGCAAAGCAATGATGATTGATTTGAATGATTGATTGAATGATTATGATGGCTTTCTAAAGGAAATTTCCAGTTATGGACAGGGATGTTCACTATCGGAGTGTCCAACACTAGTCCATCACCATGTTAAATAAGTAATTGTTTCAGCCGTGGCACCGGTGAAAAATTACACAACACTTCAAATGAGTCGTGCAATTGAGGCGGTAAGAAGAGGGAAAAATGTCACATCTGCAGCAAAAAAATATGGCTTACCCAGAATAACTTTACGCAATAAAATAACGGGCAAAAGCCTGCAATCTGTTCCATGGGTCCATTTTCAGTACTTAATAACGCCGAATAGACCGTTTTAGTGCAATGGCTTTTCGCAATGTCTGAGAGACACTGTCCTGTTGCTAAAGAACAAATTTTAGACAGTGTTCAATTAATAATTAGGTCAGATGGAAGGGAAACTTCTTTCACCGAGGGTAGACCAGGGCGAAAATGGTACCAGTCCTTTCTCAGACGCCACCCGGAAGTGTCAGAACGACTTTCCCAAAAACTGACTACGTCTAGAGAAGCCCTCACTCAATGATGATGTATGTAATAAAAGACCCCACCAGAGTTTTCAATACGGATGAGAGTGCCTTCTTTTTGAATCCAAATCATGGGCATGTGTTAGTGAAGAAAGGAGATAAAAATGTCTATACTGTTTCAGGAAATGAAAAAGAAAATCTGACCGTGCTTATAACAGCTAATGCAGCCGGGGAATTTGCTCCACCTATGATATTGTTTTCATATGAACGAGTTCCAAAACATATTTCAGATGGTGTTCCGAAGTCGTGGGCCATAGGTAAATCCGAAAATGGATGGATGTGCAGCTACACTTTCTACGAGTATATCAATCGTATCAAACTTTTTCCGCCCGTGGCTCATACAAAACAGGATTAAGCTGCCCATAATTTTCTTTTTGGATGGTCACGCCTCGCACCTTACGAAACCTTTATCGGATTTCTGTTCCCAAAATAAAATAGAAATAATTGCGCCTAATAGTACACACCTGCTGCAACCGATAGATCTGGTGTTTTTTAGGCCTCTCAAAGCATTTTGGCGAAAACATATTCGTAAATGGAAGACGCAAAACTTAGGCCAGCAAGTTAAAAATGACAACTTCGCACTAATATTAAAATGTGTCTTAGAAGATCTCACACCAGTTTGCGTGAGGAATGGTTTTCGGGCTGGAGGACTATTTCCATTTGGTTCAGGATATATTGATTTTTCTAAGATGCACGCCCACAACCGAATATTTACGAAAGATAATCAACCTATAACCTATGACAAAAGAGGAACTTTCGTAATATGTCCACAATTAAAGCAACCAGATTGGCCTGAAGTCGGAAAATATGTGCTTGTCGAGTTTGATGGTAAAAGCGCATAAAAGACGAACGTGGCGTGGCGTGACGTGGCGTTACGTGTGTATTATACAAGAAATATATGATGAAAAGATCGTAGTTCAAGGATTGCCGAGCAGGAAATCCAAGAACAAATTTAAAGTAACTGAAAACGACGTGTCCCATTATTGATCAAACTGATATTTTGAAATATCTGCCTAAGCCTATAAGGCAAAATGATAATATTGTTTTTCCTTGTGCGGTTGATGTAAAAGAATTGATATAAACTTAGATGATTATCTTGCAAAGAGGTTGAAGTATTTATAAGAAGAAATATGTAATAAAAATGTGATCTCAATATTTTCAATAAGAGTTTCAAAGAATAAGAGAGATGTATAAGAGTTTATGATAATAAGTATCGATATGGGTATTTATTGCGATCTCAATAGCAACTATAAAACAAGTTTATTATATTAAAACAAAGATTTAATTGTCACTTAATTGTTAGAAAAATATTTCATTTTCAAATAAAATAATATAAGTAGGTCGGTATAGATAATAAGTTACGTAACCACCCAACAAATACTAATTTAACTTTAAACGATGTTTTGTGAGGCTGATTTCAAAGGCTGTAAAGATTTAAATATTTTAAATTGTTTTTTACCAATTTAACTTCAATCTAGTATTTCCGTGAGGCTGATTTCAAAGACTGTTTTGAATATTATTAATGTTTCTTACGAATTTAACTTTAAGCGAGTATTTTGTGAGGCTGATCTCAAATACTGTTATGATTTAAACATTTACTGTTATTTTTGATACCCACATGAAAATAAAACATGTTCTGTGTGAAAATTTGTTGTATTCTTGTCATTATGTGTCCATTATCAGGTGTTCAATTCTGGAACATATGTTTATAACTAGGTGTCCTTCACTGGTTTATGACTTGTCCATAACTAGTTAATTTTATAACTATTTTCTTTTGAGTTGTTTGGTTGTAGAAAATATAGCTTCCAAATTAACGGAGTACTCAAAAGAAGCTAAACTTGTTTATATACATTTAACATTAAGCGTTGTAACAATTGGATGATAACTTTTTTAAATAAATTATAATTGTATCTTCTCAACCTACTAATGTCCATTACTGGTGCGGTTACCTTATTCTACTAGTATTATTACCATACCTACATATTATTTTCTTCGTTCCGTGTTAGAATAAATAATTTCGGTTGGTATTGGTAGGTAAGAAAAAATAATTCTTAGTAATCACAGACCCAGAAAAATAACAGACAACTTTCCCAGCAATATAGGGGCCTTGATATAGGGAACGCCCGGGCGCACAATATTATTTCGCTCCCTAGTAATACAATCTACTATTTTAATACCTTTCCTTTAGCAAAAACATGCACGCACGCCTACGTTTCAGCAGTTTCAGCTCCACCTACAAAATCAATTCGCTGCTTTGAAGTGGTGGGAGTCCTGAGGGAAGAGGGTGTGAAGTTTTGCCAGCTGCAACGTACGGGCCCGAAGTCCAAGCTCTTGGCTGAGACTCTCCAGCTTATGGAGAACAGACGGAACGTTACGGAAGCCACGCCGTCAGAAAAGCGAGCGCTCAATTGTAATATTAGTAAACTGGTGCGACGTGACCTCCGATGCTCCTACACACGCCAAATCGAAAAGGCGATTGAACAAAATCGGGGGTCAAAAGTGTTCACCCAGCAGTTGAAGCGCTCGCATCTGGTAAAGCTTAGTTCAAGGGGCCAAACCATAACTTCAAAGCCGGAGATTTTAGCAGAGATAGAAAACTTCTATGGCCGATTGTACGAGTCGCATGCTTCACAACCCGGCCCTATTGCAGAGGATACCCGAGCCACTCTTACTTGCCACTTCACGGAAGACCGGCCAGAAATCTGCCTGGATGAAATTGGGATGGCGCTTGGACAGCTTAAAAATGGAAAAGCCCCAGTTGAGGACGGAGTCACTTCGGAGCTCTTGAAGGCAGGAGGTAAACCTGTACTTCAGGAGCTTGAGAAGTTGTTTAGCTCTGCTCTGAACACTGGGAGGACTCCAAAGGCGTGGAACAGGAGTATAGTAGTTTTATTTCACAAAAAGGGTGATAAAACCCTCTTGAGAAACTACCACTACTAAGAAATTTATACTCTTTGAGGCGTAAACTCAGGCAATATTTAATTGATGAGCAGAGGCAGCATGGCAATATTAATATAGACATATCGTTTTTGTGATATATATACTTATTATTTTTATTATTTTTCCTTGAAATTTCTTTTTTTCTCACTTATTAGTTGCACGTAATAGTAGAGGTTATTTCGCTGCTACCCACATGCGTGGTATTCTTAATAGTCAGTGCTACCCTTACGAAATTTTGACGACTCTTTCTTCGTCAGTTATTTGACACCATTCAGAGACTACATTATTTGATTCCTTTCGTTGCTATATCTTAAATATCCTTTTTTATTTATTTATTTATCTATGTTTATTTAAATTACTTATATGTAAATATTATATATATATATATATATATGTGTATTATATATATGTATTTGTAAATGTATTCATATTTAATTTCATTTTTTATACTTATTCTTGTATGTTTATTTTTTTCCGCTCCCTCTGGGCTCTAGCTGAAAACCAGCGCTGCGTGCCTTCAGCAAACAGCCTAATGCTGAGTTAAGGCCCAGTCATCACCACATTAGCTATCTATTTTTACCTTTTCTTTGTTTTCTTTTTCTGTTGTACCTACTTAATTATTCTAATTATTTGTATCTTTTATTTTTGTGTGTGTTGAATAAATTTATTTTCTTTCTTTCTTTCTTTCTTTACCGCCCCATCTCACTCTTGAGCCACGTCTATAAGC
Organism: Alsophila aescularia; assembly: GCA_946251855.1. Classification (NCBI taxonomy): domain Eukaryota; kingdom Metazoa; phylum Arthropoda; class Insecta; order Lepidoptera; family Geometridae; genus Alsophila; species Alsophila aescularia. The sequence goes on from OX276385.1 coordinate 13,509,420, forward strand.
TGTTTTCGAGGGTCATCACAAATCGTCTCGCAAGAAGACTTGACGAGTTTCAGCCTCCGGAGCAGGCCGGGTTTCGTAGAGGATTTGGTAACATATACCACATACATATAGTGAGGCAGATTATACAGAAGTCCGAAGAGTATAATCAGCCCCTGTGTCTTGCTTTTGTGGACTATGAAAAGGCTTTTGATTCCGTAGAGACCTGGGCTGTTTTGGAGTCACTGCAGCGATGCCAAGTGGACTGGTGGTATATAGAAGTGCTGAGATGTCTGTAATGATGCCGCGACTATGAGTGTTCAAGTACAGAACCAGCAGTCTAAACATATCCAGTTGCGCAGGGGAGTGAGACAAGGGGATGTCATATCCCCGAAACTGTTCACCAACGTCTTGGAAGATATGTTTAAGACACTGGACTGGAAAGGGAAGGGCATAAAATAAATGGCCAGTACATCTCACACTTAAGATTTGCCGATGATATAGTCCTTACGGCAGAATCGCTGGAGGAACTTGAGCAAATGCTGAACGTCCTGGCTCATTCTTCTCGACAAATCGGTCTCGGGATGAACTTAGACAAGACCAAGATCATTTAACGATCTTATTACCCCAAAACCTGTAGTCATCAATGGTGAACCCCTGGAAGTGAATACGTCTATCTCGGGCAAACTTTGCAGTTGGGTAGACACAACTTCGATAGGGAAGCCAACCGAAGAATTCAGTTGGGCTGGGCGGCATTCGGAAAACTTCGTCAGGTCTTCTCGCCTTCTATTCCACTGTGCCTGAAGACGAAAGTCTTTAATGCGTGCGTCCTACCAGTTATGACATACGGAGCCGAGACATGGACACTAACAGTGGGACTTTTCCACAAATTTAAAGTCGCTCAGCGAGCTATGGAGAGAGCTCTGCTCGGGGTTTCTCTGAAGGATAAAATCAGAAACGAGGTAATCCGCCAGAGAACCAAAGTCACCGACATAGCTCAAAAGGATTAGCAAGCTGAAGTGGCAATGGGCTGGTCACATTTCTCGAAGGACGGACAACCACTGGTAGACGTGTCCTCGAGTGGAGACCGCGTCTTGGCAAACGTAGTGTAGGACGCCCACCGGCCAGGTGGAGTGACGACCTGCGAAAGGTGGCCGGCAGAAACTGGATGAGAGGAGCCAAAGATCGGGCTCTGTGGCGTTCATTTGGAGAGGCCTACGTCCAGAAGTGGACGAGCGCGGGCTGATGATGATGATGATGACGATGATGATGATATATGTACTGTGCTATTATGTAAGTACTTAGTACCTAATTCTGTGATTGCGTGACGACCGTATCTTAAATTTTAAACCCAAATAAGTATTAGCTTAAAATCATTGCTGCATGTTAGTATTTTTGTCATCAGTAAGTTTCTATTATTTAAGCAATTAGGTAGGTACACCACAAACATACAATATGTGTTAACAGTTGTAGTTAGTGCTAGAAATCTCATTAGCTCGCTATCAGTTGATTGGATACCTAATCGATTTAATATTTTAGGATAGATAAACAAATTTAATCAGTCATGTCGTGAATACAAAAACTCTTGTTGTTCTGTGTTCTCAAGTTGATCTTGATTATTATCTATTAATTATTTTAAATCAGTTTCCGAAGCAAGCATCATGGAGAAAGATCTAAAAGACAAGGTCGTGGTGGTAACCGGTGGAGCTGAAGGAATAGGATACGAAACAGCAGAAAAATATCTAGCGGAAGGAGTTAAGATTGTCATATTGCTAGACATAAACGAAACAGAGGGAGCGAAAGCAGTAACAAATCTAACAGCGAAATTTGGTGATGGAAAAGCAGTCTTTACAAAATGTGATGTGACTAAAGATTTAGAAGGTGTTTCGAAAAACATTTTCAATACGCATAAACAAGTGGATGTGCTGGTGAATAATGCTGGGGCAGTGGATGAGTCATCTCCTAAGAAAATCATGGAGCTTAACTCTATTGCTGTAATAGAATGGTCGATGAAATTCTGGGAACACATGAGGAAAGACAAAGGAGGTCAAGGTGGCACGATTATCAACATAGGATCAATTTATGCTTACGCTGTGGATCCATACCTAGTTTTCTATAAGGCATCGAAGTTCGCTATTATGGGGTTTACGAGGACCTTAGGTCACAAAAATAATTATACAAAGTTTGGTGTCAGAATTTTAATTTTATGTCCGGGATTCACCACAACGACGTTGACTGGTAAAAAGTTGTGTTGGGATGAGCATGAAAGTGACTTTAATGAATTCGTCAAGATCCAGACGTGGCAGGTGGCTGAGGAGGTTGGAAAAGCGGCAGCGGAGGTGTTCAAGAGAGGGGATAGTGGAACAGCTTGGAAAATAGTCGGGGGATTGTTGGCAGAAATACCTCTCGTTGCTGAAGGTGACAAGTTACGATAAGAGTATATTTCATTTATTTAAGACGAGCTATACCCGCGTCTTCACCTACGTGTTTATTATTCCGGTTCATAAGTATTCTATAGGAATATATGTTATTCCAGGACTAAAAGCACTTTTCTATAATGTACAAAATACCATACATCAAAATTTGTTCAGGCGTCAAATTCATTTTTATCGATTACTCGGATTCTACTCATTGGATTGAGGTAAAAAGCAGGTACCTACACCAGATTTTAAGTCCAAATCTAAGCTATTGAAAATTGCATCTCAATTGGCCCAGTAGTTTTTACGTGATACGCGAACAGATGAATAGATATTTATCTAAACAGACAGACGGAAAATATGTAAAAAAAATATGTGTTTTCGGTGTCTCCTACGACTGTTTTTATTACCTTCATTGTAAATAAAGTATTTTTTACCGTTCTTAACCCCCGAACACGATAAGAGAGGGGTATTATAAGTTTAGAGTGAGTATCTGTGTATGTGTTTGTCTGTGCCATCGTAGCTTCCAAACGAATGGATCGAGTTTGATGCAGATTTTTCTGAAAGCTGATGTGATAGAGTTGGTTCTTAGCTATAATGGAGGGGTCGGATGTTAAATAAACTTTTAATTTGTGCTTGTGTTACAAGTAAGGATAAGATATAGATAATTTAAGATATCTTGCTATAGATTTTTATCATTGTTTTTATGAGATGAATGGATCGAGTTTGATGCAGGTTTTTCTGAAAGCTGATGTGATAGAGATGGTTCTTAGCTATAATGGAGGGGTCGGATGTTAAATAAACTTTTAATTTGTGCTTGTGTTACAAGTAAGGATAAGATATAGATAATTTAAGATATCTTGCTATAGATTTTTATCATTGTTTCTATGAGAGGAATGGATCGAGTTTGATGCAGGTTTTTCTGAAAGCTGGTGTGATAGAGATGGTTCTTAGCTATAATGGAGGGGTCGGAGGTTAAATAAACTTTTAATTTGTGCTTGTGTTACAAGTAAGGATAAGATATAGATAATTTAAGATATCTTGCTATAGATTTTTATCATTGTTTCTATGAGAGGAATGGATCGAGTTTGATGCAGGTTTTTCTGAAAGCTGTTGTGATAGAGATGGTTCTTAGCTATAATGGAGGGGTCGGAGGTTAAATAAACTTTTAATTTGTGCTTGTGTTACAAGTAAGGATAAGATATAGATAATTTAAGATATCTTGCTATAGATTTTTATCATTGTTTCTATGAGAGGAATGGATCGAGTTTGATGCAGGTTTTTCTGAAAGCTGTTGTGATAGAGATGGTTCTTAGCTATAATGGAGGGGTCGGAGGTTAAATAAACTTTTAATTTGTGCTTGTGTTACAAGTAAGGATAAGATATAGATAATTTAAGGTATCTTGCCATAGATTTTTATCATTGTTTTTATGCGATCGTTCCATTTCCATCACTCTGCGCGGCGTGGATGGCACACACGAGCACTACACTCCACGCTATACGCGCTGCTGCACACATTTCTCGGCCATTCTGCGTCTCGACTTCGGAGTTCTGCTCTGCCAGGCGTGTTAATGGTGTCCGATTCAGAATAGAATTTTTACTTGCGGCTCCCGCGGTTTATATTTGTATCATCATTAAAAAAACTTATGCTTATGAATAGTATCCTGTGTTAATCCAGAACCTAATGTATCAATATACCATCAAAACACGTTTAGTCATTTAACTTTGAGCTGTAACAAGCTTACTACAATACACACATACACACACTAACCAGACGACCTCTTTCGACGGCTACGTACAGGAAATATTGGCTAGGCTAGGCAGGCTAGGTTACATACGAGCACGCGCGACATGGAGTGACAGCAATCCGCGTGCAGTATCTCGCACTCACGATGTGTTGGCTTTGGTGGTAGGACGTATTTGATAATTTTTAGAGTGTTGGCGTGGAATGTTGAGGAGTGGAGTAATCGTGTATTTCCACCTTAAAATTATTAGTAAAGTAGTAGTAGTTGTAAATGGTAAGGTATTAGTAGTCACTAGATGCACTCCGCGTTTTTACCCGCGTGGATAATGATGATATAACAGCGCTCTTACAAACATACCAACATACACAAACTTTCGTATTTATAATGTATGCAACTCCCTTAATATAAGTACCTAAACGCAAATAAATATTTAGAGGATCGTGGATATGCTTTTGAACAATTTATTAAATAAACGATGATTGTAATACTTATTTGAGTTTTTTTACTTACCTGCATATTATTATTGATCATCATCATTTCAGCCTTTAGAAGGGCACTACTGAACATATACCTCCCCCAAACAGTGCCATGACGAGCGATCTTGTGCCACCTCCATCCAACGACTTCTTGCGATGGCTACAATGTCGTCGGTCAATCGTGTGGGGGGGTCTACCTACACTTCGCTTGCTTGTTCGTGGTCGCCATTCGAGAACCTTTATTCCCCAGCGGTGGTCGGTTCTGCGAAATAAATGGCGTGCCTGGCTATGGCCATGGCTGGCCACTTCAACTTGCAAACTTTGAAAGCTATGTCGGTAACCGTAGTTCTTCTACGGATTTCTTCGTTTCGTATTCTATCACGTAGTGAAACACAGAGAGCTCTCTCCATTGCACGCTGCGTGATTTTGAGTTTGTGTATGAAACCAATAGTTAGCGACCACGTCTCAGTGCCGTATGTCATCACTGGAAACACGCACTGATTATAGACTTTTGTCTTGAGGCTCTGTCGTATCTGCGACGAGAAGATATGGTGTAATGAAGATATGGTGTAATTTCCCGAACGCTGCCTATCCGAGTTAAATTCGTCGGTTGACCTCTTTGTCGAAGTTGGAAATACCCAGTTGGATCGTCTGACCTAAGTAGACATAGTGATCAACAGCTTCGATAATATCTTTCCCAAGAAAACCTGCATGGGTACGACATGGGCATTTGACATGATGTTCGTCTTACCCATGTTCATTTTTAGGCAGTGATTTCAATATTGATGGGAAACAATATTGAGATCTCTGAGATTTGTGCTAAGGTCTTCCAGGGTTTCTGCCATGATGACTATATCATCAGCAAATCGAAGAATGCATTCACCATTGATGTTAACAACATGTCCGACATGTCATATTATTATGAAAAACTAACTACACCCCGCGGATTTGCCCGCGTGTATATTTTTCTGAGAGAAAAAGAATCGTTGTGTTATTCCAGGACCTAGAATATATATAAGTAGGTAGCGTCTTGATAACGGGTCGCGGTAGGATACCTGTTGGGCTCCAAATAACCTTTAGAACCGAGCGCTGTGCTCTTTCAGCCTAGGTAATAAATGTATTAGCAGCACTGCCCCAACATAATAAGCAGTAGACTAGCAGGGATTGACACATAAAAACTTGTGTACTTTCGATATAAAATATTTTACAGTTAACGATTTTTTATGTAGGGTACATACTTACTTAATTATGAATAATGAATACTCTATTTTAAGGTAGTTTTGGTCTTAGAATAACATATAGGATACTTTTATGTTAGAAAAATCACCAGGAGGACAAAGCCGTGTGACACAGCTAGTTATCGTGCTGCCCGAAAGAAATCTGTGTAATAACTAAGTACGTTAGGATTATTAATACAATAATTCGGTTTTTTCTTCATTTACTTTAAACCAGAGAATATACAATTTGAAAGGCAGCTGTCCACATGGAGCAAGTTAGATATGATTCAATAAATATTTGGCACATAACCTATTACTTAACCTGTTGAAGAAGAAGAAGAAAGTAAAAAGTTTTTAGTGACACAACAAATAAAATAATTATACAAAAATATAATTAGTAGTAATACAAAATAACATGCAAACAAGTGCTATTCAAAATAGCATGGTTCAAAAAATCAATTTCAAATGGATTAACTAATAACTAAAAAATCCTGGAGGTCAACTCATATAATTGTTTTTGTTTTCACAATATATCCTCTATTGTGATATTTTCCGTAAGGCAACAAATAAATATAAATAGTTCATAAAAATGCGATAGATGGCGTTAATGAGACATGAACCTGAAGATTTTCCAAACCACACCAAGCAAGGTCAATAATAAAAACCATGCTTATTCTCATGGACAAGTGTATATCTGTTTGTCATGTTATTTTTGTTCTTTTATTAAGTACGTAGTATTATATTCACTTTGTTTTTTGTGGTTATTGTTTGATAACAAACAAAGTACTTTTGTTTTCCACAACACAAATTAGTAGGTGCCTGGCCTAGCCAAGAATAATTGTTTTTTCATTGAACAAGTGCGAAAAAATGAGAACCACGTCTCGTCAGCGCCATCTATCGATGGTTACAGAACTATGTGTCTCCAGCTGTCAGAAAACCTCTCATTATATAAAAATACATACAGTTGAACATAGAACCTCCTCCTTTTGTGATGCCGATTGAAATATATTTTTTGCCGATATAGTATCGACTCGTTCGTTCAGATAAAGTTACAAAACAAGTAAGTATACTTACCTACCTACGGATTTATTAGTTTTCGGTATACATTTAATAGAAATATCTAAATAAATATATATACTTGTTTTACAATTTTACTGTAACAACAACAGCTGTAAAGAAACTGAAGAGAGTAAAGAATCAGAGAGGTTCGATTCATTTTATGTCAAATTGCGAAAAGCTGAGCTTTCTTCTTAAATATAGCGACATAGGGACGCGAAGCACCGAGTCCTGCCGACCTTGTGATTTAAGTATACAACACTAATCCATTAGGTATAGGTACAATTATACAAGATTTGATATTAAATTTGCTAGAATTACCTATTAGTCTACCTACACTAGATTCTTTTATGGTGTTAATAAGGTGGGTATGTACCTACAAAGAGAAAATTTGGGTCAAACTTCAAACAATTGGACCAAATTCACTCCTCTATCTTTAATTTATAACGGTAAAGATATTTTTTTAAATACAGCAAGCACCACTTTTTGTCAAAGCTCCTTTCTAGCCTATAAATATAAAACTGGGCATAAGTGAACAAGGCTAGTTTAACAATATAGCTAGCTAGTGGACACTCAGTGATCTCTCGTACCCAGCGCTGACTCGTATCGCGTCATATAATAGATACAAACAATGAAACACGTAAACAACGGTGTGGAAAGATTACAAGTGCTGAGTATCGGTCAACGAATGCCACTGCTCGTGTCTATGGTCAGGGAATTTAATACAATCCATCCAATGTTTCAGTCTCCGGCCTTTACTGCTGGCTCCCAACACTAGGCTGCCCAGGAAATCATTCGCTTTGCCGTAGTCCTTGTCCCAAACTGTCAATGTCAAGTTTTGGCGGGAAAGCTCCGTTGGCCGCGTCTCAAAAAAGAATTCTTCGTTCCAAACTGGGTTCAGATTCCGCCATTTTATGGACGTCTTGTGCTTTTTGTGGTACGGGTCCGGATCCAAATGACTGAAAAGAAAAAAAAAACATGTGGGTATTTAATAAGACACATTTATGGAGACTTTGTTAGTTTAAGGTTGTTTGTTTTGATGTTGGTACGTTGCCACAAACGATTAATTGTCACATTAGACATAGAAATCACACTAATAATATAAATCAAAGAAGTGTCGTAAAATACTCTCTTATCGAGCGGAAAACTTTGTATGCGCGATGCAGAACTCCATACATATAGAAATGTCAGTCCATAGTTCCATACGTCATCAAATGCATAAAAAAATATTAGCACTAGGTACCTATCTTTAGAAGTGTGTGTTAGTGTGTGTGTGTGTATGTGCATGTTTGTTACTCCTTCACGCTCAAACGGCTGAACGGATTTGGACGAAATTCGTTATCTACCAGGATAGCTCATATCCTGGATTATCACACAGGCTACTTTTTATTATCATCATCCACGACATCCATCATCATAATCCACGCGGGTAAAACCACTTGGCACAACTTGTATTTCATAATTTTATAGTAGCAAAAAACAAACAAACACAATTAAAACTTAAAATAGCCTACACAGTATTTTGCCACAAATCAGCCGTTTGCTCACACAAGCCGGCTCCAACTCAGCACAATTCTGGTTGTATACCAGCGCTGGTCTTCCGTTGGGAACGGCAGGTGGCGTCACGCACGGAAATACACTGCATACATTTTCACCCACGCTAACAATAATAATTATTGAATACTAGCTATTTATACACTCACAGTTGCCAATGCATAAGGTTAGGCCAAATAAGTGTACTTAATAGAATTTATTGCCAAAGATTTTAAGACAGGAATAATAAAAAAATTAGATAGGTAGGTACCTCCAAACTTTTTAGAGTTAAATTGCTGTGAACAAAATTTTAAGTTAGGTAAGTATTTATTTATTTTCCTTATATTTTTTTATAATTACTATATGATTTTGGTGTCTTCAAAAATGACACCTACTGGCCTACCACCGTACAAAAAATCAGCTGAGTGTTAGTTTGGTAAAAATTACTAACTTTGTGTCCAAATCTGGAGATCAGTGAGTAAAAAAATATGGAATAATTCCGATCAGGACCTCCACTTATCACTACTATCTGGGACACCCGGTATAGCCAACGCAGAACCAAGCGGTTAACTCACAATTTAACAAACGGATCCGAATATCCGTTGCTGTCTCGCGGGGGCAGTTCAGCGCCTCTGCACACCGTCACCACCAGGGCCCGCTTCTTGGTATTGTAGCACAGAGCCAGTAGCACCCTGGGCCCGCAGGGCTCCGAGCCCGACGCGCCCGATAGAGCCAGGCGCAGCTGAGACGGGGACTTCGCGCATTCTCGCAGGGCTACCGTCGCTGAGCCCATTTCATCGCAGCCGTATCTGAAAATATTGTAAAGAAAGTTATATTTGATTGTTTATCTTTACTAGCCACATTCATCTATCTATACTTATAATAAAGCGATAGGAACGAAAAATTCTGTACAATGAAGATAATTAAAAATGAAATGGTCTTTATGTACATAAAGTATGCTACTGAACAAGAATAAAACATTCTGTCTTTATGTTTGTTCGCGCATCACGTAAATACTACTGAACCGATTGCGATGCGGTTTTCACTGTTGGATAGCTTATGTTTGACTTAAAAACTGGGGTACTTAATATCTCAATCTCATGAATAGAAGCCAAGTAGAACAATCGATAAAAATATTTTTGACGGCTGAAGGAATTTTGATCAAATGTTGGTATATTGGTATTTTAGGTCCTGGAATAGCACAAAGTGTACTTTAACCTACAGAAATGACCACGCGTGCGAAGCCGCGGGCATCAGCTAGTAAATTATAACTTAAAACATTTGTGTGTACAACAAAAACTTAACTATAAAATATAATAAAGAACCCTAAACTCTAACCGGTTCTTCTTGAACGGGTTCTGTTCTGGGCTCCGCACCAATGACTTTACTAAGCTACATGCCGATTTCCATCGCTCCGTGCTTGGGAAAGCACGTTAAGAATTCTGCGGAGGCAAAAAGGCAACTACGATTCGAGGCCAGAGCAAAAAGCTACATAACGTTTGCTCGCTGCGTACCTAAAACGCAGTGTGCCTTAATCGCGTTGTGCCTAAACCAAACGCGAGGTAGGCATATTGAGATTCAGGTTCTTTTAGTTCAAAAGCGAGACAGACCCTGTGAGACTTAGGTTAATTGGTTTGTAGTTCAAGTAGTTTTTTTTTTTTATTACGTACTAGGCAATCGTTTGATGGTTCACCTGATGGAAAGCGATGATGTGCTCGAAGGTGTAGCACGCTTGCCTAGTAGATACCTATTCACTCTTGACTTGAACACACCGGGGTTATAATTTACCGGAAACACTGACGAGGGCAGGGCATTCCACTCCTTTGCAGTTCTTATAATAAATGAAGAAGCGTAACGCTTCGTTATTGTGCCAGGTATTTCAACCATGAAAGTGTGGCGCTTTGCTGATCGTCTAGTCGTACGGTGATGGAAAGGTGATGGGGCTCCACAGAGCACACTCTCCATAGTGCAATCTGTAGAATACCGCCAGGCTTGCTACCTCACGTCGATGCGCCAGACTTTGAAGCTTACTCTTTACCAGAGTGTCATCCCCAATGAGCCTGATAGCACGTCTCTCATTTGAATCCAAAGACTCGAGCTGATACTTGGCAGAACCGTCCCAGAGGTGGCAGCAGTACTCCATACAAGATCGGACCTGTGCTTGATAAAGATTCAAAAGCTGTCCCGGTGTGAAGTACCGCCTAACCTTAGACAAAATACCAAGTTTTTTTTGCAGCTACCTTGGCTTTGGATTCAATATAAGACCCAAAATTCAGGTTTGATGTGAGTTCGACACCCAAAAGCTCCAAATGGATCCAGTGAGACGTAGGTCCATTTCTCTTACTTTGATGATATGCTTGTTTGATAAACATAATTGTCTATATGTGTAACTAACCTGTCATCATCAAAGAGTACAATCTCCAAGGACTTCACGGAGAGATCCGATTCGGTGATTCCAAAGAAGTGGAGGGTTTCGTTGAACTCTGGGTTCTTGGTCTTATGAACTGTCTTTGTTCTCAGTCTGTTTGAATAGGTCCCTTCTGAAATTAGAAACATACATTAAATATAAATATGACCGATTAACGCAGGAATCACAAGAGTAGCGCGTACACGAGGAAACTTACAAAGTGAGTTCACATGGGCTAAAAAGTTAGATGACGATACAATGAATAGCTTCATCATTTCCTAAATTTCAAAAAAGTGTTTTTTCCATTGGCCGTAACATATGTTTTTTTTACCTGAGTGCGGCGAAGCAAGGCAAGGGTAATGAGCTTAAGTTTGTCACGAGGCGGTCCTAGGGTTTGTTCCACTAGCCCAGGGACCAAACCTCAGTGGACAACATAAAATAACAGGAACAATTAGGAGCATTCGGAGATGTTCATAAACAACGGCTTCACCTTCATGGACACGTTGTAGCAGAAGATGAACATGTACAGAGATAGCTGGCCTATCAGCAATGCTTGCAGGACTCTGCTAGTCGAGCTGGACCTTCCTTACTGAACACGAACACGCCCCAAGCTAGAAGTCAGCTTTTTGGTGGGCATTCTATTGGCCGTTATTTTAGGTAGGTGGTATTTAAGCAGTAACTTAAACTGCCAGACCTATAGGTAGATAAAATAATAATTTATTTACCACTTTTTATCAGATATTTTGTAAAAACATGGACATGAGCCAAATGCATGAATGACAAAGTAGGAATGACAGGTTATTTCAATTTAGAATTAATATAGACAAACTATCAAATGAGTATGATTATGATGAAAGAGGTTTGACATCGTCACAAGTTGAGTTTATTATGTGGTTATGTGGATGTTCCACCATAGCGTCGACGTACTATTTTTTTGTCTATGTTAACTACTTATTGTATAATAATTTTTAGTACATACTATGTATTCATTCCTATGTTTAATAAATAAATATATTTCTATTTGTCCGATTTTGACAAGCGAGGTATCAATCGATTCGTTTTCAGGTAGGTATAGAGTTTCATAAGCTATATATTTTTAACCGACAACGCGAAGCAAAAGAAGGGTTATGTGCTCAAACAAAAACTGGTCCCATTTTAACAAGCGAGGTATCAATCGATTCGCCTTCATCAAAAGTGTCATAGGCTATTTTTTACCCGACCGTAGGCGGGTTTTAGTTTTTGTACTTATGTCTTGTTTGCCGGTCAGCAAGTCGTTTGTTCTTACAGGGTCGGATTCGCTAATGGTCGGATTCTCATTTCGCCGGATTCAGTAGCGACAATAACATAGATATATAATATAGCTAAGCGACGTTCCGGCCAAAAATGGGTTCTAGATAGGAGTATATGTATTAGTTATTCTATGTAACGTTAATACAAGTAGTTCAATAAATGACTTATTATTTTAATAAAATGTTGCAGAAAGCAATAAAATAATATAATTTTATAAATATTGTGACACTGACTGATGTACATTGTACGTAAACCAGTCCGACCCTACTCTTTCTTGATGACGTCAATTCGAAGACTGGACGAGATGGCTCTAATCGATCAGACCGCCCATTGCCCGCAAGCGATATTTATTGTACCGTACATTTTATTAAAAACTAGCTTATTCCCGCGACTTCGCACGCGTGGTCATTTCTGTAGGTTAAAAGTACTCTTTGTGCTATTCCAGGACCTAAAATACCAATATAACAACATTTGATCAAAATTCCTTCAGCCGTCAAAAATATTTTTATCGATTGCTCGGCTTCTACTCATCGGATTGAGATATAAAGTACCCCAGTTTTTAATTCAAAACATAAGCTATCCAACAGTGAAAACCGCATCGCAATCGGTCTAGTAATTTTTACTTTATACCCGAACAAACATACAGACAGACAAACAGACAGACACGAATTTTTAAAATGTTATATTCTTGTTCAGTAGCTTATTTTATGTACCTTAGACCATTTATTTTTTAATTATCTCCTTTGTACAGACTTTTTCGTTCCTATTGCTTTATTATAAGTATAAATAGATAATGTACTAATTTTGAAGTCAGATTTTTAACCCCCGAACTTGAAAAGAGAGGGGTGTTAAAAGTTTAGGGTATATATATATCATTGTATGTATGTCTGTGGCATCGAAGCTCGCAAACAAATGGATGTGTTTTTTTCTATTTAAAGCTGATGTGATCGAGATGGTTCTAGCTATAATTGGGGGGTCGTAGCTACCAAACGAATGGACCGATTTTGATGCGATTTTTACGTTTGAAAGCTGATGCTTCTTATAATGGGCGGTCAGGGGTTATATAAACTTTTAATTTGTGCTTGTTAAACATTCTCACCTATGGGCAAAACTTCTAATCTACAAAACGGGTCCGACAAGCCAGTCATATCCATGCCGATGAGCCCCCTCGCCCGTAACACCGTAACCGCCAACGAAGACGTCGCATTCTCGTACGCCAGCCTGATCTCCAAGGTCCCGAACCCCGCATCAGGTATCGCCGGAGCTCTCTCTACTTGAGTCGTAGGCTTTAAGTCTTTTCTAGTGTTTCGGAGACTGTATGCACTGCCTTTGCTGCCGGTCCGCTTTAGGGCTCCCAAGGGCCGCTGGTTCAGACTGTCTGTTCGGTGGAGACTGAGGCCACTGACGCCGTGGGTCAAGATCTCGGTCTCACTCCATTCGTAGTGAGTTTCCTGAAATAGAAAGACAGCGGTGGTCAGATGGTTCGACAAGGGTAATTGGAAGGCAATGTCTAAATGTTGCCTTAGCTAGTTTATTTCAACAAGACTTAGGTCTAAACCTAAGTCTAGTCTAAGTCTTGTTTCATTCATTCAACAAGACTTAGGTCTAAACCTAAGTCTTGTACCTAAGTCTTGTACCAAAGTCTTGTGCCTAAGTCTTGTGCCTAAGTCTTGTGCCTAAGTCTTGTGCCTAAGTCTTGTGCCTAAGTCTTGTGCCTAAGTCTTGTGCCTAAGTCTTGTGCCTAAGTCTTGTGCCTAAGTCTTGTGCCTAAGTCTTGTGCCTAAGTCTTGTGCCTAAGTCTTGTGCCTAAGTCTTGTGCCTAAGTCTTGTGCCTAAGTCTTGTGCCTAAGTCTTGTGCCTAAGTCTTGTGCCTAAGTCTTGCCTAAGTCTTGTACCTAAGTCTGGTACCTAAGTCTTGTACCTAAGTCTTGTACCTAAGTCTTGTACCTAAGTCTTGTACCTAAGTCTTGTACCTAAGTCTTGTACCTAAGTCTTGTACCTAAGTCTTGTACCTAAGTCTTGTACCTAAGTCTTGTACCTAAGTCTTGTACCTAAGTCTTGTACCTAAGTCTTGTACCTAAGTCTTGTACCTAAGTCTTGTACCTAAGTCTTGTACCTAAGTCTTGTGCCTAAGTCTTGTGCCTAAGTCTTGTACCTAAGTCTTGTTAAAACAAACAAGTTGTGCGCGCGGTAAAAAAACATGGTTTATTTTTGGCGCGGTACCCTTACTATATTTCTAAAATAAAAGTAGCCTAAGTTACTCATTATAACATCAGCTATTTGCCAGTGAAAGTCCCGTCAAAATCGGTAAAGCCGTTTCGAAAATTAGGCGGAACAAACAGACAGTTTTTTATTTTTTATTTGTTTCGTAAATACTTTCATACGAGTATGCATTCAGTAAATAGCTGTTATTTTGAGATTACAAACAGACACTTTAATTTTATTTATTTGTATAGAGTATAGTTAAATATTGTAAGTGTAATAACCCTGAAGCTTTTAGTACATAGTTGTGATTAAATACGGGCGCGTTATCGCAGAAGGTCCAGATATTTCTGTATGTGCTAGATGGGCCCGCGGCTGCACAAGCGTGAACATGTCTCTAGGTTAAAAGTACTCTATTTGCTATACCACGACCTAAAATACGAGCGTTTCCGCATGCTCCTACTGGGTTTTCCTACTAGTAGGATTAATATATCCTTATGCCCCTTTTGTATACCAACATTTGATACATACCAATATACCAACATTTGATTAAAATTTCTTCAGCCGTCATTTTTTTTAAATCTATTGCTTCTACTCATTGGACTTGGATAGCAAGTACTCCAGTTTTAAGTCAAACACTAAGCTATCCAATAGTGAAAACCACATCGCAATCGGTCCAGTAGTTTTTACGTGATGCGCGAAAAAACATACAGACAAGCAGACAGGCACGATTTTTTTCAATGTTATATTCTTGTTCAGTAGCTTATTTTTAGGTACCCTAGACCGTTTTTTAAAAATTATTTTCTTTGTTCAGATTTTTTCGTACTTATTGCTTTATTATAAGTATATACTAGCTATACCCGCGGCTTTACCAGCGTGATCATTTCATGTAAAAGTAGATATACGTGTTATTCCAGGACCAAAAGTGCCTATTATGTACAATATACTACAAATCTTCAAAATTCGTTCAGCCGGCATATAGTTTTTATTGATTGCTCGGCTTCTACTCATCGGATTTAGATACCAAGTACACTAGTTTTTAAGTCAATCTTAAGCTATCCAACAGTGAAACCGCACCGCAATCAGTCCAGTAGTTTTTACTCCACCATTAATTTTAATTAAAAAAACCGCGGGTCTAAAAGGGGTAATATAAACGTGGTAAAAAACAGGGGCGAAACGTCTGTAAAAACAAATACTCATAGATGGTTATAATTATCAATAGTGTTGTATAAAGTAAGATACTTGGTATACAACAACAACACTAATCTCATGTTGCACTAAGTTATTTATAATTATCAATAGTGTTGTATAAAGTTAGATACTTGGTATACAACAACAACACTAATCTCATGTTGCACTAAGTTATTTATAATTATCAATAGTGTTGTATAAAGTTAGATACTTGGTATACAACAACAACACTAATCTCATGTTGCACAAAGTTATTTATTAATAGTGTTGTATAAAGTTAGATACTTGGTATACAACACCAACACTAATCTCATGTTGCACTAAGTTATTTATAATTATCAATAGTGTTGTATAAAGTTAGATACTTGGTATACAACAACACTAATCTCATGTTGCACAAAGTTATTTATTAATAGTGTTGTATAAAGTTAGATACTTGGTATACAACAACAAAACTAATCTCATGTTGTACTAAGTTATTTATAATTATCAATAGTGTTGTATAAAGTTAGATACTTGGTATACAACAACACTAATCTCATGTTGCACTAAGTTATTTATAATTATCAATAGTGTTGTATAAAGTTAGATACTTGGTATACAGCAACAACACTAATCTCATGTTGCATTAAGTTATTTATAATTATCAATAGTATTGTATAAAGTTAGATACTTGGTATACAACAACAACACTAATCTCATGTTGCACTAAGTTATTTATAATTATCAATAGTGTTGTATAAAGTTAGATACTTGGTATACAGCAACAACACTAATCTCATGTAGCACTAAGTTATTTATAATTATCAATAGTGTTGTATAAAGTAAGATACTTGGTATACAACAACAACACTAATCTCATGTTGCACTAAGTTATTTATAATTATCAATAGTGTTGTATAAAGTTAGATACTTGGTATACAACAACAACACTAATCTCATGTTGCACAAAGTTATTTATTAATAGTGTTGTATAAAGTTAGATACTTGGTATACAACACCAACACTAATCTCATGTTGCACTAAGTTATTTATAATTATCAATAGTGTTGTATAAAGTTAGATACTTGGTATACAACAACACTAATCTCATGTTGCACAAAGTTATTTATTAATAGTGTTGTATAAAGTTAGATACTTGGTATACAACAACAAAACTAATCTCATGTTGTACTAAGTTATTTATAATTATCAATAGTGTTGTATAAAGTTAGATACTTGGTATACAACAACACTAATCTCATGTTGCACTAAGTTATTTATAATTATCAATAGTGTTGTATAAAGTTAGATACTTGGTATACAGCAACAACACTAATCTCATGTTGCATTAAGTTATTTATAATTATCAATAGTATTGTATAAAGTTAGATACTTGGTATACAACAACAACACTAATCTCATGTTGCACTAAGTTATTTATAATTATCAATAGTGTTGTATAAAGTTAGATACTTGGTATACAGCAACAACACTAATCTCATGTAGCACTAAGTTATTTATAATTATCAATAGTGTTATATAAAGTTAGATACTTGGTATACAACAACAACACTAATCTCATGTTGCACTAAGTTATTTATTTATTTTTCAATTAGTCTCACCTACCACAGAAATCCATTGAAATCGAATACTATCTATCAATCGAATGCTTCAGAATTTTCCACAACAGCTTTATTAAAGTACCTACGTAGAGCCTTTCATAAGTCGTTAGTGAAGTTCTCTCGATATTGCTTTATATTGGCGCTCACAAATTGACTGAGCCTCAATTAATGGGAAATCAATACAATAAATTGCGTCCAGCGATCACTGGCAATAATAAAAAGCTATTAGGTCTCTCACAATAAGGTTTAAAAAAAGACGGAGACCACACCGCCAAACAAACAAGTGAAGCAAATGGCAGCTGCGTATGTGTGCGTGAGTGGATAACCTGTGGTTAATACACGATTCCGTAACAAAATAATGCACTATTTTTGATTTTTCGTGAGAACTTAACAGATATAACACGACTTATAAGGTCGACATCTTGCCGAGATGTGGCGGCCGTTCGGCATCACATAGTGTGTGTGCGTGAGGCTTGCGCTTACGAGAGGATCGGCATATGTTGAGTGTTTCACTTTCAATTGGGGGTGTGGTCTCCGTACTTTTTAAACATTATTGGTCTCTCATTGTGCTCCCCCCTGCAGCTTTTATGGAGCAATTAATTATAAAAAAGTAACCTACTGATATGGACGAAATAAATAGGTAGGTACTTATCTACCCAAAAACAAGACATGACTTCAATAACTAAAACCCGTCTACGGTCGGGTGAAACCGTATGAGTGACGTATCAATCGATTCGTCTTCATCGCAAGTGTCATAGGTTATGTTTTACTTGCCTACGGCGAAGACCTATCTACCCAAAAACAAGACATAACCTTAATAACTAAAACCCGTCTACGGTCGGGTAAAACCGTATGAGTGAGGTATCAATCGATTCTTCTTCATTGCAAGTGCCATAGGCTATGTTTTACTTGACTACGGCGAAGACCTATCTACCCAAAAACAAGACATAACCTTAATAACTAAAACCCGTCTACGGTCGGGTAAAACCGTATGAGTGAGGTATCAATCGATTCTTCTTCATCGCAAGTGCCATAGGCTATGTTTTACTTGCCTACGGCGAAGACCTATCTACCCAAAAACAAGACATAACTTCAATAACTAAAACCCGTCTACGGTCGGTTAAAACCGTATGAGTGACGTATCAATCGATTCGTTTTCATCGCAAGTGCCATAGGCTATGTTTTAATTGACTACGGCGAAGACCTATCTACCCAAAAACAAGACATAACTTCAATAACTAAAACCCGTCTACGGTCGGGTAAACCCGTATGAGTGACGTATCAATCGATTGGTCTTCATCGCAAGTGCCATAGGCTATGTTTTACTTGACTACGGCGAAGACCTATCTACCCAAAAACAAGACATAACTTCAATAACTAAAACCCGTCTACGGTCGGGTAAACCCGTATGAGTGACGTATCAATCGATTCGTCTTCATCGCAAGTGCCATAGGCTATGTTTTACTTGCCTACGGCGAAGACCTATCTACCCAAAAACAAGACATAACTTCAATAACTAAAACCCGTCTACGGTCGGTTAAAACCGTATGAGTGACATATCAATCGATTCGTCTTCATCGCAAGTGTCATAGGCTATGTTTTACTTGCCTACGGCGAAGACCTATCTACCCAAAAACAAGACATAACTTCAATAACTAAAACCCGTCTACGGTCGGTTAAAACCGTATGAGTGACGTATCAATCGATTCGTCTTCATCGCAAGTGCCATAGGTTATGTTTTACTTGCCTACGGCGAAGACCTATCTACCCAAAAACAAGACATAACTTCAATAACTAAAACCCGTCTACGGTCGGGTAAACCCGTATGAGTGACGTATCAATCGATTCGTCTTCATCGCAAGTGCCATAAGCTATGTTTTACTTGCCAACGGCGAAGACCTATCTACCCAAAAACAAGACATAACCTTAATAACTAAAACCCGTCTACGGTCGGGTAAAACCGTATGAGTGACGTATCAATCGATTCGTCTTCATCGCAAGTGCCATAGGCTATGTTTTACTTGACTACGGCGAAGACCTATCTACCCAAAAACAAGACATAACCTTAATAACTAAAACCCGTCTACGGTCGGGTAAAACCGTACGAGTGAGGTATCAATCGATTCGTCTTCATCGCAAGTGCCATATGCTATGTTTTACTTGCCTACGGCGAAGACCTATCTACCCAAAAACAAGACATAACCTTAATAACTAAAACCCGTCTACGGTCGGGTAAAACCGTATGAGTGAGGTATCAATCGATTCTTCTTCATCGCAAGTGTCATAGGCTATGTTTTACTTGACTACGGCGAAGACCTATCTACCCAAAAACAAGACATAACCTTAATAACTAAAACCCGTCTACGGTCGGGTAAAACCGTATGAGTGAGGTATCAATCGATTCTTCTTCATCGCAAGTGTCATATGCTATATTTTACTTGACTACGGCGAAGACCTATCTACCCAAAACAAGACATAACTTCAAAAACTAAAACCGGTCTACGGTCGGGTAAAACCGTATGAGTGAGGTATCAATCGATTCGTCTTCATCGCAAGTGTCATAAGCTATGTTTTACTTGCCTACGGCGAAGACCTATCTACCCAAAAACAAGACAAAACTTCAATAACTAAAACCGGTCTACGGTCGGGTAAAACCGTATGAGTGAGGTATCAATCGATTCTTCTTCATCGCAAGTGTCATATGCTATGTTTTACTTGCCTACGGCGAAGACCTATCTACCCAAAAACAAGAAATAACTTCAAAAACTAAAACCCATTTACGGTCGGGTAAACCCGTATGAGTGACGTATCAATCGATTCGTCTTCATCGCAAGTGTCATATGCTATGTTTTACTTGACTACGGCGAAGCCCTGTCTACCCAAAAACAAGAAATAACTTCAAAAACTAAAACCCATTTACGGTCGGGTAAACCCGTATGAGTGACGTATCAATCGATTCGTCTTCATCGCAAGTGTCATATGCTATGTTTTACTTGACTACGGCGAAGCCCTATCTACCCAAAAACAAGAAATAACTTCAAAAACTAAAACCCATTTACGGTCGGGTAAACCCGTATGAGTGACGTATCAATCGATTCGTCTTCATCGCAAGTGTCATAGGCTATGTTTTACTTGACTACGGCGAAGCCCTATCTTCCCAAAAACAAGACATAACTTCAAAAACTAAAACCGGTCTACGGTCGGGTAAAACCGTATGAGTGAGGTATCAATCGATTCGTCTTCATCGCAAGTGTCATATGCTATGTTTTACTTGACTACGGCGAAGCCCTATCTTCCCAAAAACAAGACATAACTTCAAAAACTAAAACCCGTCTACGGTCAGGTAAAACCGTATGAGTGAGATATCAATCGATTCGTCTTCATCGCAAGTGTCATAGGCTATGTTTTACTTGACTACGGCGAAGCCCTATCTTCCCAAAAACAAGACATAACTTCAAAAACTAAAACCGGTCTACGGTCGGGTAAAACCGTATGAGTGAGGTATCAATCGATTCGTCTTCATCGCAAGTGTCATATGCTATGTTTTACTTGACTACGGCGAAGCCCTATCTACCCAAAAACAAGACATAACTTCAAAAACTAAAACCGGTCTACGGTCGGGTAAAACCGTATGAGTGAGGTATCAATCGATTCGTCTTCATCGCAAGTGCCATAGGCTATGTTTTACTTGCCTACGGCGAAGACCTATCTACCCAAAAACAAGACATAACTTCAAAAACTAAAACCGGTCTACGGTCGGGTAAAACCGTATGAGTGAGGTATCAATCGATTCGTCTTCATCGCAAGTGTCATAGGCTTTTTTTTACCCGACTACAGAGAAGCATAGCGGCGGCTCAAACTAAAAACTATAAAATAAAATATAGGTAAGTTCATAAACTAAAACCCGACTTCGGTCTTAGTGGACTAAAAAGACACAAACGCGAGTGCGCCTTACTTGGTTTAATACTGGTAACATTATATTGCACTCCTATGGCTCTAAGTCTAAAGTTTTAAATTTCTAAAACGTTTGAAAATTCTTGTTTGTGCCTTTTAAGTTACTACAATATAGACCATAGCCGTAATCGGGTTATCTTATACTTTATTCTGCCAATATTACATTTATGAGTTTTCTACATCAAGTGTGCTATCCTATAGCAGAAAGCAGTCAGTAATTCGAGATAACTGATACGCAAATCTGACGCTGGCAGTGTCTCAGTCACTTCTCATAAGTGGACGTTTTTCTTAACGACGATGGATGACCAAGTTTCGCATATGAAACTTGCTTTGGAAACTTCCATGTCAATTTATCATATTGTTAGCATTATTTTTGCTCAGATCACGATATTTTTGCTCAGATCACGATAGTTTGTAGGTAATAATGCAGAGGTTATTTTATTAGATGTAGGAAAAGTATCTACACATTATATTTGTTTCGAGTGTACCCATATTTCGTCTTTCAAAAAACATGAGGTCGATGTTGAAGAATTTTGTTTAACTGCATTATGGGATTAAAAATAAACAATCAGACAAAACACATTAAAAAAAATAGTTGGTCTCGATCGACTGTATTTCCCAAAAGAAATAATACTTTTCCAGAGCAGGTCGCTCACCTCATGGTAAGCGTCACGCCTGCCCAAAACAGTTGCACATAGAACCTTGGTTACAAAATCTTGCGCGTCACTGCACTGCCCTCGTCACCCTGTGACTTTGGTTGTTAACTCTCAATGCCCAATATAGTTGGTTAATAATCAACTGTTTGTTTGTCGTATGGGGTAGTGCTGGCTTGGGCTCTGATGTTAAAGTTTATCAGGCCACCCGAGAGCCTCTGACATTGCTTAACGACTGCTATTAATCAATAGCAGCCGGGACCGAAAGCTTAACGTGCCCTCTGAAGCACGGAGCGATGGCAATCCGGCGGAAATTTATCCAGTGCGAGATATCGAGTGTCAACGAGTTAAGATGAAAAGTCATTGTTGAAGACTGTAGAGCCGAGGACCGAACCCGGTATCGTTAGATCCTAACGCACACTTGTATACCTACAGGCTAACACTATTAATAACATAATCAACTGTGCCATTCATGGCACAGTTGATTATGTTATTAATAGGCTGTCAGGCTGCCTTCAGGCTGTCTTGAATCGAAAAAGATGATTATTTTATGTTTAATTCATTTACCCCCTACATGAGTAGTCCACAAAGAAGTTAGACCTCGTCACCCCTTACAGGGTGTCAGAGTGTTCCAGATAAAAGATGACGCACGTCTGACACAGATAGACGTCCCAGCTGCCTGTCTATTGTTATTATTAATGGATCATTCTCCCGAGGACAGTGATCACATTTCACGGTCGTAAAAATGATTTACGAAACATACTCGTGCTGTATACGGTTTGACGTATTTACACACAAGACAAATAAATGAATACAATACAATACGTGTTTATCCCTGGGTTTACAAAATAATGGACTTACAATATGGGTATCTTAATTGAAGGCCTTGATGAGCACAGTCCAACAATATAATATAATTTATTGGCATAAAAACGTTTTAGTTCGTTTTTGGCAGGGCAGTCGTGTTTTTGCTCATACTTCGATGATGTACATGTTTGCAATTATTGTACGATATAGTTCGCAGAACCGACAACCACTGGGGAATAAAGGTTCTTGAATGGCGACCACGAACTAGCAAGCGAAGTGTGGAGAGAACCCCCACACGATGGACCGACGACATTGTAGCCATCGCAGGAAGTCGATGGATGGAGGTGGCACACGATCGCTCGTCATGGCACTCTTTGGGGGAGGCCTATGTTCAGCAGTGGACTTCTAAAGGCTGACATGATGATGATGATGATGATATTTAAAAAAAACTGTTTAGTGTTCTGTTCAGTAATATTATGTGGTATTATTTAGGATTTATTCAATTACTAGTTTTCCCGCCCGCGACATCTTAGTTTCTTCTAGGATATTAAAAACCAATACAAAATAGGTGCTCTAATGTCCAATGCTCTTGAAGTTTTTTGACAGACTTGTTATTTCTTTTCCATGGCAACCACATACCATTATAATATATCTATAGGGTATAAGCTATGTCCATTTTAAATTTAATTAATATCCTTCCAGCCGTTATCGCGTGAAAGTTCCACAAACAAACAAACAAATAGACAACGTTTCACTTTTATATATTGGTATGGATTAATTATACCGATATATCGCCCCTATGGAGACTAAGACCGCATCAATACCTACATATAACCGATTATGCTGAAGGGCGGCGCACTTATGACATGCATACATTTATCAGCTGTGTTTGCAGTGACTGGTACCGATTTACTGTAATTTTGTTTTTCCCCGGCAACTGAGACATGTACATTATAATATACTAGTTTTCCCGCCCGCGACTTCCTACACGCAGACTACTGTTATAGCGAAAAAAAGCATCTTAGTTTCTTCTAGGATATTAAAAACCAGTGCAAAAGTAGATATAGCACAAATGCTTTTCTTGTTTTTTGACAGACTCATTATTTCGTTTCCATGGCAACCACAGACCATTCTGTGACGGCAATCGTTCCTTACAGTAAGTAATCAACATTTTCTTTTTTTTCCGTGGAAATTTTCAATTTTCTGGATTAAAAAGTATCCTATGTTTTATTCCGGGGTTTAAGCTATCTTCATTCTAAATTTCATAAAAATCTGCTCAGCCGTTATCGCGTGAAAGCTCCCCAAACAAACAAACAAACAGATAACGTTTCACTTTTATATATTGGTATGGATAGTCTACACTAATATTATAAAGAGGAAAGATTCGATTGATTGTTTGTTTGTTTGTAATGGATAAACTCAAAAAATACAGACCCGATTTTAAAAATTCTGTCACATAAAGAAAGCTAAATTATCAGCGAGTAACACAAGCAGGATTTTATTTTTCTAAAAGTTAGAGTTCCCTTCGAAAATTGCAATAATGAAACCCGAGGTATCAAATTTTGCAAAAAAACTCCATTACTTTGTGTCACAAACCAAAGAGTATATAAATACTACGTAAGATTACAAACTAAGAAGGAAATACGGGTCTTTGTATATGGAACGTTGCCATGGAAACGAAATCACAGAACATCTAATAATCATTGACGTAGGAAATGCTATATGCTAATAATACAGTCTATAAATCTATAATCACATATCTATTATATAATATTATATATCTATTATACAATATATATATCTATATATAAGTCTATATATCTACCTGTGCGAAGCCGGGGCGGGTCGCTAGTCCTGTATATATGTACTGTGGCTGAAATCTCTATGATGTTTACCTCTAATTACAAATGGGGTTTCGTTATATTTATTCATAACTAGCTTTCGCCCGCGACGTCATCCGCGCGAACTACAGTTTATCGCGAAAAAACATCCAATGTTCATCTAGGATATGTAAAACCAATGCAAAAGTATAGCACCAACGCTCTTGATGTTTTTTGACAGACTTGTTATTATTTCGTCTCCACGGTAACATGTCATTCCGTTCCTTACAGCGAGTAATCGTAATTTTTCCCGTGGCTACTAACCATCTTCCGGGATACAAAGTATCCTATGTTGGAACACATAGGATACCAACCAATTGGTATATTGTACAATACCTATTTACAAACTTTAATAAATATCGGATCCGTAGTTTTGGCGTGACATCTGCCCAATTTCACTTTTATATATTGGTGTGACGTCATCGTAACCCCAACATAGCGAAGGTTATTTGTGATATATGACTAATGCTCATAGTTGGTGGCATTGAGAGATTTGGTTCAGCGTACGGAGCCGCCTTGGCAACCAGAAGGAAAGCTTGTAGCAGAGCTATACAACAAATCTTGCCTTCTATTAAAAAACCCTTCATTGTACACAAGCAGCTTACACGTAATTGCACACCACCCGCGGGGCTTTCGCAATCATCCCACCCCACCGGCCTGATTTTGACGCAGTCATATCGCCTGCTTTTAAGTAAACGTTGTTGACAAGCAACATGGAAACGGCTTTGTGGAAAAAACGTGGATTAAGCTTTATATTTACGTCTATTTTCCTTTGTTTGTTGAAACGATTTGTCTTTGAAGACAGTTTTTAGATCTCTGTAATAGAATTAGCCCCCAACCAATCACAAAATTATTAAACCATTCGAGTGCCCTTTTAAAATATACAACATGTAAATACTTACAATGTAAATTCGTATCGCATCGTATTGTGATGCACGTATCGTATTTCATTTGGCTATCGCGAAATCATAAACCTCCCAATCCAGGCGGATTGAGAAGAATTAATTAAAATCAAGAAAAATGACAGCAAAACGGACAAAATTCCTCTTTTGTTTTTCGAGGTCACTTCTATACTTATAATAAAGCAATAGGAAAAAGTCTGCACAAAGAAGATAATTAAAAAATAAATTGTCTAAGGTACATAAAATAAGCTACTGAACAAGAATATAACATTTTAAAAATTCGTGTCTGTCTTTTTGTCTGTCTGTATGTTTGTTCGCGCATCACGTAAAAACTACTGGACCGATTGCGATGCTGTTCCAATGTTGGATAGCTTATGTATTGATTTAAAAACTGGGGTACTTTATATCTCAATCCGATGGGGAGAAGTCGAGCAATCGATAAAAATAATTTTGACGGCTTAAGGAATTTTGATTAAATGTTGGTATATTGGTATTTTAGGTCCTGGAATAGCACAAAGAGTTCTTTGAACCTACAGAAATGACCACGCGGGTGAAGCCGCGAACATCAGGTAGTACCTAATAAAGCAGTACGTAAGTAGGTAACAAAAAAAAACCTGTACAAAGAAGATTCTATAATAGAATATATAAGGGCGAAATCATTTGCTTTCGCCCCCGACTTCGTCCGCGCGGACTACAGTTTATCGCGAAAAAAGCAACCTATGTTCTTCTAGGATATTAAAAACCATGTAAAACTATAGCAGCAACGTTCTTGATGTTTTTTGACAGACTTGTCATTATTTCGTTTCCATGGCAACCGTTCTTTACAGTGAGTAATCGACATTTTCCAGTTTTCCCGTGGAAACTGACCATTTTCTGGGATAAAAAGTATGCCATGTTTTATTCGAGGGTATAAACTATCTCCATTCCAAATTTCATCAAAATCCGTTCAGCTGTTTTCGCGTGGAAGGTCGACAAACACATTCTCTCCACTTGAACCCCTTCTTGTTCAGTAGAAAGAGAATGTATGTCTGTCTGTTCGCGCATCAATTGTAAACTACTGGCACAGAATAAATAATAGTGCCATAAACCAACTGGACCATTCAAATACGGTTTTAACTGTTTTGACATAAAAACTGATGAAGCCGAGCAATCGATAAAAAACTATTTGACGGCTGAACAAAATTTGGTACATTGTACTCTATAGGTACTTTTAATAACACGACACTATCCGCGGCACACAGCTAGTTGTTTAATAACTTATTTGAAACTAGCAGTTACCGCAGCTTTGACCGCGTGGTCTTTATATATAAAAGTAGCCCATACGTGTACGTGGTAATCTAGGACCAAAGTACCTATAAAGTACAATAATATGCTACATAAATCTTCAAAATTAGTTCAGCCGTCAAATAGTTTTTTTATCGATTGCTTTAATCATCGGATTAAGATACCAAGTACCCTAGTTTTTAAGTCAAACCCTAAGCTATACAACAGTGAAAACCGCATCCCAATCGGCCTAGTAGTTTAGTATACGTGATGCGCGTTTTTAAATTATCTTCATTGTACAGTTTTTTTTCGTACGTACTGTTTTATTATAAGTAATAGATAGATAGATGCCGTTTTTTTACTAGACGTAGGCACCTTTTTTTTTTTTTTTTTTTTTTTTTTTTTAGAAAGGATATGTGCTGTTGGTCTATAACTGACCTCTACAGCGTCACCGGACGGTGGGGCGGGCGCAAAAGCGCTCCGCCGCAATGCGTGACGCAGAAGGCGCACGCCAAAGTTAAGTTTTTGGCCACTTGCTCAAGGGCACCCAGGGGGTACGAACCTCGGCTTGGACAGTTGCCATTGATTACTTGGGGAGTATCGAACTAAACTTGGGGAGTATCGAACTAATCGTAGGCACCTAAACATATTATGATCCAGTGCAGTCAAGTGGCATCTGATTCCAGACCATTTTTTTTAGGAATTAATATGCTGTTGGTCTATAAATGTCCTCTACAGCGTCATCGGTGGGGCGGGTGCGAGAGCGCCCTCCCAAGATAACGCTCCGCCGCGCCGCAAGAGTCCTATCACAGTGTCACATGACTTAGATGCTTTTTTGGTGCCTCGTGTCGGTTTTCCCGCGACGTTTTTGTTCATCTTTTTGTTCGATTGCAAATAGATAACCCTCTTGTTTATTATCTATTGATTCTATTTTTAGTATAAAACGACGCAGTTCTACACCGACAAGGTTCTATGCACTATTTGTATTAATTACCCCTATAGAATAGGTAATACATTAACAACCGCAGTTTCCTTGTGCCGGAAAATAAGTTGATGTCTTTTATGGAGAACAAAGCTACTCTAAGCTCTCATATTTAAACTAACACGCGTGGTCATTTCTCTAGGTTAAAAATACTCTAATGTGCCAAGACCTAAAATACCAATATACCAACATTAGATCAAAATTCAGCCTTTAAAAAGTTTTTTATCGATTGCTCGGCTTCTACTTATAGGATTGAGATACAAAGTACCCCAGTTTTTAAGTTTAACCCTAAGCTATCCAACAGTGAAAGTTGCATCGCAATCGGTCTAGTAGTTTGTGAATTGTTGAAAACGTAATAAAACATATTTGATAAAATCAGGCGTTACTTTGCGGAAATCCATATTTAAAATGAACAAAATAGAAAATATGTAGCTTACTTCCGCCAAAATTGTTAGTCAGACAAATGATAAATGGTAAAAATAAACAAAAGTAAAACCCCACGCTAAACAAACCCTACCCAAATTGAACTATTGTAAAATATAAATGAAAAGAAAGCTATGGACTGGAGGACGAAGCAAAAAAAATAATATATTAACTATATAATAGGTACACAATATAAAACCCCCACGCTAACGTGAGTGTGGTAGTAACTATCTGGTGCCCATGATAGATTTTTCATTACGATGTACCTGTGTGTATGTAATGTGAAAAATTTGTGTCGCATCAGATAAAATGTTGATAACTAGTTACGAATACTAATATAAAACGAAAACAGGTTTGAAATATCCAAACAAAATCCTATCATACTTAGAGTTAAGAATAATAAACACAACCCACATTTTGGGCTTTTCGACCCCGTTATCCCAAACCAATTCAGCGATTCTATTTTTATTACCTAACTAGCTAGTTCATGACGTTCAGATCAATGAGTTGAACGGTACCTAATACCTATCGAACAAAGAAGAAAGAAACGTTCATACCCACGTATATAAATACAAACAAACGCTGATTATTCCAAGTTTAATTGAGACTTCGCTTCGCTCAGCCAACTATAATTATTGCTTACTGGAGTTTGCTTACCTACCTGTAACTTTTTTAATTACTTTGTTTTAATGTAGGAAACCTAAGTCATGTATTCATGATTTAACTTAAACAGAGCGAGGTTATTACCTCGCTCTGTTTAAGTTAAATCTTGAGGGAGATGAGACATGTTATAAGTAGGTTAAGTAACATAAATAACTTTTTTAATCAATTTAATAAATATACAAAACTGCTTGAATTACATAAGAACCGTACTGACATAATAAAAACCGAGCAAGTGTGTGTAGGACACGCAAAGACTCAAGCTTCCGAAGCCAGGACCCTAAGCTCCCCAACTGTGAAAATCGCATTGCAATCGGTTCAGTAGTTTTTACCGGCCTACAGCAAAGCAAGGGAAGGGTAATGAGTTTAACAGTCTATGCATGTATGTATGTACTACGTATTTGGGTATAAGGATGTTCCACAATAGTGTCTCCCCTATTGGTTCGATTTTGACAAGCTATGTAGGTGTCAACCGATTCGTCTTCAGGTAGTCTCATAGTTTATTTTTTCCTGTTTATGGAAAGGCAAAGAAAGGGTTATGTGTTAAAAACTAAAAACTTGGTCCAATTTTGACAAGCAAGGTATCAATTGATTCGTCTTCATGTACTTATAGAGTGTCCAAGACTATTTTTTACCATTTTACGACAAGGCAAAGGAAGGGTTATATGTTTAAACTAAAAACTTGGTTTGATTTTGGCAAGCGAGGTATCAATGGATTCCTTTGGATCACAAAAGTGTCATAGGCTATTTTTTTACCCGACCGTAGTAGGGTTATAGTTTTTTAACTTATGTCTTGTTAAGGTTGGATTATGTCTCTCACTTTGGAGTTTGTTCAGCATACATCACAGCATACAGCAGCATACGCGGGCATAGAACGCGTTATCTTGGTCGGCTATATCTCGTAAACTAATAAACAGTGATAATTTTGTTAGTAAATTCGTGTTATGCGCTATTACCTAACACTTTTTAAAATTTTCTCGTAAATTATTTTTTTCTCGTTTTTTTCTCGTTAATTACGAGTCCAAGCAAAATGAGAGTCAATATTTCGTAAACGGAACCAAATAGAAAAAAAACTGTCACAGAATCCTGCATTACAATTCTAAAATACCTATTCAACGAGACCCCTCTCAATGAGGTACAAACAAAATATATGTTTCGGCGTAACTTTTCATGAAGGTATGTGGAAAAAAAAACACCTCACAAGCTCGGAAAGATTCCGTTTGTCATTCGAAATCTGAGTGCAAAAATGCATTTTACCCGCTAGCGTGGAAAGAGTTTTTAAAATTCAAACCTTTCTATAAAATAATTTTCTATACCGACAGCTTCTACCAACATTCTGTGCCGCCAGTCCATGAAAATACATTAATACTTATCTAAATTATATTATTATTCATTTTGATTCGACTCTACTCGTCTGTATTCGACCCTATTCGACCCTAATCGACTCTACACGACTCTACTCGACCCTTTTCGACTTTATTCGACTCTACTTGACTGTACTCGACTCTATTCGAATCTTTTTTACTCTACTCGACTATATTCGACTAAATTCCACTCTATTAGACTCTAATCAACCCTATTCGACCCTACTCGACTCTACCGACTCTATTCATTTCTTTTCGACTCTATTCGACTGTATTCGACTCTATTCGACTCTATATGACTCCATTCGATTCTATTCGATTTGATTCTATTCCATTCGATTAAATTATATTCGATACCATTGGATTCTATTCTATTCGATTATATTATGTTTACACATCTGCCAGATGTCCAGCAACGGCATTTTTATTATTATAAAAACTAATTTAATACATTATTAAAGATGTTTTTGTTGGACTTAGCACTTTCCTCGCTGTAGTGAGGTGAAAAGTTGTGTGTTTCGCACGGCAGCAAAGTTTTTTGCGTCTCGTACTTTTGAAATCCTCGTGCTTATAAATGTCTACAAAAGTGGCAAAACAGATGTTCGGAAGTGGTACATTATCACGAGGAAATTCCAGCAGCCAAGATAGGTATATGCCTCATTTAAAAGCTTATTTACTGGGCTACATTAATTGTAATTTATATTTAATGGAGCATACATTTCTTAAAAAAAAGGGAGAATATTTTACTAGACATGAAGTAGAACAAAACTACCGTCCCCATAAGACGGGTTCAAAGAAGCTAGTGGAAAAATTTGGATGCGGATGTATAGGTCACGGTAGCCGAATTGGTAGAGGCATGTGCCGCGCTGTGGCACAGTATGCGAGTTCGAATCTGTCCTTGATCCAAATTTTTTCATTAGAAAGTTATTGTATATGTTTACGCTAAGCAGGCGTTAACTGCTATAAAAAAATCATCAAAATAGAACAAAACTATTAATAGTTAAATATTTAAACGGGACTTAATCGCGCTGAAAACTTAATATTTATTTACCTCGACGTTTCGATCTATTTGCATTGATCGTGGTCGTGGTGAGAGTTTAAATATTTAACTATGTGTTCGAATCGCGAAAGTTTAAAAGTTACAAAAACTATTAATATTTTTCATTCCAATGAGCTTGTGCGTTTTTCATGCATTTTCTGTCTGTCTAACCTACCGGGGGTGCCTTATACACTCGAGAGCAATGAATCCGGGTCACTTAAAAAAACCTATAAATGCCTAAAGAATGCTAGCTTAATGAAAGAATTGTATTTAATAGACAATTAAATACTCCTTAAATTAAGGTATTAAAACTTCTTAATTATTGTAAAGTTATGTCATAAAAAAAAAAATTTGAAAAAGGGAGACTTTCGAAGATGGAACTACGAAATTACTGCATTTGATTTTGCTTTTATTTCTAATCTGTCATTTAAGTGGGTATATAAACCATATTGATAGTGTTCGATATTTATTATTCAAGCTGTAATCATGTCGTTTACACCTGAAGAATGCACAAGAATTCTCACAATGCTCGAAACCCGCCGGAGTCAGCGCGATACAGCCAGAACTGTCGCTGTCAACAGTACAAAGAGTTTTCCAACATTACGATGAAATTGGCTCTAACTTACGCAGACCAGGAACAGGCAGAACCAGGTGTACCACAGCACGAGAAAATCGATACCTGGTGAACACCATGCTTCGTAATCGCTTTCTCACAGGAACTGAACTTACAAATCAGTTTCGACGCCTCGGAGGAAATAATCGCTTGGATCGCATGGACGACGACTTGCTAAAGCTAACTTGAAACCACTTAGACCTGCAAATGGCCCTAAACTGGAGCGTGAGCATCGTTTTTCAAGACTAAGATATGCCCAGAACCACTTAAATTGGACTATTGAAGATTGGTCAAAAGCTATGTTCTCCGACGAATCAAAGTTTATGCTCTACAAGCACGATGGAAGACACAGAGTGTATAGAAGACCAGGAGAAAGATTCAAGCAAGCATGCATCGAAGAAAAAGTAACCTACGGTGGTGGGTCTGTACTTGTGTGGGCCGGAATTTCATCCGAGTGTCGCACAGAACTGGTGTTTATAGAAAACGGTTCTTTAACTAGCGTAAGATATGTGGAAGAAATCCTTAATGAACACGTTGGGCCATTTTTATGGCCAATTTGAGTGAGGATTTTTTATGCATGACAATGCCCGACCTCATACAGGTTGGATTGTGAATGACTACCTTCAAGAGATGAACATTACTCGTATGGAGTGGCCAGCACGCAGCCCGGATATCAACCCGATCGAGCATGTTTGGGACGAGCTAGGGAGATGCGTAAAACAACGAAAGTCTCCCCCAATCATGCTTTGTAAGCTCAAAATTGGTCTCACAGAGGAATGGGAGAATATTCTCCAAAATCGTATAAGGAACTTGGTGTACAGCATGCCAAACCGCGTAAACGCATTAATGGAAGCAAGAGGAGGCAATACAAAGTATTAAAATTCAAGAAAATCGTAATGTTGTTCAAAATATCATATTTCCTATTTTTGTTTTAAAGCGAGATCAACAGTTTTTTCTTTATGTAATTTATAGTAAATAAAATTTATTGATTCATAAATTTTATTACTTTCTTTTAAGGGGTATTATATTGTATATTACACACAATTTATTTCATTAAGCTAGCATCCTTAGTTTCCGAGATTTATAGGTTTCTTTAAGTGACCCGGATTCATTGCACGAGTGTATTTGTGTGCACAATAGAGTTATACCTACTTAGGAACTTCTGTAACTAACCAATAGCTTACAAAATGCTGTATTTGTTGGTGGTAGGTGCTACTGAAGAGCTACATTTTTTTAAGCTACTGAAAGAGAATAAACCATTTTTTAAATTGGTGTCTGTCTGTTTGTCTGTTCACGTATCACGTAAAAACTACTGGAACGATTGCGATGCGGTCATCACTCTAGGATTGTTAAGGTTTGACTAAAAAACTGGTGTACTTATTATCTCAATCCGATCCGATGAGAAAAGGCCGAGCAATCGGTAAAAACTTTTTGACGGCTGAAGGAATTTTGTTTAAATGTTGGTTTATTGGTATTTTAGGTCTTGGAATAGTAATAGAGTTAATAGTAATAGAGTTATTTTAACCTAGAGAAATGGCCACGTAGCCGTTGGTACAGCTAGTACGAGTAGTACAATATAAGCTAAATATTTTCTATTTGATCCTTTTTAACTTAATTCAGCAGTACTAGACACTAGGTTCAATTATAATATATTATTATATCAGTTTCCGAAAAGTCCTTACTATAAAATTAACTCTACATTTCACCATACTACATAAGTAATAGTATGAAAATACTAAATGGGCCTGAAACATCCCGTGAAATTGCATAAACAAAGTTTAATGGTGCGTGCAATGGGAGAGTTGGAAGATGGTTGGAAGTTTATACATAGACACCGAGTAAGTAACGTATTTCCATGTACACTATCTTTGTGCAAAATAATTAAATAAATAAATATATAAGGAATGAATTTCTCTTATTTTGAGAGATCCGTACGTCTGAATGAAATAAAACGGAACAAAACCTTGAAACCTTTTTTATTTTTTTTCGTGTGTCTATTAGTCTGTTTGTCCGTCTGTCACAGCCAATTTGCTCCGAATCTAGCGGACCGATTAAGTAGAAATTTGGTATATATAAGAATTTCTGTGACCCAAGCACGGGCGTGTACCGTATATAAATTAATATGGAGGAGGTACTTTTGGGGGCAATTAGAAAAAAACCGGAAGAAACTGTGCCATTTGTTTGTTGTTTTGTTTTGTTTGTTATTATCAAACGAGATGTTCTGCCCTCAGAACAATTTTTTATTATTTTAAAATAGCTAACTATTTTAAAATTTAAATAAATTTTAGTGAAGTTATTTAAGAAAATAGATGAAAATTGTCAATAAAATTTGCTTAATATTTTGAAAAAAAAAAGTTTTATATAGCTGTTTACTTATAGATTACAGAAAACCCTATAAAAAGTCTCATCATCATCATGTCAGCCTTTAGAAGTCCACTGCTGAACATAAGCCTCCCCCAAAGAGCACCATGAAGAGCGATCCTGTGCCACCTCCATCCACCGACTTCCTGCGATGGCTACAATGTCGTCGGTCCATCGTGTGGGGGATCCACACTTCGCTGGCTTGTTCGTGGTCGCCATTCGAGTACCTTTATTCCCCAATGGTTGTCGGTTCTGCGACTTATATGGCCTGCCCATTGCCACTTCAACTTGCAAACTCTGAGAGCTATATCGGTAACCTTCGTTCTTCTACGGATTTCCTCATTTCGGATTCAATCACGTAGTGAAACTCCGAGCATAGCTCTCTCCATTGCGCGCTGCGCAACTCTGAGCTTGTGTATGAGACCAATAGTTAGCGACCACGTCTCAGTCCATTATGTCATCACTGGCAACACGCACTGATTATAAACTTTCGTCTTGAGGATCTGCGGTATCTGCGACGAGGAGATATGGCGTAATTTCCCGAACGCTGCCCATCCGAGTTGGATAAATAAAAAGTCTTAAAATAAAAATAACTTAAAATAAAATAACATGGTAAGCTAGGAATAATAATAAGTAATTAATTATTCGTGAGTAATTATTCGTTCTCTTAATATTGTGAGATAATAAATTCATCGTACGGAACCCTCTCCACGTGAGTTCAACTCGCACTTGTCCGGTTTTAGATCGGGCAAGTACCTACAAAATAATACCTACTAACATAAAACATTCTGAAAACATACAATAATTATAGGTTTATAGGTAGCCACAATGATCTAGACCATTTGGCAGCGC
This sequence comes from Alsophila aescularia, assembly GCA_946251855.1. NCBI lineage: Eukaryota > Metazoa > Arthropoda > Insecta > Lepidoptera > Geometridae > Alsophila > Alsophila aescularia. Next base: position 13,544,287 of record OX276385.1, read on the forward strand.
ACCCAACATCTAGCGACATTGCACCACTGTATAGCAATGCATTGCTAAATAGGTACCAGAATTATGGCTACGTGTGGCGTCGACCCTCATAATTACTTTGGTATGTTTACCTTTGTTTTCTTGTAGCTAATGTTTTCGGTATATTTCGATTGCAAAATATAGAGCAAAATAGAATTAATCATTACTCTGTACTAGATTATGGATGAGGAAAGCTGAAGACCGAGCTCAGTGGCGTGCGTTAGGAGAGGCGTACCTACGTCCAGCCAGTGCCGGATCGAGCAAGCGCGGGGCCCGTAGCAATTTTTTCCGATTTTCGATATCGCTCATGGTTATTGAGTTTTTATCAAAAAGCTACTGAGACCATTTTGTTTGTTTATGTTTATTGTAAATAACAAATGAAAATTTTGAATATCTGAAAAAAAAATACGTCTTTCTAAAAATTAGATTTCGCATCAAATGAGCTATCGCTCATATTTTTGCCACAATTCTAACATTTTTTCGCAGTACTCACTTCTCCAGAAGAACACTCGTGGCTCTCCTTGCTAAAAAATTTGCCAAAAGTTAAAAATAAAATAAATATAAAGATATATATATATATATATATATATATATATATATATATCTTTAGTCAAGCGTAGTCTCTTTTCTCTAGGTTAAAAGTACTATATGTGCTATTCCAGGACCTAAAATACCAATATTTGATCAAAATTTCTTCAGCCGTCTTAAAGTTTTTTCGGCTTCTACTCATCGGATTGAGGTACCAATTGCACCAATATTTACACACCCTAAGCTATCCAACAATGAAAACGGCATCGCAATTAGTTCAGTAGTTTTACGTGATGCGCAAACAAACAAACATACCGACACACAGACACACGATTTTTTAATAGGTTAGGTATATTCTTGTTCAGTAGCTTATTTTAAATACCCTAGACCATTTCATTTTTATTTGTCTTCTTTGTACAGACTTTTTCGTACTTATTGCTTTATTATCAGTATAGATTCATTTCTATAGGTACCCATTGTAAATGAATAGCGCGCGCGACTGACAACAGAATATCGCTGTCAATTAGAAGGGTTGAGATTATTGTAGCGTTATTTTATACTAGTACATAACAACGTTAAACTGTCCTTGGCACAGAGTAGTGTAGGGATATCCTTTCAGAGAAAGCCATTAGATTCTCCCCACAAGTTGTGTCGCAAATAGAACGACCCTGACCGAGTTTGTGGAGGGAAACTCATCCATGGATTGAGGTCCTTTATTTTTTATAATTACTCTGCTAAAGGACGAAACGGGGTTTGACCGGCAGTGGACTGTATGCATAAGTTCAGAAAACAAGGTTCAAATTAATTAACAAAACCTTCTGCGGTCGTTTTTTTTGTTTATGCCTTGGCACTCACTGTCTGTGATGGAAGAAGAAGTTGGTAGATTAACCATATTTTTCTATCTATTATATCTTTCTATCTTTATCTATATGATTACTTTTAATAAAGCAGTAAATACCAAAAAGTCTGTACAATGAATACAGTAAAAATATGTCTTAGGTACGTAAAATAAACTAGGCATTGAACATGTTTTTTTTTAAATCCTTTCTTTCTGTTTGTTTGGATGTTCACGCACACGCAAAAACTACGGGACCAATTGCAATGCGAACAACTGTTGGATAGCTTAGTTATTAACTTAAAAACTAGTGTACTTGGTACCTCAATCCGATGGGTAGAAGCCGAGCAATAGATAAAAAACGATTGATTGATTAAAATTTCTCGCAAAGGGTAAACAATAAGTTTAACTATTATATTGAAAAGCAAGCTTTGGTTAGAGCTTTCTGCCCAGAATCTTTTACGGAACCATAGCCGCTACGGCTAGGGACGTCTACGGCACAGTCTACGGCGTAGACACTGCTACAGATGTAATAGTAATTACACCAGCTCAATCAATATATCTATACTTTTGTTATTCGTTTTTAGCAGTGATTAAGTACAATTTTTTTTTTTTTTTTTTGACTAGGCAATCGTTTTACCATGATCTCACCTGATGGAAAGCGATGATGTGATCGAAGGAAAAGCACGCTTGAAAATATGACTACATGCTACTTTTCTTTGAAATGCAACTACATAATATTGTTACTTCTCAGTTTTCTCTCTGTTTAAATAATATTTTCTCTGTCCATTTCATGCGAAGCAATGGCAAAAAAGTATTTTTAAGGCTGCTTCTCTTTTACTAGTATTTATCAAGTTTTGCACTACACGAGGTTTCTCTTCTTATGGTAGATGTTTGAGAATATAGAAATTTAATTCATGCAACAACAATAATTCATTTGAGAACCATTGACACGAAGAAAAATATATAAAAAAAAGTATGTAATCATAAAATCGCTAGTTTCGACTCGCAATTTAGGTTGTCTAGCGATATGCATAAAATATAATGTCATAATTTAGTGTGGCATAATTTTACTTAGCCTAATAATGTGCAAGCATAATAATAATTACGCATAAATGTTTAGGCATTATCATGTTTACCATATCTAAAGTAAGTATAACGATAAACAAGCATATTATTTAGTAGCATATTATTATATATATATATATATATTATATATATATATATATTTATATATATATTTTTATATATTTGGGACATTTCCACACCAATTATCTAGCCCCAAACTAGGATACCCTGTGCTATGGGCACTAAATAACGGATAAACATACATAGATAAGAATATTACATCCATGACTCGGAAACAAACATTTCTGCTCATCACACAAATGATTGCACCTTGCAGGATTCGAACCCGCGACCGTACAATTTCGTACCTAGGATCTCTAGCCACGAGACCAACCAGTCGTCAAAAATTATCTTACCTATGTAAAACAAACATGTTCGCGGCTTACGGGTGGCCTTGGGCCACCCGTAAGCCACCCCGAGTATCTAGATATTAAATCATAATAACTTTTTTATGCGACTCCATTGTGCGACTCCATTACCTTAACAGTATGCCAAATACTGTTTATGTAAAATTAATATTATGTCATTAACATTTATGCCTAATTCATTATGCCAAAGTAAATTAGTATTGAAAAAGTTATGCGAAACAAAGGGATACCAGGAATTTTAGATTGTATGTGATGTGGTCTTCTTCTTTTTAATCGTATTCTTCACTAATTAGGGTCGTGTCTATTGGCTTGAGGATTCACGCATCTCTCTTTGTACCTAAACCTTTCCAAGATGACCTGTTCTTCGCTATTATGTATTTATGCCATGAGGTATTTTCAGACTGGTGAGGTGAGTGACTTTATTTGGTCCGTCCCAAGAATGTTTATAAAAAGACGGAGTCCACCGCCAAATAAACGAGTGAAGCAAAGCAAATGGCGGCTGCTTATATGTGCGTGAGTGGATAATTTGTTGTGTTTTGTGGTTGATACACAATTTCATCACAAAAGACTGCATCGGTTTTGATTACTCGTGAGAACTTGACAGAATTAATACGACTAACAAGTTCAAGACCTTGCCGCGATGTGGCGACCGATCGGCATAACATAGTGTAAGTGTGTGCGTGAGGCTTGTGTGTACGAGCAGATCGACATATCTTGGGCGCTTCACTTTCGATTTGCCGGTGTGAAATCCGCCTATTTACACGACTGCCCAAAAAAAGGAGTGTAATGTTCTTAGGATTCATGTATATTTGTATGCGAGTTTCTGTATTCCACTATAACTTTTAAATGCCTGAACAGATTAAGATGTATAGTGTATCGTTAGAATCCTTACATCCTCCCAAGGAACACAGGCTATTTTTTTTTTTTTATTACAAATGCGAAAAATATATATTTTTCTTCGAATTTTACATTATGGGTATCAAATTAAAGGCCTTGATAAGCACATTCCAACAGTATATAATTTATAGAAGAGAGAATAACTTATTTTTTGGTAGGGCAGGCGTGTTTCATTAGCTTTTAAGCTAGTTATCATGGTGTGTTTCCCACCACCTTAAGCTTTATAAGGTTGTCAGAGCTTCTGCGAGTAACGTGGCCAAAATAAATAAGAATCCATTTAAAACAGATGGCAGAGAGTGATGTTATGTACTAACGAACAATATAATTTTATAAAGATCAACCAGCAAGTAGCTAATATTTCCGGTTACGAACCGGAAAACAACTGAAGGCTTTTTCATAATTCAAGGGATTATATTAAACAACAGGCGTCCCAAGGTTGTTTTCCTGACAGCATCGTGGAAAGGAGTCAGGTAATTATTCTGAGTATTGTTTCTTGCTGAGCTAGGGTCGGATTACCTTTACAATTAAAAGTGTAATGAGAAGAAAATATTTGAGTTTCTATGCATGAATTTTGAAACGCCCTTTTAGTTTAGCATATATACCCTGGCTTTTGTTAATCGACTTTAAAAGGAGGACGTTTTCAAGTTGACTGTATGTTTTTGTGTTTATATTTCGATACTAGCTATGCTGGTGGCTATGCTCGCGTGGTGGTGGTGGTGGAGGTAAATAACCAATAAATAACCAATATACCTTTCATACAACTACGTTCAGACGTCAAATAATCTTTCATCGATTGCTCGGCTTCTGTTCATCGGTTTGAGATACCGAGTACACCACATTTTAAGACAAGAAAGCAGTGAAAAACGCATTGTGATCGGTCCAGTAGTTTTTACGTGATGTGCGGACAGACAACAATAAAAATAAAAAAACTGTAGCTTACATTACGTATTTTATTCAGCAGTAGTAGCATTTTTTCAATTATCTTTATTGTTTGTTACTTAATGCTACTGCTATAATAATGCAGTTAGCATTATTATAGCTGTAGATATAGGTAGAAGATATATCTGAAATTACTAAACCCATTTGAATTATATTCTTTTTATTTGAAAGGGCTGACGTCCAGTATGGTCCCATACACATTTTGTTAAAATTGCGTTGGTAGTTTTTTTAATCTATTCAAAGTCGACTTTTGATCTTACCTAACGATAGTTTAGGTATTATACAGAGTTTTATCTAACTGTTGCTAGCTACTCTGTAAAGTTCGTTGCTTCTAGCCTGAAGGCGACCTATATACACTATGTTTGCTGAGCTGTGGTTTCCTTTGAAGCTGCGATAATATAGTCGATACTTATTATTATTTTGTATCGTGTTATGCCATGTTTATTTTTGAGAAAGAATGCATCACTCGGATATCTCAGGACAAGGTACGTACGTATATATTTTCCAGTCTACGTACTGCCCGAAAGCGTGAAAAATTAACGGAGCGCGTTGGCGTTTGAAAATTTTACAACATTATACTTTCTGATCACATAACGGGTGGAAACAGGTGGCGTCCCTTGTCACCTACATTTCTCTGAGCTTGTTAACATGAGTGGTTCCAACTTTTGCCTGCATATTTTGTTTCTGTGTACAGTCAGCACATTAATTAATTCACACACACATTTGTGTTCTATAGTTTGAGTCAATAGAGCCATTAAAACAAATATCCTGTTGTTTGAGTAAGAGTGGGACCCTAAAAGAGCTGGGACCGTGTATCACATCACACTAATATTATAAATGCGAAAGTTTGTATGGTTGTGTGTGCGTGTGTGTGTGTGTGTGTGTGTGTGTGTGTGTGTGTGTGTGTGTGTGTGTGTGTGTGTTTGTTGCTCCTTCACGCTCGAACGTCTGGATGGATTTGGATGAAATTTGGTACCAGGATAGCTTATATCCTAGATTAACACATAGGCTACTTTTGATCAAGAAATAGGAGAAAAAAATATTATCGCTTTTTAGGGACTTGTAAAAATAAAAAAGCATTAAAAAAAAATTTGCCAAGTACCAGGAGAGCAGAAACACTTAAGAAGTTGGAGATACAAAATTGACAAATAAAGTTATTAAAAGTGAGTATAGTCCCCATGAACATTAAATCGAGTGATTATATTAAAAAACGTATATCAAGAGTACCAGGAGAGCAGAAACACTTAAGAAGTTGGAAATACAAATTTGTCAAAAAAGTTATTAGAAGTGAGTATAAATAACCTCCCCATGAACATTAAATAGTGTGATTATATTTAAAAAAAAAACAAAGTACCAGGAGAGCAGAAAAACTTAAGAAGTTGGAGATATGACATTGAAAAATATAGATATTAAAAGTGACTATACCTCCCCATGAAAATTAAATGGAATGATTATATTTAAAAAAAAAAAGTACCAGGAGAGCAGAAAGACTTAAGAAGTTGGAGATATTACATTGATAAATAAAGTTATTAAAAGTGAGTATACCTCCCGATGAACATTAAATAGTGTGATTATATTTTAAAAAAAAAAGTACCAGGAGAGCAGAAAAACTTAAGAAGTTGGAGATATGACATTGAAAAATATAGATATTAAAAGTGACTATACCTCCCCATGAAAATTAAATGGAATGATTATATTTAAAAAAAAAAGTACCAGGAGAGCAGAAAGACTTAAGAAGTTGGAGATATTACATTGATAAATAAAGTTATTAAAAGTGAGTATACCTCCCCATGAACATTAAATAATGTGATTATATTTAAAAAAAAGCATTTTAAAGTACCAGGAGAGCAGAAACACTTTAGAAGTTAAAGGTATGGCACTGAAAAATAAAGTTCATCGGGTTCAGTGGCGTGCTTTCGAAAAGGCGTATGTCCAGCAGACATACGCGTGACTGACACGAGCTGATGATGACGATGATGATGATACCTCCCCATGAACATTAAATAGTGTGATTATATTAAAAAAATAAGTATTTCAAAGTACCAGGAGAGCAGAAACACATAAGAAGTTTTATAATATTATTTTTTTGCAAATTCTTTGTCAAAGTGACATGGCGAGGGTGGGAGTTGAGGGTTGTTGGTAGAGGTTTTAAAGGGGACGGGGCCAGGGGGAGGAGGATGGGACCAAAATAAGGAAGAAAATGGAAGCTCTGAAGGAATTTTCAAAATGATAAGTGTCAAAGTCAGAGGTGTCAAAGTGACAGGTGCCAAAGTAGCAGGAGTCAAAGTGACATCCTAGGGATGCAAAAAGGAGGGATTTAAAAAATGTATTTTCTAATGTTGTGGGAGTGGCAAAGATTGACTGCGATTGTGTGTTTGTTGCTTCGTCACGCTCGATCAGTTGAACGGATTTGGATGAAATTTGGTACCAGGATAGCCTAAGTTAGAGCACAGAACAAATAATAGTACAAGGTTAGAGATACAAAATTGACAAGTAAAGTTATTAGATTATACCTCCTCATGAATATTAAATGGTGTGATTATATTTAAAAAATGTATGCACTATGACGCTGCGTGTATAATATAATGTTTTTAATAGAAATACAAATATAAATAAACACTATTAGTTTATCAAAACTTTTTCTTAAATTTAACGTCTTGCAATACATTAGTATTTAGCAGAGCTTTTGTGTGTTTAAATAAACAAAATAGATAAATGAGATTCTATTATTATTTCTCTTAAAAAAGTGTTTTTATTGAAAATTAATGATTCATTGAGTATCAAAGAGGTGCACAAAGGAAGGTTTTATTGCAATTACTAAGCAAGGCGCAGGTATAAACACTACAAGTATATGGACTAAATTTGGAAAATAAATGCTCCTCACATGGACAATTGTTATGTGCCGTGCTCACGTGTTGGGAAACCGTCAGACCTATTCGTGTACCTACTCACAAGAAGGTTTTTTTTTTATTCAAAAATAACTTCAATGTAAAGAATATATACAACCAAAAACTCTTTTAAATTATGTGACATGGTTGTAACGCTAACTGTAGAATTTTTAAATTGGATGCGGAAGAAGATTGCACGCGGGCAAAGCCGCGGGGCGCAGCTAGTGTTAACATATATCGTTCACTGAACCATAATAGTTAACACACAACGCAGAACCATCTATTTACTAGAAAACGGAGCTAAATCGCTCTAAGGAATAGATAATTTTGAAGTGAAAAGTGACGTGTTGGATCTCACTTTTTATTAAACGGTTTTATTTATCTCTACCTGTTTGTTATTGTTGTTTTTTTTTTATTATTTGTTTGGGTCAAATCTAGTAATTTAAATTTTCTCCCTTTTCTGTTGACCGATTGATCTGAAGTTTGGTACACGCCTTTAGTTCTGATGACAATACGATTATGCATATTTAGTATCATTGTAAATCAAAGATGGCCTCCGCCACCAAATGGCGAATTACTTCTTTTTTATCATATCCCCTCAATATGGATATCAAATGAAAGGGCTTAATTAGTAAAATACAGTACACTTTAGAATTAACTAAATAAAAAAATAAAACTTGAAAATAAAAAATGTTTAAATGAAACGGTTTTAAGTTTACTAAAAGCTAAAAAATAAAATATAATCGTGGGGCGTAGCGTACCGTTTTTTTTTATGTATGTCGGTCGATATCTCCTTCAATTGCCGACCGATAGTAAAAATTATTTTTTTGTTTGAAAGGGTATACTTTCTAAATAGTCCCATATAAATTGTATCAAAATTGGTTCAGCAGTTTTTCGAGAATAAATAGTTTTGTTGAGTAAATCCATTCGATTTTGTGCTTATATTGCCTTTATTTTGTGTTTATCACTAAGATTTCTAAACCGATTTAGATGGTTGATTTTTATTCAAAAGGGTGAATTTTCCGAGTAGTCCCATATAAACTTCATCAAAATTAGTTCAGTAGTTTTATTAGAAAATCAATTTGTTTTATAGTTTATGTTCTCTAATATCTTGGGATTTCTGAACTGATTGTTTTACTTGGGTAAGAAGACCTCTAGTGTAATACTTTATAAATTTCATCAAAATTGGTTTAGTAGCTTTAAACAAGCTTTAATTTAATTCACTGTGTTATAATGTTTAGAACTGGATTGCAAGTTAATTTTGAACAATTTAAGGATGTCCAAAAATTCTGAAGTTTTGAACATGGGTGTAGTTCTGATGACAATTAAAAAACTACAGTAGTAGTAGTAGTAGTGAAAGGAACTACACAATCGGATGATGGAATGGAATCCCTTCGAGTTTGGGCTCATTTGGTTTGTCTTGATAAGGTCATGTCTGGTTTTATGTGGTATCAAGGGTTTGATGATGGAGCCGGAAGGTACTCACAGGAACTCAACAACAAAATGATGGATGGTGTTTGAGCTTATTTGGTTTGTCTTGATGAATTCTCTGGTGTAATGTGGTATCCAGTGTCTGATGATGGAGCCGGAAGTTAGTCACAGGAACTCAACAACAAAATTATGGAACCCTTTCGAGTTTGTGCTCTTTTGATTTGTCTTGGTGAGTTCTCTGGTTTTATGTGATATGCAGGGATGATGGAGCTGGAAGGTAGTCACAGGAACTCAACAACAAAATGTTGGAACCCTTTCGAGTTTGTGCTCTTTTGGTTTGTCTTGGTGAGTACTCTGGTTTTATGTGATATCCAGGGATGATGTAGCTGGAAGGTAGTCACAGGAACTCAACAACAAAATGTTGGATCCCCTTCGAGTTTGGGCTCATTTGGTTTGTCTTGATAAGTTCTCTGCTGTTATGTGGTTTTCAGGGTCTGATGATGGAGCCGGAAGGTAGTCACAGAAACGCATCAATAAAATGATGGAAAATGGTCATAACTAATTCAGTTATTAATTGTTATATATGTAGGTTTTATTCATCCTTGGTTTTAATTTATCAACGCTTTGAGTATAAAGTGAGTGATATTCTTTCCGATGTTTGCTTAGGTCACTAAAAATCAAAAAATAAAATATTTTTCCAAAAAAAAAAACGACTTCATAATAAAAATGTTTTTTTTTGTAAACAACCAAAAAAAGAATAAAATTATTACAGTTATTACAGCCAGAACAGTATCACTTTTTCGAAATTACCAACGTTATAATAATGCATAAATACAACATTAGATAAGAAAGAGTTTTTATTAAGCTTTTAGTACATATAAAACAGGTTAATTTAAAAAAAACTTATTTTATTTACTTTATCTTCTAGAGTGACAAGTTTTGCTTTACTTATTAATTAGTAACTTAAATTATTTTTGGCACCCAATTTGGAATATAATTTATTAATTTTAAAGCGGTAAAAATATAGGTTTTTCGCAGTATATGTTGTGTGTATGTATCTGTGTATGGTCGACGTTGCGTCATTCATTTTAAACTAAGTACCCTTCGCCATATCAGTGTAATTATTTATATGTTACTGACTTATAATTGAAACCCAATGCAGAACACTCATAATATGACGATGTTTGTTTGTCGTATGAGGTAGTGCTGGCCTCTGGTGTCAGTTTGTCAAGCCACCCGAGGCCCTCGACAAGGCTTAACGACTGCTTTTAATTAACAGCCGGGTCCAACAGCTTAACATGCCCTCCGAAGCACGGAGTTTTGGAAAACCGCACATTACTTAGAATAGTCATTGGTTCGGAGCCTAGGATCGATCCCGGTATCGTTGGCTTCTAAGTTGCACTATTAAACCGTTAGACTACCATCGCTTGCCAATATGACGATGCAAAATGAGACCAATTGCCTAAATAGAGTCTATTTAGTACAAATTCATTAGAAATTCTATACCAGTAACCCAAACGTGGCTGAAATGTAATAATTACATATATTTTTACTTACATGTGGTGATCCAACAGATTTCCTGCTGTCGGTGTTGCTGGGCTGCCGGGAGAAGGTTGGAGCGTGGACACTTAGCGGCGATCCTGGTTCAGAGTCCGTTTTCCCTTCAGTGCTGCTATTGCCTGCATCAGGCTGGAAATATCAATAAGTAAATTATAAGGACGAGGATCATAACCTCCCGAGATCGAAATACCAAAAAACACACAAAGTTAACTAATAACTTTGTTTAATTATTTTTTTGTGTTTGTATTAATGCGCCACTCTGCGTTCGTGATGTCAGTAACAGGTTACGACAGAAAATCATTGCCAAGTCCTTGGTCTTCGCGTTTGCTGTGTGACAACACAGCATTAATTTTTGTTTGTCTAATTTCCAATTTTTTGTTTTGTATTTGATAATGTTTAATGCTGTGTGTTTTCATAAGTAAATGTATTGTTTTTCTTTCTTTCTTTCTTTCTTGATTATTCAATAACAATAATTTGATTATTATTGAACAATCAGTGTAACTAAGTTGCTTTTTGGTATTTCGATCTCTGAGGTTCTAGAAACGTTGGGCGCCTTCTGGACAGAGAATGCATCATACAGAATACAATACATCTAGCTCACTTATCTTGTATCCACGATTATTCAAACTTTACAACTCATCTCAGGGCACAAGAACAGTAAGAAGATGATTCCACGATGATTCAAACTTTACAACTCATCTCAGGGCACAAGAACAGTAAGAAGATGATTCCACGATGATTCAAACTTTAGAACTCATCTCAGGGCACAAGAACAGTAAGAAGATGATTCCACGATGATTCAAACTTTACAACTCATCTCAGGGCACAAGAACAGTAAGAAGATGATTCCACGATGATTCAAACTTTACAACTCATCTCAGGGCACAAGAACAGTAAGAAGATGATTCCACGATGATTCAAACTTTACAACTCATCTCAGGGCACAAGAACAGTAAGAAGATGATTCCACGATGATTCAAACTTTACAACTCATCTCGGGGCACAAGAACAGTAAGAAGAATACATAAGTTTGTTGTCTCAAAAAAAATACGCTACGTAATAATGTATTGTGTGCGCAATATCTTAACATAAGTAGCTTTAAACATGTTGGACAAAGAATCACGTTCAAAAGACATCTTCCAATAAGCTTCAGAAGCTTTCTACCTTCTTCGCAACTAGGGCAGGGCAGGGGAGTACATCCACTGAATTCCAAATGAAATCCCTTGCAGTGTTACTAATAGCATTCCCTCAGTAATCCCTCAAAGGAGCAAATTGATTGTTTGCACAGCACCCTAGCCGGTATAGGAAGCTCAGCCTTCAGACGGTATAGTATAGGGAGAGTGTACAATACACAGGTAAACGGTATGACAATAGGTCTTTAGATAGTTTTTGGTTAGCAATCTAGCAATTGCAAATAGTGACGACCGGGTGGTCTAGTGGCTAGAGACCCTAGTACGAAATCAAACGGCCGCGGGTTCGAATACTGCAAGGTGCAATCATTTGTGTGATGAGCAGAAATGTTAGTTTCCGAGTCATGGATGTAATATTCGTATCTATGTATGTTTATCCGTTATCTACTGCCCATAGTACAGGTTATCTTAGTTTGGGGCTAGGTAATTGGTGTGGAATTGCCGGAATATATATATATATATATATATTGGTGTAGAGTCACGCGAGTGGTGCGCAGAAGCCAGTTCCAAATGATGATTGGAAGTGAGCATAAAACGGATATATCCGTACCGTTTCACATACGAGTACGTATACGCGCATTTCCTAGCTCATTCGCAAAGCTCACTCTAAGCTCTATGCTAAAGAGTATCTCGCGTTGAACTTGATAAGTAATCCCTCAAAGAAGCAAATCGATTGTTTGCACAGTCCCCTTATAGGTGTCGGATTTCAGGCTTAATCGAGCGAGAGTGCTATAGTAGCTGTTTTGTTACATAAAGGATTTGCAGTCGTGAAAGATTAGGAGTATCAACCTATTAGTAGTTTAAATATCTTACACATGATAATCCTCAAGTAGACTATACACGTTTATAAACGTGTTAAATATACCTATGCTATTCTAACGTTCAAGACTAACTGGCGATTGAGTTTGTTGTAAGCTATATATGCCAAAGTCCTCGGTAGGTACTGCCTTCATAATATTGTAAGTACATAAGATTTAACACTGTTAAATTACACAGTATGAGCTATCTGCCCACTACTGCCCATAGAAGCTCTGATTTTATTTTAGTTAATCAGCTACCTAAATTGTATGCTCACTTTAACGTTGCGTGTTGAACTTCAAGATTCATAGTTTAGGAATTAGAAGCAACGAAGAAGCTTGCTTACCTGCAAGGACCTCACCTGCAAAGATCTCGCCAGCTCCATGTCGTTATACCTCCCAGGTGCCCTCCGTTCTGGCAGCACGTATTTTGGCAAGGACTTGTAAAACCAGGCGCCTGACTTCTTCCACATTTCTCTGGTTTCGGCGCAAAGGTTGCACATGTACCCTTCTCTTGAATATATTGGTGACCTGCATGGAATTAAAAATGTAATTAGGTACCATTTGGGGACTGGACTTTGTTCGCAGGTACCTAGGTGTATAGGGATAAAAGTGAAACGTTGTCTGTTTGTTTGTTTGTTTGTTTGGGGAGCTTTCACGAGATAACGGCTGGACGGATTTTGATGAAATTTGGAGTGAAGATAGCTTTTACCCTGGAATAACCCATAGGATACATTTAACTAACATCATTATAATCATCATCGTCATCATCCTTCACGCTCAAAAGGCTGAACGGATTTGTAATGGAGATAGCTAATACCCTGCAATAACACATAGGATACTTTTCATCGTCATCATCATCGTCATACTTCACTCTCAAACACCTCAACGGATTTGGATGAAATTTGGAATGGAGATAGCTTATACCCTTAAATAACACATAGGATACACTTCATCAACATCATCATCACCATCATCATCTTCCCCCACGCCAGGGCGGTCGCACTCCGCAACAAGTACAAATAAATTCGTGGACCCAATATTCGGGTCCGTTCAGTCGAGTGTCAAGCGTGCGCTCGATAGAGCACCTACTTACGTAAGTTATTGACAAACTTTATTCGTGTTTTAATTATGAGTACCAAGAAGAAAGCTAGAAAGTACTGCATAGCATTCGGCTGTTTGAATAGTGATAGAAATGAATTGTCATTCTTTACGTTTCCAAAGGATATTGAAAGGTAATAAATTGTAATACCTATAATAGGTCCTAGTTATGTAGTTAGATATTGATATTTTTTTATTACGTAGGTTCCTATAGTTTTATGTTATTTCATTTGTGTTCCATACCGAAGCTACGCATATTTAAGGTTTTTCCGCGCAGAAATAAAGTCGTTTATTAAATCGATCAACGTAATTTTATAATTGATTATAGTAGGTATTGTTGATCGGAAAATGAATTACTGTGCTGACTTAGTAAGTAGCCTACAACTAATTAGGAATTTATATAATATATGTCTCGTATAATACCTACCTACTATTAATACCTTTTATTACGTAGGTAGCAATTTATTTTTCACTCATTAAAAAACATGGAATTCAGACAGGCACCTTTATTCATCAAAGTGCAATACCTATAGGATATAATCATAATCAACCAACGACAAACGAAAACTTTAGTGAGATACATAGGTAGGTATCTCACTAAAGTTTTCGGCGGTCTGAAAACGGGATAGGTAGGTAGCAAAAATTAGGTAGTAGGTCTATTCTGATAAGAATGTCATTGTATGTAATAAAACTATTTTAATTTATAATAATAAGTAATAACATAATACATTATTACTTATTTATTCTGTTACAATATCTAAGTCATAACATATCACAGAATAATTAGTAGTACAAGTACCTAGTCATATCTTAATACAACCCTACCGAGCGAAAAAGGGACAGAGCGATTCTGAAACGGTTAGAGCAATGGAAGTTCTCGCGCGTTGTGATACGGTGCATTCTAGCCTGCACGCGGTGAGCGAGCGCCTTCTAGGTAAATATAATTGAAAGCTCGTAGCGCCGTGCGAGTTAAATTGCACTTTATAGCGTTGTGGCGAGAGTCGCTATTTATTTAAATGACTTTACTCAGTTAGCCTTCTGTACTTGTACTATTATTTATTCTGTGCCCACGCGGGGTGTAGCTAGTATTTAATATTGATGTGTCTGCTGGTGGCATCGCCGGAAGCAAAGGTCTAGGTTGATAATAATCTGGGCCCTTGATTATGGTGTACATATCATACCGGTGCGGTGGTGTGTGTGTTTCTATGACACACTTGGAGCAGGCTGCGTGTCTGCAGACGGCACACGTCCGCAGTGGCGACAGTAGCCTCGATGCATCACCACAGAGCAGACACGTTCTCGGAGCTGGACCTTGTGAAGACCGCCGCATACCTATGAACAAAAACTTTTTACCCGCCTGCGGAGGGTTGTTTTTGGGCTGTATATGTTCCTTTGGCGCGTCCTACTGCCTAAATGGCTTGATGGATTTTGTTCAACATCATTAGATTTGTCTTATAACGAGAGTGACAAAGGACATGTAAAGTGTTAAGAAAACTAATATGGCAGCTTACAGCTGCCATATTGTGTATCGGACGGAACAAAAAATAGCCAAAACCTATCGAGTGAGGTATCAAAATGAAGGTCTGTATATACCATTCAAAAATATATAAGGGAAACTAGAAAGTCAATTTAATATAAAAATAAATTATTATAAAAAAACAAAAAAAAAACACGAACAAAACTAAAAAGAGGCAAACAAGCTTTAGATTCTTGATTTTGATATATAAGATGCAGTCGGCATAATGCATTTAATTTTTGTTCGCAGTGGTGTATTATGTTATTTTTATAATCATTATTATAATTGTTATTTTTTTATCTACATTATCATCGTTGTAAATCAATCTGACGTAAAACATGGTGGAAATTTGCATTTATACATTTTATAAATAGTTTACACGAGCTTATTAATAACTTATCATTATTACTTTTCACTCGAACTTGTATCCATGTATAAGCAAGTCACTCGCACTTTTCACTAATCAATGTATAGCCCGATTAGTGAATATTGATTAGTGAAAAGTGCGAGAGACAATATAAGTGGGTAGTGCTTAGTGCTTGGCCTGTGTGGACCAGCAGTGATAAGTGCGAGTGGAAACCTACATATCACTTAACACTTGACAGTATCTACTTGACACTTCTCACTCGAGCTTGTTTAGTGTAATTAGTTTCATTAGTAAACCTGGCAGTACGTAAATAGATGGCCGACTAATTTACTATGCGGCAGGCAGCTGTTTCACAGCTTCGACCCAGCACAATTCCAGTTCAGCACTTGTCACTTACGCGTCATGTGAACATCCACGGCAAGTGCTTAACGACAAATTGAAAGGGCCAATTCAATTTGTTTTGTTCGTTATTTTTTATGCCGATGCAGTGCTACTAAACCCCATTTACACATTGATTAGTGACCTACCTTTTTATAAACCAACGTCTAAACTAATACTTCTCACTTGTCACTAAATTTGTACAAAAACTACGCCAAGCACAATATTCGTGTAAATTAGGCATATACCTTCCTAATTCCTAATAATACCTTCTTCTCTACTAAAATTTCACAAATAAATGTAGTCTGTTTGTTTATAAGGTATACACTTTTGTTCTCTGTATAGTGTACTGTACAGAGACCAACATTATTTGTTTATTTTTTAAAAGCTTTTATTTAACTTCACTTGTATGTATGTATCTATCTATGTACCTATTGTATTTCTGTCTGTCCTGGAATCTTGCGACTCAAATTTCAAGAACTTCCCGATTCTATCTTGCTAAAACTTTCAGGGTAGCTCACAAATCAATGACAAAGCAAAACAAAGAAAAAAAAACTAGAAAAATAATAATATTTAAAAACGTAAAAAAAGGACGTAAATGTTTTTTTTTAATTTATTCATATTATTTCTAGCTGTATGCTTTCAACTATTGCGTATAGGCAGTGGATTCATAATACTAAATTATTTCAATGTGTAACTATAATAATAACCGTGAGAGCTGTTAAACTTTATACAAAACTCTGTTTACCCACTGCATTTAATCATCCATCGTCTAGATCGTCCTACGTAAATACCAACCTATTAGTCAAAGTTTCGTCAGAAACCTTGTTAAGGCTTTGGGATGTCAAATTACAATATCTGAGATGCCAAAAATAGGTTTCTTCTCTGATTAAAAGGTACGATGCTAACTTATATTAACTTCAATATGAATCCCATCATCTGTGGACTCTTGTTAAAGCTTTGGGATGTCAAATTACAATATCTGAGATGGCAAAAATAGGTTTCTTCTCTGATTAAAAGTTACGATGCTAATTTATATTAAACTTCAATATCCGCTCGGTTGTCCACGCGCTGAAGACCGCAGGACCAAACTCATAACCCAAAAAAAATATGGCCGACGTGACACATCTAACCTCAAACTGGTAATTGATTGTATATGCGTTGAGACTACAGGTACTTGATGGTCAACCCACAAATAAAAGAAGGTCGACGCGACACATCTGGCCGCAAACTGGGGATTTATTGGGTACGTGCCGAGATCACAGGTATCTGATTGTCAACCCACAAAAAAAATAAGGTCTACGCGACACATCTGGCCGCGCCGACTTTGCGTAAACAAACAGTTTTTATGACCACTTCATTGAGCGCTTAGATAAACAAACTGGTGATTTATGGAGCTAAATAGGTACAGCACATATTTCAAGTGTTTATGTTGTGGGTTTCAAAGCAAAATAATTATATAAACACGCTTAGATTTGAATGATTATTGAGGTCAATAATGTTCATAATCGAGTGGCAAAATTTACGTCGCTATCGAGTGGTCCGATGATCGATGAAAACAAAAAATGTGACTGTAGCGCATATAATCAATCGAGCGGATATGAAACCCATCATCTGTGGACTCTTGTTAAAGCTTTAGGATGTCAAATTACAATATCTGAGATGCCAAAAATAGGTTTCTTCTCTGATTAAAAGGTACGATGCTAACTTATATTAAACTTCAATATGAAACTCATCATCTGTGGACTCTTGTTAAAGCTTTGGGATGTCAAATTACAATATCTGAGATGCCAAAAATAGGTTTCTTCTCTGATTAAAAGGTACGATGCTAACTTATATTAAACTTCAATATGAAACACATCATCTGTGGACTCTTGTTAAAGCTTTGGGATGTCAAATTACAATATCTGAGATGCCAAAAATAGGTGTCTTCTCTGATTAAAAGGTACGATGCTAACTTATATTAACTTCAATATCAATCCCATCATCTGTGGACTCTTGAATAAAAATAATACATATTATTAAAAGTATTTGAACACAAGGCCGTAGCACTGAAGGAATTTTGATCAAATGTTGCTATATTGGTATTTTAGGTCCTGCAATAGCACAAAGAGTACTTTTAACCTACAGAAATGACCACGCGTGCGAAGCCGCGGGCATCAACTAGTAGATAGATATAAGAAAAAGATAAGAACGAAAAAGTCTGTACAATGAAGATAATTTTAAAAAAATGGTATGGATTTCTTAAAATAACCTACTGAACATGGATATAACATATTTTTTTACCGTGGCTTTCTGTTTGTTTGTTTGTCTGTATGTTCGTTCGCGCATCACGTAAAAACCTAATTTTGAGGATATGTAGTCGGTATATTGTACTTTATAGGTACTTTTGGTCCAGGAATAACACATGTGGGCTACTTTTAAATGAAATTACAACTCGGGCAAAGCCGCGGGTACTGGTAGTTA
This sequence comes from Alsophila aescularia, assembly GCA_946251855.1. Taxonomy (NCBI): domain Eukaryota; kingdom Metazoa; phylum Arthropoda; class Insecta; order Lepidoptera; family Geometridae; genus Alsophila; species Alsophila aescularia. The sequence continues at coordinate 13,562,694 of OX276385.1, forward strand.
ATAATATGTAAGTCATTATACACAATCTCTTAGAAGCCTTTATCGATGCAATAAATATATCAACTTCTTTTTTTTTATTCTTCTGTGTTGTTACAATCTAACCACATTAGATAGACCGGCGAATGCTGTCCATGACTACTATCTATGAACATTGAAGTTTTTTTTTTTTTTTTAAATATGTAACGTTTTTTATTTCTTTACTCAAACAATACTAGTAATGTGGTCATTATTTCGACAACCTTCTTTGGGCAAAGTCGACCTTGCCGCGCTGCTTGAATAGGCGCCAGCAAAGTTGTATGGAATTTCATTATTGTCGTGTTTTGCGGCCAGCAATTTCCTTTGAAAATCCATTATTGTCGTCTTTTGTCGTAGCACTACTATTTATTCCGAGGGTTCGTTAACCCCGAACGCGAAAAGAGAGGCGTTGTAGCTCCCAGACGAATGGACCGATTTTGATGTTTTTTTTTCTGTTTGAAAGCTGATGTGATCGTGATTGTTGTTGTTGTTTCTGTTTTGGTTTTGGTTTCGGTTTCGGTTTCGGTTTCGGTTTCGGTTTCTGTTTCTGTTTTGGTTTCGGTTTCTGTTTCTGTTTCTGTTTCTGTTTCTGTTTCTGTTTCTGTTTCTGTTTCTGTTTTTGTTTCTGTTTCTGTTACTGTTTCTGTTTCTGTTGTTGTGGTCGTTGTTGTTTTCGTTGTTGTTGCATTGTTTGAGTAAATTCTTATTATACTAAGTTGGTTTTATTTAAATTCCTCGCATTGTTTGAGTAAAGCACTATACAAGCCTTGGTCCGCAATGACTGCCCTGCTGGCCACGCTATGATGGCCTCGAGCTTTGCTTAGTTAAGTTCTCGGCCTTCAAGCTTGGCCATCATTGCAGCCCTTGCTGTCCGCGCTATAAAGGCCTCGACCTTCGGTCTCGGCCTTCATTCCAGCTTGGCCATCAAGGGCTACAATGCTGACCGTGCTGTGATGGGCTCTAACTTAACTTAGCTACGCTCTCGACCATCATCATCGCTGCCAGCAACGCAGTCATTACAGACCGCTGCAGTAATGTACTATTGTGGGAATTTATTTACAAGATAAAACGTACAAAAAACAAAAGTTCATTTTAAAATATAAATAAAAATAATAATTAACTATTTACACATAACTATCTAAAAGTCCTTCGGAGGAAGGGAAAGTGCCTAGAATGCTGGCTGCATTGCCACGCTGTATTGCAATACTAATTTTTTGGCCTAAATAGGAGCCAGCATTCTGATCACATGTCACTTCCATTAAACGTTTTGCCAAGTCCCTGTAAATTTCGTGGCCACCTGGCCCCCACGGACCCAAAGTTTCAACCCCAAACGGCACAAATATGTAACCCCGGTCAAGGTTCCCATATTTGCGCCGCTTGAGGTTTTCTGCTTTGGTTGCAGCGCCGCCAGCCCGAATTGTTGTCTCTGGAAGATGAGACGGCGCCAAGGTATCGACACAAGTTGCATCCCAAACTAAAGGCCGTCCCATCTTCCAAGGAATTAAAGTCATACCATCAGGCCTCTTACCGTCGTCCAGCATCAGGCCGTTTGGTTCTAAGATTGACGGAACGCCGGCACTGACAAAGGCCCGACGGATGACTTCATTCAAACTGGCGTGTCGAGGAATCCTCCCTGCGCAAGATAGTAGTCTGTAGCAAGATAGTCCGTGATGGCCAAGCCGATCCACCATATCGCCGCATAGGCAGCGGTGTGGGACTTGGCAAAAAACGCCCAGACGCAGAGAAACGGCTAATCGGAATGTCTGGTTGTCTAGTAAATTGCCAATGTTTTTTGATGGAAGTGCTTGCAACCAAAGGCCTGATTCCCAACGTGAAACAGCGAGGAGGCGAGCACGCTCTGCAGAACAAACAGATGTATTAAGAAGATTTTTCCGTTCAATTTCGCAGAGCGGCCCGTCCCAATGCTTCTGGGAAGGAGGCGCTTTGGGCAATGACTGATTTGGACAGGCTATTTTCCAAGCATCCCTAGCCTCAGTCAAAAAACTTATTTCGTAATTTGCATACAGGGAGATAAAATAGCTCCGATTAATTTTTGTGTACTATAAACTGAGGATAGGAAAGCTGGTAGAGATACACTAGAAATTTTACGTATGCCAAGACCACCGCACCTTATCGGTAGTGAGGCCTGGCACCAAGAGCGATCATCGAAAGGTACATTGAGGTTGGCGGTGAGCGTATCTCTTAAAATGCTGTCAAACTGTTGTATAAGTAAGGTATGATTCCAAAGTTGACAACATCTTAAGAAATACATAAATTTTGGGACAAAAAAGCAGTAGCGAATTATAAAATATGACATATTTTATAATTCGCTACTGCCTTTTTGTATTAATTTTATGCAAGCGGTCAGCAATAAATCGAAAATTTTGAATTTTTTCTTCAACGAAATCTGGTAATGATTCATCGAGAATCCCCTAAAAGACGAACTGTTTTGCAAAATTTTTATATTTTTTTGAAATGATTGGATTTGAAATGTATAATTCACATTTAGAAAAATTTAGAGTAAGACCTATTGTTTTGAATTGTCTTGTTAAATTTTCGAAATCTTTAAATAAATTATTTCTTTTAATTTTTATGTAATGATTTAGTGTTAACTTTTTATCTTTGTTGACTTGTTGTTACTCGCTCAATTTCAATTTCTTTTGTTGTATATTTGCATGTTGTCCTCATCTGTAATTATTGTGACATTTGATTTTATTTTATTTACAATTGTATAATGTTGCGAATGTGTTGGTGTGCACCGTGTTGGTGATCGAATAAATAAATAATCATCTAACAAGCCATAAATTAAAAAACAGGCCTGCCCTGGCCAAAAAATAAATTATGGCAATAAATTATATATTGTTGGAATGTGCTCATCAAGGCCTTCAATTGGATACCCATGTTGTAAAATTCAAAGTTTTTTGCGTTCGCCTTTGCATCCTTACTGCTGCATAATTTTTTATTTATTATTTCAAAAATTATATTGCCCATGTTACTCGGGATGATACTGTAGATACATTCAAATATGTTCAGGCATTTAAAAAACATGGTGGAATAAATAAACTCACGCCACAGAATAAATAATAGTTCACGTATACAAACAAACATACATGTATGTATACATAATATGTATTATTATATTGTAATAAGTATGTATGTTAATTTACTATATTATTGCGCCACCGACTGAAAAGTATTTAATCTCTGATCCTCTCCATACTTAGGTTGTCTGGAAGAGATCGCTCTTTAGCGATAAGACCGCCAATTGAACTCTTTAATTTATAATTTATATCCTTATTTGTATTATTTTTTGGTGTGCAATAAAGTGTATATGTATTGTATTGTATACATGAACCCTGAAAACATAACGCTTCTTTTTTGGGCAGTCGTGTAAAAACAGAGGACGAAAGGCATTTGAGACAGGCGTAATAACGCGAACGAGCACGTCTCTACTTTCGAAGTCAGTGACCTCCGTAGCCTGTGATTGCGAATTGTGTCATCCCTCATTCCAATTGCGAGACGAGTTACTGTCGCTATTTAGCTTGAAGTAAGTAGGTACGGCGAACGGTCGTGCGTTTAATTTCGCCGTAGTCAAGAGTGCACGGAGACATACGATACGAGTATAGGTAAATAGGTAGTAAATTGAGAACCTTTTCCATTTTGAGGTGTCACATATTTAGTTAATTTTTCCGCCCTTTTGGTGATGAAGGTAGCTTCTAAATCTTATCTAAAACCCAGGATATACTTAGCCACCTACCTTCAAGTCTTGCAACAAGCCGCCCTACTCTCTTCGCTTCGACATCATCTATTTTCTCCGCTCGCTTGACAACGGCAGCTATAGCGTCCCTTTCGCTTGCACTCAGCGGGGGTTCACTCCTCGCAGCGCTCCATCCCGTCCGCAGTCTACAACAATAATAAATACCTAATGTTATTTCTATGTTTTACTATATTTCTGTGGACTTTCACTTGTAAGGGTAATGGATAAGTGATGTTTGGTCTTGAGCTTGACCTTCGATTGTTGTTAAAAGGTGGAGAATATAGAATTTAACAGCTGGGGCTTATTGCTTGAGCGACTTTAATTTATGTTCTGAGATAAAACGTTTTTCGGAGAAAAAATACCTTTGTTATGGCTATAAAATTGGGCAGTCTGGGGGTAGTTTATTGACGTAAAACGTCTTTAAAATCTCACCGATACATACGGGTACCAGGGCAGAAAAGTGAACTGTAATGACCGTAACGAAAAGGTCTATATCGTCTTGCTTTTATAACTCTGTAACGATACGCTCCAGAGATCTAATTTTGAGTAACTTTTAAACTTTCGCGATTCGAACACATTGTTAAATATTTAAACGGGACAACAAACAAACAAACCCCCAATGATGTAATGTTTAATTTTTGACAAAAAACAAAGGAGAAGGAGGCATAGAGCAAAATCGGGAAAATAGATGTATAGGTGATATTTAATTCGGTATAATTCACGATTTCGTTATGGTAGCTTATTGATTCGGGTGTTGTTTGAAAGATCTAGTTGTGGAAGTTCGATTCAATATGAAAAAGTTTACAAAAAAGCCTAGTTAACACTAATTAAATTTAAAAAAACGGCGTAGTAAAAGTAAAAATCATAAACGTCGCTGCAGCGCCCGGAGAGTCCATACTAAAATAAAGGTTAAGCATATTGTTGGAAAGGTGGAGATCTGTAGCTCACAACGTTACCCTAAACTCCAGCACAGAGCAAACGATACGGTTCCAGGAACTTGGGATCAATATGTACGTGCCGTAGTCACGACGACAAAAAAACGGCCGTGCGCCTCGACACAGACCCAGCTGGTTTTTCCAGTAAACAATGAAACACTCAACATTACTTAATTATTAACAATCAAATAAGGACGTTTTTTAATGTTGGTCAGCGAAAAGTCTCCTCCATTTTTACACGACTGCCCAAAAAAAGGAGTATAATGTTTTTAGGGTTCATGTATGTTTGTACGTAAATTCATGTTATGTTCATGTATGTAAGCATGTTATGTTCATGTATGTAAGCATGTTAATTTCATGTATGTAAGCATGTTATGTTCATGTATGTATGCATGTTATGCATTCCAACAGTATATAACTTATTGGCATAAGTTATTTTTTGGCAGGGCAGGCGTGTTTTTTTAGCTTATAAGCTAGTTATTGTTATTACATTTTTTTCGGATATTTTTCATCCATTGTACTCTGTTCAGTGTCTCAGTATCTGGGTTCCTACTCTATGTGCTTATTATGGTTATAGATAATTCATTTCCGAAACTTAAATATATTGCAACGTTCAACAGCTTTAGCATGATTGAAGATCATCCAAATATTTTTTTTCGTGTGTAGAGGTTTTGGTTGGCAGTGCTCCTCTGTTTAGTGAAGAATTGCCGACCAAAAACAAGCAAATTCAAAATATTCCATCAAGTTAGCCTGTAGCCCGGGAGCGATTGGCAAATTCCATTTTTGGACGATCTACTGGGAAAATCAAATTACATTAGCTGTCCGGAGTGACAAATCACCCAATACTCTTTGGTTTAGTCAATATAAAAGCTGTATATACTTCTTCTGATACCTTTTACTTATAAGTGGTTCTCAGTGTGTGCCTCTTTAGATAGAGATAACTACAGCCTATACGTATAATAGAATCGTAATACGAGTAAGACGTTCTGAATCGATGATTGCTCTGTTAGTTGTGTGTGGGTGGTCGAAAAAAAACGTTAGAATCATAAACTTAGCGTTTTCACCAAAAGCGAAATCCTAAATATATGGTTAAAATACACAGACAGGTCGTATGTCGCTAAATATCTGTGGATTATGGCGGTCGCAGAAATTCTGTAGTTTGGCATCACGCCAAAGTTTGACTTAAGGCGCTATGGGCTTTAAATTTTTGTCCTGCTTGTTATGGTGCAGAGTCTGGAGGAAAGGTGATGCTTCTCGGGAGCCGATTTTAGTTCATATTTTCAATTTAATTTAACATTTTTTTAATAATCATACGATTTTTCAAAAAACTATTCCCACAGAAGTATTTGAATGTTTGTTGGGATTACACACATTTGGTTTTTGTAAAAATATCGTCGATAGAAACTGAATGAAGTTGATTCATTCCATCGACGGGACCGTCAAAACGGGTGATTTTTAGAAAACTTTAGGATTTTTTTCTATCTAGCGAAATTTATTTATTCGTGTTTCGCTGACCACATCCGGATAAAGTATTTTGTGAACAGTTATTACACGTAAAAAAATAAAGTAAATTAACCGTTTTCCAAGGTCTAGTTTTAAATACTCGTGAGGACGAATCGTCAAATTTGGATACCATTTCGCTTATTACATTTTTTGACGAAAAAAGCAACGGGATGCAGTTTTTTGGCGGTTTTATTCTAAGAAACAGAAAGATGTATGTAAATTTATATTTCGGAATTACATAGTTCAGTATTTTGTTTTCCAGATAACGGCCTCAAATAACGGCAAAACTCAAAATGCCAACTAATTACATTCAATCTTCAAAAGTAGTTTTTCGTAAAACCTGGAACGGAAAACTTTGAGAAAGTTTTACCCTAAATTACTAACAAAAACCACAATTTATAAATTCTGTTTTGCTTGTTGTGTATTTGTATTCTAGATAGCGGCTTTATTTTTTATGGATTTTTCTTTAAATTTGAGTTAAATTACCATTTTTACACCAATTTTTTAACCAAAATCTTGCTAAAACTATGTCCAATTTCTCAAAAATAAAATAAAGTTTCACAATTAAACTAATACATATAGTATTATTTTAAAATTCAGACCTTTGCCACTATGGTCTGAACTTTATGGACACTAATAATGAAAAAATACATAATAAACTAAATATAAAAATACTATAATTTCCTTGAGCCCCACGTTGGGCGCCAGTGTCGCGAGGCAGTCCCCGGGTTTGGGTTGCTCCCACTATTCCAGGACACAAACCTCTTTGACACAGAATTACAGGAACTTCCTTCCGCTTGATTCTAGCACACGGCGGGAGCAGACTCGGCAGGCCAGAGTCTGATATCAAGCAAGCCGCGCGAAGCCGTTCATCGAGTGCAACGCGATCGGGCGCTGCAACTCAATGATGTTCCTCAAACCAGAGCAGCAGACTTTTAGATTTTTTATATTAATGTTAGCGAAGGAAGGACGAAAGATATATTTTATAAATTAAATCAATGAAAACACTAAAGTGGAATATTTTTCTATTTTGACTAAAAATCAATGTCAATGACAGGATATTTGTATCTAGAATGGATAATGAAAATCAAAATGAAAAGAAATGGATTATGAAAAGAGTATTATTATGAAAGAGGTTTGGACCTCGTCACAATACCCCGCCTCCCCGGCTTAACTTAATTTTAGACTAAAACTTAGTTTACAGTTTGTACCGCGCGTATGATTTAACAGTGACGATGGATGTATATCACGCCAATAGACGCGATAGACTGACCGTGAGTGCCCACTGGCCAGCTTGACAAGCACCACGCAAGCAGATAATGTTCCAGGTGAAATGTGCTCCAAATTCGTCCTCATAAATATTTAAAACTAGACCTTTGAAAACGGTGTGTAATAAATGTACACAAAGTACTTTATCCGGCTGTGGTCACAGAAACGCGATTAAATAAATTTGGCTCGATAGAAAAAGAACGTAAAATTTCCTAAAAACACCTGTTTTGACGTTCCCGCCGATGGAATGAATCAACTTCATTCAGTATCTACCGAAAATAATTTTACAAAAAAAAAGTGTGTAATCCCAATAATCATTCATATACTTCTGTAACAACAGTTTTTTGAAAAATCAGAATATATTAAAAACAGTATAATTACATTGAAAATATTAACTAATACGGTTCCTGAGATGCATCACCTGTCCTGCTTAACCTGCACCTTGAAGAGTAGGACAAAAATGCTGGCTTCCATAGCGCCTTAAGTAGAGAAAGCTGTGGCAGTCCTTGAGGGCATCTGTAAGAAAAGGCTGGAGGATGTCGTCGCCTCCGCCACCGCAGCAGTATGCTTATACGTTTAAACTCACAAACCTATTGTATAAGCTGTTTAATCTTAAATGTATTCAATTTTAGCCATAATTATAGCTAATCATCCCACGGCCCATCGCTCCACAGTTTTACAGCTTCCCCAAGTAGGGTTAGACAAATAACTACTCATATGTTATTTTAGGTTCAACAAAATAATTGGGGTTTGTACCAAAATTAAGGCTAATTGAAAAGCATGTAGAATTGGAGATACAATGAGAAAACTTGGAAAATATGAATCTTGCTAAATACGCCAAAAATAACACGTCAAAATACATAAATGTATACATCTATCTTCTATCTATATATATCTATACTTATAATATAGCAATAGGAACGAAATAGTCCGTAAATAAATAATTTAAAAAAAATGACAAAGTTATTTAAAATAAGTTACGAAACAAGAATATACATTTTATTTATTTAAATCGTGTCTTTCTTTTTGTCTGTTTGTATGTTTGTATGTATGTTTGTTCGAATCATTTGTAAAAACTACTGGACCGATTGCGATGCAGTTCTAGTTGGATAGCTTAGGTTATGACTTAAAAACTGGTACTTGGTATCTAAATACGATGAGTAGAAGCCGAGCAATCAATAAAAAAACTTGACGTCTGGACGAATTTTGAAGAAATGTAGTACATTTTACTTTCTCAGTACTTTTGGTCCAGGAATAACACGTATGGGCTACTTTGAAATGAAATGACCACGCGGGCAAAGCCGCGGGCACAGCTAGTAGGTATATTTAGGATGGATTTTCGAGATAGGGCAGTAAGGGCTTAACCGTTGAAGTTACAGGAAAACGTTAAGAGACTGTCCTTAACTTTTACAGATCTTTTGACATGCATAAAGAGATTAAAAAAAAGCTTTTAAGAAAATGCAGATTTTCTTAAATACATTTTCTTAACTTTAAACAAAAACTTTTATGATGCCAACCTATCTGCTATCCTGTTTTTTATAAGGGTTAAAAGTGTCGACCAGACCAACTGAGGTTAGGGTACTAGAAAAGTCAGAAATCGCTCTAAAGTTTTCCCATATATTTGGTGGCAACTTTTCAAAAAAAGTTTGATTGTCAGTTAATTACATACTTTTAAAAATAACTGTAACTTTTAAACTTTCGCGATTTGAACTCATATTATATATTTAAACGGGACTATTAATCGCGCTGAAAAACTTATGTTTTATTTACCTAAACGACGTTTTGATCATGTTGCATTGATCGTGGTCACGAGAAGACTGAAGTAGCGGGTGTCAGCGTCGAGAAGGGCGAGCGTTGTCTCCAACTACCCGCATTTGGTTTTGTACAAATTCAGAATTGTCACGATACACAACACTAACGACATGTTCAGATTTCTTCTGTCATAAACCGTGACGCGAATACTTGCTTATCACGGGATTCCAGGACGCAGCCAACTTGAAACCATCCTCTCGGTTGAAATTGGGATACTTTTTAATTTCAACCGCTTCACGTACAATCCTGTAGTAGTAGTGACGTTCCGTGGAGAGGAACTTCGGGTCGTGGAGTTCAATCCAGTGATTAGGGCCCGATTCGAGAAAATGTTCAGTGACTGCAGATTTATTTATCTGGCGGTTCTTTACAGCTGCAATGTGTTATTTGACCCTTTCCGCTATAGTACGCTTGGTTTGTCCAATGTAGGAACTACCGCAGCCGCAATCTTGTATACGCAGGAGTTTGAAAAGGAATGACTAGTAAAATAAAAAACGCCTGCCTTGCCAAAATAGAACTTATTCCAATAAATTATGAACTGTTGGAATGTGCTTATCAATGGCCTTTAAGTTGATAAAGTAAAGTAAAATTAGAATAAAAAATATTTATTTCGTATTTGAAAATGGAGTCATTACTGCCGCCATATTGTTTTTTTTCAATAAAAAGAAAAACCTTTGTTACTCGGGGGTCGTAAGGATTCTAAAGATACCCCATACGTCTAAATCTGTTCAGGCATTTAAAAGTTATGGTGGAATAAAGAAACTCACATACAAACATACATGAATCCTAAAAACTTTACATTGCCTTTTTTGGGCAGTCATGTAATAAGCGAAAGTTTCCTCGGAGTAAAATTTGCTGGATTCAATATTGAGGGTATTTTCCCCGAGGTCCCGTACAAACTTTCCATCGTATATCAGGGATACGAGCACAGTTCTCTGCAGGACAATACTCTGAAATATTAGGTACCAACTCTTAGCAATAACTACCTGGAAAGCTTATCCACCATACCACACCACACCATATCCTTTTATTACCATATCTCATAAATTTTAATACCTATATATATTTGGCCTTACTCGGCCCGTAACGCGTCGCGTTGTGGAATCGCTCGGCAAATTACGTCAATTCACGAACATACACGAACAATTCCACGCAGATATTTTGACGCGGTGCGTTAAGAGGCCGTACGGTCATAGCGAATAAGGTCCCAGCTTATTAACTTGTACATTTCATAAGTGACAAACCAAACTTTTCAAAAAGGTCACATGAATTGTGTACCTACATCATATCACATTTAAACAGCGTCTCTACCAAAAAGAACTGCAATGTCCAAGCTGTCATTGTCATTAGCGTTGGCTTTGTCAACGTAACATTCTATTGTGTTTACAGAAACTTACGATGAAAAGAGCGAGCCTCGTTAATTAACAGAGCTGAAAGCTGGTCATAACGCCCACGTAGATAAGCCCCTCATGTGCACGTGTTTATTTAACTGAATCAGAAAAAAGAGCTCAGTTACACATTGTCAGGGATTCAACCAAATTTGTATTAATTACACGTAGATAAGCCCCTCAAAGAAACTCATGTGCACGTGTTTATTTGACTGAATCAGAAAAAGAGCTCAGTTACACATTGTCATGGATTCAACCAACTTTGTATTAATTACACGTAGATAAGCCCCTCAAAGAAACTCATGTGCACGTGTTTATTTGACTGAATCAGAAAAAGAGCTCAGTTACACATTGTCAGGGATTCAACCAACTTTGTATTAATTACACGTAGATAAGCCCCTCAAAGAAACTCATGTGCACGTGTTTATTTGACTGAATCAGAAAAAGAGCTCAGTTACACATTGTCAGGGATTCAACCAACTTTGTATTAATTACACGTAGATAAGCCCCTCAAAGAAACTCATGTGCACGACTAGCTTACTTTAGTCTTAGGCAATAAACTACGGCTACTTTTGGCAGTCAGTTTTGGAGCATCTGCTACATTCTCACTATTTGACTGAATCAGAAAAAGAGCTCAGTTACACTTTGTCAGGGATTCAACTAACTTTGTATTGATAGAAATTGTCTGGAGGCTTGAATAACGAACCAATTGAAAACGATAGACACGTGAAGGTGATAATAAGGTGTACAATTCCAAGAAACACAGAGACGCCTATTTTTTGCTGGGCCTAAATATTTTTAATGTGTGGAACGTGGCTACTACAATTTAGATATTAGTAATATATACTTTAATAAAGCAATATGAACGCAAAAGTCTGTAAACAGATGAAAATTTAAAAATTAATGCTCTTGCCTTTTTATAATAAGCTACTGAACATTTTTCAAATTCGTGCCTGTCTGTCTGTCTGTTTGTTTGTTAGTCTGTATGTTTGTTCACGCATCACGTAAAAACTACTGGACCGATTACGATGCTAACCGCATCGTAATCGGTCCAGTAGTTTTTCACTGTGGGTTTGATTTAAAAACTGGGGTATGTACTTGGTATTTCAATCCGAGGAACAGAAGCTTATCAAACGATAAAAATATTTTTGACTACTGAAGGAATTTTGATCAAATATTGGTATTTTAGGTCCTGGTCCACTAAGGGCCGTATTAATAAACCGACCTCAACTCTGAGAGCGCTATTGAGAGCGATCTCAAGATGCTAATCTAATTAATAAACATATCTTAGGCTGTTGGTTGAGATTTTTTTATCAGCTGAGTTAGTGTTTAATAATAAATCAATCTCGACTCTCAAGAGCGCACTTGCGATCTGCTTTGAGATGCAGAATGTTGAGTGCAGTCGATCCGTGACTTGAGAGCGTGATTGCCAGTTGCTAGAATCAAGGATTTCGAAAATATTATGTCAGAAATTGATAATTATAATTATATTAAACATCATTATAAGATTTCCTCTGGAAATAAACAAATGTATTTGGCATGATTGCGAAAAGATCCGAAGATTTGGTAGATATTAGAACCTGGCGAGGACTCGCTGAAGTCTAAAAAGATCCGAAATCGTAACCACTGGAAATACAGCGCGTAATCAATGAATTTTTATTTTCATAAATTATAGTTATTTGTTGATGAATTCCGTTAAGTTATTTAATAGATAGTGTAACTTTGAAAATATAGACATATATTATGGCTTACATCCTTTCTACAAAAAAACTAAAGTAAGGTTATGATAATTATGTAGAAAATAAACATTACGTTTAATATAATTGCATTTAATTAAATTCAACTACATCGAAGTAATAATTTTTAATCTTACGTTATAACGTAAGATATATCTTATTTGAGCAAAAACCGAACTTTCACTAAAGAAAATAAATCGTTCATTCGTAGTTCATTCAGTCTTGCTCTCAAGTTCTGGTTCATGACGTAGCATCTTGAGATGCGGCTCTTGAAAGCGACATGATCTGAGATGCTCTTGAAGTGTCTTTATTAATCAGCGACGATCTTAAGATGCTGATCACAACTTGAGAGCGTATCAGTTGATATCGCACTTGAGAGCTCAAGCAAGAGCGATTTATTAATACGGGCCTAAGAGTACTTTTAACCAAGAGAAATGACCACGCGTGCGAAGCCGCGGGCACAGCTAGTTTAGTATAAATTCTCTCTCTACTCTCTACTTCGATTGAAACAGAAAAATAAGATAAGCATCAGAAAAATAGCAAGCTCAGTAATATATATAAACATATTTTTCTTGACAGCTCATCACGGATTATTTTGTTTTTCTCATCTTTTGCCTTATTTATATTTTGATTATAATAAATGTCGTGTACGTATGTGGAAATCTCCACAATATTATGTGTACGTGTGTGTATTAACTCAACATTTCAGAAGCAAAATGTTAAAAAGTTTAGTTCACAATTTATCAGAGGGGTAAAGGATGAGTTTCAGTTTGAGTTTTTTAAGTTAATGTTGATTAAAGATCTACCAATTGTATATCTGTATTCCTAGGTGTTAAAATATAAGATTGGTTGATTAGTCAATTAGTCAGTTCTAGAATATAGCCTTTGGTTTTGGTTTTACTTGTTTTTCCAATGCCTTAATGCATGCAGCAAGAAACGTGAACTAAATTCTCGGAGAAGCTAAAATTAATAGAGGAACAACACTGTTATATTTATGTGCGTTTTAAAAAATATTGGCACGGGTTCCTAAAATTACCTAATCTAAAATCGATATCGACCCGCTAAACATTAAACTGCGATTAGACGTATAATGCCTGTTTATGCAATTTTATCTACCCAAGGATTTAGATAGCACGACACAATCAATAGCCGACAGGAATAGAGCTTAAAGAACTCACATCATTCAACCTGTTTCTGTAAAATGCCGTCACTGACCACTATTAAACGCTTGGAGAGGTTGCGGGCGACTGTTCAGCTTTAAATCGTTATCCATAGCCTTATTATAGCTATACCCAGATATACTGAGAGATCGATGCAGCGCACGGTCGTAGTAGCCTAGTTGCGCTGCAGCAGACTGCTCCAGCTCTATGTCTATGACTGATGACAACCTGAATTTCATTGCAATGATGCTTCACTAGTATGTATCTATGTATCGATGTATCTATGTATCTATGTACCTATGTATTTTGTCCTGGAATCTTGCAATTCAAATTTCGAGCACTTTCCGATTAGCTATCCGGCTGAAACTTTCAGAGTAGCTCACAAACCAATGACAAAGCAATAATAAAAATAATAAAAAAATATTTATGAACTAAAAAAATAATGAAAAAGGTTGTAAATGCTTTTATATATATTTTTTTTTTAAATTAGGTATACTTATTAACAATCTTTATCGATGAACGTGTCAAAACAAAACAAACGTATGACTTTTTAGTTGCGTCTCATGACTCCGCTAGAATTCATAATCTTACGTTAGGTACTCTACAGACTGACTCTCATCTCATATAGGGCAACGAGTCCATTAACATGCCTATAGTCGACATGCATTGATTATGCCGACGCAATAGCTCTGAATATCAGGGTTATGACTAGGGAATACAGTTTATTGCGTCAAGGCTCAAGATTCACTGAGTTCATGACTGGAGTTCGAGATTATCCTAACAGTACCTATAGTGTCTGTTGAAATTACTCGTAGATTTGATTAATACCGAAATCGAACCGCTACAGTCTCAGATTCAACAAAACCAAAACCGAATTTCACACTGAAGACTAATTCTGTTCGCTCTTATTGTTCTTCTGTTACTTCTCAAAGCTATAATCTGATAAGTTGGATGTTTATATAACACTAGCTTTCCCGCCCGCGACTACGTCCGCGCGGACTACTGTTTATCGCGAAAAAAAAGCATCCTTTGTTCTTCTAGGTTATTAAAAACCAACGCAATATTAGTTATAGCATAAATGCTCTTGATGTTTTTTGACAGACTTGTTATTTCGTTTCCATGGCAAACGTTCCTTACAGCGAGTAATCAAAATTTTCCAGGTTTCCCGTGGAAACTTGCAGTTTTCCGGGATAAAAAGTATCCTATGTTTTATTCCAGGGTATAAGCTGTCTCCATTCCAAATTCCATCAAAATCCGTCCAGCCGTTATCGCGTGAAAGCTCCTTAAACAAACAAACAAACAGACAACGTTTCACTTTTATATATTGGTATGGATTTCTTGATACTTCATCAATACATAGTATATGGGTCATACTGAAAATGTTGCACTCCTGGCTGCACAAAACTTTTTGAATTTCGAATGTTATATATTTTTTCAAATAAACTCTTGTATATTTAAAAAAAAATGGCGGGAAATCCTTTGTCAATTGTTTTTTGTCATGCATTGCAGTTCGTCGTCCGTAGTGAAAATGGAATTAACAAGAAAAGATTTAAGGTCGATGACTTTTTATGATTTTAAAAATGTTCTTTCTCCGCAAGAATGTGTCGTGCGTCTTCAAAATGCTTTTGGGAGGGAAGAACCTCATCTGAGTACTGTGAGACGCTGATGTGCAGAATTTGACCGTGGACTTGTTTCTCTGAATGACGATTGGTACGAGCCAAATTCATTTTTTTTTACATGAATGTTAAAAGTTAGGAAACTCTGTTGTCGCTGGATTCCCCACGAACTAACGCCAGAACAGAAACAGGCTCGTGTAGATTGGTGTACAAAGATGTTACTCAATATGACTACGGACATTCTAATGCTGTTTACGACATTGTCACAGAAACGCAGTCTTGCGAATATGTGTTCGAAAGCGAGAACAGACCAAAAAACTTAAGGCAGGTGAGAAGAGTAGGTAAAAAATGATTGTTTTTTTTTCTCCCGCAATGGTCCAGCAATCCCACTTGAAGATCAAAGAAGTGTTAATGCTGAATGGTACACCACCATTTGTTTAACCAGTGTGCTTAAAAAGGTACGAGAAAACCGACGAAAACCCGAATTCTCTTGCACCACGACAATGCTTCTTCGAACAAAGGAAAGCTATTTTTACACGACTGCCCAAAAAAAGAAGTGTAATTTTTTTGGGATTCATGTGTGTTTGTATGTATGTGAGTTTCTTTATTCCACCATAAGTTTGGAATGCCTGAACAGATTTATATGTATGGGATATCGTTAGAATCCTACCATCCCCCCGAGGAACAAAGGCTATATTTAAAAAAAAACAATATTGCGGCAGTACGGATCCATATACAAAGGCGACAAAAAAATAATTGAGTTTTAATTATGGGTAGGTACCAAAGTATATAATTTATTGTTCATTTTTGGGGGCAGACGTGTGTTTTTAGCTTTTAAACTAGTTAGCCTCTAAAAAGTAGAGCTCGTGACCCATCCTGCACATAGTCCAGACCTCGCACTCTGTGTTTTCATTATTTGTCCGAAAATCGAAGATTTTATGAGAGGTTCGACTTTTACGAACTCAGAAGAAACCATGATGGCATTCAATAAACACGCGGAAAACATGCCGTCCGATCAGTGGTCCTCGTGTTTTGAAAAATGGTTCAATCGAATGAAAATGTAATAATTTGAAAAACAATGGTTATGTTATTTTGCTTTTAACCTGTTTTATTTATAAAACTAGTTGATGCCCGCGGCTTCGCACGTTCAAAGGTTCAAAGTACTCTATGTGCTATTCCAAGACCTAAAATGCCAATATACCAACATTGAACAAAATTACTTCAGCCGTCTAAAAGATTTTTATCGATTGCTCGGCTCCTTCTCATACGATTGATGCGTGAACATACAGACAAACAGACGAACACGATTTAAAAAAATGTTATTTTCATGTTCAGTAGCTTATTTGAAGTACCCTAGACCATTTTATTTTTAATTATCTTCTTTTTACGGACCATTTCGTTCCTATTGCTTTATTATAAGTGTAGATAGATAGATTATAAGTATAAATAGATACGCAAAACTTTCAGTGCGCCCTTCGTATAAAAGAAAGTCGCATTCCGCGTCTGTCTATCTCTTTCTCTGTCTCTCTGTCTGTTTGGCCGCTAACTCCTCCTAAACCTCGCAACAAATTTTGTTGCGGTTTTCACCATCAGTTAGTTAAGGTTTCACGTAGTGAGCGACTCAACCTTCACTCCCAAGCGGAGTGAAAGTCGAGTGTGCGAGAACTTCACATTTTTCAACTAGTATTTTTCTAAATTACTCGTGCGAAGCCGGGGCGGGTCGCTAGTATAGATATGATTAAGTGTCAAGAAAACAAGTACAGCTGCCATTATTGTATTTCCAACTGAACAAAAAATACCAAAACCAATCGAGTGAGATATCAAAATGAAGGTCTGTAGAAGATCATTCCAAAAATATATATTTCTTTTATCTGAACAGTAAACTAAAAAGTTTACAATAAAAAACAATTATTTAAAAAACGACTCCGAACAAAACTAAAAAGAAACTGAAGAAGATACCTAATAAAAAAAAAAACTCTGGGGGACTTAAAATCAGCTACTATACAAGAAAACAACATTTAAAAAAATTGTGTCTGTCAGTCTGTCCGAATATGTGTTCGCGCATCACGTAAAAATTACTTGACCGATTCAAATGCGGTTTTCAGTGATGGATATTTTAGGTTTTATCTTAAAATTTCTTGTATTTTGTATCTAAAACCGAGCAATCTATAAAAACTATTTAACGGCTAAACTTTTTTTTTAGAATTGTTGTATATTGTACTTTTTGGTTCTGTATTACTATTAACCCAAAGAAATAACCACGTGGGCAAAGCCACGGGCACAGCTAGTACAATAATATGATACCATCGAGTTACTCTGATGATGGTGCAGAAATGTTGGTAATGGAAGAATGGCTTAATAACCTCATCTAGTTCGGACACATTTACTATGCTTTGAACTATGGGGATTGTAATATACACCATAAGGAAGGTCAGCAGGCGAAAAGTAAAACGTATGCACGAAACTTATGTTAATGACGATTAGGTATGATACCTAATGGCTGTCGCGAGGCAGTCCAAGGGGGTTGTTCTAACAGCCAGGGACCGACGCTCAACGGAAACATTATGATGTAGGTACAGAGGAAGGAGATAGCGTAGCACATGAATGTAGAAGTTGACGCACTCCTGGCTTAGCTGCCCAAACAGCACCAGGTTCTGTGGTGGTCCACCTTCAACGGGCAGTGGAGGCTTTGTAGCTGCAAGTTTTTATATGAACTCACTCATGGCATAGCTTCCGTCTACTGCATACTACATACACATTTCCTTCAGATATGTTCAGTATTGAAATTAAATCTAGTATAGTAACATATACACAATACATGCAGGCACAATGTAGGCAGGTATTTTTTGTATATTTTCTGTTTTAACTGGTTCTTTTACAAGGATAGGTAAGCACGCCCACGAAAATACTATTATATATATTTAAAGAACTCCAGATGTAATAAACTTATTTACATATTTTAACACGTTCAAAGTGGCAGTGATTTTTATATTCTTTCCATTCCTGCTGTTTTGCTTTGAATATTAACAGTAATTAATAAATTGACATGAACCTGAAGGCGTCAACAGTTTGTTTTGTTTAAAAGTTATAGCTATAATTAAATACAGGGTCTTACGCACCCTGTGCCGCACTGAATAAGGGAAATTTTCTGCATATTTTAGGGATGAAAAATAAAAATATATTGTCCCCACTATCTTCACGAACATCGTAGTTATTTTTTTTACGGCACCTTTTCGTCGGTCTTGACGCCATGTCGACGCGTGCGTTTCACTCGAATGCGATCCAACACTAGCCGCGCGAAGCTAGCGTGGGGTGCGGTACAAGGTGCGCGGGATACCAGGAGCATTCAACCTGTTTTCGCACTGTGATGAAATTTTATCTCTTCTGTGCGGTACCTGGCCGAAGAAATCTGGTATGAAGGTAGCCACACCAATGGACTCTATTTTAATAACACATCTTAGATATATATTAATCTCTTTCGTACACCGAACCAAATTTAATTTATGCCTTTCGCACGACAAAGAGTTCTATACTTTTCTTAGTCGCACTGTAAGCGAGGCATAGACAAGGTGTTTCAGATCTGGTTTCGCACTCAACGTGTTAAAATATTATTTCGTAAAATACATTTAAAATATCAAGTTTTGCAAATCCTATGACAATGTAAGAATGTCCGGTGAATATTTGAATTTTAGAACATGTGTCGACAATACAGTGTATATAGACTATGTATAGACTATGAAAAAGGTTGACATCGTCACATGGTGAACAATCAGCTGATCTAATAACTACCTTTATTGGCATCCAGTAAGTAATATTTATGACTAAAGGCCAAGTCCGATATTACCCTACCCTAAACAAAACATAAAGAAAGTTATAACGCTTCGGGCGCTTCATGTTCATAATGAAGTCAGAGGCAGAGCTTGTTCAAATAAATGCCTCATTTTTATGTAAGGATTATAAAAGAAGGGACGACATTGTTTGGGAACTCAAGGTTTAGAGGCTTACCGAGGTGAGGAATTCTCTTTTGCCTCGAGACATCAATGTTGGGTCGTTAAGCCTTCGGATTTTATTCATATTGGTCTCAAAGAAGAAGTTACAAATGTAATTAAATTCCTACCTTTGTGGAGAATACTAGATGGGTGCAGTATTTGTTATATTGTTATGTGTAGACAAAAATGAAAAAAATCACCTGTATTCAATTCTGAATCCGCACAAGAAAATATTTTTTTCGATTTTATACTCAGTGTATACCTAAATAGTAATTTATGGAACTGGATACAATATTTTGAGATTTTATTATTTCTTCTATGAGGCTTCTATGAGGCTATGTTGAACACAGGACTGGAAAGACTGGCGTGAACTAGAGAAGGCCTATACTCAGCAGTGGGTATCCACCCACTGCTGAGTATAGGCCTCCTGATTAGATAGATAGAAAAGGGCTATGTTGCCTTCTTAGTTTGAAGTGAGAGTACTTTTTCGCTGGTGTCTGCATTTCAGTGTTTTCCCACGAATATATTCCCGGGATAAAGTAGCATACAATTGTTAGTTCTGAAGTGTATGAGACTGAGTCTAACTGACTTATCTAACAAGAAAGAATAACGTTCCTTATGGTCAAACTGCTGGGATGAGATACTTGATCATAATCTGGGATCGACTACTCTTTTTATAAATGTCACAATTTTGTTCAGGCAATTGAGCGTGTTAGGTTATAACTTATTGATATGTGTAATCTATCTAGTACCAGCCATTTTTATAACAATGTAAGAGCTGACGATATTTAGTTGTGGTACTGGACGAGATAATACAACTTGGTACTTACGTTTTACGTATTTATAAAATATTGCACTTCAAGACAAAAGTGACTACCGATTGAATCTTTTTGTAAATAATTATGTAATTTCTTAGATCTATGGCGAGTTTGTAATCTGTGATAATAACAAATTATGTTTATGAACAAAAACTGATCTGGAATCTGTTCCACAACTTATTAAGTAATAGCTTACAATTGATAATTATAGATTTATATAATGTTGTTTAAAATGCTTAGTACTGCAGTTATCCTATAATTTTAAGTAAAATTACAGAGTCATTGTATTATAACTCTGAAACATCTGTATTTATATTTCCGTTCAAATTAGAATGATTTAAAATCATGTAAACTTACGATATTGATAGAAATGCGTAAAACGTAAGTACCAAGTTGTATTATCTCGTCCAGTACCACAATTAAATATCGTCAGCTCTTACATTGTTATAAAAATGGCTGGTACTAGATAGATTACACATATCAATAAGTTATAACCTAACAAGCGCGAAAGCAACATGAACAAACAAATAGATAAACTTTAATTTTTATAACGAAAATGACGCGATAGTTTTTCTTATAAGTTTGCTGGAAGCGTCTTGTGAGACCGTGGAAATGTTGCCAAAACGTCATCTTTCAAGAACTAAAGATGCCTGAAACCATTGATGTATATGTTACTATATGCCTGAAACAGACATTCAATGTTCATTAAATTTATTTTTAGACTGCGAGAGAGAGTAATTAAAAGATAAAATTAGGAGCCAATTAAGTTCCTCCATTTATCTAAATGAACAAGTTAGTGTAAATAGTAAGAACTAGCGAGCCAACTCTATTGCTGTAATAAAGAGCAAGGAGCAGTAAATTAGAAGTAATTCAAGAGATATGGTAACTAACACCACAGTACATATATAGTCCTTAATTTGTTTACTGTGCTAACACTAAAACATTAGAGAAGGGTAACAAAAGAACAGGGTAATTATCCTGTTTCTAATCTTGGCATCGGCTCCTACAGGTAGGCTTGCATCATCATAATCATCATCATCAGCCTATACTTGTCTACTGCTGGACGTAGGCCTCTCCTAATTCATGCCACTGAGCTCGGTTTTCAGCTTGCCGTATCCACTTTGTGTAAGCCGATTTCGCAGGTCGTCAAGCCATCTGACCACAGGGCGGGCTTGCGCCCTAGGTTAATACCGACTAAACTCGACCCGGTCAACGACGGCCTCGATTCGAACCGACAAAGTCACAGTTTGTATGGATCTGGGTCGGAAGCAATTTCATCCAAGCTATAGATACTTACGTTCATTTATGCCTGCCTGACTCAGGGTGGCGCTCGGCGTAGCAGCGCTACGACGACGTAGACCATACCTTATCAAATAATTTTGGTCAGCCTTTAAAAGTTTGTTTGAAGGAGTATTCTCAGAGTTCTCGGCGTTAACACAACCCACTGTTCCATAACTTTTAATTAGTTTTACAGTTTTTGTGTTGTTGTGTACTAGCCATCCAACTTTTCTGTTATCTAATAGCTCCTGTAATCTCAAAGTTGCTGTAACGACCGGTTCGATATTTATATTGCAAGTGTGAGCCATTTTAGAACTTGTGAAATAACTAGTTTTAGCGATACAGGTAATAGTTAATTCCATATTAATATTATAAAAGTGAAAGTAACTCTGTCTGTCTATTACCTTTCCATGACTAGGCAAGCGTGCTACACTTTTTACGACTAGACGAGCATGCTACACTTTTCAAAACTAGGCAAGCGTGCTACACTTTTCATGACTAGGCAAGCGTGCTACACTTTTCATGACTAGGCGAGCGTGCTACACTTTTCACGACTAGGTAAGCATGCTACTCCTTCGACCACATCATCGCTCTGCATCAGGTAAGATCGTCGTAATAAGTAACTTATGTAGTAATAAGTAACTGTGTAGTCAGCGCGGCTGGAGAAAGCTAGTTGATATATAAAATATGTTTATAATTACATCTTTACTACTGACTCTCTATCTTGAATGCACCAACACGGACACGTTACCCAAACACACTAACGCACACCACTACATAACACTCAACCTTCTCGCCGCTCGGAACAAAAATGCTTCGTTTATTTCTAACATTAATATATAATATTATAATTTAGGGATGCCAAGATGAGTTCTACCCGCGGAATGTGATCCTGGTGACCACAGGATTTTTAAAACTTATTTCAGGCACCAGTTGCTCAAAAAGCTAGGTTTAAGAGTAACAATACTCTTGAATTATCGCAATAACTGATTATTATAAACTTTTGTGACGTAAATATATAATAAATGATTTATATTTGCTTTTTATAAAACGAAAAAAATACTACCATAATTCTCATTCCTGCTGTTTTCTTAATGATCGAGGAAAGTGACTTAACGAAAAAGGTAATACGGACTTTAAAAAAAAAATAACGTTAATTAATTTAAAACGACGTTAAAAGTGGAAGAACCCGCCCCATGCACAAAATATAAGAAAACGAAATCATATTACTTATGTATAAGCAAAGAACTCTCATCATTTGTTAAGGACCTGAAAACGTATCGAATGCGTTTGAAGAGTCGTTATTGAGAGGCTGTCAAAGCCTCTCAATAACGACTCTTCGAAAACCTTTGACAATTTACTGAGAACCCCTAAAAATATATGTGAAATTGTGCCTATTCGTGTAGGTAATTTCAGAACATTTGGGAATCTATTTTTACGCGCACCGTTCAATCCCTGTTAGGGAATATGAAAAACTACAGACAAAGTGGATGGAATTTCGGAAGAAGATAGTCTATAAGTATTTAGAATTAGAATTTTGAGAAAGAATAACAATAAACCCTTGAAAGCCTGGACAACTAAAAGGGTAGCCGCGGAGTCAGATACTGCTGTACAAAAAAAAAACATTTTGTCCATAATTTATTTAATTCAAGGTCTGAACTCGAGAATGATATGCAATGTCTCTGGACACAAGTTCAGAGACTTTAACAGTGTAAAACACTTAATTTTAGCGACGAAAAAAATAAAAAATGGGGAAGGAATCAGTATGTATTTATTTTTTCTTTGTATAAGTATCATAACTAGGGTATTTAATAACAGATTTAGATGATCATTGTTTTATTCGAAATAATAGATACTATTCAGTTCAGTCTTTGTTAAATGTGATCAAAATTGATTCATGCATTTAAAGTAACTCAATGTGTTATTTTGTTTATCTTCCATCTAACTCTAGGATTAATTTACAGATTTGTATGTTTTTAGGATTTAATTTAAACCCTTGAAAAATGACAGTTTTGGCTTCAGTATCGAATATAGAAAAGCCTACAAAAAAATATTACAAAATATCATCAATGTACAGAATTTGGAATTGGTCAAAATGAAAAAAACGACCCTTAGGCCGTCCGTCCGGCGCGGGGCGGGAAAATGGCGCGGTGGCCCGTCGCGGCCATAGCCACCGCGAGGCGGGCTCCTTCACTCGCGTGTCAATTTTTGTCCGTCCGTCCATCTGTCTGTCTGTCTGTTTATCTCAGAAACACGTGGAGGTATTAAGTTGAAATTAACATCATTTACTCAAGTTTTCAATCCCTTGTAAATATGAAAAAAAAAAACTTCTATGTCAACGCAATCAAAGGATACGGCCGTTTAGCCGCCTAATTTGACACTCTCAATCAAAACCCATAAGGTACTTCCCTTTGAACTAGATCAGTGATGCCCAAAGTGGTCTATATGGACCCCCAGGGGACTACGACCACCAGGTACCACGAAAGCGAAAAAAAATAGGTTTCCTGAGAAATTTTTATTTTCTGTGCGAGTACGTATATACATTAAAAAAAAAACGCGAGAAATGGTGGCCTGTATCAACTTTTTAGTTAGCTAGACCTCCAACTTTATCTGTGCAAAAGATCACGGAGATTTGTTGTTTAGTGTTTATATGAAAACGTATGAAAATATATTATATGAAAACAGACTCACAATACAACTACTATGATTATGTGTTCTGTTTTGTGTGTGCTTATTAAGCTTTTCACTCTTCATTATTTCATCTGCTGCTCACTTTGTAGGATACTTTCTATACCTATCTTACAAAGTGAGCAGTAGGTGAATTTTCAAAAAACCCATATCAGATTAGTATATTAGGGGGTCTACCCAAAACCGAAAATAAAAAAAGTGGTATACGAGACATAAAAGTTTGGGTACCCTAGATTCATGAAATTTGGCAAGAAGCAATGTCTTATACAGGTAAAAGCAAAAATCCGAAAACCGTAAATATTTACTTCATAAAAGGGTTTTTTTTATTTGCATTTGTTAAAGTGAACGCGACCTATGCCGATGTATGGGAACAACAGTTTTCCAACAGTAAAGTTAAAATTGTACGGAACTCTCGGTGTGCGAGTCCAACTCACACTTGGCCGTTTTTTTTTTAATTTCGAGAGCTTCAGAGCGGTCTCATATAAATTTCATCAATATTGATTCATTAG
The DNA here is from genome assembly GCA_946251855.1 of Alsophila aescularia. Taxonomy (NCBI): domain Eukaryota; kingdom Metazoa; phylum Arthropoda; class Insecta; order Lepidoptera; family Geometridae; genus Alsophila; species Alsophila aescularia. The sequence continues at coordinate 13,587,164 of OX276385.1, forward strand.
ATTATTTTAAGTAAATCTCTTTGTTTTTAACCGACTTAAAAAAATTAGGTTGCAAGTTGAAGTGTATGTTTAATTGTTTAAAATTCGTAATATTCATATTTAACATAAGGTATATGTAACGTTTAGTCTATATGAGTGTCTATGCATATGTACCAAAATTCTTGTACGTATGTAATATTATCAAAAATGCTTAAACTTATTATAAAAAAACTGTAAATGGTCTAATTCTGTACATTGAAAATATTTTGGAAACGGTTCTATATTCGATACAGAAGCCAAAACTGTTTTTTTTTCTTTTGTGTCTGTCTGTATGTCTGTCTATATCTTGGACGCACATTACGCCTTAACTACTTAATGAATTCAAATGAAACTTGGCATAGGATACTTTTTATCCCGAAAAATTAAAGGGTTTCCGTAGGATAGGGGTTGAAAGTTATTTAAAAGAACACGTATCACGCTGAAACTACTGGATGGATTTTGATGCAACTTGGCACAGTCATAGTTTATATTTTGATGGGTGAAAATTGAGGACACTTTTTATCCTGAATAAATAAAGGGTTCCTGTGGGATAGGGGTCGAAATTCTGTACATTGAAGATATTTTGAAATATTTTTTGGAGGCTTTCTATATTCGATACTGAAGCCAAAACTGTTTTTTTTTTCATTATTGTCTGTATGTCTGTATCTTGGCAGCGCATCACGCCGAAACTGCTGAATAAATACAAATTAAACTTAGTATGAATTGAGTTCATACTACGAGGTAGGACATTGTATACTTTTCATCCCAATAAATTAATGGGGTCCCGCAGGGTTATTTGGAGTTGGTATTCAAGTTTTCCTGTTTATAGTTACTTCCGTAGTGCACTTCTAAGATAGTCAAGGAATATTCCTCCTAGTTTAAATCCCTAGGTTTACGCTATGCGTAGTCTGTAAGTCAGTCAGTAGGTATGTCATGATACTGTTTATAGGCATGATTAAAATAATTTAATAAATAACATCTTTTTATTATTCTGTCCAATAGTGAAGGGCATTATTTATAAAGCCCTTTTTTTCAAATGTCATTAACATCTGGTCCTTTGGTATTGGGCATTTTTCAAACTGTTCGGGCATCTATTTATTTAAATACTTATAATAAAGCAGTAAGAAACAAAAAGTCTGTACAAAGAAGATAATTTAAAAAAAAGCCTAGGGTACTTAGGACATGTCCGTGTGACGACTTTTTAGGATATTTTGAGATGTTTTTCTTACGTCAGAAACATTACGTCATTAAGACGTAGGGCTGTAACGTCGGGTGGTGACGTAAAAAATACGTAAATCGTGACGTATATTCATGAACACAATGAAGTCTTTTTCTCCAACAATGACGTCTTTTGCACCTTCTATTGTACCACTACGTCTGTAACGTTAAAATAACTCACTTTTACATCAATATGGCAATTCCCAAACAAAATGGCGATAAAACATGACTATGCGACGTCTTTTTAGGGTATTTTGAGACATCATTCTTGTGTCAGAAACATTACGTAATTTAGACGTGTCATATTGGGCTGTGACGTCGGTTGGTGAAGAAAAAAAACGTTATTCATGACGTATATTTATGAACACAATGATGACTTCTTTTGCACGTACTATTGTACCACTAAGTCTATGACGTTAAAAGGACGTGACCATATGACGTCTTTTTAGGGTATTTTGAGACGTTTTTCATTCATCAGAAACATTACATTATTTATACGTGTCTAGTTGGTCTGCAATATCTGTCGTATTTTACGTTAAAACGCCGTGACTATGAGACGTCTTTTTAGGGTATTTTGAAACATTTTCATTCGTTAGAAACATTACGTTATTTGGTCGTGTCATATTGGTCTGTAACATCTGTTACGTCACATTGACGTAATCAAGAAAGTTCGCCTTAAGGTCACTGATATCACCTTCCTACCTGGGTTATGATCTATACGATTTAAAGTTGGGTAGCAACCTTCCTACCTGGGTTATGATCTATACGATTTAAAGTTGGGTAGCAACCTTCCTACCTGGGTTATGATCTATACGATTTAAAGTTGGGTAGCAACCATTCTCACTTATATTTTGGCCTCATTTTAGTTTTGTTTGCAGACTGTTTTTTTAGCATTTTTGGTGTATTTGTTACTTACTATTGAAGTAGGTAAAAAATTATTACCAGCCAACGATAAACGCATTTCTATCAACACAAAAACGAAGAGTATAACTATATACAAGAAGTCCTTGTTCTTTTGTGATCATAAAATTAAACAGTATTTGGTTAAAAACCCCACAACAGATTATATTGAGGAGTTTACGAAGCTAAACTCGTAATTGCTTTACCTTTGTGATCAAGCTTGGTTAAATTAAAATGTCTTATAGCATTAGGTTAGTTAGGGTACACTATGAAAGAAGAGAAACCAAGTAAAAGTAGGTCAGCTTTTTCAGTTGACAAAGTACCCTTACCTTTAGATAGTGTTATCTACAGGTAAAGTTGAATAAAAGCATTTGAGTATTAAAATTTAACTAGAACCCGCTGTTGCAAGTGCACTCTGTTCTTAAGGCTCTGAATTCATATAAATACCACGATTATAACTTTAAAGAGCTTAGACCGAGAAATGGATTGACTGTTTTACTGAAGTTGGAACTTGGAACGGCTTTCCTTCAAGTTACTTTGCTCGCTTCAGTTGAGCGATAAAGTTCTTCTTCGTATTTAGCTCCTTTGCTAGTGCTTACGGGACGACCATTTGTAAATTAGTACAGTTTCCTGGAGTATTATTATTAGTGATTAAGTAACCTACAGGAAAATTCAGCAATTTCATTTGGGCAGAATGTTTTTTTTGCACCACCGCTTGCGTAGTCATAAAAAAAGGACTAAGTAGGTATAAGATTAATGAGGTGATAATCGGTTTTTTTCTATTATACTCGGCTGGTTCGTCGGATAAGGCAAAAGTTCACTTTTGTCGTACTTACCTACAATTTCACTAGTTACTGCATTAATTTCACTTATAATTGTCATTCTACCCCATTAAATACCTCTACATTACCCCCTAATCACAATAGATTTCCGAGCTCGCACGTCGTAATTATGTAACGTGATAATAATATAGGATTACAGGGTGTTTGGTGCATCATTTGTCAAATCAAAATGGCCGATGGGAGGGATCTTTTGCTATCTCCTCAGCCCCTTAAAGCATTCTTTGCCCCACGGGACATTTATGACAATTTAAAAAAATAAGTGATGTACCCCAAGTTAAAGTTAGCATTTAAACTTGAATGTAAAAAAGAGTTATTTGTATACCAACCATAGCCACCAAAATTATTTTTATTTTAATGAGAGCGTTGGTAGCCTAACGGTTCCATATTGCAACTTAGAATCCAAAGATACCGGGTTTGGTCCTAGGCTCCGCACCAATGACTTTTTTAAGTTATGTGAGGACTGAGTATTTGATATTAATTTCAACTTGATATCTCCACGCGTTTCTAAGAAAAAGGATCTTGACAGACAGACAGACAGACAGACGGACACCGAAGTGAACCTATAGGGGTTCGTTTTTTCCTTTTGAGGTACGGCATCCTAAAACTAGTTGTTACTTGCAAATAATTTTGATTTTGATAGAACCGTACAACAATACACATTAAAAAATATTTCAAGCTATACCAATAACTTTTTACCCGACTACGGCAAAGCAAAAAAAGTTTAACAGTCTATGTATGTATGTAAGTTTGTATGTACCTATGTATGTGGATGTTCCACCATAGCGTCGCACCTATTGGTCCGATTTTGACAATCGAGGTATCCATCGATTCATCTTCATTTACTATGCATTTATTAATTAGGCTTCTTTTACCCGTCTACGGCGAAGCAAAAGAAGGGTTATGTGTTCAAACCAAAAAGTTACTCCTATTTTTACAATTCAGGTATCAGCCGGTTCGTCTTCATCGCAAGAGGTCATAGACCATTTTTTACCCGACCGTAGTCGGTTTCTTGTTATTGAACTGATGTCTTGTTTGAATTTTTAAATATTAGACATTAATTAGAAATTAGACATAAAATACCCCGTGGAGAAATTAAGGCTAAGGAGATATTAAAAGAAGATTTTGATTTGGCAAACGATGCAGCAAACATCCTATATTATATCCCAAAACTGTACCATTCATTCATCACCCTATGTGCACATCGCCTCTTTAATGCTATTAGTGAGACCCTTTTCTCTAATATCACGAGTTTCGGTATATAATGGTAGGAATTATAAAACTAGGCGTAACGTAAGTGAAAAGTTAGAGGGATAACCCTGGAGTTTAGTCCCGTTATAGCTGATTGTCACTTGTGACGGATAGACGAATAATTCGTTTTGATAAGAAAAATAATATCTGCTCCTCTGTGGTTTTGATAATAATATCGAATGTTACTATAGTAAAACTTCTATCTATTTATACTAATAATAAAGTAGGGCTCATTGCTATGACCACTCGGCCACGTAACCCGCCCGCGCCGCCTGCGTGGAATTGTCCAAAACGGATTATTCTCGTTAGGTCGAGTGCTAAGCCCATAATGGATCTATCGAGATTTTATTTCCTCATAAGATCTGGCCATAAACATAGATGTAAAATGGATCTATGGAGAATTTTTTTACTCATTAGATCTGTTTTAAAAAATATTTATTTAATATGGATCTACTGAGAGTTTTTCTTCTTGATAGATCCGTGTTGTCCAAACATCAAGTTAAAGTGGATCTATTGGGAACTTTATCTGGATCACCCCTGGATCTCTACTGTTAGGTAGAGTGATCGAGGGGGCCCTGATAAAACGGCTGGAGCCCTTTGAATGAATTGCATAACTGACCACCGATTCGGAATACAGCTTCGAGAAGAATCAACAAGAAACTCGAAGGCGAATAAAGTCGACATTAATTACGGGACCTTCGACCTCGCCGGCGAGGTCGGAGTCTGTGTCTAATTGTGTCATTTGTTGTGATTGGATCTAATGATAAAGAAAGTTCTCAATATCAAGGCATCTTCCTAAAATTTTGTCCAGTTTAGAGGCATTCATTCAGTTTAGTGACTCATCGCAAGTCAACACACTTGACCGATTTTAGAAAAGCTTCTCCCAACGAGCCTCCTCTCGCTCTTACTATCTACGTTTTGTATTAACTTTACTAATACCTTGTTAATATTACCTTTAGGCTGGCTCAGGATCGCTTTGCGTTGAAAATCCGTACCTTTTACAACGCGCGGCTTTCCTGAGCCAACCCGTACCAAAACCCATGCATCCACAGAGAGTTTCAATCTCTCTGTGGCTGCATGTTCATAGTGATTACCTAAAGAAGTACGAGGCCATCCCGTATGCTATAGACGTCATACGTGATGGCAAGTAGATTCTACACTACCTGTTTCCTAAGCCCATACAAATATTATTTATCTCGCTTACGTGCTGAATAGCGCAAAGTGTTTGCAATGCCTATGCCTATTTGACTGTGTTCCTATTTTCCTATATATATACTTATATCTATATTTATTTGTTATTGCGCTCGTTAACATATAGTAAAGCAGTTAGATTAAACTTTTTTTAGTCAAGTCGTTTCATCTAAAGTATTTAGGTACTTAGGTACCTAGCAGAAAGTAGGTTCTATCACTGAATCTATCTACATCTTTACTTTTTAAAACATTAAGTTACAAAAAGCATACAATCTGAAGAAATGGTGTCGATTTCTTAAATGAGCTACTGAACAAGAAACTTATATAACTGTTTTAAATGGTGTCTGTCTGTTGGTCTGTTCACGCATTACGTAAAAACTAATGGACCGATTGCGATGCGGTCTTTACTGTTAAGCTAAAGCTTAATTTTGACTTAAAATCTAGTGCACTTAGTATCTTAATCTAATGAGTAGAAGCGGAGCAATTTGTAAAAATGATCGTTGGGTATATTGTACTTAAACTGGATATGTTGATTACTCACTGTAAGGAACGGTTGCCATCACAGAATGGTCTGTGGTTGCCATGGAAACGAAATAACAAGTCTTTCAAAAACATCAAGAGCATTGGTGTATACTTACCTACTTTTGCATCGGTTATTAATATCTTAGAAGAAAATAGGATGCTTTTTTTCGCGATCCGTAGTCCGCGCGTACGAAGTCGCGGGCGGGAAAGCTAGTAAGTAATAAAATGTACTGTATCTAACTTATAACGGCCGTATCAGGCGCTTAAATCAGTTGCTTGCTTGCTTTTCGTTATGAGGTAGTGCTGGACTCTGGTGTCATAGTTTGTCAGGCCTCCCGAGGGCCTCTGACATGGCTTAACGACTGTGTATCAATTAGTAACGTGCCCTCTGAAAAACGCAGCTTTTGAAATCCGCACATAACTTGGTGCGGAGACCAGCATGTGACCACTCCACTTGACTAGTCTCACTTTGAAATTTTTAGCTTCCCGTTGAGGCTTTGGGTCCCTATCCTCAAACAGATTGTACTAATATACGTACTTTAAAAATATATTGTTCTAGTTGTGCCATTTTTCCGAGTTAAAAGAAACTTAAGTGCTATTCCAGCACCAATAATTACAATTTACTACATTTCATCATTATTCGTTAGCCGTGAAATAGATTTTTATCGACTGCGAGGCTTCTACTCATCGGTCTGAGATACCAAATCCACCAGTTTTTAAGTCAAGCCTTAAGCTATCCAAATGTGATTCCAATCGGTCCAGTAGTTTTACGTGATGCGTGAACAAACACACAGACATACAAACATAAAGACAGACCCCATTTTTAAATGTTCTTGTTCAGTAGCTTATTTTAAGTCCTCTCGCCTATTTTTCATACGTATTATCTTCATTGTACACATTTTTATTTACATACTGTTTTATTATACCTAAGTGTATATCACGTGTAGATAGATAGATAGACAGAAGATACTCTAAATACCTTCTAAAACGCCGATCCGTTTATTGTGGTCTATTCGATAAAGTAAATTATACCAGATTTGTCGACATAAATGTCACCTGTCACGACAATGCGACAATCACTTACTTTTTTTGACAGGACAGGTGATTTTTTTAACTAAAAACTCTACTTACTACAATATATAACTAACTAATTACAACACATAACATTCAGAGAACCTGCAAGCCATTATTGGCTCACAGTAGCCCAAATGTTCTAGCCCACAGCGAGTTGGCAGCGTATCGAACATGCTGGCGGCATTGCCCCGCTGAATTGCAATGCTAATTCGATGAGCCAAATTAGGTACCAGCATTTTGGACATGCGTCGAAACGAATGCAGGCGCGCTCAGATAGGTTAATGAAAATACCCCCGACGGCCACAATGTCTCAACACCAAACGTTGTTTTTTTTTCCACCATGACCTACTGTCACGGTCAATGTTTAGTGAACCGAAATGTGTTGAATTATCAAGATGACAAATTGTTGCATTGTCGTCTTAGATTATCTACTTGCACTGTCGCTTTTATTGAACTAGGTTGATTTGGAGACTAAACCGCAGAATAAATAATAGTACTAAACTCATTTCGCTAGGTCAATTACAGTCTGCAGTAGGTAATAAGTAGGTATTCAGTGATCTCTAGCTATCCCACGCACTGCGATATCCTACAAACCCTTATCATCAACCCACGGGCGATACATTACAATAACAACAGCTTGTGTGTACGTTTTTGTGACGTATTTTGCAACAGTTCCCGGAACATTATGAAAACTGTTTTATCCATAACAGTGTAGCATTTTGTTTTTTTTTGAGGAAAAGCAACATAGGATCAGTTAGAATAATACATATTTTAGACACTAGCAGATGTCCGCGACTTCGCACAAGTGGTCAGTTCTGTAGGTTAAAACTACTCTTTGTGCTAATCCAGGACCTAAAATACCAATATACCAACATTTGATCAAGATTCCTTCAGCCGTCAAAAATATTTTTATCGATTGCTCGGCTTTAAATTTTTGGCGGCGGATTGGGATATAAAGTACTCCAGTTTTTAAGTCAAAACATAAGCTATCCAACAGTAAAACTGCATCGCAATCGGTCCAGTAGTTTTTACGTGATGCGCAAACAAACATACATACAGACAGACAGACACGAATTTTTAAAATGTTATATTCTTGTTCAGTAGCTTATTTTATGTACCCTAGACCATTTATTTTTTAATTATCTTCTTTGTACAGACTTTTTCGTTCCTATTGCTTTTTTATAAGTATAGATTGAAGATGACAAAAAAATGGTCGATGGGCATTAAAATAAACCTACGAAAAATAACTATAAAATTAAAAATATAGGTGTCTGTCCGTATGTTCGCGCATCCCGTAAAATTTACAGGACCGATTACGATGCGGTTTCCGCTGATTGATAGCTTAAAAACTGACTTAAAAAACTGGTGTACTTGGTATCTCAATCTGATGAACAGAAGCCGAGCATGATTACAAAATATTTGACGGCTGAATGAAATTTCGTACATATAATAGTTATTGTACCTTAAACATAGTTTTGGTCCTGGAATATAGGAGCACGCGGGCAAAACCGCGGGGCGCCGCTAGTCATCTATAATACCACAGAACATTTGTATATATCACAAAATAACTAATGTCAAGACTCAAGTACAAGTTAACAACTCCGATACAGGAAGCGGATGTACCTATCTACACAAGCGATAGTGATGTGCAAGTAGTACTATTTTTATTCTGTGGTGCAAGGCCGGTACAAGAATAACTACTAGTGGCGTAGTACTAGTGACGATAAACAGTCCTTGTCGTTATTTAAAGTCGTGTGGCAAATGGGAGATTTTCCTTGTGATTGCATTGAAGGGTTAACGAACGTTGTTTGGTAGCAATTTTAATCGGTTGTTTAACATAAGTCTTTCACTTCAGTGCATAGGGTTCCATTAAAAACTTATTATAACTAAGCTGTGAAAGTCATGGCCATATCGCAGAATTGATTACTTCGTGATGTGGCCGACCATATTATGAAATAGAATGGAAAATATTCGCTGCCCACATCATAATATGGTTTGGCCAGATGAATGAATAAATCGCGTTTAACGATATTAACAGTAACGTTTGGCTACTTCATGATATGGTCAAAACATTATTGATCATATCGTACAAGCACAAATTAAAAATGTATATAATCCTGACACCCCACCCCCATTTCAGCTAAGTAACATCTCGATCACATCAGTTTTCAAACATAAAATCGGTCAAACATCATAATCGGTCTATTCGTTTGGGAGCTACGATCCTCACTCCCATTCCTCCCCCCCCCCTCATTATAGCTAAGAACCATCTCGTTTACCTCAGCTTTGAAACATAAAAAACCTAAGGAAAATCGGTATATTCGTTTGGAAGCTACGATTCTCACCCCCCCCCCCCTTTTCTCATGTGCCCCCCCCTTCTCATCTACCCCCCCCCCCTTCTCATCTCTCCCCCCTCATTTCCTATATATCTAAGAACCATCTTGATCACATCAGCTTTCAAACAGAAAAAAACCGCATCAACATCGGTCCATTCGTTTGGGAGCTACGATGCCACAGGCAGACACACACACACACACACACACACACACACACACACACACACACACACACACACACGCGCGCACGCACGCACGCACGCACGCACGCACGCACGCACGCACGCACGCACGCACGCACACACACACACGCACAGAGAGAGAGAGACAGTGACGCAGTGACACAGTGATACACACCCTAAACTTATAACACCCGTCTCTTTGTTCGGGGGTTAAAAGTAGAAGGCGAAGGCCCGTCTGATAATTTAGAAGGCGAAGGAGGGAGCGAAGCAAGCGAAGGAGGGAGCGAAGCAAGCGAAGCATAGCGAGCTCGTCTTCGTGTTAATTTTTTTAGCATTGAAATCCTATCTGTTTGAACAGATTAATGATATGGCCAAACATAGATTGACATATGAATCATTAAACGTTAACGTTTTAACGATATGGTCAGTTGGAGCTGGCCAATTAATGCGGAAAAAAACTCGAGATACATTGATTCCTATTTCCAAAAATGACCTATTCACGAAACGTCAAATTCTCAGGCTTAATGGCTAGATGGCACGCTTCGTATGCTCAAATGCATTTAATCAAAACCCAACTTTAGATAATAATTAAATAATTTTTAGGTACATTTTCATGAAAATAAAAATAAAACCTTTTATTTTTTTCAGCAAAATAAGGTTTGTGTGTAGGTACTTATCATAAAGTGAACCCCTGGATAATACTTAGGCTGGGTTGCCCATAATCCCAGTTAAAGGTACTGTTATAGTTTACATACGGTTAACATTTAAAGTTATTAATATAAATAGCAATTGTCAGATTGAGCAACTTTTTTTTTTCTAACTGGTACTTTAACTGAAATTACGATGTTTGTTATTGCTAAAGTAAGATGGTGCAACCCACACTTATACTTGCACGTTCCTAAATAGGTAGGTATGTTTAATGTAACTATGAATATTCATTAAAGTCCCGACGCTAACAAGAATCTTAAATCCTTATAAATATTAATCCTAGAAGATTTTTCTGGCGTCTTAGGCTTCTGTATTAAGAAAACGTGTTTTAATTAAGGTAGTAATAATTTCCACATAATAAGCTTAAAATCACGCAAGAGACAGGTATGTAGTAAAATAAACAGCCCGGCAAAATAAACATATACGTCCACCTCTTGCTTTTTATTAAAAACAATTTGTGAAGAATCCTCTAACTATTAAGTTAGAGGATTAACTTTAAAACTAATGAAAACATAAACAAAACTGTCCTTGGGAAAACAAATAAATGTTGTTGTACTCACTTGGCTCGTAGAGACAGCTGTCTATCATTAGGGCACACATATTTGTTGGCTTTACTTTGATTTTGGAAGTTCATTGCACAGAAAAATAAAAAATATTACGTTTGTATTTTAAATTTACGCGGGAAATGTGGCACCGAGCGTTCCCGCCTGTTGATGCCTCCCAACTGTTGCTTGGCGCGTGGCGGACGAGTTCTGATAAATCGATATTATAACAACGCACTTGAAAACTCACATAAAATTGCGGATAGCGACATCCCTTTATCTCGTAAGATAAACACGACAGTGTACAATGTTAGCTTAGTAGTTTTTTATATTTTTGGCAACGATTCGATTTTCGTAAAGTGATGTATGCTCTACCATAGACACTTTTTCCGAGTGGCATGCTGTACCCTCATTAAAACGTTCCTTAAAAATTACGTTTCTATATTTTTTAGGAGTTTTTCTTTTCCTTATGGTGCAACGTTTCGTTAAGAGCGCCAAATTCAAATTTTCTTGCGTTTTTTGTCATTACAGCTCTATTACACACTCATCGTGGGTTCATGAAAACTAATTTTGCGGCAGTAAATAGGTTGTGTCAAGAAATTACGGTTAAAGTGATCACCTATTATAGTTATTACTAGCTGTACCAGCGGCTTCGCACGCGTGGTCTTTTCTTTAGGTTCAAAGTACCATAATGTGCTATTCCAGGACCAATATACGAACTATTGAACAAAATTTCTTCAGCCGTCAAAAATACTTTTATCAATTGCTCGGCTGCTAACTCACCGGATGGAGATACCAATTACACCAGATTTAAATCAAACCCTAAGCTATCTAACAATGAAAACCGCATTACAATTGGTCCAGTAGTTTTTACGTGATGCGTGAACAAACAAACATAACAAAAAAGACACGAAAGAAAGATACGATTAAGAGAAAAAATTGATCAATACCTTTTTTAAGCACCCAATAGCATTTTTTTATTTGAATTCATTTAGTAGTTTGGGTGCAATGCGCGGTCAAGATACGGACAAACAGACAGACAAAATTAAAAAGTAAAATAGTTTGGCTTCAGTATCGAATATAGAGAACTATTCAAAAAATATTTTTTATTACTTAAATATTAACATAACTTTGGACCCATATCCCGCACAAACCCTTTACTTTTTCGGGATAAAACGTGTCCTCAATTTTAACCCATCATATAACATAAGACAGTGCCAAGTTGCATTAAAACCCGTCCATAAGTTTCAGCGTGGCATGTGTTCTTTTAAATAAGTTTCAACCCCTATCCTGCGAGAACCCATACATTTTTCGAGATGTAAAGTATCCTATGTCTCGTAGTATGAACTCAAATCATACCAAGTTTCATTTAAATTCATCCAGTAGTTCCGGCGGCGTGATGCGCGGCTAAGATACAGACTGACAGACATACAGACAAAAATAAAAAACATACAGTTTAGGCTTCATTATCGAAAATAGAGTAACTTCCAAAAAAAGCACTATATCTTTAATATACAGAATTTGGACCCATATCCCACAGGAACCCTTTATTTTTTCGGGACAAAATGTATCCATAATTTTCACCCATCTTATAAACTATGTCTGTGCCAAGTTGCATCAACATCCGTCCAATAGTTTCAGCGTACTACGTGTTCTTTTAAATAATTTTCCAGCCCTATCCTTGCGGAACACTTATTTTTTTCGGGATAAAAAGTATTCAATGTCCTACCTCGAAGTATGAACTCAAATCATACCAAATTTCATTTGAGTTCATTGAGTATTTTCAGCGTGATGCACTTCCAAGGTACAGACAGACAGATGGACAGACAGACAGAAGACCAAAACTTAAAAAAATACAGTTTTGGTTTTAGTATTGAAAATTGAACGGCAAAAAAAAAAACATTAATTTACAGAATTTGGGACCCCTATCTCGCAGGAACCCTTTATTTTTTCAGGATAAAAAGTGTCCTCAATTTTCACCCATCATAATATAAACTATGACTGTGCCAAGTTGCATCAAAACCCATCCAGTAGTTTCAGCGTGATATGTGTTTTTTTAAATAATTTTCAACCCCTATCCTGCGGGAAACCATTGTTTTTTTCGGGATAAAAGTATTTTAAATGTTAATCCATAACATAAGCTATGATTGTGCCAAGTTGCATCAAAATCCGTCGGGCAGTTTCAGCGTGATGCGTGTTCAAAGAGACAGACACACATACAGACAGACAGACAGACAGACAGACAGACAGACAGACAGACAGACAGACAGACAGACAGACAAAAAATAAAAATAAAAACTTTTTGCACTCCATATCGATTTTGAAGTTCATCTCAATTAAAATTTTCAAAAAATATTGAATGTACAGATTTAGCCCAGTTACAGTATTATTATAGTATAGATAGATAGGTAGATGAACAACTTGTTATATGTTGATAGTCCAGTAATTACCCTTTTATGGGACACCAAAATCATATTGTAATAATACTACTCAAGTGCTTTGATGGAGAGACTTCTTCTCCAAGCTCAGGTGGAAGGCAAACCATCACGCAATACATGGATCATATTAAAACTAAGTACAACAAATCCACCATGGTACAGTGCCTACAGTGTGCTTGCAACGCTAAGAACTGTAAAATATTGTGAAGCATTACGAAAGCAGTAACGCAAGCCAAGGAGAAAGTCGACGTTAAAAGACACAGCATCTGTACAACCACGGCCGTGCACCATCTGCACAACCACGGCCGTGCACCATCTGCACAACCACGACCACACTGACAAGAGTGCCCGACGGAGAAGGCGAGATCTATCAATTTAGTTATTGTTTTTCGACTTAACTCCTGCGACTCCATTATATATTTCCGCACATTTATCTATGGATATAATAATATGTGTATAACCCGCGTAGTTCAAGAAAGGGATTATAAATGGTGGCGAATATATTTCCGTCTATACTCATGGCACATAGAGGGATAGTGTGCAGAAAAAAATATGTCTGTCTGGTTTGATGGATGGTGGTTGGATGGTTGTTTGGATGGATCTTTGAGAATATAGAACTATATTCTCAAAGCGATGGATGTGTGAGTGGATAGTTGGTTGGTTAGATGTCGAGTGTCTAGTGACACTAGGCCCTCGACGCTACACCGAAGCCATTTCAAGTATTTTAAAATCATAACTCCTAAACTAATTGTGCCCCACGGCTTTTCCCGCGTATTCAATAGTAAAAAGTATCTTAGATGTTTGTATTAATAAATAGTAGGTAAGTATTTTTGATCTCTATCTAAAATATGTACCTATGTAAATACTTGAAAAGTTTTAAGTAATGAATAAAAAAATATTTTTTATAATAATAAATAGTAGGTATATTGACTTTGGTTATGTAGATAAAAAGTTTGTTACAAAAAAAATTTACAAAAAATACTTACCGATACATAATCAATTACCAAACTCATTTATTTACAGTATATGATTTACGTTGTCGACATAACCATTCTTTACGCAAGCATGCCACAGTATAAAAAAGTACAGTAGGTAAGATTTTCTGAACAGATTGAGTTACTTAGTTAAAATTCTTTGCTCAATTACCCCAAACTAATACTTAAGTCAGTAATTCAGTATAATTGAAAAGAAGGGAAATGAAAAAGTAGTGTGGAAAGTTCGCCAATTCTTGGCCAATTGCTAGTAATGTATTTTTTTTTTATTTGATATATAACTGAATATGCACATTTCTCCAGTTTTCAACCCTAAATCCAGTTTCGTGCACCTGCTGCCTAGTTTTCGATCAATCGCTGAAATCAAGGATAAAGTAGAAATAATGTTTTGACAGACGTAGGTAATTAACAAGTAAAAATTGTTATAAAAATACAAAAACCAGGGGTGCGGAACACACGACGCAAACATATGCTCGGATTTTTGCTTTTCAGCCGCGCTAGCGGACGGACCTGCAAAAATGATAGAAATATAAAACTTTTATATTTAGATTGCCTTTTGTGTGTGTTGGTCAAATCTTGCAAACTGTATTAGAATAATTTCCTCTTATCCTACGGAGTTGAATTTTTGCGTGTTGGTTGGTTCAGTTCCGATGACAATACATTTTTATAGACAACATGACCTAAATCGACATCCAGGAATAGCTGGCACAAAAAGGAACTCTTCAACGGTCAACAGCATAGACACGAAATGTGTACGCATTATATTATGATACATGGCTGCTGCACTCAGGGTTGGATCCTGCCTGACTAGTGAACTCCTTAACTGTTACAGCACAGACACAAAATGTTGTATACGCATTTAATTGTGATAGCCCCTCGTAAGTTACACTTTAACATGGCTACAGCACGAAATATATTTTTATTATTAATGTTTTATTCATATTTTTATGTTTTACTAGCTGTACCCGCGGCTTTGCTCGCGTGGTCATTTCATTTAAAAGTTACTCATACGTGTTATTCCAGGACCAAAAGTACCTATAATATACAATAATATACTACATTTGTTCAGCCGTCGAATAGTTTTTTATCGATTGCTCGGCATCTAATCATCAGATAAAGATACTAAGTAGCCCAGTTTTTAACTCAAACCCTAAGCTATCCAATAATGAAAATTGCATTGCAATCGATCAAGTAGTTTTTACTTGATGCGCGAACAAACTTACATACAGACCTTCAGTAGTGACATGACATGGCCGTGATAGGTTAGAAGACGAAGGCGGGAGCTCGCTAAGCTTCGCTCTCGCCATCGTCTTCTAACTATTAACAGCCAAGTCGGGTTGCCACTGAAGGCTGTTGGCAGAAATCTATCTGTGTTGCAATAGCAAATGAATAATTAATGGTCATGGTGGTTGGTCTAGTGGCTAGTGACCCTGGGAACGAAATCAAACGGTCGCGGGTTCGAATCCTACAAGGTGCAATCATTTGTGTGATGAGCAAAAATCCGTCGGGTAGTTTCAGCGTGTTGCGTGTTCATAGAGACAGACAGACAGACAGACAAAAAATAAATTCAAATCTTTTTGCAATCCATATCGATTTTGAAGTTCATCTCAATTAAAATTTTCAAAAAATATTTAATGTACAGATTTAGCCCAGTTACAGTTTTATTATAGTACTAGCTGTGCCCGCGGCTTCGCTCGCGTGGTCATTTCTCTAGGTAAAAAGTACTGTATGTGCTATTCCAAGATCTAAAATAAACATTTGATCAAAATTCCTTCCGCCGTTACAAAGTTTTTTTTTATCGAAGCTCGGCTTCTAACCATTGGATTAAGATACCAAGTACCCCAGTTTTTAGATCAAATCCTAAGCTACCCAACACTGAAAACTGCATCGCAATCGGTCTAATACGTTTTTACGTGATGCGCGAACAAACATACAGACAAAAAAACAAACAGACAGACACGAATTTAAAAAATGTTCTATTCAAAGACCATTTTTTTTAAATTATCTTTTTTGTATATATTTACGTTCTTATTGCCTTATAGCTGTGCCCGCAGCGTTGCTCGCGTGGTAGTTTTTCTGGGATATAAGGATCCTATGAGTTATTCCAGTACCAAAAGTACCAATATAGGTACCTACCTACCTACCTACGTACCTACCTGTGTTAACAACCTTCAGTGGCGATCCGACATGGTCGTGATAGGTTAGAAGACGAAGGCGGGGGCGAAGCGTAGCGAGCACCCGCCCTCGGCCCCCCATTATAGCTAAGAACTATCTTGTTTACCTAGCTTTGAAACATAAAAACCCGCAGTTAAATTGGTCTATTCGTTTGAAAGATACGATTTCGGTTACTTATAGGAACTTTTTGAGTTTCGGGTGTTGTTTATTTTAATGTTTATGTTATATTTTTACGTGAGTGCGATATTTCAGAGGTTTCTGAACTGTTTACACCGCACTGCGACGACACATTAAACATTTTTTGAGATTATGTAAAACAAGATCTCAAAAGCAATAAAATAATAATTTTTGAGTGTTGAATACACGTATTTTATTTCTCTTTTATGTTCATTTTTTTTTTAAATTAAGTCGCTATTTTATGATGTTTATTATTTTTGACGTACAAATTGTTTTATTTGTCTTCCATACTACTACATACATACTAATTACTAACCTGTGGATGAGTGCGGTTTTGGAGTTCTTGGGCTAGTAATGAGTTTAACAGTCTATGCATGTGTGTATGTATGTATGTATGTATGTATGTATGTATGTATGTATGTATGTATGTATGTATGTATGTATGTATGTATGTATGTATGTATGTATGTATGTACTTGTATGTATCTATGTATGTATGGGGGTATGTGGATGTTCCATTATAGCGTCGCCCCTATTGGGTTGATTTTGATAAGCAAGGTGTCAATGGATTTGTCTTCAGGTATAAATTGTCATAAGCCATTTTTTTACCCGACTACGGCTAGGTAAAGTCAGGGTTATGTGTTCAATCTAAAAACTTGGTCTGATTTTGGCAAACAAGGTGTCAATCGATTTGTCTTCATTTATAGAGTGTCATTAGTTTTGTTTTTTACCCGACTATGCAAAACAAGGGTTATGCGTTCAAACTTAAAACTTGGTCAAACTTTGGCAATCGATTCGTCTACATTGCAATTTGTCATAGGATATTTTTTACCCGACCGTAGTCGGGTTTTAGTTTTTGGACTTATTTAAATATACAATGATTGATATCCTTATTTGTATATTTTTTTAGTGTGCAGTAAAGTGTATTTGAATTGTATTGTAATGATTAAAACGTATGGCATCATAGGCAACTGCATATTACTCCGTACCTACTCAGAACTTGTTATACACAAAATCTGTATTTGGTTCCTTTACCTACCGGTAAAGGAATCAAAAAGACTGAAAAAATAAAAAAAACTTTTTAAAAAAAAACAAATACAACAATAAAAAAAACTTTTTTATTTTTATTGCAAATTTTGCGAAAATAGACTCATCTAACCCGTACGGGATACCGATAGCCGACAAGTTAATAGTGTATGGCTTTTTTATGGACGCTACTAGATAATGTAGTTTAATGACTTTACTTTTCCTTAAATATAAAATTGGTAGGTACCCCTGATTGAAATCACATTTAGGCTATGATTTCTATGTAAGTTACGAGACAAGCAAGTTCATATCATTTTAAATTCGTAATTTTAAAATTGCATTTTTTTTAACATTACGTCAGTCAGGTATGTCTCATCACATTGACCTCGGTAGCACGTGCGAAAAAAGTAAGGAATGCAACTTTCTAGCGTAGGTAATAATTATAAAAAGGATTCTTAAAAAAACAGACTAAAAACAGTCTTTCACACTTCAACAAAAGTTATATTGCCTAAAGGTGAAAGCCAAAATTACTTGAATTTTTATTGTCTTGCAAATCACAATGTAAGGGCTAGGCTGGCTTTTTGTGTGATGCAAGCTAAGCGGCTCGCACACGTGCGGCGCAGTCGCTGTCGGAAATGAAGAATGTTTTGTCAATTCCTGGATTCCTTTTTAATCATTGAATTTGATGTATAGCTGTCAAAATAGCATACAATATGACCCCATGGTGGCGTATCAACTTAAAAACATGAAAATCATCTGCATCAAATTATTAGGGCTCAAAACGTATAACATAGTTTAGAAGTTTTGTACCTTACTTTATAAAGACAGATTTATTTAATTGAGCAATGGTTACTTATTTCTTTCTTTTTAGTTATTAGATATGATAAATGTTATGATATAGTATGTGTAAGTCTATTGTTTTCTGAATTAATCTATCTTAGAAATTGGTTTCTTTTAATGTTGTTCTTATCACTTAATACTACTACTACTCTGAAACTCTCTACTACTACTCTCTCTGTTCTACTGAACTGAAATGGTCCAAATGCAGTTTTCACTGTCAGTTACCTTAAAATTTGTACTAAATATTAATATAAAAAAACAATATGTTTGTTAGGTACGAGTACCACTTAGTTCCGTAACGACTGAATGACTTTTTATGAAATTGAGTACAATAATTAATGTTTTGGGTTTAGGATAACCGAATAACTCTTATATAGGGTATATTTTATCCCAAAATATTAATCAATTTAATAATAATAACAAATTTTGATCATGCTTCATTATTTCTCCCTTTTAATAAACCACATTGCATTCTTGCTATATCTCGTAATTTAGTAAATTTTAAATATTTGTGACGATTTGGTTAGAAAATTCGTATTATGCGCCAGTAATCTAGGTTTTTCATTTTTTTGTAACTTATAAGTTAGACATGCAACTCTAGCGCAACAATTATTTTAAAGTCGAATATTTCGTAAACGAAAACAAATAGCCAATAGAAAACTGCCAATGAAACCTCATTGTAATTTAAGACCTATCCAAAGAGAACAAACACGAAACTAAAAAATATATTATTCGTCTTCTCTTCTAGGCATGTATAAAATGACTTACAGACATACGGATTGACAGATAGATGGATAGAAAGACGAACAGACGGACATAACAAAACTATAAGGATTCCTTTTTTGACAACGAAAACCTAATAAAGGTATAAACTTTATCAGTATACTCAGGATTTATCCTTCTTTAGGGTTCCTTAGTCAAATAAAGTATATTGAAAAAACGTAATTAGCATTTCCTCTGCTTTCAAAATCGATTTTAATCGAGTAAGAAAATCGCAGTGTACACAGCACTATTCTTACTTTTGACAGAAAAAATGAGAAATCGACCTTGAACGCGACTCGACAGTTTGAATAGTATATTTTTACATCGCTGGTTTTGAACACACGCCAAGTCTGGCTCGCCAATTAAAGCCGCAATGGAAAACTAGCGTTGGACACTCAATCACCCGCTACTGTTTTGATTAAAATAATAAAATAAGTTGTTTTGGAATTAATAACAGATATTTTAGGACAAATAGTACTTACCGATGAAAGGAAATACCTCGATTAACAGCTCGCACTTTATTGGTGGTGTTAGAACAGTTAATTATCGAACAACGAGTCATTTTGTTGTTAACACCTGACTTCGCACGCGGACCTCGGTCGGAAGCAGAATGAAGATCGCGGCGAGCAATGGAGCCGTCGAGGCGACTTTTCGCCAAGCGAGGCATATCGCAGGCATGTCTACCTGAGTTGCGATTTCGACAGCTTCTCGTTCGTTCGCGTAGCTGTCAACGTAGTCGTCCATGTAGTGGGCTTCAGTAACGCACTGCTTGGCATATCCCTTGTTAAAGAGATTTTGCATTTGCTTTCCGTATTCGATACTTAGCTCATTCGACTTGTCTAGTTTACGTTCTAGATTCTGTAGTCGTTTCCACGCTGTCTCGTAGCTAGTCGGCATCTTGGGGTCATCCTCCTTCCAGGGAAGTCCGACCTCATATCGTCTATCGACCCTCCTCGCTGTTTCGTTAAAGATGGCGATGGCTCGTTCGTCTGGCTGTCTTACCTTAGGTTTGAGTGCCACTCCAAGTGCATCTATCTTAAAGTGGGCCTCTATGCGCTTGTCGAGGCGTTCATTGTCCCGTGCGTGTGCGTTTACGACATGTAGCACTGAGTGTCGGTCCTCCTTTAGCGAGGTTCTCGGTGTCGTCCCATGAATTACCCAACCTAGATAAGTAAGCGAAACAGCGGGGTCGTTCCTCTTGCCGGTTCGTAGCTCTCTTGTGACTATGAGCTCCCAATTATCAGTTCCAATCAGGAGGCGCGGTCTGCCTTGCTCATAACACAAGTCCTGGTTCAAGTCCTTTAGGTGATCTAGACGTAGCAACTGCTACGGTACGGTCTGCGGTGTTAGCTGCATACTCGTAATAGTTGCCTTTTGGTCATTCGTACCTTTTATTTCGAAGCTTGCTGGTTATGTTTTGCTGGTGCATGTTTACGCCACAAATGTTCAGGGGCCTTTGAGGACCTTCAGCACCGATCTGTCGTGCTACGTCCTCGTCCAGTAGTGACACGGTCGATCCTTCGTCAAATAGGGCGTATATCCGCATATGCTCCTTTGGACCGGACACTGTAACTGGGCAAATCTTTAACATTACCTCTTTTGTTGTCTTAGAAAACGTTGACGTCACAATCTCCGCACTTTCTGTAGAGGGTCTACGCTCCTCACCGTTCGTAGAGGACGTTGACGCTCTCTCTGTATGAAGTAAATTGTGATGTGGGCGTTGACATCCATCATGGCCACATGCTTTGACGCGACAGTCAACACGTCGATGACGACTTACTATACACTTGAAGCAAAGTTTTTCTTTCTTCACAAGTTCCCATTTGTCCTCGCTCTTCATCTCTTTGAACTTAGGACATTTAGGTAGCAAGTGGTTTGCTTTGCAAGCAACACATTTATTTTTCTGCTCCGATTCATTTTCTGTTGTGGCAAATACCGACCTTTGTCTGTTCGTAGAGCTCGACTTTGTAGCGGACATTGTAGCATTGGTGCCTCGGTTGGCGCCTGTCATTGCTACGCTCGTATATAAATTAGTATTAGAGTTAACCACATGTCCCAAATACTTTAGCTCGTTACGGAAGAATATTGACTTTTCTAAGTTTATCGTTAAGTTTGCCATTTTAAGTTTTTCGTAGACTTTCATTAGGAGTGAAATATGGGCCTGAAAATCAGATGTGATCAGAATTATATCGTCTAGGAAGACAAAAACTGAACTTACAAATTCTGGCCCCGAAAAAAGCTGATCAACTAATCTCTGCTGCGTGGCAGGAGCATTGACAGGAGTTAAACCAAATGGCATGGTAACAAATCGGAACGTGCCACGAGTTGGCACGTAAAATGCGGTCTTATCACGGTCCTTTTCAGTGATAGGAGTCTGCCAAAAGGCTTTAGATAGATCAATACTACTCATATATTTAGCGTCTTTAAGATTGTCTAAAATCTCTGACACATATGGTAGCTTGAGAGCGTCTTTACGTGTTACCGAGTTTAATTTGCGGCTATCCAAACAAAACCTCAATGTAGCATATTTTTTAGGTGTTAGGAGTACGGGTGAAGACCACGGACTTTCACAAGGTTCCACCACACCGAGTATTAACATTTCATCAAGTTCTTCTTTGATGTTGCGCAGCTTTTCTGGTGGCAACCTATAGTATCGTTGACGAATAGGTGGTGTTTCCTGCGTATCAATACGGTGTTCCACTGGTTGTGTGCGACCCAGTCCTGCTACTTCCCAAGATATAGATTTAAACATTTCTATAACATCATTTGCAGCAGTTTTCTGCGTTTTATCAAGTTCTACGTAACAGTGCAAGGCAGATTCATCAATAGTGGAGATCTGCTGTTCATCAGAAGGGGACAAGGATATTGATTTGGAGAATCTTGGAAACAATTGAAATTTCTTCCAAAAATCTACACCTAAAATCATTGATAACGTAACTGTAGGAATAATGTAGGCCTTTAAAATGTGGGTTTGCTTTTCAAAACTAATAGGTAGATTCATATATCCTACGGTAGATAGTTTATGACAGCCTGCTGTAATAAACGATTGAGAAGCATCACACTTAATAATGGTTAGACCCAATGAAGATATTAAGCTTAGATGGGAATTATTACCCAATATAGTTACAGCAGACCCAGAGTCCAAAAGCCCACAAAAGGAAAGATCACCCACCTTCACAGTTACGTAAGGGCGCACATCGCCATCTGGTTTTTTATCGAAGATTGTTGCAACAGAGTAACTAGAGAAATAAATTTTAATAGTATCTAGCCAGTCCTGCCAGTCCTTTTTATCCAAGTTACTAGAGCAACAGTCATTCCCAGTTGGCTTGCAACAATCTTCACTTACAAGTTTTTTGTTCAGAATCAGATTGACATTTCGGGCAGTTAGGGTAGATACAACCTTATAAGCCACATCTGAAACACACTGGGTAGCGATCTTGTTTACACTGCCTCAGCGAATGGGAATTAGTACGGCATCGCGGGCAAAATACAGGTTTGCTGTTAGAGGTACTCTGGTAAGATTCAACAGCTGCGACAGACACATTATTGGTTGTTTTATAATTCTGATTATTTCGTTGACTATTGCTAGAACAAGATTTATTGAAATAGTAGCCATCCCTATAGAAATTTGATTTTGGTACAGGTCTAGCATAGGCTAGAACTGGAGCTAGTGATACACTGCATGCGAACGAAGCGTCTCCGTTTCAGCTTGGGCAAAAATTCATTCGTATGTCCGAATGTCCGGCTGTTCTCCTCTACAGGGCCCTGTTTCATAAAACTTACAATTGTAGTTTACTATTACAATTTAGTGTGCACTGAAGTTTATCTTCTAGCAAAATCATATTTACACGTAACACACTAACATATGCATCAATGTACACTAAATTGTAATTGTAAACTATAATTGTAAGTTTTATGAAACAGGGCCCAGGTCGCATTTCTCAACCGATCTAGGCGAAACTTCGTAAGTATATAGGTTTAAATAATTTTTTGAATTTTTTAGTAGTCGGAAATTTTTTGATTTTTGAGAGAGAGCCCCCTCTTTTGCACTTTTTTTGGGAATATCTCTGAATATCTCCGCCTTAGCCTTATGAAGTTTTTTTTTTCATTTGAAAGGTAATAACATTAAGTTAGTCCCGTAAAAATTTGGTGAACATCTGCAGTGCTATTACGCAATGTTGATCATATCGGTTTCAAGCCGTCAAATTCATTAATGCTTTACGATAGAGTCGATTTTGCTATGAAAAAAAATGACAATTTGATTGAAGCTAAGTTCTGTGGTCGGGGCCCTGATGAGGATCTAAAGGCGTGATGAGCAGATGTGAAAATTATGAAATCGATACAAAGATAAAATCTTTCAATAATATCAATTGTCGTTAATACGTCACATCACTATGAGGTCTGGAAGATGGTTCAGTCTATTACAGGACTTGGCTTCAATTCCATTCCATTTCAAATAACGCTATGACTGATGTTTAGATTGTTCCTTGTATTCAATGGTGTACTTGTACAATGCGATTTAAATAAGTATAGGACTGGATTCGTGACTAACTTCATACTGACAACTAAGTAAAAGTAGCGTTAGCATAAATAACAAACAAAAAGAAAAATATGATTTATTGAAATACGTTCGTGTTAACATTATTTTTAATGTTTGAAATCTTTGATCGATTCAGTAATCGATCGTCACGTTGATGCAGTAGCCCTATTACAGAAGTCTATGCAACCAGTCACAATGAGATTTTCTTAATAATATCAAATAGTATTCAAATACTATTATAATGAAAATATCATTGCATCTGGCTGTATTAGGACTTCTGTAATCGGGCCACTGAGTTCACGCAATAGATACTGTGAATACTGCATTGCAACAATCATCCCTAATAGTGTTGTTACCAATCTCCATTGTTTAGGTATTTCATATATTTAAACTTAAAAAGACACGTTCGTTGTCATGTAAACAAATATGTCCCCGTATCTCCTATAATAGAGTTTTTTTTCTTATGTTGCTAAGTTATTTAGTAGGTAAAATCTTATACCCTATGAAACAGTACCATGACACACCTACTGACTGACAGGCACCGCACAGCCTAAACAGGCTGGTTGATCTAGAGATCTTAAATTTGGGATAATATTTTTTGGTTCCTATCTTAAAAACTTTTTCAACTCACTGGCAATAAAATACCTTGCACTTAATTAGCCTTGACTTATGACAGGACAGCATAAAGTGACTTCAAAAGTGGAAGGTTGAATAGGTGGAGATGAAGGGGGGATGGGTGAGGTTTGGTTGGGATGTATGGGGAAGGTTGAGGTTGGGTATTGGTTTGGTGATGTATGATGATATGTGGGGATGGGTAGGGATGGATGGAAATCGGTGGATATGGGTGAAGATGACTGAGGCTGGATGAAAATAGGTAGGGATCAGTTGGGAAGGGTGGGAATGTGTGAGGATGTGTAGGGATAAAAGTCAAATGTCATCCTTCCCCAACTTTTCCCACCCATCCCCTTCTAGCCCGACCCATCCCCACCGATCTCCATCCAACCCCACCAATCCCTACCCATCCTCATCAATACCAATTCATCCCAACCCAATTCCATCTATCCCTACACATCCTCACCCATCCCCATACATCCAAACACAATTTCACCCCACTTTAATAATACCTTGCACTTAATTGGCCATAAAGTGACTTCAAAGGTGGCAAGGTCGACATTTTCAAAGTTTGGCCATAAAGTGACTTCAAAGGTGGAAAGGTCGACATTTTCATGGACCATGAAATGTCTTTGAAGTTACTTTATGGCCAATAAAGTGCAAGGTATTTTATTGCCAGTGAATAGCAGTTTTTTAATAAGAAGGAACAAAAAAAATGTTATCCCTTATTATTTTTATGTTAGGGTCCTCCAAACTTTGAAGAAATATTTGGCTTTGAACAAAATTTAAAGTATTTCTTTATATTTTTTGTTGTTTTTTTATAATTACAACATGATTTTTGTCTCTCCTAAAAGGGTCACTACTGGACTAGCAACGTACAAAAATAAACTGAATACTATAATTAGTCCGGTCAAATTTACTAAGTTTGTGTTGAAATCTGAAGTATTGTGAAAAATATTCAAAAATGGAATAACTCTGAAAATATTAAAAGTCGCGGAACATACGTGGGGGTGCCCCTGAAAGTGATCTACCCGGGGACCTTATCACTACTTCCTGGCACATCCTGTATATACAGGTGAATTTTTCAAGTGGGCGTGGTTGGCTAAATCAGAAACTATGAGGAATAGCGAAAAGTACTCAAAGGAGACTCGGGCCCGATTTTGATGAAAAGTAAAACTGCATATTTGGATTTTTGAAAAAAACAATATTCCTAGGCAGGAATGGAACACGTTGATTTTGGAATAAAAACACATACTGTATTATTACACTTAAGGAAAGAGCTCATTTTTAATGAAAATAGTTAAACCATAACTGATTAAATGTTCAAAATGATGACCGTTGCTTTCAATACATCGAACCCAGCTAGGATTCGACGACTCAAGGATTGTACTGCATTCAGTATTAAAATATTATTGATTCCGCTTAGAATATTTTCCAAAGTTCGTTTCAAGTCATCAATTGCATTATACGAGTCTTTGTAGATTCCGTTTTTTACATACCCCCAGAGAAAATAATCTAAGGAGGTAAGATCCGGTGACCTCGCTGGCCACGGCACAGGACCATAAATTGCGATAAAATGTTCACCAAACTGCTGAATCAACATCTCTTTTACTGTACGACTATTAATACGAAACAGTACGCAAACAGTTAGTAATAATCAACGAAACGTGGAACAAAAACTAAATTATTGGCACCAATTTACTCTTCGTTCTAATTTCAATTGTTTACATTTTTTTCTTTTACTGTGGCATTTAACCGCGAAGCCATAATAAAAATTTGAAATTAGAACATAATGTTGTGAAGATGACCGCGCTGCGGGTACTGTGTTGAGAAAAATATTGAGCATAATTTCGGACAAGGAACAGGTAATGCAGGTATGAATTAAAACAGTACTTTAAAATATGAATCAGTTTATTAAAATACAACATTTTCCTTAAGTTTGCCGTATGTCATTTCTTCCCAGACCTCAATCCTTATTAGCGACACTATCGAATGGTGTAATAATACAGTGTGTGCGTTTTTTTCCAAAATCAATGTGTTCGATTCCTGCCTAGGAATATGTTTTTTTTTTCAAAAATCCAAAGATGCCGTTTTAGTTTTCATCAAAATCGGGCCCGAGACTCCTTTGAGTACTTTTCGCTATTCCTCGTAGTTTCTGATTTAGCCATCCACGCCCACTTGGAAAATTCAGCCTGTATATAGATGGAGATGTAATTGATTATAGCTGTATTAAAACACAGTTCCATTAGTTTGTAAATCTAAGATAAGAAGACATCAGTTTGAGGGGAATTAAAAAAATAGAAAGTATCAAAAAAAAATGGTCCTATATTCTGGACTTTTTTTGCTCACAGTACTAAAAAAACGGAAGTTGCGGGCAATCGAGGTTCAAGATGGCGCATTTTCAATCCTATTCAGTGTGACCATATTTAGCAGGCTCCTGCGATTTCAGCAGGATTTGACTCTCATTTTAGCTCCTAGCAGGTTTTTTAGCATTTTATTGAAATCTAGCATTATTTAGCAGAATCCAATGATGCATCCAATAATAGCATCCAATAATAGCATCCAATAATAGCAATAATCTGGCAGGATTTATTGAACGCGTTTCAAAATGCCCCAAAAGTGAACACAGTACGCTCAAGCATTTATATTTGAGTTTATTAGCTTCTGGAAGCAGCTCTGATGCCAAACCAACAAATACCGAAAATTTCTGAAGACAAATTGAAACGATGAATTTTATTTAATTTAAATGGTAATGGTAATGGTGTTGGTAAACCCAACATTGTGAATCTTGCGGGGGCTATTATGATTTTACTAATGCCTCGATTGCCCGAGGTTCAAGATGGCGCATTTTCAATCCTATAATTCTTATTTAAATCGCACTATGAAGCAGAAATTAGAGATATATTATTTTAGCTGAAGCGTACGAATTCAAGAGAACTAAGAGAGAAAAAGACTCAAAGATAATACAACGCTTGATGAGAATACTAAAAACAAAACAAAACAACAGTCTGTAGATTCACAGAACAGCTGACTCAATCGACGCATGCAATCGTCGGTTTCGTAGAGAGAGTATCAATATAGAGGAGCTCCACGCGTATACTGAAAAATGACAGGTATAAAGTACCAACAATTTTAGGGTTACCTGGTTTGCAAAATAAATACCCTGGCGAGCAAGAATATTTAACTGAAATTTTACATTCAGCCCAATTTATAAACTTAGTGTAGGTAAAATGATAGTCGATTTTTGAGGTTTTGATTGATAGGACTAAATAATTTTCCTGTTAAAAAAAGGATTTTAATAAAATAAAATATATAATATATTCGTTACAATTCCCCACCAATTACGCCCCAAACTAGGATACCCTGTACTATGGGCACTAGATAACGGATAAACATACATACGAGTAGATACGAATATTAACACCCATAACTCGGAAACAAACATTTCTGCTTATCACACAAATGATTGCATCTTGCAGGGTTCGAAGTGTAATTCCATTCAATAATGTACTCGAAAATCAAAACTTACGTGTGAAAGGATATGTTTTCATATTTTCGTTCCGTACGGCTTTTACAGCCTACAATGCAACAACTCACCATTATTGTAGGTTACATTTAAGTGATTCACAAAAATCAGCACTCAGAAACGTGGGCTGGAATGAGCTCTTGGGCAAACAACCAATACAGCATACACAGTAAGGGACAAAAAATATTATCGTCTTCTCTTTTACTTTACGGTAACGGTGTATAAGTTTATCTCGCTTGTACAAATATTATTATTCTTTGAGCATCTCTATTGATAGTCCCTATACGGTCGGTTTAATTTGTTAGCATGCATAAGTTGACCAACAATTTAAACCGATCGTTAGCAGTGTTTGCAGTCTCAGCACTTTATGTGCAATTTAAACCACACTGTTAGCGTTTTTACAAGTTATTTTCGCCATTTGCTTCAAAACGAACGGCCTAATGATATGACTTGACAATGACATATCACTGGTCATTTTTTCGGGTTGAATAGTATCCTCAATTTCCACCCATCATATAAACAATGACTGTGCCAAGTTGCATCAAAATCCGTCCAGTAGTTACAGCGTAATAAGTATTCGTTTAAATAATATTCAATCCCTATCCAGAGGGAACCCTTTAATTTTTAGGGATAAAAAATATCCTTTTTCCTACCAAGTAGTTTCAGCGTGATGAGCGTCCAAGATACAGACAGACAGACGGACAGAAAGATAGACAACAGAAGAAAAAAAACAGTTTTGGCTTCGGTATGAATATAGAACCGCCTCCAAAAAAATTTACACAATATCTTCAATTTACAGAATTAGGACCCTTATCCCGCAGGAATCCTTTATTTTTTACTTTAGTAAAAATTTCCTCAATTTTCACTCATCATATAAACTATGAATGCCAAGGTGCATCAAAATCCATGCAGTAGTTTCAGAGTGGTAAATGTTTTTTAAATAACTTAAAACCTCTATCCTGTGGCAAACGTTTAATTTTTCGGGATTAAAAGTATCCTATGTAGTATGAACGTAGTATGAACTTATATCATACCAAGTTTCATTTAAATTCATTCAGTAGTTCTTCAATGTACAGAATTGGACTTGTTACAGTTTACAGTTTTTAGATTGATAAACTGATTACTATCACTTAATTTCCTAACCTTAACAATGTGTACATGTAAACTACGAATAAGTAATAAGTCAGGAAACGTAACAGCGTTAATAAAATGACCCAACAAGTCGTGTCCAGCGCGTCATCAGTCGTACATTTTTCATGCAAGCGAGCACACGTCATATCTTCGCGTACGTTTTAATTTTATCTTTGTGAACTACAGCTGTGAATCATCATGCCAGCATGTGTTGTGAAGTGGTGCAGGAGCCATACAAGATTAAAATGTCCAGGGATCACTTTACACTAGTAGTAGTTGCAAAATTATAATTATATTCAAAGACGTTCAAATACATTATCAAACCGCGATGGTCAATACTATGCAAAATGAATTCAGACAATTTTTGCACTAAAGTTTAATTTCTACTCGATGAAATTTTGAAATTAAGCTTTTATTTTTTTCACGCAGATGATTCATACCTAAGAAACGTCAACATATTTAGGAGAATACTAAACAAAATGAGCAAATAAATAATAATGAACGATTACAGTTGGTATGTAATATAGGTTCGGCTTTTTCGACTCATGGGAATAACAATAGCATTAAAAAAACAGTTCATAGTTTGATCGAATTAAAGCACGTTTAATTTTTCAGGCTAATGAAAATTCACCTTCTGGAAATTTTGAAGTGTTTGATTTACCTGAGTTGCTCATAAAAACAAATAATGCAAACCCTTAAGGAATAAGGCACAAAAACTTGTAAGATTTCACTATTTTTTTTTGCACTTAATATTTAGGTTTGATAGGATTTTTTATTTTAGCTGTATATGTGTATCTATTTCAATTAGAGACAGTCTTTCATAGATTTGAAACTGATCTTCAATAAGGTTATTTTCAGGAGAATAATATCAACACTGAATGTAATGACGGTGTTGTCTTGAACACCGTCATTATATTCAGTGTTGATATTATTCTCCTGAAAATAACCTTACCAAACAAGAAAAACAAAATTAAAAAATAACCTTATTTCAACCGAAGTCTTTAGTTTTGAAGAAAGAGGATCATGCGTTACGCCGATAAATATACCATCGTCAGATATTGAATCTGCTCTGAATACTCCTAAAACACACATTTTAAAGCAAAAACTAAGAAAAAAACTATTTTGGCAGTATAACGACTATCACAGATCAGAAATCTACAACGCCCAAATAAAAGATTAACTATGAAGAATATTTCACTTAAAATATTTTATCCCAATTGAAGAAAAATGGATTTGGCGTTACTACAGAAAATACAATGAATGATTTTTCGGACGATATAGTTTTAGCCCTTAAAAGAAAAAAGTCAAAAGTTACTTTGATCTTTGATGGCTGTGCATCTAACATCGCTACGGCTAAGATGTTGGGTTGCAATTTTGAAGACACAAACAATTCAAAATCGTTTTTTGACCACCCATCTACCGGAGACCCAGTACTTGTAATATTAGATCCATTTCATATGGTGAAACTTGTGCGTAACACATTAGAGGAAAAATACACTCGTAGATAAAAACAAGAAAAAAAATTGAGTGGGCACATTTGCATAAACTGAAAAATGTTCAAGATATCGTTGGATTGCATTTTGGGAATAAATTGTCAAATCGGCATCTATACTTCCGAAATAATATAATGAACGTGAAACTAGCGATTCAAACCTTAAGTCAAAGTGTAGCTGATGCGATTAAGTTTGGTTCGCAACAGTTAAACATGCCTGATTTTCAAGAAACAGATGCAACTGTTAGCTTTTTAGAAACGTTTAACATCTTTTTCGACATACTAAATTCAAGACCGACCGATACGGGTTTAAACACCCTTTTTCAGTGGTAGAAAAAGAAAAACTACATGAAGTTTTGGATCAAAGCGAAAAATATATTAAAGGTCTCTAAATCAATGTGCAGTCAAAAAAAACTCGAACAGTAAATGGACAAAGAGTAACAGTATATACTAACTCCTTGAAACCAGTGACCAAAACTCAGTCCAAAACTGGACTTCTAGGGCTCCTCATATGTATTTCAAGTTTTAAATTACTTTTTGCACGGCTAGTAGAGGTACAAATATAGAAATTTATTTAACCATATTAAGCCAAGATCATATTGAGTTGTTTTTGGAGTGATCCGCAACCACGGCCGTTGCAACAATAACCCAAACGCCTGACAGTTTATGGAAATATATAAAAATAATTTACTGAACTTGAACCTCAGCTCTAAATTCACAGGCTGACAGGAGGACATTCCGTTTTAAATTTCTCAGAATCCGTCTTCACTACATTGCGAAGAAAGATTCTCTTTTAATGTCTTCTTGACAAAAACTTAATAAATTAATTATATTTCGTGGGACAAAGAATTTAATGAATTGTAAAAAGTGAGCCAAAAAAAAACATTGTACAGTAATATTGTTTTATTACTGACTTGGTCCGGTCCACTTATTGCATAACATCGTCCACGCCGCTATGACTCAGCTGTCATAGCAGACATTGCATTACGCGCGTGAACCAATCCCTGCTTTCGTTCTGAATTTAAACCAATCACCAAGCATGTCTATTTGTAACCTCGGAAGTGATTCGTACTTTGAATCTTACGTCGTTTTGGTTTGAAGTAGGGGCACTTTTATTGTGACATTTGTTCTGAATTAGAGTTCCTGACTTATTATTTATTCGTAGACGGAAGCAGAGCCTTTCCAGACATAAAAAAATACTTTTTTAAGATTGAAAATAATTATCTTCCAAACGAATGGACCGATTTAACTGTGGTTTTCAATAAAATCTACCTACTAAACATGATCGCAAATTTTCGCATTTATAAATTTAAGTGACAAGTAGAGAAATATTACTATAATAATTATTTAATGAAATCGCGTCGATTTGGTTGTCGATTCTATATCCCGTACCTAGCAGCACAAGCAAGGTCATATAAAATCTTAATCTTTACAAGTTATTTTCGCCATTTGCTTCAAAACGAACGGCCTAATGACATGACTTGACAATGACATTTCACTGGACAGATTTCACGTACCTACTCCTACGTCACCTAGCGTTGCCAACTTAGCGACTATGTTACTAGATTCAGCGAAATTCTCATATTAAAAGCGACATTTTGTTTGCTGTTTCAGCGGCAAAACTAATCTATCGACTTTTCTAGCGACTTTTTAACGGCATTATTTCGATATGATTTCATTCATAGCCAGCTTTGTAAACGATCTACAATAAGTACCTATTACCAACACAAATGTAGTACCAACCCCAAAACACTTTGATTCTTTAATCTGCAGCCCGATTAAATCCCCCGATCCGATCCCCGATCTTTGTTCTGCAGAACTTGGTTACAATCGGATTATCACTTTTTTCATAGCAATTTCGACTCTATCGCAAGGCATTAGTGATATCGATACTGACAATCCGATTGAAGCTAAGTTATGTAATCGGGCTGCTGAACTATTCTAAATTGGCACAAAGTCAGATTTTAGATGACCTTGCTTGTGCTGCTAAGTACGGGATATAGTATCGACAACCAAATTGACGCGATTTCATTAAATAATTATTATAGTAATATATCTCTACTTGTTACTTTAATTTATAAATGCGAAAATTTGCAATCATGTTTAGATAGACATTTTATTGATACCACGCCGCCAGAACCCTAAAGCTAGATAATAATAAAAATATCTAGCGACTTTTGGATCTCAAATCATTCAGCGACATCTAGCGATTTTTCCAGTGGCTTCTTAGCGACATTTACTACAGTCGGGCTGGCAGCACTCTATACTCTATTAGTTCTGTCAAAGAGAAATAAGTAAGGTACTACGATTTCAGTAATGATGGCGAACGTGTGGCTGTGGAAGGTGTTTGAATTATTGTAACCTTGTAGTCGTCTAAGTAACAAATTATTTTATGTGGTCCGTGAAGTGAAATTAAGGAGATTTTAATGCCGTATCGCAGGCGTTTCTCCGCTAAGATGCCGGATTTCGATGACGACGTTACCGTCGTCGATGTTTACGATTTGGCATCGGACATTGGCAAGGAATGCGAGATAATTATTGAAAAATACGGGCCTGACGCCGTAACAGCGCTTCTGCCGAAGGTGATTAACGCTCTGGAGCTGTTGGAGAACCTGGCCATAAGGAACGAGAAGGAGAATCAGGCGTTACAGGAGTTGACAGCTAAGATATCACAGCTGGAGAATGATAAGATCGAAAAGGCTGAATACAGACAACGCTTCGAAAAGGTAGGAGTTAAAGGTCACTGTTTAGTAAAATAATACGATTGGTTATACGTGCTGCGGTACTGGACGCACACGAACACTCATTATTTCGTCACTAGAATGCATTGAAAGTAGTTGCAAAAGAACCGTGGTTGATGATGGAACGATGATATTGCGCGACATTTACTTCGCTTCAATACAATTATTGCAGTATCCTAGTTGTTTTTTCAGTATTTACTATGTCATGTTGGCGATGCTGTTATTATTTACATTCCCAAGTTTATGTCATGATGATGACTTAAGTTATTGGCTTGCTTTTACCTTACACACTGAATATAAACAGCAACATAAACAAATTTTGGCCTAATATAGAGTTCATTGAAGACTGGTTTAGGCTATGTTTATCCTGGGAAACACCCGTATGGGATTATGTGGTAAAGCTGGAGGGCACAATTACTTTGTCTGAAAAAACTATCCTAGAAATAGGTATGTAATAAATAGACTTAACCTATTGATGAAAAACTTATTTTTTCTAAAAACACATGATATAAATACCAACCTTATCTTTTCAAATAAAAAAGTGTCATAGATTGTCTGGAAATTTTGAACATTCTTTAAAGAAAATGTAGTCTTAGTGAATACCTCAGAGGCCATAAGTAAGCTGTACCACACTCCACTATTTTGACGTGCAGTATGGGCGTAATGAGGTGTGCTGGCGATATATCGCCACCTGATCATCAACTAGTTAAGGAGTTGGGGTGGCTTGGGTAGAAGCTGGTGGGGGAAATACAGAATACACCACAACTGGGACGTCAGTGCAGGCCTTACAAAGCCTACGTTGTTTATGAATAAGAAGGTAAGTGTTAGGAAACCTTGCTTATATGATGAGTTATGTAAGAGTTGATAGGACACCAAATATTTCATTTTCATAGTTTTGTTATGGATCCAATGTTAGGTATTCTGATTGATTTCCCTGCATATTTTACCAATTATATCGCTAAGCGTTACTTTACTAATCATACACCATGACATTGATTTTGTTATATTTCATAAATGCATATATTCAGTCCATTATTTAGGTTTGTTCTATAGCATTCAATAAAAATAAATAAATATATAACTGACCAATAAATAGTTAGCCATAAGCTGAAATGTCTATTTCACTAAACATGATACACGGCCACAGCGTGGTGCTCCGCCAGGCGCTTAACGACAAGTTTGTACCTACCCATATCAGCCATCCTGCTCCCTCGATGTCGCAGGGATAACAAGTTTGAATGTTGACTTATATAATAATGCCTAGTTTTATGTTTTATTAGTTATTTACTTTCATATTAAGTGCTACAGATACATTCTGTTGCATGGACTGAATACATAAAAATATATATTGAGTTCAATGTCAAGGATATTTTTTTGAGATGGGGTTGTAAGGGCAGGTACCTTAACCATTGTAGCTATAGGAAAACGTTCCTTGAAAACTGTCCATGATTATTGGAAATAATTTTACAAGCATTCACAGATTTTGAAAAAAGAAACTTTAATTCCATAAATCGGCAAAATGGATTTACTAAAAAGCTTCTAAGCCAATTTTGATAATAGTCATTTGGAGTTACACTGGAGGTCTATCCTTGTAAATAAAGCAGGAATTATCCAAATAAGATTAGATTTTTAGAGATATTAACAAACATAAATACAAAAACAAACATTTACTTAAAAAAACTTTTCAACTAATTTTGATGACATTTATGTGATATTATTCTGAAGTTATAACCATTCAAATTAAAAAAAAAACATCCAAACCTGTAAAGAAATCCTGGAGTTGTGAAGGAACAAAAACAAAAAAACACATTAAGTTACTAAAAATGGATTCATTAATAAAAAATTGCCAAACCAATTTTGATCAAATTTGTATGAAACTGTGCTAAATATTTATCCTTTTGTATAAAACAATGATCATCTAAATCGTTTAATAAGTATTGTACATAATATTATATGAAGTAACATACACACACTAAGAAAAAATAAAGACTTACAGACGACTTGAAAATCCCTACCTTTTGTGAAGTCAATTAATAATATATAAATAATTTATAGCTCCAATCAATTAATAATTTATAGCTCCTAAACAAACATTCTGAGAACTTAAATTGGAGTATTTTAAGGTAGAACTGATCATAAGCTATCATTAAAGCATAAAATAATCAAGTGTAATCAGATAGATAGATAAATTCTTTATTGTACACACCACAAATAAAGAAACAATAGTAGAAGAAGTGTCCCAATGGGCACAGTTAAGTTACACTGGAGATGGAATCAGTTTAGATTTTGCAAATGATTTGAAAATCTAAACAAGCACAAATTAAAAAATTATATAACTCCCGACTCCCCACTTGGGGGAGTCGGCTATAGCTAAGGAGCATCTCAATCACATCAGTTTTCAAACATAAAAAACCGCATCAAAGTCGGTCCATTCGTTTGGAAGCTACTATTTTCACCCTGATCCCCCCCCCCCCCCGTTACAGCTAAGAAAAGATACGATTCTCACCCCATTTTTCTCAAGCCAAATAGCTAAGAACCATTTCGATCACGTTACTTTTCAAAGATAAAAAAACTTCACCAAAATCGGTCCATTTGTTTGAGACCTACAATCTTCACTCCCTCACCCCTCCACACCCCTTCACCCCCTCACCCTCTTCCCCATTAAAGCTAAGTTCCTCTCGTTAACCCCAGCCTTTAAACATAAAAAACCACAGTTTAATCGGTCCATTCGTTTGGAAGATAATTATTTTCAGTCTTAAAAAAGAATAATGTCTGGAAATCCTCTACTTCCGTAGATATTAATTATTAAAGATAATCAAATAATTTTGACACTTCTAAAAGTAAAATAGCTGGCATTTATAGGGGGTAAGGTTGCACCCCCCCCCCCCCCTCTTTTAATTTTTTCTTTGATAATATTAAGTGCACATAATACACTGGTAAAGTCTCCGAGTCTTGTGTCCAGACATTTGTATATATATTTCCAACACTGAGTAGCTACCAATATATTAGTTTCACTGTTGTGTGTATGTTTTTGATTTTATAATTTTTTCAAATTATTATATTCAAATAGATTAATTAATATCTACATACAAAAATGCACACAAACCGGTCTAATGATGATTTTATCATAAATTTGTAAGTTGCTTATTTTCAAGATTTGTGTATTTTTCTGATTGTCGGTTATATTAGCGCATGTGACATGTATTTATAATTTTTACCAGACTGAGGAGAGTTATGTGTTTGGATTGGATGTATGTTTGTTTGTTTGTTGCTTAGGTGCGTCGTACGGCCTAAATGGCTTGATGGATTTTGATAAATGAGGTATCATTGGATTCGTCTTGATCACGAGAGTGCTATAGTATATATGAAGTGTCAAGAAAACTAATATGGGGGCTTACAGCTGCCATATTGTATTTCCGACGGAACAAAAAAATGACCAAAACATAAAAAAATATAAAATGTTTAATAATCGTGTCTTTCTGTTTGTTTGTCTCTATGTTTGTTCGCGCGTCACGTAAAAACTACCAGACCGATTGCGATATAGTTTTCACTGTAGGGTATTGCGATGCGGTTTTCACTTTTGATAGCTTAAGGTTTGACTTAAAAACTGGGTTATTTGGTATCTCAATGTTAAGATGCTGAGCAATCAGTAAAAAACTCGTGTATTTGACGGTTGAACGAATTTTGTTCAAATGTTGGTAACTATATTGGTATGTTAGGTCTTGGAATAGCACATAGAATATTTTTAACCCAGAAAAATGACCACGCGTGCGAAGCCGCGGGCATCAGCTAGACTATACTTATAATAAACCAATAAGAATGAAAAAGTCTATACAATGAAGATAATTTAAAAAAAAAATGGTCTAGGGTACTTAAAATATGCTACCTACTGAACAAGAATAGAACATTTATAAAAATCGAGTCTGTATGTCTGTTAGTTTGTCTGTATGTTTGTACGCGCATCAAGTAAAAACTATTGGACCGGTTGCGATGCGATTTTCACTGTTGAATAGCTTAGGGTTTGACTTAAAAACTGAGGTACTTGGTATCTTAATCCAATAGATAAAAAATTGACGGCTGAACGAATTTTGAAGAAATGTAATTTAGTTTACTTTGTAAGTACTTTTGATCCTGGAATAACACGTGTGGTCTACTTTTAAATGAAATTACCACGCAGGCAAAGCCGCTGGCACAGCTAGTCTATCTATAAACCACAGAATATATAACAACGAACAATGTATATATATAATACTAACATACGTAAATACTTCACTCATGAAATTGTTTACCCCAACTGTTGTCAGTTCTCTGAGAGATTCAACTAGCCTACTGCCAAGAGCTTACATAATGTTACTTGAACAATAAATCATTTGTAAGCTAATAAATTGTTCTAATCGTAGGTCTAGAGCTTTCACTAATGTTGGCGTTACGAAGGCTGTAAAACTTTCACTTGCTAGATCAATTTTGAGACACTGGTTATTCAATGTACTGTAATAAAATTAAGTGTTTATTATCTTGCTTGAGTTGAGGCATGGTTGAGAAAAAAGTACTGACTAAAAAGACTGATTTTTAATAGTAGTTTATGAAATGGTTGCATGTGATATGTCTATGCGTTATGCATGTGTGTGTTGAGTGTGTGTAGAAGAAAGAGTGTGAGTGCGCGTTCTTCATATTCAAATTACATCCTCAGTTTCCGCATAGTGAAGGGAATTTAAAACACGAGAGTGGTTTTTTAAAAGTATCCCTCGAGTGTTTTAATACCTAGTTATGTGCCGTTTCATACACTACTTTATTTACTCTACACTCATGCAATAGGAACATACTTTTAATGAAACAAAAATAAGTCGTAATCTTTTCTTGATTATGCTGTAAAAGCTCTTTCGTCATGTTCGTCGCTGTTCCATGATGTCAGGTGGAATCAAATTCTCCTCACGAACACTGTTTTATGTTTCACACACCTTGGTCACACTTTTAATCAGGATAAAACATTTAAAAATAAATTATGGCGCCAAAATCCAGTCCACAGCGAATTCGCGCTTATACGGTCTAACACGCGCCGTCATAGATAATAAATGACTATAACCCTCTTAGGTTCGGACTTTGGAGCGTTAATGGTGCTTTAATGGTAAAAAATATATATTACAACATCGTTTAGTTGAAAAAACAGTGTTATAATTATTATTTTTCTTATTGGAGACATGCCGTGCGTAATGTATATCATTATACTACCATTTTTGAGTTCATAATCCGGATTTTACGATATGAGTGTAGATACTCATTTGAATATTTTTCTATGAACATATAGTTGATTTTTTATATAAGTCAATCAGTTTACAAGTAGTTTTAAGAACTAAACATTTTTTCATGAAAGATTCGAAGATATAAGTAGATGCTTATTTTACTAGTGACTAGCTGTGCCCGCGGATTTGCTTGCTTGGTAATATTTCTGGGATATAAGGATTGTTTCTGTTATTCCAGAACCAAAGGTACCAAGATCATCAAACTTAGTTCAGGCATCAAATGTTTTTTTATCGATTGCTCGAATTCTACTCATCAGATTCGAGACACCATGTACGTCAGTTTTTAAGGCAAGCCCAAGGCTATTCAATGGTGAGATATAGGCTACAGCGTCCAGTGTCTAGCACTGGTCATTTTTGCTGAGCACTGGCCCTTTTGCTTATAATGTACATGTTAATTTATATTAATTTTTGTATATATTATTTGTTGTGCCAATAAAAACTTAGTTCTTCTTCTTCTTCTTCTACATGCATTGAAATCGGTCCAGTTGTCCAGTCGCACATTTCAAGTCCCCTGGACCATTCTTTTTTATTATCTTCATTGTACAGACTTTTTGTTATTTACTCGTTTATTATAAATGCTTAAAACTTTAAAACCTATTTTTTTGACACCTATAAGTAACAAGTTAGAACTAATTTAAACAGAAGATTTTTATACCTTCTGATTTATCAATTTATTTTGAATATCGGTGTTATCGATAAGGCATAGCCAATATTTAATTTATATTATCTGAAATGCTTCTGCATGGAATGAGCTTTTGAAAGAAAGCCTACTTAAGGCTCAATACGTGCAGTAAGGTCCGACCGAGCCAACTTTTTTCTCGACCGAGATCGAACCGAGAACAAGAATAAAATCCATTCTCGGTCGGACCGAGACCGAGACCGTGAAGTGGTAAAAATAATTGAAATATTGAATAAAACATGTCCAAACACCAATACGAGTAACAGTCAAAATTATAAGTTTTTTCAAGTTTAGTTTATTTTGTTCATAGTGTGTTGTTAAGAATATATTATAAAATGCAGACTTTTTACTATCTTTTTAATACACCTAACTCTCCAACAAAGATTTTGCAAAGCTGAGAAAGACGAGCCTTATAGCAAAACTTACTGGTATACAGTGTTCCTATTTTGTT
Source organism: Alsophila aescularia (assembly GCA_946251855.1). Classification (NCBI taxonomy): domain Eukaryota; kingdom Metazoa; phylum Arthropoda; class Insecta; order Lepidoptera; family Geometridae; genus Alsophila; species Alsophila aescularia. The sequence goes on from OX276385.1 coordinate 13,626,827, forward strand.
TACACTATCATTATTGTCTCAAACAAAATTAACTACTATCTAACGCTAACCGGTTTATGAAGTTTAATACATTATTACTACTGACAACATAAAACAAACATATTTTAATCGCAATATTTTGTGATTTTAATGCTAACGAGTTGTTTTTTTTTTTAAGTTGGATCATTAGTATAAATTTTACAACGCAACGGACTTACAAATGTCATTGGGACTAACCATTAAAAATTGCTAAGCAGCAAAGTCAACTGATAACGTTACATTTGCTGTTTGAAAACCAAACAAACATCAATACACAGGTCGAAACTAGTAGAGACTAATATAACCTGCGTCCACGACTGAGCGTGTTCGAGCGTGCGCCACGCATTGTCTCAGCATGGCCGAGAAAGAGACCGAGAGTCCCTGCTGATTTATTGCCGAGAATCTCGGCCGCCGAGACCGAGATCTCGGTCAGACATTAAAGCGCGGTGCCTGTGGTAACCAAACTCAGTACAAAAACCGGTTTATACGCGCGCGCATGTTCTGTGCCTTTACAACGTTTGTATGGGACCTCATCGCAGTTCGCAGTAAACATAATTGATTTGCTCTAATTTTCGGAGGAACTCGGGTAGACCCCTGCTTCTATTTTGTGATCACGTGATTAATAGCGTTCTCTCTAGAGCCTGGAGAGGTTCACACACAAACAAATATAACCTGTTTGTATTTAATAGTGGCTTTATTTACTTTGCAACCTGTATTACTTTCCTGCTGATAAATAAATCACTGGTACAGTAAGATAAAAGAATTAAGATATTGATTATTACGAAAGATAAACTTTATTGTCACGTTGTAAATAACAGTTACATGTTATAATTATACAAAATACTTAATTAGGTGGCTGTTGGCCCTACTGACTATTGTTATTAGGTGGCTGTTGGCCCTACTGACTATTGTTATTAGGTGGCTGTTGGCCCTACTGACTATTGTTATTTGATTACTAGATGCGCCCTGCGGTGTCACCCGCGTGTATGATTACGATGATGATGAAAATTACGAATATCCATCGTTTTAAACTTTTTTGTTTACACATAATGTGTCATGAGGTCTTTTCCTTTAGAAAATTATTAGATACTAGCTGTGCCCGCGACTTTGCCCGCTTGGTCATTTCTCTAGGCTAAAAGTACTCTATGTGCTATTTCAAGACTTGAAATACCAATATACCAACATTTGATAATTTCTTCAGTTTTTTTATCGATTGCTCGGCTTCTAGTCATCGGATTAAGATACCAAGTACCACAGTTTTTAAGTCAAACCCTAAGCTATTTAACATTGAAAACCGCATAGCAATCGGTCAAGTAGTTTTTACGTGATAGTCATCGGATTGAGATACCAAGTACCACAGTTTTAAAGTCAAACCCTAAGCTATTTAACATTGAAAACCGCATAGCAATCGGTCAAGTAGTTTTTACATGATGCACGAACATACAGGCAAACACGATTAAAAAAATATGTAATATTCTTGTTCAGTAGCTTATTTTAAGTACCCTAGACCATTTTTTTATTATCTTCTTTGTACAGACTTTTTCGTACTTATTGTTTTATTATAAGGCTAGCTGTGCCCGCGGCGTTGCTCGCGTGGTAGTTTTTCTGGGATATAAGGACCCTTATGAGTTATTTCAGTGCCAAAAGTATCAATATAGGTACCTACATACCTGTGTTACCAACCTTCAGTAGCGACCTGACGTGGCCGTGATATGTTAGAAGATGAAGGCGGGTGCTCGCTACCTATCGCTACCGCCTTCGTCTTCTAACCTATCACGACCATGTCGGATCGCCACTGATGGTTGTTGACAGAAATCTTACGGTAGCATTGTGTGGAGGTATATTTTCGAAATACGCTACGCGAAATCCTACATTCGAAAGTATACCCTATGTCAGCTCGGCCATAAACGTTGGGTTTTCGCTTTTTTGAAAACATGCCTTACGCCAACACGGTCTCTGTGTTTATAATATATTATCAATATCCCAAGAGATAATAAACGTGCAGTCTTCTGTATATGTTTATCTGCTTGCTTTAAAATAAAACTGGCAAGGTTCACTTCAGAAAATTACAGCAGCCTTAAAAATATCAAGGATAAGCACAAATGAAAAAAATATAAAACCCCCGGCTCCTCACCCCTCTTTATAGCTAAGAAGCATCTCGGTCACATCAATTTTTTAAACATAAACCGCATCGAAATCTGTCCATTCGTTTGGGAGCTACAATCCTCACCCCCCCCCCCCCCCACCCCCTATTATAGCTAAGAACCATCTCATTTACTACAGCTTTGAAAAATAAAAACCACAGCTAAATCGGTCCATTCGTTTTCTCACCCCTCTTTTCTCATCTCTGCCTCACCTTTTCTAAATCGGTCCTTTTGTTTGGCAGCTACGATTCTCACCCCCTTTTCTCACCTCCCCGCTCTCCCCCCTTCTCCACTATATCTAAGAACCATCTCGATCACATAAGCTTTCAAACAGAAAAAAACGCATCCGGTTTCGATCCACGGACGTCTGGATTACATTTCCACGCATGTTACCGCTTGGCCACTCGTTACTTGGAGCGGACAATAAAATTTGGTACCGTTCTTTAAACGGATGTATTATTTAACATAAATTTTGGACCATTATCCCTTAAAAATCCTTTTATTTTTTCGGGAGTAAAAGTATTCTAAATTTTAACAGATAATCAGCCAGATAATCATCTGACTATGCCCAGTTACATCAAAATCCGTCCAGTAGTTTCATTGTGATACGTTTTCTTTTAAATAACTTTCAACCCTTATCCTGCGGGAACCCTTTATTCTTTCGGGATAAAAAGTGTTCTAAATGTTAATCCATAACATCAGCTATGATTGTGCCAAGTTGTATCAAAATTCGTCTGGTAATTTCAGCGTGATGCGTGTTGAAAGAGACAGACAGACAGACAGAAAAAAACCCTTTTTGCACTCCATACCGATTTTGAAATTTATCTCAATTAAAAATTTAAAAAAATATGAAATATACAGATTTAGCCCTGTTAAAGTTTTATTATAGTATAGATGTTCTCGTTAGTTAAGGTTTTAATTCTCTATATCTCTCTATATCTATGTATATCTCTATATCTCTCTATCTCTATATCATTATAAACTTTCCTCCGAATCGGAGAACTCATGGTGTATCATGTTATAAAAGTAGGTAGATAGGCCTGTGCATACAAATCAAAGTATGTATCAATAAATATATTTTTGGTATGTTGGAAAAAGTTGTTTACATTAAAAGAAAACAATAAATATTCTGTGGACCCGCGGAGCATAATTTTTGGACCCGATTATACTAAGCCGCGCTAAGGATAGAAGCACGACTGTCAGGCGCCTTTTTTATTCTTGAATTTCGAACGAAACATCCAAGTTTGGTTCCATACAAAAATCCCATCGAAAAAAGTTCAGTTTTTCTCAAAGGAGGAAAGCCAGCTTTCGGCTTTCAAGACTTTGGAAACAATGTTAAATGCCGCGAACACTAAGTCTATCCACATTATTAACTGTATAAAATAATAATATTATTAATTCTTATTAAAACAATAACATTGGGGAACAGTTAGTAAAAAAAAACATTTAAAATGAATAGAAACGACCAGAAATTGCAGAGAATTGATACTAATTGATTTGACGACTGGTTGGTCTAGTGGCTAGAGATCCTAGGTACGGAATCGAACTGTCGCGGGTTCGAATCCTGCAAGGTGCAATAATTTGTGTAATGAGCAGAAATGTTTGTATCCGAATCATGGATGTAATATTCTTATCTATGTATGTTTATCCGTTATCTAGTACCCATAGTACAGAGTATCCTAGTTTGGGGCTAGGTAATTGGTGTGGAAATGTCCCGGATATATTTATTTATTTATTTTATTTCTTTTAATTACGTATTATAGTGTTGCCTTGATAACTCGTAATTAGTGCAAATAAACTATTAATAAATCGATAAATTACATCGATTTAAAAAAACTATCTTAGTTTATTCTAATAGAAATCATTTCAGTATATTATGTTATGATATTTGTAATAAACAATAGTAAACGCATACGTATGTTCTTATCTTTCTTATACATTAATTCATTATTTGTCGTTCAAACGTTTCAATGGCTTAGGTACCAAGCTCATGACAAGAGCCGAGAAGGCCCAGGGTTCGATTCTCAGATTGAGTACCTAGGTGTCTACTACTACAGCAGGTACTTTTTTATACGTGGTGGTCGATAGCCATAAGTATTACCTACCATAGGTAATCCATACCAATATATAGAAGTGAAACGTTGTCTGTTTGTTTGTTTGTTTGGGGAGCTTTCGCGTGATAATAGCTGGACGGATTTTTATGAAACTTGCAATGGAGATAGCTTATACCCTGGAATTATCCCGGAAAATTATAAGTTTCCTCGGGAAAACTAGAAAAACTAGAAAATTTTGATTACTCGCTGTAAGAAACGGTTGCCATGGAAACGAAACAACAAGTATGTCAAAGAACATCAAGAGTGGTGCTATACCTCCTTTGCATTGGTTTTTAATAACTTTTTTCGCGATAAACAGTAGTCCGCGCTGACGAAGTCGCGGCCGGGAAAACTAGTACATTATAAATGATATTAAACATAATCGTAAACTGTACATATTATCTCAGTTTAATATTAGATTTCAATAATTATCTAGGCTATTTTATTCCCTTGCCAATAAACCGTGTCATTATCTAACGAAAGTCGCAAACCCTCAAAAGTTAACATTATTTCTACTTATCTAAGTTTTGAAAAGTTCCCAGCAAAAACTAATATCACACAAAAGCTTTTAATATAATGCTTTAAAAATAGAAATACTGTTCAGTTGTGTCCGCATCATTTTTACATCGAGCCTAAGTCACTTTGGAGATCTGGCATAGTTGTTTGTATTTTTCCGCGAAACTTTACCAATTTTTCTTTCCATAAAAATCTAATTCGGTATATTACGATAATTTTAAAACAAAAAAATTACCAAATCGATCCCGCCGTTCTCAAGTGATGCGCTTACCAACGTACAGCATTTCATTTTTATTTACATAGATTTTTGAGTCGCCACAATTTTTACAGTATCAGTAGGAGTAAAAGTTTAGGTAAAACTTTTTGGCGTAAGAACTATTCTAACAAAGAAATAGACAATAGAGAGAACAGCTCTGAATGTATTTACACAGTTTTATACATAACAATTTATTCTTGATTCTTACTACACCATTTTTTTAGATTAAGAGATTCACAATCTCTTTTTGCCCTGAGTGCATTTTTTTTTCATACAAATAAATAAAATCGAAGTGTCTGTTTGTAATGTCAATATAACAGCTTTTTACTAAATGCATATGAAAGTATAAACGGTACTTATAACAAAAAGGTATATATTTTTTTGCCTCTCTGTCTTTTTGTTCCCGCTAATCTCCGAAACGGCTGGATCGATTTTGACGGGACTTTCACTGGCAGATAGCTGATGCTATAATGAGTAACATAGGCTACTTTTATTTTAGAAAAAGAATTAGGGTTCCGCGTAAAAAAATTAAACAGAATTTAAAAAATTAATTATACAGAATGAATCTATGTATATATACTTATAATAAGGATAGCTGAATCTATCTAAAAGGTTTGGCGTCGTTCTGACTTGTAGTAGTTATTGCAAGGACCCTGCTCTCTGTCTGCGCCCGGCTGCTTCAGAATCTTCCTCATAATTTCGCGAAAAATAATAATTGTAAAGGCGAATTTTAGTGTAGCTCTGTACTGTTCGCAGGATCTTGAAACAAGCTGCCTGGCTGCTTCTGCCATTTCTTTTTAATTTTTCGCGATATTAGTAGCTTTGCCACAATGGTTTGTATGTACTCGTTAATAGCACCATGTTTTCGTAATGGTGCTTGGTGTTTTTGTGTGGTGGAGTTTCCCAACAATCCAACCAGTTTTAACCAAAACATTAAATAATGAATGCAATTCACAACAGCTATGTTCCAAGCGCCTTGTATTACAAATTGAATGATTGGAATTGGCCATTTCCTGCCTGCGTGCCTACTTACAACGCTCGTAGCGGGTAGACTACAGTTCTTGGTACTTCATACAGGAATATTCTTGAGCTATAGACGTAACAATGGAATTATTTCTTTTAGTTACATTTATTTGATAAGGCTTCATTGTAATCGTAATAAGGGGGATTCCTGCCAGCTTAACTAAGAGTGCTTGTTACTAAAATGCCGCAATCCTGGATATGTATTAGCTAAATCACCTGCTCAGACGAGCATGCATGATGTAAAGAGATGTGAGTGACGTGCTTCACATCAGTTTACATCATCAGCCGCTAAATGTCCACTGATGAACATGGCTTTCTTCATATAATTAAACAACGGGCCGGTTTGCCTATCCTGTACAGGTTTTTGCCATAATTGCCGCGCTTGGTGCATTCACCAACATTCACCACCAAGTAGGGGACAATTAACAGAAAAATTATGTTGTCCTTTTTTCTATTTAATGCTTTTATTTTTAACTATTATTTTATTTATTTTTATCAATCTTTGTATTTTGTCTGTCCTGGAATGTTGCAATTCAAATTTCGAGCACTTCCTGATTAGCTATCCGGCTGAAACTTTCAGGGTAGCTCACAAACCAATGAAAAAAAAAAACTTAGCTGGTTCTCACAGCGCCTGAGAGACAAGAAGTGGTCCTGTTATTATGTCGGGGCACCATTAGGCGGCAATAGACTAAACAACAAAGACTACAAAGCTTTTTTTCATCTGTCCTTGGTGCGCGGGGGAGGAGCGAGAAGAACGCACCCGCCGCGCCTTGTTTTTTTACAAATTTTTACCCGACTGACGAGGATTATGTATTTGGGTTGTATGTATGTATGTTTGTTTGTACGTTTCTTAGGCACGTCCTACAGCTATTATTTATTCTGTGCCTACAGCCTAAACCACAGAATAAATAATAGCAGAAGTTGCACTTCGCGCAACCATTAATAGAAATAGCGACTCTTGCTATTAAGCAACAAAGTGCAATTCAGCTCGCATAAGCGCTCAGTGCCTAACGCGATATTCACCTAAACGTTGCCGCTCTCTTCTAACGCGTAACTCTGTCGCTGTCCGGCGCGGAGTGACCCGCTGGCTGTGGCGCTATGGTTGTCGACTTGCCGTTGCTACTTTATTATTCATTGTCTATCTACCTACTTGACCACGTAATCTATCTTATGTTTGATGCGTATGATAATTAGGATAATTAGGTAGATAGAAAATAAATATTAAAGTCCGTCTTTTGTAATGAACAAATGAAAATAAACCTTCAATCTTTAAGGTACCTAGATACCTCTTTGTTTAACATTCATCATTAACTTACAATAATAATATTTTCACATTTTGAACTAATTAAAGAGTTCGTAGAACAAAAACATAAATAACACTCCTTTTTTTGGGGCAGTCGTGTAAAAAAACTGATTGTTTACATTTTCACTATACTAATTCTTAATTATCTCCTAAACACGTGGACCGATTTACATGATTCAAACGGATAAAATGGTTTTAGACGTAGACCTTTCATTTGACACAATCGAAAAAATATCTCAACGAACAAAAAATCACATTTTCAAGTTGCTCTCGTAGTTATCCAACATGTATGAAACGCGTAACAATTCTTTTAAAAACTATCTTATCAAACGTTAATCGTTAAATTAATTTTAAACTGGGTCTAATTCAATAAAAAAGGAATCAAATTTTATTTGTTAGCAAGACGATAATCTAAAATACTTAAGTAGGTAGGTAGGTAGGTAGTTCTAAAATACAACGCAAAAATGTGTGTGACACGACTCATTGAAATAAAAATAAATTTGAAGTACCTAAGTACTCTTTTTTTATTTAATTTACAAGTTTTGATTATTGTCTGCGATTAAAAGCACTCGTAATTGCAGCGAATTTTAAGTCTTTCGGGTAGAACAGTTAGCAAAAAAATATGCATGTATGTAGGTAATTTTTTGTTAGCACGCACATAGACTGTTGAAAATATAAATCGTTTATATGGAACCAGTTCCACCACTTCATATTTACATTGTAGTCAAACGCCAAACAAAAAAATACAAATTAGGTACCTATCTAGGTAGGTACAAACTAACGGACTCCACTTGCAAAGTCGCGCGCAAAACATAACACACCTATAAATATGTCTTATGTGTTTGTTTATATATTTTTTATCCGTTTAGTCATTCAGTAGACAGATCTGTGATAACTTTAGTGTGATAAAACAACAAAAAAACTTTGAGTCTTTTTCCTTATGCATCCCTTCACACAACAATTGTTAATATTGTTACGTTTCGTTACGGGGGAAGAGTTGAGAAAAGGGGCTGAGAATCGTATTGGAAAGGACCAATTTAGCTGCGGTTTTTCATGTTTCAAAGATGTGGTAAACGAAATGGTTCTTAGCTATAAAGGGGGGGGGGGGGATGAAGTTGACGACCGTAGCTCTCAAACGGATAGAACTATTTTTATGTTTTAAAACTGATGTGATCGAGATGCTTCTTAGCTATAATGGGGGGTGGGAATAATGTCATGTCATTAGTAGCACTCGCAAGATTAAAGACAAATCGATTGACATTAAAATCGGACCACGCGTTTGGTCTATATAGTGCTATATATGAACAGACATAAATACATAGGCTGATAAACACATTACCATTCTGTATTAGTTAAAAAAACAGTCCTTCGACAGATATGACCAGCTCATTGCCACTTCAGCTTACTAATCCTAAGGGCTATGTCGACAACTTTGGATTAATTCTCAGATATAAAATTTCACAGTAAAATGGACAAGTAAAAGATTTTAAGTCATTAACGACATACCCTGAAGTAAAAACGATTTACAAACACATAATTTACTCCTTGTTGAAGGTCTCGGATTGTTATTTTCCTCATGAGGTTTTAATGTTTTTAGATAATACCAAGGTGAGTCCTGCATCCTAAACATAAATACTAGTTGAGTAAGGCTGACGATTATCAAAGTCAAGGTTGGATGAAAGAAGGTTTAAAAAAGACGCAGTCTACGCCGCCAAACAAACGAGTGAAGCGGCTGCGTATGTATATGTGCGTGAGTGGATCAAGAAGTGTGTGAGTGAGGAATATGTGGTGGTTTGTGGTTGATACACCATTTCATCACAAAAGACAACATTGTTTTTGATTTTTCGTGAGAATTTGACATAATTAAAACAACTGTAAAAAATTACAATTCTAACATTAACAGCATAGAGGGTCCAACAAGATTAAAATATATGTAAAAGTTGGTAAAATTATGAAACGAACCACAGTCACGTAGATTTTTTTATTTTTATTCTCAAATATATGCAAAGAAAAATTTAATTTGAATAAATAGTTTGATTAATGTTATATTTTATGTATTTGTCCTTGTTCATGACATGCAAATTTTGTTATGTAAAGTGCTATATATTTTGCCTATTTACAATAAAACATTTTGTTCTTTGTCTTTGACGAACAAGGTCGAGATCTTGCTGCCAATCGGCATAACAAGGCTTGTGGTACGAGCGTATCAGCATAACTTGGGTGCTTCACTTTTGTTTTGGCGGTGTGGAATCTGTATTTTTTTAAACATTCTTGGTTGGATGTTGCTTTATCAATAATGTTTATCAATACGTTTGGTTATCTAATGTTTTCTGTCCTGGGTTCCCAAATCCTTGAACATTAGCAAAGAATTACTGTTATACTATTATACTGTCAATTGTTAAACTATTTAGATACAATTAAAATATTATGTTTGTTTTTAATGAAATGATGTCTTATGGCCGGTTCCCATATGTCTTAATACGAACCGTTTTTGCTTACTGTCCGTAGGCTTTTGTTAAACGTTACACAAAAACCGTCAAAAAGCAACGAGCCGTTGGAAAAACGAGTCGTTTCATTTTAATAGGAATGGGGGGTTAGTGATGCCACGTCGGTGCGTACACTAGTTTTTGTTACGGTTCTAATTATTTTGTTAATTCGATTTGCCCTTTGATTTCCAGTTTTTGTGGCAGCCGTCATATAGGTAACTATATCTGCCATTTGCAAGTTTTTTTTTGATACTCATTACATTTATTCTATTGAGTGCCTAGTCGAGCATGTCGTTCTTCATTAGGACCATTAGGTAAGCGTCACGACTTCACATAACAGAGTGCAGTGCAACCTAGATTTTTGTACAAAATCTTGCGCGGCACTGCACCGCGCTCGTCACCCTGACACATTTGTTTTTAAATCTCTAGCCCAGTAAATTCGCATGAAACATTTCCGGATGAATATCTCGCATAGTGTGGTACTCTTGTTGAGGCCTGCCACAACCAAGAAAACTTGTATGATGACTAATATTGAACTTTTTGTCGTAGGAAATAGAGGCTATCGAAGAGCAATGGCGAACAGAGTCAGCGGAGCTGGTGACCGCCGTGGCACGGCTGCAGGACGAGAACAAACGTCTGAGACGAACCCTGAACGCGCCTACGGACGGTAAGCATACCGCTTTAACATCAGCAAGATTTAGGAATTCATTTGAGTAAACAGCTAACGGTCACATCCTATACATTGTACCACTACCCTCACAACTTATAATAGAACGAAAAAATCTGTACAAAGAAGATAATTAAAAAAAAGTTTAGAGTACCTACTTAAAATAAGCTACTGAACAAGAATGTAACATTTTAATTGAATCGTGTCTGTCTGTTTGTTTGTTAGTTTGTCTATATATATATATTTGTTCGCGCATCACGTAAAAACTACTAAACAGATCGATTAAAAACTGTTGTACTTGATATCTCAATCCGATCAGTAGAAGCCGAGCAATCGATAAAAAAGTTTTTGATGGCTGAAGGAATTTTGATTGAATGTTGACATATTGGTATTTTAGGTATTGGAATAGTACTTTTAACTTAACCTAGAGAAATGACCAAGCCGCGGGCATCAGCTAGTAACAACAATATTATATTGCCTTACAGGATTAAATGTAATTACATTTAGTTTAAACATTGTAACAATTTACATTTAAGCAATTAATAATTTGGTATCGGAATTTATTATTATTTAAATCAATGAACTGATCAATAAATCTCATGAAAGTGGAGTTTTGGCTGAAGGATATTTCATGTTGGAGCGATTTCGTATTCGGCTATATGACACGCAAACAAAAAAGAAAAAAGTTTTTTATAATTTAACTAGTTTTCCCGCCCGCGACTTCGTCCGCGCGGATTACTGTTTATCGCGAAAAAAAGCATGCTATTTTCTACTTGGAAATTAAAAACCAATGCAAAAGTAGGTATAGCACCAATGCTATGGATGTTTTTTGACAGACTTGTTATTTTGTTTCTATGGCAACCACAGACCATTCTGTGATGGCAACCGTTCCTTACAGTGAGTTATCAATATTTTCCAGTATTCCCGTGGAAACTTTATTTTTTTTGGGAAAAAAAGTATCATATATTTTATTCCAGGGTATAAGCTATCTCCATTCAAAATTTTATCATAATCCGTCCAGCCGTTATCGCGTGAAAGCTCCCCAAACAAACAGACAACGTCTTACTTTTATATATTGGTTTAGATATGCTATATTTGTTATTTAATCGACTTCTAAAAAGAGTCTTTCTTTTCTACGCGAGACGACAGTTACGTATCTTTTCTACGCGAGACGACAGTTACGTATCTTTTCTACGCGAGACGACAGTTACGTATCTTTTCTACGCGAGATGACAGTTACGTATCTTTTCTACGCGAGACGACAGTTACGTATCTTTACGTCATCTTATGGTTATAGAGGCTGTGGCATTATGGGGGTCAATAGTTGACTGGTTTTTACCTTCGTTACTACAGTCTAACTGTCTACTGTAGTCAAACTACAAGAGATTCGATGAAACAGGTTTAAGAAGATGCTACTACGTACCTACTACATTTAGTACAAAAAGTGAGAAATTTCGACTTATAATCTAAAGTGCTTCTACTAATTAAGTAATTGTGTTGTGAAGTATTAATTAAGTACGCTCAGGGTTCACAAAGGCCCCATTAATTTAACGAGTTCTAATTTATCATGTTGACAAAAGGCTGATGTTGGCTAATTTTCGTTAAAATTTGTGCTAAAAAGTGCTAGGTCCTTCTAATACTTGTACTATTATTTATTCTGTGCTTTTTACCAGGGATGTTACGGATATGAAATTTCGGATCTGGATACGGATATATAAATAATATGAAAGAATTTCGGATAGCGTGGATAGTTTCGGTTACGGATATTAGATTTATAAGAAATTGTAACAGTTAATCACAAACAAAAATGCAAGTGACGCGCGCGGCTAGTGTGTCGGCTCGGACAGGCAGAAAAACCTGTTATAACGTGTCTCAATTACACTCCACACCTATCCGAAATTATCGGATTCGGTTACGGTCACGGATAGATTTTTATTTCGGATATCCGATAGTTTCGGTTACAGTTACGGAGCTCCTTAACATCCCTACTTTGAAATAAGGAATGTGAATTACAAAATTGAGGTTTATTATACTCAGGATTAGTGTATGTATTAGAGTTTTTTCATTCCCTGGAATAGAATCCCAATGTTGAAGCGGGTTTTTCGTTTAAATGATACATCTTCTGAAGTGGTCATTATGTGTCTGTTAGGTTTCGACAGGATAAGAATGTTGAAAAGAGCAAGTAGGGAGTGTAAGAAAAACGTGTATTTTTCTTTTTTATCTTAAAATAGATCATGTTCCTTATATATCTCGTGCTTTTTCTTTTTTTTTTTTACTATTTTTATATTATTATTTTTTAATTATTTTTATGTATTCAAGCGATGGAGAATCGTTTAAAACAGCCAATTCTGACAGCTCTTTTGCAAGTGCCAGAGATGGTGCTTTAACATTAAACGAACTATAACAAATATCTTTAATGTGTGTCACAAAAATGCTCAAAGCATTCCCTCACATTTTCGGACCCATATGAAACTTTTAACTTGAATTGCAACTCGCTACAAGCCGTCCTTGTATCCGAGACATGGCTTAAGCCATCCCTTCCATCGTTCTCTTATCCTCTTCCAAACTTTGTGTTGATCCGAAATGATCGCACTGGTAAAGGAGGTGGTGGCGTTGCAATTTATCTCAAAAGTAATTTGAAATATAAAATAGTATCACAGTCTCCGTCAACGTACAGTGCCGGCCCGGAGTACCTTTTTATCGAAGTTGACTTGCATTAAAAGTTATTACTGGGGTTGTGTACTGTCCTCCGAATATAGATTATTTCAGTAAGTTTTAAAATGTATTGGAGGAGTTAATGTCAGATTACACTCATCTTCTTGTTATGGGTAATTTTAATACGTGCCTATTAAGCACAAATCTGCGGGCATTAAGACTGAAAGGTATTATTATAGATTCAGTTAATCCAAATTTGTTAGATTTACAACCAACACACCATTCTCAAACAACAAGTACTCTTCTTGATGTCATCATTACGTCGGACGTAGATTTAGTAAAAAGTCATGTACAATTTTCGGCACCGGGATTTTCCCGTCATGACCTCATTTTTTCTTCTATTAAATTTAAACCCCCATAACCGAATCCAGTTATTTTGAAGCAGCGTCAATTTTCACGTTTAACCATCAGTGAACTTACTAGTGATGCTTCCAAAATTAACTGGTCTGAGATTGAACTTTCTCAGTCAATTGATGAAAAAGTATTATTTCTAAATTCTAAAATTATTGAGTTGTTTGATCGACATGCTCCAATCCGCTCTATTAAAATTAAACAACTTCCCTCTCCCTGGTTTAACGATACTTTCGTAGGGCTATGGCCAAACGTGACCGTGCTTTTCGAAAATACAAAGGTGATCGAAATGATGAAAACTGGACTCTGTATAAAAAAAAGAAAAAAAAAAGCGATACAAAGCGGCGATATATCTCTGATCAAATAGAGCTCTCTACTCCAGCTAGTATTTGGAAGTTTCTTAGATCTTTAGGTTTAGGTAAACCTAAACATATGGACACTAAAATTTCTATGAACCTTAATACTCTGAATTCCCATTTTACTTCTTGCGCCAAGTTGAGTCCTAGTGTTAAGCTCATTTCCCTAACTGAAATTGAACTTCTTCCTTCTCCGGCCATTGATCCTTTTGTGTTTAAATCTGTCAGCCAAGACTATGTTAAAAAAAACCTCGAAATCGAAAGTGGTTGGCTGTGACAATATTGGACGAGTCATGATCATGTACATCATCAATGAACTTCTATCCACCCTTACTTATATAGTAAATTTTTCACTAACCTCAAGTAACTTTCCAGATGAATGGCGTAAAGCTCAATTGAAAAAATCTCTCTGCCTAAAGTTCCCAACCCTACTCTTCCAAACCAGTATCGTCCTATCTCCATATTACCGTTTTTATCTAAAGTAATCGAGTCAGTAGTGCACAAACAGGTGACGGAATATTTAACGGAAAATAATCTTTTGAACCCTCTGCAATCTGGGTTTAGAGTAGGTCATAGTACAACAACAGCTCTTTTCTTCGTACTTTAAATGTCGGCGGCAGGCCATACGGTATGAACAAGAGTTCTCCGACTGGAATGCTTTACACACTGGCGTGCCTCAAGGTGGAATTTTATCCCCGCTGCTTTTCTCAGTTTTCATCAACTTACTTTCTCCTCTCTTACAAAGTAGCTTCCACATGTACGCCAATGACCTACATTTATACTACTCTGTTACCACTGACGAATTGCCCCGCTCGATTCAAATTCTCAATGACAATTTGTCGCGTCTTCTCACTTGGTCGATAAATTACGGTATTAAAGTGAATCCTGACAAGTGTCAATCAATCATAGTGGGCAGCTCGCGACGTCTCTGTAAAGTTAACCATTCTAATCTACCCTCACTTTCTTTTAACAGCATTAATATTCCTTTTTCTTCGACAGTTAGCGACTTAGGCGTCATAATTGACCCAAACCTTAGTTGGTCTCCATATGTAATGAAATTTCTCGTAAGTTCTTTGCTTCATTTCATTCAATCATACGCCTTAAAGAAAACTCCCCACTCATACCAAAATTACATTAGTAAACTCGCTTCTCCTTCCCATTCTAGAGTATGCCGATGTATGTTCCTTAGACCTAACTGAAGACCTTCTTAACAAACTTGACCGCCTTCTTAATAACTGTATCCGTTTCATCTATAGCCTCAGAAAGTATGATCACGTGTCTGAGTACAGATCCAAACTGAAATGGCTTTCTATCCGTGAGCGACGAAATCTTAGAATTCTTTGTCTTTTGTTTTCCGTCCTCAATGACCGTAACTCACCTGTATACTTAAAATGTAAATTTAACTTCCCATCAAACACTCATGACAAGCAACTTCGTTCTTCAAACACTCTTATATTAGCCACTCCTATTCGTACCACTTCTTTCCTTGATCACTCCTTCCAGGTTTCATCAGTCCGTGTCTGGAACTCACTTCCAATTGTCATTAGAAAGTGTCAAACTAAAGATAATTTTAAACGGTTAACTCGACAGCATTTAAAAAATACTTATTAACAACACCAGCTGTTTAATTTTATAATATTTGTATGTATTTTATTTTTATGATATTATATGATGTAATTATATATATATTATATATTACATCAATATGGAATTTGGCTGCCATATTGTATTTCCGGCGGAACAAAAAGTTACCAAAACCTATCGAGTGAGGTATTAAAATCTATCTATAATTAGCCTGCGATAAATATAGGGTAGATCCCCGATCGCCGCTCGAAAAACGGCACCGTCAAAACAAGGCATATGCCTTGTTTTGCTCTCAGTCGCAATAGAACTCTTTCTTTCTCTCTCCGCTTGTGGACTATTTTTAAATTGGGTATAGAACTCTCTCTCTCTCTCTCTCCGCTTGTGGACTATTTTTAAATTAACTGGAGAGGTATATATCTGTACAAGCACAGAATTAATAAGCACAAGTAAGCATTGGCGCGGGGACACTTTTGAGGTTTGATTTTCATAGAGACTGTGTATCTATAGTTTATTAGATTGAAGATATTAGCCCACATCAACCCACTGTTGGGTATAGTATAGGCTTCTTCATGCGCACGCCATTTTTTCCGGTACGGCGCAATGCGAATCCACTGCCTTCCTGCCACCTTGATGACGTCGTCTGACCATCAAGGAGAGGTATTCAAATACAGGTATATAAAAGAACATTTCAAAAATAATTCTATAATTCTTATAACTAAACAGTAGCAATTTTCTTATAAGCTACTCGTACTTACAACATTTTAAATTTTAGATTATTCAAGTCAATGTAAATACAATAGTTTTATGTTGCAATTGCAACTATTAAAGAAACGTAAAATTGTAAGTAAAAAATAAATAAAAAAAATATCAATACTAACTGCGCCCCGCGGTTTCACCCGCGTCCCTGAGGAACCATACATTTTCCGGGATGAAAAGTAGCTTATGTGTTAATACAGGGTACAAGCCGTACCAAAATAAGTAACAAACATACACACAAAAACACACTCCCTTACATACACGCAAACTTTCGCATTTATAATATTATTTTTGCAGGCGGTCAAGTCGTATTCAATAATGTTGGTCGCAGTCGGGTTTTATGAATTTTTAAAATTTTACTTGTTTTTGTTAAATTTTTGGCTATGTAGTTGTATACAATAACATCATTGTAAGTATATAGTGTAACGATTTTTAAATGGTTTTAGTCGTATTGTGACGATATATGCGGTTTTATAGTAAATTTCTCTGAGCTGACGGATTCCGATGTAAGATGTGATGAATTGGTTTTTAGGCCAAACTCGCCAACCACCGAGATGGTTGGTCCGGTGTCTAACGCCGATAGGGTATTCGCTTAAATCAATGTAAAGTAATTTTGAGAATAAAGGGAATAAAAAATAAAACGGGGTGAGTCACACCCAGAGTGGGGTGAGTCGGGATTCTTACCCCATCCGGTCGCTTTAAACGTGGGGACGCTATGTCTTTCTTCGGAATCACTAAAAACTTAAAATACTCGTTAATACTTTGAAATTAATAAAATTACCTGGATAAACTTAGACCGGAACGAGCTTCAAGAACTATTGGATCAAGACCGTTCGGTAATGTTACTAGCTAGTGGGTACAATAGTGGAAGATAAAACATACAACTCAAATTCACCGATACAATCTTTATTACTCTTGGTTTAACTTTGCCTACTTACTTAAAATCTAAGGAACCGTGCCGTAGGTACGTTGGACGGCCATTCAAGCTAGCATATAATAGTGGAAGAGAAAACATGCGATTTAAATTCACCAATACAATATTTACTAATTCTGATTTAACTTTGCCTGTTTACTTAAAATCTAAAGAACCGTGCCGTAGGTACGTTGGACGGCCATTCAAGCTAGCATGTAATAGTGGAAGACAAAACATGCAAATTAAATTCACCAATACAATATTTACTATTTTTGGTTTAACTTTGCCTGTTTGCTTAAAGTCTAAAGAACCCTTGCCTGCAGATCCAACTCAGCAGCTAAGAAGTACTAAGATCTAAGATTACCCTGTTATAACTAGGGTCGATATAGAACTGACAAAATTAAGTATTTACCCTAACAAAACAAGTGATGAATTGCCGGCCTACTTATTTACCTTTTTCTATAAGATTTAGCCGTTATGTTAGTGAAGGTAATTCTCCATCCGACGTTTCAGCAATGTCCGATTCGCGTGAGAGGTAGCCAGGCTAGACCCCTCGGGTGTTGCAGGTGTCCAGCAGGTCGGTGGGGAACCAAAGTTCAACACTCCGGTTAATGAAATATATGCATAAACATGCCAATACGATACCGCATTCCGAGAACGTGGCTGGAATCGTTGGGTATAATGTTGTCGTGGCGTATCGCGACACGGCGCCTTTCTAGTTAAATCCGGGGAAAGAAACCTCCGTCGTGTGATGTCTCAATCCGGGGTAAATCTCCGTCGTGGTATCTCAATCCCGGGGGGAAAACCCCGCTGTAGATGAATAGACACAACGTTTCTTTAGAATTCGAGACTTCGAAAACGCCACCGCTCTCAGTTAGCTAAAATGGCGTCTCGAAAAATGGATAAAAGTGATTTCACAATCGCAATCATTAGTGGAGACAATGCAAAAATACCGACAAAATGCTCTCAACTTTTTTACGGGTTTTATAATATGCAGGGAAAAAACTTGTCAGTCCTGCTACCGGGCTCTCCAGCACGAAAACAGCTAATACGCCTCTCGCCTCTTTTGCCTGTTTCTTTTGTCTAGCCGGATCTAGTTTGCTCCTCAGTTAGCAAAATCTATCCGAATAACATTTCGTTTCACCAGGAAACCGATCAGCGCTTACACATGGGCTTTGGAAATGATTATATGGTTTTATTTTTATTTTTTAAGATTTCTCACCGTCGAAATCGAATTTGTTTATTTACTGTTTCTTTAACTATTTTTGTTAATAGTTTTCGAATTATTATTTTTTATTATAAAATTAGTAGCTCACGCTACAATAGGTAAGTCAAAAACCGATACAACGCGAGCTCTCATGGGCGAACAACTAATTATTCAAGAGTCAATCATATTTTTTCTCGTCTGTCAGTGAAAGACAAGACAAGCGAGTCGTAGTTATAGTAGTCACAAAGTTTGCATATTTCCAGACAAAAAGAAGCCAATGTCTATCTGGATTAGGTAGTTTTCTTTCAGTTAAAGAATTTTCAGGATCAGATCAGTAGTTCCAGTGAACACCTCCCTGCAAATCAAAAAACAGATAACTGTACCTCTTAATAATGAGTTTAGATGTAGCACCAATATGTACCCCAGAAAAGAACTGAAAATTTGCGGCCTTGGACTCCGTTGTGCAACGTCCAGCCCAGAGTAGGTATTTACATTTATTCATCGCAGGCACGAACGTTATTGTCAATTTAATTGCTAAATGGAAAGGTCTAGGTCATAGATATATCACAGTTATTTTGTCAGGTGCGAACGAAACTGGTTGGAAAAATGATTTAAAATTATTACCTTTTGGTTACTGTCTTGGTGAAAGTACCTACAAAGAAAGTTGCAAGGACTGTAATAATGTATATTATGACTGCAATAATGTATATTACAGTGCGTCCAAACTGGAAAGCACTTTGGGCATGTCCATTTAAAGTACTTTGAAGTCGTTGTAGGTACAATAAAATAAATTATAGTTTAAAAAAACTTAATAACATTAAACCGAACTAAAAAGTAAAAAATAAATTTCTCTATACGAATAAAGTGATTAACGAGAAAATTAATGTCATTGTAAAAGAAGCGTGGGGTGCTCGATATTAATTGTTATTTATTTTTTACCATGATATGTTACTATTTCTATTTCGAATTACAGAGTTAGTGTAAGAATTTCGTACAAAGCACACCACGCTTTTTTTATACAATGACATTTATTTTCTCTTTAAACACTTATCTTATACTGAAATTTATTTTTTACTTTTTAGTTCGGTTTAATGCTTTTAAAGCGTATTTTTTTAAATATTATTTATATTTCAAATAATAGTAAGATGTGCTGAAAAAAAAAATAAAAAAAAATTTATTTTATTTTTTTAAATTATTGTATCGTTATCGGGCCCTGATACGTGTGCAAAATTTTGAATGAAACTGACCATTTAAAGTCTATATAAATCGAGTTCGAAGATTCCGTTACATACAAACACAAACATACATACAGGTGAAGCTAATAAAAGCGTGTTAAAAACCATCGTTAATCTGATAATGCCATCCAAGGAACACGACTAAGAATAGAGTACACCGCGCCCTTGTCATTACAAAAACAAAACTTTTCCACCCCTAAATAATGTCCGATACAATTAACTCTTTTTGCATATATATGTTTCATTAAATAATAAAGCTTATAAGAATTCGTTTTTCTATCTTTTTCAAAAACTTCTTCATAACTGGCGGTTTCTTTGCGCTGAAACTATGACAAATGAAAAATGCTCTTTTTCAAAAACAAAAAGCTTTCTTAAAAAAAAAAAAAAAACGTAAAAGCGTAGATTATATTCTATACAAGCAATTGACACTAATAACATAAGATTTCACTACAATTTAGGGGGTGGAAAGTGCTTTCCCCCAAAACACCATTTCTATCAAAAACTACTACTAAAACTCATTCTCTCTATCCTTCGTATTGGGAATCGGGGGGAGGAGGTGAGATAGCAATATATTTTCTCAATACCTATTTTGCGAAAATTACGTCAACGGACTCTACTCTTAACAAGTGTCCTAACCTATTTATTATAAGTGCTTTCCTATGGACCGTAGATAACTCTTTATTGTTGCAGTATTGTTAAAGTGACCTTTAATAAAAATCTAGACCGATACAATAATAATCTGTGGTCAGAGAAAATATCTAGGTACCGGTACCTATCTATACCATCACACTTCGACCTCCTTTCAAAGCTAGTGCTTTCTTATCTGAACCAATTGTGGTAAATTATTAACATTTTCAACCTAGTACCATCTGCAGTTATTGGATGAACGACTGCTATAGCTATACATACGATTAGTTGAAATTGGATAAGGTTTGCGTATTTCATTCCATATGCTTTTATGCCAGACCCAAATGCGTCATACAAAACATGAATAACACAAAGTTATTGTAAGAAACTAAAGATAACTTATGTGTGCTATGAGATCATACATATTAACAGGTAAATTGTAAATGTAGATGTCTTTGGAGAATTTTATCAAAGGTCTAATTTAATTTCGGATATCCCTAACCCAGAGGTCGCCTAACTTTTTAGCTGCGACTCTCTTAGCAAGGAGTCCATCACTATACCTTAGCTATACCTATTTGCGACCAAGAAATAAATATTAAGGCGATTCTGCCCTAACGCGATTTCTAATAGTTTTTTTTTCTATAACAGCAACCTAAATCGAGTAACGGATTCTTTAAATTTTAGGAAACATATCTTTCGTGTATACCTAGTAGATTACTTACCTAAGTTTTATTAAAAAAAAAACGGTAATGCAGACTTTTAAAAAGTTTGACTCAGTTGTTAACTCGGAGTCCTCGTGTGGCTTTCCGAATTCGCGTATGTGGCTATGCAGTATGATATTTGCGTCCCTTTTTACACGACTGCCCAAAAAAAGAAGTGTAATGTTTCTAGGATACATGTATGTTTGTATGTATGTATGTGAGTTTCTTTATTTGAGTGAGGAGACGAGTAGGTAGCTGGCCCGATGTTAAGCGTCATGCCTGCCCATAACAGTTGCAGTGCCACCCAGAACTTTGGTTGCAAAATCTTGCGCGTCACTGCACTGCGCTCGTCACCCCGAGACGTCATTGCCCAGTAATTTTGCTGGAAACATTGCCCTTCAAACCGAAATATAAAAATGTTTACAAGCTAGATAGTTCATTGCAGTTGAATATCTGACAGAGGTTCCACATGCGTGCTCTTGCGTGGCCTACAACTACAAAACCACCACACCAGAGTCATATGCATGTACATACACATTACATGCATTACACCTTCACCAGCCTACCAGTTCCTAATGCTATAATAATAAGCCTAGTCTTCCACCTAGGCTCCAGCGCGCCGCCCTCCCCGGCTCGCGAGCACGACCAAGAGGTTCTTTCGCGACTGAGCAGCACGGCGGAGAAGCAGCGGTCTACCTTGCGGCATCAGGAGCTTCAGCTGCAGGAGAAACAGCAGCTTATAGATGGGGTAAGTGTCTTTAGAAAACTGAGTAAAGGAAACGAGGATCTTGTATTCTCTGTTTTAGAGTGATTCGAAGTGTACGTTACGACCAGAAAGAGCTGTCGCGGTTAGATCATCGCAAAGCAAAACAACCATGTTACATGAGGACTATAAATTAAAATATAATAAAAAACTTTCAGAAATCAGTTTTCGACGAATCAAAATATAAAAATCAAAGTATTTCACGGTATACAAAATTACAGATACACCTAGCTAATAGAATCACTGTAACTAATCAGACTTAGAGTCATACTAACTAAATTTAATATCACTCTCTCTATGTTAAAGTTATTCAAAAATCAGTAAGAACTCTTTAAACTAAAAAAACCTTTATGAATCAAGCTAAGCAAAAAAAATATTGTTTTTTTTTTTTAAATCTTTCTTCACATCGACTAAATCACAGACATAAGACCTAATTTGATAGGTGATTTCCATGTAACGACTTAGTAGACAGTAACTTTCATATCAAAAAGTATTAAAAAACAAATATTAATCAGACATATTTCTCTTACATATAAAAAAAAGAGAGGAGAGCCGATGATCGGGCTCAGTGGCGTTCACAAGAAGAGGCCTACGTCCAGTAGTGGACGAATACGGGCTGATGATGAAGATAAAAAAACTGATCTAAAAGGAATGTTTTAATTTTATTAGAGAAATTAGATCTTAAAAATAACAACGCGTCGAGTATCTCATCATCAAGACTGCTTCTCAATTTGTTGCACATAGGTATATGCATATAATCAGATGGCCAAATAAGATAGCTTATGTCAGTGACAAACTGTCGGATAAAACGAGATGGCTGACATATTGACGGGTAAAGCGCACTGAGCGTTTCACTTCCAACAGTCTAATTTGCATATTTCTTAAATTATAAAAATCTCGGGATCAGGATTAATTAATCCCGAAATTTTCGGAACTGAAAAGAGGTTGGGATCCTGGGATCCCAGTTTTCGGGATCCCAGAATGCTCTAATTAGGAGAAAACCTATTTTAAAAAAATTAAGAGTGGAACATAAAAGTAGTCTCCTTCTTCACTTTGTAAGTTTATTTCAGCTATGATACTCCTATTAGTGTTGCCCTTTTGGCAAAGTCGAAGAGGTAAAACATTAGCACCCTTTTTTCTGTGTGCTTGGTTTAAAGGTCAGACTAACGCAGCAGACGTAAAAGGTTGGAAGGTTCTAGCGTATACCTTGTCTTATGTCTATAAGTAGCTATGCCACCGGTTTATTGTTAGAACCGATAGATTAAAATCTGACGGATTCTAATTCGATTTATTACAAAAAGACGAAAAATTGTGAACGAACATGCACGATCGAATATTACCGACTAATCAGTGCGCAGTATTATAATTTATCTGATTTCTGTGATTTTATCGCCACCGTCAAATTGTGAACCTGCCCTTGATTGGTCAGACTCTTGTTTATCACTATAGAATTATAAATTAAACAGTCAGTTAATTCCATAACATATCAAGATCATTCACACCGACGACATGATCTCAAGCACTAAAATTGATCGTGAATTAGTAAACTGGCTCTCGCCAGCACTCTCGCATCGCCGTCCCTTCGCTCAACTCCTCGCACACTCAACCTTCACTCCGCTTGGGGGGACGTCGCCGGCTCGGTTCGCTCGCCACCTCCACTCAAGCGACGTTCAGGTCTCGTGCGCTCATTTCGCTCAGGAACTCCTTTCGAGCTTCTGGCTCCGGGATTTGGAATTGCACCCGGGGGCAGGGCAAGATCGGACCACGTGGGGATCGGGCTGCTCCGATTTCGTTTCGTGAGCTTCTATTCAATTTGTAACTCTATGGTGACAAACCTAGACCGACCAATCAGGAAAAGGTTTACAATATAACAGGCGATAGTATCTGTATAATTGAAAAACTGCGGACTGATTGGTCCATCAGCTAGCGAATAGCATGTTCGTTCGTTTTTTTACAATATAACGAATTAGGATCCGTTAAATTGTAATCTACCGGTTTTTACACCGGTAAGGTGACAGCTATAAGTGATGGTAATCAGAACCAATGTTACTTTCAACCTAGGATCGTCGGTTACTACTCAGAACGTATCAACTGATCAACAGATTAGTCTCGAATCGCTTAAAGTTGTGTAAGAAATTTACCCTTTTATACAAACAGGTGTCGAACTTTGCCCATGAACCCGAACTATCATAGAGAGCTCTCTTTGAACTTGAAAGACTGTAACAAAATTATACAAATGGCAAAAACGTGACTAGACGCACTGAAGAGTGTCAAATGGCTTGACCTTTCTTCGCAGACATTACTTCGATCGAACCGACATTACTAAAATTTCCCCCGAGTCCTTCTAGGTCACTAACTTTTACTTTAGATATTTCACGAAATAATTGCACCTATTTTCTCTCTAAATTCTGCCTGAGTGAAAAGGCGTGCTAAATGTTAAATTCTCCCTGAGTGAAAAATTAATGTTGCTTAATGTTAAAGTTCGTGCTTTGTATGCCGCTAAGAACGTTCTAAGTTATGCATGAACAGACTTGCTTCCCTACATCTTTATAACCGTTGGCGTTACCTGAGGCACGAGAAATAGACAGTAAGGTATGTTGTAGGACAGTTAGGTATATAGTTGACAGTTAGGTATTGAAAAGCACTGCTGATACCGAAGTGCTACGGACAACCTTAGACACTAACAGTAACAGTTATGTAATGAAAAGTTTTTTTTTTTTATTAAAAATACTTTTATGCTGTAGCCATCTAATGTCGCTCATCACGCCCTTTCATTTGATACCCTGTATCATAGTGATCCTTTTTATTTGATAAACATACGAGTATCATAGGGGTTGCTGTGGAAATGATAAATCGCCATTTTGTAACGTCTGCCATATTAGATTAAAAATAGCGGCATTTAAGTAATCGTGCATTGACACGAGAACCAAACTTGTGTCACAGAATAAATAATAGTACAAGGCCAAATTTCAGCCCGATAGCTTCAGTGGAAATGGGTGAAATATTAATTTTAATTCCAGGACATACATAAATACAAGTGAAGTTATATAAATGCTTTTAAAAAGCCTTCATAGCGCACAGTGAACTTAACCAGGATGTCCAAAATAAACATGTATTTCACCGTTAATTTGTGAGAACTGTCAGTCTGTAATAAATCCGGCGAGATTGTAAATAGACGAAAAATTGAGAACAAATTCAATCTATATCTATAAAACAGTACCGTGATATACCTAGTGACAACGCACAGTCTAAACAGGTGGACGTAGAGATTTGAAATTTGGAAGAAATATTCCTTGAGTATCCTACAGGTGCACTAAGTTTTTTTTTTAATTCCTACTCTGAGGTGAACGGGGGTGATAAAAATTTGCACGCGAGCAAAGCTAGTTTACTATAAAACGAATAAAATTTCGACAATTTACAATCCTTCGCCAGCCGTATAATTGTAAACGCACATGCACTATCGACTCAAGTAGTATCGAATACTATCAACCAATCAGTGCACAGTTTTACAATTTATCCGATTTTCTGCGATTAGTCTAATCTAAAATGAAAGCGAAAGATTTTGTGCGGCTGCCGAAGACCAAAGCAAGTTTCGTAGTACTTGAACATCATTCACGAGCCTTTCTTATTCGCTGCTATGCAACCTCAATACAGACAGCACTTGCGCCTGCAAACATTATCTCACCTCAGTGTTGGTGTTAACGACCCTTCTAAAACCCCTATTTTATACGCAATAAGGCTCAAAATCTATTTACTTTTACGACGCTGTACATCGTAAAGTCTGAGCCGACCTCGTTTAGTGTTCTTTTATATTGGCGATAACAAAAAGTAGGCACTTTCCTAATCTGGGCTGTTCTTTGTTTCAAGATACTTCTGGACCTAAATATTTTACCTCACTCAGATAAAATAACAAACAACATTTCGTATGTTATTGATGTAGATTTCGATTGATAACCAACGTTGAACAAATTTATCACAAATTTTAGCTGAAATTCATGTTTCGCAATAAAGTTTGAATTTCCTTGCGTATCGTATTATAATAAAGCAGTAAGTACCAAAAAAACTGTAGAATGAAGATCGTGTCTGTATGTTTGTTCGCGCATCACTTAAAAAGGTAAAAAGTGAAAAAGCAACGTAACTTTTGTTATTTTTTTTTATTCTTTTTTTTTAACAGTTGAGTGAAGTGACGGGCAGGTCGCTCGCCTGACTTGCAACTTCTAGACCAGCGTGCCTTATCGTCGATTCATCTTCGTCTACCGTGTCTGTGAGACGAGTTGATGCAAACTTAGTATCATTAACCGATAAAAAGGTTAACGCATCGCCTATATTATCAGTTTAGTGCAAAAATAACTAATAATAAGGGCTAATGCACCGCCCGCCTATATTACCAGTTCAGGGCAAAAATATTAAACACCGTTAGCTGAGTTCTTTGCCAGCAAGTTGATTAAACTCATAAACACCGGGGGCTTTCATCAAAGCTAACAAAAGCTTTTTAGCAGACTTGAACGCCTGTGTAACATAGAGATTAATTAATATGGTAAAAAAGTCGTTTGAAATTGCTACATTGTCAGTGGCTACTAAAGTTTAGGAGCTTTGGTTATAAATTAACTAAACCAATCAATTAGTGAATTCTCTATTTATTATATATACATACTAGCTGTACCCGCTTCGCACGCGTGGTCTTTTCTTTAGGTTCAAAGTACCATAATGTGCTATTCAAGGAACAATATGCAAACAAATGTTGGTATATTGGTCCTCAAATGAACAAAATTCCTTCAGCCGTCAAAAATACTTTTATCAATTGCTCGACTTCTAACTTACCGGATTGATATACCAATTACACCAGATTTAAATCAAACCCTAAGCTATCTAACAATGAAAACCGCATTGCAATCGGTCCAGTAGTTTTTACGTGATGCGTGAATAAACATACAGACAAACAGAAAGAAAGGCACAAAACAAAAACAAAAGTTGTTCAATACCCTTTTTTAAGCACCCAAGAGCTTGTTTTTCATTTGAATTCATTTAGTAGTTTGGGTGCGATGCGCGGTCAAGATACGGACAAACAGACAGACAAAATTAAAATGTAAAAAAGTTTGGCTTCAGTACCGAAGATAGAGAACATCAAAAAAAAAAAAAATATTACTTAAATATTAACATAACTTTGGACCCATATCCTGCAGAAACCCTTTAGTTTTTCGGGATAACACCTGTCATCAATTTTAACCCATCATATAACTTAAGACAATGCCAAGTTGTATCAAAACCCGTCCATTAGTTTCAGCGTGGTACGTGTTCTTTTAAATAAGTTTCAACCCCTATCCTCCACCCATAAATTTTTCGAGATGTAAAGTATCCTATGTCCTACCTCGTAGTATAAACTCAAATCATACCAAGTTTCATTTGAATTCATCCAGTAGTTCTGTGCCCTATTTCATAAAGCGACAAATCATAATAAAACTACAAATGTCAGTCAAATACGCCAAACCTGCGTTTCATATAACAAACAATCACGACAGGACTGATGATTGTCAGTCATATTGCATTTCACAATGCCAGTCATAGTAGTGTGATGGGTAAAGCTTCGGCTGTCACAATTGTCACGACAATTCTACAAATCGTGGTAATTTTTGAGCAACCGCCGTTTCATAAAACGTTTTTCTATTGACATTTGTTAGACAATTGTCGGTTGACTGCCGGTCACTACTAATATTTTATGAAACACATTTAGTAATATTTTGACAATTCATTGAATGAATTGTCGGGTTTTTATGAAACGCATTTCGGTAGTTTGACTGACATTTGTCGATTGACACTTGTCAGTCTACTATAGTTTTATGAAATAGGGCCCTGGTGGTGTGATGCGCGGCCAAGATACAAACTGACAGACATACAGACAAAAATGAAAAAACATACAGTTTAGGCTTCATTATCGAATATAGAGTAACTTCAAAGAAAAATACTATATCTTTACTGTACAAAATTTGGACCCATATCCCACAGGAACCATTTATTTATTCAGTACATAATGTATCAATAATTTTCACCCATCTTATAAACTATGTCTGTGCCACGTTGCATCAACATCCGTCCAATAGTTTCAGCGTGCTACGTGTTCTTTTAAATAACTTTCCACTCCTATCCTGCAGGAACACTTAATTTTTTCGGGATGAAAAGTATCCAATGTCCTACCTCGAAGTTATGAACTCAAATCATCCCAAATTTCATTCGAATTCATTGATTATTTTCGGCGTGGTGCGCTGCCAAGGTACAGACAGACAGACGGACATACATACATACCGACAAAAATAAAAAAAATACAGTGTTGGCTTTAGTATTGTTTGTTGTTGTTGTTTGGCTTCCAAAATAAATTACATAATATCTTCAATTTACAGAATTTCAGCAGAGTGTCAGAGTTTGTCAGTCCGCACGAGGGCCTCTGACTTGACTTAACGTCTGCTATTAACCTTGCTCAAAATGATGAGCTAGAATCACGTTTGATGACACAACCTAGACGATGCTATTTACCTTTCTGACACTATAAATGACACACGCTAAATGGGCTTGCAAAAAGTTTTCTCCACAAATCATCAAATTAAAAACACAGAAACCTTTTTGCAAGCCCTTGTAGCGTGTGTCATTTATAAACTTTTGGACCAGTAAGGTAAATAGCAACGTATACTACCAACCACACAAAAACGGAATCAGGGTAGGCTGTGTCCACAATCCCCTGGTATTTACGCGAACGACGAACCTTCACACTGCTCCGATGGTTAGGAAGAAAAGGTCCTAACCGTCAAGCTAGTATTAAGGATAGGAATTCGCTTTTAATAGCCTTAAAACCGTTGCTTAGTATAGTCTCTTTGAGTGCGACTACGTCATCATCCTCCCCGCCGGCTGGGGCTTATATAATAGCTTTCGTCCGAGCGGACTCCAGATTATAGCGAAAAAAAACAAAACTAATGCAAAAGTATAGAACCAATGCTCTTGATGCTTTTTGACAGACTTGTAATAATTTCGTTTCCATGGCAACCGTTCGTTACAGCGAGTAATAAACATTTTCCAGTTTCCCGTGCAAAACTTACCATTTTCCGAGATAAAACGTTAATTCCAGGGTATAAGCTATTTCCACTCTAAATTTCATTAAAATCCGTCCAGCCGTAATCGCGTGAAAGCTCCCCAAACAAAGAAACAGACGACGTTTCAATTTATATATTAGTGTTTATACGTATAACAGTACCGTGACATACTGATAGACAACGCACAACTTATAACGGTAGATTTGAAATTTGGAGGAAATGTTCCGTCCCTAAAGTTTGCAAAGCTTGCACGCGGGGAAAGCCGCGGGGCGTATCTACTTTTACACAACTTGTACTTTTATGAGGTTTAGGTTTAGCTGAGAATCGGACCTATATAAGACATCAAAATATTTCTTGTATCCCTTATAGTCAGTAATAGCACAGAATAAATAACACTACGATAATAGTGGTTGTTGGCCGAGTGGTTAGTAACCCTGGCTGGGAAGTCGTCCAACGTTGGCGGGTTCGAAACCCGCAAGGTGCAATCATTTGTGTGATGAGCAGAAATGTTTGTTTCCGAGTCATGAATAATATTCGTATCTATATGGTTTATCCGTTGGCCTATAGTACAGGGTATCCTAGTTTGGGGCTAGGTAATTGGTGTGAATTGTCCTTAATATATTTATTTCTTTGTATTTGTAGTCAGATAGGGTACTTTTCGTAACGCCAACTTTGTGAAGATGTTGGTCTATGGATATCCAACAATTTATTTGCGCTGTACAAATCATATTGATCACCCGTGTGCCGCCGTGGCATGTAATGTCCAGCAGTCCAGGTCATTGGCGATACATATGATGTATTTTTTCTTCTTTAACATCAGTTCAATAATCGAATACAAGATCAATTTTATCAAACTTCAAGAAACAAGCAGCAAATGTAGATTAAAAAACTATTCTTAAACCACGGTTTTTAATACTTTTTTTTAGACTGCATTGTCATCGAGTTGTGAGCTACCCTGAAAATTTCAGCCGGATAGATAATCGGGAAGTGCTCGAAATTTGAATTGCAAGATTCCACCAGGAATCTCAGACAGACAACCAAGAAAGTGACCGTGGTAATAAAATACAAAACATACCTATTATATATAAACAGAACATACATATAAGATGATTAATATATTTGTGAATACGTTGGGGCGGAGATTATACGCGACCAAAGGAAATTAAAAAATCTTCCTATCTGATAAGATAGCGTCCAAACGCGAGCCTTCCCTTGACAAAAAACTCTAGAGATAAATAAACATCAGTTATCACATCTTCCATCTTAACTTAGTCGTGGCTACGCTTTCCTCAAAATAATCGAACCAAAGTAAGATCTTTAAGAACCATACAAACACATCATATTTATCTTAGCCCAAATGCGTAGTATATAGATATCTTCTTTGCCGAAATGCCCTTGTGCGAATCCAGATCAATTTATTCCCGTCACTAAACCACTAGGTATTTGCATAAAGGCATTTGTATTCTGCCCAAGCATTTTTCCTACATCTTTATGAGTTTAGCATCTGCTTTATAAAGGAAAACTTTGAAAGGAAAATTGTTTGGTGAAGAAGGTCCATTCGAAGGTAGAATTTATGATCAGGGAGGAGGATGGATAGGAAATCTATAAGTACTTATAATAAAGTAGTAAGTAAGAAAAAGTCTGTACAACGAAGATAATTAAAAAAACAAGAATACTTATAACATTTAAAAAAACTGTCTATCTGCTTGTCTGTTCGCGCATCACGTAAAATCTACTATACCGATTGAGAAGCGGTTTGCACTGTTTGATAGCTTAGGTTTTGCCTTAAAAACTGGGGTACTTGGTATCCTAATCCGATAATGATAAGCCGATCAATCGATAAAAAAACTATCTAAATTGGCTGAACTAAATTTGGTGTTTTGTACTTTATAGGTACTTTTGGTACTGGAATAATGCAGGACAACTCGCGGGCACAACTAGTGTTTGAATAAAGTGACCGAAGGTAGCGGCGGCTGGCATATTTATTTTGTTGTCTAGCTTTAGTTGTGCCCGGGACTCGGTCTGCACATATTTTGTTGTCTAGCTTTAGTTGTGCCCGGGACTCGGTCTGCGCATATTTAGTTGTCTAGCTTGAGTTGTGCCCGGGACTCGGTCTGCGCATATTTTGTTGTCTAGCTTTAGTTGTGCCCGGGACTCGGTCTGCGCATATTTAGTTGTCTAGCTTTAGTTGTGCCCGGGACTCGGTCTGCGCATATTTTGTTAAAATCATTCATGTACAAATACCAATCTAATAAATACATAGTATACAAACACAAATAAAAAAAATATATAACCCCCGACTCCTCACCTCCCATTATAGCTAGGAAGCATCTCGATCAAATCAGTTTTCAACCATAAAAATCGTTCCATCCGTTTGAGAGCTACGGTCGTCACCCCCATTCCCCCCCTCCCCCACATTATAGCTAAGAACCATCTCGTTTACCTCAACTTTAAAACATGAAAAACTGCAGCTTAATTTGCAGAAAAAATAAAGGGTTCCCGCGGGATAGGGGGCTAAAGTTATGTTAATTTTGAAGTAATAAATATAATTTGTGGAGCGTACTATATAGTATATATAACTTTAATAGTATATAGTATATATAACTTTAATAGTATATAGTATATATAACTTTAATAGTATATAGTATATATAACTTTAATAATATATATATATATATGGTATACTGATACTGAAGCCAAAACTTTTGATTTTATTTTTTCTGTCTGTCTGTCTGTATCTTGACCGCGTATCACGCCGCAACTACTGAAGGAATTCAACTGAAACTTGGTATGATCTGAGTTCATACTACGAAGTAGGACATTGGATATTTTTCATCCAGAAAAATTAAAGGGATCCCTCAGGATATTGGTTGAAAGTTATTTAAAAGAACACGTATCACGCTGAGACTACTAAACGGATTTTGATGCAATTTAACAGTCATAGTTTATATGATGGGTTAAATTGAGGATACATTTTATCCCAAAAAAAAAGTTCCTACGGGATAGGGGTCCAAATTTATGTTAGTTTGAAAGTAAAAAATATGTATACCTATAATAAAGCAATAAGTAAGAAAAAGTATGTACAAAGAAGATTAAAAAAAAACTAGGGTACTTAAAATAAGCTACTGAACGAGAATATACACGTAAAATTAAAAAAAAAAACGTGTCTATCTGTCTGTTGTCTGTATGTTTGTTTGTTCGCGCATCACGTAAAAACATCTGGGCCGATTGCGATGCGGTTTCCTTTGTTGGATAGCTTAAAAAATACTACTTGGTATCTCAATCCAATAAGTAAAAGCGGAGCGAACGATATAAATATTTTTGACGGCTGAAGGAATTTTGATCAAATGTTGGTATACTGGTATTTTAGGTCCTGGAATAGCACAAAGAGTATTTTTAACCTACAGAAATGACCACGCGTGCGCAGCCGCGGGTACAGCAAGTTATATAATACGAGTGTGCGAGAACTAAAATTTTCACCTTATTTTTAATTACACCCGTGCGAAGCCGGGGTGGGTCACTAGTATAGTATATAGTCTAGTCTGAGGTATCGCTCCTATACATATTTATAACGCCTACGACACTAGGCTATCTTCCTCGTACAATATCTATGGCCGAATCGGTATACAATACGAATGCTTGGAATTCGGATGGAGTAAAAAGAGTGATGTAGTCACAAACAGATAATCATTTTAATTAAACTTGTCCCGGCGGGCGCCCTCCCTATGTGCTGGGTTAGCTAAAAGGGGAAGGACGCTCTCAAGAACAGAATATAGCAGTTGGATTATTCCAACTATAAAGAAAAGAAAGGAAACCGGATGTGGTTGTTGCTATAGTTGGAATAATCCAAGTGCTATACGGAATTATGTTCCCGTTTTTGTCTTTTAAAATGTATAAAAACCACTTTAGTTTTCATAATAACATTTGAATACACCTAGATTTTCAACTACTCGTATAACCCGAAGAACTCTCACAAAAACGAAAAAACAACTTAATAAAATTAAAAATATATACATTTATTCCAAAGACAGACGTCTTTTTGTTCGGAAGCTAGGATGATGAATGAGAAAAAAAACAGCTGATGAATTAGGATGACTTCGTCACAAACATCACCAAATAAGAAAAAAAATGTGTTAAATAATAGCGATGTACTATGTATGGTATTTTGTCTGTCCTGGAATCTTGCAATTCAAATTTCGAGCACTTTCCGATTAGCTAACCGACTGAAACTTTCAGGGTAGCTCACAAACCAAACACAAAGCAATAAAAAAATACTTAAAGTAAGAAGTAAAAGTAAAATGCAAAAAAATAACTTAATAACGTAAAAAGAGAAAAGAAAAAAATATGTAAAAAGTGAAAGGCAATACAAAAAAAGGCCGTTTTTTTTTTATTATTATACTTATCTTTGATTTGGATATTTTTGATAAGGTTGATTTCCAGTGTGGTGTTCTTTAAATGGAAATCAATATGCTGTCTATTTTTTTGGTTCAAAGAAATGTTATCTTATTCACAACAGGCTTCACGAAACCCTATTGTAGGCGTGGGGATGTCACCCCTATATCTCACTGTCTGGTTGTGTTGGACGAAAATGAAAACACAGATAACATCAGATGTTTGCCTTTTATCTAGTGTTTTTTGTAGGGATTGTCAAGAGACCGCGGAGACGTATGAAACAGGGAAAATTCTCAGCAGTGAGCAATAACAGGCTGAGATGATAGAGCGAAAAAAAAGCGATCTCTATCGCGCTTGTTATTGCTTGTCATTACGAATATGTGTCCTCAGGCGTATTCAGTTTTACCACGTCTTTACCTAAAGAGAAAAAAGACTACTCCTATCTTAATGTAAGGCCTGCAGAGAACGCTCTTGGGGTGTATTGTGCACGCCTGCAAGCTTCTACCCATACCATCCCAACTCTTTTATGTAGCAGATTGGGCTTGGTTGATTTTATGATTGCTATATGAATAGATTATATCGCGCCCTTCTCCATACAAAAAAAAAACACACTTATCTTCTTCTGGTAAAGAGTAAGCTTCATAGTCTGGCGCATCGACGTGAGGTCGCAAGCCTGTCGGTATTCTACAGATTGCACTAAGGAGAGTGTGCACAAAGAACTGCACAATCTGATTCCCCCATCACCTTTCCATTACCGTACGACAAGACGATCGGCAAAGCGCCATCCTTTTATGGTTGAAATACCTCGCACAAGAACGAAGCGTTACGCTTCTTCATTTATTATAAGAACTTCTAAGGAGTGGAATGCCCTGCCCTCGTCAGTGTTTCCGGTAAAATATAACCCTGGTATGTTCAAGTCAAGAGTGAATAGGTATCTACTAGGCAAGCGTGCTACACCTTCGACCACATCATCGCTTTCCATCAGGTGAGATCGTGGTCAAACGATTGCCTAGACCGTAATAAAAAAATAGAAATTTATCCACCTCGAAATATTATCCGGTTTTTTGCATGAGTTTGTTTCATTAGTTAACTAAGCTTGTACGAAATCGTCATATAAAAACAAACTTCTGAGTTAGAAGCATCTCAATTGAAAAAAGTTAAAAGCATCTCATTAAAAAATATGAAACGTGTAAGTGTGGATTATATTATGTTCAAGCGATTAAAATAATAACATAAGATTTCACTACAATTTAGGTGGTGGAAAGTGCTTTCCCCGAAACACCAATTCTATCAAAAACGACTACTAAAACTTACTCTCTCTATCCTTCGTATTGGGGATCGGGATGAGGAAGTGAGATAGCAATACATTTTCTCAATACCTATTTTGCGAAAATTACGTCAAAGGACTCTACTCTTAAGCTGTCGGTCCATAACAGTCACTAAAGACGCTCTGGCGGCGCGTAACTCTGGCACCAGAGGGCAGCACTACCTTATAATACGACAAGCAACCAAGCAATAGTGGCGAAAATTATCATGATAAAGTTATGTGAAAATGATTTGTGTTTCGACCGTTGAGAAAAATCAATCATTCCAGTTGTAATTATGAGTTTTGGTAGATTATTGGTTCAATAGTGCAACTTAGAATACAACGATACCGGGTTCGATCCTAGGCGAAGCACGGAGCGAAGGAAAACCGCACTAAAGTTAGAAAAGTCATTGGTGCGGAATGACTTTTCTAACTTTAGTACGGTTTTCCTTCGCTCCGTGCTTCGCAAGGCACGTTAAGCTGTCGGTCCCGGCTGTTATTGGTTAATAGCAGTCGTTAAGCCACGTCAGAGGCCCTCGGGGGCCTGACAAACTCTGACACCACAGGCCAGCAAGCACTACCTCATACGACAAACAAAGTTGTAATTATATATTTTTAAGTTGTGTTCATTTTATTTCGCTTTA
Source organism: Alsophila aescularia (assembly GCA_946251855.1). NCBI lineage: Eukaryota > Metazoa > Arthropoda > Insecta > Lepidoptera > Geometridae > Alsophila > Alsophila aescularia. Next base: position 13,661,962 of record OX276385.1, read on the forward strand.
TTATAATACTAGCTGTGCCCGTGGCTTTGCACGCGTGGTAATTTCTCTAGATTAACAGTACTCATGTGCTATTCTAGGACCTATACTCCCAATATACCAACATATGAAGAAATTTCTTCGGCCGTCAAATAGTTTTTATCGATTGCTCGGCTTCCAATACTTCCCCAGTTTTTAAGTCAAACCCTAAGCTATCAAACCGCATCGCAATCGGTTCAGTAACTTTTAAGTGATATGCGAACAAACATACAGACAAACAAACTAACAAGCAGACACGAATTAAAAAAATGTTATATTCTATTTCAGTAGCTTATTTTAAGACGAGTAGTTCTAGACTTTTTTTTTATTGACTTTTTCTTTCTTATTGCTTTATTATAAGTAGGTATAGATTATTTCGCATTGTATAGACGAAAATAACGCACAGCACTCTTGCAAAGAAGATACCGCAAATTTTCATGTATTTTCCCAAATAAGGCTGACATGTTTATGTAGATGTGTGCACTGTTTGTGTAGATGTGTGTATCTCTATATTTTACACTGTACATGAGTTTCAGAACACTATTCAGACAAAAGGAAGCACTTATCGAGCGTGCTTCTAAATCGCATCGATCATGCTACAGTCAAATATACAGGATACATAGATTATCTTCGCGATATATTGTACCTATACGTACACGTACGTACGTATTATTGACCACTTTTTGTTGCATTCGCTTATGTAATACTTTAAGACTAAACGCGATGCGACTCAATTACTCGACTACGAGAAAGGAGGGTTATAATTTTATGGACGTTTTTATCGCTACGTTAAGTCTAGCAACACTATGAGGCCGAACTGCAATGTCTCAAGCTGACGAGCGCTAATTATGTAGTTCCGTGTAGTGCAAGACCTTGACGTTTTACCCGACTACGGTGAAACAAGGGAAGAGTAATGAGTTTAACTGTCTGTGTATGTATGTATATGGATGTTCCACTATAGCGTAGTCTGTAACTGTAGTCCGGTTTTAATTTTTAGACTTATTAGTATTATTCAAAGTGTGATCTTTGTTCTAAAATTACCAAAACCCATAGGGCACTGATCTCATTATCTATGGATTGGCTTTGCCGTACTTTGGTTTGAGCCGATTCAAAGTGCCGCCACCGAGCGTCCATGGAACTAAAGTTGACAATTGTTTCATCTCCTGACGTTAGTCACAGAATAAATAATAGTACAAAAACGTTAGTTCCGTGGACGCTCACTACTACCAAACGCGCCAACATGGCGATAATCTATATGCTCTCATTGCGACGTTCGTCAAAGCCTGTCTAGAGTAGGTACGAGAATTATACGAGTAATGCAGTTGTCTATGACTCTATATAGCCATAGGGGGCCATAGGGGTTTCTGCAATTGAAAATATCTGAAGACACTGTCATCAGCATTGCGATTACGGATCTCCGGTTGCTATTTGAAGTCAAACGAGACATTATCATATCTATGAGATTATTATTTTATATCTTAAATTACAACTTTAAATTGCTAACTATCTACTGAAAAGGCATGTCAGTGGCTCAAGACAAGTTCCGTAATCCGAATAAACTAAGTGATGTTGATTGCAATTGTGGGTAATACGGGCACATCAGTGCGATTACGTAATGTTGATCATGACGGTTTAGAGCCGTCAAATTCATTAGTGCCTTGCAATAGAGTCGATTTTGCTATGAAAAAAGTGACTGATTGAAGCCAATCTGTGGTCGGGCCCCTGGTAGTGTTACTGTCGTAGGTAATGGTAGAGCGCAAGCGCCGCCAGGCAGGCGAGCTTAGTATCCCATACTCGAATCCTGGCCCGGGGCAAACTTTTTTTGCAGATATTTTTTCTCGGATCTTGGATTTTTATGTAGATAACTCTATATTGCACTAAAAAACTTGGTTTATAGAACGTTAACCATGACATTAAAATAGTACAATCGGCGACCTTATCACTAAGTAGCGATCTCTTCCAGGCTTGTGGTTAGTTGCTGTGTGTGTGTTACAAGTGACACAGATAATCTTAGAACATTATACCTCTATTCACGACTAGCTGCGCCCCGCGGTTTCACCCGCGTCCCTCAGGAACCGTGCATTTTTCCGGTGTGTTAATATTGGGTTTATGCTACCTCCATACCAAATTTCATTCAAATCCTTTCAGCCATTTTGAGCGTGAAGAAGTCACAAACATACACACTCCCTTACATACATAAAAACTTTCACCTTTTTATTATTAGTGATTATTTTTGCGGGCGGTCTGCTCGTATTCAATAAAAAAAACGCAGTCTGACTCCATGTATTTTTTAATAATTTTACTTCTTAGATAACTCGTGCGACATACCCTTGCGAATTTTAAGGATCGCCATCGCCATCTAGTTTTATTTTGGGATACTAAATAAAAGCCAAAGAAGCAGATACGGTGAAAAGTAAATCTATGTAAATAAATTACAATGTAAACACTTATTAATATTGTTTTATATACTGTGTTAAATAGGACATACAATTATTTAATTTACTTACTGTCTTACTACGTTGTTAGTACCACAGTAAGTAGTACATATTCTTTATTCTGTGGCGCAGCTAAATATAAAAATGACTGTAACTCCTTTTTGGAATGGTGTTTGCGCGATGAAGTCACACACAGGCAGACAGACCGACAAAAAATCTAAAAACGATATTTTGGGTTCTACATTCATATACTCAAATAAAAATCCTTATTCTTTTCCCATGTACAGATTACACTTTGGTTACAGTTTTATCATATGTATAGATAAATAGATGTATATACAGAAAGATTGGCAGAATTCTCAGTGCAGTCTTCCCAGCAACTAATCTAATAAAGCTTAGAATTTATGCCTGACCTAAACTGCACGAACCTCAATATACCTTCTGCAATTTATGCTTACTACCGCTACCAAAGAAAATATACACGACCGACTCGGAAATAGAATTGAATTAGCTTTCCTAAATTGCTTCGAGAGAAATAGACCATGCAGTAACTTGTGCCTATATTGGTTTGAGTGAAATGTAAACTATACATGTGCCCTTTTTAGTCTGTCTCGTTAGGGACGAAATTAGGTTTGTGATACCTGCTAATATTTTGATCGTGTACGTCTATGGATGTTTTTACCCGACTACAGCAAATCAAGGGAAGGGTAATGATTTTAACAGTCTGTGTATCTATGTATGGGGTTAAGTGGATGTTCCACCATAGCGTCGCTCTTATTGGTCCGATTTTCTCAAGAAAGATTCGTCGATCTATCGATTCTTCTTCATCGTAAAAGTGGCATTGGCTATATTTTACCCGACTGTAGTCAGGTTTTAGTTTTTGAACTTATCTCTTGTTAAACGTACGGCTAGATTTCAGTTGTCAACTTACCCCCTTACAAATCAAAGATATTTAAACCACGTTTATTCGAGGCTTATACTAGGGATAGTTATGCTTAGAATATCCTAAGAATAAGTGTCTTACAGATAAACTTAATCATAACTATTCCTCCGACTAGCAATATAAACTTTATAAAAAGTAAAATTTCGTCTATGGCCGCGCTGTCTGTCATCACTCTTTTGACGTCGCTTTGACTTTTCTACTCGATAAAATTTTGCGGCAGGCGCTTGAGCATAGAATAACTTTACTATAGAAGTTAGTGAACAGCTACCAAACAATTGGACTAAAAACACAACCTGCTTTTAGAAATACTATATTAAACACGAAACTCTTCATCGCCATACAAATCAAAAGGATTTTCTATGTTTTTGAATGTTTGAACTTTTGTTCTAGTCTGTATTTTGATTAATTATGTCTTAACTTGCTCTCTACTTCAACTATTGCTCTTAATGCCATTTTAGGTATAGATTTCAAAATACTTGTTAAACTGAGTTATTGAAGCTGTGCATTGTAATTATAAACAAATCACATATGCGTTTTTGAGGTTATACTGGACTTAAACTAAGGTAATGGTAAGAATAACGCTAGTTAGAAGAGTTACGACGTTATGCTAGGTATAAGTTATTCCGAGTTTATTTGTTGACAAAATGCTTATTCTTCGTTTATTCTGCGTTTTTTCTGGCGTCTGTAATACAGTTTAATTACTAGCTCAGGCGCCAACAGTCGAACAACACTACCTATAATTAGTATATAGTCAATATAAAAAAAAAGTTAAAAAAAAAGTTTTTGGTCAGAATAAATAGGATTATATTATACTTTTGTTGTTATTAATAAGTAGTTCTAAGTTCTGTCAATAAACAATTTATTATTTATTTTTTATTTATAATTCTCAGTATAACTTCTTAAATTTGTTTTTTCAAGGCCATTAAGTTTAATTAGGTTATCTATTGTTAATGTTCTGCCAATCGATATTGTTGGTGTTGTTTGTTAATGTTCGAACAGCTGGCTGATTGGTTAGTAACCCTGACTTTGAAGTCAGCCAGCGATCGCGGGTTCGAATCCCGCTAGGTGCAATCATTTGTTTGATGTTTGTTTCCGAGTCATGGATGTAATATTCGTATCTATGTATGTTTATCCGTTGTTTAGTGCCCATAGTTTGGGCCTTGGTGTGGATTGTCACGAATATACTTATTTATTTATATTATTGTGTCTGGCTAGGAATCATTCTTTTACATTTAGCATGCTGCGCCCCGCACATTTGCCCGCGTGTAAATTTTGTCACCCTCTTTCACCGCCTTAGAGATAGCTTTTTAAAATTCCCTCCTTAGTAGCACCCAGTAGATGATACATTTACTTCATAATTCAAATTCCACTATTACATTAGGTTAAAGCATAGATTACCTTCATAATAAACAAAGTACGGCTTCATCTAATCTACACGTAAAAGTGGGTGTGTCTTTTCAGAAGCACTAAACAAGGTTTTTCCTCCCTACCACCAAGATACTATCTAATCTCTCGTCAATATCTTATCCGTGCCAAAAACACAAAATAAAAGAAAACAACGCACTTATCCGATAGCCGATAGTGTACACACTGAAATCGTATCTCACTTCGTGTCACGATAAACAAACCCGGCCGATACTTTACGAAACTACTCTTATATTTTCAATTTAGTTATGTTTCTATCACGTGTTTTTCACTGAAAATACGTGTTTTAGCTACAGATTTTTACTGAAACTCATTAAACTATTTGAGGTATAGTTTGTTTTTGAGTTTTGAGGATTAAAATGGCAATTTTGGACACTTTGCAGTTGTCGAACCAAGTGGAGAAGCTGGCGCAAGTCACTCGCGATCTGAAGAGGAAACATAAGTCGCTGCAAAATCAGGTACCTATTTCATTTGTTCTTATAATAATATTATAGATGTAATATGTTCGATGATAAGCGCCATCTACATACACACGATGGAAAAGTTATCAAAGTATCCACCTTTTTCTGTTTACTTTGAATTGATCGCGCTATTTGAGATTTCCCTTCGCGTGTCTTGTGTACAACGTTCAATGTTCATTTCATGAAATGATCATTTCACGCGCGAGTGTCTACAAAGGGTTCCTACATTTTACTATGGATCCTAGTATACCAACAAGTTAAACATACAATCGCCATATTGAAAAAAATAACGTGAAATCGCTGATTCTGATAACAAACAAAAATATTATCACACAAGTGTCGTATAGTGACGCGTGACTTTGGAGCTCAAATATATCAGATCTGGGTTGATTTACGTTGCTTTTTTAGTAGTTATTGTATATAAGATTGTTTATATTGAAGTCCTCTATAGATATAAGGTTTGATCAATGGCCGTGATGTAGCGTTTTTTTATGTGTGAACATCTAAGGCGCGGTACGGGGTTAACGTCGACCCTTGATGTGGCGATGCGAGTGCCGCCCGCGCCGCTCGTGGCTCGTCGGCTCTTTCCGCCTCAGCTCGGCCATATTCGATGTTTACACATCTGCCAGGCTTCCCGCGACGGCAGTTTTTTTTTTAGGTTTATGTACGTTTTTGTTGTAATTATCGGTAACGTAATTATATTATTTTGGATTCTCAGTGAATAAGTAAATTAAATAGAGTGAGCTGATTGGTATAGTTCATCAGAATCTGATTTGGAAGTACTTGATATTATTGCAAATATATCTGTACCTATTAGTAACATATGGTATCGAAGAAATCATTTCGAAATGTTCACGGGTGAAGAATTTAAAATGAGATACCATTTTCACTAGAACATTGTGAACCACCTGTGTGAAATAAATAATAATAATAGCTGTTGTCACTTCAAAGTTCAATCAATCATTGACAGTGGTGATGTTTAGTATCATCATCATCATCATCATCATCATCATCATCATCATCATGTCAGCCTTTAGAAGTCCACTGCTGAACATACGCCTCCCTCAAAGAGCGCCATGACGAAAGATCTTGTGCCACTTTTTTTTTCTTTTTTTTTTATTACGGACTAGGCAATCGTTTGACCACGATCTCACCTGATGGAAAGCGATGATGTGGTCGAAGGTGTAGCACGCCTGCCTAGTAGATACCTATTCACTCTCGACTTGAACGAGGGCAGGGCATTCCACTCCTTTGCAGTTCTTATAATAAATGAAGAAGCGTAACGCTTCGTTCTTGTGCGAGGTATTTCAACCATGAAAGGGTGGCGCTTTGCTGATCGTCTAGTCGTACGGTGATGGAAAGGTGATGGGGGAATCAGGTTGTGCAAATCTTGTGCACACTTTCCACAGTGCAATCTGTAGAATACCGCCAGGCTTGCTACCTCACGTCGATGCGCCAGACTTTGAAGCTTACTCTTTACCAGAGTGTCATCCCCAATGAGGCTATCAGGCTCTCTATTGAATCCAAAGACTCGAGCTGATACTTGGCAGAACCGTCCCAGAGGTGGCAGCAGTACTCCATACAAGATCGGACCTGTGCTTGATAAAGATTCAAAAGCTGTCCCGGTGTGAAGTACCGCCTAACCTTAGACAAAATACCAAGTTTTTTTGCAGCTACCTTGGCTTTGGATTCAATATAAGACCCAAAATTCAAGTTTGATGTGAGTTCGACGCCCAAAAGCTCCAAATGGTCGCCTATTGGTATTGTTACACTTTGGAAAGACGGAGATCGGTGTAGAGGACTCTTTTTAGCAGAAAACAAACACACTTGCGTTTTAATAGCATTAAACTTAACCAGGTTAGCATCGCCCCAATCGGACACGGCTTCTAAGGCTAAATTTAAACGGTCTACCATAGCCTCTCTCTGAAACTGGACAGCGTCACAGCTGGCTTGAGCATTGGAAGTGTATCTCTCAACTACACCTCCATCCACCGACTTCCTGCGATGGCTACAATGTCGTCGGTGCATCGTGTCATCATGTTTAGAATATATCTCTTGATATATGCCTAATTATAATCCAATTTTTATAAAATTAATCACTAAAATAAACTCAGAAAATAATGGTTTAGACAATAAGAAGGAGTTAAGACGAAATAACGAGATTTTGTAAAGAAAATATCGTCCTGTCGGCGGAATTATGTACTACTTATTGGTTTGATAGTTATTGAACCATCCATTTTGTTTTCAGAAACACAGCGACATATATACGAGGTTTATCTTACAGATAACTTTGTTGAATCAATAGCTAGCGATGAGTTATCTATGGACCTCAGAAACCGGGCTTTAGGCGTCGAAGTTTTAATCCATTGTTATAATTAGTTAATAATGATGATGACAAAGTATACATACACTTGCAGATGCGACTTGTGTGCGAAGAGAGATCCGAGTTGACTGCCATTGTGCAGTCGCAGCAACGGGACATCACCACGCTGCAACAAGCTGAGGCGCAAAACAAGGTAGCCGTAACGGTACAGACCGAACCCTGTCTGTCTCTATCACGCACACTAACCTAACCCTAAGTAATATTAGTGGCAGTAGCGCCATCTAGTTACCTTATTGTACAACTAACATTATTAACCAAGATTCTCCATCAATACCTACCTAGTAGGTAAAGGGCTGATTCCACTGGTGACCTAACCTGAGATCTAAAAGTGAGCAATTTACTGCATTTTGAGGAGCTATTCTGCTCATCAGATCTTCACCTAATTTTTATGAGACCAACTTAAAGTTACAAACTTTCAAAAAAAATATTGCATTCCAAATCGGATCTAATAAGGCGGAGATATTCAGTAGCCCCCTTTTTGACCCCCCCCTCCCCCCTGACCCACCCCCCTCCCCCATCCCCCCTCCCCCCGAGTAGTACAACCTCGCCAGCTAAGACTGCATGTTAATATCATTTGCAGAAGTGTGCAGCATGCGGCGCGGCGACGCCCGACGGCCCGGATGACGAGGATCAGTCTTCGAAGCCAACCTTCAGCGTGCGCGAGCTCCGGGCCATCCTGCACGAGCGTAACGAGCTCAAACTGAAGCTGAACCGAGCTGAGGAACAGCTGCAGGCCCTACAAGCAGAGCCGGCGCCTGTACCTGACAGGTAGGAGAAACTTAAAACCGGCTATCATTATAAAAAGCGTACACAAAATTTCGTGAGTGTGCTGTTGGCCGTTGAAGAGTCCCTTTATCTGGTGCTGGTCCTGGATGTCGATTCAAGTCATGCATATCAGAAAAATGCATTGTCATCGGAACTGAACCAACTAATTCAGCTTGCAAGATTTTACGTAAACAAACATACCTACATACATACATTGCAAGTTAACACTTTCACTGCTGACCTTAAATAGCGATTTTGGCTCGGGGTCTTACGATGACGTCACTGGGTTAAAATCACGACTAAAAACACGCTGGGCGTGCTTTGCCGCACTGGCGTCGCGCTTTCAAAAACACAACGTATTTGTTTCCAGCAATAAAAGAGTCAAAAGCTTTTAAAAAACTAAGTTTCATAGGAATCCTCTCCACTGTTTGCAGTACGGAAACGTCTCCCGTGGCGAGCGGCGCGTTCGAGGACGACGAGCCCCCGGTCCAGGGCCCGCTGCCGGCGGAGCCCGACGATGCGCCCTGGAAGAGGAATAGCGGCATCAGGAAGTTGTGAGTACACCTGACACCGAGCTGAACAATGGGACGATGTTACAGACTAAACATGATCGCAGGTCAAACTAGCTAAGGGAATTGTGTGACGCGGAAATTGTTGCTGTTTTTTTTTTGTTGTTGTTTCATTAATTAACTACGATTGTACCTCTTCGGCTTTAAGGTGGATGGTCCATGACATAAGTCTCACTAGATGGCGCTAATGACAATATCAGCTTAATTTTTTTTTGGACCTTAAGTTTAGATTTAAAACTTTATTCGCGATTAAAACAATACACGATGTTAATGTTTGATCTATAGTTTTTATTGTCAAACTAATATATTAACCGTATTCGTTCCCAAAAAAATATGGGTTATAGACTTGACGCAAGATCTGAACCCAAATTTATAAGGAACGAATACGGTTAAAATATTAGATCTGATGCAATTAAAAGCCAAAAAAAAAAATGCACATATTGTCATTTAGCGCCATCTAGTGAAACTCATGTCGAGGACCATCCACCTTAATACATTATTTTTATCACTTAGAAGTTATAAGCCCCTTTACTGGCAATTTTTTTGCGTTGAATTTATGACAAATTGAAAATGCTCTTTTTAAAAAACAAAAAGATTTCTTTAAATTAATGAGACGTATAAGCGTGGATTATATTCTATTCAAGCGATTGGCACTAATAACAAAAGATTTCACCACAATTTAGGGGTTGGAAAGTGCTTTTCCCCAAAACACCAATTTTATCAAAAACTGTCCTACTAAAACTACTCTCTTTATCGCTCGAATAGGGGATGGAACTAATTATATACAAAAAAGTGATAAAAAGATAAAAATCGTTTTGTAGATATATCGCCACCCGATGATCAACTGGTTAAGCTTTTTTTCAGGGCCAGAATAGTCGATCCCATGTCGCTTTGGCTTAACTAGTTTGGCCTAGGCAATACTAGTTTGACCTGAAATCAAGTTTTGTCTGTAAAACCGAGTAAAACAGAGATATAATAGGGTGGTATGCCATACGGCCGAGGTGACTAAAAATAGTGCTTGTACTCGTATGCTTTGAAATAGCATGCCTATCTCTGCATGGTTATTTTAACACTTTCACTGCTGACCTTAAAAAGAGTCTCCGGGTGCTGACGATGACGTCACTGGGTTATACTCACGTCTAAAAACACGCTGGGCGTGTTTTGCCGCACTGGCGTCGCGCTTTAAAAACAACATATGTGGTTTAAAAACAATATATAAAGGACACAGGAAGTAGAATGGTGTATCTAAAATCTATATGCTAAACTAAGAGTGAGAGTAATTTTATGAGTGCATTGCTTTGGGACATTCCGTGGGCTAGGGTTGCATGTTGTGTATCATTATTATTTGTAATGTTTTGTTCGTCTGCAATATGTTGTCTCGTTGGGTACCACTACACTGCCGGAAATGTTAACTTCAAGAAGTGTACAAGCATTGAAGGGCACTGCCAATTATTGTTGGACATACATTTTACCATAATAGCAGTAATTTGGGGGCCACATCGCGACATCACCACGAATCTTTTAAACTTTGAAAGTAATGGGATTTAGCTGATGCATGGGGTCCAAATATATTTCAAATCATAGGCCGTATAGCTGTCGGTCAGTACTGAACATCAGTGCGTATATTACAAATCGTGGGCCGTATTAAGTGCTGTCGGTCAGTACTGAACATCCGTGCAAACGGTGCGCAACGATATGGTCAGTCTTATATTTCCCACTGACCAACGCGTCACAGAACAGAACGCTCATACGTCATATCTACTAGGTATTCTGATCCGATTCCTGCATCCGAGTTTTACTAAACGCGCCGACAAAAATGCATACCCAGCGCGTCCGCAGTCTGACGCATGGAGCGTGAACCTGACGCTATTCGTCAGGGTTGCGTATGGGACGCGTGTAGCATTCTGTCTCTTGTGTTACGGTACATTTGCAATTATTGATTTCTATAGATAATTGCGGATGACGTACCTATGTACGAACAGTACGTACAGCCCTAAATACGGCCTTATACAGGGTCAGTCACTCGAAGTGTTACTAAAGCACGGCCATGATAAATTCGTACATTGACCCCTCACTACTTATCTCTGTCGCTAGAGCATAAATATGTATTGCCGTCGCTCTCGCACAAAGCTCGCACATATGTGCGAGCGATAGAGATAAGTAGTAAGGGGTCTTTGTACGAATTTGTCTGTCTATCGTGGCAGTGCTTTAATTGAAAATGTTGTTAATTGGTCAATTGTCATACATTTAATCAAAATTTCAGAGTATTGTTAGAAATAAAGTACATTTTAGGGTAAACCAACGTTATTGTTCAATATGACCTCCATTGGACATGGATAATGGTACCGAATCTTCCGACAAAGGCATCGCAACCTGCACGTAGGTTATGGTGAGATTCGGTCTCATTCCCAACGTAGCGCTGCTTCTAGCGTATCCACCTGCAAGCGCTGGAGCTCTCGAACAATAGTTGCTTGTTATTTTCCAGCCAAATGCAAGGCAATCCCACGTTTGAGTTAAAAACCTTGTCATTAAATTTTCGCTTTTTTCTGACTCTCTCTTTTTATCAGGTTGCAATGCAAACAAGAAAGCAATCATGCGTTATGCCAACTTTTGCCGCGCTGTCATTAGTAGTGAATGTTGCAGCAGTGTGAAGTTGGTAACACTTCGATTGATGGACCCTGTTTTCATTAAGAACGCTACAGTTCAATTCACATTACCAATTGACTTTTGCATGTTCCTGTTTTTTTTTATTAATCTTATTTATCTGTTATCTCTACACAGAACATACTTTACAGCTTTTTATTTGGTTCTGGTACATTTTTCTAAACATTTTTGTTCATATATTTTATTTTAACATTGGGACTTAGACGAGCATGAACTGGTAAAGTATACCATAAGTTTAAAACTTTAAGAGTGATATTTTCAAAATTTTGTTTGTCTTTTTAGGTGTGTTATTGCTTAAAAAAAGTGGGAAAATGACACCAGGGCCGAAAGAGATCACGCACACAGAAGACCATCGTTACACTTGTCACGAAGCACGGCATTGCATGAACTTTAATATAATATTTAAAAAAAACACATCGTATAAAAAACGCTTTTACGCTTGTACCCAAAAACTTAATCCTATCCCATTTTCGTTTTTTAATATCCCATTCAATGTACCTTTTTAATGCCATTTGTAAAAATAAAACACGTTTTTCTATTTATTATCTAGACATTGAAATATAAATACATATAAATTCATACTAGCACATACTTTTCTTATGAACGTTATATTAATAAGCTCGTATACATATTTACTTGCTAGAAAACTAATGTTATTTTGAATTTATTATGATTCCTGTACCTTTTATGATTAAAATGTTTCTTGTGCCATAAATATGTGTAAAATAGACGTTACTGCAATTTATGTTGGCTCTTTATGCGAAAATGATAAAATAAAGACCAATAATTGTGTTGACATTCTGTTTAAAGTATATTGCTTAAAGATATTAAATAAAAAGACTGCTCTTGTTATAGAAAAAGTGAGTTTTAATAAGACATTTTTACTAAAGTTATATTTACTTACAATATTGTGTCTAACCAATAGCATAACGTTTGTGCTTTTCAGTGTCTAATATAATGATGTACTACAAACGAGGGCTTATTTAATAAAACAAAATAACTTAACAAAGTATTAGCATACAGCCGGTCCCAATTGCTTATCCATTCGTGATTGTACGCGGCGCTATTTCTGGTGGTCGAGAGTCGGTTAACTTTCATGAATTATTGGGTCCAAAGTTTATGTGGGACTACACTGAAAGTCTACCTTTGAATAAAACAACGACCATTCAAATCTGTTTAGAAGTCTTAGAGATTTGAGGCTATATAAACACAAAATCAAATGGATTTACTAAAAAAAAAAATTATGCTCGCAAAACTACTGAACTAATTTTGATAAAATTTATACAGTAACAGTTCAAAAAAATATATAAAAAAAATTGTTCTCAATTGACGGGAAGACCACACTAGCCTATTGATTTACTTCTATAAGTACTATTAACAATTTAGCTAGTTTAGGAGTTCTAACGTTTTGTAAACCATTAGAATATTCATTCGCTTAATTGGACCACCCTCTATTCCGTCGATGAACGATATGTCAGTGTAATATAGGGGCAGACCGTTAAACCTGCTGCTTAAAAAAAAAAAAGTTAAAGTACTTACCTAGTTCATAGACAGTGTTCATTCCTTGAAAGCCGGACTGGCTTTAAATGAATGAACGACACCGCTATCCATCAGATACGCGCTTACCGCATATAGAATCAATTTCCTATAAAATAATTGGAAACTTGACTTTATTATTTGGTAAATCAAGCCAGCGTAATTGAGCTAGAAATATCTTAGATTATCACTTATTGCAAGCAATTGGGACTAGCGATACTATTAAAAAGGTTTTGTACTTTTATTTCTCCCTCCCTTATGTTTTGTTTGGCACGCGCGGTAGGTTCTGGCTGGCGCTGACGTCACGCGACCAGGGCCGTCGCTCGCCGCCGCCTCGTATCTCTTTCGGCCCTTGGTACTGAATGCGAGGATTGTCGATGCCGGTAGGTTAAGGCTTTTTAGTGTTAAGTGTTGGTTATTGGCGGAAATATTACTTTTATATGACATTATTATCATTCTGCTTGGTCATGATTCAAAACGCAATTAGGTTTTATATTTTTCATCATCATCGCATTTTAAGCCTCTCAGCATTTCCTAAAGCTTACATCCTATTCCGTCTTTTACTTCATAACCCGGCGATTACGTGGTACAAAAAGGGTGCATCGAGGATGTGGAGGGTCATAATGACCCTGTATTTCATAAATATATTTATAGTATGCTTGGTATATTTCAACAATTGCGTATTTAACAAAGGAGTTTAACAAAAACAAGGAGCCGTCGCGGGAAGCCTGGCAGATGTGTAAACATAAAAAAGCAAATAACTAAACCAACGAGCAATCGCGCTCTCATTGGTCAACTGTGTATCAGCAACTCTTCATCTGATTTATACTTAGTTTTCGGCCTAATACCATAAGTCTGGTTGGCGCAACGTGAGACCGTTAGGCCATCAGTCTGTAGTACCGGAGTTCAATTCCCAACGGGCTTGTTTACATTTTGCACATAAAAAAATTATGTGATGGCCTCTAACTTGAAAATGGCTGAACTGAGGCGGAAAGAGCCGTCAAGCCACGAGCGGCGCGTCGCTGCGCTTAGATTTGTCGTTACCCCCGTACAGCGATACTAGATGTTTACACTTAAAAAAAAAACATTATTTAGGATACAAAACTATTCTATATATTTTTCAAATGTATTAGACTAGTTGTCATTATAATTATATTGATTTAATCAAATAATAAAACCCCAGTTATTTGTATTTTATGCATATGCTGTGTTTTATTGCGTTTGAGGCAGGCTATATTTACCCTATTCTACTTTTGCGCAGGTGTAACTTCTAGTCCAAACTCAACTACCAAGCTGCGGCATGTAGAGGACAGGGGAGATCAATAGCTCCAGCTATTGAAATGTTTGACAGCGTACGACTGCTGTACATAAAACTACCTAAAACAAAATTTGCAGGGTCAAATTTACCCCTCCACATTATCGCCGGGTTAATTGTTGTCTTTCCGCTCTTTTCACGAACGGCCATAATTCAGTAAGCTCTATACTATTATATCATGCATCACCACTTTGTGATACATATTACTATCCTTCGAAAAACGGACGTTTCCTATCTTTCTTCAATCATCGACCTCAAAGTTGTGAATAGATATAAATCGAGGTTACCTATGTTTTGCGCCAATCATCAACGCTAGTCGCTTCATATTAGGTTTACTTATCATGCCTGCACTGTTTTGTTACTTATAAACGCAACGCAAAGCATTTCTCCTGATTAACGTTAAGTTTTCGTCCGCAGTTTTCGCAAGCTCTTTGCTGAGTCTGATATCGCCGTGGGGTCATTCCCCCGCCGCTCGCTTTCCTCCCTCGCCAGCAAGATGTCCACGGCCGGTGGCGCCGCCACCGCCCCCGCGTAGGCATTCTGACCCCACGCACACTAGCACAGACACAACACAGAGAAAACAAAGACGCTACTCCGAAATTAAACACCTCAAATCCAAACTTGATCTCAGACAAGAACTTCGAAATTTAAACCTCAACAGACAGGAGTTCGTCGGCTGGCTGGGCAACGAGTTCGAAGAAAGAGACGAGTTCGAATTCGATCATGAACAGTTCAAGCACGATATTCCTTTGCAGCGCTCAATTTCTTTGGATAGAGGGATAGATGTGTTCAACTACTTACAGACGCTAGGATCGGATTGGTCGGGGAGCGATATCGGGTCGTCGTGGACGGTGGATTCCGATGAACGCGAGAGTCTCATGTTCGAGCAGTATAGAAGCTTCGAAGATATCCCGGCCTCTCAGTACAAAGTGAGAAGTAGACGAGCATCTTCCGAAGTCGACGGCTTCGGACGGAATCTCGCGTTGTTGGTGCTGAAAGATAGCTACAAGGGCATGGGCTTGGGCAGCGGTAGCTTCACCCCGCAGATAAAGAAGTTGCAGAGAAGTTTTACTTTTCCGGACAAATTGGAAGATTTCAAAGAGGCTGTGAGAAACTCCACTGAGAATCTAAACGAGGTCGGGCGAGAGACACCGCGCGTTGATTCACCGGGTAGTTCTAAAGCCTTAGAGTTCGGTAGCAGGAGCGGTTTGCATCGTATGAAAATGTTGCATAGAAGTTTGTCCTTCAGAACCTCCGCCGAAGGACTCGAGGCCGCAAAACATAACTCTGTCGACGCTGACGGTGGCAAACTAGAAATAAGAATACCCTTCTACAGGAGCATATCGACGGATTCTAATCGTGTAGAAAGAGAGGAACCCGCTAAAAATATGCACCAGAGAAGAATTGGTGTGACTGAGCTTTCCCACCCAGGGCAGAAGGAAGTCAATTTGAGGAAAGAGGTTCTTATCAGGAGAAACCTGTCAGATTTTAAGAGCTGCGATAACATTGCCGTTAAAAGAATTAAGCGTCGTGGTTCAGCCGATCTAGTTAAACCGACGCTTTTAAAAGGCATCCATGGCGTAGAATTTTGCAGTAGCAACATGTCACCGAAAATCATAAAATTGAAAAGGACATGTTCGTTCGCCGCGTCAGATTTAAAAGAGCGTAGCGTCCCCGCTATCGTTGTAACTGATTATTCTGTGAATGATGTTGCCAACAATGAAAAATCAATCGCAAATTCTTCCAAAGTAGTAGAAAATTCAACCGCGAATTCTTCCAAAATAGTAGAAATAAGTAGATGTGACTGTAGGATTTGTACGGACAATGAGGGAGAGGATAGGAGTTGTTTCGCGCGTAAGTTACTCGTTAAGCTGTTCATGAAGATTGTTTCGTGTAGGGAGTACGGTAGGAAATTGACATATTGGGATGAGAATAATAATTTGAACGACGGCGAGATGTACAAGTGTATCATGCACATTCTGAAGTTAATGCTTGCTCTGTGGTTGCGGCATTTAGATCATAATTGAATTGCATATATCAATAACCTCACAGAGTTATACTCTTTGACGCTCGTTACTTCTAAACCTTACGTAGGTACTCTAGTGACACTATATTAACTGTCTCTCAGTCAGGTATAACTTCAAATTAATTGATTATTGACAGATTCTTGTTCAAAAGATCTAGTTCAATTTAATATCGGAATTTAAAGTTGGTGAATCGATTGCGAGCGATATAGAGTCATCATGGAGTCCGCTTAACTTGCAACACTATTCCTATGACGCAGAAATGCTACTATAGAATTTAGATTCCACCGTGGCTGCGCGCGAGCACCAGCCTCGTAACCCGATATGGGAATGGGAGTTTTAATGTGAAGCGATTAAATGACATTTAAAAACGTCCTTACGTCGTAGCTCTTCTGTCTGTTTGTAAAACGGAGGGTTTGAAACGTTTTATATGATATCCACGTTATTATTGGCGATATTCTCGCTTTAGCTATATATAGTTATTTTAGCTTTATAGTTATTGTTACTGAGTGTTGCAGATTATAGCGTAGTGTACAATGAGGATAATTGAAAAAAAAAGGTGATTTTATTTTCACTTTTGCAAACTAAAATATAAGAGAGTAAAAATGTATTAGGCGCTATTATGAAACTTCAATGAAATTATGAAACTTTGTACATTCTTTTGAAATGAGAATACGGCCCAAATAGTCATTACATAGTTTTGGCCAAATGTTATGGCGCATTTTAAACCTTAATGAGCGGTTTTCCAAGAGTAATTATTATTTAAGAGTTATTAGTATTTTTTGTCTCTCGCTAGATGGCGTTGGCGACAGTTTTGGAAACAAAATCATTAGTTATAGTTTTCATTAGTAGTATTTTCTAGTTTCTTGATATTCTATATTCTAAATTATAGCTAATGATGCAAAGAAAATGCGAATGTTTTTTTTAATTTTAATTGGTCTGCTTTAATAAAGGATTAAATAAAAATCTGAATATGTCATAATAAAAAAATAAATAACAAATTTCACAACACAAACGACTTGTTCGTTTGTGTTGTGGTTTGTGTATTTTTACGGTAAAACACTGTTTTACCTGCTTTCGATTACTACGTTGAGTTGAGTAAATACCAAAAGTTACACGAGCGCCATCTCTTGCCGATTAAAGAACTAAACTGACAATGCCTAGTGGAAAACTGCTCAAACAGTCGTGAGACCGCGCGACCGTCACTGCTGCTACGTATTCGGCCTCATTTTTCTCCAAGAAAATGTCGCTTTTGTAATTTGAAAATCTAAAACCAAATAAGCTCCACTACTATATTTTCAGCTATAATATTTGGCTTGCGTTATAACTGTATGTCTTTAAGGTAGAGTTAACAACGTCTTATGAAACTTCTTATCCTGTCTATGTCAATTTTCTATTCGTATACTTCCAAGTGTGCGTGTTACTGTGAAAATCTTATGAAATTTTGTATGTTTGAATTATAGTTTCTGTATCATAAAAAAAAAACTATGGCACCGGTGCATGGTGCTTCTAATCTTACATATTTTTTCCATATTGTAGAGTCATTATATAACTTTTAACTAACATTAAATCGTTCTTTTTGTATGGAGTTTGACAGTCCGATGCCTATTAGTATTAGTGTTGATTGACGCCTTTGAGTGGAGCCTTTAAGGCCTATTGATTGATCCATAGCTAAACTAAGTAACTGTTAAAATGTTTTTTTTAATGTGACTTTTAAGATATATTTTTAAACAAATACATCATTTTTTATTTTATAATAAAAATAACAATAAATATGTATACATTTCAATAATGGTTCGTTTAACTACAGATCAAACAGGGTCTTAATTATAAAGCTCAGACTACAAGAGGCTTATTCGGGCACCAGTTTCGGCACGGATTCGAAATTTATCCGTACAAATGTATTTAATTTATTTTTTATATTACAATACTATAATTTCTACTGACCAAATTCACATGCCGAGTAACGGTAAAAAATAAAAAAATACTTTAGATCAGTGTATAACCCTATTTTAGTGAATACATTTCTTATTTCAATCTGACCTCTGCGCCCCGGTTCTAAGCGAAATCTCCAATAGTATTGCTTGTCTTCAATAGGCTCCCAAAATGAGCTAAAGCTGTTCGTTTTTTTAAATTATAACTACAGAATACTTTATATAAAATTATATTTTCTGTGTACTATTTTTCGTAATCTTACTCGTGCTAGTTTAATAGCGTACTTGTATCGTTACGAAAATGCAAGTCTTGTACTCCGTTCGTTTTGTAATAAATCTGACCTTCGTCCTTGCCCACAGCTGCCTTCAAATGTTGCAAAAAAACGGAGTTTCAAGCCGATATAATATCGACTAGCTCGTGCGTTTCAACATGAAATTCTTTTATGAAAAACCACGTAAACACACGTTTCTGGAAAATTAAATTTTGATAGTACGTTGCAGGGGCTTATAGTTTAATGTCACGATGTTTCTTTGTTATTTTTTCGGCATTCACGTGTTCAGGTGATGTATTTTTCATAACATCAAATTAGCAAGCATTTAGTTTGAACCAAAAGCAAAGAATAAAATAAATAAATATAATACTACCAAAAGTTATCTTATCAACCCAAATGCGACCTAACAAATTGTTTTTTATACATCAACAAATATATCTTCTCTATATACAAATATATATCTCTGAATTCTTACGAATACTAAATGAAAATGTAGCTTTACAAATTTTAACTTATATAGTCGTATTTAGGAGAAATGTCATTGCGTAAACATATTTATCACTTTCCAAGTATGAGAAAACGCAGATTAACTCATAACGTAACTAGAAATAACGTATTTTTATGCAATATAACGTTAACTGATAAAATCAAATAAATTTAAAAATGCTGAACACTTGATGTCAAAACAAAGATTGAACTTAAAACTGCAATTATTCTTGTCGCATATTTATCTACAGTCGATTTAATTGATTTTAGTAATGAATAATTTGGATAGATATTACTTATATTAGTGTGAGTGCCATGTGATGTGAGATGTTACGAAAGAACATATCTTCTTTTTATGGTCTTCTTGTAAACCTTGTGATAAAGTTTTGTACTAGCTTCTTAAAAACGAATACACTTCGAACCAAACAAAATTGTACACTGTAAGTGTTTTGGTCCACGATGGCCTAAAGTGATGCTAATTGTCTTTGGTCTGGTTTTATCACATTGACAAAGGTCTATTATTTTATTTCTTAATTATTTATTTAACTAAGTAGAATAGCTTTAAATGTTTCTAAAATTATCACTAAAATCTTGTCTATAATAATTATTTTAGATCCAAAGTTTTAGCACTTTGACAATAAAATCTTACAATACTTCCATCATTGACAACACGTGTTATACCTATAATGAAGGTGTAATATATAATAGCGATAACAGTTTTTGAAATATTTTCATGATATTATTAAAATAGAAATTACTCGAACTATAGTCTACACATAATATACCAGTTGATTAGATTTAAGAGTGGTCTTTCTAATTTATTCATATAAAAAAACTTCGTTATTTATAATTAAGTAAGTAATATTATGTTGTGCAGATATTTATTGCATTCTAAACTCAAACTTTAGAACAAAAGCTACATGTTTATCATTTTTTTTAAATATTGTCAACAATTTAATGATTAGAATATTGTAAGCCTCGCGTCTTGAGCGCTTGGTGTGATCCGGTGCGGCCTTTCGTCTCGCTCTATCTCAAGACATGTAAATGCGCGGAAATGAGAGGAATAAAGCCTCTGACGCGGATGAGTGCGAGTGAGTGGTACCTTAGCTTAACTTATCGTATCACGCAATAGGTACATCTCTATTCCGTTTTTATAACAAGCTAGTTTATACTTAGGGCCTCTTTCACGAACTACAAGTAAAGCGTTGATCACTTACTTGCTAAATAACTTGCTCGGCAAGAAAAAGTAACGAGTAAATCTCTTAAATTCTTATTAATTCTTGTTGACTATTACTGAGGGGTGGTGAAATTCATACGTACAGTTACTGGTGAGTTTAACTGGCGATCAGTCTACTTGAAACATTACTTGAAGGTCGTGAAATAGGCCCTTAACGTTATGAGTATTGTGCTATTCGTAACAAGTTATTGTGAGCTGTTTTATTTGCTCGCAAATGTAGTTCTATAGGGTTCGCTTCATTCCAGGTTTCAGTCGTTTCTAAGAGCAATGGTTATATTATTTCTAGTCACATGCTTCAGTGCTAGATATTGTAGACGTTGGTTTTAATAACATTTCACTTGCGGGGTAAAGTCAATTAACGCCACAGATTATGGGTTTAGGTATACAAAGCGTATCTTCGTATCATATCTCTTGTGTGCATATTATCTGTACAGATGTTCTTAACTACGTCCTCTGATACTTATCGAAGGACGTAATCTACTATATTTTTATAGAGAGTATTGCAATTTGCAGTGCAATAATAAAATACAACAGCGCTCGATCATTGTGAAACATTTTAGAAGAGATTTGAACAGAAATTGCGCTAGCAACGTTGCAAGTCTTTGGCAAACTTTGTGCGACTGTCAAATGCCAAAAATCGAGCTATGGTACAAGTTTTTTTTTATGTATGTGTACAGGCAACGTTGCGAGACATTTCTCCTTTAACATTCCACGGTGTATATTTTCTTTGACGTTGTTAACGCTAAAATATGCAAAAGCGAGCGCTCGTGCAGAAACCAGTATATAGTGTAACGGTAACCACAGTTACCGCTCGTATTGAAATCAAACAACGATGTTCTACCAATGTCATACATATTAATGAAAAATTAAACACAAACTTCATGGGTTTTTGGGATGCACGTTAATTAGTTTGAAAGTAAAAAAAAAGCCTATATTGATTTCGAACTAAAACTAACGGACCTCAAAGGTTTTTCACGTAGTAAGTAATTTAATTTGATAATGTTATAAAGAAAATTATTGGTACCTACCTAATAATGTATTATGTAATATTTGTAAGTTGACGGTGTCAAAATAAATATATTATCTGTTTTTAATGTACCTATGTGAATATGTTTTATTTTGAACCTTGTTAGGTAGTGCCTACCGGTCAAAGGCCGTTTTCATACTACACGTGATTCCAGTCGATGCGGGGCAGTGGTCCAACTGCTATGTCCAACCAGTTGCCTTCAGTGTGGGTCGTGGTCTACTATTTTTATAGTTGGACCACTTGGAGTCAAAGTCCCATGATCCTATAAACGAAAAAAAACTTAGGTGAGAAATATGTATTCTACATGCACCTCGCTGTTTCTCCCGGCAGCTGTCAAAGTTACAGTTGTCAAAGTGGCAGCTCTCAAAGTGACAGGTGACCATGTCAATGACCAATGGTTCTATGGTCCAACTATTGTGAAGGCCCATAGTCCAACTGGTTGGACAGTGCAGTTGGATTACTGCCCCGCACCCATTCCAGCTATGTATCGATTTCAATAAAATAATTATTTATAAAAATGTGTGAACTGTGACGTCTAGGGAGAAAACGCCTGATGTTGTAAGTAGTCTACAATAATATTGTAAAGAGGTTGTTTGTTTGTTACCGCTAATCTCTAGAACTACTGATCTGATTCTGAAAATTATTTCACTATTAAGAAGCTACTTACATTATCCCCAGTGCCATAGGCTATGTTATATTGAAAAATGTAACATTCCTCTCCCCACCTCCACCTCAGTGTCAGTACAGTATTCCTTGGAGTCTTGCGGAGGTTTTCATCTTTGTTTCATTAAAATCGGTTCATCCAAAAAGGAAACAGACATAATATATTATATTTAGTTGCGCCACAGAATAAAGAATATGTAGATACTAACAACGTAATAAGACAGTAAGTAAAGTAAGACAGACAGTAGGTATATCCTATAGCCGGTTTTAAGTTTTACTATGACTTGGCTACTGCATAAAAGCTTCTTTTTTAATGATGTTTAATTAACATATTTTATGATATCTCGAGAGAGGATTGACTGATTTCGATGTTTTATTTTGTTCATCTCTGTCTCGAGTAGGTTTCTCACGAGTACGTTTCACGCGCATTGGAAAAGTAAATCATCAAAAAAAATTAACAGGATTTGTGGGGCGGGGTCAGGGATTGTTGGTAGGGTTTTAGTGGGGACGGGGATTGAGATAGGGAGGGTGTCGAAATTTGTACGCGAGCAAAGCGCGGGGCGCATCTAGTGGTCAATATAACGTTTCGTGCAAAGAAATATTGAGTAGAGATTAACCCTTGGCGATGAACGCGAATGGCAAAGGTTGTGGGGAGAAAAATTAAGTGTTATATATCCTATAAAGATACACATAGCGTTCTTTCCATCATCATCCTCATGTTCCACGCGGGTGAATCCTGGGGGGGGGGGAGCTAGTGCAATCAATAGTTATTCGTAGTGCTAAACAGATAAAATAAAACTACACAGTAAGTATGAGCTATTATTTATTCTGTGGTATCAGTAAATCGACGATGCGTTGCCGACCACAGCATTATTCTCTTGTCCATACAAAAGTACTATAGGAAAGATTGCAATAGCACGAATCAGCTGTCATCCAAAACGAAGATATCGACGAGATATATCACTTCTGTACAGAAAGTACTAGTCTAGGATCAATGGTTTCAGAGTTATAGCCCTTTTAAGTTTGACAGCTGTCATCCAAAACGAAGATATCGATAAGATCTATTACTTCTAAAGAAACTACTAGTCAACGATCAATAGTTTCCGAGTAATAGTTGCTTTAAGTCTGACAGCTTTCATTCAAAACTAAGATATCGACGAGATATATCACTTCTGTACAGAAAGTACTAGTCTAGGATCAATGGTTTCAGAGTTATAGCCCTTTTAAGTTTGACAGCTGTCATCCAAAACGAAGATATCGATAAGATCTATTACTTCTAAAGAAACTACTAGTCAACGATCAATAGTTTCCGAGTAATAGTTGCTTTAAGTCTGACAGCTTTCATTCAAAACTAAGATATCGACGAGATATATCACTTCTGTACAGAAAGTACTAGTCTAGGATCAATGGTTTCAGAGTTATAGCCCTTTTAAGTTTGACAGCTGTCATCCAAAACGAAGATATCGATAAGATCTATTACTTCTAAAGAAACTACTAGTCAACGATCAATAGTTTCCGAGTAATAGTTGCTTTAAGTCTGACAGCTTTCATTCAAAACTAAGATATCGACGAGATATATCACTTCTGTACAGAAACTACTAGTCTAGGATCAATAGTTTCAGAGTTATAGCACTTTTAAGTTTGACAGCTGACATTCAAAACGAAGATTCGATGAGATCTTGACAGGTGTTGACGTATGACTTTGAAGTTTGACATGTCACTTTGACATTTGCCACATGTCACATTGACACCTGTCAAACAAACAGAACTGAAACAGTATTAATAGAATAGTTAAGTAGGTAGTGAGTGACAATGCCACATGGTTAGTTTCAATATCCACCAGTGGGGGACAACGGGAATAATTTAGTAGCGTTGCCCCCCACTGGGAGATAACGCTACTTTTTTCTCATTGACAACAAGCGGGGGACAATGAGGATTAAGATTGAAAATCGCATTGCTATCGGTCCAGTAGTTTTAACGTGAACTTAGTACCACACTTTTAAATTTAATTGCTTGGCTACTCATCTGTTTGAGATACCATCCCAACCAACACACTAGTGGAAATTGCAGCCTATTTTGTAACCTTAAGGTGTATAATAGTGGCATTAGAGTTCAGGAAGCAGTTTTAAGTTGCGTTACTGCTGCTGCAAACGTCTGTAGGTACAAAATGTACCAAAAGTGACAGTATCTGAACCAAATACCACCCTTTTCTTTATAATAGTTGATTCTAGAACCAATTTGTCACTTACACCTTTTCTAGAGAGTTACGAAGAGCATTTGTCACTGAAAGTTTTATGAGGGTTTCTCTTGTTACTGTTATACGCCGCTCAACTGCATAAAATAGTTAATTGTAGGCCATATGAAGCAGTTGTATAAGAGTTCAAATAACCACTCTTGTCCTACTAGAAGTTCTTTAATAGGGGTAATAATATACTATAATACAGATTCAAGTTACAAAAAGACAATCAATGTAACTTAGACCTACTTCAAGTCGCTAAAATGATACAAGAGCTACCTTGAGTAACAGAGATTATTTGCACCGTTGTACTGACTTAGTCAATCCGCCATTTCTCAAGAAAATTGTCTTATTTACTTGCAAAATTTAGATGTTATAATGACGTGTTTCATTGAAATTAACTATGCTTTTGTCAATATACAAACAACCAATAGCATATAATAAACTGTCGATACTTAATAAGAATACGAAAGCATTTTATTTGAAAAAGTCAATATTTTTTAGCAAATATTACTTACATTTTCATATTAATTCGAAAGCGCTTAAAAATTACTTGAAAAAACATCATATGTATGCACATTAAACATGAAAGCGTTTTTATCCCCTTGTGTTTAACAAAATAAAAAGGCACATTTGAATTATTACTTAACAATAATATTTAATGATGGCCGATTACAATATTAATTACACTTCATAATTTTGATGTAAAATACATTCACTCATATTCGTTCACTCGTTCATAAAAGTAGCATTATAAAAGTGTTAGTGTGGCGTTAGTCATTCGTTGCAGCTCTTGAGGCACCGTTTTACTACTGTTGTGCAGCTGTAATGTAAATAAGGGCTGCATAAAATTGTGCCCAAAATGGCGCTATAGCTGCTGCATTAGGCTTCCAGAGCACGCTCTAACACTTACGTTTTAGCACCTTTGGGCATAATCCGATTGGCTCTAAAGCCGTTATGCAACTAATTTGTGTTGGTTGGGATGTACACAAGTCAAAAGCTATGCTATCCAAAAATGAAAATCGCATCGCAATCGGTCCAGTAGTTACCGTGATGCGCGAACAGACAGACATTAAAAGTGTGGTGTTCAGTTTTGAAGGCCAGTGTATAACAACAACTGAATATCTACCTACCTATTATTGAAACAATAATTTCCTCTTGAACTCTCATCGACTGTTAGTAAACCTGCAGTTTTTTTTTGCAACATGTCTTCTATTCTAAAGTGGAAGAAGAAACATTATCTACCTAGAACGGAAATTAATTACCTAGGTACTAGTTACCATTCCATTTTATAAATATTTACTGTCGTTCCGTATTAATTAAGTTGTATTCGTAATTAATGGCCTAACTTGTTATGCACATTCGTCAAAGGCGGAGCACTTACCTACCTACTTATAAAATAGAAACAGTAAGCCTACTAGGTAAAATTTACATTAAAATAATCGCTTCGTATCAATGACTATCTTTAGCTGCTTTTGCTTTATACCTAATTCAGCAGTTTGTCGCCAGCGCCGAATTGTACAATTCATCTGTAGCCATAGTGAATTTACGTTTTTCTCGTTACGTATCAAACATCATTAAATATTATGCTAATTTCATTGCGGTATTTCTCCGAGCATTGCTATATCACTAAACAGCTAAAAAACACTTCCCATAGTGCGATATCTCCAGAGTTAATCAAAAAAGGAAAACCGTCTACCAAATACATAATTATTATGACCTCATATTTTTTTCTAGACTCGAGACTTGATTGAAGGGAGTCGTAATGTTTTGTTTGGTTCAACAAAACATTACGACTACTTTCAATCAAGTTGGTTTACTGCTTGAATTGTGTATTGTGTTTGTCTAAAAATTCTAACGGGTTGTAATACATATACTATGTCGTGGTAATAAGTCATGTGAATTAAGGAACATTGATCGAGTAGGGAGGAAGTTTGTTTCATTGAAAGCTTTATTTTTTTGAATTTACAGTCTTCCAACGCGCGTCTTGTTTACAACTTCCGATTCAAGTCTCATTCATAAATAGTCGCTTGACTCGTGAGGGTAACATTGCACAGTCAACATTAAAAAACACTGAATGTTTCCAAACTTTGAATTTACTACTTATTTTAGGCAAACTAATACCTATCAATACTTATAATAAAGCAATCAGAACGAAAAAGTCTGTACAATAAAGATAATTAAAAAAAAAACTTAAACTAGACTACCGAACAAGAATATAATATATTTTTTAAATCGTGTCTGTTTGTCTGTTAGTTTGTCAATATGTTTGTTCGCGCATCACGTAAAAACTACTGGACCGACCGCAATGCGGTATTCACTGTTGGCTACTTTCAAATGAAATGACCACGTGGGCACAGCTAGTACCTAATATTTTTAATTTTAAAAAGACAAAAACGGTAGTTACTCTCGTCTAGCCTTAGAATAATTCCAAGTATAGTTTCATCAACATCCGGTGGTTTTTCGTCTGCTGGTCGTGAGTCCCGTTGTTGACTTTTAGTACCTATGTCTTAGCTGTTCCCGCGGCTTTGCCCGCGTGGTCATTTAATTTAAAAGTAGCCCACACGTGTTTTTACGTGATGCACGAACAAACATACAGACTAACAGACGGACAAGATTTTTTAAAATGTTACATTCTTGTTCATTAGCCTACTTTAAGTATCCTGGTCCATTTTTTTATATTATCTTCTTTGTACAGACTTTTTGGTACTTACTGCTTTTTTTATTAGAAAAGTAGGTATCAAAGAGTATACAAATACTACGTGTAGGTAAGTATATACATAGAAGATAAAATCCAAGTTATTTTTTAATTGATTTCTAAAAGAAGGAGGTTGTCAAGTCCTGCATCCTTTTACTCAAGAGGATAGATGCAGGATTTATGGACCAATTTGAATGATTCTTGTTTGATTTGAAAGGGTAGATTTTCATTGCAGTCTCATGTCAGTTTCATCAAAAATGATTAAGTTTTTTTATTAGTATATCGATTTGTTTTGGTGTTAAATATTCTCATATTTAGTTAAATATTTAAACGGGACTTAATCGCGCTGAAAACTTAATATGTATTTATCTAGACGTTTCGATCAAGTTGCATTGATCGTGGTCACGAGAAGACTGAAGTAGCGGGTGTCAGCGTCGAGAAGGGCGAGCGTTGTCTTCAACTACCCGCATTTGGTTTTGTAAAAATTCAGAATTGTCACGACACACTACACTAACGACATCTGCAGATATCTTCTGACATAAACCGCGACGCGAACACTTGCTTATCACGGGATTCCAGGACGCAGCCAACTTGAAACCATCCTCTCGGTTGAAATTGGGATACTTTTTAATTTCAACCGCTTCACATACAATCCTGGAGTAGTAGTGACGTTCCGTGGAGAGGATCTTCGGGTCATGAGGTTCAATCAAGTGATTAGGGCCCGATTCGAGCAAATGCTCAGCGATTGCAGATTTATTTATCTGGCGGTTCTTTACAGCTGCAATGTGTTCTTTTACCCTTTCAGCTATAGTACGCTTGGTTTGTCCAATGTAGGAAATACCGCAGCTGCAATCTATCTTATATACGCCAGGAGTTTGAAAAGGAATGACATCTTTCGGTGTTCTAACATGCCTTGCTAACTTGGATAAAGGAGTATAAACGATCTTGATAGACAAGTCCTTTAATAAAGCACCGACTTTATCCGTCACTCCTTTTACATAAGGCATGAAAGCCGGCTGTCTATCGACATCAGACCTACTCTTTTTATATCTGCGTCTAGGACGCCAACGTCCGGTCACCACATATCCGTTTCGCTTGAGTACCTCCTGAACAAGAGACACTTCGGCATCCAAATGTTCAGGGTCACAGAGGGCATGAGCTCTGTCTAAAAGTGATCTGGCTACTGATTGTAAATGCCGCGGGTGGTGATGTGAAAAGGCGTTGAGGTATCTGTCAGTGTGTGTTGGTTTCCTATAAACAGAATGAGATAACGAGCCATTAGGTCTCACCGACACTCTGACATCCAGAAAAGCTAACGTTTTCTTCACCTCCAGTTCATAGGTAAACTTGATGTTGCAATGGATCGAGTTTAGATGACCCAAGAATTATTCCGCTGTCTGTTCATTGACTTTCATGATCAGACAGCACAATGATGAATGATGACAGATGAATGTGCAGATGATGACAGAAAACATCATCCACATAACGCTTCCATATCTTCACCGCAAACGATTGTAGATCTATGGCCTTCTCAAAATGCTCAATCCAAATATTGGCCAGAACAGGTGCCACTGGACTACCCATAGCGACGCCATCTATCTGGAGGTAATGCTGTCCACGGTACAGAAAGTAATTTCCTTCTAGGCAATTCCTCAGCAAAACAATCAAATTTTCTGAGAGATGGTTCTCCCTCAACTTTTCCCTTGCGATTTCAAGGCACTCTTTTACTGGAACGTTGGTGAAAAGAGATTCCACGTCGAAACTCACCATGATGTCGTCTGGTTCCAGTTTAAGATCCTTGATAATTTCGACAAAGCGGCGAAAGTCCTTCACAAAAGACGCAGTCTTACCGACAAGAGGCTGCAACACAGACGCAACATGCCTCGCTAGACCGTAAGTGGGAGAATCTATCTGACTTACGATAGGACGCAACGGCACGTTGTTCTTATGTATTTTCGGTAAACCATATAATTTTGGTGGCTGCACTATTTGAGGTCTATATAGTTTTTTTTTAAATAGCACACTAACGGCATTAATTAAAAGATTTTTATATATTACGAAATAACTTTTTGTATGTGTGAGGATTGAGGGCAAATTTTGAACTAAGATACACAAAATAGTCTCGCGTTTTGCGATAATATCTCACTGTCACAAATTTTGTTCGGGATTGACTTAGATTTTGGCGGAAATATTTTTTCTGTAATGTGCGTAGTTTAGCCTGTATGGGTGGGCCCTCAATCCTCTATGTGAGAACTGAGGGCCCAAGTTTTCAGCTCATAGCTCGCTTATTTAACTTTCACAACACTTTTAGGATGTTCACTGAAACCTAAATATAATTTCAAAGATTTTTTACACAGTGGCCCTCACACTTTACCATACGCACACCTTATTTTTTAGTCGAAAGAATAAAACCTACTGTTTGGTACTGTATACATTTTATCAAACTTGATTTAGTAGTTTATTACAAGCTTTAATTTAACTCATTGTGTTATTATGATTGGGAAAAATCTTGCAAGTGAATTTTGAACTACTTTACGACGTACAATGTAGCTGAAGATTTGCACACGGGTGTAGTTCGGATGTCGAAACAATATGATGGTACTATTGAGCTGAACTGATGATGAACTCAACAATCAAATGATGGAACCTCTTCAAGTTGGTGTTCAAGGTCTGATGATGGAGCCGGAAGGTAGTCAAAGAAACTAAATAGTTAAATTATCGAATCCCTTCAAGTTTAGGCTCATTTGGTTTGTCTTGATGATCTCTCTGGTCTTATGTTGTATCCAGGGTCTGATGATGGAGCCGAGAGATGCATGGTGACAGGAACTCAACAATCAAGTGATGGAACCGCTTTGAGTTTGGGGTCATTTGGTTTATCTTGATGAGTTCTCTGGTACTATGTGGTATCCAAGGTCTGACGATGGAGTCGGTAGGTAGTCACAGGAACTCAACAATTAAGTGATGGAACCCCTTCGAGTTTAGACTTATTTGATTGGTATCGATGAGTGGTCGGACCTTACTTATAAAAACTTGCTTAAAAAAAAGTATTCTTATATAAAACTTCCAATTAGGAAATCTATTTGTTTTAGTGTTTATTTTTCCTTGTATTTATGAGAATTATAACATTTTTTTAGTTTAAATTGTCAAGTAAAATCACATATAATTTTCATCATAACTGACTCAGTAGTTTTTGTATAAAAGTAAATCATCCTCATTCATCTTTGGTTTTAATGTACTTATCAAAGTCTTCCTATAGTGAGTCGAAATATTTTAGTAGGCGTATTAACGGCGACGGTTACCTTCCGATTTTTGCTTAGGCCACTCAAAATAAAAAAATAAGACTCCTTTTTATTAAAATTTTATTTTGTAAACGAACACTAAAAAGAATAAAATAATTACAATTGAACCAGAATAAAATCAGTATTTCAAAATTAAAATGTTATACCAATTCAAAAATACAACATATACATATAGGTATACTGTATACCCATACCTAACAGAATAGGTACACAAAATATATGAATACAGGTAGGTAGGTATAGAAACTTATAAACTGGTGGAAAGTGGTGCTCCGGTCGAGGATGGACAATACCTACATAGGTACATTATACCTTCCTGTTTTCGGTTAGGAGGCGAAACAATTAACAACTCGGTCTACGGTGGAATTCTTCCTAGCTGAAAATCTGTATAGGTAATCGGAATAGATACCTAATCAGAATTTTATTTTAGTAAGTAGTTACCTTGCAAGACTTGGTCGAAAAATAGGTAAGACCTAGTGTTAGATGACCAAAAATTAATTATAGAGAAAATTAAAAAATACTTAGCCGTACAACCTCTAACTTCCCTTTATGTTCGGTTGATACGGACTATCAATGACTGAACTAGTGCAACTATTCAGTGGCAATAGTCCGGTTGGTACACAGCACCGAACTATTGCTACCCTTTCGTAGCAATAGTTCGGTTAGTAATGTAGATTTACATTTTCATAGAAAAACAAATGAAATCAGTCTTCTCGTGACCACGATCAATGCAACTTGATCGAAACGTCGAGGTAAATAAATATTAAGTTTTCAGCGCGATTAAGTCCCGTTTAAATATTTAACAAATGAATATATCAGAAAAACAAATGAATACCCTTTAGTAGCAATAGTTCGGTTAGTACTGTAAAGATTTACATTTTCATAGAAAAACAAATGAAATCAGTCTTCTCGTGACCACGATCAATGCAACTTGATCGAAACGTCGAGGTAAATAAATATTAAGTTTTCAGCACGATTAAGTCCCGTTTAAATATTTAACAAATGAATATATCAGAAAAACAAATGAATACCCTTTAGTAGCAATAGTTCGGTTAGTACTGTAAAGATTTACATTTTCATAGAAAAACAAATGAAATCAGTCTTCTCGTGACCACGATCAATGCAACTTGATCGATACGTCGAGGTAAATAAATATTAAGTTTTCAGCACGATTAAGTCCCGTTTAAATATTTAACAAATGAATATATCAGAAAAACAAATGAATACCCTTTAGTAGCAATAGTTCGGTTAGTACTGTAAAGATTTACATTTTCATAGAAAAACAAATGAATACCCTTTAGTAGCAATAGTTCGGTTAGTACTGTAAAGATTTACATTTGCATAGAAAAACAAATGAATACATCAGAAAAACAAATGAATATCAGAAAAACGATTGAATGTCGGGAAGAGTGACAGGTGTTAAAGTGACAGTTGTGGGGACAGGGTGGGGAAGGTGGAGAAAATCGGGGAAAGTTTGTGTTGGTGAGGGTACGTGAAAGTAGGTGAGGGTAAGTGTTCAGGTCCTCATCCTATAAATCCTGCAGCCTGAGAAGTTAAGTGTTTTGGCACTAAATACAAGCCCGTAGAAAAATATACCCAAGTACGTAATCAGGTAAAACAAGAGTTCGCATTTCCCTTCGCAAAGCTTCTCAGAGGCACTTAGAATTCCTTAGCTAAGCCTCCAGTTGCTAACCGCTGCTAATTTACATTCTCGCTGTCAGGCCTATAATTTCGGAGTAGCCACCGCCACGGGCACGGGACCGGTCCGGCCAAGTTCACGATGGCAGGTTGCGACCCACATGTTGCTAACTTTCTTCCGTTCGTAAAAACAGCGGCTCGACAACTTGACAGATTTTGGAATTGGGTATTTTATGTGGTTGGAAGTATTGGGTCTTAATTTTAGCGGTATACCTATTATATTACATCTACGGGTTGGTCTGAATAGGTTCTTACGTTCGAACAGGGGATCTAAATACCTACTTCTACTTCACAGCAAGTAACAATTATCTCAAATTATATTTGCTTGAAACTATCGCCTATCTGTTTATAAGATCGGGATTGCTTTGTATATCCTAATAATAATTATAACTTAATAGCCATAACAAAATAAGTATAATAAAAAAGCTTTTATTCAGTAGCCATGTAATGTCACGTTTATCAAGCCCTTTCATTTGATATCCATATCATAGGGGTAGCTGTGGAAATGATAAATCGCCATTTTCTAACGTCCGCCATATTGGATTAAAAATGGCCGCCTTTAAGCCTAGTAATTATGCATTGTCACGAGAACCAACCGTGTGTGCCTAATTTCAGCCTGATAGTGCGTGAAATATTGATTGCAAAATTCCAGGAATAAGTGAAGTACATACAAGTGAAGTTAAATAAAAGCTTATAAAAATGATAAAAGGAAAACTGAGACCTATTTACACTAAGAAATTCATCTGGTCGATGTGTAAAATACTTACCTATAGTGATTTAGACTGATTCAAGAAAAGCATTACATACCTACCTAAAACATATTAAAGAACCTAAACTTTAAAAAAACTTAGGAAAGGATAGTGAAACCGTTGGGAAGGTATCAAGGTTCGTCAAAATTTGCGAGGTGGAGCTTCCTGGGTTTTCGCGACTGACTGATTAGACCCGACCATGATTAGACTAACGTAAGACGATGTAGGTAATGGATTTCTAGACCCCAAAAATTCCATGTACTTACGAATATAAAATAGCAATTTTCATCAAAATCATTAGAGCAGTTTTAGATAAATTTTAGTCAAGTTAGTGGAAACCCAAGTTAATAAGTAGGTAAAAATCATAGAAAGTTGGTTAATCCTAGGACGACAAACAGTTTCTGCCTTTTCTCAAAATGTTGGATCTTCGTTAAATACAGCGACATCAAAGTTTATTGAGGACGCCTTTTCGCTTCGATGTTTATTTCATTTTGATGATGCATTTAAAATTTAAATGTAAATATTATTAACAGTATAGTTCCGATTGGCCTACTGATGAAAACTGGTCAAATTCTTTCTACAGCTTCTTGGTTTCATTTTTAGATCAATCCATAATTTAGTAAAACTCAAAGCATTTTATTGTAAATAGGCAAAATAATAGCACTTTTGCAAGTCAAAATTAACATCTTATGAACAAGGAGAAATACATAAAATATTATAAATAGATCAAATCAATAAAATTTAGGTAAGTAAACTAAGTATGCTTTGAGTTTGAAAAGGAAATTTCTCTTTCATGTGCCAGCAGAGTTAAATCTCTCATAGGAAAAGGAAATACCGACTCTATATACTGACTCTACCTACGTTTGTGACGCTACGTGGCCTAACTGTTCAATAGTACAATTTAGAATCCAAAGATACCGGATTCGGTCCTAGGCTCCGCACCAAAGAATTTTCTAAGGTATGTGCGTTTTTAATCGTTCCGTGCTTCGCAGGGCACGTCGGTCCTTGCTGTTATTGATTGACAGCAGTCGTTAAGCCATGTCAGAGGCCCTTGGGCGGACTTACACACTCTAACACCAGAGGCCAGTACTACCTCATACGAAAAACAAACAGCTACGTTTGAAATACGTAAAAATATTTTTATTCTCAAGAATGTTTAAAAAGAATTCTATAACGCTCCTTGGCTCCTGTCAGGTTAAGGGCGGATCCAGCCTTCGAGTCAGGGGGGGGGGGGGGGGGGGGGTCACACTGAACGGGTTCCAAAATTATCGTAGCTTCGCACGCGTGGTCATTTCTCTAGGTTTCAGGATCTAAAACACCAATATATCAACATTTGATCAAAATTCCTGCAGACGTCAAAATCATTCGGTCGGCTTCTACTCATTAGATTGAGATACCAAGTGCTCCAGTTTTTAAGTCAAACCCTAAGCTATCCAACAGTGAAAACCGCATTCCAATCGTCCCAGTAATTTTTAAGTGATGCGCGAACAAACATACAGACCTATGCCACTAGGGAATAGTTTAGCTTAGAATAAAATTTTGATCTCATACATACAAACAAACACAATTTTTACTTCAAACTTTGAGCCACTTAGGTATATTGAAAAGAAACAAACGTTAATGTTCGATCTTGTGTGATTGCGAAACGTGCTATATAATCAAGGAATCGCGAGCGAAGCGAGTGCGAAAATTTTGAGCTACTCATACATTTATAACTGTTAAAAAAAACTGAACGTTTACGATCGACCTTCTATGTGTACAAAACATATAACAAGTATTATGAAAAAAGCGCGAGCGCAAGCGAAAATTTTGAGCTATTTCCGTTATATTGTACGAATGAGGAAACAGAATATACGGTACCATTTAACAGACGCAAGTGTAGCGTGCATGAAAATGTTCGGTAAAAATTAGCCATTATTGGAATTCCTCAGCTTGTGAAAATAGGTACGTAATATCACAAAGGCGTGAGCAAAGCTAGCGCAAAAATCGTAAACTATTTGTGGCAATGCGTATGACAAAAGCAGAAAAATTACTATGGATCCATTGAGCAGATAGATTTATGAAACCAGCCAATAATAACGAGCCTAAAAAAACTAGCCTAAAAGCTAAAAAAAAACACGCCTGCCCTGACAAAAAACTTTTGTCAATAAATTATATACTGTTGGAAAGTGCTTATAAAGGACTTCAAATTGATACCCATATTTTAAAATTCGAAAAAAGTAAAAAAAAAACGCACTTGAATATTGAGCTATACTGCCACCAAGTAGAATTTTTTCAAAAAATAATATAGCCTATGTTACTCGGGGGGGATGTAAAAATTCTAACGATACGCCATACGTCTAAATCTGTTGAGGCATTTAAAAGTTATGGTGGAATAAAGAAACTAGATACAAACATATAATATAATACATACAAACATACATGAATCCTAAAAACATTACACGCCTTTTTTGGGCAGTCATGTAATAATATAATAACTGAAGCAAAACGAGATGCGCCTTATCCTTCATTCAACATGCAATAACAAAACAAGGGTGCGAGTGTAGATAGAGAGCGCGAAAATTTGGAGTTATTTCTAGTAATAGTGTATGTATAAAACGTAATATTATTAAAAAGGCGCGAGCATAGCGAGCGCGGAAATTTTGAGATATTTCTATTAGTGAAACAAATAAACATGATTACAAAACATAAGAAAATAACAAATTGAACTAAAAAAACCTTTGGTTGAAATAAGCCCGAATAATAAGTAGAGGGGGGAGGGGGGCGAGAGATGGAGAGGGGGGAACTCCCCCTCGACCATCCTGGAGATGTAAAGTTTTTGAGTTGTTTTTTTTTGGAAAATAGTAGTATATAAAAAAAAAACTGTTATAAGCGACCAAACATCCGTAAATTTAATTTGGCGGTCGCCGGCCGCTGCCGTAATGGCTGAAATCATTGCCCTTCAAACTGAAACATATCAATTTTTACACACTATTGCTTGGCGGTTGTATATCTGACAATGGTTTGATAAATACCCAGGCGGTGTCTTGCGTAAGATGCCTTCACTTACAAAATGTATGGGGTTGACTGAAGTGGTCGAAATTACGTGACCATACATTTTGTAGGAAACTACAAAAGCATTTGCGAAAGTACTTACTTACCTAGACAAAAATATGACCAAGGCTTAGAACAGTCACATCGCACATCGTTAGCACGAAGAAAAAATAGAGGCATTATGGGTTTTCTCATTATAAAAACAATACACTTATGCTACATTTAAAACTGAAAAAGCTAAATATAGGACTTGGAAACCTACATGCTAGAGCGGCACGTAAGTCTAGCGGTGAACGAAACGTGGCGGGGATCTTGGCACAGTCAGTTTTCCGGATAAAAAGTATTCAACATTTTAACACATTATATAAACTTTGACTGTGCCAAGATCCCCGCCACGTTTCGTTCACCGCTAGACTTACGTGCCGCTAGCTATACACAAAAAAGGGTAAACAGCAGATGAGACATGACAAAAAACTACAATTTGAAAATCACTTTGTATTTCATTTGAAGGCCTGCCGTAGTGAGGCTGAGTACTGTTATTTATTCTGTAGTAAGGCGCAAGCGCAAAGCCGTCACCAGGAAGTGGTGGCAGCAATGGTTATTTAATTAAATTATTGTTACATTCTTGATGTTGCAGCGTTGCATAACAAGCAATTAGCACTCGGCAAAGGTGTTTACCGACTCGATACTTTCCTTACGTAAGTCCTATATTGGCACTGGATGCGTGTGGGAAGTTGTTTGAAATCGAATACACCTGTCTACGTCCGCTGAATTCTTTCATTGGCATGCCATGTAATGACTAATGATGCTAAAGTATTGTTTATTCGTTTTCAGTATTTCTGTCTTATGTCTGACAATAAACAATCACAACAAGTTCTCAAACATTCAAACATACCTTGCGTGCTCACGTTTCCGTCCTTCAAAGACCTAATTTGTATAGTCGTAAGACTCATTTTGTTAACCGCAAAATGTAGTTGGTTGGTAGATAATAGAAATTAAAGATTAATATAAAAAAAAAAAACTACATGCATAAGTTATTACCAGGTATTTGTTGTGGAAATATAAGTTTCTAAGTAAAATATTTTAGGCTCTACAAGCCGGAGACAGACGTAGCATACACGTAGATGGACGAATACAGACAGACAGACAGAGCTACCACAGTAATTAGGGTTCCGCTTGGATTTTTTGGTACGGACACTATCTACTTCATTGTAGTGACCACGAATATTTTAATCTACTGTATCTACCTAAATTTTTCAGGATAATAAATGTTAAACCACCATGCTTTTAAAATTTGTATGAACTTGAAAGGCTACGATACGGATTTTCCCTTTCATGATTTTAGGGAAAGTCTCATAAAATCTGTTCTTAGTGTGTCTATCCTTTCTGTGTGGTTGTACAAGGGTTATCCTGAAGTAGGTATGTAACACCCTTGCCTGTATTTTTCAAGTCTGCTTCTTGGTCAGTTGTTCTGCTTATGATTGATTATATGGACTGTATTTGTAGATATACGGATTGTCAAGTCGTCCAGCCTACTTATTTACATTACAACTGTAGCGCTATAAACTAATCAAGACATTAAGGCGCGGCGTAACAGTAACACATTTTACGACTTTTATACTACTTGTCAGATATTTAACTCACTGTCACAGGTCTGACACTTAACATATTCGTTTGTAACATTTTTTGCTGAAACCCATCTTCGCTCCAATGCTTTTACAGTAAACAAATTACGATCTCAAAAATCAGGCGAAATTAGATCTTATTACGAAGTGTAAGAGTATCTTTGTTTTTCATTTTGACCTGATGTAAAATCTTCTAGGTATAAAAAAACGCATCACACATTAAATCATAGGTAGGTAGGTACGGCAGGTACCACACCCTAACCTTTAGTCAGATTATCTGCATTTAGTGGAAACTACACTTCTAAGATAGTGGGGAAGACTTGTGTTTATTTCCTACAGAAAGAGCTGAACCAACCAAAGCTGTCGGTATTATACCTACCCCCTACAGGGATACATAGTCACCTGCGAATGTCGTTTTTACGAATGTGTATTCCTCGAATTCTATTCATCGAATGCTTACATCCTCAAAGGGTCGTTACTGCGAATGGTCAAAATTGCGAAGGTACGTTTGCTCGAATGGTCAAAACTGCGAAGGCTTATTGTTGCGAACGGTCGTATGACCGAATAATAATAATAATAATTATTATTATTTAATTATTTTCCTACCTACCTACCTATTTATTTGTGAGAATCTAACACTTCTTGGCTCCCTAAACCGATCTACTAACCACTAGGCTCGATGTTTTGGTGGTTCCAGGCCAAACAATTTAGGCGTTGATTTAGGTATTTATTATTCAAGAATTTGCCGTTTTCTGTACGAATGTAAAATAGCTCGATGGAGCGTAGAGAGGTGTTCTGTTCCTCCGAATATCGAGGCCGCGGCATGAGATGTCGGTGGTTGTATGAGGATTTAACGTGTTTGATACTTGTATAAATGGTTGTCAATGAATCGACATCCATCAACTAACGCAGAGCCAGTGTGGTGAATTGTGGTCTATATGTACTTAGATACACAGTCCAGAAATGGGGAACTTTATAAGAATATCAATAATTTCATCATACAAATAAATTACTTAGGTACATTACAATCACAGTAGAAATGGACAGTATATTTGTCTAACTCTAGGTCGAAGTACTTGCAACGGGCCTCACACTAGGCGTAGCCTGTTTATCATGTCAATTTCAAACCGTAATTCTATAGCTATAAGCACTTAGTTGCAATCGATAAATTGGTAGTATCCAGTCCCTTATACCGCGACGCGCACGCGCAGTATGCATTCCTTTTTTATCGATAAGTCTAAATGTGAAGTTGTAACAAAAACACACAATACTAACCCGACCCATCTAGCTACAAATTATCTATAAACTCTGCGACCGATTTCATCAGTCAGATTCAAATAGATGACTCTAATCTGTATTGTCCTTAGAGAAAACATTGCTAAAGTAATTTTATCTTAGGGCGTGGCAGATAGTAATTTTTCTGTTTAATTTAATTTGTCAGCAAGCGAGTAACAAAGAGTATACATATACGTGTGAGTAAGTAACTGTCTAATTAATTGAATGCTGTTGTACCTATTAAGTTAATATACTTAGGAAAGTGTAATTTACTTGTACGTAATGAACTACATTATGATACTCAGTGGACGAAATAACTTGTAGCTTGTAGGTATGATGTACTTATTGATTCTTTGTTGAGACCCCGATCTTACCGGCATCTGGAAAATTTGGTCGACGTTTCAAGACCATACGAGAAATTGTTTTGAATAATCTATACTTGTTTGTTTGTTGTTTGTCGTATGAGGTAGTGCTTGCCTCTGATGTCAGAGTTTGTCAAGCCGCCCGAAGGCCTCTGACATGGCTTAAGGACTGGTATTAATCAATAACAGCCGGAACCGACAGCTTAACGTGCCCTCCGAAGCACGGAGCGATGGGAAACCGCACATAACTTATAAAAGTCATTGGTGCGGAGCCTAGTTTTTGAACCCGGTATCGTTGGATTCTAAAGTGCACTATAGAACCGTTAGGCCACCATCGCTCTATACTTATAGTACTTAAAGCAATAAGAAGGAAAAGGTCTGTACAAGGCCGATGATAAAAAAAACGGTCTATGGTACTTAAAATAAGCCAGGTACTGAACAATAATATAACATTTTTTAAATCGTGTGTCTGTTTGTTTGTAAGTTTGTTTGTCTGTATGTTTGTTCGCGCAGCACGTAAAAACTACTGGACCGATTGCAATGCGGTTTTCACTGTTGGATATTTTAGGGTTTGATTAAAAGCTGGGGTACTTGGTATCTCAATCCGATGAGTAGAAGCCGAGCAATCGATAATAATAATTTTGACGGCTGAAGGAATTTTGATCAAATGTTGGTATATTGGTATTTTAGGTTTAGCACATAGAGTACTTTAAACCTAGAGAAATGACCACGTGTGCGAAGCCACGGGCATCAGCTAGTCATTGAATAAATGGCCCCGGGGTAATCAAGAAGCCAAAAAGACGTGAGAAATATAAAAAATGTCTAGCAAACTCATTATTTTGTAACGTTAGACATGTGATAAGCTACTTGTAGCCCAAGTATCTTATCACATGTCTCGTATTAGTGAACTGTATGTAAGGCACATTCCTCTTGACATTTTCGAACTAAAATAAACGATTATGTGGATTAAGGAGGAATGGTGGGGGAAAGCCTTCCTAACTAAATAAATAAATAAATAAAACTTTACCCACCTTCCCTCACTTCCCCAAACCTTCCCCCACATTTTCCCAGTTTTTTTATTTTTTCTAAGTATGGCCTCACTACGTAACGTTCACGTTGCAGTGCAGGTTAGGTTTGTTAGTTGCATACGGGCCCAGCTCAGACCTTTCTCAAAGGCACAGACCAAAGAAAAGGAGTTGAATTACGCTTAAGCAAAGACTAGCTAATTGGTATTTTGTAATTTAGCTAAAAGAGAAGTGAGAAGATTACAAAAGGTTGTACATACACACTGCATCCGAAATTTCCAAAGAATTACCTACAGGAAAACTACTACTTCAAATGAAATAAAAAAAAAAAACGTATGGCATGGCTATGCAAGCACAGAACAAATTAGGTTCTGTGCTTGCAAGTATCAATACGCTAGATCCAGCTACCAACAAAGTAAAGGTGAGTTCTGCGCGGGCGCAGCTTGTGACGTGTCTCTTCTCGCTTCTTTTACATCAGTGAACCGCGAACCGTCTTGCTAGGTGGACGTCTTGTCGCCAGCGAACTCAGACGAATACTATAATCATTACTAATTGGTGCTTTATTGATCCAGTGTGAGTTTGCGAGTTCTCTAATCGATAACCAAATAAAGAACTACCGCGGACCTTTCGGTTCGGTCTTTACAAAGACTTTTCGAAAGTTTTACCGTTCAAAAGTTTGTTTTTCATTCGCAAGGACAGTGTTACGAAAGTTTTTGATTGCCAGCACGAGAATACAGTGAATTTTTGTAAAGATTTGTTAATTCCGGGATTGTTGCGTGTCCAAGAATAGAGAGGTAATTGATATTTCATTAGTTTTAAGCTAAACGGAGGTTTGTCAGGAGATATTGTTAGTAGTAAATAGAATCGTGCCGTTTGTGGTCTGACCAGTAGGTTGAATGGTTAATAACTTAGGATTACACGGTTAACTATAAAAATGGGCGAATAACTTTAAGTTCGGCTTACAAGATAAGATGACCAAATTTTGTAGCGTCTAATATTTTAAACTGACCTTTAAAAGTTGTAATTTTAAAGATCAACTTAATTAAGTGGCTTAGTTAGAGGCGAAACATTCATAAACTTTGCCAAGGATGACGGGATATTTTTTATAATATTTGAAAGGCTAGTGTTCGCATGATGCCATTGCCTAAATTAAAATCACTCTAAAGTGATAAATGAGGTTAATTTACATAGAAATGTAAGTACCAATAGGTGATATAAAATTCTGCCTGCGACTTGCACCTATTCTGCATTTTTGCCTTGTTTATCCAGGACAAACGTAGGTAGGGTTACCATACGTCCGCATTTGTCTGGTCATCCCCGGTTTTTTGACCCTCCTCGTAGTCCTTGACCGGACTTTTTAATTATCTATCATTCATCATCATCTATCTTCACACAAATGTTAAGAAACAAGATGCCGGTTGTACTTTTTACACGACTGTCCAAAAAATAATCGTTAGAATCCTTACATCATCCCGAATAACATAGGCTGTATTTTTTTTTGATAAAATTCTATTTGGCGCGTGTATGATTCCAAATTCAAATGCGAAAACAAAATGTTTTCTCCGTATTTTACAATAAAGTTAAGTATAAAATTGAAGGCCTCGATGAGCACATTCCAACAATATTAAATAAAATTTATTGAATAATTTTTTTGGCAGGGTAGGTGTGTTTTTTTTTTATTTATTTATTATTGAAAATTGTTTATTTTGCCTAGTATATTCTGGGAAGATGTTGATATCTATAAACCATCCTTGTGTAAAATTTCGATAAAATCAATTGAGCCGTTTGTGTGTGAAACTTGTGAAAGCCTTGAGTCCGAAAGTCACTCAAACAATCAATATTTCATGTTAAAATATTAGTAGAGACATAAATGGTAATAGGTGTCGAACTAACGTGAACCTGAATTTTGGGTCTTACATTGAATCCAAAGACAAGGTGACTGCAAAGAAACTGCTTTTGAATCTTTGTCAAGCACAGGTCTGATCTTGTAATGGAAAAGAATGGATGAGGGGAGCTGAAAACCGAGCTCAGTGGCGTGTATTAGGAGAGGCCTACGCCCAGCCGTGGACAGTTATAGGATGAAGATGAGGCAAGCGTGCTACACCTTCGAGCACTTCGTCGCTTTCCATCAGGTGAGATCGTGGTTAAGTGATTGCCTAGTCCGTAATAAAAAAAACCTAAAGAGTAATTTAGAATCTACTAGGTCATGTGTACAGTTTAACTACTTAGAATATTGCATAATTGCTGATAAAATACTTTAAAAACATTCAATGAATAAAATGTAATTATCACTTATCGGCACCTTATTTTAAAAAGCGCCCCTTCGTGTAATTGTGGACTTAATAGCTGTGGGAATATGGTTGTGTATTGTTGAATGTATTATGTGGTCAGGTAATGAAGGGAAACTAATTACTTATTTAGTGAGCAGAAAGGTATATATTTCGTTTTTTTTTTTTTTTTTTTTCGATTTTAATAGACTTTGTCTGCGGCTAATCGAAATATTTGCCATTTATACTCGCGACTTGTAAAAAGGGAAGTTAGATATGCGCAGGCGCTTGACTTGGAGTTTATTTGTGTGTGTATGTTTATTCGTTGCCACCCTGTATGATATGGCGCACCCTGGTTTCCAGACAATTTTCCTGCGATTGTTATAATATGGTCTAATAAAGATTATATTTGTTTGTTTGTCGTATAAGGTAGTGCTGGCTTCTGGTGTCAGAGTTTGTCAGGCCGCCCGAAGGCCTCTGACATGGTTTTATGACTGCTATTAATCAATAAAAGCCAACACCTCATAATCACGGAGCGATGAAAAACCGCTCATAACTTAGAAAAGTCATTGGTGCGGAGCCTAGGGCTGAACCCAGTATCGTTGGATTCTAAGTTGCACTATTGAACCGTGATGATGATGATGATGATGATTTGTTAAGTAACTAAAGCAAATATAAATAGTCAAATAACTCTTTATTGCGTACCAAGTACAGAAATATGTGACATTGGACTCTACTTGCTGCATTGTCAACTTGCGCCTCGAAACCGTCGCTATTCGCGCTGCTAAAGGCGCGATGACGCAACCAAGGCGAAAAAATAAATAATATAATTAAACAAAAGAAATGAAGAATTTTTATATTTAAATGAAATGTGTTTAAAATATTTACGTGTCAGACACGTCTCAAACTGAATTAAAATATCCAAGTCCTTTTGTGAATTCCAAAACCATAGCAAATATTTGTACGTCTTGATCCTGCATAAAATTTAAATATCTTTGCAGGAGGTGCCACTTCGAATATTTGTGGCATTCCTTCGTCCCAGAGCGGCCGCACTTGACCGGTCCAATAAAAATATTCAACCTGTATTCGAGAATGAAAGTAGCGACAAATTGTGTGGGCGAAATTTCATTTACCCAAATGCGCCCACTTTCGAACCCAGAGATTATCTGATGAACTGGCAATGAGAGAATTGATATGTTGTTGTAGCTTATTCAATATGATAATTATGCAAATGCGTGAGTGTTTTT
Source organism: Alsophila aescularia (assembly GCA_946251855.1). Taxonomy (NCBI): domain Eukaryota; kingdom Metazoa; phylum Arthropoda; class Insecta; order Lepidoptera; family Geometridae; genus Alsophila; species Alsophila aescularia. The sequence continues at coordinate 13,705,630 of OX276385.1, forward strand.
TTTTTTGCTGATGTAAGTATAAGTAGGTAAAGACAGTTTTGTGGTTTTCTCGGTCATAATCATTCCTTAAAAATAGAATTAAATAACTGGTAATTATATTGACTTTATACTAAATGTTGGACTGGTTGTTTGATGTGTAATAACGTGTTATTGTATAAAATCTAATGTATTGAATCGGGTATAGAAGCAAACTTAATTAGGAATTTCACTTTTTATTTGTTGTACAGAAGTACAAAATACTTCAATGTTCGTATAAGAAATCAAAGTGTTAGGTGTTACAACTTCATAAATATCTAAAACTACCTCCAAAACAGCTAAGAAACGTATTTTCAGCTAGTGACATAGATTATTTTGTCTTTTAATGGAGTTCAACTACAAGATAAGATAATATAGATAAGTTCAAATTAAAAGCTTTTTAGTAAAAGTTTTTATTTAACTTCACTTAGACATAGACATAGACATAGCTTTATTTATGGCAAAAAACAAGTACACAAAATAAAAACATTTAAGATATAAGGTAGTACCTAAGTAGAGGTTTTTTGCCATAAGCCCAATGATGCCAGGTGCACTGTAATTACAGTAGATTCACTGTAATTTTACTGCGTTTACTGTATACTGTATTACAAATATACAGTGTATGAAAAACACTGTAATTAATTTTAATGTTAAAAAACTATCTATTTGTGTAAAACGAAACGCACTATCTCTAGCTCTAGTAAGCATTAGCAATAATCGGGAAATCCCCCACAGGACAGTTTATTTCCGTTGAAAGGTGTCGGCGTGACTTTACTGGGTAAAAGGCTCTTATTATTCGACAAATCGTAAATGTATGTGTTTCGTATATGCTTTGTGTACTTACTGTGAATTATTTTTTTATGTTGTGGATTACGATGTGATTTTATTTTGTAGTAGTTGACTTGTAGCTAAAAAAACAGTTGTATTATTTTTTTTATTAATATTAGTATTGAATTAATCGAAATACTGCTCATGAAGCGATGATGAAGGATGGCGTTAAAACAAAAAAAAAATGATTAGAAATATAATCAAGGGCAATATTTTAGCATGCCAGTCTATATTAAGCAATTCATTTAACTGGTCGTGTAAATTTAAACCATACGATAAAATGCTCGAAGGTTTCACCGTTCAAATTTATAAAAATGATCCTTCTCCAAGTGACACAGACAGTGATTAATTTAATTTCTCTATAAAACATGTGATTTTCAATTCTTTTGTGTATTTTTATTTACTGTAAAAGAACTGTATTTAACTTAATGATTTACTGTATTTTTATACCAAATTACTGTATTTTTATATTCAGAACAATTTCCAAATCTGACCTGGCAACACTGCACAAGCCACTTGTATGTATCTATCTATGTATGTATTTTGCCTGTCCTGGAATCTTGCAAATCAAATTTCGAGCACTTCCCGATTAGCTATCTGGCTGAAACTATCAGAGTAGCTCATAAACCGATGACAAAGCAATAAAAAAAGAAGCTTTTAAATGTTAAAAGTGAAAAGCCAAAAAGAAAAAATGAAAGAAACGAAAAAAAACAAAAAAACTCTATATAGTTAGTGTAAGAACCCGTAAAACTTTTTTTATTATTATTTTATTATTTATATTGTACTTATTACATTTTATACCCAAATCATTACACGACTAGCCAATTTTTAACGCTAAATGGTTTTGTCCTTTGCTCTCTTCTTAGCACAAGGGATCCCGTTGATGTCTTTTGTTAGGGAAAAGTTGACTTCGTTATAACATGAATATTGTCAAAGTTAGAAATGAATAAGCGTACTATGTTTTTTTAGCTCAAGACTTTGGGCTTTAACGTCACTTTCTATCAAATAAGGTCAAGCTTTAAACGTAGCTTGTTGTATAAGTAAATTTGTTTTCTTATTTAGTCTTGGGGCACTTTCCACGGTTTTTCGATACAGGACTTTGTAGTTTTTACGTGATACGCGAACAAACAGACAGACAGACCTATTTCAAATCGCCTAGTTTTTTTTTTATATCTTCGTATTGCAGACTTTTTCTTGCTTACTGCTTTATTATAGGTATAGACCATGAAACGTTATATACCTTCTTCCAATCCAAGATATAACGGGAAGAGGTGGTAATGATAATGACGGATGATGATAAATAAACATAGGTATAGTACCTATAGGTACTAAATGTACGTAAATATCCCAAATACTGCCTGCGACGGTGGAGTGACGACCTGTGAAAGGCGGCCGGAAGAGAATGGATGAGGGAAGCTAAAGACCGAGCTCAGTGATATCTGAAAACCAGCGCTGCGTACCTTCGGCAAACAGCCTAATGCTGAGTTAAGGCCCATTCATCACCACTTTAATTATCTACTTTTACCTTTTCTTTGTTTTCCTTTTCTATTGTTCCTACTTAATTTTTCTAATTATTTCTTTTATTTTTGTGTGTGTTGAATAAATGTATTTTCTTTCTTTCTTTCTTTCTTTCTTTGATATGCATTAGGAGAGGCCTACGTCCAGCAGTGGGCAGTTATAGGCGGATGATGTTGATGAACCCAAATACTTGAATAATTGTAACACTTGAATAATTGTAATGTCTGTTTATCTTTTAGTTTACAAACATGGCGTGGGCCAACTACGGGCAAAATGTTTGTTGATTAATAGCAACATTTTTTAAACTATAAACAAGCAACACAATGGACGTTCCAATTCAGTTTTTTGTTTATAATTAGACAATATTAATTTTGAATACAATAATGCCTACAATTGGATAAACATTAAGCTAAAAATAACCAACATTGAAAGACGACTGTAGTACTTTTAAATGACTTGGAAAGGACGAGGTTTTGAATTTGAAAGAAATTGTTTGTGTATGTACGTACACTCATGTCAGGATTTCTAAACCGATTTAGTTATTTTGTTAGTAGTTTTATTTGAGGGTACTAATGTATCCAATATACATTTTATTTAAAATGGTTAAGTGGTTTTATAGTAACTCTATTCGAAATTCATGTTTTGTGTTGTTTAGATTACTAGTAATTTAATTTAATACTTTTATCAGAATTTAATCAAATTACATACTGTTATGATTTACTGAAATCTCTCCGAAATGCTCTCTCTCTGTATCAAGTAATTTATTAAATTCCGACTAGCTTGATGGTCAAATAAGTTTAAGAAATTCAACCAACCAATATAAATGATAGCCTTGAGGCAAATAAACTGTATACATCTGCATTTTCCCAACTCTTTGGCAATCATTTCCAGAAAAACGACTCACAATAAATTGACTAACGTGCTCAAATCATTGCGGCATTTTTTATGAGCACTGTGCACACGTGTTATTATTTGACAGAGACGGATAGCTAAATAATATAAAAGTTCGACCACCCGCTAAAACGATTACCACTCCACAAATCTCCGCCACAGTTAACTCGGTTTTGTCGTAGTCATAATACAAATGATTTATGACACATGTTATTATTTATCAAAAGTAACTTTAATTCAATGAATACACAGTACACAGTTGCTTGATAACGTCTTTGAATTGAATAGAGAAGATTGCGAGTAAAAAAATGACGCTGCATTATCTTCATTCTATTTTGTATTTTATTTAAAACAGTGCAAGGTGTATTTTGCATTATTTTTCAGTAGCATAGAGAAACAGTTTGTAAAAATGGAAGACTCGTCAGCGAGGCTGCGGTTGAGAATAATTCTATGTTTGTTTGAAGACAAGCACGAAAGATTTGAAATTATATCAAACTTTGCTGACATGGGTAATTTGATGTATCACACACGATTCTTGAAATAAAATAAGTTAGTATTTTTCAATATAACATATTAAAAATATTAAATACTAGCTTAGAAGCATCCTATGTTCTTCTGGGATATTAAAAACCATGCAAAAGTAGGTATAGCACCAACGCTCTTGATGTTTTTTGACAGACTTGTTATTTCGTTTCCATGGCATCCGTTCCTTACAGCGAGTAATCAACATTTTCAATTATTCCCGTAGAAACTTAATAAATTCCGGGATAAAAAGTATTCTATATTTTATTCCAGGGTATAAGCTATATCCATTCCAAATTGAATCAAAATCCGTCCAGCCGTTATCGCGTGAAAGCTCCCCAAACAAACACAACGTTTCACGTTTATATATTGGTATGGATTGATATTGCAGAGAAAAATTATGTGTATACCATTCTGAGACCGAAAGGTAATACGTATGTTTACTAACCACAATCTATAAACAAACAAATAAAACATCAATCTACATTACATAAAACTGCATAAAAGTTAAAGAGTGTAAATAACATACTGATGGATAAAGAAGTGGTTAAAAACTTAATAATTACTTATTTCTTACTTTTAACGACGTCATAAATCGCAAACAACGTTACACGCTTAGAAATTATCGTTACTTTTGCGTCTTAAAAATCATATGTCGATTTAACGAAGTAATTGAACGAAAGTGTAAATACCGAATAATGTTTGGTATTTTTAACTTAAATAAATAATAGACCTTGAAGTATAAAAAGCTGTAATTAGAGTTACATTTAATTGTGATACATATTTTGCGTTTTCAAACAACTTTTGGCTTTATTTCAAGACGCGAAGGTTTATAATTGCAATGCCGACTTCAGCATGTCCATTAACATTTAATTGAAGCAAGTCAAGTGTTATGCAAGCACAGTTCATGTTCATATCACTTTGGAAATGTCTCGCACTTTCCATTTGATTGAAGCTGTTGATTTTTATCTTTTCTTATTATAAAGTGACTTATTTTTGTTTTGTGACTATGATCTAATTATGGTTGCTTATAAATTGGCAATGATTTAATAAATAGTTCCGTATCTCTTTCAAAATAAATGAGGTATAGACATATTTTCTGTGGATAATATTTTCTATTGGCATATTAAAGTTTCTTGCTCTTCGAAAGGCATATCGAATTGCTGCCGAAAGGTTATTAGAAATAACACTATATACATACCTACTTATGAGTTCTGTCCGTTACCTGACATTCAAAAATTGTTCATACGTTTGGTTGTATTGTATCTGTCTACCTTATTTTGAAGTTTTTTTTATTGAATTTGCTTTCATCCATTAACTGTTTCTCATTGATTTTGAATCCTTTAAGTTTTGGTGGAATTTATAGGTAGGGACACAAATAGCTGACTTAATCCCCAGGTCATAGAATCTAGACCTAATGAGTTGTGATAGAGTTAGTATGATTTTATGAAATTAAAATATAATCGTTATCTATGATGTAAGTGTGCTAAATTTGAATGCACCATGTCTAGAGAAAGTAATAGCATATATTTTTATGTTTTTTATAGCAGTTAACGCCTGCTTAGCATATATAATTTATTTATTTAATAAAAACTAGTGGAAAAATTTAGATCACGGAAGAGATTCGAACTCGCATACTGTACCTCAGCGCGGCACATGCCTCTACCAATTCAGCTACCGTGACCTATGCATCGCCATTTTTGGAACCCGCCTTATAGAGACGGTAACGCCATCTATTGGTAGTATTTTGAACTAACCAACCAAACAGCTAAAATATTGATTAACTTCGTGTCTGAAAGATAACGCCTCCCAAATCTATTTTTATGATTTTTATAGCAGTTAGCGCCTGCTTAGCGTAAACATACATAACTTTTTTTTTGTATATGATTCTCAATATATTATTGTATATTATTCTCCATTACACAAAAAGTTAAGTTTATTTACTGACTATACAATATAGACGTACCTTCGAAGATAAAGTCACAAGAAGTCAAAGCGCGGTCCAGCCGAACGAACACATTGGAAAGTAGCCGATGGTTCATAACAATATAACAACTACGCGGTGTTGATTGTGGTTGTATAACCGCCCTCTCTCTCCGTACCAACACGTGGAAAGACCTTAATTTTTACAAGCCTTTATTTAATATCATTATCATATGTAATTTGTTTGCTAGTTTTTCAAATTTTGTAGGGCGATGTGTTCTAGGGCTATGAAAGATTGTAATTGCTTGCTTATCGTATAAGGTAGTGCTGGCCTTTAGTGTCAGAGTATGTCAGGCTGCCCGAGGGCCTCTGATATGGCTTAACGACTACTATTATTGAATAACAGCCAAATGCCCTCCGAAGCACGGAGCGATGGAAAATCGCACCTATCTGAGAAAAATAATTGGTGTGGAGCTTAGGACTGAACCTAGTATCGTTGGATTATAAGTCGCATTAGTAAATTTCTATGCTATTATCGCTCTAATTGTAATTGCAAAGATACGAACACAATTTCTGTGTCATATATAATTTTAACGTAAAGTTAAATTTGTTCGAGTTCGCTTAGGAGTTTCTCGTTTTTTTTGGTAATATGCAAGTACTTACATATATTTTTTTTATAAATAATTTGACATTTGGATTTGCGACATATTTTTTTGGCATTTTAAGTTGACCTAGTACATGCACTTTAAGCCTGCCGGTAAATGCCCTGGTACTTTACATACAATCACCAAAAATGGCATGCACATGAAGAGTGACCTCTTTCAAATATCTAGAGCATTTCCTTGCCAGCGGCCTTGAGTGTAATGTAGATATCGAGAGGGCGCTGGTGGTTCGAGGTAATATTTTGTCTCGGATATTTGCTATTGTACTGACCAGGGCCTGCAGTCTCGACATATCGACAGTGATTGCTTTACAACCGAAATCGGTACATACCGATGACAACTGTTAGATTTGTCAGTTATTATCAAAAGGTATTGATTTTCATCGATATTTGTACTGACATTGATCATGATTGACATCGATATTTGGCAGAGATGTTATAATCGTACTTTGCGGCCTATTTCGGTTGTAAAGCAATCGCTGTCGATGTAGAGACTACAGGAACAGGTCAATATAAAAGTACGGCGTCTTATCAGAGACTTTATGCGGACATCATAGGGATCAAATAGGAATAGCAAAATATCGCTAGATGTCCTACTAATCTATCCAGTATAATCATGTTTTTAAGACGCTGTTGGGAGCTTCCCCTTTCGCTCTTTCCCTCAGCGAAAGGGGGAAGAGCTCTTTTTTTTCTTCTTTTTTTTTTTAAATAAAAAAAGTCTCTGTGTACCTTGCTCAAAAACGAACTGATGGCTTTCAACCAATCAATAGTACAAAGTACCATCGCTGATGAGTAGAGTGCGGGAAAGCCGCAACAGCATCCTGAAAACGGCAGCGAAGACTTATTGTACCCTTCTTCATTTTTGAGGCATTTTGTGTGAACAATGATGTGTTGTTTTGTTTCATGTTGTTTCATTGGTTATCGCTGCATAGGTTTCAGTGCACATAGTTATTGTATTTAAATGATCTCTCGCTTATTACTAGCATTACAAGTTGTATTGTTTTACTAGCGCATAGATTTTAAATTTGAATTGTACTTAAAGGACAGGCAGATCAAAAATTGAGAGCTTACAAAACATACAACATAAATTAATAATTGTAATGTCCACGCCCACCAATGCTCTGGTATAATTGTGCCTTTAGTATTTAATAAAAAAGCTATCAGTAACTCGATTTAATCTTATGTACTCTATGTAATATAATGTATTCTAAAGGTCCTCTAAAGCGAAACGAGGAAGCGACTATTTTACTGCTAACAGCCTCACTATCAACGCTGCACAATCTTAGTTTATTGATCCAGCTGCTACGGAGTATCTCGGAGTATCTCTCTTGGCAGGTATCTATACAAAGTACAGTTAATAAATAATGTTAAAACATACGAGACGAGAATGTGATAGGTTTATTTTCATCAGAGCGGGTTTCCCGAGTCTGGAATTCTTCAATTTTTTGTGGCTTTAGCAATGGTTAGTGAAAAATGTAAAAATGTAACTACTCTCCTAGAATTTTTTGGTTTACCTGACTGAAATAGGTAGTTTCCTACGGGACAAAAAGAGCATACACAAACAGACTGACATCATTTCAATGCATGAAAGTATTAACAGGATATTACGCACCTTCAAATAAAACTTAATGGTACCTACCTACCTATAAACCTATCATCGATTGTCAACTTTAATTCGCAGGCACGTTCAGAAGCTTCAATAGTACAGTCGCAGACCCAACGGTTCTATATTTAGCGTGGCCACTCACCCCAACTGCCTGCTGCCGCAGAATACTTAGCAGTCACATAGGTATTATATACGTCCCGCTGTAGAATACTTAGCAGTTGTTCCTTCGTTAGGCAGGCTACCTTTTGACGTCAAAAAGTAGCGAGCGAGTAGCGGTTAGCCTATAGAATTAAAAAATAACACAGTTTAGACATTGATCACTGTAAACAACCTCTCGGATTTGGTGATACATTCATCCTCAGTTCCTCCCTCTTCACAAGCAGAGCACTAAGTATCTAGTACCACATTGCAATAACCCCAGAAAAGGCTTACGCGACCCAATAGCTCAAGATCCAGGTCCACACATAACAGTTGTTCTTATACGAGTATCCTAGTACTATTAGTTAATCTGTGGTGCCGTGCCGGATGCACACGCGCCGGTGGAATATGGACGCATCCGGAGAGACAGGACTTCAACGCGTTGCTATAGAAAATTTGACTTTATCCCTTGGGTCTTTGGTTTTGAATCAATTGTAGGGTTGAGTTTTGGAGTTAAGTCTATTTAACCAAATTTTCTATGAAATATAGTCGTATGGTTTAAATTATTAAGTAGAGAAAGGTTCAGGACCCAGTCATAGCAAAAAATGCTATTATGAATTTGAATTAAGTGTGTTTTTGTAACATAAAGCATTTTGGAGCCTAAACCTTAGAAGCGTAAGGACTCTTTGTTGTCACATTCATATGGTAAACTCAAAAGGAATATCATAGTAATTGTAAATACGTTCTCTGAATAATAAATTGCTGCTATAATTGTATTTGGAGGAAGTTATTTGTTTGGATACTTATTATTAATTTATGTATACATCGTTTTGTTAATTTGAATGCATGTTTCATGCAAGATTTTTAAAATTAAACTACTATTGGTCATAGGATTTCATAAATTTTGACTTGCACACATATTGGTGTGACTTCAAAAAAGCATATTAGTAAACAGAAAAAGTATCACAATAAGATGTAAATGTCTTAATTTCTAGCAGTTTCTATTTTTATTTTACTTTCTTTCAACGCAACGTGGCAAGTAGTTAAATGGTTAATTAATTTACCTAACTGCCTAAGTCTAAAGATGTCGTCTGGTTGCGCTCCACAAATCCAGCAAACTATCAGATTGTGGACTATTTGCGATTCAGGTCTTTGTAGATTTGTACAGTTAAGGAAATAAGTTGTTTGTCGTTTAATGTTGAAAATACTGCAAAGTGATGTGATACGGTATTTGATATAATTTTCAGTTTTTATTTAGTTTTCCCTTTAGCAATATCAAGTCGCAGACATTTTTTTGGTAGGTCAAAACTTTCATTCCAGTTGCTCTACTTCTCTTTCATTTATTAATGTATGTGTATTATTGTATGTGCTTATATTATTGGAGGATTAAAGTTCATCCAATTAAGGTTAAGGTTATTAAATTAACTTTCATTTAAACTTTCTTTTTATTTGATGACCTCTGTGCACTGCAGTTCCGAAATGCGGACCTAAAATTTAATTAATATTTTAAAATTTTTAAAGAGTATTTCGTTTGATGTCATTACCAAAAGCTGCTGAAGTCTAATGACATCTTTTGAACGAACGAACAAAAAGTGAAAGTAATGGATTGTAAAATCCATACCCTACAACAGAAAAAGTTAAAGAAAAGAAAGGGAATAAAATGTGTAACCGGCATAAATTGGCAAGTTTGAAGACTTGAATCTTGCTCTCAGTCGCAATATTTTTGTCCAAAAGTTGTTTATGATGTATACCTAAGCTAACACAAAATGGGAAGCAGACTAAGCGAAGCGAGAAATTAATCACAGCGGGAGTGTTATTTTTTGCTAAGCTTTTTGCCAATATCTGGCCTGATGTTTAGTGAAGATGTGGATGAAGGTGGTAACAAAATATTATGCCTGGAATAGGACTGGCTCTCATTGCTTTCGGACCACACGGAAAGGGCCATAACGACTTATTTTCTGCTTGAGCGTGGTGACGGGCACTATAGTGACTTAAGGACCTCAGAAAAAATGATAGTTTTTTTGCCAACTATTGCCACAGTCGTAAAGCCAGTGCATCTGGTAATTCAGAGTGTACCCGAACTTTGCTACTATATGTTGCCATAGCTTTTTGGCTAGGTTTACAATAGCGGCAATTATGTAGCCCGTTCTGGAGCTTTAGAAATTGACACTGGGAACCTAAACATAAACTTTTGTTTAGATTGGAGTGAGAATAACAAGGAGCATAAAGCGAAATATTGTTAGTTCTAAGTTTATAAGGTCTGAATGTACTTTGAGAGATGTTCTAGAATTGTTTCTCCTACAGTACTGACTACTGAGGTACCTAGCCTACTTAGTGCTCACCCACCATGACGAGACGGGTCTAGACTAGGGCTGCCATAAGATTAAGTGTCGTGACGTGACTGCATAGATAGACTTGCCTGTGCACACTGCACTGTGGTAACCCATATTGACGTAGTAGGTACATGTAGGTTTTTAAAAATTAAATATACTTATCACTTTTGGTTGTTTAAGAAACCAAGACAACGAGCACATGGGCCAGGTCTATGAATCTGGTACAAATCCAGTGTAAAAGGGTGGACCCCCAGTATATCGGCATCTTGTTTTAAATTACAAACAATTTTATAAACTGTCTATAAACAAGACAAGTTCAAAAACTAAAACCCGACTACGGTCGGGTAAAATAGCTTATGACACTCTTGCGATGAAGATGAATCGATTGGTACCTCACTTGTCAAAATCGGGCACCAATTTTTTAGTTTTAACACATAGCTAAAAAAACAATAAACCTATAACTAGCAATATAAAACAACAATTCGACAAGTAAAAGGAGGAATAAACAAGACAGCACATAAAAAACTAATAGAAACGCATCTTTATAATAGTAAAACTAGAATTATAATTGCATATTGTTCAATATGCCAACATATTAGAATGTATCAGATGACGACATTGAAGTCGCACGTAGTTGATTGAGACAGTACTATCGTTCGTATTTGGTGAATACCAGCGAAAGCAGACGATCGGGTACATAGAATAGATTATCGTACGTTGTTTACTTACATGATATAATCCTGTAAATCGGAGTTCCAAAAAACAATAGTCATGTTCAGAGGTTATAAACACTTCGATAAATACAACACGTCCATGCACTACGGATCACGACTTTGTAACTCTCATTAGGTCAATTGAATGAAATAAATACAAAAGGGAACAAGGAATAACTGGGAATCAGATAATAAATAAATAATTAATAAAGTACAATTGATAAACACGGAGACAAGTAATGACCTCTACCGTGGATTTTACTTATCTTTGCATCGATTAGCTGTCAAAACAAAAGGGCGCGTTCCGTTGTTCGGCACGGTCCCACAATGTCAGCAAATAGAAAATAAAATTAAACAAACCAATTAAATGCAACGCATGTCAAATTTAGGAACGTAGATTTTTTCCAAAGCAAACCCATACAATATCATAATTTAATAGTTACAGTATATAGTTTTATGATAATATAACGGTAGCGAAGCAAAGAAACCGCGTTCCGTACCTTTCGTCTGGAAGTGAACGGATCGTTTCTAGTACGGAACGTTTTATGGACTATAGTTTATAACAATTCTTAGACGTCTCTTGGCAGTTGTTTAGCTGTCAAAAATAGTTAAAAAAACAGTAAATAAACAAATTCGATTACGAGGGTGAGAAATCTTAAAAAATAAAAATAAAACCATATTATCATTTCCAAAGCCCATGTGTAAGCGCTGATCGGTTTCCTGGTGAAAAGAAATGTTATTCGGATAGATTTCGCTAACTGGGAAGCCAACTAGATCCGGCGACAGAAAGAAACAGACAATGGAGATGAGTGACGTGTCCTTTCTTTTCGTGCTGGAGAGCCCAGTAGGACTGACAAGTTTTTTCCCTGCATATTATAAAACCCGTAAAAAAAGGTGAGAGCATTTGCTGGTATTTTTGCGATTGTGAAATGACTTTTATCCATTTTTCGAGACGCCATTTTAGCGAACTGAGAGCGGTGGCGTTTTCAAAGTCTCGAATTCTAAACAAACGTTGTGTTTATTCATTCACAGCCGGTTTTTCCCCCCGGACTGAAATACCCCACGAAGGAGGCTTCCTTTCCCCCGGATTTAAGTAGAAAGGCGCCGTGTCGCGATACGCCACGCTGACATTATACCCAACGATTCCTGCCACGTTCTTGGAATGCGGTATCGTATTTTATGCATATATTTCATTAACCGGAGTGTTGATCTTTGGTTCCCCACCGACCTGCTGGACACCTGCAACGCCTGAGGGGTCTAGCCTGGCTACCTCTCACGCGAATCGGACATTGCTGAAACGTCGGATGGAGAATTACCTTCACTAAAATAACAGCTAAATCCTATAGAAAAAGGTAAATAAGTAGACTACACTGCCGGCCGGCAATTCATCAATGTTTTGTTAGAGTAAATACTTAATTTTGACAGTTCTATATCGACCCTAGTTATAACAGGGTAATCTTAGATCTTGGTATTTCTTGGCTGCTGAGTTGGATCTGCAGGCTAGTATTCTTTGGACTTTAAGTAAGTAAACAAAATTAAACCAAGGATAATAAATATTGTATTGGTGAATTTAAATTGCATGTTTTGTCTTCCACTATTACATGCTAGCTTGAATGGCCGTCCAACGTACCTACGGCACGGTTCCTTAGATTTTAAGTAAGTAAGCAAAATTAAACCAATGATAATAAATATTGTATTGGTGAATTTGAGTTGTATGTTTTATCTTCCACTATTGTACCCACTAGCTAGTACATTACCGAACGGTCTAGATCCAATGGTTCTTGAAGCTCGTTCCGGTCTAAGTTTATCCAGGTAATTTTATTAATTTCAAAATAGTAACGAGTATTTTTAGTTTCGAGTGATTCCGAAGAAAGGTATAGCGTCCTCGCGTTCAAAGCGACCGAATGGGGTAAGAATCCCGACTCACCCCACTCTTGGTCTGACTCGCCCCAATTTATTTTTTATTACCTTTATTCTCAGAAATTTACTAAAACACCGTTTTATATCGTTACAATACACATATACATACATAGTTACATACAATCATGCATACATAGACTATTAAACTCATTACCCTTCTCTTGCTTCACCATAGTGGGGTAAATAGGTGGTCAGGTTATTTATCTACAGTCTATTCAAAAATGCACAAGTAAATGAAAATTTATTTTAATTTCCCGGGATGTCATGGAGCGAAATTTATATAATTCAGTTTAAAGTCACAAGAGGACAGATATTTATTAGAAAGCTAAATGTATGTACGTATGAAATGATTCAGTCAACAAACTAGCTCTGCACTATTAGAACCTGCATATATATTTAACTACATTATATATATATTCTGATCCAAACAACGCACGTGTCTACCAAAAACCTGCAATATAGACTTACGTAATTTACCAAAAAACTCCCAACTACCTATAAATTATTAAAGAAAGTATTCAACCGTTTATAACTCCCACGCAATATTTCATCATCGCATTTTCCTCTCCGAATCAAGTTTCGATCTTCAAATCGATTTAATTGAAGTTCAATAACTCGATTCTAGTAAACGATATAAATTGATCGAGTTAATCGAGATTGGGAGTGCCTAAGGCGAGTACATATATGAAAGTTGTAGTGCTGTGCTTTCACCTGTCGACGAGTCGTGGAGTTAACGTAATAATTGCAAGCAAGTGTTTGGAGTTAGGCGAAATCGTTGTCGCGGGTTCTATTTTGTTTGGATCTTTGTAGTTATGAAACTTTAGGAACTTTAATTTAGATGTTATTAATTATATTTAAGGTACATAATTTTATAACCAGGAAGAGTACTGCCGCACATGAATTTCAAGTAAACATGTATTCCCTCTCCACGTTTGTGTTGATTTTTAATCGACATCATCTTAATACGATGATGTCGATTTTGCCACTAGGAGAGCAGAACTTAATACTAAAGCACTATTAGTCATCCTCATATGGTACATGAGAAGGTATGTAGGAGTTTATCGAAATTCATGACCGTAAAAATCTAAGACAGTAAAGATACGAATAATAACAAAATAAATACATAATCATAACACAAATGTAAATTTAAAAAGTACACAAAAAACACTTTTATAATTAGATAATAATATGATACATATAGGTAAAATACACACAATACTTACTAAAATAAATGAGGTTACTGCTAATACTTAAATAATTATTTAATAATATGAGTGAAAAACATTTAAGAATGCAATGAAATGAAGCCTTTTAGTAGTGTTTACGGATAAACCGTTTAAAACATCCTTGGAAGGTACTTACTGAAAATTAGCGGTAGTTGGTTCCACAATACTGGTTCCATACTGCAACTACTCTAAAGGAATTGTCGACAATACATGTGACGTGCGACTGCATCTCATATTTTAAAATGAGAAATCTAAAGCTTCTTTGTCTCTTTTTAGTTTGATTCACAGTTTATTGTTTTTTTTTGTTTTTTTATAATAATTTATTTTTATTTGCAAGTTTGATTTAGATCACTGTTTTAATTAGGACATGTGTCATAATCGTATGAAATGATTCTTACCCTTGATTGTGTTTACTCAATTTAATACAAATTTTTCAATTTTTCAGGTTGCCTTTTCTGCTGAGCTTCTAGACTCTGTAAGTATTGTTTTCGAAATAATAATGGAGAAGAGGTACCAACATAATTCACAGAATTATTCCTTTGCTCATTAAAATCGAAGCAGAGGTACCTGTAGTTGCCTAACAAAGTAGTAATTGCTCTCTCGGTCTCTGACTTCGATATGATGACCTCTAACGAAGACCTTTACTTGGAACATTGGTTGTAAAGATTCATTAGTCAGTCGGCAATTTGTCTTTACGAAATAGTAATTAAATCGAAAATATTAAAACTAAATTAATAATAGTTCTAAATAATTAATGTATTTTGCTAATCACTTTTGAATTGTAATAATTGTGAATGTTCTCATATAGATTATAAACGTCAAAACAAACGAATTTGAAAGTTTAAATAAAGTGGTGGCATTGAATGATATTCTAAATGATATTTTTTAAATATAAAATAATAGCAGCTATGTTAAGTCATAGATAAATTCATGCATGTTTTTTTAATATTTTTTGTCGGTTATGTAGGTACTCTGTATCGTATAATATAATTAAAGTTAAGAACTGTATCTACTATTGAAATATAAACGTTAAAAAAAGGTTTTTTAAATTACATATTTAGTTAGTCATCAAGTGTTAAATAGTAGTTTGTGAAACGGTTGCATAATGAAGGGAATTAAAGCACGAGAGTGAGTTTTTTAATATTATCACTCGAATGTTTTAATACCTAGTTCTATGACGTTTCATACACTACTTTATTCTGCACTCATGCAAAAGGAACATACTTTTAATGAAAAAAAAATAGGTCGTTATCTTTTCTTCATTTTGCTGGTAAAAGCTCTTTCCTCATGTTCGTTGCTGTTCCGTGATGTCAGGTGGAGTCAAACTCTCGTCACGAACACTGTTTCCACATGTTTAACACAACTTTGTCACATTTTTAATCAGGATAAAACATTTGATTACATAATAAATCACATAAAATTGGTTAGGTACTAATAAAGAGTATAAAAATACTACGTAAGGTACTAATGTAAAGTAAATTATGGCGCCAAAATCCAGTCCACAGTCTAACACGCGCCGCCATAGATAATAAATGACGAAAACCCTCATAGGTGCGGAGCGTTAATGGTGCTTTAATGGCAAAAATAATATATTATAACATAGTTTGGTTCAAAAAACAGTGTTATAATTTTTTTTTTTATTAGAGACGTGCCGTGCGTAATGTATATCATTATGCCAATATTTTTTGAGTTCTTAATCCAGATTTTACGATAAGATTGTAGAAAATGTATTACTGTTCTGCAGTTAGAAAAGCAATCTCATAATTTATATGCCTGTACATCGTAAGTTATGACTGCACATATTTGTAAAAAGTTCTCAACTGTAATAAAATTATATCACAAGTGTTTCGTGCAAACAAGTTTGCGTTACGTTCGAAGACGTGTGAAATATAAACAGTGTGAAAGCTGCCTTGGGCTGTACAAAATTGACGAAGTTAATACGGAATAGTTGTTCAATGAAACTTACGACGCTTTCATTTCCGTAATGTATCTTGCCGCCAAGCCTAATAAAAAATAAAAACAAACATGTTTTTGGAACATAATCATAATTTAGTGGTCGTTCTAATGGTTTCATACTACACGTTAAAAATCTAATGGTTTTCTGGTGGTTTTGGGGACTCGCTTGCAAATATTTCGTTGGCAACAATATTTGCCGCGCACTTATATTACTCCCGGTTTCAGGCAATTTTGAAGGTTTTTGTATAAAAATGTACAAAATTGCTACCGTTGTAATACCATCTATATCAATTAGGATTCAGTAAAGTAACGAGGCATATATCATGTCAGGATTGCATTTGGAGGTGATGTGATTCGCTCGTCTCTTGATTCTTAAACATTTCTCACGTCACGACGCTGCAAAAATCGCGCACCGCTCACCGTACCCCACCGTGAAACTCCCAACGCGTTTATTTTTTACCCGACTACGACGAAGCAAAGGAAGGTAATGAGTTTAACAGTCTATGTTAGTAAAGTATGTATGTATAGCGTCGTCCCTATTGTTCCGATTTTAACAAGCGAGGTATCAATCTATTCGTCTTCATTGATAGTGTCATAGGCTATGTTTTACCCGATCGTAGTCGGGTTTAAGTTTTTGAACTAATGTCTTATTTTTTCATTTTAATCGTTTATATGTTGCTCTCATTTATTTATTGTTGTACATGTGTGATCTCAAACAGGTATAACAATATATTACTATGAACAATAAACTGTTTCATGCGTAAAAATAATCCATTTAATTTCTTCCTTTTAGACACCCTGAGACATAAGTCACCACTTTTAGCATACATAGAGTTTATTGCTAAGCTGACAGTTATTATTTTTATTGTGAGGTATATGATAATTGAGTTACTATATTCTAACCTTGGTTAACCAAATTTACCACCCGCCAGCTTAAATTGTACACTAGTGAGCCTCAAAATGATAATTTAATTGGTTTATCGGCCCGTGCGCCCGCAGTTCGCGACAACCTTCGATACAAATGTTGTCATTTTCATTCACTAGCCCAATGATAATGTTCATTTCGAGTGGTGCGAAATTCACGAATGTACCTTGGCACGGCTGAGATCTGGTTGTCACAACAAAGTGTTTAAAGGGGGCCTTGGCAAAGAAATTACGCATGATTTTGTTGCTGTTTTAGTAGGTACTTAAAATATCAAAGGTAAACTGAAAAGAGGTATATATTACCTATAACTTACGCTCAGGCTTGACAACCACATGACGCAGCTCGAAACGGAACTGGAAAAGATAAGGTGGCACATTCTGAGGTTGTGTGAAATTCGAAGAGAGGGGTGGACACTATAACTTTAGAATCGGCCACCTTTTGTATTACCGGGAAAGTGAACAGCAAACCCAGGGTGTCTTAGGGTTCCTGTGCATAAAGTCCTCGCTGACAACGTTGTTGAAATCAGGGTAGCGAACCTCGTAATTAAGTTGACTGATAGGTATAGCCTTATAGGTCATAAATCATAAATATAATATTTTTGTTTAATATAGATTTTTACGCAGACGTTGGCACATTCGGATGACACAGTAGAAGAAATGTGTATAGGAATTTCTTCAGCTCTTAAAACGCCAGAGATTTTTGTTTAATATAGATTTTTATGGTTACCTATAATCTATTTCTGGATGTCTTATGTATGTCGTCATCATCATATCATCATCCTACGACGTTCCTATTCTCATTTGTGGTACACAGTGAGTTTTTTCTTTATTTTTTATCTGACATGTTGGTTGGATTACTATGTATGTATGTATGAATCTATTTCTATTAAGGCTGTTAACGTAGGTACCTACCTACCCACTAAGAAAACAAAACATTAAAAAAAGTATAATTCTCTTTATTGATTATTATCTGAATTTGGGAGCATAGAATCTGGCGTTTTAATCCTCTACTAAACTCTACTTCCTCTAGTTTCCCAAGCACATGTCTAATCCCTATACTTACAATTCGTATCAGTAATCAAGATAACATAATAACCTTCTCAGAATGATTATACCTAAGAGGATACCGAGGCAAGGTGGGCTGAGATCATCGCTCGCTAATACCCCCGTGTACGCAACATGTTTAGGAAGGTGTGAGGTCATTTCTTTTTCGAGAACGCAATTATTATCAAAAGTTATCTATACTTATAATAAAGCAATAAGTACGAAAAAGTCTGTACAAAGAGGATAATTTAAAAAATAATCTAGGGTACTTAAACTAAGCTACTGAACAAGAACATAACATTTTAAAAAAACGTGTATGTCTGTATGTTTGTTTGTTCACGCATCACATAAAAAGTACTAAACTGATTGCGATGCGGTTTTCACTGTTGGATAACTTAAGGTTTGACTTAAAAACTGGTGTTATTGGTATCTCAATCCAATGAGTAGAAGCCAAGCAATTGATAAAAATATTGTTGACGGCTTAAGAAATTTTGATCAAATGTTGGTAAATTGATATCTTAGGTCCTGGAATAATACATATAGTACTTTTAACCTAGATAAATGACCACGCGTGCGAAACCGCAGGTACATCTAGTATGGGGTAAATCTTAGCATATATAAAGAGGAAAGGAGTATAAAGATAAAGTACTACGAGTATATAACAGTAAATATTTTGCTGTGATAATTAATTGATCTCCAAACTGTATCCTGTGATTAGGATATAACTAACTCTACCAAGACTTCTTCTACCAAGAAGGTATAAAAAAAAAGATGGAGACAACATCCCCAAATCGAAAGTGACGAACCCAAGATATGCCCACTCCTATAATTCTGCACACTACCTTACTTATTAGCGTATGTGGTTCTATTCATTCTACGATTGCCTGAAAGAGATCGCTGCTTAGTATCACTAAGCAGCAATAAGTACGATCACTTTATTATCACTTATTCACGAGGCCGCCGATTCAAAACTTTTTATTGTATTATTCTAGTGCAATAAGGAGATATTTATTTATCTAATTTAGGTTATTATCATTTATATTGCCGTAATTTTCCATTCTTCTTCCAAAACGTTAAACTTTATTAACCATGTGTGGACGGACGGCTGGCAGGGTTGATAAAAATCATGATTTCTTTAAAATAAATAAAAAAACGGATTTATTTGATTTAAATCTGTTTTTTTATTATTTTTTTATATTTGCATGTTTTTTAATATGGAAGTCAGAAATAACACAATACAATGTTTATTTATTATTGAACCCTTCGGTGACCAATGTAATTAATTATTAATAAAATGAACAACAATTAATATAAGTAAAGTCTATCATCAGTCAGTTTTAAAAAACACAGTAGCTTATTTATTTACGATATTTTTCTGTCACACATGATTTTAAATGATTTTTTATTCTCGCTAAAGCCATTAATTCCATATAACAATGTTTACACACCGCGTTGTTATATTGGCCGCAGCCGGCTTTTTTTCATTGAAATAAACCCATACAGAATCTTTTTTTCTTGCAGACATCTTGTTGTTGTATTCACTCTTTCACTAATTAATCACAAACGACCGGGCGAAACGGGCGGATTCAGTCGCGAGTTTAAATTCCGGAGAATTCCCGAACCGTGTAACTAAACAGACCATTGCACACGGGTAAAAAAGTATAAAAAAAAATTTATAATGTAATTATATTTTTTAAAAAACACTTGATTTAAATCGCGATTTTAATCACCGATTTTAATCAAGTGTTTTAAATCATCTCAACCCTGATGGCTGGTTGTTTTTACTTTCATAATGTAAAGTATTGAAAAAAGCGGATATAGATATAATAAATTAAAAAAAGCTAAAACCATTGTGGATCTTTTACGATATTTTGCCAGACCACGAAACAGTACAGTCCAACATTATTGTATTCAGTCTGCACATGATGTCTCAGCTCAAGGTGATCATTTCATTAGACCGTTTCTAGGTAGGTATGTACAAAACAACATTACCTATCGGTTAGTAATAAAGTAGGTACCTAATTAATTGAAAAGTGAAAAGAGTTTTACATTTGGGCAGGCTGCCATTTCCTCACTTCACCAGCAGTCAGGAAACAGGAACGAAAAATTAACACTTAATTGATTAGAAAGGGAATGGACCGAAGCCAACGCATCGCCTTTCGTGTGGAGTGTCCATCAGTGCAGTACATCCATATAGTGTGTATGAGTTGTAAATTTAGATAATTCAGTTATGTCTGGACAGATAATGATTTGTCCTGTGAGAAATTCATATATTCTAGCTATAATAATCAAATTTAGTTAAAATTGGACAGTAGGTACCTAGGTTCCTTTTATGTTCTTATTTTTGCGGATTAATCCCTTATAGGGAAAAATATTCAAATGAATTATTCACGTTTAATAAAATGCTGTTTACAGCTAGAACTCTATAAATACTTCACCTTATTTAAAAAGACTAATAAAAATAAATACTGCAGATAAGATAAGACCAAATAAAGGTATATCAGACAACACGCCTTTATCGTAAGTGTAGTGGGTAAGTTCTTGACATGCCTTCTCGTACATTTTTGCATATTTTATCCTCATCGGTCAAGGCGTGTCGACGTGTCGAAGTGTCGTCATGTCACCGTTATCGTGAGATTCACTTTTGCTCTTAACTTTGTTAACGTTATTTTGTTTTGTTTATGACTCTATTGAAACGTACAATGATATAAGCCTAGTTCTTACTCTGTCTAGAGCTTGAACAGGTCCTCGCTTGATGTGGCTAATATACACTCTCTTGATCCTTTTCATTGAATTATTCCATCTTAGGTCTTCCTGGATCTGATTAACAATCCTTTTTAAATCTTCGCAATGAAAACAACTGTTCTTTCATTTGCTGTCGGTACGTAAAAGAAGTAAAGTACCTGTTGATATGTCACTTCAAGTACTATTGTTACTCAATTAGGAGAGGTTTTAACAAGCGGTAGACTAAAACAGCCGGTTTGTTAGCATGATGTCAGTATAAAACTGTACTTTTATTACATTCCAATGGAATGAAGTGATTTTTTGAATGAATTTGTGCACTAGTGAACAGTTAGTCATTGCTTAATCACTACTACGCAGGCAGATTCACTTTTGCTATTAATATTCACGTGCTGAGGTGAAAACAATCTGTATGTCCGTTGTATTATGTATGTGTGTGAACACTTTCTCGCGCGAGGCATTTCTTCGTGTATGTGGTTCACGCTGAATCCTGGTACGAAACCGATGCGTCATTTTTGTAACTTGTTGTGTAAGCTTGTGCTGTATAGTTACTGTAGGTAATTTTATTATATTTTTTTCATTTAAACCAACGGTTTTTATCGCGTTTCTTACAACTTTTTAAATTCTGACGTTTTGAGCGCTTTGCAGTGTTTTTGATTACAGGTAGACTGTATGACAGGTGCTAAAATATATGGAAAGTTTATTCATGTATTTAATCAAATGCAAGGCTGAATTTCCTTATTGTATACATGTACAAAGTGTAATAGTCATCATCATCATCATCAGCCTATACTTATCCACTGCTGGACGTTCGCTCTTCAGCTCTTTACATCCAGTTTCTGCCAGCTGCTTTTCGCAGGTCGTCACTCCTCCTGGCTATAAGGCGTCCTACGCTAAACGTGGCCACCACTTGAGAACTCGTCTGCCACGGTTATCTTGAGTTTGCTTATCCTTAGAGCTACAACCAACAGTCAATTTATTGCCTTCGGAAAACAAATAAAAGTGCGGAAGTACGCACACTACACGATTAATGGGCAAGCCTTTTGGTTTACGGTACTCATTAACAATGATTGAATGAATCTATGTTGATTGTAGCATGTTGCTGTCATTTTGTTCTTGTGGAGGGTAATGAAAAATATAAATATTTAAACAGATAGCTTAAAACATTTACAAAATATAGATAAATGAGAATGTTAACAATAAATAACATGTGATTAATACAGTAAGTACTAGAGATTACAAGATAATCCAGGGCTACGCCTAGTTTGAACGAATTATTGTAAATAATAATAATTATTATTTTAACATAATAAATGTTTTTATTGACGTTTCTTAAGTTTAAGATAATGCACTAGATATGTCACGATATTATGATTTTTCCTATTGGATCGTTGATGCCTGAAGTAGTATAAAAACTGTATGACAGGCACCGTCACTCTGAAACGATTAAAGGACCTTACATAACTATTGCTAAGGACCTTGGTTAATACTATTAACAGCCAAAACATTAACAACAAACAAAAACGCGTGATTATGTGACTGTGATTGTGTGTGTGGTGTACTGAGGGGGATTGTGTTTGAGGGTTGGGGTGTGTGAGGGTGTGTATGTGTGATTTGTTTTTATCACTTTACCAATAGGTGTACAAGTAATAATGCATACACATACCTGGTAAAACAGACTATGTTATTATTAAATTTTCTGTTTCTACATATTTTAGGTTCATAAGATATGATTGTACTATTTTCTTTACTTCAAATAGTGAAAGGGGATAAATGTGCAGGCTTATTCAGTTTGTTGTACAGTCGACAGCTCAGTTAGTTGTACAGTCAAATGAAAGTGATGTCTGTCATGATTGATAACATTTCAATGTAGAGGAATTAGGATGTCTCCAACCACTCACTCTTATGCGGAATTCCATACCACATCAATTGTATGGATTAGGTTTCTTTTATCAAAACAGAGATTGAGAAAATAGGTTTGTTATTTAGTATCTCGAATAATCTTTCTCATCTAGGTATAATCCATTCTCATTAGTTTCCCTCTTGCGTGCTAATGGAAACTTTCATCCTTACGCTAGCGAAAGCTTACGTTGTTAATAGAGATGAGATGTAGTGTAGATAAATATATACCTTCTAGGTAAAAGGCGTACCTACACTATCTCAATTCAGAGTTTCTTGTCATTGAACATTGAGCAAGCCATTGACATTGCAAAGGAGCGAGCTCTCAAAATTGAGAGCTCGCTCCTTTGCAATGGCCACGGCCAATAAAAACCGCAATATAAGTTTTTATAACAAAACGTGCTTAAGTTTTCTATATAGGTACAGGTACTAGGTACTATCTTTATTTTCTTATGGATGACTAGCTGCGCCTCGCAGCTTCGCCCGCGTGTAAACTTTGCCACCCCCGTTGATGGAATGTATTTTTAGGGATGTAATTTCAAATAATACTTTTCTAGGGTACTCAAGGAATGTTCCCTCTAAATTTCAAATATCGAGGTCAACTGGTTTATTATATGCTTTGTCTGTTGGTCTGTATGTCACGGTACTGTTTTATAGGTATACATTTAAATTCAAATCAAAGTCAACGAATGTTTTACATGTTTTCATTATTTAAATTTGCTAAATGCGATTTAAATGAGCTTATTTTTCCCTGGCCCTTCACATTCATCCACGATTTACAAAAGTTAAATCTTTGAGATTAACTCATAACAAACTTTATAAATTGTATCCATAGGCCTGCTACATGAAATTATTGCGCGTGATTTGTAATCCGTTCTACTCTTCGCCTTACTATAGGTATATAAATTTCGCTTACACGCCAGTTGATGAGACTTTCCTTAGCAGGCAAACCACTCTCGCAAGTGATCAATTATAGATTGCACAGCGTTAATTGGTGATTGAACAAGTGGAATAAAAGCTTGAATGATGGGAGGTTGTTTATAGGTAAATAGGAAGTCGTAAATGTACGTATTAATATAATTATCTGTGCGGTAGTTCTACGCCGCGTCGACTGTAAAATGTACGTATTACTATAATTATCTGAGCGGTAGTTCTACGCCGCGTCGACTGTAAAATGTACGTATTACTATAATTATCTGAGCGGTAGTTCTACGCCGCGTCGACTGTAAAATGTACGTATTACTATAATTATCTGAGCGGTAGTTCTACGCCGCGTCGACTGTAAAATGTACGTATTACTATAATTATCTGAGCGGTAGTTCTACGCCGCGTCGACTGTAAAATGTACGTATTACTATAATTATCTGAGCGGTAGTTCTACGCCGCGTCGACTGTAAAATGTACGTATTACTATAATTATCTGAGCGGTAGTTCTACGCCGCGTCGACTGTAAAATGTACGTATTACTATAATTATCTGAGCGGTAGTTCTACGCCGCGTCGACTGTAAAATGTACGTATTACTATAATTATCTGAGCGGTAGTTCTACGCCGCGTCGACTGTAAAATGTACGTATTACTATAATTATCTGAGCGGTAGTTCTACGCCGCGTCGACTGTAAAATGTACGTATTACTATAATTATCTGAGCGGTAGTTCTACGCCGCGTCGACTGTAAAATGTACGTATTACTATAATTATCTGAGCGGTAGTTCTACGCCGCGTCGACTGTAAAATGTACGTATTACTATAATTATCTGAGCGGTATTTCTACGCCGCGTCGACTGTAAAATGTACGTATTACTATAATTAAAAAGTATCTTATGCTGGTCTCTATATTGTACTGTACCTATTCATAAAGTTTCATCACAATCGGATTAGCCGTTTTGGCGTTAAAACTCCCCAAACAAACTGACAACGTTTTACTTTTATATGTTGGTGTGTATTTTATAGTATAGTTAATTTAATAACACTGTACATACATTATTCAATATAATGCTTGCTTGTATGAGGTAGTGCTGGCCTCTGGTGCCAGAGTTTGTCAAATCGCTCGAGGGCCTCTGACATGGCTATTAATCATTGACAGCAGGAACTGGCAGCTTAAGACCAGGGTCTGCATTTTAAGGGGGGTTTCCATAAATCAACCACAAACCTGATAAATGTGAAACTTAACATATATGTTTTTGAGATCCTTATCTCTCTAAGACTAATACAAAAGCATGATTAAAATAATTTCATTCAATACATTTCAATGTCAAAAATTACGTTATTTTCGGTAATAATTTCATTTTTCTACTCAACGGCTTAAGTTTTATCTGTAAAATAAATTCCACAGCAAGAAAATATAGTTTATTTAATGCTTAGAAAAATTTTACCTAACTAAATTATTAGCGTGCCAATAAAATAAATAACATTTGAGACATACGTCATTTAGGTCTAAAGCTAAATTGTGTGTTTAAACAGCGCTCGCGATATTCAACCTTGTTACGCAGGCACTTCAGTGCTTATTGCGAGTAGCGGGTGGCAGAGTGTAGGGGAGGTGGCAGGGGAGTGGGAAAATGTAATCTTGGAGCCTGGCCTTAACGTGCCCTCCGAATCATGGAGAAAATTCATCAATGACTTTACTTTTGTAAACGTCAATGTATCGTTGGATTCCATTCGTCTAATATAATATTTTCCATACATAGTAGCAAACTCTTGTTTCAAAAGTCGGATCCAAACTGAGGATCCGAAATATAAATATATGTAAAATATTCCTTCCAATAAGGCTTCCGGCATCCAATCGCTATATATTCTTACCCATCTGAAATGGTCAGACAAGTATTTTGCAAGAACGTACCAAGTATTCATTGTCGACTCGTAAGTAAATGAGTACTCCTTTTCGGCTTTAATTGCAGATGATAAGACTCAAAATGAATTGAAAGCGCCGCACTTACGTGTTGCAGTTACGTGTTTTAACCGTAAAAGGTTAAATAGCTTTAATCAAGCAATGGCGAATGGTCTCATGAAGTATGTAAGAACGTTATGCACTCCATGCTCGATATAATTCCGAGAAACCTCGTAAGGATTTACGCGAAATTGCATAATATACCAATAACACGTAAGGAATGTTTTGATTCTCGAGATACCTATAGAATTTTATGTATTAGTATTTCAAAATAATATGAGCAAATTTGTTTTTTAACTAGACATAAGTTCAAAACCAAAAACCTGACTAACGTCGGGTAAAAAATTGCATATGACACTCTTGCGATGAATAAGAATCGATTGATACCTCGCTTGTCAAAATCGGAGTTAATTTTTAGTTTAATTCATAACCCTTTTTAACCTTTCGAGTACTCGGGTAAAAAAGCCTATAAATGAAGACGAATCTATTGACACCTCGCTTGTTGAAATCGGACCAAGTTTTAGTTTGAACACATAAGCCTTCCTTTGTTTCCCCGTAATTGGGTAGAAAAATATAGCTTATGACACTGTACCTGAAAATGAATCTATTGACACCTCGCTTATCAAACTAGGACTAATAGGGGCGACTCTATGGTGGAACATCCACATAACCACATACATAGATACATACATACATAAATACATAGACTGTTAAACTCATTACCCTTCCCTTGCAAGGGGTTTTTTTACTTGCGGGAAAAAATTCACGGTAGGCAGAGTTTAAGCTCCACCATTATAAATACGAATAACCATAAAGTACCATAATTTAATATTTGTTACTATTAATTTGTAAGTAAAGGCACGGACAGAATATGTTTAGATAGGTACAGATATGTATGTTCCTACCTATCTAAAGCAGATAAATGCACATATTTTCGACTGTGTTGTGTTATCTCAAATCTTATACAGCTCGTGCAGGCGTAATCTAAACTAGTTTGGCTCGTTTTTTGTAAGCTAACGCACGAAAGTGTTAGAGGCTTTGTTATACCTCAGGAAGAATAGCTACACGGGAAGTTGGTACGATCACTACATACTAGCAAAATCGCCGCCATTTTGGCAACTATTTCAAAATACTTCAGACTAATCTCTATCAATATAGGAGGGATGTTTACCATTCTTCTGTTTCGCTGATACCTACTGAAAATGAAAAATTAATTTATTGTCATTATAAAAAAAGTAAAAACACACAAAAGACTCTTCTTATATTCTTCTTTTGAGAAAGATAGGACATGCATACAAGTGTACATGATAGGGCTGGAATTTTTCATAAGCACTTTTGTTTGAGATTATACTTTTGGGTCACTTTTTTCGATACAGGTAGGTGTGTCGGCGTTAATGGTACAGGTTCGATTCCCGATCGTGTGCTGTGTTTTGGTATTTTAATACCTTCTTTGTATTTTTTTCACTATTTTTTTTTCACTTTGTAGAGATTTGAGTATTTTTTGTGTTCATCCGTGAAAGAATTCGAGTTCAGATGATCAAGGAGGCAAGCGTGTCATATAACGATAGGACTTTTTTGTTTGGGGGTAGTTTTGATCATGATGTTTAGGAATAAATTAATAACACCCTACTTGTTATAATTTAGAAGACTCACAAATATGAGAAGAATTTAGATTTAGAAACAAAATAACTAATAAATACAAGTAATTTAGTGAAAACAAGGAACTGCGAACAAATCTACATAAAGGAAGTCGGAAATAAGAGAGCTCTGTCTCTGTTACAGTTTACGGTAGCGCTGCATTCGATTACAACATCGATTTTCCGGAATCAATTCATTAGCAGTAATTGGCCACTCGATACCTGCAACTCGGTCAAGTGCTTGACAAATCGGTCGACGTCGTATTTTTATCTCGGTTGACAAACAAACGTGGGTCAGAAATGTTTGAGATTGCTTTGTAAACAAACACGGGTAAAATAGGTTTGAAATAGCTTTGTTCTCGATTAAGTCCTGCCTCAGACATTTTGGAACCCAAAATGACTACTAAATTCTCGAACGTCAGTTGTTTTTGTTAAGTTCAAATCGGTGGACGTCGTATTTTTATCTCGCAGGTTGACAAAACAAACGTGGGTCAGAAATGTTCGAGTTTGCTTTGTGAACAAACACGGGTCCAATAGATTTGAAATAGTTTTGTTATCGATTACGTTCTTTCACAGACTGTTTGAAACCCAAGATAACTTCTAAATTCTTGAACGTCACTTGTTTTTGTATCTTAAAATAATAATTAAATGTTAATGTGTTGTTAGTAGAGAGTTTTATAGTGCTGCCGGAAGGTTTGCTTGACTACCATAAATATAAGATTACTAACGTCTTGTATGTAAGTATGAACCTTTCTAGACCTGACCTCTGGCCTGCCTTGCCGGCGAAAGCTTGATCAATGTTGGGGTAAGCTAAGATTGACTACGGTTGCCTTTTCCTGATGCTGTTAGCCACACCTTTAAAGAGGACTTGTTGAGTTAGATTACTACGTTTACGTTACGTACTATTACGTTTTTTAATTGGATATAAAAGTTTGTTTGGTATGCTTGTTGGTTATTTACTGAAGCGTAAATCCTAAGTTTTATAGGCGCGTTTAAAATCGTATGGTCCATCACCGAACAAATATGTTTTTCTGCGTCTAATTCTGCGTACCTAAACAACTTATTAGACCTTTTTTTCTGATAATACTATGCAGGTAGGTACAATGTAAGTATAAATTCCAAACTATTTTTTTATCTTATGTTTTGGTTTCAAGTTTCTTCAATCTATTTTTGTATGCATTATATTGTTATTGGATTCATACATCGTCTACATTACTAATTAGCGTGAATTTGATAAACTTTTGCTTTACCTTTTTTTGTAAACGGAGAATTTTTCAATTCTATTTGCGCATTATTGAGGACGACTGAATGCCAAACATACATCGGGAGCACAGAGTGATATCATCCTTTGGATGTACCTGTTTAAAAACAAGCTGGTAACTACAGGAAGTCGTAGCAATTAAGATAGGAATCGTGGTGATAATTACTGAATACATTATGGTGTTTTTATCAAGGTTTCTGAGTGTTTCTTTAGTGCAGACAGTATGTGGCTTACCTTTGACTTTTTGTACTAGTCAGAGTTAAGCTAGACAGAACCAAACTCTGCTCTTTTTCGGGTTGCAAAATATTTTATTTTTGAAAGACTTTCCTTCATTTGTAGACAATTAAGTTAGATTGCGAAAGCTTTAACTTAGCAATCTTTGGATTAGTCTTCGCCAAGGAAAGTGGCTCCTGCTTCAAACTAGTTTTGTTTTGTTGGTATTTCTTTCCATGTTTTTTTTTAGTTTCGCTCATTTAAACACGGCACGCACTTCAAGCTATTTCGTCACAGTATATTTCTTTAAAAAGAAAGAATGTTTTAATATAACAATTATTTTTAGACTTGGAATGTATGTTTCTCTAATTTATATGTGGCGAATTCTATGTAGATCTTTTGTTCTGTCTACGCGCAAGGTGTCGCAAGTCAAGTTTCAAACTGACGGTCACTCGTTCTGCCCCCCGATTCAGAACCATTCGATAACGAACCGATTAGATTCGATTTAGTGAATGAAAAATGTATTGAATGATTTCAAACGAATCCACAGAATAAATAATACCTAATTGAATGACAACTGAGTTATCGAAAGGTTCTGAATCGGGGGGCTGGAATACAGGCCTAAGTCGTATTTGTCCTTGCATAGCCGCAGGTGTAGCCCATCATCATCATCATCATCATCATCTGCCTATATCTGTCCACTGCTGGACGTAGGCCTCTCCTAATGCACGCCACTGAGCTCGGTCTTCAGCTCTCCTCATCCATTCTCTTCCAGCTGCTTTCCACAGGTCGTCACTCCACCTGGCCACAGGGCGTCCTACACTACGTTTGATAAACATGGTCTCCACTTAAGAACGCGTCTACCCCAACTGTTATCGATTCTTCGTCTAGAAACTGTGTAGCTAGTAACTAACTCATATTTTTAGTACTAGTCCTTACAGAAGTGCCTTGCCTTGCCTCTGCTAGCGATATCTAGCGTCCATTGTCTAGGAACCGGCGAGCGGGCGCCCTCCGCTCAAGGCTAGCCGCTGACCGGTCGCATTCCAAAGTCTCAATGATCATTTTGGCTTTTATTATTTTATTTCATTAATAAAGTACATAAGGATTTAATGCTAAAACAGCCTCAGCGTATTGCTAAACTACTACCACTCAACTACATTTTTTTTTTTTTTTTTTTTTAGAAAGGATATGTGCTGTTGGTCTATAACTGACCTCTACAGCGTCACCGGACGGTGGGGCGGGCGCAAAAGCGCTCCGCCGCAATGCGTGACGCAGAAGGCGCACGCCAAAGTTAAGTTTTTGGCCACTTGCTCAAGGGCACCCAGGGGGTACGAACCTCGGCTTGGACAGTTGCCATTGATTACTTGGGGAGTATCGAACTAAGTTACTTGGGGAGTATCGAACTAAGTCAACTACATCTAGAAAATCATTTACCACACATCTTGAAAACATTTTGTATGTTTAGGAGTATTACGTAGTTAGGTATCCCGTTTTTAATGTTTATAGTTCTAGTTAGGTAATGAAGCGGTGAAAATCGATAGGCACTATAAACAGGGAGTCTTCTAAGCAAACGCGAATGAATAGGTAACTTTTAGGCAAGCTTGTAACGCCCTAGACTGCACCACTGCCTAGGTGTTATAAAAATCGTAAGTCTAGGTCATGGGTCTCATATGATGGGATATTAGAGGAGTTTTTAAAAACATACTGGTAGCTTTCGATATCGAGCTAAGCCGAGCATCATTACATTCTCCGATCACGGATTTGTTTGCCATATTGTTCCTCGTTTGTAAACAACTGCATTCTGCGCCCGCGCACAAATTTTTCTCGATTTCCCACGAGTGTTTACCAGTATACCCTTCGTTTGATATTATCTTTCCCTACTAATATATGAAGATTTGTGCATATGTTTTGATGATATTATTCCATAATGCATAACTAGCTGCATATAATGTTTAAAAATATATTTTTTATAGGTTTCCGTTGGGATATTATTTACTAGAAATAAACAATTGATAAACCACGTAGGTTCGCTTCGTGAAAACGCTTGCATAGTTAACGAATCGACGCTAAGTAAGAGTAACCTCGGCGCTTAGCACGCGCACGCTAAAATATCTACTGAAACTCTGTTACATAAACAGTGAATGATTTAAAACACTCTGCCTGCCTCCGAGTAATAGTATTCTGCCTTCATTTGTGAGTAGTCGATTTATAGTTTTAAAAAACGGCAAGTGCGTGTCAGACACATAGATTTAGGTTCTCCGTAGCCATAAAATAAATTAAATAAAAAAAGAAACTGTCAAGAGTAATTTTAAAATACTTATTTTCGAGACTCATCTATGGTATCATATCATCCTATGGTAATATTAAACAAGTGAAGGAGTATTGTTTTTTATTTTTGTATTATTTTTGTATTGTTTTTTTGGCGGGAATGCAGTGGAGATTGGTGGAGATTTTTCTTTTGCATTGAATTTTTATCTCAAACTTCGCACTCGAAGAAACACAAGTTTGAGATAAAAATTCAATTACACAATAAACTTTATTGTGTACTATTGGTGGAATATTAACCATTAGGTATTTGTTAACGTGTACGAGTGTGGGCAAATGGTAAAAACGCGGAAAAATGTGGCAATTTGAGTTCTCTCCGGAAGTTCCTAGGAAGTTTCAGTAAAGCTCCACCACCTTACTGAAAATAGTGACTTGACTAGACTTTTGTCTATTATTTGGAAAACAGACTACTTTTAATAATATCTCATTATTTGACACTGGCTAACGGAGTGGCTGTGCGGAGCCAATCAATAAAAAAAAGGAGTGTTATGTTATAACTTATTCAACAGTCATGAATCTCTGTGAGATAAACGACGCGTGATAAAACGCTGCGGCCGCCTCGGCCGCATTGCGCATCGGCGAAAAATGCCCAAATTTGTCGATTCGATCTCACGAATATTTAAGACTAGACTAGACTTTGAAAATGGTTAATTTACTTTATTTTTTATGTTTTTATAAATATTCTCATCGCGGTTTATGTCAGAAGAGATCTGCAGATATCGTTAGTGTTGTGTGTCGTTAGGTCGTGACAATTCTAAATTTTTACAAACAAAATGAGGGTACTTGAGACAACGCTTGCCCTTCTCGACGCTGACACCCGCTACTTCAGTCTTCTCGTGACCACGATCAATGCAACTTGATCGAACGTCGAGGTAAATAAATATTAAGTTTTCAGCGCGATTAAGTCCCGTTTAAATATTTAACTAAGTATGTGTTCGAATCGCGAAAGTTTATATGTAATTAAAAAACACGAGTGTGTACTTTATATATATATAAATTTAGACAGTAAAACGTAAAGTTAGATCACACTCGTGTTTTTAATTACTTGTATCAAGACTTGTTTTTTTACGGATAAGGAAATTAACAAAGTTGTTTAATCAGCGCTACAGTAGGTATATAATTAAGGCGAAGAACACGTATATGGTAAAACATATTGACATACCTCAAGACAGGTTAATACCAACGCAACGAGGACGAAGTAGATAGCAGACTTAGATATCTACATTTGGAAATCTCGAAGGGAAATCTCCGCTACAGCTGTGGTTACTAATAGTAGCTCTGCTATCATTAAGCGCTTTCCTTCAGATGTACTGATAACCTAAATACAGTGTCGCTTCATACGCATTTCTGAGTTAATAGGTACTAGCTATTCAGCGTACCTGTTCATTAGTACACTGTTGATTATTGTGATGTTGGTGCTTTCCAAACTGTCCAGAAGTAGACATATTACTAAGCCTACGCCATCCGTCTATCTGTCTGTCCTACCTTCAAAGAGCTGTATGTTGGGAACCGTAATGGGTAGCCGTTGAAATATTCACAGAATATAATTATGATGGATATCTTACAATATAATAATAATTAAAAAATATGAGTCTTCCCTATACATTTAAAGAACCCTCGGAGTGCGAGTTCAACTCGCACTTGACTGTTTTTTAAAAGCTTTTATCTAACTTCACTTGTATCTAGGTACTATGTATGTATCTATGTATTTTGTCTGTCCTAATCTTGCAATTCAAATTTCGAACACTTCCCGATCGGCTGAAACTTTCAGGGTAGCTCACAACCCGATGACAATGCAATAAAACATATGAAAGAAAAAAAAAAACAACAAGAAAGAACTTGAAAACGACTTTTCAAGTCAAAAACAAAAATAGGAGCTCTTAAACCACTGATGCAAATGGCAACGTATTTCCCAAACAGATGGACCGATTTCAACGCGTTTTTTGGCAGTATCGCGCCGAATACCGTTTTTTTTATTTGTCCATATGACTACTTTTTATTATCGAAATCTACCAGACCATTATAAATATGTAGAAGTTCGGTGGTAAGGCTTTATTAGGTCCTGCAATAACACATAGGATTCATTCTATCACTACTGACGCGGGAAAAGCTACGGGGCGCAGCTAGAAATATATTTTATAAAACATGTAAACCAACATTTGGCGAAATAAATTGTCAGAATAGACAATATTTTGTTTCGATGCACAATGTGACCCAATAGATAAAGGTATGAGTTGTTTATCCAAGACTGCAGTGAATAATGGCAGGGCTATTAGACGGATAATGGCAACACCAAGACACATTTTCTCTCACGTTCCGCAGTTTGAGGTCACGATGGAGACAACAGACCAAAGCACAAGCTACGCAAATTATCGGTTGTAGGGTTACCACTAACAAACCAATAATCACAAATGCGAAAGTCACTCTGTCTGCGTGTTACATTTTCACGACAAAAAGGCTGAACCGATCGTGATGAAATTTGACTAGGAAATAGTGTGCATCATGAGAAGGATATAGGCTTTTTTGTTTTACTTTTAACCCACAAATCGATTTATGTTTTCACCCTGGAAAAAGCCCACGCGGGCAAAGGTGCAGGGCGCAGCATGTACATATATATATATATATAGTCACCTATATTATATGAAATAGAATATAGGTACCTAGATGTTTTTAATATTTTCTCGCCAGAAAAAATACTCCTACTGCACAGTTCCTTTTTATCATCGATAAATTAATTAGTGATCTTTACTGACACCAAGGAAAAGCAACGTACTTAGGCAAACAGTTAGAAAATAGGTAGGTATAATGGGCAGTCTTAAAGCAAACCCTTCCAGATAAGGTTTGGATGAATTATTGAATTAACGGGGAAGTTGGTGTCGCAATATAGAAACATAATTGAGTGAAATATATATTAATGTGGTGATTTATATGTATTTCACTTAATTATATTTAGTTCCTGTGACCAAGCAGCAAAGCAAAGTAAAACGGATAAGTTGTTCTTGGTTCACAATAACTATCTTATGGACAGACAGGCACAAGA
The DNA here is from genome assembly GCA_946251855.1 of Alsophila aescularia. Lineage (NCBI taxonomy): Eukaryota > Metazoa > Arthropoda > Insecta > Lepidoptera > Geometridae > Alsophila > Alsophila aescularia. Next base: position 13,739,851 of record OX276385.1, read on the forward strand.
CCTTTACTAATTACAATAATTGTGCAGAGATTATTTTTTTCAATGGGACATAATTTTCAAAGCAAATTCACCATTACCAACTCAAGTAAAATATATACACGAAAAAAGTGTTCTAAGGCTTTTTCATCCCCTTCAGAGCAGAACACCAGAGTCGCAAATACTAGCACGTGTCAAAGATACAGGTGTCAAAGTGACAAGTGTTGAGCTAGTCGGGTGAAGTGACAGTAACCACATGTCACTTTGACACCTATCACTTCTCCCGACCAGCTCACCAACTCACCACGCTTCCACCTTAACACCTGTCAGAACTCACCAACTTTCACCTAGTCATCTGAAACTTCTCTCAAACACCCAGACACTCACCAACTCACCAGCTGTCACTTTGACACCTGTCACTTCTCCTGACCAACCCAAAACCTCACCAACGCTCCACCTGACTTTGACACATGCTAGTCTGGCATTTTGCCACTCTTGGATTCTGCTCTGGAGGATTTTTATTCACTGGCTTTTATGGGTTGAATTCTTGAACGTATAGGGACAACCAAGTTAAGTTAATACACAGGATACACATACTTTTAAAATAAACATGTAACTTTCATTTCAAGCGGGATCTGATAGGGCTTTGTATGAAATTTCAGTTTCGTTTAATTTCAGGCTTCGTAGTTGTTCGTTCATAAGCTAAAATAAGTAATATCCAGACATCGCGCGGTGTTCGGGGCGAAATTGTACTTGTAATACATTATTATTTAACTGGAATTATCTCTAACATGGCAACTCTCCATGACTGGGTAAGATAGGTATTTGTGTCGAGAGGCAAGGACGAAAGTGTATTAACATACGCGAACAACGTCTTTACGGCAAACCGCGTGAAATCAGGTTTTATGACTACCTACCTCATCTCAATGAAAGTTGAATATTTTATTGTCATGCTCAGTCAGTAAATGTGATTTATGTACTTACCTAGACAAGAAGAGGTTAAACAAGAAGAGGTGAGGTGAATGTGAAGAGTTAAGGGTAATAATGACGAAAAAACGAGTATATATTGGCTTCTTAATAATTTATAGAACCTACAAATCGTTTTTAGAAAAGACTACACAAGAACAATTGTAAATATATCCTTATAGTGAAAAGAGCCGAACATCTTAGCCGAACTGACACTTCAGTTCATTTGCCAGAGTTATACAGCACGGCAGATAACACATAAATACAGTATCTACAGTATTTAAGTACCATTTAGCCATGAATCGTCATCGACAGACTAAAACGGTTCATATAACCACTGCAGTTATAAATGCACAGTTGGGGTAATCTAAGCATTCACATTTTCATGCGCAAACGCCGCAACACCCGCCCCGCGGCCCGCCCAGTTTTTCAGGTGCAATACCACACTGCTCGGACTACTCGTATGTAGTTTACCGAGATCGGGTTTGTGTGCGTTTGTCTGCACTTTATAAACAATTTGTTACATCGACTGTACCAATAAAACCTAATTAGACATTATAGCATTTGTATTTATCCTACACCTGCGTAAGTAGATTGACCTTCTTATTGAGATGAGTCTGTAAATGGCGGAGTGACCTTAGCACTTGTAACAAGTTGATTCTATAGAGCGATACAAGATGGAATACTTCCGCTGACTTTTTATGTTTAGCATGAATACTACTTACACGAGGGATAGCAGCCAAGTCAATGCCTTCAGCCATTTCACAGAATAAATTGTAATTTTCCTTAGGTGTTCAGAGGTACTTTTGGTACTGGAATAACAAATAGGTTACCGCGGGCACAGCTAGGGAAAGAATATGGGAATAATTTCAAATTACTTACAGCTTCTGAATTATCTGTTAGTTTTGTCATGTAAATGGTGAACACTTAATATACATTTAACTTTATTTTTTTAAATAATTTATAAGTAACTATTAAGTATTCCATGCCCCAAAGGGTTATGCTATGAACACGTCCTGTTACATAACGGCTTAGCGCTAACTAGATGCAGATAGTTTTGCAATTTAACAGGTTCCTTATCAATATAACTGCTACGCCGTTAAACGGTTAAATTCAGGTATATTAATATAACGGGTGTAAATGTGAATTTCAACGCTGTTACACCATTAACCTAGTAGGCGAATACCTATGACTGATTTGATTTATCGGTGGCGACCTGAATTTTTGATCGATTCGATTAATGTCGATTAAAAATGGTTTAACGTATCGTAAAGTAAGTGTAAGTTTGATGCCCTAGTACATCTTGAGCCATCTAGTTTCAGTGGTTGTTTTGACTATTAGTATTATAGAAACGTTATTAATCATAATCATATAATTTATTTTCTTCAAATCAATCATTTTCAAGCATCATCTTCTTCAACCATCTATGTGAAACAATAGATGTTGCAATGAAAAGGACCTGACCAAAATTTAATAGAATGCAAATCTTTGAAAACCGTAAACTTTAAGTAATATGATAGTTAATACACATGCATCATGCAATAGCTATATTTATACAGCAAAAACCTAACAATGTCGGATATGAGGCTAAATTGTCAAATAAGCAGTATTATTGAAAATATGATCCATCAGCTAGCTTTAATTCATACTTATGTCCTTTCCAAGGGTTCAGACTATCTGCATACCACATTTCATCAAGATCAGTTCAGCCGTTTTGTCGGCAAAAGATAAACAAGATAATTTTGCGAATGGGGTATAAAATTTCCTCCCGGAACTTTAAAAAAAACCCTCTTTGTGGACCTCTAGAATTCTCAATGACTAAAATAGGTCCAGTGGTTTAGGCTGTCCGTTATCTGCAGTCAGTCAGTCATGGTACTGTTTTATAGTTAGGTAAGTAGAAGATAGTATAGTATGAAGATATAGGTACATAATTATACAGTCCGTTCACTATGAAGAGACTCCTAAAGAGAAGAGTAGTGGAAAATTAGCAATAGGATCGAAATAGTCTGTACAAAGAAGATAAATTAAAAATAGGTCTAGGATACTTTAAATAAGCTATTGAACTGATATATAAAAAAAAACATCATGTCTCTCTCTTTGTCTGTTTGTTTGTTTGGATGTTTGTTAGTTTGTTTGCCTGTATATTTGTTCACGCATCACGTAAAAAATAAAGGACCGATTGCGATGCGGTGTTGCACTGTTGGATAGCTTAGGGTTCGACTTAAAAACTGGGGTACTTGGTATCTCAATCCGATGACTAGATGCCGAGCAATCGATAAAAACTATTTGACGTCCGAAGGAATTTCGATCAAATGTTGGTATATTGGTAGTTTAGGTCCATGAATAACACATATTACATTGATAGTCAGTAGTGCCAACATTGTATGAAAGGGACAAGCTATAGTGAACGGTCTGTAGTATAGTATGTAGTATAGTAAGAAGATAGTATGGAGTAAGGATTATTTATGCACTTGAGAAATTCAACTACCGCGCATTCACAAATCGAATAAAGTTGCTATTTGTCTATTACTTATTGGCCGTGATTGGCGCATATCGAAGACGTCCACCATAGACTGACACGTAGATAAATTTAATGATAAAAATCCATTTTGTACTTTGTAGTTTAGAGATTGCCAAACAAAAATAAACCATATCATACATTACTAAACTACCATGGACTTACCCAAATGTAATACACACAGATAATAAAGCTTGCAACATTCAACGAGGTGCAGTATAGATGGAAGTTTTTTTTTTTTTTTTTGTTCCGGACTAGGCAATCGTTTGACCACGATCTCACCTGATGGAAAGCGATGATGTGGTCGAAGGTGTAGCACGCTTGCCTAGTAGATACCTATTCACTCTTGACTTGAACACACCGGGGTTATAATTTACCGGAAACACTGACGAGGGCAGGGCATTCCACTCCTTTGCAGTTCTTATAATAAATGAAGAAGCGTAACGCTTCATTCTTGTGCGAGGTATTTCAACCATGAAAGGGTGGCGCTTTGCTGATCGTCTAGTCGTACGGTGATTGAAAGGTGATGGGGGAATCAGGTTGTGCAGTTCTAATGTTAATTAAAATGAGGTTCGATTTTATCATTTTCAAGAACCGTGGCAGTTTGATGGATCATACAGCTGCATATTCTGCCACAAACGGCCATACATTGCCATACAAACATAGTGCACCTGTCACTTTTCAAGGCTGCAGACGTATCACACAACTTATACGCAAACTAGATATTCTTGTCATACAATTTTGAATGAATAGAACCTAGTTATGAATTTAAAATATATTTTGGTGATTTCCCGGAATGATTTCTAATAATTTCTCAAACTTAATCAATTTTATAATATTATATATTATGTAGTTTTTTAAATATGTAGTTGTTACGGTACTTTTTTATAGGTAGTTATAGATTTTGGTCTTGGAATAACACATACGAGCGTTACTTTTCCTCGGAAATATATCCACGCGAGCCAACCCGCGGGCGCTTTTATCTATTAAATATTTAAAAAAAACCGCTGTCCATTTGTTTTTGTTACTGGAAAAGATTGGTTTCAGTGAAAACTCAATAAATTAAGTTAAGATAGTCATTTACATTTTGAGTAAATAGGTACCTGCATTTTTATTTTTATTATGTTCTTTTATTTTTACTTATTTATTCATATGTATTATTTATTCGGGACTATGGGTGGGGTCTCGTCAATAACTTAATCGTCAACATTGATTAATTTTATTACCACAAAATTGATATCAACTTTCAAATCAAAATTTACAACCTTCTATTAACACTCAAATTTACTACCCACTCTCAATCTCACCCACGAGCTGTAATAAAATGAATTAATTTTCATTAATTGATCGATCATCCTTCGATCATCTTTCGATCATCGATCGTTTATCGTCGACAATAGAGACTGTATACCTAACGATGATAGAGGTCAACGCATGTTAATGAATTGAGAATTTACGGCAAACTCGTATTGAATCGCGGATCTGCTTGAGATATTCAGAATGTTACCTGTTTGACTTGTATAAATACTTCACCAAATTATGAAACGAGTGGAATAAGAAGAATACGACCATTTACAGCTGGCAGAAACTGGATGCAGTGAGCTGAAGAACTAGCTCAGTGGAGAGGCCTATACCTACGTCCTGCAGTGGACAAGCTTAGGCTGTTGATGACTTATACCATTTACGGGTGGAATGTGTCACGCACCAAAGTCAAAGGGATTCATTGATGCTGTAACTAACCATACAATACAACTTCTATATCAAATAAATCATTTGACAAGGAAGTTTTCTAACAAATTTTAGCAGAACCTTCATCTGACAGTGCTATCTTGCTTATATTTCAGATGTTAAATAATATTATGAATCTCCAACGTCGTATGTGTGATTTATTTATTGCTTAGGACAAGTTGAGATTAGCCTCAGATTAAATATTATCTCCTATCTGAGGAACTGCCATGTCACACGGTAGATAAAATTCCCCAAATTATTGCATAAATAAAATAACCATTTATGGAAAACGTTAATCGTAATATCGTTTTTTTTAAATAATATCGCAACTATAGCCAAGCAATACTTACAGATTTACTGTCATTTTTAATACAACACAGTCTTCATAATTTGTATGTTATTCACGTATAAACATATATATATATATTAAGACGAAGTATTACGAGAGACCTTACATTATACATAACAATGCAAAGGTGTTTGCTTTGTCTGACACACGTTAGCTGCGTATAGAAAGGTATGTACGATATTAATTAACTGAAAAGCATGAAAGCTGTAATAAACGTTTTAATCACAAAAAAACCTGCTAATTATATTACTTACGGCTTATTATGACGCAAGCACGACTATAGCTACTACAACGTTTGATAACTTTAGTTTTTTTTGCATCCGGGCATAGATATACTTATCCAAAAGTAGTTTTATCATAAGGCATTTATTGCGGAATTCGTTCGACATTTCAAGTGAAGATAAGAGAGGAATCTGCCGAAATGCCGCGAAAAGATTAGATGAAATATATGTCAGGTGATTAGATAGAGATGTAAACAAACCTTTCCCGAGTACTTCTAGCATTCGTCATGCATTTCTACACATTTTGTGGTTCAGTTAACTTATAGTTACGATTGAAGACGCGTACGCGAAGTTAGTGTTTGGTATTTAATTATTCGTTTAATTTTGTGGCGTCTTATTAAATATGGAGAAAGTGCCTATACGTTAATATTTGTATTAAAGAATTTAGTAGTAAGTTAATTTTTAAGTTAATCTTTATTGAATTGTATAAAATGAATTTTATAATCATACCTCAGAGAAATTAATATAATACAGACAGATACCGAAACATACAGACTAATGTTTCGGCTTATAGTATTTCGTCACACCATAGAAATATTATATATCTAGGTATCACTCAAGAAGCCAAGAAGTAGTAATTCTTGGATTCAAGGTAAGTGTATTTTTAAATATTTATGAGCCTTCGAGACATCTAGAAATAATAGAACAAAAATATTTTACTGATTTTTGCAATAAAATATTTTAAGAATGTTCCGCACCCAGCCATTTCAAAATCCTGTTCTTACTAAAACTAACTTTTATCTCATTTTTTTGAGCCATGTTACAAAACATTCCGCAAGTTGAATTCGTAGTGTTACGTTAATAAACGCAAAAAACCTGTTCAAACCGAATCACGTCTGATTCCTGATCGATTACTTAGCTAAGTCATTGATTTCAAAATAGTAGGTACTGAATATTATACTCTTGTGATAAATAATTATTTCAATAAAATTTTAAACCTTCATAAAATGGATTGATGATCAAAAAACCCTGCAGATATTGAGATAACTTACATCAAGTGACATAAAAGCGCTCGCCCACTACCCGTTGACATCATACATAACATAACTTGCCCCACTTACTGACTGCATTTCCTCCTTTTTGTATAGAAAGTCTTCTTTCAGATAACTATCTGGTCCAAGATCCACTGAGCTTTATTTCGGCTCTTTAATGTTGTAAGAACAAACGAGCATTATATCATTGCAATCCACGTGGGATTCAAGCCTATCCTTACAGATTTATTCATTGGAAGTGACTTCAGGCCTTGAATCTGATAATATTGGCAGTTGATCAGAAATTATCAATTATAACAGAACTGAGAATTCTTGACATGTACCTAGTGCGTGCGTGAAGTGAGACAGCGTTTTACAATTAGGTTTTACTTTATGTTCTTGTTAACTTCCTAGTTTGAATGTTATAAAATTCGTGAATACTTAAATTGCGTTCAATACGACAGAAACTAATAAAATCTATATATGATTGTTGTTTGTATATCGTATGAGGTAGTGCTGGCCTCTGGTGTCAGAGGCTGCGTGAGGGTCTCTGACATGGGTTGACGACCGGTTGGTCTCGTGGCTAGTGATCCTAGGTACGTAATCAAACGGTCGCGGGTTCGAATCCTGCAAGGTGCAATCATTTGTGTGATGAGCAGAAATGTTTGTTTCCGAGTCATGGATGTTATAATATTCGTATATATGTATGTTTATCCGTTATCTAGTACCCATAGTACAGGGTATACTAGTTTGGGGCTAGGTAATTGGGTGGAATTGTCCCGAATATATTTATTTATTTTATTTATAAAAAAAAGAAAAAAAAAAAGAGAACGTGATAATATATTATGTGAAAGGCCACCGACTAAATAGGCGTAAGGAAGTCTGCGATGACGCCTAAAGTTTTATAATTTCAATAACCAAAAACCACCATTAAACCAATATTTGTTAAATGTATGGTCTACAATAAAAAATAATGAAGAATCCAAATCGGTTCGGAAATTCCGGAGATATATGAAGTAATAGACACAAAGAGTACAATTGAATTTGGAACATCCTTTTGTTTGAAGACGGCTAATTAATATGTATGTTTTTATACATCTCCCACAGTTAACGAAGAATATAAGCCCAAAACAACAATCTACTCAGTATCAACGAAAAGTGACCAAATCGTAACCCGTAGGCGTATCATTCGCAGGTTCTTGTAACAAAAACAGTAATTACAGGGTTATGACACCGGTTGAAATATTTCAAATAATTTGTGCGTGAACCTTGGACCAGTTGTTGTTGCTCTGCGTATGTCTTTGCCGAATAATTTGTTGTCTTTTGTATGGATAGCAGAATGGTCAAAACTGAATAAATATTGAATAAAATACTTATTTTCAATTAAACTTGTCTAATCTAAACTTAATTTATTTTAAACTATTAATATGTCTGTTTAAAGTTTTAGATATATTGTTTGGAAAAATATTTCTACCCTAGTGGAGCAATATGGAGGGGTATTTTGAAATTCCATCCCTATGGGGTGAATAGAGCGGCAAAGTTTGCACGGGCAAAACCACGGGGTGCACCTAGTAATATAATAATATATTAATGAAATTGAATGAATACTATTATGATCTGTGTTAATAATGTGTCAATTGCTTAGCTAAACATTAAGGATTTCGGGTGGCCTGACAGACCCAGATACCAGAGGCCAGCACTACCTCATACGACAAACAAACAGCTCAGCATTATCAGAAATTACGAGTTTTGAAATAGGATCAAACGTTTGTGTGCGCTTGCAGCCATAGTATATATGTATTATATATGTATATGCGTTAATGTTCTCATAAAAACTTAGGTTTATTATTCATTACTTTAACACAAACGTGATTCCACAGACAGAATGACATTAAAATTCAAATACCTCGTACTAAAAGCTTTTTTCTTCCAACGCTACCTCACAGATAAATTAGTTTGCAGGAATTTCACAATATCACTCTAATAACCGCATGCATGCCGTGGTCAGATGCAATAAAAATATCACATAGGTATTACAACTAACAATCTATTTCGTTACCTTCTATCATAAGCCCACGCATTGAATCGTGCGTGCAGCGATGCGTGCAGCGGCCCACCAGGTGATATTAGGTATTATAATTGTGATCAGCGTTATAAAATAGCATTTTAGGCTTTCGTATCCAAAGGGTCTGACACAGACTCGATCTTTTCGAATTTTCACTTCACGATGAGGTGAAAGATACAGACTCGATTTGCTTCACTTTTCGAATTTTCACTTCACTATGAGGTGAAAGATACAGACTCGATTTGCTTCACATTTCGATATTTCACTTCACGATGAGGTGAAAGATACAGACTCGATTTGCTTCACTTTTCTAATTTTCACTTTACGATGAGGTGAAAGATAGACTCGATTTGCTTCACTTTTCGAATTTTCACTTCACGATGAGGTGAAAGATACAGACTCGATTTGCTTCACTTTTAGAATTTTTACTAATCGATGAGGTGAAAGACTCTTACCTAGAAGTAATATACGAAGAAGAATTAAGTACCTAGAATAACTTGTTCAGAGGTAAGTTTATATTTAGTAGCTACCGAAAGCTTTATAAATATCCGTGTCCTCTCTAAAAGTCAAAATGCGCGTCCTAGCGAAAATTGTGCGAGTTTACCTTAATTTATAGACATGGAGGTCCAAAATTGAATACTGCATCTCATACTATTTCATCACTGTCTACAGTGTAAACTGTAAAATAGCCCGGACTGAAATTACCTGGGGCAAAACTTGGCTAATCGGTGATAGTTTGATTATTTGATTACAGAATTTTATTTCACAAACAGATAATTTTGCAAATTTACTATGTAACAGTCTGTTAAATTTTCTACGATAGTGAATATCTAAAAATATTGCTAAACTGACCATACAAAATACATTTCAATAGATAGACAAGTTGACACAACCTAAAATGAGGTAGTTTAGTGATACTTGAGTGACACAGACTTGGTTATTTAGTGATATCCTTTTTAGTTATTTCTAACTCTTTGTTTTATTTATTCTGTAAACCAAAAAGTTGGTTTGTAAAAAAATGCATGGTATAACAGTAATGTTAATATTAGGCTTGAAATCCATACCAAAATATAAAAGTGAAACGTTGTCTGTTTGTTTGTTTGTTTGGGGAGCTTTCACGCAATAACGGCTGGACGGATTTTGATGAAACTTAGAATAGAGATAGCTTATATCCTGGAATAAAATATAGGATACTTTTTATCTCGGAAAATTGAAAGTTTTCACGGGAAAACTGGAAAATGTTGATTACTCACTGTAAAGAACGGTTGCCATCACAGAATGGTCTGTGGTTGACATGGAAACGAAATAACAAGTCTGTCAAAAAACATCAAGAGCATGAGTGCTATACGAAGTAAATTATATATATCTATGGTGCTATACCTACTTTTGTATTGATTTTATCTTAGAAGAACAAATAATGTTTTTTTCGCGATAAACGCGCGTACGAAGTCGCGGGCGGGAAAACTAGTATTAAATAAAACAAAACAATTCTCTAAACTTTTTTTTTATGTTTGTTTTACCTATACCAGACTGCAAATAGTTTATTTATTTATTTAATTATCAAATAACATACCTTTGATATTATTATGTTTTGATATTTTTGTATATTATTATGTTTTTTATGATACATAATAATATACGGTACTGAACATTTTATTTACCATAGCACATTACAAGCATTTTACATCTTCACTTCACTTGTACAATATTTGTGTATGTATCTACGTATTTTGTCCTGGAATCTTGTAATTAAAATTTCGAGCACATCCCGTTTAGCTATCCGGCTGGAACTTTCAGGGTAGCTCACGAAACGATGACAAAGCAATTAAAAAAACATTAATTAAATAATGGTCGTAAAAACGTTTTTATATTTTATTTTTTTAAATTAAACTTATTTTGTGTTATTCCTAATCCGAAAAGAAACAAAGTTCCTGTAGGACGTTAATTGTGAACAAAACTATGCGTTTACCAGCAAGAAATGAGACACTGAGGTAACCAAGTTCAAGTGACATTGTACTTAAACTACTTATGTATAGATTTGTCTTTCATTAACCCGATATTCAAAACACGGACTACTAAAGCTATACCTTTACCGTTCAGAAAAACGGTGCTTAAGAATCTAGGATCTAAACGACATTAGCATAGCTTCTATTCCAGTACGTTGACCTGTAATGTGATTTTAATCCTGTACAGAGTAGCTTTTCCACTCGTCCGGTATGTTTACATCGTTAACAACTTATCTGGGGTCAATGCACTGAGATAAGCTGTACTTACTTGTTTAACACTTGGTACTGCTAGGGTTGGTAACTGACCCAGTCTTGTACGTGAGATTTGATATGAGAAATGTGAAAGCAGGGTAAAGAATAAGTACAGTTCGTTATAATAATATTATTACGAACTTATTATAATATTTTAAATGATAAAACAGTTAATAAATTCTTAAGAAAATCTTCGAGGTGGCAATATACTTTTTACAATCTTTCCTCACCGTGTTAGTATGTTATCTTGAGATGTAATATGTTGTTTAGGTCAAACCTTGTACGCTTATTACTTATGGACGACTTCTTAAACCTCTATCTCTTTTTTGTTGTGGAACCTTTTTTAGTTGAAATTTTCATCTTAATAGAGACAATTAGAAAAGTGGTTTTTGAACACATTCTTAGCTAAGACATTTTAAAAGATTAAGAGATAAAGATTATTTTAATTCAAGGCTAGATTGTAGGTAATATAAATAGGGAAAATAAATAAGAATAAAGTTTTTTTTTTAAATGAATTTTTGTATGCTATAGAATGACCAGATGACAATGCAATATTTTGGCACCGATGATGCATTCAAGAGTGATAGATAGTACGCAAGGTTATGTATTTTTGCTCAATTTTCTCAGCCAAAGCGACTACTTTATAAACGGCTTTTTTAAAAGCATTAAAACAAATTGTATTTTTAAAAAAATATGTGGAACAAAGTGCACTATCGATTTTGCTTCTAAGTTTTTTTTTGTTTATTGTCTGGGCTGGCCTCTGGTGTCAGGTTAGTCAGGCCGCCCGAGGGCCTCTGACATAGCTAAACGACTGCTATTAATAAAAAAAAGCAGGCACCGTCAGCTTAACGTACCCAACGAAGCACGGAATTATGGAAAACCGCATATTACTCAGAAAAGTCATCATTGGTGCGGAGCCGTTATGTATAATCTGATTAGACAGATCATATCCTTAAATATCTGAATCTAGGAAAGCAGAAACTTAAGAATCATCTATGACTATGGTTCAAAAATTCACCTTAATTACCTTTAAATATTTTAGAAAACAAGACGAAGACTTGAAAGGAGGCAACCCTAGACTTGAGCCTAGGTAAAAGTTGTAGCAAAATGAAATCAAGCTGCGCTTAGGATAGGATAGATCGGAATGCTGTTCAATTAAAGGTTATGGGAAAATAGTTACTGAAACACGATGTTCAAGAAGACACTTTACTTAAGAATAAGCTAAGATATCCGCTACTTACCCGTGGTACTACCGATGGTACTAGTAATCTGTGTAGTAGTACCAACGTAGTTTTTTCCCGTGGTACTACTACACATTACCAAAAGTATTAAAATAGAATCTTTGTTGGTGAAGTTTATAAGTTTACTTAAATATACATATAATATTAGTGGCATATTATGCAAATTAACTGTATTAGGTGCTATTAAATCATTTTAATTTCATGCTAAATATGTAAACGTGTTTCTATCTCTCTATATCAGCCTATATCAACCTACTGCTGGGTTTAGGCCTCTTCAAGTGCTCGCCACTAGTCTAGTTCTTGCGATAAACTACCGCCACCATGATGCTGGATGCTCCTTGGGCAGGTGGTCTGTTTCTTAATCGAAGCCTTTCTCTTTCTTGGTCATCATTTCAACTCCTGCCCTAATTCATGTGCCGCCCTCTCGGCTCGTCAAATGTTCTGCCCGCCCCACACCAACTTCAGCTTCAGATTTCAACCATGGGCACCCAGACCCACTACAGCTTTGTGATCCGTAGATTTCAACACGGGCATAGAATAAATAATATTACAAGACATGGGTTTCGGTCCAAGCACGAGATTAATGCAGCATGGCACACTCCATAGCGTGTTGGATTTGTAGATAAAAAGATTCCTGTTTTTATTACTCGCCCTTTGGACGTAGTCTTTGTATTGAATACTCTGAAGATTCTTCTAATCCATTTTTAACTTTTTGTTTCAGATTGAAGACAACACAAGAATAGTTAGCCGGATAAAGGTATGTTTTTGTATCCTACAACTTTTGGTGAGCTAGGTTAATAACATTTCCAGAACTTCTGAATTACAGCATAGAACAGGACTAAAATAATGATTTTAAATTAAAAAAACATAAAACGATGGCCAAAATGCTGCCGTCGCTACCTCGTTGAATAGCTAGACAAAATTGTCAACGAAGGTTTTGTCTCTGAATTGATTACTGTATAGCTTTTGATTTAAATTACTTCCCATGCTAGATGATCTTTGACAATGATTTGACGGCACTATTAGTATGCGACTTTGTATCTTCTATCTATACTTATAATAAAGCAATAAGAACGAAAAAGTCTGTACATAAAAAATGAATGGTCTGGAACTAAAAATAAGCTACATTTTTAAAAGTCGTGTCTGTCTGCTAGTTTTTCTTTTTTTTTGTTCGCGCATCACGTAAAAACTGCTGAACCGATTGCGATGCGGTTTTCACTATTCGATAGTTTAGGGTTTGACTTTAAAACTGGGGTCCTTGGATTTCAATCAGATGAGTAGAAGCCGAGCAATCGATAAAAACATTTAGACGGCTGAAGAAATGTTGATCAAATGTTAGTATATTGGTATTTTAGGTCCTGGAATAGCACATATAGTACTTAAATTCTTACCTATAGAAATGACCACGCGTGCGAAGCCGCGGGTACAGCTAGTAAGTAATAAAAAACACTTCTACTGTGCCACTACAGCAAATGTAGCATGGTTTACGCCTTACGGGATTACGCTACGAGTACAGTGGCATTGCAGGTTAATTAGTACCTAATAGATATGCCGCAATCTACCAGATTCAGAAGTAGGTAGAAAGTCGTGACCCAGCGATCCATTTCGAGGAGGAGTCCACCACCACGGCAACGCCCATGCACACTTTGACCCTGAGGCCAATCACCCACGCAGCCAACCAACTTAATCGATTACAATTTAATCAGGCACTAGTTGAAACAGTGCCTCGCAAGTCAAAAGCCTAGCAGTAAAGGAAATGACGCCATAAGTGCTTCCGTCGGCGGAAGTTAGAACATTTAATTTGTCGGTAACGTATTGTATTATGTTAGGTGTTATGTCATAACGCGAAAATAGTGTGAACTCTGTGGACTTTCAGTTTTGCCACTTCAATAATGAGATGAAGCAGTCTAGGAAATGTGAAAAAAACTACGAGGCGAGCAAAGTTCGTGCAAGACTTTGAAGAAGAAAGAAGAAGAACAAAAAACATTTATTCAACACACACATTACAAAAAATATAGATAAAAACATACATAATATGTGCTTAAGAGTGTGTTGAAAGGGGCTTATAATCAGCACAAATGCCCAGTGCAACAACTAGATGCTGGTTTTCATATAAATCCCGCGGGTGATGTAAAAATCGTGCGAAAAATGAATACAATACAATATACATAGTTCATAAGACCTGTATATATATATATATATATACTTTGCAATGCAAAGCTAGATGGTCTGCAATGGCTAGGGTATTAGGTAGCGTTTACCATCAGGTAAATGACCTGCTAGTATAGTCACTCAATTTCCTAATCGGAATCCCGCAGATAGGCACGGAAAAACGACGACGTTGAATGACGTTTTTGTCCGACTAATTAAAGTTCATGGGTATCTATGATGTATAGGAAGACATACAGCCGTGCAGTTACAGATCTGCCTAAACAGCAGATCAGTTAATAGACAGACCATATAAGTCGCAAATCTACAATTTTCGTTTCAGAACAACTCAAATAATAATTTCTAATTCGCTGACATTTCCTTCAAATATATGTAAAACCAAATTACGCATGAACCTAGCATATCGTCTAGATTTAGATGTGGTTTATTAGTGTCATAAGCAAATCACACGTAAAGGAACTGATCAATTCAGTTTCAATGATTGTATGCAAATAAATGTAAATATTAAATTATCACAATAAACATGACATGACCATACAAGAATGTAGTCAAGCTTGCCTGCCACCTGCCAGTTTGGCTGTGTGTGAGTCAAAGTGTTTTGCGCAAGTGTTTAGTGGCTTGATCGTTGGGAGTGCCATGGTCGTTGATGATATCATTTGATAATTTCACTTTTTTGCCAACTATGGTATTTTTCCCATACATGCTCTGAAATTTTTGCAACATACCCGTTCCTTTCGTAGAAAATTTTACTGCAAATAGTGCTTTGTAAGCGATTCCTTTGACACTACCTGCAATGTTTAATATTTGCTGGTAATGTTAAAAATTTACTTTAATTTTTTTATAGGTAACTAGCTGTACCCGCGGCTTCGCACGCGTGGTTTTTTCTTTAGGTTCAAAGTACCAAAATGTGCTATTCAAGGACCAATATACATTTTTTATACATTTGATAAAAAAATCTTTAGCCGTCTATAATACTTTTTTCAATTGCTCGGCTTCTAACTCGCCAGATTGAGATACCAATTACACCAGTTTTAAAATCAAACCTTAAGCTATCTAACAATGAAAACCGCATTGCAATCGGTCCAATACTTTTTACGTGATGCGTGAACAAAAAACATGCAGACAAACAGACAGAGCGACTTTTTTTATATATTCTTGTTCAATACCCTTTTTAAGCACCCCAGAGCATTTTTTTATTTATCTTATTTTTACAGCCTTTTTCCTACCTATTGCTTTATTATAAGTATAGATATATGACTGTGTCAATGTGCATCAAAAAACCCGTCTAGTAGTTTTAGCGTGATACGTGTTCTTTTTAATAACTTTCTAACCCAATATTGTGGAAACCCTTTAAATTTTCGGGATGAAAAGTATACAATGGCCCTACCTCGTAGTATGAACTCAAATCATTAAGTTTCATTTGACTTCATTCAGTAGATTCTGTGCGATGTGCGGTCAAAATACGGACAAACAGACAGTCAGACAGACAATAATAGAAAGTAAAACAGTTTAGACTTCAGTATCGAATATAGAGTAACCTCCAAAAAATATATCACAATATCTTTAATGAACCGAATTTGAACCCATATCCCGAAGGAAACTTTTATTTTTTCGGGACAAAAGTATTCATAATTTTCACCCATCTTATAAACTATGTCTGTGCTAAGTTGCATCAACATCCGTCCAATAGTTTCAGCGTGCTACGTGTTCTTTTAAATAATTTTCCACCCCTAACCTGCCGGAAATGAGGAAATCCGTAGAAGAACGAAGGTTACCGACATAGCTCTCAGAGTTTGCAAGTTAAAGTGGCAATAGGCAGGCCATATAGTTCGCAGAAACGACAACCGCTGGGGAATATAGGTTCTTGAATGGCGACCACGAACAAGCAAGCGAAGTGTGGGGAGACCCCCCACACGATGGACCGACGTCATTGTAGCCTTCGCAGGAAGTTGGTGGATGGAGGTGGCACAGGATCGCTCGTCATGGCGCTTTTTGGGAGAGGCCTATGTTCAACAGTGGACTTCTAAAAGCTGATATGATGATGATGATGATGATGATGAACATGCCGGAACTCTTTAATATTTCGGGATGAAAAGTATCCATTGTCCTACCTCAATGTATGAATTCAAATCATACCAAATTTCATTTGAATTCAGTGAGTATTTTCAGCGTGATGCACTGCCAAGGTACAGACAGACAGATCGACAGACAAAAAGACAGACAAACAGACAAAAAATACAGTTTTGGCTTCAGTACTGAACATAGAACAGCTTCCAAAAAAATTTACACAATGTCTTCAATTTACAGAATTTGGGACATTATCCCGCAGGAACTCATTATTTTTCCGGGATAAAAATTATCCTCAATTTTGACCCATTATATAAACTATGACTGTGCCAAGTTTCAACAAAATCCGTCCAGTAGTTTTAGCGTGATACGTGTTCTTTAAAATAAGTTTCAACGCCTATCCTGCAGGAACTCTTCAATTTTTCGGGATGAAAAGTATCCAGTGTCCTACCTCGATGTATGAACTCAAATCATAACAAGTTTCAGGCGTGATGCCTAGCCAAGATACAGACAGACAGACAGACAGACAAAAATTAAAAAAGTACAGTTTTGGCTTCAGTGTCGAATGTAGAGTACCCCCCTCCAAAAGAAAATTTCAAAATATCTTCATTTTGACCCGTTACAGTTTTATTATAAGAATAGATAGATATAGATGCTGTTGGTCTATAACTGACCTGTACAGCGTCACCGGGCGGGCGGTGGGGCGGGCGCAAAAGCGCTCCGCCGCAAAGCCAATCTATACGATTGTGAAGTTAGGCTCTGTGAATGATTGCGCAGGTACTGCTGTGGGGATAAAACAGCATAAAGTAAGATCTAGATAGAATATGATAAAAACGTAAGCGAGTGAGCGAGGCAGTTATTCAATGCTGTCTTCACATACAACATTCGGATTGCGCCTGAAAAATAGCAGTTTGCGCAGCGATTAGTAGACAACTTCCGAGACACATACTTCCGCTGCGAATACTGTACATACATTGGTCATCCATACCAACATATAAAATTGAAACGTTGTCTGTTTGTTTGTTTGTTGGTTTGTTCGTTTGAGGAGCTTTCACGCGATAATGTCTGGACGGATTTTGATAAAACTTGAAATGGAGATAGCTTATACCCTGGAATAAAACATAGGATACTTTTTATCCCGGAAAATTGAAAGTTTCGACGGGAAAATTGGAAAAACTGGAAAAATGTTGATTACTCGCTGTAAGAAACGGTTGCCATGGAAACGAAATAACAAGTATATCAAAAATATCAAGAGTTATACCTACTTTTTCGCGATAAACAGTAGTCCACGCGGCCGAAGTCGCGGGCGGAAAAACTAGTATTTCATATACCTAGTAGTCCGTTATTGTATTGTGATGGTGTTCCTTACTTTAACACAAATACTAAGAATATGTGCGACAAATCTTATTTGCTTTTACATATTTCCATTTTATCTGATAGAAAGCGACTTGATCGATGCCCGTCGCATGCGCAACTCACTGATTAACCTGATGTTTACACGTTACATGCACAAAGGAACAATAAAAACTAGCAATTGAATAGCTATGTTAATAGAGTCACAAGTTACACACCGTAATTGTTGAGTTTTCCGCGCGGTTTCCGACTTTCGTTTTAGTAAAAACTGCAAAATACGGTGATGCTGTGTGCGGCAGTGAATGAGCATTGTATAATGGATAATGAAGCGATATTATAAGAAACGGGGGATCCTAGAGTGCGCCGCACTGCTTCTTGCGTCTTGTTGACACAAAACTCATTTTAATTTCTTTAAAACAAGAGTACGCAACAGTCGTTCCTTGCGTAATGAATCCCGACCCGTAATTGCCTCTTGGCCATAAATTCTGAAAGTTTCCGCAAAACACCTTTCCGAGAAAGCCCATTGTGACAGGCCAGTGATAATCTTAATTTATTTTTTACCTGACTACAGCAAAACAAGGGAAGGTTAATGAATTTAACAGTCTATGTATGTATGTATGTATGTATGTGGTTATGTGGATGTTCCACCAAAGCGTCGCTCCTATTGGTTCGATTTTGACAAGCGAGGTGTCAATCGAATCGTATTCAGGTATAATAGGCTATTTATGTTTTACCTGACTACTGCGAGGCAAAGAAAGAGTTATACACATAACTCTTTCTTCAAACTAAAAACTTGGTCCAATTTTGACAAGCGAGGTATCAATCGATTTGTCTTCATCGCTAGAGTGTACAGGCTATTTTTAACCCGACCGTAGTCGGGATTTAGTTTTTGAACTTATTAGATTACAAGCTGTCCCGCCCGCGACTACGTCCGCGCGGTCTACAGTTTATCGCGTAAAAAGCATCCTACATTCTTCTAGGATATTAAAAAACAATGCAAAAGTAGGTACAGAACCAATGCCTTGATGTTTTTTGACGGACTTGTTATTTCGTTTCCATGACAACCGTTCCTTACAGCGAGTAATCAACATTTTCCAGTTTTCCCGTGGAAACTTACAATTTTCCGTGATTAAAGTGTCTTATGTTTTATTCCAGGGTATAAACTACCTCCATTCAAAATTTCATCAAAATCAGTCCAGCCGTTATCGCGTGAAATCTCCCCAAACAAACAAACAAACAGACAACGTTTCACTTTTATATATTGGTATGGATTAAAGAATTCATAAGTACCGTCCTAACTGTTACGAGTGTGTCGAATAAACGTATAATGAATGTCTCGGTACTTTGCTAAAATAATCTTGCAGTCATAAAGATGTCTGTGGGTTCTGCGCTTTTGAGTGTGTTAAATTTATAATTTCGATTAATATTCAACTTATTTTGTTTTTTACTTAATCGCGGATGAAGAAACCTATTGTACCTATTATATGTACAGAATTCATGAGTTACCTACAATGTAACATCATAAGTACATCGTGATCAAGATTAGATCAATATTATTTTTGTCACTAACATATCCTTCCACGTATTTATTTAAATCATTTCAAACTTTCTAAGCATCTAATCGTGCCGGTGTTCATTCACACGATCCTCACAAGGTAAAGGCGTGGCCACACGAACAATACGCCATTACGGCTGTATAGCGGACGGAAGGCTCGCTACAATAACCGGCTATTTATATTATGTTTTTGTTTTTTTTTTCAGCCTGGCTTAGGTGTGGTTTAATCGTAGGAGTTCTGGGTCACGTTTTTTTAAATTATAATACAAACTCCTTTGATAATAATGTGGATTGTTGAACAGCATTAACATCTTGAAATGTTTTGATACAGTTTTTATAATGAAGTAGCTTTCCCGCCCGCGACTTATCGCGAAAAAAAAGCATCCTATGTTCTTCTAGGATACTTAAAACCAATGCAAAAGTAGGTATAGCACCAACGCTCTTGATTTTTTTGACATACTTGTTATTTTGTTTCCATGGTAACCGTTCCTTACAGCGAGTAATCAACATTTTCCAGTTTTCCCGTGGAAACTTACACAATGAAGAGATTCTCTTATCCACAAAGTTTTTTCTGCGTATGTTTACTAATAAGAATAGTCATATCCGGGAATTTTGAACTGGTTTAAATGTTTTTATTATTAGAAATAGTCACATTTCAATGTAGTTCCTTAAATATTTTTTACAAAATATGTTGCATAGTTTTAGAAAATTCATGTTCTACTTGTGTTATACTCCGTTTTCCCGTGATTTATAGCTTATTTGCATAATAATATTTTTATTTTCTTAGGAAAACTTTCATGTTAGCCCACATGCATTAATTAAAATTGGTTTGGGAGTTTTTTTCTAGTAAATCCATTTAGTTTATTTTGGTTTGATCATTTACAACTAAATATATTGCATCCCTGGATATTAATGAAATTACCAATAACACTAAGCCCGTCACATTACGTCACAGCTGTAACTGTGTACCGACACAGATTAGCCGATAGTCACAAGTAACGGTAGCGCCTCCGCCTGTCGTTAACGGTGACCATCACCGCGTACCACTGACGCCCGATTTGGCGGATCTTGGTTACCTAATTACTGTATAAAGTGTCGCTTGCCTGGATCAAAAATAAATGGAACACTTGAATCGACTTGACAGGAGCTCACGTGATCCCTGAAGTGGTTGCTTGTGAACATGGAATTTTAAAAACTTAGGTGTTCAGTTACCAAGGATCACATTTTCAAAGAAGCAGTTAATTTAGATTAAAGAACTAATCTAATAACCACGTTGTTATAAAATAGACACCCTTTTTCGTTATTAAAATGCTTGTCGTCGTGTTGTGAGCGAGCCTTAAATTTTAGTTGCAAAATTCACCCGGAATGAAAAGCAGACAGACAGTTAGTAAAAACGCGGTAAAATTGTAGTGGCACGTAACATCGTATTATCAAAATTCACCCCACCTTTTATACTTCTACCTAAATTTAAATCACATTCTTCTTACCGAGGAATTCTTAATGGTGCGACAAAAGCGGCAGTAAGAGCAACTTAAAAAAGTGCAAGTCTTAAGTTGATACTCTTACCAACTTCGGTTAATCCCTATCAATGCCTCTATCTCTTTTGCGACATAAATTACTGGCCAAATATATTGACAATAACAAAAAATACAATGCATGGAAGCTTCCATACATAATTTAAAATACGCCGTTACTTGAGGTAACAATATCATTGCAAGCAGAATTTAAATCAGCTTAAAACTCCCAAACAAATACCTAACTGTAAAATGACTTAAAAGTCCTGAAAGGAGCAGGCGTGTGACCTTAAAATTTAACAAACATCTATGTTCTCGTATATTATGGATTTCGTAATGCACGGTTGAATGTTATGATATAAGGAAAACTTTACATACTAAACAATAGGAGAATGATTCGTCTTACACAATATTTTTGAAAAACGTTACAAATTACCATAACAAAGATGTACTTACAGTTTTAAATTCCCAGAATTAACTTGTCAGTATTTTACTTGCAGTTTAATAAATTAAAATTGTTTTTTGAATCTAATAACGACTTCATATTGATGTACTAAAAGCTACTTATCCATTTTTTACCTTTCAAATAATAAGAACCATCCAGTTTAGTTCACAAATCCCGGAGGTATATTAACATGCACAAAAACAGTTTTTTTTATTGTGGACTTGGCAATAGTTTGATCACGATCTCACCTGATGGAAAGCGATGACGTGGTCGGAGTTGTAGTACGCTTGCCTAGTAAATACCTATTCACTCTTGAATTGAACACTCCTGGGTGATATTTTACTGCAAAAACTGTCGAGGGCAGGGAATTCCACTCCTTTGCAGTTCTTAATGAATGAAGAAGCGTAACGCTTCGTTCTTGTGCGAGGTATTTCAACCATAAAAGGGTGGCGCTTTGCCGATCTTCTAGTCATACGGTGATGGAATGGTGATGAGGGAATCAGATTGTGCAGTTCTCGTGCACACTCTCCATAGTGCAATCTGTAGAATGCCGTCAGGATTGCGACCTCACGTCGATGCGCCAGTCATTAAAGCTTACTCTTTACCAGAGTGTCATCTCCAAAGAGCCTCATAGCATGACTCTCAATTGAATCCAAAGCCTCGAGCTGATACTTGGCAGAACCGTCCCAGAGGTGGCAGCAGTACTCCATACAAGATCGGACCTGTGCTTGATAAAGATTCAAACGCAGTCCCGGCGTGAAGTACCGCCTAACCTTAGACAAAATACAACGTTTCTTTGCACCTTGGCTTTGGATACAATGTAAGACCCAAAATTCAGGTTCGATGTGAGTTCAACATCCAAAAGCTCCAGATGGTTGCCTATTAGTATTTTTACACTACGGAAAATGGAGATCGGGTTTGAGGTCTCTTTTTAGCAGAGAACAAACATGCCTGCGGTTTAGTAGCATTAAATTGTTTCTAAAATGGTTTCTGGCTAAAAAAAAAACACAATTTAGAAAAGAAAAAAAGCGATGAATTTTGAGATTGACTTTTTTTTTAAATCTTTTTAGATTTTGATGGATATGAAGTATTTGAAGCTTTTGAATCAAATTTGGCCATAAATCCTAAGATTTTGAGCTTTTTAAGCGTTTGAATCAAATTTGACCAAAAGTCCTAAGGTATTTGAGCTTCTGAAGCTTTTTTAAAATGAAAGGAATCAAAGAGGTATTATTAGTATTTACTTCTGAAGATGCTCACAAGGGTATATGACAAAAAATAATATACAAATAAATGAAAAAACAAAAAACGTAATGTCTTTTGTTTTTTTTTTAAGATTGCACGCGGGCAAGTCATGGGGCGCAGCTAGCTTAGAATAAGTCGGCATTGCAAAAGCAGCAATCCTAGCCCAAGAGAACGTCCACGTTGAAGACCCACCGTATACACCATCTGTAAACCACGAATACTCTACAAGAATGCCCGACTGAGAATAATCTTTCCTTGCCACAATTTCTAACATATTTCTGTTACCTTTAAAATTCTTATAATACAAAAAAGTGCTTCCCTCGCCATGCGAAGCGGGTCCTAATGAGCGTATAGAGCCGCTACTTTGCGACCGTTAGCCCGTCGCGCGCGTGGGTCAGCCATAACAATGCGGTGCCGCGGCCGCTGTGATTATACCTCAGAACGTGGCTCTAGGCTCTTTAATTACCTAAGTATGATAGGCTAGGCTCGCAGGGTAGGTCGGACAAGGTAATCCACAGCAGTATAAAGACTATATGCCTGCAAGTACCCCAGCAGTTGCAAAAAAAAAACGGTTTTACGGAACAATAAAAGCGCGTACCAATACATAGGTACCTAATCAGTTGTAACCTTGGTTGAACCATAACTTTATCCTTGGTGTACTACGTGAGATCTTATCTTACCGTATAATTTGTCAAAGCTTAGCATTATCGATGTGTGAAACTAGACTTACCTTTCTAATCATTGTTTGTAATTTGAAACTTAGGTACACGTCTTAAAAATTAAATCTGATTTATTATTACGTGAAAACCTGTACGTGTAATTTGATAACCTGAAAAAACTATGGATAGTTGATCACTGCATCGAGCGGAAAGTGACTTATTGCTGCAGCGAGTGTTAGATTCGAGCCCGAGCTTTAGCAAGGGCGAAAAAAACCCTTGTGCACCAAGGAGTCACTAGAGCGTGAGTCAGTATAATCTGCTTTTCTTTTCACTACAAAGTAATATCATAATTTATTGTCCACCTAAAACGAAAGTAGAGTTTGACTTTTAAATTCGCGCCAATTTCGTCGCGCTCATCTATATAAAAACAGTACTCTATTTTTAAATCTCTATTGGACCACAGACTTATATTAGAAGACTGTGTATTGCACGAATTGATTCAATATGAAACAAATAAATCCTTTTTGTACACTCTACTAAGTTGAAAAAATAAAAACAGAACTGGGATACAGCTGAAAATTTAAAAAACTGCAGGTAATGGAGTTCCATACTTACTTTCGGCACTGTTGACATGATGAGCAGTAATAAGGTGTTATTTTGCTTACGTTATAAGTGAACAATTACAATATTACTGTGTAGTGGGAAGAAAAATATATCTTGAATTTTATGAGATCATTCTTTCTTTATTTTATTTTGACTTTATTGTGGTAGGTAAGCAACAATAGACGTCTTCTCTCTGCACTCTTGTCCTATAGAGGATTCGACAAAATGCTTGCTAGTAACGTATTGACAAATTATATGGTATTTGTATTATGTACTTATTTACTGAAATCCGATATTAGTGTCGAAAAGAACCTTTGATTAGTAAGATCACAAAGATCTATAAAAAGTTTGAAATTTAAATAACAACGAATCGGAGTTTCATTCATGCGGTGAGTATAATCTCCCTAATTTCCATTTAGATTTATCAAATTATCTCCATTATTCGACCATTATCCGATTCTAAAAATCAATTATTCGATTTGTTGCCAACAAACCGAGAAAGATAAGACTGGTGGCGAACTCACTCAAGCAGTCAACGTGATTGTTAGGTTAGAATTTGTTCCCGCTGTGTTGTAAGAAAACTATTTTTACTTGTACCTCGACTTTGTACTACTGACTTATGTATTTTCTTCTAGATCTCTATGTTAGTGGCTAATATCGTCTCTAGTAGTATATTTTTTTCTAACAAGTAGTAGTAGTAGGTAAATACTTTTTTATTCAATTGAGTGACGTGACTACAAGTCTCTCGTAATCAAGGTCCTTATGTCAATAATATGCATCACCTAGGTGTATTATGTTCCCACCGGACTTTTACGGGAGGTGCAGTGCGATAGACATGTTTTTGAATATAGAATCTTTGGAAGTTAGAAACTAGACGACAAAATATTGAAGTCAACTTTTGATTTATTCAACTATACAACTTCAAACCCGGATGACTTGTTGCCGCCCCGACATTTCGACACAGTGGAAACGAACTCTACCTATTCAAGCAACTCCACCAGACAAAGTTAAAAGTATTATTGTTTGTTACCGAAGCCTGGTGAAAGTCGAATGGTTTGGCGATTGTTAATTACACAACGTCACTCTAGGGCTAATTACGTAAGTGCCTTTTTGCCAATCCTATTGGGAAAGCGCTGATGGAAGAAAAAAGGAATTGTGGCGATTACAACTGTTTTTTTTGTTTCTGTTGAAAAACGAAAAACTAACACTAATTTTGCAAAGAACCTATCAAATTATCAAATTATCTCCATTTGAAAACAGTCCGTGCTTTAGTATCTGAGTAATTAAAAAAGTATTACAATAAAAACCTACCTATCTGTCTGCAAACTCGGCCCTTGGATTTTCGTACGTCGAAGACAAAAAATGTTGCGTCTCTATCTGCTATTTTCCATACTATTCATTAAATCTTGTACTTCAAAATTCGGCTCAGCTCATAGAATTTCAAGAATAATAATTATACCGTAGAAATATCTGGTTGGCCAGTAAAAATAAAACTGGCAGGAAAATATGGTATAAAATTACACACTCTCGAACTTGAGAACCACGCGGCGGAGCTTCCGTGGAGGTGGAAAGACAAGCTGAATAAAGCCCAATCAATACAAGGCACGGAAACTATAGCACTCACCGAGAGGATCCAAAAAGTTCAAGTGTTGCGCAGAGAGGAATGCAGTGAGCTGTGCTCTCTACGTGACCATAAGCAGAACGAACGTAGAGGGCGAACCGACCACCTCAGCACTATATTGTTGACATCAGGTGACACTGAGGTCAATAATGGATGCACCGGGCACAAGATCGCCGGGTGTGACACGAAGCTCATATTCAATAGTAGATCATGAAAATGCCTCTTCTGATGATGATGATAATTATAGCTATCAAAATCACGCAATCTATGATTAATCGGCCGTTAAATCTTTTGAGGGATTGGAACCTCAAGTCAGGTCCCAAACCCTCAGTCAAATTTTTGTAGTTTTGTGTAATTTGTGTTGCTAGTTTTTAATAAAATAAAATCTAGTCAACATGTATTTTAATACCGAGTTCATAATATGAAGTAAAATATTTATTTCCTGCATGACATGTGTTGATAATTCCTTGGACAATTCAGTAGTTTTCTACAAAATCCTGCACAAATAATGCTATGTTGTGTAGCTCTGTACAGTGTACCTGCCACAGTAACATATAGCACAGTCAGGAACATATTTAACTTATCATTTATCGTTTTTTTTAATTATCTTTTTATCTAAATCTCGGCTTGTTAAAGTTTCATCAAAGAGTGAAAATAAAGAGGAAAGGGAAAAAACTATCTTGAGATAGGTTCCAAGCCCTCTCAGATTTAACGGCCGACTAAGCATTTTGAACGTAGTTTTGTTATACCGTTGACCGTTATTTCCGTTTTCCTTTTTTTCATTAATTGGCGCTTAAATTCACAGGCATGTTAAATTTTAAGTAATGATTTGAGTAGCGATTCTGTATGCCATTCTGGAAGATAACAGGGTCTCAAAATATTTGATGAATAAATATTTAGGATCTTACGAGTAAATATCAATCAATTACATTCGAGAGTATTTTGCTGTAAGAAGTTCATATCTACTTTCTATTTTTAGCAGGTAAAACTGCAGATAGGTAGGTTAATAGGATTTATCTGAAGTTTAAACTTGGCTCTTTTGAAAATACACCTGCTTTAGGTCACAGCCTGGCAGGAGATGACACAATATTGACTGGAGTGGCCTCTGTGTGCTGTTATCGGAAGCTAGCTCTCATTTGGGGTCAACATTCTATTTTTAAAAGTAGAGATAGTGTGGTTATGTAAGTGTATATAAGTACTACTTACGGTTGCCTAAAACACCTACATAATATATTATTATGAAATTTGTAGTTTACTTGGTGTCATCATGAGTCCATTTGACTTTTCGGAATGTTAGCGAATACGTAATTGTCAAATTGAGATGGTGCCATGCAAAAACTAATTTGGTCCATTGTTTAATATTATTTTTATAATATTTTTTACTCACGGTACTCCGTCAAACTAAATATTTGAAAACTTCAATAGGTTCTTGAAGAAACGTTATTATTTGTTATTATGACTGGATACGAAATCGTTTTGATGTTTTAATTAATTATTTATTGTATTGTGTTGACGTATTTTGTATATGTATAAAAGATATAGAACATGCATTATTATACCTATTATGAGATTGACGTAAGTAAGCCAACAAATTATAATAATATTTTAATATGCTATATTATTCACTAGCTTTCAAACTTAGTACCACACTTTTAGTGTCTGCTTGTTCGAGAATCGCGTTTATAGCTACTGGACCGATTGCGATGAGATTTTCACTGATGAACAGCTTAAAACTGATGTACTTGGTATCTCAATCCGATGCGTAGGAGCCAGGCAATTTAATAAAAACGATATTAATTTTAAAAGTGTGGTTTTAAGTTTTGATGGCCAGTGTATTAATCCTTCGCGTTCCACGAGTGACGATCGGCGCATAAATTATTTAATTGTCTTTATATTATTTAAAAAAATTGTGGATTTTTAAGTATACATATAATCATAACTCATAACATAACTTTGTACTTACTATTTATTGAGTGCTTACATTATTTTTTGGTGGTTTTGATTAAAGGTTTAATTCATGTACTTAATGTACACAGCTAAATGTTAACAACTTTATGCAAACTATAGTCCATGTTGTTTGTCGTATGAGGTAGTGCTGCCCTCTGATTTCAGAGTTTATCAAGCCGCCCGAGGGCCTCTGACATGCCAAACAATGGCCCATAAAATATATCCTAACATTTGAAAATAGCAAGATTAATAATTTTGTAGCAATTACATTTACATTGTATTTACAGAAATTGGAATAAATAAATAAAACTTTTTATTAACGCAAAAGACTGCCCCAGATTTCTAGTTCCGATAAAATCCACTGGACGCTCTAAAATTTATCAACAACTTAAACTCCAATTTACTTATGTTTTTTAAACTATTCAGGTTACCATCTCTTTAGACAGTTTTTAGGGTTCCATGTTTAGTATATATTTGATTAGCAAAGTTGCTCTCCTCAGAAAATAAATTTTACTGACTTATCCTCTCAGTTAAAGTTATTAAGACACAACTCATTATTTTTATTTAAAACTTGTATCTGAAATTTTTTAATTAATTCAGCCGTATAAAGGGTAAAAAAACAATGGTGCAACTGAAAAAAAAAAACATATTTTAATTTATTTCAACACACTATCTAAAAAAAAAGTATAATTCCAAATATTTGGAATCTCGCGAACACAAAATAGACATAATTTTACACAATGTAATCTGGAACCCTCAATGAACGAGTTCGACTCTCATTTGTTTTTTTATATATGATTAAGTAACGGTTGTTTTCGTGGTTCGAATTCTGAACAGTAACGGTTGTCTTAAAGTAGAGATGTTCTAACTCATCAGTCTCTGGCCTGCGGTCGCAATTTGTGAACATAAGATATGAGTACTTATTGCTATTAATAATGGGTAGTATATTAATAACAGGTTGTTTATTAATAATAGGCTAGTTAGAGATGTGCATGTCATGAACGCATCAAAATGTGTGTTGGTCGATGAATGTTATAAACCGTTGCTTTTTGGCGTTTGAATTTCGAAATGCTTCTTGATGTGTAGAGGGGCTGTCATATGATTAACATGCTTTCTATCCTAAGTGCTTGAAACATTTTTAACCCTTTACGGAGCTGCGTTGCATTTCCACAACATACAAATCAATCGCACTTAAAAATGTAAAAAATCTCTTGGATTACTGTAAGCAGCGGTGTTGTATTAAGGCAACATACGATTCCTAAGGTTATTTTATTTTAAAGTAAGTTTTTTTTTGTACGCACAGACAGTAACATTCAGATGATCACAATCTCTGCTGACGTTCATAATAATGGATAAAAACTTTAAAATATGTAAGGGCTGTCACTACCGCGGTGGCGGGCTCCCGCGGTAGTGACAGCGCGGCTTCAGAGTGAGAAACCTCGTGTGTGTGGCATAGAGCCTATGCATTATTGCCTTCTGTATTCTGACCCTTAATCCGATCATCTAGAGAGAACCTCTTAAGATGTTGGTTGGTCGAGGCTCTTCCCTATACGGCCATTCGTTTATGTGTGTCTTTGTGTGCATTAAAGAGTATTTGTATTGCATTATTACTAGCAATTGGTATCTTCAAATTATTTCATTCAGTTAGCTTATTCATAAAAAAGTATGACAGTTTTTTTCTAGATAGATTTATGAACCTGTGAAGCAAGCGAAAGTAGAAAGGTATTTCTTTTGGTAACGTTACGGGGAAACGTTACTACAATGCCCATATAACTTCACTACAACTTTTGTTACGTGACAACGCGTTGCGGTCAACTGTAAAATGTACTTTCATAATCATATAATAAAGCAGGAAAGTTTGTGTGTGTGTTTCTTTGTGGTTAAAGGCAATATTTGAACCCGTTAGGCCGAATTATTAAAGTCTAATTTGGTTGTTTGTTAAATTCGACTAAATTGTTGAAATAAACCGATTTACAGACTTACAAAAAGGAAAAAAAAAATTACTGTCCCTCACCAGTCGCAGAAATTAGTTTTGTTCGTATTTATGAATGAAAAGTGCGTAACTGGCGAAAGCTCAATTAAAAAACAAGTGCGACAACTCGCGTGGAGAGGGTTCCGTACGATTAATATAATATCTCACAATATAATATCTCACAATATTGAGAGATTTACTAACGTTATTTTAAGACTATAGAATCCTTGTAGGTTTTTCTGTGAGTAAACAACTATTTTCTGGGTTTTCTTCTAAAGATATCGAAATGGACAATTATCATCCATTTTACTTGACGTTTCAGGTTTCGACCGTACTTAGGTATATATTGCATTTAAGTATACTCATTACACGACTGCCCAAAAAAGGAGTATTTTTTTTTTAGCATTAATGTATGTTTGTATGTATGTGAGTTTCTTTATTCCACCATAACTTTTAAATGCTTGAACATATTTAGACGTATGGGGTATCGTTAAAATCCTGACATCCCCCCGAGTAACATAGGCTATATTTTTTTGAAAACATTCAATATGGCGGCAGCATAACAAATTCGAAAAAATTAACTTCGAAATTTTCAGTATGAGTATCAAATTGAAGATCTTGATAAGCACATTCCAAAAGTATATAAATTATTTTCAAAAGCTGTTTTTTGGCAGGGCAGGCGTATTTTTTAGCTTTTAAGCTAGTTATTGCCTTCAGTTTTGTACTAGTGTTTATGGACCCATCTTGTTTCAACTCGAATTACCTCTAATTGGAGACTTGTCAAAAGACAATCCGTTTGTAGCTCGTGAGTATAATCTCGGCGAGTTACCGACATAACCGCAATAATAAGAATAATTTTATCAAATTGCCACCGACGCTTACAAAAGTATAATAAAGTGTTGTCGTAATGCCTATTAGACCAGCAATGGTTAGCTGACATGTGAATTCTGTGGTATTCAGGTCATTCAATTGGAGCTTGCAAAGCACACAAAAAACTCGATTCCGATGAGTGGCTTAGAAAATAACTCGATTTTGATGATATGGAGATGAACTTGATATCGATTTAAATATTCTTGACATTAATCAAAATTTATTCTCGCTTTTGTTAATTTATTGTAAACATGTTTAAATACAGGTGTGCTCAATATGAGAGTTGTAAATCTGATGAGTGGGATGTTACTACCAATTTAAATTGTTTGTTTGTACATTCATCTAATCAGGTAGTGCTTTGAACAGCTTACGGATCAGTTGTCTTTTTCACGGTCCCAGAAAAACTGATACTATTAACAAGCACAAATTAAAAATGTATATAACCACCCCCCGCCCCCCTTATATCTAAGAACCATCTCGATTACATCAGTTTTCAAACATAAAAACCACATCAAAATCGGTCCATTCGTTTGGAAGCTACTATTTTCACCTCTCTTCCCTTCCTCCTTCCCTCCTACCCCTCATTATAGCTGAGAACGATATCGATCACATCAGCTTTCAAACAGATAAAACCGCATCAAAATCGGTCCATCTGTTTGGGAGCTACGATGCCACAGACAGACACACATTTACACATACACAGTGACACAGTGATGCACACCTTAAACTTATAACACTCGTCTCTTTGTTCGGGGGTTAAAAAATATAGAAGAAAAATAACACATTGGCCAATAATTATCTGCAATCAAACATGATAACAAAATAGTAATAAATAGTTTAATTCAAATTCAAGAGCAGCACATGAATTATGTTTAACATCTACGATTAAACAGAAAGTGTTAAAATGACCGCCCACTGTGATTAAGCGTTTAACCAACCTCTAGCATAACATTAGCATATAAATTAATCGCTAAAAACTTAATGATGCTTGCTCAATGAATTCAGTAATGTCTATCAACATGCTCTCAGGTTTAATTGTTTCTTGCAATTAAAAATATGACTCAAGGTTACGAATAGATGGTTAGGTAATGAGTGCGTGAGAGATTTTGGAATTTAAATAGTTATTTAGGGCCGATGTCCACTGGGCTTGCAGATGTATTACAAGATCAAAGAGAATGTTACCCAATTTTTCTTCTTTTATTTTCAAAGTTGTCAGGTTAAAAGTTTCTTATAGTACCTTCATAAAGGTTTTTTCTGTTTGAATGTCATCAGGATGTAGAAGGATGTATAACAAAGGATGGATGGATGTAGGAGGATGTACGTCACTTAACTTCGAAATCAGTTAACTCCTAGACACCTTAGTAGGGTTAACAATTCTTCTAACCCCCCTTTCCTATAAAAATGAAACGAGTGGCTTTTCCAACGTCTCGTTACTTTTTGTCGTTTATGTGTCGTTTATGTCAAAAGCTGACGGACAGTAAGCAAAAACGGTGAGTTTTAAGATACAGGAACCGGCCATAAGTTGTTCTTGATGGCTGTTGGAAGATGTGAGTTGGTATAGAAATGACGAGGAGGGATTTCAAACATCACCAAAATGATCCCTAATTAAAATGTTAGAAAATAGAACCATCACAATTCCAAAAAAAACTAACATTCCTCCACTCATCCTCTAAGCTTTTCTAAGCTTGATCGATCTTTGAAATCAAAAGCTGGTAGCAATATGACCCTTCATAGAGCCCTTCAGATTTCTTGTCTTATGAGTTAGCTACATCTTGATTAGTTTTTACTTTTTAAAAGTAACATTGTAACGTTAATGAATAAATTGAACTTAAAATAAAATAAAATTCTCAACGTGGAGACACTCCTGTGCGGTTCCGTACACCTCATTTCAAATCATTTCGCAAGTTTTTCGCGCCCCATAACGTTTAATTTGCTGATTATTTCTAGCGCTTACAGCGCTTTGGACTAAACGCTAAAATACAAATAATATAATAAAATTAATATTATAATATAATTTTATTGTTACAAAATAAGGGCACAGAACAGTGTAAGTAAAGTAAATGTGTAAGCGCCGTGGTCAGTTGGAATTCCAATGATATTATGCGCTGAATCCGAAGTAGCTTAGGCTGTGAATCTTCTACTGACGCGACGGGAGTGTTATTCAATTTGAATAATAATTCGCTACTTAAACCTTATCTTATTCACGAGTTGGTTTAACATTCGTTAATCTTCAAATAATTGAAACTTACTGTAAACAAATAAAGAAAAATATCAAATTTCCAGAAATGTTTTAGATTAGATTGAATTTTTCTCATTTACACAAAAACTTACAGTTGCATCGAGTGATGTACGGTTTCTATAATCAACGATACGTCAATGTCACAGCAACCATTCGTAATCAACCTACTATTAACGAGATGTCACATAGCGTTCCACAAGTTACTCACGGCGACGAGTTTCCGAAAAACCGAAATATGCAATGTACTTAACTTTGACAGGTCACTGATGTTTTATTTCTATAGGAACAGCATAATCTATCAACTCCGCGCATTATGTTAACGGAACGTAGCTGGTGAGGAAAAAACCTTAACTTTTTAGGAACAGTTTCAGCTTACGTGGTAGAAAATGACATTGTTCGTTACTAAAACGAGTCGTCATAGATATACTTCGTGCTTCGGAGGGCACGTTAAGCTGTCGCTCCCAGCTGTTATTGATAAATAGCAGTCGTTAAGCCATGCCAGAGGACCTTTGGCGGCTTGACAATCTCCGACACCAGAGGCCAGCACTACCTCAAACAAATATAGGAACCGGGCATTAGTCCATCTTATAGAAATTGATTAAAAAAGGCCTGTCAGCTTCTTTGCCACTGTATCAAAATTAAAAGAACATTGGTTAATCTGCGACAGAAAGCCGTTTTGCACTGAAACAATATGAAACTTACGTAGTTATTTAACACTCTGCCCATTACTCTACTTTTTTTTAAAAAATGTACATTATTTAATTTACGCATGAACTAAGCGGTTATAGTCAGTTTTCGGGATGAAAAGTATTCAACATTTTAACACATTACATAAACTTTGACTGTGCCAAGATCCCCGCCACGTTTCGTTCACCGCTAGACTTACGTGCCGCTAGGTATACAAGAAACGATCTGAAAATTGTGATATCTTCTAGTTATACTATAACTGTTATGTTTTTTGGTCCATATCTCAGTAATATTATTCCAACGTAATTCCTTAATAAGGTGCGGTCGTCTGCCTCAAAGTGTTTATTTAAATTGTGAACGTGTTTCCTTACTCTATATACGTTTTTATACGATTTTACTAAAGTTTCCGTTTCACGCCCACCAGTATGAAAAAACACACAAACCTTGTTTGGAGTTTATGGAATAATGATGTGACCAGAATTTGGATTCTTACTTTTGTATTCACAATCTTATCAGCATTCAGAATATAAAAGTTTTACCCATTGGCTTTTATTTTCGAAAACTACGAACTTACCGTTTTCTCATTACTACCGCTAGAATAGAATATCATTCATTTACATAAAATAGAGTAAGAATTATAACTAGATACGGCTATTATTAGTTCGTATCATATTTCTATTTCATCATACAGTCATATGTGAAATTTAAGGATAGAATGACTCGTTATCTGAATTTAAATTTACTATTGAGTGTCATGAAGAACATTGTTCTCGAAATAAGCTTAGTTTTGGCACACATATATAGTCCTTACGGTGTATATAATGTATTGTGGTTTTGGTTTAAATAAGTTAGAAGGTGTATACCTTAAACCTTGGGTTTATTGCTTTCATTGATAGTACAGTGGTTTCTTTAAAAAAAAACAAAAATGTGTTTAACCTCGAGCCGCGAATTCCGAAGGCAGGGTAAAAATCGTTTTGTTTCTAGCAGGCTGTGTAAAAAATATAGTATAATACATATAATAAACAATAAAGTAGGTACATTCTGGGTATGTGTAAATATATATTATAATACATATAATAAACAATAAAGTAGGTACATTCTGGGTATGTGTAAATATATATTATAATACATATAATAAACAATAAAGTAGGTACATTCTGGGTATGTGTAAATATATATTATAATACATATAATAAACAATAAAGTAGGTACATTCTGGGTATGTGTAAATATATATTATAATACATATAATAAACAATAAAGTAGGTACATTCTGGGTATGTGAAAAAGGCACAGTTCAATATTCACATCACTTATGTATTTTTAAATTATTTTTATGTGTAAATAAATGTCTTCCTAAACTATATTGTTTTGTTTTTTTTTCTATTTTTTTTTATAATCTTATCTGGGTTTTTTTTAATTCTAAAAAAATGTATTTGTAAGGCTGAAAATTAATAATGGGATTAACAAAGGTACTAAGAAAAAAAGGTAAAACTTAAAGAACAAGGTTAACGGTAAAGGTCCTAATGTTGGTGAAGTCCAGCATAAGGACCATAGCATCGCAGCCTTCCTTCCTGGATTTCAGGGGACAAGAACTTATGTCCTGTATTTATCATGTCCTACTAAAACGACAACACCCTAACCAGCTCTTCTCTTTGTTACAGACCCCCAAACATGACATAACGCCCACAAGATGGCGCTACGACTAAAGAAAGACATCAAGAAAGCCTCCTACTACGTGTGGTTCCTGGGCGCCCAGGAGTCCAGGGGCCTGCGCGGGGAGGAGTTTGCACTGCCAGCTATACAGATACTGGAAGAGAGGGCGAAAGACTTGGAACCTTTTAAAGTCACTCTACAGGTTAGTACTTATATTAGATAAATACAAAAAAAATAAAATAAAATACCTTGAGTGACGTGTACGTCGATGCTCTCCTGATGGTAAGCGTCACGCCTGCCCATAACAGTTGCTATGCCACTTGCGCGCCACTGCGCTGCGCTCGTCACGCTGAGACATTGGTCTTTAACCCCCGAATTTCATAGGGTGTTATAAGTTTAGGGTGTGCTTCACAGTATTATCACTATCCGTGTGTTTGTGGCATCTTAGCTCCCAAACGAATGGACCGATTTTCAAGCGTTTTTTTCTGTTTGAAAGCTGATAGAGATCGAGATAGTTATTAGCTATAATAGGGAGGGGGGCGTTGATCGTAGCTACTAAACGAATGAACCGATTTTGATACTGCTAGGTGGTTGAATATCTGACAGAGATGCACTTCTCCAGGTCCATTAAAAAAACCCAATCCCATTTAAAATCATCAGAAAGCGTCTAAACGTAGGCTTCCCGAACAGAACGCCATAACGAGTGCATGCTGCTTGCATCCAACGGCTTTCCGCATCTGTCACCTTTGCCCCAAGCCTGTTAACTATTGAACCGCGATAACGCAAGTCGATTGCATTAAAATCACCGATTTTTACAGTTTTCGACGCCTCCTCGCTATTTAGGCTCAACCGCAGGCCGATAGCAGCTATCGATAGATTTTGACTAGAAAACCACAATAATGATGTTTCAACTCTGATGCTTCATTGATAGTTTTATTATCAATTTTATTTCAGTGGCAACACTCAAGGGACTTTCGGAAACCGTAGACGTAGAATATCCTTGCGACTGCGTTGCTTTTGAATTAAAACTGCGATAGTTACTTGATTTAACAGACTACCAAATATGATACTATAGACCAAGGGTCGGCAAGTAGTTTTATGTGGGGTCCGGACAATATTGTTTTTTTTTCGAGGTATATAAATAAAACAATTCAAATTAAGTTTTTATATAAAATATAACATGAAAAATTAATGCGAGAAATTACACCGACGGTCTTGAGCCAGTTTTTTATAGTTTGGTTCAGGAGGGGAACAGCAAATGCGAAGTGTCTTCAAGCTAGGCGTCCGTTAATCTCGAACAATAATTGTTCTTCAAAAAAGACGTTTTTAGAAAGATGGTTCGATGAAAATATGTAAGTTTCAAACATATGAATATAGTGCTAGTTATATGAAAATAGCATAATAAATTAATGTGTAGTTATATTTAACAATATTTGACGGTCCGTGGTTCAACCTTCCGTGGTCCGGATACGGACCGCGGTCCACCTGTCGCTGACCGCTGCTATAGATAGTCCAATCGCAGTGGTATCACAGTGGCAAGGCTTTTTGTCAATAGCTAACAGACTTGGGGCCAGGGGCCCGACCACAGAACTTGGCTTCAATCAGATTGACACTTTTTTCATAGCAAAATCGACTCTATTGCAAAGCATTATTGAATTTGACGGCTTGAAACCGTCATGATCAACATTACGTAATCGCACTGCAGGTCATTCCACCTCGTAACTTACAACAGAGAATAATCCTGTAAAGTAAGAGCTGCAATTGCCACTTCGTATTCACTCTTCCTATTTTCCTGCGGATATTGCATTGTTTCGGTTTGAGAAATACCCTCATCGTCATCATCATCATCAGCCTATATCTATCCACTGCTGGACGTAGGCCTCTCCTATTGCGCGCAACTAAGTTTGGTCTTTAGCTCTCCTTATCAATTTTCTTCCGGCTGCTTTTCGCAGGTCGTCACTCCACCTGGTCACAGGGCGTCCTACAATACGTTTGCCTAAACGTGGTCTCCACTCGAGAACTCGTCTACCCCAACGGTTATCGGTTCTTCGGGATAAATGACCAGCCCACTGTCTCTTTAGCTTGCTTATCCTTTGAGCTATGTGGGTTACCTTGGTTCTCCGTCAGATATCTTCATTACGAATCTTGTCCAGAAAAACTCCAAGCATAGCTCTTTGAGTGATTTTGGCTCCGTAGGTCATGACTGGTAGGTCGCACTGATGGAAGACTTTTGTCTTCAGGCACTGTGGCATGGACGACGAGAAGACTTGACGGATCTTGCCGAATGCTGCCCAACCCAGCTGAATTCTTCTGTTGGCTTCCTTCTCAAAGTTGTTCTTACCTAATTGCAATATCTGCCCAAGGTAAACATATTGTTTAACAAATTCAAGAGGTACACCATTGACTGCAATCGGTTCCGGGTAAACTAGATCGTTAAACATGATCTTGGTCTCAACTATGTTCATTCCGAGACCGAGGCGTCGAGAAGATCTAATTCTGATTCTGAATCTTTTCTAATCTAGATGATGCTTCTCATATCGGTCTCGGAATGAACATAGATAAGACCAAGATCATGTTTAACGATCTTTTTGACCCGGAACCGATTGCAGTCAATGGTGTACCTCTTGGAGTTGTCCAACAATATGTTTACCTGTTACTTATGTATATCCAGAACATAGACTAGATATATATTAAACAAATCCGTTCAGCTTTTTAGCGTGATGTGAAACATTCATCCAAACATACAAATTATCCGTTTTTAGTATAATGTTTTTAATATGAGAAGGTAAAAAGATTCAGCATAGTCCGGTGTATCCGGTGTGTCCGGTGTGTCCGGTGTGTCCAGTGTGTCCGGTTATAATTTGCAATAAACAAAACCTCTTTTATCCTTAAAAAATATACCTAGATAATATAACAATAAATCAAAAATCTTTTGAGTTAAACAGTTCTGTTTTACATTAGATGATGTACTATATTAGCAGATCCTCAAGTGTCACGGTGTAGATAGGTAGTTCTCCTGCAGAATCAGGATTTCGGGATCGAAGATAGAAATTAGCATAAAGTTGTTTTGTTATGGTGGCAGAATTCGTGAGAATGTAGGATTTGAAGCAAAGTGAACCTTAATTAAACAAACAATAGAGTTTGGAGGGCAAATAAAAATTGATTTTCTTGCCCTAAACATATAAATTATAAAGTACCAGAATTAAAGATGATTAGATGAGACTATAATAATTTTAAGGTGCTTAAAAAGGTCATAAGTCATTGACCCGTTGAAGACGAGCTAAAATCCCTTGAGCTGGTTAAAATTTATTAAAGATGATTATTATCTATATCAAACTATGTTTACGGTCATGCTGTCTCAAATAAGTTCCAACTTACAGGTAAAACATTCAATGTACGAGTAACGTATTTTTTTCATCGAATGGGTTTCCGTTGAATATGTTAAAATTATAATGAGGTTTATTTGACAGTTTTTTTTTGTATATTTGGTCCCATTTACGAATTATTTGGCTCTAAAATAACCTTTTTGCTGCACGAGTAAATAGTGGAGAAAAATCACCCCAAAAACAACACCAAGATCCGTCCATTAGTGTAAAGATGTATGTAAGAATGTAACAAGCCAATTCTTGAGACACACATCTACATATGTACAGAGTTCTAAACGAAGGTACAAAAATAGTTTAAAATTTGTACTAGTACTTTTTTTTGTACTAGTTTTTCATAACTACCTAGTATATTAATTATCTGACTACAAAAAGGATGAAATTCTCAATCTACGACGGTATTTTTTTAACCACTGGACACTTGGTATCCCGTAAGGGATAAAAGCGACTAATTAAGTAAATTTTGAAAGAAATATATTTTTGTTTTGCCTTGATCAAAAACAGATTTTGTGTATGTATGGCAAACTTTTAGTCATTCTATATTTAAAAAAATATCCCAAATTCTCCAAAAACGCATTCGTCCACAGTTAATGGTACTTACCCCATATCTCTGGAATCTTTGATCTGATTTGGAAAATTCAAATATATTTTTTCTGTTAATGTATTTGAAGTCGTTTTAGGATTAAAATAATTATTAATTAACTAGGTAGGTACTACGTATACAAATTCATACCAATATATAAAAGTGAAAAGTTGTCTGTTTGTTTTTTGTTTGTTTGTTTGGGGAGCCCTCACGCGATAACGGCTGAACGGATTTTGATGAAACTTAGAATGGAGATAGCTTATACCTTGGAATAAAACATAGAACACTTTTGATCCCGGAAAATTGAAAGTTTTCACGGGATAACTGTTTTTTTTTGATTACTCGCTGTAAGAAACGGTTGCCATGGAAACAAAATGTCAAAAAACATCAAGAGTGGTGCTTTATGGTGATACCTTCTTTTGCATTGGTTTTTAATATCCTAGAAGAACATAGGATGGTCTTTTTCGCGATAAACAGTAGTCCGCACGGACGAAGTCGCGTGCGGGAAAACTAGGAACTTATATACTACACGAAACAGTTTGAATACCGTTTAACAAAAGTGGAGTGTTCTTCTTTCGACCGTACCGGTATGTATCACCGTAAAGAAATGTTTTAATATAATTTACAGAAAAGGCCTCATAAAGTTGACACAGAGAGATTTCACTCGAAGGTATTATATAATCATAGATACCCAAAGTTGACACACAGAGATTTCACTCTGAGGTATTCCACTTGAGTGTTAAAAAGCGGTTATAACCGGTATTTCAGTACAAGTTACGTTGCTTTGGCGCGTGTTATGCTCAGGTGGAGTTGACACAGAGAGATTTCACTCTAAGGTATTGTTTGTTTGTTTGTCGTATGAGGTAGTGCTGGCCTCTGATGTCAAGTTTATCAAGCCGCCCGAGGGCCTCTGACATGGCTTAACGACTGCTATTAATCAATAACAGCCGGGACCGACAGCTTAACGTGCCCTCCGAAGCACGGAGCGGTGGAAAACCGCACATAACTTAGAAAAGTCATTGGTGCGTAGCCTAGGTTTTGAACCCGGTATCGTTGGATTCTAAATTGCACTATAGAACCGTTACGCCACCATCTCTAAGGTATTATAATCCTAGGATACCCAAAGTTGACACAGAGAGATTTCACTCTGAGGTATTATAAACATAGGATACCCAAAGTTGACAGAGAGAGATTTCACTCTGAGGTATTATAAACGTAGGATACTCAAAGTTGACATAGAGAGATTTCACTCCGAGGTATTATAAACATAGGATACCCAAAGTTGACATAGAGAGATTTCACTCTAAGGTGTTATAAACCTAGGATACCCATAGCCTAAACTATAGACTGATTGTTAAGAATTAACAACAACAAAAAATAACAACAACAATTGTCCTATCAACATCGATTTGAAAATCTAATCAACGTTTTTCCATAAGCCAATGTTGCTTCTCATTTTCTACAAACAGTTATTATAGGATTCTTCTAACGCTAGAGTTGTGTAATTTTGCCTAAAGCTCTTTTAATAACAGTACATTCTGATACGGATGTAGGTAAGGACGGCGCGGGCGCAGTAGAAAGTATGAGATGTTCTAATTGATTTATGATTCTATGCCATTATCATGTAATAACCAAGTGATCGTGTTATGTAATGTGATTGCAAGATATGTTTAGTTCTGAGCGGGTGTTATCTTAGGGTCAAGCGCTATAGACATTATCGACGTGATCTGTGATTGTAGGAAATTGATAGTCTTTGAATTCTTTGATAAATAATGATTGGAGCTAGGCATGCATTATTGATGATAGGGTGAGGTGCAAAAGATATAAAGTATATTGATAACATTAAAACTAAAATTGTAACGTAGAAAAGGTTGTTGAAAAGATCAAGCCAATGGGTATCTGGTCAAAAGATACCCATTGGCTTGAAAGAGTACTTAATTTAGAGATGAAATTTCATTGCCACAAATATCTATATACAACACAACAACAATCAAACAACAATAAAAATGGTTCAAAACTTGTCTGATCTCTAATGGAAGTTTCCTATATCTTGGAAATCAGGATCTATAAGAATCCAGACCCGTTACAAATACGTGCACTTATCGATGCCAACATTTTTGTACTACAGCGTATATTGAAGCCGCAACTTTCATTTTAGGACCTAACCTGTTAAACCTGTTGAATCTGCCTGTAAAAAACAATACTAAAACACAAATTTTTGTTAACTAGGTGTCACACAAAGGCCTGAAGATAGTCCAGAATGTGACAACGAAGGGCAAGCAGCAGACCATCAAGCACTTCATTCCGCACGGCAGCATCACAAGTGCAGTGGTGCAGGGCGATGTAGTAGCATGCGTGCTTCTGCTCTACAACCCGCTGACGGGGTGCCCCGTGCATGTGCACGCTTACAGGTCAGTACAAACAGTGCTAAAAAGTACTTCATCTCGGACGGCAGCATCACCAGTATAGTGGTACAGGGTGATGGCACTGCTGTTCTACCATCCGCTGACGTGGTACTCGTACCCCGTCAGTGCATGTGCTCGCTTACAAATCGGTTGGTATAGAAAACATTCGATGCGAAGGTTCGGGGAGACTGCCGCACCATAATATGTAATAGCTGT
Source organism: Alsophila aescularia (assembly GCA_946251855.1). Lineage (NCBI taxonomy): Eukaryota > Metazoa > Arthropoda > Insecta > Lepidoptera > Geometridae > Alsophila > Alsophila aescularia. The sequence goes on from OX276385.1 coordinate 13,781,390, forward strand.
GTACGTTTTGTATTTTTTTTGTATAGGTAGGTAGTGTACTTTACCTAACTTTACCTTCTGTACAGAATTTTGTCAAAAATTCACATTCTATAATTGTTATCGTCATATTGGCCTTTAGCGAATTTTCGCAAACAAATTACAGCTAGGTGGCTATTTCGGCTAAAATACAAAATAATCTTGCTCAACATTTACGCAAACTGAATACATATACAGACAGTTTATCAACCTAGATTCGACAAGGAAAAATAATGAGATTATAAATTCGGATCAAGCGTTACTTTTTTGTCACAAATATTTTCTTTGAGAGAGTGCCCTTATTGAATTTCTGTAAATATCCATGTTGGGGTACACTTATAGCTGGCTTTGTTTGACTACTGTCATAATATTTTGTTAAGGCCGGGTGTCCGTGAATTTTATGTCCCTCTCATCCCTTATCAAGTAGAGCGGGAAAGAAGATACGTTGCGGGAGTAAAATTTAAGGTTTTTATTTATTTGTAGGAAAACTATAGGTTTGAATTAAAGAGTGTCTTCCCATTTTCTCAATAATAATAAGCTCTTTCTCTTGGTATATCTTTGATATCATTTAGTGACGGAGTCTCTTTCCAATCAATGTTCTAAGCATAAAGTAGTGTTAACCTTTGATTTTATTTTCTATCTAGTGAATTCATACTAATCATGTTTCTGTGTTTACAAAGTACGAGATTATATATAAAATTTTGTTGTGATACCAATTTCATAGTTCTGGGTTAATTATAAAACAAGATACAGACGTTCAAAAATGATCGAAAATGGCTAAAATTGCTTGAACCGGGCCATAGCCCGGTTCAAGCAATTTTAGCAATTTTCGGATTAGCAATTTTATTTTTTTTAGGATTTTATTAGATATTTTAAGTATATATATTGCATAAGTAAAAGCTTACAAAACAGTTTTGAAATACTCATCACTTTACCCATATTTTTTATTCAATGCGCATCCAAAGGTACTGACATGTTCTTGCCAGCTAATTCTGCAAACATAGGAGTGTCTGTGATAGATGCTTAACGCTCAAGTGCTAGAAAAATATTTGGTAGACGCTTGGCATTTTGCATTCGATGACCTTTGGCAAATGCCATCTAAAACTGTAGGTGAGGTTAGAGGAGTAATAAACGTGAGTTGTTAAAGTTTCCGAGATCTTCGTTTAGTATAAAATATATTTAAGGCGCTATGGGCTCCAAATTTTTGTCCTGCTCGTCATGGTACAGGATAAGCAGGAAAGGTGATGCATCTCGGAAGCCGATTTTAGTTTATATTAAAAATATATATAAATTTTTAGTAATCTTACGATTTTTCAAAAAACTAATTCCACGCGATTGCAAACATTTGGTTTTTGTAAAAATATTTTGGATAGAAACTGAATGAAGTTGATTCATTCCATCGACGGGACCGTCAAAACGGGTGATTTTTAGGAAACTTTACGATTTTTTTCATCGAGACAAATTTATTTATTGTGAACAATTATTACACATAAAAAAATTAAGTCAATTAACCGTTTTCAAAGGTCTAGTTTTAAATATTCGTGAGGACGAATCATCAAATTTGGATACCATTTCGCCTTAAATAAGTGTTCAGTTAAGTAGAATAAGTTATTTTTTCAAGTAAAGTATAACGCTAATGTTTCTATTTTATTACGAAATCTTACAAAGAAAAATCCACTCTCACATGTTTAAAATCTACGTTAACCTTGAAGAACGTGTATACAAAATGTCAATTCACTGAAAATTTGAAAATTTTGTAGAGTTCGAAATTATTTTGATCTTAGATATTTAGCGCACCTACCTAACTTTACACTTAGCATACATGATTAATTACAAATGTTATCTCTTAGTATGGAAATGTTAGCGTCGAGCAAATATGCATACCGTACCTATACAAATACTAGCAAAGAATAATTGAGGCGTCTTCACCTGACATTTAGATTGAACGTCCATGTTGTAATGTTTAGCAACAAGTACAATGAATTTACAATAGACAACAAACTATAGTGATTTATCTCTCTATCCATAATAACTAGGATGGAGTTTAATGGTTTATGGCATAACTAGCTACGCCCCGCCCCGCAGCTTTGACCGCGTGTAAACTTTGCATCACCCGTTCACGCCAAGGGATGAAACTTCAAAAAATCCTTCTGTAGTGCACCTCTAGGATACTCAAGGAATATTTCCTCCAAATCTCTAGGTCCACCGGTCTAGGTTATACGGTGACTGTTAGTCAGTCAGTATGTCACGGTACTGTTTTATCGGTATAGATAGAAGATAGAGTGTCGAGAGTTTGTCACCGGTGAAGTCCCACACAAACGACCTACCGACGACCGGTAGGCCAAGTGGTTAGTGACCTAGACTGGGAAGTCAGCGGGTTTGAATCTCGCAATCATTTGTGTGATGAGCAGAAATGTTTGTTTCAAAGTCGTGTATGTAATATTCGTATCTTTGTCTGTTTACCCGTTGTCAGTACAGGGTATCCTATTTTGGGGCTACGTAATTGTTGTGATTTGTCCCGAATTAAAAAATAACAAAAAAGAAATTACTCGTTCTCATTTCAAAACTACAACATCGATCCAAATAAAGTTTGAAGATACAACGAGCTATGCCATACTGAAGGTAAAACAAAATAGAGCTTGTTTTTGCAGTACTAGACCTAAATTAGTTGTAACGTATTTCCGATTGATTGTTTTAAAACATTGCTATACGAGTACATATCGATTTATCAAAGCTTAATCTATCTACAAAGTATGGTTTCAATCCGACGTGTGGATTTAAATAAAAACGAAACTACGTTTGTATGTCAGGTTCACTTTCTGCGACCCAATACAATCCTATAAAAACACTGATTTACTCTCGATTCAACACTTACCTACTACTTGCCTTAATTAATGTATGGCATGATTATGTGGATCTAAGTGGATGGAGGGATTACGATGACAAATTCATATCGGAGCATTAGGTTATTAATAAAAAAAAACTGAACCGTTTCGTACCATTTCAAAACCGCTATTTTATGGTTTGAATACTTGTCTATACATAACAAAAAGACAAGAAAGACCTCTCAAAACTTCCACCTTCACGAATGCTCATACATATATAAAAACAGGCTGTGCACGCGGCTTGGCCCACGTGGTAATTTCTCTGGGTTAAAAGTAACCCAGTATTCCAGGATCAAAAGTCCTACAGTACAATAATACTAAGTATTTACTTTTCATCTAAATTATTTCAGCCTTCAAATAGTTTTTATGGATTGCTCGGCTTCTACTTAATGGATTGAGATACCAAGTACGCCAGTTTTAAGTCAAACCATAAGCTATCCAACAGTGAAAAGTGCTGTGGAACAGAGAAAACAGAAAGACCGACACAATTTTTAAGAAAGTTATGTTCTTGTTCGAAGCTTATTTTAAGAAGAAGAAATAAGTTTATTTGCTAGTTTGTTTATGTTTAAGACCATATTTTTTTTCATTTTCTTCTTTGCAAAGCATTTTTTCTTATTGCTTTATTATAAGTATAGATTATCTGTGCATGATGGTGAACTGCAAGGGTTTGATAAAAAAACTTACGCAGTCTGTTGCCTTTTAAGGCTTCTAAGTGTAGAGGAATGTCCGGTGTGAGGTCAAGTAAAAATATGCCAGCCTCGAGCGGACTGTGATCGATATATAAACTCTTTATTGAACACCTATATATTTAATTGTATTCTTATTTTATTTTTATATATATTCTTAATTAATATATTTTTTCGCCCTCTCTGGGCTTTAGCTGAAAACCAGCGCTGCGTGCCTTCGGCAAACAGCCTAATGCTGAGTTAAGGCCCTTTCAGCACCACTTATATATTCTACTTTTTATTTATTCTTTGTACTTCCTTTTCTTTTGTATTCCTTGTAATTATTTGTATCTTTTTTTTGTGATTGATGAATAAATGTGTTTTCTCTTTTTCTTTCTTTCTTTTCCTTGAATAGTTGTATGATGCAACATACAAAATGAACAGCAATGAGCGGTTTTACTGCTCAAAGCGATCTCTTCCAGTCAAACTAAATACAATGGTATAATACAATGGTACAATGGTACGATTTGCAAATACTGTGTTTTACCATAGTAAAACACAGTATTTGCAAATCGTAGAGCTTTGAAATAAGCATATCATTGTAGTCCACTTCAAATGTGCTCAACTATAAAGGGTTGTAGCGGCGAAGTCAGCATTCCCAATTATATTGAATAGCCCGCGGCTTTGCCCGTGTGTTCAATTTTCCGGGATAAAAAGTATCCTATGTTGGTTTCTATGGTATACAAAATATACATATAATATTTCATTAAATTCGATCCAGCCTTCATCGCGTGAAAGCGCCCCAAACAAACAGACCAACAAACAAACGACAACGTTTCACTTTTACATATTAGTGGGGATGGGATTAGTGACAAGTGGCATTTTGTAATCATAATCAGTTTAGCCGTTTTGATGTGAAAGCGAGTGCAACCAGTCAGTCAGAGTGAAATGCATCTTATAATGTTGATTTCTGTATTGTAGGTACAGTACCTACTTACCTATATTCAAAACTTCATCATAGCTGTTTTTGTGTGAAAGCGAGTAATCGGCATTTTCACGTGGCAACTTTCCATATTCTGGGATAAAAAGTACTCTATGTTAGTCTCTGTTATGTATAGTATCTACATACAATACTGACAACGTTTCACTTTTATATATAGTGGGGATAAACTCAACCTGAAAGCCACCTAATTTCATGAATGTACATTTGTCAATATTTTACTTGCTATGTTCTCCCCATTTTCTAGCGAAGCCCGTTATTGCGGCAACCCTGTTGACATATCACGTCTGTACATCCGCCGGGGTCGCTGGCGGTGGCAGGTATGTGTGACAAGGCCTAATGCTGCCTTCTAGCTACACTGTTAAAAAATATCGCTTAGGTCCCAGCAAGCTAACGGCTACTTAATGAAATTGTCGTTCTGGTTTAACTCACTGAATATAAAGTAAAAATGATGCCTGAATAATAGCAAATATATAATACTAGCAGTGCCCGCGGCGTTGAGTGCTTTTTTTTCTTGGATATAAGGACCCTATTCCAGAACTAGAAGTACCAATATACAAAATTTCATCAAACTTCGTTCAGACGTCAAGTCGTTTTTATCGATAGCTCAGCTTCTAATCATCGGAATGAGATACCAAGTACACTAGTTTTTGAGTCAAACACTAAGCTAACAGTGAAAAACCGCCTGCCCTACCAAAAAAGAGCTTTTGCAAATAAATTATGCAGTGTTGGAATGTTGCTTATCAAGGCCTTCAATTTGATACTCATGTTGTAAATTCCGTTTTTTTTTCGAATTTGTTAATTGTGCCATACTGCCGCCATATTGAATGTTTTCAAAAATATATATATATATCCTATGTCACTCGGGGGATGTTAGCATTCTAACGATACCCCTTACGTCTAAATCTGTTGAGGCATTTAAAAGTTATGGTGGAATAAAGAAACTCACATACATACATACATACATACATATATACATACATGAATGCTAAAATAATACACTCATTTTTTTGGGTAGTCGTCTAATTACATTGCTATTGGTCCAATAATTTTTAATTACAGACAAAATGACAGACAAACATCATTTTTTAAATGTTGTATTTTTATCAGTGACTTATTTTAAGTTCCCTAGACCATATTTTTTTCATTATCTTCATTGTACAGACTTCATTGTACAGACTTTTTATTGCTCACTGCTTTATTATACGAGAATTTGACTATTTTTAAACATGAGCCGCCAAATAATACAAAGACGAGATTACTTGTTTGTTTGTCGTATGAGGTAGTGCTGGCCTCTGGTGTCAGAGTTTTTCAGGCCGCACGAGGGCCTCTGACATGGCTTAACGACTGCTACTAGGCTACTAGTCAATAACAGCCGGGAAGAAGAGATATCGATTTCTTATTCAAGATCCGCCCTGCAGACATCGATGTATCTCGTCTCGTCTCGTCTAGTCTGATAACAATAATTGCTTGCTTCGAGTACTTATAGGTAAATTTAAATTTGGTACATTCTATGTTACTTCTTGAAATTTGGGCCCAGTGGCGCACCTGGGGAGAGTCCTATGTCCAGCTGTGGACTGATATACAATGATGGTGATGATATTACTTCATTAGATTAGATTTCAGCAAAGTGAAAATCAAAGGGCACTTTTATTGTAAATAAATAATAGGTCTTTTAAAAGTCAAAACCCCTTTATATTTTGACTCTACAATTGCTTCGGAATACTTCCGTTTGAGAAAAGAGCACGAAAAATTACGTTATGATTTGTTAAATGTCAGAAATTTATAATAATAATATGTAATATGTATATTACCTGTGTAAATATTACAGTTATAAAAGTGGCAATGAGTTGTCCATCAATAATTAAAAAACAGACATTTAAAATTCATACATCTAAAAACATTTATTATTCATACATCATACCACCTATTTAACGTTGAACTCCCGGAAAACGGGCAATATCGCTGAATGTGGATGGGCCACAATCCGCCATGCTGGCCCAGTGCCGTTCGGTGAATGTCACTGATCTTCAATTTGTGGTTAATGGACTTGCCGGTTTCCTTCACATGTTTTTCTTCACCTGTATGAACGATGCCATCAAAATCAACATAAAGCTTCTTATAAGTATAAATAAAGCATTTATCATCATCATCAGCCCATACTTCTCCACTGCTGGACGTAGGCCTCTCCTAATTTACGCCGCTGAGCTTGGTTTCAGCTCTGCATTCAGTTTCTGCCACACGCTTTTTGCACGTCGTCACTCCACCTGGCCAAAGGCATCCTACTACGTTTGCCTAAGTGTGGTCTCCACTCGAGAACTCGTCTACCCCAACTGTTGGCGGTTCTTCGGAAAATGTGACCAGCCCACTGCCACTTCAGCTTGCTTTTCTTTAGTGCTATGTCGGTTACTTTGGTTCTCCGTCGGATATCTTAATTACGAATCTTGTCCTTCAGAGAAACTACAAGCATAGCTCTCTCCATAGCTCGCTGAGCTACTTTAAATTTGTGGACTAGTCTGACCGTGAGCTTTCACGTCTCAGCTCCATAGGTCATGACTGGTAGGACGCATTGGTTGAAGACTCTGGTATGGACAAGACTTGACGAAGCTTCCGAATGTTGCCTTATCCAGCTTTATTTTTTTGTTGGCTTCTTTCTCAAAGTTGTTCTTACAAGCATTTATATCACACTTAGATGACAATTAAAGTCTGATCTGGCTGCAAAATTAGACAAGTATTTTAGAACAGCATCCATAAAAGTCAGGCGGTTAAACGATTCTTTAACAGTACTCGTGCCTGTATAGAAATTTATTGTTAATTAAGGTCTTAGGAAACAGCATGGAAATTAATATACACGAAGTACTCATTAGAAATAGCTATAGGTACCTACATAACTCAAAGATTTAATAACTGACAAGTTTACGTATTTTCCATTAGTATTCAAAAGCTTTACTACTGAAAACTATTATTGCTACTATATTTGCTAGGTATTTTTAGCGTAATTATGGCAATACGCTGATTTAACAGTCAGTCGGCTAGTACCATATCTAAATTCATAAAATTATCTTCATAAACTAGCTTTAACAGCGGCTTTGCCCGTGTGATAATTTCGTTTAAAAGTAGCATATAACGTATTATTCCAGGACCAAAAGTTACTTCTACTTTTAAAATTCGTTCAGACGTCTAATAGTTTTTTATCGATTGCTCGCCTTCTAATCATCGGATTAAGATACTAAATACCCAAGTCAAAACCCCAACAATGAAAACCGCATCGTAATTGACAAGTTTTCTTATTTCTTATGCCAATGAAATTCGAAAACCATTTCGAGTTATTGCGACGCTGATCATTATTCCTTGTTTTTCCAAAAATAATAGTACTGTAACAACAAATATGTAATAGGTAACTCTCAACCAAGCAGAGTTCGGTGGAATAATAAAATCCAGTTGCCAGTAAAGAAAAAAAAAACTACGCTAGAGCCTGACTTTGACAGATATATAAATGCCTTTTTTTTTCGAATGTGGCGTCGGTAATCTTATTCTTACCACCGAACTCTGGCAGTTACGCCCTTTTAGAATAAGCTACTTGTTAATAATTAATATCTCGGAAAATATGGCTTAGATTGGAAAAAGAAAAAATACGTATATCTTATTTTTCAATATTCCTTCAGATGAATAATTAAAATAGTAATATTAAAAATTTGAAATTTTGTCAATTGGTACTGTAGCTTTTACGCCAACAAACAGAACAGACACAATTGTAAAAAAAAAACTGTAGCTTATTCCTAGACCATTTTTTTATTATCTTCTTTGTACAGACTTTTTGTTACTTACTGCTTTATTATAAGTATAGATAGATAATAAATTGTTTTGACTAATGACAGATAGTACTGTAACTGTAAGGGTCAAGAAGACCTCGACCAAGCGATAAATATTTTCCATGCTAATTCGAGAAAGATGTCTTTACCGTTTTATGGCGCGTGCTTTCTAATGAAAAGAAACACACGTTTCTTTATATTATCTAGCGCAAAGGTGACTATCATGACCCGACGCGCCAGTAGAGACACACAAACCTAATAACTTATAAATCAGCAATTGCAAAACAACTCATTCATCGACCGCCATCTACCCAAAAGTTTTTGCCGCGTCCTTTCACTGCCAGCAATGAGGCACGTATTAATCGTAATTCACGCGATTTGACAGTTCGCGGCATTCTTGACAGTTGTTTAAATATGGCTGAGACATAGACAAAAAGTTGCCAACACTTTCACCAATATTTTGTCGTCGGCCAGTGTCAATAAAAAAAACACAGTCATTTACAATGGAACACGTTTGGGCGCTAAAAAATAAAAATATTGGTTGAATGGTTTGCTAATATACCGTGAAGTGAAAATTAAAAGTTCTCAGCTTTGGTGTCGACAGTTTTTTTTTGTATTTCATCAACACAAAGAAAAGTGTTGATAGATGCCTGTTATTTTCTCAGAATTGTATGGCCTGCTGTTACTGATATCTTTATTAAAATGTTTTTATTGTACTTTCGATACAATTACAGTTATGAAACCCATATTTTCCTATTATATATATACAAATAGACAAATATTGCCTATTATAAAAGTTTTTTTTTACCTAATAAGATGTGAATTCAAGTAGTATTGCAAAGCTTTGACACAAATCTTAAGTAAGTTAAATTAAAGCCATTAATAAAGTAGGGTAGGTCGATGTCTACATCAATATTTTTTCTGCATCGGCTAGGAATAGTGTTATTACATGACTATTTTAGACTTTTCTATGTAAGGTACCTACTATTAAACCGGCCAAGTGCGAGTCGGACTCGTGCACTGAAGGTTCCGTACAAACATAACTTTGCCGTTGGAAAACTGTTGTCCCCATACAAAGACAAAGGTCTCGATCAGTTTACCAATTGTAAATTTTAATTTCACTTCGATTTCGGTTTTCGGATTTTTCCCTTTTCTTGTGCTATGCAAAATTGCTGCTTGCCAAATTTCATGATTCTAAGTCAACGGGAAGTACCCGGGTTCGGGGTTTGATTTCCTTGTTAGAATCAAAATATATGGCATAAACGGCCGTATCTTTTAATTGCGTTGATTTAGGTTTTTTTCACAGCTCTAGGGGATTGCAGAGCCTGAGTATTTGATATTGATTTCAACATGATACCCCTACTAGAAGTACTCAAAAAGTGTCTTGACAGACAGATAGACAGATAGACAGACAGTTCCTTTTTTATTTTGAAGTACGGAACCCTATTTAAAATACTTATTTACAATTTTCGACCTGATAGATTAGCTAACATTTTTTAAGACTTAATGAGGAGTCAAAACTCTTGTAACTCTCCTTTGAATACCCAATTAACTGGTCCTTGGCATTCACATCAGGTCACTCTATAGGTCACGAGTGAGTCATTACAGATGATAGCTCTATCATCTGAGGTCATACACGAATCAACATAATTAGAAAGACATTTTAAACAAAGCGCTAATATTTAAATATCTTTAATAATTATTTGCATAATAACATAATATTTGACTATTTAAATTGCTAAGTCGAGATAATAGTCGTTGATTATCAATTTAAAGTACATGTTTTAACTATAGTAAAAAAGGGTAACTTTGATTTTCACTGAAAGATATCACATTAGTGCGTGTCGATGTTTAGAAATTTTAAAGTACATGTTGTAGCTATGAGTAAAAAAGGTTAAGTTTGGTTTTCATTCAAAAATATCACATTAGTGTTATAAGTACATGTTAAAACTATGAGTAAAAAAGGTTAAGTTTGATTTTTACTGAAAGATATCACATTAGTGCGTGTTGATGTTTAGAAAATTTAAAGTACATGTTGTAGCTATGAGTAAAAAATATTTAAGTTTGATTTTCACTGAAAGATATCACATTAGTGCGTGTCGATGCTTAGAAATTATAAGTACATTTTAAAACTATGAGTAAAAAAGGTTAAATTTGATTTTTACTAAAAGATATCACATAAGTGCTTGTTGATGTTTAGAAAATTTAAAGTACATGTTGTAGCTAAGAGTAAAAAAAGGTTAAGTTTGATTTTCACTAAAAAATATCACAATAGTGCGTGTCAATGTTTAGAAAATTTAAAGTACATGTTTTAACTATGAGGAAAAATGGAAAGATGTGATGTGTGATGTTTGATTTTCACTGAAAGATGTCACGTTAGTGGATGTCAATGCTTAGAAAACTAAAAGTACATGTTATAGCTATGAGTAAAAAAGGTTAAGTTTGTTTTTGACTGAAATTTATCACATAAATGCGTGTCGATGTTTAGAAACGGGAAATGGCATCAACAACTACTAACGTCTGCCAAGCGTGCTGATCATAGCCAAAACCCCCATTGTTGCAAAATTTTAATGTTTAAATACATAAGTTAGAATATCAGAATGAAATGAAATTTATTGTCACAGATTTAGGTATAAGGAAGTTGATAAGTATAGCAATGTAGAGTCCCAGACAATCTACCCCATTTAGGAGTGTGCAACATATTATCTACAATTCTACAGCATGCATTACATACAAGTTCATAATCTCTATCCAAATGTCAATATTTATTAAATTCATTAATTTTATATAATTTTAATAGGCATGAATGTCAAACGGGTACCAATTATATTTTATTAAATACAGTGTATGTTATATTTTATTTAATATTTCATTATAACGGAATAGTAATTTTTAGCTCGTAGCCAGTATAACAATTTATTTTAAATATTTATACCTCTTGTGTTTTGTATGTGTTTTTAATACACATAGCATGACATTGCTTATGGTAAAAGGTTGTCTTAGGATGTGTATCATAGACCAGTCTGTCTGGATTTCTAGTATTTCTGAGAAAGACATCACGTGCCGTCCTGAAATATTGGGGTTTTGTTCTTACTTATGTTGCAAGCTCAAAAATGTACATGCACGGAAGGGGTGTAATACTGAGTTTCTTAAACAGGGGTTTACAAGACTCGAATGGAGGAACACCACACATTGCAAGTACGCACTTCTTTTGGGCTATAAAGACCTCGTTAACGTCTGTCGAGTTGCCCCATACCAATAGACCGTATTTTAGTATTGAGGACACATAACCATGATAAGCTGCTAGCACCGCACTTAGAGCTGAGGTTTGTCTCAACCTGGCGAGAACGTAAACGTACCGGTTCAATTTACTACACAGGCAATGCACGTGAGATTTCAAATTCAAATGTTGGTCCAAGAATACTCCTAAAAATTTATTTTCATGTACTTCGTTAATAGCAGTGTTTTTGTAATTAATATTAAGTTTAAGCTGCTTATTACCATAATTTTGAAAGTGTATGTAGTTTGTTTTCGTCATATTTACATTAAAATTATTTGCATTTAACCAAATTGTTACATCATTAATTGTGCTATTAAATTCATTTTCATAATTACTACGAACCTTCGCCACTGTTACTATCACCATCCCCTTCAGCCAGACCATCGCCCCAGGTGCCACATTACAGGCATGTATGGAACAGCAACAGCTCCACCTATGCCTATATCACTGGCTCAGTCTGTTAGGTCTCTAGTAAAAAATATATATTCAGTAACTATGTATATATATTTATATATATAAACTTATCTTAACTAAATTAAATACTGCTAAGAAGAGACGAGAGCTTCTTTCCCGCCACTATTTTAAAATTCTCTTCAGTAATCTGTCTAGCACTGGGCGTGCCTATAGGCATGCGGAGTTATAGTATTCCTACTGTTTGAAAAATTTGCGGTACAATCATTGTTCTTGGGTCGGAGACCATATAGCAAATTAGAGAAGCAAAAAAACTTTAATGCATTAGAGCATAAAATGCAGTTGTATGCAGAATACTTGTTATTTTATTCATCAGTATCACCATATTTTTCTAGTCCAGCGTCTTGATCATATCATCCACCGCGTTTGTATACAGTTTCGGAAATATTACATTTCCCTGTTTTATACCCCTGAGCAATTGGATAGGTTATTTTTGCCAGGCCTGGACTTGAACGAACATCACGTCAACGTCATACAGACATATCAGCACTTGGATGTATCGCCAGTCTACTTAACATCGCTGTAAAGAGTCCAGAACAGACAAGGTCTCGATGGAGTTAAAAGCCTTCTCGTTATCCACAAAAGCTAGACAATGGCCTATTATACTCCTACGACTTCTGTATAATCTGGCGTACTGTGGTCTACGGTACCATATCCTCCACAAAAGCCAGCCCGCTTGGGTGGCTGAAATTCATCAAGTCTACCGGCAAAACGGTCGGTGATGACCCTTGAGAACAACTTATAGACGTGGCTCAGTAGTGAGATGGGCCTATAATTCTTGGGCAAGGTTATCTCCTTTTTGAAGAATAATATCATCACACTCCTGTTTCACACCTCTTGAGTTCTCTCACTGTGAATGATGGAAATGAAAAGTATCTGCAGCAGCAAATGAAAAGTAGCTTCCCTATTGTTAGTAGTTCAGAAGGTAATGCCATCTTTATCAGGGGCCTTTCCATTTTATTAGTTATTTTATTTCTCTGAATCTGAAATAAATACTCAAATTCTGAATACTCAAATAACAACTGGCCAAGTGCATGTCAGAATCGCATAGACTTAAGGTTCTGTAGCCAGGATCCGAAGCTACCCCTCTATGAAAACCGCACTGCAATCGGTCCAGTAATATTTGAGTAACACGCCAGCAATCTTGTTTTTACGGTTGGATTATGACACTCACCTACGAATAATATTATTATACGTAAACTCTCACTATGGAATTTGTTTAGAGATGGCACGGGAATAAAATGCGTTAACTTGGTTAGCTCTGCTTATAAACTAGTAAACCCTAGATACATGTGATAATTTTGTTAGTAAATTCGTACTTAATATTGTCCTTTATGACTTAGGGGAGACATGCAACTCAAGCAAGAAGGTCACCTTTTTTTTAAAATATATTTTGGGACCATTCCACAAAAATTACCTGGCCCCAAACTAGGATACCTTGTAATATGGGCACTAGAACGGATAAACATACATACATATGAATATCACATCTATGACTCGGAAACAAACATTTCTGCTCATCACACAAATGATTGCACCTTGCAGGATTCCAACCCGCGACCGTTGGATTTCGTTCCTAGGGTCTCTAGCCACTAGTCCAACCGGTTGGTTTATTTAGGGCCAAATATTTCCTAAATAAACCAAATAGACAAACAAAAAAAAGAAACCGCATTATAATTTTAAAAACCTATTCAACGAGACCCCAATGGAAAGACCACAAAAAAACTTTATTAATTTTATTTTTATTTTTTATACACTAAAGTAGCAGTTATATCTATACCTACGAGTACATGTACATGTCCTTTCAACTTTGTTGTTAATATTTTCTGAATAAAATTGCTGTGACATACAGACGGACGGACAAAATTATAAAGGTTCCTTTTTGACTACGAGACCCTAAAAACTAGGTATCCCTATACCTACATATATGTGATACTATGTGTGAATATTACTAACACAAACATTATTAAATGCACTTATGATATGCAGTGATCGGAATGACCGGAGTATAATACCTAAAGTTGGCGAGACGACAACATGAGACTGCTATTATTTATTAAATTAGTGCACAACATTATTGATTTTTATTCAGTTGTCAAGCATCGAATAAAAATAACCTAGGTGTAAGTGTTCCCGAGCACTATCGTTATTAGGTATTCTGTGCTATCGTATCAACGACTTCTCAGCCTTGACATTAAAATGTCAGCATTCCTGAGCCACCGCTACACGAATATAATGCAACTTGAGGATCCTATTTGGAGCTTGTTTTTAAGAACCATTTTCTAAAGCTTTTTGGGTTGATATAACAGCGATTTGAGGGAGATATATACCAATAATACACAATCCCACGCACTCCTCGCAAACTTCTAATAGAATATAGGTAAGTGATCCGACTGATAACCAAGGTAACCGACAGCTCTAATTTTAAGCAAGCAGAAGTTGCAGTCAAATTTCCCGAAAACCGTTGGAGTAGACGAGTTCTCGAATGGAGACCACGCTTAGTCAAACGTAGCGTAGGATGGCCGTAGTTGGAGTCGACCTATGAAAAGCGGCTGGCAGAAACTGTATGCAGAGAGCTAAGACCGAGGCACAATGGCGTGCACTAAGAGAGGATTATGTTCAACGTTATGGCCTCATTCAATATGTGTTTGTCAACTCTATAAGCAAGCTCTGTTCTATTGCCGTAACACAATTTAGTACTTACATGTATCTAAATAAATTGCCTAGTCTCGCAAAAACTCGTAAACGGATCGATAGATTTGTTTTTTTGACCTGAAACGTCATTAAAATTACACCAATTCAATCGGGTACCAGGCATAGAAAGTGAATGAACTTTAACGAAAATATTTATTTATGCTTTCATAACTCTGTAACTATATAAGCTCCAGAGATCCAATTTTGGTGTCATGTTTTAGCTTTATTAAATTTAAAACTATTTAGTCAGCTTGATGATGTAATATTTAATTTTTGTCAAAAGATACGGAAGGGCAGGACGCACAGAGCAAAATCAGCAACATTTATGTTTTTGTGATATTTAATTTAGTATAATTCGCGATTTGTTAGACGTTTTTTGTTTTGTTCGCGTAAATACTGGGGTGGTTTAGGTTTTTTTTTAGGAAATATCGAAAATAATCTTTAAATCTTATGTATGTACGTTACTCATATAAGTGAATTTATTCTTTTAAGAAATAAACATATCTTAAATCTCAACTTCGGTGTTGAAACTACTTTCTGAATTGCAGATGGCCTAAGTATCGATATCATAAATTGTAAGTGAGGAATTTGACATATATTTCCATTTACACCTTACATAGGTAGGTAGAAACAATATGAGGTGCTAATAAGAAATGCAACTACGTGAAATATTTGAGATAGTATTTAGGTATATTAAAACTATCGCCATCTTAAATCTTTTTCATCCAAAGAAGAGACCAATTGAGTTCTGAGGGCCTCTCAAGAACAGCTGGGACCGATAGCTTTACGTGCCCTCCAAGCACGGGGCAATGGAAAACCGCACATAACTTAAAAAACTCATTAGTGTGGAAGCCCAGGACCGAACCCGGTATCGTTAGATTCTAATTCGCACTATTACATTGCTAGACTACCATCGCTCTTCGCAGCGTTGCTTATTGCAGCATATCTTTAAGCAACTTAATTATATAACAGGATTCAATCTTTTTTGTTTTATTTGGGTGTATTACTGTCTAAATATATATTTTAAACAGACATCACATCACACTAATAATAACTAAGGTTTTGTTTTATTTGGGTGTATTACTGTCTAAATATACATTTTAAACAGACATCACATCACACTAATAATAACTAAGGTTTTGTTTTATTTGGGTGTATTACTGTCTAAATATACATTTTAAACAGACATCACATCACACTAATAATAACTAAGGTTTTGTTTTATTTGGGTGTATTACTGTCTAAATATACATTTTAAACAGACATCACATCACACTAATAATAACTAAGGTTTTGTTTTATTTGGGTGTATTACTGTCTAAGTATACATTTTAAACAGACATCACAACACACTAATAATAACTAAGGTTTTGTTTTATTTGGGTGTATTACTGTCTAAATATATATTTTAAACAGACATCACAACACACTAATAATAACTAAGGTTTTGTTTTATTTGGGTGTATTACTGTCTAAATATACATTTTAAACAGACATCACATCACACTAATAATAACTAAGGTTTTGTTTTATTTGGGTGTATTACTGTCTAAATATACATTTTAAACAGACATCACATCACACTAATAATAACTAAGGTTTTGTTTTATTTGGGTGTATTACTGTCTAAATATACATTTTAAACAGACATCACATTACACTAATAATAACTAAGGTTTTGTTTTATTTGGGTGTATTACTGTCTAAATATACATTTTAAACAGACATCACATCACACTAATAATAACTAAGGTTTTGTTTTATTTGGGTGTATTACTGTCTAAATATACATTTTAAACAGACATCACATCACACTAATAATAACTAAGGTTTTGTTTTATTTGGGTGTATTACTGTCTAAATATACATTTTAAACAGACATCACATCACACTAATAATAACTAAGGTTTTGTTTTATTTGGGTGTATTACTGTCTAAATATACATTTTAAACAGACATCACATCACACTAATAATAACTAAGGTTTTGTTTTATTTGGGTGTATTACTGTCTAAATATATATTTTAAACAGACATCACATTACACTAATAATAACTAAGGTTTTGTTTTATTTGGGTGTATTACTGTCTAAATATACATTTTAAACAGACATCACATTACACTAATAATAACTAAGGTTTTGTTTTATTTGGGTGTATTACTGTCTAAATATACATTTTAAACAGACATCACATCACACAAATAATAACTAAGGTTTTGTTTTATTTGGGTGTATTACTGTCTAAATATACATTTTAAACAGACATCACATCACACAAATAATAACTAAGGTTTTGTTTTATTTGGGTGTATTACTGTCTAAATATATATTTTAAACAGACATCACATTACACTAATAATAACTAAGGTTTTGTTTTATTTGGGTGTATTACTGTCTAAATATACATTTTAAACAGACATCACATTACACTAATAATAACTAAGGTTTTGTTTTATTTGGGTGTATTACTGTCTAAATATACATTTTAAACAGACATCACATTACACTAATAATAATTAAGGTTTTGTTTTATTTGGGTGTATTACTGTCTAAATATATATTTTAAACAGACATCACAACACACTAATAATAACTAAGGTTTTGTTTTATTTGGGTGTATTACTGTCTAAATATACATTTTAAACAGACATCACATCACACTAATAATAACTAAGGTTTTGTTTTATTTGGGTGTATTACTGTCTAAATATACATTTTAAACAGACATCACATCACACTAATAATAACTAAGGTTTTGTTTTATTTGGGTGTATTACTGTCTAAATATACATTTTAAACAGACATCACATCACACTAATAATAACTAAGGTTTTGTTTTATTTGGGTGTATTACTGTCTAAATATACATTTTAAACAGACATCACATCACACTAATAATAACTAAGGTTTTGTTTTATTTGGGTGTATTACTGTCTAAATATACATTTTAAACAGACATCACATCACACTAATAATAACTAAGGTTTTGTTTTATTTGGGTGTATTACTGTCTAAATATACATTTTAAACAGACATCACATCACACTAATAATAACTAAGGTTTTGTTTTATTTGGGTGTATTACTGTCTAAATATACATTTTAAACAGACATCACATCACACTAATAATAACTAAGGTTTTGTTTTATTTGGGTGTATTACTGTCTAAATATACATTTTAAACAGACATCACATTACACTAATAATAACTAAGGTTTTGTTTTATTTGGGTGTATTACTGTCTAAATATACATTTTAAACAGACATCACATCACACTAATAATAACTAAGGTTTTGTTTTATTTGGGTGTATTACTGTCTAAATATATATTTTAAACAGACATCACATTACACTAATAATAACTAAGGTTTTGTTTTATTTGGGTGTATTACTGTCTAAATATACATTTTAAACAGACATCACATTACACTAATAATAACTAAGGTTTTGTTTTATTTGGGTGTATTACTGTCTAAATATACATTTTAAACAGACATCACATCACACTAATAATAACTAAGGTTTTGTTTTATTTGGGTGTATTACTGTCTAAATATACATTTTAAACAGACATCACATCACACTAATAATAACTAAGGTTTTGTTTTATTTGGGTGTATTACTGTCTAAATATATATTTTAAACAGACATCACATTACACTAATAATAACTAAGGTTTTGTTTTATTTGGGTGTATTACTGTCTAAATATACATTTTAAACAGACATCACATTACACTAATAATAACTAAGGTTTTGTTTTATTTGGGTGTATTACTGTCTAAATATACATTTTAAACAGACATCACATCACACTAATAATAACTAAGGTTTTGTTTTATTTGGGTGTATTACTGTCTAAATATACATTTTAAACAGACATCACATCACACTAATAATAACTAAGGTTTTGTTTTATTTGGGTGTATGACTGTCTAAATATATATTTTAAACAGACATCACATCACACTAATAATAACTAAGGTTTTGAGGTTTTGTTTTTATTATAAATCAGAGAAATATAGCCAGTGTCGTAAACAGTTCTATCAGAGCTTTGAGTTTTGAATATGAATACTCTCATATCGAGCGGAAAAGTTCGTATGCGCGATGCGGAACTCCATACATTAGAACTGACAGCACAGAATTAATAATAGTGACAGTCCAAACAAAACGTCATAACATGCATAATAACCAGTTAGCGCCTTATATATTTTATCTTTATAAGTGTGTGTGTATGTTTATGTTTGTTTCTCCTTCACGCTCAACGGCTGAACGGATTGGGATTAAATTATCCTGAATTAACACAGGCTACTTTTTATCATCATCATAATTCACACTGATGACTGACCGCGGGGCACAGCTAGTGAAAAATAAAGAAACTATACTTCTTTGATTTTGGATAAGACATATTTGTAAAGAAAACAACATGCATTTTCAATAAATTGAAATTAAATTGTTAAGTTACAATCAAGCTTTATATGAAGAGAAATTAATAGTATTCGATAGTTTGTATAAGTTTTGATACAAAATTTGATTATTGTATCGATATTTTTGTACCTTCTACAAAAATATCGATACAATAATCAAATTTTGAACAAGTTTTATAGAAACGTTTTCCATCAAAAACGGCTGGACTATAGATACTAGTATTGTTATATCAATAAGGGCGTATCCACACACACCCAATTCCGGCAAAATTCAGCAAAGTTGGTAACTACAATACAAGAATTTTGTCGTAAAATAACAGACATCGATAAGCAGGTCGTCGATTAATTACATTTGGATTAGAAGTGTACATGAAAAAAAATTGTATACTAAATCTGTGTACAAGAAATATTAGTGCCTACAATATTATCGATCGCGCAGGTAATTATTTTTAAAAGCTTTTATTTAACTTGCGATGTTTGTATGTATGTTTGTTTAGGTCAAATCTTCTAAGCTGAATTAGAACCACTTCCTCTTATCTTACGGAGTCGAATTTTTGTCGATTTTTTTCAGTTCCGATGACAATGCATTTTTATGGTATATAAGCGTGACCTGAATTGACTTCCAGGATTAGCTGCTCCAAATAAAGGAATTCTGACAAGAAATGTAGTGTACGCACTTTATTATGATAGCTGGTTTTAAGTTTTACCATGACATGGTTGCTGCACTCAGGGTTGGGTCCTGATTAGGGAACTCCTCAGCGGTTAACAAAACAGACACGCATTTAATTGTAAAAGCCCGTTCTAAATTTTACCATGACATAGCTAATGCATAAAACTTTTTTTTTAAACGTTTTCTAACTAACTTATGATAAATAATTTGTTGGAATTCATTTTTGATTTTGTTATTAGTATCAAAATATTTTTTTTGTGAATGTTTTGGACTTAAACAACATATTTGTCTGTGGTATAAATTTTAGTATAGTTTTAATTAGCACCATCAATAATTCTGTCACAACTTTTTAACGCTTGTCACTGACCCATCGAATGTCACTTTGCAACAATACCTAATCCAATATGCAAACGCAGCTTCTAAAACTGGAACACGACCGTATTTTATTGCCATAACATAACACAGTCGGCATGCCATTATAATATATTACTCAATGGCATTGCATGCTAATGCTGAGGGCCCGCCCGTGTGTACAGTCCTTAGCACCATGCCTCAGCTTGCGACACATCCGTCATAAGTAGGTAGTCAACTTATTTGAGATCGGGACACATACGGTGTCATATTTAACTAAGTATATGCACTCGCACACTAGTTTTATTTAGTACCCATTTGTTTCCAAAACATTTGCTCTAAATTTTCCAACTGTAGTGCCACCTAAAACTTAGGGCTGCAAAATCTTGCACGGCGCTGCACTGCGCTCGTCATCCTGAGACATTGGAATTTTGCCCGAAATTTCGCTGTAAATTTTATATCCTTCAAACCGAATGTTTGTTGGTTGAATATCTGGCTAACGCGTAGAACCTTGCAGGCAAACAAAAGAGTACAAAAATATCGCCAAGGGTAAATCTTAACTGCATTGAAGGTATTTTCTCTGAGCTATGCTGTTTTGCGTAAATCGTCACTCCAACTGGCTGGCAGGGGATCCTACACTGGTCTCCGCGCTCAAGAACTCGTGTACCCTACCGGTTATCGGTTGTTCGACTAATGTGACCGGCCCATTGCCAATCGAGTTTGCTAATTCTTTGAGCTATGTAGGTGACTTTTGTGTCTGCCGGACCACCCTCCGGCCAGATGGAGTGACGATTTACGCAAAGTAGCTGGCAGCAGTTACATAAAAAAGACGAAAATCGGGCTCAGTGGCGCGCATTAGGAGAGGCCTATGTCCAGCAGTGGACTAATGTTGATGATGATGATGATGCTGTTTTAACCACTATACATACAGAACATATTATCCTAACAGATATCCCAATACCTACCAGCCTTGAGAGAAATATTTTGTTCAAAAATATTTATTCTGCATTGGAAGCAACTAAGCACAATCTCACTGACCACGGTAGTTTTATTTTTATAAATACCCTCGCAAAACTTGTATCTGTCTACGGTTTTTATAAATACCCTCGCAAAACTTGTATCTGTCTACGGTTTTTATAGGTATACAGATAAACTAATAAAATATACATCTTATCATTGCAGTATATTCAAAACAATCTGCTCAATAACACACGACCGCTTATTTACTAACTTACTTATGCATCCTGCGTGAGATACTCGAAATTCTTTACCCATTGACCTTTTCAGCTTAGATCAAGCCGTGCCACTCAATGTCACCCCGATGTTCTCCCAAATACCTACTTATTACCAAACGCGGCCCGCTGCGTGACTGATCAGTAGTGATCACGTAACAGATATCTGCCGCGCTAGCATTGTGCGTGGTGCGTGTGAATGTCAAATGAATTCAGCTTGCAAGGCCTGCTCTAGAGGTGTGGAAAGTTGGCTTTGCTAGGCTGAATGTTGTGTGCCAAAGTTATTGTGTCATTGGAAGAAAACTCGCTTTTAGTCTGTTGGTTCCGCGGCCCTCCCGTTTTGTTGTGATAACTCTTACCGTGATAAAAAGTACCTAAACTAAGCCCAAACATAAGAGAAACACACACGAAACAACAACAAACAAAACAGCCAAAAAGAAGGTAAAGTAGTGTGGTAAATAGTTTCTAAATACCACACAATCGCACTTACAACCACTTAACATTTTGCGAGAACTCCTGAGTAGAAATGAGTTCTCAGTGGAAAATATTCACGATATTCTGCATTGTTTGATTATAGTAAGATTTCTATAGTAAAATCTCCCGTCCATCTATACGCAAAAGTAGACGTAGTAAAATTGTGATTATACTAACATAAAACATTGTCCACAGATGCGACTCTGACCACACAGCCGAAATGCTGTTCACACACTTGCAAGCCTTAATCGAGCGACCCGAAAACCAGAAGAAATTCGCCGATATCGAACGCAAACTCCAAATGCGCGGCGCCCTACCAGCTTCCAAGAAGCCCCCAGATTCCTCTCTGGGAAGCGAAGTCTCCAGAGAGTCCGACTCGGGGAGCAACGAAGAGCGCTGCGTGGCGAACTTGTATGACAGTTTGGCTGCAGAGTTGAAGCAGAAGTTGTCAACAGGTAAAAAGGGACTAGGTCAGTGATTTTTCTGATTTTCGTAGGTAGACGCTTTCACGCCATGTGCACTGGTATGCTTTGGGTATGTATATGTAGTGCTCTGCAGTAGACAGCAGAATATACATTATCATATGTGTGTATATTTAAAGATACAGATAAATTCAAGCGGTGGCTATTTATGAAATAATACAACATTTGATTGAGTCAGGCCTATTAATAGTCTTAGCGTTTTTACCTCCTTCTATAACTGCTGCCACCGTATCCACCGCTGTGATGTCTATTCCATATATATGTATGTATAGCTTTTACAAAACTGCATATTATCTGCACCTTCGCTAGATCTCAACGTCCCCTTAGTAACATTTATAAGATTTATCTTTTTAGGCTCAGCGTGATAGTTCATGACCTTGTACTTTCCATGAGAGATTCTTTAGACAATTGTTAAAACTTGATAACTTATCAGGCAAATCACATTTTAAAATATTTTATAATTCAAACATAATACGACGTGGATAAACTTAATTTGATGCTTTTTGGAGCTTATAACCATTAATTCAACTATTTCACAAGCAACGCATTTTTTTACGCAATTTATAATTTTAAAACCAGCTAAACACCCGGTAAAATAACAAGCACAACCATATTATCATTCGTATATAACTCTCACATAGCTCGCTTTCCAAGCTCAATTATTTCAATTCCATCAACCTTTTACAGATCCAGCTTCTTCCAATGTTCCAGGCAAAAGTCCAATACTGCTTCCTCCTCGTGACTACGACACGGTGCATCGTCAGAAGGGGAACTTGAACAACATTGACACCAGGAGGTGCTTGAATCAGAATATAGTTGGCGTGAACGCGAGACGCAAGCTGGAGTCTTCTGGGGGAAGTTCTGGGATTGGAAGCGATCTGGCACCGTCGCCGGAGAGGAATGAGTACCCGAGGCAGCATGACAACCACAGCACTAGTGGTGAGTGTTTTTTTTTTGTTTTTATGAGGTGAAGCGAGCGTACGCGATGGCCTAGTGACCGAAACGACGTTCAGTAGGCCTTACCTGGTATCTCAAGATCGCCGACTGGCAGGAAGTGAGACAAGACAGAGCGAAGTGGTGACTCTTCTTATCCTACCTAAGTTCAAAGATTGGCACAAGTTGGCACACCTAATGATCTCTGAAATAACTCGTAAGTAATTCAAATAATAAATAATTTGTAATTCTGGCCAAATATTTCTCAAAATCGCAATGTCTGGAAGACATGTCCACTTTTATTTTCTTTAAAATTGATCCCATGGTTCCCCTGACGTGGTTTATCAACTGTTAGAACGGTACGTGAACGTTATAACACTCAGAAGCACAGAACGAAGGAAAATCCTCACATAACATAGTCATTAGTCGGGGCCAAGGACCGAATCGAGTATCGATAGATTGCAAACGGCACATATTACCGCTCAGTTTTAGTACATAGATTGAGTACATAGATAGAAAAAAATAATTGAACAGAAAATTGACAGATGTGCGCGTAGATGTCTTTTCTATTGAGATATTCATATTAGTTTGGTATTATATTTTTCAAAGTAAAAAGTAATGCGCATCTTTGTTTACATTATATTGGTTGATTTCTTGAGGGAACGATCTATTCAAGTAGTCCTAGAGGGCTGCTCGTCTGATCAAATGGCAATTAATGCCGGTGTACCTCAGGGATCGGTTCTCTCGGCTACACTGTTTTTACTGCACATTAATGACCTTCTGAAGCCCGGTCCAGCTTCAGTGAGAGGCTATGGTAGACCGTTTAAATTTAGGAAGGACCTTTTTTGTAATTACATGTATTAACATGGGGGGCAAAGTCTACACCTCACGATTTACCAATGACAAAATAAAATTGGTGAATACAAAACTTATAGTATTACTAGCTGCTCCCCGCAGCGTTGCCCGCGTGCATACTTTACCACCTTCTTTAACCCATTAGGGGTGGACTTCTTCCAAATTTCAAATTTCTATATCCACTTCCTCCGGCTGTGTATTGTCAGTCAGTCAGTATGTCACGGTACTGTAGGTATAGACTTATAGAATGATACCCAAAAAACATAAATAATGATACAATCATATTTTTTCTCAGTATCATCATCGTTAGGTATTACGAAGCAATTTTTACAAACGAAATAACATATTTCCGTATCACAAAAAGTTTAATAGTTACTTGCGGTGAGTAGTTTCTGATATTTGATCTTCTTGACTAAACTTAGTTTATAAGATGTTACTTGGGTCTTAGGTACTTATAATAAATCAATAAAAATGCAAGTCTGTACAAAGGAGATATAAATAAAATAAATGGTCTAGGTTACTAAAAATAAGCTACTGAACAAGAAAATAACATTTTTAAAATTCGTGTCTGTCTGTTTGTTTGTCTGTTTGTCTTTCGTTGATTCGCGCATCATGTAAAAAGTACTGGACCGATTGCGATGCGGTTTTTACTGTTGGATAGGTTGTTTTGCTTAGGTTAAAACTGGGGTACTTTGTATCTCAATCCGATGAATAGAAACCGAGCATTCGATAAAAACTTTTTGACGGCTGAAGTTTTTTTTATCAAATGTTGGTATATTAGTATTTTTGGTGTTTTAACCTAGAGAAACGACCACGCGTTCGAAGCCGCGGGTACAGATACTTCACTAATAATTGTTTGATTTAATCAGCGTTTAAGAAACCAGTAGTCGGTTTTGTAAACTCTATTTCTGCAATAGACAAATAGTTTAATTTAAACCAGTCTATACATTAATTTGAGTCACATAAAAGAAACAGTATTGTCAATCAAAATATCAAATACGCTTTTTTGTTATTGCAATAACAAAATGTTACAAAATTCTATGTATTTTATTCTTTTTCTTTTTACTGTACGTCCAATGAAAGAGTGCCGTCCGAGGAGCATTTATCGTGTGACAAGAAAAAACTATATTAAGTCACCTTTCGATGGCGTCAGGCGTCGTGACCTGCCGTTTGCTGTTTACATCATGCCTTTGTAGGGGTTAGCGTCATTATGCCGTTCGTTATAAAAAAGTATAAATAGCTATATGTGTAAGCTAGGAAGATATATCTAGACTTGACTCATCGATGGTAAGATATGTATTCGGTCTTCTTAACTATCATTATTTTAAGACTTTTATATCACCTTATTCATAAAAAGCTTTTATTTAACTTCCCTTTTAAGTCTGTACTCGTATGTATCGATGTATCTATGTATCGATATATCTATGTATTTTGTCCTAGAATCTTTGCCTTTCAAATTTCGAGCACTTCCCTATTATCTATCTGGTTTTTTTTTAGGGTAGCTCATAAAAATATAAAAAGTGAAAATAAAACAAATTTATTTTAAAAATTGTTTGATCCAACATTTATTAAGAAAAAGGTCGTAAAAGTTTGTTTTTCTTATTGTTTATTTTTTAATTTTACTTATTTAACTTCACTTGTATGTGTCTATGTATCGATGTATCTATATATTTTGTCTGTCCTGAAATGTTACTATTAAAATTTCGAGCACTTCTCGATGCTGAAACTTTCAGGGTAGCTCACAAACCAACGAGAAAGCAATAAAAAAAAGTGAAAATGCAATAAAAATAGGGGATATAAAAGAAAAAAAAAACACATAAAACGTGACATTCATTAAAAAAAAAAGGTCTCAAAAGCCTTTTTTTAGTTATCCTATTTTTTTTAATTATACTTATTAGTTAATCTTTTCGTATTGTTAATTTAAGAAAAGTAGGAAATAAACAGGAAGACCTAAAGTGAAGTTTAAACAAAATATAAAGCGTTTTTCATTAAGTGCGCTCCAACTCCACTCGACTATTCACTGTGGGGCTACATGTTATCTCTGGTATATGCAGACAAACCACAGACGAGTGCCTACCTAAAGGTTAACTTTACGCAAGTTCTTCATGAAATTGGGCCTCATTTACGCTAAAATGTCATCTAAAATTGGTCCACTAGGATGCGCCACCTACAGCAGAGGCGCGGTGGCTATTTTCCCGAATTTACATTCCACACAATGTCATCGAATGCATATTGAAATTAAAATAAAAACACAATTGTAACAATATTGATATTTAAAATATCACTACCAGCTATATCACTATCGTTGTTTTCGACTATATATACTCACGTGTATATAGTCGAAAACAACGACCTAGGTTTCGAGCGTATCCGACGCTCTTCTTCAGGAGTTCATGCCGCGAGATCCCGACGCGCACTCAAGAAACTCGAGAAGCCGGTAGTGATATTTTAAATTATGTATCACGAAAACTTTAACACTAAAATATTGATATTGCTATAAAAGCTTGTTTTATTTAATTTTAAAGTTCGTGCGTTCTTAATGAAAAACCCTGTTGAGAATAGTTATGAAATATTAATTCAAAATGCAGTCGTCACCGCTAAAATTAAAACAGAATGTTACTTGATTAATTAAGCAGTCATTCAAAACTCAAGGTAAACTATTTCAGAAGTTGCAAAGCCCACATAACTGTTCAAAACGTTCTATCTTGAGATGTTCTATGTTACGAGAGGCCAATTGGTGCACATTTCAGAATTGTTATTTAGACGTAAAGCGTGCGAGAGTTGCTTAACGAGCTAAACTAATAGCTTACGAAGTACCGCTTGTAACTGACAAGTTTATTGTAATGAAGTGTAATGGGCTAGCTAAGTTTGGGCAGGCTTTACGACAGTCAATAAAGCAGGTAAATTAGGGCTTTACAATAGCGTGGTTTAAATAAAAGAGATTGAATCACGCTAAAACATTGATAAACTAACGAAAGTACCTGGTTTAGTCCATGGACCAATCATAAATCTTATTACAAAACGAAGTTTATCGCTGATTAGAGTAACATCTACGGAACTAAATATAATCATCTGATGACCCTAGTTTAACCATGGTACTAACTCACATAACGTTAATACTCACCCCATTCTAGAAGCTTTTATTCAACTTCACTTGTATGTATGTATCTATGTATCTGTTTTCTTACAATTCAAATTTCGAGCACTTCCCGATTAAATAGTAATTGAAAATGACTCACTTTCTCTACAGAACTCCAATTTATCCCTTTTTTTTGTTTTGCTGATTCATTTTTAAGCAAAAACAAAGCACACTCGTTTTTTGTTCAAGTTCAACTCGACACAACACTTTGCTTCACAAGCACTTGAAAAATTCCAATAAATTCTTTCAATAATTAGGCCAACCTTGTTTACAGTAAAACTATCAAATTACGCGCGCTCCGCAATGTTATGTTTACGTTCCAATCCTCGCAAAAACATAACTTACTAATAAAATTGTCAAACTTAAATATGGCCGATAAAACCATTTCCTTATGTAATTGAATAGGTATTGACTGAAAATCAATCAAATTTTAAGTTTACAAAAGTAATAATTGCTTTTGTTTGACGAGGAATAAAAATTAGAAATCAATATTGTGAAGAAACGGAACGTTGTGAACAAACGTGGTCTTAATGAATGTAAATGTTTGTACTTAGTCTGTGGACAAATTTTTTACTATAGACAATGTTTGGTATCAGCTGGTCCTCGATCAGTCGAAGATTTGTAATAAGGTCTAGTTTCCACCGTTTCCTAGGTACCGTAACGAACTCGGACTTTTTAGCTCTGGTATAATCCCGGACTAAAATCGTTTTTTTGTAATAAGACGGTGAGTGTCTTGATGTTGAGATCAAGTTGCATTGATCGGGTCACGAGCAGATCACTTCATCCACCTCGGGTATTTTGTTCGCAATGTTATTAGGAGGCAAAAACCATCACATATATTTTTGTTTTATTAGGAACTAGATGTGTTAAAGCCGCGGGGGCTTTGCCCATGAGATCATTTCTCTGGGTTAAAAGAGTGTCATTGCAGGACCAAAAGTACATATAAAGTACAAAATACCAAATTAAGTTCAGACGTTAAGTCAGTTCATATTATGACATCTCATATTTTGATTTTTAAATCATAAGTGAAATCATTCTTTAGAAAGTTAAAGACAGCCAACAATCTTTCATTAAAATCGTATTAAAGCGTATATAATTACACACCTGCTAAGCTTCCTATTACTTTGTTGTTAACCAACACTACTTGAATGATGAGATCCAGTTCTAACAAGAAAAAGAGATGCAGCGATATTCACGGCAACAAACAATTAAAGTGCAAATTGCAGAGCATGATACGAAGCTATCTTTCCCTTCGGGTGCAAAAAAACAGTATGAATAATAGAGAAGTGTTAAGAGACATTCACTTTTTGTTTCAAAAGAGGTTTTGTGGTTGGTGTTGCAAAAAATTGAGGACTAGCTTTCCCGCCCGCGACTTCGTCCGCGCGGACTACTGTTTATCGCGAAAATAAGCATCCTCTGTTCTTCTAGTCTAGGATATTAAAAACCAATGCAAAAGTAGGTATAGCACCAATGCTCGTGATGTTTTTTAATCATCACTTGTTAATTCTTTTCCATGGCAACAGGAACGGTAACAGCGAGTAATCAGTTTTCCCGTAGAAACTTACAATTTCTCGGGATAAAAAGTATCCTATGTTTTATTCCAGGGTATAAGCTATCTCCATTCCAAATTTCATCAAAATCCGTCCAGCTGTTATCGCGTGAAAGCTCCCCAAACAAACAAACAGACAACGTATCACTTTTATACTCGTATATTGGTATTGATGGTGTGTGGCTAAAAGTTATGTTGGTATGTATTTGTTTGAAAAAAATGTTACAAGGTAGATCATAAATGACAGCTCAATGACCACATACAAGGATCTGGCTCTAAGCAAATGACCACATATGTTTATAAAACTATATTGAAACTATTTTTTTTTTTATTTAGCTCGTACTTAAAAACAAACCTATCAAAGCCGCCATTTCAAAGCTTTGTACCAAGGTTGGACACAAAATCAAAGATGAGGACAAAAAATAATTAAATTAGTCAATGGGGAAGCGGCTTCATGAATATAACAATATAACATCAGAACTCTAATTACATCAAAACAAACCCTCATTAAATACATTAACACCTATAAAAATATTTCCTTTAGCCATAAAGTGCATTCATATTCAAATTCTGTCAAATACTCGTTAATGACTCTAAAATTATCATAAGCATGCGGCAAAGGAGGTAAACAGACTTATCTCGCCACTGACTGTGAAACGAGGCATCGACAAGGTAGACCTTCGACAGACAATGCATATCTGTTTTTATTCCACTTGGCTCTCCCATAATGTAACACTATTGAAATATGAGTGGTACCTTAGGTTTCTACAAATCAACAGGCGAACGTATTTTTGAGGAAGCATCGCAGGGAAGCATGCAAATATAAAATGTGGTTATTGTATTTCCACGTGTTCCTTACTCTCTATCACATGAGTCGAATAACCTAAGAATAAAGCTAACAACATTTCAATTAGGTTGGAACGGTTAATTTCTGTTTAAACTCTGCCTTGTTTGTCAAACATTTTGAGCGTCTGCCAGCGTGTTTGTTTTTTTTGTTTGTGCTGTGTGCATGTTTTACTAGACCACTAGATAACGGATAAACATACATAGATACGAATACACACACATACATTCAAATACATACATAGATAATATGCTCCTATGTACTGTTTAACTCTATACGTAGTCCTCATATAGTTCAAGAACGCTACCTCCATGGTGTGAACTCCAACTTAATTGAATCCTATGATGCTAATGGCCATTGCGAAACGATACGCTAATGCTTCATTGAATGAAGTTAAGTTATTTAAACTTATGCTGGGCTTGAGGGTTATTGTTATTAGTGTGGTTTTGAGCAGGTACTTAGTTGGTTGTGGTAAGGGCAACTTGTGTTGATGAGCAGTCCTTTTTAATAGGTAATTTATTCGGTAATTTATATGGTGCCCGAAATTACACTGACAATTACGTATAATATCATCGTATAAAACACACACACACGATTACTCTTATTTTGGAAACGTTACTCTGGCAGCGGCTTGTTAGACAAGGATTAGTTTTAGATTAGTTTTAGTTTAGCATAGTCATGAATTATTAATTAAACAACTACCAAAACGATTCATCTTCTTTTTTTTTTTTTTTTGTGGCTATGTTCTCTAATATATCTGGGATACACATTACCCAAACAAGATTCACTGCGGTACCATATATGTATTTTCATTAAAATAGGTTTAACTGTTTTTTAGGTTGACCTTTCGAATATAGATAATTTAAAAAAAAAACTATAGTCATAACAAATATTGTATCTAATAGTATCAGTGTAAATAGTTAAAAAAAACGTAGGATAGTCGCATAGAAATGACGGAATAACCGTCATTTGTCTATGCTGCTATTCTAAGAATAACATTTTCTCTCGTTTGGTCAAATCCAGCCTTATGCGGTAGATAACAAAAATATTTATACCAAACAAACTTATAGTCCATAAATGATGTATGTAAATTGTACATTATGAAGTAGTTACCAAGTCACCCTTGCATATTCGTTTAAATTATTATCTGTCCCTACGAAAAAAACATCAACTTCTGCTCAACTTCCTTTCCTTAGGTACGTCCTAAATATAAAAAAAATAGTTTTTTTAAAGACTGATTACCACTGCAGTCTAGTGCAGCTAGCCATTGCATGGCTCAACTGAAATGGACACAAAAAAATAATCATTCAATTCAAAACTTCTAACCTGTTACCTAGAAAAAGTAGCTAGAATTCCCATAGCCCTTCAAACATTAGGTATCTTCTCACGCCTCCTCCATTCAAAAAGCAATAACGCGTGTAATAAACAATAGATGTTGTACTAAACTCACAGAATAAATAATAGTACATAAAATTAGCACAACGCTTTGTTTCCCAAGAGGAAAAACTAGGCACTGTTTGGAAAATATTTTTCAATGCATGGTCGTCCTTCCCTTGAAAAGGGACAATAAAGTCACTAAATTTATCTACTTGGTTGCTAAGATCAATGAAGGTTTATAAACAAGTTGGAATGTAAGTATAGTATAGAGTCTGGGTTCTAGCAATTACCTATTCCATATCCGTACATGCCCGCAAAGTCATTCTTACGTGAGCTTATCATGATATTAGGAGCTTATTATTTTTAAACCGGGGCATCTTAAAAATAGAGACGTTAAACTAGTTGCTGGGGGTTTTTCCTATCTTATTGTAATCTAAAGATTCCAATTGGTGAAATGGTATTATCAATTTAACACACTTTTAGTTTCTTCTACACTCGGTGTCCATGAATATCAAGTTCTCATTTATTCAACACACAACTTCAGATAGCAATATTAAAAACTTAGGTATTAAACATAAACAAACTTTATGTTACCCCTGAAATTATAGTTAAAATCATCTCGATGACATCAACTTTCAAACAGAAAAATCCGCATCATAATGGATCCTTTATCCCATAGACTACATTTACACGGTGAGGCAGGTGATACAGAAGTCTGAAAAGCCCTTGTGTCTTGCTTTTGTGGACTATGAGATGGCCTTTGACTTCATCTGGGCGGTTCTAGAGTCTTTGCAGCTGTGTCAAGTGGACTGGCGCTACATCGAAGTGCTGAGGTTTCTGTATGACACCGCGACTATGAGTGTCCAAGTACAACACCAGCAGTCTAAACATATACAACTACGCAGGGGAAACTGTTCAGTAATGCATTGAAAGATATGTTTAAAACGATGGATTACAATAGAGTGGGCATTTATATCAATGGCGAGAACATCTCACACTAACTATTTGCCAATAATATCGTCCTAATAGTGGAGGCACTGCAAGACTTGCAAAGTATGCTGACCAATCTATGTGATGCTTCTCGACGCATTGGTCTTGGAATGAACATAGGTAAGACCAAGATCATGTTTAATGATCTTGTTGACCTGGAACCGATTGTAGTCAAGAGGTATTAAACATAAATAAACTTTATGTTACCCCTGAAATTATAGCTAAAAACATCTCGATGACATCAACTTTCAAACAGAAAAATCCGCATCATAATGGATCCTTTATCCCATAGACTACATTCAAGACAAACACCACCACCATTGGGTGGTCTTGAAGTGTACCTCTTGAAGTTGTCCAACAATATGTTTACCTTGGGCAAATATTGCAATTACGTAAAAACAACTTTGAGAAGGAACCCAACAGAAGAATTCAGCTGGGTTGGGCAGCATTCGGCAAGCTTCGTCAAGTCTTCTCGTCGTCCATATACCACAGTGCCTGAAAACAAAAGTCTTCAATCAGTACGTCCTATCAGTCATAACTTACGAAGCCGAAACGTGGACCCTCACGGTCAAACTAATCCACAAATTCAAGGTCGCTCAGCTATGGAGTGAAGCACAAGATTCGTAATGAATATATCCAACGGAGAACCAAGTTAACCGACGCTATGTCGAAAGCTATTCAAAGGATAAGCAAGCTAAAGTGGCAGTGGGCGGGTCAAATTTCCCGAAGAACCGATAACAGCTGGGGTTGACGAGTTCTCGAGTGGCGACCATGTTAAGGCAAACGCAAAAAGTAGCCGGGACAAAATGGATGAGGAGAGCTGAAGACCGAGCTCAGTGACGTGCATTAGGAGAGGCCCACGTCCTGATATAGATATAAGCTGATGATGACAATGAGTAGAAGACGAGAAATTGATAGAAACTATTTAACGGCTGAAGGAATTTTGAGTTTTTTAGGTCCTTGAATAGCACAAAGGGTAATAATAACCCAAAGAAATTACCAAGCGGGCAAAGCCACGGCCACAGCTAGTTAAATACATGAATAGATACTTTCCTAACTACCAACTCATAACCAGTTGCATGTCAGATATTTAAACAAACTAAATTAAAATACGGCAATGGAATATCTTAGCGTAAAGGAAACATTTAAGCAAAGTGGGTTAATGGAGACATAATTTGATTTTAATGGCACTTGAAGAATTTATACGAAAAATGACGTTTTTTCCACTTGAAATGAGTTTAGTACCTATATAGTAAATCGTTAATATATTTGCACAGCAATTTAGAATTAAAAACCGTTACTAACATCATTTTAGATTGCAACGCATCAAGCAGTTTGCTTGCTAAATCCTAAAATGTCATAAGCAAAAATCTTAAGCTTTAAATCATACAAACGAGGTCGGCAGAGACGAGTCTTTCGGTATGAGAGAAATTAACTTTCGCTTTTCTATACAAACTTTTACTCGCAAAACAAAATCCACAAAACCATAGTCATTGTTGTTTCAATATCGCATAGAAACTGGTACAACATGGCACAACAATATAAATGAAACTCAGAGTCACCCAAATCCCATACAATTAAAAGCGCACCTTTTATCTAAACATTCAAGATGGCTACCGATAAAGATGGCGGCACGTGGGATCGTCGACAGCTCGTTTTCTATGTCAATGCGAATTTAGAAACAAGTTTGTAAAAACCTGTGTTTCAGAGATGAGACGCGGTCCCGTTATACCAAGTGTTAACTTCTATAGTGACAACAGGTCAAGCCGAGAGGCAACCGTTGACATGCATGAAATTACGCGACATAACGAGGCTAATGGCGCAGAATGTTCACTAGGTTATTTAGAAATATCGTTAAATGTAGCAATTGACTAGAAAACTAATAAATTAATGTTGCAATTGACGGCTTTATTATGCATTTGGGCGACAGCTACCGTTGCAGCATTTACAACTTTATTCGCGTAAACTTATTGTTTTTGCCCAATTCAGGGAAATATTTGACTAATTTCATCACGCTCACGTCGTTACGTAGTTTTAATGGACATGATGTCAATGGCAATGTCGATTATATCACCGTTTAGCATAATGATATGTTGGCCTTTGGCAATAACTAATAAGTAATGGTTTTTTGTCTTTTTCAGAGGAAGATTGGGCTGAGAGCACGGCGTACATGATGCACGAAGCTTTTGATGCTTCGCCTCGGCGAGCTCCTTCGCCCCATCGGTCACCCCCGCGCCGCGCGCTCTCCCCGCGGGGCTACGACCGTGGCTTCCCCGACGACTACCCCGACCAGTTCCGCGACCAACTCGCCCCCTTCAGAGACCAAACCTTCGAGCGTCGCTTCAGGAATGAATCCCTCGAACGCAAGGATTTGACCAAGCCCGACAAATTCACCGACGAAACCGTCAACTACAGACGACGATACGTCCCCGAGACGAAGCCCTCCAACCGGAGCATAGACCGAGTAGAAGACCGTCGGTTCGGAAAGATGACTCGAGGAGTAAGCGAAGGCAGCTTGAAAGTAGCCGCAGACACTTCCCCTAAAGACAGATTCAACGTCGCCAAGGAAAAGTTCATGAATTTAGAAAGGGAGAGGTTTAACCGCGAGTTAGAGCAACATATGGCGATCAGGCGAAGCATGCTCGAAAGAAACAGTCGCTCGACTTCTTCCCCAGAGGAAGAAAGGCGGGATGAGCGTCAGGAGCGGCACAGAGAACTGAACTCTCGACGAGAACCGGAGCGTTCTCATCGGGATCTGGAGCGTTCTCACAGAGAGCCGGAGAGACGTAAGGAGCCTGAGAGAATTCGAGACGATAGAGAGATTGCTCACAGAGAAATGGAGAGGCTTCCAAGAGTCGGGAGAAAACGGGACGAGGTGAAGCGGTTCGAATACGGCGCAGAAGATTATTTGAACAGGATTGAGCCCAAGCCGCACAGAGAAGAGTTCGACGTTAGGTACAGAGAGAGACGGGATTTAGATCGTCGTATTGACGAAGATGAAATCATAGAGCCCGTAATTGAAGAGAGGAGGAGAGATTGGAGCGACAGGCAGCGGGCGTTCAGTCGCTCGAGGCTTTTGGAGGACCAGCGTCAGTCATTCCCTGAAGGCGACAGAGATAGGTTCTACGACCGGGAGAGGGAGTACCGGGAGTACCGCGACTTGGCCGAGCGGCAGCCGAACAAGTTCCGCCACAGTTACGCTGAGCCCATCCCCCGCGGCAGGCTCGGGACAGTCCGACCATATTAAAATGAAATGCCATAATAGATATTTAGAGCTCTTAAAATTGACGAAGATTGTTGATGATTGGATGAAACGTTGGTCACAAATTGGTGTATCAGAATATTTAGTAGTAGCTCAGAACTACCTTCATCTGAGTGTTTTCCAGTTTGCATAAATACACTAGCACTCGGCTACGACTCCGTTCGCGTATATTTTCTGGAACCCTCTAACTTTTGAGAACAAAGAATAGAATATACATAGGCTTTCCTACAGTGTCAGAATTTTAATTGGCCTTGAAGTTTTTGAGTTTACTTCTCTTTATAATTGTTATTGTAGTGGGATTCATAACTATCGACGAAATAACTACTACCTATATTATGTAAATCTGTTTTTCAATCTGCGAGTCGCAACCCCTCTGCTGTAAATAAATCGAAGTGTTTGCTTCTCTTTCACACCTTTTTTATTACCTGTTTTTGTTTTCGTTCATCTTTTTTCTTTCAACATATTGGCGTCTATGATTTTTACTACTTTCTCATACAAAGGAGATCCATTATTGCTCGCATGCTACGCGCAATATGCGCGTGGTGCACGCGCGTGGTAGCTTTGGCACCCGCGAGCAAGGTTGTTGTTAGTCTTTAACATTGCCACGAGCAATTTTTTGAAGCCATTTAGGGATCGCGGTTATAGCCGTGATTGGAATGCATTGTTGCTAATCACAAAGAGAAACAAACAAACATGCTAAACAGACTACTTTTTATGATAAACTATGAAATGAACTTGAAAGAAATCTGGCTGGCGTATTTTGGAAGGATAATAACTTAGGCGTATTAGAGCTGCCCATTACGACCAAATAAATTAAAATAATATTTGGTTGAATTATGCGAGTCAACCCTTCTTTACTTATTTTTTTCGTAACAGCTCTTTTCTGATTTGACATATTGTGAGGCCCGATAGGTTTTGACCCTTATAGGCCAGTCATACAACTCTATTAGGAGTGTTAAAATATAATTGTTAATACCTGATATAATCATTAGTTTAGTTTAATGGCGTAATGACATCAAATAAGTTTGTGTATTTTAGATTTTAGTCATATATGGTTGTTCTGTAATATTATGCATTTTTTATACATGGAACATTAATGTTCATTTTTTCAATTTATACAAAAACGCGTTTTTCCCGAACCACTGAGTAGTTTTTGTTTGAGTCAGACAGAATAAATAAATTGTATGCCCCTATTTTATTTGACCAAATTTCTAGCATTGAAATATACATAAAATACGTTTGTGTGTTTTGTCACTCACATCTCCGGTCTGGTTTAGATGATAGGGTGGTTCAATATAAATTTCATTAAAATCGGTTTAGTAGTGATACTAATACTTACGAATGATTTTATCGCGAAGTTTTACGTGGTTCTCGTCTGTAAATATCACGTAGTATTGTATCAAAACTAAATGTTATCTTTGTTAATGTTATACGTAGTAAAAGGTCTCCAATACTAAAATAAATGTAAATTAAAGACTTGTTAAATCAAATGCATAATTTTACAGATACGACATTATTGTACGTGCCTACTCGGTAGGGGTAGATATTTATATAATACTCAATTTCAGTAACACATGTCACACATATTTGTAAATAATAATAGTTTTAACATGAGTACCTTAATCATTAATATATTTATAGGCTACAAGTTATAGGTACCTACGTGAATATTATATATTAATTGTTGCTATCATTGAGAAACACTGTTTGTATTTGAAAGTATTTTATTCGGTTAGTTTAAAACACTTGAAATGGAAAATAAAGTATGAAGTTATGTAAAATGTGGCGGTGTATATATTTTTCTAATCCCAACATATTAGTCCTTAATATTAAAATACCACAACAGTGACATAATGGGTGAACAACCTGCCCGTAATCTAATAATCATAATCATCATCAGATCTCATAATCAGATGACGATGATGATGATTATACCAAATATGATTATGATGATTATAACAATCAGATTTTCAAGAGCTTAGGACAGCCTTATATTTTCTAGTTTATACTTAATCATCATCATCAACAGACATCCACTGCTGAACACAGGCCACCCCAAGAAGGTTTAAAAGAGACGCGACCCTATACCGCCACATAAACAAGTGAATCATAGCAAGTGGTGGCTGCGGATATGCGTGAGTGGATCATTTGTGGTTTTTTGTGGTAGATACACAATTTCGTCAAAAAAAATTACTTGATTTTTCTTGAATATTTGACAGAATTAACACGAACAAAAAGGTTTGAAAAGAAAGACCTTGCTGCGATGTGCTAGCCCATCGGCATAACATGGTGTGCGTGCGTGAGGTTTGTGCGTACGAGCGGATTGGCATATTTGGGTACTTCACTTTCGATTTGGAGGTGTGTACTCCGTCTTTTTTTAACTTTCCTGGGCCTCCCCTGTAGAACGCCACAACGAAGGGTTGCTCGTTATTTGCATCCAGCAACTCCCTATGCTACACTCACCAGATCGTCGCTTTGATGGTTATCGTTTCTACGTGCTATGCGCTCAGTACAACTTCAACTTGCTAATAGAGCCACGCCAGCAATTATTTTAGTTCTGCGGATTTAATCATTCCGGATTACTCGCTGAGAAATTCCAAGTATAGCTCTGTCGATAGCTCGTTGTGAAACTTTGAGCTATCGACTATTATCTTTTTTTTTGACATGATTATGTCATCACTGGAACTACACACACTGAAACTTTCTTCTGGTTTAGTGGTAATTGGGACGAGAAAATGTTACAATACCTATGAGGTATATACAAATAAGATATTACTTACTAGCTGCGCTCCGCGGTTTAACCCGTTTGGACAATTGTGATGGATCATGATGAATAGTATTTTGTTATTCCAGGACCTTAGTAAATTAACAATAGGTATACCAAAATGCAAAAAAAAACATTTCAGAACCTGTACTGAATGTTCGGTGGTGATAACAAATATATATCTAGGTACACACAAACACACAAACTTTCACATTAATTTGTATTACACACAATTATTTTATTACATACACTCAAACTTTCACATTCATATTTATTACACACAATTATTTTATTACATACACACAAACTTTCGCATTCATATTTATTAGATTCGCATGGTTAAACTTAGTTACTTGCACAAATTACTTAGTGTTTAGGCCGAAACGGACTAGATAAATTTGGATTGGTATACCAATCCAAAAAACTACTGCAACATAGAACAACAAATGCAACATAGAGTTTGGGTACACTCTGCATAACCTATTGCCACTGGCTATAGCAGCAATAATTGTCCAAAAACTAGCCAGTTTCTGAGGACCTTAACGCTTTCTTAAAAAGGTTTTCAATAGGCTATTTTAGTTTATTTTTCATCGGGGATATTTTTTGCGTCTCATTAAAATGTATGTAATATTTCTGTTGTATAGTAAGCATCCACTACCTTAGTTTACAGATGTTTTTTTTTTTAATCTTCTAATAGGCTTTATTCTAGACGCTGATGAGATAGGTACAACGCAGCTGCACCTATTGATCCTATGCTTGGAGTTGGTTGGATGATAGTCAGGAGCCAACATAAATTGACTCAGAATGACCATTTTTATTTAATTATAATTGAATCTCGATTCAGTTAACTTTCTTTCATTTATTGATCAGAATTAGGGTGCTGCGCTGGTATGAACAAGACGGCGCAACTTTCTTTCAATTATTGATCAAAATTAGGGTGCTGCGCTGGTATAAACAGGACGGCGCCATCTGTCTTATCCATCAGAGTATCAAACGATTTATGAAAAGAACAGTTCAACGGTTACTTAATCTCAAGATTTTGTGCCTTCTCTGCAGAAGTGAAGTGGGGGAAGACTGAAAGAAGGCCACTCGAAACAAACATAACTGAGCCTGGCTACGTACAACGGACGAACGATTAGGCTTGATGAACACATGGCACAACTCGAGAGGTGCTAAGATCAGGTGGCATATTCTAGGGTTAAGTGTAGTCGGAAGAAAGGGGGAGGACACAATAACCCTGGAATCGGACCACCTGTTCTACTTCTGAGAGGGTGATCAGCAGTCTCAGAGTGGCGAGGGGTTCCTCGTCAATAAAGTCCTAATTGATAATGTTGTAGAAGTATCCAGTGTGTCGACCAGGACAGTGTACCTGATTCTTAAGCTGACCGAAAAGTATAGCCTTAAGATAGTACAAGATTACGCACCGACCTCAGCACACTCGGATGATGAGGTAGAAGATATTTTTGAGACTTTAACGCCAAAGTGGGATTATAGACTTGCAGTGAATCGAGAATAGGTCCACACGGTTATGGGGACAGGAATCACAGGGGGCAAAGTTTGTAAACTTTTTGGAAAAAGAGGTTATTTTTGATGAATCCTTAAGTTGGAAAATCGATTCGCTGCCTTGGAAACCACAAATTACGAGGAACTCCAAAAAGTTGTGGGAATCCTTATGGAGGAAGGCACTAAATTTTGTCAGCTGCAGCGTACGGACACAAAGTCTAAAATCTTGGGTGAGGCTCTTCGGCTTATGGACGAGTGACGGGAGCAATAGCAAGCCAAACTCTCACAGAAAAGGGAGCTCAATAAAAAGATCAGCAAACTGGTGCGACGTGACCTTCGATGCTCAAATATACGCCGAAAAGAAAAAGCAATTTAACAAAATCGGAGGTCAAAAGTCTTCGCCCAGCAATTGAGTAGATCCCATCTGACGAAGCTCGAGACAAACAATGGCACAACCGTCGTCTCTAAGCTGGAGATCCTTTCTGAGATCGAAGACTTCTATGGCCGATTGCACGACTAGCATGCTTCTAACCCGAACCCAGCAAAGAGGATTCCCGCGCAATACTGACCCGCCACTATACTGATGAACTACCCGATGTCAATCTAGACGAGATCCAAATGGCGCTAAAACAACTTAAGAAAGGGAAAGCTCCCGGTGAGGATGGTATAACATCGGAGCAGGTGGAAACCCGTACTTCGGGAGCTTCAAGTTCTATTTAGCACCATCCTTAACAGTGGGATAACTCCAGAGGCGTGGAGCAGAAGTTTGTTAGTACTCTCCTTTAAAAAAAGAGGATAAACCCTTTTTAAAGAACTACCGACCTATTTCACTCTTGAACCACGTCTATAAGTTGTTATCGAGGGTCATCTAAAATCGTCTCGCAAGAAGACTTGACGAATTCCAGCCTCTTGAGTAGGCTGGGTTTCGTGGAGGATTTAGCACCATAGACCACATACACACAATGAAGCAGGGTTAAACAGAAGTCTGAAGAGTATAACCTGCCCCTGTGTCATGTTTTTGTGGACTATGAGAAGGCCTTTGACTCGGTTGAAACTTGGGCCGTTCTGGAGTCTTTGCAGCGTTGTCAAGTGGACTGGCGATACATCGAAGTGCTGAGGTTTCAGAATGACGCCGCGACTAACTGTCCAAGTACAAAACCAGCAGTCTAAACATATCCAACTGCGCAGGGGAGTGAGACAGGGTCATGTTATATCTCCGAAACTGTTCGCTAATGCCTTGGCATTCGGCAAGCTTCGTCAAGTCTTCTCCTCGTCCATACCGCAGTGCCTGAAGACAAAAGTCTTCAATCAGTGCGTCTTACCAGTCACGACCTACGGAGTTGAACGTGGACACTCACGGTCAAATTAGTCCACAAATTTAAGGTCACTCAGGGAGCTATGAAGAGAGCTATGCTTGATGTTTCTCTGAAGGACAAGATTCGTAATGAAGACATCCTACGGAGAACCAAGGTAACCGATATAGCTCAAAGGATAAGCAAGCTAAAGTGGCAGTGGGCTGGTCACATTTCCCGAACAACCGATAACCGTTGAGGTAGACGAGTTCTCGAGTAGAGACCACGTTTAGGCAAACGTAGTGTAGGACGCCCTGTGGCCAGGTGGAGTGACGACCTGCGAAAAGCGGTTGTAAGAAAATGGATTAGGAGAGCTGAAGACTGAGCTCAGTGGCATGCATTAGGAGAGGCCTACGTCCAGCAGTGAACAGATATAGGCTGATGATGATGATGATGATGATGATGGTGAAACGTAACAATTGCCCAGCAATTACTTTGCGGTTTGTTAGCTGAATCGCACTGCTGGTAAATAAGTTATTGCACTTAATATAGGGTTTGCAATGTGCCGGGGTTCAAGACAGAATCAGAGTGAAACAGGATCCGTACCGAGGGTACTAAATCGACACATGGTTCTAAAATGTCTGACACTTCATGTGCACCTACGAGTAGGCTGCTGGCTGATCCTGTCACCACGATGTTTCAACCAACCGCTCATGTAGGTGAGTTTTTGAGACACTGTGGAGACCGATGGTAGCCTAAAGGTATACTGTGCGACTTAGAATCCTAAGATACAGGGTTCGGTACTAGGCTCCACACCAATAACTATTCTGTTATGAACGGTTTTCCATCGCTCCGTGCTACGGAGGGCACGTTAAGCCGTCTTTACCGGCTGGTATAGATTATTAGCAGTAGTCAAGCCATGTCAGAGACCTTCGAGCTGCCGGATTAACTCTGACACCAGAGGATTGACAAACAAGAGTATTGTTCGGCGCTGTTAAAACTTAAGAAAATGAAACGACATATAATAGTATTTTAGTTTTATTTACAGCTGATATTGCACTAGGAGACGCTTGCACTTACAATCGAACGAATTAAATTCAATATATTGCACCAAGATTGCACATGTTTACAAAATGATCAAAGTTTTAATATCTAGGTATGATATAAATATTGGATTCTATTATAAAAATCCCATACTTACATCTATTCGTAATTAGAATAATAGGTATAGTAAAATTATAAGTATTTTATAATTGCATATATACAATAAAATAATTATAAGGTAAACAGTGTAATATTTACAATTAAATACTTAGTTATCAAACAAACACAAGTATAGTTATTACATTTCGTAAATGTAACGAAGAGATAATTTAATTACGTTATACAAAATAATCGAAACCCCAAAAAATAACAGAATTAAAGGTAAAACCCATTTAATATTTAAATTACTTGTTAAAAATATTGCACGCTATGTGAAAGAGGTTATTTTAAATAATAAATAACTACATAGGTACACACTTACTATAATAAGTCGATATACTTAAAATCCTTATTTAGTGAATAAGGTGGTATACGTTTTTTTATATAATTATTGAGATGCGATCGTTAGAAATATACAATTCGGTGCTTAAAATTAAAATTCTGTTATATAAGGGTGGAAATTGTCACGCTAGTTGTAGTTGACAGTGGTCGTTATCAGTGGTCGTTGACAGTGTTCGTTGACAGTGGTCGTTGATAGTGGTCGTTGATAGTGGTCACTGACGTCAAGGTTGTAATATCTCCATAATAAGTACAAAAAATGCAATTGTACAGTACAGCAGCCGCGGCTTCACCCGCGTAAATATAGTTGAAATATATCCTGTGTGCTATTTTAGGATCTAAAGTACCAAACTTACCAGACGTAACGGAGCGGAGTGTGGGTCGAGTTGTCGTAAACATCAATCCATCACAAAACAGGGAGTAAAACATCAGTCTAAATATGTTTGAATAAAAACCTATTTGACATCATTTAATGTAAAGAAAAGACTGCGAGTAGTTTTTATTATTAGTCATTATCATGGGTTAAGTTACTGAATCCTGTATTTTCATTGGCCGTTAAATTTTCAAGTCTCATCTCACCGGTAAGCAGACGCCTGACTACGCGAATAGCAAACAATAAACAACACTAGGTCTGAGAAAAAATGTAGGCGCTTCAGGTTCTACTTCTCAGGTTCTTTTGTATATCTTGATATTAATTTTATTTTTATTTAATGTAAAAAAAACATAGCATTGCTACGAGTGCTACGAGCGCTATGGATTGCTACGAGCGCTACAGATTGCTCCGCTTTAGATATACCATTAAGCAGTTTTTTTTAGGTATAAATATTCCTCCGGTTCATTGTCTTTACTTCATCAGTTCTGTTCTTCTAACCTAATACGTTATCGTACACGTAACAAACCTATGTAGTTACAGTAATTACATGTGCAATGAAATGTTAGCGGTCAACATTTGTAGATGTAGGTATGTATATTATATTCTACAATTATGTTATGCGCTCAAAATTCAGAATGAAATTTTGTGACAATTAAGTAAATTATGACAGAATGAATTAGGTATATATCACCGGAAATCTGTATAATTCAGGTATTCTACATAATACCAGGCAATGTATAGAATACCTGGGGCGTTTAGAAAATTTATGAATATTATTGTCTATTAAATACTTTACCTAGGTAAAGTTAGAAATATAATTATGTACGTTTACATTTCATTGCTTATGATTATGCATTGAACTACTCGTAATTTAAAGTTTCAAGGCAGATACCCCAAAGTATCTTCAAGGCTGGCGTTCCTGCTCAGCGGTCGGTGGTCGAAGACTCTCGCCAGGGAAGTGGCACGTGGAGGTGTCGGGGGCAGTGGCGGAGGCCTAGGCCTGCGCCCCCCAGCGAGCGATCGGACGTCGGTGCGCTGCGAGAGGCGCACGTCGGCGAAGAGTGCCGCCATTTCTGCAGATTTCTTGACGCTGAGAGCGTCGTGCGATCCGGCGCCGGTGCTTCGGACTAAAATTCAGAGAATAATTATTTTGACACAGAATAATCATCATCATGAGCAAAAAGACGTCCACAGCTGAACACAGGCCTCCCATACAGAACGCCATAACGACCAAACGGTCGGCTCGCTGCTTGCTCCCCGCGACCTTGCTGACCTGGCTTGAACGTGGAATCCTACACTAGGTCTTCTAGTCTGTGGTTGCCACTCGAGAACCTTTCATCCTCAACGGTTATAGGTTCTTCGTGTTGTGGCCTGCCCAATCTATGAATACCGTTCTATCTCAAGGATATATTTATTACGAGTCAAGCTGGTCC
Source organism: Alsophila aescularia (assembly GCA_946251855.1). Lineage (NCBI taxonomy): Eukaryota > Metazoa > Arthropoda > Insecta > Lepidoptera > Geometridae > Alsophila > Alsophila aescularia. The sequence continues at coordinate 13,825,705 of OX276385.1, forward strand.
TTTGGCTGATGGTGAGCGAACAATAACATAACATAACATAACATAACATAACACAACACAACACAACACAACACAACACAACACAACACAACACAACACAACACAACACAACACAACACAACACAACACAACACAACACAACACAACACAACACAACATAACACAACATAACATAACATAACATAACATAACACAACATTCCTGCCCATTACATTTGCAGTGCTACCCAGAGCTTTGGATTCCATAAGCTTGCGTGCCACTGCATTGCGCTCGTCAAGCGGAGATAAAAATAATTTCGTTAGTACCATTCAATGTTACCGGTTAGCATGTGTTCAGTTCGATTACCGGACACACTAATTATTGGCGGTTGAAAATTTGGCAAATGTGTGGAATCTGGCAGATAAACTCTTGCAGAAGTGTGCCATCTGGCATGTGAATTCTTGCAGAAGTGTGGAATCTGGCATATGAATTCTTGCAAAAGTGTGGAATCTGACAGGTGAACTCTTAGAAGAAGAGTAATAGTGACAATATATTTAAGGATAGATAACCGTCTTTGCTTATAAGAGAGTTACTTTCAGCAAATTTCACAGTGAAGCAGGTATATCTAAATCGTTTAACAAAACGTCAAGCCAGCAATGAGGTGTATATTTTGCCTATCCCTATCCTTTATCCAACGGCAGCTCATCATCACTGGGCTTTACAAGTAGCGCTCACGCCGGTTACTTTGCCGACTAATTACGAACCAAGTCAACGGTTTCTCTGGAAGGTATGCTTCTATGTACGATATAACTTCACTTCCATGTTTCCAATCTGCTGGAAGCATGTGTAAAACCAGAAAGCACAATGGAATTAGCTCAGCTGAACAAACAATGGTTTCGCATTCATCCAACAACAAAAAACAGTTCTTACCCTTACATGACTCTGAAAACTACTAGCACTGCCTGATGAATATATACCTGTAAGTCTCTGCATGTTCCTGTTTCTGTCCCTGTGCTTGTTCTGTAGCAGCAGCTCGTAGTCGAGCGCCAGGCTGTCGGAGCTGCGCGCGCGCCGGCTGCGCTCCTCGCGACGTCGCCCGGAACTGCTTCTGAAATTAAGTGAACGTTCCTATAGTATGCTGAGGTTTTAGATGCCTTCCTTTCCATAGGTAGGTACCATACATACACCCTTAAACATTACAAACACATATACATATGACCTATCACCGCGTTCTATTTGATAAATTACACGGAAAAAACTTTTTCAAGCATATTTTCTTCTTTAGCTGATTACAGTGCGTTTGGGGAGGTTACTCCCATACTCCATTATCCTTTGTACTTTACAAATAAGAAATAGTACTGTAACCTTTCCTGTACAATTTCGCATTTTAATTTTAACCTGACTGCGAAGTGAATGGTTTCGAATCCCGCTAGGTGCATCCATTTTTATGATGAGCAGAAATGTTTGATTCCAAGTCATGGATGTAATATTCGTATCTATGTATGTTTATCCATTATCTAGTTCCCATAGGACAGGGAATCCTAGTTTGGGGCTAGGTAATTGGTGCGAATTGTCACGAATAAATTTATATTTAATACCTATATGTGTGTGTATAAATTAAATCGTATTGTCTATATTTAATCTACTGGCTTTCTGGAAGATGTTTATTTGCGATAAGACCGCAACTTTATTATAGGATAGAATGTAATAAATATTAATCAAAATTTAATTTAAATGGCCCACCCTTTCGCACTAAAATATTAAAAAAATACTACTCAGGTTAACCATCGATAACCAAAACCTGATAGGTTAGCTAGCACCTCCCTTTCTTTCAACGTCACTTTCTTACCTGGTCCTGGTAGATTTTCCTTCGTCATCAAAGGCTCTCCTCATCCGGTCGGAGTATGTCCTCTGCGAGGGGCTCCTCAGATACTCGAGGCTCTGCGAGCTCTGGATGATGGCCTTGCGCGGGCCGGCGCAGTAGCACTTGTTACTGTCAGCACAGCTCTCGGAATCGCAAGAGCAGTAGCTGAAGTCGCCTTCGTATAACTCTCTGGAAATTGTATTGAGAAAATGTAAGTGACTAGTTGCGCCCCTCAGCTTCGCCCGCGTGCTAACTACCACCCCCACACTCCTTAATGAATGAAATTTCATAAACCCTCCTTATTGTACCCCCTTGGGTCGATATGTGTAACATTGGTGCCCGTACCTTTGACTACTTTCACTTTGACACCTATCACTTTGACATCTGTCACTTCGACACCTGTCACTTCGACACCATTGATGTCATTGTTCATTGACATCGAATAGAAAAAAAAACATTATTTTTTCTTTTGAATCTGTATGATTTTTATTGGCCTAAACCCTCGTGGGAGTCATCGAAAGGCCCTACCAGTTTCATCACAATCTGATCAATGGTTTAGGAATGCATAGGAGATAGACAAACATACAAACTCAATTTTTTATATAATAGAATATATATTATTTCCAGTATCCATCAATTTAAAAAATGGAAAATGTATGAAATAGATTTGATTTGATTTTCCAGAGCGGTGATGGCTGAATGGTAACATATTAAGAGAGCTTTAGAATCCTATATACGATACGGTATAAAACCTCGCAATTGCTAGAAAACCGTGAGGAAAACCCACGAGACCAGTCGTCTAAGAACTTCAACATTCAAGAAAATATGACATCCACAAACCCCCTCTCCCCATCTCCACTTTGAAAGAAGACCTGATTGATGACACAGTTTTTGTAATCGTAACCTCTTACGTAAGAAACCAACTCGGGAAGTATTACATCTTTGTCAGATATTCAACCGCCAAGCAGTTATGTGTAAACATTTCTGTGTTTCGGTTTGAAGCTTTGAAGGGCAATGTTTCCAGCGAAATTACTGGGAAATGAGACTTAACAACCAATGTCTCGAGCGCAGTGCAGTGACGCGCAAGATTTTGCAACCAAAGTTCTGGGTGGCACTGCAACTGTTATGGGCAGGCGTGACGCTTACCATCAGGAGAGCGACCTGCCCAACTCATCAATCAAAAAAAAAAAGTTAATGTTGTAAGATATTTGTATAGAGATTACAAAGATGTTATAATGTTTCTCACAGGAATTTTTCACTATCTTTCAGACAAACGGTACTTCCCTAGTTAGATATTAATAAAAAAAAACATACAATTCGACCAATAAATTCTAGAGATACGAGGAATCATACATTTAAAAATTGCTGTCAAAATGAGAACTTTCTTTATTAAAAAGCATAATAACGATTGACTGGTTTCCATGTAATCTGTGCAATATTATCTCAAGCAGTTTTACAACTTTTTCACAGTCAATCAATCTGAAAGCGTTGGTAATAAATGCATTATATTGCTGTAACACAAATACTTCTATATTTGGTTTCCTAGGATATATAAGAGAAATTCAATCATAAATACATTTTTATGACTATTCAGTAACTTTCAATTTTGATAGGTTTTAGAATAAGACTCATTTCTAACGGCGGCGCCCGCACCATCAACGCGGTGCGTGGTCGAGCGGATCGCTTATGTAGGTAGTGCCACAGAATAAATAAAAGTACTACGTACTACTCTAGTACTATTATTTATGCTGTGGCTGTGTGGTTCCGAGTCCAGACCTAGGTCTAACATAACACTTGGCATCCGCCTTTCCGCGCGACAAACTACTCGCGACGCAAGCGTGGTTCACCGTGATAAGTAAGCCGTCATCGTTTTTCAGGAAACTGATTTTTCCAATCGAATCTAACCAGCTCCCAGGGAAATTAGAATTCACATTCAACTGTAAATAATTTTAATTTGGTTCAGTTAATCACAAGCCGTCGCGAGCCGCGGACGCGCTACGCTCTGATAATCGCTCACACATTTCATTTCTACAACGCACACGTTATTTATAATGAACCATAAATAATGATAAACAAGGCAGACATTCCTTTGCACTAACGCGACGATTCCGCAAATGCAATTAAAACAGTTGAAGCACACTCTCTTCGCGATGCTCTTCAATTGTAGATAGGTAAATGAAAAGCTAAAAAGGAGGAAAGTGGAGAAATTTTCGGTTATAACTCTCGCGTTATAAATTTGTTATAAATTTGCGACTTTTTCTAATGCAATGGCAAATGCCATGCAGTTGATTAATGTCAAAATAATAATGAAGCAACTGTAACTGTAAGTCATATCAATTATGTCTGCCAATTGTTGTTGAGTAATCGTTAGGACACTTATGCTTTACTGATATTTAAGTAACGTTACGAATTAGACTGGATACATTCACCAAGTCTAAAGTAAGCATATATATAATACCTTGGTTTTTGGATCTATACGGCCAGCCACAGTTTTACTTATTATTGAAAAGTAAGTAATCTTTGATTAATTTTTTGAGCTACAATTGCTAAGACTGTACCATCAAGTTCAGACTTTAGCACACCTACACTTGTCTACTGGTGGTTAGGTCCAGTAGTAGACGAGGCGCACGGCAACTGAGCTCGGTCATCAGTCTCTACTGCATTCAGACCTACACCTACATGAGCAAATCCGACTATCTTATTAGAAATAAAAAAATTAAAGTGGGTTGGCAGTACCTGTAAGGAAGAGCTTTTAGGAAAATATATTCACAAAAATTACTTACTTTGAGCAATCCTTGCAACTTTTGCTCTTGCCCAAAAGCCGAGCCTTTGCCGAGTCCTTCTTATCAGCCGCGGAGCAGTAACACTTCGACTGGCAGTCATCCTTCAGTGAGCAATAGCATCGATCAACACAACTCTCCGACTCACACTCAGAACACGACACGTAACCACTAGAGCTGTTCCGGTTCTGACATCCTAAACGATTGCTGAGAGTCAGGAAATCTGAGTCTTCAGATGTCGATGTTCTTTCCCCAGGTCTTGAAACTTTTCCGTTTCGTTTTGATACGTGCACCATCTTATCTGATCGCTTCGAATGACGCTGCCGCATCACTTGACGTTTTGGTGGGGGTAGCATTGGCTCTTTAGGACGGAACTGTCTGATGTCGTAACTGGATGTCGAAACGGAACTCTCGGAAACAGGCTCCATTTTTTTGGCCACTGTGAAGTCTAGCGACGTGATCTGTGGAGTTTCTTTCTTGCGTAAGTCTTTCCCGAATGGCATCCGAAATACCATTCGCAGACCGCTGGCACCTTTGAATATCTTCCGTCTTTTGTTCTGAAATGTACTGTTCCGTCTGAGAATCTTCTTCTTCTGCTTCTTCATGATTGCTTTACTGTGCTGGAAGAGCTCGTCTTTCGTCAACGTGACTGCTAGTTTCAGCAGAAATTCCTTATAAATCGGTTTAAGATCATTGAAGGACATTCCTTCTGCATCTATTATGGCGTTGAGGATCTCGTCCATCGAGTGCAAGTTCTCCTGAACTTTGAATTCGTTAAAAAGTTCATTGAACCCTAAGGGTGAGCCCCCTCCCTTCTTACCATTGTTTCTGGAATGTAAACGATCACATATTAGCGCAGAGAAAAACTAAGATTGTAAGCTTTCTAGGTAAGGATGCTATATTAATGATGATTGCTTAAAATAGCACTGGTGTTGTATTGAATCAGAAGAATGCAGCGGATGCGGTTTCGTTAGCACAATCAGTTGCACGCGAGGTCCCGCAACACTCCAATTAACACATTTTATTTTAAACTAGGAATTTTCATAAATCGATATCACACACCGATAACCATTGATAGATATCTTTCCTACACCGGAAAGGAAATGGCACCGCTCAAGCGTAGTAACGAAATAACAGAGAAGTGTGACATGCCTGATTTATGAATTGCATTAGGAAACAGAAAGAAATGCACGCACCTGTGTCCGATCGACTTATACCTCGTTAGTCCGCCGGCATTGAGAAAGCTGCCAGACCGAGGTATCGCCACTTTAGTCAATATGTCCCCAGAATCGGTGATAGACTTCCTACCGCTCTGACTTCTCCTCAGCGGTTCTTTCGGAGGTTCCGAAAGAGAGTCTGAAGGTGGTTTGGACGGAATGGGCGGGGGTAAAGTCGGTGGTCTCTGAATATTCTTTCGTCTTTCCAACTCTCTGAAAAGCTCGATTTTCTCAGATACCTTACTTCGAACCGATGATTCGCTGCCACTGTTGGCATCTTGCTTCTGCAGTTTGCTGATGTGAGGGTTTAATGAAGATGGTTTGACAGAGGACTTTTTCGAGTCTTGAGTCTCGCTGCCGCTTTCGTTGTGTTTGATAGAATCTAGTTTGGCTTTGACTTCTTCGACTGTGATTCGTTTGATTTCGGCGGGTGGGATCGAAGGAGGTGGGGGAGGTTGAAGCAGACTTTCTGATGAGATTTTTTTAGTCCTTTCTAAAGGTGGCTTTTCCGTGAAGGATTCACTAGCTGAGTAGCCATCGGCTCTGTCGCTGTCGCCGCTCATAGACGATGTGCTCCGTTTCTTGCGTGGAGGTCTCACTGGAATCTCATTCTGGTTCTGACTGCTTGCGACGCTCATGCAACTTACCCCGTTGCGGTTCCTGAACTTTTTCTTGTCTATATGACCCTGCCGACTCATGTGCGACATGAGGGACTTATATAGCGTGGCCGCTATCACGATAGCATCCTCCGTCGTCTGACATACAAAACCATGACACTCCAACTGTTTAGCGATACCAATTTTCCTCATCACGACAGCGAAAATGGGAGAATGCGAGTTTTCGTTGTGAGAGAGAATGTATTTTTGATCCGGAGATTCTAAAGTCTTAAATAAAGCTTGTCGGTCAATGTTGTCAGGATCTGTGATCAGAGGCAGAAACGCATAGCTGAGGTCTTGTTCGTTTTCTTCGGAAGGTTGCACGACGAATTTGACGGCTGACCACACTGCTATAGTTGGGAAAGGATTCAGTTGTTCAAGATCGCTTTTTTCTCCTTTGTATCTGACTTTGAGTCCGCTTTTCGATATCTCTAAACGGCCATTCAAAGCGCTTTTATGGCGGAAGTTTCTTCGGTAGCTAAAGTAAAGATCTCTCAGTGGAGTTTGAAGGCCAGACAGGCTAGTGACTTTGCTTTGCAGAGGTGTTGAACCTAGATAGTGAACGCTGAACGCGTGGACGCCTATATTTTCAGATGACGGTCTCGAGTCCCCTGCCATGTCTGCGAACATTCGTTCTATTCGATCCTGCACGGTATTGCTGCCCTTGATTTTCTTCTGACAGTAGTGGTCGTCATCTTCGAATATTGTTAATTTGCCGTCTCCTGTTGAGCTGACCTGAAACAATACATACATTCTAAGAAAAAACAAATGGTGTCTTAATCTTTAAATCTAGATAGTATTACAAACAACAATTATATTCGCGTCATTAGGTACACAGGAAGAGCGTGTAATCGTGAGAAGACCTTGACAGGAACTGCGAGACTAGAGGCAGACCTGGCATGATCGAAGACAAAATCGATTTGTCGTTCATAACAAATATTCGGAATGTGTGTCTCCAGGTTTGACAGGCAGTTATTAGAGTTGTAATACAGGACGGGGCTGTTTTGAAAGAGTCTGCATGCGAATGCCAACACTAGGTCAACTAAATTAAAGTACATTTGAGACTAAAAAAACTGATGTATTAGCATGGCTAGCACAGTGTAATACCACGCAAGATTTTATAATGCAAAGTTTAGGGTGGTACTCCTGCAACTCCCGCAGTTACTTGTCAAGAATACTTTCTCACCTTACTGTCCCTCCTTTCTAGCTGGTGTGAGAGGGACTGGAACTGCGGCAGACTGGCGACGGAGCGGGTGTCGTCAAACAGCGCGTCGATCTTCTGCTTGTAGGAGAGCGACGAGACCGAGGGGGCTCTCGGGCGGCGGGGCTCATCGTCCCGCGCTCCCAGGTGGAACCCGCCCGGTGAAGCGCTGCCGTTGTCGCACGTCACCATCTGCGGGGATACATGGGATTGGATGAAAATAGAGTCAATCAGAATTCAGGATGTCACCTTTGTTTATCGTTTTGTTTTTTTGGTATACCTATGTTTTTTAATATGTTGTATTGATATGTACCAACAAAATAATTTTTCATTATTTTTTCTTTCTTATTAAAAATAGCTTTTATTTAGTTTCATTTGTATGTACCTATGTATTAATGGAAATATGCAATCAATATTTCACCAACTTCCACTGAAGCTATCGGACTGAAGTTTGTCACACACGTTTGGTTCTCGTGACAATGCATGATTTATTAAATGCCCCTAAATTTAATTTAATTTAATTTTTATCCATTATACGTTACAAAATGGCGATTTATCATTACCGTAGTAACCCCTATGATATGTTATGACAGGGTTTGATGAGCGAAACACATTAATAAACTCGTGACATTACATAGCTACTACATAAAAGTTATATATTATTTAATTATTTTTAATTATACAGATAATATGCGGGCGAGAGAAACCGATTCCCAATTTGCAAATACAAATTAGGAATGTTTGAACAACTGATTTTGTTTGAGAAATGGGATTAATGTACAATCCTTATATTGATATTGTCAATTGTTTTTAGCTCACTAATTATAACAGAGTATGACCCGACTACGAAGCGAGGCGAAGCAAGGGAAGGGTAATGAGTTTAACAGTCTATGTATGTATTTGGATGTTCCAGCATAGCGTCGCCCCTATTGGTCCGATTTTGACAAGCGAATGTATCAATCAATTCGTCGGTATGTAAAGAGTGTCATCAATGTCAGACCGAACGAGCGCGAAGCGCGAGCGAAGGGGTTGTTTCAGCTTCGGCAAAAATTCTTTCTTGTCTGTCTGGATGTCTGTCCGGATTTCCGACTGCTCTCTTCTACAGGTCGCATTTCTCAACCGATCTAGACGTTACTTGGTATACAGGCTAGGCGAAAGCGTCTTTAAGAAAGGTGATAAAACCCTCTCGAAGAATTATTATTTTTCGAGAGTCGCTCGTAGGTTTGACGACTTTCAGCCTCCCGAACAAGCTGGATTCCGGAAAGGCTTTAGCACCGTAGACCACATCCATACGTTCCGGCAGATTATACAGAAGACTGAAGAGTATAATCGGCCACTATGTCTAGCGTTTGTGGACTACGAGAAAGCCTTTGATTCAGTCGAGACCTGGGCAGTGCTACAGTCATTACAGCGGTGCCAGATTGATGGCAGCAAATCGGAAACATGATGGATGGGCAGCGTTCGGGAAATTACGCCATATCTTCTCGTCGCAGATACCGCAGAGCCTCAAGACGAAAGTTTATAATCAGTGCGTGTTGCCAGTGATGACATACGACACTGAGACGTGGTCGCTAACTATTGGTCTCATACACAAGCTCAGAGTTGCGCAGCGCGCAATGACGAGAGCTATACTCGGTGTTTCACTACGTGATAAAATCCGAAACGAGGAAATCTGTAGAAGAACGAAGGTTATCGGTAACCTTCGTTCTTCTACAGATTTCCTTTTTTTTCTCTCAGAGTTTGCAAGTTGAAGTGGCATTGGGCAGGCCATATAAGTCGCAGAACTGACAACCGTTGGGGAATAAAAGTTCTCGAATGGCAACCACGAACAAGCAAACGAAGTGTGGGGAGACCCCCCACACGATGGACCGACGACATTGTAGCCATCGCAGGAAGTCGGTGGATGGAGGTGGCACAAGATCGCTTGTCATGGCGCTCTTTGGGGGAGGCCTATGTTCAGCAGTGGACTTCTAAAGGCTGACATGATGACCCTAAAATATGGTTGACTGCACAAGGTCTACAGGCTCACTATTTATTAAAATACTTGAATTCGTAGGACTGACATTGACATTGGGTAGTGAGAATTTGATAAGAGCATTTAGTTTTCTTAGGATTTAACATTAAATTATTAGTTGTAGACCAAATAAGAACTAGCGTGATTGCCCTGTTAACATCGTCAAAATCGTCCAACGTTCTGTCAATCTTAAAAATTAGAGTTGTATCATCTGCAAAAAAAGCAATATCATATAAGTTCTCTATGAAAAAGGGAAGATCGTAAATGTAAACCAAGAACAAGAATGGCCCCTATATTTAACCCTCCCATTGTAATGAGAGATCCAGGTGACCTCACACAATTTACATCCACTTTTTCAATTATAATGTTAAGATACGAGGATAAAAGATCAGGATTTTTCCCATGAACTCCGTAATGCTGTCCGTAAATTTGAGAAAGCGCTGCTTAGCCCAAATGCTTACAAATTTTTAAGTTACGTGAAATTTTGTAAACACCTTATTACTTACTTAGTAGGCTTGGGTACAAAACAGATCTCAAAAAATGGTATTATTTATTTATTTTAAGTTTTAATTATTTGAAGTTGGTATACATATTTTTTTATCAGCCATAATCTATACTTATACTAATCTATGTATATCTATATCTATCTATCGTTCTATCTATCTGTAATTATAATAAATCAGCTGTTGTTGTTGTTTTTGTGTTTAGCCTGTACTGTCCCATTGCTGGGCAAAGGCCTCCCCTCAATTTTTTCATTCTTCACGGTCTTAAAGTTAATTAAAAAATAGTCTAGGAGTCTAGGGGATCTAAAATAAGCAACTGAACCAGAATCTAACGTTTTTTAAAAATCTTATCTGTCTGTCCCTCCGTCTATATGTCCGTTTGTCTGTCTGTCTGGATGTTTGTTCGCATATCACGTAAAATCTACTGGACCGATTAAAATGCAATTTTCACAGTTCTGTCTACTTCATATTTCTATCCATTAATGATATTTTTGACGGATGAATGAACTTTGATCTAATTTGAAATATCGGTGTCTTAGGTCTTGACATAACACACAAGGTACTTTTAATCCAGATAAATTAAAACCACGCGGGCAAAGCCGCGGGCACAGCTAATAAGCCGTAGTAACATTAAGTAATCTATGGCTGAGCGTTCGGGCGTGTATTCCGAATGGTGCAAAAAGTTAAAAATGCTCGGATCCCTGCGCTTAGATTAGAGTGTAGCTAGAGTAACCATCTATACGCAACAATAAATAATCTAGCAGGTTCACTAGATAACTACCAGCATCAAAATGACCCTGTTAGTTTTACACTGCTACAACTCAGGGCTTCTCCCCGAAAGAGAGAGAGTGAGAGTGTGGGCACTAATCCACGACTTTGGTCCGGTGCGTGCGGATTGGTGTAATCTACTTGCGATGATATCAAAACAAGACATAAGTTCAGAAAACTAAAACCCGACTACGGTCAGGCAAACATAGCCTTTGACACTTGCGAAGAAGACAAATCGGTTGATACCTCGCTTATCAAAATCGGACCAAGTTTTTAGTTTGAACACCCTTCCTTTGCTTCGCTATAGTTGGATAAAAAAAATAGCCAGTGCTGTGACATTCTTTATCTGAAGACGAATCGATTAATCTTTTTTGTCAAAATCTGACTAAAAGGGGCGACGCTATGGTGGAACATCCACATATGCACATACATACAAAGACTGTTAAGTTCATTACCCTTCCCTTGCTTCGCCGTACTCGGGCAATAACTGGTCAAGTACCTACTTGTCGAACCACGAACATCGTCGAATTTTTTCCCCACTTTACAAGTAGATACGGGGAGTGTATTGGGGAGGTACTACCTCTATAATAAATTGATAACGATTTATTTTTACACGACTGCCCAAAAAAAGGAGTGTATTGTTTTTAGCATTCATGTATGTATGTATGTTTGTGTGTACGTGAGTTTATTTATTCCACCATAACTTTTAAATGCCTGAACAGGTTTAGACTTATGGGGTATTGTTGAAATCCTTACATCCCCGAGTAACATAGGCTAAATATAATAAATAATCAATATGAAGGCAGTATGGCTCCATTTCAAAGGTGAAAAAAAAACTTCTGATTTTACATATTTTTTTTTTTGTTCCAACAGTAATTTATTTATTTATTGCCAAAAGTTATTTTTTGGCAGGGCAGGCGTATTTTTTAGCTTCTAAGCTAATTATTTGAAACTGAGATCATGATTTAAATCTTTGTACCAGGGAATCCATGCACTTTGTTATACCTACTAGAGATTACCTATTAGATGCTGTCACAGACGGGATGATCTTATGGATCATAGTTCCTTGTTTGATAACAAAAGCCAAGCCAACGCATGGCAAGTTACGTAAGTTTTTGTGTTTTAAAGTGTATTGTAAAATATTTTTACTCATACGTATTTCTTTTTCATTACATGTATGGTGGCCCTACATAAACGTTAATTCAATCAGCTCAAAAAGTTTCATAATTGACTACTTAGATCGTTATGAAAGGTTTATTTTAACAGCTGTTATGCTATGTTCATGTTGTTCAATCATTACTCAATAAATAATTAAGGTATTTCATACACTGAGGTAATTTTTATTGTAACGATGCAATAATTAAGGGACCGTGATGTTTTGTATGATTTGTATGACTCAACATCTATCTTAAGAGTTGATGATTTAGTTTTATGGTAGGTCAGTTCATGAGCGTGAAGTAGTGTGGCAATCGTTAATCAAATATAGGGTTAATTATCAAAATAGGCTTATTTAATGCATATCTTATCATGAAGTCCATTATTGAAGTTATGCCATTTTGACCACAACAGACTAACGAAAATTAACTGAATACATAAATATACTATTTACTAATATTTATTCTGTACCTAAAGACTCACTGAAATTATTGTATTTAATACTTGTAGCGATGGTAGCCTAACGATTCAATAGTGCAACTTAGAATCCAACTATACCGGGCTCGGTCCTAGGCTCCGCACCAATGACTTTTCTAAGTTACGTGCGGTTTTCCATAGCTCCGTGCTTCGGAGGCTGTCTGTCCTGGTTGTTATTAATTAATAACAGTCGTTAAGCCATGTCGGAGGCCCTCGGGCGGCCTGACAAACTTTGACACCAGAGGCCAGCACCACTACCTCATACGACAAACAAACAACATTGTTAAAAACTTTCAGATAAAGTAAAACATTAATTGCCTATATTTTGATAACCAATTACTATTATTTGTATAAGTAATATGTCAGTATTAATATTTATTTTTAAATACCCCGGATATACATCATTGACGTAATAATTAATTAACACCAGCATTAGACCTCTATTTAATTTTTGTTTCGCATAAATATTATAGAATATTAATCATAAAATTTGTTTTTATTGCTCGATGTCTAAATTTTTGCAATCAAACAGTATAATCATAAATTCATAACGTTCTCATGTCAATAAAAATATTCTAGATGGCCTCGAAATCGCCATTTCGATGTAAATCTGCATCTTTAGGAAACCGAAAGTTATCGCTTACTTATATTAGGCATAAATCATCACATGATGTGAACACGACACGTGAGTGACACTAAAGCTAAACTGCGTGGTATAACCGTATTCGTCTTCAAGCATGGCTTGCCATTGCAACTCACGCGCAGCCGCTTTTATCCGACTACGGCGAAGCAAGGGAAGGGTAATGAAGTTAACAGTCTATGTATGTATATATATATGTGGATGTTCCATCATAGCGTCGCGCCTATTGGTCCGATTTTGACAAGCGAGATATCAATCGATTCGTCTTCATGGCATGAGTGTAATAGCTTATTCTTTACCGTAGTCGGGTTTTAGTTTTTGAACTTACGTCTTGTTTCCCTTAATTATTCGCGCTTTGTTTTTTTGTAGTTACGATATATCTGAGCAAGTTTTCTATCTGTGACAGGACTCTTTTTATCCCACAGTTGTTGTGAGGACCAGCTAAGATTGTGACGATGTGAAACCTCTGAATTAATTCTTAATTCTTTCATAATCCATTTCATGCCATTTGATAGTTTGTCATTGTGACGAGATGAAACCCCTTTCATAAATTCTTAATTCTTTCGTAATCCAAAGCAATGACCATGTGGAATGACAGGTTATTTGAATTTAGAATTAAGTAACAATGAGCGACTCCACCTGTCACCACTTCGCCTGCCTATGTGTCCCACCCAACTCTAATTTAGTCTCGTAATTGTGGTTCTGACGACCCGGAATTCAGGAAATTGGCAAGATAATTTTTCTTGAGTATTTGGGGTAGTGGCAGGTATGAGGTACCTAACCTCTTCTACATTTCTGGGGAAGTACTACAATTTTGCCAGATATTAAACCGTCAACTATACCTAGCGGCACGTAAGTCTAGCGGTGAACGAAACGTGGCGGGGATCTTGGAACAGTCAAAGTTTATATAATGTGTTAAAAATCATCCCGAAAACTGACTGAGCCATGATCCCCGCCACGTTTCGTTCACCTTAGCTATAGTACCTATTGCGCAAACCATATTTAACTACAAAATGTATGACGATTTCAAGTCAACATAGGTTGCTGTCGAGAATGAATAGTCTAGTCCATACATATGTAATACCAAACTCATTTGAGTAAGGGATGGGGGGGGGGGGGGGTGAGAATTGCAGTTCCCAAATCAATGGACTGTTTTTAATGTGGTAATTATTTTTTTAAAGCTAATGTGATCGAGATGCTTCTTAGCTATAATAGGGACGACTGGGGGGGGGGGGGAGCATTATAGCTGGTAACCCCCCCCCCCCCCCGGATTATATGTTACATTTGTGCTTGCTATAGGCAAGTAGGTATGTAGTGCTATACTCACTTCTCCACTTGTCGTTGGGCCCCGGGCCCAATCTTTACTTGCATGTTGGCACGCTTGCTTCCGCTATCCGGAATATCTGAAACAATTGTAATAAAAGCTTACGGGAGTTCATAATAGATGCACACACACTTTGCCAGTTTAATTTATTTATCACTAGCGACCCGCCCCGGTTTCACACGGGTAGATATATAGAAAGATAAAATTAGTAGATACTTTATTTGGACAAATAGAACAACAACAATTTCTTACACAAAATGTTTATGTTTATAGATTTTATACTCACGTACCATATGGTATTATTCTGTTTAACGCAAGGAGGTTAAATTACGGTTACTGTTAAATGTTTTAACGCCAGTAAGCGTAATTCAACCTCCTTAGGTTTAAAAAACTGGGTGGGAAGTAAGTGTAATTCAATCTTCTTGGGCTTAAAAAACTGGATGGAGCTGTGTCGAGGCGCACGGCCGTTTGTTTGTCGTGAAACGTTTTTAAAATCGGTTAGTATTTTTTGAATTAATCGTTTTTTTTAGCATTTTGTTACCCGTCGTATCTTCTAAAAACTAAACGCCAGCAAGCATAATTTAAAATCATTGGCAGCAGTACTTTTGACCATAGACAACTGCATTATTACTCACGTACTTGACAGACTTGTTATTATTTCGTGTATTATTAGCATAGAGCATTTCCTACGTCAATGATTATTAGATGTTGTGATTTCGTTTCCATGGCGACATTCCAAGTACAAAGACCCGTATCTCCTTCTTAGTTTGTGATACAAAGTAATCGAGTTTTTTTGCAAAATTTGATACCTCGGGTTATTGCAATTTGCGAAAGAACTCTATTTTTTGAAAAATGAAATACTGCTAGTGTTATTAGCTGATAATTTAGCTTTCTTTATGTGAAAGAATTATTAAAATCGGGTCTGCATTTTTTGACTTTATCCATTACAAACAAACATTCAAATCTTTGTTCTTTATAATATTAGTGCAGAAGTGTAGAATAAAAAATAATAAATCTATTAATGCGATTACATTTATGAGTAAATGTAAAAGGTAATAAACATAATGTTATATTCCCTTTGATGTAATTACGTATTGGTAATGAATTATTCAATTATTTTTTAAACAACAAATCATTGAAACAAATTTCTGAGTAAACTTTTTCCAAAATATTTTTGTTGTCATAATTTTGAACTGTCCAGAATAAAATAATTCGTAAATAAAACTTGTAGGCAAAGTTCATCAATATTCGCAGCGTTTTAACAGCCGCTGTAAGTGAGTAGGTACGGCTGCTAGCCCGACAAAAGCCGTATAATGTGTAATAATGTAAATGTAACCATAAAGAGCGAAAGCGAGAGTCCATTCGTTTAAACTATGTAAATTGGGTAAAAAGTTGTAAATCTTATGAAATGCTATTTGCAGGCGTTTGCTTGTAGGATTATATTGCGCTCTGTAGCCTTTCGAATCGGTTTCGGTCGTGTGATTTCGGATTAGAGTGATATTAGCTATTAAAGATGACATAAAGACCTTTTCATTTGCCAGTTGGTTCCATTCTGAATTTAAATGTTTCAAACTAGTGTGGGTGTTTTCAAAGACACTAGTACATTAACGAACCGGAAATTTTTAAGGTAATCTCTGATTTGCTATTTTTTTATAGTAAGTAATTAAATAGAAAAACTATTTGACTATGTAATTTAATTAATATATACCTTAAATTAATTAAATTACATTAAAATAATTATAACATTCATTTTTTATTTCCGCTGGCGTGAGATCACGCACGCGCGTTTTTAGTGAACATAGAGAATGTTAGATAGATTTATAATAAATAGGTTGGGTATCTTTAATAAGTTTATGTAGTCAAATTGTTTATCTATCTAATTAGTACAAAAAAATAAACATTAACTACACGTTCAACAGATTTCCAGTTCGTAAATGTATTAGTTTATATAAAAAAACACTTGAATTAAATGGCGTTCACGTAATCCACGTGCGCACATAGTGGCTGATGAATAGGTCTATTGAGACTTCTCAATAATGTTTCAACAAGGAGTCTGTTTAAGTTTCTTTACTAACTGAGTCATCAGTCTACCTGCCCTACTTCCACTTATGTACTTCCTGGGACAGTATAGTTTACTTTATAGGTGACTATCTGCTTCTGCCCTCCGGTTTTTCCCTTATTTTCCCGTTATCCCACTTTACATTTTCCCGGGAAAAAATTAGCCTATATTCATCTGTAATAGTGTAGCTTACTATCTGTGAAAGAATAGCTGCCATGCCGTTTGGTGCCGCCAGTATTAGGTATTACCGTTATCTCACTAAAAATAAAAAAACAATCTTATAATAAAAGAAAATAGTGAAAAAGTAGCCTATTTCCATCTGAAATAATGTAGCATACTGTCAGTGAAAGGATTTTAAAATCGGTTATGTATTTTTTGAGTTTATCCATTACATACATCGATCTCTATCTATGCTAATCAGCTCGTATCCACCCATTGCTGAGTATAGGTCTCCTCCCGTTCAATAATATCATTCATTGGCTTCCTATCGTACCTCACAATGTCATCTGACCATCATGACATACATACAAAAAACTTTTTACTCATTATAATATAAGTACAGAGTATAAAATTTAGAGTATTATTATTGAGTATTTTATATTCGCTATTCTGTGGTAGTTTAAACGAATCCTCCTCTGGAATGCAGCTGCACCACGTAGCTCATGCTAACAATAACAACATTGTAGGTAAGTAAACATGTCATACCGTAAGCGATTATAATGATACAATTTATGATTAACCGTTATTTATAGTTGTAGTTGTATAAAGTATACTTTGTGTAACAATATTATGTACAATGTACGTACAGTAGTCGCAGTGAAAGTATGTGGCTCGGAAGTTATCTGCTAGTCACTGCGCAAACTGCTATTTTTTTCAGACGCATACCCAATGTTGAAGATGAAGGTAGCATTGTATAACTGCCTCGCTCACTCGCTTGCGTTTTTCGCATATTCTATCTCGCTCTTCATATTCTACTTTATGCTGTTTTATCCCTACAGCAGTACCTGCGCAATCGTTCACAGAGCCTAACTTCACAAACATAGATTGGCTGCGACTACTGTACGACGGGTGAGCGCATACACTATGTTTTAGATTAGACTATGTAGGAAATTATTTAGATTTTTACTATTTCGTTATTTTTTAAGTGTAGGCTTTACATTATTAAATAAACAAATATGAATATGAACGCAAAGTTAAATTAATTTTCAGTTAGTTTAGTGAGTATTTCTTTAGTGTCAAAGGCGTTATGTTAAAACCACTAGATTTGCACATCCACAAAATCCCGTGACAAATTAAGAATTGCATGTTAACTAATTAACACGCTTATATATTGTTATTGCTGAATTAGTTAGCTGAAATCAAGGATAAGTATCTGAATAGATTAGAATGGATTAGATGTCATTATGTCAAGGCCACGAAGATTTCTGGAACTGTAGAATAATAATATATCGGTCTGACATTCTTTGTAATTTATTCCTAGACCGGTATGTATTACCTAAAGATCCACTTGATTAATCAATCACCAAACACCTATAAGCTCTGCTCAAACTATTCTCTTCGCGGGCCGCAAGATAAGTTAGAGTTTATGGTCCGCATAATTATTTTTCCAGCTATAACTTGATTTTTAGGTTATTTAAAAGAATAATGAGAAAAATGAAAATGAAAATGTAAACGAAATGTTAGGGGTTTTTGATGCTGAGAAATACTTATTTTGGGCTTCGTGTTGACTAATGACATCGTGCTAAAGATTTTTTTCATAGGACTTTTTAAGTAAAGCAATCTTGTAATATTTACATAATTTTGTATAGCTCTGATGGTTTACTAGTGCAAAAAAAAACGACTTCGAAGACGTGCAACTTATCCGACAAGGTTAAATGGTTAGGTTTAGTACAATAAATACACAGACTTACATAAGGATATGCGAACAGGATATCCTTTTATACTATGTAGAGTTCAGTTGGAGTTGATTTCATAATATTTCTATCTGTTTATTTATTTCCTGTCAGCTGTTATTAACTTTTTTTTTACTTTAATGTATATAATAGCATAATTATTTTAACCCTGTTAAACATTACCACTATCCTTTTAAATACGAACATGTATTTATTTTTATTTGCAAATTTGTTTTTATAATTCGGAGGTATTTAAAGATAAAAAAAATAATTAGAATAACGGTTAATTAGGAAAATCAAAATATAAGCGGGCCAAAGTTTGTGTACACAGACCCACCGATCGTTAGGCAAATTCGTTGTGAAATATAGAGCAGGAGATTCTATCAAAATACTAAATGGGTATCAATTATGTAGTTTGAGATTTTATCTATGCAAGCAAAAACAAATAATAGGTAGACTTAAATGTTGTGAAGAAAAACAGCTATGTTACGATCTTTCCGTAAACTTATTATATTACTGTATATGTAGTTTCTATTGTTCAAAATTTATGGCATTTCTAAAAGCTAGCAGAATCCGCCACAAATGTATTTGCGGTTGACTTTCCACGTATTCTTAGTATTCAAGAACTTCAAGAAATGCTGTTATTCAACTTTAAAGCAATGGTAAACAAACAATAAACAAAATAGTGTTCGCGAGTATTTTCAATTCGTTTGTATTTCAGTGTCATAATATCAACCGGAAATCGTTCCCGTATAGAGAAAATTCCCGTGCTCTTATTAATTTAGATATTCCACTTTGGGCTATAAAATTCAATCATCTTCTTCACTATCAGCCCGCATCAGTCCACTGCTGGACATAGGCCTCTCCGAAAGCACGCCACTGAGCCCAATCTTCGGCACTTTTTTTCCAACCACCGCCAGCCATCTTGCGTATGTCATCGCTCCACCTAGCCAGAGAGCGTCTTACATTACATTTGCCGAGTCGCAGTCTCCACTCAAGAACACGTCTACCCCAACGGTTATCGGTCCTTTGGTAAATATGACCAGCCCACTGCCACTTCAGCCTACTAATCCTCAGCCTGCTAATGCTGCTATGGTTCTCAGTCAGATCACCTCGTTCCGGATTCAATCTCTCAAATAAAATCCTAGCATAGGCTCCTGAGTGACTTTGAATTGGTGAACTAGTCGTAGAAAGCATAACAGGTAGGACGCACTGGTTGAAGACTGGTTTTCAGGCAATGGGGAATTAATGAAGAAAAGACTCTACAAAGTTTACCAAATGCTGCCCAGCCCGCTGCATTCTTCTACTGGCCTATCTTTCAACGTTGATTTTACCCAACTTAATATACTCTTGAACAACTACAAGAGGAGATCCGTGAACATCGATCGGTTCCGGAAAGACATGTTCATTGAACATAATCTTTGTTTTATCCAAATTCATCCGGAGACCGATGAGTTGAGATGAATCAGCTAGGCCATTCAGCATCTGATGTAAATCCTGCTAAAATTCAATAGTTAATTAAGTTGATTACCTATACACAGAGATGTAAGAGCGAGAATGTTCCGCTATTCTTCTGCGGCTAAGAATTCGTTCCACATTCTGGCAAAACAAACTGCCTAGCTGCTTACAGTCGACGTCTCTTTACTAGTAGTTTGGTTAATAGCTTCTATTGACATAGTAGAGTGTGTACTGGGTTCAGCGACCGAGAGTAGGCACGTCTTCTATTTGTCGAGTATTGTTATGATTGTCGACATCGCTGTTAATTGAAATCTTTGCGCCTACATTTCAGTGCGTGCGATATCCAGTTACAACTTTGTTTTTCTGTACTTTACAATAAGTATGTGTGTCATGGAAAGAAACGTAGATTCATTAAACAAAACAAGTCAAATCGCAACTAAACATTGTAGAATATTTAGATTGAGCCTGTGCTGTATCCAGGTTATGTGATATTGTTGAAAATGTATAATCAATATGTATATGTATAAATAAGATAATCTGATCAAATATACCAAATTTCACGAATGTATGTATGTTTGTCCACGTATTTCCGACTACAATAATTATTTTTGTAATAATTTCAGTATCTTTATGGAAATATGGCCAATAAATGATTCTAATTCTAATTCTGAAATTTAATTATGTATTAAAATAATATATGAACTCATACAATACGTGTAATAAATGTATAATTATTATATTGCAAATACAATATAATTGAATTATTATACAGAGTTTTGCAGAGAAACATAGGACAGGAGTAGAACGATACAATCCTAATCCATACCTATACATAAAAATGAAACGTTGTATTTTTGTTTGGGGAGCTTTCACGCAATAACGGCTGGACAGATTTTGATGAAATTTGGAATGAAGATAGCTTATACTATGGAATAAAACATAGAATACTTTGTATCCTGGAAAATTTATAAGTATCCACGGGAAAACAGGAAAATTTGATTAGTTGCTGTAAGGAACAGTTGCCATGGAAACGAAATAACAAGTCATCAAGAGCATTGGTGATATACCTACTTTTGCATTGGTTTTGCATCTAGAACATAAGATGTTTTTTTCGCGATAAACAGTAGTCCGCGCGGACGAAGTCGCAGGTGGGAAAGCTAGTAATATTATAAATGAAATAGTTGGTGTGTCAATATATATATATATGTTATATGTTGGAATGTCTGGTCTGCACACTGAAACGTCTCAAGGGATTTAGATAACACATAGGATACTTGTCATCATGATCATCCTTGCGAGTGAAACCGCGAGGCGCAGCTAATAGTAGCATACATATAAATATTATTGTGAATTAATTAGTAAGAATTCTGAATAGTAAAGTACTACCTAACCTAATAAATGCAGCGGCAACATTGATTAAATAAATCTAGATCTAGATGTCCTTACTTTATAATCTGATATTCTTAATGAGTCCGCTTTTAGATTAGTCTTAAACTAGTTTCTCTAGCTAGCAGTTTCACTCGAGTCTACTCTCTGCTTAAATAATATACCACAGCATGCACGATGGCCTCAATTAAGTAAGTACATAAAGATACCTATATCTTTATTTGAAAACACGAGGCATTTTTACCCGACTACAGCAAACCAAGTGAAGGGTAAAGAGTTTAACAGTCTATGTATGTGATTATGTGGATGTTCCACTATAGAGTCGCCCCTATTGGTTCGATTTTGACAAACGAGGTGCCAATCGATTCGTCTTCAGGTATAGTGTGTATAATTGATTGGCATAAGTTCATTTTGGCAGAGCAGGCGTGTTTTTTTTAGCTTTTTAGCTAGTATTCATGTCAATGTTATGCTTTGGATTTTAAATTTTATTTTATATTATATTATATTAAGTATTACGTGTAAATTTATAATACATCATAAGCCTATATTTGGCCATTGTTGGACGTAGGCTTCTCCAAATGCACATTTGGTGTATATCTATAATACAGCTTACACAAAACAGGATCAATAGATCTTATTGATCGAGCGAGCGCGAAGCGCGAGCGAAGCGTTTCTGTTTCAGCTGGGGCAAAAATGCTTTCGTATGTCCTTCCGAATTCCTTCCGAATGTCTGGATCTCTGTTCTCTTCTACAGGTCGCATTTTTCAACCGATCTAGACAAAATTTGGTATACAGGTTAAACGATTTTTTATAATTTTTTTTATCGTAGGGGGGTACCCTAATCAAAAACCCCGACGACTAAAAAAAGCCAAAAAAGGGTAAAAAGAGGGCTACTGAATATCTCCGCCTTATTAAACCCGATTTCGATGGTTCTTTTTTTAATTGAAAAGTAGTAACTTTAAGTTAGTTTCATAAAAATTTGGTGAACATCTGATAAGGATGTTCGGCGTGATGAGCAGAATAGCTCCTCAAAATGCAGTAAATTTCTCACTTTCAGGTTTCTACCAGTGGAATCAGCGCTTGATGGAGCACCTTTGCTCCATCAATCCCGACATAATAGGTAAAGGGTAGGTTTACCTTATTGTAAAACTAACGGTTATTGATGTTAGTTTTACGATAAGGTAACTAGATGGCGCTACTGTGTACCACAAAATTGTTTGCTAAAAAGTTTGTACGCGCGAGGTCCACAGCTCACAGAGCCACTAGTTAATAATAATTAAAAAACTCTACGTACATATATTCCAAAACGTTTAAATGTTACTGTAAATATCGGTTAGGTACAGTTTAGTAGCACAGTTACGGAATCACCAGAAGATAGCTCTTCCTTTTCTGTTTTAATTATTTCGACCAACGAGTTTCTTCATGCTGTCTTCTCCAACGAGCGTAAAACCGAAGCACCGATAGAGTCAGAAAGGTATTTCCTTTTCCTGTCCGAGATTCAACACTGAATCAGCGATGAAAAGGTTTGCCTAATTTATTGATTTGGTGTGTAATTAGTATTGTTATAATTCTTGTAGTTATTCATACAAGGTAAAATCAAATGTATCAAGTATCTAATTGTTGGACTGACGACAACGCACCGTCAACACCGACACGCAAGCCTGACATACTTTGTTGACAGGACACGAGAGAGAATTCATGGTATTCGTGGTCTGACGCTGAATATGCCACTGGTTTTTTGTATTACTCTCCAAAAAATAAAATACATTATGAAAAACGGGTACCGTCTTGTAAAACTTTATAGATATTCGGACCCACTACTAAAGTGGAGGGATTACCAAACTAAGACTACCAACAGCATGTACTACCAACTTCTATGGACTAGTCAGCACAGATCTCGCATATTTTCACTGAATCACAGAATAAATAATAGTACAAGACTGAACCTAAAATTTAGCTACTGCTATGAGAGCTGCGTCCAAATTCCGGCTATAATTGACCGAGCGAGCGCGAAGCGTCTCTGTTTCAGCTTCGGCAAAAATTCTTTCGTATGTCCGGATGTCTGTCCGGCAGTTCTCTTCTACAGGTCGCATTTCTCAACCGATCTAAACGAAACTTGGTATACAGGTTAAGCGAATTTTAAGTTTTTTGTTGTCGGGGATTTTTGATTGTGGGGGATTTCTTCCTTCAGTTAAAAAGGGGGCTACTGAATATCTCCTCATTTTAAATCCGATTTCGATAGTTCTTTTTTTATTTGCAAGGTAGTAACTTTGAATTAGTTTCTTACAAATTTGGTGAATATCTGATGAGTATCTTCGGCGTAATGAGCAGAATATCTCCTCAAAATGCAGTAAATTTCTCACGTTTAGGTTTCTACCAGTGGAATCAGCCCTTTACCTACTAGGGATTGATCGAGCGCTTTGGTTATTAATGTTAGTTGTACAATAAGGTAACTAGATGGCGCTACTTTGCACTGCTAGATTGTTTGAAAAACGTTTGTGCGCGCGAGGTCTACAGCTCACAGAGCCACAAGCTATGTTGGGACAACTAAGTCGTGGGTCGAGTCGATGAATTAGTCCACAGGACATGAGACCTAAAAAACAACGTTTCATAGAGAACCACCACAAAATTAAGAGCCTATAATAAAATACATTTTCTGCCTCGAATCCACAATCCAGGGAAGTAGGGTAAGCGTAACTGTTGTTGGCATCTGAGCTGTAACAGGGTGGAATGGCAGTGACTTAGCGGTGCCGCGCGCCGTTATAATGCGAGTGTAGTACCAGTTGGATTGAATTTGATGCTTCTATGGATAACGTAGATCTAGCGGGAATTGATTGAGTAGCATGCAAAATGAAATATTGCCTCTACCTT
The DNA here is from genome assembly GCA_946251855.1 of Alsophila aescularia. Taxonomy (NCBI): domain Eukaryota; kingdom Metazoa; phylum Arthropoda; class Insecta; order Lepidoptera; family Geometridae; genus Alsophila; species Alsophila aescularia. Next base: position 13,849,949 of record OX276385.1, read on the forward strand.
AATTCGCTTTGAAACTACAAGCTGTGAACTACAGGACAGAGAAAAGTTCAGTAGGGACTCTTCGACTAAATAGTGAAGGAGTAAAAGTCCATAGATCAATATTTTTTTAGTTTACCTACGCTGAAATTCGAAGGAAAATGTTTCTACTTTCAGATTTCTCCGGTTTTTTAATCTGACCATCAATGAATACAAGAAGAGCTACAAAATGTTTGTGACTATGCCAGTTTCAGATGTAGTGGGCAATACCGGATGGTAATAATGTACCTATATTATATACCCAGTGATGAATCAGTTGCCAAAATAAAAAAAAAACTTTTATAAACAGTTATTTTCATACTTGGGACTGTATGTATTAAAAAAACTCTATGATAGCGTGTTCATAATAGCTGCATTGCCACCAACATCTGGTGTGCTCATCACCCTTTCAGGCAAAAAGCAATCTCTTCCAGCGCCTGAAGTCTCGACATAGATAGTGATTGCTTTACAACTGAAATCGGTACATATACCGAAGACAATCGTTAGCTTTGACAGTTATTGTCAAAACCTATCGACTGTCATCGGTATCTGTACTGAAATTGATCACGATTGACATCGATATTTGGCAGTCTAAAGATAAAAAGATAAAGATGTAGATGATTTATTTGTGAAAACACGTGTTTACATACAAATTAAGTTTTGCGTACAAATTGTCAAAAATTTACAAATTATAAAATTAAAATAAAGCACATAATCAAATATATAAAATCAATTGTATAACTTAGAAGCTATCGACTATAAGACTCTCTAGTAGCATTACTACTACAAACCTTAGTGGTTTCCTTAGTGCTATTTAATTTATATCTATTATGTTTATTTTAAAAGATAAATAAAAAATAAAAAAACAATCGAAGAGAAATATAATTTAGCAATGATAATTATCAATATTCAATATAAAAAACAATAAATTAAAGTCAATAAATTAAAAAATACCGTTTATAAGACAGAGAACAAATTCATATAAGGAACAATTTACTAATAAAATTGTTGTTAATAACAAATAGAAATAAAATGTCAATAAAAAATAATAATGATATATACATATCTAATTACAGTTTATCAGTCAAAAAGTCACTAATATGATATTAACAATTTTCGTCGCGCCTGTTACGGGTCAGTGTCAGCTAATCGTAGAAATAAATTGGGATTTGTTTTAACAAACTTAGCAGTTTCAAGAATGTAGCGTTAACGGCAACGTTAAAATTTTATGTTTTTTAAAGAAAGGCATGCGCTGCTATCGGTATATTTTAAGTTGAACATAGCTGGAATACATCTTTGTTGTGTCTTGAAAGCTATATCTATGTCTGTGGAGTTGCCCCAGAATACTATACCATAGCGCAAACCAAAGTCTCTACCAAATATCGTTATAATCGCACTTTGCGACCGATTTTGGTTGTAAAGCAATCTCTATCAATGTCGAGACTGCAGGCCCAGGCAACCTGAATAAGTTGTCTGGAAGAGATTGCTTTTAGCGATAATATTACCTTTAGCCATTGCCAAGAGATTGCTTTTAGCCATTGTACCTTTTTTTTACTTCCATTGCGCCTGGTTGTTTTCTTGGTGAAAATAAAGCGTAAATTTATGTGTATTTTTAAAAGCTTTTATTTAACTTCACTTGTATCTATCTATGTATCTATGTATAATGTCTGTCCTGGAATCTTGCAATTCAAATTTCGAGCACTTCCCCATTATCTATCTGGCTGAAACTTTCAGGGTAGCTCACAAACCGCGGACAATATAATATTAAAAAAAAAAAAAAAAAACTTAAAAGAGAAAAGGAAAAAAACAAAAACATTCAAAACGTAAACGTTACAAAGCAACAAAAAAAACGTAATAGATATATAAAAAATATATTTTTTTTTTTATTAATTTTCACGTTCTTAGCTCCCATTTCAATCAAGTACAATCCTCAAACAAACAAACTTCTACAACTGTAAATTACAAACAAGAAAAACATCTGCGAAATATTTCTACGCAGAAAAACGGTGTGTTATTACCGGAAATACGCATGTAGCTGTCGCGGAATCTCTATAATTTTACAACATGACATTAGATAGAGATCTTCACTAGATCAAGTTTTAGTGCGGTCTTACAAATTAGTTATTCTTTGACAGTACTACGAAACTCACCGACAAAACCTTGTGCTTTTTAAAATCATTAATCTATGTTTGTATGTATAGTATATGGATGTTAGTTTGTTTACGTCAAATATTGCAAGTTGAATTAGAATAACTTCCTCATATCCTACGGAGTAGAATTTTCAAATGTTGGTTTAGTTCCGATGACAATGCATATTTATAGCACCTAAGCATGTCCTGAATCGACATCCAGGATTAGCGCCAGATAGATAGTCAACAGCACATACACAAAATTATGTGTACGCGTTTTATTATGATATCCGGTTTTAAGTTTTACCATGACATGGTAGCTGCACTCAGGGTTGGGTCCTGACTAGGGAACTCCTCAACAGTTAACAGAACAGACACGAAATGTTGTATACGCATTTAATTGTGATAGCCCGTTTTAAGTTTTACCATGATATGGCTACTGCATAAAAAAATATTATTAAACGTTTTTATCTACTATCAAACATAATTTCACATGATGTCATCAGATTTATTGTCATGCACCATGGCCCAGTACCCCAATCCACACCAATATATATAAAAGTGAAACGTTGGCTGTTTGTTTACTTGGGGAGCTTTCACGCCAAAACGGCTGATCCGATTTTGATGAAATTTTGTAAGTAAGTACCTACTGTACAATATAGAGACCAACATAGGATACTTTTTATCCCGGAAAATGGTAAGTTTCCACAGGAAAACTGGAAAATGCTGATTGATCGCTGTAATTAACGGTTGCCATGGAAACGATATAATAACAAGTCTGTCAAAAAGTATCAAGAGCGTTGATGCTATACTTTTGCATTGGATTTTAATAGCCTATAACACATAGGATGCTTTTTATCGCGATAAACTGAAGTACACGCGGATGAAGTCGCGGGCGATAGCTAGTATTGAATAATGATAGAAGATAAACGAAGATAGCTGAAGCGAATTGTGATACTACACCTTTGTTTATTGTTTTAACGGAATTTCTCTATAATCAGTAAAACATACCAGTACCTAGGTATCACTTTTTATAAGTAATGCTAAAAAACAACACTTTTAATCCCCTTTGTTAGCTTTTAAACTTTACACAGCGATAGGCCCAACTGCCAACAACTACACAACTACACTGGTACAACTGCCTTATTCTGTGGCCGAACTTCAATTTCAATGTCTATTTGAGAGGCATTAAAAGAGGAACAATGAGTAAGTAGGTATTTATTTCTACATATTTTTTGTGTACACATCCATCACAGAAAGTTTCACTTCTCTGTTCATAATACAACACAGTATTCGATAACGGTAATGTGTGTATCGCCAAGACTTATTGCAGTTTTTTTACGATTTGAACATTAAACTAACGATAATTGGTAACTTTACGAATTCATACAATGAAGATTACAGAGTTTTAATGGTTATGTTTTCATTTCACTTTCTCGTAATATTCAAATCAATATTCTTTAAAAATAAACTACACTAACTTTTTACCTTACTTAGTTCAAATAATAAATCCCATGTGGTGTTAATACTCATGTGGATTAAACATTTGGACAGCGCACTCGTAAACTCAGTAAGCACTTAGGCAGTGGCCACTTCTAGTGCTTGTCTTGTTCTACTTTATTTTCTTTCTGGTGAAGTAGACCTTGAGTGAGTTTGTGTGGATCGAAGTCAGACACGTATTAAAATTTCTGTACAAACTAACGTGAGTTTGATTCATTATTTAAAGATACTCGTATATACGACTGTCACTCGCGGGTTATTTTGTCGAAATTTTTGGACTTTGAAGACGTCCATCCTTAGGAGATTGCGCAGTGAGGGCTCGACGCGAACGTCTTTAACGTCCAAACACCGGTCAACTTTGTCTACGAAATAACCCGTGAGTGACAGTATTATAAATAGTTATTTAACTCGTGGACAAGCGTTAGCTCGTACAGGCTAAACACGGTTATTTTTGCAAACAAAGCAAACAAATAAAAAATTAAAATATTTTATTAAATTTTTTGTTCAACTTTTTCGCAGATTGTGTGTGTGGCAAACCTTTTAATAATTCTATCAAAAAAAAAAGTCCATTCAATAAAGTATTAAAATGTGTCTCTCTGTCTATCTATCTAACGTGACAGTTATATCCAATATTCAAACAAAGGCCAGGAAGATCGAAATTCAGTCAGTGAAACCACATGTACAAGATGGATTGAAGCTATCGTCAGTCGGTAGAGGTCACATAGAACGCCACGAGTAGTTGTTCGCTGACTTCGCTGTATGCCTGACGTACGGGGGTTTTTCACATAATCTCAGCACTTGGCGATGGCAGCACTGTAGTTGGCGATAGTACACGGGAAAACAAGACATAAGTTCAAAAACTAAAACCCGACTACGGTCGGGTAAAAAATTGCCTGTGACACTCTTGCGATGAAAACGAATCGATTGACACCTCGCTTGTCAAAATCGGACCAATGGGGCGACGCTACGATGGAACATCCACATACATACATAGACTGTTAACTTCATTACTATTCCCTTGCTTCGCCGTAGTCGGGTAATAAGGCTGCCCATTTCCTAAATTATTTCAGCTCGTTCTTATTGCATTCGTGGAGGAGATGGAGTGGTCCTGTTATGATGCAGGGCATCAGATAGCTTCATAACTGTATCGCTTAATAATTCTAAGGATGACACACAAATGCCGTAGTTTGTGCATGATTTAGAAATATTCAAGAGGTCTTGGTGGGATGAACTGACCCGGGCCTGCAGTCTGGATATCGACAGAGATTTCTTTACAACTGAAATTGGTTGCAAAGTCCGATGATACCAGCGTCTACGGATTACTGTGATATTTGGTAGTCTCTACCAAATATAGATGTCAATCATGATCAATATCAGTACAGATACCGGTGACAACCGATAGCTTTTGACAATAACTGTACAGTTAACGATTGTCATCGGTATGTACTGATTTCAGTTGGCAAGCATCACTGACTACATATATGTCGAGACTGCAGGCCCTGGCCCTGGGCTCTTATTAGTTATGCAACACAAAATTCCTTGGAGAAAACGTGTGACGTAAAAACTTATGGAATTCCATATGGAATTCTATATAAGAATAAGTATAAAATTATTGCCAGCAAACACTACCACAAAAATATGGATATTCCTAGAAAACATGACTTGCGACAACACGACAAGTAATATAAGACTTACACAAAAAAATAACAGTGCCGCGTGTCTTTGTTATTGCTTTGTCTTTGGTTTGTGATCTACCCTGAAAGTTTCAGTCGGATAGCTCATAAGGTAGTGCTCGAAATTTGAATTTCCAGGACATACAAAATACATGGATACATACATACATACATAGATATATACATACAAGTGAAGTTAAATAAAAGCTTTTAATTATTATTTATTATTATCAATTATCATTTATTATTGTTTTCTTAACATCATCAAATTGATAATTATTTTTATAGCTAAAAATACTGCCTAGACTTTCAATCATTATAATTATTAGTCATAATTAATAATAAATGTAAATAATATTGTCTATCAATCTACAGTAGAATATTTAAGGCGCCATAGGCTAAATAAACATAATTAGCATTAAGATTATTCACAAGAAACGCTTTTACTTTTGTTTGTATGTAGTTTTGCAATCTCATACAACATCATCATTTGCATACTAAACTAGCCAGCGACACCGAAATTCAAAAGTGGTGACTTCATCTTTGTAACTTTATTGATTTCCGAAGACCGGATCGGAAGTAGGTTCTATAGTTTGTGGAGACGCTGAGGCATGATTACATCATGTCAAACTTGTTGAACCTAGAGTTTGACCCTGATATATTGGATTGTTTTGTAGAGTACCTATACCTTACCGTTTTTATCTGACTCTGTTTGCTTGTTGTTGGGTACAAATTTTGAAAACGATTTTTAATTAAATTTCCGATGAGCTAGACACTTGAAACTTTACTGTATTTGAGTTCTTGGCAACGCCGCCGATTTCTCATGTTTTCATAACTGTAGTTTAAAGCAGAAGCAAGATTTGAGCAAGGTGCGTTTGAATCTCATCTTCGTCGCCTTACCTCCTACTTTACCGTTACCAGGATTTCATTAAATCAAAGGCAAAGTATTTTATTGAAAATAGGCAAAATAATAGCACTTGTACAAGTCAAAATTAACTTCTCATGAACAAGGAGAAATACATAAAATATTATAAAAAGATCAAATCAATTCAATGTAGGTAACTTTGAGTATGAAAAAGAAATTTCCCTTTCATGTGCCAACAGAGTTAAATCTCACACTGGAAAAGGAAACATCCTTATGACTCTACCGGTGCTTCGGAAATACGCCCGATATAGAAGAGAGATTAATTTGCTTCCCTGACTGTGTTCATTTTTGTGTACAAATTTTGAAAACGATGCTGAACTAATATCCCGATGAGCTAGACACTTAAAACTTTACTGTGTTTGAGTTCTAGGCAACGCCGCCGGTTTCTCATGCTTTCATAACTGTAGTATGAAGCAGAGGTAGGATTTGAATCTCATCCTCTTCGCCAATGTTGCTTTCGTGAGCGCGGGCAGCGGAGAATAAAACACCTGCACTTGTAGGTACTATGTTGATATTCGACTGACTGGTGTGCGGACCAGCCGCGTGCTATGTAACTATATATATTACTAACAGAATCATAACTGAACAATTTACCTTTTGGTCACTACCACGAATTAATTATTTCATATATCTATGATTGTTTAGATGAGATCATTTTCGGTATTTAAGCAATTAAGGAAGAAAGCAGCTTGTTTGCGTAAATATAATTATAGAAAACACGACATTTCCTGACAGTAACATAGTACATCCTACTAATATAGTCATTTATTTGGACTTGTGATTAAAATGACTAATAGTTACACAGGCATTTGTGGATGATAGGAAACAGATGACCCTGTGAAATTAGCATTAGAATTTCATTACTGGTTACGAATTAATCGATGCATTTCTTTTTAGTGCCGTTAATTTAATTATTTCCTTTTGATTAAGACATCAAAGATTGATTAAGTAATTAATAAATAGGAATTTAGCTGTATCATCATCATCAGCCTACATTTGTTCACTGCTCCTAGTGAACGCCACGGAGCCCGATCTTTGGCTCTGTTTTTTTTGATTGGTTTTTAACTGTAGGCTAAGAGCAAATTAAACGAAAATATTGAGTAGGTACCAAACCTATAACAATAATTATTATAAATCAATAAATCTCCTTCAAATTAATTTACTAATATACTGTTCTTTTTTTATGAAGCTATGGAACCACCCTTAAGGTCTATCCTTTCAAATAAATAGGAATCATTCAAATTAATTAAGGTAACATAAATAAAAATAAAGATAATATGAGGACCTCCTTAAAAAAACGAATAAAAATCAAATCCTGTGGGATATAAAATGGTGATATTTAATATAGAACATATTTTGCTTCTGTTGGGAGACATAATAATGTTAGAAAAATTATGCTTCTAATTTTACAGAAAATAATGATATCAAACTTACTCGATTATTTTAGTTTAAATATGAATTTTTCCTTTCAAGTGCCGACTCAGACTTGAATGTCACAAGGGAAAAGGAAATACCCTTAGGACTCTACCGGTGCTTCGAAAATACGCCTTCGAAACTCTACGGGTTTCAATTCAATTTTGATAATTCTTTCTAATTTTAAATAATGAAAATAAGTATGAAGAAAATCATTCATACACTTTAAACTTATCACACGACTGCCCAAAAAAAGGAGTGTAATGTTTTTAGGATTCATGTATGCTTGTGAGTTTATTTATTCCACCATAACTTTTAAATGCCTGAACAGATTTTGATTTAGAATCCTTACATCCCCCATATAACATAGGATATATTTAATATATAAACTATAATGTGTATATAAACTATATGGCTCAAAACAGAAAAGATAATAATAAAAAAATCCACGTATTTTACAATGTTGGTATCAAATTGCAAGCCATGAATGTGCAAATTCCAACAAGATTTAATGCCATCATTTATTGTCATAAATTATTTTTTGGCATGGCAGTAGCTTTTATGCTAGTTATTGTTTACCTAATTCTAGTTAAACGGCAGCATTTTTAATCTCAGTAATTTGTGCTTCAAGGCGACTAACGCTTAAGCATCGAAATTAGACTAATTGATTGATTTAATCATCATTAAATCCATATTTATTTAATAGCTCATATTACGTGTATGTTTGCACACGAATACGCTGTGCATGTCCCTGTTGAAAAAGAAATGGTTAATTTTACAAAGATACCATAAAACCCGACAAGTGCGAGTGGATCTCGCGTGTAGAGGGTTCCGTACGATGAGTATTACCACAATATTGAGATTTATCATGTAATTTTAAGACCATATACTTCTTATATGTTTTCCTTAATCTATAAGTAAAGGACTACTTTCATTTATTTTTTTCAAAATGTATGGCTCCTTAGTTTCGGAGATAAGGTTGGGAAAGGTCAATTTTCATCTATTTTATTAAATAATTTTAAAACTATATACGCTAAAATTATAAAAAAATTGAGACCCTCACAACAAGCCCTTTCATTTGATATGTTTGACATATTAAATGAAAGGCACACGGTACAGTTTGCAAAAATGATTCTGTTATTTTCAGATTTGCCCTCAAAAGTGATTCATTTATTTAAGTTACACATCCGTGTTTGGGGTCACAGCAATTCATATGTGCACCAAACTTCCACTTAATCGGCTCAGAAGATTCGGAGCAAATTAAATGTGACAGACGGACCAGACAACCAGGTAGACAGATACGTGAGTGATCCTATATAAAGGTAATGATTGTTTTTCGGACGCACTGAACCCCAAAAATGTGTTTTAAGTATGTTACGCTATTTTTCTTGAATTAACTTATGTGATGAATAACTGAATATTTGTTTATCATCACCATCATCTGCAGCCTATATCTGTCCATTGCTGGACTTAGGCCTCTCCTAGTGCCCGCCACTGAGCTCTATCTTCAGCTCCCCTCATCCATACTCTTCCAAACACTTTTCCAACCACAACCACAGGGCGTCCTACACTTCGTTTGCCTAAACGTGGTCCCCTCTCGAGAACTAGTCTACCCAAACGGTTATTGGTTTATCTGGAAATGTGACCAGCCCACTGCCACTTTAACTTGCTTATGACACTTTAAGAGCTATGTCGGTTCCCTTGGTTCTCCGTCGGATATCTTCATTGCGAATCTTGTCCTTCAGAGAAACTCCAAGCATAGCTCTCTCCATAGCTCGCTGAGCGACCTTAAATTTGTGGACTAGTTTAACTGTGAGTGTCCACGTTTCAGCTCCGTAGGTCATGTGTTTATGTATGACTCAAATGATATTTACATATACATACGAGTATATTACATTACATGATAACTTTCGACAAATAGTTTTATAGGTTTTCGCAGAGTCTTTGTATCTACTGTTGCGGTTGTATTACCCATTAAACTGCACTGTTAGGTATAGGTCTAGTAGACTCCCCTAACAAAAACAAACTGGTGTAGTCTTGCGATGGTGCACTCGAGTGCGTTGCACTCCTAATTACCAAGTTGGTTAGTGAGCTATGGACTGACAAAGGGAAAGGCCGCTTCGCGCGCTTATCAAGGCATTATCGATGTTATTTTTTTTATGTAGGTTTGACAGACTTATATCAGTAGATACGTGAGATTTTGACAGGGTAGTGTTTGGTTTTGAATGGATTCTTAACAACCGAGTTTATCTGTCTCTCTGCCACTTTGTCAGTCACTGCTATTGATATGAGTGGCTTCAAAACGAAGAAAATTGAGAATATTGTGTCGATGACGGAGTTCATTTCTGAGTACAGTCAGATTCTAATCGGGAATGCAATTTGTCTGACACTAAACCACTGAACTGGAAAGTGTTCCAAAATAGTCCGAGGATCTGGAGCATGATGCTGGTACAGCTTCAGATACGAGTCATTCGGGATCGGACTACTACTGCCAGAAATTAGGCGATGAAAAAGTACCGTCTTTTTTGTTTGAGTTTATTATTAGCTAGCTGTACCCGCGGTTTTGCCCGCGTGGTCACTTTATTTAAAAGTAGCCCATAAGTGTAATTCCAGGACCAAAAATACTTAAAAATACCATTTATTACATTTCATCAAATTTCGTTCAGCCGTCAAATAGTTTTTTATCGATTACTCGGCATCAATCATTGGATTAAGATACCAAGTACCCCAGTTTTTAAGTATAACCCTAAGCTATCCAACAGGGAACTGCATCGAAATTGGTCCAATAGTTTTTACGTGATGCGTAAACAAACATACAGACAAACAAACAAACAAACACATAAACATGATTTAAAAAAAAAAAAAAATTGTTCAGCAGCTTAGTTTAGTTACCATTTTTTTTTATTATCTTCTTTTCTCAGACTTTTCGTTCTTATTGCTTTATTATAAGTATAGATATAGACAGATAGATATAGATAGCTTCGAGCATATATCTAATGGGATATATGCTCGAAGATAGATAAAAATGAAAAGAGTCTTAATTAGAAAGATTTGTAATAGAAAATTAAAGTTTAGTTGATAAGAGACACTTTAGTCGTTTTTTTTAAGAAGTAATTGATATTGTTGCAAAAATGTTACTTAAGTTACTACTCTACTACTCAGTGTTACTCGTTTCGTAATTTGATACTTGAATTTCTTTTTGCAGCCAGTTTAAAACAGTGATAAAAATACATGGTGAAAAAAGTAACATTTTTGTATATTTATTACCTTGTTTCCTCAATAGGAGAGTCTCGGAAACCTATATCAGTGTTAATGTTACAAAACCATATTTCAGTGCTTCAGTGCTTTCAGTGTCACAACAATAGACAGCTATCTGACTCTAGTTACCGCACGGATGGAAGTCGATGGTCATTTTAGAAGTAATGGACAAGTACGTTTTTAATGAATTGTCGATTCAGTGCTTCCATTTTTGACCGAGCGAGCGCGAAGTGCGAGCGAAGCGTCTATGTTTCAGCTTCAGCAAAAATTCTTTCGTATGCCCAGATGTCTGTCCGGATTTCTGGCTGTTCTCCTATACAGTTCGCATTTTTCAACCGATCTAGACGAAACTTGGTATACAGGTTAAACTAATATTTAGATTTTTTTAGGTTTCTGCCAGTGGAATCAGCCCTTTACCTACTTGGTAAAAAAAAACCACGGCTTAACGACTGCTATTAATCAATAACAGCGGGGACTGACAGCTTAACGTGCCCTCCGAAACATGGAGCAATGGAAAACCGCACATAACTTAGAAAAGTCATTTGTGCGGAGCCTAGGACCAAACCCGGTATCGTTGGATTCTAAGTTGCACTATTGAACCGTTAGGCTACCATCGTATTAAAAACTGATAAAGATGTATTGAAAACTGCCCAATGTAATGTTCGTTACCTATACCTCATCATCATCAAAGGCGATGCCTGTACTTGTCCACTGCTGGACGTAGGCCTCTCCTAATGCACGTCTCTGAGCTCAGTCTTCAGCTCTCGGTCAGCAATATATTTTTTACTTACGTACATCTTACCTAAACCCAATTTTTTACATTTAGCCCCCCAAATGTACCGTGACACATATCATAACGTACGTTATTGTCATGCGCACGCGCGTAGAAGTCACGTGTGGACACTGTAGGGGTTGAGAAGATAAGGTATATGAACTTCCAACAAAAGTCGTAATAATCCACACGCGTGGCTCTCTAAAATGCGTCTTAGCAAAAGTACATGGTCACTGCTTCGCGATGGAAAAAGTGAAATTTCTCGCGTTTCTAGAACTAAAACTTTTTTTTAGATGAACGATCATTATGTAAGTTCCTATGTACAATACGTGCGTAGTATTGGGTAAAGTTACGTTTTATAATGGGAATCAACTTTATGTTAAAGGTAGGTATTATGTCTGTCTATACATCACACATGAGAAAAAATATAGGTACCTACCTAGAATTATCTTTTTTCTCGTACATACTAGTCATTCTCTCTATCATAGTTTAACTCCTCTCGCTGCATAGAGATAAGTAGTATGGTAAATTTTGGTGCCAATTCTCTCAAACTTAGTCTAATTTTTAGTCAGGTCAACTTTCCAACAACACTGGCCTTCAAAACTTAGTACCACACTTTTAATGTCTGTCTGTTCGCGCAACACTTATAGCTACTGGACCGATTGCGATGCGATTTTCAATGTTGGATAGCTTAGGTTTTGACTTAAAAACTGGTATACTTGGTATCTCAATCCGATGAGTCCGTGCCAAGCAATTTAATAAAAACACTATTAGTTTTAAAAGTGTGGTAGGTACAAGTTTTGAAGGCCAGTTTATAAAGCTATTATAACTTAGCTGACAATAAATATTAGTTTTAATTTACTCCTTTCGACTTAAAATTTACCCAACACCTTTCCCGGTGCTCGCCTACGTGTCTCCAGGCGCGAGTACCCTCACTTTCGAACATTTTAATTTAAATTTCAAAATAGACTTTTCTTCTAAAATTCATTTTTACCTTCAAACCTAAATATATTAATGACCCTATTTTACCACGTTACAATATGGTCTTGTGCCAACCTACAGAAGCGGTAGTGCTTAGTATCTGACTTTGATTGTCTTAGCACGGCTTGTTAATTTAGGCAAAAGGAGAATGTGATAACAAAAATCCAGATAACATTAAATTGAAATGCGCAAGCTTGTAGAAAGAAGAAAACTGAGGATACTATGAGAATTAAATTAAATGTTCATATAATCTGCATTAAGCTTAAATTTAGTAAATTCAATCAACAATAAATAATCAATCAGAAGTTCAGGACAGTTTCAATTTTTTTTTTATTATTAAGACATTTCATCGATATTATGTCGTGCACGATGTATTGTCAGAGAATGTATCAATATTCAATGCTAACATAGCATTAAAATATTGATAATGAAGTTTTTGACAATGCTTAATAGCGTTTAAAAAGTTATTACGAAATCTTCCTTATTTTATTAGTCTAGTAAAATAAATAGAAAAAAAGCGGCCATGTGCGTATTAAACACGCATAGAATTAGAGTTCTGTAGCCTAAGCTAAGCTACTCAATTATGAAAACCGCATCGCATTGCAATCGGTCTAGTAGTTTCTACGTATAATCTGAACTATTATTTATTCTGTGGTATTATGCCAGAAAAGTTGGTCTAATTTGGTTAGCTCTCTCGCAAACTAATTAGTTCTAGACAGCCATGATAATTTTGTTAATAAACTCGTGCTATGCGCTAGTGCCCTAGATTTTACAAATTTTTTGAAACTGTTTTTAAAGAAAGAATTGAAAGTTACAGGGGATGCAACTCAAGCAAAATGGAAATGAAGTAGAAAAAAAACCGCATATGAAACCTCATTATAATTTTAAACTATATAAATCTATCCAAGGAGACAATAATCGATAGGGTATATTTCATTTTTCAAATCTCAAAAATTCAAAGTTGCCAATAAAACAACGTGCTCTTATGTGTAGCGGTTATAAATATCCATACATTATGCCAAATTTTAACCTTTTAGTGTTCATAGTGTATGAATAATAAGTATAATTAAAAAAAGCTTTTTACGAGTTTTTTTAATGAACGTCACTTTTTTTTGTTGCATTGTCAATTTTTACATATATTTTTTTTCATTTTCACCAAAGATCATAGAAAATGATCTTTGATTTTCACTAAAATATAATATTGCTTTGTCATCTGTTTGTGATGAACCCTGAATGTTTCAGCCGGATAGCTAATAGGGAAGTGCTCAAAATTTGAATTGCAAGATTCCAGGACAAACAGAAATAAATAGATACATAGCTACATAGATCCATAGATATATACATACATACATACATACATACATACATACATACATACATACATACATACATACATACATACATACATACATACATACATACATACATACATACATACATACATACATACATACATACATACATACATACATACATACATACATACATACAAGTGAAGTTAAATAAAAGCTTTTAAAATAGCTGTGATATGCAGATGGACTGACAAGACGAAACTAAGGGTTTCTTTTTTGACTACGGAACCTAAAAATTAAATTTTCATTGGAACAGACCGATGGTCTATCTGAGGTCTATCTGACCGACCAACAACGGGTGAAAAGGTGATGGGTAATATAAGTACAAGCCATGCATCGATGTTGTACACATCGAATACTATCAATTTCTTAATCGCTTGTGATTACACAAATACATTGGTCTCATAAAGAAATGTGTGGGCATTTAGGTGTTCCAACTCGCAGATCTAGCTAAGAACTCATCATGTCGTACGCACATTGTAATTTTATGAGTTTTCTCAGTTAACGCGATTCGTGACGTGACTTACTCGCTTTCACCGCCAGGCGTACTTTGACCAATGCGCCTTTATTTCTTTATTACACTTTTGATTATCTTGTTTGTAGTACGCCACGTTCTGGTTTTGGCACGCTTCGTGTGCGTTCGTTAGATAGCTAAAAGTCTTCTTCGTGGTTGATGTTTGTGAGAGTACGCCTGGTATAGTACCAGTCCTTTCAGGTATTCATCTACCAACGAGTATAGTGTGCAAATATTACTGTTGCTTGAATGTTTCCAGCGTAATTACTCAGCATATGAGACTCAATAAGCTAATATCTGAGGGCGGCGAGCGCTGTGTTGCCTCGCAAGATTTTTCAATCCAAAATTGTGGATGGTTACTGCAACTGCAACTGTTATGGGCGTTCGTGGCGCTTATCTTCTGGTTAATGACCTGATTGTAGCGTCAATGAGTTGTATAAATAAGAAGACAATACTAAATTGTTGGAAGTAGCGTCCAAATGATAACTATTTTAATGTAAAAATGTTAAATTTACGCTTTTTTATTAAAAAAGCTTTTATTTAACTTCACTTGTACATTTGTATGTATCTATCTATGTGTCAATCTATGTATCTATCTATGTATCTATCTACGAATCGATGTATTCTTGTCTGTCCTGGAATCTTGCTATTCAAATTTAGAGCACTTCCCGATTAGCTATCCGGCTGAAACTTTCAGTACCCAGCTCACAAATTGATGACAATGCAATAAAAATATATAAAAAGTAATGAGGCAATGAATAAAATAGAACAAGAAAGCTTTTTTTTTCTCTTCAATTTTACCTATATAATTACTATGAAGGTACTCGTAAACCTGAGATAACAATACACTTGTGTGTGTGTGTGTGTGTGTTTAGTCAGAAAACGAGTATATATCAGTCAGTGCCTGTCTTTAGCATAGTGCTCGTATGCCACTAGAGCATCCGGCCTGACAGGTGCTCCAAAATGCAGAAAACCGTGTTTATGTATAACCCATCTATTTTTTTATATGGTTTGGAATCTGGTTTCATTTTTACACTGACAGAAATAAATTATGTTTCTCCAAATTCCGCGCTCACTGCGCTCGTGTTTTACGATTGTCTATCATTTTGGTGTGATTTGGAATTATCTTTTACTTTTACCTTGTACTATTATTTATTCTGTGATTTTACCCAAAAAAGCGCTCGCATTGTTCGCGCTTATTTAGTTGCAATTACTACTCTCATATGATTTGGAATTATGTCTCATTTTTTTTTTCACTGATAGAAATAGATTTAATCTAGACAGATATTAGTTCATCTCGAATTTATGAACATTCTATTAAAACTCTCTTCATTGGTAAAGCATTCATTCAACACAACAATGAGACATACTTTCATGATTACTTATTAGAAGCTTTCACGAAAGAAACGAAACGATGTTGTTTGCCTTTGACTTTCAAATTATCGGACATTATCAAGTCCCGTTGAGATCGTGATTGTACCGAATATCGCACAACGAACGATCTTGTTCGACATCCACTAATTTGATTCTGAACATGTCTCGAGGTATTTAGATAGCCCATTCAATGCAAATCGTTTCATTTGGTTCGTAAAGTTCAAGATGATTATTCGCTCACATGTTGTAAGCAACGTTATCTATTGTTGAATGAATGAAAGTGCGACGCGATATGTGAGTGGTTATCTAAGTATGTATACCTCAGCTTAGTTTGGAACTGTGTTGTAAAAAATTCAGTAAATTTATGATGGCAACAAATCTTTAGCAATTTTTGAGGATATCCGGAGAAAATAACATTATTAGATGATAGGTACCTAAATACCTTGTATCTCCGCACCCCGATTGAATTGGTCAAAGCCATAAATTATGTTGTACCTTTCATACATAGTTCTTTTGAGATTTAGAGTTTAGTTAGATCATCGGTAGATTATAAAATTTTAGTAAACCTTTCACCAGTTCTTTTGATATTTAAGGTTTAGTTAGATTATGGACCACGACGGCCGACTGGTTGGTCTCGTGGCTAGAGATCCTAGGTACGAAATCGAACGGTCGCGGGTTCGAATCCTGCAAGGTGCAATATTTGTGTGATGAGCAGAAACGTTTGTTTCCGAGTCATGGATGTTAATATCCTTATCTATGTATATTTATCCGTTATCATAGCACAGGGTATCCTAGTTTGGGGCTACATAATTCGTGTGGAAATGTCCCGAATATATTTATATATATTTATTTTTTATTTTATTATCGCATCGGTTGTATAAATGTTTTGTTATTTTATTAAAGTAGGCTGTTAGGGTAGGTTATAAAAAATGTTATCCGAAGCTGGACATGAACCTGCTACAGTTGACTACTTCTGCTTTTACTTATTTTGTTGCTTGATTTGTCGGTTTATCTTAGTCCAAAATAGCCGATTAAAAACGACGTAAAGCGTCTCCAAAGGCGCATACGAGGGAAGAAAAGATTTGGCGTACGAGGTCCAGATTCAAATCCTTCTTCATAGACGTATTTTTCGTAGAGTCACCGCTAAAATGCTCAAATGCACTGTATTAAAAAATCAACACTAAAGTACTCGTATTGCAATCGTTTTTAAATCTTTATGAATAATCTGAAAATAAGTTCCCGTTTTTAATCTTGCTTACATTCCCCAGTGGCTTACATTACAATGGTAAGCTTATTTCCCGTTAGTACCCCATGGGTCATGGCCATCCATCTAGATGCAGAATTAATTTGTCGACGCGAGCCTCGCTACAGTAAATTTGGATTGATCTAGGTTTATATGCTGTTTGCTAAGTTCTAGATCTAAACCATTAACGGTGAATGTCACTTCTAATAAATCTAAGATGATAAATTGTCATGCTCACCTCCCTTTGGTCTCTATTTATACCTACTATCCTTATGAGAAAATCAACATGGAGAAGTTTCTCGATTAGTCTGGTTTTTTTATTTATGTTATTTATACCCTGTTTAATATTTATGGTTTAATAACTTGTATACCTTACACAGCATTATGAGTTACGGAAGTTTGCCACCAAGTAGATGGATTATGCGAAATACTAAAATATGCTCAACGTGAAAATATTTCCAATGTTCGTAAAATTAAGTGTAATGCCGGCCTCTGTCGTGAGATATTGAAGTAAACATTGAATAATTTGTAGAACCGGAATAAAGAAAGTTACACCTATGACATTAGGGATTATAAAGGTATCGACGTAAAATAGAAGAAACAATATTTTTTAACAGTTTATATTTTCATTCAGTATAGGCCGTTCACAAGGACCGGCTTCTTCCACTTTCTCTGAACTTGACATAAATCACAACTGCACTTATGTTTTAAGTTTTGAAGTTTGGTATTTTTTAAGGAGGTATGTCCCATGAGCTATAGTGCCGACCTTGGTCGTCAGAGTTTGTCAGGTCGCCCAAAGGCATCTGCAGTGCGATTACGTAAAGTTGATCATGACAGTTTCAAGCAGTCAAATTCAATAATGCTTTGCGATAGAGTCGATATTGCTATGAAAAAAGTGACAATCCGATTGTAGCCAAGTTCTGTAATTGGGCCACTGGCGTAGCTTAACGAATGCTAACAGGGACCGACGTCTAAACGTGCGATGGAACATCCGCACATATCTATTTATAACTCATTGTGGTGCGGGACCGAGGATCAAACCCACAACCCACTATTGTTGGATTGCAAAGAACACTATGTTATCACCTGGCCACTATCGCTCTATCACAAAAGTATGTAAGTTATTGGTATGGTATTAATACCATAACGCCAAGTTTTTAAATCGTTACAATAATAACATTTTTTAATTCTGCTATAGGTTTCATTATTGCCAATCTCTGAAAATAAAATAAACAAGTGAGTACTAGTGTTTGTAATCTCCAAGAAACGATGCCTTATCTCCTATTTGTTAATTAAAAAAACAATATTATCTCAGATTCCATCTTTATTGCATATCATCCGTTTCTCATCATAATCCGTCATACAAAAGCTTTAAAAAACCGGTCAAAATATGCGCATAGGCATAAAATTGGTACCTATTATATCATAAAAATATGCATTAATTATGGACCAACAATCTGCTATGGGTAAAAGTGTCTTATGGTGCTTATGATCAATATTCCGCCGTTTCTTAAGAATTTTGTAATCTTTGTAGAGAAAGTGAACCATTACATAGATTTATGATTTATAACTTCGTGGAAAGCTGTTTCATTTTGCTATTTTAAACAGGGATAAGGTATGCAAAATCATTTTCTTTTTCACCTGATGGTACTCGCTATTTGTCTATGTGTTTCTATGTCAGTTATTTCACCCCTCAGACATTGAGATTTCGAAAAACAAAGTCCCAGATCAATAGTGCTCTCTGTGATTTCGTCACCAAGAAATATAAAAGAAATCAGTTTGGTCTCAAGGATATTATAGCAATTTCTGTACCGTACCTATTAGCGGCACTGATAAGACATCCCTACCCTTATCTGGGTAATCTGTGGGATCGATGCAAGATATCTCTATCTTTATATCCTTCTCTAGTATTAATTAGGTTTGGTCTTTCAGCCTTTTTGACGTCAACTCTCTTAGGAAATTTTCTTTGATGGAGTAATCGCCACCAGCTGGTTGAAAGATAAGATAGTTAGCAGCTCCTTTGTTCGCCCAGTAGATAGCAGCATCCTACTAACTGGTCAGAAGTCTACTGTCACTTTGCAAATCTCTCCCTGTAACCTTTTATGACATCTACGGGAAAAAAGGAGATAGCGGGACCAGCACGATAAGCAGACGATTTAAGATATTGTTTACTATTGGAGCATAACTGTTTCCAAGCGCATCATTCAAAATTATGTTGAAGCTGTTAATGTTATGTTAGATTTATATTAGTTATACATACGCATAATAAGCCTCATTTGGAAACGAGAGAGAAAGCCATACAAAGTGGACAATCCCAGGAGAGTTTAAACGTGAAATTAATATATGTTCATAAAGGAAAGCGAATGAACGCCGGGTGAGCACTTGATCAGAGTTAGTAATATCTTGCTCATGACGTTTCAATAGATGGTCATATCGCATCAGACTATAACCACACTTTCACGGTGTATTCACAATAAAGGAGCAAAGTTAAAAAAAAACAACATTCAAGATCACAGAAATCGTAATAATAAGGCATGGGATAGATAGAGATATTTAAACAAATATATAATTTTGTTAGTACCTAGATTGAAAACACGAATGAATTAAATTTTTCCATAGGTGCTCCAAAGCGCAACAGTTTTCATTGTTTTAATTGATTTGCTCACGCGGTTGCTGTCTTATTTGCACGCACCGGGAAATTAATGCCGCTATCGCTTTCAATTTTCGACTTGAAAGTTCATAAATAATATCTAATCATAATTTTAAGCCCAGACGACTTTAGTCAGAAACATCGCAGCGCGGGCTGTTGAGCTTTACAAGAAAATCCGATGAAATGAAACAGATCGCGCTATGGTAATTTCTAATTGATACCCTACTCTCCATTGCAAACAATTCGTTTCAGTAGAAGGAGTAGGTAGGTACTGTTGTACCTACTTCTTCTACATCGATGGTAATACATCGTAAATACATCGTATCGTACACCGTAATACATCGGTGGTCACCGTTTTTAAGAAACAGCGATTCACGAAATCTTTAACAAGTTAAGTTTTTGAGAATTCCCTATAACGACAGTATAACTATAGATAATACTAGTATAGAAATCAATATCTCAACCTGAATTAGATAAATTCATTAAATTACATTTCAAGATGACTAACGTTTTGAAAATCGTTACCAAAGGTTAGCGCGTGTACTCGTATCATCTCGTTAAACAGTAATTGGGGCCAATGTTACGGTATTTGAAGCTCTCACTAAAAGGGATTAACTACTGGTACTTTGTATAGTAATCGACCTTTGTACAATCGCACGAGATCCATTCACTCGTAGTAAGAACTGACGCTTATTCGCTATGCCACACGAAATTCCTTGCCGAACGTGTAACGTCATAATGACAATTGCCGAACGATTCCCCGAAGATATCTTAACGCTGCGCGTTACGTGCGTGAATGGTCGTAGCGTAGAAAAATTTGTTTTGAAAAACAGTGCTCCTATTTTCAAATTGATGATATTTTTTTTACTAACTGTATGTATAATTCTAAATTACGTAGTATTACATACTAGTACATTCTACTAAAAGAGTACCTTGCGTTTTTATTTCTTGTGTGTTTCTTCGAAAATGACTAAAAATTTCAATGACAATTACAGATCAATGGAAATGTTAAGCTTAGAATTTGTCTCAAAGAAAATGACTAATTTATTAGTTCATCATGCATTAGCGCAAATACAAGCGGCGTTTAACGGAAGCATCATTCAATGAACGACCATATGATTGATTTATAGATAATCATATTAACTAATTGAAGGTAATCAATTTCAATTAACCAAGAGAAACATATAATAGTTCAAGTTGTCATATATCCGGTTCAAACATAGTTCAAGAAACATATAATAGTTCAAGTTGTCATATATCCGGTTCAAACATAGTTCAAACGATAAAAACGGTAATTATGGAGGCAGTTGAAAGTATTAAAACATATGTTTGATCTACGTTTTTCTTCTTTGATAATTTATTAAATGTCAAGCAGTAATATGTGAAACGTAGGATAGGTGCCTACTGTTCATATATTACTTCTAACGGCTATAACCAACGTAGAACTTCAGAAATTACGCTGATCATTTTTCGGACTTAGTTGAAGTCATATTTCTATATGAATAACACTCGCAATCGTTTTGAAACTAAAGAAACGTATAAATACCGAATGTAGTTAGGGTATACTGCGACACTGATTACGCAGTGAAATTTATTGGAAAATGAAACTAGAGTACCAATCTACAAATATAACAAGGTGTCAAGGGCAGTGCAAAGCCGTGTAGTACTGTGCAATCCATATTTATGTGTGGCACTACACAATTATTGAAGACAACGGATGAGGATAAAATACTATTCATAAAGAACTCCACGGATAAAACTCAAATAGCAGAGATTCTAAATTTAAATAAGACACTTGTGAGTCTTGCAAGTGATATTGCAAAACTCACAAAATCTTACGATGTGATCGCCTCTACTCATAAATGATAACTTTCGATCTGCGAGGTGATGTCAATATGAATACGTAAGGTTTTGTCGACTTTTTATACTACTTTACATTCAATCAAAATACCAATGTTTGATTGGGTAAGTTCTGTATCTCATAACCTAAATTTTTGCAGGAGGTCACTTTGGCATGGCTACGTCTTTTAAGTGCTTGATAATTGTTAACTTATTTTCCTATAATAATACAATACAATACCTATGACATCATCATCATCAGTCTATATCTGTCCACTGCTGGACGTAGGCCTCTCCTAATGCACGCCACTGAGCTCGGTCTTCCGCTTTCCTCATCCATTTTATTCCCGCCTCTATTTGCAGGGCGTCACTCCACCTGACCACAGGGCGTCCTACACTACGTTTGCCTAAATTTGGTCTCCACTCGAGAACTCGTCTACCCCAACGGTTATCAGTTCTTCGGGAAATGTGACCAGCCCACTGCCACTTCAGCTTGCTTATCCTTTGAGCTATGTCGGTTACCTTGGTTCTCCGTCGGATATCTTCATTACGACTCCACTGAGCTTGGTCTTCAGCTTTCTTCATCCATTTTATTCCCGCTGCTACTCGCAGGTCGTCACTCCACCTGACCACAGGGCTTCCTACACTTCGTTTGCCTAAACGTAGTCTCCATTCGAGAACTCGTCTACCCCAGCGATTATCGGTTCTCCGGGAAATGTCACCAGCCCACTACAACTTTAGCTTGCTTATCCTTTGAGCTATGTCGGTCACCTTGGTTCTCTGTCGGATATCTTTATTACGATTCTTCAGAGAAACTCCAAGCATAGCTCTCTCCATAGCTCGCTGAGCGATCTTAAATTTGTGGACTAGTTTAACCGTGAGTGTCCACGTCTTGGCTCCGTAGGCAATGTCTGGTAGGACGCACTGATTGAAGACTTTTGTCTTCAGGCACTGTGGTATGGACGACGAGAAGACTTGACAAAGCTTGCCGAATTTTGCCCAACCCAGCTGAATTATTCTGTTGTCTTTGAGAAGAATCTTAAAGTGGTTCTTACCTAATTCCAATATTTGCTCAAGGTAAATATACTCGTATTTTGGACTACTTCAAGAGGTACACCATTGACTGCAATCGGTTCCAGGTCAATAAGATCGTTAAACATGATCTTGGTATCATCTATGTTCATTCCGAGACCGATGCGCCGAGAAGCATCAACTAGGTTGGTCAGCATACTTTGCAAGTATTGCAGCGAGTCCGCCATTAGGACGATATCATCGGCAAATCGTGTGAGATGTTCTCATACCTTTGATATAGGTAATTTTATATACAAAATAAGAACCTTACCACTATAGACCGTTGGCTCTCAGTCCAAAACTTTTACTCTGCACAGTTACCTCAAGGCAGATGGCCGTTCAGTCCACAAAGACTGACCTACTTTCAAAGTATAACCTTCGATTTATAAATATACAAATTGTTAATAAGTATATCCGAGGTATTGTTCTTTAATTCGAAAATAATGCGGATGTGATGAAAGGAAAAGTATAGAACCATTGTTTCTTTATTTAGTTGGATTGATATTGTTAGGAGGTCACTTCATACTTCAAATTTGATAAAACTCTTCCATCCTCATAGCCTAAAAGCTTAAGTTTATAAATAAAAGCCGCAGGCATTTTTGCTCTGAGGAGTTACGACCAACACGGGTTTGAAAAGTATAAGGTGTTTTATAAGTCATGTATGCTACGGCCACATTATGACATTATTACGGACACAAAAATTTACTGATACGAAATTCAACACAATTTTGATCCCGAAATAAAAATGAAGTCCAATATTTTGGTGCTATAACTTATTATACTAAAAGTTGATTTGAAAAAGTAGTATGTTGTGTTTAACTATGTTCAGTTGTCCGCAATTCACATTACGAACTTCGCGCGACCGTTCCTATAATTATTGCCCTGTGTTTTCATTTTGTTCCTAGTTCAAGTGAAGGCCAATGTTATGCAAGGCTAAATTTGTTAACAAATAATAGTACACATGGTTTCATTTTAAATTATGGGTTTCAGTACTGTGAAACACATCGTTCTTTTACAAGAAACATCAATCGGAAGTCTTACGATTCTAGATCTAGACCCGAAGTTGTCGTTAGAATGTAGCGTTACGCATTTATCTGGCGATTACCTGCATTACATTCTCGTTACACGTGTAATCTGTTGATTCTGTGTACTCATGAAGTGTGTCCAAAGCTGAGTTATACAAAGTTTACAAGTGTTCATGTACAAGTTACAATGACATTCAGACAAGCTCCGTCTTCATTATATCTAAGTGAACAGTACAAAAACCAAACAATGCAACTACATCTAAATACTGTCGTAGAATGGTTCTTGCTGAAAACTTTCGGCGAATCATTGCAAAGACATAAAAAAACAAGTATTTTCGAATGGTATTTTTAAGTATACTAGGGTTTATTTGATACTAGCTTTACCTGCGTGCAAATTTTGGCACACCATCCTTAGGGATGGAATTTAAAAATTCCTCCTTATTATTAGGGAAAATTTCTTCAAAATTTCAAATATGTATGTCCATTGGTTTAGGTTGTGCGTTGCCTGTCTGACAGTCAGTATGTCACGGTACTGTTTTATAGGTATAGTTTTTAAGGAAGAATTTTGGGACTCTCTCTCTCTTGGAAGGATTCATTGCCATGTTCCAACATTTAAAATGTGTGTACAAGACTTGTAATTGATGTGTGGAATGTTTGCTTATAAACGGAACCCGCTACGTTGAGGTATTCTGTAGAGGAGATCTAGCGGAAAGTATTAATTTCCCGATGCTCTAGAAAGCTGGCTGGACTGCGCGCTGACACAGTAAAATCAGTATACAAACTCCACACATATTGTGACACCCTTTTGAAAAGAAAAACGAGTCTATTAGTAAATAATGTCTAGGTTATATCTAAAGAGGGGCCAAGATGGGGGTGCCTCAGATTTCATACTCGTACGAGTATCTCGGCGTGAACACAGGCCAGTTTGTGGGCACGGAGTTAGTAGCGACTGTTTTGTTATACTAAAAACAATTTCAATAGCAATTTAGCTATGATTCAAATATAAATTGTACCTACTTGGATGTTTATTGTGTAAGTAAATATGGAAATTATTGACAGTGAAATTGATGAGATTCGAAAAAGGCCTTTGTGAATTTTTGTATTGAATCATCACAGGTGAGCAGAAATGTGATTTATTCGTTACCTGTTTGAATAGATAGCGTATGGATCGTTTAATCAGGGTGCTTCTGTGAAGTTCCCCTACTGTTAACTGTGGCACTGACGCGGTGTACGAGTATTGTGGCTGTAGATAACGTAACTTGATTTATAGTAGAAACAGCGCACACAGTGCTGTGTTCATTTTAGATTAGGTAGGTACCTTGAAACAAAAGTTGTTAAGTAAACAATAGATAGCACGGATAAAACAGAAGATTTCTACAGATCATAAGACTGCTTTAGAACACCTTACCAAAATCCAACGACTCCGGGTTCGGTCCTAGGCTCCGCACCAATTACTTTTCTAAGTTATGTAAACTTCATTGCTCCGTGTTTTGGAGGCCACGTTAAGATGTCGGACCCGGCTGATATTTATTATAGCAAACTCTGACACCAGAGGCCAGCACTACCTCATACGATAAGCAAACAAGCAACCAAAATTGATTGAACAGAATTAGGTAGACATTTATATCAACATCAGTTATAATGCAAATAAGTAATGAAGCACCTAGAACGAAAAAATACTGGTTAAAAGGTAATTGTATGATTCTACAGATTGTACAAAAAACTCCTAGTATAAACAAATAAAATAGCAGCTTCTACAAAAACAAGATAAGATAAGAAACGAAAGCAAAAGTGACGAAACATGTACTCCCAGCAACACAAACCTTCAGCTATAGATTTCTTTTGTCAGCTGAACCGAATGCGAATGACTGGATTTTCAACACGTCTCACCTCTAACCTCACTTTCCCTGACGCCTTCAAAAACAACAATAAAACTTCCGGCAAGTCATTATGAACTTGAGAAGAATAGCGCCTATCCTTGGCCGCTAAAACTGCATCAGCAGATGACTTGCGATTATTAAATCAGAAGATTCATCCAGACAATGGATTCCCTTTTTGGGCGATAATGATCTTATTTGCCTTTAGCCCACATACTGTCAATACGTGACGTTATTTTGAACCTTATCCCGAGGTAATAATGGTGAAACGAATCTGTACATACTTGATTATGATGTCTTACGATGTATATAATTGACAATGGTTTACTTAACACCTCGCATCATCCGATATAATTTCTGGTATCATGCTTCTTAGAATCTTCTGGTAGTCGTAATGATTGAGTGCACAGAATAGTAAATTGCTTGGTGGAGAGTGATGGATGACGATGTCAATAAAATATTAGAAACGTATACATTTTACGCTTAGTCGTTGCGTTAGGCGCTCTAAGTTCGTCATAAAAGTACAACCACGAAGAACTTTGTTAGCAATGGGATGATTTTATGTTACTAAGCCATAGCAAACCCCTTATATAATTTACTAGCTGTTTCCCGCGGTTTCACCCGCATGGATTGATGATGATGATGATGATAAAACAGCGCTCTATGAAACATATTAAAATAAACAAACTTTCGCCTTTATAATATTAATGTGATATGTCACTCCCGTCACAACATTATAAAATAAATTTCAAAAAATCCATCCTTGTTGCATCCCTAGGGTTGACACTTGTCACTTTGACACCTGTCACTTTGACACCTTTCACTTTGACATAGTGGCAATTCGTGGTGGTAAAAGAAAACGTATTATTTCCAAAATCGGGATCTCAAGTAGCATATGGCTTAATCCAAGTTATAAGCTATACTGGTACCAGATTTCATCCAAATCCGTTTAGCCCTTTAAGCGTGAATAAATAAGAAACATACACACACTCACACACACACCCACACACACACACACACAAACACACACCAAACACACACACACACACACACACACACACACACACACACAACGTCACAAACAAATACACATATATATAAATATACACATAAATACAAACTTTCGCCTTCATAATATTAGTGTGATTCTAAGGAACCATAGAAATACTACACTTGTTCAGAATAAAATGCAAGGATGGTCGCCTAAAATCAAAACGCGCGCTACGTAGATAAGCTGTTTAAGTATTTTGTATATTCTGTATTTTATAATACAACTATAAATACAGGAAAAAACATATAAAAACAAATGTTCATTTTAAAAGAGACAGCCCTTTGGTGGAAGGAAAAGTGCACTGAATGCAGGCTGCATTGCCACGCTGAATTGCAATAATAATTCTTTGGCCTAAGTAGTCGCATTCTGCAAAATTCTGTTCACATGTTGCCTGCACCAAATGTTTTCCCAAGGCTCTGTAAATTTCGTGACCGCCTCGCCCCCACGATCCCACACTTTCAACCCCAATCGGCTCAAACATGTAACCCCTATCAAGGTTCCCATATTCTGCTTTGGTTGCAGCGCCGCCACCTTGATTTTGTATCTCTAATTATTTATTTATGCAATATGGTATACTTTTGTTTAAAAAAAACTGCTGCTCTATGGTGTTGGAATTAATGGAACTTAATCTCTTACTGCGTAATGTGTCCATTCCGTGTATCTGTCATCAAGTCTCATAAAACGAGCAAAAAAGAAAGTTACAGCACTACGCATCAAGCGCCTAAAAGATATAAAGACCTCATTCTAGGTCATATATCGCGTGCAAACTTCCCAGTTAATGCAACATAACTGGGGTCGTACTGTAACGATCAGTGCCCACATGGCACCACCGTTATGCCGTCTGCGGCTAGAACATTTTTTGTATTGCGATCGATGGACCATATTGAATCATTGACGCGTTTCTGTGAGTTTTTGCCGTTGTACTCGTGTAAAAAGATCCGTGGCTGCCGCTGATTAATAACGACTTGTTAACTTTCTTAGTGAAGCGGAGTCTAGTATGTTGGTTGCAGTTAATACTACCCATTGAACTGATACAACTTGTGTATCTACCTAAGTTCGTGTAAACACAGAATAATATATGCCTGTATAACAGTACCGCGACATACAGTACCCGGCGATAAATAATGCATCTCGTCTTTGGATGAGACTCGGCTAATTTCGGCTTCGTAGAGCGTTGTTACACCCTACCTGTGTGACGTTTGTCAGTTTAAGTCAGTTATATTCTTTGTTTGTCTGTTAAGCAGGTGCAATAGAGTACGGTCGCATTAAACTGAAAATATATAATATAGAGTTGTTTAAACCCCCTCAACATTAAATTTATTCATTTACAAAATAATACATAATTGTTTTTTCATCTCATCTATTTCAAAACCACTGATATGGTTCCTCGAAAAGTGGGAGTAAAGTATGTATTAGCTGTTCAAGATTTTCTGAGAGGGCAGTAATGAGTTTTTGAATTTGGAACGTGAATTTTTAATGTTAGCGATCGATCGGTTCCACGACGCGCGCGCTCGTGGTTCATCGGCTCTTTCCGCCTCAGCTCGGCCATATTCAAGTTATAAGCCATCAAATTTTTTTAATGTGAAAAATGTAAGGACTCCAGTTAGGAATTGAACTCCGCTACTAATGATCGGGAGTCGAACGATATTCCGTCGAGCCTTGCAGACTTATGGTATTAGGCCGAAAATTTAGTATAGATCAGATGAAGGGTTGCTGATTCGCAGTTGACCAATGAGCTCATATTTTTTGTTCGTTGGGTCACGTTGCGCACTATCTGTATTTAAAAAAAGAAGAAATTTACGAAGAAGAGGAAAATATGAAAAGCGCGCGAATACGATATCATCGTCATGTAAACAAGAAATATTGATACTGCAAAAATTAAATAATTTCACGAAAATACAAGAGTAGCGAAAGTATTATACTACCTACTTACATCTGAAAATACCACGCAATAAATGTGATACAGTATCGATGACCAACTTAATCCCTGGAAAAATATTTGAAAGCTTATAGGTAACATTTTTATCGAGTGGGAAAATGCAAAAGAAGCGAAGTCTTTTTTGAAAACCTATACCTATTTTCAAGAATTAACCAAATGTAAGCAAATTTTTACAAGTTTGACGGCCAGTACCAATAATGACTTTCAAATCAAGATCTATACAAAATTTAGAACACAATATCTGAAGAGACTGCCTGAAGGACGTATAAATCAAAGAAGTACAAAGTTAATATACATTTTTAGTTCATCGTCATCATCATCATCAGTCTGTACTCATCCACTTCTGAATATAGGCCTCTCCTAATGCACGCCTCTGAGCCCAGTCTTTCTCATGTAATTGCTGCCAGCTACTTTACGCAAGTCGTCACTCCATCTAGCCGAAGGGCGTCCTATACTTTGTTTGCCTACACACGGTCTCCACTCAAGAACTCGCGAACTCTATTGGTTATGGGTTCTTCGACATATGTGACCGGCCCATTGCCGCTTCAGCCTGCTAATTGCTTGAGCTATCATAAAAATAAATCATAATCTTTATTTGGTCTATTAGTTTCAAAACATCTCATGTACACTTTAAATCACTAAGAAACTATGTAAGTACGTAGGTATCAATCATTTAGGTAAAAATAAGTAGGTAGGTAATTTTACAAAGTAAGTTTACATCTGTTGTTAAGCTATGTCGGTAACTTTTGTTCTCTGCCGGATCACCTCATTTTGGATGCGATCCTTTAGAGAAACCCCGAGCATAGCTCGTTCCATAGCACGCTGAACGACCTTGAATTTGTGGACCAGCCTCACAATCAGTGTCCAAGTTTCGGCTCCATATGTCATCACGGGTAGGACGTACTGGTTGAAGACTTTTGTCTTCAGGCATTATGGGATAGGTGACGAGGTATCCCAGATACTACCCAGCCCAGCCGAATTCACCTGTCGACTTCCTTCTCGAAGTTGTATCTACTTCACTGAAGAGTTTGTCTAAGGTAGACGTACTTCTGAACAACTTCAAGAGGCATGCCACTGACGGCTATTGGTTACGATGCAATGTTATGACTGATCATCAATTTTGTTTTGTCGATGTTCATGCGGAGACCAATGCATTGGAAGGCATCACTAAGCTGGTCAGCGTCTGTTGCAGCTCTTGCAGCGATTTCGCAACAATTTTTAGTTCCGTGTTAGTAATTACCTAGTTTAAGTTGTTTATTTTTAGTCTATTTAATATCCTTTTAAATAACTAATATGAGTTGCTATCTAAGTATCTAAAAGCGCCTTTTATTTATTTTTCTCATAGAGGAGGGTGAAAAGTAGAGTGAATCACTCGGACGCATAATTATATCATTAGACGAAGTGTATTGAATCCCTCACTACATTCAGGATTCTACTCTAACATCCTTCACTCCGCTCTAAATTCAAAATAGCGTTCTCGCTCTCAAAATAATGAGGAGCAGGGAGCAAAATAATGCTCCATAGTAAAACAATCTACTATACTATCCTTTTTCTAGCTCTCTATAGATATTTAAAGTTTACATGTCATCGATTTGACGTAAACTAATCCATAAAGTGCAGTATTTATTTGATATGAAATGACACTTAATAAATACGGTGATTAATGGACGGTCGTTTGTGTTCGGAAATCGTCGTAAACAGACAATTGTCTCTTTCCAAAGGCCGATGTGCATTATTTATCGCCGGGTACTTGTATCTATCTAACTGACTGCTAATGCACACCCAGTGGACCTAAATATTTGAGATTTGGAGTTTTTTTTATTAAGGCACGAACTGTTTATAATACCTATACTTAAAATAAACATAATAAACAAAAATACATACACCAATGTAGAGGACTCTAATACATACATTATATTATGAGTAAGAACAGAAACAGAACTACACTCAAAAACAGATATAGAAAATATATATACATTAATTTAGAATTATAAATAATTCAAAATAAAACAATATAAATAAACACTTAATTAAACTACCTTCATAAAGACAAGAAACAATATCCAATATATTACATAACTAGTTTCCCCGCCCGCGACTTCGCCGGCGCGGACTACAGTGTATCGCGAAAAAAAGAATCCTATGTTCTTCTAGATATTAAAAACCAATGCAAATGTAGGTATAGCATCAATGCTCTTGAAGTTTTTTCACAGACTTGTTATTTCGTTTCCATGGCAACCGTTCCTTAAAGCGAGTAATCAACATTTTCCCGTTTTCCCGAGAAAACTTTAAATTTTCCGAAATTAAAGTATCCTATGTTTTATTCTAGGGTATAAGCTATCTCCATTTTCATCAATATCCGTCCAGCCGTTATCGCGTGAAAGCTCCCCAAACAAACAAACAGACAACTTTTCACTTTTATGTATTGGTAATCCATACAAAAGAGATACTTGATTCTTGAAGTTGTTGGAAGAGAAGAAAATGTCACAATCTGAAAATTGGTCATTGTGAGACTTACATGCTCTTTGCAAAAAAGCATTACATGCATAATTTGTATGGCAATAAATTAAAATTTAAAAAAAACCAGTTTAATTTGTTCTGGAGGCAAATTAAACAATTTATTGGTGTAACGGGCATTACATCGAGGACATCTCAAACCAATCTGACTAAGAAGATATGGAGAGTCAATAATATTTCTTAAAATTTGAATATCCTATAGGTGCACTAAGGAAGGATTTTTTGAAATTTCATATCTTAGGGGGTGAACGGGGCTGGTAAAGATTGCACGCCAGCAAAGCTGCGGGGTGCAGCTAATAAATAATATAAGTATAGTGTGAGCGGTGTAAAACTACCTAACATACTCAGCACTCTAGCACTAGATTAAGGATTTTGATGAAAATATTTCTTCAATCTGAGAAAGCGTTTGCAAGCCACGATGTTATAAAATATTTGTTAGGGTATCATAGACAAATGAGGGATAAATTTTGTGCCCAATTCTCCCATTGAATTTTAGCGATCACATCTTCACAGCAAGAAGTCAAAAATCCTTGTATTTGTAAGCACAAAATAGTAGGCATACTAAATATGATTAAATCTTTATTAATGCACTAAAATAACTAGGATTATTTCACTTCTTTAGTGTATATATAAATATATAGTCTAAAGAAATGAAATAATCCTAGTAAGCTTTCAAATTAAGACATGAACGTAGCATATAATTGTTACATTGCAATAGAGAGTCCAAAATACAGTTCCAAGAAGCTGTACAAACAAATAAGCGCACTACAATTTTGAACCGATTATATTGAACAAGCTGATGCTTTCTGAACAATCTATGCGATATCTTGAAGAATAACATTCGATACTCCGTTAATAGTGTAGCTCGTAAAAAATGCTTTTGTTGAAACGGCGAGTCACTCAGAAAGTGTGTTGAGTACGAAAATGATTGGGCATGTATCGAAGACGCTTTTACCAGAGTGCAGTAACATCTTCACGGTGTAGGAAGGAGGTTAAATATACTATTCAATTAACTTTTCTACTTGAAAGTTTATGAAATCTTTATTTTGTGTGATTGCTCCTGAAAAACTCTACATTTTTTCCGATTTGGAATTGGAACTTCTTTTTACACGACTGCCCAAAAAAGGAGTGTATTGTTTTTAGCATTTATGTATGTATGTATGTATGTTTGTATGTGAGTTTCTTTATTCCACCTTAACTTTAATTAAATGCCTGAACAAATTTAGACGTATGCATGGGGTATCGTTAGAATCCTTGTATCCCCCCCGAGTAACATAAGATATATTTTTTTTGAAAAATTAATTATAGCAGCAGTATGGCAACATTTTCAAATTCGTAAATTAAATTTCTTCGTCATTTACAATATGGGTATCAAATTGAAGGCCTTGATAAGCACATTCCAACAGTATATAATTTATTGGCAATAGGTCTGTTTTAGCAGGGCAGGCGTGTTTTTTTAGCTTTTATGCTAGTTATTACTTAATCTTTTGGAAATGAAGAAAATCGACTGCCAACAACTTCAACCTTGCAATCCTTGTTTAATAATTTGAATCATTCTAAGTTGTTTAAATCCTAGGTAGGTCATCATCATCATCATCATCATCATCTATACTTATAATAAAGCAATAGGAACGAAATAATCTGTACAAAGAAGATAATTAAAAAAATGCTCAAAGGTACTTAAAATAAACTACTGAACAAAAATAAAACATTTTTAAAATCGTGTCTGACTTTCTGTTTGTTTGTTTGTCTGTATGTTTGTTCGTGTATCACTTAAATACCATTAGACAGATTGCGATGCAGTTTCACTGTTAGATAGCTTAGGGTTTGATTTAAAACCTGGGGTACTTGGCATCTCAATCCGATGAGTAGAAGCCGAGCAATCGATAAAATACTTTTTGGCGGCTGAAGGAATTTTGATCAAATGTTAGTATACTGGTATTTTAGGTCCTAGAATAGCACATAGATAACTTTTAATCTAGTGAAATGACCACGCGTGCGAAGCCACAGGCACAGCTACTCAGCCTATATTTGTCCACTGTTGGACGTAGGCCTCCCCTAATGCACGCCACTGAGCTCGCTCTTCAGCTCTCCTCATCCATTTTCTTCCTGCCGTTTTTCGCCGGTCGCAATTCCTCCTGGTCACAGAGCGTCCTGCGTTTACACTGCGTTAAACATGATCTTCACTCGAAAACATCTAGGTAGGTATACCTACTTTTCTCATGAGAATATTTTATCCCGTATGGAAAGTAGAGATTTTACTTTTGTATGTTAATGTTGAAACGTGTGTACATCCTTCAATCTGTCTCAAAACAACTGTCTGTCTAACTATATTTTTTGACTACAGTTTAACACTCAAACTCTTTTACTTGTGTGCTGTTTATTTATTTTTTACAATTATCGGCTGTGTTCACATTATTTTTTGTTATTATTATTTCATTTTTATTCTTGTATTGTTGACATATTTTATTGTTGTTGATTATGACGAATTTTAATACCAAGAAGTGCCAATTGTTGCCAATTGTCTTTTTGTCACTTCTCTCTGATAATATTAAATTGTGAAATATTATTTAGTTTATGGCATTGTATAGTCAGATTTGTTTTTTATTTATTATTGCATGTTATTTTAATCTGCATGCTATTTACGAATAATTTGTATTTTTATAATTTTGTACGCCTGTGAAAGGCAAAACGTGAGCTACTATACTAACAGACTACTATCATCTGTGCATTATTGTGATGTATACTCATGTTTTATGCAAATAAATAATCTTTATCTTTATCTTTAAAAAACTCATTTTTATTCGACAAGTCAGTAGCGGCAACAACCGTTACTTTATTTCGCAGTCTTGCTAAATGCAATGACCGCGGCTGACAAGATCCTAAGTTATGATACATCAGTCGCATACTTTCTCGGTGAATTTCCAGCCAGGTAATGATAACCAATGGATGCTTAACATTTTTGTGAGAAGTGCTATCTCCCACATACTCTCACATCATGTTTCCCATGCATACTTCAAATTTTAGCTCACGATGTTTTATCACCGAAGCCTACCTTACTTCATCGAGTCGTGCCTCATTTGTCTTTGTACGAGTATGTGAACCTCCCCGGGTTTGCTCCGATCATGCGGTATGGAAGCTACCTTTGAAAATCTACAAATAGATCATGCAAACAAGTCGGCGATAAAACAATGTTTGTTGGATAATAGTGGAACAAGAAAATTTACGCACGTAGAAAAAATCCGATTGAGAAGGGTTTCTAACCAACTTTAAATCGATATAGATCCTAAATGGTAATTCGAAATGAAAAATGATGAGAGAAACCTGTACATGATTTTCAAATACCTATTCAATGATAC
This sequence comes from Alsophila aescularia, assembly GCA_946251855.1. NCBI lineage: Eukaryota > Metazoa > Arthropoda > Insecta > Lepidoptera > Geometridae > Alsophila > Alsophila aescularia. The sequence goes on from OX276385.1 coordinate 13,884,426, forward strand.
CCCACTTTGTCGACTTTAATTTGTTTCTTTTTCACAATTTGGCGTCTGGTGGTCGTCATATTGATGTTTGATTAATGTTTTGTCTGTAATAACACTCGCAAGATTTGTCTTACAAATCGGGTGACATAAAAATCATCAAAATTGGTCCACGCGTTTGGTCTATACAGTGCCACAAAAGAAAAGACTGATAAACACAACACCCTCCGCTCAGTTGGGTCAGCAGTCGCGCGGACTTACGGTCATGAAACCACAGAACCCCTTTAGTTTTTCTATTTTTACTTTTATACAATAGCTCGTCTGTACTAATTCTCTGTAGAAATCATGCGGCTGCTCTTGCAGATGATGAGAGACGACAAATCCAGCAAATTAGTGAGCTATTCTTTGCTTCTGCGCAGAACTTTATAACCTTTTTGTTTCTTCTGAGCCTCCCTTGCTGCTAACTGCGCAATTTTCTCAGGGTATTGCAAACGAGTTGCCATGCCAAAAGCGAGCTTGATCGATTTATACTTGAATCATTTATGCACCGTAATGCTATTATATTATGCATCGCTTGCTGACAAAGGGAATTTAACGGAGTTGGATACTTTTTCAAAGAGATGGTTTGCCTCATGTTTGTTTTAGGATATTGTTGCCAGCATATAGTTACTGATTTCCGATCACTGATTTGTATAAGTCGTCTCATAATGTGTGTGCATAGTTGTAAAACTTTGTGGTGTATTTCCGTGCGTGACGTCACCTGCCGTTCCCAACGGAAGATCAGCGCTGGTTGTTTTGCAGCCAGCACTATGCTGAGTTGGGGCCGGCGTGAAGCAAAAAAACGATAATATAGGTAATGTAGGCTATTTTTATTATTGATTAACATGTTTGTTTATTGTTTCTTTGTCACAATAAAGATATATCTATGTCTATGTCTAATGTTACGCATTCTATGAAGCTTTGATTCATTAGAAAGTGCATACTTGTCTAGTCTTTGCCAGGCTCTATAAACGTATGATTGACACTTTTGAAACCGTCTATAAACAAACCATGCAAAGTTTATTAAAAAGAGATATGTTGCTAAGTAATTTTATCGCGAAGTCGAAGGTTGCCCGCGGATATTTTTCTGGGATAAAATTAGTAGCAGTATTTTGATCTCCGATTCTCTGTAACAATGTTTCACTTTGTATTTGTAGATTATTTTTTTGTTATTTCAAATAATAACTGTAATACTCCAATGTTATTGTCTAAAAACTACAATAATAACTGTAATACTCCAATGTTATTGTCTAAAAACTACAATAATAACTGTAATACTCCAATGTTATTGTCTAAAAACTACAATAATAACTGTAATACTCCAGTGTTATTGTCTAAAAACTACAATAATAACTGTAATACTCCAATGTTATTGTCTAAAAACTACAATAATAACTGTAATACTCCAATGTTATTGTCTAAAAACTACAATAATACCTGTAATACTCCAATGTTATTGTCTAAAAACTACAATAATAACTGTAATACTCCAATGTTATTGTCTAAAAACTACAATAAATTATTGTGACTAACAAAACAAACGTCATACAGCCAACTAGCTCAAATAGGTTATTTGCTTAGTAAAAAATATTTTTAAATATTTTCTTATCGTCTGGAATAAATTACAGAGTCTTGCGTTAAGCCCTGTTTAACCAAATCTGTAGATTTATACAGCTCTCCATATGTTTCTTGTACCTAATCATAATATATAACTTACGAAAATTGATTGTGTAGTAAAACTAAGTTAAATACATAAAAAAAGATATTGACAATACTATCAGGCTAAAATAAAACGAAATTAACCAAAGCCTTTGTCGTATTTTTAGGCTATACGATAATAATGTATAATTATGCTTATTCCAACGAACATTTGTCTTCAGAAAAGCTCTTTAATCGACATACCTCGACGGGAAAATGCTATCGTCTCGTATAAAACTCGAACTCAACCTTCTTTTCCCACTCTCTACGGTAATGAACCATTTTATGACTTGCTAGCTTTCCCGACCGCGACTTCGTGCGCGCGGACTACAGTTTATCGTGAAAAAAAGCATCTTATGTTCATCCAGGATATTAAAAACCAATGCAACAGTAAGTATAGCACCAACACTCTTGATGTTTTTTGACAGACTTGTTATTTTGTTTCCATGGCAACCGTTCCTTACAGCGAGTAATCAACATCTTCCGAAGAAACTTATATTTATCCGGGATCTTTTCATCAAAATCCGTCCAGCTGTTATCGCGTGAAAGCTCCCCAAATATACAGACAACGTTTCACTTTTATATATTAGTATAGATTTCATTATGTACCTACATACTCGGAGCGCTTAAACGACAACGGAGTAAACAACAGCGTGGCAACATAAACACAGAAGGATAAACTTCAGAGATGTACTTGTCTACTTAATGCATAAACCCGAAACCTAAACGCCAGCATAGACTTTTGGTACAAACCGAGCTGTCCGAAAAATTAATAATAAAAGAACTTATTATTTTAATTTAGCAGTGAGAGTAGATCATTATATTCATAATGGCGTTGTTAAGCAAGGCATACATGAAAGTGTGTCTGGTTAAGAACTAGGGCGTGATTCACAGATATGCGTTACTGTTAAGTTTTGTTGCAGTTAGCATATGGTATACTTACATCGCATGGATTGCAATAGCTTTACATTAGTTAAACATACCTTTACTTGACTACAACGACTACGCGACGACCTACAATAAAACGTGTTCGTTATTCGATCAAAATCAACTATTGACGTACTAATATTTTCCGAGCATTGAACCAACTTTGGAAATCCCTGGGTGCTCGAAGCAGGAGAATACATGCACGACTTCATAATTTAGTCTTTGAATCATGAAGTTAGTCATGTCATCCTCTGAGTTTTAGAGGATTTTAGAATAATATGTATGAACTATTGTTATGATCATCGTTAGCTAGGTAGGTATACAATTATTATCATACAAATAAAGAGTATATTTCGTTCACCTAGTTTGTCAATTAATTTGAGTTCTATCTAGAATTCAACATAATTTAGGAAGTTTTAGACTTATGTAGAATATACACTTTCATTAAAGTTATATTTATATGACCCCGGAACTGTAGTAGTTTACCATAATTTTAATCATTTCTATTTCTATCTATTGTCTATTAAAATTCAATAAAATCGATTTCCTACTATTTAGGCATATTAAAAGACTATAAAATCTGCCCAAACGTGAAAGCTCATTTAATATTATATTTAAATCACAGTATCGACAGTCAACTCTGCTTTGGGTCTTAAATTTTCTTTAATTATATAGATGAGTTTTAGAAAAGCATAATAAGTTTAATGGATTTGGTCAATCTGATGAATAAATAGGTCGTCTAAATTAGTAGGTCTTAAATATAAACTTAGTTTCATAAAACATGGAACCCTGGTAAGCACTACAGAATATTTGTGTCAGCATTAAATATAACAATTAAAATATATATATAATGATAGGAGTGGCCGAAAAAGTAAAACATTTGTTCCATTTTATCGTTAAATATTTCTTGTAGAGACTAGTAACATTTTTTGATGAGATGATCTTAATTTTATTGAAAAAAGTTGATTGTTTTTCAATTTCTTTTAAATTTTGGGGTATGTGATTTGGGTTTATTATGTATATATACTTACTTACTTTTTGTACCGAGCCCATTCTAACGAATAGTTTTACGGGTGGAAAATGTATAATTATTCCGGTGATAGTTCTGCTCACAATTTGTAACCTAACCTTCATGTGTATAATAAAGTTTACTTATAAAACATAAGATGCTTTTTATCGCGGAAAATTGCAAGTATCCACGGGAAAACTGGAAAAATGTTGATTACTCGCTGTAAGAAACGGTTGCCATGGAAACGAAATAACAAGTACGTCAAAAGACATCAAGAGCATTGGTGCTATTACTACTTTTGCATTGGTTTTTAATATCCTAGAAGAACATAGGTTTTTTTTTCCACGGTAAACAGTAGTCCGCGCGGACGAAGTCACGGGCGGGAAAGCTAGTATGTAATAATACCTACCTGAATTGTTTGCTCCAGTATATTTTACAGTTAGCGACAAATATCGCACATGTTCAAGCTTTTATTTTATTTATAAAATGCTTAGTATATTTGAAAATTGTAAGTATGTATGAATGTAGGTAGGTATTGTTGGTAGTTATGTATGTATGTAAAATGTAAGTTGAAAGGTTGGTCATTTTTAGCGATGCTAGTCGCTAATGCAGGCAAAGACCCAGGTAGAAACTAGAATCCTCATATACCTACGTTAGTAATATTACATAATGTGAATGTCCGATACTTTGCAAACTGTTAAACATTATATTAACCTACTCGTGTCAAATTTTTGCATGTTGAATACTCGTTGACATGGATATGAGATGAGGTTGACATCACATGGTTCGTTCAAACACGGAAATCCACCACGTTACGGACGTCCACCGGTTTAGCCTGCTGTGCGTTGTCTTACAGCCACAGTACCTACTGTTAAATACTTTTTATACTGTTGTATATAGGAGATAGCACTTTAAGAAAGTAAAATCATTGGAATTCGTTTAAAAACAGTTTATCTTTTAGAAGTGTCATGGTATGACTATGTGAATGAAGGATGCATAACACCGATGCAATATAAAATAGCATTAAAGAAGAAAGCAAGCTGGTATCAACTCTTGAAGTGAGCACTAACCTTAAGATTTCCAGTGTAACCTGAAGTCTTATGTAAACACTAGCAGTTTTACGAGTGACCTAGATCAACAATAATTTAAGTATCATAAAGTTCACACACCAAAATTGTAAAATGTGCCCAATTTAAATCTGTGCCGGTAAGCTTTTTGTTTGCTGAATAAAATCCGACCCAGCCATCTTCGTAAAGATTTTCAGCTAAGAAGAGTTGTTTGAAGAAGAAGAGTTGAAGGCTCCGTACGAATATTGCAATCAGGTTATTCTATGGCTCAAGTACATAGTCGCAGCGGAAGTACGTGTCTCGGAAGTTGTCTGCTAGTCGCTGCGCAAACTGCATTTTTTCAGGCGCAATCCCAATGTTGAAGGTGAAGACAGCATTGTATAACTGCCTCGCTCACTCGCTTACGTTTTTAGCATATTCTATCTCCCTCTTACTTTATGTTGTTTTATCCCCACAGCGTACCTGCGCAATCTTTACGGAGCCTAACTTCACAAACATAGATTGGCTGCGACTACTGTATAAAGACTAATGCTGAGTTAATGCCCATTTCTCACCACTTTAACTATCTACTTTTACCTTTTCTTTGTTTTACTTTTCTATTGAACCTAATTAATTATTCTAATTATTTGTATCTTTTATTTTTGTGTGTGTTGAATAATAGTTATTTGTTATGCAAGGCTGCAAAGTGATTTTTTGGCGAGAGTACTTGTATTGAAACCTGAGCGTAGCGAGGGTTTCAAAAGTACGAGACGCCAAATAACTTTGCTGCCGTGCGCAACACAAAACTTTTCACCTCACTACAGCGAGGAAAATGCTAAGTGCAATAGAGTAGAATAGAGTAGATGAGAGTAGATGAGAGTAGATGAGAGTAGAATAGAGTAGAACACAGTAGAACACAGTATAATAGAGTAGAACAGAGTAGAATAGAGTAGAATACAGTAGAATATAGTAGAACACAGTAGAACAGAGTAGAACAGAGTAGAATAGAGTAGAATACAGTAGAATATAGTAGAACACAGTAGAACAGAGTAGAACAGAGTAGAACAGAGTAGAACAGAGTAGAACAGAGTAGAATAGAGTAGAATAGTGTAGAATACAGTAGAATACAGTAAAATACAGTATAACATAGTATAACAGAGTAGAACAGAGTAGAACAGAGTAGAACAGAGTAGAACAGAGTAGAACAGAGTAGAACAGAGTAGAACAGAGTAGAACAGAGTAGAACAGAGTAGAACAGAGTAGAACAGAGTAGAACAGAGTAGAACAGAGTAGAACAGAGTAGAACAGAGTAGAACAGAGTAGAACAGAGTAGAACAGAGTAGAACAGAGTAGAACAGAGTAGAACAGAGTAGAACAGAGTAGAACAGAGTAGAACAGAGTAGAACAGAGTAGAACAGAGTAGAACAGAGTAGAACAGAGTAGAACAGAGTAGAACAGAGTAGAATAGAGTAGATTAGAGTATAACAGAGTCGAGTAAAGTCGATTAGAGTCGAGTAGAGTCGAGTAGAGTTAAAAAGAGGCGAATAGAGACGGATAGAGTCAAATAGCGTAGAATCGAATCGATAATAATATAATATAAATTAGTAATAAAGTATTTTCAGTGAATAGTCGGTATAGAAAATTATTGAATAGAAAGGTTCGAATTTTAAAAACTCTTTCCACGCTAGCGGGTAAAATGCAATTTTGCACTCAGATTTCGAATGACAAACAGAATCTTTCCGAGCTTGTGACGTGAAAATGTATTTTCTTTCTTCTTTCATTCTTATATGTTTTTTCAATTAATACTCAAAATTTCGAGTTTCGATATACAACAACATAACAACATATAATTATGAACATTACATCTGTGAATATGACGCATTTTCAACAATGTTACATACATACACATCTACTAAAGAACCTTGTATAATTTGAAGTCTAGGCCTTCTTTTTTTTGTTCCCGCTGTAGACAAGTATGAACATGTTCGTCTACAGCGGGAATAAAATGCTCTGAAAACAGTTTTAACTATTTTTACTGTGTCTTTACAAAATCAGGATGCCAAGCCACGATGCTTGCACAGCGTCTTGGCATTGTCTGGCTAACCCTGTCACAACGATGTAGTAATCAAACCAGCCAACCAGGCGCAATGGTTACAACATCGACACGGAAAGAAAAACCCTACTAATATATAAAAGTGAAATCTTGTCTGTTTGTTTGTTTGGGGAATTTTTACACCAAAACGGCTGCACCGATTTTCATGAAAATTTGTATGTAGATACTGTACACAACAGAGACCAATATAGGGCATTTTTTATCCCGGAAAAGGGAAAATTTCTGCAGGATACGGGAATATGTTGATTACTCGTCTTTCACACCAAAACAGGTATGATGAAGTTTCCAATATAGGTAGGTATTCTAAGTAGGTACTGTACAATACAGGGATCAACATAAGATACATTTATACCGGAAAATTTAAAGTTCATACGGGAAATTGGGAAAATTTTGGTTAATTGGTTTTACGCGCTTTACGGCTAAACCAATTAATATAAAATTCTGTACACAGTTCACAGTTCAAAATATAAATCTGTTTATTCCGGAAGAAATAAAAATCCCGCCGCTAAATCGTAAACGGCTTAACATAATGTTAGATATTATAGGTACTGTACGTACAATACAGAGATTAACAGAACATACATTCATCACGGGAAAATGTAAGAGAAAACGGAAATCCCGGAAAACTGAAAAATCCCGCAATTCCTATTAAATTGTATACATAGTTACAGTACAATACAGAGATAAACATATAAAATGTATTTATCCCGGAAAAAAGTAAGGGAAAGCGAAAAATAAGAAAAAATTTAGTACATTGGTTGTAGTCGCTATCACATCAAAACATATTGGAATTACATCTATGATACCTTTTATCATTGAATACGCTGGCAAAGCCGTGGGGCGCAGCTAGTTTTTAATATAAATATAGGCATGATAGCAAATGAAAGAAAAAAAAAAAAAAAAAAATGCTCGTTGCCGAACATATAACCGTCTTCTTTTCTGAAGTCGATTATTTAAATGAACAGTGGCACAAAGCCGAGACACTTAGCAAATACTTGTGCTTTCTTAAATTTAAAAGCTTTTATTTAACTTCACTTGTATCTTAGTATTTCTGTCCTGGAATTATGCAAATCAAATTACAAGCACTTCCTGATTAGCACGCCTGAAACTTTTAGGGTAGTTCAAAACTCGATGACAATGCATGAAAAAAAATATACAAAAATAACAACACATAAAAGCTTTATTCATAACTTAAAATTATCAAGTTATACTTATTTTAAAAGTTTTTATTTAATTTCACTTGTATGTATGTATCTATTTATCAATGTATGTATGTATCTATGTATTTCTGTCTGTCCTGTAATCTTGCAATTCAAATTTAGAGCACTTCCCGATTAGCTGTCCGGCTGAAACTACCTGAAACTCAGGGTAGCTCACAAACAGAAGAAAAAGTAATAAAAAAAAGTGAAAATACAATACTTAATAAAAAAATGTATACAAAAATCTGAATAAAAAGGTAACAATGCAATAAAAGAGGAGTAATTTTTTTTTTTATTTTTTTTAATTGCACATTTCCACACATATAGTCTAACTGGGTGCGCCCGCGATTCTACCCGCCTGGAAGATGATGATGGGTATAATTATGATGAAAAGTATAAATGATCCAGGACCTTAAAATATATATATTTAATTTTATCAAAATCCGTTCAACCGTTTCAGCGTGAATAAACAAACATAATTATTTATTAGGTGCTCAAAACAGATTGCACAAAGATAATAATATATTATAATTACATGTTAAGTTATTCGATCGATTCCATTATCCAATCATACGTGTACACGACATCAATAAGAAATTAATTCAAAAACGTTTTAAAAAAAGCTTTTATGCAGTAACCATGCCATGGTGAAACTTAGAACGGGCTATATTCAATATTTCGTGTCCCTCCTATAGTTAGTTCCCTAGTCAGGATCCAACCTAGAATGCAGCAACCATGTCATAGTAAAACTTAAAACCAGCTATCATAATCAAATGCGTATACAAAAATTAAAGTCTGTGCTGTTGACCGTTGAAGAGTTCCTTTATCTGGAGATAATTCTGGATGTCGATTCAGGGCATGCTTACCATAAAAATGCATTGTCATCGGATTAAAACCAACAAATAAAAATTCATTTCCGTAGGATAAGAGGAAGTTGTTCTAATTCAGCTTGCAAGATTAGACTTAAAAAAACATCCATACATACATACATACATACAAACAATGCAAGTTAAATAAAAGCTTAAAAAAACGGCGAAGTTGACCTAAAGATCCAATTTGAGGGCGCGGTACTGGAAGAGGAATTAAAGTTAATGTTGCTAGCACTATACCACAGTACATATATATATATATATATATATATATATAGTCGTATATACTCATAGTTATATACTCGTATGACTATACCACAATATGCCAGGCTAGATATTTTAAATGCATTGTATACTCACAAACTTTCGCATGTAATATTAGTGTGACGTGTTAAAGAGCTAAAGTAACATTGTGTGTGTGCCCAACAAGTGAAAGCAATAAGCAATTTCATTTTAATTTAATCGCCCATAAAACTTTACCTTTACATATGATTCAAGCTATAACTGAAAATCGCTTCATCTGGTAGAAGAGCAGATATGATCTCAAAACAAATAATATTAAATAAGATTAATTAAAAAAAAACGATCATGCTGTAGCCATGTAATGTCACGAGTTTATTATTGTTTCGCACATCAAACCCTTTCATTTGATACCCATATCATGGGGGTTACTATGGAAATTATAAATCCCCATTTTGTGACGTCCGGCATATTGGATTTAGAATGACGTCTATTTAATTATTGTTTCGCTCATCAAGCCCTTTCATTTGATACCCATATCATAGGGGTACTATGGAAATGATAAACAGCCGTTTTCAAACGTCGTCTATATGTGATTAAAAATGGCAGCATTTAAATAATCGTGCATTGTCACGAGAACCAAACGTGTGTGCCAAATTCCAGCCCGATAGCTTCAATGGAAGAGGGTGGAATATTGGTTTAGAAATTTCAGGAATACGTACATACAAGTGAAGTTAAATAAAAGTTATTAAAATAACGGCCACCGCTCAAATCCATACAATCATTTAATGTATTTTTTAGTACTTGCCGTGGCATAAAGTTCCTGCTAAAATCGACCTTAATTTAAAGTCGTAAAGTTCAAGGTGGCTTGATTATCAAGTACGATACATTTGATCACATTATTGCGAACATATTGGTAGAGGCCGACTTTTACACGAGCAATTAATTTTGCATAACTGATAATGTCAATGTTACCATATAAAATAAGTATAATAAAAAAAAAGGTTTTATTTGCTAATCAAAGTTTTTTTTTAAAATACATTGTCTTCGAGTTGCGAGCTACTCTGAAAGTTTCAGCCGGATAGCTAATCGGGAAGTGCTTAAAATTTGAGTTGGGAAATTCCAGGACAGACAGAAATACTTAGATAGATAGATACATGTATGTAAAGAGCTAAAAAAACACGTCTGCCCTGCCAAAGATGAACTTATGCCATTAAGTTATATACTTTTGTAATGTGCATAACAAGGCCTTCAATTTGATACCCATATTATAAAACTGGAAGAAAAAATAAATGTTTTTCGCCTCTTTCAATGGAGCCATACATACTGCCGCAAAATTGGACTAAAAAAAAACCTTTTTTACTCGTGAGGATGTAAGGATTCTAACGAATATACGTCAAAATCTGATCAGGCAATAAAAGTTATGTTGGAATAATGAAACTCACATACATACAAACATACATGAATGCTAAAAACATAACACTCCTTTTTTGGGCAGTCGTGTAAAAAATGTGTTAGCTTACGTGGCGTAGTAGTTCAGTGTGAGTTCGGTACCATCAGGGAATCAAACTGTAAGAACCCAACGCGAATGGCGAATGCATATTATCTATCAACAAAATAGCATTTCTTAATAAAAATTAAATGCTGTTCGTCGGTAAGCGAATCACTTGAGAACGGCTAGACCGATTTGGCTACTTTTTCGTTTTTAAAATGTTTGTACTAGAACAAACTAAATTATCATGCAAAGAAAAATTTGAAAAGTTTTCCGGAAAATTATCAAATTCGGGAAAAACGGAACGTCCTTTTTATGGGGTTTTTGTTGAAAACTTGACTTGGATTGGATGCTGCGTCCGAAACTCAAGAATAAACAAAAGTCTCCCGACTGTCCTGCTTCTCCCTCCTTTATCAGGCCTACGTGGTAAACAAAAAAGTTTAGAACGATGGATATTCGTACCTATTCGGGTAAACGGATTTTGATGTTTGGCGTCTTAATACGTAGCAGGTTCATGAATTTGAACCGTTTGGTATAATTATTTTATAGATACTTTAGGTCCTGAAATACACACATAGGATACTTTTTATCATCATCATCATCATCATCATAATAATAATTGGGGGTGAAATCGCGAGGCGCAGGTATAAATATATTTGACCTAGAATGGGGCTTTTGGATATGAATGCTTTGATTTCAGGGAGAAAGGTTCTAGTTTACTTTAACTCAAAACCTAATACAGGGTAGGAAATCTTCTTGCTTAATAAATGCAAACTTAATATTATAATGTAATGTAAACATAATCCTTCTAAAACAATACAAATTACAAAATTTTATTACGTACTAAACTAATCAAATTAAATAAACAACTGAAAATCACTCACCATCGTTATCACCGTCGTGTAAAATCCAAATACCAAATGTCCATGTCAATTTAACACTAATTAAATAACCTAGTTACAAATCCAAGAAATAAGTTGAAAAAATAATTAGCACAAAAAAATGCACATCACATCGCGTTCGAAATTCGTAAAAGCGCGCGCTGCGAGCATAGATATACTCTTTATCTATTTTTCTTACGACGGTTTTTATTTTTAATTGTATGTCGCGTGCCAGCGAAGAGACGCTGCGTTCGGAAGTGGCGTGTGGCGTGTGCGATGTGCGTCGCTCGCGCCGGACTATGGTCAACTGCTCGAGTGAAAGATTGGATGCACGCGAGCACGCTCTATCAGATCTTTAATTTTATGATGCGTAGCATAAATCATTATTCATAATATGTACACATGAACATATGACACTGAGTACTGGAGCAAAACAAAAGAGATCTTTACAGAAAGGTTGCATTGTGTATGTTCTAGATACAAGTATATCTCTCAACAACGGGTTCCCCTGAGCTGATTAGCTGAGACACTAGTTTAAGCCACATGTCACCTCTAATGTCCGTTGATTGTCGATTACTCAAATCAAATTGGGCCAGCGTGGAAGAATATGGCTCATGTAATTTCTTTTCGGGAAGGCCTTTACCTCATTAGTGAAAATTAATAGGCTGATGACATTTTAAACCCATAAAGCCTGTCTAATATAATTTATCAACATTAGGTATCCATTAATTGACATACTACCAATCAATGACATTATCTTACCGCCTATTTTGACATCCATACCAATATATAAAAGTGAAACATTATCTGTGTTTGTTTGTTTGGGGAGTTTTAACTCTATAACGGCTTTTGATGAAATTTGGGATAGTTTATACCCTGGAATAACACATGGGATACTTTCATTTCTTTTTCACGCTCAAAGGGCTTAACGGATTTTGATGAAATTTGGATTAGAGATAGCTTATACCCTGGAGTTTCACATATGATACTTTTCATAATAATCTTCATACTTCACTCTCAAACGCCGAACGGATTTAGATAAAATTTGGAATGATGATAGCTTATACCATGGAATAACACATAAGATACTTTTCATCATCATCATCATCATTATCATCATCATACTTCACTCTCAAACGGCTGACAGGATATTGATAAAATTTGGAATGATGATAGCTTATACCATGGAATAACACATAAGATACTTTTCATCATCATCATCATCATTATCATCATCATACTTCACTCTCAAACGGCTGACAGGATATTGATAAAATTTGGAATGTAGATATCTTATACCCTGGTATAACACTGGATACTTTCATCATCATCATCATCATCATAGGCGCAGCTATTCTAATATAATTTATCAACACTAGGTATCCATTAATTTTTAATACTACCAATCAATGAGAGATTATCTTACCGTCTATTTCGACATTGATTTCTATAATATACTTACAATGTTGCTAATATTACTGGAAAGCAGCTCTAACCATGGAGTGATATAGGTACTCACTATATGCCGCTCCCGAGAGAATTGTAAGAAAGTGACCACGCACTCTGTCTACATATTATTACGCACACTGTTTTATAAATTAACTAGCTTTCCCGGCCGCGACTTCATCCGCGCGGATTACTGTTTATCGCGAAAAAAGCATCCTATGTTCTTCTAGGATAAATAACCGATGCAAAAGTAGGTATAGCACCCAATGCTCTTGATGTTTTTTGACATACTTACTTTCTTGTTATTTCGTTCCCATGGCAACCCTTGCTTACAGCGAGTAATCATCATTTTTTCAGTTTTCCCGTAGAAACTTACAATTTTCCGAGATAAAAAGTTTTTTGTTTTATTCTAGGGTCTATCTCTATTCCAAATTTCATCAAAATCAGCCCAGCCAATATCGCGTGAAAGCTCCCCAAACAAACAAACAAACAAACAAACAAACAGGCAACGTTTTACGTTTATATATTGGTATGGATTTGTGTTCACTTATTCATTGAAATAGACTGGCAAAGACAGCATTTTTACTCAACTGAGCGAAAGGTATTGTGTTATCAGCCTGTGGATGGATGTATGTATGTATGTATATTCCTTTCTGGCACTTGGACCAAACGCTTGGACCGATATTAATCAAAATTCAATATGGCGACAATCTTTGGACAGGGTGTCCAAGGAAGTAGTTATAAGCGGAGGTCCCGAGGTCCACTTCCAGGGGCACCCATGAATGTTCCGCGATTTTTTATATTTTCAGAGTTATTCCATTTTTGTTTAATTTTTTCACAAAGCTCAGTAATTTTGACCAAACTAACAATAGTATTCCGGTGATTTTTTGTATGTTTGTAGTCCAGTAGTTACCTTTTTACGAGTTACCAAAACCATATTGTAATTATCAAAAAACCTCTAAAAAATAAAAGAAGAACTTAAAATTATATTCACAGCAAAATATCGCATCAAACTTTGAAGGGCTCTAACATAAAAAAGGGGTTTTTTTTCTTCCTTTCATAAAAACTTCTTCAATTCACTGGCAATAATATTTTATTATAAGGTGTTTTAATTAAGTATGAGGTATTCCTCACACTTAATTGGCCTAAAGAACAATGGTGGGGAGTTCACCATACATACATACGTTTATGTCAGTCGAATTCACGGCGTCTTTAGACAAAAAATATCGCTAGTAATTCAGCATCATTTCCTGAGATTGTTAGTCTAAAATAATTTTTTGGGGAGGCCAGGTATAATTGTTATTAGGCTTCAAAGTTTTGTAGGTTATGTTACTGTTAATGACCTTTGAAACAAGTCTTAGAGATTTTAATTATTTTATCCGCTTAATTTGGTAGGCAAGTAAGTACTTGTGCGTGATAAATATAATGTTTCAAGATATTGTAGGTACCTACCTATTCAATTACCTATCTAGTGTAACAGACTAGGCTTTTGAATAAGAATTATTTTCAATCTGTTACTGCCTTCCGAAATTACAATACAATATATTTAGATATGTTGCTGCTGTTTCACTGTGCAGGGAAACAGTTGTCCTATATTAGCACAAATATTTTGCAACAATTCCTTACACTAAATATTTTATTGACACAAACCTTTGTTTCTTTCGTATTTATTGTTCAATACTTTAACTAACACGCCCTATGTACTATTATTTCTTTCACGACCTGGATGACTGGTAGATAATGCTGTTTATCATTAAGTCCTTCCTTGTACCTACACTGTTTTTGTGCACAACAATTAAATAAATTAACATACCCTATTACAACAACAATTCTATACACTTCCTCCATAAACTATAATGCATTATATTCCCTTTGCTACGAGTATAATGTTTTGTATAGAGGTTTTATATTGACGTACCATTTTGTCTATAGCACAGTCTATATTATTATTCTGCTTATCGCAAGGAGGTTGAATTACGCTTACTGTTAAAAGACTTAACGCCAGTAAGCTTAATTCAACCTCTTTTGGTTTAAAAAACCGGGTGGGAAGAAACCGTAATTCAACCTCATTTGGATTAAAAATCTGGGTGGGAAGTATACTGTGTTGAAAATTTTGACGTCCAAACCGGAAACGTCATTGTATTATATATATATTATCACCCGTTGGGCAGGCAACAAGGCCGGAAACATTGTAGGAAGGAAATGAAGTTACAATTTCATAAATTCATATTTCTTTTTTAATTTGATTTGTTAACCTGGGGTTTTCTAGCTTACAGGCTATTTTGAAAAAACGTAGAAAAATAATTACTGAAGTTCTGTAGAAATGATATGTCAAGACACTGCAAGATTTATCGCATAAAATTCCGCCTATGTTCTTTATGACAACACAGCTTAAAGTGACTTCAAAGTGACGTCGACATTTTCATAGTAACGATATAGTGGTGTGAGGTTGGGTTTGGACGAAATAAGCTTTTAAGATAGGAACAAGAAAATATTATCCCATTTTGTATGTTAGGCAACTCCAAACTTTAAAGAGATATTATTTAAAGTTTTTTTAATATTTTTTTCTAATAATTTCAATATTATTTTGGTGTCTCGTAAAAGGGTCACTACTGGACTACCACCATACAAAAAATCAACTGAATGCTATTGTTAGTTTGACCAAAATTACTTAGTTTGTGTCGAAATCGGGAGTTTTGCGAAAAGAAAATATAACAATCGCGGAACATACATGGGGGATTCGGGTGCCCCTGAAAGTGATTTACCTGGGAAGTGGGAACCTCCCTTCTTGGCACAACCTGTATATAGAGAAAAAAAATTGACGAATATTTGGGGTATCATTGAATAGGTATCCGAAAATTATCGTTAGGTTTCTCTTATCATTTTTCGAATTTTATTTCGAATGGCCATTTAGGATTTATAACAATTTAAACAATGGTTCCCTACCTATCTCATTGGATTTTTTTCAAGTCAACAGCATATTTTCTGGGGTGATAAGAAGAGTAGAACGGAGTGGATGAGTTCCTAAATCTTTATTATACCCCACCCCAGTTTGCAAAAACATACAAAGTTTAGATGCAGAAGAATAATCTTAATAAAAACGAAGGAATGGGCGGATTTATAGCTAAAAGCGATCTCCTTTGATGGAGAGCAATAACCGAGTGGAAGAAGACAGCAGTGCAAATATATACTTACAGCCTGGGCAAGGTTTGCTGTTGCTAGCTCTTCCCTGCGGGCAGCGCCACATTAGCTCCTTATCAAACTTGAACAATTAGTACCTACTACCTACTACCTTGCTCGCAGGAGCCAAAGCTACCTCGCGCACTACCGCGCGCATACTGCGCGTGCGCACGCATAGCATTTAAACGGATCATTTTCTCTACTCCTTGATCCTTACTCCGTGATTTTTATCAGAATTATTACAGCTGTAGAACCATAAGTACATAAGAAAATTTACGCACAGAAAAAACCCGACTGAGAATGGTTGCTAACCAACTTTAAATCGCTATATACGACCTATAAATCGTTATATAGAATCTATAATTGATAATTTGAAATGAAAAAATATAAGAGAAACCTAATGATTTTCAAATACCTTTTCAATGATACTTCACATAGTTCGTCGACTTACATTTTGTCTTTTTCACAATATGGCGTCTCGTTATCGCCATATTGAATTTTAATTAATATCATGTCTTTAGTGAGTCTTTAGTGACACTCGCAAGATTAAGACAAATCATCAAAATCAGTCCAAAGTCCACACCAAGTTTTGGTCTATATTGTGCCACAAAGGAACAGACATACATACATACGCTGATAAACACAATACCCACCGCTCAGTCGGGTAAAAAATAGATTTACGAAGAATGGCTTCTTTTGGCGTCAATTGGCTAATTACTTGAGTGTGCCCGACATCTATAAAAAATTGGACGTACCAAGACTTACCTGAATCTATCGAATAAATAAACGTACCTCTGCACTGGACGCTACTTTAGTCAATTGTTCTGGGAAAAAGCAATAGATGGCGCTATATATATAGCTATTAACTATCTATCTATACTTATAATAAAGCAATATGAACGAAAAAGTCTGTACAAAGAAGACAATAAAAAAACTAGGGTACTTAAAATAAGCTACTGAACCAGTTTTTTTTTAAATCGTGTCTCTCTGTTTGTTTGTTTGTGTGCTTGTTTGTTCGCGCATCACATATAAACTACTGGACTGATTGCGATGCGGTTATAACTGTTGGGTATCTAAGGGTTCAACTTAAAAATTGAGGTACTTGGTATCTTAATCCGATGTCTGAATGCCGAGCAATAGATAAAAACACTATTTGTCGGCTGAACGAATATTGAAGAAATGTAGTATATTGTACTTCATAGGTACTTTTGGTCCTGGAATAACACGTATGGGCTACTTTTAAATGAACTGACCACGCGGGAAATCTGCGTTGTAGTAATTATTGTTCTATTATCCGTAGATTCCGAAGACGCCTACGAAAAATATATCATATCCTAAAATCGTCCATAAACATCGTTCCGCGATGATACCAACAGATATACAGCCCATAATTTTCGCCAAAACTTTAATGTTTTGAGTCATTTAGCGGGCTATTGAAATGCTAGGAGTTAGGTACTCAGAAGTTTCTAACCTTGATCCAAGATGATCCGACACAGAACCAAGCGTATATATCGACATAAGTCTGAGAAATACCTGACCAGCTAGTTGGAGCAACGAGGTGGATAGTTTTCATGATAGCAGTTAACGCTTGCTTACCGAATATATCTAATAATTTTGTAAAGGAAAATTTGGATCACGGACGGGATTCGAATTCCGGAAGAAACGGGTAGAACCGGGTAGAAAAACTAAGCGACGGATGATGATGCAGTGGTCACGCTAGCCAAATTGGATAGAGGCATGTGCCGCGCAGAGGCATAGATGTATGCGGGTTCGAATCCCGTGATCCAAATTATTCCTTTAGAAAATTATTAGAGGTAGTCTTTAAAAAAAAGACACTTCGTAGTTGATATCCATGGTATATATATCCTGAACTTAATATTTATATTTCTAGTGTTTGTAACCTTGTTAGTTTAAACCATGAATACATAATTATCATAAGTAGGGACGAAACGAGGTAAAAATAAAATTAAAAGGTTTTCATTTTTTACAGACTACTTTTTATTGAAATAACGTTAAGGTACATGCGATATTCACTAACGTCATTGACACATTAACGCTGACTGAAATTAAGATAACATATCTACAAAAATATATCAATAGAATATTACGCAATTATATATAAAAAAGTTAACAATGATTTAATGGCACTCATAGCCTAAAATATCTTGATTTTTTAATAAAGGTACCCATTTGAAACACTGTTGCCTTTAAATACATTTTGTTAGTTTCTTTTACATTTTAATATTACATAAATTTTATACAATAAATATATCCCATAAAAGTGCATACACAATTTTATACAATACCTAACTACTAAAATATTAATATTTCGTTGTTTAGTGTAATAATATCAACAAATGCTTTAAGACAACGAATTATCAACAAAAATTAACCCCTTCTAAATTAAGATTTTTATTTCATAAACAAATTAAGACTATTATATCTATATTTATTATAATTATTATAACCATGCTTCTTTATAATTATATTTTGTACAAGTGCCTACAGATTCCTGTGGAAATACATATAAATATAAGGCACAATTTCGTTCGTACATAGTGACTAAATTACGCATTGAGTGATTAACATTAGAGTAAACATTTAATTAAAGTCTATTCATAAACATTTCAATCCTATATTTAATTCGTACATTTTATTTCATTTTATATATATTTTAGGAGCCTATCCCATTATTATTGTTTTTAATTTTACCTGTGTCTCATCACAGTAACTATTTGCAGTAGCCTATAAAGATAATGCGATGCTCGAAGTTCTATTTCGTATTTTTTCAAATCTGTTAAACTTAGAAAATATTTTTAAGACTTTATTGCATTTCATTTCAAGAAATCAAGCTTTTATACCAAATTGGTTGCCGTTTAATTAAATCCATTACAGTTTTTAAAAAATCTTATTCAAAGTATAGTCAGCGGTTAGAGCTATAAAAAAATGACATTTTCGTCTCCAAGTAAAGAGTTAAGTACTTAAAATGTGACCAATGGCAAAGAAAATATACACACAAACAATAACAGTAACACACACACACACGCACGCACGCACGCACGCACGCACGCACGCACGCACGCACGCACGCACGCACGCACGCACACACACACACACACACATTTGTTATGTACCATGTTTTTGAACAATTATTATTAGTGTAACTAACCAAGGCTCAATTATAATTTATTTACACCATTACTTTTTGGTTTATATTGAATCCAGGTTGAGTTCACTATTTTGGTATATAACATAGTAAGTATAATTACTGCGTTTGTTCTTGAGAAATGTTATAGATTCTATATCGTATTTTTTCTATCAGCTGACATGAGATGTTTAAGAAATTATCCAGCTTATTATAGCCTCGCTGAATTTACTTTAATCTTACTTGGGTATTTTATTAAAATGTAATTACCATGAATATTAGTTATCTATGTACTATGAAACTAGGTTATTGGAACTCCTTGAAGCATATCTGTACATAATCACTAACAATATTATTTATTCATTGCCAACTGATTCGATCTGTTAAAGATTTCTTAATTACTTTACGGTAAAATGAGGCAGAAAACAGTGGAACGCTGACGTGTCAGGTGGGACACAAATGTCTTCACAATAAGCACGAAAATATTGTGTAAATAATACGTAGTGGCAATAGCGCCGAAGACATTATTTAATTATTGTTACCGCTTTTTTGCTTTTTTGCTATGTACTGTGTGGTGTTGAATTAAAATGTTGTCCACCTCTCCAAAACAGTGTTTCAATGTGAAACATAATTTATACCTATAAAATACTATCGTGATATACCTTCCTACTAACTGACAGACACACAACGCACAGCCAAAGCCAGTGAATCTAGAGATACGAAGTTTAGAGGAAATATGCCTTGCGTATCCTAGAGGTGAATATAGATTGCTGCGCAAAGCTGCGGCGTGCAGCTAGTATGCAATAAAGGCATTTGTTCTCATCGAACAGCGCATTTAAATAGTTACTTTTGATTAACATTTCCCTTGTATAATCTGTGAACGGGCTGCTTTCAACTATTGGCCGGGCGACAAAACTGCAACTAAAATATTATGACGGCAATTTTCCACTGGCGTGCCGTCGCTGGCAACTGAAAGGCATTGGCGACGGCACCAATGACGGCTACGAGCGATGGTGGCCTAACGTTTCTATAGTGCAATTTAGAATCCAACGATACCGGGATCAAAACCTAGGCTCCGCACCAATGACTTTTCTGAGTTATGTGCGCTTTTCCATCGCTCCGTGCTTCGAAGGGCACGTTAAGCTGTCGGTCCCGGCTGTTATTGATTAATAGCAGTCGTTAAGTCATGTCAGAGGCCCTCGGGCGGCTTGATAAACTCTGACACCAGAGGCCAGCACTACCTCATACGACAAACAAACAACAAACAAACAAACGGCTGTTTTTATATGAAGTTTCGCCGGTGCAGGTGCTAGTTGAAAACCGGTTCACTTACTGTTCATACATTTAGTGGATATACGTTCATGAGACAAGGGAGACTTCGAGGTACTTTGGAAATATATTCATGCATACCAGTTTTTTGTACGTTTGGGCCTTGTTATCGTAGATCTCTACGCACTACCAGCGTCAGCATATCACTGTTTCTAGCCAAATACATATTATAACGACAATTAATAAGCATGACACCATTCGTTGATTTGCTGTTAACCAAGGTACCCTGTTTACTGCCATTTAAGTACAAAACATTGTACTTCTTAAATACCTATGGGTTACACTCAATATGGATGTTTTAGTACCATGCTAAATATTAAAATCGATCACTTTTCTTTTTTCAGCTTAAATATTCTCTTGCCTTACTGCATGTGAGACGAACGGACTAGTCTAATGGTAAATAATAATTTATTTTCCACAACTTCAAATTGTAATATTCTATGCTACAGTTCTTTTTAAACCGAAATTGCATTTAGAAAAGTGTTACATGAATCACATAAAAACTAGTGAAAATATGCTTTTGTTCAGCAGCTGAATTCAATCTTTAGTAAAGTAGTTACTAAGATGATAAGAAATCTTCGCTGTACCTGGAGAAACAAATTAAATACGTATTTCTAATAATAAAGTAATTAAGCATTAATATGAATACTTATGGTTTAGACTCGTAAATATAGAGAAGTAACAAAATCGATGGACAATCCTTGGACATATTGTTTATGTAAAATGGTGCAATTTAGACCTTATGCGAAAGAAAAACATTTAAAAAACACAGTACACAGTAAAGAATGTGCTGTCTAATGATATGGTTATTAGGTGGAACACAGTAACGCGTGTATTTACATGGAATAAGGCTCTTTGCAATCTGCCATCTGTCATAAAATCATTACCAAATTGATGATACTATGACGAAAAAGGAGAAAACTTACTAGTTATATCCAAACTAAATTATTAAAAAATATATACCTATACTAAGTTTTGATTCAATGATGTTCCAATGATTTATTTTTCTATAAAACTATTTGTAAATGACGTTGATATAAATAGACCTACAACGTTTTATATAACTGAATAAAAGAAGTATTTTTTATTTTTACACGACTGCCTAAGAAAAGGAGTGTAATGTTTTCAGGATTCATGTATGATAGATAGATAGATAGATACATTCTTTATTGCACACACCACAAACAAAATCAACAAAAAATAAAGGAAAAATAGCAGAAGAAGTGTCACAATGGGCGGCCTTATCGCTAAAAGCGATCTCTTCCAGGCAACCTTTATATTATTATTTTTTTGGTATGTATGTATGTATGTATGTATGTGAGTTTCTTCATTCCACCATAACTTTTAAAGGATTGAACAGATTTTGACGTATGAAAGAATTCTTATACCTTCGAGTAACAAAGGTTCATTTTTTTTGAAAAAAATCTTTCTTGCTTATGTATCTTATTATTATGCTCCATATCAAATGCGAAAAAAATAACTTCGTATTTTACAATATGGGTATCAAATTGAAGGCACATTTCAACAGTATATAATTTATTGTCATAATTTCATTTTTGGCAGAGCAGGCGTGTTTTTTTACTTTTAAGCCAGTTATTTTTGACGTTTTTGTCTTTTTGTTAATGAAGTGTTGTTGGCGTTGTTGAACTCCATATACAAATACATGAGTTTGGCTCTTATGCGGCGTAGAGCAGGCAACACTTGGTTGAAAAGAACAAAATAACAAAATGGCAGACACAAAGATTAGCGATACTGCTGGATACGTATCGATTCGATTATTTAGGTTTATATTGATGCTAAATTTATGGTACTGATAGTAACTTCATCGTGAATATTCAAAAAGAGAAATGACAACCCAGAATCACGATTGTATTGATTGTGACCTACATTGAAGATTTTACAATTTGTGATTCACCGATTGATTAATTCATCAATTGGCAAGCAAAATCTAATCATTCATATTACAGTCTTTTATAATATGTAGGTACTGTGTACTGTGTTGGATTGCGTTCGTAATTCGATTCGAGGTAAATTCTGAGACTTTTCGGTTGGGAGTCGCGGCGCTGGTTCTTTGTGGAGCCGCTAGATGTCACCAAGGCGGTGGCGTGGTGTTATCTGTAATATAGATAGAAATAAATTATTGTTGGTAAAAAAAAAACATATTCACGGTAATTTGTCAATAAGGAAAGGCATAAAACGTAATAATTCATTTTATAATATAGATAATTCATGAGTCAATATGAAAGTGGACCCTTTATTTCCGCTATGGGTTTGGGCAATTTGACCACAGAATCAAAAGCCTTTTTTAAACTATCGACATTCAGAATTTGGCAGTGGGCAAATTTCGACTATTATCTTTTGCAGACTCCTTTTACTATTTTGGCTATGTTTTACTAATATAGTGTTTCTGTCTCTCTATTTATCTCTTTTTAACTTTATGTTGACTCAAATACTGGACGTTCGTTAAAATTAATGAAATCCGAGGGCGCCGTGCCTGAAATTCGCAAAACAAAAAAATAAAGTGAGAAATAGAGAACATTGCGAGTGAAAATGAAGCGCATAATTGTAACACAATCTATAAAAAGTTTAAATGTGCCTGTGTAATGTAAATGTTATAATTCTAAATAATTTGAATACCTTCATTTACACAGTTTATACACTAAAATGTATTCGTATTCTTATTCTGTAACACTATAAATATATTGCCATGGTAAAAATAGCATAAAACAAATTTGAGTTTTCGATGACACAAATACGGGATTTTGAAGAAACGGGTTCATTAATCGCTATAATTTATTTAAACTGGTTTCTTGAAGACCACCCACTCCTTAGACACGTTACCTTAATAAATATAGTCACTTAACTTCTAATAGCCAACTGTTTTAAAGACCCTATAACTGCACGTTCTTTCGCGCTTTTAACTCTTCATCTACAGTAATGTGGCCATTACCTGGGAGCATGTCTCGCTCTGAGCATTTGCCTCTCAACGCCCCACTTTGCTGAAGCCAGTCCTAGCTGAACCTTGCGACCATCTCCATAATCACGTGCTCCTTTAGTTCTTCCCCAGAAGTAAGGTGTTTATAACTGAGCGCGTGTCTCACTCTAAGGATGTCCGTGGGGCCTACCAGCGCTCCACCTCGTGCAACCCTAGCTGTAGACCTGCGACGAGCTGCATGATCTGCATGATCTCTCTCTCTCTCTCTCTCTCTCTCTCTCTCTCTCTCTCTCTCTCTCTCTCTCCTTCAGTTCTCTCCCAGAGGCAGTGTTCATACCTGGGCGCGTGTTTCGTTCTGAGCATGTGCGGGTGAGACCTCCTTGCGCTCCACCTCGTCCAACCCTAGCTGTAGACCTACGACAAGCAGCATTATCTCTTTCTCCTTCAGTTCTCCCCCAGAAGCAGTGTTTTCATACCTGGGTGTGTGTCTCATTTTGAGCATGTGCGGTGGGACCTCTCTGCGCTCCACCTCGTCCGGGCTTAGTTGAAGACCTGTGCATGATCTCTATCTCTTTAATTTCTCCCCCAGTAGCAGTGTTTTCATACCTGGGTGCGTGTCTCACTCTGAGCATGTGCGGTGGGGCCTCCCTGCGCTCCACCTCGTCTGAACCTAGTTGAAGACTAAAAGACTTGCGACCAGCTGCATGATCTCTCTCTCCTTCAGTTCTTCCCCAGAAGCAGTGTTTTTAAGCCTGGGCGCGTGTCTCGCTTTGAGCATGTGAGGTGTGACCTCCCTACGCTTCACCTCGTCCAGACCTAGTTGAAGACCTTCGACCAGCTGCATGATCTCTCTCTCCTTCAGATCTTCGCCAGAAGCATTGTTTTCATACCTGGGTGCGTGTCTCGCTCTGAGCATGTGCGGTGGGACCTCTCTGCGCTCCACCTCTTCTGGGCCTAGTTGAAGACCTGCCACCAGCTGCATGATCTCTCGCTCCTTCTTCAGTTCTTCACGACCAGACTCCACCTGGAACATGCAAACGTCACGTGTTATTTTAGGTTTTTTTATACCATAAAGTTATATATGATTTGCATAAATTTTCGAATTGGAATAAAAATAATAGGAACATTCTCGTTAGATCCAGTGCTAAGATCCATACTGGATGTATTGAGATATACGAGTATGCCATATAACTTGATCCGACAAATACAATGTCATCGATTTTTAGCAAATGTAGATTTTTTTAACCTATTGTATAATTTGTGTCCCTCTGCTGGGCAAGGGTCTCCCTCTTTATCTTCCACACGTCCTTACCAAGGGTTAAATACACTCAAGTTGGGTTGACTGGCTATTAAATCGTCACCTTGGACGTCGCCAACCGTCGTTGGGAACACTTCGTATGACAACATTTGCCCAGCTTTGTACATACGGGTTACAAGCCCCGGCCAAACCCATTTCAATTAAGCACTTTTGAACGCTGCGTCAGCTTTGCCAGTCTTTGAACGGAAAGTGGTATTTCGAACTCGATCTATCCTTTTGACTCCGATTATGTTCGATGGCTCCGGCAAAACTTGAATTTGGGCTTCGTGCTTCGGTCAGCAACTAAGTTTGTGTATCATAGACCGATCTCATTGCCCTGCCGATTTTCGAAAGAGACTCGGCAGGGCAAAGAGACGGGCCCAAGTTGATATACTCCGAAGTATAATGTGGTCCTGCAATACTTTTATTCCTTTTTTTCACCTTTGGGGTTCAATCATTCAACATTTTTCGTTCGAACTCTGGCACTATAAGTGCAATGCATTTTCAATTAATTTCTCCAACGTTACTGTCTTCACAGCTAGTTACGTCTTACTCCAAGAAGAATACCGGACGTGATCATTCACACCTTTCTCTACCACAGCCTTCATAATTTACTACGCATACAAAACAACATGTAGGAACGGGTAATTCTACACGCGATACTTTACTTTATAAGACAGAATGTCTTTGTCTCAGAATTACTAAATGTACTTAAATAGAAAAATGTATAACTGAAATGATTATGTCAAAAGCCTTCGTACAACACTTGGTCGAAGACATCTGACGAAGTTGACCACATCAAGCTGGACAGTTGTGGTTTAGAATCACCTTCTTAGAAGAAGGTGATTCTCGCGGAGGTTGAAGATTTCTATGGCCGACTATACGTGTCACACACACGTTTTGCTACCCGAGCCCGATATCGAGAATTTCAGAGCTACTCTGACCTGCCACACCTTCGACCACATCATCGCTTTCCATCAGGTGAGATCGTGGTCAAACGATTGCCTAGTCAGTAAAAAAAAAAAAAAGAAAAAACTATGGTGCTCATGAAGGCAGGAGGTACTTACATGCTTAACGAGCTTCAGCGTATGATTAATTCTGCCCTTTTCTCTAGGAGAACTTCAAAGGCATGGAACAAGAGTGTGGTCGTACTGTTTTTCAAAAAGGGTGACAAGACCCTTTTGAAAAAAAATTCCGCCCATTTCCCTTCTCAGCCATGTCTACAAGCTGTTTTCGAGAGTTATGACGAATTGTCTTGCGCGGAAATTCGACATATTCCAGCCAACAGAGCAGGCCGGGTTTCGGGGAGGATACGGCACCATAGACCACATCCATACAGATTATACAGAAGACAGAAGAATATAATCGGCCCCTGAGCCTAGCGTTTGTGGACTATGAGAAAGCTTTTGACTCAATAGAGATTTGGTTTGTTTTGGAGTCCCTGCAACAAAGCCAAGTCGACTGGCGGTATTTACAAATGTTGAGATGTCTGTACAGAACCAGCAGACTAAGCAGACGCTGCATCGAGATGTGAGACAAGAGGACGTTATTTCTCCGAATTTGTTCTTAAATGCATTAGAAGATATATCTAAGACTCTGGTCTGGAAAGGATGTGGCATTAACATTAACGGTGAGTAAATCCCACACTAGAGATTCGTGGATGACATCGTCATTGTGGCAGAAACGTTGCAGGACTTGCAACGGATGTTGGACAGCCTAGCTGATTCGTCTCAACGCATTGGTCTCCGGATGAACTTGATAAAACCAAGATTATGTTCAACGAATTGCTGTTAATGGAACTGATCTCGGAGTAGTTCAGGAATATGTTTATCTGGGGCAAACTTTGCAACTAAGTAAAAACAACTTCGAGAAAACAAGAGAAAGAGTGCAGAAGAGAACAGGTAGTCTTGGCAGCATTTGCGAAACTTTGTCGAGTCTTCTCGTCACCAATATCGCAAATTTTGAAGACAAAAGTCTTCAACCAGTATGTCCTACCTGTTAGGACTTACGGAGCAGAGTCGTGGACACTCACGGTTCGACTAATCCACCTATTTAAGGTCACACAGCGGGCTATGGAAAGGGCTCAGAGTTTCTCTGAAAGATCGTATCCGGAATGAGGTGATTCGGCAGAGAACCAAAGTTGTCGACATAGCCCTTAGGATTAGTAAGCTGATGTGGCAGTGGGCTGGTCATATCTGTCAAAGGACTGATTGGGGTAGACGTGTTCTTGAGTGGAGACCGCGACTCGGTAAACGTAGTGTAGTGCGCCCTCCGGCTAGGTAGAGCGACGATATACGTAAAGTGGCTGGCAGTGGTTGGACGAGAGGAGCCGAAGATCGGGCTCAGTGGCGTGCTTTGGGAGAGGCCTATGTCCAGCAGTGGACTGAAACGGGCTGATGATGACGATGATGTCATAACTGTATGATGTGGTCGATAATTTCATCAAAAAGGTTCTATTTCATGAAATGGCCTGCTAAAACTGATCATATTGTTGAAAAAACAACGTCTAATGACATTTCAATCCACGTTTAAATAATATTAAAGTAGGGTTTCATGATACCAAAGGTATTCAAAAGGATAGGATTTCAAGGATTAAAAAAACACGATGACTTCTTACCTATCACGGCCAAGTCGGGCTTCCGCCCTTGCCTTCTATTTTACGATATGAGCACTAATGTTTAAACCATATTATGAAGTAGCCGAGCCTTTAGCTGTTAATATCATCAAACGCTGATTATTCATTCATCTGGCCAAACCATTTCAAGACGTGACCGATAATTTTATCACATAGAACTTTTTCATGACGTGGCTAACAATTTCATGAAATTATCAATTCTATGATATTGCCACGACAGTTATATTTACTTTGCCAATGAGCTTATAAAATCATAATTCAAACTAATACCTACCCAAAATGGCGTGTGCACTGCTTCTCTGCCTACTCTAAACTCAACAAAACTGCCTACGCAATACGTTAAATCCAGTCTTATAACTACACATATATATTTTCAATACATATCACTGTGACAGCTGGATGCGCATGCGATGAAGTTATGTCGTCCATGGCACCGCATGTTAAATTACCTATCATAAACGCGAACGATTACGTTTACGTTCGATTCACGACACGTAACTGATTGGTGTTGCGCAACTGTGACAGCGTTGCGGTAATAAAATATAGTGAGGGTACCTGCTATATCTTTATTACACCAGTATATTTTATAGTACGTAGTTGGCGATCGGAGTTTCACTGAAGGACAAGATTCGTAATGAAGATATCCGACGGATAACCAAGGTAACCGACATAGCTCAAAGGATAAGCAAGCTGAAGTGGCAGTGGGCTGGTCACATTTACCGAAGAACCGATAACCGTTGGTAGACGAGTTCTCGAGTGGAGACCACGTTTAGAAAAACGTAGTGTGTGGCCAGGTGGAGTGACGACCTGCGAAAAGCGGCTGGCTGAAAATGGATGAGGAGAGCTGAAGACCGAGCTCAGTGGCGTGCGTTAGGAGAGGCCTGCGTCCAGCAGTGGACAGATATAGGCTGATGATGAGTTGGCGATATTGGCATGCAAATTGCCAAGCTTAAGTGGAGATCGTCAGGACATGTTGCACGGTGGAACGACGGAAAGTGGACCAAAGGGTGGTGGCCACGGGAAGGTAAAAGATCAAGGGGCAGACCACCGGCCCGGTGGAATGATGACATAGCCAGAGTTGCTGGCAAACAGTTTCTGAGGACAGCACACCATCGAAAGGGGTGGCGTCTAGGACAAAGGCTGAGAAGAGAGAGAAGAGAAGTTGGCGATATAAAAAGCTCAAATAATTAATAAAGAACATGTACATGAACATGTTTATGCGATAATAGTCAGTCTGCATTCAAATATGTTGTTAAAACGAATTTAGCTCGGAACGAATAGCATCAATATAACAAAAAAATTAAGTCATCAGTTAATGCTGCTTGTTGTAATGTAGCAACCAAATGAGCAGCTCGATGCGGGAACGAAATCCTATTGAAATAAAGTCCATGACAATCACTCCGTCAAATAAGCGCAGAGAAAATAATACTTTTCGCATGGACTCGATAGTTCGATTAATAAATCGAATATGAACAGCTTTTATGATACATTGTCCTTCAAAACTCAGTACCACACTTATAATGTCTGTCTATTCGCGCATCACGTTAAACTTATTGAATTGCGATGCGATTTTCAATGTTGGATAGCTTAAGTTTTGACTTAAATGAAGCCAGTGTATATCAATTTTAACTTATGATTGCGAGAAATACAGTTTTTTTTTTTTGCTGTCTATAAGTTTCATCATCACATCAATTTCATAAATTAAATATTCAAAATGTCGCATTAAACTTTCGCGATTCGAACTCATAGTTAATGTTTAAGCGGGACTTAATCGTTAACGTTAAACGGTAATTAAACGTTACATTATTTACCTCGACATTTCGATCAAGTTGCATTGATCGTGGTCACGAGAAGACTGAAGCAGCGGGTGTCAGCGGCGAGAACGGCGAGCTTGTCTCAACTACCCGCATTTGGTTTTGTAAAAAATCAGAATTGTCATGGCACACCACAATCAATGCAACTTCATCAAAACGTTGAGGTAAATAAAATAACAATTTCAGCGTGATTAAGTCCCGTTTAAATAATGAATGTCGCCCATGTCGTCTATTTAATGTCGCCCAAGATTTGGTAGTTCTTAATTTTTTTTCGAAAACCTTTGCACTAGTAGTAAGCTTTTCAAATCAAGTCTAGCTTCCAATCTGGGTGCTGCTGTTGCCCTAAGTTATCGTTACACAATCAGTGTTTCCTTTTGGCGAAGGAACTCCAGTCTGGTCAGCGCACGCGCACGCACGGCGAATGAAGCGAAACTGCTTGCACAAAATTATAGAATTGGGTCAGTGACTCACGGACCTTGAAATTGTAACGGCCGATATACTGGGACTTTCTTTTTTATTTAGGATTATGGTTGTCACCGCTGCTGATGATGTAACACAGCTCTGTAGTTTTCGATTCAACAGCTGAACACAAATTCCTTTTCATCTTCTAAGTACATAGTAAACTTTACTTGTAGGCCATTTTTTTTCTTCAAAACTGTTTTCCTTCTGCTGTTTTTCCTTTCTTCTGCCACAAATTGGTACTTTCCTACTCTACGTATACATTGAAATATATGTCTTTAATACTCTTTACCCATACAATTTGAGTTTTGTCGGACTCGCCATTTTGAATCTATGTTTTGACATGGAATTCTAAATCCATATTTTTTTTCATTTCTGGGCATGTTAATTATTTTCAAAAGTAGCTTATTAAATATATTTTTAGGGTTTGTTTTATCTCTAATACCATTCAATTTGCAACTTTGTTTCTTTTAATTTGGCCTAAGAAAACTCGTATCGTATTGTGAAAACTGCATGCATCTCAAAAGAACGAGCAATGCGATATTGATTCGCTTATATTTTAGCCTAGAGAAGAAGGTTTATAATTTATTTTTAGTTTTAAACTTATATAAGAAACTAGATAATAATTTACCATTATTCCGAATTATCTCCGAAACTACAGGCCTATTTTTTTTAGAGAAATACTGAAATTAGTTTTTTACTAGATTCCTGCATAACACCAATAAGAAGTCAAAGGTTTTAAAATAACATGGTAAATCTCTCAATATTTTTGAGATATAATACATTCATCGTACAGAACCCTCTCCACGTGAGTTCAACTCGTAAATGCGCGGGACATTTTATCCATTTTTTATTAAAGTATCTAGGTTTTGTTAGGTGTAAATAGCTAGTAAGCTAGCGTTTGTCAGGTGCGAAGCGTTTTATCACCTTATACATGATGGTATAAGGTGATAAAAAAACATGCTAAGCCAAGAATAGAACTGGCTCTCAAGTATTTACAAAGTATGTGACCGTTTCTACCCCATCAGATATTAGTACTTAGTACTCAACTCAGTGCGTATGTGCCTCAACCAGACAAGCATTGAGCACGGCAATATGCGCATTCCACGCGAATAGGTATTGTGACATGATGTCGTTCACCTCGTATAAAAACGCCCTTTCTATGCCTTTAAATACCTAAAGTCAGGTACTTAAGCTATTTCAGTATCCTTATGATAATCCTCTGATAAATTACTGTATAGTCTAAACTAAGTAATCCTCTAAGAAAGATTATGAACATGCGTCGAGGAAAGGTAAAAATACTCATTGCCCATGGTTTAACTAGTCAGACTATCGGAAAATTCAACTTACCCGTGGTCCTACCATAGGACCATGTAATAGTGCATTATGATACAAGTGTGCTATGTTGGTCATTATACTCGAGGCAGATTATTCGTGCGAACCGTATCGATTTGCATTGAATGTAATACTAGATTACTGCATAGAGCGGAGAGTGACTGAGTGTAAAGTGAGCTGTGAGCTAGAGCTCGAGCTTTAGCGAGGGCTCTAAAAACACGAGTGCAGCAAGAAGTCACTGGAGCGAGTGTCAGTAATCTACTATTTATTACATTCAATGCAAATTGATACGGCGAGCGCGATAAGGGAGCCGAGTGTGTAACGATCAATGCACATGCGTTTCATGCGTTTCGTTTTTCGTTTTTTTTATTGCGAGGGAAAAACATACTTATATTTTTATTAAGTTTTAATTACATATTGAAACAATTAGTAAAAGTAATATTCTCAAAATGATAACGAAGAGTTTTTGTTGACATTTCTCTCTAGATTTTGGTGGCAACAGGCTCGCGTTTCGTGCCTCGATTATTATTTCCGTCGGGGTCAAATCTACGTATTGCTCTTGTTTCCTACGTGAAGTCGACGTTTTTAATAATAATTAACCACACAACGAATACGTTAACAAATATCTATGGAAACTGGCGCGTTGGTTTAGTTTTTCTCGCGCGCATGTGTAAATAAAGGCACAGGCAAAAACGCCATACAGTCTACATAAAAAATATAATAAACACAAAATAATGTTTTAAATACGCAAATTAAGATAAATTATGTAGTGAGAAATACATATTTTGATGAAATTATGATAATTTTGATGATTTATTTATCATATATGTAACCTAACATTGTTTATTTATTCTCACAAATATTCTTTTTTTTAGACCTAAAAACACTTTGGGGAGATAGAAAAAAATTGTTAAGTAAAAATCACTAGTGTGGTAATATAAATTAAAAAGCACTAATGTGTAATAAGCTGAATTATGAACCTAAATACGTTGCCATAAGAGTCACTTTACGAACAAGTGTGTTGAAAAGAAATTTACCCGCAGAACCCGTGGTTGGACCACGGGCCACAAATTAATATGGTTGATAAAATAACCTATAAAAGTGTAATCATTAATAGATTTCCCTATGTCAAAATAAAATTATAAGACTAAAAAAATAATAAAAAAAAATTGTTACAACATATTCCATTTTTCATTCCGAAAATAGAGATTGTTTACTCAGTTTTAATTTATAACCAAAAGATGACCTCATAGCGTTTGTTTTCTAATGTTTCTGGAACCTGATTTCTCAAATCCAAAATGGTGACTCAGCCAAACCGGAGTTCAACCGGAAATGCCAATAAAAAGTAGGTAAATCATGACACTGCTCCGTTAGTGAAACACTCCCAGGCAGAAAGATCCCATGATAAGGTATTTCTCATCAAAATTAATTTTTTGATGGTTTATTTCATCGATTTCATCAAACTATACAGAATAATACGTAAGTACTAAAAACCCTTTCATGGGATTGCTAGCGTAAGCGTGAGTTACTCTAGCAATCCCATGAAACTTATATGCCACAACTAATGGTAGGTTTGTAGTACATGCGTGTTATTCTAATCTCCATTGAGGATTCGCTCAATACATAACTACTTGCTACGCCCCACGGTTTCACCCGTGTCCTCCAGGAAACGTGCTTTTCCCGGGATAAAACGTAGACTGTGTTAATTCATGGTATAAGCTACTTCCATACCCAATCTCATCCAAAGTAACAAACATACACAAATACATACATACAAACTTTCGCCTTTATGATATTAGTGTGATATTCATCGGATCGGACTTTAAAATTTGATGATGAACTAAAAGCAAAATCAGCAAATTCGTAACCCTACCTGATAAAAAAAAATATCTTCAGCATCTGCAGTTGAGGATCAAACAATGCGCAGTAACATTTAGTCATATGTGTTGTGAACAAAAGTTGAAATTGTCGTAATGTTGTATTGACATGGAGACTGAATTCGCGTGTGCGAAGTTTTACAAGCTTCGGTTAAGTAGAAGTGGTTTAAAAATCTGTCACAAAGTTTGAAGTGAAATATACAAGTGAAGTGTGTCATAGGGACACGAATTTGTACCAACTCCAAATTAGTCTCAAAAAAGCTCCATATACTTACGTACTTTTTTGTCCTACCAAAAGAAACTAAGCAACAATGAAAAGAAAAGAAATGAAATCCACAAACGGGAAGTACTCAAAAATAATCAAGACCCTACCCTAGCTACCTTG
This sequence comes from Alsophila aescularia, assembly GCA_946251855.1. Taxonomy (NCBI): domain Eukaryota; kingdom Metazoa; phylum Arthropoda; class Insecta; order Lepidoptera; family Geometridae; genus Alsophila; species Alsophila aescularia. The sequence continues at coordinate 13,917,752 of OX276385.1, forward strand.
TTTTCCTATTCCGTGCTAGCTACTTATTATTTGTTTTTTTATTTATTGTATACCATGGAACAATAAATATTGTTGTACCATGTTGTATGTATACCAACGCCAAACCACGGCGTCGATGTTTTCTTTCGTATCTCAAAGTAGATATATTAAAAAAAGCTTTCTTTTCTACAAATAAATCAAACTGATTCTATTGCTGATAAAAATAATCTTACAAAGAAATGTTTGGCCGAACAATAGGAATGATTGTTACGTTTCTTTTTCATGGACAAAGATCAATCAGTCCTCGGCTTCGCACTAACGACTTTTCTAAGATATTGGTGTGTGCTATTCTATATTCTATTGCTCCGTTCTTTGCAGGGCAGGGCCTGCAGTCTCGACATAGATAGTGATTACTTTACTACCTACATCGGTACATATACCGATGATAATCTTTAGCATTGACAGTTATTGTGAAAAGCTATCGACTGTCATCGTTATCTGTACTGACATTGATCATGATTGACATAGATGATTCCTCGTTCCGTGTTTCGGAAGGCACGTTAAGCTGTCGGTTCCGGCTGTTATTGATTAATAGCAATCATTAAGCCATGTCAGAGGCCCACAGGTGGCTTGACAAATACTGACACCAGAGGCCAGCATTACCTCATACGACAAGCAAGCAATTGAATAGTTTGCATTATCTTTCTTTCGTGTTTCATAATGTGCTTGAAACGAATGAAACATACCACAGTGCCTGAAGACAAAAGTCTTCAATCAGTGCGTCCTACCAGTCATGACCTACGGAGCCGAAACGTGGACAATCACGGTCAAACTAGTCCTCAAATTTAAGTGAGCTATGGAGAGAGCTATGCTTGAAGTTTCTCTGAAGGACAAGATTAATAAATATATCCGACGGAGAACCAAGGTAACCGACATAGCTCAAAGGATAAGCAAGCTAAAGTGGCCGTAGGCTGGTCACATTTCCCGAATAACCTATAACCGTTGGGGTAGACGAGTTCTCGAGTGGAGACCACGTTTAGGCAACGAAATATAAGACTGTGGTCAGGTGAAGAGACGACCTGCGAAAAGTGGCTGGATGACGAGAGCTGAACGCCGAGCTCAGTGGCATGCATTAGGAGAGGCCTATGTCTAGCAGTGGACAGATATAGGCTGATGATGATGATGAATAAAACACAAAATAAACACTCATTAATCCCATTTCCAAAGTTAATTTCAAAGCTAGTGACCTCGAATGCACTCTAGGTACACTCTAAGTTTAAAAAAAAAAAACTTTATTACGTATTTCAAACCACATTCCCATCACATTATCTCATAATTTTATTCTAAGGCCAGTAACACCTACTATCTCTAGAAGTCTATTTAAGTTTCATATTGACAGGCTAAACTAAAACTGGTCGGCGATGCGGTCTGTCCAGTCAAGGTGACGCGAATGCTAATAGGAATCACAAAGTTATTGCCATTGCTGTATATTATTTAACAGGTAGCTAAACAACGAAACGTGTGTAAAAATTTATTTTTTAAAGATGGTCTAAAGGTGACTTTTCAAGTAAATTCATGTATTTTACACATCCAAAGACAGCGCACTTTTCATGTCACCGCATTTTTTATTAACACTAGAGGTTTGTAGCCGATTTCAAAAAGGAGGAAGTTCTCATTTTTTTTGATTGTATTTTTGAACCAATCATGTCATTTATTTATTTATTCAATTGAAACAGTAACATCACATTAAACTCCAGTATACATTAAATTCAGTCCTAATCTAAACACAGAAATTTGAATTATAAGTAGAATGTCACAAAATAATAATAAATGTCAAATAAAATATTATACATTTATTATTATTATTATTTTATTTTTATTAGTTTTTAGGTTCTAGGCACTTAAATATCCATCAAAGTCGTTTTTTAATCCCAGTACGGTGAAGCAAGGGAAGCGTCATAAGTTTAACAGTCTATATATGTATGTGGAGTTGTGGATACCACCATAGCGTCGTCCCTAGTGGTCCGATTTTGACAAGCGAGGTATCAATCGATTCGTCTTCATTGATAGAGTGTCCTAGGCTATTTTTATTTACCCGACTACAGCGTAAAAAAGAAAGGGATATGTGTTCAAACTAAAAACTTGGTTCAATTTTGACAAGCTAGATATCGCCATTTTTTACCCTGCCGGGTTTTAGTTTTTGACTTTTTCTTTTCAAATAATAGTTAGGTATTTATACTTATAATAAAGCAATAAGAACGAAAACGTCTGTACAAAGAAGATAATTTAAAAAAATATGGTTTAAGGTACTTAAAATAACATACTGAACAAGAAATTTATTTTTTTAATATTCTTGTCTGTTTGTTTGACTGTTTATCCGTTTGTCTGTATGTTTGTTCGCGCATCACGTAAAAACTACTGGACCATTTGCGATGCGGTTTTCACTGTTGGATAGCTTGGGGTTTGACTTAAAAACCGATGAGTAGAAGCCGAGCAATCTATAAGAACTTTTTGACGGCTGAGGGAATTTTGATCAAATATTAGTATATTGGTATTTTAGGCCACAACGTTTTTTTATTTTACTAGTACATATAGTACTTTTAACCTAGAGAAATGACCACGCGTGCGAAGCCGCGGGCATCAGCTAGTTATGACTAAACACCGATGCTGTGGCGATAGATATCTGATTACCTATGTAAACAGATATCTTTATCTAGGTAAACAGACATCTACCGCCAGTTTTTTATATTTTTTTACACTAACAAAAATGATTTAAATGCTAGCTTTAAATCCTTTTCGTTTTAATAGAAAGGGCTCTCCCCTCGCAAGAGTAAGTTGATTTTCTTATTCCAAAATGAGCCTGTGATAACGTTATAATCTCACAAACTTTACGCAACAAAATAAAAATAAATACCATAAATAAATCTAGACCGTAACATATTCAGCAACATAGTAAACACATTAGCCACATACAATAATATGTTACAAAAAAGCTTTATCAGTTCGCAACCTTGGCACGTACTTCAGATAAACCATGAAGTCTAGATAGAATAGGTGTATTGTGTTAAATGCATACTTACTAAGTAATTACAATTTTAAACCAGCCGTGTCGACGTGAACGCGAATAAAGTAGTTTTTCCTCTTACTTTTATGATCTATGCTGATTTTAATCTCTACATTTAACTAGATATTACGAAACTATGAATAATGAAAGTATGTGCATTTACATAGTTATTTTGGTAACCTGGGATCAACATTACGCGAAGGACTTCAAGATTTGAAGGATTCTTTTGCTACATATTATAAGTACGTAGAAATAATATCGGTAAATGTAAATACAAAAACATCTAAGTGTAAGTAGGCAACTTAGACAATTCAGGAACTTAATTTCTCATGAATAAGGAGAAAATTAAAATCTTTTTATATTATTAACTAGCTTTTTCCCGCGACTTCATTCGCGCGGACTACAGTTTATCGTGAAAAACACCCTATGTTCTTCTAGGATATTAAAAACCAATGCAATATCGTAGCAACAACGCTCTTGATGCTTTTTGAAAGACAGATTATTTATATTACATGGCAACCGTTCCTTACAGAGAGTAATTAACATTTTCCAGGTTTCCAGTGGAAACTTGCCATTTTACGGGATAAAAAGTATTTTAAAGTTTTATTCCAGGGTATAAGCTATCTCCATTCCAAACTTCATCAAAATCCGTCCAGCTGTTATCGCGTGAAAGCTCCCCAAACAAACAGACAACGTTTTACTTTTATACATTGGTGTGGACAGATCAAATCAATGATTAGGTAAACTATTCATAATTTGATTTTGAAAAGGAGTAATCCCTTTCTTGTGCCAATCCACAGTTGTTTCTTGCGCAGGAAAATTAAATACTTTCAGACTATACCGAAGCTTCGGAAATACAGCACCTAGAAACTCTTCGAGAATGTAATTTTAAATTTATTGTAAGTTTTATGAAACGTTTTAATTAACACTTTTTAATCAGTGAATGATTACAACAATCAATGGCTGGATTCCATTTCCTCTTATAGGCACAGTAATGCAAAAAGTACCGGTTAAGGCACAGTATAACTGACAGTTGGTAAAGGTTTGGATTTTGTAAGACGTCTTACTTTCTACCAGCTACTGTGCAAACACTGCGCCTCACGTCTATATGCTAAACATTAGCACTGTATGATAAATGCAGTATGGATATTACGGACAATACCAGCGAGGCCAAAGTCCACCGAGATTGATTATCCACAGACTATGTCCGGTTTATAAACAAAAACAACAACACTGCTAAACTAGCCGATTGTAAAGTGAACTTTGTCAATATTTTTTTGTTAGCCTAACGTTCCATAATGATGTTGGATTTGATATCAGTATGCATAACGTGCATAGCCTTTTTAGACATCATTTGGCTGATCATAGGATAGTCATAGTCAGAAAGTCCATTATTTACTTCATCATATTATTCCTGTCTAACTTCAACTAAAGAGCAAATAAAAAAGGAGGGCAGATTCGGTCTCAAATGAACCCACTTGGATTTGCAACCGGCCAGCATAAGCTTAGATAAATAAAGACGCCCCTGATTTCTCTTTCAGACATTTTACGAACTTAAAAACAAATCATCCAGCTCGCGCGGCAAAATTCTGTGATAACATCTAAAAAAAAATAGGTGTGCAATGTGCGTTGATTATGGAGGCACCTCTGCACACTACCCATACTGTTTATAAATGTATATTGTGACATTAGTATGCGTATGCGCAGCCTATCGACAGCTTACTCAATGAGGCCTTTGGAAATGGAGCTGGTTTTCTAATTATATATTTATTTAACTAAGACAACACAGCTTTAATAATAGTTACATTTGTACTAGTACATACTCGTAGTGACATTATATGATTTGTTCCAATGCTAAGTAAAAACCATGTGATTTTTTAGAAGAAATTGATGCGGGTTTGATCGTTTATCACAAGACTCAGGAGTCGTGAATGAGGTTTTTGTAAATATCTGATTGTAGTTTTTCTTAACTCTAAAATTGTCGAGTCAGTTGCAAAACAAATATCTCTAATAGTTTTAGATTTTTCCATACTGACCTACGAGTATATGAATGGATCATACTGGATACTGTACACTGGATCTACTACTATCTGTGTCTCGATGGGACCGATTATTTTTTCCTACTAGTAGTTCGATAATCTGTTTGGACAAAAATATTCCGATTTGTTATACTGTCTGGTCGAATATTTTGGACGCCCTAACACTTGTACTAAAATTAATTCTGTGACGCTAGTTTTATTCCAGACAGAATTACAGGTAGGTATGTACAGTGAAAACAGAAACGTAACACCTAAAAAACTTAATTTCTTCATATTTTACCACTGTTTTATTTCTTAACATTTCCAAACAACGGGCGGCCGGACAAACTGACACCTAGGGCCAGCATTACCTCACATATTATTATATTAAGCAAGTAAGCAGTCTTTATTTAACTAAGCGAGTTTAAAGAAGCATTTATGTACGTCAAATATACCCTAAGCGATGTACCAATACAAAGTGACATACGGCTAAACCAACCAACGTTCAAGCATAGATCTACGCAAACATTCAATATAAATAATCCATTGCCCTTCCTCATTCCACACTAATCGATCGTGATTAGACAGCCATATAAATAAGTACTTAGTCACATTCAATGTGTGCAAAGGCAATGGTAATTAATGTAAAGATAGGTGATAGACAACCTTATTCAGAAGCTAAACATATCCCAGCTTCGTCAATTGCAAGATACGTACCATATTAAATAGAAGATACATATTCTCGATAGCCTTAAATATACCTACCCGGATTGAAGTGTACCTACAGTACTTGTACTATTGTTTATTCTGTGCCTACAGGTTCAGGAAATAAGGAGGAAGGTAGAGAATTCCATTCCTTTTTGTATGCACATATATAATGTGCCTATACACAAATGTATAATGTAATTTTCTTCAAATAAATACCTATCTATAAAGTTTATGAGATGGTGTGTGTAGGTTCAAAATCTCTCTGAGGTTAAATTTCTCTTTGACAAAGGCCTCAATCCCGTAGTTGTATGGACGTAAACGGTCAGTGGTGATGCTGATGTTAGTTTTTATTTTATTTTACTGTATGCATGCAATTATAATGTGCTTATACATAAATGTAATCTAATGTAAATTTCTTCAAACGCATACCTATGTAGTTTATGACGTGGTGTATTAAGGCTCAAAATCTCTCTGAGGTTAAATTTATCTTTAATAAAAGCCTCCATCCCAGTAATTGTATAGCCGTAAAAGGCCAATGGTGATGATAATATGTATTTTGTATCTTGCAATTCAAATTTCAAGCACTTCCCGATTAGCTATCCGGCTGAAACTTTCAGGGTAGATCAAAAACCGAAAAAAAAAATATTTTTTTTACAAGAAAGAATACAATAAATTAAAAAAAAACATAAGTGACATTCATAAAAATAAGGATGCAAAAGCTTTTTTTTTCTTAATTTTTTTTTAATTATACTTATTTTATCTTACGTAATCTCTCATCAAGATTATGTTCTACGCTAAACAAAAAACAACAATAACTCCAGTGGATCTGTGTGTTAAGTTTCTTTCTACAAGGTTCATAGAGTATTTATGTACATTACTTACTGCTTATAAATAATTAAATAGCCATAATCACGACGAAGGCTTCGACCGTGAATAGTAAACATGCGGGCCCACGATTCATGTGCATCACTCACTTGAACATACTAATTTTATACGTGTCAAGTAGTATTGGAATTGATTGTTATAAAGATGTACAAAGTTCAAGATTGAGGTGTTTGAGGAATCGAGGACAGAATAAAGGAACGTGTGTATCTTATAAATTGGTGAATAATTCAGTTTTTGAAAACGGGTGTATAGCGATATTTTACAGGTTGCGTTATAGATTACTTTAAGGTATTCTGTGCTGAAAGGCGGCATAATAATTGTATCTTTTAATTATCTTTTAATTTTTTGATAAATTATATAGATTTCTCACAAAATCAAAATTTAAATATATTTATTCACATAGGTCCCACGAGGGCACTCATGAAGGCTTATTGACTCTAAACAATACATATTGTTGTATTGTTTTAATTGAAACAAGTAATTCGATAAAAACTGGCAAGAAATTCGATGGCAAATAGGTTCCCAAAAATGGGTGCTCAGTGTGGAATAGTTATAGTAAGTATATTCTTAACTAGCTGTACGCGTGGTTATTTCTCTAGGTTAAAAGTACTCTATGTACTATATACCATATACCACTTGATCAAAATTCCTTTAGCAATCAAAAAGTTTTTATCGATTGCACGGTTTTAAGTACACCAGTTATTAAAAAACCCTAAGTTATCCAACAGTGAAAACCGCATCGCAATCGGTCCAGTAGTCTTTAAGGTTATAATTTCTCTGAGCCTTTACGTGACACGCGAACAAACATACAGACATACAAACAGTTAGACACGAATTTTAAAAATGTTATATTCTTGTTCAGTAGCTTATTTCAAGTACCCTAGACCATTTTTTCTATCTTCTTTGTACAGACTTTTTCGTTCTTATTGCTTTATTATAAGTATAGATAGATTTCTACATGAACTAGTGTCCTGTTTTGTATTGTACGATGTTTTAGTGAGATTAAATAGGTACATTGATTTTGATCAAGAACTTTTGAATAAGGTAAATATAAAGTGTAAGAAACGAGCCATACCAGACCCTGCCATGTCTTAAACATGCAAGGTTTAGGCGTCGGCGCTCGACTGGCGTGTTTGCATAATTTTCTCTTAACTGAACATACTCGGACAAGTACCTAAATTGATAACCTCGTCTTGATTTGAAGCTCATTTACATGAATTTTTGCTAGTGAAGGTCACAGAGATGAAGGTAACTGCTCAGCAGCTCGCTAATATAATATTCGATGACACTCTGCCGCACTTCTTTCAGAGCACCTGTATTTTTTAACCCCCGAACAAAGAGACGGGTGTTATAAGTTTAGGGTGTGTATGTATCACTAAGTGTGTATGTGTGTGTGTGTGTGTGTGTGTGTGTGTGTGTTGTGTGTGTGCGTGTGTGTGTGTGTGTGGGTGTGTGTGTGTGTGTCTGTGTCTGTGGCATCGTAGCTCCCAAACGAATGGACCGATTTTGATGCAGTTTTTTCTGTTTGAAAGCCGATGTGATCGAGATGGTTCCTATATATAAGGGGAGACGGAGGGCGGAGTTGAGAAAAGGGGGGTGAAAATCGGAGATCGAGATGGTTCTTAGCTATTAAGGGTGGAGGGGGTGAGAGCGTAGCTCCCAAACGAATGTACCGATTTTAATGAAGTTTTTTATGTTTGGAAACTGATGTGATCGAGATGGTTCTTAGACATATGGGGGGAATTGAGAAAAGGGGGTGAAAATCGTATCTTTCAAACCAATGGACCAATTTCACTGCAGTTTATTATGTTTCAAAGCTAAGATAAACAAGATTATTGTTCTTAGCTATAACGGGGGGGGGAATGGGGGTGGGCATCGTAGCTCCCAAACGAATGGACCGATTTTGATGCGGTTTTTTATGTTTGAAAGCTGATGTGATCGAGATGCTTCTTAGCTATAATTAGTCGGGGGTTATATAAATTTTTAATTTGTGCTTGTTTTATTTATTTTTTCTGCTTTTTGTCCCAGGTTCCTGACTGGGGTATTGTGTGATGAGCATGTTTTTCTCGGGTCTTGCATGTGTGTGGTGTGACGGTGTGTGGTGTGATGATGTGTGGGTAGTTTTTAAATGTGATGATGTGTGGTTAAAGTATTAAAGCTGTCATGTTGTAAATAAAAAAAAACTCATGCTTCTGTTTTTTCGAGTGTTAATGAGTAGATAATATTCATCATCATCATCATGTCAGCCTTTAGAAGTCCACTGCTGAACATAGGCCTCCCCCAAAGAGCGCCATGACGAGCGATCCTGTGCCACCTCCATCCACCGACTTCCTGCGATGGCTACAATGTCGTCGGTCCATCGTGTGGGGGGTCTCCCCTCACTTCGCTTGCTTGTTCGTGGTCGCCATTCGAGGACCTTTATTCCCCAGCCAGTTGTCGGTTCTGCGAACTATATGTCCTGCTCATTGCCACTTCAACTTGCAAACTCTGAGAGCTATGTCGGTAACCTTCGTTCTTCTACGGATTTCCTCATTTTTGATTCTATCACGTAGTGAAACACCGAGCATAGCTCTCTCCATTGCACGTTGCGCAACTCTGAGCTTTTGTATGAGACCAATAGTTAGCGACCACGTCTCAGTGCCGTATGTCATCACTGGCAACACGCACTGATTATAAACTTTCGTCTTGAGGCTCTGCGGTATCTGCGACGAGAAGATATGGCGTAATTTCCCGAACGCTGCCCATCCGAGTTGGATTCGTCGGTTGACCTCTTTGTCGAAGTTGGATCTACCCAGTTGGATCGTCTGACCCAAGTAGACATAGTGATCATAGTGATCAAGCATGGGTACGACATGGGCATTTGACATGATGTTCGTCTTGCCCATGTTCATTTTAAGACCCACCTGTTGGGAAACAATATTGAGGTTACTGAGCATTGTGCTTAGGTCTTCCAGGGTTTCAGCCATGATGACTATATCATCAGCAAATCGAAGGTGAGTGATGTATTCGCCATTGATGTTATCACCAAATCCTTTCCAGTTAAGAAGCTTGAATATATCTTCCAGTGCAGAGGTGAACAGTTTCGGAGAAATAACGTCTCCCTGTCTCACCCCTTTTTGCAGCTGGATGGAATTCGTGCTCTGATCCTGTAGACGAACTGTCATGTTGGCCTTGCTGTACAAACACTTCAACACTTCGATGTACTGGTAGTTAATCTGGCACCGCTGTAATGACTGTAGCACTGCCCAGGTCTCGACTGAATCAAAGGCTTTCTCGTAGTCCACAAACGCTAGACATAGTGGCCGATTACACTCTTCGGTCTTCTGTATAATCTGCTGGAGCGTATGGATGAGGTTTATGGTGCTAAAGCCTTTCCGGAATCCAGCTTGTTCGGGAGGCTAAAAGTCGTCAAATCTACGAGCGAGACGGTTTGTAACTACTCTCTAAAACAGCTTATAGACGCGGCTCAGCAGGAAATGGGCCTATAATTCTTCAAAAGGGTTTTATCACCTTTCTTAAAGAACAAAACCACTACGCTCCTGTGCCACGCCTCGTAGTACCCTCGAGAATGACGGAGTTAAACAGCTTCTGAAGGACTTTAAGTACCGGTGTTCCACCCGCTTTCAGTAGCTCTGTCGTTATTCCGTCCTCCCTGGTGCCTTGTTGCTCTTAAGCTGTTTGAGAGCCATTCTGATCTCGTATAGGCTGACGTCCGGGATATCTTCGGTATAATGTCGGGTCAAACGGGCTCTTGCATCGCTAGTCCTGCTAGGAGGACTACGCGATGAGGTGTATAATTGTCCATAGAACTTCTCGAGCTCACTCAAAATCTCTGGCTTCGACGAAACGATGCTGCCACTCAGATGCATGCAGATCTCTTGCACAACACTTTGGAGCCCTTGTTCCGCTCTATTGCGTTCTTAATACAAGTAGTATTATAGGAACGCAAATCGTGTCACATCGACTTGGAGATCTGTTTATTAAGCAAGCTGTAACTCGACATATCCACTGAAGACTGCAGCCTCATCTCGCCTCGTTCTGCCATAAGTTTGAGTGTATGCTCAGAGAGTTTCTGTGTTCTTATTTTGCGGGGGTCTTAAAGAACTCTGACCCGACCGCGTGGACAATTTCCACTAGCCCGTTATTTAGTTCGTCCACTGTATCGCATTCGGTAAGGATTTGGAAGCGATTTTGGAGCTCCAACTGAAAGCTCTCGGGGTTTTGGATTTGGGCAGGACTTGGGCGAAGAGTAGATCTCATCAAACGAGACCTCTCCAGCTTCACGTTGATATTCAATGAGCCTCTTACCATGCGGTGATCACTGCCGGTCTTAACCCTACTGATCACAGAGACATCATTGAATATATGCCGATTGGTCGTCAAAATGAAATCTATCTCGTGCTTATGACCGCCGGGGTGCAGCCACGTCCATTTCCTGGAGGGTTGCTTCTTGAAAAAGGAGTTCATCATAAAGAGTCCCTCCTTCTCCATGAAGTCGGCCAATCGCTGACAACTTCTCATCGGTCCTCAAGGTGCGTGCGTTATAAGTTGCCAGGTCCAGAGATCATGGGGGTTGGTAACTGGGTCTCTGCCGGAGATTCTTAGCACCCCCTGCTCCGCCGTTACCATGGCTGCTACCGGTGCCAAGAATAACGGAGCCGCCGGGGACTGGGGGCCGACTTTTTGGTGTGTCTTTCATATTGGGGGGGTTTGCCATAGTCACCACGCTTGGCAGGCAGATTGGTGACCGCAGTGTAGCAAATATGCTCGGGGGACGCTGCTGCCCATCTTCCGGTGTATAATACCTTAATCGCCTCTTACGACATCCACGGGAGGATTGGGAGGGGTCTTATTCTAAGCCGAGACCGCCACGGCAATAATATTGGTGGAATATTAATCATTAGGTGTTCATTAACGTGCAGGAGTGTAGGCTAAGGATAAAAATTCAAAAAACGATACATTGTGATGTTTTCAAAACGGTCCAGGACGTTTCAGTAAAACGTCCACCATTTTGATTCCAATTTCTGATTCTCGGCTTTGACAATTAATGACTTCGAAGTGACAATACTTATAATAAAATTATCTTGACATTGGCACAATTGCTAGTAGATCAGTGCCTGCGCAGAAGACATCATAATAAAAAAGAAGAAGAAGTGTTTATGTGTGTGTCCATGTAAACCTAGTAAAAGGGAGGGGGGGGATATGACTATTTATCAAAAAAATATGGTACTATAGGTTGGTACGCAGCATGTTACGTAGTAGTTTACGTATGGGCTATATAATTGATAGGTTCATATAAAATAAATGACCACAGTATAAACAAGGTTTCTCCAGCTCCATGAACAAACCCTCATATTAAAAATTTTTACCTATTAAATTGTTTTTATTTTATCAAAACTGTATTCCGCTGTTTATAATGAACAAAAATTATTAGGTTTTTTATTAAAAGCTTTTATTTAACTTCACTTGTATGTATCTATCTATGTATCTATGTATTTCTGTCTGTCCTGGAATCTTTCAATTAAAATTTCGAGCACTTCTCGAATATCTATCTTGCTGAAATTTTCAGCGTAGGTCACAAATCGATGACATTTAAAAAAAAGAAAAGAAAAAAGTTTTTATTTTTATTATGTTATTTTTTCTTAGGTTGCTACATAAATATCACCCTTTTTATTTTCATACAATGTGTAAGGCACGAGCAAATCAAAATGCTGATTTTCATAAATTTGTAGTAACTTTAGAAATATGTGTCTATCTATACATAATAGTCTTTTATGCAGTCACCTTGCACGCACGGATTGCAAACGCACGCGGGTATAGTTTCATAACGGCTTATGGTAATGAGCCCTTTAATGATAAGTACCAACCTACTCATATGAATGAAAAATGGTTAATGGCTGCGTAGGATTCTGTGTTCACAATACATTATAGATTTTAATTAACTCATTAAAGATGCAACTTGTTTGACAATAAGCAATTCAAATGATTTAAAGGACCAATCAAATAGGTAATTGTTGGAAAAAAAAACAGAAAACCTCACAAGGATTTGCTAGCATGACCTGTGGGGATTTCTGAATGTTTCGGGCATACAACCCGGTGGCGGTGGCGGTCCATGCAATGTCATGGTGGGTATAAGGTCGCGTCATGTAAAAAGAACTGGCGGTTAGGCTGCGCATTAGGCGATTTATCGGTCCATTTGGTAGCGAAAGGCTAATTAATAATTATTTATAACAATAGGCCTAGTACTTTTGTGCGCGAGTGTACCCATGCGCAAACACACCCCCTCCACTTTCTTCCAGCGCTCTTTTTACATGACGCGACCTTTAACTAGATGTACTTTTAAATATATATGTATAAAAATACATCTAGTTTATCTAGTTTATGTTTTTTTATGTATGTATTTTTTTGATAGTTGCTATATGGTGTTATCGTATATTTTTCAAATACCCTAGGTAAGTATACTTATTTAATTATCATCCAGTACTGAACGATGTTTAAAGATTCAAGTATCTGGCTCATTGGGAAGTTAGTTAAAAAATAATTTGTACCGAAAAGGTAGACAAGAAAGCGAGTTAGTTAAAACGTGGTAAAAAGCAGTAGCGACACGTTTAATATGTTCCAAGCAATAACAACATTCGTTGCAGTGCAAGCCTTCAAATATCCAGTCAAGGTTTCCGCCAAAAATGTTTGGAATTCGAACGCCCGATGCACGCATAGGCTGTCTAAAATACCGTGCCTTGGCTGCAGGGGCGCCGGGCGTGCCAAATCGACGAAGCGGCTGGGCCAGCTGATTGTGTGAAAGCTATAACCTTGAACGGAGCCTCGCGCAGTGTCGCACACTATGTGAATGGACAAAGTGACCTACAAAGGCTGCAACGTCACTGACGTATGAACTATTTTTTTGTGCGTCTAATTGACTGTCAGTTTAGCGATCAACGACGCGGGTTTTTTTTCTGCATGGACTTGATGATGCGCTCTAGGATGAGGAGTGCATTGTTATTCTAACAATCGTCTCACCACTCAAAGCTGGGCAACACTTCCCTTCTCAAACTTTCATGGCAATATTGAAAAAAGATCACACGCATGCTATGTTTAAGGCCCATTCAACGTCAATAAACATTCATCTCGCTAAGGTAAGTACGTTTACGTTCGTAGGTACTTATGAGCTAGCTACGTTTTTTTATTAATTACCTCCAAGTAATGGGCAATCAAGTTGATATCATACAACTTAAAAGTAGCTTCTAGAACAATATATTTTCTTACAACAAATCACCAAGTTAATTCTCAGAATAAAACAATATAACATTGATTTCATTCTTCAAAACTACAAAGTGGCTCCACAAGACGAAGCGGCGACGCTTGCCGAGAAAGTAAAATACACAAAAAAGTCGCACGTCGAGTTTCTCCCGCCAAAAACAGAGATCACTGACCGATTGACATTCGATAGAGACCCGCCCCGTGCGACGCCGACGTCGGTATCAATACCGAGAAAATGAATAAATGAATACGCATAATTTCTCATCTCATCCAACCAAGCCAAGCCCATCTGCGTGTCAGAATAAAATACTTTATTATAATGCGCCGGCATAATAATTTATTGTCATTGCCACAAATTACCGGTTGCTTTTAAAAGTCTTCTTTTATTTTTAGGCGCATACAGTTAAGGGTTATCATGTTGAAATTTGTAAAGTCCGGAAAACTGCCGTATATTTAAACAAGTAAATCATCAAATTAAGAAGAGAAACCCCTACTGCAAAGCCAAAAAAGGAACTTTAAAAAAAGAATCCTCTTTCGCTCGGGATGATGTATGATGGATAAGGGTACTAACGATACCCCAAACACCCAAATTTGTGCAGGCATTTAAAAGTTATAGAAAGTCAGATATATACATACATGAACCCTGAAAACAGTACACTCCTTTTTTGGGCAGTCGTGTAAAAAAAAAGACCATACATTAGAATATTTCGGAATTGTGACTTATAAACACTGATCTTAATGGATAGGCTCTGCCGTTTCGTTCGTCGTTTCGTTTTTGCCGATTCAAAGCGTCCATGGTACTAAAATGTACAAATACGTTAGTTCCGTGGACGCTCACTACCAAACTACTGATATCAGTGCCAAATAGCGATAATTAAATGCGCTCAATGCGATGATCGTCAACAGCCAGTCTAGAGTACGGAGTAATGTGCAGTTGTCTATGCTTATAAAAGTTCATATTGGTACAATATCATGCACTATTTTCATTTTTAGCATTGAAATACCCAAATTTTGTAGATCTTTTGGCTTTTAAATTCATATACCTTCATATAACCTTCTCCCCCACACCCCCATTATAGCTAAGAACCATCTCGATCACATCAGCTTTCAAATATAAAAAACGAATCCATCTCGGTTCTTTCGTTTGGGAGCTACTACATACAATGTCTCTTAGAAATTAGTTGACACTGTACAAAACCTGCGTCCGACCGACAATGACATACTCGTCCGTAGTATTCGCTCACGCCTCCCGCATTTCCCTAGAGAAACTCCAGATTTTACAAAATAAATTCGTTCGCGGTGCAGTAGATGCCCCCTGGTATCAGAGTAACATCGACCTGCACAGCGATCTCGAGCTTCCCTCGATAGTTCAATATATGAAAAATGCCTCTCGCCGCTACTTCGACGCGGCACCCCATCACCTTGGGGTGATGGGGTGCCGCGTCCCCCTTGTAGTTCAGGCCTCTGACTACACGACAGACGCGACAACAGACGCACGGCCCCTTCGTAGACGCCCTAGAGACATCTTAAGCGATCCGGACGATGAAATCACTGCCGCAGTGCAGGCAGCGAATGATTCGCCCATTCCGTCATCTTCACCATCTTTCAACACAATTAGACACAGAAACCGACCTCGCCGGATGCGAGGTCGAAGGTCCCGTTTAATCGAATTAATGTCGATTTTATTCGCCTTCGAGTTTTTTGCCGATTCTTCTCGAAGGTGTATTCCGAATCGGTGGTCAGTTATGCAATTCATTTAAAGGGCTCCAGCCATTTCATCAGGGCCCCCTCAATCACTACCTAACAGTAGAGATCCAGGGGTGTTTAGTTCGATACTCCCTAAGTAATCAATGGCAACTGTCCAAGCCGAGGTTCGTACCCCCTGGGTGCCAAAAACTTAACTTTGGCGTGCGCCTTCTGCGTCACGCATTGCGGCGGAGCGCTTTTGCGCCCACCCCACCGTCCGGTGACGCTGTTGAGGTTAGCTATAGGCCAACAGCACATATCCTTTCTAAAAAATAAAAAACATACAATTATATACACTCGATACTTATAACACCCTAGGCTCTCTTTTAGCGTTCGGGGGTTAAAAAGTACGAAAGGGGACCAAAAAGCCGGATACACCCAAACGTATGGTAACCCTACATGCAATGTAATAAAGCTTTCATGTAAAACAAAACTTTAATTACGTACGAAAACTGGATAGGCACACCGATTCGGCGCGCGGAAGGCAGTCCATCAGTGATAAAGAAAAACAAACGACTGCTATCCATGTTTTCGAATCATAACTTGTTTTTTTTTATTATTACTTTTCCTACCATGACATCTTTACGTATCTTTTGAATTGATTATTTTTATTTCAAATGTTTTTGTTTTGAGTAAACTTATTAATATTCGCACACCAGCAATGGTAAAATATGTTGATACCATACTGACCTTACTACCGTTGCCTTGTACACATATTTATAGCAAATAAATGATTATTATTTTATTTATCGATCCTCAATTATTTTTTTCCACGGCTGGATAGAATAGCTATCTCCAAAACCGATCGATAAACACATCTGCACTGCATAAAATATCTAACATTCCAGAGAATAAAGACTTGAAGATGTTGATGAAAATATGACCCAAAATTGCGACGAAAAAATAAAAAGAGAATCGAACGCAAATTAAATTGGATTTTATCCAGAAAGAAAAAGAATCCAGTGAAGGTATATGTAGGGTCTTTAAAACCTTTACACTTTACAACAAGAATACTATTAAGAACACCTCCAATGTGAACACCAAATCAAATCAATTACTGCAATGCTCGAGAGCACTGACCATGAAGTAGACAATTGGCCTTCTTCTAACTTAATGAAGTTGTTGGCTTTAAGTCATTGTTATTCCGCTTGTCACATTTCCGGTGCCGAGGCATTTCCTCTAAACAATAACCAAGTATGAACAAGGCGCTTAGGCCTACTTAAGGCGTGTTCACGTAGGATAATTTACAATCTGCGCCTATGTCATAGACATGTCAAGACAACTGCATCAGTGGCCTAAGTATATATTTTTTATTCTACTTCAACAAGTAATTCTATAAATATGCCAACACAGGTGTAGTTAATAGCAGTGATAATTATCATTAGATAACAACTATCCCAAATAAACAATTGCATCAGTGGTCTAAGTGTATATTTTTTTATTCTTCTTCGACAAGTAATTCTATAACTATGCCAACACTGCTATTAAAGTGATAATTATCATTAGTTAAGAACTATCCCAAATAAACCAACATGCAAAACAGAAAAATACATAGAATTCTGTTTATTTATCTGTTTGGAAATTACAATGCCATGGGTATGACACGAGCTTCAACCTAATATAATATAACACCTGTTTTGCATCAGGATTAAAAAAACATAATTTATTTTTATTTAATATACAAATCTACATTCGTTTTTTTCTGTATCCGTAGTGAACGCACAAACAGACCATAGATTTTAAACATTTAAATTGATGTTAAAGTAGTAACTCCGTCAAAAAAATATTTGATCGTAAAATATTACGAGTACTTACATCTTAAGTTAGAATACAATTTACATTAAAAATGTGAAGGAATTGTTCGTGGTCTTTCTATGAAAACCGATGGCACCACAAAATTCAAGGACATAATATCAGACATCCACACATCCACCACTGAGCACTGAGCGCAGCAGATTACAAACTCTATCTGAATGAATCTGTTTTTTGTTGTTGTTTTTTTTGTGGTTGCTTGCTGTTCATCTGGTGTCAGAGTTTATGAAGCCGTTTATACACACAACTTAAAAAAGTAAATGGTCGAGGAACGGACCCGGTATGGATGGATCCTAACGGGCACTAGTGGTGCTCGGCCACCATTGCCCAGCTTTCTAACAAATAGTACGATTTGAGATCGGTTCTTCCGCTTTTGGGAGCTACGTTTCCAGTCGCATGAAGCCGTCGTTTGTCTGTCTGTGGGTCTTAAACTTGTGTTTCAGTTTCTGGTGGAATATTAACAATTAGTTCGTTAACTTGCAGGAGTGTAGACAAATGATACAAACACAAGAAACGTGTCATTTCGTGTTCTCTCCGAAACTACCTAGGACGTTTCTGTAAGCTCCTCCACTTCACTGAATCGTGACTTTGACTGTGACTTAAATAGACTTTTTATTACCTGACTGACTGGAACCGAACATTTTCATTGACTGTTTGGTGAAAATAACATGCAACTTGTAATATCACCACTTTGCGTTGGCTTGACGTACAAAGCCAATCAAAATAACAATAATAACTCAGTCATTCTCATCAATCTTGTTCACTAGAGGCCTACTACTACTATTCCGGTGGAGCCCGCATTCCTCAGGCGTGCCACTGGTTTCCATTTGCATAGGCCTACATAAAGGCATGCGCCCACGCAATGCATGCTTATCATTCCGCGAGTGATAGTGCAAGTCGCCCGCATTAGGAAAACTGTGCCAAAATGAAAAATAACAGGATAATGGCCTCTTAAAACAGAACCTACATGAAGTTATTACGGCGTTGCTTGCAAAGAAACAGCTTTATAACGAATAGTTTTGATATGACTACAGATAACAAAATTGCTGTAAAATGAGAACAAAATAACACTTTTTACGTGTTGAGTTGACATTAATTGGTAAATGCTGTCCTTTGCAAAGAGTTTATATTACGCTTACTTTGCGGCTCTACCACTGTCAGAGGTTTCGTGGCATTTCGAACTCTTCATGAATGAGTGTCACCCAATGAGGTTGAATTACGCTTACCGGGGTTAAATTACGCTTACTGGCGTGTAACCACGGTAGGTAGGGCCTTTTTTTGTGTATTACTAATTTGTTAAATGGTGTTATAAAGAGTTTTCGTTTTTGTTTCCTAAAATATCGGTTATAAGACAATAACTACACCCTTAGGCGGCTTGACAAATTAATACCAGAGGTCGGCTCTTCGTTACCTTATTTCTTCGATTAAACAGAAGACAAGAACTGCGAATAGATCCTATTCGCATAATTATGAGCATTTCGATCAATAACCCCTTTTGGTCTTTTACAAGAATTCATTAGTTCGCATTTATATTACCTACCGTAGTAAAGAACAATTTGAAAACTATTTCCATTCGAAGTTATCTAGTTATCCGTTCAAATAACTCGTTTTAACAAAGGTCCTTCCAACCCAGGAAAGGGTATCTTTTAGTTCCATTAAGCCTGCACTCAAAGTGATATAATAAATGCATCGCGACGTCATAATTGCCAAGGTAATGTTACAAAATGATAGGTTCCCGAGTTTTATCTACGAAGCGCGCCGACGCATATCGCTGTACAAGTTTTACTGCATGCTCTATGGTTGCGCAACAGAACTGCATATGAGTATAGGCATTGGATAAGTTTTATGGTAGGTCACATCACATCACATCACACTATATAATATTATAAATCAGACAAGTTTGGCGTCTGTCGTAAACAGGCCAAAAAGAGATTAGAGAATAAAAGAAGAATATTCTCATATCGAGCGAAAAACTTCGTTTGTGAGATGCAGGACTTCATACATTAGAACTGACAGTCGATACATTAAGTCATCAAATGCATAAAAACCGATTAGCACCATCTATCTTCTGAAGTGTGGGTGTATGTTTGTTACTCCTGCACGCTCAAACGGCAGAACAGATTTGGATGAAATTTGGTACCAGGATAGCTTATATCCTGAACTAACATAGACACACATATATCTTCTTTTCATCGTAATAATAATATATTCCGGACAATTCCACACCAATTACCTAGCCCCAAACTAGGATACCCTGTAATATGGGCACTAGATAACGGATAAACATACATAAATACGAATATCACATCCATGACTCGGAAACAAACATTTCTGCTCATCACACAAATTATGAGCAGAAATCCTTGCAGGATTCGAAGCAGAGACCGTGTGATTTCGTTCCTAGGGTTACTAGCTACTAGACCAACCAGCCGTCAAATTCAAAACAAAAAAAAACAAAGCCGTCAAGCCGTCATCATCATCATCATCCATCATCATAATCCAAGCGGGTGAAACCGCAGGGTGCATCTAGTATCTTTATATGATTCATTTTGGATACTCGTATAATCAAAGGAACCGTTACACCAAGGTACGAGTATAGGTATCAAAATACTTGGCCGGTTTGGTTTTTATACGACTACTACTACTGATTGCTACTAGCTTTCCCGCCCGCGACTTCGTCCGCGCGGACTACTGTTTATCGCGAAAAAAAGCATCCTATTTTCTTCTAGGATATTAAAAACCAATGCAAAAGTAGGTATAGCACCAATGCTCTTGATGTTTTAACAGACTTGTTATTTCGTTTTCATCGCAACCACACACCATTCTGTGATGGCAACCGTTCCTTACTGTGAGTAATCAACATTTTCCAGTTTTCCCGTGGAAACATACAATTTTCCGTAATCAAAAGTATCCTATGTTTTATTCCGGGGTATAAGCTATCTCCATTCTAAATTTCATCAAAATCCGTCAAGCCGCTATCGCGTGAAAGCTCCCCAAACATTTATATATTGGTATGGATGGATTACATAAAAAAAAAACTTCATCCACATATAGTACATTTCCACTATTAGAAAAGATAAGTTTCTTTTTATGATTCTTAAACAACAATCAAAAGCAATTTAATACGCCCAATTCGTTAATTAAACACGAAATTAGCGCGCTAAACTGCGCCATTAATACTGGATTTCCTGTTGCATACACTCATCCGTTCTGATTTGATGTTTTCTACATAAATTGGTAGTAATTATACTAGAAATCTTTACGACTTGGATGTATTACGTGTGGTCGGTAGTAATTTCGTTTTTTTTTTTTTTTGTCGAGGATATACTGATTGCTTGATATTAAAACGACAAAATGTATTATTTAATATTATAAATTGTATTTTCAGGTTCTAAACTCTGGTCTTTTTTATTATAAAAATAAATATTTACGAAGTTAGCTTCTATGTAACTTCTAAGCTAGCTTCGCAATATTTTTTCTATCGTATTATACGAAACCTATTGTTATGTGTTATAATATAACTTATAATAGTAGGTTTCTTCTTATGATGGGGCTACATTATCGCGCGATAATTCGTGTCGCGTTGTAACGATAAAAACATCGTGTACGGTTATCGGAGATTTTCTTGTCTACATTAAAGCAGTCAACTTGTCACTTTCCGCATGGCCGACGTGGGTAATAATTCGTGCAAAATATGGAGGAAAATGTGGCGTTGTATTGTGTGACAGTTAATAATTATTTGTTATCTATCGTATGTAGTAGGCCAACTGAGCTTATTTTGAACCCACGCATCATATACTAAATGTTTATTTTTGTGGTCGGGTTCACCTATTAAATAGTCTCTGTTTCATAACATTTAATGAACTCCAATACTTTTTCATTACTCTAGTCCATATTGTACTTGCCTTGTAACTTTCCCGACAAAAAATAGCGCACGTCCGCTCCACTCAAAGTCTGGATTGCAACTGAAGCGATGAAGTGTAGCCACGCAAGCGAATATTGTCGCGACAAAACCCTTTGATGCGCGCCAGTTTACCGACAGTGCCGCGATAAGCTTTTGTGTTAGCCAGAATACATCGATTCGATGAACTACTTGGCCACACTTGTCGCGATAGCTCGAATATTCGCCGGATGCCGCTAATGTAACCCCAGCATTATCGGTTGTACCAAAAGCATCGTCACCTAAATGTTTACTAATTTAACTTACCTTTATTATAAGATTACCTAGATATGGAGTAATGTGCAGTTGTCTATGACCTAGATGCAATTCTCATTCCGTTTTAGGTAAGAATTTTGGAAAAAAAACTTCTACCCGAATCCCAATAATAGCATTTTACTATGTTGGAAATATGCTTCAATTACAAATTTTATTGGTATTATATTTGTATAGGCAATTTTTCCCCGCCCCGCCGCCCCCTAACAGTTAACGAAGTTAGCTTAAACAGAAGATTTCTTCTTATAGGTGTGTATCGAAAACGTCGTTCGTTATATCTAAAATAGGTTAGTTCATAAATTTGTTTCAATTTCATTATTCAGTTTAATTTATTACTAGCAGTACCCGCGGCTTCACGCGCGTGGTCATTTCTCTAGGTTAAAAGTACTATTCCAAGACCTAAAATACCAATATACCAACATTTGATCAAAATCATTCAGCCGTCAAAAAGTTTTATCGATTGCTCGGCATCTGCTCATAGGATTGAGGTACTAAGTACACCAGTTTTTAAGTCAAACCCTTAGCTATCCAACAGTGAATACCTCACCGCAATCGGTTTAGTAGTTTTTACGTGATGCGCGAACAAACATACAGACAAACAGACAGACAAACAGACAGTCAGGATTTACACTATTCATGGAATTCTTGAAACTTTGAAAAAAAATGTATAAAAGAAATGTTATTAAAAACGTTTCGATTCACGAAATCATATTCACACAAAGTAACGACTGTTATAACATTGACCCTAATAAACTCTTATGCACGTTAAATATTTTGCATAATAAGCAAAGTAGGTAAATGCTTACTCGTAGGTACCTGTAAATATTTTATCTTATCAACGCATGCAAATCTCAAAGTGAAACTAATTTAATTAGTAAATATTATAAATTCGAAAGTTTGTATGCAAGTGTATGTTTGTGACCACTGAGGGCGCTTATTCGCTATGCCACACGTAATTTCTTGCCGAAAACCTGTGACGTCATTACGACAATTGATGAATGATTTCACCAAGATATCTTAACGCGGCGCGTTAACTACGTGCATGAAAGGTCATCTATCTACACTTATATAATAAAAAAAATATAAACGAAAAAGACTGTAAAAAGAAGATAATATATTAATAAAATAAGCTACTGAACAATAAAATGACTTTTTAAAATTCGTGTCTGTTTGTTTGTCTGTATGTTTGTTCGCGCATCACGTAAAAACTACAAAGCCAATTGCGATGCGGTTTCATTTTTGGATAGCAAAAGGTATTTTACTCCTACCAAGAGTTCAGGGACATGAAAAATGAATATAATTGTGACATAATATTTTATTTTTATCATACGTGTCTGTATTTAATTAAATAGTAATAATTATTTTAATAATTATTCAACTTTATTTTACTTTTGTAATGTGACTTCTACATATAACAGACAGTTGACAGTTTCATATAACTTTATATCCCTTGGGATATAAAGACTTGTTTTACGTTGAGATTGCGTGATACTTTTGTAATTAGACATTATCGAGCAGGTGGTATGAAAAATGAACTTTCAAGACATGTTTACTGGCTTTGAAAGTGCACTTTTCGAGAACTGTATTGAAAAATACTTTTTTGTTTCAGTGCCTTAGATAGATTTGAACCCACGAAAAGCAGTCAACCTAACTAACCTACTCTTTTTTTTAGGCGCACGTAACATTATTATTAACATTAACATTTATATTAAGGCCTAACCGCGCCAGAGCTCGTTGAACCGCGTAACCGTAATAGATTCTGTCCGATAAAAAACTCATAATACCTAGTCATTCTACTCATATCACGGACCCGCCCGCAATATTATATTGCGGTTCCACTCGTTCAGTGCTGGCTCATTCAAAGACTTTGGACAAACGCCCCAAGGATAGTTTCCTTTTTCGAAGTTGCTCAGAATAACTATATCCGAGTGAAGTTGATTACATATTATTATTTTTACCTACTGTGCACAGTTTGTACAGCAGCGATCAATTATTTCTTGATTTGAAAAATAATGAGGTTCTCAACTCAATGGGATGGCCCCAAAAAGGTTTCATGAAAATTGGTTTATTGGATTTAAGTGAATTGTATATTAAGCAAGTATAATAAAAAACTGGTCCGTTTTTTGGTTCAAAGAATTGTGCTAAGAAAATGTTTTTTTTTAACATTAAAAGGAAGGAAACCTGCAATTTCAACAAGTTTTCTAACGATTAGCTATTTACTGCATGTGGCAAGTAATGCGTAAGCGTAGTTTGCGCCATACCATTCCTGCATCGAGTTAGCCTTTCAGATACTGGACACCAATTAGGAAAAGGCAACAGCGAGATAACTAAATAGATATAAAATGATTGAATGTGAAGTTTGTTTAAATTTTGAAGCAGTTAACTAAAAACCAACATCTAGACTATTACATAAATTTTTAGCATCCAGCATTTAACCAATGAAGGGTTTGATGATTAAATTTATGGGTTATAAGGTCATCACTATTATTATTATGCCATCAAAAAAATATTGGATTATGACAATTTTCAGTTAACTGACGTTTAACCTATGTTTCATGTTACTCCAGCCTTAGATAACCAAAAATTAAGCCTTGATAAGTTAATTAATAAATATAAATAGCATGAAAGGCGACCTGAACATACCTACGTTTTAACTGCCACTGTCATTTTATTTTAGACCCTGATTGAAGGATGGACACCCTCAGGTCACTTCTTTGGCAGTACAGTGTTCTAATTAGGTTCTATAAATGATTCTCTGTCACATTAGCGGGTAACGGGACACCGAGCGGCGCCGGCGGGGGCCTTTGATTCTGAAAAAACCACAGGTTTCAAATAGTTTAAAGTCCTATTTAGCTTACAACATTAGCTGCTGTCCTATAACAGTACCTAGTCCAATAATGTTATTAATTAAAAATCACAACATATAATTTTAATTTTCCATTTTTCTGACCCAAAGAGGTAGAAAATTCATATTATATGTTTCTTTTATATTCAGACCACACACATATATACCCATCTTATCTCAAGATCATCTTGTGTAAGTGCATGATACATTTTGGTTGCTTCATCCCAATTGAAAAGTTAACATTGTACATTCAAGAGCATGTACCTAAACGGCCACCGCCCACTTGTGGAAAATTGGCTATTCTAGAGCAACAGTGCTGTCTGTGAGAATGGGCCTTAACTCCAACTGAAGAAACATAATAAACATCATATTATCTCATTACAACTGACTCTGTCTGTGAACCAACTGCAGCAACTGTAGATACCTTTATTTTGCCAAATTGTGAAGAAAGGCAGCTATTGCGCAAGCTGTATTTATTATACCATTGAATTGTAAAATTATCATATTTACACTTTCTTTCGAGCGATAGTAAACAATTATTTTTATAGTTTTGCCGAGTTATCTCACGTTAGTCTCAAAGAGAAACAGACAATACATATTTAATTATATATTTGCTTCGGTTAAATGATGTTAATGATTAAATTTAAAATGCAAAGTGGCGTACGTAGCGGTTCAGTCGATGGACTCTGGTTTTCTAAGGAAACGTAGTCAAATCGGACGGATTTGACAAAAGTATTTCGCAATTTTGACCATTTGCAGAAACGACCGTTCGAGAATATAAGTATTCGATGAATATACTTCGAAGAATAGACCTTCCCAATCATTCTAAATTTCTCACGCATATATTTTATACCGTAGTAGCGGGAATCGAAAGATCATCATGGAGCATGAACCGATGTCGTCGTTAAGCATTATTTTATTTATTTTATACCTATATACCTACTTACATATATATACAATAATTCTATATATACATTGATAACAATTTCATTACATATAATTTAACTTTTATTTTGCAAACAAACAACAAATTAACAAATTTAGTCTGTAGGGTCTGTACCTACAGATTGAATCTTGAAATCATTAGGACAGTCAAATCCAAAACAAACAGTTAAAGACAAAAGGTTGAAAATTCTGTAAACTTAATTTTTGATATTTATATTTATAAACTTCGTTTCATTGACGAGAATAATAAATTGCAGGTGTCAGACGATTTCGTGAAAACGTGGCACGAATAGCCACTTTGCTAAAATAAAAATGGCATCGTAATTGGACCTGATGCTGATGATACAATAATACATGCTTATCCTTTTAACATTGCAAGTAATTTAGCTCGCGTGACCGCTCGATTGGTTTTTGTAAACGTTTTTCTTTGCTCGCAAACTTTTACACTGTAGAAACGTTTGGAAAGGCCAGAAACTGCTATTAGATCCTTTGTTGGGTTTTGCTGAAATTATCTACTTGTTAGCTGTAGAGGTTATGTCTGTAAGGGCTATGTTATTTTTTTCTCTGTGGTTTTGTTCCGATTTTGCAATCAATAATTGAACGTGGATCAAGATTTTCAGGTTTTTTTAATATGCTACATGTGCACAAAAGGAAAACATGATAAATATTTAAATCTCGATCGAAAAAAATATACAAAGTTGCCTCTGTTTTGCGTTTTTTTCCCGTGGGAAGATCTAGTTACAGACACTTCTTACACGAGCTATACAAAACGCTACTCCAATTGTGACTATGGCCAAAGAAGGCAAATCAAATTGTGTGCGTTGCACCTAATTGATGCGGTCCACGCCCGAGGAGCTGGTGTACCTTACCTTCCCATTTTTAAATAGATCTATTGGTGGATACCTGAAACATTGACTTTTCAAAGCGCAACATTTTATTTGTTTTCTAGTTTTCTCATCACACTTCACACGTGCTAATGCGTGCTAATGCTATAAATGAGAGAAGTGTAGCCACTGTTGTAAACAGGCCAATCAGAGCTTAGAGTTTTTAAAATTAATACTCTCTTATCGAGCGGAAAACTTCGTATGCGCGATGCATAACTCCATACATTAGAACTGACAGTCCATACAAAACGTCATAAAATGCATAAAACCCGATTAGCGCCATCTATCTTTTATATTTAAAAGTGTTTTTGTATATATGTTTATTACTCCTTCACGCTCAAAGGGCTACACTGATTTGAATTAAATGTGGTACCAGGATAACTTATATCCTGGATTAACACAAAGGCTATTTTTCATCATCATCATCATCCATCATCATAATCCAGGCAGGTGAAACCGCGGGGCGCAGCTAATCTATACTTATAATAAAGCAATAGGAACGAAAAGTCTGTACAAAAAAGATAAATAAAAAAATGGTCTGGGGTATTTAAAATAAGCTACTGAGCAAAAATATATAAAAAAAAATTGTGTCTGTCTGTTTGTCTGTATGTTTGTTCGCGCATCACGTTAAAACTACTTGACCGATTGCGATGCGGTTTTCACTGTTGGATAGCTTAGGGTTTGGCTTAAAAACTGGGGTAATAATAATATATAATATAGTTGCAATGCTTGCTCCGTTTTGATTCGCGCGTACTGTTGCTGCCTTCTCGCGCGCATCGGGAAACAAATGCAATTCTTTCGATATTCGACTTAACTTCGAAAGATCATCTAAAGTGACAGACAGACAACGTTCAAGGCAGTTGCTTTACTTTTTACCCGACTACAGCAAAACAATGGAAGGGTAAATAGTTTTACAGTCTATGTATGTATGAATGTATGTATCTATGTATGTGGGTATGTGGACTTTCCACCATAGCGTCGTTCCTATTGGTTCGATTTTGACAAGCGATGTATCAATTGATTCGTCTTCATCGCAAGTATCATAGGCTATTTTACCTGACCGTAGTCGGGTTTTAGTTGTTGAACTTATGTCTTGTTTCTAGCCGCTATTACTTGTAGCATAATATCTTACAACTCGCCTTTCATCCACTTGTGTTGTGATCAATTTAACACTTTGCAAACCTATGCAGTTCTGTTTCAATACTAGTATGGCACCTACCACCAAGCTGTTCTTATGATGGAGTAGGAATGTGGGAAACAAGCAACTGGTTATGGAACTCTTCAATGGCTTCTAATGAATCCTTCTTTTTCGTGTCAGTGTATCAGCCTCTTAACACTAAAATTAAATAAGTTTGGCCCAGAAGCACAGAATAAATAAAAGCCAGTGGTCATATTTACCGCACTGTCTGTGGCTTCCGTTAAGTCTACAGGAATACAAATGTAGGGGCTCGAAGGGAAAAACATCAGGTGTGGCATTGTTGGTGTGAATCCTTCGAGTTTGGCCTCATTTAATATTGTTTTGATGGGTCTAACACATGGTTTTGTTTGTTTGTTTGTCGTATGAGGTAGTGTTGGCCTCTGGTTTCACAGTTTGTCAGGCCTCCCGAGAGCCCGTGACGACTGCTATTAATCAATAACAGCCGGGACCGACAGCTTAACGTGCCATCCGAAGCACGGAGCGATGGAAAACCGCACATAAATTTGGCTTAAGTAACTTTGTTTTATAGTATTATTTAAATAAGTTCAATTTTTTCACAAAAGTCTCTACCTTTACAAAGTTACTAACAAAATAATTGGAACGCAACAGCAGGTTTCGAGAAAAAAATTATTACATAAATATTTAGGTACCTACCTACGTACCTATTACATCCGATCCATCGTGAATAAATAATCATTTAAAAATTCGTAAAACTGGTAAAACTAGTGCCAGCAATCATTACTATGTAAATATGAAATGTTTTTAGTGTGCCGACACGGCCGTTCAGACGAAGTTACGCTTTCAAAAATGAATGTACGGCCAGTCCGTAATTATGATCAATAACATTATAAATTGTGGATTTCTCTGATACTGCGCATCGTGCTATTCTTGTATAGGGACATATGAGTGTTACCACAACAAAACTGCTTACGTGGCTTGTTGGGAAATATTTTTATGACGTCAGGGAGTTATTTGTAAATTAGAATTATTAGAATTTTGTATACTCTGACATTCTCTTATTGATATTATTGTTATACTTGTTAATTGTATTCTAAATATTGTATGTCCGTAGTCCGTAATGGACAAATTGTTGATTCTACATTATAGTATAGGTACCCAAATAAGATCAATATATAAATAGATATTATTGATAAATAAGATCTATTTGTACAAAACTTCTGCAATAAATATTCATTTTTATTTCATTTCATAGATAGTGATCAAACGTAAATAGCTACTATAAAAAAACCCACTAGTATCGGAGATCACTAATCACTTCATAGGTTCTGCGAGTTGTGCCTAACCTTAGATGATTAGACCGTGGAGTGTGTTTAAAAGGGCCTACCACCCAAAATAAAAAATAAGCTTTTTTCTTTGTATCGTTTTTTATGTTGTTCTATTTCTCTAAATAAGATCAGGCTAAACGAGCTATGTTTGTACTTATTTTAACGTCATAGTTAGAGATTTTGTTCAAAAGGCACTACAGTTAGAAAAAAATACAACAAAGGGAAACAACAATACAATTAACTATATTTCATACTTGGACGACCTATTTATCACTTAATCACTTACCCCCTTACTTATAAAAAGTTATGCAATGGTTATGCAATGATTGAAAATTCCGCGTAGTACAATATTGTACTGCGCAGTATTTCTAATCATTACTTAATCATTGCATAACTTTTTTATAAGTAAGGGGGTATGTTTTTAATTTAATTAATACGTCATTTTTCATGCAGTCCTTAACTTTTTTTAAAAATATGTTTGTAATTTCCTTGAGAAATACTTAGTCCTTTTTGTTCAGCAACTAAACAAAGGGAATATTTCAAACAAATATACAATTAATATCTATTTAAATATTAATATCTGATTATTCAAAATCACTACCTATATTTTAAATGTAGTAAGTATATTCTTTAAAATCAGCAATTATTCATAGCAAAATAATTACAGACCATTATGGCAAGTATTTCACTGTTTTGCTCAATTTTGTATCACATTTGAACAGTTACTCTTAATAATCAAACACAGTTCTAATAATGATAAATAATAATGTTACCATTCCACTGAAAGTACCGTTTTCCAAAAACACGATGCCGCGGGCCACGGACGAACATTTTAGAAAAAATATCTAAGTATTAACATAAGGTTCTGCAATAACTGTCCCTGCAAATGTAATAGACTATTTGACATAGTCTAGAAAATAAATTGCATTACAGATAACACACACATGTACAAAACATTATATTTTTACCCGACTGAGGAGAGTTTGTTATGGGTATTGTTTTCTAGTAAAGTGCCATATATTATAAAGGCAAAAGTTTGTATTTACGTATATATGTATGTGTGTATGCATGTGTGTCTGTATGTTTGTTACTACTGCTGAACGGATTTTGATGAAATTTGGTGCCAGGATAGTTTATGTCCCAGATTAACATAATTATAGGCTACTTTTGAACAAGATTTAGCGAAAAAAAGCGTTTATTTTATATGGGTATTTCCACTTTGAAGTCAAAGTGACACAATCCACATAAAAAAACCTATTTTTTATTGTTTTCAATAAAAGTTCAATTTTAATACAATTTTAATTACATACTTTCGCAAAAACGTTTTTCTGTCATGGCGTATCTTACGTAGTATTTGTGTACTCTTTGATAGCACAGTTCTGTGAAGTCACATGCAAATAAACAACAAGGGGGTGTTATGGGCAAGTAAGTTCTATGAACTTATTACAACGTAAGTACATACAACTTCCTTGGTTATGAGTAACTCTAGCAAAACAATTTCTGTTTTCAGGAAGTGACGCAAAAATTACGTCACGAGGTCTAAAGTCAATCATAGAGCCTTTCAAACGCTCTATGGTCACGTGGAGGTCACTCTATGGTCGCAGGAAGTCGGTGGATGGAGGTGGCACAAGATCGCTCGTCATGGCGCTCTTTGGGGGAGGCCTATGTTCAGCAGTGGACTTCTAAAGGCTGACATGATGATGATGATAATGATGATGGTCACGTAATCACAAACGCTGCGATTGTGATCACGTGACCATGTAATCAAAATTAAAGATGTTTAGAGTAACTTTCTATTTGTAAATAAATTTACTCAAAGTTATAATAAACTGACATTTATTTTGACAGACTTTTAGGATGACAGCAATCCGGGATATATTTTCACCACAGTCAAACAGCCTGTTCTTTACCATAATTTCACATAAACCCATAATTTCACATAAACCCATATGGAGAGTATTTGTCGAAAAACGACAATTAAAATTAACTGCGGTCTTAGTGGACTAAAAAGTCACAAACAAATTTTTCAAACGTATTTGAAATATAAAGGCTGTAAAGTTTTATATTTCTAAAACGTTTGAATATTCTTATTTGAGACTTTTTATTATACTAAGACCGTAGTCGGAGTTATTCTTTGAACTTATATTTAAATTGATAGTTTTTAGTTTAAGCAATTAAATACGTATTTATTATATATGTATTCATTATATATGGGGAGGTTTGGAGAGGAAACATGTTTGGCTTACATCTTGAGATTTAGAAATTATTCTCAGCTATCAAGTGTATATATATTTTTAAATGTGATAATTATATCCTTTCATTTGAAAGACAAAAAGAATCATTTTTTTTTTTACTTTTCTATATGTCATAAAGAGCTATATTCAATTGAATGTAACGTCACATAGTCTATAACCATGCAGCGTAACGATCAAGACGTTTCCAACAATACCTCATTTGTCAAATTATGATACGGAGTTTAAATGTTATGAGGGAACAGATGAACATACATACATACCGTTCAAAATCATAACCCAATTTTTGCTTTACCGTAGTCGGGTAAAAATAAACTTTCCTTAATATACCATTTAATATTATACGGATTATACTCAAATTTGATTTAATATAAGGTGTGCTATACGAATATAAATGTATGGGCATACAGATGGCCATAACGAAATGTATGTACTGTATGACAAAGGAGGTAGTACCGATCTTTAATTTTTCCTTTTGCCAGGCCGCCCAAGGGCTTCTGACTTGGCTTTAGATTGTTATCATAGCAGCCGTGACCGACCGACGACAGCTTGAGCGTGCCCTCCGAGGCCTTATAAAACTTTTGTTTTCACCTTTGGCTAAGGAACCCTAAAATAATAGAGCTATAAAAACCATAAGTGATACCATCCACCGCTATATTGATTGCCTACTTGGCGGTCGTCATGAGTCCCGTTACCACTAATTGAAGTTCGAAAACTGTACGATACGCCATCGATACGCACTTTTGTTTTGTGGAGCGCACGGTCGACGCTGTGGTAATGACCTGTGTTAATCAAGACTTGGCATTACCAGACCGAACTCTGTTATTACTGTTCGGTGTAGGTACACAGCAGTCATTTAAACTTTTTAAACATTCGCAAATCGAACTTATGTTTATACGAATCAACAAATCAGCTAGCACGGGACTGGTTTTTAACTTTTAATTGGTGCCCTGGGCCTATAGTCTCGACATCGATAGAGATTGCTTTACTACCGAAATCAGAACATAAACCGAAGACAATCGTGACAGTTTTTGTCAAAAGCTATCGACTGTCATCGGTATCTGTACTGACATTGATCATGATTGACATAGATATTTGGTAGAGACTACCAAATATTTTCATAATCAGACTTTGCGACCGATTTTGGATGTAAAGTAATCTCTATCGAAGTCGAGACTGCAGGCCCTGGGCGTTTTCGATTGCTTTATAACCGAAATCGTTTGCCAAGTCCGATTATAACGATATTTGGTAGTATCTGCCAAACATCGATGTCAATCAAGATCAATGTCAATACAGACCCCGATGACAATCGATAGCTTTTGACAATTGCTGTCAAAACTAACGATTGTCATAGGTATGTACCGATTTCGCTTGTAAAGCATTCACTATCTATATATTGAGACTGCAGGCCCTGAGCAGGATTGTTTTGCCTTTATAAAAAAAAGTAAAATTAAAGTTCAATTTACTTCCTATTTTTTTAAGATAATAACATTTTCACTATCTTAAAATTATATTGGCATTTTGTGTCTGAGGAAACTCTTTACAGGCAAGTGCCTCATACGCCTGTTTAAAAACGTCAGGGGGATAAGTATAGTAAACAAAAGATAGTCTATCTTATAAGGATATTATTTTTTATAATGAACGGCGGTAGGTATATTTTATTATTATGTCAATTGCTCGGCAGAAGCTACCTTATATTATTACCTATGTCAATTTCTAACAGTATTTTTATCGCTTGATACAATCCACAGCTTAAGTGTTTCGCTCTACCACAGAATAAATAATAGGCTCTACGCACTTTTTGTAAATTATTATGGTTATGAGTCACACCTACTTTGCGGAGCTATAATTTAAAATATAATTTAAATAGTTTTTTTTAAATGAATCATCGAGGCAATCATACCTTTCACCTCATAGTAAACGCCACTTCTTATAACACTAATATTATAAATATGTAAGCAGGCAATGATGTTATATATAAATTGGTAAAATATCATTGTAAGCAGGTATAGGTTTCCGATATTTCAGCGCTGTAGCAAGCGCCACGATCACGGAGTAATCAGTTAAAGGTTTTGTCTGCTTTTAGAAAATAACACCCACCCGGGTGTTATTTTCTACAAGCAGACAAAACGGTCTACTCTCTTGCGTGCTCGTTTTTGTTAATGTTGACTTTAGACATAGATTGTTTGTCCTGCTCGTCCAGGTGCAGTGTGAACGGGAGAGGTGTTGCGGCTCTGGAGTCGATTTTAGATAAATTTTGTGCTTTTCTATCGATATCTCAATATTTAGTATTATTATTAACCTCAATATTAATACCTAATAAAAAAACTAAGTGTAAGGAATTCAATACGTATTTAACGTATTGAATTCCTTACACTTAGATTTTTAAATTTTATGTTAATTTGGTAGAATGTACCTATGTGTGTATGTCACAGCAATATGAAGCTTACATAGATACATTATAATGTGATTATTTTATAATTTAGATTATATGAATATTAATGTTTCTTGTAGTTAATTGAAACTGATTGATTTAAGATGCTTTGTAGTTAGCGCATGGTGAGACCTTCGGTAATTGGAGTTGCATATAATTCAGAAAATGGTGTATTTAATATTTATTAGGAATCATGTAACTCCGTCGAATGTACATAGCTAAATAAATAAATAAAATAAATATAAAACTCTATTCAAAAAAGTTTTCGGTAATTTGTTAAGTGTAATAGGGTAGCTAAATAACTATAAAAAAATGTTGCTGTCGCTGAAAATAACGAAAACAGCGATGCAACAGTTTATTTTCCTGTGGTAGTTCGTATTTTTTTTCAGTGACACCAAGCTATTTCTGAAAATTCTATTCGGTTATTTGTTTAGGTACTATACTTTTTACTACTTTTTACTTATACTTTTTTATCCGCAGTATTTTTTCGTTCGCATAAAGTTGTTTCATCGATCTCGACGTTTTGCTATTCCTCTTTTTTGCTGATTTCGGGACTGACCCCGCCTTAACGTGTTTTTTTCATAGGTATATTTTAAGTAACGGAGGCTTATCCGGACTGGAGACCACGGGTTCATCATCATCATCCACGCGGGTGAAACCGCAGGGCGCAGCTTGTACAAAATATAAAACTGTGAGCTGTAGACCTCGCGCGCACAAACTTTTTTGCAAACAATCTAGCGGTGCACAGTAGCACCCTCTAGTTACCTTATTGTAAAACTTAACATTAATAACCAAGGTGCTCCATGAATCCCTACCTAGTGGGTAAAGGGCTGATTCCACTGGTAGAAATCTAAAAGTGGGCAATTTACTGCATTTTGAGGAGCTGCTGATTCATCATGCCGAAGATCCTCATCATATCTTCACCAAATTTTTATGAGACCAATTTAAACTACCTTTCTAAGACAAAAAGAACCAGCGAAATCGGATCTAATAAAGCGGAGATATTCAGTAGCCCCCTTTTTGAAGGAAATACACCCCAAAAGTCACCGACGACAAAAAAAACTGAAAATTCGTTTAACCTGTATACCAAGTTTCGTCTAGATCAGATGAGAAATGCGACCTGTAGAGGAGAACAAAGATACGGACAGACATCCAGACATACGAAAGCAGTTTTGCCCAAGCTGAAACGGAGCCGCTTCACTCGCGTTTCGCGCTCGCTCGTTCAATTATGTATCTTTTGCAAATATCTGTATCATTCCAGTAAAGTAACAGCGTAAGTCACTTTCACTGGAACTAAGCTAAGGTCAAAAGTGAAGTAAATGCTACACTTAACTACTTGTTGCTGACCTACAGGCGCTGCAAAAGTGCAATGCAAACGCGTGCGATTTAAATACAAAATTAACCAACTTTAACAGTTGCGAAATTTTAATTATAAATGGGTAACAACATGGAGCTATTAAGCTAGGTACTAGATTACATTTTGTTTTTACAAGTAAAGTCACTTGTGATGATATCTGTAGCCAGCTATCCATGTGCAAAATTTCTTCCAAATTTGTTTAGTTTATAATTTTGGCATGAAAATCAGAAAAAAAAACGTGGCAGTTTTTATTAGTCGACAGTAGTTTAGAATACACGGTCGAAGGTAATGTAGATTCACAATCCGATGTAGTATTTTTTTGTCTGTAGAAAATATTCGTCCTTGGCGCTTACTTAGATACCTATAATGTTATCTTTCAAAACTATGACCATACAGACGTAGTATATATGACACTATTTCGGATATTAATCAAACTCAAACGCGTCACGCTTGTCCACAACTACTGCAGTTCCACCCAGAACTATGTACTACAAAATCTTGCGCGGCATTGTTCTGTGTTCACCCGGAGTCATTTAATTTAAACCAATTTAAAAAAAATAAGGTTCTGAAGTTGATGTGCAGGTAGGTATGTAATGTTTTTGAAAATGCGTGATATTCATGTAATATGTTAGTTTATATGGGTGTCTAAGCATATGTTATGTATCAAATTTCATGTACGAATGTATGTTATATTGTAAAAAATGCGTAATATATATATGTATATGTTAGTCTATATGAGTACCTGAACAAATATACAAAATTTTGCAAATGTATGTATTGATGTGTGTATGTATGTTTGTCCAACGTATTTTTCGGAAACCACAAGTCTGATTGCAATAATTATTTTTGTAGCAGTTTCAGTATCTTTCAAATTAGGGAACAGTTTAAGTTTCATCAGAATGGATTCAGTAGTTTAAAGGATATGGACTGTTTTTTTATTAGCGCACTGAATATGTAAGTACTTAGTTTATTAGGCCTACTTTAACGAAACTAAAAAGAGATAAAAACAAAGCAATATAAAAAAAAGACTCCAAGTCGTATAAAACTTAAATGAAATAAATAACTCATATCTTCGTAACTAGGTCTATGGCAGGTAAGTGGCTACTTTTCGGTTTGAGCGTAGCACAGACCTCAACAAATTTGAGTTATATCTTTCTTTTAAGTTTTATACGATTTCAAGTTTTTTACCCCGACCGTCATTCAAATTTTTCGTTTAGAAAATTTATTAGATTTGAAGTTGGTTAATTTTTTATTTAAATTCGTTTTTATTGTGTCTCATGCCCAGTAGTGTCGCTGGAAACATTGCTTGGCGGTTGAATATCTGACAAAGGTGTGGTACTTTCCAGGTGGACTCTTGCAGAAGAAGTCTACCACTATCTCTAAGCTCCAACTTTAATTCGATCAGCAAACTGTACGTTGTTTCTTTAATAACATAAAATATTAAAACGTACGTTCATTATTTTGAATAACATGAGTGCGTATCTAATAGTTCTTTAAATTAACCATTCTTTTAATTAGATGAAAGCTGAAAGTAGGTTGTGGTACGGTAGGTATCACTATTTCATGAAATTATGTTTCGGTTGTGACAGTTTTTTTTAAGTAGGCAAATATACAATACAATACAAATACACTTTATTGCACACCAAAAAATAATATAAATAAGGATATAAATTATAAATTAAGGAGTACAATTGGCGGTCTTATCGCTAAAGAGCGATCACTTCCAGACAACCTTAGTATGGAGAGAATTAAAGATTAAATATCTTTCAGTCGGTAGCGCAATAATATAGTAAATTAACATACATACTTATTACAATATAAGAATACATATTTAATGAAATAATACATTACTTATATAACTATACACTATTAGTATACTGTTTTAATAAGTAAAAATTAAACTTTTTATATATAACCCCCTCCTCAGTTATAGCTAAGAACCATCTTGATCATATCAGCTTTCAAACAGAAAAAACCGCATCATAATCGGTCCACTGGTTTGGCAGCTATGATACCACAGACAGACACACACAGATACACACCCTAAACTTACAACACCCTACTTTTTTCACCTCGACGGTTAAAAATATATAGGCTCAATGATTTTGAACTTTGTAACAAGCGCATTATTTGCGATAACATTGTCATCACTTTGAACTACATAATACTTGCTACAATATACGATACATGTTACTCACAAAGCAAATATTTTGCAACACTCATAGTAGGTATTGTTTTGTTTATAATTATTGAACAGGCTGTCGGGCTATGCATATGGATGCAACGGCTCAACCGCGACGAGCGAGAAAAACAATAGCTTGTTAACTAGATAATAACTCTTATTGTGAACCAATTTGCTGGCGTGGCAAAAACAATGACCTATTTTCCTTGAATTTAATTAAATACTTGGTATGAAATAAAAGATGGACGTTTCTTACATGTAGTGGCAAACGAAGGACACACCGAGGCTAGGTGGAGCCAAAACAGAATCTGAATTGGAAGAGCTAAGCCGGGCTTTTGTAAGATACTAAACCACCATGAAGTTACTGGGAAATGAGCCTTAACGACCAATGTCTCAGGGTGACGAACACAGTGCAGTGACGCGCAAGACTTTGCAACCACGGTGGCACTGCATTGGCAGGCGGGACACTTACCATCAGGCGAAATCCCTGCTCGACTCGTCATTCGACGGAATAAAAAATAAGTGGCGTTCGGTCAGATAGGCTTTCGACGGCTTAATTCATGGATCTAGTAGCTTTTGTCGAGTGTTTAGTAACGGATCTGCTCAGCGCTTTTTGTTTTGTTGTGCCAGCAATGGAAGAGTGCAGGTTGGTGAGGGTC
This sequence comes from Alsophila aescularia, assembly GCA_946251855.1. NCBI lineage: Eukaryota > Metazoa > Arthropoda > Insecta > Lepidoptera > Geometridae > Alsophila > Alsophila aescularia. The sequence goes on from OX276385.1 coordinate 13,955,476, forward strand.
ATAAAGAATATACTAGATAACAAAGTTTATGCTCAGTTTAACAGCGAGTTGCAGTTGGAATTGGAACTAACTAATAAATATAAAATAAATAAATAAATAAATAAATAAATATAAATATATTCGGGACATTTCCACACCAATTATCTAGCCCCAAACTAGGATACCCTGTGCTATGGGTACTAGATAACGGATAAACATACATAGATAAGAATATTACATCCATGACTCGGAAACAAATATTTCTGCTCATCACACAAATGATTGCACCTTGCAGGATTTGAACCCGCGACCGTTTGATTTCGTACCTAGGATCTCTAGCCACGAGACCAACCAATAATCGACTTAGTTCCAATTCCAACTGCAAAGTCGTAACAATAATAAATTCTTGGAACAAAATCTATTTCTTGTATAATTGTATAGCAATGTGTGATAGATATAGGCTGATATAAAAAAAAATGGTTCTTTGGTTTTTTGGTAACGCTCATAAAACTTCTACAGCCTTATTACAACTAACGAAAGTACCTGGTTTAGTCCATGGACCAAACATAAATCTTATTACAAAATGAAGTTTATCGCTGATTAGAGTAACATCTATGGTACTAGATATAATCCTCCGATGACCCTAGTTTAACTATGGTGTTAACTCACATAACGTCAATACTCACCCCATTTTAGAAGCTTTTATTCAACTTCACTTGTATGTATGTATCTATGTTTTCTTGCAATTCATATTTTACTATAGACAATCTTTAGTATCAGCTGGTCCTCGATTAGTCGAAGATTTGTAATAAGGTCAAGTTTTAATCCATTAGTACCGTAACAAACACGGATTTTTTAGCTCTGGTATAATCCAGGACTAAAATCGTTTTTTGTAATAAGATGGCTAAAGTTGAAAAGTAAAGTCACCCTTTCTATCAACATCATCAGCCTGCCGGTTACGTTTCCGATGTTTAAGATACAGACCTCACTATTTGTATACTCTTCGCAGGCCTCAACATAAGGGTATGTCAAAATCTATGAGCCATCACTTTCCTGCTCATCAGTGCAGATTTGTGGAAGTGACATATCTTTGAATCTAAAGAAAATCATATTTTCTCACGATGTTTTCTCCTATTTCTAACGCTTATGCTTTACGAGTCGTTATGTCGTTATCTTTAAACAGATGTTCTCTTACGAACATATTATGTCCTTGGCCCGATCGGCCCATTGTTGAATGCGCATAGTGTAACATTCAGACATATTCTCATGCTAAAAGCATTTCATTGTGCTTTATCAAATTATTTACGCTCCAGCTGTTATTTTTACATTGAGATTGTCTGGCTGATTGACCTGTTGCTTTGATTTGAATACGTCGATTAAATATCCGAAAAGTGGGACAGTTGGCGACTGAGTCAATCACAATTGAAAACATGCTAGTGGTCGATGCTGCAGTTGTCATGAAATTAAATCACAATGTTACTAATTACTTTTGAATTTGATGGCACAAGCCAAGGCATCAAATCAAGGCAAAAATATCGGGCAGGTATAAAATTTGCTTTCAAGATTTAAGATATTTATTCTATAACAACTAACGTAATTGACCGAGCGAGCGCGAAGCCCGAGCAAAGCGTATCTGTTTCAGCTTGGGCAAAAGTTCTTTCGTATGCCCGGATGTCTGTCCGGATTTCCGGCTGTTCTCCTCTACAGGTCGCATTTCTCAACCGATCTAGACGAAACTTGGTATACAGGTTAAGCGAATTTTTAGATTTTTTTTAGACGTCGGGGATTTTCTTCCTCCAAAAAACAGTATAAAAGGGGCTACTGAATATCGTCGCCATAATAAATCCGGTTTCGATGGTTCTTTTTTCATTTGAAAGGTAGTACATTAAGTTAGTCTCATAAAAATTTGGTGAAGATCTGATCTGATGAGGATCTTTTAGATGCTCACTTTTAGATTTCTACCAGTGGAATCAGCCCTTTACCTACTAGGTAGGGATTGATAGAGCACCTTGGTTATTAATGTTAGTTGTATAATAAGGTAACTAGAAGGCGCTACTGTGCACCGCTAGATTGTTTGCAATAAAGTTTGTACGCGAGATTTCTACATCTCACAGAGCCACTAGTACTATAATTAGTTAAGCTTTGTCTGGCTAGTTTTGTTTTTCGATGGGAGATTTGCATTTTATTGGAATCTAGGAGTCTGCTCAATGACCAATCCTAGACTCCAATTTGTCTATCTCTGTACCAAACTTCTATCTTCCATCCGTAACGGCATTAGGTATTGAGTAACATACATCAAAACTTTCGCATTTGTAATATTAGCGTGATACGTGGAGTGTGAACGTCAAAAAATATTTATCTATGACGTAAAACTTTTCAAAAGTACAGGCTATTGTGCACCTGTATGATTGTTGAGTATTATTTCAGTAATAAAATCGCAAACACTCCACTTCCGTATAATAACTTCCTAAAAAAATGTACAGATTCGATAATTATTCCATTGCAGTAAACATAAAACCACTGTGCAGTTACACAATGTTCACTAAAATTGTAATTTGACAGTCACTTGTTTCAAATTACTATTTCGTAACAGCAATTTCTTGAATCCGTCGTGATTTTTGCAACTTTACAGTTTGGGTGTATGAAGTCGAGCAGGAACGTAAATTGTGGTTAATTGTTAGGTTGGTTTTTATTAGTTTTTTAAGTTACCACACTTCACACTAATATTCTCTTACGAAGTCACCTTATGGGTCAGGCTTAATAACAGGTTCATCCTTTATTCATCCTTTATCATTCCAAGGGTGCTGAAAGAACCAGCAAAGGGAGTTCAGGAAACAGGTATCAGCATGCACCCGTGTATGTAAGTGCCAAGCGTGGTGATTATATCAAAATACCTTATAATACTTATGTCCTCGTTTATATTCACCAATTTCATCAGTGGATGCGGCCTCAGGTTGATGTGATGATGTCTTTTAATATAAACAACCCTTGTCTGTTTTTTACCTATTCACGGCCGGCTGGACCGATCTTGATGAAATTTGACAATCGAAATAGTGTGCTATGATTATTTAACCACTTTTTATTAAGTCACTTTTATGTATGTCTGTCTGTCGTTCCGGGTGGAATGTTGCAACTCAAATTTCGAGCACTTCCCGATTAGCTATCCGGCTGAAACTTTCAGGGCAGCTCACAACACAATGACAATGCATTCTAAAAAAAATGCACTATAAATTTTAAAAAAAACGTGGTTTTTACATTAGTTTTTAGTTTTTATCTATGTACCTAAGTTACCCAAGTACAAATTTTTATGGTGACTTTAACTGAAATACTTATTTTAATAGTATCTTGTATTTTGTATTCCAGATACTCTGTCTAAGGTATCTTGTACATCTCTGTATTTATGACTGACGACCCTTCACTTTTCCTGATGATTAGGTCTCGCTCGACTTGAAGAGATGTTAATTGTAGCCTATAGATGGGTATACCACGCTATTCACCCCGCAAATAACAGTTAAAGTCACGAATGGTCAGTTGAGTGAAAATCGACGCGAAGAAGTAAAATTACGAAACCGATTCAATAATTATTTCACTGTGGTACCATTTGCAAAGCGACCTCAACTAAATTCGTCTGCTAATCGAATACGGACTACTAATCGGGACTGGGCTGGACATGTAAGTCTCATGTCCAACGAGCTTCCGGCCAATATAACAACCCAATGGAGATGGCGGGACGACCTAGATTCCAATATGAAAGACTGGACTGGTGTCGCACAAAATTGTGAAATGTGAAGAGGAGGCCTTTGCTCTGCAATCGGACGATCAAATATAATAATAATTACAGCTCATCGACCTAACGGCTCTAGGTCACGCAACGCAATTTTATTACTAAAAAACCTTCAATACTTCAGCAGCAGACAAACCAACATATAAATTTAATACTTATAATAATAGACACGCAGAACATTGACCGTTGCGAGAGGCGCACCGCGTGGGACACTGAACTCACAACCCTCTTTGGCAACCTCATCGACTCTTATTTTCTAAGTCACAAAGGTCAGTTTCGATTGCCAGATTGATCAAATAAAATTGTAGACACGACAATGGTAGACAAGTCGCACGTTGAATCACGCCGTTTAAGTAAACTAGTGCAGTGTAACTGTGTTGGGAGTTTTGTAGAAAAACTTGCGGGTCGATGTCTTTTGTAACATCCATTTTGTAACTAAAAGTAACTTGTCAGTAGGTATTGGTATAATGCAAATTAATAAAAAAAAAGACTTATTAAAGCCAGGCTCAGTAAATTATACACTGTTGGAATGTGCTTATTAATGTGCCTTTAATTTGATACCCATATTGTAAATATCGAAGTTTTTTTTCGAGTTGAAGATCATACTGACGTCATATAGAATGTTTTCAAAAATAATATAGGCTATGTAACTCGGGGGGATGTAAAAATTCTAACGATACCCCATACGTCTAAATCTGTTCAGGCATTTAAAAGTTATGGTGGAATAAAGAAACTCACATACTTGCATACAAACATACATACATGAACCCTGAAAACATTACACTCCTTTTTTGGGCAGTTAGTTAAAAAAAACTATTAAGTATGTATATTTTATTAAACTTTATTTTTATAAAAGTAATACATACCACATATATCCCTATAATAATTCTAATATATGGACGTAAATATCATCATCATCATCATCATCATTGGCAGCTCAATCCACCCACGGCAGGGCTAAGCCTCTTCCTTCTTACGCCAATCATATCTGTCTTGAGCTAATCCGTGCCAGGTCTTTCCTATAAGCTTATAGCTTTCATCGACCATCATTGCACTGGTCTTCCACGGCTGAGCTTTCCACTTAACTACTCCACCTGCCATCACCACATATTGCCAAGTATGTGATATACAAACATCCGAAATACATAAACACTTATTTTTCAATTTAAATATTTATCACATATAACTTATTAATCTCACGGTAGGTAGGTAGGTACGTAATCTCAAACTGACTGATTCGTCATCCATCAATGGCACCGCTTACGTAAAAGTGAAAATACATCTCGAATAACTTCACATAACTCTGTCAATAAAGTAAGAGTTATTCATACGAGTTATAATCATTAAAACAACACTGTTATGGGAAGATATTGATGAATATGTGGGTGGGCTTTATATTCTTATAATATAGTGACTATAGTATGTTATAAAAATAAATATGTTTAAGTCTATACTTATAATAAAGGAATACGAACGAAAAATTATGTACAAAGAAAATAATTTAAAAAGAATGTTCTAGTGTACTTGAAATAAGATACAGAACAAGTTTTTTTTTTAAATCATGTCGTGCTGTTTGTTTGTCCGTATGTTTGTTCGCACATCACTTAAAAACTACTGGACCGATTGCTATGCGATTTTCACTGTTGGATAGCTTAGGGTTTGACTTAAGAACTGAGGTACTTGGTATCTCAATCTGATGAGTAGAAGCCAAACAATCCATAAAAAAAAATTGACGGCGAAAGGTAGTTTGATCAAATGTTGGTATATTGGTGTTTTAGGTCTTGGAATATTACACAGAGTACTTTTAACCAAGAGAAGTGACCACGCGTGCGAAGTCACGGGTACAGCTAGTCATCATTAATAATAGTAAATCAGTAGCTAGGCATTCAATAAATGTTTAATTCACGAAAACGGTTTAAGTTTTGAAATGCCCAGTGCCAAATTTTCATACAAAAGACTTCAACGCGTTCGTGCATGGTTCGTGTTTCTTAGTTTTTGGTGGATTTTTCTACAAAATTAGAAAATAATCATATTTTTTAATATACTTTTAGGAAGGATAAGTGCTATTGGCCTCTAGCAGCCTCTACAGCTTCGTCGAACGGGGGCGGGCGCTAGAGCACTCCGCCGCAATGCGTGATGCAGAAACGAACCTCGGCTTGGATGGTCGCCTTGATTACGGGGATCGGACGAATAAAATAATCAATCTAAATTAAATTATTAATAAAGAAAAACTCAAACCCGAAATACTGAGAATTCGAACATCATTTCAAACAGATAAGACTCTGGATTAAAATCTGGACATCTTCAAATGAATAAAGTTTCGAGCATAGAACCACTAGGGCTAGATGCTCTATGGAATAAAGTGAACTAATTAAAAATCTATTAATTTAAAAACAAACCAACCGGAAAACATAATTTGTTTTTTACACGGGAAGATTATTGATCATTGTTATTTACAGCAACCACCAAGGGTACTTTTTGCACAAATTACGTAAGCACAGCGCGATGAGCTCATGTATAATAAGACTGATAACTTATTTATGAAGTAACAATATGTGTAGGTACTGATATTATGAATGAATTAATATAAAACCAAACCGATACAAACTTTGGTCAACCAAACTGACCGATATAGCTCTAACGATAAGCAAGCTAAAGTGGCAGTGGGCTGATCATATTTCCCGAAGAAACGATAACCGTTGGGGTAGACGAGTTTTCGAGTGGAGACCACGTTTAGGCAAACGTAGTGTAGGGCGCTGTGGCCAGGTGGAGTGACGACCTGCGGAAAGCGGCTGGAAGAAAATGGATGAGGAGAGCTGAAACTCAGCTCAGTGGCGTGCATTAAGAGAGGCCAACGTCCAGCTGTGGACAGATATAGGCTGATGATGATGATGATGGTGGTGAATATAAAACTATTTAGTTTTTTAGATAATTACGCAATAATTTGGTTTTGGAGTTTAGCAACTACTTAGATTTAGGCAACGGTCGTCGACCGTCTAGTCTTTTGGAAACTAATGGACCGTGTAAACATTGAATCGACAAATCATTTTATTTTTTTCGGATACATCTTTGTTGAATTACCTAATCGCGCGTTCGACCCAGAACTTGCCAAATGTAAATTCACCATTTCCTGGGGCATCTCAGACCAGGGTACGTAGTAAGTAGGTGCCTACGTACCCTGATCGCTTATTATTAGTTCTGTGCCCAGGGAAATAAAAGTATTTTTGTCAAAAAACATAATTGAGTAACGCAACTAAATGAAACGCTTGTGACCTATGTTAGTAACAAAAAGGAAATACGTAAATGTTCACTTAGATAAGAATAAAGTTGCTTATAAAACAGTAAATATCAATAACTACGCAGTTAAAACGCAGTTAAAACTTACCGAACCAAATTCACATAAAATATATCCCGTATTATTGCCCTTAGCACCCGAGTGATTTAGTGTTGGCCACTGCTTCGCTTCCCATTAAATTTCAAAGATAGAAAATAATCCTTGGTTTAATTCATGACAAGTTACAGTCACATATTCACTAGATTTACACCTACCAATACCTTTTAATTATCTTCACGGTTACTAAGTCCCTTTTGAGCGACTATTCTTCCTCTTTCAAGCAATAGACGAATAGTATGATCAATAAAGTTATCAACTTTCATTACTAACGAACACTCTTGCACATTTATAAAAATTATTGTGGATTGTGTGAATTTCACTTAACGCTTCGTGTTAACATCAACTATCACATTTTAACAGCCAACAGTTTTATCGCAAAAGCGATCATTAACAACAATATTTCAGCTTGATAAATCTTTACGTCTGCTAGAATAGTTTTATTGCAAGAACGCAGTGTTTGTACGTCAAAATAAATCATCATGCAAAAACCTTGTTTATGTTGATGACTGCGAGCATTTGAAGTGCGAATAGTGATCGAGATGCTATAATAATATAACAAATAACCAAGTTTTAAACGAAGTTGGTTGTTTGTACGAAGGTTATAAATCTTCTGCCAATTTATGGATGTCTTCAAATAGAACACAGTTATATATTTAAATCACATTAGCAAAGGATCATCATACCCCAAGAGATCGTCTCGTACTACTTTCCCTTACACATAACCTATTTGAAGACATAGTTATATATTTAAACGGGACTTAATCGCGCTGAAAACTTGGGGTATGATGATCCTTTGCTAATGTGATGAAACTACTAATGATTGTAGACTTTTGGATAAGTGTAGTCCCCAGCCGCAATAAGCAAAGTTAATTTGTAAAATTATTTGAAGAGCTTTTAATGTGCTTGGTTTTTTGTTAATAAAAAATAATAAATGCAATGCCATCTGTATGTTTAGAAGGTTTAGGTTCTTAGGTTTTAGGTGAGACACTGTGAGATAGATAATTTTTTCGGTTATATCTTTATCGTGGTTAAGATATAACCACATATACATATACAATATCGGGTCCATAGAAGGGTAGTTACCACGGTCGATGTAGTTTATTGAAACGTGCTAGTCAAAAATGCTTTATTATTTTACTATAGGTACATCTTTGCGCGAATAAACCCGATGTGTCTAAATCATGATTTAATAAATTACTAGACTCATAACGGCAAAAATATTGTGTAATTGAGTTGTGACATATATAAGGTACATGTGTCAGTTAGCAGTTGTAAGATTAATGTAGAAGGCAGTTGCAAATAGAGGCATTTTCCCATATAAAAATAGCCAATATTAAAATAACCGATGTCTTCCCCATGCCACCGCGCCCCGGCCACATTCCTGCCACCAGGCAGTTAAAAGAAAACGTTATACGGAGAGCAGTTGCATCAGTGGCCACATTTCTAACAGGTTACACCACGACTTGTTCCTTAATGCACGTAACCACGACCACGATTGTAATACTGCTCGGGTAACTGCATATTTTATAGCTAATTTAAAGACGTGGTCGTTGGAAACTAGAGGTTCTGTTGTTGGGCCTAATATTGGATACTATTCAGATAAACATATTTTGTAAGAATGGGCTATGGCCACATAGATTTTGAAAATAAATTTACTTGGTTAAAATCATACAACATTAGTGCATTTTTTAGTTTTCAGTTCTATATATTTGTATCTGAAAATTTGTAAAAAGGGCTCGGAATTATTTTAAATTTCGGGCAAGCTTATCTCTTTCAGGGACCTAGTAACTTTGACAATAATATAGTTATTAAAAAAAACAATATTATTTGAGGAATCATAGCATAGATATAGCGTTATTAACCTATGGCACAGAATATCAACATAGGCAATTCTTGATCCTCAGCTGCTGTTGTCAGACACAGAAAATACCATCGCCCTCCTCACTAGCGCGTCAAAGGTAACTTAGTCCGATATATTAGCATAGGCAAAATAAAACACTGAATTCTATCTTGTGTAACGGAGAAGCTTCGTTATATGCTCAAGCTACTTTAGTTCATCATCATGCAATGCTCAACCATCACCGGTTAATTGATATTGATATTGTCTTGAACATATCATGTGACCAGACACCAGTTTTTTTGTAGGAAGTACCACACCTTTGCCAGGTATTCAACCGTCAAGCTGTAGTGTGTAATCATTTTAATGTTTCAGTTTGAAGGGCAATATTTCCAGCGAAATATCTGGTCACTGAGACTTAAAAATCAATGTCTCAGGGTGACGAGCGCAGAGATTTTGAAAACCAAGTTCTCGATGGCACCGTTTTTTTTTAGCCAGCGTATTCACTTAGACCTGGCTAAAATTGCTGCCAGAATGTAATCTACAAACGAACCTCTGGCAGCACTGTACTTTTACTATGAATAAAAGTTAGTTAACTTTAATTTACACGTTAGATTAATCAACCAATCCTACCAAGAAATTTCTAAAACTCTGGTTTACTAACAATCCAGTTTATTACCAAAATTCCGAGTTGCATTTGAAAATTCCACAATGTTATCACCAAGTCCACCCGCGATGTTTTGTAAACATCTGTTATCCGTAAACCGCTACCTATGGCAGGTAGAAAGGATGTTTGTATAGATTAGATATTTCCTTGTTAACTTTTACTACTTTGTTACCTGCGAAAGTGATATATGAGTGGTGCTGACTCATCGTTTACAGATGTTACGCGTGGGGATACCTCGGTTAGATTACACACTTACTTTCTTTTAAAAAGTGATTGTTTTATAGGTATTCAACTACTTAATATTACTTACAGAGCGTAACTTGATACCAAAAGGTAAATAAAAATAAATTAAAAAAAACCTCTTCTGTCCTGCCAAAAAAGAACTTATGCCAATAAATTATATACTGTTGGAATGTGCTCGTCAAGGCCTTCAATTTAGCACCCATATTGTATAATTCGGTTTTTTCTCCTTTCAAAATGGCGCCATATTTCCGCAACATAGAACTAAAAAAAAACTCAAAGTGATGTCAGGATTCTAACGATACCCCATACATCCAAATGTGTTCAGGCATTCAAAAGTTCTGGTGGAATAAAGAAAATCACATACATACATACATTCATGAACCCTGACATGACACTCCTTTTTTGAGATAAAATTATTAGGTACTTTATTTGGACAGATAAAACAACAACAATTTCTTACACAAAATTGTCCAACCATTTCGTCTATAGTATTATTCTGTTTAACGCAAGGAGGTTGAATTACGGTTACTATTTCGTGAATTATTAGCATAGAGCATTTCCTACGTCAATGATTATTAGATGTTCTGTGATTTCGTTTCCATGGCAACGTTCCATATACAAAGACCCGTATCTCCTTCTTAGTTTGTGATCTTACGTAGTATTTATATACTCTTTGGTTTATAAATACTACTAAGTAGTAGAGTTTTTTTACAAAATGTAATACCTCGGGTTTGATTATTGCAATTTTCGAAGGGAACTCTAATTTTTTGTAAAATAAAATGCTGCTACTGTTACTCGCTTATAATTTAGCTTTCTTTATGTGGAAGAATTTTTGGAATCGGGTCTGTATTTTTTGTGTTTATCCATTACAATCAAACAAACAGACAATCAAATCTTTCCTCTTTATATTATTAGTGTAGATTAGTGCCGATTATAGTCGTGGCGACCTCGGCTTACAATAAGACCCCTCCCAATACTCCCGTAGATGTCGTAAGAGGCGACTAAGGGAATACACACCGGAAGATGGGCAGCAGCGTCTTACGAGCACATATTTGTAACACTGCGGTCACCAATCCGCCTGCCAAGCGTGGTGACTATGGCAAACCCCCCCTTTTTGGGGGATGCCTATGTTCAGCAGTGGACTCCTAAAGGCTGACACGATGATGATGATTATACATTAGTAACGTTTTTTAGGCATTTCGCTCGTGGATCGAATCTCCAATGTCGAAATAAAGCGTAGGACAAGTAGCCATAGGGAAACGGATCACGAAGCTGAAGTGGGGATTGTCAGGGCATTTGTCGAGACGAGAAGATGGCAGACGGACGAGGGCAGTGACGGAATGGAGCCAAGAGATGGTCGGAGATTACGAGGCAGACCACCTGCTCAATTGTCAGACGACGTCATCAAGGTGTCAGGAAGGCATGGATCGGCTTGCACATGAGGAGGCCTATCAGTGGGTTGATGTAGGCTGATATAGATAGATAGCTAGATAAAAATAGGTATCTGTCTGTTCGTTAAAACCTGCAACGATTGCGATACGATTTTCACCGTTGGATAGCTTAGGTTTTGACTTAAATCTCAATCCGATAAGTAGGAGCCAAGCAATTTAATAAAGAAACTTTTAATTGACCGAGCGAGCGCGAAGTGCGATTCTCGTGAAATTTTGTGAGCAGGTTCGATAATTGTTTTTTTTAGTCGATACGGTTTTTTGAAATTTTTCAAAATTTCGTAGTTATGGGGCCCATATAACTATTTATAAAAGTGTGGTACTAAGTTTAGTTTGGCCGGTGTAGTAAAGTCCTCAATTTATATGAATTTTAAATGGTAAATTTGTGAGCCAACACTGAACAATCTCATTTATGGGGGAGCTCCATATTCAGCAGTGGACTTCTTCGGGATGATGGTGTGATGTGACATGAAGAATCTCATAGAGAACAGTTCCAAAAAAACGACGATCATGATTTTGACTGAAGCACATTATAAACAGACTCAAGACCACCGCAGTACTATTATTTACGCTGAGACCACGCTTGCCCTTATGCTATATCTATTTACAAAGGCACCATTTTATTACGACCGTGTAAATTACATACAAGGTGAGCAAGTAGATGAAGGACATGAACTCTAGCTAAGTACCGACCTTTTGATTTCACAATGTCTTAGCAGGCCACTAATATTTAACAATATGTTTAATTAGAACCCTTGTTTAATACCAATGAGTACGATATGCTTCAGCGCACAGATATCATGAGAGAAAATGAGCAAAAAAAGCAACATTACTCCGAATGGCCAGTTTTTGTTTCAGAAACAAGGCGCGGTATTTGATGATTAATCGGAGGATCCTTCGAATAATTATCTGTATAAATTACAACACATCGGAATGGCTATTTTCAAAGAAATTTTCATATTAAATTTATTTCAATAACGTTATATTACGCCACTAAGCTATAGGAACTTATTCTGAGAGGAAGATGAAGATAGGTAAGTAGTTATGTACAAGAATATTGTAATTATCTGATCGCTGATACATAGACCTCTTCCAATGGCTATAAGTGTAATAATTCTTTTTCATTTTTTAATAGAATAGTGCATTAAATTTTGGTGATGATAATGATACGACTGCGCAGCTATTTAATAACAATTAGCTTGTACTTGGTGTCATCTTAAAAATCCATTATTGTTGGAACTAAATTGGCAACCGCATTTTCTGCTGCGCGTCTTACGTTGTTGCACAACCATTCTCACCTCCACCGTTGATGTCAGTAAGTACCTATTTAATTACCTTCTGAGGACAAAGATTATCAAACAGCTACTTTGTCACGTAAACGAAATCGACGGAGAAACTTCAACCGCAAAGTATCTACCGATGACGTCGCAAATTTTACGTAGAGGTAAATGGTTTTAGGATAACCACAAAAACAAACAAACCGGAACAATACATGTACCTACATATTTATATAATTTTAACGTTAGGTACTCTTGGACTCACCTCGGGTGGAGCAGCGAATTTCAAGTTGGCGAGAGAGCCGTGCGACCGACTCCTGTGTTCCTGCCTGATGCTGTAGGAGAAAGCGCGTTCGTTGAGGTGCCCCTTCTTCCTGTAGATGCCGCCGGCGTCCTCCACGGCCTCCAAGCCGGTCATGCTCTGAGCCGCCTTCATCGCCGGCGGGGGCGGCGGCTTCGAGCGGCGAGGGTCTACCGTCGCGTACTGTATGCGCCCTCGGCCCGGCGGAGGGCCCGGGGGAAAAGGGCCCTGAGCCATCGCAACCGGGACCCGTCCCCTGTGCCCTAACGTAGCGTGCCGCGCGTGCGGCAGCGTGGCCGCGGGGCCGTGCATCAGCACCATGGGGTGCGCCCCGTGCGCCGCCGCCCACGCAGGCGGCGCCCGCCCCAGTGACCTCCCGTTCATCATGGGCGCCGGACCCGCGTACAGCTCGTCCGCCGACGCAGAGGACTTCTTTTTACTCTTCTTCGTAGTTCCCTTCTTTTTGGGCTCTTCTGGCGGAGGAGGCGGTGGCGGCACGGAGGAGGGTCGCGTGATCTGCCGGGGGCGCGGCGCTCGCGCCGGATGCGGAATGTCATCGCTGGCGTCGTCGTGCTCTATCTCTCCCACCCACACTTTGTGGTTCTCGTCTCCGTCGTAGACTTCGAGCTCTTCATCGGCGTCCGCGGCGAGCTGCGGCGGCGCTCGCTCGGCCTCCAGGCGCTTCGCATAAGAACTGTCGGCGTACGCGTGGAAGCAGCATCGGACTAGCGCGTTAGCCGCCGCCTCTCGCCGGCAGATGAAGGAGTGACACTCCAGGACTTTGATGCCCTGCGTGCGGCGCAGGACGGCCGCGAACAGCGGCGGGCGGCGCGGTGCCGGCGCGCGGGCGAAGGGCGAGTCCAGCGGCAGGAACCGCGGCGCGCCCTCCACCGTCACCCGGCGCACGGCCGCGCAGTAGTGCAGGCTCGATATGGGAAAGAACCGCGCGACCCGCGAGCCGCTCTCGTCAACGTTCTCCAGCAAGATCCCGTTGGACCAGACCGATAGCCACGAGTCTATACCTCCGGAGGTCGCTCCCTTTTCCGGATACAGCTCGCGCAGCGGCTCCTGAATGCCTTGCAGGCCGTCCTTGCTCTGCTGCGGCACGGCCGAGCCCAGGTACAACACGCGGCACCGACATATCGGCGTCGACTCCATTTCGTCACTGCACTATCACAACATGACACTGAATCTATTGAAAACACTAATTGTTGCGCCGACAGCGATTCGAGGACCGAGTACGTGCGATTGCCGCGAGACGGGCGCGGATCTGAGGTGAGCGGAATTCAAGATGGCCGGCGGTGAGGGCGCGGGCGGCGCGGGGCGGTCGGAGCGGCTTTACCTGCGCATACGCACCTGTGAAGACACCTCTGCGAACTCGTACGGGTAGGTAGATGGGTAGTGCCGATGAACCGGCATTGTGTCAAACGAATCGTCGCGAATTCGGCCGCATTTCTCCCATCGCCGCGTCACCACATCACGACGTGACGGAATGTCACACTTTTGTCTTGCTGCAGTGAAATCTGAAGGTCGATTGACCGTTGGGAGACTATTTTCTTTTCCTATACTCGGAGCAGCCAATCGTCTAGTAAACATTGCGACGGACGGCTAATCGAGACCTTAGCATTCCAACATTTGTAAGCGAATATTGCAATTGCTGTTTTGAAATCTAAGATCATCATTCAAAAAATTAAATGTTATGTGTGACCTCAACGCGGCTTGGTATTTTGAACAATGCCATTTTTTACATCACCTTACACCTAACTCATTAGACCGCATTCCTTTGTATCGTTAGGTATCATTTAATTTGATTTACGGCTGGGCGCACAGATTATGAGAAGGATAAAATTATGGTACAATAAAACTAGTAGACGGTAATGTTTGTGCAAGTTATGGACTCAAATAAACGAATCTCATTTTAACGACAAAATAACACTCTTTGCCCGTAGTACGGTTCAGTTGTCTGGTCAACAGGACTACGGAAAAAAAACATGGTTATACAACCAAAAAGTTATAGACCAGTGTTACAGTTTGAACAATAAATATTTTACATAGTCCGGTTATATAAAAAAAAACGCTTTAAGCGATAAGACCGCCCATTACTCTATTTAAGTTAAATGTTTATTTTTGTGTATGATTTATTTCGTGTGCAATAAAGCGTTTATCTACCTATCTATATATTTTTAAATTGTTTGTAATTCCAAAGGAGATTTCAAATTACAGATTTTTCTAAAGATTTTTTTATAAAGTCGAGATACTCAATAAATAATTGTATAATTTTTGCCACAATTACTCCAATGCATGAACTAAAACTAACCTAAAAAATCTAATGAATGCCGGAAAAACGAATGTAAACTTATAACATTATCAAACTTATAAGTAACATTACTAACACTATCTTATACTTAACATTATCTTACTTAATATTTTCTGGATGATAGATAGATAGATAGATAACTCTTTATTGTACACGAAAAAATTACATATACAAATGAGCTAAATCTGAGATAGTTACCTGACAATAAGTTGAACAAAAAGGTCAAACCAACGAAAAGTTTAAACTGTTTTCGTGGTCCGGTCAACCGGACTACGAAAAAAAAAACTTCCGTAGTCCGGTTAACTGTACTATGGAAAAAAAAACGTAGTGCTCTTGACCGGACAAGTGAACTATACAAAGAAAACAAAAACGGGCAAAGAGTGCAAAAAAACTTACCTCACATAATTATTGCTATTATTTATTGTATTCTATAGTAAACTATTTTTATGCAAGTAGTTCAGTCCTATATCCATAACTTAGTGTAGGTACATACATACAAATGGCAATATCCGAATCGCGCATTTGGCGAATAGCTCCAATAGGCAAAACGCGCCATTTGTTAAAACCACAGAGGGTCAAAACAATCTTTGACGAAACGCGCGTATTCCATTAATATGAACCCTCTAGATATTATTTCTGTTATCAAGCCGTTAATAATAATTAAGTGCCTTAAGAATACAGGTTTTGTTTGTTAAAATATTAAACAATGAAAGATATTATTTTTAAAACTCTTTTATTTAAACGTAATATTTACAAGTCCATAGTTCACCAATCGTTACTTCATACGCTCATTCACACGACAAGAAATATGAAAATTTGTTTTGTCTTACAATTTAGCAACAAGCATCTTATATTGTGTAAATTATCTACTGCAAGTAGTACTTTAGTCGTGAAAGAGTGACTACTTCGGGGTTTTCTTACCAACTCCCATATAAACAGTTTCGTTTTCATTTAAAAAACAGAAGTTGAATGAAAATAAAAGGCCTCTAACCTTTGTTGAATACCTAAAAGCCCGCCATTTTGAAAAAAAAACGTGATATCTCAGCCGCTGATCAAACCTTAATAAATCTATAGAGGACTTTAATACAAACAAAAAATAACAAATACAGTCGGGTATAGTAACTAAACGTTGGCATGATCAGACTAGTCTTGTCCACTGCTGGACGTAGGCCTCTCCTAATGCACGCCACTGAGCTTCGTCTTCAGCTCTCCTCATACATTTTCATCCAGCCGCTGTTCGCAGGTGGTCATTCCACCTGGCCACAGGGCGTCCTACGTTTGCCTAAACGTGGTCTCCAATCGAGAACTCGTCTACCCCAACGGTTATCGGTTCTTCGGGAAATGTAGCCACTTTAGCTTGATTATCCTTAGAACTATGTCAGTTAGTTTGGTTCTCCGTCGGATATCTTCAGTACGAATCTTGTCTTTCAGAGAAACTTCAAGCATAGTTCTCTCCATAGCTCGCTGAGCGACCTTACATTTATGAACTAGTCTGACCGTGAGTATCCACGTTTCGGCTCCGTAGGTCATGACTGGTAGGACGTGGTAGGATTATTTGTCTTCATTATCAACACTTGATCTACTAAATAATTATGGCTTCAGTCTTCATTTTCGACAATGCCAATATTTGTCAAATTTTGGCATTTGGAGTGTTAGGGCATGATTCCCAAGTATCCTAATGTCGCTTTTCTGAGAAATCGAAGCTACAAGATACCATAATATGAAGTACATCAAAACCTATATCTACTATCTTTGAGCTCCAACTTTGGTATACAAGTGTTTTAACATGTTTTTTTTGTATTAATCTTTGAACAGGGGCCGCGGCTCTTTTCAAAATGGCTGATGCTAGAACCCTTTTGTAAATAGCCTGGGCATTGCCAGATAGATGATTAAAGTTGTTGGTTTATGTTTTTTTAGCTAGTTATTTCCATATTAAATTTCAAATTTCAAAACAATAATTAATTGTAAACATCGATATAGCAGTTATATCTACGAGGGGCATTCAATGTATTCTCGGTATATATCAACAAAGTTTGGTTTCGCTCTGACTTTTGGTTGTTTGAATGAAAACGAAACTACGTTTGTATGAAAGGATGAACTTCCGCGACCCTACGCACCCTTACCAGAAGGACAGAAAGACAAACAGACACGCGAATTTACAATATAAAAGGATTTGATCACTTCGCTAATTGAAAAAGCAAAAAATGTTAACATAAATTCAATACATATTAGTAAGATTTTTCACTAATTCAATTGACAAAGTAATCGTATCATAAAATAATAATCCTTATCTAATGTAATTCTTACCCGAACACATTGTATTGTAACTTAAAAACTGTATGAAAATGCTTAAGTTCAAATATTTAACATGAAACTTCAAAATACAGACGTCAGTAAATTTATGGCAGCATGATAAAGCGACATATTTTTTCCAAGTGCATTTGGAAAAAATATGTCGCTTTTATTTCCCGTTTTTCCATGGAAATGCTACAGTTCCGCGGGATAACAAGTACATGATCTACACTGGGGCGGCAAAGAAAGCGGATCGGTTATAAAAAATGCGATAACTTTAAAAATAATTGAGCAATCCTTTTAAATTATTGTTTATTTCGTTACAAATATACATAGGAAGAAGTAAAACCTTTTTATTTATTTTTGGTGATTGTATTAAAAAATAAACGGTTTTTATAATTTAGCATCGGCTCAGAAATCTGGTGGAAAGCTTGTCAACAGCTGTATCAATAGCTTGTGGTGGCGATACAAAATACTAAAGTCATTTTTACTTAATCTACTTTTATTCAAAATAAATTCATCATCTTGAACTTTTATGACTGTTATTTAAGCACTACAAATTTGTCTATAATACAGTGTTTATTTCATAAAGCTAGTTGTAATATTTTGGAAGTTATTTAGGTGTTTGTTACCGCCCCGCTTTCTTTGCCGCCCAGTGTATTTCCAAGTGTTTGTCCATTGTTTGTAAAGAAAATAATTATGTATTTGTATTACCGACGGGATTAGAACCCGCGCCATACATATATGACGCGGCATATTATGATCTTAGCCATTCAACATCATCAGCATTATCAGCCCGCATCATTCCACTGCTGGACATAGGACTGGATATAGGCTTGGGATAGACATATATCATAGGCTGGACATATGCCTATCCCAAACCACGACAATGCACCCGATGTTCGGCTCTTCTTTTCCAACCACCGCCAGCCATCTTGCGTATGTCGTCGATCCACCTAGCCGGAGGGCGTCCTACATTACGTTTGTCAATACGCAGTCTCCACTAAAGAACGCGCCTACCCCAAAGGTTATCGGTCCTTCGGCAAATATGACCAGCCCACTGCCACTTCAGCCTGCTAATCCTTAGCCAATTATCGCCCATGATAACATTTTTCCTATTTTAAGCAGGCATTACTGCGAAAATCATAATACAATAGAAATTATTGCTATGATTTTTTATCTAATTTTCTGGGAAACATGTGAGGGATTCCTTGATGCTTTATCATTAAATTATATATAATTTACGAACATAGAAAAAACTTGACTAATAAAATGGTTGCTAACCAACTTTAATTCGATATAGATCCTAAATGGTCATTCGAAATGAAAATTGATAACAGCAACCTAAAGATGATTTTCAAATACCTATTCAATGATACCACTCTTAACACAGTACATCGACTTTTATTTATTTATTATTCACAATATGGCGTCTGGTTTTGCCATGTTGAATTTTGATTACTATGATGTCTTTAGTAGCACTCGCAAGATTGACGTAAGAATCGTAAAAAATCGATCCACGCATTTGGTCTATATAGTGCCACAATAAAACTGACATACCATACACAGGCTGACAAACATAAGTAATACCTCCGCTAAGTCGGGTAAAACTGAATGAAAAGTGCTAGAGCGACACCTCTATCATGTACACTCGTACGTACATACGTACATTGGCGATAAATCGTATAGAAACATTTGAGAAATAAAAGAAGTGCTATTGTCATACAAAATGACGAAATCAAAAAAAATATGTACTTTTAGTCATTTTTCCAAAGACATTTTGAGCGACATGGCAAATCTTCTTCCTTTGTCTGTATACTAGCTGTGCCCGCAGCTTTGCCACCGTGAAAAATTCTCTGGGTTAATAGTAGCATGACCAAAAGTACCCATATTGTACCAAACACTAAATTTCGTTCAGCCGTCAGATAGTTTGTTATCGATTGCTTGGCTTCTAATCATCGGATTTAGATACCCAGTATCCCAATTCTTAGCCCGAGCTATCCAACTATGAAAACTGCATCGCAATCAGTCCAGTAGTTTTTATGTGACGCGCGAACAAACAGACACTATTTAAAAAATAGTTTTATTCTTATTCAGTACCTTATTTTAAGTCCCCTAGGCCATTTTTTTTAATTATGTCCTTCATTCAGACTTTTTCTTACTTATTGCTTTATTTGAAGTATATATGTCGTGGCGATATCGTAAAATTGATAATTTCATGAAATGGTCGGCCACATCATGGAAAAAAATATTTCATGAAATTATCGGTGACATCATGAAATTGTTTGGCCAGATCAATGAATGATTAGCGTTTGACGATAAGAACACCTAAACGCACGGCTACTTCATGATATGGTCAAATATTAATGATCATATCGTAAAATTTATAAGTTATCCACCGCTAAAGGCACGGAAGCCCGACTTGGCCGTGATAGTTTAGAAGCCTTCCTCTCTTTTTTTTTATCCTTGAAAACCTATCTGTTTGAACACCTTTGGTATATGAAAACCCTACATTTATGATATGGCCAAACGTGGATTGAAATATCATTAAACTTTGATGTTTCAACGATATGGTGAGTTTTAGCTGGCCATTTCATGAAATTATCGACCATTTCATTAAATGTTATATTTTACGATATCACCACGACGTATACGACGTATTTATGCAGAGGACTTCAATAATAAACAAAGACGACTGACAGTCGCGCTTTTCTCCTTTATAGCGGGCCTCAGGCACGTCACGGGTCATCAAAAAAGTTTCGAATGATGTATATTCGTACATCATCATCATCAACATCCACACGGGTGAACCTCGAAGGGGGTTGGAGGAACTAGTTATCTATACTTATAAAAAAGCAGTAAGTACCAAAAAAACTGTACAATGAAGATAATAAAAAAAAATGATCTAAAAATGGGCTACTGAAAAGTTTTTTTTTTAGTCCTTTCTTTCTCTTTTTCTGTATGTTTGTTCATGCATCACGGCAAAACTACTGGACCGATTGCGATGCGGTTTTCACTGTTGGATAGCTTAGGGTTTGACTTAAAAACTGGAGTACTTGGTATTTTAATCCGATGATTAGTTGCCGAGCAATCGATAAAACAATATTTGACGGCTGAACGAACTTTGAAGAAATGTAGTATATTGTACTTTATAGGTACTTTTAGTCCTGGAATAACACGTATGGGCTACTTTTAAATGAAATAACCACGCGGGCAAAACCGCGGGCACAGCTGGTATATAATATCATTGGTTAGCTAAAATTCTGCGGTGGTCCCATACTATTTAGCGAACTTTGCCGCCGGTCTCCAAAGACACATTCCGAATAGTCTCTCTAACAATGGAACACATATCTACAGCTTTGGGAGAGTTCATAGTATTTAGTACTTGGAAGCTTTAACAGTAGGCTCGTCTGCATTTTTGTTTTTCGGTGCTTTCCGCTTCGAGATTATGTTTTGGATCTGAAACAAAAAGTTCGCGTTAGCATTTAGGTTAGGACACATTTGAGACATCACAAGCAAATCTGTCTGTGAGACTGGTAGTGGCTCAGCGAGTCACAAGTCAAAGTATTTTATTGTAAATACGCAAAATAATAGCATTTGTACAAGTCAAAATTAACTTGTCATGAACAAGGAGAAATACATAATCCATACAAATATATAAAAGTGAAACATTGTCTGTTTGTTTGTTTGGGGAACTATCACGCGATAACGGCTGGACGGATTTTGATGAAATTTGGAATGGAGATAGCTTATAGCCTGGAATAAACCATAGGATACTTTTTATCCCGGAAAATTGAAAGTTTTCACGGGAAATTTGTAAAATGTTGATTACTCGCTGTAAGGAATGGTTGCCTTGGAAACGAAATAAAAAGTCTGTAAAAAAACATCAAGAGTATTGGTGCTATACCTACTTTTGCATTGGTTTTTAATATCCTAGAAGAACATAGGATGCTTTTTTTCGCGATAAACAGAAGTCCGCGCGGACGAAATAGCGAGCGGGAAAGCTAGTATAAATAGATCAAATCAATAAAATTTAGGTAAACTAAGTATTGTTTGAGTTTGAAAAGGAAATTTCCCTTTCATGTGCCAACAGAGTTTAATCTCACACTGGAAAAGGAAATACCCGTCTGACTACCTGTGCTTCGGAAATACGCCCGTTAGAGAAGAGAGCACCAAGAAACTCTACGGAAATGTAATTTTTTCCATACTTGTTAATTCTATATAATTATTTCAAACGTCAGAAATTATAATAAAACATATTTAATGTACAAATATATATGCCCGTGGTTTCTCTAAATTAATGGATCGAATCCGAAAAGAGGTGATCAGGCAGAGAACAAGTCACCAACATAAATCAAAGAATTAGCAAACTGGAGTGGCAATGGGCTGGCCATTCATGTAGAAGAACCGATGGGGTAGACGAGTTCTTGAGTGGAGACCAAGTGTAGGTAAACGTAGTGTAGGACGCCCTCCGGCCAGATGGTGCGATGACTAGCTGGCAGCAAAAAGGCAAAGGGAAAAATACGATTAATTGCGTTTAGTTTGTATAATTCATTAAAAATCAAAATTCCATTAAAAAGTCTCACAAAAACTCGAAAATGGCTTGACCGATTTGTTTTTTGTTTGTTTTGTCCGCGTCAATAAGAAAAGGAAAAAAAAGGAAGCTTTAGAAAAATAAACATTAGGAAATATTGTATATCATTGAACACACGGGTGAAGCCGCGAGACGCAGCTATATGTAGGCATAAAACCATAATCATAAATACAAAGTAACATTTCGCCATTTGCCTAAAACACTGGTCAGTCTGCTCGACGTCACTACTTACTAATTCGCGCTTGTTTTATTCCTGTGTGGCAAGCGTTTTCGTACATATTTGCGAAACAATGACGTCATACGATCGCCTTGACAGCTATGGTCGTTTTGGCATTATTCAATTTAACAACTGTCAAAAGTGCAAATTAATAATGATTTTCGTTTGACTTCTTCTTAAATAATGTTTTATTTGCTAAAATAGAGGCTAATCGATTAGCATAGGTGCCCACTTATGCTAATTGATTAACACGTCAATTGTTAATTAACGAAGTAATCAAAATGCTTAACGGATTAACTTTTAAGTTAACTCAAAAAATGTTAACGCTCTTGTTAGCTTACGTTAACTTTACCTCGGGTTTCTGAAACGTTTGTTAACTTTGACAACAGATGAATTCTAATGCTGCCGTCTGGCTTTCAACAAATGACAAAGACAGCAATATACTTAATCTCTTGTCAAAGTTAACAAACGTTTAAGAAACCCCCGAGGTTAATCCGTTACTTTGATTGTTTATTGACATGTTGTCATTATTAACTACGCGCCACGCGGGCACACCGGCGCGGCGCTGTTGCTTTAAAGAGCAAAAAAAAAACAAGAAAAAAACTTTGTCTTCGAGTTGTGAGCTACCCTGAAAATTTCAGCTGGATAGCTAATCGGGAAGTGTTCGAAATTTGAGATGCAAGATTCCAGGACAGACAGAAATACATACATACTTACATACAAGTGAAGTTAAATAAAAGCATTTAATAATACAGCTTGCTCTGTGCCAGTGAATACGTCAAAGTTATTATAACCTGACTTTTTAGCGTTTGCGCCATTTGCGCTAAAATAAATACCCTTTTTCTTCCATAATAGTAAGTAAAGTAAGGTTGAGGAAGGTTTAACGATAGAACTTAGGTGTATAATTTAACTAGCTTTCCCGCCCAAACTTCGTCCGCGCGCACTACTGTTTATCGCGAAAAGACATCCTATGTTCTTCTACGATGATAAAAACCAACGCAAAAGTAGGTATAGCACAAATGCTCTTGATATTTTTTGACATTCTTGTTATATCGTTTCCATGGCAACCGTTCCGTACAGCAAGTAATCAACATTTTCCAGTTTTCCCGTGGAAACTTACCATTTTATTCCAGGGTATAAGCTATCTCCATTCCAAATTTCATCAAAATCCGTCCAGCCGTTATCGCGTTAAAACTCTCCAAACAAACAGACAACGTTTCACTTTTACATATTGATATGTATTCTATTTTTGAGTGGCCTAACACCCTGTATAAGTACATAGATACCATACCTGTTGCCACTCCCGGTCCAACTCGGCCTTCTCGTTCTTGTCTTTGGTCTTCCTCGTCTTGCGCCCGTCCTGCGTCTTCACGCCGTACTGGAAGGCAGCCTTCGGGAGCGCCTCCTTGCTGCTCATGTAGGCGGAATATTCCTCTTGGGTGTCAAAGTCCCAGCGACCTGCAGAGAACGACACTTGGTAATGGTCTTGGTGATGCCAACTACCGAGGAGTGGAAGTCCTTGCCGGAGTTTGCATTACCCTATATTTATATCCTGGGATAAGATATTTTTTATTGATAAGACATGAGGTGATGTACAATTAACAGTAAATGCTACTGAAAACATTCCATCTCGTTATAAGCCGATATAAATATCTGCCTTGTGGGTTTATGTCATTTAAGCAAAGTCAAATAATTTATTGTAAACTAGCTGTCCCCGCGGCTTCGCCCGCTTGATCAAAATTCATGGGTTTATTTTTTTACGCGATACCCTAATTATTTTTCAAAAATAAAAGTAGTTTATGTTACTCCTTATAACATCAACTATCTGCCAGTGAAACTCCCGTCAAAATCGGTCCAGCCGTTTTGGAGATTAGCGAGACAGACAGACACAAAATTGTTTTTTTTTTTTTGTTATATGTACCGTTTATACTTTCATAAGCATTTAGTAAAAAACTGTTGTTTTGACATTACAAACAGACACTTCAATTACATTTATTTGTATGGATAGGCAAAATATAAGCACTTTTTGCAAGTAAAAACTTATCATCTCATGAACAATGAGAAGAACAAATTATTTTAAATAGATAATATAAATAAAATTAGATAAGCTAAGTAGGCTATGCTTTGAGCTTGAAAGGGAAATTTCCCTTTCAAGCAATGTATGAGTGAAATCTCTCACAGGAAAATAAAATACCCTTCTGACTGTACCGGTGCTTCGGAAATACGCCCGTTAGAGAAGAGAGCACCAAGAAACTCCACGGTGATGTCATTTTCGCCATTGTTGACAATTCTTTACATATTTTTTAAAGTCAGAAATTATTATTCATACTTCTAGCGGTCTAGCGTGGTTTCATAGAAGCCATTTGTATTTTTATTTTTTTGATAATCTGGGTCGTCTCTTGTCAGGATAAGAATTATAATTTCCGACTTTAAAAAATATGTAAAAGAATTGTCAACAATGGCGAAAATGACATCACCGTGGAGTTTCTTGGTGCTCTCTTCTCTAACGGGCGTATTTCCAAACGTTCACGGGTATAACGTTTGTACCAGCCATCCCCCCCAACCATTTTAGAAAGGGGAGTGAGCCGATACACAGAGCCGCCGCAAGTTAGCAACATAATCTTAAAAAACTAGTTTTTATGAACCCTTACTTTCTAAGTACATTGTACCAAAAGTAATAAGACATCGCCTCCACCGTCCACGTGCGCTTGAGAGTGGCGTGAGCCGGGTCAATGTCTTATTATACCACGAAGTCACTTTTGGGATCAATGAACTAAGAAACTGGATATTTACTATGGATACATATTTTTTCTTATGTTTATATTTTTTGTGTTTGGACGGCGCGGGAGCGGAGTCAATGGCCAGCAGTGGGACATTATAGCCTAAGAAAAAATATGTTTGATTTATAGTATATATTTTTTTTGTATTATTTAATGTAATTTTATGCCTCCGCTCGTCTGTAGATTTCAATAGAATAGACCTTTTCATTTCCAATTTGGCCACGATTAACCGCCATTCTTAATTCAAATGTATGAAACAAGTGTGGGAGTTTGGCAAACGTAGTGTAGCCCTGGCTGGGTGGAGTGACAACCTGCGAAAACCTGCTGGAAGAGAATGGATGAGGGGAGCTGAAGACCAAGCTCAGTGGCGTGCATTAGAAGAGCCCTACGTCCAGCAGTAGATATAGGCTTAGGATGGAAGGGAGTTTTCAAAGAAACTAATACATTTACGTACCGGATATATGTTAATTATATAAATTACACAAAAATAATGCATTACACTTTTTTATTTTCGCGTACATAGTAAATATAATCTATCAATTTTACATATTATTTATGTGTAATTTAAATAATTTAAAATAATTAACAGATTTTCTCCTTATCTAATTACTACAAAAAAAAACTTTGCGGGACACCTGGCAGACGTGAAAACATAAAAAAAACCTCGAGCAAAGTTTTGCACTGCTCGCTCTCATTGGTCAACTTTGAATCAGTATCTATACTTACTTTTCGGTTTAATACCATAAGTCTGTTTGGCGCGGCGGGACACCGTTCGGCCGCCGTTCCATAGTACCAGAGTACAATTCCCAATTGGGAATGTATACATTTTGTATATTAAACAAATATATGATGGCTTATAACTTGAATATGGCTGAGCTGAGGCGCAAAGAGCCGACGTGCCACGAGCGGCGCGCCAAGACTCGGCCCCGTACCGCGCCATTAGATGTTTACACATCAAAAATATTACAATCATCAAAAATATCAGCTATTACAATAGATTTCCATTTCGTAAATGTATTACTTTCTTTGCGAAACGCCTACACTGCTCGAAACATTTGAATTCAACATGGCGGTGACGCATGCGCACGATCAAACAAAGGCAACCCTCACCGATAGGCCCCTTCTTGTTCCCCGCGTCCATCTTGGTGTAGTCCACCTCATCATCCGAGTCGTCTATGGCGTCGTCCATCTCCCGGAGGCCGGGGTAGCACTCGGCGTACCCCTCGGGCTCCGCCGCTAGCTTGGACAGCAGCATGGCCGAGCGCTTGTCACGGTCCTCCGCCGGCGCGTTCGGGCGCCGCGGCAGCGGACCGGGACCTGCAGCATCAAATACATCGTCAAAGTAAGACAAATAAAATAATTAAATTAAAAAATGTTTACGGTTTTGTATGTAGGGGAGACCTGTACAAAACCGTATACCAGGGTAGAACGGTACAGCATGTTCTTGCCAATAATTCAAAATTTCGCGTGCAAACTGTCTTCAACGGCGTCCACCAATAGAAGCTGTATGCCCAAAAACACGTCATGTCGCTGCAAGGACGCGCGTTCTAAATTGATTAATTTTTTTCGAGGTTTTCAATCTTATTTTTGTTAAAACTTGAGCAACAGTAATAAAGTTTAAGTGTACAGTGAGTGAGTCTCCAATTATCTATATTAAAGTGTATGTATTTGCTCTGGCTATGAATCGGAGGAGTTGGATAATGTCGTGTAGGGGATGTGTTGGTACATGTTAGTTTCCGGGGCGATATTGTACACAGGTTTTGACCATCTGTCACGTGTGTTTTCAAATTAATGATCTACATCCAAATACCCTTAGCTATACGGTTTTGCCCTGGTCTCCCATATTAAAAGCTAAAAATAAAATAAAAACGTGGGGCGAGTCCAATTTCTATTACTCAGGTTACGTTACGATACACGATTTTATTTTTAACCCCCGAACAAAGAGACGAGTGTGTATCATTGTATGTGTGTGCTGTGTCTGTTTGTGCGTGTGCGTGTGCGTGTGCATGTGTGCGTGTGCGTGTGCGTGTGCGTGTGCGTGTGCGTGTGCATGTGTGCGTGTGCGTGTGCATGTGCGTGTGTGCGCGCGCGTGTGTGTGTGTGTGTGTGTGTGTGTGTGCATGCATGTGTGAGTCTGTCTGTGGCATCGTAGCTCCCAAGCGAATGGACCGATTCCGATGCGTTTTTTTTATTTGAAAGCTGCTGTGCTCGAGATGGTTCTTTGCTATATGGGGATTTTCATGGTGTACTACTAGTTAAGCCCTTTTATTTGGAAAAAGCAATGAAACAGAGATAAAAATCTCAAAAACATATATGTTACGTTTCACATTTATCAGGTTTGTGGTTGACCCAACATATTTATGGGAAAAACCCTTAAATATTGGAGACTGGTCTTAACTTGCATCAGTGCTAGGAATGGACCGGTGCGCACCGGCACGCAGTTCCGTCTAGTGAATCACCTTTCCGTTTCGTAATAGATATCCTCATAGCGTTCCCGTAAACTTCAATTTTCACTCTTGCTTTCCTCGCACTTTTAACCATATGAATGTGCATTACTAAGTAACGGAATTATGATTTACTAGCTGATGCCCGCGGCTTCGCACGCGTATTCATTTCTCTAGGTTAAAAGTACTATATGTGCTATACCAGGACCTAAAAACCAATATCAACATTTGATCAAATTCCTTTTGCCGTCAAAATGATTTTCATCGATTGCTCGGCATCTATTCATCGGATTGAGATAGTACCCCAGTTTAGAAGTCAAGCCGTAGTCCAAAACCGCATCGCAATTGGTCCAGTAGTTTTTACGTGATGCGACAACAAACATACAGACAAACAGAGAAACAAACAGACACGATTTTTAAAAATGTTATATTCTTATTGATTAGCTTATTTTAAGTATCCTAGACCAATCTGTTTTAATAATATTCTTTGTACAGACTTTTTCGTACTTATTGCTTTATAAGTATAGATAGATAGACACCTCAACATTTACGTTAAGAGTTGGGAGCGCTGGACGTACTATTGTGCACCTCGGCGCCTCATAATTTCCTTGAATGAATTGAATATGTTTGAACTGAACATTTTATTTTTACCTTCTATCTCCTCCTTGTCGGCCTCCGGCGGCTTGTCGAAATACCCGGTCCGCGGGCGGTCGTCGCGGCGCTCGGAGCGGCGCTCGCCCGGCACGTAGTCGCCGATGTTGTCGTATATAGACTCCTCGTTCCGACCCTTTTCCGACTGCTTGTCCTGTCAGAAAAGAATAACGTTTTATAATTTTTAATACTACTCTGATAAGTACACGATGGTGTTAACTTTGATTTAATAAAGATTTTGCATTTTAGACGAAGACGCGATATAAGCCGCACCAGTTTAAATACATAAGTATGTGTTGTTTGTGATTCTGCTCGGGCGAATTAGCTATGCTTGCACACATTTTGTAATGGTAGGCATCTTACGCTAGAGTCCGCCTGGGGAATTGCCACACTTTGTCAGATATTCAACAACCAAGCAGGAGCGTGTAAACATTTCTGTGTTTCGGTTTGAAGGGCAATGTTTGCAGCGAAATTACTGGGCAATGAGACTTAACAACCAATGTCTCGGGGTGTCGAGCGCAGTGCAGTGATGAGCAAGATTTTGCAACCAAAGTTCTGGGTGGCACTGCAACCGTATGGGCAGGCGTGACGCTTACCATCAGGCGAGCGGCCAGCCCTTATCGTCACTCAAAATAATAAAAAAAAACAAATAATAGGTTTTTATTTTAATAATTTCGGATTTTAAATAATAAAACTTAATTAAATTTATTAAACACAAATTAGAAAGTAATATCTGTGCCCGTAGTGTTTCTTTATATGTGAAATCATCTAATCATCTAATGGCTCTGTACGGGGATAACGCCGACTGTTGGCGTGGCGATGGATCGGTTCCGCGACGCGAGCGCTCGTGGCTCGACGGCTCTTTCCACCTCAGCCCGGCCATATTCAAGTTATAAGCCATCACATATTTTTTATGTGCAAAATGTAAACACTTCAGTTGGGAATTGAACACCGGAACTAAATATCGCCAGTCGAACGATGTCCCGTCGCGCGTCGCTTCACCCAGACTTATGGTATAAGGCCGAAAAGTTAGTATCCACTACCTTGCTACGCGTGCGCACGCGCAGTATGCGCGTGGTCGTGCGCGTGATAGCTTTTCGCGCGCGAGCAAGGTAGTAGGTATAGATCAGATGAAGGGTTGCTGGTTCACAGTTGACCAATGAGAGCGCTCGGTGCAAAACGGTTGTTCGTTGTTTTTATGTTTACCCATCTGCTAGGCGTCCCGCGATGGCATTTTTTCCGAAGGTTCCGTACAAAATAATAGTTTTTTTTTTGTAATTACAAATGTACGGTATTGGGATTTTTCCCGTTACTTGTGCTATATGACATTGCATGTTGCCAAATTTCATGATTCTAGGTCAAGTAACCCTATAGGTGTTGATTTCCTTGCGAGTGTCAAAATACGTGGCATAATCGACCGTATCTTTTTGATTGCGTTGACTTATAAGTTTGTTTTTTTCACAGTTCCAAGGGATTGAAGACTTGAGTATTTGACATTAATTTCAACTTGATACCTCCCAGGCGTTCCTGAGAAAAAGGGTCTTGACTGACAGACAGACAGACGGACAACGAAGTGATACTATAAGGGTTCCTTTTTTCTTATGAGGTAAGGATCCCTAGAAATGACCAAAATCTAACGAGAGAGCATCAAAATGAAGGTCTCTAAAATACCAAAAATACAATACACACGCCCTTACACCCCCTCTCCCATACAATTTTGTAAAACAAAATTAGTTTTTAGTTTATTTTAATTTTTGGTTTTTGTATTCAAAACTTTATAGATAGATAGATTAATTCTTTATTGCACACACCACAAACTAAATCAACAAAAAATAAAGGAACAATAGCAGAAGAAGTGTCACAATGGGCGGCCTTATCGCTAAAAGCGATCTCTTCCAGGCAACCTTTGAATGGAGAGGATTTGTTATAGTTGTGAGGGACGGGGTGCATTATGATATAAAAATACTACTTAGTGGGAAATAGTAAATCAAATTCGTTTCAAATACGTTTTTACGTTTGTTCAAAGTCGTTACGTTTATAGTTTAGTTGCAATAATGTAGCAGCTTAAATTTAATTTATTTCTATATAAGGAGACCTTTAATTGGATGTTAAACACACCTTTATATATGATTATTGTACCTAATAAAATTGCTGTTGGTCTTCAATAAATAAATAAATATAATTCTGATAAATGTAAACTAAAAATTTCGAAATAATATTAAACTAATATAAAAAATAACGAAAAACCCGACTGCAAACAAAACTAAAGTGGGCTAAATAAGCTTTAGATTATTGTTTTCGAAATATAAGATGCAGTCGGAGGCATGAGGAGTAGCTCGCCAGGTTCTAGCTGAATGCATGACACCTCCGACTGCATCTTATATTTCAAATATAAGATGCAGTCGGAGGCATGAGGAGTAGCTCGCCAGGTTCTAGCTGAATGCATGACGCCTCCGACTGCATCTTATATTTCAAATATAAGATGCAGTCGGAGGCATGAGGAGTAGCTCGCCAGGTTCTAGCTGAATGCATGACGCCTCCGACTGCATCTTATATTTCAAAATCAATAATCTGAAGCTTGTTCGCCACTTTTTAGTTTTGTTCGCAGTCTTTTTTTTTTAAATATGTTTTAGTCGACAGTTGTACCTTGGCCTTCTTGAGCTTCCGATGCCGTCCATGCCGCAGGTACGAGAAGATCTGCGCCAGCTTGTCGAGCACCACATCGTTGGCGCTGGACGTAGAGCTGCGCTCGTCCAGCTCGGGCACGTCCGCCTTGCTGCGGGTCAGCGTCGTCGGGATGTCGCTGTCGATGGTCCCCTCGTCGTCCAACTCCACCACGTACGCCATCCGGCCCGGCCCGAATAACTCGTTGCGGGTCACTTTCTTACTCCTAGAATTTAAACAAACAACAAACATGATTAAAAATCTTCTCTTTTTTATGCATTTTTTTTATTGCATTTTCATCGAGTTGTGAGGTACCCTGAAAGTTTCAGCCGGATAGAACCAAACGGAGAACCAAAGTAACCGACATAGCTCTTAGGATATGCAAGATAAAGTACCAGTGGGCTGGTCACAATTCCAGAAGAACCGATAACCGTTTGGATAAAAGAGTTCTCGAGTGGAGACCACGTTTACGCAAACGTAGTGTAGGACGCCCTGTGGCCAAATAGAGTGACGACTTGCGAAAAGCGGCTGACAGAAAATGAATGAGGAGAGCTGAAGACCGAGTCAGTGGCGTGCAATAGGAGAGGCCTATACCCAGCAGTGGACAGATATATAGGCTGATGATGATGATGATGGGTGACTCGCATGCACCCTCAGGGCATTGATCATCATTTAGTGGGAGCATGCAGTGTATGTTTTTTTTCAAATCAGCTGCCGTTACTCATGCAGCGTCTTTTGTGTGTGTATCCGTGTCTGCCTGTGGCATCGTAGCTCCCAAACGAATGGACCGATTTTGATGCGTTTTTTTTCTGTTTGAAAGCTGATGTGATCGAGACGGTGCTTAGCTATAATAGGGGGTGGGGGTCAGGGGTTTTTTTTGTGCATATATTATAATAAGATTGTTGGCGTCATGTTCCTATGCCTTTGCATCTCTTCATCTTCGTCACTGCTGGGATACAGGTTTTATCTCAGAGAAAGAATTGGCCATAATCCAACATCTTGCATTCAATAAATGGCTGGTCGATTTTACCATCCACACCAATATAATATAAAAGTGAAACGTTGTCTGTTTGTTTATTTCTTTGGGGAGCTTTCACGCCAAAACGGCTGGTCCTATTTTGATGAAACTTTGTAAAAAGGTGTACAATATAAAGACCAAGATAGAATACTTTTATCCCGGAAACAGGTAAGTTGTCTTGGAAAAACTGGAAAATGACGATTACTCACTGTAAGAAACGGTATGACATGTTGCGTGGAAACGAAATAATAACAAGTCTGTCAAAAAGCATCAAGAGAGTTGGTGCCGTACTGTTACATTGGTTTGAACATAGGAAGTTTTTTTCGCGATAAACTGTACTCCCGCTGACGAAGACGCGGGCGAAAGCTAGCGTTCATTAAAATGGAGGTGCTAGAACATCTACATCACCATCATCGGCTTATATTCGTCCACTGCTGGACGTAGGCCTCTCCTAGTGAACGCCACTGAGCCCGATCTTCGGCTCTCCTCATCCAGACGTTTTCACAAGTCGTCACCTCACCTGCCGGCGGGTTCGACAACTCGTTTATCTCAACCGTACTCGGTTCTTCGATGGATGTGACCATCCCATTGCAATTTCAACTTGTTAATTCTGTTAGCTAACTTCGCAGGGAGTGCCTAGACCAAGAATGTTTTAAAAAAGACGGATTCCACACCGCCAAATCACCCAAGAAATGCCGATCCGTTCGTGCACACAAGCCTCACGCACACACTTACTCCATGTTAGGACGATCGGCCGCAAAATCGCAGAAAGACCTTATTAGTCGTGTTCATTCTGTCAAGTTCTCACGAAAAATAACAAACAATGCAGCTTTTGTAATGAAATGGTGTATTAACTATAAAACACCACAAATTATCCAGTCACGCACACATAAGCTGCCGCCATTTGCTATGCTTCACTCGTTTGTTTGGCGGTGTGGATTCCTTATTTTTTAAACCTTCTTGGCCTGGACTTGCAATATCTTAATTATTATTCTAAAAGGCCGAGCGAAATGAGTTTTACAACCAAATTGAACCAATCGGCGTTTGTATGTATGTATATAAATGTATGTCCGACGATAACTTTCGTACCATTGGTCTGACCTTCATGAAGTTTTGCAGATAGGTTCATAATAACAGGTTTATTAAGTTTGTAAATCACTCGAGGTGTTGAAATATCAGGGTGGATAAAAATACAAGTGAGATTATAACCAGTTCTCTAGGTGCAGGTCCTCTCTCACTCCATTATTTATTTCCATCCAAAAGTTGACTGGCAGAGATCGCTTTTAGAGATCCGCCCGTTGTACTTTAGCTATAAGATTGTTCCTATTTGCTGATATTTTTGGTAAACTGGTGCATCTATCTATCTATCCTGGGCTTGAATTCTGTATGACCACTCACGCCAATACCACGTGAATTCCACGCCAATTCACCGCTGCCTGCGTGGAATCACGAACAAATTTGACACAGGCGGCGTGGAATTGGCGTCTTAAAATTAGAGAATTAGGCCCCAGGTCGAGGGGGCAGTCACAAATAATAAGGCTTAGTTTATATATTCCAAACTATTGTTTGTCTAACAAAATGTAAAAAAACGGTACATTGTGTTCAAGGTGAACAGCTATAGTGCGTGCAATATAACTGCATTTGGGGAGTGGGAGCGCAAACATCTGGTAACCTGGAAAGTTAGTAAATCTGGAAGTTACAACTTTAAACAACTTAATTTTGATTTCGCAAACGCTCTATGATTGACAGCAGGCTTCGTGACGTAATTTTTGCGTCACTTCCTGAAAACAGAATCTATTTTACTAGAGTAACTCTTGGCAAGGTGCATGTGACGTTACTCTGTCGCGCTGGTAACCCTTGGCAACCAAAGAGTAAACAAATACTACGTAATTGGCAACTTGCATGTGACGTCACTCTGTCGCGTTGCTCTGTTTACACCGGACCGGATGCGACCGGAGGCGCGTGCGCATGCGTCGCGGCGCCTGTTTGTGGCTCCGCCGGTACGCACACATACATCCAAACATGCTCCGACGGCTCAAGCGGTTAGTTTACTCAATGCTCAATGCCTTGATTGCTCAGGTGCCCAGTGTTGTCATTTTTTATATGAAATTTAATTTGTTTATGAATATTTGTATTAATTTTAGGTGATTTTACTATATTGAGTTGTTGTGCGCCTTGGCGTTGCCGTAAGCACAACAAGCATTTGCTTATAAATAAATAAATGACCGCCGCCATGACAGAAACAGTGTTTTGGCGGAAGTATTTTTTTATCAATCTTTATGATTTATTTTTACTGAAAATATATCAGTATACGAGTAAATAAAATAAGAATGTGTGTGTTAGGTACTCGTAATAACTAAGCAATTGATTTTCTAGAATGAATCAATAATAGCCTATTGTGTTTTACTTTCCTTTTTACCCGACTACAGCAAAGCAAGGGAAGGGTAATGAGTTTAACAGTCTGTATGTGTGTAAATTACGGAGGTTGCAGCTGGAGGATGCAAAGAAACCCAAATGTGCTATAACTAGGTTAATTAATATATTTAAACTACATGTTAAGTCTAACCTAAAATAATATGTACTTGCGGCCCAATGCTAGGTACCAAAGTGCCAAAATTAAGAGATGCGCCGCAGAGCAGCGCATGCTGCATCAGCGCCTCATGGCCTGCATTGAGGTCACTGGTTCAGTGGAAGTATAATGCAGGGTAGCACTTTACGTGGAGCTGCCCTACATAACATGTATGTATATATGTGTGTATGTATCTATGTATGTGGTTATGTGGATGTTCCATCATAGCGTCACCCCTATTTGTTCGATTTAAGACAAGCGAGGTATCAATCGATTCTTCTTCATGTGTAGTGTGTCATAGGCTATTTTGTTACCTGACTATGCCAAGGCAAAGGTAGAGTTATGTGTTTAAACTAAAACATTGGCTGATTTTGAAAAGCAAGGCATCAATCGATTCATCTTAATTGCAAATATAGGCTATTTTTTACTTGACTGTAGTCGGGTTTTAATTTTTGAACTTATGTGTTGTTTACCATACGCTATGCTATTGGAAATAACCTAATACAGTAATGAAACATAGCTAGTAAACTTCAATTATATTAAGTTTGAGTACGGAATTAAAGATTATTTTAATTAAGCGATTAAGTGAAGTGTTATTTTGAAGGAAAACAAAAAAACAAATACGTCTTCAGCGCGTCACGAGCAGTTACCTTACACACACTCTCATTTATACATTATCAGGTCAATAGATATCAAAAAGACTTGTATCAAAGACATGATTATAAAATTAAAATCTATTTCAACTTCTTTAGTTATTTTTATTGTACCTTAAAACAAGTAATTCATTTTTTCCAAAAGTAACTTCTAATGATCTGTTGTTGCCTGAGACGCAGGGCAATTTTTAAACTCTTTAGGAACTTAGAGTTAAAAATAATGGGAAACCTTTTGTTTAAGTCACATTTAAAAGAGATATATGTCATGGCGGAAACCTGGGAAAACTGATCACCTTCACAAATGTTGTGGGAAAACAATTGTGCGGTAGATCACCAATACAAAGGTCAGATCAAAGAAGGGCAATTGTGTGCATTGCACCTAATTGATGCATGCATTGCTATGTCCATGTCCAGTAGCTAGTACCTAATGTCCCGTTTTTATTTAGATCTATGATTTCACTAATTCTTAAAGTAGTACCTTGCTTTAAACCGGACCAAACCAGTTTCCCAGTACATTTTTGGCGATACATCGCCAAATGCGACCAGGTGGTGGAGCAGTAACACAATAGCTGCTTAGTGCATGCACTACAGTTAATTAAGTCTTTTCATAAAATATAGATGCAGTAAGCTAGTTATGTATGTTCTTATGGCTAAACATTGTTTGTATGTATGGCTGAACCATGGGAGCTGCAGATAACATAGCGTCTGGGGCTGGCTCTTTCTCTTTATTGTTCTTTGTCTTTCTAAATTGAAACCCATTCTTCCGAAGTATCTTTCTGAGTGTTTCCCTTGAACCTTTGAAATTTATTTCTTCTCTTAAGATCTGCAAGAGTTTATTTATAGTAGGCACTTCTTTTTTAAACGCATAGAATTCTTGAATTTTTCTCCTAATGACTTGCAAGTCATACTCGTCTACTTCTATTCTTCCTTTGGTTCGGACACGTTTTTTAGGGGTTCTCTTCAATAATTCTGGGTCTAAGAGTCCTTGTTCTATGAGTTTTGCTTCTTTGACAATGTTCAGTACAGTTCTTTCTGACACACCTAGAAAAGAGATTGTTGTTTGTAAGGTAGGTATAAGGAAACAAACACAACTCAAAATTACAATTTAATATTAAAATTGCAATTTTCCACCAATATTATTTGATAATCTTCAGAGAAGGTAAAGAGACAAGTTTTTGAGACCAACGAAATTTGAAAAAAAGGGTTCTCAGGCAAGTTTCGGGAACAACAGCTGGGTAACCTCAAATCTTACAGTCAATAAGGCCCAATGATTTTAAATAAAGAACAGAACTGTTTTTATTATATAGTTTCATAGGTACATAATATTATACTCAAAATTATCAGTATTAAAGGGGCAGTTCGGAGGGCATGTAGTTTAACGAAACACTAGATTTATCTCAAAAAACAACTGTTATTAATTGTTGAGACCATGAAACACAAGACATCGATCAGTAAAAATGTTAGTACCGTAAATTGTCTTACCTGTGGCGGCTGCAACCCGTATATATACTTTAGATAGAGGAATTATAGGCACTTGCATCCGTTTTTCTTCATCCATAAACTCTTTTACTTTCAGTATTAAGTCACGCACTTCAGTAGTTATTATGGTTTTCGGCATTTTCGTTCGTAGTAACACAATTTACAGATCAGCCAAAATTATTTAAAAATCAACAATTTCAAATCAGCAAACAAATGTAAATACGATTGGCATCGTAGGGATCCGCAAAAAGAATCGATACCTGAGTAGTATCGATACTTTCGATTCGATACCTAGTATTTTTGTACTCGATACTTTTATTCTAGTATTTAGTAGGTATCGATACTTTGGCAATTACTCGATACTTTTGTTTCCTTACTAGATTTCGACAATCAGATTAAGGTGCAACGCATCGTTCAGCGCGCCAAATTCAAATTTTCTTGTGTTTTTTGTCAATTACAGCTCTATTGCTCATTGTGGGTATATGGTGTATTTTGCGGCAGTAAATAGGTTGTATCAATAAATTACACCAACCAAAATATCAAGGTGAAACCTTGTATAAGTACATCTGTCAATAAACCAAAAACCAAGATGATAATCAGCTTATTGACATTTGTATTTAAATAAATATTATCTAGGTGATAATTTTAACCGTAATTCTTAATAAAATCTATTTATTTTCGCAAAATCAATTTTCATGAACCCACGATGAGTAATTAAATAACAAAAAACGCAAGAAAATTTGAATTTGGCACGCTGACTGAAATATTGCACCTTAACGACAGTAGATAATTCTACTACTTCTCTTTCTTTTTCGATGGAGTGATATAGTTTTCGCAAAAACCCTACTTCAGATGAATGTTGCATGTGTGACCAGATAAGTAAAAGTAGCAATTCAGAAGTGTTCGGTTTATGTTGATTATTTAAATCGAATCATACTGCGAAATATATGAATTTAGATGTCATTAATTTATTTGGTTATGTTTAAATAACGTATCATGTAATAATTGAGTAGAAAACACTATGGGATTGTATTTTATAGAGAAATTTTATCATTATTACTAATTATTTCATGGCAATATTGACTGTTGTTGACTATGGACTTGTTGTCGTTTGATTGGTTTTATATGCAGAGTAAGTTCTGGCTCTGGTCTAGTTATTAATTGTCGTTTTTTTTGTCACTTCTTATGTCTTAAAAATATTACTCGATGCCGAGTAGTATCGATACTTTTGATTCGATACATTTATTGGTATCGATACTTTTGATTCAATACTTCGAATCGAGTAGGTATCGATACTTTTAAAAAATTGCGTATCCCTAGGCATCTGTCTGTCTGAGTTGTCTGTCAGTTTGACACTTTTTTTGACATCTGACTTTTTCAGTCCTCGGGTTCGTTTTGTAGCAAATAGCGAAAATAACTGTTAAAAAAATATGATCACATTTGGCGTTCACCTTGGACATTTGTGGTTAAAATGAGCATTCAGCCCCCTGATTTGAGCATTCAGACCTTTCGATAACGAATCGATTCGATTCGATATTGTGAACTAAAAGTGTATTGAAATGAACGATTTCTAACCGAATCCACAGAACAAATAACACTAAATCGATCGACAACTGAGTTATCGAAAGGTTCTGAATCAGGGGGCTGAACCGTTCAAGATGTATTCCTTCTAAAACGCGGTCTACACTGTTGCCAACCATCATCCCTACCAAGGTGAAGTTGATGGTTTATTTGCGACATTGTCTTGTACCATTATTTATTCTGTGACATAGTAGAGTAGATGGTAGTAGGTGGTTTGAATAAAATAATTTAAAAATAAATTTATTAAAACCATTTCTAAAAAAATTACATATAAAAAATAAAATAAAAATAAGCCACCAAGTTTCGTTTGACCTTCAACGCCCTAGGCGGCCTAGGTCAATAGGCGTTCGTTGGCGACCGCGGTCGCAAACTATGGTCAGAAGTGCAGAAGTGCGCGTTTTAAACCGTACCATTAGCGAAAGACAATACTTGTAAAGTTGTCATTGTCATGTCATTCAATTTAAGTACAGTGCAACCAACTAATCTCTGAAGTGGCAAAAAAGGAACTACAGCCGCCACTAAAGAGGTTCACATTAGAGATGCGCTAATCATGTACTGAAGCGGATCGAACATTCGCGCTCGCTTCGTTTGCGCCTTCTTCGTAATTTAGCATGTTTCGCACTCATATCGATCATAAACGTCCAACACAACAAAAGTATACTTAGGAGGCTCAAAATGTTGATTGTATGAGATTATTACAACTAGCCTGATTTTGAAAATGTATTCTAAGCTAAACTATTCCAGAGTGGCATAGGCTACACGCGATTGATACCGCAAGGAACAGCTAGTATTGTATAGTTTTGGAACCCGTTGAACCAACCCCTCCTCCTCCTCCTCCTCCTCCTCCTCCCCCCCCCCCCCCCCCCCCTCTGACTCGAAGGCACAAAAAAGAAGGTTTTCCACCCTTGTTCATGAAACTATCTAGTTCCGACAATTCAGGTGCTGTCCTTCGGTTCATGATCATGTGATTTACAAAACATAAATAAAAAGTAAGTACATCCAAGATGAATTAAGCGTGTAAAAAAAAATACAACAACAAAATATTATCTAAATGTGGATTATTATTTTTTCAAACAATTATCGGCCAAAACGCCAGTGCAAAAGTCACATTATTAATTGTTATAGTATAGCATGAAATGGTACTAGCCATGTTTTTTTTTGCTATTCAATATAATATAATTAATAATATCGACTTAACGCTTAATACTCGTACTGACCTAAGTCATGTTACTTATTTACTAAAATACCATAAGTGAGAGCTAAGAGAATAAAGAGAGAGAGAGAGAGAGAGAGAGAGAGAGAGAGAGAGAGAGAGAGAGAGATAGAGAGAGAGAGAGAGAGAGAGAGAGAGAGAGAGAGAGAGAGAGAGAGCTCGTGCTGGTCGTAAAGCATCGCCATCAGTCGTAGTCATCGTTCTAGTAGGTCGGTGCGATGTGTGCAGCCCGAAGTTCGTTACGAATATGCTTCAGTCAACATCGCGAATTGCACCGATATCGTTTCGTTCCTCACAGGGAAATCATTCCAGGAACTATTACGGTCCGGAACGAAACACCTCTAGTTCACATATTCTGTATTTTTCTGTTTTTTGATTGGTCTACTTATCGATTGACTGGAACACTCACGCTACCATTCAGTTCACAGATAAGTTGCTGGCACTTTAAGCAACTGCTCCGATAATGTTTATCTGTGTTTTGTGTGATGTATTTCCTTTTCGTTTTTATCTAAAACGACGGTTCCTGGCTATGTTTTCGGTGCAATTACTTTGGAATTATGTATCTAAGAAGGCCTAGCGTTAGCGTGGTGAACACATCATGATTATAAACTAGTAGGTCCGTAAATAACTCAAAAGCTCGGTTATATCTATTGGGTTATTCCTTTCTTGAAATCAATATATCTCTTTATTCCCAACTTCTAGCGTGAAGAAACTTTAGCACAACTGAAATATGCTTTATCCTTATTCTAAAACGTCATATCTCATGTCTGTTCATCACGAGCCCGCAACCCCTGCGGTTCACCTTTTATACGAAATGATTAAAGTTAAATTCTAACATCGGTCGAATACAAACTTTTCAAAAATACTGGCGGCTTTAACCTGTTGGTCCGATAGAGACTTGATTCTTATAAGAACAGGATCGAACGGGTTAGTTTTTTTTTTCTGAAATGCCCATTTTCTTACATTTTTTCCAAAATCTGTGATTGTAAGTCAAAATATCTCCAAAACTTAAGGAGAGTCTGTCGCTTTTCTCCAGTCCCTTGCTTTTTGGCGATATATCTACCATTGCGCAAACAGCGCGTGCGCACGCGCAGTAAGCAACTGTCTAAGAACGTTTTCCTGTAGCTACAACAGTTCAGGTAATTTCGTACATAATATATAGGAATAGCTTTTCGCAATTTCTGACATTTCTAGTACTCAAACCTCAGTCGGTCTAGTAGAGACTTGATCCTTATAAGAAACAGAATCGATTGGCATCAAAAAAAGATTTTGTGCAAAATTAACATTTTCTTGCTGACTGTAATTTTTTTCCAAACCCTGTGAATGCAGTTTTAGAATATCTCAAAAAGTTATAAATGGTCTCTTAGTCTCGTAGGAAAACACCACATCAAAATCGATCCATTCGTTAAGAAGCTACGATTCTCACTCCCAACCCCCACCCCTGCTTCGCCCCATTATAGCTAAGAACCATCTGGTTTTTTACCCCAGCATTCAAACTTAAGGCCAAGCTCCAAGGTTACATTTTCATTTTCACTCCCCACTCCCCTGCCACCTCCCTTACACTCTGCCACCTGCTACCAGCAATAAGCACTGAAGTGCCTGCATAACAAGGTTGAATATCGCGAGCGCTGTTTGAACATACAATTTAGCTCGGAACTAAATGACGTATATCTCAAAAGTTATTTATTTTATTAGCAGGCTAATAATGTAGTTAGGTATATTTTGTCTAAGTATTAGATAATAAACTTTATTTTCTTGCTGTGAGATTTATTTTAGAGATAAAACTTTAGCCGTTGAGTAGAAAAATGTAAATATTACCGAAAATAATGTAATTTTTGATAAGAAATGTATCGAATGAAATTCTGTTAATCATGTTTTTGTCTTAGTCTTAGTGAGATAAAGATCTCAAAAACATATATGTTAAGTTTCACATTTATCAGGTTTGTGGTTGACTCAGCATATTTATGGGCAAAAACCCTTAAAAAGCAGAGCCTGGTCTTAAAAAACCGCAGCTAAATCGGTCTATACGTTTGGAAGTTACGATTCTCACTTACCACTTTTTAATATGTCATTTTCTTGTTCAGTAGCTTATTTTAAGTACCCAAGACATATTTTTTTATTATGTTCATTGTGCAGAGTTTTTGGTACTTACTGCTTTATTACAAGTATAGATAACTTATGCTTAATCTTAAGATGGGATAAAATTCTTACTTTTGTTCCTGAATCATGTCGTAAATATTCTTTGCCACTGGTGTTTTAAACTGTATTTCCTCTGGCTCCGGCTGAAACAAATTATTTATATATTGTTATAATAACAAACAATACTTACTTATTTAATAAATATTATATCTGGCCAAACTTTATTACAAATGCTAACATTATAATTATTCTGCAAAAAAACCTAAGGGGAATTACCATTAAAAGTCTAAATGATAAAAGATAGGGGATTTCCCCTCTCATATAATCTGTTTTTCTACAAGTTGCTAAGTATACAAAGATAGGGGATTTCCCCTCTCATATAATCTGTTTTTCTACAAGTTGCTAAGTATACAAAGATAGGGGATTTCCCCTCTCATATAATCTGTTTTTCTACAAGTTGCTAAGTATACAAAGATAGGGGATTTCCCCTCTCATATAATCTGTTTTTCTACAAGTTGCTAAGTATACAAAGATAGGGGATTTCCCCTCTCATATAATCTGATTTTCTACAAGTTACTAAGTATACATAGACAGAGTACATACTCGTAGATCTGATAGATAGAATAATACTTTATTGTATACCAGTTTACAAAAGAATACAGTGGAAAGTAACAATCTTAAAACTAAAGTACAATGGGCGGACTTATCGCTAAAAGCAATATCTTCCAGTCAACCTGTAGGTAACACGTACAATGTCATTGTTGATATCCACAAACCTTTAAAACTACGCAGTTTCGAGTTTGCCAACTCTCACTTTCAATCATAAGCTAGGCTTCTAAACTTTGTATACTCATCCGACTCAATTGAACATAAAAATACTTATTCATATCATCATCATTCATCAATTTCAGCCTTTAGCAGTCCACTGCTGAACATGGGCCTCCCCCAAAATGTACAATATCGTCCGTCCATTGTGTGGGGGGTCTCCCTACACTTCGCTTGCTTGTTCGTGATCGCCAATTGAGAACCATTATTCCCCAGCAAACTCTGCGAACTATAATGGCCTGCCCATTGCCACTTCAACTTGCAAGAACTTCTGAGAGCCATAGTTCTTCTACGGATTTCCTTGTTACGTATCTTATCACGTAGTGAAACTCCGAAACATAGCTCTCTCCATTGCACGCTGCGTGACTTTGAGCTTATGTATGAAACCAATAGTTAGCGACCACGTCTCAGTGCTGTTTGTCAACATTGGCAACAAGCACTGTTTATAAACTTTCATCTTGAGGCACTGCGGATATCTGTGATGAGAAACGAATTTCCCAAACGCTGCCCATACGAGTTGGATTGAAACAAAGACAAAAGAAACAGCCTGCCCTGCCCTCGTCAGTGTTTCCGGTAAATTATAACCCCGGTGTGTTCAAGTCAAAAGTGAATAGGTATCTACTAGGCAAGCGTGCTACACCTTCGACCACATCATCGCTTTCCATCAGGTGAGATTGTGGTCAAACGATCGCCTAGTCCGTAATAAAAAAAAAAAAAACATGTATTTTACAAAAGCTTCATAACATAATTTTATAATACGATAGTTCTCATTTTTGTTTAGGGATACTTACAACCACTTCCTTTTTTTCCTTCACCGGCTCCACAGGAACTTCGGGAGCCGTAACGAGGCGCTCCATTTCTTCCTCCACTTCCTGCTCTCTAGTCTGGATTTCTGATCGAACCTTGAACAAAATGCCAGTTCAATTTATGAATTATCTCATAAATTTTTGATTAAAATGCATTTATGCATGCTAGGTACTTGAAAGAGCAGTGGGACAACCTTCGGATAGTAGCAAGCTTGAGACTCGGGTTGTGGTTGAATTTCTAAAGTTCAGTGTAGGATAACCTTTAGCCAGAAATTGGACTCAGTGGCGCGCATTAGGATAGGCCTTTGTCCAGCTGTGGACTAAAGCCGGCTGTAGATAAATGTAACAGTTACTACATACATAATCTTTACCAAAAAAGTTCAACCTTACTTACACATATTTAAGGATGTAATTATTGCCAAGTTGGCAATGATGGAAAATAGTAGTGAAATAATAATGTATATTATAGTCCATCACTATATGGGCTTCCTAGTCAATACACTTAGAATATTGACGACCGGTTGGTCTAGTGGCTAGAGATCCTAGGTATGAAATCGAACGGTTGCAGGTTCGGTGTGATGAGCAGAAATGTTTGTTTTCGAGTTATGGATGTAATATTCTTATCTATGTATGTTTATCCGTTATCTAGTGCCATAGCACAGGGTATCCTAGTTTTGTGCTTGGTAATTGGTGTGGAAACGTTCTGCTCATCACACAAATGACTGCATCCACCGGTATTAGAACCCGCAACCATTGTTTGACTAGTCAGGGTCACTAAACATTCGGCCAAACAGTCGTCAAAGAAATATCTTACCTTCTGTAGGAGGGCATAGTCAAGACCTTTCACCAAATGAGTATGCTCCATGTCACCACCGAGATATTTGGATTCCTGAAACAAGAATACACTTGAGTTTTTTTTTGTAACATAACCAAATGTATTGTAAAGGTGTTACTAATCAATTACCTGGATCATCTGTCGTCTTCTCTCTTTAGCATCCATTCCCGACTTAACATCTGGTGCTAC
Source organism: Alsophila aescularia (assembly GCA_946251855.1). Lineage (NCBI taxonomy): Eukaryota > Metazoa > Arthropoda > Insecta > Lepidoptera > Geometridae > Alsophila > Alsophila aescularia. The sequence continues at coordinate 13,999,672 of OX276385.1, forward strand.
AGCCCTGAAAAAAAAAACATTTGAAATTAGAATATACAAATTCAATCTTTTATTGCAGGTGCGTTCGAGATGATGAGATGGCGTTGTGGGCAGTTTCAAAATTTACATTTTTATAATTGTCTTCGGAATTTATCAGCCGTCAAATATTGTTTATCGATTGCTCGGCAACTAATCATCGGATTAAAATACCAAGTACTCCAGTTTTGAAGTCAAACCCTTAGCTATCCAACAGTGAAAACCGCATCGCAATCGGATAAGTAGTGTTTACGTGATGCGCGAACAAAAATACAAACAAACAAATAGACCCGATTTAAAAAAATATGATATTCTTGTGCAGGAGCTTATTTCAAGTCCCACAATTATTTTTTAATTATCTTTGTTCTTCTTCATTTTTTAATCATCGAATATGTCTGCACACTTTTTCGTTCTTATTGTTTTATTATAAGTACTAGGTGACGCCCGCGGCTTCGCACGCGTGGTCATTTCTCTAGGTTAAAAGTACTCTATGTACTATTCCAAGACCTAAAATACCAATTTACCAACATTTGATCAAAATTCCTTCAGCCGTCAAAAAGCATTTATCAATTGCTCGGCTTCTACTGATCTGATTGAGATACCAAGTACCCCAGTTTTTAAGTCAAGCCCTAAGCTATTCAACAGTGAAAACCTCATCGCAATCAGCCCAGTAGTTTTAACGTGATGCGCGAACAAACATACAGACAAACAGACAGAAACGATTTTTGTAAATATTATATTCTTGTTCAGTAGCCTATTTTAAATACCCTTGACCTTTTTTTCATGATGATGATGAAAAGTATCCTATGTGTTATTCCAGGGTATGACCTATTGATGATGATGACGATTTAAAACAAAAACTTGTTCTGTAGCTTATTTTAAGTTCCCTAGACCATTTTTTAAAATTATCTTGTTTGTACAGACTATTTCGTTCCTATAGCTTTATATATAGATAGATTAAGTGCATTGTCTTTACTTGGCGGGCTAGGTATGCTACAAATGCAATAAATCCATCAGTACAATAGTCACAGCGGAAGTATGTGTCTCGGAAGTTATCTGCTAGTCGCTGCGCAAACTGCTATTTTTCAGACGCAATCCCAATGTTGAAGGTGAAGACAGCATTGTATAACTGCCTCGCTCACTTCCTTACGTTTTTCGCATATTCTATCTCACTCTTACTTCATGCTGTTTTATCCCACAGCAGTACCTGCGCTATCGTTCACAGAGCCTAACTTCACAAACATAGATTGGCTGCGACTACTGTAATAATTTGCAACTTTAAGATCCATGAATGGGAACACACGCAATGGACAGGGTTGGAAGAGAAACAGAAAAAATAACTAGCTTAAAAGCTAAAAAACATGCCTGCTCTGCCATAAAAGAACTTATGCCAATAAATTATATACTGTCGGAATGTGCTTATCAAGGCCTTCAATTTGATACACATATTGTAAAAAGGAGAAAAATATTTTTTCTCCCCACTACACAGTAATATCACCATTGTTCACCTAAAACGTAAGCAGAAAGTACCTCATTCCTGATCAATAAAAACAATACAGAAAAGTAAGTATGGAAATCAATTACCGCACTGATTTTTTGGTTACATGATTCTTCACACTGATAATTATAAAGGCGAAAGCACAGAATAAATAATAGTACAAGTACAGAAGGATAACTGAGTAAAGTCATTTAAATACATATCAACTCTCGCTACAACGCAATAAAGTGCAATTTAACTCGCACAGCGCTGCAAGCTTTCAATTATATTTACCTAGAAGGCGTTCATCCATTGTGTGCAGGCTAAAATGTATCGTATCACTACGCGCGAGAGCTTTCATTGCTCTAATCGTTTCTCGTAGCTCTGTCACTTTTTCGCTCGGTAGGGTTGTATCAAGATATGACTAGGTACTTGTACTAGTAATTATTCTGTGATATGAAATGACTTAGATATTGTAACAGAATAAACAATTATGTAATAATGTATTATTCTATTACATATTTTTATAAATGTTGATAGTTCTATTAACTACATATAATGACACTCTTATCAGAATAGACCGAATACCTCATTATTTGATTATATCATAATAGGTATTGCATTTTTATGAATAAAAGGTGTATGTCTGAATTCAATGCTTAATAATGAATGAAAAATCATCAAGCGCACGCTTGACGCCCTACTGATTCAATCTCAATATTGCGGCCCCAAAATGTAGGTATAATATTTGTACTTGTTGCAGAGTGCGACCGGCCTGGCGAAAGTTTGTATATGTGTGTGTGCATGTTTCTTACTCTTTCAAGCTCAAACAGAACAGATGAACAAATTTTGATGAAATTTGGAATGGAGATAGCTTATAGCCTGGAATAACTCATAGGATACTTTTCATCATCATCACCATCATCATCCATTACGCGGTTGAAACCACGGGGCGCAGCTATTATTGAATGAATGCATTCGTCCAATAGAGATTTAAAAATAGAATGTAAGTATTAATTTTTTAATGTGAGTGCGATGGAATTGTCGCTAATTTAAATCAATGTGACTGTAAATTGTACTGCTTACATTTAGGTGTACAATGTGATATTACTTTGTAGTGGAAAGAAAAGCAGATTACTGACACTCGCTCAAGTGACTCCTTGCTACCTTGAAGTTTTAGTTTGCTTGGTGCAGCAAAGAGTCACTTTCCGCTCGATGCAGTAATCTACTATTTACGCCATTTGAAAATGGAGCCATGCAGCCAACATATTGAATTTTTTCAATAAAAATATTGCCTATTTGACTCAGGGGGATGTAAGGATTCTAACAATACCCCATAAGTAAAATACCTGTTCAGGCATTTAAAAGTTATGGTAGAATAGAGAAACTCACATATATACAAACATACATGAATCTTAAAAACATTACACTCTTTTTTCGTACAGTCATGTAAAAACTAACCTATATGCACTGCTTGTATTACTGGTGGGATCCGTAGGACCAATTTCGCCAACTCCATCTCGCCTTTCCCTTGCCCTGTCTCGGTACTTTTCCGCTAACTCTGCTAGTTTGGTGTCCTCCTGCTTTTTTAATGCTGCATAATATGACTTTTTCTTTCTTCGGAGCTCACTTTTGTTCTCTGTGGAAGGTGGAGGCATAGACCTAAAAGATAATTAGCATTTTGGTTAATACACATAAGACAGATATTTGTAGTACAGTAACACCCCGCAACTATGCGTCTAACTTACGCGACCCCGTTAGGTGCAGATTCAGTTTTACGCAAATTTTAAATTTAGCTCTAAAATGCCTCGCTTTTCCCGGATTGGTAACATGTATTTGCCTAACTATTTGCCATTGTAAATGCCTAACTTGCGCGGTAATTTCCACTTTCTCTGATCATTCTGATAAAAGAATGGGAAATATCCTTGAGTAGGACTTTTAGGTCTGCGTCTTATGTTTTTTTTTTTAACAAGAATGTAAACGTGATGCCGCCCAGATGATAATAGATACGTTTTTTCCGTAAAACAAATGCATAATGTAACGCTTCACAATGTAACGCTTTTTTAGAATTAAAGTATTGATTTGCTTGTTTTACTGACTTTTGGCTGTGTTTAAATCAGGGTTCGAAAAAAAACGATTTTTATAATATATATAAAAATTCCGTTTTTTTTATATATATCCAGGCTAAGAAAAATAAGCGAATTTCATTCTGTAGGGGGATTAAACACTTAAAAATGTGACTCTACGTCCACTGCAGATTGCAGTGATGAATGTTTTGGTTATTTTAGTAACCTCAGCCAGCAGCTGTGACCAACGTAAAGTTCAAATGTTTACCCGGAGTTGGCCATTGCCTCCCGCACGGAACCGGCAGGATGTGAGCCCCCAGACGGCGTCGCCCTCGGAGTCATCAAAAGTTTCCTAAAGTCATCATTGGTCAATCTCTGCGATGCAGGAGTATCCTCGACGCTCCGATCATCCATCTTGCTGGTTTTACTCTCTTATTTTTCCCAACTACACGTATCTGCACTGCCTACTGAGTTTCTAGACAGAAGAATACTGAATAATCAGTGCAATGCAACAAATTATTTCATGATTTACTCGATTACACAGTATCACACTCGCCGCACAGACTAAGTAGAGATACAAACTCGCCGCTAGCTTGACTGACATCAACATTCATTTTCTAACTTCTACTGTCAAGTCAATCAATGCTGTCATAAACCCTGCGTTCGAGATGATGAGATGGCGTTGTGGGCAGTTTCGAAATGTACATTTTTAACAAGCCGTTTTCTTTGAACATTTCAACACTTTTGTCATTTTTGCAACTTCTGTCACTACCGATCCTTTCCAAACTGAATGAAAAACTACCCTATCTTTGACGGAAGTAAGATTTTCCTATGTCAACATGTCATCGAAACTTGCAAAACGAACGGTGATCGGACACATTCTGAACCGTAGACAGATAATCCAACAGACACTTGGTTGTCGTGCCACTTGTGAGACAGAACGATAGGTGTGTGTGCTGCCATATCAAAACTTTTACCCTGATTTTAAGCAATCCCAGATTCAAGATTATATTATGATGGGTTATACAGACATTACAGATTTACGAAAAATGTAAAGTCAGTAAGAAAAATTGAGATTTTAAATAATTGTAGGTATGATTAGATATGGGTATTAGAATAGCTTTTTTTTACAATTTCTACATACATTTTGTATTGAACATGCTTACAGTATAATAATATACCATTGTCACCCATAGTGGGCCATCCTCAGCGTAAAATTAATAGATTTAGAAGTTTTTTTTTTGTGTGTTTTAAGTACGATGAGCACTATTTTGAAGATTTCCTGGCCTTTCTGGGTAATAGTCATAATGTTAGCTGCATATTTTGGCTGGTAAATAAATTTTACCCATTTTTGGTATGATTGATAACCAAGTATTTCTTCTTTCGCCATCTTTCGGGAAACTGAAATATAAAATATATTTAGTATTTCAGCTCATAGAACTTGTCTGGATAAGAATGGAACCCTGGGTCCAGGTTACAATAATTACAGATTAAGCACAATCACAATATATTATGGCGGGTAAGGATGATCTTGTAAGTGCTACAAGATGACTTTTGAATACTTATATGCATGCTTAGTATAGTACCATATCTTTCCTTAGAAAATCTCAAGTGCAGTTTTAATGGTCACCCTACATAAATTAAACTGTTTATTTATATTTGATGAATATGGTTCGAAAAACATGGTATGGTACAGAATAAAATAAGTATATCATTAATCTATCGACACATCATACTAAAATTAATAATTCATAAGGTTACAATAAGATTGGGTTTTTTGGTTGGGGATTTTGTTTTCTTTTAAGGCAATTTCAGATAAGTGTGAGAGAAATAGAAAACATAAGTTTGAATGACCTTCACTGCGATTACGTAATGTTGATCATGACGGTTTCAAGTCGTGAAATTCAATAATGCTTTGCGATAGAGTCGATTTTGCTATGAAAAAAGTGACAATCTGATTGAAGCCAAGTTCTGTAATTGGGCCACTGGTCTTCATTCTATATTTCTGGATGAAATCTCCTATTGTTTACAACTGGTCGCTATCTATCACATGTAATTTACTTAATCATCGTTAGCTATTTCATGTTGCACGGATTCCTTCAATCATAATATTATTATAACGTTATTTAAGTTTTTAAATACATCGAGTTATATTATCGGTTATATGCCCATGGTTGCGTGTACAACACATTGTTATTTTTTATATTCAGTATTACCCACATCCTTAAAAAACTTTCGATCTTACGATCTGTCAGTCTAAGGGCGGAGGTGTCTTGTTTGCGGTTCGTAAAGATCTGTGGCCCTATTACAGAACTTGGTTATAATCGGATTATCACTTTTTTCATAGCAATTTCGACTCTATCGCAAGGCATTAGTGATAGCGATATTGACAATCCGATTGAAGCCAAGTTCTGTTGTCTGCAGCCCGATTCCATAACATGGCTACAATCGGATTATCACTTTTTTCATAGCAAATTCGACTCTATCGCAAGGCATTAGTGGCTGCGATACTGAGAATTCGATTGAAGCCAAGTTATGGAATCGGGCTGCTGGGCCCTGTGCTGGCTTGTCTAGTAGCGTCTACGCGCACAGCCTGGAAATCATCTCAAAGACTACATGAATCATCTGCTGAGGATCTATATTTATGTTACTTATTTATATCTGTAGGAACTCAGCACTTGGATTTGAACTTTTCTCAACAACTATCTAATTTCTTGTCAAGTTTTCATGATATTATTAATTCCAACCCGTCTGATGGTTGCTTGGTACTAGGAGATTTTAATAATATGAGCACTATTCAGTGATATCGGATCAAACTGGTTCTTATCTTCAGCCAGCTCATGCTCTAAGTAGTAATGAGTGTGAATTCTTAGTTGGATTATGCCTGGTTAACAAGGCATAATCCATCTAAGAATTCACACTAAATAATATAATCATGTGTCTAATCAGTTTGGGAAAATTTTAGACTTGGTCCTATCTAGTTTCGATGTATTGGTGGATGATGTATCTGATCCTCTTGTCCCATTGTATCTGTCACATCATAACGCCTTATGTGTGACAGTTAGTATTTGTATTAAGGAGGTTCTTAGACCAGCTCCGCGAATTAAATATTGTTTCAACCGAACCGATTTCATTGCAATTAGCGATGATTTGGGGACCACTGTACAAGCTTGTCCCACAATTTTAGGGGATGAGAGGGGAAGGGAGGTGGGGGAGGGTGTAAAACCTCCCTTGAAAGTGGCGGACTAGATCTCCTTCCCCCCCCCCCCCCCCTCTCTGAGATATGTTTTTTTAAATATATTTAGCCGTGACATTGTATTAAAAGTCATCTATTAGACCAAATATATGACTTTTAATACACTGTCATGGCTATGTGTTATTCTATAGCCAACCCTAGTACGTACCTATCAAGATTACTTTCATTATTGCATTTTTTTATTAAACCTCACTTTACAAAACAGAAAAAAAAGTACTATGTGCTATTTCGTAAGCTCGCTACGCTTCGCTCCCGCCTTCGCCTTCTAAACTTCTAACCTATCATGGCCAAGTCGGATCGCCACTGAAGCGAGAGCCAACTGCCACTTTTAAAATCAACAAATCTCGGATGCCTTTTATATTCTACAGTCAAAATTTTAATTACAGGCAGACTTCTTATAGTATAAGGCTTCTATAAAAAAAACAGCCCCAAACTAAAAGGAAAAGATAAGAAAAAATCTTATCTTTGGTATGTGGGGATTTTCAAAATTTGACACTGGACGAAGCTGTTGACTTTTTTATAAAATTAATACATTACGCAACAAATATGCTCCTACGAAATATGTACGTAGAAAATCTTCTCCTCCTTTGTACTCGTCAGCGCTTATTAAAGTATTAAAAGAAAAGTGTAAGTATCACTCTAAATATAAAAAATATTTTTCCAACAAAAAATTGAATCTACTTCATAATAAAACTGTTAAACTTTGTAAACAACTACTAAAATGAATAAAATAATTACAATTGAGCCAGAACAGTATCACTTTTTCGAAATTACCAACGTAATAATAATGCAAAAATACAACATAAGTTAGGAAAGAGTTTTTTGAAGGCGGTTCTAAACCGAGCCATAATTATTAATATGGTTGAGTTAACTCAAAAAGACAATATCATAAACGGCTTGACGTGCCATTTAAAATAATAAGCTTATAAAGTAATTATCTACAAAAACTTTATCGTTTACTAGATTGTTGTATTCGTGTCAATCGGTTTGTGAACGTGTGAAAGTCAAAATCTGCTCGTGTGAGTCTCTTGTTTTCTCTCTTCTGCGTTTCGTGTTTTGTATGAGGGCGCGTCATAGGCAACTGCATATTACTTGGTACGTAGATAGGTCAAGGAAGTTATATGTAATTACGTACAACTGGAACGATCTCGTCAAAGAAAAAGCGGGGTATCGATTATTTAACCTTGAAAACGATTTAAAAATAAAAAATACAAGGAAATTGAGCAATAGCCCTTGTATTCTTTTTCATATTTATAGTGCCAATCTCAGATGACAGCAAATATTTCGTAAGACAAACAGGACAAGAACTTCTTTAATTTCCTGAATAGTATTAAAAATCTCATCAGACACCAAAGAGGATGTACTATGTAAATATATTAAGTAGGTGACCTCATTGGTACAGTTATCTTTGCGATGATTATTTCGAAAGTTTATTTTAGTCTGTGCGAAAACTCTGAAACTTTGTACGAGAGAGAAAGAGACTTCCGATTCAACGTATACTTCCTTTTCTCGCATTTTCTTTTAATATTACGTTTTCGGTGAGACCTCTTTTTTATATGAGTGATATTGTACCAGTTGTACGCAAGTATTTTTGCATAATTATTACGTTTTGGTAATTTCGAAAAAGTGATACTGTTCTGGCTCAATTGTTTTTTTTTAGTGGTTGTTTAATAAATAACATTTTTATTATGAAGTCGTTTTTTTTAATTTTTTGTTTTTATATATTTTCAGTGGCCTAAGCAAACATCGGAAAGAATATATGCCAAAGAAAATAGTAGACAGTAGACACTCACTCACTATAAACTCAAAGCGTTGGTAAATTAAAACCAAGGATGAATAAACCTACATAATTATATAACAACTGAATTAGTTTTGACGAAAATTTCTCCATCATCAGACCCTGGATACCACATTACAACAGAGAATTCATCAAGACAAACCAAATGAGCCCAACCTCGAAGGGGGTTTAATCATTTTGTTGTCTAGTTCCTGTGACTCCCTTATCAGACCCTGGATACCACATAACACCAGATAATTCATTAATACAAACAAACCAAATGAGGCCAAACTCGATGGGATTCCATCATCTGATTGTGTAGTTCCATTGACTACTACTTAATTGTCATCAGACCTACACCCATGTGCAAATTTTCAGCATCTTTGGATTTCCTTAAATTATTCAAAATTTTCTTGCAAATCAGTCCTAAGCATTATAACACAGTGAATTAAATTATAGCTTGTTTAAACCAATTTTGATAAAAAATATACAGTACCACACTACCAGTAGGTACCAGTACGGGGGCTTCTAATCTTTGCTCGTCTTTGGCCTCTGTCTTGAGCGTTGATCACACCTCGCTTGCTCCTGGGTATACTGGTACCAACATGTGTATACTGGTACCAACATGGGCACACTGATCCCATCATAGGTACCCATGGACCGCCCGCAGAGACCCCGAGTATCCGGCGATCTACTTATGCTCGGGGCCTTCCACGTGGCTCTGAGTGAGACATGCTCACCCAGGGCGCCTCCTCGCCTCTCGGATTCGCTCCAGCTGGCCAGTCCGAGACGGATGGCGTAGCACAACTTATTGGAACCGTTCACGAACCATACGGACAAGATTCCGAACCTACTGCTCAAGGAATCAGCAAGCAGCGATCATCTTAAGCCCCCAAAGCACGTTCTATTATCTATCTTAACACTGGATAGGTCTCACCCAAATCCTCGTTGCAATCCTTTCTCGAGCTTTACCACCTGGTCGAGAAACTTTCATCGCAGCCTTTCCGCAACGAAGCACGTTATATTATCTATCTTAAAACTGAATAGGTCTCACCCTATTGCTCGTTGCAATCCTTCCTCGAACTTTACCACCTGGTCGAGTATCTCTCATCGCAGCCTCTCTGCACCGAAGCACGTTGCACCAGAACATGTAGCCACACCGAAATGTGGCCCCTCCGAGTTCCTGGAGGTCGACGTCTGTTTTTGCGAATGTCTATTCCTCGATGTCTCTTCATCGAATGCTTACATCATCGAACAGTCGTAACTGCGAATGGTCAAAATTGCGAAGGTACGTTTGCTCGAATGGTCAAAACTGCGAAGGCTTATTGCTGCAAATGGTCTTATGATCGAATTTAAACCAATAAAAAAGAGACTTTTTCACGCGTACCTACGTATGTAATACTGTTGAACATGCGTAATACTCATATAGAAAATGGATAGTTGCGAACGGGACCTGGAAGGAAAGTACCCTCAGTATTGCAGCCACACTGTTTTTTTTTTCAAAGAATGTTGTTTTTTTACTCGGGATGACGTAAGGATTCTAACGATGATCTTTCATCCAAATCTGTTCAGGCGTTTAAAAGTTATGGTAGAATAAAAAAACTCACATAGATACAAACATACATGAACCCTGAAAACATTACTCCTTTTTTGGGCAGTAGTGTAATAAACAGGAAGGAAGAAACGACCTTTCGAGGATGTAAGCATTCGATGAATAGACTTCGAGGAATAGACATTCGCAAAAACGACATTTGCAGGTGACTACGTATCCCATGTTAGGTGGGGTATCATTGAAAAGGTATTTGAAAATCATCTTTATGTTTCTTGTATTCTTTATGCTTGTTAGACTTTACCTAGGATGTGAACCATTTAAATAAAACTAGGTATATTGTTTCGTTTTCATCCATATATTGTATATATAACTTACCAACAATATAAAAGTTTATCCTTAAAATCACAGACTTAGAATAAAAAATATATAGAAACAACCTGTAACAAGAACATTTAGCAGCATTGTTTATTAAGGCTGGAGTACACCCACATTTGAATGGTGAATATAATATTATACCTGAAATAAAAAACCCTGAAACTAAGTCGAATTTCATGTTGTCGTTATTATCCAAGAATCAAAATAATGTAGTAAACACCAACTGAAGTTATTGATTATTATTAGTATGATCTGATCAAAGACAGATTGGATTACTTATCCAAATATAGCATGGAAAGTTGTACCCTTGTATCCTACATTGCCTGTTGGTTCATCTTGGAATGTAATATACATCCTGAAACACAAAAAACATTTTTAACATTAATCTACTATCGGCACTGTCATCCCCAACTGAATGTTAAAGCTTGTAACTTTAAAGTTCAGTTGGGGGACAATTGTAGGATATAGAAGGTTCATGAAAACTATTTTTTCATAGAAACTATCGCCATCTGGGGTTATTTTTTGGCGGAATGTACGGAATTTTCGATGAAGATAAGTCTACTCGTAGACAAACTATAAAAAAGTTTTATTCTTAAAATCTGTTTTTCTTTCAAAATGTATGTATAGATCATTAGCCATACTCGAATAATAGATAATATTATTCGCTATTTGACAATGGATGTTGAAAATATGAGAATGAGAATGATAATAATAATAATAATACCCTTTATTCAGACAGTATTTAAAGTTACATTGTACATAATAAATTCAAGTAACACTTTTTACAACAATGCAATCATTATTATTATTTTTGTTTTATTTGCATCGACTCCCTGTCTGTATGCCACTAGTTGGCATAGGCCTCCTCCAACTGTCGCCATTTCCCACTATCTTCAGCTATTCTAGTCCATGTGCCACCTGCTATGGCTTTAATGTCATCAACCCACTGTCTAAAAGGTATGCCTCATAATCTCTTCTTGTCACTTGTGAACCAATTCATGACTAATTTTGACCATTTTTCACTTCCTGTGAGTGCCCAGGTTTGGCAACCATAAGTAAGTACAGGAAGTATGCAGGTATCAAAAAGTTTCCGTTTGATAGGTATCCTTGTTTCACTGTTTTTCATAATTTCCTTCAGACTCCAATACTGTTTCCAAGCGTTTCCAATGCGTCTGTCAATTTCTTTTGTGGTTAGATCTGCAGGAGAGATTATTTGACCTAGGTATATGTATTCATTGATATAGTCAATTAGGTTGTTTATCCTGATAGGTTCTTGCTTCTCATTTGTCATAGCTTTGGTCTTTTGTGTGTTCATGACTAATCCTACCTTACCGGCTTTCTCTATCTAGGGCATTCATCATCATATGCAGGCCTTCTTCACTTGTTGGTGATAGGATTATCAGATCGTCCGCAAATCTTAAGGTTGATAGATTTCCACCGTTAATGGATAGCCCACAATTTTCCCAATCTAACTGATGAAAGATCTCCTCAGGAATTTCTGTGAAAAGTTTCGGTGAGAGAGGGTCACCCTAGCGCACTCCTCTTTCTGATTTGATCTCCTTTCCTTCTTTTTCTAATTTAATTTTAGCTTTGCTGTTATCATAGATGTTTTTAGTATTCTGTTTTATTTGTTTTCAACACCTTGGTTTTTAAGTGCTTGCCAGATCTTTCCATGCTCTCAATGTGTCGAATGGCTTACTGTAGTCAACAAAACAGCAATAGAAGGTGAAGTTATACTCTTTACGTTTCTCAAATAATTGTTTGGTAACATAAATGTGGTCTAAAGTCGAGTATCCGCTTCTGAATCCTGCCTGCTCTCTTGGCTGCCTTTCTTCTAACATCTTAGTTATTCTGCCAAGTATTACTTTAGCAAAGATTTTGTAAATATTTGATGACAGGCTGATAGGTCTATAATTGTTTATGTTTTTTTGTCTCCTTTTTTTGTGCAGAAGTGTTATAGTTGACATTGTCCATTGATTAGGTATTATTTCACTATGTATTCACACTATGTATCACTTCATTAAAAAGGTGTTTGAGAATTGGTATTAGGTGGTATTTATTTAGTATGAGGAACTCGTTGGTAATACCGTCCGATCCTGGAGCTTTATCTTTCCTTTGAGTTTCCACAGCTTTATTTATTTCTGCAGAGATTATGACGGGTACTTCGCTTCCACCTGCAAGGATTGTTGTTTGTATAGTATTTTTCCTTTCATACAGTTCCGTGAAAAAGCTAGTAGCTCAGTCGCGCGTGGTAACCCACAGCGAGCGCACGCATTGCGATAAGCCTATTGTCGCCGCGTCAACTTTTATTTTCGTCTACCCCCGTCGTTGGGTTAAGATGGAGGAGGAGACTTTGGGGCCGAATTCTAGTGGTAGAAGTGATATAAGTGTAGAAGATATGGAGGGAAGTATTATTACTAGTGAAAAACAAGTGTATGAGCGGGAAGAGCTGCTGGAGATTATCGGAGGCGAGTTACAACCGAGCACCGTCGGCGATGATTTACGACCTATGAAGAGATCACGAGACGAAAACGACGGACAAGCTAATGGTGAAGGCGAAGACGGGTTTACCCTAGTGCAGAAAAACGCGAAACGCTTTGCAAGAAGCAATTCTAATAACAGTCAATCGAGATTGAAGAAAAATGCGTCAGAGAAAGATATTACAAACATTTTTGAGGTATGTGTGACATCCAATCAATTGCTACCAAAACAGATTGGTTTTGCGAAGCTGTTAAAAGTTGAAAATATAGAAAACATAACACACATTAAATACAAGAGTCCCTATCAGATACTCATGAAATTTGAGAAAAAAGAAGATGCATAGAAGTTAGTTTGTTGTGAAAAATTTGCAGAAATGGGATACAGATGTCACCTGACTAATGAAGTTGGCCTGTCGTATGGTGTTGTAAAATATCTAGAGTTAGAAGTAGAAGAGAAAGAGTTGATTGCGTCCATCAATTGCGACTATAAAATAGTATCAATTAAACGATTGAAACGATTATCAGAGGGAGGTAATTGGATCGACAGTGAAACAGTACGCTTCTGTTTTAAGAGCTCAGTGGTACCTACATATGTATATGGATATGGCTGCAGATTTAAAGTGGATCCTTACACTTTCCCTGTAACGCAGTGCTCTTCCTGTTGGAAGTATGGTCATTTAGCACGAGCCTGCCTTACTAAAAAAATATTATGCCCAAAATGTGGTGAACGTCACGCTAATTGTGAAACAGAGATATACAAATGCATCAACTGCAGGTAAACACATGGCTTTTGACAAGAAGTGCCCAGTATTCTTGAAAGAAAAACAGATACGTTTGATTATGAGCCAAAACAACTACACATATAAAACTGCACATCCAAATATTATGAAAATATAAAAAGCACAGGAATTACTATTTACCAAGAAACAGAAAAAGTGGTTGGAGGGCATCTTACACTGGGTGCAGAGCCTCGCATGCTAGGTGCACACAGAAAACCAGAACAGGACTTAGGACGACGTCAGGAAAAATCATATAAGGATGCATTAGTATCAGAGGCAATAACGCATGAGGAAAACTCGATGAAATCCGAGTGTGAGATTGAAGAAAGCCAGCAAGAAAGTGAAGAGGAAACCAGAGATATTCCAGAAGACAATAACTTTGATTATTTCGCGCCAAGTACAAACCGCGAACAGCCGAAAGCTAAGGGGAAGAAGAAGAAGGAGAGGAAAACAAAACTGAAACATCAGAACAAATAATACCAAGCTATGCAAAATCCCACGAGCAGACCTTACCTACACCACGGGTAGATGAAAACGTTGAGAGGCAGCAACATCTTAGAGACTTTTTGCGAAAATCTAAGAACATAGAATTTAGTTCAGAAAAAAAATTTGGAAGAAAAAATTACACAAGTGTTGCAATTATGTATTGAAGAAGTTATGTCTTTAATAATTAAGTCTGTAAGTAATGGGGGGTTAATTAAAAACATCATTAAACTTTTTCATAATGGTTAGTACACCCTTAATGAAAACCGCTTTAAATATTATGCAGTGGAACTCACAAAGCTTGATGCCAAAGCGTCAAGAATTTGAACTTCTACTACACCAGGAAAAAATAAGTATTTGTTTAATTAGTGAAACATGGTTGGAACCTAGCATAATGTATAGAATAAGTAATTATAACGTTTTTAGAAATGATAGGACAGACTCATTTGGTGGTGTTGCACTAATAATTCATAAATCTATTAGAACACAAGTACACCCTTTGAATTTAAACAATACAGGAATTGAACTTGTTTGTATAAAAATATTAAATTGTAAGAACCTAAAATATATTGTATCTGTATATTGCCCACCTGCTGTAGCCACCTCACAAAGTGACTGGGACTGTTTATTTTCCAAATTTACACGTAAGTCTATAGTTGCAGGTGACTTTAACGGCCACCACACGAATTGGTCTACTAAAACAAACGCTAGGGGATTACAGATACTAGATGCGTCTTTAGATAGCAACTGTGTTTACTTGAATAGTGGCGAACACACAAGAATTAAATTAGTCAATGGCAATCTACAAAAATCCTCACCGGACGTGACCTTTGTTACTTCAGATATTGCAGTATATTTTAAGTGGTGGGTAACAAATGAAAGTTTAGGTAGCGATCACTTGGCTGTCAAATTTTCGCTTGAGTTTGAGGAAATGTATAAATGTATGCGACGCCGTAACTTCAAACAAGCTGACTGGCCACTATACCGTGACACGTTAAGATCTGATTTCAGAGACATTGTTAATAATGATGATATTCAAACAATGTACAGTAATTTAGTTAAAAATATATATAATGCTGCGGACAAGAGTATACCCTATACAAAAATATGCACTAAACCCACCCCATCTTTCGAACCAAAACCCTATAGGAGTTCCTCGTTATCAGAAATCATAGCTCAACGTCGTCTGGCGCTTAAAAACTTTAGACGCAATCCCATACCTGATAATTTAAATAAACTTAATATTAAAATCAATGAAGCAAAACGTGCTATAGCTAAAGCCCGGTCAAAGAGTTGGTATACTCGTTGTAATGAAGTGAACGAAACAACCAATACGGCAGATATGTGGCGCAAAATGCACTGGATGAAAGGGTTAAGAGGAGGGTCCGCTCTAGCCCCTGAGGATACTAAAAAGGAACTTTTATCTTCTTTGGCTCCAGATTTTGTAGAATCTCCCGTACCCGTATTTACTTCATTAAATCCATTGATAGAAGGTGAGTTTACTTTACAAGAATTAATCAACTGCTTGAAAAAGAAAGACACTGCGTCAGGGGACGATGGTATATCATATTCTATGATATATCATTTACCCAGTAACTATAAGTCATTATTGATTAAAATCTACAACCTAATTTACAGACATGCATGTGTACAAAATTGTACCTATACTTAAGCCAAATACTGATCCTAACTCTACACCTAAATTTAGACCTATCTCGTTGATGTCTTGTTTGTGCAAGATTTTTCACGTAATGCTCGCCAAGAGACTGGAATGGTTTGTTGAGCAAAAGGGCATGCTTGCGCCGACAGTTTCGGGTTTCCGTAGAAGTCAATCATGTTTAGATTGTGTCGCCAGACTAACGTCAAAGATACAAATCGGGTTCTCGAAGAACATCCCTACTTTAGCCTGTTTCCTGGATATAGAGAGTGCTTATAATAATGTGGTAGTAGATCAGCTAGCTTTGACACTAGATAAGCTAAATGTAGGCACTCAATTTTGCAAATATATATGGTCATTTCTATCTATGCGATACTTGAAAATACAGGATATCAATGATGATGACACCCTTGAGAGATGGACAAACAGAGGATTGGCTCAAGGAGACCCGATCTCTCCACTCCTTTTTAATATTGCGACATCCAAGATCTGCACTACATTTAACAACATTGATATTTTGCAATATGCGGATGATTTTGTTCTTTACACTCAAAGTGAAAATCTGACAGTTGGTACTAAAATCTTGCAGAATACTATAGACTTAAATAAATCCTAAAACAAATTGGCTTGGAAATTTCACCAGAAAAGACACAGTTCTGTATTTTCAGTAGGGGGAGAAAGAGAGATCAAATCACATTGAGGGTTAATGGTAACAATGTTACGCCTGTCAATTGCATTAGATATTTAGGAATTTGGTTGGACAAGTCCCTATTGTGGAATAGGCATATTAACGAGACTCGCATAAAAACTATGAAGATGATAAATTTACTTAAAGTTTTAGCAGGCTCCAATTGGGGTTTACACCCCAAACATCCCGGAGTTTATACATCTCACTAATTCGAAGTAGAATTGACTTTGGAAGCTTTTTGTACAACAATGCAGCAAAAACACATGTGATAAAATTAGATAGGATCCAGAATATAGCATTAAGAATTATAGGAGGATTCATAAAAACCACACCCATTCATGTGATGGAGTGCGAATTGTGCATCCCTCCTCTTGAGTTAAGACGACAATATTTGGCAACAAAATATTGTCTGAAAGCTATATTGTGGTCTAATAATTTGACGGTTAATTTACTGAAACAACTAGCAAACCTTTGTAATCGGAATTATTGGCAACATAAAAACATACCTCTTTTGGTATCTGTGTATGCAGATGTTCAGTTGGAATGTATTCAATGTAGTAATCCACTTAAGATGTTCACATGGGTATCTAACATAAATACCAATTTTATCGAAACTGAGGTAGACCAGATAATTCATGCTAAAAGCCACTATGACACAAGAGTACTAAAATATAATACATTACACATGATACACAATAAATATGCAAGATGCCTTAAAGTATACACAGATGGATCTAAAGGCTGTGACGGTATTGGTGCAGCCTACTACAATCCCAGTCACAATGTGAAGGAATGTTACAAAATCATTTCTGATGTAAATTGTATTATGATGATTGAACTGTTTGCAATCTCAGAAGCAGTGTCGTATATTGAAACAATTGGTTATAAGAATGTAGTCATTCTGACTGACAGCAAAAGTGCTTTGCAGCATATAGCTCGGTGCGCCTCTGGAATCAGAGGTGCTTCGATAGCTTATGCGATTTTAGAGAAAATTCTAAAATTCAATGCTAAGGACATGTCTCTGAGATTGCAATGGATCCCTTCTCATGTGGGTATCCACGGTAATGAGGAGGTTGACAAGTTGGCCAGAGATGCAATTACCATGGGATCAGATACATATGTAGTTCCAGAATATACAGAAGTACTGACGAAGCATAAGATTCAAATATATAACAAATGGAAAAATAATTTTGAAAGAGTTTCACTAGACAAAGGGATCTGGTACAGGACCATAACCCCCTCATTTACCGTGGTTCCTTATGACAAAATTAAAAAGACAGATGGTCATAAAGTCCTTAACCCAAGTGATGTATAGTTAGTGAATTTACCAATGGGACTGGCATAGCTGCGAATAATGCGGCTAAAAGTACTTTATAATAGAAAAGATAAAAAAAAAAAAAAAAAAAAACTAGTAGCTATAGCCATAATCTCTGGACGACGTTTTTCGCATTTGAGCTTCTTATTTACTAAATTTGGTATCCAGTTATGTTTGTCTAATAGTTGCTTGGTTACTTTTTTGAATGGTTTTCCTCCAGTCCTCTGTATGCAATCTTCCAGTAGTTCCAATCTGTATTTCTGGCGGTCTTTTCTCATTTGTGTTTTAATTTTATTACTTATCGTGGCTATTTCCTTTCTTATGGTTTTTGACTTCTTAGGTTTTGATAATAGTTCTGCTCTGGATTCTAAGAGTTCTTTAGTTTGATTTCCTATCCATTTTATTCCCTCTTATCCGCCTTCATGATTGCTTCTTTTATTTGTGTATAGAAGTTCTCGAAACTTGTTGTATTTATTTGTGTTTTGTGTTTTCCATGAAATTTTCTAGTTTTCCTTTTAATATTTCGGTACTTTCCAATGCTACGCTATTGATTTTCTTTGCCATAAATGGCCGGTTTTCGTGTATTTATGAAGTTGTAATTTGGCTCTAACCATTCTGTGATTGCTGTTAAAATTAATATTGTTTACAACTCTACAATCTTGGTAACTTATAACTTTTATTCGTTAAGATGTAGTCTATCTCATTCTTATGTTAGCCATCTGGATGTATCCATGTCCATGTCTATTGTCCTGATTTTTCTTGTATAAACTGTTTAGTATTTTTAGGTTATTTTCGTAAGCCAATTGTATCAGCATTTCACCATTCCTTGTCCTTATTCCTGACGAATACGGACCTAGTACAATTTCCTCTCCGTCTCTTCTTTCCCCCGTTCTAACATTAAAATCTCCCATTACTATTAAATTATTGTGCGAATGGTTTTTTATTGCATCTGTTAGTATGGAGTAGAAGGACTCGATTTCTGATTTACTAGATTTTTCAGTTGGGGAGTAGACTTGAACAATTGACCACTTTTAATTTTTTGATTAATTATTACTATACATTCTGAGATACCAATAAATTCATCAATCCTGTTCCATATTGGCCCGGTGTATCCCTTGTAGTATAATATAAAATCTCCATGGTCTTCTATGTTCTCTCCTAGATGTCGTACTTCACTCAGACCCAATATCAAAAAATGTATGTTTTCTAGAGCTAGGATTAATTCCGTTAGACTTTCATTTGTTCTATAGGAGAGCGTGTTATATGTTGCAATGTGTATTATATCTTAGTTATGGCGGCTTTTCTTAGAAGGGGTATATGGTTGATTTATTAAGTCAGTTGGAGGGTAATAGTCTTCTTCCTCCACGGTGACCGGCCGGATTGGGGTGTCTTTACAACAAGTAGATTTAGTTAAGGTTATGATATTTTTGTTCCGGGTGTCGATGCAGTTTACAAGTTTTTTGGGATTTCCGATAGTGAGTCCCAAAAAACTTCCCCGTTCAACATAGTTAAGTATGTTAGGTCTTCTAATATCTTTCCCTGGGGGTTTGGTATGAGTGGTATGAGTGCCAAGATCCCAGCCACGTTTCGTACACCGCTAGACTTACGTGCGGCTAGCTATACCGGCGTTGAGGGAGGGGTGTGGGGGAATGGAAGGGGAAGAGGGAAGTCCCCCATGATCCCCTCCCCCTGTCCAGGACACGTTTAGTTTATGAGATAGGGTTGACTATAGAATCGAGGGGAAGGAGTTGAGGGGCAGGGTGGTGGGGATGGTGAAGGACTATCTTCTAGTACCCCTCCCCCCACGGAGATGCTTAGTTTAAGAGATATTTCTGTTTTAAGTTTATTAATAATAGACTGATTGGTCGCTGTAAATAAAATTATTAATTAGTAGAATGTGTTTGTTTCCTCTGCTTTGGCCAGAAAGTAAATTGAAGATGTTATGTATGGCCACAGAATAAATAATAGTACAAGGTATGGCCCCAAAGACTAGGGTAGGTTAGGTTTGAACATGATTACACATTGATGAGCGAGAGAAGCAAGCAAGCCGCGGCGGCGGCCGGCAAGCGCCAAAGTTAACTTACTGGCTGTTTGATCGCCTTTTAATAATTGTTACGGCTGTTTGGTCGCCTAAAACTGTATATTATTTTACTAAAAAACGTAACTCAAAAACTATACATTTCACTGACAGGGGCCGACCACCCGAGGGTCGAGGGGGACTTACCCCCTCTCTCCTCTCCCCCTCAACGCCGGTACCGGATTGTTATAGTTTTACCGAAAGAAATATGTTGTTTGTAATAAAATAAAAAAAACTACCTGTCCTTTTTGACCCCCAGGTCTTTTTCAACAAGATCGAATAGAACCTTGGCATGTTTTTTATTTTGTTCCACACCGAGTGCACCAATAGACATCAGGTTTGCAATGGCACAGGGTTCTGTGGTGCCTCCGAAGCTCATTGGCAGATCTGGGATTACCGACACCACACAATACTGAAAAATAACAAACACCTTCTAACCTTCGTGGCATAGCTAGTGAAAATAAACTCATAGTGAAATAAATACATAGCACTATCTATAAAGTCCAATATCTCAGAAACAACACTTTAGGATCATCATCAACATCATGTCAGCCCTTAGAAGTCCACTGTTGAACATAGGCCTCCCCCAATGAGCGCCATGGCGAGCGATCTTGTGCCACCTCCTCCACCGACTTCCTGCGATGGCTACATTGTCGTCGGTCCATCGTGTGGGGGGATATTTTTTTTTTTTGTTTGCATTGAAGTCCTCTATCGATTTATTAGTGTTTCATCAGTGGCCGCGATTGCCCTGGCATAATAACCTCCACAATCAATGATTAACGGACAAGTCGCCAGCAAGGGTAGCCAGTAAGCGATAATCAATCACTTTGGAATGGTGCATTACTAGAGAGCATTCTCAGAGTATATAAATACTACGGTAATTCTATGCTGTGGTATTTTAGTGTATTATTGTCCAAAGAGTATATAAATACTACCTAGTGTCAAATGCTATTCAATGATGTCAACAAAACTAAATTCAGGAGGTACTCTAACCTACCTGTTCAGGCTTTCCAAGCGCTTTTGCCAAAACTGGCACGGCTTTCGTTACGAAATCCGCTGGAATTTGGCTCCTCATAACGTTAGTCTCAATTCGGAAATGCGGCATTTTCGTTTCGCTCAATGCTAAAATAGAATTCAAAATGTTTTTTTTGTTGTGGTTATGTACTATGTACTGCACGGGAGACGATTACACCTGCAGTGCGATTACGTAATGTTGATCATGACGTTTTCAAGCCGTCAAATTCAATAATCCTTTGCGATAGAGTCGATTTTGCTATGAAAAAAGTGACAATCTGATTGAAGCCAAGTTCTGTGGTCGGTGGCCCAATTACAGAACTTGGTTACAATCGGATTATCACTTTTTTCATAGCAATTTCGACTCTATCGCAAGGCATTAGTGGTTGCGATATTGAGAATTAGATTGAAGCCAAGTTATGTAATCAGTGGCCCAATTCCATAACTTGGCTACAATCGGATTATCACTTTTTTCATAGCAAATTCGACTCTATCGCAAGGCATTATTGGCTGCGATACTGAGAATTCGATTGAAGCCAAGTTATGGAATCGGGCTGCAGTGGCCCAATTACAGAACTTGGCTACAATCGGATTGTCACTTTTTTCATAGCAAAATCGACTCTATCGGAAAGCATTATTGACTTTGAAGGCTTCAAACCGTCATGATCAAAATTACGTAATCGCACTGCGGGCCGCGGGCCCCTGATTACACGACCAAAGTAATGTACGACCATTATTGTACAGCCAATATTACACGGCCTGATATTACGTGTACATGGTTCATAATATTTGGACGGCTAATACTGGCTGTGTATTATTGCCCTTACGAAATCGGTCCGGGTTGATAATGCACGGCCAGTATTAGGCTACAAAATATATTAAGCTTGTCAGAATAGAAGCAAAAATAGTACCAAAAATTAACACGAATGGTCAAAAACGGGGCCATTTTTTGTATTCTCATCGCAGTTGAACACAAAATCAGCAATCAAACACAGAGTTCAATTAAGTCGGACGTCATCGTGTTCCGGCATCGCAGAAGTGAGAAGTGCGGCTCACGGTGCCGTAAGAAAAAATATTTCGGTAGGTTTATATTTATACATAGGTGTACCGATCACTTGCGTGGACAATATTTTCGTGCATTGTATTTTAGCAATTGAAGTCAAAGTTAGCTCATCGAAACACCAAAATGTGGAGATATTTATGTAGTATTTCATTTTAAACGTTACACCAAAACATTGCAGTAATCTATAAAAAAAGGGATATTTTCGCAACCTTTGTGGCATCACCTACGTGGCGTTTTATCCATGAAGGTGATTTTATGCCACGAAAGTGTATTTTTGTTTATATTTATTCAGAAATATAGCGACTGGTGGTGTATTTACAATTTTTTTAAAGACTATTTAAAGACTCATATGCTTCTCATATAAGAAATACTTCATATTACGACGAATTAGGCATTTTTAATATTATTTTTTATCACTTTTAGACTGATTATTTGTAAATGTCATAAATAACTTGTGACATTACAATTTAATAAGTACTCAAATGAAAGTGAAATGAAATGAAATCATTATTATGATGTTATAGGTACATCATTTCTGTTTGTTGTTACTACATAGTAACAACAAAAAAACACATACATAAGTATGTGATAATATTTTATTTTAGAGGGTATTTTAGAATAAAAATATACTCTGAAATATAAGTACTTGGTTAATATAATCACAGTAAAGTTTCTTATTTGTCACCTACATTAATAATGTTTATAATGAAAACCTTTCACTAAAATTGTGTAGTTTTAATTGACGTAGCATATCAGTATACCTATTTCGTTGAATGACCAAGCTCAGGACCGAACTGATAATAAATTGTCTCTTTTGATTACTCTTATCATATACTAGCGACCCGCCCCGGCTTCGCACGAGTAGATATATAAAGAAAGATAAAATTAGTAGGAACTTTATTTGGACAAATAGAACAACATCAATTTCTTACACAAAATGTTTATGTTTATAGGTTTTATACTCACGTACCATTTCATTTATAGTTTTATTCTGTTTAACGCAAGGAGGTTGAATGACGGTTACTATTTCGTGTATTATTAGCATAGAGCATTTCCAACGTCAATGATTATTAGACCTTCTGTGATTTCGTTTCCATGGCAACGTTCCATATACAAAGACCCGTATTTCCTTCGTAATGTGTGATCTTACGTAGTATTTATATACTCTTTGGTTTGTGATACAAAGTAATCAAGTTTTTTTTTTGCATAATTTAATGCCTCGGGTTTTATTATTGCAATTTACGTAGGGCACTCTAATTTTTTGAAAAATAAAAACCTGCTAGTGTTACTCGCTGATGATTTAGCTTTCTTCACGTGTTTTTTTTAAATCGGGTCTGTATTTTTTGAGTTTATCCATTACAAACAAACAAACAATCAAATCTTTCCTCTTTATAATATTTATATAGATTTGCCTGTTTAATTATGAAAAAAGGATTAAGTTTTTATTACATGAATATTTAGTCTCATAAACAGTAGTAAATTGTGAGAAAATAATGACTGTAAAGTTACTGAGTCATTTTCGTGAATCATCGCGTCACTTTCGTGGCATCTAGAACTTCAAAACTATTATTCTTCCAAACAACACTCATGATTCGATTAATTTACATATGAATTTACTCGTCTTATCAAGCTCTATAAGTTTTTATACCAAAAATAGTTAAAATAAGCAAAAAAAATATATGCCACGAAGGTGACGATGAGAATCGCGGCGATGAGAATTAGTCGGATACATTGTCTGTAGTACATATGAGTACAATACGGAGCCGTTCATTTTGATGCAAAATGATCGAAAATAACAGTTAAAAACGCTAAATATGTTTCGATCAGCGTTCGCTTTGGATATGACAGTTAAATTTGACATCGAAAAAGCGACTATATGTACTAGACTTTAGCGTGTTTTTCATTCGGTTTGGAAAGGATCATTATTGTCAAAAATGGCAATCGAAACAGCCCAAAACGCAACTGCATCATGTTGAATGCAGGCATAATGTACGTCCAATTTTGTACGGCCGATAATGCACGGCCTGATAATTCGTGTACATGGATTCGAAATATTTGGCTAGCTTTTCCATGCCACTTATTATTGCCCCTACAAAATCAGCCCGTGTTGATAATCATCATCAGCCATTTGTCCGATACTGGACGTAGGCCTTTCCTAATGCACGCCACTGAGTTTGGTCTTCAGCTCTCTTCATCCATTTTCTTCCAGCCTGAGCCGCTTTTTTGTAGGTTTTCGTGACTCCACCTGGCCACTGGGGGTCCCACACTACGTTTGCCTAAGCGTGGTCTCCACTTGAGAACTCTTCTATTCCAACGTTTATCGGTTCTTGGGGAAATGTGACCAGCCCACTGCCACTTTAGCTTTCTTATCCTTAGAGCTATGTCGGTTACCGTGGTTCTCTCCGTCGGATATCTTCATTATGAATCTATTCCTTCAGAGAAACTCCAAGCATAGCCCTCTCCATAGCTCACTGAGCGATCTTAAAGAACAAGGGTGGAATTTTATGCGATAAATCTTGCAGCGTCTTGAAATATCATTTCTACAGAACTTAAGTAATTATTTTTCTACGTTTTTTCAACATACCCTGTAATCTAGGAAAAGCTACAAATCAATTTAAAAATCATGAAATTGTAACTTCATTTCCTTCCTACAAGGTTTTACCGGCCTTGTTGCCTGCCCAACGGGTGCAAAAATCAATGGCGAAGGAAATGGAAAAAATATATATATTACAATGACGTTTCCGGTTTGGACGACAAAATTGTCAACACAGTATATATTTCCCACCCAGTTTTTTAAACCAAAGGAGGTTGAATTACGCTTTCTTCCTACCTAGTTATTTAAACCAAAAGAGGTTGAATTAAGCTTACTGGCGTTAAACCTTTTAACAGTAAGCGTAATTCAATCTCTTTACGATAAACAGCATAATAATATAGACTGTGCTATAGACAAAATGGTACGTCAATATAAAACCTCTATACAAAACATTAGACTTGTAGCAAAGGGAATACAATGCATTATAGTTAATGGAGGAAGTGTAAAGAATTGTTGCTAGGTTATGTTAATTTATTTAATTGTTTTGCACAAAAATAGTGTAGGTACAATGAAGGACTTAATGCTAAACAGCATTATCTACCAGTCATCCAGGTCTAGAAATAAATAATAGTACATAGGGCGTGCGGTTTAAAGTATTGAACAATAGATACAAAAGAAACAAAGGTTTGTGTAAATAAAATATTTTGTGTGAGGAATTGTTGCAAAATATTTGTGCTGAAATGGGACAACTGTTTCCCTGCACAGTGAAACAGCAGCAATATATCTAAACATATTCTTTTGTAATCTCGCTAGGCAGTAACAGATTGAAAATAATTATCATTCGAAAGCCTAGTCTGTTACACTAGGTAGGTAATTGAATAGGTAGGTACGTACAATATCTTTAAATATTATATTTATCACGCATAAGTACTTAATTGCTTACCTAATTAAGCAGATAAAATAATTAAAATCTCTAAGACTTGTTTCAAAGGTCGTTAACAGTAACATAACCTACAAATCTTTGAAGCCTAATAACAATTATTCCTGGCCTCCCCAAAAAAATATGTTAGACTAATAATCTCAGTAAAAGGATGCTGAATTATAAGCGATATTTTTTTATCTAAAGACGCCGTGAATTTTACTGACATAAAAGTATGTATGGGAGTTCCCATTGTTCTTTGTGGAATAATTTGACCGTGAGTGTCCACGTTTCGGCTCGTATCACAAAAAGTGTTGTGCTCGTTGTTGACACGCACACATACAGGTGCGTGTCAATAAAATATCTAAGGCTGTTTCTTCTTCTTCAATCTCTCATTTACCATATATGTGAGCGTATGGGAGCATTAAGCTACTTCGGCTTCGGGTAAGCATCGGTGGCTTTAACTAGAGCCACTGATGTCTGCAAGACACGTATGTGCACAGGCTGTAGTGTAAAAGTAAAGACCGATTTAGCGCTGAGGTTTACTTACGCACTCTACTAACCAGCCAGCTAATCAATAAATATGACAGGGCTACAGCCATATTAAAAAGTGGGTGGGACTGTGTTGGGGTGCACGGCCGTTTGTTTATCGTGAAACGTCTGCGCTACGTACAAATCGCAAGTTATACCAAATTGCCCAACTATCCCCATCCATCCCCACCTATCCCCACCCATATCCACGGATTCGGTTCAATTAAATCAGATTCCGCTATAATGATACCTACTGTTATTTTTCCGACGAAAACGGAATATTGTGAAGTCGGATGACAGCTATCAAACTTAAAACAGCTATTACTCGGAAACTATTGATTGTTGACTAGTAGTTTCTTTACAGAATTGATAGATCCCATCGATATCTGTGTGCATAAATCTAAATTATTCACATAGATACTTTTCATTAGTATCTTTCCACGCGTGTGAAACCGCAGGGAGCAGGTGGTACATACATATACTTTACTGTTACGTTTCTTGATACAACCCTCAGAGAAATTATAACCGGAGTTCCCAAGCGCAAATTCTAGTACTGAAATGTTTCTGCCAGTTTTCGAGGGAGGCGAGGTAAACATGTACAGCACACATTTACATACTCACGCACACTCTTACAGAAAGTTGAGGCATCTTTATAAACGCTCACGCACATATAAGCTGCACAAAAACAAGCACACCATTAACAAATTACTGTTTTCACGGTATTGTTTAATTACACACTAGCGCAAAAACTAGAGATGGGGTGTAAAAGAACGATAAAAGTAATGATACTCAATGATCGAAATTTGGATTGTTCAATGTTGTTATTTTATCTACTAGCTATGCCCATGACTTTGCCCGTGTGATTATTTCTCTGACTTGAAAGTAATTTATATGTTATTCCAGGAACAAAATTACCTCTAAAGTACATTACACTACATTTCTTCAAAGTGCGTTCAGACATGAAGTCGTTTTTTATTGATTGCTTGGCTTCTACGTGCTTACCTATCTATTAAAAACTTTTCACTTAAATTGTTTAAAATATCCTATTAATCATTTACCTTCTTCTTTAAATATCTAGTTTTTGCCTGTTATTTCTACATCTTTTTACTTTTAAATTCTAGTTGTTTTTTTAGTTTTCTCTTTCGAGTGAAATAATATAAAAATATAGCATAATATTTTCTATAATGTTATGATATGACTTAATCAAGTTTATACCTTCGTAACTGTCTGAAGGAAACCCCTTAGATGACAAGAAGAGGATAAGTTTTACTTTATTTATTCCAAATCTAAGCTAAGTTTTTTACGAGACAAGTCGTGGAAATATCGGAGAATTTGGAAATATGGCAAAAAACTAAATAAAAATTACTAACAAGTAGCAATTGCGATGCTGACGACGGCATTGGTTCTGAAGACGGCATTGATTCTGCAAATGGCGTTGGTTCTGGGGATGGCGTTGGTTCTGGGGACGGCATTGGTTCTAGCGAAGCCAAAGGATCAGACAAGGAGCCAGTGATTTCGTCGTTAAAAGTCCTAAGTCTGTTAAAGTATGAAGGGAAAGTAAATCACCGTTTCACTTAAGAATAGAAAGGTGGTAGGTACGTGCCAATCCCCCCTAGTATCGAAAATCTTGTATATTATATCTATATTGCGTAGTGATAGTATTCGTTCCCGTCCGCACGGAACAATAAAACTAATGCAAAACTTAAAGGGTCAAAATGGTCGGAGCAAATAGCACTTGTTCTTGTAGGAATCTAACCATCGCGTCTATGGAAAAAGTGATCCATTTTTTTTAAGATAGGGTCTTTCGGAAATCAGTAGAGCAGGTAATAGTTTCATATTCAAATGTTATTATATAAAAGCAAATACCTATCCTTATAATAAAGTTTACACAATGTAAAATTAGTGGATCTGAGAGCTGTAGACCACGCGAGCACAAACTTTTTGCCAACTATCTAGCGATGCACAGTAGTTTACTTATTGTTCAACTAACATTAACTAGTGGCTCTGTGAGCTGTAGACCTCGCACGTACAAACTTTTTTGCAAACTAGCGGTGCTCAGTAGCGCCATCTAGTTACCTCATTGTAAAGCTATCATTAATAACCAAGGTGCTCCATCAATTCCTACCTAATAGGTGAAGGGCTGATTCAACTGGTAGAAACCTAAAAGTGATCAATTTTCTCCATTTTGAGGAGCTATTCTGCTCATCACGCCGAATATCCTCATCAGATCCTCACCAAATTTTTATGAGACCAACTTTAAATGACTCACATTCAAGTAAAAAAAAACGTTGATATCGTATCTAATAAGGCGGAGATATTCAGCAGCCCTCTTTTTGCCCCTTTTTGGGGGAATTACGTACTCCCCCCTCCCCCCCTAATCTAAATAAAAATTTGTTCCACCTGCGTGAGTGACGACGATGATGATAAGTATTCTATGTTTTATTCCAGGGTATAAGCTACCAAACAAACAAACAACCTCACTTTCACATTTTTAATTGTAGGGATTAATTTGCTTGAGCTACTTGTTCAATTCAACACTGAATTTAAAGTAATGTAATCCATAGTCTATTAAAATAGACTTATTATTATTCGTTAGTATAATGAATCACTTTATTAAAAAGAATTAATATTATGCGTTCATTCGTTCCTTGTTGTCACATCACTACTAAGAAATTACGTATCGTTATTCTGTCGTACGCTTGTTGTAACAAAATGTATTTTACGGTGAAGTTAATACATTATTTGTGTATTAAAATACTTACTTGTGATAAGAAACTCCGTGTTTACTTAATTTTGATGTTTCCGATCGTTTTTTACAAGAAAACACAGTATAAAATACCATTTTTGATGAGCTCCGTAGAGCGACAGATGTGAATGCGAAAAGACGAACGCTCGTGAAAACGAGTTTTTATATACCGACACGAACAAAACTGTCATGTGTCTCGGCAGAGGGGAACGCGTACGCTTGGCCTCTCCGGTTCTAATTTCTCTGAGATACAACCTATTTAACGCCACAATATTAGTTTTCATAAACCCACGGTGAATAATAGATTGACAAAAAACGCAAGAAAATTTCAATTTGGCGCGCTGAGCTAAACTTTGCACCTTAATGCAGTAGGTTATATAGTCGTTTTTAGTTCAGTTAGGGAAGAATCGTTAGTGGCAAAAAATATTAAAATATTCACCCGTATCAAATGTGACAATGTACGAATCTGCCCAAAAAACTTACCGTCATTTAACATCATTGTTTCGATCACCGTTCGTTTTGCATGATAATGTTTAGATGATCATCATCATCATCATCATCATCATGATGATGATCATCTAAATCATCATGAATGTTTAGATGATATGACAGTTAAATTTGACATCGGAAAAGTGACTTATGGTTCATCGTTTCGCTCAGTGCACCAAATTCAAATTTTCTTGCGTTTTTTGACAATCACAACTCTATTATTCACCGTGGGTTCATGAAAACTAATTTTGCGGAGATAAATAGGTTGTATCAAGAAATTACGGTTAAATTGATCACCTAGATAATATTAGCTGCAATTGTCAATAAGCTGGTATTCATCTTGATATTTGGTTTATTGACAAATGCACATAAACTAGCTTTCATCTTGTTTTTTTTTTTGATTAGATTTCTTGACATAACCTATTTATTGCCGCAAAATAAGTTTTTATAAATCAACGATTAGTAATAGAGCTGAAATTGACATAAAACGCAAGAAAATTTGAATTGGGCGCGCTGAGCTAAACGTTGCACCTTAATGCAGTAGGTTATATAGTCGTTTTTCGTTGAGTTAAGGAAGAATCGTTAGAGGCAAAACATGCAAAAATAATGAAAATATTCACCCGTATCAAATGTGACAATGTACGAATCTGCCCAAAACGCTTAAACGCCAATCCGAACGTAGTACAAACTGTCACATCCTCACACATCACATGCAAATTGTCTATGGCTGGTACTTTCCGGTGAGGCAACTTAAACACTACACCTTTGTTTGGCGAGAGCAGTACTACGTAGCGATAGATAAGAATTTAGTGGTGGATATAAAGATATCGATACAATTTGTGTTACACTGTTTTCATTGTTATTGTTAAAAAACGAGTTATTAATAAACGTCGCACCAAACTGTATGGCCAGCCTGAATATTTGTTTACACCTCCTCGCTTCTGGTCGTTAAAACTGTACTTACTAAGTTGACTACTAGCCGCGCTCTGCGGCTCTGCCCGTGTGGACATATTTTTTTTCAAACCTGTTTGTCTGGAACTAGAATTATCTTTATAGTACAAAAACTATACTCAATCAAAATTCGTTCAGCCGTCAAACCATTTTTATACTCTGCTTTGCTTCCACATATTGGATTAGGATGCAAACAGTTTACTATACATACATATTCTGTGTTTTAAGTCAATTTCTAACTTATAACTAAGCTATCCATTATTGAAAACTCATTTGAATCGTTCCCGCAGTTTTAATTGATGCGAGAAAACAAACAGATACTAATTTAAAAAAATTATATTATTTTCAGTACCTTAATTTAAATCCCATTTTTTATCATCTTAAATGTACAGGCTCTTCCTGCTTTAATTATAATATAATCTTTTGATATTAAAACTTATATTAATTAGTAGTTATTTTACAATTTTTGTTGTATTTTTGCGATAGCCTTTGTTACGTTTTTTACGAATACCAAATTAATTAATTAATATACAATTTGGAATTATATTACCTACTGTATAATTTTGCCCTGTATCATATCACTTAACACACGGCAAAATATACAATCATATTTCAAATAGCAATGGGTACCTACTTATATAAATGAGCTTTTTCAATATCACGGAAATTATAGAGGTTTTAGGCTTTTAGGGGTCTAGAACTCGCAGGCACTGGTACTGATAATCTACTGTTTGTACTAATAACTTAAAAGGGAATACGTTATGGAATAAAAGTAGGTGTAGGTATGTAATATGTATAATATATAATATTCTCACTTGTTTCTGAACCGACTATCGACATCGATAACCCCAAGCAATCATCTCGCTTCCATAGCGTGAGTCGTGATCTTGACGTATATTGTTGGCGTAGTGCGCCTGCTTGCAATTTTATTATAGTGCATTCAAATTCAGTGTGGAGTGGAGTGACAACGTTAGTTAACATTTTTAAATAAAACTTATTACACCCATATTATTTAAAAGAGATGGGGTCAGAACAGTCTTCAAGGCGTGAGCGTGAATATCGCGAATATCGCGACCGCGAGGAAAGAGCTAACAGGTCAGTAATTTTAAATTATATATATTTATTGCTGTTGGTGGTTGGCAGTGTGACCAGATTTAGCAGAATTCTGCGACTATAGCAGAATTAGATCCCCAATTAAGGATTTAGCAGATTGTATCGCAGATCTGAACAGATCTATCGTTCCGAGTGGGAGAAGGATCCAATGTTTTCATCTTGGTTATCAAGATCCAAAGATGACAGCGATGCCGCTTTTTCTAAAGCATTCAATATGAAATTAGCCAAAAAATATGATAAAGGTAGCTCAAAGCTCAACAGCTCTGTATAAAAACATGGACACCACAGTAAAAGTAGAAGTTAAGTATTACTATTAATTTTTAATAAATATTTCCAATATTTTAAGTTTGCGTTTTTTAACATATTGATACAAATTACGACTTCATTCATCAGATTTATGGCACTAATTACAAAAAAATATAGCAGAATTTAGACGAGTATTAGCTGGCATAATGTTCAATTTAAATCTGGTCACACTGGTGGTCGGTTGTATGTTATTGTGACACATACACATATTAAAGCAAGGTATTTAAGAGTGAGAGCCATAAAATAATTTAAAGCACAGCTTTAAATTATTAAAATAATTTAAAGCTGTGCTTTAGTTAGCTATTTATTAAATTGAAGTGAGATGTCCTTACTTCTGTTAACTTACATACGTATTGTGGGTTCGATATTGTGTTTTTGAACACAGGCTATAAACCAGAATTACCAAGTCGACTATACGTAAACGCACTACATAGAAAGAAATCCGGCCAGGTGTGTGTTGGACACACATAGACCATAGGGATTCATAGCCATGCCAACAACGACCACATTCTTGAGACCAAAAATTAAAATCGCATAGTAATTATTAGTCCAGTAGTTTTTAAGCGACTTCACAAAAGGAGACTTTTATATGTTCGATTGTATGTATGTTTTTTTTTAAATATCACATATATTTTATGTATCTCCGTCAATTGCGGGCCGATTTTGAAAATTCTTCTATTATTTGAAAGGGCTCTCCAGGTGGTCCCATATAAATTGTATCAAAATTGGCTCAGCTGTTTTTTGAGAAAAATATTTTTTTGAGTAAATCCATTCGATTTGTGTCTAAACCGATTTAGATGGTTGTTTTTTTTATTCAAAAGGGTAAACTTTTTGTGTAGTCCCATATAAACTTCATCAAAATTGGTTCAGTAATTTTATTAGAAAATCTATTTGTTTTATAGTTATGTCCTCTAATATCTTGGGATTTCTGAACCGAATTAGATGATTATTTTTACTTGAGTAAGAAGACCTCTAGTGTGGCACTGTATAAATTTCATCAAAATTGGTGTAGTAGCTTTAAGCTTTAGTAGCTTTAAGCTTTAATTTAATTCACTGTTATTATGTTTGGGACTGGATTGCATGTCAATTTTGAACAATTTAAGGACATCCAAAGATGCTGAAGTTTTGCACATAGGTGTAGTTCAGATGACAATTAAAAAACTGCAGTAGTAGTAGTAGTAGTAGTCTAAAGGATCTACACAATCGGATGATGGAATCCCTGAGTTTGGGCTCATTTGGTTTGTCTTGATGATATCGCTGGATCTTTGTGGTATCCAGGGCCTGATGATGCAGCCGGAAGGTAGTCACAAGAACTCAACAACAAAATGATGGAACCTCTTTGAGTTTGGGCTCATTTGGTTTGCCTTGATGAATTCTCTGGTATTATGTGGTATCCAGGGTCTGATGATGCAGCCGGAAGGTAGTCACAGGAACTCAACAACAAAATGATGGAACCCTTTCGAGTTTGGGCTCATTCGGTTTGTTTTGATGAGTTCTCTAGTTTTATGTGGTATCCAGGGTCTGATGATAGAGCCGGAAGGTAGTCACAGGAACTCAACAACAAAATGATGGAACCCCTTTTAGTTTGGGCTCATTTGGTTTGACTTGATGAGTTCTCTGGTATTATGTGGTATCTAGGTCCTGATGATGGAGCCGGAAGATAGTATCAGTATAATGGCAGTTGGGGAAAATGTCGGCTTCTGTAAGTGAAACAATTTTCAGTACTTATAGGATCAGTAGTTTCAGAGATTAGCGGTAACAAACAAACTTACGACAGGCTTTACCTTTTTAGAATATTATTATAAAATGTAGATAATGGATACCGAACTGATAACTGATACTATTCTTCTATATTCACAACATACCTAATGAGATTTGTTTACACGAGGTTTATACCATTAAACTTATCACTGTCTATCAATCGTCAGTGATAAGATAATTCTTAAAACAAAACATTGACTTCAAATGGAATTTACTTACAAAAAATATTCTTATATTAAACAGATTATCATGAGATTTTTAAGGAACTAAAGATCTCAAATAAAATATAAATATCCAAATCGGTTCAGAAATACGAGATAATATGAGTGGTCGCACACACACAAAAATACGAGATAATATGAGTGGTCGCACACACACAAAAATACGAGATAATATGAGTGGTTGGACACACACAAAAATACGAGATAATATGAGTGGTCGCACACACACAAAAATACGAGATAATATGAGTGGTCGCACTCACACAAAAATACGAGATAATATGAGTGGTCGGACACACACAAAAATACGAGATAATATGATTGGTCGCACACACACAAAAATACGAGATAATATGAGTGGTCGCACTCACACAAAAATACGAGATAATATGAGTGGTCGCACTCACACAAAAATACGAGATAATATGAGTGGTCGGACACACACAAAAATACGAGATAATATGAGTGGTCGCACACACACAAAAATACGAGATAATATGAGTGGTCGCACACACACAAAAATACGAGATAATATGAGTGGTCGCACTCACACAAAAATACGAGATAATATGAGTGGTCGCACACACACAAAAATACGAGATAATATGAGTGGTCGGACACACACAAAAATACGAGATAATATGAGTGGTCGCACTCACACAAAAATACGAGATAATATGAGTGGTCGCACACACACAAAAATACGAGATAATATGAGTGGTCGGACACACACAAAAATACGAGATAATATGAGTGGTCGCACTCACACAAAAATACGAGATAATATGAGTGGTCGGACACACACAAAAATACGAGATAATATGAGTGGTCGCACACACACAAAAATACGAGATAATATGAGTGGTCGCACACACACAAAAATACGAGATAATATGAGTGGTCGCACTCACACAAATAAAAACCTAACCTTACATCCAAACTGAGAACCTCCTTCTAAGAAGTTGAATAAAAATTTTACCACGGGTTCTCATAAATGTAATCTCTATTTAATAGTTATTTACACAAGTGTACTTGTTTACAGAGAATCAGCAGCAACGGCAAAAGATGTTGAAAAAGCGTTAGAGCAGCAGAGAAAGCTATATGAACAGAGAATCAAAGAGCTCATTCGAGAGAATAAACCTGCCACCAGCAACGACCAACCACCCACTGGTGTTCAACCTGCTTCAAATAATAAGTAAGTACTTTACATAGGCATGTATTGGTGTTGGATGTACCCATGAGTTCATGTTATTATTATAAGTAGGTCCTACCTATTTTGTTTCTGCCAGACCTGCTCTATCGCAATTTCAAATAGGTATAGTAAGGGTATAGATAGTGGCATAGTTACATACCAGACTTCTCAAGTTACATACAAATGTGTCTGGAGTCTGGACTTAAGTCTCGGAGACTTTGTCAGTGTGTTAATTTCAACAACGAAAAAGTAAAAGATGCATCCCTTCCCCCCATTAAAACCATATTTTTTTTGTGATGTAAATAATATAATTTGATTGTCTTTAATCTATACTATATCTATACAAATATTATAAACAGGTAAAGTTTGTGAGTTTGTAAGGTTGTAGGGGGTAATCTCTGGATCAATTTAAACGATTTTGGTATATTTTTTACCAATATAAAGCCACGTTATTTCTGAGTGTCATAGGCTATATAATATTAAAATGACCACGCGTGCGAAGCCGCGGGCATCAGCTAGTAATTAATATCTACGGAAGTACAGACCTCCTAAACATAAAAATATACTCTTCTAGGAGTGAAAATTCTAAATTAATTAATTTTATTAATTTTTCTTTTTCTATTTTTTGTCTTCTTGAGATAATAATAGCTTTCTATTTAAAATATTTACACATCATGGCAAAAAAAATTGTTAATAAGAAAATTTGTGTCAAATATAAAGTAACTTTGTTCAGATTTTCTACTCCGCAGCAAAAACTAAACAGTAAATTATAATATATATTGTGCTTATATACATGATAGTTTATAACATTTTCAACCTATCGGCATTCGACACCCTATTTAACTTCTACTTTCGTAGATATGAATTATTAAAGACAAAGTGGTTGCGGTTGCACTTCATTTTTTACCCGACTGCACGGAGTGTTATGTGTTTGGGTTGTGTGTATGTTTGTTTGTACGTTTCTTAGGTACATCCTATAGCCTAAACGGTTTGATGGATATTGATAAATGAGGTATCATTGGATTCGTCTTGATCACAAGAGTGCTATAGGATTGCTGTCTTGTCGGTGCCTATTGTTGTAGAAATTACCAGTTTACAGTGAGCTCTCGCGTCGCGGGATCCCGCTTAAGACCAGGCTCTGCTTTTTAAGGGTTTTTTCCATAAAAATGCTGGGACAACCACAAACCTGATAAATGTGAAACTTAACATATATGATAAGATAGATTGCAGCTGCGGTAGTTCCTACATTGGACAAACCAAGCGTACTATAGCGGAAAGGGTCAAAGAACACATTGCAGCTGTAAATAACCGCCAGATAAATAAATCTGCAATCGCTGAGCATTTGCTCGAATCGGGCCCTAATCACTGGATTGAACTCCATCACCCGAAGATCCTCTCCACGGAACGACACTACTACTCCAGGATTGTACGTGAAGCGGTTGAAATTAAAAAGTATCCCAATTTCAACCGAGAGGATGGTTTCAAGTTGGCTGCGTCGCGGTTTATTCAGAAGAAATCTGCAGATATCGTTAGTGTCGTGTGTCGTGAAAATTCTGTTTTTTTACAAAACCAAATGCGGGTAGTTGGAGACAACGCTCGCCCTTCTCGACGCTGACACCCGCTACTTCAGTCTTCTCGTGACCACGATCAATGCAACTTGATCGAAACGTCGAGGTAAATAAAAATAAGCTTTCAGCGCCATTAAGTCCCGTTTAAAATATATAACTATGACAAAAACATGATTAATAGAATTTCATTCGATACATTTTCTTATCAAAAATTACTTTATTTTCGGTAATATTTTCATTTTTCTACTCAACGGTTTAAGTTTTATCTCTAAAATAAATCTCATAGCAAGAAAATATACTTTATTATCTAATGCTTAGACAAAATTTACCTAACTAAATTATTAGCCTGCCAATAAAATAAATAACTTTTGAGACATACGTCATTTAGTTCCGAGCTAAATTGTGTGTTCAAACAACGCTCGCAATATTCAACCTTGTCACGGAGGCACTTCAGTGCTTATTGCAGGTAGCAGAGTGTAGGGGAGGTGGCATGGGAGTGGGGAGTGGGAAAATGTAACCTTGGAGCCTGGCCTTAACGTTACGGTGGGCCTTAGAATGCCAGTCTATATTATTATTCGTAGATGCCAGGGCGGACACCGTGCAGCGCAGGATTAAACCGTCACTCGTTTCAGTCTAGGTTTTACCCTCAGATTTATCTGAGAAAGTACTCATATGTTTCGGTACATACAATATTCACCCTGTGGCCAGGTGGAGTGATGACCTGCGAAAAGCGGCTGGATGAGAATGGATAAGGAGAGCTGAAGGCCGAGCTCAGTGGCGTGCATTAGGATAGGCCTACGTCCAGCAGTGGACAGATATAGGCTGATGATAATTATGACATACAATATACATATTTAAAGTACATAACATAAGTACAGATATGTAGGTGCATTTTATGTTACCTTTTGTTTGTAAATTAATCTTTTTAGCACAAGACGATTAAAGATAACGATAAAATAAATACCTAATCTGAACCTTATCTTACACGTCAAATCTATTAAAATTTTAGGAGTTTTCGAGGTAAAAAAGATTTAACTATTATTTAATCTGAGTCACGAGATAGGTACAAGTATCTTCCTATTAAATGCCATAACTTCACTCGGCGAAAAAGTTTTATAGTTAAGAAGCAATGGAAGTTTAATACTCATTCGGGCGATAATGAGCCTTAATGTGCGATATCGAGTGAGCTGTGCTCGAAGGGTTAATTTGTCTGCCATATCAATATTCGTGGTAAGAAAAAGTACGGTAATGTTGGTGTAAGGTAGGTAGGTACACCTATCTGTAATCATTCCACCTGCACCTTGTGTTAGTAAGAAACGAGTTAAAAATCTCTCCGCTCCATTGTTAGGTAGGTAAGTAAGTACTTATGTCTTTATTTTTATTCGTCTTGCTTCCTCGTTAAATTGAGTTGTTATTTCATTTGTGTTCGTTACAGGCTCCGCACTAATGTTACGTAGGTGAGGGCACGTTCCCTGCTGTCGTTCCCGGTTGTTATTGATTTTTAACAATAGCGACTCTCGGGTGCTCTGACAAACTCTTGTATTACCTATATAGGCGCGTTCCACATAAAGGAAAATATTAGCAATGTTAATTTTTTTAGCCCCAATGTCGTTCCACAAGCCCTCCAATGCTAGCAAAAGTAACAAACGTCAAACGTTCCACAATGCAAAATGTTAACATTTGTAGCTTCGGAAACTAGCATCGTCAGACCCATGTTGTTTTGTGGATTCAAAATGCTACTTTTTGACAAGTGTCAAAATTTAGCGGCAGCGCATGTAATTTTAAATTAAAAAAACATTACTTTGCTTGGTTTTGAGTGTAAGTTTTTCGATAATTCTTTTCATTTCCTAGTTTTAAATTACTTGGGATGAGGGAATGGTTAGCAGCAACACGTTTCACATGTAGATGTCAACCGTGCCAACATTGCTGGTTTTTCGTAAGAGAAACGCTGATTGAGCGGTAGTATTCATGTTGACACAAATGGTGTAGCATTTATAGGTAGAACGCGGCATATGTATATATTGTACTGAGCAAATTATGTATTTTCTTGCAGCTTAGAAAGACAGCGCACCCCATATAGTTACAACCAAAATGATCTTCAAGGGAATGCCGGAACTTTGTACCCTAATCTCGGCGACAGTGGATTTTCGACCTTATCGTCGCAGAACAGGGCCCCCAGCTTTGAAAATAATAATACGGGCCGTCCGGGCCCTGCGCCATTCGTTTACGTCAACAGCCACTATGGTGGCGGGCAGCCTCTCGCACAGCCGCCTTTTCCCCATTCCCCTCAAAGGTATGCATCACATTGTTTTGTATATATTTTTAGGTACATTTATTACCTATTTATGTATGTTATAAACTAGTTGTGCCACGCGGTTCGACATGTCTGGACAGTGGTAAAAAGTATCCTATGTGTTATTTTTATATACATATGTGGTTACCCTACCAAGTTTCATCAAAATCCGTTATAATACATACATCCATTATGAAAACCACTTATAGTTTAAAACACCAAACGGGAGTTACGTTTAGCAGTTGAAATATTCCAACTATATAGTTACAACCACATCCGGTGGTATTTCTCAGGGGTGCAAAAAAAGAGTGGATGCGTGACGAGACACGTTCGCGAGCGTCCGCACTCCCCTTGAGAAAGACCACCGGATGTGGTTGTAAGTTGTAACTATAATAATAATATTCAACTGCTATACTTGAGTAACTCCCGGACAACTTTTGCCAATTTTTCTTTCCCTGAAAACCTTATTCGGAGTATTACAAACATGTAAAAATGGGTCTAGTCTTTCTCAAGTGATGCGCTTACTAACAGCATTTATTTTTGATGTGTAACATCTTTCCTTTCGCTTTCCTGCATCTGTGGGAGTGATTTCGTGAAAAGGGACGGAAGTGTGTAACAGGAAGCCGGAAAAGCGCGTGCTATTTGATTTGACCAATGAGCGCGCGCTGTTGCTTATTACTAAAGTGAGATGTCAGTCAGGGCCCTATTTCATAAATATATAGTATATAATATCTACTATAGTAGTCTACTATAGTAGTAGTACTATAGTAGACTGACAAATGTAAATCGACATATGTCAGTCGAACTACCGAAATGCGTTTCATAAAATCCCAATGAATTGTAACTAAATGTGTTTCATAAAAGAATAGTAGTGACCGGCAGTCAACCGACAATTGTCTAACAAATGTCAAGAGAAAAACGTTTTATGAAACGGCGGTCACTTAAAATTACCATGATTTGTAGAATTGTCGTGACAATTGTGACAGCCGAAGCTTTACCCGTCACTGGTCAGTCAATCAAAATAGTGAGGGTTTTTTTACTATGACTGGCATAACTGGCATTGTGAAATGCAATATGACTGACAATCATCAGTCCCGTCGTGATTGTTTGCTATATGAAATGCAGGTTTGGCGTATTCGACTGACATTTGTAGTTTTATTACGATTTGTCGCTTTATGAAATAGGGCCCAGGATGTTACACATCATATGCGACTGCTGTAAGGCTCGCTCGTTTTTTTTATTTATATAGATAGGTGCTGCGAATTTAAGTTTTAAATAATATAAAAGTTTATAATAATCTATCATAGAGATACCTATAACTTGTCTTGAACTTGTCCAATTTTTAAAAGCTTTTATGTCACTTGCAATGTTTGTGTGTTTGTATGTTATATGTTAGTTTGTTTAGGTTGTTAGATTAGGTTGTTAAAAAAAAAAAAAAACATCAGCAAAGCGCCACCCTTTCATGGTTGAAATACCTCGCACACGAACGAAGCGTTACGCATTTATTATAAGAACTGCAAAGGAGTGGAATGCCCTGCCCTCGTCAGTGTTTCCGGTAAATTATAACCCCGGTGTGTTCAAGTCAAGAGTGAATAGGTATCTTCGACCACATCATCGCTTTCCATCAGGTGAGATCGCGGTCAAACGATCAAACGATTGCCTAGTCCGTAATAAAAAAAAAAAAGAAAAAAAAAACTGAATTAGAATAACTTCCTCTTATCCTACAGATTTTATCATGACAATGCAATGCAGTTCAGTGCAACAGCACGCGAAATGTTGTATAGGCATTTAATTGTGATAGCCCGTTCACCATATGTGTATGGCTTATTACACACCATGACATGGCTACTGCATAAAAGTTTTTTTTTTGTTTTTTAATTGACTTGTTTATTATTACAGATTTCAACCACAATTTCAACAACCATCGGCGCCGCCTGCTGAGGCTTCATCCACCAAGTAAGTACCTACTACTTGTACCTATGTATAGTAGGTACATAAAAAACGCTTTAATACCTATTGAGATATACTCCAGTCGTAAACTCTATTCAGTTCAAGACAATTTGTACCCTATGCGCATTAGAGAACGGCGATATTACACTGATTCGCTTAAGTCAATGGCTGAGTGCCGCAGGTTAGACGGACTCTTTAGAGGTTTGATTGAATTATATCTCAATCTGAATCAACTGCACCTGCATGGCAATAAATACAATAAAAATGCCCGTTTTCACTAACCACGAACGAGGCGATGCCTAACTAAGGAATTCCTAATCTAAGCAAAGTCTTAAGAGTGATCTCTTGTTTCACCAATCCATTTTTAATAGTTGACGCTGACGCCTATAAGTTACGCGCGCTCGCTCACTCACTAGTTTACATGATTAACCCCTTATTCCTATAAAAATGAAACAAGTCGTTTTTCCAACGTCTCGTTACTTTTTGACCGTTTTCGTATGGCGTTTATGTCAAAAGCTGACGGACAGTAAGCGAAAACGGTTCTTTTTAAGATACAGGAACCGGCCCTAAGTGAGCGAGTGCGGCGTGGCCTGTCAGTTTACGAGTTGCTTCTCTTATATGGCACCCCCGAATCGGTGTCGTGTCGTATTTTAGGTGACCCCCCTAACGTCACTAGTTATAACCTAAAGAATTGTGAAACTTTTTTTGCCCTAGGCAACTCCTACATATTTAGGCATCGGCGACTCCTAGGTTTAGTGACAACGGGCATAAGTCTAGGTATATTTGTATTTCTGGTCCTGGAATAACACATAAAGTAGTTTCAACTCAGAGAAATGATCACGCGGGCACAGCTAGTAAAAATATAAATTAACTAGTACAATATATAGCCACTTGAATTACTTACTTTTTTTAATTACAGTTTCATACAATTATTCAGGTTTGACATTCATTTTCTTTGCTTCGCTTAAAAAGCTTTGCTCCCTATAAAGGGGAAGCATTTTGCTCCCGCAAGGCTGCCCCTGTGTGCATACCTACCTAACTCTGACAGTTTCGAGTACGGGTGGAATCTACACGTAATATTACAGAAAGGAAAGATTTGTTTTTTTTGTATGTGTGTTTGTTTGTAATGGATAAACAAAAAAACAATGAACAGATAAAAAGCAATGAACAGTTAGAAAGCTATATTATCTACTTTAGTTTTCTAAAAATTCGAGAACTTTATGAAAATCCATGGTATCAAAAATGTGCCTATAAAATACATAGGCGTGCGCTTCAAAAACTATTGATGGAAAATACATAAAATAATGTAGGTAGGTACCACATGTTTATAGTACTAATCTTTACCTACAAAAAAGTCCACGAGACTATATCATACTGTGTATATCATATTATATACTTTTACTATTATTTATTCTGTGGCTATATATATATATGTCTTAACTATTATAATTGTAATAACCATTTTTTGTTCAAATTAGTCAATCAAAAGGGTTATTCCTTTTCTCCCCACCATCTTTGTCCCACTTGTGGGGAGAAAGGGAAAAATAAAAAATGTATGGCCTTTCTCCCCACTATGGAATATAATTATTTGACAGTAGGAAGAAAGGTAATAATTGAAAAAGTATTCTATTTCTCCCCTTAGGCAATCCTTAATTTACTTTGCAGTGGGGAGAAAAGGAAGTAGCCAAATTCACTATATTCGAATGTCCCACTAGACTTGAATGATACCAACATTATTTTCAGTATGGACAATAATGTTTGTACGTAATTATAAAGTCATAATTATATCATGGTATGATTTATGAGTTTTTATTTTGTAAATGATTAGATCGAGTGATTTAATTATGTTTATTATTTGTTCTTTCTGGTTTTGACGAAATAAATATAACGAATATATAAATCAACATTTAATAAAATCGGAATATGAATCGACATTTTTATTAGTATTTGTTTAACTTTTCGATTGTAAACTTTATTTAAATTAAAACTAAAGTTAAACGGTGAATCGACATCATTTTTTTTGAAATCTATTTGTAATTTAACATTATTACTGAAAATAATGTTTGCTTCATATCAAGTGTAGTGGGACATTATACTATAGTAAAATTGGTTATTCCCTTTCTCCCCACTGTCAAATAATATAATTCCATAGTGGGGAGAAGGGCCATATGTTTCTTATTTTCCCCATTCTCACCACTTGTAGGAGAAGGGAAAGGAGAAAGGGAATAACCCAATCAAAACACAGGTAGAATCAAAATTTTGTATAAATAAATATTTAGAGAAACCCTTAGCTACCCGTGCGGAGCCGGGGTGATAAATAGACAGATAGATAGATAGATAACTTTTTATTGTTTTAGAAAACAATTATACAAAATGTATGGTATAATGGGCGATCTTATCAATTAAAAGTGATCTCTTCCAGACAACCTTTGGAAGGAGATAAATTAATATACGGCAAAGATAGTGGTGCATTATAATATAATAAACACCTAAATAAAAAAAACTTTTTTTTTTTATAAAAACACTCCTGTATTCTAATATGTAAATGTAAACATGATAATAATAAACATAATTACACACATATTTATACAATATATATAAACATAATACAAATTATATGCAGTGAAACGACAACATAATAACAACAAAATAGCAAGAACTGATATTAAGTAGAGATAAAACTTCTTTAGGGTGTGATTGGGCTCGCCTTATAGTAACCGGCAGAATGAGTCGCTAGTGAAAAATGTGTTATGCACCTGTATATATATCTATAAGGGTTATACTTATTTTAGTTCAAGGGCCCGCTCCCAGTCGCGTCAAAGAGGAACCAGCCCGCACGACGACATCATTTGCCGAACCTGCGGGAACATGTACGGAGACAGGATATACCAGTGCAACCAAGGACACAGTTCGTGCGACTCGTGCAAAATGCGGCAAGTGGTCTGTGGCCAGTGTCGGCAGCAGCTCACCAATCGCAGGAACTTTGATCTGGAAAAATATGTTTCCGAGGTAATTTATAAAATTGTATCTTCATCATCAACAACTATTAAGTACATACTTAGTCCACTGCTGGACATGGCCTCACCCGCGGCCGCCACGGAGCCCGATCTTCGGCTCTTCTCTTTCTATGACTGCTTATCTTGCGCAGATCGTCGCTCCATCATAGTCGTCTTATTGACCAGTCTCACAGTCAGTGTCCAGTTTCGGCTCCTTATATAATTACGGGTAGGACCTACGAATAAGTATAGGGTAGGACGCACTGGTTGAAGACTTTTGTCTTCAGGCATTGTGGAATGGGCGACGAGAGAACTCCTCAAGCTGCCCTGCCCATCTGAATCCTAACATTTCCACTTTCGATGTGAAATGGTTTATTTTCCGTAGTCAAGAACTCTTATAGCTGCGTCGTGTCAGTCTGTCCGTCCATCTGTATAACACAGTTATTTTATTCAGACAATAGTGACACTACAAGGTTGAAATTTGGGACATGAATATATTTTTATAACCGTTACATAAGTGAATGTCAAAATATTCTTTTTTTTGCAGTGTCTCACGTGCATATATTTTTTTGCAGTATCTCATGTGCATATATTTTTTTTGCAGTGTCTCACGTGCATATTTTTTTTGCAGTGTCTCACGTGCATATTTTTTTTGCAGTGTCTCAC
The DNA here is from genome assembly GCA_946251855.1 of Alsophila aescularia. NCBI lineage: Eukaryota > Metazoa > Arthropoda > Insecta > Lepidoptera > Geometridae > Alsophila > Alsophila aescularia. The sequence continues at coordinate 14,043,981 of OX276385.1, forward strand.
GTGCGTATTTTTGACCCTATTTAGTGGGGACTCGTTTGGATAGGTTTTTTAAAAGGTTTCATTGGCAGTTTTTTTCAATTAAGTTTAATATACGAAATATTCGCCCCTAAATCATCATTTTGCTTGAGTTGCATGTCTTTCTGCGGCCTCCCTGACCTGCCTGGCCTGCGGCCTCCCTCGCCTCCCCGGCCTGCGGCCTAACTCGTAAAGTAAAAATATAAAAAATAGGGTCCTAGCGCATAATAGAAATTTAGGTACCTACTAACAAAATTATCACGGCTATCGAGGGTTTACTAGTGTACGAGATAGCTGATTAACGGCCGGTTCCTATATCTTAAAACGTACCGTTTTCACTTACTGTCCATCTGCTTTTGACATACACACCATACAAAAAACGTCAAAAAGTAACGAGACGTTGGAAAAACTACTTGTTTAATTTTAATAGGCATGGGGAATAAGATTACGCATTCTCGCGTCAACTCTAAACAAATTCTATAGTGAGAGACTTAATCCAACTCTAAACAAGACATAAGTTCAAAAACTAAAACCTGACTCATGTCATGGGCTATTTTTACGGTCGGGTAAAAATAGCCTATGACACTCTTGCGATGAAGTCGAATCGATTGATAGCTCACCTGTCAAAATCGGATTAAATTTTTAGGAACACATAACCCTTCCTTTGCTTCGCAGTAGCCGGTTAAAAGAAATCACAACACACACACTAACACACTACCACACACACACACTATACCAGTACCAGTGGCCCTATTACTACTAGAACTTGGTTTCAATCAGATTGTCACTTTCTTCATAGCAATTTCGTCTCTATCGCAACGCGTTAGTGATAGTGATATTGAAAATCGAATTGAAACTAAGATAGATAATACATATTTAATACTTTATTGCACCTAAAAAGATTATTTCACATATTAAATATTTCTTTAAAATAAGTACAATGGGCGGTCTTATCGCTAAGAGTGATCTCTTCCAGACAACCAGATAATAGCACTACAGAATACGAATCGCTTGTCAAAACCGGACCATTAGGGGCCACGCTGTGGTGGATGGAACATCCACATATGTATATACATACAGACATACAATCATACATACATACATACATACATACATACATAGACTGTTAACTTCATTACCCTTCCCATGCTACGCCGTAGTCGGGTAAAAACAACTTTGTTATCGTATAACGTAAAAACTATTAGGCCGATTGCAATGTGGTTTTTCACAGTTGGGTAGATTAGGGTCCTGGCTAAGGAAGCCTAATTATATGCGTCTCCAAAACGAACTTGGCACGCATTTTTTTTGTTTTGTGGTTAGGCTAAATTACGTCTAGCGGTTCAGACTTATCAAAAGCGTAATATTTCCCGTCCAAAACGGAAAGCATAAAATAGTTTTCATGTCAAAACCATAAAATTTCCACCGAATAAAAAACGAGTGAAAACATTTCATTGTTGTTTCTTGTATTTGAGGTTAAATTTCGTCGTATTTTAACCGTTTCATATTTGAGGTTAAATTTCGTCGTATTTTAACCGTTTCATATTTGAGGTTAAATTTTGTCGTAAAACCGTTGCATATTTGAGGTTAAATTTCGTCGTATAACCGTTGCATATTTGTTTAAAATGAAATATTTTCCATCTAAAAACAAGACGTAAAAATCCCTTTTACGTTGAAAACCATAACATTTTTTAAAGAAAATACTGTTCTTTTTACCACATACTTCCTTATTTTCAATGTCAATTTTTATGCTTACCCATGTAACATAATGGAATAGTTTTTTGTAATTATTGTTCACGTTTATTCAGATACTTACCTAATTAATCTGTACTCGTATGTATAAAAATACCAAAAATTCAGACACAATTGTATAAGTAGGTACGAGTAGATACAGTTTTAACTTGATTCTGAAAAGTTTTCCAAAGTGGAAATGTTAGGTTTTGTTCCTCGCCTCCTCAATAGTTGGTATAAAGATTTATACACAACCAAATAAGTTCAAATTAACAACGAACATGATTCTCTATGTAAGCTCTCCTATTGACCACATAGGCACATGTCTACCTGTCGCGTGGGCACTGTTCCTATATACTACATTATGTACATCAATGTGTATACAACATGCATAAGAAAAAAACTTTAATTTGACCTTTCTGATTGCAGAGACGGGTGAAATGTCCGAACTCAGCGGATGGATGCTGTCTGCACATCAAAATTGCAGACATGGAAATTCATGCACAGGCATGTCCGTTCAGAGCGAAGCCGTGTCCGTCCTTGGGACAGTGCAGTTGGATAGGTACGTATCCGGAAGCATGATAATTTGTTTGTTTTTTTTTATATTCAATAGATACTAATACAACATCTGTGTGTACCTACTCACGTCTGCGTACGTTATGAAATGCCAAAGGCCTAACCATTGTGGCAAAAAAAATAAAAAAATGGCGGCCACTGACAAAAACCATAATAAATCTAAGGAAGACTTCAATACTCACTAATTAATTGGCATACCTACCTACATCATCATCATCAGCCTGTGTTCGTCCACTGCTGGACATAGGCCTCTCCCAAGGCACGCAATTCAATTTTTCAAGTTCATTTATTACAAAAATCAATTCATTCTATGGGAAATTAAAACATGCAATAATAATTAAATCAATAAAACTCTGTTTAAATGAAATGAAATGTTCCCGCAGGATAGGGGTTGAAAGTTATTTAAAAAAACACACATATCATGCTGAAACTACCAGACGGATTTTGATATAACTTGGCACAAAGTTTATATTATGTGTGTAAGGATACTTTTTATCCCGAAAAAATAATGGGATAGGGGTTCAAAGTTATGTTAATTTTAAAGCAATAAAAATAATACATCTAATAATACAAATAATAGATATGTTTTGCTTCAGAATTATAAGCATTTACATATTTTATGGGTTATTTTTAAGGCCCCTGTATTTTCCTAAAGTGAACCGTCAATTTTTGTTTGAAAACAAGCAGATAAAATTAAACAGACGACCGCGCGTTATATCATGGGATATTGATAATTTATAACACAGAGACCGTGTCTGATATGTTTTCAAATCCAAATAAATGTATTCTTCGGATGTATACTTTTACCCAACATTTATGACGTCATCGACCGAGCTGACATCGGGTATAGTTTCGAATTTAGGATTTCGCGCTGCGTATTTCGAAAATATACCTCCACACAACGCTATCGCAACACAGATTTCTATCAACAACCTTCAGTGACGACCAGTTCAGCTTGCTACGCTTTGCCATCGTCTTTTAACCTATCACGGCCATGTCGGGTCTAAAGGTATAGTACTTTTGGTCCTGGAATAACACGTATGAGTTACTTTTAAATGAACAAACCACACGAGCAAAGCCGCGGGTAAGCTAGTCATCTATAAATTTATTGACAGAGTAGTAGCATTTTTCCAGTAAGAAAGTCATCAGTTTTTTACACGACTGCCCAAAAAAAGGAAATGTTTTTAGGATTCATGTATGTTTGTATGTATGTGAGTTTCTTTATTCCATCATAATTTTTAAAGGCCTTAAAAGATTTAGACGTATGGTATCGTCATAATCCTTACATCGCCCCGAGTAACATAGGCTACTTTTATTTTTGAAAAAGTTCAATGTTGCTGCAGTATGGTTCCAATTTCAAATGCGAAAATAATATTTTTCTTCGAAATTTACAATATAGGTATTAAATTGAAGGCCTTGATAAGCATATTCCAACAGTATATAATTTATTGGCATAAGTTATATTTTGGCAGGGAAGGAGTGTTTTTTTTTAGTTTTTCATTTTTGCTATTTTTTTAAAGTATGAGCGCTGTAAATTGTTTTAAAAGAGACTGGTGTCTTGTTGGTCATTTGGTCCTATCTTCGGCTCTTACAAACAAAATTTATATACTCTGACTAAGCGACGAAGTCACGATGTGAGTGACCAGACCTAGGCGCATGACAAAAAGTAGAGACTACTATGTTATTGGCCCGGGGTTTTTAAATTTTGACCAATACTAACTTGTTACAGGCAAATTATCCCAGCTGTTGCAACATTTCGACTCGATGCACCCGACACACCGACAAGCCGATGTCGACAAAGAGATGCTACTATCCAACGTCGTCAACACGAGCCACACGATGCACTTCATCCAGATAGGTCCTTTCAACTTCTTGTTCCACATCAAGGTGTCCGAGCCCGACCGCAGGATGTACATAGCGGCGCAACTGATTGGTACAAAACACAGCGCTGCTAAATGGGACTACGAGATCCAGGTGTACAACAAGAGCCAACCTCGGAGGAAATACAACTACATCGATAAATGTACATCATCCAGCGAACCGATTCAAGAAATTTTTGACAGCACTAAATGCGCTGTGATTCCGCAAGATTATGCGAAGACGTTCGTTTGCGGAGGCGTTTTTGCTTATAAGTTCTATATTAAGAGAGATGAGAACATAAAAAAGACAAAGGAGTTTGCGTCTGATAAAAGGAGACGCGGACCGCGTCGCAACGTTTAATTTGTAGGACCTAATAATGTAGCATTGCTACCATTAAAAAAAAACATCTACAGACATTAAGTTTGTTTTTAGTGAAAATTAAAAAGAAAGGGGAGTTGAGTGGTAAAATAATAACTAGCAAGCTAAAAAAAAAACACGCCTGCCCGGCCAAAAAAGAACTTATGCCAATTAATTATATACTGTTGGAATGAGCTCATCAAGCCCTCAATTTGATAACCATATTATAAAATTAGAAGAAAAATATTTTATCGCATTTGCCGCCAAAATAAAATTAAAAAACAAACCTATAGAACTCGGGGGGAACAGAAGGATTCTAACGAAACCCCATACGTCTAAATCTGATCAGGCATTTCAAAGTTATGGTGGAATAAAGAAACTTACATACAAACAAACATGAATCCTAAAAACATTACACTCCTTTTTTTGGATAGTCTTGTAAAAATTAGACTAAGTTTGTAACTATACCAAACTACAAATCTTTTCTTTTTTATTATTGTAAGGTGTAGTGTCAGTAAGGACTTATTTCAAAACTGAAGGACCTATGTACCTATAAAATATTTTAAATATGTTGCTATTCTGTTCTTTTGTTTATTTTTTGTTGATGTTTAAACGGCGACTAAAGAATTTGTTTTAAACCCAAAAATTAAGTTATAAACCAGGTTTTAAAAATGATCTGTTTTTAATCCATTTACTTATTCGAGCTACACACAACTCAAAGTAAATGTACTTACTACCTACTATTCAATATTATATGCTATTCTTGTTTTCCATTATTCATTTATTTTGTATTTTATTAGTTTAGGTATTTATTTTCCCAGCCCACTATATATTTTTCTCATAATTGGCTGCTGTTTCTATTTTCTGCTTTCTTTTGAATCTTTATAATTATATTATGTAAACTAACGTAATTTGATACATTTTGGAAATAACATTATTACTCGCCTTGAGACAACGAATTGTTCAAACTACTTATAATTTCAACTACATACATCCGATTGCTTTTTTTTCTGGTAGTTCCTGTTTAATTGATCTTCAAAATTCTTTAGATTTTAGCAAAATCCATTATAATATTCAAAACTTTTTCATTTTGGTTATTTCTTTGATATAGGTACATACAATATAAGTGCGTATACCACTCACATAAGTAGGTACCGGCTTTTGGCACAGAATGTCTAAAATGAGAATTAAGTCCTTTAATACACTACTGAATTAAGTACACTGAAAAATATATCAGTAACTTAGTATTATGGTAACGAGGCATTGTTATTTTTTATCTACCCTTAGTATGCGCCCTACACGGGCGGGCCATGAAGTTATTGATTAATTGTTAGAGGGACGGAAGAGAAGGGTCATTCCTTCAGTATCTAAGTTTTGAAGGTAGACCCAAAAGTCACTTTTCCAAGACTATGCCATAGTAGCTATAGTACACATATCGCAGTGTACGTACGTTCCTCTCGTGCTTCAATTACAAGGTAGGAGTATACTTACTAAAGTGTCCTATAAACTTGATGCAAGCAAAATAATAATAGTGTGTAAGGATTGGTGTCGGTATATCACCACTATTTTTAAGAATTATATAAATTACATGACAAGCGGTATGCCAATATTACGCCGCGCTACTATGATGTTTTTTGTTCATAAACATGTTGGATTATTATTATTATTATTATTCATCCTGGTTTGTCCCACTGCATGGCAAAGGCCTCTCTTGCCTCCTTCTATGATGCACGAACTAGGGCGACTTGCCAGTCCTTCCAATAGGAGTCCAGTTCATCCCGCCATCTCCTTCTGGGCCTGCCACGACGTCGTTTAACTCAGTGGTGAGTTTAGCCCACAGCTCGTCCGACATGCGGCAGATGTGTCCAGCCCAGTTCCACTTCAAAATGGTAATTTTTTTGATACATGTTGGCGATTTGGGTCTTGAAGCGCAGTTTGCTGTTCCTGATGCGGTCAGATAGTTTGACTCCCAGAATACTGCGATCCATTGCTCGCTGGGTCCATGAGTCCATGAGTTTCAAGGTTTTATAATACTTACCCATATATCCACAGAATATATAAAGTACTACCTGTAGCAGTGCGGTCGCACTCCGCTTCAAGTACCAATATTATACCTAAACTTCGGGGCCGTAATATTGGTTACTTCTTTATTCTGTGATATTGGGGTTCATTCAGTACTTGTACTATTATTTATTCTGTGCCTGTAGCCCCATTATTATTGATTGTATGATAATACTTAATATTACGTTATTTTTTCAATAAATGCATGAGCACATCTTGTCATTAATAAATAATATTGCTCGCTTGTTTGGACTTCTCGAAACTTTAATACGTGTAAGACAGTCTTCAAAAGCGGCGTTGTAAAATCGTCCCTTTCTTTTGTACTCTTTAAAACGTCCGGGAGCGGACTAGCTGTACTAGTTTAACACTAGCTCTACTCAAAGTTGGTATAGCGTTGAAGTATGAGCCATAGTAGTGTAACTTACAGCACATTTAACAAAATAACAAGTAGTGTCTCGCAAACCACTTGTCACTCAATTTTGTAAAATGTGTATATTAATAAATACGTAAGGATGGAAGGCGATCGGGCATGTTGATATTGGCGAAAGCATTTGTGTACAACAAATTGTAGCCAGCTATTTTAGGGTTTACCACTGGCGTTGGCGTTACATAATAAGCAAAGCTCAAAAATTTGCTCTAGCTACATTGATTTAAGTAGTTAGCTGGATTGTTGTGTCGTTGCGTGACTTGTAGCGCATTCTGATATGAGCCATTGAAGTAAAGCATCTTACTTTATCATAACATCCAAAAGTCCGTTGTGTATTTGTGCAACTTTATTATGATAAACCTATAGAGGTAACAACAATACGACACAATTTTCTGGATTAATTTATAATTGTATTTGTATTGCCTATATCCTATTTAGATAAGTAATAAAAATGATTTTGAATGTTCGTTTTATCAAAGGTAATTTGTAAACTTTAATCAATAAATATTTTGTTAGTGTTTAAATTACAATTTTATTCCGGCAAAACTACCAATATGTCATTTTTTTCTGGATTAACTTTAAATTGTATTTTAATTGTCATTATCCTATTTAGATATGTTAAAAATAATATTTTGAATGTTCGTTTTATCAAAGGTAATTTGTAAACTTTAATCAATAAATATTTAGTTTTGTAATGAACCACAAGTATTTAAATTACTATTTTATTCCAACAAAACTACCAATACGACACATTTTTCTGGATTAACTTTTAATTGTATTTGAATTCTCATTATCATATTTAAAAAATATATTCCCAGTTAAAAATAATATTTTTAATGTTCGTTTTATCAGAGGTAATTTGTAAACTTTAATCAATAAATATTTTGTTTTGTAATGAACCACAAGTGTTTTATTTACCATTTTATTCCGACTAAACTACCAATACGACACATTTTTCCGGATTAACTTTTAACTGTATTTGAATTGTCTATAACCTATTTAGATATATAATAAAAAATATTTTGAATGTTCGTTTTAACAAAGGTAATTTGCCCATACTGAAAATAATGTTGCTACCATTCAAGTCCAGTGAGACATTCGAGTATAGTGAATTTGGCTAAAAAATACTACCTTTTTTTTTTTTTGCCTTCCTCCCCACTGCAATGTATATCAAGGATTGCGTAGTGGGGAGAAAGAGAATACTTTTTATACTATTACCTAAAAACTGAGTGTAATATTGTTAGACTTTACGTATGTTTGTATGTATGTGAGCTTCTATAGTCCACCATAACTTTTAAGTGCCTGAACAGATTTAGACGTATGGAGTATCGTTAGAATTCTTACATCCCCCCGAGTAAAAAAGGCATATTTTTATTTGAAATATTTCATCTGCCTCTGTATGGCTCCATTTTCAAATGCGAAAAATATACTAATTCTTCTAATTTTACAATAGGATATCAAATTGAAGGATTAGATAAGCACAGTATATAATTTATTGGCATAAATTCTTATTTGGCAGGGCAGGCGTGTTTTTTTAGCCTTTAAGCTAGTTATTCGTATGTCACCTTTCTCCCCACTGTCAAATAATATATTCTATAGTAGGAAGAAGGCCCTTACATTTTTATTTTTCCCTTTCTCCCCACTATTGGGACAAAGCTAGTGGGGAGAAAGGGAGTAACCCCATTAATTTCAATCTATTTGTCACATTTCATGTTTTCAATAAATAACCGTAATACTGTAATTTGATAACCTATCAGGCCAGTCGCACTCCGCAACAAGTACAAATATTATACCTACACTTTGCGGCCGCAATATTGCGGTTAATTCAGTAGAGTGTCAAGCGTGCGCTCGACGAGTCGCGCGCCGTGTGCTTACGATAAAGTTTTTGTCAAATTTTATTCTTTTCTTAATTATGAAATGAAATGAAATTTATTCACTAAAAATAGGGTTATACACTGATCTTAAGAATAATTTTTATGTTCTCCTATTTTGCCGTTACTCGGCATGTGAATTTGGTCATTATAAATGATTAAAATTAATATATAAAAAAGCAAAGTACTAGAAGTTAAACAATTCAATGTCAAATGCATGGTCATGTCAATGCTAAATATGTATGTCAACATAAAAATAACAAGTTTACTATTGATATTTACATGTTAAAAAATATTTTAGACAATAAAAACATTTTTCGATTAACCACGTCTTTAGCTTTTTCCGGAACATTCCATAAGAAAGCTCTTTTAGCGATGTCGGTAGCTTATTATAAACAGTGATGCACATGGAATAGCAATTCTTATGAAATAGCGCCAGTCTCGGATGGTGGCTGAGAACAAGTCTCTCCATTTCTTGTGTTACGTGGACACACATCTTTAGCCGTGGTGAACAGATCAGAATGACTATGAACAAATAACGTTATTTCAAAAATGTACATGCAAGTCAACGTCAAGACTCCAAGATCTTTAAAGAATGGCTTGCAGGACTCGTATGGGCGAATACCTACCATCGCGCGTATGCACTTTTTTGCGATAAGAAAGCTTTATTTATATCAGTTGAGTTACCCCAGAGAAGCAGACCATACCGTAGGACGGAGCTTGTATACCCATGCCATACTTGTACTATTATTTATTCTGTGACCGTATTGTAAAATTCGAAGAAAAAATACTTTTTTCGCATTTGAAAATGATTAAAAAAAATAAAAGCTTATAAAATTCGGGTGGATGTAAGGAATCTAACGAAACCCCATGTAAATGTACTTACTTAAATACTTACTATTAAATATCATATACTATTCTTATTTTCTATTATTTATTTGTGTTGGTTTTTATTACCTCTTAGGTATTTATTTTCTCAATCCACTTTATATTTTTCTCATAATTAGCTGGTGTTTCTATTTTTGTTTTCTGCTATCCTTTAAATCTTCAAAATTATATTATGTAAACTAACGTAGTTTTGATACATTTTGGAAATAGCATACAGGTATTACTCGCCTTTAGAAGACGAATTGTTCAAACTACTTATAGTTTCAACTACCGGTATCGGAGTATCGTTAGAATCCTTAAATCCCCCCAAGTAAAAACGGCATATTTTTATTTGAAATATTTCGTCTGCCTCTGTATGGCTCCATTTTTAAATGCGAAAAATATATTAATTCTTATAATTTTATAATAGGGTATCAAATTGAAGAATTAGATAAGCACATTCCAACAGTATATTATTTATTGGCATAAGTTCTTTTTTGGCAGGGCAGGCTTGTTTTTTTAGCTTTTAAGCTAGTTATTCGTATTGTTACGCCGGTCGATTCTTAGAAAAACAGTAGGTACTAAAATGATGCAATACCTACATTTAAAGGAACATTCTGGAACACACTAGTAGAGCGTAGGTACCTACAAAAGTTTCCAGAGCGCGCGGTAGGTATATACCTACGGGCGCGGCGACATCAAAGGTGCCGCCGGCCTTACATTAGTTCTTTAAAATTCATCCCGCACCACCTTGCTAAGCAGTGATGTGGTACTGCAATGTAAGATTGAGGAATATTTATAGAAACAGTCCAAAATAACAGTTAAGGAGGTATTTAAAAACAACACATTGGAACTCTTACGGTAAAACCAACTAAACAATTATTTTATAGAACTGGTTAAAACATTTTTCCCGCTGCTCTTTTTTGTGCCGATATCTGAAAGTGATATCACCTGTTTCAATTTTTAACAGAATTCTATTTTTCTCTAGGTAAGTAGGTCCAATACTGCACCATGTCATTTCTTATTTTATTTAAGTAGATATGTTTCTAAGCTCACATTGAGCGACTGAGTGCGAAAGACGGAGATCCAAAGAAGAACCAAGGTGAAAGACCTTGGTAGGTAGATAAACCTCAAGTGGCGATGAGAAGGACTCATAGCAAGATGCATTGATGGCAGGTGAAGTAGGTCACTGATAGATTGGTGGCCCCACGTGGAAAATTGCAGCCGTAGAAGACCAGTGCAACAACGAGGGGTCGAGCTAAATTTGATATGACCTTAGCAAAGATTGGCTGAAGGCAGAGATGATAGTGTCAGAGGGAGAAGGTTTATGCCCTGCATTTGTAGCTGACATTGATGATGATGATGATGATAGTAATTATCATAGCAACATCATCTAAATAATATAACTACAACAAATTCAGTTTAATTTCATCATTGTCATAATCATCCTGGGGCATGCTCACCATCTGTTCCCCTATGAGGCTGTTGCTTGTCTCACTCACTCAATTATTTCTTTCAAGGTTGACTGGAAGAGGTTTTATCACTTTTAGCGATAAGTCCGCCCGTTTTACTTTAGTTATAAGATTGTTCCTATTTGTAGTATTTTTTTGGAAACTGGTGTACAATAAAGTATTATCTATCTATCTATCTATCTTGTCCGACACAAAGTCCATAATAACATGTTGTTAGATAAAATAGCTAATATTACACAATAATAAGATAGTGTACAAGTATCTTTAGACACCAAGTAAGTGGCAGTGGCAATGTGATGAAAACATGGTCCGACTTGATTAGCCCTTGGTGATGCCACACATCCTGTGTTCATCTAGGTTATTGAAAAACAATGAAAAAGTAAACCACCTACGTATTGTAATCTCTTTGCCACCAACGCTTTTTATGCTTTTTGACAGACCTTTTTATTATTTTGTTTCCAAGACAACCGTTCCTTACAGCAAGTCATCGAAATTTTCCAGTTTTCCCGTAGAAACTTACTATTTTTCGGGATAAAAAGTATTATATGTGTTACTCCAGGGTATAAAGCTATCTTCATTCCAAATTTCATCAAAATCCGTCGCGTTAAAACTCGCCAAATAAACAAACAAACGTTTTCACTTTTATATATATATATATATATATATATATATATATATATATATATATATAAAGAACACATGGAAAAATAAATCATATACTATGGTTATACAGTTTATTATCGATCATTTCATACCAAATTAGGTGAAATCAAATTTACGAAAATATTCGCATCCACTTTCTCAAATAAAATACCGTCATTTGTCATTCAAAAAAATAACTTATCACATTACATTAAATCACAATTTTCAAATAGCACAAATAAATGGTTATTTTTAAATATTTTGCAAAGAAAACCTACAAAACCTTGCAGACGAACGGTACTTATTGATGTCAATTGCAACCAGCATCAGTTGGGGTGACGGCAATAGAATGTTAACTTATGTAAAGATAAACAATAATAAGCTACATATTCTTCTACACTGATCAACTTCAACACATATATTTAAAGAGGAAAAATTTGATTGCTTGTATTGTTGTTTGTTGGTTTTAATGTATAAACTCTAAATATCCTAAACTGATTTTAAAAATTCTTGCATTTATAAATTGCTTCATTACCAGCGAGTAACATGGGCAATATTCAAAAAATTAGAGATCCCTATGAAAATTGCAATAATGTAACTCAAGGTATCAAAACTAAGCAAAAATGATGTTTACTTGATATATAAGGAACGTAATGACATGTTGCCGTAGAAAATAAATAATAACAAGTCTGTCAAGTACGTGAGTAGGCAATAGTCTTTCGTTCAAACTCACTACTGCAAATGATTTTGAATTACACTCTTTGCTGGGTTTTTTTAGAAATTACGACATATAAATGCTAAAAATGAGAAAATTCCGTGGTGTGAGCGCTTACCGTATAAAGCCGGGGCGAGTCACTAGTAAACCTATAAAACAGGACCGTGATGTACCTGATGACTGACTTACTGACTGACAGACAATGCAGAGTCTAAACCGGTGGATCTAGAGATTTGAAATTTGGAGGATATATTCTCTGAGTATCCAAGAGGTGTCTTCAGCTCAGCTCTATGATGTACCGAATATATATTGTTTGTCAAAAGACTGAGTTTTAACGTGGCAGGACGCACAGAGGATAATCAGAAAAACATATGTTTTTGTGATCTTTAATTCGGTATAACTCACGATTTGTACGTGGCGTATACGTTTTACGACAAACAAATTGCCATGCACCTAGACAAAGCACCAACCGCTTTTATATTATTAAATTATGATGATGACACTTTGTAAATATAGTCTTAAACAAGTGCTGCACAAAAACTATGGTACAAAAAAATCGACTTCAATTGGATTAACTAATAACTAAAATTACTAATTTAATTTTGATTCAATTTAAACATTACTATAGTCTTGTTTCTCAAGTAAAAACAATCATCTAATTCGGTTCAGAAATCCTTATATATAAGAGAACATAAACTATAAAACAAATAGATTTTCTAATTAAAAGAACTGAACCAATTTTGATGAAGTTCATATGGGACTACACTGAAAGTTTACTCTTTTGAATATAACAACAACAAAATCAAAAATCCAAATCGGTTTAGAAATCTTAAAGAGGCAATATAAACACAAAATCAAATGGATTTACTAAAAAGAACTCAAGTTATTGTCGAACAACTACTGAACCAATTTTGATAAAATGTATATGAAATCACTTGGAGAGTATAAAAACAAAGGTTTCAAACAATGTTTTTTTTTTGGTATGCAAATAAATCGGTGTACATACATAAAAAAAAACATATACGGTCTCTTTTTGTGAAGTCGATTATAAAAACTCTTGTTTAATAATATTTGAAAATTCATCTTTAAAGCGGTGAACGGGGATGGCAAAGTTTATATGAAGAAACATTAGGTATTTGTTGAAAGTAGAGTACGGATTTAAATGAAATTTGATATAATATATTGCAAGGAATATCACGCTAAGAGGTGGAACCTAGCAGCTGGTGGTGAGATGGCATGAAAAGATGGCGGGAGTGAAACGCCACTATTCCGTCGGCAGTCAAAGGTGTTCAATTATCTCTCAAGCGTTCCTTAAATTCTCCTTATTTAATTTCTAAAAGTATTTCATGTGTAATAAATTTGTTTTGTGAAGTATAATTGACTGAGCGAGCGCAAAGTGCGAGCGAAACATCGTTTCAGCTTGGGTATAAATGCCTTCGTATGTCTGTCCGGATCTCTGTTCTCCTCAACAGGTCGCATTTCTAAATCGATCTAGATGAAACATAGAATACAGGTTTGATGAGATTTTAGAATTATTTAAAATATTTAGCATTTTTGATTTACTTCCCCCAAAAAAGAGCAAAAAAGGAGCTAATGAATATCTTCTTCTTATATGATCCGATTTCGATGGTTCTTTTTTATTTGAAAGATAGACTTTAATGTTAGTCTCATACAAAATTGGTGAAGATTTGATAAGGATCTTCGGCGTGAGTAGCAGAAGAGCTCCTCAAAATGAAGTAAATTACTCACTTTTAGGTTTCTACCAGAAGAATCAGCCCTTTACCTACTAGGTAGGGATTGATGGAGCACCTTGGTTATAATGTTAGTTTTACAATAAGGTAACTAGGTGGTGCTACTGTGCACCCTTAGATTGATTGAAAAAATGATTGTGCACGCGAGGTCTACAGCCCACAGATCTACTAGTATAAAATTATGTGTGATCGTGTATACTTTTTAATAAACCCGCATCTGGTTGCTAATAATATAATGTATTAGCTTTTGCCCGTGACTTCATCAACGCGGACTAGTTTATCGTGAAAAAAGCATCCTATGTTCATCTAGGATATTAAAAACCAATGCAAAAGTGTAGCACCAACGAACGCTCTTGTTTTATTTTTGCGTTTCCATGGCAATTGTTTTTTACAGCGAGTAATCTACATTTTCCAGTTTCCCCTGGAAACTTATCATTTTCTAGAATAAAAAATATTCTATGTTGGTCTCTATATTGTACAGAATTTATTTGCAAAGATTCATCTATTCGGATCGGCTGCTTTGGCATTACAAATCCCCAAACAAACAAAGATACAACGTTTCACATTTATATATTCATGTGGATATTTCACCCATTTTTTCAGTCCCAGTATTTTTTCTGATGGAGAGGTTGTCGCAGGAATCACAGGGGGTAAATGCTAGTTCACTTTTTGGAAAAAGAGGGGTTCTTTTTGATGAACTATTTCTTCAAAAAGCAACCACAGAGGAAGTGGACTCAGCAAAGTTCCGATGGTGTGACTGAAAATGAGATTGATTTCATCATGACGGACAATAAGCACATATTCAGGGATGTTTGTAACGAATTATATTAATATCAATTAAAATATTCGTTTATAGTATGTAAAATTACGTATTGATTCTAATGAAAAATAAAAGACGTTATAAAGCTGGAGCGATGTGACCTCGAATCCTCAAATACACGCCAAATAGAAAAGGCAATTGAGCAAAATAGGGGGAATTGATTACCCAGCAATTGATTAGATCCCATCTGACGAAGTTCAAGACCAATAATGGCACAACACTCGTCTCTAAGCCAGTGATCCTTTCTGAGATTGAAGACCAATATGACCGAATTCCCGCGCAATACTGACCCGCCACTAAACTGACGAGCTGCCAGACGTCAGCCTAGACGCGATTGAGATGGCGCTCAAACAACTTAAGAATAGAAAGGCCCATACCACAGTGCCTGAAGACAAAAGTTTTCAATCAGTCATGACCTACGGTGCCAAAATGTGGACACTCACGGTTAAACTAGTCCACAAATTTAAGGTCACTCAGCGAGCTATGAAGAGAGCTTTGCTTGGAGTTTCTCTGAAGGACAAGATTCGTAATGAAAATATCCGACGGATAACCAAGGTAACCGACATAGCTGAAAGGATAAGCAAACTGAAGTGGCAGTGGGCTGGTCACATTTCAAGAAGAACCGATAACCGTCGGGGTAGACGAGTTCTCGAGTGGAGACCACGATTAGGCAAACGTAGTGTAGGACGCACTGTGGCCAGGTGGAGTGACGATCTGCGTAAAGCGGCTGGAAGAAAATGGATGAAGAGAGCTGAAGACCGACTCAGTGACTTGCATTAGGAGATGCCTACGTCCAGCAGTGAACAGATATAGGCTGATGATGAGTATAAATATAGGATAAGTTAAATACTTGACTAGTAGATTGTAAGGATGCATCTATAGGTATGCAACACACCTATATGCTACAATAATGTTTTAATCCCAGCGTAAAAAAAAACTTTGTTGGCGTATAATGTAAACACTACTCATGTAATAACTACAGAAACGATTGCAATGTTTTCACTAATAGGTAGCTTAGGGTCTTGGCCACGGAAGCCTAAGTCTATGCGTGTCCAACACGTACTTATCATAGCAACATCACTTTATTATCGCATCGGGCTGCGGCTCCCTGGTCCTATGCCGTCTATTTTCCAGCAACTATAAGTTTCTCAAGGTTTTTTCAAGGTTCTTCCTTGCAATAGTCCGAAATACTCGAGTAGGAATTTGAGGCAGATGGTTGAGAGCCTTATAAAAATGTTGTAATGTTTTAATATATATGCGTTAGTCCGATGTGCTCTCTGAGGAAATTGCAACATCTTCGTGCCTACTTTTAGTTATTCTATGGTATCATAGTGCAACAACGCTGGAGTGTTGGTGAGATACAGGCGGTGCACATACTTTTTATTCATATAAATATTTAGAAAAAAACTAGACTTACACGAGCTAAGTAGCGGGTCGCTAGTCACTACGGTGTCGTTCGCTATCCACATATATAAAAGTGAAAACGTTTGTTTGTTTATTTGGCGAGTTTTAACGCGACGGATTTTGATGAAATTTGGAATGAAGATAGCTTTATACCCTGGAGTAACACATATAATACTTTTTATCCCGAAAAATAGTAAGTTTCTACGGGAAAACTGGAAAATTTCGATGACTTGCTGTAAGGAACGGTTGTCTTGGAAACAAAATAATAAAAAGGTCTGTCAAAAAGCATAAAAAGCGTTGGTGGCAAAGAGAATACAATACGTAGGTGGTTTACTTTTTCATTGTTTTTCAATAACCTAGATGAACACAGGATGTGTGGCATCACCAAGGGCTAATCAAGTCGGACCATGTTTTCATCACATTGCCACTGCCACTTACTTGGTGTCTAAAGATACTTGTACACTATCTTATTATTGTGTAATATTAGCTATTTTATCTAACAACATGTTATTATGGACTTTGTGTCGGACAAGATAGATAGATAGATAGATAATACTTTATTGTACACCAGTTTCCAAAAAAATACTACAAATAGGAACAATCTTATAACTAAAGTAAAACGGGCGGACTTATCGCTAAAAGTGATAAAACCTCTTCCAGTCAACCTTGAAAGAAATAATTGAGTGAGTGAGACAAGCAACAGCCTCATAGGGGAACAGATGGTGAGCATGCCCCAGGATGATTATGACAATGATGAAATTAAACTGAATTTGTTGTAGTTATATTATTTAGATGATGTTGCTATGATAATTACTATCATCATCATCATCATCAATGTCAGCTACAAATGCAGGGCATAAACCTTCTCCCTCTGACACTATCATCTCTGCCTTCAGCCAATCTTTGCTAAGGTCATATCAAATTTAGCTCGACCCCTCGTTGTTGCACTGGTCTTCTACGGCTGCAATTTTCCACGTGGGGCCACCAATCTATCAGTGACCTACTTCACCTGCCATCAATGCATCTTGCTATGAGTCCTTCTCATCGCCACTTGAGGTTTATCTACCTACCAAGGTCTTTCACCTTGGTTCTTCTTTGGATCTCCGTCTTTCGCACTCAGTCGCTCAATGTGAGCTTAGAAACATATCTACTTAAATAAAATAAGAAATGACATGGTGCAGTATTGGACCTACTTACCTAGAGAAAAATAGAATTCTGTTAAAAATTGAAACAGGTGATATCACTTTCAGATATCGGCACAAAAAAGAGCAGCGGGAAAAATGTTTTAACCAGTTCTATAAAATAATTGTTTAGTTGGTTTTACCGTAAGAGTTCCAATGTGTTGTTTTTAAATACCTCCTTAACTGTTATTTTGGACTGTTTCTATAAATATTCCTCAATCTTACATTGCAGTACAACATCACTGCTTAGCAAGGTGGTGCGGGATGAATTTTAAAGAGCTAATGTAAGGCCGGCGGCACCTTTGATGTCGCCGCGCCCGTAGGTATATACCTACCGCGCGCTCTGGAAACTTTTGTAGGTACCTACGCTCTACTAGTGTGTTCCAGAATGTTCCTTTAAATGTAGGTATTGCATCATTTTAGTACCTACTGTTTTTCTAAGAATCGACCGGCGTAACACTACGAATAACTAGCTTAAAAGCTAAAAAACAAGCCTGCCCTGCCAAAAAAGAACTTATGCCAATAAATAATATACTGTTGGAATGTGCTTATCTAATTCTTCAATTTGATACCCTATTATAAAATTATAAGAATTAATATATTTTTCGCATTTGAAAATGGAGCCATACAGAGGCAGACGAAATATTTCAAATAAAAATATGCCGTTTTTACTTGGGGGGATTTAAGGATTCTAACGATACTCCGATACCGGTAGTTGAAACTATAAGTAGTTTGAACAATTCGTCTTCTAAAGGCGAGTAATACCTGTATGTTATTTCCAAAATGTATCAAAACTACGTTAGTTTACATAATATAATTTTGAAGATTTAAAGGATAGCAGAAAACAAAAATAGAAACACCAGCTAATTATGAGAAAAATATAAAGTGGATTGAGAAAATAAATACCTAAGAGCTAACAAAAACCAATACAAATAAATAATAGAAAATAAGAATAGTATATGATATTTAATAGTAAGTAGTTAAGTAAGTACATTAACATAGGGTTTCGTTAGATTCCTTACATCCACCCGAATTTTATAAGCTTTTATTTTTTTAAATTTTAATGGTGCGGCAGTATGGCTCCATTTTCAAATGCGAAAAAAGTATTTTTTCTTCGAATTTTACAATACGGTCACAGAATAAATAATAGTACAAGTATGGCATGGGTATACAAGCTCCGTCCTACGGTATGGTCTGCTTCTCTGGGGTAACTCAACTGATATAAATAAAGCTTTCTTATCGCAAAAAAGTGCATACGCGCGATGGTAGGTATTCGCCCATACGAGTCCTGCAAGCCATTCTTTAAAGATCTTGAGTCTTGACGTTGACTTGCATGTACAATACAAGCTCCGTCCTACGGTATGGTCTGCTTCTCTGGGGTAACTCAACTGTGGCCCAATTCCATAACTTGGCTACAATCGGATTATCACTTTTTTCATAGCAAATTCGACTCTATCGCAAGGCATTAGTGGTTGCGATACTGAGAATTCGATTGAAGCCAAGTTATGGAAGCGGGCTGCGGACATAAATAAAGCTTTCTTATCGCAAAAAAGTGCATACGCGCGATGGTAGGTATTCGCCCATACGAGTCCTGCAAGCCATTCTTTAAAGATCTTGGAGTCTTGACGTTGACTTGCATGTACATTTTTGAAATAGCGTTATTTGTTCATAGTCATTCTGATCTGTTCACCACGGCTAAAGATGTGTGTCCACGTAACACAAGAAATGGAGAGACTTGTTCTCAGCCACCATCCGAGACTGGCATAAACAATAATAATAATAGCAATTCTTATGATTCATAAGAATTGCTATTCCAAGTGCATCACTGTTTATAATAAGCTACCGACATCGCTAAAAGAGCTTTCTTATGGAATGTTCCGGAAAAAGCTAAAGACGTGGTTAATCGAAAAATGTTTTTATTGTCTAAAATATTTTTTTAACATGTAAATATCAATAGTAAACTTGTTATTTTTACGTTGACATAAATATTTTGCATTGACATTACCATGCATTTGACATTGAATTGTTTAACTTCTAGTACTTTGCTTTTTTATATATTAATTTTAATCATTTATAATGACCAAATTCACATGCCGAGTAACGGCAAAATAGGAGAACATAAAAATTATTCTTAAGATCAGTGTATAACCCTATTTTTAGTGAATAAATCCTTTTCATTTCATAATTAAGAAAAGAATAAAATTTGACAAAAACTTTACGTAAGTAGGTACTTTATCGTAAGCACACGGCGCGCGACTCGTCGAGCGCACGCTTGACACTCTACTGAATTAACCGCAATATTGCGGCCGCAAAGTGTAGGTAAAACAATTCACGCATTTCAAGAAGAAGTCTTTATTTTGATAAAGTCGATTCACCGCAAGCCTTCTGAAACACTTTCAGGGACTCCGAACACGAAATTCCATTGGCTATGCAAAATTTAAGACAAACTCTTTGTTCGATGTTTTTGTCCAGTAGGAAATTCGCAATACAAACTAGATATGATCTAACTAAAAACAGGGGCCCTAGACAAGTAGGATTTCTATTCTTTCAGTGCAATGGAATAGAACGAAAATGTACGGGACTGACATTAGAGTTTTCGTTCGCTAATGTCAGTCCCATACATTTTCGTTTTATTCCAATAGCATTGAAGGAATAGAAAGCCTATTGTCTAGGCCTGCAGTACTGTATTTAATCTAAATAACAGATGCAACTCAAACCGCGCCAAAACGGAAAACGGTTGAGCCAATAAATAATAAAAAAATAATCAATCCATTCCCTATACTTTTTTGACTGAATGTGATACTGAATGACCATACGAGACCAAGCAGACTGAACGTCGATTGTGCGAGAACTTGACATTTTTCACTTCTTTTTACACGACTGCCCAAAAAAAAAAAGGAGTGTAATATTTTTAGGATTCATGTATGTTTGTATGTATGTATGTGTGTATGTATGTATGTATGTATGTATGTATGGATGTATGTATGTATGTATGTTTGTATGTATGTATGTTTGTATGTATGTATGTGAGTTTCTTTTATTCCATTATAATTTTTAAATGCCTGAACAGATTTAGACTATGGGGTATCGTTAGAATCCTTACATCCCAAAGAGTTTCATTTTTTGAGAATAAAACATTATTGCGGCAGTATAGGCTCATTTACAAATGCGAATATAAGATTCGAATTTTACAATATTGGTATCAAATTGAAGGCCTTGATAAGCACATTCCAACAGTATATAATTTATTGACAAAAGTTCTATTTTGGCACGGCAGGCGTGTTTTTTTAGCTTTTAACACGTTGGTCGCCGGACAAAAAAAAAAATTTGGTCAAAAAACTTTTTGTTATTTATGTTCGTTACTATAAAATATGCGTAGATTTATTTTTTTACGCGATTTAAAAATACAGTTTTCGAGTTTTTAGATAAAAACAGATGGTGCCCACTAATGCCCCCCACGGCGCTCTATATAGAATAATGCAAATAACCGTTACGAAGCGCCATGCCGGCCAACGCGCCGGGCACCCCGCGCCTCAGTCCCTCACCGGTGCTTACGTTGAGCGGTCGTTTGCATACTCTTTGTGTTGATATAATTGAAAATATTGGCGTTTTTTTACGACGTACGTTATGTGATGATATTTCAAAATGGAAAGTAACATTGTGAGCAGCCAAGAAAATGATTTTGAACTTACTATGGAAGACTTTGATTTCACGCAAGCGGATTTACAAGAGATTTCAAATTTGGAAATCAGTGCTTTCAATGAGTTGCTTAGTAGAAAACAACGTAGTGATGACGAATCTGAACAACTGAACTTACCTCGAAAACGGAGACGACTAGTTATAGCTTCGGAAAGTGAAACGGATTCAGTCGAAGATTTTGTTTTGAGTAATTTACCTTCAAACTTACTCAATCACGCACATAATGGAGAGATACCACAAGCCAATCAGCCCGTGTGATTCCATTCACTGAGCCCACAGGTGTAAAATTACCATACTCAACAATGATGAATCAGGCTGACCCTGAAGACTTCTATGCTTTGATAGTTCCGGACGGATTATTTGAAATAATAGCAGAGGAAACGAATACTTTTGCTGCTCAAAGTCTCTCTGAGCGTCATCTAAAGCCATCTTCACGATCACATGCATGGACTCCGACATATAAGGACGAAATGAAACGTTTTTTTGGATTGATACTGTTCATGGGCCTTGTAAAGTTGCCTAAGCTAAGTCATTACTGGAGCAAAGACAGAGTGCTCGGTCAAACGTTCCCCCGTACCGTCATGAACCGTAACAGATTTGAAATACTTTTACAGTATTTGCATTTTGCAGACAACGATAACATAAATCCAAATGATCGCATCGGTAAAATCAGATACCTTATAAACTTATTGAACAAAAACTTTGCTCAATTTTACTCAGCAAAAGAAGATGTGTGTGTAGATGAAAGCATGATTCCTTTCAGAGGGAGGCTTTCTTTTCGGCAGTATAATAAGTCAAAAAGACACAAATATGGAATTAAGCTTTTTAAAGTCTGCACAAATCCAGGCTATACCTTAAAACTGCAGGTATACAGCGGCAAAAATGTTGATACAGTCAACAATACACCAACCAAAGTAGTCTTAACACTTTGTGAAGAACTATTGAATAAAGGCCATACCATCGCGACTGACAACTGGTATTCCAGTTTTGAATTGGCATACGAGTTGTTGAAGAAGGAGACACACTTTTTAGGGACAGTAGGGAAGAACCGAAGACACTTGCCAAAAAAGTCGTTGAAGCAAAATTACAGCGTGGAGAGTATATAGCACAAGAAAATGAGGAAGGAATCACTGTCCTCAAATGGAAAGACAAAAGGGACGTACTAATGATGTCCACTAAGCATACTGACACATTTTGTAAAATTAGATTAAAAGGCAAGAGCGTTCGGAAACCTAAAATGGTTTTAGAATACAATAAATGCAAAGCTTCAGTTGACATGAGCGATCAAATGACAGCATATTCTACACCGCTTCGCAAATCTGTCAAATGGTACAAAAAACTGGCAATAGAACTAATTTTGAATACAGCGGTTGTCAATGCGATGATCATGTATAAAGAAACGACCAACAAAGAAATTTCAATGGTAGAATATAGAAAAAAACTCGTGGAGTACCTTACGACGACTGACACTTCAGAATCTGACCTTTCAACTGGAACGCGCCCTAGAAGACTAAAACATGAACTGGAGAAAAATCCCGGAGCAGTAAAAACAACCAGAAGATTCTGTGTTCCTTGCTACAAAAATAACACGGAAATAATGCCAAGAGTTGAGGCAAAAAATAAGACCAAAAAGTTAGCACCTTCTGCAGACTATGTCCTGGTCAGCCCCACTACTGCCTTCCATGTTTCAATACTGCGCACAAATAATACATACGTAAATAATTTTTAAGTGTGTTACATTTCATTGCCGATTTGATCCTTTTTCGAAATTAAGTTGTAATGTATAGTAATAATAAATATCTTAACTCAAATTTTTCGTCTTCCATTCGTTTTCCTATGATCATTCTAACTCCTCTTGAAGTATCAATGTCCTGTTTGGTAATATAGTTCTAGAGCGCCGTGCCGGGCATTTTATAGCAATAAATCAAGGGAAACTGTGTCGTACGGCGCTATAAAGCTGGTTAAATACAGTTCTGTCTTGAGGTCACATATGCCCCCCAAAGCGCTGTGTAGTGAACTGCTTGAGGTCACTAGTGTCCCCCATGGCGTCCAACGTGTTAAGCTAGTTATTATTACACCCGTGCGAAGCCGGGCCGGGTCGCTAGTAGGTATCTACCTAATACATGAAAGTTGGAAATGTTAGGGTTTCAACTTTCAATAATTAGAAAAAAAAAGAATAATGTGTCCTAGCGCATAATACGAATTTACCTACTAACAAAATTGTCACGGCTATCTATATAGGGTTTACTAGTTTACGAGCTATAGCCGACTAAGATAACGCGTTCTATGCCCGCGTCAACTCTAAACAAATTCTATAGTGAGAGACTTAATCCAACTATAAACAAGACATAAGTTCAAAAACTAAAACCCGACTAAGGTCGCACGCACTTGACCGGCATTTGTTTGTTTTGTAGTGAGGCTAAATTACGTCGTCTAGCGGTTGCAGATTTGTCAAAAATTAAATAATTCCCTCTAAAACGGAATGCATAAAATAGTTACCGTGTCAAAACCTTAACATTTCCACCGAAAAAAAAACGAGTAGAAAACCACTCATTTCTTTGTTTCTTGTAGGTGTGGATGAATTTCGTCGTTTAACGGTTGCACATTTATCAAAAACGTAATATTTCCCGTTCAAAACAGAAAGCATAAAATAGTTATCGTGTCAAAACCTTAACATTTCCACCGAAAAAAAACGAGTAGAAAACCACTCATTTCTTTGTTTCTTGTAGGTGTGGATGAATTTCGTCGTCTAACGGTTGCACATTTATAAAAACGTAATATTTCCCGTTCAAAACAGAAAGCATAAAATAGTTATCGTGTCAAAACCTTAACATTTCCACCGAAAAAAAAACTAGTAGAAAACCACTCATTTCTTCGTTTCTTGTAGGTGTGGTTAAATTTCGTCGTCTAACGGTTGCAGATTTATCAAAAACGTAATATTTCCCGTTCAAAACAGAAAGCATAAAATAGTTATCGTGTCAAAACCTTAACGTTTCCACCGGAAAAAAAAACGAGTAGAAAACCACTCATTTCTTTGTTTCTTGTAGGTGTGGTTAAATTTCGTCGTCTAACGGTTGCACATTTATCAAAACGTAATATTTCCCGTTCAAAACAGAAAGCATAAAATAGTTATCGTGTCAAAACCTTAACATTTCCACCGAAAAAAAAACGAGTAGAAAACCACTCATTTCTTCGTTTCTTGTAGGTGTGGTTAAATTTCGTCGTCTAACGGTTGCAGATTTATCAAAAACGTAATATTTCCCGTTCAAAACAGAAAGCATAAAATAGTTATCGTGTCAAAACCTTAACGTTTCCACCGGAAAAAAAAACGAGTAGAAAACCACTCATTTCTTCGTTTCTTGTAGGTGTGGTTAAATTTCGTCGTCTAACGGTTGCAGATTTATCAAAAACGTAATATTTCCCGTTCAAAACGCAAAGTATAAAATAGTTATCGTGTCAAACCGAAGAAAAAAACGAGTAGAAAACCACAAATTTCTTTGTTTCTTGTGGGTGTGGTTAAATTTCGTCGTCTAACGGTTGCAGACATATCTAAAATGAAATATATTTCCATCTAAAAACAAGAAGTAAAAGTCATTATTTTACGTTGAAAACCTTAAAAAATATATTTTAGACAAAAAAAAACTTAACCACATACTTCCATATTTTCATTGTGAATTTTCGACTTACCCATATAACATATCGGAATAGTTTTTTTTTGCAATTATTGTTCACGTTTATTCAGATACTTATCTAATTAATGTGTATCTATAAAAATACTTAATATTCCGAAACAATTTTATAAGTAGGTACAGTTTTAACTTGATTCTAAAAGATTTCCAAAGTGGAAATGTTAGGTTTTGTTCCTCGCCTCCTCCATAAGTATGAATATGAACACATTTTATACACAACCTACATAAGTTAAGTTCAAATTAAGAACGAACATGATTCTCTATGTAAGCTCTCCCATTGACCGCATAGGCACATGTCTACCTAACGCGTAAGCACTATTACTACATACCACATTAGGAATATTAATTTGTATACAACTTGCGTATGAAAAATAAACTTTAATTTGACCTTGCTGATTGCAGAGACGGTGAAATGTCCGAACTCAGCGGATGGATGCTGTCTGCACATAAAAATTGCAGACATGGAAAATCATGCGAAGGAATGTCCGTTCCAAGCGAAGTAGTGTCCGTCCTTGGGACAGTGTAGTTGGATAGGTACGTATACGGAAGCATGATATTTGTTTGTTTTTTTATATTCAGGTACTAACGCAACATATGTGTGTACCTACTCACGTCTGCGTACTGTTACACTGCGCATATTGCTGACCTAAGGGATAACCCCCAATAACCATTCAATTCACTGTCAGCAATATGCAAAGGTATATAATCCGTGGTTTATAGTATTCGAGGCTTTTTCCTTAATCGCTCTCTGAAGCCACCTGACTACGGACCCGGTCTTAGGCCTGCCGGTCAGCTTGGACTAAGCATAGTCAGGTGGAACCTCTGCCCAAATAGACAGAAGTGCAGCAACAATTACAGTATCGTAATTGTTGTGTTAGTTGTTAAGACTTGTTGAAGTAAAATAAAAATAAATGTTAGTGTGTGCCCGAAAAGTTGTTTTTTTTTTAAGATCAACTAATAGGCCCACACAACATTTGGTGTCAGAATCAAAGGGGATCTAGTCCCTTGGCCGCCCTTCCCTGACGAGGTCGTCCTTCTTCAAACAAGTCACTGCTGCCCCTGCCGCCTGCTGTCTACTGCCACCCTGTCCTTCTGGAGGACCTGGTGCTGTTCAGCTGCCTGTCACCGCTGCTGCTTGAGCTCCGCTGTGCTTGAGGCTTTCTGCCCGAGTGCCGAGCCAGCTCAGCCCCACCACCACCAGCTCCACTGTTTCTGGTCTTCGACCAGACGCCGAGCATACCCGCCTGCTGCCCGAGCTCCATCTGCCCTTGGTCACGACGGACCGAGAGCCGAGCCATCACCAGCCAAGCAGAATCCAAGACGAGTCGACCCGGTGGACAACAAAGTTCATCGCTCCGTGCCAGACCCGCCGCACGCTACCCGAAAACGCTGACGCGCAACTACGTGTCTGATGCCGACCTACTTAATCGCATTCTTGTGAGTGACTTTTGTACATTTTATAATCGTTATATTGCTATTTCTTGTGTCAGTAATTATCATTACAAGCAATAATGTCTGTAGATAAAACTAAAGTAGAGAGGCTCTCTCTACCTAACCAGGCAATAATGGAAAACATTCAATTCAATGTCCTGATGAAGTTTATCAAATCTTTCGATGGAGATAGACAAAAACTATCTCCTTTCATTAAAAACTGCGATAATGCGATAAACCTAGCTTCAATTTCCCAAACAGACTTACTGTTTAAATTCATATTGTCGCAATTAGAAGGCAAAGCCGAATTAGCTTGTTCCCTTAAGGTTTTTGATAACTGGCAAGACCTGAAATTATTTCTGAAGGCTACATTTGGTGAAACAAAACATAGAGATCACCTCTTGTTAGACCTTCAAAATTGTAAAATTATATCATCAGAGTCGGTTTCACAGTACAGCCTTCGATTAGAAACTTGCCTAACTCGTCTACAAACTGACATTGCCCATTCCACACGCGAACAAGACGAACTGAAAGGTCGTATAGCCAGTACTGAAGACTTAGCCTTACATACCTTCCTACTAGGTCTCCCAAGCTATATCTCCACTATCGTTAGATGTAGGAATCCGTCAAATTTACATGACGCGATTAATCTTGCGATACAAGAGGAGAAGCTGCACAATTATGTCCAGTCCACAAAACATACTGAACTGAGGTCTAGTAAAATATTGTGCAGAACCTGCGGTAAACCAGGACACTCCGAAAGGAGTTGTTTCCTCCATCGACGCCCTATTCACTCAGAATCGCAACCGCAGCACCCAATGCCATCAACTTCCAACTCACCACGTCATGCTAATTCAAATTCAATAATTTGCAGATACTGCAAAAATATTGGCCACGACATATCAGAATGTCGTAAGCGCCAATATAATAATAATGCACGTCAAAGACTACAACCGAACTCTTCTCAGTCTCAAAATAAAGTCCATTATTATAACGAAGTTTCCGACGACTATAAATCAGATAGTGATTTAAACTAGAGAAGATTCCGGTTGCACGTCGTTCGGAATCATCTACACAAACCGACGTGACATACAACAGATCAATTAATGAATTTATTTCCATGTCCTCTGTATCCGCTAACCCTAATCTTCTTTTCAGAAATTCTATCTCGACACAACCTAAACCAGACTTGACTCAATCTCGTACTTACTCGACTCAATCTCGTACTTACTCGACTCAATCTCTTACTAACTCGACTCAATCTTATACTAACTCGACTCTATCTTATAAAAATCCGTCTCTATCGTCTCAGTCGTTTAAATTGACTCAATCTCATAAGAAAATGTCTCTATCGCCTCAATCGTCTCAATCGCCTCAATTGTCTCTATCGCCTCAATCGTCTCAATCGCCTCAATTGCCTCAACCGTCTCAATTGTCTCAAGCGCCTCAATCGTCTCAATCGTCTCAATCGCCTCAATCGTCTCAATCGCCTCAGTCGCCTCAATCGTCTCTATCGCCTCAATCGTCTCAATCGCCTCAATCGTCTCAATCGCCTCAATCGTCTCAATCGCCTCAATCACCTCAATCACCTCAATCGACTCAATCGTCTCAATCGTTTCAATCGAAAATTATAAACTCTTCTTCTAAATCCCCGAACCGTAAACAAACAAACTCTACACACAAGTCTACCAAGTCCACTGAATCTTCTAAGTCAAATAAATCTACCAAGTATTCTAAGTTTACCAAACCCACTGAATCTTCTAAATACAAGCATTCAAACTTGCATTCAAAGCCTAACATCCAGTCTCATCACCCTATCCCAGACTCCAGATCATATCAAGCTGTTTACGAAATCAAATATAACAAGAAGGTCCATCTACCTCATGTATATGTCAGATCTCAGTACTCCGATAAGCCACTGGTGCTCTTAGTAGACTCTGGTGCTGCTATATCTCTTCTAAAAAAGTCTTCCTTGCAAGCCGAACCAGAATTGATACCAAAGGTGATCAAATTCAAAGGCATTGATAAAAAGGCTGACTATATTGAAAGTTTTGGACAGTTCAAATTTGATATCAATTTTTCAGATCAAACCATCCTCGGTGTTTTTAATTTGATACCAGACTCCATCGACATAAACTTTGATGGAATCATTGGTAGTGACTTTATGAAATCTGTAAATGCAAAAATTGATTATGAGAGTAACGTTCTAAGTATTGGCAATCACTCCTTACTCCTACATTTCACAAATCCTGAATATACTATTCCTGCTCGATCTGAAACCATTATCGAATGCAATGTTTCTAATCCCAAAGTGTCCACTGGTTTCGTTGAAAAACTTGAAATCCAAGAAGGTGT
The DNA here is from genome assembly GCA_946251855.1 of Alsophila aescularia. Classification (NCBI taxonomy): domain Eukaryota; kingdom Metazoa; phylum Arthropoda; class Insecta; order Lepidoptera; family Geometridae; genus Alsophila; species Alsophila aescularia. The sequence goes on from OX276385.1 coordinate 14,072,902, forward strand.
TTTCATATCAAACTGCCTTGTCTCAGTCAAGCCAAATAATCATGTTAATGTCTCAGTTCTCAATACCACTGAGTCTGACGTCATAATAAAATCTCTTAGTGTCGAGCTCAATCCTTGTGATCTCCCTGATGTGACTCAAATTGGCCATATTGGTCCTGTTTCTCAATCTCCCAATAGAATCAGTAGAGTTAAAGAACAAATCAGATCTGTCCATCTCAATGCTGAAGAGTCCCGAGTATTACACAATCTATGCACGGAATACTCTGATCTTTTTCACCTTGATGGAGATTCTTTAACATGTACTAATACTTTAGAACATGAGATTAAAACTACCAATTCTCAACCAATCCATACCAAGACTTATCGATATCCTGAAGTTCACAAAGAAGAGGTCAACAAGCAAATTTCAAAAATGCTTGATCAGAAGATTATTAAGCCTTCCAATTCTCCATGGTCCTCCCCCATCTGGGTAGTTCCCAAAAAACAAGACGCTTCCGGCCAAAAGAAATGGCGTATCGTAATCGATTATAGGAAGCTCAACGACGTTACGATAGGTGATGCATATCCTATTCCTAATATCAACGAAATCCTTGACCAGCTAGGACACAGCAAGTACTTTTCCACTCTTGATTTAGCCTCTGGCTTCCACCAGATTAAGATGAATGAAGCTGACGCAGCGAAAACGGCTTTCTCTGTCCCTAATGGCCATTTTGAATACACCAGAATGCCATTTGGTCTGAAAAATGCGCCTGCAACCTTTCAAAGACTGATGAATACAGTCCTCTCAGGTCTCCAGGGCTTACACTGTTTTATATATCTTGATGACGTCATCATATATAGTCACGATCTGTCCTCCCACATCGAAAAGCTGGAGCTTGTTTTCAAAGCCCTAAGACAACATAACCTCAAACTCCAACCAGATAAATGCGAATTTCTCCGTCGTGAGGTCGCTTATCTTGGTCATACTATTACTGACAAAGGCGTCTCTCCCAATCCGGATAAAGTCAAAGCTGTTGCCTCCTACCCTGTCCCCAAAAATCCGAAACACATCAAAGCGTTTCTTGGCCTTGTAGGCTATTATCGGAAATTCATAAAAGACTTTTCCAAAATTACCAAACCTCTGACTTCTCTCCTAAAGAAAGACTCTGAATTCATCTGGTCCAAAGATCAAATTCAAGCATTTGATACTCTTAAATCCTTATTGACTAGTGCTCCTATACTCCAATACCCTGATTTCTCCAAAGAATTCATCCTCACCACCGATGCATCCAATCATGCCATAGGCGCTGTCCTTTCACAAGGTGAAATAGGTAAAGACCTTCCCATTGCCTATGCCTCGCGAACCTTAAATAGTGCTGAAGGAAACTACAGTACTACAGAGAAAGAACTCTTAGGTATAATTTATGGTGTTAAAACATTCAGACCCTATCTCTACGGTAGGAAGTTCAAAATTGTCACGGACCATCGTCCTCTTGTTTGGTTGTTCAATTGCAAAGACCCAAGTAGTAAACTTGTTCGCTGGAGACTAAAACTCGAAGAGTTCGACTACGAAATCTTATACAAACCAGGTCGAATAAACTCAAACGCTGACGGTTTGTCTCGTCCTCCAATCAACGCCATCGACGACATTGACGTTAACTTAACTATTAACCTGACCTATGAATCTTTCCTAAAGTCCCGTTCCAGTCCTACTGCATCAGATACTCAAATCGTTGAACATAATCAAAGTCTCTTAAAAACTTCGTGTTCTGCTATTGCCTATCCAACTTCCATAGATCTCGATAGTTCAAATCTTTATTGTGAAGACATTCTTGAACTTCTAGAAGACAAAGAAGACTTCATAATGTCTGAAAAGGAACTAAACCGTGTTAAAGTTTCCAAAGTCAACAATAAAACTTTCTTCCATCTCTTTACGAAAGTACATCATTTCGACTCTGCATCTTACAAAGATGTTTTTACTGTTCTCAAAGAACTACGTAATCAACTGATAATTTTCTATCCCAATGTCAAAGAAGTTTCTATATCAGATTTTACCAATCCCTTCGATAAACTGAAATTCATGCTCATTTACGAAATAATAACTTACCTCTTTAACAAGACTAATATCAAGATCAACCTTTACCATAATAAGGTCATATATCCTTCTCCAAACGAAATCCCTACCATTCTCAAAGACAATCACGACTCTCCTATCGGTGGTCATGTAGGTACAGCCCGTATGTACAACAAACTTAAAGATTTGTACTACTGGAAGAACATGAGATCCGAAGTTGAGTCCTATGTTAAACATTGTTCTCAGTGTCAACAAAATAAAGCTTTAAGAGCTACTAATAGAGCTCCCATGGAAATAACTTCCACATCTCACGAACCCCTTCAAAGAATTGCTACTGATATCGTTGGCCCATTACCAGAATCTGGCTCTGAAAAGTACAGGTACATCGTTACTTTTCAAGATGACCTAACTAAGTATTCAATGGCCTATCCTATTGTTCATTCTACCGCCGAACAAACTTCTAACTGTCTCATCAAATTCATTTCCCATTTTGGTATTCCAAAAATTCTCCTGTCTGATCAAGGTGTCCACTTCATTGCAGAAGTTTACAAGCAGATCACTTCTCTCTTTAAGATAAAACATCTTTTTTCATCTCCCTACCATCCTCAAACGAATGGTGCTCTTGAAAGGAGCCATGCTACTCTCAAGGAATACCTAAAATCCTACGTCAACGAGAACCAAAACGATTGGCACAAGTTCCTTCCTACTGCTCTTATATCCTACAATTCAAACGTCCATTCTTCGACTCACTTTACTCCCCACGAACTATTATTTGGTTGCAAACCTCATATCCCAAGTTCAATATACGACATTTCCCCTGACGTCACTTACCCCGATTACATCAAGAACTTGAAACACAAACTCACTATGTCCCGAAACTTAGCTCGAGAAAACATTCTTAGAAGTAAAGAAAGGTCAAAATCATACTATGACAAACATACCCGCAAAGTATCATACGATGTTGGAGAAATGGTTTACGTGAAATGGCATCATAGGCTGCGTAAAGCATTATCACCAGTCTGGAAAGGCCCGTACAGAATCGTCAAAGTTCACAATAATCATAACGTCACGATCCTCATTAACCGTAAACACATGCGCTACCATTTCGATGAAATCAAGCTTGCTCATGAACATTCTCTTCCAGGGCCCTCGCGCCAAGAATAATGACCTATCCATTAAACCTGACGACCCCGATCATCAATAGCCCTGGTCTCTACTTCGACCCCATCGGAACAGTAAAATATCATAACGATTTCTACAATGTCATAACCTTCTCCGATGTTTCATATTTCAAACCACACCTCGACATTCTCAAATCCAATCTAGATACTTCCAAATTAATTTGCTCAACTTATCCTTCATATCAAATGCGTTCAGACTGCAATAACATTTTAAGTCCCTTAGAAACCATGCTTAATACTGTGACTAACAATTTCTTCTCTCTGTCTCATTTAACGACTACTAATTCTACCAGATTTAAAAGAGCCACATGGTTTGGTTTCGGTGGTCCAATCCTAAAACAATTGTTTGGTTCTCTTGATGAAGATGATGCCAAATCATTCACCGATGCCATTAATAGTATCCAAGATGATCAAAGACACTTGGCTGGTCTTATGAAAGATAACATTCACGTCATCTCATCAACCATTACCACATTTTAATTTAATCAAACCATAAATAAACTCAACGATAACGAGTTAACTCTTAACGACAATATGGAAAAGCTCAATAAAATCTTAGAAACGATATCTGAGAATACTAATAAATTAGAAATTAATACTCATCTTGCAATGACGTTTAGTGCTCTTGAAAGCTCACTTGTGATCCTAAACTCTAATCTTAAGGATCTAATCGATGCTATTCTATTTGGTAAAATAAATATTGTTCATCCATCGATTCTAAGTCCCATTCAGCTATTCCACGAATTGTCTTCTAATTCCAACAATATGAATCGTAACTTTCCTGTCTCAGTTTCCATTGACAACATTCACACTTTTCTTGATATCGCAGATGTCGCATCCTTTGCTGTTGATAATAAAATCGTATTTGTTATAAAAATTCCCTTAGTTTCACTAACCGAATATAATCTATTTCATGTCTATGCTCTTCCAACTCCACATGATGTTCTAAATCCAAATACTTTTGCAATGATAAGTCCAAACACAAAGTTTTTAGCAATAACTGACGATAAATTAACGTATTCTATGTCCAATGACTTAAGTGAGTGTAAAGTGATCCTTAATAACTACTATGTGTGTAAACTGAACAATATTGAATCTAGCGTCTCTAACCCTACTTGTGAAGTGTCTATCATAACGGAACACATACGTGAAATTCCCAGTTCTTGTAATTATAAACTAATTTTAGGTAGCATAGATATATGGCAAAAGATAACCAATAATAGATGGTTATATGTACAATCTGATATAACTAAATTAACTGTTAAATGTAAAGAGTATATCCACGACTACGATATAGTTGGTTCAGGTATTCTTACAGTTCCTAAAAACTGCAAGGCGTATCATAAACTACTTCAATTTCTTCCTTCAAATGAATTTACGTTAAGTATACATTTACCTTCTCCTAACTTCAATATAATCGAGGATGACTGCTGCTCTAGACAAAAATTTAATAAGAGCATTCCATTTCTTACTCCAGTAAAATTATCGCATATCAATCTGGATTCACTGCAGTACGCCTCCCATAAACTTGATCAAAGTGTTGACGAATTAGATAAAATTCAGAAGCAACCATATCATATAACTTATGGATATTACTTTAGTTTCCTTACAACTCTCCTTTCCATTTCTGTATTTTCCTATATTCTGTACAAATTATATCGTTGCTTTTGTACAAGTAACGACGCGAAAGCTAACTGTTGCATTCAAATATTCAACAGTTGCAATACTAAGTCGAATACTAGAGTCAAAAGTAAAACTAGTATTGAAATGACAGATGTTGAACTCAGTTCTGAAGATTCATCACCATCTCCTAAATCTTTCAGAAGAAATCTAAACTTGTAAATTTAATTAACTAATTCCTAATCTTAATTTCTATTACTTAGTTCTAGATCGTAAACTTATTTCCTAATCCTTAATCCTAATTACTAAATCTTAATCCTAAATCCTTATTCAAGATTTATTTACTAAGTTCTATTTCTTTTTACACATTTTATACAATGTCCTAATATTAATTATTTTCTAAGTGTAATCAAATGAATTGTCTAACCTGTTTTACATGTTTCAGTAATCAATGTAAAATTTTCATATTGATTGTTATGTTTAACTGTGTACTCCACTGCTATTGTGTTTTGTCTAATTTTATCCTTGTGTTTATTGTAACCATTACTGCTACTACTGTATATTGTATTCTATTTTGTTTTCTATATTGTACTACGTTCTGGTTTCTGCACTTCAGTCGTCTTTATATTTTGTTTTCCATTTCAAGTCAATTACAACTTCCTTTCAATTTCTACCTAGCTCCTCCATTTCTACTCACATCCTTATTTTATTTTGGATGTTCCGTTTTAAAGGAGGAAGGTGTTACACTGCGCATATTGCTGACCTAAGGGATAACCCCCAATAACCATTCAATTCACTGTCAGCAATATGCAAAGGTATATAATCCGTGGTTTATAGTATTCGAGGCTTTTTCCTTAATCGCTCTCTGAAGCCACCTGACTACGGACCCGGTCTTAGGCCTGCCGGTCAGCTTGGACTAAGCATAGTCAGGTGGAACCTCTGCCCAAATAGACAGAAGTGCAGCAACAATTACAGTATCGTAATTGTTGTGTTAGTTGTTAAGACTTGTTGAAGTAAAATAAAAATAAATGTTAGTGTGTGCCCGAAAAGTTGTTTTTTTTTTAAGATCAACTAATAGGCCCACACAACAGTACGTTATAAAATGCCAAAGGCCTAACTAACTATTGTGGCAAAAAATCGCGAAATCGCGGCCACTGATAAAACCTTAATAAATCTATAGAAAACTTCAATATTCACTAATTAATTTGCATACCTACCTACATCATCATCATCAGATGTGTTCGTCCACTGCTGGACATAGGCCTCTACCAAGGCAACTCAATTTTTCAAATTCATTTATTACAAAAATCAATTCATTGTATGGGAAATTAAAACATGCAATAATAATTAAATCAAAAAACTCTGTACAAATGAAATGAAATGTTCCCGCAGGATAGGGGTTGACAGTTATTCAAAAGAACACATATCACGCTGTAACTACGACACGGATTTTGATATAACAGTCTAACTTTATATTATGTACTAGCTGTGCCCGCGGCTTCGCACGCGTGTTCATTTCTCGAGGTTAAGAGTACTCTGTGTTATTCTAGGAACTAAAATATCAATATACCAACATTTAACCAATATTCCTTCAGCCGTCAAAAAGTTTTTTATCGATTGCTGGGCTTCTACACATTATTCGGAGATACCAAGTACACCAGTTTTTAAGTCAAACCCTAAGATATCCATCACTGAAAACCGCATCACAATCGGTGTAGTAGTTTTTTCGTGATGTGCGAACAAACAAACAGACGCAGATAAACAGACAAACAGATATACACGTTAAAAATTAAAAACAAAACTACATTTTTTAAATGTTTTAAAAAATAAAACAAAAAAATTAAAAAAGACATGTCATTTTAATAACATTACAATAGATAATTGTGCAATATTAATAACAATTTACATTCCTTGAAAAATAGACAAAAATGAAAAAAAAAAGTTTTGGCTTCAGAATGGAATACAGAACAACCTCCAAAATAAATTTACAAAATATCTTCAATGTACAGAATTGGACGTTTTATTATAAGTATAGATTAAAATTAAGGATACTTTTAAGCCCGAAAAATAAGGGGATAGGGGTTCAATGTTATGTTAATTTTAAAGTAATAAAATTAATACATCCGTTTATAAAAGGTTACCGTAATTTTGTCCTTCTCTCGCAGTGGAAGCATGTAAGGCCCGTAACCCATAGATCCGTGGATCGAAAGCACGCGCTTTTATATATGTTTTGCTCCATATGTATAACCATTTACATATTTTATGTGATATATTTAAATTTTCCTTGATATTTTTAAGGCCCCTGTGGCCAATTTCCTGAAGTGAACCGTCAGGTTATGTTTGAAAACAAGCAGATAAACATATACAGACGACCGCGCGTTTGTTATATCATGGGATATTGATAATTTATAACACAGAGACCAATGAGATTATAACATCTTTGACAGAGACCTTGTCAGCGTCGGGTATGTTTTCATATCCAGAAAGCGTAAATACATTCTTCGAAAGTATACCTTTACCCAATATTTATGACGTCATTGACCGAGCTGACATCGGGTATACTTTCGAATTAAGGATATCGCGCGGCGCATTTCGAAAATATACCTCCACACAATGCTACCGCAACACAGACAGATTTCTGTCAACAGCCTTCAGTGGCAACTAGTTCAGCTGGCTACACTTCGCTCCCGCTTTCGTCTTCTCACCTATCACGGCCATGTCGGGTCTAAAGATATAGGTACTTTTGTTCCTGGAATGACATGTATGAGTTACTTTTAAATGAACAAACCGCGGATACAGCTAGTCATCTATATGTATTTAGGGCTGCCATTTTCAACATTTTAAGGAAATTTTATTTATTTTTTCTACATTGCAATACTGCCAAAAACTGCCAAATTTTATAAAATGAAAACCGAATATGTCGGAGGCTAAAATAAGCGGCCAATCCTGCCAAAAAGACAGAAAACTGCCACATATGGTCACCAACTCACGCTGCGTGACAAAAGCGTTGAAAATGATCAAAACATTTCTAACGTATAAATGTTTGTGGCAATGGCTTGTTGAAAACGTACATTTTGAATTTGCCCAAAACGCCCAAACGCCAATCCGAACGTAGCACAAATTGTCACACCCTCACACACCGATCTCACCAATGGCGAAGGAAATGTAAAATTCCTTAATCTATGGAGCTCACACATCACATTCAAATTGTCTATGACTGGTACTTTCCGGTGAGGCAACTTAGCTTGGCGAGAGATAAGAATTTAGGGGTGGATATAAAGATATCGATACAATTTGTGTTACACAATTTTCATTATCATTGAATGTAACAGTAATAAAAGTAGCACCAAACTGTATGACCAGACCAGCCTGAATATGCGTCCACCCACCTCCTCGCTTCTGTTCGTTTAAACTGCACTTACTAAGTTGACTTTAAAGTTGACTCTAGCCGCGGTAGGAGGGTTAATCGCGCTGAAAACTTAATATTTATTTACCTCGACGTTTCGATCAAGTTGCATTGATCGAATCACGAGAAGATTTAAAAAAAAAGTTAAGTTAAATATTAAGTTTTCAGTGCGATTAAGTCCCGTTTATATATATAACTATATGTTCGAATCGCGAAAGTTTAAAAGTTACTATCCTATATGTGTTATTCTAGAACCAGAATTATCTTTTTAGCACACAAAACCAAATTTAATCAAAATTCGTTCAGCCGTCAAACCATTTTTATCTATTGCTTGGCTTCCTTATCGGATTATGATTAAATCAATTATTGGAAGCTTATTTCAATAGGTCCTGTAATTTTAAATGATGCTAGAACACATACAAACAGTCATTATTCAAAAAAACATTATATTTTGTTCAATACTTTAAACCGACCGACTTCAAGAGGAGGTTCTCAATTAGACCCGTATGTTTTTTTTACATGTATGTTACGCGATATCTCTGGCAATTGTAGATCGATTTCAAAAATATGTTTATCTACACTCATATCGTAAAATCCGGATTATGAACTCAAAAATGGTGGCATAATGATATACATTACGCACGACATGTCACTAAATAAGAAAAGTAAATAAATTATAACACTGTTTTATGAACTCAACGATGTTATAATATATATTTTTTTACCATTAAAGCACCATTAAGGCTCCGCACCCATGAGGGTTTTCGTCATTTATTATCTATGGCAGCGCGTGTTAGACTGTGGACTGGATTTTGGCGCCATAATTTACTTTACATTAGTATTTAACAATATTTTTGTGATTTTTATGTCGATCAAATGTTTTATCCTGATTAAAAATGTGACAAAGATGTGTTAAACATGTAAAAACATTGTTCGTGAGAAGAATTTGACTCCACCTGACATCATGGAATAGCAACGAACATGATTAAAAGTAAGTTCTTATTGCAGGAGTGTAGATAAAGTTATGTATGAAACGGCACATAACTAGGTATTAAAACACTCGAGTGATACTATTAAAAAACTCACTCTCATGTTTTAATTCCCTTAATTATGCAACCGTTTTATGAACTACTATTTTTAATGGATAGGGTATGCCTCAGGGGTAGTCTCATTTAAATTTCATGAAAATATTTCATCTCTATGGATAGAAAATTAGGGGGTGACTTAATTTTATTATTTTTCACCCATTTTATGACGCGACATCTCCGTAAAATGTGGGTCGATTTTAAATATTCTTTTTTATAGAATTGGATATGGGATATGCTTTAGGTATGGTCCCACTTGTTTTTTAAGTTTCTTTTATGTTTCTTTTATTTATTATCTTCATTGTACAGGCTTTTACTGATTTATTAACATAATTTAATCTTTTTATGTTGGTCAACGTATTTTAATTAGTAGGTGTGTAAAAAAAATGTGCTTATTGTTGTATTTTTACAATATTATTTTCCATAATTTGTATGATGATTGCGATTGTTACTTATTTTTTGTTTTCCAAAATGATTGTTGGATTTTTAAGATTGTATATTTTTGCCCTATGATTTGTTACTTAATACAGGGCAAAATATATAATCATACTGGCTATGAAGATTAATTGCCAATAACAATATAATTATATTAATGAGCTTTCTCAATATCACGGAAATTATGAGGGTTTTAGGAGTCTAGAACTCGCAGATACTGGTACTGATAAACTACTGTATGTACTAATAACTTAAAAGGGAATATGCTGGAATGTAAGTAGGTGTACCTATGTATGATATTGTCACTTGTTTCCGAACCGATATCGATAACTCCAAGCAACCATCTCTCTCTCTTCCATTCCATCATGACGCATCTCTAGTTGGCGTGTTGCGCCTGATTGCTGCTGCGTGCATAGCATAGCACAAGCTCACAGTGCATTCAAATTCAGTGTAGAGTGGAGTGACAACGTGAACCTTTTTAAAATAAAGCTTACCTTACACGAAGAGATGGGAATAAAACAGTCTTCAAGGCGTGAGCGTGAATATCGTGACCGCGAGGAAATAGCTAACAGGTCAGTGATTTTGATTTTCTAGTTTATTTTTATACATAACTATTGCTGTTGGTGATATAGTTTCTATGGTGACACTTAACAAAATGTGATGAGAGCAAGGAAATGTGAGAGTGAGTGCCATTAAAATAATTTGAAGTTAATATGCTATTAATTTATTTGAATTTAGGTAGGTAGCATCAATGAGATTTTACCAATATATAACATTATTGGGTAGCATACACCTAGCATACATATCGTGAGTTCGGTATTGTGTATAAAAACAAAGGCTTTACCACAGAATAAATAAGGCTTTACGCCTTAGAACAATAGGTAGTTCTTCTAAGCTTTACGCAGAATTACCAAGTCGACAAAACGTAAACACATACTGTACCTACTTACTATACCTACTTGTACTATTATTTATTCTGTGACTATACAGAAACAAAACCGAACAGGTGCGAGTCGGACACTCATATACCTACTATAGCAAAGACAATCGAAAGGATCCTTTCGATTGTCTTTGACTATAGGGTTCCGTAGCCATGCCAACAAAGATCACAATCTTGAGACCAATAATGAAAACCGCATTGGGCACAACTTCGGAAGCTTGACCCACGATTTTAGGGGTAGGGAGGGGGGGAACATGTAGGGTTGAGTGAGTACAACCCCCCTGAGAATGGGGGGGCTAGATCTCACCGAGCGAGCGTGCCGCGTCAGCGGCCGGCAAGCGCCAACTTAAAACGGCTGTTTGGTCGCCTGATTTTTAATAAACTGTTTGATGATTTTTAGTAAAATTAAAACTGAAATATCGCATACACTAAGCGTCTACGCGGGGGTAGGGGGGGGGGTTACCAGGGGTAGCTTTCCACCTCCCCCCACCCCTTCCGCTACTCGTGCCCCTCGATTCTATATATTCACCCCCACATGCATGGAGCGGCGAATATGTCCAAACATTAGGAAAAAGTTGCATAAAATATTTCAATAATTCATATCTCAGAGGGGGGGGAGAGGTCAGCCGCCTCCGCCGCCCCCCCCCCCCACACTCTCAGGGGGGGTGTGAGGAACCCTCCGAAGGATAAGGCGTCGCAAAAATGACCATAAATATGATACAAATTTTAAGCAAGTGTAAAAAGTAAAAAAAAACATATCTCAGACAGGGGGGGGGGGGGGGGGGGGAGATCTATAATGGAATGCAAAAATGCTGAATTTTAATTAGCCGCGGAAGCAGTAAACATCTTAGAAATTAATTTAGGGAACTTGAAATACAAAAGTTGTGTAACCCCAATGCGACGATCCTTCTGCTATCGTACAACATGATCCCATAGAAATTAAATAAAGCAATAAAAAAAAAAGTATCGCGTATAGCGTATTTAAAAAAGAGTAACGAAACGTTGCGTGTTTCCGAACTTTCCGATCCGTTCAATAATCAAATGGATATTTTTCGAAGCTATATCACAGAATAAATAATAGTACAATATATATATATATATATATATATATATATATATATATATATATATATATATATAATAGGCTATACCTACTTGTAGGAAAGTACGATGGTTGAGCTACATAGGTAATTCAACAACTATATGTTTGAATGCCATTAATTTAATTTTATTCCATTTCAATAAGTCACTTCAGGTTTTTCACTCTTTTCTTACTTTTTACCTTAGGTGCCACAGTATTTTGAGTTTGGTAGTCTTCAAATAATATTGGAAAAGTTAGTATGATTCAGCCGGAAAGGCATCCAATTGACATAAAAATATCTATGCAAAATTAAAACGACAATCGAAGTTTTTTTTTCTGTAAACACTTAAAAGAATAAAATAAATAATAATTGACCTGAAAAATATTTTTTTTTTAAATTTTACAATGTAATGCCAATACAAAAATACAACATCTATATGTAAGAAAGAGTTTTTGTTGGGGCCAAACCAAGGGCAAATTTTTAATATGCTTCAGCATAGTATTTAAAAGGTACTTGACGTACTAGTGTAAATTCAAGTTTATAGGTTTTAAAGTTTATTTATTATCTAAGTAAAAATTCTATCATTTGTAAGATGGCTGTATACATGTCAATCGGCTTGTTGTAAAAGTCTACTATCCTTCGTGTAACTGCGGCTTGTTTTTGTCCCTTCTGCGTTCCGGGATTTGTATGATGGTGCATAAATAGGGTAGGTATGTAAATTTGTTAGAAGATACTTAGCTTGGCGCTGACTTCTAACAACTCTTTCAAACTCTTTCTTACTACCACGACCGTTGATTTCGTAGTTAGGGTCAATAGCCACTAGACCAGCCGGTCGTCAAAAAAAAAAAGACACACATCAATTCCACATAAACTTTGTTTTATTCTGTTACTTTATATTACGTTACCTTTATGTTATCGTAACTTAAATGTATTGATCTTACTCTATGTTCCAAAGTGGCAAAAAAGACGGCCTGCCAGTCTCACATATGAAAAAATATGCATTTTTGAAGAAGAAAGTGCTTACGGTTCCAATTGACTTAAACTGGGCTTAAACCGTTTGCTTAGAAAAAGTCGTCTTAGGTCGTCATAAAGCGACAAATCGTAATAAACCTACAAATGTCAGTCGAATACGCCAAACCTGTGTTTCATATTAACTTCTATGGTGCCATAATATACGACATCTAATACCAAACAAATTCAAGACTTTTTAAAATCAACATCTTCTATTGGAATCCTTGTCTGTCCAATTGACTTCCTGCATTTCTTTGTATAAATAGAAAATTAATGGCAACTCAAAATTAACAACAAAACACCAGAAATCTTTTGATTTCAGCAGGACAGGCCCCATAAACAAAGAAATGCCGAAAAATCTGTAGGTCCGTTGCCTCGTAGAAACACATTTCGTCGTACCCATTCTTTAGGCACAGAATAAATAATAGTACTATGCTTTAGGTTAAATTCCTTTGTTTTCTGATTTTTACTCTTTAGAAAAGAATTCATTTTTGCATGAAATAAAAACACACAGATGTGGTACAGATGTTGAAATCAGGTTTTGTTAAGCGGAGTTACTAAATCATGAATTAAGAAAATTACTTAAATCTGTTTATTTTTAATTTGTTAATTCAAAACTAATAGTCGGCAGTGTCGCCACGCCGTTTCTGGGCGTTGTCTGTATATATTTTTTCGCGCATCACGTCAATACTATATATTGGTCCAGTAGTTTTTCGTGATGCGCGAAAAAACACTCAGACAAACAAACTAACAAACAGACAAACATGATTTAAAAAAAGACCATTTTTTTTATTATCTTTATTGTACAGATTTTTTCCTTTTTATTGCTTTATTATAAGTACTAACTGATGCCCGCGGCTTCGCACGCGTGGTCAGTTCTCTAGGTTAAAAGTACTCTAAGTGTAATTCAAAATCTAAAATAGCAATATACCAACATTTGATCAAAATTCCTTCAGCCGTCAAAAAGTTTTTTATCTATTGCTCGGCTTCTACTCATCGGATTCAGATACAAAGTACCCCAGTTTTTAAGACAAACCCTAAGCTATCCAGCAGTGAAAACCGGATCGCAATATATTGGTATTTTAGGTCCTGGCACTTAAGAGTACTTTTAACCTAGAGAAATGATGACGCGTGCCAAGTCGCGGGCATCAGCTAGTACTTATAATAAAGCAATAAAAAGGAAAAAACTGTCAAAAGAAGATATAAAAAAAATATGGTCTAGCGTACTTAAAATAAGCTATTGAAAAATAATATAACATTTTTTAAATCGTGTCTTTCTCCTCTCGGTTCTCATAGATATAATCTCAGTTTACTTGCTTTTACAGAGAATCAGCAGCAACGGCAAAAGATGTTGAAAAAGCGTTAGAGCAGCAGAGAAAGCTATATGAACAGAGAATCAAAGAGCTCATTCGAGAGAATAAACCTGCCACCAGCAACGACCAACCACCCACTGGTGTTCAACCCGCTTCAAATAATTAGTAAGTAATTTACCTAGGCATGTGTTGTAAGTTTTTAAACTTTCGCGATTCGAAGACAGTTAAAAATGTAAACGAGACTTAATCGAAATAAAAATAAAGTTTTCAGCGCGACTAAATCCCGTTTATAGTAGTTTATGAAACGGTTGCATAAACCTTAGTTATGTGCCGTTTCATACACTACTATATCTACACTCATGCAATTGCTGGTAAAAGCTCGTTCTTCATGTTCGTTGCTGTTTCCGTAAGGTCAGGTGGAGTCAAATTCTCCTCACTAACACTGCAGTCGGTCATTGTTAATCAGGATAAAACTATTGACCATCAAAAACAAATTAAATTGGTTGGGTAAAGACAATTATGGCGCCAAAATCCAATCCACATCGAATTCACGCGCATACGGTCTATCACGCGCTGCCATAGATAAAATGGCGAAAACCCTCGTTAGTGCGGAGCCACAAAGTTTAATTCAAAAAACAGTGTTATAATGTATTTATTTTTGTTATTAGAGACGTGCCGTGCACACGTGTGTGCACAGGCCACTTTTTTAAAAATACTCGGAACTCCACGAGCAAAATTAACGTCACTAAAGTCCAAAGTATTAAGCAAATTGTGTTTTTTCTTGCAGCTTAGAAAGACAGCGCCCATTCAACCAAAATGATCTTCAAGGGAATGCCGGAACTTTGTACCCTAATCTCGGCGACAGTGGATTTTCGACCTTATCGACGCAGAACAGGGCCCCCTGCTTTGAAAATAATAATGCGGGCCGTCCGGGCCCTGCACCGTTCAATAGCCATTTTGGCGGCGGGCAGCCTCTCGCAAAGCCAGCTTTTCCCAATTCCCCTCAAAGGTCAGTGTTTCCTTTAAAATATAACCCTGGTGTGTTCAAGTCAAGAGTGAATAGGTATCTACTAAGCAAACGTGCTACATCTTCGACCACATCATCGCTTTCCATCAGGTGAGATCGTGGCCAAACGATTGCCTAGACAGTGATAAAAAAATATATGATTTCATCACTTTGTTTTGTATATATATTTTAGGTAACTTTACTATTATTTTACTTTACTATGATACACTAGTTGAGCCCCGCTGTTTGGCATGCCTGGACAGTGGTAAAAGTATCCTAAGTGCTATTTTTATACATATGTGGTTACCTTACCAAGTTTCATCAAAACACGGTATAATACAAAAATCCATTATAAATAAAGCTGATCATTCTTTTTGGAACCATAATGGATCTATCGAGAAAAGCACTTATTATAGTTAGTTATAAAAACAAAAACGCGAGTTACGTTTAGTAGTTGAATTATTCCAACTATAGTTACAACCATATTTGATGGTATTTCTCAAGGGTGCAAAAACAAAAGGGGTGGGTAAGTGTTTCGCAAGGCGAGACAAATTCGCGGGAGTTTCGCACTCCCCTTGAGAAAGACCACCGGATGTGGTTTTTAAGTTGTAACTATAGTTGGAATAATTTAACCTATATATGAGTTACTGCCGTTTTTTGTAATTTTTTATGTATAAAAATCACGTTAGTTTTCACTTTTAGTTTTTCCCGAATTTTCGTTTTTTCCGGCAACTTTTCCATTTCTTTCCCTAAAAACCTTATTAAGAATAAGGATTTTAGGGAAGAAGATGTAAAAATGGTTCTAGTCGTTCTCAAGTGAGAGATAACCAGTGAGAGTAAGCCGGACATCTTAGCTGAGATAGAAAACTTCTGTGGCCGATTGTACTTAAGAGTAGCATGCTTCACAACCCGGCCCGAGCCACTCTTACTCGCCAAGTCGCCACTACTCGCAAGACCTGCCAGAGATCTGCCTAGATGAAGTTGGGATGGCGCTCCGACAGCTTAAAAATGTAAAAGCCCCAGGTGAGGACGGAGTCAATTCGGAGTTCTTGAAAGCAGGAGGTAAACCAGTACTTCAGGAGCTTCAGAAGTTGTTTAACTCTGCTCTGTATACTGGGAGAAGACCTGGGCTGTTTTGGAGTCTCTGCAGCGATGCCAAGTGGACTGGCGGTATATCGAGGTGCTGAGATGACGATGAGGTGATGATGAGGTCTTTATGACGCCGCGACTATGAGTGTTCAAATACAGAACCAGCAGTCTAAAAATATCCAGTTGAGGGGAGTGAGATTTCATATCCCCGAAACTGTTCACAAACGTCTTGGAAGATATGTTTAAGACTCTGGACTGGAAAGAGAAGTACATAAATATAATCGGCGAGTACATCTCGCACTTAAATTAACATTTGCAGATAATATAGTCTTCCGGCGGAATCGCTGGAGGAACTTGAGCAAATGCTGAATGAATATGAATATTTAACTGCAGAGTTTGACCGAGATAGACATGTCTATCTCGGTCAAACTCTGCAGTTGGGTAGACACAACTTCGATAGGGAAGCCAAATGAATTCATTTGGGCTGGGCGGCATTCGGAAAACTTGGTCAGGTCTTCTCGTCGTCCATTCCACAGTGCCTGAAGACGAAAGTCCGACAAGATGTGCGTTCTACCAGTTATGACATACGGAGCCGAAACATTGACACTAACAGTGGGTCTTGTCCACAAATTTAAAGTCGCTCAGCGAGCTATTGAGAGAGCTATGCTCGGGGTTTCTCTGAAGGATAAAATCAGAAACGAGGTAATCCGCCAGAGAACCAAAGTCACCGACATAGGTCAAAGGATTAGCAAGCTGAAGTGGCAATGGTATGACGGGTAGACGTCGCACAAGAGATAAATAAGAGTTACTACGGAAGATAATAGAAGTTTAATAAATTTAAGTGAGTATGTACAGTAGGTAGTTAGTTAAAAAAAAAAACGAGCAGAGCACGGGGCGGTTCACACACTAAATAAAATTCCAACACTTTGTACAATCCACTGTCCTGGTTAGCACCACGCAGTACGCAGGGGATAGGCAGCGCTTGGAGTCTAGCAGACTCCGGTCCTAGTAGACTCTCAGCCTCCTCCGCGTCGACGTCGGTAGTAGAAGTAGGTAAGTACTAGGAACCCTGGAATGTCATAACAGATATGTTACGTAATGACATATTAGACTAGCTGCAACATCCAACGCGGTGCGATAACGCTAAGCACAGGAAGTAGAATTATGCAGCGATCGAGATGAGGCAGTCCAGGCAAAATTAACATGCAGGTAGTGCAGTGAAATAGACAAAAGATACGTTGTTAGAATAGCCATTATGTTCACCGCTTTTCCAAAATAATGTAGACTTTATAATAAGTTAGGGTAGGTGCTACATTTTAGAGATTCTTAATTAGTTATGAAAACATAATAGGCAAATTATAACAATATTTAACTCAAATGAACAATAAGTTAGCTTAATGGTAAGCGCATCTTAATAATTATAATATTACAGAAATTGCTTTGCTCATTTTACCTCGAGGGTAGATAAAAATCGTAAGCTACTTAATTCTAGACACAATTAGTCATACAACACTTACCCAGTTCGGGGTTATAGCACAAGGTACAATAACTTTGTTTTACACACGTTATCACGCGTAAGTAGTTAAATCTGCGATATTTAATTATATAAAAAGTAGAAACTTCAAAGATTCGTCAGCAAGTCTGTCAAGCGGCACAGCTCCGTTCGGCCAATGTCGATCGCCGCTAGTGCGCGACACAGCTTAGGATATAGTAGTTATAAAATTCTCGGAAGCAAGCGCTTAGGGATCGGCGTCTTTTAGTCATAGTCATAATTTATTAATAATATACATTACAGGACAGAAAATAATAATAATAATTAGCAATTTATATTAATAATAATATAAAAAAAATATGCAATAATAATATTTACGTAAATACATAATGTATTCTTTAAATATCAGTTATTTAAAGTCAATAAATTCTTGATAAGAATTAAAAGCATGCATAATGAGCCAAATCTTTAACTTAGTTTTAAACGTCTTATAGCTGGGAGCATCCACGATCACTTTTGGTAGCCTATTGTAAACATCAGGTCCCATCACGTGAAGCGTTTTAGCAGACTTCGCCAATCTGCGTGGAACGCCAGAAAGTTTATTTGCGTTATATTGCCACTTGGAGTATCAGGAGACTGGGCAAGGTCATAAGGCCTAGCTCGATAAAAAAAGGTCTCGCTGACTCGTCCTGCGCGATACGTGCCATCACTCTCACTTGTCGTTTCTGCAAGCGGAAGACGCGCTCCCAATCTGCAGCACGTCCCCAAAGCTCGAGCCCGTACTGCAGGAGTGACTGCACGCTTGCAAAGTAGCAAGAACGAACTGCCTTCCTTGGCAGAGTTGAAGCAACTCTAGCAAGGGCAAAGCAGGCTCCACCAAGTTTTCCGCACAAGTGGTCAATATGTGTTTCCCAGGTCAGTGCCGGATCCAGATGGAAACCAAGAAACAGTGCTGATTGAACCTGTTCTATAGCTTCTCCGTCAAGATCAACTACTAAACGACGCCTCGAACGACCTGAAAGATCAAAAATCATAAACTGAGTTTTTGACAGATTGAGTTTCAGGCCGTTATGCTTGAACCACAATAGAAGTTCGGAGGCTACAGTGTTCAAGCGCTGCTTAAGGTCGTCTAGTGATAAAGCCGTTACAATGGCTGCGACGTCATCAGCGTACATGAACACTTCTCCTTCTGTTATGGCTTTTGGCAGGTCGTTTAGTAGGAGAGAGAACGCTAAATTCGATAAAGAGGATCCTTGGGGTACGCCAATTTCACTCTTCATACCATCAGATATTATCTTTCCTCTGTCTCCAATAACATATTGTATTCTATCACTCATGAAACTAGTTACAAGATTGAGAGCTGACTCTGATACTCCATAGTGGCTAAGTTTCATTGCTAGTGTGCTGTGGTGGGCGACATCAAAAGCCTTTGAGAGGTCACAGAAAAGCACAGCAATCTCATGTTTTTCTTCTCTGGCGTTTAAGATTCGCCGTGCCACTTCTCTCGCCAGCATCGTTGTTGAACGCCCCTCCCGGTACGCAAATTGGCGATCTGATAACGCATGTGTTGTTTCTAAACAGTTTGAAATCCGCGTAGTAAGACCATTTTCAAAAATTTTAGCTACTGCTGGGATTATAGCAATAGGTCGGTAAGAATTAGGTTCCTCTTTCTTTCCTTTACCTTTGTAGAGGGGACATATCCGGACTTCTTTCAAAGCTTTTGGATAAATTCCATCTCTTAAACATTTGTTGTACAAAACAGAAAGAGGTCCAGCCATCAAAACCGCTATTAAACTCATTATGTCAATAGAAATCTCGTACATGTCTTTAGTGGGTTTGTTAGCTACACGACATGTTATGATCTTGTGTATTTCTCTAGGAGTGAAATGGCACAACCTGAGTGATCGGTCACATGGTTTGTACGCCCTGTTCAGAGATTCCCTGACCAACTCAGTGCTCGCCTTAGGGGCTCCGCACTGCTGTGCTGCGGAAATAAACTGTTTGTTTAGCAAATCAACTATGTTTTTTTAGATTTCAGCTTATTGCACTTCGCCCTTCTTAACGTGTCTATATAGTCTACTCTAGTCGTATTACTCTTACTAGTTTCAGCATTGACTATACGCCACATAGTTTTTATAGTAGACGTACTGTCACGTATCATTTTTGTGTAATAGTTGCTTCTCTCTTTTCTAAGATGGCTTTTATATAATGTATTAAATTTATGAGGGGTTCCTTCTATAAAAGTATTCATAAGTTTGGTAATTTCAGTTATTAAGTTAGTAGTTTTAAATTTAGAGTTAATGAACTGTGTTAGTTAGTTAATCACTCACTCACTCATCACTTGTTAACAAATAACTTTATTTGTTTTGTTTATTTTGAAGTAACAGTAGTATAAATTAAAGTAGATAAGGTATTTGTTTTAGAAATCACACGTCACAATGGGCTGGTCACATTTCTCGAAGGACGGACAACCGCTAGGGTAGACGTGTCCTCAAGTGGAGACCGCGTCTTGGCAAACGTAGTGTAGGACGCCCACCGGCCAGGTGGAGTGACGACCTGCGAAAGGCGGCCGGCAGAAACTGGATGAGAAGAGCCGAAGATCGGGCTCTATGGCATTCATTGGGAGACGCCTATGTCCAGGAGTGGACATGCACAGGCTGATGATGATGATAATGCTCTCAAGTGATGCGCTTGCCAACTAACAGCATTTAATTTATATCTATATAGTTAGATAGGTGCAGTAAAGTTTTAAATAATATTAAAGTTTATAATAATATATCATAGAGATAAGTTACCTACATTTCCCTCAGGACGTGGTATTTTTGAGTAAAGTTGTTCCAATTTTATTACAGATTTCAACCACAATTTCCACAACCATCGGCGCCGCCTGCTGAGCCTGCATCCACCAAGTAAGTACTACTTGTATGTATAGTACTTAGTAGTTAGTTATACATAGTATATAGGTTCATTCGCTTAAGATACTAGTGAATTGCTGTGAAGAAAAGAAATACCACGTCGGTGATAATATGTGCAGTCCTTTGAGTATACATGTGGAGTCCGTCTAATTTAAAGACCGTGACAACCGGCGGCGAGTGTGGGGCGCGTAGGTTAGACGGACTCATTAGAGGTTTGATTGAATAATTTTGGCAAGTGTAATGTAATATTTCCATGTCAATCAACTGCACCTGCATGGCAAAGTCATGGTCTAGCTCTTGGAGGATACTATGGAGCGCGTTTACTCGGGTGCGAACAGTAGGCACAGGTCAGAACATCGTCGCTATCAACCGACAAGCGCGAACAATCCTCGATCTGCGTTCTAGTGGAGTGTGTCAGTTCGAATTATTTTCGTTTTTTGCCGGAAAGATGGTGAAATGTGCGGTGAAAACATGTCTAAACGACACTAAAAAACACGAATCTAAATTGTAACATTACATATCACATGTAAGACAGTTTTACATACTTTTAGACGGATTTAATATTATGAATGAATGTTGCTATGGAAAAGTATTCAGTTGATCTCTTGGCAATTAATGAGACCTGGATTAGAAAAGGTCAGTCTGGTCGTGCCCCCGTCGTACCTAACTACCGTCTCCAGCACACGCCGCGGCCGGTTGGAGTGCGCGGGGGCTGTGGTGGAGGTATAGGTTTTTACATTCGG
Source organism: Alsophila aescularia (assembly GCA_946251855.1). NCBI lineage: Eukaryota > Metazoa > Arthropoda > Insecta > Lepidoptera > Geometridae > Alsophila > Alsophila aescularia. Next base: position 14,094,273 of record OX276385.1, read on the forward strand.
AGTGGTGTTAACGTGCGATCTTGTGCCCATCCTATAAACCCTAACACGTAGAACAAATGTGGCTGAAACTAAGCACAAAGTCTTCCAAACTAATCATTGGTACGGCTTATCGCCCCCCATGGTTAGATGTTAATGTTTTTCTCGATCCCATCTTGTGGCATCTTTTTCTCACTTTGATAGTTTGATTCTTTTGGGGGACTTTAACATAAATCTATTGAACACAGATGAAACTAAAACTAAAATATTTAATGAGTTTTTAATATGTACGGGCTTAAAACAGTTGGTTGATAAACCAACCCATTTTACTGACAGTAGCCAAATGTTACTTTATGTAGTATGTTCCAATATACGAGCGCGCAAACTTAGTGTTGAACTTGTGGGGTCGCTAATTGGTCACGCGTTTATAGCAGGTAAATTTGTTTTCAATAAACCTAAAATCTTGCCTAAATGTATTATTTACAGACCAATTAGAAATATTTGCTTAGACTTATTTAGTGGGGATTTAGAGTCTATCAGATGGGATATTATTAGCTATGCGGACGACGTTAATACTATGGTGACCGACTTTAGTGATGTAATTAGTTTACTATATGATTTACATGCTCCTGTAAAGTCAAGAATTATTAAGGAATTGCCTTGTCCGTGGTTAACTGACAATGTTAAGCTGATGATGCGACTTCGTGATGCAGCATCTTGCCAGATGTCGTAAGACTAATTTAGTTTGTCATAAAGTTTTTCACAAAGAGCTTAAAACACAGGTATGTTTTGCTTTGCTTAGTGACAAGAAAGCATATTTTAGCCAGCATATCAATTGTTACGCTAAAAATTCTACAAAATTATGGAAAAACTTAAAATCCAAAGTCCTTCCACCGAAATCTGTAGAGCTTCATGCACATTTTGACAAGCCGGATTTGATTAATGAGCATTTTCTTAATGTTCCCGGAAATTTGGATGTTCATATGTCTGATCTAACCTTCTTTGAGTTTCAGAAATACAGTGACTGCACTTTTTTTCTAATGCCTACTAATTCATTGATAGTATCAAAATACTTAAGGGAAATAAAAACTAATGCTTTAGGTATTGATAAAATATCGTTAGACATGATTTCACTAACTCTTCCTCAAAGCCTTGATACCATTACTGCTATTATTAATAAATCCATCTTGTCCGCAAAGTTTCCTACTACATGGAAAATAGCTACAGTTAAACCCATCCCAAAAATTCCAAACCCTGTTGAGCTGAAAGACTTACGCCCAATCAGTATGTTACCCTGTCTCTCTAAGGTACTCGAAAAGGTAATGTGTTCTCAAATGTCTGAATATCTTGAATATTATTTTATTTTGCCTGAAATGCAATCTGGCTTTCGTAAGTGATACTAATCGAGGCACTAATACGGCCTTATTTGATGTTACTGACAACATAATTGCTGCACAAGACCAAGACATGGGCACCATTTTGGTTTTACTAGACTTTTCGCGTGCATTTGATTCAATCAACATAGCACTCCTTTTGTCAAAACTATTTTTTTATGGCTTTGATTCTAATACGATACGTTGGTTTCACTCATATTTGGGTAATCGTGCACAACTTGTAGTGGTCAGGAAGGACAACGAGGAGAGCTTGGTTTCTGATTACGTGAAGTCACCAGGGGTGTGCCGCAAGCCTCAATTTTGGGGCCGTTATTGTTTATCCTATACAGTGCAGATATAATCAATGTGATCCAGCACTGTAAGTCTAATATGTATGCAGATGACATTCAAATGTATTTATCGTTTAAACCAGAAGATTTTTCCAGTGCTGTAGCAAAATTAAATAAGATTTGGAAAGAGTTCAGGCCTGGGCTCTATCGAGTTCTTTGTTATTAAATGCAAGTAAGACCAAGTTTATGGTATTAGGCACAAAAACACAAACTCGTAAAATAACACTTAGGGATCCGCAACAACACATAGGCGGTGAAAAAATTGAACGTGTGTTGGAAGCGCGTAACCTAGGTTTAATATTTGACGAGCATTTAAGATTTGAACGCCAGGTATCTGAAGCTGTCCAAAACTGTTTTTAAAGACTGAAGGTGTTGTATAAAATTAGAAATTACTAGTACAGAACTTCGGATAATGCTCGTAGACTCACTCGTGCTCTCTAAATTTAACTACATATTATGTCGATTGTGTGTATGGTCCCCGTTTACTCGCCAAAACATCTCGCCGTATTCAAAGAGTTCAGAATGCGTGTGATCGTTTTTGTTTCGATGTACCACCGCGTGGTCATATTACTCCCTTTCTCAATCAACACAACATATTGAAAATGAAGAACTGAAGGGATTTGCACCTCGCAATTCTAATGTTTGGGGTTGTCAAGAATCAAAAGCCGTCCTATCTTTTTTCCAAGTTTGTTTGGGCTCGTTCCTCATAACAAATTGATTGAAGACGCATTTAATGAGTGAAGAAGAAGATGAAGCTGATTACAAATTTAATAAAAAGTTAAATACTGTGTTTTTTTTTTTCGATTTGGTTTAAATAAAAACAATAAATAGAAGCCTAAATTTAGGTCTTTTCATTCTAAAAGATCACGTGCATTGATAAATCTATTATTATAAAGAAATCACGGCCCATGTCTTATTATTATGTACGATCATAAACTTTACTTTTTCCCATTTTAAGAGGCTCTGCGTTGTCTTTTGTGGTATGTATTCGTAAAATAACTTTCCTAAATCTAATAAAATTCTTCAAGCTTAAAAAAGTTCGGTTTATTTAATTTAATTTAATTTAATTGCTATGCATATAACCCCATAATTTAATCACCTACGCCTTTAGTTAATCCTTTTAATCGGTTTATACACGTAGTTGGTTAAGATAGGCTTTTAAGCCAAATACTTGCTTGAGTATAGTAAGATATACGTAGTTATACCCTTTTTACACTAGGAGACGTATGTTTTAAAGGGCGTATCCACCAACTCATTATAACTTTTAGGTCGTAATTCCACACTAACCTTTAAAATAAAAGGTTTAATTAGTCATTAAGTTTTCAGAGTTAAAATACATTTAAACACAAAGATTTTTCACTATTTTAGGTGATTATAAGACTATAATAAAAAAAGTTATGAATAAAATATTATTTTTGTTCACGTTTTTTGCTTCTCCTATAAACTTTATATTTTGGCGTTTACGACCTTTCTTCCCCGAAGTATCGATATTATCTTCGCCGTTTGTGATGGTCCAAATAAATTTAATGGCGAGTGAAATTTTATCTTAAGATAAAATATTATAGTATCTTAGTCGTCTGTGACGCGCTTTATGGAGACAGGAATAACAGGGGGCAAATGCTAGTTAACTTTTTGGAAAAAGAGGGGTTCTTTTTGATGAATTCGTTCTTCAAAAAGCAGTCCCAGAGGAAGTGAACTTGGCAAAGCCCCGACAGCCCGACACCGTGAATAAAAATGAACGGACAATAAGCATATATTCAGGGATATCTCAGTGATCGCAAAGTTCAAGACCGGTAGTGATCACAGACTTGTCCGAGGCTCCTTGAATTTCGACCACAAGCTTGAAAGATGCCTTCTGGTGAAGTTTTCGCTCCGTCCCAACCTGCTCCAAGTAGCTGTTGGATCAGAACAGTTCCAACTCAAGTTGTAAAATCGATTCGCTGCCTTGGCAACCACAAATGACGTGGATGAGGAACTCCGTTCCGGAACACTAAATTTTGTCAATTGAAGCGTATGGGCACGAAGTTCTTAAATCTTGGATGAGGCTCTCCGACTTATATGGACAAACGGTGGGAGCAACAGCAAACCACACCGTCAGAAAAAAGGCGGCTCAAACAGAAGATTAGTAAGCTGGCGCGACGTGACCTCCGATGCTCAAATACTCATCGGATAGAAAAGGCAATATAGCAAAATCGGGGGTCGAAAGTCTTCGGCCCAGCAATTGAGTAGGTTCCATCTGATGAAGCTCAAGACCAATAATGGCACAACCGTCGTCTCGAACCCGGAGATCCTTTCTGAGATCGAAGACTTCTATGGCCGATTGTACGACTCGAATGCTTCTTGACTCAAACCCAGCACAGAGGATTCCCGCGCAATACTGACCCGCCACTACACTGACGAACTGCCCGACGTCAGCCTACACGAGATTGAGATGACGCTCAACAACTTAAGAATGGAAAGGCTCCCGGTGAGGATGGTATAACTTCGGAGCTCTTGAAAGCAGGGGGGGGGGGAAACCCGTACTTTGGGAGCTTCAGGGGTTATTTAGCACCGTTCTTAACAGTGGGAGAACTCCAGAGGCGTGGAGCAGAAGTTGATTAGTACACTTCAACAAAGCCGGGGGCACAGCTAAATACAAATTAACATTAAAGTCATCATTATTAGGTAGGTACTTAAGTAATTCAAGCCACTTGAATTACTTACCTATTTTAACCATTGTTTCATACATTTATTCAAGTTTGAAATTAATTTTTCATCCCACCTATTCGAAAAAGGAGCAAAGTAGGTATTCTCTGTTCAAGACTTTCAGAGAGGGCAGTAATGAATTTCCGTGGCTCGTCGGCTCTTCCCGCCTTAGCTGGGCCATATTCAAGTTATAAGCCATCACATTTTATTTTTAATTTGCAAAATGTAAACACTCCAGCTGGGATTTGAACTCCGGTATTTAAGATCCATAGTCAAAGTATGTATCATTATAAGCTATCCAGACATACGTTAATTGGCCAAAAAGTTAGTATACACGTATCACGAAATAAATGAAGACTTGACCAAAGAGAGCGCGCGGTGCAAATTGGGTCACGTAGTGCGGGCGCGGTGAGAATCGTAGGTTTCAAACGAATGGACCAATTAAGATGCGGTTTTTTATGTTTGAAAGCTGGCGTAAACGAGATGGTTCTTAGCTATAATTGGGATGGGGGAGAGGAGGGTTGGGGGGTTATGTACATGTTTAATTTGTGCTTGCAAATAAATATATGAGCTGTAAAGTATCTACAAGCGCCTTTTATTTATTTTTCTCATAGAGTAGAAAAGTAGAGTGTATCACTCGGGCGCAAAGTTATTTTCCCTGGGGCGACGTATATTGAATCCCTCGCTACGTTCAGGATTCTACTTAAGAATCCTTCACTCTGCTCTGGACGTATCAAACATTTAACTATAAAAGTATTTTTTTGGTGTGCGCTGCGTTTCGCACTATTGATACGTAACATAATGTAGGTACTACAAGTTTATACTAATCATTATCATTTCCCTCAAAAAAGCCCAAGAGGCTATTTGTCTAACATTATAGTTAGGTCACAATAACAATTTTTGGTTCAAATCACAACACCGGTAGAATCGAAATTATGTATATAGAAACATTTAGAAAAACCCTTAGATACCCGTGCAAAGCCGGGGCGAGTCGCTAGTGAAAAACGTATTTAAACTTATTTTAGATCAAGGGCGCGTTCCCAGTCGCGTCAAAGAGTAACCAGCCCGCACGACGACATCACTTGCCGAACCTGTGGGAACATCTACGGGGACAGGATATACCAGTGCAACCAAGGACACAGTTCGTGCGACTCGTGCAAGATGCGGCAATTGGTCTGTGGCCAGTGTCGGCAGCAGCTCACCAATCGCAGGAACTTTGCTCTGGAGAAATATGTTTCCGAGGTACCTAATTTATAAAATTTTACTATCATCATCTTATCGCTAGCCTGCTAATCCTCGACATAGTCAGCTATGTCGGTGACTTTGGTTCTCCGTCGGATTTCCTCGTTCCGGATCTTATCCTTCAGAGAAATGCCAAGCATAGCTCATTCCATAGCTCGCTAAGCGACTTTTAACTTGACTAGTCCCACCGTGAGTGGCAATAGTGGGCTGGTCACATTTGTCGAAGAACGGACCACCACTGGGGTAAACGGGTTCTTGAGTGGAGACCATGGCTTAGCAAACGTAGTTTAGCACGCCCACCGGCCAGGTGAAGTGACGACCTTCGAAAGGCGGCTGGCAAAAACTAGATGAGAAGAGCCGACGACCGGGCTCTGTGGCGTTCATTGGGAGAGGCCAATGTCCAGCATTGGACGGATACAGGCTGATGATGATGATGATCTTATCGCCTATTTTATATTAGCTGGACACAGGCCTGTCCAATGGCGTGCCACTGAACCTGATCCTTGGCTCTTCTCTTCCTATGACTGCCAGCTACCTTGCGCAGATCGTCGCTCCATCATCGTAGTCTTATGGAGCAGTCTCTCAGTCAGTGTCCACGTTTCGGCTCCGTATTGTAATTAAGGATAAGAAGCACTGGTTGAAGACTTTTGTCTCCAGGTTCATGATCGCCAGTTCCTAACTTTATTGCCCAGCGGTTGTCAGCTCTGCGAACTATATGGCCTGCCATTGCCACTTCAACTTGCAAATTTTAAGAGCTATGTCGATAACCTTGGTTCTTCTACGGATTTCCTCGTTACAGATCTTATCACGTAATGAAACTCTAATCATAGCTCTCTCTATCGCACGCTGCGTGACTTTGAGCTTATGTATGAGGCCAATAGTTAGCGACCACGTCTCTGTGCCGTATGTCATCACTGGCAACACGCACTGATTATAATCTTTCGTCTTGAGGCACTGCGATATCTGTGACGAGAAGATGTGGCGTAATTTCCCGAACGCTGCCGGTCGATCCGAGTTGGATTCGTCGATTGACGTCTTTGTCGAAGTTGGATCTACCCAGTTGGATCGTCTGACCGTCTATCCGTTCCAGTTCAGAAGCTGGAAAATATCTTCCAGTGCAGAGGTGAACAATTTCGGAGAAATAACGTCTCTCTGTCTCACCCCTTTTTGCAGCTGGATAGAACTCGTGCTCTGATCCTGAAGACGGATAGTTATGGTCGCCTTGCTGTACAAACACTTCAACACTTCAATGTACCGGTAGTCAATCTGGCACTGCTCTAATGACTGTAGCAGTATATTTTTTAATTTGACGTGTACGATTTGGGGTCATGTCCCCTGTGACCCCCCCCCCCCCCCTTGCATACATACATGTACCTACGCGGTCACATGTACCTACGCGGTCACATGTACCTACGCGGTCATGTACCTACGTACCTACAGGTAGACATGTACCTACGCGGTCAATGGTGGAGACAGCTTGCATACATAAATATAATCATATTTGTTCTTAATGTGAACTTAAGAAAAGTAAGTTGTGTATAAAATGTGTTCATACTTCTAAAGGAGGCGAGGAACAAAACCTAACATTTCCAATTTGGAAAACTTTTCAGAACCAAGTTAAAACTGTACCTACCTAAAGAATTGTGTCTGAATTTTTGGTATTTTTATACATACACATTAAATAATTATGTGAATAAGCGAGAACAATAATTGCTAAACACTGTTCCATTATGTTACATGGTTAAGTAGAAAATTCACATTCAAAACATGGAAATGTGTGGTTTTTAAATGTATCTCATTTTTAAAGGAACCGTTAGACGACGAAATTTAACCTCACCTGCAAGAAACAACGAAGAAATTAGTGGTTTTCTACACGTTTGCTTGCTTGCTTTCCGTTTTGGACGAGATATATTACGTTTTTGATAAATCTGGAACTGCTAGAATTGACATTTTTCAGTTTGCCCGTGGAAACTTACCATTTTCCGGAATAAAAAGTATCTGTTGGTCTCTATATTGTACAGTACCTACCTATTTACAAAGTTTCATCAGTATCGTATTTGAAGTTTTGGCGTGAAAGCTTCCCAAACAAACGTTTAACTTTTATATATTGGTGTACCTACTCTAAAACAATAATATAAGTTTAATTTTTAAATTTATCTGTTTTATATGTACTAAAATCTTGTGGCAAGTCGAATTTCTACAACTCAGACTACGCTATGCCCCACTATTTTATTTTATTTGTTATTTTTTAGTACCTACATGTATATAAAACCGTTTAACTAATATTTTTTTTCTTATTTTATTGTTATGTTTTTATTTATTATTTTTAATAAATAAAAAACTAAGTGGATCACCTCTCCTGGTTTTGCTACACCTTGAAGAGCAGAGCAAAAATTTTGGAGCATATAGCGCCTTATCCTCCCACACCCACACCTGCTCCCCGATTCAGAACCCTTCGATAACTCAGTTGTCAATCGATATGGTATTATTTATTCTGTGGATTCGGTTTGAAATCGTTCAATTCTTTACATTTTTCATTCTCAATATCGAATCGAATCGATTCGTTTCGCTATCGAAAGGTTCTGAATCAGGGGGCAGGAGGCCAATGGGAAAAAAGTTGTAAAGGTGTATAATCGACCACTATGTCTAGCGTTTGTGGACTACGAGAAAGCCTTTGACTCAGTCCGAGACCTGGTCTCGTACACGTCAAATTAAAAAATATTCTAAAAAAAAATAACAACACCTAGCCACGTTGCATTTTATTTTTTGCAGACATCTAATTGTGCTTTTATAAACTACGCCGCTTAACGATGTCCTTAGGAATCTAAATCCGACATCTAGGTAAGCAACAAAGAACGACGTTTTTTTATATATGGAAAAGTCGATATGACTCGTTTTCATAAAGATTGCATACTATATTCTACCTGCGTAATTTGTTGGTTTATTGGAAAGATATTCAAAATGAAAATGGGAATGGACAAAGAAAAAACATGACTGACCTAAAGGACCGACTTTCTGCGGATAAGACGGTCATTTTTATGCCACAATCTAAATATTCAGAAGAAAAAACATCAGAATTGTATTCCGATTTCTTGAGCGTTCTTGCTGCCACTGTTGTTACAGTGTATCAGCAGACGCGTGTTTACCCTTGGGCCAAACAGGTCCATGGCCAGGGGCGGCAGGCGGCGGAAGCCGCCCATTCCAGCTTGTGTTCATCTTAAGGCGCCTTTTATAATCGTAATTGTAAACTATCTTTAATTTTATTGCATTTTGTCTTGACTTGCAAGAAACTTACTAAAATTAATATCTAAAAATTTGCGCTTGTATACTTACTGATTTGAAATCATATTATGTTAAATGTTTACACTAATACAAATACCTCAACATTTTTCCGATCGATATTCTCGCGCTTTATGATAAATCTAAACTTTTTACATCATTTTGAAAGATGTTTTAGTTTTACACTTCTAGAAATAGCTAAAAAAAACGCTTATAGGCTTATGATATATCCTTTTAACATGATTTGAAACGATGTTTTCATTTCGCACTGACAGAATTGTTTAAAAATTTCGCACTCGCTTCGCTCGCACTTAATTATTATCACAGAGTCATTCTATAACCAATTAGTGCATCACAAAAAAAAGGTGTCTATATTTTTTTGTACAAGTGGGCTATTTTCACTTTTTAGAGTTCCTTACGTCCGAATGAAAAAATATGGAATCTCTTAAAGGATCACTTGTATGTCTGTCTGTCTTTTATCACTGCCAATTTGCTCCGAATCTACTGGATCGATTTCTGTGATCCAAACACGTGTAACGTCTCTCCACGTGAATTCACTCGCACCTGTCCGGTTTTTTTCTATAATTTATAGGCCGGCAAACCTTATAGGCGCCAAATCTTAAAATACACCCCCGAGTATCAACTATAGATTTCAAAGTGGAAACGGGAGCTCAAATAAAATATTGACAAGTGGTGGTGTGGTGGTGTTTCTACAATCGAAGTTTGCGACGATGATGATCTATACCCAAATATAAAGACTTTGCTGAAAATTCTGGCAACCCTTCCTATAAGCGGTGCCGTAATTTACTCGACATATTTTATTATTAGTGACCCCCTCCAAAATTTCAGGCTGCGACCGCGCCTGCCTGCATACAACGTAATGTATATCAATTTGTATACAACATGCCCATGATAAAAAACTTTAATTTGACCTTTCTGATCGCAGAGACGGGTGAAATGTCCTAACTCAGCGGATGGATGCCTTCTGCACTTCAAAATCGCAGAAATGGAAAATCATGCGAAGGAATGTCCGTTCAGAGCACAGCAGTGTCCGTCCTTGGTACAATGTAGTTGGATGGGTACGTATCCGGAAGTATGATAGATAATTGATTATTTTTTTACATAAAATAAGTACCTAATACAACATCTGTGTCACGTCTGCGTACGATAAAAAAGGAAATTTCCCTTTCATGTGCCAACAGAGTTAAATCTCACACTGGAAAAGGAAATACCCTTCTGACTACCTGTGCTTCGGAAATACGCCCGTTAGAGAAGAGGGCACCAAGAAATTCTACGGGGGATTTAATTTTTTCCATATTTGTTAAAGCTTTATAATTTCTTCAAATGTCATAAATTACAATAAAACATAATGTAAATTACAAAATATAAAAGATAAAAGTGTCAATGAAATGTCCCATAATCATCAAAAGTACTTTGAACATTTTATACACCTAACGTAGACATCGAAGTACACTTATTATTATCCTGGAGCTTGGAGACATCAGTCCATGCATTTCTGTCATTAATACTCGTATAATCATTTACATTGTAATATGCTTCCTAGAAGCATAATATTACAATGTTTTTTTTTCTTCGAGATTTACTTTAAGAAAACTTTAAAACCTATGCATTGATAATTGATCAATGCTGTCAGGTAAATAAATATATGATAATTTATTTCTTTGAAAAAACATGCACTGTAGGTAAAACCAATAAAAGAGGAAAGAATAAGAAAAACAAGGCTTGACATGCACCAGCCGGAAAACGTGAATAATAAATTTAAAATAGTGGCACGAAAAAATTACATAAAAAGCACCTTCTACCGGATGGTAACATTTCTCAAAACACGATCAATACAGTTATTTTATCATTTCTGAAATAATATGACTGTTGTTACTGTTAGTCAATGGCTAGTAGTTAGTATTCGTTGTGAACACTAGTCTAGACTAGTTTCTCCAGTTGAGCAGATGTTCCTAATTTGTAGTTATTTCACAATCAGACAATAATGAAAATAGGATTTTAGTCATCAAGTAGCAATGAAAGGGAGGGTGAGAGGGTGTGTATGTATGTGTGAGGGTGTGTTTGTGTGAGGATGCGTGTATATGGTTGATTGTGTGGGGCGTGTAATAATAAGTGAGTATGCTTAACTCACGTGTGCGTGTGTTTTTTGTTTTCAATCTGACTGTATATTGGTAGTTATTTAACAATCTTCAGCCAGTCTACGGTTCGGAGATAACCAAGAGTAAATAATCAAGTAGTTACCTTCTGTTTACAAATGTATCTAGTCCAATGAAGATATTAAGGATTTTATTCATTCTTGAATAGGAGTAGGGACCTACGAATGAAAAGGATCTTTTGGCAAATAATGTACGACGTGCGGGAGACTAAAAAAGCAACAAAAAGACGAGACTATTATGTTAGGTTCGGGGTTTTAAATGTTGACCAATATTAACTTGTTACAGGCAAATTATCCCAGCTGTTGCAACATTTCGACTCGATGCACCCGACACACCGACAAGCCGATGTCGACAAAGAGATGCTACTGTCCAACGTCGTCAACACGAGCCACACGATGCACTTCATCCAGATAGGTCCTTTCAACTTCTTGTTCCACATCAAGGTGTCCGAGCCCGACCGCAGAATGTACATGGCGGCGCAACTGATCGGTACAAAACACAGCGCTGCTAAATGGGACTACGAGATCCAGGTGTACAACAAGAGCCAACCTCGGAGGAAACGCAGCTACACCGATAAATGTACATCATCCAGCGAACCAATTCAAGATATCTTTGACAGCGATAAATGCGCTGTGATTCCTCAAGATTATGCGAAGACGTTCATTTGCGAAGGCGTTTTTGCTTATAAGTTCTATATTAAGAGAGATGAGAACATAAAAAATACAAACAAGTTTGCATTTGGTAAAAGGAGACGCGGACCGCGTGGCAACGTTTAATTTACAAGAAGGAAGTAGGTGTCTATGTACTTACCAATGACTAAAGAAACAATAGGTAGGTAGTGTTTCTTTAGTCATTGATACTTACGTAGGTACGTAAGTACATAGAACTTCCTTGGTAGGTATTCAGTGAAAATTTAAAAAAAAAGGGGAGATAAGAGATAAAACAAAAGTTAAACCAAGTTTGTAAGTAGGGATGTAACGATACACAATTTTGCCGATACGATACCGATTATTGCAGTAAATAATCGGCGATACCGATCGACCCGGCAATATAATAAAGTCTTTCCACACCTAGGTACCCATTTTTATTCGACTGCCAGAAGGTAATGTTTGTTTATGTCTCTTAAATTCTGTCTATGTCCCTATTATGCACATTTTTTTTTTATTATTTTGATAAGAAGTTTTATTTATTTTTTATCATACACCCGACATCAAAAGGAGAAATAAGAATGTCAAATCAAAATTAATGTTTATTTTTCATTAAAAAATTATCATTATACAAGCCCAGTTTTTTTTTAGAAAGCAATGTTCGTTCAAATTATTTGCAGACAACCTGTTACGCAAATCATTTTGTACGAGGTTTGCAGTTGAAAAAAGACTTTCTGAGGCAACTGAGCTCAGTTGGTAAGACAAGTACCTTTTGGGTAAGTTGTTTCAAATTTTGGAATTTCTGTTCATGACGCCAATAGTACTTTGGGTCAGATTTATTACTTGTGTTTATTACTGAGTGAGACAGGTATACATATGCCGCGCGCGGTTCGCAAACGAGCAACGTCGCGTCGCTACCACGTGCAGCTCTCCTGCCATCCTGCCTGCGACGCAGAGCGGCTACATCGCTTCGCGCGCTTTATAATCGTCACTAAATAATCAGCGATTCTGATACATCGGCCTGCCGATTGTATCGGCATCGGTATCGTTACAGCCCCTATTTATTGTAAGTATACCATACTACAAATCTAAACTTTTAATTTTATTATTGTAAGGTGAAGTGTCTGTAAAGACTTAATTCAAACCAAAGAGGTAGGACCTACATAATATTATGTACCTACTACCTAAAAATATTTTAAATAAGTACCTATTCTGTTCTTTTGTTTATTTTATGTTGATGTTGACATGGTGACTACACAATTTGTTAATGTATAAACCAGGCTTTAAATATTTTCAGTAAGGTATCTTTTTTACTTTCTTTTCTTATTCAAGCTCCACATACCACACATATTAAAGCACCTATTACCCGACTACGGCGAAGCGAAAATGAGGGTTATGATTTTAACCGATATGTATGTATGTATGTATGTATGTATGTATGTATGTGGGTGGGTATGTATACGCATGTTGAACTGTTGCCTCATAACTTCTAAACTACTCATCATAATTTGACAACTGAGGTATCTTCGGAAGTGTCTTCATCGTCCGCTAGTTAGTAGGTACGTCACATTAAATTGAATATGGCGCCCTCTAGAAGACATAAAGACGTGAAATAATTATATATATTTTTCTTTGGTGCCATGTTTGGTATCAAATGAAAGGGCTTAATAAAATTATGTTAGCACATTTCGAAATTATAGCTGTACCTACCCGCGTGGTCATTTCTATTAAAAGTAGCTCCAGGACCAAAAGTACCTATAAAGTACAGTGTACTACATTTCTTCAAAATTCGTTCAGGGGTGCGATTTTTGAGTGTCACCGGTGATTTCGAAATCAGCTTTTCGCTAAAGTGGTATTTTTGAATATCATGCCTGTATTATCTCATTCGTTGTTCGTATTTTAGGAAACACAACACACGAAAAGTAGGTTAATTTATGAAACTATGAACGAAATGTCAAAAATATCACCGGGTGATTCCAAAACGAGTGGCACTCGTAAACGAAATCATATGATATTTTTTATCACCCAGTGAAATATAAAATACGACTTTTGGGAAATCGGTGACTTTTTATCATTTCGCTGATATTTTAATCACTCGGTGATATTCAAAAATCGCACCCCAGCTCTCATATATTGTTTATCGACTGCTCGGCATCTAATCATCGGATTAAGATACCAAGTTAAGGTGCTTTGGGGTAATTTCGAATTTTTTAAACACGACTGCCCAAAAAAAAAGAGTGTTATGTTTTTAGTATTCATGTATGTTTGTATGTATGTATGTATGTATGTATGTATGTGAGTTTCTTTATTCCACTATAACTTTTAAGCCTGAACAGATTTAGACGTGTGGGGTATCGTTAGAATCCTTACATATCTCCTAGTAAAATAGCCAATTTTTTTTTGAAAAAATCCACTATTGTGGCAGTATGTCTCCATTTAAAAAGGTTTTGGGGGAGGCCTATGTTCAGCAGTGGACTTCTAAAGGCTGACATGCTGATGATGATGACCTAATTCCTGAGATTTAGAATGCGGGGTAATTCCGATAACCCACAAAATGTTGAAAAAACCCGTTTCCAACGAAAAACAGATTTGTACACGCACATTCATCCAAGCGCGGATCCAGGGGGGGGGGGGGGGTCATGGGGGTCATGATATGGGCATATGTCAATCAGTTTTTTTTTTAGTTCCATTTGTTATTTTCACATGTTTTATTATGTTTATTTTGTACACTGATAAAAATAACTAAAAATTTCCGCGCTGCGCTCGCGCTTTTGATTCTCTGTTTTCGTTTTTGTGCAATTTCAAATTATGTTTTAGTTTTACACTATAGAAATTTTATGGAGGGTAAGTTAGGTTGTCGGTCGCGGCTGTTATTGATGGCCGTCGTTTAGCCACGTCGGAGGCCCTTGGTCGGCCTGACAAATGATGACACCAGAGCCCAACACTACCTCATACGACAAACAAAAAATCTATAGAAATAGCCAAGGATTTTCGCGCTCGCTTCGATCGCGCTTCTTTGTATTCAGTTATAGAAATTACGTAAATCGTTTAGTTACTTATGATTTAGAATTATTCTATTTCTACACTGAAAGAAATTGCAAACTTTTCGTACAGTATGCATGCTGCGTTTGCACGTTTTGTTTTTATCAATGCATAGTTGAATATTATTTTGAGTTATGTTTTTAGAACTATAGACTCTATATTAACATAAATAGCTCGGAAATTTCGATTTCGCCGCCCATATGTTTTTGATCATTTCAATGCATTAGTTCTAGGTGATTTAGAATTATGATTTAATTGTGTTATTAGAATCGTGTACAGAAACAGGTCAAAATTTTTGCGCTCGCTGCGCTCGCGCCGTTCAATTATTTACTCAAACAATACTAGTAATGTGGTCATTATTTCGACAACCTTCTTTGGGCAAAGTCGACCTTGCCGCGCTGCTTGAATAGGCGCCAGCAAAGTTGTATGGAATTTCATTATTGTCGTGTTTTGCGGCCAGCAATTTCCTTTGAAAATCCATTATTGTCGTCTTTTGTCGTAGCACTACTATTTATTCCGTGGGTTCGTTAACCCCGAACGCGAAAAGAGAGGCGTTGTAGCGTCCAGACGAATGGACAGATTTGATGTTTTTTTTTCTGTTTGAAACCTGATGTGATCGTGATTGTTGTTGTTGTTGTTGTTGTCTTTGTCGTTGTTGTTTTCATTGTTGTTACATTGTTTGAGTAAATTCTTATTATACTAGCTGGTTTTATTTAAATTCATCGCATTGTTTGAGTAAAGCACTATACAAGACTTGGTCCGCAATGACTGCCCTGCTGGCCACGCTATGATGGCCTCGAGCTTTGCTTAGTTAAGTTCTCGGCCTTCAAGCTTGTCCATCATTGCAGCCCTTGCTGACCGCGCTGTGATGGCCTCGAACTTAGCTTAGCTACGCTCTCGGTCATCATCATCGCTACCAGCAACGCAGTCATTACAGACCGCGGCAGTAATGTACTATTCAATGTTTGTTTATATGACTTAAAAATATTATTTAACTTATACACCGATCGAAATAGCTCAAAATTTCTGCGTATTTTAGTTTTCTCATATATATTTTTTCGATTTGTTTTTTTTCAATTTACTATATTGTCAGATATAGCTCAGTATTCTATTAATCTCTACTCTCGTAAGTTTAAATCACGTCAGTGCATATTTCTACACGTTCTTGAATGATATTTTAATTGAATAGTGTATTAACACTGATAATGTAAATATTTCGCGCTCGCTGCGCTCGCGCTTTTGATATTACACCAAATACATACTTTGTACAAATCAGAGTTTCGTTTTAATACTCACCTGATAGAAATAACTCAAAAATTTTCCCGCTCACTACTCTCGCGCTTATCATACAATTTCAAAATAATATAATCTCTATAAATAAATGGATCCACCTTTGGGTATAGGCTACGGGAGTGAAACCGCGGGGAACATCTAGAATTGTATAATTTTGGAACTTAGGCTTAATATAAATGTGTGACCCCCCCTGAATCTAAGGCTGGATCCGCCCTTGCATTCATCACAAGCTAGATAAAACAAAAGTCGCGAAGAAGAAAAATAAGATGACGTCTAGATTTGTTGCCAGAGCAAAAAAAATGCCTGGAGTAAATTAGTAATTTTCGGAGTATTCGTAATTACCCCAAAGCACCTTACCCCAGATTTTAAGTTAAACTCTAAGCTATCCAATAGTGAAAACCGCATCGCAATCGGTCCAGTAGTTTTTAGGTGATGCGCGTACAAACATACAGACAAACAGACACATGATTTTTTTAAATGTTATATCATTGTTAAGTAGCTGGTATGTACCATATACATTTTTTTAATTATCTTCTTTGTAGGATCAGACTTTTCGTTCTTATTGCTTTATTTTAAGTAAGTATAGATAGATTAGAACCCCTAAATAATTTAAATAAAAATATAAGTTCAAATACTAAAAAGTTTTAAATTTCTAAAACTTATGAATACTCTTGTGTGTGACTTTTTAGTCCATTATGACCGTAGTCGGGTTTTAATTTTTGAACTTCTATTTTTATTTAAATTATATTGGGGTTATAATGTTTTTTTTTCTTTTTTTGCAACACTAAATAATTTTTAAAACTTTTTGGTTTTGGGTTAACTCTTTGATTTACACAACAACATAGGTGCGGATACCAATTATTAAGCAGGTAGGTACCGGCTATTTGACACAAGCTCCAAAATGAAAATTAAGTCTTTCAATACATACCTACATTACTGAATTAAGTACCTACACTGAAAAATATATCAGAAACTAAGTAGGTCTAGGCCATGAAGGTATTGATTATTCGTTAGAGGGGCGGAAGCGAAGGGTCATTCCTTTAGCATAAGTTTTGAAGGCCGACCCAAAGGTCACTCTTCTAAGACTATATGACTACCATATTACACATAATACGTTCCTCATAAGATTCAATTACAAGATAGTAGGAGGAAGTCACAGAATAAAGAATTTAGTACAATTAAGTGTCTTAAAAACTTGAAGAAAGCACAAGAATAGGTAATAGTATGTAAGGATTGGTGTCTGTATATCACCACTTATTTTAAGGTATTATTTAAGCTGCATGACGGTATGTCAACATGATGGCGCTGCGCGACTTTACGTCTTTGATTTCTAATTCTAATCATGTTGAATTTTATTCTTAGCTGGCATGTTTACGTAATTCAAATAGCCCCATTATTATGGATTCTGTTTATAATTATAACTAATTTAATATTAAGTTCCTTTTTATGCATGAGTGCATTCTATCATTATTGAATAATATTGCGCGCTTGTTTGGATTTTCGAAAGTAATGAGTGACAGACAGGGAATGCAAGTGAGTGAGTGCGGGAGTGCCTTCAAGAGTGCGTTTGAACTTGAAACGTCCGGGAGCGGACTAGCTGTACTAATTTAACACTAACTCGACTCAAACTTAGTGTAGCATTGAAGTATGAGCCGTAGTAGTGTAAGATACAGCACATTTTACAAAATAACAAGTAGTTTCTCGCAAACCACTTCGCTCAATTTTTTTAAATGTGTAAATTTATAAATACATAAGGATAATAGGCGATCGGGTATGTTGATATTGGTGAATGCATTTGTGTACAACAAATTCTAGCCAGCTATTTTAGGGTTTACCACTGGCGTTGAGGTTACCTATTAAGCAAAGTTCAAAAATTTGCTCTAGACTACATTGATTTTAAGTAGATAACCGGATTGTAGTGTCGTTGCGTGACTTGTAGCGCATTCTGATATGAGCCATTGAAATAACGCATTTTGCACACAACATCCGAAAAGCCGTTGTGAATTTGTGCAACTTGATCATGTAAACCTACTCGTATAAAGGTAACACATATTTTTATACACCTAAAGGTAAAACACATTACACATTTACTACGTTATTCTGGATTAATTTATAATTGTATTTGAATTGTCTTTATCCTAATTAGATATGTAATAAAAATGATTTTGAATGTCCGTTTTATCAAAGGTATTTATGTAAAGTATAATCAATAAATATTTTGTTTTATAATGAAACAAAAGTGTTTTAATTACCATTTTATTCCGACAAAACTAGTGTAGTGTGATCAGTGAGTGTAAAATAATGTAAATTGGGTAAAATACACACTATAGAAATAACACAGGTACATTTATTTCAATCTATTTGTCACATTTCATGTTTTGTATGATTTAGATTGATCAATGAAATATAAAGCGTTCATGTATTTTACATAGGTACAGATAGTGGGCATAAATGATTATAATTTTGTAGGTTCTTACAATACCTAGGTACTTATTTGTGCCATTTATTTTAATGTTGACTACATTACATTATTTTTTAATACCAAATATGAATAATCTTTATAATAACATAAAACGCGAAAGTTGGTGTGTATGTTTGTAACCACGCAGTGTTGAAACGGATGGATTGATTTTGCTTTAATAACACATAGGATAGCAAATTTCCATGATCATTATCAACAACCAGACGAGTGAAACTGCGGGGCGCAGTTAGCAACTAATATAAAATAAATAAAATCATTCATGCGATCAATCTATATCATAGTTGCAGGAATATTGTAGGACAGTAATTAGCGCAGCAAACCGCTCATTCCACTTGAATCCCACAGAGGATCGAAAAACACTATTCCACCACGATTCCGTAAGATCTATAGATAATACTTTATTGTACACCAGTTTTCAAAAATTTAGAACAAATACAACGGGCGGACTTATCGCTAAAAGCGATCTCTTCCAGTCAACCTTTGGATGGAAAGAAATAAATAATAATAATATTTTGGGGTATCAAAGTATAATCAACAGTGTGATTCTAAAAGCGCAGTTAGATTTGCTTCGAGGCAATATAACTGGGACACTATCTCGAAATGTTGAAATAATATGTTTGTTTTTACTTCACTTCTAGTTTTAAACTTTTTTTATGTCGTATTTGGATTTAAGTTCTTAACTCTTTATAGTTTTTTAATACATGTTAGACCATTAAGTTCTGCATTTGTTCAAATGGGGATCCTAAAGGAATTATAAATTTAAGTACTGTTGGATATCCCAACCTACGGGATTGTGGTGCAATAGCGAGTGTTTTTCGATCCCACAAAATAGTTATCATTGTAATAGGGGATTTAAAAGGAATAAAGAGTATAAGAATCCCTGAATTACCGTGGTGGAATAGCTAGTGTTTTTCGATTCCCTATCGAATCAAAATGGGGAATTCAAGAGAAACGAGTGCAGCGAACATCTCTATTCAATAGCTAGTACGGAGTTTTACCAATATAAAAGGTAAAACTAATAACAGAGTTTACAATATGTTAGAGAACTTGCTACAGTAAACAACCAGTAATATGCTATTTTTATACTGTTATGACATTTTGGTAGTTGTACTGGAGGCTGTAAATCTTGCTACAGTAAACAACAAGAAAAATGCTGTTTATACTTTTATGACATGTTGGTAAGTTGTACAGAATGTTCCAGATCTTGCTACAGTAAACAACAAGAAAAATGCTGTTTATACTTTTATGACATGTTGGTAGTTGTACAGCATGTTACAGATCTTGCTACAGTAAACAACCAATAATATGCTAATTCATACTTTTATGACATGTATGTACAGGAAGTTACAGACCTTGCTACAGTAAACATTCAATAATATGCTATGTTTATACTTTTATGACATGTTGGTAGTTGTACAGTTGTTACAGATATTTCTACAGTAAACAACCAATAATATGCTGTGTTTATACTTTTATGACATGTTGGTAGTTGTATAGCATGTTAGAGAACTTGCTACAGTAAACAACCAGAAATATGCTATGTTTATACTTTGATGACATTTTGGTATTCATACAGTATGTTACAGATCTTGCTACAGTAAACAACCAATAATATGCTATGTTTATACTTTTATGACATGTTGATAGTTGTACAGGATGTTATAGATCTTGCTACAGTAAAAAAAAACAGTAATATACTATGTTTATACTTTTATGACATGTTGGTATTCATACAGTATGTTACAGATCTTGTAAACAACTAGTAATATTCTATTTTTAAACTATTATGACATGTTGGTAACTGATTTTGTTGGGCTTAAAATATTAGGTATTCAAATGAAACCGTAATTGAAGAATTTTGCGCTTAGTCATACAAACTTTTCGTATGAATCGAAAACTTGGTCACTTAGTCTAACGAGCTCATACAGGTAATTAGCCGTTGTCATAGCTAGGGAGCCTAGGTATAACACGTGGCAAATTTACATGAATATTATATTAAGTACACACAAAGCGAATTGAAACCTACCCCGTATGTTCAGGGCACGGTCGTCAATAAAACATTGAACACATTTAGTTTGTATAAGTTAAACAAGGTCACTTCATAAAGAAACTTCTTTGGACGGCTCACGAGTTTAGTAACCATAGTAATGGTTCGTAGATAGACTGTAGTTTACTAGATTGCGTGTAAAATTCGCCGCCGTTTCCTAAGTAATTTCTTAGTTGAAATTATAAATATGCCCATACCTATATATACATATTTTGTGCCGATACATACACATGCATATCAAACTCAGTAGGTTGTCTAATTTAAATAGACGCGGCTCTTAATGTTTTTAACACATTATAAGAACTGTTCCTTGATTGTTGATGTCTGCTAGCGGAACAAGAGACAATCAAAATCGATTAAGTTTGAAATTCAAATAAAAGCAGGAGGTACAGTAGTCGCAGCGAAAATATGTGTCTCGGAAGTTGTCTGCAAGTCGCGGCGCAAACTATTTTTTAGGCGCAATCCCAATGTTGAAGGTGAAGACAGCATTGTATAACTGCCTCGGTCACTCGCTTACGTTTTTCGCATATTCTATCTCGCTCTTACTTTATCCTCACAGCAGTACCTGCGCAATCGTTCACAGAGCCTAACTTCACAAACATATACTCGTAGATTGGCTGCGACTACTGTATGTATGTATGTTATTGTTTGATAAAAGTATCGAGGCAAACTCAGTCAGATTAGATTTTTAAACTGAGCAGACAAAGGATAACAGAAGATCGTTGGTAGGCTGGTCTCTTAACTTATTTAACTTCACTTGTATATATATTTGTGATTTCTGTATGTCCTGGAATCTTGCAACTCTAATTCCCGATTAGCTATCCGGCTGAAACATTCAGGGTAGCTCACAAATCGACGACAAAGCATCTATAAAAAGCATTAACGAAGCATTTGGGGAAAAAAGGTTTAAAAAGCACATAAAATTCTCTTTTGTTTTACATTTTACTTATTTGATATACATCCAGATGCCACACGCTTTGTCTTTGTGTGATTTAACGTACCGCCCCTTCGACGGATGCTTATATTTCCACCTTCTATAAAATTGAGACCAATTTCACAGCCATATTCATTTATCCTTTGCCTCGGTACTTTGTAAATGTTCTTGTACGTTTTGTAAGATGAGGTTTGATATTTGCTTGCAGCATAACAATTTCAGTGGTTACTTCCAAATTATTATTTTTTGGATTCTGATGTATATAAACGAAACAACAAAGCAGATATAATGTTTTTTTGTAGATACTATCACAATATAGGTAAGTAGGTACTTTTGACCACTTTCTTTTTTAAATCTTATTATCGAATTTCTCATCCCTGTAATAATTTGTTATCATTTACACGCTGTTTCACACTTTCCAATTATGGATTATTAGTTGTAGAATGCTTTTTTCTCACATCAACTATTTTTTTAGTTCTCAAGGCTTGCTTGGTTATAATATAATACACATGACTAGACAATTTATACGATTTATCAAGCATCTACAAACCCAATGTATCTAGGTGGTTCACACATTACATTTCCTAAAATACATAAATTCAAAAATTACGCATTTTTGTAAAAATTATATTAGCCAATTCTCAATAATTACTTTATTGGTGCCTATAATGAGTGTCAAATAATCACAAATGTTAACATAAATTATCTATATAACAATAGTTAATGAATAGTGATGCACCAAATGTGGGTTCACCAAAGTATGGTAGAAGCTATCAAACTTTGGTGCTCCCACAGAATAAATACATAATAGTGAACAGTCCGAATCAAAGTTAATGGCGGCTGTGAAGTTGGCGCGGAGCGCTGCGCTATAGCAAATCTTAGGCGGGTGTTGGAGGGTGAGGGGATGCGCGATGCCGCGCTAGCAGCGCACTTCACAGCCGCTATTAAGTTTGGTTCTTACTATATTACTGAATGTGAACCTAATTTTGGTGCATCTCTATTGATAAAGAATAAATACAAATAATATTAAACATTCACAAAAAGTACTGCTGGAAATTCAACTATTAAATAAGAAATGATCCGAAAAACAGCATCTTTACTCGTGCTATCTCACTCATATTGTATGGACTCATAAACAGCATTTATTTAGACCTCATACATTGCTACATGCAAACAAGCAACATCAGTATAGTCAAATTTCCAGCCAAACACACATTTTCTTCGGAATGCACCTTTATATCTTGGAATAATTTGAGATCAATGACTTATTTGTCTATCACACAGAGAAATTTTTGTAAGATTTAAATTGCACGAAAATAAGTGATTATATTGTAAAGTGCTCACTAACACTTTAAAAAAGAATTGTTAGTAACCAACGCTTACAGTAATCACAGCGAAAGTTTGTGTCTCGGAAGTTGTCTGCTAGTCGCAGCGCATACTGCAAATTTTCAGGCGCAATCCCAATGTTGATGGTGAAGACAGCATTGTATAACTGTCTCGCTTACTCACTTACATTTTTCACATATTCTATCTCGTCCTTGCTTTATGCTGTTTTATCCTCACAGCAGTACCTGCACAATCGTTCACAGAGCCTAACTTCACAACCACAAAGATCCGCTGCGACTACTATACTTAGGGTGTCACCAAACATATAGATTCAACTTTAACTCACGTCATGCCAGCATTTGATTTGCATCACCAGTTCTGCCTGTGCATCGTACTGCAGATTCTGCCTTTGCCAATGCATATAATGTCAAAGCTATCTTTGAAATAAATATGTTATCTAGGCAAACACCGATAAATATGGCCCGACTTATATTTAGCACCCACCGTGCAATGTGAGATTCTAAAACAAATTTAGTGCCAATTTGAGTAGAAATGATTTTGAAATTAAGGGATTTGATTTCATCAATTGTTGATACCACCATTGTATGCATAATCTGCTTTGTTATGCATGATGAGATGGTTGTCCACGAAGTAAAAGCTGTCTGAACATGTCTCAAATGGTGTTGCGATCATTTCTTCCACTGAAACATAAATAAAACAATTGTTATTTTTTTTGGGCCAAGTAAATAGCCTGCTTCAAACTTAATGACATGTGTGAAACTAGGCGCGAGGCTCTGCTTAATAGTAAATGTGCGAGGGTTTGGAGAGGTGAGGACCTGTGTATATGTGTGCTCACAGCGCACTTAACAGCAGCCATAAATATGTCACATCAAGCTTTAGAAAAAAAGAGGACATATATGAGGGACAGAGACAATGCATCATAAGCTGAAACTAGCCAATACTTATTTACAGCTGGGTGTCGATTTCACATGACATACAAACAGGACTATGATAGCTAGGTTAGGTTTGTTGACCTTAATTGTAATGTTCTGTGTAGGGTGTTCTATTGTGTAGGAAATAAAATAGGTAGGTAATAGGTGGCCTGTGCGCCAATCTTTTTTAGTTCAATTTAGATAAGGGTTAGTTAGTGTGGAAGGTTTTTCTGTATTTCTATCATTGATCTGACTTTCCATTTGGCAGAAGTACGTTTTCGTTTCTTTTCTACATCTACATATTTTTACAAATATTTGTATCTTAATCATGGCTGTATATATTCATATTTATGTATGTTTATCCATTGCTTTTCCATAGACTCAGTAAGCACGCACAAATCATAAATGAGTGTTGGTAACTACAGGAACTACGCATACTGAGCCTATAGTACAGGGTATTCTAGTATTGGGGCCAGTTGATTGGTGTGAATTGTCCATAAACATATTTGGGTTTATATAAAGCAACTGATGCTACAAAACAGTATTCCAATTGGCTGGTTCATGTCTTTTTATTCTTACCAAGATCAGGAGGTAGTGTGGGAAACTCATAAATATGTTCACAAGTGTTTCTCGAAAACGGAATGCAGAAACCAAACTCAAAGTCAAACGTCTTCAAAAGAGTGTCTCGAAAGAAATGTTTCTCTATCATCCTGAAGTGGTTTACTGGTCGGGGTCCAACTGTGAACTCCACACTGGAAAGAAGATATAATTACATATAATTATCCCTGCGTTTGAGATGATGAGATGGCGTTGTGGGCAGTTTCGAAATGTACATTTTTAACAAGCCGTTTTCTTTGAATGTTTGCAACACTTTTGTCATTTTTGCATCTTTTGATACTACCAATCCTTTTCAAACTGAATGAAAAACGATCCTATCCCTGACGGAATAGAGTCGATTTTCCTATGTCAACATGTCATTGAAACTTGCAAAACAAAACGTGATTGAAAACGTTCAGAACGCTAATTTCGCCTACAAATGGCCAAAGGGAATGCCAATTGTGATCATATTTAGCGTTTTTAACAGTTATTTTGGCCAATTTTTACAAAAGGAATGCCCCCAAGTGTTATATCTGTTTTTAGACGTAAGTATTCACTCAACCCTTTTTTATCATAGAATAGAAAATGCTTCATTGTACACCACTTTAAAAAAAGAAACAATTACAGAATTATCATAAAATCAAGTATGTTCCAGAACAACATTTGGATAGAGAAATAACTGACTGAGAGAGGCCAGTGGCAACACCCACATAGATAATTCCCAAGCAATTAAAACAACTACAACTACGTACTTATATTAAATTATTGCATTGCTTTTGCTATTTGGGTCAGTGTACCCTTAGGGGCGCTATGGGAAAAAGACTTAGATTTGCTTATTACTTAATTACTTACGTTGCCCCTACAGTCTTTAGTTTTAAAAACTGTGGTGTAAACTGATAACGGACAAATCTGCCAGCATTGGGATCCAGGGGCTCTTCAGGAGCATCTTCGTTCCCTTCATTGTCTACACCAAAATCAGTAGGAGGCTTTGCAATCTCAAACAAAACTGTCCCAGTCTCTAGGTCCCGAATCTTGAACCTCGTAAAATCTATATCGTATACATTTGCTTCAGGACTACACATGTATGTATCTGTTATCCTGTCCATCCTCAAAACTTCCTCCGGAGTTACATCACATGAAATTACGTCGTCTTTATTACTTTCATGAAGCGATATTGATTCGCACTTTTTCCCGACCAAACTCATTTTCCTATCGAGGGCAGTGCTGTTTACAATTGAATAAAAGTGTGTAGTCTCAAAAATATAGGCACAATAGTAAGTTTTATGTTCAGAGAATGTATCAAAGCATATTCAAAACATTACGAATCACGTTTTTGAATAAAAGATCCATTCGCAAAATGTTACGACCAATGAAAAAATATCCACCAAGTTCTTTTTTTTATTTTATCTTCGATTAGTTCGGCGGCTGCGGGCTGCGTTCGGATTCGCGGCTTCGGTTCGGATACTCACCACCACAGACTAGGTAGAGATACTACGTATCTCACCACTTCACTAATAACCACATTTGATTGAATTTACATGGGTAAAACCTTAGATAATTTTTATACTACTGGTAAAACCAATCAAATTTGGTGTAGGTAGTGAGTTATGAATTCACTAGGTTTACCTTAAAATATAAGTAATAATGTAAGTATGAGGGAGTTGTGAGATCGCTCTTTAGCGATAAGACCGCCAACAGCAAACAAACCACAATCAGCAAACTACAAAAATTCCAGAGACTAGCTTGTGCAGCTGTAACTGGATGTATGAGAATTGGCCCCACGGCAGCATTTGAGGCATTGCTTGGATTGCAGCCGTTATAGCGGCACACTAAACTCTTTAATTTATAATGTATGTCCTTGTTTGTATTATATTTAGGTGTGCAGTTTGTGTTTCACTTCACATTTCATTTTTCACATGAAGTGATGAAGAAATGTATTGTATTGTTTGAATGTAAAACAAAAAAAAAATGTATTAACCAATGTTGATTATTTCAAATCTCGTGTGAAGTCGTGTGTGAATGGATCCGAATTAAGATCAGGGGCAGCCACTTGAAATTGGCAGATGCACAGGACGTGCGAGCCAAACTAGAAAAGAAAAAAAAAGGTCAGGGGCCCGCAGCCCGATTTCATAACTTGGCTTCAATCGAATTCTCAGTATCGCAACCACTAATGCCTTGCGATAGAGTCGAATTTGCTATGAAAAAAGTGATAATCCGATTGTAGCCAAGTTATGGAATTGGGCCACCGACCACAGAACTTGGCTTCAATCGGATTGTCACTTTTTTCATAGCAAAATCGACTCTATCGCAAAGCATTATTGAATTTGACTTGATGGCTTGATGTCATGATCAACATTACGTAATCGCACTGCTGGGGCCCGACCACATAACTTAGCTTCAATCGGATTGTCAGTATCGATATCACTAATGCCTTGCGATAGAGTCGAAATTGCTATGAAAAAAGTGATAATCCGATTGTAACCAAGTCCTGTAATCGGGCCGCCGAACATAAACCCTGCGTTCGAGGTGATGAGATGGCGTTGTGGGCAGTTTCAAAATTTATATTTTTAACAAGCCGTTATCTTTGAAAATTTTCAACACTTCTGTCATTTTTGACACTACCGATCCTTTCCAAACCGAATGAAAAACGACCCTATGTTAAAGACAATAAAATTGATTTTTCTAAACATGCAAAAGGAACGGTGATCATAAACCGTTCAGAATGTTAATTTCGCCCACAAATGTAGTATTTATATACTCTTTGCCACAAATTTCCAAAGGGAACGGCAAATGTGATAATATTTAGCGTTTTAACAGTTAATTTCGCCATTTGCTACAAAACGAACGGCCCAAACTAGTTTTTCTTTCATCTGTCACTGTCAAAGTGAAGGACTGAGCCGTTCCAATATACGAAACTTTTTGTACTGATAGATTTTATCCAAATACATTAATAAAATATCTTTGTCCAAACAGATTACAAATTTCCTCTGAATTTTAACTGTAAGTAGGGAAAATATGTAGGTGTTAACGATGGCCATCTAAGTACCTGACTATTAGTGCATCGCTACGCTCGCCAAACCTTTTAAAGGACCACCGGAACGGTGGGATTGTTGACGTAATATCCGTTGCGTCACAGCGAAGCATGCGCCTTGTCATTTTCATTGGTTGGTCATAGATTAAAATTACAATACCATACCAGTAATCGGGCCATCGCTCAAGTCTTTTTCTGTGATAAGTCTATTTTACAGTGGTAGTGGGACTGTCTGATGTGCATTTAGGTGAATTAAAATAAATATACAACATGCTCATCAAAGAATAGTAAGTACTAAAGTTACTGCTATGTATCAGTTCGCGAAAATAAATCGATTTTTGGCAAATCCACTTTAAATTGCCACGGGTCTGTAATTCCGTGTTATCATCAGATAATAGTCATAATTTGGATTTTGAGTTATCGTTTTGCCGCATCTTTTGTATTTGTAGTATTGCTGAAAGTGCACCTACTTATTGACACTGACAGAACCTTCAGGTCAAGGTTTGGTCATTGAAGTTATGAAGTAGAACTGTGCTGATTTCCGCGATTTAGCTGACAGACGTTCAACGTCCAGAGTACTCATCTACATCTCCTCAATATTCCTTGATTAAATGAGAATGTAATTTTAACACAATTCTTTTTCTTTTCAGTCGTGTAACACTACCTTTAACAGTAGAAGAGGTAAGGATTTTGAAATCAGTTTCTAAGGACACTTAGCATTGACTGGGTGAAGTTCAAACTTAGTTGTAACTTAAGCTGCAAACAGAAATTGGTGAAGTTATGAACGCAATTTATATAAAAACATAACCAAGGGCACAGTTTTTATTTAATGTTAATGTAATAATTTACTAACTAATTTAAGTTCTTAGCATCATGTCAATGTGAAATTACTCGCAGTCAAATTTACAAAAATATATGTAAATGTGTATCTTTTGCTTTGCTCAATACGGGAGCGTCCCGGAGTGGTATAATTGACCTGTATCAATATCTACCTGGCATATTCCTGTGGCCAGGTGGAGTAACAACTGCGAAAAGCGTCTGGAAGAAAAAGGTTGAGGAGAGCTGAAGACCAAGCTCTGTGCCGTGCATTAGGGGAGGCCTACGTCCAGCAGTGGACAAATATATGCTGATGATGGCGATATTCTGATGCTATGATGTTTTAACCAAACCTCACCACGCATAGGACACATTGGTTGAAAGGCATGAACGAAGAAGATTGAATATGACCATTGATATTTCATTTACAACACATACATTAATAATGTTGAGTTGCTCCGCACCACGGCGCGTTAAGGTGTCGGTCCTGGCATTGACTAATAGCAGTTGTTAAGTCACATGAGAGGCCCTCGGGCGGCCTAACAAACTCTGACATCAGAGGTCAGCACTACCTCATACAACAAATCTCACAGGACAAATACAATAATAAATGAAAGCCATAAGCATGTCGAGACAATCCAACAAGTGCTGTAAAACATACAATACAAGTAAGTTAATTAAATATACTAAAATATAAGCTTATCAAATGTATTCTGCAAATCATTAACTCTATGTTAATATGACCTTGTAAGACACCTTGTCTTGCAAGTTCTGTTACGAAATAAATAAAAAAGTTACATTAACATCTTATACCTAAAGATTCCTCTATTAAAAACAACTAAAGTAGGTATTACACTGAATGTTGAATGACATGTTAATAATAATTACTAATTGTGTAAATAAGCCTGTGTGAATAAAATATTTATACTTATAATAAAGCAGTAACTAAAAAAAAACTGCACAAAGAAGATAATAAAAAAAAAGGCCTAGGGAAATTAAAATAAGCTGGAAGTATTGACATTTAAAATATACCATTATTATAAATTGTGTCTCTCTGTTTGTTTGCGCATCATGTAAAAAATACTGGACCGATTGTGATGCGGTTTTTACTGTTGGATAGCTTAGATATTGACTTAAAAACTGGTGTATATGGCATCTCAATTTGATCTGTGGAATCAATAAAAAACTATGTATTAGACGGATGAACTACAATTTTTTATTTATTTGTTATTGTATATTTTGTACTCTATACTACATATCATCAAAATTATTACTTTTGGTCTGGAATAACACATAGGTTACTTTTAACCCAGAGAAAGGACTATATGGGAACAACTAGTTTTTACCCGACTGAGGAGGGTTATGTGTTTGGGTTGTATGTATGTTTGATAAATGAGGTATCATTGGATTTGTCTTGAGCACAAGAGTGCTATAGGATATATGAAGTTTACAGAAAATCAATATGGTGACTTACAGCTGCCATATTGTATTTCCGACGGAACAAAAAATGACCAAAACCTAGTGAGTGAGGTATCAAAATACAGGTCTTTAAAAGACCATTTCAAAAATATATAATTATAACTAAACAGTAGCATTTTCTTTGAAGCTTCTTACAATATTTACAATTTTAATCAACTTCACAAAAGGAGACGGTTATATGTTCAGCCGTAGGTTTCTTTTTTTTTGTAAATATCATTCAAGTTAATGTTAATATTATAGTCTAATGTTTGCAACTGCAACTATTAAAGTAATGTAAAATATATAAGTAAAAAATAAACATATTTTTATATAAATTTTAACTGTACCCCGCGCGCGCACACACACACACACACACACACACACACACGCACGCACGCACGCACGCACGCACGCACGCACGCACGCACGCACGCACGCACGCACGCACGCACGCACGCACGCACGCACGCACGCACGCACGCACACACACACACACACACACACACACACACACACACACGCGCGCGCACGCACATTACATGCATATGTGATGCATACAAACATTTGTCTTATAATATTAGTGTGATTATTTTTGGGGGCGGTCAGCTTGTATTCAATAAATTTGTTCGCAGTCGGGATTTTTATATTTTAACAATAATTTTACTTGGAATTAAATGGCCAAGAAATCGTTTTTTAAGAGCAATAAATTTTTCAACACATTCATGTGGATAACAATGACAAATACAACATCTTCATGACAGGTTTATATTTTCCTGGTCAGGCGTACAACAAGTGCTATCTTGTTATTTGAGGAAGTGCTGGCCTCTGGTGGTCAGGCTGCCTGAGGGCTTCTGACATTGGCAATAAGAACGAAAACGAAAGTCTGTACAAAGAAGATAAATTTAAAAAAATAGTCTAGGGTACTTAAAATGAGCTACTACAAGAATATAACATTTTTTTAAATCGAGTCTGTCAGTTTGTCTGTGTGTTTGTTGCGATGCGGTTTTCATTGTTGGATAGCTTAGGGTTTTACTTCAAAACTGGGGTCTTTGGTATGTCAATCCGATGAGCAGAAGCCGAGCAATCGATAAAAATCTTTTTGACAGCTAAAGGAATTTTGATCAAATATTGGTATTTTAGGTCTTGGAATATCACATAGAGTACTTTTAACCTAGAGAAATGACCACGCGTGCGAAACCGCGGGCACAGCTAGATATATTATAAGCCATGACATTGACCATTGAACTCATCCTCAGTAATAATTGCTGCCATACAAACCTGGATTATTATGCAATTAAACACGCAACAAGTGGATCAATAGTTTGTATGACCAATTGACATACATACCCAGTTTTTAATGCTTATTCATTCATTGACATCAAAATTTGGCATTTTAAATGTTATTTAAAAAGTAATGTCATATTATTGCAGTGATAATAGGTTTATAATTTATTATAAGCTTTTATTTGACTTCACTTGTATCTAACTATGTATGTGTTTTGTCTGTCCTGGAATCATGAAATTCAAATTTCGAGCACTTCCCTATTAGCTATCTGGCTGAAACTTTCAGGGTAGCTCACAAACCAAAGACAAAGCAATAAAAAAACCTTAAAAATGTTAAAAGTGAAAAGCCAGAAAGAAAAAATGAAAAAAAAAACACTTAAAAACGTAAAAGTTACAAAGCAACAAAAAAAAAGAACCCATTAAATCGTTTTTTTTTAAAAATTTAATTATTTAAATTATTCATAATCAATTAAGTGATGAGACTTAATAGTAAGCGTAATTCATTAAAATTGTACCATGCAGATCTTTGTTCTGAAAATTTTGGGCGTTACTGGCGCCTTGTCACTCTGAGACATTGTTTTTTAAGTCTCGTTAAAAATCAAGGTAGCTATATTATTAATCGACTTCACGAAAGGAGACGGTTATATGTTCGGCTGTATGTATGTTTTTTTTTAATGTTTTCATACTAGCTTTGCCTGAGCCTTTGCCCTCGTGGTCATTTAATTTAAAAATATTCTCATTTAGTAGAGTAGTAAAATAAATTTATAGGTACTTTTGTTCCTGGAATACTATACAGTATTCCAGGAACAAAAGTACCTATAAATTTATTTCAATCGTAACATAGTTTTTTATCGATTGCTCGGAATGTAATCATCAGATTAAGATTACCCCAGTTTGTAAGTCAAATGGCCGGTTCCTATATCTTAAAACGAACCGTTTTCGACATAAACGCCATACAAAAAACGTCAAAAGTAACGAGACGTTGGAAACACGACTCTGGTCATTTTGATAGAAATGGGGGGGGGGGGGGAGCTATCCAACAGTGAATCAGTCCATTAGTTTTTACGTGATGCGCGAACAAAAATACTGATAAACAGACAGTATTTATAAAAATATTATATATTTGTTCAGTAGCATATTATAAGTACCCAGCATTTTTTATTATTATATTTGTACAGACTTTTTCGTTCCTATTGCTTTATTATAAGTATAGATATAGTATAGATAGATAGACATAGATAAATGTGAATGAATGCCCGCGTCTACGTATTGGTTGTATCGTTCGACTTTATGTCTATTCAAAACATGAGATAATGGTGGGATTCTGGTCATATCGACCACCAGAACGACGTACTTTTTATTTAACATGAGTCCACGGTCCTATGCCACAATGCATAGACAGAATTACATATCATAGAACGAAAAGTGCTTATCAGACCATCTTATCTCATTGCATATTGTGGCTTTTGTGACGACATATTATTATATTATGCATCTATCTATCTATCTGTAAAATGAAGATAATTTAAAAAAAAATGGTCTATGTTACTTAAAATAAGCTACTGAACAAGAATAGAACATTTTTTTAAATCGTGTCCGTCTGTTAGTTAATTTGTGGACAAGTCCCACTGTTAGTGTCCACGTCTCGGCTCCGTATGGTAGGACGCACCCTGTACCCTGGCGGAAAACCAGCACCAGTCTTAAATCGTCTCGGTCATATAATCTTATATTTATAATAAAGCAATAGGACGAAATAGTCTGTACAAAGAAGATAATAAAAAAAAAAATATGGTCTAGGTTACTTAAAATAAGCTACTGAACAAGAATAGAACATTTTTTAAAATCGTGTCTGTCTGTTAGTTAATTTGTGGACAAGTCCCACTGTTAGTGTCCACGTCTCGGCTCCGTATGGTAGGACGCACCCTGTACCCTGGCGGAAAACCAGCACCAGTCTTAAATCGTCTCGGTCATATAATCTTATATTTATAATAAAGCAATAGGACGAAATAGTCTGTACAAAGAAGATAATTAAAAAAAAAATATGGTCTAGGTTACTTAAAATAAGCTACTGAACAAGAATAGAACATTTTTTAAAATCGTGTCTGTCTGTTAGTTAATTTGTGGACAAGTCCCACTGTTAGTGTCCACGTCTCGGCTCCGTATGGTAGGACGCACCCTGTACCCTGGCGGAAAACCAGCACCAGTCTTAAATCGTCTCGGTCATATAATCTTATATTTATAATAAAGCAATAGGACGAAATAGTCTGTACAAAGAAGATAATTAAAAAAAAAATATGGTCTAGGTTACTTAAAATAAGCTACTGAACAAGAATAGAACATTTTTTAAAATCGTGTCTGTCTGTTAGTTAATTTGTGGACAAGTCCCACTGTTAGTGTCCACGTCTCGGCTCCGTATGGTAGGACGCACCCTGTACCCTGGCGGAAAACCAGCACCAGTCTTAAATCGTCTCGGTCATATAATCTTATATTTATAATAAAGCAATAGGACGAAATAGTCTGTACAAAGAAGATAATTAAAAAAAAAATGGTCTAGGTTACTTAAAATAAGCTACTGAACAAGAATAGACATTTTTTTAAATCGTGTCTGTCTGTTTGTCCGCGCATCACGTAAAAAAGACTGAACAGATTGCGGTGCAGTTTTCACTTTTGTATAGCTTATGGTTTGACTTAAAAACTGGGGTACTTGGTATCTCAATCCGATGAGTAGAAGCCGAGCAATCGATAAAAATATTTTTGACAGCTGAAAATTTTGATCTAATGTTGGTATATTGCTATTTTGATCAAATTTTAATGTTGGTACGAGTATATTGGTATTTTAGGTCTTGGAATAGCACATAGAGGACGTTTAACCTAAAGAAATGACAACGCGCGCGTAGCCGCTGGCACAGTTAGTACTTATAATAAAGCAGTAATATAGTACATTTTTTTAAATGGTTTCTGTCTGTCTTTCTTTATATCTCTTCTCGCATCATGTAAAAAATACTAGCCCGATTGAAATGCGGTATTTACTGATCGATAGCTTAATTTTGACTTAAAATCTGGTGCACTTTGTGTCTCAATCCGATGAACAGAATAGTTTTTATCGATTGCTCGATCGACGTTGACATCGATCAATAATCTTCTTTTTTTTCCCTACAGTACCAAGTTGCTCAACTGTATTGTGTTGCGGAAGTCTCCAAAAATGAAACGGGCGGCGGCGAAGGCATAGAAGTGCTAAAGAATGAACCCTTCAAAGACTACCCCCTCCTTGGTAAGTGTCGCAAAATATTAATTATGTCTGGAATTGCTTGAAGTAATTACTTTACTCATATACTTGGGTGTAGTTCGTTAGTTTTTATTAGAGTAGGGTAGATTTCATCAATGTTCGGCCCTCATCATAATCTGTAGGTACACGAAAGTGCGCTACAAGTCACATACACAGCCACAGCCAGCAGTGACAGTTCATTTCGATCAGGTCTATTAATTTGAGTCAGTTGAATCACTTTTGTGAAAATTATCCTACACAGTTACCGCCTACGCATTCAGACGTCTTCCCACAACTGAACAGAACAACTGTTGTCCAGAACATTCTACCTAACTCATTTGTTTGACCTCTGCTGTGTTCTGAATTCTGATAGACTGTAATATAATGTAATGACTATAATTTCAACACCAATCTCATATTCACCCACATATTAACAAGTCCTGTCTGGAAGCGGCTTGTGCCGCATACTTGCGAAATGTGGAACCTTCCATCTGTAGTTTTTTCCGTGGATGTTCAAATCAAACCAATTATTACTAGAACTCCACTGGGTCCGCCCTACGGCTCTTTTCATCCAGTTTCTGCCTGCCATCTTACGCTTGTCGCTCCACCTGGCCAGTGTGCGTCCTACACTTCGTTTACCAAGTCGTGGTTTCACTTCAGGACGCGCCTCCTGCATCGGTTGTCCGTTCTCAGATTAATGTGACCAGTACTCTGCCACATCAGCTATCCTTTGAGCGATACGGATTCTATCCTTATAGAAACCCCGAGCATAGTTCTCTCCATAGCTCGCTGAATGACTTTTGTGAACTAGTCTTAGGGTGAGTATCCATCCACGTCTGGCTCCATAGGTCAATACTGCGTCATCTTCAGATACTGAGGTATTGACGACAGCAAGACCTGACTCCTGAACGCGGCCCGGCCTAGCTGAATCCTTCTGTTTGGCTTCCCTCTCAAAGTTGTTTCTACCCACCTGCAAAGTCTACCCATACTCCTGAACAATTTGAAAGGGTACCTACATCTTTGATGACTTCTGGTCTCGAGGTAATAAGATCGTTGTGCATGGTCCCAACACATTGATCCCCATACGGATATGCCGAGATGCATCAGCCAGACTGTTTAGCATCTGCTCGAGTTCCTGCAGCGTTTCCGCCATAAGGACTATTTCACCGCACCGTCCAATCGCAAGGTGTGAGATATACTCGCCGTTTATTTTATGCGCTTCCCTTTCCAGTCCAGAGTCCTTGTATTCCATAAGTATTCCAAGAAAGTTGTAAAAGATACACAGGGTTGACAACGCATTGACAATACTCCTGCTGTTGATTCAAAGATCTACAGACAGATTAGTTCCAGTATCACATTTCATAGTTCATAATAAGGTTTCACGGCTTAGTTGTTATTATTGTGTTGTATTGTAAATTCATGTCTGGGATTCGACCGTTGAAAATGAATTTACTTTTATATAATCAGTGTTTCTAGCAGCTCGACGGTGACAATACATGTTTGGTATAGTTAACTGAAAAAATAAAGACTGCTTTAAAAGGTCGTCAATTTTTGCGGCCTTCGGCCCAATTTCTTCTATAAGTTATGCGTGGCTTTCGATGTCATCGCTCAAAAGCGGTCAAGGAAAACATCGTGCGAAATCGGCATGTCCAAGACCTTCAAAACTCAAGGACAGGTGACATTCACCAATCCGAACCCGCATTTGGCCGGCGTGGCGGCCCGTGGATCATGTCAAATCTCTGTGAGAGATAATTGTATATTGTATCTCAGCAATTAGAACGTAATTAGGCTAAAGATGAAGAACTGAAAGAAAAATATTCAAGTTACCTTCTATACCTACTAGAGCCTATGCTTTATCTTTACCTACCGAAACTGTCAAAGCCATACGAAGAATAACAGTGGTTTTGATTTATATGTCACCGTTAGATTAAAACCGACAGATTACAATTTGACGGTTCATAATTCGTTAGATAGTAAAAAAAAAAAATGTGAACGGACA
Organism: Alsophila aescularia; assembly: GCA_946251855.1. Classification (NCBI taxonomy): domain Eukaryota; kingdom Metazoa; phylum Arthropoda; class Insecta; order Lepidoptera; family Geometridae; genus Alsophila; species Alsophila aescularia. The sequence continues at coordinate 14,130,508 of OX276385.1, forward strand.
TGCTATTCGCTAGCTTATGGACCAATCAGTGCACAGTCTTACAATTTCACATATACAGTCATCTGTTATATTGTAAACCTTTTCCTGATTGGTCGGTCTAAGTTTGTCAAATTAAACAGAAGCTCACGAAAAAGAATTGGAGCACTCCGGCCCCCACGTGGTTATTTTTTCCTATCCCCGGATGTTATTCCAAAACGCGGAGCCAGAAGCTCGGAAGGAGTACAGACGTTCGAGAGTGCGAGTGGAGCGAAGGGATGATGATGCGAGAGTTCTGGCGAGAGCCTGTTTACTAATAATCTATAAAATATCAGTTGTAGTCCTTGAGGTCACTTGTCAGTGTGAATGATCTCGAGATCATTTGCAATTGACTGTTTCATTTGTAACTCGATAAACACGAGTCTGACCAATCAAAGGTTGGTTCATAATTTAACGGTGGCGATAGAATCTCAGAAATCGGATAAATTGTAAAACTGTGGACTGATTGGTCGGTAATATTCGATAGTGCATGTTCGTTCACAATTTTTCGTCTGTTTGTAATAAAACTAATTAGAATCCGTCAGATTGTAATCTATTGGTTCTTACAATAAAGCGGTGACATATACACAGTTACACACACATCTCCTTCATCATATAGCAAAGGCAAATAGTAGAATTGAAATGGGACATCACACTCAGCTAAGCTATATTCAGATAAATACATTTAATCTAAACATCTTTAGAAATATCCAGTCAGTAGTACTAGTAAGCGTAGTGTTTTATTTTCGTGTTTCATCTTATTACTGTGTTTTAAAGAACAAAAATCGAGGGATACGATTTTTCTATTGCTTCAGAGTTTCACTCCCTAACTTTCATGCACTCGATTCATTTATTACTTTATTTTCTTCGTTTACTTTATTACTTTTTAACTAGAAAGCCAATTCTAGCTGCTCCTGACAAACCGACCAGCTCTAAGGACGATTGCGGATTTTGCCCTGACTGTAAAGAACCCGGTACTATGAATATACTTTAAGAATGCGTATTGACGATGCAAAGATTTTGCTTGGGCCTTTTGTGGACGAAATTAAAGCTGTCGTAAATAAGATGATTAAAAAAATTGTTTTATTAACAAATACTGTTAAAAATCTAGTTGAAAAATACATAGGAACACAATGAGCGCAAACATGGTATATCACTTTAATGTAATGGTGCATGGAAGCGGTGGAGGCTGCCATGTTTTGGGCCAAAACCCCTATGCTTTTTCAGCTGTCGACACAATAACGAGGAACTCTCATGTATGCTGTTACTCCTGACCGTATCATCAGGTCAATAAGGTGTCAAAATATGGATACAAAAAATATAGTCACGGAGGTGACTATATTTTTTGTATCAGAATGCAGATTTTGCGAATGTGTATATTCCTCGAATGCTTACATCCTCGAAGGGTCGTTTCTGCGAATGGTCAAAATTGCGAAAATACGTTTACTCGAATGGTTAATACTGCGAAGGCTTATTGCTGCCACTAGTAGTTTTTGTTGTTTTTTACGTATAATCTAAAAGCTAGCTAGGTAAGAAAAGCTAAAAATATAATCAGAATTAAAATATGTAGATATATATATCTTATAAGGATAAAATATGTAGATTGTATCAACTCGTTTATTATAATATTCTAGCAAACGACCCTTCGCAGTCTTACCATTCGCAGAAACGTCCCCTCGAGGATGTAAGCATTCGATGAATAGACCCTCGCAATAACGTCATTCAAAATTTTGAACGTATCCCGTCAAATTTGAACAATATTTAATATTTGGACTAAACATACACATAAATATAAGAGAGAAAAAATGCTGTGTCCGGTCAATCATTTACGAGAGCAACACTGGATTTGAGAAATCTGCGGTGGCGCGGGCGATTGTAAACTATTAGCCAACTTGCTGCGTCCGTCTTCGACATTGGTCTTGTTTTTTTTGCGGGTTTTTTCTCGATGAATATAGCCTTTGTTGATCTATGAAGTACACTATCCCTATGCAAAATTCCATCAAAATCCAGCCGTTTAGAAGTTTAAGTCACACAATTCATGGTGGATAAGTAATTATTTACAAAAAAAAAACATTATGGAAATACTAAAAAATACTACTGATCATATTTTCAAGAAATTGATAAAAGTCTACTTTTTAATAAAAGAACAGCCTTTAAATAAAAAAGTTTTACCCAAAACTGTTTAGAAATCCCAAGATATGTGGTAGCTGGGTCTTTTTGAAGTAGGATAACAATGTCTCATAGACTCATCATAGAGTGCATACTCCAGTACAGCCAAGTGTCATTCTCAGAGGTCTTCTAAACTTCTCCTCCAAAGGCACGAGCGTAATCTTTGCATCGCAAAAAAAACGCAGCTTTGTACGGCTAACTTGTCAATCTTAGTTATATTGGAACTGAATAATAATAAGTAATGTAGATAAGTTTTGTGTAACAAACAAGTAGTGTTATTATCAGTAATCGCTCATTAATCTTGTAATTAGTATCACACAGCGCCTAGTTAGCGATGAGTATATTCCGGTCAATGACCTTTGTATTGACACTATTGACCATGATTGGTTCAACCGCCTTTATCTCGGCTTAGGGAAAAGTTGACCAGTGTATAAATAACTTTATTTATTTTTCTACCTGTCAGAGCAGAAAATTGCTCCAAGAATAAATTAACCAAATGGTTTTAGGCCTTAGTTGCAAAAGTTATTATATATCTATAATATAAAAATCCGTAAGTAAACATTTTAATAGTCAGAACAAACGCTCGTATTCACATTCAGATTTTGATGGACGACTTCAATTAATAATTATTAATATATTTAAACAAGTTAAATAAATATATATTTTTAATTACCAGTGATACGAGCAGATAAAAACACAATTAAATATTTTGATTTTATTGAAAAACTGCTGTCTATGACAAAAACAAACAAAACAGGAATATTCTTAGGTATATATTATTTAACTGTGTCGCTCAATATATTCAAATTCAATAAATGAACTATAATTTTAATTTATAAAATCAGTTGTAATTGTCGAAGTCGTCTGGCTCACCGCTCGTAAAGACTTCATCTGATGACTTCATACGAAGGCCTCACTATGTCCAAAAAAATGCATTGAGGTCAATGTCTAATTTAAATATAGATATCGTATTGTGTTGTCAAGAGAACCATCTCCGGTGACTGGTAATTCAAGATACATTTTTACTTGTCCGTATATTTCTCGACGTTTGTCGATCGATGTTGTTGCTCAACCAGCAACGTCAAAGCTGACAAGTCTTCAGTGGAAGCGTACAGTGACTTGATGTTTGTCGATTGATATTATAAGCATTTTTAGGGTAATGGAAAAGACCTACCAATTTCTCACAAATTTGCTCGACTTGGTCGATCTGTATTGCTATTGCCACCCATCAAGCCCAGCAAGTTGTTTACAATGTTGCTCGATATGATCGATGTAAGTCAACCGTCGAAGAAAGACAGAGATACAGGGACAGAGACAACAAACAGAGTAATTGCTCGATATAGTCGAAATAAGGCAATCGTCAAGATTTGCGAGCTGTTCACAGAGTAATTGCTCGATATGGTCGATTGTGTTGCCACCCATAAAAGCTACGGGTAAGAGAATCGTCAAAACAAGCGAGTTCACAATGTTGCCCGTTATGGTTGATGTAAGGCAATCGCCAAGACTTGCGAGTTGTTCACAGAGTAATAATTGTTCGATATGGTCGATGTACGGCAATAATCAGGTCTTGCGAGTTTTTCACAGAGTAATTGCTCGATATAGTCGAAGTAAGACAATCGTCAATACTTGCGAGTTGTTCACAGAGTAATTGCTCGATATGGTCGATTGATATTGTCGCTAGTGCAGCTACTGGCTAGGCTATCGACAATATCAATTTGTCGATAGCCTAGAAGTTTTCTAAAATTGCCTCGAATTTTGTCGTTTGATAATTATCGCACAAAAATGTGTGTGCAAGATTATTTCTACCGTGACTAAGCTTACAATATCTAATCTAGAGAGTTTATTTGACCAGAAATTGTTTTGTTATGATGTATCGATAGTTTTTATTTTCATTTATTCCACTCTATTCGATAACTAGTGTTGCCCGCGTGATCATTTTAATGAGAAATAATAATTCTATATAAGTATGATGTTATTCCAGGACCATATAAGTACCTAAGCACAATATACCAAATTTCGTTCAGCTGTCTAATAGTTTTTATCGATATCACTATCCGATGAGTAGAAGCCGAGCTTTTACTCATCGGATAGAGATACCAAGTACTCCAGTTTTAAGTCAAAGACTATAAAACAGCTAAAACCGCATCTTAATTGGTTCAGTAGTTTTTATGTAATGCGCGAACAGACAGACATACATAATTTAAAAAATACCTATATTAGTAGCTTCTTTTATGCCCTATGGCATTTGTTTTTATCATCTTGATTGTACAGACTTCTTCTTCACCATCACCATAAGCCTATATCTGTCCACTGCTGGACGTAGGCCTTTCCTAAAGTAAGTCACTGAGCTCGGTCTTCAGCTCTCCTCACGCAAAAAAGGAGTGTAATGTTTTTAGGATTTCATGTGTATGTATTTGAGTTTCTTTATTCCACCGTAACTTAAATGCCTGAACAGATGAACAGATTTAGACGTATGGGGTATCGTTAGAATCCTTACAAACCTCCCCCCCCCCCCCTCAAAACAGGATGGCCCCAATTTCAAAAAAAAAATATTTACAAAATGGGTATCAAACTCGATAAGCACATTCCAACAGTATAGAATTTATTGGCATAAATTGTATTTTGGCAGGGCAGGCGTGTGTTTCAGCTATTAGGCTAGTTATTTCGATGAAAAGTGACTTTTTGTTACTGCTTCATCATAAGGCATGGATATCTATTCCTGTACATAGCACAGTAACGTCAAGGAAAACGTGCTTAAACGCTGCTGTTTTTAATGGTGACGTATTTCGCTAGTTTGCACAGATGTGTGGCTGTTATTTGTTTAGCTGTGGCCTGTGGCATGCTGTGGCTCCGACACTGTCCGCGCCCAATGCACCTGTTGTTCTCTTGGATTATCTTACTATTTTAAAAGCTTTTATTTAACTTCACTTGTATCTATCTATGTATTTATTTTGTCTGTCCTGGAATCTTGCAATTCAATTTTCGATCACTTCCCGATTAGCTATCTAGCTGAAACTATCAGGGTAGCTCACAAACCGATGACAATGTAATAAAAAAAAAGAAAAAACTTAAAAGATGCTAAAAGTGAAGAAAAAAAACAAAAAAAAACCTGTAAAAGCTTTTTATTTAAATTTAATTTTTAAATTATTCTTATTTAAGTTGAAAACTAGGGAACTAAATGATTTATTAGCGAGTATTATTTGATGCTCTGGTAACCACGGTGGTTCATTCGTTTTGTAATCGCTACTTATAAAACAATGTTGCTAATCGATTCGTCTTTATGTTGGCGCTAATTTCAGACTGTAGAGAACCGAGATCTATTATCTATATAATACAGCAATAAGTAACAAAATGTATATACAAAGAGTATTATTAAAAAAAAACATGTAAAATGAGCTACAGAACAATAATATAACGTTTTTAAAAATCGTGTCTGTCTGAATGTTTGTCGCATCACGTAAAAGTTACTGCACTAATTGAAATGCGGTTTTCAGTGATGGATAGCTTAGATTTTGACATAAAATCTGGTGTAGTTCATATCTCAATCCGAAGAGTAGAAGCCGAGCAACCGTTGGAATATTTGTATTTTCATCATCAGCAAGGTCCTGTAATACCACGGTACTTTTAACCAACGCGGACAAAGCCGCGGGAACAGGTAATAACCAAGATAGAAGTGATAGATTTCAAAAGTTAGGAAGAGTTTGTTTTAAAGTTTTATAAAAATAACACTTGGTGAACCCGGGCGTTTCAATGATGTCAGTATCACATGAAAATAGCTCTTCACGTAATAGGGGCTAGAAAAAAAGTCGGCAAGGGTAGTTATAGTTACCATGATTCTGATCGCGTGCCAGATCGTTACCTACTTAGCTATACTAACACGTAACAATTCCTTAATTGCAATACCAAAAAGTGCGTGTCGGACACTGACTTAGGTTTAGGTTCCGTAGCCAGTAGCCAGGAGTCTAAGCTACCCAACTACGAAAACCGCATTGCAATCGGTCCAGTAGTTTTGATATGTACACCAAAAAATGATTTTACGATTGGATTCTGGTTAAAAATTGACGCGGGCGTAAAATGCTAAAACTTGCAAACTAGTTAACCCTAGATAGTATTGTTATTTTTTTACCCTACCGAGGAGGCTTATGTGTTTGGGTTGTATGTATGTATGTATGTATGTTTGTTTGTACGTTTTTTAGGCGCGTCCTACAGTAGGCTGTATAACGGCTTGATGGATTTTCATAAATGAGGTATCATTGGATTCGTCTTGAGAATTGTGAAGACAACTAATACGACGGCTTTTAGCTGTATTTACTATTGTATTTCTGAAGAAAAATATATGAAGGTGTTTCATATATTTTTCTTTACTAGCTGTGCCCGCGGCTGTGCCCGCATGTTAATTTCATTTAATAGAAGTTCATACGTGTTATTCCAGGACCAAAACTACCTTTATAGTACAACATACTACATTTCTTCTAAATTCGTTCAGCTGTCAAGTAGTTTTTATCGATTGCTCGGCATCTAATCATCGAATTAAGATACCAAGTACCCCAGTTTTTAAGTCACACCCTAAGCTATCGAATAGTGAAAATTGCATCGCAATCGGTCCGGTCGTTTATACGTGATGCGCGAATAAACAGACAATAAAAAAACGATTATCAAAATACATTTTCTTAAACGATTTAAAATATGTAATATTATTGTAATTATTACTGTACAATAATATTACATTTTTTAGAAGATAATTAAAAAAGAATGGACTAGACCATTCTTTTTTAATTATTTTCTTTGTACAGACTTTTTTGTGCATATTGCTTTATTATAAGTATAAATAACTAAACAGTAGCAATTGTCTTAGCTTCTTGCAAAATATTCAATATTAGATAGATAGATAGATAACTCTTTATTGTACACCACATAGAACAAAAATACATAAATAACTAAAACATTTATACAAAATATATGGGACAATGGGCGGTCTTATGGCTAAAAAGCGATCTCTTCCAGACAACCTTTGGATGGAGAGAAATTAATATACGGCAAAGACGGTGGTGCATTATACACATACATTCCAATATACCTACACATAAATATGTAAATATATAGAATAGTATATATATATATATATATATAGTATATACATAATAATAATAAAATAAAAACATTTACTACAAATACATTTACAAAATATATATAAACATAATACAAATTATATACAGTGAAACCATTAGATTAGATGATATTATTATTATTAGATTATTCAAATTAATGTATTTATAGTATAGTCTAATGTTGCAATTGCAACAAATAAAGTAAAATATGTAAAAAAAAATGTGAGTCAAAAAGGTAGTTAAGGTAGTAATGGAAGTTTTTTATCGATTACTATATTACTATAGTGTAATGTTGCAATTGCAACAAATAAAGTAAAATATGTAAAAAAAATGTGAGTCAAAAAGGTAGTTAAGGTAGTAATGGAAGTTTTTTATCGATTACTATATTACTATAGTGTAATGTTGCAATTGCAACAAATAAAGTAAAAAATGTAAAAAAAAACTGAGTCAAAAAGGTAGTTAAGGTAGTAATGGAAGTTTTTTATCGATTACTATATTACTATAGTGTAATGTTGCAATTGCAACAAATAAAGTAAAATATGTAAAAAAATGTGAGTCAAAAAGGTAGTTAAGGTAGTAATGGAAGTTTTTTATCGATTACTATATTACTATAGTGTAATGTTGCAATTGCAACAAATAAAGTAAAAAATGTAAAAAAAAACTGAGTCAAAAAGGTAGTTAAGGTAGTAATGGAAGTTTTTTTATCTATTACTATAGTGTAACGTTGCAATAACAACAATTAAAGTAAAATATGTAAAAAAAAAGTGAGTCAAAAAGGTAGTTAAGGTAGTAATGGAAGTTTTTTTATCTCTTACTATAGTGTAACGTTGCAATAACAACAATTAAAGTAAAATATGTAAAAAAAATAATAGTAAAGGTAGTTTTTTATCGATTGCTCAGCATCGAATCATCGAATCAAGATACAAAGTACCCCAGTTTTTAAGTCAAACCCTAAGCTATCGAATAGTAAAAATGGCATCGCAATCGGTCCTAAATTTAATGCTTTTTAAATTGATACAAATTTAAGAATCATTAAATTTATATCAATACTAGCTAATCAAATAGAAAAAACTGAGAATGAAGCCTTATTATAATTTTAAATACAACAATTCAACAAGATGCCACCCGACAGGTTACTAAAAATATGTTACACAGGTTATACTTAACTTTTCGTGTATGGGAGACAATAAAAAAAAACTTTTTTTATACTCCTTTGTAGTGGTATATATATACCTATATATGTATGTGCCAAATTCCAACTCTGTAGTATTATAAAGTTATATTATAACGCTATAGTTTCGTCATGTCATTTTATTCAGACACTATTAATACAAAATGACATGATGAAACTATGACGAGGAACCCTTATAGTTTTATCATGTCATTTTATTCAGACACTGTTACAAAATGACATGATGAAACTATAACGAGGAACCCTTATAGTTTTATCATGTCATTTTATTCAGACACTGTTACAAAATGACACGATGAAACTATAACGAGGAACCCTTATAGTTTTATCGTGTCAATTTATACAGACACTGTTAATACAAAATGGCATGACGAAACTATATCGAGGAACCCTTAAACTTTCGTCATGTCATTTGACTACGGAATCCTAAACGAGATCTGTTATCGTCTGGCGCGGTCACCCAAACTCTACCACAGAGTAAATAATAGTACAAGACTGCAGTACATATAAAAAAACACTCCAAATCAATATTATGATTATTTTAACGAGTTCATACAATTATCCTGCAAAAAATTGGTACTAATGAACTGTTTAATTAATTATTCACGTGTGATAAAGAACATACCTATACTCACGAATTCATGATATTACACATGACGCTTGTGTGTGTATCGAATTGCTTCCACAAGATAAAGCAAAGTTGCCCATCGTGACTTTCAGTTCGGGCTAATTAAGGAAACTACTGAACGGATTGAGTTATGATTTTCCCTAATGCATAGACATAGGTAAATAATTTTTATGGTTGAACGAAAAAAGGAACGAAAAAGTCTTTACAAAGAAAATAACTTAAAAATAAGGTGTCTGTCTGTATGTTTGTTCGCGCATCACGTAAAATCTACTAGACCGATTGCGATGCGGTTTTCACTGTTGGATAGCTTAGGGTTTAACTTAGAAAACTGGGGTAAGTACTTGGTATCTTAATCCAATGATTAAATGCGGAGCAATCTACAAAAAACTATTTGACGGCTGGACGAACTTTGAATAAATGTAGTATATTGTACTTTACAGGTACTTTTGGTCCTGGAAAAACACGCAAGGGCTACTTTTAAATGAAATGACCACGCGGGTAAATCCGCGGGCACAGCTAATAAAACTGTAAACGTCTCATGAGTTATCTCTCCGTTTTCCGGATGATAAATTACCCATGTTATTGTTTAGGTTTCAGACCGCTCTGCAATAGGTTAGCACTTTCTGTTTATTTACACTCGTGAGCAATGAAATCGACTCAGATCCTACGCGCGAAATCAAAGATGTTTTTTTTATGTTATTATTATTTAATTTAAAAATTAAAACGATTATTTGAAAGTTGGAATCATTAGGTCGTCATGAAAAAGTAATCATACAAATGTGACACTTCTTACTGAAAATACGTACAGTTAAAATGAATGATTGAAAATAATGCTCTCTTATGTTTTGCACCGGGAATGCCAATCAATTATTTTTCTTTCATCATTATATAAATTGTATAACCATTATTATTGATTTTACATTTAAATAAATCTTTAAAGGTTTTCCCATAGCTTGCTTTCAAATTTGTACAAAATTTCGTATAGTTTTAAGTATCGTATCTCAAAAAATACTCAACTGATTTTCACGAAATTTATGTAAGTATAAAGATGGGATGGTAAACTTGTCTGTGTCTATAGTTTTTATTGTGTGTTACAGAGAGATGGTGGCCTAACGGTTCTATAGTGCAATTTAGAATCCAACGACGCCGGGTTCAAAACCTAGGCTCCGCACCAATGACTTTTTTAAGTTATGTGCGGTTTTCCATCGCTCCGTGCTTCGGAGGGCACGTTAAGCTGTCGGTCCCGGCTGTTATTGATTAATAGCAGTCGTTAAGCCATGTCAGTGGCCCTCGGGCGGCTTGACAAACTCTGACATCAGAGGCCAGCACTACCTCATACGACAAACAAACAAACATTGAGTGTTACGTATTTTCAGAATTAGAAAAACACGATTGCGCGCAAGAGGTCTTGAGTCGATTTCATTGCTCGCGAGTGTATATGTATGTTATACTCTCGAGAGTAATAAATCTGGTCAAAAATTACTTGACCTCAAGCACGCAATCGCTTTTTTAATTCTAAAAATACGTTACTGCTTAAACAATAAAAATAAAGCAATTGAAAGCTTCTGAAATGACATCATATATTTAAAATCAGTTCAATACATTTTGAGACAGGGTTGAATGAAATTATACAACATTTTGTACATATTGAAAACAACAAGGTACGGGAAAAACCATCCCATGGCGAGTCTGTAAGCAGGTTTTTGTACACATATATGAATGAAAGTTCGCGCGAGGGCAGAAAAATAAATTTGATGGAAAAAATGTGCGGATATTTCATAGTCTGTCGCAGCGAGGCTTCTAAGAGATGATTAATATTTTCACGAGTGAAATGTTAATATTTGTTGATACATAGTAAGTGTCAGATTTGTACGATTAGTTTTTCCTGGAGACTTAATAAATTAAAGCTTAGAAATACATAATTGATTTCTATAAAATTATCTATATTTGTAAGTAACAAAAAAACTGTACAACGAATATATTTAAAAAAAAAAATGGTCTAGGGTACTTAAAATAAGCCACTGAGCAAGAACTTTTTTTAAAATCTCGCCTGTCTGTTTATCTGTATGTTTGTTCGCGCATCACGTAAAAGCTACTGGAGCGATAACGATGCAGTTTTCACTGTTGGATAGACTTAAAAACTGGTGTACTTGGTATCCCAATCTGATGAGTAGAATTTGAGCAATCGATAAAAAAAACAGTTGACGTCTGGAGGAATTTTATGATTTTGGTACTTTAGTTCTGGAATATCACAGGATCCTTATATCCCAGAAAAATGACCACGCGGGTGAAGCCACGGGCACAGCTAGTAACACATAAAAAGGACGCAGGAGATGACCCAGTTTCATAGCTCACGAATTAATTTAGGGTAAAATCGGATTAAATAACTCAAGTTTTAGTTGGCCTTATGGAATAACTAGCTGTACCAGCGGCTTTGCACGAGTGGTCATTTCTCTAGGTTAAAAGTACTCTATATGCTATTCCAAGACCTAACATACTAATATACCAACAGTGATCAAAAATTCCTTCAGCCGTCAAAAAGTTTTTTATCCATTACTCGGCTTCTACTAATCAGATTGAGATACCAAGTATACCAGTTGTAAGTCAAACCCTAAGCTAATGAAAACCGAATCGCAATCAGTTCATTTACGTGATGCATGACCAAACATACAGACAAACAGACAGACACGCTTTAAAAAAAAGTTATATTCTTGTTCAGTAGCTTATTTCAGTTTCCCTAGACCATTTTTTTTAAATTATCGTCTTTGTACAGACTTCTTCATTCGTATTGCTTTATTATAAGTATAAATAGATGTTACGTTGCTAACTGTACTCCAATTTCCATGGAGCGATGTCGACCAAAATACTATTTTAGTTTTTGTTCGGTGGAGCGCAGTGGAGTCAAAGTATGTACATATATTCATTTAAAAACAATAGCCGTGGAGCGGAGTGGCATAACCAGTTAAAATCACGTCAAGCAATACGTCTGCCAGCTGTATAAAGTGCTGTAATCGCCTCGGAACTCGGGACATCGTTCATCGTTGGACCCTCAACTTTTCCCCAAGGTCCGAAACTGTGGGCGCCTACTTTTTGTTTTAAAAATATCCCCTTTGTCATCCCGAGTTTTTGCTATGAAACAGGGACGGTTTTATTTACTAAGGTTGAAGCACAGATTAAATAATAGTACTTACAACGGTTGTAGTAAGTGTTTACGGAAGTTCAGACTGATTGATTAGACAATTCAATTTCAGTCTGCTTTGTATAAGTATAGATAGATATCTATCTATACTTATAATAAAGCAATAAGAACGAATAAGTCTGTACAAGGATGATAATTTAAAAAAAATGGTCTAGGGTACGTAAAATAAGCTACTGAACAACATTTCAAAAAAATCGTGTCTTATTGTTTGTTCGCCCATCACTTAAAAACTACTGGACCGATTGAGATGCGGTTTTCACTTTTGCTTAACGACTGCTATTAATCAATAACAGCCGGGACCGACAGCTTAACGTGCTCTCCGAAGCACGGAGGGATGGAAAACCGCACATATCTCAGAAAAGTCATTGGTTGGTGAAAAGCCTAGGTTTTGAACCCGGTATTGGATTCGTTGGATTCTAAATTGCACTATAGAGAACCGTTAGGCCACCATCGCTCTATTTGACAATGTGAACCAATGAATGTGAAACCAATGTGTAGTAGATAGGTACCGAGTTCAAACTAAAAATTGTTCCTTGATCTCTGCTTGAATGAAAGACATGGCAATTTTATATGCCCGTTAACTTGGGTTAAGTCCAGTTAGGTCACATTGCAAGGGGTTATTTTCACAGAGGTTCGTAACATTACATGTGTTGGTCATATCTTGTATTTGTATTGTGTGGCATCTTAATAACGTCATTCGGCTGATAAGTATCAGTCAAGCAAGGGCTTGACGTCATAAAGTGAATTCATAATGTTGGTTTGGCAGTTATGCTTACAAGCAGACTACACATTTAAAAGGTAATAAATTCAGTTGTATGAGTGTTGGCGATAAGAAGCCTTGTTGGATTGAATATAAATGTTTGAATCCATATTTTATGCTTTACCACGAATAGATTATTACGAGTATTTTAGTCAAGAAAAAAGAAAAAAAAAAAAACAAAAATGTTATTAAATAGAAGTTATGTTATTTAATAGTTAAGATTCGATTTTAATTGAAATAATTCATATTTAGATGCTATCGTTTAATATAACTTCAAGATGTGACTATTCAAATTATTTACACAGAAATGCAACATGGCAGTTTAAATACCAGAGCGTTACATTTTATACACCAACGAAAAAGTAAAACAAAAAAAAGTGCGGTAGTAACTGTCAAATTTAATAAACAACATTGAAAGAACATTCATCACAAAGTACACACTTACATGAACAGTCTTACCTAGTGGTCAAAATGTCGCGCAAAAAAGCCTTCGATGCACAGAGAACGGGTGCGGTCATCGGGCGGGGCGGTCATTTCATCCCGCTTGCAATGTATTTATATAAATTTATTTAACCTGCCACACAGCACAGATAGGCAGTGGGATACGCCAATAGGCCGTGTGCCCGCTGCCCGCTCCCGCACTTGTGTTCTAGACTTAAATTGGAATCTTTCCAGCTTGTACACAAGTACGAGTGATTCATAAATCTCAGGCCGACGCCGAACTAAGCCGGTTCGTATCGTTTCTCTTGTCGTTGACGGTCATTGTAAGGCTTTGATATAATATTGCTTTTTGCATTGGCAACTTCAGGTTCTATTCCTATCCTATCTATTGAAGTCGTTTGATTCCGGCAGCGCGCTGGGCGCGCTGCCGGAATCAAACGACTAGCCTAGCTAGTATGGCATGTGTATAGCATGTATGTAACCTGCCCCATAGGGTTTCGGGCAGCGGGTTCACCGAGTGCATGGGAGCGGACGGGATACGCCAATAGGCCATGCCACCCGCTACTCGCGCCCGCACTCATTGTGACGCAGGCTTAAATCGGACAGCTTGTAATGGACGTATCTAGGACATACGAGTGATTCGTTAATCTCAGGCCGAACTAAGCCGGTTTCTTGTCCTTTCTCTTGCCGTTGACGGTCATTGTTAGGCTTTGATATCGTCTTTTGCAATACTTGCAAAATTCATTGCCAACACCAGAGTATATTGTGTATTCTTTTCCTATCTTTTGAGTATTTTTTCTCTTATTTTAAGTAGAGAGGGGCGATAGTAGACATTAGGAAAGGGAGCCGAAGCTAACTCGAACGGTAATATATGTGTTATTGCATTTTAGAGTGAAACTATAATCTTAAAAATGTGACACAATGTAGCAAACCGAGAAAACTTAAAAATACTGTCAAAGTCAAACATAGCTAACAGTACGAGTAATGACACAATATGGAACCATGGCTTCGCATGCTTCAGCGCCTTCAGCAATGTCCACACTGTCTGACTTTGACGAATAGGATGATTTAAAATATAGTGACGCGACATTGCACTCCGAAAACCATCTTATGCTACGTGTCAACAAAAACTCGGGCTCTAGCACTATGGCTAGAACTGCGACCTAGTGCTAGTTCAGGGGCGGATCTCGGCGGAACCAACTCAATCCAGGCGGGTTAGAAGGCTTCCTCTAAGGTGGAAACGAAGCTCCCTTCTATTTTTAAGCACAGAAAAACAATCCTTTCGAAATAGGCCACTTAAATCGATTCTCCATTTTTGTGTTGACACGCAGGATTGTTAAATCATGCTACCCCTCAACACGATAAAGTTGCACGTTAGCCCGATGGGGTATTGGAAGGATTTATAATAATAATATGCACTCTTACAAGTACTATTAATGTAGTCAGTGTTTCTTGATGATTTTCTTTGAGAGATGTATTCTATAGGTGGTGGAACATAGATTCATTTTGAATATTAGTAAGATGAACCATTTTGGGGCTAATATGGACATAACCCAATAGGGTGATATTATATTGTAACTTTCACATTACATCATGAATACTGACCAAATTTAAATTGATTATATTTGATTATTAATCGAGCTAAAACCTAATCTTTATTATTATTTATATTTCGTTCACGTATATGATAGTACGTGCATCGTGGTACAATTACGTGAGTCCGTTCCGTCACTTAACTAATTAAATTAATCGGTAATAGTTGTTCGTATGTAGAATTCTATGACAGTTCGCTTCTCCGTGTCGATGTTTCAACCAATGCGCTTTGAAATGTGTTGTTTTGGTTAAAACATCGTGCTGACAGGATTAACCCTAACTGGGCGCTGGACGTTTTTAGATCTAATAATTTCGATTTTGTTAAAACTCCACTCGGGGAGAAAAACTAACGATATTCCGTAGTCACACTTTGAAATTCATCTCATAGTTGATATTTGTCTGCTACAACTATTTCACACTTATAATCATACATGCATACTTATAATGAACTGTGATTCCAGGTGGCAAATACTCCTCGGGACAGTACACTTATAAGATCTACCACTTGGCGTCGAAAGTTCCAGCGTTTATCAGACTGCTCGCGCCAAAAGGCTCCCTTGAAGTTCACGAAGAGGCGTGGAACGCTTACCCTTACTGCAGGACTGTGCTCACGGTACGTGTTATATTTGCCCCCGGGGCTATTTGAACTATAATATACTGTAAATTACTATGTACATTAACCCATGAGCTAGCCAATCTACACTTATATTATAAAGAGGAAAGATTTTATTGTTTGTTTGTTTGTTTGTTTGTAATGGATAAACTCAAAAAATACAAACCCGATTTTAAAAATTCTTTCACATAAAGAAAGCTAAATTATCAACGAGTAACACTAGCAGGATTTATTTTTCAAAAAATTAGAGTTGCCTTCGAAAATTGCAATAATGAAACCGAAGGTATTAAATTTTTCAAAAAAAAAAACGATTACTTTGTATCACAAACCAAAGAGTATATAAATACTACATAAGATCACATACTAAGAAGGAGATACGGGTATTTATATACGGAACGTTGCCATGGAAACGAAATCACAGAACATCTAATAATCATTGACGTAGGAAATGATCTACTCGTATGCTAATAATACACGAAATAGTAACCGTAATTCAACCTCCTTGCGTTAAACAGAATAATACTATAGAAGAAATGGTACGTGAGTATAAAACCTATAAACATAAAAAAATTGTTCTATTTGTCCAAATAAAGTACCTAGAAATTTTATCTTTCTATATGTCTACCCGTGCGAAGCCGGGGCGGGTCGCTAGTTGTAAAATATATCCAAAAAGGTAATTCTAATTAAATGCATCTACCTCATTTTTACAACAGCCCCCGATCACTAACGAAATAGGTGACATTCAGGCTAAAAAACCTGAATATGGCCAAAAACTACGAGTTTATGTAATTTTACAATTCTAAGTTTATTTGCTCCGAAATGAAAAGTTTAGTAAGCTAAGCTGGATTTGTCCAGTGTCCTACCGGAAGACAGGCTACTAATTAAATCCTCAGAGGAATCAGCGGCGTAATATCTAACCAAGCAACAGTAAAGGGCATCACAGACGATTAAGGTACTATAATATTTGATGTTACGATATCTGCATATAAAATATTATAGCATCTTAGGTTATCACACACGGTAAAGATACGATAATATATTTAAATTATTCATTCGCTCGCAGGCCATCCTAGGTGCCACACGTATTTCTTCACCGCTTTCTATATACAGGTGATAAAATATGAGTAATACGGTTTCACTATTAGATTTATTATATAGCTCATCAGACGACGATTCTGAATTCGAATTTGATATGCATTAGCGCACTGTAAAAGGTGATCAATTTGGATAGAAAATCAAATTAAATTTAGAAAAAGCCGCGGTGAATTTAATCTTTATGCAGATGTTACTACAAAAAAATATCAAGCTTATTTTAATAAGTCGAAGGAAACTTTTCTCGAAATTCATAATTTGATTAAGGAAGATTTAGTGAAACAAAATACGAACATGCGGGAGAGCATATGTACAGAACAACGACTTGCAGTATGCTAAGAACTATCTTGTTTACCTCAGCTTTCAAACATAAAAAAACAGCTAAATAGGTCCATTTGTTTGAAAGCTACGACTTTCACCCCCCTTTTCTTTCTCACCTCCCGCCACCCTCTCCCATTGTATCCCATCTCGATCATATCAGCTTACGAACTGAAAAAAACACCATTTCCATTCGTTTGGGAGCCACACACACAGCCACACACACACACACACACACACACACACACACACACACACAGACACACCCTCAAACACGCGCGCACACACCAACACAGTGATACACATCCTAAACTTATAACAACCGTCATACTGTAAGATGCAAATATATATTATCTTCGCCGTTTGTGATGGTTCATATAAATTGTATGGCGAGTGATATTTTATCGTAAGATAAAATATTATAGTATCTTAGTCGTCTGGGACGCGCTTAAAACGAAGGAAAATCCACCAGTCGGACGTCATATACAGCTATCCTGATTTTCCAAAAAAACTGTTCTATACGTTTTTATACATTTTCGGCTTTATATCTTACAAACTGTGCCCGCGTGTCATTTATGTGGGTTTAAAGTAACCTTATTATGTATTGTTATTCCAGGATCAAAAGTAACTATACTCGCAAATATTTGTTCAGCCGTCAAAGAGTTTTTATCGACTACTTCTACTCTTCGGATTGAGATACCAAGTACACCAGATTTTAGCAGCAGCTATTCAACAGGGAAAACCGCATTTCAATCGGTTCAGTATTTTTACGTGATGCGCGAATAGACAGACAGACAGACAGACAACATTTGGAAAAAAAAAGTTCTTGTCCAGTGACTTATTTTAAGTCCCCAATTTTTTTTTTGTACAGTATTTTTGTTACTGGCGGCTTTTTACCCGACTACGGAGATGGGCAATTAGTATAACGTCCATGTATGTATCTATGTATGTGGGTATGTGGATGTTCCGCCATAGCGTCGGCCCTATTGGTTCGATTTTGACAACTGAGGTGTCAATCGATTCGTATTCAGGTATAGAGTACCGGGTGTTGTTTATGAACTTATGTCTTGTTTATAAGTAGGATTAGATATTTTAAATTTGTACAAATTAAAATAAAATGCGTCTACAACTAAGGTACTTACATTAAGTCAAAAATAGGCAAATATATGTGTTGAAAAAGGGAGAATTGTTCCCCTATACGTAGGTACGCATTTTGTTTTTCAATCCTAAAATCTAGTCATTTTCGTGTTACAGAATCCTGGCTACATGAAGGAGAACTTCGTCATTTGCATAGAGTCCTTGCACGTGCCCGACGCCGGCGATCAGTACAATGTAAGTCTTTTCTTTTCTCTCTCTTTTTTTTTAAATAATCTTTTTCAGGTGTCTTCAAATACCACACTTTTAAAATTAATAGATTTTATGAAATTGCTTGGCTCTTACTCATCGTATTGAAATACCACGTACACCAGTTTTAAGTCAAAACCTATGCTATCCAACAGTGAAAATCGCATCGCAATCTGTCCAGTAGTTTTAAAGTGAACTTAGTACCACATTTTTTTTTTTATTTCTTAATTTAAATTTCTTGGCTCCTACTCATCGGATTGAGATACCAAGTACACCAGTACAGTCAAATCCTATGTTAGCCAACAGTGAAAATCGCATCGCAACGGTCCAGTAGTTTCAACGTTTCAACAGCCAGTCATTAAAAGTGTGGAACTAAGTTTTGAAGGCCAGTGTATTTGGAAAGAATACAGACGTGTTTAAGATCTAATATATCTAGCTAAGCTACGTCACAGAATAATTAACCAAATTAAAACAAATTAAGTATTATGAAAATGTTATTTTTTTACCCGACTTCAGCATAGCAAGGGAAGGGAAATGAGGTATCTATGTATGTGGTAATGTGGACCATAGCGTCGCCCCTATTGGTCGTATTTTGACAAGCGAGGTGTCAATCGATTCGTCTTCAGGTATAGAGTGTCAAAGGCTATTTTGTTTACCCGACTACGTCGAAGCAAAGGAAGAGATATGTATTAAAAAAACGGTTTTGACAAGCAAGGTGTCAATCGAATCGTCTTGAACAGTGTTAGACTCGGCCCCAGACCAAATATTATTGAAGTATTCTACATATTTATGTTCCAGCTTTTTTTTACAAGCTATCCATTGTGTTACTCATCTAGATAGGGCATCTCCTTGTTAGACACCCTCTTTGGTCGTTTCATTACTTTATTCTAGAAGTAAAAAAAGAGTTGAAAAATAGTAGATTGTATAAAAAACGAGAAAAATCATATTTTTACGGCGCGGGCGCTATTTTGAATCCAGAGTGGAGTGAAGGATTCTAGAGTATAATCCCGACCGTAGCGAGGGATTCTGAAGTAGAATCCTGAACGTAGCGAGGGATTCAATATACATTGCCCGAGGAAAAATAATTTTGCGTCCGAGTGATAAACTCTACTTTTCATCCCCTCATCTGTTTTAATTTCCTCGCAATTGAAGTGAAAAGCAGGGTGTGTTCTCGTTAATAAAACGGGGCATTTAATTTTCGACTTCAATATCTACCCTCGTCTTCTACTTGGGCGGATAAATGTCTCGTTTCATGCATTTGTTGTACAATCTTACTTAGTAATCTGTGCAAATACGGATCTTGAACTAGTGAGACCTCAGAAGCCATTAGCTTCTCGTTACTTGGCGCTACAATCATTATTGCCGTGCCGTGTGGTGCTCGGCATTTATAGGACCGCCCTGTCTCATCCCGCGATGCTGGGTGAACCAGCTAAGGGAATTCAGGATATGTGCAGCAAAATTTTCCTGTGTATTATTTCCAACCACTGCGATCCCCAACAGGCCCAGGCCAAGCGTGGTGATTATGGGAAAATCCCCTTTACGATAGGCCTACAGCGAGCATACGTTGCTCGTCCTTTCATTCCATAGGAAGGCCGATGTTCAACAGTTATAAGCACTTAGACACAGACAACGAACTCGCGCGAGGTCGAAGGTCCCGTTATTGGTAAATAATCAGTTATTTGCCTTCGAGTTTCTTGCCGAATTCTTCTCGAAGGTTTTATTCCGATTCGGTGGTTGAGTTTAATTAATCAGAGACACATTTAGCCATTTTGTCAAGGCCCCCTGGATCACTACTAATAGTAGCTATCCAGGGGTGTTTAGTCCGATCTCCGTAATCTAGGCGAGACCGCCCTAGCCGAGGTTCGTTACCCCCTGGGTGCCCTGAGCCGGTCGCCGGCCGCCCCCAGTCCGGTGTTGGTCAGTAGAGACCAACAGTACTTATCCTTCTTAAAATAACTGTTTTATTTACTTTTAAAGCTGCTGATATGATGTGAAGAATAAATCAAACCATATCAAAACCTACCGTCATTCCGCAATCAATCTACAACAAAGCGGATATCAACAACATAGGTATTAATCAAATTAGCACCTAAACAGCGGCAAACACACGTAATGTACTACAATGTTTATGCGTACATTACAAACAAAATTAAAACTGGAAACGTGACGTCAGAAGGTAACCAAGTCATAAAACTTGTATTTTTAGTACGTTTTATACGTTTACGATGAATAAAAACATGATTAATGTAAAATAGGTCGAGTTGACGCAATTCTGACCGGACTGCACTTTGTTCAAGATCAGCGATACATTGATAAATACTGCACGTCATTTAAACCTCTCTAAAAACAACGGTTCGTTTCAACTGAGATATCAATGTACTTACCAATTATTATTTTTACATTTGGGATTATTACCGTCGATTAAATAAGTACAGTAGTCGCAGCCAATCTATATGTTTGTGAAGTTAGGCTCTGTGAACGATTGCGCAGGTACTGCTGTAGGGATAAAACAGCTTAAAGTACGATTGAGAAAGAATATGCGAAAAACGTAAGCGAGTAAGCGAGGCAGTTATAGGATTGTGCCTGAAAAATAGCAGTTTGAGCAGCGACTAGCAGACAACTTCCGAGACACATACTTCCGCTGCGACTACTGTAAGTACTTGTAAATTAAAAACATCGAAGCCTGAAATTAACAAAATTGCATTTACTTTTATTACTACCTACGCCTCGCGGCTTTTCTCGCGTTGTCTTTTTTGCCAGCGAGCTATGGAACGCAGCAGTTGTAACTGTCATACTGACTGATAGTATCCGGAACAGTATATACTGCGCTCTAAGTAAGATCGCTGACGTTGGGGAAAAGGCTGCCAAGCTGATTAATTAGTTTTCTACTTAAACTGAACAACAACAACAGCCCGCATTAGTCCACTGCTGGCCTCTCCTAATGCGCCCACTGAGCCCGATCTTCGGCTCTTCTCATGTAACTGGTGCCAACTACTTTACATACATCGTCGCTCCATCTAGCCGGAGGGCGTCCTACACTACGTTTGCCTAAACGTGGTCTCCACTCGAAAACTCGTCTACCACACCTATTGGTTCTTCGACTTATGTGACTGGCCCATTGCCATTTTTTGAGCTAAATTCTTTGAACACGAATACGCTACATCCCATACTTTTTTAATTAATTTATTGTACAGACTTTTTGTTACTGTTTTATTATAAGAACTTACATATAGAAGATATTTATTATAAGTACTTACATATAGAAGATATTTTATCGATCTAATTCGTCTCTCGTGTAGAAGTGTAATGCTATAGAAAATACTTTAGATAAGGGCCATTTTACTACACCTTAAGTACCTTGGTAAACACAGGTTATCAGTTAAAGAAAATACCTATTAATATCTATGGCCTTGCCTTTGATATATTACTGATAATTTACCTACTAAATATCTTATTATAAACTACTGGTGTACATTTAAGGATGTTTGAAAAATAACACCTCAGTCCATAGATCTATTGTAAATGTAAATCCTTCATTGGCTGTATGTTTAGCTGTAAGTTATACATGTATTATCGATTTTGTTTTGAATAAATAAAATAAATAATATTTAAAAAGGGGGGAAAGATACGGCACGCTTGTATACATGAATAAAAACTAGTGTCGAATTGTCGATACAACTACAGGAAAAATAACCCACTTAGCTGAATTTCCTAATACCATGAATTCGACAAAACGATCAAATTGAATTTCTATAGGGCACAGGTGGGTCCTATTTTTATCACCGAGCGACGTAAACAGCGGTGTAATTTTGAAGTTTTTGTCTGTGCATGTTTGTGTGTGTAAATGTTACTTGCTCGTCGTGAAGAAGAAAGAAGAAAAAAGTTTTTATTGGCACAACAAATAAAATATACAAAAATATAATTAATACCTAGTAATACAAATTAATATAAGCATTACAAGCTGTGCGAGTGTACCAAAAGGGCCAGTGCTCAGCAAAAATGACCACTGGACGCTGGTTTTCAGAAAAGCCCCGCGTGGGTGATATGTAGTGCTGGTCTCTGGTGTCAAAGTTTGTCAGGTTCACCCAAGGGCCTCTGACTGGCTTAACTGCTATTTAGTCAATAACAGCCGGGAGCTTAACGTACCCTCCGAAGCACGGCTGGATGGACTGATTTCGCTGTGATCTCTTATATTTGAAAGGTGGAGTTAGCGAGGTTCTTAGCATTGTTCGGAATAAATCGGTGCAGCCGTTCCTAAGATATTAAGCTATGATCACTCTTTGTGGAAGGATCTCGGGCACTATTTCATGGTAGAACCTTTGAGTTTGTGCTCAAATGTTCACTTTCGTACCCGCATATGTGAGGGTCTGATTGTTTGTTAGTCTTATAAAGTATTGCTGGCCTCTGGTGTCAGAGTTTGTCAGGTCGCCCGAGGGCCTCTGACTGCGATTAATGAATAACAGCTGGGACCGACAAGCAACGTGCCCTCCGAAGCACGGAGCAATGGAAAATCGCACATAACTTAGAAAAGTCATTGGTGCGGACCCTAGGGGCTACAGTCTCGACATCGGTAGCAATAACTTTACAACACAAATCAGTCGCAAGGTACGGATACCGATGAAAATCGATAGCTTCTGTCAAAAGCTAAAGATTATCATAGTTACCCATACTGTACTATTGTTATTCGTTTTGACTTAGCGATCGGAAGCTTGCGATGGCATAACTATCTGTGTCGAGACTGCCAGCTAAATTAAAAGATATCGATTGTTATCGGTATCATAACAAACTTTACGATTCTCTTAGCATTTGCGATGAACTTTGCATCTATTATTGACAGCCCGCAAAGTTTTCGGTACACTGACTAATCTCTAAATATCTAATACTCAAAGAAATTGAATTACTCTAGAAATTAAGTGTAATTTAACCTCTTTGTACTTTTACGCCAGTAAGCGTAATTCAACATCTTTGACAAGTATCATTTTAACATATTTTTTTAATTTGAAAAAAAATTGCCCATGAAAATAGATCCTATTTGTATTCTCTTTGTAGAAAATTAAATGATATACGAGGCTGAACGATCTGTGCATGCTCATTGTTCATAGGGAAAGGAACTGAAAGGGTAAAGGAAGACTATCGACAATTATCCATTCTGATATCTATTGACAATTATGCATTTTGGACATTAACCTAGACCTCAATTTTTTATTCATTCAATGTTTTTTCCCACAATCTAACCATTTTTACATAAGATAGGTATATAATGTACCTATGTGTAACATAACAATAATTAAATTGTGTAAAGCCAGGGGGGCGCAATTGCAACCACTTGCAGGCGTCCTCCCGGCGCCCACGATGATCACTAATAGATAATAGACGATTTTTCTCGGTACTTCGGTTGTAGAGACTTGCATTTGTTGTAAACTAATCAATTGTTTGCGTTAATATTTAGCGATCGGTAGCCTCGTTATCTATGTCAAGACTGTAGGCCCTGGACCGAATCCGGTATATCAAGATTCTAACTCACACTAGTATATCGCTAGGCTATCATCGCTCTTGTAACTACAGGGGTAGCGCACCAATGAGTAGGTGTTGTGGAGCGGTGCAAGGAGAAAATCCCCTTAAAAAAGTTAGTGTAATCATTTGTGCGCTACCCTGTAGGTATATATACCTAGTTATTCTATGCCTGTAGTTAGTATGTACATGCGAACTTTTCTTCATGCGATTTATTTTGCGTTCTGCGTAAATATAGGTGATCATATATCTATCGAAAATAGTTAGCCAAGCAACTGGCGGTAAGCAACTGGTTATGATGAACATCATAAACTGCCAATATATGCCATAGTTAGAAGCCTAATGTAATTATTATCAATTGATAAAAAACTTCCTTAATTGATTCTATAGTAAATACCTACGTATGATAGCGGTTTTTATTGGTCATTGTATAGCGGCCAAAACAATTACTTGCTTTCAGTTTTGGTGACACAAAATTTATATTACCCGAGTACGGCGAAGCAAGGGAAGAGTAATGAGTTTAACAGTGTATGTTTGTGGTTTTGCCTATAATCAGCAGCACCAGCGTGATGAGATGGGGTGGTCCTATTATTATAGCGCACCACACGGCGGACATTACCCCCAGCACCTATTGTTATTAAAACTCGTGTTAGTATTCACAGCTGCAGTTTTAATTTCACATTAACGTTTATATTTTCAGGTGCACGAACTACCACCAGAGAAGCTAAAGAACCGCGAGATAGTTCACATCGATATCGCCAACGATCCCCTGCCCTCGGCCGACTACAAGACCGAGACTGACCCGACCAAGTTTAAGTCGGTCAAGACTGGCCGCGGTCCGCTGACCGGCCCGGCCTGGAAGAACGACGTCAAACCAGTGATGACGTGTTACAAACTCGTCACGGCTGAGTTCAAGTGGTTCGGACTACAGGTGAGTTCATTCTACTTGTTAGGCTAGCTAAGTTCAAGTCGGTCGAGGCAGGCCGCGGCTTGCTGGTCGGCCCAGCCTGGAAGAACGACGTCAAACCAGTGATGATGACTGCTACAAACTCGTCACGGCTGAGTTCAAGTGGTTCGGACTACAGGTAAGTTCATTCTACTTGTTAGTCTAGACTAAGTTGAAGTCGGTCGAGGCAGGCCGCGGCTCGCTGGTCGGCCCAGCTTGGAAGAACGACGTCAAATCAGTGATGACTGCTACAAACTCGTCACGGCTGAGTTCAAGTGGTTCAGACTACAGGTAAGTTCATTCTACTTGTTAGCCTAGGCTAAGTTGAAGTCGGTCGAGGCAGGCCACGGCTCGCTGGTTGGCCCAGCCTGGAAGAACGACGTCAAACTAGTGATGACGTGTTACAAACTCGTCACGGCTGAGTTCAAGTGGTTCGGACTACAGGTGAGTTCATTCTACTCGTTAGTCTAGACTAAGTTGAAGTCGGTCGAGGCAGGCTGCGGCTCGCTGGTCGGCCCAGCCAGCTTCACTTGTAATTGTTAGTAAGTTCCGCGACAGTTACATGCTAACGTGAACTTGCAGATATTATTATTAACATTTAGCTAGAATTTTAAGCTTACTCTGTTTATTTTTTGTTTCAGAGCAAAGTAGAAAATGTCATCCAAAAATCAGAACGGCGGTTGTTCACCATATTCCACAGGTAAGTGCTAATATTAATTCACGTCATTTTTTTTTTACAAATAACATCCCAATAGTCCTCTGACCGCTATCTGACCGATTGAACAAAAAACAGAAATCAGAACAGAAAGTGAATAAAAAAGTCTTATCTGTTAATTTATGAGAATAGTTACAGTCTCACTGCACTGCGACTGCAGAACTTCGCTCAGAACGAAAACAGTACTTTGGAGGGCGGGTAATTTTCCTTCTGACTAATACAAGCATATTGTTTCCCCTTTCAGACAAGTATTCTGCTCGATGGACGACTGGTACGGTATGACGATGGCCGACATCCGCGCCATCGAAGACCGCACTAAAAGGGAACTCGAGGAGCTGCGCTCCAAAGGGGAGGTGCGCGGCATGCGCGCCGAGAACGAGTAAGGAGGGGGGGATGTCCGGGCGTGGAGATCTGGCTCGTGAGGGCCTCTTCGACAAACAGTACGAAGTACTATAGAACAGTAATAATCTGATAATCCTACAGACTGCGCCAATACTCGACGGCACGCGCTTGTGATACCAGCCGTTTTATGGAACCTTCAAGCGTAAACTAAGACTTCAGATACCAAATAGGGGGCCTAGCTAAGTTGCTATAGATTATTAGTAGTTTTCTCCAAAATGGTCACTTTATTTTTCGACCACTTTTTTCAAACTGTTTTCAAGTGACTTTGGCCTCTTTTCTCAAAGCGTTAACGTAGAAAACAACTTGTCTATGTCCCCAGAGGGATAAAATTAAATATAAACTGCGCCTATAAACAAATTCAAAATGGCGTCAATCCAAACGAAACAAAGTACATTAATCACCTAGTGACTAGTTTTGTCATGTATCGGGACATTACATACACTGGTTCTATAGTAATCACTAGTACTAATGCGAAATATTGTCTCACAAGATCGTCGCATTTGATCGAAGCGGTCGACTCTCCATTGAGGTCAAATACTTGCCGGTTCAGTATTGAAGTAGACCTTACTCGTATTAGCATTTTTTTTATCTGAGCTACCAACCTTTCTTGAGATGTAATTCTCAATGGCCATAATAATTATCATGCATTTTTCCTAACTTCTCTCAAGCTCAGATATTCGTCCTATACAAGCAATATATGCCGCGCTCGGTTAAAAGTCTCTCGCGTTCACTTCATGCCCGAAATGTTGTACCCTGAGATTGCATTATATTCAAATACTTGGAGTTATTATCATACTAGCTGTACCCGCGGCTTCGCACGCGTGGTCATTTCTCTAGGTTAAAAGTACTCTATGTACTCCAAGACCTAAAATACCAACATTTGATCAAAATTCCATCAGCTGTCAAAAAGTTTTTATCGATTGCTCGGCTTCTCCTCATCGGATTGCGATACCAAGTACCCCAGTTTTTAAGTCAAACCCTAAGCTGTTCAACAGTGAAAACCGCATCGCAATCCGTCCAGTAGTTTTTACGTGATGTGCGAAAAAACATACAGACAGAACTTTAAAATGTTATATTCTTGTTCAGTAGCTTATTTTAAGTACCCTAGACCATTTTTTCTATCTTCTTTGTACAGACTTTTTCGTTCTTATTGCTTTATTATAAGTATAGATAGAAGATTGTTGTATTTGCTCTATGTGTACAGTGATAGAACAATTTTTGTAAAGTGTCTATTGTTTTTTTTTAGTAGTAAACAACTGCAGGCAGTTGTATCAACACTCTTCTAACTTAGATTACCTGTTTGTCTTTAACTAGGTATTAACGTAGGGTAAGCCTTTCTTGGCCCCAATAAGAACTATGATATTTAACAAGAATCGAGACCAATACATAATGCAATCTCAGCACACAAAGGGCGTCAATATAACTTTAGAAAAGAAGATATATAGATAATATTTAATTGAAATAACTAATAAGTCGATGTAGTCTGTGGTTATACTTAACAGGTAGTGTTGTCTTTACCTAATTGAATTATTCGATACAAATTTTGACGATTATTATCAATAAATTAATAGCAAAGAGATTGTGGCGTTGTAACGGCCCGTGGTTATAAACTTTTTAAATATAATATTCTAATTTAGTTGGAGTCTGCATTAGTGCAGGCGTTTTGGCTGTTGTGTATTTATATGATAAATAAACACGTTATTTAAGTAAATCTGCGCAATTGCACAGTGTATGAATAGTAGAGACTTTGAAGCCAGACTTTTCTATAAAAAAAAACAAATTTGTCTTTGGTCCAAAAACAGGAGCACGGGTGTGACATTTTTACGTCTTTGACAATTATTTACTTCTTACGGGCACCTCTAGTGTCAAAAAATAAAAGCAACTTGAAAATGATCAAAATATGATACTCTTCAGCTCATGTTAAGTGACAAGCTGCTTATCATACTAAGGTGTTTAAGTCTGCTGTCATCGGTCAAACTTTTCATCAGACCGTCTCCTTTGTTTGAAGGTCTATCCTACGTAGCATTAAAAATGTATGGTTCCATATTCACTAAAACTTGATACCTGATATAATAATCTGTGTGGGCTAACCACAGACTCTAGTTTGAGTTTTGTCGTTTTCAGACTGCTTGATACGCTCACTCTTTCCATCAAAGAATTGGGACTTAATTCGATCCTAGTTCCTTGTTTTTCATCGACAATGGTGACATACATTGATATTCCTAGTTGTTTCCTAGTTTTATAGTAAGTTTGCTTGAGTACAATTTGAATTATATCACTCATAATAAGGGACTCTTCTATTCTATACTCTGTGGCAATATCTAATCGGGCACGAATGTTACTACATTGAAAAAACATCAGTGCAATATATTTTTTAACAATGGCAACCATGTTTTCGGAAAACTGTAGTAGTTTTAAATAGGGTGTTGCAAGGTGAATGTTTACTAACTTATTTATGTTTGTTGGTTGTCGGTGTTATGGGATATTACATGGTTAATTAATTTATTTACGCGGACTTGGGTTCAATTTGCAACGCCCTGATATATAGTGATTGCATGTATGTACATAATAATAAGTTTGTCGTTTAACAAATCAGTATTTTTAATAATTGTGTGACATTCCAGATTCTATACCGACGGACGGTAACATTATGAACATTTTTAGTTTGATTTGCTATTTTATTTTGTTTCTTGTGTTATAATAGCTCTCTGATTTCTTCTTTCTTATGATGTACCGTGCATTAGATTCTAAAATCGTGGATACCACTGCAATATGTATGGTAGCAAAATGTGTTACAAAAAGAGTGCAAATGACACTTCTAAATTAATTGACATCACTAGCCCAGCCCAATTTGTTGTAGATGTAAAATCTTCGTGATTTCGAAAATAATATATCTAATTATAGTTCTGTTCAGATGTTCCCAGTGGTTCAGTTGGAAACTATATGTGAAAATTATTAATGAAGTCCTATACACTGTTTATGTTCATGTATTATAACCAATGTGAAACGCTGTAGCCGTGTTCTGTTTTGTATTTTAACCACATTTAGAGCACTATAAATAAATTTATTTTTAACTATTTAAATTTATATAATAATGCCTTTCCAATTGACTTTGTGAGCTCTAATCGAGTTTATTATATTTTTTATAGATTTTCGCTTCATACTGCACTTTGTTTTTAAGTTTTTTTTTACTTATGTTGTAAAAAGTTTATATCAAATACAGCGTGATATATATATATTTTCAGTAGTTTTTTTTTTTGCCATAGACATTTTGTTCGCAACCCGCTTTTAGCGTCGAATAGTGCTTTGTGTGTCTATATTTTTATATTATTTTTCCATAAAAAGGAACACTAAAAGTACTTAATTATGTTTGTCGGGAAAAGTAAGCACAATCTTGTAACAAAAATCTATTTATGTCGTCTAACTGCTGATCTACTTAAGTTATTTTTTGGTTCCTAGATCCTGAAAGACCGGTTGTAAAAACTGTAATATAAAAATAGTAGGAGCTTTTTGCTTTGATGTTGTTAAAGCTTATTTGTTGCAGTTACCAAATAAAATTAAGTACACACTTGAAAAGTTATTTTTTATTTATTTACTTACACCTTGCAGGATGTTGTTTCGCGATGTGTGATATTGACGTGCATGTTTATACAAAGCTATTATTTCTTAGTTGCGCTTTTTAAAAATAATCTTAATTTAGAAATGTTGCTCATAGAAACTACTCGGTAATTTTAATGTTGAATCACAGTTACAGTAACGGGCAAACAATGTGGCACGTCGAAATAAAATTACGTTTTGTATAGCTTCAATGGCAGGCGTTAACTACATGCAGAAATATCTGATAGACAGAATGGGTTAAATAAAATACAAGAAAAAAATGGTTTCAAAAATTTTCATCATATGTTACAAAACAGAAAACAAATTTTCTTCTCTTTTAGTACTTACATATTTTTATGTTTTGTATTTGTTTATTTCTTGCTCTGTACAATATGAGGATATGAGATGATAACAAAAATACAATTGGGGAAAAGCTAGAAGCCCAATAGAGTGGTGAAGCTGGTGTGGATTTAATGTAATAGCCCTTATGATGGCCTCTTGTTGGATTTAAGGATAATCGCAGTGTACTTTTATTTGCTACTCTACGGCTTAAATGCTATACAAATCTTAGCCGATGAGGCAGGCGGCAGGACCGATCTCTGTATTCAGATGTGCCATATTTTGAGCCCGGCATTGTACATAGCTAAAGTTGTCAATTTTTAAATGTTTAGCTAATGAAAATGTTCAGAAGTTCTTCGCATTGGAAAGTACCTAAGTATAATGTAATAATGTTTGTTGTAAAATATTTTATTGATATTTGAGGCCAATACGAATAAAAAAATAAAAAATATTAGTGGTTTTACCATTTCCGTCTCTATACCGATACTACTTAAATATTATAGGGTTACTAATATATGCGGCAAGCTGTAGTAGCCGAGTCTGGCGCTCTATGCATTATAGTATTTAACTCCACTATTTCAGCTATCAGGTCAATAAAAATGGTAAAAAGTGTACTACTATGAACGGTTCCAGTCAACCTTTGGATGGTAAGAATTGATGGAGTAGGTAGTCTGTGGCTATAGCTATTTTGCTAACGAAAGGGATAAATGAAAACATAATCAGTAGTCAAGATGGTCTTTTATTGCCACAA
This sequence comes from Alsophila aescularia, assembly GCA_946251855.1. Lineage (NCBI taxonomy): Eukaryota > Metazoa > Arthropoda > Insecta > Lepidoptera > Geometridae > Alsophila > Alsophila aescularia. The sequence continues at coordinate 14,161,241 of OX276385.1, forward strand.
ACAACAAATTCACTTTACAAATGAATAATAATGACAATCATTTAAGGCCGATTTACACGTCTCCAGCATTTAGTAGAGTGGAGAGTAACATTTTTAGTTGCGGCAATTTAGCACATTTTAACAAATGTAATGTAATTCTCTACTGGAACTCGGAACTAAATTGTTACTGGAATGTCTCCTAACTACTAATACTAATTGTTTACACGTTATTAGTTACTAAAACTCGCTAAATTCTACTCTTCCTTCTACTACTAAATGCTGGAGACGTTTAAATCGGCCTTTACCTATTGTAACTTTTCAAGTAGGCAGTTATTAAGTAAAACTATTTAGAATCTGTAAAGAGAACCAAGTAAAAAAAAACGAAGCTGAGATCTTCAACTAAGGTTGGGGTTTCACCAATGTGGAGTATGGTCGACATCCTTTAAGACATCCAAACAATAGGGCTAACGGGTAACCAGCTCCCGTAATCCTATATTGGTGGCACGACGTGATATTGAAAGAAAAAATACGATATTTTTTTACCAAACAATAGGGTTAACGGGTAACCAGCCCCCGTAATCCAACCACCAACATGGCCGAACCCCGAGAGGAGCTAAGTAGTTTTTTTTTATATTATTGAACAAGAATATTGTTACGGCTATTATCTAAAACATAAAAGCGTGCAACATTATTTTACAAAGTGACATTACGATCTGTCAGTTTACTCCATCTCCCTAGAAAGTCGACTTACCCTGCGTTCGAGATGATGTTGTGGGCAGTTTCGAAACGTACATTTTTAACAAGCAGTTCGCTTTGTTCATTTTCAACACTTGCCATTTTTGCATAATTTGACACTACCAATCCATTCCAAACCGAATGAAAAACGACCCTATCACGAAATAAAGTCGATTTTGTCATTTTTTTTATCACTGTTTTGACAATCATTTGGCCACGGTCTCACCTGATGGAAAGCGATGATGTGGTCGAAGGTGTAGCAAGTTTGCCTAGTAGATACCTATTCACTCTTGACTTGAAAACACCAGGGTTATATTTTACGGGAAACAGACGAGGGCAGGGCATTCTCCACTCCTTAGAAGTTCTTATAATGAATGAAGAAGCGTAACGCTTCGTTCTTGTGCGAGGTATTTCAACCATAAAAGGATGGCGCTTTGCCGATTGTCTAGTCGTACGGTAATGGAAAGGTGATGGGGGAATCAGATTGTGCAGCTCTTGTGCACACTCTCCATAGTGCAATCTGTAGAATACCGACAGGCTTGTGACCTCACTTCGATGCGCCAGACTTTGAAGCCTACTCTTTACCAGAGTGTCATCTCCAATGAGCCTCATACGAGGGCTGTTTGATAAGTCCTTTTAAAAACTATTTATAAAACCTTTTTTCTGGTAAATGGCATTAACACTGGCAGGCACAATCTTTCAAATGAAGCCAAACTGCTATTTTACAGGCGCAATCCCAATGTTGAAGGTGAAGACAACCTTTAACATTGGGATTGCGCCTGAAAAATAAAACAAAGTACAGTAGTTGCAGCGGAAGTAGGTATGTGTCTTATGAAGTCATCTTTGTTTTGTTATCGTGCAAGTGGGCCTTACCTACTTATTAAGCCAAGTTGGTAGCTACCTTAGTTGGAGTTCACATCACACACATTAGAGCGATGGTTAAACAACAGTTAAAGCACGACCGAGATTTAGAGATAAATCCGTACAATGACCCCTCACTACTGCATTGTATAATTGCCTCGCTCACTCGCTTACGTTTTTCTCATATTCTATCTCTCTCTTACTTTATGCTGTTTTATCCCCACAGCAGTACCTGCGCAATCGTTCACAGAGCCTAACTTCACATATATAGATTACTGTATCTGTAGTTCAAACAATATTGTTATCTCTTTCGCGCTACTGTCTGCGTATGTCTCTCTATCTTACTTGTCTTAATTTTTTAGCCCAGACTAGACACTAGTCCGGGGCTAAGACAGCTGTGCAGGTGGGCCTTAGTCTATCAATCATAAAATTATTAAATCAGTAATGCCTAAAATACACAGTAGGTAGGTAAACATCATCTGTGTATATTTTTATTGAATTCTGTTGATTTATTAATAATCTTTGGGCTTAGATAAAATTTTGAAAACAAAGCTATTCAAGATCCATTACAAAATCTAAAATTTAGCTTATTTATAACGACTAGAAATAATTAAAAATACTTACGCCTAAGTAGCTACGTAGTCGATGCGACTATATTTTTTTAATGACTTCTCACATTTGGACACGCATAATCCTTATGGTTTTGTAGCCAGGATCTTAAGCTACCCAACTATGAAAACCGCTTTGCAATTGGTACAATAGATTTTACGTTATACGGCAACAATTGTTTTTACGGTTGGATTGTGTCTCTCACTTTGGAATTAGTTAAAGACATGACGCGGGCAAAAAATGCGTCATCTTGGTCGGCTATAGCTCGTAAACTAGTAAGCCCTAGATACAAATAATAACTTTGTTAGTAAATTCGTATAATGTCCTAGTGCTCTAAATTATTTTGTTCTGTACTTTATGAGATTGTTCTGTACAACTTTATGAGGTTGTTCTGTACAACTTTATGAGGTTGTTCTGTACAACTTTGTTGTGTTAATAGCTTCTGAATAAAATTACTGTGACATACAGACGGACATGCCGAAAATATAAAAGTTCCTTGTTTGACTACGGAACAATAAAAAATATAAATAATTTATTTATTCCACCGATTGTTTTTTTTTTGCATTTAAAAACTACGTCGACCCAAAATAAATATAATAAACAAAGTTTTATCGAAGTTCACAATTATCCACATTCATTTAAATTAAACACACGTACTTAAGTTAAAAAGTTTTGAATATTATCAGTCATTATTTCACATTCACAAAAATAACAATTAGGACATAACTAACATTTTTGATTTCATACACTGATTCTGCTTTTATTTATAGCTATCCTAAACATTCATGCAAACCAGACTTGTGTGGGTTTGGAATGTGCCTAAGTCTAGCGGGCTTAACATTGTTAAAACAAGACAGTATTGAAAGAATAACTTAATCATAATTTTGGATTTATAACAGTACCTATTGTATTTTATAGAAATGTAAGAATGATTGATTCTGCCAAAAACCTTGGTAGTCGTTGTAGATGGCATCTACAATATTATTCACGTTTAAAAAATGATAAAATTAGACATACCAACTAAAAACCAAGTTATATTATCTTCTATATATCCTTATTCTATGCCCCAGCTCAGCATTACAGACTTTAAAGTACTGGACCAAAAAGGTAACCTTGAGGGACTCCAACAGTATCCACATACTCTTCTGAATTAAAATCATGAATTACTCTAGAGTGCATGTTATAACGCAAAGAACTTTAGCTTTATTACGTTCATTTACCAGCTATCTCTAAATGGGCAAGATTCTTAATAAACCCTACGGCCGACCTTGTTGATAGCCTTGATGAAGTCTATGCTGAGGGTATGTCATCTTCAGTATAATATCAACTAGTCATCTACTTCTAACTCCAGCTCGATATCGGCTAAGCTGATCCGTCGCAGCGTGTTGATAAGAATGTATCGTGAGAAAACAACATAGAGGTATCGGAACCACACCATCTGTGATCGGTGGCGCTTCATCGCGCGCACTATGCGACGGCTTTCAGTCCAGCGGAGGAAGTATCTGTAAATTAATATACTTATGTATAAATCCATAGCACCTATAATAATATTATAGGCTATCACGCCATAACTAAATAAGGAAGATTGTAAGTTGATATTCACAAATCAGCCCGAAGACATCCACTACTGATCACTTTCACCATAATAGGAGCCCCAATGCTGCCAGAAGTACCATAATGCTGATTGTCTCAGCACCCGCGGGTTTAGAACAGATGCATGGATTTATTATTCTGTACACAGGAGGTACACTTTTGATTCAATATATCAGTAGGACCAACCAAAATAGATCTCTCTCGCGGTCCTACTAATAGGTCAAATTCACGAAAACGGCGAATAAAAACCGCATTTCCAGTATAAGTTTTTCATTTCGTAGTCCATCGTGTAGAGTTTTAAGTGCCACTGAACCTCTGAGAAGACAAATTCCAGTAGTCTCGTCGTCACGGGAAAACTATAGCGGGGAGACGGCGAGTTTACCACGCACCGCAAGCTTTTTCCAGGGTGAGGCGATACGTTACAGAGCCGGGACGTTAGTGTTAGACCTTTAAGGTGGTAAACATGTTAAGCCTAGAATGGGGTTGCATCTCAAAAACCACCTGCAATAACCTTAAAAGAGGAAGGCGGCAGTTATTCTGCTTGGTAGCTGGCCAGGAGGACACTAGTGCCCGACCCAATGACCCTACTACCAAATGGACCCCGGGTTCGCGCTGAAAAGGAGTTTGTGTTTGTCCCTTGGAGTTGTTCACGAATATGTTTACCTAGGGAAGATTATGCAATTGGCTAAGATGAACTCGGAAAGTCGAAGGAGGAATCAGCTGAGATGGGCAGCATTTGGTAAAATACGTCAGGTTTTCTCATCGTCTATAGACGACGAACGACAAGAAGACCTGACGTAGTTTACCAAATGCTGCCATAAGTGCCTAATGACGAGTCTTCAACGCGTGCGTCCTACCGGTTATGACTTACGGAGCCGAACCGTGGACGCTCACAGTGAAGCTGGTTCACAAATTTAAAGTCGCGTTATGTTTAGAGTTTATCTAAAGGACAGAATCCGAAATGAGGTGATCCGCAAGAGAACCAGTGTGATCGACAGCTCAAAGAATTAGCAAGCTGAAGTGGCAATAACACATAAGTGTCACATAACTCGAATAACCGACAACGTTAGAGTAAACGAGTTCTGGAGTGGAGGCCGCGTTTAGGTAAACGTAGTGTAGGGCGCCCGTCGGCCATGACGACTTGCGATGGGCGGCTGGCAGCGACTGGATGAGGAGAGCCGAAGATCGCTGTGGCGTTCACAAGGAGAGGCCTACGTCCAGCAGTGGACGAATACGGGCTGATGATGATGCTGACTTTCAACACTTTCATGTAGACATACTCGTTTCACCATTAATGCTGCCTATCAATAAATAAACTAATATTTATTGCAGTTAGGTTGTTAGTATGAACTCACCTTTTGGAAGACAGTACAAAACTAAGGGGCAGATCCAAGAACCCGAAATATTTTCTTAATATATTTACAGAGTCTAATGTGTATACTGTGCAACCTGAAAATAAAATTTGGTAATAAATTTAATTATAGTAATATACAAAATCGATTAATACCATAATTGTGGTTGAGCAGTGGTTAACATTAAAGTCTTCTGGCATGTTTAATACCATAATTGTGGTTGAGCAGTGGTTAAAATTAAAGTCTTCTGGCATGTTTAATACCATAATTGTGGTTGAGCAGTGGTTACAATTAAAGTCTTCTGGCATGTTTAATACCATAATTGTGGTTGAGCAGTGGTTAAAATTAAAGTCTTCTGGCATGTTTAATACCATAATTGTGGTTGAGCAGTGGTTAAAATTAGTCTTCTGGCATGTTTAATACCATAATTGTGGTTGAGCAGTGGTTAAAATTAAAGTCTTCTGGCGTGTTTAAGACCAGGCTCTGCTTTTTAAGGGTTCTTTTTTTAATAAATTTTTTTTGCGTAAATATCCTGGGTCAACCACAAACCTGATAAATATGAAACTTAACATGTATGTTTTTGAGATCTTTATCTCTCTAAGACTAAGACAAAAACATGATTTACAAAATTTAATTTGATACATTTTCTTATCAAAAATTACGTTATTTTCGGTAATGTTTACATTTTTCTACTCAGCGGCTTGTACTATTATTTATTCTGTGTCAACGGGTTAAGTTTTATCTCTAAATAAATCTCACAGCAAGAAACTATAGTTTATTATCTAAGGCTAAGACAAAATTTACCTAACTAAATTATTAGCCTGCCAATAAAATAAATAACTTTTGAGACATACGTCATTTAGAACCGAGCTAAATTGTGTTCAAACAGCGCTCGCGATATTCAATCTTGTTACGCAGGCACTTCAGTGCTTATTGCGGGTAGCGGGTGGCAAAGTGCAGGGTAGGTGGCAGGGGAGTGGGGGGTGGGAAAATGTAACCTTGGAGCTTGGCCTTAATTAGGTATCTTTTATTAGGGTAGCATATTTTCTGAAACTTTATTTATTTTGAAATAATACGGTTTACATTAGAAAAGTATATTATGAGAATTGTGCCAACAAAAAGCACTTAACCCTTAATAAGGCAATGTACCATACAGGACCACAAAAATTTGTTTATTTTGAAATTTGTATGTTTCGTCATCATCATCAGTAACATTTTCCTAAGTTCAGGGCAAGGTACTTAGAGAGATCATATTTTTCAAGGTACCTACTTAGAGAGACCACATATTTTGACCAGTTTCTTAAAATATATAATAAAAAAATATGCCTCTATCCATACCATACCAATATATAAAAGTGAAATGATGTCTGTTTGTTTGTTTGGGGAGCTTTCACGAGATAACGGCTGGACATGAAATTTGGAATGGAGATGGCTTATAACCTGGAATAAAAAAGGGATACTTTTTATCCCGGAGAAATGAAAGTTTCCACGGGAAAACTGGAACAATGTTGATTACTTGCAGTAAAAAACGGTTGCCATAGAAACAAAAACACAAGTATTCAAAAAACATCAAGAGCTATACCTACTTTTTCATTGGTTTTTAATATCCTCATAGGATGTTTTTTTTTCGCGATAAACAGTAGTCCGCGCGGATGTAGTCGCGGGCGGGAAAGCTAGTATTGTATAAAAACAAAATCCTGAATTTCATAAACTTTATTCTATAAAACCCTAGCGGCTTGGATATGTGAGTAAACATATCAGATTTTAGGTTCATGTGGTCATTGATTGGAGCATGTTCTTAGAAAAGTTATTAAATAAAAAAATACCTGAACACAGTATGGAATGTAAACCTATATATGAATACCAATCTGGTTATTTAGTCACTGCAATTACAATATTACCAATAATTTTACATTTACTGTCAGGAAATTATTTAAATATTGTTTAGTGAGAGACCTCATTTTAGAGTCAAATCTACTATTTCAAGTTTCAACTCTATGAAATCATACTCTTTTTACCTGACTAGCGCGAAGCAAGGGAAGGGTAATGAGTTTAACAGTCTATGATGTATGTATGTCTGCATGTATGTAATGTATATACTCGTATGTGGGTATGTGGATGTTCCACTATAGCGTCGCCCATATTGGTCCGATTTTGACAAGCGAGGTGTCAATCGATTCGTCTTCTGGTATAGAGTGTCATAGGCATAAGCTATTTTACCCGATTATGGCGAAGCAAAGGAAGGGTTAGTTTTTTTTAACAAAAACTAACCCTTCCTTTGCTTCTAACAGAAAGCAAAACACTTGGTCTGAATTTCCCAAGGGACATATCAATCGATTAGTCTTCATCGCAAGAGTTCATAGGCTATTCTTTACCCGATCGTAGTCGGGTTTTAGTTTATGAACTTATGTCTTGTTCTCATCTAATAACCATGCTGAGTTCTAAGAGGGATCTACAATTTTCTACACCTTGAAATTATATATAATGATCTTTTCATTATTTTATTTCCCTCTAGCATAATATGTATTATGTTTTAATTCCCTCTAGCACACATATTATGTTTTAATTCTCTCTAGCTCATGTATTATGTTTCAATTCCCTCTAGCACACGTATTATGTTTTAATTCCCTCTAGCACAGGTATTATGTTTTAATTCCCTCTAGCATAATATGTATTATGTTTTAATTCCCTCTAGCACACATATTATGTTTTAATTCCCTCTAGCTCATGTATTATGTTTCAATTCCCTCTAGCACACGTATTATGTTTTAATTCCCTCTAGCACAGGTATTATGTTTTAATTCCCTCTAGCACACGTATTATGTTTTAATTCCCTCTAGCACATGTATTATGTTTTAATTCTCTCTAGCACATGTATTATGTTTTAATTCTCTCTAGCACACATATTATGTTTTAATTCCTTCTAGCACACGTATTATGTTTTAATTCCCTCTAGCATACGTATTATGGACTTTCATAGGATTTATAAGTTTAAAATTATAAGAAAACATATATTAATTTTATTAAATAAAATCAAGTTCAAAACTGATCATCATTACTCACGTTTAGGCATAATTTTCTCAACAAAAATATATGCCACTGCATAAAAAACTGCAGAGTGGTTGGCATGTGACGACACCCCTCCTCTGTCAAATGTGACCAGCGTATCTATTTCCAGCGCTTCAAGCTGTTGGTGAATTAGTTTAGCTACCACAGGCACAGGCCAGTGGGTTTTCGGATTGTCGGGTAACCTTGTATCTGTGATAAGACATATGTTATTGTCTTGGACTCCAAGCTCTTGACATGCACTCCATAGCTCTTTTCGTCTTATATGACCTTTGCCTTCAAAGTTTCCTGAAACAAAGATTGAGGCATTAGAAAAAGATTTGCTTTTACTAGGCAAGATAATTTATCAATGTGTTGGCTGGTAACATTACGGCATGCATCCATTCAGAAACAGGTTTGGTACTATTATTTATTCTGTGGTATGGTTCAAGATGTAATTAAAATGTCAAGGCTTCAAGTTTCAAGCTTCTAGATGGCTCAAAACCACCAAGGTGGAAAATTTGGTTCGCCAGCAAATAAATAACTTTCCTTTTTTTTTATAACCCATGATTTTTGGTGATATATCAGAAATTATTTGTTTCATCTGTACATCATACAATCCACTTCATAAGTAATTATTATTCAAATTTATTCAAAAATATTAATTCTTAGAAATAACTAGCTTAAAAACCATGCCTGTCCTGCCAAAACAGAACTTAATTATATACTGTTGGAATGTGCTTATCAAGGCCTTCAAATTGATACCCATATTGTAAAATACGAAGAAAAAATATTACCTTTGCATAGTTTTTTTTTTAATAGCCTATGTTACTCAAGGGATGTAAGGACTCTAACAATACGTCAAATCTGTTCAGGCATTTAAATGTTATGGTGGAATAAAAAACCTCACACACATACATGAATCCTAAAAACATTACACTCCTTTTTTTGGGCAGTCATGTAAAAAAACAAGAAAACCTCCCAAAAAAGTATATCAAGCTGCGCGCTGCAGATTCACCTGCGTGGATAATAATGATTATCAAAAATATCCTGTGTCCAGGGTATAAGTTATCTCCTTACAAAATAGCATCAAAATCTGTTGAGCCATTTCAGCGTGAAGAAGTAATAAACATACACTGATTCAAATACACACCCAGGCACACACACTAACTCCTGATACATTTCAATAAAAACTATTATTTTTTTACTATCTCCTGGTACATCTCAAAAAAAAGCAATCTGTGTTTTTTTTTTTTTTTTTTGTTATTAAACCTCATCCGTACAGTTATGAACACAACAAAAATGTTTTTATTCAAATCGGTTGAGCCTTTCTCAGGTTTTTGCGAGGCTAATGTACGGCAATTGATATATATGTATATATATATATATATATAGATTTAACACTTTCATGAATTATTAGCAGTCATATAAATAAATTAGACAAAATATTTTATCTGACAAAAGCATCATTTAAAAAAAAACATGAACATATCATCATTTTCGGAACGCTCTAATGTTACTAAAATCAAATACAAATATTTATTCATTAAAAAGAGTATGTTACATTTTTCTAAATCTACTACTGGTTCCTAATTCTATCTGAACAATGACAGAAACTACACTTTTTTTATTACTTACTAACAATCGTTTGACCGCGATCTCACCTGATGGAAAGCGATGATGCGGCCGAAGGTGTAGCACGCTTGCCTAGTAGATTCACTCTTGACTTGAACACACCTGGGTTATAATTTACCGGAAACACTGACGAGGGCAGAGCATTCCATTCCTTTGCAGTTCTTAAAATAAATGAAGAAGCGTAAACCTTTGTTCTTGTGCGAGGTATTTCAACCATAAATGGGTGGCACTTTACCGATCGTCTAGTCATACGGTGATGGGGGAATCAGATTGTGCAGTTCTTGTGCACACTCGCCATTGTGCAATCTGTAGAATACCGACAGGCTTGCAACCTAGCATCGATGGGCCAGACTTTGAAGCTTACTCTTTACTAGAGTGTCATCCTCAATGAGCCTTATCCAGTTGCTTGCCACGCGCGCATGCGCATGTATGCGCTCAGTACTGCGCAATGTTAGAAATAGCGCCACCCGATAATCATGTACTTAAAGCACGTCTCTCAACTGAATCCAAAGCCTGATACTTGGCAGAACCATCCTAGAGGTAGCAGCAGTACTCCATACAAGATCAAACCTGTGCTTGATAAAGATTCAAAAGCTGTCTCAGTGTAAAATACCATGTAACCTTAGACAAAATACCAAGTTTCTTTGCAGCTACCTTGGCTTTGGATTCAGGTTCGATGTGACACTACTTTCATTAATTGATCTATGAGCGTACAATAAAAATTTATACACTGCGATAGTTAAAGAGAGTTTTAATGTCTGGGGAATTTCATACTTAAAAATATTAAAATAAATTAGGGTAATTTATATGGGGAGTTTTGCTTCAAAACATTTTAGACATGTATTATTTTCAACACTTTTAATTGCTATTCTATTTTATACATGTATTGTTAATATGCCTTTATTATTTGTTTATTTAGAATTATTATGTAATTAATTTAAACATATATACATTCTCGATATGACAGTTTATAGCAACACTGCAGTTTATAAACAATATCCCTTAAAACTAATTAGTTCTGTTCTTACCCTGTTTAAATATATTTATACACAAGTGTAGTGACGATGCTTATTTTTGTAGTCATAACTTCTAAATATTTTCATCATAAAACTGAAATGGAAATTTTCCACCTTGGTGATTTTGAGCCAGATGTTGAAAAACATACCATTTGAAAGGCAGAGTAAGTGAACATCAGCACCCTGTTCACACAATCTGAAGATTGAGGGCCCAAAAAACATGCATTCGTCATCTGGGTGAGCCACTACTACCAACACTCTCTTCGCCCTGAGAGCACCGCGAGTCCGAGTCGGCAAACGTCGAGCATACCGACGGTAAACCACACAGCACACTACCAGGTAACCCACAACCCATACGCTAATATACAAAGCAAAATTTCTAATGTACACCAACGTTTCAGCCACGAATTTCACGTAAAAGTTAGAGAAACTCTCGAAATTGTATATCGACTCATTTAGCAACATTTCTGACTAGAATGCCGAAATAAGTTCAGCGGGATGATTGCCTTTGACGTTTCTCATGTAGACATTGTTTTAACAAAAATAGTAACGCAGCAGCTGAGCAGTTCAGCACTGAGCAGGCTGCTGTTGGGCAGCACAATTTGTGCTGCACAAAGAGTCCTTAGATTACACGGCCAGTATTACGCAACCAAATAATGTACAACCAATAATACGCGACCAATATTACGTGGATTGGCGTCGTAATATCTGGGTGTACATTATTTGGTTGCGTAATATTGGCCGTGTTATATCACCCCGTGCTGATTTTGTACAGGCGATAATACGCAGCCAGGATTACGAAGCCAAAATATGTACATGTAATAACAGGGTGTGCATTTTTGGCTGTGTAATGCCGTACACTTTTTGTACGGGCGATAATGTACAGCCAATATTACGTGTACATCACAGATTAAAATATAGAAATGACATGGTCAAAGCCTGGTTTGCACGTTCCAGTTTCTTATTACCACAGATTATGAATCGCAATTGCTCCGGCGCTGCGGGAAGTGCTGCCCCTCCGCCCTTGCGTAACAAAGCACAGGTACCAACGCTCGCCTCCGCAGCTTCGGCTTTTTGGTCGCCTTGGGCGACCAGCCTCCGCCGCTCCAGCTCACCCTGGTACCTGCACTTTGTCACAGCGGACGGGAGCTGCAGTCCCTCCGCCCTCCGGATTTTTAAAAACACTTTAGTGTAGGGCAGACAAGATCACGTGGAGTCGGGGTTGGCCGATTCGGTTCTGTGACAGATTTTTTCATCTTTACACTCGCCTACACAAACGAGGCATCAAGGAGTGATTCTAGTTTGTCTGTGGTTGGCTTCGTATTATTGGCCGTGTAATATTGGTCGTACAAAATCGGCCCGGGCTGATATTACGTATCCAGTTGTACACGTAATATTGGTCGCGTAATACTGGCCGTGCATTATCAACCCGGACCGATTTTGTACGGGCAATAATGCACGGCCAGTATTAGCCGTCCAAATATTACGAATCCATGTACACGTAATATCTGGCCGTGTAATATTGGCTGTACAATACTGGTCGTACATTATTTTGATCGTGTATTATCGTCTCCCCTGCACAAACGGCAGGCAGTCAGTCTACTTTTATTTTAAAAATTGACATTTCAAACTAATTCTGCGTTCGAGTCGAGATGATGAGATGGCATTAATGAATTTGCCGGATTGTAACCGATATAATCAATACTGCGTAATAGCAGTGCTGCAGTGCTATTACGCGATGTTGATCGTATCGGTTTCAATCAGTCAAATTCATTAGTGCGTTGCGATAGAGTCGAAAGGCCCCGTGGCCCAATTCCATAACTTGGCTACAATCGGATTATCACTTTTTTCATAGCAAATTCGACTCTATCGCAAGGCATTAGTGGTTGCGAGACTGAGAATTCGATTGAAGCCAAGTTATGGAATCGGGCTGCTGACCACAGAACTTGGCTTCAATCAGGTTGTCACTTTTTTCATAGCAATTTCGACTCTATCGCAAGACACTAATGAATTTGACGGCTTGAAACCGATATGATCAACATTGCGTAATGGCATTGCTGGTACCATAGCGCCATGACTGCTACCATAAAACATGGATGTATAATCAGAATGGATAGAGCTATAGCTCCGCCGGCCATGCATTCACCTTGTGTCCAGTTTTGACTTCCTAGGAGTCCACAACATTGCAGTCCGTGTACATATAAAGTGAAATTCTACTGAAATATTTTTGCTAACACTAGACATTTTAGCAAAATAGTTGTGTTGTGCTGTGTTTTGTCCATCAAGAACACCAAAGGTGGAGTAAAAGATCCTGAATTATCATATCACAGGTATGTTTTTACTGGCTATTGTTATATTAAATATCGAAGTTTTAAAGCAAAAATGTATTTCACATTAAGAATACACATTATTAACGACATAAAATAGACTCGTGGTGATAATTAAGTCAGGATTTAAAAGTTTCATAGAAATTACACCAGCGTAAAATTGACACGCTTCGATTATCGCTCGATCATCCGGAGTTAGTGAACGACTTTGGACGTCCACATATAACTGACAACTGTCAGTTTCATACTATTCCTCCCCTCCCCTACTACTTTTCGGATGACCCAGGCGAACGCCCGACGACGCCGTGAACGATTTCGAGTGATCGCGCGGATGATCCGTGCGTCTTCGAACGTAGTAAGTGAACGCGCTCTAGGTCTATACCAATGCTGTGGTTTAAATTGCACCAATGTGCGCTATGTGTACTATCAGCGCGCACAAAGTCGGATTAAAATGCGCATTTATTCTCCACGTCGAACACATGGCGTCAGGAGTGACGTCATTTTGGTGTGCACACAACGCTCACAAAAAAGAGGTAGAGCAGCGTATGCGGTAACGTCAAATTCAATTGACATATGTCATTCTGTGTTGATATATTGTTGGAACTCCCGCCAGACTGCCAGTACATATACTAATGATTATATTCTTTTAGCAGAAGCAAACGAATTAAACAGAACTAAGAGAGAAATAAGAAAACTAAAAACAAAACAAAACTACAGTAGGTAGAACAGCTGACTCAAATTGCATAAGCATGCAATCGTCGGTTTAATTTGTTAGCGTGCATATGCTGACCAACAATATAAACCGATCGTTAGCAGTGTTTGCAGTCTCAGCACTGTGAGTGCAATTTAAACCACAATGCAAGTGTTGTTTATACCATAAAACAACGATGTTGATTGACACTTATTTGACATTGACAGCTACTGACGGCCATTATTGCATTGTGCGTGCTTTCATGCTGTCAATTGCTGATATTGACACTGACATTTCTGACAGTATAATATGATAACATGGTGGTGTGTTGCAATAATAATTAGCAACGTTCAAAAGTGTTTTGCATTTTATACACACGTTACTAGTTAAATTATGTATCTACTTCGAATTTCGTTATATTTTTGCTGTTTTATGACATGGTGTACAGCAGTTAGCCCAGGCTCCCATACAAAAAATAACATCTCCTTTAACTATCATGTCATCTAATCATGCAAAACGAACAGTGATTGAAAACCTTTCGGAACGCAAATTTCGCCCACAAATATCAAAGGCGAACGCCAAATTATTTTAGAATATAGCATAGTCAAAGTCAAAGTATTTTATTGTAAATAGGCAAAAATAATAGCACTTTTACAAGTCAAAATTAACATAAAATATTATAAAAAGATCATCTTAGCATTTTTTATGTCAAGCAACCACACGAGGTTTCGAGTTGGCAACCCTGATGATGTTCAGAATAGAACTCTTTACACAACTCACGCATCTCAGCAAGGAGTCTTAATTACCATAGACTGCTGTATTAGAAGTGATGCTCACTTGTCTTGTGTTTTACGTGTCGATTGTCAATACTGAAAAAATATTCTATGATATTGGGAAATAATAAACCAATTCCTGTTTACTAACGTTTATATGGCTTTAATTTACCTCCATAAAGATCAACGGACTTAGGCTCTCTCTAAATATATAACATGTGGTAGCAGATCGATAAAAGTGGTGGTGACAAAAATAAAAAGTTTAAAAAATGACATCGCACTATCAAATAGAAAAGTTAACGAAGGAAAAATATGACAATATATTCAGCAAACAGGAACACCAGCAGCCTGAAAAAGAAAAAGGGGAGAAAAATGAATACATACCTTACGTAGATGTTGAAATAACACCAATAACTGTTCAGAACCCTGGAGTACCTGAAATAAGTACAGTTCCTGATAGTTTTCATTTTCAGGATCTTAATTTTCTCACTGGCCGTCAACAGGTTGACATCTCTGAAACGTCAGAAACCTCAAGTCAAAGCAGAAGAAGATCTCAAAGACAGCGAAAACCTCCTGTCTGGCAGAAAAACTACGTGCTTGATAAATCTTCTACATCAGTCGTCTTCCGATGAGTATCAGGAATTAACGAATTTCACTGGAAGATATATTAGATGAAATAACATACTTATGTGAAATTGAACATAAAAATGGATAAAAACAGAATGGCATGAAGCTATCAAAGAAGAAATAAGGGCACACATTAAAAATGGTACCTGGGAAATAAAACAAAAAGAAAACATGAAAACCATAATAGATTGCAAAATAAAAGCTAACTAAAGGAAAAAGCTAACAACATTAAGAAGGCTCGCCTCGTTGCACGAGGATTTACACAAAGACCTGGCATAGATTACAATGAAACTTGGGCACTGGTTGCGAAGCTGAGTTCCATAAGATTACTGCTAGCTACCGCCATCCAAGAAAAATTGAAACTATCAACTAGATGTCACAACTGCTTATCTGAATGGTGACCTAGATGAAAGAATAATAATGAAGAAGCCAGAGTATTTGGATGAGTACATCGTAGAAATTATGATAGATGAAAGCTCAAATAGAGATACAACTGTTTTCAATAAAGCAAAGAAAATGCTGGAAGACATAAAAATGAATAAAGGAGAGAAAATATGTCTACTAAAAAAGCTTTATACGGTCTAAAGCAATCCAGGCGACAATGGTACAAAAAGTTAGTCAATGAACTAAGGAAACTTGGCTTCATCCCGTCAACAGCTGATCCGTGCATTTATGTACTGGAGAAAGGTGGAGCTAAAGTTCTTCTCAGACTATATGTCGATGACATGCTGATGGCATACTCCTGTAAACAAATGTTTGAACAAGTCAACGAAAAAATAAAGAAAATTTTCGAGATGAAAGACATTGGTCCTGTGAAAGATTTTGACGATATAGAAATAAAGCAAAAAGAAGGCAAAATAGAACTAAAGTAGGAAAAGTATATCGAAAAATTACTTACCAAATTTGGAATGGAGGACTGTAAGCCAAGTGTTACGCCTATAGAGCCTCGCCTCCAATTGGAAAACAAGAGAAAAGTGATGAACCTGAACGATACCCTACCAGAACCTAATTGGATCTTTGATGTTTTTAGCCGTAGCTACGCGACCTGACATAAGTTTAGCCGTGACCAAAACAACGCAATTCAACAATTGTTTTGGAAGCGAACATTTCAAGGCTGCCAAAAGAATATTAAGATACCTAAAAGGAACAAGAATGATTGGATTGAGTTTGTAGAACACTGAAGGGAAAGAAAAAGTGGGATATGCAGATGCCGATTGGACAGAATGCACCATAGACAGGAAATCATATACTGGATACTGTTTTATACTGGCAAATGGTGTCATCAGTTGGGAATCCAGAAAGCAACGAGCAACTGCCATGTCTACTGCAGAAGCTGAATATATGCCACTATCAGATGCTGTCAAAGAATCTCTATACCTAAGGATCTTATTGAATGACATGACAGCACACAAACAAGAAAAGATAACAATTTATAATGACAACCAAGCAGCGTTGAAACTGTGTCATAATGCAGTTATAAGCAGCAAAACTAAACATTGATATTAGAATTCATTTTCTAAAAGAGCATATACAAAATGGAGCCATCATTGTGGAATATAAAGACACATCAAAGATGATTGCAGATGTGCTAACAAAAGGGTTAGCAGGACCTCGGCATCAAGAGCTGAGGAAATCTTTAGGATTGCATTAGCGATCGTTGGGAGGAGGAGTGATGTACAGAATAGAAAACTCTTTACACAACTCACGCATCTCAGCAAGGAGTCTTAATTATCATAGACTGCTGTATTAGAACTGATGCTCACTTGTCTTGTGTTTTACGTGTCGATTGTCAATACTGAAAAAATATTCTATGATATTGGGAAATAATAAACCAATTCCTGTTTACTAACGTTTATATGGCTTTAATTCATCTCCATAAAGATCAACGGACTTTAGGCTCTCTCTAAATATATATATTTAGAGAGAGCCTAAAGTCCGTTGAACACCTAAAAAAAGTCAGGTTTAAAGTCAGGTGTTACAACACCTGATCGCTTTCTGTCTGCCAGAAGATTCTTCCAATGCGGTCGATTTGTACGATTCGGTGCGGATAGGTGCGCGAGGCCATAAAAAACTTCGATTCCTTCGATGCGTGCGGCGCTTTCGCCTCCGGCAAATGCGCGTTCACCTTTGGGCCGTTCCTTTTGATGCTAAATGATCGAAAATAACAGTTAAAAACGATAAATATGTTTCGATCGGCGTTCCCTTTGGACTTGACAGTTAAATTTGACATCGGAAAAGCGACTTTATGTACTTCGTGTTAGGGCCGTTTTTCATTCGGTTTGAAAAGGATCTTAATGTCATAAATGGCAATCGAAACAGCCCAAAACGCCAAATCATCATCTCGAATGCAGGGCTACGTTCACTTACTACGCTCGAATCATCCGTGCGATTATCGCTCGATCATCCGGAGTTAGTGAACGACTTTGGACGTCCACATAGAACTGACAACTGTCAAGTGTCAGTTTAATACTATTCCTCCCCTACCTTACTATTTTTCGGATGATCCAGGTGAACGCCCGACGACAACGTGAACGATTTCGAGTGATCGCGCGGGTGATCCGTGCGTCCTCGAATGTTGTAAGTGAACGCGCCCCAGGGCTTAAAGTCACTATTCCGATGTCAAATTTAACTGTCATATTCAAGACACAAAGGGTGCATTCCGAGACGCGAAAAAATCGAAAAAACGATATTATCGCGCTAAAACGCGTACCGAGTCATCGTGAGCGCAACAACGATATCCCTTGTGATGTCACGGATTACGTCATTACATCCGCCATTTTGCGATTACACCGACCATGCCCCAAACCAATATCACCGTGAGCGCTACTGTCAAAGTGACAGACTGACGGTTGTTTACAAAGAAAACTGTTCTTTGAATTCAGTTGTGTGTGATTTTCGTACAGTTTTCCAAATATTATTACAGACAATTGACTAATTTTTAGAGAGACTACTTTGCCCACGAGTAATACTTTGTATTTTGAGCAAATTTTGAGGTTATGGTGTTGTGATCTTGTTAACACGCTCACGAGCGTTCCGAATCAACTGCAGCACTCAACTGCCGTGAGCGTGATATCTGAATCGGAACGCAAATTAGCACTGTGATCGCTCACAACGATATTATCGTGAATCGGAATGCAACCAAATACGGCCCATCCCTGCGTTCGAAATGATGAGATGGCGTTGTGGGCAGTTTCGAAATGTACATCTTTAACAAGCCGTTCGCTTTGAACGTTTTCAACAATTTTGTCTTTTTTGCAACTACTGATCCTTTCCAAACCGAATAAAAAATTACTATATGCATGACGGAATAAAGTTTTTTCATATGTCAACATGTCATCTATACATGCAAAACGAACTGTCATCGAAAATGGTTCAGAACGCTAATTTCGCCCTCAAATGTCCAAGGCGAACAGCAAATGATCTTATATAGCGTTTTTAAGTTATTTTCGCCATTTGCATCAAAACGAACGGTCCCATTATACCATAGCATGTGTCAATGTCAATTTGTCAGAATCTAGATTTTATTTTACGAGTTACGTCCCGAGTTCGATGCTCATTCATTGTTTTTCCTGAAAATACATAATTTTTGCATTGATACAAGTTATTACAAACCGCTGCGATGATTCAACCAGACTATCCATCGGCGCTGGGCTTGCTCTCTCATCTAAATTCGGACGAACTGAAAGAAATGCTCAACGATGACGCCAAATTCGACGAAACTGTTCTAAAAGATGTAAAGCAGGTAATTTCAGCACTTGCTACACACTTTACAAACGGTATTTGCAGGACAGTAGGGAGACATTTAATTGAATAATCAATTAAGTTGCAGATACTTACTGTTGTTATTGTTGCTTGTATCCTACAAACAATAGCTTACTCAGTGCATATGACTCATTGTATTTGGAATAATTTAAACCAATCATGATTGTTATGCCTCATATCTTAGATGAAATTTATCATCTCCCTATACAATAATTAATTTTAACATGTTTAAGGCACTATTTAAAGTGTAGGTCACTTTATATAATGCCACAATAATAAGTAGACCCTTATATTTCAAGAGTACAAATAATTCACCAGAGAACACACTACTATCTCTAAAACAACCTTTCATAAATGTAGATAGAAGAGAAGAAATGTTTTTGATTTTATGTTTCAGGTGAAAGATTGGGAGACAGAAAAAGAGATGATCATAGCCAGCAACAGGTCTCTTGCTGAGTTCAATTTGAGCAAAGAGCCTGAACTGGAAGAGCTGAAGTCAGATGTGCAACGGAGATCAGAGCTAGGAGAACAGCTGTGCACTCGTATACAGGAGCTGTTGGGGGAATACAGTGAGAGTTTACAAGACATCTATTTATATTAAGAGTTATGGTGTCACTGAAAATTTCAACATATCCTAATAAAATGACAATAAATGCTGTGATCAGCTTAAAAATTTACAAGACATAATTTCAAAAACTAAAACCCAATTATGGTCAGGTAAAAATAGCCTATGACACTTGCGATAAAGTCAAATTGATTTATACCTCGCTTGTCTATATTGGACCAAGTTTTTAGTTTGAACACATTACCCATCAGTTGTTTTGCTGTAATTGGGTAAAAAAATAGCCTATGACACTCTATTTCTGAAGATGAAGTGGGACTGGACACTGGACGTTTTAACATACTAGACATTTTAGGACACTAGACAATGTGAGCCTGAACACAAAAATAGCCTATGACACTCTATTTCTGAAGACAAATCAATTGATACCTTGCTTGTCAAAATCGGTCGAATACTATGGTGGATCATCCATATATATATATATATATATATATGGATGATCCACCACATGAGTTCACATGAGTTTAAGTCTATTATGTATATATATATATATATATATATATATTGGTGTATATATATATATATATACACATACATAGACTTAAACTCATTACCCTTCCCTTGTTTCGCCATGCTTGGGGAAATACAACATTTTTAACAAACATGCTAAAAACACATGCCAATCAAAGAAAAAAATGCAGTTTTTATATTTCAAACTATCTGTGACCGCGAGGTTATTACATTTAAAAGTAGCCCATAAGTGTTATTCCAGGACCAAAAAGACATTTCTTTAAAATTTGTTTAGCCGTCAAATACTGTTTATCAATTGCTCAACATCTAATCATTGGATACCAAGTACCCCAGATTTTATTTCAATCCATGTCATGTCTATCCAACAGTGAAAACCGCATCGCAATCGGTCCAGTCGTAATTACGTGATGCAAACAGACACAATTTTTAAAAATGTTGCGTTTTCTTTCAGTAGCTTATTTTAAGTACCTAACTGTTTTTTTATTATCTTTGTACAGACTTTTTCGTTTCTATACTTATCTTCTATACAGAAATAGAAGATGAGTAACTTTGACAAAGATTACCATTTTAGGGTTGAAGTTCTTACTAACTAGCATTAACTGGTAGCTAGTCACTGACTTACTAACTAGCATTAACTGGTAGCTAGTCACTGACTTACTAACTAGCATTAACTGGTAGCTAGTCACTGACTTACTAACTAGCATTAACTGGTAGCTAGTCACTGACTTACTAACTAGCATTAACTGGTAGCTAGTCACTGACTTACTAACTAGCATTAACTGGTAGCTAGTCACTGACTTACTAACTAGCATTAACTGGTAGCTAGTCACTGACTTACTAACTAGCATTAACTGGTAGCTAGTCACTGACTTACTAACTAGCATTAACTGGTAGCTAGTCACTGACTTACTAACTAGCATTAACTGGTAGCTAGTCACTGACTTACTAACTAGCATTAACTGGTAGCTAGTCACTGACTTACTAACTAGCATTAACTGGTAGCTAGTCACTGACTTACTAACTAGCATTAACTGGTAGCTAGTCACTGACTTTCACTTGCATGGTGAAGACTTGATGTGGAGGAGCTGTTGTTTTCTGCAACAAGACAGATACTCAGCTCATTTCTTACTAACTAGCATTAACTGGTAGCTAGTCACTGACTTTCACTTGCATGGTGAAGACTTGATGTGGAGGAGCTGTTGTTTTCTGCAACAAGACAGATAATCAGCTCATTTTGCATGATACATGAGGTGGCCACTAATTCAGCTATCCAATGTCCCTAAAGAGGCCAGCAACTCATGTTTTCAGGCAGAGGCTTCCCTCTAAGTCATTATTGCTCCTAGGAACTGTTCCCTTTGTTGTGTTGTGCTCCCAAAAGCAAGTGTGTGGCAGTTTCCTCTGTCCCCATGCATCCTTTGCATAAGGGGCTGCCTGTGACACCTTTGTATGTAGGTGTTTGTTAAAGGGGCAAGGACCAGTGACTATTCCTGAAGACAAGAACCAGCTTGAGTAGTGTTTCATTTGTATACCTTTGATTCTAAAGTGTCCGGGCAACCCTGGGCATCTCATCCTAAATGATTGCAGACCAATTAAACCAGGCCGTCTAAGAGCAGAATTGTTGTAAAATTAACACACAAAGAAGATTTTGTTAAACTTTTTGTACTAAAAATCTTATTTTACAATTTCAGAAACAAAGTCTGCGGGAATATCACCTGACACAACACACGTTTTACTTGAGACAGCTGCGGCAGAGGCAGAGGAACAATCTGAAAAGATTGCTCAAGACTTCACAACAGGAAACATAGGAGTAGATAAATTCCTTGAAGATTTTGAATCAATACGTAAGAAAATGCACTTACGTAAATTCAAGGCCGAGAAAATGACAGAACTTCTCCGATCTGGCAGCCATAGCTCGTACGGCAATGGACTTGGGCAGCCATATTTGCCGTACCCAAGTTACAGTAACCCTCAAGTTCCAAGTATGCCATATCCCACAGGTCCATTGAATATGCCAATGCCTAACATGTATGGAAACCATTTTTAAGTTACAAAATGTTGCCATAGTGTTTGTAGTAGAGGATCGAAATGATTTTATCAATATAAATGATTAATTATTTTATATTATTTTAGGCTGGGTTACATTATCAATTTAATGCTAATGCCTATTTAAAAATTATGTTAGAACAAAGAAGAAAAATAATGTAATACAATGCTGGAATTTTAACTAAAATGATACCTAAAAAAAGATAATTAAAACATTATTTTTTTCTATTTTTGGGCGCAGTTTATATAGCCTTGTTGTTAGCTGCACCAAGTACAAGGATAAGTTTCTTTATGTCATTATGTGAGTTCCCGCTACATACAGATATTATGAGTATGTAGGGGGAACTCACACACACTCACATAATGCCATAATCACAGAATAAATAATAGTACTAGATACAGAAGACTCACTCCCTTTGAAAACACGTAAATACCATCTGAAATATACCTATAATCGTAAAATCTATTCAGTGCTAGACAATTTGCATTACGCGCATTGGAGAACGGTGATATATATTAAACTGGCGCGCCGGCACTGCAAGCACGCAAGCTGACTACATTAACTTATACTTAAATGACTTCCCCGTAGTAAGACCTCTCTCCGCTCTAATCAGAATCTACAAAATCAGTTATTTTTAAACCAAAGATCTTTCACGTTACGAACCTTAATTACTTATTCTAAACACGGAAGTAATAGGCCAATTAGTAGGTATTTTGCCCTACAAAAGGTAGAGTACTACGGGGATGACATAGTCACTAAGTTACTAAAGTCCCAAAAAAAATAGATAAAAAGGTGGAGTAGAAAATGTGAAATACACATGAGTAAATAATAGTACAGCACCTAGATTTTAGGCGCTGTCGGTATTCAAGTGAGTCGGGCCTGCCTTAATATAAGGTATACAACCACCAAAATCTGGCTTCCGATTTGGCCATTAATATGAATTTTGTTTTAAGAAGATCCCACCATACTAAAAGATCTGGTCAAGCTAACCACTGTCAGAATATATTCGTCAGTTGTAGTCACATTGCAATTTGATCACAATTTTTTGAGATAAAATGAATCTCAATTATGTCAAAAATATATATATATATATATCTGATTTTGTAAGAAACCATAAAGGGGAAAATAATTTGTAATTTTTTGTCAATTAATTGTAGATTTAATTGAATATATATACTTATATTGATGGCAGTTTCAAAACTATCCGCTATTCTTTGGTGCTTCATAGATAAATTGAAAGAAAACGTGATAAAAATAGTAGAATAGTAGTCATCTATACACAACATTAGAATAATCATAAGAATTTAAAGCACAGAAAATTAACACATATTCTATGGTATTCTATAATGTTTTTGTAAATTTTGAAGTTTTTTTCTGCAAAATTCAAATCGGTGTTGGATCTATCAACAGCTATAAATAAAAGTGAAAGTGTTTTATTATATTATCTAGACTTTTGATCAAAAGAACAGAAGACAATTTCATGATGAAATCATTTAATACAATCTGGGCTGATTTTTCAATGCTCAGGGCACAGAATAAATAATAGCTCAGGGGCCCTAGACAAGTAGGTTTGCTATTCCTTCAATGCAATGGAATAGAATGAAAATGTACGGCACAGACAGTAGAGTTTTCGTTCGCTAATGTCAGTCCCGTACATTTTCGCTTTATTCCATTTGCATTGAAGGAATAGAAAGGCTTCTTGTCTAGGCCAGCAGATAAGCTAATCAAATAGTGTTTATTCGACTCAAATCATAGGACTGCATTTTTCAATCGTCAGATAGATTTTATTCAACAAACAACTCGCTTAACTGAAGAATAAATGTATCGACTCGATCAACGGCCAGATAACAGCTTATTCAACTGTTTATCTGACATTGAGATGTTGATGACACAAGCACAATAAACAAATTTCGTAAAATATTACTACAGTACCAAGGAAGTTGAATTACGCTTACTGGCCACAGTAAAAAAACAAAACATACCCTCGAAATTAATGACAAACAGAACAATGACATTTGATTGGTTAAAATTGTCCGGCTCTGTGTGTTTCCACAGATGAAACATTTACAAAAAAACATGTTGCAAACTCTGTTTTCTATCAATGTATACAACTTGTTTAAACAAAACTTGTTTGACATGGTCATACTTAAACACGTTTCACAACAAGTTTCGTTATCAACATGTTTCTATACAAATCTCGCAATGTATTGAAAAATTTGTTTTGAGATATGTTTACCGACCCAATTGGATAACACAAAAAACAAGTTTTATACAAGTTGCGAGACATAAATCAGCAACAGTGCGAACGTCAAACAACAAATTTCTAGAAAAACATTTACAATGAATAAGTTTTTAGTTAGTGCGAACGCAGCCAACTAGAAATCTTGAAACTTGTCAATGAATTTACACAGTTTTCTGCAGTGCGAATGCAAAGTCAACAAAACAAGTTGTGAGATCTGTTTCATAAGACAAGTTTCGAAACTTGTACGTGTTTTTGATGAAAACACATAGTTACATTAGTTTTATCAACATATTTGAACGAAATTCCTCTCTGAAATTAGTAACAGTTAGTACAGTAGTAGTAGTAGTTATCTGAATTAGTAACACCTGATTAGTTTTATTCAGCCAGATAGCTATGCATGGAATGAATGACAATAGAAAAATAGGTAACTAAATATCAGACTGATAAACAGTCTAATAAATTTATTTGTCGAACAGTTATTATCCCATTTATCTGAGCATTGAAAAATCTGCCCCGATTAATTAATGTGTACCTATATTTTATCTGATTGTTATTGTATATTACTTAAATGATACTGGGCCCGCAGCAAAAATAACTAACATATTGAGACATCCCAAAAACCTTGTAGTTAAAAAATATATGTAAAATTCAAACAATTTGTAATTTACTTTATTTATTCACAATTTGTCTATCTAAAACAATGAGGTATATTATGTACAGTATATACAATGTGAAAATAAAATATAGAGACTTACTTCAAGACTTTTCTTCATATGTTTATAACATAGAAAAACAATAATTTAGCTAATTTTATAATATGTTATCTTGGAGCATAGATAAATTATAATTTGCCTTTGCTTGGAGTAACCAAATTCTAGAAAATTATGAACAAGCATCAAAAAAATCCACCACGTGATGTCAATGGATCTGCATAATTATTGATTGTCTGTCCTCATACTAACTAGTAATTTGTTTGCAATTGTTCAAATAGCAGCCATTTTAATGAACATTATGTTTTTAGAGTTATGGCAACTCTTAATTTGATTTCTATGTGTTAACCCTAATTTTTTAAATTATGCTTTACTAATATGAATATTACTATTGATTGCTGCCCGTTTCGTCACTGTCCTGTCTATAACTATTCACTTTATCATAATCGCTTGTGCCATTTACAGCAAAAAAGAAGAATAGGCCTCCAAGCCCAAACATCATATATAAGAATACATCCTGGCGATTGCTTTTGTAAAGTTCTTCATCATTCTGATACTTTTTTCTTAGGAATTCCTTATTGTGTTGAGTCTTTTTTAGTAAATCTCCATAGTGATTCTTTGACCTGCAAGGATAATTGACTTTAGTAATCTGTACTTATAATAAAGCAGTAAGTACCAATAAAACTGTACAATGAAGATAATAAAAAATGAAAAGGTCTAGGGTACTCAAAATAGGCTACTGAACAAGAAGATAACATTTTTAAAATTGTGTCTGTCTGTTTATCTGTATGTTTGTTCGCGCATCACGTTAAAATTACTGCATCGATTGCGATGTGGTTTTCACAGTTGGATAGATTCGGGGTTGACTTAAAAAATGGTTAGGTTAGTACGAGTAATAAATAAAAATATTTTTGACGGCTGAAGAAATTTTGATCAAATACTGGCTTATTGGTATTTTAGGTCCTGGAATACAACATACAATACAAGTACTTTTAACCTCAATCTCTAACATTGTTACAGCACTATGATTATAATTATGCACTTCGGCATCTTCGTATTTCCAAAGAAAGTCTAAGTCTTATTTCAATGGCTTATTATCATGTACAGTGGCCTGATATTTAAATAATACAATTCAGAAACATGAAAAATGCCGAGATGCATCACATCTGTATTAATGCTACATATCAATTAGCAACTGCAGCATTGCAAAATAAAATAGTGACTGATTCTGCTAAGTTACAAAGCCAGCAACAGCATTACATTAGTATTATTGCCTTTTTGCATTTGTATCACCACAAGAGTAACATTATGGTGTAGTGCCACTACCACCCTTACATGTCTACCTCAAAGAGAATACATAGACTTATCTACACTAATATTATAAAGAGGGAAGATTTGATTGTTTGTATGTTTGTTTGTTTGTAATGGATAAACTCAAAAAATACTTAACTTATTTTAAAAATTGTTTTACCTTTAGAAAGCTACATTAGGACTATGATATACTCATAGTTAAATATTTAAACGGGAACTTGATCGAAACGTTGAGGTAAATAAATATTAAGTTTTCAGCGCGATTAAGTCCCGTTTAAATATTTAACTATGTGTTCGAATCGCGAAAGTTTAAAAGTTATGATATACTCATAGCAAACGGCCCGTGCCTGCTCCCGGACGCTCGACCATAGCAAAGATAATCGAAAGGAAAGATAGCTAACGTCATACATTAGTACAAAGCTCATGTAAAACTTATTATCATCGCCGGTACATAGTAGTTTGCCTTAACATATTAGATGGCGTTACTATACTAGCTGAAGTGTGATACACCTAGTGCCATCTATCGAACAATTGGAAACTAAAACTTCGTTGTAAGTGTGTGTAAAGGTATTTATAACGTGACATATGAGTGGGTGTGATGGAGCGTAAGTTGACTAGCGAGTGAATCAAAATATCACTGTTTTTATCCAATGATGCCACGGCTCAGTGATTAGGACATCTACCCTAGGTTCGATTCTGTTATCATTTTTTGGGTTTTTTAGAATATTCTAGATGACTAGAATTTACCTAAGTAAAATTGATAAATTAAGGTGAAGGGTAAGGAGAAAACACAAAAAAGAGGCGTTTTTCGTGCCATTTCCTAGCGAAAATATAGCATGTGGAGCTTTGAAATTAAGATATCGTATTACACAATCTTGAAGTTATGTCTGTAGATTTCAGATACTTGCTATTAGTTATAGTTAACAGTCAGAAATATTATGAAGTACCAAGATCTTAAAATCTTAGAATAGAAGTCATGTTTTATCGGTGTGTCAAATTCGTTAAGTACCAAACTCTATTCTTATAGTACGTAAACTCGGCCTAGTTACGAGTATTCTTATAGTTCGTAAGTTTTGTCTGTAGGTCCTATTTTTTCAAATATTTAATTAAACATGAGGATTTTACCGTAAACACTATTTGCGCCTATTTCCAAAGCTTGAACTTTAATAAACTGTAGGTAGGTACTATAACTTCCTAGGTATTTATGAAGCGTTCCAAAACAGGTACTTAATAGGTAGGTAGGTCGGCGTTATTAGGGACCATCTTTCATTGAGTGAGGTTGATAGGCATTCTTTTATCTCTAATAAATATGGAAGTGACTTTGTCTATTTGTATGTTTGATACTAAACTACTGTATGTACATAAAACGCTTGACGCCTATGACACAAAGAATGACAAACGCGCGAAAATCTTAACACTCAAATGGGCGCCATCTTCCGTTTTTTTTTGTATAACTGCATGCTCTTTCAGCTAAATCGTGATATTGGTTCAATAAATCAACTGTTAAAAATACCTGTATGCCTAAATGCAAATTTCGTTACTAATGATATGAAATTTTTGTATTTTATCCTCAAAATAAAAAAATATGATAAACCAGAACAGTAAAATGCGATATTTCGTCGATTTCAGGTAATAGTTCTAGCGAGCCAAGTATCGCCATCTAGCAACATTTTTTAAAACTACTGTGAGAAGAGTAAGGAGATAGCTATCTTTCCTTTCGATTATCTTTGCCCATAGTAACTACTTAGTAATCTGTGTCTAGGCGCCATACATTTTAATCAGGCCGCGCGCCCGTGGCTCTTTGTATATCAAGTCCCTTATCAGCAAGTTACATGGCCGGTATTTTATTTTCCAAAAAATTAGAGATCCCTACGTAAATTGCTATAATGTAACCCAAGGTATCAAAAATACAGAATGGAGTGATATGTTGCCATGAAAACGAAATAATAACATGTCTATCAAGTACGTGAAAAATAATGCAGTTGTCTATGGTCAAAAAAAGCCACAATCATTGCTGCCAAAGATTTAGAATTACAAATTCAAAATAATACTTTAATCAGACAACAAAAATCCATGTGTTAGTAGAATCAAATCTTAAAAGTTAGTGTTAGTAATAATTTGCACAAGATCAATAAAATTTAAATACGGTAAGCCAACAGTGCAGACGACAATTAACTAATAATAATTACGCGAGATTCAACGGTTTTAAAATATGCTAAAAGTGAGAATAAGGCTGCCGTGTGAGCTCTACCCGTGTGAAGCCGGGGTGAGTAACTAGTAAAATGTAAAGAAGTAAATTACCACTCATCAAAATTGTATATTGGTCTTTTGCCATCCATAGTGGGTGTCACATCTCGGTTTTGTCGTGACTTGTAGAATCTGAGAGAAGGATCCTCAGGCTCGGGTTCAGGCCGATAGTGGTAGTCCATATGGGAGGTATTATCCAGGCCCACTATTAAACCTGAAATTATTTTTTATATATTACGTTAAATTTGGGAAAGGAAATTTCAACTAGGAAGCTTGTGGCAAACCTGTATTTAATGTAGGTTCAGATCTAGCATGCTCAAATGAATTATGTCAAAAATTTATTTTTAGTTGTATATTATGTTAATTGCTTTTGCAACCCACCCCACCCTTTGACTTTGTCCGGGCGGACTATAGTTTATCACAATAAAAAGTGTCATATATCCATCCCCTGGGTTCGAACTATCGCTATACCAAATTTCATCAAGATCGGTTGAGCCATTTAGTTGTGTAAAGGTAACAAACAGACAGTGGCAGAGTTACTTTTGCCTACAAAATACTTATATGGATGATATAGTAACATTTACAACAAAAATGAATTCTCAAGAATGAAAAGCCCCCTACTTCATCAGTCTGGTAAATTGTTAGTGGTGGTCATAAAATTATGCAGTTAACACTAGCATTATTTATCTATGACACTAGCAACCACATTGAATGGGATGAGTTATATAATTGTTATATATTTCATAATTTAGGTTTTCAGGTTTAGAGAGTTTTTACCTTTGTCATACAATTTTTTCAAATTATAATTTCCAAGCACCTCATAAGCTTCTGTGATGGCTCTGAATTTCTTGGCCGACTCTTCATCCTGAAAGGTTTGTTTATTAATTAGTTTGTGGTATTTATTAGAATGTTGCCTACCACATCTGGCTGGAGATGGAAAATTCATAAATTAAGATCTTGTTACGGTAGGAAAATTTACATAACCATCAAGGTCGTCGCCAAAAGGTTATGTTTACTTTGATTTTAGCATAACAATAACATTTGTATATTGAATAAAATTTAAAATAAGATTAGGAGAAGACTCCTACTAACGTCAGATTTGTCAGGATGGTACACTTTTGATAGATTGTAGTATGCAGATTTGATATCATTTTGTGTTGCCTTTGGAGTAATGCCCAGGACATCGTAGTGACTCGCACAGATTCGAGGGCATGCGCTGAAGGTACGTAAAGCCACACATATTACCCTCGATTTACTTTGACTGAGCATCTGAAAATTGAAACGTTCTGGGTGCATCGTTCCACACAAAATTATGTACAAGATATGCTGCACTCACAATTAAAACTATTGCTTTGTAAATGTAGGTAAACCGAAATAAAAGGAGTATATAATATCTAATATAAGATTTCGGAATAATTTTGTGACATTTTATTTTACTGATTTGCGAAAATGCAAAAAATATATCAAATAATTCAATTTCCAAACACTAGTAGACAATGACATTTTGACCAGTGCTGCCAGACCCGATCGGAACTCTTGCCCACACAGGTTGTTAAAATTGCCCTTCCCACACTAAATCGCCCAAAAACGTTAAAACACTAACGACTGGTAGGGGAATCTGTTGTACCTTGACAACCTTTGTGCCTAAAACAATCTTATTTTTTTCGAAACTCCCGCCCTTAAATTAAATTTTGTTTATGGCATTAGCATCCTCTATCAACTCCAACGTGAAGTTATTTGTGAACCGGAACCGCGACGCGAACGATGTGACACGAACTATTGGCGCTGTACAAGTACTACGAGTGGAGCAAAAAAAGTAAAATTGGATTTCTTTCTGAAAAAGTGCGTTTTTTTTATTTTACTTGATGTCATTTTACTCACTATATTGCATACTTATGGGAAACCTTTTATATGCTATTTGAACTCAGTTATAACCGAAAATGTTTTATACTTGTCTTTTTAAGATTTAAGTCACATAACGTACATATAACATGTTTCATTTCACTATCTGCTAAGGTATTATCGATGTTTGTTTATTTTACTAGAGAAATAAAATTTTGTTTGTTCATTTATTTAACCTAACGTTATTGCCCATATTTTACCGGTTCCAAGACACATCCGCCCTTTTGCCCTTCTCTCAAAAAATCCCTAAAATTGCCCATGGTGTGGGCAATTCTCCACCGTCTGGCAACACTGATTTTGACGTATATTCTACTCTACGTCTTTGTCACTTTTTCTTTGACAATGACAAATAACAGTTTTTTTTTTATTATTGGCTCCGCAAGAGTAGTGTATTAGCCAGTGTCAAGTATAGAGATCTTCGCAGGTTCGCAAATCTGGTGTGAAAGGATACACACGCGTAGGCAGTTTGGTCTTTATTTTTTAGTGAAATAAACTCAGTTCCATCTTTCTTTTATCTCCCTGAGATACATTATATCTTATTCTTGGTGGTGGTAAGTGTGTTGTGTATTGTTCGACGGGAAATGGATCCCATTTCCCCCGAACCCGACCCACCTGATCCGCCGGACATCACAATGGCGTCGCCGGCACCATCAACTAATGCCGCCAAAAAGCGCCATATGGAGGATCAAGTAGGTCCCAATATTACTAAAAAAACAATTGTCGACAAAGAAACAGCATCGGCTTCGATCCAGACTGTTTATACTCATCCATCCATGTCTATACTTGGCATCAGAGCGTATGAGGAAACTGATTCTGGCCCGTACATTGTTCATGTCTCTCGAGTTGACCCTGACCCAACCTCAGGGACGTCCATCAGACCTATCAAATTTTAAATAAAATTGAATATATATGTCAAGATGGTGTTAAAAAAGTTGGGAGGAATAAAATATCAATACAATTCAAGTCTGTATTTGGAGCTAACAAATTCTTAAATAACCCAATGCTCAAGTTACACAAATACGAAGCCTCGATCCTGACATATAATGTTACAAGGATGGGACTAGTCCGCGGAGTTCCTGTTGACTGGTCCATGGATGAATTTGTTGAGTCATGCACCGTGCATGCATGGACCGTGTACTCAAATTTTAAAAGCTAGACGGCTGAATAGGAAAGTTAAAGATAACGGTAACGTTAAATGGGAACCCACTCAGACCGTTTTCCTGACCCTCAGAGGCCAGGACCTCCCCCAACGTGTGTACTCATATTATTCATCTCTGTTAGTCGAAACTTACGCATATCCCACAATTCAATGCATGGGTTGCTGCCGATTTGGCCACATAAAAGCGCAATGCTGTTCCCCCCTAGGTGTTATAGATGTGCTCAACCTCATAATGGGGACGAGTGCAATGTTCAAGAGAGTGAATCCTCCTGCCTTTTCTGTCCAGCCCGCCATTTTTCTACCAACAGATCCTGCCCAGAATAGGAAAGACAAAAGACAATAAAAACAATTATGTCCCGGGATGTATCTTCCTACCAGGATGCTTCAAACCAAGTCCCCAAGACAGGTAGGGCTTTTAACGAAGTTGTGAAAGAAGTCCAAACTAGCACACATCCTCATCAGAATACCTTCATTTTGAACCAACCGTCTACTTCAACTCAATCATATGCAAGGAAAACATAATCCAACAACTAACAATCTGCACCCGAGGGCTCCACTTGGTAAAACATATGACAAAACTGCTCACCAAGCCATTGTGGCCAACGTCCCAACCTCTTTACCTAATGGGTACGCCCTCAAATGTCACAACCCCCTTCTGCTCTTCCCCGGGAAGAATCACAATACCAACTATTAGTTCAGCTCTTAACTATAATAATTAATATAATTTCGCAAAACTCCATTAATTTACCGTCCAACGTTGCCCAAAGGATTGCCAAACTCACGTCGTTATCCAACCACTATGGATCAGTCCAAAATTCTTCAATGGAGCGCTCAAAGTCTCCGTCCTAAGACTCATGAGCTATATTATCTTATTAACAAATATTCCCCCATGCTGGTGGCCATCTCGGAGACTTGGATGGTTCCCGGATCTTGGTATCGAGTTTCGGGTTACTCCTGTCTTAGGGATGACCGCCAGGATGGGTTATGCAGGATGTGCCATACTTGTCAAGCGTTGTTTGACCTTTTCTGAGGTATCCCTGCCTGCTCACAGCTCAGAAATCAATGCTGTTGCTGTTCGAGTTCTTAATAATACTTTTTATCAATGTATATTCCTCATCCCCACTCTTATTTAATTCCTGATATCCTTCTTATAATATCCTCCATCCCTTCTCCTGTAATAGTTATGGGTGACTTCAATGGTCATCACACTTCATGGGGTTCCGCTGACTGTGATGTGTTTGGATATTTGTTGCTGGAAATGTTTGATGAGGCAAACTTATGTGTCATTAATAATGGGTCTCCTACTCGTAGAGTTCGACCAACACAAAACCCTAAAAGTGCAGTTGACCTCACCGTTTCTTCTCCATCCCTTTCTTCTACTATTTCTTGGGAAGTTCTCCCTCTTTCCTATGGGAGTGATCACTGTCCCATCTTAATAAATCTCCCTCAGAGATCTCCATCACAATGTTCTCCTAGTTCTCTCTTTAAACACAGAGTCTCTGGAGCTGATTGGGAATCGTTCTCTTCCAGTCTGGACTGTAAAATAGACTTAATCCCTAGTCCTTCTATTGATCCTCTTTCCTGTTATGCAACATTTATAGATGCCATTATTACATCTGCAAAAAAAATATTCCTTTAAAAAACCTAGGTGTAACAGATCCTCTCCCGCGTGGTGGGATCATGAATGCTCATAAATTGTTCGGGCTCACAATATAGCTGAACTCTCATATAATTCTACTATGACACTAAACAACTTTTTAGAATACCAACGATCAGCAGCTTAATGTAGAAAAGTTCTTTCATCTAAAAAAAAGCTTGGATGGTTAAATTCTGTGAAAGCCTTTCTCCTACCACTCCTCCTTCTTTGGTCTGGAAGCAAATTCGCAGGTTCAGAGGTTACTATAACACAGATAATATAACATCCAATGACGCCTCTTCCTGGTTGGAAGCTTTCGCAAATAAGCTTGCTCCTCCATTTGTCCACCTTTCCCTTTCCTTTAATATTACGAACTGTTATGAGACGCTTAGGTAGAGTCTTTTAAAAAAAAAGGAATTAAGAATAAAATAAAATAATAATTGATTTTCGAGACAACCGTCTGATTTGGATAGTGGATGAAGACTAAAGGGATGGATGTGTAACTGTGACTCTATCTGTAACTCTATGGCAAAAGAAATGATGACTTGGCAATAAAGGGTTCATAAGTTATCTATAACATCTCCCTGGGGTAGACTAAACTTCGGGGTTAAAATTTCGAAGTTTAGGAAAACAACTAAGGAAATTATATATTTCTTCTAATACTGGGAGCCGGAATATCTTCCGGGTTCTGGTGAGGTTTGATGATCTTAAGAGGGATGATAGGATCGGGATTTGGTGTTTGTTCTATAGTTGAGTTTACTGGGACCGATCGGGAAAACTTAGGAAAGCGATAAGGAAGACGGTTGTGCGATTTAATATAGAAAAACAGTTTAGCGATACAAAATAAAATAATAGTACAAGTAATTAAAATTAATAAAATCGAGTAATGAGTCTCGTATTTAAGGATTTGATGCTTATTTATAATTTTATCGGTTTCTGCCGATATAGATTTTAATTTAGATTTTATTTCCGGGGTGAAAATATGCAGATCGACGTTTTGTAATTTCATACGAGGTTCATTACTTAATTCTTTTTCAAACTTATTTAAACTACAACAGGAATCATTTATTATATTAAAATCAGAATGGGTTAAAGTGACATTGATTATTAAATTATTAAATTTAGGTATTAATTTGGTGCTTTGACAGTATGCTACACAATTATTTGGGATGTTTACAATTCCCGTTCCAATAATATTTAATTCTAAACTTTTCTGATTGGGACATTCTATGTATTATTTATTGCTCTGAGATTGTACATAAATCCAGTTATTATTACAAAGCGGTTTCCATAAATCTAAATGTCCGTAAATGAAATCGGTTTGGCACTGCACTGGTAGGGCACTTATGACGTTTGATAGTAGTTCACTTTCGCAACTGGGGTTCGCTTTAGTGGGGAACACGGTCATGACGTCACAGATGAACTCGCGAGAGCTTATCACTCTGCATTCTTTCAGTGATTCGAGGTTACAATATTCTGATTTATCCTCGGTCATTGCGATGTATTTACTGCTAGGGACTATAAAACTAAATGAGTTCGGTTTTACACTGCTATGTGGAGTTGGTAGTGCTATATTATGGTACAAGCTGTAATCCTTAGGTGATACTAAAGGTATTCTTAATATAAAAACAATCCTGTTGTTTAAACTATAACAAATTACATTCGAAACATTCATTAAAATATGAATATGACTTAACTCTAAAGACACGGGTAATTTAAGATCTGCAGGTAGGTATCTGTAATTATCAACAAGCTCTTGGTATAGCTGCGTGGGAGGTAACACGGCTGGGTGAAGTATGTTTTGAAAACTAAACATGATAGCATTTGTTATGTCCTCTAGTTGAAATGATAAGGTGAGGACAGAGGCTTCTAAACTGTTTAAAATTGAATTTATATTTGCCTTTATTTTTAAATCGTTAGAAATTGCTGACATGTTTTTTAATTTTATAGAGAGATTGTCGATACTTTCACTAAGTCTGGCTTCATTAATTTTTATTTTACTTAAAGTTTCATTAAATTTAGACAAAGTAAAAGTTGTAACCAAAATATTTTGTTTAATTAATGAACCCAGTCTTTTCTCATCACTTTGTACAGTTTGAATAGCATTGTCATATTTAATAGCGTCATCCTCGTCTAGGGTCCCAAAGATAGTTTTGGATAGGGTGCCTATACCACCTATCCATGCTCCACGTTTGAACCTATTATTACTTGTAAGGTGAGCAATAGAGGAATACTCGGTAACAATATCACTATATCTAACTGTTAGCGGCTCTAATACGTTATGACATTCTAACTTGCTTGCAAGTTCAATTTCAATTTGATTGCATAAGAAGCGTGTTGTGCCTAATACCGAGTTAATATTTTGAATATGAGGTTCGATGTAAGAAATGTCTAACGGAGTTACTATATCTAGGTATCCAGTGTTAATTTTGAGTTCACCAATTGGATCAAAGTATATGCCGGAGCTCGAGTTGATTGGTTGAACATACTCATGGTGACCTTGGACCAGTACGCTGTAATGAAAAGAAACACTGAAGTTACTAACTACTAACCCTAACTAATTATCCTAATAAACAATATGTTTTAAGTGCGTGGAACTTCGTGGACATCCACGTGTTTAACTTCGTCATAGTGATGTTTTACATGGTGTCTATTTATTAGTAAAGATAATGTACGATTGCCATGAATTTTTACGACTTTGTATGGGCCTTTCCATAGAGGAGATAAGGCTTTGCGCATTCTGAGATGGTTTTTTAGTAAAAAGTAATTGCCTACTTTGTACTCGACAGGGCGAGTATGTGAGTCATAATAGGTTTTAGAATTTTCTTTAGATTTATGAATATATTCTAAGGCTTTATCACGTGCGTGTTTCATACGGTGTTGTAGAAGTTTTACATACTCAGGATAGGTAGTATTAGAGTTATCATTATATACTGAGTCTGGGATATGGGGCTTATGCCCAAATAATAACTCTGGTGTATAGTGTGTGGTTGAATGTACAGCAGTATTGTATGCCAACATGGAGGTATACACATACTGGGGCCAATTATCTTGATTTTCATTAGCATATGATTTAAGGTATTCTTTAAGAGTGGAATGTGATCTTTCTAAAGCACCTTGCGTTTGTGGGTGGTAGGGTGATGAAAATAATTGCTTAATTTTTAAGAACCCGCACGTTTTTTTAAAGAGTTCTGCTGTGAAATTGGTGCCTTGATTGGTGAGTATATGTTTTGGGATACCAAAGAGTGATATAAAGTGAAGGAGACAGTCGCTTGCTTCTGCTGCTGTGTTACTGCGAAGAGGATAAGCTAATGAGAATTTTGTAAAGTCGTCTTGCATTGTCAGAATATACTTAAGTTTGGCCGTGCCAGATTCAGGCAGAGGACCTACGATATCAAGGGCTAGCCTTTCGAATGGAGACGTAGAAGTTAGATGTTATTACCATCGGTGCTCTATTTATTTTACGCAACGCTTTGTTAGTTTGGCATGATGGACATTATTTAACGTAATTCTCGATATCGCATGTTTTTCCAGGAAAATCTTTCCTTGATGCGGTTTAGCATTCTTGTGGATCCTAAATGTCCTGCAATAGGGATGTCATGGTTTTCCTTTAGGATCTTAGGGATTTCGCTAAGCGAAGGATATATAATATTATTGTGGTAGATATGAATTTTAATATTGGTGCCATCGAATAAATATGCCAACATATTATAGATTTTTGCAAAGGAGTGTTTATCAAAAGGATTTCTAAAATCAGAAATCCTAATCTCATTTACTGTGGGATATGACATGATTATTTCATCGCGAATAGATTTCAGGCATTTAAATATGTCTGGATACGAGTGTTCGTCAAAATGGTGAACTTTCGTGAATAACAAAAGGTAAGTTTTATTTTCGATAGTAAGAGGCAAATAGTTATGTAAGGCTCTTTCTTTTTTCAGGAATTC
Organism: Alsophila aescularia; assembly: GCA_946251855.1. Lineage (NCBI taxonomy): Eukaryota > Metazoa > Arthropoda > Insecta > Lepidoptera > Geometridae > Alsophila > Alsophila aescularia. The sequence continues at coordinate 14,198,537 of OX276385.1, forward strand.
ATCGCGCTCGTTGTTTGGACAATTGTTGAGTACTTCTGGAACATATGGCATGGATTCATCCATGTCTATTGAGGTAGGAATTATTATCAATTTTTGTGCTCCTTTCAGCAAGTCTTCATTATGTTCTGTAATGTCAGTATTATATGATTTTGTAGGTGATTTTAAGAATTTATTATAGGTTTCGTCAGATAAAGGTATGTTCTCAAGTACTGGAGGAGTGTCTGGATTACGGGTTGAGGATGTGGACGCAGGTACGTTGTCAGGATTTTGCCAACTAGTTGAAGGTTGAGGATCTGATTCTATTTCAAGACGTGCTTCAGTCAACACAGAAAGTGGATCAAATTGGGATGGTTCCATGAGGGTAGGAGGTTCTACGGCAGTAGGAGGTTCTACGGGAGTAGGAGGATCCAGAGGACTGAAATCAAGTTTCTATCTTCCACTGGGCTTATCAGTTCGTCCAGTCTTATTAGTTCGTCAAGGGTGTCTTGACCAATTTCCTGAGGTGTTGATTCCGATGAATGTTCAGTACTAGGATTAGTATCGTCAAGTGGATTTGGGTTTAAATTATTTCGATTCTCAGGAAGAACAGGGTTCACAGGATATCTGGAAAGAGCATCACCGGCGGAGTTCAGTTTGCCATTTCGATATACTATTTCGTATTCATATTCTTCTAGCTTTAAACGCCAACGTTGAAGTTTGCTGCTGGGATCTTTATGGTTGAAAAGCCATTTTAATGGTCTATGGTCCGTTACAATTTGAAATTTATTCCCATATAGGTAGGGACGGAAAGTTTTACATCCGAATAAGACAGCTAACAACTCTTTTTCGGGTGTACTGTAGTTGGTTTCGCTTTTATTGAGGGTACGCGATGCGTAGGCTATTGGTTTGTCTTTTCCGATGGGTCCTTGGGAAAGGACAGCGCCCATAGCGTGGTTTGAGGCATCGCATGTAACAACGAATGGTTCGGTGACGTCAGGGTAGATGAGAAGGGGAGCAGTGGTCAACTTATGTTTCAGGTTATCAAATGCTAGCTGTTGTTGATTTTCCCAATTGAAGGGGACGTCTTTCTTCAAAAGGTTGGTGAGGGGTTTAGCCGTTTTTGAGAAATCAGGGATGAAACGACGATAATACGAAACAAGACCGAGGAAGGATTTAATTTCTTTTGCCGTTTTTGGAATTGGGAATTGGGTGACTGCTTTAACCTTTTCGGGATTGGGCTTTACCCTTTTTCTGTGATAACATGACCAAGGTATCCGACTTCTCGTCGTAAAAATTCGCACTTGTCGGGCTGAAGTTTCAAATTGAATTGGCGAAGTTTTTTGAATATGGCTACTAGGCTATCTATCTGGGAATTTAGATCATGACCATAACAGACCACATCATCCAAATAGACATAGCAGCGGATGCCTTGGAGTCCGGAAAGAGCTGTATTCATCAGCCTCTGAAAAGTTGAAGGGGCATTTTTCAGCCCGAATGGCATCCGTGTAAATTGGAAGTGTCCTTCAGGGACATTGAAGGCAGTTTTGGATTTGTCGGCTTCATTTAAAGGAATCTGGTGGAACCCAGAAGCTAAATCTAGGGTTGTGAAGTATTTACTATTCCCCAGCTGGTCTAGGATCTCTGCGATCTGAGGAATAGGGTAAGTATTGCCGATTGTGACGTCGTTCAGTTTTCGGTAATCTATTACCACTCGCCATTTTTGGATGTTTGAAGCATTGAGATTTTTAGGGACTACCCATATCGGAGAGGACCAGGGAGAGTCAGAAGATTCAATAATGTTCTGGTCTAACATTTGATCAATTTGCTTTTTGACTTCTTTTTTATGGATTTCAGGGAATCTATATGATTTTGTGTGGATAGGAATGTCAGTGGTAGTTTTTATTTCGTGTTTCAGGGCATTGGTACAGCTTAGTTTCTCTCCAGGCAAATGAAAAATATCAGAGAAGTCAGAGCACACTTGGTATAGAGCTTCTTTCTCTTCGCTGTTGAGATGGGAAACACGCAATTGACTTAATACTTCTTCAGTACGTTTGAAAGTATCTGTGTCTGGGATTATAGCATTCACATTATTTACAGGATGTAAAGCCTGGGGAGCTTTGTTGAATTCAGAATGATCAATTGGGGTAAGTTTTAGGTTAAGATTTGATTTCAGTGTTACAGGTTTTTCAGAGGTATTTACCACGGATATGTTTATTCTGTTATTGTCTTTAACGCGGACTACACAATTTGCGACTAATAAGGTTTCAGTCAGTTTCTGGTCAAGGACTAATCCTTCTTTTATTTGAGGATTTTGAACAGAACATTCGATAATTATTTCTGTTCTTGTAGGAATTAAGTATGCTGGATCATGAAAGTGTAATTTCAAGTATGATTTACCAAGATGAAGTGAATTATTAGTGTAATCGATGTTGCAGCTATGTGCGTTGAGCATATCGGAACCTATGATTCCATCATAAGGTAAATGTATTTTGTCAATAACGTGGAATTGGATATGCTGGATTGTGATATGCTGGATTTCGGCAATTGTAGTTTAATTTTGAAATGACCTCGGGTTTCAATGGATTCTTCTAATGAATCAATACCTTTTAATTGGATTTTTCTTTCACAAGTTTAGGCTGTCTTTTTATACAGGAATGTTTCAACATGCTTACAGAGGATCCTGAGTCTACAAGTAAGGTTAAGGGAATGTCAGATACGGAAGATTCAACCACTACATGAGGTAGTAACGTTATTGCTGGGTTATTGGTAATCTCAAATACATTGGACTTAGAAGATTTTGGCAGGTTCATGTTCTGCGCGGATACAGTTGGTTTTGGCAGATTCGTATTCTGCTTGGATACAGTGGATTTTAGCAGATTCATATTCTGCTTGGATACAGTGGATTTAGGCAGATTTGTATTCTGCGTGGACACAGTGGATTTTGGCAGACTTGTATTCTCCGTGGATACAGTGGATTTTGGCAGACCATCATGTAGCGATGTCTGCGAAGACTTTGACGTATTTATTGAATTATCTCCATGTAGCGGAGTCAATTCAGGTTTATTATTAAGGCTTACGGTGTCGATTTTTAAATTGTTAAGACCCGTACGACACTGGGACGAGACAGTTACTCGTTTTTTGTTTCAGCATCAACGGTGTCATAACCTTCTACTGATTCAGCTGGGTATTCGTCTTCAGGGGTATCAGAAACAAAATGGACACGCTGTGGTGTCCTTGACTGATTTTGATCAAGTCTAAAGCGGTTATTATTGTATTCGCGTTTGCGGCATTGTTCTAGGGTATGTCCTGGCGTTTTGCAATATCTGCAGACGGGAATAGAAGAATCATTATTGTTATTAGGCCGATGGGGATAAACATTGGGCCTAGGCTGGTTAACGTTTGCAGGGAATCGCTGATTTTGATCTCTACGCATAGGTTGGAAATTCGGTCTTGGGAAACTGGGCCTTGAAGTACCTGGCCTTTTTTGACGTGAGAAAGACGGATTCTGTTTAAATAAAAATTGTTGTATTTTTTCTTCGGATATAGCAATGTTCACAGCTTCGTTAAGCGTTTTGGGCGACTTGCATCTAACGATGTTTGATATACGGGTTATCAATCCCATTTGGAAATGATGGTGAATTCCTCCATGGCTGCTGTGCGTTCTATCATTTATCTACTCTTATGGCCATGTGAAATGGATATTTCCGTAAGTAATTGTGAGAGACAAGTTTCTATTCTAAAAGCGTACTGGCTCACAGGTTCGTTAGTTTGTTGCTTACACTCCTGAAGGTCGGTGAGTAAGTGGGCATAGTGTTTCCTCTCGCTGAACTGAGTTTTGAGAAACTCTTTGAGTTGAATCCAATTGGCAAACTCTTTAACGGAGCAGGCGGATTGTGCTTTGCCCTGCAGTTGACATAATATGTATTTAAATAAAATATATTTTTGGGCTTCCGAGGCTAAATCATAGGCGTTATTGCAGTTGACCAAAAAGGAGTTCAATGTTTCTCTAGATCCGTCAAATGGTTTTATGAATTTTAATAAAGTCGAAAGGTCAAGTTCAAATTTGTTGATAGTAGTGTTATTTTTTTTCTGGACCTTGTGGGAATGCCTGAAGGCGGAGGACAAAGTGCCTCGTCTTCCGTGTCCGTTACAGCAATTTGAGGTTGTTCCAGCTTTGGACTTTGGGATCTACTCTCAGCCATTTTGAGTTTAGAAAAAATTACAATAGCAATTCACACAATAAACAATTATTAAAACAACAACAAGTGTCAAAAAACAATTAATAAAACAATAGTAAGAAAAGTTTGAGATTCGCAATGACCAAGAATCACTTACTTGAGAACGGACAGAGTGATAACGAAAGTTATCATTACTTCGAAGTTCGCTCACGATATGTAGGATTTAGCAGGAATAGATAAGGCGCGTCACGTCGTCGCGTCGAATGGATGCTCGCTCGTTGGATGTGTAGGTACTCGCACGTCGGATGACCAATACCGGTCACAGCACCAATTTGTGCGTGACAGTGGGTATGGCTTTGGTTGTTCTTGGAGAAGACCGACTGCAGCACAAGCAGTGCGCAGTAATGGGCCTTTTACACGATGAACTGAGTTTAAACTCGGTGCACTCCGATATCCAGGTATGCACAATGGAGTCACTTAGATATTTCAGCACTTGCACTACACAGCACAGGAATCGCGTCGAATTCCCGTATATATGACGGGATTTGTATCACGTACTCGGGATGGAGACGGTACCGGGGACTTCAAAAATCCCTTTACGCTGCCACCAAATGTTATGAGACGCTTAGGTAGAGTCTTTAAAAAAAAAGGAATTAAGAATAAAATAAAATAATAATTGATTTTCGAGACAACCGTCTGATTTGGATAGTGGATGAAGACTAAAGGGATGGATGTGTAACTGTGACTCTATCTGTAACTCTATGGCAAAAGAAATAATGACTTGGCAATAAAGGGTTCATAAGTTATCTAAAACAGAACGCAACAAACTCTCATATTGGGAATATTGACTCTTTATTTTCATACGATGAACTATAAGTAGCCTTAAATGGCTTAGTTGATTCTTGCCCTGGTCTGGATGGAATTCCATATTCATTTATTCCAAGATCTTCAGAAAAAACTAAATGCCTCTTATTGAAATTAATTAACATATTTTATGAGCAAGGCTATATTCCAGAATCCTGGCGAACTCAAGTTATCATCCCTATTTTGAAACCTGAAAAAAACCCTTCTGACCCCAATTCACGTCACCCTATTGCACTATCGTGTGTATTAGCGAAAATTTTAGAAATTCTTATTAAAAATAAGCTTGAGTGGTTAGCTGAAAGTAAGGAGGCCCTCCTTGCCAAGTCGCAATTCGGATTTAGAAAAGGCATGAGTACTTTTGATAGCCTTAGTATACTAACAACTGAAATCCGTCACTCTTTGTTGAACAAGGAATACCTCATAGCGGTTTTCCTGGATATTTCATCTGCTTATGATCCTTCTTCCAGTACTCAGAGACAAGCTGTCCCAGCTGAGTATCCCTGAAAGGATAATACGTTTCATTTGCTGTTTTTTAATGCAGCGATCCATCCTAATTAAAACACAAGACTCTTATTTATCACCCAGAACTATTTGGAAAGGCCTCCCATAAGGAGCACACAGTAAATCCATTTTGTCAGATTCTACAGTATGCTGATGACTTAGCTCTATTCCACTCAGCTAAATCCATCTCAGAAGCTGAAGATGGATAGAATTCTGCATTACGATATTTAGGTAACTGGTTAATTGATCATGGTTTATCCATATCAGCAACTAAAAGAAATACCATAGTATTCACGAATAAAAGACATGTCCCTGATTTGAGTATATTGTTTGAAAACGAAATTATCCCTCAAAAAAACTCAGTTAAATTTCTAGGTGTTTGGCTGGATACTAGACTTACTGGTGTACCTCATTTTAACCATGTTGTAACAAAATGTGAAAAAAAATATAAATATTCTTTGTGCCCTTTCTGGGGTGGTCTTCCCTTTATGGTGGGGATCACATCCATTCTGCCAAAAAATATTATACAATGCTATTATTCGCAGCCATTTAGATTATGTATTATTCGCAGCTTTATCAAATACTCTCAACTAGCCTGCCTAGTTCTCCAGTTCCCCATGAATCCCTATTCTCTGTAAGTTATAATGCTCTGATATTCCAACCCTCGATTTTTCTTGATTTTGGCATAGACAAGAATACCGTTGAACCCACCACGCTATTTAATGAAAGAATTAATAGTGAATGGAGGTATTGGGTTACAATATTCACTGATGCATCCAAACTAGGGAAAGATAAAGATGTAGGCATTGCTGTGTGGATACCCAAGTTTAAAATAATACTGAGCAATAAATGCCCACCAATTTCTTCAGTATTCACTGGGGAATCAGTTGCTATCGTAGAGTCTATTCTATATGTCAGGTCTCACAGGATAGAAAAAAATATAATTTTCACCGACTCTAAAAGTTGCCTCCAAGCTGTTATGTCCAACCAATTTAGAAGCAAGTCAAGGTTCCCTATTATTTTAGAAATAAAAGAAGCTCTGTATGATTGCCATCAACAGGGTTTAAATGTCGTTCTAGCATGGATCACAGGCCACGTAGGTATTCCAGGAAATGAAACTGCAGATTCATGTGCAAAACAAGCTACTCTTTATGGTAACAAAGATCATTATAAAATTTGTGTTCACGATCTCTATTCCACATGTTAACTTCAACTGCGCTCTACTTGGGCTTCTCTTTGGCAAAGGTCTAAAACTGTTACAGGAAATTTTTATGGTGAACTATGGTGGTATGCGTGTTTCCTCCCAAACCATGGTTTTTTAAATTTAAGAACATCGACAAAAGAACCACGTCAACCATTTGTCGCTTGAGGCTGGGTCACTCTTGTACTCCGGTATTTTTGGCCAAGATAAGAGTTCGTGATCATTCGCTCTGTGAATGTGGACTTGATGAGGGCACTACAGGCCATATTTTTTTCAGTTGTCTGAGGCTGATCTGCTCTTTGTTGGACATGCTTCCTTCAGAAACCCTCCGTCCTACTAATCTGAATTACCTGCTGTCCCTTACCTTTACTCCTACCATTTATATTCTATGTAAATTTATCCAAATTAATAAAATTAAACTATAATTATTATACCATACTACAAATATTTTACATTTACTATATGTGTACCTATTAAGTAATTTATATTTGTATTGTCCTGTGTATGTCTAATTGTCTTGTGTTGTCCCGGTTGTTTCAGATAGATATATATATATATAATCATCATCATCATCATCATCATCATGTCAGCCTTTAGAAGTCCACTGCTGAACATAGGCCTCCCCCAAAGAGCGCCATGACGAGTGATCCTGTGCCACCTCCATCCACCAACTTCCTGCGATGGCTACAATGTCGTCGGTCCATCGTGTGGGGAGTCTCCCCACACTTCGCTTGCTTGTTCGTGGTCGCCATTCGAGAACCTTTATTCCCCAGCGGTAGTCGGTTCTGCGAACTATATGGCCTGCCCATTGCCACTTCAACTTGCAAACTCTGAGAGCTATGTAGGTAACCTTCGTTCTTCTACGGATTTCCTCATTTCTGATTCTTTCACGTAGTGAAACACCGAGCATAGCTCTCTCCATTGCACGCTGCGCAACTCTGAGCTTTTGTATGAGACCAATAGTTAGCGACCACGTCTCAGTGCCGTATGTCATCACTGGCAACACGCACTGATTATAAACTTTCGTCTTGAGGCTCTGCGGTATCTGCGACGAGAAGATATGCCGTAATTTCCCGAACGCTGCCCATCCGAGTTGGATTCGTCGGTTGACCTCTTCGTTGAAGTTGGATCTGTTAAAGGAGGTTATTCTCTTATCTATGTTTAGTGTTGTCTAGAAAAATAATAAAAAGTGTCAATATATGTCAGTTGCCGTTAGAAAACGTATTTTTCTTTTCACGGATATTTTAATCCTCTCATCATGGTAGAAGAGCGTTCAAAACGTTTATTTAACGTTTAGAGTGATAAATCGTTGTTGTTAAAGTTGGTAACAGTGTTTGTAGTCAACATGGCCACCAAACCTGAGATTATTAGACTGAACATCGGAAACTTAGACGGAACGAACTGGTCGGTATGGAAGTACAAAATATCTGTTACTAAAAGGAATCCCAAAATCCCTAGATTTATTAGCAGGTAGATGTGGTATGCCAGTTTCAAAAGCAACCGATGCGAGCGTATCAAGTGACGCACATGCTATTTAAAGGTTTCAAGAACTGGATAGCATGATTTTAATAATTCTTACAAGCAACATGACAGACGAAAAAGTCCAGAGAGTAATGCGTTTCGAGTCTTTTAAAGAAGTATGGGATGAGCTCAAGAGGTTGTTTGACGGAGATGGAGAAGATTTGGTCTACGATAATTGCCTTAAGTTCTTCGAGTACAAGAAGCAACTGGTTGACAGTATGGCAATACATCTTTCAAAACTAAAAAACATTTGGTTTAAACTGAACAAAGAGATCATTAAGCTTGAAGGAAACCATGAGTTGCCTGAGATACTTCTGATCTGCAAGATCATAGACACCTTGCCTGAAGAATATCTAACGTTCAAATCAAGTTGGCTACTGATGTCTAAAAAGGAAATGACTATAGAGAGACTAACCTCACAACTCAGTGCCTTTGAACGAAACGTAGAAACACAAGCTTCTACGTCATCCATAAGCATGAGTACCCAAGCTCTGACAATATAAGCTTCTACTAAGAAAGAAAACAGCAAGGCTTACAATAAAAGGATTAAGTGCAACTACTGTGGTCAAGTAGGACACAAAGTAAGAAAATGCTCTAAGTGGTTGAGTGATGGGCGACCTCCGAAGCCAAGTTCAAACACAAACATTGTGAATAACACAGACCTTTCTTCGAGTCTGAACCAGAGTTCTGTAGATTGAAGTCAAAAGGCATGGTCAAGGTAACAGGCGAACGAAAGAAGAGGGGAGGACTATTCAAACTACATGTGAGGAATATGATGCTACCAATTCCAATCGAAGTCAATGCACTGACAAGCCAGGATTCGTTACAGATTTATCATGAGAGATTGGCATATCAAAGCAAACTCCATGTAAAGAAGGTTTGAAAGGGCCGTTTGCCCGGCTAAGGAAACGGACCTCCTTCTCAGGTAAAGGCGAGGAATTAAAACAAGATGGTAAATTCTATAACAAAGGGCTTTATTCCAAAAAATAGAAAAAGCTCACATGAGTTATCAAATATTGGTACTCTCCCCTTTACTGAGGAATTCAAAAAAAATTATTTTACACTTAATTTAGTTTGATCTGCATCAAAATAATTCTAAACAGCAAGATCTGGTAATAGGAAATATTACTAACTTAATACTCAAAACTCAAAATTCTCAAATATGATTACAATTTCCTCAAACATATAAATTTTAGTACATAACTCCGGTCTGTATGATATGAATTTACAATAGAAAAGCTGTATCCTAGGCTAGTAAAACTTAGAGAGTCTGTGCTCAGCAGTTGTTCATGTACTTGTCACAACGCAACGGAATAATCTTGTCTTTACCTTAGAATGTTCTAAATTAAAAGAGAACTTGTGCAAACAGAGTGTGTGTGTGTATGATTGTGTTTCCCAGAGGGAAATCAAACTCTAAAACAGAAAGTAAAACAGAAACTAAGACAGAAAGTATCTTTCAACAGTATCTTAGCACGTTAGAAGGCGAAGGCTTCCCTCATTACCGTAGCTCGCTGACTCAAAATGATTTGGAGTGGACCAACCTGGAAGCTTCCTGGGACGCCGTACCGTAGTCTCGCATGCCGCCGCGGAACGCCTCCTTACTCCACTCGATCAGCTCCTACTGCTTGATCACGAACGGTGCCTGGTATCTTCTACTGGACAGGTGGTGCGTTGGAGTCCTTCTGGAGTCCCTCGTAGACCGGCTTCTTCCACGAACGGTGGTGAGCCCCTGGTGATTGCGCACAGCAGCTCGCAGTGGTGACGACAATAGCCGACCGTAGATGCACGATTTTAACCTGGCTTTTGCACTCGTATACTTATTTCGCCTGTAACAGGGCAGCTTCGTACTGGACAGCGTGCCTCGGTCGTTTTGTTCACATAAGAGAAACTGCGTGTTTTTCTGCTGTCTGGGCCGATCTTAATCACGTGCCAACTACGTGAACTAAATCCAGTTTTACGTCCGAAATCAAAATTCAATCTACAGGCTTCTCTCTTGTATATATACGAACTTTGGTTTGCACTTCGAGTAGCATTCTACTGAGACCTCGAACTTCCGGTTATCTCGAACAGTCCAGAACTAACTCTGCCATTTGCATCATAAAGCAGACCTTGTCGGCCTAGCTATACAGGTCACTGTCCTCCAGCCAGTTCTGGTACATACCAATCAGCATCCGGTGTTTACTTGAACAAGTTCATAGAAAAAAAAACATCTCTCCGGAACTTTCATGCGATTTAGACATTATGTCAAAATCTTCCATGGTGTGACCAAGAACAAGCGATTTCTAGATTTAAATTATTTTCGACATATGAAACGCTGCCTTATGAATTTATGATTTGTTAGCCAACTTAAAGATGCGACTGCTACTTGCCGTCAGAGGCACCGCTTCGTTTACACCTTCCTTCTAGTTCACGCCTCTTGTCGCTAGCTATCGCTGCGTGGATTAACCATTTTATCTATTTTGAGACAGTAGATGAAAACTTTTCCCTTTCACTCGCAGAGGCAAATTCAACCATTATTTCTTGATTCTTAGATAGGCGAAATTATCAATCTGTCTTCAACAAGAAAAGCTTTCATTATTCCTTTAACGAAGAAAGTGGCGCACGCGTGGTGGAGTTCGGCGTTTTTTACATACTCGGCGTCTGGCTTTCAGATACGGAGAAAACACAACTTGATCTAATAGAAAAGACGCTGCTCCTCGCCAGATGGCGTTGTACCCAATATATTCTATCTAATCGAGATCTATAACAAAAAATCTAACTTGGAGTCATGATTTAACATGTCACAGGTTATCGAAAAAGAACTCGGAAAAAAAGTACAGAATAATACTCGTGAGTTTTGTGAAGGATGTAATTTTAGAAAAATGCACAGACAACCTTTCGGAACACGAGTTAGAGCTAAATTACATGGAGATATTATGCACTCAGACGTGTGTGGGCCATTCCCGTTCTCATACAAAGGATTTCGCTATTTCGCTCTATTTAAAGACGATTTACCGGTAATACAGCAAATACCGGTAAGTGTACTTCATGAAACAGAAGTGTGAGGTTCATACAAAGCTTCAACTGATGTTAGAAGAAAGCAAAGTAGCTGGTCATGTCGTAAGGGAACTATTAAACGACAACGGTGGGGAATTCGATAACGAGAAAACTCGATCAATATTGCAAAGATGTGGCATAAATCACAGATTGATCATGCCATATACGCCACAACAAAATGGCTGCAGTGAACGAGAAAATAGGACACTTGTCAAAGCCGCCAGAGCCATGATGAACTGCCTACTGCATGTTGGGCAGAGCTCATAAGTACAGCAGCATATGTGCTTAACAGAACAGGACCTACTCCCGTTGAAGATAAATCACCATATGAATTATGGTATAACAAAAAGCCAAAGATAAGCCATTTAAGAATCATTGGAATGCCTTGCTACGCCCATGTACCCAAGAAAAAGCGTACAAAATTAGACAAGAAATCGGAAAAATGTATTTTGATTGGCTATGATGGTGATGATGGGTACCGGCTTCTTAATTTAAACAATAATGAAAATTCACTGATACGTTTCAGAAACGTCGTATTTCAAGAGTCACATATCAACAAGACTGAAATCAAACTGAATGTTGGATCTAATCCTGTTGAGAAACATTCTAAAATAGAGATAAGTCTGCGATTACCAGGGAATGTTGCTGCAAGGGAGAAGAATATTCGAACGATTCATGATGTAAGGGAGGAAGAAAGTGAAAGTTCAGATACATTTCAAGAGTGTGTACGTCCTGAATCATTTGAAAAAACACCTAATACAGAGACATGTACCAGAATCCCCGATTTATCTCCGGAAACTCAAGATGAGCGAGATGAAGTCGATGATAAGGATAATGATCAAACATTGCAAGAGCGTTTGGAACCTATAAATGATGATGATATTATGCCCGTTAGCGAAATAGAGAATGAAGGTCGAATAACTCTTCGAGATATATCAAAGCTAAGACCACCTGCTAGACTTAGTGACTATGTTATGTTTTCTGTAGATGATATGGCTAATATGGATGAGCCTACAACATATACCGAAGTACTACAAAGTCAAGACAAGGAGCATTGGTTAAAAGCAATGAAGAATGAGATAAAATCTTTGGAAGATAATAAAACCTGGACTCTAGTCGATTTACCCAAAGGTCGCAAAGCTATTTCATGCAAGTGGATCTATAAAATCAAAACAAACGCTGATGGTACAATTGATAAATATAAAGCAAGGCTTGTTGCTCGAGGTTTTTCGCAAAAACCAGGAGTGGACTATGATGAACGTTTAGCCCTGCTGCAAAGATGACGACAATCAGATCGGTCATAAGCGTTGCGGCAAACGAAGGTCTAACACTCACACAGTTCGATGTCTCAACTGCTTTTCTAAATGGGTGTCTCAAAGAGGAGATCTACATGAAACAGCCTGAAGGCCTTAATGACGGAACCAATCGAGTGTGCAAGTTAAAGCGCAGCCTATACGGGCTAAAACAAGCACCAAGATGCTGGAATAAGTGCATCGTTGATTATTTGAAGACTATAAGTTTTCAACAAAGTCAAACAGATCCCTGTCTGTTTATCAGAAAACGAGCACAGAATAAAATGATCTTGGCACTATACGTTGATGATGGACTGGTAGCTGCAACAAATCAAAAAGAAGCAGATAAGTTTATGGCAGAACTGAAACGAAGGTTTAAAATAACCTTAAAGCCTGCAGACTACTATCTGGGTTTGCAACTACAATACAAAGATGATGGCTCCATAAGCATAACGCAGAAGTACTATACTGAGAAAGTTTTAGCTCGGTTTGGTATGAGCAGCTGTAAAACGGTGACTACACCAATAATCAGAGATTCTGAACAAGGACACTCAGATAAAGAGGTAATAGACGAGAAGTCATATCCCTACAGACAGGCTGTTGGTTCTCTTGCTTACCTTATGGTAGGAACACGACCAGATATTGCCTACGCCATTGGTGTTGTAACCAGAACCTAAGAAAACCCGTCCAAAGAGGATGTGCTAAAAGTAAAGCGTATAATGTGCTACCTACAAGGTACGTCAAGTTATGGAATAACATACAAGAAGGACTTTAATACGGGAATACTGGAAGGTTTCAGTGACTCTGATCATGGAGGCGACGTCAAGGATGGTCGCTCGACTAGTGGCATCCTCTGCTTATACGCTGGCGGAGCAATCGCCTGGGTAAGTCGAAAATAGTCGTCAGTGGCTATCTCAATGAATGAAGCAGAAATTGTCGCAGCAAGCGAAACTGCCCGTGAGATTGTCTGGCTGCAAAGACCCTTTAATGAAATTTCTGCCCTGGAAGAAATTCCTATACTGAAAATAGATAATGACGCTGCTGTGAAATTGGCTCAAAACCCGGAACTGCATCGAAGAACCAAGCATATTGCAATAAGGCACTTCTACGTAAGGGAACTCGTTGCAGATGGAAAGCTCCAAGTAAAGCACGTAGGAGCCCACCTACAAAGTGCAGATTTTCTAACAAAGCCTCTTGGCAGACCGTCTATAATTTCTATTATGGACCGAATAGGTTTACAATGTTTGTAAAACCGTTTCTTATTTTCATAGACTACGCAAAAAGGATGGATGTTAAAGGAGATTATTCTTTTATCTATGTTTTGTGTTGTCTAGAAAAATAATAAAAAGTGTCAATATATGTCAGTTGCCGTTAGAAAACGTATTTTTCTTTTAACGGATATTTTAATCCTCTCATCAGGATCTACCCAGTTGGATCATCTGACCCAAGTAGACATAGTGATCAACAGCTTCGATAATATCGTTCCCAACATAAACCGGCATGGGAACGACATGTGCCGCGTTCCACCTATAAATGCTATACCATTTGTGTTAACACGAATTACTAGCGCTCAATCAGCGTTTCTCTTACGTAAAACCAGCAATGTTAGCACGGTTGACATCTACAAGTGAAACGTGTTGCTGCTCAACACAACTGTGGCCGTATTACAGAACTTGGTTTCAATCAGATTGTCACTTTCTTCATATCAATTTAGACTCTATCGCAACGCATTAGTGATAGTGATATTGAAAATCGGATTGAAACCAAGATAGATAATAGCACTACTGTTCTATTTAATTTTGTACACCATTCCCTCATCCCAATAAATTTAAAACTAGGAAATTAAAATAATTAACGAAAAGCTTACACTTATACCGCAAGACCAAACAAAACAATGTTTTTTTTATTTAAAATTACATGCTCTGCCGCTAAATATTGACACTTTCAAAAAGTAGCATTTCGAACCCACAAAACAACATGGGTCTGACGATGCTAGTTTCCGAAGCTAGAAATGTTAACATTTTGCATTGTGGAACGTTTGATATTTGTTATTTGTGCTAGCATCGGAGGGCTTGTGGAACGACATTGGGGCTAAAAAAGTTAATATTGCTAGCATTTTGCTCTGAGTGGAACGCGCCTATTGGCATTTGACATGATGTTCGTCTTGCCCATGTTCATTTTAAGACCCACCTGTTGGGAAACAATATTGAGGTCACTGAGCATTGTGCTTAGGTCTTCCAGGGTTTCAGCCATGATGACTATATCTTCAGCAAATCGAAGGTGAGTGATGTCTTCGCCATTGATGTTAACACCAAATCCGTTCCAGTTCAGAAGCTTGAATATATCTTCCAGTGCAGAGGTGAACAGTTTCGGAGAAATAACGTCTCCCTGTCTCACCCCTTTTTGCAGCTGGATAGAATTCGTGCTCTGATCCTGAAGACGAACTGTCATGGTGGCCTTGCTGTACAAACTCTACTACACTTCGATGTAATCAATCTGGCACCGCTGTAATGACTGTAGCACTGCCCAGGTCTCGACTGAATCAAAGGCTTTCTCGTAGTCCACAAACGCTAGACATAGTGGCCGATTATACTCTTCGGTCTTCTGTATAATCTGCCAGAGCGTCTGGAATGTGGTAGACCACATCCAGACGCTCTACGGACGGTAGACGGTGATAAAGCCTTTCCGGAATCCAGCTTGTTCGGGAGGCTGAAAGTCGGCAAACCTACGAGCGAGACGGTTTGTAACTACTCTCGAAAACAGCTTATAGACGTGGCTCAGCAGCGAAATGGGCCTATAATTCTTCAAAAGAGTTTTATCACCTTTCTTAAAGAACAAAACCACTACGCTCCTGTGCCACGCCTCTGGCGTAGTACCCTCGAGAATGACGGAGTTAAACAGCTTCTGAAGGACTTTAAGTACCGGTGTTCCACCCGCTTTCAGTAGCTCTGTCGTTATTCCGTCCTCCCCTGGTGCCTTGTTGCTCTTAAGCTGTTTGAGAGCCATTCTGATCTCGTATAGGCTGACGTCCGGGATATCTTCGGTATAATGTCGGGTCAAACGGGCTCTTGCATCGCTAGCCCTGCTAGGAGGACTACACGATGAGGTGTATAATTGTCCATAGAACTTCTCGATCTCACTCAAAATCTCTGGCTTCGACAAAACGATGCTGCCACTATCGGTTTTCAGCTTTGTCAACAGGCTTTGCCAGTAGACAGATCTCTTGCGAATACTTTGGAGCCCTTGTTCCGCTCTATTCTGTTCTTAATACAAATAGTATTATAGGAACGCAAATCGTGTCGCATCGACTTGGAGATCTGTTTATTAAGCAAGCTGTAACTCGACATATCCACTGAAGACTGCAGCCTCATCTCGCCTCGTTCTGCCAAAAGTTTGGGTGTAGGCTCAGAGAGTTTCTGTGTTCTTTTTTTGCGGGGAGTCTTAAAGAACTCCGACCCAACCGCGTGGACAATTTCCACCAGCCCGTTAATTAGTTCGTCCACTGTATCGCATTCGGTAAGGATTTGGAAGCGATTTTGGAGCTCTAACTGAAAGCTCTCGGGGTTTTGGATTTGGGCAGGACTTGGGCGAAGAGTAGATTGAATCAAAAGGGACCTCTCCAGCTTCACGTTGATATTCAATGAGCCTCTTACTATGCGGTGATCACTTCCGGTCTTAACCCTGTTGATCACAGAGACATAATTGAATATATGCCGATTGGTCGTCAAAATAAAATCTATCTCATGCTTATGACCGCCGGGGTGCAGCCACGTCCATTTCCTGGAGGGGCGCTTCATAAAAAAGGAGTTCATCATAAAGAGGCCTTCCTTCTCCATGAAGTCGGCCAATCGCTGACCCCTTTGGTTCCACTGTCCAAATCCAAACTGCCCCACTCTCAGTTCATCGCCATTCCTCATGCCCAGCCATGCGTTGAAGTCCCCCATCACCATTGTGAAGTGTGTTTTCGGGGCATGTATGGCATTAGAAATGTCGTCATACATAGCCTCCACTTCATCGTCCGGGCGTTTCGAGTGTGGGGCGTACACCTGTATGACCTTCAACGAATACCGTTCGGTAATTCTGAGTATAAGGTATACCACCCTGCTCGAAACGCTTTCGATCTTCACAATGTTGTTGACGAGGGACTTGTGGACGAGAAACCCGACACCATGTTGGGACTGCTGGTCGCCCTCCCGGTAATAGAGTAAGTTGCAGGAATTGAGGGTCATCGTATCCTATCCCTCTCTTCGGACTTCTGATAACCCTATAATACCACAGCGCAACGTAAGTTGCGCTGTGGTATTAAGGAAGAAGAGCAAGAAGTAGTAAGTAATTACTACTTCTTCCAGCTCTATCAACTTCTCATCGGTCCTCAAGGTGCGTGCGTCATAAGTTGCCAGGTTCAGAGATCGTGGGGGTTGGTAGCTGGGTCTCTGCCGGAGATTCTTAGCATCCCCTGCTCCGCCGTGTAGCAAATGTGCTCGGAGGACGCTGCTGCCCATCTTCCGGTGTATAATCCCTTAGTCGCCTCTTACGACATCCACGGGAGGATTGGGAGGGGTCTTGTTCTAAGCCGAGACCGCCACGGCTATATATATATATCACCCAGACAAAATTATTAAAAAAAAACACTAAAAAAAACCGGCCATCTCCAGCGTTTGTTTTCCACGCGACATTGGCGAAATTGTGGAAACCCCACACAAGCCATTAACAAAGAAGTTGAAGTTGAGATCTTCGCACATATAAAAAGTTATATCTTTTTTTTCAACGTCATTTATCCAAAACTCTAGTGAAGTCACGATTATGTAAAGTAGTGGAGCATTACTGAAACTTCCTAGGGAGTTCCGGAGAGAACACGACATGGCAAGTTTTTCCGCGTTTGTTTCATTTGCTCACACTCATGCAAAAGCTCGTGATCGTTAACAGACACAAACAAAAAAAAACCTACTAAAATAGTATCCATGGTAAAAATCCCGTTTCAAATGTATACTTATAAAACACTTAATGGATAATATTCCACCAGTATTACACATAAGTTTTCCCACCCACGACTTCGTACGCGCAGACTACTGTTTATCGCGAAAAATAGCATCCTATTTTCTTCTAGGATATAAAAAACCAATGCAGAAGTAGGGATAGCCACAATGATCTTGATGTTATTTGACAGACTTGTTATTTTGTTTCCATGGCAACCACGGACCATTCTGTGATGGCAACCGTTCCTTACAGTGAGTAATCAACATTTTCCAGTTTTCCCGCGGAAACTTTAAATTATCCGGGATAAAAAGTGTGCTATGTTTTATTCTATAAGCTGTCTCCATTCTAAATTTCATCAAAATCCGTCCAGCCGTTATCGCGTGAAAGCTCCCCAAACAAACACACAAAGTTTCGCTTTTATATATTGGTGTGGATTAACACTCAAAAAAATAAGTTTGAGAATAAAAACTGGCTTAGTGCAAGTTGGATCACGCACCGAGTTTTTCGTACAAACTTGTAGGCAGGCATATACCTATTACTAAACATGATATCAGATTGAAAACTTTTGTATGATGAATATTGGTATTCTGCCAGTAATTTATTGAATGAATTATGTAAAATATAAATAAAACAGCTTATAACTCACGAAATAGAAGATCGGGGTACTATAACTAATATGAATTTCGTTAGATATTTTTTTTCATTTACCACTTTATTTTGTTTTTTTAATATATAATATGAATTTCACTGGCGTTAGTTTTCAAAATCAAATGAATTATGTAGTTTTAAATCGTATTTTTTATATTAATTTATATGTGGATCTCTTGTTTGAAATAAAATTTGGCTCTGCTTCTAAGTTCGTGAGCCCTGTTTCGGGATAAAGCTTACAGTAAATTATGATAATTTATTAATAAAAAACACAAATATTTAAAGGGTTTAATAATTTAGAACACTAAAAAATATGTGAGATGGAGCTTAATTCAGCTTAATTTTTTTATTTTTTTTATTACGGACTAGGCAATCGTTTGACCACGATCTCACCTGATGGAAAGCGATGATGTGGTCGAAGGTCTAACACGCTTGCCTAGTAGATACCTAATTAATTATTAATGACAGTAAATAAAGCTTTTATTACTTACAATTTAAA
The DNA here is from genome assembly GCA_946251855.1 of Alsophila aescularia. Lineage (NCBI taxonomy): Eukaryota > Metazoa > Arthropoda > Insecta > Lepidoptera > Geometridae > Alsophila > Alsophila aescularia. Next base: position 14,217,233 of record OX276385.1, read on the forward strand.
ATTATGTAAATTAACCATTTTTGATCTTATGTAAGATCATTTTTAAATTATGTAAAATAACAATTAACTACTCTATGCATAATATAAATATACAAAAACAAATAAATTAAATAGTATAACTGTAACAGTAATAGTTTTTTTCTTCATAAAACCTTTTCACACTCGGACCGCTGATAATACTATGATGAACATTTGGAAAAAAAAACTCGATTGCTTGGCCATAAATGAAACTAGTGTCAATCGATAGGGAAAATTATAAGAAACAAAAAGTGTTCTATGAAAAATTGTGATATACCTTAAGACATATTTGGGTTTATTTTTCGTCCCACTTCACGACAATATCAATTTGTCGTGCAGTTATGGGACGGCGCATGTTAGATTAGTTGTCTGTGACATTAATTTTATCAGAACCCCTCATCCCACCCTGACCAAGACTGAAAAACAATATTGCATCTTTATGTTCCTAACGCATGTAAAAGACGAAAAAATATGTTTATACCCAAATATCTCAGAAAATATATCACTTAGGCAGTTTTTTAATACACTTTATGTTTTTTATATTGCTTACTGTCGATTGTCACGACTAGTTTCATTAATGGCCAAGAAATCGTCTATTTTTTCAAATTCGCGGTAGTTTATGTATGCCAATAAGGTAATAATATGCTATTTAATATAGGTAAGTACACATCACCTACCCAAAAATATGGACCTGCACTTTTTAATAGGTATCTTCCTATATCCATTTTGAGTCGAATACATGAAATGAAATCAATGTGTGTCGTTCTCTCATTATTATTGCTATTCAATTACAAGTCTATAGTAGGTACATACTTGCGTCTACGTCTATAGCTCAACTTCCTTAGCTTTTTTATTTTTAAATCGTTTTCAAGGTCAAATAATCAATACCCCGCTGTTTCTTTGAAGATATCGTTCCAGTTGTTCCACATATGTGTCATATTTAGCGTTTTTAACAGTTATTTTCGCCATTTGCTACAAAACGAACGGCCCATAAATCACTTCGTGAGAATTGCCCTCCAGTGCTGAAGCCATTCTATTAAAAAAAAATAAGAAGAAGAATTGACAAACAAAATATGACATTTGAGCCTCAAATGTCACTATTGACAGACTTAGTCAGAATTTGCGTGACGTCATTCCAAATCCAAAAGGAAAAGATATATTGGATTTATTAGTCATTTCGTGAAGAGAAAGACTGATTTTGGTATAATTCTGTTAGAAATCGACTCTTCTGTCTTTGTGTAAACTTTTAGTTACATGTAAGTACTTTACATTCAACAATACTTATAGGTAAAGTGGTAGTTCAACCAGGTGTTCGCCGTGTTTGGAAGTCGAAAATTACTACCATAAATGGTAAACTCTGTTGCTGACAACGCCTGCCCCAGATAAACTTCGTTAGTAACTTGAAAAGGTAGTTTTGGCAATGACTCACATACATTCTCGTTAGCGGACGCGAGTGACGATGAGTTGAAAGACAGTAGATAATTACTTTTTTTACAAATAAACTGCGCTCTAGTTTATTTCAGTTTTGTCAGCCAGTGTTTGAACGTGATAATCTTTATATTTAATAATAGTTTTTACAGTTTAGGTAAGGTTTTCTTTGAGCATTTAATTTTTATAATATATCTAGCTGTACCCGCCGCTTCGCATTCGTGGTCATTTCTTTGGATTATAATTACCATAATGTGCTATTCCAGGACCTAAAATACCAACATTCGATCAAAATTTCTTCAGCCGTCAAAATATTTTTATCAGTTGCTCGGCTTCTAAAATTGTGATACCAATTATACCAGTTTTTAAGTCAAACCCTAAGCTATCCTACATTGAAAATCGCATAGCAATTGGTCCAGTAGCTTTTACGTGATACAGACAAACAGACAGAAAGACCCAAATTAAAACAAAACAATTGTTCTGTAGCTTATTTTAGGGTACCTTAATTTTTCTTCTTTGTACAGCCTTTCTCGTACCTATTGCTTTATTATAAGTATAGATACGAGTAGATGACTGTGCCAAGTTGCATCAAAATCAGTCCAGTAGTTACAGCGTAATATGCGTTCTTTCAAATAATGTTTAAACCCTATCCTGCAGGAACCCTTTATTTTTCTGGATAAAAGGTATCCTCAATTTTAACCCATCATTTATACTATGACTTTGAATCAAAATCCGTCCAGTAGTTTTAGCGTGGTACATGTTCTTTTAATTAACTTTCAACCCCTATCCTGCGAGAACCCATTATTTTTTCAAAAGTATCCTATGTCCTACCTCGTAGTATCAACTCAAATCATACCAAGTTTATTTTTAATTCATTCAGTAGTTTTAGCGGCGTGATGCGCGGCCAAGATACAGACAGACAGAAAGACAAAATTGAAAAAAAAAAAACGTTTTGGCTGCAATATAGAATACAGAAAAACATAAAAAAAACAAAATGTCTTCTTTGTACAGAATTTGAACCCATATCCATCCCCAAGGAACCCCATTTTTTTTTCGGAAAAAAATGTATCCATTATTTTTACCCATCATATAAACTATGACTGTGCCAACTTGCATCAAAATCCATCCAATAGTTTCAGTTTCCCTTTAATTTTTCAGGATGAAAAATATCCAATGTCCTACCTCGAAGTATGAACTCAAATCATACCAAGTTTCATTTGAGTTCATTGAGTCGTTTCGGCATGATGCGCTGCCAAGATACAGACAGACAGACGGACACACAGTCAAATATGAAAAAAAAACAGTTTTGGCTTCAGTACCGAATATACAACAGATTCCAACAATTTTTTTACATAATATCTTCAATTTACAGAATTTGGACCCCTATTCCACAGGAACGATTTATATTTTTGGGATAAAAAGTAGCTTTAATTTTCATCATCATATAAACTATGACTTTGCCAACTTGCATCAAAATCCGTCCAGTAGTTTCAGCGTGATACATGTTTCATTTAAATACCTTTCCACCCCTATCCTGAGGGAAACCTTAAATTTTTCGGGATGAAATGTATCCAATGTCCTTCCTACCTCGAAGTATGAACTCAAATCATACCAAGTTTCATTTGAGTTCATTGAGTAGTTTTGGCGTGATGCTATGCTAAGGTACAGACAGACAGACAGACAGACAGACAGACCGACAGAAAAAAAAGAAAAAGAAAACAGTTTTGGCTTCAGCACAGAATAAAAAACAACCTCCAAAAAAAATAACTATATATCTTTAATTTACAGAATTTGGACCTAATCCTACAAGAACTCTTAATATTTTCGGGTTAAAAGTATCCTTAATTTTCAATCATCATGTAAACTATAACTGTGCCAAGTTGCATCAAAATCTGTCCAGTATTTTCAGCGTGATACATGTTCTTATAAAAATCTTTCAACCCCTTTCCTGCAGGAACCCTTTAACTTTTCGGGAGGAAAAGTATCCTATGTCCTACCTCGTAGTATGAACTCAAATTATGCCATGTCAGGCCGGTCGCACTCCACAACAAGTACAAATATTATACCTACATGTCGAGGGCGCAATATTCGGGTCAGTTCAGTAGATGTGCTTAGCGATAAAGTACCTACTTACGTAAAGTTATTGACAAATTTTATTCGTGTTTTAATTATGAGTACCAAGAAGAAACCTAGAAGGTACTGCATAGCATTCGGCTGTTTGAATAGTGATAGAAATGACGACTTTCACTCGTCATAACGCAAGGAAATCAGACACCTTTTTTCATCAAAGAGCAATAACTATAGGATATAATCATAATCAACTAACGACACTTATACATAGGTAAGTATCTCACTAAACTTATCGGCGTTCTGAAAATGGGATAGGTAGGTAGAAATAATGAGATAGGAGGTGTATTCTCATAAGAATGTTATTGTATGTAATATAACTATTATAATTTATTGTAATAAGTAATAACATAATACATTATTACTTATTTATTCTGTTACAACATCTAAGTCATAACATATCACAGAATAATTAGTAGTACAAGTACCTAGTCATATCATGATACAACCCTACTGAGCGAAAAAGGGACAGAGCGATTCTGAAACGGTTAGAGCAATGGAAGTTCTCGCGCGTTGTGATACGGTGCATTCTAACCTGCACGCGATGGGCGAGCGCCTTCTAGGTAAATATAATTCAAAGCTTGCAGCGCTGTGCGAGTTAAATTGCACTTTATTGCGTTGTAGTGAGAGTCGTTATGTATTTATATGACTTCACTCAGTTATCCTTCTGTACTTGTACTATTATTTATTCTGTGGCCAAGTTTCATTTGAATTCATTCAGTAGTTTTGGCGTGATGCCTAGGCAAGATACAGACAGACAGACAAAAATGAAAAAAAATACAGTTTTGGCTTCAGTATCAAATATAGAATAGCCTAAAATTTACTAAATATCTTTAATGTACAGAATTGGAAATGTTACAGTTTCGTTATAAGTATAGATAATTCCTGTTTTACAACTGCTCATTGTTTTTTTTGTCAAGTACTATGTAGGTACTTGCTTAATGTACCTAATTAGAATTCTATTCGCATACAAAACAACAACATACCATGCCAGCTAGCTTATTTCGAATTCCTATGTACTTTAAAGTAAATTCTGACTCACACAGTACAAAACATGTGGTTTGTTTACCCCGGCGAGGATGTGGTACAGAAAGGGTACATCCAGAATGTGGAGAGTCATGATGACCCTGTTTCATTTAAATTTCTTCTATATAGGTTGGTATATTTTCTACAAAGCATTGAAAGTAAATATATAAATTGGATATTAACCTGTCGGCTATCGGTATCCCGTACGAGATATATGTGACTATTTTTGCGAATTTTGTAAAAAAATAAATATAAAGAGAATATAAGTAATTTTTTTTTTTTCTATTTTTTGGTTCATTTACCTCCCTCCTCTATATTTAAAAAAATTGCCCAAACACTCCAAAAACGCATTCATCCACAGGTTAAACAAAGAAAAACATATTGGATATGATAATTCAATATATATTTCTAAGGGCTTAAATTAATCTATGTTAGCAGGATTTTACATTTGATACTTAAATTTCTTTTAACACTGTTATATACTATACTATACTATACTATACTATGTAGTGTACGACAGTCATAATAATATTAATTTTATCAATGGTTTTAAACTAATAAAATCTCAGTTTACTGCATTTTATTGCCTTTGAGATACGCTCATTATTAATTACCTATTTGAATTTGAACTAATCTGCAGTATTTGGAGGGCAGGGCTCTATTTCATAAAACTATACTACACTGACAAATGTCAATTGAACCGACAATTGTCAGTCATACTATCAAAATGTCCTACATTTTTGTTATATGAAACGCAGGTTTTGCGTATTCAACTGACATTTGTAGGTTTATTATGATTTGTCGCTTTAAGAAATAGGGCCATGGAGAGATCAATAGCTCTAGCTACTGAGAAGTTCGACAGCATACTACTACGGGACAGTAAACTATACACAAAACAAAACAAGCAGGGTCGAATAGGGCCCTGGAGAGATCAATAGCTCTAGCTACTGAGAAGTTCGACAGCATACTGCTACGGGACAGTAAACTATACACAAAACAAAACAAGCAGGGTCAAATAGGGCCCTGGAGAGATCAATAGCTCTAGCTACTGAGAAGTTCGACAGCATACTGCTACGGGACAGTAAACTATACACAAAACAAAACAAGCAGGGTCAAATAGGGCCCTGGAGAGATCAATAGCTCTAGCTACTGAGAAGTTCGACAGCATACTACTACGGGACAGTAAACTATACACAAAACAAAACAAGCAGGGTCAAATAGGGCCCTGGAGAGATCAATAGCTCTAGCTACTGAGAAGTTCGACAGCATACTACTACGGGACAGTAAACTATACACAAAACAAAACAAGCAGGGTCAAATAGGGCCCTGGAGAGATCAATAGCTCTAGCTACTGAGAAGTTCGACAGCATACTACTACGGGACAGTAAACTATACACAAAACAAAACAAGCAGGGTCGAATAGGGCCCTGGAGAGATCAATAGCTCTAGCTACTGAGAAGTTCGACAGCATACTACTACGGGACAGTAAACTATACACAAAACAAAACAAGCAGGGTCAAATAGGGCCCTGGAGAGATCAATAGCTCTAGCTACTGAGAAGTTCGACAGCATACTACTACGGGACAGTAAACTATACACAAAACAAAACAAGCAGGGTCAAATAGGGCCCTGGAGAGATCAATAGCTCTAGCTACTGAGAAGTTCGACAGCATACTACTACGGGACAGTAAACTATACACAAAACAAAACAAGCAGGGTCAAATAGGGCCCTGGAGAGATCAATAGCTCTAGCTACTGAGAGGTTCGACAGCATACTACTACGGGATAGTAAACTATACACAAAACAAAACAAGCAGGGTCAAATAGGGCCCTGGAGAGATCAATAGCTCTAGCTACTGAGAAGTTCGACAGCATACTACTACGGGACAGTAAACTATACACAAAACAAAACAAGCAGGGTCGAATAGGGCCCTGGAGAGATCAATAGAACTAGCTACTGAGAAGTTCGACAGCATACTACTACGGGACAGTAAACTATACACAAAACAAAACAAGCAGGGTCAAATTGACCCCTCCACATCCTCGCCAGGTTAAAAATAAAATCAATATTTCAAATTAATTTGTTAGGGAATAAATATATCTTTCATTTGCAAATGTGTCTCAAATTTTTACAAAATAAAATGTTTGAAAAGATGAAGCTACTAGAAAAGTCATTGGTGCGAAGCCTAGCACCAAACCTGGCATTGTTGTAGGCTACCGTCGCTCACAATAAATCAAATCAACAATTCAATCACTTAAATATCTATTCCATTACCTTCCAGATCAGCAAAATGTCATCCCGTAAGACTGCTGGCCGCCGCGGCACCAACAAGAAGCGTGCCCAGCGCGCCACCTCCAATGTGTTCGCCATGTTCGACCAGGCTCAGATAGCAGAGTTTAAAGAGGCCTTCAACATGATCGATCAGAACAGGGATGGGTTTGTTGATAAGGATGACCTTCACGACATGCTGGCTTCACTTGGTAAGACAATGCCAGGCCACAGAAGTTTTTAAAATAACATGGTTGCTGCCTCTGAATCTAACCCTTAACTACCTACCTGCGGTCTCTCAGACACCAGAGAGGTTATTATTGTGAATATTCCTGCATGCACGCATTTTACAATTCTTTCCAATGGGCCCTCTGAGATACGCTTGAGCTCGTAGTGTTCATACATGAATATGGATTTGGTAGGTAAAAACTTTCGTCAGAGGTAAATCTGTAACTTCAAAGTCCGCAACTATGTAGAAAAAAAAACTAAATACATCTAATTTTATCTTTTGATCATTTAATTATGGAAATTATTCAACAGGAGTTACAATTTTTTCAAAAAACATATTTCGAAGTTCCTTTGCTAACAAGCACCAATAAAAAATATATAGAACCCTGGACCCCACCCCCCATTATAGCTAAGAAGCATCTCACGCCCTAAACTTATAACACCCATCTCTTAGTTTGGGGGGTTAAAAAAAGAAACAAAGAAATAAACTTTGGAAATAAGTTAGTTATTTGAAGAAGTCTATCGCTTTTTTCCATTTTCATTTGATTTTAATATAAATAGTAAAAACTCGTAAAATACTTAATTTTATTTCAAATTACCTCCCACTGCCATAGTTGTTTTTGGGAGCATTATATCGCTGACATCGCGCAGATCGCAGGTAGGTAGTTACGTGACTGAATAACGTGCCTTTTACACAACACAGTGTATATTATTTCTATCTTGGTATATTATAGGCAAGAACCCGACGGAGGATTACCTCGAAGGCATGATGAATGAAGCCCCCGGACCTATCAACTTCACCATGTTCTTAACACTGTTCGGAGAGCGTCTTCAAGGCACTGACCCTGAGGATGTCATCAAGAATGCTTTTGGGTGAGTTACCAACCGTAAATCCACCTTATAATATATCACACTGCTGCGCCCCGCGGTTTTACCTGCGTGGATTATGACGATGAAAAGTAGCCTATGTGTTAGTCCAGCATAATAAACTATCCTGGTACCAAATTTCATACAAATCAGTTCAGCGGTTTGACCGTGAAGGAGTAACAAACATACACTTTTCTAAAGATAGATGGCGCTAATCGGTTTTTATGCATTTTGTGACTTATGTATGGACTGTCAGTTGTAATGTATGGAGTTCTGCACCACTCGTACGAAGTTTGCCGCTCGTTAAGAGTATTCATTTTAAAAACTAAGCTCTGATTGGCCAGTTTACGACAGTGGCTTATAACATTAGTGTGATAACATTAAAACTAATGTACAAAATATGGATGTTGGGAAGAGATCGTTTTAAAATAAGACTGTCCATTATTTTACCTTAATTTAATTATATTTTAGTTTGTCTGTGCCTGGTATACAATAACCTTTTCACATCTATAAGGCTGAACCGATCTTGATTTAAAGATAGTTTTATGATACCTTATTACCGTGATTACTGTAGTCCGCGCGGACGACGTCGCAGGCAAAAGCTAGTAGTAATATTGCAGTTATTCTTTGTGGGGTATAAGTTTTCGAAATAATGTGCCGGCAGCGTTATATCTATAGGGTTCCAATATGAGGCCTCTGCATTGACACTTTGTATGGCAGAAGGCGCATGCGATGTTTAACCTTATGACTCCTCATTGCTTTCTGAAGGGTTGATATTGATCTCGCTGTATCCAGGGTGGAAAGTTTGGACGGCCCCAAGTACCCTTAATATTACAGATAGCTAATTGCACGACTGCCTAAAAAAGGAGTGTAATGTTTTCATAGTTCATGTATGTATGTTTGTATGTATGTGAGTTTCTTTATTCCACCATAACTTTTAAATGCCTAAACAGATTTTGATGTATGGGGTATCGTTAGAATCCTTACATCATCCCGAGTAACATAAGCAATATTTATTTTCGGAAAAATTCTATCCGGCGGCAGTATATATATATATCCATTTTCAAATGTGAAAAATAACTTAATTTTCAATATGGGTATCAATTTGAAGGCCTTGATGAGCACATTCCAACAATACATCAATACTTTTCAGTTCGTTTTTTGGCAGGGTCGTGTTTTTCTCTTTGGTGATGTACCTGTTAAACAAAAAAAAAAAAAAAAACTGTGCCAGTAGACATAAAATCCACGTTCTACAAACGTTTGTAGTTGCAAATTAACGCGAATCCTTGAATCTATAGACAAACCCGAGCCTAATTATAAACCTGAATAACCGTTATTTGAATAACTCCTACCAACACACTGCTCACTGAGAAATGATGCGTCATACGTTTTGTCATTAATTTTGTATATTAAGGTCGGCGAACGTTCGTAAACATTTTGTAGAATGTGTGACGTGTGCGGTAAGGCGTACCTAAGTGAAAACAATAATTGTAGGTTCAATACGTGCGCGCGCGCATAAACCGGGCTTTGTACTGAGCTTTGGTAAACACAGTTACCACTCGTATCGAGCCTCAAAATCATAATACGACTTCAAATGAATTTACCAAAAAACTACTGAACCAATTTTCGTGAATGAGCATGTAACCTTATTGGCCGCCATTTTGAAATAAAACTCGATTTCTCGTTATGAAACATAAGGTGTCCTATAAATAAACGCGTGTGTACCTACCTACATACCGAGATATTTAATTTTTTCGTCGTTTACACGCGTTAGGAACACATGTTGCTTCATTTTTTTTCTGTCTTGGTGATTATAATAACTGTCTAATGAAATTAATGTCACAGACTACTATTCTAGCCTGCGCCATCCCATAGTTGCACGTCAGATTAATATTATCCTGAAGTTAGACGAAAAGTAATGATGTTTGAATCCGAATATCTCTGAAAGTACATCACGGTGATTTTTAATAGAATACTTTTTGGTTTTCAAAATTTTCCCTGTCTAATAGCACTAGTTTCATTGATGGGCGAGAAATACGAGTATTTTTCGAAATGGCGCCTGTTTAGGTAACAAAACGGTTTTTTTTTGCCCGATGACTACACATTCGAATAAAAAAAAGGCCTAGATATCCAGTAGAAATCTGTGTACCAAATGCCTCAGTTATAGGTTGTGTAATAAATAGTAAACCGAAACCGCTGTACCGCGCCTTAGGAATGCGCGTATATGCATAAGGCCCGCTTGGCAATTTTTCAGAGTTAAAAGTATCCTATGAGTTATTCTTGGACCAAAAGTACATAAAGTATAAAACAGGAAGTTCAGCCGTCAAATCGTTTTTTATCAATTGCTCGGGTTCTACTCACCGCATCGACATGCAAACTACACCAAATTTAAGCCAAAACCGACGCCATCCAACAGTGAACGCCGCATTTGAATTGGACCAGTAGTTTTTAAGTGATGCGAGAACACACACAAAAAGGAAACCATTTTTTATGTTATATTTTTAAGGCCCCTAGACTTTTTTTGTATTTATCCTAATTGTTCAGACTTTTTTTTACTTAATGCTTTATTAAACAAATAAATATATTAAATATATTTGGCACTTTTCTACGCCAATTATCTAGCCCCAAACTAGGATACCATGTACTAATGCGTACTAGACAACGCATAAACATACAGTAGTCGCAGCTAATCTATATGTTTGTGAAGTTAGGCTCTGTTAGGGTTGCCATCATCTATATTGCTGAAACCGGACAAACATTTGAAAGAAACCTATTTAGACATTTGATCTAAATCGGGTTTTTCCCCGGACGCACTTGTTTTTATTTTTTTATTTGTTTAATAACATAACTCTCGCCTAATTGGAAATGTCTTAAATAACTTCAATAACATAAATTAATTATATCTATCGCACTCTACTACAAAAATTTGGTAGGAACTTATCTAATAAAAATATTAATAATATAGAACTCTCTTCTTTTTGGCATCAAATTCAAAACAAATAAAATCATTTTGGTAGTTTAATAGTTACTGCAATATTTTGAATGACTCACGCGTTGGTTGAAATATGATTGAAAAAAGCGATCGCGCGTCACGTGATTATGAACATATTTCCTTTTAGTTTGCGTGGAAGTCGTTTTTTTGTCCTGCTCTTCTTATTCCACCGAAGTTTGTGTTGCTGTTGTCCCCGAAAAATGCTATGCACAATAATAATTGAGTCAGATGAGAGGCAGTTTGTTTGACTCAAGTCATATACTTAACATCCATAGCAATATATAAAAGTGAAACGTTGTCTGTTTGTTTGGTTTGTTTATTTGTTGGGGAGCTTTCACGCGATAACGGCTGGACGGATATTGATGAAATTAGGAATTTAGAGAGCTTATACTCTGGAATAAAACTAAGGTATCCTTTTATCCCGAAATGATAAGCTTCTACGGGAAACTTGGAAAATGTTGATTACTCGCTTTGAGGAACGGTTGCTATGGAAACGAAATAATAACAAGTCTGTCAAAAAGCATCAAGAGCGTTGATGATATACTTTTGCATTAGTTTTTAATATCCTAGAAGAACATAGGTTGCTTCTTTCGCGATAAACTGTAGTCCGCGTGAGATAGAATATGCGAAAAACGTAAGCTAGTGAGCGAGGCAGTTATACAATGCTGTCTTCACCTTCAACATTGGGATTGCGCCTGCAAAATATCAGTTTGCGCAGCGACTTGCAGATAACTTCCGAGACACATACTTCCGCTGCGACTACTGTACATAGATATGAATCCATCAATACATCCATGACTAGGAAACAAACATTTCTGGTCATCACACAAATGATTGCACCTTGCAAGAAGAAATAATCAAATGATAGTCTTTTTCAAAGGACCCTACTTATTTATCTGAATGATCGGAGGATATTGTGTTTATGTATGTCTGTCTGTACCTTTGTGGCACTTTATAGATAGACCAAACGTGTGGACCGATTTTGATGAATCAATCGATTTGCCTTAATCTTGCGAGTGTCACTAAAGACATGACATTAATCAAAATTCAATATGGCGACAACCAGACGCCATAGTGAGAAAAAGAAAAAAGAAAATGAAAGTCGAGGAACTATGTCAAGTGGGGTATCATTAAATAGGTATTTGAAAATCATCTTTGGGTTTCTCTAATCATTACATTTAGGATCTATAACGAATTAAAGTTTGGTTAGCTTAAATTCTCACTTTTTTTTTTTTTTTTTTTTTTTTTTTAGTTTTGTTCGCAGTCTGTTTTATTTAAGCTTTTATTTAACTTCTCTTGTATGTATGTATTTCTGTCTGTCCTGGAATCTTGCAATTCAAATTTCGAGCACTTCCCGATTATCTATCCGGCTGAAACTTTCCGGGTAGCTCACAAATCGCTGACAACGCATTAAAAAAATAAAAATGAAACCAAATAATGTAAAAAAATATACAAATTGACAGCAATAAAAAAAACTTTTAAACATAAAAGCCTTGTTTTTTTTATAAATTATATTTGTTAAGCACTTTCGATTATGTCTTGACCAGGTGCTTCGACGAAGAGAACATGGGGGTGATAAACGAAGAGCGCCTTCGCGAGCTCCTCACCACGATGGGGGACCGCTTCACCGACGACGACGTCGACGAAATGCTGCGCGAAGCACCCATCAGGGGCGGGCTCTTCGACTACGTGGAGTTCACGCGCATCCTGAAGCACGGCGCGAAGGACAAGGACGAACAGTAAGGCGGTGGAATGTGGGGATGGACTAAAGTCAGCCTTCGGTTTAACTTCACCTGATACGCCGATCAAATTCATTCATCATTATCAGTATATAATTGTGCACTGCTGGACGCAGCCCTCTCGCTACTGAGCTCGGTCTTCAGCTCTCCTCATCCATTTACTTCCAACTGCTTTTTGCAGGTAGTCAGTCCACCTGGCGTCCTACGCTACGTTTGCCTACACTGGTTTCTACTCGAAAACTTGTGTGCCCCAACGGTTATCAGTTCTTCGGAAATTGTGACCAGCTCACTGCCACTTGAGCTTGCTTATCCTTAGAGCTTTGTCGGATATCTTATTACGAATCTTGTCCTTGAGAGAAACTCCAAGCATAGCTCTTTCCATAGCTCGCTGAGCGACCTTAAATTTAACTATTTGCCATTGGCGAACTACCTAAATACCATGCAAAAAATGTATTCCCCCCACTCAGGCGTTACTTTCAGTCACACTGATGTTTTCTTTTAACATTTTGATTGAGACTTTGTAATCACATCTTACAGCTCACTTTTACACACTTGTAATTGTTGTATGTAAACTTGTATAATTGTCAAGCGGTTTTGATGATGGAGCAGATGTGGGTTTGGAACCCTTCAATGGCTTTTAGTACCTAAATAATATGGATGGCGAGGGTCTGATGATGGAACCGGAAGTTAGCATGCAAACTTCATATGAGTGCTTTTTTATAAATTATATTTTAAAAAATCAGTGCAAATTCATCTGATGACTTTTTTTGGTTCCGTTTTCTAAAAGAATATCTTTACTTATGTAAATTTGTAAATTTACTTGTTTAAAATCTACAATGACACTTTTAAAACTGTATAGTAGTTAAATACAGTGTTGCCATACATTTTCTGACTTTGGTCTGTCCTCGACCCAATTGGCAGGTTGCAATTATACAACACGTACAATATATATATCTAACTAGCAATTAGGAATCTTACGAAGTAGTATTGATCTATAATATTGTAGAACTTTGTGGCCTGCCATATATAATATACGCCATTATTATAAATATTGCCAAACGAAAAGATTGGTATAAGATTAAATCTGCTTAGTCTAGTTAATTAGATTCGTGTGAAAATTCATAAATCTCTGAGATGTTGAGATGCTAATATTTATCTCAATTGCATTTGAAAATTTGAATACTAAAGAGCAATAGTAATACGAACTAAATAATCTCTAAATTTATACTATCACGCCGCTAGATGTCGCTGACTGCCAAGAGTGATTAGTTCCATTTCAGGCCGCTTAGCGTGGATGGAGGCATTTGAGAATCAAAGTAGATTGACTATTTCATAATGTTCTCACTGAAAGCGAGAAGCGTTTATGCTAAAAACAAGCAAGAGTGAGTGAGACGAACAGATCGTTTGTTTTTCGACGTATGCAAATTTAAATTAACGTATAATACATAAGCATAATCCAAATCAATTAACTTAATTTGTCACAAATATCCATGATATCTTGTTTATTACACTTTGCATTCCTCTAAATTTGTCCAAGGGTGTACTTTTTTCACTTCGCGAATTCGTTATCTCGTACCAAAAGCTTGTGGTAATTTCGGCCAATTTCGAGTAATTGCATTACATTTTCGAATTTGTGGAGTGGTTGTGAAGTGTGAATAACATTTTGTAGATTTCCTAAATATGTTAATTTGCTGTACTTTGGCTGCAAAAGCCGGACGGAACTAAATATACCAAACATAAACTTTCATTCCTAAGGGTATTTAGTGTCTTGTTCAAAGTGAATTCTTGTAACTTCAGCTTTAATAGACAATCAACAGTTTTTTTGTTTACAATTGACTAGTTTTTTATTTATATTACTTGACACGTATTTGAAATCCATATAACTTCATCCACGCCGGCGCGGGAAGCGATTATATTGGTATAAGTCGCGTGATGTAAAAAGAACGCTTGCAGTTAGGCTGTGTATTAGGCGATTTATCCGTCTATTTGGTTGCTAATTATATGTATTTGGTGTCTATTTGAAGGTCCATTTGGTAGCGAAAGGCTAATTAATAATAATTTAAAACAATAGGCCTAGTACTTTTGTGCGCGAGTGTACCCATGCGCAAACACACCCCCTCCACTTTCTTCCGGCGTTCTTTTTACATGACGCGACCTATACATCAGTCTTACTAATTGTTCTTAGTATTTTTTAAACATAAACAATGTGCATTTTTTGAAAGATTCCATTTTGATTGGACCACAGTATTTGTAAGTTTGGCTTGATTTATATCTCCAAAATTTTAGATATGTATCTAGTTTTCTTTTCACTATAATTTGTTTTATGTGTGTTTGATGTAAATTGTCCATTTAATTATCAAAATTAGAACCTCTTTAGTAATGAGTTTCATAGGGTTTACCAATTTTTTTTGATTCCAACAAACGTGTTTGATTAGTCCACAATACCCGAATTTTGAACCGAGGCTTACAATGTTAGAACCGAGGTTATTGATAAAGTTCATTGAATCTTCGATCAACAAATTGTACTTAATGGTACACACACACTGCTGATGGTCAACATTGAGCAACATTTTGGAACACCCAACTTTCGGCAACTATAACAATGGCTGCCACTTGTTTAGGCTGGTTAGATTTTTCTTGTCGCTTCTATTTCGCCAGTAATTTGACTATAATATAATTCAAAATGTTCGCTTTGTAAAAAGACGCAAAGAATAAGAATCTAATATTATTTTTGAAGTTCGTCACATGTTTTGATAAATTACTCAACATAACTTTTCTGAGATTGTCACTTCACTCAATTAAAATTTAAGTTTTTGGTTTAATGCCTGACAAAAACAACGATGAATTAAGTGATATATATCACGATAATAATAGCAACGAACCCTGTACAACGATACTCACACAGCAACGTCTACGATAAAAACTTTTGTTAGACGTTTGTTGCCAAAAGAAATTGAGGAAAGTTGCTCAGTGTTGAGCAACGGCAGTATATACGTACCATAAAAAAATAGGGTTAATGCAAACAGCGATTGGCAAAGTATTAAACATCATTCCTTCATTATGTAATGTGTATCCAACACTCTTTCCCTGGTGTTTTAAAATGAAGTTTATTTTAAGTTGTACTGACACCATGATATTTTAAATTATGAATTATTTAGCGTAGGATATAACTAAAATAACTATAGTATTAGTAATTTGTGTGTATTGTGTAATCATGTATGTATTTTTCAGTTATGTACTTATAAATTTTATAATCTTCTGATATTGGGTTTCATTTATTAGAATAAGAATGTTTTTTACCCGACTGAGGAGGGTTATGTGTTTGGGTTGTATGTATGTTTGTACGTTTCTTAGGCGCGTCCTACAGCCTAAACGGCTTGATGGATTTTGATAAATGAAGTATCATTGGATTCGTCTTGATCACGAGGGTGCTATAGGATATATGAAATGACAAGAAAACCAATATGGCGGCTTACAGCTGTCATATTGTATTTCCAACGGAACAAAAAATGACCAAATCCTATCAAGTGAGGTATCAAAATACAGGTATTTAAAATACCATTTCAAAAATATATAATTCTTGTAGCAATTTTCTTCTTACAAAATTTTCAATTTTAGTTTATTCAAGTTAATGTTAATACTAGTCTAATGTTGCAATTGCAACTATTAAAGTAAAGTAAAAATGTAAGTAAAAAAGAAACATTAAATTCATATAAATACTCCGCCCGCAGTTTCACCCGCGTCCCTCAGGAACCATACATTTTTTCGGGATCAAAAGTAGCCTATAATGTTAATCCAGGTTATGAGCTACCTCCGTACCAAATTTCATCCAAATCCGTTGTGCCATTTAGACGTGAAGAAGTAACAAACACACACACACACATACACACATGCACACAAACATACATACATAGTTAGTATCTATAATACATACTAACTTTCGCCTTTATAATATTAGTGTGATTATTTTTGCGGGCGGTCAGCTCGTATTCAATAATTTTGTTCGCAGTCGGGTTTTTTGTATTTTTATAATAATTTCACTTGTTATCCTCAAAGATACTGTACGATTTCCAAACCAATTTCGATATCACATTGAAATTGGTAGGTTGGTTAACCTTATTGGCTTCGTAACAAGCTTCTAGTTTAGTTTAAGGAGTAGAACTGCCGAATTGTTGCCATTTTCTGCGATAAAAATTTCAATGTTCTTCGGGCGAGGATAAGAATAAAAGACAGGAGTAAAGTTTGGCTTTCTGTCGCTATATAATCAATTTATTTACTTAAATAATATCACACTCTTTAACGTATATTTCCTAAATCTAATAAAATTTCATCGGGTTCTAAAATAGAACATTAGGTGGAACCACTTGTATCAACCCAGTTAAGTACACTGCTGGACTAACTAACTCCGAGCTAATCAGTAATTGGATAAAAACTATACGCAAGTGGGCCCATGGGTGAGAGATCGCTGAGATGTTAGTTTAACAAAAACTTATGCACATACAAACCAACAAATAGGTCGGTTTCCGTCTGTACCTAGTCATAAGTACACGGAATAATATGACCAACATCTTTAAAGAAAATTTGGTTAATTCAATGTAAGTACCAGTTTGACCGGCATCTAAATCTTAATTAATTTATGGAATAGGTACTACGTACCTAATAAATAAGAATATCTAAATAAAACCTTCCAAAATAGGTTCTCTTCAGCTTCGATGTGCTGAGCGCTTTATATTTTTTTGCACGACTGCCCAAAAAAGGAGTGTAATGTTTTCAGGATTCATGTATGTATGTCCCGGTGGGACATACTTACATCTAGGCCAGGTGTAGTGACGACCTGCGAAAGGCGGCCGGCAGAAACTGGATAAGAGCCGAAGATCGGGCTCTGTGGCGTTCATTGGGAGATTCCTTTGTCCAGCAGTAGACGAACACAGGCTGATGATGATGATGATGATGATGATGATGATGATGTATGTAGGTATGTTTGTATGTATGTATGTGAGTTTCTTTGTTCCACCATATCTTTTAAATTCCTGAACAGATTTGGATTTATGAGGTATCGTTAGAATCCTTACATTATCCCGAGTAAAATAGGCTAAAAACTTTCGTTTTTTGGCAAGGAAGTCGTGTTTTTTCTCTTACTATGATTATGTATTTGTAAGCACAAGTAGGGAGACTATCGTAATTCTAAAACCTTTATACGCGCAGGCCACCCACTTATAGGCCACCATATATATAACGACAATACATTTGAACATCCATATCCTAAATAAAAAAAGTCACAAGGACAAAGGAAGAAAGGGATGAGAGTGCGAAAAAAATGTAATAACTACATAACATAAATACTAACATTTACTTAACACTATCTAAGTATCACACTATCTGGTATCAAAATATGCCTTTGTCTCAGTCAGGTAAGTTATTGCTGCTTGTAGTCTTGTAGGATGTCGTGTGCTCCTCTCTCTGCCACCATCATGATGGCAGCCTGCGGGTTGCCGGTGGGCTGCGTCGGCATCGACGACGCGTCTATTACCCGAAGACCTGGGGACGAGGACGCATTTAGGTAGGTACTATAAATTAGGAACTAGGACACAGTCAACGACACAAGTCACTGTAAGTACATGTAAGGGGTACATGTCAAAGCTTTCATTTTACTTACACGCAAAATGTAGGTACAATAAATATTTTTCAACACACTTGCTCGTAAAATGACTCCTAAGGCAACGAATTTAGGTTCATAATTCAGCTTATTACACACTATTATAGTGCTTTTTACTTAACAATTATTTTTTTAATCTCAAGAAAGAGTTTTTATTTCTAAAAACAATGAATATATTTGTGAATAAATAAACTATTTTACTTTTTACATACGATAAATTAATCATCAAAATTATCATCATTTCATCAAATTATATTTTTTTACTAGGTACATATTAACCTTAATTTGCGTAGGTATTCAAAACATTATTTTGTGTTTTTTTGGATGCAATGACCATTCGTCAATAGGCTGTATGGGGTTTTTGCCATTGCCTTTATTTACACCTGCGTGCGCATCACTAGCGCGGGAAAAACAAAACTAGCGCGCCATTTTCCATAAATATTTGTTGAAGTTTTCGTTGTGGTTAATTATTATCAAAAATGACGACTTCACATACAAGAAGAGCAATACGAATATTTGACCCGCCCGAAATACTAATCATTACAGTAGTCCTTATCGCGCCCGCCGTTCAATTTGCATTGAATGATGTAAACGTTTGGATTTTCATACAAAATTATATAGATTTTTCTACTTATTTAAGAGCCCCGCTCTTGTCGGTGCACTAATTTCTAGCTTTGACTTCCCTATACGACAAACATTTGTTATCTCCTTTATCCGAATGTCCTTCTAAGTCAGCCTCTATCTCTCTTCCCTTCTATGACGGCTCTTCTGAAGTTTGTTAAGTATATGGCAGCCAAACATCTTTATGGTCGCTAGTAAGTTCCGTTTTTCTTGGCTGAGACTAATTATAAAGACAAACAGATTACCTTTCAAATAAACCACTTTAATCGAAAGCCTCTGTCACCGTATAACTGCGCCTGCTATAATGTGTAGGTACTTATCTATAGGACATCGGTACTCACGGTAAACAAGGGGTTTAAAAAGTTCCCTCACCTGTCACGTTGTACACCCTGAGGCTGGTGTCGATGACGGCTCCGATGGCGGCCGTGCCCAGCTGGTGGTTCTGCGGGTCCGTGCTGAAGCGGATCATGCACTCCAGCCACTCGTCCGACCACGGCTCCCCCGCGTCGTCGCATTGGGTGGTCGATGTGGGGTCCAGTTTGATGCCGTATTTGTCTTGCAGGATCTGAAATTATTTTATTCATTTATTATTATTGGAAAATGAACGTGATTCGTAACTAAACAGAAAATATTTGAAAGGAAGGGTTGTGTGTTCAAACTAAAAATTTGACAAGCGAGGTATCAATCGATTCGTCTTCATCGCAAGAGTGTCATAGGCTACCGTATATTGACCGTAGTCGGGTTTTAATTTTGAACTTGTCTTGTTACGGTGTGGCAATTGCACATTAAGGTATCGAATCATGCATCATCATCAACAGCCTATATTAGTCCACAGCTGGACATATGCCTCTTTTCATCCAATGACTGCCAGCTACCTTGCTTTTATCTCACTTGCGTGTCGTATAAGGTGTGTGTCAGAGTTTGTCACATGTCAGGCCAGACCGCCCGTGGGCCTCTGACATGGTTTAACGACTGCTATCAATCGAAACTAGCCGGGACCGACAGCTTAACGTGCCCTTCGAAGCACGGAGCGATGCAAATCCGCACATTACTTAGAAAAATCATAGGTGTAGTTGAGGGCAGAAATCTGTATCGTTGGAACTGTTAGACCGCTCTGTCGGCTACCATCGCCCTTCTCTAATTAGTGTCCATATCTTATAACTGAATTTCAGCTCATCTAAAGGTTGTCTGGAAGAGTTCGTTTTTAATAAGACCGTCCATTTAACCAATTTTGACAGTTTTTATTGAACTTCACTCGTATGAATATGTAAGTATCATTGTGTCTATGAATCTGTCTGTCAGTCCTGGAATCTTGCAATTCAAATTTCAAGCACTTCCTGATTAGCTATCCGGCTGAAACTTTCAGGGTAGCGCACAACCGATGACAATGCAATAAAAAACAAGGAAAAAATAATTAAAATGTAAAAAAGGAAATGCAATAAAAAATAAGAAAAAAACATAAAAAGTGACATTCATTAAAAAAAAAGGTCGTAAAAGCTTCTCTTTTTCATATTTTTTTTTAAATATCTTATCTATTTAAGTTGAATGTGTATTTTTGATTATTTTTGGCTACAATAGTTTTGTGTAGTACTATTAATAGGTACAATAAAAAACTCGCAGCAGAAAAAGTGTGATTAATTAGTAATAATGATAAACGTACCGGGCTCTCAAATATTTCCTTCAAGTATCTCGCGGCGTCTTTCACCATGATCATGTCATCGGGGTGCGCGAAGAACTGGGGGTCAAACACGGGGGGGTCCAGGGGGTCGGTGGAGTTGAGGGTCAGGTAGCCCACACTGCGGGGGAGCAGGGCCACGCCGTTGGACCTGAAAGTCGGTGCATGTTGGACAACTTCTCTACTTCATTTTATATTAAGTGTTTTTTTTATTGGGTATGTTTGTTGTCTTTATTAACTACTACTACAAAATACAACTAGTGAACTACTACATGAAACAGTTGGACAATCCACAGGAGAACTTCTCAACGGATCTCGAGATCAGAATTTCTCATCAGCTGATCTCAATCGGCGTTCTCATCGGATCATAAGATCAGTTATAACTCATCATCATTCTATATCTGTCCACTGCTGGACGTAGGCCTCTCCTAACGCACGCCACTGAGCTCGGTCTTCAGCTCTCCTCATACATTTTCTTCCAGCTGCTTTTAGCAGGTCGTTACTCCACCTGGCCACAGGGCGTCCTACACTACGTTTGCCTAAACGTGGTCTCCACTCGAGAACTCTACCCCAACGGTTATCGGTTCTTCGGGAAATGTGACCAGCCCACTGCCACTTCAGTTTGCTTATCCTTTGAGCTATGTCGGTTACCTTGGTTCTCCGTCGGATATCCTCATTAAGAATCTTGTCCTTCAGATAAACTCCAAGCATAGCTCTCTCTATAGCTCGCTGAGCGATCTTAAATTTGTGAACTAGTTTGACCGTGAGTGTCCATGTTTCGGCACTGTAGGTAATGACTGGTAGGACACACTGATTGAAGACTTTTATCTTCAGGCACTGTGGTAGGAACGACGAGAAGACTTGACGAAGCTTGCCGAATGCTGCCCAACCCAGCTGAATTCTTCTTTTGGTTTCCTTCTCAAAGTTGTTCTTACTCAATTGGAATATTTGCCCAAGGTAAACATATTGTTGGACAACTTCAAGAGGCACACTATTTATTGCAATCAGTTCTGGGTCTATAAGATCGTTGAACATGATTTTGGTCTTATCTGTGTTCATTCCGAGACCGATCCGTCGAGAAGCATCATCTAGGGTGGTCAGCATACTTTTTAAGTCTTGCAGCGACTCCTCCATTAGGACGATATAATCGGCAAACCGTAAGTGTGAGATGTTCTCGCCATCGATATTAATGCCCATTCCTTTCCAATCCAGCGTCTTAAACATATTTTCCAGGGCATTAGTAAACAGTTTCGGGGATATAACATCCCCCTGTCTCATCTGCGCAGTTGGATATGTTTAGACTGCTGGTTTTGGACTTGGACACTCATATTCGCGGCGTAATACAGAAACCTAAGCACTTCGATGTATCGCTAGTCCACTTGACAACGCTGCAAAGACTCCAGAACCGCTCAGGTTTCAACGGAGTCAAAGGCCTTCTCATAGTGCACAAAAGCGAGACACAGGGGCTGGTTATACTCTTCAGACTTCTGTATAACCTGACTCACTGCGTGTATGTGGTCTAAAGTGCTAAATCCTCCGCGAAACCCAGCCT
This sequence comes from Alsophila aescularia, assembly GCA_946251855.1. NCBI lineage: Eukaryota > Metazoa > Arthropoda > Insecta > Lepidoptera > Geometridae > Alsophila > Alsophila aescularia. The sequence continues at coordinate 14,239,431 of OX276385.1, forward strand.
CCTCAAGAGGCTGGAATTCGTAAAGTCTTCTTGCGAGACGATTTGAAATGACCCTCGAAAACAATTTATAGACGTGGCTCAAGAGTGATATAGGTCGGTATTTGGCCAGCATTTGCCAATTCTACTAAAACAATTGTAATGACAATTACCAACAATTTTCGCAAAATTTTCACTTTTACCTCTTAAAAGTAGTAGAAGCGAAAAATTTGTGAAAATTTTTGAATTTAGAGTTTTCCATTTTTGAAAAATTTTTTTTGAAAATTTCCTAATTTTTTTCGCTTCTACCTCTTTTAAGTGCTAAAAGCGAAAATTTTGCGAACATTGTTGATAATTGTCATTACAATTGTTTTAGTAGAATTGGGGCCCTGGGATTCCTGTCTCCATAGCCGTGTCGACCTATTTTTGATTCACTTGACGGGGAACCCCACCCCACCCTGAGACTGCTGATCGCCCTCTCGGAAGTAGAATAGGTGGCCCGATTCCAGGGTTACTGTATCCTCCCCCTCTCTTCGGACTTCACTTAACCCTAGGATGTGCCACCTTATCTTGGTAAACTCCGTCTCGAGTTGCGCCATGTGATCGTCAAGCATAATCGTTCGTCCGTTGTACGTAGCCAGGATCAGTTGTTTTTGTTTCGGGTGGCCTACGGTAGCCCGGGGAGTCTTCGCACCCCCTGCCGTGCCATTTCCTTGACTGCCACCTTGGTCAGGACTAGCAGGGCGACCGGGAACTGGGAGCCATTTTTTGTTTGTGCCGTTCATAAGTAGGGTTGCCCATAATCGCCACGCTGGGCATGCGGGTTGGCGATCGCAGGGCGTAGCTTCTCGCACATTTAGCTACGCTTGTTTTTGGGATGGTTATACCACCATCTGTCGGTTGCCAGAGCCTCGTTCGTTATCCAGCAGGATGACCGCGTGCAGGTGAGGTTGGCTTGGAGCATTGAGATTATAGTCACTCCCATACATTCCAACCCAAATAAATACTTATTATTTTTTCTTCTCAACTGATCAGGCTCATCATCATCATCAGCAGCTAGTCTATTACTTATTCTGTGGCTTTTTGTTGCTGTGGTAGTATTTTTTAGAACAGGGGCTAGACTCGTCAACTTGACCGGTACTGGAACACTCTGCGTAGAATGAATGTAGATAACTCACGTGACATTAATCCCCGTGGAACAGGGGCCAGACTTGCCAACTTGTCCGGTTCTGGAATACTCTGCGTAGAATGAATGTAGGTAACTCACGTGATATTAATCCCCGTGGAAAAGGAGCCAGACTCGCCAACTTGTCCGGTTCTGGAACACTGCGTAGAATTAATGTAGGTAACTCACGTGACATTCATCCCCGTGGAAAAGGAGCCAGACTCGCAAACTTGTCCGGTTCTGGAACACTGCGTAGATTGAATGTAGGTAACTCACGTGACATTCATCCCCGTGGAACAGGGGCCAGACTCGCCAACTTGTCCGGTTCTGGAACACTCTGCGTAGAAGCCGTTGAAGAAGAACTGCAGGTCGGGCTGTTCGCGGTCCCGGTCGGCCAGGCTGGAGTACAGGAGCCCAGTCAGCTGCGAACAACAGTCGCTATTATAGTAATACATTCGTAGTAGGCCTTCTAGTGGAAGGCGTGTGTTTCCTGGCTAACTACTACCCCAAAGTCCTAGCGGAAAGTTCACGCTAAAAGTGCAACCCTAGGCTCCGCACCAATGACTTTTCAAAGCTATGTGCGGCTTTTCATCGCATTGGATGTAAGGGAGTACAACTACCACCTCTAAGTCAACTTCACCTGCCCGTGGTACATATGGTATAACTATTCTTTATTTATTTATTTAATACTGCACAAAAACAGTGCTATGATAGCATTTTCTGCCAATCATCCTGGTTGCGCAAGAAAGATGTGTATAGGCATAAAAAAAAAACTTTTAATATTTGTATAATTATTAATATCTATCTATCTATCTATATACTATAATAAAACTGTAACTGGGCTAAATCTGTACATTAAATATTTTTTGAAAATTATAATTGAGATAAACTTCAAAATCGATATAGAGTGCAAAAAGGATATTTTTTTTATTTTTGTCTGTCTGTCTGTCTGTCTGTCTGTCTCTTTGAACACGCATCACGCTGAAACTACCGAACGGATTTTGATGCAAATTGGCACAATCATAGATTATGTTATGGATTAACATTTTGAATACTTTTTATCCCGAAAATATCATGATTTCCCGCAGGACAGGGGTTGAAAGTTATTTAAAAGAACACATATTACGCTGAAACTACTGGACGGAGTTTGATGTAACTTGGCACAGTCAAAGTACATATTATGTATTAAAATTATTGATTATTTTTATCCCCAAAAAATATAGAGTTCCTGCGGGATAGGTATTCAAAGTTATGGTAATTTAAATAAAACATTAAAAGGGTATCATAATTTCGACCCTCTCGTCACTATACTGTCTGGTATAGCGGGATTTCTGCCTGCCAACTCAAACGTGCGTGGATCGAAATCGCGCACTTCTTAAAAATGTTTTGTTCCATATTTTTATGCATTTACATATTTTATGCGTTATTTTTACAATTTCTTTGATTTTTTAAACTGTTTTTTTTTCTGAAGTTAACCGTCAAATCGTTACAATAAAATAGGTCACAATAATTCATTGGAATTATTTTACTTTGTTAATTTGTTAGTTTTACCTGAAGTGCATGTTTAAAAAAGAAATAAATTATCATTTATAATTTACATTCCCTCATAAAAAACGCCCTCTAGCGGCTGTTTTTATTGGTAACCAAACTGCTTACTGTTTTACATTTTTAACCCCCGAACAAAGAGACGGGTGTTATAAGTTTAGGGTGTGTATCACTGTATGTGTGTGTGTGTGTGTGTGTGTGTGTGTGTGTGTGTGTGTGTGTGTGTGTGTGTGTGTGTGTGTGTGTGTGTGTGTGTGTGTCTGTTTGTGGCATCCTCATAAAAAAGCTCGCAAACGAATGGACCGATTTTGATGCGGTTATTTTGTTTGAAAGCTAATGTGATCGAGATGGTTCTTAGCTATAATGGGAGGGAGGTGAGGGGATGGGGATGGGGGTTAGGATCGTTGATCTCAAACAAATGGACCGATTTTGATGCGGTTTTTTATTTTTATGTTTGAAACTGATGTGATCGGGATGGTTCTTAGCTATATGGGGCGAGAAAAGGGGGGAGTTTCGAGAAAAAGGGGGTGAGAATCGTACCTTTCAAACGAATCGAACAATTTAGCTGCGGTTTCTTATCGTTGAAACTGATGTGATCGGGATGGTTTTTAGCTATATGGGGCGAGAAAAGCGGGGAGTTTCGAGAAAAAGGGGGTGAGAATCGTACCTTTCAAACGAATCGAACAATTTAGCTGCGGTTTCTTATCGTTGAAACTGATGTGATCGGGATGGTTTTTAGCTATATGGGGCGAGAAAAGCGGGGAGTTTCGAGAAAAAGGGGGTGAGAATCGTACCTTTCAAACGAATCGACCAATTTAGCTGCGGTTTTTTATGTTTCAAAGCTGAGGTAAACAAGGGGGGGGGGGGAATATGGTGAAGTTCGTAGCTCCCAGTTTTTTATTTTTTAAAACGGATGTGATCGAGATGGTTCGTCACGTTTCTTTGCTATATGGTAGGGGGGGGAGGAGTTGAAAAAAGGGGGGGGGGTGAGAATCGTATCTTTCAAACCGAATGGACCAATTTAACTGCGGGTTTTTGTTTCAAAGCTGAGGTAAACAAGATGGTTCTTAGCTATAATGGGGCTTTATGCTCGCTACGCTTCGCTCGCGTCTTCGTCTTCTAACCTATCACGGCCATGTCGGATCGCCACTGAAGGTTGTTAAGACAGGTAGGTAGGTAGGTAGGTACCTATATTGGTACTTTTGGTACAGGAATAACTCAAAGGATCATTATATCCCAGAAAAACTACCACGCGAGCAACGCTGCGGGCACAGCTATAGGCAATAATAACGTAAAAGTCTGTACCTGCAAAGAAGATAATTTTAAAAAATTGGACTGAGCTACTGAACAAGAATAAAACATTTTTTAAATTCGTGTCTGTCTGTTTGTTTGTTCGCGCATCACGTAAAAACTATTAGACCGATTGCGATGCAGTTTTCAGTGTTGGCAAGCTTAGGGTTGGACCAAGACCTGGGGTACTTGGTATCGTAATCCAATGATTAGATGCCGAGCAATCGATAAAAAACTTTTTAACGGCTAAAGGAATTTTGATCAAATGTTTATTTTAGGTCTTGGAATAGCACATAGAGTACTTTTAACCTAAAGAAATGACCACGCGAGCGAAGCCGCGGGCACAGCTAGTATATATATATATATATATACTAGCTGTGCCAAAATTTAATATTTAAAAAAAACATTTAAATACCTATCAATATTATATGTATTTAAATGGGCCGTGGCGGTCTCGGCTTAGAATAATACCCCTCCCAATCCTCCCGTGGATGTCGTAAGAGGCGACTAAGGGAAGACACACCGGAAGATGGGCAGCAGCGTCCTCCGAGTACATATTTGTAACACTGCGGTCACCAATCCACCTGCCAAGCGTGGTGACTATGACAAACACCCCTCAATGTGATGGACACAACACAAAGACGGCCCCCAGTCCCCGGCGGCTCCGTTACTCCTAGCACAGATAGCAGCCATGGTGACGGCGGAGCAGGGGGTGCTAAGAGTCCCCGGCAGAGACGAGCTACCAACCCCTACGATCTCTGGACCTGACAACTTATAACGCACGCACCTTGAGGACCGATGAGAAGTTGATAGAGCTGGAACAAGTAGTAATTAAGTTGCGCTGGGGTATTATAGAGTTATCAGAAGTCGGGAATTGAGGGTCATCGTATTCTCCGAAACTGTTCACCTCTGCAGTGGAAGATATATTCAAGCTTCTGAACTGGAACGGATATTCTCGTCGCAGATACCGCAGAGCCTCAAGACGAAAGTTTATAATCAGTGCGTGTTGCCAGTGATGACATACGGCACTGAGACGTGGTCGCTAACTATTGGTATCATGCACAAGCTCAGAGTTGCGCAGCGCGCAATGGAGAGAGCTATGCTCGTTGTTTCACTACGTGATAGAATCCGAAATGAGGAAATCCGTAGAAGAACGAAGGTTACCGACATAGCTCTCAGAGTTTGCAAGTTGAAGTGGCAATAGGCAGGCCATATAAGTCGCAGAACCGACAACCGTTGGGGAATAAAGGTTCTCGAATGGCGACCACGAACAAGCAAGCGAAGTGTGGGGAGACCCCCCACGCGATGGACCAACGACATTGTAGCCATCGCAGGAAGTCGGTGGATGGAGGTGGCACAAGATCGCTCGTCATGGCACTCTTTGGGGGAGGCCTATGTTCAGCAGTGGACTTCTAAAGGCTGACATGATGATGAAATTTTATAAAATTAAACAGCTGGTGTTGTTAATAAGTATTTTTTAAATGCTCTCGAGTTAGCCGTATATATATTTTTTAGTTTGACATTTTCTAATGTCAATAATAATTGGAAGTGAGAAAATGAACCATTCGAAATTGGCGCAGTTAAATTCTACAGACCGGTGACGGGCAGCAGTGTCAACGGTGCAAGAAACTGTGCCATGCGATCGCCAACCCGTCTGCCCAGCGTGGTGATTATCGACATTACCTCGCATGATAAGCACAACGAAAGTACGGCCCCAGTTCCCGGCAGCCCTGCTATTCTTGACCACGGCGGCGGTCATGGTTACGGCAGGGCAGGGGGTGCTAAGAATTCCCAGGCTACGGTGGTTGGAACAGAGGAGCTGAAGATCGGGCTCAGTGGCGTGCTTTAGGAGAGGCCTATGCCCAGCAGTGGACTGACACGAGCTGATGATGATGATGGATTCTTAATCACGACTAAGATAATATAAGTAGGTATCACTCAGGGTATTACGTAGATAAGACACATTAATCATATCCAACAATCTCGTGAAAATGATATCGGAAATGAACTTGCAGAAATCAGTTGACTGTCATACTTGACAACTTGATCGAGAAGGTTATTTATTATACATGCATAATTTTATCACTACTGTCGAAGTGGATGAGCTAATATTCTGGTATCTCAATGGGAGATAAAAGGACTTTCATAAATATCAGCATTATTAACAGGATTTGATCGTGAAAAAATGGGAATCTAGCTCCACAGGTAAGATTGGTAATGCAATTAAAAAGGAGAAGAAAGTCGACAACATAAGACTGTTCGATCAAACAATTTGTATGCTTGGTTAGATTTTTGGTGGACAAGGTGACGTTTTGTTTTTCGTATGTCGTTTTTGTCTGTGGTTTTATTGGGAATAAATAATTATCGATTTACGTTTAATTGATAATGTGATAAATGGAAAGAACGTATTTTTCTGATTCTTCCGGTAGCTTTGGTCTTTAATTTCGTTCAGTAATAACGAAGTTACGGACCAAAGTAATCCAACAAAACCTAGTTATTTTATATTGATTTTATGCTTCAACTACGACATCTAGGTTCGATGTAATACTTGATTTTTGATAATTACTAGTTGGGAATCCTGGACTAAGTGTTTGTTTTATCAATTGAGTTATATTTGGCGAAATAGAAATCGTTGTGACGTCATCACGACATTGAAATTGTAAGGTATGTAGATTGGTGTTTCGCACAACAATTCATGTTTTTTTTTTTTATATTGTTGTAGGTACATAAGTGCTACAAAAATACAAAATACAAGTTCAAATAAGATAAAGTACCTATCTAAAGGCATGAGTACCTACTTAGGTACCTAACTATTAACTTACCTTGGTCTCTAGAGAGATTCTTTGAGAGTTCGTGAGATTTGTATTATCCCGCAGAGTATTACAAATGTAGACAAAACCTTCTCTAGTGAGCTCGTGAGCCGATACTGTTGCACAAAGTTAGTGTAAGAAATGCGGCTGTTTGTAATTAATCTCTGCCTACGTCAAGCTCATGTCGCTCTCCTTCACGACGGTCAGCGCCTACAGCCTCCGTGGCTAACTTCCAGGCAAGATACCGTCTTGTTATCATAGTAAAATAAAAAACGCAAGATCTCATGAAGCTCTCACCCAAATTTATCTAACGAGTAACAATACTTTGAAAATGATCGAATTCGTCAAAGTTTACTTGTCAAAGTGGCAACTCGTACTGCTTAAATGCAAAGAATACTCGAAAACTTTACTACCGATTTTCGAATTCGAATACTACCATTTGCTAAAACCCTTCCTTCCGATTTCAGTTCCTACAAGTTTCCGATAGAGGCGCTGCCAGTAAATGTATGGAACTAAACGAAACTACATTTCGTTTACAAAAACTATAAAAACTTGTACTAGGGGTACAGATCTTCACACTCTTTACCTCAAAACCTTCCGGGGACATTAAGAAATAAATACTGAAAATGGTTCAGTAGTTTTTGAGCGGGAAACGGAGGTCTGATTGCTATTATAGGTTTCCTAACATACGAGGCGGCCAAAGAGACTTGTGTTGTGTTGTGATGTCACACCAAATACGACCCGCGACAAGGCAATAGTGGAATAACTTTGTAAGTTTTCAAGATATAACGGGTGTTTTTTTTAAAGGTATAGAACTTTAAAGGCGTCACAGACGATTAAGATACTATAATATTTGACGTTTACGATATCTGCATATAAAATATTATAGCATCTTAGGAAATCACACACGGCTAAGATACGATAATATATTGAAATTATTCATTCGCTCGCAGGCCGTCCTAGGTGGCACGCGTAATTCTTCACCGCTTTCTATATACAGAATGATAAAATATGAGTAGTACGGTTTCACTATTAGACTCATCAGACGACGATTCTGATTTTGAATTTGATATGCAAATTGCATTAGAGCACTGTAAAAGGTGATCAATTTGGATAGAAAATCACATTAAATTTAGAAAAAGCCGCGGTGAATTTAATCATTACATAGATGTTTCTACAAAAAAAAAAAACTTATTTTAATAAGTCGAAGGAAACTTTTCTCGAAATTCATAATTTGATTAAGGAATATTTAGTGGAACAAAATAAGAACATGCGCGGGAGCATTTGTACAGAACAACAACTTGCAGTATGCTAAGAACCATCTCGTTTACCTCAGCTTTCAAACATAAAAAACCGCAGCTAAATCGGTCCATTCGTTCGAAAGCTACGATTCGCACCACTCCCCCCTCCCCCCTCCATCCTGAAATTATAGCTATGAATCATCTTGTTTACCCCAGCTTTCAAACATAAAAAAACCACAGCTAAATAGGTCCATTTGTTTGGAAGCTACGATTTTCACCCCCCTCTTCTTTCTCACCTCCCCCCTCCTTCTCCCCATATATCTAAGAACCATCTCAATCATATCAGCTTTCGAACAGAAAAAACCGCATCAAAATCGATCCATTTGTTTGGGATCTACGATGCCACAGACACACACACACACACAGATACACACACACACACAAACACACACACACAAACACACACACCCAGTGACACACACCCTAAACTTATATTACCCGTCTCTTTGTTCAGGGGTTAAAAAAAACCGTCATGAATACAAAATAACCTGTAGAACATATGACCTAAATCGATGTCCAAGATTAGCCTATGTTCCGCAGCGGATGTCTTTGGACTGATGATATGATGTGATAGTATCAGTCTTCGAATCTTGCACAATAATCCACCATCTGGTAAATTTCTACAAGAACAAGTGTTGGTCGCTATAGAAAATTGAGAACTTGTGCACTTACCTGCGTAATTCCCGTAGCGCTCATAGGGCCGTTCCTCGTCAGCAGATAGTCTGTTGCCACCCCCCAGTCCAAGACCTGGGTGTCGTTCAAAGAAGTCAGCAGGAAGCTGAAAGTGGCGCCCACATGGTTCCTTAAGTTCTGTCCCACTGGCAGGTCTGCCACCACGGGGATGTCGAGGCTTTCGAGCGCCGCGCGAGGGCCGATGCCTGACAGGAGGAGGATGTGGGGCGTGTTCAGTGCACCAGCACTTAATATCACCTGTGGAAGTTTCTGGTTTTACTACTGGGAAACAGAGTAGGCATTGTTTGATGTGACGTAAATAAACCAATTGATCGTCTATCTATAGGGAGTTATTAACTGTAGATATTGTATGTGCCAAAAGAATAAAATTAGTATGAAAATAAATAAACCAATTGATCGTCTATCTATAGGTAGTTATTAACTGTACATATTGTATGTGCCTAAAGAATAAAAAAATAGTATGAAAATAAATAAACCAATTGATCATCTATCCATAGGGAGTTATTAACTGTAGATATTGTATGTGCCTAAAGAATAAAATTAGTATGACAATAAATAAACCAATTGATCGTCTATCTATAGGGAGTTATTAACTGTAGATATTGTATGTGCCTAAAGAATAAAATTAGTATGAAAATAAATAAACCAATTGATCGTCTATCTATAGGTAGTTATTAACTGTACATATTGTATGTGCCTAAAGAATAAAAAAATAGTATGAAAATAAATAAACCAATTGATCATCTATCTATAGGGAGTTATTAACTGTAGATATTAAATGTGCCTAAAGAATAAAATTAGTATGAAAATAAATAAACCAATTGATCGTCTATCTTAGGGAGTTATTAACTGTAGATATTGTATGTGCCTAAAAAATAAAATTTTTATGAAAATAAATTACTATATAAAAAAATGTCTTCGAACAAGCAATCAGCGGTCAGCATGACAAGTAAGCTCGTCAGGTTCTATCTGATCCTGTCAAAGGAGAAGTTAAATGCTTGATGCCTCCGACTGCATCTTATATTCAAAATCAAAATTCTGAAGCTTGTTTGCCTCGTTTTAGTTGTGCTCGCAGTTAGGTTTTTGTAATTTTACAATAATTTATTTTATTTTCAACTTTTTAGTTTCCTAAAAATGTTTTTGCAATGGTGTTTTAAACTCTTCATTTTGATATCTCACTGGATAGGTTTTAGTTTTGGTCATTTTTTACTCCGTCGAAAATACAATATGGCAGCTGTAAGCCGCTATATTGTACTTCCGACTCTACTCTCTCTACTCTACTCTACTCTCTAACCTTACCTCTTTAGAAGCGCGTACGGTCTTAGTCTCCCCATCACCAGTGATGTACTCAACGCCCACCGCCCGGTCTCCCTCGATCAGGACCTTGGTGACCCGAGCGTTCAGCTTCACGTGGAGGTTTGGCCGTTCTGAATCCGGCTTTAGGTACGCCCTGGCTGGGGTGTAGCGTTGGCCGTCACTGGAGGAAAGTAACATATTAATATCTACTGATTTAGAAGAAATAAAACAGCGGGGCATATTCACGGACCATGCCGTTACATACCACGCTACAGCGCTTAGAACGCTCTGAACTGTACAATGTTTTTAGAATGAAATCATTGTACAGTTCAGAGCCTTTCAATTGAAAGACGGAAGCTTGCTACGCTTTGTCCCGCCTTCGCCTTCTAACCTATTACGGCCAAGTCGGGCTTCCAACCTCGCCTCACCTATATACATAGAGAGTTTTATATATATATATATATATATATATATATATATATATATAACTCTCTATGTATATAGATATATATATATATATATATATACTTTAATGAGCTGTGCTGGACAACGTTTTCTTGAGAAATGCACGGAGATTTCATTCTGAAAACAGAGCGTTTTAGTGATGTAGAATGTTCCAGCTCACCTTAGCGCTGGGTTCAACAATGCTTTTAAAATACGCGGCCCAAAGCTTGTACTATTACTTATTCTATGCCGAAACTCTCGTACTCGCTCTAGAGAAGCAGATGGACTTCCCTTTTTTCTAAATTCCGAACCGGCTCCCATACATTTCTGGTTAGAAGACGTTTTTACTAAAAACTGCAGGTTTATTTTTAATTTAGGTCAACATTGCAGGGCCTCTTGGTCGGAAACTGCGAGAATCCGTCTGGGTGAGTACAACGTGCCAGAACTGCCCGATATTCTGCCGCCTATTACGAGTATTAGGTACCTACATTATACCGCTGTGTCCAAATTTGAAAAGTTATTGTAGCCAGTGAAATATGGGCTTTATTGGGAATGTGAGACACAAAAACGAATGTCTCAGCTTATGGTGCACCCAGTGCCACGCTGGAATTTAAACTGCGACTAGATACGAGTATGTAATGTATGGGAAACGTTTCCAAGACTACTTGATTGTACATAAACGTGGTATTTACAACATCAGGTTATTTTCGGGAAAAGAAACTAATAAATAAGATGAAACAAAACAGGCTACTGCTAGTTGGTTAGATAATACGAAAGAATAACTACTATACTCCTGTAATAGGTTACCCGCAGCCTATAACATTGAACTTACGCGTTAAACGTCTGCGCAATGGTGAATCCCTCGGGTGTGGCCGGGTCGTTCATGTCTGCTATGATTGGAAATCCTGTTTCATTGATAGCGTTCAGGAGCTGGTACAAAGCCTCAGGCTGGTAGTTGAACTGTAGAGAATAGAGTAAGTAAGCCTTGGGCGTAAAGAGGTGGCGAATTTGGAAGACCTCGTTTTCTTTTCGTGTTGGGAGACTAAGATGTTCTTTGCCTTTCCCTTGTCTAGACAATACCTTGATCTTTGGTATTTCTGAAGCCCAGACAGATACAGGGAAGCCTAATTACGGGTTTGGATCCCAAAACAACTACATATTTCGTAATAAAATAGGTACTGGGCAAGATAAAGGAGATCTACAAGTATAGACCTTGAAGGTACCCTTTCAAATAAACATCCAAACCGATTGAGATATCCGAAGATATGAGGTGATTATTATTCATTAAAAAACATACAGCCGAATTGAGGAAGTTGTTTGAAGTTGTTTAAAAAGGCCATGTTACCTGCTGAACCGGCAGCGGCCCCTTATCAGAGTGATGATTCTCGCTGACCAGCGAGCCGATCTGCTTGTTGCCCTCCGTCATGTAGAAGTACGGCAGGTTGTCCTCGTAGGACCATCCCGCAGCGCCGGCGGCGACCCAGTCATCGTAGTCTGCCGCGTGCCCGCGGTGGTACATCATGCCGTTCAACAAAGTGCTGCCACCTAGGAAAAGCGCGTCAACTGTTCAACAAAGTGCTGCCATCTAGGGAAAGTGCGTCAACTGTTCAACAAAGTGCTGCTACCTAGGGAAAGGGCATCAAATGTTCAACAAAGTTCTGCCACCTAGGGAAAGCACGTCAACTGTTCAACAAAGTGCTGCCACCTAGGGAAAGGGCGTCAAATGTTCAACAATGTGCTGCCACCTAGAGAAAGCACGTCAACTGTTCGACAAACAAGTGGTGGCAGCACTTATGGTGTTGTCAACAAATCCTTAATATACCCATATTAACATTGATACCTCACGAGCTTTCAACATAACAAGACGATTTTAAACTATGTTTAGTTGTTTTTTTACCCGACTACGGCGAAGCAAGGGAAGGGTAATGAGTTTAACAGTCTATGTATGTATGTATGTATAATTATAATGCTTAAGGGTTTGTGGATGTTCCACTATAGCATCGCCCCTATTGGTCAGATTTTGACAAGTGAGGTATCAATCGATTCGTCTTCATCGCTAGAATGTCACAGGCTATGTTTTACCCGACTGTAGTCGGGTTTTATTTCATGAACTTATGTCTTGTTCCGATTAAATTTTGTCCAAAGACTTATTAAGTAAGTTGGGCGACGGACGTTAGTTGGTTTATTATAACTAGGTAAGTAAAACCAACTATTCTTAATCCTGTGGTATAAGGTAAGCAGATAGTACGAAGCACAAATTATTCTAGGATATAGGCAATTCTATTTTTCCTCTTATGAAACCCATGATTATTTAGTTTAGGTATTGTAGGAACCTCTAATAAATGGATAATGGATTTTATACTCAGCAAGCCAATAAAAATCATTGCATGATCAAATAATCAATTATATCTACAGTAAATATTTAGGTACAGAGATAAATGGATTAATTGATTTGTTAATCATCTTGTCTGCACGACACCAATATCATCAAATAGATACAAATCGTACTACAATTCTGGAGAACCAGCCAAATGCATACTTATGAGAAAGACGCGCGTGCTTTGACTTGGAGACTTGGCAGGCTTGGCACTCTGTGACTCATGGGTTAGCAGTTTGTCAGTATTTGGTTGGGAGTGTTGGGACAATAGAAGTGCAACCTAAGTACACTTTATAAATTCAATGTCTTACCTAGAACTTTTCCTCTCGGCCACTGACATCCCTTCGAGCCTTGATCCAAGCAGTAGTCCCCGGGGACGGTTCTGTAGCCCCAGTCAACTTCCTCGTTCAACCAGAACGTTCTGTAGAATGACGGAATTCTTGCGCCTGTTGGTTCTTGAGGACCAGCTTCTAGAAGCAGTACCTAATGGGAAAAGGTTTACATAAATAACAAGCCATACATTTAAAAAAATAACTCCTACCCTGGAAAAAAATAGCTTATGCCAATAAATTGTATATTGTTGGAACGTGCTCATCAAGGCCTTCAATTTGATACCCATATTCGATGTTTTTTTTCGCATTTGAATTTGGAGCCATACTGACATATTGATTTTTTTCAACAAATAATATAGCCTGTATAACTCGAGATTACGTAAGAATTCTAACCCCCATACATCTAAATCAATTCAGGCATTTAAAAGTTCTGGTGGAATAAATAAACTCACATACATAAAAACATAAATGGACCCTAAAAACATTACACTCCTTTTTTTGGACAGTTATGTAAAAAATAGTCTAGGCTTAAGAACACGAAAGAATCCTTAATTCACATAAAGAATGAAAAATCTAGTCATTAGTGTAGCATTCTCGTATCGTAAGCCATAGTACTTTGTAAAGAAGCAGCGTTGAGAGATCATTATGGTATAGCCGATAAAGCGAATAGATGCAAGCAGATGTTGTCTTTCACTTACATTAAATGAAGAATCTTCTGTCAACCTGCTGGCCACTATAGGTCCCGCCGCACCAGCACCAACTACTATGAAGTCGTATTCTTCCGCAACGTTTTCCTTGGATTTGATTCTCTGGCAGGGTGTCGAGATGTCACAGCGACCGCGCAAGAAACCTTCCAGCATTATCATGAAGAGAACCGTCCCACTGCATATCGGAGAATTGGCTATTGAAAGCCCTTCTTCGACGATGGGGCAGCTGCAGTCCTGTGAACATAATTACAATCGTCAACAATCTTTGGTAGCTGCTTTTCGCAGGCCGGTATTTTTGAAAATATTTGTACCTGCGAATGAATAAAGAAACTACAGAAGGAACCTATAAAAATCTCACACCTACCTTAGCAAATCATTAGGTAAGTTATTAGGTTCGGCAATATATTTAAGACAAATAAATTATATTAAGTTAATGTTTGTTTGTCGTCTATGGAAGTGCTGGCCTCTGCTGCGGGCGGCCTGACAAAGTGATATATGAAAATATATGTTACTGAAATTATTATGTCCGAAGCTGTGGGGTCCGTAAATAGAAAATAACGGAGTATTACCGAGAGACGAAACTAGGGTCCAAGTTCGACAGAGGAAAAGGAGGGAAGACGTTTTCATAGAAAATGTTAGACCAGATTGGTTGACACAAGCTATAGAAATAATGTATGGAAAGAAATGGGGAGGCCTACGCAGCTACGCCAAAGAGGCAACTACTACTTTGAGCATTAGGTATGTAAGTAAATACAACTCAGGTTATATAGATAAAATATACCTAAAGATATGCACGGTACACGCCTAAATATAACATACCTACGTAAAGTTATTTTAGTAGGTAGCTAGATAGATATTAGTAAAATTACATATATATTAGGAATATCATACTAGTTTAGTAGAATACTCACATAAATATTAACTTGTTAGGTTGTAAAGCTAAATAAATAATTTAATTCAATGGACTTACCTCCGCTGATAATATCATTTTGCTATCCGCTCTTTACCCGAGAAACTCCCTAAAACAAATAAAATGTTTGTTAGGCATGTACTTTAATGTAATTAATATGTATTTTTCAAATAGATATCTATTTAAAAATAACATTTAACACATGCATGTATTAACTTTATTCACCTAGTTCCTGGAGAGTGTACGTATACCTACGCTTTGGTTTTTTTTTATCTATGAACCTCGTTAAAGTTCAGGAGCACAAGATTTCAGGTGTCAGCTCCGTTTAAAGACATTGTCTTTCAGTACAATATTATGTTGGAGAGGGACTTTAGTGACAACAATGGTTATCAGATATCAAGGTCTGCAGTCTTGACATATGTACTATTAGTACATATACCGTGTCGGGACTCCCAAATATCGGATCGTTTGGAATTTGCGACCGATTTCGGTTGTAAAGCAATCGCTATCTATGTCGAGACTGCAGGCCCCTATTAACAATAATAGGGGCCTGCAGTCTAATAATATACAAATATTCAATAAATATTTCAATTTAGGTAAAATGTATTCGTATAAAAAAACAGATCAAAAATATAGGTCAACCAAGGATAAATAAAAAAAATGCAGGGAAGGTTCTGAAGGTAGTAAAACCGGAAAAAGGGGAACGATGTTTTTGACGCCATCTTTATGTATGGAGCAGTAGCTAACTTTTTCAAATCTTCAGCCAGCATCCACACAGTAAGTTGAGGTGCACTCGTTTTCGGCTCAGACCATCACAATATACTTAGTTTACTCTACTGCCCTTTTAATTTGTCTTTAGTAGGCACAGAATAAATAATAGTACTAAATAATGAAGGTATCTAAGAAAAAAACACAATACAAAAAAAAAACTAAAATAATAAGTATTTATTATAAACTACTAAAAATATTTTGATTAAAAAAAATAGGACCTAATCCTCCCCTTTCTGATAAAAAACATTATTCAAATCGGTTCAGTAGTTTTAGATACGACTTGAGAACTTCCTCCGTTTAGATGCGCGCCCGTACCTACGTATAATGTGCACGCTCTCCTACGGAATACAGGTGTCACCCGGTCTCAAAATATATTTATATGCCTCCTACTTCCTCTCTTATGATAAGAAAGGAGATAAGTATCTCTAAAACTGTGACTTATTTGCTAGTCATTTAAAGCAAGTTTTAATGATATGCTGATATTATGATAATGATGATAAGTCATTTTTTATTTTGAAATGATCGCAGCACCGCGCCACTGCGTACGTAGTCGTCACGAGTCAAGCTGGTGGGTGCATCATCGGGATAGTTTTTGATAATTAAACTAGGTACTACTAGTACTAGTTAAATTATCCTAGGTACTAGATGCCGTTTGGCGAAGTCTACGCTCTGACCCAACCTGCTCCATGCCGCTGTTGGATCAGAACAGTTCCAACTCAAGTTGGAAAATCTATTCGCTGCCTTGGAAACCACAAATGAGTGAATGAGGAACTTAAAAAATTTGTGAGAATCTTTAGGGAGGAAAGTACAAAATTTTACGGGCCGAAGTCTAAAATCCCGTGCAATACTGACCCGCCACTGACGAAACTGCCCGACGTCAGCCTAGATGAGATTAAGATGGCGCTCAAACGACTTAAGAGTGGAAAGGGTGAGGATGGTATAACTTCGGAGTTCTTGAAATCAGGGGGGACACCCGTACATTGGGAGCTTCAGGGGTTATTTAGCACCGTTCTTAACAGTGAGGGATCTCCAAAGGCAGAGCAAGAGTTTGGTAGTACTTTTCTTTAAAAAAGGGGATAAACTCTTTTAAAGAACTTACGACCAGTTTCACTCTTAAGCCTCGTCTATAAGCTATTTTCGAGGGTAATCTCAAATCGTCTCACAAGAAGACTTGACGAATTCCAGCCTCCTGAACAGGCTGGGTTTCGCGGACGATTTAGTACCATAGACCACATACTTAAAGTGAGGCCGGTTATACAGAAGTCTGAGGAGTATAACCAGCTCAGAAGGTCTTTGACTCAGTTGAAACCTGGGCGGTTCTAGAGTCTTTGCAGCGGTGTCAAGTGGACTGGCGCTACATCGAAGTGCTGAGGTTTCTGTATGACGCCGCGAATATGAGTGTCCAAGTACAAAACCAGCAGTCTAAGCATGTCCAACTGCGCATGGGTGTAAGACAGGGGGATGTTATATCCCCGAAACTGTTCACTAATGCCCTGGAAGATTGGAAAGGAATGGGTACTAATATCAATGGCGAGAAAATCTCACGCTTACGGTTTGCCGAGCGGAGTCGCTGCAAGATTTGCAAAATATGCTGTCCAACCTAGATGACGCTTCTCGACGCATCGGTCTTGGAATGAACATAAACAAGACCAAGATCATGTTTAACGATCTTGTTGACCCGGAACCGATTGCAGTCAATGGTGTACCTCTTTGACAACTTTGAGAAGAAAGCCAACAGAAAAAATCAGCTGGGTTGGGCAGCATTCGGGAAGCTTCGTCAAGTCTTCTTGTCGTCCATACCACAGTGCCTGAAGACAAAAGTCTTCAATCAGTGCGCCCTACCAGTCATTACCTACAGAGCTGAAACGTGGATACTCACGGTCAAACTAGTCCTCAAATTCAAGGTCGCTCACCAAGCTATGGAGAGAGCTTCGTAATGAAGATATCCGACGGAGAACCAAGATAACCACCATAGCTCTAAGGATAAGCAAGCTATAGTGGCAGTGGACTAGTCACATTTCCCAAAGAACTGATAACCATTGGGGTAGAGAAGTTCTCGAGTGGAGACCATGTTTAGGCAAACGTAGGTAGGACGCCATGTGGCTAGGTGGAGTGACGACCTGCGAAAAGTGTCTGGAAGAAAGTGGATGAGAAGAGCTGAAGACCGAGCTCAGTGGCGTGCATTAGGAGAGGCCTAATTACAGCCGTGGGCAGATATAGGCTGATGATGATGATGATGATGATGAAGTATATGTATACTTCATTCGAAGTTATATCATTGTCTATCTTAGAAGCTATACATTTTTCACTCCTCTTGCTCTAAAAGTCCGTCATTGTAGCGTACAAGAGCGGGGATAAAATAGCATATTTTCCTCTAGGGGAAAAAGTGTTATTGTTTAATTTTCTCCGTTTTCCAACGAGCACAAAAAAACCTGTATTCATAAGTAGGATAATCATACATAAAGTCTCGACCATGAATCTGTAAGTAGAGGTTCGTGGTCTCGACTTATTACTATTTCATAAAAATAAACCGAACATTTTATTTTTGAAAATAGAACTAAAACCGGTGATCTCTTTGGTAGAACGCATGCATTGCGTTGCGGCGACAGAAGAAATTAAAAAAAGGTATTAGCGCAAAATCAAGGAATATACTACTCTCTACCGAGAGCGAGTTTTTTTTTATAATTACATGTTGAATTGGTGACCTTAATATAATAGTGAAAATGTCATCATCTATTGGGAATGGAGACTAATTTGCAGATCGAAGAGAAAGGAAAAGAAATAATTTTCAATCTGTTGCCGTCAAAGTCACAAAGCATGTATTTAAATACTTACGAAAGTTTATGAAGTCACAGAATACCTAATAATACTGTATGAAGTAGAGGACAGAAAAACGAGTGGATAAGCTTACGGAAGTTTTTCTAACGTATTTTGGTGGACTTTCCAAAAAATTCAAAGTTCAACCCTTTGGAGCACATATTCAATGTTACGAACAACTATACAGTCAAGATAATATTATGATTACTCATCGGTCCATCACTAGAATTGCAAAAAAAGTGTGCAACCTTTCAAAATGGGTGCTTGACAATAATACGCCTGTCGACTTGTTCTGTCTACTGAAAGGTCATAATAAGAGTTGAGCTATAGTGACGTTAGTACGAGTACGATAGTACGAACGTTTCATGTCAATATAAATAAATATTGACAGCTTTTCTCAAGAAATTATCCACCGGTTACAAAGCCAAGAAATCCAAAATTTTCACGAGGAAAGATATCGAAAATTTAGTAAATAAGGCACCAAATGAAAAATACTTGGCTACAAAGGTAGTTATTTGTAGAAATTATACATGTAATCTATCATACTATAATAAAACTGTAACTGGGCTAAATCTGTACATTAAATATTTTTTGAAAATTTTAATTGATATGAACTTCAAAATCGATATGGAGTGCAAAAAGGTATTTTTTTTATTTTTTGTCTGTCTCTCTGTCTGTCTGTCTGTCTGTCTGTCTGTCTGTCTGTCTGTCTGTCTGTCTGTCTGTCTGTCTCTTTGAACACGCATCACGCAGAAACTACCCGACCGATTTTGATGCAACTTGGCACAATCATAGATTATGTTATGGATTAACATTTAGAATACTTTTTATCCCGAAAAAAACAATGGTTCTCGCAGGATAGGGGTTGAAAGTTATTTTAAAAAAACACATATCACGCTGAAACTATCGTACGGATTTTGAAGTAACTTGGCACAGTCAAAGTTTATAGTATGTGTTAAAATGAATGATACTTTTAATCACGAATAAATACGGGATTCCTGCGGGATATGAGTCTAAAGTTATGTTAATTTGAAAGGAATAATAATTGCACATCCGTTTAGAAAACGGTATCGTAAATTCGGCACCTATACCACAAGTCAGAGTGGCACAGTAGAAGCGGTGTCTGGCTCGCAACCCAGAGGCACATGGATCGAATCCACGCGCTGCTATGAATGTTTTGCCTCAATATTTATAAGCATTTACATATTTTGTGCCTTTTTTTACATTTTCTTTGATTTTTTTAAGGCTTATTTAATTTTCTGAAGTAAACCGTCAAGTTTTGTTTGAAAACAATATATATAATGGGAGCTATCCAAACGAATGGTCCGACTTAGGTGCGGTTTTTTTTGTTGTTGTGACCCGGCTGGCCGAGTGCGGCCGAACTCAGCCGAACCCGCCACCGAGTATGTAGGTGCGGACGTGGCGAAAGAGCGAGTTGGTGAGTAAAATACTTTCAAAGTCTTGCAAGTATTGCGGGTCCGCACCAGGGCGGCGTACTTACAAGCCAAAACCTGGTTTAAAAACCTGGTTGCGTAAATACCCACCTTCCCTAATTCCACGCAGGTGGCGTGGAATTGGCGTGAGTGGTCATACAGAATCCAGGCCCTGCTCTCAACTCAAGCCCTTGCGACTGATTTGAAAACTGGGGTACTTGGTATCTTAGGCCTTGCACGCACTGCCTTGCAGTGGAACGCGGTGCGTTTATTCTAGCGTTTATTTCACATTGTATTACATGCGTTTATTTCATATTATATTATATGCGTTCATTTCATTGCAATACGTGCTAGAAGTGCACGTAAGTGAAGTGTCATGGAAGTGCAAGTGTGTTGTACGTACGGAGTGCCGTACTTCACATAATATGCGTTATAAAAAGGCAAGGCAGTGCCTTATTCCGATGATTAGATGCCGAGTAATCGATAAAAAACCATTTGACGGCTGAACGAATTTTTAAGAAATGTAGTATAATATTGTACTTTGTAGGTTTGGTCCTGGTCCTCCTGGTCCTCTGGACCAAACCTACAACTGGTCTGGTGGTGGTTTGGCTTTTGGTCCTGGAATAAAACGTGTGGGCTACTTTTAAATGAAATGACCACGCGGGCAAAGCCGCGGGCACAGCTAGTTATCTATAAAACTGTAACGGGTCCAATTCTGTACATTGAAGATATTTTGAAATTTTCTTTTGGAGGATACTCTTTTTTCGATACTGAAGCCAAAACTGTATTGTTTTTTCATTTTTGTCTGTCTGTCTGTCTGTCTGTCTGTCTGTCTGTCTGTCTGTATCTTGGTTAGGCATCACGCTGAAACTACTAAATGAATTTAAATGAAACTTAGTATGATTTGAGTTCATGCAACGAGGTAGGTTATAGGATACTTTTAATCCCGAAAAATAAAAGGGTTCCCGCAGGATAGCCGTTGAAAGTTATTTAAAAGAACACGTATCACGCAGAAACTACTGGACGAATTTTGTTGCAACTTGGCACAGTCATAATTTATATAATGGGTAAAAATTGAGGATACTTTTTATCCCGAAAAAATAAAGAGTTCCTGCGGGATAATGTCCCAAATTCTGTAAATTGAAGATATTGTGTAATTTTTTTAGAAGCCGTTCTATATTCAATATTAAAGCCAAAACTGTTTTTTTTGTAATTTTTGTCTATGTGTCCGTCTGTCTGTCTGTACCTTGGGAGCGCAACACGGCGAAAATACTCACTGAATTCAAATTAAATTTGGTATTATTTGGGTTCATACTTCGAGGTAGGACATTGGACACTTTTCAGCCCGAAAAATTAAAGAGTTCCTGCAGGATAGGGGTTGAAACTTATTTAAAAGAACACGTACCGCGCTGAAACTAATAGACGAGTTTAGATGTAACTTGGCACCGTCTTAATTTATATGATGGGTTAAAATTGAGGACACGTTTTATCCCGAAAAATTAAAGGGCTTCTGCGGGATATGGGTCAAAAGTTATGGTAATATTTATGTAATAAATAATATTTTTTGGATGGTTCTCTATATTCAATACTGATGCCAAAACTGTTTTACTTTTTATTTTTGTTTGTCTGTTTGTCCGTATCTTGACCGCGCATCGCACAGGAACTACTAAGTGAAATCAAATGAAACTTGGTATGATTTCAGTTCATACTACGAGGTAGGACATTGGAAACTTTTCATCCCGAAAAATTAAGGACAAGTTTTATACCCAAAAATTAAAGGAGACGGATTTTTTGATGCAAATTGACACAGTCATATACTTATAATAAAGCAATAGGTACGAAAAAGGCTGTAAAAAAAGAAGATAAATAAAAAAATGCTTTTGGGTGCTTAAAAATGGTATTAACACTTTTTTGATCGTGTCTGTCTGTCTGTTTGTTTGTTCACGCATCACGTAAAAACTATTAGACCGATTGCAATGCGGTTTTCTTCGTTAGATAGCTTAGGGTTTGATTTAAAAACTGGTGTAATTGGTATCTCAATCTGGTGAGTTAGAAGCCGAGCAGTGGATAAAAGTATTTTTTACGGCTAAATAAATATTGATCAAATGTTGGTATATTGGTCCTGGAATAGCACATTATGGTACTTTGAACCTAAAAAAAAAGACCACGCGTGCGAAGCCGCGGGTACAGCTAGTTTTTAATAAAATAAACTATTTAATATTGTATTCATATATATGTCTATGATTGTATTGGATTATATTATTTTCTCGCAACTGTAGTGAAAAGTAGAGTGAAATACACGGCGCTAAAAACCCATTATAACTCGGGTTCTATTTACTCCCTCGCTAAAGATCAGGAGAAAAACTACCTCGTATATA
The DNA here is from genome assembly GCA_946251855.1 of Alsophila aescularia. NCBI lineage: Eukaryota > Metazoa > Arthropoda > Insecta > Lepidoptera > Geometridae > Alsophila > Alsophila aescularia. Next base: position 14,261,676 of record OX276385.1, read on the forward strand.
ATGGGTCAAAAGCCTCTTGTATATCAATCTACTATTAGATGCGTAGCTCTACAACTGTTCCTGCATAAAACCATTCATCTAATGGCAGCCGCGGATCTACATCTACTTATATCTAAAATTAGACACTGTACTCCGATGATACACACAATACATAACACTTTCAGCTTCTTCTTCTTTTCTGCCTTTTATTTATTTATACATTAGGTACGCGATCCACCAGCTAGGTTTAGTATGGCACGTCCCACATTGACACCAAATTTAAATACAAATATACAATAGGCAAAATGGACGGTCATGTCAAAAAATGCGATCTCTTCCAAGCAATTCCTTTGATGATGTACTCCGCAAGGATACCCAATGAGGAATGATTATATATTTGGATGGTTTCCAGGAACAGGCAGCTCAAGAGCTCACAAGAAGTGTAGTGTTACAAGCTTTTATTTAACTTGCAATGTTTGTTTGTTAGTTTGTGTATCCTATGGAGTTCAATTTTTACATGTTGGTTTGGTTCCGATTGCAAGGCATTTTTATGGTAAGCATGATATGATCCGACATGAAGGAACTCTTTAACGGTCAACAGCACAGACATGAAATTTTGTACTTATAAGCATTTTATTATGGCAGCCGGTTTAAAATCTTCTTTTTATAAATGATTTTTACTATTAAACTTGTTTTTCATGCCAACTCCACCCTCATCCGCGAAGTTCGAGAAGTAGGTTTTAAACTTTTCAAGGATGTTCGCGAGCGAGCCGTTCGTGAACAAAATTTGCCAAATACCAATATAGTGTTAGTCTTAGAGAATTTCTCTAAGGTGTGTTACTAAGCTATCGAACAGTAAAACCACATTTCAATCGGTCCAGTAGCTTTTACGTGATTTGCGATCATTTACGAATATGAAATGCGTAATGTATTGATGACATTATGACATTTATGACCTTTTGCGACTGCGACGATATGGATGTGCAACTTTCTATGATTATTTTTATAATAAGACCGAAGTCCACAGTCCAAAAGGTATAACAATTTGCCTATTAAAAATTTGCGTTTGTTTTTTTTTTGTGGCGTTATCCAAAAACTTAGGTAACTACAAACATCAATAAAATATTATCATTAATTTAATCTTCATAAGTCTACCGTATTATGTTGTTTTGAAGTTTGAGTTGCCGTCTGAACTACTTTATCCTTATTTTTGTTGGTAATAACATCGTCAACATTGATAAAAATTTGCATCGTAACCTGAGATCGTATATTTGTTAGTTAATAGATATAAATATAAATGATTTATTGATAAAGTAAAGTAGTTACCTAAGTACAATAAAAGCCAGCAACGTGTCTATGCAAAATTGCTAATTCTCTACAAGAAGAAGAATCTTCCTTTATTAGTAACTAGCGACCCGCCCCGGCTTCGCACGGGTAGATATATAGAAAGATAAAATTAGTAGGTACTTTATTTGGACAAATAGAACAACAACAATTTCTTACACAAAATGTTTATACTCACGTACCATTTCGTCTATAGTATTATTCTGTTTAACGCAAGGAGGTTGAATTACGGTTACTATTTCGTGTATTATTAGCATAGAGCATTTCCTACGTCAATGATTATTAGATGTTCTGTGATTTCGTTTCCATGGCAACGTTCCATATACAAAGACCCGTATCTCCTTCTTAGTTTGTGATCTTACGTAGTATTTATATACTCTTTGGTTTGTGATACAAAGTAATCGAGATTTTTTGCAAAATTTAATACCTCGGGTATCGCTATTGCATTTAAAAAGGGAACTCTAATTTTTTGAAAAATAAAATATTGCTGGTGTTACTCGCTGATAATTTAGCTTTCTTTATGTGAAAGAATTTTTAAAATCGGGTCTGTATTTTTTGAGTTTAAACCAAAAGTCCCTGCGGCTTTGCCCACGTGCAATATTTGCCACTCCCGTTCATCCCCAAAGGGGTGTAATAAAAAAAAACCTTTTTGCACCCCTAGGGCACCTACTCGAGAAATAATCCCTTCAAATTTCATATTTCTAAGTCATATTCAGGTTGTCCGTTGTCTGTTAATAAGTCATGATACTGTTTTATAGGTAGGTAAAGTATCCATACAAATATATAAAAGTGAAACGTTGTCTGTTTGTTTGTTTTTTTGGGGAGCTTTCACGCAATAACGGCTGTATGGATTTTGATGAAATTTGGAATGGAGATAGCTTATACCCTGGAATAGAACAGAGGATACTTTTTATCCCAGAAAATTCTAAGTTTCCACGGGAAAACTGCAAAACCATGAAAAATTATGATAACTCGCTGTAAGAACCGGTTGCCATGGAAACGAAATAACAAGTATGTCAAAAAACATCAAGAGCTTGGTGCTACCTACTTTTGCATTGGTTTTTAATTTTGTAGAAGAACATAGGGTGCTTTTCACGATAAGCAGTCCGCGCGGACGAAGTCGCGGGTGGGAAAACTAGTTTTTTATAAAACTTCGTTCAGACGTCAAATAGCTTCTTATCGATTGCGCGGCTTCTACTCATCGATTTGAGATACCAAGTACCTACCTACATCAGTTTTTAAGTCATAACTAAAGCTATCCGAAACCGCATCGTAATAGGTCCTGTAGTTTTTACGTGAAGCGCGAGCAGATAAACCGACACACAGACAGATACGATTAAAAATAAACTTGATAGGTATTTTATTTTAAGTCTGTTACCAATTTTTTTAAATTATCTTGTAGTTACAGACTGTTTGTTACTTATAGGGTTCGTGCACGATACCACAGAATAAAAAATAGTACAAGAAGTACAATAGTAGGCGCAGCGAAAGTATGTGTCTCGGAAGTTGTCTGCTAGTCGCTGCGCAAACTACTATTTTTCAGGCGCAATCCGAATGTTGAAGGTGAAGACAGCATTGTATAACTGCCTCGCTCACTCGCTTACGTTTTTCGCATATTCTGTCTCGCTCTTACTTTATGCTATTTTGTCCCCACAGCAGTACCTGCGCAATCGTCACAGAGCCTAACTTCACAAACATATACGTTGGCTGCGACTACTGTACATATTCGGTAGAGTTGGCCCGAGATGCAGTGACATCATGCGTACTGCTCATTGTTTTTAATCAAATTGCAAAAAGTTACTTTATACGATTTTTGATACAATGTTTTCAATTATTAATCAACTAGTTTTCCCGCCCGCGACGTCGTACGTGCAGACTACTGTTTATCGCGCAAAAAAGCATCCTATTTTCTTCTAGGATATTAAAAACCAATGCAAAAGTTGGTATAGCACCAATGCTGTTGATGTTTTTTGACAGACTTGTTATTTCGTTTCCATGGCAACCACAGACCATTCTGTGATGGCAACCGTTCTTTACAGTGAGTAATCAACATTTTCCAGTTTTCCCGCGGAAACTTTCCATTTTCCCGGATAAAAAGTATCCTATATTTTATTCTAGGGTATAAGCTGTCTCCATTCTAAATCTCATTAAAATCCGCCCAGCCGTTATCGCGTGAAAGCTCCCCAAACAAACAAACAGACAACGTTTCACTTTTATATCATCATCTACATTCGGAATCCCTAGGATATAATCTATTGATGCAATGAGTCGTTTTTTTTCGTTCACTGTCAAGACTAAAAATACCTAATGTCTATTACAGAAAATAATTAAATAAAAGGAAATAATTGAAATGGAAATTTAGCATAGAATACATTCAGCTCAAATTGAAACTTCAAACATTTTTGTTGCTGACATTACGTAGTATATAGATTTTGTTAAAAAAAATGGACGATCAATGGGACGAGTTACTGAAAAGAAAAAAAAAGTTTTTTAAATTCATTAACTTGTCCTATTGGGACGACTTGGTTGTGGGACGAGTCGCAGCACTAGCCGAATTTAGAGCAAGCGTAGCCGAAGGTAGCCATATACAACGTTCATGATAAAAATATAGTAGTGCCGTATAAAATGTAGATTTCAAATCTTTTATCAGAGACCTTCTATAATTTAATGTGTTTGTGAATATTACACTTATCACGCTTATTATTTTAATCTCATGTAATTATTATGATAATTAAGGCTAGTGATTGTCATCGCCAAATACAGATAGTTACCCACGTGAGTAGGTACTTAGCACTTAATGTACTAATTTTTTTATAAATGTTTGAGTTCATGGATTATGCAAGATTACGGAAAATAACAAATGAATTGCTTTTCCATTACATGACATAACAAATTGACTATACTTTGATTTTTATAGCTTGATCTCCATGACGGCTGTCATCAAGATAACGCGTATGAAGTTTCGTATTTTTTATAGTTATTATGTACCCAAAACAATGTCGTACTTTATTGGTGTGACGGAAAGGGATGTTCAATTTGCATTGCGACATCTTAATCACAGACTATAAAACAATAATAATCGATTATGAAAATCGAAATAACTTTATTTGCTTATTTGTAATAAATCCATAAAAAAGTTTCCACAAGCTAATTTAAACCTATTGTTGTGGTAAAATGCAAAGATTTTGAAATACGCTTGCTGGCGTAAAATAGATTCCGCTCTAATCTAATTTTGTTCTAGCAAAATGTCACGTTTTATTTGGTCTAGAATGTCTAGATGGTCTATACTCTATATTATCATTGTACATATATTAGTATTTCCAGACAGTAGTGTATCGAGGAGTAAACGGCCGATTTGACGCACGCGGTGCGGGGACCGGGAGGCAGGGGTCTCAGTGTGGCGTGGTTTTGAAAAGAACGCTACGAGCGAGTTTCGCGTATGAAGCATCTGCTCGTAAAAATACGAGAAAGAGAGATTGTTTTCTGTAAGTATGATGCCAGCACCACAAATAGATTGGACCAAAGAGATTAGTAATATAAGTATATATCAAGACTGGACTCTTTAGTCCAATCTTTTCGACCCACTATTGGGATCGGAAAAAAAATATTCTTTTATTACCCGACTGCGGAGGGTTATGTGTTTCTCTGTTTGAAATCTGGTGTGTGGCAGATGGTTCTTAGCTATATCGGGGGGAGGGGAGGGGGGAGGGATTGAGAAAAGGGGTTAAGAAACTATTATAACTCTTTCTATTTTAAATTGTATTTTTGAATCGGTATTGAATACGAAGTCGTTTTTTATTAGGAAAAATATTTTTTATTGTTCCTTGGATTACATTATTGCAATTTTCGTAGGGATCTCTACTTTCTTGTCAAAAAAATAATATTGCCCATGTTACTCGCTAATAATGTAGCTTTCTAATTCGTGAAATATATTTTTTTGGCCGGTTCAGTATACAAAGATACAAAAAAAAAACTTTCTTCTTTATATATTTCACATACGCGTGAAATCGATAGCCTCCCTTTTTGTAAGTAAGTTTTCGTAAGTAGCTTAAAAACCCTGGTTTTACTAATAGAAGATTCCTACAAATTTAAAAGGTTGGCTGTAATTGTATGTATTTGTGATTGTACAAACAGACGAACATACATACATTCATTCATGCATACATAGGTATTCTGATAAAATCATAACCCTCTTTTTTTGTAGCCGGGTAAAAATACGTGGCAACCTTCGGTCTCCGATTGACAGTAGACATCAAACTCGAAAACAATGCTTCGATACACTACTTTTATTGTGGAGACCACGATTAGGCGAACGTAGTGAGACCGTGGGCCAGGTGGAGTGACGAATTGCAAATGGCGAGAAGAGTTGAAGATCGGGCTCAGTGGCATTGACAAGAAGAGGCTTACGTCCAGCAGTGGATGAATACGGTCTAACGATTTTGATGATGAGGATTATAGATGATGTGTCACCACATCAAAGTAAAGATAATACATACTTACCTACCATCGTTTATGAATAACTAATACCTAATATATTATGATATTAGTCGATCCATTGGATTACAAAAAGTGTTTTCCTTCCTCTCAAAATTGATGCTTGACAATTGTACGTTTTCACTTGTATATATTGGTGAGGAAGTTGCTAACTAAATAAAACAACTTTGAGGGTTTATTGTTTGCTCGCGTCCGTAGGATTCAGCCCTCGATATCCTACACGTAACAACCGAATCACCTGGTGGTAGGCTTCGTCCGCCGGCTTTTTATATTACCACCCTCTGGTCAAAATCTTCATGCCAAACGACTTGTCGTGTTCCATCGTGATGTTCAGGGAAGCCATCTGGATGAGTTGTAGGTTGCAGTTGTGTTGGAAGGGTGGACCGTGATCGGAATCATGGTGTTTCTGCGTCGGAGGTCTTGCTTTGGAGGGTAACGGGATCCGAAGCACGGTGTTCTCTGCTAGCCGACCGCAAGTTGTAGGGGGCCCAAGTAGTAGTTTAGCCAGCTACGAAAGGCTGCCCCGCCGCTTGTGAAAAATCCTAAAATGATCCATTGGGCCGGCTGGCGACCAGGTGTGAGGAACTGATGAATTATTTCAGGGGGGTTCGGGCGTCCCCGCAGTCTCCGCGTAAGTTCTTCAATGATGTAGTTATGCCTCGACTTCCGTGGGTTAGCCATTCCGACATCTCGTTTGCTATTACTCGTCCAACCTCTTCACAACTACTCATCATGAAAAAAGTCCAAAGAAGAAATAAGTTAAAACGGCAGATGCACGTCCTCGCACTCAAAGCGAATATTCGTGGGATTCACTCCAATCTCCAAACGGTCCATTATCATCTGGAGACCTCTAAGCCCCACTTGTTCTTCTTGTCGGAGACGCAGATAGGATGTCCAGCTGATACGGCGTACTTGGATTACCCAGGCTATGTCTTGGAGCACCTATTTATCCCAAATGCCGGCGTTTGTGCATATGCCCATGATGACATTTGAAGTGTGCGTCTCCGAAATCTTGAGCACCCTAACTTCTCAGTGATTTGGGTGCTGGTGGACACGGGCATAGAGAAAATTATGTATGCTTGTGTGTACCGCTCACACAGCGGAGATCGGGGGATGACTTTATTGTCTATCTAGGTGAGGCGGCAAGTGTGGCCCAACAGCGTTACCCGTCTGCTCAATTGGTGTTTTTGAGGGATTTTAACGCCCACCACAAAAAGTGGCTTGTCCCATACCAAAAAACCGACCACGCTGGTAGAGAGACGCGGAAGCTTGCTCTGGCGTTAGATCTCTCTCAGTTGGTGCAGGAGGCGACACGGGTACCTGACCGTGACGGTGACACTGCCAACTGTCTCAACCTGATGACGACTGAACCAGACCGATACTCCGTATCAGTATCCCCACCTCTTGGTAGCTCTGACACTGCCTGGTTAAGTCCGTCTCAGTGTATTCCCCACCTGATCCTAGCCTTAAGGGTAATAGGCGCGTGTAGAGATACAACTCAGCAGATTGGGACGAGATGTGGCAATTCCTTGCATCGTACCCTTGGCGGCAAACATGTTTCACCTCCCAGGATCCGTCGACTTGCGCGTCTGCTGTTACAGAGGTAATATGTCAGGCAATGGAATACTTCATTCCATTCAGTGACAAGACTCTTTCCAGCAAAGCTCAGCCTTGGTTTGGATCCAGCGGTGATCGTGCTGTGGCTCTAAAGCGTGCAGCATATCTAGACTGGGCTGATACTCGAAAGCGCAAATCTTCTGATATTTGGGCTAAGAAAAGAAAATTTAACGTTGCCGCTAAGACCTTGCAAGAAGATACTTAGGAAGGCTAATTTTGATCACGTATGTCGAATTGGGGCCAAACTGGCTTTATACCCGGCGGGTAGCGAAGCTTTTTGGTCCCTGGCCAAGTCGGTCGAAGTGAACTTCTGCCGCCCTTCACTGCCACCATTGTTGAAACCTGATGGATCATTGGCTCACACTGCTGGAGACAAAGCGAATTTATTTGTATCTCTTTTTGCAGAAGCCTCGCATCTAGATGCTTCCGGCAAGATACCTTCCGGCCTTCCTCATTGCGGGGTTTTTCTGCCCAAAATTCGCATTCGCCAGAAGGAGGTTCTCAGAACGCTTCGAGCTCTTGATGTGAACAAGGCCAGTGGTCCTGATGGCATTCCAGCGATTGTGTTGAAAAACTGTGAGCCCGAATTGTCTCCCATCTTAACGCGTTTGTGCCGCCTCTCTCTTCACTCAGATAAAGTTCTGAAGAGCTGGAAGCTTGCCAATGTACAACCAGTACCAAAAAAGGGTAGTCGTGCTGATCCGGCCAATTATCGTTCCATCTCGATAACCTCCTTACTCTGTAAGTGTATGGAGCGTGTCATAAACATTAGGCTCTTGGCATACCTTGAGGACAATGATCTTCTCAGTGACCGGCAATACGGATTTCGCCGAACTTGGTCTACTGGGGATCTTCCTGCGTATGCCACTCACGTACTGAGCGAAGCCATAGAGAGGCATGGTGACGCGCTTGCCATCTCCCTTGACATATCAAAGGCATTCGATCGGGTCTGACACGATGGCCTTTTAAACAAGCTTCCCTCATATGGTTTACCTGTTGGCTTATGCAATTGGAAAGTTGATTTCTTGAGGGAACGGTCTATTCGAGTAGTCCTAGACGGCTGCTCGTCTGAACAAATGGCTATCAATGCCGGTGTACCTCAGGGATCGGTTCTTTAGGCTACACTGTTTCTACTGAACATTAATGACCTTCTGAAGCCCGGTACCTTTGGGTATGCTGATGACAGTACTGTAGTTGAGAGATACACTTCCAATGCTCAAGCCAGCTGTGACGCTGTCCAGTTTCAGAGAGAAGCTATGGTAGACCGTTTAAATTTAGCCTTAGAAGCCGTGTCCGATTGGGGCGATGCTAACCTGGTTAAGTTTAATGCTATTAAAATGCAGGTGTGTTTATTTTCTACTAAAAAGAGTCCTCTAAACCGATCTCCGTCTTTCCAAAGTGTAACAATACCAATAGGCGACCATCTGGAGCTTTTGGGTGTCGAACTCGCATCAAACCTGAATTTTGGGTCTTATATTGAATCCAAAGCCAAGGTAGCAGCAAAAAAACTTGGTATTTTGTCTTAGGTTAGGCGGTACTTCACACGGGAAAGCTTTTGAATTTTTATCAAGCACAGGTCCAATCTTGTATGGAGTACTGCTGCCACCTCTCGGATGGTTCTGCCAAGTATCAGTTCGAGTCTTTGGATTCAATTGAGAGACATGCTATCAGGCTCATTGGGGATGACACTCTGGTAAAGAGGTGGCAAGCCTGTCGGGATTCTACAGATTGCACTATGGAGAGTGTGCACAAGAACTGCACAACCTGATTCCCCCATCACCTTTCCATCACCGTAAGACTGGACGATCAGCAAAGCGCCACCCTTTTATAGTTGAAATACCTCGCACAAGAAGGAAGCGTTACGCTTCTTAAATTATTATAAGAACTGCAAAGGAGTGGAATGCCCTGCCCTCGTCAGTGTTTCCGGTAAATTATAACTGAGGTGTGTTCAAGTCAAGAGTAGCTTTTCAGCTACCCAGGAGATTGCAAGATTGTTTGCAAAAAAGTGTTGTGCTCGCATATACACATATGCTTATTGGTTACAACGATGATGAAGGCTATCGAGTTTGGGTAAAAATACTCTGAAAAAAATATGAAACCAAGAGATTTTGCCGAGTCTGATGTCGAGAACATTTCATAAAGCGAAGATAATTTACGGCATATTGAGACAGACCTACAAGAGGAATTATTTATTCTGTGGCGCAACTATATAAAAAAAAAATACTCCATTTTGGATGAACCGATAATGATAAAACATAAATAGAAACCTCCGCAAGACTCCAAGGAATACAGTTCAGCAAATTTCATCAAAATCCATCCAGTGGCTTTTGCGTGATGAAGCCACAGACATATAGACAAAAACTCTAAATAATATTTTTGCATTCTCCTACTGTCATATACTGAAATAAAAATGTTTATTTTCTATATTATCTTCCATATACAGATTTGACTTTGTTCATAGTTTTATTATATGTTTAGATAGATATAGATAACGTATGTACTAGAAAAGTCACAATTATAATATAGAACATAAGTGAGCAACATAATTATATAATCGTTTTTTTTTCTACATCGTTCGATAATTGTTTTTTTCCTACACTGCTCCAACCCTAGAAATATACTCTGGCAGCTGTCTTGGCGATCAAGCTATGTTGTAAAAACTATAGAGATACAGCAAAAGGGGCACAATCACCATCTCAGTGCCTCAAGCGTCCTCACCTGCTCATGGTGCACCTTTCCGAAAAGCGAACGAAGCTATTTGCGACCAACAAGTGGCGGTAGGTATAACTGTAACCGTTAGATGTAAAAACCAATAGATTACAATTTAACGGATCCTAATTCGTTAGTTTGTAAACAAACGAAAAATTACACATGCACATGATATTCACTAGATGACGGACCAATCAGTGCGCAGTTTTTAATATTTTTATTTTTTGTTATTATTGTTGGTTCCGCCTGTTTTCCTCCAACATAATCGGAGAGATTTTTAGGCATAACATATTGCTTACGCAGAATGTTTTTTTTTTGGTTTGGTTTATTATAATCCGTCTTTAGGTTATTATTACATTATTACACCTTAATTCATTATTAGTAAGTAAGTAACATTATTTTATATATATATATATATATATATATACAAAAAATAATGTTACTTACTTACTACTAATTAAGCTTTCTGTGAAAGAAATTTTAAAATCGGGTCTGTATTTTTTGAGTTTCTCTATTACAAACAAACAAACACTCAAATCTTTCCTCTTTATAATATTAGTGTAGAAGTGTAAATGTAGATGTAGAAGTGTAGACTATTCTATCAAGACCGTTTATACTCCTTTATCCAAGTTAGCAAGGCATGCTAGAACACCGAAAGATGTCATTCCTTTTCAAACTCCTGGCGTATATTAGATAGATTGTAGCTGCGGTAGTTCCTACATTGGGCAAACCAAGCGTACTATAGCGGAAAGGGTCAAAGAATACATTGCAGTTGTTAAGAACCGCCAGATAAATAAATCTGCAATCGCTGAGCATTTTCTCGAATCGGACTCTAATCACTGAATAGAACTCCATGACCCGAAGATTCTCTCCCTCCACGGAACGTCACTACTACTCCAGGATTGTACGTGAAGCGGTTGAAATTATAAAGTATCCCAATTTCAACCGAGAGGATGGTTTCAAGTTGGCTGCGTCCTGGAATCTGCAGATGTCGTTAGTGTCGTGTGTGGTTACAATTATGATTTTTTACAAAACCAAATGCGGGTAGTTGGAGACAACGCTCGCGCTTCTCGACGCTAACACCCGCTACTTCATTCTTCTCGTGACCACGATCAATGCAACTTGATCGAAACGTCGAGGTAAATAAATATTAAGTTTTCAGCGTGATTAAGCCCCGTTTAAATATATAGGTAACTGTGTTCGACTCGCGAAAGTTACAATACCAACATCTGATCAAAATTCCTTCAGCAGTCAAAAATTATTTTATTGATTGCTCGGCTTCTACTCATCGGATTGAGATATAAAGTACCCCAGTTTTCATGTCAAAACATAAGCTATCCAACAGTGAAAACCGCATCGCAATCGCTCCAGTAGTTTTTACGTGATGCGCGAAGAAACATACAGACAGACACGATTTTTTAAAATGTTATATATTCTTGTTCAGTAGCTTATTTTATGTACCCTAGACCATTTCTTTTTTAATTATCTTCTTTTATGGACTTTCTCGTTCCCATTGCTTTATTATAAGTATAGATATATCTTTCCTATATTTTTCCTCTCTTCTTTTTTTAACATTTGAAACATTGCCTGCATGCAGAGCACTAGATATAGAGGGCGCTGGTGGTGTTTTTTTCTTTTATTTCCCATTGTTTTTTAATATATATTTTCTTTCTTATGTTTTTATAAATAACTATACTATACTACTACCTTGCCGCGTGCGCACGCGCAGTGTGCGCGCAATGACGCCAAATCATCATCTCGAACTCAGGATATATGTGTTCGTCTTGCTATGTTTACAGGACATTCGACTATGGCGTGTACGCTGCTCTCTTCCATTGCGGGGTCACAGATGCAAGCGGGTGATGCTTTTATTTTAAAACCGTGCAAGTAAAGCTAGCAAGACGTGCAAGGTAAGTTTATTTTTTTGCAGTAATCGGTAGGCAATCTGCACATCTGGGAAGAACAACCTTATGGTGCTGGCTGTAACTGCTTCGGTATACCTTGACTGCCATTTCTGTACTGTCTCAATTCTCACCAACCGTTTTACGTAAGATATTGGACACTGTGAGAGATTCACTGTGCCAAGTTACATCAAAATCCGTCCGGCAGTTTCAGCGTGATATGTGTTCTTTTAAATAACTTTCTACCCCTGTCCTGCGGGAACCCTTGTTTTTTTCGGGATAAAATGTATTCTAAATGTTAATCCATAACACCAGCTGTGTTTGTGCCAAGTTGCATCAAAATCCGTTTGGTAGTTTCAGCGTGATGCGTGTTCAAAGAGACAGACAAAAATTAAAAATAAAACTATTTTGCACTCCATATCGATTTTGAAGTTTATCTCAATTATAATTTTCAAACAATATTTTGTGTACAGATTTAGCCCAGTTACAGTTTTATTATAGTACTAGCTGTACCCGCGGCTTCGCACGCGTGGTCTTATTTAAGGTTTAAATTACCATAATGTGCTATTCCAGAACCAATATACCAACATTTGATCAACATTTCTTTAGCCGTCAGAAATACTTTTATTATTTGCTCGGCTTCTAACTCACCAGATTGAGACACCAATTACACCAGTTTTTAAATCAAGCCCTAAGCTATCTAACAATGAAAACCACATTGCAATCGGTCCAATAGTTTTTACGTGATACGCGAACAAACAAACATACAGACAATCGGACAGAGCGACACGATTAAAAAAATAATATACTCATGTTCAATACCCTTTTTAAGTACCCAAGAGCATTTTTTTATTTATCTTCTTTATACAGCCTTTTTCGTACCTATTCCTTTATTATAAGTATATATATATATATATATATATGACTGTGTCAATTTGTATCAAAAAAATCGTCTAGTAGTTTCAGCGTGATACGTGGTCTTTTAAATTTTTCGGAATTAAAAGTATTTAATATCCTACCTCGTAGTATGAACTCAAATCATACCAAGTTTCATTTGAATTCATTTAGTAGTTTCTGTGCGATGCGTGGTCAAGATACGGACAAACAGACAGACAGACAAAAATAAAAAGTAACATGGTTTTGGCTTCAGTATCGAATATAGAGAACCATCCAAAAAATATTATTTATTACTTAAATATTAACATAACTTTGAACCCAAATCCCGCTTAATTTTTTTTTTTATAATTAATTTTTACGTGTCCTCAATTTTAACCCATCATTAAAATTAAGACGGTGCCAAGTTGCATCAAAACCTATTAGTTTCAGCGTGGTACGTGTTCTTTTAAATAAGTTTCAACCCCTATCCTGCGAGAACCCATTAATTTTTCGGGATGTAAAGTATCCTATGTCCTACCTCGTAGTATGAACTCAAATCATACCAAGTTTCATTTTAATTCATCCTTTAGTTCCGGTGGCGTGATGCGCGTCCAAGATACAGACAGAAAGACATACAGACAAAAATGAAAAAAACATACAGTTTAGGCTTCATTATGGAACATAGAGCAAATTCCAAAAAAAAAACACAATACCTTTAATGTACAGAATTTGGACCCATATCCCGCAGGAACCCTTTATTTTTTCGGAATAAAAAGTATTAATAATTTTCACCCATCTTATAATTCCAAGGTCTCTCATGGAGTTTTTTTTTTTGTTGGTGTTTGTTATTTTATTTATAAAAAACACCAAGAAGGCCCACTTAAACTCATCATCATCATTAGTAGGCCGTATGCCTCTCCTAGTGAACGCCACTGAGCCCGATCTTCGGTACCAGAAACGCCAAGGGAAATGCATGTCAACTTCCTCGAGGGGGCAGGGGGTCTTCTTACTAAATTCATTCTTTAAGAAGCAGCCCCAAATAAAGTGGATCCGGTGAAGGCCAGATTGGGATTGTGTTACCAAAAATTAGAACGACTTTATTGGCTGGTAAGAAGCACATATTCAGAGATGTCTCAGTGATCAATAGGTTTAATACGAGCAGCGATCACCGATTGGTGTGTTGGTGTGAGGCACTCTGAATATTGATTTTAGTTTGAGTGAGTCCGCTTGATAAAGTCCGCGCTCCGACCAAACCTGCTCCAAATTATGGAAAAAATCTGGAAAAATAATTCCGTGGAAACCACATACGACGTCATCGAGGGGCTTGACTATGTGGAGAATCTTCACGGAAGAGAGCCAAAACACAGATGCTACAGATTACAGCGTAAGGTTAAAAAACCCCAAGTTCTCCGACCAGACTCTACGGATCATGATACAAAGATGAGAAAGTACGTAAGCCCCTTTGTCAGAACAGGTGGCTCTTAACAAAAATATTAAGAAGCTGACACGACGTGATCTTCAGTTCTCCAACACAAACCATATACAAAAGGCAATAGAGAAGAACCGAGAGTCTAAAGTGTTCGTTCAGCAATTTGGTAGGAGTCACGTTATCACCCTTGTCCTGGACAAAAGCTTCTCCCATAACACACCACTGAGTCTGATTTTCGGCTCCTCTCCTCCAACTGCTACCAGCCACTTTGCGTATATAGTAGCTCCACCTAACTAGAGGGCGCCCTACACTACTTTTGCCAAGTCACGGTTTACATTCAAGAACACGTCTAACCCAACGGTTTTTAGTCCTTCGACAGATATGACCAGCCCACTGTCACTTCAGCTTACTGATCCTAAGGGCTATGACGACAACTTTGGTCACTTGACAAAGCTTTTAAGCTTGCAACTAATGGCAGGACCGTCGTGTCAAAACCGGAGATTTAAAACCGTCGTGACAATTACAATAAATCCCCACTCATCTATATAGTTTTCATTCACACATATTGCATTAAACTTTGAAAGCTTCTAAAATAAAAAGCATTGATAATGGACTGGTGATATTTTGTATTTATGTTATATCAATAGTATTCTACGATATGCCAAATTATCACCAAAAGTGCAATTAATGCAATTAACTCCATACAACGCTTTCACATGGGGGCACAGAATAAATAATAGTACAAACCGGGGCATTGGCAGGTAGACAATGCGAAGTAGGTAGGTACCACGTACACACCGGAGTACTAACTAAGTACTTTAGCTACACGATCGTTCTCTATCTATATAAGAATATTTATTTATTCATTTTTAGTCCGCCATATAGAAGATGAATAAATGTTATTTGACTTCCATCACGATTCACTTCACGATTCACTACAAAATAATTGTAATTCTACAAAATGTCTGCACCCAAGACTCGAAGCAGTGTGTTCACTTAATTTTAACAATGAAAAAAATAAAAGTTGGTGATGCGTCCCTATTAATGTCAGCTATTGTAATTTTAAAGGTGCACAAATTATTTCATCGTCTTCAGTTATTAATATCTACGGAAGTGGACGTAAAGAATAAAACCAAAAATAGACTTTTTTTGAAAGACAAAATAATACCATTTGATATACTAAAAACTTTCTCTTAAAAATATTTGCACATCATGGCAAAAAAAGGTTAATGTCAAAAATAAGCCATTTTCTTCACTAAGGCATTTCAATCCATGTCAAGTTCTTAAAATGTTATTTTGGGAGCTGATGTTATTTGAACACGACCCTTGCAAGAGGGTCACAAACATGGAAACAGGTAATCCTGTATCCGCTGATAAAACGACTACTCTAGGCAATTTTAACCGAGAGATTACTTTTATCCTAGAAAAATTACCACGCAGGCAAAGCCACTGGCACAGCAGTTTAAGACTTCTACCCTACACCCTAAAGTTCTTGTGACTTGTTGTTTAAAGCATGACATAAATAATAACGAATTAAAACCATTACTTAAATACGAGTTAAGTAATTTAGGTACATTTAAACAGTGGTTAAATAATTCACCATTGTTCCGTAGTGAAATCCTGTCTTTATGGGTTAATCGGTATACAGATATACATAATACCTTTATGTGCACCTACTGCGGCTGTTATAGGTAAATCTAACAATTGTGTAACTATATCTATCCAAACATTGAAGGTAATAAAATGCCAAACCTCGCGAATCTTCTGCCGTAAAAAGTTCTGAGATATCATGTTAAAATTTACAAAACAATTGAATAATTAGTGGTTGTAGAAATTTACAAAACAGTCCATTAAAAGTAGGCACCTACCTCGTTAGATATGATGAGAGCGGTCTGACCTCAACGTAAAATCTGCTTAAAAAACAATTCAACGGCCTTTACCGTACGATAATTTGAATGCATAAAACATTCATTTTTTTTTGTTATTTTTCAAGCAGAGTGCCAAGTTTATTTGAGTATATATTAATTGCTTGCGCAAAAATAGCGGATTACACTTACATTTATGTGGAATTTCGCGGTATTCGGTAGCACGAGAGTTCAAAATATTTGTAAATGAGCGCGACACACTAAATTTCTGGTTTTGAGGAGGTTTTAAGGATATCGACCTCTGTATGAAGTGTATCTTCCAAACTGAGTGCAGCAGAAAAATTCACGCATTGAAGTCATAGAAACGAGTTTATCTTAGCCTGGTTCACTCAAATTTAAACGGTGGTTAAAGAACGGTTATCATGAAATATGCATGTATGCAAATTTGAAGTTAACATTGATTAACTAACAGTATATGTTGGTGAACACAACCCTATAATTTTTTACTCATATGTACTTTGTCATTGTAATCTACAGAGTTAGATGTTTTGCGAAGGATGTCGTCGGTAATTAAATGCACTTTTATTTAAGTACTAGCTGTACCCGCGGCTTTGGCCGCGTGGTCATTTTTCTGTGATAAAAGTATCCTTTAAGGTAAAATATAACAAATTTCGTTCTACGGTCGAGTAGTTTTTTATCGTGGCTTGGCTTCTCATCGGATTGAGATACTAAGTACAGTTTTAAAGCTAAATCCTAAGCTATCCATCAGTGAAATACGCATAGCAATCGGTCCAGTAGTTTTTTCGTGATGTTCGAACAAATAGACAAACAGACAGACAGACACCATATAAAAATATATATTCTTGTTCAGTAGTTAATTTAAAGTACCCTAAACTTTTTTTTTATTATGTTCACTGTACAGACTTTTTGTTACTACTGCTTTATATATACATATGATAAAGCAATAAAAACGAAAAAGTCTGTATAATGAAGATAATTTAAAAAAAATGGTCTATCGTACTTAAAATAAGCTGCCGAATAAGAATATAACATTTTTTTTTAAATCGTCTGTTTGTTTGTTTGTTTGTTTGTTAGTATGTTTGTCTGTATGTCTGTTTGCGCATTACGTAAAAACTATTGTACCGATTGCGATGCGGTTTTCACTTTTGGATAGCTCAGGGTTTGACTTAAAAACTGGGGTACTTGGTATATCAATCCGATAATTAGTTGCCGAGCAATAGATAAAAACTATTTGACTAAATATTTTGATTAAATATTGGTAGTTTAGGTCCATGAATAAGCACATGAGTACTTTTAATCCTGAGAAAACACCACGCGTGCGAAGCCGCGGACACAGCTAGTTATAAGTATAAATAGATTGGAAAAAAGAAGATCTGGCAACAGATTATGAAATATATATGTAGGTACGTGCACATCACATCATGAGCTCGAAGAGGTCCACTGCTGACCATGGCCCGAGGATGCCATAATCTCCACGCCTGGCAGAAGAGGTCCACTGCTGACCATGGCCCGAGGATGCCATAATCTCCACGCCTGGCAGAAGAGGTCCACTGCTGACCATGGCCCGAGGATGCCATAATCTCCACGCCTGGCAGAAGAGGTCCACTGCTGACCATGGCCCAAGGATGCCATAATCTCCACGCCTGGCAGAAGCCTTGAAGATCGCAGTAGTTGGTGATTATATGTATACAGGAAATGTTGATTAAAAAAGTAATCTAAAAATCACGTTTTTTTTTTGAAGTTTTATATCTTTCCGCTCGCTTTCCTGAAATCTATGGGAGTGATTTCGTGACATGTGTTAGAAATGTGTTAGTAACTGGAAGCGT
The DNA here is from genome assembly GCA_946251855.1 of Alsophila aescularia. Taxonomy (NCBI): domain Eukaryota; kingdom Metazoa; phylum Arthropoda; class Insecta; order Lepidoptera; family Geometridae; genus Alsophila; species Alsophila aescularia. Next base: position 14,279,737 of record OX276385.1, read on the forward strand.
GTAATCGGAAGTGTAACAGGAAGCCAGGGAAGCGTGCGCTATTTAATTTGACCAATGAGCGCGCGCGGTGCTATCAAGCTAGAAACCATCACATATTTTTTTATTATCCCAACTCTGGTACCTCAGACTATCAGCCGAACGGTTCCCGGCTGAGCTAGCAAGACATACGATATTCTGAAGAAAATTAAGATCAGATAGGTCTGATTAAGTAGTTGCTTATTCACAGTTGACCAATGAGCGCGCGCGGTGCCAGGAGAGATGTCAGATATTACACATCATATGCATCTACTGCAAGGCTCGCTCGTTTTTGTAAATGCATTTTCATATATTTGTGAGCTACCCTGAAAGTTTCAGCCGGATAGCTAATCGGGAAGTGCTCGAAATTTAAGTTGCAAGATTCCACCTGGAATGACACACAGACAGATAGACAAACAAGAAAGTGACTTAATAAAAACGTTGTAAAATGTTGCAGCCCACTTTAGGTAGGTACACACCTACTGAACACACCCACTTATTTATTTGAATTAATGTCAAATAATCTATGTAAGTACTCCTTCGCCGCGCCGCTCGTAACGTCATTCACACATCCATACCTTTACTTACCTATCAAATTATCTAAAAGTTTAATTAATTTATAGGTAGTCTTATTCACATGTTCTTTGGTGAAATTCACTTTGCTCGCAATATGTGTTAGTAGTTTGTTGCATTAGATTGGTCTGTCATGATGATATAATGGGTCTGTGAGCTGTAGGCCTCGCGAGTCTGTCTTTGATGTAAATCAAAATGAATAAAACTAGTGGCCCTGTGAGCTGTAGACCTCGCGAGTCTGTCTTTGATGTAAATTAAAATGAATAAAACTAGTGGCTCCGTGAGCTGTAAACCTCGCGAGTCTGTCTTCGATGTAAATTAAAATAAATAAAACTAGTGGCTCTGCGAGCTGTAAACCTCGCGAGACTGTCTTTGATGTAAATTAAAATAAATAAAACTAGTGGCTCCGTGAGCTGTAAACCTCGCGAGTCTGTCTTCGATGTAAATTAAAATAAATAAAACTAGTGGCTCTGCGAGCTGCTAACCTCGCGAGACTGTCTTTGATGTAAATTAAAATAAATAAAACTAGTGGCTCTGTGAGCTGTAGACCTCGCGAGTCTGTCTTTGATGTAAATTAAAATGAATAAAACTAGTGGCTCTGTGAGCTGTAGACCTCGCGAGTCTGCCTTTGATGTAAATTAAAATAAATAAAACTAGTGGCTCTATGAGCTGTAGACCTCGCGAGTCTGTCTTTGCATAACTTAAAACTGAATAAATGTCAACCGCGCACCTTAAACTAAAAAGCTGATAGACATTTGTTAATATGGGCCCCATATATCAGAGATTTTGAAAAAAATACGAAAATATGTATCAACAAAAACATATAATTACCGAACATACTTACAAAATTTCACGAGAATCGGTTGAGAGATGCGACCTGTAGAGGAAAACAGCCGGAAATCCGCCGGACATACGAAAGCATTTTTGCTCAAGCTGAAACGGAGCCGCTTAGCTCGGGCTTCACGCCCTCTCTGTCAAAAATAGATACCACCGTTATGATTAGGCAGATAGTAAAGTGATGCATCAATGCATCCATTCTACTTAAGTTTATCAAGGTTCTACAATGTGTCTGGACATGACTCGGTGACCTTAGCAGGACACACTTAATCTTATAGGTAAAAAAAAACAGGATGCGAGGTATTAATCGATTTGTCTTCAGGTAATGAGTATAATAGCCTACATTTTTACCTGACTACGGCGAAGCAAAGGAAGGATAATGTGTTCAAATTAAAAACTTGGTTCAATTTTGACAAGCGAGGTATCAATTCTTTCGTCTTTATCGCATAGGCTATTTTTTACCTGATCGTAGTCGTAGAATTACATTGATTGATAAGTACAGCCCAAAATCTATTTATTTTACACTTAGCCGGTGAACTAGCAGGTACTCTATACAATCCCTTGGAATTGTATACATTACCTAGGTAAAGTGTATAATGGACAATAATATTCATAATATTTCATACATTGCATAGACGCCCCTGGTATTCTACACATTACCTAAGTATTGTATAGAATATCTGAATTATACAGATTGCTGGTAACATATATCAATGAATCCTAAATAATAAACATGGAAAATCGAATCAAAACTAGTTTAGCATTATTTTCCTAGTTTATAAGTTGTAAGCACTGTTAACTTTGTAAGTGGCTCTGGAGATTTTAGTGCTCTGATATAACACCGTTATGGCTCATGGCTCACTTTTTAAGTTGATACCGAAAGGTTATCCATTACAAAATAGCTATTAAAAAAAGTTGATGCGACCCTTAATCACTACGTTATTTCCTACTTCTAATATCCACACCAATATGTAAAAGTGATACGTTGTCTATTTGCTAGTTTGGGGAGCTTTCATGCCAAAAAGGCTGATTTGATTTTGATGAAACTTTGTAAATAGGTACTGTACAATACAGATACCACCATAAGATACTTTTTATGCCGGAAAATTGTAAGTTGCCATGGTAGAACTGGAAAATGACGATTACTCGCTGTAAGGAACGGAATGACGTTGCCGTGGAAACGAAAGAATAACAAGTGTGTCAAAAAGAATCAAGAACATTGGTGCATTGGTGCTTTTGCATTGGTTTTTAATATTTTATATATATAGCGAGTAATCGTCATTTTCCAGTTCTCCCGTGGCAACTTACAATTTTCCGGCAACTTACAATTTTTACAATTTTACTTTATTATTAATGGAGTTCCTGAGTCTGCCAGGACAGATCTGAAAACACTTAGGTACTAGGAGACAGGGTTAACAACAGTATTGATAAAAATACACTGGCCTTTAATAGTACATTACTGCCGCGGTCTGTAATGACTGTCTGTCTGTTGCTGGCAGCGATGATGATGGTCGAGAGCGTAGCTAAGTTAATTTCGAGGCCATCACAGCGCGGTCAGCATTGCAGCCCTTGACGGCCAAGCTGGAATGAAGGCCGAGACCGAAGGTCGAGGCCTTTATAGCGCGGACAGCAAGGGCTGCAATGATGGCCAAGCTTGAAGGCCGAGTACTTAACTAAGCAAAGCTCGAGGCCATCATAGCGTGGCCAGCAGAGCAGTCATTGCGTACCAAGGCTCGTATAGTGCTTTACTCAAACAATGCGAGGAATTTTAATAAAACCAGATTAGTATAATAAGAATGTACTCAAACAATGCAATAACAGAAACAGAAACAGAAACAACAACAACAAGCACGATCACATCAGCTTTCAAACAGAAAAAAAACATCAAAATTGGTCTATTCGTCTGGGAGCTACAACGCCTCTCTTTTCGCGTTCAGGGTTAACGAACCCACGGAATAAATAATAGTGCTACGACAAAAGACGACAATAATGGATTTTCAAAGGAAATTGCTGGCCGCAAAACACGACAATAATGAAATTCCATACAACTTTGCTGGCGCCTATTCAAGCAGCGCGGCAAGGTCGACTTTGCCCAAAGAAGATTGTCGAAATAATGATCACATTACTAGTATTGTTTGAGTAAAACTTAGTACTTACCTACCACACTTTTAACATTAGCCAAGCAATTTAATAATAGTTTTTATTAAATTGCTTGGCTCCTACTCACCGGATTGCGATACCAAGTACACGAGTTTTCAATTCAAAACCTAAGCTACCCAACAGTGAAAATCACATCGCGATCGGTCCATTAGTTTCATTCGAAACTTAGTACCACACTATAAAATTAATAGATTATTTATTTATTAAATTGCTTAGCTCCTACTCATGGGATAGATACTAAGTAGGCACACCAGTTTTTAGTTCAAAACCTAAGCTATCCAACAGTGAAAATCACATCGCAATCAGTCCAGTAGTTTAAACGTGATGCGCGAACATACATTAACAGTGGTACTAAGTTTCGAAGGCCAGAGTATGGCGTAGGTGTAATACTATCAAGTAATAACTGCCAATATCTTTTATCTCCGGTGTTTCGGAAAAGTACTGTTATACAAAAAAAATAAGCTTATGTGATAACCTTTCGTACACATGAGTTGTGTATTGGTTTTCGGCCAAGAGTGCCCATCATTCTTTATGAATTTGAAGTTGATTAAGGATTTAAAAAAATATTGTATGAACACGACCCTTGCACGAGTGCACAAAATCTGAAAACAGACGTAATTAAACGTAAAATTATATTTTTTAGTTAAAAAAAATATATAAAAAAATAAGTGTTTTAACGCGCGCATAGGATTACTTCTTTTCATTGATATGACGCTAGTTCAAACAAGAATAGCTCCTAAACTAACATTTTTAGAACTTTAAATGGATATATTTATTTATTTTTATTTGATGTTCTTTGGTAGAACAGATCATAAGCTATCAAATAAGCATAAACTAATTTAGTGTTTACAATTTAGTTTTTGCAGTAGTGTAGAAAATGTGAAAAAATATACGTTGTTACACATTAATTTTTACGTGAACCATTTTTTTGCCATGGTGGTGTAAATATTTTTAATAGAATATTATTATTAACTCAAAAAGTTTTAATTTTACTTTTAAAAGAGTCTTATTTTATAACTGGGAATACTCTACTTCCATAGATATTAGTAATTAAAAACAGTCTAATATATTAATTGACACATAAAAAAGTTTTATTGCTAGTAGTATTAGTGTGGGGCCTTAATAATAACAGCTAATATAATTAATAGGGTTGCACACCATCTTTTAATAAAAGCTTTTATTATACTTCCTCTATATATCTTCTCTTTCTTTTTATATTTTTTTCTTCTTCTTCTTCTTCTTCTTCTTCTGTCTCATATGCATGTCCTGGAATTTTGAAATTAATATTTCACCCACTTCCACTGAAGCTATCTGGCTGAAATTTGGCACACACGTTTGGTTCTGTGACATGGCATGGCTACTGCATTTAAGTTTTTTACATGTTTAATTGTTTTTTTAATTGACTTATTGCGTTGATCAGTTACTTGCTCAATAACTTTGCTCAGCAAGTAAAATCTTTAATTCGTGGTTAGTATTACTCAGGCGTGGTGAAATACATACGTACAGTTACTGGTGAGTTTAACTGGCGATCAGCCTACTTGAAGGTCGTGAAATAGGCATTAAGTGTTTAACACACTGTTAAAGTCTCCGAGAATTGTGTACTTTCTAGAACGGTTGGCTTTGTTTGTTATGGAAAATGCAATTTCCTAAAGAAAAATCAGGAAAGGTATTTAGTAATTTTCATGAAAAGAAAATAATTTTAATAATATTTTTTTGGTTGTTCTCGCTAATCAGGCGTTATTGATAAAAACAGATAAACATTAAAAAACAGGATGTTCACGAAAGGCAATTGAAATAATATAAAAATACTCTTTTTGCCTAAATTCTGACTAACGCCTGAAGAAGAAATACGCCGTAAAAAATGCCTGCCATTGAAGTCATAACGCCCGTCCGGATGACCTGAAGGATTTGCCTGCGAATAGATTTAGATTTCAACTGCTTAAATTGTTGTTTCTATTTTATGATAGATTTATTTAAATACTGTAATGGACGTGGACAAAATTTACGTGTTTTTTTATAATTTTAAAATAAATAAATATATTCGGGACATTTCCACACCAATTACCTAGCCCCAAACTAGGATGCCCTGTAATATGGGCACTAGATAACGGATAAACATACATCCATTCATACATGACTCGGAAACAAACATTTGTGCTCAACACAAATGATTGCACCTTGCAGGATTCGAACCCGCGACCGTTTGATTTCGTTCCTAGGGTTACTAGCCACTAGATCAACCGGCCGTCCCCAGACCGGATTTTAATATTCTGTTGTTTTAATATTCTTGTTTGTTTTGTTTCAAATTTATTAACTAGCTGTGCCCGCTGCTTTGGCCGCGTGGCTGTTTCATTTAAAAGTAGCCCATACGTGTTATTCCAGGACTTAAATTACCTATAAAGTACAATATAAGTAGGTACTACATTTCTTCAAAATTCGTTGCCGTCAAATAGTTTTTGGTGTGTAAACATCTAATGGCGTGGTACGGGCTTGTACTATTATTTATTCTGTGGTACGGGGGTAACGCTTACTCTCTTGGCGCGGCGATGCGAACGCGCGGTTTCAGTTTTTTCAGCCTCAGCTCGGCCATATTCGATGCTTACACATCTGCCAGGCATCCCGTGACGGTCCATTTTTTTATAGATTGCTCCGTATCTAATTATTCGATTAAAATACCAAGTTTTAAGTCAAACCTTAAGCTATCCAACATTCAAAACCGAATTGCAATCGGTGCAGTAGTTTTTACGTGATGCGCGAACAAACATATAGACCAACAAACAAACGGCCATACACGATTTAAAAAATTGTTATATTCTTGTTCAGTAGCCTATTTCGAGTACTATAAACCAATTTTTTTTAATTTCTATATTATACAGTTTTTTTGGTAGTTACTGCTTTATTATAAGTATAGATATAACTTAGAATAACAGTTATTCTAAGGTATAGGTACAGTACATTTATAGATTATATTTGTACTGTGCTATAGGTTATAGGTTACTGTGCTATGTGTATATATAACTATAGTTATAATACAGCAGTAAAGAACAAAAAGTCTGTACAATGAAGATAATTAAAAAAATAGTCGAGGGGCTTTAAATAAGCTACTGAAAACGAAAACATATTTTTAATGGCGCCTGTCTGTTTGTTTTTCGCGAATCACGTAAAAACTACTGGACCGTTTGCGATGCGTTTTTCACAGATGGATAACTTAGGTTTTTTGACTTAAAAACGGGTGTACTTGGTATCTCAATCTGATGAGTAGGAGCCAAGGAAATTAGGTATTGTGCCAGTAACCTGTAAAGTAGATAATTAGAAAACATAACATGACATTATGAAAATAAGGTGTCGGAAACATGTAAAGCCCTCATTATGCTAATATATATCATGTAGCCTCAAGAAAACGAACATATTAAGTACATAAAATGTAAAATAGAGACGACCTACATAGCACCGGAATACATTTTCAGACATATTAACTCTCTTTACTTTATACCTACTTCAAAATAGGGTAGCTTCTCATATCAAATGTTCTTATTTTTATTTTTTTACCCGTATATTTAGTTAATGGGGGGAAGGGGGGTTACTTTAGATACCTACTGCATTAATTTAAAAAAAAAAACAGAATATTTATTAGTAAACGCCAGTCGTAATTTTTGGGACTTATAAATCGATCAGCACGCCAATTTCCTTGCGTTTTTTTATATTACGGCTCTATTACTCATTGTGGGTTCATGAAAACTTATTTTGCGGCAATAAATAGGTTCATCACCTAGATAATATTGGATTAGCTATAAATGTCAATGAGCTGATTTTCATCTTGGTTTTTGGTTTATTGACAAATGTCCTTAAATTAGCTTGGAGTAATTTCTTGTTCCAAACTATTTATTGCAGCAAAATAAGTTTTCATGAACCCACGATGAATAATAGAGCTGTAATTGACAAGAAAGCCTATCTTCCCAAATCTTCCACCAATGATGCTGTCATTGTAACCCCGCACTCTTTTGTAATCTGAAATTTAATCTTTAGGGAACCTTCACCTTTTTTAAATTATGATTTCACAGTTAGTGGCCACACTTCCCTCGCACTGTTACACTGCGCATATTGCTGACCGAATGGATAACCTTCGATAACCATTCAATACACTGTCAGTAATATGCAAAGGTATATAATCCGCGATCTGTAGTATTCGAGGCTTTTTCCTTAATCGCTCTCTGAAGCCATCCGACTACGGACCCGGTCTTAGGCCTGCCGGTCAGCTTGGACTAAGCACAGTCAGGTGGAACCTCTGCCCAAAGTTTTAAGACTATCTAATATGCCCACACAACAGCACGAAATGCAAAGAATTTGGTCCTGACCCACCTATGTATTTGGGGAAGTGCAGATGCCAATATTACAGGTTATAAATCTAGCTTGGGCAACAGTGGGTTCAGTAATATTTATAGTGAAAATGTTAAATAATGTGTTAAAATTGATGTAAGTAAATAATTTGGTGTCAATAAATGAATTATTATTATTATTTTTAGAAAACGTATACGTGTCTTTCCAGCTACAGGAGGTGAAAATTTGTACGGGCCAAAGCAAAGTACTTTATCAAAAGAAAATCAGTTCAGTTGTTCTAAGCTGCTGGTAATAAGGAATTGAAAAAATCCGTTCAAATTCCTGACATACCGTGTCAGGAATTAGAGAAATCAATTAAGCAGTTCTTCTGGAATTGCCGTACTAATCAGCAAGTGTTGAGGATGACAGCTTTTTGTAAAAGGATGTATGTAGTTGGGAGAATGCAGAGAGTGCTCAGACTTGTGTGAAGTGTTTTCGGTATAACGCCTGTGGTGGAAATAATAATTGGGATTGTTCTTGTGGTGTTGCTATTTTTTCAGTATGAGTGGAGACGAGGTTGTGTGTGTTACATATGGCTATGTCTATAATCTATCTATACTATAATAAAACTGTAACTAGGCTAAATCTGTACATTAAATGTTTTTTGAAAATTTTAATTGAGATGAACTTCAAAATCGATATGGAGTGCAAAAAGGTATTTTTTTATTTTTTGTCTGTCTGTCTGTCTGTCTGTCTGTCTCTTTGAACACGCATCACGCAGAAACTACCCGACGGATTTTGATGCAATTTGGCACAATCATAGCTTATGTTATGGATTAACATTTAGAATACTTTTTATCCCGAAAAAAACAATGGTTCCCGCAGGATAGGGGATGAAAGTTATTTAAAAAAAACAAATATCACGCTGAAACTACCGTACGAATTTTCAAGTAACTTGGCACAGTCAAAGTTTATAGTATGTGTTAAAATGAATGATACTTTTAATCACGAATAAATACGAGATTCCTGCGGGATATGAGTCTAAAGTTATGTCAATTTGAAAGGAATAATAATTGCACATCCGTTTATAAAACGGTACCGTGAATTCGGCTCCTATGCCACAAGTCAGAGTGGCACAGTAGAAGCGGTGTCCGCCTTGCAACCCAGAGGCACATGGATCGAATCCACGCCCTGCTATGAATATTTTGCCTCAATATTTATAAGCATTTACATATTTTGTGCCTTTTTTTACATTTTCTTTGATTTTTTAAGGCTTATGTAATTTCCTGAAGTAAACCGTTTAAAGTTTTGTTTGAAAACAATATATGTAATGGGATCTATCCAAACGAATGGTCCGACTTAGGTGCGGTTTTTTATGTTTGCAAGCTGAGGTAATCGAGATGGTATAGTACGAGTTTGGTACGAGTAAAGATAGCACAATGGCATCAACAACTCAAGCGAATAAACCAAAGGCATCAAAGTTCTCCCGCCGATTTAACTAGATGGCGCTGATTGACCTTAAAACACGCAATCATTTCATTCCTGCAACCAAGGGTGCCGGTAAATTCAAATTTATCAGGTTTTTGGGATTCGGCTCACACTAGAACTAGCACGACCTCCAGGGGCCTAATTCTCTAATTTTAAGACGCCAATTCCTCGCTGCCTGCGTGGAAATTGGAATCACGAACAAATTCCACGTAGTCATGGGTCATACTCGCAATATCCAGCACCAGGGCTTTCAAGTACGTCCATCTTCAAAGTCTTCAAACACCAGGGCGAAAAACCAGGGTTCAAAATACTTTCAAGTGCTTTCTGTAGAAACAGATTAAAGCCTTGAAAGTAGAAAATACTTGCATAGGAAATTGATTTTTGCCGTCATATAAATAAGGAGAACAATCGTGTTTGCAAAATAAAAGAACTTGGAAGCCTTGAAAGTAGAAAATACTTGCATAGCAAATTGATCTTTGTCTCTATATATAAAAGGAGCACTATCGCGTGTGTGAAAAAGTACTCTGAAGCCTTGAAATTGTTTGTTTGTTTGCCGTATGAGGTAGTGCTGGCTTCTGATGTCAGAGTTTGTCAGGCCGCCCGAGGGCCTCTGACATGGCTTAACGACTGCTATTAACCAATAACAGCAGGGACCGACAGCTTAACGTGCCCTCCGAAGCACGGAGCGATGGATAACCGCACGTAACTTCGAAAAGTCATTGGTGCGAGAGCCTAGGTTTTGAACCCGGTATCGTTGGATTCTAAATTGTACTATAGAACCATTAGGCCACCATCGCTCTTTTGAAATGAAAGTAAAAAAATACTTGCATAGGAAATTGATCCGTGGGTATGCATAAATAAAGACCACAATTGCTTTTGCGTAAAAAATACTTCGAAGCGTTGCAAGTTTTCTGAGTTTGTATATACATTATATGTACTACGTTTTTTTATTATGTTTCTTCCATTGAGATATTATAATGTACTACCTACGTACCTACATAATTATATAATTATATCGGAGGTTTCTTCATAATGTCTTACTGGCAAAATGGTTAGTTGTCGGTATTGAAATGTGTACATACAGAGGTAGGTACACAGGTACACTTCACAGAGAAAGTATAGAAAACTTTTATTTTTTTCAAATCAATCCTCATATCGTGTTGAAAAATGCCAGTTAAATTGGCATTTTTCATTATTTTTTTTGAGCCTGTTAAAGTGCCAGTAAGTAGGTACGTCGTTCTGTGAAACATCATAAAAAATAATTTGTACTAAGAACACAATGTTTCGTTGCATTTAAATTTGTTCGTATGGACCTCACAATAATGACCTACCCTTGATGCCCCATTCAATTTACCTCACTACCTTAATTACTCTCTAATCTGTGCCACCTTACCTTCGGAGATAATTTTCTCTTCTCAATAACAAGACGGTCATGATAACAAGTTAGTTCATTTAAACTAGATGGCATTGTCTACCCTTAAAACACGCAAGCGGTTTGTTACGATGTGGTTTGAACGTTGAATGAACTCGAGCAACACGTTTTCTTCTTTTTTTACTTTATGGTCCTTAGAGGCTCTTAAAACGTATTGAGATGTTTTTGTGTTTTTTGATAGAATAAGTCGACTTCAGTTGTAAAACGCGCAGCGAAATTAAGCAAATTATTTATAGTAAAATAGTAATTTATTAATTAAAAAAATAAATTTAACTGTTATAACGCATATTCTGTGAAGTACGGCACTCCGTAACCAAACCTACAACTGGTCTGGTGGTGGTTTGGCTTTTGGTCCTGGAATAAAACGTGTGGGCTACTTTTAAATGAACCACGCGGGCAAAGCCGCGGGCACAGCTAGTATATAATATGTTTATTTAGTACTATAATGTCCGGTTGGTTAACATGCACTGTTTTATCGGTAATAATAGTTCGATCCAAATAGAGTTTATAGTTTGTGTTTTCCATCACTGACTGCGGTATATATTTGTAGTAAGGCAATTTCTCATCTATCAGCTTATATTTTAATGCAAGGAACTGGTGGATTATGGCAGCTACTTGATCGTGTCGTTGCTTGTAACCTGTAATATGTTGGCTAGTCTCTGAAGCAACGCGGCACTGTCGGCATTTGTCGTTGTAGTTTGGTCGGCGGATGATATATCGTTGGTAGTTTCCAGTATCAATGACTTGGTCCTGTATACCTAGGATAAAGCCCTCGGTTTCCGGGAAGAGTTCGCCACGCTGCAGCCATGCGTTTGATGCATCCTTGTCGACGTGATCTTGCTGTAGATCGTGACAATAATATGTCTCCCGTGCAAGGACTTTTGTTCCCAGGCCAGAACTTTGTCTTTAATGTTGGTGATCTGTTAATGTTTTATAAATTAGTTATGTTTTTTTGTTTCTTTTTATATTTTTGTTATATTAATTTTAAAATGTATGTTTGTATCAGTGTTGTCACTCTGCGTTCGTGATGTTACAAATAGGTCCCGGCAGAAAATCAGTGCCAAGGCCTTATGGCCTTCAGAGGTGGGTCAGTTTTAAGTTGGTATGGCTATTTGCAATAGTGAGGCCACCATTTCAATTGCTCAGCACATTTGATAGTGGATTAAGGGTGAGACAGAACCAAAGAGGTTTTAAAGCGTCTCCTTGGAAAACGCCTCGTCTGATGGGAATAAAATCAGTTTGTATTGGATAGTCGTTATTTCTTATATCTAATTTTGTCTGTCAGTTTTGCATTGCATTATTTAAAAATGTGATTATTGTTGAGTGTATTTTATAGATATGGAGAATATGAATAAGCCAAGTGTGGGTAACGGAGTCAAACGCTTTAGGGTAATCTATGTACCTATCTGTTACTTCTCTTTTGTTTGCGATGTTATGTTTCATGGCTATGGAGTTTACTGTAAGTTGTTCTTTGCATCCATGACTACCTTTTCGACAGCCTTTTTGTTCTTCTGCAAGGATATTGTTAGGTATTAAATGTTTGTTAATGAGTTGGGCAATAGAGACTGTTATTATTTTATAAATTGTTTGTAAGCATGTGATTAAACTATATTTAGCGGGATCTCTATGTTTTTATCTTTGGGTATCATAAAAGTTAGTCCTTGTGTAATAGAACTAGGCATCGTTTCTGGGGATTGAATGAATTCACTAATATGATTATGTAATATTGGGTGCATAGTGGTTAGCTTTCTATAGAAATAGCTATGTATGTGGTCTGATCCAGGGGTTTTCCAATTATGTGTTTTACTAAGGACAGTTTTAAACGTATCGATAGATGTTGCATTTGGCGCACCGATTCTAGTTTCTGGGATTCGTTAGCAATTAAAATGGCTGCTTCGTTATGTGGGACAGGTTTGGCTCAAATATTTGACCAAAATTCGTGATATATATCAGCTGTTGGCAAAGTTACTACTCTACTGTAATTATTGTTTTTTTGTATGTGTGCTGTTTCATTTGTAAGATTACGATAAAACTGTTTTTCGTTATTGGAGGATTGCGAGTTTTGTTTTTTTCTCAAGGTGCAGTTTAAATATTTACGTAGTCGATTATAAGTAATGTTAAGCTTTTGCTTAAGACTATCGATAAATTGTTCGTTAGTTTCATTAAGATTTTCATGTCGTGAATGGACCCGATATTTATTTTTTATTTAGTCTTTGTATACAACGAGTCTAGAGCTCCTATTTCTTATATATAGTATATTGAGACACTCTTCCACATTCCTCATTCTTCTTGTTTTATGGCATTTGTGGAGTTGCCATTCTACAATTCCGCCAATGTCACGTAAGTCGTATTCTGAAAAATAAGGGAGAATACTAGAATGAAATCCCATATCCTCTCTAAGCTTATTAATTCTATTTTCAAGCCTAATCTTCCAAGATGGTCGTGTTTCTTTTTAGACAGGTTGCTGTGTATGATCTTCAAGCAATTTAATTTTCGAAACGTTGTATAATGCTGTTGTATAAGCTGCGCAGTAAATCAATGTTTGTGTAGTAATAAACTTATGCTCTGTGGATGTATATTTAGGTAGAATGTCTTTGTATAGATAGGTTTTTATATATGTCAGACGTTTGGATGGCTTTTGTTTGGATATAAAAGGCTCTTGAGTTGGGTCTGTATTTACAAAATTATCAAAAGCTACTTTAAATGTGTCTCTGATTTTACTATTAAACTGTACGTCTTTGTGATGTTCTGTACCTACTTCAGGACTCTGTAAAGTTCCTTCATTTTCTTGGGTTGTAATTTTGAGTCGAAGATCAGAGAATTGATTGTCTGTGGTGTTGAGTGTTGTGCATACGAAGTATTACAGATTCATGGTTGTGCATCACCGTTTATCAGTTCTTCTAGTGAATGTGTATTTGAATAATTGCCTAAGTTTTGTTCTACTTCTTGTCTAATTTCCTGCATTCTTTGGTCTGTTATAAGTTTATTGTTAATGATGACTCTGCGTTGGTCTGCTATGCGTCATTCTGACACACGGGAAATGTTTGGAAATTGTGTAATCACGCAAGCATGAAGTGGTTTCCTGTAAGCGGTTTCATTAGTTTCTAAATTTGTAACTTGATAATAGGCCCTTATAAAAGCTTCAGTTAAATCATCTGTCCATCTCATTCACATCGTGTTAGTTGTGTTTGTTTGTGATTGTCGTTCATTTTCTTGAATTTGTACCTGTGTAAAACTATTATTTGGATTCTGTAGATAACTAATTACATCCTTCTTAATAGACTCAAGTAAACTATCCGGTATCAGTTTACTCCTTATAATCGCTCGTCGCTGGTCTCCTACTCGCTGTTTGAAAACGTCAATTTCAGAAAATTTCTCCTCGTACCGTCTGAACAAAATATCCAAATATCCGCGTGTTTTTGTTTCTAAGCCGGTTATAGTAAGGAATGTGCGCCATATGAACTCATTCATTTCTAAAGTCCACTTTTTTCACGCACGAGTTTTCCCAGAAGTGGGTGCAGGATTGGTGGCGAATGCCTCCTGCACAACATCCTCTGAGTCTGTTGATGTAGATATACGTTGGTTTCTATATTGCAGTTCAAATGAAAACGGTGAAGTTACAGGGGAATCAAATAAACTCTGGGTTGGATGGGGATATTGGTTTATGTATCGGTTGCGTTTGTTGGTCGGCTGTATAATTTACCCGTGCATCCTGCGTACAAGATGCAGGGCTAACGGAAGCCCACTTGCTCGACACTCCGCTACCAATGGTTCGCATGCTGTGGTACCAGATTGGCATTGGCTCCAGATGCGCCCCGGCGATCGCCCCCGGGAAGCGGCCGTACTATGTCTACTTTCCATCATTTCTACGTTCCAGAGCCACGTTAGCTGCACAGTAATTTTTCATTGCGTGTCCGTCCCCTACTTGGTCTGATGGTCGATCAGGACGTATGGTTGGGTTTGGGGGACTTATTATTATTTTTACTCTTTTTAGCAGGAAGGTGGTTCTGTTGCGCATGATGGCATGAAAGCCATTATGCCAGCGCATCTACAGAAGCGGGGTAGGCCCCAATAGCATTCTAAATCCGTTATTATATTGAACCGTCAGGCATTGAGCGATCTCTGTTTATAGCTGGTCCACATGCTGCTCGTGTATAAAGTTTGACAGTTAGCTATAAAAAGCGTTATTTTCCCTTGCTTTTTTTCGTTATTTTTACAACGAGAAAACTTGTGTGTCTTTATATAACTTCTGATCGCCAACGCCCTGTGCTCCCTTTTTATATCTGCTAGAGGCCCTTGGTAACCCAGGTAGCATTAAATGATTAGACTCATGGAGGTTGAATTAAGCTTACTTTAGACATAGATAACATCAATCTAATTTTCGTACGTATCCTGTTTAACCCTCGTTTTACAACATTCAGCTTTAATAGTGGAACGCCAGATGGATATTTACTATCGGAGGCCCCGACGACCAAATACTCACTCTTCGTGCAATTGTAGGTACATATTTTTAGGCGCTCGGCACACGTAGCAGCTCCCAGTTGCGATAACCGGCAACTCGCAACTAGCTGTTTTTACGATTTTCATATAATTTTGAGAAACTGCGCAGATTTAGCAACTTTAGTTGCGTTTTTCAGTGATTGCAACATTTCCGGTTGAAGCAATCGGTGACAAAATCAATTCTAAATTCCTGCATAGCAACTGCAGCCCGATTCCATAACTTGTCTTCAATCGAATTCTCAGTATCGCAGCCACTAATGCCTTGCGATAGAGTCGAATTTGCTATGAAAAAAGTGATAATCCGATTGTAGCCAAGTTATGGAATTGGGCCACTGACTTTGTACCAGTTTTGACAAGTTGCTTGTCTCCGCAACAGGCAACCGCAACGCGTATTAGTAGAGCGACTTCACCCCGTCATCACCCCAGCAGGGCAGCGTCATTCTTGTTCTACGTATCGTTGTGTCCACACGTTTGACTCTCATGCGAAAGTTTATGTAAAATCGCGGCAACCATAAACTGGGCCTTTTGTTACTGCAATAGGCAGCTGTTAATGAAAACTTGTAGATATTTGATCAATTAATCTTTCACTGTCGTCTTTAGTTTAAAGATGTCCATATAAACCTACTTACTACCTACTTACTAAATATTAATTTTATTTACTGTGACCAAGAGTAGTTAAAATTCCTCGTGTTAGCACTAGTGTGACAAATCAGTGTGACCACCAGAGATGTACAAGATACCCTATACAAAGTATCTCGAATACAAAATACAAGATACTATTAAAATAAGTATTTCAGATACCAACTAGATACCTTATGGAATGGTATCTGAAATCCTAGATACAAGATACGTATCTTCTAAATACTTTTTAAAGATAAAATACATTTTTTAAAGAAAACACAATTTTAAGGAGTTTAATTTTAATGAATGATGAAACATTTGTCTGGGGCCTATTTGACAGATGAAAACTGGTCCCCGACTAAAGTTTCATCAAATGTCAATAGATGGATCTTTGCATTTGCATAGGCAATTCATAGGTTTTTATATGTAGGTAATATAATTAAAAGTATTTTAGCAAACATATTATTTACAAAATACAAGATACCAAGCGAATGGTATCTAAATACAAGATACAAAAAGCATTAAAAAATAGTATTTTAGATAAAAGATGGAAATACGTATTTTGTATCTTGTATCTGTATTTCAGATACTTGTATCTTAGATAGGTAAGTCACATCTCTAGTGACCACGAGTCCGTCGCCGAAACAACAAGTACATACATCATCAAAGTAAGAGAAATAAGTCAGTTCAAAAACATATAAATAAAAAAGATGTTAAGCAGTAGCCATGTCATGATGAAACTTAGAACGGGCTATCACAATTAAATGCGTACACAACATTTCGTAACTATGATGTTGAACGATGAGGAGTTCCCTAGTCAGGAGCCAACCCGAAGTGCAGCAACCATTTAATGGTATAACTTAAAACCGGCTATCATAATAAAATGCGTAAGTACATAAAATTTCGAGACTGTGTTGTTGACCGTTGAAGAGTTCCTTTATCTGGAGCTGTTCCTGGATGTTGATTCAGGTCATGCTTACCATAAGAATGCATTGTCATTGGAACTGAACCAACATTTAAAAATTCAACTCCGAAGGATAAGAGGATGTGGTTCTAATTCAGTTTACAAGATTTGACCTAAACAAATATACATACATACAAATATTGCAAGTTAAACAAAATCTTTTAAAAACATGACTGTCCTGCAAAAAACATTTTTTTACACCTAATATGTACATAATAAATGAACTATTATTATTATTGTTCTTAAAGGTTTTTAATTCTCGAAATTTGAAGAATTTCTGTTTATAAATTTGAACACCACGAACCTAAGCCAAGTGAAGTTCATTATGGGAATTAGTTACATTTGACAAATCTTCCTGCAAAAATTTCCGTACGACTCCGCAAGTGTTAAGGATGGAGCTTTTTGCATAGTCATAAATAAATTACTAGGCAAGTCAATCTGTTGTAAGTAGTGAGTGAGATGTTTGGGTATGACTCCAGTACTAGAAAGCACCAGAGGCACGATATAAACTTTATTAATTTTCCAGATTCTAATAATTTTTTCCTTTAATTCGGTGTATTTGTGTATTTTTTCGGTAATTGTCTTTTGTAGGTTATGGGTGTTGGGAACAGCAATAACAATTAAGTATGTCTGCTTATTTATTTTATCTATAACGGTTATGTCTGGTCTATTGTTATGAACTGTTGTGTCTGTTAATATTGCTCTATCGAAGTACATCTTGTAACTCTGGCTTTCCAACACCGGTTTTGGAACGTATTGATATAAGGTACTGCTTTAGATAGTATGAGTTTATGCTTAATAGCTAGTTTTTGATGAACTGTGGGCTATTTGGTTATGTCTGTGGGTGTAATCTGTTTGGGCTAGGGTTGGACAGGCACTGGTTATGTGTTGTTTCAGATGCGCGATGACATTTTCGGCATTTGTCATCTTGAATGCTAGCGTCTTTAAGAATAAACTTTTTGTAGTTTTGAGTATTTATAACTTGGTCCTGTATTGCGACCATAAAACCTTCTGTTTCTGGGAATAAAGAGCCTAATTTCAGCCACTTATTTGAAGCATCTAAGTCAACATGAGCTTGTTCCAAGTCATGCATATGTAAGCCGTGAAGTTCTTTAGAACGCCATCTATCTACTTTTTCATTTGTAAGTACTTGTGGTGTTTTGTATTGTATGTCTCTGTTATATAAATTTAATGGAGTGTAATTGCTATCTAATTCAATTATTGCTGAATGTATATTACTATTTGCTGATTTTAAGTAGAAAAAAAAACTGAGGTTTCGGACCTGCCCTTCCCACAATATTTTTAAGTCTATTAACCCTCTACCTCCTATTTGCCTTTTCACTGAAATTCTTTCGATAGCGGATTTGGGGTGTAAATAATTATGTTTGGTTAAGGTTGTTCTAGTCTTGATCTCTAAATTGTTTATATTATTATTATTATTATTATCTATGTATTATTATATATCCGTTATCTAGTGCCCATAGTAAAGGGTCTCCTAGTTTGGGGCTAGGTAATTGGTGTGGAAATGTCCTGAATATATTTATATTTATATAACTAAAACATTAAATATTATACTAAATGGGAGGTCTTATCGCTAAAAAGCGATCTCTTCCAGACAACGTTTGATTGGAGAGGTAATCAATACGACAACAGTCGGTGGTGTACTCCTAGGTATCATAAAAGTATGCTAATTAAACTAAAATAAATTATATAACTAATAAGAATACATACCAATACAATAAAATAAATAGTCTAATAATTTATTATACCAGCTGCGCCCCACGGTTTTACCTGCGTGAGGGATGATGATGATGATAAAAAGTATCCTTTGTGCTATTCCAGGGTGAAGGTATATATCTCCATACATCAAAATCCGTTCAGCAGTTTGTGAGTAAAGTATGATGATGATGATGATAAAAAGTATTCTATTTCTTATTCCAGGGTATAAGCTATTTCTATTCCAAATATCATCAAAATCGATTCTGCCGTTAGAGAGTGAAGTGTGATGATGTTGAAAAGTTGCCTATGTGTTATTCCAGGGTATAAGCTATCTCCATCCCAATTTTCATTAATATCCGTACAGTTGTTTGAGTATGAAGTATGGTGATGATGATGATAATGATAATAAATTTTCTGTCTTATTCCAGGATATAAGATATCTCCATTCCAAATTTCATCAATATACGTTCAGCCATTTGAGCTTTAAGGAGTAACAAACATACACACGCACACAAACAATACATAGGTACTTACAAACTTTCGCCTTTATAATATATTTAATTACACCCGGCGTAATTTCTAAAAAATCCGTCAGCATGCGTAATTCAAAATCATTGGCACCAGTGTTTTTTGACCATAGACAACTGCATTACTACTCACCTACTTGACAGGCTTGTTATTATTTCATTTCTATGGCAACGTCATTCCGTTCTATATTTTTGATACCTTGGGTTACATTAATGCAATTTTCAAGGAGCTCTATTTTTTTTTAGAAAAATTCTGCCCATTTTACTCGGTGATAATGTAGCTATCTATAGGTGAAGGAATTTTAAAATCAGTTCAGTATTTTTTGGGTTTATCCATTACAAACAAACATACAAAAATAAAATCTATCATCTCTACAATACATTAAAAAAAAAAATGAAATAGTGTACATAACATAAAATTTATAAAATACATATGGATTAATAATATATACATAAATGTATATCAATATCATATTATGTTCATAAAGTTAATTCGAGAAAAACAATGACAAGAAAAAACAGGCGAAGTGTGAAGCTAGGACACTGAACGATTTGCCATAACAAGCAAAAATAAAAAAAAAAACCCGACTCCCCACCCCTCATTATAGCAAGAAGCATCTAGATCACATCAGTTTTCAAACATAAAAATCGTTCCATCCCTTTGGATGCTACGTTCGTCACCCCAATTCTCCCCCCCCCCCCATTATAGCTAAGAACCAACACGTTTACCTCAGCTGTGAAACATGAAAAACCACAGCTAAATCTGTCCTTTCGTTTGGAAAATACGATTCTCACCCCCCTTTTCTCAACTCCTCGAGAAATAAACGGGGGTTAAAAAGAGCTACCGTGTAAGGGAAACTTTAGGGTGAGATTTTCTGATGACCTGAGTGAACGAGTATTAGAACAGTAAAGGAAATTAAAGCGTACCTTAAAGGGGCCCTTCCCGGTCCGTCTATCGTCAACGCGGGCATGGTCGAAAAGCATGTTGTTTCATCCAGCGTAATGTTTGAGAAAGAGAAAGAGAAGAGAAAAGAGAGAGATAGCGTCGGAACGTTCAGTTGGCATTCGGAAAATTCGCATTATAACAATATAACAACATTGAACGAGAAATAGTGTGTGGAAATTTCATAAAACTTGTTCCAGGAAATACGCGTTTTTGAGTAATCCTTATATGTTTGTGAAATAAATGTTTTTTTTGTTTAGAATCTCTATTATATGTGCGAGGTTTCTACGAAGATGTTTTCTTTACTTTTACAATTTATGAGTACATTATGAACGGCCAAAGTTCAGGTAAAATTCGTGCGAAAAAGCAGTTTTGTGGAGGCTTATACTGAATTTGTTTCTCCAAATTTTTAGTTTTTGCTTTTGTAGAAACCTACACACAGTGTACAAGATACCTGTTAGTACAAAAATTTCAAAGAAAGATGGGTTACAACGCCATAATCACGTACGAGCGTTTGTATGAAAAGTATCACGGGTTGGCCGCTCTTAAGATATCGCCGCAAATAGAAGATGGGCTAACAAGCACAAATTCTCCCCACCCCCCATTATAGCTAAGAAGCATCTCGATCACATCAGTTTTCTCAAACATAAAAGTCGTTCCATCCGCTTGGGAGCTATGATGGTCTCCCCCATTCCCCTCTCCCCATATTGCTAAGAATCCTCTGGAACACATCAGTTTTCAAACATAAAACACCGCATCAAAATAGGTCCATTGGTTTGGGAGCTATGATCCTTACCCCCTTTCCCCCCGCATTTTAGTTAAGACCAATCTTGTTTATCTCAGCTTTGAAACATAAAAATCCGCAGCTAAATTGGTCCATTCGTTTGAAAGATACGATTCTCACCCCCCTTTTCTCAATCCCCCCCCCCCTTCCATATAGTTATAGTATAGTTAAGACTCATCTCGATAACATCAGTTTTCAAACATAAAAGACCTCATCAAAATCGGTATTTATGCTCGAACAAAAGGTGATGGACTCAGGTGGCTCCCCTATTCTTTATTCCTTAAGAATAAGAATAAGAATAATTTATTTGCATAAAATGGAGTACATATCAGATGTTAGGTACTTATTAAATTCGATCTTACACATTTTGCCAATAAAATAGCATGCAAAAACTTATATTAGGTAATAACAATTTCACATTTATTTATATAACTATTTAATTTTTCCATCATGCAACAAATAATAGGAACCAATAAATTAATTCCAAAAAATTAAGTTATTTGTATGTTAAATAATCATTAATAGAATAAAAACAGTGATCCAGCAACCAGACTTTTAGCTCTTTTTTCAATTTAGATAATTGTCATTGTTTTAAAATGTTGTGGTAATTTGTTGAATATTTGTATTGACATTGCATAACTAGATTATGCGTAAAGTGCAGTTTTGTGAGCATAACTATTCACTAATCTCTCTCTATTTCTTGTATTTCGAGGATACAGCTCGTGTGCTTTGGTGTACATATAACTATACTGTTTAACAAAACAAGAAATGTCATAAATATACTGACTCGGCAGCGGCAATACATTTAGTTGCTTTAAAAGCGGCCTGCACGAGTCTAAAGGAGCTGCTCCACAAACAGCTCTTATGCTTTTTTTTGAGCGACAAATGCTCTTGAGAAATCAGTACTACGTCCCCAAATTATTAGTCCATACTTTAAAAGTGAACCTATGTATCCATGGTATGCTACTAAAGATGTATCTTTGTTAGAGGTTTTTCGTAAACGATTTAATACATAGACATAACTATTTTTTTTTTACAAATTTTATCTATTTGCTGCTTCCAGTTTAATTCGTTGTCTAATACTAATCCTAAAAACGACACCTTACTTGCCCCTTCAATAACTTGACCGTTATGGTTTACGTTAATATTAAGTTTATTGAAATTCACATAATGAGTTTTAGATAAGTTGATTTTTAAATTATTTATGTCCAGCCAATTTACTACAGAATTAATTGTATTATGAATGTCATGAACGTAATTATTAATATAATTGTCTTTTTTTTTTGAAGTCACTATTATCGAAATGTCATCAGCGAATAATACAGATTTATACACAGATATGCTTACAATGTTGTTAATATATAATAAAAATAATAGCGGACCCAAGACACTACCTTGGGGTACGCCATATCCATTTACTTTGAAACTTGATCTTGAATTATTAACCATTTTTGTACTGTTTATCGACATAACTTCAACACATTGCTGTCTGTTGTGAAGATAAGATTTAATCCATTCATATGCTTTCTCTCTGATACCATAATGACGAAGTTTATGTAAAAGTAGTCTATGTGACACACAGTCAAAAGCCTTTGTCATATCAAAGAATAATGCTGTTGTCAAATATTTGCTATCTAAATTTTTTACTATGTCATTTACTAGATTAAAAGCTGCTAATGTCGTAGATTTATTTTTTTGAAAGCCATTTTGTTCTTGGGTTATTATTCTGTGTAATGCATAAAAGATTGTACGATTACTTCCTTAAAGTAATCGTACAATATTTTATGCATTGCCTTTTCATAGATCTTAGAGAAAACTGGTATCAAAGCAAAGGGTCGGTAGTTACCCAAGTTGTCTTTTTCACCTTTTTTGTAAACAGGCTTTATTACAGGTCTTTTTAAGTTTTCTGGAAATAAGCCATGCTCAAATGAGAGATTTATTAGGAATGCTAGGATTTCACTTAGTTCTTATTTACAATATTTGAGTACCTTAGTAGCAATGCCATCTTCTCCTTCTGCATTTGTATTTCTGAGACACACTATGATATTTTTTTATTTCAGTTGCAGACACACATTTTTACTTTTATTAATTAATTCACTATTCTTTGCTTTTTGTGCTCCTACTATACATTTTTTTTAAATCTTTGAGTAATTCGTATAACAAATTTTGGATTGTTTGGTTTTATCTTTGTAATATTTTAAGCGCAGGAATCGCTTTTTTCTACAGCTTATTTTTAGCCCTTTCGTAAGCCATTTAATTTTTCTTGCTGACTGCATTTTTATTCTTCATTTGGGAAAGCATATTGAAAATAACATTTTAATGGAATCTTGGAAAATATTCAAAGCCAAATCAGGATTTTAACTTTCATATATATCCATAAAAGATAGACCACTAACAGTTTTCCTAAACTTTTCTAGGTTTTCATTTGAATAATCTTTCTTAAGTACGTACCATGCTCTCATGGATTCTGTTTTTTTACTTTCGATAATTTTCAAAATTTGTCCTGTCTCATGATCAGAAAGTGCCAAAGGTAGAACTATCATGCTTGTCGTCTGGTTGGTGTAGTAATGTGCATTTTTATTGATAGTTGCTTAGGATTTCTAATAGATTTTGTGTATATTTGTTTGATTTTAAAATATCAATGTTTAAATCACCAGCAACCACGAGCCTTTTTTTAGTATTTTTTAATAAAGTATGGAGTAGTGATTCGAATTTATTAAGGAATAAATTTATGTCAGACTGTGGAGTTCTGTATATACATATTATTATAATTTTGTACTTTGTAAGTTCAATACCACAACATTCGAACGTAATTATTGAAGCTAAGCTTTTTAACAAAATTTACCTCATTATAAGCAAGACCTTTTTTTAATAAAACACATGAACCACCTCTTTTAGCATCTCTCGAACAGAACGACGCTAGATCATAGTTAGCCATATTTAATGTATGCTCTGAACCTGACTTCAAGAAAGTTTCACTTGTACAAATGACATCTGGTTCATTACCCATATTTTTTAAGTCAATCAATGTTAATTCTAATATTTCTCGCTTTGACAAAACGCTTGCAATATTTTGATGAAAAATGTTAATGCTTTGACTTTTAGCCTCGAAATAACATTTCAGTTCCGTGTGTCAGGAGCCGCCTTGTGTTATCTTTTTGCATTTATTTACAACTGGAAAGTAAGCTTTTAAGGTACCTTTATTAGATATAGGTGTTTTTTTATCTATAATCTCATTTATTTTCTCGTCTTTTGCATTATTATTCATTTTTTTAAAACAGTATTCTATGGTGCCTTTCTTAATACAGTCAGTATTCACTTTTTTGCTTGTAAATAATAATTTCTTCATATTTGTTATGTTTAAATTTTTTGTATCATAATCTATTTGGTCAATTTCTGTATTTATTCTTTTACAAATTTTATTTATTTTGTTTTTTCTATTAAATATGTTCAATTCATTATTAATATTCAAAAATTTACAATTGGGAAATTTAATACTTAATGATTTCAAATTTTCATTCAATGTGATTTCTTTAAAATATTTATTTCTACCTACACTAAGTATTGGTATTTTAGGTCTTGGAATAGTACATAGAGCACTTTTAACCTGGAGAAATGAACCTTGGTGTTGTTCTTATGTTGCTAGGTCTGATACTGCATGCATTGGAGGCCAGATCGCTTGTTTTTCAGGGCGCCTTCCCTGGCAAGTCACGGCAAGCTCCAACTACCCCTGGCCACCCACCAGTGCTCACCGGTTCGGCTTAATACGAATTGCATCTAAATACCCCCGGAAAGCTCCGGCAACTTGCCGGGAACCCACCAAGCCAGAGCGAAAGTCAAAGAAAAAAAGTAAGTAAGTTTTATTCTCGGCAACTTGCCAACCTGCCAATCTCTGGCCAATCGAAGACTTGCATTTTCTTGCCAGTACGCACTTCTTTTATTTTTTTATTGAAATATTATGATTTAATGTTACACAAACAACTTACTAATAATTTTATGCTATCTTGTGCTACTACATTTTGTCCCAAGTGTACAGAACGTATCTCCTTTTATATTACAACTATCTGTACACGCGTGCGAAGCCGCGTCAGCAAGATCAAGAAGGAACAAGTTTCCTGATGTGTTCTTAGCCGCATTTCTCTAGGTTAAAAGTACTGTAAGTATACTGTAACTATTCCAAGACCTAAATGCCTTCAGTCGTTAAAAAGTTTTTAACGATTGCTCGGCTTCTACTGATCAGATTGAGATACCAAATACACATTTTTTTAAGTCAAACTCTAAGTAATCCAATAGTGAAAACAACATCGCAATCGGTTCTGTAGTTTTTACGTGATGCGTGAACAAACATTCAGACAAACAAACTAACAAACAGACAAACAGATACGATTTAAAAAAAACTCAATGCTATCTTATGTTGTATTTTTGCATTATTATTACGTTGGCAATTTCGAAAAAGTGATACTGTTATCAATGACTTCACTGGAATGAAATAGAACTCTTTAAAAAAATGGTTACACATCTCGTAGATATGAGGAAACATAAACCCAAAAACAAATGGATTTATAAGTTGTAAATGCTGTAATGATGTATGTGTCCTTTTTTAAAGCAATCTCTTACGAGACACCACCAGTACCAATTAAGACCTGAGAACTCATCGAGACCAATCAAATAGGCCTAAACTCGAATCATTTGATAGTTGAGTAATGGGTTCATGGTTCATCTCCATCTCCATCATCAGACCCTCGATATCTCATTAGACCAGAGAACTTATGAAGACAAACCGAATGAAACCAAACTCGAAGGGGTTCCATTATTTGATTGTTGAGTTCCTATGACTACCTTCCGACTGCATCATAAGACTCTGGACAAGACCCCCTACCACATAAAACCAGAGAACTCATCATGACAAACTAAATGAGCCAAAACTTGAAAGGGTTATATCATTTTGTTGTTGAGTTCCTGTGACTAACTTGCAACTCCATCATCAGACCCTAGATACTACATAACACCAGAGAACTCATCAAAACAAACCAAATGAGCCCAAACTCGAAGGGATTCCATCATTTTGTTGTTGAGTTCCTGTGACTACCTTCCGGCTCCATCATCAGACCCTGAATACCACATTAAACCAGAGAACTCACCATGATAAACCAAATGAGTCCAAACTCGAAGGGATTCCATCATCCGATTGTGTAGTTTTTAACTACTTAACTACTACGAGTACTACTACTGTAATTTTTTATTTGACATCAGAACTACACCTATGTGCAAAAAACTTCAGCATCTTTGGATGTCCTTAAATTATTCAAAATTGACTTACAATTCAGTCCCAAACCCAGTGATTTAAATTAAAGCTTGTATAAATACTAAACCAATTTTGATGAAATTTATACAGTACCACTCTAGAGGTCTTCTTTCTCAAGTGAAAACAATCATCTAATTCGGTTCAGAAATCCCAAGATATTAGAGAACATAAATTATGAAACAAATAGATTTTCTAATAAAACTACTAAACCAATTTTGATGAAGTTTATATGGGACTACACAGAAAGTTTACCCTTTTGAATAAAAAAACAACCATCTAAATCGGTTTAGATAACTAGAGATAAACACAAAATCAAGGCAATATAAACACAAAATCGAATAGAGTTACTCAAAAAAACTATTTGAAATCATATGATTACAAAAAAAAAAGAAGAAATTTATACAATCGAACATATCCGTATCCTTATGAACTCGATTAAAAACTAAGGAAAATTAAGGTAAGACCGTTGCGGTGAGGGAGGAACAAGCGCCCACTCTAAGTGGCCCTCACGCCTCGTCAGTGACCACCACACTCCAGGTGCCTTCAAGACCTGCAAGCATCGCTAGTACATCCTCTGCCACGGCAATGGCTAGGAAGTTGGCAGCAAAGGCGATGCATGCGCACCGCCTTGCCGACCTCGAGGGCGAGGCAGCTTTGAGAGATCTTGCCGCGCAGCGTCAAGCCGCGGCAAGGGAATTCGCTGCACAACGTGAAGTTGCAGTGTTGGAGCTCCACGCGGAACTTGCTGCCATCGAGGCAGACGAGATCGAGGTTAAAAGTCCCGTTTGTGTCCAAGATTGGTTAGCGACTAATGTAGTACCCAACACTAGCACTCTTTTAAAACAAAATTTTATTTCAGGTCCCGAAGCTGGTCCTTCTGATGAAGTACCTAAAGATAATAGCAATGGGGTACCCGGCTACAAAATAGAAGGGTTATATTTTATCAGAATACCTATGTTTGTAATAAATATAATAATAATAATCATAATAATAAAAAATTATGACCATTCTACCCTAATAACCAAACTCCAGAACATACTTACTTAGGTGGTTCTCTTCATATATTAACGTGAAATCTCAAGCCTTCGCCTATTGTTTATTCTGTGCCGTCGCGTCGTGTCGTCATTAATCTAGTTGGGTTATGATCCCCAGTGGTGTTCCACAGGGATCTCTACTCGGTCCTTTGATATTTGCAATCTTTGTTAATGACATTTCACATTGTTTTCATAGCTCTAAATTATTAAGTTTTGCTGATGACAAGAAGATTTTCACTAATGTATCTACTTCAACGTATGTTCGAGCACTCCAAGATGGATTATTGTCGCCTTAATAAACTGTACCTCAATCCTTCCAAGTGTTCTGTCACTGCTTTGGCCGGAAGAAAAGCCTAGTTATTTCTGCTTAAACACTTAAGAATCAAATTCTACAACAAACGAGGGACATCCGCGATCTAAACTATTATTTTATGAACATATATCGCACATAGATTCCAAGGCTTCTTAGGTGTTAGATTTTATTATGAGAAGTTCTGTGGGTTTCAAGAAAATAAAAACACTTCTCTAAAAAGTTCTCTATTGCACTTTTGTTCGGAGCATACTGGAATATGCGTCTCAGGTATGAAATCCGCGGTATAATAAGAATATTTTGCTTGTTGAACGAATACAAATGAAGTTTATAAAGTTTTTATGTTTTAGATTGCATGTTCCGTATCAGTCAGATAATTATCTTCAACTATGTAAGCAATTCCATCTTTTACCACTTTCAGTTTTCAGCTTTCACGCGATACTGAACGGCTGGACGGATTTTGATGAAATTTGGAATGGAGATAGCTTATACCCTGGAAAAAAAACAAAGCATACTTTTCATCCCGGAAAATTGTAAGTATTCACAGGAAAACTGAAAAATGTTGATTATTAGCTGTAAGGAACGATT
Source organism: Alsophila aescularia (assembly GCA_946251855.1). NCBI lineage: Eukaryota > Metazoa > Arthropoda > Insecta > Lepidoptera > Geometridae > Alsophila > Alsophila aescularia. The sequence goes on from OX276385.1 coordinate 14,307,854, forward strand.
GCCATGGAAACGAAATAACAAGTCTGTCAAAAAACATCAAGAGCGTTGGTGCTATACCTACTTTTGCATTGGTTTTTAATATTCTATAGAAGAACATAGGATACTTGTTTCGCGATAAATCGCGGGGAAAAAGCTAGTTTTTAATAAAAATTGCTTCAAATCAAGTAGATAGTCCCGATTTGGTCGGTAAAATTAATTTAAATGTCCCACTCAAAAATGTTAGATTCATTCCTCCTATAAGCATTCCACTTTTAATACGAAGTATCGGCAGAACTCATTTTTGCACAGAACGAGCAAACAATTTAACAATCTCTTTAAGTATAAATATGTGTTTATGGCCAGTTCCTATATCTTAAAACGAACTGTTTTCGCTTACTGTCCGTCAGCTTTTGACAAAAAGCGTTGAAAAACGACTCGTTTAAATTTTTATACTCGTAGGAATGGGGGGTTATTCTAAATCTGCGTGAACTCGGCGAGGCGGCTGATGACCAGTCAGTTCTTTGATTAGAGTGGGTTACTTAGCTTAGGTGTAACTTGTAACTAATCTAATGGTAGTAGATAAGGAAGGTGTGGGACGGAGTAGGATTATGTACTTATCCCGAAATATTGTTTTGATTTTAAATTTCATTAGTTTTAAGTGTATGCTCATATTTTGTTTTAATTATGTTTCTAAACGCGAGGACCTGTAATTGGCTTTCTGGTACGTATAATAAAATTTCAACTTAGTAAACCGTTGGTCTTCCCATGAATAAATAAAAAAAAAACGTGTCTCTCTGTTTGTACGTTCGCGCATCACGTGGAAACTATTGGACCTAGTGCGATGCGGTTTTCACTGTTAGATAGCTTAGGGTTTGACAAAAAAACTGGTATATTTTAGAAGCCGAGCAATTGATAATAAAACTGCCTGACAGCTGAACGAAATTTGGTATATTGTACGTTATTGGCACCTACTATTGGTCCTGGAATAACACATAGGATACTTTTCCACATAAAAATGCGCACGCGGGCAAAGTCGCGGAGGATACCTAGATTAATCAGAATAATCAGTTTATTGGTAAATTATTACAGGTCAATATTGTACATTAAAAATTAACATAAAATGTAAAAGAAATATCAAATTATAATAATAACACATTTTTTCCAATAATAATTACAATAATAACATTGAATTATCGATATACTGGTATGAATTCCGTTACATCGTAGAACGCCTTCTCAATCAGCCATGCTTTAATTTTGCTTTTATAGGATGCCAAGGTAGGCGCATCTTTGACCTGATCCGGCAGGCGATTGTAAATAGACGGTCCTAGGACCTGAGCGAGTCAATTAGATTTAGTTAGCCTATGAGTGACCAACGCAAACTTACCCGCACCACGTCACAGAATAAATAATGGTACAAGTACAGAAGGATAACTGAGTAAAGTCATTTAAATACATAGCGACTACAACGCAATAAAGTACAATTTAACTCGCACAGCGCTGCGATCTTTCAATTCTATTTTTTTACCTAGAAGGCGCTCACCCATTGCGTGCAGGCTAGAATGTACCGTATCACAACGCTCGGCAGGGTTGTATCAAGATATAGCTAGGTACTTGTACTACTAATTATTCTGTGATATGATATGATTTAGATATTGTAACATAATAAACAATTATGTAATATTGTATTGTTTTTTTACATATAAATTTTTAATCTTAATTAATGAAGTGTTGATAGTTCTATTAACTACATATAATGTAATTCTTATCAGAATAGAACTAGTACCTCATTGTTTGATTATAACTTAATGGGTATTGCACTTTTATGAATAAAAGGTGCCTGTCTGAATTCCATGCTTAATAAGGAATGAAAAAAAAATGGCTACCTACGTAATAAAATGTCAGTATGTAAGTATTTTACGAGACTTGTCAGACCGAATGCTATGCAGTACTGCATTCTAGGTTTCTTCTTGGATCATAATTAAGAAAAGAATAAAATTTGTCTTAATTAAGAAAAGAATAAAATTTGTCAAAAACTTTACGTAAGTATGTACTTTATCGTAAGCACACGGCTCGCGACTCGTCGAGCGCATGCTTGACACTACTGAATTAACCGCAGTATTACGGCCGCAAAGTGTAGGTATGTTCTTTCCTTTCGGTGTCAGATTTCTTTATCGCGACAACGCGACACGAATTATCGCGCGATAATGTAGCCCCAGGGTTTATTCTGTGCCCAGGATAAAAAGTACAGTAGCCACTAATCAAAATGGGCACAAAAAACGTGCCGCTTGCGACTTTAAGACCATTTGGCCATCTTATCTGTCCACTGCTGGACATAGGCCTCTCCTACTGCACGCCAATGAGCTCGGTCTTCAGCTCTCCTCATCCATTTTTTCCAGCCGCTTTTCGCAGTCGTCACTACAGGGCGTCCTACACTACGTTTGCCTAAACGTGGTCTCCACTCGAGAACTCGTCTACCCCAACGGTTATCGGTTCTTTGGGAAATGTGACCAGCCCACTGCCACTTCAGCTTACTTATCCTTACAGCTATGTCAGTTATATTGGTTTTCTGTCGGATATATTCATTACGAATCTTGTCCTTCAGATAAACTCCAAGTATAGCTCTCTCCATAGCTCGCTGAGTGACCTTAAATTTGAGGACTAGTTTGACCGTGAGTGTCCACGTTTCAGCTCTGTAGGTAAGGACTGGTAGGACGCACTGATTGACGACTTTTGTCTTCAGGCACTGTGGGCGACGAGAAGACTTGACGAAGCTTGCCGAATGCTGCCTAACCCAGCTAACTGAATGTGTATGTATGTATGTATGTATATATATATGGATGTTTCACCATAGCGTCGCCCCTGTTGAACCAATTTTGAAAAGCAAGGTCTTAATCGATTCGTCTTCAGGTCTCTGAACCTATATATGCCTAATATATGCTTTTATTACCCGACTACTGCAAGCAAAGGAAGTGTTATGTGTTCAAACTAAAAACTTGGTCCTATTTTGACAAGCGAGGTTTCAATTTATTCGTCTTCACCGCAAGAGTGTCCATAGGCTATTTTTTTACCCGACCTTAGTCGAGTTTTAGTTTTTGAACTTATGTCTCATTGTTTATGTTGTTCATGGTAAATGTTTTTTATTTCATAACCGAAAAACGGTGTGACCACGAGTCCGTCGCCAATCAAAGCGAGGGCCTCTAGACATTGGTACAGGCCTCGCATTGGCTTAATGTTTCGCGTTCCACGAGTGACGATCGCTACATAAACTATTTGTTTTCTTATTAAAAGCTTTTATTTAAAATTACTTGTATCTATCTATCTATGTATCTATGTATTTTGTCTGTCCTGGAATCTTGCAATTCAAATTTCGAGCACTTCCCAGTTAGCTATCCGGCTGAAACTTTAAGGGTAGCTCACAAAGCAATGACAATGAAATAAAAAAAAAAAGAGAAAACGAAAAAAAACTTTAGGTTATTATAAGAGAAAAGGAAAAAATAAATGTAAAACAACGTAAAAGTTACAAAGCACCAAAAAAAAACAGAACCCGTAAAAGCTTTTCTCTTTTTTTTTTTTAATTAATCTTACTGTTTAAAAAGTTTGTGGAACTTGAAGGGTTCCGGCGCTGCCTATTTCACCAGAAGTGGCCAGAGAAGGTATAAATTGAGGTATTAATTGACGGCTGGTTAGTCTAGTGGCTAGTAACCCTAGGAACGAAACCAAACGATCGCGGGTTCGAATCCTGCAAGAAGCAATCATTTGTGTGATAAGCAGAAATGTTTGTTTCCGAGTCATGGATGTAATATTAGTATATATGTATGTTTATCCGTTATCTAGTGCCCATAGTACAGGGTATCCTAGTTTGGGGCTAGGTAATTGGTGTGGAAATGTCCCGAATATATTTATTTATTTATTTAAATATATCACTGGAGTTATCAATCGAGTTTTGGGAGTGTTATGAACAGTGGGATCAATGTCAACAACAACAATAAACGGCCAAGTGCGAGTCGGACTCGTGCACCAAGGGTCCCATAGTCTCATACAAACAAACAAAGAACTTTGCCGTTGGAAAACAGTTGTATGGGTCGACACAGGTCACGGTCAGCTTACCAAGAGCAAAAAAAAAAGTACTACTTGACAGATTTCAGATTTTTCCCTTTAATTGTGCTATAAGACATTTATTCTTGCCAAATTTCATTATTGTAGGTCAACGGGAAGTACCAGGTTGGATTCCCTTGCGAGTGTCAAAATATGCGGATTAAACGGCAGTATCGTTTGATTACGTTGACTCTGAAGTTTGTTTTTTTCACAACAGGGATTGCAGATTTCAGTTTTTTTTATTAATTTCAACTTGATACATCCTCGCGTTCCTGAGAAAAAGGGTCTTGACATACAGACAATGAAGTTGTCCTATATGGCTTCCTTTTTTCCTTTTAAATGCAACAACATAAATAACAGCTTGAAGCTATACACTAGGCAACAAATGACGTGCAACATTGCGCAACACTTGGCAAAGTTGCCAGATAACGCGCGAGATACGGAACCTTAAAAAGGAGCATGCAAGAGGTTAGAACGTTGTCTGCTCGTAGAAAAATAGCACCCACACGCATTTACGTAGAGAATTCAGTTTATATCCGAGAATAAGGCATGGCGCTTGCAACAGTGCAGAATTATTGGAAACCCAAGTCAAAAGTAATACATGGTTGATATCCCTGTGTTGGTGACCATCATGGTTTAAAAACTTCTAGAATAATAATTATATAATAATTCTTCTAAATAGGTACCTGTCTTCTTAACACCTGGTGTCTTACAGCGACTCCTTTTCATCCATTTTTCGACACAAGTTACTCTTTTCACTATTTAAAGTACCGTACTCTATCTTGACCATTCGAGTATACACTTAGCTTTCACAGTTTTGACCACTCGCAGAAACGACCCCTCGAGGATTTATGCATTCTATAAACAGACTTCGTGGGATAGACCTTCACTAATGACATTCGGAGTTACAGCAAATTTCCTCAAAATCCGTTCAGCCACATCAGCGTGGAGAAATACCATACAAACACACTCACTCACAAACTTTCACATTTGTAATGTGATATAAAAAAATAAACATATTAGGGTGCAATATTAATATCTTATAATAATAACTTATGGTTCTTTAATATTTATTACTAGCTGTGCCCGTGGCTTTGCCCGCGTGTTTATTTCTCTGGGTTAGATACGTACGTATGTGTTATTCTAGGACCAACATTACCTATATTCAAAAAATAGTTTTTACAATCAATTAGTAAAAACTAATTTTTTAATTAATTAAAAGAAACGGTTAATAAAAGCTTTTATGCAGTAAGCCATGTCATGGTGGAACTTAAAACTGGCTATCACAATTAAATGCGTTTATAACATTTCGGGCGTTTCCTCGTGGTCTAACTAGTTTGCCTAACTGATTTTCGTGACTGTGCTGTTGACCGTTGAAGAGTTCCTTTATCTGGAGACCATGCGATGGTAAAATTTAAAACTGGCTATCATAATAAAATGCGTACACAAAATTTGGTGCTTGTGCTGTTGACCGTTGAAGAATTCCTTTATCTGGAGCTGTTCCTGCATGTCCATTCAGGTCATGCTTACCATAAAAATGCATTGTCATTGGAACTGAAGCAACGTATAAAAAGTCAACTCCTAAACAAACATCCCCGCACTTTGCAAATTAAAAAAGCTTTTTAAATACCAAATTTTGTCAGCCTTCAAATATTTTTTTATCGGTTGCTCGGCTTCTATTCATCTGATTGAGATATCCAAGTACACCAGTTTTTAAGTCAAACCCTAAGCTGTCAAACATTGAAAACCGCATCGCAATTGAACAAACATACAAACAAATAGACAAACAGATGGACACGATTTAAGAAAATGTTATATATTTTTTCAGTAGCAAATTTTAAGTATCCTAGACCATTTGTTTTTTAATTATCTTCATTTTACAGGCTTTTTGATACTTACTGTTTTATTATAAGTTCTATTTGTACCCGCGGTTTCACTCTCGAGGTCGTTTCTCTAGAGTATAAGTACTCTATGTACTATTCCAAGACCTAAAATACCAATATACCAACATTTGATCAAAATTCTTTCAGCCGTCAAAAATATTTTATAGATTGCTCGGCTTCTACTCATGAGATCGAGATACTATGTACACCAATTTTTAAGTCAAACCATAAGCTATCCAATAATGAAAATCGCATCGCAATTGGTTTAGTAGTTTAACGTGATACACGAACAAACAAACTTATAGACACAATTTAAAAAAAGAAACTCCTGTTGCTTATTTTAAGTACCCTAGACCATTTTTTAAACCATCTTTGTACAGACTTTTTCGTACTTATTGCTTTATTATAAGTATAGATGTATGACTTGAAAATTAACATAACTTTGGACCGCTATCCCGCAGTTATTTTTTCGGGATGAAAAGTATTCAATGTCCTACTTTAAGGTATGAACTAAATTCATACTAACTTTCATTTGAATTCATTCAGTAGTTTCGACACGATGCGCGGTCAAGATACAGAAAGACAGATAGACAGATAAAAGGAAAAAAACAGTTTTGGCTTCAGTATCGAATAAGGAGCTCCCTCCAAAAAACATTTTCAAAACATCTTCAATACACAGAATTGGACCTGTTACAGTTTTATTATAAGTTTAGATAGAGCCATTAGCGGCTCTTTATTATTGCGCAGACTCGACAGTAGGAACAGTAACAGCATACATAATATAATACAGTCACGACTGTCACGAGCCAATATACGAGTACTTATATGTAAACATTCTACATTTTCATTAACTCTATATTTTATTCTTATATTCTTTATTGTACACAGGCAGACACATAAATCACATAAACAGTAAATAAATTTTATAGAAGATGTACAAAGGCGAGCTTAACCCTAAAAAGAGTTTTCTTCCAGCAAACCCTTGAAGAAAGAGACCGTTCAAACAAACGTAGGTTTCTGTGTAAATGAACCTAAATCAGCAAGAAAATCGCAAAAATATAAATATATATATATATATATATATATAATAAATTGTAAAAGGAAGTCAATACTTATATACTATACATAAGAAATATAGGTATATATATGGGTACATATAGATACTTACATAAATAAATAAATACAAATTAACATGTCAAATATATCGGGTAAGATAAGAATAGTTTATTTATAAAGAAAATACTCTTTTATTTTCACTTTGAAGACTTCAATAGAGGGACTAGCACGAATAGAATGAGGAAGTGAATTCCATAACTTGACTGCTCGTACAGTGAACGACTTACTGTAAGAACTAGAAGAGTGAGTGGGTATTTTAAGGAGGAGGGATTTTGTGGTCCTGCATTGAATGTTGCGAGGCACAACATAGTCAAAACGCACGCGAAGGTAAGGAGGAGAACGTGGATTAAAACGGATAGAGTAAAGAAAAAATAACACATAAGAGTCTCGACGCTTACGGATAGGTAGCCATTTAAGTTGAGATCTGAATTCTGATACATGATCAAATTTACGCAGACCGAAAATAAAGCGGATGCATAAGTTTTGGAGGCGCTCTAATTTGTTCAGAAGTTCCTCAGTGATGTCAAGAAAACAAACATCAGCGTAGTCAAGGAGAGGAAGTAGAAGGTCCTGAGCCAAAGTTACCTTGGTTTTAAAGAAAACAAACATCAGCGTAGTCAAGGAGAGGAAGTAGAAGGGCCTGAGCCAAAGTTACCTTGGTTTTAAAGAAAACAAACATCAGCGTAGTCAAGGAGAGGAAGTAGAAGGGCCTGAGCCAAAGTTACCTTGGTTTTAAAGAAAACAAACATCAGCGTAGTCAAGGAGAGGAAGTAGAAGGGCCTGAGCCAAAGTTACCTTGGTTTTAAAGAAAACAAACATCAGCGTAGTCAAGGAGAGGAAGTAGAAGGGCCTGAGCCAAAGTTACCTTGGTTTTAAAGAAAACAAACATCAGCGTAGTCAAGGAGAGGAAGTAGAAGGGCCTGAGCCAAAGTTACCTTGGTTTTAAAGGGTAAAACATCTGGAGACGCTTGAGAGATTGAAAAGAGTAATTTACTTTCTTGCTGAGTGCGCTGATGTGAGTAGTCCACGACAATTTATTGTGTTGGAATTATTACATCCAATACCTCATATATCTGGAGGTGACCCACTGGTAGAACTCCAGATATATGAGTGTAGCTTCTTGAAGATCGCAGAAAAGAGGACAATGACCTAGCGTCATTCCTTTTTATATTAATGTCACGGTAATGAAGTGGGTCTCCCAATGGCTCAAGCGTAAAGTTATGTTCTAATTGAGTTGTCACTGTCTTGTCAAATAGATAGCAACATTGTCATTTTGCACACTCTATGTATGGTGCATTCGAGTTGAAATAGCACCCATACGCCACAAGTAGATTACGCACTAGATCAGGAGGCGTGGACCGCATAAATTAGATGCAACGTCTACCAGTGACCTTCTTTGTCCTTAGTCACAATAGCAGTGGCGTTTGTGTAGCATCGAGCTCGTGATAGCAGTGACACTCATTCGCGCTAAAGTCTGTGTATGTCATTCTATCTAAATTTTCATGAAAATACGGGTCCCCCCTGGCGCAGGATCTTTTCGGTTAAAACAATGCAAAATCCGACTAAGGTCGGGTAAAAAATAGCCACTCTTGTGACACTCTTGGACGAATCGATTGATACCTCGCTAGTCATACTAGGACCAAGTTTTTTGACCTTTGCTTCGCAGTAGTAGGGTAAAAATGTTGACACTCAATACCTTAAGAAGAATCGATTGACACCTTTCAGGCTCTCTGTGATAGGTGTCTGTTTTTTTATGTAGGAATAAAAACGAACAATATATTTGCAGTATATACCTTTCACATTTTTTATCAAACCGTTTGGTCATCATATTGTGACTTCTTATTGTAAACTAACGTTGACAGTATTTAACATAGCATATGGCACTCGGGAATAATGTAGCTTCCTATTAGTGAAAGAGATTTCAGAATCAGATCTGTAGTTTCAGAGAACACACATTACAGAGAGATTAGCGGTATTAGTGTACACACTTACACTTTGACCCAATTTGACGGTTACATCATTTTCAACAGAATTTTTGCGAGCCATAGATCTAATTAACGGGAGGAAGATACGTTACGCTTAAACAAAGACTGGACTAATTACAACTACGGGCAAACACACAGCTACATTTCACCGTCTTGCTTTTTGTGCATCAACAACAATGATAGAGAGTGTAGCGCGTTTGATACATATATGGGCTTACCTCATACTACCTTCGGGATTTCTGAATTGAGTACCCGACTATGGTGTTGCAAGGGTGTAACATGTTAAATCATGACTCCAAGTTAGATTTTGTTATAGATCTCGATAATAGAATATATTGTACAATGCCATCTGACGAGGAGCAGCGTCTTTTCTATTAGATCAAGTGGTGTTTTCTCCGTATCTGAAAACCAGACGCCGAGTTTGTAAAAAACGCCGAACTCCACCACGCGTGCGCCACTTTCTTCGTTAAAGGAATAATGAAAGCTTTTCTTGTTGAAGACAGATTGATAATTTCGCCTATCTAAGAATCAAGAAATAATGGTTGAATTTGCCTCTGCGAGTGAAAGGGAAAAGTTTTCATCTACTGTCTCAAAATAGATAAAATGGTTAATCCACGCAGCGACAGCTAGCTACAAGTGGCGTGAACTAGAAGAAAGGTGGAAACTAAGTGGAGATCTCTATCGGCAAGTAGCGAGCTTCTTAGTGTTGCTATTAATAATTGACGTTCCAGGAATATTTCGGGCTCTGAATAACTTTGGAAGAGGAACGGCTTGTTTAAAAATCCAGAATTGGTCGCATCTTTAAGTTGGCTAACAAATAATAATTACAGAATGCAGCGTTTGATATGTCGAAAATAATTTAAATCTAGAAATCGCTTGCGATGGTCACACCATGGAAGGTTTTGACATAATGCAAAAATCACGTCAAAGTTCCAGAGAGTTGGTTTTTTTTCTATAGACTTGTTCAAGTAAACACCGGATGCTGGCTGGTATGTAGCAGAACTGGCCTGAGGACAGTGACCAGTATTACTAGGCCGACAAGGTCTACATTACGAAGCAAATGACAGAGTTAGTTCTGGATTTTTCGAGATAACCGGAAGTTCAAGATCTCAGTAGAATGCTACTCGAAGATGCAAAACAAAGATAGTATATATACAAGAGAGAAGCCTGTGGATTGGATTTTGAATTCGGACGTAAACTCAGTTTAGTTTACATAGTTGGCACGTAATTAAGATCGACGGAGGCGGCAGAAAAATACGCAGTTTCTCTTGTGTGAACAAAACGACCGAGGCACGCTGTCCAGAACGAAGCTGCCCTGTTACAGGCGAAATAAGTATACGAGTGCAAAAGCCAGGTTAGTGTGATTTCTCGTGACTTCAGTATTGTTCCAACGAAATATCTGTTTTGATTTTGGACCGCGTCTATCTAAGGCGGGCATCTCGAGACACATTTGAACACGAAGGAACGTGGGTTTCAGGTTATATCGTGCATCTACGGTCGGCTATTGTCGTCACCACTGCGAGCTGCTGTGCGCGATCACCCGGGGCTCACCACCGTTCGTGGAAGAAGCCGGTCTACGAGGGACTCCAGAAGGACTCCAACGCACCACCTGTCCAATAGAAGATATCACCACCGTTCGTGCTCAAGCAGTAGGAGCTGATCGAGTGGAGTAAGGAGGCGTTCCGCGGCGGTACGCGAGACGACGGTACGGCGTCCCAGGAAGCTTCCAGGTTGGTCCACTCCAAATCATTTTGAGTCAGCGAGCTACAGTGTTGAGGGAAGGCTTCGCCTTCTAACGTGTTAATATTGTTGAAAGATACTTTCTGTTATTAACTAGATATTTTCTGTTTATTTACTAGATAGTTATATGTACCACAAACCCACCGTTGTTTACCGAAGTCCAATTGCGACATATTTAATCATACAAGTAGGTACTTCCTTAGATTGTGAAAGTACCATTTAAGCACTTTTTGTACTTATGTTGTTTTTCTATGAGTAATGCGCAGTAGAGGTACTCTACATGTTGTTTTGATTTAATTGCGCATAGCTGAATAAGCATTTATGTACTTAGATGTTTTTCTCGCTAAAGTATGAGAAATGTAACTACTTAGTTCTTCTTAGTTGTTCAAATGAAGAATGTACTAGAAATCGCCTACGCATTTATAAAAGTTATATAAGGAAGTTACTAAGTACAAATGGTCATTATTTTATCTTCGCTTGAATTGTACGGTCAAAAGTAAGACCAATAAAATTAACTTCAAATTTAATTTGTTGTTTATTTTATTAAAATCTCGGCTCCGTCCAATTTGTCTGGCGCAGCCGGTTGTATTTTTTTTTAAAGTCGTGGAAATTTAATTTGTCCGGCGCTTACTTCAAAAATTGTGAAATATAATTTGTCTGGCGCAACCTACATATCTGGTGCAGCTGTCCTGAATAACTTCGTGTGTTCCTGACAAATCCACGTAAAAAAATACTCGAACCAAACAAATACGACTGTATTGGAAAAAGGAGTTGAGAAACAATTCAGCGAGTGGAATAATCACCGAGGCATGGGATCGAGCGGTTTTAAGTGAGTCGAAAATCATTCACTTTCCGTATTCTTGCCCTGCTATTCGACCCTTAGTGTTTTTGGACAAAAATTGCCAATACACTTGTTATTTTTGATTTATTGTATGCGAATTTATGATTTTTATGTGAACTTATTGATTTTATGTGTTTTTATTGATTTTTATGTGAATTTTTTGACGTTTTATGCGTTTTTATTGATTTTTATGTGAATTTTTTGACGTTTTATGCGTTTTTATTGATTTTTATGTGAATTTATGTGTCTTTATTGATTTTTATGTGAATGTATTGTCATTTTATGCGTTTTTATTTGAATTTTATGTGAATTTATTGATTTTTATGCGTCATAATTGATGTAATGTGAATTTATTGATTTTTTTATGCGTCATAATTGATTTTTATGTGAACTTATTGATTTTATGCGTTTTTATTGATTTTTATGTGAATTTTTTGACGTTTTATGCGTTTTTATTGATTTTAATGTAATTTTTTTTGACGTTTTATGCGTTTTTATTGAATTGTATGTGAATTTATTGATTTTATATGTCTTTATCGATTTTTATGTGAATGTATTGATATTTTATGCGTTTTTATTTGAATTTTATGTGAATTTCTTGATTTTTATGCGTCATAATTGTTTTTTATGTGAATTTATTGTTTTTTATCCGTCATAATTGATTTTTATGTGAATTTATTGATTTTAATGTGTCTTTATTGATTTTTATGGGCTTTTATTGCTTTGAAGTGTTTTTATTAAACTTTTATGTGCCTTTCTTTAATTATTTTTGAATTTGTGTATTTTATGCGTTATATTGTACAAACGCATACTCAATTTTAATAATTTGAATTTATTTTAAATAATAATAATTTAAAATGGAATCTATGAGGATTATAACAAATGAAATTGTAAAATTGATTCCTAAATTTGATGGGAATGAAAAATTATTAAATTTATTTATTTCAAAATGTGAATATGTGCGTAGCTAAAGCGGATCCGAAGTAACAGCAGTACAATAATTATATTTATTTTATGTAATTTCAAGTAGAGTTGTAGGCAGAGCAGCCTCACTATTAAATGAAAGTAGCGACATGGCTACAATTGAAAATCTTTTTATTCAAGTTAATAATATAATTGAAAATGAAAACAGATTGTGAATTAGATGATATATTATCTGAAAATCTAATGAAACTTAGATTAAATCGTATGCATCAAGAACAAAGAAATGCAATTTTTTTAATTGATGCAGTCAAGATGAATTAATTATTGAAATAAAAACTAAGCAAGATGCTATTTCACTAATACTTCTAATTATAATTTTATAAAATTTGAGATAAATTTAATTGATATAGAGAAAGCATTGAATTGAAGTAAAATAAATGATTTTGAAAATAAAGTATCTCATGTTTATAGTTTGTTAACTCATAATCTAATGAATTATTTGAATTGTTAAAAAATATTGAGAGCACAGATAAGTTAATTTTCCCTGTTAATTATGAAAATTTTGAAAACATAGAGCAAAATATAGAGATAAAAGCTTATATTAAGGATAGGCAAATTACATATGTACTGGCAATTCCAATTGTACGCAAAAACACTTACAAATATTACCAGTTATTCCCCTTACCTATCCTTGATATTTTTAATAATATTACATCCTTGATATTTCCTAAATATCCTTTTATCCTCGTGAAGGATTTGAACTCTATTACATTGCTCTCCAAGCCATGCGACGAGATTGATGAGAAATTATTTCTTTGTAAAGAAAGTTGTGCAGTCGTATTGGAATAAGATAAATGTATAACTGATTTAATGAAATTTACGTTGAATATTACGTCGTGTTCTCCAATTTTAATTGAAACTTCAGAGATAAAAGTTCAACAAATTGAAATGAACATATGGATAATTTTTGCATGTTGCCAAACGTACTTGACAAAAACCTGTGAAAATGAGATTACTCGAGAGAAAATCCTTGGTACTTATATTTTAACCTTGGATGATAATTGTAAAATACAAGTTGAAGATATTACTCTACGGAAGAAATTGTTCAGAGGAATAAACTTACATATTCCTAAACTACCATTGATAAATTTACCAAGTGTTCCAGTTACAAATAATTTCAAAAGGAAACCTGTTAACTTAGATGGAGTAAATATGGAAAATCTACAAATGCTGAATTATATTTTGAAGAAAAGTGAAAACAGTGAATATAGTGAAATGAGTGAAATGGTCAATAAAGTGCATATAAAAAGTGTTAGTTTATGGACATTAATACTTTATATTATAATGATTTTTACTATTGTATACTTTATTATAAAATATAAAAATGAGATTTTGAAATTATGTAAAATTGAAAATAATCTGACATCAGAAAATGAACTTTCAGATAATTTTCAATCTCAGGGTGGAGAAGTTATATGTACCACAAACCCACCGTTGTTTACCGAAGTCCAATTGCGACATATTTAATCATACAAGTAGGTACTTCCTTAGATTGTGAAAGTACCATTTAAGCACTTTTTGTACTTATGTTGTTTTTCTATGAGTAATGCGCAGTAGAGGTACTCTACATGTTGTTTTGATTTAATTGCGCATAGCTGAATAAGCATTTATGTACTTAGATGTTTTTCTCGCTAAAGTATGAGAAATGTAACTACTTAGTTCTTCTTAGTTGTTCAAATGAAGAATGTACTAGAAATCGCCTACGCATTTATAAAAGTTATATAAGGAAGTTACTAAGTACAAATGGTCATTATTTTATCTTCGCTTGAATTGTACGGTCAAAAGTAAGACCAATAAAATTAACTTCAAATTTAATTTGTTGTTTATTTTATTAAAATCTCGGCTCCGTCCAATTTGTCTAGATACTTTCTGTTTATTTTCTGTTTTACTTCTGTTTACTTTCTATTTTAGAGTTTGATTTCCCTCTGGGAAACACAATCATACACACACACACTCTGTTTGCACTAGTTCTCTTTTAATTTAGAAAATTCTAAGGCAAAGACAAGATTATACCGTTGCGTTGTGACCAATACATGTTAATCTACTGAGCACAGACTCTCTAAGTTTTACTAGCCTAGGATACAGCTTTTCTATTGTAAATTTATATCATACAGGCCGGAGTTATCTACTAAAATTTATATGTTAGATGAAATTGTAATCATATTTGAGAATTTTGAGTTTTGAGTAATAAGTTAGAAGTATTTCCTATTATAAGATCTTGCTATTAAGAATTATTTTGATGCAGAACAAACTAAATTAAGTGTAAAATATTTCTTTTTAAATTCCTCAGTAAAGGGGAGAGTACCAATATTCGATAACTCATGTGTGCTTTTTCTATTTTTTGTAATAAAGCCCATCTTGTTTTAATTCCTCGCCTTTACCTGAGAAGGAGGTCCGTTTCCTTAGCCGGGCAACGGTCCTTTTAAGGGAAGGGTAGTTAGTTTTACAGTCTATGTATGTGGATGTTCCACCATAGCGTCGTCACCCCTATTGGTCCGATTTTGACGAACGGGTTACCAATCGGTCCGACTTCATCGCAAGAGGCTATTTGTTATATTTAAGGTTTTAGTTTATGAACTTGTCTTGTTTGAATGTTGTGGGCCCTCGAATGTCACGCTACGCGCGATCTGTTTAACAATAATTAAAGTACAATAGATTTGCGTTAACATTTCATTCAAAGAAGCGGAAGGTAGGGTTTACTATTGTTATGGAACAATAGAAAACCCATGGGCCGGACCGGAAGTAAAGTCCGGAGTGTGTAGTTTTTGTTGAACACGGGATAGAAGTTGGACTCTCCGACGCGCCGCACCCGCCGCGCGCTCTATCGTCTAATGTAGGCAGCTCAACATTCTAAGTCAGATTGCCTGATGATAAAGGGCACAGGACATTCAGGGACAGGAGAGAGCTGCTCCCATGTCCTGTACCATTTTTCCTCGTGAGTAAGCTTAATCACAGAGACTTGGCTTTCCATCGTTGATGAGTACAGCCCATTCGAGCACGCTGTGCACTCGCATGTGAGGGTTTTGATTTTTCACTGAAACAAAAGTTAATTTAATTCATTAGTTTACGAACTAATGAATTAATAATAATTACCCAGTAAAAAAAAACTTTGTTGTCATATAGCAGATGAAAATAAAAAAAAATATTACCTTGCTCTCTCACATATTGCTTAGTAGGTAAGTCCAAAGGCTTCCATTTAGGTCTGCCCATCTGGAAGTGAGCAGTTGATGCTATCGCTTTAGGGCACTCCTGCATAATGTCAAATTATATAATTAATAGGCTAGGCTGTTACCAGTGTTACATTCCCACTCCTCATTTACAGATACGTAGGGGGATGAAGAGGCGGATGAGGAAGAGGGAGGAGAAGGGGCCCTTTCCACTCCCCCTTAAATAAGAAGAAGAAATGAATATATAAGACAAGAAAGAGTTTTTAAAGTCGGTGCCATACACGACCTACCACAGAATAAATAATAGCTCTACAGAAGAAGCGATTGAGCGAAATTGAGGGTCAAAAGACTACGTTCAAAATCTGTGTCGAAGGCATGAGACGAAGCTAACCAAATTTTGTGGGGAAATAGTCGTTTCGAAGCCGGAGATTCTCGCAGAAGTGTTGAAAATGTTTATGGCTAACTAGCTGTATCTGCGGCTTCGCACGCGTGACCATATAAAAGAACTCTACTACTGTTCCAAGACAAAATACCAATATATAGTAGGTGCAGAGAAAGTACGTGTCTCGGAAGTTATCTGCTAGTGGCTGCGCAAACTACTATTTTTCAGGCGCAATCCCAATTTTGAAGGCGAAGACAGCATTGTATAACTGCCTCGCTCACTCGCTTGCGGTTTTCGCATATTCTATCTCGCTTTTATTTTATGCTATGCTTATGCTTTTATTTTATATTATCCCCACAGTAGTACCTGCGCAATCGTCACAGAGCCTAACTTCACAAACATATACATTGGCTGCGACTACTACCAGGGCGGTCGCACTCCGCAACAAGTACAAATATTATACCTAAACTTCGGGGCCGTAATATTGGGGTTCATTCAGTAAAGTGTCATGCGTGCGCTCGATGAGTCGCGCGCCGTGTGCTGAACGATGAAGTACCTACTTACGTAAACTTACGTAAAGTTTTTGTCAAATTTTATTCTATTCTTAATTATGAATACCAAGGAGAAACCTAGAAGGTACTGCTTAGCATTTGGTCTGACAAATTTCGTAAAATACCGACATACCGACATTTTATTACGTAGGTAGCCATTTCTTTTTCATTTATTATTAAGCATCGAAGTCAGACAGGCACCTTTTATTCATCAAAGTGTAACCTATTATGATATAATCAAATAATGAGGCACTAGGTCTATTCTGACAAGAATGTCAATAGATGTAGTTAATAGAACTATCAACATTTATAACAATAAGTAATAAAATAATTCATTTTTACATAATTGTTTATTCGGTTACAATCTCTAAGTCATATTATATCACAGAATAATTACTAGTACAAGTACCTAGTCATATCTTGATACAACCCTACCGAGCGTAAAAGTGACAGAGTGATTCTGAAACGATTAGAACAATGGAAGCTCTCGCGCGTTGTGATACGGTACATTCTAGCCTGCACGAAACGGGTGAGTGCCTTCTAGGTAAATATAATTGAAAGCTCGCAGCGCTGTGCGAGTTAAATTGCACTTTATTGCGTTGTAGCGAGAGTTACTTAAATGACTTTACTCAGTTATCCTTCTGTACTTGTACTATTATTTATTCTGTGCTACTACCAACATTTAAACAAAATTTCTGCAGCAGTCTAAACGTTTTTATCGATTGCTTGGCTTCTACTCATCGGATTGAGATAATAAGTACATCAATTTTAAGCCAAACAATAAGCTATCCATCAGTGAAAACCGTGATGCGTGGACAGACTAACAGACAGACACGAGTTTTAATAATGCAGTAGCTTATTTTTAGTACTCTAGGTGAACTACGGATGTAACTATAAACCGTAAAACATGAATACCAACTCCAAAAAATACCCCTATCCTGCGGGGACCCTTTAATTTACCGATATGAAAAGTATCCAATGTCCTACCTCGTAGTATGAACTCAAATCATGCCAAGTTTCATTTGAATTCATTCGGTAGTTTCGGCGTGATGCACGCCCAAGGTACAAACAGACAGACAGACAGATAAGAAAAAAAAACAGTTTTGGCTTCAGTACAAATAATAAGTACCTCCAAAAAAATATTACAAAATATCTTCAATGTACAGAATTTGAACCCCTATTCCGCAAGAACCCTTTATTTTTTCGGGATAAATAGTATCCTTAATTTTCATCCATCATATAAACTATGACTGTGCCAAGGTGCATCAAAATCCGTCCAGTAGTTTTCAGTAAGTGTTTAATTTTTCGGGATGAAAGTATTCTACGTCCTACCTCGTAGTATGAACTCAAACCATACCAAGTTTCATTTAAATTCATTCAATAGTTTCAGCGTGATGCCTAGCCAAGATACAGACAGACAATCAGACAGACAAACAGACAGACAGACAGACAGACAGACAGACAAAAATGAACAGTTTTGGCTTCAGTATGGAATAAAGAACAGCCTCCAAAAAATTTTTACAAAATATCTTTAATGTACAGAATTTGGACTCCTATCCTGCAGGAACCCTTTATTTTTTCGGGATAAAAAGTAACCTTAATTTTCATCCATCATATAAACTGTTAAAATGCATCCAGTAGTTTCAGAGGGGTAAGTGTTTTTTTTAAATAATTTTTCCCTATCTTGCGCAAACTGTTTAATTGTTCGGGATGAAAAGTATCCTATGACCTACCTCGTAGATAGATAGATAGATTAACTCTTTATTGGACGCCACAAGTACAAGTGAAATTCTAACTAAAAATAAAATATAACAATGAGTGTCACAAGGGGCGGTCTTATCGCTCAGAGCGATCTTTTCCAGACAACCGTGCACGGATAGGAGTAACGGACGGTGGTTATCAGTAAATAAAACGTCTCAAACAACGTTTAAACAACATGTTAAACGTCTCGTAGTATAAACTCAAATCATACCAAGTTTCATTTAAATTCATTCAGTAGTTTCGGCGTGATGCCTAGCCAAGATACAGACAGACAGACAGACAGACAGTATGGACAGTGTTTTCAGTATGGAATACAGAAAAGCCTCCAATTTTTTTTTACTAAATATCTTCAATGTACAGAATTAGACCTGTCACTGTTTTATTATAGGTATAGATTATACAAGTCACAGACATCCAGATTAGAACCTAACACTGAGGCTTCCAGGGCCATCCAGACCTGCCACTTTACCAAAGAGCTACCAGAAGTCAGCCTTGGAGGTACACCCACGCTCAAAGAACTGCAGCGTAACTACAATTTTTTTTTCTTCTCTGGTATAAATCCACATGCATAGAACAAGAGTGTGGTCGTCCTGTTTTTCAAAGAGAAGATACACAGTGCCGCAGATTATACAGAAGACCGAAGACTATAATCAGCCCCTGTGCTTAGCGTTTGTGGACTATGAGAAGGCCTTTGACTCCACTGTTCTGGAGTGCTTGCAGCGATGCCAAGTCGACTGGCGATATATTCAAGTATTGAGATGCCTGTATGAGGCCGCAACAATGACCGTCTAAGTAAAGAATCGGCTGACTAAGCAAATCCCTTGCATTGAAGAGTGAGACAAAGGGATATCACTTCCCCGTAATTGTTCACAAATGCATTGGAGAATATGTCTGGAAAGCACGTGGCATAAATATAAACGTACTCGCACATCTCACACTTGAGATTTGCGGATGACATTGTCATTATGGCAGAAACGTTGCAAGACTTACATTAGATGCTGTACGGCCTAGCTAATTCATCTCACCGCATCGGTTTCCGGATGAACTTGGATAAAACCAAGATTATGTTCAATGGGCATAATATGTCTTTCCGCAACCGATCGCTGTTCATAGATCTCCTCTCAAAGTTGTTAAAAAGTATGTTTACCTGGGGCAATACTGCAGTTGGGTAACAACAACTTTGAGAGAGAATCACGAATAAAGAATATAACTGGGCTGAGCAGCATTTGGTAAACTTCGTCCAATCTTTTCATCACCAATTCCCCTATTCCTGAAGTGCGTCCTACCTGTAATGACATACGGAGCTGAGACGTGGACTCTCACGGTACGATTAGTTCACCATTATAATTCAAAGTGCGTGCTATGGAATGGGATAGCCCTCGGAGTTTTTCTAAAAGATCGAATGCGGAACGAGTTCCGACAGAGAACCAAAGTTATTGACGTAGCCCAAAGGATTAGCAAGCTGACGTGGCTGTTGGAATGGCCATATTTGCCGAAGGACCGATAACCGTTGGGGTAGACGTGCTCTCTTGAGTGGAGACCGCGACACGGCAAAGGTAATGTAGGACACCTTCCGGCGAGGTGCAGTCACGATAATATATACGCAAGATGGCTGGCGGTAATTAGAAAGGTAGAGCCGGATATCGGGCTCAGTGGCATGCTTTGGGAGACGCCTATGTCCAGCATTAGACTGATACGGCCTGAAAATGGTGATAATGTTGAATCCAAATATATATAAATAAATGGTTAGCTAAGGTACTACCATAGGTATATCCTGTTATAATAATTTAGATTACTTTGTCCCACGACCGACTAACCTTCACACTGCTCTTTCACACTGGTGTGATGGTTAGGAAGAAAATTTACTAACCTTCACACTGTTCGTATAGCGGTGTGAAGGTTAGGAAATTTATTTCCTAAAGTTCACACTAGTGTGTACGATAGGAAGGCACTTTCCTTACCTTAACACCGATGTGATTTCCTGTAGTGGCAGTAGTTCGGATGGTAGTCCAGTTGTCCGAACTAGTGCAACCTTTTAGTGGCAATAGTCCGGTTGGTACAGAGCACCGAACTATCAATACCCTTTAGTAGCAATAGTTCGGTTAGTATGTAATGAAAAGAAAAATAGAAATGTCTTATAATATTACTGTTTCATATCTAAAGTGACGGGAGTCAAAGTGACAGGTGTCAAAGTCAAGTTGAGGGGAGAGTGGGTTAAGTTGGGGGAGAATGTGGATGTGAGGTGAGTGTCGGAGAAGTTGGGGGAGGGTGGGGGATGTGAAAGGAGGATAGGGAAAGTTGTCAAAAAGTTAGGGGAGGATGGGATTAAATGATGGTAGGGAGGAAGAGATAACATACGAATTTTGACATTAGTCATTTGACTTTAACATTTTACTTTTCCCTACTTTCCCAACCTTCCCCTACCTTCCCCTCCTATTCCCTCACTAAATACGAATTATTCCCGAAATCCCCACCAGACTGTTCCCACCGGTGGGGATTTCGGCAAAAAGCTAAAATAGTTTTCTCGAAATTGCCACCAGAATCTGCGCAGTGGGGATTACAGGAAAAAGCAAAATAAAGAGCTTTTTCCCCACGACTGCTACTATAGAACGATTTGGTATGCTAGGTCAGATTCCGCTTTCGTCAGAATAAATATTAGGCTATTATTTTTCTAACGAAAACGAAATTCATTCTACGTCAAATTCCTTTTTATCTGTCTTTAGTAAAGTGTTGAAGTCGGATGACAGCTGTCAAATTTACAACAGCTATTATTCGGAAACTATTGATCGTTGACTAGTAGTTACTTTACAGAAGTGATAGATCTTTTCGTTATCTTCGTTTTGGATGACAGTTATCATATGAAATGAAGATCTTGATGTGATTTATCCCTTATGTATAGAAACTACTAGTATTAGGATCAATTGTTTCAGAGGTATATAGATAGCCCTTTAAAGTTTGACAGCTGTCATCCAAAACGAAGATATCGATGAGATCTATCACTTAAGTTAAGAAATTAATGGTCTAGGATCGTTAGTTTAAGAGTTATAGCCCTTTTAATTTTGACAGCTGTCATCCAAAATGATGATATCGATGAGATCTATCCCTTCTGTTAAGAAACTACTAGACTAGGATCGTTAGTTTCCAAGTTATAGCCCTTTTAAGTTTAACAGCTGTCATCCAAAATGAAGATATCGATGAGATCTATCACTTCTGTAAAGAAACTACTAGTCTAGGATCGTTAGTTTAAGAGTTATAGACCTTTTAATTTTGACAGCTGTCATCCAAAATGAAGATATCGATGAGATCTATCACTTTTGTAAAGAAACTACTTATCTAGGATCGTTAGTTTTAGAGTTATAGCCCTTTAAAGTATGACAGCTGTCATCCAAAATGAAGATATCGATGAGTTCTATGACTTCTGTAAAGAAACTACTAGTCTAAGATCGTTAGTTTCAGAGTTATATCCCTTTAAAGTTTGACAGCTGTCATCCAAAACGAAAATAGGTGTTGACGTATGACTTTGACATGACACTTTGACATCTGTCACCTGCCACTGTGACCCAACTGTGTCACTTGACCCCTGTCACTTTGACACCTGTCACTTTGAGGTGCAGCTTGTAAATATAATCTTCACCGTCACACACGTGGGAGAGCAGTATGATGGATAGTCGGTCGTGATCAGTCATGAGTGTGAACGTGAGAAAATACTAAGAAACTTTGTTACGGTTAGGTAAGCAAATTCCTAGCCTTAATACTAGTGTGAAGGTTAGTAAATTTTCTTCTTAACCATCACACCAGTGTGACAGAGCAGTGTGAAGGTTAGTCGGTCGCGCTTTGTCCCGACAAATTGCCTACCTCATCAAAACCACATATCGTAGGAACTTTGATACCTGATCCCAAATATTCTTCCTAATAATCTTGATTTCCTGGCGGTCTGATCTCGGGGATTTAGGGTTGTAGTCCGGGGGGTGGTAGAGCATATCATAAGGGCACAGAGGACGCTCTCTCTTCCACTTTGTATTAAAATACGTCCCTTCAGACACTGGTATTATCATCGACGTTCTGAGTCTGTCGGGTATTATTTCTAATTTTGCCATTTTTGTTCTGTGAACTTAAGACTACAAATTTAACTAAACCAAAATAAAACGGTATAAAATTGGTGTAAATAAAAGTGTCAAATTTTGATGGGTTTTTTTTTTATATTTATTGTCAAATTTCTCGAATTTTGATCTCTGACAAGGAAGCAAATAATTTCACATCATTGATCTCGCTGGACGGTTAAGTCAGTTCCTTATTTCTGATTATTTATTGAATGAAAGTTAACCGATTCGAGATTAAATTGTGAATTTTGTAATTTAAATTTTGAATTATTTTATAGTTGCCCCAGACTATTGTCATAGTAGAAACAGAAAAGTATGTCACCTCGAGGCCAAAGAGAATGTAATCACTAAGTTTTACTCGAGGCCTGTATACCACAGTACAAAGTTCCACTTGTCGTTATAGGACAATAATAATACTTCTTCTTCTTTTTTTATTAGATGGCTTCTGCGGAGGCACTGGCCTACTAGCAATTTCGCCAATGTCAAGTGTCTACTGTATGTATGTGTGTTTTAGTTAGTATAAAGTAATGTCCCGTCACAGTCATTAATTGTCAAAGTCACGAATCGTAAATTGGTGGACATTTACTAAAACTTCTGATGGAGATTTGGAAAAATCACAAAACGCTATTTAAATCTGCGTTTGATTCTTTTGATAAGTTAACGAACACCATGGTTAATATTCCACATCAACTCTCGAAGAAACACAAGATTGAGAATACAATCAACACATTTGAATTTTTGCAAAAAACCACAACAATAATAATAATAATCCCTAAACAAAATGTGTACTGTTGCGTTAGTGTATATATTCTGTGGTACGTATCTATCTCAAAACAATTTTTATATCCATGCCTGGCGTAGAAAGAGGATACTACATACTCGCGTCTACGGTGCCTGGCGTGAACACTTTGACATCTTCACTTGACTGTTTTCTCATAATATTGTCTTAATCGCTTACTACTGTTAGGTGTTTAAACAATTATAAATATTATCGATAAATATATGGCGGTGCTTCAATACAAATGAGCGGTTTTCCAAGTGTCATGTTAGCATTATTTATCTCTCGCTAGATGGCGTTGGCGACAGTTTTGGTACCAGTACTGTAGTTTGGTATGACCAAGGAAGTTACTTATGTACGTAGAACTTCCTTGAGAATGACCAACGATTTTGAATTACGCTTACTGGCGGGTACGATATTCTGCGTTCCCTTGTTTATGGCATGTTGTGCATAAATTTTGTAACAAATTCATTACTTACATTAATTATTGGTAGTATTTTCTACCTTCTTGATATTCTATAATATAAATTACAGCTAATGATACAAAGAAAATGGACCGTTTTATTTACATATAATTTATCTGCTTTAATAAAGGGGTAAATAAAATCTGAATATGTAAAAACTGCCAATGTCATAATAAAATAAAACAAATAACAAATTTTACTACACAAACAACTTTTATTTCGTTTTTGTATTGTGTATTTTTACGGTAAAACGCTGTTTTTACCTGCTTTCGACTACAACGTTCAGTCGAGTAAATACCAAAAGCTACGCGAGCGCCATCTCTTGACGATGAAAGAACTAAACAATGCCTAATGGAAAACTGCTCATTTTTGCCACTATTGATTCTTTCCACACACGACCAAAGAGAATACAATACTACCACACGACAAACAAACTCTATACATTTTGTCCTGCAGGCCATTCGTTTTGAAGCAAATGATAAAAAATAACAATTATTAAAAACGCTAATATCACCTTTGGCGTTCGGTTTGGAAATTTGTGGGCGAAATTAGCGTTCAGTGGCCTGATTATAGAAGGTTGATGAGATTTTCATATTTTCATTGTCTTAATCAGTAAGTGACAACTTTAAATTGTTAACTATCGATTGAAAATGTATGAAAGTGGGGCAAGACAACTTGCGTTAACCTAATACAAAAAAATACCCGCATTTCAGAATACGGGCACTGAAATGTTTTCGATCATCGTCTTGTATGTTTAGATGACATGGCAGTT
This sequence comes from Alsophila aescularia, assembly GCA_946251855.1. Lineage (NCBI taxonomy): Eukaryota > Metazoa > Arthropoda > Insecta > Lepidoptera > Geometridae > Alsophila > Alsophila aescularia. The sequence goes on from OX276385.1 coordinate 14,332,455, forward strand.
AAATTTGACATCGGAAAAGCGACTTTATTTCGTTAGCGACAGGGTCATTTTTCATTCGGTTTGAGAAGGATCGTTACAGATAAAAATGGAAAAAATTTAATGTGTTTAAAATGTTCAAACCGAACGACTTGTTAAAATTGTACATTTTGAAACAGCCCAAATCGCCCTTTTTTTAATTCTAACTCGAATGTCTGAACATATATTTTGTTTAAAATAATTATAAAAGTAAATGAAGTTTTATTCTGGAGGTATAAGTGGCACCGCCTTGGCTTGTATTTTTTTAAAAAGATGACGTATCTATGTTGGTGGACACACAGAAAGAAGCGATTACGAGGATAGCAGGAGTGCCGTGCCACCTGAGGTTAAGAGTGAGCGGTCGTAATTGAAAAGTGCACTTAAAGTTACTATTTATATGAAAAAACTTACAGCCCTAATTATACATAATTTTTGAACACATCGTTAATAGTACCATGTTTATATGTGACAAAATAACATAATTATTTAGTTTTTTCAAACCAAATTCGAACATCTTTGATTGGTTTGTTAATCTGGCTTGTTTTCACTAGCTGCGCCCAATCATACAAATGATTTATTTTTATCTGCGTTTTTTTTTTCAATGATTGTGTGGTTTCCAAGCTATGAGAGTTAGTATTGTAGAAAATCGAATGGGTAAGAAATATCTAGCTGCTGACCATCAATCAAAAAATTATACGCTAAAAGCTTTTGTACAAAGTACATGTAACTTTTGCTAACGCACGCGATCTCGCGGGCGGGGCGTTTTGTATCATTTTTATTAATAAATCAGTCTTCGTTTAGCTACGGACTCGAGTGGTTTTATTTACGCCGCTCTTGCAAATCAAAACTCTTCCCATACTATCATCCCTTAGTGTAGGGATTTACAACACCTACATTATTTTGGTCCTTCGAGCACTTCTGGTGCGGGACTAAGTGTATTTTTTTTGATCTTCATGCGTGTTGGTTGAATTTGCCTGGTACACACTGTGAAGTTATCATATCAGTGCAGTGAATATCGGAGTGCAGTTAACTTACTGTGGACATATATATGTGTGTATCATATGTTATCAAGAGTCTTTGGTTAGGAGACTCAGGGCGCGCAATTCATCAGTTTAGGGTGCAACCCCGAAACATCAGTAGCGACTTGGGCTAGCCACAGCTCGAGTTTAAGCTTCAGCATATCAGCAAGGCTCGCAGATACGAGTCTGCTTTATCATCAATTCAAGTAAGCCCGTTCCTTATACTTTACAATAATGGTAACGCTTATTCGAAGACAATCAGACATAATAGCCAATATCATCAGTATCAAGGTAAACTTTGGAAAAGATTCGGCGGTTACAAAAATAACTCATTACATTAAAAAACGGCTAGAGACAATCGACAATCTCTGGGGAGAGTTTCAGGCCAACCACACCAAAATATTGGATGAGGTGGCTGATCATGAGTATCTCACAGAAGATACATATCAATTAGGCAAGGATCAACGAACATGACGAACGAGATTTTACCAGCAAAATCAAGAAAAGATTACGACTTTATTTTTATCATTAAAAGTAATATATGATGGTTTGCGTAATACCTTATCAACTCATGGCAGAAGAGATACATCTACCCAACCTGAAGGAGAGGTGGATGAATTATTATCTCTTCAAAGGACACATTTCAGAGCATTTGACAGAACATTGAGAGGCATAGATCTAGAGAAGATATCAGAGAAGTGGGAGATAGAAGGCAAATTAAACAAAATTCAGAGTAAGTGGAAGGAGATAGAAAACAACCACATCAAAATTGACAACATCTTATGTTGAAGTGATATCACATACGATGAAGAGTTTGAACATTTTGAAAAATCTTTCGAAGACATAGAACGTACCTTAAACAGAAAATTATCATCCAAAATTCATCTGGATAATTCAACAATACAACTAGATATCCCTATGTTTACGGGAAAATATACTCAATGGCCTACCTTTTTTGATTTATGTGGTGAGGCGATTCACAACAGCAACTCGCTAACAAAGGCGCCGAAACTTCAATATTTAATAAGTAAAGTGCGAGGGGAAGCTGAGCGACTCATTCAGCATCTTCACATATCAACCGAAAACTATGATACTGCATGGGAAATCCTGGTTCATAGATATAACAATAAAAATGTTATCTTTTCCAAACAAATTGAGCTATTTTTAAATCAGAACAATATTCACAAACAGACAGCATTCGAATTGAGAAAATTATATGACACAACAACGGAAAGCATTCATTCCATACATAACCTTGACGTGGATACGTCCTCATGGGATCCACTTCTGGTCCACCTACTTTGCAAAAAGTTGGACCTACAGACATACGCTGATTACAAGGAATCTCGAAAATCGCCAAGGCAATTGGCGTCTTTTGACGAGTTCTTAGCATTCATAGAAACCAAATTTATTGCTTTGGAGCCCATTTATAGAAGGTAGAAAGAGGTACATCCAACTTCACCATCAAACATTACAAAGGTTTCGTCTACACTTAATTATCGTCCTTATTATCAAGCTAATAAGAACAGAAATACCAGTAATTATCAAGTCATGACATCGCATATAAAGCGGTGCCCTTTATGCAATTCCGAGCACGTTTTATACCAATGTGTAAAGTTTCGTGACATGACACCGGAGATTAAATAAAATACCGTTGAGAAACTTCGCATTTGCTTAAACTGTCTATACAAGCAAAATGGCAAACAATGCACTTCAACGAAGCGGTGTAAAAAGTGCAATGGCGAACACAACACAATTTTACACAAAGCGTGTGAACATTTTGCGCCCTCGAATCAAAATGTAGAATCAACAACTCTATCAAAACAGCCAAACAAACATCAACAAAATGCTATTATCAAGCCTGGTCCATCATCGGCATCTCATCAGTCTAGCAAATCAACGGAATGTATATCAAGTTGCTCTGAAAACAGAGAAACTCTTCTGCCGACTGCAGTCGTCCAAATTCAAGCTGCTGACGGTACATTTATTACAGCTCGCGCTTTATTAGATCAAGCTGCTCAAGCGTCTCTCATATCCGAGAATCTAGTTCAACGCTTAGGTTTGAAGCGTCATCATCCTTTGGTGTCAGTATCAGTATCGGGCATCGATTTATGTGAGAAAAAATGCAAGGGTATTGTACAAGTTCGAGGAAAGTCCGTTTATGACGATCACAGGTTTGAAGCTGAAGAATACGTCGTGTCCAAGGTTGCCTATAACTTGCCTCAAGTTTCCTTAGAACCTAAATTGTTATCGCATCTTCAGAATTAGCCATTAGCAGATCCACATTCACACATTCTCCCAAAAAATTGACCTGCTTCTTCATAGCGATGTTTACTCAGGAGTTATCAGAGAAGGTTAGGGTATATACCAAAGTCACCAATCGCACAGGAGACTAGTTTGGGATGGGTCATATCAGGAAGAATCAAAACAATGAATTGTTTCGCTATCACGAAGAGTAACCTTGAGAGTAACTCACTATCAGTATCAACTCTACAACAACCTCAGACTTTAGAGACGGATATATCTAGATTCTGGGAAGTATAGGACATCATTAGTACATCGTCCAACTTGACAGAAGATGAGAAGTACTGTGATGATGTGATGTGATGTGATGTATGTGAGATTTTTATCAGCAAACGACAGATCGTTTGGAAGATGGTAGATATGTGGTACCATTACCAATGAAACCAAGCTACGAGGATCAGTTGGGGCCATCAAAATTAAAAGCACTTGCTCAATTTAGGCAGCTCGAAAATAAACTCATCATTTTCTGAAAGTTACAAACAGTTTATGCGGGAATACATCGCTTTGGATCACATGCACCCAGCCGATCTTTCAGATCAAAATAAAATATTTTTACCACATCATGGAGTGGTGAAATCAGAGATATCAGTCTCAGAAACTGCACCAAAAGCAAAAATTCGTGTGTTCTTCAATGCATCATCAAAAACTGCAAACTCGGGGAAAAGTCTTTATGATTTAATGTACAGCGGTCCTAACCTTCAACAAGATCTGCAAACACTTATTCTTAAATGGAGGACACATAAAGACGTTTTCACAGTTGATGTAGAAAAAATGTTTCGTCTAATTCTGATCAGAAACTCCGATCAGCATTTACAAATGGTGGTATGGCGAGAATCACCACGTGACCTCCTGCAAGAATACCAACTAACCACGGTTACATATGGCATGAAAGCATCTCCATTTCTACCTATGAGAAACTTACAACAGTTAGCCAAGGACGAAGTCGAACAATACCCACTCGCTGCTGCTGCAATAGAAAATTCGTTCTACATGGTTCTAGTAACGACTCTCTTTTTTATTATTTGGATGATATAATAATAGCTACAAAAACGTACGAGGAACACGTACGTTTACTTAACAAATTGCACGAAAAACTTTCAAAAGCAGGTATAACAGTAAATTTTCAAAAATGAGCATTTTTCCGAAATGAACTTATACCTAGGCTACGTAATTGATGATCAAGGTCTCCACATAAACCCTGATAAAGTCAAAGCAATCTTAGAAATACCAGCTCCCAAGTCTGCTCGCGAAGTGAAGAAGTTTCTCGGTACAGCTAGTTGGTATAGACCCTTTGTACCCAATCTTAGCACATTAGCCTCACTAAACTTACGTCTACCAGTAAGAAAGCTCCCGCTTTCAAGTGGACTTCTGAAGCTGATAAAGCTTTTAATAAAATCAAACAAGCTGATATTAATATCAACTCCTATTTTAACTTGCCCTGACTTTTCTAAACCCTTTGCTGTTCATTGCGACGCATTCGCTTCTGGACTTGGAGCAATGCTTGAGAGAGCTTTCGGCTCCCTGAGTTGAACATGGGCTCGCTGAAATCAAACTTTCGTGTTCACGAAGAAAAAGCGTTTATTCTATAATATTTCAAACTAGGTACTTCACATTAATTATTTTGCAATAATATTTTATCTGCGACGAGAAACCATAGAGCCGTAATGACCTTTCTACTAATTAGTGATGGGACATTATCGCACCCGGTCGCACGCTAGTGATGTCGCCACATGCTTACCCAAGACTTCGATGGAGTTGAAAAACCCATAGCTTACATGAGCAAATTACTTACAGGTCCCAAAAGAAACTATTCTTTCACTGAACGTGAACTCCTAAGCGTTATAACAGCATTAGAGTATTGGCGTTGCTAACTAGACAATGGCCAAAAGTTTACTATCTATACCGATCATTCTGAACTTCAATGGATCTTACACTTAGATAACCCTACAGGTAGACTTGCCCGTTGGAGCATACGCTTATCAATGTTTAATTTTGACATTAGATATAAACGTGGCAAGGAATATTTGGTCCCAGATACATTGTCTCGTGTTAAATCAATTAATGTGATTAATTATGATCCAACACATACTTCTGATTCGTGGTACACTTCTGTATACTCCAAGTGTAGCACAAATCCCACATCAACTCCTGATTATATGATACGACACAATAAACTCTACAGGTACACCCATTCTAATACCCTCATAAACTCAGAATTAAGTTGGAAAGAAGTAATCCCATCTGAATTTCGTACAGCTATTATCGACGAAAACCATTCGTTACCAACAGCAACTCATTTTGGCACCTTCAAAACATACCATCGTATTAAAGAAAAGTACTTCTGGCCAGGAATGTACAAAGACATTGCCAGCCATATTTCCAAATGTGAACAATGCCTCGCTTATAAGCATCAGAATAAAAATACCATTGGTATGATAGGTAAATCCAAGAACTGTTCTCGTCCTTTCCAATGCATATCTATTGATATTGTTGGTCCACTTCCATTGACACGTAAGCTTAATAGATTTATTTTTGTAGTCACATGTTGTTATTCCAAATATTGACTTATATTCCCCATGAAACGAGCTACCTTTTCTGTAATCAAACATATACTTGAGAACTTAGTTTTCATGGTTTATGGCACATTCCAGAGACCATAATCCTAGATAATGGCCCACAACTAATTAGTCATGAACTCCAGGATTTATTTCAATATTACAACATACCAAAAATTCTTTACACCCCTTGTTACTGTCCGCAAGTCAATACTGTTGAACGTTACAACAAAACAATTATAACAGCAGTTGCTTCTTTTGTTGATAATGACCATCGTACTTGGGATCTATATTTAAATAAAATCCAATTTGCCATACATTCAGCTGTTAATTAAACTATTAAATTCACACCAGCTTTCTTAGTATTTGGTCGCGAACTTGTAACGTGTGGCTCGGTATATTATGCTTCGGATCTAACTGAAGAATTGATTTTTGCTCCACATGATGAATACGCTGACAACATAGGTCAGTTAAGCACTTTATTTGCTGAAGTACAAGCACGTTTATTCCGCGCTCATGAAACTAACGCTAAATATTATAATAAACATCATCAACACCTTGACCAAGGGGACATTATATGGAAACGTAATTATACCATAAGTTCAGCAGGCAAGTATTTTTCAGCTAAATTAGCTCCTAAATTTGTAAAGTGCATCATAGCAGCTAAAATTTCACCACTAATTTACGACCTCAGTGATTTATCTGGTAATCCCTTAGGCCGTTGGCATGTCAAAGACATTAAACCTATACCACGTACGTCTTAACCTTAACCATCACTTGTCTACTTACTTACATATTCCCGTACCTTACCATACATTTAAATACATACTTATGACCATTGTACTTACAAATAACCTTGTATTTAAGTTGTAAATGATGTAATTTTAATATAATTTCTCTTTACGGAGTAATGTCCACATTTTTAGCTTATTTTTTTTTATTCACTTCATTAAATTTTCGGATTCATTATGAATATTGACTTCAAGTCCCTACTTATTGCTATTCTGTGCTTTTGTACTTACTACATACTTTAATTCTTTGGTACTAACAGTAGCTAATACCCTACTTTTAAACTATGTTTTTTTTAATTTACAAACATAATGTTCAGCATAAAGCGATACCAGTTCCATATATTATTATTTACTACACCTACTCACAAAACTTCCAACACTGAAAAGAGCGGCAAATGTGATTACTCTATAAAACAAGCCTAGGTCACAAAACCAGTATTATCATATCTATATCTTTACTTATAATAAAACTGTAACGGGTCCAATTCTGTACATTGAAGATATTTTGATATTTTTTTGGACCTTACTCTAGATTCGATACTGAAGCCAAAACTGTATTTTTTTTCATTTTTGTCTGTCTGTCTGTCTGTCTGTATCTTGGCTAGGCATCACGCCGAAACTACTGAATTAATTTAAATGAAACTTAGTATAATTTGAGTTCATACTACGAGGTAGGACATAGGCTACTTTTCATCCCGAAAAATGTAAGGGTTCCCGCAGGATTGGGGTTGAAATTTATTTCAAAAAACACCACTCTGAAACTACGGGACGGATTTTGATGCAACTTAGCGCAGTAATAGTTTATGTGATGGGTTAAAATTGGGGATACTTTTTATCCCGAAAAAATAATGAGTTCCTGCGGGATAATGACCCAAATTCTGTAAATTAAAGATATTTGTAAATTTTTTTGGGGGCCGTTCTATATTCAATACTAAAGCGCAAACTGTATTTTTTTAATTTTTGTCTTTCTGTCTGTCTGTCCGTCTGTCTGTCTGTACCTTGAAAGTGCATTAAGCCGAAAATACGCAATGAATTCAAATGAAATTTGGTATGATTTGAGTTCATACCTCGAGGTAGGACATAGGATACTTTCATCCCGAAAAATTAAAGGGTTCCTAAGGGGGATAGGGGTGGAAAGTTATTTAAAAGAGCACTTAGCACGCTGAAATTATTGGACGGATGTTGATGCAACTTGGCACACACATAGTTTATCAGATAGGTGAAAATTATGGATACATTTTGTCCCGAAAAAATATAGGGTTCCTGTGGGATATGGGTCCAAATTCTGTACATTAAAGATATAGTTTTTTTTTTGGAAGTTACTCTATGTTTGATTACGAAGCCTAAACTGTATCTTTTTTCATTTTTTCTGTCAGTCTGGATCTTAGCCGCGCATCACGCCGCCGGAATTACTGGATGGATTCAGAGGAAACTTGGTACTATTTGAGTTCGTACTACGAGGTAGGACATAGGATATTTCTTTTATATTACAAAGAATACTTAGTTTATCTTAATTTGGATTGATTTGATCTTTTTATAATATTTTATGTATGTCTCTTTGTTCAGGAGATGTTAATTTTGACTTGTAAAAGTGCTATTATTTTTGCCTATTTACAATAAAATACTTTGACTTTGACTTTGACTTTGACTGCCAATTCATAAACCTGATAGGGACAAAACAGCATTTTATGTTCAAGGCCGTGGCACTTTTAGATTTAAAGTCACTGCATTTGGACTCACTAATGCTCCAGCTACTCAACAGAGGTTAGTTGATATGCTTATTGGCCCAGAATTTGAACTCAGAGTATTCGCTTATCTTGATGACATAATTGTAATTAGTAATACGTTTGAAGAGCACTTTTATCTACTTCTTCGAGTCCTTAATAAACTTAAAACTGCTAATCTATGTATTAACTTGGAAAAATTTAAATTCTTTAGAAATAAACTTAACTATTTAGGTTATGTAGTTGACTCACAAGGATTACGGACAGAACCAGTAAAAGTTTCTGCTATTGTTGGTTACCCTACGCCAACAAACAAGAAGGACTTGAACCGGTTCTTAGGTACCACTTTGTAGTACAGGAGGTTCATTCCCAACTTCAGTACTATAGCTAGGCCTCTCAATAGTCTGACAACATTCAAAAAGAATGCTCCGCCATTTGTGTGGACGCTTGAAGCTGAAGAATTTTTCAGCGTTCTTAAGTCACTGTTAGTCCAGGCATCAGTGCTAGCTTGTCCGGATTTAAACCTTCCCTTTGAAGTCCATACAGACGCTAGTAATTTTGGAGTAGGCGCGATGTTAGCACAAATTGTTAACGGAAATGTACATCCGGTTGCCTACATAAGTAGAACTTTAACAAAACCTGAAAGGAACTACAGTATCACAGAAAAGGAAGCTCTTGCAGTACTTACAGCTCTTGAACATTGGCGCTGTTACCTGGAAAACGGCCAACCATTTACCATTTATACGGACCATGCAGCCCTGAAATGGTTTTTATCCTTATCTAATCCAACAGGTCGTCTTGCAAGATGGGGTATTCGATTATCTTCTTTCCACTTCTTTATTACACATCGACGTGGTAAAGATAATATTTTACCCGATTTACTCTCCCGTGCAATACCTGTTGCCAATATCTCGTTGGTTACAGATGTTTTAGGAACTACCAAGTATGAGTTGTTCCTTAAGATTTACCAAGGTTGCCAGACCTCCCCTGCTAGTTACCCTTATTATTGATAAAGGCGTGTTGTATAGATGCATTTCAAGCAAGAACCCTTTATTGAAGAATTCAACTGGAAAACCGTTATCCCCATAGAAGAACGTGATCTTGTCCTATCAAAAAATTATTCCGAGCCCATTTCTGGTCACTTCGGAGTGTTCAAGACGTCAAACGTCGAACGACGTGATCAAACGTCTTGCACTCAGTCATTATTGGCCAGGCATGTACAAGGATGTCGTCAAGAGAGAAAGGATCAAGGATGTTTCAGAGTGCGAAACGTGCTTAGCATATAAATTACCCACTCATGGAACTCTTGGCAAAATGGGAAGACCCAAACATTGTAGTAGGCCCTTCCATACACTGTCTATGGATCTTGTTGGACCACTGCCGTGTACTAGGAAACAACATTGTCATATTTTCGTTATTACATGTTGTTTTTCGAAATATTGTATTTATTATGTTTCCTCTGCGAAGGGCTACCGCGGAGATTATAACTAAGTTGCTTGAAGATGGTGTATTTATGGTTCACGGAATTCCTCAAAAAGTTGTGCTAGACAATGGCTGCCAGTTCATTAGCAAGGAGCTTAATAAGCTGTTCTAAATATATAAAATACCGGACATCCATTTTACACCTAAATATACGCCGCAAATCAATACGGTTGAAAGATACTAAAGATACAAAACTATCGTAACAGCTATTTCAATGTTTGTAGAGGACCATCATAGAAATTGGGACAAAAATTTGCCTAAAATTCAATTTTCCATAAATACGTCTGTAAATGAAACCACTCTAACATTCTTGGTTCATGGTCGAGAACTGGTCACTTGCGGATCTCACTACACAGCAAGTAGTTCTTCTGAAAAAAAAAAATCTGCCTCGCGATATTTATGCAGAAAATTTAGGTCACCTGGCTACTGTTTTCGACAAAGTTCAGGCTGTTCTTTGGCAAAGTCACATAAAAAAAACAAAAATATATATAACTTACGACGTAAAGAAGCTGATTTTAATGTTGGTGATATAGTTTGGAAGCGTTGCTACTTTCAAAGCGACAAGGATGCGTACTTTAGTAAAAAGCTTGCCCCGAAGTTTTCTAAGTGCCGCTTTATACAAAAACGATCTCCCTTAGTATATATTCTTGAGGAGATGTCTGGGCAAAATCTAGGTGCTTGGCATATCAAGGGTCTTAAGCTAGTTGTTTACTAAACCAAGATTTGTTATTGTGTCGGATTTTCTCTTGGTAAAATCCTTTTCTACGAGAGGGGTGTACTGTAACATAGCTTATTTTAATACGAAGCTATGTTACTATTATTACAATTACTAATTTAAAACTATTACGCATACATACAAAAGGACACATATTTATGCTTATATAAAGCGCGCGGAGTCACTGCGATTACGTCGTGGGACTGGTTTAGTTACCTACGTCTTCGGCGCTCGACTCGCAGGTGGCCAGTGAGACGGTCAGTCTGACATATTGCGGACGACTGTACTTTCTTTCTTACTATATTCGCAAATTACAATAATTTGTAGGTATTATCTTTTGCCTACTTGCTACGAATATTTAATAGCAAATAAGTGTTATTAAGCCATCCCTATACTGGGTAAGTCATGTTTTACTAACAAATATGTTAACTAGTTCGTGACATGTTAAATCATGACTCCAAGTTAGATTTTTGTTATAGATCCCGATTAAATAGAATGTATTGGGTACAACGCCATCTGGCGAGGAGCAGCGTCTTTTCTATTAGATCAAGTTGTGTTTTCTCCGTATCTAAAAGCCAAACGCCGAGTTTGTAAAAAACGCCGAACTCCACCACGCGCGCGCCACTTTCTTCATTGAAGACAGATTGATAATTTTGCCTATCTAAGAATCAAGAAATAATGGTTGAATTTGCCTCTGCGAGTGAAAGGGAAAGTTTTCATCTACTGTCTCAAAATAGATAAAATGGTTAATCCACGCAGCGACAGCTAGCGACAAGAGGCGTGAACTAGAAGGAAGGTGTAAACAAAGCGGTGGCCTCTGACGGCAAGTAGCAGGGCTTTTGGAGTGTTGCTATTATTAACTGACGTTCCAGGAATATTTCGGGCTCTGGATAACTTTGGACGAGGAACAGGTTGTTTAAAAATCCGGAATAGGTCGCATCTTTAAGTTGGCTAACAAATCGTAAATTCAGAGGGCAGCAATTCATATGTCGAAAATAATTTACATCTAGAAATCGCTTGCGATGGTCACACCATGGAATGTTTTGACGTAATGGCGAAATAACATGAAAGTTCCGGAGATAATAATTCCTAATAATGATTTCTATCAGACGTCATTTAGTTCACATAGTTGGCACGTGATTAAGATCGGCGCAGGCAGCAAAAGAGCACGCAGTTTCTCTTGTGTGGACAAAACGACCGAGGCACGCAGTCCAGAACGAAGCTGCCCTGTTACAGGCGAAATAAGTATACGGGTGCAAAAGCCAAGTTAGTGTGATTTCCCGTGATTTCAGTATTGTACTAACGAAATATCTGTTTTGATTTTGCACCGCGTCTATCTAAGGCGGGCATCTTGAGACACATTTGAACACAAAGGAACGTGGGTTTCAGGTTAAAATCGTGCATCTACGGAAGGCACCACTAAAAATCGTCACCACTGCGAGCTGCTGTGCGCGATCACCCGGGGCTCACCACCGTTCGTGGAAGAAGCCGGTCTACGAGGGACTCCAGAAGGACTCCAACGCACCACCTGTCCAGTAGAAGACACCAGGCACCGATCGTGGGAGACACTGAAACCGTTCGAGTGCAGCGGAAGGCACCGTTCGTGGAGCAGTAGGAGCTGATCGAGTGGAGTAAGGAGGCGTTCCGCGGCGGCACGCGAGACGACGGTACGGCGTCCCAGGAAGCCTCCAGGTTGGTCCACTCCATATCATTTTGAGTCAGCGAGCTACGGTAGGGAGGGAAGCCTTCGCCTTCTAACGTGTTAATATACTGTTGAAAGATACTTTCTGTTTCACTTTCTGTTTTAGAGTTTAATATCCCTCAGGGAATCACAATCTTACACACACACACTCTGTTTGCACAAGTTCTCTTTTAATTTAGAACATTCTAAGGCAAAGAAAAGACATTTCCGTTGCGTTGTGACAAATATAGGATCAACTGCTGAGCACAGACTCTCTAAGTTTTTACTAGCCTATTCTATAGGGGTGTACGGGGCCTTCATCAACATCTATAAGACTCAAGCCAACCTCACCTGCCCGTGGTGCACCCTGCTAACTAACCAACGAGGCTCTGGCGACCTGCCAACACGCACTGGACCAGAGGGTTACGGTCCAAACCCCCCATTTCATGGAAAGTAGAATAGGAAACAGGCCCCAAGTGCCCGGTGACTCCAGAGGCTGTGCTGATGGTGACGGACACTGGCCCAGCACTGAAGTCAGGGGAGCTAAGAATCTCCGGGTGGAATCGATCAACCGTCAAACAACCTCAGGCAACTCTTTAATGGATACTGACACACTTAACGTTCTTACTTATAACGTGCGCACACTGTTGAAAGACGAACGTCTTATAGAACTCGAAAACTCGCTAAAAGACGTTAGCTGGGACATTTTAGGTCTTTCAGAGGTTGGAAGAGAGGGTGAACACACAGAAGAACGGGACGTATATTTTTCTACTTCGGTGAAACCAGTGGACAACACGGTGTGGGGTTCATGGTGGCAAAGAAGTGGAAGGATAACATCATCGAGTTTTTAGGATACTCAGAACGTGTCGCTATGCTTAAATTCCAACTAGCACCAAACAAGACGCTTACGATTGTACAAATTTATGCACCTACATCAGCATACTCTGATGAAGACGTAGAAGATTTTTACGACCTTGTAAACAAAGCGTGCGATGAAAATAAGGGCACATGGAATTTGGTCCTTGGTGATTTTAACGCTAAGGTAGGATGTAAGCAAGAACTGGATAGCGATGACACTCTTGGCAATTTTGGCTTAGGGAACCGCAACGAGCGAGGTGCTTGTCTTATCCAGTTTGCCTTCGGGCAAAGTTTGCATATTTCCAACAGCTTCTTTTTCAAGAAATCGCAACGACGCTGGACTTGGGTTTCACCCGATGGGTTTCACACGTAACGAAATTGACTACGTTTTATCATCCGACAAACAATTCATCAAAGACGTCGGTGTTATCAATAAAATCAAATACAGTTCCAATCACAGACCCATCCGAGCCAAAATAAAGTTTGACTTCAAAATCCATCGCGCAAAATTGTTCACAAAACGATTTAAAAGAATTTCCAAAGAGACTCTTATCAATAATTCAGACACATTTAATTTGGAACTATCAAATTATTTTAAAGATCTTGTAGTCGACGAAAATAATCCAGAAGCTCAGTACAATGCTATAATAACAGGAATAAATAAAAGTAGTAAAAATATTAAAAGCACACCCAAAAACAAAGTCAAGTTAACGGCTCACACAATCAGTTTGATTGAAAAGAGAACAGAAAACGAAATAGGTTCGGCAGAATACAGGACAATAGATAAAGAAGTCAAACGAAGTATAAGGAAAGACGTTAGGAATCTCAATACACATTTAGTGAAAACAGCTCTAGAAAAACACACTTCACTGAGAGTTTTGAAACAAGGCATCACAAAAGGACAAAACTTGGATTAACAGCCTTAAAGATTGCAATGGGAAAAAACATTACAGCAGACACAAAATCCTAGAAATAGCCACAAATTTTTACAAATCGCTTTACTCCAATCACTCACAGTTACAGCCCGATATAAGTGTAGAAAACAATCTCCCTGACCCTGACGCCATCCCTCCAATATCCGGTTTCGAAGTGCACAGAGCACTAATCAGTATGCACTACGATAGGAGTTCTGGAGAAGATGGAATCACCACGGAATCTCTGAAAATTGGCTCTATCACCTTGTTACCCCACCTCACCAACACACCATATTGCAGTCAGGTAAAGTACCTAATACAATGTGCCACTCAAATATGGACTATATTTGAGTGGCACATTGTATTATTGTATTCTGCACAAGAAAGGTGACAGAAGTGATATGGGAAATTATCGTCCCATAAGCTTAATTTCACACATCTACAAGACATTCATAAAAGTCATACATAATCGCATAGACAGTCAACTAGACAAGCATCAACCACCCGAGCAAGCCGGATTTCGCCATAGTTTCTCCACAACCGACCTTCAAACACTTAACCAGCTTCTAGAAAAATATTCAGAGTACAACAAACCCTTATATCTGGCCTTTGTAGATTATACGAAGGCTTTTGACAGTATTAAACATTCAGAAATATTTACAGCTTTAGAAAATCAAAATGTCGAAAAACCCTACATAGATCTTATAAAAAACATCTATAAAAACAGCTCTGCAAATATAAAACTTAATTCCGCAGGACCCTCATTTAAAATACTAAAAGGTGTTAAACAGGGTGATCCGCTCTCTCCCAAGCTATTTACGAGTACCCTTGAGGAAATATTCCGAAAATTGGCAGCCTCATGGGAAACAAAAGGCATTGAAGTCGGCAATAAGAGGATAACAAACCTCCGCTTTGCCGACGACATTGTCCTTTTTGCCCCAACCGGCCTTGAACTTCAACAGATGCTCCAACAGCTGAGCTCGGCAAGCCTTGATGTAGGACTCGTGATGAATCGGTCCAAAACTCAACTGATGACCAATAGCATGAAACGTAGGGTCGAGGTAGATGGGCAAGTAGTACATTATGTCGATGAATACATCTACTTGGGCCAGATAGTTTCCTTCAGCAAGCCACAAGATAAAGAAATCGATCGCCGCATCGAAAACGCCTGGAGGAGCTACTGGTCCATGAAGTCGCTAATGAAGGGCAACCTTCCACTTTCACTGAAGCGCAAACTCATCAACATGTGTATCTTGCCTATCCTAACCTACGGTGCTCAGACCTGGTCTCTGACCGAATCACAAAAGTCTAGACTCGGGGTTTTCCAGAGAGCGATGGAGTGTAGCGTTCTAGGTGTGAAAAGATCCGACAGAGTTCGGAACACTATGCTACGCTCCAGGACAGGCATTACGGACGTAGGCTACAAGGCTGCCAAGCTCAAATGGGATTGGGCGGGTCATCTTAGCCGTATGCATCCCGACCGGTGGGCAAAGGTCATGACACAGTGGACGCCTGAAGATGGACGACGCCGCCGAGGCCGGCCCAGAAAGAGATGGCGAGATGACCTAGACGCCTATCAAGAGGGCTGGTACGAGGCGGCACAAGAAAGAGAATCTTGGAAGGATATGGGGGAGACCTTTGCCCAGCAGTGGGACAGTATAGGTTAGAAAGATTCTATAGTAAATTCATATCATACAGGCCGAAGTTATGTACTATAATTTATATGTTTGAGGAAATTGTAATCACATTTGAGAATTTTGAGTTTTGAGTATTAAGTTAGTAATATTTCCTATTATAAGATCTTGCTGTTTATAATTATTTTGACTAAATTAAGTGTAAAATATTTCTTTTTGAATTCCTCAGTAAAGGGGAGAGTACCAATATTTGATAACTCATGTGTGTCTTTTTTCTATTTTTTGTAATAAAGCCCTTTGTTATTGAATTTACCATCTTGGTTTAATTCCTCGCCTTTACCTGAGAAGGAGGTCCGTTTCCTTAGCCGGGCAACGGTCCTTTCAAGTTAGCTAAGCTAGGTACATTAAAATATTTGTGTAGACGGATTTTTACTTTGTAAATTATGATTATGAGTTTGTGGTAGAACCAATCAGAGTTGTATGGTAGTACTATGCTTGTGCATCATCATCATCATCACCATCAGCATCATAGACATGATAGAACATAATCATGGACCTATACTACTATTTTGTTCATGTCGTAGTTCTGCGATTAGGAACTTAGTTAATGTCTATCTTTGCCACTAGCAATAGATATGTAACCGTTCTGATTGCATTCTAGAAACCACTACCACTCGGAATTTGTAATTAGCACCAAACTTCTTTCTGTTCTCTTGCTAGTGTCTTCGTTTATTACCGCAGCGTCGAGTCTCTCTGCGTCGACTTTAATGCCTAGCTCGCGGTCAATAAAATAAATGTTGGAAAGAAAACTCGCTTCCATGGTACGCTAACATTGGATATCTTCTGCAACTTTACAGGAACTCCGTACGGAGTCAACTTCAGAAATAACAGGAAGATAAAGAAGACTGCCGCCCGTACCGTCGGCCTCGTTCTTTCCATTCCACCTTGGTCGAAGACTACATACGCAGAGCGCACTGGAGACCAGGGAAGTGCGGTACCAAAGCACAGTGTTTGGTACCAAGGTACAGTTTGGTACAAAACCCGACTTGACCTCGGCTTACCCCGTACCCGAGATCGAACTTCTTTTTTTTAACAAAACTTGTACTAAGTTTTAATATAACTTATTTTATTTGTACATTTTTTATTTATTTAATCGACAACGTGACAATGGGCGTCGTCATGACGTAAAATTGCTACCTGGAAAGCAGCCCCAAAAGAAGTGGACGTGGCAAAGCTCCGATGGTATGACGAAAACTGAGATCGACTTCATCATAGCGGACAAAAGGCGCATATTCAAAGATGTCTCAGTGGTCACTAGGTTTCAAACTGGACTTGTCCGAGGCACTCAGGATATTGATAATAGCAAGCTTGAACGTGTCCATTTTATGAAGTCCACGCTCAGGGAAAATCTGCTCCAGAACATAGTTAGATCCAAAACGTTCCAGTTAAAACCGGAGAACCGATTCGCTGCTTTTGAAAGCACAATAGACGTAGACGTTGACCAGGAACTTGACCAAATGGTAAGTAAGAATCCTCCGTGAAGAGGGTACAAAATATAGGGTAAAAATCTAACCTTTCGGAAGAGTCTCTGCAGCTAATGGAGAAACGACGCGAGAATCCAGAAGTCAATTCGTCAGAACAGCGGGCTTTGAACAAAAAAATAACTGAGCTGGTAAGACGAGACCTCTGAAGCTCCAAACACGCTCCATAGAAAAAGCGATTAAGCAAAATCGGGGTTCGAAAGTCTTCCTTCAAAAGCTGGGTCAGAGCCATCTGATGAAGCTGACCAAATCTAGTGGGAAACTCGTCGTTTTCTTGCGGAAGTTGAAGATTGTATGGCCATTTATACACGTCGCAGTCATCCAGACTAGAACCCAACACTGAAGATTTCAGGGCCACCCTTACCCGCCACTTTACCAAAGAGCTGACAGAAGTCAGCCTTGATGAAATCGTGATGGTCTTAATCAGCTCATAAATGAAAAAACCCCTAGGGAGGACAGAATTACCACGGAACTCTTAAAAGCAGGAGGTACACCCACGCTCAAGGAACTGCAACGTACATTTAATTCCATTCTCTTCTCTGGGAGAACTCAAAATGCATGGAACAGGAGTGTATTTGTCCTTTTTTTCAAAACCGGTATAAGACCCTACCGAATAACTATCTCGCCATCTCGCTCTACAAGCTGTATTCAAGAGTCATCACGAATCGTCTCGCTCGTAGACTCAATAAATTTCAACCACCGGATCAAGCTGGGTTTTGAGGAGGATACGGCGGGAGTATAATCAAATCAGCCCCTGTGATCAGCGTTTGTGAACTATGAGAAGGCCTTTGACTCCATTGAGACCTAGTCTGTCCTGGAGTCCCTGCAGCGATGCCAAGTTGACTGGCGATACATTCAAGTGTTGAGATGCCTGTAAGACGCCGCAACAATGTCCGTCCAAATACAGAATCAGCAGACTAAGCAAATCCTCCTGCATAGAGGAGTGGGACATGGGGACGTTATTTCCTCGAAATTGTTCACAAATGCATTGGAGGATATGTTTAAGACTCTGGAACTGGAAAGGACGTGGCATAAATATAAATGGCGATTATATCTCACACTTGAGATTTGCGGATGACATCGTCATTATCGTAACAGGGCTTACATAAAATGCGGAAAGGCCTAGCTGGTTCATCTCAACGCATCGATCTCCGGATGAATTTGTATAAAACATAGATTATGTTCAATGAACATGTCTTTTCGGAACCGATTGATGTTCACGGATCTCCTCTAGAAGTTGTTCAAGAAAGTTTACCTTGGGCAAACACTGAAGTTGGGTAAAAACAACTTTGAGAGAGAGGCCTGTAGAAGAATGCAAGTGGGCTGGACAGCTGCGGCGTTGGGTCGTTAGGTGACCCACGACACAGATATATAGATAGACCTACCTCAGGGGTGGGGAAATTTATTAAAGCAAGTAGTTATTTAATTATTTTATAATATATGTATATTTGCGACCTTGCTCAGACAAAACCCGTCCCGTACTCTTATGTTTAGGTACACTTCGCGAGTCACTGGGCTGAACTACGCTCCGTAGGGAAGCGGTACGTGGCGTCGGTGTCGCCTCCAGGACTCTTCGGTGGCTGGTACGATGGGTAGGTATCCGCGATTAGGAGTGGCATCCAGACCGGCGGGACTCAGACCAGGTGGAATGCAGTGTAGGTAGAAATATCATCAGCGGAGATCATCAGCTGAGGTCATCAGCGGAAATCCTGGACGGAGATCATTAGTAGTGTTGATCAGTGGAGATCCTCATCCTCAGCGGAAATCATCAAAGGAAATCCTCGAAAAAAAAGGAAAAAACATAAGAATAGCCTAATTCGTCGTGATATGAAGTTTTTCTTAACTAAGAAGCATTGAGTCAATTGCTGCAAAGTTTTGGTGTAATGTTTTAAATCAAATACTACATAAATATCGCGCACATTTTGGGGTTTCGATGAGCTAACTTTGATTTCAATTGCTAAAATACGATGCACAAAAATGTTGTCCACTCAAGTGATCGGTACACCTATGAATACATATACACTTACCAATAAAAAAACGGCACGATGAGCAGCTTTTCTCACTTCTGTAATGCCGGAACACGACTGACGTCCGACTAAATGGAACTCTGTGTTTGATTGCTGATGCTGTGTCCAACTGCCAGCCGTTCTAATACGTAAATCTAAAGTATCTAAAATCGTGTGACTAACGCATAGTAGTTTTCAATTCAAAATTATTATTAAAAGCTTTTTCTTAAGACTATTGGGTGTGAAGTGTATTTGATTACGATGACTTTAGTATAAGTAACATACAAATACACTAAAATTTGGTGAAGCAGTAACCAAATGTTTTACTGCAACGGGAAGTGTGACTCGGTGAGAATACGAAAAATGGCCCCGTGTTTGACCATTCGTGTTAATTTTTGGTATTATTTTTGCTTCTATTCTGACAAGCTTCATATATTTTGTAGCCTTAATAAATAAATGTTAAAAAATAAATAAATATAATATAATTATATAATTATTATATGTTAATAAATGTTTAATCCTCCAATTTAAAAGTTCTGTTTCTATCTTATACCGTTAAGGAAATATAACTGTGTGACCATCAAAATTGAGCTTCGATGAGAATTACCCACCTATTGTAATTATATACGTTACCTACTACCCAATAGAGAAAACCGCATCACAATCGATTCGATTTACCTGATGTACGAAAAAACAAACATACGGACAGACAGAAATGCCCCTTACTCTCAAACACCATTCCGATCAATCACAATCCCAACAGTGTGATTCAGCTAGAAAACCTAACCTGCACTGCAACGTGATCATGACCGTTCGGTGTGGAAACATGTCCGCCACCTTGGTTTAAAAAAATTACGTACTTCCCCCACCCTTTCCCCTTTCTTCCTACCCTTCCCTTATTTCTTCCCTACCTTCCTTCACTTCCCCTCACTCTTTACCAACTTCCCCTACCACATTTCAATTTCAATAAATTTTTCTCTTTTTTTTCTTTTTTTTTTGTTTCTCTGCCCCACTCTTTCCTTCGGTCTTCAGTCTTCCCTCACTTCGCACTATCTGCACCACTTCCCGCACCTTTCCCCGACATCCCCACCATTTTCCCACTTCCCCATACCTCCCCCTTACTTTCCCCCACATTACCTCACTTCCCCAAACCTTCCCCCACATCCCCCCACGTTTTAATGCAGTTAGATGCAGTTAGATTTTCTAGCTGAATCGCACTGTTGGGGTCGTGATTGAGTCGGAATAATATTTGAGAGTTAGCCAGATGATATAAAAAAAGATAAAAACTTATCTTTCTTACTTTTTTATTTTTAATTGCTTATTTTAAGTACCCTAGACATTTTTTTTATTAATTAACTTCTTTGTACAGACTTTTTCGTACTTATTGCTTGATAGATATTTATTACTTCAAAATTAATATAACCTTGGATCTCACAGGAAACTTCTTCTTTTTTTCGGGATAACATGTATCCTCAATATTAACCCATTATATGAACTATGACTGTGTAAAGTTGCATCAAAATCCATCCAGTGGTTTCAACGCGAAATTTTTAAATAACTTTTAACCAATATCCTGCGGGAACCCTTACTTTTTCGGGATGAAAATTATCCATTGTCTGCTGCGCATCACGCCGAAACTACTGAATAAATTCAAATGAAACTTGCCATGACTTGACGTTATACTACGAGGTAGGACATTAGATACTTTTAATCCCGATAAATTCAAGGGTTCCCGCAAGATAGGGAGTGAAAGTTATTTAAAAGAACACGTATCACGCTGAAAGTACTGCACGGATTTTGATGCAACTTGGCACAGTATATAGTTCATATGATGAGTGAAATTAAGTATACTTTTTATCCCGCAAAAATAAAGGGTTTCTGCGGGATATAGGTTCAAATTCTGTGCATTGAACTTCTTTTTTTTTTGAGCCTTTTCTTTTATTCTTACTGAAGCCAAAACAGTTTTTTTTTTCATTTTTGTCTGTTGTCTGTTCGTTTGTCTGTCTGTCTGTATCTTGGACTTTCATCACACTGAAACTACTGAATGAATTCAAATGAAACTTGGCATGATTTGAGTTCATACTACGAGGTAGGACATTGGATACTTTTCATACCGGTAAATTAATTTCAAATACCTAGGTCCACCAGTTTAGGTTGGGCGTTGTCTGTCAGTCACTCAGTCAGTCGGTAGATATGTCACGGTACTGTTTATATGCATGATTAAAATAATGTAATAAAACACATATTATTCTGCCCAAAAGTGAAGGGCATCTATACTAATATTAAAGCAGTAAGTACCAACAAATTAGTAAAAGGAAGATATTAAAAAAAAAACTAGGTTACTAAAAATAAGCTATGTACTGAAAAATAATATACCTTTTTAAAATTCGTGTCTGTCTGTTTACGCATCACGTAAAAACTACTGGACCTATTGCGATGCAGTTTGTCACTATTGGATAGCTTAGGATAGCTTTTAGTTTGACTTAAAAACTGGTGTACTTATTATCTCAATCCGTTGAGTAGAAGCCGAGCAATCGATAGAAACTTTTTGACGGCTGAAGGAATTTTGTTTTCCTTGGAATAGTAATAGAGTTCGTTTAACCTAGAGAAAAGGCCACGCGTGTGAAGCCGCGGGTAGAGCTAGTAAATAATATTTTTTGAAGGGTGCTCGATATTCGATACTGAAGCCAAAACTGTTTTATTTTTTCAATTTTGTCTGTCTGTCTGTATCTTGACCGCGCATCACGCCGAATAAGTTCAGATGAAACTGGGTATGTTCTGAGTTCATACTACGAGTAAACCATTAAATTATTGAGTAAAACATTAAATACGTTTCATCCCGAAAAATTAAAGGGTACCCTCAGGATATAATTTGAAAAGTTATAAGAACAAGTAACTAGCAGAAACTACTGGATGGATTTTGATGCAACTTGGCACAGTCATAGTTTATATAATGAGTTAAACAGGATACTTTTTATCCCGAAAAATGAAGGTTTCCTGCGGGATAGTGTCACGCTTTAAGAGCGAGAACAAAAGAAGTACATAAAAAGAAACAAATAATTTAAGATTATAGCAATTTACAAATTTATTTAAAGAAATGAGACAAAAAAGGAGGGTAGTCAGCTTAGGTCATATATGCGCACTCAATTACGGTCCAGTCTTCCGCACTCTCCTGGTGATCTCCCGGGTCCCGTAGTATGCTGGCAGGAGCGTCCTACGTCCAGACTCAGTGAACAATTATTTAATTAATTGAGCATAGATAAAGTAGCCGAGGTTCGGCTTTCCAGTCAATGATGTTATATATAAACTGTTCCAGCCCTTAAGGTGTTCCTAGCTGGGAACACAATTCACAAGAATCTACTCGTAAACTAAGGCTTAGCTGCTAAGCTGTATGCAGCTTTGTTTCAAAATATTTATACGAAGATATAAGGGACGTAACGTTTTTCTTAACGTTTTGTAAGGCACAAAGAAATACGTCCTCTCCTTGAGATGGCTAGCAGCGGCTTAGCTGCATTTTGTGTCTATATAAAATGGTCTGCATGTAGATGTATGTATGTAAATTATTATTTTAATGTGTTATATTTTTAAGTAATTTAATTAATAAGTTATTCTGGATAGTTACTATGACTTTTGCGTGTAACACTACGTTACAATAGGGGTCCAAAAGTTTGTTAATTTTAAAAACAATTATTTGTTTGTTTGTTTGTTTATTTTGAAGTAATAAATATACCTACTTATAATAAGGCAATAAGTAAGATAATTTGTGTACAAAAATAATTAAAAGAAAATGGTTAAGGGTACTTAAAATAAGCTACTTTACAAGAATATATAATTCGTTTAAATCAGGTCTGTATGTTTGTCTGTATGTTTGTTTGTTCGCGCATCACTGATTGCGATGCGGTTTATTTGGATAGCTTATGAGTTGACTTAAAAACTCGTGTACTTGGTATCTCACTCCGATGAGTAGAAGCCGAGCAATCGATAAAATCTTTTAGATGGCCGAAGGAATTTTGATCAAATGTGGTATATTGGCATTTTAGGTCTTGGAATAATACTTAGAGTACTTTTAACCAAGAGAAATGACCACGCGTGCAAAGCCGACACAGTACAGCTAGTATAAAATAAACGTGAATCATTTATGTTGCTGGCATTACTTCATTCAGATCTTTTTGAAAACATTAACAATTGTAATTAGAAATAGGACGAATTTTTATTTTTCGTATTCTGTTTATAGACACATCGGGAATGGTCGTGGGCGAAACTGTCGCAGCTTAGTTTAGGTGCTGTAAATATGAATATTGATTTATATTTCACAATATTAGGATTGGTACATTCGTGGCTTAATTTACGTTTACGTAAATATTTGTGTTGTACTAATGAACTCGTCAATCGTGAAACTGACGATGTTGAGATGAGGCTATAGCCATAGAATAGCTAACAGTGTGAAAGAGGTGTTAAATTCGATAGGGGGAGAGTGCGGTAATTACGAATAGGTAAGGGAGAAGAGAAATACAACAAAACCTAATTCGCTTCACGTACCAGGATTGTACGTGAAGCGGTTGAAATTAAAAAGTATCCCAATTTCAACTGGGAGGATGGTTTCAAGTTGGCTGCGTCCTGGAATCCCGTGATAAGCAAGGGTTCGCGTCGCGGTTTATGTCAGTAGAAATCTGCAGATGTCGTTAGTGTCGTGTGTCGTGACAATTCTGAACACACACTGACAATTTTACAAAACCAAATGCGGGTAGTTGGAGACAACGCTCGCCCTTCTCGACGCTGACACCCGCTACTTCAGTCTTCTGGTGACCACGATTCCGAATTAACTTTAAATATTGTTCACGGAGACAAGCTAATGTGAAATATGGAACCGCAGCACCACAGAATAAATGTAATGGTACCACACCTACATAACTGCACGTCATTGGTCGCACGCATCTATATTTATAATAAAGCAATAAGTACGAAAAAAACTGTACAAATAAGATAAATAAAAAAATGCTGGTACTTAAAATAAGCTACTGAACAAGAATATAACATTTAAAAAATCGTGTCTTTCTGTTTGTCTGTATGTTCGCGCATCACGTAATAATGTCTGGACCGATTGCGATGCGGTTTTCACTGTTGGATAGCTAAAGGTTAGACTTAAACTTGTTATCTCAATCCGATGAGTACAAGCCGAGCATTCGACAAGAAACTTTTTGACGGCTTAAGGAATATTGATCAAATGTTGGTATACTTATTGGTATTGTAGATCTAGGAATAGCACATTGAGTACTTTTAACCTGGAGAAATGATGACGTGTGCGAAGTCGCGGGTACAGCTAGTAATAAATTATCAAATGGACAGAGGGAGTGTCTCGTTCACGTTGTGACCAAATCACGTCACGTCTCAATGACTTGGATTGCTTAGTACACTATATTCTGTTTACCTCGGTTCACTTCTAGTGGCATATAACAAAACACCAACTAAAAGGCAGCGACGCCATTATACAACGACTGAAAGAACTATGATTTGTTATTATGTATAAATTGCTCAAGGAAGGAATTATATACACACAACGCATCGTACAACGATATTTTAATATTTTATAGCTAAGAACCATCTCGATCAAAACAGTTTTAAAAAATAAAAATTGCATCAAAATTGGTCCATTCATTTGGGAGCTACGATACTCACACCCATTCCCCTCCCCCCCCCCCCCATTACAGCAAAAAACCATTTTTTTTAAGAACAACTTATTTAACTTGCCTTTAAAACATAAAAACCGCAGCAAAATTGGTCCATTCGTTTGAAAGATACGATTCTCACCTCCCCTTTTCTCGACTCCGCCCCTCTTTTCTCGGAATCCCCCTTTATAGCTAAGAACCATCTCGATCACATCAATTTTCAAACATAAAAAACTGCATAAAAATAGGTCCATTTGTGACGATGTCAAACCTCTTTCATCATAATCACACCTTTTTGATAGTTTTTAATTCTCAATTCAAATAACCTGTCATTCCCATATTGTCATTGGATTAGCAAAAACTGTTTTTTTTTTACGAGAATAATATGTTATAAAATATGTACCTAAATAAGTTTATTACATCTGGAGTCCTTTAAATATATGATAGTACTTTCGTTCGTGGTTGTTTTGATCCGTATTATTGAAGCACGAAAAGTCTGTGATAATAACAACTATATATACACTCTTACCAAATATATTATCTCGTAAAATTCCAGTTTTTGCTAATCCAATGGCAATATAGGAATGACAGGTTGTTTGAATTTAGAATTAATATAGACAAACTATCAAAAAGGTATGATTATGATGAAAGAGGTTTGACATCGTCACACATTCATTTGGGAGCTACGATCCTATTTTTTTCTTAGAAAGGAATTACTTCGGTACGTGACAAATTAAATGACGGACAACTCAATTGAAAAATATTTTTTTCTGGATGAAAAATGTGTAAATGAAGGCCAATTACAAGAATAGCACGGGCGGGTTCTGAGAGAAGGCTTGTGCTGTGTCCCAGCTATGGGAACGTCATATTAGGCTGAAGATGGGTACCTATGGCCACTCAGTACTTATTTATTGCTGCTATGATATTGCCTCAACTGCTAGTTGATTTGAGAGATTTGGATCGACAACAGCACTTTTATGAAGTCAAGTGTGATATTAAAGTATTTACATTTCAGGAAAGTAAAATATATGTAGGTATGTCGGAGTTGAGGACCGTCGAGCGTAGACAAGCTTGCAACCATAGTTTGTCTACGCTCGACGTTCCTCCTTCGACATGTGTATTATGATGACCTTTGTCAATCTTTCATCAATCCAAGGTATAATACGCGCAAAGAAAGATGAGACTTGACACACCTCGTGGGTTGCCTTGCACAGTAGACGATTTATAGGTCGGAAAGAGCGCGGGAGGCGCGGTACGGCACTGCGCATGCGCATGCCTCCTGTTCTCCTCGCCCCGCGCACGCACTGCTTGACTCCTCCACAGTACAGACGAGTTCAACCTTTGTTTATAAATTTCTACTTGGTTTATAGATGTGTTGTATACGAGTGCAACTTTGTTAAAGCTGATATGCAATCATGGTTAACCCAAAAAGGAATTCCCTACACTCCGGATATGCATAAACCACAATTGTACAAATAGATAAAAATACATAAAGAACATTATAAGACATTCAGCATTGACAAAATACTATCTGAACACGGTCATGACGTATTGCGATTACCCCTATACCACCCTGATTTAAATCCAATCGAAATGGGGGCTTCAATAAAAGATTATGTAAGTACATAGTAAGAATGTGCAATCAAACGTGTAGAAAAATTAAATGGGACCAAATTAATGGAATAAAACAAAAAAAAATTACATAGTAAGTCATCACATAATTGTCAATTTGACGGATGCGGAGATCATTATGACAGTAGGAGATCCTTCAGACAGCGACTCAGGTAGTTCCTTACCGTCATCTGACGAAAACGATGATTTACTGACAGTAACAGTGACTAGGACAATCTGCCATTTTTTATCTTTAACTTTATTATTTCGTAATAAATATTGTGATGAATTTTAATATAGTATTGCTATACACCTAATTTCGAATCTCGTCGAAAAATCCCTGAATTTTACAAACTATGCATAACTATTTTGTACACGACTATACATGTGCAAGCTCCCTACTACTGACACTCGTCAAGTCTCATCTTTCGTGGCACGTATTATACACCCGCAGATCACACAAATGAAAATGAAGAGTCGCCGTCGCTCGCCGCGCCGCCGCCTGTCGTGCCGTAAGTATGCCATTTATAATCAACCCTAGGTACACCCGCAGATAGGGTTGCCAGGATTTAGCTGGGCATTTTCGGTTTTTTACAGTCGTGTCTGGCTAAATATTGAAATGCCCGGCTGTCCAGTTTTTGTCAAACTTTTGGTCATAGAGAAATAAATAATTGGTACAAATTTTTAGTCCGATATAAATTATTAGTGTGGTCCGGAATATTGTTCCGAAGGACTGAAAACTGTTGGGGTAGGTAGGATGGGGTAGTTTTGAATGGAGAATCGGCATACGTAATATGACGCCCTCTGGCCAGGTGGAGCTACGATATACGCAGGTTGGTTGGCGGCCGGCAGTTGGAAAAGATGAGCTTCGGCTCATCTTTTCCAACTGATCGATTCGGGTCGGGCTCAGTGACTTGCTTTGGGAGAAGCCTATATCCAGCAGTGGACTGATACGGACTGATAATGATGATGATTAGTGTACCTATACAGCAGCAGGAAACATCTAACACAACTCCGTACATGCAAGTAGGTACATGTAATTATCCGCAGCTCGTCGATTTTGGAGCATGCTTATTGAATTTTTTACCCGCCCCAGAGATACAGATGTGATAATGTTACCAAATAATTGATTTATTACAAATACCTACCGTGAGATTTGTTCACATACTTTGGGATAATTTTTGTTCGAGAGTTTGTGTTTTAAAATAGGTAAAATATAGTTAAACGGAGATACTATTGATGCTAAATAAAATGTGCTTTGTTCGAGCAAAATAGTTTTTTTACTTGTTGCAAAATTACATTTAAAGATTAAAAAATCCTGAAACTAAAGCAATAAGAACACTTCCAAAACTGCATTGTGATCTAAATACGATAAAATTTTAATTAAGTCAATTAATACCTGCTATTACAATAAAATAAAAAATAATAAAAAACTGGGTATATTTTTATGCCAATGACATAAGGAATATATTTTTAGATCAGTAATTTTAGAACTAAACTATTTTATGGACTTTCCATTAAGAATCTTTCAAGACAAGGGAAATATGTGCAACTATGAAATTTCTTTCATTAATTACGTTTTTGTTGTAAATATAATTCGAAAAAGAAGAAAAACATTGAAACTCCTAGAAAAATAAGAAAGAAATACTCCTGGAAAACTCCTAAAATGTGTGATATCTAACAAACACTTTAAGTTTGTGCCTAAAAATGTCCGCCTTTTTGGCCAAATGTGCGGCCAAATATAATACTTTTATTAGGTTTTCCATATTTGGGCCTGGCAACCCTACCCCAATATTACAAAAATAAAAAAACGTAGTCGCCGTTGCCGTGCTAGCGGCGCCGCCGACTTTGCCGTAGCAGTTGTGGGCCATTTTTAATTAATCCAAGCACAGAATATATAATTTTACTTATCCAAGGTACACCCACAGATCACAAAAATAATAATGAAACATTTTAACTATTCTTTAATTTAGCACCAGTCAACAAAGTCCTAACAAAACCTATTACCAAATACACCATATAGCATAATGCGACTAAAGCAGCTAAGAAGGCCACAGCTAAAACTGTCACGAGTTCTATGTCCAAGTACTCGCTCCAGGACATATTGGCGACTCTGCCGCGGAGATGCGCCGCTCCACCGTGCCGTAGGACATGTTCCGTCCACCACACGGCTTTTTCGAGAGGCTGTTGTGGCTGGTCGCGTATTATTTTGCGGAACTTCACCACGTTCAAGCGGTATCTGTTGACAAATAATTGTTTTCAAAGGTTCTTGGAGGCAAAATCAGTTGGTTTCGAAAAACTCCACTGCGCTCAGCACGGAAATAAGCCATCCCGTGGCGCAGATTTGAGGAAAAAATATTATAATCCAGTACCTATGTGATTTGTTACGCAGACCGTACTTATGTATTGGACAGTAATTTTCTTCCAGACGCTTTTTGCAGGTCATCCCTTCACTACGTTTGTCTAAACTTGGTCTCCACTCGAGAACTCGGCTACCAGAACGGTTATCGGTTCTAAAGGAAATGTGAGAAGCCCACTGCGACTTTAGATTGCTTATCCTTAGAGCTATGTCGGTTATTGCAATTAGGTAGGAACAACTTTGAGAAGGAAGCCAACAGAAGAAATCAGCTGGGTTGAGCATAATTCGGCAAGCTTCTCAAGTCTTCTCGTCGTCCATACCACATTGCCACATTGTCCATTCAATCAGTGCATCCTACCAGACACCAGTAATGACCTACGGAGCCGAAACGTGGACACTCACGGTCAGACTAGTCCACAAATTTAAGGTCGCTCAGCGAGCTATGGAGAGAGCTATGCTTGAAGTTCCTCTGATAACAAGATTCGTAATAAAGATATCCGACGGAGAACCAAGGTACTTGTACTATTATTTATTCTGTGACCAAGGTAACTGACATAGCTCTAAGGATAAGCAAGCTAAAGTGGCAGTGGGCTGGTCATATTTCCCGAAGAACCGATAACCGTTGGGGT
This sequence comes from Alsophila aescularia, assembly GCA_946251855.1. Lineage (NCBI taxonomy): Eukaryota > Metazoa > Arthropoda > Insecta > Lepidoptera > Geometridae > Alsophila > Alsophila aescularia. The sequence goes on from OX276385.1 coordinate 14,361,959, forward strand.
AGACGAGTTCTCGAGTAGAGACCACGTTTAGGCAAACGTAGTGTAGGATGGCCTGTGGCCAGGTGGAGTGAAGACCAGCGTAAAGTGTCTGGAAGCAAGTGGACAAGAAGAGCAAAAGACCGTGCCCAGTGGCGTCCATAAGAAGAGGCCTACGTCCAACAGTGGACAGATATAGGCTGATGATCATGATGAAAGAGTACTATTATTTATTTTGTGGTATGAAAAGATATGACAACAACAAAAAAACAGATAAAATTGTCTCATATAAGATAACTAATTTTTTGTTATCGTCTCGTCTAGACACACTCACCTATCATCATTGACAATCGTTTTGATTCCGTTGAAAAATTTATCTTCCGTCAGTGTTTCCATGTCCAGTCTTATTCCAATGTTGTGGTGAACATACTGTTCCACGTTGTACCACTGGTCTCCTAACATTGGTATGCCGATAAGAGGGACTCCGGCTGTGATGGCTTCGTCAGTGGACTGCAGGCCTCCTTGCGTAATGAACAGCTTCACCTTTGGATGCTCTGTGAACAAATAATCTTCTTAACTACAAGCAAGTAAGTCAAATGTAGTGCAACGGTACATTAAATTCATTCATCTCTAAATAGAGGTTGCAGTACCTACTTGGTTTGGCGCTATAGCGGAAAAAGTGTAGTCGTGGTGGTCTTGTCACATTTTATTCAGTGAAAGATTTTCTGGACATGCACAAAAAATGGTACATATATATTAGGACATTATTGCATTAATATCTGATATATCAGATATTAATGCAATAATGCGTGGCGGTCTCGGATTAGAATAAGACTCTTCCCAATCCTCCCGTGGATGTCGTAAGAGGCGACTAAGGGATTACACACCGGAAGATGGGCAGCAGCGTCCTCCGAGTACATATTTGTAACACTGCGGTCACCAATCCGCCTACCAAGCGTGGTGACTACGGCAAACTCCCCCAAATATGATAGACACACGCAAACCCTAGTCCCCGGCGGCTGCGTTATTCCTGGCTCCGGTAGCAGCCAAGATAATGGCGGAGCGGAGGGGGTGCTAAGAATGTCCGACAGAGACCCAGCTACCACCAACCCTCTCGATCTCTGGACCTGGAAACTTATAACACACGCACCTTGAGGACCGATGAGAGGTTGATAGAGCTGGAAGCAGTAGTAAGTAAGTTGCGCAGGCGGAATTAATAAGTTTATTAGAAGTCTGAAGAGAAGGAGAGGATACGATAACCCCCAATTCCGGCAACTTACTGTATTTCCGTGAGCGCGACCAGCAGTCCCAACACGGTATCGGGTTTTTCGTCCACAAATCCCTCGTCAACAACATTGTGAAGATCGAAAGTGTTTCGAGCAGGGTAGCATACCTTATATTTATTTATTTAATACTTTATGCACAAAAACAGTATACAGAGGAGGACTTAATGCTATGGCAGCATTTTCTGCCAGTCATCCTGGTTGTCCAAGAAAGATGTGTATAGGCGCGTACTCAAGATATGGTCAGTAAAATGGAAATAAAGAGAAATGAATTGAAATGAATTCATAAAAATAAAACTTTTAACATATTATTATGTATATATAATTATTATAACATAAAATAAATATAATAAAATATAATTAAAATAAAATACTTTTAAATAAATATAAATATTATAAAATTAAACAGCTGGTGTTGTTAATAAGTCTTTTTTTAAATGCTCTCGAGTTAACCGTTTAAAATTTTCTTTAGTTTGACATTTTCTAATGTCAATTGGAAGTGAGTTCCAGAGAGGGACTGCTGAAACCTGGAAGGAGTGATCAAGGAAAGAGTGGTATGAATAGGAGTGGCTAATTTAAGAGTGTTTGAAGAGCGAAGTTGCTTGTCATGAGTGTTTGATAGGAAGTTAAATTTACATTTTAGGTATACATGTGAGTTACGGTCATTTAGGACGGAAAATAAATGACAAAGAATTCTAAGATTTCGTCGCTCACGTATAGAGAGCCATTTCAGTTTGGATCTGTACTCGGACAAGTGATCATGTTTTCTGAGGCCATAGATGAAACGGATACGGTTATTAAGAAGGCGGTCAAGTTTGTTAAGAAGGTCTTCAGTTAGGTCTAAGGAACAAATATCTAGGCATAATCTAGAATGGAAAGGAGAAGCGAGTTTACTAATGTGATTTTAGTATGAGTGGTGTTGAGGACAGCGAGCCTGTCCGCCTCCCAGATGCCGCGTGACCCCGCGATCATAGATCACGTGACCGCGAATGTGTAATTAGTCATCGGGAATCACCGGCATAAGAGCATTTTTGTAAATAAAGGCAGTCAGTCAGTTTGTTATACCCGTCGTAGTAGTTTCATTCATTGAATCCTCGAAGCTCCTGAACCACGAATAAGTTATTGCTGTTAGTTAATATAAACCAGCGACCTAGACCGAAAAAGTGAATACGCGATTTAAAATTGTAATACAGTCCACTCCTCCGAAAAAGTAATTCTGAACAGTTTGGTCCTCCAAAACCGGATCGTAAAAAGTTTGATTCTTCTCGCGCGTTTCATGAAAAGTTGTTAGTAATTCTCCCGCGGATCTTGAATAGTTATTGGTCCCTCTGACCCAGAGATTGGACAGTTTTTATTTATAAATTCAGTGATTTTCAGACTTAAATTCAGTTAAATCTTCAACATGTACATTCAGTGAAATTGTGAGACAATATAGTGAATAAGTGTAGCCAGATAAATTACCTGAAAAGACAGTGAATAGTGAATAAATCTTAGCTATAGTGACTGAATCTAGTTAACGTGATTAGATTAGTGGACCAGAGCACAACCTGCGAGGACATAAGTAATTAAGGTTTGTGCATAAGTGTTAGATTAAGACATTCACGGTGAAACTAAATTCAGTGCTATTTACTGTCACTATTTGCTACATAAACTTTAATTTCGTGTAAATTCCGTTATATCCGAACAAAATGAAAACGCGAAGCCAATAGGAGGCAGACGCTCCCGTCGCTGGACAGATCGAGTCCACGGGAGTTGAAGGCGAACGTAACCCTCACGCGGGGACCTCCGTGTCCGCGAATGCGCGTTCTGAAGCCACCGTGATGCTCGCTCCGACAGCTGAGCTCGATAATAGAATAGGCCGTGCTGCATCGCCTTCTCGATCGGCGAGTAGTGTTGCTACGCGAATTATACAAGCACAGTTTGAAGCGGAAGAGAGACTCGCGATGATTAAAAAGACAGAACTAGATCTCAAAAAGAGAGAATTAGATCTTGAATCAGATAGAATTCGCCGAAAACTAGTATTTGATATCGAAATTATTCAGGAAACGGATGAAACTACGGAACGACCGACGACGGATAGAAACGACTGTGTCGGACATTGGATAAATAATAGTGCAACGATATGTGACAATCGCATCCCAGAACGGGGGGAGCGCGTTGCAGAAACAATTAAGAATTATGGAAGACCGCGATCGCCTACGCCGCCACGACCTGCGAATACGATAGGCGTGGAAGAACTTGTAAATGCACTAGGACAGCTGACCAAGTCTAGACCTCCACGACAAGTATACGATTTGCCATTATTTTCGGGAAATGCGCATGAGTGGTTCGCCTTTAAAGCCGCAATAAACGAAACATCGAAACATCGGTTTTCCGCTACGGAAAATATGGCGCGACTACGAAATTGTCTACGCGGTGAAGCTAGAGAAGCCGTCTCTGCTTTATTATTTACTGTGGAGTCTTCTGACATTATATTGCAAACTTTAGCGCAAACCTTCGAAAGAGCTGAAGTCTTGATCGACAAGACTATTGACGACTTGAGGCGACTACCGAAGCCAGGGAACACAGCGAGCGATCTAAACACATTCGCAGTCAGAGTACAGAACACGGTGAGTGTATTAAAGTCCATTGACAGGAAAGGCTATCTCTACAATCCAATGCTGTCACGAGATGTTTTAGACAAGCTGAGCCCGCACCTGAGATCGAGGTGGTGCGACTATGTCGAGATTCATCTGGAAGCACAAGAGGAACCTGAAATAATTGTGTTATCTAAATTTTTGATGTGTGAAGCCGATCGAGCCCTGAAGTACGGATATACGAGCGTAGCAATGACAGGCGCCAGCCGAGGCACCAATGTCCGCTACAAAGTCGAGCTCTACGAACAGACAAAGGTCGGTATTTGCCACAATAGAAAATGAATCGGAGCAGAAAAATAAATGTGTTGCTTGCAAAGCAAACCACTTGCTACCTAAATGTCCTAAGTTCAAAGAGATGAAGAGCGAGGACAAATGGCAACTTGTGAAGAAAGAAAAACTTTGCTTCAAGTGTATAATAAGTCGTAATCTACGTATTGACTGTCGCGTCAAGACATGTGGCCATGATGGATGTCAACACCCACATCACAATTTACTTCATACAGAGAGAGCGTCAACGTCCTCTACGAACGGTGAGGAGCGTAGAGCCTCTACAGAAAGTGCGGAGATTGTGACGTCAACGACTTCTAAGACAACAAAAGAGGTAATGTTAAAGATTTGCCCAGTTACAGTGTCCGGTCCAAAGGGGCATATGCGGATATACGCCTTATTCGATGAAGGATCGGCCGTGTCACTACTGGACGAGGACGTAGCACGACAGATCGGTGCTGAAGGTCCTCAAAGGCTCCTGAACATTCGTGGCGTAAACATGCACCAGCAGGACATAACGAGCAAGCTTGTCCGATTCGAGATAAAAGGTACGAATGACCGAAAGGCAATGATTAAGGCAAGAACTATTACGAGTATGCAGCTGACACCACAGACCGTACCGGAGCAGTTGCTACGTCTAGATCACCTAAAGGACTTGGACCAGGACTTGTGTTATGAGCAAGGCAGACCGCGCCTCCTGATTGGAACTGATAATTGGGAGCTCATAGTCACAAGAAAGTCACGAACCGGCAAGAGGAACGAGCCCGCTGTTTCGCTTACTTATCTAGGTTGGGTAATTCATGGGACCACACCGAGAACCTCGCTGAAGGAAGACCGACACTCAGTGCTACATATTGTAAACGCGCACGCACGGGAAAATGAACGCCTTGACGAGCTCATAGAGGCCCACTTTAAGATAGATGCACTTGGAGTGGCACTCAAACCTAAGGTAAGACAGACAGACGAACGAGCCATCGCCATCTTTAACGAAACAGCGAGGAGACGTTATGAGGTCGGACTTCCCTGCAAGGAGGATGACCCCAAGATGCCGACTAGCTACGAGACAGCGTGGAAACGACTACAGAATCTAGAGCGTAAACTAGACAAGTCGAATGAGCTAAGTATTTAATACGGAAAGCAAATTCAAAATCTCTTTGACAAGGGATATGACGAGCAGTGCGATGGGACGGATAGCTCGAAAAGGTGGTATTTACCGCATTTTCCTGTAATAAACGTGAACTAGCCAGGGCGCTCCAGACTTGTATTTGATGCAGCGGCTAGATCCAAGAATACATGTTTAAATGATTACCTACTTGAAGGTCCCGATATGCTACAGCCACTGCAGACAATTTTTTTTTAGTAATAATTTATATAACCCGCGACTCCCCTCCCTCCATATAGCTAAGAACCATCTCGATCACATCAGTTTTCAAACATAAAAAACCTCATTACCCTTTACGCCATTTACCTGGAAAATTAAATGAGGATAATAAAAAAATACGTAGGGGTGGTTAAAAGTTCATTGTTGATGCACATGATCATGTCTCGTCCAATATTGTCACAGCCTACAGTCTTCGACTTCAGGGATTGCAAGTTTTTTTTAACATAGTCTTTGCTGACTAATTTAAAAACAAAAGGATCAACGCCCAACGGAGAAGGAAGAAGTTCAATTTCAATAAGGGAAAATGAGCTCAACTGGCGCAAGAAGTAAAATGTGTATTCAGAGTATTAAGGTTCATAGAAATTTAAGTGTCCTTATGGACATAAAAAAGTGTAGTATTAGTGTCTTTAGGTTTCCCTAAACCTAAAGATCTATGAAACTTCCAAATATTAGCTGAAGTAGAGAGCTCTATTTGATCAGAGATATATCGCCGCTTTGCATTGCGCACAAGCAGGTTACAAAGGTTCCTTGCCCTCTTATATAGAGTCCAATTTTCATCATTTCGATCACCTTTGTATTTTCGGAAAGCACGGTTACGTTTAGCCATAGCCCTACGAATAGTATCATTAAACCAGGCAGAGGGAGGTCGTTTAATTTTGATAGAGGGATTGGAGCATGTCGAACAAACAATTCAATAATTTTAGTATTTAGAAATATTATTTATAAATAATTTTATCATTTAAAAATATTATTTATAAATAATTTTATCATTTAGAAATATTATAATTGAGATTGAACTTTCTCAGTCACTTGATGATTTTTCATCAATTGACTGAGAAAGTTCAATCTCAATTATAAATTAATTTAACCAGTTAATTTTGGAAGCATCACTAGTAAGTTCACTGATGTTCAAACGTGAAAATTGACGCTGCTTCAAAATAACTGGTTTCGGTTTTGGGGGTTTAAATTTAATAGAAGAAAAACTGAGGTCATGACGAGAAAATCCCGGTGCCGAAAATTGTCCATGACTTTTTACTAGATTTACATCCGACGTAATGATGAGATCAAGAAGAGTACTTGTTGTTTGAGAATGGTCTATTGGTTGTAAATCTAACAAATTTAGATTAATACTCAGAATTGACGAATTATTCGTTGAAGGTCATACAGGTGTACGCCCCCCACTGGAATCGCCCGGGCGATGAAGTGGAGGCTATGTACCACGACATTTTTGATGTCATAAATGCCTCGAAAACACACTTCACAGTGGTGATGGGAGACTTCAACGCACGGCTAGGCATGAGGAATGGCGATGAACTGAGAGTTTGAACAGTTTGGATTTGGACAGCAGAACCAAAGGGGTCAGCGACTGAGAAAGGCTGACTTCATAGGGAAGGAGGGACTCTTTATGATGAACTCCTTTTTCAAGAAGCGCCCGTCCAGGAAATGGACGTAGCTGCAACCCAGTGGTCATAAGCGCGAGATAGATTTCATTTTGACAACCAATAGGCATATATTCAATGATGTCTCTGTGATCAACAGGGTTAAGACCGGCAGTGATCACCACATGGTAAGAATCTCATTGAATATCAACGTAAAACTGGAAAGGTCTCGTTTGATGAGATCTACTCTTCGCCCAAGTTCTGCCCAAATCCAAAACCCCGAGAGCTTTCAGTTCCAAACTCCAAAATCGCTTCCAAATCCTTACCATATGCGATACAGTGGACAAATTAAACAACTGGCTGGTGGAAATTGTTCACGCGGTCCGGTCGGAGTTCTTTAAGAACCACCGTAAAAATAGAACACAGAAACTCTCTGAGCATACACTCAAACATATGGCAGAACGAGGCGAGATGATGCTGCAGTTTACAGTGGATATGTCGAGTTATAGCTTGCTTAATAAACAGATCTCCAAGTCGATGCGACACGATTTGCGTTTTTATAATACTAATTGTAATATGAACGCAATAGAGCGGAACAAGGGCTCCAAGGTGTTCGCAAGAGATCTATCTATTGGGCGTTGACGAAGCTGAAGACCGACAGTGGCAGCATCGTTTCGTCAAAGCCAGAGATTTTGAGTGAGCTCGAGAAGTTCTATGGGCAACTATACACCTCATCGCATGGTCCTCCTAGTACGACTAGCGATGCAAGAGCCCGTTTGACCCGAAATTATACCGAAGATATCCCAGACAGCAGCCTATACGAGATCAGAATGGCTCTCAAATAGCTTAAGAGCAACCGGGCACCAGGGGAAGACGGAATAACGACAGAGCTACTGAAAGCGGGTGGGACACCGGTACTTTAAGTCCTTCAGAGGCTGTTTAACTCGGTCATCCTCGAGGGTACTACGCCAGAGGCATGGCACAGGAGCGTAGTGGTGTTATTCTTCAAGAAAGGTGATAAAATCCTCTTGAAGAATTATAGGCCCATTTCGCTGCTGAGCCATGTCTATAAGCTGTTTTCAAGAGTACCGAAAACCGTCTTGCTCATAGGTTCGACGACTTTCAGCCTCCCGAACAAGATGGATTCCGCAAGGGCTTTAGCAACGTAGACCAAATCCATATGCTTTGGCAGATTATACAGAAGACCAAAGAGTATATTTGGCCACTAGACTACGAGAAAGCCTTTGATTAAGTCGAGACCTGCGCAGTGCTACAGTCATTAAAGCGATGCCAGATTGACTACCGGTACATCAAAGTGTTGAAGTGTTTGTATAGCAAGGCCACCATGACTGTCCGTCTCCAACATCAGAGCATGAATTCTATCTAATTGAAAAAAGGTTTGAGACAGAGAGATGTTATTTCTCCGAAACTGTTCACCTCTGCACTGGCAGATATATTCAAGCTTCTGAACTGGAACGGATATGGTATTAACATCAATGGCGAATGCATCACTCACCTTCGATTTGCTGATGATATAGTCATCATGGCAGAAACCCTGGAAGCCTAAGCACAATGCTCACTGACCTCAGTATTGTTTACCAACAGGCGAGTCTTAAAATGAACATGGGTAAGACGAACATCATGTCAAATTCCCAGTTCGCACCCATGACGGTCTATGTTGGGAACGATATTATCGAAGCTGTCGATCACTATGTCTACTTGAGTCAGACGATCCAACTGGGTAGATCCAACTTCGACAAAGAGGTCAACCGACGAATACAACTCGGATGGGCAGCGTTCGGGAAATTACGCCATATCTTCTCGACACAGATACCGTAGTGCCTCAAGACGAAAGTTTATAATCAGTGCGTGTTGCTAGTGATCACATACGGCACTGAGACATATTGGTCTCATACACAAGCTCAAAGTCGCCCAGCGCGCAATGGAGAGAGGTATGCTCGGAGTTTTACTACGTGATAAGATCCGTTACGAGGAAATCGAAAATACGAGGACAGTCTCCTATTAAGAACATTTTCCTATAGCTGCAAAGGTAAAGGTAACTGCCCTACTGCCCCATCTCAAAATGTTGGTCTAAATATGTCCAAAATTCAGGACAATCTATTAAGAAGAACATTTTCCTGAAGCTGTAACGGTTAAAGTAACTGCCCTACTGCCCCATCTCAAAATGTAGATCTAAATATATCCAAAATTTCAGGACAATCTATTAAGAACATTTTCCTGAAGTTGCAACGGTTAAGGTAACTGCCCTACTGCCCCATCGTAAAAATGCATCATGTATACATATAAAACCGTCCGTGTCTCTGATTGTTGCCTGCTGAACGTAGTCAGATTATTACCTAATTCAGAGGCGATAGAAACGTGATATTTTAAGAGTAGCTTCCTTTAGTAGTGTAGGGGAGCGATTAGGAATTTACAAAAATCCCACTCTAAAGGGGGTGAACGGAGTGGCAAAATTGCACGTGGGAAAGCCGCACATCTAGTTTATAATAAAAACTGTCTTAGAATATAGTTTTACATATGGATAAATTATCATCTGATCGGAACAGAGCTGGTGGTTCATCCCTTGCCGTTCGGATGTTGAATTTTGGTACAGCATAAACTACGCTCAAGTTGCTCTTTAAAATATGTTGTAATCTAGGTACGTACTGAGCAGATCCGACTGTGGAAGCCACTTGGATATCCTGATGTTCGCTGACTTGCCAGGCAGCTCGTCTTTGTCCCATTTCCACAGTACATCGTAAGGTAGTTTGGAGAACACCTTCATCAATATCTGGATCCTCTCCCGCGGCAAGCTTGAGGGGTTCACGTTGGTCCCAAAGCTAATATATATAACGCCGTTCTTTGAGAAGTCCAGGTATGATTTGAGTTCCTGCAAGAAGATTTCGAATATATAAATCAGCTTTAGAGTTTCAGCATTCGTTGGCCGTTATAATGCTAATCATGGTGGTGTTATAATGAAGAATTTGAGTGGCAAGAATTTTGTTACCAGAATCTTAGATATAGCTGCTCTGCCCTACGGCTCCGCCCATAGTTTTCCCGCTATCACACGGAAACTGCATTTTTCCATGGGATAATAAATCCCATTACTAGCTGGTAATATAGCTATAGGTGAAAGAATTTTTAAATTGGTTAGTAATATTTTGGGTTAATCCGTTACAAACAAACATACAAATATACAAAAAAAAAACTTTCTCAATATAATTTTAGTTTATATAAGTTAGTAGATAATTAATTCACATAATTGATAACTGCCGGAAGTTGTTCCCTAATTAAAATAAAAAAAAACGTTCCTCATTCGAAAAGTTATTATATCTTCTTCTTTATTATAATAAAACTGTAACTGGGCCAGATCTGTACATTAAATATATTTTGAAAATTATAATTGAGAGTAGCTTAACTATCGATATAGAGGCCAATACAGTTTTTTGTCTATCTGTCTGAACCTTTGAACACGCATCACTAACTACCAGACGGATTTTAATGAATTTTAGCACTATTATAATTATATTATTGATTAACATTTAGGATACTTTTTATCTCGGAAAACTAAAGAGTTTCCGCAGGATAGTGGTAGAAAAATATGTAAAAAAAAACGCATCACACTGAAACTACTTGACGGATTTTGATGCAATTTAGCACCTTCATAGTTCATATTATGGGTAATAATATGAACTATGAATTCGGTAATATTTCGGTAAAATTTTGGTTATTTTTATCCTGAAAAAATAAAGGGTTCCTACGGGTTAGGGGTTGAAAGTAATGTAAAAATATTATTTCACCAATCGATAGTGTTGGCGAAACGGAAAAAAATCTTGAAAAGAAATAACATATGGCAAAACAAAGATACAAGTAAGATGCTTTTTATTCCGAAAAAATAAAGGGTTCCTGCGGGATAGGGTTAAAAGTTAAGTAACAGTATTATTACACCAATCGTTTGTGTTGGCGACATAGATCAAAGAATAACAATATAAACAAAGATATATCTAGGTAATTTTAAGGGTTCCGTACCTAATGAGTCCAAACAGAGCCCTTTTATTAAGCCTACAATGGGCGGAGTCATTTGATTCGATAAAAGCGCGAGGGGAAAATGTCAGGTCATCTATATAATAGTCCCTAAGCTATTCAAGCGACGATCAGTTAGTTTAATGTACAGTGGTATATCTAGGAAAATCACAAGAAAAAACACCACGCGTGCGAAGCCACAGGCAAAAGCTAGTACATAATATTGTCGCAACGTACGCTGTCACTTTTCATGCTCAAATCTTTAATGAGATCTATCTCACCATTGGAAGTTCCTTCGAAGGTTTCTGGTGCATTCCTCCCATATAGACGAGACTCGGCGGCACTGGACGATTCAGCTCCCAAATAGGATGAACGTTCAAGAACATCATATGCACATTATTTTCAAGTTCTGTCAGCGTCGGTGTATCAGGACCAAACAGCCTTTTGGCTATCTTATTGTCACCGTCCTCAAGAGACTGGAATAAATCCTCAAACAGATAATGATTGTACAGTTCTGTTAATTTCTCCCATATAGACAAGTTATAAATCCTCTGCCGTAATAACGTTGGATAAAGCAAAGCAGGACGCGATGGAGCACCCATTATATCGTAATTGTTACCCATCCCAGCGAAGGAGCTTACCAAAATTACAGGCACTTTGAAAACATGGGACACTGAAATAGCTTGTCTCACGCAGGCTTCTATCAGGAGCAAGTCGAAGTGGTTGGTTCTATTGCTGAGGACTTGCTGCACCTCGTCTTTTCGCATCTGCATTTCGAATAGTTTCGCCATCAAGCGCATAATAGTCTTCATTTGTATGATTATGTCGTCACTCTTCCCCGATGTGGTATCACCGGATAATACCTCTTCTCTCCATATCTTGTACGAAATATCGTGTATATCTATTTCTTTGAGGTTTTTAGGTGTTTCTCCTTTGGGGAACGCTGGGTCTGGCGTGATGACCACAACTTCGTGACCACGCTTCGCTAACTCCTGAGTCAGGGGCCGGAAGACCACTTGGTGACTTATAGACGGAGTTGGAAACACTGCTAGAATCCTTGCTCCTTCACAAGCGGTGCCTAATATCACTAACACTAAAATATTAACTAGACACATATTTGAAACGGGTGTACACTGCACAGGCTGGTCAAGTTTTAAAAATACTGGTTAGTAAAATGAAGATTCTTTCTTTTATATGAAGATATCCTTCACTGTTATTCAAATTTGTCCAAGTCAAATATGTCCAATATAGGTAAAAGAAGTTGAATAGTACTTAATTGTCTTAGTTTAGTCACACTTATGGCTTGTGATTGTTGAATGTTCGAGTCATTGGGTCATTACTACTACAGTACAGTTCTTTACCTTGTAGTAAATTGAGGTTCAGTAAATGTTTTTTTTACACTAAATATTTTAGTTCCAGTAGAACATTGCTGCGCTTGCTCAAACTCTCCTACTTCCCATTCTTGATTATGCCGATGCCAGCTACTTAGATCTTACAGAGGAGCAGCTGAACAAGCTTGAGCGTCTTCAAAACTTCTCTGTAAGGTTTATTTTCAGCCTCCGGAATACGACCATGTCTCGGAATTTCGTACAAGGCTCAAGTGGCTCCCTATTTGCCTTCGCCGGAATACTCAAATTCTCTTTCTTCTCTACAACATACTCTTTAACCCCTCTACTCCCCTCTATCTCAAGGAACGATTCTAATTTCTAATTTTTCATTCCTCTCATTTCCTTCCTCTGTAAGATCATCAGAGAACTTAGTCCTCCTTAGCCCAGTACAGATACAATAATCTATAAACAAAACAAGGATCAAACGAAAGTATTAGGGTCTGGAATACTATGCTACAACTTATTCAAAAGTCTGGATGGAACTACAAATGTTCTAAGCAAGCATGACGAATGGGTACTTACCGACTAGCAACCGCGCATAGCGCGTTACTGTCCCAATAAGACGGGTTCAAAAAAGCTGGTGGAAAAATTTGGATGACGACGCATAGGTCTCGGTGGCCGAATTGGTAAAGGCATGTGCTGCGCTGAGGCACAGTGTGCGAGTTCGTATCTCGTCCGTGACCCAAATTTTTCCATTAGAAAATTATTATATATCACAGATATTGCTTAAATAGTAGAAAATATGAATAAAAATGCCTATATGTACGATAAGAATGTAATTTTTATTAGGGTTGAGTGGGCCAAAGGGTGTGTCAATGGTCAACTATTATTAAGCCTACGCTGTCTGTCTGTTTGTCCATCCTACCTTTTAACGACTGTCATACTGTATCTTTTGAGAGCGATGGTAGCCGAGTGGTATCATGTTGCGCGTTACAATCTGACGGTACCCGATTCAATCATCGGCCCTGCACCAATGATTTATTTAGTACATATATAAGTTATGCGCAGTTACGGTGCCATCGTTCAAAAACGGTGAAGGAAAACATCGTGAGGAAACCGGTATGTCCAAGAACCTCAAAGTTCAGATATATGACATTCACCAACATGCACTGGGCCAGCATGGTGGATGCATGGTGGCACATCTTCTCTCTCTGAAAGAAGGCCCATATCCCAGCAGTGGGAACATTGATAGGTTGATAATGATGATATTTTGAACTGTAATAGACAGCCTGTTGAAATGTTCACAGAACATGACTGTAATGTTACGGCGGATTAATTAAGAAAAAAAAAAACATAAAAATAGGGTATTCCAATACAACAAACGTTATTTTTTTACGTATTTTGTCTTTGTTCTAAGCGGTGATACATACAAGCGTCAAAGTCAAACTTGGCATGATTACACACTCTAAAGTAAAACAATATATTAGATATATAAAAGAAGTTGTGTGGTAAGTAACCCTCAGTGTGCGGCCCCACTCACACTTGACCAGTTTATTTCTATTTACAACACAATTCACGCGTCAGTTTCACTGTCCTTAGCAAATTCTTTGTACTTATAATGATGATGAGTTAAGAGATAATTTAAACATATTTTTTTCGGCTCGAAATTCACACCCATTTTGCTCATATATTTCCTTTTTGCCTTTTTAGCATGCAAAATGACAGAAACATCATGTTTATTTTTGAATCAATTTCTGGATTTTTCGCATTTTGGTCTAAATTGTTAAATTGACTGACATTATTTCACATTCTACATTACTGTGTGAAGACAAACATCAAGAGTTTTGCAGTCTGTTGTATCATGGATCTTTTCCCAAAATCATCTGTCAAAAATTTGTTAACTTCGGGTGATAGTCTCAATTTTTTTGGAGATCATTTTCAGTTTTCGCCTTTGGTGGTCATTTTTGGGTTAGTGGCATCATTGGTCATTTCTAATTATGGTGAAAGGGATGGCTCGATACTACAATACTTTATTTGTACAAAGGATTGCCCCGGCTGTGTTATAAAAGTTATATATGCGTTTCGTTTTATTCACCACACTAGTGAAAATAACGTGTCATTTTACCTGCATCCAATTGCCGTATTTTGTGATACGGTAATGAAGGGTCTGCCGTATGCCGTAATTTGTTAAAAATTTACCTGGATTGCCGTATCAATAACAACACTGCACACGACAATTATCACCACAGACTACGTTCAAACAGAATATGGCATGTCTGTCTTGACATTCACAACAAATATGACATTCATGACAAATATCTGTTCCGTTGTACGCAAAAGCAACATGATTGACGTAATATTGATATAGCTTGACGAAAGTTACGTTAAATGGAACGCATGAGTCTGTTTTACCGATGCGCTAACTACGTTTAGTTATAGCCGTCCGGCGCAACCACAAATAAATTCTCAAATTTGGCTCATATTTAGCCGCTCGATTGATTCTATGCCCTACAGTCACTTTTTTGTTTTCATTGATCATCGGAACTAACACTACAGTCACTTTTTTTGTTTTCATCGATCATCGGGCCACTCGATAGTGACGTATATTTTGCCACTCGATTTTGAATATTATTGACCTCAATAATCATTCAAATCTAAGCGTGTTTATATAATTATTTTGCTTCGAAACCCACAACATAAACACTTGAAATATGTGCCGTACCTATTTAGCTCCCTAAATCACCAGTTTGTTTATCTAAGCGCTCAATGAAGTGGTCATAAAAACTGTTTGTTTACGAAAAGTCGGCGCGGCCAGATGTGTCGCGTAGACCTTCTTTTTTTTGTGGGTTGACAATCAGATACCTGTGATCTCGGCACGTACCCAATAAATCACCAGTTTGTGGCCAGATGTGTCGCGTTGACCTTATTTTTTTGTGGGTTGACAATCAAGTACCTGTAGTGTCAACGCATAAACAATCAATTACCATTTTGCGGTTAGATGTGTCGCGTCGGCCATTTTTTTTTTGGGTTATCAGTTTGGTCCTGCGGTCTTCAGTGCGTGGACAACCGAGCGGGTATGGAATTTGGCAGAACAGTGAAGTTCATTTGTTTTTCAGATCCCAATGAACGAACCAAAAAGAACGAAATATAGAGTCCAATCATGACAATATTACTATACTCTTTGGTCCAATCTCTTTGTGGTACTGGAATCCCACTAGCACAACATGCTTTCTCTTTCTCGCATGTAGATTCTGAAGATATATTCTTTATTTGAAATTTGTCAAGAAAAGTCTAAAATTTAGGTTAGTGTACTGCGAATTTTAAATTTTATTCATATTATTGTTAATAACGTGCTGTTTTGTGTTTTCTTTGAAGAATCATATAATTATAGTGTTAAACCGGTTTAAATGATAATTTTAAAATGCCACCAACTTTAAAAAGCTACAAAAGATGTGTTTTATGTGGAGTTCCCGCCAGTTACGAAAACCAGAACAAAAAGGAAATTTATGTATTTTGTATTTTCATATTATTGTTTTAACACTAGGGATACGCAAGGTCAAAGAACTATTAACTATCGATAAAGCTATCGTATCGGCTGTGTCAGGCTGCCTATAACGTATTTCCTTATCATTAATCAACATGTTTATTTCCAGATGCAGAAAATGAGGATCTACATACATTCCTATAGAGACCAGTCGTAACATACATTAATGAAAGTGCGCGTTTGAGTGCGTGAGATAAAGGTAGAGTAGGTACATCGCATGGTCTCAATTCAGAGTGAAGCACTAGTAGGTAAGCTTACATATATTTGCAAAATCCATTTTCGTATTTACATTTTAAAAAGTATTATAAATAAATTGTTCCGTAGTTCAAAAGTGTTTTATTTCATAGTATTTTATTTCATGGCTCCACATTTACCTGTTGCAATGGGTATCCAATAAGCCCAACGCTGTTGCATTGTGAGAAAACAACGTCCGAACGTGTGGAACCGTCTTTCATTAATATGTAACCTCGACGAGGGCATGCATGTTTTATCGATATCGATAAAACCAAGAATACTTGCAAGCAAGCACTACTATATCCGTTATGTTGTTAGGTTGGTAGCATTATCGAGATAGGCTAACGTCTGACCTTTAATGTTAGTAATGTTGGATGCTTTGATGCCAATAAATTTCTGCTAAAATGCTTTCATTGGCTAGTAGGGAGGTCCCGCCTCTTAAAACGTAGTATACGTAGTGATTATATTCTCTTTGGTTATAGCATCGAAAACCGCCTAGAGCAAGACAACCGTAATCACGTCTAAAGTAAATGTACTTAGGCAGCTGAACGTGTTTGGCTAATAAAAAATACTAATGATTTAAATATAATGGTATGCAAGTGGCCCTAAGAGTAAGCGTAATTCAGCCTCCTTGCATTAAACAGAATAATACTATAGAAAAAATGGTACGTCAATAGAAAACCTATAAACAAAACATTATAGCAAAGAGAATACAATGCATTATAGTTTATGAAGGAAGTAAGTCAGGAATTGCTGTTATGGTTTATTATTTAGTGTAAGGATTTGTTGCAAAATATTTGTGCTAATATTGGACGACTGTTTCCCTGTGTGAACAGAGAAGAGAGTGAAACAGCAACAACATATAACATATTATTTGGTAATCTCGCTAGGCAGTAACAGCTTGATAATAATTATTATTCAAAGGCCTAGTCTGTTAAACTACAATATCTTTAAACATTATATTTATCACGCATAGGTAACTACTTAAATTGCCTACCTAAATAAGTAGATAAAATGATTAAAAGCTCTAAGACTTGTTTCAAAAGTTGTTAACAGTAATATAACCTACAAAACTTTAAAGCCTAATAACAATTATTCCTGGCCTCCACAATAAAAAAAACTTAAATGATGCTGAATTACTAGCGATATTTTTGGCCTAAAGACGCCGTTAATTTAACTGACATAAAAATATGTATGGGAGTTCGCCATTGTTCTTTTCGGTAAAACTATCTGCGTATTTGTCTAATACACGCTGGTTAAGTCTGTATCATTTTATTTTAGTATCAACTTTTCGTAGAGTCATGCATGCTTCGTTCACAAAATAAAAATCGTTCACTATACACTATACATATATATATTTGTATAGTGTTATTGATGCCCTCTGATTGACTTTTATAACTGACCGCCGATTCGTAATACACCTTCGAGAAGAATCGGCAAGAAACTCAAAGACGAATAATATCTGACTATGTGTTATGGGACCTTCGACCTCGCCGGCGAGGTTGGTGTCTGTGTCTAAGTGTGTTGATACCCCCTGGCGGGTTGCCAGGGGTGGTCGGATTGGGCGAGGCCATCGCTGCCAGTACTTTGACTGCGATGGCGTCGTCCGGATCGTCCAGGATATCGCGGGGACGTCTACGGAGGGCAAAGCTCTGCAGCGTCGTGCGCCCGTATTTATACCTGATTGAGGCTCGCACAAGCAACGGGTGATAGATCGCTACAAAATTGGTTGTGAGTGCCTTAGGACAATTGATTGAGTTTAACAAATGAATATCTGATGGTTTAAACATTAATTTAAACAGTTACACAAGTAATTTCTTCTATAAGGTTAATCAATTAATGCTAGCTAAGAATCGAAATGAAGTTTTTATCAAGAAGTGACTATTTTCTGACTGTAGCGGTAGTCTGGTAGTGCTGTTGCCGATACGCCGATAGATATATATATATATATATATATATATATATATACTTAACATTAAAAAAACGTGTCTGTGTGTTTGTTTATTTGTTTGTCCACGCATCACGTAAAAACTACTGGACCGATGGCGATACTGTTGGATAGCTTACGGTTTGACTTAAAAACTGGTGTACTTGGTATCTCAATCTGATGAGTAGAAGCCCTGCAATCGATAAAAACTTTTTAACGGC
Organism: Alsophila aescularia; assembly: GCA_946251855.1. Taxonomy (NCBI): domain Eukaryota; kingdom Metazoa; phylum Arthropoda; class Insecta; order Lepidoptera; family Geometridae; genus Alsophila; species Alsophila aescularia. The sequence goes on from OX276385.1 coordinate 14,380,158, forward strand.
TGAAGGTATTTAGATCAAAATTATGATATAATGGTATTTTTAGGTCTAGGTATTTTTATTTATATATATATATTTACTAGCTGTACCCGCAGCTTCGCACGCGTGGTCGTTTTTCTAGATTAAAAGTACTATATGTACTATTCCAAGACCATCGGTCCAGTAGTTTTTACGTGATGCGTGGACAAACAAATAAACAAACATACAGACAGACACGTTTTTTTAATGTTAAGTATATTCTTGTTCAGTAGTTTATTTTAATACCCTTGACATTTTTTTCAATTATCTTCTTTGTACAGACTTTTTTGTACTTTTTGCTTTATTATAAGTATACCTATATTAGGTACTAGGTTATACTCTTTAGTCCAATCTATTTGTGGTACTGGCATCCTCCTTGCACAGCACGCTCTCTTTTTCTCGCATTTTTACGTAAAGATACTTCAAGCGCGGAACTCGCTCGTAGCCTTCTTTTCAAAACCACGCTAAGACCCTGCCTCCCGGCCCCCGCACCGCGATCGTCAATTCGCCTGTTTACTCCTCGATACACTACTGTCCGTAGGACTATATATTATAAGGACTATATTATATTGAAAGGACCGTTGCCCGGCTAAGGAAACGGACCTCCTTCTCAGGTAAAGGCGAGGAATTAAAACAAGATGGTAAATTCAATAACAAAGGGCTTTATTACAAAAAAAAAAAGAAAAAGCACACATGAGTTATCGAATAATGGTACTCTCCCCTTTACTGAGGAATTTAAAAAGAAATATTTTACACTTAATTTAGTTTGTTCTGCATCAAAATAATTATAAACAGCAAGACCTTACAATAGGAAATATTACTAACTTAATACTCAAAACTCAAAATTCTCAAATGTGATTACAATTTCCTCAAACATATAAATTCTAGTACTTAACTTCGGCCTGTATGATATGAATTTACTATAGTACTGGAGAATCCTAGGCCAATAAAACTTAGAGAGTCTGTGCTCAGCAGATTAACATGTATTGGTCACAACGCAACGGAATATTCTTGTCTTTGCCATAGAATGTTTTAAATTAAAAGAGAATTAGTGCAAACAAAGTGTGTGTGTGTATGATTGTGTTTCCCAGAGGGAAATCAAATTCTAAAAACAGAAAGTAAAACAAAAACTAAGACAGAAAGTATATAGAAAGTAAACAGAAAGTATCTAGATAATAACAGAAAGTATCTAGGTAATAAACAGACAGTATCTAGATAATATCAGAAAGTATCTTTCAACAATATATTAACCCACAAGTAGGCGAAGGCTTCCCTCAACACTGTAGCTCGCTGACTCAAAATGATTTGGAGTGGACCAACCTGGAAGCTTCCTGGGACGCCGTATCGTCGTCTCGCGTACCGCCGCGGAACGCCTCCTTACTCCACTCGATCAGCTCCTACTGCTTGACCACGAACGGTGGTGATATCTTCTACTGGACAGGTGGTGCGTTGGAGTCCTTCTGGAGTCCCTCGTAGACCGGCTTCTTCCACGAACGGTAGTGAGCCCCGGGTGATCGCGCACAGCAGCTCGCAGTGGTGACGACAATAGCCGACCGTAGATGTACGATATAACCTGGCTTTTGCACTCGTATACTTATTTCGCCTGTAACAGGGCAGCTTCGTTCTGGACAGCGTGCCTCGGTCGTTTTGTTCACACAAGAGAAACTGCGTATTTTTCTGCCGCCTCCGTCGATCTTAATTACGTGCCAACTATGTAAACTAAACTGAGTTTACGTCCGAATTCAAAATCCAATCCACAGGCTTCTCTCTTGTATATATACTATCTTTGTTTTGCATCTTCGAGTAGCATTCTACTGAGATCTTGAACTTCCGGTTATCTCGAAAAATCCAGAACTAACTCTGTCATGTGCTTCGTAAAGTAGACCTTGTCGGCCTAGTAATACTGGTCACTGTCCTCCAGCCAGATTTGGTACATACCAGCCAGCAACCGGTGTTTACTTGAACAAGTCCATAGAAAAAAAACCAACTCTCTGGAACTTTGATGTGATTTTTGCATTATGTCAAAACCTTCCATGGTGTGACCATCGCAAGCGATTTCTAGATTTAAATTATTTTCGACATATCAAACGCTGCATTCTGTAATTATTATTTGTTAGCCAACTTAAAGATGCGACCTATTCTGGATGTTTAAACAAGCCGTTCCTCTTCCAAAGTTATTCAGAGCCCGAAATATTCCTGGAACGTCAATTATTAATAGCAACACTAAGAAGCTCGCTACTTGCCGATAGAGATCTCCACTTAGTTTCCACCTTTCTTCTAGTTCACGCCACTTGTAGCTAGCTGTTGCTGCGTGGATTAACCATTTTTTCTATTTTGAGACAGTAGATGAAAACTTTTCCCTTTCACTCGCAGAGGCAAATTCAACCATTATTTCTTGATTCTTAGATAGGCGAAATTATCAATCTGTCTTCAACAAGAAAAGCTTTCATTATTCCTTTAACGAAGAAAGTGGCGCACGCGTGGTGGAGTTCGGCGTTTTTTACAAACTCGGCGTCTGGTTTTCAGATACGGAGAAAACACAACTTGATCTAATAGAAAAGACGCTGCTCCTCGCCAGATGGCGTTGTACTATATATTTTATTATCGAGATCTATAACAAAATCTAATTTGGAGTCATGATTTAACATGTTACAATACACCCTCTCCTGCCAAAGTTTCACATGCCAATGTGAAACACTCGCTGCCCACAGCGATAACAGTCACTGGAACTATTTCAATAAGAGATTTAAAAGCAAACAGAACCAGACTAAAAAAAATCTCATTGACAATGTGGAAACCAAAAAAACTTCCTGGACCTTTTTGGGTATATTGTAAATCCCCAAACAAAATATATTGAATCAAACAAACTCTGAAACGCAAACTTTAACGAAGAATGAAAACAAAAAAATATGACCAAATTCCCCAACAGAATATCGCAGTTCTAAGTTCACTGCTGCAGGCGCAAGCCGAAAGTTAACAATAATTTCATTCCTGGAACTAAAATTTTCCCAACAAATTTTTCAAAAACTAAAAAATTAAATAAAAAAAAGAAATTAACCTATGCACTAAGTCCCTCCTTCATTCATGTGATATTTCAACCGGGTACAATATATTTATCTAGATCTCTAATTTAGCATATTTCCTCTTATATGTTTCCTAATCATTTTGTTATATTGCCAATCCATTTGGGTGAATCTATTTGTGGAAACTAAAAATTTATACATTTTCATTGCACTCCTTTTATTTACAAAATCTCTGACAAAAATCAATCACTACAAATCCGGTATAGTCAGTAAGTAAGTCGCTATATATCCTTCTTTCATACCATAAGTCCTGCTACACACCTAATTGTGAGCATTCACTTTCCTTTTAAAAAAACCTATATAGACACAGTACCGAACATTTAGCTGTTGGGACTTATGCTACATTTGGTAAAACATTCATACCCCTATCCCCTTGTAAAGAAAAGTTGAGTGGAAAACCCGCTTTAGAATTTCTGTTACTGGTAATTAGGCTTTTTATTATAGAAGTTACCAGGAAATCCGCCTCTTCGCGCTTTTACTGGTTTTAGGCTTTTCATTTATAGAGGTCACCAGAAAAAACCGCCTCTGTTTGGTTAACTAGTTTCTAGGCTTGAGTTTAAAGAGGTCACCAGTCTAAACCGCCTCTGCGCTCGTTTGATAAAAACTACAAAAAAATATAACATGCTGGACTAGGATCAAATATGTTTCTAAATAAAATAACATAATATGCCTGAACAAAAATATCCAACTACCTAGCCAGTCTCTAAAGTTTACTGTTAAATTTCGATCAAAGTAACATGCCAAACATTGACACAAATAATGTACTTTAAATCGTTTAGTAAATGTCACATGAGTGATTACCCCAATTCTAAACATTTTTACCTTATCGAGATTGCCATTCCTTTTTTTTATTCCAACTGCCAGGACCAATGTTCTACACACAAAAAAATACCTATCTCGTCCGGGCTAATCTTATATCCTAATATATAAATTCTCAGTTGGCAGAGCTAAACCTAAAACAAGAAACCAAAACCTGAGAATCTAAACCAAATTTATCCTGCAAAACTCGCCAGATAATAACAATACAAAAAAAAAAACACCAAAAATATACCTAAAAAATAATAATTGGACTACCCATAAAATCTTTCTTTCTCTATTACTCCAGTAATCACTTCCTAGTAATGAGCCTTCCCCAGGACAGATGTTCACGCAACCTCATGCGGTCCAGGGTTTACCATACTCTCCACAAAAAACCTTCATGAAAATCCATGTATTTGACCCAGGCTTCTTTAGTTCAGGTGTTGTCATCCGCACCCGTGTATCCGGCCATCAGTCTAACCCGGCTAAGGTTATTCTTGCCTGAAATTCGCGCATAAACATATGTGCTACAAAATTTGTCACACCACTAGGGCGTGCAAAAAAAAAAAAAATACCAGATCCGTCGTAACCGGCACCACCCCACCGATTTTCCGAACACGACAGAATCTATAAAAAACGATCATTATGTATCCATAATATACGATCACCAAAACAAAAACACTCTCTGATTAGTCATTCTTCATGTATATACGCAAAATATGTGTATCGTACTGTTATCCGGGATCATGGATTTAATGTTTTAAAAAAGAAAAGTTTGAATCACTAAAAAGAAATTGTATTATTTCAAATAAAATATAAATTAAATTGGGTTTAGAAAAGGACGAGTACTTCGTGAAAAGGTTTTAGATCGACTAGCTGTGATGAATAATGAACTGATGACCTACTATTGCAAATATGCTACTGAAGCACCTTTCATCTGTTATTGCATACAAAAGTAAGGGTATAACAACCCCCACGTTAAAAGGAAACTTACGGAAAAGTAAGTTTTCGTTAAATTTATTTTCGAATGGGTATACGTGATTGAGCCTGGACTGGTTCCATTTCTATTTCATGATCAGGATTTTCACTGTCGTTAATTATTACTTTGTTAGATTTCTTGAATAATTTTCTGAAATACTGGTCCTTTTTACAAACATATATTAATACTAAACTAAGACATAAGATACAGGATGATACACTTAAAATAGGAAAACTGATATGGTTATTCCAGTTATTTGGAGGTTCTACTGAATCTAAATCCTTAAGAATCTGGTCTGAAGTTGACTTTAATGTTTTCAAATTATCTAAGTTAATATTTTGTATTTTGGAAATTGGCAAACTTAGTTTTCTAATATGACTTAAGCTACAGCAGCTATCATTAAGAATATTAAAATTAGAGGATATGGTAGGTACACTTACACTAGTAGAAATCTTCCTTACAAATCTAGAGTTCTTATGGTAAGCTATACATTCTAATGGAATGTTAAGTACACCTGTACCGGATATAACAAGTTCGGTAATATAATTATTTTTACATTCAATAGAGAGTTTAGCTGGTTTTGATTGTACAAATATCCACTTCTCATTATATAATTTATGCCAAATATCCACGTCACCGTGAATGATTTTGTATTGACAACTTTCAGGTAGTGTTGTTACAGCTTTGGTAATAATTTCTATTTCACAAGATGGATTTCCAGTAACGGTATAAACATTAGTCATCTCACAAAGGTAAGTTTTTGTAGTAATAATATACTTGCAAGAATTTAGATTTTGAAGAAAGGTAAATGTCGATTTATCTTTGCTTAGGGCTACATATTCCTCAGAGGGTAGAATCATCACAAATGAATTAGCAGTATCAGAAATGTGTGGAGTTGGCAACGGTATGTTTTTATATAAGTTATATTCTAGAGCACTTACTAAAGGTATCTTAATTACAAAAACTAACTTATTATCAAGATAGTAGCATATCAAGTCAGCAACGTTTAGTAACATATGAATATTATTTAATTCTAGGTTCACAGGGAAATCTCTATACTTAGGGACTATTTTAAGATTACTTAGAATATCTTTATACAATTGATTTGGTGTCAAAACAGACGGATGTAGTATATTGGCTTTAACAAACAGAATGGAATTTAGGATATCTTCGATTTTAAATGAAAGTGTCAATAAATTTGATTGTAAAATGTTTAGAATAGAATTTAAATGTATTTGGAAATCATCAGTTTGCACTACTTTAGATATGTTACTTACAATTGTGGATATTCTGTCAATAGCATAGTTCAATTTAGCTTGGTTAGTGTTGATTTCGTGTAAAGTCTGATTTATATTTGATATAGCCATTTGGGACACAACAATACTTTTCTTTATTGCATTTGTTATGATTTTGTCGTTGTTGTACAGAGTTTGGATTGCCTCATTATAATATTTAGCATCGTCTTCATCCATTGTGCCGAATATGTGTTTAAATACAACTCCTACGCCAGCAAACCATGCTGCTCGTTTGGATATTCTATCAGATGTTATGTGTGATATGGAATCAAAGTTGCGTAAAATGTCTTTGTATAATGAATCTAACGGTTCTAGCATATTTTGACATTTAGTGTAATCTACTTCTCTATTTTCTCGACATTGAAACCGAATAGCGTTAAATACGTCATGAATGTTTTCAATATAGTTTTTGTATGGGGAGACATCCATGGGAATAACGATATGAAATTGGTCATTAATTGTTTTTAAAGTGCCAACGGGGTCGAAGAGTATACCAGGACTCTTAGTGATTGGTTCCACAAACTTGTTGTCATCAGTTGCCAGGGCGGTGCTACAATGAGTGGCGATGATTCTGTAAATTGTAATAACCACGCTAGTTTGACTTGTATAATTATTTTTATAGGAATTAGTAACTAAGTTTTAATTAATAAAATTAGATTGTAAAAAATTATAATAATGATGTATATACTTATTTCTAATTATATCTATTTTAATCATTTTGACTTGCAGGTTTTACCTCATCAAAATGATGGGTGACATGACGTCGATTAATAAGAAGAGTCAAGGTATTGTTACTGTTTACTTTTACAATTTTAAAGGGGCCTTTCCACAGAGGGGAAAGAGCCTTTCGAAGTCTAAGATGTTGTTTTAAGTATGCATAGTCACCAACTTTATATTGTACTGGGCGGCTATGTTTATCATAGTAGGTTTTTGATTTTTCTTTCGAAGCTTGAATATTTTGTAATGCTTTATCCCTAGATATTTTGAGACGGTGGTGAAGCATTTTGATATAATCAGGGTACGTGATATCAGCGCGCAGCTCGAAAACTGAGTCAGGAATTAAAGGTTTGTGTCCGAAAACAAGTTCATATGGGGTAAAACGCGTTGTAGTGTGGACGGTACTGTTATAAGTTAAAATAGCGGTATACACGAACTTATGCCAGTTGGATTGGTTCTCATCTACGTAGGATTTCAAATATTCCTTTAAAGTGGAGTGGCTTCTCTCAAGTGCTCCTTGTGTTTGGGGGTGGTATGGCGAGGACCAGATCTGCTTTATTTTTAAAAAGTCACAAGTTTTTTTAAATAGGTCAGCGGTAAAATTGGTACCTTGATCTGTAAGTATTGATTTTGGTATGCCAAAAAGTGTTACAAAATGGACTAGACATTCACAAGATTCTTCCGCTGTAGCATTTGAGATAGGATAGGCGAGAGAAAATTTTGTGAGGTCGTCTTGAAGGGTGAGTATGTATTTTAAGTTATGAAGTCCTGCTTCAGGTAAGGGGCCAACGATATCGAGACTGATTCTTTCAAATGGACGAGTGGATGTGGTCGTGATCTGCATAGGAGCTTTGTTGATTTTACGGAGAGCTTTATTAGATTGGCATAGTTTACAATTCTTGATGTAGTCTTCTATTTCAGAACGCATATTTTTCCAGTAATAGCGCTCTTTGATTCTGTCGTACATTCTATTAGAGCCTAGGTGTCCGGCAATAGGGATGTCGTGATTCTCCTTCAGGATTTTTGCTATTTCGGATGGAGTAGGATATATAATTGTATTGTGGTGAATGTTAACGGTTATGTTAGTGTTATTGAACAGATACATGAGCATGCCATAGATTTTCACAAACGAATTTTGTTCAAATGGATTTTTGAAATCAGATATTGCTATTTCATTTATGTTACCATTGAGTAAGATATCATCTCTAACTGATTTTAGCGTTTTAAAAATATCAGGATAAGAACAAGTATCAAAATAGTAAAGTTTCGTAAATAGGAAATAGTAAGTTTTACCCTTTATAATGTGTTTCTTAAAAGAGTGAAGTTCGCGTTCACCATCGTGGATTGAGTCATCGGATGCGGAAATAATGTCTTGAAGGTAAGGGTTTGATTCGTCGTAGTCAATAGATATAGGGGCAAGTATAGTATTAGTTTTACTCTTCAGAAGGCTTTCGTTATGCTCTTTTATGTATGTGTTATAGGTTTCATTTTTATTGGCAAAAGATTTTAGGAATTCGGAGTATTCTTTATTGGAATTAGAAGGTGTTTCATCAATTTGTCTATTTGTTTCCGTTGGGAGATCCAGCGGAGAAAGAGGGTTAAGAGGAGGAATAGGATCTGGTGGAGGGAGAGAATCTGGAGGTGACGGAGGATTCAGTGGAGTAAAGTCTATGTTTGGTTCACCAAGTGGGCTAATACCCAAGTCACCTAGCTCGATCAAATCGTCAAGAATGTCTGTAGGAACTTCTGTCTCTTGAGTGGGACGGTTATCTGATAACCCTGATGTAGAAGGCTGTGGATCTATCTCGTTTGGAAGGATTGGGTTAACTGGGTAACGTGACAACGTGTCGGCGTTGCTGTTGATTTTACCTTTTTTATACATCACTTCATAATCGAATTCTTCTAATTTGAGTCTCCATCTGACAAGTTTGGATCCTGGTTCTTTGCAATTAAATAACCACTTTAGAGGCCTGTGGTCAGTGACGATGGTAAATTTGTGCCCATATAGGTATGGTCTAAAGGTTTTTGTGCCGAAAATGATGGCCAAACATTCCTTTTCTGTTACGCTGTAATTGCATTCAGCTTTGTTCAAGGTACGGGAAGCATATGCTATAGGTCGGTCTTTGCCAATAGGGCCTTGCGAGAGAATGGCTGAAATGGCGTAATTAGATGCGTCGCAGGTAAGAATAAAAGGCTGTGAAAAGTCTGGATATATCAGAAGAGGTGCTGTTATTAATTTTTCTTTTAAAGTGTCAAAGGCTAGTTGCTGTTCATTATTCCATTCAAAACGTGTTTCTTTCTTTAGTAGGTGTGTCAAGGGCTTAGCTATTTTTGAGATATCAGGAATAAATCGCCTGTAATAGGATACAAGCCCTAAAAAGGATTTAATGTCCTTAGGACATTTTGGAATTGGGAAGTCTTTGACAGCTCTGACTTTGTCCGGGTTAGGCTTCACGCCCTCGTCTGTAATCAAATGTCCGAGATAGGATACTTCTCGTCTTAAGAATTCGCATTTATTAGGTTGTAGTTTTAGGTTAAATTCGCGGAGTCTTCGGAAGATTTCTTCGAGGTTAGAGATATGGGAGGGAAGATCATAAGAATGAATTATGACGTCATCAAGGTAAACGAAACATTTGATACCATTGAGGCCTGATAGAGCAGAATTCATGAGTCGTTGAAAGGTAGAAGGTGCATTTTTTAAGCCAAATGGCATTCGAGAAAACTCAAAGTGTCCTTGTGGGACAGAAAAGGCAGTTTTAGGAGCATCTAGAGGGGATGTTTTAATCTGATGAAAGCCAGACGCAAGATCTAGCGTGCTGAAATATTTGCTTGCTCCAAGCTGATCAAGAATCTCCGCAATGTTGGGAATGGGGTAGGAGTCACCTATTGTGATGTCATTAAGTTTGCGGTAGTCTATTACAATGCGCCATTTCCGTTCCCCAGAAGCATCGATCTTTTTTGGGACAATCCATATAGGTGAAGACCAAGGTGAAGAAGATGGTCTGATTATGTCATCTTCAAGCATTTTATTGATTTGCGTTTCGACTTCTGTTTTATGACATTCGGGGAATCGGTATGATTTAGTGTTAATAGGCACTGCAGAAGTGGTCTTGATATCATGTGAAATGGCGTTGGTGAAGGACAATTTGTCTCCGGGCAAATAGAATATATCTGAGAATTTCGCACATACTTCGTGTAAGGTTTGTGTTTCTTCTTGATTCAAATGAGACACGCGGAGTTGGTCAAGTACTTGATTTGTTCGTGAATGTGCATTAGGGGTAGTATTTTCATTACAGTAGGATACTGTTTCAACTTCGCAGGGTGTTAAGTCATTTGTCATAAGGGGGACGAGGTTGAGTTTAAATGTGGAATCAATTGTAATGGGGTGTTCTGCGGTATTGACTACTGAGATGTTAACGCGTAAATTGGATTTTACTTTGACTATACAATTGGCTACTAACAAAGATTCAATAGGTTTCTGGTCGACGATGAGACCTTCCTTAAGCTCGGGATTGGAAACACAACATTCAATTACTGTTTCAGTTCTTGGAGGAATAGTGTATACGGGCTCGTTACATAGGATGTGAAATTTAGTATCATTAATTTTCAGGATACTTTTGACGTAGTCTATGTTACTTTGTTGGTTAGATAGCAGGTCGTTTCCTATTATTCCATCGTAAGGTAGTTCAAGGTCGGGGATGACATGAAAGAGATGATTAGTTGTAACATCATTGGATAAAAATGTGATAGGAATGTGTCCTAGTGTCATAATACAATTATCATTTGTTGAGTCTATACCTTTTATTTGAATTTTATGTTCAATGATTTTAGGCATTTTATTCATTGCAGATTTTTTTACTAGGCTTATACTAGCACCAGTGTCGACTAAGAAAGTCATAGGTTTTGAAGAAACTGAAGTTGGGACCTTGATATAAGGTAAGTATCGCTTTTTTGTATTTTTTGAAATTTGATATATATAATCATGTTTATTTTTTGTTTCAGGAGCATTAGAATCATCGCTGTGGGTGAGATCTTCAACTTTCGCGTCGCATTCGCAGGATTCAGAGGGTTTATTAATTGGGAAACTGTCGGTTTGGGGCTGGTTACCCTGTCGGTTAGTTTCTTGAACTGGGATATCAGTATCGCGTTTACAGGATTTAGTGTGTTTAATTGGGAAACTGTCGGTTTGGGGCTGGTTACCCTGTCGGTTAGTTTCTGGAACTGGGATGTCTGAGTCGCGTTTACAGGATTTAGTATATTTAATTGGGAAACTGTCAGTTTGGGGCTGGTTACCCTGTCGGTTAGTTTCTAGAACTGGTACATTAGTATCGCGATCACAGGATTTAGTATTTTTGTTTGAGAAACTGTCGGTTTGGGGCTGGTTACCCTGTTGGTTAGTTTCTGGAAATGGAACATTAGTAACGCGTTTACAAGATCTGGACACGGTGAGATTCAATGAATTCGTAGGAATCAGCGTTTTTGATTGGGTCGTATCGATTTTCCTTTCTAATTTTCCCGCACGATACCGGTCGGGAAAGCGTTTAAATTATCATCATGGTTGAACTCGAAACGTTCTGTGTCCGGTGAGTTGAAAGAGTTTATGGGTTGGATTCGCCTCTGGAAATTATTTGGAGGTTGGCGACTTATGTTTTGTTGGTTATGGGTATAGTTAGGTCTTCTGTTGTTGTTGTATTCCCGTTTTCTGCAGTTTTCAATCGTGTGACCTATGTTTTTGCAATACCTGCAGACGGGAGCATTGAAATTCGGTCTGGGTTGGACTTGGCCTTGAAACGGCGGCCTTGAGTATGACATGGTATTATTACACTGCCTGTGTTGTTCAGGACGATTGGTGTTAAAGGTACTTGTTGATTGTCCTACATTTTTTCTGTTTATTATGCCTACAATTTTTTCTTCGGCTGTGGCGAGGTTTATGGCCTCGTTCAAAGTGTAAGGGTCCCTGCATCTGACAACTGTTGACAACTGCGGTTGGAGACCAATCGTGAATACGTTGAGAGCTAAGTCCTGCATAGCGGCTACACGGCCAATTAGTTCGTCCTTCTTTGTAGTGGGAATTGAAATATTTATTCCAGTTAGAAGTTTAGCCAGACAAGACTCTACTCTAAGAGAATATTGGCTAACAGACTCGTTGCGACCCTGTTTGCATTCCTGAAGGTCTGACAGTAAATATGCGTAATGTTTTGCGTCACCAAATTGAATTTTCAGGAACTCCTCGAGCTGGGACCATTCGGTGAAATCCTTAACGGCGCATGCCGTCTCGGCTTTACCTTCTAGACGGCTCAAAATGAACTTAAAGAGAATATCTGTTTGGGAGTCTGATGCAAGGTTAATTGCATTGCGGCAATTATTCAGAAATGGAGTTAATTTTTTCCGGGAACCGTCAAAAACTCCAACAAATTTAATTAAAACGTTTAGGTCAAGGTCTGTCATTTTGTATTGAGGAGTTTCGTCTTTTACGCCGTCAGTGTCGGACATGGATAAACAATCTTGGAAGCAAAAGTCCGTGGCTTAAATATAAATCACACAATACAAGGTTATAACTCTATAAAATAAAGAAGCTTAAAAACGGTACAGAGGCAGTGCGAGCCAGTCGCTTATCAGTTCTGAGAAATTTACCTCGAATATAAGGCACTCTCCACACTATAGATATTTGTTCACCAAGTTACATAGACGCTAAATGAAGATATGGGTTATGATTTTCAAAGCACAATATAGGGAGAATATGTAAGTTTGTAGATATCACTTTCTTCCAGAATAACAGTCAAAAGTCATAGAAATTAAAATAACTCACAGGATTAGCAGGAACATAGCGTATTTTGACCTTGTAGGATGCAGCGAGCTGGAGGTAAGTGTGGACTTCTGTCTTGAGATTTAGCAGCTGAGTCATACCAGGCGCTCCAGGACGTTGGGTGCAGATGATGGGAGTTGACGACGGAGTCAGGATTTCCAGGACTTCCAGAATTTCCAGGACACAGCGAAAGAAGTAAGTTGACGAAGTAGTTTTCTTCTTTTCCAGATTTAAGGGATGGAGCGGGAACTTCAGTGGAAGAGAATTTCTGTTCTTCAGGATTCGGTGATAGTAAGTGTGCGGCGACACTTATTTCCTCAGGATACAGTCCAGTTTTTTTTTATTTTTTGATCTAGAAGTTTGCACAGATTTAGTACTTTTTGCACTGGTTTTTTGTAGTCCGGGGATTTTTATATCCCTTTACGCTGCCACCATTTGTTATCCGGGATCATGGATTTAATGTTTTAAAAAAGAAAAGTTTGAATCACTAAAAAGAAATTGTATTATTTCAAATAAAATATAAATTAAATTGGGTTTAGAAAAGGACGAGTACTTCGTGAAAAGGTTTTAGATCGACTAGCTGTGATGAATAATGAACTGATGACCTACTATTGCAAATATGCTACTGAAGCACCTTTCATCTGTTATTGCATACAAAAGTAAGGGTATAACAGTACGCTGACAATGAGAGGTGAGCGAGAGAAAGCACAAGCGGCCCTACCCCTCCTCTGAAAATATGGAGCTGTCCTCAGCTCTGATACCATCTACCGACATCTCCAATACCACTAAGGTCTGAAAAGTATAAGATATGTTGTGTTCAGATGTACTCCATCCTTTTTCGAACTTAACAATATCCGCAAAAGGATGATCACTGTGTTGTCCACAATTCATGATCAAAAAACTTCTCCAAGTCATCACCGGTACCATAATGGCGCATAAAAATGTGCCTCAAAACTTCGACATCCTGTATATACTTATGTACAAAGTTCCATTCTATCTAAAAAAAAAAACTGTTACTAACTGTAAAAAAAAAAGGTTACCAAATATCAACAATTACAAAAATTTAACAAAAGATTTAGCCGATGGAACTAAAAAATAAACTAGACAAACCTAATCTATTCAACCAACGAAAACATCACAACCTAACTAAAAAAACAAAACTGGACATAAGCAATGAACCTGAAATTGTTCAATGCTTCACAATAGAGGTAGATTTAGAACGGCACTAACCCCCAATCACCGCTTTATGGATTTTGAATTGACTGACTTGTCTTTGTGGTTGTTGACTTTAAAACCTGCCAAACAAATAGAACCCTACTAAATCTGCTCATCTTTAAAAAAGAATATAGCGTCATTAGGCGTGCTCCATTTGTGCTACTGCATACTGTTGTGCTAAAATAATAATGAAATCCTAAAAAAATAATTAACAAACGATCCAAAAAAAAAAAGAAGAAAACTACAGAACCTCACATATATTTTACTGAACCCTAAAATACAATGAACAAAAGGTAAATGAAATCCTAAAAAAAATCTACTACCAATCAATTAAAAGAATCTACAGAACCTCACAAATATTTTGAGCGAACCCTAAAATATAATGAACAGAAGGAAAAATGTGTGTATGTGTTTTGTGTAATGAAATTGTTCTATAATGTTTTGGAACCGATATGTCAAACAAATATATAAAAAAAATATCTGTTGTGTTGTGACACACTTGCAATAAAATGGTACATACCTACCTACAAAGTATAAGTCACTCCACTAACAGATCTATACTGTTTTAAATATCACACCAATACATAATCCAATGATAGAAAAAAAATACAATCAATTACACATGAATCACCATTAAATACACATAATATTTTTCCTAACGCAGTCAAATAACATACCAAGTTTTCAAAATAACACAAACAGTATTATGGGTTCAACACACAAAGAGATATTATAGTTTAGTTTCACACAGTAATATTACACGTGACCACGGGGCAGATTGAAAGATACTTTCATGTAAACACCTGTTTGCTTGTAATTATTTTTAAGCGTTGTGCCTATTATCTATTACAAGAAATCCTCTCTGATATATGATGCAGAAAAAACCAACAAATTTACATTGAACGCCACTGTACCTGAGCGCCAGTTTGTAAGAGAAAAAATAAATGAAAAAAAATATATGTAAAATATGAAAAAATATATGTGAATTTATTCAGTTGGGCGCCATTGAAAGGACCGTTGCCCGGCTAAGGAAACGGACCTCCTTCTCAGGTAAAGGCGAGGAATTAAAACAAGATGGTAAATTCAATAACAAAGGGCTTTATTACAAAAAAAAAAAGAAAAAGCACACATGAGTTATCGAATAATGGTACTCTCCCCTTTACTGAGGAATTTAAAAAGAAATATTTTACACTTAATTTAGTTTGTTCTGCATCAAAATAATTATAAACAGCAAGACCTTACAATAGGAAATATTACTAACTTAATACTCAAAACTCAAAATTCTCAAATGTGATTACAATTTCCTCAAACATATAAATTCTAGTACTTAACTTCGGCCTGTATGATATGAATTTACTATAGTACTGGAGAATCCTAGGCCAATAAAACTTAGAGAGTCTGTGCTCAGCAGATTAACATGTATTGGTCACAACGCAACGGAATATTCTTGTCTTTGCCATAGAATGTTTTAAATTAAAAGAGAATTAGTGCAAACAAAGTGTGTGTGTGTATGATTGTGTTTCCCAGAGGGAAATCAAATTCTAAAAACAGAAAGTAAAACAGAAACTAAGACAGAAAGTATATAGAAAGTAAACAGAAAGTATCTAGATAATAACAGAAAGTATCTAGGTAATAAACAGACAGTATCTAGATAATATCAGAAAGTATCTTTCAACAATATATTAACCCACAAGTAGGCGAAGGCTTCCCTCAACACTGTAGCTCGCTGACTCAAAATGATTTGGAGTGGACCAACCTGGAAGTTTCCTGGGACGCCGTATCGTCGTCTCGCGTACCGCCGCGGATCGCCTCCTTACTCCACTCGATCAGCTCCTACTGCTTGACCACGAACGGTGGTGATATCTTCTACTGGACAGGTGGTGCGTTGGAGTCCTTCTGGAGTCCCTCGTAGACCGGCTTCTTCCACGAACGGTGGTGAGCCCCGGGTGATCGCGCACAGCAGCTCGCAGTGGTGACGACAATAGCCGACCGTAGATGTACGATATAACCTGGCTTTTGCACTCGTATACTTATTTCGCCTGTAACAGGGCAGCTTCGTTCTGGACAGCGTGCCTCGGTCGTTTTGTTCACACAAGAGAAACTGCGTATTTTTCTGCCGCCTCCGTCGATCTTAATTACGTGCCAACTATGTAAACTAAACTGAGTTTACGTCCGAATTCAAAATCCAATCCACAGGCTTCTCTCTTGTATATATACTATCTTTGTTTTGCATCTTCGAGTAGCATTCTACTGAGATCTTGAACTTCCGGTTATCTCGAAAAATCCAGAACTAACTCTGTCATGTGCTTCGTAAAGTAGACCTTGTCGGCCTAGTAATACTGGTCACTGTCCTCCAGCCAGATTTGGTACATACCAGCCAGCAACCGGTGTTTACTTGAACAAGTCCATAGAAAAAAAACCAACTCTCTGGAACTTTGATGTGATTTTTGCATTATGTCAAAACCTTCCATGGTGTGACCATCGCAAGCGATTTCTAGATTTAAATTATTTTCGACATATCAAACGCTGCATTCTGTAATTATTATTTGTTAGCCAACTTAAAGATGCGACCTATTCTGGATTTTTAAACAAGCCGTTCCTCTTCCAAAGTTATTCAGAGCCCGAAATATTCCTGGAACGTCAATTATTAATAGCAACACTAAGAAGCTCGCTACTTGCCGATAGAGATCTCCACTTAGTTTCCACCTTTCTTCTAGTTCACGCCACTTGTAGCTAGCTGTCGCTGCGTGGATTAACCATTTTTTCTATTTTGAGACAGTAGATGAAAACTTTTCCCTTTCACTCGCAGAGGCAAATTCAACCATTATTTCTTGATTCTTAGATAGGCGAAATTATCAATCTGTCTTCAACAAGAAAAGCTTTCATTATTCCTTTAACGAAGAAAGTGGCGCACGCGTGGTGGAGTTCGGCGTTTTTTACAAACTCGGCGTCTGGTTTTCAGATACGGAGAAAACACAACTTGATCTAATAGAAAAGACGCTGCTCCTCGCCAGATGGCGTTGTACTATATATTTTATTATCGAGATCTATAACAAAATCTAATTTGGAGTCATGATTTAACATGTTACAATATGTACTGTGACTTTAGTTTGAGGTTAAAGAAACAATTAAGGGGCAGAAATGGTCAAATGACACAAAGTAATCCCGATCCTGTTCAAAACCTACTCACTGTATCCTACTGAAATTAATATATATGATACTCGAGGATATAAGTAACAATACCTTTGTCCCAAAAACATGAATATTGGCACTTATTTGGCTCGATGAAAAAAAATGCCAAACACACATCTGAAAATAAACAATTCCGTAAATATATCCTACATTTAATAGTATTTCGATATGATATTGTACCTAAATATTACTTTTATATTAAGAAATCGTGTCTTTGTACTATTTTTTTGGAAAAACTATCTGTTTATGTGTGATTGGAATTTTTCTAGAATGTCGCTTACGCTCTTTAATTCGGGGCCATATCAATTTCGTGCCGCACTACTCTTTCACGGCAATCTACGTATTTTGCTTCGCGGTCTCTGCCATTCCGCGGCGAGCCTCGTTGCTAGGTGGGCCTGCGCTACTATTGTCCGTTTTGACTTGGAGCTTGTAAATGAATGAAAAAATGGGTAAACCAAAAGAAAAACACCCCAGATCTAGAAAGAAGCTTTACAAATAACGCCACAAGCGTATGATCGTTAAAATAAGAACGTAACACAATAGTTGCTGTTATTGACGATTATGTATTTTTTTAATGAATGCACCTATTGTGAGCCTTATCCCAATTTCATAAGGTACAAATTCATGTGTGAACTCCTGAAAATGTACAATTTAAATTATATAACTTTTGTCGTACAAAAACAAGGAATCAGTTCACAGGACTGTGGTATTTTTACAGTCACAGTACAGAGTAGAAACAGTAGGCAAACACGCTATTAAAATTACGCGCTTTACTTAGGCTAAAATTGGTAAACCACATACTTAACTACTCGAGAATAAAATACTATTATATTATCGTTTCTTTCAGATCTAATATTTTCAATATCTTTTACAATGCATTACCAAGTACTAAGCCTAATCAAGTTGTTGGTGATAAAAATGTTCAAATCGTTGAAACGTAAATATATTTGTCTGTAGGTAGAAACAAACATTTAAAAAAATATGTGTTCACAATATTCGCATTAGATACTTACTAACTGCATATTATACAATTTAAGGTACCTAGATACGTGCTAAATAAAAAATCACGTATGCATGAGTGTGTGTTTATGTGTTTTAATTTAAATGTTCAAATACACTAAGTCTAACATTTTTTTAGATCTGACCTTATATTGCTTGACAATATCGTGCCATGTACAAGTATTGTAGAAGAAGACTATGACACTTTGCTGTGTCACATTCCAACTTTCCAAAGGTTAACTAGTACAAATATCAATCAAACGCTTAAAACCTGGTTTTTTTTATTAGCCGTTTTATTGAGATTTGTAATATGAATTTTCTCACGTTAGTTTTTAAAATGAAATAGGTTAGTTAGTGTCTGGTGTTATTGTTATAGATTGGGTGTGAACTGAATGTCTATCTAGATGTTTTGACAAATTTTGTCTGTATGTCTGTATCTTGGCCGCGCATCACGCGGATACTACTGAATGAATACACATGAAACTTGGTGTGATTTGAGTTCATACTACGAGGTAGGACATAGAATACTTTTCATCCCGAAATATTAAAAGGTTCCCACAGGATAGTTGTTGAAAGTTATTTAAAGGAACACGTACCACGCTGAAACTACTGGACGAATTTTGATGTCACTTGGCACAGTCATAGTTTATATGATGGATTAAAATTGAGGATACTCTTTATCCCGAAATACTAAAAGGTTCCTGCAGGATAGGGGTCCAAAATTATGTTATTGTCTGTCCATCTGTCTGTCTGTATGTATCTTGACTGCAAATCACGCCAACACTATTGTATGAATTCAAAATGATTTGAGTTCATAATACGTGGTAGACCATTGGATATTTTCATCCTGAAAAATTAAAGGGTTCCCACAGGATAGGGCTTGAAAGTTATTTAAAAGAACACGTATCACGTTAAAAATACTAAACGGATTTTGATGCAACTTGGCACAGTCATAGATTATGTAATTCGTTAAAATTGAGGGTACCTTTTATCCCGAAAAAATAAAGGGTTCCTGCGGGATCGGGGGCCAAAGCTATGTTAATTTTAAAGTAATAAATATTATTTTTGGAGGGTACTCTATATTTCAGACGGAAGCTAAAACTGTTTTTGGCCGTCTGTCTGTCTGTCTATATTTAGACCGTGCATCACGCCAAAACTACTATTTTAATTCAAAATTTGGGTTGAAATTGAAGTCACAATTTATCACGAAAATATAATGGGTTCATTTTTTAACCCCTAGCTCCAAAAATATGTTAACTTTGAAGTAATCAATATCTGTACTTATAATAAAGCAATAAGTATAAGTCTGTACAAATATTATTAAAAAAATGATCTAAAATATTTTGGGCCGTGGTGGTCTCGGCTTAGTATAAGACCCCTCCCAATCCTCCCATGGATATCGTAAGGGGCGACTAAGGGAATACACACTGGAAGATGGGCAACAGCGTCCTACGAGTACATATTTGTAATACTGCGGTCACCAATCCACCTGCCGAGCGTGGTGACTACGGCAAACCCCCCCAATATGATAAACACAACTGAAAAGACGGTCCCTGGGGACTAGGGGCCGTCTTTTCAGTGGTGGCTCCATTATTTCTGGCACAGGTAGCAGCGATGGTAACGGTGGAGCAGGGGGTGCTAAGAATCCCCGGCAGAGTTCCAGCTATCCACCCTCACGATCTCTGGACCTGGCAACCTGTAAAGTCGCACCTTGAGAACCGATGAGAAGTTGATAAAGCTGGAAGAAGCAGTAAGTAAGTTGAGCTGGGGTATTATAGGGTTATCAGAAGTCCAAAAAGAGGGAGAGGATACGATGATCCTCAATTCCGGCAACTTACTCTGTTACCGGGAGGATGACCTGCAGTCCCAACAAGGTATCGGGTTTCCAGTCCACAAGTCCCTCGTTAACAACATTGTGAAGATCAAAAGCGTTTTGAGCAGGGTGGCCTTACCTTACCCTATACCTTATACTCAGAACTACCGAACGGTATTCGTTGAAGGTCCTACAGGTGTACACCACACACTCGAAACGCCTGTACGATGAAGTGGAGGCTATGTACGACGACATTCCTAATGCCATACATGCTCCGAAAACATACTTCACACAGGGGGACTTCAACGCACGGCTAGGCATGAGGAAAGCGATAAACTGAGAGTGGGACAGTTTGGATTTTGACACCGGAACCAAAGGGGTCAGCGATTGACTGACTTCATGAAAAAGGATTTAAAATCACGCGCTTACTTTACTCTTTATGATGGACTCCTTTTTTCAATAAGCGCCGTCTAGTAAACGGTAGTGGCTGCACCCCGGTGGTCATGAGCGCGAGATAAATTTCATTTTGACGACCAATAGGCATATATTCAATGAAGTCTCTGTGATCACCAGAGCCATTCGCCCAAGTCCTGCCCAAATCCAGAACCCCGAGAGCTGGTATTCCAAAATTGTGAACGAACTAAACAACAGGCTAGTGGAAATTATTAACGCGGTCGGGTCTGAGTTCTTTAAGACCCACCGCAAAAATAGTAGACAGAAACTCTGTGACCATACACTCAAACTTTTGGCAGACGAAGGCGACATGTAGTTGCAGTCTTCAGTGGATATGTCGAGTTACAGCTTGCTTAATAAACAGATATCCAAGTCGATGCGACACGATTTGCGTTCTTATAATGCGTTCGTATTAAGAACGTAATAGAGCGGTACAAAGGCTCCAAAGTCTTCGCAAGATATCTGTCTAATGGTCAAAGCCTGTTGACGCAGCTGAAGACAAGCTGTCGCATCATCGTTTGTCGAAGCCAGAGACTTTGAGTAAGCTTGAAAAGTTCTATGAGCAATTATACACCTCAGCGCGTAGGCCTCCTAGCACGACTTGCGATGCAAGAGCCTGTTTGACCCGACATTATACCGAAAATAT
The DNA here is from genome assembly GCA_946251855.1 of Alsophila aescularia. Classification (NCBI taxonomy): domain Eukaryota; kingdom Metazoa; phylum Arthropoda; class Insecta; order Lepidoptera; family Geometridae; genus Alsophila; species Alsophila aescularia. The sequence continues at coordinate 14,401,169 of OX276385.1, forward strand.
CCCGGACGTCAGCCTATACGAGATCAGAATGGCTCTCAAATAGCTTAAGAGCAACTAGGCACCAGGGGAGGACAGAAAACGACAGAGCTACTGAAAGCGGGTGGAACACCGGTACTTAAAGTCCTTCAGAAGCTGTTTAACTCCGTCATCCTCGAGGGTACTACGCAATAGGCATGGCACAGGAGTGTGAAATTTAAGAAAGTTGATAACACCCTCTTGAAGAGCCCATTTCGCTGCTGAACCACGTCTATAAACTGTTTTCGAGAGTAGTTAGTAATATGCAAGACAAAACACTGTTCTACTGCATTTGCTAGAAGGCACCCTTTCTTTCTTGGAGCCTATATTTATAATAAATTAAATAAAATCCTAAACTTATATCCTATGATGCGCCACGCATGTAAAGTGGCACTAAAGAAATGGCTACTACAGCAAGATTATATTTCCACGGAATCTATACTGACAATTCTTTCATAAAGCTACCTCAATAAATTTTTAGCTTCCCTACTTACACATACATACACACAAATCCCCTCACTTGAGTTCTTGTCATTATATGACGCATACCTTTTAAATTTATATTTATATATGCATGTTATTTATTAATTACCTACCATGATGTTGAGTTACAAATATTATGTTAGTTTACTTTATATCAACGTATCCAAAATCGTTTGTCCGGCGGAGGGCATTGGCATGCCAAAACACAGGGTCTCCTAGTTTGGGTGCCAATTTTTTCTAACTAGGATTAATTCTCAAAATGTTTTTTCAACTTTGAATGTACTAAATTGTTTTACGATGTTTGTTAACATTAATAAAACATTTTCATTTTTCATTTTTTCATTTTTCAACATTTACAGAATTGATACATCTTTAATTCCTATATACGTCACTATGTCAGGAGTAGCAACATAATAACGACGTAATTAACAGTTTTTATGTTGATATGAACTGTGTGTGAGCTCCATAAGTTATTGAAGGCCTAATCACAGTATTATACAGCCAAAAGGTAATCTTTGGACTAAGGCCCCATGTTTTCCCTATCATTCTTTTGCATTGCCAAAATGAGATACTTTCCAGGTGTCTAGCCCAATAGAGTTTGCTATCTAAGATGATACCCAAATACTTTACCTCTTCAGTCAGGGTCAACTGAGTATTGAAGAGGTATGGCAGTGTGTACCTACCTAAGTTTCTTTTGTTTGTGAACATTACTAAATTGGTTTTCATTGGATTCACGGTTAATCCAAATTCTGTACACCAGCTTTCTACGATCTTTAGAGCATTATTCATGATATCACAAGACACGCTGGCAAAATGTCCAGATACAAGAATCGCCAGATCGTCTGCGTAGCCAACCGTGAGGAAGCGTTGGTTATTCAGCTTTGTGATTAGGTCATTTACAACCATGTTCCAGAGTAGAGGTGACAGGACTCCTCCCTGTGGGCACCCTCTTGACACCATACAGGGGTAATTCCACCTAGGTCGACGCGAACCGCCCTAAGCTTCAACATGTTTATGACCCAATCAATCAGAGTCGAATCCACACCGTGCTTCTGTAGCGCTAGGTTGATGCTTATGAAATTCGTTTTGTCAAAGGCTCCTTCAATGTCAATGAAAGCGCCCAGACACAACGTCTTGTTGTTAATGTCTTGCTCTATTGTGCTTACCACTTTGTGCAGGGATTTGCCCGAACTGTAAGCATGTTGTTGTGGATGTAGTGGTGTAATAGTTAGTATGCTGTCTCTAATGTACCGGTCACATAACCTCTCCAACGTTTTAAGAAGGAAAGAAGTTAAGCTTATCGGTCTATATGCTTTAGGGTCCGTATAGTCGTTCTTTCCCGGTTTAGGGATAAACAGAACTCTGACCTCTGTAACGGTCCATATTGACTTATAGGGAAAAATATAAGTAAGTATCTATAGGGTGTCGTATGTAAGCTATATATTCGAACAAAAAGATACACGAGTAAAGCGGGGTGTAAAAGTTAGCGCGGACAAACATAAGTCACTTTTAGGCGGCTATAGTGACGAGGCGCGGTGATGCATGGCGCAAGGCGCTATAGGGAGATAGGTATAGCTATGTAAAGCGTCGTGACGTTCACTATTACGGGTTTATGTAGTAACGATCGCGCGGTGTAAAGCGAGTTCTGTTAGACTTTAGAGTGTAGAGAAACTTTACATTGAATGGACCAGGGAGTTAAGGGACGTTATTATAAAGGTACAGGGAGTAGGGTTACCGAATAAATAAGTCTATTTCATGATAGTTGTACATGGACGAAAATAATAAGTGTCAATATAGAACAAAGGAATAATAGGGTTAAAGAGACATCTATTGGGTTATGAAGGAACTAAATTGGGAAACGGGAGGCCGAAACCAAATTGCGTTCGATTGGAAATTTAATAAAGCAGTTAGATGGGTGTTTATAAAGATAAATTGGGTTTTCGCGTATCGGTTAAACATAAAGTAAGGCCGATGGCGCTTTAAAATAGAAATTAGTTTTATTATTTATTTTAGTGAATTACAAGAGTGCAAGATAAACATATATATGTATTTAATAGTGTTATAATGGTTAGTTTAGATTGAAGTTAGCATTAAGGGATTGCAAGAGAAAGTTGGGAGGATTTGTGGACTGGTCAAGTTAGCTATTAATCATATAAATTAGGGATAGTAATTATGATTAAGTTCGGTGGAATATTATGGATAGAAAAGTACCACAGAAACTGGACGGGGTGGAAAAATTTAGACAAAAATATAAATAATTTTACTTATTGTCGAGGAATATTCAAGCATGAGAGTTTCGTCAGTTTTATTACTGGGCATTTTAAATGAATAGATCGATATCAGAAATTAGTTACCAACTGGTGCTAAATATGAGAATTAATAGGAGGTGGGACGTCATAGCTTAGTGTAATTGTTAATGAGCGAAATTTACGGATGTTTTCGGGAGAGGGCACTATTATAAAATGGAAATGTATAAAGTTTCAGCGATAAGTGCGAATTTAGAAGGATTACTTTAGTTTATTGATTAGTATTATGTACAGAAAACCCGTATACGAGGCTACGTAATACGTAAGGGTAGGATATCGTAAGGGAAAATTATGGTAAATTAAGAGCAAATATGCGACCGAAATTGAGAGTCATCTAGTGGAACGCAGGAGAAGCGTATGAAATGGCGCAACGGTGTTCTTGTTAGCGCCAATTATTTAGTAGATCTACCGAAAGGCTGGTAATCCTACTTACCATAGCATGAACAGGAAAACTAGGTTTGCTCAACTGTGAGTTTTATCTTACTATTAGTGGGAAGAGAGGAGTCCAGTATAAGAAAGACCTTAGTTATAAGAGTATTTATAGCGAGAAAATTGAGTAAAGATCATGAATAAGAAGTCGTAATTACTAAAATAATTCAGACGTAAGGAGATTAGGGTGGTTCATTTCTAGATATATATAGATAGAATTTAAAAAGAGAATTTTTGAGAAAATGGTTCAGTGAAATATTCGGTGTCATTCAAAGAACAGAAATGGTAGATTTTTGTGATACCAAACCTGAGAATAGATTATTAGGATACTTGCACTAACAATGTAAGAAAAGAGATACTTTTATATGATAAAAAGATCCACAATAGAACATTTCCAAGTACCTATTGCTACGGAGAGGTAGATATCTACCGAATAGCTAACCTTTTTGGAAACTGTCAACACTGGATTTAGTAACCGGGGATTCGTTTGAGAATAGTACAAGAGGGAAAGGGACAGAGTTAGACTAGAGTATAGGTGGTCGCCCACACACCTTCTGGAAGGTTCTATGAGTGAATTTTGGGACCCACTTCCGGAGCGCCTAGGTAAATAAACATTTCGGAGCGAAATTGAGATAAAACCTGCGAATCAAATAACAATGGGTATTGAAAGTTGTTAAAACTACAAATGGTGAAAATTAGAGTAAATTTAAAGATGAGAGGGGGCTGAATCTATTTTTAATAATTAAAATTACATTCCGATTTTAGGGACATAACTGGAAGTTAGGAATTGCAAAAATTGGTAGTTGAAGGTATGATAAGTAAATTAAAAGCGGGAAAATGTGTGGAACAGTGGACGGAAAATATTAAATTAATAGAGGATTTTTGGCATAGTTTTCATTAGTTGGGAACAAAGAATTATAGGAAAGAAAGAAAAATGTTTTAGTAAGAAAGTACTTGAGACAGCGCCAAAATTGAGAAAACGGCAAAAAGTGGAACTAAAATTGGAGTACTTAGAAGGGGCAGATTTCTGAGAAAAGACGGACTTCTTAGGGTTGTCACTTTCTTGACTACGGTTAGAGGTTTGCGAATATTATGATTTTTGTTTCATAATTAGTACAAGATAATCGATTATGAAGAAATATTACACAGAAATGGAGGGAAATGGGTTAGAGACCAACTAAGCAGAGAGCGAAGAGATAGTTCACAGTCTACTGAGTACCAAATTGATAAGATATATATATGTAGATATATATATATATATATATAAAGTAAAAACATTGATCTATTAGTGATGAAATTTTAGTAGCTAGGAGTAGCTTAGTACCTTTTGGTAAGATGCAAAATTAGGGTACATAAATGTGAGGGCAAATAAGGCAGAAATACACGAGGTTTAGAATTGCTGAACCAAAAATGACGAAACTTTTAGGGGTTGATTTGAGTGTATTGTGTTGGAAATTAGGCAGCTATTCATTACGATCGATAGTACGCGAGTTTTAGAACTGCTGAATCAAAATTGATGAAATTTTTAAAGTGGAATTAGGAGTATTTCATTAAAATGTGAGCTGATATTAGTAGGAAAACGTTTGGAATATAGAAATAGTGTAGAGAAGCACAGTTAGATATGGGAATCATGATATATGCTGTTAATAATTATCAGATTAGAGAAGAAGGATGAGTTCACCTTTCGATATTTGGGTTGTATTTGGTGAACTATAGAAGTTTGTGGTCATGGGTAAAGATGATTTCAATATTAGTAAAAGTAATTAGACTTACAACATTCAGTCTGGGATAGTTAAGCATGGGAAAGTTACTGCTTTAAAAGATGAATAAGTCAATAGAAAAAGGAAGAATAAGTTAGATATTAAGTGGGATTTGTAGTATTCAGTCTTCGGAAGGTATCGATGATCCAAATTACGAGTTGTAACGTTGTTAATATGTAGAAACATAGATTAAGAAGACAGAAAAGCAGGAGGAATGGTAGGGACCAGGTCGGTTTTTGGAAAAGTAGCAACCCTATTAGTTTGGTAACGGTGGGGCGGCACAGAAGATTTAGAGAACCCTAGTTTTTTTCGACAGTCTTTCGTTGGCGTCCGAAGAGCGCAGGTAGATAGGTCACCTAGTGTTTGTGTCTACACCTTCGAATCTAGATATCGACTGGGGCATAGGGAATAACAAAAACTCGCGTAATAAAATCAAAATAATAGTGTTTTAAATTACAAGTGTTAAATTCATGTGTTAAAATCAATCGTAGGGCTTTATAAACGTGAAGCGTCGTTAATTGTTTAATATTTAATAGATAAACATTTATAACGTGCAATAGAGTTAAATAATAGCTTCTTAGTTTACGGTGTTAAGTTGCGTGATAGAATCAGTCGCGGGAGTTCTAAAATAATGCGTCCGTGTACATCTGATAGTTACCGGTTAAACTTTAATTCCGACTTAGGCATTTAGCTTGCTTTATAAACTAAAATGGTAATTCAGGAGTATTGTAATAGATTGCATTGTGTCATAGACGGTTGGAGATAGTAATTACGCGAATTAAAAGGGCGAACTACATGAGTTAATAAATTCGGTTGCCAGTTATGTTGAAGTTAAATTAATTGTTTTATTATATTGCGTAAATCAAAATACTTGTTGGAGTTTTAGAAAATATTTGCACACGGGAAATAAACGGGATTTTTGGATCGTTTAGATTGCAGTTAAGAGTTTGTTTCGTAAAGAATTAATGTAATTTTAATTCAGAATATAGTGAATGAGGGATTTTTAATTTAGTGAAAATCAGGAAAGATTATGTAAGGAAGAGAGTTCTTTGGAACTTAGGGAATCGCGGTAATGAGGCGTCGCCATTTTGAATAATAGCGTGGGTTAAGGACGCGGTATGACTTCGCGCGTTTCCTTTGCAAATTATGATCGGAATTTAATTTGATATCGTTCGTTATAAAAAAAATAAAGGAAAATAAACTTCCGTCGTTTGGGGATGGGATCTCATCACGGCAGGTCATCTACCACTCACTTAGGTGTAAAGGTAGCGCAACCGAGGTGATTGAAGGTCGTTGGCTGGATTTGATGGTCAGGACATAAGCATGGTCTGTAGCCCACGGGGGACGAAGTTCTGAGCGATTTTACTGTGTATAGTAGGAAGAGACTCGTTGGGGACTCGAGTTTCGGCCGGGTTACCTTTACAAGGAGCGGCTTTATCCCCTCAAAATCACCAGGCCCACCAGAGTTCGTGGTCTTTACCAGTTAGACATGCCTCCGTGTGCTCTCGACGCTCTGGTGTGGATCTCGGGAGGTGATCTTTGATCTATCTTAAATTTATGTATTTATCAATATTTTATACTCCTTTAATGTTTCGGCCGTATCCCGATAGGACGAGGACTCTGTTGCCTTTCGCGGCTGAAACATTGTAGGGATGACATTAGATGCTTAGCATATTCCCCAAGGCTTGTCACCTTATCCCGTCTTTCGTGTTAGCAGACCCATACTTTCGATGAAACTGTGTCGATTCGAATGCGCAATTAGCTGTAAATGTGGGGCCAACCCCTAGTTTTGAACACACACACACAATTTTAGCAGCTAGGAATGATTTTAGGGAGATAGAGTCCATATGGCAACTCAGTTCTTTAACTAGGGAACAGATAGGATTAAATCTGGATGGAAGTGAGGTCAAGCGGAAATCCGGATCGCGATTTTAACGTAAAAATGGGAGATCTAGATCCCCATAGCTTGCTTACTCGTAGCTAAAATTAACTAGGAATGCCTGACAGGTTTAGACAGGAAATAAAATTCATTAATAATAGGTTGAAGTATAAATAAAAACCATACAAAAATAAATGAAATACGGATTATATAATGATTTACATATAACAGATAGTTCGGTTAAATAAGGGGGAGAATGTCTAGTCCAAGTTATACTTTAGGGTAGACAAATGTGATATAATATAATGAGAATACGTTATCTTTATAATTCAACGTCAAAAATAGGATTCAATATAATCTATCCAGGCTGGCCTAGTACCATATAGTTAACATTGGAGCGTGGGGAATTTATCACAATGTATTATAGTTGTAGGGATTCGTAGAACTAAAAGTCGGGTCGAATAAAGTGTTATAGACTGTTAATTCCAACTAGTGAATCGTATAAAAATCTAGGTTTAGGGCTTTTCAATGAAACGAAGTAGGATAGTGCTAGGTATATAATCGGAAGGTCTAGGTTGTTAAGTTTAACTTAAATTAGACGTTAGACGGTGCGAGGCTCCAAAGTCGGACGCTACCAGATAGATTTGTAATTAATGGAGGGTCTAGAAAGAAAGTAATCTATAATCCATCTGAAAATAATACGGAATTCTTTAGATAGTTCTAGAAATAGTAGGGGTTCATATCTTTTAAGAGACAGAAGTCTTGTAAAGTTCAAAAGTCTAGATAGACCATTCATAGACTTATTATAGAGGGTCTCTGCGAGTCAAAACACCGTAAAGCTAAGCTTAGCCCAAACAACGGGGGAATATAATTAAAACGAAAATATGATGCCAATTGGTAAACTCTAGTTTAGAAAATAGGCCATTAAGAAATATCATAAATAGGTCATTCCAGGGATGTATTAACAACCCTAGATTAGTCATGTACGGAGAAAGATAGGTCCATCTTTTTATCTAGTACAGTAATAGAGCTGGAAGTAAAATATAGTAATGAAACACATTGCAGGATAGGGAAATTTAAAGGGGGTATTTCAATTATATAGTAAAACATTCAACTAGGGAACCGTTTAGCTTTGGGCAGGTTCGATATTCTGTTAGAGCCAGTCTTTGTATGAAGAAGCATACCAAAAGTATAAGTCTTCGCTGGACTTCACTAAGATACAGCTATACGGGCATGCCTGTAAAGAGAAAACCCTCTTACAGAGAGAATTCGAGCAACCAAAAAGGGCCGGATGATCTTAAGCCTCTGACCATGTAGTTCAATCAAAAGGGAAAAGTCTAGAAAAGATCTATATTACAAAATCAAAAGTAATGACTATAAGATATTTCGAAATACGAAATAATAGAATAAAATATCGGTTCTTGCTCAGAGATTTACGGACATAGATAAAATTGTAAAATCTAAGTCTCTGCAAACATATTCGGGTTCGGCATATCAGCATAGGAAACGCTTACGGAAGGCATAAGCTTATAGCGATTTGAGTTTAGACTTTAATTTGGTTTTGGACGTAACTTAATTATACTTAAGCTAGGTGAATTAGGATCGGTATATATAAGTTAGGGTTCAGTACGAGATAGTGAATTATAGAACGAAATTGTAAGACGGTTAGAGAACAATAGGAGATAGGTATAAAATAGGAAATATGGGTTGGGGACTAGGGACACTTCTCAATCTTTATAGTGAGTTTGAGTAGAGTTCCGCAGATAAATCAGGAACCTCTCTTACTTGGCTGGATTGTTTAGGAGTTCTTAGTTGGGAAGTGTAGGCGGTGATGAATGAGAAACTAGAATATTAGAGCGTTTTATTGAGGTACGCCAGTTCTAGTTAGCGAATGGGTTTGTTATATAACGAAAAGATGTAGTGATTTCCTTGAATGATTTATTACTTACTTACTACAGTACTTGTTGCTAAAAGATAAAGTCCTCTCGCCCAATTTTGAATTTGATACAGACTATGACTTACTCGAACCAAGAAAATATTAGATTATAGTAAAATCCGTCTTAAAACCTCAATCATTTGGTGGAGCTTATCCAGTAGGGATGACGAAAGAGCACAGCTAGACGCGGAGGAGGGGCGTCTAACCTTAGCCAAGTAGATAATGATTGAGGAAACAAAAACAAACAAAACAAAGTAAAGAAAATTTAGTAAAATTATGAAGAGAATTCATTCCGTTTTACTAGGACATAAAAGGGTTAAAAGAAATATAAAGGGTTAATTCTTGTTATGAACACATAGAAAGGTATAATAGGAAGTTGTCAGGGTTCTGTATAGAAGAAGCAATAAACACTAAAACGCTTTCGCTTATGACTGGGAATGACGCATATGTAGGTTAAGGTGTACTTGTGAGTTAGTACTTTGAATCGTGGTCTAGAAATAGTTATTTTGGAGGTAAAGCATTAGAGAGAGAGAGAGAGAGGGACGTAGGTATATTCTTACTGATAAATCGCGTAGGTACTTATTCAATTTTTCACTTAAAGAACCGGGTTGGAACACAACGAGGGAACTCTCTAGAAGATCACGTGGCCATTTCATTAGTATAGATTATTTTCATTTAAATAAGGTAGGACGGGAAAGGAATTTTAGTAATAGAAAATGTAGGTCATTTAAGTGTTGTACACATTGCAAGACACAGTTTAGGTAAAGTTAGATCAACTACGACTTAAGTAGATCTACTCGACGGAGTATAGAGATAGGAAGATCTTAGGTTTACCTTAAAATTTACCTTTAACTTTTATGATTAGGGTTCCGCAATTAGTTTTGTGATATCGGATCGGTCGGTTATTACTTTAGGCATTACTATTAATACATAAATAGGTACGTATGTGTATAAGGTTTAGAACATAGTTACAATTTAGTCTGGCCGCGACCAGGACCTTGTGGTAGTATATCTGATTATTCAGTGATACTTTAGATTTAAATAGATTATAGTTCTTAGCTTTTAACCTATTGTTAGGTTGCATCGGTACAGCCTCCTAGCACAACTTGCGATGCAAGAGCCTGTTTGACCCGACATTATACCGAAAATATCCCGGACGTCAGCCTATACGAGATCAGAATGGCTCTCAAATAGCTTAAGAGCAACTAGGCACCAGGGGAGGACAGAAAACGACAGAGCTACTGAAAGCGGGTGGAACACCGGTACTTAAAGTCCTTCAGAAGCTGTTTAACTCCGTCATCCTCGAGGGTACTACGCAATAGGCATGATGGCACAGGAGTGTGAAATTTAAGAAAGTTGATAACACCCTCTTGAAGAGTTATAGGTTTTAGGTTTCCCATTTCGCTGCTGAACCAAGTCTATAAACTGTTTTCGAGAGTAGTTAGTAATATGCAAGACAAAACACTGTTCTACTGCATTTGCTAGAAGGCACCCTTTCTTTCTTGGAGCCTATATTTATAATAAATTAAATAAAATCCTAAACTTATATCCTATGATGCGCCACGCATGTAAAGTGGCACTAAAGAAATGGCTACTACAGCAAGATTATATTTCCACGGAATCTATACTGACAATTCTTTCATAAAGCTACCTCAATAAATTTTTAGCTTCCCTACTTACACATACATACACACAAATCCCCTCACTTGAGTTCTTGTCATTATATGACGCATACCTTTTAAATTTATATTTATATATGCATGTTATTTATTAATTACCTACCATGATGTTGAGTTACAAATATTATGTTAGTTTACTTTATATCAACGTATCCAAAATCGTTTGTCCGGCGGAGGGCATTGGCATACCAAAACACAGGGTCTCCTAGTTTGGGTGCCATTTTTTTCTAACTAGGATTAATTCTCAAAATGTTTTTTCAACTTTGAATGTACTAAATTGTTTTACGATGTTTGTTAACATTAATAAAACATTTTCATTTTTCATTTTTTCATTTTTCAACATTTACAGAATTGATACATCTTTAATTCCTATATACGTCACTATGTCAGGAGTAGCAACATAATAACGACGTAATTAACAGTTTTTATGTTGATATGAACTGTGTGTGAGCTCCATAAGTTATTGAAGGCCTAATCACAGTATTATACAGCCAAAAGGTAATCTTTGGACTAAGGCCCCATGTTTTCCCTATCATTCTTTTGCATTGCCAAAATGAGATACTTTCCAGGTGTCTAGCCCAATAGAGTTTGCTATCTAAGATGATACCCAAATACTTTACCTCTTCAGTCAGGGTCAACTGAGTATTGAAGAGGTATGGCAGTGTGTACCTACCTAAGTTTCTTTTGTTTGTGAACATTACTAAATTGGTTTTCGTTGGATTCACGGTTAATCCAAATTCTGTACACCAGCTTTCTACGATCTTTAGAGCATTATTCATGATATCACAAGACACGCTGGCAAAATGTCCAGATACAAGAATCGCCAGATCGTCTGCGTAGCCAACCGTGAGGAAGCGTTGGTTATTCAGCTTTGTGATTAGGTCATTTACAACCATGTTCCAGAGTAGAGGTGACAGGACTCCTCCCTGTGGGCACCCTCTTGACACCATACAGGGGTAATTCCACCTAGGTCGACGCGAACCGCCCTAAGCTTCAACATGTTTATGACCCAATCAATCAGAGTCGAATCCACACCGTGCTTCTGTAGCGCTAGGTTGATGCTTATGAAATTCGTTTTGTCAAAGGCTCCTTCAATGTCAATGAAAGCGCCCAGACACAACGTCTTGTTGTTAATGTCTTGCTCTATTGTGCTTACCACTTTGTGCAGGGATTTGCCCGAACTGTAAGCATGTTGTTGTGGATGTAGTGGTGTAATAGTTAGTATGCTGTCTCTAATGTACCGGTCACATAACCTCTCCAACGTTTTAAGAAGGAAAGAAGTTAAGCTTATCGGTCTATATGCTTTAGGGTCCGTATAGTCGTTCTTTCCCGGTTTAGGGATAAACAGAACTCTGACCTCTCTCCATGCCAGGGGCAAATACCGAAAGGCCAAACAAGCCCTGAAGATGAGAATCAGTGAACCATTTATGTAACTCTCTCCCCATTGTAAGAGCTCCGGGAAAATACCATCTAGACCTGCAGTTTTAAAAGGTTGGAAAGAATTTATAGCCCATTTAACTCTCTCCCCTGTTACTACTGTCTGTGCGACTGACCAGTCTGTAACTGTAGGCGTAACCTCATCAAAAACACCCCAAGTGGTGGTGTCTGTGATGTGGCACCCTGGGAAGTGTGTTTGTAAAAGGAAGCTGTTTGTTTTGGATTCTGTTTTAGTGTAAGTGTTATCTAGTTTCTTTAAGGACCCGATACCGCGATTAGGGTCAGCCGCTAGGATTTTCCTTACCCTATTCGCTTGCGTATTCGTTTCTATGCTAGTGCTGTATTTCTTCCATGACCCTTGGACCCTTGGAGCGTATACGTTTTTTATATTCGGCTTGAGCCTTCTTGTAATTGCTCCAGTCCTCGTCATTGTAGGTGTTCATAGCTCTATTAAAAAGTTTATGTACCTTTGCTTTCAGCTTCTCCAAATCTTTGCACCATCCCTGATTCCCACCTTTACTTAAGTACGGTGGAGATAGAGGGCAGGCGTCTTCAATGCTTTTGGTGAGACTGTCTACGTGAGTAGTACTACCGCCTGTTCTATTTCGGATGTACCTGTTAACTGTGATCCGCCAGTTTCTGGACTAAGGCGTTGTTTTAGAGCATCATAAAAAGTTACCTTGTCCGTTCTACGGAGATTGCGTGTTTGTGCTGGTGGTGCAATATTTAATTCCAGTTGAAAACGGATCCATCTGTGGTCTGAACATGAGGATTCATCTGATACCCTCCAGTTTTTGAAACTACCCAGATTGTTACCTGAGACCATGGTAACATCCACAATGGTGCGGCATCTCCGTGTAACAAATGTTGGTTCCGTTCCCCTGTTTGCTATGTAGAGGTTAGTTGTAAAAAGGAAATTTACCAAATCTTCACCTCTGCTATTTGCCGTCGGCATTCCCCATATAGGGTGATGTGCGTTGGTATCTGCTGATAGTACTAGTTTAAAATTGTTTAGCTCACAGTGCCTTACCAGGTCAGCGACGTCTTTAGGTGGGATGTCCTCGTCAGCGTGCATGTAAGCCGACACGACAATCACTGCCTCATTGTCCTCTCCGGTAATATTCAGGAGACTAGCAGTTGCCAGGTCCCTAGAACAAAACTCGTTAAGGGGCACTGCTACAACATTACGTGGTATGTATTGGTTTTTATACACGCCCGCGGATCGCTGCAAGTGCTATCAAGTAGTAACTTACCGGTTAGATTACTAAGACCACACACTTGCCCTGCCCTGATACACGGCTCCTGGATCAAGGCGATGGTCTCGTTGTTTACTGCCCCCAGCACCCTGCGCAGGTTAGCCGTAGCAGTGATGCTGTGCTGGAGGTTGCACTGTATAAAGTTACTGGTCAGTAGGTTCGGGGTCACCTTCATGTTGGCTTCCCTCTCCTTCCGACTCAGACACTCTCAGTTCCTCTCCCGAATCCAAACTGACATCACTCTCAGGGGGTTCCCCAGGACATCCCTTCCATCTCCCCCGAAATTGACGCCTGGGGTGAGGAGTGCAGTGGTGGGGCCGGGATTGCTCCCTCTGCACCATCTACTGAAGCTGGGACAAGCTTCTTCCCGACTTGTGTCCCGCTAGGTCCCGGTTTTGACACCGGTTCCTTAGGGGGACCCTCGTCACGCTTTGATGGTTCGTCCGTTAACGAACCGTCCTTTGTATAGAACCTGACATACACATTCCCAAGGTTGTGGGCCAAACTACGATCACGTTCCAGAAGGATGGGAACAACGTCCTCGGGAATCCCCAAAGTCAAAAATAGAGGTATTTACGAGGGCCCACTTGTTCTGATACGCCAAAACAAGGTTGGTATCCTCCAGAGTGTTTTCACACTCTGGGAGGGCCAGGGCCGCTCGCACCCTTCTGGTGAGCTCACTCTGCTGCTTCACCACTAGCCTGGGACATGTTGTCGTTGTTGGTATGCTGTCTATTGCTTCTATAAGCCACCTTAGTGAGGGTTCGTCCTCGCACCACAACTTTAGGGCTCGACGTTTCGATCAAGTTGCATTGATCGTGGTCACGAGAAGACTGAAGTAGCGGGTGTCAGCTTTGAGAAGGGCGAGCGTTGTCTCCAACTACCCGCATTTGGTTTTGTAAAAAATCAGAATTGTCACGACACACGACACTAACGACATCTGCAGATATCTTCTGACATAAACCGCGACGCGAACACTTGCTTATCACGGGATTCCAGGACGCAGCCAACTTGAAACCATCCTCTCGGTTGAAATTGGGATACTTTTTAATTTCAACCGCTTCACGTACAATCCTGGAGTAGTAGTGACGTTCCGTGGAGAGGATCTTCGGGTCATGGAGTTCAATCCAGTGATTAGGGCCCGATTCGAGCAAATGCTCAGCGATTGCAGATTTATTTATCTGGCGGTTCTTTACAGCTGCAATGTGTTCTTTGACCCTTTCCGCTATAGTACGCTTGGTTTGTCCAATGTAGGAACTACCGCAGCTGCAATCTATCTTATATACGCCAGGAGTTTGAAAAGGAATGACATCTTTCGGTGTTCTAACATGCCTTGCTAACTTGTATAAAGTAGTATAAACGGTTTTGATAGAAAAGTCCTTTAATAAAACACCGACTTTATCCGTCACTCATTTTACAAATAATCGATATTTTGATTACGTACCTAACAATAGTTTCATTCTTGTACGAACGTGTGTACCTATTCTTACTTTAAATTAATTTAAAAACCACGTTTCCAGTCAGTAAATTAAAAATGTGGTGGATTATCCGTGTAAGTACTAACTGAAAGAGCAGTTTCAAATATCGATTATGAGTAGGTACTAATTTATATGTATATCTATTTTAAATCTGCTTTTCATTCACTAACGGTTGAAAACTTGAGTTGCCAGTCGGCCTGTGATCGCCAGTAAATAAGTAGTAGTAGTAGTAGTAGAATATTAATAAGTTATTAGAGAAGAGAACGCTAAAATATTGAGCTTATGTATGTCAATGTAAAAAAGGAAAATTACAAATAATATTTTTGTTATGAAAAAACTAATATAACAAACAACTAATTTAAGCAAACGCGAAAACCGTTAGGTACCGTAACCATTGCAAATTCAGGAAAATGTTCTTAATAGGAGACTGTCCTGAACTTTTGGACATATTTAGACCTATATTTTGAGATGGGGCAGTAGAGCAGTTACCTTAACCGTTGCAGCTTCAGGAAAATGTTCTTAATAGGAGACTGTCCTGAACTTTTGGACACATTTAGACCTACATTTTGAAATGGGGCAGTAGAGCAGTTACCTTAACCGTTGCAAATTCAGGAAAATGTTCATAATAGGAGACTGTCCTGAACTGAAGTTTCATAAAAATACATTCAGTAGTTTCGGCGTAATGCCTAGCCATGATACAGACAGACAGACAAAAATAAAAAATATACAGATTTGGCTTCAGTATCGAATATATAGCACCCTCCAAAAAAAATTATGTAAATATCTTCAATGTACAGAATTGGACCCGTTACAGTTTGATTATAAGTACAGTTAATCTGTCATTAAGGTTTATTTTATTTCAATTATAAAAAAACATCACAAAATACGTAGCTGGAATAAAATCTAAAATACTTAAGAGTACAAAATCCATTCCCAACTTTCAACAGAACTAGTGCATTCTATTATTTTTTCTATAATTCTGCTCTCTCATGAATAATAAAATATGAGACGATGGTGAATCTCCGCACGTCTCTGCTCTTCTAAAATTTCATATTCCAGTCTCACCTCTAACTGGATATAGGAAATATTCTTACTTAATATCGAATTTTCTGGAAATAGGACTGTCGTGTTACATAATTTCAACAAAATCTTCGCTATTATTATTTTGGTAAGTGAATTTTCTGCGTGATCGCCATCTCATGATAGCTGTATGGGTGATCACGTTCGTAGTTGCAGTAGAGGTTCGTGTCTCGGAAGTTGTCTGCATTTCGCTGCGCAAACTGCTATTTTTCTGGTGCAATCCCAATGTTGAAGGTGAAGACAGCATTGTATAAATGTCTCGCTCACTCACTTACGTTTTTCGCATGTTCTATCTCACTCTTTTTATAATGTTATATCCTCACAGCTGTACCTGTGCAATCGTTCACAGAGCCTTACTTCACAATCATAAACTTTCGCTGCGACTACTGTACATTGTGCAAGCTACGCGGAACCAAAAACATCACGTATGTAGATGCTTCAGGAAGCGCTCGGTGCCTGCCAACTCCAAACAAACATATTATATTATGAAGATCTAGTACACGCACCGAGGCATCTTCTTGAGGGCGACATAACAGTGATTGATTCGTAACTTAACCATAACATAAGACATATTATTTTATCATATTTTTAACAGTGTTGTTTCACTGTTAAAAATATTAGTTTAATTTCAAATCTCGGTTTGGGGCCAGATATAATAGATACTAAATAGCTTTTATGTTTAGGTAACTTATAAGAAAAATAAGCATATTCTAAGAAAAAATATGTGTAGCACGTTACAAATTTAATTGATTTGGTAACAATGTGGTAAATAACGGCTTGTTACTCATTCTCAATTCATATTTCAGAATAGAAATATCATTTTAAAACATTAGTCATTTGAAGGTTACGTTAACATTATACCTACATAGGTAAATAAACTATGTGATATCGACCACAAGCTTGAAAGATCTGGTGAAGTCTGCGCTCCGACACAACCTGCTCCAAGCCGCTGTTGGATCAGAACCGTTCCAACTTAAGTTGTAGAAACGATTCGCTGACTTGACGAATTCCAACTTCCGGAACTGGCCGGGTTTCGCGAAGGGTTTGGTACCATAGACCACATACATGGTGAGATAAATTATACAGAAGTCCGAAGAATATAGCCAGCCAGGTTTGAACAGAATCGAAGGCCTTTTCATAAGAAGGCCTTCGATTCTGTTGAAACCTGGGTGGTTCTGGAGTCTTTGTATTGTTGCCAAGTGGACTGGCGGTACATTGAAGTGCTGAGATGTCTATAAGACGCCATGAACGTAAGTGTCCAAATATAAAACCAGCAGCATAAACATACCCAACTACGTAGGAGAATGACACAGGGGGATATTATATCCCCGAAACTGGTGGCATTAATATCAATGGTAAGAACATCTCACACTTACGATTTGATGATGATATCGTCCTAATGGTGGAGTCAGTGAAAACCTTGCAAAGTATGCTGACCAGCCCGCCTGGTTGATGCTTCTCGGCCAAGATCATGTTCAACGATCTTATTTGACCCGGAACCGATTGCAGTCTGTGGTGTGCCTCTTAAGTTGTCGAAAAATATGTTTGGCAAATATAGCAATTGGGTACAACTTTGAGATGGACGCCAATAGTAAAATTCAGATAGGTTGGGCAGCATTCGGCAAGCTTCGTCAAGTCTTCTCTTTGTCCAGACCACAGTTAGGCAGTTAGTGGCTTACTTATCGACCATAAAAATGGTCAGCTGGCACGAAATAAATAATGGTAATAATGGTACGTCCGTGGGTTGGCCCTTTAGAGAGAAAAATTATATATATTGAATCAACGACTGGGGGACACTTTGAAAAGATAGCTTACAGACATGATGATGAATAGCCACCGTGATAAGTAACGGGGCCACTAACGAGCCTGCAAAAAAAATTCAAGCACCGCCCGGACCCGAGGATCTGTACTGCAGCACAGAATAAATAATAGTAGGTACAACTGCAGTAACTGACCACGCTGTTCAGGACTCTCGAGTAGGTGCGGGGTTCCAGTTGAGAGAAGAGAGGTGTTGACAGAGTGAAGATGAAAACACATGCTTGATTACACGAACATGAAACGGTTTATTCTTCTTAATAAATAGTTCAAGATACTCTTGCCCTAACTGTGGCGTGGTTTAAAATTTAAGCTTTCGGAGCTTCCACTACGGTTCACTATCGAAGCTTCTGAGGGGATTAAGGTTCTTCTAGATAATTCTGCTTCTTTGTTCTAGGGTTTTTGTTCCTCTAGTAGCTGCCTGGAGAATGAATACATTTTCGCGAGAATCTTCCCTATTTATAGGTTTTGACACAACAAGATCGGCTCTCTCATTGGCTGAACGACTTCTGCGTTGGAAGCTTCCATTGTTCTCAAATATTATTTCCCACGGTTTAAAATAGGCATAAAAACACGCTACGTACGTGTATGTGTTTCTTCGGTCCTCTTGAGTTCCGGGTCGGGCTTCGAACCTCTGTTCATAGCCCGTGCTGAGTCTCAGCGGGCTACGACCCGCCGGATGCTGAACCTGCGCAGGCTGCAATAGTGCTGCTCTATACAGGTATGTTTGTGCTCTTTTAAACATGGGCTGGTATATAAATATATATACATATATACCCGCTAGCTGTACCCGCGGCTTCGCACGCGTGGTCTTATCTTTAGATTCAAAGTAACAATGTGCTATTCCAGGACCAATATACACCAATATTTGATCAAAATTTCTTTAGTCATCAAAAATACTTTTATTAATTGCTCGGCTTCTAACTCACCAGATTGAGATACCAATTACATGAGTTTTAAATCAAACCCTAAGCTATCTAACAATAAAAACCGCATTTCAATCGGTCCAATAATTTTTACGTGATGCGTGAACAAACAAACAAACAGAGCGAAAAGATATAAAAAAAATATGTTTGTACAATTCCCCTTTTAAGCACCCAAGAGCATTTTTTTATTTATCTTAATTTTACAGCCTTTTCTGTACCTATTGCTTTATTATAAGTATAGATATATGACTTTGTCAATTTGCTCAAAAAATCCGTCCAGTAGTTTCAGCGTGATACGTGTTCTTTTAAATAATTTTCAACCCCTATCCTGCGTGAAACCCATGAGAAACCATTAATTTTTCAGGATGAAAAGTATCCAATGTCCTACCTCGTAGTATGAACTCAAATCATACCAAGTTTCATTTCAATTCATCAAGTAGTTCCGGTGGCGTGATGCGCGTCCAAGATACAGACAGACAGACATACAGACAAAAATGAAAAAACCTACAGTTTAGGCTTCATTAGCGAACATAGAGTAAACTTCAAAGAAATATTTTCTCGTAGGAACTCTTTATTTTTTCGGGATAAAAAGTATCCTCAATTTTTACCTATTATATAAACTATGACTGTGACTATAACAAAATGCGTCCAGTAATTTCAGCGTGATAAGTGTTCTTTTAAATAAATTTCTACGCCTATCCTGCGGGAACCCTTTAATTTTTCGGGATTAAAAGTATCCTGTGTCCTACCTCGTAGTATGAAGTCAAATCATACCAAGTTTCATTTAAATTCAGTTTCATTCGGTTACTATATGTCAGTGAACTTAGCAGATCATTGTCCAGCAGATCAAAAATAAATGAGAGTTCTTTTCGTATGCAGCTGAGTACGTGGATTACCTCCATAAGTTGACCCATAAGTTCCTGGAGTGATTGCTTCTGCTATATAATCTTTTACTAAACATGCAGCCAGAGGAAATCCATTACCCATAGCCTTCGCACAAGTGAGCATATCAGGTTCAACTCCTATATTTTGATAGTTCCTGATACTTTTTAGGAATAGTTCTGGCATTTTTACATAAAAAAAAGTCAATTAACAAAATGATCTCCTAACTTTCCGTAGCAGATCATTTGTCAGCAAATCAAAAATAAATGAGAGTTCTTGTCGCATGCAGCTGAGTTGTACAGTTCCTGATACTTTTTAGGAATAGTTCTGGCATTTTTACCTAAAAAAAAGTCAATTGACAAAATGTTCCGCTAACTTCCCGTAGCAGATCACTTGTCAGCAAATCAAAAATAAATGAAAGTTCTTGTCGCATGCAGCTGAGTTGTACAGTTCCTGATACTTTTTAGGAATAGTTCTGGCATTGTACCTAAAAAAGTCAATTGACAAATGTTATGCTAACTTCCTGTAGCAGATCATTTGTCAGCAAATCAAAAATAAATGAGAGTTATTTTCGCATGAAACTGAGGTCTATAGTTCCTGATACTTTTTAGGAATAGTTCTGGCATTTTTACCTAAAAAAAGTCAATTGATAAAATGTTCCGCTAACTTCCCGTAGCAGATCACTTGTCAGCAAATCAAAAATAAATGAAAGTTCTTGTCGCATGCAGCTGAGTTGTACAGTTCCTGATACTTTTTAGGAATAGTTCTGGCATTTTACCTAAAAAAGACAATTGACAAATGTTCTGCTAACTTCCTGTAGCAGATCATTTGTCAGCAAATCAAAAATAAATGAGAGTTATTTTCGCATGAAACTGAGGTCTATAGTTCCTGATACTTTTTAGGAATAGTTCTGGCATTTTTACCTAAAAAAAATGACAATTGACAAAATGATCTGCTTACTTCCCGTAGCAGACCGTTTGTCAGCAAATCAAAAATAAATGAGAGTTCTTGTCATTCAGCGTCATTGATGTCACATGCAGCTGAGTTCTACAGTTCCTGATACTTTTTAAGAATAGTTCTGGTGTTTTTCACTAAAAAAGTCTATTGAAAAAATGATCTGCTTACTTCCCGTAGCAGATCATTGTGCAAATTTATTTGATGTATAATATTACCATAAACCCCATCTCATGGTTTTATTCTAGGAGGAGACATTACTATGGAGCGCGTTAACTCGGGTGCGAACAATAGGCACAGGTCAGAACAACGTCGCTATCAACCGGCAAGCGCAAACAGTCCTCGATCTGCGTTTGAGCTGTGTGTCAGTTTGAAATATTTTCGTTTTTGCCGAAAGAAAAAGAAATGTGCGGTGAAAACTTGTCTAAACGACACTAGAAAATACACGAAACTAAAATGTAACTTTCACAGGTAAGTCACTTTTACATACACTTAGACGGATTTAATCTTATGTTATAGTGGGGGTGAGGATCGCGCAAGACGTGCGGTTGCGTGCTGCGTCTCACTGCCCCACCCGCTACGTCCCCCGTGGCGCATCGAGTAGTGATGTGTCGCGCTGTCTTTATTATGGCTTGGCATTTTGACGTACAAGCGAGGTCAAAGTAAGAAATTATTCTGATGCTCTAAAATGTTAATGTTGGGATTTTTGTGTGGGTAGCTTAATGTTAGTTATGACCTACAAATACAGTAAAAAACGGAATTTTATGTATATAGACATTTCTTTCTCTGATTACATTTAAAATGTTTCTATTTGATTCTGATTTAACTACACATCACCCTAATATTATAACATCAGACCAATAATATTCCTTTAAGTGATCTTAAGGGAGTACCTTAAAACTATCTCACTCGCGAAGATATAACTACAAGATATAAAGGGACTGATTATACGAATAATATAACGAACATATTATCGTATCTTTAGATTAATATTTCAAACATCCTCACACATCTGCTCTCTATACCCGTCTTTTTAAACAAGAACCGTACAATAATCACCTAGTAAATGTGTTGAGGGCAGTAATAAAAAACATGTAGAGATAAAAATAAAATAAATAAATAAATATATTCGGGTCAATTCCACAACAATAACCTAGCTCCAAACTAGGATACCCTGTACTATGGGCACTAGATAACGGATAAACATACATATATACGAATATTATAAACATCCATGACTCGGAAACAAACATTTCTGCTCATCACACAAATGATTGCACCTTGCAGGATTCGAACCCGCAACCGTTTGATTACGTACCTAGGATTACTAGCCACGAGACCAACCGGTCGTCAGATACGGGTTAATCTAATGTAAAGAAAACTAAAAGGCAGCTGTACATCATCATCATCATCATGTCAGCCTTTAGAAGTCCACTGCTGTATTACGAGTAGGCCTCCCCCAAAGAGCGCCATGACGAGCGATCTTGTGCCACCTTCATCCACCGACTTCCTGCGATGTACAATAAGCTGAATATTTTCAAAAGGCAATAAAATAACTGTTTTTATATATTTATTTCATTTTTTGTTTATTCAATTTAAAAACAGAAATCAAATTACTATATTTATTTTTTGGTTCGTTTTTTTTTTCATTCACTATTTTGCTGTATTACTAGGCTGCATCCCACTGTATCAACCGCGACAAAAAATAATAACGATGGAGAAAAAGTAACTAATGCTCTTTCTCATGTTTTCAGATATATTTATACCAAATTTTATCAAGATCGGCTCAGTCATTTTGCTGTGAAACCGTTACAATAAGACCTCTCTGTCTGCTTGTACAGAGAGAGTAACTTTCGTTTTTTTTTTTATGTGTCGCCATGTTTATTGACATGCGCGCGAGCGCTTGCAGGCATCTCTACTCGTGATCTATATATACATCGATGTACGTAACTATAGCACAACTGCCTACGATTCGCACCTATAGCCGCTATAGCCGCGTTCTATACTTTAGTAATATTTGGTCTGAGGTTTAATTAGTTTACGCAAAAATAATGTACAGGACCGTAATATTTCGAAATTGTTTTGGAATCAGCATCGTCCTTTTTGTCTTTACATATGTAACCTATATAGGTACCAAATTCCGTAACAGGCTTATACGAAAAAATAAATTGATATTTTTAAGGTAAAAACACCAGAACTATTCCTAAAAAGTTTCAGGAACTGTAGAGCTCAGCTGCATACAACAAAAACTCTCATTTATTTTTGATTTTCTAACTAATGATCTGCTGCGGGAAGTTAGCAGATCATTTTTTCAATAGACTTTTTTAAGTGAAAAACACCAGAACTATTCCTAAAAAGTATCAGGTACTGTAGAACTCAGCTGCATGCGAAAAGAACTCTCATTTATTTTTGATCTGCTGGACAATGATCTGCTAAGTTCACTGACATGGTTACTATATCGTGTATTATTAGCATAGATCATTTCCTACGTCAATGATTATTAGATGTTCTGTAATTTCGTTTCCATGGCAACTTTCTACATACAAAGACCCGTATCTCCTTCTTAGTTTGTGATCTTACGTAGTACTTATATACTCTTTGGTTTTTGATACAAAGTAATCGAGTTTTTTTGCAAAATTTAATATTTCTAGTTTTATTATTGCAATTTTCGAAGGGCGACTGTTCGAAAAATAAAATCCTGCTTGTGTTACTCGCTGATATTTTTTTATGTACAAGAATTTTTAAAATCGGTTCTTTATTTTTTGAGTTTATTCATTACAAACTAACAAACAAACAATCAAACCTTTCCTATTTATAATATTAGTGGTAGATATAGGTGTAGATGTATAGAATTGGACGCTTTGCAGTTTTTATCATAAGTATAGAAGATATATATATATCTTGGTTAGGTGCTTTTATCGGGCTGTAATAAAATTAAAATTAGAATTGGGTTAAATGAAGAGGGGAAGGTAAGGGGCTGATGTGATTTATCTCACTCCTCCGAGCCGCTGGACGTCGTG
Organism: Alsophila aescularia; assembly: GCA_946251855.1. NCBI lineage: Eukaryota > Metazoa > Arthropoda > Insecta > Lepidoptera > Geometridae > Alsophila > Alsophila aescularia. The sequence continues at coordinate 14,424,504 of OX276385.1, forward strand.
GAATCGATGTCCAACAGCTCCCTGGGGAGCAGTCTACATGTCCTCCTCTGCGTCTCGTCGGGTGGCCGGGCGTGTAGGGGTGCTATGCCGTGTAGGTTTATTGTTTCCGTTGTCGACTTTTTCATATATACGACGTGCTAACGTAGTAATAAAATGTTCCACGGTGTCCGAAGATCCCTAGATATTACCTTGTTTCTGACATAACGCCCGGCTCCTGTGATCACGCGTAGAGATATTTTTGATGTGCTTCGATTCTTTGTTTGTTTCGTTTCGAACATAGTTGAAACCAAGTTGGGGCCGCGTAGGTAAGTCTGGATCTAATATACGATTTGTAAATCCCCAGCTTGGTTTTCAATTGCAGCTTAGAGCTCATTGTAGGCCTCAACATCGCCCTAGCCGCCTTGGTCGTCGTGATTGCGTGTTCGCCTGGGCATTCATCGTCAGCCTCTTATCGATTAAAATGCCCAGGTATTTGACTGCACTTTACCATTCCAGGGCTTGGTCCTTGAAGATGGTGACCGGCAGCGCCGGCGTCTTCCCCACGTTGTACTAGTCCATTAAAGAAACGCATTCTTTATCAGTCTTACATACTAGGGATACATAAATTCCTATTTAACAATGTCTACCTAATATCTGTATACTTATGTTTACATAACTGTTGCGCTGGTTAACAAAATTCAAAGCATTATAACAAGTTTTGTTACACATACAATACAAAACTACATCCTAAAAATAATACAAAATGCGAGTTATGCCACTTCGCCCAAAACAATTTGTTATGTCAGACAACAGAGATGCGCCACTTTTGGTCTGATAAATTTTTGTTGTTATTGTTATTTGTGAAAAAAAGGAAACATTGGTGACGATATATATTCGGAACAAGCCGATTCGTCCAGCAAGTGGTCACGTCGTCGTCGAATTATAGTTGCATAATAACATAAATTAACGTTAAGGGCCGAAAGTTCTGAGAAATGCAGCTGCATACATTCATTAAATATTTTTTGTCAATTATTTTCTCGTCTTTCTATTTAAAAAAAAACAGTAGATATAATATTATATTATTATTTAAAGGTACCTCTTCTGGATCCCCTCACTTATCTCCGGCAAAAAAGAGACCTATTTCTCTATTGGTTGGGGAACATGAGATTATCATATCATATCATCAATAAATAAAAAATGTAAAAAAAAAAATGGCCCTTAGATACTTCTGAGATCTGAGGAGTCAGCATGATAACTTTTTATCGCATCTTAGGAGCGTATACAGATACTCATGCCGCATTAGAAAAAGGAATTATCCAAAAAAGGCAAATAGATAATTTTCAAGTTGGACAGTTTTATTTATTTAGGTATAAACAAATGCTTATTTTTCTTACAGCAACGCCAAGGCGCACATCAAGCCAATACTTTTCAGAAATCGGCCACGAGGATGAAAATGCATCAGTTTTTTCTTGCAGGAGAACTACCGACTCTGAATAAAATTTTACAATGTATAAATAATTATGACCAATTACATAATCTGAGTAAGATAACACTGAGACGCTTGTTGCGCCACTTAAAATTTAAATACGGGTATGTTAAGCGAAGCAGAAAAAGTGTATTAAAAGATCGCCCAGAGATAGTTGCGTGGCATACCAAATACTTAGGAGAAGTCCAAATATTAAGGAAAAATGCGTGAAATTAATGCCACTATTGACAGATTCATAATTAATGTCACAAGCAGCTCGTCTGATTCAGAAAGCTCCAAACACAGCGAAGATTTAAGTGGATACAATGAATGACAATACGAATCTTTTTTTTAAATAATTGATATTGAATAATAGTTTTATTGTTTGTAACATGGTCATGAGTAATGAGACGAGTAAGTCGCTCGCATAAAAGATAATGCTGCACATGCCCATTTCAGTGATGCTCAAAACTTTAAGTAACAAAGTCCTGTGCATTACTTCACAGGTGCATTATTTTGATACATTTAACTACAGTACTCTTTCAATCGGAACATAGTAATCTTCATATACTACACACTTAACATAGGTATGCTTGGCAGCAGACTATTTGAATTCTGGTGGTACCTACCTACGCGCCCTCCTGGGAAAGTAAAAAAAAAAAAAAAAAAACTTGTCATAAAAGGTTTTTCATAGCTGCTTGAACCACCAAAATTAATTGAGGTCAATGCACTTTATTGCCAATATTTTTGGCGCAGACTAGAGATAAATTGTGTAAAAGAAAGAAAAAAAAATCGACAAAATATGTCAAGCGGAAATGTGGGGATCATTGAATAGGTATTTGAAAATCGTAATCTCTTATTACTTTTATTTTTTAATGATCTATAACTATTTAAAGTTGGTTAGCAACCATTCTCACTAATTCTTATAATTATGGACTAACAAGATTAAAATAAAATAAATAATTATATATAAAAAACAAAAACCCTACTGCGAACAAAACTAAAAAGAGACAAACAAGCTTTAGTTTTTTTATTGAAGTGAAACTTCTTATGCGACTTCCAAGAAGGTTGCGTTAAACGTTTAACGCTACCATGGAGGCCTTCCTATTTTCATTTCCACATTACGAAGTTTTACTTCTTCCGCGCGGAGGGACTCAACGATCGTTTTTTGAAATATAAGATGCAGTCGGAGGCATGAAGTAAAGCTTGTTTGCCTCTTTTTAATTTTGTTCGCAGTCGTGTTTTTGTTATAAATAATAATTTAAGTATTATATTCAAGTTGACCTAGTAGTGACATTATTTTTTGTTTGTTGGTTTCATTGTTTCTTTAACCTCAAACTAAAGTCAACCTACCATTAGGTCAATTACCTCCGTGGTCCTTTTTGCCCCAAAAAAGGTTTTCCGAGAGAAAGATCAAGATGAGTTTGAAGTAGGAGAATGGTTTTGTTTAATAAGTAATATGCAGTTGTCTATGTCTGCGAGTCATTTTCAGAAGCCAGTGCCCTGGGGAAAGGCTATATTATATTAAATAAATGCACTTCGTGTAGAGAATGGGCACATCATCATCCATACCAATATATAAAAGAGAAACGTTGTCTGTTTGTTTGTTTGGGGAGTTTTGACGCAATAACGGTTGGACGGATTTTTATAAAATTTGGAATGAATAAAAGCTTATACCCTGGAATAAAACATGGAATACTTTTTATTCCGGAAAATGGTAAGTTTCCACGGGAAAACTGGAAAATGTTGATTACTCGCTGTAAGGAACGGTTGCCATGGAAAGAAACAAGTCGGTCAAAATACATCAAGAGCTGCAAGTTTTCTACTTTTGCATTGGTTTTGTATCTTATAAGAACAGGATGCTTTTTTCTCGATAAACTGTAGTCCGCGTGGACGAAGTCGCAGGCGGGAAAGCTAGTAATTATGATATGTATGATTCAACCTTTCATTAATGGTCAAATATTGTAGACAATTTAATTTTCTAAATATGTAATAAGTTTTAAAATTAAAACTAAAATGAAACATTTGTTTAGCTTCTATATTGGTTAAGTTGCTAAAACATTAAACCAGCTGTGTCCGCGGCTTTGCACGCGTGTTCATTTCTCGAGGTTAAATAAAATAAAAAAAAACTAAAATACCAATATACCAACAATTAATCAAAATACCTTCAGCTATTAAAAAGTTTTTTATCGATTGCTCGGCTTCTACATATTATTTTGAGATACCAAGTACACCAGTTTTTAAGTCAAACCCTAAGCTGACAATCAGTGAAAACCGCATCACAATCGGTGTAGTAGTTTTTACGTGATGCGCGAACAAACAAACAGACGCAGATAAACAGACAAACAAACATAAACGAATAAAAAAATGTATATGTAGGTATGATACACTAAAAATAAATCAAATTTAGTAATTTCATGTCATTTTAATAGTATTACAATAGATTACTGTGCAATGTTAATAACAATTTACATATTTTGAAAAATACGATTTCCCTAATTTTTGTTTTGTCCTGATTACAGGGGAACTTTTGGCCCAACAAGTTTCACTTGTACTTATATCAAAGTTAAATAACTGTTCTATAATTTTTTCCTGAGTACTGATATTTTTTTAATGAGTATTATTGCCGATATTCTGCTCGTAAGGCGGCTAAAACTACAACTTCGAACTTTTTAGGAAAAATGGCCAATATTTGAAGTATGGCCAATATCTCAGGTCGTTCATAAAATAACAGAGCTGCCATTGGATTTAGAAGTTATAAGCCAAAATCAGAAAAAGGTCCGAAAATTACGATGCTTTTCGAGTACCAAAAAGTTAGCTCAGGTCTTTCGAAGCTGCAAATTTATTTTTACACTACTGGTATACCAAAAAAAGAGGACGGTACAAATTTTTGCGACCTAACCACAGAATAAGCCTAACGCGAGTTTTGTGTCTACATCATCATCATCATCATCATCAGGCTTTACCAGTAAACTGTTGGACGTAGGCCTCTCCCAATGAACGCCACTGAGCCCGATCTTCGGCTCTTCTCATCCAGTCGCTGCCAGCTGTCCTTCGCAAGTCGTCTCTCCACTTGGCCGGCGGGCGTGTCACACTACGTTGTGTTTGTGTCTACGGTCACCATTAATCCTTTATGATAAAGTGCGAAGGCCAGCTTAAGATGAGCCGTACGTTCAAACGTTCCTGTACTTTTCGGGTTTCAAGTTATTTGGACATAACACTGAGGGTTGAGCTTTCTGTAATTTACATTATTAACTACAAACCCGATAACCTTGAAATATTTATATGACAATATTTAAAGTAGGTACTCAAATTGCGACGGACCCAAGGGACGTTTTAAAAAACACAAATTTGAAGTTAAATTTATGTATTAATTGATTGAATGCTAAGTACAGACTGAGCTCCTCTAAACTTAAAAATAAACACCTTACATACTAACAAAAGTGCAAAGTCGACAACTAACAATCGCACAGAATAAAACATAGTCATTAAATTAAGCGGAATTGTGTGGGCGGCCGGGCGCTATGCGCTGATAAGCATGGTGCCGGGATGCATAACTCCTTCCTCCCTAAGTTTGAGATTGTCTGAAGGACCATCTCGAGTTTTCCTCACACAATATGCTTTACGAATCATATACTTGAGGGCTAAGATTACAATTACTAATGCTATAATTAACCAAATTACAATGTTTCCTATGCTAACACTTTTAAAAAAACTTTAAATTTTTTCACTATTACTAACAATCTCACTTCCACTTTTCTGCAATAAGTAATTCAGGAACTGGACGTCGGCGAGATTAATTCCGTTGAGATTAACTGGTTTTCTTTGCGAATTCGGTACGTTGGATATTTTTGGTAATTGAATTATTGGCAGCTTTTCGTAAATTATGTCTTTCCCACTAATTTGGAAATGTTCTTCATCAGCTTCGGAACATGGTTGAGAGAGCGGTACTGTTTTCAACCCCTTCATAAGGACATATGGATATTTAGGTAGGATAAGGGTAGTTTGACCTTTAGCATCGTCTAAAATTGGTAGTGGTATTAGTTTATAATAGTTATAAATTTCGTCTCTAATTAGTGGAATGTTCATAATAAATTTAATCTGATTTTGTTTGATGTAAGCTTTCAGTTCTACACTTTGTTCTATTTTAACAATATTTTCTAAATTAACAGGAAACAGTAATTTACCTTTTTTTCTATTTCAATTAACAGTAGTAACAATTCATCCGTATCAACAATTGATTGATGCAATACTTTAATCTTACTAAAAGCAATGGCAGTTTCAATTTCATCTAATCTAAAGTAGATAATTTGAAAATTGTGAAGAAATGTACCGTAATTATTAATAATTGTATTGAATTTCTGGTAAGTCCTTGTTTCATTTAAATACAAATGTATTTCTTGAATGCTTTCTTCAATCTGAATAAAGTTGCTTCTAGTAAATTTCGCTATTTTAGTAAAGGTACCCACCATTTCAGTGATAATTGTCATTTTCATAGATACAGCGTCCTGTTTTGAATTTAAATTATTAATTAACTTTTCGTACATTAGGGCGTCATCATTATCCAGATTTTCTGTAATCATTTTTACCAAAGAACTAAGAGGGTTTATTAAACCACGTTTTACCCTTGCTGAAGGAATTAACTGCTTATACTTTTCTATGGTTATATTCATTATGTAATCTGTTTGAACTTCCGCGTTAATTAAATCTGAATCTAAAACGTTACTGTCAATACAGGTGTGAACTTGGTTTCTAAGCGTTATGTACCTGTTTATATTTAATTCTAATTCCTCATAAACTAATTTTAAATACAAAATCTTGATAACGGTCCATTTATCGTAGCTGACAAAAGCTTGGCCTTCCCAGATAGGTAACAGCCCGGGGTTCTTGTCAATCGGGTGCAGTTGAAGGGCCTGGCTTCGGATCGCATGGATCGCCAGAAGTATTAACCTGCGAAGGACGCTTAATGTCTTTAATAGGTACTTTAGTTGTTCGGTCACGTGTAATTACTGGTACAACATTTCTACGAATCTCTCCAATGACTTGAGCTTTTTGATAGCGCGGTTTGTCTTTGCTACGCCTAGTGTTTTCTCCTTTAATTAAAACTGAATCTCCTTCCTCCACGTTTTTCTATCATTAATTGTTTTTTTTGTATAATTTTATCTGTCAAATAGTCGTATAAATGTTTAGTCCTTCTAACGTGTTCTTTAACGAGCTGTTGTGTAAACTGTTTGTTAAAGTCAACCGCAAATGTGCTATTGGACTCGGTGTGCCCGAATACAACTTCGCATGGTGTCAAATGTGTATCTGTAATCTCAAAGTAAAAAAAATGCTTTACTTTGGGTTTTATATATTCCAGGAGGAATTGTTTGGCGAGATTCGGGTTATCTACAGGTAAGTGGACTTCTAGTATTCTTTGTTTCGGTCTTGATAAGTTTTTAACTCCAATTTCGTTTTTGTTCCAGGTATATACGAGTATTTGGTTCGGCTTAGTGTCTATGGCCTCTTGTAAGATGAGTATACCTTCTGAATCTAAGTCGCGTGCAGAATGAACTGTATTCGTACTACTATTACTTGGCCTTTCAGGCGCCGTGTCGGTGCTGCTGTTTACAGACGGAATTGGATATGGGGATCGTCGATCGTTGGGTTCTATAACGCTTATGGTTTCCTCTGAATCAGATAAAGTTACAACTGGGGACGCTGGTCGTTCACATACATCACTTTGGTGTTGCTTTTTACCTATTTGTACTAATTCCTCAATAACTTCATCCAATTGTCGCAAAAGCTTCAGCTTTTGTTCATTTTCATCCAAATTTACTACCATTGACTCAATATCCTTTCCACCTAACGCATTAATCCTTACACGAGATAATGCATTCGCATTACTGTTTTGCTTTCCGTTTTTATATACAACGTCAAAGTCGTAGCATTTCCTTCTCTATTGTGCTATAACGTGACTCGGCTTCGTTCAAGGTCCTACTTGCAAATGCCACGGGTTTGTCACTTTCAATTAGGCCTTGTGAAAGGACAGCACCAAGAGCAAAGTTTGATGCATCGGTCGTGAGAACGAATGGTCGGGTAAAATCCGGGAATTGTAAAAGGGGGGCGTTAGTTAATAGCTCCTTACACCTCTCAAACGCATCTATGTATTCCGGAGTTAACGAGGTTAACGGTTGTGTGACCTTGGCGAAATCTTTGATAAATTTTCTGTAGTAGCCAACCAAGCCATTAATTTTGGTATCGGAAAATTAAGCACCGCTTGCACTTTATCGTTGTTTGGCATAAGGCCGTTTTTGGTGATGGTATGGCCTAAATACAACACTTCTTTCCTGAGAAATTCGCATTTGTCCAGTGTTACTTTAAGATTGGTTTCTCTGAGACGATCAAAAATTTTACGTAATTTTGAAATGTGATTCTGTAGACTGGATGAATATACTATAATAATAGTAGTAAACTACAGTAGTAGTAGTAGTAGTAGTAGTAGCAGCAGTAGCAGCAGTTGCAGCAGTAGCAGCAGTAGCAGCAGTAGTAGCGGCAGCAGCAGCAGCAGCAGCAGCAGCAGCAGCAGCAGCAGTAGTAGTAGTAGTTATAACAACTACACAATCGGATGATGGAATCTTCTCTTCCCTTTCCCTTCGAGTTTGGGTTCATTTGGTTTGTCTTGGTGAGTTCTCAGGTGTTGTGGTATTCAGGGTCGTATGATGGAGCCGGAAGGTAGTCACAGGAACGCAACAACAAAATTATGGAAAATGGTCAAAACTAATTCTGTTGTTATATATGTAGGTTTGATTCACTAAAGTGAGTAAGTGTCTACTATTTTCTTTGGAATATCTTTCCGATGATAGCTGAGGCCACTAAAAATCAAAAAATTAAATATTAAAAAAAAAAAAGACTTCATAATAAAAATATTATTTTGTAAACAACCACTAAAAAGTATAAAATAATTACAATTGAGCCAGAACAGTATCACTTTTTCGAAATTACCAACTTAATAATAATGCATAAATACAACATAAGATAAGGAAGAGTTTTTTGAAGTCGGTGCCAAACCCAGGCATCATTTAAATCTAATTTCTTTACAAAATTAAATCATACCTATCTACGTACGCAGTAATATGCAGTTGTCTATGACGCACCCTCATACAAAACACAAAACGCAGAAGAGACAAAACAAGAGACTCACGCAAGCAGATTTTGACTTTCACACGTTCACAAACCGATTGACACGAATACAGCAATCTAGTAAATGATAAGGTTTTTGTAGGTAATTACTTTAAAAGCTTATTATTTTATATAGCACGTCAAGCCGTTTAAGACATTATCTTTTTGAATAAGCTCAACCATATTAATAATTATGGCTCGGCTTGGCACCGCCTTCAAAAAACTCTTTTTTATCTTATGTTGTATTTATGCATTATTATTACATTGGTAATTTCGAAAAAGTGATACTGTTCTGGCTCAATTGTAATTATTTTATACTTTTTTAGTGGTTGTTTACAAAATAACATTTTTATTATGAAGACGATTTAATTTTTTTGGAAAAATATTTTATTTTGATTACATGTTTGTATAGTGGTATTTTAGGACCTGGAATAAATAAAACATAGTTTTTTTTTTATTATTACGGTCTAGGCAATCGTTTGTCCACGATCTCACCTGATGGAAAGCGATGATGTGGTCGAAGGTATAGCACGCTTGCCTAGTAGATACCTATTCACTCTTGACTTGAACACACCGGGGTTATAATTTACCGGAAACAATGACGAGGGCAGGGCATTCCACTCCTTTGCAGAGTACCTACTCCTAATCTAGAGAAATGAACACGCGTGCGAAGCCGCGGGCACAGCTAGTAAATGATAATACTACGTTACTACGACGTTGATAATACTACGGTCAGTTTTTCCTATACATATAACTAATTATTTTAGTATTTTGCGACATTTCAATTTTTTCAGGGTCATTTTAGTTTTTTTTTGTGAAGTGTGGTGTTTTAGTAACGAGTTTACAACGAGTGTTTTATCTCAATATCTACTGGAACTAAATATATATATAATGAAAAAAAAATATTTACCGATCTTCAATTTAACACAATGTAAAGTACTGTACTGTAGTAGTAATGACCCAATGACTCGAACATTCAACGATCACGAACCATATTTGTGACTAAACTAAGACAACTACTAAGTAGCTTCTTGTGTCTATATTATTATCTTGGACAATAACAGTTGAAAGATATCTTCTTATAAAAGACAGAATCTTCATATTACTAACCAGTATTTGTAAAACTTTAATGCAGTGTGCACCCGCTTCTAATATGTATCTAGTTAATATTTTAGAGCTAGTGATATTAGGCAGCGCTTGTGAAGCAGCAAGAATTCTAGCAGTGATTCCAACTCCGTCTATAAGTCACCAAGTGGTCTTCCGGCCCCTGACTCAGGAGTTAGCGAAGCGTGGTCATGATGTTGTGGTCATAACGACAGACCCAGCGTTCCCCAAAGGAAAAACACCTAAAAACCTCAAAGAAATAGATATACAAGACATATCGTACAAGATATGGAGAGAAGAGGTATTATCCGGTGCAACCACATCGGGGAGAAGTAAAGACTTATTCATACAAATGAAAACTATGCTGCCCTTGGTCTCGAACCTCTTCGAAATGCAGATGCGAACAGACGAGGTGCAGCAAATCCTCAACAATAGAACCAACCACTTCGACTTGCTCCTGATAGAAGCCTGCGTGAGACCAGCTATTTCAGTATCCCATGTTTTCAAAGTGCCAGTGATTTTGATAAGCTCCTTGGCTGGAGTAGGAATAACTTACGATGTAGTAGGTGCACCCTCGCGTCCTGCTCTGCTTTATCCAACGCTAGTACGTCAGAGGATTTATAATTTGTCTTTTTGGGAGAAATTAACAGAACTGTACCATCATTATCTGTATATGTTTATATTCAAATCTTATGAGGACAGTGACAATAAGATAGCCAAAAGGCTGTTCGGTCCTGATACACCGACAATGACGGAACTAGAAAACAATGTGCACATGATGTTCTTGAACGTTCATCCTCTTTGGGAGTTGAATCGTCCAGTGCCGCCGAGTCTCATCTATATGGGAGGAATGCACCAGGAACCTTCGAAGGAACTAACTAAGGTGAGATCGTTCTCACTAAAAATTTGAGCATTTCATGCTCAAATCTTGACAACAAAGTGACAGCGCAAAAAAATAAAGTTTTTTTGGAAAAAGAAAGGACAAATTATGCTCTTTTGTTGTTGTTTGGAAAATAGTTTTCGATCATATGCATTTCATACAAGTTTTTCAATGATATGCATTAATTGTCTACTAACTTATCTATACAATATGTCTGGACACAAGACTCGGAGACTTTAACAGCACTAAGCACTTAATTTTAACGCAGGAAAATATTAAAGACGGGGATAACGTATGTGTAAAAACAAATAATAATCAATAATAATGTAGACACACATTTTTACATGTACTGTTGGTTTGCCATGATGTGTAAATATTTTTAATAGAAAGTTATTATTATCTAAAAAGTATTATGTTCTCTCTTAGCAGAATATATTTTTATGTCTACTGATCCTCTACTTCCGCTAGCTATTAATTATTTAATACAATCAAATAGTTTTTACTCTTCAAAGAATAAAATTGCTGGCATTACTAGGAAGTAGGGTTGCACCCCCGTCGTTTATTTTGTTCTTCAATAAAATTAAGTACTTAGCACGCTGTTAAAGTCTCCTAAATTGTATAACTAAACTAATACGATAAGAAAAGATTTGTTTTTTGTACGTTTGTTTTTTGTAATGGATAAAGTCTAAAACATTCTTTCACCTATAATAGAAAGCAACATCATCAACGAGAAGCATGGGCTGTATTTTCCCCCGGAAACATGCAGAGTTTCCGTGTGATAACGGGAAAACGACGGGTGGAGCCGCAGGGCAGAGCAGCTATACCCAATATTCTTGTTACAAATTTCTTGCTAACATCTCCAAGATTAGCATTTTGTGCTTTCATTGGCGAAAGCAGAAACACTAAAGCTGATTTAAATATTCGAAATCTTCTTGCAGGAATTAAAATCATTCCTGGACTCCTCAAAGAACGGCGTTATATATATTAGCTTTGGGACCAACGTGAGCCCCTCAAGCTTGCCTCCAGAGAAGATTCAGATGTTGGTGAAGGTTTTCTCCAAACTACCTTACGATGTACTGTGGAAATGGGACAAGGACGAGCTGCCTGGCAAGTCGGCGAACATTAGGATATCCAAGTGGCTTCCGCAGTCAGATCTGCTCAGTACGTACCTAGAATACAACACACTTATAACGAGCAACTTCTATTATCCCAGCGTAGTTCTATTATTTATGCTTTGCCAAAAGTCAACTTCTAAACAGTATGGGATGAACCACCAGCTCTGTTCCGATCAGTATGGGATGAACCACCAGCTCTGTTCCGATCAGTATGGGATGAACCACCAGCTCTGTTCCGATCAGATGATAATTTACCCAAATGCAAAATTATTCCAAGTCACAGCTTTTATTATAAACTAGCTGGGCCCGCGACTTTGTACGCGTGGTATTTTTTCTGAGATATAAGGATCCTATGATAATATAGGATCCTTATATAATCCAGAACCAAAAGTACCAATAGAGTACAAAGTACCGAATTCAGTGCAGCAGAGAAATAGTTTTTTATCGTTTGTTCGGCTTCTACTCATCGGATAGACGGCCGGTTGGTCTCGTGGCTAGAGATCCTAGGTACGAAATCGAACGGTCGCGGGTTCGAATCCTGCAAGGTGCAATCATTTGTGTGATGAGCAGAAATGTTTGTTTCCGAGTCGTGGATGTAATATTCTTATCTATGTATGTTTATCCGTTATCTTGTGCCCATAGCACAGGGTATCCTAGTTTGGGGCTAGATAATTGGTGTGGAAATGTCCCGAATATATTTATTTATATATATATATATATATATATATTATATGTATATTATTATATGTATATGTATGTATATATTGAAGATACCAAGTACTCCATTTTTTATCTCATTTTTAAATCTGACCCTAAGCTATCCAACAGACGCGATGTGAAAACCACATCGCAATCGGTCCATTAGGTTTTACGTGATGCGTGAACAAACATACCGACAAACAAACAAACAGACTAACAGACAGACACAATTTAAAAAATGTTGTATTCTTGTTCAGTAGCTTATTTTAACTACCCTAGACGTTTTTTTTATATATCTTCATTAAACAGTTTTTTTTTGTACATACTGCTTTATAAGTATAGATGGACTAGATGTGTTTTGCCCGCATGCCAATTTCTCCACCCTTGCTCACCCCCAAAAGGTGCAAATTTTTATAAATTATATGTTTGCTGTCCCCTAAACTACAAAGTAAGCTACGCTGAAAATTTCACGTCATAATCTTGTCATTAGTAACTCAGTAAGCGACACGACGGTTTTATAAATAGGGCCTACAGTCTCGACAGTCGTATAGACATTTCTTACTGTCGTTGCTCGACATAGACACAGTACATAAATAGTCTTTACAGAGGACTATATATGTACTGTGACATAGATAACGAGACTAAATATTGCTAAATAATAACGAAAACAATTGATTAGTTTACAGCAAATGCAAGTCCGTACAACCGAGGTTTCGATCAAAATCGTCTATTATCTATTACTGATCATCGTGGGTGCAGTGGAGGTCTGAATTCTTTAATAGACTGTCCTTCTTCTTTCTTAGTGAAAGTAAACTAAGAAAAGTTTGTATCTGTGCGATGTTAGAATTTTATTTTATTCGTCCTCATTCATTCCGTACAACATTTTTAAGTGATTTCTGACTTTTCTATTACCTACTCTAACCTCATTTGGTCCACTATAGACTTGATCCATAAAAGAATTACAGGATAGATTGGCATAATATACACAATCACGTTAAAATAATTACAGGTGTGCGTAAACATTAGATCATCGAGCTTCACCATTGCCACAGTACCTACATATATCGTAGGACTATATATGTACTGTGCTATTGCTGGCATACAAATACAGGTTGTAGTTTTCCACCCCCGCCATATTCGCAGAGTCGATTGTAATAGGTATACCTTAATCAACTAACAATACTATTTAATTCCTACATTTAACTGGAGGTGGAATTTTTAATAAAATATTTTATTGATAAATCGTAGTAGGCCCAACTTTGTTTTGGAGTAGAACCCCACGACACACACACATGTATGGTAGGTATGTGTGCGCGCTTCTATAGACGCGCCGCGCGCCGCCACCGCCCGCGCCACAATAAATAGCGAACCTTTAATTATTAGTTGGTATAAATAAACTTAATGCAAGTGAGAATGTATCGTCAACGTTGACATTATTTAGGAATTTCCGGCGTGGTAAAAAAATTGGAATCAGCTTATTTACAGTTCGATTGGAATGAAAAAAATTATGAACAAGTTTACAATTTACGTTACCTTGATACTCTTCAGTATCCTCCTTCATTTTCAATGCACAATTGAGCACGATGTCTTAATGTTTTGTGTAATTTTTTTAACACGTTCACATTGAATTAACTCCTGGAATTGCTCTGTGTGGCACCTAGCAACACGTCGCGTGGGCGTGGGCAAAAAAAAAACAAATTGTTTCACTGTGCAGGGAAACAGTTGTCCAATATTATCACAAATATTTTGCAAGAATTCATTTCACTATTTCATTTACACAAACCTTTGTTTCTTTTGTATTTATTGTTCAATACCTTAAGCCGCACGCCCTTTGTACTATTATTTCTTTCACAACCTGGATGACTGGTAGATAGTGCTGTTTAGCATAAAGTCCTTCCTTGTACACAATTTTTGTGCAATACAATTATATAAATAAATAAACATAACCTAACAACAATGAGAGGTTTTCAGACAGCTGGAGGAACCTAGTTCTGAAACCATCGATAGGTGGTGCTGATGGACATGGTTCTCATTTTTTTTCGCATTCAATCAATGAAAATGCAAAGTTTACTCTTATATACTTACTAATTTGTGTTGTGCTGTGGAAAAACAAAAGTACTTTGTTTGATATGAAACAATAGCCACAAAAACTAAAGAGAATATAAAACATAGTAAAATAACAAATACAAGCATGACAAACAGATATACGCTTGTCTATGTTCGTAAGAAAGTTTTTTTATCAGCCTTGCTTCATGTAGTTTTACAAAATATCCAGATCCACGTCTTGTCAGCGCCATCTATCTCATTTATACAAGAAGCTTATAATTATATACTAAGCTTTTTGCATTTATATGAACTTTTCTTTTTCTTTAATTGCCTTACGGAAAACTTCCCATCCTTACACTTCCTCCATAAACTATAATGCATTGTATTCTCATTGCTATAATGTTTTGATGGTATGCTTTATATTGACGTACCATTTTGTCTATAGCTCAGTGTATAGTATTATTCTGTTTATCGCAAGGAGGTTGAATTACGCTTACTGTTAAAAGGTTTAAGGCCAGTAAGCGTAATTCAACCTCCTTTAGTTTAAAAAAGTCACATGATTTTTTCACACGTTGGGCAGGCAACAAGGCCGGTAAAACATTGTAGGTAGGAAATTAAGTTTCAATTTCATGATTTTTTAAATTGATTTCTTAACCAGGGTTTTCCTAGCTTAATTATGCTATGTTGAAAAAGTGTACAAAAAAAATTGGTGTAAAATCACAAAAAAAAAGATCTGTCACATACAATTTCGGCCTTATTCATTGTACAGAAGAAAAATATATGTATAATTGCACAGTACATATATTGTATTGTATTGTATTGTATTGTATTGTATTTATTTATTGATCTTTCGACATATTACATGCTCTTAGACATGTCAATTAACAAAGTTGAATAAAAACATGAAGTAGTTAATCATAACAGTCTTAAAATACTAATAATATCATATTGATTAATATATTTTCTGCAATAGCATCGTCAGTGTGTATAACTACAAAAATAAAAATATAATTCATTGATAAATACAGTAAAGTATATCTGCTTACGCTTCGTTTAATATTTTAGGTGTACAGTACTTTTTTATTCTTGTCGGCTATAGCCTCTGATAAGTTATAATAATTTTATCAATTAAATGTTTTCTTGTAAAAGCTAAAATATCTTCCTTCGATTTATTTTTACAATTTCTGGCATTTTATTATAAAACTTAATTCCTAGGCAACAAAATCTTTTAGATATTTTGCTCAGTCTTGTTTTGGGGACTATAATACGATTCTTATGTCTAGTATTATGCCTAATTATGTGTACATAAATATCTTTGCGCCTAGTCATATTTGATACATTTTCAGTTACTTATAATATGTTTTGATACATACATTCACCCATCATTGTCATTATATTTAGTTCCCAAAACCTATCCCTATACGAGTCTAATTTTTGAGCCCTAATATATATCTAACAGCTCGCTTTTGGAGAACAAATACCTTGTTAGCATCAGCGGCTGTGCCCCAGAACAATATACCGTAAGTCATTATGGAATGAAAGTAGAAAAAATAGACATCGCGCGCTGCTGCCATTCCTGCCAATTCTTTGATTTTTTTGACTGCGTACGTAGCTGAGCTTAATTTTTTAGTCAACTCCTTTATGTGAGTTAACCATGTCAATTTACTGTCTGCCATACACCTAAGAATTTAATTTCATTTTTCGGGGATTCCTTCAGTTCCTCGAAAGTTTTTTAAGGCTTCCACTAAACTGGTTTTTAGAGTTTGTACCTAAAGCAAAGTTAACTATGTGGGTTTTCCTAACATTCAGTAACAAATTATTTGCTGAGAACCAATATTTAATTTGAATAATAGCATCTTTAATTTTGAATGCCATTCCATCATCTGTTTTTTCTTTGATCACCAAGGTGGTGTCATTTGCGAACAAGACCACACTCAAATCCCTGATTGCCACAGATATGTCATTAATGTATACTAGAAACAGTAAGGGTCCCAACATAAATCCTTGTGGAACTCCTAAGTTGAGTGCTTTAATCTCAGATCTGCAACCATTTAATTCAGTCACTGGTAGTCTGTTACTTAAATAAGATTTTAGAATATCTGACTCTGTACATCCATTCCATAATGTTGTAACTTAGCAATAAGGATTTCATGTGAAACACAATCAAATGCCTTTGAGTGATCGCAAAACAAGGCATAGGTTTTTTACGATCTCTCAAGTCTCGAATGGATGTCTTCAATGAGCCTAGTTATTGCGTGTTTGCACGACTTTGTCTTTTGGAAACCAAATTCACTCATGTTTAACAAGTTTTGACCTATATTAACAACGTTAACGTTAAGACATAAGTTCTTCTGCAATGTATTTTGTTCAAAAATTTTGCTCAATCTTGGTAGAACTGATATAGGACGGTAATTATTACATCACCTTTTTTGAATATTGGGACTACTTTAGCGACTTTCATTTCATCTGGGAAATACCCTCTACTAATACAGTCGTATATTACATTACCATTGGCACAGCAATCACACATTCCAATCTCCTCACAAGGTATGGCGAGATGTACCATAAATCGTTGTTTTTTTTTTGTTGTTTAATTTGTCTAATTATCTTAATTACATGATTTATATTAATAGGTCTGAGAATAAAGTTTGAGCTCGGACTAGGTATATAATTATTAAGAAATGTCATAGAACTATTGATGAAACAATTTAAACTATTAGTTAGATAATTAGCAATATTCACAAAATAATTATTAAAAAAGTTACAAATTTCTGTATTTTCAGGAAATAAATTTATCATTATTATCTATAATGTTATCACTGAATACATCACAGTTGGCCTTTTTTCCAGTTTCTTCTTTAATAATTTGCCAAGCACATTTAATTTTATTTGCAGGCATTTCAACTTTTCGTCTTAAATGCAGTTTTTTTGCAGTCGAACATATACTTTTTAAAATCTTACTATACATTGTTAGGTATGTCCTGGATACATTGCCACCCTTCCTGTGCAATGCATATGGTTATACAAACTCCGTCTAGATTTTAAAATTTGACACCCATTCAAAAATCTTGGGACGTTTGGGAATCACTTCATTCACTTTGTCTAAAAATAATTCAAAGTATGTATCGTAGTCCTTGCAGGACTCTGGATATTGCAATAATAGTTGTAAACTATTCTTAAGATCATTGATTTTCAGCTCGGTGATTTTACTGAATGATTTTTTACTATTCGGAGTATGATCAATGTTGAGATCAATGTCAATTAATTGCGCACTATGGTCTGATTTAATGCCTGGTAGAACATTTACGTTTCTAATGTTCTCACAGTCAGTGAATACATTGTCTACACAAGACTCCATAAGAAGAATCCATAACTCTGGTATATTCAAATATAAGTTGACGTAATAAAAAACTATGTAAAAGATCCGATAGTACGGTGCTGGTTGCTTTATCTAGAGGAAAGTTAATAATAAAGTCCCCACTCAGTACAACGGATTTGTTATTACATTTAGTCACTTTGCCTAGACATTGCTCTAGATTGTTCAGAAAAACAGTCAAATCAGCTGAAGGCGATCTGTACACTACCAGAATAATGGAATTTTCCATTTCAATACAACAGATCTCACAATGTTTATCTATAGACATACTATTGATGTCTTCACGAGTTTTAAATTTTATATTATTTTGGACTAGGATTAGACATCCACCACACTTAAATGATTCTCTACAAAATGCTGAAGCAACCTTGAAGCCTCCTACACTAAATACATTTAAATTACTCAAATTAAGCCATGTTACATACACAAACATTATATGACATAAACATTATATCAACATTATATCTTCTTGCTTTATAAATAAACTTAAAATATGTTCTTTATTGAAAATACTTTGCACGTTTTGATGACACAATCTTATTTATCGTTTTCTTGCGGTAGTACCAGCTGAACATTTTGGGAGGGATTCGCAGTATCATGAATAGAAAAGATTGTGTCATCAACTAGCAATTTCAAGTTACTTTGATTGGTCCCTTACTGGCAGGCAATAGGAACTGTCAAGACGAACTTCTTCTCGGATCTTTCTTGAAGATTGATATTCCTTATTGTTAGCATTTAGTTCCACAATATTAAGATTATTTTTTTAAAGATGCTAGGGTATACAACTTGCTGTTTAATTTTGAAATGTTCTCTTTCATTTTACTATTACGTTCATAAAAGATCGTAGTCACAACCAGTCGTTTCCCTCTTGTCCTTAGATTTGTCGCTATTTTAATAGACACTTGTTTGCTCTTGGAATAATGGTTCTGTGGTTCCCAATCATAACAACAAATAAATCTTCATTAGAAAAATCATTCAAATAGTCTTCATTTATTACTGTATCCCAAGCGCTGTTAGAATTACACAGGTTTGTTATTTCATATCTCTCAGGCAAGAACTTTTTAATAATGCCTGTCATGTTTCTTCCACAGTTATCGGAAAGCATCTCCGTACATAATCGTTTTTATTCACTATATTACCTGTTGTATATTTTGGGCTATATAGTTGCCTCAACGTATCAAAGAAGTTTCCCTTTCTTTCGTTATGTTTTTGGGTATTTTCCTTTCCCCTTGTATTTTTTTCTTCAGTACATACCGTTTCACTTGGCTTAATCGTATTTTCCTTGATATCTTCTATAAAATTTTGTAGTTTTCTTAGCTGTCGTTCAAGAATCTCAACTTTTTTATACGTGACTTTTTTGCTCTTTAGATCCTTCTCGTAACGGAATATAGTCTCTATAAGTTTTTCACTTTCCTCCTTGAACGCTGCAGCAGTTTGTTCTCTCCGTGTCAGTTCCTTCTCCAGTATTTGAATGATAGCTGTAAGTTTCCTTATTGTGGATGTGTTCTTTCTGAGCTTAACATTCAGTTTCTTTCTTTTGTTGATTTTAGTTTTCATGAAAGTGAATCCATTTTTGACGTTACATTGTTCAAGCGACTTAAGCATTAACTCACTATACCTGAGCTGAAGTTCCATGCATTCTTTTGTTTTTTCACTGAGTTCTTCTTCCAAACCATGTCGTATAAAAGAAGTTTCACATGCCTATTGTTCTTCTAGAAGCATATTGTTTTCGTTTAGTAGTTTATTTATATATTATTTTAATTGTATCTTATTTTTTTCCTCTTCAAATACTCTCTTTTTCAATACATTCATTTGTTTACACATATTTTGGGAAGGAAAGATATGAGGGAACATAAACACATAATCAAATAAATTTACTAATGAAAAATCTTTTCTTTTAAATCTATCTTTTTCAAGCCATCACCAGTAAGTACTATGTAAGAGCTGAGAAATTTTCGATACCAAACAAACAAGCATTAACGTGATTTTATTTGATTGTTGTGTAATGGCCTTCTGTGAATCTTCTGGCTTAATCATCAGACCCTGGATACCACATTAGCCCAGAAAACTCATCAAGACAAACCAAATCAGCCCAAATTCGAATAAGGCTCCATCATTTAACAGCTAAGTTCTTGTGACTACCTTTCAGATCCATCATCAGACCTTGGATACCACATTAGACCAGAGATCTCATTAAGACCATTTTAACCACATGAGCTCAATCTTGAAGACGTTCCATCATTTGATTATTGAGTGCCTGTGGTTACCTTTCGGCTCCATCTATAGGACCCTAGATAGCATAAAAACCTAAAGAACTCATCAAGACAAACCAAATGAGCCCAAACACGAAGGGGTTCCTTCATTTTGTTGTTGAGTGCCTGTGGCTTATTCATCATCAGACTCTGGATACTACATAAACCCAGAAAACTCATCAGGACAAACCAAATGAGCCCAAACACGAAGGGGTTCCATAATTTTGCTGTCGAGTTCCTGTGACTACCTTCCGGCTTCATCATCAGATCCTAGATACCACATAAACTTAGAGAACTCATCAATACAAACCAAATTAGCCCAAACTTGAAGGGGTTCCGTCAGTTTGTGGTTAGTTCCTTTGGCTCCATCATCAGACCAGCTCAATAGTACCATAATGTTGTTTTGATATCAGAACTACACCCGTGTGCAATTTTTTTTCTTAATTAGTCGTCGTTAAATGGTTCAATACTTGTCCCAAGTTTATTACAGTGAATTACATAAAAGTTTTTTAAAAGCTACTTAACCAATTTTGATGAAATTTATACAGCACCACACAGAAGGTTCAAGAAAAATTACCATCTAATTCAGTTCAGAAATCCCGAAGATATGAGAGAACATAAACATTAAAACAAATATTATTTTAATCAAATACTAACTACTACTAATAACTACTGCACCAATTTTGATGAAGTTTATTTTATTTTATTAAGTAGTAGTAATAGTAGTAGTATAGTAATAGTAGTAGTATGGGACTACACTCAAGATCTACACTTTTGAATTAAAATGAAAAACAAATCAACGTATTGTAAAATTAAACAGTTAAATTTATAATAGGTCATTAATTACTTAGTGTTTTATATTACATTACTTCTAGACAAATCTTCAAAACGGCAAGGCTCTAATTTGGCCATCTACATGAAAGACGCTCTTAATTTGTTCACAGAACATCCAAAGGTGAAGCTGTTCATCACGCAAGGAGGCCTGCAGTCCACTGACGAAGCCATCACAGCCGGAGTCCCTCTCATCGGCATGCCATTGTTAGGAGACCAGTGGTACAACGTGGAACAGTATGTCCACCACAACATTGGAATAAGACTGGACATGGAAACACTGACGGAAGATACATTCTTCAACGGAATCAACACGATTGTCAACAATGATAGGTGAGTGTGTATCGTAAACAACGTTATCTATTATTGTATGAATTAAATTGTGCGCCATGACATGTGAGCTGCTAGACGAAACGAAAGCAAACAAGCCTAGTTATCGTATAAGAGACAATTTAATCTGTCTTTTTTTGTTAACATTTCCAGTCATAATAATATAATCCGATGACAATGCATTTTTATGGTAAGCATGACCTGAATGAAGATTCAGAAACAGCTTCAGATAAAATAACTCTTTAAAGGTCAACAGCACTGTCAAGAAATTTTGTGTACATATAGCCAGTTTGAAATTTTACCATGACATGGCTGCAGCACTTTGGGTTGGCTCCCGACTTGGGAACTCCTCAACGGTTAATAGAACAGACACGAAATTTTGTGTACGCATTATATTATGCTAGCCGGTTTGAAGTTTTACCATGACATGGTTGTTTGCTCTCCGGGTTGGCTCCTGATTAGGGAACTCCTCAGCGGTTAACGCATAGACACGAAATGTTGTATACGCATTTAATTGTGTTAACCCGTTTTAATTTTCATCATGACATGGCTAGTGCATATAAGCTTTATTTTAATGTATTTAAATTAATTTATTTAAACTGATGTGGTCACTAACATTAAAGTAAAGTCAACACAGAAACGATATAATTACCATGTAAGTATTTCTTGTCATGGCGATTGCAACAGAGCCAAACCATAGTTAATTGTATATAGTCCTTACGGAAAGTAGTGTATCGAGGAGTAAACGGCGCGACAATAGACGCACGAGGTGCGAGGGCCGGGAGGCAGGGATCTCAGAGTGGTTTTGAAAAGACGGCAACGTGTGAATCTTAAAGTAAAAATGCTAAAAAGAGAGAGCGAGCTCTGCAAGTAGGATGCCAGTAACACAAATAGAGTGTACAGAAGAGTATAAACCTAGTAATATAGGTACATAATATATCAAGATTGGACTCTAGAAATCCAATCCCTTCGACCCGCCATTGCGATCCGAAAAATAATGAACACATTGTTTACCCGACTCCGGAGGGTTATGTGTTTCGGTTGTATGTATGTATGTATGTATGTATGTATGTATGTATGTATGTATGTATGTATGTGTGTGTGTGTCTTTGTTTGTACGTTTCTTTGGCGCGTCTTACATACTAAACGGCTTAATGGATTTTGATAAATACGGTATGATTGGATTCGTCTTAATCACGACAGTGCTTTGGGATATATGAAGTGTCAAGAAAACTAGTATGGTGGCTTATTGTACGAGTATGCCATATCGTTTTTCCGACGGAAAGAAAAAAATACTAAAATCTATCTAGTGAGGTATCAAAATGAAGGTTTTTTAAAGACCTTTCCAAAAATATACAAATTAAACATAAAAAATAAAAACTACTAAAAACCCAAAGTTGAAAATAGGCCAACAAGCTGTAGTTTTTTTTAATGTAAGATATAGTTTTCTCTCTCCTATTTTTAGTGTTGTTCTCAGTAAGGTTTTTGTTTTTTATAATAATTAATTATTTTTATGTTTCAAACGCATCCAACTCCAAAAATTTCATATATCTATCGATCTATCTATCTTCTATCTATACTATAATAAAACTGTAACTGGGCTAAATCTCTACATTAAATATTTAAAAAAAATTGTAATTGAGATAAACTTCAAAATCGATATGGAGTGCAAAACGTTTTTTTTTTTGTTGTCCGTCTGTCTGTCTGTCAGTCTGTATGTCTCTTTAAATACGCATCACGCTGTAACTACCAGACGGATTTTGATGCAATTTGGCACAATCACAGCTGATGTTATGGAATAACATTTAGAATACTTTTTATCCCGAAAAAATAAAGGGTTCACGCAGGATGAGGGATGAAAGCTATTTAAAGAACATATATCACGCTGATACTACTGGATGGATTTTGATGTAACTGGGCATAGTCAAATCTTTTATTATCTGTTAAAGAATTATTTTAATCCCGAAAAAATAAAGGATTTTTATGGGATAGGGGTCCAAAGTTTATGTTAAATTAAAGTAATAATACATCCGTTTATAGAACGGTACCAAATTTCTTTGGTCCCTTCACGTAGCTGAGTGGAGAAGCGGTAACATGCGTAGAAATGTAATCCAGACGTCCGTGGATTGAAACCACGCGCTTCTTGAAATTTTTTGCTCCCTAATAAAAAGCATTTACATATTTAATGCGTTATTTTACATTTTTAACCCCCGAACAAAGAGACGGGTGATATAAGTTTATGATGTGTATCACTTTGTTTGTTTGTGAGTGTGTGTGTCTGTCAGTGGCATCATAGCTCCCAAACGAACGGACCGAATTTGATGCGGTTTTTCTGTTTGAAAGCTTATGTGATCGAGATGGTTCTTAGATATAGTGGGGAAGGGGGGAGAGGGGGGAGGTGAGAAAATGGGGTGAGAATCGTAGCTTCCAAACGAAAGGACCGATTATGATGCGGCTTTTTTCTGTTTGAAAGCTGATGTGCTTGAGATGGTTTTTAGATATATAGGCTATGGCACAGGCTACGGGAGAGGGGGGAGGTGCGAATCGTAGCTTCCAAACGACTGGGCCGATTTAGCTGTAGTTTTAATGTTTGAAAGCTGGGGTAAACGAGATGGTTCTTAGCTATAATGGGGGAAGGAAGAGGGAAGGATGAGGGGTTGAGTATCGTAGCTTCCAAACGAATGGAACGATTTTTATGCGTTTTTTTATGTTTGATAACTCATGTGATCGAGATGGTTCTTAGCTTTATGGGGGCGGGGGGTGGGGAATGGGGATAAGGATCGTAGTTCCCAAATGGATGGACCAATTTTGATGCGGTTTTTGTTTGAAAAATGATATGATCAAAATGCTTCTTGGCTGAAATGGGGATGGGGGGTCGGGGGTTACATACATTTTTAATTTGTGCTTGTGTAGTAATAAAACTGTCACAGCCATGCGTGAGAGCGAGCAAGGAGAGTCATTGGCTGCAATATTGTTAGCTGAGATCGGGTATACTTTCGAATTTAAGATTTCGCGAGGCGTATTTTGAAAATATACCTCGACACAACGCTACTGCAATGCAACACAAATAGATTATCAAGGCATCGCGCATAAAGAGCCTAAAACGGGTATATATTAGATTACGAGTATAGCACAAAGGAGTATCTAACTTCCTTAACACGGGCGTAAGTATTTTTATTGTAGAACCTCTATACTAGAGAGCGTAGTATCTGTACTTATAATAAAGCATTATGAACAAAAAAGTCTGTACATAGAAGATAATTAAGTTTGATTTAAAAACTGGGGTACTTGATATTTTAGGCCTTGCGCATTATTTCGATGATTAGATGCCGATCAATCGATAAAAAACTATTTAACGGCTGAACGAATTTTGAAGAAATGTAGTACATTGTTAGTAGCCCACACGTTGTTGTTCTAGCACTAAAAGTACCTACATAGGTACTTTTGGCCCTGGAATAACACGCGTGGGCTACTTTTAATTGAAATGACCACGCGGGCAGAGCCACGGGCACAGCTAGTTTGTGAATATTTTCACATCTTTGCGATTCTGCCGACTTTTTATGTTTTTCTTTGGTCGTACTTGCGTGCTTCTCTCCATCAGCAGCACTCTGAGCATGTCACCTACCCTGCCCTGCTAAAATAGCCCCTACATATTGCAGTGTGTATGGATGTTTTCATTCAGTCGTTAAATATTATTTCATCGATTGATCGGCTTCTCTACTCATCGGATTGAGATATAAAGTAGGAAATTGAAATTGAGATACAAAGTAGAAAACATTCGTTTAGATATCTACCCAAATAGATCAACAAATATGAATAATACTTATACGCATTTTAATAATGTTACATACATACGCCTCATTCCTCATTTCTTCGCTTAAAATCTCTGGTTTTACTAATAGGAGATTGCTACAAATTTAAAAGGTTGGCTGTAAATTGTGCCAAACGCACAAACAGACGAACATACATACCTACATACATTAATTCATGCATACGTACATAGGGATTCTGACCAAACCCCCCTTTTTTGTGGCCGCGTAAAGACCAACCAGTGCCAAACCGCGGCCTCCGACTGACAGTAGACATCAAACTCGAAAACAATGCTTCGATACACTACTGCCCTTAAGGACTTAAGGACTATATAATGTACCTACTGTGGCCAAACAATCGGAAACTCAAAACAAAAAAACACATGGTACAAAAGTAATTTATCCCGTTTCTAATGTTGTACTTAGTATTTAATATAATATTAGGCAAGTATATACAGATACACAGTTTATTCAAAATAGTTACATCGATATTACGAGTATTACGTACGAACGTAGTTTCAGGAGAAATAATAAAACTAGGTTTTTGAGTTGAGTCAGTTTTAATAGAAGAATAATATAACTTTTCAATGAATAAGTACTGTCCTGTGGTCACATACTGCATTATAATATTTTTCCTCAAATCTGCGACACGGAATCCCTGTTATGCAGTGGGGTTTTTTTGTCAGCTGTTGCCAAGATCCTAAGAAAACAATTATTTGTCAACAGATACCGCTTGAACGTGGTGAAGCTCCGCAAAATAATGCGCGACCAGCCACAACAGCCTCTCGACAGAGCCGTGTGGTGGACGGAACATGTCCTACGGCACGGTGGAGCGCCGCATCTCCGCGGCAGAGTCGCCAATATGTCCTGGAGCGAGTACTTGGACATAGAACTCGTGACAGTTTTAGCTGTGGCCTTCTTAGCTGCTTTAGTCGCCATAAGCTATATAATGTATTTATTAATAGATTTTGTGGGAAGACCTTTATGGACTGGTGCTAAATTAAAGAGTAGTTAAATGTTTTATTTTTACTTTTGTTATCTGCCTTGCCGAAGGCATATATACCTTTGGTTGATTAAATATAGCCTTCGGCAAGGCACGTAGAGCGGTGGCGTTGGTGCGTGCGGCGCGCGGCTATAGCGTAGCGACGCATCTTCGTGCCAATATTATGTCCTGGAGTTAAAGGGTATCACACACGGTTAAGATACGATAATATATTGAAATTATTCATTCGCTCGCAGGCCGTCCTAGGTGCCACACGTATTTCTTCACCGCTTTCTATATACAGGGTGATAAAATATGAGTAATACAGTTTCACTATTAGATTTATTAGATAGCTCATCAGACGACGATTCTGATTTCGAATTTGATATGCAAATTGCATTAGCGCACTGTAAAAGGTGATCAATTTGGATAGAAAATCACATTAAATTTAGAAAAAGCCGCGGTGAATTTAATCTTTACGCAGATCTTTCTACAAAAAAAAATCAAACTTATTTTAAGAAGTCGAAGGAAAGTTTTCTCGAAATTCATAATTTACTTATGTTCCTGGAATAACACATAGGTAACTTTTAACCTAGAGAAAAGCCATGTGCACAGCCAATTAAACCAATAACAAGCACTAATTCAGAATGTATATAAACCCCCGACTTTCCACCCCCCATTATAGCTATGAATCATCTTGTTTACCCCAGCTTTCAAACATAAAAAAACTACAGCTAAATCGGTCCATTTGTTGGGAAGCTACAATTTTCACCCCCCTTTTCTTTCTCCCTCTCCCCATATGTCTAAGAAACATCTCGATAATATCAGCTTTCGAAAAGAAAAACCCGCATCAAAATCGGTCCATTCGTTTGGCAGCTACGATGCCACACAAACACGCACACACACACACACACACACACACACATACACACACACACACACACACACACACACACAGTGGTACACACCCTAAACTTATAACACCAGTCTCTTTGTTTAGGGGTTAAAAAAAACGTCACGAAAACAAAATAGAGCAACCTGTAGAGCATTTACGATATATTTTGTATCTTAAGATAGTATATTAATATATATTTTGTATCTGTTACGATATATTTCGTATCTTAAGGTGACATCTTTTAATATTCCATATCGCTCGATATCTTAAGATACTGTAAGATGCAAATATATATTATCTTCGCCGTTTGTGATGGTTCATATAAATTGTATAGCGAGCGATATTTTATCTTAAGATAAAATATTATCGTATCTTAGCCGTCTGTGACGCGTTTAATACTAGGGCCAAACTTGGGCATAGAATCGCGTAATTTTTAGCTGTATGGGTAAGGCCGACAAAAATATATTATTTCATCTTGGCTCTAGCGTACAGTTTTTTTTATAACAAATATTTTTATATCTAGCTTTTATTTTTTTCTTGTTAAGTGTCGTGTTTTTCCTAGTAGGTTTACTAGACAAATATTCGCAAAAGTTAGTTATTTTATATTATTATATTAAAAATAATAGGTGATTACTACAAAAAAGATTTTTTTCAGTACAAAAAAACGTGTCCAAAATTTTCCTTGCATTGAAAACTTGTTTTAATTTTGAATTTTTGTTTAGTACCAATGTTAATAACATTTTATTAGTAAATAAGATGCCTATTCCTCAAAATGTCTAATTTCAGACAGTATTAACCAATAAATAAATAAAGTTCTTGTACTTATATGCTTTTAAGTCACATATTTTAAGTGACCATAATTTCTACTAAAACTTAGCAATTAAGCTGTAGAATTCGTTGTTATAACATGGCAGCACCATTGTCTACTTGCTGTTTCTTTCACTCATATAAACGCGTCTACGCTTTCACTTCTAGCGTAGCGGTTGTATTCTCTTTTTTATTTTTCACTCGTCGGCTATTTTTGGCCTCATGATTTTCGAGCCAAATTCAGTTAATTTTGTGGGAAGAAAAAGCTGAATTATAGGTTAATTTGTATTCTTTTGGTATAAGAAACAGATTATTTATTGATATAATGTTTGACGAATAGCTAGAGGCTGCGTACGTGCTTATATTTTTGTCGTATTTCCATAAAATATAAATGTTTTGAAGTGTTTAAAAAGGTTTAAAAGTGATTTAGAGGTATTTCACAGTTGAAATTTTAGAGTCATTTTTGTTAATAATGTATCGTAAATGTGTTAATAATATTGTTCGCGCGACCGACTAACCTTCACACTGCTCTGTCACACTAGTGTGATGGTTAGGAATAAAATTTACTAACCTTCATACTGTTCGTATAGCAGTGTGAAGGATAGGAAATTTATTTCCTAACGTTCACACCAGAGTGTACAATAGGAAGTCACTTTCCTTACCTTAACACCAATGTGATTTCCTGTCGTGGCAGTAGTTCGGTTGTTAGTCCAGTTGTCCGAACTAGTGAAACCTTTCAGTGGCAATAGTCCGATTGGTACAGAGCACTGAACTATCAATACCCTTTAGTAGCAATAGTTCAGTTAGTATGTAATGAAAAGAAAAATACAAAAATATCATAATATTACTGTTTTTTATCTGAAGTGACAGTTGTCAAAGTGACATGTTTCAAAGTGGCAGGTGTCAAAGTGACCGGTGTCAAAATGAGAGATGTCAAAGTGACAGGTGTCAACATGAAAGGTGATAGTGAAGTTGACGGGAGGGCGGGGAAGGTTGGAAAAAGTAAGATGAAAGTAAGAAGTGGGTGGGGGGAAGTTTACGGAGATTAGGGGATGTGAGGGAAGTGTAGGTGAAGAATAGAACCCCCCCCCCCCCCCCTAGAACCCTTATGTATAGAAACTACTAGTATAGGATCAATAGTTTCCGAGTAATAGCTGTTTTAAGTTTGACAGCTGTCATTCAAAACGAAGATATCAATGAGATATCACTTCTGTAAAGAAGACTACTAGTATAGGATCGTTAGATTCTGAGTTATACCTCTTTTAATTTTGACAGCTGTCATCCAAAATGTAGATATCGACGAGTTCTATCACTTCTGTAAAGAAACTACTAGTATAGGATCGTTAGTTTCAGAGTTATAGCCCTTTAAAGTTTGACAGCTGTCATCCAAAATGAAGATATCGTTGAGATCTATCACTTTTGTAAAGAAACTACTAGTTTAGGATCGTTAGTTTCTGAGTTACATGTCTTTTAATTTTGACAGCTGTCATCCAAAACGAAGATATCGTTGAGATCTATCACTTCTGTAAAAAACTACTAGTCTAGGATCGTTAGTTTCAGATTTATAGCCCTTTTAAGTTTGACAGCATCACTTCTGTAAAGAAACTACATTCATCGTTAGTTTCAGAGCTATAGCCCTTTAAGGTCTGACAGCTGTCATCCAAAACGAAGGTATCAATGAGGTGTTGACGTATCACTTTGACGTTTGATATGACACTTTGGCAACTGTCACTTTGGCAACTGTCACTTTGGCAACTGTCACTTTGTCACCTGTCACTTTGAGGTGCAGCTAGGTGTGAGAGCAGTGTGAAGGTTAGTCGGTCGTGATCAATCATGAGTGTGAACGCGAGAAAATACTAAGAAACAGTGTTACGGTTAGGAAAGCGAATTCCTATCCTTAATACTAGTGTGATGGTTAGTAAATTTTCTTCCTAACCATAACACCAGTGTGACAGAGCAGTGTGAAGGTTAGTCGGTCGCGGAAAAATCTATTCTTATAATAAAGCAATAAGAACGAAAAAGTCTGTAGCATAGTTTTAAAAAAAATGGTCTATCGTGCCGTAATGGTCTATTTTTTTTAATTGTGTATATCTGTTTGTCTGTTTGTTTGTTTGTTAGTTTGGCTGTATGTTTGTTCGCGTATTACGAAAAACTTCTAGACCGATTGCGATGCGGTTTATCTTCTCAAGGCAAACGAATTTAAGCTAATTGACCCTCACTTCGTTACATTATTTTCTCAAGGCATAGCAAGCACAGCTAATTTGGTTTCCAATAGCTTATAATTCATTTTTCAAATTTAATATTTTGTCTTTGTGTACACCGAGAAACCTTATAATGTCAATCATGTCAATTTCTTCTCCGTTCAGCATTGTGCACATAATTTGATCATATTTATTTTTCTTTCTTTTGCAGTTCATCTAAAAATATCTCGTGTTTTTCAATTAAAAACTTATTAATATAATAACTATTTATCAAATGTATAAAGCCTCGACTTGATATTCTTCGCCATACAAAAAAAAGTGTATAATACACACTAACAACCGAAACAAATTTAAATTCTTAGATACTATTTAATTTTATGTCATTGAAAAGTCATATATATATATATGTCATATGTATTTCCATCTACGCATACATACATATTTTCCATATTGAAGTAGTTGATATTCATGTTTATCTATTTCGTAGATTTAGTGTTAGTCAAACGATTTAAATATATATATATATATATATATTTAAATTTTATATATATATATATATATATATGATTTAAATATATATATATATATATATATATATATATTTAAATCATATATATAAGTAGGATAATATTGGGAATTCTACTCCAGGCCTTACGTTCGCTTCGCTCACTGCAGGATGTTCGCTTACGCTCACTCCTGAGAGTAGAATTCCCAAAATTACCGCTGTGCGTTCAATCGACCTATGATAATATTTTGGATATAAAATATCTCGTTGAACTTGAATTTAGTCAAATAACTCTAACATGTTGTTCGTTAAACAACCTTGTACTTTGAATTTAAACCAAATCTGTACATCAATTACTACTGGAAAGACTCACAAACATAGTAAGCTTCTTCCTAATTCTATTCGATGCATTGTCTGTGGCCCCTCAAACTGCGGCAAAACCAATTTATTGATCGGTCTTCTTTTACATGAAAACGGTTTAAAATTCTTAAACGTGTACATATTCTCAAAAACTTTATTTCAACCGATTTATATATTCTTAGACAATGTTCTCAAATTAGTACCTGCGATTAATTACTATAAATTTAAAGAAAATGATGAAGTGTTGAGTCCAATAGACGCAAAGACAGACTCAGTGATAATATTTGATGACGTGGCTTGTGAAAAACAGAATAATATACGTGATTATTTTGCTACAGGGCGACACAAACAAATTGATTGTTTTTACTTAAATCAAACATATAGTAAAATACCGAAACAACTTATTAGAGACAACGCAAATGTTATTGTTCTTTTTAAGCAAGATGAAATTAACCTTAGACATGCTTATGATGAACATGTTAATACAGATATGTCATGGAATCAGTTTCGTGAGATGTGTAAAGAAATTTGGAGTGTCCCATATAATTATTTAGTAATTAATAAAGATTGTGAAAAAAACAAAGGAGGTTACAGAAAAAACTTTGACACTTTTGTTATTATAGATTAGCTGGTAGTGTATATATAAATGCGTTATATATTAATATAAACTTCATTCAACAGTCCGACATTGGAAGATATAGGTCTTATTACAGTCATTATGGAAAATTTAGAAAAGACGTTAAAACAACAAATTGTGAAATCTGCAGATATTGTTAAAAGAAAGGTAAAGTTAATGCGAAGTTTAAAATCAGATGCTGAGATGGCAATCGAATCTGCATTAAAACCAATAAAAGATCCTCTTAATAAAATGGTTACAAAAAGAATTTCATTAAATGATGATCAAGAAATAAAAAAAGTTAAATACAATGATGTAGATGATGAATTAAATAATGATTTTATATTCACTGCCAAAGATAGTATGTCTGATGCAAGTGTTATTGATAAATTAACTGAAGATGAATCTGAGGGTGAAGATGAAAGTAAAACTGTTGATAAGAGTAGTTCATCCTTTCAATCTTTCGAACCGGATGATATTTCATGGAATTTATCAGAGGATGTATTTCAAGACGTTCCTTTTGGTGTTAGATTAGAAAAAGGAAAATTAAAAATGGGATCATTACATGTGTCTATAAATGAAAATGAAATTAGTATAGGAGGACGATTGTATGTTAAGACATCTGGGCTTAATGAGTTCCTGTTTAAAAAAAATCCTAATTTATCTATAATAACTGAAGATGATAAGCGCAACTATAAACAAATGTTGTTAGATACAAATGTACATCGTCGTGATCATGATCCAAAAAAACCAATCAAAACGAATAAAGGCGTAAAATACTTAAATATTATAAAACCACTTTTTAAACTGGGTAAAGAAATTACAACAAGTACTGAAAGTCATGTACAAGGATCAGGATTGCCAGTCTTAAAAAAGGTAAAATCGAACGTGGACTATATTTACTGGGATGACCCCAATGAATTGGTTGAGAGATTAAAGCTATTGATCGCATCTCGTGATGCTGGAAATACTAGTTTAGATAATGAAATTATATCAATAATTGAAGAACTTCGCGAATACGGTATAATTAGTTAGATATAAACTATATTCTATCGATAGAATACTCAGTTTAATGTTGAAAGTCTATCAATCAATACCTTTGCTGCTATGAATATAGATATGTTTGGCCATCACGTTCATAAACGCTTACGTTTACTGGATGAGTTTAATAAATCTCAAACAGAATTTAATGAGCAGCTCATTAAAAAAAGTTGCTACACCAAGCAAGAAATAGATAAAAAATTGAAAGAAATACAGAGTCAAATTGAAGCGTATATAAGTCAACACCAAAGTGAAATTAAACATCCAATAAATCACATTAATTAACCGCTCACTAAAAAATGTCAAAAGTAGAAATTGTTAATGAAATTCATAAGCAAGCACGTAGAAATTTTACTCGTCGCTGTGTTGTAATAAAAGATATCGATGAATTGTGGCAAGCTGATTTAATTGATATAAAAAACTTAAGCCAGTTTAATTCAGGTTATAAGTATATTCTAGTTATAATTGATGCTTTTTCTAAATTTGGATGGACAGTTCCCGTTAAAAGTAAATCTATGTGTGAAATAGCAAATGCTTTCGAAAATGTTATAAAAAGACGAACACCTATAAATTTGCAAACAGATTTAGGAACAGAATTTTATAACATTGCTTTAAAAAAAATATTGAGTGAATATAATATTAATCATTACTCTACTTTTTCTACTAAAAAAGCATCTATAGTAGAACGGTTCATTAGAACAATAAAGAACAAACTTTATAAGTATTTTGATTTAGTTGGAAATTATGTATGGAATGGAAAGCCCTTACAAAAATTATTAGTAAATATAATAACACTTTGCATCGTACAATTAAATTAAAACCAAAAGACGTTAATCCATCGAACAAAAGTATTGTATTAAATAATATCATAAAATCACAAAAACGTGTTTTAAGAAAAGAAGGGCATTTTCTAGTGGGAGACCAAGTTCGCATCAGTAACTATAAGGAATGTTTTCAAAAGGGTTATACAATTGGTCAACTGAGCTGTTTACAGTAGTAAAAGTAAATAACACAATCCCTGTAACGTATAATTTAGAAGATCAATACAAACAAATGATATTAGGTTCGTTTTATAAACAAGAACTTCAAAAAACTAAACATCCTGATATATATTTGGTTGAAAAAGTGTTGAAAAGAAAAGGTAACAAGTTGTTTATTAAATGGTTAGGTTTTAGTGAAAATGAAAATTCATGGATTAATAAAAATGAAATGTTATAATCTATAAAAAGTTATGGCACATAAAATATAATCATTTACATATAACCGATGGAAGGAGGTGGACTCATTAATAAAGTAATAAATAATTTACCGTTTGAGCTACATTTACCTGGTTATAATTATTGTGGACCTGGTACAAGATTACGAGAACGCTTATTACGTGGTGACCAAGGAGTTAATAAATTGGACGAAGCTTGTAAACAACACGACATTGCTTACTCGAATAATTCTAGTTTAGAAGATCGTCATAAAGCAGACGCTGAACTCTCTAACATGGCTAAAAGACGACTTAGATCAAAAGACGCTAGTACTAGAGAAAAACTTGCCTCCTGGGTAGTGAGAAAAGCTATGAAAACAAAATTAAAATTGGGTGCCGGTGTTAAAAAATTTAATACTATAATTTCTCGTATACGTGCAAAATTGAAAAAATTAAAGCCTAAAAGTAATAAATCTGCTATTAAAATTGCTTACGCTATAGCAAAAAAAATATTCATCAAAAATAAAGTTCGCATGCCGCGTGTAATACCTATACCTAAAACTGGAGGAATATTACCTTTGATACCAATATTTGCTGGGCTATCAGCATTGGGTGCTTTGGCGGGTGGTGCTGCAGGTGTTACGAAAGCTATCAATGATTATAAATCAGCAAAACAAAATCTTCATGAATCTGAACGCCATAACCAAGCAATGGAAGCTATAGCACTAGGAAAAGGATGTTATTTAAAACCATACAAAAAGGGTAGTGGTTTGTTTTTGAGATCTCCAAAAAACTAAATAAGAGGTTACCCAACCGTGCTCTAACCGATTTAGATATTATAGAGCATGCTAGTAATATACCTTATTTTAGAGGTGTTTATATGCGAGATAAATTACCAAAAAAAAACAAACGTATTGAATGTGGTATTATTAATTTGGATGATCACCAAAATCCTGGAACACATTGGGTAGCCTACGTGAAAAATAATGATTATTGCGAATATTTTGATAGTTTCGGTGATTTAACACCACCATTAGTAATCAAGTTAATCAAGTACCTAAATAATCATGAAGTATTTTATAATTATGTAAAGTATCAAAGTTATGATGCAATAAATTGTGGTCATTTATGTATTAAATATTTAAAAAAACTATTGGAAATCTCATTTAAGATAATGAAATGTTGATTTACTATCAGTATCACTATGTCTCTTACGCTATCTATATCAACCTCCACTCCATTATCAACAACGAACTATTCACCAGCTTTAGAACTCAATGGAGAATATGAATGTGGTCTGCTGTACTTTTCAACATTTAATTCTATACCTAATATAGATAGTACCAATAACAAGTTATATTTTGGTAAAAATGAAGTCATACAAATCCCAGAAGGATCCTATGAACTTAGTGACTTAAGTGATTATTTAGAACAACATATGAATGGGTGTTCTTTAAAGTTAATATGTAATAATAATACGTTAAAAACTTCCATCACTTGTACTAAAGATATACATTTTAAAAAGAGCCCGATGCTTGCAAAAGTATTTGGTTTCAATAAAGAGACACTAAAAGCGAATATATTAAACGAATCTTCTCATCCTGTCAACATTCTTTTTACTACCGTGCTAAGGATAGAATGTGATATCATTAGCGGCTCATACACTAACGGTACACCCAGTCATATAATTCACGAATTTCCTCCAAACGTGCCGCCTGGTTATAGGATTATTGAAATACCAAAGGATATCATTTATTTTCCTATCAATCAGATCAACATCAGCTCAATAACTATTAGAATATTGGATGCAAATAATAATTTAGTAAATTTACGAGGTGAAGATATCCAATTGTATTTACATATAAGGAGAAAATGATTGACTATCATAAAAACTCACCACAAACATCGAATTGTCGCATTTCTAACCACACCATCAACAAAAGAAGACCTAAAGTAAAACTAACGAAAGAAAACAAGAAGTTTCTTAAATTAATTGGACTATTAAAATGAGTATCCTTAATATAGCAGATTCTCCTCGTGTTGATAATACCATTGAAAGTATAGAATATCATACGTATAAACCATATGTCAATAGCTTTCGTGAAAATGATGAAATACGAATACCTATTAATCAACAAGATCTATACGTTTTACCTTCAGCAAGTACTCTGTACATAGAAGGTGTTCTGAATGTTATTAAGCGTGACACAAAAACAGCAGTAACCAAAGTGCACTTCACCAACAACTCTGCACTATTTTTCTTTCAAGATATCCGGTATGAGCTAAATGGTGTAGAAATAGATAAAATAAAAAATGCGGGCATTACAACCACAATAAAATCTCTAATTTCAATGAATGACAACGAATCAAAGATGTCAAAGTCGTGGGGGTGGGATATCAATGGAACAACAAATAATTGGGCAGGTAGTTTTTCACTATCCATACCTCTTAATAAAATACTTGGTTTCGCTGAAGACTATAACAAGATTATTATGAACTGCAAACATGAATTAATATTACTTAGAAGTAGCACAAATCTCAATGCAGTAAAATTAGATGCTGGTGAATATGTGGAAAGTGTTGATATTAAAAATATTAGTTGGCGCGTTCCTCATATAAAAGTGTCTGATCGCGAACGAATTAATTTGCTTAAATATCTAGAAAAAGATCGACCCATTAATATGATATTTAGAAATTGGGATCTTTATGAATATCCAGCCCTACCAAAAACTAGAAAACATACTTGGGCTATCAAAACATCTTCTCAAGTAGAAAAACCGCGATATGTAATCGTAGGCTTACAAACAAATCGTATGCGTCATGCTGATAAAGACACGTCTCAGTTTGACCACTGTAACATACAAAATCTGCGAGTGTTCCTGAACTCTTGCTACTTCCCTTATGAAAACCTAAATATTAAATTCGCTGATGATAACTACTCTTTAATATACGAGCGCTATACTAGATTTCAACAGTCGTATTACGGACGTCGTCCAGAGCCTTTATTAAGTTATGCTGATTTTAAATCTAAGGCACCACTTTTTGTGATTGATTGTTCACGACAGAACGAAATTCTTAAGACAGGACCAATAGACGTACGCATCGACCTTGAAGCTGTCACAGAGTTTCCATGAGACACGTCAGCTTTCTGTTTGATTCTAAACGACTGCATTGTTGAATACAAACCTTTGAGTAGTATAGTTAAGAAGATATCATGAATCCAGGGCACATGATAGTAGATTTAAAAGGATTTAAGGATTCTTATAATTTTTTTATTATAAAGGAGTTTGCACTAGCTACTAATGATTATACTCAAGTGTTCTTAATAAAACCACCATACCCATACTACAATTTGAGTGATACAGAAAAGAAAACCGTTTCTTGGATAGAAAGACGACGTGGTATATTTTGGAGTGAAGGTTATATTGACTATCGTGAATTTAAAAGAATTGTTATCCCAATTTTAACAAATAAAAACATTTTAGTCAAAGGAATGGAAAAAATCAAATGGTTAAAAAGTATTTGTAATAAGTGTAGTGTAATAGACGTTGGTGAACAGGGTTGTCCTAATTTATTGCAATTAAATAAACTTTATTGTAATGACAGAAGTGCTCTAAATTGTTTTTATCATAAAAAGCACTGTGCATTAAGAAATGTTATTTTAGTAAAGAAATGGTTCATTGAGAATAACATGCAAGTGTTTAATATGTTTGACAATCGCAATTATGGGTATGTAGAGGATGGTATTGATGAGACTAGTCCACGCAATTCTCATTGTGAAAGAGAATACAAAAGACCAGAAAGCTATGATTGGATTGAAAATTGTTGTGCTTTATAAAAACCTGTGTATGTATCAATTAAGAATTTTAATATTGTATACATTTCTAATTTTAAGTTTTTTATGTCTTAGGATATTTTATTGATTTTTATTAAATTTTTAATTGCAAATAAATGTTTTTTTACTAAAATAAAACAACATAATAATTAAGTTTCCATAATTTATTTAAAAGTAAAACGCACTGTTATAAATATTTTTTACAGTACCATAATACCTATTAGGATCTCACACTTAGTTAATAATCACTTACATTTTCAGACAATTTTTTTGTTATTTTACTAATCACATTTTCAGTCATAGTTAAAACTTCATCTATACATTCCGACACTGTATATTGCACACGAGTAGTTTCACAATTTGCATTAAGTTGTTCATTATATTCGTAAACTTGTATTTTAATTACACGATGTCCTCTTCTTGGGCTCTTGTTGACAACATATGACACAGCACCTTTGATTTTGCGCTTTCTGCGTTTTTCTTCTTGCTTTTGTTCTTTGACAGCATTAGCTGCAGCAATTCGCTGCTCGTTTCTTATCTTTCTTTCGAGGTCATCCCAACCAGTAAGTGGGTCTTGTGCGTGAGGAAACCACATTGGATCAGTTTCTGATCCCATGTTCTGTAGAGGAAGAAATAAAGAAATAAGAACATAAAATATATAAAATAATAATAATAATATTTAAAATACTACTTGATCAGATATAAAATACTTACAGATAATATGCAGTTAAAACTAAATAGTTTAAGTTGTGACAAGCGTCGCCTGCCAGTCGCAGAGATTGAATGATTTTTCAGTATAGGAATGTAAATAAAATAAACTATTGAAGTATGTTTCAAGATTTCTTAGGAAGCAGACAGTTCTTATTTCGTAAATTCAACGAAATTTCAAACTTGTAAGGACTGGTTGGTAGAAGATATACCTAATTGATAATGAAGTATAATGTTTCAAGGTTTCTTATGAAGCAGACAGTTCTTATTTCGTAAATTCATTGAAATTTAAAACTTGTAAGGACTGATTGGTACCTGAACCTTTTTACTAATTGAAAATTTAATTAAAAGATACTGATATGCATGTTAGATATATATTGTATATTGACATATACATTATTACTATATTGGAAAGTTATTTACCTAAATTAAACTTTTATTTGGTATTATAAATAAAAAACAATAATCATAATTATAAAGTATTTTATTTTAAAGGCTTCGTTCATCTTATAATCCTCAAGATATATTTATTTTACATTTCTTTTATTATTCATAATTTAGATACATTCACATTCTTAAAATAATATTAAACATAACTTATCCAGTTTATTTTAAAGGTATTCATCTTATAATCTACGAGATATATTAATTTTATTTTTCTTTTAGTATTCATAATGTAGATACATTCACATTCTTAAAATTATATTAAACATAACTTATCCAGTTTTAAAACCTAGTATTGATACATGCCAAGCTTTTGTAGCTACTTTATTTTTAGCAATCAAACGTTTATCATCATCGCTAGATAAAGCAATTTTATTAGTACTTCTTGTATATATTTCATGTTTTATTGACTTAAATAAAACATTGACTTTTCGTACAACGTTACCAGTGTATAAGGTATTCTCATAGTCAGACATTTTGAAATCACGAACAACACAACTCTTTACTCCTTTAGCTTTTTTTAAAGTTTTCTGCATAGTTTTAACACAATACAGTTTTGCTCGCAGGCCTACAAATTCTGTTATTAAATTACCATTCATTTCGTCTTTAAAAAGACCAGGTACTTTTTTATTTTTTAGTGGTAAGTTGAACATATTTTCACTATCAAAATTACTCGTGTCAAAGTAATCTAAAAATATTTCTTTAATGTCTTTATAAAAGTCTTTGGTTTCTATATGATATATAAAACTATCAGTATCAGTATAACACAACTGTAAGCGGTTATCGTAATGAGGTTGCATAACTGAGTAGTGAAAATCATACATGTGACTTTTAGATAATTCCAAAACTGTAAACCCTATGTAAATAGGTTTATCTAAAACCACACAATCAGGTTTCAACTGAATAGCAACTAAATTTTCAGTAAAAACTGATAAACTGTGAAAATTAGGATTAGCAATTAGCTTGCAAGCACTCAGTTTCTTTTTTGTTACATTTTTTTCATCATCCTACTCTTTGACTAACTTCACATTTACTCTTTTTTCGTTGTTTTCTAACGTTTTACCGAAAATACTGTTGTTGAGTAATTTAAAAAAATCTTGCTCAAAACTAGATGTTGCTTTTTGACGCAAAGTCGTGTTAAGATCGATATATTTTTTGAGAAAAGGTCTTTGTCTGAAAGCAATTACACGGTGTATTTTTTTTAAAACCAAACCATGTTTCATACAAGTTTTTAAATGAACGTAATGTATAACGTAAAAGTATTTATCATGTAAGTTGGGTACGAGTTTTGTATGCTTTCCTCCAGGAGGAACGCATTTTTCAGGACAAAATGGTAAATCATTATGTTTATGATGCAATTCTTCAGGGTAGCATAAGTCGACTTCAAGTATAAATCCATAATCAGCATCATCAGGGATGTTTGTTATATTAAGACTGTCTATTTCAGTTGACTTTAAGAAACATGGGTAGTGATTGGCACATACTAAATCCATATAAATTATTACAATCAATATATGCAATATACGAATCTGATTGCGATGGATCATAATCTTCTAAATACTTGTTGTTACTTTTAGCGTGCCTATGTGAACACATGCAAATGCCTCCTCTAATTCCACTTTGAATCATCCTAAGGATTTCTAAATTATTTATTAACTCTAACTCTACACCTGTTTTCAAAAGCATTGCATCAAAAGAGAGACTCGGTGCGGTAACGTAAAATGTAGGATCCAACTTATAGTGAAATTTGCATGTTTTTCTAAATTTCTCAAATATATCAGTCAATAATAACACGTCGGTTTTTAAGTAAATATCTGTGAAATGCCCTAAATTTTGTATGTTAAATGATGACCACACTAACTGAGCATGCTTATAATCCTTTTTAGATACATTTTCATTATTAAGCGCACTATAAAATTGTTCCCTAGCTGGAAGGGTTGGTTCTTTGAAACGTTCCCATTTATCCATATACTCGTATGGATAAACTCCTTTCCTCGTAACCAACTTGAACTCATTTTCGTTTGGAAAATGATTGTGCATGTGCGTAAATTCATCACTACTCATAGTGCATGCTAGTTTATGCAAGCTAGTTCCCAAAAATTTGAAAGAATCCACAAAACGAAGTTGAACGAATTCATCGTATCCAACTGGAACGAATTTTGTAAAACAAATATAGTTTTCTTTTGTTTTCGGTACAATTTTAATGGGCCCTGGTGCTTCTCCTAATTGTTTTATAAACAAATGACTGTCATATCCAGATAAATTATGAAAGAAAATTGGTATGAACTTTGGTAGTTTATATTGCAAATTGCACTGCATATGTGCCGCGGAACGATACAACCCGGTAATTCCACAGTGGTCCCGGACTCTGTTACCATAAAGGAAATGTCCACATATATGACAGTTAGTTGCATTTCTAAAGTCTCTTTCGTTTTCTTCTGTTAATATGATCGGCTTCTTTTTATTTAGTACTTTATGTATCTGTAATGAATCGTGATAAATTGATTCTATAAATTTACTAACACAATCAGGACCTCGATACGAAACATATCGATTATAAGTTTCATCAACAGAACAAACTATATGATAACCAAACGCCGCGGGTACGTGTTTTTGTAACGTAGTTGTTGAATTAGATACTTTCGTTTCATCTTCATGTTTTACTAACAATGACTCGAAATCAACATATATAACAAAAGGCATATCTTGTTTGCGTTCATAGTTCTTAAATTTTATTACTGAACCGTCCTCAGGTAAAACAGTAACAACACCTCCACAAGAATGTTTATCTAGTTGATCAGTTGTGTTAAAAAACACTAAACAAGTATCACAAAAATATAGTTTGCCGTGATGACTTGTTATTTGACTCCTGACAAGTCGTGATAAATCCTTTATTAGACAATAGTGTGAAGAAGCACCATTTTCAAGAAATAACAAATGTATAGTTTTTTTGTTGTTAGTCACATTACTTGATTTGTACAAAGGACCTACTATACTGCTTTTATTTCCCAAACCATAGATAATAAATTTTATGTTTGGATTATTTGTTTCAAACATTTCTATATCAGCAAAAGTAACAGGAAATTGCATCCCGTCGGTGTTTAGCACAGTATGAAAGTCCGGGTAAGATGACACCCTCTCAGCATGGCTTGACGATGGAAATAAAGCCGCAGTGCCACATAAAGCAGTAGTCGTCGTGGTTTTGTATATTTAAACATGCCTTTTTATTTCTTATTTTTTTTGGTAGTGACACATATTTTGAACCACCCAAAGGTTGGTATTTATTTATATTTATTTCTAAATGTGAGTTGTTGAGGAATGTCCAACCACTGTCACGTTCCATAAATTCTTCAATATTTTTTTTAATTTGCTTTTTGTGTCGGACAAAAGTGTTACAAAATCGTAATTACTGTACAATACAATGTTTTTGGTACCAAATGATTTCATTTCTTGATTATTATTTTTCATCATCATGAACGAAGAAAAAAGTTCAAAATTTACTTTTAAGCATGTGTGCTTTCCAAGTGAATCGTCTAAAAGTGACTTTATTTGTTTACTAATAGAGTTTAGAAATGCTTCCACACAGCCATGTTCAAACTTATCATGTGCTTTTAATCTATATGTTACAATGCGTCCCTTAAATGCTGATGATACGATATGTACACCATCTTTATATAGCACACTAGTATCTTTTTGTTTGTGCGCATTACTACGCAAGTGACCTACCCACGACGTACTTCTAACAGATATATCACAAGTCTTACAAAATCTCATTTTTATAACTACCTACTCAGATACCTTGAAACAGCTGTAATATAACTAAATATTATACTTTTTAGTTGGCACTGCTTATAGACATTTCTGCTTACCTTTCTTTATGCCAACCTAATGTGAATGTACCTATGAATACACCCTAGATCAAATCAAAATTTAAAATCTCATAAAGCAATGTAAAACACAATTAAAAAAATAAAATTGATACTGTTGAGTAATTTAATAAAGTAGAGCATACAACTTAAGTATAATGAAATAATAATAATGCCTTATTAAAAATAAAATGTAATTTCATCAGTTAACATTTTTTTATTTATAAGTCTGACTACGAATAAGAAAAAAAACATCTCTATTATTAAGGAAAAATAATAAAGTACAACATAAATCTTAAGCACAATTAAAAAAAATAAGTAAAAATTATATGTGTTAAGAACAATTAATTTTCCTCCGTTAAAATTATCAAAAAAAGTAACTACTTTTAAACTTTACACACAGGTCTGACGAAAGCTACATCTTAAAATGATAGCAAAATTTATTTATCTTGCTCGTTCCTGTAAAATACAGGTTCACTATCTTCAAAGCGTTCGTAAGCTTGGTTTAAAAAGTTTTGTATAGTTAACCATTCAGGGCTTAACACGTCCGTCTGGAGTTTTACATATGATAATGCTTTTTTATATCGTTCTTGAGGTTTACAAGACAACCAGTCTGACACATTGTATACTTTGCAATCGATAAAGAAATTACCACCTAGCGAAGTGGTACGTCTGACTTGTCCCGTTGAAACGCGGGATGTGAAGCTGGATGTCGTTGCTGTTGCTTGCCCTGTTGAAATATTCTGTTCTTCGGCTTTGAGAATACTAAACAAGTCCACGTCTTTAAGTTTGCGCTTCTTTCTGTAACAATAAACACAGACAGTATAAATATAGGTAAGCCTTAGTAATATGAACATTGGCGACTATACGCATATACAGTGAATACACAAAAGTTTTTTTTTGTAAGAAAGTCTTTATATCACAATACAGTATACCTTTCAGTATACCTTAAGAGCGATGGTGGCCTAACGGTTCTATAGTGCAATTTAGAATCCGACGATACTGGGTTCGATCCTAGGCTCCACACCAAATTACTTTTCTGAGTTATGTGCGGCTTTCCATCGCTCCGTGCTTCGGAGGACACGTTAAGCTGTCGGTCCCGGCTGTTATTGATTCATAGCAGTCGTTAAGCCATATCAGAGACCTTCGGGCGGCTTGATAAACTCTGACACTAGAGGCTAGCACTACCTCATACGACAAACAAACATAATATAAGTATAATAACGAAATAGTAATTACGATAAATCTACAGTAGTATTATAATGAGAAAAGATTTGTTTGTATGTTTGTTAGTAATAGATAAACTCAAAAAAAGATATAAAATAGATTTTATAAATTATCATAGAGTGACATGACATCGAGAAAAATGCAAAATATATCCATCAAATTTGTCATTAAAAAAATAAATAAAATAAAAAATGTTGTGGTGAAATGCAGGTGAAACCGCGGGAGCAGCTAGAGTGTAATATAATTGAAAATAAATGATCACTTACTGATATGAGTCTAGCGAAATTCGAGTTGGTTCATCAGGAGAAATTGGCGTGGACTTCCGCTTGCTGATCTTTCCAAGTTTTTTTTTCTGTATTGTTTCTATAGGATATCCACTCTCATATTCGTAGTCAGACCTGAGAACAAAACATGAATATATAAGAAAATTACCAAGGCTACTGGAACCACCAAGCGATGGTATCCTAACGGTTCAATAGTGCAACTTAGAATCCAACGATACTGGGTTCGATCCTAGGCTCCACACCAAATGACTTTTATAAGTTATGTGCGGCTTTCCATCACTCCCTGCATTGGAGAGCATGTTAAGCAGCTACTGGTACCACCAAGCGATGGTATCCTAATGGTTCAATAGTGCAGCTTAGAATCCGACGATACTGGGTTCGATCCTAGGCTCCACACCAAAATGACTTTTATAAGTTATGTGCGGCTTTCCATTACTCCCTGCATTGGAGGGCATGTTAAGCAGTCGGTCTCGGCTGTTATTGATTAATAGCAGTCGTTAAGCCATGTCAGAGGCCTCAGGCAGCCTGACAAACTCTGACATCAGAGGCCAGCACTACCTCATACGACAAACAAACAAACGAAGCTACTATGAGAAAAAAATATAAAGATTTATAAAAAAATATATAAATACTTACATATTTTTTTTCGATTGAACTACGTCACTTCACTGCAGAGAATAATCACTAATAATGAGGTTATCGAAAAAAACGAGGCTTTTAAAGCAAATAAGCTGTATCGTCAGCAATAATACTTAATTAATAT
This sequence comes from Alsophila aescularia, assembly GCA_946251855.1. Taxonomy (NCBI): domain Eukaryota; kingdom Metazoa; phylum Arthropoda; class Insecta; order Lepidoptera; family Geometridae; genus Alsophila; species Alsophila aescularia. The sequence goes on from OX276385.1 coordinate 14,469,280, forward strand.
AATTTACTCTATATTAAAGGAATTATGACACAAAATAGCTTTGATTTCTTATGCACTTCTTACGTTTATAAACGGTCGAGGCGGCGCCTTTGACAAAATACCGACAAAGGACTATATGACTAAAACATAAATGTTGCAGTAAAACATGATCATACAGGTTTAGACCTGAATAAGTAGCTATGCCCGCGTAATATAGAGAAACAATTCACATCAATTACCTAACCCCAAACGAGGATACCCTTTGCTATGGGTACTAGATAACGTATACACATACATAAATATTAATATTACATTCATGACTCGGAATCATCACACAAATGATTAAAATTTCAAGGATTCAACCCGGCGACCGTTCGATTGGCGTCATATTCAGAGTCACTAACCACCAAGTGTCATAGGCAATTTTTATTATATATTTTTTACCCGACTATAACAAGACAAAGGAAGGGTTGTGTTAAAACTAAAAACTTGGTTCGATTTTGACAAGCGAAGTATCAATCGATTTGTCTTCATCGCAAGAGTGATATAAGCTATTTCTTACCCGACCGTAGTCGGGTTTTAGTTTTTTGAACTTATGTCTTGTACCTACGCGTTAGTTATATTTTATTAACACTTGTTTATTTTATATAGGTAAGTATAGTAAACACTAAAATAACATTTTTTTTCTAATTGACTACAACATCGCATCTACTATTATTTATTCTGTATTTAACATTGCTGAATTGCATATATTTCAGTGTTGACCTGCATATCAACTGATTACTCAACATTTATGGTAAAATCCAGATGTATTAAACCTGTGGATAAAATCTTCATAATAGTAAGTTCTCTAAGATTTTTGAAAAACTATTTATTATTGTGAAATATTGATTATAACGCCTCATAAACAACTACTTACTTCTACTACTTACTATTATACCAATACACATTTCTGTTTTTATTATTATTTTGAAAATACGCTCTTTACAACACTTTTTTTTACACATTCATTTTTTTTGTGTGTCACTTTATTACTTACATGATTATATGTAAGTAATAAAGTGACATTACACAAATGTATATCATGAAGTAATGATATACATACATTTATGTAATACCACCTTTATAAGTACAAATTAAATGTTTCAAAATCATCAAAACTACAAAAAAAAAAAACATTACACTACTGAAAAAAAATGTTACGAACCTCTATCTACACTGGTTGGTACAGTCAGACAAAAAAACATGTTTCTATAATGATTATAATAATATACGGTAAAAGAAAAAAAAAATAAAAACTTATTTTTTATTTTACATTTTATCAAAGTATCAATACATATCATTGATATCATGAGTTTTGTATACCTAACATGTTCTATTAAATTATAATCCATGTTTACATCATGGATTCAAATAAGTTTAAAACAAAATAGTTTTACCAACGCAATAAGTTTTTTGTTTACAATATACAATGGATTTCATTTATAACAACCTCGGTTGAACGAGTTTTTTGGTTATAGCGATGTAATACTTAAGTCCTGTGAATTTAATGTATACTTAAAGGGAAAAAATTAAAACTTTAGAGGGAAAATAGTTTGGCTATAGCGACTTCAAACGTAACAACAATTTTGGTTCAAGTTTTTTTTTTTATCATCATCATCATCATCATCATCATCAGCCCGTGTCAGTCCACTGCTGGACATCTCCCAAAGCACACCACTATGGCCGATGTTCGGCTCTTCTCTTCTCTTCCAACTGCTCACTTTACATATATCGTCGTTCCACCTAGCCGGATTGCACATTACAAAGACTTTAGTATGCATACTTTTGTTGTCAACTGTACTTAGCGCTAAATTTGCTTACATCAAATTTCGCGAACTGTATTCGTATTGCGTCTCAATTGACTGTGAGAAAATTTAATGTATTTCTAGTTAAAGAAGTGAGTGTACCTATGTGTGTGAAAAAAATAATTTTATGTGAATATTTATGGTAAGTTATAATTATAGTTAATTGTACCTATCGTGTATTTGGTTTAGATAACAACTAAAGCTTTCAAGGAAATTGTTAAAAATAAAAAAATGACTTTTTATTCATCTATTTCAGGAACACTTAAATTCAATAAAAGTAATTGCAGAAAAGTTTTTTTTTATATCATTTAATCATGGTCTAATTTTAAAATTCTTTTGAGCCAAACGATTATAGCTAACATAAAATTTTAGATATAAATTAATGTTTACATATGAAAATTATAGACGGAAAAAAATATTAATTATGTCTCGTCAAGGATATGAATCAATCTGGTTTAAATTAAATAATTTTATTTAGATATCATTCGATGCAATAATCATGGAAAACTTGAATCTATGAATTTTTGAACCGTACTTGGTCATGGTTATTAATTGAATTTGAAAATATATTTTTTATTTTAAGTAATTCGTGAAAAACTTGATCGAAACTAATATCAAATATAAAATACTCAGTTTTTGAGCCACTCTGGTCGCGAATTATTAATATAATTTTTTTTATTAATTATGTCTCGTCAAGGATATGAATCAATCTGGTTTAAATTAAATAATTTTATTTAGATATCATTCGATGCAATAATCATGGAAAACTTGAAGCTATGAATTTTTGAACCGTACTTGGTCATGGTTATTAATTGAATTTGAAAATATATTTTTTATTTTAAGTAATTCGTGAAAAACTTGATCGAAACTAATATCAAATATAAAATACTCAGTTTTTGAGCCACTCTGGTCGCGAATTATTAATATAAAATATATTTTTTTATTTGAAGTTATTCATGAAAAACTTGAACGAAACTAATATCAAATATAAAATTCTGTCTTTGAGCCATCTGGTCGTGAATACGAAATTAATTTAAAAGATATTTTTTTTATTTTAATTTATTCATGAAAGACTTAAGTCACGAAACTAATATCAAAATAAACCCTAAGTCTTTGAGCCAAACTGGTCATTGAATATTAATTGAAATTAAAAGATATTTTTTATTTTAAGTAATCCATGAAAAATTCGAACCAAACTGGTATAGAAAATAAGTTTTTGAACCAAACTGGTCGTGATTATTTTATTAGTATCAACTCATTATATGTTAAATCTGAATCAGAATAAAATAGATCTTTAAATCGCGAAAAATATGAGCCAATCTAGCGATTATTAGTATCAAACTAGATTCTTTACTTTATGTTAGTAAATCTGAATCAAAAGAATAAAGATCGTAGACGTTGATGTGAGTTATTATTATTATTATAAACTCATAGCGAGTAAATATTCTGCACTTATTTGAAATGATTTTATGTTCTCCAAAGAAGATCATTTCATCGCATGCGAGTCTAAATCTACAAGTCTCAAATGTAAGTACCTAAATTAAATATAATAATTATTTTGCTTAGACATATCGAGATCGATCGTTTAGAGATCGCTTTTAGCGATAAGACCGCCCATTGTGCCTATTTTTAAAACAAATTCTTCTATATGTGTTCCTTATTTCTGGTGTAATAAAGTGTTATTATTATTATTATTATTATCGATCGAAACAAACCTTACACTCATTAACTTCGCAAACGCATCGTCTCTCACGTTACGTTAGCTAACGTTTTAAACGATTGAATGTACAGCGGTAATTTTGGGAATTCTACTCCCAGGAGTGAGCGTAAGCGAACGTCCTGCAGTGAGCGAAGCGAACGTAAGGCCTGGATCCCCTTTAAGCCCCTTTCATGCATAGACGTCAAAATCGACGGATATAGTTAATAGTATACCATCAATTCCTCATCAAATCCTCTCCATACAAAGGTTGCCTGGAAGAGATCGCTTTTAGCGATAAGGCCGCCCATTGTGACACTTCTTCTGCTATTGTTCCTTTATTTTTTGTTGATTTTGTTTGTGGTGTGTGCAATAAAGAATTTATCTATCTATCTATCTATCAATTCACCATACATATTCATTATCACAGTGAATGTGTTAACAATTCAAAACTTATTTATGGTTTAATAAACAAGACTGCGTAAAATTGGGTAGAATAAGAAAGAAACACCAACGTTCTAGTAAATTTTAACACATAACAATAATGTAAATCTGAAATTTCCATTCAAAACAACTTTTTAATGTATCAAATACAATTTCAATTCATGTTGTAGTATTGTTGCAAACTCAAAATAAACTGATGTTATGTGCGCGGGCATTATCTTATCTGCGTGACCGCCAAACATCAATGCACATTGCGCACCCCTATACACCGTAAACATAGCGTCATGGAGTTCAATTCTGGTTTGTCTGTGGTTTTTTTTTGTCTTTTCAGTATACCACACCCTCATAAGTCAATATTAGTCTATTACCAAACAACAATATTTTGTAAGTTAACAATGACGATCTCACAATCCTTGTGTCTATGCCAAACCACGCCGGTCGCACTCCGCAACAAGTACAAATATTATACCCACATTTCGAGGCCGGAATATTGGGGTTGAATCAGTAGCGTGTCAAGCGTGCGCTCGATGAGTCGCGCGCCGTGTGCTTTACGATAAAGTACCTACTTACGTAAGTTTTTGTAAAATTTTATTCTTTTCTTAATTATGAGTACCAAGAAGAAACCTAGAATGTACTGCATAGCATTCGGTCTGACAAGTCTCGTAAAATACCTACATACCGACATTTTATTACGTAGATAGCCATTTCTTTTTCATTAATTATCCATACCAATATATAAAAGTGAAACGTTGTATGTTTGTTTGTTTGTTTGTTTATTTGTTTGGGGAGCTTTCACGCGATAACGGCTGGACGGATTTTGATGAAATTTAGAATGAAGACAGCTTATACCCTAGAATAAAACATAGGATACTTTTTATCCCGGAAAACTGAAAGTTTCCTTAGGAAAACTAGAAAATGTTGATTACTCACTGTAAGGAACGGTTGCATCACAGAATGGTCTATGGTTGCCATGGAAACGAAATAACAAGTCTGCCAAAAAAAACAAGAGCATTGGTACTATACCTACTTTTGCATTAGTTTTTAATATCCTAGAAGAAAATAGGATGCTTTTTGTCGCGATAAATACTAGTCTGCGCGTACGAAGTCGCGGGCGGGTAAATCTAGCTATTAATGAATGAAAAAGAAATGGCTACCTACGTAATAAAATGGTGTAGTGCCTGCATCGACCCTATTAAACAAATAGGGTCGATGGGTGCCTGCCTCCTTTTATTCATCAAAGTACAATACCTATCATGACCTATATAATGACATGATACCTATATAACCAAATAATGAGGTATTAAGTCTATTCTGATAAGAATGTCATTATATGTAGTTAATAGAACTATCAACATTTATAATAATATGTAATAAAATAATACATTATTACATAATTGTTTATTCTGTTACAATATCTAAGTCATATCATATCACAGAATAATTATTACTAGTACAAGTACCTAGTCATATCTTGATACAATCCTACCGAGCGAAAAAGTGACAGAGCGATTCTGAAACGGTTAGAGCAATGGAAGCTCTCGCGCGTAGTGATACGGTACATTCTAGCCTGCACGCAATGTGCGAGCACCTTCTAGGTAAATATAATTGAAAGATCGCAGCGCTGTGCGAGTTAAATTGCACCTTATTGCGTTGTAGCGAGAGTTGCTATGTATTTAAATGACTTTACTCAGTTATCCTTCTGTACTTGTACTATTATTTATTCTGTGGCCAAACATACTAATATAGATAGATACTACCAAAGTCTCCTCGCATAAAAGATGGGGTGTGTAAATCCTGACCTCAAACCGTCCTCAAACTGCTTCCGACCTTCTAGCAGCCGGATTACAGGAAACGCCGCACTCCTTTTCAGTGTCAGACTGCCGCAACTGAAACAGGCAACGTGGCTAAGTGGATACGCTTACCGTATCCCACTTCTAATGTTGTTAGAAATACCCTAACGTAAACATATCCTGCAACATTATTGGATCTAGCACGGTTAGTCAAGATCTGTCTTGTCACCTAACATGTCATTTAACTGCCATTTAACTACTGAAATAAAGAGATCAGTTCATTCTTTCTTATTATGTTTATTGTTGAATGTTAATTTCACCACCAGATTCGGAATACACCATCATAGAACAGGCAAGAAACTATGTGGCGAATAATCTTTTAAATCATGAATTTACAACATTAGAACATTATTTCATATTTTACTCTTGACAATTTTGCAATAGATTACATTTATCATGATGGTAATTTGTGGCATAGTAAAACGTTGGAATCCCCTTTGAAATAACATAAAAATATAATTAAGAAGTCTACTCATGACAAGTCCCAATAGTATCACACTTATTATAATGTGTATCAGCGCAAAATGTTAGATCCCTTTAGGAATTAATATGGTTCATTTGTCACATCCCCTCAATTGACTATGCCGATAATTTAATCAGATATTCATTATTACTTTATTAATAGCCTACTGAATGACGAGTCTCCGCAAACACTAAGCTACAATCTACCATATTTGTAGTTAAAATAACACCCCTTTCCCTTTGACTGCAATTCTCAACAATCTCCGAAATATCCACATCAAGACAATCACAAATAAACCTGCTATCACAACAAATAACAATTTTAGCATATACTTAGCCATTTCTGAATATAAAACTGTATTTTTTCTATTTATACAACGAAATTGATTTTTCGGAGCTTCGCATGACATTTTTGACTACTTTTATGTAAAGGTGATATCAGACGGTTCATTTTTTGTTCATTTTCACCTTTCATTCGGTACATTTCACTCGAAATGAAATGTCTGAACAAAAAATGAAACACGAGTGCCGAATGAATTCATTAGTGAACCGATCCAACAGTGTTGGATATTGGCATCCGGTATCTTTCATTCCCACTCCGAATGAACGAGAAATGAACGGTCTGAACACTGAGAGAACGTTCATTCGGATTCGGCCATTTTGTTTCGAGTCCTGTAGCCGACGGACATCACGTTGTCGACGAAGTTATACTTTTTTCTGTGTGTTTTCATGCGGCAAAATGGTGTTCAAGTGGAACGATCAAAATACATTACTTTTTTTGGAGAACTTTAAAAATTATCAATGCCTTTGGAACCACAAAATTGATGAATACAAAGACCGAACAATGCGGGCAAACTCTATAAAATCTCTAATCAGTGATTTAAACTTAGAGATTACTGAAGAAGATATTAAACATAAAATAAAAACGATAAGGACCCGGTATACAACAGAATTAACCAAAATAAAGCAGTCTACTAAAAGCGGTTGCTCTTCTGACGATGTCTATGTACCGACCCTGTACTGGTTTAAACATGCAGAATTTTTAAGCAGTGTATGCGTCCCACAGCAGAGTACATCAAGTCTCGTAAGTAGAATCTTTTATCAATCCATACTAATCCATATCCATAATATTAATCCATATCCTAGTAACTCTGTCTGTCTGTTCGATAAGCGACCACTACGTGAACAGAAGCTAGGTAGGTACCTACTTAATACTTATACTCAAACAAAAACAACGTATATGAATTGTATAGGTTTATTCAGTATTATTACATCATATTCTTCTTATCATGTTCCATTGCCATGGTACAGTACATGAAGTGACGAACTTTTCTGCATATACGTCACGCACGCGGCGGGCATTTTCACTATGATTTCTTGCATTGGTTGGTGGTAAATCGCTTAATGCTAAAGATGGTACTTCTCGCCATTCTCCAGGTACAATGGACCCTGTGACCCAATCCTCACTTTCCAGTGATCGTTGTTGCACGTAGTCCACTGTAGTTTTTCTGAGCCAATTATAATGCACACGTCGTTTTAACAAGTTGTTCAACTTTTTGCACTGACAATGGAATCGCCTTTTCATAGATTCGAAATTTTGATACTAATATTCCAAAAGAGTTTTCGACCACTCGTCGAGCTCTTGACAGCCGACAGTTAAATATTTTTTGTTTATCGCCAAACTCTCCTCTAGTATTATATGGTTTCAAAACATCCGTCCGCAAAGGAAAGGCATCATCTGCGACGATTACGCCTTCCTTTGGGAAATTTAGAAGATTCGACAACAAAGCTTCATTCAGTGTTGATTTATTAAAGACGGATGCATCATATGCCCTTCCGTTTGTCCCAACTCTATAAATAAAATTATAATTCGCATCTACTACTGCAAATAGATGAATACTAAAATTCTTTTTGTAGTCGAAATATTCAGAGCCTGATCTTCCTGGGCATCTTATATTCACCAATTTCCCATCCATTGCACCACAACAGTTTGGAAAGTTCCATAATCTATAGTAGTCTTCCATTATGTTATTCCATTCATGTTGACTTCCAGGAACCTGTAATAATAAAAGTGTCAACATTTTAATTACAGGATGCACCACAGACTCAAAATGAAGACTCTGCTGAATCTGAGCAGACTCAAGCTGGCAGTGAGGAATAGAAGACGCCAAATTCTGAGATTAGTAGGAATGGAAGTAGTGAACTGATGACTCCTTCATATTCTCGAAAGCCAACAAACAAGAAAAGGAAGATTGATATACCGATTGATAGAGCAATTAAAGAATTAAAAACTATAAGCGAGCAAGCCAAAGTCCAAACTGAAGATGAGTTTGATTTGTTTTGCAAAAGTTTGGCAGTACAACTCAAAAAAATGCCCTTGAACAGGGCTTTGAAATGTCAGGAAAAACTTCAATCTGTCATGACTCAGGAACGGTTAACACAGATGTCACAATCATTTCCTGAAGTAATTTACTCGGACTCCAGCACTCCATCCCCATTTACTATCAACCAATCGCCTCTATACCAAAATACAACACCGGAGTTTAATTATAGTAACTACCTTGTCACCGAACAAGTTTATACGCAACCACAACCAGTGCCTGTACCCGTGAGTTCACCACAAGAGACCAATCAAGTCACAATTGTCCAAACATCCACCCAAGAGCAAGAAAACATACTCTCACAAGCTCTAAAAAGTATTATGTAAATGTTGATTGTCTAAATTAAAATGTTTCAAGAAAATAACTTAATATTTTATTAAATTGATATAACTGACCTTAATAAACTTTCCAAGGGCTGTCCAAATGGCTTCACATGCTTCTTGAAAAAAGTAGGATATTGTATTTCGAGGTACTCTGTACAAAAACTCTAAACTTCCAAAACTATCACCTGTAGCCAGGTATCTCAGTACAATTTGAAGTTTTATCCGGGTAGGTATGCTATCTCTCATTAAAGTGTTTTCTTTCGTTATTAACGGAGCAACAAGAAGTAGAAGTTCTTCAAATTTACTTTCATCCATTCGAAGATGATTACAATATGAATCAGGATCTTCAACGGCTAGTTCTCTCAACAATGTATTGGAAGCTCCTAATAAATTTCTTCTTGCAATCCATGGTCGCACCCACCACCGTGGACGTTTTCTTTGCTTCTTTTTTGTCAACTCTTTGATTAAATGATCACAAATTAAACTAATTCCAAGACGTACTTCATTCGATGACATATTTAAAAGAAAGAACAATGAATGTTCATTTCTGTATCATTTCGTCTAAGCCGTGTGAACATAGAATGAAAAAAAAATGAAGCATTCACTCGAGTGAACAATCATTCGAGTGAACCGTCTGATATCACCTTAATGACAATTTCGTCTATTTAAAAAGGTACTCAATATATTGAATCCTCTTTAGACAAGTTGTTCCGGTGCTCCACGTACGTCTAACACTTGCTAACACTTATATTGGATTGTGTATGAACTTTAATTTTCTTTCTTATCTTTTCCATACCACGAATTAATAAAATACTCAAATAGATCATCTATGACATGCTATAATTAGTGAATGTGACACAAAAATATACCTCGGAAATAGATTTTAATATTAAAATACTACTTAAGTTGTCAAATCCAAACCGTGAAATGCCTAATCATAAGAACAACCCGGAAAATCAAAAAATAAATTATCTCTATGAAATCGCTATTCTGCGGCATACATCGGAATAAGAAACTGACTGAAATATTAGGCACATATGTTTATTACCTTAATATACTAAGAAAAACCCACAAAAGTTAGGTATTTTTCTATTAAAAACATAATTTTCCCAATAGTTTAACCCAAAGAAGTAGACACACACGGTACAAAAATAACGATTAACACATGGTATTCACGTGCACAGAATTCGAAATGTATGAAGCATGCGTTCGGGTAACTTCGGTTTGAAGTTACCCGAACGCATGCACATGACACCGCATTTTTATTGAATAAAACATCTTGCATTCATTTTTATTTATTAAATGTAAGCACCGTTTTATGGTACCTCTGAATATGGTGCCAAATCCAGAACCCCTCGGAATAAGGTGGCTTTATCTTAGGAACTTCATTTCTTCTGAAAAATGTATGAACTGTGTTCCTCTTCGTGAAACTATCGCGTTTTTCTATGACTGTAAATAGTGTTTTTTACTTTTTGGGTTATTACAGGAGACCATTGGTGTTCTGTTCTTTTATAGTCTTGTATACCCAAATAACTCTCTTGCTTGAAGCGATAGTTTTTATAGTCTTGTATACCCAAATAACTCTCTTGCTTGAAGCGATAGTTTTTATAGTCTTGTATACCCAAATAACTCTCTTGCTTGAAGCGATAGTTTTTATAGTCTTGTATACCCAAATAACTCTCTTGCTTGAAGCGATACTTTTAAAAATATCAATGTTTGTCGTGTTTTGATAGTTTTTAAGGTATCGACACATTGGGTGTTGCCTCAAGGAAGGAATTATACATAATCATAAATCATACACAATTTTGCAGTCGATTTTAAATGGTGTCGCTGCCATTTAGTGAACTAGTGAACTAGTCCGAGGTATACGCTAAGTAAACAGAATATAGTCCACAGAAATCCTGTAATTTAGACGACATATTAGTCGCAACGTGAACGAGATGTACAATAATGCGTGCGACGAATGACGTGTGGTTATGTAGGCTTATTACTATTATATTTATTACTAGCTGTACCCGTGGCTTCGCACGCGTGCTCCTTTTTTTTTGTTCAGAGTACCATAATGTGCTATTCCAAGACCAATATACCAACATTTGATCAACATTTCTTCAATATCTCGGCTTCTAACTCACCGGATTGAGATATCAATTACACCAGTTTTTAAATCAAACTAAGCCTAAAAAACTAAGCCTAAGCTATCTAAGAATGAAAACTGCATCGCAATCGGTCCAGTAGTTTTTACGTGGTGCGTGAACAAACAAAAATACAGACAAACAGACAGATAGACACTATTAAAAAAAAATGTATTCTTGTTCAGTAGCTTTTTTAAGTACCCAAGACCATTTTTTTATTTATCTTCTTTGTACAGACTTTTGCGTACCTATTGCTTTATTATAAGTATAGACAGATGACTCTGTTTATTTGCATCAAAAAATTCGTCCAGTAGTTTCAGCGTGATACGTGTTCTTTTTAATAACTTTCAACCCATATCTTGCGGAAATCCTTTAATTTTTCGGGATGAAAAGTATCCAATGTCCTCGTAGTATGAACTCAAACCATACCAAGTTTTATTTAAATTCATTTAGTAGTTTTGCTGCGATGCGCGGTCAAGATACAGACAAACAGACAGACAAATAGACAAAAAAGTTTTGAGTTTAGTATTGAATATAGAAAAATGGAAAATGTTGATTACTCACTGTAAGGAACTGATGCCATCACAGAATGGTCTGTAGTTGCCATGGAAACGAAATAACAAGTCTGTCAAAAAACATCAAGAGCATTAGCGTAAATATTCTAAGGTGCTATACCTACTTTTGCATTGGTTATTCCTATTATCCTAGAAGAAAATAGGATGCTTTTTTTCGCGATAAACTGTAGTCCGCTCGGACAACGACGTCGCGGGCGGGAAAACTAGTTATGAAATAAAAATTAAATATACTGAGTGTTTGGTAGAGAGTAGAGAGTTACCCAAACGTGGTGGCCGTGTAGGTAGATCTTTGATCATTGAAAAAATTATGAAAATATGTTTTTTTTTTTTTTTAAATGACAGGTCCTCTACTAGCCTTTTATATTTCATTTTCCTAGCATTAAGAGGTTAGAATGAATTATTTAGGTATTTTAGGGCTATTAAATGGTCTTGAGTAGACCAAAAATCGCAGACGGAAAAGCTAGTTATTCATAAATATAGTACCTAACCTAACCTGCAACACAGTACATATAATATACTAGCTTACCCGCTCGCGACATCATCCGCGCGGACTACAGTTAAAACCAATGCAAAAGTAGACTTCTTGGTTATGGCCTCCGTGGCTTGTTGACTTAATCTGTGGCACCAACGCTCTTGATGATTTTTGACGGACTTGTTATTTCGTTTCCATGGCAACTGTTCCTTACAGCGAGTATTCAACATGTTCTAGTTTTCCCGTGGAAACTTCCACGGAATTCGTGGAATTTTCCAGGATAAAAGTACCCTATGTTTTATTCTGGGGTATAAGCTATCTCCATTCCAAATTTCATCGAAATCCGTGCAGCGGTTATCGCGTGAAAGCTCCCCAAACAAACAAACTAACAGACAACGTTTCACTTTTATATATTGGTATGGATTATGTACTGTGTCTGCAAGCTGCAACGGCTAGTTCAGCGATTCCACCACAAACGACCATTTCGTCCCGAGCCTGATCTGACGGCATTTGAAATAAAAATATTACCCAAAAGAAAAAAAAACGACTTCACAATAAAATGTTATTTTTTAAACAATTACTAAAATGAATAAAATAATTTCAAAATGAGCCAGACATCACTTTTTCTAAATTATCAACGTAATAATAATAAAAAACACAACATAAGATAAGAAAAAGTTTTTTAAAGGCGGTGCCAAACCGAGCCATTATTATTAATATGGTTGAGCTTATTCAAAAAGATAATGTCTTAAACGGCTTGACGTGCTATATAAAATAACAAGCTTTTAAAGTAATTATCTACAAAAACTTTATCATTTAATAGATTGCTGTATTCGTGTCAATCGGTTTGTGAACGTGTGCAAGTCATATTCATTTTAGTAGTTGTTTACAAAAGAACATTTTTAAAATGAAGACTTTTTTTTTGGAAAAAAAAAATATTTCTTCATTTTGAGTGGCCTAAGCGAACATCAGAAAAAATATACCTATGCTAAAGAAATTAGTTAAACTTACTTTAAACTCAAGGCGTTGGTAAATTAAAACCAAAGATGAATAACCTACTTATAAAACAACTGAATTAGTTTTGACGAAAATTTCCTTTCATTTCACTGGAATGAAATGGAACTCATTAAAAAAATGGTAACTACATATCTCGTAGATATGAAGAAACAAACACAAAACAAATAGACTAAAAAAAGTTGTATATATAAATCCTGTTTTTAAAGCAATCTTTTACCAGACACCACCAGTACCTACCACTTAAGACCTAAGAACTCATCGAGACCAATCAAATAAGCCTTAAATTTGATGGTAGAAAAATGGGTTCCTATAACTCCGTCTCCATCATCAAACCCTCTCCTCGATACCACATTAGTCCAGAAGACTTATCAAGACAAACCCAATGAACTCAAACTCAAAGGAGTTCCATTATCTGATTGTTGAGTTCCTGTAACTACATTCCGGCTCCATCATCAAACGCTGGATACCACATAAAACCAGATAACTCATCAAGACAAACCAAATGAGATCAAACTCGAAAGGGTTCCATAATTTTGTTGTTGAGTTCCTGTGACTATCTTATAGCTCCATCATAGAATCTGAATACCACATTAAACCAGAGAACTCATCAAGACAAATCAAATGAGTCCAAACTCGAAGGGGTTCTATCCCTTTTTTGTTCTGTTCCTATGACTCAACAAATCAATTATCAGCGAGTAGCATGCGCAGAATTTTATTTAAAAAAAGGTAGATTTCCCTGTGAAAATTGCAATAATGTAACCCATAATATCAAAAATAAAGAACGGAATGACGTTGCCATGGAAATGTCTGTCAAGTAGTAGGTTGTCTATGGTCAAAAAACACTGCTGCCAATGATTTTGAATTATTGCCATATTTTTTTTAGTAGTTACGTCGGGTTTATTTAAATCCATACCAATATATAAAAGTGAAACGTTGTCGGTTTGTTTGATTGTTTGTTTGTTTATTTGTTTGGCGAACTTTCACGCGATAACGGCTGGACGGATTTTGATGAAAATTGAAATGGAGATAGCTAGTTCTTAGCTGCTGTAATGACAATGAGCGTTAGTTTGTATTTAGTAATTGGTTTTGTGAGACAAAAGTGTTGACTGGTGCTAAAGTAAAGAGTAGTTAAAATATTTCATTTTATAAGTTAAAAGCATTTATTTAACTTCACTTGTATGTATCTATGTATTTTTGTCTGTCCTGGAGTCTTGCAATTCAAATTTAGAGCACTTCCCAATTATCTATCCAGCTGGCAATAGAGAATAATGGACCAGGGTAGCTCACAAAACGATCACAATGCAAAAAAAAAACTTTTTTTTACTTATTTAACTCAGTGATTAGTTCAGTTTTAGCTGAGAGCACTTCTGTGGCTCACGATCGCGCGTACTAGCAGTAAAAAAAGTGCAAACGTTTAAGATCACAGTCCGACAACCAGCCTACTGTACCTAGTTATTGCACAAGGCTGCCTACTGACGGCAAATCATTTATTTTTAAGGCGAACACTCGCTTTAAATTTATACAAATAAGATGGAGACAAAAAGGACAGTCAAATAAACTTGACAACAGAAACTGAACATCTATTGTACAAGCGTTTTTGCGATGAACAAGCCCAAAGTGGAAATTGCAAAGTCTCGTAAATAATTTAAATTTATACAAATAAGATGGAGACGAAAAAGGACAGTCAAATAAACTTGACAACAGAAACTGAACATGTATTGTACAAGCGTTTTTGCGATGAACAAGCCCAAAGTGGAAATTGCAAAATCTCGTAAATAATTTAAATTTATACAAATAAGATGGAGACGAAAAAGGACAGTCAAATAAACTTGACAACAGAAACTGAACATCTATTGTACAAGCGTTTTTGCGATGAACAAGCCCAAAGTGGAAATTGCAAAGTCTCGTAAATAATTTAAATTTATACAAATAAGATGGAGACGAAAAAGGACAGTCAAATAAACTTGACAACAGAAACTGAACATGTATTGTACAAGCGTTTTTGCGATGAACAAGCCCAAAGTGGAAATTGCAAAATCTCGTAAATAATTTAAATTTATACAAATAAGATGGAGACGAAAAAGGACAGTCAAATAAACTTGACAACAGAAACTGAACATCTATTGTACAAGCGTTTTTGCGATGAACAAGCCCATAGTGGAAATTGCAAAGTCTCGTAAATGACTTGGAAAAGTCAAGTAGCGATTCTTCAGGAACAGCTGAAATGTATGGCGGAGAACGCAACAAACCCAGCATCAACCATGGAGACTTCTCCTCCACGTGCTGAATATACCACGGATGATGAAGAACTTGCTCGAGAAACTGTGGATACGACCAAAAACTCGAAAAAAAAGGAAATTGAACACTTCACCGGCTCAAGATGAAACTACCACTGAAGAAACTAAAAGCAAAGGAAAAAGCAGAAAAAGTCTTTTGCCAACACCTATTATAGTAGATGATATATAAAACTACCAGTTTCTTTGACCATCTGTCAGAGAACCTATCAATGGATGCGTTCAGCATTTAAATGGGGACACAATCAAAGTCAATGCCACAAATGAGGAATCATACAGAGCGATAGCAAAAGCCCTTAACAATTGCCTCCGGCACTCTTATGAAAACAAGCAAGAGAGGCCAATTAGAGTGGGTCAAAAAATTGTACGCCAGAAAGAATTGTTGAAGACCTGCTTAGCAAAAGCTACAAAATCATTGAAGCTGTCAACAAATTGAGTTGGAAAACTAAAGAACATGACATTCACAAATGACGAGGATACGAAGAAAATTTACAACATAAAAACTGTCTTGGGATACCATGTTGAAATAGAACCACTAAAGACTAGCAAACTTGCTCTTCAGTGCAAGAGATGCCAGGCTTATGGGCACATGCAAAAGTACTGCTCCAAAGACCCGATGTGCGTGAAATGCACAGGTAAACACCTTACCAAGGATTGCACAAAGCCAATAGAGGAGAAGCCAAAATGCATCCACCGTGGAGCTCCACATCTAGCCAACTACAGATAAGGTGCTTAAAAGATCTAGCTAATCCGGAATAAATGCTCGAAAAAACATTCTGCATTACGCACACGTAATGATATTAGTGAAAAACAGGACGGCCATAGCCAAAAAAAGGTAAATCAATACACAATAATTGATACCAAAACTAAGAACATGTCTTACGCCCAAGTAGCTTTAAGGGGCAAATAAAAGGTCCCACAGACTTCCCTTGTAGCAAATAAGTGACAAAAAGTTAGACGAAATCCTAAAATTCATTTCAACATTAAGAAAAAAAAAATACACTCAAATTTTTTGAGTGGAATTGAAATGGGCTAGAAAAACATCATTATGAGTTGCAAGTAGTCCTATATGTAGAAATCGTGGATGTGTGCCTAATATCGGAAACGCACTTCAAGAAGGAATCCTATATTAAGTTTAAAGGTTACAAGGTTTATTATGCACTTCACCCAGATAATTCTGCAAGAGCCGACAGTGCTGTTATTGTTAAGGAAATCCCCAGCATTCAAAATACGAAGAAAAAGATATTTAAGCTGTGGCGATTTGTCTTCAAACCAAGACATATCCTCTTACTGTATCTGCTATATACTGCCCACCACTGTACATGATAAAATAACTATCTTAAAAGCTAAAAAAAACACGCCTGCCCTGCTAAATAAGAGCTTTTGCCAATTAACTATATACTGTTGGAATGTTTTTATCAAGGCTATATTGAAGACCTGTTTAGAAAGGCTGTTTAGAAGGCACCCATACATATTTTTTTACCCCTTTGATACCCATATTGTAAATTTAAAGGTTTTTTTTCTAATTTGAAAATGTAGCCATACTGCCACCATATCGAATGTTCACATATTGAATGTTTACTCTGGGGATGTAAGGATTCTATCGATATCCCATACGTCTAAATCTGTAATCTGTTCAGGCAATTAAAATTTATGGTGGAATAAAGAAAATCACATACATACAAACATACATACATGAATGCTAAAAAAATAACACTCCTGTTTTTTGGCAGTCTTGTAACAATATCAGTATATGAGCTTTCTAAGCCTACTTGGTAATAGATTTTTCTTAGGAGGTGAATTCAATGTTATAACACATATTGGGCCTCCAGACTAACCACCACAATAGGTAAAGAATTATTTATTATGTGCCATAAGACAGATGAAATGTGATGTTTATTCTACTGGAAAGCCAACTTACTGGCCTACGGATCCCAATAAAATTCCAGGCCTCAGATACTTTTTTATAACCTGTAGCGTTGACAAAACCCTACTTAAATAAAAAAACAATAAACCTATGACTAGCAATACAAAACAACAATTCGACAAGTAAAAGTAGGAATAAACAAGACAACACAAACAACTAATAGAAACGCATCTTTATAATAGTAAAACTAGAATTATATTGCATATTGTTCAATATACACACACTAGAATGACATCACATATTAGAATGTATCTTCGTTTTTGGAGTAAATAAACAACAGTCGCCGGTTGTTTTGTTCGCCGCACGTATTCATAACAAAATCAGAGGTTATAAACACTTCGATAAATATAACACGTCCACGCACTACGGATCACGACTTTATAACTCTCATTAGGTCAATTGATTGATCTAATGAGAGTTATAAAACCCGTAAAAAAAGGTGAGAGCATTTGTCGGTATTTTTTGTATTGACTGCAGTAATGATTGCGATTGTGAAATCACTTTTATCCATTTTTCGAGACGCCATTTTAGCGAACTGAGAGCGGTGGCGTTTTCGAAGTCTCGAATTCTAAACAAACGTTGTGTCTATTCATTCACAGCGGGTTTTCCCCCCGGACTGAAATATCCCACGACGGAGGCTTCTCCCCCCGGATTTAAGTAGAAAGGCGCCGTGTGGCGATACGCCACGACGACATTATACCCAACGATTCCTGCCACGTTCTTGGAATGCGGTATCGTATTTTATGCATATATTTCATTAACCGGAGTGTTGAACTTTGGTTCCCCACCGACCTGCTGGATACCTGCAACGCCCGAGGGGTCTAGCCTGGCTACCTCTCACGCGAATCGGACATTGCTGAAACGTCGGATGGAGAATTACCTTCACTAACATAACGGCTAAATCCTATAGAAAAAGGTAAATACACTACACTGCCGGCCGGCAATTCATCAATGTTTTGTTAGAGTAAATACTTAATTTTGTCAGTTCTATATCGACCCTAGTTATAACAGGGTAATCTTAGATCTTGGTATTTCTTGGCTGCTGAGTTGGATCTGCAGGCTAGGATTCTTTGGACTTTAAGTAAGTAAACAAAATTAAACCAAGGATAATAAATATTGTATTGGTGAATTTAAATTGCATGTTTTGTCTTCCACTATTACATGCTAGCTTGAATGGCCGTCCAACGTACCCACGGCACGGTTCCTTAGATTTTAAGTAAGTAAGCAAAATTAAACCAAGGATAATAAATATTGTATTGGTGAATTTGAGTTGTATGTTTTATCTTCCACTATTGTACCCACTAGCTAATACATTGCCGAACGGTCTTGATCCAATAGTTCTTGAAGCTCGTTCCGGTCTAAGTTTATCCAGGTAATTTTATTAATTTCAAAATAGTAACGAGTATTTTTAGTTTCGAGTGATTCCGAAGAAAGGTATAGCGTCCTCGCGTTCAAAGCGACCGAATGGGGCAAGAATCCCGACTCACCCCACTCTTGGTCTGACTCGCCCCAATTTATTTTTTATTACCTTTATTCTCAGAAATTTACTAAATCACCGTTTTATACCGTTACAAACCATGAATTTATCGTCTAGCTATTTGAGGGTGGAACATAGCAATAACATGAATTCAGATCACTCTCCAATCTTTTTAGAAATAAGTACATAAGAGTGGCTTGCACAAGGAAGCCGCTCTGACCCTAGTTAATAAGATTACTGATTGGGAGAGCTTTAAGATAGATTAAGATAGACATATAGACCTCAATGTTCCACTAAAGACACACAGAAGATTTAAACACAGATATAGATAAATTCATAAGACTCGTCCAACAAACAGCTTGGGAAAACACACCAGAAAAAAAAACGAAAGGAAATATGTATCCTATAAGAATCAAACAACTTATAATGGAAAAAAGAAGGCAAAGAAAAATATGGCATCAATCTAGGTGCCTCAAAGACAAAAGAAAGCTCAATAATCTAACTAAACAAGTAAAGAGGTTAATCCAGTGTTTTAACGATGACTCCACCAATACCGTATCTTCAAAAGGTAACCAATGGCCGCAGTACAGGCTACTCTCTATGGAAGGCTATTAAGAATTTTAAAAAGCCGATGACCCAACTTCCACCGATTAAAATGGCAAACGGGAAATGGGCAGTAAATAACGAGCAAACAGCTAAACACTAAGCTAACCACCGTCCCTCGTTATTCCTCTCCGTGCACGGTTGTCTGGAAGAGATTGCTCTGAGCCGCCATAAGACCGATAAGACCATCTGCGATAAGACCGCCCCTTGTCACTCATTTTTTTACTTTATTTTTAGTTATAATTTCACTTGTACTTGTGGTGTCTAATAAAGAGTTAATCTATCTATCTAAAAGGTTTGCAGAGCACCTAGAAACCATATTTCAACCGAATGAGGGTGAAACACATGAAGGTTGACATGCTTCCACATGATAATGAAGATTGTATAAAACTAGTTACACCCAGAGAAGTTTTAAGAGAAATAAAATTAAGTATCAGTCAGCGAAAATCATCCTGGGTATGATCAAATTTCAGGGGAAATACTTCATAATATGCCAAAAAAGGTCAAGATAACAACCCTAATAAATGCTGCTCTAATGTTAAAGCATATACCAGACCTATGGAAAGTTGCAGAAGTAATTATGATAGCAAAGCCTGGGAAACCGCCTTATGAAACAACTTCATACAGACCGATCTCTTTGCTGTCTATAATTTCAAAGCTTTATGAAAAGTTATTGTTCAAAAGCTCAAAGAACTAAAATCAATCATAGATAACAGGAATCTGACTCCAGACTATCAGTTTGGGTTTCGAGAAAAGCACTTGTTATGTTATAAATTAATATTTAAAAATGTAATTAATATTCTCACTGAATAACCTTACCACTTACGATATCATAACATATTGCTTGTCAAGCCAAAAGTAACAACCGATTGAATCTATTTGTAAATGTATTTTCTTAGAACTATGGTAAGTTTGTAATCTGTAGTAATAAAAACTATGTTTCTGAACGAACCTGATAATGTGGTTGTATCTATAAAATAACTTATTATGCAAAAACTTTGAATTTATGATTAAGGAGTTATATAATGATATTTAAAATGCTTAATTCATTATTCTAAGTAAAATTACCAAGTCATTTGTGAAAAATTGTGTATTTACTAATTAACGATGGCAGATTATTATAGCTCTGTAAGTATAATTTCATAAAAATTATAATGATTTAAAATTGTCTCACAATATTTAAAATACCATTATTATGGATATCCAAATGTTTCTTCTTTTTTTTTTATTACGGTCTAGGCAATCGTTTGACCACGATCTCACCTGATGGAAAGCGATGATGTGGTCGAAGGTGTAGCACGCTTGCCTAGTAGATACCTATTCACTCTTGACTTGAAATTAGAAGTGAATTGTACATTTCCGTCACGCCTGACGCTATTGATGGCTCCTGATTGGTCGATCTGTTTGACAGGCGACTGGCGGGGAAATGGTGTAAAGTCGCATCACAATTCTCCTAATTAAGAAGCCGAGTGGCTTAGCAATACGTAGTTCAGGGCCCCCTGGATCGCTATTAATCATTAATACCGATCCAGAGGAGTTTAGTCAGATGTCCCGTAGTCTAAGCGACGGCCCAAGCTGAGGTTCGTACCCCCTGGGTGCCCTTGAGCAAGTGCCTAGTCCACGTAAAGGTAACTCAGAGTCAGGTCAGGTCTATGGAGAGCTATGCTTGGAGTTTCTCTGAAGAACAGTATTTATTATGAAAATATCAGACAGAGAACCAAGGTAACTGACATAGCTCTAAGGATAAGCAAGCTGAAGTGGCAGTGTGCTGGTCACATTTTCCGAAGAACCGATAACTGTTTGAGTAGACAGTACTCAAGTGGAGACCACGTTTAGGCAAACTTAGTGTAGCACGGCCTGTGGTCAGGGTGAGTGACCCGTGAAAAGCGGCTGGAAGAAAATGGATGAGGAGAGCTGAAGACCGAGTGGTCAGTGGCGTGCATTAGGAGAGGCCAACGTCCAGCAGTGGTCAGATATAGGCTGATGATGATATATTTCTATATGACCAAAAGCCTGACAAAAGCTGGACGGCAGGGCATTTCAATAATTAGCCGGATACGACTGTAAAAAGCCGGACATGTCTGGCTAAAGCCTGGCTACCCTATCTGTGGGTGTACCTTGGATTGATAAAAAATAGCATATGTACGGCACGACGGGCGGTGCGGCAAGCGACTGAGACAGTTTAATTTCATTTGTGCTATCTGCGGGTGTACCCTGGATTAATGAAAAATTGACGAAGGTCATCAAAATATACATATATTTTACAATCCTAAAATGTACTTTAATATGTTACTTGACTTTACAAATAGCGTTGTTGTCGATCCAAATCTCTCATATCAACAAGCAGCTGAGGCAAGGAGCAATAAATAAGCACACGGGGGCCATACTCATCTTTAGCCTAATATTATTATTTATTCTGTGCTAATATGACGATGATATTCTTTAATGCTATTCTTGTCACTTTTATTCCTTACACTTCTTCTTTACATCAATTTTATTATTTCGGGTATTAACCATTTCTTTGTTGGTATAATTTTAACTTTGTCAAGGCATTCCTTAGCGCTTGTTTTAATTATGTTATTCACGATGTCCCATCTATTTTTTATTTCTATTAGACTAGAATAAGATTGTTCTTTTTCTCTACTATATTTATATTCTTCGAATTTATCCCTAACTCATTACTATATTGCATGCATATATTGCTAGTTTTATCCTTACGACTAGGAGATCCATTTGTTTTGGTCTGGTTTATTTTTTACTTTTTTGTGATTCGAAGTTATGTATACTTATTACCTGATTATGATTATGAGTTTATATCTGCACCTGTTAGGGTTTTGCAATTTGTCATTAAGTTTTTTGCTTTTCTTTTATTGATATATAGTCCAATTGGTATTTTCCTATATTATTTCGGCATTTTCCATACATGTAGACGAATTTTGGGTTGCTTGAAAAGTTTATAAAGGCTATAAGATTATGTTCTTTACAGAATTGCTCTAGCTGGTTACCTCTTTCATTTCTATTCCCTTCCCTTCCTTTACGTATGGATTATTGTGATCATGTCAGAGGCGGATTAGCCTATAGGTACTTGTACTATTATTTATTCTGTGCTATAGGCCACGTAGGCCTGAGCCTTGGGGCGTGGGCGTCTAGATTTAGGGGCGGCCAATCATTAAGATGAAGTCCACATACGAATTACTTTATGTTACTACGTCTAGAGAAATTCATGACAAAATTATCATCCCGATTAAGCATGGAGACATAGTAACGGGCAACAGCTAGTAAATTCATATATTTTACCACAGTACTGGAGCTGAGAAGGGGCGGCTGGTGTCACATGGCCTGGGGCGGCAACTCTAGTCCTCCTCTGAGTAATTTAATAAGTTAAAGTGAGTAATTTAACCTTTAGTTTTACTTTGATGTTTTGGGCATAGTGCGTTAACCTTGTAGTATTGGCCTATAACTTCTAGTCCCACTTCAGGCTGTAGTTAGGTACTTAGCTTGGTTAAGTTTCGCACTTGGGCAGCCAGTGCTCAATAGGAAAAAATACCTATATTTGGTTATTTGACTTACCTATAGGACAACGTAATACCTACTATAAGGGAGTGGGCGCCATGACTGCGGCCCGGAAAGTTTTTTTTGGCAGCGTCGTCGTGTAGCGGCAAATTTTCTTAAGACTACAAAATAGACCGGAAAATGTTTTAGTTAATTAATATTGTTATAGATACCTCGAGCATGGCTCAGACTCAAGGCAAACGAGGAACAATTTAATTGTTGTATAAACGATTACACTCGGAAACTCGCAAGCAACAATGTCGCGTAGAGTTATTTATTCTGTGATCATAGCTGCTTCTACATCATCAAGATTGGCGGGTTTAGGTAAACCGCGAATGTCCAATGATGAAATAAAAATCAAATATGTACCTATTCATATAAATAAAAATGATAAGTAATGACAGTACAGTAGGTAACGTATGCTGCGATGCGAAGCTTCAAATACAGGACAAATATTGGTAGGTATTATTTACTGCGGAAATGATTTGCAAATTATTCAACAGTAAATAGATATCTCAATCTATATTTATAATTCTTGCTTGTCATCATTACATGGTCAAAAAAAGTAGGTGCGTATGATTTTAGAGACCAGTATAGAATTATAATCTAAAAACCCCTATTGCGGTATATTATATATTGATATATTCGAATAATAATGTTACAGGATTTATCATAATCAGCCTATTTAAGTCAAAGTCAAAGTATTTTATTGTAAATAAGCAAAGTAATACCACTTTTACATGTTAAAATTAACATCTCATGAACAAGGAGAAAACATGAAATATTATAAATAGATCAAATTATTAAATCTTAGGTAAACTAAGTAGTGCTTTTTTTTTCTTTTTTTTTTTTTTTTATTAACACCAATTATCTAGCCCCAAACTAGGATACCCTGTGCTATGGGCACTAGATAACGGATAAACATACATAGATAAGAATATTACATCCATGACTCGGAAACAAACATTTCTGCTCATCACACAAATGATTGCACCTTGCAGGATTCGAACCCGCGACCGTACGATATCGTACCCAGGATCTCTAGCCACGAGACCAACCGGTTTAAGTTGCTTTAAGTTTGAAAAGGAAAGTTCCTCTTCATGTGCCAACAGAGTTAAATCTCACACTAAACTTTCCGACTCTACTGGTGCTTCGGAAATTCGCCCGTTAAGAATATATATATATAAATATGTATATATCTCGTATTATTATTATTATTGTATTAAGTTAATGAAGAAATTTAAATTACTTTATTTAACAACATCTTCTTTTAAAATACTTAAATTTATTATTTTATAAATATTTCACCTAAAGCTTATCACCTAAAACATAAAAATACTTATTTTAGGTCTCACAGTTTTTTTTGTAATATTACGTAAATAAAATTTGATTTGTAGACAGAATGCAGTATTGTTTTTCACTTAGTGACATTGTTTTTTGTTTATAGACCAAGCTCTGCTTTTTAAGGGGTTTTCCATAAATATGCTGCGTCAACCACAAACCTGATAAATGTGAAACTTAACATATATGTTTTTGAGATCTTTATTTCTCTATGACTAAGACAAAAACGTGGTTAGTAGAATTTCATTCGATACATTTTCTTATCAAAAATTACGTTATTTTCAGTAATATTTTCATTTTCTACTCAAGTTTTTTCTCTGAAATAAATCTCACAGCAAGAAAATATAGTCTTTTATCTACTGTTTAGACCAAATTTACCTAACTAAATTATTAGCCTACCAATAAAATAAATAACTTTTGGGACATACGTCATTTAGTTCCGAGCTAAATTGTGTGTCAAACAGCGCTCGCGATATTCAACCTTGTTACGCAGGCACTTCAGTGCTTATTGCGGGTAGCGGATGGTAGAGTGTAGGGGAGGTGGCAAGGGAGAGGGGAGTGGGTAAATGTAACCTTGGAGTCTGGCCTTAACTGTTTCTTTAAAACCTCAAACTAAAGTCAACCTACCATTTTATCAATAACCGCTGTAGTGGTCCTTTTTGCCGCAAAAAGGTTTTACGACAAAAAAATCAAGATAGTTCGAGCTATGAAGAAGGAGAAAGGTTTGTTTAGGTGCTTGTCATTTTCAGACAGTGCCACGGGGAAAGGCTGTATTCAATGCAATTCGTGTAAAGAATGGGCACATGATCATTGCATCAACGGTTACGGAAAATCTCTTAAGTACTTTGTATGTCATAAATATTATGATATTTATGATTTAGACGATCCGTTCATGGATAGTCAAATATTGTAGACAATTTAATTTTAAATGATATAGAATAAGTTTTGTAATATGAAAACTAAAATCAAAGATTTGTTTAGCTTTTATGTTGGTAAAGTCGCCAAAAATACATATTAAAATAAATGTAATTTTGTAAAAGTTTTGTGAAATTAAAACTAAAATAAACTCCTTGTCTTAAAACTCAAAAGCTGTGCCATAGTTTAAGGCTTACTTCCAAATATCCATACCAATACATAAAAGTGAAACGTTGTCTGTTTGTTTGTTTGGGGAGCCGTTCGAAAATCCGTCGAGCCGTTATCGTCTTTTATCCCGGAAAATAGTAAGTTTTCACGGGAAAACTGGAAAATGTTGATTACTCGCTGTAAGGAACGGTTGTCATGGAAACGAAATAACAAGTGTGTCAAAAAGCTTCAAGAGCATTGGTGAACCTTTACATTGGTTTTTAATATCCTTAATATACTAGAAGAACATTGGATGCTTTTTTCACGATAAACTATAGTCCGCGCGGACGAAGTCGCGGGCGGGAAAGCTAGTGATTTATAGAGTACTTTTTAGTTGTTGTCTTTAAAGATATACATTTTCTAGGATTTTACATAATTCGTTTTATTTTTTGCTTGAAGTTAACCATTAAGTATCACGAAATTATCTTGGTTCTTTTTACCCCATCACTGGTCTCTTTACCCCGCATACGGGGCATAATGGCCCACTCGACCGGACGTCTTATAAAGACAATACGTGGCGAATAGATGTAGTCTGGCAAGTTCATTGTTACTACTTATAAATGAAAGACTACTCTATCCATTACTATTATAAAATATTTTTCCAAAAAAATTAAATCGACTTCATAATAAAAATGTTATTTTGTAAACAACCACTAAAAAGAAAAAAATAATTACAATTGAGCCAGAACAGTATCACTTTTTCGAAATTACCAACGTAATAATAATGCATAAATACAACATAAGATAAGAAAGAGTTTTTTAAAGGCGGTGCCAAGCCGAGCTATAATTATTAATATGGTTGAGCTTATTCAAAAAGATAATGTCTTAAACGGCTTGACGTGCTATATAAAATAATAAGCTTTTAAAGTAATTACCTACAAAAACCTTATCATTTACTAGATTGCTGTATTCGTGTCAATCGGTTTGTGAACGTGTGAAAGTCAAAATCTGCTCGCGTGAGTCTCTTGTTTTGTCTCTTCTGCGTTTCGTGTTTTGTATGAGGGTGCGTCATAGACAACTGCATATTACTGCGTACGTAGATAGGTATGATTTAATTTTGTAAAGATATTAGATTTAAATGATGCCTGGGTTTGGCACCGACTTCAAAAAACTCTTTCTTATCTTATGTTGTATTTATGCATTATTATTACGTTGGTAATTTCGAAAAAGTGATACTGTTCTGGCTCAATTGTAATTATTTTATACTTTTTAGTGGTTGTTTACAAAATAACATTTTTATTATGAAGTCGATTTAATTTTTTTGGAAAAATATTTTATTTTTTTATTTTTAGTGGCATATGCAAACATCGGAAAGATATGCCAAAGAAAATAGTAGACACTTACTCACTTTAGTGAATCAAACCTACATATATAACAACAGAATTAGTTTTGACCATTTTCCATCATTTTGTTGTTGCTTGTCCTGTGACTACCTTCCGGCTCCATCATACGACCCTGAAAACCACATAACACCCGAGAACTCATCAAGACAAAACAAATGAGCCACAACTCGAACCACTACTACTACTACTACTACTACTTTTAATTGTCATCAGAACTACACCCATGTGCAAAACTTCAGACCTTGAATACCACAGAACACCTGAGAACTCACCAAGACAAACCAAATGAGCCCAAACTCGAAGGGTTTCCATCATTTTGTTGTTTAGTTCCTGTGACTACCTTCCGGTTCCTTCATCAGACCCTTGATACCACATGGAACCAGACATGATCTCATCAAGACAAACTTAATGAGCCCAAACTCGAAAGGATTCCATCATCCGATTGTGTAGTTCCTTTGACTACTACTGCTGCTGCTGCTGCTGCTGCTGCTGCTGCTGCTGCTGCTGCTGCTGCTGCTGCTGCTGCTGCTACTACTACTACTGTAGTTTTTAATTTTCATCAGAACTACACCCATGTGCAAAACTTCAGCATCTTTAGACTCCTATTAATTAGACATCTTTTAAATTGTTCAAAATTGACTTGCAATCCAGTCCTAATTATTATAACACAGTGAATTAAATTAAAGCTTGTTTAAAACTACTAAACCAATTTTGATGAAATTTATACAGTTCCACACTAGAAGTCTTCTTACTCAAGTAAAAACAATCATCTAATTCGGTTCAGAAATCCCAAGATATAAGAGAACATAAACTATAAAACAAATTGATTTTCTAATAAAACTACTGAACCAATTTTGATGAAATTTATATGGGACCACACCAAAAATATATTCTATTGAATAAAAAAACAGCCATCTAAATTGGTTCAGAAATCTTAGAGATAAACACAAAACAAAGGCAATATAAACACAAAATCGAATGGATTTACTCAACAAAACTGTTTATTCTCGAAAAACTGCTGAACCAATTTTGATACAATTTATATGGGACCATTTGTAAAATCGGTTCACAATTGACAGAGATATAGACCGACATCCACAAAAAAAAACAAAAAAAAAAACATACATAAAGCCTAACATATAACCGTCCCCTTTTGTGAAGTCGATTAAAAATAATTTCCAGGACTTATATGCGTGCGAAGTTATGAGGCAATATACGTAAAATTGGCCTTTTAATTCCCGTCGTACCCTGCTCAATATGGCTTCAGTCGTAATATTCAGTGTTTAAATGTGAAGATGCCAATATTTGGCGACAAGTTCACAGAGCACAGAATAAATAATAGTACTACGAAGTTAGGTCGCTTTACCCTATATATACCAAATTTTAGTAATTTCGGAACAAAAAAAAACAGATATATTTTGGGATAAGTTTTGTAGACTGTGGTGTTTTAATAACGAGTTTATTTATTATGATAAACTCGTTATTAGGTATTAATCTACTAGAACAAAAAATATAGAAAAAAATATATACTGAACCTTACTTTAATACAAGGTAAAGTAGGTATTGTCCAGCCGCACTCCGCAACAAGTACAAATATTATACCTATACATTGCGGCCGCAATATTGCGGTTCATTCAGTAGTGTCAAGCGTGCGCTCGACGAGTCGCGCGCCTTGTGCTTACGATAAAGTACCTACTTACGTAAACTTTTGTCAAATGTTATTCTTTTCTTAATTATGAGTAAAAGAAACCAAAAGAAACTTAGAATGTACTGCATAGCATTCGGTCTGACAAGTGTCGTAAAATACCTAAACACTGACATTTTATTACGTAGGTAGCCATTTCTTTTTCATTAATTATTAAGTTATAATCAAATAATGAGGTACTAGGTCAATTCTGATAAGAGTGTCATTATATGTAGTTAATAGAACTATCAACATTTATAAAAATAAGTAAAAAAATAATACATTATTACATAATTGTTTATTCTGTTATAATATCTAAGTCATATCATATCACAGAATAATTACTAGTAAAAAAAAGTACCTAGTCATATCTTGATACAACCCTGCCGAGTGAAAAAGTGACAGAGCGATTCTGAAACGGTTAGATCAATGGAAGCTCTCACGTGTTGTGATACGGTACATTCTAGCCTGCACGCAATGGGCGAGCGCCTTCTAGGTAAATATAATTGAAAGATCGCAGCGCTGTGCGAGTTAAATTGCACTTTATTGCGTTGTAGCGAGAGTTGCTATGTATTTAAATGACTTTACTCAGTTATCCTTCTGTACTTGTACTATTATTTATTCTGTGGTACGAGTAGTAATGACCCAATGACTCGAATATTCAACTATCACGAGCCGTAGGAGTGACTAAACTAAGAGCAACTTCTTGATATTATTATCAGCTGTACGATAACAGTTCAAGGAGATCTTCTTATAAAAGGAAGAACCTTCATATTAACTAACCAGTATTTGTAAGACTTGACCAGACTGTGCAGTGTACACCCGCTTCTAATATGTATCTAGTTAATATTGTAGTTTTAGTGATATTAGGCAGCGTTTGTGAAGCAGCTAGAATTCTAACAGTGATTCCAACTCCGTCTATAAGTCACCAAGTGGTCTTCCGGCCCCTGACTCAGGAATTAGCGAAGCGTGGTCACGAAGTTGTGGTTATCACGACAGACCCAGCATTCCCTAGAGGAGAAACACCTAAAAACCTCAAAGAAATAGATATACACGATATATCGTACAAGATATGGAGAGAAGAGGTATTATCCGGAGCAACCACATCGGGGAAGAGTGATGACATAATCATACAAATGAAGACAATGCTGCCCTTGATATCGAAACTCTTCGAAATGCAGATGCGTACAGACGAGGTGCAGCAAGTCCTCAGCAATAGAACCAACCACTTCGACTTGCTCCTGATAGAAGCCTGCGTGAGGCCAGCTATTTCAGTGTCCCATGTTTTCAAAGTGCCTGTAATTTTAGTGAGCTCCTTCGCTGGGGTGGGTAAAAACTACGATATAATAGGTGCTCCATCGCGTCCTGCTCTGCTTTACCCAACGTTATTACGTCAGAGGATTTATAACTTGTCTTTATGGGAGAAATTAACAGAACTATACCATCATTATCTGTTTGAGGATATATTTGAGTCTCTTGAGGACAGTGACAATAAGATAGCCAAAAAACTGTTCGGTCCTGATACACCGACGCTGACGGAACTTGAAAATAATGTGAATATGATGTTCTTGAACGTTCATCCTATTTGGGAGCTGAATCGTCCAGTGCCGCCGAGTCTCATCTATATGGGAGGAATGCACCAGAAACCTTCGAAGAAACTTCCTAAGGTGAGATAGATCTCACTAAAGTACTTGTACTATCATTTATTCTGTGCTAAAGATTTGAGTATTTTATTCTGTGTTTTATGAAAAGTGACAGCGCACATCGCGATATGTATAATTTTTGGAAAGAGGAACGACAAGTTTTCCATTTTCTGTAGATAGTAAAACAATTTCCGATTGTCGTTTTTCAATTATGTGCATTAATTAGGTATTAACTTATCCTACATACACAATCACAGTAACATTATAAAGGCGAAAGTTTGTATCTACATAGAACAAACAATTGTTACTTCTTCACGCTCAACGGGGAACGGATTTTGATGAAATTTGGAATGGAGATAGCTTATATCCTGGAATAATAAATAGGATACTTTTTGTCTTCATTATCACTCTCGCGGGTGAAACCCATTCCTTGCCCATGGCACCGCCAAAAAGACACCGCCAGGGGTGTCATGGGGAATCACTATTCCCAGTGACGCACCCGACTATTAGTGAAGTAATAGGTAGGTACTCGTATATATTACTGTTTACTGTTGCCCAACTTCGTCCATGTAAAAAGTTTCCAAAATGATAAAAGCTTATGAATCTCTCAGGCCTATCTCCATGCATTATTACAGTTGCCGTATGGAAGTATATTTTTATTTTCGGCATTTTGGCGGTGAATTTTTGGTTTGTAACATACATGCATTTATATGCTACTAGCTGTGCCCGAGGTCATTTCTCTAGGTTAAAAGTTATCTATGTGCTATTCCAGAACCTAAAATACCAATATACCAACATTTGATCAAAATTCCTACCACCCCGTCAAACATATTTTTATCGATTGCTCGGCTTCTACTCATCGGATTGAGAAACAAGGATGAGTATGGAGAAATATGCTGGTTCAACTACATACCTGATAAATGTGAAACTTAACATATATGCTTTTGAGATCTTTATCTCTCTAAGACTTAGACAAAAACATGATTACCAGAATTTCATTCGATACATTTTCTTATCAAAAATTACGTTATTTTCGGTAATATTTACATTTTTCTACTCAACTGCATAAGTTTTATCTGTCAGATAAATCTCACAGAGAGAAAATATAGTTTATTATCTAATGCTTAGATAAAAATATGTACACTAAGTTATTAGCCTGCCAATTAAATAAATAACTTTTGAGACATACGTCATTTAGTTCTGAGCTAAATTGTGTGTTCAAACAGGGACCTTATTCTCTATTGCCACTTGGCCACGTAACGCGCCGCGATATCTGCGTGGAATTGTTTGTGCATGTTCGAAAATTGCCGTACTTTTCCGAACGATTCCACAGCGAGACGCGTTACGCGTGTGACTGTTCATAGAGAATAATGGCCTTGCTCTAGCGATATTCAACCTTGTTACGCAGGCTTTTCAGTACTTATTGCGGGTAGCGGGTGGCTGGGGAGTTGGGGAGTGGGAAAATGTGACCTTGGAGCCTGGCCTTAAACTATCTAACAAAGAAAACTGCATCGCAATCATTCCAGTAGTTTTTACGTGATGCGCAGACAAACAGACAGACAGACATGTTTTTTTTAATGTTATATTCTTGTTCAGTAGCTTATTTTAAATACTCTAGACCATTTTTTTTATCTTCTTTGAACAGACTTTTACGTATTTATTGTTTTTTTATAAGTATAAAGATTTTTTTACTTTATAATTAACATAACTCGGGACCCCTATTCCGCAAGTATCCTTTTTTTCGGGATATAAAGTATCCTCAGTTTAACCCATCATATAAACTATGACTGTGTCAAGTTGTATCAAAATCCGTCCAATAGTTTCAATGTGATACGTGTTCTTTTAAATAACTTTCAACCAATATTTTAAGGGAACACTTTAAATTTTTCGGAATGAAAAGTATCCAATGTCCTACTTCGTAGTATGAACTCAAATCATACCAAGTTTCAGTTGAATTAATTCGGCAGTTTCGGCGTGATGCGTGGTCAAGGTACAGATAGACAAACAGACACACAGCCAACAATGAAAAAATTTGAATTTTGGCTTCAATATCAAATATAGCATTTTAAATACCAAAGAAAGCTGAAACACTAAAGCTGATTTAAAAATTCTAAATCTTCTTGCAGGAACTCCAATCATACCTGGACTCCTCAAAGAACGGCGTGATATACATTAGCTTTGGGACCAACGTGAGCCCCTCAAGCTTGCCTCCAGAGAGGATCCAGGTGTTGGTGAAGGTGTTCTCCAAACTACCTTACGATGTACTGTGGAAATGGGACAAAGATGAGCTGCCTGGCAAGTCGGCGAACATCAGAATATCCAAGTGGCTTCCGCAGTCGGACCTGCTCAGTACGTACACAGCTTATAGCACACTTACCTAAATAATAATGATGTATACTTAACAAGATCTTTACAAATGATTTTAAACATACGTCATCGTGAAAATTATAAGTACACACCTGTATACAAGTGTGCAAAATGATGCAGTTTATAAACAAGTGTGATTCTATTAGAATGAATAGTTGGTATTTACAAAAAAATATGTTGGTGATTGTCGAGCTAACAAATTAATATGATGACCATGATGATGAATGAATATGACGTCTCTTCTTCTATCGAGTCGATGTAATTTGTGGACAGTACCTATATTTTGCTCTTAAATTTCATTTGACCAGTATATTGCCTAATCTACTACATCCGTAGGCTTGCTAAGTTGCAACTGCTAGGACAAGTAAGACAACCGGGTCACATTGGGCTTCGAGCTGGTCAATCATGCCCCATTCATTTTCTGGAGCTTGCTCCTGCGCGATCTACTTGAGATCCAAGCCGGTTTAGCGTATTCCACATTGGCCAGGCTGGGTTGTTCATGGCCAGAAGGTAGCGTCCCTACAGGAGCGGAACGAAATCAAACGGTCGCGGGTTCGAATCCTGCAAGGTGCAATCATTTGTGTGATGAGCAGAAATGTTTGTTTCCGAGTCATGGATGTGATATTCGTGTTTATGTATGTTTATCCGTTATCTAGTGCCCATATTACAGGGTATCCTAGTTTGGGGCTTGGTAATTGGTGTGGAATTGCCCCGAATATATTTATTTATTTATTTATTTATATACCTAGTCAAAGTTGTGATGTTTGCTTTTATTTCCATTCTGCAACATAATAACGAATAAGCTAACGAGCGCCCGCTCGTTAGCATTTTCGTCTAATACTGTTTGGATTTTCGGAAAGCTATACCGTGTAGTTCCTTCTGAAGAGTTGAATTGGGGGTACCTGTATTTTTCTTCCATTGAAATCGACCCTTTCCAAGGACCGGACATTTCATAATTGTAGAAATATCTAATGCGTGATACCTGCGATGAAATGATACCCGTGTTTTCTTAAAATTTTCTTAGAAGTATGCGATAAGAAATTCTTCAATGACACATTGTTGTTTGTTTGTTTGTCGTAAGAGGTAGTGCTGGCCTATGATATCAGAGTTTGTCAGGCCGCCCGAGGGCCTCTGACATGGCTTAACGACTGCTATTAATCAATAACAGCCGGGACCGACAGCTTAACGTGCCCTCCGAAGCACGGAGCGATGGAAAACCGCACATAACTTAGAAAAGTCATTGGTGCGGAGCCTAGGTTTTGAACCCGGTATCGTTGGATTCTAAATTGCACTATAGGACCGTTAGGCCACCATCGTTCAATGACACATTAATTTACCTTTGATCATAGAAAATCTATTATACTTTTATGATAAAAATAGTTATCAAGTTCGTTAAGTTTTTTTCTTGTAGGTGCTTATGACATTATTTTTTTCACAGAGCATCCAAAGGTGAAGCTGTTCATCACACAAGGAGGCCTGCAGTCCACTGACGAAGCCATCACAGCCGGAGTCCCTCTCATCGGCATGCCAATGTTAGGAGACCAGTGGTACAACGTGGAACAGTATGTTCACCACAACATTGGAATAAGACTGGACATGGAAACACTGACGGAAGATACATTCTTCAACGGAGTCAACACGATTGTCAACGATGATAAGTGAGTGTCTAGACGAGGCGATAACAATAGAAGCACATTTATCTTCTCTGAGGCAATTTTATCTCAGTGTCATAAGAATTATCAGAATATAATAAGTTAATAACACTCTTATAACATAAGTACCTACTTAGTTTTGAAATCTGAATGTAAACAAAATGTATTTAGTAGCCGAATTGGTTAAAGGTATATGCCGCGCAGAGTTACGGATGGTGCGGTTCGAGTCCCGTCCGACATTCAAATTTTCCCTTTAAGAAGTTATTTGATACTAGCTGTGCTTCACGGCTTTGCCCGCGTATTGAATGATAAAAGGTATCCTAAAACATATTGGAGCACAATAGTCCAATGATGTGTTACCGAGTACATACCAATGATGTGTTACCGAGTACATACCAATGATGTGTTACCGAGTACATACCAATCCACCAAAATTTTCCAGATTTATATGCTTTCATTTACCTTTTTCCGGAATGAATGTATTTTATGTTTATCCCTATAATGTACCTACTTATTTTCGTCGTCACTCCACCTGGCTACGGGGCTTCCTACACTACGTTTGCTTAAAGGTGGTCTTCATTTCGTACATTATCCATACCAATATATAAAATTGAAACGTTGTCTGTTTGTTTGTTTGGGGAGCTTTCACGCGATAACAGCTGGACAGATTTTGATGAAATTTGGAATGGAGATAGCTTATCTATACCCTAGAATATACCCTAGAATAAAACATAAGATACTTTTTATTCAGGAAAAGTGTAAGTTTTCAGGGGAAACTGGATAATGTTGATAACTTGCTGTAAGGACCGGTAAAACGTAGTGATTATATTCTCTTTGGGAACGGTTGCCGTGGATACGAAATAACAAATCCGTCAAAAATCTTAAAGAGCATTGGTGCTATATCTACATTACATTTGCATTGGTTTTTATTATCCTAGAAGAACATAGGATACTCTTTTTTCGCGATAAACAGTAGTCCGCGCGGACGTGGTCGCGGGCGGGAAAGCTAGTCTATTTATAAAATTTTATACGTACCGGTTTAGTCGCTTCCGTGCGAAAGCGAGTACAACCAATCTACCAAAATTTTCCAGATTTTCCTTGTTTTTACTATTCTGTGATAAATGTATTTTATGTTTATCTCTGTATTGTACGTACATCATTGATCCTATTAAAAGGACGTACAGTAGTCGCAGCGGTAGTTTATGTCTCGGAAATTATCTGCTAGTCGCTGCGCAAGCTGCTATTTTTCAGGCGCAATCCCAATATTGAAGGTGATAAGGTTATAGGTGACAGCATTGTATTACTGCCTCGCTCACTGGCTTACATTTTTCACAAATTCTATCTCGCTCTTATTTTATGCTATTTTATATCCCCACAGCAGTACCTGCGCAATCGTTCACAGAGCCTCACTTCACAAACATATAGATTGGTTGTGACTACTGTACATGTATATTCAAAATGTCATCAGTATAATGTTAATTAAGCCGTTTTGTACTTACGACTTTCTAGTGGGATTTTTATTTTTTCGTGGACAAAAAGTATTACATTTTTAAACAGTATAAAATTTCATATTTCTTAATCGGATTAAAAGTTTTGATGTGAAAGCGAGTAAAACCAATCTACCTACCAAAATTTTCCCGATTTCCCGAGTGAACTTTAAACTTTTTCGGGATAAATGTATCCTAGGATCTCTATATTGTACAGTAAACTTGAAACTTTGTAAATAGGTACTGTACAATATAGAGACCGACATAGGATACTTTTTATCCCGGAAAATTATAAGTTGCCACGGGAAAACTGTGGCGATTACTCGCTGTAAGGAACGAAATGACGTTGCCGTAGAAACGAAACAAGGCTGTCAAAAAGGATCAAAAGCGTTGGTGCTCATTGAGGTATTTGGTGCTATACATTTGCATTGGTTTTTAATATCCTAGATGAACATAGGATGCTTTTTTTCGCGGTAAGCTGTAGTGCGCCCGGACGAAAGCTAGTACCTAATAATTAGGCTTATCTGTTGATTCAGATACACTATTATACAAAGTAGGGGTTTAGCGATATTACGAGCGATGTAGCTTCAAGTGTAATTCTAGATAAACACTATGTTAGTCATTGAGATATTATATGTATGTTAGCCAGTGATGTTAATAAGGCAGCCCGTTCAATCGGTTATTTTACCTACTCACAATGAATAAGACGTACGAGTATGTCCTGCAATCCTACATATTTCACATGCTGCCTACATACCTACTGCATAACTACTCGTATGTACATAATATATTTTCCTCAAAACTGCGTCACGGAAAAGTTTTTCCGTGCAGTGCCTGTTTTTGTAACCAACAAACCTTGCCTTATTATCCAACTACAGCAAAGCCAGGGAAGGGTAATGAGTTTAACAGTCTATGTTTGTATGTATGTAAGTATCTATGTATGTGGTTATGTGGATGTTCCACCATATCGTCGCCCCTATTGGTCCGATTTTGACAAGCGAGGTGTCAATCACTTCGTCTTCAGGTACAGAGTGTAGCATATTTTTTACCCGGCCGTAGTCGGGTTTTAGTTTTTGAACTTATGTCTTGGTTTAAACTCAAAGAACCTAAGAAAACAATTGTTTGTCAACAGATACCGCTTGAACGTGGTGAAGCTCCGCAAAATAATGCGCGACCAGCCACAACAGCCTCTCGACAGAGCCGTGTGGTGGACGGAACATGTCCTACGGCACGGTGGAGCGGCGCATCTCCGCGGCAGAGTCGCCAATATGTCCTGGAGCGAGTACTTGGACATAGAACTTGTAACCGTTTTAGCTGTGGCCTTCTTAGCTGCTATAATGACAATGAGCGTTAATTTGTATTTAGTAATTGGTTTCGTGAGGCAAAAAGTGTTGACTGGTGCTAAAGTAAAGAGTAGTTAAAATGTTTTATTTTTATTTTTGTGATCTGAGGTGTACTTTGGATTAAAAAACAACAATTACTCGGTGTAGCGCCTTATCTCCGCACCAGTGTCGCCAATTTATCCTGGAGTGAGTACTTGGACATAGAACTCGTGATATTATTAGCAGAATTATTAGATTTTGTAGCGAAATTAGTTTTGTTTCTAGTTGTAGAGTAAGTTTTAATATGAAATGTGATAAGTACGAGTATATTAAACTGAGAAAGTTTTACTGAAGTTTTTGGTTTCATTGAGTTCGAAGGCCTATGTCCAGGTTGTCCTACAGTGGTGGATGGCATCCTATCTTCGCTCCCGTATCGCTAAATTGTCCTGGTAATATGTAGGTTTATTAATCGTAGTCTATATTTGTAGTACGGGTAAAGAGTATCTGCAGTAGAGCAGTTATAAAATCTCTTTGGTTCTCATTATGGTAATTTCAAGTCTTCAATGCGTGCGTCCTACCAGTGATGACATACGGGTACGAGACGTGGACACTCACAGTGGGACTTGTCCGAAAATCTAAAGTAGCTCAGCGAGCTATGGAGAGAGGGAGCTATTCTTGGGGTTTCTCTGAAGGATAAAATCCGAAACGAGGTTACCCGACAGCGAACAAAGTCACCGACTTAGCTCAAAGGATTAGCAATCTGAAGTGGCTATGGGCTGGCCACATTTGTCGAGGGACGGACAACCGCTGGGATAGATGTGTTCTCGAGTGGAGACCGCGTCTTGGCAAACGTAGTGTTAGGACGCCCACCAGCCAGATGGAGTGACGACCTGTGGAAGGCCAACAGAAACTGGATGAGAAAAGCTGAAGATTGGACTCTGTGACGTCCGTTGGGAGAGGCCTATGTCCAGCAGTTGATGAATACAGGCTGATGATAATGATAAGGGTTGTTTAACCTATTCTTCTTGACAATTGAATAGAAAATTTTCAACGAATCGAGACAGTATTTCCTCTGTTCAGGTGAGGGCCCACACTACTCACGACATACGACATACCTATATAAAGAGCGTCGGAAGGAAGGAAGTTTTACCTGCCATCATCATCATCATCATCATCATCATCATCATCATCATCATCATCATCATCATAATCATCATCATCAGCCCGTGGACATCCACTGCTGGACATAGGCCTCTCCCAATGAACGCCATAGAGCCCGATCTTCGGCTCCTCTCATCCAGTTTCTGCCGGCCGCCTTTCGCAAGTCGTCACTCCACCTGGCCGGTAGGCGTCCTACACTACGTTTGTCAAGACACTGTCTCCACTCGAGGACACATCTACCCCAGCGCTTGTCCGTCCTTCGAGAAATGTGACCAGCCCATTGCTACTTCAGCTTGCTAATCCTTTGAGCTATGTAAGTGACTTTGGTTCTCTGGAGGATTACCTCTTTTATGATTTTATCGTTCAGAGAAACCCCGAGCACAGCTCTCTCTATAGCTCGCTGAGCGACTTTAAATTTGTGGACAAGTCCCACTGTTAGTATCCATGTCTCGGCTCCGTATGTCTTAAGACTGGTAAGACGCACGCATTAAAGCCTTTCGTGTTCAGGTACTGTGGAATGGAAGACGAGAAGACCTGACGAAGTTTTCCGAATGCCGCCCAGCCCAATTGATTTTTTCTGTTGGCTTCCCTATCGAAGTTGTCTCTACCCAACTGCAAAGTTTGCCCGAGATAGACTTATTCATTAACAACTTCGAGGGGTTCACCATTGATGACTACAAGTTTCGGGGTAATAAGATCGTTAAACATGATCTTGGTATTGTCTAAGTTCATACCGAGACCAATTTATTGAGAAGCATGAGCCAGGCCATCCAGCATTCGCTCAAGTTCCTCCAGCGATCCCGCCGTAAGGACTATATCATCGGCAAATCTTAAGTGTGAGATGTACTTGCCGTTTATATTTATGCCCTTCCCTTTCCAGTCCAGCGTCTTAAACATATCTTCCAAGGCATTCGTGAACAGTTTCGAGGATATGACATCCCCCTGTCTCACTCCCCTGTGCAACTGGATATGTTTAGACTGTTGGTTCTGTACTTGAACACTCATAGTCGCGGCATCATTACAGACATCTCAGCACTTCGATATACCGCCAGTCCTCTTGGCATCGCTGCAGTGACTCCAAAACAGCCCAGGTCTCTACGGAATCAAAGGCCTTTTCATACTCCACAAAAGCAAGACACAGGGGCTGCTTATACTCTTCGGACTTCTGTATAATCTGCCTCACTGTGTGTATGTGGTCTATGGTACCAAATCCTCTACGAAACCCGGCCTGCTCCGGAGGCTGAAACTCGTCAAGTCTTCTTGCGAGATGATTTGTGATGGCCCTCGAAAACAGCTCATAGACGTGGCTCAGGAGAGAGATGGGGCGGTAGTTTTTCAGGAGGGTTTTATCACCCTTTTTGTAAAATAAAACTACTATACTCCTGTTCCACGCCTTATATATATACTCCTGTTCCTGTTCACTACCTACCAAATTAATTAAATAAAACCGTATTCATTATTACCTATCTTCATTGTTAATGTATTTGTCCTTGATACCCCATTGAATTGATAAATTGTTAGATTTTATAGTATCTTTAAGAGAATGTTACGTACAGATAGATACCTCTCATAAAAATACTCTCGCATAAAGTTACAGGATAGGTAAGTTCTTGGCATTTCTGTCAGTTCGATACCCGGCTGACGCAAGCAAGTTATTTTAAATGCAGTTATATATAATTAAATTATTTATAACTGCATTAAAACTTAATGCATAAAGCAGTAAGTAACAAAAAGTCTGTACAAAGTAATCAAAGTACTATTCGTTGCATCACTACAAAGTATATAATTAAAAAAAGTAGATGGGACTTAACATAAGCTACTGAACAAGAATATAATATTTTGGTGAGTAAACATCTAATGGCGCGGTACGGGGGTAACGCCGACTGTTGGCGTGGCAACGATCTTGCCACCGAGCACCTTTAAGTTCCACCCTGTAGATCTAGCAATGACAACTAACATGAAAGATACACCAAAAAATACGAGATAAACGCTTTAATAAAAGCATATAAAAAGTCAAAAGTACAAAATTATCAAAATCCCAAAAAAAAAAACAAAATAAAAAAAAAATGGCTTAACCGACTTAGCTCTTCCGCGCGGCGAGGAATCCTCGAACAGAGCTCAGGAATCCACGCTTCGTCTTGTTGGTAACAGGACCAATTGTGTGGTTGCTGTAGAAAGATGCTGAGGTATCGTACAGAGAGGAACCCATCCCAACAGCCTGCGAATAGAGTCAAATCGTTATATTTTTTTTGCTCAAGGACTATAGTTTGAACCTATCTCATCTGGTAATCTAGTTGTCAAAACCTCAATAAAAATCTCGCCCTCTTTTATCGCGGTTAGTTGACTATCCATACCAATATATAAAAGTGAAACGTTGTCTGTTTGTTTGTTTGTGGAGCTTTCACGCGATAACGGCTGGAAGGATTTAGATGAAATTTAGAATGGAGACAGCTTATACCCTAGAATAAAATATAGGATACTTTTATCCCGGAAGATTGAAAGATTCCGCGAGAAAACTGGAAAATATTGATTACTCACTGAGGAACGGTTGCCATCACAGAATGGTCCGTGGTTGCCATGGAAACGAAATAACAAGGCTGTCAAAAAACATCAAGAGCAAGTGCTATACCTACTTTTGCATTGGTTTTTAATATCCTAGAACAAAATAGGATGCTTTTTTTTGCGATAAATAAATGCGCGTATGAAGTCGAAAGCGGGAAAACCAGTTATAGATAAACCACAACAGCATTACGCCTAGCTCCGAAAAATAAACTAGTGGCTCGCTGGAGCTGTAGACCTCGCGAGTCTGTCTTTGCGTAGCTTAAAACCGAATAAATGTTCACCGCCTGTGGACGAATACGTTTTTGGAGTTCTTGGGTAATTTTTGTAATTTAGAATGATTAAAAGGCCATACACAAAATCTGTATTTAAGGAAAACATCTGTTTTTTTTCTTTTTTTTTCAAAATTTGCAAATATGACTTATTTGGCCCGTAAGGGCTACCGATAGCCAACGAGCTGACATACATTTGTTAATATGGGCTCCATATCTCCACCATTTTGAAATATTTCCTAAAACTGAATGGACAGAAAAATTCCAAATAATTATCGAACCTGTTCACAAAGGGGTTTCTTTTTTTTTCACGGGAATTGGTTGAGAAATGCGTCCTGTGAGGAGAATAGCCAAACATCCGCCGGACATACAAAAGCATTTTTGCCCAAGCTGAAACGGAGGCGATTCGCTTGCCCTTCGCGCTCTCCCAGTCAATTAATCTATGTACTTGTTAACAAGGCGCTAACAAAATCTACCATATATGTGATTTTCACTTTATTTTTAGGAATCTCCACTGGTTGTCTGCAAAATTTGACAGCGCTAGACCAAGTAGGTACAAATTGGTGAATGAACAACAGACTGTTCTAACCAAACTGTCACAAGTTGCTAAAAACAAAAGCTGGAAAATTTAATAGAACTGGATCGTACTCACTCCCAGAGACGTGCTAATTTGATATGAGTCGAAAGAGCTTGGCATGGTAGGATGTTGAGGCTTTCGCTGCAGTATCTTCTGAGACGTTTTCTCAGACCTCATCACCAGGCATGACATGAGCCGTCTGAGGAAAGGCTTCTTTGGCCTAGACTCGAGAGGCAGGGACTCTGATTTAGAGACTGATCTCACATCTTCAGATAGAAGGGATAATGCTGATGCACCAAGGTTTGGAGTGTGGGTCTTCCCATGGCCTGAAAGCGATGTCTATTTTAAACGACCTGTTGAAATTCCTAGAGGCAAACCACACTACCCACATGTGAGTTGACATGAGAATATGAATTCACTAAAATTACTAATTATGGATGGGATAAGAATACTCTACCATCATCGTCATCATGAAAATACATTCTCAACCACACACTACAGATTTATTCGTAAATTGAAGAAGGTTTATTATGTACATTGCTTACATCTGAAAATGGTTTCGATCGAATTATGATGCTTCCGCTCTAGATTCGACGATCCAAGAGATTCAAAATTCGTAAAAGAATACGCCATCTCCTTCATA
The DNA here is from genome assembly GCA_946251855.1 of Alsophila aescularia. NCBI lineage: Eukaryota > Metazoa > Arthropoda > Insecta > Lepidoptera > Geometridae > Alsophila > Alsophila aescularia. Next base: position 14,511,484 of record OX276385.1, read on the forward strand.
TACGCTATATTGGAGTATCTTATCTCTACAGATGATGCTATTTTTCTCACTTCGGTATTCCTTGTACAATTGTTTTTCGGAGTAGATTCATTGTCTCTTGGGTCCAAGGTATTATTCTGACAATATTTCTTATATTTAGGTTCTCTTGTCTCGTGTCTCTCAGTGTTCTTACAATTTAAGTTATCCATAGGTAATGGATCAGTCTGAACTTCTCGATTCCAATGTATTAAGTAGTCGCTTTTTGTTTTAGCTCTTGTTGTCCCTATAGATACGATACTGCTATTCCAAATTTGTTTTCTTTTTTGGCGTTGGCCTTTTCGTATTGATTTCTTTACTTTTATATACTGTTTTCTGGAGAGATAAATAGGCTTATGTTTTGTGATTGATTGGTTACGATTTGAAGATTCTAGAGCCTCACAATTAATAGATTGACTTATAGTTATTGGGGTATTGACAATTATTCCCTGATTTACGTCTTCTTTCTTTACGTGTTCCCTATTATTTTTAGCTGTGATGGTTTTTAGAACTTGTTTATGCTGGTCTATTGAATTTTTGTCTTCGTCTTTTCTGAGACAATTAATTGTTTTTGGTTCAGCTGCCATTGAAATTCTTCCTGTACAGAAAGAGCATGAGCATGCCTTTCCAAGCATCAGACTCGTTAACAAAGATTTACTGGAATTTATTAACAAATACAATTATGTATATTTATATAGAATTCAATGGCAAACTTTACAGAAATAAGTTAGAAACTAGGCTAATTACTAAGCTAATCTATATATTACTATAATAAAACTGTAACTTGGCCAAATCTAAAGGCACATTAAATATTTTTTGTATATTTTTCTATCAGTCTCTTTGTACACGCATCACGCTAAAACTATGAAACGGACTTTGATTCAACTTGGCACAGTTATAGCTGATACTATAGATTACCATTAAGAATACTTTTTATACCGAAAAACTAAAGGGTTCCCGCAGGATAGGGGTTGAAAGTTATGTAAAAAACACGCATCATGCTGAAACTACTTGATGGATTTTGATGCAATTTTGCAGTGTCATAGTTTATATTATGAGCTAATTTATGTGATGCTTTTCCGAAAAACTAAAGAGTTCACGCGGGATTGGGGTTGAAATTAATATAAAAATATTATTTCACCAATCGATAGTGTGGCGTGGCCGTGGCGGTCTCGTCTTAGAATAAGACCCCTCCCAATCCTCCCGTGGATGTCGTAAGAGGCGACTATGGGATTATAGACCGGAAGATGGGCAGCAGCGTCCTCCGAGCAAATTTGCTACACTGCGGTCACCAATCCGCCTGCCAAGCGTGGTGACTATGGCAAACCCCCCCACAATATGATAGACACACCAAAAAGACGGCCCCCAGTCCCCGGCGGCTCCGTTATTCCTGGCACCGGTAGCAGCCATGGTAACGGCAGAGCAGGGGGTGCTAAGAATCCCCGGCAGAGACCCAGCTACCAACCCCCACGATCTCTGGACCTGGCAACTTATAACGCACGCACCTTGAGGACCGATGAGAAGTTGATAGAGCTGGAGGAAGTAGTAAGTAAGTTGCGCTGGGGTATTATAGTGTTATCAGAAGTCCGAAGAGAGGGAGAGGATACGATGACCCTCAATTCCGGCAACTTACTCTATTGCCGGGAGGGCGACCAGCAGTCCCAACATGGTGACGGGTTTCTCGTCCACAAGTCCCTCGTCAACAACATTGTGAAGATCGAAAGCATTTCGAGCAGGGTGGTATACCTTATACTCAGAATTACCGAACGGTATTCGTTGAAGGTCATACAGGTGTACGCCCCACACTCGAAACGCCCGGATGAAGTGGAGGCAATGTATGACGACATTTCTAATGCCATACATGCCCCGAAAACACACTTCACAGTGGTGATGGGGGACTTCAACGCACGGCTGGGCATGAGGAATGGCGATGAACTGAGAGTGGGGCAGTTTGGATTTGGACAGCGGAACCAAAGGGGTCAGCGATTGGCCGACTTCATGGAGAAGGACTCTTTATGATGAACTCCTTTTTCAAGAAGCGCCCCTCCAGGAATGGACGTGCACCCCGGCGGTCATAAGCACGAGATAGATTTCATTTTGACCAATAAGCATATATTCAATTATGTCTCTGTGATCAACAGGATTAAGACCGGCAGTGATCACCGCACGGTAAGAGGCTCATTGAATATCAACGTAAAGCTGGAGAGGTCTCGTTTGATGAGATCTACTCTTCGCCCAAGTCCTGCCCAAATCCAAAACCCCGAGAGGTTTCAGTTGGAGCTCCAAAATCGCTTCCAAATCCTTACCGAATGCGATACAGTGGACGAACTAAATAACGGGCTGGTGTAAAATGTCCACGCGGTCGGGTCGGAGTTCTTAAGACCCCCCGCAAAAAAAGAACACAGAAACTCTCTGAGCATACACTCAAACTTATGGCAGAACGAGGCGAGATGAGGCTGCAGTCTTCAGTGGATAGTCATTCTGTTGAAGGTTTTCTTTATTACGGCCAATTGAACTGAATCAATTTGAACGATGACTAGACGATTGCTTTCATGGAACATCGTGCCCCGGATAAAGAAAATAGAATTTGTGACTAAACCCCTGCATAATTGATGATAAAGACTTGCAGTACCTGCGCTTGCATATTCAGCTTGCCGGTTTCAAATTGAATTTATAATATGGGAGCTACTCTTGAATAGTATAAGATCTATTTTTCCTAAAACTTATAAAAATATTACATAGAGCAAAACATTGTTATAATAATATGTACTAAATAAATGTTTAGTCAAACTTAGGAAATATCTTTCCTTCTCATTGCAGTAGTTTTTTTTTGTGTCTACTCGTGACTTCGTCCGGGTGGACTACAGTTTATCGCTCTAAAAAGTAACATAAGTACTTCACTGGGGTCAAACTAAGTATATTAAATTGATAGAGCGTAAAGGGCACTACTCAAAGTTATAAATTTTAAACCAACAAATAGAAGGCAGAATATAGAATGAAAGGGGATTGGCTCTTCAAGAACTGCTGTTGGTGCTGGAAAACGCCAAAATAACCACAAAAAAAACATGCGTTCCTATAATACTACTTGTATTAAGAACGCAATAGAGCGGAATAAGGGCTCCAAAGTGTTCGCAAGAGATCTGTCTATTAGGCAAAGCCTGTTGATGAAGCTGAAAATCGACAGTGGCAGCATCGTTTCGTCGAAGCCAGAGATTTTGAGTGAGCTCGAGAAGTTCTATGGACAATTATACACCTCATCGCGTAGTCCTCCTAGCAGGACTATCAATGCAAGAGCCCGTTTGGCCCGACATTATACCGAAGATATCCCGGACGTCAGCCTATACGAGATCAGAATTGCTCTCAAACAGCTTAAGAGCAACAAGGCACCAGGGGAGGACAGAATAACGACAGAGCTACTGAAAGCGGGTGGAACACTGGTACTTAAAGTCCTTCAGAAGCTTTTTAACTCCGTCATCCTCGAGGGTACTACGCCAGAGGCGTGGCACAGGAGCGTAGTGGTTTTGTTCTTTAAGAAGGGCGATAAAACCCTTTTGAAGAATTATAGGCCCATTTCGCTGCTGAGCCACGTCTATAAACTGTTTTCAACCGTCTCGCTCGTAGGTTTGACGACTTTCAGCCTCTCGAACAAGCTGGATTCCGAAAAGGCATTAGCACCGTAGACCACATCCATACGCTCCGGCAGATTATACAGAAGACCGAAGAGTATAATCGGCCACTATGTCTAGCGTTTGTGGACTACGAGAAAGCCTTTGATTCAGTCAAGACCTGGGCAGTGCTACAGTCATTACAGCGGTGCCAGATTGATTACCGGTACATCGAAGTGTTGAAGTGTTTGTACAGCAAGGCCACCATGACAGTTCGTCTTCAGGATCAGAGCACGAATTCTATCCAGCTGCAAAAAGGGGTGTGACAGGGAGACGTTATTTCTCCGAAACTGTTCACTTCTGCACTGGAAGATATATTCAAGCTTCTGGACTGGAACGGATTGGTGTTAACATCAATGGCGAATTCATCACTCACCTTCGATTTGCTGATGATATAGTCATCATGGCTGAAACCCTGGAAGACCTAAGCACAATGCTCAGTGACCTCAATATTGTTTCCCAACAGGTGGGTCTTAAAATGAACATGGGCAAGACGAACATCATGTCAAATGCCCATGTCGTACCCATGCCGGTTTATGTTGGGAACGATATCATCGAAGCTGTTGATCACTATGTCTACTTGGGTCAGACGATCCAACTGGGTAGATCCAACTTCGACAAAGAGGTCAACCGACGAATCCAACTCGGATGGGCACCGTTCGTGAAATTACACCATATCTTCTCGTCGCAGATACCGCAGAGCCTCAAAACGAAAGTTTATAATCAGTGCGTGTTGCCAGTGATGACATACGGCACTGAGGCGTGGTCGCTAACTATTGGTCTCATACAAAAGCTCAGAGTTGCGCAGCGTGCAATGGAGAGAGCTATGCTCGGTGTTTCACTACGTGATAGAATCAGAAATGAGGAAATCCGTAGAAGAACGAAGGTTACGACATAGCTCTCTGAAATTGCAAGTTGAAGTGGCAATGGGCAGGCCATATAGTTCGCAGAACCGACAACCGCTGGGGAATAATGTTTCTCGAATGGCTACCACGAACAAGCAAGCGAAGTGTTGGGAGACCCCCCACACGATGGACCGACGACATTGTAGCCATCGCAGGAAGTCGGTGGATGGAGGTGGCACAGGATCGCTCGTCATGGCGCTCTTTGGGAGAGGCCTATGTTCAGCAGTGGACTTCTAAAGGCTGACATGATGATGATCGATAGTGTTGGTGAAACGGATGAAATCTTGAAAATAAATGTCATATTGCAGAATAAAGATACAATTTAATGCTTTATATCCCGAAAAGAAAGGGTTCCTACGGGATAGGGGTTGAAAGTTATGTAACAGTATTATTGCACCAATCGATTGTGTTGCCGACACGGAATAAAAATCTTAAAAAGAAATATCAAAACAAATATATATCTAGGTAATTTTTAACAAACAGAGCCCTATTTTGATGCGTCAGTAACGCGTGAGGAAAACGTCGTCAACATATTCCATATCTATGTTAGAGCGACTGTGAGTTAGTTTAATACACAGTACGTGTATTTGAGGAAACTACAGGAAAAAATAAAAACCACGAGTGAAGCCACGAGCAAAAGCTAGTAAAGTAATAAAATCAGAGATACACATCAAATAATTGAAATACCTTACCATAAAGCTCCCTGGAAGAGGTTATGAGTAGTAATTAGGTGGTGATTTGTATGTATTTTGTGCTAGGAAATAAAATAGAAAAAATTAAAATACATTCACATTCAAATTTTTATTGTTTTTTTACACTGTACACCGTGTTTTTAGGATTCCGTACCTCAAAAGGAAAAAAGGAACGCTTAAAGGTTCACTTCGTTACCCGTCTGTCTGTCTATCTGTCTGTCTGTCTATCTGTCTGTCTGTCTGTCTGTCTGTCTGTCTGTCTGTCTGTCTGTCTGTCTGTCTGTCTGTCTGTCTGTCTGTCTGTCTGTCTGTCTGTCTGTCTGTCTGTCCGTCTGTCTGTCTGTCTGTCTGTCTGTCTGTCAAGACCCTTATTCTCAGAAACGCGTAGAGGTATCAAGTTGAAATTTATGTCAAAATACACAAGTCTGCAATACCTTGCAGATGTGAAAAATACAAACTAGAAACTTGATATTTTCACTGCTGCAAGGTGCAAAAAGTCAACGCAATCGAAAGAAACGGCCGCTTATACCGTATATTTTGATAAGTGTCAAAATATGCAGTATATACGGCCGTAAAGGGAAAAATCCGAAAACCATAAATTTGAAGTTAAACCACAATTATTATTTTTTATTTTGAGTTGGTAAACTGACCGCGACCTATGTCGATGTATGGGGACAACAGTTTTCCAACGGCAAAGTTAAGTTTTTACGGAACCCTCGGTGCGCGAGTCTGACTAGCACTTGGCTGTTTTTTGTGCATTAAGTACCTATCAAAAGTAATAAATAAAAAGCAAAACCAAAATCAAAAATTTTAAAGTGTGTATCTAGATTTAATTACTTACCCGTTTTTTATCAGTTTGTTTTATGTCCGCTTTTATTTTTACTATGCCAAGAAGATCTCGGATTTCTTTATCTCTTTCCAATGGATCAATGATACAGTTGTCACCAGTATAATGCTTTACAGGAGCTGGAAAAACAAAATCTAATTTATTGTTTGGCTCTTTGATAATTTGAGAAAATATGAGAAAAATAGATATTTAATGGATAATTGACCGAGCGAGCGCGAAGCGCGAGCGAAGCTTTTCCGTTTCAGCTTGGGCAAAAAAAAACGTATGTTGGTCCGCGCGCTGTTCGGATCTCCGGCTGTTGTCTACAGGTCGCATTTCTCAACCGTTCTAGATGAAACTTGGTATACATATTTAGAATTTTTTAGTCGTCAGGGATTTTTCTTTGGGGTTGTTCTTCCCCCAAAAAAGGGCAAAAGTGGGCTACTGAATATCTCCGCCTTATTAGATCCGATTTAGATGTTTTTTTTTTGTTTCAAAGGTAAGCTTAACGTTGGTCTCATAAAAATTTGGTGAAGATTTAATGAGGATCTTGGGCGTGATGAGCAGAATAGCTTCTCAAAATGCAGTAAATTGCTAAATTTTAGGTTTCTTCCGGTGGAATCAGCCCTTAGGTAATTGATGGAGTACTTTGGTTATTAATGTTAGTTTTACAATAAGGTATCTAGATGGCACTACTGTGATGTGTGTAGATTGTTTGCAAAAAAGTTTGAGCACGCGAGGTCTTATATAAACTCACAGAGCCACTAGTTTAATCATTATTACAATGTGATCTTTCTGACTAAATAAGCAATAACCTTATACGTAGTCTAGAGGTACGCAGATTTTATTTTTTACCTTTAAATTCTACGTCGTTGTCTGCGCCACTATTTTGTTCAGAAATACGTTTGCTTGATTGAATGTTTATGTCTTTAACATCACGTCTGAAATATATTGACATACTTACAACATTATTCGTCATAAGACTTAAGAGCAAAAAAAAACTTAAGAGATAGGCATGATTGAAATACTTAATTAAAAATCTCACAATATAAAAGCTACCTGTGACAGATCACCAAACTATCACGAACAGTTAATCTTGACAAATGTTCTAACATAGGATAACCATCGATGGTGGTCTGAAAATAAAGAACATACATAACTAACTTTCCGGCAAAGAATAACAAGGTATTACATTAATTAATTTTGCCAGTGATGACATACGGCACTGAGACGTGGTCGCTAACTATTGGTCTTATACACAAGCTCATAGTAGTGCAGTGTGCAATGGAGACAGCTATGCTCGGTGTTTCACTACGTGATAGAATCCAAAACGAGGAAATCCGTAGAAGAACTAAAGTTAACGACATAGCTCTCAGAGTTTGCAAGTTGAAGTGGCGATGGGCAGGCCATATAGTTCGCAGAAACGACAACCGCTGGGAAATAAAGGTACTCGAATGGCGACCACGAACAAGCAAGCAAGTATAAGGAGACCCCCACACGATGAACCGACGACATTGTAGCCATCGCAGAAAGTCGGTGGATGGAGGTGGCACAAGACCGCTCGTCATGGCGCTCTTTGGGGAAGTCCTATGTTCAGCAGTGGACTTCTAAAGGCTGACATGATGATGATGACATTTGTTATTAAATGAAAGTAGTCAATATGGGTTCCTTTAAAACTCACGTTAAACGCTTGAGATACAGAGCGTCTGTGATGACCAGTCATAGCAATCGGAAAAAAGTTCTCTAAAGAGTCAGACTTGTGATTTTCTTCCAAATAATTATCATTGAAAGTCTTCTCGAAATTATCTTCAATGTTCTCTTCGAAATACTTCTGTGAACCGGTTTCTTTCGTCGTTTTTCTTACTGTTAAATCTGTAGTAAATCTTCCCTTTTCAAAAATAACATCATAATACTCCTTATCACTATCTATGCTTACTGAAACTTTGGAAGCCTCATTTTTGGGAAAAGCCTTTCTTATATTAGGTTTTTTGTCCATTAGCACATCATTTCCAATCACAGTGCTTTTTTTAATGTTTTTATTCTTCATGTTGGTTACTTTTTTAGTAAATCTTTCTACTGGAATATTATTTTGAGCTTTATCAGTATTGACGCTTTTATCGTGTGGCTTTAAATGAGATCTTAAATTTACATTTCGCAGATTTTTCTTTTCTGTTCTATTAACCATAGTAATATTATTACTTTGTTTTGAAGAATTTGCATCTCTTTGTGGTCTTTTGTCGTGACTATAGAGTCTGTAAGGACTTTTGTCCCTTGCTTTAGTCTTGACATCGTTGGTTTCTTTTAAAGTATGTTTATCATCCGTAACGTTATTTTTGACAACATTCGTTCCCTTAAATGTACGTGTTTTTTCTTCATGAATATTCAATTTAGGTGATCTACTCGCTGGAGAAGCTGATCGACTCGCTCGGATTGATTGAGTAGCAATCGATTTGTTGCTTTTATTGTCTTCATTTTTACTAGCTTCACTCGAGTGAAAGGTTTGCTCTACGTTTACTCTATTTGGGGAAAGAGGACGTGTACGGTCTGTATGAATCACAAAGGTATTTACTTTTATGTCTTCGTTTGGATTAGATGGCAATGCTCTATAATTTTGTATTTTTATTCCAGTGGGACAGCTGCTATCCTGTTTTTTATTTAATGCAAAGGCTGATTCTTGCACTGGATATACTGATATAATAACTAGAGGACTATTAGAAGCCTTCAAATTTTTATTAGGTTCTCCGGCCGATTCAGACTCTTGATTATCATTTAAAATAGTTTCATCTGAGCGGTCATAACATTCACATTGAATTTTTCGGTCCGTGGTTTTAGGAGATGCTCCTAATTTGACACCTAAAGCCTTCAACTTTTTGACGTCAGGTTCTCCGGCCGAATCAGAATATTGATTGTCATGTAAAATAGTTTTATTTGAGCAATCATAACATTCACACTGTATTTTTCGGTCCATGGCTTTAGGAGATGTTACTAATTTGACACTTAAATCAACTTGGGTACATTGATTCCTAGAAAAAAAACGTTTAGGTTAAAAATTAAAAATATTAACATAAGTAATGGTAGGTACTTCAAGGGTGTAAGCAAAGAGAGAAGTTCAGATCACTAACAACCATTAATTCCTATATCAATCATCTTCATACATTGCATTATCTCAAGAAATACATAATATACCTTGATGAAATTAAGACTTACCTATGCGTAGGTTGATTTCTGTGGAATAAATAAAGAAATGTTTAATTCCGAGAAGAGTAACTTATCTATTGACGAGCGGTTGGTCTCGTGGCTAGTGATCCTAGGTATGTAATCAAACGGTCGCAGGTTCGAATCCTGCAAGGTGCAATCATTTGTGTGATGAGCAGAAATGTTTGTTTCCGAGTCATGGGTGTTATAATATTCGTATCTATGTATGTTTATCTGTTGTCTAGTGCCCATAGTACAGGGTATCCTAGTTTGGGGCTAGGTAATTGGTGTGGAATTGTCCCGAATATATTATATTATTATATTGTATTATATATTATTTACATTTTATATACTCAGTTAACAAAATGAGAATAGGTACCAGGTGTTTAATACCATTCGATACCGAACACTGTTGTTGATTCCTTTGAGTATTGCCGCTCGTAAGATTAACAGGTACATTTTTGATAGAATTTACGTTCCGAAGCAAACCTCTTTCCTTCCCTTATAAGGTAACAAAATGTTTTGTTATTGGTATCAATCGCTCGAAAACGTTGTATTTTAGGCTTGTACTTTTTATTATATTCATAAAAGTTTATGGATTCTGAAAAATAAGTCAATAGTTTCAGCGCAATAATATGTCTGGTTCAGGTGCTTGTTAATTTAAAGTGATTTAATAAACTGGAAAAAATAAGACGCATACGCCTAATAAATAATATGTTATAATATTACATGAAGGAAAAAAACACCGAAACCTAACAATATTCGGAGGGAGAAAAGAGGTTTTTCTTTTGTATGGACCAGGCCCGGTACATAATCGTCTGAGATGCAAAATCTATTTCTCTATTGATACTTATAATAAAGCAGTAACTAACAACAACAAAAAAGTACAATAAAAAAAGACCTGTACAATAAAAAGAAGAGAAGAAAAGAGAGAAAGAAATGGCTGACTGTGTGTCTGTTCACGTATCACGTAAAAACTACTGGACCGATTGCGATGCGGTTTTCACTATTGGATAGCTTAGGTTTTGACTTAAAAACTAAAGTACTTGATATCTTGATCCGACATTAGAAATTTATATTTGACGGCTAAAATAATTTTGAGTATTGGTATTATAGGTCCTGGAAAAGCACATAAGCTCTGAACCCAGAGTATAAGTAATGTAACGACCACGCGTGCAATGTCGCGGGCACACCTAGTTCTAGGTAAGGACTGCGCAGTAGCTTTTGATTGCGCAATATAAATTCAAGTTCAAGATGATTATTGATTTTCCCAGCTGATTACTAGACAATACTATTATTTATTCTGTGCTACTATAGGGTTCGATGTATTTTTATTTTTGCGTATTCTTTGAAAGTAAATTGATGAATGAAAGACTTTGAAATTTCAGAAGTCAATAAAGTAACGTTATTCGCCCTGCCGAACCACAGTATACCCCACCCCGGTATCTAATAGGAAATTATGTTAAATTCTGTATATTTTAAGTGCACAATTTAATTGGAATCAGGGACATTATTTTTATTTGTTTACTGGCTGTGACCTCGGATTTGCTCGCGTGTTAATTTTTCTGGGATATAAGGATCCTGTGTTATTTTAGAACCAAAATTACCAATATACTCAAAGTTCGTTCAGACGTCAAATAGATTTTTATCGATTGCTCGACTTTTACATATCTGATAGATATATTAAGTACGCCAGTTTTTAAGTCAACCTTTAAACTATCCAACAGTAAACATCACATCACAATCGGTTCATTTGTTTTTACGTGAAGGGCGAACAAACATCCGGACAAACAAACTAACAAACAGACAGACACGATTTAATAAAGACCTTTTTTTTATTATTTTCTTTGTACAGTCATTTTCTTTCTTATTACTTTATTAGAAGCACTAGCTTTTGCCCGCGGCTTCACACGCGTTTTCATTTCTCTAGGTTAAAAGTAATCTATGTGCTATTCCAGGACCTAAAAAACAATATATACCTAAAATACCAATATATATTATCAAAATTCCTGCAGCCGTCCTGCGCCGTTATCGATTGCTCGGCTTCTACTCATCGGATTGAGATACAAAGTACCCCAGTTTTTAATTCAAACACTAAGCTATTCAACGTTAAAAACCGTATTGCAATTGGTCTAGTAGTTTTTACGTGATGCGCGATAAACATACAGACAAACTAATAAACTAACAAACAAACAACAAATAGACAGACACGAACTTTAAAAATGCTCTATTCATGTTCAGTAGCTTATTTTAAGTACCCTATACCATTTTTTCTTAAATATCTTCATTGTACAGACTTTTCGTTCTTATTGCTTTATTATAAGTGTAGATAGATCATACAAAAACTTCTTGACCTATTAAAATGCTATTTTCACTGATGGATAACTTAGGATTTACATCGGATTGGAATAAAATATAGTTTAGGTTCGTAATTTGCATCTTTCTCAAAGATCCTGCAAGGTGCAATCATTTGTGTGATGAGCAGAAATGTTTGTTTCCGAGTCATGGATGTAATATTCTTATCTATGTATGTTTATCCGTTATCTAGTGCCCATAGCACAGGGTATCCTAGTTTGGGGCTAGATAATTGGTGTGGAAATGTCCCGAATATATTATATTATTATTATTATTATTATATGAGTATAAGCCGAGCAATCGACAAATAAAAAAACAGCCGAAAGCGAGTCGGATTCACGCACTGAGGATTCCGTACAAACTTGTAGGTTTGTAAATAGTTCGTCTATCATTGGAATCGAGTACTTATGTAAAAAAAAAAAGTTACTAAAAATGTACCTAATGTTCTCGGATTTTTCCTTTTACTTGTGCTATAAGACATTGCTTCTTGCCAAATTTCATGATTCTAGCTAAACGGGAAGTACCCTATAGGTTTTGATTCCCTTGCAAGTGTCGAAAATGTCGAAATTGCGCCATAAACGACCGTAAGTTTCGATTGCGCTGACATAAAAGTTTTTTTTTCACAGCTCCAAGTGATTGCAGACGTACCTATTTGATATTAATTTCAACTTGATACATCCACGCGTTATTGAGAAAATGGGTCTTGACAGACAGACAGACGGACGGACGGTCAACAAAGTGATCCTATAGGGGTTCCTTTTTTTCTTTAGAGATACGTAACTCTAAAATAAACTAGTTTACGGCTGAGCGAAAATTGATTAAATTCTGAATATTGTACCAATTTTATAGGAATAACACATAGTCAAAGAAAATATACACTTCGCGAAAATAAAGAAGCGACACTGAAGCTTGTGTGCTCGTGCTCGTAAAAGCGCTCGCGTATGTGTGGGTGACGGTAACGGAAGGCGCGCGAAAGTTGCGCAGGCGCGCGTTTTGTGGAACGTGGAACATGCTACGCGCCCGAGACATGGTAACTATTATTTAATCTGTGCCCGAGGACAGATAACTCGCCGAAACAAGGCCATCGAATGCAGTGTAGTGACATAGTGCCGCGTAGTGTACCTATATTTTCTTATACATAGGATATTTTTATCCCTGACGCGGGACTAACTAGCAGCGACACGCGGGCAACGCCGCGGGTCGCTGCTAGTTATTAAATAATTAAACAGTTTAACTGTATGTTTGTCGTATAAGGTATTGCTGGCCTCTGGTGTCAGAGTATGTCAGGCCGCCCGAGGGCCTGACATACTCTGAGGAGACATGGCTTAACGACTGCTATCAATCAACAACAGCCGCATAACTTAGAAGTCATTGGTGCATAGCCTAGGACCGAACCCGGTATCGTTGAATTCTGTGTTGCACTATTGAACCGTTAGGCTACCGTCGCGCATCGCTTCATACAACAGTTTAATAAGGACTAGCTAGATAATTATAATAATTCCGTAGTCAAGTTTGATCATCGCTTCACACAACAGTTTAATAAGGACTAGCTAGATAGATAATTATAATAATTCCGTAGTCAAGTTTGATCATCGCTTCATACAACAGTTTAATAAGGACTAGCTAGATAATTATAATAATTCCTCAAGTTTGATCATCGCTTCATACAACAGTTTAATAAGGACTAGCTAGATAGATAATTATAATAATTCCGTAGTCAAGTTTGATCATCGCTTCATACAACAGTTTAATAAGGACTAGCTAGATAATTATAATAATTCCGTAGTCAAGTTTGATCATCGCTTCACACAACAGTTTAATAAGGACTAGCTAGATAGATAATTATAATAATTCCGTAGTCAACTTTGATCATCGCTTCATACAACAGTTTAATAAGGACTAGCTAGATAATTATAATAATTCCTCAAGTTTGATCATCGCTTCACACAACAGTTTAATAAGGACTAGCTAGATAGATAATTATAATAATTCCGTAGTCAAGTTTGATCATCGCTTCATACAACAGTTTAATAAGGACTAGCTAGATAATTATAATAATTCCTCAAGTTTGATCATCGCTTCACACAACAGTTTAATAAGGACTAGCTAGATAGATAATTATAATAATTCCGTAGTCAAGTTTGATCATCGCTTCATACAACAGTTTAATAAGGACTAGCTAGATAATTATAATAATTCCTCAAGTTTGATCATCGCTTCACACAACAGTTTAATAAGGACTAGCTAGATAGATAATTATAATAATTCCGTAGTCAAGTTTGATCATCGCTTCATACAACAGTTTAATAAGGACTAGCTAGATAATTATAATAATTCCTCAAGTTTGATCATCGCTTCACACAACAGTTTAATAAGGACTAGCTAGATAGATAATTATAATAATTCCGTAGTCAAGTTTGATCATCGCTTCATACAACAGTTTAATAAGGACTAGCTAGATAATTATAATAATTCCTCAAGTTTGATCATCGCTTCACACAACAGTTTAATAAGGACTAGCTAGATAGATAATTATAATAATTCCGTAGTCAAGTTTGATCATCGCTTCATACAACAGTTTAATAAGGACTAGCTAGATAGATAATTATAATAATTCCGTAGTCAAGTTTGATCATCGCTTCATACAACAGTTTAATAAGGACTAGCTAGATAGATAATTATAATAATTCCGTAGTCAAGTTTGATCATCGCTTCATACAACAGTTTAATAAGGACTAGCTAGATAATTATAATAATTCCTCAAGTTTGATCATCGCTTCACACAACAGTTTAATAAGGACTAGCTAGATAGATAATTATAATAATTCCGTAGTCAAGTTTATCATCGCTTCATACAACAGTTTAATAAGGACTAGCTAGATAATTATAATAATTCCTCAAGTTTGATCATCGCTTCACACAACAGTTTAATAAGGACTAGCTAGATAGATAATTATAATAATTCCGTAGTCAAGTTTGATCATCGCTTCACACAACAGTTTAATAAGGACTAGCTAGATAGATAATTATAATAATTCCGTAGTCAAGTTTGATCATCGCTTCATACAACAGTTTAATAAGGACTAGCTAGATAATTATAATAATTCCTCAAGTTTGATCATCGCTTCACACAACAGTTTAATAAGGACTAGCTAGATAGATAATTATAATAATTCCGTAGTCAAGTTTGATCATCGCTTCATACAACAGTTTAATAAGCACTAGCTAGATAATTATAATAATTCCTCAAGTTTGATCATCACACAACACACAACAGTTTAATAAGGACTAGCTAGATAGATAATTATAATAATTCCGTAGTCAAGTTTGATCATCGCTTCATACAACAGTTTAATAAGGACTAGCTAGATAATTATAATAATTCCTCAAGTTTGATCATCGCTTCACACAACAGTTTAATAAGGACTAGCTAGATAGATAATTATAATAATTCCGTAGTCAAGTTTGATCATCGCTTCATACAACAGTTTAATAAGGACTAGCTAGATAATTATAATAATTCCTCAAGTTTGATCATCGCTTCACACAACAGTTTAATAAGGACTAGCTAGATAGATAATTATAATAATTCCGTAGTCAAGTTTGATCATCGCTTCATACAACAGTTTAATAAGGACTAGCTAGATAATTATAATAATTCCTCAAGTTTGATCATCGCTTCACACAACAGTTTAATAAGGACTAGCTAGATAGATAATTATAATAATTCCGTAGTCAAGTTTGATCATCGCTTCATACAACAGTTTAATAAGGACTAGCTAGATAATTATAATAATTCCTCAAGTTTGATCATCGCTTCACACAACAGTTTAATAAGGACTAGCTAGATAGATAATTATAATAATTCCGTAGTCAAGTTTGATCATCGCTTCATACAACAGTTTAATAAGGACTAGCTAGATAATTATAATAATTCCTCAAGTTTGATCATCGCTTCACACAACAGTTTAATAAGGACTAGCTAGATAGATAATTATAATAATTCCGTAGTCAAGTTTGATCATCGCTTCATACAACAGTTTAATAAGGACTAGCTAGATAATTATAATAATTCCTCAAGTTTGATCATCGCTTCACACAACAGTTTAATAAGGACTAGCTAGATAGATAATTATAATAATTCCGTAGTCAAGTTTGATCATCGCTTCATACAACAGTTTAATAAGGACTAGCTAGATAATTATAATAATTCCTCAAGTTTGATCATCGCTTCACACAACAGTTTAATAAGGACTAGCTAGATAGATAATTATAATAATTCCGTAGTCAAGTTTGATCATCGCTTCATACAACAGTTTAATAAGGACTAGCTAGATAATTATAATAATTCCTCAAGTTTGATCATCGCTTCACACAACAGTTTAATAAGGACTAGCTAGATAGATAATTATAATAATTCCGTAGTCAAGTTTGATCATCGCTTCATACAACAGTTTAATAAGGACTAGCTAGATAATTATAATAATTCCTCAAGTTTGATCATCGCTTCACACAACAGTTTAATAAGGACTAGCTAGATAGATAATTATAATAATTCCGTAGTCAAGTTTGATCATCGCTTCATACAACAGTTTAATAAGGACTAGCTAGATAATTATAATAATTCCGTAGTCAAGTTTGATCTATCTATATCATATTTTTTGTAGCTACACCTTATGGTAAAAGAACTTACTGGTTATTAACTCTAGTATTACTAGGACAAACACAGGGGAGGTTTCTCCGCTCCTCGCTGCTAGATGAAACTGAAAAATAAACACTGTCTTAATCATTCTGGTAAGCTCTCGCAACTTCTCTGCAGTTCAGTTTTTAACCCACGAACAAAGAGACGGGTGTTATAAGTTTAGGGTGTGTATCACTACTGTGCGTTTGTGCGCGAGGGGGTGTATGTGTGTGTGTGCCTGTGGCATCGTAGCTCCCAAACGAATGGACCGATTTTGATGCGGTTTTTTGGTTAGAAAGCCGATGTGATCGAGATGGTTCTTAGCTATAGTAGGGGGAGGGAATTGACAAAAGGGGGGGTGGAGTTGAGAAGAGTGGGAGTTGAGAAAAGGGGGGTGAGAATCGTAGCTTCCATTGGACCGTTTTATCCCCCGAACAAAGAGACGGGTGCTGATGTGATCGAGAAGCTTCTTAGCATTAAGGGGGGATCGAGGGTAAAATATATTTATTTAATTTGTGTTTCTATCATAAGAAGTTTAATTTACCTGGTTGACCATTTACGGTAGCTCCACATTTCAAAAAATATTTGTCTTCTCCATCAAGTCCAAAGCGACCAAATATCTTTACTTCACTTGGTCCAACATAAGGTTCATCATAAGGTACACAATAAGTTCCATCATAAGGTCCAACATTTTTATCTTTTACACATAATTTACATCCGCAAGTGACATTAGGAGTTCCAGCTTCTTCTATTTTTGCTTCTTTTGTTGGTTTCTTTTTCTTCTTTTCCATTTTAGTAATACGAAACGTGTGTGGCTTTTCATTCGTTTTTTTTACATTATTAACTTTGCCAATATCCTTGAGGGTTTTACAGGTAGTGCTTGCTGTTGTTTTAACTTCGTATATCTTCTCGTTCCTGTTCCCCGCTACTACCAAATAAACGCCTTTAGTTTGGTAAGAGTTTTCACCAACAAAAGCTGTTTGCAGCGTTTTGGTAATATGTTTATGTTTTTTCAGAAGTTTTATTAAAGGGCGCTGATCTGGTTTTTGTACAATCGTTACTTTTATAATTGGTTCAACAGAACGCGGAGCAACGCAGGTAGGACAGCAGTTCTTTTGATATGCTTTTTTTTGTCGTATTCGGCATTCGCCGTTGATAGATGAATATTTCTCGATTATCTGATAAAGTATTACAAATATAAGAATTAAAATAAGCATTGTTTGTCATACCATACATATTTCTATGGTATGGTACACAACCATACATACATAGTATTCTATCGTATCCTACGTTTTTTATCATCATCATCATGATCATCATCATAATTCCATACTAGTCCACTGCTGGACGTAAGCCTCTCCTAATGAACGCCACTGAGCAAGATCTTCTCATTCAGCGCTGCCAACTGTCTTTCGCAAGCTGTCTCTCCACCTGGCTGGCGGGCGTCCCACACTACGTTTGCCTAAGCGTGCTCTCCACTCTAAACTCCTTTTCCCCAACGGTTGTCGGTTCTGCGAGTGATGTGACCAGCCCATTACCACTTCAGCATGCTTTTTCTCCGGGCTATGTTGGTTACCTTGGTTCTCTGGCGGATCACCTCATTCCGAATTCTGTCCTTCAGAGATACACCGACCATAGCTCTCTCCATAGCTCGATGAGCGACTTTAAATTTATGGACCAGCCCCACCTTGAGCCCCACGGTTTTGCTGACACTTATATTTTCAATTTTTAATCAATGCAATTGCAATCAATTTTTGCTAATGGCGTTCACTAGGTTCCTAGTGAACGCCATTGAGCCCGATCTTCGCTTCGGCTTTTCTCATTCAGCCCCTTCCAACCCATTTTCGCAAGTCGAAAAGAAGAAAAACAATCAAGAAGTTCTATACTTACGAGTAAGTCTTATTGATGTGAAAGTTAAAAATTGAAAATTTAAGTGTCAGTAAAACTCAGGGTGGGGCTGGTCCATAAATTTTAAAGTCGCTCAGCGAGCTATGGAGAGAGCTATGCTCGGCTTTGCATATGCTTTGCGTTGGCTTTGCTTTTGCTTGGCTTTGCGTTGCGTTGTTTTGTGTGCCTACGTCAAGCAATGGATGATTAAAGGCTGACCATGAGGAAGGTGATAAAAAAAGAACTTTATTAAGATACGAGTTTTTTTTACCTTCTAAAAAAAACTCGTATCTTATATAGCAATCGTATCGTAAATAGCATAAAGTAAAAGCGAGATAGAATATTATGCGAAAAACGTAAGCGAGTGAGCGAGGCAGTTATACAATGCTGTCTTCACTTTCAACATTCGGAATACGCCTGAAAAATAACAGTTTGCGCAAGGACTAGCAGACAACTTCCGATACACATACTTTCGCTGCGCCACAGAATAAATAATAGTACAAATAGCTGCGCCTACATAGATGGATATTTCAACAATACGGTGGGATCTACAAAACCTAAAGACAGTATAAATAAAGACTAAAGATCGTTTACACGTGGTATAGGTATATGTATTAAAGGAATATAATATTTTATATTATTGTACTAACGTGTTTTTTACAAGTTTTCTGAAGAATAAGAGATTGTGAAGTTTCCACGGACTGGTTCTGAGGCTGGTGATATTTCTTCTGCCCAGTATTGCAATTATTTGTAAAATCTCTCACAAAATTTTCGTTATCTGAAGCCCCGATAACGTAGCCAAGATAATTTCGTTGTGTATCTACATTATCCCTTTTCACTGGTGGTCGTAAGTAGTCAAGAGTTCCTAAAAATAAAAAATAATAAATACAAAAAAAGTAAAAAAAAAACGAAGGTTTTTTTTTAATTTAGCGGACCTAAGATTTCAGAGTCAATACTATAGCAATCCATATCGATTTTAAGTTTTAATTTAAAGTTAAATTATTTTGCCACGGCTAAGCATTTCTCACTCATTTTCTTTGAGTACAATTTTGACATTGATAGAAAATGGCTCAAGTCAATGTCAAGGACAGGTACCTACCTACTTACAAAATAAGGTTAAATCAAAGAGATTGGTTAAAGAAATACTTTGAGAAAACATCCAACTACAGGCAATGAGATTTTACCAATAGAGACGGCATACCCATTATAAAACACTTAAAACACGGCGAAATTGTAGGTACTATAGCTACTTACAGCTTACAGTATTATTAGACGTAATAACACAAAATTACATAGCCTCTATACTACAACTGTTGATAAATTACTTATATATCTCTCGGTACATTCAAGTACATAGAACACTGCGAAAAATACTCAGATGCCATAGAAGTACTAGAGACAGTAAATGTGAAACCAAAAAGTGAAATCTGCGCTAGATATACGTACGTACGTCATCCAGAAAACAATAACCAAGCGAAACCATTGACCAGTATATCCAAGCTTTACATCTGCTGAACAAAGAACATGCCTATAGAGATGTGGGAGAATGTACTATACAATATAAAACCTACATCAATTTGCATAAATGAAGAGGCTAAAAGATCACAGATATATCCAGAACCGTGTCGTCAGAAAGAGATAAACATATATTCTCAATTACAGTGAGCGGCCGATCGCTAATCACCGCCGATGACGGTCTGTGACGTCACGTGCGTCGGCTAGCAGCTAAACTGGGGCAAAATGGATACAAAGGTAAACCTTTGAAAATAAAATGAATATTTTGATAAAACATATACTTTCTTAATAATAGTTCTATATATCCCGAAGAACACCCGTATGTTCGCCGGACACTTGACACCCTCGTAAAACTTTATTTTTTGTGAATTGCTTATAGAATAAATTACATTATGTTACCATTTTATAGCTAAAACTATAAAAACATCGAAAAAATATACTAATGAACTGTCAAAAATATACTCACGTTAACATTTTCCCGCCAAAAGTGTCAAAATGCACATTGTGACAATCGTCACTCGCGGGACACTAAACAAAAAAATATAATAATACTAGGATTTTTAACGTAATAACAAAAAAATACAAGCTATAAATCACTAAAAACAACACAAAAAATCACAATCACTACGCGGTCGATGAACTCGCTAGGACAACCTGAACCCCCAAAAAAACGATTGGGACTGAACCACTTTATTATAAAATAAAATCGCTCGTTTCAAGCTGTTTTCAAATATATGTAACACAAATACAATACTCTATCCTAATCCAATAAAAATAGGGTTGCAACTCCGCTAGACTTCCCGACTGAAGATCGTCAGCCGTGGTCTTTACGGGTCGGAGCGCAGACTGAAGATCGCCAGCCGTTGGTAATCCCCAACATCCCCTAGCATCATACGAACTAACAACCTGCGCGCCATTACCGCGTTCTCTCTGTCGCTCTTACACGTAACCCGCTACTTGTCTCGTTCGTGTAGGTGGCGAAGCGGCAACATCGTAACAGTTGATTTAGAGTAAATGAAATTAATTATTTTCTATTTTCAATATCGTAAACAGTACCTAAAAATGAAAAACACATCCTTTCTGCCTTTCACAGTAGTCCCAGTGTATGTAGTGCGCTTTCTAATCACACAAGGTGGCATTTTTGATTAATTTTTCATGTTTCGGAAGTCGCGTGTATTTACGTGTTGCGTCGTTGCCACTCTGTTTGGGACTAAGTCGACACAGGCTGATTAGCTTGTGTTTACTTCGCCACGCAGAGCGGGGTACAACGTATCTTCCTCAGTTTATATATAACATCATTGACTACAGGTTAAATTTTAAGGGTCCTATAGGGGTTATCTAATTATGGGTTTCTATAATTTTTCCATTATTTTGTACTTAGTAGGTATTGAATTCCTTGTAATTTTTCTGACTTCCTTTAAGTTTGGTAGGCGAAAATTCCTACTCCTACGTCAATGCATGGTTTAAAACTGTATATAGAAATACCCGCTAGAATGCTGGATATTTCAATCTAAACTAATAATAAAGTCTAAAGAATTTTCAGTAAATAAGAATTAATGAGAGTTGCAGTTTAAGATAACTCTTTGAATTTAACCCAAAAGGAACTGTCATATTCCGGAAATGGTTATTATTTCCTTTAAGTTACGTTTCCGGTTTCCGGCCATTCATTCTTGAAATCAAAGCCTTCAAAAAACATCTTTGTTTTTTATTATGGCATGGCTAAATGCACTAGCCGTGCGGAACCACCACATGGCTATAGTGCATTTAGAGTACGGAGTAATGTGCAGTTGTCTATGGCATTTAGCCATTGTCAAGAATGTCAAGTAACGATATAGGGCATAGGGGGAGTAGGGGCAGAGCAAGGAAGCTGTATGTACAATCAGCCCAAGGTAGGTCTTATCACCAGTGTGCAGTGACCAGTCGCTACCCCCGCCCATCTTTCTTTTGTGTACAAAAATACACCACTAATAAGTTTGGTACACAATTACAAAAGATTTTAACGAACCTTAAACGTGCTTCGTGACCATTGATCTAGTTAAAAGTAGGTAGATAGGGTATCAGCTCATCGGGCGTAGACCTTATAAATTAAATGCAACTTAAACAGTTGGCCTTCTTTGGCCTTAGTCATAATCAGAGTGGCTGTAACACGTGCTAGCAAATACAAATACATATATACAAATATTTTTATTCATAAAAGCCACAAAGTTATAAAATTATAAATTTACTGATGGTCTCCACACTAGGTCAAGCCTGTCTCGTGGGGACCTTAGAACCGTGTTACAAGATTATAATAGTTTTAACTACGACAGAAAATTAATGTGATTTTGAAGTTTATTTTATATAGTTATTCTATGAGGTACATTTTATAGACAAGATTTAACAGAGTGTTTTTATAAACGAACAAAGTTGTGATATTATTATTCTGTTCTGTTTAGTACTTAACATAATCATGACAATCTCTTAAGTAATTTTTCAGTGTCGGCATATGACGTTATTAACAACCAGTTGATTATTTTGTGCTTGGCTTGGTAAACGGTACAGTTTTTTAAGTCTAAATGTTTCGAAACAATTTTGGAGATGTATGAGAGCATAAATTCTGGTAATCTTTTAGCAAATGTGGTGCGTTTATTAGCAGTGACATTTATTCACGCTACAGTCTACGTATCTATTTACCTTTGTTGTATCAAATGAAGCACGACGGCGGGAATGTAGCTGTGTGAATATGTATGCCAGTAGTTGTATATAGTCCAGATTTTGTTTACGTGATATTAAAGCGTACCCCATCTACCCCCATTTAATTAGATCTATGTTCGCGACACTTTCAATGCCATGTTAACGAGTATCATTTTTGTTGGAGCACTTAGAATAAAACAATAAAAGGCGGAACGTAGTTTATTGGTCACCCCGTTTCTGTACCTTTTTGCTGCAAACAAAATGGTTTTGAA
The DNA here is from genome assembly GCA_946251855.1 of Alsophila aescularia. Lineage (NCBI taxonomy): Eukaryota > Metazoa > Arthropoda > Insecta > Lepidoptera > Geometridae > Alsophila > Alsophila aescularia. The sequence continues at coordinate 14,534,165 of OX276385.1, forward strand.
ACTGGTAAGTCTTACCTTGTGCTGATGGTAGGAACTATTCTAGTACAACAAGTACATAGAACTAGAAATGGGCGCCGGCCCGGGTGCCGCTCCGTGTCGCGTCGGCACGCCGCCGCCGCCGTCGCCATTTTCCATCGGCGTGAGTTCAATTAGCATGTGCAGTTTTATCAGCGATTTTTTCCGTCTATTGAATTGGATTGGAATGACAAGATTATCATATATCAGTTTGAGCAAGATCTCTATAAACGTTTTTTATGATCCTGAAACTCAGAGCGGTTTATAGTCCATGTACATCGGAAACTATGTCACTGATGTGGGCATAGCGCTCTGCTGAACATCACTGTTGTTAATCTTCTAATGAATGTGTCTAGATAATCTATCTTTATGTCTCTAGCTATTGTAGCGTTCATCACCTTAGTCCGAAGTGGCAGCTTGATTGCAGGATCGGGCGGAGCGTAGCACGGGCCCCCTTCACCTTTACTATGGTCTTTTAGGTGTTTTTGAAAAGTGAGGCGTCGGTCAATGGTTACGCCTAGAAATTTGATGTCTGGTGTCCAGGGCCCAACTAGTCCCTTTAGTGTCACGGGTGGTGGTAGATTGTTTTTTCTCATAATGATGGGTCTTCCCTACATTGACAGACAGCCTCCGTTTTTCAAGCCATTCAGCAGGGCTTCCATTGTCGTTTGGAGTCTTGTCGCAGCGAGAGCCAGTTTGTACGACGATGAGTAGAAGGCAGCGTCATCTGCGTATAGTGCAAGCTTTGCCTGCCCAAATGACTGGGATGTCGTTGGTGTACCAAGCGTTGCAGATGGGGGAGAGGCAGCTTTTTGTGGTACTCCGGCTCTCACTGGTCTCACTGTCGACAAGATGTTTTCAACTGCAACCGTTATGTGGCGTTCTTTGAGGAATGCAGCTATTATTTCTATTACTCTTCTGGGCGCTGGCGCCTTTGACAGTTTTTATAGCAACCTCTCGTGCCATACTCTGTCGAAGGCTTTCTCCATGTCCAGAAAAATAGCTGCCACGAACTCCTTCTTGTTGTAGTTCACAGCCATGTCACTTACTATCGTGGTGATCTGTAGCGTCGTCGAGTGTTTAGATCTGAACCCGAACAGCTCCTCGCTTAGTCTTATTTGTGGAGTCAGGAGTGGCATCAGCAATCTCTCGAAGAGCGTCAATAGTGTACTAAGCAGGGCTATCGTTCGATAGAAAAGAAAGAAAGAAAAAAAAGAAAAATACATTTATTCAACACACAAAAATAAAAGATACAAATAATTAGAAAAATTAAGTAGGAACAATAAAAAAGGAAAACAAAGAAAAGGTAGAAAAGTAGATAATTAAAGTGGTGATGAATGGGCCTTAACTCAGCCCAGCTCTCTGGCTTTTTAGTGTCTTTGCCCGGTTTCGGTATTAATACAACCTTCCCGTTTTCCAGCCCGTAGGGAAGTGACCGGAGCGCATGATTCCGTTAAATATGCGCGTCAGAAAAGCGACTGTCTTGGGTGATACTCTTTACCCTTCAAGAAGATTTGCAGGTTGTCTGTGGGCGGTGCATTCGAGAAGTCCTCTTGGAGTTCCTTCTCGACGACTTGATCCAAGTTGTTTGTGGGATTTGGCTGGAATTGATCTTCGAGGCAGTCCGCAAAGATCTACGCTCTAATCCTTGGCTTCGTACTTGGGGTTTCCATCCCTCCCGATGAGCGGTCTGAGAAGCTGTGGGGTTATTGATGGCTAACGGCATAAGTGATGAACTGAGTGGGTTTCATTGCCTATGGTTCGTACGTTTTTGCCTGTGGCTCGTATTTGTTACTCCCATGATTCATCTGCATGCGCGTTGGTGGACTGCGTCAGAGCAGCCCTACAGGAAGGGCTGCTCTGAGACACCACCAACGCGTTCATAAATAGCTTTGCTCATGGACAGCGCTATTGTTGTGACAACTTCCACATCTCCATTTTGCCACGGAACAGTGTCCTAATCCACATCGGGATGGAGACGAGACGTTCACCCGGCGTGGAGGTGTGTGAAGTTGTCTCAAAGGAGGTTTCGATCGGTGCGGTCAACCGTCTCCAAAAAACATGGCACCGGAGCTGGTCGGAGAATTGAAGATAATCTACTGGAGCAAGAGTGTTGGCGATATCTCATATCTCTTGTTGGTTGGTAGAACTCGGGGATAAGAATCTCTTATTTTATAGATTGAAAGTATGTTTTTCCTTGGCTTTCTACCTTTGCTAGGGCAGCTTTGCTGTGTGTGGAAGGGAGTTTTCTGTGGATAGAATGTTTTTGTCGGCGAAAAGATCTCGGTTGAGTCCACATAGCCTCAATGTAATGGTTTTTATTCACGATTCCTATTAGATTTGTATTTTTCTTTTTGAATGGAATGGCGTTTTGCTTCTTTTTTTTCGAGGAAGTGTTTTTTTTTACCCCTAGACAATACATCTACGCCGCTGGCACCGCGCCGCTGCCGCGCGATTTTCGCCAGCGCGCCGCCTCCGTGAAATCTAGGGTCCGCGCCCACGTCTACACAGAACTTCCTTGGGGCAGACAGATACGTTTTTTTAATGCTCATGAGGTAGCAAAGCCACTAAAACCTAGAATAAAAACGATTTATTTGCATCCTGTGTTTATCAAAGTAACTTAATTATGAATGATTTCATCTGTAACATGAAAGATAATATAGTTGTACTTAATATGTTTTTTCAAAGTCAGTCTTCGTATCAATCTGCCCAATCATGCCTGGTGCACATTGATATTGACTATTTTTAATTTGCTATATAAACTAAACAAATAACAAAATGTATAATTTTTGGAGTATATGCTTCGAGCATATATCCAATGGAGATGTTAATGCAAGGCGTACCCCTCTGCTGGCCATATGGCATGACTTGACCATTCACGTTATATAAAACTATTTCACTCACGACCGCGGCCATTCGGTATCGTTTCGTGTCGCAAAGCAGAGCTCCGTGAAAATGTTGAATTGTGCGGTATTTTTGTGTAGAAGGCGATCAGCAACATCAAACTTACGGAAAAACGGTATTTCGTATCACAAGTAAGTGTTATTTATGTGAATTGCGACAGATTAGCGACAGTTTTACTACGCCATCGTCTTGGTAGAAGGCGTAGTTGAATGAAATTGATTGAACGAATGATGAATGGAATGAACGTTAAATTATCTCAAAATGAGGAGTGTTAGTACCTAACAGACTATTTTTCAGTGAATATTAAAAGTGTTTTAATCCACATTTAAAAAGCGATATGCCATTCACTCTCTAAGCACTTACAACGCTGAATTTTTGCCTATTAGTATCATATAGGCTGTAGGCGACAATTATGAACGGATGTTACGAATGGGCCGGATTAAGAGGGTGAAAAATGAGTTCTGGGTTTCTATTAAAGTTCATTTTATTTAAGTTCGGGACACAACACAACGTTTGGTATTAAGTTAATAGTTTAGATAATTCTTAACTATTAACCCGTAGACGAGTGCGTTTTTGGAGTACTTGAACTATTATTTAAATATAGAATGATTAAAAGGTTTGCCATATACAAAATCTGAATTTGAGGAAGGTATATGAACAAAAAAAACGGAAAAAGTTTTTTTTAATTTTTCTTTGTTTTTTTTGCAAAATTTGCAACAAATAAACTGATATATCTCGTATGGGATACCGATAGCTGACAGGTTTTCTGAAAATACAGTTATATTTTCTTGTAATATAATAAAGTACTGTTATTAAATGATAACAAACTTCATTCAATTCTTTTATTTCATGACTGTTACAGAAGAGATAAATATTTCCGATCTGGATAAAAATGATTGTCCAAGGAATTATGTATGAAATAAGTAATAAATAATGTATGTAATGTAAGTTTATTTACTTACCTTAGATTGTACTTAACAACATTTAATCCATGAAATTTAAAACACGTCTTAAAAAATTTATCTAAAGCATAAGATTATTTTCCAAGTATTACTAGCGATATTTTTTGTCTAAAGACGCCGTGAATTTGGCTGTCATAAAAGTATGTATGGGAGTTCGCCATTGTTCTTTCTCTGATTCGTAACCACATCAACACTCGATCGAAGAAACAAAAGTTAGAGAATAAAACAAAGCAAGACAACCGTCTCAATTTCGTTTTTTGTCGAAAGTCCCTTTGGTTTGTTTGTTTTGACACTTTTGAGTTTTGATTTTTGATTGACACTTGCCTTGCTCGACTTGCTTGCTTCTTGTTTGTTTTCTCTATGTCTGATTGAAATTTATTTTTGAAGTGATGCATTCAAAGAATGAAAAATAATAAAGTCTTAAATAAAATTGATTTAGCAGCTACACAAAATGGCTTTAATTAGACGATGTGTGCCTCTCTTCGCTCGATCTTTGAAAATAGTACCTCTAATAACTCAGAGTAAGTAGTGAACAAAAACATAACCTATAAATTGAATTCATTGCTATTATCATATATATTTTTGTAAATCCAGGTCATAAAATTCACCGATGGGTGGCACCGACGTTGATGGAGTTCAAACGCCGTGAAGACAAACTTGGAGGGAAGAAAATAAACCCTAGAAATACCTACTTAGAATGGAACTTAGAAGCTGAGTTGTATGCATTTGGAAAACGTTTAAATGAAGATTTTGACTCGGATTTGTTACTACAAGCCTTCACAGATAGATCATATGTAATAAAAGAAGAAATGAAACAAAAAGAAATGGACTTTGAAGTCAAAATGAAGGATAATAGAGAATTAGCTGAAGAAGGTTGGTAGGTTTTATGCTTTGGTGCATTTAACCCAAACCAAAATTATCATAAAATCTTCGGCAGGAATTTAGTTGCTATACCGTCGATTTTGGAGGGGTAGGGGGGGATGTAGGAACCCCCCCTTGAAGTAAAATTTGTGCATCCCCAATGGGGCGATTTTTAATAAACTTAAAACTGAAATATCTCACCTCCCCCATCCACACACCAACTTAAATCAATGTCATCAGAAGTAAATTTGAAAATAAGGAAGGAAAAAAAACTCGGAAATGTGGGGCTGCATAACTTTTCCTTCAAAGGGGGTGTTCCTACCTCCCCCCTCATACCCCCTCCACCCCTCCAAACCCCCAAAATCGATGGTATATCAACTACAGTTTTGCCAAATCTTCTATTACAAAAATTAAGATAAATGTATTATTGATCATTGCAGGTGAAAAATTCATAAACGATTATGTACAAGCATATCTGGAGGCTGCATTGCCAAAATTCCCCATTGAGGGAGTGACAAGAGTCAAGGAACATCTCACAAGTACCAACTCTCTTGCACATGTATCCAGCCACCTTGGAGCTAAGGATATCATACTATCTGTGGTAAATAATAGTTATTTTTTCACTTGATAACTTGGTTACGTTATACACATTACACTATGCATGCCCATTACAATAGTAGTGCCCTCCATAACTTGAGATTTCAAAGAGTGGGGAATAAACATAGTGTAGTGTGATTTCTCATAACCACAGAATAAATAATAGTACAGAAGACTCATCTAAGGAAGTGGAATGGAGTTTTCTAAAGTCAAAATGCTAAATACCTATCATTGAAAAATCTCACTCAGTGCAAGCCAATTTGTACCCTAAGAGTATGAGAGAACAATAACATTACACTGAACTGCTTGACTCAATGGCTACCACCACCACCACCAAACAAACCACCACAAAACTATTGTTAGGGTTGCTCATCTCGAATTTCGGAGGCCTGAGCGTGGCTCCTCTCTGCACTTGATCAATCGCTTGGACACAATAAATAATTCCACTATGTAGCTCCATAGTGGCACAGAAACAAATTATAGTACTACATATCCACAGCCACTCGGAGGCGCCAGTAGTTTTTACGAATTACTATATATTTAGGTTCTCACAAAACAAAACATTAATCTCATAGATTGCATTGCAAATAATACGGTTAAAGATTTTTATAATACGTTTTTTGACAATATTTTTGTGTTTGTTTGCATTTATGTATTGGCTCTAAAGTGACCTTTTTGCTTGAGTTGCATGTTCATAATATATAAAGAAATTAAAGAAAAGCATGTTTTTTTTTAATTCGAGTATTCTCGGCATATTATGAATTCATGTTTTTTTTTAAATTCGAGTATTCTCGGCATGTTATGAATTCATGTTTTTTTTTTTAAGTTGAGCATACTAGTCATATAATGAATCAGGGTTGATAAAAATCATGTATTTTTTAATTTATGTAATAAATAACAAATAAATCATGTTTTTTTTATTTTTATTAAGTTTTTCGTGTTTTTTACCGTAAACAGTAGTTTTGACTTATCTGCTCTATTCCCTATGGAAGGAAGTCGCTTTTCCTTTGTAAAATTTAACTATCATCACAAAATAAATAATTGCATGGCATCTAAACATGTAAACAAACGGTGGTCGAAAACATTTGAAAACGCTAATTTCGCCCACAAATGTCAAACTGAATGGCAAATGTGCTCATTTTTGTTTGCCGTCCGGGTCCCCAGTTAGGCTTTTTTCTGTATTTTAGGGCAAAAAAAGTTTTAGTAGAATCTTCGGGAAAACAAATATGGTAAAAAAAAAACAAAAATTTTAATAAGCTTTCTAATTTCTAGTCTCATAACATTACTAGATTTCCCGCCCACGACTTCGTGCACGTGGACTAAAGTTTATCGCGAAAAAAAACATCCTATGTTCTTCTAGGATATTAAACCCAATGCAATAGTAGGTATAGCACCACTCTTGATATTTTTTGACATACTTGTTATTTTGTTTCCATGGCAACCGTTTCTTACAGCAAGTTATCATAATTTTTCCAGTTTCACCAGTTTTCCCGTAGAAACTTACAATGTTCCGGGATAAGAAGTATCCTATGTTTTATTTCGGGGTATAAGCTATCTCCATTCCAAGTTTCATCAAAATCCGTCCAGTCGTTATCGCGTGAAAGCTCCCAAACAAACAGACAATGTTTCACTTTTATATATTGGCATGGATGATTTTAATTAATCTATGAACTGTTATGGAAAAAAAGCAATTTGATTTAAATCACAGATTTTAATAAAAAAACAATAAATCATGATTTAAATCAATCAACCCTGATTAACCTTTCATGAACGAAGTGTGCATGTCATGTGGTCGCGTGATATGTAGTTGATTAGTTATGTGTGCTGCCTCGGCTCAAAAGTGTGGATATCGGCTTTTTACTTATTATAATGATTAAGTTTAGTTACCTATTTGCCAATTAAAGAAGAATTATAAGCGGGCCAAGCGCAGAGTTTTTGAATTGCGCAGTTTTGGTGGAACACGAATCGGGCGAACTTTCTGAATCCTTATTTGTTTCTTTCATTGAAGGAATTGACTAACTAGGCATCTAGAGTATATTAATTTACGAGATGCGGACCATGTTAGACTTTGGTGGCAGATTACATTAAAACTGGACTGATTGCAATGCGGATTTCACAGTTTGGTAGCTTAAGATCCTGGCTACGGAACCCTACCTAAGACTATCGAGTCACTTGGCCAGTTTTATTTTTTTGAATTTGTTGATATGATTTCTTAGTTTTGACTTGTCTTAAGTAGGTATTTCAGACTTAACTGCCCCACTCAGAGACCTGAATTAACACTAATTATTATTTTAATAGTATGGATTATAGCAATTTAATGCTTGATTAGCGTTAATTGATTTTTCTTTGACTGCATGTCAATCGAAGGTATGAACACCACTTACTAATGCTGTTTTTTTTTTACAATAATTATATTATTAGTCTCCCAGCGCAAGGCCCAATAGCACAGAATAAAAAATTGTACTTTGTCTTTTGTTATTGTACTACATATTTCAATGTGAATTAAAAACTGAAATAGTTTATTTTACCATTAGTATACATAATAATATAATATAAATAAAATTGACAGAACCCACCAAATAATAAATAAGGAGTTCAGGATCAAAAACTCACATATCCACACTTTGGACACTTTCGTTCTTTTTATTCTTATTCCAAATGATAAAATTCACTATTTTGCCATTTTGATCAAAAGAGCATGTATCCAGTGAAATGCAAACAATATCAAGAGTTTCGTTCAAAACCACGATAAATCCTTGGAAAACGATACCATTTTTTCAAAATATACTAGGAACTATTTTATGGCTCATCAAAATGACATACATTGAAATCATCTCATATCAGTGTTCTAAGAAAAGTTTGGTTTTTATTGTTTTTTTATCAAATTACTATAAGTGGATATGTCCGCTTTTGATCCTCACCTCCTCAAATGTAAAGCCAGGTATATATTTAGTTGAATTTAGGCAACCGAATGCGATACAATATCACGCACACTTTCGTTTCTTGTTTATTGTCTTACCTCTCCTCTAAGTTCCTAACATACCCACTAACTGGTTAACTTATATTACAACTAGTTTTTGCCCACAACTTTGTCCATGCAGACTATTTTATCAAGACATAGTTAATTTCGTTTTCATAATATTGGTATAATGAATAAATAAATATATTCGGGACATTTCCACACCTACCTAGCCCCAAACTAGAACACCTATGGGTACACATACAATGATAACGGATAAACATACATAGATAAGAATATGACATCCATGACTCGGAAACAAACATTTCTGCTCATCACACAAATGATTGCACCTTGCAGGATTCGAACCCGCGACCGTTCGATTTCGTACCTAGGATCTCTAGCCACTAGACCAACCGGTCGTATAGATCTGTGAACATACTTAATACATATCATTACAGGAATACCCAGTGGACAACTTTACCTTAGCAACAGCATTTAAAGCCGTAGTAGGCGCCCTACTCCAGTCCTCTGGCGGAGAGAGGGCCGCTCACTTTGTGAGAGATTTTGTGATTACTCTGCTACAAGGTGAGTACTTCAATATCTATTTGCATGGAAGACTAATACTCCAGTCATATTAGGGGAATAAGAGTTAATAAGCTGGAAACTTGTATAAACCTTTATTTTATCATATTAGAAGGTGTCTCAAGTGTCATAAAATCTCTTGTCTGCATCTTATGTTATTCAAGGTCGCAAAATTCATATTTTTTTGGAAATATCTCTGTTCCTATGGTTCCAATGATGTTGAATTGACATTCATTACAAAATTGTAGAGCATAAAATTTGCTACAAATTTTGTTCCAAACATTTATATATAACCGTTTTTGAAATAAAGCACGGAATACGCACATCTCTCAGCCATAGATACTGTAATGCAAGGTCAAACCATGAATACAGAATGTGTAGCTGAGACTGGAGTACAGTTACAAAATTGCAAACCATTCGAGGCTGTCCAACTCAACACCAATTTGACTTGAAGCATATAAATGTGATGAGCATTAACCGTGATATGTACAGAACATTTTACAAAATATGATGCGTGGATGGCGCTGTTTCCACACGTGGTACTACAGCAGAACCTTGATATACCGAATCTCCACTGATCCGAACACCTATCTAATCCGAACGGCCCAGCTCTTATCGCACTTTCCACTAGTCATTCGCCTGCCGCGCATTGTTAGTATCACATGTACGTGTTTTTGTTACTACGCCATTTTGTTTACAATGTTATAAATATTTTGTGGATTTTATGTCATGATTTCAATTAACTATTCTGAGATATCCGACGACAAACTACAATATAAAAAGAAAGCGAGTGTATAAATTACGTTTTTGATTGAAAATACATTACAAATTTATTTGCCAAAATATGCCTTATTATTTATTTATTTATTTATACTATAATCCGATAGCTCCGTAGATTCGGACGAAGGTGTTCAGGTGTTCGGAAGAAGTTCAGGTGTTCGGATTACAGAGGCTCTACTGTACTTCCATTAAATTTTATAAAATGTGCTGTAACGCTATTATAGCTCAACTTTCAATATTTACTTCAGGTCAAGTTGGTCTTGGGTCAGCATTATTTAATTATTTTGTGCTTTTACAATTGTTTCTGGCAGGCTGGTATGAAGCTGTGACATGCTATTTGGCAATGTATTGTGTAACTGATTGGTAGAGAATGGATGGCGGTCTTATAGGCGTAACAAACATTCTGATTTGTCTGACGCCGACTATTTATTCGGTTCAGAATGTCTGTTAATGCTTTACCACTTCCCTACCTTTCTTGGCAAACATGTAAATCGCCCATCATTGCCTAAATCAGTCAATTATATAATTCAGAGTTGCCCTCAAACATGTACAAAATTTGATTTTGATAACTAACGCGAGTGAAATTCATATTAAATTATAACTAAAAATAAAATACATACAATATATATGAATTCATAGTAAATTATAACCCCGGTGTGTTCAAGTCAAGAGTGAATAGGTATCTACTAGGCAAGAGTGCTACACCTTCGACCACATCATCGCTTTCCATCAGGTGAGATCGTGGTCAAACGATTGCCTAGTACGTAACAAAAAAAAGGCTAAAACTCACGAAATAGAAGATCGGAAATACTCCGACCAGTTTCGGACTATTTTGAAGTCCTTCATCTGGGAGTGTTATACCGACAAGCCGTGACGAGCGAACGTCAGCACGCAACTGACGACGCGTGCGTGGCACGGGTGGCCCAGTGGGCGGCGACTGCGGCGCTCGACTATGTTCGGCCTGCACAGTCACTTCGTTGTCTGTCGAGGAGTCAGACAACCGTCCGAAACTGGTCGGAGTATTTCCGATCTTCTATTTCGTGAGTTTTTAGCTGTTTTATTTATATTTAATATGTACAAAATTGGCAAAATGTATAGGATTCGGAGTACATTGAGTGGTAAAAATGCATGCATTGCACGTAATTCAGTAAGTGTCTAATATGAAGGCGCCCAAACTATTGAGTTCTGAGAGGAAATATTTCGTATCGCAACTGCGCAGCGCTATCTCCAGACCCTAACCTAACAATAGTAGAATTACACACTTCACTCGACCAGAGCAGATCTTACGGGCTGATGATGATGAAATATCTTCCAGATCAAGATGTAAATGAACACTGGCCCATAGAAGACCCGTGGGCCTTGCTGACCAGCATTGTAGAGAAGGATGGAGCAAAGGTCGAGCCCCGACTGACTGGTGAGGCCGGCAAACACACATTGCTGGCTTGCTACAGAGTCGGCCTGTATGTGGATAAGGAGATGATTGCCTCTGGTAAATATATACTTATGGAGCTAAATATTAAGTACACAATATATACACATCAACACCGTCTAGGGGTATTTAAGCGACTTCACAAAAGGAGACGGTTATATGTTCGATTGTATGTATGTTTTTTTTAATATATAAAGTTATTTTGAAAAAAGTATCGGTAGGCCTTTTTGGATGATTCCAAAATTGAATTTGAAAAATAAATTAAAAACATAAGATTTGCGCGGTATAACTTTTGCGACGTTCGAAGGTTTCTATTTATTGTACCTACCCTATACCTACCATAGTTTTTGTTAATTATTGGTGTCCAATTAAAGTTTAAAACAAGTTAGCAGTTAATTTCGAATTTAACGAGGGAGGAAATGTTAAGGACAGTAGGAATGCTCCAAGCTGCGCTACTCACCGGAGTATTGCTTGCAACGGAGGAGATTGGAATAAAACAAAACGTGATATCAAGGTTATGGTCACGTTATCGTGCTACTGGTGAAGTGGCTGAAAGACACCCAGGTGGGAAGCGCATAACCACCTTACGACAAGACTGATTTTTGTAACTTGCCGCGAGAAGAAAACCAAATGTTACGGCCATGCAGATGCTTCAAAGGCTCCAGTCAGAGCACCAGCTAGAGCACCAGTTGCTTGTGAGTGACCAAACTGTGAAGAGAAGACTGCATGGAGCTAACCTGCATGCTCGTAGACCGCTTTGTACTCTAACACTACGCCGACGAAATCGTGGACTAACATTACAGTGGGCTCGTGAACATTTGCTCTGGGAATAACCAGTGGACTGTACTCCTGTTTACCGACGAGTCCCGATTCGCGAAGAGTACGCAACACCCTCAGGAAGGCCATCCATACCAAGGCAGAACAATTATGGTTTGGGCGGGAATTCGTGTTGCTGGAAGAACAGAAGAGCTGGTGATTTTCGTGAATGGCTACTCGACGTGATTAGCTGTGCAAAAATTAGCCTAGTACAAATGGTTGAATTGTTTTTTTTTAATTAATGTGTTCGCGTCGGTATGGCGGGCTGGAAGTCACACCGGAGAAGTATGGCATTACGCTACCGCCTACTTCTTTTTTTATCGACTGTCGGAAATTACAAGAATTTTTGTGGATCAAATGTTTCGACACTCGTAGTTTATCCGACACGTCGATTACGTATTTAGACCCCTGAAGAACCGCCATAGTGGTACAAATGACCTAGTATTTTATGTCACCATCTCCCGGTCTATTATGTTTGTTAACTGATTGGATCGAGATGGTTCTTAGCTATAATAGAAGTGGGGGGGGGGGGAAGGTCAGGGGTTATATATTTTTTTAATTTGTGCTTGTTTTATGTTTTCAGAGAAATTGTTCCTAAAATGAATATTTTGGTCTGTCATATTTCAGGTTTTGGAGAATCCGTAGCCATCGCCAAAGAAATGGCAGCAAGAGAAGCCCTGAAGAAAGTGTTCGGCACTGAAGACCACATGAAGCCGATCAATTTCAAGCTGGAAGGCATCCCCAAACCTAGCTCGCAGGCAAGGTTCCAAATAAGTGCCAGTTAAATTGTAAACCCTAATGTAGTGTAGACTAAGGAATAAAATTATGTGTTTTGTTGTAGCTTGATGTATTTTATTTATATTTGTTGACAGAAACTAGCTGCGCCACAAGGGACCCTTAACTTATGAGGTTGTGGGCCCTAAACTAACACATCCTACAGAATGATCGTTTTTTTTGTTTTACTATCTTTGCAATCGTTTGACCACGATCTCACCTGATGAAAAGCGATGATGTGGTCGAAGGTGTAGCACGCTTGCCTATTCACTCTTGACTCAAACACCTGGTTTATATTTTACTAAAAACACTGACGAGGGCAGGTCATTCCAGATATAGGAACTGGCCCTAAACTAAGCCTAAAATTAATCAAAAATAGTTTTGCAATTCTCAAACCCAAGAAAGAATATTACTTCTCTATAACGAGAAGCACAAACAAAACCCTTTCATATGACTACTTGACTGATTGTCTCACTTTGAAATAAGTCCACTTACCACCGGCCAACGGGTACTAGAGGGGTACGGGCGCATGCTCTATCTAGGTTCTCCACCTGAATGAAGCATGGAGTACTTACACGTCCCCGTGCTCCAACTGATAATATTTAAGTACAGTCATGATGCACAATGAAAAGATTAAGAAAATTATTACATGCATGAAAAAATAAAAAATGACCATGAATGGTGCATATACAGTGAATGGCAAAGGGCAATTAATATTGCGGAGAGCTGGAACTCTAAACAAAACAAAGGATTCAAAAAGATATGGGGGCCAAAGAGAATACAATACTACGTAGCTAGCATAGCTTGTAGCTCTTATTCTTGGAGTTACAACCCCTTGTTTGTTTGTTTGTCGTATGAGGTAGTACTGGCCTCTGGTGTCAGTTTGTCAGGCCGCCCGATGGCCTATGAAATAGCTTAACGACTGCTATTAATCAATACCAACCGGGACCGACAGCTTAACGTCCTAAGCGCAGAGGGATGGATAAACGCAAAACCCCTTGACCAATTTAGTTCTACCTCATGCGATAAGCAAGCCAACACACAAACGCCGATAAATGAGATTAATGATTTTTGCATATGCTAATCCTAAAGATTATGAGGGAAAGCAAGGTGGACCACGGAAAGAAATAAAACTCCTGATATACCCAGTTATCTTAAGGTGGACCACGGGAAGAAAAACTTGACCCTGGTACAGCCAGGTGAACTATGTAGGTGGACCACGGGCAGGGAGCGGCCCATTGCGGCGTCCATGTTCATTATAAGTACTACTCTATGGTCACGTCCACTGAAATGCCTGTTTGACGTTAGCTTAGTTCAACCATGGACCAATATTGTTGGTCTATGGTTCAACAAAAACGTAACAGCCGTGGCCATGCGTCGCAATCGCAATTTAGAGAAAAGAGTAGGAATTTGATTGCCGAGTATCAAAGAATTAAACAAGTTTGTACTAATTAATATACTTTTAGTCGCCGCTTTCATCTTCTAAGCTTAAAAAAATAACATAATAACTATAAAATGTTTGAATTACAACTTACATAAAATTCATTATAAATAACATTGGCACAAGTCAACATACAAAAATATATTTACATACAAGATTATCCTAATATCAAGAATATTATGCTTTCAAAATTTATTAATTACTTATTGTCATGTACGAATAGGGTATTTCCCGAATATGGCATATTGCGAACAGGTCCTTTTAAGAATATAGGTCATTTTGCGAATAGGTCCAATGTCGACTAAACCGTCATTTCATGCCTTCGTGTAATAACCAAACCAAATTCCATAAAACTAGAGACACGATCAATCGCCTATCGAATATATCTAGAAAATATTGTATACCAGTCTCAATTAAATTTAGTAGCCATCTTTCCTTAAATATATTTTTAATTAGACAGCACAATATCTTCGTAATATCATATCTTCTTAAAGTTGTTGAGAACTTGCTCTTGAAGTTGGTAAAATACATGTTTTTCTAATGCCACAGAAACATTGTACGGGCCAAAATATGAAAGTTTCATCCAGGGGCGGAGTCCATGATGAGGTGTCCTTGTTTGTCCTTGATTCGCACTCGGCCCGATGCGTACCGAGTCTCTGACGTGCCGTCGTTGTATACGAGCTTCACAGTGCCGTCGGGGAACTCTCGCCGCTGAAACAATGTAAAATATAACTGCAATCAAACAGACACTGAAGACATAAAACAGACATTGAAGACATGAAACAGACATTGAAGTTATGAAACAGACATTGAAGTCATAAAACAGACACTGAAGACATGAAACATACATTGAAGACATGAAACAGACAGTGAAGTTTTTTAATCGTCTGTTTGTTAACTGAACAATTTTTTATTGAGTTGTAAGTAACCCAGCTACCAACCCCCACGATCTCTGGACCTGGCAACTTATAACGCACGCACCTTGAGGACCGATGAGAAGTTGATAGAGCTGGAAGAAGTAGTAGTTGCGCTGGGGTATTATAGGGTTATCAGAAGTCCGAAGAGAGGGAAAGGATACATCATCATCATCATCATCATCATGTCAGCCTTTAGAAGTCCACTGCTGAACATAGGCCTCCCCCAAAGAGCGCCATGACGAGCGATCCTGTGCCACCTCCATCCACCGACTTCCTGCGATGGCTACAATGTCGTCGGTCCATCGTGTGGGGGGTCTCCCCACACTTCACTTGCTTGTTCGTGGGCGCCATTCGAGAACCTTTATTCCCCAGCGGTTGTTGGTTCTGCGAACTATATGGCCTGCCCATTGCCACTTCAACTTGCAAACTCTGAGAGCTATATCGGTAACCTTCGTTCTTCTACGGATTTCCTCATTTCTGATTCTATCACTTAGTGAAACACCGAGCATAGCTTTCTCCATTGCACGCTGCGCAACTCTGAGCTTTTGTATGAGACCAATAGTTAGCGACCACGTCTCAGTGCCGTATGTCATCACTGGCAACACGCACTGATTATAAACTTTCGTCTTGAGGCTCTGCGGTATCTGCGACGAGAAGATATGGCGTAATTTCCCGAACGCTGCCCATCCGAGTTGGATTCGTCGGTTGACCTCTTTGTCGAAGTTGTATCTACCCAGTTGGACCGTCTGACCCAAGTAGACATAGTGATCAACAGCTTCGATAATATCGTTCCCAACATAAACCGGCATGGGTACGACATGGGCATTTGACGTGATGTTCGTCTTGCCCATGTTCATTTTAAGACCCACCTGTTGGGAAACAATATTGAGGTCACTGAGCATTGTGGTTAGGTCTTCTAGGGTTTCAGCCATGATGACTATATCACCAGCAAATTGAAGGTGAATGATGTATTCGCAATGCCGGACGATGAAGTGGAGGCTATGTATGACGAGATTTCTAATGCCATACATGCCCCGAAAACACACTTCACAGTGGTGATGGGGGACTTCAACGCACGCCTGGGCATGAAGAATGGCGATGAACTGAGATTGGGGCAGTTTGGATTTGGACAGCGGAACCAAAGGGGTCAGCGATTGGCCGACTTCATGGAGAAGGAGGGTCATAATGGCGCTTCTTGAAAAAGGAGTTCTTATGATGAACTCCTTTTTCAAGAAGCGCCCGTCCAGGAAATGGACGTGGCTGCACCCCGGCGGTCATAAGCACGAGATAGATTTCATTTTGACGACCAATAAGCATATATTCAACTAGCTGTGCCCGCCCACCACCAGACCAGTTGTAGGTTTGGTCCAGAGGACCAGGAGGACCAGGACCAAACCTACAAAGTACAATATTATACTACATTTCTTCAAAATTCGTTCAGCCGTCAAATAGTTTTTATCGATTGCTCGGCATCTAATCATCGGAATAAGGCACTGCGTTGCCTTTTTATAACGCATATTCTGTGAAGTACGGCACTCCGTACTTCACAGAATATGCGTTATAACACACTTGCACTTCTATGACACTTCACAGAAGTGCACGTATTGCAATGAAATGAACGCATATAATAAAATATGAAATAAACGCACCGCGTTCCACTGCAAGGCAGTGCGTGCAAGGCCTAAGATACCAAGTACCCCAGTTTTTAAATCAGTCGCAAGGGCTTGAGAGCAGGGCCTGGATTCTGTATGACCACTCACGCCAATTTCACGCCACCTGCGTGGAATTAGGGAAGGTGGGTATTTACGCAACCAGGTTTTTAAACCAGGTTTTGGCTTGTAAGTACGCCGCCCTGGTGCGGGCGGACCCGCAATACTTGCAAGACTTTCAAAGTATTTTACGCTCTTTCGCCCCGTCCGCACCTACATGTACATAATCGGTGGCGGGTTCGGCATGGCCTCGGCCGCACACGGCCAGCCGGGTCACAAGAAGCTAGGTGGCCGATACATCGCTCAAAAAACTTGCAAGGCTTCGAAGTTTTTTAAGCAAACGCAATTGTGCTCTTTATTTACATAAGCGCACGGGTCAATTTCCTATGCAAGAATTTTTTACTTTCAATTCGACGCTTCCAAGTACTTTTTTCGCAAACACGATTGTGCTCCTTATTTATATGGACACGAAGATCAATTTCCTATGCAAGTATTTTCTACTTTCAAGGTTTCGGTTAACAAAGCACTTGAAAGTATTTTGAACCCTGGTTTTAATAATGAAAGATTCATGAATGAGTTAAGTTTATTTTTTTAATTAATAAATTACTATTTTACTATAAATAATTCGCTTAATTTCGCTGCGCGTTTTACAACTGAAGTCGACTTATTCTATCAAAAAACACAAAAAACATCTAAATACGTTTTAAGAGCCTTTAGGGACCATAAAGTAAAAAAAGAAGAAAACGTGTTGTTCGAGTTCATTCAACGTTCAAACCACTTCGTAACAAACCGCTTGCGTGTTTTAAGGGTAGTCAACGCCATCTCGTTTAAACGAAGTAACTTGTTATCATGAACGTCTTGTTATTGAGTAGAGAAAATTATCTCCGAAGGTAAGGTGGCACATATTAGAGAGTAATTAAGGTGATGATGTTTTACAGAACGACGTACTTACTGGCACTTTAACTGGCTCTTAATAATTACCTACCCTACCTACCTACTTTTTCAGCTTTTTCAACACGATATGAGGATTGATTTGAAAAAATAAAAGTTTTCTATACTTTCTCTGTGAAGAGCAATACATGTACCTACCTCTGTATGTACACATTTCAATACCGACAACTAACCATTTTGCCAGTAAGACATTAAGAAGAAACCTCCGATATAACTATATAATTATGTAGGTACGTAGGTAGTACATTATAATATCTCAATGGAAGAAACGATCGATTTTGAAGTTCATCTAAATTAAAATGTTCAATGTTAAATGTTAATTAAAATATTTAATGTACAGATTTAGCCCAGTTACAGTTTTATTATAGTATAGATAGATATCAAGGAAAATGTAAAAAATAACGCATAAATAATGTAAAAATCTTTTAATTATGGAGCAAAACATTTCTACAGCGCGTGATTTCGATCCACGTACGTCTGGATTACGCACCCATGCATCTGTCCAACTGGGCCAGTGAACCTCGTAGCAGAATGACGAAATTCGGTACCAGTCTAGTCGTAAACGGATGTATGATCACTTTAAATTTAACACAAATTTGGACCCATAGGCTGCAGGAACCTTTTAATTTTTCGGGATAAAAAGTATTCACAATATCACCGATGTGACTGTTCTAGCAAACTTCAAGACTAGTAGCGACCACCGCTTAGTAAGAGCTACGTTCAGATGTAACCTAGCGAAAGAGAGACACCAGAGATACGAAAGAGAAGATTATTTCTTGCTCGGTAATGACTTCCGTCTCGAACTTGCAAACCGGTTTGAACTGCTTCAAGAGGAAGATCTGGATGTAGAGTCGTACAGTGACACAGTCACCAATATTGTTTTAGGAACAACTAAAAAACATTTAGGTGGGAAAAGGCGAAAAGAAAGAAAGAAAGCTGACATCACATACTCTGTCTCTATTGGATCAAAGAAGGGAGATGAAAAACAGTAATAAAGAAGAACAGAGAGAGCTGGAAAAGATTAATAAAACCATAAGAAAGAACATTAAATCAGATCTAAGAAAATATAACACAAAAATTATAACTAAAACCATTAAGGAAAATAGAGGCCCAAAGGTTTTTAGAAGAAAGTTAAACACACACAAACCGGAAATTAATAAACTTGTTAATAACTTAGGTGAAATAGTGACGGATAGAGACCGGATTATTAGCACTGTTGAAGAGTTCTACTCGGATTTATATGAGTCAAAAGCAGTGGAACCAGAATCACCAGATGCTGCGGATCCGAGAGCGAACCCAGTTGAGCGTCTGGAGGATGAGACCACTGCTTACAGAGGACGAGATTGGGTTTGCTCTGAGCTGTATGAAACGCGGAAAAGCATCTGGTGAAGATGGAGTTTACGTAGAGATGTTGCAAGAAGGGGGTCTCTCCGTACTGAAACCACTAGCTAAGTTTTTTAACAGAGTGCTATCTGAAGGTATTGCGCCTAAAGCGGGGAAAAATGCCACCGTCTCTATTCTGCATAAGAAAGGAGATAAAACAAAACTTCAAAACTACCGCCCTATTAGCCTCCTCTCCCAAATATATAAATTGTTCGCCAAAGTTTTGTGCAACAGAATGTCGCGCTCACTCGATGAATACCAACCTGTGGAACAAGCTGGCTTCCGGAGTGGATACTCAACTATGGACCACATACACGCTGTCAAGCAACTGGTGGAGAGATGCAGAGAATATAACCGGCCCTTGTGTTTCGCCTTTGTCGATTATGAAAAGGCTTTCGACAGTGTCGAACACTGGGCCGTGTTTCATTCTCTCCATCGTTGCGGCATTGACAAGCGTTATGTGAATATCCTCCGAGAGCTATACAACAGTGCCACAATGCAGGTGCGCATGCACAAACTATCCGACCTTATTCCAATTAGGAGAGGCGTGCGGCAAGGAGACACTCTCTCGCCGAAGCTATTTACCTCTGTCTTGGAAGACGTAATGAAGACTTTAAGCTGGAGCAAGAGAGGTGTCACTGTAAACGGCCGCCACATGTCGCACCTGCGGTTCGCTGACGACCTCATCCTGGTAGCTGAGACCGCTGCTGATCTCCAACTCATGCTTACTGAGTTGCACGAAGCGTCTGCGAGCGTCGGTTTGAGGATGAACATGTCCAAGACCAAGGTTATGACAAATCTTCCGTCACGAAGACCTAATGTAATCGTCAATAGCTGCCCCTTAGAGGTAGTCGGTATCTTGGACATTGTTTGTCTTTTAAACGGGGCTCTCAGCTGAAGGAGATCGCTAGGCGAGTCCAGCTCGGATGGGGTGCCTTTGGAAAACTGGAAGATGTTTTCAAATCTAAACTCCCCCAAAACCTGAAGAGCAAGATGTTTAACCAATGTGTCTTGCCCATACTCACATACGGTGCGGAAACGTGGCCGCTCACGAAGGAGCACATATATAAAATACGAGTGGCCCAACGAGCTATGGAGCGCGCCATGCTAGGCATCCGCTTGGTAGATCGCATACCAAACGTCGAAATTCGACGTCGTACTAAAGTTGAAGATGTAGGTATGCGAATTGCCAGGCTGAAGTGGAAATGGGCAGGACATTTGGCAAGAAGGGACGAAAATAGGTGGACCAAGGCAGTCACCGAATGGTATCCAAGAGAAGGGCTAAGACCTCGAGGCAGACCACCCGCCCGATGGTCAGATGACATTGTGAGGTACGCTGGGGTCCAATGGATTAGATTAGCACAGGACCGGAAAGACTGGCGAGAACGAGAGGAGGCCTATACTTAGCAGTGGGTGGATACGGGCTGATTAGATAGATAGATAGAAAAAGTATTCAACATTTTAACACATTATATAAACTTTGACTGTGCCAAGTTACATCAAAATCCGTCCAGTTAGCTTGATACGTGTTATTTTAAATAACTTTCTACCCCTATCCTGCGGGAACCGTTGATTTTTCCGGGATAAAAAGTATCCTAAATGTTAATCCAGTACATCAGCTATGATTCTGCCAAGTTTCATCAAAATCAGTCTGGTAGTTTCAGCGTGATGCGTGTTCAAAGAGACAGACAGACAGACAAAAAATAAAAAAATAACCTTTTTGCACTCCATATCGATTTTGAAGTTTATCTCAATCAAAATTTTCAAAAAATATTTAATGTACAGATTTAGCCCAGTTACAGTTTTATTATAGTATAGATAGATAGATAGATGATGTCTCTGTGATCAACAGAGTTAAGACCGGCAGTGATCACCGCATGGTAAGAAGCTCATTGAATATCAACGTAAAGCTGGAGAGGTCTCGTTTGATGAGATCTACTCTTCGCCCAAGTCCTGCCCAAATCCAGAACCCCGAGAGCTTTCAGTTGGAGCTCCAAAATCGCTTCCAAATCCTTACCGAATACGATACAGTGGACGAACTAAACAACGGGCTGGTGGAAATTGTCCACGCGGTCGGGTCGGAGTTCTTAAGACCCCCCGCAAAAAAAGAACACAGAAACTCTCTGAGCATACACTCAAACTTATGGCAGAACGAAGCGAGATGAGGCTGCAGTCTTCAGTGGATATGTCGAGTTACAGCTTGCTTAATAAACAGATCTCCAAGTCAATGCGACACGATTTGCGTTCCTATAATACTACTTGTATTAAGAACGCAATAGAGCGGAACAAGGGCTCCAAAGTGTTCGCAAGAGATCTGTCTATTGGGCAAAGCCTGTTGACGAAGCTGAAAACCGACAATGGCAGCATCGTTTCGTCGAAGCCAGAGATTTTGAGTGAGCTCGAGAAGTTCTATGGACAATTATACACCTCATCGCGTAGTCCTCCTAGCACGACTAGCGATGCAAGATCCCGTTTGACCCGACATTATACCGAAGATATCCCGGGCGTCAGCCTATACGAGATCAGAATGGCTCTTAAACAGCTTAAGAGCCAGAAGGCACCAGGGAAGGACGAAATAACGACAGAGCTACTGAAAGCGGGTGGAACACCGGTACTTAAAGTCCGTCAGAAGCTGTTTAACTCCGTCATCCTCGAGGGTACTACGCCAGAGGCATTGCACAGGAGCGTAGTGGTTTTGTTCTTTAAGAAAGGTGATAAAACCATCTTGAAGAATTATAGGCCCATTTCACTGCTGAGCCACGTATATATGCTGTTTTCGAGAGTAGTTACAAACCGTCTCGCTCGTAGGTTTGACGACTTTCATCCTCCCGAACAAGCTGGATTCCGGAAAGGCTTTATCACCGTAGACCACATCCATACGCTCCGGCAGATTATACAGAAGACCGAAGAGTATAATCGGCCACTATGTCTAGCGTTTGTGGACTACGAGAAAGCCTTTGATTCAGTCAAGACCTGGGCAGTGCTACAGTCATTGCCAGATTGATTACCGGTACAGCAAGGCCACCATGACAGTTCGTCTTCAGGATCAGAGCACGAATTCTATCCACGTACAAAAAGGGGTGAGACAGGGAGATGTTATTTCTCCGAAACTGTTCACCTCTGCACTGGAAGATATATTCAAGCTTCTGAACCGGAACGGATATGGTATTAACATCAATGGCGAATACATCATTCACCTTCGATTTGCTGATGATATAGTCATCATGGCAGACACCCTGGAAGACCTAAGCACAATGCTCAGTAGCCTCAATATTGTTTCCCAACAGGTTGGTCTTAGAATTAACATGGGCATGGGCATGTCAATGCCCATGTCGTACCCATGCCGGTTTATGTTGGGGACTATATTATCGAAGCTGTTGATCAGTATGTCTACTTAGGTTAGACGATCCAACTGGGTAGATCCAACTTCGACAAAGAGGTCAACCGACGAATCCAACTCGGATGGGCAGCGTTCGGGAAATTACGCAATATCTTCTCATCGCTGATACCGCAGAGCCTCAAGACGAAAGTTTGTAATCAGGGCGTGTTGCCAGTGATGACATACGGCACTGAGACGTGGTCGCTAACTATTGGTCTCATACACAAGCTCAGAGTTGCGCAGCGTGTAATGGAGAGAGCTATGCTCGGTGTTTCACTACAAGATAGAATCAGAAATGAACAAATCCGTAGAAGAACGAAGGTTACCGACATAGCTCTCAGAGTTTGCAAGTTGAAATGGCAAAGGGCAGGCCATATAGTTCGCAGAACCGACAACCGCTGGGGAATAAAGGTTCTCGAATGGCGACCACGAACAAGCAAGCGAAGTGTGGGGAGACTCCCCACACGATGGACTGACGACATTGTAGCCATCGCAAGAAGTCGGTGGATGGAGGTGGCACAAGATCGCTCGTCATGGCTCTCTTTCGGGGAGGCCTATGTTCAGTAGTGGACTTCTAAAGGCTGACATGATGATGAAGTAACTGAGTAAGTTTAATGCTTGAAGATTTGTGTTCATTTTGTTAGCTTGGCCACAGAATAAATAGTACGTTTGGCTTTAAACCGGTCGAGTGCGAGTCGGACTCACGCACCAAAGGTTCCGTACCACCACCCCCATTAGTTTTAACCCCCGAACAAAGAGACGGGTGTTATAAGTTGTGTGTGTGAGGGTGTGTATGTGTGTGGCATCTTAACTCCTAAACGAATGGACCGATTTTCATGCGGTTTTGATCTGTTTGAAAACTGATGTGATCGATATGGTTCTTAGATATATAGGGGATGGGGGGGAGAGGGGTTAGGTGAGAATCATAGCTTCCAAACGAATGGACTGATATAGCTGCGGTCTTTTATGTTTGAAAGTAGGGGAAAACGAGATGGGTCTTAGCTATAATGGGGGGAGGATCGTAGCTCCCAAACGAATGGACCTATTTTGATGCGGTTTTTATGTTTAAAAACTGATGTAATCGAGATTTACCAAACTAATAACAATACTTTTTGTATTGTTATTATAGTTAGGATATAGGCGGCGCATATTCTGTGAAAATGTTTACTGTTTTTGTTATTGTTTTACATTCTTGTTTTTTTTCTGTTTGTGTGTCAGATAAATGTTATTTCTTTCTTTCTTTTCTTTCAGTGAGTTAGTTCAAAGAAAGCCCGTGCTCCGTGGGTTTTGTCACTACTTATAATAAAGCAATAAATACGAAAAAGTCTGTACAAAGATAATTAATAAAAACAAGGGTACTTAAAATAAGCTACTGAACAAGTTTTTCTTTTTATTCCTTTCTGTTTGTATATTTGTTTGTTCGCATATCACGTAAAAAAACTGGACCGATTACGATAGGGTTTTTCCCTGTTGGATAGCTTAGGGTTTGACTTTAAAAAAGGGGTACTTGCTATCTCAATCCGATGAGTAAAAGCCGAGCAATCGATAAAAATCTTTTTGACAGCTGAAGGAATTTTGATCAAATGTTGGTATTTTAGGTCTTGAAATAGTACATAGAGTACTTTTAACCTAGAGGAATGACCACGCGTGCGAAGCCGCGGGTACAGCTAATTAATATAATAAAAGCGAAAAAACATAGTTATGTGAATTTGTTAGTAATATCTAAACAGATTTTGGTATATATGTCGCAGCCATATCATAGAATAACTTTATGATACGGTTGATAATTTCATGAAATAGTTCTAGGTATGGTACGAAATAGAAAGATTTCATGAAGTGGCCAGCTAAAACTGACCATATTTTTTGGAACATCAACATTTAATTATATTTCAGTCCACATTTGGCCATATAATTAAATATCATTAATGTAGGGTTTTCATGATACTAAAAGAAGTTCAAACAGATGGGTTTCCAATGCTACAAAAATATCACGAAGACGAAGGCGGGAGCTCGCTACGCTTCGCTTTCTAACCTATCACAACCAAGTCCGGCTTCCACCTTCACCTTCTATTTAACAATATGATCACTAATGTTTGACCATATCATGAAGTAGTGCATTTAGCTCTTCATATCGTCAAACGCTGATTATTCAGTCATCTGACCAAACCATTTCATGATGTGACCGAAAATTTAATGAAATAAAACTTTTTAATGATGTGGCTAACAATTTCATGAAATGACCAATTCTATAATATCGCCACGACATTATAGATACAGGACCTGTTATAGCACATACAAAAGACACATACATAAGACACTTTCATCACAGTCCACGCGGGTACATAAGATACTTTCATCACAGTCCATGCGGGTAAAGCCACAGGGCGCAGCTAGTACCTAGATAAAAATGTTACCTTATGATCGTTAGCATGCACTTCAATCTGGCCATTAGCAAACACAATTCTCCGCTCGCCGTTGGCCGAGACTGTGAGAGCCGAGCCGTCAGGGAAGCGCCACTCCTCTCGGACATGCTCGTTCTTGGGATCGTGGTAGCGGACGCTACCATTCGGTAGCCGCACCTCGGAGGATCCGTCTTTGTAGCGCTTCTCTATTTGACCACTGTGAAAATAGAAAAACTAATAGGATGTTGCTTTGAATTAGAAAAATGTATGGGAAATATATAGAATCGAGGGGCAGGAGTTGAGTTGAGTTCCTACAATTTTTATAGCTAAACCTATCTCATAGACTAAGCGTAGCCGCAGGGGGGGACGCCCTCCGCCTCTCCCGCCCCAATCCACCCCCCACCCTCGCCCAACTCCTGCCCCTCGATTCTATAACTTTCCCAAATCTACTTCAAATGGATGTACTAAAATACTGCAGAACTAATTTTGATGAAATTTATATGTTATAGAACTGCACTGGAGGCACATTCAATAGAAAAAGAATTCATCTAAATTGGTCCTGAAATCCTGGAGATATGATTGTAAGATATGATAAAATAAGACTTAAGTTCAGAAAACTAAAACCTGTCTACATTCGGGTAAAAAATAGCTTTTGACACTCTTGCAATGAAGATGAATTGATGGCTACCTCAAATCAGACCTGCCCCCCGATTCAGAACCCTTTGATAAGGGGGGGCAGGTTTATATTTTCAACACCCTTCCTTTACTTCGTCGAAGTCGGGTAAAAATATGGCCTATGACACGGATCAATTACCTGAAGACGATTCAATTGATACCTCGTTTATCAAAATCGGACCAATAGGGACGACACTATAGGCTATTATTTACCCGACCATAGTCAGGTTTTAGTTTTTGAACTTCATTTTTTGTTTGTTTAAAGTTCTCTATTGATTTATTAAGATTTAATCAGTGGCTGTGACTTTTCAGGTTTTTCACTCGTAGTTATGTCTCGTTTCACAATAAAAATGTAAGGTCCCCTTTTAATGTGTGATGGCATTTACATATCCACAGGTTACCTTGGTAACAAATATTTTAAAGAAAATTGAAGGTAACTTACTCAGGAAACTCCAACACCTCCAATCCATCTGCATGTGTGGTATGATATGTTTTGCTCTCTGCATAATAATATTTGATTCTACCTTCATTATAAAAATTCTCCTTCACGTCTCCATTGTAGTAGACAAACTTGGAGTATTTTCCATCTGCTGAGAGGTGCTTGACATTTCCATTTGGGAATCTCAGTTCTCTAGAACCGTCAGGCTTTCTGTACTCTGTAGGATTAAGATTAGTTCTTGTGAAGCTTGTTTTGCTACTAGAAGGTTCCGGACTGATTGTCATTAATTTATCTTGGTATTTGTGTATGACAGTAGCAGATCGTTGTGAAGAATGATTGCTCAAAGAAACAGGTGATTTTGATCTATTTGAGTTGTTAGAATCTGCTGAAAGATTAACTGAACTGTGAGAATTTGTTGAAGATCTCTGGCTTGCTCTGTGACTTAGAATTGGAACAGGAGACTTGGATCTGCTCAATGAACCTCGGTCATGAGGTGATATTGATCTGTTGATTGGTGATTTTGAATCTCTAGTTGAAGTGCTGGAGTTAGATTTCCGCAAGAAGAAACCGTTTGTGCTTTTGGCGGAATTTTGTTCAGATAAATAGTTGTTATCTGAATTACTTTTAGCAGATCTGTTGCTTTTTGGTGATGTAGACTTGAAGGTCTCCATATAGATCTTCTCCAAATTGTTGTCACTGTAAGATTCAGTTTTATCATTGTCCGATTCATTGTTGTCAGAGCATTCAATTTCTTTGTCAATTTGTAAATATTCCTCATCTGAATCATACGCTGGAGTGTCTAATTGTTCAATATTTAATGTTGTATTTCCACCTCTGTGACTAATGGCATCTCTTTGACTAAAATACTTTGCATATCTTGATGTAATCTTAAGATTTGGAACACTCTTAGCTCTTGGTCTATTAGTGCCTTTATTAACTGGTTGAGCTTTTCTACTTCTGCTTTGTCTTTCAATTTCAAATGCTTTGTATTTCACATCACTACTCAATTCTACTTCAGACTTTGTTTCTTTATTCATGTTATTCAGTTTCTTATTTATTTGTTCTAAATATTTCATGTTGGTAAGCCTTCTTGTTATTTCATTGCTGTGTTGTATTCTTCTATTTTCTTTCTTGAGTTTCTCCACTTCACTTTGTAGATCAGTCTTTTCTTTCTCAATTATTTTTATTTGGTTGCGTAATCTAGCTATTGTTGAAGTAGACTTAGCATCTTTTATTCTAATTTCTTCTTTAAGGTTACTTATTTCTTGTTTGAGATTAACTACATCATCTTTCTCTTTCTTGTTAAGTCTGCCTCTCATTTCTCTAACATATCTCTCGTACATTTGTTTCTGTTTATTGAGCTTCTCTTTTTCCTCTGCTAAATAGTATTCAGATAAAATCTTTTCTTCATTGAACTTTTGTTCAAAAGTGTTCTTCTCCACATAAAACTTTTGTCGCTCTGTGTCAACTTCTTCCTTCATTTTATTCAAATTCATGTTTTCTTTTCTAAATGTTTCAATTTCATCTTCTAATTCCCTGAGTCTGTCTTTTAAAAGTTCACTTGTTGTTATCAATTTTGCATTCATTTCTGCCATATTGGCTTTCATGACTTCTTGTTCATTGTCAACTTCATCATGACGTTTCTTGTCATTTTGATTATTCTGGGTTTCAACCTCTTTTCTTCCATTTTCATTGGAGTTTTTATTGTTTTTCCTTTTTTTGCAGTAATCAGGTGTAGCAGGTTCAATAGTTTTACAGGAACAACAACTTGAAACTGATGAACAAGTATCACTGCAACATTCTGTGCAATCACTCTGACGTGTCTCTGCATCATTACATGAGTCATTTTTCTGCTGATGATTTGTATCTGGAAATATGTGCAGGAGATTTGGATTTTTAGCCAGACATTTCTGCATTATTATTGGTGTACTTTCTCCAGATAATTCAAGGTTACTTCTTCTCAAGAATCGTTTGAAAAAAGAGTTCTCCAAGTTAAAGCTATCATGTGACACCTTATTTTCTAGTAGTTCAAACAGGTTCTGCTCAGCAGATTCTTTCTCTTGTCTACATTTAGAGGTGTTATCATCACAGCTCATATCAGAATTTGTACTTTTAGTTGGTGAAGCGAAGTTTTTGTAATAATCACTTTGCTTTAGCTGTGTGAGAAAATCATTTTGCTCTTTTGTTAGTACTGATGCCCATGTCTTTCCTTTATTGGCAAACATGGGGTGCTTTCCTGTTGGCAGCTGTATGATTTTATCTGGGATTTTGTTTTCAGATTTAATACTAAGGTTAGAAGAATCATAATTGGTTGCTGTGTTGCTGTTAATTGTAACAGCTGGTGAAACATTACTCGCACTTAGATCAGGGGTGTTTTTAACTTCTTTCTCAGTAAGTAATAGTTCACTTTTTTTGTTCATATTCAATTTTAAAGGTGGTACTACTATATCAATATTTAGCATCTCATCATCTATTTTGTTAGGTCCTGAACTTTTTACTTGTAACGGAACAGGTTTCGAACCAATATTTTTCTTTCTCCAGGGCAACGATTTAGTATTCTGTATTTTAAGGTCAATCTTTTTCACACCAAACCTGGCTATACCTTCACCTCGTTTTAAAAATGGCTTCTTCTGTTTTAGTATATCATCTTTCTTAGGGCTCTTAGCTTTTACAGTACTTTTTTCACTCTGAAGCTTTTCAATGACCAAACTTTCGAAGTCTTTCTTTGGAGAGAGTATAGGCATCTCATCAAGAGCTATGTGTTTATTTTTTAACTTGTTAGGTTCAGTGCTTGGTGTGATATCTCCATTATATTCAGATGACTCTTTTACGTGCAATTTGGAATGAGCAGAGCTTCTACTTTTGCCTGCCATGGGGGTCTTCACAATAAATTCAGATTCTTGTGATAAGTTTAGTACAGAAACACCTTCAATTAAGTCTTTGTCTTGAACTTTTTGGGAAACATTGCTTGTGTTGAATCGGGGAGATGCGTCGTCAGCAACACTAGTTAGTGGTGATCCTAATAAGCTTTGAAATGTGTTGTAGTTTGTATTGTTGACGCTATTAGTGAAGTGGCTGATCATTTCTGTCATACAGGAAGAGTTTTCAGTGGTTTCTTGGTACTGTAAACGTTGTTTTAGTAGTTTCCCGCGCTGCATTAGTTGAAGCTGTCGCAACATTTGTAATCTCTCCAATATTTGTGATGGCGACATAGAAATATCACTATCAGAATAAGAATGATCCATTTCTGAGAAATTACACGATAATTTAGACAAACAAAAACAATTTGGAAATTGTACAAACTTTCAACTGATAAAACTGATTACCGATTTTTGAAATTGTTGATTTTTGCTTCGTTCGGATTGGCTTTTGGGCAGTTTAGACATGCACATTTCGGCTCAACTTTCCAAATATTACAGGTAGCTAGAAAGCTGTATTTTTTTCTAAGGTAGGCCTACACATAGCAAGCCTAAATAAAAAATGGCGTATTGCGATTCCCAATAGTTTTCGAGAAAAAATATTTAAATTTCCGTAATTATCGTTATTTATACTATCCAAATGCACTTCACTTCACTTTACTTTTTGTTTTATAGCATTTGTGGATAGCTACTCCACAAATGCTACACATAAACACCTAAACACTTAAAATCGCTAATAGACAGTCAATTTACTACTACTTTACCAGTTATTTAACATTGACAGTGAATCAAATTTTCATTTTTGGCATTTTAGGTTAGGTTCTAAAAGGGTCACAGAACCGACACAGAGCACCCTGA
This sequence comes from Alsophila aescularia, assembly GCA_946251855.1. Taxonomy (NCBI): domain Eukaryota; kingdom Metazoa; phylum Arthropoda; class Insecta; order Lepidoptera; family Geometridae; genus Alsophila; species Alsophila aescularia. The sequence continues at coordinate 14,563,919 of OX276385.1, forward strand.
CATGAGTAGGTTAGGTTCTAATAGGGTCACAAAACCGACCCAGAGCACCCCGACATGAGTAGGTTAGGTTCTAAATATATCACAGTACCGATACAGAGCACTCTGATGCCACCGTCTTGTGGTCCCTACCCCTAGAGTGTATATAAAAAGCGCGGAGCCAAAAGCTCGCGTGGGTTGTCCTGAGTGGAGCAAGCCCGCGAGGCCGAAGTGTAGCGAAGGGGGGAGGTGTTGAGAGTAGCGAGCTGGCGACTTCCGTAGTGGAGCGAAGGTTGAGTGGGTGAAGTGACTCTGAGGGGTGACCTCGCGTGACCTCGCGAGAGTTCTGGCGAGAGTCCATACCGTAGACAAATTTCTATTCCATTTCCAACATCCCCCACCCCTCCTGTGTCAACTCTTTACATATTTTTTTCATAATAATAATTATATGCTTCTTGGTCCAAAACGAACGGTGATCGAAACGGTTTGAACTGCTATTTATGATCACTTTGCTTCAAAACAAACGGCCTATTTGATTACGGTTATCCCCATCCCCGATTCAGAACCTTTCGATAGTTGTCGATCGATTCAGTTTTATATCATTAGATTTAGTAGAATTGAAGATGAATATGTCGAAATTAAAATCGAATCGAATTGACGTCATACATATACTTAAGTATATATAAATAGTCTAAGCGTCATACCATACAATTAAAACTATGGCAAGGCTATCAAACGCTATTCAAAACTTAGTTTATCGAAGCCCAGCACAGCAATTCCATAACTTGGCTACAATCGGATTATCACTTTTTTCATAGCAAATTCGACTCTATCGCAAGGCATTAGTGGCTGCGATACTTAGAATTCGATTGAAGCCAAGTTATGAAATCAGCACAGCAATTCCATAACTTGGCTTCAATCGGATTATCACTTTTTTCATAGCAGATTCGACTCTATCGCAAGGCATTAGTGGCTGCGATACTGAGAATTCGATTGAAGCCAAGTTATGAAATCGGGCTGCGGGCTGCGGGCTGCCGTTTCCGAACGTTCAATTTTTTTTTTCGGTAACCACAAACTAAATAGAGATACTCTACCTACCTTATGCCCCGCGGCTACAGCCAAACTCGAACAAAAACGTATCTCTATATATTCTATACTATTGTGATTTAATAATTTTGGATTGTAAATTTAGAAGTATAACGTCTTAGGTAGCTTGTTTGGTTCAAAACTATTGTATCATTTGTATTTAGGTGATACTATGCAAAGTGGTATCATAGCTTGGAGACGAAGACGTCTCCAAGAAGAAATTGACGAGCGTGAACACCTCGCTTTGTCACGTAGAGTAGACGTACCTATGTTACATTCACTGTGGGATGCATCGAACGCGTTCACATCCTCTATCCAAGTATTTATCGGGAAGTATCGACTAACGCAAGATCTTACATTGCCTGGTAGAGGTCATATAGGCCTGGGAAGGAATTTAGAATCGGTGTATGTCTACATGTACTCAGGGGAGGGAATGGGGTTGAGGGATGACCCTTCCTTTGTAAGGGAGGGTGGCGGAAACTAATATTTTTTAATAAAAAGCAAAAATAATATTTGAGGTTAAGTTATGGGAATAACGTAAAGTTCTAAAGCTAAAAAAAAATAAACACGAAGATAAAAGCCCGCTTTCGTCTTCTAACCCATTACGGCCAAGTCGGTCCGTCGGGCTTTCGTATAAAAACCGCTACCGCTTTTTACCGCTAGAGGATAATCTAGCGGTGAGTAATGATTTTATACGAACTGAAATTATACAAAGAAAATATGCATTATTCTAATATACTTGTAATAACAAAGCGCCACAACAAACAGTTGTCCACTGCTGGCAAAACACGTAGCGAAGATCGAATTTTCCCTACATAAATGATTCATTACGTACGCTTTTTCATACTTAACCTCAAATTTTTTTTTTGCTTTTTCTCTAAAATTATGGCTTTCCGCAACGGAACGATACGGTCGGCAAAACAAAAAAGTTATTTACCCATTTACAATAGGTAATTTTCAATGAATCCCGTATTTGTTTTTTTTTTGCTCCTTCTCTCGTAATATGGAAACCATACGAGATATGGCATCACATTCAGTGTATTTATAGCCAGTATCAAGTATTTTGATTTTTCAAGTTTTCAAGTAATTTTTTTTTTGTAAAAATAACTATTGAAGACAAATAAATTCAGAAATTTAACAATATTTAACATTGCATAAATGCACAAACTGTGAGAAGCCATAATTAAAAAAAATAGAATTTTACAGTTTTCACATTTGGTTTACTGCTCAAAATCCTATTAAAAAAAGGTTATACACTCCAAACGCGGCGTATGTTTGCGCGTTTGGAGTGTATAACCTTTTTTAATAGGATTTAATGAAGTCAATCTCATCAGAAGTAAATTTGAAAGTAATGAAGGAAAAAATATATAAAAAACTCGGAAAGGGCAACATTTTTTCCTTCAAAGGGGGGTTTCTACTTCCCCCCCCTTACTCCCTCCACCCCTCTGCCCCCCTCCCCGCCCCCCAAAAATTGACGGTATAGCGACTAGATACAGTTTAGCCACTATTTGTTTATGACAAATAAAAACATTTTATGTGATATTATTATTTTATTTCATGTTCAATAAATTGAGCACAATTTCTGGAAATCCACAGTAATTTAGCACAATTTGGATTCAAATTTATAGAAAAGAGTGAGAGTCAAATCATTATAACAACTATTTGTTTAGGACAAATAAAAAGATTTTATATGATATTATTATTTTATTTCATGTAAAATAAATTTAGCACACTTCCTGGAAATTCACAGCAATCTAGCACAATTAGTTGTATTAATTATAGCACAAATTCGTGGAATGAAGCTGGCAGCCCTGGGCCCTATTTCATAAAGTGACAAATCATAATAAAACTACAAATGTCAGTCGAATACGCCAAACCTGCGTTTCAAGCAAAAATGTACGACATTTCGATAGTTTTTTATTTTTTTATTAGGTCCACCAAACTGGACGATGCACTTGAGTTTCACAAAAACATACAAACTAAGATTATACATACAATATGTGCACGACCTCGCATAAAATAATACCTAAAACTTTTTTGAAATAATCAGACTAAAATAAAATATTTATAATTTAAACACAAAACAAAAATACTTTTTACTATATATATATATATATATATACATAGTAAAAAGTATTTTACTAGCTGTACCCGCGGCTCGCACGCGTGGTCTTTTCTTTAGGTTTAAAGTACCATAATGTGCTATTGCAGGACCAATATACCAACATTATCAAAATTTCTTCAGCCGTCAAAAATACTTTTATTAATTGCTCGGCTTCTAACTCACCGGATTGAGATACCAATTACACCAGATTTAAATCAAACAATGAAAACCACATAGCAATTGGTCCAGTAGTTTTTACGTGATGCGTGAACAAACAAACATACATACAGACAAACAGAAAGAAAGACACGGTTAATAAAAAAAATATTGTTCAATACCTTTTTTAATCACCCAAGAGCATTTTTTTTCTTTGAATTCATTTAGTAGTTTGGGTGCAATGCGCGGTCAAGATACGGACAAACAGACAGACAAAATTAAAAAGTAAAATAGTTTAGCTTCAGTATCGAATATAGAGAACTGTAGTGTAAACTCTTTTCTACTATACCTACTAGACTGTATTGTTTATATTTTGACAATGTCAATTATTGTCTGTGTGATTAAATGTTCAGTTCTAAGCTGAATAAAGCTACAATTCTAATGTAATCATTCTTTATTATGCAACAATTTATTCAGCTTAGTAAGTAAATAAAAATGACGGAAAATAAAACATCAACGATTTATAGTGCTGCACCATCAACATCATATATTTCTGGTATAGCGAAATACTTACGCCCTGATCGTTTCAACGTCACGCCAGACTCTGCAAACTCCGAAATTAGATGGAAGCATTGGAAAATTTTATTTACGAACTTTCTACAAGCTGAGCTAGACAACTCCGCATCCGACGTTGTAAAACTAATGCTTTTGTTAAACCACTTGGATGCTAACGTGTACGTACAGGTACGTGAATGCCAATCTTATACTGTTGCAATAGAAACATTGGATAAAATTTATATAAAACCGAAAAACGAAATCCATGCCAGACATGTCCTAGCAACGCGACAACAACTACCTGAAGAAGACGTGGCTGAATACATCCAAGTTTTAAAACAACTCTCACATGATTGTAATTTCGGAACCGTCACTGCTGAGCAACACAAAAAGCAATTCGTCCGAGATTCATTCATAGCTGGACTCTCATCACAAAAAATACGGCAAAGATTATTAGAAAATATGTCCCTAACTCTCGATGAAGCTATAAATCAAGCAATTTCTTTTGAAACTGCTGAGAAGAATGCGAAAACTTACATCAATCAAAACATGTTGTCTCTGAATACTGTTCAAAATCAAGCGTTGAAATATTTGGAACCTATTCTACCATCCGCGCCACCACCGTTGAATCAGAATATAGCTGCCGCGGTACCACCACGCATACGTTGTTGGTTCTGTGGAGGCAACATACATCAACGTATTAAATGCCCTGCGTTCCATAGCACTTGTCAACTCTGTGGAAAGAATGGCCATTTTGCAAAAGTGTGTCGCAGTTCTAAGCCCTCTGCAAGTGCGATCGATTCAGTTGGATATTTAGAGTCATCTTCTATAAGCGCTGCTTCGCCTTCAAGCCTCAAACAAGCAACAGTTCCTGTCACAATAAACCAGATTCGCGTTGACGCCTTAGTAGATACCGGCAGTTCCGTAAGTTTTATCAATAAAAGTATCGCTCAAGCGTTAAATCTCAAGCGTAAACCATATCGTCAAACGATAACTCTAGCGTCACTTAGTCATACGTCTTTTGTAGATGGTTTGAGCTTCGCAACGATCGAAATAGAAGGCCATACTTACAAACAAATACCACTCCTGATAGTCGAAAATCTTTGCGCTGACGTCATAATTGGCCATGATTTATTGAAAAACCACTCGTCTATTGAAATGAAATTTGAAGGCAGTCAAGAGCCCCTTAAAATATGCAACGTACTAGCTGCTGGCGTACCACCTGCGTCCATATTCCATAACTTGTCTTCAGATATCAAACCAATCGCTATAAAATCAAGACGATACAACACATCTGATGAAACTTTTATTAAAGAGGAAGTAGAGAAGCTTCTCAAAGATGGCGTTATAGAGCCCAGTATATCTCCATGGAGGGAACAGGTCCTAGTTGCTGGAGGAGGGCAACATCGTAAACGGATGGTCATAGATTATTCATTAACGATTAACTAGTTTACTCAACTGGATGCATACCCTCTGCTAAATATCGAATCGATTGTATCTAAAGTGGCAAAACACCGATTTTTCAGCCAAATCGACCTCAAAAGCGCATACCATCAAGTGTCAATCCATGCGAGCGAAAAAATATACACAGCTTTTGAGGCTTGCGGAAATTTATATCAATTTTCACGAATACCATTTGGTGTTACGAACGGAGTCGCTGCTTTTCAGAAAACTTTACAATATATCATTTCTAAAGAGAATTTAATCGGGACTTATGCTTATCTCGATGACATTACCGTATGTGGCAAAAATCAAACAGACCATGATAAAAACTTAGAAAAGTTCATGCAGGCAGTAAAAAAAAAAAAAAAAAAAAGACTTTAAACAAAGATAAATGTGTGTTCGGACAAGAATCCATAAACCTTTTAGGATACACAATTGAAAATAACACAATAAGACCAGACGAGGATCGCTTAAGACCATTAATCAAACTGCCTGTACCGACTGACATGCCTTCTTTGAAAAGAGCATTAGGAATGTTTGCACACTATTCCAAATGGATAAAGTTTTTTTCAGAAAAGATTCATCAACTAACAACTATCACGACATTTCCTATGCACAGTGGCGCCATCGCGTGCTTCGAAACTCTGAAGTCGGATATTGCAAAAGCAGTCCTTACATCCATTCTAGAAGATGTCACATTCACTGTGGAAACAGATGCTTCAGATTATGCTTTAGCTGCAACACTATCACAAAATGGAAGACCTGTGGCGTTTTTTTTCACGATCTTTCACAGTTCCTGAACGTCGACATCCCGCGATAGAAAAAGAGGCCGCTGCGATAGTAGAGGTGTTACGGAAATGGCGTCATTTTCTGCTCGGAAGACACTTCATCCTCATCACGGATCAACAATCAGTGTCATTTATGTTCAGTCAAAATCATACCAGCAAAATAAAAAACGAGAAAATAGAAAGATGGCGTCTTGAACTCTCTTGCTATAAATACGATGTTATATACAGACCTGGTGGTTGAATACGGTCGCAGACACTTTTTCTCGCGTATGTGCTCATTCAAGTACTAATAGACTGCATGAATTGCATAATGCACTAGGACATCCAGGAATAGTAAGAATGACTCACTGGATTAGAATGAAAAATCTTCCATATACCACTAACAACATAAAAAGTATGATAAAAAGTTGCAGAATATGCGCTGAAATCAAACCTCGTTTTGCAACAACAAAAGGAAATTTAATAAAAGCTTTAAACCCTCTTGAAAGATTGAACATTGATTTCAAAGGCCCTTTACCATCTAATTCACAGAACAAATACATTTTGACCGTCATAGATGAATTCTTCAGATTTCCTTTCGCATTTCCTTGCAAAAACATGACTACAACTACAGTCATAAAGCACTTAACAGAAATTTTCATGATGTTTGGTACTCCTCAATATATTCATTTGGACAGAGGAACATCATTTATGTCAAATGAACTACGAAATTTCCTACAACAAGAACCATTCAAAAAATATTTTTTTTTACTTAAATATTAACATAACTTTGGACCCCCGCAGAAACCCTTTATTTTTCGGGATAAAACGTGTCCTAAATTTTAACCCATCTTATAACTTAAGACAGTGCCAAGTTGCATCAAAACCCGTCCAAGAGTTTCAGCCTGGTATGTGTTCTTTTAAATAAGTTTCAACCCCTATCCTGCGAGAATCCATAAATTTTTCGAGATGTAAAGTATCCTATGTCCTACCTCGTAGTATGAACTCAAATCATACCAAATTTCATTTGAATTCATCCAGTAGTTCCGGCAGCGTGATGCATGGCTAAGATACAGACTGACAGACATCCAGACAAAAATGAAAAAACATACAGTTTAGGCTTCATTATCGAAAATAAAGTAACTTCAAAAAAAAACACTACATCTTTAATGTACAGAATTTGGACCCATATACCATAGGAACCTTTTATTTTTCGGGACAAAATGTATCCATAATTTTTACCCATTATATAAACGATGTCTGTGCCAAGTTGCATCAATATTCGTCTAATAGTTTCAGCGTACTACGTGTTCTTTTAAATAACTATCCTGCACGAACCCTTTAATTTTTCGGGATGAAAAGTATCCAATGTCCTACCTCGAAGTATGAACTCAAATTATACAACATTTCATTTGATTTCATTGAGTATTTTCAGCGTGATGCATTTCCAAGGTACAGACAGACAGACGGACAGACAGACAAAAATGAAAAAAAATACAGTTTTGGCTGCAGTATCGAATCAAGAGTACGTTCCAAATAAAAATTTCAAAATATCTTTAATTTACAGAATTGGACCCGTTACAGTTTTATTATAAGTATGTATTTTTTTTTGTTTGACTGACAATTGTCGGTTCGATTGACATTTGTCAGTGTTCTTTAATTTTATGAAATAGGGCCCCTCCCACCACTACAATCAATCAAAATCAACTAGACCATGCGCCAATAGATAGATGTCAAATTTTTTGTTGAATTTTATTATAAAAACATCTGGTTACCTGCAAGCAAAGCCTTTATTGCACACTATGTCTAAAAGAACTAGTTACCACAAGACTCCTAGATTTAAGCCTGAAGTGAAAGTGATCAGTAACCGATCCAAACTTGCTGCCGTGATGTCCCATAGAAAGGAGAAAGTTGAGGTTCTGCCTGTACCAATAAAATCTGAAGCTGATAAAAAGAATTACAAGTAAGTAACAACAATTTCAAATATAAACGTTATCATATAAAAATCACATATATATATTTTATGTGATATTATATGTTTTTACAGTTAAAATACCTACAATAATTATAATTATTATTTGTAACTGACCAGCATACCTAGTCCAGTCAAATGATATGATAGTGATATTTTACAAATTGTGTGGAGATAATTTTAACAGTCGTCAAATTAGAATTATTGTTGTGTCCAGAAAATTAAAATCCAGTGGAATCTGCGGGGCAATTACCTATCTTGTTGCAATCACATTTTCATTAACATATTCACCTAATGAGGTGTAATAGAGTTGATATTGCTTTGAAAATCTGGTTTCAACAAATCACATTGGCTTAGGAATTAGGCCCCAGGTGAAAAAAAAACATTTCTTAAATTAGCGGAGTAAATAGAAGGGGTTGGCTATAGACATCCGGTACCGGCGTTGAGGGAGGGGAGTGGGGGGAATAGAAGAGGGTAGTTTCCAACGATTCTCTCCCCCTTTCCAGGACTCGCTTAGTTTATGAGATAGGGTTGACTATAGAATCGAGGGGCAGGAGTTGGGGGGGAGGGTGGTGGTGGGGGAGTTGAAGGGCTACCCCATAGTACCCCTCCCCAACCCCCCCCCCCGCGCGGAGATGCTTAGTTATAAGTTTATTAAAAATCGGCTGTTTGGTCGCTGTAAATAAAATTATTTATTAGTCGAATGTGTCTTTTTCTCTGCTTTTGCCAGAAAGTAAATTGAAGATGTTATGGCCAAAGACTATGGTAGGTTAGGTTTGAACATGACTGCACATCATCATTGCTGATTTTTAATAACTGTTAAGGCTGTTTGGTCTCCTTAAACTGTTTTTTATGTACTACTATTTTACTAAAAAATTCATAACTCAAAAACTATACATTTCCTGGACAGGGGGGTGGTCGAGGGGGACTTCCCCCTCCCCCCTCACTTTCTCCCTCGCCCCCACCCCCCTCAACTCCGCTACCGGATGGCTATAGTTTACCCAATAGAAGTACCTACTTAGTTGCCGCAATTATATAGAAAGAGTAATTTTAAAAAAAAAGAACGCCGCTACCGGATGGCTATAGTTTACCCAATAGAAGTACCTACTTAGTTGCTGCAATTATATAAAAAAGAGTAATTTAAAAAAAAAGAAGAAGATGTTTATAATAAAGGTATATCTTATTTAGATATGTTAAAATTTACAATATACACTGAAATCTAGTTTGTTTTTCATAGATTTTTATTCTTGTTAAATTACAATGAATATTGTATGTCTTAAAAAACATCAATTTGATTAGTAAGTTAGTTTACTTTTACTGTTTAAGGTTCAAAATAAGTAAAGAAATAAGAAAAGAATCATACATTGCTCATAACCGTCTAGTAAATTTGTAGTTGGTAAATTTACCGCAACCTATGTCGATGTATGGGGACAATAGTTTTTCCAACGGCAAAGTTTAGTTTGTATGGAACACTCTGTGCACGAGTCCGACTCCCACTTGGCTGTTTTTTTTTGTGTTCTTTGTCACATTGCGAACTAAATCAAATGTCTAATATTGCTAGAAGTGACCAAAAAAATATTTTTACATTTGGCCTTATCATTGTAAAAACTGTTTGAAATTACGTAGGTAAATGTTCGAAACCCATATGCTATCATGATGATGAAGAGAGAGCAAGATGCTACAATAAATGTGATCTCATGTGAGTCTCACATGAGATCACATTTACTGCAGCTAATATTTTCTATGCATAGAAAATATATAAAACATACACGTTTTTTTAAATACTTGGGTAAAACTGAGAACCATATTTTTAACATACTTGAAGAGGATGGTTCGTAGCTTATCTAACTGTACATTTAATATTAATCTACAGGACAATCAATTAAAGTGTACATTTAATAAATAATCTACAGGACAATCAATTTTAATGTACATTTAATAAATAATCTACAGGAAAATCAATTTAAGAGTACATTTAGTAAATAATCTACAGGAAAATCAATTTTAGTGTACATTTAGTAAATAATCTACAGGACAATCAATTTAAGTGTACAATTAATAAATAATCTACAGGACAATCAGACTCGAGAATGGTCTAACAGCTCTGCTCATATCAGACCCGAGTCGTCCTGCAGTCATAGACGATGAGGTGTCCAGTGAAGAAAGTGAAGAGGACACCAGCGGAACAGAAGGAACGGATGAATCGTCTGCATCAAATACCAGTGACCATCCCTCCCCTATAAGGAAGACTAATTATGATGATGAGAAATTGGTAAGTTGGCGAAATTGTTTTTCTTGTTTCCAGAGAACATTATTCATAGTAATTTTGAGGATAGAATGTATTTTACCACATTTTTATTAAGTCACTTTCTTGTTTGTGCCTGTCATCCCGGGTAGAATCTTGCAACTCAAATTTCGAGCATTTCCCGATTAGCTATCCGGCTGAAACTTTCAGGGTAGCTCACAACTCAATGACAATGCATTAAAAAAACTAATCAAAAAACACTTTTTTTAAATTAAAAAAAGTGTTTTTTTGTTTTTTTTTTATTATATGTTTTGCTGCACGGAGGGTTATGTGTTTGGGTTGTATGTATGTTTGTTGATTTGTTTGTTTATTTGTTTGTACATTTCTTAGGCGCGTTCTACAGTCGAAACGGCTTGATGGATTTTGATAAATGAGATATCATTGGAATCGTCTTGATCATGAAAGTTTACAGCTGCCATATTGCTTTTCCAACAGAACTAAAAATGACCAAAACCTATCGAGTGTGGTATCAAAATTAAGGTCAAATTAGCACAAAACAGTAGCAAATTTCTTATAAGGTTCTTATAAAATTTCCAATTTTAGATTATTCTAGTTAATGTAAACACTATAGTCTAATGTTGCAATTGCAACTATTAAAGTAAACTAACATATGTAAGTAAAAAATAAATATAAATACTAGCTGCACCCCGCGGTTTCAGCCGCGTCCCTCAGCAAACATCAGGACATAAAAAGTAGCCTTTGTTTTAATCCAGGGCCACAGAATAAATAATGGTACAAGTACAGAAGGATAATCAGTTATTCAGGTAAAGTCATTTAAATACATAGCAACTCTCGCTACAATGCAATAAAGTGCAATTTAACTCGCACAGCGCTGCGAGCTTTCAATTATATTTACTTAGAAGGCGCTCACCCATCGCGTGCAGGTTAGAATGTACCGTATCACTACGCGCGAGAGCTTCCATTGCTCGAACCGTTTCAGAATCGCTGTCACTTCGCTCAGCAGGGCTGTATCAAGATATGACTAGGATATATTTTTGAGAAAAATATATATTTGATTTGATTTATTTTCAGCATGTCAGTGCTACGTTAGTACTATATGTATTCTGTGTCAGTGCTGAAACTTAGACCTACTGCTAAAAAAACCCAGTCACAGTCAGCTATATGTGTCAGACATGCATATAGTGCCAGGATCCCAAGCAACCAACTATGAAAGCCGCATTGCAATCGGTCCAGTAGTTTTTACGTGACATGCGAACAAAGGTGGTCTAACTCAGTTAAATGTATATAGTAAACTAGTATATTCTAGAAAGCCGTGATAATGTTGTATAATAAATTCGTTTTAAAAGCGGTTTTCCATCGCTCCGTGCTTCGGCGAGCACGTTAAACGGTCGGCCCCAGCTGTTATTGATTAATAGCAATCGTTAAGCCATGTCGGAGGCCCTATCGGGCGGCCTGACAAGCTCTGACTCCAGAGGCCAGCACTACCTTATACGACAAACAACAAAAACATATTCGTTTTATGTAGCGCATAAAACGAATTTGTACACCAGATAATAAAAATATGAAACTGTACTTGAGGACATTCAACTCAAGCAAAAAGATCACTTTAGAGCCCAATGTTAATAAACAGAACCAAGTGGAAAAAATATGTCAAAGAAACCTTGTGATAATAATACCGATTACTGGAGAAAAAAAAACTATGCTCCTCTTTTCATGCAAGGGTTTTTTTCACATTTTTATAGACCTTTTATAAATATCTAATACATGTGCCAAATTTAAATCTTGTAGTGTTAATAGTGTCTGAATAAACTGGCTGTGACAGACAGACAGATAGACGGACATGTCAAAAAAAAAACAAGAGACTGATTCATAACCAACATTGCTTATATTATATAGCTAAGGTATCTGTCTTCCCTCTGCTGTGTAAAAACGCGACTTTAATTCCTGAAAAGTAAACAGAGTGCATCACCCGTCTTAATAATGAATAGAACACTCCAAAACAACAGAGAAAAGTGAAACTAATATAATAAACACAAGGTGAAACAATGGGCACCTAGTTTCTATCGATAGTTTTCCCTACTCAATATAGAAATGAGACGTAAGTTGTACTATTATTTATTCTGTGAAGTAAGCTTCACCGATACATAATACTTTATTGTACACCAGTTTTCAAAAATTTTACAGCAAATAGAAACAATCTTATAACTAAAGTACAACGGGTGGACTTATCGCTAAAAGCGATCTCTTCCAGTCAACTTTTGGATGGAAAGAAATAATGGAGTGAGAGAGGATGGCGGTGATATAAGTAGTTCAATAGTAGAAGTTTCATTTTATGATAGACAAACAACGAGGTAATTAAATTAATCAATTAACATAAACATCAGGGCTGCGTTCACTAACTACGCTCGAACCATCCGTGCGATTATCGCTCGATCATCCGGAGTTAGTGAACGACTTTGGACGTCCACATAGAACTGACAACTGTCAAGTGTCAGTTGCATACTATTCCGCCCCTCCTCTACTATTTTTCGGATGACCCAGGCGAACGCCCGACGACGCGCCGTACTCGCTTAAAAACAAACTACCCTTTGTTTTCTATCGACAGTTTTCCGTACTCAAGATAGAAATTAGACGTAAGCTCTAAAAATATAGTAGTTGAAGATATAAGATACGAGCGACCCGCCCCGGTTTCGCGCAGGTGTAATTTAGAAAAAAAAGAGGTGTATAATGTAGTACTCGCACACTCGACCTTCACTCCGCTTTGGGGGACGGGCCTCTAACCCGTGACGTTTAAGTCTCGTATGCTCGTATATCCATAATAATAAAAATCTGACTGGACTGATTTTGACGGGACTTTCACTGGCAGATAGCTGATGTTATAAGGAGTAACTTAGGCTACTTTTAGTTTTGAAAAGAATTAAATTTCTGCGCATAAAAAAAACCCATGAATTTTGAATACGCGGGCACAGTATATATATATTATTATATAAAACTTCCGTAAAACCGCATTAAAATCCGTTGCGTAGTTTAAAAGAAGTTACACACCTCGTTAAACCTGTTATAAAATCACTCAATCAATTTTTACCAATCATATAAACTATGACTGTGCCAAGTTGCATCAAAATCCGTCCAGTAGTTTCAGCGTAAAAAGTATTCGTTGAAATAACTTTCAACCCTTATCCTGCAGGAACCCTTTAACTTTTCGGGATAAAAAGTATCCTATGTCCTACCTCGTAGTACGAAATCAAATCATGTCAAGTTTCATTTGAATTCATTCAGTAGTTTAGGCGTGATGCACGTCCAAGGTTCAGACGTACAGATAGACAGACGGACACCAGAAAAAAAACCCCAGTTTTGGTTTCAATACGAATATAGAACAGACTCCAAAAAAGTTTGCAAAATATCTTCAATGTACAGAATTTGGACGCCTATCCCGCAGGAACCCCTTATTTTTTCGGGATAAAAAGTATTTCAAATTTTCACCCATCATAATATAAACTATGACTGTTTATATGATGGGTGCATCAAAATCCGTCAAGTAGTTTCAGAGTGGAAAGTGTTGTTATAAATAAATTTCAACCCAACTTTGGGAACCGTCTAATTTTTCGGGATGAAAAGTATGCTATGTCCTACCTTGTAGTATGAACTCAAATCATACTAAGTTTCATTTAAATTAATTCAGCAGTTTCGGCGTGTTGCCTAACCAAGATACAGACAGACAGACAGACAAATAAATGTAAAAAAATACATTTTTGGCTTCAGTATGGAATACAGAAAAGCCTCCAAAAACTTCAATGTACAGAATTGGACCTGTTACAGTTTTATTATAAGTATAGATAGGTATCAGTAAATTCGTTGCATTATTTTTGATTACAAATAAATCAGTCACGTTGTAGTGCGCCTTGATACGCCTTGATTTAGATTTACGTACGATATTTGTAAATATTGAAATTCTGGTCACAGCACCAAACAAAAAAAAAATCTACAAGATGTTGAGTAAGAGTGCATATAAAACCTTGTCTAATTTAATAATATTTTTATTGGTTAAACCTATTGAATGATTGTCTATTTGACCTTCACCTCGGTTTGAGGTGACACCTGAGGCTGAGGTTTTGAAGCTTTGTCTGCATCAAAACAATAGTTTTGATCCTTAATTGTATGACTCAATATTTGTCATGGTAGAGTGAAGCTGAAATAAATTGGGGCTAGGTCGTCGTGTAAAAATGCATACCTACCTTTGCGTTTACAGTTAAATACAATACAATGACAGAATATCAGAAAATGTAATGCTAGTTGGTTGGCCCTGAAATCGAACATAAAATAGGTAAGCTTTCTAGTTGGAGGTTGCCTTTTTTACACGACTACAGCGTAGCAAGGGAAGGGTAATGAGTTTAACAGTATATGTATGTATCTATGTATGTGGGTATGTGGATGTTCCACCATAGCATTGCCCCTATTGGTGCGATTTTGACAAACGAGGTGTCAGTCGGTCCGTCTTCAGGTGTATCATAGGTTATTTTTTACCCGACTACGGCAAGGCAAAATATGGGTTACGTGTTCAACAAAAAACTTGAACTGATTTTGATAAGCGAAGTAGCAGTCGATTCGTCTTCGTGTCATAGGCAAGTTTTTACCTGACTATGGCAAGGCAAAGTAAGGGTTATGTGTTTAACAAAAACTTGGTCCGATTGTGACAAGCGAAGTATCCATCGATTCATCTCCATCGCAAGAGCGTCATAGGCAATTTTTTACCCGGGTTTTAGTTTTTGATCTACCGTCTTGTTTTCGCACTCCATTTATCCCTATCACAATATCCTTTGACTAGCGACCCGCCCCGGCTTTGCACGGGTATATAGATAGAGTGATAAATTTGATTGACTAGTTTGAAGTAATGATGAGTACTATTAACACGTAGTACATTATTTTATGTATCATATTTAGTTTTCGCAGCGCAAGACAAATAATTTCTTTTTTTGTGCATCCCTAGCCTATACCACAGCCCCGTGAATGTCGCCTCATTCCGCCATTCGGTTCCTAAAAATGATCATTGCACGAAGTACAGAGTGGCCACGACTTATCGGCCGTACTGTACATACATAGACTGTTAAACTCATTTATTACCCATGTACGCCATAGTTGGGTAAAAAGTTTATCGTTCAGTTAAGAGAAATAAAAATAAAAACGAAATAAGAACTTTGCATTTCTCAAAGTACCTATACATATATCCCCGAGAATAATTTCTAGTCCACGTGGATGGATTCGCAGGAGAAAGTTTGTTATAAGAATTATTTCAACTTTTAACTATACTGTGATGTACGAATAATATTCGTAGACTGTGATAGAATAGGATAATGAAAGATTACAAACAAAAACATAACTTCAAATGAATTCAATAATTATTACAACTTTTAACTATACTGTGATGTACGAATAATATTCGTAGACTATGATAGATTAAGATAATGAATGATTACCAACAAAAACATTAATTTCAAATGAATTCAATAGACCTGACATCACCTAGACATGAAAAAAAAGTTTACCTGTATAACATCTGTATAATTTAAGTAATGTGCCAACTAATATGATATCTCGAATTGTACACCACCGTGTCTTTCTTTTACTTCTTACTTTCTTTTAATATTTTTTCTTTCCAAAGGTTGTCTTGAAGAGATTGCTTTAAGCGATAAGATCGCCCAATATACTACTATAGTTTTAATTATAATTGACCGAGCGAGCGCGAAGCGTCTCCGTTTCAGCTTGGGCAAAAAATATTCGTATGTGTTTCCGGATGTCTGTCCGGCTGTTCTCTACAGGTCGCATTTCTCAACCGATCCAGACGAAACTTGGTATACAGGATAAATGAATTTTTAGTTTTGTTTAGTTCCCTCCCTCAAAAAGGGATAAAAAGGGGGCTACTGAATATCTCCGCCATATTAAATTCGATTACGATGGTTCTTTTTTCATTTGATAGGTAGTAATTAGTTTGTAGTAATTAGTTAGTATCATAAAAATTTGGTGTACATCTGATGAGGATCTTAATAATAATAATAATAATAATATATTCGGGACGATTCCACACCAATTACCTAGCCCCAAACTAGGATACCCTGTGATATGGACACTAGATAACGGATAAACATACATAAATACGAATATCACATCCATGGCTCGGAAACAAACATTTCTGCTCAACACACAAATGATTGCACCTTGCAGGATTCGGATTCGTTTGATTTCGTTCCTAGGTTCACTTGTCACGAGGCGGTCCCAGGGTTTGGGTTGCTCCCACTAGCCCAGGACCCAAACCTCAGTGACACAGAATTACAGGAACAATAATAATTAGGAGCACAGGAACTCACAGACTTTTATACTTTGACGATACGGATTAAAACCACTTATGTAGGTATTATAGGTATTCTGATATATATTCAAAAGTCTTATATATATTTTCAATAAACTTATTTATGTATTCTATAGTATTATTTCGGATTTTACAAAAATCAATATATCAATGACAGGTTATTTGTATTTAGAATGAATAACCAACTATCAAAATGAAAAGAAATGGATTATGAAAGAATTAAGAGATCAAAAGAGTATCATTATGAAAGAGGTTTTGACCTCGTCACACACTAGCTACTAGACCAACCGGCCGTCTTCGTCGTGATGAGCAGTATAGCTCATTTCTCACTTTTTAGGTTTCTAGCAGTTGAATCAGCCCTTTACCTACTAGGTAGGGATTGATGGAGCACCTTGGTTCCTAACCGCTAGATTGTTTGCAAAAAAGTTTGTACGCGCGAGGTCTACAGCTCACAGAGAGAGCCACTAGTTATAATTGACCGAGCGAGCGCGAAGCGTCTCCGTTTCAGCTTGGGCAAAAATAATTTCGTATGTGGGTCCGGATGTCTGTCCGGCTGTTCTCCTCTACAGGTCGCATTTCTCAACCGATCTAGACGAAACTTGGTATACAGGTTTAACGATTTTTTAATTATTTTTTTGTCTTCAGGTGTTTTTGCTTATAGTTGGGAGTAGGTACTTCATCCAAAAGGGGCAAAAAGGGGGACCAAGGTGGAGGTCCCCCTTTTTAGATCCAATTTCGATGGTTATTTTTTTATTTGAAAGGTAACTAAAGTAACTTTAAGTTGGTCTCATAAAAACTTGGTGAAGATCAGATGATGATCTTCGGCGTGATGAGCAGAATAGCTCCTCAAAATGCAGTAAATTGGTCACATTTAGGTTTCTACCAGTGGCGCTACTAAGCACCGCTAGATTGTTTACAAAAAAGTTAGTGCTAGAGGTCTACTGACACTATAAGTAGTTTATAGTTATAATGTGTATGTTTTATTTAAAAACTGGTGGATACAACAAAGAGTTTCGTAACGTATCTGTAAACATTTGCAATCCAACAGTGCAGCCACGCCAGGGCCAGGCGCAAAATATACACGACGATGAGAAACACGTATCTGAGGCTCAGTAGAAAGCAGTGCAAGTTGTGGTTCACTCAGCTGTCCTTCGATACGGTACGCCATCTTTGGAAAGTTTTAAAGTAAACTAGTTTGTGGTAGCTACCTGCAGAACGTGCCAGAAGACACTTCGACATGAACTTGAGACTTTTTTTTACTGTAAAGCTTTTCCTAAAGGAGTCCTTAGTCAGTGTTTGTTTCATTTGCCACTTCAAAGTTGCCACTTTCAAAAATGATTTTGCCCTAGTATTTTTTTTGGATAATATCCCTAAACCTATCCCTATCTTTTTCAAGAATCCGTATATTTAGGGACTTGTGATTGAAAAAACAACGACAAACTATCACAGGAAATGGCTACAAAACACGCATAATTGAAAATAGCCTTTTTACGGTGTTTGAGAATGGCGCTGTCAGTGAAAGCGCTATGACCACTTCAAAGTTTTCATAAATAAACTTGTCATGATGGTCTTTCAAACTCAGTAGGTAGATTTCAGCCGGTTTTTTATTGCGTCCTTAGTTTGAACCCCAAAATACTCAGATTTTTATATTGCATTTTATAGTCAAGAACCCAAAAAGTAACCCTATTTATCTGCCTAGAGCGAACAAACAGGGTTTACAGCTTAAGTGTGATTTTATCCCAAATATCCCTAAATCCCTGAAATTTAAAAAAAATGCCTTATGCAGAAGAGACATGGGTAGTTCGCTAACGACTGAAGGAAATGGACTACTTCATTTTGCATTGCAAAATGTATCATTTCGCCTTAAAATCCCTAAAAGTGGAAACACTTGTTACATTTTACTATGGATCCTGGGATAAATACAAGTTTTACCTACAATTTTGAAATTTTCACGAAATCGCGCCACTGATGAAACCTGAATCAATCAATCAATATAAAGTATGTTCAGAAAAAGATAAATCGGTACAGGATTTCAATACAAATACGAAAACTGACGCGTGTCTGAGGTATTGGAGCTCATAGTTAGCAGATCTAGTTTAATGTATAATTATATGTCACCGACAATAATCATGGATCATATTTATATGATCCAACTGCGACAAAGAGGTCAACCGACGAATCCAACTCGGATGTGCAGCGTTCGGGAAATTACACCATACCTTCTCGTCGCAGATACCGCAGAACCTCAAGACGAAAGTTTATAATCAGTGCGTGTTGCCAGTGATGACATACGGCACTGAGTCGTGGTCGCTAACTATTGGTCTCATACACAAGCTCAAAGTCGCGCAGCGTGCAATAGAGAGAGCTATGCTCTGTGTTTCACTACGTGATAGAATCCGAAACGAGGGAATCCGTAAAAGAACCAAGGTTACCGACATAGCTCCCAGAGTTTGCAAGTTGAGTGGCAATGGGCAGGCTATATAGTTCGCAGAATAAAAGTTCTCGAATGGCGACCACGAAGGAGCAAGTGAAGTGTAGGGAAACCTCCCACACGATGGACGATGGGAGTCGGTGGATGGAGGTGACACAAGATCGCTCGTCATGGCCTTCTCCTATGTTCAGTAGTGAACTTCTAAAGGCTAACAAGATGATGATGATGATGATGATATGTCACCGATTTATTGTGGGAACCGATAGATTACAATCTTCGTAAAATTACACCTAGACCGACCAATCAGGAAAAGGTTTTCAATATAACAGGCCATAGTAACTTTAAAAAGCCGTAAAATTGAAAAACAGTGCACTGATTGGTCCACAAACTAGCGAATAACGTGCCCATTCAAGATTTTTCGTTTGTTTAGAATCTTACTAATCCGTTAAATTGTAATTTATCGGTTTTTATAATTCAACGGTGACATATCTATAATTATATGCAATCCTTGAGCTATCAGAAAAGTGTTCTAGCATTTTTTGTTTGTATTACAGTCTTCTATTCAATTTATTAGGTGCCATAATATAGCGATTTTTTCAAAATTATATGTATCTGTAGTTATGCCGCAAAGGTTAGAAGGTCTTTCTATATATTTTTCTTTTGATTTTGCTGACAAAATTATTACTATGTATATACCACGCTGGTATTTTTAATAGTAACGCTAAAATGTTTAGACTTGCTAATGAATTCGAGTAAAAACAACATAAACCTTGTTAAATAACTTGTTAATAACTTCCAAAATATTGAACTAGCGCTATGAAATAAACGTTGTTTTATAGACTATTATATAGTGCTTAAATAAAAGGTAATAAAAGTTCAAGACTGTGAAGTTGATTTTGAATAAAATAGTTTAAGAAAAAATACTAATTTTTATTTCGAAAAGTGTGCAATTTTCACACATTTAAGTATTTTGTATTGCCACCACGAGCTTTTAACTATTATACGGGTTGGCAGTGTTGGCACGCTTTTCACCAGATTTCTGAACCGACGCTAAATTATAAAAATCGTCTTCATTTTTTATTTATGGTTTTTAATACAATCACCAAAAAGAATTCAAAAGGTTTTACTTCTTCCTATATTTATAATGAAATAACCTTAAATTTAGTTTTTATTTTAAAAGGATTGCTCGAATATTTAATAAAGTTTTCGCATTTTTATAACCCACCAGCTTTCTTTGCGGCCCATGTTTGAGCACGTTTTGCTGAACGAAAGTTGTACAATTACCTACTCTTGGTTTCATTAAGTTAATGTCGTGGTGTCGGAACATAAATAATGTATTTATAGATAGTTAGTTATGTAGGTAGGTATAGATTGTAGAGCTAGCTAGTTAGGTAGGTCTAGGTAGCTCGTGAAGGAGGTAGATAGTAAAAGGAGTACAGTAGTCGCAGCCAATCTATATTATTATGTTTGTGAAGTTATGCCCTGTGAACGATTGCGCAGTTACTGCTGTGGGGATAAGCAGCATAGAGTAAGAGCGAGATAGAATATGCGAAAAACGTAAGCAAGTTTGCGAGGCAGTTATACAATGCTGTCTTCAACATTGGAATTGCGCCTGAAAAATAGCAGTTTGCGCAGCGACTAGCAGATAACTTCCGAGACACATACTTCCGCTGCGACTACTGTAAGTATTTAGTTAGGTGAATGAAGCGGTAGGTAGGATGCTTGTTAGAGGATTAGCGTGCAAGATGCATATAATTCTTACAGTAGTGATGCATCATTATGACAGCCGTTTATAAGTGTTGGAGAATTAATCATTGATGATTTGTATGTATTTGATGAGTAGAAATTCAAAATTCGGAGGATTAAAAATAGGTAAATACACTCGCGAGCAATGAAATCAACTCAAGACCTCAAGCTAGCGATTGTGTTTTTCTAATTCTGAAAATATGTAACAAACAATAGAACCTATAGACACTGAAAACTCGCCATCTCACCTTTATAATTATTACATAATTTTAGTCAAAAACAGTTGAGTATTTGATGAGATATGATTAAATTAAATTGTACGAGATTTTGTACAAGTTTGAAAGCAAGCTATGGGAAAAACCATGGAAGAAAAATCATTTTAATAATTTAAAATAAGGAGTAAATACGTTCCTTTTCGAGTTTTTATAGGCATTCACTGCACGAAACTTGCCGTAACGAGAAAAGCAATATTTTCGTACAATAGCTCTAACTGTACGTATTTTCAGTAGTGTCAGATTTTTACTATTTCTTTTTATGAATACTTTGTGATTAGATCTTTCAAATAATCGTTTTAATTAAATAATAATAACATAGAAAAGAAACACCTTTGATTGTGCGTGTAGGAGCCAAGTCGATTTCAATGCTCGCGAGTGTAGTTACATCAACATGTCAGTATTGCTTTACCGTATTATCACAGAATAAATAATAGTACAAGTACAGAAGGATAACTGAGTAAAGTCATTTAAATACATAGCAACCCTCGCTACAACGCAATAAAGTGCAATTTAACTCGCACAGCGCTGCGAGCTTTCAATTATATTTACCGAGAAGGCGCTCACCCATTGCGTGCAGGCTAAAATGTACCGTATCACAACGCGCGAGAGTTTCCATTGCTCTAATCGTTTCTGAATCGCTCTGTCACTTTTACGCTCGGTAGGGTTGTATCAAGATATGACTAGGTACTTGTACTAGTAATTATTCTGTGATATAATATGACTTAGATATTGTAACCGAATAAACAATTATGTAAAAATGTATTATTTTATTAATTATTGTTATAAATGTTGATAGTTCTATTAACTACATATAATGACATTATTATCAGAATAGACCTAGTACCTCATTATTTGATCATATCATAATAGGTTACACTTTGTTGAATAAAAGGTGCCTGTCTGACTTCGATGCTTAATAATGAATGAAAAAGAAATGGCTACCTACGTAATAAAATGGCGGTATTTTACGAGATTTGTCAGACCAAATGCTATGCAGTACCTTCTAGGTTTCTCCTTGTTATTCATAATTAAGAAAAGAATAAAATTTGACAAAAACTTTACGTAAGTATAAGTAAGTAGGTACTAGGTACGAAGGTATCGTAAGCACACGGCGCGCGACTCGTCGAGTGCACGCTTGGCACTCTACTGAATGAACCCCAATATTACGGCCCCGAAGTTTAGATATAATATTTGTACTTGTTGCGGCGTGCGACCGCCCTGGTATTACATAGGTGTCTGTGGTATTACTGTGCCCTGAGTTTTTTTTCAGTATTGTAATTCTAGCCCATGCTGTTCTGAGAAGTTTATGCTAAACTGGACTTGGCCAGCGCTGTACATTATGGCTCATAATATCTCTCTCTCTCTCTCTCTCTCTCTCTCTCTCTGACACACACACACACACACACACACACACACACACACACACACACACACACATACACATAATAGTGTCTCCCATCTGTGCGAACATGTATGCTGATGATAATGATCATGAACTACCTAAATTAAGTCCTAACTTAAAATTACCTATATTTTGGAATATGCCGACCATTTCTACTTATCTATACTTATAATAAAGCAGTAACAAAAAGTCTGTACAATAAATGTAATTAAAAAATGCTCTAGGGGACTTCAAATAAGCTACTGAACAATTAAAATGGTTCTGTCTGTCAGTTTGTCTGCCTGTTCGCTCATCACGTATGAACTACTGGACCGATTGCCGATGCGGTTTTCACTGCTGGATAGTTTAGGTTTTGACTTAATAACTTGTGTACTTGGTATCTCAATCCGATGTGTAGAAGCCGAGCAATCGATATTTGACAGCTAAACGAAATTTGGTATATCCATACCCAGGAGGTTAGTAATATTTGGTATATCCATACCTAGGAGGTTAGTAATATTTGGTATATCCATACCTAGGAGGTTAGTAATATTTGGTCTGAGATCCATACCAATATATAAAATTGAAACGTTGTCTGTTTGTTTGGAGAGCTTTCACGCGATAACGGCTGGACCGATTTTGATGAAATTTGGAATGCAGATAGCTTATACCCTAGAATAAAACATAGGATACTTATTATCCCGGAAAATTGAAAGCTTTTACGGGAAAACTGGAAAATGTTGATTACTCGCTGTAAAGAACGGTTGCCATGGAAACGAAGTATCATGTCTGTCAGAAAACTTCAAGAGCATTGGTGGTATACCTACTTTTGCATGGGTTTTAAATATCCTAGAAGAACATAGGATGCTTTTTTCGCGTTAAACTGTAGTCCGCGCGGACGAAATCGCGGGCGGGAAAGCTTGTTGTACTATATAAGTAGGTACTTTTGGTCCTAGAATAACACAAGATTATTTTAAGGCCAGGCTCCAAGGTTACATTAGCCCACTCCCCACTCCCCTGCCATCTACCCTACAATCTGCCAGCCGCTATCCGCAATAAGCACTGACGTGCCTGCGTAACAAGGTTGAATATCGCGAGCGCTGTTTGAACACATAATTTAGCTCGGAACTAAATGTCATATGTCTCAATAGTAAAAATAAAAATAAATAAAAAAATAAGCGTTATTTATTTTATTGGCAGGCTAATAATTTAGTTAGGTAAATTTTGTCTAAGCATTAGATAATAAACTATATTTTCTTGCTGTGAGATTTATTTTAGAGATAAAACTTAAGACGTTGAGTAGAAAAATGTAAATATTATAGAAAATAACGCAATTTTTGATAAGAAAATGTATCGAATGAAATTCTGTTAATCATGTTTTTGTCTTAGTATTAGAGACATAAAGATCTCAAAAACATATATGTTAAGTTTCACATTTATCAGGTTTGTGGTCGACCCAGCATATTTATGGAAAAAACCCTTAAAAAGCAGAGTCTGGGTCTTAACCCAGAGAAACCACGCGAGCAAAACCGCGGGCACAGATAGTTCATTATAATTAGTTAACTCGAGTAAGTTTTCTAGTTATTACACGTTTCTATATAAATCTCGGGTCATTGGCCGAATAAAAATTGGTCGAATTCAGAACGAGTTTTGTTTCTGATAGATAGTAATATAGGTCACTAACCAGCTGATTATGACTAACAACGATTCTCGCATCATGTAAAAGCTACTGGACTGTTTTCAATGCGGTTTTGACTGTGGGATAACTTCGACTTTGTATCTGACGAACTTTGCATGTCGACGCGAGAAGTTAGAATGCTCGGCTTCTAACTTTTCGCAGTGATGAAATACTATTTTTATATCTTAAAATGTAATTATGTTTGTTTATGAATTTAGAAAAGAACCTAGAAACTATACCACGCGAACGATGTCGTGGGCAACAGATAGTAGAATAATAAAAATAAAGACAATTAATTAAAAAAAAAAAACGGTTTCGCCCGCAGTTTTCTTGGTTTCCTGTAATATTAGTTGCTGTATGTCTCTGTAGTGTATAGTACGCTATCCGGTCCGAAATAACAACAAAATCGGTTTAGCCGTTGGGCATGTCAGCCACTCAAACAAATACTACTTTCCTTTTTAGTATTTTCACTCAGAATCCTCAGCTCAGGTGACAATAGCGATGTTATTGGTCTATCTATATATGCAGTAACAAAAAGTCTGTAAAATGAAGATAATTAAAAAAAACGTCTATGTGACTTAAAATAAGCTACTGAATAAAACTATAACATTTAAAAAAAAACGGTGTCTGTCCGTATGTTCGCGTATCATGTAAAAACTACTGGACCGTTTGCGATGCGGTTTTCACTGATGGATACCTTAAGTTCCGACTTAAAATATGGTGTACCTTGTGTCTCAATTCCACGAGTAGAAGCCGAGCAATCGATAAAAACTATTTGATGTTGGAATTTGTATATTTTTGCACTTTATAGGTACCATACCAGAAAAAAAAACCATCCGTGTAAAGCCGCGAGCACAGCTAGTTTATAATATTATCAAATATTATCTCATCCTCCTTGTTCATGAGACGTTAATTATTGACTTGTAAATATTATTTTGCCTACTTACAATAAATGTTTAAAGTATGATCTTTACTCGAAATCCATAAATAAATTATTTTAGCGCATTTTGTATGCAAAATGTAGATGTAAAATGAGTAAAATGGTCAATTACTTAAACACCCGTTATTTGACTAGTCGACTTCCGCTAGTTAACTGAGTACAGTGCGAAAGGAAATTATGTAATTTGAACGTTACGTTACGTTATGTAGACGAGTTATGAAATGTGCCCGTTTCAAACATTGTTTCAACAATCAACATATCAACAATGTTATTATATCAACATTGACAACAATGTTGATATAATAACCTTTTTTACCACGTTTTTATTAAGTCATTTTCTTGTTTGCTACTCAAATTTAGAGCACTTTCCAATTAGCTATCCGGCTGAAACTTTCAGGGTAGCTTACAAATCAATGACAATGCATTTAAAAAAAAAAAACATTAATAAAATAACTAGGTTTTTAAGGTTAGTTTTTTTAATCTATATTTGCTACTTGTTCCTCACTGATTTAGTAGAAAGGTGAATTGTCTGATTACGACAAGATTCTAAAAAACTATTTATCCATGTCATTGAATCAGTCTATATATGTTCTGTTAATTTATACGTTTCGAATGAACGAAGAAAAAAATATGTAAGTAACTTAAAAACAAGTCTTAGTTGCGCCTGAGTCTATTAACTGATATCTATAATTATTATAAAGCAATAAGGACGAAAAAGTCTGTACATAGACGATAATTAAAAAAAAAAGTCTAGGGTACTTAAAATAAGCTGAACAATAATATAACATTTTTTTAAATCGTGTCTGTCTTTTTGTGTGTATGTTTGTTCGCACATAACGTAAAAACTACTGGACCGAATGCGATGTGGTTTTCACTTTTGGATAGCTTAGGGTTTGACTTAAAAACTGGGCTACTTGGTACCTTTTTTTAATGTAAACAAGGCCATTTTTTTTAAATTATCTTCTTTGTATAGACTTTTTCGTTTTTATTGCTTTATTACAAGTATAGATAGATTTACCGAATTTCATAAAGATCGATTCGTCCTAGTTGATTTGGAGAACTCGTTGCTCTCGGTCAAAAAAACTGACATCGCTCCGTAAGGAGTTAAAGAAGACTCCAAGAAACGATCTTAAAATACACTATCTATAAATTGGTTCAAAGAAAGCGCGCAGGCGCTTTTTTTCATTCTAAACAATTCGTAGGTTACTAATTAACACTTCTAGAAAGAAAGAATAAATAAAATACATATATTCAACACAAACAAAAATAAAAATAAACATTTAATTAGAATAATTAAGTAGGTACGAGTACAATAAAAAAGGAAAACAAAGAAAAGGTAAAAGTAGATAGTTAAAGTGGTGATGAATGGGCCTTAACTCAGCATTAGGCTGTTTGCTGAAGGCACACAGCGCTGGTTTTCAGCTAAAGCCCAGAGGGAGCGGAAAAAATAGACATATAAGAATAAGTATAAAAAATGAAATTAAATATGAATACATTTATAAATACATATATAATATATTATAATTACATATAAATAATTTAAATAAACATATATAAATATAAAAGTAAATTTAAGATATAGCATATTCTAAATTATGAATGTCATTTTTAAAATTAATCATTACATAGATAAAAAGCTAATCTGATTGCTTGCTTATGAGCTGACCCGGTTTCATTGCTGGCGAGTATAGTAAGGTTTCTCTCATAATGTACCTAACAACATATAAGGCAAACCTTACACTCTAGTACAACTGCAAGCACTATCCTAGTCTGTTATAAAAGCATTAACCAGACAATCCCTAGATCTCTAGGCGCGTGCAACATGGATGGGCCGCCTTTGGAAAACTTGATGACGTTCTCAAATCAAACATCCCGCTATGCCTGAAGACCAAGACATTTAACCAATGTGTCCTCCCCATTTAACATACGGTGTCGAAACATGGTCGCTCACAAAAGAGCAGTTGTATAATATACGAGTTGCTCAGAGAGCAATGGAGCGCACCATGCTAGGCATCCGCCTGCTACACCGTATACCGAACGTCGAAATTCGACGTCTTACTAAAGTAGGTATACGGATAGCAAAGCTTAAATGGAGATGGGCAGGACACTTGGCAAGACGGGATGATCAAAGGTGGACCAAAGCGATAACGGAGTGGTGGCGTAGAGGAGCGCAGAGTTCACGGGGCAAACAACCAGCCCGACGGTCAGACGACATTGTTAGGCACGCAGGAATAGACTGGATGAGACTTGCACAGGACCGGAACAAATGGCGTGAAAGAGAGGAGGCCTATACCAAGCATGGGAGGATGCGGGCTGAATAGATAGATAGATGAAATCGAATCGAAAATGCTAATAAAAAATCAGACTGCTAACAAAACTAACAAGAAAATTTAGGCACAATGAAAAACCCAAATGCGAAATTTTAATCCTTATATAGTTATATATTTAAACGGGACTTAATCGCGCTGAAAACTTAATATTTATTTACTTCGACGTTTCGATCAAGTTGCATTGATCGTGGTCACGAGAAGACTGAAGTAGCGGGTGTCAGCGTCGAGAAGGACGAGCGTTGTCTCCAACTACCCGCATTTAATTTTGTAAAAATTCAGAATTGTCACGACACACGACACTGCAGATTTCTTCTGCAGATTTCTTCTGACATAAACACTTACTTATCACGGGATTCCAGAATGAAGCCAACTGGATGAAACCATCCTTTCGGTTGAAATTGGGATACTTTTTAATTTCAACCGCTTCACGTACAATCCTGGAGTAGTAGTGACGTTCCGTGGAGAGGATCTTCGGGTTCCGTGTTCCGTGTTCCGTGGAGGGGATATAACTATGTGTTCGAATCGCGAAAGTTTAAAAGTTACAGTTACAATTAAATCGTTATAGATCCTAAATGGTCATTCGAAATGAAAAAAGATAACAGAAACCTAAAGATGATTTTCAAATACCTATTCAATGATACCCCACTTAACATTGTTCGTCGATTTTCATTTATTTATTTTTCACAATATGGCGTCTGGTTGTCGCTATATTGAGTTTTGATTACTGTCATGTCTTTAGTGACACTCGCGAGATTAATACAAATCGATCGATGTAAGAATCATCAAAATCGCCACGAGTGTGTGGTCTGTATAGTGCCACAAAGTAACAGTCATACATATATATATATAGGCAGATAAACACATCACCTGGCCTTTGCACAGTCTGGTAAAAAATAGAGTCTCACGCTCTATTTACACAGTCGATAAATAGTAACAAAACTTTCGCTGTATGTTTATGTCACAACTTACAACACAGCAACAATTAAAAATTGTTCATGTTATCGATAAAGAGAAGATCAATTAAACGCACGCCATATTTGATTAGCCAACACTTAACAAAGTCACAGGACACGACATCACTACGTGACAGTGCAGTGTTGCAATGATAGAGAATCGTGATACAATTTATATTACAATGGTGTCGATTCTGAGAAACTAAAATTAAATTTGACAGCTTTAAAATTGTTGCTGTCCCTTTCGTTTCCAAAAGGTTTGAAAGTGACAGCATTAATTTTAGAGCTGTCAAATTTAGTTATAGTTCTAATTTGTGCAGTCAGAATCGACACCAATGTCTAGATGTTTAGAAGTAAAACTCGGAAACCGGTAAACGCTACATAAGCCCACGAATATTCATTCCAAGAAGCTGTTCTGAAAAAAAATACTGGCCAAATAAGAATTACATAAAGTACATCATCAAAGCGAGAGAAAAAACACGACAAAAAAACAAGTTTTCATTCAAAAAGCTTTTATTTAACTTCACTTGTATGTATGTATGTATGGATGTATCTACTCGTATCTATTTTGTTCTGGAATCTTGCAATTCAAATTTCGAGCACTTCCTGGCTGAAACTTACAGGGTAGCTCACAAACCGATTAAAAAGCAATAAAAAAATGAAACAAAAAAAAAAACGTAAAAAGAGAAAATGATAAAAATAATTTAAAAAACATGAAAAAAGGTCGTACAAGTTTTATTTTTATTCTTTCGTATGTCCGAAAGTCCGAATAATGTCCGGCTGTTCTTCTCTACAGCATCGTTTTCGATGGTTTTTTTTAAAAAGGTAGTAACTTTAAGTTAGTCTTATAAAAATTTGGTGAATACCTGATGATGATCTTCGGCGGGGTGAGCAGAATCAGCTTCATGATGCAGTAAATTGCTCACTTTAGGTTTCTACCAGCGCATTCACCCCTTTACGTGCTAGATAGGAATTAATGAAGCACCTTGGTTATTAATGTTAGTTGTACAATAAATGACTGTATATACCAATACAACAATATGACCAATATTACAATAGGTAACTAGATAGCGCTACTATGCACCGCTAGATTGTTTGAAAAAAAGTTTCTGCTCGCGAGGTCTACACTACAGCTCAAAGAGCTACTAGTATAATTGTTTTTTTTAACTCTTTCACTGCTGAAAACACATACGTTGTTTTTGAAAGCGCGACGCCAGTGCGGCAAAACACGCCCAGCGTGTTTTTAGACGTGAGTTTAACCCAGTGACGTCATCGTCAGCACCCGGAGCTAGACGCGCTTTTTATGGTCAGCAGTGAAAGCTGGTTTAATTACATTTTATTAGAGCACATAATTATCTTGGTAACATTATTTCTCCCTTGTTACAGGCAGCCTGCGCGCTCAGCGTGCGCGTGGGCAGCTACAGCGATCCCGCGGACATCCAGGGGCTGGCGCATTTCGTCGAGCACATGGTCTTCATGGGAAGTGAGAAGTACCCTAAGGAGAACGAGTTCGATTCCTTCATCAAGGTGAGGCCTAAAGCTGTAGAACGGCAGTAAAACAACCCTCTAATTTGTATGAAGCGTTTTGGTACCACGTTTATAGTGCGGATACCTTATTTCACCATCAGCCTATATTTGTCTACTGCTCGACGTAGGCCTCCGAGTGAAAGCTACTAAGCCCGTTTTTAACCGACTTCAAAATAGAAGGAGGTTCTCAACTCGACACGTATGTTTTAAAAAAATGTCTATTACCTCGGAACTCCGTGATTTTTCAACCGAATTCGAAAATATATTTTTTTTTGCTAGGATATACTTTCAGATTGGCCCCATAGAAATTTTATCAAAATCGGTTCAGTAGTTTTTTAACCAGTTCCAATAAGAAAAAATTGTTTCGAACATACACGAAGTACAAGCGTTTGAAGTCGGTTGTTCACGTTTTTGTCAAAAAGTAATTATTTGCAAGTCGTTACTCCACCTGACCAAGCGGGCGCCGCACTAAGTTTGCATAAACGCCGTCTCCACTATATAGAACTCGTCTACCCCAATGGTTGTCGGTTCTTCTAGACATGTGACCAGCCCATTGCTACTTCAGCTTGATAGATAAATGATATTTGTTTGTTTATCGTATGAGGTAATGCTGGCCTCTGGTGTCAGAGTTTGTCAGGCCGCCCGAGGGCCTCAGACATGGCTTAACGACTGCTAAGTATTAATAAATGCCGGTGACGTAATTTTTGTGAATAAAATGTTTAACAGTGTGAAGTCTTTCTTCAGGTATCTCAGGATACAACGTATAGCTTAAAACCTGTAAGAGCTGTTTAAAGTCAAATTTTGCAAGCTAAACTTTCTCTTTACCATTCAAATTGAAAACTTGTACACATCATATTATAGAGACCCGATGACAATACAATATTTCGACACTTACTACCTCATGAGCAGTCATGAGGTTTGGGCTCATTTTGCTCAGCTACTTGCTTTACACAACTTATTTCCATTTTCCTCAGAAAAAAGGTGGTTCAGACAACGCGTCAACCGACTGCGAAGTGACGACGTTCTACTTCGAGATACAAGAGAAGCACCTGCCGCAAGCGATGGACATCTTCAGCCAGTTCTTCGTCAGCCCGCTGATGAACAAGGAGGCCATGCAGCGCGAGCGAGAGGCTATAGAATCTGGTAAGTGCTCAGAGCGGCAGTGGGCGAGTTTACAATCACATGATGATGATGATTCAAAGGGCTTCTAACATTTGTGGCATACCTACAGGACCGACATTTTACCACTTTTTTATTAAGTAACTTTTTTGTTTGTCTGTCTGTCGTTCCGGGTGGAATCGTGCAACTCAAATTTAGAACACTTCCCGATTAGCTATCCGGCTGAAACTTTCAAGGTAGCTCACAACTCGGATGACAAAGCATTATAAAAAAACAGGTTTTTAGATTAGTTCCATAATCCACATTTGCAGTTTGTTTCGTCTCACGAAGTAATAAAAAAAAACGTGAATTCGCGGTCTCTGAATAAACCTGAATAAATCGATACAGGATTTCAATACAAACAAAAAATGTTAAACTATTAATATCACAGTGGGGCGTTTCTGTAATATTGAACCGCCGATACAGCATATAATCTAACATCATCCCAGATCTGCTATATTTCTCCATATCACAGAAACGCTACACTTTTGGATGCAAGTGTATTTTTTTTGTTTGTTTTGATATCTTCTATCGATTTATTAAGTTTTGATCAGTGGCAGCGATTTCGCGTTTTTTTTTCGAAATGCCTTTTATTTTTTACACTTGTTTAAGTAAAATGTAAGGATTGCAAGGCGAACAAATTACCACCCTCTTCACGTGTATTGTGAAATATGACATATTCTGTCTCATAACGGCTTATTACTACAAAAGTCACGTTGTCCATTTACATAATAGCTTGACGCTGCAAATAAGCCAAGTTCATTATCTATGAAGTATTCAGATTTGCGCATTATTACAATTGTGAGAAAATCTTTGTAATTCCATGTGTTCACATAATTGTTGAATCAGTCAAGCTTATGATAAAGATTTAACATCATCCTTTGTGTAACTCACGTGCATATGTTATTGCTTTAAATGAAACCTTGTCCAGCTTTATGTTATCTATTGTACTGTTTGTATCCCAAAGACAATGAAAAAAATATTACAATATGTACTCTAAATATATAAATAACTTTGAAGAATAATAGCTGAAAGTGCATTTTTTAAATTATGAAATTTTTCGCTTCACTAAAATTGAGACCAGAGAGAATAGCTCATTCTCCTCAACTCATTATGAGGGAGAATATTCAAGAATGCCATCGAAACTGAACAACACTAAAACTTCTGCTACAGTCCTTTCACAATGAATATCTTATGAAGGCCTGTACCGATTTCTTCCAAACATAGAATCATTTAAAATATAGACATTATATTTACACAATAGATGTGCGCGGTATTTTTTCTGGGATATAAGCATGCTATGTGCCAAAACCAAAAGTACCAATATACGTTTTTTTTTATCCATTGACGGGCTTCTACTCATCAGATTGAATTATGAGGAAAACTAGTTTTTATCCATTGACGGGCTTCTACTCATCAGATTGAATTATAAAGAAAACCAGTTTTTATCCATTGACTGGCTTCTACTCATCAGATTGAATTATAAAGAAAACCAGTTTTTATCCATTGACTGGCTTCTACTCATCAGATTGAATTATAAAGAAAACCAGTTTTTATCCATTGACTGGCTTCTACTCATCAGATTGAATTATAAAGAAAACCAGTTTTTATCCATTGACTGGCTTCTACTCATCAGATTGAATTATAAAGAAAACTGGTTTTTATCCATTGACTGGCTTCTACTCATCAGATTGAATTATAAAGAAAACCAGTTTTTATCCATTGACTGGCTTCTACTCATCAGATTGAATTATAAAGAAAACCAGTTTTTATCCATTGATTGGCTTCTACTCATCAGATTGAATTATAAAGAAAACCAGTTTTTATCCATTGACTGGCTTCTACTCATCAGATTGAATTATAAAGAAAACCAGTTTTTATCCATTGACTGGCTTCTACTCATCAGATTGAATTATAAAGAAAACCAGTTTTTATCCATTGACTGGCTTCTACTCATCAGATTGAATTATAAAGAAAACCAGTTTTTATCCATTGACTGGCTTCTACTCATCAGATTGAATTATAAAGAAAACCAGTTTTTATCCATTGACTGGCTTCTACTCATCAGATTGAATTATAAAGAAAACCAGTTTTTATCCATTGACTGGCTTCTACTCATCAGATTGAATTATAAAGAAAACCAGTTTTTATCTATTGACTGGCTTCTACTCATCAGATTGAATTATAAAGAAAACCAGTTTTTATCCATTGACTGGCTTCTACTCATCAGATTGAATTATAAAGAAAACCAGTTTTTATCCATTGACTGGCTTCTACTCATCAGATTGAATTATAAAGAAAACCAGTTTTTATCTATTGACTGGCTTCTACTCATCAGATTGAATTATAAAGAAAACTGGTTTTTATCCATTGACTGGCTTCTACTCATCAGATTGAATTATAAAGAAAACCAGTTTTTATCCATTGACTGGCTTCTACTCATCAGATTGAATTATAAAGAAAACCAGTTTTTATCCATTGACTGGCTTCTACTCATCAGATTGAATTATAAAGAAAACCAGTTTTTATCCATTGACTGGCTTCTACTCATCAGATTGAATTATAAAGAAAACCAGATTTTATCCATTGACTGGCTTCTACTCATCAGATTGAATTATAAAGAAAACCAGTTTTTATCCATTGACTGGCTTCTACTCATCAGATTGAATTATAAAGAAAACCAGTTTTTATCCATTGACTGGCTTCTACTCATCAGATTGAATTATAAAGAAAACCAGTTTTTATCTATTGACTGGCTTCTACTCATCAGATTGAATTATAAAGAAAACCAGTTTTTATCCATTGACTGGCTTCTACTCATCAGATTGAATTATAAAGAAAACCAGTTTTTATCCATTGACTGGCTTCTACTCATCAGATTGAATTATAAAGAAAACCAGTTTTTATCTATTGACTGGCTTCTACTCATCAGATTGAATTATAAAGAAAACCAGTTTTTATCCATTGACGGGCTTCTACTCATCAGATTGAATTATAAAGAAAACCAGTTTTTATCTATTGACTGGCTTCTACTCATCAGATTGAATTATAAAGAAAACCAGTTTTTATCCATTGACTGGCTTCTACTCATCAGATTGAATTATAAAGAAAACCAGTTTTTATCCATTGACTGGCTTCTACTCATCAGATTGAATTATAAAGAAAACCAGTTTTTATCCATTGACTGGCTTCTACTCATCAGATTGAATTATAAAGAAAACCAGTTTTTATCTATTGACTGGCTTCTACTCATCAGATTGAATTATAAAGAAAACCAGTTTTTATCCATTGACTGGCTTCTACTCATCAGATTGAATTATAAAGAAAACCAGTTTTTATCCATTGACTGGCTTCTACTCATCAGATTGAATTATAAAGAAAACCAGTTTTTATCCATTGACTGGCTTCTACTCATCAGATTGAATTATAAAGAAAACCAGTTTTTATCTATTGACTGGCTTCTACTCATCAGATTGAATTATAAAGAAAACCAGTTTTTATCTATTGACTGGCTTCTACTCATCAGATTGAATTATAAAGAAAACCAGTTTTTATCCATTGAAGGGCTTCTACTCATCAGATTGAATTATAAAGAAAACCAGTTTTTAAAATATCCAACAGTCAAATTCGCTTTCAAACGGTTGCAGTAGTTTTACTGGAACCGTTTGATGCTCGCGCGATAGAGTCAGACCGACACGACACCATTTATGTATTTGTTCGGTAATTTATTTTGAGTCCTCAGGCTTATTATCTTTTTACAGACTTTGTTACTTACGGCATTCTCATAAGTTTAGATAATCGATTGTTTAAAACTATATCCACTTTCCAGCGTAGTCTGACATGAAACACCAGCTCTAGGGTTATATTCGTCAACGGGTATCATACTCGTGAAAGGTGTCATACTAGTCGACGGGGGTCATAATCGTGAAAGGTTTCATAATCGTGAAAGGTGTCATACTCGTGAAAGGTGTCATACTCGTGAAAGGGTATCATAATTACACTAAAGGCGAAAGTTTGTATTTTTGTGTGTGGTGTGTGTGTGTGTGTATGTTTGTTACTCCTTCACGCTCAAACGGTTCAAAGGATTTGGATGAAATTTGGTACCAGGACAGCTTATAGCCTGGATTAACAAAGGCTACTTTTAATCCCGATTTAGGGGGGGAAAAACGTTTTTTATTGTATGGGAATTGTCACTTCGATTTCAAAGTGTCAAAACGATAGCTGTTAAAACGACAGGTGTCAAAATGATAGCTGTCAAAATGATAGCTGTCAAAATGACAGGTGTCAACCTAAGGGGTGCAATAAATAAAGAGGGAGTTTTTGAAATTTATTTCCTAATGGGGTATCGGGGGTGGCAAAGTTTGAACACGGGCGAAGCTGCGGGCGCAGCTAGGTAGTATAAAATATAGTCGTATTGATAAACAATCTGTTCTATATATTTCCAGAGTACGCGATAGCAGCGCCCTCTGACTCCAACCGTAAAGACCAGCTGCTCTGCAGTTTTTTCCCCGAGGGTCACCCGGCTCGGACCTTCACTTGGGGCAACCTCAAGAGTCTCAAGGACGATATCAACGACGACGAGAAACTGTATAGAGCAGCACATGAGTTCAGGAAGCGGCACTATACTGCGAATAGAATGACTGTGGCTGTACAGGTAAGATTCACATTTTTTTATTCAAGTGAAATTGTAGCTGGGATAAAAGTGTCCCTGTGTTATACAAGACCTACAGAACTTATATAACAAACTACATCGAAAATCATTCAGCCGACAAATAGTTTTTATCAATAGCTCGGCTTCTACTTGTCGAATTGTGTTTCATGATGATTAAAGTACGTCATATTTTAAGTAAATCCCTAAGTTTACTAACTGTGAAAACCGAATTTCAATCGGTCCAGTACATAGTTAAAACTTTTTTCGTGATGCGAAAACATACAGAAAGACAGAAACCATTTTAAAAATGTTTGTTCCGTAGCTTTTAAGTCCCCTTGATCAATATTTTGTTTAATTAAATTAGTTTTATTCACTTTTTGTTACTTATCGCTTTATTATAAGTACCTATATAGAAGAAGGCAAAGGTGACTTCACCTGATGAGATATCTGTTACATCATCAATAGATCAATTCAATATGTGACACGCTAGGTTTTTGTTACTTATCGCTTTATTATAAGTACCTATATAGAATATAGAAGAAGGTAAAAGAGACTTCACCTGATGAGATATCTGTTACATCATCAATAAATCAATTCAATATGTGACACGCTAGGTTTACCTACCTATTGTATCTATTGTATTATTATGTTAGTTTATCTACACTGATATCGTTAAATGGTGGCATACTTTACGCCCGGCATGTCTCTAATAAGAAAAAAATATATATTGAACAATACAATGTTTTATTATCTATGGCGGCGCGTGCTAGAGCGCATTCGGGGTAGACTGCTCGACTTTGGCGCCATAATTTACACTATCCATTCATTATTTGCTGAGTAATTGTTGGTCAAAAGTTTTATTGTGATAAAAAATACTGACAGCAGTGATATTTAGAAGAATTGGACTCCACCTGAAATCATGGAAACAGCAAAGAAAATGACGAACGATCTTTTATCAGCAAAATCAAGAAAATATTACGACAAATGTTTAAAAAAAAATGTAGGTAGGTCCTATTGCATGAGTGTAAGTAAAGTAGTGTATGAAACGGCACATATCTAGGAATTAAAAAACTCGCCACTCACATTCGTGTTTTAATAACCCCCGTTATGCAACCTTTTTATAAACTACTTTTAAGTATCTATTGTAAGACATGTCACAAACCCAAATCCTATTCGTAAAAATATGTATTAATTATTTTTTATGTCCACAGGCCCGCATGGATCTACCAGACCTAGAGCAGTACGTGATTAACACATTCGGGCGGGTCCCGACCAACAAGCTCCCAGCCGACGATTTTTCGCAGTACACGTTTAGACCCGACGCCGTAACGCCAGAGTTCCGCAGTATATATTATGTTAAACCTGTTGCTGATAATACTGAGGTAAGATATTAGAGAAGCGAAGATTAAAGTTATACTCGTGAACGGGTGTCATACTATTATACTCGTGAACGGGTGGCATACTCGTGAACGGCAGTCATACTATTATTATGAAAACTAACGTTGCTTTTATTATTTTAAACACAAAAACGGGAGTTACCCATGTGTTGAATGCGAGGCGAGACACGTTCGCGAGCGTTCCGCACTTTCCTTGAGAAAGACCAACGGATGTGGTTGAAACTATATTTGGAATAATCCAACTGCTATACATGAGTAAATCCCGTTTTCATCTATAAAATGGGTTTCAAAGAGGGGGAATTGGTTGTCACCTGGCAGTTTAGTTATAGAAGGAAATAATTAAGAGAAGCCTACCTACCTAGCAGTGACGGTAGGTGTAGAAAAAAAAGAAAGAATAAAATAGTAAACTACCAGTGTAATCAGAAAGAAAAACCTCGGAGTGAGTTACAGAAGGTGGCGTGGGTATGATATTGTCCTTCGGCTTGGGACTTAGATTTGAGGCGCGCGTGGGAAGACGTTCCGCGGTGAGATGGTGCAGAAGTAACGCAGCAGCCAGAAGTAATGCAGCAGTGCGCAGAGCAGCTCCCGGGGGACAGGTGTCCACAGACCCGTGGCAGCGTTCAAGTAGAGGTTAAACCTCTAGGTATCAAGGAAAACCCCTGGAACGGTAGTATAAGACGTGTTAGTCCAGGTTCAGTAGGTCTGGCTGCCGTACATCACCAGGTTTTCGTTCCTTGGGGTCCACCATGCCGGACGAGGCCTCTTCCAGTTAAGCCCCAAGGAAGTAGACGTGGCAGCCAGTATGGTACATAAGATAGTACAAGTGTGAAAGACCAGAAGGGTCGGACATTAGTTCAAAATTATAGAAATACAGCACGTAAGACGCATAGTTTTAAAAGAATTTCACCAGTTGGGGGTAAATTATCACGAAAAGTGGTAAAAAACCGGTACATAGGTACTAAAAAGTCAAGTCATTGCGAAAGCGTTTGCTGGCATGACTAAATGCAACCAACAAGCATAGTTTGACCGTATTAACTTTCGCAATGACTTGCTAACTGAATAAACTAAAAGGAAAGTAAAAAAAATATGAACTAAATCAGTAAAAATTTCCGTTAAATAAATTTAAAATTTGTATATTGCAATCCAGGTCTGCAATATCAAAAGCCTGGCACGCAAGATGCACAGTAAAGTTATATACAATATTATAGATAAACATAAAACAATCAGTTCGTGGATTCACAAGCGTTACATATAATTTTTTAACCAAAATATTACGGCCTGATAGCCAGTAGTTTAGAGCAAGAAGCAATTTAGAGGTCACACGATATATGAAACACTGACCCAATATTGGGGTTTTTTCACTAGGTAAACAGGTAAATAAAGACAAAGGTTTGTCCAAAATTATTTGCAAAATGATTTAGAAAACTTTCTCCAAGCCAGCACGAAATGACGAGGCTAAAAAAGAACTATTGGTCACCACAGGATAATTAGTCGCTTATAGGGGTGTTATCTGTGATGGTCGCGTTCGAAATTCTGTTCCACCCATTCTGTTTCAATCAGAACCTGTATTACAGTCATTCGATACGGTGCGTTGGAGTCGATATTACGATGAAAATTTGTTTGCAACAAGTATGGTCATACTAATTCAAAGACAAGAAATACTTAAAATCTTGACAACACAGACATTTTAAGGTTACGTATTTCTTGGTTTATTATCGACTGTTTATTTTATTGTGAAAGTGGACTTATTTTGTTGGTACTACGTGAAAACTCGACTAAAGGGAATAAAAACAACGTGAGATGAAGTGAGACGTTACACTCGTGAGCGGGTGTCATACTGTTATACTCGTGAACGGGTATTATACTCAGCTGCTTGGATCCAAGCAGTCTCACACTCGTGTTTGCAAAGTAGCAACTCGTCAATCACGACCAACAAGCTGCAAGTAGATGACTTTTCGCATTAAGCATTATTGTGTTTTGAGAGATGTAACTAATTAGAAAGTGAAAGCGTAGTACTATTATTATATTCTGTGTCATCATCATCATCAGCCTATACTTGTCCACTGCTGGACGTAGGCCTCTCCTAATGCACGCCACTGAGCTCGGTCTTCAGCTCTCAGCATCCAGTTTCTGCCAGCCGCTTTTCGAGGTCGTCACTCCACCTGGTCACCAGGGCGTCCTACACTACGTTTACCTAAACGTGGTCTCCACTGGAGAACTCATCTACCCAACAGCTGTCGGTTCTTCGGGAAATGTGACCAGCCCACTGCCGCTTCAGCTTGCTTATTATGTGTGAAATACCATTTTCACTAGTTTTTACAAAAAGATTCGCAATGTTTGTTTGTTACAGGTAGTACTAACGTGGTGCATGAGGTCGTTAATATCAGAATACGAGTCCAAGCCTCATCAGTACATCTCGTACCTACTCGGACACGAAGGCAAAGGCAGTCTTCTCTCATATCTAAGAAAAAAGTGAGTCATTGTTTCAGTATTTTTAACCAACTATTTCAAAACCATCTCGTCCAGCTTGCGTTCGGGGCGGCGTGCATGGTAGCGATCAGTGACTGCAATTGTACTAGTAACGACGTGTTCAAACCAAACGGTTCAATCGCTGTGTCCAGCCGCAGGACGCGTTCGGGTTCAACAATTCGTTACTATTACTAGTACAATTGCAGTAACTGATCGCTACCGAGCACTCCACAGCAATCGCAAGCTGGATGAGTTGGTTTGACCGAACCTTAACACTCGAAAATCACAAGTTCGAGGAAAAATTATAAATTAACAACACGACAGCTTGAATCTCATCAAAGAAAAAAAGCTTGTGAGAAGCTGACATAATGAAGCGTTGTCATTTTGAATTTGATTTGAGAAGTTGATATTTTGAGATGTTGTTATTTTGAGAAGTTGTCATTTTAAGAAGTTGTCATCTTGCGAAGTTGTCATCATGTTCGATGGTTATTTGTTCCAGGGTGTGGGCGCTGGGCGTGTACACGGGTAACTCGGAGAGCGGTATCGACTACACTTCCATGTACAGCTTGTTCTCCACGCAAGTGGTGCTCACTGAACAAGGATTGGCCCACATTGACGAGGTAATCCACACCTATATATAAAAGTGATACGATGTCTGTTTGTTTGTTTGTTTGGGAATTTTAACGCGATAACAGCAGGATGGATTTTGATGAAATTTGATATGGAAATAGCTTATACCCTGGAATAAAACATAGGATACTTTTTATCCCGAAAAATAGTCAATTTTCAAGGGAAAACTGGAAAATGTCAATTACTCGCTGTAAGGAACGGTTGCAATGGAAGCGAAACAATAACAAGTCTGTCAAAAAGCATCAAGAGCGTTGGTGCCAAAGAGAATACAATACGTTGGTGCTATACTTTTGCATTAATATCCTAGAAGAAGATAAGATGCTTTTTTCGCGATAAACTAGTGCTACATATTTGTTTTAACCCTCCGAGCATCTCACTCGATAACGTAGCGTGCGCGCATGCGCGGTGCCCGAAGGGTCAATCGACTGCCAAAACGAGAAGGTTCTCAACTCGTCTGTGTATATTAAAGGACCTCCAGTGTGGGTTGTCTCATATTAATTTCATCAAAATTAGTGTAACATATGTTTTAGTTTCATTTGAAGTCAATTTTTATTGAAAATTTATTTTTGGCTTCTATAAAATCCGGCCGCAAAATATTTCTATTCACTTCTCATGCTCGTAAAGTTCTTGTTTATGCTGGGCGCAGGCGACGTAAAACTGCATTGTGTGCTCTATTTCATTCGTCGGATACCATAGATAATTAGAGAAGTAAAACTACTTCTCTAATTATCTATAGTCTCCGACCCGAGCTTAATGTTTCACGATGAAAGTTTAAAAAAACGGGGGGAAAGAAGCTCTACTGTTTTCTTAGCAGTATCTAAATAAGATAAGACATAACTGTTTCATTTCTCCGCAATCGAAATGAAAAGCAGACTGTATAAATCGTTTATAAATCAAGGCATTTTATCCTCGACTTCAATATCTAACCTCGCCTTCGGCTCGGGCGGATAAATGTCTCGAATAAAATGGCTTGTTTTATGCACTTGTTGTACAATCTACTTTTGTATCTTGATTTCTCAACTATAAAGTATGACTAAACAGTTTAGATATCCATATTTTTTGCTGATTTTTGAAAGTACTATATTGTTTGTTCCAGGTTATGGAGGCGATATTTTCATACATAAACATGTTAAAGCATATAGGACCATCTCAAAGGATATACGAAGAAATTAAGGTAATAAAAAACAAATCAATTTTTTTTTAAGCTCCATATACCACATAAAATGCATTCGATCCGTTCACTATTCAAAATTCAAACAAAAATGTTCGTTGGCCATAGACTAACAGTGCTTAGTTACTGTTAGTCTTTCGCCAATGAAATTGCTTGTTTGCTAGCTTGTCGTATGAGGTAGTGCTGGCCTCTTGTGTCAGAGTTTGTCAGGTCGCTCCAGGGCCTCTGTCGTGACTTAACGACTGCTAGGTGACGACTTAACGTGTCCTCCAATTCAATTCATTTATTTCAATATAGGTACAACACGATACACTTATGAGCGTCAACAGAGAAAAAAATATACAAATCTATTATAAACAATAAAAATATGTGTAAATTAAAGAATTAAAGTAAATTTATGCAGTAAAACATAGATTAGAACTTAGTACTTATGGTACAGTAAAAATTTAGCCATGAAGCCATGTCACTTAAAAAAAAATTAACACTATATTATGCCTTTGCATTAAAAAGTCCTTTACTTTAGTTTTAATTACACTGTCAGTTTGAATCAAAAGTATTTTTGGCATGAAATTGTAAAAACGAACACAGTTTAAAAAAAGCATTGGTCAATTTTTGATAGCCTAGTTCTAGGCAGCACATGTT
The DNA here is from genome assembly GCA_946251855.1 of Alsophila aescularia. Taxonomy (NCBI): domain Eukaryota; kingdom Metazoa; phylum Arthropoda; class Insecta; order Lepidoptera; family Geometridae; genus Alsophila; species Alsophila aescularia. The sequence goes on from OX276385.1 coordinate 14,605,987, forward strand.
TATACTTGTGCCTTGTCTCATAGTTGTGACGTTGTCTGCAAGTTGTAAACCTGTTTAAAATGTTTCCGAGCGTACAGAATATTCAAGAGGACATACAAACAAGGCAGTGTTAAAATTTTCACTTGTGAAAAGACTTTTCTTTCTTCGGATCGTAGGATCCGAACCCCATACGAATGAACAGAGTTTGATGTGTTTTTTTATGTTTATAAGCTGATGTGTATTAGATACTTTTTAGCTATATGAGGGGGGGGGGGGGGAGAGAATTGAGAAAAGGGGTTGCGAATCGTTTTTTATGTTTGAAAGCTGAGGTAAACGAGATGGTTCTTAGCTTACATTAATTACTACATTAATACATTTTTAATTTGTGCTTGTAAATAAATATATGAGCTGTAAAGTATCTACAAGCGCCTTTTAATTATTTTTCTCATAGAGATGAAAAGTAGAGTGTGATACACTCAGGCGCAAAATTATTTTCCCTTGGGCGACGTATATTGAATCCCTGGCTACGTTCAGGGGTCTACTCTAGAATCCTTCACTCCGCTCTGGATTCAAAATAGCGCCATCGCCGGCAAACTATTTCGCTTCCTAGTCATACAATCTACTATTTTTGGCTTTTAATTGCGATCAGATCCGATTTAAAACTTTATTGGCGGCTATATTACCGTGTAATGTTTATATTTAATCTTAAGTTTCAATTGTAAATCTAATATTTTAACCGCATTCGTTCCTTATTTTGGGTTCAGAACTTGAGTCAAGTATTGAACCCAAATTTTTAGGGAACGGATACGGTTAAAATATTAGTTTGACAATGAAATCTACAGATCGAACGTTAAGGCCCGGTTCTAGCACATTTAGCAATTTTAGATCATTTTTGAAGCTTTGTATCTTGTTTTATAATCAACCCAGAACTATGAAATTGGTACAACAATAACATTTTACATATAATCTCGTACTTTGTAAACACAGAAACACGATTAGTATGAATTCACTCGATAGAAAATAAAATCAAAGGTAACAGTCTGGCGCATCGACGTGAGGTAGCAAGCCTGGCGGTATTCTACAGATTGCACTATGGAGAGTGTGCACAAGAACTGCACAACCTGATTCCCCCATCACCTTTCCATCACCGTACGACTAGACGATCAGCAAAGCGCCACCCTTTCATGGTTGAAATACCTCGCACAAGAACGAAGCGTTACGCTTCTTCATTTATTATAAGAACTGCAAAGGAGTGGAATGCCCTGCCCTCGTCAGTGTTTCCGGTAAATTATAACCCCGGTGTGTTCAAGTCAAGAGTGAATAGGTATCTACTAGGCAAGCGTGCTACACCTTCGACCACATCATCGCTTTCCATCAGGTGAGATCGTGGTCAAACGATTGCCTAGTCCGTAATAAAACAAAAATAAATAAATTGGAAAGTCACTAAATAGTATCAAAGATATACCAAGAGAAAGAGCTTATTAAGATTGAGAAAATGGCTAGATACTTTTTAATTCAAAGCTTAGTTCTTTTACAAATAAATAAACACCTTGAATTTTACTCCCGAGATGTATCATCTTTCCCGCTCTACTTGATCACGGATGAGAGGGACAAAAAATTCACTGTCACCCGGTCATAACATCGAATAGTGTTTTAATCGCGAATAAGATTTTAAATCTAACCTGACTGCAATTTAAGGCCCAAAGAAATAAATTAAGCTAATATTGTCATTAGCGCTATCAGCTAGTGAAACTCATGTAATGGACCATCCACCTTAAGGTTTACTTTTGTATGACTTACAGACAATAGAAGAGACCAGTTTCCGCTTTGACGAAGAGACGCAGCCGGCTGACTTCGTGGAAACTATGTCGGAGAACATGCACTTCTACCCGCCCGAACATTACATCACGGGAGATAGGTTATACTACAAATATGACCCCAAGGTAAGAAACAATACATACAAATACACTTATTGCACACCTTCAAACGAGGCATAAGGTCAAAAACTTAAACCCGACTCTACACGGTCGGGTAAAAATAGCCTATGACACTCTTGCTATGTAGACGAATCGATTAATACCTCGCTTGTCAAAATTGGACCAAGTTTTTAGTTTGAACACATAACCCTTCCTTTACTTCGCCGTAGTCGGGTATTAAAAAATAGCTTAGGGCACTCTATACCTGAAGACGAATCTATTGATACATCATTTGGCAAAATCGGAACAATAGGGGCGACACCTACGACGCTATGGTGAAACATCCACATACATACTGTTAAACTCATTACCCTGCCATTGCTTCGCCGTAGTCGGATAATAATACATGCAAGGAAACAAAATATGAACATTCGAGTACGGTCTTAACACTAAACACCGATCGAGTCCAGATATTTCTAGTTTCTCAGAAGAGCGAGATGGATGATCACACCACTCTCGTAAAAGGCTAATAAGAAATAATAAAAAATGAGCCGTCGCATGATGCCTAGCAGATGTGTAAACATTTTGTTTGCCTCATCATCATCATCATCATCGTCTTGTCAAGTCTTGTCCAGTCTTAGTCTAGTCTTAGTCCTTCTCCTCTTTCGCATTCTCGTCCTCCTTCTTCTTCTTCATCATTCTCTATGTGATGGCTTATAACTTGAATATGGCCGAGCTGAGGTGGAAAGAGCCGAGAAGCCACAACCGGCGCGGCGAAGCATCGCGGAATGGTCGCGTTGCGGAACCACTCGCGTCGCGGAACCGCTCGCGTCGCGGAACCGCTCGATCACCACGCCAACAGTCGGCGTTACCCCCTTACCGCGCCATCATATGTTTACACATAAAAAAATACTTACATACGTAGCGCATAATTGAGAAGGTTGAGAGGGCGCGCCCCTCCCGCACCACTACCAGATTACCCCTCCCTCACAGATAGATCAAAATCTAATTTAAGTGTCATTGATAATCGACTTCAGAAAAGGAGACGGTTATATGTTCAGCTGTATGTATGTTGTTTTTATTAAGCGACTTCACAAAAGGAAGCTGGCCTATGTTCGACTGTTCTTGATTGATTTTCTGCGATATCTCCGGTCAATTGCGGACCGATTTTGTTTTTTATTTTTATTTTAAAGTGTAGGTCTCTTATAAATTGTATCAAAAATTGGACAAGTAGACTTCTCTTACTCGTCACTCCCGCTTTCCTCCTGTAATTCCTCTTCTTTTAAGGGTTGGGCCCGAACTGACTATCCCTTTCTGACGCTCGGAGGCGTCGTTCGCTAGAGCTAGAGCGAGAAACAGCGATGGCAGACGTCCAAAGCTTATACTTCAAGACTGGGCCGCGGACGACGCGTCTGTGCGACAAAAAGAGATTAATGTGGTTCTGTGCGGCCCAAGTGGGGTCTGACCTTAACTCTACCCTTCTTACTTCCTCTCACTCTCCCGTTGTTAGAGAGATACACCTATTGTAAATTTTTTCCTTACCAGGGTATAATGGAACTATTGGAGTGCATGCGAGCGGACACGGTGAACATAATGATCTTGTCGGACAAGCACGCGACCCCGATACAATACGACGCCAAGGAAAAGTGGTTCGGGACGGAGTATAAACGGAGAGGTACAAATGCTGACATATTTATTGACCGAGCGAGCGCGAAGCACGAGCGAAGCGTCTCCGTTTCAGCTTGGGCAAAAATGACCGGCTGTTCTCCTCTACAGGTCGCATTTCTCAACGGATCTAGATGAAACTTGGTACACAGGTTAAATGGAATTTTAGTATTTTTTTGTAGTCGGCGATTTTTGATTGGGGGAGTACTTCCCTCAAAAAGAGGGCTACTGAATATCTCCGCCTTACTAGATTTCGTTGGTTCATTTTTTATTTGAAACTTTAAGTTGGGTCTCATAAAAATTAGGTGAAGATCTGATGAGGATCTTCTGCGTAATGAGCAGAATCAAAATGCAGTAAATTGCTCACATTTAGGTTTCTACCAGTGGAATCAGCCCTTTACCTACTAGGTAGAGATTGATGGAGCACCTTGGTTATTAATGTTAGTGTTACAATAAGGTAACTAGATGGTGCTACTGTGCACTGCTAGATTGCTTGCAAAAAAGTTTGTACTCGCGAGGACTACAGCTCACAGAGCCACTAGTAAATGTAAATGTATAGTCATTAAGTGCCGCAATCATAATCGTCTAATAATAAAATCAAACATTAAGTTGTCAAAGTCTACAAAACAAGCGATTGAATGCTTGATTAGCATTAATTGACAATTATGAGTACGGCAATAAAACTTTTAAATGTATCTTTGGTAAACTTAGTAATTGAGTCGCTTTATTTATTAGTCTATTGACAAAATATTTGAGTTTATGGGTTTTTTTTAAAACAATAATAATATTAAAGTCGAGAGTCTGTATGTATGCGTGTGTGTGCGTGGGTGTGTGTATGTGTGTATGTTTGTTACTCCTTCACGCTCTAACGGTTGAACGGATCTGAATGAAATTTAGAATGGAGATAGCTTATACCCTGGAATAACACATAGGATACTTTTCATCATCATAATCATCTAGCGGGTGAAACTGCGGGATGCAGCTAGTAAATAAATAAATGTAGCCCATAGCTGAGTGAAAATGTTAGTCCCAGCTGTGAGATGTAACTTATTTTTTCTTCTACAGAGATCCCAGAAAACTGGATGCGCCGCTGGTTAAATGCACCGGCCTACCCTCAATTCCATCTCCCCGAGAAGAACATCTACCTCACCACAGACTTCAGCCTCATCCCCTTCTCCGAGCCTTACGTGGAGAGCGCGCGGGACTTGGGGCTAGACCTGCACGATACCACCGCGAAGGAAATCCGGAAGAAGGTGGAGGAGAGGGTACCGCAAGCCAAGGTGCTGAGGCATCGGGACCTGATGGCGACTGTCAACCAGTTCCGGTGAGAACCACTTAGAGGATGCCATGCGGCTTCTACAGATTTTGCCTTACATTTTTCGTGAAACTTGCGTTTTGGGAGAAAACGTTTCAACCATACTAAACCATAACAAAAACCAAAAGTTTTGGTCTCTTTTTATTAATCTATATTTATAATAAAGCAATAAGAACGAAAAAGTCTGTACAACGAAGATAATTAAAAAATAATGGTCTAGTTTACTTAAAATAAGCTACTGAACGAGAATAGAACATTTAAAAAAAATGTGTTTGTCTGTCTGTTTGTTTTTTAATTAGTTTGTCTGTATGTTTGTTCGCGCATCACGTAAAAACTACTGGACCGATTGCGATACGGTTTTCACTATTGGATAGCTTAGTGTTTGACTTAAACTGGGGTACTTGGTATCTTAATCCAATGACTACATGCCGAGCAATCGATATCGACTTTTTGACCTCTGAATGAAATTTGATCTAATCAAGCGCGGATCCAGGGGGGGGGGGGGTCATGGGAGTCATGACCCCCCCCCCCCCCATTGGGGCAATGTCAATCAGTTTTTTAGTTCCATTTGTTATTTTGATACGTTTTGTTGTTATGTTTATTTTGTACACTGATAGAAATAACTAAATTTTCCGCGCTCGCTGCGCTCGCGCTTTTGATGGTCTGTTTTCGTCTTTGAGCAATTTCAAATTATGTTTTAGTATTACACCATTGAAATGCTTCGGAGGGCACGTTAAGCTGTCGGTCCCGGCTGGCCGTCGTTAAGCCACAGCTGAGGCCCTCGGTCGGCCTGTCAAACTCTGACAGCAGTACTACCTCAAACGACAAACAAAAAACTATAGAAATAGCCACGTATTTTCGCGCTCGCTTCCTTCGCGCTCATAAGCTTGCCAGGGGCTTCATATTTAATTATGTTAATATTATTTTAGAGAAAACGTTTTAATTTTTGCCCTCGCTTCGGTCGCTCTTCTTTGAATTTATAGCAGGTACGTAAATTGGTTAAATTAGTACCCATGATTTAGAATTATTCAATTTCTACACTGAGAGAAATATTGCAATAGTATGCACGCTGCGTTTGCGTGTTTTGTTCTCATCAATGGATATTTGAATATTATTTGGCGTTAATTATATGTTTTTAGAACTATTTAACTGGTTAAGTGTTCAAAATTACCTTTTATTTCGCTCGCTTTTGGGGTTATTTTTCATCTTTTTCATATGATTTGATATTGTTATAAAGTCTTTGTAACATAAATAGCTCGGAACTTTCGAGTTCGTCGCCCAAGTGTATTTTGATCATTTCAATGCATAAGTTTGTTATGATGCACTCACATGATTTAATTATGTTTCAATTGTGTTATTAGATTAGTGTACAGGAACAGATCACCATTTTTGCGCTCGCTTCTCTCTCGTTTTATGATTATTTCAATATTTGTTTTCATGATTTTTATTTAATTCCTACACCGATCGAAATAGCTCAAAATTTCCACGGTTGCTCCGCCCGTACCTATTTTAGTTTTTTCATATATTCTTGCTTGATTCGTTTTTTTGAAAAATTATTCACTACATTGTAATTGTTACAATTTTTAACAACACAATTGTCTTTGTTTGTTGTTGTTAACATTGCTATTGTTTTGTTGCTGTTGTTTTACATTTTTAGATAAAGCTAAATATTCTATCAATCTCTACTCTCGAAAGTTTCAATCAAGTCAGTGCATATTTTGGAAAGATATTTTAATTTAAAAGTGTTTTAATACTGATAATTCAAAAATTTCGCGCTCGGTTCGCTCGCGCTTTTGATATTACACTAAATACATACTTTATACGAATTGTGGTTTCGTTTTAATATCCACACTGATAGAAATAACTCAAACTTTTCCCGCTCACTAGTCTTGGTCTTATTTTGTCCTGAAATTTTATGATATAAATATCTCTTATATATAAATAAATGGATCCGCCTTTGGGCAGAGGACACGCGAGTGAAATCGCGGTGAATATCTAGTATTTTAGAACCCATCCAGGCTGGATATAAGTGCGTGACCCCCCCCCCCCCTGACTCGAAGGCTGGATCCGCCCTTGGATCTAATGTTGGTATTTTAGGTCTTGGAATAGCACATAGAGTACTTTCATCCTAGAGAAATGACAACGCGTGCGCAGCTAGTCACAGAATAAACTACGTAATTCTTCGCGCGCCGCGCGTGCTAGCGCACGTTACGTTAATGTGCGATATCGAGTGAACGGCGCTCGAAGCGTTAAGGTGCGACTATGACTGCTCGGCGTAGTTGATAATAAGAAATTAGAACTCAAAATTACTGGTTGGTGGCTGAATGTCTGGCAAAAGGCCTGGAGGGACATTAAAAGTAATATAATTGACGACGACTACCGGTTAGCCGAATGGTTAGTGACCCTGACTGCGAACTCAACCAACAGTCGCGGGTTCGAGTCCTAAGTGCAATAATTTGTGTGATGAGCAGAAATGTTTGTTTCCGAGTCATGGATGTAATATTCGTACCTGTATATATTTATCCGTTGGCTAGTACCCATAGTCAAGGGTATCTTAGTTTGGGGTTATGTTTGTTTATCGTATGAGGTAGTACTGGCCTCTGCTGTCAGAGTTTGTCAGGCCGTCGGAGGGCCTCTGACATTGCTTAACGACTGCTATTAATCAATAACAGCCGGGACCGACAGCTTAACGTGCCCTCCGAAGCACGGAGCGATGGAAAACCGCACATAACCTAGAAAAGTCATTGGTGCGGAGCCTAGGACCGAAACCATTATTGTTGGATTTTAAGTTGCACTATAGAACCGTTACGCTACCATCACTACCTAGATGGGCTAGATAATTGGTGTGAATTGTTCTGAAGTTATTTATTTATTTCCCAGGTTAGACCAACCCAACCTGCTCCGTAAGAACCGGCAGATGGAGCTCTGGTACAAGCCCGACTTCAAATTCAGGTTCCCGACTGCGCTGCTGTACTTCTACTTCATCACGCCTTTGAGCCTCAAGTCCCCCCGGGAGTAAGTACCTTTGAACCTCAAGTCCCCCCGGGAGTAAGTACTTTTGAGCCTCAAGTCGCCCCGCGAGTAAGTACCTTAGAGCCTCAAGTCGCCCCGGAAGTAATTACCTTTGAGCCTCAAGTCGCCCCGGGAGTAAGTACCTTTGAGCCTCAAGTCGCCCCGGGAGTAAGTACTTTTGAGCCTCAAGTTTTCCCGGGAGTAAGTATCTTTGAGCCTCAAGTCACCCCAGGAGTAAGTACCTTTGAGCCTCAAGTCGCCCCGGGAGTAAGTACCTTTGAGCCTCATTTCGCCCCGGGAGTAAGTACCTTTGAGCCTCAAGTCGCCCCGGGAGTAAGTACCTTTGAGCCTCAAGTCTTCCCGGGAGTAAGTACCTTTGAGCCTCAAGTCGCCCCGGGAGTAAGTACCTTTGAGCTTCAAGTCGCCCAGGGAGTAAGTACCTACTAGTCTGTTGTCTAAACCTTGCATCAAATGCTGAAACCATATGGGCTGATTGGCTGTCGATATTTCTCTTGTATACACCGTCTTTTCGCTAATTAGTAAATCATGAAATAACGCATTTCGTATCGACTGCTCACCTGCACGACTAAAATTGTACTGGTGGCGCTGCCAGCCCGCAGCCCGGTGCGGGTACCCGCGACGGGTTATTTGTCCGCGACGGAGCAAGGCGCGGATGACCGTGCCGGGCCCCGCTCAACGGTGCGGACGCCCTTAGTTCTGATGACAATACAATTATACATATTCAGTCATTGTAAATCCAAGATGGCCGCCGCCACGTAATGGTGTTTTTTTCAATTCATTCAATATGTATATCAAATGAAAAGTCTTGATAAGTAGAACATAGTACACACTTTAGAAATAACTAAATAAAATACTATACAATTGCAAATAAAAAGAAACTCGTTTTGGACTCGCAACACGTTTTTTTAATTGCACTACTTTTAATACACAACTTTTAATCAAATCTTAAGTTATCTAACCACATTTCATTAGGGCTAGTAGTTTTTACTTTATGCGCAAAGACACAGTCAGACAAATATTATTTTTCCTAGCGTGCTACACCTTCGACCACATCATCGCTTTCCATCAGGTGAGATCGTGGTCAAACGATTGCCTAGTCCGTAATAAAAAAAAAAATAAAAAAAAATGTTTAAGTCCAATAGACTTTTTTCTTTTTTTTTTTTTATTATAAGTATAGATGATATCTATACTTATAATAAAAAAAAAAAAGAAAAAAGTCTATTGGACTTAAACATTTTTTTTTTATTTTTTTTTTTTTTATTATAAGTATAGATATCATAGTTTCGTATAATTTCTTATTGCTTTAATGTTTGTCTATTTCACAGAGCAGGCCTGCTTGACATCTGGACAGATTGCCTCCAGCAGAATCTCAAAGAGGAAGTGTACCCGGCGAACATGGCCGACTTACAGCACAGCATCTATGTGGGTGACAAGGGACTCACGCTGAAAGTGACGGGGTACAGCCAAAACTTGCATGTCAGTATATATATTTTTATTTTAATATTACCAGGTTTTTCCCGTGGATTGGTGCGCGTAGGTTTCATTCTATCGCAGTAACAAGACATAAGTTCAAATACTAAAACGCGACTAGGGTTGGGCAAAAAATAGCCTATGACACTCTTTCGATGTCGACGAATTGATTGATACTTAGGTTGTCAAAATCGGACCAAGTTTTTAGTTAGCACACATGACCCTTCTTTGGCTTGACCGTAGTAGGGTAAAAAAACTATTGATAACTCGCTTGTCAAATCGATCCTTTCTTTGCTTCGCCGTAGTAGGGTTAACAACCTATGACACTATAAATGAAGACAAATAGATTGATACCTCGCTTGTCAAAATCGGACCAAGTTTTTAGCTTGAACACATAACCGTTCCTTTGCTTCGCCGTAGTAGGGTAAACAACCTATGACACTCCTTCAAGGTATCAATCGATTCGTCCTGCAGACGAATCGATTGATACCTTGCTTGTTCAAAATCGGAACAATAGGGGCGACGCTATCGAGGAACATCCACATACAAGATCGATTCAGGAGCGGCGTTTAGTCGTTAAAATGTAACAAACAAACAGAAAAACTTTCGCTTTTATCATATTAGTATTTTGCGAAAGTTTGTGTGTGTGTTTTGAGATAGTTGGTTCTATTAAAATAGGTAGGTAATAGGTAACTAGAATATACGTGGCTTTCAAACGTATATTCTAGTTACCTAGTGAATATAGTGCTAGTTTTATGGAAATATTATAATGAATTAGTATGTAGTTATATTTAACAATATTTGGCGGTCCGAGGTTCGACCTTCCGCGGTCCGGATACGGACCGCGGTCCGCCTGTTGCTGACCGCTGCTCTAGGCTATCGTTTGACCACGATCTCACCTGATAGAAAGCGATGATGTGGCCGAAGGTGTAGCACGCTTGCCTAGTAGATACCTATTCACTCTTGACTTAAACACACCTGGGTTATTTTACCGGAAAAACTGACGAGGGCAGGGCATTCCACTCCTTTGCAGTTCTTAAATAAATGAAGAGGCGTAAAGCTTCATTCTTGTGCGAGGTATTTTAACCATAAAAGTGTGGCGCTTTGCCGATCGTCTAGTCGGTGATGGAAAGGTAATGGGGGAATCAGATTGTGTTCCTCTAACTAAGATAACTAGTGAATTTGTACACACACACACACACACACATGTACTGTTCGTTACATGTATATGTAAGCGTATAGTTTCGTAAGCTCACCCTCAAACACACAATATCATGAAGCTTACATCAATTTTAACATACTTTTATTTTTCCAGCTTTTAGTGGAATTGATAACAGCAGAAATGCGCAAGTCGACGGACCAACTAACGGATGAAATGTTCAAAGCTATATGCGATGTTCGGTCTCGGCTCTACCACAACGCGCTGCTCAAACCGCATAAGTTATCCAAGTAAGTCTTCACCGTAAAACACATTATCACATCACACTACTATTATAAACTGGCTTTGAACTGCGACTTTAACCGCGCGGATTAGTTTATCGCGCACTGTAAAACACATTATCACATCACACTACTATTGTAAACTGGCTTTGAACCGCGACTTTATCCGCGCGGATTAGTTTATCTCGCACTGTAAAACACATTATCACATCACACTACTATTGTAAACTGGCTTTGAACCGCGACTTTAACCGCGCGGATTAGTTTATCTCGCACTGTAAAACACATTATCACATCACACTACTATTGTAAACTGGCTTTGAACCGCGACTTTAACCGCGCGGATTAGTTTATCTCGCACTGTAAAACACATTATCACATCACACTACTATTGTAAACTGTCTTTGACCCGCGACTTCGACCGCGCGGATTAGTTTATCGCGCCCCGTAAAAAACATTATCACATCACACTACTATTGTAAACTGGCTTTCAACCGCGACTTTAACCGCGCGGATTAGTTTATCGCACACCGTAAAACACATTATCACACTACTATTGTAAACTGTCTTTGACCCGCGACTTCGACCGCGCGGATTAGTTTATCGCACACCGTAAAACATATTATCACATCACACTACTATTGTAAACTGGCTTTGACTCGTGACTTCGACCGCGCGGATTAGTTTACTGCGCACTGTAAAACACATTATCACATCACACTAATATTGTAAACAACTGGATTTGACCCGCAACTTCGACAGAGCGGATTAGTTTATCGCGCACCGTAAAACACATTATCACATCACACTACTATAGTACACTGGCTTTGACCCGTGACTTTGTTTATCGCGCACCGTAAAACACATTATCACATCACACTACTATTGTACACTGGCTTTGACCCGTGACTTCGACCGCGCGGATTAGTTTATCGCGATGAAAAGTATGCTACGTTCTTTCCCAGCAGGCCTAGCACGGGGGAAATTTGTTGTACGGAAATTGAACGAGTCACAGGCTTCTCAAATATACCGCCCACGCTGGAGAAATTTTCTTCCATTGTTTGCGTTTCTCGCATCAAAATATAATTATAAAATGCTCGTGACATTGTGTTTGTATGAAGATAAACTTTTATACCCACCTTCAAGAGACGGGGATATATATACCCTGTCTTATGTCAATCGGAGAGTATTTTAATCTACGTTTTTCTAGTCTATGCTTTTAAGCGGGAGTAGCATGGGAGTAGCGATGGAGTACCGGCACATAATGTCTATGACAAACGTCAATAGATAGGTTTTCGCCTCTGATTTTATCCCTTCCCCCCCCCCCCCCCACCGCCCCCCCCATGCTAGGCCTGCAGGGTTCATTCTTCAAGATCGGTTCATCCGTTTAGTAGTGAAAAGGTAACAAATAGACACACAAACATTATAGAGACAGCAATAACAAATAGACTTTCGCTTTTATAATATTAGTTAGAATACGAGGGTTACTCTGTTTCTGTATTTTCACGACTTGCCGTCTGAACCGATCTTGATGTAATTTGACAAGGGAATAGTGGGCTTCATAAGCAGACATACATTATTTTTTTCCGTGTAAAATTGCCGACGCGGGCATAGGCGCGGGTTGCAGTTAATTGTTAAATATATAGGAAACGGGGCATATACCATAGGTATTCATAAAATATATACATATTTATATTAAAAATATTTTTATAAACAAATTTAATTAATTAAATTTTCCCCTCAAATTAATTAATATCTTTTCAATGTAAATTAAATACTTACCAAGCTCTAATTAGTTCCTTATTTTTTGACGACCCGTTGGTCTAGTGGCTAGAGATCCTAGGTACGAAATCGAACGGCCGCGGGTTCGAATCCTGCAAGGGGCAATCATTTGTGTGATGCGCAGAAATGTTTGTTTCCGAGTCATGGATGTAACATTCTTAACCAGTTGCTTACCGCGCGCGCACGCGCATGTATGCGCTCAGTACTGCGCAATGTTAGATATATCGCCACCCGATGATCTACTGGGCCCGATGATCGTCTGTATGTATGTTTATCCGTTATCTAGTGTCCATAGTACAGGGTATCCCAGTTTGGGGCTAGGTAATTGGTGTGGAAATGTCCCGATTATATTTATTTATTTACTCAAACGGGACTTAATCGCACTGAAATCTTCTCGTGACCACGATCAATTAAACTTGATAGAAACGTCGAGGTAAATAAAAATAAAGGTTTCAGCGCGATTTTGTCCCGTATAAATATATAACTATATGTTCGAATCGCGAAAGTTTAAAAGTTACAAGGGCATATATCTCTAAGAAGCCAAATCTTGTCAGAAGTCGTATAACCATTTTGCTTATATTACTATTATTTGAATGTACTAATTATAGTTTTACTACTGCACCCCGCGGCTTCACCCGTGTGGGTTATGATGATGATGATGATGACTAGTAGCGTATGTGTTAATCCAGGATATAAGCTAACCTGGTACCAAATTTCATGCAATTCCGTTCAGCCGTTTGAGCGTGAAGGAGTAACATACGTACATACACACTTCTAAAGATAAAAAATGGATAGTGCTAATCTGTTTTAATGCTTTTTATGACGTTTTGTATGGACTGTAAGTTATAATGTATGGAGTTCTGCATTGCGCATACGAAGTTTTCCGCTCGATAAGAGAGTATTCATTTTTAACACTCTAAGCTCAAATCGGTCTGTTTACAACAGAGGCTTCACTTCTCTGTAATATTCTCTGTATTTATTTATAATATTAGTGTGATAAATCGTTGGATCTAAATGTATACTTTTGCAATCAAAAATAAAATATAAATATTCTTTTACAAAAAAAATATGTAAAAGAATACGTTTTAGAAACAAGCTTTTATTATTTGTCTGTAATAAAACATTAAATTAAGACACTTTTTTCATTTTAAATGTAGCTTAGTTAGTATTGTATTCTCTTTGTTAGTTAGACGTTATTACGCCGCGCAGGTCCATGGACGGTTTGGTTTCGAATCCCGTCTAAATCTAAACGTTTTCTTTAGATAAATAATAAGATAGGTAATGACGACGTTGCTTACAGAGACCTGCGGATGCAAGTAATCCTGGAGCCGTACATGTCCACGCGCGACAAGTCCGCCGCCATCGCGAACGTCACGCTCGCGGACTTGCGGGATTTCAACGAGAGGTTCCTCAGCAAGTTGTACCTACAAGTTAGTTTATCTACACTCATATCGTAAAATCCGGATCATGAACTCAAAAATTTTGCCATAATGATATACATTACGTCTCTAATAAGAAAAAAAATTATAACACAGTTTTATGAATTAAACGATGTTATAACCATTAAAGCACCATTAACGCTCCGCACCTATGAGGGTTTTCGTCATTTATTGTCTATGGCGGCACGTGTTAGACTGTGGACTGGATTTTGGCGCCATAATTTACTTTACCTAACCAATTTTATGTGATTTATTATGTTGATCAAATGTTTTATCCTGATCAAAAATGTGACAAAGTTGTGTTAAACATGTGAAAACAGTGTTCGTGAGGAGAATTTGACTCCACCTGACATCACGGAACAGCAACGATCAAGAGGAAAGAGCTTTCACCAGCAAAATGAAGAAAAGATTACGACTTACTTTTTTTCATTAAATGTAAGTTCCTATTGCATGAGTGTAGATAAAGTAGTGTATGAAACGGCACATAACTAGGTATTAAAACATTCGAGTGTTACTATTAAAAAAACTCGCCTACGACTCTTTTTTAAACTCCTCTCGTGTTTTAATTCCCTTCATTATGCAACCGTTTTATAAACTACTATTACGTGGTCATTTCTCTAGGTTAAAAGTACCCTGTAAGTTATTTCAGGAGCTAAAATACCAATATACTAAATTAGATCAAAATCCCTTCAGTCGTCAAAAATATGTTTAACGATTGCTCGGCTTTTACTCATCGGGTTGAGATAGTACATAATTTAAAGTCAAACCAAGCTATCTAATAGTGAAAGCTACATTACAATCGGTCCAGTAGTTATTACGTGATCGGGAACAAAAATCCAAACAGACACGATTTAATAAAACTCTTATATTTTCTTATTCTTCTTGATGATCGGTTGGCCGAATGGTTAGTGACCCTGACTGCGAAGTCAACCAACGGTCGCGGGTTCGAAACCCGCAAGGTGCAATCATTTGTGTGATGAGCAGAAATGTTTATTTTGGATTCGTATCTATGAATGTTTATCCTTTGTCTGTACCCATAGTACAGGGTATCTTAGTATGGGGCTAGGCAATTGGTGCGAATTGTCCTGTTTTTTTTTAAATTCTGAAGCTAATTTTAAATTATTTTTCTTTTTATTGTTTTTTTATTACTTACTGCTTTATTATAAGTATAGGAACATGATCCTTGCCTATTTAAAATAAACAGTATTTTAACCATTACTTCTTTTGAAGAAGATTCTTTTGACTTAAATTTCTCGAAAAATATAGCTTAGATAGGAAAAATAAAAAATACGTATATCTTATTTTACAATATTCATTCAGAGCAAAAAATAAAACAGTTAACACTCGAGTGATACTAATAAAAAACTCGCTTACGGCTCTTTTTTAAACTCACTCTCGTGTTTACTAAATTTTTTTCTCTGAATTAATATTGTAAAACTAGCTAATGCTTCGCACGCGTGGTCGTTTCTGTTGGTTAAAAGTACTCTTCATGCTATTCCAGGACCTGAAATACCAATATACCAAAATTTGATCAAAATTCCTTCAGCCGTCAAAAACATTTTTATCGATTGCTCGGCTTCTACTCATCGGATTGAGATATAAAGTAGGTAAGTAAGTTTTTAAGTCAAAAAATAAGCTATGCAACAGTGAAAACCGCATCGCAATCGGTCCAGTAGTTTTTACGTGATACGCGAACAAACATACATACAGACATGTTTTTTTTTAAATGTTATATTCTTGTTCAGTAGCTTATACCCTAGACCATTTCTTTTTTAATTATCTTCTTTGTACAGACTTTTTCGTTTCTATTGCTTTATTAAAAGTATAGATAAGATATACGTATTTTTTCTTTTTCCAATCTAAGCTATTTTTCCGAGATATTAATTATCTCCCATCGATTTTCTTCATGAGTCGTTGTATGAGGCAGTACAATGACGCGCAAGATTTTGCAACCAGTTTTGTTTAGCACTGTTTAGCAATTGTGATTTTCAGGTGTGAAACTTCACATCGGGTGAGCTACTTGCTCGTCTCCATACTCTATTGAATAAAAAACTTCTCTCATCATTCATTCACTCATTAAGTAGCTATCTGCACATAGGTATTTCACATTATTTACCCCCGAACTCGGAAAGAGAGGGGTGTTATAAGTTTAGGGTGTGTATCTGTCTGTGGCATCGTAGCTCCTAAACGAATGGACTTTTGATGCGGTTTTTTTTGTTTAAAAGCTGATGTTATCGAGATGGTTCTTAGTTATAGTAGGGGTGAGGTAGAGGTATTTAAGATCGTAGCTCCCAAACGAATGGACCTATTTCGATGTGCTTTTTACTGTTTGAAAGCTGATGTTATCGAGATGATTCTTAGTTATTGTAGGGGCTTGGGGGAGGGATTTAGGATCGTTGCTCCCAAACGAATGGACCTATTTCGATGTGCTTTTTACTGTTTGAAAGCTGATATAATCGAGATGGTTCTTAGTTATAGTAGGGGTGGGGGGAGGTATTTAGGATCGTAGCTCCCAAACGAATGGACCTATTTCGATGTGCTTTTTACTGTTTGAAAGCTGATGTTATCGAGATGGTTCTTAGTTATAATAGGGGTGGGGGGACGGTTTTAGGATTGTAGCTCCCAAACGAATGGACCTATTTCGATGTTCTTTTTTTTCTGTTTGAAAGCTGATGTTATCGAGTTATAATAGGGGTGGAGGGAGGGAATTAGGATTGTAGCTCCCAAACGATTGGACCTATTTCGAAGTGCTTTTTTTTTTAAACTGATGTTATCGAGATGGTTCTTAGTTATTATAATAGGGGTGGGGTGGAGGTATTTAGGATCGTAACTCCCAAACGAATCGATCTATTTCGGTGTGTTTTTTTTCTGTTTGAAAGCTATTGTGATTGAGATGATTCTTTGTTTTAATGGGGGGTGGGAGGGTCGGGGATAATATATATATTTTTATTTGTGGTTGTATGTTTCTTTCAGGCTCTAGTGCAAGGGAACCTGGACTGGTACGACGCGGTGAGGATATCCGACAAAGTGCTGGCAAACATCAAATGGCAAGGGCTGGAGCAGAATGAATTGCCACAGGTGTGTATCATCATATTAATGTCACTGTTGCCACTTGTACAATTTGGTCTTAAATGTTTCATTAGTAACTTACAATAGTCGCAGCGGATCTTTGTGGTTGTGAATTCAGGCTCTGTAAACGATTGCGCAGGTATGATTAGTGGATAAAACAGCACATAAAGTAAGAGCGAGATAGAATATGCAAAGAATGTAAGCAAGTGAGCGAGGCAGTTATACAATGCTGTCTTCACCTTCAACATTAGGATTGCGCCTGTAAAATAGCAGCATAGCACATAGCAGTTGGCGCAGCTACTTGCAGACAACTTCCGGCCCCACAGATCCACTGCGACTACTGTACAACATGGAACCCTACTGGGCACTACTTAAATTTACATATTCATAATATAGGCTGAATCTATATTCGTTCGCTACTGGACGTAGGCTTCTCCTTATGAACGCCTCTGAGCCCGATCTTCGGCATCATCACCTGCATATTCCCACATACGAAGTTGGTTTGCTCGAAGATAGGCGCCGACTTCACATGAATTTACAGTTTTATAAAATACTAGCTTTCCCGCCCGCGACATCGTCCACGTGGACTACTGTTTATCGCGTAGAAAAGCATTTTACGTTTTTCTAGGATATTAAAAACCAATGCAATAGTAGGTATAGCACAAATGCTCTTGAAGTTTTTTGACAGACTTGTTATTTCGTTTCCATGACAACCGTTCCTTACAGTGAGTAATCATTATTTTATTCCAGGGCATAAGCTTTCTCAATTCCAAATTTCGTAAAATCCGTCCAGCCGTATCGCGTGAAAGATCCCCAAACAAACACACAAATAAACAAACAAACACTTTCACTTTTCTATATTGGTATGGACGGCGTAGGGCAGAGCAGCTAGCTCTGCCCTACTGCTCCGCTCGTAGTTTTCCCGTAATACAAACGTAATTATTTAAACAAAAAAAAAGTTAGGGAAAAAGAAGTAAAAAGTTGCCTATGTCCATCTGGAATATTGTAGCTATTTATCAGTGATATAATCTTTAAAATCGATTAAGTATTATTTGAGTTTATATACAAAAAATAAAAAATTAAACTTTCATCTTTATAATATTAGTAACAAACATACAAAAAACAAATATTAGTGTGGATATTTTTCCTAAATTACAAAATAAATGTAGTTTATTTTTGCTCTGCTCCGCTCCTGTGCGTGCGATCTTGCGATCATCTACTATTTTCTTCTACTTTATGTAATTTTGGTTATGTTTGGTTATTTTCTCCCCACTACACAGTAATATCACCATTGTTCACCTAAAACGTAAGCAGAATTCTCCCCACTACACAGTAATATCACCATTGTTCACCTAAAACGTAAGCAGAATTCTCCCCACTACACAGTAATATCACCATTGTTCACCTAAAACGTAAGCAGAATTCTTCCCACTACACAGTAATATCACCATTGTTCACCTAAAACGTAAGCAGAATTCTCCCCACTACATAGTAATATCACCATGTTCCCTAAAACGTAAGCAGAATTCTCCCCACTACACAGTAATATCACCATTGTTCACCTAAAACGTAAGCAGAATTCTCCCCACTACACAGTAATATCACCATTGTTCACCTAAAACGTAAGCAGTTCTCCCCACTACATAGTAATATCACCATTGTTCACCTAAAACGTAAGCAGAATTCTCCCCACTACATAGTAATATCACCATTGTTCACCTAAAACGTAAGCAGAATTCTCCCCACTACACAGTAATATCACCATTGTTCACCTAAAACGTAAGCAGTTCTCCCCACTACATAGTAATATCACCATTGTTCACCTAAAACGTAAGCAGAATTCTCCCCACTACATAGTAATATCACCATTGTTCACCTAAAACGTAAGCAGAATTCTCCCCACTACACAGTAATATCACCATTGTTCACCTAAAACGTAAGCAGAATGTATCCCTACTACACAGTAATATCACCATTGTTCACCTAAAACGTAAGCAGAATTCTTCCCACTACACAGTAATATCACCATTGTTCACCTAAAACGTAAACAGAAAGTACCTCATCATAACAACAGTGCGGTGAGTAAGTATTGAAATCCATTATTGCACAGCTTTACAGTGCGGTAAGTAAAGCCTAATTTACACGTATTAAGTTGTCAAATAGTTAACTAATTTTTTACTTAATTTTAAGTGATATGCATGTAAACAATGAATTTAGTAATAAGTTTTGCAAGTTTTTATGATTTTAGCATTAACGCATGCTAAGCGAGAACATATGTAATAATTTCCTAAACGAAAAATTTTAATCACGGACGGGGTTCGAACCCGCATCATACCGTGCCTCTGCGCGGCACATGCCATTACCAAGTTCAGCTACCATGACAGGTACTCCATGCTTCAAATTTCCCGCATAGTTAGTAAGCCCGTCTTACGGGGTCGGTAACGCCATCTATTGGCAGTATTCAGATGCGGGTTTGAACCCCGTCCGTGATTAAAACTTTTCGTTTAGAAAATTATTAGATAAGTTGCAAGTTAAAATTTTAGTGTGCAAGCAAGTAAAGAAGCCGCGTGCTCTGCACCCCGCGCAACCCCCGGTGGCGTGGCTCGCGTTTACAGCACGTTTGGATAGGTACAGTTTAGTTAAGCTCATAATTTTCGCGTAGGCGGTATAAAGCTTAAGGCTTAATAACATCAGGCATATACTGGACTTAAGAGCTTAATTAAATTACTTGTCTGGATGCGTGAAAACGCTTATATAAATTTAGTTAAAATTTACTTATCTACTTAATTTACAGCTTAATACGTGTAAATTAGGCTTAAGTACTGAATTCCATTACTGCACAGTTTTACATTGCGGTAAGTAAGTATGGAATTCCATTACTGACTGCACTATATTTTTAGTTTCATCACGCTATAATATTATAAGGGCGAAAGTTTGTATGCGTGTCTGTGTTATTTGTTGTTATTTGGTTATTCCTTCACGCTCAAACGGCTGAACGGATTTTGATGAAATTCGGAATGGAGATAGCTTATACCCTGGAATAACATTTAGGATACTTTACATCATCATCATCATCATTTTACTTCACTCTGAAACGGCTGAAGGATTTTTGATCAACTGTTGATATTTTGGTATTTTTGGTCTTGGAATAGTACATAGATTACTTTTAATCAGAGAAATGACGTGCGAAGCCGCGGACACAGCTAGTATTTAGATAAAATTTCAGAACAAGTTGGGATTCAAATTTTGATATACATTTACTTCATATGAGAAAACGATATTATTGTTGGTGTCAGGTACTTTATTTGACTAAAGTAAACTCAAATGATTATATAGGTAACGTTATAGTATAAAATAGGGAGACAAACTTTGCTGGGCTTACCAATTTTGGGTAGAAAATGTATAGATTTTTATCGATTGCTCGGCTTCTACTTATCGGATTGAGATGCCAAGTACACCAGTTTATAAGTCAAACCATAAGCTATCCAATAGTGAACGATGTCCAACCGCATCGCAATCGTTCCAGTAGTTTTTACTCGATGCGTGAACCTACAGACAAACAAACTGAAAGACATGTTTTTTATATTCTTGTTCTGTAAGTAGCTTAATATAAGTACCCTAGACCATTTTTTTAATTATCTATTTACAGTCATTTCGTTCTTATTGCTATTATTATAAGTAAAGATAAAAAAGAGACCCCTTTGTAACTCTAATAAAATATCTACTTCAGAACATTTTAAATAGCATTTTATTATATAATTGATTTTCAAATATATAGTTCAGCAAGGGCCATCTCCGCACACCCTAACCTACCGAGGGGTGCTCTAGTGTTCAGTTTACATTATAAAGTTCAAGCATCAGTAACTAGCTGATGCCCGCGGCTTCGCACGCGTGGTCATTTCTGTAGGTTAAAAGTACTCTTTGTGCTATTGCAGGACCTAAAATAAATATATACCAACATTTGATCAAAATTCGTTCAGACATCAAAAATATTTTTATCGATTGCTCGGCTTCTACTCATTGAGATATAAAACCCCAGTTTTTAAGCCAAAACATAAGCTATCCAACAGCGAAAGCCGCATCGCAATCGGTCCAGTAGTTTTGACGTGATGCGTGAACAAACATGCAGACAGACAAACAGACAGACACGAATTTTTAAAATGTTATTATCTTGTTCAGTAGCTTATTTTATGTACCCTAAACAATTTCCTTTTTAATTATTTTCTTTGTACAGACTTTTTCGTTCCTATTGCTTTATTATAAGTATAGATAAACACTTCTTTGTTAGCAATGCGGATTTACTAATTTACACATTAGCTTATTCTTAAAAGTTTATTTGATTCGTGTTCTCTGTCGTTTTAAGTGTAAAGTCTATAATAATAACTCTCTTAGCACAAACTTAGACACCAATTGAAATGTGAAATCATGTAATTCACTAAATCTAACTCTAATTTCAGATCAAAGTACACGAGCTGCCTGGAGGCGAGCACAAGGTGCGCGTGCACAGCCTCAACAAGCTGTCGTCCAACAGCGTCGTGGTCAACTACTACCAGGCCGTGGTCTCCAACCCCATAGACTCCGCCACGCTCGAAGTACTCATGGTATGCTACCCTATAGATTTTAATGTTAGAGTTTGATTCATTATAATAGTATGGTATAAACCAGCTAGGACTCAATCCCCTCTAAAACCCCAACACCACTCCCCCCACACCCCTCTCTAATTGAAACGGACTAAGTCCTGTTGATCCGTGGTTAAATTAGCTATTAATGACTGGAACAAATAACTCAAATGCTAGCCCATAAAGAATACAAAGCAAGTAGAGTACATCGCGTGTTGTATCCAGATGCTGATGGAAGAGCCCCTGTTTGACGTGCTGCGCACCAAGGAGCAGCTCGGGTACAGCGTGTTCAGCATGATGCGGTACACCTTCGGCGTGCTCGGGTTCTCCGTCACGGTCAACAGTCAGGCCGACAAGTTCAGGCAAGTTAAACGTGCAGCGTCACAATAATACTCGTAATAGGGTAATATGCACAATTGCAGGAGATATCGCGTAACATACATACAAAAAAACATACGGGTCGCATTGAGAACCTCCTCTTGAAGTCGGTAGGAAAGTAGTGTCAATCTGTCAAGAAAAATAATACCAACATATTGAAAGCAATAATGGTGTACCTTTCAGTAATTGAAATATCGATAAATGAACAGCTCAGGATGTGTTGTAGTATTTCTAAATTATTTTCGATGGTCAAATAATATGTGAATTTAATAGTTTAATAGAATAATGATCTTAGAGCGAAATAAATAAAACCATAAATCGACAATTTAATTTTTTATCGCATATTTTTTTTACATATACCCAAGCTATATCTTTGTGTTGTTCAGAATCTGCACCATTTCACCACAACTTTTTCATATATTTTTTTATATATATTGACATATTACCAATGGACATCGGGTTGTGATTGTGAACCAAATTCACGAAAAAAGTGTCCTAAGTTAACGTGTATAAACTTATATATATCTTATATGTGTATAACTTTATAGAAATACAACAAAAATAAAACATTACAATTTGAATCTTATGTCATCAACCTGCGACTTAATTTTGCATGCAACAATTTATCGCCCTATGCTTCTTCAACTCGATGTCACATTATTTTTTACCTTAGGCAGCTTCAATCTGTGATTACGCGAACACGGAGTGGTGATAGAGTAGCCTTTGTTTATAAAACATTGTTTGGCTTTAGAATCTAAATATTTTAGTATTGTGTTATTTATTTAAAAAATATGACGAAATAATAGTTCACATGTAAATGTATGCAATTGAAATGTGGGTTTTAGGGTTTTTATTGTGTATTTTTTGAACTTTGAACCATATAGCATAAACATCTCGACGGACTTTATAATTCGGGAGTTATTGTACTTATTGGTACTTCTCAACCTCAAAAGTATCTAATGAAATAATAAAGGTTGCCTGGTAGAGCGTTTTTAGTTATGTTTTGTTTGTCGTATGAAGTAGTGCTGGCCTCTGGTGTCAGTTTGTCATGCCGCCCGATGGCCACTGACATGGCATATGAACTGCTATTATTCAGTAATAGCCGGGACTGACAGCTTATAGCGCTCTCCGAAGCACGGTGCGATGTGAATATGTATAAGATATATTAAAATTTCATCAGTCCGTTCAGCTGTATCAGCGCTAAATAGTAAGAAACATACATACATACACATTACGCACAAACTATCGCATTATTAATGTTTATTTAATGTCTAAAATATTTAATCAGTCAATCTGTCTGTTCATCTCTTTGCCAAATAATATCAAATCGAAACAAGCAGCAAATGTAGATTAACCTGTGGAAGAATGCGTTTTTGGAGTTTTTGGGCTATTTCTTAAATACAGAATGATTAAAAGGTTTGCCATACACAAAATCTGTATTTGAGGAAGGAACAAAAATCGTTTTTTTCTGGAGTAAATTGTCATCTAGTTGTGAGCTACCCTGAATATTTCAGCCGGACAGCTAATCGGGAAGTGCTCCAAATTTGAGTTGCAAGATTCCACCTGAAAATACAGACAAGAAAGTGACTTAATAAAATTGGGGTAAAAATATATGTCGATATACTATAGTAATAAAATACCGGCAACACTTTTTTTTATGTATCCTTTTCCTCATGAATGATTGAATTAACACTTTCACTGCTGACCTTAAAAAGCGAGTCACGCTCCGGGTGCTGAATTTACGTCACTGGGTTAAACCCAAGTCACAACGTATGTGTTTTAATGTGAAAAAGTTAATCGTTATTTCAAACGGTCACATTTCTTCATTTAGAGGAAAATTGGCCGTTTGTTTGTCGTATGAGGTAGTGCTGACCTCTGATGTCAGAGTTTGTCAAGCCGCCCGAGGGCGTCTGACATGGCTTAACGACTGCTATTAATCAATAACAGCCGGGACCAACAGCTTAACGTGCCCTCCGAAGCACGGTGCGATGGATTTGGAAATTGGCCGTAAAATCCGTTTTTGGTTGTTCATTCGGCCGGATCTGATACCACACATTTCACATTTTTTATAAAACATGATTTAGGTGCACAAATTAGGACGACAACTATGATTATTGTAGAATTTCTTTTCTTAAATTTATGATATTAGTTTTTGAATCAGAATATTTATTGAATAATTGATAAATTATTATATGCTAGGTCTTCATGCAGTAAAGTAATATCAGTTTGCCCCATCGAGCAATCGAGAATCATTGAGTAGATACAAATAATTTTAAAAATAATTTAACGTACATTGCACCATGTATTTAAAAATAAGTGATTAAAATTAAACTTAATGGATACAAAATAATGTCATTAAAATAATAATAATAATGTCATGAATGATAATAAATGGTCATTAGAAAGAACAAGGGCGAAATTTTATGTGATAAATCTTGCAGTGTCTTGAAATATCATTTCTACAGAACTTAAGTAATTATTTTTCTACTTTTTGTCAATATAGCATGTAAGCTAGGAAAAGCCTGGTTAACAAATCATTTAAAAGAAACATTCAATTAAAACTTCATTTCCTTCCTACAATGTTTTACCGGCCTTGTTGCCTGCCCAACGGGTGAAAAAAATAATAATACAATGACGTTTCCGGTTTGGACGTCAAAATCATCAAAACAGTATACTTCCCACCCGGTTTTTTAAACCAAAGGAGGCTTACTGGCGTTAAACATTTTATCAGTAAGCTTAATTCAACCTCCTTGCGTTAAACAGAATAATACTATAGACAAAATGGTACGTCATTTATAAACAAAACATTATAGCAAAGAAAATACAATGCATTATAGTTTATGGAGGAAGTAAGTAAGGAATTGTTGTTAGGTTATGGTTGTTATTATTTAGTGTAAG
Source organism: Alsophila aescularia (assembly GCA_946251855.1). Classification (NCBI taxonomy): domain Eukaryota; kingdom Metazoa; phylum Arthropoda; class Insecta; order Lepidoptera; family Geometridae; genus Alsophila; species Alsophila aescularia. The sequence goes on from OX276385.1 coordinate 14,630,990, forward strand.
GAATTGTTACAAAATATTTGTGCAACAATTCCTTACACTAAATATTAGATTGAAAATAATAATTATTCAAAAGCCTAGTCTGTTAAACTAGGTCGGTAAATGAATAGGTACAATATCTTTAAACATTATATTTATCACGCACAGGTAAGTACTTAATTGCCTACCTAATTAAGCAGATAAAATAATTAAAATCTCTAAGACTTCTTTCAAAAGTCGTTAACAGTAATACAACCTACAAAACTTTGAAGCCTAATAACAATTATTCCTGGCATCCCCAATTAAAAAAACTTAGATTAACAATCACAGGAAATTATGCTGAATTACTAGCGATATTTTTGGTCTAAAGATGCCGTGAATTTTACTGACATAAAAATATGTATGGGAGTTCGCCATATTCTTTACAGTACAATCAAAATGTCAATAAAAACAAAAAAAAAAATTTTTGAATCTTAGCGCCGCCGTATGTACTTTCCACAGTTAATATTATGTATAACTATTTGTATACTCTGCTTAGTGCAATCAAACGTCAAAAATGTAGTTTTTTATTTTTCTTAAAAGTTTAGTTACAAGGCGCTCTCCGCCAGACTGAGTTTGATAAGTAGTTTAGTTACAAGTCTAGAGTTTGATAAGTATCCAGATGCTGTGATTCAGTCGTTTGATATTTTACGTCCAAATTTGAGATATAAATGGAGCTAAAATTAAAATTTAAAACTAGATAATGACGGGACATATCTCATCATGCTTAGTTTAGAGCCAAATGTGGAGTGATTACCTACTACTACGACGTTTGTATGGAACAGGGACCGATTTAGTGCATTGTGTTTTTGTTTTAAATAGCCGACGTATCAAACTAACAATGACTTCACCGACCTACAGCTAATTGAAATAATAAATTCTCTCTTCCAGTGTATCGCACGTAAACAGCCGCATAGAAGCGTACCTGAAGTCGTTCGCTCGCGACATGAGGCGGCTCTCTGAGAAAACCCTCTCCAGCACCAAGCACTCACTGATCCAACTCAAGCACACCACCGACTACGAGTTGAAAGAAGAGGTAATGTTAGGATTCTACTGCATACAGGCTGTTTGGGGTCTTTTGCTATCTTCACAGCCCCCATAAAGCATTCTTCCTCCAAACGGCCATTTTGGTTTGGTAAACGATGCACCATACGAGTACAGCCTGTGTTACATCAGAGGATTAATATCATGATTTGTATCAATTGATGCTTTTGTAGATATGTATCAATTGATGCTTTCGTAGATATGTATCAATTGATGCTTTTGTTGATATGTATCAATTTATGCTTTTGTTGATATGTATCAATTGATGCTTTTGTAGATATGTATCAATTGATGCTTTTGTAGATATGTATCAATTGATGCTTTTGTAAATATGTATCAATTGATGCTTTTGTTGATAATATTGATCAATTGATGTTTAGAAAATATTGCTGAGGAGAGACGAATAACGGGCTCTGTGACTTTCACAAGGAGACGCCTACGTCCACCCATCATGAACGAATACGGGGTGATGATGATATTTATTGCTAATTTTGGTAGAACCCATGCTAACTTTGTACCACGCGATGCTGAAAAAGTACATTTACCTGAAGTGACAATCTAATATAAGTTTTAGGAATTTAACTTACACAGTTTGGAAGTTCAAAATTACTATCTACAGATATGGTGCGCCTTTAAAATTACAAAAAAAAATGCAATGGAATGTTTCTAAAATTGCGGAATATACATGGGGATGATACCGGTAGGCCTCGGAATCCCCTACCTAGCCCCTACCTCACACTTTCCACAATGAACATCACAAAAAATACTTTAACAGCTTGTACCTTGGGTAATATTAATACTCAACATAAATAAATTAAATAATGTATTGGGTTTGGTTGCGTTTTTAGAATTTATCTATATCTATCTATCTATCTATCTTTATGTGTACACTAGCTGCGTCCCGCGGCTTTGCCCGCGTGTACAATTTTTCGAGATAAAAAGTATATTATGTTTGTCTCTATGGTATACAGCATCTAAGTACAAAATTTCATGAAATTCGGTCCAGCCTTTATCGCATGAAAGCGCTTCAAACAAACAACGTTTCATTTTATATATTATTTTCCCGTGTGAACTTTCCATTTTCCGGGATAAATATATCTTATGTTGATCTCTGTATTGTACAGTGTCTGCCTATCATCATCATCATCATCATCATTGGCAGCTCACTCCACCCACGGCAGAGCATACGCCTCCTCCCTCTTACGCCAATCATCTCTGTATTGAGACAGTCTATGCCAGGTCTGTGACGTGACCGCCTAACTCAAAGCTATAGCGATACCAATGCACTGTCCGTCTTTGTCACTGTGTTACGAAATGACAATGACGGACAGTTCGTTGACGTCATAAAGGATTACAATTCCATTACGATCGCTCAACCGCGGTCGCCCTGCAGGTCCACCAACGCTAGGCGCAGTGGCTGATTATACATTTCCAGTACAAAATCGTACAAATTGTATCTGTACTAATTATATCTGCTAGTATTTTTAATTTATGTACAAATTTTAGTAAATAGTAACATTATATCATGAATTTTGATGTAGAAACATTAACTGTTGCGCTTTTCGGGATCCCAGCCTCGTTCTTCTGTCACTTTATAAAAGACTGCATGCAGAGAAACACCAATCTAGGGATGACACTTTTTCATCTGGCAACACTACTTCCAAGTATCTCTAACAATTAGAATAATATTTATTTGAATAAATTGTGGGAACATAACACATAAAATAGTTATTATTATTTATTATACAGTTCAACAACATTTTTCATCTGGCAACACTACTTCCAAGTATCTCTAACAATTAGAATAATATTTATTTGCATAAATTGTGGTAACATAACAGATAAAATAGTTATTATTATTTATTATACAGTTCATCAACATTTTTCATCTGGCAACACTACTTCCAAGTATCTCTAATAATTAGAATAATATTTATTTGCATAAATTGTGGTAACATAACAGATAAAATAGTTTAGTTTAGGCAACAACATTTTGCCGCATTGCAACGTGCAAATATTAGAAATCATGCAAAATTCAATATTAAATCATCTAAGTATACATAGCTAATACAAGAATATTTTAAGTTATATTAATCAGCAATGTCAAATACTTAATCTAAATTCCCATAATAAGTATAAATTAAAAACAAAAAAAAAGTTATAACGGTTTTTTTATTTTACTTATTTTCTTCTTTCATTTTTTTATTCCTATGTCCTCGGTTTGCGAGCTACCCTGAAAGTTTCAGCCAAATAGCTAATCGGGAAGTGCTCGAAATTTGAATCGCAAGATTCCAGGACAGACAAAATACATAGATACATCGATACATACATCATTACATGCATAGATACTAGTGATGTAACGAATGTCATATTTTGGACATTCGCGAATGCGAATGCGAATGCAAATAACTGCTGCCAACATTCGCGAATGCGAATATTCAGTTTTTGTTTAAATTTGGCGCCATTTGTTTAGGGCTTGGTGACTTTAGCGGCAGTCCCGTTCGAACGAAGTGCGTCCCGTTCGAACGAAGTGTGTCTCGTCTGTTTTTCGTTTCGAGAATAGCCGAGTTAATACGAACGCATCCGATTGAAGTGTCATTCCGCTCGCGCCGGTGTTTTCGTAAACAAAACAAGTGAATTTTGAGGTTACAGTGTGAATAGTGATTATAAACATGAGTCTACGAATAAGTAATAAGTCAGGAAACGTAACAGCGTTAATAAAATTACCCAACAAAAGTCCTGCCCAAGTAGGTGGGGCTTAAAAGTCGTGTCCAGCGCGTCATCAGTCGTACATTTTTCATGCAAGCGAGCACACGTCATATATTCGCGTACGTTTTAATTTTATCATTGTGAACTACAGCTGTGAATCATCATGCCAGCATGTGTTGTGAAGTGGTGCAGGAGCCATACAAGATTAAAATGTCCAGGGATCACTTTTCACTAGTAGTAGTTGCAAAATTATAATTATATTCAAAGACGTTCAAATACATTATCAAACCGCGATGATCAATACTATGCAAAATGAAGTCAGTCAATTTTTGCACTAAAGTTTAATTTCTACTCGATGAAATTTTGAAATTAAGCTGTTATTTTTTTCACGCAGATGATTCATACCTAAGAAACGTCAACATATTTAAGAGAATACTAAACAAAATGAGCAATAAACAATAATGAACGATTACAGTTGGTATGTAATATAGGTTCGGCTTTTTCGACTCATGGGAATAACAATAGCATTAAAAAAACAGTTCATAGTTTGATCGAATTAAAGCACGTTTAATTTTTCAGGCTACTGAAAATTCACCTTCTGGAAATTATGAAGTGTTTGATTTACCTGAGTTGCTCAAAAAAACAAATAATGCAAACCCTCAAGGAATAAGGCACAAAAACTTGTAAGATTTCACTATTATTTTTTGCACTTAATATTTAGGTTTGATAGGAATTTTTATTTTAGCTGTATATGTGTATCTATTTCAATTAGAGACAGTCTTTCATAGATTTGAAACTGATCTTCAATAAGGTTATTTTCAGGAGAATAATATCAACACTGAATGTAATGACGGTGTTGTCTTCAACACCGTCATTACATTACATTTCGGTGTTGAAGACAACACCGTCATTACATTCAGTGTTGATATTATTCTCCTGAAAATTACCTTACCAACCAAGAAAAAGAACCAAAAAAACAAAATTAAAAAATAATCTTATTTTAACCGAAGTCTTTAGTTTTGAAGAAAGAGGATCATGCGTTACGCCGATAAATATACCATCGTCAGATATTGAATCTGCTCTGAATACTCCTAAAACACACATTTTAAAGCAAAAACTAAGAAAAAAACTATTTTGGCAGTATAACGACTATCACAGATCAGAAATCTACAACGCCCAAATAAAAGATTAACTATGAAGAATATTTCACTTAAAATATTTTATCCCAATTGAAGAAAAATGGATTTGGCGATACTACAGAAAATAATGCAATGAATGATTTTTCGGACGATATAGTTTTAGCCCTTAATTAAAAGGAAAAAGTCAAAAGTTACTTTGATCTTTGATGGCTGTGCATCTAACATCGCTACGGCTAAGATGTTGGGTTGCAATTTTGAAGACACAAACAATTCAAAATCGTTTTTTGACCACCCATCTACCGGAGACCCAGTAGTTGTAATATTAGATCCATTTCATATGGTGAAACTTGTGCGTAACACATTAGAGGAAAAAGACACTCGTAGATAAAAACAAGAAAAAAAATTGAGTGGGCACATTTGCAGAAACTGAAAAATGTTCAAGATATCGTTGGATTGCATTTTGGGAATAAATTGTCAAATCGGCATCTATACTTCCGAAATAATATCATGAACGTGAAACTAGCGATTCAAACCTTAAGTCAAAGTGTAGCTGATGCGATTAAGTTTGGTTCGCAACAGTTAAACATGCCTGATTTTCAAGAAACAGATGCAACTGTTAGCTTTTTAGAAACGTTTAACAACCTTTTCGACATACTAAATTCAAGACCGACCGATACGGGTATAAACACCCTTTTTCAGTGGTAGAAAAAGAAAAACTACATAACGTTTTGGATCAAAGCGAAAAATATATTAAAGGTCTCTAAATCAATGTGCAGGCAAAAAAAACTCGAACAGTAAATGGACAAAGAGTAACAGTATATACTAACTCTTTGAAACCAGTGACCAAAACTCAGTCCAAAACTGGACTTCTAGGACTCTTCATATGTATTTCAAGTTTTAAATTACTTTTTGCACGGCTAGTAGAGTTACAAATATATAAATTTATTTAACCATATTAAGCCAAGATCATATTGAGTTGTTTTTGGAGTGATCCGCAACCACGGCCGTTGCAACAATAACCCAAACGCCTGACAGTTTATGGAAATATATAAAAATAATTTACTGAACTTGAACCTCAGCTCTAAATTCACAGGCTGACAGGAGGACATTCCGTTTTAAATTTCTCAGAATCCGTCTTCACTAAATTGCGAAGAAAGATTCTCTTTTAATGTCTTCTGGACAAAAACTTAATAAATTAATTATATTTCGTGGGACAAAGAATTTAATGAATTGTAAAAAGTGAGCCAAAAAAAAAAACATTGTACAGTAATATTGTTTTATTACTGACTTGGTCCGGTCCCGTTATTGCATAACATCGTCCACGCCGCTATGACTCAGCTGTCATAGCAGACATTGCATTACGCGCGTGAACCAATCCCTACTTTCGTTCTGAATTTAAACCAATCACCAAGCATGTCTATTTGTAACCTCGGAAGTGATTCGTACTTTGAATGTTACGTCGTTTTGGTTTGAAGTAGGGGCACTTTTATTGTGACATTTGTTCTGAATTAGAGTTCCTGACTTATTATTTATTCGTAGACATGAGTAAATCAAATTCTAGTGAAATTTTGTTTGAGAATCAATTTTTTTTGTTTAGAGTTAGACTATTTAATGGTCTACTGTAGAAGAATATAATTTTTGTTTGATTATCTAAATATTAAAAATATATCTAAAGACTGAGAAAAGTTTAATAGAAGATTTTAATTTTATTACTTTGAATTGCATTAAAATTTTGTGTCACAAGTTCTAATAACAATTTTTTTTTTAGCTTTATTGAAGTAAAAGACTTAATTTTATTTTTGTTTGCTTAAAGTGTTAACTCTTATGTAAAATGATTATATTTATACTATAAATACTATAAACTATATAATATAGATATACTATAAACACTTTGTGATTATGATAACAGCAGCTCATGTTAAACTTTTATTTGATTTTAATTATAGTTTATTTATTGTAGAAGTATTTGTAGATTATTATTTTTAGATAAAGCTAAAAATAATAATCTTTAATGTTATCATTAAACTTTGGTAAAAATTCATAGAAGATTATTTTTGTTTGTTTACATTGCATTTAGGCCATTTAGTATATAGTTTTGTTTTTTAAATTGTTATGAAAGTTTGATTGTTAAACTTCATTGCCCAAAGTTAAATAAATAAATGATACCAAATGTAAAAAGAAGACTGATAATGTGATTACGAGGTTAAGTTACTTTATATTGCATTAAAAAACATAAGAAATTAATGGAATTGGATTTTCTTATATTAACCAACTATTATTACATACTTAAAAAAATTATACACGCAAAAACATTCGCAATAATTTCGCGAATGCGAATGCGAATATGCAAAAATATGCGAATATTCGCGAATGCGAATATTCGTTACATCACTAATAGATACATACAAGTGAAGTTAAATAAAAGCTTTTAAAAAAAAGTCAAACATTTATTTTATTAAATCTGAGACTGAATAACAACATTTCTCCATTAGCCAAAACTTAAGTTTTCCACCAAATCTTACTAGGTACTTGGCAATTCTTTAAATTCTTGAGGTATCGAATTGTATATGCGTCCACAGATAGCATTACAGTTCTTTGAAAATATTGCAGTTTTTGGTTTCAAAACAATTTTATCCGGATTCCTTGTAGTTCTCGGAAATACATCACTAGATGTTATTAACTCCCGAACAAAGAGACGGGTGTTATAAGTGTTTACTGTGTGTGTGTGTGTGTGTGTGTGTGTGTGTGTTTGTGTGTGTGTGTGTGTGTGTGTGTGTGTGCGTATGTATGGGTGCGAGGATGTGTGCCTTTGTGTGTGTGACGGTGTGTTTGCGTGTGTGCGGTTTTCGACGACCGACGTTATGTATAAGTTGTCTGTCATTGTATATGTGATTTTAATTAAAATTATTTATGTGTAATATATTTCCACTCGTTTTTCTGGAATCTATGGGAGTGATTTCGTGAAAAGCGTAGCCATGTGTATGAGTGTAACCGGAAATGTGTAACAGGAAGCCGGGAAAGCGCGCGCTATTTGATTTGACCAATGAGCGCGCACGGTGCTGTCAAGTTAGAAGCCATCACATAAAATGTTTATTGTGCATAATTTAAACACTTCATAATTTAAACTTTCACTTTATTTGATGAAAGGAAACAAAATATCTACCGCAAGATCGCGATTGACGGACGCACACTCGGACGCAGTTTTATTAATTATTTTCTCCGATAAATTAACGCCACAAATAGACAACTTAAGTAAAGACAAAATATGTTAAATATCTGGAAAAATAAGTTAATGTTTGTACTTTTTTGTAAGTACTATAAATTGGAAATTTAATCAATATACTTGTCCTATAATTGTACTTTTATTCTTTAACATTTTCAGTAGTTAGTCTTCTTTAAAATTAGGTTTTGCGGCCCAACTAGTATACGGTATCTATGCTTTTGGCCTACTAGTGACTTTGATTTTGACATGGCTGTTCTACACTAATATTATAAAGAGGAAAGATTTGATTGTTTGTTTGTTTGTTCGTTGGTTTGTTTGTTTGTAATGGATAAACTCAAAATATAAAGACCCGATTTTAAAAATTCTTTCACATAAAGAAAGCTAAATTATCAGCGAGTATCACTAGAATGATATTATTTTTCAAAAAATTTGAGTTGCCTACGAAAATTGCAATAATGTAACCTGAGGTATTAAATTTTGAAAAAAAAACTCGATTACTTTGCTTCACAAACCAAAGAGTATATAAATACTACGTAAGATCACAAACTAAGGAGATACGGGTCTTTGTATATGGAACATTACCATGGAAACGAAATCACAGAACATCTAATAATCATTGACATAGAAAAAATCTATGCTCTTATTACACGAAATAGTAACCATAATTCAACCTCCTTGCGTTAAACAGAATAATACTATAGACGAAATAGTATACGTCAATATAAAACCTATAAACATTTTGTGTAAGAAATTGTTGTTGTTCTATCTGTCCAAATAAAGTACCTAATAATTTTATCTTTCTATATATAGTGATTATATTATCTTTGTCTACCCGTGCGAAGCCGGGGCGGGTCGCTGGTATAATATATGTTGTTAGGGCTATCTGCCACATTCTGATTTAAAAAGCGACAGATGGCGCTAGTTCTATTTTAGTTTTCACCGATAGAACTAGATGGCGCTGGCAACTCTTAAAACACGCAAGCGTTTTGTTTGTAGTACTGTAGTATATAAAAGGTGTTGTTTTAGTTTCGGAATTTGCGCAAACGCTAAGTAACAGTGAATTTTTGCAAAGCGTTCATCTACGAATCCAAGTAGAATAACGTTTGAAATTTAAAGTAACGGCCTTATTTATAAAAAAGTTAATATACGTCAATTAGTAGTGTACTGCGCAGTACAATATTGAATATTGTAGTGCGCAGTATTACTAATCATTTATAACTTTTTATAAATATGGCAGTAATTCTATAACATTTTGAATTCGTTAGGTAGGTTGAGTTTATGCCCACTCTACCTCACTCACCCAACAAGTGCTGCCATTATTGTTGTACACTCTTTGCTGCCAGCCATGGTGCACTGTAATCACAGAATACCTAATAACCTTAATTACGGTGAATGCATGCACCGTAATCACAGTCACAGCACTAATTTTTCCACCTACTAGAGCCTCCTACCTCAAATTTACCTATTCTAACTCATCGCTTAGAGTCCCTTTATTACACGGCAAATAATGTACAGCCAATAATACGCGACCAATATTACGTGGATTGGCGTCGTAATATCAGGGTGTACATTATTTGGTTGCGTAATATTGGCCGTGTTATATCACCCCGTGTTGATTTTGTACAGGCGATAATACGCAGCCAGGATTACGAAGCCAAAATATGTACATATAATATCAGGGTGTGCATTATTGGCTGTGTAATACGGGCCGTACACTTTTTGTACGGGCGATAATGTACAGCCAATATTACATGTACATCACAGATTAAAATATAGAAATGACACGGTCAAAGCCTCGTTTGCACGTTCCAGTTTCCTTTTACCACAGATTATGAATCGCAATTGCTCCGGCGCTGCGGGAAGTGCTGCCCCTCCGCCTTTGCGTAACAAAGCACAGGTACCAACGCTCGCCTCCGCAGCTTCGGCTTTTTGTTGTTACCTGCAGTTTGTCACAGCGGACGGGGGCTGCACTCCCTCCGCGCCTCCGGCTTTTTAAAAACACTCTAGTGTAGGGCAGACAAGACCACGTGGAGTCGGGGTTGGCCAATTCGGTTCTGTGACAGTTTTTTTCATCTTGACACTCGCCTACACAAATGAGGCATCAAAGGAGTGATTCTAGCTTTGTCTATGGTTGGCTTCGTATTATTGGTCGTACAAAATCGGCATGGGCTGATATTACGTATCCAGTTGTACACGTAATATTGGTCGCGTAATACTGGTCGTGCATTGTCAACCCGGCCTGATTTTGTACGGGCAATAATACACGGCCAGTATTAGCCGTCCAAATATTACGAATCCATGTACACGTAATATCTGGCCGTGTAATATTGGCTGTACAATACTGGTCGTACATTATTTTGGTCGTGTATTATCGTCTCCCATCTCTACTAGAGAAAAAAGTTGAGATTCGTTCCACCGAATCCTTACAAATACCTAATGCATTGAATCCACGGAGTCGGCGCCGTGTTCGTGGATTAGGTGGATTAGGTGGCGGTTGCTAATCTTTCGTTCCTTTAACATAATTACGAAGTCTTTTTTCTGAAAGCTAGCCGGCGATTATGGATTTGCGTACTTGGGTAAAGTGGGAGCAAAGTAGGTATTTTCTTTTCAAGACTTTCAGAGAGGGCAGTAATGAGTTTTGAATTTGGAACGATGAACATTCGGAAGACATTTCCTTCGTACAATGGAATTTTGTTCATTGAGTCGCGTGGCGCGCTGTCTGTACTTATTTGAAAATAAACATGTGAATGTACGGTACGAGTATAGACAACAAGCCCATCCATAGAGATCAGTGATGTACGGAGAGGGAGAAAAAAAATTGAAAGCGTGCGAATTACGATATCATCGTCACGGAGACAAGCAATATTGACAGTGCAAAAAATAAATTATTTCACGAAAATGCAAGTGTAGCGAAAGTATACTTACACCTGAAAATACTTCGCAATAAATGAGATACAGAATCAAATACCAACTAAATCCCGGAAAAAATATTTGAAAGTTTATAAAAAATTCATCGAGTGAGAAAATGCAAAAGAAGCGGAAGTCTTTTTCGGAAACCTGTACCTATTTTCAAGAACTACCCACATGTAACACATCAAATCGAGATCTACACAAAATTTAGAACACAATATCTGAAAAGACTGTCTGAAGGACGTAAATCAAAGAAGTACAAAGTGTTTTATTTTTTTATTTAAGTATAAATAATTACCTAGTTTATTTAAAGTTGTTTATTTTTAGTCTATTTAATACCCTTTTAAATAAATAATATGAGTTGTAAAGTATCTAAAAGCGCCTTTTATTAATTTTTCTCATAGAGGGAGATGAAAAGTAGAGTGTATCACTCGGACGCAAAATTATTTTTCCTCGGGCGAAGTATATTGAATCCTTCGCTATGTTCAGGATTTTACTTAAGAATCCTTCACTCCGCTCTGGTTTCAAAATAGCGCCCTCACCGGCAAAATATTATTTTGCTCCCTTGTCATACAATCTACTATTTCTTCATACTTTGGGTACAGGCTTAGGTTAGGACTATCTACGTAAAATAATGTAGGCGTATTTAAAAGATCCATTCATTGTACATTTACATAAAATTTCCTAATGTTTCTGTTTGATTTTTTAAAAATATTTTTTTGGTAGATTTTAGCCTCATTCTTGTAACAATATTTTTTAGATATATTAAGTGCTAATTTGTTCGTAAGGTTACAATATTTACGAGTTTAAACGTTCTCAACATATATCTTTAATTGCAGTACAATTAGTGGCAACATCTCCATTCCAAATTTCATCAAAATCCGTCCAGCCGTTATCGCGTGAAAGCTCCCCACACAAACAATCGCAACGTTTCACTTTTATATTTTGGTGTGGAGGAACTTGTTTATGTTATGTATGTATGACGGAGACAGAAATATTCCGCGATCCGGTATTACGTATTGGATTGTATTGTACTCTGTGTGACTAGGATTAGGTGGAACCCGTGGAACGATAATTTGATATGTTTGTATTAGGTGCGGCCCAATCTCGCGAAATACCTAATCCCTGGATCTAATCCAATATTTTTGCCTCACCTCTACTACCTACCGACAACGGTGATATATGACAACGGTGACATATGACAACGGTGAGAAAATCTGCCGTATTTTGCTGAAGTACGTTTTTAAACTTGTGGATTGGGAGTCACCTCCTGCACTATTTTTAAACTTGTGGATTAGGAGTCACCTCCTGCACTATTTTTAAACTTGTAGATTGGGAGTCACCTCCTGCACTATTTTTTACTACGATTGCTTGTTTGTTTAAAAAAGACTATCCATACCAATATATAAAAGTGAAGCGTTGTCTGTTTGTTTGTTTTGGGAGCTTTCACGCGATAACGGCTGGACGGATTATGACGAAACTTGAAATAGAGATAGCTTATAGCATGGAATAAAACATAGGATACTTTTTATCCCGCAAAATTGTAAGTTTAGACAGGAAAACTAGAAAAACTTTAATTACTCGCTGTAAGAAACGGTTGCCATGGAAAGGAAATAACTAGTATGTTAAAAAACATCAAGAGTGGTGCTATACCTACTTTTGCATTGGTTTTTAATATCCTGGAAGAACGGATGATTTTTTCACGATACACAGTAAGTCTGCGCGGACGAAGTCGCGGGCGGGAAAACTAGTTTCTAATAATTCCTATGCTTCGAAACCATAATCCGTTAAAATTAACAATTATATCTTTGAAATATCGTGCCATTTAATAGGGAAAAGTATTTTACGTTACGTTTTAAGATCGCATGCAATATAATGCGACCAATTTGAGTGGGCGTTAAACGTTTTTATTTCAAGTAATTTAGAAGAATTACATTTAGTCATATTTCATGTAAATATGAACTTGTTTTCATTAATTATTTTTGCGGTATCTTCAAGTTAATCACATAATTCACTTATTTTGTATCAAAACTAAGAATGCTGCAAAGACTAAATAAAACATATACAAAATAAAAAAATAAACCGTAGCGGGACGCCTGGCAGATGTGTAAACATAAAAAAGAAAATAACTAAAACAACGTGCAACGTTTTGCACCGCGCTCTCTCATTGGTCAACTGTGAATTTTCATCTGATCTATACTAACTTTTCGGTCTAATACGTCTAGTCTGGTTCGGAACGGGAGAACTTTCGTTCTTTAGTACCGGAGTTCCATTTCCTACTGGAGTGTTTACATAATGCACATAAAAAATATATGTGATGGCTTGTAACTTCAATATGGCCGAGCTATGGCGGAAAGAGACGACGCAAGCGGCGTGGCGACGTGTTGCCGCGCTGCTCGATCGCCACGCCAAGAGTCTGCGTTACCCCATCATTTTAATATAAAAGCCCAATCCACAGTACATATAATATAGCTCTTACGGACAGTAGTGTATCGAAGCATTGTTTTCGAGTTTGATGTCTACCTATTATCAATCGGAGACCGAGGGTTTTATCAGAATACCTATTGTAAGCTTGAATGAATGTATATAATGTATGTTCGACTTAACGTAAATACTACTGGACCGATTAAAATGCTATTTTTCACCGTCGGATAGCTTAGGTTATAACTTAAAAACTAATTTACCTAGTTTGTATCTCAATCCGATGAGTAGAAGCAGAGCAATTGATGAAAAAACGATTTGACGGCTGAACGAAATATAGTAAATTATACCTACTTTTTTATATACTTTTGGTCCTGGAATACAAAGGCACTTTTTCCACAGAAAAAAGTTCTCGCGGGGAACGCCGCGGAAGTTGTTACTCGTATACAACTACTCTATACCTAGAATATTTTAGTTTATTCTTATCTCACCTTTCGGTGTCAGGCGGAGTTTTTTGAGTTATATAAATATCCATACACACTGCAATAAGTAGGGGTCATTTAGGCAGGGCAAGAGTAGGGGGTAGATGATTTGCCATGAGGCCGGCTGATGGAGAGAAGCACGGCACGACTGAAGAAAAAATAACACACCGGCGGAATCGCAAAGATGTGAAAATATTCATAATTGTTTGAAATTTAAACGATGCGTTGAAGGTTTATTCAAAAGGGTAGACTTTCAGTGTAGTCCCATATAAACTTCATCAAAATTGGTACAGTCGTTTTTTTAGTCATTAGCTGTTAATCCATTTGAAGTCGATTTTTTATACCGTGGTATTTTATACAGCACTTGTTAGATACATGTTTTTTCTTTTATTGTTAAGTTCACAATGTGCTTACGATAATTTATGTTACAGGTTGAAAAGAACTGGAAGGAGATCGTAACTAGGGAGTACCAGTTCGACAGATTGTTTAAGGAGGTAATTAAACTCGTATATTATCTAATCTGTCTAATCTGTATATAAAGCAATATGTACGAGAAAGTCTGTACAAAGAAGATACATTTAAAAAATTAAGTTTAGTTCACTTAAAATAAGCTACACAACAAATTTCTTCCTTTTTTTTTCAAATCTTGTCTTTCTGTTTGTCTGTATGTTTGTTTGTTCGCGCATCACGTAAAAACTACTGGAGTGATAGCGATGCGATTTTCACTGAGCTTAAAATAAGCTACTGAACAAGGATATAACATTTTTTTAATCGTGTCTGTCTTGTATGTTGGTTTGTCACGTAAAAACTACTGGACCGATTGCGAAGCGATTCACTGTTGGATAGCTTAAGACTTAAAAACTGGTGTACTTGGTATCTCGATCAGATAGTAGAAGCCGAGCAATCGATAAAAACTTTAAGACGGCTGTATATTGGTATTTTAGTTGTTAGAATAGCATAGAGTACTTTCCTAGAGAAATGACCACCCGTGCGAAGCCGCGGGCACAGCTCGTCATCTACTTCGCTCAAGTTCCTACTAATACTATAAATTTAAAAGTTTTTATGTTTCATAACACTCTCTGGTTTTGATGTTTGTAGATACATATACTTTCCTTTTTTTGTTTGTATACTTTCCTGGAATACTCTTCGTCATCATCATCATCATCATCATCATCATCATCATCATCATTGCCCACTATTTTACTCACGTGGATAATGATGGAGATTAGTAATTTTATTATTATAAAAGTAAGGATAATAGACCCTCTAACTCAAGTATCTCCATACTTAAAAGAGGGTCCCAAACCATGAAATGTATCTTAGATTAAGTTTGCCGAAATAGAATATTTGTATTGTGTAATAACAATTACGTATTTTTTAAAATGTGCATGCATGGGGTATTTTGTTTCAGGCGGACGCCATTGGAAAGGTGAAGATGGCGGACATTAAACGCTGGGTCACTACGTATTTCCCGGCGGGGAGCAAATCGCAGTACAAAAAGCTGTCTCTGCAGGTAATTAATTTAGAAACAACATTAATAATTATTTATATTCACTGTTTATGTGAGTGTGCATCTGTGTGTGTGTGTGTGTGCGTGCGTGAGTGGGTGTATGTGTGTGAAAGCTGCGCAAAACTAATAAAAAAACAATTAATGTGTCCTGTGGGTCGAGGTCGAGGTTCAAACCGGATGCCGTCGGATTGTGAGGCGCACCGTTCAATGGCTCAACGAATTGTGGACTATATTGCTTTGGATTAAGTTTTGTTTTTGTACCTTGGCGCAGGTTTCCGGGTTCAAGACCAACGATACATCAGAAGAGCAGAACAAGAGTTCGAGCGACTCCAAGGAGTACCACCTCACGTACATCGACCCCAGCGAGACCGATCTAGGTATTTATTGCACTACTAGCTTCGCCCCGCGGCTTTGTCCGCGTTGACTAATGACCATGATAAAATGTATCCTGCGTTATTCTAGGACGTAAAGTATCAAAATACCAAGTTTCATCATTTCCATTCCGCCGTTACGAAGTTAATAAATATTAATAATTAATTAATTCATAATAATCATAATTATTTCTCGTAAACTTCATTTGTTTTTTTTTGCGAGATTGTAGTCAAATGAATTGACTTGACTTGGAAAATGCACTCTTTGCCTGTAGTATGGATCAGTTGTCCGGTCAACCATTTTTTTGTCGTAGTCCGGTTGAACTGACCACGGTAGATCTAGTTCAAACTTTTTGTTGGTTTGACCTTTTTGTTCAACTTATTGTCAAGTAACTATCATCCAGAAGATATATGTTATAAGTTTGATAATGTTATAAATAACTCTTAATTTGTTTTCCGGCTTTCATTTGTTTTTTTAGGGTTGTTTTAGGTTAGGTTAGGTAGGGTTATGCATATTTCAAAATCAAGAATCTAAAGCTTATGTGTTCTCTGTTTAGTTTTGCTCGCAGTAATTTTGTTTCTTTTTATTACAAAAAAAACAATTGTTAAAACCATTTTCGATTCTCATAGCCAATGTTACTTACATTGCATACTAGTAATATAAAAGCGAAAGTTACTGTCTCTCTGTCTGTATGTTTGTTACCTATTCACTCCTAAACGACTGAACATATTTTGATGAAATTTGGTATGAAGATAGTTTGAACCCTGGCGAAGGACACTGTATATTTTTTATCACGGTAAACTAGACCAAGTCGCGGGAAAAAGCTAGTAAATAAATAATCTCTATCTAAAAACTTTCTTTATAGTCGGCGACTCGACTGAAAGCACCGGCGCGTTCATAACAGACCCGGACCGGTTCAAAAAGGACCTGCCAATACTAGAAGTCACACTAAACACCTTGGAAGAGTGCTGACGACAAACGAGAGCGGGCGGGACTCTCCTGTGGTGTGACGGTCACTACATGCTTACAATTAATCAATAAACAGTGTCACAAACACCTCGATACTAGGACCGAGATGAATATAAACTATTTACTTACAAAGAAAACAAACCCGTCAAGCGTGTTGTTTACTGCAAAGCTATTGTTTTCTTTTCATAAAATGAACAAAAGATATACAGGGTATAATAAACAAGTGTAGCAATGATAAAAAGTATGTATGTATGTATGTACCTGACAAATCAAATGCCTTTTTTTTTGTTTTAATGAATAACAATTTATTAATAAATTATATAATAAATAATATGTAAGTATTTATCTCGGTCTTAATGAAACCATGTGAAAACTGCTCAGATATTGATTTATTTTAATTTCTTATAATATATTTTTATTATGATTTTATTGCGTTTTGTTTGGCAATTATATTGGCGATATTAAGCAATCAAATACGGATAAAGCAAGGCCGCGATGTGCGACCGCGATAGCTCTACACTTTTATGCGCGAGCGACAGAGATAAGTAGTGTGGGGTCAATGTACGGATTTATCTCTATATCGTGACCGTGATTTAGTGATAAAATATGTAATAGGTATAGGTTGTATATCCCAAATAGCCGATGAGTCTATGGAAAGTCAATAAAATGTTAGTGACAATTATTATTTGTTATCTATATTGAGTAATTCATTTCTATTAA
Source organism: Alsophila aescularia (assembly GCA_946251855.1). NCBI lineage: Eukaryota > Metazoa > Arthropoda > Insecta > Lepidoptera > Geometridae > Alsophila > Alsophila aescularia. The sequence goes on from OX276385.1 coordinate 14,648,504, forward strand.
TATCGAGGTGTCCGGAACACTACTTAAAACAGTGTGACTTAAAATACATTTGCTATTAACATTCAGTGGAATAGAAAGAAAAAAAATGTATTTAACTACACACGAGTATTCCAACTGTTCTAAAGTTTCCAGATGTTATTATTTAAATTTGTGTAGTAACTAAAATTGATTCAAAATAATTTGTGTATGAAACAGAATTTGAACGTAAACATTTTTATACGTAATAAACAAAACTGACAACAGAAAACAATAATGTGTTAAATTACTTATTTTGTATGTACCTATGTAATAGTATAATGTTACTATATCTAACTTTTGAATTAATGACGACCGGTACTTAAAGTATTGTAAATATGAATGGTTATTAAACCTGAAATAAATATAGCAAAATATTAATTATTCTTGTTATAAAGTGAGATGTCTATGTTGTGTTATAAAACAAACTGTGTGTAATAAAATGTACTTAGAGCTTGTATTCAATTCGACGACGATTTTTTATGAATGAAAATATTGTAAAAATGACTGGAATATTGTTTTATTTTCTGTTAGGGCCCCAACCACCTTCGTCGTTTTGTCGTTTGCACGCGTGTGGTAGTACGACACCACAACTCGAGCCAGACCACGTCTAGGTTTCTTATTAGTATTTGTATTGTCTTTGTTTATTACAATTTTCGAAAACAGGCGAGGTAGTGATTAAATACTAGTTTTAGAAATGCTAGGGAGATATGTACAATATGGAAACGCACACGGCAGGTACATATCGGCTGGCCTTATTATGGAGGTTTTTGAGTAGATCCCGACGAGGCCCGAAACAAAAAGTTTAGTTTCGTAGTCTGTGGAGATGACTAGGTTTTTGTGGTTGTCTTACAACATGGGATTGGACTTTGAGAACTTCCCCAATGAAACATAGTCAATTCATAGCTGTTGTCGTCATCACTATATGTTCATCCACTGCTGGACGTAGGCCTCATTGTGAACGCCTATGAACCCGATCTTCGACTCTTCTTATCCAGTGGGCAGCCGCCACTACAACTGTCCGGCAAGCAGCACTCCATACTAGTACCCAAACATGGTCTCCTTTAGAACTTGTTCAGCCGGTGTATTCCCGTAAATGTTAAAGTTGTTCCCGTTGTCCCCATTACTTTATCTCTATTGATGACAGTGGGACCCAAAGGCTGTCGGTTCTTCGAGTACAGTTTCCACTGAAATGTTTACATTTAGCACTAAATAGTACATTTGGAAAACTGACTCATTAGATAAATTATCGTGATGGGCAGTGTGGTGGCCAGCATACTAAAAAGGACCGCCCCCTCCCTATCCCGCCTCTCTGCGTCGCCAGGCCGCTCGATCTCCACGCCAACAGACGGCGTCACCCCCATACCGCGCTATTAGATGTTTACACATCAAAAATTGGTGTAATGGTAGTTAAAATAAGTTACTGAATAAGAATATAAGATTTTTTAAATGCTGTCAGTCTGTTAGCGTATCACGTAAAAACTGACATCCTGATAACCGATTGATATGCGGGTTTCACCGTTGGATAGCTTAGGTTTTGACTTGAAATCTGGCGTAGGTACCTACTTCATATCAAAATCCAATTAGTAGAACCAGAGCAATAGTTTAGTAATAGTTTTTGAGAAGGAATCGACAGAAGAATTAAGCTGGGTTGGACGGCATTCGGCAAGCTTCGTCAAGTCTTCTCGTCGTACGTACCACAGTGTCTGAAGACAAAAGTCTTCAATCAGTGCGTCCTACCCGTGTGACTTCCGGAGCTGAATCGGACACTCACGGTCAGACTAGTCCACAAATTTTAGGTCGCTCAGCGAGGTATGGGGAGAGCTATGCTTGGAGTTTCTCTGAAGGACAAGATTCGCAATGAAGATATCCGACGGAGAACCAAGGTTACCGACATAGCTCAGAGGATAAGTACGCTGAAGTGGCAGTGGGATGGTCAAATTTCCCGAAGAACCGGTAACCGTTGGGGTAGATGAGTTCTCGAGTGGAGACCACGTTTACGCAAACTTAGTGTAGGACGCCCTGTGGCCAGGTGGCTGAAAATGGACGAAGAGAGTTGAAGACCAAGCTCATTGGCGTGCATTAGGAGAGAGGCCTACGTCCAGCATCATTGGACCAAGTGGACAAGAGTATAGGCTGATGATGATGAGCAATAGTTAAAAATATTTTTGACGACTGAAGGAACTTTGACCTAATGTGGTAGTTAGGTATATTGGTATTTTAGGACCTCGATAACAAACACATAATGACCACGCGTGCAAACCTGCGGGCACATCTATTATTGACATATAAATTAATATGCAGGTACATTTCTCAAATAAAACATTTAGTAAAAAACATTAATGTATATTTACAAGTTAAATGTAATGTAACTTCAGAAGCCTACACACTACTTAGAATACACTGCAACTCCCTGAGGAAAGTTCAAAGTTTTGATTTTAGACAAAGCTAATATTGGGGGGGCCAACATCTTCCCCTAAGTAATTATTGTTATTATTCGTAGTGTGTACTGAGGGTTCCAGTTGAGTGCAAGATGTTCACCAAACGATATTGATGCGTCCGTCGATGTCCTGCAACACCACGTCTTGTCGTTGCATGACGCGCTGCAGCATCACGAAGTCTACGTCGAGGGTCTCTAAGTTCTCGCGGTTGTCTGACAGCATCTGTGGATTAACCGGTATGATTAAGTAACTGGTAGAATAAAAAACAGAACCGATTAATAGACGGTACGGTCCATACTGCGAGTCTTCAATTGTTCCCAAATCTAGCTAACCCAGCCAAAGTTCAAATCAATTATATCAAAATCTAGGTACTTTATTGCTTATAATCAAATCACAAAAATACTTAAGTAGGTAATTACGAATATCAAGAATACAAAATTGACAAATATCTTCAAGGTAAGTTTTTTTTAATTTATATCACCTAACTGACTATACACTTGTCTTACGAATAGTTAAAACATTCATATAGATATAATGCGAAGAGTTACAACCTTTTAGAGGCGAACACAACATTGAAAAGATCAAAACATTCTTGATTACATTGATTTTGTCACCAAAAATGTCAAAATCATGGCATAATTTGTTGTAGGTTGAACACATCTACAGCCCGATTCCATAACTTGGCTTCAATCGAATTCTCAGTATCGCAACCACTAATGCCTTGCGATAGAGTCGAATTTGCTATGAAAAAAGTGATAATCCGATTGTAGCCAAGTTATGGAATTGGGCCACCGGTGCAACGGAGAGTGCGAGCCATAATTAGTACGGCATGAGGAGATATAGAAAGTGTTTCTGTTGTGGAGGTGGCTATCAGAACGTGGCACAGAAAATTTAATCTTTTTCAGCAAATTCGGACAATCCATGTTACCATTTATTATCTTGTGCAACAAAACAATATCCGCAAAATTAAGTCTGCGTTCCAATGAAATCAATTTAAAAAGTTCTAGTCTGGAGTCATAAGACTGAAGCCTGCGGCAGAGGTTGTTGGCAAATGAAAGATGATAAAAGAACCGCTTTTGCTATTTTTCCAATCGGCTGAAGTGTACAGCGTAAAATAGACTCCAAACTGTGCAACAGTATCCCAAAACTGAGCATAACAGTTAAATAGGTAGTATGATTGGTATTTCGGAATCCATAAAAAAAATTGCTTGTCTAGTAACAAACCCCGCTAGGCATGCTCCCTTCTTTGTGATGTTGTCAATATGTTCACGAAAGTTCAATTTTGAGTCAACTATAACACCCAAATCGCGCATGTTCGAGACTTCACTAATTCTTAGGTTGTTAATAAAATAATTAGCAGGTGTGGGATTACACTTTCTTGGGAGATTCATGTAAAAACATTTAGTAGTATTTAGGGACATGTTGTTTTGGGCACACCAGTTGCCAATTTTGTCCAAGTCACGCTGCAACGATATGATATCTTCGTGATCGCGAATGTACAGCTTGAGATCGTCCGCGAACATTTGATACCTGGATTTTACTCCTGAGCATAAATAATTAACAAACACAAGAAAAAATAAGGGGCCAAGATGAGAGCCTTGTGGCAGTCGAGACGGAACCGTAAATTATATTGACTTAAAGCCTCTCATCTTGACACTAGCCTATGGGACCTATTTTGAAGGTATGATTCACTCCTCCTGAGCAAGGAGCCGCAGATATCAGAATGACCCAGTTTCTGTGTAAGCAAGCTATGGTTGACTACATCAAATGCTTTGGAGAAATCTGTGTAAATAACTTCGTGCTTCCTTTCCAAGGCTCGAGAAATGTTGCTAACATAATCTAGTAGTAGATTCGATGTGGTCGATGTGCCAGATAGAAAACCGGATCGAGTAACGGTTTTAAATGATAATGAATCTTCTTTTGAACCATGGACTCGAACAATTTGCCAATAGAAGACAATATAGAAATCGGCCTGTAAGTTGAAATATCGCCATGGTCACCCTTTTTGTAGATTGGGGTCATGTGAGCTTAGTTTAGGATGGAGGGGATCATCTTATGTAGGAAAGTAGCTGTTTGATTTTTCTATTCCATAAACACTTTTATTGTTGCCAACCTTTAATGGCAATAGTAGCTAAACAACATAGTTACAACAATTTGCTGCATTAGATCCACCATTCTGTTTTCAAGATGTCTTTGAAGCTTTTCGGGTAGACACTCCTATTAAAGCTGAGTGAACAGACAGTTTGATCTTTTACTCTCTTTGAGCAAACAACCAACACCATGTTTGCTGGATACAGAATGACCTCTCGCTACAACATAGACACATCCATACGAAATTATCATAGGAAGACAGAAATGCAGTATTTTAGACGTTTCTTTCCAAGGTCTAAAGTACCTTTTACAGTATTTTAGACCTTGGAGTAAATGATGATGTCACAATCTCACAATGTATTATAGCGGCTAATGTAGTGCTGTGCGAGCACTCGGTACGTCTTCTCGGAGTCTAGCGGCAGGTACACCGGCACGTCGCTTTCTATGGATGCAGTGACGTCACACGCATAGTGTACAATAGTTACCGTGTATCCGCCGCCGCCGTCGCCGATGTAGTGCTGTGTGAGCACTCGGTACGACTTCTCGGGGTCTAGCGGCAGGTAGACCGGCACGTCGCACTCTATGCAGCGGATGCAGTGACATCACACGCATATTGTACAATAATTACCGTATATCCGCCGCCGCCGTCGCCGATGTAGTGCTGTGTGAGCACTCGGTACGTCTTCTCGGGGTCTAGCGGCAGGTACACCGGCACGTCGCACTCTATGCAGCGGATGGTAGCGCTCACTCGTGACCCGACGGGCGCTGATGCGTTGTACGTGTTACGCATACCTGAGGACAATATGAGTGTAACGTAGACGATAGAGGAATACTCTCTTTCTTAATGCTGCGTAATGTGTGCATAAATATTTCATAAGATTACTTATATGTACTCTATTTAAGGATGGGAAGAACAAACCGGTGTTGCGCTGATGAAGAGGGGTTGCATTTAAAATAGAACGTACTTTAATAACGTGCCACTGTACGTGCGTACGTTTTATCAATGTGAAATCATAACGAATAACAGTAAGAATCTAGTGTCTGAAATTAAAACACTGCTGCGTGAATGCCTAAAGATCTCTTTTCGCTTAGGTATTCAGGTATCGTCTTTCCAAATTCAGCATCTTATCGCATCCATCAGTAACTTACCGCCAATCTGCAGCATCCGTCCACTGTAGAAATCTCCAGGGACGCTCTGGAAGGTTCCCACGCTGAATTCCAGCGCCTCGAGCAAGTATCTGCCCTTAAGGTCGTACACTTGCACGTAGTTCTCGAACGGCATCGCCATCAGGAGACCTTCGGTGGTCACCTCTGGAACACGTTAGAAAAAGTGAGTTGAAGGCATGAATTTCATCATCATCAGCACTTATCATCTGCTGGAGGTAGGCATCTCCTAATAAACGGCACTGATCGCGGTCTTCATCTCTCTGCATCTATTTTCTGCCAGCCGCTTTCCGCAGGTCACTCCACCTGGCCACAGGGGGCCCTACACTACGTTTGTGTAATCGTGGTCTCAACTCGAGAACTCATCTACCCCAACGGTTGTCGGTTCTGCGAGAAACGTGAACCCACTGCAACTTTAGCTTGCTTATCCTTGAGCTATGTCTGTTACTTTGTTTCTCGGCAAAAATGTGCTTTACATAAAACTTGGATTGAAACGATTGTTTTGAACCACTTTGGTGACGGTGTTACTTCGGCTAGAATTTTTGACTAGTCTTCAAAGATTCAGCATGTTTTCGATGCTTAAAATTCTAACATCTCAACTTACAGAGCTGAAATAAAATTTTGGTACCCACTTTACTAGGCCTTACTTTTGTGTCATGTTGTCCGTTGGAGTAATTCAATCTTTGAAGTGGTCTTACCTCCAGGATTAATCTGTACACGGAGTCCCCCCGCGTTGATCATGCACACGTGTGCGTCATTCCAATTGGTGCCAGTAGCGCGCGGCATCATCTGCCAAATGAAATTATTGCTACAATAAAGTTGGAATAAACGTGGTCCCAAAACACTCCTTTGGGACACTCCACATTTTTTCTCGGTTTTTTGCTTCTACGTCTTTTATACAAACTAATGACTTTACATCTCTATGCACTCCATTAAAACGAAAACTTTATTCCTAGAGAAACTTCAGACCTTGCAAAACAAATTCGTCCGATGTGCAGTACGTTGATGCCCCCTGGTATCAGAGGAACATCGACCTGCACAGCGATCTCGAGTTTCCCTCGATAGTTCAATATATGAAAAATGCCTCTCGCCGCTACTTTGACGTGGCGCCCCATCACCCCAACCCCCTAGTAGTTCAGGCCTCTGACTACACGACAGACGGCCCCTCCGTAGACGCCCTAGAGACATCTTGAGCTATCCGGACGATGAAATCGCTGCCGCAGTGCAGGCAGCGATAAATTCGCCCAATCCGTCATCTTCACCATCTTTCAACACAATTAGACACAGACACCGACCTCGCCGGCGAGGTCAAAGGTCCCGTAATTAATGTCGATTTTATTCGCCTTCGAATTTCTTGCCGATTCTTGTCGAAGGTGTATTCCGAATCGGTGGTCAGTTATGCAATTCATTCAAAGGGCTCCAGCCATTTCATCAGGGCTCCCTCGATCACTACCTAACAGTAGGGATCCAGGGTGTTTATTTCGATACTCCATAAGTAATCAATGGCAACTGCCCAAGCCGAGGTTCGTACCCCCTAGGTGCCCTTGAGCAAGTGGCCAAAAACTTAACTTTGGCGTGTGCCTTCTGCGTCACGCATTGCGGTGGAGCGCTTTTGCGCCCGCCCCACCGTCCGTCAGGTGCGAACGGTGGGGCGTCTCCAGCGCCTCTACAGACTCTCTCTGACCTCTACAGCGTCACCTGACGCTGCAGAGGTCAGCTATAGACCGACAGCACATATCCTTCCAAAAAATAAAAAGAGAAAAAGAAAGCTTTATTTAGGTACTAGGCATTATAGTGAAATTAGTACAAAAGTAATTAGTAACATTTACAGAGTCAAACCCTTTAGGCATGTCAAATTTGGATACGTATTTACTGAGTAGTATAAATACAGTTGTGTTCAGCATTAGAAAAAGGCAATTTACCATGAGATTCTTTAAAAGGTAGGAAGGAATAGGTTTCTATTCTGAGTAAGTACATAGGAAATATCAATTTTCTAATGTTGACTTTAATAAAGGTAGTTATTATTTTCTTTAGTGTTAGTGAACATGACAGTGACAGTAGTATTCTGTCATACTAATAAGGAGTAAGTATAGTACCATTGAATTATATAATATGTACATGTACATCATATCTATGTATAGATAGTTGGATAATTAAGACGCCAGATGAATTCCTGTTTCTGTGAATGATAGGTATTCTATTACATCATGTACGTTATTTATGGTTTATAATATATTAGAAATAATATTAATTAGGTAGGTACATTAGTCGCAGCCAATCTATATGTTTGTGAAGTTACACTCTGTGAACGATTGCGCAGGTAGGTACTGCTGTGGGGATAAAACAGCATAGAGTAAGATAGAATATGCGAAAAACGTAAGCGGTTGAGCGAGGCAGTTATACAATGCTGTCTTCACCTTCACCATTGGTATTGTGCCTGAAAAATAGCAGTTTGCGCAGCGACTCTCAGATAACTTCCGAGACACATACTTCCGCTGCGATTACTGTAGCTGGTTGTCAGATCGCGAAAGGAGCATGAGTCAACATTTTTGTGTAAAGTGTTATTCAAAAGAATTATAATTGCGACAAACAGATTAGATTAATTATTTTCCTTATTACCCATTATTACATTTGTTATAGAGCTAATCACTTGCAAGATCTTGTCAGCACCGATGCCGACGTTATCTTGAATTACCAGCTCCGCATTGTCATTGTGATTCATGTGATTGCTAGCTTTGGTTACATTATGTGGCTTGCTGATTATTGTATCCGTAAAAATTTCTTTTTACCCGACTTAGCGGACGGTATTGTGATTATCCTATGTATGTATGTTTTTTCGTTTGTGGAACTATAAAGAACAAACGCGTGGTAAATTTTCTTGTTTACATTCTCCTTATATTTAGTTGTCGTTGTTTTAGTTGAAGTTGCATTTTTTTTCTCAGTTTTATGTGTTTGCCCAAATATTATTTCGGCTAACTCTAAACCTAAGGGCTTTACGCAAGTACTACCTACTCGCGTGGTAACATTCTCTTTAACTTCTACTTTAAACGCACTTTCCAAACGACTAGAACACGTCTTCATGTTCAACCAAACGGGTAGAACACGTCTTCATGTTCAATCAAACGACTAGAACACGTCTTCATGTTCAACCAAACGGCTAGAACACGTATTCAGCACGACTTATTGAGCAAAATATACAGAGAATAAAGCATTATTTTTCTCTACTTGCGTTCGACCAATATAAGTAGGTACCTATAACTTTGTGCAATGTAATAAGCGACTGCTTTCTAAGTCATCGCAGCTACCATGCACCACTCCTGGCGGTAGCACCACGACCAGTTGGGCGTGATAAGCTACCTCCAGAGCACCTCCTTCCTTACCTAGATTCCTACCGCGTCCATTTCCTCACGCCACAGTTCTAGCACCTCCCAAATTTCAGGATCTGCGCATTGCATTCGACAAATATCTATCCTAATGTTATTACCGACCTCTTTCAAAAAGACACCGCATACCTAGCTGCTCATGCCGGCGATAGCATCACGAAAGGTTGAGTATAGTAAACGACCTACGAACACATTTTATAGACCACGTCCATTTCCACATGACGCGGTCCTAACAGCTCCACTTTCACACGCCACGGTTCTAACAGCTCCCATATTTCAGGGTCTGATGCTTATTTTCGACTAGTATCTATCCTAAGGTTCCTACTGACCTCTTCCAAAAAGCCGTCGCATGCCCAGCTGCCCATGTTGCACTCCCGGCGGTAGCACCACGACCGGTTGAGCGTAATCAGCGACTTGCCGAGCACCTCCTTACCGACCGCGTCCACTTCCTGCCGCCACGGTTCTAACAGCTCCCACATTTCAGGGTCTGTTGAAAAGTACGTATAACTTACATTCACATCATTTAAGGCACAGACATGAGGAATAAGAATAGAACAAATAAAACTTCATGATAGAAATAAGTTTTCATCTAGTGATGGTATAAAGGCCTACTAGACTTGATGGCATACCTAGGTACAACTGAAAAAAATGAGAAAAATGTATGTACTTAGTTGTATAGCAATCTGCTTGAAAAGGTTTCCAAGGTTTGCAAATGAAGAGGAAGCTTGTACTGGGCTTGTATTCGCTATGACCATTAACACACGTAACTTGCCGAGCCAAGGTATCTGCGTGGAATTGTTCCTGTATATTCATAAAATGTCGTAATTTTCCGAACGATTCCACAACGCGACGCGTTACGTGTGTGAATGGTCATATCAATCAAGAGCCCTGAACTGGCCATGGTCTTGCTCCCGCGCATTTTCCACCCATATAAGTTCACTCATTGCGCCTTAATATGCTTGTTCCTAAGGCTAACGAACTTGATGGATAGCAAGAACTATAGAATAATTTTAACAAAGTTTACCAGGAATGATAGAAGTTCCTAAGAAGATAGGCTGCCCTTCCCATCGTTTGACTATGCCCTGACTGTCGATGAAGAACTTAATGTTGCCCAGGTACCTGGTGTAGCAGGACGCTTGCACGATGGGTATCTAAAAAGAAAAAAATATAAGTCAATTACTTTATTTTACTTGTTTGTTTGTCGTATGAGGTAGTGCTGACCTCTGGTGTCAGAGTTTGTCAAGCCGCCCGAGGGCCTCTGACATGGCTTAACGACTGCTATTAATTAACAACAGCCGGGACCGACTTCTTAACGTGCCCTCCGAAGCACGGAGCGATGGAAAAACGCACATAACTCATAAAAGTCATTGGTGTGGAGCCTAGGTTTTTGAACCCGGTCACAGAATAAATAATATCCCGGTATCGTTGGATTCTAAATTGCACTATATTTACTGATATATAAAAAACACCAATCGAAGTCGGCACTTTGAAGTGGGGTTTCATTGAAAGAAAGAAGAGCCACGTCGTAGATTTCCACGACACGACATCGCAACGCAACACGACACGACATCGCAACGCGACATGACATCGCCACGATGCGACGACGCCTGTATCGTGTGTATTTGTATTGGGCCTTAAACATAGCATCGAAGTTTTTCTTTCTCGGCACTTCACGTGCCCGTCACGATGACACCAGTTTTAAGAATTAATTTTGCCCGTCCAGTGTCTTATGTGAGCGATTCCTAATTTTTTAATATAAAGTAGGACTTGAACCTGCAGCCATAGGAGTACAGTTTACTTGCTCTGCCAACTGAACTTACGAGTATGTATTTATTTAAATGGAAAACTAACAGCTGCTAAATGGTAACATAGATTGAAGACAATGGGCATTAGCAATTAGAGATGGGCTTATATTAGTTATACACAACTCCAGAGCTCATTCAAAATTTAACCGCACACCCTACCATTTTCCTGGAAATAAAATACTACCTGGTATTAAGTCTTCCATCACATGTAGGTAAACTTTTAGTGACAAAGAATTTAATAAATTTGATTAAAAAAACCATTTAATTTCAAATAGTAGTAACAAGACATAATATAGAATGAAAAACCCGACTGCAAACAATATTAAAAAGAGGCAAAAAAAATAATGAGAATGGTTTAAATCAACCAACTTTAAATCGTTATAAATCCTAAATGGTCATTCGAAATGCAAAATGATATGAGAAACCTAAACATAATTTTCATATAGGTACCTATTCAATGGTACCCCACTTTACATAGTTCGTCAACTTTCATTTTATTATTTTCACAATATGGCGTCTGGGTTGTCTTTATATTGAATTTTGATCACGGTCATGTCTTAAGTGACACTCGATTGACGTAAGAATCATCAAAATCACACAATCGGCACACGCGTTTGGTCTCTATGCTGATAAACACAATAGGTACCCCTCCGCGCAGTTGAGTAAAAACGGGCAGGCACTCGTGCGTGAGAACATATTATTTAATAAATAATTTATTAATACTGCCGACATTCTTAAATTCGTAGATATCCAGCTCAGACCTCGTATCAAAGACATTTTGTAACCTCTTTGTAGGTATAATTGATAGATTCAGGCGTTACTTTGTAGGTATGTCGAATCTTTAATGCCTTGCCTTGTTTGATATTCAGGGTTTCCTTATTTATTCTGAATTGTTATTACCCAGTGGCCATTCGCCTGTGTGACGACAGTCGGGTAGTCGTCAGCAGCGGTGTCTCCGTTGGGCGTTTCCCCGGTGTACAGGAGAGTGTGCGAGTGCGCTCCGACGATGATGTCCACGTCGGAACTAATACGCGCCGCTAAGGCCCTGTAGAATTGCATAATTATTTGTTGCATTAGGTCCTTGGCTAGGTATATATTGTGACCAATACAGAAAAAAGGCCCATTCAAACCCAATTACAGAGGCTATTAAAGCTTATTATTATGAACCGCAACTCGCGCTATTTAGCCGTTAATAACTCAGTTTCTCAAAATCGATCAGTTGTTGGACGCGTGGACGCTTTAATAACACGTAAACAAAAACTGGACTATATACAACTACAGGCCACCACACTCATACTGCTGCATTCTCACATTCTGATTTATGTGCATAAACAACAAAGACGCAGAGAAATGCGGAGGCTGTACTGCGAACTGCGAATGAGTCTCTGCTAACACGTATTACACAAACGCCATCTCCGATTGTGGCTAACGCTAAAGAAAGCCAATTGTGTGCGTTGAACCTAAGTTATGCGATTCACAGTGCCACACCCGAGGATCTGATACCTAATCTTCCCACTTTTAATTACATCTATAGAATTATCTTGGTTCAGCATTTTTTTGACTACCTACTGTTAACGTCCCTGGTTTCTACCACGAGGAGGTTAGGACGCCCAGTAGGTAGATATTGTTTCGTCTTGTTAGAAGATTACGTACATATCTCTGTCGAATCCGACATGGGTAAGCAGTATGATGATGTCAACTCCTTGCTCCGTTAGAATGGCGGCCTCTCGGTTCACAGCTTCCGCGTCATCTTCCATTATCACTTGACCGATTGGTGCCGAGAACTGTAAAAAGAATGAAACATTAGAAATATTTAACTCTGGCGCCCAACATGGGTTTACTTTTTGTGAACCAACATTGGTGTTAAAATTTTATTAAGATAAAGAAGGACAATAATAATACATTGTGTCCATCCATATCTCTTCCCTATTATGTGTCTTTTATTTTAATGGACAGCAACAACGAAACAGTTACCAAAACAGTTTCAGACATCATTATGGCGCCCAAATTGGGGCTAGATGACTGATAAGATTTATATTTTACAGTAGGTACTAAGTATAATATCAAAGGTAAATGTCTGAAATTAGTTGTGATATTTCTTGATTTGGAACCATTCTATGCTACTGTAAACTTGGTGCCCAACGTAGGGCATCAATAAGACCTTTAATAATATATTAAAAAGTTCATCGCCGTAACTCACAACTTGCAACAGAACGCCGATGATGCCAATCCTGCGTCCATGCCTCTCGACGATTATGTGGTTCTTGATGTAGGGCGTCATGGTGGGCTCCAAAGTGGTGTTGACGTTAGCTCCTAGCATGGGAGCGTTCAGACGCTCTAGGTACGGTACGAGGCCTTCTACGCCGTGGTCGAACTCGTGGTTGCCGAGCACCTGTTAAAAAATAAGAAATATTTATTTGAAAAAGGCTTAAAGGGACTTACATAATAGTGAAACACCTGGTTCCCACACAAGGCTCGAAACCCGTACTATAGGAGCCAGGACTCTTTCGTCGAATAACAACATGCCTTAAGCTAGAAACACATTATATAATAGGTAAGTAGGTATATAATTTTGACAATTGAGTATTTGAATTTTATGTGTGTGTGCTTGTGGGCGTTTAATTTAAATTTTATTGCAATGGTGTACAGATGTACTTTAATTATCATGACATAATTTTATTTATGCCGTGACGATCTTGCCGTGGCGGTCTCGTCTCGGCTTAGAATAAGACCCCTATCTTCCCGTGGATGTCGTAAGAGGCGACTAAGGGATTACACACCGGAAGATGGGCGGCAGCTTCCTGCGAGCACATATTTGCTACACTGCGGTCACCAATCCGCCTGCCAAGCGTGGTGACTATGGCAAACCCCCCCACAATATGATAGACACACCAAAAAGACGGCCCCCAGTCCCCGGCGGCTCCGTTATTCCTGGCACCGGTAGCAGCCATGGTAACGGCAGAGCAGGGGGTGCTAAGAATCCCCGGCAGAGACCCAGCTACCAACCCCCACGATCTCTGGACCTGGCAACTTATAACGCACGCACCTTGAGGACCGATGAGAAGTTGATAGAGCTGGAGGAAGTAGTAAGTAAGTTGCGCTGGGGTATTATAGTGTTATCAGAAGTCCGAAGAGAGGGAGAAGATACGATGACCCCCAATTCCGGCAACTTACTCTATTACCGGGAGGGCGACCAGCAGTCCCAACATGGTGTCGGGTTTCTCGTCCACAAGTCTCTCGTCAACAACATTGTGAAGATCGAAAGCGTTTCGAGCAGGGTGGTATACCTTATACTCAGAATTACTCGAAACGCCCGGACGATGAAGTGGAGGCTATGTATGACGACATTTCTAAAGCCATACGTGCCCCGAAAACACTCCTCACAGTGGTGATGGGAAACTTCAACGCACGGCTGGGCATGAGGAATTGCGATGAACTGAGAGTGGGGCAGTTTGGATTTGGACATCGGAACCAAAGGGGTCAGCGACTGGCCGAATTCATGGAGAAGGAAGGACTCTTTATGATGAACTCCTTTTTCAAGAAGCGTCTGTCCAGGAAATGGACGTGGCTGCTCCCCGGCGGTCATATGCACGAGATAGATTTTATTTTGACGACCAATAAGTATAATATATTCAATGATGTCTCTGTGATCAACAGGGTTAAGATCGGCAGTAATCACCGCATGGTAAGAGGCTCATTGAATATCAACGTAAAGCTGGAGAGCTGGAGCTGGAGATCTACTCTTCACCCAAGTCCTGCCCAAATCCAAAACCCCGAGAGCTTTCAGCTGGAGCTCCAAAATTGCTTCCAAATCCTTACCGAATGCGATACAGTGGACGAACTAAACAACGGGCTGGTGAAAATTGTCCACGCGGTCGGGTAAGAGTTCTTTAAGGGGGTCTTAAAGAACTCCGACCTGCAAAAAAAGAACACAGAAACTCTCTGATGACACACTCTAACTTATGGTAGAACGAGGCGATATGAGGCTGCAGTCTTCAGTGGATATGTCGAGTTACAGCTTGCTTAATAAACAGATCTCCAAATCAATGCGACACGATTTGCGTTCCTATAATACTACTTGTATTAAGAACGCAATAGAGCGGAACAAGGGCTCCAACGTGTTCGCAAGAGATCTGTCTATTGGGCAAAGCCTGTTGACGAAGCTGAAAACCTACAATGGCAGCATCGTTTCGTCGAAGCCAGAGATTTTGAGTGAGCTCGAGAAGTTCTATGGACAATCATACACCTCATCGCGTAGTCCTCCTAGCACGACTAGCGATGCAAGAGCCCGTTTGACCCGACATTATACCGAAGATATCCCGGACGTCAGCCTATACGAGAATGGCTCTCAAACAGCTTAAGAGCAACAAGGCACCAGGGGAGGACGGAATAACGACAGAGATTCTGAAAACACCGGTACTTAAAGTCTTTCAGAAGCTGTTTAACTCCGTCATCCTCGAGAACACTACGCCAGAGGCGTGGCACAGGAGCGTAGTGGTTTTGTTCTTTAAGAAAGGTGATAAAACCATCTTGAATAATTATAGGCCCATTTCACTGCTGAGCCACGTGTATAAGCTGTTTTCGAGAGTAGTTCCAAACCGTCTCGCTCGTTGGTTTGACGACTTTCAGCCTTCCGAAGAAGGTGGATTCTGGAAAGGCTTTAGCACTGTAGACCACATCGATACGCTCCGGCAGATTATTCAGAAGAACGAAGAGTATAATCAGCCAGTATGTCTAGCATTTGTGGATTACGAAGAAGCCTTTGATTCAGTCGAGACCTCGGCAGTGCTACAGTCATTGCAGCGGTGCCAGATTGATTACCGGTACATCGAAATGTTGAAGTGTTTGTACAGCAAGGCCACCATGTAAGGTCTTCAGGATCAGAGCACGAATTCTATCCACGTGCAAAAAGGGGTGAGACACGGAGACGTTATTTATCCGAAACTGTTCACCTCTGCACTGGAAGATATATTCAAGCTTCTGAACTGGGTCGGATCTAGTATTAACATCAATGGCGAATACATCACTCACCTTCAATTTTCTGATGATATAGTCATCATGGCAGAAGACCTAAGCACAATGCTCAGTAACCTCAATATTGTTTCCCAACAGGTGGGTCTTAAAATTAACATGGGCAATACGAACATCATGTCAAATATTCATTTCGTAACCATGCCGGTTTATGTTGGAAACTATATTATCGAAGCTGTTGATCACTATGTCTTCTTAGGTCAGACGATCCAACTGGGTAGATCCAACTTCGACAAAGAGGTCAACCGACGAATCCAACTCGGATGGGCAGCGTTCGAAAAATTACGCCATATCTTCTCGTCGCAGATACCACAGAGCCTCAAGACGAAAGTTTATATCAGTGCGTGTTGCCAGTGATGACATACGGCACTGATATGTGGTCGCTAAGTATTGGTTTCATACACAAGCTCAGAGTTGCGCAGCGTGCAATGGCAAGAGCTATGCTAGGTGTTTAACTACGTGATAGAATCAGAAATGAGGAAATCCGTAGAAGAACGAAGGTTACCGACATAGCTCTCAGAGTTTGCAAGTTGAAGTGCCAATGGGCAGGCCATATAGTTCGCAGAACCAACAACCACTGGGGAATAAAGGTTTTCGAATGGCGACCACGAACAAGCAAGCGAAGTGTGGGGAGACCCCCCACACGATCGACCTACGACATTGTAGCCATCGCAGGAAGTCGGTGGATGGAGGTGGCACTAGATCATGATGACGCTCTTTGGGGGAGGCCTATGTTCAGCAGTGGACTTCTAAAGGCTGACATGATGATGATGAATTTCATTTAATTAATTTGTCAAATACTGATTTCTTACACTGACAGGATTAGGTTTTTTTTTGATGTCCTTGTTTATGAACGGCCCCCGGAAGTAGGGAAATCTCTGCTGATGCTGTATCGGCTCCAGGTAGTTACATAGATTATGTGATATGTGAAGCACGTTTAAGCTGTATATTTGGTACATATTTTGTGAGTGAATGCTGAAGGAAGATTCAACGTGTAATATTAATGGTTATTCCTAATTTGTTGCATCATCAGTTAAATGCATTTTACACTGTATACTATCATTTATTCTGTGGTGTAATGTCTCGGGGTGATGAGCACGGTAAAGACTATCAAAGTTCCGGGTGAGACTGCAAATGTTATTCATATACACCGTGACATTGAATTCGATATTTTTCTTAAATGTATGTACCTACTCAGTACATGCAATAGAATGTATCTGTAGCATTAAATAACTAATAAAACAAACTAGGATTATTAAATTAGTCAAAAATCAAACTTGTTATTCCTGCGATATCGCAGGAGCGGAGATATGCGTAGACGTAGACCCGCGCTGCGGCCGTGTATCTTGCTTATTGAAATAGACATTTCAGCTAAAGGCTAATTTATTTGGTCTGTTTTTTTTAATTGAATGCTATTTAACGATCCTCAATAATGGACTGAATACATGCATTTAAGAAAAATATCGTAATCAATGTCTCAGTGTATAAATAGTTATGGAGCGTACCATCAGGACGACCTGTTTGTTGTGCTGCTTAAATGTAGGAATAAACAAGACTAAAACCCGAGTACCATCGGGTAAAAAATATCCTATGACACTCTTGTGATGAAGGCGAATCGATTGATATCTCGCTTGTCAAAATTAGACCAAGTTTTTAGTTTGAACACATAAACCTTACTTTGCCTTGCCGTAGTCGGGTAAAAAAAATAGAATAAGACACTATACACATGAAGACGAATCGATTGATATCTCGCTTGTCAAAATCGGGCCAAGTTTTAAGTTTGAACACGTAACCTTTCCTTTACTTCATATTAGTCGGGTAAAAAAAACCCTACGATACTCTGTATCTGAAGACGAAACGATTGTCACTTCACTTGTAGAAATTGAACTAAAAGGGGCGACGCTGTGGAACATCCACATACTTATAAACACATAACACATCCATAATACATACATTTAGGGCTTCCAAAATTACAGACATGTTAATTACGTAACTGATTACGAATTTTGGTGGTCCAATTACGTAACTACGTAATTTCTAAAATATGTTTTAAATCGAAAGTTTTCTTTCATCATTATCATCATCAGACACAGTCAGTCCACTGCTGGGCATATGCCTCTCCCAAAGCACGCAACTAAGCATGACCTTCGGGTCTTGTTTTCCAACTGTTGCTAGCCATTTTGCTTATATTGTCGTTCCACCTAGCCGGAGAGCGCCCTGCACTACGTTTGCCGAGTCGCGGTCTCCACTCATGAACATGTCTACCCTAACGGTTATCAGTACGTCGAAAAATATGACCAGCCCACTGCCACTTCAGCTTGCTAATCCTCAGGGCTATATTGATAACCTTGGATCTATCGGATTAACTCGTTTCGGATATGGTCTTTCTGAGAAACTGCTTCCGAGGCTTTTTCATTTTTGAGCTGTTTAAGAACCATCTCGATTTCTTCAAGGCTAACATCTGGCAGCTCTTCGATATAGTGGGGTGTGGGTTTCGACGCGTACTACACTTACAGTCGTCCATAGAAATCTTCAACAACCGCGAGAATCTCTGACGGTAAATCCTGTTTGAACCTTATAGCACAGTACGTGTATACATGCAGGCACAGATTAGTAATAGTCACTACGTCGAATTTGGCGCGAAAATATTCTCGTCGCTGCGTTCCCGTAAAACTCATTTTCCATTCCTTGCTGTTCGGTTTGACGCAATCGCACAAAACTTGGTCTGTGGTTGCCTGAATATATGTTGCCACTGACAAACCGAACCAAAGACATAAGAAAATATTATTTATGGAAATATAACCTCGGAAAAAATATGAAGACAAAAATGGGGTGATTTTCCAGAAAAAATATTGTATCTTGGAAATAAGATCGAGGACATCCTATTATTATGCTTTATTCAAATATTACACGAATGTAGCTATCTAATAACATTAAAATATGAACACAGCTTAGTACAAAAAGTGACCAGAATATCAATTTGAAAAACAGAAATTTTTCAAAAAATTTCGTCTAAATTTTAGGTCAAGTTTTATACGTGTTCTATTTATTATAATAAGTTTATAGGTACTTATTTAGTGTTTAAACATAAAGGAAAAATATCCCTTAAAAGAATAAAACACTCAGATTGGATAAGGAACGCGGGAATCCATTTTAATCGAAATCTTGTACAAAACTGGCTGCCACGGCAGCCAGGTGCATTTAGAGTTTTTATTTTTGGCAACAGGAGGGGCCGCGTGTATCGGAGCTCCGGGGATTTGGCCCGAGGACGGGCCGCGTGTATTTACCGGTTAGGAACGACAACGTACCCGATCGATGTGTTCAGCTTCGTCAAATGGCTTCGACTGAGCTGCTGTACAAGGACTGTTGACCCCTGATTTTACTCAATCGCTTGTTCTATAGAGCGTGTATTGAAGCGTCGGAGGTCTCTCCTTACAAGCTTTACAATTTGTTAATTAAAAGCCCGCTGTTCTGACTAAGTGACTGCTGGATCTTCGCGTCGTTTCTCTATGAGCTGCAGAGACTCCCCCGAAAGTTTCCTTTTAGAATTTATTCTCTACGGGGAAATATCCGCTTCCTTAGTTTCAGTGTTGGCTGAGTTGTCATGTCATACTGCTTAGAATAATGTTGCCAACTTGCCAATAAGTGGAATTATTTGTGTTTCAATGGATCAATAATGTATTCATATCATATTATATTTTATTACGTAATGGAGAAGATAACATGGTTACAATATTACATTTTTAAGTATGTAGAATAAAAGTCTAGACCATACACATTATTCTAGTTTTTATTTCACATCGATCGATGCAATATTACCGAAGTGATAAGCGTGGGAAGTTTACGTAGATTTTTTAAATCTCGTCAGTGTTCGCGAGTAGCGCGTGACGTCATCACCCCCAAACGGCACGGAGCGCGGCGGGCGCGGGCGCCCGCTTCATACGTCCGTATTACATTTTCGCTGGTAAGGTGTTTGCTCTCGTGCGCTCTGGTGTTTTTTATTGATTTTAAATAATGCTGATTGATTAAGTGTATTGTGTAAGTGAATGTTTTAGAACTAAAATGGAAGAAGGATTTCAAAAAGGCCAATCCGACAACCTTTCCTTAGTTCACAATATGATAATGGCAGAATATTTTATAAAAAATAAAGATTTTGTAGCAGCTGAAATGACAAGTTAGTTATACGATATAATTTCTATAACCTACTTATTATTACATTCATACTACTGGGATTCATTTACTAATGAGTAAGTATAGGTATAACAAGAATACCTATACATATTTTTCTTTTCTTAGTCACCCCCATAAGTGCACCCCAACCTTTTTGTGTTTTATGGTTTTTTAAATTACCGTTACTTTTATTAAAATAAATTAAATCCTATACTACTAATATGATTTTGATAACATCAGATCTTATCAATAATTACTAAAAAACGGGTCTCAATGATTTAGCGCGAACTATCCACAGAACGTAGTTGTTTATTTACACTGAATTTTTAAACGTAACATTATTGTTTCTTCTTGAAATATAAGGATCACTAACGTTGGAAAGGTTCAATAAATCGTTAGTTTCAATATTAAGTGACACTGCGAGTCGAGTACCTACAGACCTACTAAAAAGCATATTACTAGCAAGAACCATATACCTACTAGGTACTTATTAGTTAGTATTTCACATGGCAAGGTTATAAGTATTTGAATACTTACATCAAAATGATCAGAACAATATACTGTCGTTTTTGGTGCTAATGGATGTGCTCTTCTCATCGTATTTGTTTATTTTTTCTGATTTTCAGATCCTTAGGAACGTAAAAAAAACTTTTCGGGTGTTTTTGTGGCCGTATTTTTACACTGAGGCACAATAAAATATTTAATAGATGGACTCATGTTGTTTTAATTGTTTCTTGTTTAAAATAAACAAAGTAGTTCAGCGCGCGCCGTTCACATTCGGGTAAATGTTTCGAATCCCCGAGTCACTCGCGCCGCGCGCGATCGGGCCCATGACGTCATCGACGATATCGCGCTCGGTCCGCGGCTTAGACCGAATATGTTAACTTTGCACTTTTATATGTCGGTCAGTTTTAAAGATAGAAAAATAATAAAAACACAATTTTTTTCGTAATTTTTTTGAAGATTTTTTGGGCATATGAAACAAAAAATGGTTATCTTCTTTATTACGTATATCATCCCTTCAGTTACGGACTTGTCAGAAGTTAAAATTCTTTGCGTAATTACGGAATGGTAGCCTATTCCTATTCAATGAATACACATACATTGTTACACATACATTGTTAACTTTATTACCCTTCCCTTGCTTCGTCGTAGTCGGGTAATAAAACTAATTGCTAGATACATTCAAATAAGTACCTACCTAACTGTCAAGGAAAAAATCTACTGAGTATATAAGTGTTGTACTAACATGAGCATCATGTGGCAGCATATTCATGAAGTGCTGACTGACGTTCCACCGCAGGAAGTTGTACCAGATGGTGCCCTGGAAGGTGTCTCCTCCGTTCAGGAGCAGCGAGTCGGGCTCCGCCTCGCGGGCTTGCTTGATGGCGGTCACGAGACGGGCGAAGCCACCCACGCAGGGGTCCACGTCCGGCTGGCAGGGCCCACCTTGGGGGCTGACCTCGTCAAAACTGAAATGGTAGGTAGGTACTTTTAATAAGTTAACCGCATTATAGATAAATACAACTTTGAGAGAGAGGCCCGTAGAAGAATACAGCTGGGCTGGGCAGCATTTGGTAAACTTCGTAGAGTCTTTTCGTCACCAATTCCCCAATCCCCAATGCCTCTTTAACTAGTGCCTACTGTCTGTGTTATGACTTACGGAGCTGAGACGTGGACTCTCACGGTACAACTAGTTCTCCAATTCAAAGTTGCTCAGCGGGCTATGGAAAGGGCTATGCTCGGAATTTCTTTGAGAGATCGAATCCGGAAAGAGTTGATTCGACAGAGAACTAAAGTTATCGACATAACCCATAGAATTAGCAGACGAAGTGGCAGTGGTGATATTTGCCGAAGGACCGATGGGGTAGACGTGTTCTTGAGTGGAGACCGCAACTCGGCAAACGTAATGTAGGACACACCCTCCAGCTAGGTGGAGCGACGACATACGCAAGATGGCTGGCAGCGGTTGGAAACGAAGAGCCGAAGATCGAGCTCAGTGGCGTGCTTTGGGGAGGCCAACGTCCAGCAGTGGGCTGATGCGGGCTGATAATGATGATGATTATAGATAACTGGCATTTGCCCTTGACTTTTTCCGCGCGTCCAACAATTTTATCTCGACATAAATTTAAGTCTCCTATGTCAATCCCCTGGGTTCAAACTGTCTCCATACCAAATTTCATCAAGTTGGTTCAGCCGTTTAGTCGTAAAAAGGTAACAGATAGAAAGAGAGACATAGCTACTTTCGCGTTTATGATATTTATTATGTATGGACTTCACATCGGTGATGGGGGACTTCATCGCACGGCTGGGCATGAGGAATGGCGATGAACTGAGAGTGGGGCAGTTTGGATTTGGACAGCTAAAGAGGTCGGCGATTGGCCGATTTCATGGAGAAGAAGGGACTCTTTATGATGAACTACTTTTTCAAGAAGCGCCCGTCCATGAAATGGACGTGGCTGCTCCCCGGCGGTCATAAGCGTGAGATAGATTTAATTTTGACGACCAATAAGCATATATTCAATAATGTCTCTGTGATCAACAGGGTTAAGACCGGCAGTAAACACTACATGGTAAGAGGCTCATTGAATATCAACATAAAGCTGGAGAGATCTCGCTTAATGAGATCTACTCTTCGCCCAAGTTCTGCTCAAATCTAAAACCCCGAAAGCTTTCAGTTTGAACTCCAAAATCGCATCCAATTCTTTACCGAATGCGATACAGTGGACGAAATAAACAACGGGCTGGTGGAAATTATCCACGCGGTCGGGTCAGAGTTCTTTAAGACCCACCGCAAAAATAGAACACAGAAACTCTCTGAGCATACACTCAAACTTATGGCAGAACGAGGCGAGATGAGGCTGCAGTCTTCAGTGGATATGTCGAGTTACAGCTTGCTTAATAAACGTATCTCCAAGTCGATAAGACACAATTTGCGTTCCTATAATACTAATTGTATTAAGAACGCAATAGAGCGTAACAAGGGCTCCAAAGTGTTTGCAAGAGATGTGCCTATTGGGCAAATCCTGCTGACGAAGCTGAAGACGGAAAGTGGCAGCATCGTTTCGTCGAAGCCAGAGATTTTGAGTGAGTTCGAGAAGTTATATGGGCAATTATACACTTCATCGCGTAGTCCTCCTAGCACGACTAGCGATGCAAGAGCGCATTTGACCCGACATTATACCGAAGATATCCCGGACGTCAGCCTATATGAGATCAGAATGGCTCTTAAGCTGTATGAGAGCCATTCTATCCTTCCGGTCAGAATAACGACACAGCTACTGAAATCGGGTGGAACACAGGTACTTAAATTTCTTCAGAAGCGGTTTAACTCCGTCGTCCACGAGGGTACTACGCCAGAGGCGTGGCACAAGAGCGAAGTGGTGTTGTTCTTTAAGAAAGGTGACAGCACCCTCTTGAAGAATTATAGGCCCATTTCGCTGCTGAACCACGTCTATAAGCTGTTTCCTAATAAGTGTTGTTTTTTCCTACAGGTGGGTCTTAAAATGAACATGGGTAAGATGAACATCATGTCAACGCACCCATGCTGGTTTATGTTGGGAACGATATAATCGAAACTGTAGATCACTATGTCTACTTAGATCAGACGAGCCAACTGGGTAGATCCAACTTCGACAAAGAGGTCAACCGACGAATCCAACTCGGATGGGCAGCGTTCGGGAAATTACGCCATATCTTCTCGTCGCAGATACCGCAGAGCCTCAAGACAAAGTTTATAATCAGTGCGTCTTGCCATTGATGACATGCGGCACTGAGACGTGGTCGCTAGTTATTGGTCTCATACAGAAGCTCAAAGTCGCGCAGCGTGTAATGGAGACAGCTATACTCGGTGTTTCACTACGTGATAGAATTCGTAACGAGGAAATCCGTAGACGAACCAAGGTTACCGACATAGCTCTCAGATATTGTAAGTTAAAATGGCAATGGGCAGGCCATATAGTTCGCAGAACCGACAACCGCTGGGGAATAAATGTTCTCGAATGGCGACCACGAACAAGTAAGCGAAGTGTGGGGAGACCCCCCACACGATGGACCGACGACATTGTAGCCATCGCAGGAAGTCGGTGGATGAAGGTGGCACAAGATCGATCGTCATAGCGCTCTTTGAGGAGGCGTATCATCGTTGGCAGTAACTTCGAAAGGCTGAAATGATGATGATGATTATGCTTTACTATCATGTGTAAATTTATTATATACCTACCAACTAGCTTATCCCGCGTGGTCATTTAATTTAAAAGTAGCCTATTCGTTTTATTCAAGTCAGTTCAAAAAGACCAAAACTCAGCTATCACATATTTTTTTATCGATTGCTCGGCATCTAACCAATCGGATTAAGATACCAAGTACCCCAGTTTTTAGCTATTATGCGGTTTCAACAGTGAAAACCACATCGAAATTGGTCCAGTAGTTTTTACGTGATGCGCGAACAAACATACAAACTGACACGATTTAAAAAAAACATATTCTTTTCAGTAGCCTATTTTAATGGGTACCCTAGACATTTTTCTTTTTAATTTTCTGCATCGTACAGGTGATGGCACACTGCTTTATTATAAGTACCTATATATAGAGTATACTAGATAGGTACAAAAAAACGAACCTACCATTGTAGCTACATGTTCGTTGAAAATACAAGAAAACATTTTGTAAAAAGATTTAGTATTCTGAGCTTAGGGATGCAGTTTTAACTTCTATTAGTGCTGGTCGCTGTGGTCCAGTGAGCGATTTATCCGAACATAGTCTAATTTTAATACTCATAAATTAAGTAGGAGAGCTGACGCTGTCTGACACAAGCCATAGCACTTACGCTAACAAGAAGCTATAACAAAGTTACTTACTGCGCGTGGAAGTCATTGTAGTGTATGATGTTGAGCTCAAACAGTTCCTCATCAGTCTGAGAGATGGTCACTCCGAGAATCGCCAAAAAACAAAGCACAATTCTCAACATTTTGATCTGCACCCAAGCTAGGCTGACACGCCTCCACTGAACCTCTGAGTGATGCTATCGAAGGACTACTGTAATCGGCATGATAAAGCCAATAATTATGATTAAATTAAATTCTAAGATAATAATTAAACTTCCGTTAAGCGTTCGGGATTTGGTCGCGAATGTCCTTCTCGTCTCGTAGTGTGGGACGCCAGGTGGAGTGACGACCTGCGAAATGCATCTGGCAGTAACTGGATGAGGAGAGCTGAAGACGGAGCTCAGTGGCGTGCATTACGAGAGGCCTACGTCCAGCAGTGGGCAGATATAGGCTGATGATGATATAGTTAGTACCTACCTAGCGGGCGCGCAGTAGCTCAATGTATGATGATCTTATTAAGGTTATAAATGTTGTCTTGTACAATTGTTCCACTGAATAAATCCATTAATGGATCTGATTCTACTT
Organism: Alsophila aescularia; assembly: GCA_946251855.1. NCBI lineage: Eukaryota > Metazoa > Arthropoda > Insecta > Lepidoptera > Geometridae > Alsophila > Alsophila aescularia. The sequence continues at coordinate 14,674,015 of OX276385.1, forward strand.
TTTGTTCCACTGAGATCCATCAATGGATTTGTTCAATGGGTTAGAATGGAAAAGGTGGTCATCTAGCATTTATTTTATTATATATGAATTGGTACTACTTATTAGTAATTTTGTGTTATAACTCCTAAAGTGTATTTATATACATTAAGACTTGTCTATCTACCAATACATATGGATTTATACATTAGATAATCTAAGTACGTAGGTACGTACCTAATCACGTACAGTGCGTACTTCGGATTGAACATGCAGTTTATTGATGTTTAATGTGTGAAGCGATAAGTAGGTAGTTGATAACACGATCGATCAACCTTTTCATTAATCCATCATGCATACTTATAATCATATTCGTTATGAAAACACAACTAGTTATAACGATTTTTATCAGTGATTTTAGTTTTGAAACATGCCTAACAATTTCAAACCAAATGGAACTTTTTACACGACTGCCCAAAAGGAGTGTAATGTTTGTAGGGTTTTTGTATGTATGTATATATGTACTACATACATACATGAACCCTTACCTACATACTATGTAGATAAGTGAGTTTCTTTATTCCACCATAACTTTTATATGCCTGAATAGATTTCGATGTACGGGGTATCGTTGGAAACCTTACATCATTCTGAGTAACAAAGGCATTTTTTGACAAACAAACAAGATGGTGGCAGATATCGATGGATAATAACTACGTTTTTCAAATACGAAAAGAAATACTTCGAATTTTACAATATGGATATCAAATTGAAGGCCTTGATGAACACATTCCAACAATATATAACTCAAAGCTTGTCACAAAAATATATAAAATAAATAATAATAAAAAGTGCAGGGCAGTTGATTTCACATGTCTCCAGACATTATCATCAACCCATAAATTATTTTCCCAATGGTGGGACCTAGGCTTACGATATACCTACATTACAGTAAGTCTATAGGGTCCCATATGCTAGGCAAAGGCCTCCCGAATGTCTTCCAGACTTATGACCAGTAGTGCTATTACTGATCGTGGTTTCAATCACATTTTCATAGCAATTTCGACTCTAACGCGCTGCATTATGTGCATGTGATAGTGACAATCTGATTGAAACCAAGATCGGTTATTACAGTAGGTAATCGGTAATGAAGGTGACTAATGGCCGGTTCCTTTATCTTAAAACGAACCATTTTAGCTTAATGTCCGTAGGCTTTTGACATATACGCCATACAAAAAACGACAAAACGTAACGAGACGTTGGAAAAACGCCTCGTTTCATTTTTATAGGACAGAAGGGTAGAGTAGTTTGCGCATGGTCTGCCGCACTCAAGGCCTGCTGAGATCTTGCAGTATTGACTGTAGTTTTGCAGCTGAAGAACAGGAGATCTTAGAAAAAAGTTTTAAAGTGTGTTTCTTACGTTACCACTCAGCTCCATAACGACTGAACGAATTTTGATTAAACTTGGTAGATAAAAAGAAACGTTTGAACTGGAATAACCTATTAGGGTAGTTTAACGCGAGAAAATGCGGGCAGTGCCGTGCAGATTCTAATCACACTAATATTATAAAGGCGAAAGTTTGTATGTATGTTTGTTACTCCTTCACGCTTAAACGGCTCAACCGATTTGGATGAATCTTGGTACCAGGATAGCTTATATTCTGGATTACTATGTGCCAGAAAATAAACTATCCGGGTACCATGTTTCACTACTACTTTTCATCATCATCCACGCGGGTAAAACCGCGGGGCGCAGCTAGTATATTAGATATATATATTAAAAGGAATGTGTTTGTATGTGCACGATGCGCTCTTAAACCTTTGAACGGATTGTGAAGGTTTTGAGCTTTTGAAGCTTTTGAATCAAATTTGACCAAAAATCTAAGGTTTTGAGCATATAACAAAAAGAAGTAAAAAAAAACCCTTCACCTATATTGTCATATTTGAAAATAGCACGCGGGCACAGCCGCGGGGTGCAGCTAGTATATTATAAAAATATATTATACAAGAATTTGTACGATTCTCATAATTAAACCTACTTCGTATTTCCAATTATCTCGAGCAATAAAGTTAAATATAATAAAATCGTTTAAACTCTACGTCATAAAGATAAACCAATCTAATCTACGCATTACTTAACTGTTATTAACGTTTAAGACCCTTGTCAAAGTTATATCTTGTATCCAAGAAACCTTGTATGTACGTACTTACACGACCTCCGACGGTTTAGCGTTTCACGCGGATGTATGTACTCGTATATACCTAATTACTAAACCAAATTACATTTAGTTTAAAATGCCGTTTAGTTTTTAAACATAGCCACAGAATAAATAATAGTACTAAGTATCAATTTTTAACATAATCTACTTATAAGAAATATTGATTAACACAAATAACACAACATAATATTTTTAACATTTATTTAAAATTAATTATGTACTTTAGAAGAATAACATTTAAAATATGTCGCTATTTGGTAGCCTGAACTTGTTTATTAATTTTGATTTTCGTAACGTAACTTGGTGAGACTGCGTAAAAATAATTATATATGGACTTGCTGTGTGCTCGCGGTTCAGCCCGCGTGGTCATATTTCTGGGTTAAAAGTAACCTATGTGTTATTCCAGGACCAAAAGTACTTATTAAGTAGAAAATACCAAATTCCGTTAAGCTGTTTTTGCTCGGCTTCTAATACCAAGTAAGGCCACAGAATAAATAATAGTACAAGTACAGAAGGATAACTGAGTAAAGTCATTTATATACATAGCAACTCTCGCTACAACGCAATAAAGTGCAATTTAACTCGCACAGCGCTGCGAGCTTCCAATTATAGTAACCTAGAAGGCGCTCACCCATTGCGTGCAGGCTAGAATGTACCGTATCACAACGAGCGAGAGCTTCCATTGCTCTAATCGTTTCAGAATCGCTCTGTCACTTTTACGCTCCGTAGGGTTGTATCAAGATATGACTAGGTACTTGTACTAGTAATTATTCTGTGAAATAATATGACTTAGATATTGTAACCGAATAAACAATTATGTAAAAATTAATTTTTGTTTTACTTATTGTTATAAATGTTGATAGTTCTATTAACTACATATAATGACATTCTTATCAGAATAGACCTAGTACCTCATTATTTGATTATATCATAATAGGTTACACTTTGATGAATAAAAGGTGCCTGTCTGACTTCGATGCTTAATAATGAATGAAAAAGAAATGGCCACCTACGTAATAAAATAGCGGTATGTAGGTATTTTATGAGATTTGTCAGACCGAATGCTATGCAGTATCTTCTAGGTTTCTCCTTGGTATTCATAATTAAGAAAAGAATAAAATTTGACAAAAACTTTACGTAAGTTTACGTAAGTAGATACTTCATCGTAAGCACACGGCGCGCGACTCATCGAGCGCACGCTTGACACTCTACTGAATGAACCCCAATATTACGGCCCCGAAGTTTAGGTATAATGTTTGTACTTGTTGCGGAGTGCGACCGCCCTGGTAAGGCCTTGTAGTCAAAATCTAAGTTATCCAACAGGGTCGCCACGTCGCAATCGGTCAGAAGTTTTATACGTGATGTGAGAAGCATAGCACCATAGAGTGCTAACCATAGCACTTAAAATAACCTACTGACCAAGCATTTTTTTAAATTGTGTCTGTCTGTCTGTAAGTATGTATGTTCGTGCATCACGTGAAAACTACAGTACTGATTGCAATGCGGTTTTCACGGTTGAAAAGCTCAGGTTTTGACTTAAAATCTGATGTACTTTGATCCCAATTCGATGAGTAGAAGCCGCGCCATTGATAAAAACTATTTGACGGTTGAATAAATTTTGTTGGAATTTGGTATTTGTAATTTTATAGTTACTTTTACCGCAGTAAAATGTCCACGCGGGCAAAGCCGACTGCTGGAAATAACATAAACTGTAACCGACCATGAAACATAGGATTTACCTACCAAATTTGTATTTGTAAAAGTACATAATAACTACATTTTGTTTTGTCTCTATAAAATTAAATTAATAAACTACAATTAATAACTATTAGGGATATCGTCCATATAGGCGGGTCACATTTTAAAAACACCCTCTCCTCATCATTAGCCTGTTACATTCACTCTGGCCCATAGGCCTTCTCTCGGAGGGAGGGATGGCCCAGTGGGGGTGGTGGGTGTCACATTTGTCTAGACGGTTCTTGGACATGTATCGGTTTCCCCACATTGTTTTCTTTCACCGTTTATGACCGATGACATCGAATTGCACACATTGTATATGTACCGGAGTCTACGGGTTTGAATGGTGCATATAATAATAAATACATATATTCGGGACAATTCACACCAATTACCTAGCCCCAAACTAGGATATCCTGTACTATGGGTACTAGACAACCGATAAACATACATAGATACGAATATTACATCCATGACTCGGAAACAAACATTTATGCTCATCACACAAATGATTGCACCTTGCGGGGTTCGAACCCGAGACCGTTGGCTGACTTCGCAGTCAGGGTCAGTATTGATTAATAGCAGTCGTTAAGCCATGTCAGGGGCCCTCAGGCGACTTGTCAGACTGACACGAGAGGCCAGCATTACCTCATACGACAAACAAACAAAATCTGGTCGTCTTTAATGGACGAGAACCCTGATAACAGCAAGTAGATTAATAAGTACATTGATTATTAGATAAAAAGTACATACAAGTGAAATATTATATCATAGATTAACTAGATTAAAAAATACTAAAACGTGATACAAAAGCGTGTTACTATAGTAAAAGGCACTTTTTTTTATAAATCTATTTTTTAATTTAAAATTATTTTCGAATGTATTAGGGTCTGTTACAGATCCGCAATAATACGTATAGAAACAACGAGAATTAGGGCGACAATCGACTTAAGCGGAATGTGCGGAAATGTGCGAATGTAGTGATTTTTTGGTTATTCTCGATTGCAATTATTTAATTTGAAACATGTATTATCGGTTTTTATCATCTGCTTTGATCAATAATCTTACCATGGATCAAGGCAGCAATTCGGTCATTTTACTCTTTTAACTAAACTAGACAAAATTTCTTCAAATGTAATTTAAACCTTGTCGACGTCGTAACAAGGTCTTTTTGCCCTTGGCATCTATTCTAAACTTACGTCAATTTAAGCTGCACCGCTTAAAATAACGTAATTAAAACAGGTTTTTAACACGCTGTCTCACAGCGTTTGGATAAATTCGGACACGTTCTGAGAAAGCGTTTGGACAAATCGGGACTCTCGCTACGTGGAAACAAAGTTGATTTTACGCTGAGATGCTTTAGTGATAGTTTAGCGAGTGAGGTATAGATTCCAGGGGCAGAAATGTTTAAATTACATTTGAATACATTAAGTTTAGCTTAGTGTCTGTCCAAATCGCTACCAATGTCACCAAAATTTACAATGCAAAATACCATGGTGCTTGTTAGACGCGGACGACATCATCCGCATTGCGAGTGCAACGAATCTGCAGGAGACGTTCAGTAAATGGGTGAATGAGCTCGAAGGACCAGTCGCTCAGAAACGGAGTACATGGAATGTGACTTCGGTAGCGATGAAGAGACATGTTGCAACATTATCATTGATAATGCTACGCTACCAAGAGTCACCCTCTAAGTACCTTGGCTCTGTTCTAACGACCGATGCCGACGTCGACACAAATGTTAGCCGTAGACTTAACACCGCATGGCTGAATTGGCGATCCCTAACTGGAGTACTCTGTGACACCCGAATGCCAGCACAAACCTAGGTAAAAATCTACAAGACTGCTGGCCGACCCGCAATATTGTATGGAGCGGAGTGCTGGACAACAGCAAAAAAGCACGAACAACAGTTGCACACAGCTGAAATGAAGATATTGCGCTGGGCGGGCGTACCACGTCTGGAGACTGTCCATACGTGTTACACCGCATTTCTGTCCAGTGGACAGAATACGTAATGAGCAGTAAACTAAAAGAAAGCAGGCTTAGACCCACTTGCACAGCTGTCTTAACCCCGGGTTACTGTCTAGTCTGGGCTAAAAATTTAAAGCAATTAGGATAGAGAGACATACGCAGACAGTAGCGAGAAAAAGATAACAATATTTTTTGGACTAACTAGATTGTTTTGTTTTCGTGCAAGTGGGCCTTAGATGGTATGAGAAGAGATGATAGTTTCTCATTAAAAACAGCCTTAGTTTCTATTTACGAAACGCATGGAAAGAGGGAGACCTCTGCTACATGGTGGCCCAGTATCGAGAGGGAGATGAGAGCGCAGAACCTTACTCCTATGACAACCCAGAATGACCCCAGATAGAACTGGCATTAAAGGATAGAAGAAAGAAGAAGAGGAACGGTTTTTATCACTCCCATCTATACATTTATATTATTATTATTACTTATAAATCAGTCAGTAAGAAAAAGCCTAAAAAAATAAATAATAAAAAAATGGTCTAGGAGACTTAATAATTATAAGCAGCAATGGTGTGTGTTTGTCTGTTCGCGAATCACGTAAAAACTACTGGACCGATTGCGATGCGGGTTTCATTGTTGGCTAGCTTAGGTTTGACTTAAAAACTGGTGTACTTGGTATCTGAATCTGATGAGCAGAAGCCAAGCAATCGATAAAAAGCTATTTGACGTCAAAACAAAGCATTATGAAATTTGGTATTTTTGGTTTTGGAATAATATGAAGGATCCTCATATCCCAGTAAAAGGACCACGGGCAAAGCCACGACTACAGCTACTAACACAATAAACGTGATAAAAACATGTCGAAATATGTGACGTTATTTTGATACACGTCGAGCAATTTGCAGTAGTCTACTTGTGGTCATGAGCACTAGAAAGTACTCGAAATGTCTAATGAATAAAAACGCGAAAAACCCGGTTTAAATTCAGCGTATGCTCATATCAAGTTATCATCCTATTGGTTGTTCACGAGTTATCTTCACACATGTCCGCTTCTGTGGACGGTCACCCTTATGTATGCTTAGTCCTCATTGCTGCACGCGCAATATACTTGTACTAACTTACCTAAACATTGATTCTAATCTAAAGAAAATCAACGATATCGATCGAAACGTTAACTAACGGGAGAGATCGAAACTATGTTATATGCTTTAAGGTTAAAAATTATTAGTTATTACACAAAAAAGTTGGCAATTTTATCCACAATACATCTAATAAAATGCTTTAAAACCTCTCAGCTATGAGAAGATAAACAATCTTAATTTTACAACAAAAAAATACTATAATTTCTACTAATAATAATAATTTATAAATACAACAACACAAATACTATCACACAGATCACATTAAAAGTGGGAAGATTAGGCATTAGGTACTAGCTCCCCGAGCGAGGATCGCACGAATTAGGTGCAACACACATAATTGGTCTTAGTCACAATCGGAGAAGCGTTTGTGTAGCAAGTGTGAGCAGTGACAAATATGTGAAGGTGTATTAAAGCGTGCCGTATCTCCCTACTTAACTAGATCTATGCTATCACATTTAAAACACAAACAAAGTTAAGTTATAGATATTTATAAAATGGTTTGACTTACTAACATTTTAGTAGACCCTCGCTCGCGAGTCAAGCGTTTATTTCATGAATGGTAAACAACCACTCGTCGGGTACTACGGACTGATAGCGGTAACGCTAGCCATGAAAATACAGCGCAAACATGAGAAAGACTCGAGAACGCGACACGACACAACTTCGTCTCAGTTTATCTTAAAATGGCCAGTAATGTTGTTTGGATTACTCGTGTTTCAAGTTATTATTTCAAACCATTAAAAATACCAATGCAATACGTTTTTTTATGATCAATGCAAGTAAAATTAGTTGTTTTTTTTTTGGTCAACGGCAGAGCAAATACCGCTTTTTTGTAAAAAAAAAACAATCGGTGACCGACAAGTCATATGAATGTCTTATTTAACTTTGCGTCGGTCATTTTTGCTGAGGTACGAAAAGTCCTTTTGTAGTACGCTGTTTATCACATACGTATGCAATTAATTTTGAATTATTCCATTTTAATTATTCTAAAGATAACTATTAAAAGATTTGGTTGGGACACAATTTTTGAGTACAGACAGCAAAATTAAGATACTATGCTGCAATAAGAATGTACTCAAATGTGCTTAAAAAGTAACATTTGACTGTAACTTTTTTTAAGCACATTTGAGGTAGTCGCATATGATGTGTAATATCTGATTCAAGCTCGTTTTATCATCTACTAGCTTTCGCCCGCGACTTAGTCCGCGTGGACTACAGTTTATCTCGATCTAGGTTATTAAAAACCAATGCAAAAGTATTGCACCAACGCTCTTGATGGTTTTTGACAGACTTGTTATTATTTCGTTTCCATGGCAACCGTTCCTTACAGCGAGTAATCGACATTAGCCTATGTTGGTCTCTATATTGTACAGTATGTACCCAATTACAAAGTTTCATCATCACCGGATCGGTCGTTAAGACTCCCCAAACAAACAAACAGACAACGTTTCACTTTTATATATTGGTGTGGATAATAGCAGCGCACGCGCTCATTGGTCAACTGATTCACTGTAACAGTGAAACAGTTGACCAATGAGCGCGCAGCACTTTGTTTCACTTTTCACGATATTACTCCCACAGATTTCAGAAAAGCGAGAGGAAAGATTTTACACATCAATTAATGTTTATAGTGTAAAAGCGTTTGTGCACTGCGTCTGATCCTTATCGGACAAAAAACTGTTCTATGTAGCCGTAGTACTGTTTGTACGAGTGGTGCCCTACATTCGAGGTCATATTATAATAAAAATTACTCGAATTTCAAAAGCTTTCTTGAATTGGGATCGGAGCAGTGGCTAAGCTCTGCAATGCCCGGTTTCTATAATCAATCACGATCCGTCATACGTCACAGCATCATTCGTAATCAACCTACTACTAACGAGGCGTCTAACAGCTTCCACAAATATTTTATGACGAATACCTACGAGTTTTCGTAGCTTGACTGAATTATGGAAGATAATCTGTCGTCTCCATGCATTATGAAAACGAAACGAAGCTGGTAACTTTAGTAACAAACCTTCGTTTTATAGGAACAGTTTAAGCTTACTTAGGTAGAAATAAATACTTTTCCGTTACTAAAACGAGTCGTCACATAGATATAGGAACCGGGCCTGTGCGTTAACGCCATAACGAAACATATTTTGACCGAGTTTAAACTTCAATTCTGTCAAAATAACTGTGCGCCTGACTGGGACGCATCTCTTTGCCGCGAGCTGCACATTTATTGTGACAGAGTTGTATTTCAGCCCTCAGTGTTTGTACAGGCTTTAAATATTTTCTAAGTTAGTTAATTATAACTGTAGGTTAGTTAATCTCGTCGGTTACAGGCTCGGCGCATTGTTTACGAGTACGGTGTGCGAGGATTGACGTTTATCATCTCCGTTGTGCTGCAAACAAACAAATTTATAAATCAGTATAATACATTTATTACTATAAAGGTTATTTGATTGGTCGACTTGCGAAAGGCGTCCGGCAGAAACTGGATGAGAAGAGTCACATACCTCTCACAATGAATATGTTCACTGGCAGCAATTCGGACAAAACACTCTTCATAACAAGGTCTTTTTGCCCCTGGCAATTTCTTCGACACCACTAAACTGTCACAAAAGCCTGTCAGCGTAAAATCAACTTTGTTTCCACGCGGCTAGAGTCCCGATTTGTCCAAACGCTACTTCAGAACGTGTCCCCTTTGTCCAAACGCTGTGAGACAGCGTTTTAAAAACCTGTTTTAATTACGTTATTTTAAGCGGTGCAGCTTAAATTGATGTAAGTTTAGAATAGATGCCAGGGGCAAAAAGACCTTGTTACGAAGTCGACAAGGCTTAAGAAATTAAGTCTAGTTTAGTTTAAGGAGCATTATGTCCGAATTGCTGCCACTGCCGAACATATTCATTGTGAGAGGAATATGTCCAGCAATGAACGTATACAGGCAGATGATGATAAAAAAGATTGGTTCACACATTGTACAGTTTGTCACAGTAATGCTGGCGAGAGGAGTGACAGGTTCAAAATAGGATGAAGGAACTAGATTAATGAATGACTTTTCTACAAGAAATCCCATAATTAAACATCGTAGCAAGAATACGCGAACTTATTGTTGATGTGTCTAAATGGAAAGATGATAAATGATAAAACCTGACCTGATAGGTGGCACCATCTAGTTTATTAACTAAAAAAATTATGTATCTAGTTAACGTTTAGGCTCACTTGCACAGCTGTCTTAGCCCCGGGCTAGTGTCTAGTCTGGGCTAAAAATTTAAGACAAGTAGGATAGAGATACATACACAGACAGTAGCGCGAAAGAGATAACGATAATTTATGGACTAACTAACTAGATAATTTGTTTTGTTTTCGTGCAAGTGGGCCTTAGTTGGCTACGTTTAGTCATACTGTGAGGCACTTTATATCCACTCCACTAGAGTGCACAATAAAACACATGCACTCCAGTTCCGTGGATAAGCAAGCACCTTTACGCTAGTGCCTCGTGTCTAACACATACAATAGTTCAAACTTAGGTAATATATTATTATGGTAGATGAGAGTCTATAGCGCCCTTGTCCATACAAAAAGAAAAACACTACTCTACCCCTAAATATTATCCGATTTCATTAAGTACTAGTTTTCCCGCCCGCGACTTCGTCCACGCGGACTAACTGTTTATCGCGAAAAAAGCATCCTATTTTCTTCTAGGATATTAAAAACCAATGCAAAAGTAGGTACAGCACCAATGCTCTTGACGTTTTTTGACAGACTTTTTTCGTTTCCATGGGAACCACAGACCATTCTGTGATGGCAACCGTTCCTTACAGTGAGTAATCAACATTTTCCATTTTTCAGGCGGAATCTTTCAATTTTCCGGGATAAAAAGTATCATATGTTTTATTCTAGGGCATAAGCTGTCTTCAGTCTAAATTTCATCAAAATCCGTCCAGCTGTTATCGCGTGAAAGCTCCCCAAACAAATAAACAAACAGACGACGTTTCACTTTTATATATTGGTATGGATTAACTACGCTTATACGACTTCCGTTTTTCTAAGTTTTCAATAATTTCTAAGTTATAAGCATATTAATTAACTGGCGGTTTTTTTGCACTGAAACTATGACAAATTGAAAATGCTCTTTCACATAAACTAAAAGCTTTCTTTAATAAATATGAAACGTATAAGCATAGATTATATTATATTCAAGCAATAGATACTTATAACAAAAGATTTCACCACAATTTAAGGGGCGGAAAGTGCTTTTCCCCAAAACGCCAATTCAATCAAAAGCTGTAATACTACAACTCACAACCAACAACTCTCTCTATCACTCGTATAGGAGGAGGTGAGATACCAATACATTAATTAAATACCTACTTTGCGAACTACATCAAGCGAGTATCCTCTTAAAATTAATAAAGCTATATTTATATTGAAACAATCTACGCAATCTTGGTACTAAAGGCGGCGGGTACAATGTAATGTAGCGGGACATACGTTGCTGAACTGGTCGCATTTTGGCTTAGATTGTCGTCCACCGCCCAGCGAATGGTTCCTATATGCGGGGGATATCTGGATTAGGATGTGGGATAAAGGAATCAGGTTAGACGGGGATGTTGCACCTCGCGGCATCGTTAGGGAAGCAGACGTCCCGCATCATGGACACCGGTTACCTCGGCCTAAAATCTAAATGGACATCTCTAATGTCGAAGTTCGTGTTTCGCGCGAGCAACACTAGATAGATCGACGCGAATACGATCACGAAACACGAATGAGATATTCGTAATAATTCCCCAACGTTCAATTTACACAAATAACTGTGTAGTACATAAAGACCGTAGAGGGGTTGACCGGGCGGAAATATGTTCGCTTGGCAACGCGGGTTCGATTTCGGCTCCGCAATAATGACTTTTGATAGCTATCTGCGCCCCGCGGCTTTGCCACCCTTAGTGCACTTCTAGGATACTCGGAATATTGCCTCCAAATTTAAAATCTCTAGGCCCACCGGTTTAGGCCGTGCGTTGTCTGTCAGTCAATTAGTAGGTACGTCACGCGTTCGTTTTATATAGGCATCGCTCCGTGCTTGTGTAGGGCCCATTAAGCAGTTCGGTTCTAGCAGTCACTAGGCCACGTCAGAGGCCCTTGGGCAAACCAGAGGTCCACTACCTCATTCGATATACATAAGGTTGCAAGGTTTAAAAAATAAACCGCCAAACAAACGAGTGAAGACCAGCTGCGTATGTGTGCCTGAGGGAATAATTTGTGGTGTTTTGTGAATGATACACAATTTCATCACAAAAGACTGCATTGTTTTTGCCCGTGAGAACTTGACCGAATTAACACGACTAACAAGGTCAAGACCTTGCTGCGATGTGGCGGCCGATCGGCATAACATGCTGAAAGTGTGTACGTGAGGCTTGTGCGTACCGGCATATCTTAGGTGCTTTACTTACAATTTGGCGGTGTGGTATCAGTCTTTTTTTAAACTTTCTTGCATTCGGTTGTTTTTAACCCCCATACTCCAAAAGTAAGTTTAGGGAGAGTATCATTGTATGGAATTATCACTGTATCCGTATGTCTGTCTGTGGCATCATAGCTCCCAAAAGAATGGACCGATTTTATAAATTTCTAATTTGAGCTTGTACGGTATTTATGCTCACAAGCCACTGATATCTATATCTATGGTTTGGCTTTGCCGTACTTTCGTTTGTGCCGAACTATAATTGACATTGTTAATCTCCTGACATCACAGAATAAATAATAGTACAAAAACGTTAGTTCCGTGGACGACTGCTATCAGCGCCAAAATGGCGATAATCAAATGCTGTTCGTCAAAAGCCTGTCTAAATTACGTTAGTAATAATGCAGTAGTCTTTACTCATAAGCGGATAGTTCAGCAGCCAGCCGTGCTGTTCGCACGGCGTCAATGCATACCTCTTGGAGCAGCGCACGTGGATGACCAGCAGCACGATGCCCAGCAGCAGGCACAGCGTGCCCACCACTACGTAGGCCGTGCCCAGGAACGGGTTCTTACCGCCGAGCAGCGACGTCGTCGAGATGATGAACGACTTGGTGCCGTCGAATTCGATCACGGGGTAGTCTGGAATTAACAAGTGCTGTACTAAATAACATGGTACAAAAAGAAAATGAGCCGTCGCGGGACGCCTGGCAGATCTGTATACATTAAAAAAAACTGTAACAACGAATAACCTTTTTGCACCGCGCGCTCTCATTGGTCTACTGTGAATCAGCAACTCTTAATTTGATTTATACTAACTTTTCGGCCTAATACCATAAGCCTGGTTGGCGCAACGAGACATCGTTGGACTTTCGGTCTTTAGTCATCATCATCATCATCATCAACAGCCTGCATTAGTCCACTGCTGGACATAGGCCTCTCCTAATATGGATGCGTCTGAGTGTGTGTGCCTCTGAGCTCGATCTTCGGCTCTTTTCATGTAATTGCTGCCAGCTACTTTGCGTAAATTGTCACTCCATCTGGCTGGATGGCGTCCTACACTACGTTTTCCTGTACGTGGTCTCCACTCAAGAACTCTTCTACCCCACCGGTTATCGCTTCTTCAACTAATGTGGCCGGCCCATTGCCTCTTCAGTTTGCTAATTCTTTGAACTATGTCGGTGACTTTCGTTCTCTGCCCAATCACCTCGTTTCGGATGCGATCCTTTGGAGAAACCCCGTGCATAGCACGTTCTATAGCTCGCTGAGAGACCTGAAATTTGTGGTCCAGTTTCACAGTCAATGTCCAAGTTTCAGCTCCGTATGTCATTACGGGTAGAACGCACTGGTCGAAGACTTTCGTCTTTAGGCACTGTGGGATGGGCGACGAGAAGACATGACGAAGTTTCCCAAATGCTGCCCAGCCCAGCCGAATCCGCATATCGGCTTCCTTCTAAAGTTGTTTCTGCCCAACATAAGAGTTTGTCCCAGGTAGACATATCCCTGCAGAAATTCGAGAGGCATGCCACTAACCACTATTGGTTCCGGTGTAATGTGTTGATTTATCATCAATTTTGTTTTGTCGATGTTCATGCGGAGGCCAATACGTCACGAGGCATCTGCTAGAGCACGAGGCAGAGTCGCTGCAAGAGTTGCAACAAATGCTGACCAGCCGTCAGCATTTGTTGCAACTCTTGCAGCGACTCTGCCATAAGGACAATATTGTCTGCAAATTTCAAGTGTGACATGTACTCGCCGTTTATGTTGATGCCCATTCCACTCCAGTCCAACATCTTGAAAATATCCTCCACTGCGTTGGTAAACAGTTTCGGGCATGACATCCCGCTGTCGTACTCCCCTAAGCAATTGGATTTGTTCAGTTTGCCGGTCCTGGACTCGGACGGACATCGTAGCAGCGTCATACAAGCATCTCAACACTTGAATATATCGCCAGTCCACTTGGCATCGCTGCAAAGAGTCCAGAACAGACCAAAGCCATGGAGTCAAAAGCCTTCTCGTAGTCCACAAAAGCCAGACAGCGGCCGATTATACTCTTCTGACTTCTGCATAATCTGGCGCACTGTGTGAATGTGGTCTACGGTGCCATATCCTGCGCGAAACCTGGCCTGCTCGGAAGGCTGGAATTCGTCAAATCTACGCGCGGGACGATTAGTGATGACCCTTGGGAACAACTTATAGACGGTGACTCAGGAGTGAGTTGGGCCTATAATTCTTGAGCAAGGTTTTTATCCCCTATCTTAAAGAATAGTACCACCACACTTCCTGGAGTTCTTCCACAGTTGATGACGGAATTAAATAAAGCCTGTAGCTCTCTGAGGACAGGAGCACTTCTTGCCTTTAAGAGCTCAGAGGTAATAGCGTCATCACCAGGGGCTTTTTCGTTTTAAGTTGTCTCAAGGCCATCTCCACCTCGTCCAGGCTGACATCTGGCAGCTCAACAGTGTAGTGGCGGATCAGTGTGGCGCTTGAATCATCACTAGGAATTTCCGGTCGAGGAGCATGTGGAGCATATAATCGGGCATAGAAATAAATACTCGATCTCAGCGAGAATATCCGGTTTTGACATCCGGTCTTTAGTACCGGAGTTTAATTCCCAACTGGAGTGTTTACATTTTGCACATTAAAAAAATGTGATGGCTTATAACTTGAATATGGCTGAGCTGATATGAGCGCTCGCGTCGCGGAACGCTCGCATCGCAACGCCAACAGTCGGCGTTACCCCCGTACCGCGCCATTAGATGTTTAGACATCAAAAACAAATAACTCAACAAAAACTACTGATCTAATTTTGCTACTGTTTATATGGGACCACCTCGAGATTATAGCATTTGAAACAAAAAATAATTCTCAAAATCGGTCCTCAGTTGACGTAGAAATCTGTGAAAAAAAACGAACATAGAACTTTTGTGAAATTAATTAAAAGCATTAGCTCTCTCTCTATCTTTTGCAGTACATTTTTCCTGTAAATGGTGAGAAACCAAACAATCCAATTCTCTCATTGGGAATTTTGACCTATCTATTTCTTGCGTCATAGTTCTAGTGACAAATCTAGTGGGACATAATGATACCATTCTATAAAACTTTACATTCTTCTGGAATATAAGGAACTTAACTACTCCTTGACCGCGCGTGAAACAGTTTTCAGACCAGATCGTCTTGTGCTCATAGTACAAGACTACCTCACCAGCCGGAGCTTCCGCTATCGTGTCGAGGGCAACCGATCATCCCCCCACCCCATCAGAGCCGGAGTCCCTCAGGGCTCCGTGCTGTCTCCACTTTTGTTCACGCTTTACACAAGCGATTTCCCCCGCATCCCCAAAGTAGAGATCGCTCTCTTTGCGGACGACACCGCGATTTATACCACCGGATGGAACCCAGCTATTCTACAAAGAGCCATCCAACGAACGCTCCGAGCGCTCGATGAATGGTTTCGTAAGTGGCGAATAACGATTAATCCCGAGAAGAGCGTAGCGATGCGTTTCACTCACGGGGTTAAACGCTATTTCCCAATTAAACAAGTCAGGATCAACGACCGACCCATACCGTGGGAAAAGTCAGTTAAATACTTAGGAGTCACCCTTGACTATCGACTCAACTTCAATGATCACATCCACGCCGTCCACAAAAGGGCGGCATTCTACCTATACCGCCTCGCGTTACTCCTAGGCAGGCGCAGTAAAATGTCTCTTAGAAATAAGTTGACACTCTACAAAACCTGCGTCCGACCGACAATGACATACTCGTCCGTAGCATTTGCTCACGCCTCCCGCATCTCCCTAGAGAAACTTCAGATTTTACAAAATAAATTCGTTCGCGGTGCATTAGATGCCCCCTGGTATCAGAGGAACATCGACCTGCACAGTGATCTCGAGCTTCCCTCGATTGTTCAATATATGAAAAATGCCTCTCGCCGCTACTTTGACGCGGCACTTCATCACCCCAACCCTCTAGTAGTTCAGGCCTCTGACTACACGACAGACGCGACAACAGACG
This sequence comes from Alsophila aescularia, assembly GCA_946251855.1. Lineage (NCBI taxonomy): Eukaryota > Metazoa > Arthropoda > Insecta > Lepidoptera > Geometridae > Alsophila > Alsophila aescularia. Next base: position 14,690,509 of record OX276385.1, read on the forward strand.
CACGGCCCCTTCGTAGACGCCCTAGAGACATCTTGAGCGATCCGGACGATGAAATCGCTGCCGCAGTGCAGGCAGCGATTGATTCGCCCACTCCGTCATCTTCACCATCTTTCAACACAATTAGACACAGACACCGACCTCGCCGGATGCGAGGTCGAAGGTCCCGTAATTAATTTCGACTTTATTCGCCTTCGAGTTTCTTGCCGATTCTTCTCGAAGGTGTATTCCGAATCGGTGGTCAGTTATGCAATTCATTTAAAGGGCTCCAGCCATTTCATGAGGGCCCTCTCGATCACTACCTAACAGTAGAGATCGAGGGGTGTTTAGTTCGATACTCCCCAAGTAATCAATGGCAACTGTCCAAGCCGAGGTTCGTACCCCCTGGGTGCCCTTGAGCAAGTGGCCAAAAACTTAACTTTGGCGTGCGCCTTCTGCGTCACGCATTGCGGCGGAGCGCTTTTGCGCCCGCCCCACCGTCCGGTGACGCTGTAGAGGTCAGTTATAGACCAACAGCACATATCCTTTCTAAAAAAAAAAAAAAAAAAAAAAAAAAAAAAAAAAAGTTTTCAGACGTCAAATAGATTTTTAATGATTGCCACGCTATCGATATTGAGTCAGTGGGGATTACCAGAATGATATAATCTATGTCCCACTAGCACAGATTAAATAATAGTACAAGTTCAGAAGGATAACTGAGTCAAGTCATTTAAATACAAAGCAACTCTCGCTACAACGCAATAAAGTGCAATTTAACTCGCACAGCGCTGCGATCTTTCAATTATATTTACCTAGAAGACGCTCACCCGCCGCGTGCAGGCTAAAATGTACCGTATCACAACGCGCGAGAGCTCCCATTGCTCTAACCGTTTCAGAATCGCTCTGTCACTTTCGCTCGGCAGGGTTGTATCAAGATATAACTAGGTACTTGCACTAGTAATTATTCTGTGATATTACATGACTTAGATATTGTAACAGAATAAACAATTATGTAATAATATTTTTTTTACTTATTATTATTAATGTTGATAGTTCTAATAACTACATATAACGACATTCTTACCAAAATAGACCTAGTAGCTCATTATTTGATTATAACTTAATAGGTATTGCACTTTGATAAATAAAAGGTGCTTGTCTGAATTCCACGCTTAAAAATGAATGAAAAAAAAAGGCTACCTACGTAATAAAATGTCGGTATGTAGGTACGAGGCATGCCTTTTAAGTTATGTCGTTTGAAGAAAAAAACACAACTAGAACCTTATAGTACTTTTTATTGTTTTTCAAAGTATTCACCGCGTAGCTTAATACACTTTTCCATTCGCTCAAACCAGTTATTATAACATTTATTCCACTCTAAAATGGGGGTGTTCAAAACGGCTGACTTGAAAGCGTCGACTGCTTCTTCACCGGACTGGAACCTTTGACCACGAAGACTTTTCTTAATTTTAGGAAATGTAAAGAAATCGTTAGGGCTTAGGTCAGGTCTGTATGGAGGATGGTCAAGAATTTCTACATTTTCCTGCTTCAAATACTCAATCGTTTGACGAGCGCTGTGTGAGCTTGCGTTGTCGTGGTGCAGGATGATGCGTCGCTTTGAGTTAGATTTTCGAAGTTCGGCGATGACTTGTGGTAAATAAACTGTTATATACCACTCTGCTTTAACCGTTCTACGATCTTCAAGTGCCAATAGTCGCACCAATGCCGGTTTTTCCAAAGAACGTGGCCACCATCTTTTTTGAAGTGCTTCGAGAACGAACAACTTTAGTCGGCTTTGGCTCGTCTTGAAAGACCTAGATTGTAGATTGTTGTTTGGAATCAGGATCGTAGGCATAAATCCAAGATTCGTCACTACTGATGATGTCGTGACTTTACTACACGGAAAAAAAAGATTTTGCGATTTTTTTGTACCAAGATAATATATACTCTTAGAAATGTTATCTAATACCAAGAGGGTTTTGTTTTCAGTCTAAACTTGATTCTTAATTCTAGAAAATGGTTCTGTTAATCGAAGGGGAAAACAAAGAATTATACTAACATTATGTATCCTTTGGTCAAGAGCCAAAGTATTGTTGTTCTGAAGAAATGACACTTAATTTAATTTAAGACTTCGAAAATTGTTGTTTCAAAAACTTTTTGTTATTAATTTCAGATATTTAATCATCTATAGCCAAAAATCTGCTAGTTTAATTGAACAAAAAAGGCCTCTTAAAATTAATAATTTTATTTTCCTCCGAGAATAAGTTTTCATTTAGATATCGAAACAGAAAGCGAGGATGTATATGGATATGTCAAATGGCTTGTTATTAACGGTATTAAATATTCGATTGGTGATTGCCTTACCTATGATTATACAGATGCTGTGCCAAAGTTTTGTAAAATTACCCAAATATTGGTTGCAAGGGATGATACATCACAAATTTATTTTTATTGTTATTTTTTTAATACTAATAACTTTTGTGAACATTTCAAGTTTTTTGTAGTTGAAGAGACAGATACCTGGAAATTATTGAATTTAAATGATTGTTTTAGTGCCATGCCTAAGCGTGTGCATACTATTTCAGAGAACAGTTATATAAGCTGTATTGAATAAGATCATTATAATAGTGTTAAATATTCAACTGCTGATTGCCTTACTTATAGTTGTGAAGATGCTGTGCCAAAATTTTGTAAAATTAAACAAATATTGTTTGCAAGGGATGATACATTCCAATTTATTTTTTATTGTTCTTTTTTAAATACAATTCACTTATATGAAAATTTCAATTCGTTTATAGTTGGAAGAGGCAGATACCTGAGAATTATTGAATTAAGTGTTTGTTTTAGTGCCATGCCTAAACGAGTGCATACAATTTCAAATCATAGTATATAAGCTATATTGAATAAGATAATAATGATGTGTGTGTATGCCATACAGAGGCTTGCGGGCTATTAGCAACACTTTGGTGGTATTTTGGACCCCAGATTTTTTTAGATCATAATTTTAATTCTTGGCGTACTTTTTTCTAAACGTTGAAACGTCTCCTTTTTAAATCGTCTGATGTGTGCCTGATTCAATGAAATCTTTGTTTGGGTTGGGCGGGGATCAATAATAATAAACTTTTAAGCTTAAAAATTGTTGATACAAATATCAATTAAAAAAAAACTTTTGAATTTATTTTTTGAAAGAGTAACTAAATGTTTAGAATTTCATAAAATCTATGAAATTAAATGTTCATTTGTTTAGTATGCCGCATGCTATGAAACTTCATAAATTGTAGAAGAAATAAGCAATTGTTCCAGAAACGGCCTTAAAAATTAAGTTAATCTTAGTTATATAGTACAGTGAAAAATACCGTTTCAGAAACAATAACTGCTTATTTAGTGTGGCACACTTTTGTTAGGACGAGCTTGAAATCCTAAAAATGTTATCGTAGTACTTAATTTTGAAGAAAATTAATTTAAAGTAATGTTAAGTAATAACTATTTTACTGCACATTATACATATTATAACCTAAATTTATGATTCCAAGAAAACAAGCATACATCAGACCTTCTTCTTTCGGCTTCACTCACAAAAATTGAGACATTCCAAAGTATATTAAGAATAAAATATAACGCTAATGTCAAAGGGTTTTGTTTTTTTTTGCCAATTTAACGAGCCGCAATTTTATTTATTTTCTATAGCACGTCGCACAATGAAACTTGTCACATAATATTATGTCCTAAATTAAGTTATCTGTCATTTTTTGTTGAAATATAAAAAAACGGGACACGGCCAGCCTAAAAAAAGCCTACATTAAAAAAAACAAACCCCTTTGGTAAAACCAATACCACACACTGTAAAGCTCTTCTGGGCTTTTCTATAATTATATGGCATTTTCTTGTAATATTATAACAATTTACCGTCTCGGTAAAAAAAATATATTACTGAACTAAACAAGTTGAATAAATAACATTTCTTAAATTAAAAAAAAGAGATTTTTATTGAAGCAAACCAAATTCATCCTTGTAGACAATAGTGGTCTTCATCCAAATAAGCTAAACTTTCGAATCGAACAATTTGTTATGTAATGGAAGTTTTCAATTCATTAAATCAAAATAATTATTGTTCTGATCCAGAATACCATCATTCGGAATAAAACAATTTTATTTTTTGACCAAAGATGTAGTGTTTTTAATCAAGTTTATTGGATTCTTATTGAAATGTAATTTGAAGTGGATTCAGTTGAAGAATTCTCATGTATTAATTAAAAACATCAAGTGTTTTAGATTAATAATAATAAAACGTTGATTACAAAAACGCTATTTTTTTCTTTTAATAAATCTCGATTGTTTGGAACAATATTTTTATCTAAGAACTTTTTATTTTTAATGAAGTTCTGGCCATTTTAGTTCAAAGTCTTTGTTTTTCCCCGTAACACAATAACTTTATTGAAATAAGACTCTTAATTTCTATAGGAGAATGCTAATTATTATTTGAAGCAAACTCGATTCTAGTTTGAAGAATCATATAATTTCTATCGGAACATGTCCGTTTTGTAATAAAATATAAAAATCTTGACATAAGCAAACTGTTTTTTTTAAGTAAAGTAAACGGTATAGTTCAATCAAAAGTAAATGGTTGTCTTCAATTAAGAAAACTGCATTTAATTCAATCTAAGAAAATTATAATATCATCATTGAAGAAAACCTGGTTTCTTAAATAAAAGATTTTATTTCTTAATTGAAATTGTTATTAACCCATTGGATTAAACGAATATTAGTTTAACACAAGGTGATATTTCTAAGAATACGGAATTTTGAATATAAGAGGATTTATGCTTTCGGATATATGAATTAATATTTGCTTGGCATAACGACTATTCCTTTAATTGAAGAAATCGTTTTTTACCGTGTAGATTTGACGTGATTTGACTCTCCTCGGTTGAACTTTTGCAGAGTTTTCTTACACCATCTGACGCGGGCCGCCTTGTGATCGTCGGAAAGCAAATGCGGTATCCAACGGCAAACTAGCTTTCTCACACCAAGCGCTTCATGCAAGATCTTCTGAATGGTTGTCCCTGAGATGCCTAATAGAGCCTCTATCTCTCGATACGGCACATGACGACTTCGAGAATTAGTTGTCTCACAGCAATGATGTTATCTTCAGTGAAGGCGGATTTTGGGCGTCCTTCGCGAGATTTGTCATTAACACTAGTTGGACATACTAGTGTTAATGACCAATCTCGCTGGAATTCTAAATACCAGCGTTCAACAGTCCGCAGACATGGAGCTTCATCACTGAACACAGATGTTAGCTCTTCAAAACACTGAAGCCGTGTCAGGGCTCTTCTAAAGTTGTAGAAAATTATTGCACGAACATTTTCCTTAGAAAGATTCATTTTCGTACGTAACCTGACAGATTCCAATCGACGCTGTGACTAAACAATAGCATTAATCCTAATACTTTCAACTGTTTTGAGATTCAAAATTTAAACACATTCGAATATAGAACAGTTCCAAATTCAACATTTCCGGGAAATATGGAAACTCAAATATAAAATATTGGCACTCTACTGAATTAACCGCAATATTGCGCCCGCAAAGTGTAGGTATAATATTTGTACTTGTTGCGGAGTGCGACTGGCCTGCCACTAGATTGACCACCTTATACGACATGGCAACTTCATAAAAACCATCATAAAAGGGAAGGTAGAAAGGAAGAAAGGAAGAGGCAGACCTAAAAGAAAATTTACAGAACAGATAAAGGAAGATAAATGTCACGTCGTATAGGGAAGTCAAAGCTTTGGCCGAAGAAAGGGAACGCTGGACAACCACCGACAAGATCCGGGCTCTTAAATAAGAAGATGATTTGTCATTGTCTATGGCGGGAGAAATAGGTCCAAACCCTCAATGAGATTGTATCGGTTGGTTTCTTACAATTTACAGGGAAAACATACAGCAAAAGGAAAAACTTAACTATTATGACGAAACATAACGCGAGGCAAGATGTTGGTCGACATCGCCCTACATTTCTCAAGATTGTTTTTCCTTAAAAATATAACACTTACTGTATTCAACAATGAGTACGTAGTGCCCCGCGGCAAGCCCCGTGCTGAACCCCACTTGGGAGTGGTCGACGCGGCGGTACAGCTTGCGGAAGGTCGGTAAATATAACACTTACTGTATTCAACAATGAGTACGTAGTGCCCCGCGGCAAGCCCCGCGCTGAACCCCACTTGGGAGTGGTCGACGCGGCGGTACAGCTTGCTGAAGGTCGGTAAATATAACACTTACTGTATTCAACAATGAGTACGTAGTGCCCCGCGGCAAGCCCCGTGCTGAACCCCACTTGGGAGTGGTCGACGCGGCGGTACAGCTTGCGGAAGGTCGGTAAATATAACACTTACTGTATTCAACAATGAGTACGTAGTGCCCCGCGGCAAGCCCCGCGCTGAACCCCACTTGGGAGTGGTCGACGCGGCGGTGCAGCTTGCGGAAGGTCGGTAAATATAACACTTACTGTATTCAACAATGAGTACGTAGTGCCCCGCGGCAAGCCCCGCGCTGAACCCCACTTGCGAGTAGTTGACACGGCGGTACAGCTTGCGGAAGTTCGGTAAATATAACACTTACTATATTCAACAATGAGTACGTATTGCCCCGCGGCGAGGCCAGTGCTGAAACCCACTTGCGAGTGGTCGACGCGCCGGTACAGCTTGCGGAAGGTCGGCAAGGCCGCCGTGCGCATCCACACTATGAGATCTTCGTTCTGTTGAAACAAACCAATGTTAACGCATTTTTATATTAGACAACTATGGAAAGGGCTATGCTCAGAGATTCTCTGAAAAAAAGTATCAGGAATGAGGTGATCCGGCAGAGAACAAAAGAAGTCGACATAGCCCTTAGGAATAGTAAGCTGAAGTGGCAGTGGGCTGGTCATATCTGTCGAAGGACTGATAACCGTTGTGGTAGACAAGTTCTTGGGTGGAGACCGCGGCTCGGTAAACGTAGTGTAGCGCGCCCACCAGCTAGGTGGAGCGACGATATACGCAGTAGCGGGCAGCAGTTGGAAGAGAAGAGCCGAAGATCGTTCTCAGTGGAGTGCTTTGGGAGAGGCCATGTCCAACAGTGGACTGACACGTGCCGACTATGATGTTATTATACAACTTAATGGCGAGAAGAGCAGGTGATTCGCCTGATGGTAAGCGCTAAGCCTGCCCATCACAATTGCAGAGCCAAAACCTAGATAGCAAATCTTGAGCGGCACTGCACTGCGCGCGTTACCCTGAGACAGTTTTTTTACCCACCTCAATTGGTAGTATCTGTCACCGTTAGATTGTAAAAACCGATAGATTACAATTTAACGGATCCTAATTAGTTAGATTGTAAAGAAACGAAAAATCGTCAATGGACATGCTATTCGCTGATGCAGCTGATGGACCAACCAGTGCGTAGTTTTACAATTTTACAGATACTATCGCTAGTTATATTTTAAATCTTTTCCTGATTGGTCGGTCTAGGTTTATCACTAAAGAGCTAGATTTCATAGAATCTCACGAAACGTTTACCGGAGGGCAATTCCAGAACGCGGAGCCAGGAGCTCACAAGGACTTCTGAGCGAAATGAGCATAAGAGGCCTGAAAGTAGGGAGGGGGGGGGGGGGGGCGAAGCGAGCCGACGACGTCAGAATTTGTCAGGCCACCCAAGGGCCTCTGAACGTGCCCTCCGAAGCACGAAGCGATCATCAACAAGGTATATAAGTCCACTCCTGGACGCAGGCTTCTCCTAAGGCGCGCCACTGAGCCCGATTTTCGGCTCTACTTTTCCAATGACTGCCAGGCTACCTTGCGCAGATCGATGCTCCATCTAGTCGGAGGGCGCCCTACACTACGTATGCCAATTCGCATCTCCACTCTAGAACTCGTCTACCCAAACGGTTAATGAAACCACCAAACGAATCCATGAAGCGATGTAAATCCTAAAATAACATAGAAAAGTCACTGGTGCGGAGCCGAGGACCGAATCCGGTTAAACGAAAGTTAATTTGATGTGCAATCAGTATTTATAATCAGAAAATCATATTTTATACAAACGAAAGTTAATTTCATGTGCAATCAGTATTTTTGATCAGAAAAACATATTTTATGCAAGCGAAAATTAATTTGACGTGCAATCAGTATTTTTGATCAGAAAATCATATTTTATGCAAGCGAAAGTTAATTTGATGTGCAATCAGTATTTATGATCAGAAAATCATATTTTATACAAACGAAAGTTAATTTCATGTGCAATCAGTATTTTTGATCAGAAAATCATATTTTATACAAACGAAAGTTAATTTCATGTGCAATCAGTATTTTTGATCAGAAAATCATATTTTATACAAACGAAAGTTAATTAGATGTGCAATCAGTATTTTTGATCAGAAAATCATATTTTATACAAACGAAAGTTAATTTGATGTAAAATCAGTATTTTTGGTATACATGTTGATTATTGGGTGTGAAGTATTTGATGTAAGAATATTTTTTTGGCGTGAAACGTGAATAACTCCCCATTGATTAATAGCATTCGTTAAGCCATGACAAACTCTGATACCAGAGGCCAACACTACCTCATACGACAAGCAACCAAGCGTCGTACCACACTGCTTCATATCTTAAAATCTACTAAATATGTCTTCAATCATATGTGACCTGCCAATATTAGGGTGCCACATTTGGGTACTTACCACAAAACCGTTGTTGTTGATGTCGTCGGGATCCAATTCCCATACGTGCTTACGCCAATTTATTGGCTTCGTGAAGTTAGCAAATGCTGAAACAAACAAGAATATCTTATAACTAGCTTCTGCCCACGTGTTCGCGCGCGGGCTAGTTTATCACGATAACAAGTATCCCTTCACCAGGGTTGAAACTATATTCATCCTAAATTTAATTATTTATTTATTAGATCACCTACACTTTAAACACATTGAATGTGTTATATTATAAAAAAAAAACACAAAAGTGCATAAAGACAAATGTTTCAATTATTACAGGTGAAGACAACATGATCTATAATGAGCGAGTAACAATAAAAAAAAGAAATTAAAATAAATGCAAAATTAAAAAACACATCAAATCAAAAATAAAATAATAATCATGCACAATAAAAAATGAATATAAAATTATATTAAAAATACAAATGAAAACAAATTATATATAAAAATAATAATAAGAAATTAAAAATTATAATAAATTATTTTGTTAATTAGAGACTTTTTAAACTCGTAAATAGTGTAAGATTGGTTTAGCCGTTTAGTCAAGAAAAGTTAACAGAGAGACAGAGTTTTTTTTAAATTGATTTGGTATGCACATGGACTCTATAAGACTGTACTAAAGCTAATATGGATATATGGCATAGAGTTGTGAGCCTCGGCATGCACCTCAAACATAAATATAATAGAGCACATCCAAAATAGTCTGTTAACAAGGATCATTCGCAACAGCGAACTATATGAAATCATAAAGATGAACACTGTATTCAAGGAGATTGAAAAAACTGCCAAGAAACATAAACAAAAGCTGGCACCCAAGCACTTTAGCGGCCCAATTGTTAACACCAAGCTGTGCTTCATGATTAAAGAGAAAACACGTCTTGTCCTTTTTAAAGGGAACAGTGCAAAATGAGTCTCACTTATGGCCGGTTCCTCAGCTTTTGACATAAACGCCATACAACAAACGACAAAAAGTAACGAGACGTTGGAAAAACGACTCGTTTAATTTTTATAGGATCGTTTTAATAATATATAAGAACCTGCCGTAAAACTACTTAAAGTGAAGGCATACCGAATACCGCCGTGGCAACCTTAAGTAGATATGCAAAGATATTGTACATATAACATAGTATACCTGTCCTGAGATCTCCAGGAGGGTTGCGGAATTTGATCTCCCTGTCCGACGTCCAGGCGATTCCCGTTTTGAACACTGGCACTTCTTTATTCAGCTCTACTGACTCCAACTTCAGGGTATCTATGAAAAAGTTATTACAATTAAGGTCTGTACTATTAAATCATAAGCTTCAATAAAAACTTCTAGCTCTAAAGAAAAGCGGTTGAATAACTTAAGATTAAAAGATTTGATTAAAAGTGGTCTAACATGCATCTAAAAAAAAAGCGCAGTAGAAGCTAAGAGATCAACTTTTATATTATATTAAATTGTTTTGTATTCTATTTATATTAAATTGTTTTGTATGTATATAAATAAAATAAAATCGTGTGGCTAGTCAAAGTCGAGCTTTTTTTATTTTCAATTTTATAGTTTTTTTATTTTTTAGTTATTTCTAATGAGTGTACTGTGTTCTACTAACCCCCCATTCCTATAAAAATGAAACGGATCGTTTTTCCAACGTCTCGTTACTTTTTTACGTTTTTTGTATGGTGTTTATGTCAAAAGCTGACGGACAGTGAGTGAAAACGGTTCGTTTTAAGATATAGGAACCGACCTTTTGCAAGCCCTTTCATTTAATACTCATATTGAGGGGGTTGAAAAAAGTAATCTGTAATTATGAGGCTGCGGCCATTTTGGATTTACAATGATACTGAAATATACATGTACCTAATTGACAAGTTTTCATATTTAATAAGGCAATTAAATTCGAAAACCATTTTGAGATATTGCGTCGCTGATCATTATGCTTATTTATACAAAAAAAATGCATAATTATAACCCCGGTGTGTTCAAGTCAAGAGTGAAAAGGTGTCTACTAGGCAAGCGTGCTACACCTTCGGCCACATCGACGCTTTCCATCAGGTGAGATTGTGGACAAACGATTGTCTAGACCGTAGTTTCTTTTTATTTATATTATTTAAATTCTTGTATTAATTTGTGGATAATTAACAAAGTCATACCATTAAATAGAGAGTTGGCGATAGCTCCACAGGGGGCAACTGGTTTTATTTTCCCATTTTCGTCAGCAGAAGCAAACGGCTCACAGTCCGAGCTCGGAACACCCAGGCGCCCAAGCAGCTGGCTGTCATCCCTGAAATTAATTTAAAACTAAGTTTTATATAAACATATATTGCTTGATACATGTTGATACAGCTAATAATAACAGATCTTGAATGTTTTGGTCATTGTAATTAAGAAATTATTATTATATGATACACTAGCAGCTTCAAGCTGATGTGTGTACATCAGTGCACTTTTTGATTATGTTTATCAAGTCTGTTCGTAACAAAGTTCACTGAGGGAGTGCTCTTATCACATCCTCCGGCAGTCTGTTCCAAGCCTGCGCTATGCGGTTTGACAGAAAGTGTTTTCTTGGTTTTCTGGTACTTTGCATGACAGTAAGCTTTAGCGAGTGTCCTGTCAAGTGTTTATTTGTATTAAGTGTGTATAATATTCGTCGTGCCATATTACGCGTCGCGTCGTGGTACATAATGATACTGCTTTAGTATCTTAAAGTTTCAATAAGATCTCCTCGTTTCCGACGTTGTTACAGAGTTGTTAATCCTAGTATCTTTAGGCGATCTTCGTTGGCAAGGCCTGTTAATGCTGATACTATTTTGATAAAACCCAACAATCGAACAGTAGGTACCAAACAGAGCAAGGCCGAGAATCAAACCCCTTATCATTGTAGTTTGCAATGCTCATTACCGCTTGGCTGCTCATCGCTCTAATAATTAAAATCACAGTCACAGCTGATAAATGTAGTGGTTCTCTAATACCACAGAATAAATTATCAATACAATCAAAAATGAAACGTTGTTTGTTTGTTTTGGGAGCTTTCACGCGAAAACGGCTTATCCGATTATAATGAAAGTTTTTAGATAGGTACTGTACTATATAGAGACCAACATATCCAACATATATTTTTATCCCGGAAAATGTTAAGTATCCACAGGAAAACTGGAAAATGTAAATTACTCGCTGTAAGGAACGGTTGCCAAGGAAACGAAATAATAACAAGTATGTGAAAAAGCATCAAGAGTGTTGGTGCTGTACTTTTGGATTGGTTTTTAATATTCTAGATGAACATAGGATGCTTTTTATCGCGATAAACTGTAGTCCGCGCGGAAAAAGTCGCCTGTAGTCCGCGCGGACGAAGTCGCGTGTGAAAGCTAGTAATATGATAATATCAGTGAATGAACAGGTCTTTATTCGTTATTTGCTAGCATTCAACCACCTGGTGTTAAGTGAGAACTGGTTGAGTCTTCTCGGCAAGCATGCTTCAACTAATACTGAGTGTTAAAAACACACAAAAATCGTCTGTTTTTCAACTAACAGCCGATTTTGAACTAACTGTGTAACGGTTATTTGGTCGCCTTAGGCGGGTTGTTACGTATGGTCCCAAAAAGTAGGGTAGGTTTGGTTAGGCTAGCTTACCATTTTGAACAAACTGTGTTACGGCTGTTATGACCTCTTCGCGAGAAGGATACCAGGGGTTAACCCTCTACTTGACCCGCCCTCTCCACTTGTCCCACCTCCTCCACCGACCCCGCCCCTCTCCCAAATCCTTGTTTCTTTCTAAACTTTAAACTGAAATATCCCATAAATTAGGCGTCTCCGCGGGGGGGGGGGGGTGGTACTAGGGGGTAGCCCCTCCTCCCGCCACCCCCCACCCAAACCCCACCCTCCAACTCCTGCCCCTCGATTCTAGATCAATCCCAAAACTTATTACATTATACTTATGAGACTGTCCTCAACTGTCCTGTAGTAGTAGTAGTAGTTGCATATGATGTGTAACGTCTGATCCAAGCTCTGTTTTATCATCTCTGTTCAAGCTCTGTTTTATCATTGCTCGTTTCAAGCTCTGTTTTATCATATTGTTTCACTGTTCACAAAATTACACCCATCGATTTCATGAAAGCGAGAGGAATTATGTTACGCATCAAAAACATTGTTACAAAAGTGAACATTAATTTGAACTGAGTTTAGACACATAAGCATTCATGCTGCTTTTCTATAAACACCTAAAAATTATATAAAGAGATTGAATAAATTACATACCTAGACTTGACGTAGCGACGATGATTCTGGTAGTAGTTGCTGAGTCCGTAGTAAAAGTACACATCGCCTTTAAAGTCATCAGAGAGGTTGAAGCTGAGTCGGCAAGAGCAGCTCTCCAGCGGATACTGTTTTATGTTATCTGCGCATGTTATGTTTGTATCCTCTTTGAAACAGTGGGTGTAGTTTATTACATGTTCTTTCACCTAAAAGTGTGAATAAAAAAGTGTGAATATATTTTTAAAGGCACAAAGCGAACGCGCTTTCTGAGCCAGTTGGGACTACGGTACAAGATTTACTGTCGATTTAATGGGGTAGGAGGGTTAGTAGAACCCCTCTTGAACAGGACAGGAGACCTTTATACTTGAATATTTATTTAATAAAATAACTCTCACCTACTAGGGAAAGCTTAGCGTAAACACACAAACAAATGTACATATCTTAAATAAGTCCAACAACATAATTAATTTATATATATTGTAGTCTACTAACAAAAATATTAGGAAATCTTTTCTTTTTGGGCATCTAATTAAAAACTAATTATGTAATAAAATCATCCTGATAGATTAACAATAAACCATATTTTGAATGATTCATGTATCGGTTAACAGGTTTTAATTTGAAATATGAAAGAGAAGTGAGCAAAATGCTGTTTACAATTGTGTCTGATGAGACTCAATGTGTTTGACTCAAGTCATATACGTAACATATGTGACATTTTCATTGAGGTATTAAACAATATACTTAAGTTTGGTAAACTTCTGGCATTCAGACAAACAATCATTGTTGACTTTTGGTTCCTGATTTAAATGAGGGGAGAAGGGGTACCCCTCACCCCTCCCCTTTCAATCTGTGTGGTTGTTATCTAACGTAACCCCTAGAAACCCCGAAATTACTAAATGATACATTTAGCAGGAGAAACAGTGGGTGAATACTACTCTGGTACAATAAAGCCCTCATTGGAAAAGGAACACCCTAAACCCCCCACCTCCTCTAACACCTATAAACCTTAAACAACAGTGAAACAATTATAAAAATTAGTTGAATATATTCTGAGATTGATTACACGGTACATTTAGTGATAGAAACCGCGAGTGAATGTTCGTCAGATGTGATATAAATTGACATAATATTTGTCTGAATCAGGGAATGCAGATGGGACCTAAGAAAATATTTTTTTAAATTTATGCTATGTAGTAGATCCATTTATTTAAGTGTCCCTTTTGCAAGTATACTTTTTTATAATTTATTATTTGCTTAGAAAATGGCGGAAAAATTGCAGCCTCAACAAGTTAACTAGAAAATAATCATTCCTTAATGTTTTAGTAAAGGTTTCATTTACTTTCAGATGAAATGTCTCACCGCTATCTTTCTTTTTCACCCTAGAATTATTTGTACTTGTTTTTAGAACACAAGACTGCATTTTTTTACATTATTTTTTGTTACTGGGAAACATTCTCGTCGCACTGAGCTTAGAGACTGACTGGGACAGCTGCGGTCCATCGACCACAGAGCGCGGTGCCATTGCGGAGTCAGCTCTATACGTAGTAATAATACCCCAATGGATATTGTACTATTTACTGGAATGGAAAACTAACAAAATTGTTAATAGTGTCCGGGTTTTACCCAGACACTAGGTACTTGAGCAAACCCCCCGGACGCTCTTCGAAACTAGGACAAATCCGGGGAAAGCAGCCCTAGGTACACTACACCCCAACCACTGACCTAATTTTGCGCTTACCGCATCTGAGAAGTACAAGAGTCCGATGCCAACTGGTATAAAAGCTATCCCGATGACGAAAAAGGTAGGTAGCACAGTACCCGCGGTCAGTATAGGCTGCCAGGCAGGCAGGCGCTGTTGTTTGAAGGCGGACTCTAAAATAAAACGCTAGCGTAAACAGACAATCAATACAACAAGGCCACTGCAGGGTGTGATATTTCAATCAACATTTATTACCCACCAGCGGGACGCCTAGACTTCACGTTTTGGTCCGACGTGTCACTGGACGTAGCCATGGTCGTAAGAGAAAGAAAAACCCACCAAATTTACAAATTTAACCAGGAAAACAATAATTATCAAGGAAATTTCTGCACCAGAATAAAATCAAATCTTACTTCACTAAAGTTGTCACTGTCAGACCTGTCAGTTGACATTGACAGTTCGAGGGATGACGGAAGGGCCGTTTGTTTTGTAGCAAATGGCGAAAATAACTGTTAAAAACGCTAAATATGATCACATTTGGCGTTTTCTTTGGACATTTTGTGGGCGAAATTAGCGTTCTGAACGTTTTCGGTCATCGTTCGTTTTGCTTGATTATATGACATGTTGACATAGGAAAATCGACTTTATTTCGTAGAGGATAGAGTCGTTTTTCATTTGGTTTGGAAAGGATTGGTAGTGTCAAAAGTAACAAAAATGGCAAAAGTGTTGAAAATGTTCAAGAAGTGTTGAACGGCTTGTTAAATATGTACATTTCGAAACTTCCCACAACGCCATCCCTGCGTTCTAGATGATGAGATGGGGACTATTATCTCGTCCGACGACTAGCGTTCACCCCAAGGCTGGCGACGTGTGTCATCGGATGTTTTCAAACGACAATGCGGAGCTAACACTACCAAAATATATATTACAACAAAAATTCATCGTTCATCGACTATTAACTGGCCATTATCAGTAACAATCCTCATTTCCGTATCTTTCATAGCAGTTTCCATAACTTTCGATGAAAAATTTGCTCGCGATTATTAGAATTACCTCAAAATAATCAAAAAACTTTGTGTCAACACTCAAATAGTGTAATAATGTCAGGGCGAATTTAATCTACCTATTTCGTGAGGCAACCGGAGCACATTATGTGTACGTGATAATGAAAATCTGATTGAAGCATGATAGGTTATTGCCCCACTGGCGAAACTATAGGGGCTCCTTGTTTGTATAAAAACCCCAATAATCTTTATATTATATTTTTAGCAAGCAGCCCCCCGATTCAGCCTTGCGATTCAGACCTTTCGATAACTCAGTTGTCGATCGATTAGGTATTATTTATTCTGTGGATTCGGTTTGAAATCGTTCAATTCATTTTTCATTCACAATATCGAATCGAATCGTTTCGGTTTGCTAACGAAAGGTTCTGAATCGGGGGGCAGAAGTGGGTTTATAAAAATAAAAACAGATTACACACGCAAAGGTATTATTTAACTTCATAATGTAAACTAACCGCTTTTATAAAATTAAATGTGGGTAACTTAAGGAACTCAAGATATATTCAGGAACGTCCGACTGCTTCGACTGTTGACGAAAAAGTGGCGCGCCGCTCCCGCTGCTTCGCAGACGAAAGGCCTGCCCAGCCGCAACTTGTCTCAACAAATCTTGCGTAAATGAGTTAGCACCAGCAGCAAGGCTCCGCCTCTAGGTTCCGCCTCCTGGCATGATTTTCCTTACAATATTATATTTTTAGTCTGTTCATTTGCCTTGAGCTCCGATTGACAATAGGAAGTTTTGGGAAGTTTCGATTGTCTTTTCTTGCCACTACCGATCCTTCCCAAACAGTACGAAAAACACCTCTTACCTACTTAATCAAGTTGCTTTTCCGATGTCATATTTAACTGTCATATCTTTAAACATGCAAAACGAACGGTCATAGAAATATTTTTAGCGCTAATTTTGTACATTTGCTTCCAAACCGTAGTTTCCACTTTCCAAACGAACGGACTATACTACGGACATATACTCTTTGCGGACTATATCTGCCTTTCATTCATTGATCAATTTGATCATTCCAAATTTCTAATATGGACTGTGGCGGGTGGATCATTCATTCAGTGATTGTTGGGTTGGGTCGGTGATCGGCCTATTTTTGTTATTTTTCCATTTAACTGCTTTTGTTCATGAAATTGGCAATAAAACATATTTTATAAATTAGGCATAAACTGCACTCCCACCAAATAAAAGTTGTGGTGAAAAAAATCAAGATGTCTAATGAAACTGGAACAGGGAACAATAATAAGAACGTAAGTTTATCGAGTTCATATACGTAATGCAAGCAAATTGTCGGCATACGAGACGGGGCTTCGCCTTCAGCAAGTTGAGCTTTCCATTATAATAATAATTATAGATAGACTCTAATAAATCACCTTTTATACGTACGCTATTCAGACAAGCATTAGGGATGTATACAATTCAGTAGAATTTTCAAATCAAACATCGATTGTGACTGCGTTGATGAATCACCATCCAGAGTTTGTTTCATATCAAGAGGAGGGAATACATCAAACTGAAACAGTATCTCATTATGAGAAAATGTTTCTCTGACTCACAATTTGTTTTTTTTTTCCTACCTTGCCTGCTTCCAAATTACACAGTTGACTCTCTCTATGTATTTCTTTTCTTTTTATATTTTAGCCAGGGTTCCACTACTTCCACTTAAAATTTACTTGAGGCTGCTAGAACAGTCCTGAACATAAAAAATAATAATTCAAAAGACTATCTGCATTGTGGTTTGAATTGATCAGTTTAATGGTTGCAGTATATTACCATTAAGTTATATTTTACTGCATTGCAGTTTAAGTCAGTGCTTCTTGAATTGAGATACTGCAACTATCTTCTGGAATGATGAATTCAAGGAATTAACAGATTTATTATGGAACTGACAGGCAGACAGAGAGAGAGAACGTACTTTAAAAAATCTTGTTTATTGGCTTATTTTTAGTCTCCTAGTTTTTTTTAAATTATCTTCTTTGTACAGCCTTTTTGTTACTTACTGCTTTAGTAAAATACTAGCTGATGACCGCAGCTTCACACACGTGGTCATTTCTCTGGGCTAGTAGTGCTATTCCAGGACCTTAAATACCAATTATACCAACATTTGATCAAAATTTCTTCTTCCATCAACAATATTTTTATCGATTGCTCGGCTTTTACTCATCGGATCGAGATACCAAGTTCACCAGTTTTTAAGTCCAACCCTAAGCTATCCAACAGTGAAAACCTCATCACGATCAATCTAGTAGATTTTACATGATGCACGAACAATCATACAGACAAACGAACTAACAGAGACACACACAATTTAAAAAAATGTTCTACTCTTATTCAGTAGCTTATTTTAAGTACGCAAAGACCAATTTTTTAATTATCTTTGTATAGACATTTTCGTTCTTATTGCTTTATTATAAGTATAGATAGACAATATACTATACACAAACATGCAATATTTTTTCCTAATGTGTTTTTGACTGGCCCAAATGAGTTCTAATTCATAGAATACATATTTTCAGGTAAGTAATAGATAGTAGTAAGTATATGTGAGTTTATTTACAGTCAATATCTCTAAATAATCATGAACTGAAATAGCCTACCTATTCAAATGACTACTCTACGCTAACATAATTTTCACAGCATGATTTGGATATCCTTAATAGCACAAAAAAATAAACTTTGACTGACTTTATGACTTGGGCAAAAATAAAACTTTAAAATCTTTTCCTCTCATAACTAAAACCTTGAATAACATGGTACAAAAAAAATGTATCTTACTTCCGCCAAACTGTAAGTCAGACAAATGATAAATAGATTTTACATTTTAAATATAGAATTATTTTTTCCTGAGTTTCTAGTTGATAGCAACTAGAAACTTGGTATAAAAGAAGAAGATGATAAACATAAATGAGTTTTTGTGACTTGATCTCTAACTCAAAAACATACTTAACTTGCCCAATGGTTATAGGTTCTATGTTCAGAAATAACCAGCCCACGGGTTGGCTATAGAATCGAGGGGCAGAAGTTATTTTTTCTACCCCCCGTCTGGTCTTTAATTAGAGAAAAGCAAAACACTTTATGCACTAATAAGCAAGAATAGAACATTTTTTAAAATCGTGTCTCTGTTTGTTTGTTTGTATGTTTGTCGCGCATCACGTAAAAACTACTAGAAATGACAGAAATTATTATTTTAAATAATTTCTGTCATTTCTAGTACTCAAACATCAGTCGGTGCAGTAGAGACTTGATCCTTATAAGAAACAAGATCGATTGGCATCAAAAAAGTTTTTGTGTAAAATTACCCTTTTCTTGCTGACTGTACATTTTTTCCAAAATCTGGGAATGAAGTTCAGAATATCTCAAAAAGTTTGGATAGTCTCTTAGGAACGTTCTCCTGTAACTACATCGGTTAAGGTGTCTGCCCTTACTGTCCCGTCTCAAAAATCCACCCTGTATACTTATTACTCCCTTAGATAAATATTGTCATAGTGTAAATAACACAAACTTATTATCTTATTCCCTTTTCTGTTACTCATATCTGTCCTAATTGAAATTCCTCACAACAAAAAATGTTTATCAACTTTCACGTTATGTTGTCGCATTTTTGTCGTGACGCGGTCGGAAATGTGTCACCTAGGGTGGCCACCAAACAGCAAAACTGATTTATTTATTTATTTATTTATTTATTAGCACACAAAACAGAAAGTAATCATTACATGATAAAATTTTAAGTGTAAGTGTTATGATCTAGATTACATTCCAAATAAAGATACGTGAAGTTGTCTTAAAATACAGTAAACTGACCTTTAATAATTATCAAAATGTAATGTATAGAACTAGTATACATAATTAAATTTATAGACTGCATCTATAAATGTTATATAGCTTCATGCTACTTGATATTATATTATGCCAATTTTTACAACACCCATTGGGCGTTTTTCCACTTGCCGGCACGGGGCCGGCGACGGCACCGGCCCGGCAGCCGGGGAAGAAAAAATGTATGAAATTATATAGCGTGTTTTTCCACCTACTGGCGCCGGCAACGGCACGGTGATGACTCCCACCGGCCGGCAAAACTGCATGTGTATTGTGTACGTATTGTTGCCGTGTGCGTCTCGTGTGCGCGGGGTGGGGTAGGAGGGACGCGATGAGACTCAAACTTGCCTTGTGGGTCGCTGTAAGTGCGTACGTGCATTCTTTATAGTATTTTCAACTTTCCGAATACGGTATATTATGTTCCTTCTAAGTATCAGATTGGATCAATCCAAAATTTTTCTTGTATATAAAATATTATGTCGTCGTTTTTATTAGAAATAAATACGGACGACATCACATTTTTACCCTTTTAATCAAGGGAAGGGTAATGAGTTGTTTAAAGGTATATGTATGTATATATATATGTGGGTATGTGGATGTTCCACCATAGCGTCGCTCCTATTGGTTCGATTATGACAAGCGAGGTGTCAATCGATTCGTGTTCATCGCAAGAGTGTCTTAAGCTATATTTTACCCTTGTCTTAAGCTAGGTTTTAGTTTTTGAACTTCTGTCGTGTTACGTGTTGTAGAACTGAAGTCTGTGTCAGTACTGCCCAAAAACTGAGCGTAGACCGGCACCGGCACCGGTCCCGTGGAAAAACGGAGCAACGGCACAGCGCCGGGCCGTTGCCGTCGCCGGCGCCGTGCCGGTGCCGTGCCGACGCACACAGGGCCCGATTGCCAATTTACGAGGCCAAAAATAATGTATAGTTTTATTTTATTTTTTTGACTTGTTAATTAAGTATTATAACATTTATTACTGTTAGAAGGTAGAAATACAGTTTGGAGAGGACAGTAACAACAAAAAATAAAAATAAAATATATACAGAACTTTATTTATAGTAGGTACAATATGTACAAAAGTCCTTAAGTTAGTTTCTATCCTATGTGTCCACATCATCATTAGAGTCTTCATGGTCGCTGTCTTCAACCTCTTCGCCACATAGATATGTGGGCATCCGCAACATTCCTATAACAATGTCATTATATTTCTCTCCTCGTTTCTTGGGTTTTTCCCTGTGACTATTCACGACAGGATCCGAAGATACAAGCATCCAATGGAGAATGTCTATATTTGTGTCTAATCTGGACGTTTTCCGTGAGTGATATTGTCTCAATTTTTTGTAATTTTTGTGACTTGCTTCTATCGCATCTTCTGATAATTGACCTACGGGCAATGGCAGCGATTTAATAATATCAGCACCATGGATTAAAAGTTTATGTACAATTGCACCCATTTTGTACCAAACATATTGATTGACCGCCATTTCAGCTGTGGCGATACTATATGTCCTAAATTTCTCTTCATCTATGTAATGTCCGCAGGAAATGACACACAAAATATTTGCGAATCTTTCAATCAATTCTTTTGACAATCCTGTTATTTGAGAAACCAGAGAAGGGTTTTTAAAAAAATTTCTTGCTGTGTTTCCGTCGTTACTGTTGCCCCCTCCTTGTTTTGGTTGGTCAACAACAAGTCCCATTTCTTTATAAAAATCTTTGCAGATTTTATTTTTTCGTGCTTTCACCATTTCTTGTGCTTCTTTGCCTCTAGCTTGCCATTGCTGCAACTCCAATTTATAGGATATATGCAATAAATATTCATAGCATCGGAGATGAGCGTGTAATATGGATATACCATATTTATATGTGTTTTCGTTACATACTCTTTTTTTGACATTTTCTAAGTCGTTCATATGTGTGGGGGTGGCTTTACAGACGTTACACGCTTGTGTACTTTTTGTTTCTGTTAACACATTCACTGTTTTACCATCCAGCATTGTGCAAATAGGTATATGTTTAAAGTATATCGTTCTGTCTCCTAGAATAATGGTTGTTGGCTGCAACTGCCTTATTTGCTGCTCAATCTCATTGTACTCCTCTTTAGTATTTTGGTCATTTTCTTTTTTCAATTTAAATGAAATTGGACGACAGTATCTGGTAGAAGATGGAGTCTGGTTTTTCCAATAAATAGATTTGCGTCTTTCTTTCAATTCCGACAACTCCAGGGGCACAATTGTACATAATAATATGTTAGAATCAGTGTAGATTGAGTTGTTCGAAAAGTTTTGTTTGTATATACTGTGACCTCCACTACCATCTAAGCCCCACTTATAATATACTTCCAGAGTGTCGTTGTTGCCGTCCATGTTTGATAGAATTACTTCTGACTGTACGTGTGCCAGTCTCTGAATGGTGTGGTCTAAAAGATCTTGTAACGGCACCACAGCTTCAGTCTCAGTAATTCTCAAATTGAGCGGATAACACTGTGATTTTGTATCTG
Source organism: Alsophila aescularia (assembly GCA_946251855.1). Taxonomy (NCBI): domain Eukaryota; kingdom Metazoa; phylum Arthropoda; class Insecta; order Lepidoptera; family Geometridae; genus Alsophila; species Alsophila aescularia. Next base: position 14,712,539 of record OX276385.1, read on the forward strand.
CGACCACATGGTAAGAGGGATATATATCAGCACCTCTTTTCTTGGCACCTAGACGCATCATCCCATATTCATTTTTGGACAAATTAAGGTCTACTATAAGACCTAATGCTTCTTCAGCACTGTACTGCACAACATTTACAGAACACGATGAGTGAGCCTGTTCCATTTTCTTCAACCTTTTCGGAGTAGAATTTATCGCAAGTTTTAGAACTTGAGCTGCTTTTCTTTTACCAGATTTCACCAGACTCACTCCAGTAGCTGAACAAAGCTTTTCTGGAGTAAAACGCGATACTATCGACTTCAGTTTTCTTCTTCTGCTGCGTTGAGAACTGTCTTCAAATAGTTTTTTTGGTCTACCTCGCTTCTTTTCCGAAGAAGTAGGCTGTTGTGTAGCTGACGTTGGCTGAAGTTCCGGGAGCTTAAATTCTTCACTGAGCCAATTAGCGTGTTTACCATTAAAGCGATCGAACATATATTTACAGTCACGCCATTTAGCTAAAAGTTTTGCAACAAACACTTTTAACTGTTTTTTCAAAGTCTCAGACGGATCAACTACACTAAACGTGTCCATTATGTATTGTAATAATCGTTCATTACACTTGGATGACGAAAAAGAAAAAAAACGTTCATCTCTTAACAATATAAACAGTTCATTCCTATACAACTTCCTCTGCCGGGAAACGGGGTCGACGCGGCTACCTGGAAATAAAGAGCTCTATTTAACAAAGGGGGAGATACGGGGACGGGCTTTTCGCTTTTTTCGAATCGTCACGAGTTGTAGATTCTAAGAAATTATCAAAGATAACAGAACTATGTGCAACTTTTTTTGAAAGTCTGCAAACTCAAGTGAATCTAAAATATTTTTGTATAAAATTTGTTTTCCACGCAAAATTTTACTACTGCTCGATTTATGAAACAATGAACTAATATGCAATATTAATTATAAGTACACACCTGACGCTGCACACTCTATGTTAAAAACTCACAATTTATAAGCACTGTAGCACAAAACAAGCGTAGTTACTCCGTCAAGATATCGGGCGCAACTGACTCGCGTTTGCCGTATAATACAAGGGGACACATTCCGCGCTCGCACCGGCTTCGGTGTTGCTTTAGCGAGCTTTATTGTTTTATGATTCTGTTGTTTGTTTATCGGAGAAGCTAAATAAAGTATTTTTGTTAAGTTTCTAGTCTTCGTAAACTTATATTATTGGCCTCGTAAATTGTAGATCGGGACCTGTGTGCGACGAGTGGAAAAACGCCCATTTATCAAAATCAATTGACGGAAGAGGACCGGTTTTTTTTAAACTTCTTTTTTTTGTCTGTTCGCGCATCACGTAAAAATAACTGGACCTATTGCGATGCGGTTTTCACTGTTGGAAAGCTTATGGTTTGACTTTAAAACTGGTGTACTTGGTATCTCAATCCGAGCAATTTATGAAAAACTATTTGACGGCTAAACCAAATTTAGTATTTTGTACTTTATAGGTACTTTTGGTCCTGGAGTAACACATAGGAAACTTTTAACCCAGATAAATGACTACGCCAGCAAAGCCACACACAGCTAGTCCATTACATAAAACTTCATCTTATAAAGTTGTGCATGATTGGACGAGAACACGCGACAGCCCTACTCAGTTCGTTGGCTGCACACAGCCTGAATAATGACGATCAGTTCTCCTATAACTGTTGGTATAGTACTTACATATTATTATTCATGGAGGCAAGTGCCCAGTGTGACCGGGATCGAGGTGGTAGTGCATCGGAAACTGGCCGGTTGACCTTATCAGTGACGCCAAGGCGTACTTTCAAACTTCGGAATACGCTGGTGGGTACTAACAAATTAATACTATCACAGGTTAGTGTTAATTACCGGAAAAGTTCCATAAAATACTTATAATAAAGCAATAAGTACGAAAAAGTGTACAAAGAAGGTAATTAAAAACAAAAAAACTAGGGTACTTCAAGTAAGCTTTCTGTATGTTTGTTTGTAAAAACATCACGTAAAAACTACTGGACAGATTGCGATGCGGTTTTCACTGTTCTGTCAATTGATTAAAATTTGGTATCTCAATCCGTTGAGAAGAAGCCGAGTAATCGATAAAAACTTTTTAACGGCAGAAGGAATTTTGATCAAATGTTGGTATATTGATATTTTAGGTCTTGGAATAGTACATAGAGTACTTTTAACGTAGAGAAATTATCACGCGTATGAAGCCGCAGGTACAGCTAGTTATATATGTATATAGGGCGTGTTAATCATTGAATTTTGTCGACAAATGTACCCCCATATAGGGTAAACATGTAAGAAAAACGAAGACAAAATATGTAGCTTGCGCCAAACACGTAAGGGTGGGTCGTATTCAATTCCCATTGATTAATATTAAAACTAAAATGTGTTAAATTAATAGGTCTTGCCTATATTTGCTTTCGATCCATCCTTTTTTCTCCGAGTTTTTGAAAGCGCACGTAAATGAAAAGGTAACAGCAACATTCAGAGGAATTTTGAAGTAAAACAACGTCCAATCTGCTGCTTCATATCGTGTTTCTATGCATGCAATGTCGCCTTATGAATTAAATATTTTCACACAAGAGCTGAAAGCGTGAAAGCTACGAATGGCGTAGTAACTTTTTCTTTAATGTACAATGGAGTGACGAGAAGAGTAACCCTGTGTATTACAATATTTTTTTTTTGTTTTACTTTGTAGTACTATTGCACCGACCACAGAGTAGATAAATTATAACTAAGTAGTAACCTAGTACAGATTGATGTGAAAAATAACTCTTGAGTATAGAAAATGATTTTGGGGAAAACATCCAAAAGTGATTTGTATCCTTAATTTATAAACAGCAGATTAATGCATCCTATTTCTCAAGAACGTTTCGTAATATAGACCAAGGCAAGGTTTGAGCCAAACGTCAGAAGTTCATTTTGCTGGTACGACGTTTGAATTAGGTCAACTCTTAGGTCACAGTATTTTGCTCTGCTCTCTTATGTTTTTTACTGACCAATACAGCTGTATACAAAGGTACCTAATAATTTATTTTATTTAGCTCGCACAACCCGCTCTGTAATGGCCAGTTCCTATGTCTTAAAACGAACCGTTTTCTCTTACTGTCCGTCAGCTTTTGACATAAACGCCATACAAAAAACGTCAAAACGTAACGAGACGTTGGAAAACGGCTCGTTTCATTTTTATAGGTATGTGACGTAGGCGTATTAGGGGAGTTAGTCATAGGCCTTCCATTCCCCACGATCTAAGAAGTCTGACTATTACTAGACTGACTGATTTTCGTTGTTTATGAACCTCTAAAATTCTAAACAAATTGACGCTAATACGCTACTGTGCTAATACTCTCAGCAGGAGGTGGTCATGCTATCAGCGTTGAGAATAATACGTACACAATTTACTATTAGTTAGTACTACTATTATTACGTGGAGCGACGACCTGCGAAAGGTGGCTGGAAGAGAATGGATGAGGGGAGCTGAAGACCGAGCTCAGTGGCGTACATTAGGAGAGGCATACGTCCAGCTGTGGACAGATATAGGCGGATGATGTACTATTATTTATAGTGTAAATTAAAATAACATCTATCTAGATGACAAACATACGAGGGCTGTTTGATAAGTCCTTTTAAAAACTATTTATAAAACATTTTTTCTGGTAAATAGCATATTAACACTGGCAGGCACAATCTTTCAAATGAAGACTGTGTAAAATTAAGCAAAAAAAAAAAAACAAGTTTTTGTTAGTTTAACCAATGTTTAACTGTGATCACTCGTAAATTTACAACAACTATGGAAAAATATGAATTTCGTGCCGTTATGAAACATTTTTTAGTGCTGCCACAATAAAAATTGAACTTGATTCTGTTCATGGCACTAACGCACCAACGTTGCAGACTGTTTATAACTGGATAAATGATTTTAAACGTGGTCGGTCAAGCACATCTGATGCTCCACGCTCTGGTCGCCTAATCGAAGTCACTACTGAGGATGTTGTTGAAGAAGTCCATAATATTGTGTTCGACGACTTGGGTATGACAAAGCTGTCTGCACGATGGGTGCCACGTTTGTTGACAATCGAACAAAAACGCGAACGAAAGTGAATTTCAAAACTGTGTTTGGATATGATGAAGCGTAATCCTCGGAATTTTTTGAGTCGATTTGTCACTGTGGACGAAACTTGGGTCCATCATTATACACCTGAATCAAAACAGCAATCAAAACAATGGATGGCGACTGGTGAACGTGCCCCAAAGAAGGCCAAGACTGTTTTGCCGGCAGGGGTGATGGCGACAGTCTTCTGGGATGGCGAAGGGATCATTATGATTGTTTACTTGGAAAAGGGAAAGACTATCACTGGCCGTTATTACGAGTTATTGGACCGTTTTAATGCCGAATTGTAGGAAAAACGACTAAAATTGTCCCCCAAGAAAGTCCTCTTTCATCAAGACAATGCCCCAGTGCCACACGTCAGCTATTGCAATGGTTAAAATCCACGAGTTGGGCTTCGAGCTAGTTCCGCATGCTCCGTATTCTCCAGACCTAGCTCCGTGCAATTATTACCTATTCCCAAATCTGAAAAGATTGGCTTGGAGGGCAAACATTTTTGACAAGGACTGCATCGCAGGTGTAAACGGCTATTTTGAAGACCTCGACAAAACGTATTTTTTGGAGGGAATAAAAAAATTGGAAACTCCCTGGAACAAGTGTTTGTCCCTCAAAGGAGACTATGTTGAGAAATAAATGTAAATTGTTTAAAAAAAAATATTTTTACTTTTTAAAACGACTTATCAAACAGCCCTCGTAGGTACTACGAAATTAGGCAGCATTGTACAGACTCTACGACTATGATAGCTTAAAACGGAATAGGTTCCAAACCCACCTGGTTGTCGTTATTTTCTTGCTAAAAATCTCTGTCTCTTGTCCACAGTTTTCCAATCTGGAAACGCCAGGCTATGTCGGCTTCGCGAACCTACCCAACCAGGTACACCGCAAGTCGGTCAAGAAGGGATTCGAGTTCACGCTTATGGTCGTCGGGGAAAGCGGACTCGGCAAGTCGACGCTCGTGAACTCCCTGTTCTTGACTGACTTGTACCCGGAGCGAGTGATACCTGATGCTACCGGTAAGTTTCTTATTTCGTATCCAAGAAGGGATTCGAGTTCACGCTAATGGTCGTCGGGAAAAGCGGACTCGGCAAGTCGACGCTCATGAACTCCCTGTTTTTGACTGACTTGTACCCGGAGCGAGTCATACCTGATGCTACCGGTAAGTTTCTTATTTCGTATCCAAGAAAAGATGTGAGTACACGCTAATGGTCGTCGGGGAAAGTGGACTTGGCAAGTCGACGCTCGTGAACTCCCTGTTCTTGACTGACTTGTACCCGGAGCGAGTGATACCTGATGCTACCGGTAAGTTTCTTATTTTGTATCCAAGAAGGGATTCGAGTTCACGCTAATGGTCGTCGGGGAAAGCGGACTCAGCAAGTCGACGCTCATGAACTCCCTGTTTTTGACTGACTTGTACCCGGAGCGAGTCATACCTGATGCTACCGGTAAGTTTCTTATTTCGTATCTAAGAAGGTATTCGAGTTCACGCTAATGGTCGTCGGGGAAAGCGGACTCGGCAAGTCGACGCTCGTGAACTCCCTGTTCTTGACTGACTTGTACCCGGAGCGAGTGATACCTGATGCTACCGGTAAGTTTCTTATTTCGTATCTAAAGATGGTTTTGGCGTACTAAAATGCTGTTTTAATAATAACAATACTATATTTAGCTCGTTTTTTTATTATCTGTCTATACTTACTTATAATAAAGCAATGAGAACGAAAAAGTCTGTACAAAAAAGTAAATTCAAGAATCGTATCTGTCTGTTCGTTTGTCTGTATGATTGCGATGCGTTTTTCACTGTTGGATAGTTTATAGTTCGACTTGTAATACTTGGTATCTCAATCCGATGAGTAGAAGCCGAGCAATCGATAAAAATATTTTTTTTACGGCTGAAGTAATTTTGATCAAATGTTCGTAGATTTGTATTTTAGGTCTTGGAATAGCACACAGAGTACGTTTAACCTAGAGAAATGACCACGCGTGCGAAGCCGCGGGCACAGCTAGTTTTTTGTCAGTGTTTGATTTCGTCTTCGTTTCCTTAAATTCATCAAGACTCTTTGAAATTGAGTTTCAAACATTACCAAGAGACTACTATCTGTGCCCCACTCTTTTGCCCGCGTACAAACTGGATGGAATTTCAAAAATCTCTCCCTCTAAGTACTCAAGGAATATTTCCTCCAAATCTCTTGATCCACCGGCTTAGACTGAGCGTTGTCTGTCAGCCAGTCAGTAGGTATGTCACGGAAATGTTTTCTATGTATAGATAGATGTTTGGTCGGAGGTTTTACATATTGTGCAAAGATTGTCGCCGAGTCTTTGTAGACTCCGCAACAAAAAGTAGTAGTTTCGACCGCTCTGCTGAAATTACTGTTTCAATTATAAACTGTCTTCACAGAGAAAACAAACCAGACGGTGAAGCTGGACGCGTCCACCGTGGAGATCGAGGAGCGCGGCGTGAAGCTGCGGCTCACGGTTGTCGACACGCCAGGGTATGGAGACGCGATCGATAACACTGATTGTTTCAAGGTGAGGACATCGGGAACGTTGTTTATCTTCAGAAAGAATAATCGGTCCTTGACTCGAATACGTATCTCATCACTATTACATTCCGCAATAACTAGCTTAAAAGCTAAAAAAACACGCCTGCCCTGCAAAAAAATAACTTAAGCCAATAAATTATATACTGTTGGAATGTACTTATCAAGGCCTTCAATTTGACACCCATATTGTAAAATTCAAAGTTTTTTTAGTAATAAATCTTTTAAAAAAATATATAGCCTACGAATATGTTACTCGGGATGAAGTAAGGATTCTAACAATACCCCATAAATCTAAATGTGTTGAGGCATTTAAAAGTTATGGTGGAATAAAGAAACTCACATACTCGTACATACATACATGAAACCTAAAAACAATACACTCCTTTTTTGGGCAGTCGTGTAAAAAGCAATTTTTCCTTATCTCTCTATCCATACTTATACTAAAGCAATAAGAAAGAAAAAGTCTGTACAAAGAAGATAATAAAATATATATAGCCTAGGGTACTTAAAATAAGCTACGGAACAAAAAATATTACATTTTTAATAGTCGTGTGTGTCTGTATGTTTGTTTGCGCAACACGTAAAAACTACTGGACCGATTGCCATGCGGTTTTCACTTTTGAATAACTTAGGGATTGGCTTAAAAACTGGGGTACTTGTTATCTTAATCCGATGATTAGATGACGAACAGCCGATAAAAGACTATTTGATGGCTGAACTAATTTTGAAGAAATTTAGTCTATTTTACTTTATAGGTACTTTTTGGTCATGGAATAACACGTGTGGACTAATTTTAAATGAAATTACCACGCGGGTAATAAAGCTGTAACAAATTCTGACACCAGAGGCGAGCACTACCACACGACAGACAAACAAACACACACACACACGACAAACAAACAAGTAACAAAAAGTCTGTACCAAGAAGATAATAAAAAAAATGGCCTCGTCGCTCTCGAGGACTAAAATGAGCTAAGTATTAAAAAAGTTTATTTTTTATTTTTCTTTATATTCTGTAGACAGCACACCAGGTCACACCAGTTCACACCAGGGTCATTTTTCCTCGCACTGTTTTCAGCTTAGGATTTGACTTAACATCTATTATAGTTTGCATCTCAATCCGATGATTAAATATTTGTCGCTTGAACGAATTTTAAATGTTGTATATTGTACAAGCCGCGGGCGCAGCCAGTACACAATATATACTGATAGAATCTTTCTGACAAAAGAGCGATCGGAAAGATAAAAGTTAGCAATAACTATAACAAACTATTAAGTTGTTCATTCTGTGACCATCCATTCCATACTTAAGTTATAAATCTGTCTGTCTCTTACATTTTCACGATTAAACGGCTGAGCCTATCTTGATGTAATTTGGTATGGACATTGGTTGATCCCTGGAGTAGGATATAGGATAATTTTTACCGCGATAAACTGACAGACGCAGACGAAGTCGCGGGCAGAAGCTAGTAGTATATAAATTCCATACAATAATTACGTCCTCTTCGCCGCTGCATTAGTTACAATGCAAGCGAGTTATTTATAGCACCGTGTAAGTGGATCGCCAGTCAGCTGTGGCGTCATAAATCGACTTTCCGTTATGTACCCATTGTCTTTGAGCGCGAGCTTGATTTCGTGCCTTATAGTATCAGCCGATATCCATACCAATATATAAAAGTGAAACGTTGTCTGTTTGGGGAGCTTTCACGCGCCGGAGGGTTTTTGATGAAATTTGGAATGGAGATAGCTTATACCCTGGAATAAAACATAGGATACTTTTTATCCCGGAAGATTGTAAGTCCCCACGGGAAAACTGGAAAATGTTGATTACTCGCTGTAAGGAACGGTTGCCATGGAAAAGAAATAACAAGTATGTCAAAAAACTTCAAGAGCATTGGTGTTATATGTACTTTTGCATTGATTTTTAATATCCTAGAAGAACATAGGATGCTTATTTCGCGATAAACTGTAGTCCGCGCGGACCAAGTTCCAGGCGGGAAAACTGGTTTATACATAATTTGTTATACTAGAAAACCGGCATTCTAATGAATTTGTCTATCAGTAATCTCTAAAAATATGTTTAGTTATGTGTTCTGTTAATTTTAGTCTTAAGTAATTAATGAGAATTTTACCAAGACCCACATCACACGTCATAAAAATGTTAATTAATTATTAGAAAAAAAAATACGAGGGAGCCTTACAGTAGTCGCATATGTGTGTAACATCTGACATGTCACCTTGGTAATAAGCTACGTTTACTCTACCACCGCGCGCGCTCATTGGCCAAATCAAATAGCGCCTGGCTTCCTCTTGGGTGCGTTTAAGTCAATTATCCAGTATACAGTTTAAACTGACTAAACGTCAAACACCCCGTTCAAGCACACCGCGAGGCGAAAAATTAACCCGACTAAAATTTAATCTGCCCCGTTCACGGGCGTCCGCTGGTATAAGTTTTCGCCTGGCTAGGATAAATTTTAGCGAGCTTTTGAGGTCGCTAAATTTTAGTCTGCTGTCAGAATGACAGCTGTTTGTCATTCGATTCGTGGTTAGATTCAATTTGTTGATTGTTTTATTCGTAAATACTATCTAAACTTATAATAATGCAGTAACATAAATTCTGTACAACGAATATAATATAAAAATGATGTATGGGACATAAATAAATTAACTAAACATAAATTTGACAAGTCGACAATTGAATTTGACAGATAAACCTATGACTCCGTTCAGCGAACCCTCGCTGGTTAAATTTTATCCGGTGAAAATTTCGCCGACTTGCATAAACGCACCCCTTACACACTTCCGTCCCTGTTCACGAAATCACTCCCACATATTGCAGTAAAGCGAGAGGAAAGATGTTACACATCAAAAATGATGCCTCATGCCATATGGTTTGATCAAACTAAATTATGTTTTGTTTCTTGAATCCCCTCATATACAGGTGAATCTTTCAAGTGGGCGTGGATGGCTACATCAGAAACTATGAGGAATAGCGAAAAGTACTCAAAGGAGCCTCGGGCCCGATTTTGATGAAAACTAAAACTGCATCTTTGGATTTTTGAAAAAAAAACAATATTCCTAGGCAGGAATCGAACACGTTGATTTTGGAAAAAAAAGCACACACTGTATTATTACACCATTCGATAGTGTCGGTAATAAGGTTTGAATTCTGGGAAGAAATGACATACGGCAAACTTAAAAGAGACATTCAAGCTTTAGATTCTTGCTTTTGAAATATAAGGTACAGTCGGAGGCATCATGCATTTCATTTCTCCTTTGACGGGATCTGCTAGATCCTGGCGAGCTACTGACTGTATCATGCCTCCGACTGTACCTTACATTTCAAAATCAACAATCTGAAGCTTGATTGCCTCTTTTTAGTTTTGTTCGCAGCCGTATTTTTTTTATTGACTATAAAAACTCTAATTATGTTCAGGTAAATTTTGCCTAACGCTTTTCTCTAAAACAGATCAAGAACCATTCGCTTCTTCTCAAGGTTTTCTTTAATTGATCATCATCAGAGCATCGCTCTGAGCGATAAGACCGACCATTGTGACACAATTGTAGGATCTTGGTTTTATTCTAGTTTAAAGTACTGTTATTTATTCTGTGTTTTAAGTCCTTTGTTCTGTGGTCTACCTATCTAAATTCAAGGCTTAAAGGATTGTGACTTATCTATACCTAACTTAAATACTTGTAATAAAGCAAATAAGTAAAGTCTGCACAAAGAAGATAATGAAAATACTGTCTAGGGGACATAAGCTACTGTTACTGTATGTTTTTATTGTTCGCGTATCATGTGAAAACTCCTGGACCGATTGCGATGCGGTTTTCACTGTTGGATGTGTATGGTTTGCCTTAAAAACTGGTGTACTTGGTATCGCAATCCGATCAGTAGAAATCGAGCAATTGATAAAAAAACATTTGACGTCTGAACGAAGTTTGGTGATATTGGTACGTTTGGTTCTGAAATATCACATTTCGTGGTCATTTTTCTGGGATATAAGGACATATCCCAGAAAAATGACCACGCGAGCACAGCTAGTAATCTCTAAGAGAGAAATTAGTGTGAAAGGTCGGTGATTACCGTGTTTACTAATCACATAGGGTGTTGTCGTGTGTGTCCCGCTTGGCTGATAAACAGTGGAAGACATCTGAATATCCCCACTGTGTCCAATGTTTACAGACACTTGTTATCATTTCTATAATTAGCTCCCTCCCTCGTATCAATGGTCAAAGACGGAGCTAATTGAATGTACGAAGTAATTCAAGATGTTACGTCACGAGTTTATGTCCGCGACTTCGTCCGCGCGGTCTACAGTTTATCGTGATAAAATGTATCCAATGTCCTTCCCCAGGGTTCAAACTATCTCCATACCAAATTGCATCAAAATCGGTTCAGCCGTATAGTCGTGAAAAGGTAACAAACAGACAAAAAGGTACTTTCGCTATAATAACATTAGTATACCTAGCGGCACGAAAGTCTAGCGGTGAACGAAACGTGGCGAGGATCTTGGCACAGTCAAAGGTTATATAATGTGAATACTTTTTATCCCGAAAACTGACTGTGACAAGATCCCTGCCACGTTTCGTCCACCGCTATACTTACGCGCCGCTAGCTATATGGATTGTTTTTGTTACCTTGACAAAATTAAAATGCGTTTGTTGTACTATTATATTCCCAAATAAATGCTTAGTTCTACAGATTAACTAAAGTATAAGCTGTGGTATCCTACTAATATTATAAATGCGAAAGTCCGTTAGTTTGTTACGCTTTCACGCCTTAACTACTCAACCGATCATCGTGCAATTTTGTACACACGTTGTCAGGGGTACAAAAAAGGACACGGGGTTCATCCCGATGTAGGAAAAAAATACATCGAATCTAAATTGATTATTTTGTATGGGAATTGTCACTTCGATGTCAAAGTGGTGGAATAAGGAGGGGTTTTTGAAACATTCCTAAAGCGGCGACGGGGTGGCAAAGCCTGCACGCGAGTGAAGCTGCGGGGCTAATTAGTCATAGTTTTAGTATTTTAGTTCTGTTTTTATTTCCCAGTCAATTATCCAATACATCGACGAGCAGTTTGAGCGGTTCCTGCGCGATGAGAGTGGGCTCAATCGACGCAACATAGTCGACAACCGCATACACTGCTGCTTTTACTTCATATCGCCGTTCGGACACGGGTGAGTGAGCATGTATGTCTATACACCTTTTCATGCGTAACGCGATCACGCATTCGCCTTGTATTACAACGCGTTAATTGTAAAACATTTGATGATTTTTAACGTATTTACAACTAGCTGTAACTTTTGTGGTTTACAAGGATCCTATGAGTTATTCCAGAACCAAAAGTACCAATATACCAAATTTCATCAAATTTCGTTCAGCCGTCAAATCGTTTTTGATGTGTAAACATCTAATGGCGCGTTACGGGGGTAACGCCGACAGTTGGCGTGGCGATCGAGCGGGGCCTGGCGACGCGGAGAGTAATAAGTAAGGATAAGATATAAGAGACGAAGACTAAGACCATTGATAATGCATCATCATCATCATGTCAGCCTTTAGAAGCCCACTGCTGAACATAGGCCTCCCCCAAAGAGCGCCATGACGAGCGATCTTGTGCCACCTCCATCCACCGACTTCCTGCGATGGCTACAAATGTTGTCGGTCCATCGTGTGGGGGTCGCTCTACACTTCGCTTGCTTATTCGTGGTCGCCATTTGAGAAACTTTATTCCCCAGCGGTTGTCGGCTCTGCGAACTATATGGCCTGCCCATTGCCACTTCTACTTGCAAACTCTGAGAGCTATGTCAGTAACCTTGGTTTTTCTACGGATTTCCTCGTTTCGGTTTCTATCACGTAGTGAAACTCCGAGCATAACTCTCTCCATTGCACGCTGCGCGACTTTGAGCTTGTGTATGAGACCAATAGTTAAAGACCAAGTCTCAGTGCCGTATGTCATCACTGGCAACATAGATAATGCATAGTTACTATGAATCTAATAATTCAACACCTAGGCATAGGGTAACTTTTTATATACGGCACCTAGGTACGCTTTGTTTCATGTTTTATCCTGCCATGAAATTGCGTTGTTGTTGTGAAAGGTAGGATTAATTACATGTATGTATGAGGTATTTCATAACCTACCTATCTATTTTATAGCAGTGGACGAATACGGGCTTATGATGATGAGGCAAACAAAATGTTTACACATCTGCCAGGCGTCTTTTTTTTTATCGAATGCTCGGACTCTTCAAGTCTGATTTAGAAACTAATTACAACCAATTTTAACGTACACCAGTTTTTAAGACAAACCCTTAGCCATCCAACAGTAAAAACTGCATCGCAATCGGTCTAGTAGTTTTTACGTGATGCGCGAACAAACGGACACAGACACCATCTTTTTTTAATGTTATTGTTTTGTTCTGTAGCTTATAGTCCACTAGACCATTATTTTAATTATCTTCGTTGTACAGATTACATTTATTTAATTAGTGTAATTGGTGTAATTATAATATTGTATGGTTGTTAAATATTTTATCTATCTAATTACTACAAAAAATGTTGAGAATCAGCAATAAACATACAGATTTCCGGTTCGTAACCTGTACCAGTTTCTTTGATAAAACTCCACACTGAAAAAGTCTATAAAGTATAAACATGATGAAGAACCTTCTTCTACCTAAACCCGGCCAGTCTACTCGAATAATGGTCATTGATTCTTAAGACTTGTTGGCGTTTAATGCCGGATTCCCTCAGGGGTCGGTGCTTTCTACAGCGCTATTCCTACTCCACATCAAAGATCTGCTAAAACCTTTGAGTACGCAAATGATAGAATAATTGTAGAAAAATACATACACATTAGAATAGGACGCGGATCTAGTTTCAGAGAGGCATTGTGATGGACATTTTTATTATTTGTATAGGCCCAGTGTGATCTATAAAGATAATCAAAAAGCATTGGTTCAGTTAACAAGAAATATAACATTTTAAGAAATTGTGTCAGTATCTTTCTATATGTTCTCACATCACGTAAAAACGAATGAACCGGTTGCGATGCGGTTTTCACTGATAGATATCTAGCTTAGGGTTTGTGTGTACTTGGTATCTCAATCCGATGAGTAGAAGCCGAGCAATCGATAAAAATCTGTTTGACGGCTGAACGAAATTTGGTATAATTATTGTAGTTTATAGATACTTTTGGTCCTGGAATAACATAGTAGTAAACTTCCTTCGCGGGCATAGCTAGTACTATATAAAATTGAGTAGATTGTTTAGTAAAGAAGATAATAAAAATTCGTTTTGTTATTGTTTATATGATTTTAGCAATAACGCCTGCTTAGCGAGAACATATCTAATAATTTTCTAAAGGAAAAATTTGGATTACGGACGGAGTTAGAACCCGCGTCATTCCATGCCTCTGCGCGACACATGCCTTTACCAATTCGGCTACCGTGACTAGACAACGCCAATAACGCCTTATTGTTCTCGCTAAGCAGGCGTTGTTGCTAAAATCATATAAACATTAGATTTGGCAGGCGCTATCTTTACGACACGAAGTTGATTGAAATATTAGCCGCTGTTCAGTTGGTCAGTTCAGAATACTGTCAATAAATGGCGTTATAGTCCCCGTAAGATGGGTTTGGAGAGACTAAAGGATAAATTTGGATGGCGTTGTACCTGTCACGGTAGTCGTATTGGTTAAGGCATGTGCCGCGCAGAGGCACGGAATGATTCGGGTTCGAACCCCGTCCGTGATCCTTCCGTGATGAGAAATTTATTAGATATGTTCTTTTTGTTAATTCAAAGAATGATATTGATTTAAATTAATTGTTCCAGCCTGAAGCCCCTGGACATCGAGTTTATGAAACAGTTGCACAACAAGGTGAACATCGTGCCCGTCATCGCGAAGGCCGACTGCCTCACCAAGAAGGAAGTGCAGAGGTTGAAGACTAGAGTGAGAATTCCTTTTTAACTTAGGAAGTGACGCTTAACGTAAAATCTGAAAAGAATCCCTACTTCCCTACTAATATTATAAAGATAATGCATTGTGACATCCCTACTTCCCAATTAATTATAAAGATAATGCATTGTAAAATCCCTACTTCCCTACTAATTATAAAGATAAAGCATTGTGAAATCCCTACTTCCCTCCTAATATTATAAAGATAAAGCATTGTTAAATCCCTACTTCCCTACTAATAATAGGATCTATGACGATTTAAAGTTGGTTAGCAACCATTCTCACTCAAATTATTGCCTCTTTTTAGTTTTGTTTGCAGTCGGGTTTTTAGCAAATCGATACGGTCTTGTTATAGAAATCTTCGATTTTTCACGACGTCTAATTAACCTTTTTGTGTGTATCTAATAGGTGATGGAAGAAATCGAAAGAGAAGGCATTAAGATCTACCCTCTACCCGACTGTGACAGCGACGAAGACGAAGATTACAAAGAACAGGTAAATATAACGGCAACGAAGCTAATTTCAACCAGATTACAAGTACGCATTTAAAACTTGACCACAATAGCTGTGACTTGTTCGCCCGAACTAAGATTTCGTGTACCGTTTTTTATCACTCTTTGCCTAATAACTCAGAAACTTCGATGCATAAACTTAATCAAAAAAATGATTTAAAATGTGCAAGCAAACGCTTGACCTAATTATCTGTGAAATTTTAAACCTCCCACTTTTAGACCCCATATCTTAACAACCCCAGCTTTATATTATTATTAACTCTTACAAAATTTCGAGCACTTCCCGATTAGCTATCTGGCTGAAACTTTCAGGGTAGCTCACAAACCGATGGTATAGCAATAAAAAAAAAAAAACGTAAAAGTGAAGATGCAATTAAAAAAAACATAAGAACGTAAAAAAGACAAAAAATTAAAGAAAAAAATAAAAAAGTGACGCATTAAAAATAATCTGTAAAACCTTTTTTTATGTGTTTTATTTAATTAAACTTATTGATACTTAGATCAACAACCCTTCGAAAGTTATCGTGAAACCGTTCAATTAAATCTAAAATTTGAATTAATAAGCCAGCGAAAACCGGATAACTTACATAGCGGTCTAATTGATAAACATTTTGTTTCAGTCACATTACCTCTACGGTTTTTTGAACTTACCTGTATGAAACATTTTGTTAAAGAAGTTGTTCTCAAATCCAGTACTCTCAGTTATCCAATCATTATCTGGTTACAATGTACACCCATCCGCACAGGTTCGTCAGCTAAAAGAGGCGGTGCCGTTCGCGGTTTGTGGCGCGGGACAACAGCTGGAAGTGCGCGGGCGCCGCGTGCGCGGCAGACTTTACCCGTGGGGCGTGGTCGAGGTCGAGAACCCTGAGCACTGCGACTTTATCAAGCTTAGGACCATGCTCATGTAAGTATAACTTACCTACAATTAATGTCAATCAATAATGTGATTTTCATTTTAATCGTTCACGAGAGTTATGCTTAGTTCACGAGTATGATGCATCATTAAATATTACGACGAAATTTTGCTTGAGTTCACGAGTATAACACGTAAATCATGGGTATGGCACGTCGTCGTTCACGAGTATGACACAGTGCACGAGTAAAACACGCATGTTATAGTATGGCACGTCGTTCATTATTATAACACATCGTTCTCGAGTGTGAAATATCGTTCACGAGTATGTCACATCGTTCACGAGCATAACAAATCGTTCATATGATAATGACACATTTACGAGGGCGCTAGTAAAACACGCCTTTTTATGGTATGGCACATCGTTCACGAGTATGATACAATGTGTGTCGGAGGTATCTCTGGAACTACTCGTCCTTCTCTAAAAATGTTTTCATTGGTAGAAAGCAACACCTTTCTAGATGGACATAAAATGGGTGGATTCTTTCTATACATTTAAATGTATATATATATATAACAAACATATGTACATAACTCGTACAGTTATTAAGGTGTTAGAGACCACATATGCTTGTATAACCACTTTTGTTAATATATTTTTATTTGTTGTTTCTATTCCTTCATGTTGTAATTTTACACGTTTTTTTCTTTCGTTTATAAATGACCCACATGTTATGTTATATGTGTTTCCAGCACACACATGCAAGACCTACAAGAGGTGACCCAAGAAGTGCACTACGAGAACTACCGCTCCGAGCGGCTCGCGAGAAGCGGACAGATTCCCAAGCGTCATACGTAAGTGCATTAACTAAAGAACATAGCAATATAACAAATAGAATAAATATAAAAAACGGCTAATAGCTCACGAAAAAAGATCACCCATGTTCCAGTTTCGGGCTATTTTGAAGTCTGGGAGTGTTATGCCGACAAGCCGCGACGAGCGCTTCGAATGGTCAGCACGCAATTGACTACGCGCGGGCGTCCCAGCGGGTGGCGTATTCCAAAAGTATTGTTGAACCCAGCACTAAGGTGAGCTGGAGCACGCAATGATTTATTTTAAGCTCAAACCATTACGTGCTAAAGCGCTTAGACCGCTCGGAGCTGTACAATGTTTTCAGAATTAAATCTCTGTGCATTTTGCTAGAAATCTTTGTGCAGCACAGCGCCATTCATATGTTTATATTCAATATCATATGAAGGATATTCCGTATCATTAATGTAGGGTTTTCATGATACCAAAGGTGTTCAAACAGACAGATTTTCAAGACCAAAATAAAAACACTAAAATGAGAGGCGAGCTCCCGCCTTCGCCTTCTTATATTCTCGCCTTACCTATATTCAAACATTAGGTTTGAATATAGGTAAGGCGAGGAAGAAGAGATAGACATGTGTGAATGAATACATCTAAACCTATGTACAGACCTCAGTGAGCGCTGCACAACGATTTCTAGCGAAATGCATGGTGATTTCATTTACATCTCAGAGCGTTCTAAGCGCTGTAGCCCGCAATGGTTTCAGATTTTAAAAAAACTGCTCCATCTCACCTTAGCGCTGGGTTCAACAATGCTTTTAAAAGACCCGCGCGGGCGGTGACTGCGCGGCGCTCGGCTCTGTTCGGCTCGGCGTTGTCCGTCGATGCGTCATCACTGTCACTCACTTCGATTGTTGGCACACTGCGCCCGTTGTGTCCGGTTCGCGATCCCACATTACGGTTCTAGTGTTAATCACCAAAGTGTTAATCTTCAATATAGTGCGTGTTCCTGACTGAAAGTGGTGTGAACGAAAAAGCTTAATACCTTATAACACATGCAATCCATACCAATATATAAAAGTGAAACGTTGTCTGTCTGTTTGTTTGTTTGTTTGGGGAGCTTTCACGCGATAACGGCTGGACGGATTTTGATGAAATTTGGAATGGAGATAGCTTATACCCTAGAATAAAACATAGGCTACTTTTTATCCCGGAAAATTCTACGAATTCCGTGGAAGTTTCCACGGGAAAACTGGAACATGTTGAATACTCGCTCTAAGGAACGGTTGCCATGGAAACGAAATAACAAGTCTGTCAAAAATCATCAAGAGCGTTGGTGCCATAGAGTAAGTAGTTGATGCTATACCAATAACAAGCATCAGAGGCCATAACCAAGAAGTTTAAGTCTACTTTTGCATTGGTTTTTAATATCCTAGAAGAACATAAGATGCTTTTTTCGCGATAAACTGTAGTCCGCGCGGACGAAGTCGCGGGCGGGTAAGCTAGTGATTTATAAAATTATGAAAAATCTGGAACTTGGTTTGGTACGCACGCCCCGGCCCGGTGAAGGTGGAGTGACTACTTGCGCAGGAGAGTTCTTGAGTAAAGGCAAAAATCGGATTCAGTGGCGTCCATTAGGACAGGCTTTTGTCCAGCAGTAGGCAATTTAAGCTGATAGGTGATGATGAATAGCAGGAAATTCAAAGATAATAACTGTACATGAACAGAATTCAATTTATTCCGTGTCGATGTTTTAACCAAAGCCCATTTATGTAAGAAATGGGCAAACTGTTGATACATTTTTGTAAGATGTTTAATTAAAAATTTCTGACTTCTGTTAAAGATCAACTGAGAGCGGTTTGAGCGAGGCCGACTCGAACGGAGTCTCCAACGGCAATAATGATGCCCTGCGTGAAAAGGTAACTTTAGAAATATGACAATTAATTTAAAAAATAACTATACCCGACTCTACAAACTATAACCTCTCAGAAACTGGCTAGACATAGAGCAACAAAGGTGGGGTACACTTTGCATAGTCAGCCAATACAACCAGTGCATAACTTTTAGAACTGGTTGTACTATTGGGTATTTGAATAATTATACCCGACTCTACAAGCTATAACCTCTCAGAAACTGGCTAGACATAGAGCAACAATGGTGGGGTACACTTTGCATAGCCAGCCAATACAACCAGTGCATAACTTTTAGAACTGGTTGTACTATTGGGTATTTGAATAATTATACCCGACTCTACAAACTATTACCTCTCAGAAACTAACTAGACATAGAGCAACAATGGTGGGGTACACTTTGCATAGCCAGCCAATACAACCAGTGCATAACTTTTAGAACTGGTTGTACTATTGGGTATTTGAATAATTATACCCGACTCTACAAACTATTACCTCTCAGAAACTAACTAGACATAGAGCAACAATGGTGGGGTACACTTTGCATAGCCAGCCAATACAACCAGTGCATAACTTTTAGAACTGGTTGTACTATTGGGTATTTGAATAATTTTCGTAAACTAATTGATATGGTGCTGAAGCTTATATTTTACTAAAAACAACACACAACTGCCCAAAAAAGTTGTGTTAAGTTTTCAGGGGTCATGTATTTTTGTATGTATGTGAGTTTCTTTATTCCACCATTACTTTTAAATGCCTGAACAGGTTTAGATTTATGGGGTGTCATAATCCTTACATCATCCCAGGTAACAAAGGACGTTTTTTTTTTTTTAAATATGGCAGTATTGCTCCATTTACAAATGCGGAAACATAATAATGGAATTTTACAATATGGGTATCAAATTGAAGGCTTTGATGAGCACATTCCAACAGTATATAATTTATTGAAATAATAACTTTTTAGTTCATTTTTGGCAGTCGTGTTTTTTTATAGCTACTAGTTATTTTGTTTGTAAAAATAAATATATTTGCAATTTTTAGTTTTTTGAGTTTTGTCGCGCAAAAACGACTATTGCTGACATGGCGACCGTATGATGTCACTATGTACAAAAATAACAAAAAACGCAAGCCCACAGTAACAAAATTTAGGAAGCATGACGTCACGCGTATTGCGCAGTGTTTTAGTCAAATCGTAAACAGGTTATTTTTGTTTTTTTCGAAATAAAATGTTTTTGATTATTAATGAACTAGCTGTGCCCGCGGCTTTTCCCGCATGGTAATTTCATTTAAAAGTAGCCCACATGTGTTATTACAGGACCAAAAGTACCTTTAAAGTACAATATACTACATTTCTTCAAAATTAGTTCTTCCGTCAAATAGTTTTTTATCGATTGCTCGGCATTTAATCATCGGAATAAAATACCACGTACCCCAGTTTTTAAGTCAAACCCTATCCAACATTGAAAACCGCATCGTAATCGGTCCAGTAGTTTTTACGTGATGCGTGAACAAAAAGACAGACACGTTTTTTTCTATATGTTGTTCAGTAGCTTATTTTAAGTACCCTAGACCCTTTTTTTATTATTTTCTTTGTACATTCTTTTTCGTTCATATTGCTTCATTATAATTATAGATTAAGTTACATATATTCGGAATCTCTATGACATAATCTATATTATTTACAATTATTTGCCGAATACCTAGCCAGTTTTTGAGGATCTTAAAAGTTATTAACCAATAATTAATTTTGGTGACAGGAGGCGGAACTGCGCCGCATGCAAGAGATGCTGGAGCAGATGCAGCGCCAGATGCAGCTGCAGGCGGCCAGCACCACCACCACCGCATAGTGTTTAGCCAAGGCAAAGGTAACTGTATACTTCAGTCATATGCGGGGTTTCACCTCGGAACGAGAGATAATAAGCTGGATACTTGTATAAACCTTAATCGTGGCATTCTAAAAGTCTCATAAAAATTTCGTGCCTACGTCTTAAGTTATTCAAATTCTAACGACAACGCAACGCAACGGGACGCAAAAATAGTTTTCTTGCAAATATTTCGGTTTCCAGCTTATTAACTCTGATTCCGAGGTTTGACCCTTTTTGGCTTATTTGACTGGATTAGTTGTCTGGACTGGACTACTCTGACAATAGGCAAGCGAGACAGCCTTTAAATTAACCCATTATTAAACCAAAACAGCGAATGTCTGAGTTAAGTGCAATTGAATGGGACACAGTAATGAAGTGCGGTGTCTCCTCTAGTACATAGTACGTATGGATAAAAACTAGAAAAAAAAAAGACAAATTCGGCTAATATTCGCGTAGTCAAAGGTAGTACTTTAGACTGCTTCCACAGCTCTGCGGTCGGTCCGGTGCGGAGCTTCCGCACTGCGGGCCGCCATATATGGCGGTGACCGAATGACCACAGACTAAAGAATTAAGAGGATTTTAAATAATTTTAGTGTAATTTAAATAATTTAAGGTGCCATCAAAACCAACTAAGGTTACTTGGAACTCTGTGGATATTTGGGCCAAGTACATATAGTTTTAGGAAATTACGCTGAAAATCCTGAACTTTTTAGTCTATGGTCAATCATTAACGGCCATGTGATGCGTGTTGATAATGACGGCCCACAATGTGGACGGTCCGGTCAATGAAAGCAGCATATACATATTATGTATTTGACCTTAATAGCCTCCAAAATCAAATTCTGGTTTATATTCTTGACTTCGCAGAGTTTGTATCCAACCCAGTCCTCCATTACTCCCCAACTATGTAACCGCAGTTTTGGTAACACTGGCAGTGTGTTGGTGTGTGTGCGTGTTGTCGAATTTAATAAGATAACCCACTTTTTTCCAGTTGGACACAGGTAAAGCTGTCCTGTTGCCTAGAGAAAGCTGCAACGTGGTTAACTCGATACTTCGAGCGATCCCGTACTGTGTTACTTCCAATTGAATACATTTTAGTATTATGTAAACTGACATATTCATAAAACAATTGAAAAAAAAATAGGGTATCCAAGAAAATGTGAGATTTTAAATTTATGAACGAAGCGACGAACTTTTGTTTGTGCGTATTGCCAGAATAAAAAATATACTTGTTTTTTGAATGTGGCAGTAATTAAATCGTGTATTATTTTCGTACTCAAATATTATTCCCATTATATTGACATGGACTTTATCATTATTAGTATTAATAGAGGAACGTTTTCTCTCCTTGTAGTCACTAAGAAATAAGAGTTTATCTCTACGTATTGTTGTTGAGTAGAATATTCCATAAATATTACTTATTTTGTGATGATTCTCATTTAGTAAATTGACAAGAAAATTGAATAGGTACTAGAAAATTACCACTAGATTATTGTAAAATGTATGGCTGTGGAATATTCTGCATGCATGTTATGAAATAAGTATATCTCTCTAAATCTCTCTGTAAATATTGAAGAAATTACTCGAATAAATCTGTATTCAAACTATTCTGCTAAATAACCATTCTGTCAATGTTTTGTTACTAATGGTTTATTAGAAGCCATGATCTGAATAGCATTTATATTGTACTAGATTTGAAACTATTTCCGTTCAATTATAATTAAATTTAATTATATTATATCATCAATATTTTAGTATTAATCTATTCCGATTTTGTCAATAATGGTCCTTATTTAGAAACATATTATTTTATTTCTTATAATGGACATGTTTTACCATAATGTTTATAATACTGTGGCAATATGATCAAGGGTGTATTATTCACTCCATATAGATTTTTATTTATCGCGGTCTTTAGAACCATCTTTTTAGGAATCATGTTCATAAAAGTCGGGCGCGCTGCTGGGAACATATCGATCTAGAAATTCTCTGAAGGTTTCCGTCACTGTTCTCTTGTAGTGGATGTGGTTTCATAGTCTAATAAAGTAACGTTCAAAGAAATATTAAATCGAGCCATCAATAAACAATAAATAAATACTGTCCCTACACTTACAGCGCGCCGTGAGTTGTTTGAAAGAAGATTATACGTATTAATTCAATGTTTTTAAATAAAAATATATACAAAGAAATATCAAATCGGGCCTTCAAATGAATATGATTCCTAACGACACGAAAGCTTTCCAAACCTTGATAATGTGTAATAATTTTCTAAACGAAAACTTTGAATCACAGACAGGGTTCGAACCCGTATCATTCCATGCGTCTGTGCGGCACATGCCTTTACCAAATGGGCTACCGTGTCAGGTAAGTGTGCTACTACACCTTCATCCACATCATCGCTTTCCATCAGGTGAGATTGTGGTCAAATGATAGCCAAGTCCGTATTAAAAAAAATGTACTACATAATCAAAATTTTCCGCTTAATTTGTAAATTCGTCATATGGGGACGGTAACACAATGTATTGGCAGTATTCTGAACTGACCAACCGAATTAAATATGAATTATTAGATATGTTCTCGCTAAGCAGGCGTTAATGCTAAAATCATATAAACTTTAGATTTAGGAGGCGTTATCTTTCCGACACGAAGTTAATTGCAATATTAGCGGTGTTCGGTTGGTCAGTTCAGAATACTGCTAATAGATGGCGTTACCGTCCCCGTAAGACGGATTTACAAACTAAGCTGAAAATTTGGATGATGTACGGTAAACCTGTCACGGTAAACGGAATTGGTAATGCAAGTTCCGCGCAGAGGCAGGGAATGATGCGGGTTCGAACCCGTCCGTGATAAAAAATTTTTGTTTAGAAATTTATTAGATATGTTCTCGCTAAGCAGGCGTTAATGCTAAAATCATATATACACTTGATACAGTAGTCGCAGCGATAGTTTGTGGCTCGGAAGTTGTCTGCTAGTCACTGCGCAAACTGCAATTTTTCAGGCGCAATCCCTTACGTTATGCTGTTTTATCATCACAGCAGTACCTGCACAGTCGTTCACAGTGCCTAACTTCACAACCACAAAGATCCGCTGCAACTACTATAATGTGGTTGAAGCAACTTTTTATGTAAATGTTGTTGCAATGAAAGTAAGGCTGATTGCTTTTGAATGTATAAGATATGCATGAAGCTATAGGTACTTAAATGTCGTATCACTCTCATAGTACCTACACAACTAAGAATCTATTCCCACATTGGTGCATTTATTTTATATTAGATGTAGCAAACAAACGAATCAGATAAAACGAACTAGATATTTGTTAAATTAGACTTCGAAACATTATAGATGATTCGGTGCCAAAGCTGAAGGTTTTAGAGGATGATCAATTATTATATTATTCAATCCATGTATGGAACAGATTTGGTAAGGTACCCTACCTTACAAATCATTATAATTTCATTTTAATCATATTTTTGTAATAAATGTGAACTGAATATATATATTTTTTATTTTACATTCCTGCGTATTCCTGGTTTAAAAATATAGTCATCTTCCCTAGTTATCAAGAGCTGGATGGATTCAGGAAAAAGTGAAGTAAGAAATGGAAACGAGGACCTACGCACCTATACTACAATTACAAAGTCGCCAATCGTGTGTCCAGTCGGGCTCAGTCAGAAACAGTAAACTAGGCTACTAAACCTATAGTTTTTCACCAATGCACTACATTGCTATACCATGCTACGAATTGGTGAAAAACTAAACTGACTGATGATTTATCAGAAATATATTATTATATAATACTAGCTTTCGCCTGCGACTTCGTCTGAGCGGACTACAGTTTGTCGCGAAAAAAAGAAGCATCCTATGTACTTCTAGGACATTTTCCAAAGCAAAACTATAGCACCAACGCTCTTGATACGTTTTGACAGACTTGTTATTATTTCGTTAACGTGGCAACCGTTCCTTACAGCGAGTAATCGTCATTTTCCTGTTTTCCTGTTGGAGGCGCCGAGGAACGTCTCCACGGAATGCGGTTTTGCGGAAATTGAGATCAAAGAAAATCCCAATGTTCCAGGAATGTAATCCTGGTGCGGAAGGATCGAATTATAAAATTATGTGACCTTCGCGTTTTGTAGACTGTATTTTGTTATTCATAGGGTGAAAATGCGTTGTGGTGACAGATTGGTAACAGATTAGCAGCCAAGGGTAGATGGTGGAAAAGAACGTGAAAGGAAGGAAATGCACGCGTACCTTTCGATGAACTCCTCCTCTGCCCAAGTCTCCGATATTGTTGAGAAGGCCTAATCCAGACCTGCAGCGCTGTGAAATCCTGTCTTTGAAGAGTGCAGCTGGCGTGCCGGTAGGGCGCGACACATGTGTTCTAATAATGTCACTATACTATATTTTTTCACGCAAAAGGGGCCGATGATCGGCCTAGTTGCGGAAAAGAAGCCCGACCACCAAGTAATGTCACTATAAAGGGCGTTGGACTTGTGGTCACAACGTTTTGTCACACTGCTTAGTGTGACAACTAGTATGCTACAAAATATAAAACTCGTAGTCAAACCAGTGTGGGAAACCAAAAGACCAATTACTTATCCACAATTATAAAATATGCAACAATTAATTAATTGTCAAAGTGACAGTTGGGGGAAAACTGAGCAGAGATTGGTACGGAAGGGGAAGTGGAGGAAGTGAGGGTAGCAAAAGTTACGTCGTCCGGTTTTTTCGCATTATTAACAACGCGTTCTTGATGATTACCGTAGTTAACATGAAATGCTAGAGATGGCGTTGATTTTTCTCTAAGGGGTATTTGGAAAAAAGTTTCCTAGGTCAATTATATACTTGCTGTGAGGCTTCATCATTTTTCCGCGGTGCCATCTCCTGTTTTTTTTTTTATTGGAAATTGTCTGTGTGACATTTCTGCCAGAGTCTAAATAATAATATAATTTCATCGGTTTAACATGTAACTTTCTTGGTAGCCCAAGAAAGTTACATGTACTTACGTACAACTGGAATGATATCTCTATAGTACAAAAGTGGTCATACCGAAACGTCCACGAAAGCGGGAAGTCTCTTTCTCTCTTTTTTTTTTCTTTTTTTTTTTTTTTCTTTTTCGCACATACTATAAAATAAACTTGCTGCCACTTGAGATTGGCACTATAAATAAGAAAGAGACAATAACGGCTTCCATTAACTTACTTGTCTCTTTTTCGTTTTAATCAAATAACCGATACCCCGTTTTTACTTTGAAGAAGTCGTTCCAGTTGTACGCAAGTACATATTACTTCCTTGGTGGCTACATAATATGACGGGGCCGTTCGTTTTGTAGCAAATGACGAAAATAACTTTTAAAACGCTAAATATGATCACATTTGGCGTTTTTTTGGACATTTGTGGGGAGCGTTCTGAACATTTTCGATCACCGTTCGTTTTGCATGTTTAGATGACATGTTGACATAGGAAAACTTGAAACTGCCCACATCTTAGGCATTGTCAGTTTACTTCTCTCATCGTCAAGAGATGGCGCTCGCGTAACTTTTGGTATTTACTGTACTGAACGTAGTAATTGAAAGCAGGTAAAAACATCGTTTTGCCGTAAAAATACACATACCACGAACGAATCAAACGAACAAAAATTTGTTTGTGTATGTAGCGGAATTTGTTATTTGTTTATTTTTATTGTGGCATTGACAGTTTTGACATATTCAGATTGTATTTACCCCTTTATTAAAGCAGATAGATTAAATCTAAATAAAACGGACCAGTTTCGTTGCTGTAATTAATAATATAGAAGCTGAGCAGAGCTCTAATTTATAATACAGAATATCAAGAAGGTAGAAAATACTACTATTAAATACTTTATGTATTTAATTTATTACAAAACTGAACAAATTGCCATAAACAAGGGAACACAAAATGTCATACCTGCCAAATAAATAATTCAAAATCTTTGGTCATACCCAACGAAGTTCTATGTACCTAGATAACTTCCTTGGTCATACCAAACTACAGTACTATTACCAAAAATGTCGCAAACGTCATCTAGCGAGAGATAAATAATGATAAAATTACACTTGGAATCTATATTACTATACTCTTTGCTCCGAGCCCGTATTTATATTCTCTTTGCACCGAGCCATCAATGGCTCGGCGCAATCAAATGGGCGCAATGAGTAGTCAAAGATAATATAATCACTACGTTTTGAGTAGTTTTCCAAGTTTACCTTAAGGAAGGAATGGAAAATAAGTTCGACGCGACATTAGTCATTAGTTATTAGCGTCGAACTTATTTTCCATTCCTGACGAAGCAACTAGTTAGTGTGTTTTGACGGCAAGACGGCAAAAATATTGAAAAATAATAATATATTTTCCCACCATTTTGCTGTCTTGCCGCAATGATGTCATGGTCGGATCGTGTTTACATAAGGTGGGTGTTTTTAACGTGGGGGGGAGTGTTGGCCTATAATGTACAGAATCTATTTACAAAGTTTCGTTCAAGTCGTTTTGGCGTGAAAGCTCCCCAAACCCAAAGAGTGTACAAATATGCCCAAACATTAGAAATGTATAAATTCTCTAAGCCACATACAAACAACGTTTCAACTGGTGGGGATTTTATACTTATAGCCTGAACAGACTTGGCTGACCCGACTAAATACTTACTGCGGAGAACGACCAATCAGATGTAATCACAGAATAAATAATAGTACTACGTACCCTAAACAAAAAAAAAAGTTTTGTGGTCTTCTAAAGGCTGACATGATGATGATGATGATGACGTACCCTAATGTCGCAGTGGTCTCATTGCTCGGTATCCAAATTAGGTATTCAGTCGGCATCAGCCAAATTAGAACGTCTGTTACTGTAAATAAATCTTTAGGTTCTTACTAACACTCGCGAAGCAGAGGCGAGTCTATATACCTACTTTTTGTGTTTCCGAAAGCTACCTGGGATCAGTGATTCCATGTAAGAATGATACCTAATAAATAAATAAATAAATATATTTGGGACAATTCCACACCAATTACCTATCCTCAAACTAGGATACCCTGTAATATGGGCACTGGATAACGGATAAACATACATAAATACGAATATCACATCCATGATTCGGACACAAACATGTCTGCTCATCACACAAATGATTGCACCTTGCAGGGTTCGAACCCGCTACCGT
This sequence comes from Alsophila aescularia, assembly GCA_946251855.1. Lineage (NCBI taxonomy): Eukaryota > Metazoa > Arthropoda > Insecta > Lepidoptera > Geometridae > Alsophila > Alsophila aescularia. The sequence continues at coordinate 14,740,289 of OX276385.1, forward strand.
TTGGTTTTGTTCATAAGGTCTCTATCCACTAGACCAACCGGCCGTCCAAATTATAGGACTTAAAAGTTCCTAAACCAATAATAGGACCCTTCGACCACGCAAGCAACTAGTTGGTTGCGTGTGATCGAAGATGTGACCTTTTCTCGAAAGAAGTACTGGAGCGATATGGGTACGTACCTAGTACTAAGTATTCTGTATATAAGTAAAAATATTGATGATATTTGAGCGCACCAATAAATTTTGAACTAGCAACACCGTGACCTGCACTTCAAGCCTTTAATGTTTGGTTCATGTGTTGTTTTGTGTAGTTCTGCAAAGACTGCTTTTGTTTTTATTGAAGTTTGTCTTGTATATTTTCTAGGTGAATATCCTTAGAATAACTAGTAGCATTGTAACGCAATGGATGTTTCTGTAATGTTGCAATTGTGTAAATAAATAAATTCATTCTAATATGAGGCCGTTAGTGTTGAAGCTGATGATAAAAAATTGGTATCGAATAATTTTCTAAAGGAAAAAGGATCACTAAAATTATTATACCCATATATGTTCTCGCTAAGCAGGCGATAACTGCTGAAATCATAAAAATAACAGAAAAACACCAAAGGTGACCACATTTTTGCCGTTCGGTTTGAACATTTGTGGGCGAAGTTAACGTTCTGAAATGGTTTTGATCACTTGATTTTGTATGTTTAGATGACATGACAGTTAAATTTTACACAAGAAATCGACTTTATTTTATAGCTCATAGGGTTGTTTTTCATTTGGTTTGGGAAGAATAGGTAGCAAAAGTTGAAAAAAATGCCAAAAAGGGCCAGGTTAAAAATGTACATTTCGAGACTGCCCAAAACGCCCCATCTCGATCGCAGAGTACGTTTATAACGGGGCCGTTCATTTTGTAGCAAAGGGCGAAAATAACTGTTAAAAATGTTAAATATGATCAAATTTGGCTTTCGCTTTAGATATTAAGTGTGGGCGAAACTAGCCTTCTGAACTGTTTTCGATCACCGTTCGTTTCACATGTTTAGATGACATGTTGACATAGGAAAATTGACTTTATTCCGTCAAGGATAGGGTTGTTTTTCATTCGGTTTGGAAAGGATCGGAAGTTTCAAAAGTTGCAAAAATGGTAAAAGTGTTGCACATGTTCAAAGAGAACGGCTTGTTAAAAATATACATTTTGAAACTACCCACAAAGCCATCCCATCATCACGTAGAAAGTTAGTAGGTACATACTCGCGTCTACGCATCATCACGAACGCAAGGAATTAATTGCATTTTGCATGCGTCAAATTGACATTTGACAACAATTACAAATGTCGGCCATACTGGTACCATCGGAATTTTGTTAGCAAACAGCTTCAATTTTATTAGTTTTTGTTGTGATTTGCGATGGCTATCGTAGAGGATGAAGTGCGAAATGAATCTGAGGAGGAGAACGATATAGAAGTGGTAGTGGAGGAATACGACGCAGAACAGGATTCGGAAGATTCCGACGTATGTATGCATGCTAGCATATCGGTCACCTTTTTTTAACTTTTTTATTGATTTACTGCAAACTTGTTATAATTTGTATAAGTTTTTATCGAACAATCGGACCGATATTTAAGTCTCACACTATGAAATGATGTGCTCGATGCGTAGATGGACTAGGCTTGATGCAACCCAATTCGCGTTTGTCAAGTCCATTGTTATACACTATTTCAGTTGCAGTCTGGAAATCATTTCATAGAAATTGTCTTTGCCGCTGTATCTTAAGTTTATAAGAGTGCATCTAACCCTGTAGAATTCTGTAGATTCCTTCATGTAGGATTTAAATTAATGTCTAAAAAAATCTTGTACATTCAGCCCTTTTTTGAAATGAAATGAAATGAAATGATTTTTATTTATGCATCACAAACTACAAAAACTTAACATAAACATAATATTATTAGCAGCAGTAAAACTAGGTTAATAAGTCATTAATCCTGAGAAGGTCATTGGCACCCAAACTAGGATAAACCTGTGGTATGGCATGCCAACGCCCTTCTCCCAAGACAGAGCATTTTAAACATAAAAATTGTGTTTATTAACATGACAACATAAATAAAAAACAAGATAGGTAATTAAAAAAAATTATGAATTCTTACCGACCAAACAAACTGAGTTGGTTGTTTGGTCCAAGTTATAAAAGTTATACAAAAATAAACTTAAACTAATTAGCGTTGCGAGTGGATTTAAATGTTTAATAATAATTAACACGGTGGCGTGTAACAGGTTTAACCGGGTATGTGACTAAAAATTTATGACGGTGAGTGTGTCTGTGTGTAAGGGAGGAGTAAATTTAATTATTTTATTTAAGAATCACAATAAGGTCTTCCGTTTGTAAATAGTCAAGCGTAAGGAGAAATTTTTCAAGCTTTTTTTTAAGACAGAAGTGTGACAAGGGGTAAATTTTACAAATTTTGTTAACTTTATCATAGAGAAAATTACCAAGAAAAGTGATTTGGCGATGAGAAAAGGCAGGACACTTAATGCGTTTGGTTACGTTAATATTTGTGCGTTTATTGGCTAGAATTGTTGGGTTATAGTTAGTGACAGAATGTGTGAAGAGGACGATTCTACTAACAAACAGTAGTCGAACAGTTAGGAGATTACAATGTTCATAGAGGGATTTGGTTGGATGTCTGTATCTGAGGTTATACATTACTTTTAAAATTGACCTCTGAGCTCTTTCCACTTTGATGAGAGAAGATTTGCAAGTACGGCCCCATACGGGAATACAGTAGCCAATAATGTACTGGCATAGGGCATAGTAGATTGTCCTTAATATGTTAGGGGACGCAATGTTCCTTAGTTTTTAAAAAATCCACGTGAGCTTTCTGAGACGTGTGGATAGTGCTTCAATTTGTGGGGTCCAGGTTAAACGGTTGTCAATAGTAATGCCCAAGTATTTAATTGTCTCAACTCTTTCAAGAGAAACTCAGGCCCACAAGAATGCAGTTTTAGACTAAAATATTGAGGGGGTTGCATTGATTTTGTAATTGAGTAGGTCATGTACTTGGACTTAGATATATTCAACGTAAGCTGATTGCAACTTAACCAAGATGAAACGTGTCGCAGTCCCCTCTCAGCCTCGGAATAAGCCCTGGACCAGGTCTCTTCCTTATACACGAGTACTGTGTCATCAGCATAGGAAAAAAAATTGCCGTCATTTGGTGTGTACAGGTAGAGCTCGTTATTATAGATCAAAAAAAGACTAGGACCAAGAATGCTGCCCTGTGGCACGCCAAATGTAATATTTTGGGGAGAGCTAGTGTTTTCATTGATTTTAACGCTTTGAGATCTATTGGATAAGTAATCTTTAAACATAAATAGTGGCAGGCCTCGAATTCCTAGGTTTTCCATCTTTATCAACAAGAGCGGGATCGAGACAGTATCAAAGGCCTTTGCTAAGTCGAGAAATATAGCCACACATTTCATTTTTTTATCAATGTTAGTAACCAAATAATCAGCAAGAGAAGCAACAGCATGCTCTCAGTAGATTTGCCAGGCCTGAATCCAAACTGTGACTCTGATATCAATTGCTGCTTTTCTAGGTAGTTGATCAACCTCTCATTAATAAGTTTTTCTAGTACTTTAGACAGGGCCGGCAAAACCGAAGGTCTAAAGTTATTGACACTGTCTCGAGGCCCACTCTTATGAATGGGGTGGACAAGTGAATGTTTTAAAGAAAGGGGGAAAACACCGGTTTCAAAACAACAATTGAAAATATAAGTAAGCGTAGGTACTATGCTAGTACAAATCATTTTGAGAATTCGTGAGGGTATTCCGTCTACTACTGAACCTACTGCAGAATCATTTTTAAGATTGTGAATAATTGATTCAACTTCAGCATTATCTGTATCAATAAGAGCAAAGGAGTTAGTGTGCTTTTGAACTGGAGTATCACAAGATTGTTCACTCAAATTGTTATCAGAAATCTTTTCAGCTAACTGGCGACCAATGTTGATGAAGAAGTTATTAACATCTTCAGAAGATTCCCTAGAACCAAGCGTGTTGCATTTTAATAGTTCAGTAGCTTTGTTCTTTTGAGGTCCAGTGGAAGTAATTTTACGTATTGCCTTCCACGTCTGTTTTGGGTTATGAGAGACTTTAGCTAATTCTGATCGTTCAAATTGAGTTTTGAGTTTTTTTAGTAGATTATTGCAGAAATTGATATCGTTTATATGATATAACTACTACTGGATTTAATGGTAATTTCTTAGACTTAGTGTGAAGACAATCTCTGTGGCTTATACATCTAAGAACACCAGGCGTGATCGAAGGCTTTAGAGTTAGACAATTGCTCGGAATGGACAGAATTTTTGTGTGTGATATAATTAAATGTGACAACATATTTATTAGACAATCCATGGCATTATTAGGGTCAGGTATTGATAGTATTATGTTAAAGTCCATTTGTTTGACTGAGTTTACAAATTCAACATAATTAATTTTAGAGATAGTTGGTTGAGGTTTAGTAAAATCCAGAGTTCGTAAACAGAGAAGTACAGGAAGGTGATCAGTTATTGCCGAGTTGATTACATATGTTGATGAGATGTCAGGATTATTTAGAAAAACATGTTCAAGACAGTTAGGACCTCGCGTAGGGATAGTGTGGGCCGGGAGTAGACCCTTTTCTGCCAAATAATTGAGATATTCTGAACTACGTGTATCAGAATTATTGTGAGTTTTAATGTCGATATTAATGTCACCTATAATTATAATGTTAGACGTTTTAGCTGTCTTATCCAGAATGATTCCTAAGGAGTTAATAAAATTATTGATATTTCGGAATGAAGGTGATCTATAAATTGCCAAAATTACTGTATCTTTGCTGATTCTAATTAATAAACAGTTTCCATCAGTAAAGTTAGGTTCTTCAACAACAATCAATGTGCTGCTTTATATAGACGATAACCCCATCATTTTGATTTAAACAACGTTCACTGACAAAATAATTATAATTATCAAGAAAAGGTGGCTGCTTCGAGGTGTTCGACCAACTCTCGGTCTAAATAATGACATCGCAAGTGAAGACAATTCTAGATAAAAAAATATTCAAATGATGAAAAATTTTTATGAACTCTTCTTATGTTTTGGGTAATTATTTTAAGGTTCATATTTTCATTAATAATTTTGGATGCTATTTCTTCAGGGGAGACTATCTCAGATAGAGAAACTGAGAAGGAGTCTACTTCATCAATAATATTTGAGAGACTATCCATTATTAAATGAGATGAAGCATGTCAAAGAGCACAGAAACATTAGAAGGCATACAAACAGACTTTTAGAACTGGACAAAAAGTCAAGGCACGTAAACTTTTTTACTGGGGTTGTGATAACGCAATTGAATTTACTTACTAAGCAATTTGGTCAAACTATATGGTTGGAAAGTGAGTATTATATGTATTATATGGTTGGTAGTGATTCTAGTAAAAGTTAGGTGAAGCTTGAGTTTGTTTGTGGCAGAAGAATGAGTTAAGTAATGAAAAACGGTATGCTGAATTATAACACGCAAGAAGACGCTAAAACAATAGTGAAAAATAAATCCAATTGTTAATAAGGGCATACAAATTAAGTGAAAAAAGATAACTAGAGACGATAGTCAGACCGGAGATTTCAAGAAGGCTATCTGTTCTTCACTCTTAATTAATATGACAGAAGATTCTGCAGTTTGTCGTACAAATACCTTTCCATTGGAAGTCCAGCAGAACTTGTACAGACCTTCATGAGGTCCCGCGCCAAGAAATAGAGCCGGTTCGCCTTACTCGTAAGGTGTTCCGTAACAAAGACTGGTGAGGTTTTACTCTTGCATCCAAGATGCGAGGCGTTGAGCTTGTTCATCTTATTCATAGTATTAAATAACCTTACTGCTTTGAGGACTTTAATTTTAATGCCAGGAATCCTAAATATGTCCTTGATATCATTCGAAGCAACTCAATTTTTAAGGAATTTGAAAGATTTTGGACAAGTTTTACTAAATCTTCCTTGGTCTCATTTGTATTCGCTGGTACATTTCTGATTTCAACAGAAGTGATCCTGAGTGAACGCTGAAGGTCATCAACCGTATCCTGAAGTGTAGAGATAGTTTTGTCCTTTTCATGGTATATATGTTCCATATCCTCAACCTTGAGTTTCAAGTCCTCATACTTGGATGCAAGGAATTCGAGGCTTTTCTCAAAACCTAAGTGAATGTCTTTCAGATCCTGAAGGGAATTCTCAATTTTGGTAAATCTTCTGTCTTGCTCCTTATTCATTTTGATCAACAGGGTCATAATACTACCCTCGTCCTCACGGGTCGGCGAGGGAGCCGAATTCTTCTTACGCTTTTTAGAAGGAACATTAGGTTTACTAGAACAATCTTCTTTTCGTCATAGACTAGGAGTCCTTGCTGAGGAGGAAGGTGACACTTTTTTATGGATGGCAGACTCCGATCCTGATTTTTCTGGAGTGCGATGAAGTGGCATATTTGACTCTTATTAATTTCAGTTAGTTGCGCAAGGTCACAAAGTAACTTGTACAAAGCAATACTTTTGCCCGTTATCGCTTCCGCTTAATACACTGGAGCAGTTTCTAACGGAAGTACGTCCACAGGCTGTTCTATTGTTCTGCAATTTCTATCCTTGTCTAGCGTCGCCCGCAGCTCTTCATGCCTTATGCGCGCCTAGTACTTCTTACAATTTTAAATTTCGGTTTATATAATGAAAAAACTACTTAAAATTAAAATTTTAAAAAATAATAGGTCAGAAACTAAGTGACACACGTCTGTTCACTATCACGGTCCGGGGAGAAGAGCAAAATTGTTTTGTAGATTATTATGAATTAGACTAATTATCCTGTCTACTCTCAAGTCAACAGAAAATAGGAAAGCAAGTTTCAACCTAGTCTTCATCATTCAATATTATGTTTATTGAACAACATGATTAACATTCTAGTAAGAAATATCAGGTCTGACTGTAGATGCAAATTGAAATGGTTAATGTTTTCATTAAATGTTTAAGTGTAGGCAAAATGAAAGATTGAAAGTTTGTTGACCATTGTGATATGTATCAGCAGTGCAGATACAGGTGGGAGAGCTGGGTGCGTTCAGAACCTACACTCCGAATGCAACTTTTCACACTAGTGGTGTTCCAAATGTCAGAGTAAAACATTCAGTTAGGGCAACCAATCATGCCAATTCTTCAAATATTGAAACTTAGTTGAAACTTTTTAATTCAATGGTTGGAAAAAACTGATGTTTGCATCATAGATCAGATAGTTTCTTTTTTGTATTTTTTTTGTCTATTTAATTATTTGTGGTTATTTTAATTTATTCCAGTGAGGGTACTTAGAAAAAGCAGTCTGGATGAAAAATATGTCATTTTGTTTTTGGCCAAATGGCAAAAATAAAAGCACTTATAATGATTACCTTGGGCATTCGGTTTGGATATTTGTGACCAAAATTAGCATTATTATTTTCTCAGTAACTGCTTGGTTTGCATGAAAACAATTAAAAATGATTTTGGAATCTGCCACTTTATATCCCACATCTGAGGCGTTGTAGTTTTTCCAATTCAGGATTGAATTTTAAACATTGTCATATTGAAGAATTGTATTTAACAAAAAAAACAAAATTGTTGAAAATTGCCAGAACTAAAGCTTGTGCAAGACAAGGTGTTATTGATTAAAAGCAGTGGTTAAGCGATTTCTAAGGCCTTCAGGCAGAAATGACGGCTTCGGACCAGTTGTACCATTGCACTGTACCATTCACAGTACAAATACTACTAAGTTGTCCCATTTATATCTGTAATGGTATATATAGGTGGTACTAGTTAATACCAGTTATGCCATTGGACAATTAGGTCATGGTATAAATGGTATTTACTTGTCCCACCTTAAAAAGAAAAGAAAATGGTATAAGTGGGATAGATCATCTCAGATTTTGTTGATAATTGAATGGATAACACACTTTATGCCTACCGGTAAAACAGGGTGAATCCGGGTAAATAGGCACGCAAATTGAGAGTTTTGAAACATATAAGGATTGAATAGAAATAATAGGTGCGTAAAGAGCCAATAGATCCATCCTATAGAAATCTATTCACCCCATTTATATATCATTTAACGATGTCACAGTTCATAACCGTTATCAAGAAGGATTCCGAGTTCAACAGAATGCGTGAAATTACTAGAAATAAGTGTAGTAAACGTGTTATGAACAAAAATAATTATACTATACATCAAGTGCCAATGCAACTTGAAATGGGTGAAATAAGTGTAGGGTTGATTTAGAAAAATTGCATTAAACATAGTTTACTTTGTTTAAGAAAATTAATAAAATAAGCATGCACGAGAATAAAATCCATGTAGTAGTTTTATTGCAATAATGGTATAATCCAATGGTATAAATGGTCTCAACCTATCTTACTTATACCATTAAGAGTATATAGGTGGGATAAGTAAATACCACATATACCATGACCTAATAGTCCAATGGTATAACTGGTATTAACGAGTACCACCTATACCATTACAGGTATAAATGGGACAACTTAGTACCATTTGTACCATTAATGGTATATCTGGTCCGAAGCCGAACTGACACCAGAAGCAAGCACTACCTCATACGACAAACAAACAAAAACTGTGATGTTCCAAGGTTTCAATTCTAGCTCAGATTGGAATCTTTAAATAAAAAAAAAAAAACTGCATATTTGATATGACCATGTCTCCAAAATTAATAGTATGCCATCAAGAAACAATTCCTAGTCATAAAAAATATGTATCAGGTTGATAAATGCAGTGCAATGCAGCAATAAATCGGAATTGATATTGTTAACAGGATGATGATGACGCGGTAGATGAAGCGTTGGAGCGAAAAGTGTCCGAGCTGGAAGACCGGATCAAGGATGACCCTTACAACTATGACGACCACATTGAATTGATCCAAGCATTGTGGTAAGATAAGCATTGTTACGTACATATTATATTTACTTTTTATTTAAAAAGTTATAAATGTTTATTTAATTTCAAACTTTCAGGGTACGACAAGTCTATGTCAATGTCAGAAAAAATAAATAAAGTAAAACCTTTTTTTTTAATTTAAATTTTATATTATACTTACTAGCTTCGCACGCGTGGTCATTTCTCTAGATTAAAAGTACTCATGTGCTATTCAAGGACCTTAACTATCAATACACCAATATTTGATCGAAATTCCTTCTGCCATCAAATAGTTTGTATCGCTATCGATTGCTCGGCATCTAATCATCGGATTGATATACCAAGTACCCCAGTTTTTAAGTCAAACACTAAGCTATTTAATAGTGAAAACCGCATCGCAATCGGTACAGTAGTTTTTACATGATGCACGAACAAATATACAGACAAACAAACAGAGAGACACGATTTGAAAAAATGTTGTATTCTTGTTCAGTAGCTTATTTCATGTACCCTAGTTTTTTTAAAATGATCTTTGTACAGACCACTTCGTTCCTATTGCTTTAATACAGGTACTAGCTGTAACTCCGTCTTCGCACGCGTGGTCTTTGCTCTAGGTTAAAAATACTCTATGTAATATTCCAGGACCTAAAATACCAATATTTGATCAAAATTCCTTCATCTTACGCTATCCAACATACAAACCAACAAACCGCATCGCAATCGGTCCAGTAGTTTTTACGTGATGCGCGAACAAATAGACACGATTTAAAAAAATGTTATATTCTTGTTCAGTTGCTTATTATAAGTACCATAGACATATTTTTTTAATTATCTTCTTTGTACAGACATTTTCGTTCTTATTGCTTTATTATAAGTATAGATAGATAGATAGATAAACAGCTGTGCCGCGGCTATGTCCGTGTGGTAATTTATCTCGGATGAAAGTAACCTATATGTTATTCCAGGACCAAAAGTACCTGTACAATAGTACAAATTTCGTTCAGCCGTCAAATAGCTTTTATAAATTGCTTGTCTTATTCTCATCGGGTTGAGATAACAAGTACACCAGTTTTTAAGTGAAACCCTAAACTATCCAGCAGTGAAAACTGTATCGCAATCGGTCCAGTAGTTGTTACGAACAAACAAACAGACAGTGGTTTAAACAAGATAAAATTTCAAAACTAAAACCCAACTTCGGTCCGGTAAAAAAAAGCCTTTGATACCTGCGATGAAGACGAATCGATTGATACCTCGCTTGTCAAAATCGGACCAAGAATTTTAGTTTTAACACATAACCCTACTTTCGCTTCGCCGTAGTTGGGTAAAAATAAATCAATGAAGACGAATCGATTGATACCTCATTTGTCAAAATCGGACCAATAGGAGCGTTGCTATGGTGGAACTTCCACATACCCACATACATACACAAACTTATTACCCTTCCCTCTCTTTGCCGTACTCGGGAAAAAAATGAAATATTATTGTTTAATATAATAGGATAATAATCATGTATATATATATATATATATATAACGAACGACGAATTATATTATATATATATATATATATATATATAATGTCTTAGCAATATCATAGAAAGAATTGATCATTTCAAGAAATGGTTGGCCACATCATGAAAAAGTTATATTTCATGAAATTATCGGTTAATTCATGAAATGATTTGGCCAGAAGAATGAATAATCAGCGTTTGACGATATCTTACAGCTAAACGCTCGGCTACATCATGAATTATGGTCAAACATTAGTGTTCATATCGTAACATAGAAGGCGAGAGCGGAAGCCCGACTTGGCCGTGATAGCTTAGAAGGCGAAGGCTGGAGCGAAGCGTTGCAAGCTATCCTTCGCCTTCGTGTTTTTTTAGCCTTGATAACCTATCTGTTTGAACACCTTTGGTATCATAAAAACCCTACATTAATGATATGACTAAACGTGGATTGAAATATCATTAAACGTTGATGTTTGAACAATATGGTCAGTTTTAGCTGACCATTTCATTAAATTATTAACCACATCATGAAGTTATCAAGTCTACGATTTAGCTGCGATATATGTGTCACCGGTTAAGAACCGATAGATTACAATCTGACGGATTCTAATTAGTTTTAAACAGACGAAAAATTGTGAACGAATATTACCGACCAATCAGTGCACACAGTATTACAATTTATCCGATCTCTGAGATTCTATCGCCACCGTCATATTGTGAATAGCCCTTGATTGGTCTGACTCGTGTTTATCACCATAGAGTTACAGATTAAACAGTTAATTGCAAATGATCTCGAGATCATTCACACCGACATGACCTCAAGGACTAAAATTGATCGTGAATTAGTAAACTGGCTCTCGCTAGAACTCTCGCATCGACGTCCCTTCGCTCCACTCGCACACTCGATCTTCACTTAGGACGTCGCCAACTCGCTTCGCTCGCTACCCTCTCTACGTTCAGGCCTCGTGCGCTCATTTCGCTCAAGAACTCCTTGCGAGCTTCTGACTCCGTGTTTTGGAATTGCACCCGGGGCGGGGGTAGAGCAAGTTCGGACAACGTAAGAGTCGGGCTGCTTCGATTCCGTTTCGTGAGCTTCTATTTAAGTTGTAGCTCTATGGTGACAAATCTAGACCAACCAATCAGGAAAAGGTTCGCAATGTAACAGGCGATAATATCTGTAAAATTGTAAAACTGCGCACTTATTGGCCCATCAGCTAGCGAATAGCAAGTCCGTTGACGATTTTTCGCTTATTTACAATCTAACGAATTAACATTTGTTAAATTGTAATCTATCGGTTTTTATACTATAACGGTGATATATCATAGCGTAGAAACACATTCACTTGAAAAACATTACAGTCTTGCAGTATTGCAAATTTTTTGTTTATCCCAGGGGTCTATCAGAACTGGAGAGATGGCGCTCCGCCTTCGACCGCCTCCAGCAGATGACGGCACTGAAGCCCGACCACTGGCTCATGAGACTGCAGACGGAGGCAACACTCTCGCACTCCACTGACAATAGGGACGAGATCGCCTACCTGTTCCGGCAAGCCACTTTGGATTGCTACTGTGAGTAATGTACTAGGACTACATGAGAGCTAGGGTGTGTGGCGACGTCGACCGCAACATTGAAATCAGCGCCATCTAGTCTAATACCAAGCGAACTAAATCAAACAAATGAAGCGAAGTAGAATGTGTACAATTTCCAATGAGGAACACTCGGACAGTTGTCCCCGGGACGACAACAACTGGGTCGGTCTGAAGTACTTCCCGTAATGATGGAGGAGCTTCAACAGAGGATACCTTACCTACCTACCAATACACTCCCACATATCTACCTCCACAGGTGATAGGAACCGTGTTCAATTAAACTCAACTTCATACTACAAATATTCTACTGATTTCATTTCAATATTTAGTTTGTACCTAAACCAAGCTTTCTTGATGCACACTATTTGCACCACTTTCATCAAGATCTGTACAGTCGTTTAGAAATCAATCATCGTGATTCATGATAAATCAACATTGGTATGAAATTCAGGGGCTTCAAAACGAAGAGTATACAAATGCTATGTCTAAAAAAACATTTAAAAAATACGTAAGACGTTTATGTGGGAAATGGCAACAAAATATGATGTAGAATAATATTTTACTACCGGCCAGTGACTATGCTTGCGATTTAATCGCGGTTTCGTACCCCGCAAAGTTCAAACATTTGTGTGATGAGCACAAATAGTTTCCAACTCATGGATGTATATTCGTATTTATTTAACGCTCATCCATTGTCTAGTACCCATAGTACAAGGTATTCAAGTTTGAGGATGTGTAATTGGTTTGAATTGTACTGAAAATATTTTAATAATTTTAATTTCAAGAAATTTTGTTATTTTTATTTAATATTTTAGTTTGTATACGAGGCATGGCTTTTAAGTTTTGTTGTTTGAAGAAAAAACACAACTAGAACCTTATAGTACTTTTTATTGTTTTTCAAAGTATTCACCGCGTAGCTTAATGCACTTCCATTCGCTCAAACTAGTTATTATAACATTTATTCCACTCTAAAATGGGGGTGTTCAAAACGGCTGACTTGAAAGCGTCGACTGCTTCTTCACCGGACTGGAACCTTTGACCACGAAGACTTTTCTTAATTTTAGAAAATGTAAAGAAATCGTTAGGGCTTAGGTCAGGACTGTATGGAGGATTGTCAAGAATTTCTACTTTTTCCTGCTTCAAATACACAATCGTTGACGAGCGCTGTGTGAGCTTGCGTTGTCATGGTGCAGGATGATGCGTCGCTTTGAGTTAGATTTTCGAAGTTCTGTGTCTTCAAGTGCAATAGTCGCAACATGGCCGGTTTTTCCAACGAACGTGGCCACCATCTTCTTTGAAGTGCTTCGAGAACGAACAACTTTAGTCGGCTTTGGCTCGTCTTGAAAGACCCAGATTGTAGATTGTTGTTTGGAATCAGGATCGTAGGCATAGATCCAAGATTCATCACCACTGATGATGTCGTAGCCGTGATTTGACTCTCCTCGGTTGAACCTTTGCAGAGTTTTCTTACACTCTTACTTACGCGGGCCGCCTTGTGATCGTCGGAAAGCAGATGCGGTATCCAACGGCAAACTAGCTTTCTCACACCAAGCGCTTCAAGCAAGATCTTCTGAATTGTTGTCCTTGAGATGCCTAATAGAGCCTTTATCTCTCGATACGTCGTACGTATCTTCGAGAATTAGTTGTCTCACAGCAATGATGTTATCTTCAGTGAAGGCGGATTTTGGGCGTCCTTCGCGAGATTTGTCACTAACACTAGTATGTCCACGCTGGAATTCTAAATACCAGCGTTCGACAGTCCGCAGACATGGGGCTTCATCACTGAACACGGATGTTAGCTCTTCAAAACACTGAAGCCGTGTCAGGCCTCTTCTAAAGTTGTAGAAAATTATTGCACGAACATTTTCCTAAGAAAGATTCTTCTTCTTTTATTTTGATGGCTTCTGCGGAGGCACTAGCCTACTAGCAATTTTGCCAATGTCAAGTTTAGTTTATTTTTAGTATTGTCAAGTCACAGTCAATAAATGTCAAAGTCACGAATCAGTAAAATGGTGTACGTTTTACTGAAACTTCCCGGAGAGTTTTGAAAAAATCACAAATAGTAAGATAGAATAAGAAAGATTAATTTTCGTACGTAACCTGACAGATTCCAATCGACGCTGTGACTAAACAATAGCATTAATCCTAATACTTTCAACTGTTTTGAGATTCAAAATTTTAACACGTTCGAATATAGAACAGTTCCAAATTTAAAATTGCCGGGAAATATAGAAACGACAGAACTTAAAAGGCATGCCTCGTATTAAGCTAAGTTATCGTTACCTCTGTTCCTCAGCCATCCAGATCTTGAGCGAGTGGTGCTCGTGGTCCCTCTCCGGCAGCGACGCGGAGTACACGCGCTCGCAGCTGGACGAGGTCCTGCACCGGGCCGGCGCAGACCCTCTCTCCGGAAAGGTCTTCTGGGACGCCAAGCTCGAGTTTGAGAAGGCGCAGGTGGACAACATGAGGTGAGATAGATGAACAAGAGACATTGACGAGTTTGTGAAAGTGGTGTGTGTTGACAACGTCAGTGAGGCGTCAATGGACAGTAAAATTTAATTGATGGTCTTGGTAATTCACGAGTTTATTCATGAGACGAGAGCAACATGCTTTGAAATGGCAGTGAGGCATCAAATTGTAATATCGCTGTTGCAATAAGAGATCGTGGTCAAACATTTACCTACAACATCATAAAAAATAGCTCTTAGAATTCAGTTTAATTTTCTATACTAAGCTTCAATAATGAATTTTGTTGAGTATCCCATATATTAATGTCATAATACCAACGTTTTATTTAAGACAAACGACAGGAAAATGTTTTAACCTCATTGTCACATCGCAAATTCTTTTCTCCTCAGCCAAGAAGACGAAAAATACAAGGATCAAAGGGAGCGGATTCTTTTCTGCCTGGAGGAGATGGCTTCCCGGCCGCTGCTGCGGGCTGAAGAGGCGTGGGAACCGCTGCTGGAGCTCGCGCAACTTATACATGGACAGGAGTACGTCGACAAGGTAACAGAGCATTTTGACAAGGTAACAGAAACATGTCGACAAGGTAACAGAAACATGTCGACAAGGTAACAGAAACACGTCAACAATGTAACAGAGTATGTCGACAAAGTAACGATTCATGTCGACAAGGTAACAGAGAAGGTCAACAAGGTAATGAGCATGTGTACAAAGTAATAATAATAATAATAATATACATTCTGTACAATTCACACCAATTAACTAGCCTCAAAATAGGATACACTGTACTATGGATACTAGACAACGGATAAATATACATAGATAGATAGATAGATAGATAGATAACTCTTTATTGTACACCACATAGAATTAAAATACAATAATAACTAAAACATTTATACAAAATATATGGGACAATGGGCGGTCTTATCGCTCAAAAGCGATCTCTTCCAGACAACCTTACGAACGAACCACAGATACGAATATTACATCTATGACTCGGAAACAAACATTTCTGCTCATTACACAAATAATTACACCTAGCGTGATTCGAACCCGCGATCGTTTGTATACTAGTCAGGGTCACTAACCATTCGGCCAACCGGTCGGTTACAAAGTAAACGGACCATGTCGACATGGTAACAGAGAATGTCCATACAGTAACAGGAAAATGTTGACATGTTAACAGAACATGTCGAATAGGTAAAAGATCATATCGACAAGATAACAGAGCATTTCGACAAGGTAACAAAAGCATGTCGACACGACAAAACATGTCGACAAGGTAACAGTGTAACAGTAACATGTCGTCAAGGTAACAGAGCATGTCGAATAGCTAACAGATCATGTTGGCAAGGTATTAGACAAAGTAAAAGGGGCGCGTCGACAACCTTGTCCACTTGTGCCTTTTACCAAATCTGATACCCTGACCACTGGCACATCATCTAAATTTTCCATTCAGTTTCTAAATCTGTCGTATGGGGACAGTTTTACATTTTAGTCTCCCTAAAACAAACATCCAAATTTTCACATATATTTTTTACATTTTCTTTTACCATTTTTTTCATATTTTTTTATATGTAGTACTAGTTTTCCTGCCCGCGACTGTTCGCGCGGACTCCTGTGTATCGCGAAAATAAGCATCCTATGTTCTTCTAGGATATTAAAAACCAATGCAAAAGTAGCTATGACTCACTCTTGATGTTTTTTGACATACTTGTTATTTCGTTTCCATGGCAACCGTTTCTTACAGCTAGTAATCAACATTTTCCCAGTTTTTCCAGTTTCCTTACACTTACAATTTTCCGGGATAAAAAGTATTCTATGTTTTATTCCAGGGTATAAGCTATCTCCATTCCAAGTTTCATCAAAATCCGTCCATCCGTTATCGCGTGAAAGCTCCCCAAACGAACTAACAAACAAACATACAACGTTTTACTTTTATATATTAGTATGGATGAGCCAGTATAAAAAAACTATGTTTCTGGAATCAGCATAATTTTATTTAAAATGTATTTTATTTTCAGGTCACTAAGCAACACAATGCAGCTTTGGATTATCTCCAAAAAATTTCACAGTTCGAGGACAAACTACTGACTTTGGAGTAAGTTGCATTCATGTTTGGACTTTATCTATTTTTATGAGGAATAAACGAAAAGTACTCAAAGGAGTCTCGGGCCCGATTTTGATCAAAATTATTATGTCAAAATGAAAAAAAAATGTAACCCTTTTATAGCTAAGAAACGTCCTGTTACCTCAGCTTTCAAACATAAAAACCGCAGCTAAATCGGTCCATTCGTTTGGAAGCTACGAATCTCACCCACCCCCCCCTACACTTCGCTTGCTTGGTCGTGGTCGCCATTCCAGAACCTTTATTACCCAACGGTTGTCGGCTCTGCGAACTATATGGCTTGCCCTTTTCCACTTCAACTTGCAAATTCTGAGAGCTATGTCGGTAACCTTGGTTCTTCAACGGATTTCCTCGTCACGGATCTTATCACGTAGTGAAACTCCAAGCATAGCATAGTATAGAAAATTGCACGCTGCGTAACTTTGAGCTTATGTGTGAGACCAATACGAGATGATGGGGCTTCATCACTGAACACAGATGTTAGCTCTTCAAAACACTGAAGCCGTGTCAGGCCTCTTCTAAAGTTGTAGAAAATTATTGCACATACATTTTCCTTAGAAAGATTCATTTTCGTACGTAACCTGACAGATTCCAATCGACGCTAATACTTTCAACTGTTTTGAGATTCAAAATTTAAACACATTCGAATATAGAACAGTTCCAAATTCAACATTGCCGGGAAATATGGAAACGATAGAACTTAAAAGGCATGCCTCGTATACAGATCTCTTGAGAACACTTTGGAGCCCTTGTTCCGCTCTATTGCGTTCTTAATACAAGTAGTATTATAGGAACGCAAATCGTGTCGCATTGACTTGGAGATTTGATAATTAATTTTAAAGGTTGTCTGTAAGAGATTGCTGTAAGCGATAAGACCGCCGATTGTTTTACCGCAATATCTATTTTTTTTGTGATTTATGATGTACAATGTACGATTTACTTTTAAGTGGTATGCAATAAAGAGTTATCTATGTATCTATCTATTAAGCAATCTGTATCTCGACATATCCACTGAAGACTGCAGCCTCATTTCGCCTCGTTCTGCCATAAGTTTGAGTGTATGCACAGAGAGTTTCTGTGTTCTACTTTTGCGGTGAGTCTTGAAGAACTCCGACCCGACACAATTCCGCTTGAACAATTTCCACCAGCCCGTTGTTTAGTTCGTCCACTGTATCGCATTCGGTAAGGATTTGGAAGCGATTTTGGAGCTCCAACTGAAAGATCTCGGGGTTTTGGATTTGGGCAGGACTTGGGCGAAGAGTAGATATCATCAAACGAGACCTCTCCAGCTTTACGTTGATATTCAATGAGCCTCTTACCATGCGGTGATCACTGCCGGTTTTTAACCCTGTTGATTACAGAGACATCATTGAATATTTGCCGATTGGTCGTCAAAATCAAATCTATCTCGTGCTTATGACCGCTGGGGTTCAGCCACGTCCATTTCCTGGATGGGAGCTTCTTGAAGAAGGAGTTCATCAAAAAGAGTCCCTCCTCCATGAAGTCGGCCAATCGCTGACCCCTTTGGTTCAGCTGTCCAAATCCAAACTGCCCCACTCTCAGTTCATCGCCATAACTCATGCCCAGCCGTGCGTTGAACTCAGCCATCACCACTGTGCAGTGTTTTTGGGGCAGATATGGCATTAGAAAAGTCGTCATACATAGCCTCCACTTCATCGTCCGGGCGTTTCGAGTGTGGGGCGTACACCTGTATGACCTTCAACGAATACCGTTCGGTAATTCTGAGTATAAGGTATGCCACCCTGCTTTCGATCTTCACAATGTTGTTGACGAGGGACTTGTGGACGAGAAATCCGATACAGTGTTGGGACTGCTGGTCGCCCTCCCGGTAATAAAGTAAGTTGCCGGAATGCAGGGTCATCGTATCCTCTCCCTCTTTTCGGACTTCTGATAACCCTATAATATCCCAGCGCAACTTACTTACTACTTCTTCCAGCTCTATCAACTTCTCATAGGTCGTCAAGGTGCGTGCGTTGTATGTTGCCAGGTCCAGAGATCGTGGGGGTTGTCTGCCGGGGATTCTTAGCACCCCCTGCTCCGCCGTTACCATGGCTGCTAACGGTGCCAGTAATACTGGAGCCGCCGGGGTCTGGTGGCCGTCTTTGCGATGTGTCTATCACATTGGGGTGGGTTCGCCATATTCACCACGCTTGGCAGGCGGATTGGTGACCGCAGTGTAACAAATATGCACTCGGAGGACGCTGCTGACCATCTTCCGGTGTGCATTCCCTTATTCGCCTCTTACTACATCCACGGGAGGATCGGGAGGGGTCTTATTCTAAGAGACCGCCACGGCTGCGAGACCGCTTTGTACCTTTGGTAACATTATTACAATTTACGTAAGGATCTCAATTTTTTTGAAAAATAAATTATTGCACATGTTACTCACTGATAATGTAGCTATATATAGGTGAAAGAATTTTTAAAATAGGTACAGTATTTTTTGAGTTTATCCATTACAAACAAACAAACAATAAAACCAACAATGAAACCAACAAACAATCAAATCTTTCCTCTTTATAATATTAGTATAGCTAGGTATGCTTTACTTTTTTTATAAAAAAAAAATATTTATCTTCATTTGTATGTAATTTATCTATGTATTTTGTCCTGGAATCTTGCAATTGCAAATTTCGAACACTTCCCGATTAGCTTTCCGGCTGAAACTTTCAGGGTAGCTCACAAACCAATGACTAAGCAATAAAAAAGAGTTTTTTTAAAATTAAAAACGTCAAAAGTGAAAATGCAACAAAAAAAACATTCATTAAAAAAGGGTATTAAACTTTTTTTTTTAATTTATTCTTTTTGTTACTTGTTAATAACCCTTTTAATCGTGTTTCAGGAATATCGACGATAAGTTCAAAGTGTACCAGGAGTACATAGAGACTGTGAAGGATCTGTCAAGAGATGACAAGTACGAGGAGTGCGATAGTGATGGAATACTGAAGGTACGTTAATAAATGAAAACTGCTTGGTATCCCCACACAGGCTGAGATGGAGTTAGCTTAGCAATTAAGAATAATCTTGATCTACACTCATATCGTTACATCCGGATTATGAATTCAAAAATGGTGGCATAATGACATACTTTACGTACGGCACGTTTCAATAACAAAAAAAACATTTTAGCACTGTTTTTTGAACTAAACAATGAATATTATTTTTTTCCCATAAAAGCTCCGGTTTGGCTCCGTATTTCGAGGGTATTCGCCAATTAAGATTTATGGCGGCTAGGTCGTATGCGCGCGAGTACCTAACCAATTTAATGTGTTTTGTTGATAAAATGATTAAAAATATCCCACTGCAGTGTTAGTGAGGCGAATTTGACTCCAGCTGACATCAAGAAAACAGCAACGAACATGACGAACGCGCTTTTACCAGCATAATCAAGAAAATATTACGTTTTTGTTTTCATTAAGTGTAATTTCCTATTGCATGAGTGTAGGTTAAGTATTGTATGAAACGGCACATAACTAGGTATTAAAACACTCGAGTGATACAATAAAAAATCTCGCCTGGGCTCATTTTTAAACTCACTCTTATGTTTTAATACCCCTCGTTATGCAACGATATCATAAACTACTAATTTAATGCGTTATTTCAGTACCAAAAGTATCTATAAAATACAACGTTCAGCCGTCAGATAGTTTTCATCGACTGCTCGGCTTCTACACATCGAATACTTTACAAAGCAAACAAAATTTTAAATCAAATATAACCTATGCTATACAACAGTGAAACCCTCATTTCATTACGTGATGCGCGAACAGACAGAAATTATTAAAAAAACTTCCTCATATTTTTTTTCATTTGAATTTGGTTGGTTAACAACTAAGCTAACTTTACTCTACTAGGTTCTATACGACCGCGCAACCACCGAATGCCTGTCCTGCCCGGAGTCGCTGGCGCTGCTGCAGTCGTGGGCGCGCTTCGTGCGCGTGCGCTCGTCCCGCGCGACGTACTGGCGCGCGCTGCACGCGTGCACGCGCCGCGCGCCGCGGCTCGCCACCTTCTGGGCCATGCAGATGCAGCAGTTGGAGCACGAGGGGAAGGAAGAAAATGTTAGCGGGCAGACGGTGAGATTGACTTATTAAGGTGGTTGGTCCACGACATGAGGTACACTAGATGGCAATATGTGCATATTTTTTTTTTTGGCTTTTAGGTGCAATTAGATCTGATTCAATACTTTATTGGCGGCTATATTAATGCTGTGTAATGATTATGTTTAATCTTAAGTTTCAATTGTAAATCTAATATTTTAGTAAATGAAAACTATAGATCAAACATTAACATCGTATAGTATAGTGTTTTAACCTCGAATGAAGGTTTATATCTAACCTGACTGCTATTTAAGGCCCAAAGAAATAAATTAAGCTAATATTGTTATTAGCGCCATCTAGTGAAACTCATGTCACGGACCATCCACCTTAAACGGTTTTATTAGCTTGCCATGTTTTTGTTGTTTGTTTGAGTCAAATTTAGCAATTGAAATTTTACCCCCTTCCTGTTGACCGATTAATCTGAAATTTGGTCCACACCTTTAGATCTGATGGCAATATAAATAGATATACAATGAAAGGAGTTGAGAAAAGGGGGGTAAGAATCGTATCTGCGGTTTTTAATGTTTCAAAGCTAAGATATACAAGATTGTTCTTAACTATATTTGGAGGCGGGGCAGGGAGGGAAATGGGGGTGAGGATCCCAAACGAATGCACCGATTTTGATGCGGTTTTTTATGTTTGAAAACTGAACTGATCGTTTAGCTATATGGGTGGGGGGTGGGGAGTCGGGTGTGATATATCTTTTTTATTTGTGCTTATTAATAAGTTTGTTTTGAGCTTAATTTTTGCTGTCAGTTATATGGATTGTTCTGGAAAAAAGTAGTCCACGTGACAGTTAAAGATCGTTTCTATCTGCTACAAAATTAATCGGTTCAGACTTTCGTCATATTTGTCCGACAAACGTTCTTCAACATCGTAAGCGGCATTCCGGAGCTCGCTCGTTGGATTCCTGCTTCGTGGTCGGATTTTAATTTTTCCAAAAACGTAGGGGACGTCTAGAACGCTGAAATCCATTTAAATAAATATATAAAGATTTAAACTCGACAGAATTTTATATCCTTACTGGATACTTACTTACTTTTATATACTTTCTTAGGTGAAGTCCATATTCGAGAGTGCTCTTGGCAAAGGCATGGAGTCCTACAAACAGACCGAAGCCCTATGGCTGAGCTACGTGGAGTACACGCGCCGCCGGACCGACTTCGACGATGAGAAGCAAATCGAACTCCTCAGGAACACCTGTAGACTCGCTTGGGACTCTTTAGCGGAGGTAAGCTGTACTTTACAATAAAACCATACATACTTAGAAATAGACAAACAGTATTGCATATCTTTATACTATACTAGTGACTCGCCCCGGCTTCGCACGGATAGCGCTCACACCGCGGCCTTTTGTCATTTAGCATTTTTATACACATCATCGTAACTTTTAAAAAATACGCCAGTAAGCGTAATTCAAAATCTTTGGCAGCAACGATCGTGGTGCTTATTGACCATAGGCAACTGCATTATTACTCACTTACTTGACAGACTTGTTATTGTTTTGTTTCCATGGCAACGTGTTATTATTATTTCGTCTCCACGGCAACATGTCATTCCATTCTGTATTTTTCTTTTCTTGGATTATATTATTGTAATTTTAAGAGGGATCTTGAATTTAAAAAAACGTTCTTATGCTACTCGCCGATAATGTCGCTTTCTTTAGGTGAAAGATTTTTTAAAATCGGTTTATTATTTTTAGAGTTTATCCATTATAAGCGAACAAAGAAACAAAAATATAAACATACAATAAATTTTTTCCTCTGTATAATATTAGTGAAGACTATCTTTGACCGTGGCTTTGTCCGTGTAGCAATTTCTCTGGGCTATGTTTACCCCACGAGCTAGCTATTCCAGGACCTAAAAATACCAATACTCAAAATTCCTTCAGCCATCAAATAGTTTTTTTTATCGATTGTTCGGCTTCTACTCCTTGGATTGAGATACCAAGTACACCAGTTTATAAGTTTAAACCTAAGCTATCCAATCCAAATCCCATCACAATCGGTCCAGTAGTTTTTACGTGATGCTCAAACAGACAGACACGATTTTTAAAAACGTTATATTATTGTTTAGGAGCTTATTTTTTTCCCATATCCCCTGCATTGTACAGACTTTTTGGTAACAACTGCTTTTTTTATAAGTACAGACTAGCGACGTGCCCGGCTTCGGCCGGGAAATCAAAACTTTTTACTCGATTACGGCGAAGCACGGGAAGGGTAATGAGAATAACAGTCTATGTATGTATTCATAATGTATGTCGGTATGTGGATGTTCCAGCGTCGCTCATTTCGGTCCGGTTTTGACAAGCGAGGTGTGCAAGTATGCAATTAATAGCCTATGACATAAGCTAGTGTCATAGGCTATTATTTACCTGACTGTAGTCGGGTTTTAGTTTTTGAACTTATGTCAGGTTTTAAATATTTCAGTACTTTCGTGTACCGCCCACCTTTAACTTCCTTCATTATTTTTTCAGGTATGGGGCAATGAAGCAAATGACTGTGAAATTCCGCTTTTTTGGGCGCGATTGGAATACCAACGTATGAAGGACCCCAAGCAAGGAAAGGACATCTTTGAAGAGATATTCAGTAAGTTTCCAAAACATATTTGAATAGTGTTCATTTAATACGAATAACACTCGCGTTAGTTTTCAAAATCAAATAATTGTTTGTTTGTCGTATGAGGTAGTGCTGGCCGCCCAAGGGCCTCTTACATGGCCATTAATCAATAACAACTGCGTCCGACAGATTAAGTGCCCTGCGAAGCACGGAGCGATGGAAAACCGCACATAAATTAGAAAAGTCATTGGTGCGGAGCCTAGGATCGTACCCGGTAACGTTAGATTCTAAGTTGCACTATTGAACCGTTAAGGTGGATGGTTCATACCATGAGTTTCATTAGATGGCGCTAATGACAATATTAGCTTAATTTATTTTTTGGGCCTTAAATTGCAGCCAGGTTAGATTTAAAACTTTATTCACGATTAAAATACTATATGATGTTAATGTATTCATTGTGTTAATGTTTTAACCGTATCCTTTCCCTAAAAATTGGGTGAGACTTGACTCAAGATCTGTACCCAAGTTTATAAGGAACGAATACGGTTAAAATATTAGATTTACAATTGAAACTTAAGATTAAATATAATATTAACACGGTAATATAGCTGCCAATAAAGTTTTAAATCGGATCTCATTGCAATTATAAGCCAAAAAAATATATGCCCATTTTGGTCGTTTAGCGCCATCTAGTGAAACTCATGTTCTGGACCATTCACCTTAAGGAGTATGCACACCAAAGCTGCTGATAAACCTGCCCACAATAAAGCCGTATCAAATCAAAGGTGGTCGACGACTTTGGTTTGTAGACTACAATCGCTCTCAATCTTTCAACTTTACTAGTATCAGGCAAAAGTATAAGACAAGAAAGAGAATAATTAGAAGAGGATTTAATATATCCATTTACTTATTGTTACCAAATTACACGTTTGTGCCTCTGTGTATCATCTATGAGACACATGCGACTTCAGGGAAGAAAAATCCCAATAGCCCCGTTACGAAATAACCATAGCGGAACTACTGGGTATTCCCAGTAGTTCTCGCTTAGCCGTCAACCGCCGTCGCCCAGCCATAAGCGTGGCGCAGCCGGGTTGAAAATTAGCCGAGGCGGTGCCGATCCGGTGCCGTGACGTGAGGTGGGCGGTAACCTTAAGGCTACACTACTGGGCGGTCTAATTTATCTAAAATGTAGCAAAATTGGTAGTATTTCCTCAGACATAATTCTTTCGGGTATCAAATTCATGAACTAAGATTAAAATCATTGGATTCCATCATGATTCATGACGGGTATCGAATTCATGATCTAAAATTAAAGTCATCGGATTCCATCATGATTCATGACGGGTATCAAATTCATGAACTAAAATTAAAATCATCGGATTCCATCATGATTCATGACGGGTATCGAATTCATGAACTGAAATTAAAATCATCGGATTCCATCATGATTCATGACGGGTATCGAATTCATGAACTAAAATTAAAATCATCGGATTCCATCATGATTCATGACGGGTATCGAATTCATGAACTAAAATTAAAATCATCGGATTCCATCATGATTCATGACGGGTATCAAATTCATGAACTAAAATTAAAATCATCGGATTCCATCATGATTCATGACGGGTATCGAATTCATGAACTGAAATTAAAATCATCGGATTCCATCATGATTCATGATGGGTATCGAATTCAAGATCTAAAATTAAAATCATCGAATTCCATCATGATTCATGACGGGTATCAAATTCATGAACTAAAATTAAAATCATCGGATTCCATCATGATTCATGACGGGTAACGAATTCATGAACTGAAATTAAAATCATCGGATTCCATCATGATTCATGACGGGTATCGAATTCATGAACTAAAATTAAAATCATCGGATTCCATCATGATTCATGACGGGTATCGAATTCATGAACTAAAATTAAAATCATCGGATTACATCATGATTCATGACGGGTATCAAACTCATGAACTAAAATTAAAATCATCGGATTCCATCATGATTCATGACGGGTATCGAATTCATGAATTAAAATTAAAATCATCGGATACCTTCTTTTGCATTGGTTTTTAATATCCTAGAAGAAAATAGGATGCTTTTTATACGCTTTATATTAGCTTTACTTGTATGTTTGTAACCGACTCCTTTGGACGCTATTTTGACCCACTTTAAACGGTAAGATTTCATTCAAATTTTGCAAACCTGTCAAATACCGATAACAATGCAATAATACGAAAAAAAAACGCTCTTATAAATAAACCAAACTAAAAAGTAGAAATAAATAATAGTTTAAAAAAACTAAAAAACACGCTTTATATAGAAAACTAAACTAAAAAATAGAAAATAAATTTTAATAATTTTGAATTAAGAATAGTGTTTGAATTTCAAAAAAATCGTGGGGTGCTTTTTAAGATATTATCGAAATGATAATCCTTCTTCTCATATCTGTCAATGAAATATTTATAACTATTGACCCATGCACCCCACGATTTTTTCATTTCAAAATCATTAAAATTTATTTTCTATTTTTTAGTTTGGTTTTCTATATAAAGCGTGTTTTTTAGTTTTTTTTAACTATTATTTATTTTCGCGATGAGTAGTCCGCGCGGACGAAGTCGCGGGCGGGAGAACTAGTAGTACATACAAGTTCCTTTCATTGAAGTATTCGTTTTTTTAAAACGAAGACGGAGAAGCGTAGTTAATTAAAGAAACAACATAACGCAAAAATATATATATAGGATAATATTCAGGGGTCGATAAATGTATTATCTTTTTGTATAGACAAGGGTGCTAAATTTTCTCATCTTAACATTTTAGCATGTTAAATAAAGGGCTTATTTTTGTTACAGAGTACGGCGAAAACAAAACTATGTCCAAATACTGGGAAGTACTAATCCACCTTGAGAAAGGGCGCAGTCCTCCGATATCCGAGCACAAGCTGCGCGATCTGTTCCGGCGCGCGCTGCGCTCCGTCACCGACTACCCGCCGGCCGTCGCGCGCATGTGGACCGACTACGAGAGAGACTACGGACACCTCGACACACTTAGAGAGTGTACTGAGACTTGCGAGGTATGTTTTCAACATAAGTTTTATGAAATTTTCTAGTGGACTTTGAACAAATATTAATTGAACAGAACAATAGTAATGTTACGAGTCGAGGTTCTGATAAAATTAATCATACTAATCACTTATCACTGAACTCAACTATAGCACTGTATATCCGCTTCGAATCACTTTGATCGCACTCGTAGCTTAGCCGAAGTTAAACTGACTCACACGGCTGTTGCGCGCCGTATTTATACCCCGAGCTGCCGGACGCGCACGTCCCGCGCTTTCTGGAAAGTTCTTACACACACATTGCGTCATCCAATAGCCAGAACCTGAACATTCCCGATCGACTGGCGTAACCTCATATTAGTGGCGCAATCTCGTATGGAGTAACTCTCTCGAGTGCCACTCGACTTAAGATGGCGGTGTAGGTATCGACTGACGGTATATTGGTCACCTCTGCCAAAACGTTTAAATGCGATTAGGACCAAAATTAAGTAATCTCATTTGATAATTTAACATTGAATGCTGTCCGGCGGCTTTATATCTCTAGTACTCCTAGTACTAAACAATGGTAGCCTAGCGGTATACTAGTGCCACTTAGAATCTAACAACACAGGGTTCGGTCCTAGGCTCCGCACCAATGACTTTGGTAGAACATCCACATACCCACATATACACATGCATAAATAGACTGTTAAACTCATTACCCTTCTCTTGCTTCGCCGTACTCGGGTAAAAAGAAGCTACCACATTACATTAGTACTAATTTAATTTGTCACTTTTACTCTACCTTTCTTTTTTACCTTTACCTATATATTTTTTACCTTCCCCAGGCTAAACTAAAAGAATGGCGCGACAACTACCAAGTTATGAAAGACAAAATGAGCGGCAAGAAACAGAAGCCCAACAAATCGACCGACAAGAAGTCAAAGGTTGACAGTAAGAAGAAAAAGCAGACGACAGAAGAAAAACCAAAGAACAAAGGGAAGAGGAAGTCTGAGGGGGCCGAGGAAGGCGGGGGTGTGAAGAGGAAAAGAGATAGCAGTACGGAAGTGGTGCAGAAAGAAAAGGAAGGAGATACTAAGGGGGGAGTGAAGCGATCTCATGATGTCGTCGTTGACAGTGATGAAGGTAACATTTGTTTTTTATCATTATATATATATATATATATATATATATATATATATATTTTTAATTTAAATCAATAACAAAAATGGAAAAACAAAAAAAAACATTGACCACGTAAGTATCCCTAATTACTGTTTAATTAAGGTAATTTGTATAAATAAATAATTATATTATTATTGTCTATGATATAGATAGACTATCTAAATATTTTTTGTATGGAGCTTGGTATACCTTCATCATCATCAGCCCGTGTCAGTCCATTGCTGGACATAAAGCACGCCACTGAGCCCGATCTTCGGCTCTTCCTTTCCAACTGCCGCCAGCCATCTTGCGTACATCTTAGCTCCACCTAGCTGGAGGGCGTCCTACAATAAGTTTGCCGAGTCGCGGTCTCCACACAAGGACACCTCTATCCCAACGGTTACCGGTCCTTCGGCAAAAAATCTAGGGGCTATGTCGATAACTTTGGCTCTCATTCGGATCACCTCGTTACGGATTCGATCTCTCAGAGAAACTCCGAGTTAAGCCCTTTCCATAGCGCGCTGAATTTGATAGACTTTGAATTTGTGAACTAGTCGTACCGTGAGAGTGGCCATGGTGGCCTAACGGTTCTATACGGTTCGGATACCGGGCAAAACCTAGGCTCCGCGCCAATGATTTTTCAGAGTTATGTGCGGTTTTCCATCGCTCCGTGCTTCGGAGGGCACGTTAAGCTGTCGGTCCCGGCAGTTATTGATTAATAGCAGTCGTTAAGCCATGTCAGAGGCCCTCGGGCGGCTTGATAAACTATGACATCAGAGGCCAGCACTGTCTCATACTACAAACAAACAAACAACCGTGAGAGTCCACCATAAGTCATAACAGGTAGGATGCACTGGTTGAAGACTTACTGGCATACCTTAACTACCTATAAAACAGTACTTGTCATACCTAATGACTGAAAGATATACAACAAACAGCCTAAACCAGTGGACCTAGAGATTTGAAATTTGGAAGAAGTATTTCTTGAGATGTGTACTAAAGAAGGATTTGTAGAAATTCTACCCATATGTGGGTGTGGGCTGGCAATGTTACATGCGGGCAAAGCTGCGAGGTGCAGCTAGTTATGTCTACGCATCAGCCCAGCTACATGGAGGGGACAACCCGCCGAAGCACCACGCCGGCACACACACATAGGGCTCCGGCGCCACCCGCGCACACTTCCCCTGCGCCGCCCTTTCGTATTGTTCTCATATAATATTAACTATTGTACATATAGTTATTAAGTATTAGTCCATTTTTTCATTATTCTTCATCCACCAGTAGTTCCTGTAACAGTTAATACATATTTTTGTTTATTTTTGTCAGACAAAGACACTAAACGCCAAAGGACAGACAGCACCGAAGACACGCGGGCTGTCGCTAGAGATGCGAGCACGCTTTTCGTTAGCAACCTAGAATTTAAGTAAGTATTGTTTTGTTATTACAGATATAGGATACAAACTAATGAATATATCTAATAATTTTCTAAAGGGTAAAATTATGATTGCGGGCGGGATTCGAACCCGCATCATTCCGTGCCTCTGTGCGGCCTATTGGGCTACCGTGACCACTGACTCAACATTCAAATTTTCTCCTCAGTTACTAAATCTGTCTTACGGGGACAGTAACGCCATCTATTGGTAGTATTCTGATCTACTGATTAACCGAACACGGCTAATATTGCAATGAACTACGCGTCGAAAAGACGATGCCTCCTAAATCTAACATTGTCTCGTCCGTGATCCAAATTATTCCCGTAGAAAATTATTATATATGCTCGTGCAAAGCAGGCGTTAATGCTAAAATCATAAAAAAATTAACTAATGAATAGTACAAATATTGCTTATGACATATTAACTCTGCCTCGTTCGTCAGTTTGATTGTTTGTTTGCAGAGTGAATGAACAGAACCTCAGAGATAAGCTGTCGCAGTACGGGGACATAGTGTCGCTGCGGGTGAGGAGCGGCGTGAAAGCGTTCGGCGGATCTATCTGTTACTGCCAGTATAAGAATAAGGTGAGTACTTGTTTGTTTGCAGAGTGAATGAACAGAACCTTCGAGATAAGCTGTCGCAGTACGGGGACATAGTGTCGCTGCGGGTGAGGAGCGGCTTGAAAGCGTTCGGCGGATCTATCTGTTACTGCCAGTATAAGAATAAGGTGAGTACTTGTTTGTTTGCAGAGTGAATAATCAGAACCTTAGAGATAAGCTGTCGCAGTATGGGGACATGTAGGCGATTGTCGGAAACGCTAAATTAGCATATTTCGTGTGCAGCAGTGACGCCGCCCCTAGCACCGACAGTCGCCTCCCAGAAGCCACATATGGCACACTTGTAATATTCGTTGATAATATGTGTTTCGTATAAACCTAATAAAAGGTATTAGAGCATTACCCTAAGTGTTTCCAATGAGCACCCCCACTCGCAACACGCATCTCCAACATATCCTCACAAGTAGACATCATCCTCTCACAGGACATAGTGTCGCTACGGGTGAGGAGCGGCGTGAAAGCGTTCGGCGGATCTATCTGTTACTGCCAGTATAAGAATAAGGTGAGTACTTGTTTGTTTGCAGAGTGAATGAACAGAACCTTAGAGATGAGCTGTCACAGTACGGGGACATACATGTCCGGGAGGTGGCAAAGTTTGCAGGCGGGGAAAGCGTTGGGCGCAGCTAGAAATCAATGTTTCCTACTCTCGCACAAACTTTCTGTAGGATTCTATCTTATAAATAAATTAAAATTAGGATTTTTATGACCAAATTGTAAACGTGGAAACGGTGAAATACCGGTGAATAATATGAAATAAGAAATAACAGACATTTAAAAAAAAAGTGTTTAATTACACCGACATTATTACAGCAAAAGGGCTTATACCAATTTCCAGGAAGCAGTAGACGAGGCCCTAAAGCACGACCGGACAGCCCTAGATGGACGGCCGATGTTCTTCTCAGCGTACTCCGCCAAGAAGACGAAGCCCCAGTTCAAGTACGCCACGTCTACTGAGAAGAACAAGCTGTTTGTGAGGAACCTGCCCTACGAACAGTGCACCAAGGACGCGCTCGCTGAGATATTCGACAAGTACGGCAAACTGAAGGACGTCAGAGTAGTTACTTTCAAGTGAGTATTGCAATATGTATGTTTGGTATCGATATCGTATCTGAGAAAACCCTTCGAAACCCAGGAGTCCGTTATAACCATATATGTGTGTCCAGTATTCCCTATTTTTTTTTTTTTTTTATTTATCCTTTCACAGCTTGAAGTATACACATTTCTTAGTCTAAAGTCTTGCGTAATATTACAAAAGCACGGTGTAACTCCTAATATAGTGAACACAACATGCAGTTTGCGGACAATGTTAAATTCGAATACATTTCGAATTAAAAATATACATATATATATATTATATAATACTAATCAAAATAATGGTTGTAACTAAAAATCACCCAAATAAATAAAAACGCTACTCCTTGCCCAGGCCAAAAAACCAGAAAATACGTCATGTTTAGACCTTCCATTATAATATGAAAACATTCTGTACAACGGAGAATGTTGACCAATATTTGTTCTGCATTTAGGCAACTTGAAACACCTTCCATTTATCAACCGGCTTCCTGATCGGGGAACTCCTAATTGGACATCTATAAGAATTTCTGGGCAATCGATTAAGCCATGAAGAAGTTTATATAGGAATATAATATCTGATGCTTTACGGCGAATATTAAGGGACTTCATTTTATAAAAAAGTTAATCTCTGCTCGTAGGAGGGTAATTTTTTGCAATTGTTATTTACATAGGACACATGATACAATTATTTTTTTGAATTCGCTCTAAGAAGCCAGAGTGGACAAACTGCATAACTAGGAGACCATACACAGCTATTAAATTTTAGATTACTTCGAACTATACTATTGTCCCCCCACACGATGGACCGACGACATTGTAGCCATCTCAGGAAGTCGGTGGATGGAGGTGGCACAGGATCGCTCGTCATGGCGCTGTTTGGGGGAGGTCTATGTTCAGCAGTGGACTTCTAAAGGCTGACATGATGATGATGATACTATTGTACACTGGTATTAGATCTTTGGGAGCCTTGAAGGATTTAATTTGTCTCGAAACAAAACCGGACAACTGTAAAGTTTTTTAAATTATTTTGTCTATGTGATCTCTAAAGTTCATGGAACTATCCAGTATGACTCCGAGGTCTCTAATACTATTAACTTCTATTAGTTGAGTATTTTTTAGTGTATATGAAGCAGTTAGAGGACTTTTCTTCCTAGTAAATTTAATATGATAACATTTCCTTACATTTAACACCATTTTGTTACATCCACGTTATCTAGATAATTTTGTAAGGCTTTAATATCAATGTCGTTTTGCACTCGCATATATAACTTTAGATCATCAGCATACATTTTAAATTTACATTTGAATATACTTGCAAGATCGTCAATTAATAAAACAAAAAATAAAGGACCGAGGTGTGTTCCTTGGGGAACGCCTATTGATACTGCTTTAGCCCGAGACGTCTAACCGCGTCTATCTTTACAAGCTGAGTCCGATTTCTTAGGTAAGACTCACACCACCGGTACAATGATCCATGTATAGCGATCTCTGAAATCTTTCTCAACAACAAAACGTGATCTATCAAATCACATGCTTTACTAAAGTCTGTATATATAGCATGCACTTCATCCCCATTGTCAATAGCTTTGGTAATTTAATTAACAAAATCCACCAGATTGGTATTGGGTAGTTTTTTTTGGTAAAAAACCGTGTTGCTCTGGTTTGAGTTTCTGTTGCCAATACACGATATCACGTGGATCTAACTTTTTTAGGGCTGCGATAACTTCCGATTCCTTCAAGAATAAGTGGCCAAAAGACGAAGAATGGTCGGCTGTATCAAAGATTGTATCTTGTGCGCTATTTATTATTTGTGAATTTGACTCATACACTGACTGAAAATACTCAGAAAATAATTCACATATTTCATGTCCACCAGTAGCTGTTTCACTGCCTAGAACTAGTTGGTTTGGAATAGAACTACTATTACGTTTCAAATTATTAACATACGACCATATGTGCTTCGGGCGTGTACGCATTATTTTAGCAGCATTATCTTTAAAACTTTTATAGCATTTTTTTAACATGATATCGTATATCATACCTATTTCTAAGAATTTCTACTACCTCCTTATCTCGGGGGTTGGCATATAATATTATCCTTAAACCTTTTATAGCATTTTTTAACATGATATCGTACCTATTTCTAAGAATTTCTACTACCTCCTTATCTCGGGGGTTGGCATATAATTTATATCTTTTGTGATATTTATGCTTTTCTTTTGCTCATTTAATAAGGGGGGTGCTAAACCAGATTGGATAGCGTTCACTTTTTGGTGTTCTGAGCGGTGTGTTTTCTTCTATTATGGGTCTGATCTACACTAGAAAAGTCTTCCCATATATTTGGACCAATCGCATAGATTGGTCCAAATCAAGAGCTCCTCATTGATTTCAATATAACTAGCTTTACTAAAATTTAGTACAGGATCACATTTCAACAATGAAAAAGTTATTGGATCGACAAAATTCAATTTCAAGGGCTGGGTGGTGAGAGTCTAGCTTTGTTAAGGGATAAGCATAATATGCATATATGGGATTTGTTATAAGCATATATTTACTTTCACTGTTCGAGGGGAATCAGTAAGTACTAGATCTAAAACTCTATTTTTCTCGTTCTTAACGCAATTACACTGGCTTAAATTATTGAATATTACTTCATCTATAAAAGTATTTTCCACATTATTATTACCTATATTAGAAGGCAAACTTGAAAATAAAGTCGCATCATAATCCCACACAATATTTGCCATGTTAAAATCACCAATGATGATTGTAGACGGCTGTTTAATTTTATTGCTTAAAACATTTGTAAAATTATTGAGAAATAGTTCCAAGTATTCCAGACTAATTGGAGGCGGGATGTAAACCGCACAGACATTTAGGCTTTGACAGTTAGGCCCGTTACCTAGTGTAATGCTGACCCACAAATCTTCGCATTTTGATTCCCATGAAGGCCGCCGGATAGCCTCGTGGCGCTTGTGTACAGCAATACAAACACCCCCTCCCTCCCTTTTATTGTTAAGATAGATAGATAAATTCTTTATTGCACACACCACAAACAAAATCAACAAAAAATAAAGGAAAAATAGCAGAAGAAGTGTACAATGGGCGGCCTTATCGCTAAAAGCGATCTCTTCCAGACAACCTTTGGATGGAGAGGATTTGTTATAGTTGTGAGGGACGGGGTGCATTATGATATAAAAATACTACTTAGTAAGAAATAGTGTATAATAATATATAAATTTCCAATATATATACATACATATATAAATAAATATATATTATATGAATACATAAATACCCAAATATAATTATGAGATGATAAAAAACAAAAAAAAAACTGTAATACAAGCAACATGACAAACGTGATAATAAACATAATATTTGCTAGACTTCCAAGTAAAACCTCTTCACTTGACACTTAAAAACTTCCAAAGATGGCGCACGCCGTATAGAAACAGGCAATTTATTCCACAGACGAACAGCTTCTACCGTGAAAGAACGTCCGTAAAAAGTGCTGCAATGCAAAGGTAGCTTGAGGGTGAGATTTTCGGATGATCTAAGATGGAAGGTGTTGGATGTGTAGAGGAAATCAAAGCGTTCTTTAAGATAGCTCGGGGTAGAAGGATTAAACAAGATATTATAAAGAAGGTTAAGGATATGAGCATTCCGGCGAAGGCGAATGGGTAGCCACTTGAGCTTTGCACGAAAGTGAGAAACATGGTCAAATTTGCGCAAGCCAAATATGAACCTTATAGCAACATTTTGTAAACGCTCAAGCTTATTCAGCTGTTCTTCGGTAAGATCGAGATAGCAGACGTCAGCGTAATCGAGAATGGGAAGCAAAAGAGATTGCGCGAGAACAACCTTAGTGGCAGTAGGTAAGAAATTTCGAAGGCGCCTTAAAGAGGCTGTTAAATGATAGGGTAGAGCTGCAATCCCTTGTAAATATATTATACCTATCGTCCACAATCTCATGGTCAAAAATATAAGAGTTCAACCAGGTTTCAACTAAAACTAATACGTCATATTGGTTTTGCAAAGCTTTCATATAAAACTCTTCAGTTTTGGTTCTTAGGCCTCTAACATTTTGGTAATATATAGTTAGAATTTTGAATGGATTAATCTAAAAACAATATTTAAAATAATATACAAAAACAAATAACTACTGAAAGGTAACAACAAACCAAAATCTTAAGGGTTACTGAAAAATTACAGATCTTTAAGTCCGTCTTCACTGGAGATCAGCTGCGCTTTTGAATTAACGTTTTTACGAACATATAGCTTGCCGTTCCGAACCCACAAAAACTCGTAATTCTTTTCTTTATTAACGGCCCTCGCCGCTCAAAGCTCATTTTCATACAAAATAGTTAGAAAGTAAGGTTTTGGAGAAACTAGTTTTTATGGATAAACTGATGTACTTGGTATCTCAATCCTATAAGTAGAAGCCGAGCAATCGATAAAAAACTATTTGACAGCTGAACGAAATTTGGCATTTTGTACTTTATGGGTACTTCTGGTCCTGGAATAACTCGTAGGTACTTTTAACCCAGGAAATTACCACTCGGGCAAAGCCGCGGGCACAGGTAGTCATAAATCAATTCTCTTTTACACGTTCACAGAGATGGCAAACCCAAAGGGCTAGCATACATCGACTACGAAGACGAGGAATCAGCGGCACAAGCGATAGAGAAGACCAACGGCATGCTGATGGGAGAGCGCAAGATAGAGGTCGCCGTGAGCGCGCCGCCGCCGCGGACCGACGGGCCGGCGCCCACGCTCGGACAGCAGAAGCGGGACGGCACAGGCGGCATGTAAGTACCTACTGATGGGGGAGCGCAAGATAGAGGTCGCCGTGAGCGCGCAGAGCGTCAAGTTCGTTGGGTGGACCGATATTTAATTATTGGCAGATGTAACGCCTGCCATTATAGACCCAGAAATGGCTAATCTCTTAGTTTTAAAACAAGACATAAGTTAAAAAACTAAAACGCGACTAGGGTCTGCCTGTGACACTCTTGCAATGAAGACGAATCGATTGATACCTCTCTTATCAAAATCGGACCAATAGGGGCGACGCTATGGTGTAACATCCACATACATACGTACATAGACTTTTAAACTCCCTTCCCTCGCTTCGCCGTAAAAATATTCCGCGGCCATACATTAAAAAAATCTTTTCCTTACAGGCGCCGAACGCAACTAAGCTCCTTCGTACCCAGCGTCCTGCAAAAGACGTCCTTCGTACCAAGCGTCCTCCAAAAGACGTCCTTCGTACCAAGCGTACTACAACAGGCGTCTACCAGCAAATCTACATCCAACGGTGACCAAAACACCGACCAAACCGAGGGAAACGACCAGACGAGTGAGGAGAAACGACCAATGACCAACAAGGACTTTAGAAGTATGCTCCTGGGTGAAAAGTAACGGACTATGTGTTTCTTGAACCCTTACTTTTGGCAGTTGACCAAAGCCACGGCCAGTCTTTATATTATGTTTTTTTTTTTAAAGCTGCGGTCACACGAACCGAATTTACTCAACGCGAAAATACTCACTTCAAAACTCGCTTCCTGCTCATCTATGTAGCAAATACAATTGTACAGTAGTCGCAGCGGATCTTTGTGTTCGTGAAGTTAGGCTCTGGGAACGATTGCGCAGGTACTGCTGTGAGGATAAAACAGCATAAATTAAGAACGAGATAGAATATGCGAAAAGCGTAAGCGAGTGAGCGAGGCAGTTATACAATATTATCTTCACCTTGGGATTGCGCCTGAAAAATAGCAATTTGTGGTTCGACTTGCAGACAACTTCCGAGCCACAAAGCTCCGTTGCGACTATTGTACTGAGTTCAGGGTTGCCACAGCGACCGCAGTGTAATGAGCCTATAGGCACTAAGAAAAATAAATGTGGATTGCAAAAAATAAATATTAGACCGATATTCACAAATTAATGTTTTTTTTTTATAAAATCAAATAATTCGCAATACGCTACCAGCCATAGTGAAACGGATGTGGCTGCAGAGCACAAACATATTTTTGTAATCTGTCAATCTGAGCAAATCTACTACGGGGGTAGCACTTAACTGAGTAGGTTCTTGCGGTGGTGGAGCAGTGCGATGGCGGGGGGGGGGGGGGGGCTGGTTTGACAGTCACGTGACGGTCAAAACAGCCAAACTTTGTGACATGTAGAGTGACCGTAGCTTTAGTCTTGTAAGGAACGAATTGTAAAAGGGCTGGGTTCCAAGCGGTAGAGACTATATTTCAAACAAGCAATTCTAAAGGATTCTGTACCATCAATCTATGAGGACGTTTATTTAAGGTCATTCCTAGTCGCGAATGAACGACTAGTCTACCCGTGGTCTTGATTTCAATAAAATAAGTAAAACGCTCAAAAAAAAAAATAGTTTCACAAACAGTTTTTGTACAAAGTTTAGAAACAACCGTTTTGAATTGCGGGATTTAATACGCTTGAGTGGCATTGCAATGTTATCAGCGCTTACCGTAAGGCGAGCGACCTGCTCGCTTCGTCACTGACGGCCGTTTTCAAAATCAATAGGTAGGTTATTTTTCAATAGCTTATTACACATTGGTATGGTAGGAATTCTCTTATACATTTTGTACAGGACTAAACTAAGTCCATCCAGTCCTTAATTTTCATAGTGAAACATAAAGACAGATAGTTTAGTTCAGCCCAGTCAAAATGCGCAACAGATTCTGTCAGATTATTATGTTTATTTTTTGTTTTTCTTATTATACTTGGTATATATAAAATAATAGGAACTGAAAAGAAGGTTGCAAAATGATAAAGGAACTTGGCCATTATTTTTTGTACGCAAGGTTCAGTGCTAGGGCCTAATATATTTTAAGCTTATATAGGCCAAGAAGTAGTTTTATAGTTATTAAACGCGTTATCTCTTTATATAATGCCCTATGGTGCAGGAAAAAAGGAACAATTGTATAATATCGAGCACTATAACATATAGCAAACGTTTTGCCCAAGGAGCCACCACGTAGCGAGTCACTTTTTATACCTAATTGTCAAACACTTATTGACCTATACGGATTTATAACTAACACATTTATAACAATCTTAGAATATCTCTTATGTACAGACGGTATCCGTTTAGGAATATTATGTTAATATTAATTAGTTTTAGAATTCATCAATTCGTTTCGCGGATTTTAAATACAGAACAGCAGTACAGTTTTAGCTTCTCAGCTTCTCATCACCAACTATACTAAATTTAATTTCGGAGCCGATGTTTACACTTAGGGGAAGGGTGTTGCATGCAGGGGAAGGTCTAGTTTTTAATAACCCTCCCCCCCCCGGCCGTACACAAAACATAGTCCCATAGTTCAATCGCAATGATGATGCATTTAAAATTGAAATGATCAAATAGCTTTTAATAATCTCTAAGCTAAATTTAGTAACAATAGAATGAACAACCGAATAGCTTTTATGCATCTCTAAACTAAATACTATTTTAGTATTGTGTAGTAAGTTGAACAAGAGAATTGACACCAATGTAAAATTTTGTAGACCAAAATACTCCGAAGAAATTGATGTCGTTGCGATGTTTCTTTATTTCATAGATTACAAGTCGGTCCAAGCTTTATGGCCGTACACAGGCGATCGAGCCAAAATATGCTTTATCTTCTTCGCCATACGTTTGCAACTTCAGACCGGTCATAAAGTTTGGATCGAGATGTAACTGTAAAATTTATTTCATCATAACCACTCTATTATTAGTCCACTGCTGCACGTAGACCTCTTCAAGTAAACGCCACTGAGCCCGATCTTCGGCTTACTAGTCCAGCGGTTGCACTTTCGTCGTTCCATATGGCTTATGGGCTTATGGGACTACTTTTGCTTATCACCACAGAATAAATTTTAGTACTACGTACAGAAAGCTCACTCTGCTAAGACACACCTTTGACCACATCATTGCTTTCCATCAGGTGAGATCGTGGTCAAACGATTGCCTAGACCGTAATAAAAAATAAAAAAACAATTACCACGCGGTCGTGCGAGCTGAACTGCACTTTATGGCGTCGCGGCGAGAGTCGCTTTTTATTTAAGAATTAGCGCGCGCAAGTACATCGAGTGAAATCACGTTCTCACTCTTACTCCAAAGCATGTGATCTTGCGTCTCTCTTACTCAATGGAATTTATTGTGTGGAGTAAGAGAGATGGGAGATTTAATACAATGTTCTATGACTTGTATTCGCGGGATTATAGACCCGAAAGTCCCCAGAAATTAAGAGAGTAACAGGTCTGCCTACATTGGAGAGAATTCCAGTCTGATTGAAGCAATGAGTTAGCACACTTGCGGATTAACTTTGTAGTGGTAGGTCTCACACAAGTGGCCGCCTGGGGAAGTACCACACCCTTGTCAGATATTCAACTGCCAAGCAGTAGTGTGTAAACATTTCTGTGTTTCGGTTTGAAGGCAATGTTTCCAGCGAAATTACTAGGCAATGAGACTTAACAACCAATGTCTCAGGGTGACGAGCGCAGTGCTGTGACGCGCAAGATTTTGCAACCAGCTCTGGCCGGCACTGCAATTGTTATGGGCAGGCGTGACGCTTAAATAAAGAAATTAAAAAAAAACATCGTTAACGGTCGAACCAAGCCAAAAAAAAATAAGTTGCGAAATAGAACATCAAGATGAAAATCTACGAATAAACTGCAGTGGTGACAGGTGGAGACGACATTGACATAATTATGTCGGTGCGTATTTTTAATGCGCATATTATACCACATAGACACTTCGAACCGCGGGCGGGTAACAACGTGTCGCAACTGGCCATACCAACACTTCTGCAGCAGCGATTGCAACCGCATCCACCAATGCAGTGGTATGTTCGTTGCTTTACAGTGAAACTGTATTTACTGTATCATGAACGATGCGAATTGATGCTGTTTGTAATTAAGGTCTTAGGCATCTAAAGATAATAACTAGAGTAAGCGGTCGGCGGAGGATTAACTGTCCATACAAGCGTAGAGATCGTCGTGTCTAAAACTGAACACTCTTCCCATGTGTTTACGCTCACATGCTAAGTAGGTGTATAGACGAAATACACACAATTGGTCGTTTAATCACAGAATAACTTAGTGCTAAGGCCTAGCGCGCACTGCCTTGCGTTTTTATAACGTATACTACACACCAATGTGTAATATAAAATGTACAATACACACCAATATATAAAAGTGAAACATTGTCTGTTTGTTTGGGGAGCTTTCACGCGATAAAGGACGGATTTTGATGAAATTTGGAAGTTTTTTTCCCCGGAATATGGTAAGTTTCCACTGGAAAATGTTGATTATGCTGTAAGAAACTGTAGCAATGGAAACGAAATAATAACAAGTCTGTCAAAAAGCAACTAGAGCTTTGGTTTTTAATATAAACTGTAGTCCGCGCGGACGAAGTCGCGGGCGAAAGCTGGTATGAAATAGATGGTAGAATAAACGCACCGCGTTCCATCGCAAGGCCTTACCCGAACGGCCGGATCTGTTCGTCCATCTCCACTAGAGCATATATGACGCAAGCGCACGACAGAGCGGACGTGTCGGTCCATACAGCGCGCGCTCCCCGCCGTACAACGCAGGTACCTGGACTGATCGCACGATTAGTTGTCCTCTAAATACGCAGAAGACTCCAAGTTTACAATAAAATCGCCGCATGCACACAAGTAAAGTGTTGCAATAAGTATTTCCTTTCACACATTGAAACAATCAAGTTTGGTGGCCGATTCATTTTAAGATTTGATGATCTCTAATACATTTCGTATCAACTAATTAAAAAAGAAACATTAGGGAAGAATATGGTGGAAATATGTTCAGGTTGCAAATGTTTTTGGAATTACGTTCGTATGGAAACTTCCCCCTCCGCCGACCCGCAAAAAAATTGTAAATAAATAAAATAACACAGTAAAATAAAGCTTCTAATACCGCGTTTCTGGTCAATTTTGTAAAAATTGGCGAGTGGATTGTTAAACCTTTGTTCTAAAGGATTTTGATAAAGTGGAGCTTCTTTCTCTATCATTATTAGAAATATTGTTTTTTTTATTATGTGATTTGCGATGTAGGTAAGCATCAAGGATATGATCAGTTTTATACAAATCTGGGCTCCAATTCTACTAAAACAATTGTAATGACAATTATCAACAATTTTCGCAAAGTTTTCGCTTTTACCTCTTAAAAGTAGTAGTCTTTTTTCAATATTTTTTTTGAAAATTTTGCAATAATATTTTTATATTTTTTTTTGAATTTTTTCAATATTTTTTTTGAAAATTTTGCAATAAAGTAAAATTATATGAGTATATACAACTTTTAAGATGTAAAAGCGAAAATTTTGTGAAAATTGTTGATAATTGTCATTAAAATTAGAGAGAATTAGGGCCCTGAAGTGATGTAACGTGTCACGTCCGTTCAATCCCATTTCCAGTTGGTAATGTATAAATTGGTCACAGAGTAAAGAAACTGATATCAAAATCTCGAAAGAGTTTTACTTGATATCATAAAATATGTGTGTAATGAAAGTAAAGGTTTTTTTGTTGTTGAAAATATGTTGTTCAAAATGCTACATAGGTATTTTATTTACTTACCATTCCAGTAGTTTGATTGAATTGAACATGACTCACTTTGATTCACCACTGGAATGCTTACTGGATCCATAAGATCAATTTATATTTTTGTTTTTCCGTTTGTTTGATTGTGCAAAATCAACTATTTGGAATAAAATAATACTTCTTATCTATCTGCTGTTTTATTTTCTCCAGCAACCTTTTAATTGAACTAACGGTTGTTTCGCGGTTTGTCCGACTCAATATGTCTGGCATACGAATTGAGAACCAGACAAGACCACTATCATAGTTATTTATTATATATTATACAGTAGTTTAGACAAAAGAGGTGACAAGGATAATAAATTTTGAGAATATTAGTAGGCCAATTGGTACTATCTGATATACCACCTACATTCATTCATAATAGCCTCCTCATTCCATTAGAATTATCGACAAAAAGTAGCAGTTTGTTCGGCATACAAATTGAGAACAAAAAGTAGCAGTTTGTTCGGCATACAAATTGAGAACAAAAAGTAGCAGTTTGTTCGGCAAACAAATGGAGAACAAAAAGTAGCAGTTTGTTCGGCATACAAATTGAGAACAAAAAGTAGCAGTTTGTTCGGCATACAAACTGATAACAAAAGTAGGAGTTTGTTCGGCATACAAATTGAGAACAAAAAGTAGCAGTTTGTTCGGCATACAAATTGAGAACAAAAAGTAGCAGTTTGTTCGGCATACAAATTGAGTACAAAAAAAACGTAGTTTGTTTAGTAGACGATTTGCGATATTTAATTTTTTTTTATTTATTTTTTATATATATAAAAAAAAACGACCAAATATTCTCAGCTAACCTGGTTCTCAATTCGTCTTAAAGTACTCCTTTAAATATTATAAAAGACAAATTACTAAACAAAAATGATACACCAGACAAATTGCAGAAATCAGACGAATTGATAATCGAGAAACAACCTAACTATGTAACTGTGTTCCATAGAATTTTGCTTTTATTTTAAAAATGTTTATTTAACTCACTTGTAATGTATGTATATATCTTTGTATTTTGTACTGGAAC
Source organism: Alsophila aescularia (assembly GCA_946251855.1). Taxonomy (NCBI): domain Eukaryota; kingdom Metazoa; phylum Arthropoda; class Insecta; order Lepidoptera; family Geometridae; genus Alsophila; species Alsophila aescularia. The sequence continues at coordinate 14,782,578 of OX276385.1, forward strand.
CTTGCAGTTCAAATTTCGAGCACTTCCCGATTAGCAGCTATCTGGCTGAAAGAAGAATGGCGAACTCCCATACATACTTTTATGTCAGTCATATTCACGGCGTCTTTAGACAAAAAATATCGCTAGTAAGTCAGCATCATTTCCTGAGATTGTGAGTCTAAGTTTTTTTTGGGGAGGCCAGGAATAATTGTTATTAGGCTTTAAAGTTTTGTAGGTTATGTTACTGTTAATTACCTTTGAAACAAGTCTTAGAGATTTTAATTATTTTATCCGCTTAATTAGGTAGGCAAGCAAGTACTTATGCGTGATAAATATAATGTTTCAAGATATTGTAGGTACCTACCTATTCAATTACCTATCTAGTGTAACAGACTAGGCTTTTGAATAAGAATTATTTTCAATCTGTTACTGCCTGGCGAGATTAGAAAACAATAGATTTAGATATGTTGCTGCTGTTTCACTGTGCAGAGAAACAGTTGTCCCATATTAGCACAAATATTTTGCAACAATTCCTTACACTAAATATTTTATTTGCACAAATCTTTGTTTCATTCGTTTTTATTGTTCAATACTTTAACCAATACGCCCTATGTTCTATTATTTCTTTCACGACCTGGATGACTGGTGGATAATGCTGTTTAGCATTAAGTCCTTCCTTGTACCTACACTATTTTTGTGCAAAATAATTATACAAATTAACATACCCTATTATAACAAAAAATCTTTACACTTCCTCCATAAACTATAATGCGTTGGAATACAATCCTTTTGCTACAAGTATAATGTTTTGTATAGAGGTTTTATATTGACGTACCATTTTGTCTATAGCACAGTCTATATTATTATTCTGTTTATCGCAAGGAGGTTGAATTAGGCTTACTGTTAAAAGATTTAACGCCAGTAAGCCTCAACTTCCTTTGGTTTAAAAAACTGGGTGGGAAGTATACTGTGTTGACAATTTTGACGTCCAAACCGGAAACGTCATTGTATTATATATATTTTTTTACCCGTTGGGCAGGCAACAGGCCAGATAAACATTGTAGGAAGGAAATGAAGTTACAATTTCATGTTTTTTTAAATTGATTTGTTAACCTGGGTTTTTCTAGCTTACATACAATGTTGAAAAAACGTAGAAAAATAATTACTTAAGTTCTGTAGAAATGATATGTCAAGACACTGCAAGATTTATCGCATAAAATTCCGCCTATGTTCTTTATTTCTTTTTTTTTAAGTTATATTATTGGGTTTAACTCAAACACATTCATGTAATAAATAACACATTTATAAAAATACAATTTACACTATACAATCTCAATAGAGAGTATGTATACATACATATGTACATCAGACATTTTAACTACAAATAAATAACATTCTAAAAGCATTGCACAAAGATATTTGCCTACTAAATAGTACATACTATCTGAAATATTTGTACATCAAAATATATTATGTTCCTTGCTAAAAAAGTATACTATATACTATACTATAGTTTCAAATAACTGAAAAAAATAGCTATTTTTTTATATACATATTTTTACAATATTTTTCGATTTTATGGCACTCGCTCAATACAACCATCAATAAAATGGGAAGCAAGAGTCATCACAATTTTCAAATTCATTAGAAGCCTTTTATTTTGTTATCTGTGAAGGGGACATCTAACTTCAAATACTATTAAATTGTAGTAATACGACCAATATGACTCCAAACTAAATAGATGATATATTATAGTTTTCTGCCTTATTTCTACGTTAAAGAGTCCGGCGGAGGATGAATTTTCCATACAAACGTAAAACCAAAATCATTTGTAATTGGAGCATATTTCTACAGTGTTGTGTTACTATTCGGATTCGGATAGTGTTTATGTTTTATCTAGGTTCCCAAACGAAATATGAATCAGAGTTGTACAGTTGGGAACAGATAAAACTATCCGGATCCGAATAATATCATATGGTCCAATTACCAATGATTTTTATATTACGTTTGTATGGAAAATTCATTCTCCGCCGACCCCATAGACAACGCCAACGCCAGCGAGCGGATGCGAGATCGACGCGTGTCGGTTGAGTTTGTTTACAAGATTTTCGACACGTGGACTAGATTGACACCGGAAAGTCTTTCCTTTGGGGCAAAGCTACAAGTGAAAAACCCGAAACATCGCGGCCATTGAACATAATATATCATAATACATCGAAGCATAATAAATCGAAAGAGGACTTAATACAAACAAAAATATTATAAACAATATCCTAGTGTCGCGTTTCTGTAAATACAGCGTTTGATATAATTATGTATGTTTGCATACATGTCGCAGGATGTGTCAAAACCGTGATACTAGTCTAGTGAAATTATAATTGCACGGTATATAGTCAATCGGCTCCATTTATATTTATTTCTAACTCTATGGGCCTGTTCACATAAACGTTCGAGGACGCACGGATCACCCGCGCGTACACTCGAAATCGTTCACGGCGTCGTCCGGGCGTTCGCCTGGGTCATCCGAAAAATAGTAGTGGAGGGGAGGAATAGTATGAAACGGACACTTGACAGTTGTCAGTTGTATGTGGACGTCCAAAGTCGTTCACGATCTCCGGATGATCGAGCGATAATCGCACGGATGATTCGAGCGTGTAGGTGAACACAGCCTGTGATTGCAAAATTGACATTGGAAAACGGACCAATTAGTGACCCATACTATAGTTTTCATGTTCAACCTAACCTACCTAGTTTTCAGGCGCAATTCTATCAAACATAGTACTTTGCAAACAGACGAGTCACAGCTAAATTCACATTATTTTTGTCACTACACTCTTCGACGCCATATTGACCAAGAAATAAATAGACACGTAAATGGAGCCGTTTGACAATATACCTGCGACATAGACATAAAATATGTTATCTTTAGACTCCAATATCACAGAAACGCGGCACTTAAGGATACTAGTGTCCTGCAATTTTTTGTTCATATTGAATTCCTCTATCAAGTTATTAACACTTTCACTGCTGGGGCCCGACCACAGAACTTGGCTTCAATCAGATTGTCACTTTTTTCATAGCAATTTCGACTCTATCGCAAGGCACTAATGAATTTGTCGGCTTGAAACCGATATGATCAACACTGCGTAATAGCACTGCTGACCTTAAAAAGCGAGTCTAGCTCCGGGTGCTGACAATGACGTCACTGGGTCAAGCGTGGGTCAAACCGGATGCGTGTGCGTTGCAAACCAGAGCGTTGCAGCGCAGCGCGTTGCGTAGGATGTCACACCGGCCAGATTGTCGTGATGTGTGGTGCTGCAACGCTCTGCGCTACAACGTTCTGGACATCTGTAATTTTAGTTTGGAATGGAATGTACAGCATTCCTGCGTTTGGTTTGTCATTTCTCATAATATTCCCTTCATTATAACGTCATAACCTGTGATGCTGCATGCGGTTTGAACCACGCTTTAAACTCCGCGTGTTTTGCTGCACTGGCGTCGCGCTTTCAAAAACACAACGTATGTGTTTTCAGCAGTGAAAGAATAAGGTTTGATCAGTGGCCGTGACTTCTCGTTTTTTCACTTTTATGTATGCCAGGCTCAAAACGTAAGGTCGCATTTTATGGAATGCTTTAAGAATACCCCCATACTGTATACACGTCATAAAAACTATAAAAATGCATTGTAAAAAGTAGAAATGTTACTGTCAGGAAAATGCGGCTATGCATCGCGCATCGCTCCCTCGGCTTGCTGGCTATTTGTCAATACATTAACTTGTATCCGTAGATACGAGGGCTGGTATCATTCTCCTATCTAAATCTCAACTGTTTGCTACGTCTAGTACCTCTTTTCAACGAGTTTTGCACGGCAGACTTGGTCGTACCGCTACTGTTCTATAGTATTTGGTAGTAGTAAGACTTACAACAATGTATAATTTAAAGGCTTTGCCAAAAAGAAAGCGAAGGTGATAAAAAACTCGTCTTTAGTCGTCGCAACTCAACGACAAGATTCGATCGGCTCGGTAAAGTAAATTAAAAATAATTCGCCTTCACTTTGATGAGCAAAGCTCAAGTCTGAAGACAGACAAAACGTGTTTCACATATTATTATATACATCTATAGAAATCGACATTAGCTTTTCGCGATACTTGTACACCACATATAGCAAAACGATCACATATTGAGGTATTTAAATGTAAACTTTGTAATACTTATTTGAAAAATATAGGTACTTGGAATATCCAATCTACTAAAATCTTTGATGCCACCGTTTTGAATTGAGGAGTTAAAAAATGAATGATATGATTCTCACTTCCTTGTTATTCTCCTAACGAGAAATTAATCGCTGCGGGTCTGTAGATAAACTTCACTAGAGCTTGGTTGAGCAGTTGTCAGTTAATGTGTTTGCCATCTTTCCACTTCTTTTTCGATTTTTCGAAAGCTTCTTTAATGCATGACCTGAAAACAGTTAAAAAATATTGAAGTGTTGACTTTGACTATTTAAACAACCAAGTTGAGGGTACGAGTCGAGGGGTAAAGTATTACGTTTGTCCTTTGATGTACGTAATATTAAAAACGTATTTGGATATGCGCATGACGTACGCGTCGTGTTTGCACATGCGTACCTGAACAGCGACTGGTGCAGTATATACGCGGACACGTGCCCGGCGTCCACGTACCGCACCTCGGCGCCTGGCCAGATCTCCTCCAGCGTGCCGACGTCATCGCGCGGCACGTACGCGTCGTGTTTGGCGCACACCGCTGTCGTACAGAATCTTTCATTATATACATGTAGATATTAGCTATTATATTAATTTTAATAAGTGAGGGTTAGTAGATTGGGTTGGACCCAACTTGTCCGCATTTTTCTGCAGTGAAGCGGCCGACTTTTGAGCGATTTAGTTTTTTTTTGAGAGCGCGGTCGCACGCGTGGCTGACATGTTTGTCGCTTCAGTAAACGACGTTTCTGGCGATAGAAAGTGTAAGAGTTACGAAAATACGCAATTCCGCGCGGACATGTCCGGGTCCAACTCAATAATATTATTATAAAATGTGATTTTCGGTGTTTGTTCCTCTATCACCCAACAACGCGGCAAAGGCTGAACGGATTCGGATGAAATTTAGCAACATGTCCTGTTCAGTAGTTTGCCTGGATTAACATTTAGTTAGGATAAGTACTTTTTCATCCCATAATATCACTGGAGGACGGAATATAAAAGTGTGCGAAACCGAAGATGAGGCTAGTTTTGTATAATAAATCTATACCTTTAAAACAGTACCATGACATACTTACTGACTGACTGACTGACAGACAAAGCCGGTGAATCTAGAGATTTGAAATTTGGAGGAAATATTCCTGGAGTACCCCCGGGGTGCACTGAAGAGGGATTTTTTTGAATTCCATCCCTGAGGGGGTGAACGGAGGTGGTAAAGTTTATACGCGGGCAAAGTCGCGTGGCGCAGCTAGTATTTTGTAACACGTAAAATTACGAAAAATCACACTTATATTATAAATGCAAAAGTAAGCCTTTAATTTTGTTTGCGATCTTTTCACGTCTAAACGGCTGAACCGATCTTGAGGAACAAGGAACTTTGACAAGGAAATATAATAATGAGATGAGGAAAGACATTACATCCACGCGGACGAATTCGCGGGGCGCCTCGCAGCTAGTATTTATATAGTTTTAGAAGTGCAAAAAAGCTACAACAAGAACTGTACAAAATTAAAAAAATTGTCATAAAATGGATAGCTAATAACAAAAAAAAACTACAGAACCAATTTTGATGAAGGTAATAGGTATAAGACTATACTGAAAGTCTATTCTTTTGAATAAAACAACAAATCGGTTCAGATATTTTGAGGCAATATAAATACAAAATCAAATAAATTTACTAAAAAAAAAAACTAAACCAATTTTGATTTAATTAATATGGGACCACGTGGAGAGTATACACTTCCAAAAAAAACAAATCGGTCCGCAATTGACGGAGAAATCGGTGCACAAGTATAAAAAAAATATACAGCCGAAAATATAGCAGTCTCATTTTGTGAATTCGATTAAAAATTAACTCACCTATGATAAGTGAGGTGTCGTACGGCACAGAAAAATTACTCAAATGCGTGCACTCGTCCATAATGCCTCTCATGAACTGTAGCGCCTCTCTGTCCCTCCAATGTATTTTACTTATATCTATCTTCTTCCCACTAGACTTCAAAAACGGTAAGTGGATCCATTCCGACGTCAATTCTGATATATTCCAGGAACTTTTTTCTTTTGGCTTAACTTTTACTGTAGCTGTTTTCTTATCTGTAGTCATTAAAGCTATCGGTTTTGTTACTATTGTTTTTCTTAAATCAGCGACTGTGATCGGTTCTGCCGTGATAGATTGTAACTCGGCCTTTGTGTAGTTGTGGGGTTTCTTAGGCGCTTCCTCTTCTGTACTTGTGTCTGTGTTTTTTGTGTCGCTTTTTATGTTCGCTGTAAGAGATAGATGAATAGTTCATTGAATATCTATACGTATAATAAAGTAGCTGGCAACAAAAATACTGTAAAAAGAAGATATCTAAAATGAAACACATCACAGTCTATGACAAAAAGAAAAAATCTGTCTTCCTAATTGACATTGCCATTCCCAATACACACAATATATCATCCACATACACAGAGAAACTAACTAAATACACAGACTTAGCAATAGAATTAAAGACACAGTGGACAGTCAAAACAAATCCCATAGTTTTGTCATCCACAGGTGTAATACCAAACACACTACACACTAGCCTGCAAGCACTGGATATACACCAAATAACCTTCATTCTGCTACAGAAAGCCGTTATTTTAAATACGTGCAGAATTGTACGCAAGTTTTTATCGCTCGATTAAATTCAAAAACTGATTTTCGTTTGGCCAAAAGCCCGCGATTATTGGTTAAACCTCGGCAACGAGAGAATCATAAACGATTTTGACAATAATAATAATACATTAATGATTCACTTACCAACTTTGCATCTTAACAGTATTTCTTTCACATGGTCCATTTTATTTATAGTTTCTATATCGTGCGGTTCCAAAACAAATGTCTCATTAGATGTTAACTTTTCATACAACTCTATGCTGATTTTGTTTTCATCCAGCAACTTTTTCAATTGTCTATGCAAATTTTCTAGTTCTGGCGATCCTAACTTAGTTTTTAGTTCGGGAACTTCCAAGACCTTGGCACCTGGAGTTTCTTTGTACGTTATATCTAAGTTGTTATTATTTGTGTCGTTATTAGGTTCTATCTGTACGGTAGGTTCTATGGCTTGCGGGAACTGCGAGTAGGTGCGAGCGAACTTTTTGCCGGCTAGGAAGGCCTCGTCGACTATAGTCACCATTTTGGACAGCTTCTCTCTGTACACGCCGTCTGATTGGTACTGGTCTTCGAGAAGGTCCCAGTTTATTGACTGGGACATTACACCCTGGAAATTACAGGAGTCATGAACATCACATTACACCCTGGATAATATATAAAAATCACATCACACCCTGGAAATTATATAAACATCACACAACATCCTGGAAATCGCACTAACATTATAAAGGCGAAAGTTTGTATTATGTGTGTATGTATTATTGTTACTCCTTCACGCTCAAACGGCTGAACGGATTTTGATGAAATTTGGAATGTAAATAGCGTATACCCTGGATACTTTTCATCATCATCGTCATCATCATCACTCACGCGGGTGAAACCGCGAGGAGCAGCTAAAAACTGTTCGATTGTGGAATGCCCTACCTGTAGATGTAGATATTAGACGCTCACCTTCACTCAACGTCTTTAAACTTCATGTTAAAATGTTTTATTTATCGCACTAGCTGAGCTGCTACGTCTCAATTTCTGTTATTGTTATTTGTGTAGGTATATTTATATATATATAAATATATGTATAATATAATATAATGTATATATACATATACATATATGTTGTAACGCTTGGTTGGCATTCGGAAATTTCCGCATTATAACAATAATAAAAACATTGAACGAAAGGTAGTGTGCGGAAATTTCATAAAACTAGTTCCAGGAAATACGCATTTTTGAGTAATCCTTATAAGTTGTGAAATAAATGTTTTTCATTTAGAATTTCCATTTACATGTGCGAGGTTTCTACGACGATGTTTTCTTTACTTTTACAATTTATGAGTACATTATGAACGGCCAAAGTTCAGGTAAAATTCGTGCGAAAAAGCAGATTTTTGGAGGCTTATACTGAATTTGTTTCTACAAATATATATTTTTTGCTTTTGTAGAAACCTAGACACAGTGTACAAGAAAAAAAAACAAAGAAAGATGGGTTACAACGCCATAATCACGTACGAGCGTTTGTATGAAAAGTATGACGGGTTGGCCGCTCTTAACACACTAAACGGCCGCGGCGCGGGTGATCCGCCAGGCGCTATATATCACACTAGCTGATGCTCGCGGCTTCGCACGCGTGGTCATTTTAATATATAGCCTATGACACTCACAAATAACGTGGCTTTCTATTGGTAAAATAATTTTCATAATCGGTTCAGTAGATCCAGAGAGGGGGTAACCTAATAGTAATATAGTATATACCTAATTATCACTGAATTCACTATAGCATCGAATATTCACTTCGAATTACTTAGATCGTACTCGTTTCGTTGTCAAAATTAAACTGTCTCAGGCAGCCGATGCGCGTCCTATTTATAAAGCGACGGAGGTTTCTAGAAAGTACTTATAGGTATCAATCGGCGTAACAATATTTATTTTGAGCTTATTGTACAGAACAAATTTGAATGATGAATTTAAGTTCAAGTATGAAAAGTTACCTGCAAAAAGACAGCGGAGGCGGTCGACCACGATAGACATGGGACTAGAACCAGGGGTTTTGGCCAATTTGTAGCTGCTAAAGATGCCATCTGTAATTATTGTAAGGGTTATCTTATTAGTTGATCATTGAGTAAGTATGTATGTGTATGTATGATGGATGATGGGGTTCACCGTTGACGGATACGTCAAGGAGGACATCATCATCATCATGTGTGTGTATCAGTGTACTAACGTGTCCGCCCATAGAGAGGCCGGTGACGCCGAGCGGGCCGAGTCCGTTGCGCTCGCACCAGTGGAACATCACCAGCGACTCAAGTATCAGACACCCGCCCATCACGAATATGTCCGACACGTTGTGCAGTGAAGATCGACTGTAATGTAATAGCGAACATTACAGAAAACAATTGCAGCAGTCGCTAAGCGACTTTTTAAGCTTCGAATGCGGACTTTTAGAAACCATTTTTATAAAATCCCTAGAACGTATCTAATATTTTTTCAAAGGAAGTATTTGGATCATAGACGGGATTCGAAGCCGCATCATCCATGCCTCCGCGCCGCACATGCCTTTAACTAATTCGGCTACCGTGACCACTATATCATCATCTAAATTTTTCCTTCAGTTTCTAAATCCAACTTACAGGGACGGTTACGCCATCTATTGGTATATATTTAACTATTGCTGAACTAACCAACCGAACGCGGCTAATATAAAAAGATACTTTTAGAAAATTATTAGATATGTTCAAGCAGGCTCTAAAGCTAAAATAATAATACATTAAAATCGCTAGATTTTTATTTGATGCTTGTTTAATAAGCGGGATGTTGATGAGGGTGTGTGTGTTTGTGTGCGTGTGTGCATGTGTGTGCGTGTGTGTATACGGAAAGTTCTCACGCCATGATTAAGCGTCTAAAACCAAACCAAAAGGAAGGAAATATTCTTAAGTCTTTTACTTACACTTGGTCTGTTGGTTTCCGAAGTCCATAGAAAGGGTTCTCAAGGATGATGCCACCGATGCCTGCTTCTTTTATTAACGGCTTCACCATTAGGTTCCGCCGGCGCCAAAAATACTGTAAAATAATAACAGATCCAGATTTTAGATAAATGATTTGCATAAAACACAGGTGCTATAGTAATTTATGAAACAGTTGCATAATGAGGGTAATTAAAATACTCATCACTCGAGTGTTAATCCCTAGTTTTGTGCCGTTTCATACACTACTTTACTTTATCTACACTCATGCAATAGGAATGTAATTATAATGAAAAAAATATGTAATATTTTCTTGATTTTGCTGGTAAAAGCTCGTTCGTCATGTTCGTTGCTGTTTCCGTGATGTCGAGAAAAAGGAATAACGAGCAAATTCTCCTCACTAACACTGCTGTCGGACATTTTTAATCAGGATACAACTTTTGATAAACAAAAATACATAACACATTATATTGGTTATGTAATAATGTAAAGTAAATTGTGGCGCCAAAATCCAGTCCACAGCGGATTCGCGCGCATACCATTTTTGAGTTCATAATCCCTATTTTACAATACAAGTGGAGATAAACAACATAATAAAATCGTGCTTAACCGTATTTTTCGTTTACATAACAATGTGTATAAGTGGCCAGTGATAGGTAGTATCTCTCCCACGTCTACATCTCGAAATGACTAATGGCCGGTTCCTATATCTTAAAACGAACCGTTTTCGCTTACTGTCCGGTCAGCTTTTGACATTAACGCCATACAAAAAACGTCAAAAAGTAACGAGACGTTGCAAAAACGACTTGTTACATTTGGTCTGGACCGGTTAGTCTCGTGGCTAGTGATCCTAGGTACGTAATCAGACGGTCGCGGGTTTGAATCCTGCAAGGTGCAATAATTTGTGTAATGAGCAGAAATGTTTGTTTCCGAGTCATGGATGTTATAATATTCGTATATGTTTATCCGTTATCTAGTGCCCATAGTACAGGGTATCCTAGTTTGGGGCTAGTTAATTGGTGTGGAATTGTCCCGAATATATAATTATTTATTTATTTATTTATAGGAATGGGGGTTAGTAAATAGGACCACAGTCACAATGAAAGGGCTGTGTTTTGAAGTCCGTAGTTTATAACTTACGACTAAAATGTGAAAATTATTTTCTGCTAATCCAGGGCATAAACTGTCTATTAACATTAAAAAAACATCATCAGGCTATTACTTGTCCACTGCTGGACGTAGGCCTCTCCTAATTGCAGGCTATACTTGTCTACTGCTGGACGTAGGCCTCTCCTAATTGCAGGCTATACTTGTCTACTGCTGGACGTAGGCCTCTCCTAATTGCAGGCTATACTTGTCCACTGCTGGACGTAGGGCTCTCATAATTGCACCCCACGGATCTCGGTCTTCAGCTCTCTGCATCCAGTTTCTGCCAGACGCTTTTCGCAGGTCGACAATCCACCTGGCCAAAGGGCGCCCTCTCTACGTTTGCCTAAGCGCGGTCTCCACTCGGAGAACTCGTCTATCCCAACGGGTGTCGGTTCTTCGGGAAATGTGACCAGCCCTTTGCCATTTCAGCTTTCTTATCCATAAATCTATATCGGATACTTTGGTTATCTGTCGGATCACTTCATTTAGAATCTTGTCCTTCAGAGAAACTCCAAGCTTAGCTTACTCCATAGTTCTCTGAACGTTTCGGCCACGTTTCGGCTCCTTAGGTCATGATTGGTAGGATGCACGGAAGACTTGTCTTTAGGCATTGTGGTATGGACGACGAGAAGACTTGACAAAGCTTGCCGAATGCTGCCCAACCCAGCTAACTGGCACTTTCTTACCTAATTTTAATATTTGCTTCTATAGGTAGGTTCAAAAATAAATATAAATCGGGATATCTTTAGAAACCAATCCAGTCGCACGAATATGGGGATTAGAAAGAGGAGTCAAATCTCCCCCCCCCCCCTCCCCCCAATTCGTACGACTGAATTCTAAAGCCAACCCTACATAATCTATTCAGAACTGTACCGTAGATGAGAAGTAAATATGAGACCCTGTAAAAATTATCATTATAAATATCTAATGACAAAAAAAACTACTGGGACAATAATATTGAATAATGGATGGAGCATGAGTAATGTTTCCATTTATCGCGAACGTCATTCAGAACGCGCGACTGCGTGGAGCGACGCATGTCCCCATCAGTATCTCTTATCGTGGACGCCTGCCAAACAGTTTATTAGATATTCTAAATGTTATTGTTATTACAGTAGGGACACCCTACGTTGATACGGTAAGCGAGCGCACGCCAGTCATACCTCGTATGTTTACGTCAGGCAGAAAAAATACCTATTGTAGGTACGTTTTATATGCATCACGCCGCTAGTCGCGCAAGGGAAAAATTGCACTGTATTATTTGGGTTTTCTTTAGCGGTCACGCGCGCTTTGCGAAAATATATCTTATATTTTCTTTAGCGGTCACGCGCGCTTTGCGAAAATATATCTTATATTTTCTTTAGCGGTCACGCGCGCTTTGCGAAAATATATCTTAGATTTTCTTTAGCGGTCACGCGCGCTTTGCGAAAATATATCTTAGATTTTCTTTAGCGGTAACGCGCGCTTTGCGAAAATATATCTTATATTTTCTTTAGCGGTCACGCGCGCTTTGCGAAAATATATCTTATATTTTCTTTAGCGGTCACGCGCGCTTTGCGAAAATATATCTTATATTTTCTTTAGCGGTCACGCGCGCTTTCGAAAATATATCTTATATTTCCTGTGAGACACAGATATTAAGAATGTGGGTTGTATCTTTTTAAAAACGCTTTTCTTAGTTTGAACTGTAACTTTGTAAGCAAATCTCACAACTCGCGCTTTTCCTATTTCTAATTTATTTCTCTCTGATTTGAAAATATGATAACCTATGCACATATCACATCACATATGGCAGTTGAGCTATTACTATAATATGAAGGGTTTATGCCATAGAGAAGAAACATTGTTTATTTAGAGTGTTGGCGTTACGGATGCGCCACGATTATGTCTCAATGTACATAGTCATGCAAAACGGCAAGCGACCGAGTAGGGATCTCATCTGTATAATATTATTAAGTTACGAATAGCGCATAAAGCTTTTAAAATAGTAAGAAACGTGACGAACAGCATCCTTAAACACTTCGGCGCTTTTTCCTCACCACGCTAGGCGGCGTCTTAGTGAGTGCAGTAGTTGGTGATGTTACTGTTGATATAAAAGACAATGCAGCTGCCTACTTCCTGAATTTCCTGAGCTGGTTCTTACAGCACCTGCAGGATAAGGGATGGTCATTTTTATGCATCACACGGTTAAACATGTGCAATCCTCATGATATAGACCATAAAGTTGTTGTAATTATGGAACAGGAAGGTTGGTAGTGGAACTTTTCAATGGCTTCTAGTCTGTTTGATGAAGCCGATTGTCATGTGAACAGCATGTTTTTACTTTTTCCCCTTACTTTTTTTATGTAGCTGGTGATGTTTACACACAATCTATATTAATCTTGTTTATCTTGATATCACACGGCATGTGTACCTACTTTATGGGTATATTATCGAGTAGATTAAGGCACAGGGGTCAATGAATCAACAATATAAGAATAGATAAGACTTAAGTAAGTAGATGTAAACATTCCAATAACAAATAAATTATATTCTTATTTTAGAGCCATACAAATGCTCGGGGTTCCTCTGAAAGATCGTACCCGGACTGAAGTGATCCGGCAGAGAGCCAAAAATGTGACATAGGCCTTAGGATTAGTAAGCTGTTGTGGCAGTGGGCTGGTCATATCTGTCGAAGAACTGATAACCGTTGGGGTAGACATGTTCTTGAGTGGAGACCGCGACTTGGCAAACGTAGTGTCGCCCTCTAGCTAGGTGAAGCGACGACATACGCAAAGTGGCTGGCAGCAGTTGGAAGAGAGGAGCCGAAGATCGGGCTCAGTGGCGTGCTTTGGGAGAGGCCTATGTCTAGCAGTGGACTGACACGGGCTGATGATGATGATCATAGACTAAGAAACACCTTGTTGAATTCTAACGTTTCAAACTGTAAGCTAAAAATCTTTACAGGGGGGGGGTTGTATTTACGCCCATTTGTGAGTGCGCGCGTAAGGGAAATGAAAATGTATGATAGAACCACAGAATAATATAATAATTCAAGATTGAAATTATTAAAAGCCTAATGGAGAAATCCAATGATTTAAAATATTACATTATATCTATTTATTAAAATATACATAGTTTTAAAGAATAAGTGATGTACATTAAATAGTTTTTATTTCACGTCAATACTTGCTGTATTACCGAAGTAATAACCGCGCGAAGTTCAGACACTTTATTCGCCCGCTAACTGTGAAACTGCTAACAGATAATCAGCGCGCGTAGTGTAAATTGCTTTTAAAAGTTTGTAATTAATAATTATACTAACGTATTAATGTTTTGTGGGTCCACAGATGTTAGGATTTAGTAATAATGGAAGATAGCTTCGAGACAGGTCAGTCAGACAATCTACCAAAAGTGGATAAATTTATGATGGACAAATTTATGGTCGTCTGTGAATAAAAATGATTTTTTTTATCAAAAAATAATAATAAAGTACTTCATAATATTGCCCTTTTTTTTCGCGTATATATATATATATATATATATATATATATATATGTGATATTTAATTTGGGAAGTATTTATACTGATTAACACAAAGAGCTCAAGCTCTTTAGAAAATTGAGGCAATAAAATATATAATTATTACTGAAAAACGTTTATATTTAGCTTTCTGTAACAGTTACACATAATATGGTGTAAATGGACTGTTATGTAGAACTTAAACTTTTCATTAGTTGTTTTCTTATAAATATACTTCAAACGGTATATGGTTAATATATGCAACACTAACAAAATTAAAAAAAAACACTATACTATACTTGCAAATTCAACACTATATATTTATATATATATATATATATATATATATATAATGTATATATATAGTGTTGAATTTTTACATGTTGATTCAGTTCCGATGACAATGCATTTTTATGGTAAGTATGATCTGAATCGACCAGATAAAGGAACTCTTCAACGGTTAACAGTACAGACACAAAATGTATACACATTTAATTGTGATAGACCATACTAAATTTCACCATGACATGGCTACTGCTGAAAAGGTTTTATTTTTTCCAAACGTTTATTAATTTTTATTAGTTGTTTGAAAGTTATGATGATGTTTTTGATGAGCGGATTTTAATTTATTCTGCCTGACCCGCACTCAGGCAGAATTAATTACTTTACTGTGGTGAAATAGGGGAAAAGACGCGGGTTCGCAAAATGTATATTTTCTTTGAAGCAGGTGTGGGATGGCCGCAGATTGTAAATATCATTCTATACTAAGATATATTTAGAGAAACCCTTAGCTATCCCACCGAAACCGGGGCGGATCACTAGTGTAAATTATGTTGATCTTACTCCTTTTGGAAAACAGCTGAATGTGTGTTAGAGCAAGAAAAAATTGGACTTTGCTACTGAAGAAGAAAGAAGAAGAAAAAAGTTGTTATTGGCACAACAAATAAAATATACAAAAATTAATACATATTAACATGTACATTATAAGCTACGCGAGTGTACTCAGCAAAAATGTCCAGTGCTAGACACTAGACGCTGGTTTTCAGAGAGGCCCCACGCGGGTACTGTCAAATTGATTGTTACTGCAGTTTGGGTCTTACCTTTTGAACCATAATTTGTTCACCCCACTTATTATACCTTTGTAAACACGTATAGAATATTATTTGACACAATAAAAGAGGCAGATCATAACAAAACAATCTCAATCATACCTGAGTTTAACCATTAAAAATCTCTTTGCAGCAGTTGGATAAAACTTACATGGTCTCCAGTTCCAGCAAGATGTAGACATACTGGCTTAACTCCTTTCTGGGGCCAGTTGAGCGGCAGTACCGCTTGGAAGTGGGCCTTTTGAGCAATCTCAGGGACGATGCCCGGTAGATACCGCTCAAGTGGTGTTACAAAGTAACCTTCCACAAGCTTACAGTCGGCCATATTTTGTTCCTAAAGATTGAATAATAAGACATTACAATGAAGAAGAATTGTTTAGAATAAAAACATATTTTTTTTATGTACATCGACATATAATATAATTCGCCTTGCTTTACAAGCTAAGTGTGATTTTTATAACTATATAGATGATCGAGATTCAAGATGCAGGAAATAAAATGAGGGAGACCTTTGCCCAGCACTGGGACAGTAGGTTAATAATTTATTTTTAAATACTATATTAAAATACTATTAATAATTTAAATACTATTACTTGAATTCTAAAGCCTAACTAAAACTAACTTTGTAAAAATGCACCGATGAGCTGAGATGGATGTGTGGCGTAGAGGGACTATCAATAGAGATGCTCCAAGAATAATAATATTTGTACAAGCGAGATAAACTTATACACCGTTACACAGCTTCCTTCGTCTACCTACCACTCGGATTTCAGTCCAATTGAAAATATATGGGCAATGATAAAAGGATACGTGACGACAAAAAACGTGTCAATGGATATGGATACAATAATGAGGTTAGCTAAATAAAAAGTTGAAACTATCACTGTACAAGATTGAATAAATGTATGTGACCAAAAGAAGAAAAAAGTTTCATGGTTACGACGCCGTTATTGATAATATAACGGAACGATTCATTATTAACACTGACAAAAGTGAAAATGAAATGTGTACTTTGCACCATTCCATTTTTGGTCTAGTGGATAGAGACCCTAGATACGAAATCAAACGGTTGCAGGTTCGTTTGCAAGATGCAATCATTTGTGTGATGAGCAGAAATGTTTGTTTCACACTTATGGATGTTAATATTCATATCTACTTGTATGTATGTTTATTCGTTATCGAATGCACATCGTACCGGGTATCCTAGTTTGGGGCTAGGTAATTGGTGCATAATTGTACCGAATATATTATATATTTTATTTTATTAACATCCTTTTTTTACCACGAAAATAATTTAGTCCTATCAATCAAAACCTCAAAAATCAACTATCTTTTTATTCTTGCACACAAATTTTATAATTTGGGCTGAATATAAATTTGCAGTTAAATATTTTTGCTCGCCAGGGTATTTATTTTGCAAAGCAGGTAACCCTTAAATTGTTGGTACTTTAGACCCGTCTTTTTTCAGTATACGCATGGAGCTTCTCTATATTGATACTCTCTCTACGATGTGTGGAGTGATGAGAGTGGATAAAATGAGAAATGAGTATGACAAAGGAAGTTTGAAAGTAGCAACCATGACTACAAAGTTGACAGGTAAAAGTTTATTGTACTTAGTATGGAATGGACATATAATGCGGAACACAGAATGTCATGTCATGTTATGAGGACAGTGTTAAAACAAATGCAGACGATCAGAGAATGTCCACCTAAAAGTTAATAAAAAATAATGTAAATGGTTACAAGGGCTGAGGAAGTTTCTAGTGTCCTTGGTGTTATTGAATTGTGTAGTGCACATTTACCGTCCGGCGACCACTGCTGTCACCCCTCTCAGGTCAAGTCAATATACATGTATTTTTTTAACAACAAAAGGATATAAGTTTTATCTTTTGAAAGTACTGGGTTACTTGTGCTCTTTTAGAAACAAATGTATTTCATATTTTACCTTTGTGATGGTCACTGGGTAGTCTCTTTCCACTAATTTAAAGCATTCATCTCGATCTGAGACAACTTTCCTGAACTCAAATAACCTGAAAAATACAAACATTTACATAACAAGGAAGATTTCCGAAAAATCTTAAGTTTAATACTAATAGGTAGGTACCTAAGTGTTACACAACAAGCTCTATAAACATGAGGTGATGCTGACTGACCTTCTAAGATTTTCCGGCTTACCCCAACCTTTGGTGAAGAATTTGGTTAGAAGTATGCTTCTGTACACTGCGTCCAACTTACTAGAGGACATCTTTCGTGAAATGGGCGGATGTATTATTGCTTAATTTCAGTTACATACAGTTATAATTTTAATTAAATTTCTCTGCTCGTCAAATTCTCAGTCATTGTATTTTTGGAATGAATTAGCATGAAAGAAAACTAAATATAGTAGAGATGGGAAGAAGATGGGATGTCAAAAATCATCGAAAACAATTTAAATCGCTTAAATATGATAAAAAAAAAACCTCTTTTGAATTTGGCTGAACCACTGAATACATAGCAAATGACGGACCCAAGCCATCTGCATGCTGCATGCATAATATCCTGAATTGTATCGGGTAAATAACAATGCAGGAAGAATTTAAGAAAAAAAATACATGTACCCACATGTATTTTTTTTCTTAAATTCTTCATAGATAATATTATATATGATCGCCCGATAACGCAACAAAAATTGTCTTAATTACTTACCTACTATTAAATTAGAAATATTATAATTATATGAAGTTTAAAATTATCTTGGATATTGTCTCAATTCTTTTTTCAGTACATTTAAAGGAAACTAAATCGATTATAATCAATTTTCTACATCACTAAAATGAATGTCTTGGCTGCGTTCACTTACTACGCTCGAATCAATCAATCCGTGCGATTATCGCTCGATCATCAGCAGTGCTATTACGCGATGTTGATCGTATCGGTTTCAAGCCGTCAAATTCATTAGTGCCTTGCGATAGAGTCGAAATTGCTATGAAAAAAGCGATAATCTAATTGAAGCCAAGTTCTGTGGTCGGGCCCCTGCAGTGCGATTACGTAATGTTGATCATGACGGTTTCAAGCCGTCAAATTCAATAATGCTTTGCAATAGAGTCGATTTTGCTATGAAAAAAAGTGTTTTTTTTTTTTTCAACAACATTACGTAATCGCACTGCAGGAGTTAGTGAACGACTTTGGACGTCTACATAGGACAACTGTCAAGTGTCAGTTTCATACTATTCCTCCCCTACTATTTTTCGGATGACCCAGGCGAACGCCTGACGACGCCGTGAACGATTTCGAGTGATCGCGCGGGTGATCCGCAGCCCGATTCCATAACTTGGCTTCAATCGAATTCTCAGTATCACAACCACTAATGCCTTGCGATAGAGTCGAATTTGTTATGAAAAAAGTGATAATCCGATTGTAGCCATGTTATGGAATTGGACCACTGTGCGTCCTCGAACGTAGTAAGTGAACCCTTTATTGTTCGCTATCCCTACCTACGTTCGAGATGAAGCAGTGGCGTTTTAGGCAGTTTTGATTGGCATTTTTGCCACTAACGATCCAAACCGAACGAAAAACGACCCTATCACACAAGAAATAAAGTCGATTTTTTAATGTAAAATTTAACTATTATGTCCAAACCGAACGGCAATTGAAACATATTTTTGTGTTTAGATTATGTCAATCTCTAAGATTTCTAAACAGATTTGGCTGGTTGTTGTTTTATTCAAAAGGGAACGTTTTTCACTGTTGTTTTTTATCACTTTGTTTCAACACGAACGGCCCGCATGTCGCACATAGACAACAGCTTATTACTCCGTAGTCTAGTTTTTAGGTTTTTACGTAGATACGAGTATATACCTACTATACTACTACTACTTGGCATTGAAAAGCAATAATAATGAGAGAAGGACACACATACCATAAGAACTGTAAGATTGCGCGAGACGAATATGCATATGTTTTATCCTTTTCACGTATACGCCTATTTCGCGTATTTCTGTTGGGAGCCAGTGATATTGGCTCCCAACATGAACAATGTCAGCTTCTTTGATTATATACTTGTATATAATTATATACAAGTATATAATCAAAGTTTCTCATATTACCCGACTAGAAAAGATAGTCCTAGCTTACCATGTAAGTGCCTTAATTTGATGTGTCTCCATAAATTATTTTGGTTTCCATCGAGTTAGGGATAGCAGTGCTCAAGAAGTTTAGTTTACCTGTAAATGGATGAAAACATTTTGAATCCCTTTGCTTTCGCAAGCCAATGCATACGAACTATAAACATACATACGAAGCTGATCCATAAATAGTACAATCATGTGCATATTCATATGATTGTATTGTATGTAATACAAGTACGTATGTATGTAATCATAAAACAAAATATGATAAAATTTGTACCTCAATTTTTATTTTGTACTTTACAGACTCCTTAAGAAGATAAATCAATCGCGATTGAGCAACCTAGTACTATTAAATCGCCCTATCCGTCGAAAAGAGCCATTATTGCAAAACCACAGGTTTTCAGTCGGAGGTTTTTTCTATTTTTCTCTTAAATTTCTTAGAGAATGTATGTTTTATGGTATCCTAAACGATTATGTGATATAACGAGCATCCAGTGATATATTTTTTTTATTTAATATCAAGAGTTTTTATATATATTTTGTCCCATAAGTCTGTACTCCGCGGAACTTTAGCGTATTTACATGAACTCAATCGCCATAAGGGCTTTATTCTACGGAAAATGACTAGCACGCGTAAATTTAAAAGACGTTAGGACTTTTTTCGACAGAAATAGCGATGTGGTGGCTTTTTACGAACAAAGTGTTAAGTTAAACAGCATATTTCCGTACACAAAATTAAAGAAAAAAACTTTTTTTCTTGTCTGATCGGACTGATTTATATACTATTGATTTACTTTTAGTAAGTATACGGATAAACAAATAATTATCATTGTATTTAATAGGGATATTTAACTTAAAATAAGGATTGTACATATTGTATACAATATACAACAAACCGGTGGTTACTGAAGGTTTAACCCAATTTTATAGGTAGAAAAATGTTACGGTAACATGCAATGAAAAAAACCGACCGACTCAAAATATTACTTAACAGTATTGGGAATGACAAATAAAAAAATGACATGTTACTCTTGCATGTTACCATTGTACATAGGAAATGACTTTATGACCATTTTACATAAAATAGATCACAATAAGATAGTTGTTATCAGGAAACAACAACGACAAAGTTATTTTCTTAAGCAATTACTCTTAACAGACACACAGATATTTTATAAGTATTAGGTTTAGAAATGGTTAAAACGTATGATCTATTTTAGCCGTATGATTTATTATCAAAGCAAAATGTCACCATTCATTTTCGTAATTATAACGAATAAAATAAAAAATAATTTCTTAACATTCACTATTAAGTATTTCGGAGTTTTTTTTTACTATATGGCATAAGTGAACATTTACAAAAATATGATATGAGCCGGAAGTATAATACAATATTATATTAAATCTATAAATTTTATGGGCCGTGGTGATCTCGGCTTAGATTAGGTCCCCTCCCAATCCTCCCGTGGATGTCGTAAGAGGCGACTAAGGGAATACACACCGGAAGATGGGCAGCAGCGTCCTCCGAGTACATATTTGTAACACTGCGGTCACCAATCCGCCTGCCAAGCGTGGTGACTATGGCAACACCCCCAAATATATGATAAACACATCGGAAAGACGGCCCCCAGTCCCCGGCGGCTCCGTTATTCCTGGCACCGATAGCAGCCATGGTAACGGCGGAGCAGGTGGTGCTATGAACCCCCGGCAGGGACTCAGCTACCAGCCCCCACGATCTCTGGACCAGGCAACCTACAACGCACGCACCTTGAGGACCGATGAGAAGTTGATAGAGCTGGAAGAAGTAGTAAGTGATTTGCGCTGGGGTATTATAGGGTTATCAGAAGTCCGAGGAGAGGGAGAGGATACGATACCCCTCAATTCCGGCAACTTACTCTATTACCGACCAGCTGTCCCAACACGGTACCGAGTTTCTCGTCCACAAGTCCCTCGTCAACAACATTGTGAAGATCGAAAGCGTTTCGAGCAGGGTGGCATACCTTATACTCAGAATAACCGAACGGTATTCGTTGAAGGTATTACAGGTGTACGCCCCACACTCGAAACATCCGAACGACGAAGTGGAGGCTATGTACGACGACATTTCCAATGCCATACACACTTCACAGTGGCGATTGTTTACTTCATTCATCGCCATTCTTGGCGATGAACTGAGAGTGGGGTAGTTTGAATTCGGAACCAAAGGAGTCAGCTATTGGCTGACTTCATGGAGAAGCAGGGATTTTTTATGATAAATCAAGAAGCGCCCGTGCAGGAAATGGACGTGGCTGCACCCCGGCGGTCATAAACACAAGTTAGATTTCATTTTGCATATACAGTAATACCCCGGACTTACGCGGTAGGTGGGTCCGAGCGATTGCCGTGTAAGTCGAATTCGCGTAAGTCGGGGTTCAACTTTGCATATAAATACATACAAAGTATGTTTAATCGGGACCAGAGTTTAAAGAAAACAATAGTTTAGAAGAAAAATGTTTAATAAAGTGTAAGATAATAAAACAATTTACATTGTTATGAATAAAGTAACCTAAACCGAAGTTCTTTTGATGTCGAAGGCTTCATATATTCTAACAATGTTGCCTGACGAGTTTTTCTTCTTCTCACGCAAAATTTCCTCGTAGCATACCAGTCATTTTCTTTGCCAATTCACAAATTTTAATTTTTGCTTCAAAGTCTTTAATTATATTCAGTTTACACTCTAAAGACAGTGTTTTTCTTTTCTTGTTAGGCTCAAATTACTCATTTTTCGTTCTTTTATATGACATAATTAGAGATTATAAGTAAAACACACTGCGCACGTAAAACAATTCCACGCGGAACACGTCTAAACCTGTCGTAAACTGAACACTGAGAGGGCGGAGCGAGAGAGCCGATGCGCGCTGCAATCAAAATGAAAAACCGCGTATCTCCGAATTCGCGTAAAACGGGGTAGCGTAAATCGGGGTATTACTGTATTCAATGATGTCTCTGTGATCAACAGGGCAACGGGCTGGTGGAAATTGTTCACGCGGTCGGGTCGGAGTTCTTTAAGACCCACCGCAAAAATAGAACACAGAAACTCTCTGAGCATACACTTAAACTTATGGCAGAACGAGGCGAGATGAGGCTGCAGTCTTCAGTGGATATTTCGAGTTACAGCTTGCTTAATAAACAGATATCCAAGTCGATGCGACATGATTTGCGTTCCTATAATACTAATTGTATTAAGAACGCAATAGAGCGGAACAAGGGCTCCATAGTGCAAGAGATCTGTCTATTGAGCAAAGCCTGTTGACAAAGCTGAAGATGGACAGTGGCAGCATCGTTTCGTCGAAGCCAGAGATTTTGAGTGAGCTCAAGAAGTTCTATGGGCAATTATACACCTCATCACGTAGTGCTCTTAGCACTGCTAGCGATGCAAAAGCTCGATTGACCTGACATTATACCGAAGATTTCCCGGACGTTAGCCTATACGAGATCAGAATGGCTCTCAAACAGCTTAAGAGCAACAAATCACCAGGGGAGGACGGAATAACGACAGAGCTACTGAAAGTGGTTGGAACACCGGTACTTAAAGTCCTTCAGAGGCTGTTTAACTCCGTCATTCTAAAGGATACTTACGCTAGAAGCGTGGCTCAGGAGCGTAGTGGTGTTGTTCTTTAAGAAAGGTGATAACACCCTCTTGAAGAATTATAGGCCCATTTCGCTGCTGAGCCACGTCTATAAGCTGTTTTGGAGAGTAGTTACAAACCGTCTCGCTCGTAGGTTTGACGACTATCAGCCTCCCGAACAAGCTGGATTCCGGAAAGACTTAAGCACCGTTGACCACATCCATACGCTCCGGCAGATTATACAGAAGACCGAAGAGTATAATCAGCCACTATGTCTAGCGTTTGTGGATTATGAAAAAGCCTTTGATTCATAGTTATATATTTATATCAAATTTAAGGCCTTGATAAGCACATTCCAACAGTATATAATTTATTGGCAAAAGCTCTTCTTTAGCAGGGCAAGCGTGTTTTTTTATGTTTGATAGTTATTTATATTTTCATTATTTACAAATATATCCGTCACCACCAAATTGAAGTGGTTGTAGCTTCTTCGGTATATCATTTTATTTTTACCAGACTACAGCGAAACAAAAAGGAAGGGTTATGATTCGAACCGGCATGTATGTGGGTACGTATGTACTTATGTTAATCTGTTCCGTCATAATTTCTAAACTACTTATCATAACAAATGAGCTCAAATCAAAAACCATTAAGAAGTTGATAGTTCCGGAATTAGGTGTCCAGCAGTGCTATTACGCAGTGTTGCTGGTTTTAAGCTATGTCACGTCACATTAAATTGACTATGGATATAAAGACGTGAACTAAAAAAAACACCCATTTTGTTATATTTTCTTGTTGCGATAAAATAAAACGCTGCAATCCTAGGCTAGATATTATTATGGTCCAGTTCAATCTATCTACACACTTTAGTTTCGTTTCGATTTATATTTTTTCGATTAAACCGGTAGGTACGTTTTCATGAAAACAAGAAAATCCACACATTGTCCGTGGCATTCTTATATTGATCACTTTTTTCATGGCTTCAATCAGATTGTCACTTTTTTCATAGCAATTTCGACTGCCGTTGCGTAATAGCACTGTAGTAGGGAGTCGGATCTCAAGTTTCGGTATCGAAAAACATTCGATTTTGCATGCCCTAGTGACGGGCCGGCTATTGGTGTCGGACGGATGCAATAATATATATTTTTAAACGCACATCGCTAACTAAGATTATTAAAATTATTTTATTTACTTAACTAAGCTGAAGGATGGCGATGTTTGTACTTGTTTTTACTATGTCAGGTCACATTGGTAATCAAACTAATGCTGGTGATGGTTGCTTGTTTTACCCATTAATATGGGTAAAATATCTCCCCTATTAACTCTTTACGCTACGGCATAAACTAATGCTATCCCTTACCTATACGCTCATAGGAATTCTATTGGTATAGTCTTTCTACGGGTTTTTACAATAAAGCTTGATCCGCAGGACAGCGGTCATCGAGATCGTATTTTTTACAGCCTTAATTGTACTCAAAACAATGTCGTACTTTATTTGTGTGACGGAAAGGGATGTTCAATTTTTATTGCGACATCTTAATTACAGACTACAAAACAATAATAAACGATTACGAAAATCGAAAAAAATGATTTGCTCATTCGTAATAAATTCATTAAAATAACGTTCCACGCTGGGGAATAAAGGTTCTCGAATGGCGACCACGAACAAGCAAGCGAAGTGTGGGGAGACCCCCCACACGATGGACCGACGATATTGTAGCCATCGCAGGAAGTCGGTGGATGGAGGTGGCGTGGCACAAGATCGCTGGTCATGGCGCTCTTTGGGGGAGGCTTATGTTCAGCAGTGGACTTCTAAAGGCTGACATGATGATGATGATGATGATGATGATGAAGGTTCCACAAGCTAACTTAATCTATAGTTGTGGTAAAATGCAACGATTTCTAATTACACTTACTTCTGCGATAATCTAATTTTGTTCTCACAAAATGTCGTGATTTATTTCGTCTAGATGGTATTCATGCACCCAAGTAAAAAGTTATAAAGCACGAAAAAATAATAATTATCAAGTACTAGCTTTGCCCGCGACTATCCGCACTGACTATAGTTTATCTAAAAAAAAGCATCCTATGTTCATCTAGGATAATAAAAACCAATGCAAAAATATAGTACTACAGCCCTTGATGCTTTTTGACAGACTTGTTATTATTTAGTTTCCACGGCAACATGTCATTCAGTTCCTTACAGCTAGTAATCGACATTTTCCAGTTTCCGGCAGCTTACCATTATCCGGTATCTATAAAAAGTATCTGTTAATACAGTCTCTATAATGTACAGTAACGTTTACAAAGTTTCATCAAAATTAAGAATCGTAGCTTTTTATGTATGTCGGTCGATATCTCCGTCAATTGCAGACCGATTTTAAAAATTCTTTTTTTTGTTTGAAAGGGTATACTTTGCAGGTAGTCCCATATAAATTATATCAAAATTGGTTCAGCAGTTTTTCGAGAATAAATAGTTTTGTTGAGTAAATCCATTCGATTTTGTGTTTATATTGCCTTTATTTTGTGTTTATCTCTAAGATTTCTAAACCGATTTAGATGGTTGTTTTTTAATTCAAAACGGAAAAATTTCCGTGTAGTTCCACATAAACTTCATCAAAATTGGTTCAGTAGTTTTATTAGAAAATCAATTTGTTTTATTTTATAGATTATGTTCTCTAATATCTTGGGATTTCCGAACCAAATTAGATTATTGTTTTTACTTGAATCAGAATACCTCTAGTGTGGTACTGTAAAAATATAAATTTCATCAAAATTGGTTTAGTAGCTTTAAACAAGCTTTAATTTAATTCACTGTGTTATAATAATTAGGACTGGATTGCAAGTCAATTTTGAACAATTTAAGGACGTCTAAAGATGCTGAAATTTTGCACATGGGTGTAGTTCTGATGACAATTAAAAACTACAGTAGTAATAGTAGTATTAGTAGTAGTAGTCAAAGGGTTGAGGCTTTCAAGGCTTTTTTTCTTTGTATATTTTTTATGGGAAACCTTCACGCAAGTATCAACTACAACTGTACAAAGTTTCAACTTAATCGGATACGCGCAGTGATGCGCACTGGCATAGAAGTCGAACAAACAAACAAATATTACTTTTTAAATCAAAATCAAATAAATAACATTTGCCGCTACTAGCTATTTTCCGTCTATTTGAAACAAAAAGCGTGCATGCTAAATTGCACATAGATGCCGCGCATTAGAGTTGGTATTAGTCTAGTTGGGAGCAACAGAATCGACACCAATGGGGAATATTATGATGGTGTGACTCAGTTGTTTGAGGTTGAGACTGTGATTGATGAAACAGTAATAAACGAAAACAATATAAGTAAAACAAAGCGAAGAAGAGAAGAAGATCTCGACGAAACTTGGGTCGAAGTTAGAAATAGAAAATAAATATTGAAAGAGAGTCGAAAAATAGTTAGTAATAGCATTAGAAAGAAGAAAAAAGCTCGAGTTGATTTATCATTTATTGATTTAATGAGTAAACTTAGAAGTATTATCTTTCAAAATAATGAGTCATTGAAAAGTAGAATCGAGAATGTCACGCATTTACAATACAATACAACAACACTTTATTGCACACCAAGAAGAAGGTAATATATAGGATAAACTCAAATAAATTAAAGGTACAATGGGCGGTCTACTAACTTAGGTTTTTAACTCACAAAGTATAAAGTATAAAGTACGAATATATAGCAGCATTCGAACACGTTTGAATGAGCAAAAAATTCATTTAGTGGCACTGAGTGAGACTTGGTTAAATTGTAATGAATTCTAAAACATAAAGAATTATTGCGTATTTCGGCGTAGATAGGGACGACTCATATGGCGGAGTGGCCATTTTGATACATAAGTCCTTAGAGGCCCAAATTCTCACGACCCAAAATATTAATTCGTGCATCGAAGTGTTGGCTATTAAAATCTTTAACTGTGAATATGTTGAATGTGTAGTTGCAATATACTGCCCATCACACATATCGGCTACTGACTGGGATGCAATTTTCTCAATCTCCAGTCGCAAAACCTTGTTAATTTGAGATTTTAATGGGCACCACTATAATTGGTCTAATAAGAAAGACACCAGGGGATCGTATATTTTTGATTAGTTAATCGATCTTAATTTAGTTACTTTAAACGACGGGAGGCCGACTCTTATTAAATTGGTTAACGGCGTTTTACAGCAGTCGGCCCCTGATATTACAATAGTTTCATCTGATATATCTATGAGATTCAATTGGAATGTTACAAATGAAAGCTTGGGCAGCGACCATTTAGTGATAAAATTATCCATTTCTATTATTCACACGTCCCTACTTTAAGAAGTACACCTAATTTTAAAAACGCAGAGTGGGAAAAATACCGAAAAGTAATAGAAGAAAAGTTGTCAAATTTTGTTTTACCGAATCCACAACAAGGCTATGATATCTTCATTCAATCTATACTTATAATAAAACTGTAACAGGTCCAATTCTGTACATTGAAGATATTTATAAAAATGTTGTACTATATTTGATACTGAAGCCAAAACCGCATTTTTTACATTTTTTTCTGTATCTTGGCTAGGCATCACGCCGAAACTACTGAATGAATTCAATTGAAACTTGGCATAATTTGACTACGAGGTAGGACATAGGATACTTTTCATCCCGAAAAGTTAAAGGGTTCCCGCAGGAAAGGGGTTGAAAGATTTTTATAAGAAAACGTATCACGCTGAAACTACTGGACGGATTTTGATGCAACTTGGCACTGTTATAGTTTATATGATGATTGAAAATTAAGAATACTTTTTATCTCGAAAATATAAAGAGTTCCTGTGGGATAGGGGTCCAAATTCTGTAAATCAAAGATATATAGTATTTTTTTAGAGTCTCTTTAATTTTCGGTACTGAAGCCAAAACTCATTTATTTTTATTTTTTTCTGAAAAATTAAAGTGTTCCCGCAGGATAGGGGTTGAAAGTTATTTGAAAGAACACGTATCACGCTGTAACTACTGGACGCATTTTAATGCAACTTGGCACAGTCATCTATCTATACTTATAATAAAGCAATAGGTACGAAAAAGGCTGTACAAAGAAGTCAAATAAAAAAAATGGTCTATGGTACCCTAAAATAAGCAACAGAACAATTTTTTTTGTTGTATTTCGTGTCTTTTTTATCTGTTTGTCTGTATTTTTGTACATCACGTAAAAACTACTGGACCGATTGCTATGCGGTTTTCAATGTAGGATAGCTTAGAGTTTGACTTTTGAAAAAAATGTGTAATTGGTATCTCAATTTGGCGATTAGAAGCCGAGCAATTGATTAAAAAAAATTGACGGTTGAAGAAATTTTGATCAAATGTTGGTATATTGCTAATTTAGGTCCTGGAATAGCACATTATGGTACTTTAAATCTAGAGAAATGACCACGCATGCAAAACAGCGGGTACAGCTAGTTTGTACAATAATTTTTATGTGATTTCACAGCATAAACAGTTTTTTTTTTCTAAATGAAATCGCACCTTCTCTCCCAGTAAATGTTCACTGGCGACTGGCTGGAGGATCGAGCAATGAGTGAATTTTTTCACACATTTAAGTGGAAGTATGTACGAAACACCTACTAGGTATCTTGTTGTACTTATAAAATCTATGTTGCAGCCTTTAATTAAGTCGACGATATCTAGGCAGTAAATTTTAGTTTAAAAATAAACCACGTAGTAACAATTCATCCATAAAACTAGTTTCCAGATTATATTGTCTAACTAGAAATAGATACTGGAATAATAAGAAAAAACCACTATTAACGGTAGTCCATGAGTCATACATTTCCTTACCAGTTATTTCAAATGATCAGCAGCCTTATTGTCTAACTCTGGTGATAATGGCAATCAAATCCATTACCATTACCATTGGCGGTTCCAGTTCGCCGTCCAGGGGAATTGTCTAATATTTTCGGTGGTAATCGTCTTGAAAAAGTGAAGGCCATTTCGTTCTTTCCACAGACTACATAACACAAAAAACATATGCTCTTGCGATCCATTTCATGAAGAACAGCTTTGAGCACTTTTTAGTGCTTTTTTGAACTAATGGTTGTAAAATGTTAATTTAGCCATATAAACATGTGTAGTGTTTTATTTGTTTATTATAATCTAATTTTTATTAGTTATGCTGTTTAATAAATGGATATTCTTCAAAAAATAATATTCAAGTATATTATAGCCTGACGTTGCGTAGAACGAAACGTTGGTTTACAAGTTATTATTTATTCTGGACCATACTAAAGTATGTGTTTGTTTGTTGTTTACTTTAGCATTCAATAATGAAATGAAAATCAAATGGAAAAAAAATAATAATTAAATAGGTAGGTTATAGTCACAAGATTTGTGTGAGTTTGTGCGAAACGTGGATAAACTAAAAGTGGAATTGCTTTGTGAGATGTAATGTATGTCGAGGTTATGTTCGCTTTCGGATATAAAATTGACAAATATGCCTTGATTTAGCAACAAATACGTACCTATGTACCATATTGTATTTCAGAATGTCATCTGATAAAGTGGTCTTTGCATAAACCTACAATTGGTCATCGAGTTAGATCGAAACTTTGAACAAATATATCGCAAGTTCTAACAGTCTTTGGCTTGGCTATACAGGAATTTTGGTGGACTAATGAATATTATCTAATCACCTATTCGAGTCTAGTTTAATTTACCTACTAGGTACATAGACATATACTAGGTATATGCATTTTCACAATTGCTCATCAACAACATACATATTTTAATGGATGTTTACCTCATTTCAATGCATACATAATCGGTTATGTTTTGTGTAATTTTACTTCACAGCACAATTAAGAAGGAGATATACAGATAAGATACTGCTGCATAACCAATGTTAACTTCTGTAAAACATTCCCCAATAGAAGAAAACATTCATCAACAGAACTCAAGCTTTCTGTAGTCCCGCAGGTAGGTACCTATATTTTGTATAATATTTATTAACTAGGTAGGTACATACCTAATAATTATTATTGACTGGCTTGGGTAAAGGCTGGCAGGGAGAAATGCATAATACACACCCCCCAAGCGGGACATTGTATATTTTTGGTGTACAATAAAGAGTTATCTATCTGTCTATATTTAGTCACATAGGTAATTAATTGACTATATAATACTCTAGCTACACAGTTATACACCACCTTAAGAAACTGTTAATGTAAGGTGCCTTGTGGGCCCGGAGTAATAATAGGTCCATCCCTTCTCACCCCATGTGTGCTTTGTGCACCAGCCGGGGTTCAGGAGATGGGCTGCAGCTTGCACCTGTGTCAGTATGAATATTTCCAACTATCACAAAGCCTGATGTAGCTGTAGGTACAACAAATTAACCTCTCTTTTGAATTGTTTACAAATTTGATCTATCTCTACAAAAGTAATACTGCATATTACAATATTGACTATGTAGTACTTGTTATGTAGATAATGGCAAATGATCATAGCTATATCTTTATTTTCAGATTCAGTTCAGTACCTGTCTATCACAGTAAACAGGATCATTTCAAGTTGGATTGCAGCGGGAAGAGATTCATAGCATGTCCATAAAATGCAAAAGGATGCTGCTTCTCAAATCTACTTGTTATATTTGTATTATAATATGTAGGTATATATATATATATATATATATATACCTAGTTATTGCACTTTTTTTATACCATTTGAATAAAATGGTGAGTTGGAAATATTTACTTTGTTGTTGTGAATTACTATATAATTACATTGTAATTAGTGGGCTACCAGTGAGCCAGTTTGGCTTGTAAGTTTTTAGAATGTTTTATGTATAGTCCTTATTTAATAAAGACACTTGCCCGTTATATTTTTTTTAGAAAGGTTTTTACAATAAAATAAACATGCTATTTAATAAAATTTGTTTAATTTTCAGTTTCTCTATCCATACTCAGTCTGTATTTATGCTAAAACTAGCTGCATGCCGAGGCTTTGCTCTTGTGCATTGCCAGCCTCGTTCGAAATTTAAAGAAATATTTCCTTCAAATTGCAAATCTCTAGGTCCACCGGTTTAGGCTGTGTGTTGTCTGTGAATCAGTTGGTAGGTATGTCGCTTGTGACATACTATTTCATAGCAATCAATGTATGTTTCTACTTACATAATAATTTGTAGTTAAAAAATAACAACAAAACATATATAGATAGATAACTCTTTATTGTATATACTTAGAAGTAAATCGTACATTGTACATAATATAATGTAGAAGTAGCGGTAACACAATCGGCAGTCTTATAGCTTACAGCAATCTCCAAACCAGAGTAAATGTCAGTAGTATTCATGTCACTCAATCTGGAACAAATAAGAAAAATTTATAAAACTTTGTATGTATTGTACGCTGACATAAATACACTGAATGCACTAAATATGGGTACTAGACAATAGATACGAGTACACACACAAAGATATGAATATTACATTCATATCTCGGAACCAAATACTTCTGCTCATCACACAAATGATTGCACCTTGCGGGATTCGAACCCGCATCCATTGGTTGACTTTCAGTCAGGGTCACTAGCCACTCGGCCAACTGGTTGCCAAATGTAGTGGCACTGAATGTAAATGACAAAATGAATTTTTCACCTCCTTTTTGAACGACAAATATAACAATGTGCAAAATTCAAGTTATCAGATTGCACTATGGAGAGTGAGCATAAGAACTGCACAATCTGATTCGCTTACCACCGTACAAACTAGAATATTGGCAAAGCGGCACCTTTTTATGATAGAAATACCACACACAAGCACGAAGCGTTGCGCTTCTTCATTCATTGTAAGATCTGCAAAAGAGTGGAATGCCCTGCCCTCGTCAGTTTCTGGTAAAATATAATGAATCCAGGTGTGTTCAAGTCAAGAGTGAATAGGTATCTACTAAGCAAGGGTGCTACACTTTCGACCACATCATCGCTTTCCATCAGGTAAGATCATGGTCAAACAATTGCATAAAACGTAATATAAAAAGGTGCATTAGATATGGGTTGAAAGTAGGCAGTTCCCGATGAAATTTTAACTGATTACCTATAAAGGTATCATTTTAGTTTTTGTACTTATTTTGTTTTAATTGTTAATATGACTTGGTATCTTTTGTCAATACTTTTAATACATTTTGACTGTTATTTTTGCAAATTCTTTCATAATGAATGGTCTAGGGTGTAAATAGGCCTGTGATTGTTCCTCAAAACCTTCTGGAGATGTTTTTCTTCTGCAGCTGGCTACAAATTCTCTCATGAAAAATATTCTATAAATAAACATACATAGATATAAACCAATATTACATCAATGACTCAGAAACAATCATTTGTGCTCATCATACAAATGATTGCACCTTGCGAGATTCGAACTTGCAACCATTTGTTGACTCTCAGTCAGGGCACTAGCCAATTCATCTCTTACGACCACCTGGGTGAACAGTGGAAAGTTTTTTTTTTCAACAGCTCTTACCTTTGTCCACCTGGGTGTTACTTGGGAAATATTTAGTTTCCACTGTCCACCTTGTTATCAAAACTTTTCTGATTTGAAGTGCATAGAGATAATAATTAATTGGTCTATTTTGTTGAAATTATGTAAAAAA
This sequence comes from Alsophila aescularia, assembly GCA_946251855.1. Taxonomy (NCBI): domain Eukaryota; kingdom Metazoa; phylum Arthropoda; class Insecta; order Lepidoptera; family Geometridae; genus Alsophila; species Alsophila aescularia. The sequence goes on from OX276385.1 coordinate 14,815,471, forward strand.
AAAATGGAGTCTGTTTTATGTTCGGTGCTAAAGCCAAAACTGTTTTTTTTTTCATTTTTAACTCTATGTCTGTGTGTACTTCTGTCTGTCTGTATTTTGACCGCGCATCACGTCGAAACTACTGAATGAATTCAAATGTAACTTGGTATGATATGAGTTCATACTACGAGGTAGAACATTAGATACTTTTCATCCCGAAAAATTAAAGTGTTCCCGCAGGATAGGGGTTGAAAGTTATTTGAAAGAACACGTATCACGCTGTAACTACTGGACGGATTTTGATGCAACTTGGCACAGTCATCTATCTATACTTATAATAAAGCAATAGGTACGAAAAAGGCTGTACAAAGAAGTCAAATTAAAAAAATGTTCTATGGTACCCTAAAATAAGCAACAGAACAATTTTTTTTGTTGTATTTCGTGTCTTTTTTATCGGTTTGTCTGTATTTTTGTGCATCACGTAAAAACTACTGGACCGATTGCTATGCGGTTTTCAATGTAGGATAGCTTAGGGTTTGACTTAAAAAAATGTGTAATTGGTATCTCAATTCGGAGATTAGAAGCCGAGCAATTGATAAAAAAAAAATTGACGGTTGAAGAAATTTTGATCAAATGTTGGTATATTGCTAATTTAGGTCCTGGAATAGCACATTATGGTACTTTAAATCTAGAGAAATGACCACGCATGCAAAGCAGCGGGTACAGCTAGTATGTACAATAATTTTTATGTGATTTCACTGCATAAACAGTTTTTTTTTTTCTAAATGAAATCGCACCGTCTCTCCCAGTAAATGTTCACTGGCGACTGGCTGGAGGATCGAGCAATGAGTGAATTTTTTCACTCATTTTTTTTAAGTTTTTTTTTAAGTGGAAGTATGTATGGAACACCTACTAGGTAATTAAAGGCTGTACTTATAAAATCTATGTTGCAGCCTTTAATTAAGACGACGATATCTAGGCAGTAAATTTTGGTTTAAAAATAAATCACGTAGTAACAATTCATCCATAAAACTAGTTTCCAGATTATATTGTCTAACTAGAAATAGATACTGGAATAATAAGAAAAAGCCACTATTAACGGTAGTCCATGAGTCATACATTTCCTTATCAAAATTAATTAAAATGATCAGTTAGCTAGGTATGTTTTCATTGGACACATGGGTTACGAATATTAATATATCAGGAATTATTGAGTTGAACATAGATGGAGTAACTACATAATTTTCAACGGATTACTTTGAGGAACAATGTAATTATCTTAATAAGAATTACACTACATATAATTGCATTTTCACTGATCGCTCGAAAGATAGTACCTAGTGGGTCTGGAGCAGCGTTTTTAGACTTAACTACAAATTGTTTTTTAAAATTTAAAATCGAATGAAACATTAGCATTATGGAAACCGAACTTTTAGCAATTATGGAAGCCCTATCTTATGTTAAATCTTCAAATTATTGTGATGTAGTTATTTTAACAGACTCAAAAAGTTCTCTTCTACACCTGGCTCGTTGTACCTCGACCTTTCGAGGGTTACATGTAGCCTACACAATAATAAAGTTACTTTTAGAATTACAGTCTGTTTATAAAAACATCATCTTAGAATGGATTCCGTCACATGTAGGTCTTATAGGTAATGGACGCGTAGATAAGCTAGCTATAGAAGCTGTCACTGACGGTATACCTACAAATGTAACACCTTCATTGTCAGACTATATGCCTATGGTTAAATAAGATTGTTATAAGATCTGGAAGGAGTACTGCGCTGAGACGTCAAAAGAAAAGGGAATATGGTATCGGACGATCCAACCACACCCCTTGAATTCTCCATAGATTGACGGTAATATTTTGAACAGAAAAAAATCTTGTTATAGCCTTAAGATTAAGATCCGGACACATTCCATGCAATAATACATTCTCCTATTTGATGCGAAAAACGACATCACCGAATTGTGAAACTTGTGGACTTGTTGATGAGGTATTGATGGAATGTGCCCGGAATTATAGTATTTTAAATCATTGTAATGTGACTGTGGAATAGGTAGATGTAATAGCATATTAGCAGATCCTCTTTCAAATGGTGCCAGAAAACTATACTCGCTTGTGGATAGGCACGATTAGTTATTCAACTGATCGCGCTTGTCTACAGGTGGGTAAGGTATGCATAACAACCAGGGTGGCATGTTCGCGATAAGCGACAAAACCATTTACGTGATAAAAAAAATATACAAACAGACCAACATACATACACAATATGTATACTGATAAAATCATAACCCTCATTTTTTGTAGCCGGGTAAAGACCCACCATTTGCAAACCTCGGCCTCCGACTGACAGTAGACATCCAACTCGAAAACAATGCTTCAACCTTTAGTGGCAGTGGTTCTGTTGATAGTCCGGTGACCGAACTAGTGCAACTTTTCAGTGGCAATAGTCCGGTTGGTACCGAACTATTGCTACCCTATAATAGCAATAGTTCGGTTGGTAATGTAAAGATTCACATTTGCTTAAAAAACATATGAACACATCAGAAAAACAAATGAATATCAGAAACACAATTGAATGTCGGGAAAAGTGACAGGTGTCAAAGTGACAGTTTATAGGGAAAGGGTGGCGGAATTGCGGGGGAAGGTGGAGAAAATAGGAGAAAATGGGGTAAAGTTTGGGTGGGTGAGGATAGATGAGGGTTGGTGATAGTTGGAGAGGGTTGTTGAGGGTTGTTTACTGGGGCAAGATGGTAGAATGCTACCGCGACCCCATCTTGCCCCACCTCGGTGGAGGACGGCTCACGGGGGGGTTTTAGTGGGTGCGAGCCCCACATACCCCCTTCCATCACCCCCGTGGTGGAAGGGAAGTGCGTAGGCATTTCCACCCTCAAAAAAAAAAAGAAAAAAAAAGGGTTTGTGATAGTCGGTGAGGGTAAGTGAAGGTAGGTAAGGGTAAATGAGGGTAGGTGAGGGTAAGTGTGGGGAGGGTTCAAATGTCAAATGACATTTAAATTCACATTTGACATTGACTTTGACTGAATTTTGACTTTTCCTTCACCCTCCCAACACTTACCCTTAGCTACCATCACTTATCCTTACCTACCTCCACATACCCTCACCAAACCACACTTTGCCCCATTTTCTCCACCTTCCCCCACTACTCCCCACCCTTTCTCCACAACTGTAATTTTGACACCTGTCACTTTTCCCAATATTCAATTGTTTTTCTGATATTAATTTGTTTTCCGACATTCATTTGCTTTACTGGGCCCCGTTCACATAAACGTTCGAGGACGCACGGATCACCCGCGCGTACACTCGAAATCGTTCACGGCGTCGTCCGGGCGTTCGCCTGGGTCATCCGAAAAATAGTAGGGGAGGGGAGACACTTGACAGTTGTTAGTTGTATGTGGACATCCAGTCCAAAGAGTATAATAATATAGTCCAGTCGTTCACTAACTCCGGATGATCGAGCGATAATCGCACGGATGATTCGAGCGTGTAAGTGAACACAGCCCTAATGTGTTCATTTGTTTTTCTATGCAGATGTGAATCTTTACATTACTAACCAAACTATTGCTACTAAAGGATAGCAATAATTCGGTACACTCTACCAACTGGACTATTGCCACTGTAAAGTTGCACTAGTTTGATCACTGGACTATCAACTGAACTACTGCCACTAAAGGTGCTTTGATACACTACTGTCCGTAAGATATTTGTTTGTTTGACTGTGATATTCGTTTACACTGTATTATGAATTTCTTATTGCAACGACTTCGGTAAAGTTCTGTAATAGGCTGGCTCTAGTAAATGTACTGTTAGTACATTCCTACGTAGCAACTACTTTTGGTTACTCCCTTTCTCCCACCAGTGAAGAGAAAGATAAAACCGAAAAATGTATGCCCTTTCTTCACTAGTTCACACTATGGAAAGCAATGGGGATTATGGGGAGAAAGTGACTAATCGGAAATCTATTCCCTGCCCTTCCGTTTCTTCCTTTCAACCGTTTTGGTGTTATTTTGAATACAAACAAACATTCATATTGTTATTAATAGAATAGGAGTTTATTTTAATTAAAGTTTTTATTATTTAAAACTACAATGCAATCTTCCTAATATTTGTGGCCTATCATTTCTAGATGACCATCATTATGCCTGTATTTTACATCTAGACAAAAAAACTAAATTGAAGTGTCTGTTTGTAATGTCAAAATAACCATTTTTTACTGAATACATATCAAATACGGTACTTATAACAATAACATATTTAGAGTTTTTGTTTGTCTGTCTGTTTGTTCCTGCTAATCTCCAAAACGGCTGGACTGATTTTGACGGCACTTTCTCTAGAAGATAGCTGATGTAATAAGGTGTAACATGGGCTACTTGCAAAAAACTTGTTCCGTGCAAAAAAGGCATGAATTTTGACCACACGGGCAAAGCCGCAGGCATAGCTAGTTATGTATATAATAATATCTACAGTAAAATTACGTAACCATCTGTCTCTGTGTGCCAAACACTGAGCCACCAACGCTATGTACAACACACATTGTGATTTTTTCTTCTAGCACTTTCCAAACTTGCAGGCCACCGTCATTTTTTCATGGTGACATTAGCAGTGGAGGTTTCCTGCTGTTGTGACGGGTCAGCTGACCAACAATTGAGGTTACTCGTACTAGGAAGAGGGAAAAATTCTTGTAAAAACTCGTATGATTTTGGGGATGACGCAAAAAGAGCCCTTGCAAATTCTTTTTCATCAATGCTATACTTTTTTTCATTACTAAGTCCATTGTCATTAAGTCTTGTATGAGTAGGCATGAACGGTTTGGAGAACTCTTTTTTGTTCGTCACTGGATTATAGAGGGATTTTTTAAAATTTTTGTTATAGAACTTTGTTTTGGTCTTTTAACTGCGATATCATAATGTCTTTTTCTCTTATTATGTTTTTACACAGGATGCGAAATACTCTCCTACAAAAAACACTTTACTGGATGTTTCGAAATATACTAATCCTGATACAACTAAAAAATGAAGTCGAAGAACTGACGAACCATCTCGTGAGAACAAAGGAGGAAGTAAACAAATTACTATCAGAAAACATAGAACTGAAATTGATAATAGAAAAACTAAATGAGAAAGAGACTAATGGAAAAACTTCCGAGCAATCAGCGAAAAGTGAGAATATTGAAAAAATTAATGGCAAGTATAACAACACATTAATGAAGAAACAACGTCAAAATAACATACTGACATGCGACTTACCTATCTTGACATCACCATCGACTAGTAGTGACACAATAAAAGAGGTGTATTCAAGCAAGCCTCCTAAGGTAGCTAAAAATAAAAAGCTCAAGCATCTTCAAAATAATAAACATCTAATACACTCACATGCAAAAGTATGCAATAATAACGAAAATGAAGAGCCTGACAATTCCAAGTGCACCAAAGCTTCGAAAACCTGCGATAAAATTCCCGAAAGGTCAACGTACAAGTCAAATAAGCATGCTAATGATGGGAAACTAGTCCAACAAGTAAAGAAACCGCTGCAAATAAATACTCGTGCACCTGAAAAAACGAACTTGCATAAAAAAACAAAAATTACTATAATTGGTGACCAAAGCTAGACAGAAATATAACAAAAATGTCTAAACTAAAACAAGCCCTGAGCATCAAACCGGGTACAATACCATATTATTTTGATAAGATGAATAAAAAGAAGGTTAAGTGTAAAAAGGTTGTTTGTCTTTTCTGGTAACAATTCTGCTCTTACTCTTATAACAAAAGAGGATAAAAAGAATGATAGCAAGCCTATAACTATTAACATTACCTGGAACTATTCCATACTATTTCCGACGGCAAAAAAATGTTGTTACACTTAATAACAAAACTGAATCAATATGCAATACAAATCTAGAAAAACAATCAGAAGATAAAAATGAGCCCACCGAGTCTCAGTTTTTTCGTATCCAACAACAATTCAAATTATTTGAAAATTGTTCATCTAAACGTACAAGGCATTAAATCCAAAGTTGATCAACTGGAATTACTAACGAGCGAGCGACAAATCGATGTCTGCGGTTTTACTGAAACGTTTCTAAAGAGCCACGAAGTAGGAGTATTTCAACTGGAAGGCTACAAAAATGCTTCACATTTCTGTAGAAAAAAACCTATACACACATGTAAGAAAAATGAATCAAGAGGAGGTGTTAGTATTTATATTAAACATTCAATAAATTATATAAACCTAGAATGGATAAAGGAAATGTCAATTGAACGTCATTTTGAATGTTGTGGAATAGCTATACCAGATTTAAATTATGTAATTATTTGTATTTATAGAACTCCTGACAGTAATTTAAATTTGTTTATTCAAAGCCTAGAAACTTTACTTCACAAAGTCACTTTAAGAACCAGATGTAATAAGAAAAAAGTGATTCTATTAGGTGATTTTAATATTAATTTACTTGAAAAAAATAAAATAGTGAATTGTTTATAAACACATTAAAATGTTCAACATGCATCCCACAATATGGGAACCCACTAGAATCACTAAGAACACCAAAACATGTATAGATAATATAGTAATAAACATCAAACAATATAAAGCAGAAGTTTTGCATCTAGGTATTTCAGATCACTCAGTGCAGATAATAAATATTTTTACCAGCCTAAGCTTTCGTGAAAAGTACTGGTTTATTCAAAAGAGAAAAGTTGATGTAAATTTAAATATATTTCTAAGATACTTATCCCAAGTCAATTTCTCAGAGATATACACATACAATGACCCAAACAAAGCCTACAGTGAATTTATAGACCTATACCGCCTGATATTTAACTTGTGTGTACCCTTGGAAAAAGTAAAAATAACTTATAAGAAGAAGGCAAACTGGAAATCCAAAGGAATAAAGACATCCAGTAAAAATAAAAGAAAGAACTATTTAAAATATCTACAAAATAAAACTAATGAAAATTATAGTATGTACAAAAAATACTGCAAGACATTAAACAAAGTTGTACGTATATCTAGAAAAATCGCTAATATTAAATATATAAATAGAAGTACCAATAAAAATAAAGCAACTTGGGGAATTATTAAGCAACATACATCTGAAACTAATAACATTAAAACATCAATAGAAAGTATAAAAATTGACAAGAAAGAGATAACTGACCCGTTAAAAATTGCCACAGTCCTGAATAACTTTATTATCTGCCATAATAATCACCTAATAAATCCTACTCAACGAAAAGCCATTAAAACAAACTCAAAAACTATATTCATCAATCCAGTATCGTCCCAGGAAATAATAATCATTGTAAAATCATAAAAAAATAAAAAAACTGCAGGGTATGATGGCATATCGGTACAAATAATTAAGAGCAGCTTAGAGTATATAGTAGAACCACTGACATATATAATAAACTTATCTATCGAAACCGGATGTTTTCCTGACGATTTAAAAAAGGCACTAATAAAGCCTTTGCACAAAAAAGGGTCAAAAATGGAAATGGCAAATTATAGACCAATAGCCATTTTGCCAAGCTTCTCTAAAAATTTTGAAAAAGTGCTCTTTAACAGAATTACGTCATTTCTAGATTCCAATAATATGCTAGATAGCAATCAATTCGGCTTTCGTAAAGGAAAAAACACCACATTAGCCATTTTTAAAATGCTAAGACAGGTATGGGAAGAAATTAATAATAAAAAAACTGGTATTGCTGTCTTTTTAGATTTATCTATGGCATTTGATTGTGTCTCACACACAATTTTACTTAGAAAACTAGAAGCAGCTGGTATAAGAGGAACATCATTATCATTATTAGAATCATATCTAGAAAACAGAAGTCAATCAACAGTCATCGATGTTTATAATAGAGATACAAAAGAAGTAGAACAAGTAGTGTCGGACTTTGAGAAATCTGCCCTTGGAGTGCCACGAGGCAGTATTCTTGGGCCCTTGCTGTTCCTTGTGTATATCAACGAACTACGTCTAATAACACAACACCTTTGCGTCATGTTTGCTGATGATGCCACTATATTCATACCTCTACTGTTAAGATTCTATCTTAACAGTACGGATTTTGAAATAGAAGTAAATAAAACTCTACAAATAGTCACTGATTGGCTAGGATCAATTAATTTAAAAGTTAATATAGAAAATACTAAAATTTTACAGTTTACTAATTATAAAACAGTACCACTAAATCTAAATATTTTAAATGATGGTAATAAGGTTAACGAAATTATTGAAACAAATTTTCTAGGTGTAACTCTAGATAACCATTTGAACTGGAAGGCTCACGTTAGTAAAATAAATAGTCGCTTGACAAAATATTCTTACGCCTTGTCAGTGTTAAGTAATGTTGCATCTAAATCTGTAGCTGTGAGTGCATACTATGGTTATGTCTACCCTCAGTTGAGTTATGGGATAATCTTTTGGGGAAATTCAGTGGACGTTCAGTCAACATTTATATTGCAAAAGAGATGTCTGCGAAATATATATAATCTAGACAGTACTGATACCCTCCGTAACATTTTTAAAAATAATAATTTCCTCACCTTGACTTGTATTTATATATTAGAATTGTGTCATTTTGTAAAGACTAATGAAGAACACTACTTTAGTCAAAAGTCTAGTCGTGCTGGTAACTTAAGAAGCAAATATAGATATAATATGTGTATTCCGCAGATTAATGATACCTTATTTTATAAGAGCTCTTTTATAAGCGCAATTAAAATATTCAATCACTTGCCTATAGAACTGAAATTATTAAAAGGCAACATATTCAAACAGAATTTAAAAAAATGGTTAATATCTAAAGCTTACTATGATTTAAATGAATACTTTGGTTACTGAATCTGTGTAAATAAGAATGGAATGTAATTTTGATATCAGATTTAATAACTACCTATTAATAATTTTAAGCATATTAATATAAATGTATCCATAAATTTATTATATAAATAATGTTATCGAATAATGTTCAAAATATTGTATGTCCGAAATGGATAGGCTGTTGAAACGTTTTTTACATTTAAGACCACACAGTGTACACAGTTTTTTACAATAAAATATTTCTATTTCTATTTCTATTTCACTTTAGTAACTAAATTTTTTTTTTCTGACTCCAAAGCACCTGATAGTTCATGTTAATTTTTTTCACAATTTTGCAAATTTCTGTCAACTAGTTTCTGTTCACCAAACTGTTTCTTAACTTCTACATTATTAGCAGGTATTTTAACTTTGCAATTACTATTTTCTGTCATCACTGCAGTTAGAGTTTTTTCTCGGAATAGTGGTCAATGTATTAGTACATCTTCCTTATCTGCTCCAAGTTTTTCCTTAAGCATGTATCGAAATGTGGTAGGTATATGATTTTTATGTATTGTTAAATTATCAGTAGACAAACTATTATTTTTAGTCACAACAGGAATTACAGTTTCCTCGTTTTTCAATTGTGAATGAAATACAATACAAATTACAAACAATCATACCAACCAAGGCAACCAATCACACATCCAGCGTGACCCAGATTTAAATTGAACATAATGCCAACTACTCGTTTAAATTCTACTAGCAGAAATGTTTTTTTTTGTAATAAATGCCAATATTCTGGTAATGAATGAAGTCTTAATTTGTACAAATATTAAAAAAACCGCAAACCTAATTATTATTAATACATAATAACTACTACTTTTACTGTGCTGTCCATGTTTTTAAACAGAGCTATCACGCTTTGAGCTACCTTTAACTTTTTTTGACTAATTTCATATTACATGCTTTACAAAAAGTGGCATAGCTTTCATCTTTGGATCTTGATAAACAAGATGAAAACATTTTATCCTTCTCCCACTTGGAACGATAGTTCTGCAGTGCTATTACGCAGTGTTGATCATATCGGTTTCAAGCCGTCAAATTCATTAGTGCCTTGCGATAGAGTCGAAATTGCTATGAAAAAAGTGACAATCTGATTGAAGCCAAGTTCTGTGGTCGGGCCCCTGCAGTGCGATTAGGTAATGTTGATCATGACAGTTTCAAGCAGTCAAATTCAATAATGCTTTGCGATAGAGTCGATTTTGCTATGAAAAAAGTGACAATCCGATTGTAGCCAAGTTCTGTAATTGGGCTACTGGTCATATTTTCTTTTCATTTTTACTAAGTTTACTAACGCGCACGATACAGCTGACTGACGACGGTGGACAACTAAATGTACACTACACACAAGGCAAAAGCAAAATATACATTTACAGGAAATTCCGCTAAAATGTTATTGTCGGTTGCTGGTGCAGAAAGAAAAATCTGTCATTATTTAAGAAAGGTCTTTAAATATTAAGATTCTTTAAATATTTCTAGCGCTACCCAAGTGAAAAACAGGTAATGTTTTAATGTCTAATCCTGCTAATTTTCTGCGGAGGTTTTATAAGATTCTGCCGAAAACTGCCATCTTTTCAGATCTACGACACAATCTGCTAAACCCTTAATTGGGGATCTAATTCTGCTTTAATCGCAGATTTCTGCTAAATCTGGTCACACTGCACACATAATTTGACTTTGACAACGTGCGTTGTTTTTTTTTCTTTCTGCCACCGCATTTCTACTTTCGGTAGGTCCAGCAGTAGGGAAGGGACACGAGGTAGACTCTATGCCCAGAGCCCTATTTCATAAAGCAACAAACTACAAATGTTAGTCTAAACGCCAAACATGTGTTTCATACATTGTACGTAGGAAATAATTATCTATATGACAGTTAACAGTAATGCTATTACACAGTATTGATCATATCGGTTTCAATCAGATTGTCACTTTCTTCATAGCAATTTCGACTATCGCAACGCATTAGTGATATGATATTGAAAATCGGATTGAAACCAAGATAAGTTCTGTTGGCTATCGCATGACCACAGTACATTATATATAGTCCTTACGGACAGTAGTGTATCGAAGCATTGTTTTCGAGTTTGATGTCTAATGTCAGTTGGAGACCGAGGATTGCTAATGGTGGGTCTTCATCCGGCTAAAAAAAGGAGGGTTATGATTTTATCCGAATACGATTGTAATAACTACAATAATTCATTTTTATAAATCGTGTATATGTCTGTCTGTCTGTTCGCGCATCACGTGAAAACTACTGAAACGAGTACGATACGATTTCCACTGTTAGATAGCTTAGGGTTTGACTAAAAAACTCGTGTAGTTTAGACTCCAAGCAACAAGTTTTTTTTTTAATATTGTCTGAATGTTCGCGCATGACCTAAAATGGGGGATGATGACCGCAAATCTCAAACGGATGGAACAATATTTATGTTTGAAAACTGATGTGATCGAGATGCTTTCTAGCTATAATGGGGGGTGGGAAGTCGGCGGTTTTATAAATTTTTAATTTGCGCTCGTTGGCGAAAAGCTCTTTTTTGGCAGGGCAGGCGTGTTTTTTTAGATTTGAAGCTAGTTATTTCGCGATAAACTGTAGTCTACGCGGACAAAATAGCGAGTGAAAGCTAGTTTACACTAATATTATAAATAGGAACGATTTGATTGTTTGTTTTTTGTTTGTTTGTTTGTAATGGATAAACTCAAAAAAACAGACACGATTTAAAAAAATCTTTCACAAAAGAAATGTAAAATTATCAGCGAGTAACACTAGCAGTATTTTATTTTTCAAACAATTAGATTTCCCTTCGATAATTGCATTAATATAACCGGTATAACCCGAGGTAACAAATTTTGTAAAAAAAAGGATTACTTTGTTTAGGGAACGTTGGCATGGAAACGAAATCACAGAAAATCTAATAATCATTGACGTAGGAAATGCTCTATGTTGTCTATGGTCAAAAGTACTGCTGCCAATGATTTTGAATTACGCCTATTGGCGTTGTTTTTTTGTAGAAATAACGACCGGTAAAAAAATGCTAAAAGTAAGAAAATTTCCGTGGGTTGAGCGCTACTGATAAACTCAAAAAATACGAAACGATTTTAAATGTTCCAGAAGTAGCATAGATGTTTCAGCTGAAAACCAGCGCTGCGTGCCTTCGGCAAACAGCCTACTGCTGAGTTACGGCCCATTCATCACCACTTTAACTATCTACTTTACCTTTTCTTTGTTATTTTGTATAGACTTACGTGCCGCTAGGTATACCAATGGATTACTAGTTTACGAGATATAGCCGACCAACATAACGCATTTTAAGCTCCTGGAAATGGATTCATAAGTCTATGGTTACGTGTGTCCGACACGCATTAGGCCAGTTTTTTCTCATTCTGAGCCAGGGTGTAGTTAGGTACTAATAGGTATATATTTTCTTTCGCGTAGGTATGTTAGCACTTAGCAACATCGTTCGACAACCAATTAAAATGCAAATCCGTCCTGTGTAGGATGACACCCATATAAAAACGATGGTATTCATTTTTAGGAAACTGGACCACTTCGTAATAAAATTATGCCATCGAAAGGTGAATGTTTTGACCTTGTCATTGACATCACTAAATTATGAGGTTTTTGGTTGTGCCACAGAATAAATAACAGTACGTTGTGCTCAGATTTTACATTGGTAGTAGTGGAAAGAAAGAAGGGGAATTTGAGCCTGTTCCGTTGACCTAAGTTTATTGTTTATGGTATTGCTTCCTGGCTTGTTGTACGAGGTAGTGCTGGTCTCTGGTGTCAGAAACTGTCAGGCCGCCGAGGCCTCTGACATAGCTTAACGACTGCTCAGGTAAGAAGAAGAAGAGAAGAGAAAAGAGAAGAAGAAATCACCTGGATGAGATCACTTTTAGCGATAATGCCGCCCATTGTTACACTTCTACTACTATTGATTCTTTATATTTGTGGTGTGTACAATAAAGAATTTATCTATCTAAAATTAAGTACCTACGTTTTTTTTTTAGCAAATATGTAAATGTTTTGTTGTAGACTTTGATTTTATTCTCAATCATAAGTTTCTTCTTATGAGGAAGCAAAATTAGGAAGCGTTATTTTAAACTTATAAATAGAGTATGGTTGAGAACTTTATACCAAAATCTATCTGATATTTTTATCTGTGCGAGGCAAGACAAAATATCCAGTGATAAACACACGCATAAACTTTTGTACCTATTTATAATACTAAGCAGTCTTAAAAAAAATATAAAAATCTTAAACTATGTTACTTCGTATTATATTGTCCAACGCCATCCTACTTACTACGATAATGTACATCATTATTAGGTACCTTTTTTTTAAATTATTACGGACTAGGTAATCGTTTGACCACGATCTCACCTGTCGAAAGCGATGATGTGGTCGAAGGTGTAGCACGCTTGCCTAGTAGATACCTATTCACTCTTGACTTGAACACACCTGGGTTATAGTTTAGGTACCGGAAACACTGACGAGGGCAGGGCATTCCACTCCTTTGCAGTTCTTATAATAAATGAAGAAGCGTAACGCTTCGTTCTTGTGCGAGGTATTTCAACCATAAAAGGGTGGCGCTTTGCTGATCGTCTAGTCGTACGGTGATGGAAAGGTGATGGGGGAATCAGGTTGTGCAGTTCTTGTGCACACTCTCCATAGTGCATCTGTATAATACCGACAGACTTGCTACCTCACGTCGATGCGCCAGACTTTGAAGCTTACTCTTTACTACAGTGTCATCCCCAATGAGCCTGATAGCACGTCTGTCAATTGAATCCAAAGACTCGAGCTGATACTTGGCAGAACCTACGCACTAATATAGGCAATTAGCTTTGTACTTAGTGCTTATTTTACCTACTTATTAGTTTTTTGCAGGAACTTAAACCTTAGGTTTGGTACTTATATGAATCCTTGATACAATAGAAGTTGTTACCTAGCTTATCAACAAACAAATTACGTAACCACTGTGGGTCGAATGACTCAGTTTATTGGAAACATACGTTTTGTTCCGAGATCGAACGCCAAAAACTTATGCTAAATCTGGTATTAAGAATGTGTTGTACCGAATACAATCTTCAGGATGTGATTATGAAGAGGGACCTGTCAGGCCTCTTTTAGGCAAGTTTTATAGCGTTGGTCTCGAAGTTTATTATGTTTCATTAGGTGCTATAAACCTCTTATTTTACGATAGTGATATATACACGTCTACGCCCGCGCCCTCTTGTTTTAGTTTAACATCAAGATCAACATTTATGTGATGTCATTTAAATGTGTAGACATGTAGGAACATTCTTATATACTTTGTTAGGTACCTAGCTATCTATACATTGAATAGAAATAGGATATCTTGGTTTAAATGTGTAGACATGTAGGAACATTCTTATATACTTTGTTAGGTACCTAGCTATCTATACATTGAATAGAAATAGGATATCTTGGTTTAAATGTGTAGACATGTAGGAACATTCTTATATACTTTGTTAGGTACCTAGCTATTTATACATTGAATAGAAATAGGATATCTTGGTTTGCTACTTCTTCTAGGATTAATAAAAGTGAATCCCTAAATCGCGCTACCAAATGGCCCTTGTATTTTGTACCTACATTAAAATTCTTACAACTAAAAAAACAAACTTTATAATTGGTTTCACAATGGGCGGTCTTATCGCTCAGAGCGATCTCTTCCAAACAACCGCGCACGTAAAGGAATATCGGAGGTAATAGGGACAGCTGTTTTCAGGCAAATACATAAATACATATACCATAAAAAATACAAAATAATAAATTAATTAAATGGCAAAACACAATAGACAATTGGAATAGAAAATAAAACTAATAAAAATAAAAACATAGTATAAAAAAGTCGCTTTCCGCCGTCTGTTTGTAACGTTTCTTTTAAATTACTTACTACTCTTTTAATCAGTTAGATTTTCACGAAAGTTTTATATATATACCTATAGCTGTAGTCAAAATTCATGTTTTTTTGTGCTGATCCCTAATTCTTTTCAAAAATAAAATTAGCTTTAAGTTACTCCTTAAAACATGAGTTATCTGCCAGTGAATGTCCCGTAAAAATCGGTCCAGCCGTTTCAGAGTATTTTTTACTTCATTTTTTTTCTTAATTTTACCCGTGCGAATCCGGGGCGGGTCGCTGTTACAATTATATAAAAAAACATACATACATACATACTAATATAGGCACAGATAGGTACATATAAATACATACCTACACAAATAACAATAAAGCATTTATTTAACTTTTTTCTCCATACTTAAACTATTATTTATTATATGTTTATTCTGATAATTACATACTAGGCATTAATTATTATAATAATAATAAACACTTTATTACACAATAACAATAACTTATTTTTAAAATACGGCACAATGGGCGGTCTTATCGCTAAGAGCGATCTCTTCCAGACAACCTTTGGATGGACAGAAATTCGAATAAAAAAAAAAAGGCGGTAATAAATTAAAGTTCAGGAAGTAGACATGTAAGTGCTTAAGTTAAGGATATTTAAGTATATTTATGTGTGGTTCTATAAAATATGTATTGTAGTTGTATTTACCATGCATGTATGGTTTATTTAGTTTATTAGATATGTAGGCAGTCATTTTTATAATGCATGAATTATTGTATTGTTTTGCATCACCGTCCATTTTTATTTCGAAATTTCTGTCCATCCAAAGATTGTCTGGAAGAGATCGCTTTTAGCGATAAGACCACCCACTGTGCCTATTTTTTTAATAAATTTTTGTATATTTGTTCCTTAATTCGGGTATAATAAAGTGTTTATTATTAGTATTATTAATAACAGGAATAATATGAATGTATATGGAAACCTAGGAGTACGTAGTACTATTATATATTCTGTGGTATGGTTTCCGCTTCAGCAGTAGGTATGTGAGTGGGAAGGTGGAGGTTGAGGCTGTGGTTGAGGTAACTTCCGGCACTACCAGAGAAAGCTACTAAAGACACGCAAGCTAACCTGCGTATGTACTGCAGAGCCACTCAAAACTTTATAATGTCAAATATTGCGTGGCACTGCACTGCACGCTGAGATATTGTAGGTTTCAATGCTACGAATAATATGTAAAGAAATATATATTAACCTCAAAACGGATCCTCGCCAACCGTACCTTGGTAACGTAGAGATTATCGAGAATTGCCGCGCGACCTGACAGTTCGGACGTGTCACTCGAGGCACCACAGCAGTACATAATAATTATGTCTTGGACTATATATGTACTGCGCTCGAGGCTACCAAACTGAAAGATTCAGGAAAACCTATGGTATGGTCTTTTGTCTTAGAATAGCATGGTAAATCTCTCAATATTGTGGGATGATAATATTCAACGTGCGGAACCCTCTCCACGCGAATTCAATTCGCAATTCCTATCTACTGATTTCAGAATTTGTAAGAATATTGTAATTTAAAGATAATTTCGTTCCATAGAAAAGTTATTTAGGGCGCTATGGGCTCCAAATAATTGTCCTGCTCGTTATGGTGCAGGGTAAGCAGGAAAGGTGATAAACTAGGGAGCGGATGTTAATTCATATTTTCAAAATTAAACTTTTTTAAAAAAATCTTACTATTTTATAAAAAACTAATTCCACAGAAGTATTTGAATGTTTGTTGGATTACACACATTTGGTTTTTGTAAAAATATCTTCGATAGAAACTGAATGAAGTTGATTCATTCCATCGACGGGACCGTCAACACGGGTGATTTTTAGGTAACTTAAGGTTTTTTTTTCTATCGAGCCAAATTTATTCAACAAACTCATTTTAACATAACATCATCCACACGTTTCTTGATAGTCGCCACGGGTGTCTGCGGGTGGCGCTAACTGACCTTGAATCGACTAAATCGGGTGTCGGCAGTATGTCGACCTGGATAGCTTAAGATGACCGGTAGGTCTTAAGGTCGTACAAGACTTCGCACCGACCTCGGCACACTAGGATATGAAGTCTTTGCAGTGTTGTCAAGTGGACTGGCGATACATCGAAATGCTAAGGTTTCTGTATGAAGCCGCGACTATGAATGTCCAAGTACAAAATCAGCAGTCTAAACTTTTTTTTGTCAAGTCTTCTCGTCGTCCATACCAAAGTGCCTGAAGATAACCGGTGGACGACCGGTTGGTCTCGTGGCTAGTGATCCTAGGTACGTAATCAAACAGTCGCGGGTTCGAATCCTGCAAGGTGCAATTTGTGTGATGAGCAGAAATGTTTGTTACCGAGTCATGGATGTTATAATATTCGTATGTTTATCCGTTATCTAGTACCCATAATACAGGGTATCCTAGTTTGGGGCTAGGTAGGTAATTGGTGTGGAATTGTCCCGAATACCTTCTACAATAAAATTAGTCCTAGGAATTAGTCCTACAAGTAATGACCTACGGAGCCGAAACGTGGACACTTACGTTCTGACTAGCCCACAAATTTAAGGTCGCTAATATAAGGCGAACTATGGAGAGATCTATGCTTGGACTTTCTCTGAATGACAATATTCGAAATGAAGTGATCCGACAGAGAAACAAAGTAACCGACATAGCTCTAAGGATAAGCGAGCAGATGTGACAGTGAAGTGGGCTGGTCACATTTACCGAAGAACTGACAACCGTTGGGGTAGGCGAGTTCTCAAGTGAAGACCGAACTTAGGCAAACGTAGTGTAAGACGCCCTGTGGCCAGATGGAGTGATGACCTGCGGAAAGCGTCTGGCAGAAACTGGATGAAGAGAGCTGAAGACCGAGCTCAGTGGCATGCATTAGGAGAGGCCTACGTCCAGCAGTGGACAAGTATATATCTATCCACTGCTGGACGAAGGCCAGATACTGCTGGATGTAGATAGGCTGGTGATGAGTGTCGGCGGGCAGCGCGACCAATCGCATGCAAGCAATTTAAGCGCCAATACAATTGATGTGGAAAGATTGTGAGTGTTACGTAGTATTGTTGTTAGTTGCTGTTGGTGGTGAGTCCCACATTGAAGTGGTAACTGTATGAGAGTTGTGTTGCTACAATGTGTCCGCAAAAACAAGAGAATTTAGGTAATTTTATTCAGAAGCTTGGAAACTGATTCGTTTTTTTTAGTTAAATAGGGAATCACAAATAAATAATGGTTATAGTGAATAAGTAATGGTTATAGTGAATAAGTACTTACCTATATAAGTAACTACAAGTGGGAAAATATATTTATAAGACTAAAACGAGTATGCGCGCACCAATCGATAACAATATACCATATTAACTAACCTCGACGTTCTCGTAAATAAATCCTACAACTGATCGTAATTTCTACCCAAAATTGTGCGTGAAGCGATTGAAATCAGAGAGTACCAGAATTTTAATTGGGAAGATGGATATAGATTATCTGCTTCCTGGAATCCGGTAATTGGGAAGTCGCATCGAAATTTATCTCCAGCCGTACCTTCTTAACTGCCCGATATTGTTTGTGTTTTGTGGTGATCGGGACAGATACGTTTTACAAAATAAAACGCAGGTAGTTTGAAAGATTGCGCACCATCACAACGCTGACATCCACATTCCCCAGTCTACTCGTGACCACGGTTAATGCAACTTGATCGAAATGTCCAGGTTACGCAGGCAAAATAATATTTTCATATTACTTAATTTGTGAGCGAATGGTCTCGTTTGTCTTTTAAACATGAATTTAATTCGTGAAAGTTTATAAAAGTTTAATGAGAGAATATGGATTTTACAAAAGGAAAGCTTTCTTGTGAGGAAGCCTGGATACCTACGTGACATGCACTGACAAGATGCAAGTATGGACATTTATAAAGATAGCTTCGTAAACACCCGGCACAAGATACTTTACCGCAAATTGGAAAACATATTGTATGACGCTCACCGGCTAAATAGATAGAGCGACTATCTGCGCAAGGTAACTGGCAGTTTTTAATGAGAAAAGCCGATCGGGCTTCGTGGCGCACCTTGCGAGAGGCCCTATGTCCAGCAGTGGACTATACAATACAGGCTGTTTATGATGCTGACGATGACGAGGTACATTCTGTCTCCGGTCGAAGACCAACTAACAATATCTTACTTTTATTGCTTTTAGTGCAAATTAACATGCAACAAGTTATCCGAAGACGATGTTGAAATAGAACTAAAATGGAGAGGTATGACACGAAATGCTGAATACATCATCAACACATCTGAGACCATATGCAATTATTTTAATAGTACCAACTAGGTACAACATAGCAAGGCTTTTCATATTCCAGATTTTCCTCATGATGTAAGTATTACCACAGAATAAATAATAGTTATTACCTACTCGTACATTTCGAATATTTGACCTTAAATCCGGTTTACCAAGAAATGCCTAGCTAACAGTGACGTCATTTATCCTCTGTCCAAAAATGGCTACAAGGAATATTTTAGCCAAATATGGCTGGACGGGAAAGTACATAGGTACGTACCAATATTATTATAGTTAAGTACTCGAAATTAAAGAGTAAAGTGATATTTTATCAACATTAATTATAGAATTTTCTACTTATGTAGGTTGTAGATAGTTAAGCATACTTTATGAACAAAACTAAAACCCGACTACGGTCGGGTAAAAAATAACCTATGACACTGTTGCGATGAAGACGAATCGATTGATACCTCGCTTGTCACAATCGGACTAATGGGGGCGACTCTATGGTGGAACATCCACATATATACATACTTACCATAGACTGTTAACTTAATTACCCTTTCCTTGCTTCGCCGTAGTCGGGTAAATGCTTTGCCACAGAAGAGTTAGGCAAAAAAAAAACGATGAGTCTATAAATGGCATTAACGCAGGTTCTAATTCAGCTTCGTAGTCTTTTTCGTTTCTACAAAAGTAGGTAGATGCATAGCCCAAACGCTCTCAGACAGGAACAGAAAGCAAGGCAGCAAAAAAAAAATTTGCTCTTCAGTCATAATAATACAAAATTCTGAATAATACAATCTATTTAACATAACTATTTGCATAAAAGTTCGCACGGATTAGCCCCAGCAGCGTCCGGCGTAGGCGCAGGCCGCGGTATAAGTCGAGCGCTCGTTCCTCACGGAGTTGTTTCCTCATCGTATCACAGACAGACGAACAGGCGTAAGTGTCTCCAGTGTTGTGTTTTTTATAAAAACATTGCGAAGTTTGAGTGGTTAGTGAAACTTGTTGAGATGTTTTGTAACGTGAGTAAACAAGGGAGTGCATGAGCGTGAGTGAAGTGTATATAAAATTCGATAAAAATAATTAAAGATAAATAGTTAGCTTATCTTCTAAATGTAAAGGAACAACCGTCGTGTTGCTGATTGACTGACTGAAAATCAACGCACACCCTAAACCAGAGGTGATAGAGACGTGACATTTTTAGAGTAGCTTCCTTTGGTAGTCTACACTGCTATTCAAATTCGTACTTTAAGGGGATGCAAGGAGTGCCAAAATTTGTACGCGGGCAACCGGCATAGGCACATCAAAATAGAATAAATAATAGTAATCTAGTTTCAGACATAATTATTTGGATCAAAAGATCCACTTCAAATTCGGTTAATACATACGGCTTACAGTAGCTAAGAGTTTGTAGATGACTCATTGCATTGATCAATTTCACAACCTTCAATGCTTTGCTGGAGTGTGTCCAATATGCAATGGACTCATTCATTCAAGTACCTTTGTACCTATAAATAGTAGGTATTTTGTGTAATCAGATGTTCGTTACGTAAACAGTGCACAGAATAAATAATAGTACTACGAAACTAGGTATTGTCCGTGCCGACTTCCCAGTTTTCTTGAACCGAAAATCGACTTCAAACTTCAATTCATTGAATATATTATGATGATATATATTATTTAGATCAGTCGCCAAAAGAATTTGATGAAAATAGACTGAATCAGTAGGTACATGAAGTGTTTAAATGACCTCCTTATAAAATAAAATATAATATGAACCAAATCGGTACAAAAATCTCAAAGTTATGACATGACGAACCTAAGAAATATCAACGAAAAGAAATGATTCGAGAAACTGTAATTTTTGATGTTGGTTAGTTAAGTTAACTGGAACTTTTCAAAAGTAGGTAAGACTCCACTCAAAGTCTTCGAGCACGCATCCAACTCTCGAAGTTCAAAGTTTATCAAAAACAAAACAAAAAAAATAAGTCTACTTAGTTCTGAATTTACACGACAGGGCTCCCTTTTGATTGATGGGCTATACACGGCAGTAAGCTTAGTTCAAAATCTTTGGTTTATACCCATTCACGCTCAAATCATCCATCCCCTAGTGAATTGATATTAGGGAATTTCTAATCACCTACTTTAGTAGATATTGTGAACATAATATTTTTAGAACCATTTAAAAGATCATGCAATGAACTGATGATGCATTCGCACCACGGGCTTTAGTATTTCACACTTCAGATGCTTATTAGCATTCTAAAGCAAGTAAGCACTGGCAAGTAATCAAGGTTTCAAAGCACGTCTTTCTAACTACTAGATTACATTTGTTAAATTTAAACTAGTTAAGTACTTCCTACTTGTTCACTCCGATATGAGACTTCGAGATGTAGGTACATAGATTATGTTGTTTTTCACATTTTGACTCATATTAAGCTTTGACTAAACTCAAAAACATAACCTTTCTCTTCGGATAAAAACAACGAAACCCTGACGGATAAAGAAATCAAGGAAGAATTTGGATTGTGAGTAGTGTTTACGGTGGCTTAATTATTATCAAAGAGCTTGGGCTGCTTAAAGACAGGGATGGTGCGGGTTCGAGAAAAAAATAATTAACGATGATTTTGTATATAATCAAAATTTTTCATGAAGAAATGTTCAAAAAACAACGAAACCTATTAAACAAAAAATTGTTTTGAAATGTATAAAATCCCGAACCCTACTTGATCTGATTGCGTCACTTAATTTTATGCCACATAGTTCCGAAACCAATTCAGCACATATATGAAGTTAAAAATTATATTTTATTAATATCTATGAAATTTCATGAAGATCAGATTAACGACATACAATCCAACTTGACCAATTTGATTACGAGACTTCTCTAGATATGAGCACAAAGATAACCAATGAAAGTGTAGAAGTAATGATAGAAAGTATACTTAAAGATGTGGTTGGACTATTTGAATATTTTTTTATGTGTACTTACTGACTTACTAGATAGTATGTGAAAGCAGAAAGGACTGATATTGAGATAAAGACTGAAAAAAATGGAAGAAGAATATGCTGTACCGACCCTACACAGTGAGATAAGGCCGATATGGGATGGCGTAGTAGGTAGTAAATCTATGAAATTGACGTTGTTTTAATTCACTTTTGCAGATGGGTGGGCAGCTGTTTCTTTTGGCGCCAGTGGTGCTCTTAGTTCTCGTGGGCGTTGATGGTGAGATAACAATTCATTGAATTTTCAGACTTCTGTATACATAACATGGAACTTATATGAGTTTTTTATTCATTAGGTACGCTGCTGTTTGCTAGAGAATGCAAATATTCAAATGCCTGGTTGTGTAAACATAATTGGGTACATGGCAATAAACGAAAAAATGAAATGATTCTTTGCTTTTGCAGATTCCGAAATTTCTGAATAAACGTTTAACTTAATTCATTATTTAAAAAAACTTTATTTTTATACAAACTGAAGTCTTAAGAAATTACTTTCCCCATTTTGACTGTTCTTACTGATTTGTGGTTGTTTTATTCCTGTGTGGCTAGTTTTTGTACACCTTTTCGCAACAGTGACGTCAGACGGTCTCCATAACAGCTGTTATCGTTTTGGCGTACCTAAATCAATCAACCAACTCTTAAAATAGCAAAAAAAAAATTGTTTGATATCTTCATAAACAATTTTTTTTGCGAAAGTTGAGCCTCCTAAACCCTAACGATCAGTTTTCAAAAATAGTCAAGAACCCTATTAATAAAATAAAAGTCTGTCGGTAATGTTCAATCAATGTTTGCTAAACAAGGTAACCGATAATAACAATACTTACAAAGAAGTTAATCATCTCTACTAGTTTATTATAGATGCCCATGTTTGCGTAGTTGTGGGCGTGACATTATAATTATGTATGCTAATAGGTATAATGATATATATTTTTCTGCTCGGATGTAACAACAACTTTACAGTACCAAGGAAAAAACGTAAACATAACAAAAAAATAATAAAAAAATATAAGTACTCTTAATATTAAAAGGTTAATGCATGATTGGGGTAAATTTGTGTTAAAGTGTGAATTAGTTTACACCTAAAGCTATTACATCATCCAGATAAAATATTAAAAAAACATATGCTTTGTCTATTCAGTTTATATATTATGAGCAATCAAATAACAACAATTTGTAGCTATAGTACAGCATATTTGAATCGACCATATATTTAAAAAGGGTTTCATTTAACCATATCATACATGTTATCGTATCAAAAAGATGTATTTGTCAAAACGCTACATATATATCAAATCAATCAAATTCACGTATTAAGCTCATCAAGAACTTAAGGATGCATGCAGTCTCCGTAAAAAAGATCTATGCGGAACTAGTACATGGTTGGGGTCTATATTAGTGTTAAGGTGTAAATTATTTACACCTAAAACTATTACATCATCCAGATAATATCATAAACAACAGATAAAATACTAAAAAGACATGTGCTTTGTGTATTTAGTTTACACCATATGAGCATTCAAATAACTGCAATTTGTAGCTATGGTACAGCATATTTGAATCGACCACATATTTAAAAAGACTTTCATTTAACCTTATCATACATGTAATTGTATCACAAAGATATATTTGCCAAAACTCTACTTAGATATCAAATCAATCAAACTCATGGATTAAGATCATTAAGGAATTAAGGATGCAGTCTCTGTAAAAAAAGATCTATGAGGAACTAGTTCAACCTACACAAATCTGCATGCATTAAGCAGGTACCTAAGTTATAAAAACTAAGTTCCTGCCAGATGGACAAGGACCGAGGGTACGTGGGTGTTGAAGGCTGCACCTACATAGTTTGTTGCCAAGGTCCGTATTATGTTTTTTTGCCAAGTTGATGATGTAGATCATGTTGATTTAACTGATTATCCTGCGGGGGTGTAGCTCGTTTGTTTTGTTGATCATGCTAGAGATGAGACGAAATTGATTTGGTTTGACATAATAAATATTGATGGACGGACTATTGAATTATTAATGTCGATTTTTATTATGTTGTTCTGCTGTAGCTCTTAATTACAATTAAGAAGTATTTTATTCAAACAAGATCATTGATGCCTTGGATTTGGATTTAGTAAGTAGGTAAAAAAAATGCCTACGAGTACCTACTCGTACTTGTTGTAGGCTTGCTCTAGATTCAATATTTTTGAGATTGCATGACTATCTTCAAAGAAGAAACTTAGGAACTTAATTATTGGGGTCACATAATTAAATTCCTGAAGACGATGTGTAACATTTTACCATTACTTTTTGGTTTTCTTAGCTCAACGCTACCACAACTACGCTCGGAGCTACTATGGCGGTAATCTCTACGAGCATGGACGTTCCATCTCCGACAACCTGGTGACCTGCGGGTCTCACACTTGCGGAGTGGGCGCCCACTGTATCCAGGGCAGCGTCAGGCCTGTCTGCGCTTGCCTTGCTGGCCACTCTGGGGATCCTCTCAGCCAATGTATTAGGATTGAGTGTGTTGGTAAGTTTGAATTCTTCAAGTTTGTCACGATGTTGTGTTGCTTATATTATTGGGACTTCAAAATAATGGGAACATAGAGAAGAAAGAGAACGTTAAGTAGAGCATTGTAAACAAAAAAGTATGAACATTTAGTACATTTTACAATAACTGAATAGTTTACGATCTTGTGCAACATCAAGATTCATAATTTAGTCATCAAGTACCTATATCAAGAAAAACATACTAGTTCGGATAGAGAAATTTAAGTAATAGGTAGTTAGAATTACCTTCCTGGAGAAATTATTTTGATATTTTGTTTCAGACAATAGCGAATGCCGTAGTACCCAGACTTGCGTGAACCAGCACTGCGTGAACCCTTGCGACGGCACCTGCGGTATCAACGCCAACTGCGACGTAAGTTCCTTGACCGAGCAAATTTCTCACATCCTCTTTATTACTGTTAAATGTAATTGCTAAGAAACTGCAATGGTCTTTTGGTTCTAGGTCCGCAACCACATTCCAGTTTGTACCTGCCCCGCTGGTTACACAGGCAATCCTTTCCAATCCTGCAGAATCGCTGACCCAGGTAAATTTCAATTATATTCACGTCACTGTTGTACATTTTCATCTCGATAGGTGAACTTTTATAACGTTCCATATTATATTTCAGAGGAAGCTTGCCACCCGTCTCCATGCGGTCTGAACACTAAGTGTCACGTTGCCAACAATCAGGCTATTTGTACCTGTCTACCAGGATACAGAGTAAGTTCAAGTTCAATCCTTTCGATTTCTTTTTTTCGTCGCTATAAATAGTTAACCATTATGACGGTGATTGTTTTTCTTTCTCAGGGCAGTCCTCTGACCGGATGTCGTCACGAGTGCGAATCTGATGGCGAGTGCGGCGCCCAGCAGTCTTGTCGTGACTTCAAGTGCGTCAGTCCTTGTAGCGACTGTGGCGTCAACGCTGACTGCGAGACTGTAGCTGCTCACCACGCTGTCTGCAAGTGCCCTAGGGTCAGTATTGTGAAATCAAAGTTATAGCTAATCTTGTCAACTGATATTTTTATTTAATCCCACTTCGCTAATGATTATAGACTCTACCTACCATAACATTTCTTTCGCTTCCCTTTAAAAACCACATGCAGGGAATATCCTCTAATAGCAAATTAATCAATTGGTTGGCCACCTTTACTTGATTTCCCTTTAAAATTTGTGTTTATAGCATGCACGCACTATGAATAATGTGAAGTTTGGAGAATAATGTGGATAGGTTCATAAGCACAAGTGTGCTTTTACTTTTTGGGTGGTCGATTCATCTAATGAACCTATGAAGATAAGTAATTAAAATACTTCTCTAAAAAAATCATGTTGAATTCTCCAGGGCTACCACGGCGACCCCTACAGGATCTGCTCCGCCGAATGCACGTCCGACAGCGAATGCCCGAGCTACAAGCCTGCCTGCGTCTACAACGCCTGCGTCGACCCTTGCATTAACGCTTGCGGCACCAACGCTGACTGCAACCTCCGTGGTTTGACACCAATCTGCTCGTGCCCTAAAACGATGACCGGCGATCCCTTCACTTACTGCAGGCCCTTCGAAGCCCGTAAGAACCCTTTTATATCAGCTTAAAATTAAACAAAATGTAAAAAAATAACTCATCGCTTTTGAATGTCCGTGTAAGTGTAGGCTGTATATGGGCACATATGGGCTAAAGTTAATATTAAACTATGCAAAATTAACACTCCAATGACCATTCCACAAAAAGTCTTAGCATCGATCTTTAAACTAAATTGCTATTTTTTTATTAAATAGGAAACTGTTCCACAAGGTACTTTTCTAGGTCTACTACAATATTGTCGTTCACAGGTGATCTCTGCGAGCCTAACCCTTGTGGTGCCAACGCGAAGTGCACCCCTGGTCACGACCGCACCGGTGCTGAACGTCCCGTCTGTACCTGCCCCTCTGGATACATCGGAAACGCACTCGTTTCTTGCGAACGCGTAAGTGTGACTGGCATAATGGCCCTTGGTAGATATAGATAGGTTATTATCAATTAATAAACTGGAGTTGAAGTGAAAAATCTAATAAGGGAGATAACAAAGCTAAAGTGTATTAATCAACTAATTAATAGTCATGATTTATTTGTTAACACCGAAAACAAAAGTATAAGTTTGGAGCTTCAGAGCTCCAAACTATGCTATGTATGTAATATCGTAACTCCCAAACAGACGATCCGATGATAACCCTATTTTAAAATTGAATGATGTGTTCGGCGTGATGGTTCTTATCTTTGTTTGGAAGAAATTAAAGTAGACGATCTTAATATACTTACTCAGATCTGATCACTTTATGAGTGAAGGAATATCCAGCACTATTTAATTGCAGCTAAAAACTTTGAACATTCTTCGTATCCGCAATATGAGTGTCTGATGATAAAAAGCATAAATGAAGACGTGAATTTAGGGGATCTATGCCATCAAAACTTTGAAATGATGTTTTGAACATTACAAGACGGGTTATACTGTTATACATAAACTGTGTTTGGTCAAACATTTATAAACTTTGGTCTAAATTATTAACTTTGTTAAATTCTCGTTGGTATTTCCAGGGTGAATGCGAGCTGGACTCCCAGTGCCCTGACCACCTGGCCTGCGTCGGCTACAAATGCGTGGACCCTTGCCTCGGCAACACCCAGTGCGGATCCGGAGCAGTCTGTATGGCGAGGAGGCATCTGTCTGTCTGCACTTGTCCTACAGGTAACAAATGCTCTGCAATACTAATTGACTGTAGTCAAAATATGCCTTGTATTGTGGATATCTTGATAGCTAGATAAATAGATTAACTCTTTATTGGACATATCAGTGCAAAGAAAATATAACTAGAAATACAATTTAACAATAAGTGTCACAATGGCGATATTCGCTCAGAGCGATCTCTTCTAAACATACTACACGGAGAGGAATTAGCTGTTAGAAACAGAAAAATAGAAAAAAAAACAGTTAAAGATTATCCAGCAACTAATTTAATAATAAAATCTGCGTCTAATGGAATTACTAAAAAAAGTACTGAACTACTAGATATTTACTGAAGCTACGACTACGGATCTTTACAGATAATTAAGAATCATCTTCATCTGTTTACAAATCTCGGCTGAACATATAAATCCTACATAAATGCTGAAGCTGAACATACAAAAAATATACCTGCAGACGACTTGAGGACGTTCTACGAAGTATATAAAATGTTTTTTTTAATTATGTAGTACTTTCAGTTAAAAAACTATACTTATAATAAAGCAGTAACAAAAAGTCTGTACAAGAAAGATAAAATAAGCCACTGATCAATAATTGATCATTTTTTTAAATGTTGTCTATTCTTCTGTTTATTTGTTCGCGCATCACGTAAAAAGTACTTGGTGTCTCAATCCGATGCCAAAGCCCTTGTTAAATTTTCTAAATAATCATATTTTACTAACCCACAGGTCGCAATGGAGACGCTCTTGTCAACTGCTACGAATCCCAGTCCGTCGTAGCCACCAGCCGGTCGTTCTACAGGTTCAAACGTAACGGAAACTTCACGGAAGAAGTGCCGAAAGTAGAAACTGTCAAAGAAGAAGCTGTTAAAGTAGAAGCCGTTAAAGAAGAAGCCGTTAAAGAAGAACCTGCCAAAGTAGAAAGCGCCAAAGAAGTCGAGGTCATAGCCGGGCCCAGCGAGAAAAAGGATTAAACGATAATCGATTTTTGATCGAGCCAGTTCCAATTAACTATTCAATAGACGTATTTTTATTCACGTTCATGACATAGCTGGGTCACTTTGGCTCTTCACCTGTGGACGAATGCGTTTTTGGCGTATTTGGGCTTTTTTTAGAATAAAAAAAGGTGTGCCACATACACAATCTGCATTTAAGGAAGATTAAAAAAACGACAAAAATTTAAATTAAAAAATAAATATTTTTCATAAGCACATATTATATGAACAAACATGTAGGTATACTTTTGCATTCTTTTTTTTGTTTAGTATTTAATTCTACTTTCGTTATATTCTCTCTTTTACGATAACGTAAAAGTATTAATGTTACAAAGTGGTATAAAAGGTGACCCGACCCATCTATGTGATAAGCTAGTTATAAATTACGGAATGGAAATTGGGAACTGACTTCTAATACTTAATAGTACAATGAAGTTACGCTTTGTAGAAATTGTGAAAATTAGCACTGACCGATAAAATAAAAATGTGTCTTTACTGCCATCGATCGATGTTCTTTAATAAAAATATTGTCATTCAAAAAAACACACGACTCTAATAAAAATACATACAACTTACAAGTTTTTGTTACTAATAAACATTGTGCCATTTTATTTCGTGCTTTATTTTCCTTTCAAAGTTCTTAAAGTTCTGCTGCTGCAGGCTGCACTACAGTCATGTCATTGAACTACGTATTCTAATAACATGAAATAATTATAGGGAGGTATAAAAGTGTTCGTAGTTATGTACTATTAGTTATTTTATTCTGTGGCAGTAGTAAGCACAAGATATAATAGGGTATTTTGTGTGCAGGACGTTTGGAGGACTACATGATTTTCGAGTTGGTTGTGTGTAGGCTTGCCAACTTCAAAATACGAATTTGCGGCATATAATGATTTCAAATTAATTTTGTTTAGAGAATACAAAAAACGTGAACTTTTCTTTGCAAATGAGGATGATGACCTTGTTAGATTAATAATAGTAAATATTTACTAAAATGAGGATGATGACCTTGTTAGATTAATAATAGTAAATATTTACTAAAATGAGGATGATGACCTTGTTAGATTAGTAATAGTAAATATTTACTAAAATGAGGATGATGACCTTGTTAGATTAATAAAAGTAAATATTTACTAAAATGAGGATGATGACCTTGTTAGATTAATAATAGTAAATATTTACTAAAATGGACTATAACTTATAGTGTATTTTACACTTTATTATGAAAAGTAAGAATTACGTTTTAAATGAGTATTTTACTTGAGATTTGGCACTTTAAGGTGTTTTATATTAAAAATCTTTGCATAGATAAGAAACTTGGGGTAGACGAGTTCTCGAGTGGAAGCCACGTTTAGGCACAGGCAGTGTAGGACGCCCTGTAGCCGAAAAGCGGTCGGGAGAAAATGTACGAGGAGAGCTGAAGACCGAGCTCAGTGGCTTGCATTAGGAGAGGCCTACGTCCAGCAGTGGACAGATATAGGCTGATGATGAGATAGGTATGGCCTAATGTCCTCGCGAAAATGTCTAACAAGTTTTTTTAATTGATGTGTATGATTCTATAATTAACCCGTGCCAGTAAGCGTAATTCAAAATCTTTGACTTAGAAAACCAAGTGTAAAACAACCAAATAGAAAAACAAGTGGAAGTGCAACGTGGGCACAGGTCACCCCCATAAATGTGGCACATTAATGGGGGTGACATAAATAACAATAAACATTTCGTAGATAAAAATAAAATTAAGTCTATGAAGCAGAACTTGAAATCGTCTCAAAAATCTATACTTATAATAACGCAATAGGAACGAAAAAGTCTGTAGACAGAAGATAATTAAAAAAGAAATAGTCTAGGTTACATAAAATAAGTTACTGAACAAGAATATAACATTTAAAAATTCGTGTCTGTCTGTTTGTCTGTATGTATGTTTGTTCACGCATCTCGTAAAAACTACTGGACAGATTGCGATGCGGTTTTCACTGTTGGATAGCTTATGTTTTGTCTTAAAAACTGGAGTACTTTATATCTCAATCCCATGAGTAGAAGCCGAGCAATCAATAAAAATATTTTTGACGGCTGAACAAATTTTGATCAAATGTTAGTATCTTAGGTCCTGGAATAGCACAAAGAGTACTTTTAATGTACTGTGTCAGTGGGTGACTTCAACAGCGAGCATGTCATGTGGGGGTGTAATTGCACCTCCACAAACAAATTAAAAGATAAAAGAGATAAATTGGTGACGGATAGTTAAGACATATTGACAGTAGTTGAAGAGTTTTATGAGAACCTCTATGCATCACAACCTGCTGAACTTGATCCACCAAGAGATGAATCCATAGCTTCTAGCTTCGGCAAGGCTAAGTTTCCTGGTCAAGACGGTATTACTGTCGAGTTACCCCGTGCAGGCCGGAAAGCCAGTGATTATTATACTCGTTAAACTCTTTAGCAACGTCTTGACCAGCGGTCACACACTTCAGTCCTGGAAAAATGCCACTGTTACTATAATCCACAAGAAAGGAGACATAGTGAAACTTAGTATCTACCGACCCATAAGTCTCCTTTCACAAATTCACAAACTGTTCGCTAAGGTTATTTGCAATCGACTTACACGCCTACTTGACGAAAGCCAGCCTGTTGAACAAGCCGGCTTCCGGAGCGGACTTCCCAATATAGACCACATTTACACGGTAAAACAGCTGATGGAGAAGAGTCAAGAGTATAACCGGCCTCTGCCTTCGTCGATTATGAGAAGGCATTCGAAAGTGTCGAGCACTAGGCCATGTTTAACTCTCTTCATTTCTGTTCTATCGACGCTCGATACGTGGATGTGCTCCGAGAGCTCTATGTTTTGGCAACGATGAAATTGAAACTGCACGACTTAACCAACACTATTAGAAAGGGGGGTGAGACAGGGGGACACCATTTCACCCAAGCGTTTTACGGCTGTCTTGGAAGATGTCGTAAAAATGCTTGCATGGGACACGTGTGGAATAAACATCAACGGTGTTTACCTGTCTCACCTTAGGTTTGCAGATGACCTCATATAGTTTGCAGAAAACCCCTGTCTGATGTTTCTTTGAGGGTAGGCCTAAAGATGAATATGACCAAGACCAAGGTTAAGTGGAGCATCTCAGGAATCTCGAATCCAATAATAGTCGGTAATGAGAGCCTAGAGTTGGTCGACTACTACGTGTATCTTGGTCATATTTTGTCTTATGGCAAAGAACATCAGAGCAGAGAGATCTCTAGGCAAATACAGCTTGGCTAGGTGGCTTTTGGAAAGTTGGTCGACATCCTCAAATCACGACATCCTCAATTCCAGTGTCTGAAAACTCGCTTGTTCAATCAATGTGTCCTGCCCACCATGGCCTATGGTGCCGAGACATGGACGCTCACACATAAGGCTGTGCACAGAATCAGACTAGCACAGAGAGCCATGGTGAGATCCATGCTTGGCATCGAACTCCAAGATAAAGTCCGTAGTGTTGAAATCCGGCGAAGAACTAAAATTCGGGACGTCGGATATACTAATATGAGACTTAAATGGAGCTGGGTAGGACACATGGCTAGACGAAGTGACGATAAGTGGAGTAAGGCGGTGAGTGAGTGGTGGCTGAGACAGGGGAAGAGATGCGCCGGTCGACCGGCAACGACCGGAAAAAATTCTTTATATTAATTCTTTATATTAATTCCTGTATATATATATACAGGAATTAATATAAAGAATTAATATAAAGAAATTTTTAAAACTTTTTTTTTTTATTTTTTTTCATCTTTTTTTTTGGCTTCAGTATCGAATCAAGAGTACGGTCCGGTATAAAAAAAGTTAAGTTTAATAAATTGAATAAATCTATCTATATATATATATATATATATATATATAAAAGATAAAAGAGATAAATTGAGCCACGTCTATAAGTTGTATCTTTTTATATATATATATATATAAAAAGATGAAAATAAATAAAAAAAAAAGTTAAGTTTAATAAATTGAATAAATCTATCTATATATATATATATATATATATAGATAGATTTATTCAATTTATTAGATGAAAATAAATTAAAAAAAAAGTTAAGTTTCTATATATATATAGATATAGATAGATTTATTCACTGTATTCAGCTTTTATTATTTATTATAAATATATAATGCACCACCGTTTTTGCCGTATATTAATTTCTCTCCATCCAAAGGTTGTATGGAAAAGATCGCTTATTGGCGATAAGACCGCCCATTGTCCCATAAATTTTGTATAAATGTTTTAGTTATTTTTGTTCTATGTGGTGTACAATAAAGAGTTATCTATCTATCTATCTATCTCAAGACCAATAATGGCACAACCGTCGTCTCTAAGCCGGAGATCCTTTTTAAGATTGAAGACTTCTTTGGCCGATTGTACGACTCGCATGCTTCTAGACCCGAACCCAACACAGAAGAATCACGCACAATACTGACCCGCCACTACACTGACGAACTGCCCGACGCCAGCCTAGACGAGATTCAGATGGCGCTCAAACAACTTAAGAATGGAAAGGCCGCCGGTGAAGATGGCATTACTTCGGATCTCTTGAAAGCAGGGGGCAAACCCGTACTTTGGGAGCTTCAGGGGTTATTTAGCACCGTCTTTAACAGAGGGAGAACTCCAGAGGCGTAGAGCAGGAGTTTGGTAGTACTTTACTTTAAAAAAGGGGACAAACCCTTTTAAAGAACTACCGACCTATTTCACTCTTGAGCCACGTCTATAAGTTGTTTTCAAGGGTCATCTCAAATCGTCTCGCAAGACGACTTGACAAATTCCAGCCTCCTGAACAGGCCGGGTTTCGCGGAGGATTTAGCAATATATACCACATACACACAGTGAGGCAGGTTATACAGAAGTCTGAAGAGTATAACCAGCCCCTGTATCTTGCTTTTATGCACTATGAGAAGGCCTTTGACTCCGTTGAAACCTAGGTGGTTCTGGTATCTTTGCAGCGTTATCAAGTAGACTGGCGATATATCGAAGTGCTGAGGTTTCTGTAAGACGCCGTGACTATGAGTGTCCAAGTACAAAACCAGCAGTCTAAACATATCCAACTGCGCAGGGGAGTGGAGACAGGGGATGTTATATCCCCGAAACATTTCATTAATGCCCTGGAAGATATGTTTAAGACGCTGGATTGGAACGGAATGGGCATTAATATCGATGGCGAGAACATATCACACTTACGATTTGCCGGTGATATCGTCCTAATGGCGGAGTCGCTGCAAGATTTAAAAAGTATGCTGACCAACCTAGATGATGCTTATTGACGGATCAGTCTCGGAATGAACATAGATAAGACCAACATCATGTTCAACGATCTTATTGACCTGAAACCGATTGCAGTTAATGGTGTGCCTCTTGAAGTTGACCAACAATATGTTTGCCTTGGGCTAATATTGCAATTGGGTAAGAACAACTTTGAGAAGGAAGCCAACAGAAGAATTCAGCTGGGTTGGGCAGCATTCGGCAAGCTTCGTCAGGTATTCTCATCGTCCATACCACAGTGCCTGAAGACAAAAGTCTTCAGTCAGTGCGTCCTACCAGTCATGACCTACGGTGCCGAAACGTGGACACTCACGGTCAAACTAGTTCACGAATTTAAGGTCGCTCAGCGAGCTATGGAGCTCTCTCCATATGCTTGGAGTTTCTCTGAAGGATAAGATTCGTATTGAAGATATCCGACGGAGAACCAAGGTAATCGACATAGCTCTTAAGGATAAGCAAGCTGAAGTGGCAGTGAGCTGGTCACATTTCCCAAAGAACCGATAACTGTTGGGGTAGACGAGTTTTTGAGTGGAGACCACGTTCAGGCAAACGTAGTGTGGGACTCCCTGTGGCCAGGTAGAGTGACGACCTGCGAAAAGCGGCTGGCAGAAAATGGATGAGGAGAGCTGAAGACCGAGCTCAGTGGCGTGCATTAGGAGAGGCCTACGTCCAACAGTGAACAGATATATGCTGATGATGATGATGATGATAAAATGTGTACCAATTAAATTCAAATATCTGCACCAGCCTGCAAAACATGCTGGATTTCACCGTGGTCTTTCAACTAC
Organism: Alsophila aescularia; assembly: GCA_946251855.1. NCBI lineage: Eukaryota > Metazoa > Arthropoda > Insecta > Lepidoptera > Geometridae > Alsophila > Alsophila aescularia. The sequence continues at coordinate 14,849,843 of OX276385.1, forward strand.
TGATCATCTACGTACACTCTAAACCAGATATTAGAGACATATTATGAGTTTAACCTGACTCTTTACCTAATCTTTGATTATCGCAAGGCATTTGACCGTCTAAAATATTCAGCAATATTCCATTCACTAACCAAGAAATGCGCGCAACCAAGAAATCGATAGCACATAACTACCTACATTCAACTTTTACAAATAATCTACCTTATCAGCACCGCTGCTATTAAATTGCAAACAACCGGATTATCCTTCCCCATACATAAATGAGTAAAGCATTACCCATTATCTCCCAAACTCTTAACCGCCACATTAGAAGAGGTCTTCAACTAGCGTTGGGAGTTATAACAAACCTCCGATTCACCGATGATATTGTTTTTTTCTCCTCTTCAGCTGCAGAACTCAACTCAACGATCAACGAACTGAACAGGACAAGCCTCGAGGAGATGAACATGTCAAAGACCAATCATCATTATCATCCACAGCCTTTATCTTCCCACTGCTGGGTATAGACCTCTCATTTACCTTGCCGTTCGCCTCGGTCCTGTGCCAATCGGTTCCAGGTTCAACGCGCGATATTTTACAATATCATCGGCCCATCTCGTTGCCGGTCGACCGGCGCATCTCTTCCCCTGTCTCAGCCACCACTCAGTCACCGCCTTACTCCACTTATCGTCACTTCGTCTAGCCATGTGTCCTACCCAGCTCCATTTAAGTCTCATATTAGTATATCCGACGTCCCGAATTTTAGTTCTTCGCCGGATTTCAACACTACGGACTTTATCTTGGAGTTCGATGCCAAGCATGGATCTCACCATGGCTCTCTGTGCTAGTCTGATTCTGTGCACAGCCTTATGTGTGAGCGTCCATGTCTCGGCACCATAGGCCATGGTGGGCAGAACACATTGATTGAACAAGCGAGTTTTCAGACACTGGAATTGAGGATGTCGTGATTTGAGGATGTCGACCAACTTTCCAAAAGCCACCTAGCCAAGCTGTATTTGCCTAGAGATCTCTCTGCTCTGATGTTCTTTGCCATAAGACAAAATATGACCAAGATACACGTAGTAGTCGACCAACTCTAGGCTCTCATTACCGACTATTATTGGATTCGAGATTCCTGAGATGCTCCACTTAACCTTGGTCTTGGTCATATTCATCTTTAGGCCTACCCTCAAAGAAACATCAGACAGGGGTTTTCTGCAAACTATATGAGGTCATCTGCAAACCTAAGGTGAGACAGGTAAACACCGTTGATGTTTATTCCACACGTGTCCCATGCAAGCATTTTTACGACATCTTCCAAGACAGCCGTAAAAAGCTTGGGTGAAATGGTGTCCCCCTGTCTCACCCCCCTTTCTAATAGTGTTGGTTAAGTCGTGCAGTTTCAATTTCATCGTTGCCAAAACATAGAGCTCTCGGAGCACATCCACGTATCGAGCGTCGATAGAACAGAAATGAAGAGAGTTAAACATGGCCTAGTGCTCGACACTTTCGAATGCCTTCTCATAATCGACGAAGGCTGAGGCCGGTTATACTCTTGACTCTTCTCCATCAGCTGTTTTACCGTGTAAATGTGGTCTATATTGGGAAGTCCGCTCCGGAAGCCGGCTTGTTCAACAGGCTGGTTTTCGTCAAGTAGGCGTGTAAGTCGATTGCAAATAACCTTAGCGAACAGTTTGTGAATTTGTGAAAGGAGACTTATGGGTCGGTAGATACTAAGTTTCACTATGTCTCCTTTCTTGTGGATTATAGTAACAGTGGCATTTTTCCAGGACTGAAGTGTGTGACCGCTGGTCAAGACGTTGCTAAAGAGTTTAACGAGTATAATAATCACTGGCTATATATATATATAAAACTTAACTTTTTTTTTTATTATTTTCATCTTTTTTTTGGCTTCAGTATCGAATCAAGAGTACGGTCCAAAAAAATATTCTAAAATGTTATATCTATCTCTATATATATATATATATATATATATATATATATAGATAGATTTATTCAATTTATTAAACTTAACTTTTTTTTTTTATTTATTTTCATCTTTTTTTTGGCTTCAGTATCGAATCAAGAGTACGGTCCAAAAAAATATTTCTAAATTCCTTCAATGTACAGAATTGGACCCGTTAGAGTTTTATTATAAGTATGTATAATAAAACTCTAACAGTAGTATATATATATATATATATATTTAGAAAAAATTCTAAATTCCTGTATATATATATATATATATATATATATATATATATATATACACACACAGGAATTTAGATTTTTTTATATAAAAAACACTTAAACTACTGGACGGATTTTGATGAAACTTAGCACAGTCATAGTTTATATGATGGGTTAAAATTGAGCATACTTTTTATCCCGAAAAAATAGAGTTAGAGTTCTTGCGGGATAATGTCCCAAATTCTGTAAATTAAAGATATTTTGTTAAAAAAAATTGGGGTCCATTCTATGTTCAATACCATAGCCAAAACAGTTTACTTGAATTAAATTTGGAATGATTTGAGTTCATAACTTCGAGGTAGAACATTGGATAGATTTCATCTCGAAAAAATTAAGTGTTGCTGCAGGATAGGAATGGAAAATTATTTAAAAGAACACGTAGCACGCCGAAACTATTGGACAGATGTTGATGCAACTTGGCACAGACATAGTTTATAAGATGGGTGAAAATTATGGATACATTATGTACCAAAAAAATAAATGGTTCCTGTGTAATTCTGTACTTAAAGATATAGTTTTTTTTGGAAGGTACTCTATATTCAATAATGAAGCCTAAACTGTATGTTTTTTCATTTTTGTGTTTGTATGTCTGTCAGTCTGTATCTTAGCCGCGCATCACGCCGCCGGAACTACTAGATGAATTCAAATGAAACTTGATATGATTTAAGTTTATACTACGAGGATAGTTTATACATAGGATACTTTACATCTCGAAAAAATTATGGGTGGAGGATAGGGGTTGAAACTTATTTAAAAGAACACGTACCACGCTGAAACTAATGGACGGGTTTTGATACAACTTGGCACTCTCTTAAGTTATATGATGGGTTAAAATTGATGACAGGTTTAATCCCGAAAAAGTAAAGGGTTTCTGTGGGATATGGGTCCAAAGTTATGTTAATATTTACGTAATAAAAAATATTTTTTGGATGGTTCTCTATATTCGATACTGAAGCCAAACTTTTTTACATTGTAATTTTGTCTGGCTGTTTGTCGGTATCTTGACCGTGCATCGCACCCAAACTACTAAATTAATTCAAATGAAAAACATGCTCTTGGGTGCTTAAAAAAGGTATTGAACAACTTTTTTTTGTTGTTTTCGTACCTTTCTTTCTGTTTGTCTGTATGTTTGTTTATTCACGCATCACGTAAAAACTACTGGACCGATTGCAATGCGGTTTTCATTGTTAGATCGCTTAGGGTTTGATTTAAATCTGTTGTAATTGGTATCTCAATCCGGTGAGTAAGAAGCCGAGCAATTGATAAAAGTATTTTTGACGGCTGAAGAAATTTTGTTCATTTGAGGACCAATATACCAACATTTCTTTGCATATTGTTCCTTGAATAGCACATTATGGTACTTTGAACCTAAAGAAAAGACCACGCGTGCGAAGCCGCGGGTAAAGCTAGTCTATTAATAAAAATATATACACATATATTACAATATACATAAAATGTTGTATATACATTATAATAAAAATGTAATTACATTTACCACATATATATTTATAAACATATATAAACAAAATACAAATTATATACAGTGAAACGACAACAGAGTAACAACAAAATAGCAAGAAGTGATATTAATTAGAGAGATAAAACTTCTTTACTTGAACTTTAAAAACAGGGCGTGATTGGGCTCGCCTGATAGTAACTGGCAGAGCGTTCCTTAAGCAAACTGCTTGGACGGTAAATGAACTGCTATAAAAAGAGCTTCTGGCGACCACGTCTCAGGGCCGTATGTCATCACTGGCAACACGCACTGATAATAAACTTTCGTCTTAAGGCTCTGTAGAATCTGCGACGAGAAGATATGGCGTAATTTCCCTAACGCTGCCCATCCGAGTTGGATTCGTCGGTTGACCTCTTTGTCGAAGTTGGATCTACCCAGTTGGATCGTCTGACCTAATTAGATATAGTGATCAACAGCTTCGATAATATCGTTCCCAACATAAACCGGCATGGGTACGAAATGGGCATTTGACATGATGTTCGTTTTACCCATGTTCATTTTAAGACCCACCTGTTGGGATCAACAACATTGAGGTCATTGAGCATTGTGCTTAGGTCTTCCAGGGTTTCTGCCATGATGACTATATCATTAGCAAATCGAAAATGAGTGATGTATTTTCCATTGATGTTAACACCATATCCACTCCAGTTCAGAAGCTTGAATATATCTTCCAGTGCAGAGGTGAAAAGTTTCGGAGAAATAACGTCTCCCTGTCTCACCCCTTTTTGCAATTTGATAGAATTCGTGCTACGAACTTGGAGACGAACAGTCATGGTGGCCTTGCTATAGAAACACTTCAACACTTCAATGTACTGGTAGTCAATCTGGCACCGCTGTAATGACTGTAGCACTGCCCGGGTCTCGACTGAATTAAAGACTTTCTCGTAGTCCATAAACGCTAGACATAGTGGCCGATTATACTCTTTCGTCTTCATAATAATCTGCCAGTGATGACATACGGCACTGAGACGTGGTCTCTTACTATTGGTCTCATTCACAAGCTCAGAGTTGCTCAGCGCGCAATGGAGAGAGCTATGCTCGGTGTTTCACTACGTGATAGAATCCGAAATGAGGAAATCCGTAGTAGAACGAAGATTACCGACATAGCTCTCAGAGTTTGCAAGTTGAAGTGGCAATGGGTAGGCCATATAAGTTGCAGAACCGACAACCGTACTTACGTACCGTTTTTTACTTGTTTTAAATTTAAAACAAGTAAAAAACTAACATGGTTGACGCGAGGTATAAAGATATCTAGTAAAAACAAACGTCTTTTGAAACCATTTGTAACATATTCGAAAGATTCCACTCTGACTAACTACTATAAAAAATATGTTAAAGTACTTAAAAAAACAGTTATGAAATCAAAAAGAAACCAGTACATTAAGGAAATGAAAAACTCGGAAAATAAAACCAAATCAATGTGGAAGATTCTGATTCTGATTCTGATAAATAAAATTGAATTGAATTGACCGTTGGGAATAAAGGTTCTCGAATGGCGACCACGAACAAGCAAGCGAAGTGTGGGGAGACCCCCTACACGATGGACCGACGACATTGTAGCCATCGCAGGAAGTCGGTGGATGGAGGTGACACAAGATCGCTCGTCATGGCGCTCTTTGGGGAAGGCCTATGTTCAGCGGTGGATTCTAAAGGCTGACATGATGATGATGGTGATAATCTGCCGGAGCGTATGGATACGGTGCTAAAGTCTTTCCGGAATCCAGCTTGTCCGGGAGGCTGAAAGTCGTCAAACCTACGAGCGAGATTGTTTGTAAATACTCTCGAAAACAGCTTATAGACGCGGCTCAGCAGCGAAATGGGCCTATGACTCTTCAGGGTGTTATCAAATATCTTAAAGAATTACGCCACAAAGCTCCTGTACCACGCCTCTGGCGTAGTACCCTCGAGGATGACAGAGTTAACCATCTTCTAAAGGACTTTAAGTATCGGTGTTCCACCCGCTTTTAGTAGCTCTGTCGTTATTCTGTCCTCCCCTGGTGCCTGAGAGCCATTCTGATCTCGTATAGGCTGACATCCAGGATATCTTAGGTATAAAGTCGGGTCAAACAGGCTCTTGCATCGCTAGTCGTGCTAGGTGGACTACGCGATGAGGTATATAATTGCCCTTAGAACTTTTAGAGTTCCTTCAAAATCTCTGGCTTTCGGCGAAACGATGCTGCCACTGTCGCTAGCTTCGACAACAGATTTTGCCTAATAGACAGATCTCTTGCAAACATTGTCAGCGGAACATAGCCTTTGTTCCGTTCTATTGCGTTCTTAGTACAATTAGTATTAAGGAACGCAAATCGTGTCGCACTGACTTGGAGATTTATTTATGAAGCAAGCTGTAACCATATCTATACTATAATAAAACTGTAGCTGGGCTAAATCTGTACATTAAATATTTTTTGAAAATTTTGATTGAGATAAACTTCAAAATCGATATGGAGTGCAAAAATGCTATTTTTTATTTTTTGTCTGTCTATCTGTCTCTTTGAACACGCATCACGCTGTGTTATGGATTAAAATTTAGAATACTTTTTATCCCGAAAAAATCACGAGTTCCTGCAGGATAGTGGTTGAAAGTTATTTAAAAGAACACATATTACGCTGAAACTACTGGACGAAGTTTGATGTAACTTGGCACACAGTCAAAGTTCATATTATGTATTAAAATTAGGGATTCTATCAATCCCCAAAAAATATAGGGTTCCTGCAGGATAGGTATTCAAAGTTATGATAGTTTAAATGTAATATAAATAAAACATTAAAACTGTATCATAATTTCGACCTTCTTGGCACGATGTTGTTTGGCGCATCGGGAGTATGCTGGCCTGCCAACCCAGACGTGCCCGGGTCGAAATCACTTGCTTCTTAAATGTTTTGCTCCATATTTTTAAATATTTACATATTTTATGCGTTATTTTAACATTTTCCTCGATCATCATCGTCATTTCCTGAAGTAAACCATCGAATCGTTTCAACAAATTCGTTTCTAGGTCACAATAATTCCAATTCAGATAATTTAGAAAAAAAAACTCAAAAACAGAAAAGAATTCTGTCAATTTAGGTACTTTATTTTTTAATTTGTAAATTTGTTAGTTTTACCAGAAGAGCATGTCTAAAAAAGAAATAAATTATCATTATTTTATCATTTACAATCCCTCATAGCAAATAAACCAAAGGCATTAAAGTTCTCCCTTCGATTTAACTAGATGGCGCTGATTACCTTAAAACACGCAAGCATTTCATTCACTGCAACAAAGGGTCCCGCTAAATTCAAATCTATAAAGTTTTTCGGATTCGGCTCACACTAGCACTAGCACGACCTCCAGCTCTAAACCCTTGCGACTGGAAGTTGTCTGTTGAATTGCCTACCGTCCGGTTGATACACATTACACAAAGTACTTTCTTTGTACATGTTATTTCATTTTTTTATTACGGACTTGGCAATCGTTTGACCACGATCTCACCTGATGGAAAGCAAACCTGGTTGTTTGATATCGAATTACTCTGCGCATATCTATATGTATATATAGATCAACCTATTCTGAATATACGTAACTTATACGAACTACGTATTTTCGCTAGCGAATAAACCAAAGGCATCAAAGTTCTCCCTCCGATTTAGCTAGATGGCGCTGATTGACCTTAAAACACGCAAGCATTTCATTCACTGCAACAAAGGGTCCCGCTAAATTCAAATCTGTAAAGTTTTTCGGATTCAGCTCACACTAGCACTAGCACGACCTCCAGCTCTAAATCCTTGCGACTGGAAGTTGTCTGTTGAATTGCCTACCGTCCGGTTGATACACATTACACAGAGTACTTTGTACTTGTTTGATATCGAATTACTCTGCGCATATCTATATGTATATATAGATCAACCTATTCTGAATATACGTAGCTTATACGAACTACGTATTTTAAAAATTATTTGACGGCTGAACCAATTTTGAAGAAGTGTAGTATATTGCACCTGGTCCTCTGGACCTGGACCAAACCTACAACTGGTCTGGTGGTGGTTTGGCTTTTGGTCCTGGAATAACACGTGTGGGCTACTTTTAAATAGAATGACCACGCGGGCAAAGCCGCGGGCACAGCTAGTAATAAATAATAGCTGTTACTCGACATATCCACTGAAGACTCCAGCCTCATCTCGCCTCGTTCTGCCATAAGTTTGAATGTATGATCATTTCTGTGTTCTTGCAGTTATTCTTTCGGTGGGTCTTAAAGAACTCCGACCCGACCTCGTGAACAATTTCCATCAGCCCGTTGTTTAGTTCGTCCACTGTATCGCATTCGGTAAGGATTTGGAAGCAATTTTGAAGGTTTGGATTTGGGTAGGACTTGGTCGAAGAGTAGATCTCATGAAACGAGACCTTTCCAGCTTTACGTTGATATTCAATGAGCTTTTTACTGGTGGTGATCACTGCTGATCTTAACCCTGTTGATCACAGAGACATTATTGACTATATGCCTATTGGTCGTCAAAATTAAATCTATCTCGCGCTTATGACCGCCGGGGTGCAGCTACGTCAATTTCCTGGACGGGCCCTTCTTGAAAAAGGAGCTCATCATAAAGAGTCCCTCCTTCTCCACGAAGTCCGCCAATCGCTGACCCGTTTGGTTCCGCTATCCAAATTCAAACTGTCCCGCTCTCAGTTCATCGCCATTCCTCATGCCCAACCGTACCCAAGTCCCCAATTACCACTTTGAAGTGTGTTCTCGGGGCATTTATGGCATTGGAAATGTCTTCGTACATAGTCTGAGCACCATCCGGGCGTTTCGAGTGTGGGGCGTACACCTGTATGACTTTCAACGAATACGTTCGGTAATTCTGAGCATAAGGTATGCCACCCTGCTCAAAACGTTTTCGATCTTCACAACGTTGTTGTCGAGGGAGTTGTGAACGAGCAACTCGATACCGTGTTGGGACTGCTGTTCGCCCTCCCGGTAATAGAGTAAGTTGCCGGAATTGAGGGTCATCGTATCCTTTCCCTCTCTTCGGACTTCTGATAACCCTATAATACCCCAGCGCAACTTACTACTTCTTCAATCTCTATCAACTTCTCATCGGTCCTCAAGGTGCGTGCGCTGTATGTTTCCAGGTCCAGAGATTGGTAGCTGGGTCTCTGCCGAGGATTCTTAGCACCCCGCCATTACTGTGACTGCTACCGGTGCCAGGAATAACCGAGCCACCGGGGACTGGGGGCCGTATTTGCGGCATCTCTCTCATATTGGGGCAAGCGCGGATCCACCGTTGTGGGCAAGGTGGTCATGCCCAAAACATTTTACGGGTTTATTATCCTACTAGTGTTCACCCCACGGCTTTGCCCACGTGGCTGTACTAAACGTTGGTCAGGGCGTCATATATTTTGTAAACATCTCCTTTGTAGGAATGCACTGTACCTACTATATCGATCATGAGCGCGTTCATACTCCTAAGGAAAGGGCCGTTGCCCGGCTAAGGAAACGGACCTCCTTCTCAGGTAAAAGCGAGGAATTAAAACAAGATGGTAAATTCAATAACAAAGGGCTTTATTACAAAAAAAAATTAGAAAAAGCACACATGAGTTATCGAATATTGGTACTCTCCCCTTTACTGAGGAATTCAAAAAGAAATATTTTACACTTATTCTAGTTTGTTCTGCATCAAAATAATTATAAACAGCAAGACCTTACAATAGGAAATATTACTAACGTAATACTCAAAACTCAAAATTCTCAAATGTGATTACAATTTCCTCAAACATATAAATTCTAGTACTTAACTTCGGCCTGTATGATATGAATTTACTATAGTACTGGAGAATCCTAGGCCAATAAAACTTAGAGAGTCTGTGCTCAGCAGATTAACATGTATTGGTCACAACGCAACGGAATATTCTTGTCTTTGCCATAGAATGTTTTAAATTAAAAGAGAATTAGTGCAAACAGAGTGTGTGTGTGTATGATTGTGTTTCCCAGAGGGAAATCAAACTCTAAAATAGAAAGTAAAACAGAATCTAAGACAGAAGGTACATAGAAAATAAACAGAAAGTATCTAGATAATATCAGAAAGTATATAGGAAATAGACAGAAAGTATCTTTCAACAATATATTAACACGTTAGAAGGCGAAGACTTCCCTCGCTACCGTAGCTCGCTGACTCAAAATGATTTGGAGTGGACCAACCTGGAGGCTTCCTGGGACGCCGTACCGTCGTCTCGCGTACCGCCGCGGAACGCCTCCTTACTCCACTCGATCAGCTCCTACTGCTTGACCACGAACGGTGGTGGTATCTTCTACTGGACAGGTGGTGCGTTGGAGTCCTTCTGGAGTCCCTCGTAGACCGGCTTCTTCCACGAACGGTGGTGAGCCCCGGGTGATCGCGCACAGCAGCTCGCAGTGGTGACGACAATAGCCGACCGTAGATGCACGATATAACCTGGCTTTTGCACTCGTATACTTATTTCGCCTGTAACAGGGCAGCTTCGTTCTGGACAGCGTGCCTCGGTCGTTTTGTTCACACAAGAGAACTGCGTGTTTTTTTTCTGCTGCCTGCGTCGATCTTAATTACGTGCCAACTATGTATGCAAAATTCAGATTTACGTCCGAAATCAAAATCCAATCCACAGGCTTCTCTCTTGTATATATACTATCTTTGTTTTGCATCTTCGAGTAGCATTCTACTGAGATCTTGAACTTCCGGTTATCTCGAAAAATCCAGAACTAACTCTGTCATGTGCTTCGTAAAGTAGACCTTGTCGGCCTAGTAATACTGGTCACTGTCCTCCAGCCAGTTCTGCTACATACCAGCCAGCATCCGGTGTTTACTTGAACAAGTCTATAGAAAAAAAACCAACTCTCTGGAACTTTGACGTGATTTTTGCATTATGTCAAAACCTTCCATGGTGTGACCATCGCAAGCGATTTCTAGATTTAAATTATTTTCGACATATCAAACGCTGCATTCTGTAATTATTATTTGTTAGCCAACTTAAAGATGCGACCTATTCTGGATTTTTAAACAAGCCGTTCCTCTTCCAAAGTTATTCAGAGCCCGAAATATTCCTGGAACGTCAATTATTAATAGCAACACTAAGAAGCTCGCTACTTGCCGATAGAGATCTCCACTTAGTTTCCACCTTTCTTCTAGTTCACGCCACTTGTAGCTAGCTGTCGCTGCGTGGATTAACCATTTTTTCTATTTTGAGACAGTAGATGAAAACTTTTCCCTTTCACTCGCAGAGGCAAATTCAACCATTATTTCTTGATTCTTAGATAGGCGAAATTATCAATCTGTCTTCAACAAGAAAAGCTTTCATTATTCCTTTAACGAAGAAAGTGGCGCACGCGTGGTGGAGTTCGGCGTTTTTTACAAACTCGGCGTCTGGTTTTCAGATACGGAGAAAACACAACTTGATCTAATAGAAAAGACGCTGCTCCTCGCCAGATGGCGTTGTACTATATATTTTATTATCGAGATCTATAACAAAATCTAATTTGGAGTCATGATTTAACATGTTACAATACACCCTCTCCTGCCAAAGTTTCACATGCCAATGTGAAACACTCGCTGCCCTCAGCGATAACAGTCACTGGAACTATTTCAATAAGAGATTTAAAAGCAAACAGAACCAGACTAAAAAAATCTCATTGACAATGTGGAAACCAAAAAAAACTTCCTGGACCTTTTTGGGTATATTGTAAATCCCAAAACAAAATATATTGAATCAAACAAACTCTGAAACGCAAACTTTAACGAAGAATGAAAACAAAAGATATGACCAAATTCCCCAACAGAATATCGCAGTTCTAAGTTCACTGCTGCAGGAGCAGGCCGAAAGTTAACAATAATTTCATTCCTGGAACTAAAATTTTACCAACAAACATTTCTTAAAACTAAAAAAAATATTAAATAAAAAATAAAGAAATTATCCTATGCATTATGTCCCTCCTTCATTCATGTGACATTTCAACCGGGTACAATATATTTATCTAGATCTCTAATTTAGCATATTTCCTCTTATATGTTTCCTAATCATTTTGTTATATTGCCAATCCATTTGGGTGAATCTATTTGCGGAAACTAAAAATTTATACATTTTCATTGCACTCCTTTTATTTACAAAATCTCTGACAAAAATCAATCACTACAAATCCGGTATAGTCAGTAAGTAAGTCGCTATATATCCTTCTTTCATACCATAAGTCCTGCTACACACTTAATTGTGAGCATTCACTTTCCTTTTAAACAACCTATATAGACACAGTACCGAACATTTAGCTGTTGGGACTTATGCTACATTTGGTAAAACATTCATACTCCCCTAACCCTTGTAAAGAAAAGTATCGAGTGGAAAACCCGCTTTAGAATTTCTGTTACTGGTAATTAGGCTTTTTATTATAGAGGTTACCAGGAAATCCGCCTAATCGCGCTTTTACTGGTTTTAGGCTTTTCATTTATAGAGGTCACCAGAAAAAACCGCCTCTGTTTGGTTAACTAGTTTCTAGGCTTTAGTTTAAAGAGGTCACCAGTCTAAACCGCCTCTGCGCTCGTTTGATAAAAACAAAAAAAATAACATGCTGGACTAGGATCAAATATGTTTCTAAATAAAATAACATAATATGCCTGAACAAAATATCCAACTACCTAGCCAGTCTCTAAAGTTTACTGTTAAATTTCGATCAAAGTAACATGCCAAACATTGACACGAATAATGTACTTTAAATCGTTTAGTAAATGTCACATGAGTGATTACCCCAATTCTATACATTTTTACCTTATCGAGATTGCCATTCCTTTTTTATTCCAACTGCCAGGACCAATGTTCTACACATCAAAAAAAAATCCTGTCTCGTCCGGGCTAATCTTATATCCTAATATATAAATTCTCAGTTGGCAGAGCTAAACCTAAAACAAGAAACCAAAACCTGAGAATCTAAACCAAATTTATCCTGCAAAACTCGCCAGATAATATCAATACAAAAAAAAAAAAAAAACACCAAAAATATACCTAAAAAATAATAATTGGACTACCCATAAAATCTTTCTTTCTCTATTACTCCAGTAATCACTTCCTAGTAATGAGCCTTCCCCAGGACAGATGTTCACGCAACCTCATGCGGTCCAGGGTTCTCTATACTCTCCACAAAAAACCTTCATGAAAAATCCATGTTTTGAACCAGGCTTCTTTAGTTCAGGTGTTGTCATCCGCACCCGTGTATCCGGCCATCAGTCTAACCCGGCTAAGGTTATTCTTGCCTGAAATTCGCGCATAAACATATGTGCTACAAAATTTGTCACACCACTAGGGCGTGCAAAAAAAAAAAAACCAGATCCGTCGTAACCGGCACCACCCCACCGATTTTCCGAACACGACAGAATCTATAAAAAACGATATGTATCCCATAATATACGATCTCCAAAACAAAAACACTCTCTGATTAGTCATTCTTCATGTATATACGCAAAATATGTGTATCGTACGCTGACAATGAGAGGTGAGCGAGAGAAAGCACAAGCGGCCCTACCCCTCCTCTGAAAATATGGAGCTGTCCTCAGCTCTTATAACTACCATCTACCGACATCTCCAATACCACTAAGGTCTGTAAAGTAGAAGATATGTTGTGTATGGATTAACTTTATTCATTACCCAAACGAAACAATATCCACAAAAGGATGATCAATGTGTTGTCCACAATTCATGATCAAAAAACTTCTCCAAGACATCACCGGTACCACAATGGCGCATAAAAATGTGCCTCAAAACTTCGACACCCTGTATATACTTATGTACAAAGTTCCATTCTATCTAAAAAAAAAAAAAAAAAAAACTGCTACTAACTGTAAAAAAAGGTTACCAAATATCAACAATTACAAAAATTTAACAAAAGATTTAGCCGATGGAACTAAAAAAATAAACTAGACAAACCTAATCCATTCAACCAACCGAAAACATCACAACCTAACTAAAAAAACAAAACTGGACATAAGCAATGAACCTGAAATTGTTCAATGCTTCACAATAGAGGTAGATTTAGAACGGCACTAACCCCCAATCACCGCTTTATGGATTTTGAATTGACGGACTTGTCTTTGTGGTTGTTGACTTTAAAACCTGCCAAACAAATAGAACCCTACTAAATCTGCTCATCTTTAAAAAAAGAATATAGCGTCATTAGGAGTGCTCCATTTGTGCTACTGCATACTGTTGTGCTAAAAAATAATGAAATCCTAAAAAAATACTAATAAACGATCCAAAAAAAATAATTACAGAACCTCACATATATTTTACCGACCCCTAAAATTCAATGAATAAAAGGTAAATGAATTCCTAAAAAAATCTACTATCAATCGATTAAAAAAAATCTACGGAACCTCACAAATATTTTGAGCGAACCCTAAAATACAATGAACAAAAGGAAAAATGTGTGTATGTGTTTTGTGTAATTAAATTGTTCTATAATGTTTTGGAACCGATATGTCAAACAATATATAAAAAAAAAACTGTTGTGTTGTGACACACTTGCAATAAAATGGTACATATCTACCTACAAAGTAAAAGTCACTCTACTAACAGATCATACTGTTTTAAATATCACACCAATACATAAACCAATGATAGAAAAAAAATACAATCAATTACACTTGAATCACCATTAAATACACATAATATTTTTCCTACAACAGACAAATAACATACCAAGTTTTCAAAATAACACAAACAGTATTATAGGTTCAACACACAAAGAGATATTATAGTTTAGTTTCACATAGTAATATTACACGTGACCACGGGGCAGTTGAAAGATACTTTCATGTAAACACCTGTAACACCTGTTTGCTTGTAATTATTTTTAAGCGTTGTGCCTATTATCTATTACAAGAAATCCTCTCTGATGTATGATGCAGAAAAAACCAACAAATTTACATTGAACGCCACTGTACCTGAGCGCCAGTTTGTAAGAGAAAAAATAAATGAAAAAAAATATATGTAAAATATGAAAAAATATATGTGAATTTATTCAGTTGGGCGCCATTGAAAGGGCCGTTGCCCGGCTAAGGAAACGGACCTCCTTCTCAGGTAAAAGCGAGGAATTAAAACAAGATGGTAAATTCAATAACAAAGGGCTTTATTACAAAAAAAAATTAGAAAAAGCACACATGAGTTATCGAATATTGGTACTCTCCCCTTTACTGAGGAATTCAAAAAGAAATATTTTACACTTATTCTAGTTTGTTCTGCATCAAAATAATTATAAACAGCAAGACCTTACAATAGGAAATATTACTAACTTAATACTCAAAACTCAAAATTCTCAAATGTGATTACAATTTCCTCAAACATATAAATTCTAGTACTTAACTTCGGCCTGTATGATATGAATTTACTATAGTACTGGAGAATCCTAGGCCAATAAAACTTAGAGAGTCTGTGCTCAGCAGATTAACATGTATTGGTCACAACGCAACGGAATATTCTTGTCTTTGCCATAGAATGTTTTAAATTAAAAGAGAATTAGTGCAAACAGAGTGTGTGTGTGTATGATTGTGTTTCCCAGAGGGAAATCAAACTCTAAAATAGAAAGTAAAACAGAATCTAAGACAGAAGGTACATAGAAAATAAACAGAAAGTATCTAGATAATATCAGAAAGTATATAGGAAATAGACAGAAAGTATCTTTCAACAATATATTAACACGTTAGAAGGCGAAGACTTCCCTCGCTACCGTAGCTCGCTGACTCAAAATGATTTGGAGTGGACCAACCTGGAGGCTTCCTGGGACGCCGTACCGTCGTCTCGCGTACCGCCGCGGAACGCCTCCTTACTCCACTCGATCAGCTCCTACTGCTTGACCACGAACGGTGGTGGTATCTTCTACTGGACAGGTGGTGCGTTGGAGTCCTTCTGGAGTCCCTCGTAGACCGGCTTCTTCCACGAACGGTGGTGAGCCCCGGGTGATCGCGCACAGCAGCTCGCAGTGGTGACGACAATAGCCGACCGTAGATGCACGATATAACCTGGCTTTTGCACTCGTATACTTATTTCGCCTGTAACAGGGCAGCTTCGTTCTGGACAGCGTGCCTCGGTCGTTTTGTTCACACAAGAGAACTGCGTGTTTTTTTTCTGCTGCCTGCGTCGATCTTAATTACGTGCCAACTATGTATGCAAAATTCAGATTTACGTCCGAAATCAAAATCCAATCCACAGGCTTCTCTCTTGTATATATACTATCTTTGTTTTGCATCTTCGAGTAGCATTCTACTGAGATCTTGAACTTCCGGTTATCTCGAAAAATCCAGAACTAACTCTGTCATGTGCTTCGTAAAGTAGACCTTGTCGGCCTAGTAATACTGGTCACTGTCCTCCAGCCAGTTCTGCTACATACCAGCCAGCATCCGGTGTTTACTTGAACAAGTCTATAGAAAAAAACCAACTCTCTGGAACTTTGACGTGATTTTTGCATTATGTCAAAACCTTCCATGGTGTGACCATCGCAAGCGATTTCTAGATTTAAATTATTTTCGACATATCAAACGCTGCATTCTGTAATTATTATTTGTTAGCCAACTTAAAGATGCGACCTATTCTGGATTTTTAAACAAGCCGTTCCTCTTCCAAAGTTATTCAGAGCCCGAAATATTCCTGGAACGTCAATTATTAATAGCAACACTAAGAAGCTCGCTACTTGCCGATAGAGATCTCCACTTAGTTTCCACCTTTCTTCTAGTTCACGCCACTTGTAGCTCTAATCTCTAATCTAATCTTATAAATATTGTTAACGTGAATGTTTGTATATAAGAATGTATGTTTTTTAATATTCAGCGCTTTAACGGCTGAATATTAAACGAAAGTATATCTGAACTCACGAAGATGAAATTTGAGCATTATAATGAAAAAATATGAATGTTTATTTCTTTGTTTGTATGTAATGGATAAATTCAAATTTAAATTGACCGATTTAAATAAAAAAACACCAATAGAAAGCTACACTATATCAGATAGAAACCAGCTATTTTTTTACAATATTTTTAATTTCAATTTGGGATGACTAATACAGGCGGAGGCGTAAGTTAGAGCAGCTAGTAATAAATATAGGAAAATATGAATATAAAAATATATGCGCGGTATGTTGTGGTGTATGTTGTGTTTGCCGTGGCGGTCTCGGCTTAGAATAAGATCCCTCCCAATCCTCCCGTGGATGTCGTAAGAAGCGACTATGGGAATACACACCGAAAGATGGGCAGCAGCGTCCTCCGAGTACATATTTGTAACACTGCGGTTACTAATCCTCCTGCCAAACGTGGTGACTATGGCAAAATCCCCCCAAATTCAGGCGCGGATCCAGCCCTCATAAAAGCTTGCGGTCACAGCCATCCGAAAATCGGCCAAGTGCAAGTAGGAGTATGAACGCGCTCATGATCGATATAGTAGGTAAAGTGCATTCCTACAAAGGAGATGTTTACAAAATATATGACGCCCTGACCAACGTTTAGTACAGCCACGTGGGCAAAGCCGTGGGGTGAACACTAGTAGGATAATAAACCCGTAAAATGTTTATTTGTTCGCTCACGAAAATATCAAAAGTAAATGTGTGTATGTTTGCACATCACAGTGTCACATTTAGACTTTAAACTACAAAACCGATTTTGGTGAAATTTATACAATTTCAAAGGATATCTAATTAAATTAGACGCTAGTATACATTTTACATTAAATAGTTTTATTTACATACATTACAAATTCAAGCTTACGTTTCTTTTTCGTGAAAAAGGTGATAATTTCATCGATATCCAGGTTAACATCTTTGTGTATATCGTCGTTGGCGAGCGAGAATTCGTGACATTTTTAGGCAAAATGAGTTAATGATGCCAAAGTGTTTCGAAACCATTATCTACCTTATGGAATAAATAATAAGAACTGTTTTTTTAGTATATCCGATAATACAACAATTTCAGAAGTACATAACTACTTGTCAAGCAAAAAGTCAGTCTGTCAGAATCATAGATAATTTCTTACTGTCGTTGATCAAAATTAACTAACGGTACTTGAGTAAATTATGACAATCATTTTACTAACGTTTAATCAAATACTGGGCAACACTGCGCTATTAATGGCTCTTATTTATTTCTGGCAGAGGAAAAACTTTGAATAAAATGCAATTCTGTGGTTCGGTAAAAGTCACCAACAGATCTTATGTAATTTAAGTACATATATGAAGGCAACCGCACGTTTTTCGGTGTTTACGTTCTCAGAAATCGAACTTAAGGTAATTAACCATAGAGCGATAAACCTACGCCGCAGAGGCGCCTGCGCAGGAAACATATTGCTGTCTTTTTTCATCCGACGCGTGTATATGTATGTCCCTCTCAGCCAACTCAGTCGTCGCCCTGCCCTCGTCAGTGTTTCCGGTAAATTATAACCCCGGTGTGTTCAAGTCAAGAGTGAATAGGTATCTACTAGGCAAGCGTGGTCAAACGTTTGCCTAGTCCGTAATAAGAAAAAAAAAAAAGAAAAAAGTTCATTAATATTGCAGTTATAATTATGTAAAGTATATTTATAAATGTTTATTTATTATTTTTAGGAATGATTTATAACGTAATACGTATACATCATGGCATATAATAAAATAACTCTATTTGTATAAGTATCATAAGTAATTTTGTTCCTGAAGATAAGGCTGCTGTTTTTTTGTTAATGTTTTAATGTTTTGACTCATTTAGTTTTAAATTATTTTAAATAAGCAAATTAAAATTAAAATATATTTTATTTTAATAGTTTTATATATACCTTTTAACAGAATAACTTTAATTACAAACATTACTTATTAAATCAATTAAAAACACGTATTATAAAAGGGCGCGCCTCTGAAGCGTATGGTTATCTTTCACGTGTGCCAGTCTCCATAAGACGAGCTCAATCACTCAATACCTTTAAAAGTCAAGTAAAAATGTTATATCTTTCTGTGTCTAATAGTCAAACGTAAGTACCTAAGTACTATATTAGTTGCACATTGTGTTAAATTGTTTCTTTATATATATATATATATATATATATATATATATATGTATATGTATTTATGTTTTTTTTAAATATAAGTAATGTATTATTTAATAAAATATGTATTATTATATTGTAATAAGTATGTATGTTAATAAACTATATTATTGTGCCACCGACTGAAAGGTATTTAATCTCTGATTATCTCCATACTAAGATTGTCTGGAAGAAATCGCTCTTTAGCGATAAGACCGCCAATTGTACTCTTTAATTTAATTTATAATTTATGATCTTATAGATCGATAAAATTCGATAAATTTATCGACCGGTAAACAGTTCTTTTTTATCAATTTTATCAAAATGTGGTAGCATGGATCTAGCCTCTCGGTAAATTTTATTGATTCGATAACACGTCGTGAGTTTATCGATTTAAAAAATGGCAACTCGTGGACTATATGGTTTAGTCCACGAGTTGCCATTTTTTCAGATAGACGACTAAAAAAAAAAAAAAATTTTTTGACACAATTGGGCAGATTTCTATTATTTTGAGTTGTTACGGAGAAACTTCTGTCATTTGGAATTCTACCTAACTACCATAAAGTAGTGTATTCCTTGATCCTAACCTAAAGTATAACTAGCCATAACTCGTTGCACAATTGCTTGAGACACCTTCCTGACAAGTCTGACAGTGCGCTGTCCTAGTGCTATATTATATTCCTGGCCGATGCATCGTTGGTGCAACTGCCCTCGGTGAAAAAGCGTACAGCTGATAGAACCTACAACAATGATTATACAGGTAGTTTTTTAGACTGAGTACCTACTAGGTACCATAATAATTAGAGCATTAGACACAATCACAACAAAAGATAATTTCTGGAAATAGAAAAAACGTTACTAAGTATTTTGGTATTATTATGTAAAGTAGATACTACAACATGCGCAGGCAGTCCATGAGATCGACTCCTTCTCAAACGCCCTCAACATCTTGAATGAGGGCGAGGGAAATTTCCTTATAAATTCTAAAAATAATCTTAAAATGCTGTTCTTCCAGATCGAAAGGATCATTGGCATCCCTGAAACTTGCCTCACGATGTTCTGACACCTCCACGTTTTAGCTTATAATCCGAAAAGGAAATTACATAAAAAAAGTTTGTCGTGTAACTTTGGAAAGCCGATAAAATTCGATAAATTCGGTAAAATTACCGACATTATATCGACAACAATTGTCAAAAATAAGATTCATGCTTCCTTTTGTTGATATAAATCTATATATTAAATATGATTTATCGAATTTATGTCGTTGTCGATAAGTACGTTCCGTGCTACTGAACTCGTATTATCGAATATTAACGTGAAAATTAATTTAAAAAAGTCGGTAAATTTATCGATCGATAAGATGCTTCGTGCCATGCTTGCACTGCAGGTTAGGTTTTACGCAAATATCAAATACTATGACTGGATGCCCTCACCATCTCTAGCGCTCTATAGCATATACACCGTGCATAAAGATATTGTCAGAGTGTTTGTGTTTTTGTGAGAGGGATGTATGATTTTTTGTGTGTTGTTGTTCCTTTTATTATTTGAAAATGCCTCTTTTGTTGTATTGTTCACTGTCATTAATTAATGTAATTGGTCTATCCGTGTTAATTAAAGTAAAATAAATAAATAAACATTTTCGCTAGCGTGTAGTAGTAGGTATCACGAATCTGTTTTTTTTATGGAAAGCCTCCGCGTGTCCATCCTGTGTTTTTGGGACTTCCTGTATAAAGGTTGTTTTCACACTGATGGACCAAAATAGGGTGTGACCTAGAACACCGCTAGGCCTATCGATTTAACCCCCTTGTATGTTCAGTGATTTGGAATAGTTTAGGAGTTACGGGATATTTTAGTTTTTTTAGCCCAACTCTAGATTTCATTAGAAATTTATTAACTATGACCAAACTATTAGCACAAACGTTGTTTTTTTTGTGTAGGTAGTATAATAATGGGTTCTTTAAAATACATTAATACTACTGCATCATATTTTTAAATTCTGTGAAAAACACATAACAATTGAAATATGTATCTCATACAAAAACTGTCTTCAATATTTACAGAGCTATAATTTTGAATCGTAACAATGTATTGTTTTAATTATTATCTCAAAAACGTCTCCAATTGTATGCCTATAAGTCACCAATACATTTATTTGGCCTAAACTTAGGGCAACACAGCAAAAAGTAACTTCAAAAGTGGAAAAGTCATTTTTGTTTGAGGTAAAAAATCAATGGTTAGGTTTTTTCACAAAAACTATAAATTATAACACGGAGGTATTTATTTATTTTAAAAGACCCATTATTATACTACTTACTAGGAAAAAAAAACAAGGTTGGAGCTCTTAGTTTGGTCACAATTACTAAATTTGTAATGAAATCTAGAATGGGCTAAAAAAAACTATAATATCCTGTAACTCCTAAACTATTACAAATAGTTGAACATACGTAACATTACATTGATAGGCCTGAAGGTGCTAAAGCTTACCCTCCTTTTTGAGCCATAAGTGGTAGGACGTTAGGTATGACATAATATTACTACCTGCGGACCGCGGTTTTACCTACTTGGACAATGATGAAAAGTATTCTATGTGCTATTCTAGGATCCAAAGTATCTATGTAAAACTTTTCATCAAAATCTGTTCAGCCGATAACATTTAAACATTGTATTTTGAAATCATCTTTGGACCACCTTAATCCGACCCTGTCGAAAAACTTATCAATGTATTTATTTATTTTACATTATTAACCTAAATACCAAATTTCATGCCTATACAGCAAAAAAAAAACATATAATCTTTCAATCGCCATTAGACTCCCTTAATTCGTCCCTGTCGCAAAATCCTTTCTTGATTGATGTCTACTCAATAAGCTACCTACGTTGTACCTACCTGCCTAATTTCAGTTCCATAGGTTAAGTAATTTTTAAGATTTTGTGTATAATCAGTGCGTAGTATTTCGCTTTTATATTTTACTAGCTGCGCCCCGCAGCTTTGCCCGCAAGTACAATTTTGGGGACAAAAGGCATCCTATGGTATCTATGGTTTACATCATCTACACATAATTCTCATTAAATTCGGCCAAGCCGTAATCGCGTGAAAGCTCCTCCAACAAACAAACAGACAACGTTTCCCTTTTTTATATTAGTGTAGGTACAACATTATATTCATAAGATTCAATAGAATTAGACGTTACTTTGTAGAAATCTAAGTTAGTGAAACTTTTTTTATCAACCCTAATTTTTGCGTAGCTAAAAACATGTGTATAAAATAGCATTCATGAACTTGGCAAACCCGAAACAGCTGTTATGGCGGCACAAAAAATAATTTTCGATTTTTTATCTTTTCGCCAAAAATTGCACGGGAAAGCTGACTACTTTTTTAGGAAATGTGTTTTTGGTGCACTTTATTTGTAATATATTTTTTATGTGATTACACACCGCACCGCACCGACTCTCCCAGTAAATGTTCATTGGCGTCTAGCGGGAGGATCGAGCATTGAGTGGAATTTTTCACTCATTTAAGTGGAAGTATGTACGAAACACCTACTAGGAATCTTGTTGTACTTATAAAATCTATGTTCAAAGGGTTTATAGCCAAACCACTTACCTCTCTTCATTTTTAAGAAATTTAGACATAGAAAGCCGTCTTTGATTGTTAATGCGGCCGGACGTGGTACCACAAACATCGCATCATTTGTAAAACATCACAGGTGTACAAAATTAAGATGAAAATTATAATATTGATTATATCTATAAATTTATTATATTAATTTAGTTTTTTTGCATTGTTCTAAGCCATTTTAAATATTAAATACTAGCTTTCCCGCCCGCAACTTCGTCCGCGCGGACTACTATTTATCTGGAAAAAACATTCTAAGTTCTTCTAGGATATGAAAAACCAATGCAAAAATAGGTATAGCACCAATGCTCTTGATGTTGTTTGACATACTTGTTATTTCGTTTCCTTGGCAACCGTTTCTCACAGCGAGTAATAAACATTTTTCCAGTTTTCCCGTAGAAACTTGCAATTTTCCGGGATAAAATGTATGCTATGTTTTGTTCCAGGGTATAACCTATCTCTATTCCAAAATCCGTCAAAATTCGTCCAGCCAATATCGCGTGAAAAAGAAAACAAACAAACAAACAGACAATGTTTCACTTTTATATATTGGTATGGATTTTTATAGACCAAAATGACATATTTGAATCTTGGCGAAGGCAAACGTCAAATTCTTTAGAAAAAAAAGGAAAGTGTAATATTATGACAAAATTTAGATAAAAAATTACACTTTGAATTTTTTCTTAACTGTAAACTTTCCAATGAAAAATTCTATTATTATTATTATTACTATAGTATATTATATTATATATATTATATTATTATGTTATATTATTATTATTTCTATTATTACTATTATTTCTATTTGCCCTAGGGAGAATCGTTTTCAACTAACAGCTGCCAAATTTATTTAAAAAAAACTAGTTCTATTCTCACATTTCTATTGAACCATGTTCCAACTTTCTATAAAGCCACTCAATTACAGCGCGATGTAAAATTGAAATAACATAAAGTTATGTATTAATTAAGGTTTTTAAATGACTTTTTTATAATTTACTTTCAACTATTTCTTTAAAATAACATAGATTTGGGCAAACTATTTAACATTTTTTCAATGATGAAAATGAAAAATAATGTCTGAATTCAGCGTAGACGCGAGTATATCTATTCAGCCATTATTTTTCCGGCCAGCCACAGAAAAAAAAACAAATGGGAAAGCGGCAATCGGACCTTTATTTGATTTTTAGAAATGTAGAGTTTTGTTTAAACTTCCGTATAGCAGAAGTTCATCTGATTCAGATATGGATTTAACGCCTTATTTCATAAGAGAAGAGGCTAAAGCAGTAGGTACTCAGTAGTGGAAAACCTTTTACCACCTAAATAAAAACAAAGATACCTAATATCGTACGACAATTTTATGAAATGGCGCGCTGAGAAATGAGTGAAATCGTTATCAGAAAACGTTTTGCTAATATATTTCAACGAATTGTCAAAGAAGGTTGAAGGTTTGTAAAACCTTCAACATTATGGAGCGTGTATTCTATGTTAAAGACAACATTAAGTAAACACAATGTACATTTAAAGGATTTCGAGAGACAAACATCGTTTCTCAAAAGGAAATCTGATGGATATAAACCTCAGGCAGTAATAAACTAGCCACGAAGCTGAACGGTTGTTTACTTTTACTCCCCGACAAACCATCTGGCGACGAGGCCGGGATCTACCCGCGTATTTTTTTTTTATAAATGGCTAATGGGAATGGGATGTTTTTCATGGCAGGTTGACAGTTTATCAAGTTAAATAACATTTTGGAAGTTAACCAAAGTGCAGTGTTGTTAACGCATTTATCGGACGAATCCTACCGCCTAGTTCGGAATCTAGTGCATCCGAATAAGCTCGAGGAAATCAAATATAGTGAACTAGTGAATTTACTCAACAATCATTTTACACCAAAAAGGTCAACATTCGCCGATAGGGCGAAGTTCTATGAAGCGATAAAATCCGTCGGTGAAAGCATCGAGGAGTGGGCTGCACGGCTGCGAGGTCTAGCTGTGTACTGCAATTTTGGCTCGGTGCTGGACACGCTTTTGCGTGACCGCTTCGTGCTTGGCTTCAGAACAGGACCGGAGCGTGATCGACTATTTGAGTGCGACTCAAAGAGACTCACCTTCGCGCAGGCACTGGAGGTTGCCCAGAAGGCAGCGTGTGCGCGGCAAGCGCGCGCCGAGGTTGTCGTAAAGGAAGAACAGGTATTCCATGCGCAGGACAGCGGGCGCCGCGATGCGAGCTACGCCACCAACGGCGCGGGCGGGAGCCGCACGGGCGGGAGCCGTGCGGGCGCAGGCGCAGGCATCGCCGCCAGCGGCTACCGCAGATCCGACGGCTGCGAGCAATCGCGTTGCACAGTGTGCGGTTTAAAAAACCACCATGCGGCTCAGTGTAGGTTTAAGAAATACAAGTGTCTTATTTGCGGGTAAAAAGGCCTTTTGAATAAGTTATGTATGGCTAAGAATGTAAATCTTCATAATATCGACACGGTGGAGGCGGATACGACTAATGAAAACGATTGCAAGGAGTGTGAACTTTATAACATGAGGTATGTCGATTATAATCCTATTAAAATTACTGTCAATGTGAATGAAATAGATTTATGTATGGAGTTAGATATTGGATCGGGGACCACGGTTATGTCAGAAAAGTTGTATCTACTCCATTTTTCAAATTTGATGTTGCATAAAAGTGGTTTAAAAATGTGTTTGTACAATGGTCATAAAATCACGGCGCTAGGGTATTTTGTAGCCAAAGTGGCATACTCTAACCAAAGTGATGAGATAAAAATTTATATTATTAAAAACGGCGGACCACCTCTACTCGGTCGTGATTTCATGACAAAATTTAGTATATATTTTGGAACATCAAATAACAACATAATCACTACGAATAAAAACATTGAAGAAGTGCAACGGCTATTAAAACAGTATCCGGATGTTTGGAAGGACGAATTAGGATGCTTTAATAAGTTTGAGGTCGAACTGCAACTTAAAGACAACGCCACACCAAATTTGTTTAAGCCAAGATCAGTGCCTTTCGCTCTGCAAGATAAAGTCAGCAAAGAATTAGATAGATTAGTTAGTTTAGGTATTCTTATGCCAGTCAATTATTCAGAATATGCTACACCTATAGTGCCGGTCTTAAAAGAAAACGGTAATTTAAAAATTGCAGGCGATTTTTCATGTACCCTTAATAAAGAATTAAAGGTGGACAAATATCCTTTACCTCGAATAGAAGAGGTGTTTTCCAAAATAGGGAGTGGGGAAGCATACACAAAAATAGATCTTAGTAATGCATACAATCAATTTAGATTGTCAAAATCATCTCAAAAGTTGACTACTATAAATACACACAAAGGTTTGTTTTCCTACACCCGTTTAGTTTATGGATTAGCAAACGCACTAGCTATATTCCAAAAGGCAATGGAAACTTTGTTATCAGGCATAGAGGGGGTTAGTATATGGCTTGACGATGTCTGTATAACAGGGCCTACAAAATCTATTCATTTGGCAAGATTAAGAGAGGTTTTAAGTAGGTTGCAAAATGCAGGATTGCGCCTACAAAAAGATAAATTTGCGGTTTTTCAAAGTAGTGTGACCTATTTAGGTTACGACATAGATAAGAACGGCCTAAAGACGTGTCCCAGTAAGGTTGAAGCAATCCTCGATGCACCTGCGCCCACCAACGTGTTAGGAGTGAAACGATTCCTAGGTGTCGTAAATTACTATAGAAACTTTATTCCGAGTGCATCGGCAATACTGAGTCCACTGCACGATCTGCTACGGGCGGGTGCAGAATGGCAGTGGGGCCAGTGACAGCAGGCAGCATTTATGAGTGTGAAACGCGAGCTGGCCAGCGAGCATGAGCTGGCGCATTTTGACCCAGAAGCACCGCTTGTACTAACTGTGGACGCGGGCCCGTGCGGGCTCGGTGCCGTGCTCGCACACCGGAACGTAGACGGTTGCGAGCGTCCGATTGCGTTTGCCTCACGATCTTTGACGGCCAGTGCAAAAAACTATAGCCAAATTCAAAAAGAGGCGACGGCTATTATTTTTGGGGAAAAACATTTTCACCAATATTTATACGGTCGTGAGGAACCTTTTATCTTGAAAACTGACCACAGACCATTGTTATCTATTTTTGGCAAAAGCAATGGTCAGTCAGGCGAAACAGCATAGTAAAAAACTGTTCATAACTGTTGTATCAAACGTGAGCTAATTTCTATGGTGGCTATCTTTTCTACTTCACTATATGCATGACCTTCTTGCACGCCTTCGCTATGAATATGTGTTCTGTGGTTTAACTTTGTTTACAAAATTATTAGGCAAGCTGATTTTGTGATAATTACCGTCTGTTGATGTATTTAATGCTTTGAAGGTGTTTGTTTCTACATTAAATAAATAATAGTGTGATTGAGTTTGAAAGTTTTCTATGCAATGAGCTATAAACTTGCGAAATTTGTGGTTTGCGATCTGTTAGAGCGATGGGACAAAAACGATTATTTATGGCTAAATTTCCACTGAATAAAGATAGGTAAGTGGTAAATCTATTCGGTAATCCATTAGGTACAAGAAATTAATGATTTTTCTTTCATAATATTCAACAAAATAACATAGCCTTGCTAGAACTAGTGCGGTGCCGGTGTTATCGATATTTTTCTAACCCGTTATTGGATATTTGGTTCCTAATCTTATTCTAAGTCCTTCTTCATTCCACACTATATAATAGTAAACGTAGTAAAAGTATAAATTTAGAATACCTAATGTCGCGTAGCCTTAAAGCACTTAATCATCTAATTTTAATTAAAAAACTTATTTTCAGGTGCAAAAACTGGATACAAGTGACCGATAAAGAGGACTTGACATACATACCGATCGAAAAGCTGCATGAATTAAATATTTCTGTGGCAAACATTTTCGAAACACCGACAACAAATAGAAAAAACCCAATTTAAAAAAAAAAATGCTACTCCTTAACTGCTATTAATCACGGACCACTGCTAGTTTGTAATATTAAGTAAGGAGTAAGGAAGATTAGACATTATTTTAAGGGAAAAAGACACAAATTGTGTTGTGTACTATATAATGTATTATTTTTGTATGTAATAAAAACCACATGCTTAGAAAAAACATATTATTATTATAAACCCCATATAAATTAATATAGTCCAAATACGTTTTTTTTTCTCAAAATATCGATATCGATAAAAATGTGCTATGTTTGCAGACATCCTTTTCTGTTTGTCATGTTGGCTAACATGCTCGATATAGAGTGTTATTATCTATGGTCATTCGTTTTGTTATGTTGCACTTATTCTCAGCGCTCGTTTTAAAAATTCACAACATGCGTTCCAATATACGTCAGTCCCGTCTCTTCTTACGTAGTATTTATATACTCTTTGGCAATGGTATATTTGTGACGGCCGCCTTGCGTCTACAAAGATATGCAATAATGTTATCAGCATACAACTATACGGTACAGTATTCAAACGGTAAAAGCAATCAAATCGCTGACTATTTTTCTCGTTCGCCTTTATCAGTAGCGGTTAATGACGATGATAAGCAAGAAGACGGGAGTTACAAGTACTTTTTGTTCTTAGAAGCTAGCGTAGAACCGGTTTTGTTCGGTGATATTAAATGGCGATTGCCGCCGAGACAGTGTTGAAAATGGTGATAAAATACATGAATAATGGTTGGCCTAGGAAAATTGAGTGTAAAACTATAATTCCATATTTCCAATGCAAAACAGATTTAGAAGTAATCGATGGTTGTTTGTTTGTTTCGCAGCCATAGGATCGTTATTCCGACTGTCTACAGAGACAGAATGTTAAAAGATTTGCATTCGGCACATTTTGGAATAGTAAAAACTAAAAGTAAAGCTCGTAGTAGAATGTGGTGGCCGGGGATCGACGGCGATATCGAGCGGTGGGTAGGGGCGTGCGCCGCTTGCGCCGCTGTGCGAAGCGCGCCCCCGCGCGCGACTCCCGCGCCCTGGCCGCAGCCGCCGGCCCCCTGGCACCGCGTTCACATCGATTACATGTCGATAGGACAGGCTGTGTACCTTATTGTAGTAGATGCTTTTTCTAAATGGCTGGAATGTGTTCATATGGACCGTGGCACTTCTACCAATGAGCTTATTCTAAAACTTAAAGATATGTTTGCTAGGTTCGGGGTGACTCATGTTGTTGTATCTGATAATGACGTCAAAATAAGCTCGGCTGAATTTCATACCTTTTTTCGGGTAAACGCCATTGAATACATAAATTCACCTATTTATCACCCGGCCAGTAACGGGCAAGCGGAAAATTCTGTTAAAACTTGTAAAAAAATGATAAAGTGTATGTTGGCAGAAGGTATATTATGTCAGAGAGATATTCATGAAAAATTACGGGGTTTTCTGTTTGAATTTAGGAATACTGTTCATTGTGCCACAGGTGTCACGCCGGCTATGCTAATATTAGGCCGTAATTTAAGATGCAGACTGGATTTAATTCTACCTCAAAATAAACATATAGATAAGCGCACCGAACAAACAGCATTGAAACGTAGCAGATGTTTTCAAGTAGGTGAAACTGTATGGGCTAAGTGGTTTATTGCAAGGAAAAGTATTTGGAGTATAGGTATTGTTAAAAGGACAATAGGCACAAGAATGTTTCAAATTTATTTTAAGAATTATGGAATTAGCGGTAACAGACACCTAGATCAGATAAGGAAGTATACTAGTGCGTGCAATAATGATGTTATAGATAATACATCCGGAGGAGCTTCCAGCATCGACAGTTCACCGATATGCAACTCGGCGCTGTCGGCGCCGGCCGCTCCTGCACCACCGCAGGCTCCGCTCCCCACGCAAGCGCAACCCAGTGAGCAGTCCACCGCGATAACGCCACCGGCATCTCAATCGATTCCAACTGTTGTGGAGGAGAGGGAGGTGCAGGTCGCGACTGAGGGAGAACAAGGTTCGGTAGCAAACTTAACCGATAACGTAATGGTACAGAGGGAAGCGGAAAATGAGGAGTGGGCGGAGGCTTGCGCGGTGATGGATGATGATAACCAACCGGTGGAACAGTGTACCGATCCAATTGAGGATAATAATCCGAGTGCTGTAAACAATCCTCTAGTTGAACGTTCCAAGAGATTCAGAAAACCTGTTAATTATAAGAAATATTATTAAGTAGGTATGTAATATTAACAGTTTATACTTTTGAAATTGTTACAGATTCTCCAATTAATGTTGGAGGGATGAACTATATGTACCTACGATGTATAAACGACACATACATTGAGATGACTGGGGGTACCTCAGTCAGTAATAAACTAGCCACGAAGCTGAACGGTTGTTTACTTTTACTCCCCGACAAACCAATATACCTATTAATGAAGGGAAGCAAATCTTCTAATTGTTATTCGCGTTTAAGGGATTTGTATCAAATTGTAATTTCCTATATTAATGAGATATATTTACTTTTCAGGTAATGTTGATATTGGCAATAAGTGGCGCTTGCAGAAGCATCGAACAAGTAAATATGAAGGTTGATGACATTGAGAAACAAGGTGATATAATACTGGTGAAGTTACGTGGCACTAAAACCAAAGTTGACCGAACCTTCGTTATTAAAAAAATAATTTGTCAATATAATAAAAAAATACCAAAAATTACGACCAAGTGGTATAGAAACGAAGCGTTTTTTCATAAATTATCATAAATTTAAGTGTCTGCGGCAAGTAATTGGCAAAAACTAGATTTCGAGTATTCCTAAAGAGATAGCTACCTAACTTAATTTGCCAAACTCAAATCTATATTCGGGTCACTGCTTTCGGAGAACATCGGCAACTTTGCTAGCCGATTCTGGTGCCAATTAAACTGTCATTAAAAGTCATGGATGTTGGAATGTAAACTTGTTGCTAAGTTACTCAAAAAAATAACAAGGTGTCAATAAAACTAAAATAAAGAACTAAGACGCAAATAATTTATTATTTTTTATATCATGGCAGCAGACCTGAGTCCAGAGCTCTAAATTTTTAGTCGCTGTGCTGTGCGAACTAAATACTTCGTAAAATGGCGTCTTGTAGCAGTACAATGTTGGAAAAATTACAAGGATCGTCCAACTGGACATCCTGGAAATTCAATATGAAGATGATACTGATAGATCACGATCTTTGGGACTGTGTTCAAACTGTTGATATCGAAGGATCTAAAGATGACTCAAAGAAACAGCAAAAAGCGTTAGCGAAAA
The DNA here is from genome assembly GCA_946251855.1 of Alsophila aescularia. Taxonomy (NCBI): domain Eukaryota; kingdom Metazoa; phylum Arthropoda; class Insecta; order Lepidoptera; family Geometridae; genus Alsophila; species Alsophila aescularia. The sequence goes on from OX276385.1 coordinate 14,880,457, forward strand.
TCTGTTTGAACGTGAGTACATCTGTGCAGCATCACGTACGCAATGCCACTACGGCTCATGAAGCCTGGAACAGTCTTGTGAACGCGTTTGAAGACAAAAGACGGTCAGTGGCCTACGAAGGGGACAACGGCAGAGACTTTAACTTTCCGTGATGGGTCGTGGTACCAAATTAAGGTATCGATTTTTTGATGCCATCGTGTAGTACGCATCCAGACAAAGAGCGTTTGTGAATACAACATCTTCCTTGGACCACTCAGTGATGAGATAAGGGCTTATAATGATCCAGGCATCAAGTATACCGTTAGGGGCTGTATGGAAAAAGACTTAGAATAATTTTAAACAAAAAACACTTAGAATAATTTTGACGAAAACACAAAATGTTCGTTTTGGATGACAGCTTACAAACTTATAAGAGCTCTATCTCGGAAACTATTGATCCTAGACTAGTAGTTTCTGTACAAAAGTGATAGATCTCACCAAGATCTTCATTTCACATGACAGCTGTCAAACTTCAAATGGCAACAACTCTGAAACTATTGACCTTAGACTAGTAGTTTCTTTACAGAAGTGATAAACCTCATCGAGATCTTCATTTTACATGACAGCTATCAAACTTAAAATGGCAACAACTCTGCAACTATTGACCTTAGACTAGTAGTTTCTTAACAGAAGTGATAGACCTCATCGAGATCTTCATTTCACATGACAGCTGTCAAACTTAAAATGGCTATAACTCTGAAACTATTGACCGTAGACTAGTAGTTTCTTTACAGAAGTGATAGACCTCATCGAGATCTTCATTGTACATGACAGCTGTCAAACTTTAAATGGCTATAACTCTGAAACTATTGATCCTAGACTAGTAGTTTTTTTACAGAAGTGATAGATCTCACCAAGATATTTATTTCACATGACAGCTGTCAAACTTAAAATGGCTTTAATTTTGAAACTATTGACCGTAGACTAGTAGTTTCTGTACAGAAGTGATAGACCTCATCGAGATCTTCATTTCACATGACAGCTGTCAAACTTAAAATGGCAACAACTCTGAAACTATTGACCGTAGACAAGTATTATTTTTACAAAATTGATATATCTCATCGATATCTTCGTTTTGGATTACAGTTCGGAGACTTAGAATAATGGGTCGTGGTACCATATGAACATATGTTTATTTTAATTCCATCCTGTAGTACGCATCAAGACAAAGAGCGTTTGTGAAGACAACATCTTCTTTGGACCCCTCAGTAATGAGTTAAGGGCTTATAATGAACCAGGCATCAGGTGTAGCCAAAGGGGCGGAGACAGAATTTTCTCGATGGTTCGTGGTCCCATATTAGGGTATGTTTTTTTTTAATGCCATCGTATAGTACGCATCCTGACAATTGATTGTTGATTTTTGACACGTTTACATTTTAGAGTTGTTTTTTCAAAAGATTTTTGTAAAATGTATTCTAACAAAAATGTGCTTGATGCAACCGCGAGTCTCTGTGATGGTATGTATAAATTAAATACTGTCGATGACTGCAATAAAAAACTGTTAATCGGTGCGATAACAAAGTCCGATGTACAATCTGTAGAAAAAGGTCTGAGCATCATAGGACCCGAAAAGAGTTTACCAGTAAGCATTACGAAAGAAGAAAGTCAGGAATTATGGCATCGAAGACTAGGTCATTTGAATGCACGAAGCATGAACCTACTGAAATCAGGTATGGCTTTAGGAATAAATTATGATAAAGCTGATTTCACACTATGCATTTTCTTCATTGAAAGAAATAAACTAGGATTCCTTTTCTGAAAAAGTCTGTGAGTAGAGCTACGCGGATATTAGGCTTGGTAGATACAGATCGGGCATTGGTCGTGGCCCAATGTATGTGGGCCCATGTCACACATATCTCTTGGAGGTGCGCGATATCTTCTCACGTTTATTGACGACTACTCGAGAAAGACTTTCGGGTATTTAATAAAGTCGAAAACGGAAGTGTTTGATAGGTTCAAGCAATTTAAAGCTCTCGTTGAGAATGAAACTGGTAAGAAGATTTCTCTTTGTAGAAGCGACAGCGGTACTGAGTATATGAATGATATGTTTCAGAATTATCTGAAGGAGCATGGGATACGTCATCATACTACTGTTCCCTACTGTCCACAACAGAATGGAGTAGCAGAACGGGCAAACCGAAACAAAGCGAAGCAGCGAGATGCATGTTGCAGCAGGCTGGCTTGAGTAAGGAATATTGGGCTGAAGCTGTCAGTACTGCAATTTACATAAAAAACAGATCACCCACAAAAGCGGTGATGGGAGTAACACCTGAGGAAAAATGGTCAGGAAACAAGGTAAACTTGAATAATTTACGAGACTTTGGTTGTTTGGCATATGCTGTTGTTAACAATAGAAGGAAGTTAGATGCGAAAAGTAAAGAGTATATTTTCGTGGGCTACTGTGAGGATACGAAAGGATTTCGTTTGATTGATCCTTTATTTCCACACGAGGTTGTTAAGGCCAGAAAAGTTTTTAGAAGATAAATTTTACACCCAACCCGTGTCTAATAACAACATCAACATTTCACGATGCGAGATGATGAACGAACCGAATTGTTCATCGAATGAGTCTGTTCAGAGTGTTCAGCAGGAACGAACAGTTAATAGAAATATTTCTGAATCTAAAGATGAGGATTCTGACTCGAATCTTTCTTCTGATTTGACGTACTTTCCAGATGCAGGAGACATTGATTCTGAAGATTCTAGAGCAATGAGTGAATTTGAAGATGCTTTCAATATGATTGTGATTTCAAATGAAATTGATGTCAATGAACCCAAGACGGTACAGGAAGCTCTTAGTGGACCAGAATCTAAGCAATGGAAGTCTGCTATGGATGATGAGTATAAATCTTTTATTGATAATAAATGTTGGGCACTTGTTGACAAGCCAAAAGACAAAAAACCTGTCAAGTGCAAGTGGATATTTAAGAAGAAAAGAGGTTTAAACGATGAACTTTTTGCAATACAAAGCAAGATTAGTTGAAAAAGGATATACTCAAAAGTTTGGTATCGATTACCAACAAACATCTTCACCAGTTGTGAGATATTCAACGATTCGAATGCTGCTGGCTTTGGCTGCTGTATATGATATGGAAATAGATCATATGGATGTTAAAACTGCATTCTTAAATGGAGAGTTGAAAGAGGAAGTTTATATGGAAATCCCTGAAGGATATGAAATTAAGCAAGGCAAAAACAAAGTATATCGTTTACAAAAAGCTGTTTATGGATTAAAACAAGCGCCTAAATCTTGGAACGAAAAAATCAACTTTGTTTTGACCGAGAAACTTAAATTTAATAGACTGACGTCAGAACCATGCGTTTACATACGGTCAAGAGGGGGAAAGATGGTATTCATAGCCCTTTATGTAGATGATATAATGCTTTTCACCAATTTAAATATTGAAAAGAGGAAGATTAAAGAAGAACTCATGAAAGAGTTTGTGATGAAGATGAGTTTGTGGTTGTTTGTGTATTTTTTACCTTGGTCCCGTTCACCACATCTTAGGTATGCGAGTCGAGAAACATGGAAACAAGATTGTTTTGGATCAATCTAGTTACTTGAAAAAGGTACTTGAGCGGTTTAAAATGGCTGAATGTAAGCCAGCTCCTACACCCATGGAAGTTGGACTAAAGCTAACTAAGAGTGAACAGAAGAATGAGAAACTAGAGTACAGGAATCTCATTGGATGCTTAATGTATTTAGTATTGTTATTTAATTTTACTTGAAAAAGGTACTTGAGTGGTTTAAAATGGCTGAATGTAAGCCAGCTCCTACACCCATGGAAGTTGGACTAAAGCTAACTAAGAGTGAACAGAAGAATGAGAAACTAGAGTACAGGAATCTCATTGGATGCTTAATGTATTTAGCTGTGTGTACTCGCCCTGATATTGCTCATGCTGTTGAAGTATTGAGTCAATTTAACGATTGTTATTCAGAGGAACACTGGAAGGCTGCGAAACGAGTCTTGAGATATTTGAAAGGCACTATGGAGTACCAAATTACTTACGAGAAGACAGGAATAGATGTCACTGGGTATGCGGATGCAGATTTTTCTGGGTGCATTATTGACAGGAGGTCATATACCGGATATATTTTCAAGATTGGTAAGAACTTGGTTTCATGGGAAAGTCGTAAACAACGCACTGTTGCGTTATCCAGTGCAGAAGCTGAATATATGGCTATCTCAGACGCCGCGAAGGAAGCTTTGTTTATAAAGAATTTCTTGGAAGAATGCTTAGGTCAATTGAGTGTGATCACGTTATACAACGATAATCAATCTGCAAAGAAAATATCAGAGAATACAATGTATTCTGGACGCACTAAGCACATTGATGTTAGACATCATTTTATACGAGAAATTGTAAACAGTGGTACACTTAAGATTAGGTATCTTCCTACGACTGAGATGTTAGCCGATATACTTACCAAGCCTTTAAGTAAGGATGTGTTTAATAAGTTTATTTTAGGCTTGATTTGTAAGTAGTACCTACCTCCAGTTTATGGGGGTGTGTTGGAATGTAAACTTGTTGCTAAGTTACTCAAAAAAATAACAAGGTGTCAATAAAACTAAAATAAAGAACTAAAACGCAAATAATTTATTATTTTTATATCAATGGACGTTGGAAGTCGAGTAAAGTAGCTGAAGGCTACATAGAAGAGTCAGTGTAAAATAAAACATAGAACCACTCAGAGCAACAGAAATGATAAATCTGCATTCCACTGACTGTCTACAACCGATCACTTGAAAAGATTATCCGGTGCAATCCAAAAATATAACAGCAAAAATGTAACAGCTGAAGAAATTAGACAAATATCCGTGTCCCCAACATTCACCCAGGAATACCTGGATACTGTAGAACTACTGTACTGTGTACTGTGTGTACTGTGGTACTATGGTGATATTTGAAGAAATTTGTTTGTTGTGCTAGTGACATCAAATTAACAATGTCAATTTTATTATACAGTCGAATAAGCAGTTATCTGGCCGTCGAACGCGTAGATAAATTTATTGTTCAGCAAAGCGTCGAATAAAGCCCACCTGACGATTGAAAAATTCAGTCATGCTAATATTCGAATAAACTCTATCTGATTGCTTATCAAAGCATTGAAAAAACCGGCCCGGAAATAAAATTCTACCAATTTACATTTAATTTCTTATAAACGTGTTTTCCAGATTAAAATTTTTTGAATGGATTGATGATTGTTGTTAACCTTTGTTAAATTTTAACACTTCTGTTAATTACGTACTTACTGCATTTATTGTCCTTCATAATAATATGCTAATCACATCTGCATTGTATTTTTAAAATACAAAAGGTCATGGCCGATAGTATCCGCGTTGGGTTGCATTGCACCGCATGTCAACAGTTGAGCTCCATGTAAGTGGAACATTACATTTATAGGGCATACATCTGGCATACTTAGGCCTTAGGTATTACACACACACACTCACACACCCACACTCACACACGCAAACATACACCGCAACATACATGCATATTTTATTGCTAAAAATATTAATCATCATCATCATCATGTCAGCTTTTAGAAGTCCACTGCTGAACATAGGCATCCCCCAAAGAGCGCCATGACGAGCGATCTTGTGCCACCTCCATCCAACGACTTCCTGCGATGGCTACAATGTCGTCGGTCCATCGTGAGGAGGGGGGGGGGGGGGGGGGGGGGACACCCTACACAAAAATATATCTATAAGTTTTGAATTATTTTGTACTTTATGGCTAAGACATAAATTTATTTTTCTGCTTTTTCTTTTGAAAGAAACCTTCCAGAAACAGTATTTTACTAGTTAAGGAGCCTATGGATTCAAACATTATATTCCGTGCACATTTTATGTCAATTAATTATTATTTTTTCTTTATATTTTTAGTTGGGTGCGGCTACCGTTGCCAGCGCCGCCCCCGGCCGGCTCTTTTGTTTGCTTTACTAGTTTACACCTGATAGGTACTTTTACTTAAATCGGTAGACGAGCCGTTCAGAATAAAGCAGTTTGTGAAAGAAATAGTTTCTGCAACGGGACACGAGCTTTAGGGGCACTTTTAGTTAAAAAAAAACAGAATAATGCTAGGTATACTGCTGCTCGTTGTTTTTGCTTCAATGTAGGTGTATATATTTTATTACGTACTTTAAGTTATTAATATGCAATGAATTTGCTCACCATCATAGAAAACTGAGCTTACCAAAAAATTTAGATCCCAAAGCGTTTGTTGCTTTCTATATTAATAAAAAACTCAATACCTACTCGTGTGTCTTTTGATGTCATAAACCTCACTTTTTCACCGATTACGGCGAAGCAAGGAACAAGACGCGCCAAAGAAACATACATACAGCCTAAACATAACCCTCCAAAGTCGGGTAAAAAACAGCCGTCCCGATAGTATTTTTTTTTGCAAACGCTGCGTATACTATAAGTGCTATATGAAAGTAATGTATGAAAAGAATGTTCCTCTCAAACAGTTCTACAAAAAAGACTGGCCCACCATAATCACTGCGCATCCAATATACTCGTAATAACGCGTTCAGGATGCTGATGGGGCTGCCACGCTTTTGTAGCGTATGGTAGCGCGTCAGAAATGTTTGCGGACGCTCGAGTGGACGTCTTCATGGCCATCATGCGAAAAAGAACAGCATCCCTGATGCGCCGGGTGCGGGGCAGCGCCAACTACTGCAGTTAATTGCTAGACGAATGGACGTAGATGGTCCGTTTATGGAGCACTGGACATTGGACAAGTATTCATATCATGCATTCTTGATGCGGTGCTTTAATTTGCTCTATTTATATCATGTTTCTATTTTTATGTTTTTTTTAATAATTTGTGCGTTTTTATGGACCCTGGTCTGAAATAATAATATTTGAATTTGAATAATGTGTGTATGTTTAAAAATCAGTGCGTGTATATGTTTCAGAAAGCTCAATATAAAAGTTTTTCAGTAAATATATTATATTGCTTAAATTTTCTAGAGCTCTTTAAGCTCTGTTTAAATCCTTATCAAATCAGACAAAAAAAGTGATGATCACTTTTGCCCTAAACACCAAACTTTTTTGACGTGTAGTCCGTTTCAAATGTATGCGATGTTTTTTGTGAGCGTTTCAATTCATTATGCTTAACTTGTTCTTTTTACCTACAGGCCGCGTTATAAGGCGAGCGCTCGCTCTTTACGGAGCTGTTTCCTCATCGTGTTTCAGACAGACAAACAGGCGTAAGTGTTTCCACTGTTGTGTTTTAAATAATAATATTGCAAACGTTGAGCGGTTAGTGAAATTTGTTGAGATGTTTTGTAGCGTGAGTAAATAAGGAAGTACATGAGCGTGAGTAAAAGTACATGGACTATATATTATGTACTGTGACTAGTGATGCAAGAGCCCGTTTGACCCGACATTATAACAAAGATATCCCGGATGTCAGCCTATACGAGTTCAGAATGGTTCTCAAACTGTTTAAGAGCAACAAGGCACCAGGTGAGGACGGAATAACGACAGACCTACTGAAAGCTGGTGGAACACCGGTACTTAAAGTCCTTCAGAAGCTGTTTTACTCCGTCATCCTCAAGGGTACTACGCCAGAGGATTGATTTGGCACAGAAGCGTAGTGGTGTTGTTCTTTAAGAAAGGTAATAACACCCTCTTGAAGAGTTATAGGCCCATTTTGCTGCTGAGTGACTTCTGCTGTTTTTGAGAGTAGTTACAAACTGTCTCGCTCGTAGGTTTGACGACTTTCAGCCTCCCGAACAAGCTAGATTCCGGAAAGGCTTTAGCACCGCAAACGCTCCGGCAGATTATACAGAAGACCGAAGAGTATAATCAGCTACTATGTCCAGCGTTTGTAGACTACGAGAAAGCCTTTGATTCAGTCGAGACCTGGGCAGTGCTACAGTCATTATAGCGTTGCCAGATTGACTACCGGTACATCGAAGTGTTGAAGTGTTTGTACAGCAAGGCCACCATGACTGGCCGTCTCCAAGATTGGAGCACGAATTCTATCGATTTGCAAAAAGGGATGAGACAGGGATACGTTATTTCTCCGAAACTGTTCACCTCTGCACTGGAATATATATTCAAGCTTCTGAACTGGAACGGTTATGGTGTTAACATAAATGGCAAATACATCACTCACCTTCGATTTGCTAATGATATAGCCATCATGGCAGAAACTCTGGAAAACCTAAGCACAATGGTCAGTGTCCTCAATATTGTTTCCCAACAGGTGGGTCTTAAAATGAACATGGGTAAGACGAACATCATGTCAAATGATGATTTTGGACCCATGCCGGTTTATGTTGGGAACGATATTATCGAAGCTGCTGATCACTATGTCTACTTGGGTCAGACGATTCAACTGGGAAGATACAACTTCGACAAGGAGGTCAACCGACGAATCCAACTTGGATGGGCAGCATTCGGGAAATTGCGACATATCTTCTCGTCGCAGATACCGCAGAGCCTCAAGACGAAAGTTTATAATCAGTGCGTGTTGCTAGTGATGACATACGGCACTGAGACGTGGTTGCTAATTATTGGTCTCATTCATAAACTCAAAGTCACGCAACGTGCAATGGAGAGAGCCATGCTCGGAGTTTCAATACGTGATAAGATCTGTAATGAGGAAATCCGTAGATGAAGCAAGTTTATCGACATAGTTCTCAGAGTTTGCAAGTTGAAGTGGGAATGGGCAGGCCATATATTTCGCAGAACCGACAACCGCTGGGGAATAAAGGTTCTCGAATGGCGACCATGAACAAGCAAGCCAGAATTCCAGAAATTATAATAAAACATTTTTAAAGTACAAATTATAAAAGATAAAAGTCACAATGAGATGTCCCACTATCATCAAACTATCAAACTGGGGAAAATAAAGTACAAATTTTTAACTAAGTATGTTGTATAATACAACGTGACATCATGTCATGATCTCTTGACATGTTGTAGTTATGAGACATCTCACAAAGTTCTTTGAACACTTTACATAAACATAGAACTGATCGCTTATTATTATCATGGAGCGTGGAGACATCAGGCCGTGCATTTCTGTCATTAATATAGTCATTTACATTGTTATTATTCTTTCTTTATATGATATTTACTTTAACAAAAGTTTAAAGTTTTTAAGTTTTAAAGTTTTAAGTTTTGATAATTGATCAATACCGTCAGGTAACTTATTTCAAAAGCGTATACAGTTCCTCATATATGAACCAATAACTTTCTTACCGAAATCTAGACACTTTCAGTTTATTTTTATTTTTAGTATTAAAATTATGTACATCCCTATTTTTGACAAAGGTATTATATATATGCTTCAGAACATACATTATATTTAAATAATATTGACAAGTCACTGTAAGAATATTGATCTCTTTACCTCAGAGAATCGCGGGATTTCAAATTGTATATGGTTTGAATTGCTCTCTTCTGCAGTACATAATATATTGATTGAATTTCTACGGCTTTCACAGCATAATACCATATGACACATATTACTGTGAAAGTCACTGAAACATATTAATCTTGCAGTGGCTATATCTGTCTAATTTTCGAACTGCATAGGCGCAGAGCTCAATGTACCAGCTATCAACGATTTGTGAGGACCTCACTGTAATTTTGAATCTACAGTAATAAACACAAATGTGTGTACCTATCCACATTTTTGGGTACTTAATTAGTTGTTCGCTCCAAACCGGGACCTCGAGATGCAAGTACTTATACTACCGATTTTTTTAACATGTTTATACTAATGCTAGGTTTTTTATGAGTTTGGGTTATCCAAAACTCATAAAAAACCTGGCATTCTCCTTCAGGGCAGTTGGGTAAAAACTACGACGGATAAAGAAACTAAGCATGAATTTGCATTGCAATGTGATGTATTTGTTGAGCATACACTGCATACACTACACCAAGCAGAGGCACGGGGAGATAAGGCCAGTATGGGTACTATACATATTAAATTGATGCTGGGTTATTTTTAATTTTGCAGATGGGTGGGCAGCTGTTCCTTTTGGCGCTAGTGGTGCTTTTAGCCCTCGTTGGCGTCGATGGTGAGTTTAAGAGGTGTGCGTGTGCATTGAGTGAGCACTGGTTCCTTCTGAGAAAAATGAAATGTAATAAGTTATTTAGTAAAAGCTCTAAAATAATTGTAAAACCAATATATCTAAATATAAACAAAACGGCTAAAAACTCACGAAAAAGAAGATCGGAAATACTCCGACCAGTTTCAGACTATTTTGAAGTCCTTCATCTGGGAGTGTTATGCCGACAAGCCGCGACTTTTTTTTGCATGCTGACTTTCGTAGCGCTCGTCGCGGTAATGTTAAATACTAAAAAGTACTAACTAGTACTAAGAAGTGACAAATATTGTCATTTCGTAATATTGTTTACAAATCCTAAGTTATTTGTGTGTTATTGTAAAAAGATTTAAGCAAGACATTGGTGTTGATTCTGGGTGCACCAATTAAACCTAAAACTAAAACTGACAGAAAATATATATCCAATTCTGTAGATCTTCAATGTACAGAATTCAAGGACCTGTTACAGTTTTATTAAAATACTATTACAGTACTAGCTTTCCCGCCCGCGACTTCGTCCGCACGGACTACTGTTTATCGCGAAAAAAGCATCCTATGTTCTTCTAGGTTCATTTGCATAAATGTAGGTATAGCACCAATTCTCTTGATGTTTTTTGACATACCTGTTATTTCGTTTCCATGGCAAACATTTTCCAGACTTACTATTTTCCGGAGTAAAAAGTATCCGATGTTTTATTTCTGGGTATAAGCTATCTCCATTCCATATTATATCAAAATCCTTCCGGCCGTTATCGCGTGAAAGTTCCCTAAACAAACAAACATCCAAACAAACAAACAAACAAGCAGACAACGTTTCAGTTTTATACATTGGTATTGTCGTAGTAGTTTATTTAATAATAAAATATATGAGTTATGTGTCCGTCGGGTGGCGGTGTAGGTGTTGTATATGATTAGCGAGGCAGTAGTATTTAAACCAGGTGGACCTGTTGTTATGTGTCCGTCGGGTGGTGGTGTAGGTGTTGTGTATGATTAGCAAGGCAGTCGTATTTAAACCAGGTGGACCTGTTGTTATGTGTCCGTCGGGTGGCGGTGTAGGTGTTGTATATGATTAGCGAGGCAGTAGTATTTAAACCAGGTGGACCTGTTGTTATGTGTCCGTCGGGTGGTGGTGTAGGTGTTGTGTATGATTAGCAAGGCAGTCGTATTTAAACCAGGTGGACCTGTTGTTATGTGTCCCTGGGGTGGCGGTGTAGGTGTTGTATATGATTAGCGAGGCAGTAGTATTTAAACCAGGTGGACCTGTTGTTATGTGTCCGTGGGGTGGCGCGGCGGTGTAGGTGTTGTATATGATTAGCGAGGCAGTAGTATTTAAACCAGGTGGACCTGTTGTTATCTGTCCGTCGGGTGGCGGTGTAGGTGTTGTATATGATTAGCGAGGCAGTAGTATTTAAACCAGGTGGACCTGTTGTTATGTGTCCCTGGGGTGGCGGTGTAGGTGTTGTATATGATTAGCGAGGCAGTAGTATTTAAACCAGGTGGACCTGTTGTTATGTGTCCGTGGGGTGGCGGTGTAGGTGTTGTATATGATTAGCGAGGCAGTAGTATTTAAACCAGGTGGACCTGTTGTTATGTGTCCGTCGGGTGGCGGTGTAGGTGTTGTATATGATTAGCGAGGCAGTAGTATTTAAACCAGGTGGACCTGTTGTTATGTGTCCGTGGGGTGGCGGTGTAGGTGTTGTATATGATTAGCGAGGCAGTAGTATTTAAACCAGGTGGACCTGTTGTTATGTGTCCGTGGGGTAGCGGTGTAGGTGTTGTATATGATTAGCGAGGCAGTAGTATTTAAACCAGGTGGACCTGTTGTTATGTGTCCGTGGGGTGGCGCGGCGGTGTAGGTGTTGTATATGATTAGCGAGGCAGTAGTATTTAAACCAGGTGGACCTGTTACTCATGTGGTCTACCACTTTAAATAATTTTAAGCATTCTTTAACAACTACATTGTGTTGCTATAAGAACACAACAGGGTTGTTTACAGAGTAATTTTGGTTTGTGAACTGTCTGTTATTAATGGTGAATTTGTCGTTGGTCGTTCTTAGGTACTTATTTTTATTATGTCTTTAATGTGGTATTTTCCTTTACTCGCGCTCCCTAGGTCACCTAGTATATAAACTAGATCTGATATTTTTTCAAAAACTTTACACTTAATAAATCGCGGAGCCAGCTTGTTAGAGAAATAGTTGGCTGCGTTTGACTGTGCGAAATTTCTGCGCCAAGCGGTGTCACCCTGTTCAAAAGTTATATGTTTTCGTCTTCGATTGTACCTTATTGCGTTTTTTGGTAGGCGTCTGTTAGAGATGATTGTACTTGTTCGAAGATATTTGATAGTTCACTAAGGGCTGTCGCTGACGGATCCCTGTTTGCTATATTTAGGTCTGTGAGGTTCGTCGGGGGTTTGTAGTATTGTTTGTGTAAGTTCCCATCTATTATGATTTCTCTACCTGTTGCTAGGAAATAAGGGATGTATCCCGTTGCTATGTTTATTGTACTGTTTAGGGCGAGTTGTACTCGTGGTAGGTGTTTTGACCAAGTGCGTTGGTCCTGTCCTACAAGTATAGATAAACATCTTTCGATCGTCTGATTGTATCTTTCTACTGTATTGGATTGTGGGGTGTAATATGCGTTGTATTTTTTTTGGAATGTTGTATTTGTTACAATAGTTGCTGAAGTCTTTGCTTCTGAAGATTGACGCGTTATCGCACAGCCAAATACACTGTTTTCCATTTTTGTAAATTATCTCTGGTTCCAGGAAGGATGTTATAGTTTTAGTTGGTGCAGTTCTAAGTGGGTGGATCCAGCAGAATTTTGTAAAAATATCCACCACTGATAAGATGTACCTAAACGTGCCCCGAGGTAGCTCGCGGGAGTGGCCCGATTATGTCTATTGATAATGTGTGCATTGGATAATTTACTTCTTTTTGTTTTTTCATTAGGCCTTGCGGTGCGCTGTTGCTGTGTTTGTAAGCTTTACAGATTTCGCAGTTATTTATGTATGTTTTTATATCTTTGTGCATGCCCTGCCAATAATATAATGTTTTAAGTTTGTGGCTAGTTTTATAAGCACCCGGGTGCACTGCATCGAGGTTGTCGTGACCTTCTTTCATACATGCTTCGGTTAGTTCTCGGGGATGACTATTTTCCAGTTTTGTTTGTCTAATTTTGTTTTTGGTTTACTGAACAATGTGTTGCCCTCTATACAGTAATTTTTATATCTTTCTGGTGTTTTTACAGCCGTTGTATATTCTGCGGTACCATGGGTCTGTGGTGTTGTTTGTCCCCCCTGTATATGAAATAACCCCTACTTCTATCCTGGACAAGAAATCTGGCACTATGGTCAGGGATCCTGATCGGTGGCATATTTGGAAGTTGTACTGTGATATTTGTTAAGGATTAAGGTTGTTTTGTAAGGGATTGGGTATGAGTCTTTGACTGTGACATCGTTTAACTTCCTGGCGTCTAGGCAGAATCTCAACGATCCGACTTTTTTGTGGCCATGACTACTGGGTTAGCCCATGGTGATCTTGAGGGTTCAATGACCCCCATGGCTAACATTCTGTCTATTTCTTCGTTCAGAGCTTTCAGTTTAACGGGTGAGAGTGGGTAATATCTTTGTTTTATTGGTGGACCTTCGGTTACTATTCTGTGTTTCACTAGATCTGTTTTACCTAGTCCTACTTTTTCTGAAGATATTTCCCTAAATTTTTGTGTTATTGTGGTAATATCTTCTTCTTGTTTGGGGTGAGTTTATGCCTCGGTACTGTTGCTCTTATTTCTTGAATTTCTGTGTGTTTTGTTTGTTTTTGTATGGATGTTCCTGTTTATGTAATGTTGGTGAATGCGTTTTTCTAAATGTTGAATATATTGAGTAGGTGGCGGGTATGTACAAAGTCCATGCCCAGTATTATATTTGTTTTGATGGTTAGGCATGACTAAGAAGTCTAATTTCTTATTGTTATTATTAAATGTTATTGGTAGTGTCATTGATCCCAATAGGTTTATTGGTGAGCCGTCCGCGGTGAGAGCGCTAATGTATGTATTTGTATGTGATTTGTTGTTAAAAATTGTTTGTGGAAACCATTGCCTAAAATTGAGAAATTTTCCCCACTGTCCAGCCAATGAATTCTCTATTGTTTATTTAGAATTTTAAATATAGTCTGTTGTCATTTTCTATTGTTAATATTTCTGGGGATAGTCACACTGCCTCGAGGGTATATTGTTTAGCCTAACATCCCATGGTTCAATTTTTTTGTTTTGGGGTCATATTGTGTTGGTTATGGTTCCTATATTGTGCATTGGCACACTTAGGGCAGGTTATTACCGTGAAACCTCTTGTCCCACATCTTAAGAGAATGTAGCCTGGTATGGTGCGGCACACTCTGTAATTGTGCCCCACTCTTTTGCATTTTAGGCAAGTGGTGGCGTTGTTCTGGTTTGATGTATTGACTATATTTATGTTTCTGGGGTTCTGTTTTGGTTGATTTATTGACTGATAATGGTTGGGACTTGTGTTTGTTTGTCTGTATTGTTGGTTTGTCTGGTTGGCTGAGGGTGTGTATGTAAATGTTTGTTTTTTATTGTCTAATCCTATGTGACCTGAAAATGCTTCATAATTTTTCCCTAGGGCGATTAGTTGTCTGTCTGTTTGTCTATCTGTATGTTTGTTCGCGCATCACGTAAAATCTACTGGACCGATTGCGATGCGGCTTTTACTATTGGATAATGTTTGACTTAAAAACTGGTGTACTTAGTATCTGAATCCGATGAATAGAAACCGAGCAATCGATAAAAACTTTTTGAAGGCTGAAGGAATTTTGAATTTTGATTAAATAATATGAGCACTTTTAATCTAGAGAAATGACCACGCAAATTCAATAACAACCAGTTCAAATACAACCAGTTAGCTAAAAAGGCCTTTCAAAGAAATGTTACCGCGTGTGAACAATTTTGTTCAACAACTTTATTAATTACGAATAACATCCAAAATTCCCTAAACCAATGAAAAGACGAAAGCTTATGATTATACCTCAGATAGGTTCAGGTATTAAATTTTTCATCTATATTTATAATAAAACTGTAACGGGTCCAATTCTGTACATTGAAGATATTTAGTTTTTTTTTTCTTTTTTGTCTGTCTGTCTGTCTGTATCTTGGCTAGGCATCACGCTGAAACTACTAAATGAATTTAAATGAAACTTGGTATGATTTGAGTTCATACTACGAGGTAGGACATAGGCTACTTTTCATCCCGAAAAATGAAAGAGTTCCCGCAAGATTGGGGTTGAAAGTTATTTCAAAAAACACTTACCACTCTGAAACATACTGGACGGATTTTGATGCAACTTGGCACAGTCATAGTTTATATGATGGGTTAAAATTGAAGATACTTTTTATCCCGAAGAAATAAAGAGTTCCTGCGGGATAATGTCCCAAATTCTGTAAATTAAAGATATTTTGTAATTTTTTTGGGGGCCGTTCTAATTTAATATTAAAGCCAAAACTGTATTTTTTTAATTTTTGTCTTTCTGTATGTCTGTCCGTCTGTCTGTCTGTACTTTGGAAGTACATTACGCCGAAAATACTCAATGAATTCAAATTAAATTTGGTATGATTTGAGTTCATACCTCGAGATAGGACATAGGATACTCATCCCGAAAATTTAAAGGGTTCCTGCAGGATAGGCGTTGAAAGTTATTTAAAAGCAAACGTATTACGCTGAAACTACTTGATGGATTTTGTTGAAACTTGGCACAGTCATAGTTTATACAATGGGTAAAAATTGAGGATACTTTTATCACGATAAGTAAAGTGTTCCTTCGGGATAATGTCCAAAATTCTGTAAATTGAAGCTATTATGTAAATTTTTTTTGGAGGCCGTTCTATACTCAATACCTAACCCAACACTGTATTTTTGTAATTTTTGGCTGTCTGTCTGTCTGTCTGTCCGTCTGTCTGCCTGTACCTTGGCAGCGCATCACGCCGAAAATCATGTTTGTTTGTTCACACATCACATAAAAACTATTGGACCGATTGCAATGTGGTTTTTATGGTTAGATAGCTTAGGGTTATTATGTTATTAGTTATGGCAGTCTGTATCTTAGCCGTGCATCACGCCGCCGGAACTACTGGATGAATTTAAAAGAAACTTGGTATGATTTGAGTTCGTACTATGAGGTAGGACATAGGATACTTTACATATCGAAAAATGTATGTGTTATTATTTAGGGGTTGAAACTTATTTAAAAGAACACGTACCTCACTGAAAGTAATGGACGGGTTTCGATGCCACTTGGCACTGTCTTAAATTATATGATGGGTTAAAATTGAGGACACGTTTTATCCCGAAAAAGTAAAGGGGTTCTGCGGGATATGGGTCCAAAGTTATGTAAATAATTAAGTACCTAATAAAAAATATTTTTTGGATGGTTCTCTATATTCGATAATGAAGCCAAACTGTTTTACTTTTTAATTTTGTCTGTCTGTTTGTCCGTATCTTGACCGCGCATTGCACCCAAACTACTAAATGAATTCAAATGAAAAAAATGCTCTTGGGTGCTTAAAAAAGGTATTAAACAATTATTTTTTTGTTAATCGTGTCTTTCTTTAAGTTTGTCTGTATGTTTGTTTGTTCACGTATCACGTAAAAACTACTGGACCGATTGCAATGCGGTTTTCATTGTTAGATAGCTTAGGGTTTGATTTAAATCTGGTGTAATTGGTATCTCAATCCGGTGAGTCAGAAGCCAAGCAATTGATAAAGTATTTTTGACGGCTGAAGAAATTTTGTTAAAATGTTGGTATACTGGTCCTGGAATAGCACATTATGGTACTTTGAACCTAAAGAAAAGAACACGCGTGCGAAGCCGCGGGTACAGCTAGTTAATGTATAAAATTTAAGGGCTGTGCCCTGTAAAAGTGAACCCAGTGAACCCTCTCAATAACAATATCTTATCTACATCTCTCGCAGTCCTTATTTCATTCACTTGATTCAGAAATTCATTCACGCATGTATCGCCGCTATACTTTAAATTCCATGATTATAAATTGTTGTTGCTATTGTAAACATTGTATGTTACTTGGTGTTTTGGCTTTTGTAGGTCCGCTGCAAAGTTATGGTATATTGTTGCATTTCTATCTAATTTTGATGGTGAGTGATGCTCGTTATTGGTATCTAGGATGCTGCACCTTGCGTTTTGTGTTGTTGAGTAAGTAACGCTGGTGCCAGCCTGCAATTGTTGGGTATGGACATTTGGATTGCGTGGGTTCGTGTTCACATACTCCATGTCTTGTTCTATGTTAAGATCTAGTAGGCTATTAGTGACCATTGGCGTTGACATTGGTGTCGTTGGTATTGGATCGTCCGCGGTTGTAGTTATATTGGTAGGACTATGGAACATTGTGATATTGTAGGTATATTATATGCTATATTATACAGGTATTTAGTACAGTACCTAAATAAATAATTATTATACATAAAAATTAAAACAGTTAAATTGTAATAGTTAAATAAATTATTCCCTCTCTCCTGGGATGTAGGCGTGTAGGGTTTTTTAATAGTTCGGGTGCCAAATGTCGTGGTACTTTATGTAATAATAAAATATATGAGTTATATGTCCGTCGGGTGGCGGCCGGGCGAACCGAAGGTGGCAGGATCACGTCGAGGCTGGCCGCCCGCAGCGTCGCAGTAGATGGTGGAAGTTCGGTTTGACACCGACGGACGACACAATTTGCTGTAGGGAAGGGTTGCCTAGATGATGTGCCAGTTGGAGAGCGATTTGGGCCTTATGATCAGGCCGTACTGCTCGTTGGGCCTCAGAGGGCCACCCCAGATGGAAAGGAACCTACCTGCGCCTACAGCCAAGGAGAGTGAGGAGATATCATAGAAAAAAAAAAACGGTATTATAAGGAGCACTTACAGATAATTTTATGCATAATCCTACAACAATGTTTTCATATATAAGACTTAAATACTAACATGAAGATGCGTTGGTTGAGTCCAATAGTCAATAGAGAAGAGGGGGGCACGCAAAGGGGGCTTAGGGTTACGCGCGAGATTCGAAGAACGTCTGGTTTTCACGCACTGGGAATAATTGTTTTTTTGGTACCTTTACGCCGGCCGGCTTACGTCACTGGACGGGGACGATTTGGGTTGATAGGGCAGCGCAAGCGCTTGCCCGTGCTAGAGGTCTTCGTGGACGTGAGCGCCCAGTTCCCTCGCGTCGGGTTGGCTTGCGGGCTGTTCGCGCTGCTCCCTGGCCTTCCAGCTTCCCGCCAGCTCCGGCTCCCTTTCGCGGCAGTCTCTTCTCGCCAAAATTGGCTGCCCAACGCGGTTGTTTTACTACTGATGTTTTAGGGACGAGCGATGCGCTCGCTTTCAATACGTGGCTCGTCTGTTCTTTCCCCCTCCACGGGGGGCAGAACGTCCGTCTTCCCCCCTCGAAATATAACCTAGTTTGTATTATGTACTAAAAGTTTTACAACTAAATAGGGTTTCACTTATATTGCTAGACTACAAATAAATACTAATGCATCTACATGAAATCTTTCCATATCGATACTTCGGGGAAGAAAGGTCGTAAACGCCAAAATATAAAGTTTACAGGAGAAGCAAAAAACGTGAACAAAAATAATATTTTATTCATAACATTTTTTATTGTAGTCTTATAATCATCTGGAATAGTGAAAAATCTTTGTGTTCAAATGTATTTTAACTCTGAAAACTTAAACACTAAATAATAAGATGAAGCCGATTACAAAGTTGATAATTTGATAAAAAAATATATACTGTGTTTTTTCGATTTGGTTTAAATAAAAACAAAAAATAGAAGCCTAAATTCTTCATCACCACTCATTAAATGCGTCTTCAATCAATTTGTTATGAGGCAACTGCAGAAATGATGATACAGTCTAGGCCATGCATGTCTATAGCATCGCTTTCATAAAGTTTTTATGTTGAGCAGTTGAAATTGGTAATCGATTTAACAATCGAATAATTTCCACAATACGAATTCTTTCGTCTGACTTCCTACATCATCTGTTTTATAGCTTATACAACTTTTCCTCTTTCTTCTTCCTTTTCCCTTTCTTTTTCATTTCATTTTCATTGTCAGGTTCTTCAAATAATGTTACATTTTCTGCAAGACCTGGTATTTTTTTTTAATGTTGCAATTTGAATATTAATAATTGTATTTTTTTGAAAGTTCCTTTTCTAAAACTTTTATTGCATGCTTTTTCCAATTCATGAAATCACTGTTGTAAGGTCGAGGTCATTTTCGAGCCAAAAAATTGTATGGAGGCCATTAAGGCCATTGAACCATTAAGAGGGTCAATAAATCGTATTTTTTTAATTTCGCTTCTATTGTGGCATGAACAGAATCAACCAGCATATTACAAGTATGCCCTGGTAACTGAAAAATTATCTGTTTCGTCTGCACATTTGAAGTCTTCAGAAAAAAAATGACTGCCAAAATGCTTTTGGTCTTATATTCTTTTCCAGCATCTTTTAATTATTTCATTTCCTTGCGTCTGTTAATTTCTTCTTATTTTTTGCGCTTATTGCTACTGTTATCTTATTAACAAACTTTTTTATTTAGATTTTTCTTCTTAGGAGACCAACTGGACTCGGATTCATTGCAAGTCTAATCATCCAAACTACCAGTAGAAAAATCAAGTGCTTCTTCCTCTGACAGAAAGTCAATTTCTGTAACCTAAAATCTTGGCCGGTGGTGATCTTTTGCACGTATATTAAGATCCAAGTTGCATTTCTTCAGGTGGTGGAGAAGATGGTTTAATGTCAGAAAAATCTAATGTCAGGGTGACTAAAAATGATGTCTCAACAGTTGGCATAGAGTAGCTTAGTAGTAGTTGGCTTTTGGTTGTGTAGTGCAAGAATCTGCATGAATGGAGCCAAGTTCTAAGTCCAAAGATGATAATTTGGTAGGTGACATTGGATTACAAGTTTGGGTGTGAGCGGGATAGAAATCACTAGGTAAAAAGTTGAAAAAGCGGCTGTTCGGTGGGTGCTACAGAGCACGATGTTTCAGGTTGATCGGTACAGATATATGCAGGCAGTGTGGTGTAGTTGCATAGCGTGGTGCTAACGGAGTGCCATCTGCCAGATGATACTGTGTTTATCTCACTCTAATATTATACCTCCTAAAAATGTCAGAGGGAGCGCAGTTTTGTATAGGTTATCTCAAGTAAAATTAGTCATGGATAAAGATTACTTTATTACCATGATCATATTCATCAAAATCGAAAATTATCTTTCTTTTCTAATAATAGTGAAAAGATAATCTGTTAAATTAGCACGGTACTACGCGAGATTGAAACTCCTTCAAGCCGGCTTCGGGCGTCTTTTTGACTTATATAAATAATAAATTAACGGCGTAACTCATACCTTTGAATACAGGTAGGAACTTAGATGTACAGAAATTACAGGGTGTAAAAGTAATTATTGTATTTTTAGCGATTTTTTGTTGTTGTTAAAACGGCGTAAATGAAAGTTGATTATAACTTTTACTTTTACGGCCAAAAGTTTTTGATTACATTAGTGATACGCCTTACTTATTTATGAGGTACGATGAAATTAGCATTTACATCGTTTTTTTATTTAAAAAATGGTTTAGAACTTAAAAATAAACGGGTGGTAAAAACCTTTTTTTTTCTTGAATTTTGAGACTTTAAATATACAGATCGATAGAGCGTAAAATTCTGAACAAAACTGCATCATTAAGTCATTTTCGCCAAAAGTGACTTTTACGACCTTTCTTCCCCGAAGTATCGATATAAAAAGGCCTAATATAGATAACAAAAGAGCTTTATGAACAGCTGGACGATCCGATACGAAGCGTAATTTTGGCTGATCCACGTTCTCCCACGGGTTGGTTCCCGGTTTTTCGGGAGGAACGATAGGTTATTATAGTCTTCCCGGTTTGATGTAAGTTTGTTCCGTATCGGTGAGAGAATGCGGAAGCCCGTTTTGAAAAGTTGTATAATTTCTATATTTTCATTAATAGCGACCATGAATTTCATTAGAGGTCTAAATTTTTTTGAAACAATTGGGAAGGCAGGTTGTCCTGCTCCCTTCCCCTGTTGAATTTCACCGTTCTGTTATTGACTTAACTAAAAACAATCCTTAACTTTGTTTCATGAAATACGTGGGGAGCATGCCTAACGTGATATCAATTGAATCGATGAATTGCCTTGCTATACGTATGATGTCAGGCGTTATGTTTTCATATTATCGGTTCATCCAAAAATGCCACCTTATGCCTTTCCTTTGTCCACATAGTGGGGTCTCTTTGGCCACTGCTAGGGTTGGTTTCCGGTCTGTCTTGGATGAAACCACAAGTTATTGACATCTATCACGAAGAACGGGTAAGCGAAGGTTCATAAAAATGGAGTACTACGACAATATAGATAATGACTTAAGTTATCTTAATGTAGCTCTTAATCACAATCAGGATGTATTTTATCAAAACAGGGCCATTAATGCCTTTGAGTAAAATAAAGGCATGCTTGCTGTAGGCTTGCTCTAGATTTTTTAGTTTCGTTAGAGGTTGCAGACTATAAATTGATTAAGAATGTACCTATGGTCCTTAAAATTCTGTTTATATTATGTAACGATTTTGTGTTATAGCTATCATTACATTATTACATTCTATCATTACGTTTCTATTTTTTTAGCTCAACAATACTTCAACTACGCTAGGAGCTACTACGGCGGTAATCTCTACGAGCAAGAACGCTCCATCTCCGACAACCTGGTGACCTGTGGGTCTCACACTTGCGGAGTGGGCACCCACTGTATCCAGGGCAGCGTAAGGCCAGTCTGCGCTTGCCTTGCAGGCCACTCTGGCGATCCTCTCAGCCAGTGTATTAGGATTGAGTGTGTTGGTAAGTTTGAGTTTGTCACTTTGTTGTGTTGCTTATTTTATTTAGTCTTCAAAATAATAAGAACGTAGAGTAGAAAGAGAACGTTAAGAATAGCCATTGTAAAATAATCTTTTTTTTTATTACTGAATAGTTTAAGATCTTTTGCGATCTCAATATTCATATTAAGTCATATAACATAGGTACTAGTTTGAAAAGATAAATTAAGTAATATGTAGTAAGAGTTACGTTCCTGAAGCAATTATTTTGACATTTTCTTTCAGACAACAGCGAATGTCGTAGTACCCAGAGTTGCGTTAACCAGCGTTGCGTGAACCCTTGCGTCGGCATCTGTGGTATCAACGCTAACTGCGTCGTAAGTTCCTTCACCGAGCACATTTCTCACAACCTCTTTATTACTGTTAAATGTAATTAATAGAAACTGCGATGGTCTTTTGGTTCTAGGTTCGCAACCACATTCCAGCCTGTGCCTGTCCCACTGGTTACACAGGCAATCCTTCCCAATCCTGCAGAATCGCCGACCCAGGTAAATTTCAATTGTTTTCACGTCGCTGTTGTACATTTTCATTACGTTAGGTCTTAGCCAATTGTGGCTAACCATTATTCCTATCCTGTCTATGTCGGGACTGTGATAATAAAACAGAGGTTACGAAGTTACTCGACTATATTGATAAATGTTCCCTAACTAAATAACAAACATGATCTACGTGTTATGTGTTTACATATCGAGTGACCACTCAACATCCCGCATACCTTCATGCCTGAGTGCTGCGTCACAGATCAACGAGAGATACCGCGCGTGCTATCTCACTCGCTCAGTATCCTTCTGGCTCCCTCAGTGGACTCAGAGGCTTCGCACCGGGATGTATCGCTCTTTGTCAGCTCGTCTTTGCCACCACATACATGTCTCGAGTCATGCACGTGCGCCTCTGTCAGCTATGGTGCTCTCTGCTAAGCGATACGTCCGTCTGATGTATGCTACATCACTCCCCCCTGCCTGTGAAAGTGAAACGAACAGGGGATTTGACGATCTTCCAGATTTGGTTACGTAGATGGTTCCCATTTGAGCTGTTGTGATGGGTTGATCTGGGTTCATGAAGAATGCTGGCTTAAGTAGATCGATGGAAATGTCGCTTTTGTTGGGTAGCTAAACTTTTTAGTATTTCTCGCCGCGAACCAGCACTTGAAAAGGTCCATTATACGCAGGAGTTAGTGGCCACCTGAATGCATTGTTACGAACAAAGACATGTGTGATGTTACGTAACTCATCGTGAAGGAATGCTGCCCGTGACGTCAGACTTCACTTTGTGCTTGTTCCTTCTTTAGTGCTTCGCCTAGATGGTTCATAAAATGCGCTGGTAAATTGCATTGTTTGGCAGGTTCACCGTGAAACTCTCCAGGCAGCCGTACTACGGCTGCCGTAGTGTCTGTCCGTAGAGCAGTTCTGCCATGCTGATGCCGATATCTTCCTTAATTGCTGTTGTCAATCCGAGCAACACCGTAGGCAGTTTCAAGAGTCCATATCGCAGAAACGAGTCTGGCTGGCAATGCCGTTTTTAATGTCCTGTGCCATCGTTCTATCATACCGTTTGCTAGAGGATGGTATGCAGCAGTGCGGCATCGTTCAATTCCCATGCGATGCATAAGCTTGTTGAAAAGGTCTGACTGAAATTGTGAACCTCTATCTGTGGAAATTTTATTAGGAGATCCAAATCTTGAAATCCATCTGTTGTATAATGTTTCAGCAACCTTTTCAGCGGTTATTTCTGTTGTTGGATATGCTTCTGGCCATTTGACAGCGCGGTCTGTCATAGTCAGTAGATACCGGAGACCATCCGAAGATGTAGACAAATAAATAGCCCGATTATATCGATGTGAACGTGTGCTTAACGCTCCGCTTCTTCAAATGCCCCAATTGGTGAACTGGTGTGTCGTTGTATTTTCGTGCACTGACATTGTAAGCATGATCAATTAAAAATCTTAATTAAATTACACACATGTCGAGTCAAAATAAAATGAGGAACCAGATAATCTATCTATACTATAATTAAACTGTATTATCTTCTATCTATCTATACTATAATTAAACTGTATTATCTTCTATCTATCTATACTATAATTAAACTGTATTATCTTCTATCTATCTATACTATAATAAAACTGTAACTGGGCTAAATCTGTCCATTAAATATTTTTTGAAAATTATAATTGAGATAAACTTCAAATTTTTGCCGTGGTGGTCTCGGCTTAGAATAAGACCCCTCCCAATCCTCCCGTGGATGTCGTAAGAGGCGACTAAGGGATTACACATCGGAAGATGGGCAGCCGCGTCCTCCGAGCACATATTTGCTACACTGCGGTCACCCATCCGCCTGCCAAGCGTGGTGACTATGGCAAACCCCCCCCCCCCCCCCCCCACCCCAATATGATAGACACACCAAAAAGACGGCACCCAATCCCCGGCGGCTCCGTTATTCCTGGTACCGGTAGCAGCCATGGTAACTACGGAGCCGGGGGTGCTAAGAATCCCCGGCAGAGACCCAGCTACCAACCCCCCGATCTCTGGACCTGGCAACTTATAACGCCCGCACCTTGAGGACCGTTAAGAAGTTGATAGAGTTGGAAGAAGTAGTAAGTTGCGCTGGGGTATTATAGGGTTATCAGAAGTCCGAAGAGAGGGAGAGGATACGATGATCCTCAATTCCGGCAACTTACTCTATTACCGGGAGGGCGACCAGCAGTCCCAACAAGGTGTCGGGTTTCTCGTCCACAAGCCCCTTGTCAACAGCATTGTGAAGATCAAAAGCGTTTCGAGCAGGGTGGTATACTTTATACTCAGAATTACTAATTAGGGGTCAGCGATTGGCCGACTTCATGGAGAAGGAGGGACTCTTTATGATGAACTCCTTTTTCAAGAAGCGTCCGCCAAGGAAATGGACGTGGCTGCACCCCGGCGGTCATAAACACGAGATAGATTTCATTTTGACGACCAATAAGCATATATTCAATGATATCTCTGTGATAAACAGGGTTAAGACCGGCAGTGATCACCGCATGGTAAGAGGCTCATTGAATATCAACGTAGGGCTGGAGAGGTCTCGTTTGATGGGATCTACTCTTCGCCCAAGTTCTGCCCAAATCCAAAACCCCGAGAGCTTTCAGTTGGAGCTCAAAAATCGCTTCCAAATCCTTACCAAATGCGAAACAGTGGACGAACTAAATAACGGGCTGGTGGAAATTGTCCACGCGGTCGGGTCGGAGGTAGACCCCCCGCAAAAAAAGAACCCAGAAACTCTCTGAGCAGACACTCAAACTTATGGCAGAACGAGGCGAGATGAAGCTGCAGTCTTCAGTGGATATGTCGAGTTACAGCATGCTTAATAAACAGAACTCCAAGTCAATGCGACACGATTTGCGTTCCTATAATATTACTTGTATTAAGAACGCAATAGAGTGGAACAAGGGCTCCAAAGTGTTCGCAAGAGATCTTTCTATTGGGCAAAGCCTGTTGACGAAGCTGAAAACCGACAGTGGCAGCATCGTTTCGTCGAAGCCAAAGATTTTGAGTGAGCTCGAGAAGTTCTATGGACAATTATACACCTCATCGCGTAGTCCTCCTAGCAGGACTAGCGATGCAAGAGCCCGTTTGACCCGACATTATACCGAAGATATCCCGGACATCAGCCTATACGAGATCAGAATGGCTCTCAAACAGCTTAAGAGCAACAAGGCACCAGGGGAGGACGGAATAACGACAGAGCTACTGAAAGCGGATGGAACACCGGTACTTAAAGTCCTTCAGAAACTGTTTAACTCCGTCATCCTCGAGGGTACTAAGCCAGAGGCGTGGCACAGGAGCGTAGTGGTTTTGTTCTTTAAGAAAGGTTATTAAACCCTCTTGAAGAATTATAGGCCTATTTCGCAGCTGAGCCACGAGAGAGTAGTTACAAACCGTCTCGCTCGTAGGTTTGACGACTTTCAGCCTCCCAAACAAGCTGGATTCCGGAAAGGCTTTAGCACCGTAGACCACATCTGTATGCTCCGGCAGATTATACAGAAAACCGAAGAACATAATAGGCCACTATGTCTAGCGTTTGTGGACTACGAGAAAGCCTTTGATTCAGTCGAGATCTGGGCAGTGCTACAGTCATTACAGCGGTGCCAGATTGATTACCGGTACATCGAAGTGTTGAAGTGTTTGTACAGCAAGGGCACCATGACAATTCGGCTTCTGGATCAGAGCACGAATACTATCCAGCTGCAAAAAGGGGTGAGACAGGGAGACGTTATTTCTCCGAAACTGTTCACCTCTGCACTGGAAGATGTATTCAAGCTTCTGAACTGGAACTGATTTGGTGTTAACATCAATGGCGAATACATCACTCACCGTCGATTTGCTGATGATATAGTCATCATGGCTGAAACCCTGGAAGACCTAAGCACAATGCTCAGTGACCTCAATATTGTTTCCCAACAGGTGGGTCTTAAAATGAACATGGCGAACATCATGTCAAATGCCCATGTCGTACCGATGCCGGTTTATGTTGGGAACGATATTATCAAAGCAGTTGATCACTATGTCGACTTGGGTCAGACTATCCAACTGGGTAGATCCAACTTCGACAAAGAGCACCGCAGAGCCTCAAGACGAAAGTTTATAATCAGTGCGTGTTGCCAGTGGTGACATACGGCACTGAGACGTGGTCGCTAACTATTGGTCTCATAGAAAAGCTCAGAGTTGCGCAGCGTGCAATGGAGAGAGCTATGCTCGGTGTTTCACTACGTGATAGAATCAGAAATGAGGAAACCCGTATAAGAACGAAGGTTACCGATATAGCTCTCAGAGTTTGCAAGTTGAAGTGGCAATGGGCAGGCCATATAGTTCGCAGAACCGACAACCGACGCTGGGGAATAAAGGTTCTCGAATGGCGACCACGAACAAGCAAGCGAAGTGTGGGGAGACCCCCCACACGATGGACAGGCGCCATTGTAGCCATCGCAGGAAGTTGGTGGAAGGAGGTGGCACAAGATCGCTCGTCATAGCGCTCTTTGGGGGAAGCCTATGTTCAGCAGTGGACTTCTAAAGGCTGATATGATGATGATGATGAAACTACAAAATCGATATGGAGTGCAAAAAGGTATTTTTTTTGTCTGTCTGTCTGTCTGTCTGTCTCTTTGAACACGCATCACACTGAAACTACCAGACGGATTTTGATACAACTTAGCACAATCATAGCTGATGTTATGGATTAACATTTAGAATACTTTTTATCCCGAAAAAATAAAGGGTTCCCGCAGGATAAGGGTTGAAAGTTATTTAAAAGAACACGTATCACGCTGAAACTAATTGACGGATTTTAATGTAACTGGGCATAGTCAAAGTTTATATTATCTGTTAAAATTTCGAATACTTTTACTCTCGAAAAAATAAAGGATTTTTAAGGGATAAGGGTCCAAAGTTTATGTTAAATTATAGTAATAAACATCCGTTTAAATAACGGTACCAAATTTCGTTGTTTGCTTCACGTAACAAGTGGCCAAGCGGTAACATGCGTGAAATTGTAATCCAGACATCCGTGGATCAAAACCACGAGCTTCTAGAATTTTTTGCTCCATAATTAAAAGCATTTACATATCTTATGCGTTATTTTTACATTTTTTATACAACGAACAAAGAGACGGGTGGTATAAGTTTAGGGTGTGTATCACTGTATGTGTGCGTGAGTGTGTGTTGTCACGAGGCGGTCCCAGGGTTTGGGCTTGTCCCACTAGCCCAGGACCCAAACCTCAGTGGACAACAGAATTACAGGAACAGGAGCAATAGGGTGCACTTGGAAAATTTCGTGTTGATACAATACGGATGAAAATAATCTCTTATGTAGCTATTATCTATCTATACTATAATAAAACTGTAACTGGGCTAAATCTGTACATTAAATATTTTTTGAAAATTTTAATTGAGATGAACTTCAAAATCGATATGGAGTGCAACAAGGTTTATTTTTTATTTTTTGTCTGTCTGTCT
Source organism: Alsophila aescularia (assembly GCA_946251855.1). Classification (NCBI taxonomy): domain Eukaryota; kingdom Metazoa; phylum Arthropoda; class Insecta; order Lepidoptera; family Geometridae; genus Alsophila; species Alsophila aescularia. The sequence continues at coordinate 14,908,509 of OX276385.1, forward strand.
GTCTGTCTGTCTGTCTCTTTGAACAAGCATCACGCAGAAACTACCCGACGGATTTTGATGCAACTTGGCACAATCATAGCTTATGTTATGGATTAACATTTAGAATACTTTTTATCCCAAAAAAAAACAATGGTTCCCGCAGGATAGGGGTTGAAAGTTATTTAAAAAAAAACACATATCACGCTGAAACTACCGTACGGATTTTGAAGTAACTTGGCACAGTCAAAGTTTATAGTATGTGTTAAAATGAATTATACTTTTAATCACGAATAAATATGGGATTCCTGCGGGATATGAGTCTAAAGTTATGTTAATTTGAAAGGAATAATAATTGCACATCCGTTTATATAACGGTACCGTAAATTCGGCACCTATGCCACAAGTCAGAGTGGCACAGTAGAAGCGGTGTCTGGCTCGCAACCCAGAGACACATGGATCGAATCCACGCCGCTGCTATGAATGTTTTGCCTCAATATTTATAAGCATTTACATATTTTGTGCTTTTTTTTACATTTTCTTTGTTTTCTTTAAGGCTTATGTAATTTCCTGAAGTAAACTGTCAAGTTTTGTTTGAAAAAAATATATATAATGGGAGCTATCCAAACGAACGGTCCGACTTAGGTGCGGTTTTTTATGTTTGCTAGCTGAGGTAATCGAGATGGTATAGTACGAGTTTGGTACGAGTATAGATAGCACAATTTCATCAACAACTCAAGCGAATAAACCAAAGGCATCAAAGTTCTCCCTCCGATTTAACTAGATGGCGCTGATTGACCTTAAAACACGCAATCATTTCATTCCTGCAACCAAGGGTCCCGCTAAATTCAAATTTATCAGGTCTTTCGGATTCGGCCCACACTAGCACTAGCACGACCGCCAGGGGCCTAATTCTATAATTTTAAGACGCCAATTCCTCGCTGCTTGCGTGGAAATTGGAATCACGGATAAATTCCACGTAGGCATGGGTCATACTCGCAATATCCAGCACCAGGGCTTTCAAGTACGTCCATCTTCAAATACCAGGGCCAAAAACCAGGGTTCAAAATACTTTCAAGTGCTTTCTGTAGAAACAGATTAAAGCCTTGAAAGTAGAAAATACTTGCATAGGAAATTGATTTTTGCCGTCATATAAATAAGGAGAACAATCGTGTTTGCAAAATAAAAGTACCTGGAAGCCTTGAAAGTAGAAAATACTTGCATAGCAAATTGATCTTTGTCTCTATATATATAGCACTATCGCGTGTGTGAAAAAGTACTCTGAAGCCTTGAAATTGTTTGTTTGTTTGTCGTATGAGGTAGTGCTGGCCTCTGATGTCAGAGTTGGTCAGGCCGCCCGAGGGCCTCTGACATGGCTTAACGACTGCTATTAACCAATAACAGCCGGGACCGACAGCTTAACGTGTCCTCCGAAGCACGGAGCGATGGAAAACCGCACATAACTTCGAAAAGTCATTGGTGCGGGAGCTTAGGTTTTGAACCCGGTATCGTTGGATTCTAAATTGCACTATTACCATTATTATTATAATGAAAGTAAAAAATAATTGAATAGGAAATTGATCCGTGGGTATGCATAAATAAAGACCACAATTGCTTTTGCGTAAAAAATACTTCGAAGCGTTGCAAGTTTTCTGAGTATGTATATACATTATATGTACTACGTTTTTTTATTGTTTCTTCCATTGAGATATTATAATGTACTACCTACGTACCTACATAATTATATAATTATATCGGAGGTTTCTTCATAATGTCTTACTGGCAAAATGGTTAGTTGTCGGTATTGAAATGTGTACATACAGAGGTAGGTACATGTATTGCTCTTCACAGAGAAAGTATAGAAAACTTTTATTAGGGGGTAATCTGTGGTTGTCGGTATTGAAATGTGTACATACAGAGTAGGTACATGTATTGCTCTTCACAGAGAAAGTATAGAAAACTTCTATTTTTTCAAATCAATCCTCATATCGTGTTGAAAAAGCTCAAAAAGTAGGTAGGTAGGGTAGGTAATTATTAAGAGCCAGTTAAAGTGTCAGTAAGTACGTCGTTCTGTGAAACATCATAAAAAATAATTTGTACTAAGAACACAATGTTTCGTTGCATTAAAATTTGTTCGTATGGTCCTCATAATAATGACCTACCCTTGATGCCCCATCCAATTTACCTCACCACCTTCAATTTACTTCACCTCATTACTCTCTAATCTGTGCTACCTTACCTTCGGCACAGAATAAATAAACATTTTTTTGTGTTATTTGATAGAATTTGAATTTGAATTATTTATAGTAAAATAGTAATTTATTAATTAAAAAAATAAATTTAACTCATTCATGTCATGAATCTTTCATTATAAAAACTAGGGTTCAAAATACTTTCAACTTTAAAGTAGAAAATACATGCATAGGAAATTGATCTTCGTGTCCATATAAATAAGGAGCACAATCGTGTTTGCGAAAAAAGTACTTGGAAGCGTGGAATTGAAAGTAAAAAATACTTGCATAGGAAATTGACCCGTGCGCTTATGTAAATATAGAGCACAATTGTGTTTGCTTAAAAAAACTTCGAAGCCTTGCAAGTTTTTTGAGCGATGTATCGGCCACCTAGCTTCTTGTGACCCGGCTGGTCGAGTGCGGCCGAACTCAGCCGAAGCCATTCCGAACCAGCCACCGAGTATGTAGGTGCGGACGGGGCGACCAGGGCACCAGGGCGGCGTACTTACAATCCAAAACCTGGTTTAAAAACCTGGTCGCGTAAATACCCACCTTCCCTAATTCCACGCAGGTGGCGTGGAATTGGCGTGAGTGGTACAATACATACAGAATCGAGGCCCTGCTCTCAAGCCCTTGCGCTGATTTAAAAACTGGGGTACTTGGTATCTTAGGCCTTGCACGCACTGCCTTGCAGTGGAACGCGGTGCGTTTATTCTAGCGTTTATTTCACATTGTATTATATGCGTTTATTTCATATTTTATTATATGCGTTTATTTCATTGCAATACGTGCACTTCTATGAAGTGTCATAGAAGTGCAAGTGTGTTATAACGCATATTCTGTGAAGTACGGCACTCCGTACTTCACAGAATATGCGTTATAAAAAGGCAAGGTAGTGCCTTATTCCGATGATTAGATGCCGAGCAATCGATAAAAAACTATTTGACGGCTGAACGAATTTTGAAGAAATGTAGTATAATATTGTACTTTGTAGGTTTGGTCCTGGTCCTCCTGGTCCTCTGGACCTGGACCAAACCTACAACTGGTCTGGTTGTGGTTTGGCTTTTGGTCCTGGAATAAAACGTGTGGGCTACTTTTAAATAAAATACCACGCGGGCAAAGCCGCGGGCACAGCTAGTCATATATATATTTAAAAGAGTAATTCAAGTTGTTATAAACTTATTTATGAATTTTATAATATTATTTCGGTTTTTCCAAAAATCAATATTCGAATGACAGGTTATTTGTATTTAGAATGAATCAATGATGACCAACTATCAAAAATGAAAAGAAATGGATTATGAAAGAATTAAGAGATCAGTGTGTGTGTGTGTATTTTTTTTTGTTTAAAGCTAATATAATTGAGATGTTTGGTAGAGGGGGAGGGGGGAGGTGAGAAAAAGAGGTGTGAATCGTAGCTTCCAAACGAATGGTCCGATTTAGGTGCGGTTTTTTATGATTGAAAGCTGGGGTCTTTTTAGTGTAGGACCTCTACACTAGAGAGCGTAGTATCTGTACTTATAATAAAGCAATAAGAACAAAAAAGACTTTACAAAAAGATAATTAAAGTTGTAACTACATAATTTACCAGCATCAACAATTCCAGCGCATAAACCAAACAAATCAAAGTTTTGCCTCCAATTTAACTAGATGGCGCTGATTGACCTTAAAACACGCAAGCATTTTATTCACTGCAACCAAGCGTAACGCTAAATTCAAATCTCTAAACTTTTTGAATTCGGCTCACACTAGCTTTAGCGCTTTGCCTCAGCACGACTTCCAGCTCTCAAGTCCTTGCGACTGGAAGTTGTCTGTTGAATTGCGTACTGTCCGGTTGATATCAAATTACTCTGCACATATGTACATATATATATATATATATATATATATATATATATATATATATACATACAGATCAACCTATTCTGAATATATGTAACTTATACGAACAACGTATTTTCTTCTCTTCATCTGCACGCTGCACGTCATTCGTTACCTTACCGCCCGTCACACTACGATGTCTTACCAGGTTTTATGTAAAAACTGGGGTACTTGGAATCGTAGGCCTTGCACGCACTGCCTTGCGGTGAAACGCGGTGCGTTTATTCTAGCGTTTATTTCATATTGTATTATATGCGTATATTTCATCGCAATACGTGCATTTCTATAACACTCCGTACTTCACAGAATAAAGCAGTGCGCGCTAACCTTATTCCGATGATTAGATGCCAAGCAATCTATAAAAAAACTATTTGACGGCTGAACGAATTTTGAAGAAATGTAGTTTATAATATTGTACTTTGTAGGTAGTTTTGGTCTTGGAATAACACGTGTGGGCTACTTGTAAATTAAATGTCCACGCGGGCAATGCCGCGGGCACAGCTAGTCTACAATAAAAGAATACACAGAAACATCTTAAAAATCATAATACAATGTCAAATTAAATACTGTCACAATATGTCAAACAAATGGAAAAAATAGTTTTTTATAGTTGCCAATGGAAAGATCAATATCAGGGTTAGCGTCAAGGGGGGACTTAGCTCGGGCAACAGTGCGACAACCAGGAACACAGAATAACTTATGTCTTCTGTTGGGGCTGTGCCGCACATAGTTGTCCGGGACGAACAACCTGCACAGTCGGTCATGTAATTCTAAGGAGTCGACGAACCCTCTCAGTATTTTACAACAGATAGTGAGCTGGTCTAGCAACCTTCTCACTTCCAGGGAATTGAAGCCAAGGAAGTCATTACATGGTATTTTTCTCCTATCGTTTTTCTTTACGTTGTGGAGGTACTCGTTGAGTTTCTTTTGTTTTTCTGCTGCATGAGGAATGCTTTCCCGTTAAAAAAAATATCATCCCCAAGAATCGGCGGAGATCGTTGATAGTTTCTGGCAATAGGTACGATGTGATGGCTCAGATATATTTTTCGGTCGGTGTTCCTTCGTAAGTTATTGTGTAGCCCAGAAAGTCCAGCTTTTCTTGACCGAAAACGCATTTTGCTACTACGTTAATTTGTAGACCATTTTCGTTGTGCCGTTTGAACACTTTTTCCAGTTCCTGTTGGTGCCGAGATTAATTCTCAAACACTATGATTAGGTACAGAATACGGAAAGACCTGTCATGAAGTTGTCAATGTGGCGTTGAAATGTCTGGCCAGCGTTTCGCAGTCTGAAACACATTATCGTGAATTCAAACAGGCCGAATGGTGTTATGACCGTCATTTTCTTAATGTCTTCTTCACTATTTCTGAATAAATCTTTTTGCCTTGTAGATTGTAGGTGAAGTCATGCAGGTGTGGAATAGGGTACCGATCAGGAACCGTGATGACGTTGAGTCGATAGGTGCCACACACCCGCTACGAGCCAATCTTCTTCAAAACCATGTGCAATGGGCTTGCCCATGTAAGGACTGTTAGATGGTCGACAGATACCCTGGTTCATCATCTCCTGAAATTCTTCTTTTGCTACTTTGTACTTGTGTGGTGGAAGGGGCGTGCTTTCGCATAAACGCTCCGTTCGTCTCTATGTGGTGTTCAACTTCGCTATTGCACCTGGTTGTTTTGGTCGATTGATGTCTGGGTACTTTTCAAGCAGGTTGTGGTATGGCATACTGTGGTCTATGGTGCGGATGCCGCCTTCTGAGAGTGGCATTGGGTAACCACGTACAAACAAGTTCGTTTCTTGATTGTTTGTTTTTGTTTGTCGTATGAGGTAGTGCTGGCCTCTGGTGTCAGAGTTTATCAAGCCGCCCGAGGGCCTCTGACATGGCTTAACGACTGCTATTAATCAATAACAGCTGGGACCGGCAGCTTAACGTGCCCTTCGAAGCACGGAACGATGGAAAAGCGTACATAACTCAGAAAAGTCATTGGTGCGGTGCCCAGGTTTTGAACCCGGTATCGATGGATTCTAAATTGCACTATAGAACCGTTAGGCCACCATCGCTCTATTGATTGATGATTCTTCGTCTTTGAAGATCTACAAGCAGCGCGTCATGATGTAGAAAATCAGAGCCTATTATCGGCTGACTCACTGCTGCCATCAACCTTCAACTGTAAGCTCGTCTCATTCCAATATTAAGAGATATGGTGCGTTCTCCATACGTAGGAATCGGCGTCTTCTTAGCGGTGCTCAGGTAGTTGTCTAGAGTGCGGCTCCGACTATCTGACAAACAAACTGGCAGAACGGACACGTTGGCACCTGTATCGACGAGGAAATCTAGTCCCGTAGATATGTTCTTTATAAATAGGCATGCAGATAATTCATCGACTTTGGCTTCAGTCTTCGTTAGTTTCCGGATCTCTTTTTATTGTTATTCTTCTAAGCGTGGAAGTTGCAAGGGCCTCCAACATTTGTAGGCAGGACGTTTAAATTTGCGATGAAAATAGCATATAGATTCGTTTCTATTATACTGCCTTGATGACGAACGTAAGCGGGATTGGTCTCTGCCACGATAGGGCTGTCAACCGTCGTATGATCTGTCTGTCCTTAGAGCAGCAACCTGCTGTTGGAGGCTCTCATACGTCGAAGTAATTGCGAAGTCGCTGATCTCCAAGATCCGTTTCATTCAGAAGTTTCCTGAGCTGGTCTTCTTCTGATTCTTCATATACGGACAATAAGCGTAGTTTGACCTCTTCATATCTTCCGGTATTAGGTCGCACCAAAATAATGTCGCTTATCTGCTCCACTTTGATTTTTTCCATCTGCGGGACTACTAGGCCAAATTTGCTTTCATCTCCCATTTTCTGACTAGCAATCATCGTTTCGAATTGGGCGAACCATAATCTAGATTTGTCTCGCCAAAATTGTGGAATTCATCTCCACTTTTTGCTGTTGAGTCGTACTGTCATTATTTGCAGCTACTTCGTCTTCAGACATTGTGACGTGTTCTCTGGTCGCAGGTCAACACTTCAGCCAATTTGTGGCTAACTATTATTCCTATCCTGTCTATGTCGGGACTGTGATAATAAAACAGAGGTTACGAAGTTACTCGACTATATTGATAAAAGTTCCCTGTAAAAAAAAAGAACTGTATCGATTGAACACCCAACATCCCGCACACCTTCATGCCTTGGTGCCGCGTGCGTCACAGATCAACGAGAGATACCGCGCCTGCTATCTAATTCGCTATCCGCCTGGCTCCCGTCAGGCGGATACTGAAAGGAGAAGGCGGATTCATCTGCGAAGCGCCGAGATGTATCGCTCTTTATCAGCTCGTCTTTGCCGCCGCATAATTGGCATATATATAATATATATGTCTCGAGTCATACGCGTGCGCCTCAGTCAACTACGGCGCTCTCTGCTAAGCGGTGCGTCCGTCTGATGTATGCTACAAGGTGAACTTTTATAAAGTTCCGTGTTATATTATTAACTGTACCTGAACTGTACTTTACCTACCTAGTAACTTTTGTTATTGCTTTGCTATGCCCTAACAGGGGTTTGTATTAGTTTTAGCGTATGTAAGTCTCTAACTGTACAAGTTCAAAATATAAATAAATAAATATTATTTCAGAGGAAGCTTGCCACCCGTCTCCATGCGGTCCAAACACTAAGTGTCATGTTGCCAACAATCTGGCTATTTGTACTTGTCTGCCAGGATACAGAGTAAGTTAAAGTGCAGTCCTTTCGATTATTTTTTTTCGTCGCTATAATTAGTTAGCCATTATGACGGTGATTGTTTTTCTTTCTCAGGGCAGGCCTCTGACCGGATGTCGTCACGAGTGCGAATCTGATGGCGAGTGCGGCGCCCAGCAGTCTTGTCGTGACTTCAAGTGCGTCAGTCCTTGTAGCGACTGTGGCGTCAACGCTGACTGCGAGACTGTAGCCGCTCACCACGCTGTCTGCAAGTGCCCTAGGGTTAGTAATGTTAATTTAACATTGCAGCTAATCTTGTCAACTGATCTTTTTATCTAATCCCACTTCGCTAATGATCATAGACTAAAAACACCTGCAAGTATTCTCCTCTAATAACAAATTAACCTATTGGTTGGCCACTTCCCTTGATTTTCCTTTGAAATCTGTGTTTATAGCACGCACGCTCTATGCATGATGTGATGTGAAGCTTGGCGGAATCTATACATATATAATGACTAGCTTAAAAGCTAAAAAAAAACACGCCTGCCCTGCCTAAAAAGAGCTTTTGCCAATAAATTATATACTGTTGGAATGTGCCTTCAAAATACCCATATTGTAAAATAGGAAGAAAACATATTTTTTCTAATTTGAAAATGTAGCCATACCACAGAATAAATATAGGCAATAGTGAATGTTTTCAAAAAAAAGTTGCCTATGTTACTCGGGGGGATATAAGGATTCTACATACGTCTATACACCACTATTTTTAAATTACCAAAAAAAACACAGCTGTGTCTACTGCTGGTACTCAGTACATCCATGCTGAAAAAATAATAAAAGACGGTATCTAAAAATTATCCTACAAAAAACACAATAATTGGTCAAAAGTCTACATTAATTCGCACAAAAAATGAATTCTCGCATGTTCATTCAATAAAACTAGGCAAGGTATAAGCGCCCGATATATGATCATTCATAAACACTTAAAGGCTCAAGGCAAGGCCACGAACCACCGCCCCGCACCCGCCGCCGCCCGCGTCGTCTGTCTATTCCTTTCTTCCAAAAGTAAACAATTATGTAATGTATTAAGCTAATTAGTCGCATCGCACGCGCCTTTCGCATCGGGTCATGGTCACGGGTATTGATGTTTATGTTAATCACGGGTGTTTAATTACTTACGATACGTACCGACGCCGCAAGAAAGTTATTTAATCTTTCTCCGGACGATGGTGTCGTCCACACTTTCACAGAATATCAGGAATACCTAAACAACCAATTTGGAAACCGTTGGATTGGACCTAGTCGTGGTTTAGCGGTGTGTTTATGTGAGTAACTGGACACTGCCAGTGTTAAAAGTTAAAACAGTGCATCATAGACGCTTTTGACGAGGTGAAAAGTCTAGTCATTTTCATGACATTACGCAATAATGAAATATATTTTTTTTAAATACCTACGCCAAAATAATAACTTACATTTCGATTTAACCTTGTAGGAATGTGATACCTAAGTATTGTAATTTAAATCCGAAACAATTCAATACCTACATACCTAGTAAATAAAGTGATTTTGCCGGTCCTAAGCCCGTAAAAGAATGAAGTAAAGTTAGAATTAATCAAATAAAGTATTTTTATACTACATTTCCTATTCTATTTCGTATGTAGTTATTTCCTAACTTACCCGTACCTACTGACAATCCTTCACCACAGTACAAGTACCTCTTGATAGTCTCTCTACGACCTTTGCGTATCTATTTTACAACTTTTCACTGATAAAATGGTCACATGATAGAAGAGGTAATAATTGAACGTGCAGAAATGAGAGAAATAGCAGGAAAGATATGTTTTCACTACTCACGCGCATTATGTGATTTCATTCATTATTATTTGCGTAGTATTTTTTGTTTGTGTCCATAATTTATGGAAGGATTTCCGAAAACTTCAGTTTTTAATAAATTCTACACTGTTATGTATTCAAAAGTTCTGACTGCATATTTAGATAGCATTGCCACTGCTGCATTGCCCAAATTTTTTTTGGTAATTTGACATTAGTGGTGTATATCTGTTCAGGCATTTAAAAGTTTTGGTGGAATAAATAATCTAAACACATAAGTAACACTCCTTTTTTGGGCAGTAGTGTAATAAAACTGTATTAGGTCCAATTCTGTACATTGAAGAAAAATTAATTGATTAAAGAAAGAATTGAAAGAATTAATTGATTAATTCTGTACATTTTTTGGATGGTACCGCATATTCGATACTGCAGCCAAAACTGTTTTTTTTTTTTTTCATTTTTGTTTTCTGTCTGTATCTTGGCTGCGCATCACGTCGATACTACTGAATGAATTCAAATTAAAACTTGGTACTACGAGGTAAGAAAAAGGATACTATTCACACAGACCCAAAACAAAAGATAGAACTTTCCGCGCTATTATGTGAAGAAAGCAATAGGAAGACAATCCGGCTATAGGAAGCCAGCCGCTCGCCAGTCCGCCCGCGAGTAAGCGACAGCGCACGTCCCAACTTTGGCGATCAAACAACACAGAAATCATCCTATCTTGTGTCGTAAAAACAATTTCACTTATAAAGTTCAAAGACTTCTTGTTTTTTCTACTAGGCAAGCGTGCTACACCTTCGACTACATCATCGCTTTCCATCAGGTGACATCGTGGTCAAACGATTGCCTAGTCCGTAATAAAAAAAAAGCTTCTGGGATTTCTTTTCATAAGTAAATAATCTATTTAACGTGTAATTTATGCTTATTTAAGAAAATATTCGCCAATTTTTTTTGGAAACTCTAGACCTCAACTCCCAAGTATAAGTGTGGCAAGTGAAGAATATTTTAAATTTCCCAAAAGATAGGTTACTACATAATATTTTATTTTGCTCGCGCGCAAAAAAGCAACTACGCGGACGACCACGCGCATACTGCGCGTGCGCACGCGTAGCAAGGTAGTGGCTACGAAATCGTGTAATAGTAATGTGGTTCCTTTCACAAATCATCCACCACCCAGATGAAGAAGGTGGGGGAAGTTGATAACAAGTGAAGGGAAAGTAGGGTGGGAACATGTGAGGGGAGGATGGGGTAAGTCGGGGATGGGTTGGGGGAAGTAAAGGGAGGGTGGGGTAAGTTAGAAAAAAGTGAGGGGAGAAGAATATCTAAGAGTGAAATGAAAAATAGCGAAATATTTAAGAAGGTTAAATCCTTAAATTAGTTTTATTTTATTGTCCACAATCCTATTTAGCCCACGCAAAAAAACAAAAGAATCATTGTGTTTAAAAAAAAATATCTGTTATTCTTGTTATTCCAGGACCAAAACCACCTATAAAGTACAATTGACTACATTTCTTAATAAAGTCGTTCAGTCGTGATATAGTTTTTTATCGATTGCTCGGCATCTAATCACAGGATTAAGATACCAAGTAACCCAGTTTTTAAGTCGAATTCTAAGAGATCCAACAGTGAAAACCGTATTAAAAACGTACACTGAGCCCAAAATCAATGGGAAATTAAAATTGTGGGCAATAAAATAACGCTCAGCTTAAGGATTTTATAATTTTAGAGTATATTATCCTTCTTAAATATTTCGTCACTGGGAAGGTTATATGACTGACTTCTACCACAGAGTAAAACAGGATCAATCATGACTTAGTTGGCGCTTCTATCGCATGTGTATCGCATATTTAAAACTCTTAGTTTTTAATCAAGATCAAGTTTTTTGCAATTTAAATTAAGTAAATCGACATGGGTGATTCAAGTAATCTTAAAAGATATAAGATGGATATAAGCACAGAAGAAATAATAGTACTACCGTCAATGATGTTATATATAAAATCTCATTGACTACCGTACAGAAGGCTCACTCCGCTAAGACAATTAAATAAAAAGCGACTCTTGCCGCCACTCAATAAAGTACAATTCAGCTCACCTTGATTCGTATCTTTTTATATGCGTCTGTCTTTCTAACGCGTAAGTCTATCTCAGTTTATCTCACGGTTAGCCACGGATAGAGTAACGCGGCGCGGGCGTAATAGAAATTAACACGCGCAAGTACATCGAGTGAGACAGGCCAGATATAAGTAAAAATACTATTATTATTATTATACTATTGGCCTAACGGTTCTATAGTGCAATTTAGAATCCAACGATACCGGGTTCAAAACCTAGGCTCCGCACCAATGACTTTTCTGAGTTATGTGCGGTTTACCATCGCTCCGTGCTTCGGAGGGCACGTTAAGCTGTCGGTCCCGGCTGTTATTGATTAATAGCGGTCGTTAATCTATGTCAGAGGCCATCGGGCGGCTTGACAAACTCTGACACCAGAGGCCAGCACTACCTCACACGACCAACAAACAAACAATTACTATTTTATGTTGTTATTAATTACTATTTTTAAAATGCATAGTGTTGAATTTCCCAGGGTTACCATGGCGACCCCTACAGGATCTGCTCCGCCGAATGCACGTCCAACAGCGAATGCCCGAGCTACAAGCCTGCCTGCGTCTACAACGCCTGCGTCGACCCTTGCATTAACGCTTGTGGCACCAACGCAGACTGCAACCTCCGCGGATTGACGCCAGTCTGCTCGTGCCCCAAAACCATGACCGGCGATCCCTTCACTTACTGCAGGCCCTTCGAAGCCCGTAAGCACCCTTCGTTATCAACTTAAAATTAAAAAAAACACGTACAAAAAAAAACTCATCGTTTTATCAAAAGCTTTTGACCGCCTATGTAAGTGTAGGCGTAACCACAGAATAAATAATAGTACAAACACGAATAAAGTTTGTCAATAACTTTACGTAAGTAGGTGCTCTATCGCTCAGTACAAGGCGCGCGACTCTTCGAGCGCACGCTTGACACTCGACTGAACGGACCCGAATATTGGGTCCTTGAATTTATTTGTACTTGTTGCGGAGTGCGACCGCTCTGGCGTAACATAAAGTAAATTATAAACTATGCGCATCGACGTGAGGTCGCAAGCCTGTCGGTATTCTACAGATTGCACTATGGAGAGTGTGCACAAGAACTGCACAATCTGATTCCCCCATCACCTTTCCATTACCGTACGACTAGACGATCGGCAAAGCGCCACCCTTTTATGGTTGAAATACCTCGCACAAGAACGAAGCGTTACGCTTCTTCATTTATTATAAGAACTTCTAAGGAGTGGAATGCCCTGCCCTCGTCAATGTTTCCGGTAAAATATAACCCAGGTGTGTTCAAGTCAAGATTGAATAGGTATCTACTAGGCAAGCGTGCTACACCTTCGACCACATCATCGCTTTCTACATCGTGAGATCGTGGTCAAACGATTGTCTAGAAAGAGATAAAAAAAATATGCAAAATTGTTACCATTCCGCATTTTTTTTTACATTGAACCATAAACTAAATTATAAAAAAAATATGTTCTTCACGGTACTTTTCTAGATCTACTAAAATATTGTCGTTCACAGGTGATCTCTGCGAGCCTAACCCTTGTGGTGCCAACGCGAAGTGCACCCCTGGTCACGACCGCACCGGTGCTGAACGTCCCGTCTGTACCTGCCCCTCTGGATACATCGGAAACGCACTCGTTTCTTGCGAACGCGTAAGTGTGACTGTAGCCCTAGCTAGATTAGTATCAACTAGCTGTGCCTGCGGCTTCGCACGATTGGTCATTTCTCCAGGTTAAAAGTACTCTATGTGCTATGCAAAGACCTAAAATACGAATTTACCAACAATTGATCAACATTTCTTCATCCGTCAAAATGTTTTTTATCTATTGCTCGGCATTTACTTCGATTGAGATATCAATTGCATCAGTTTTTAAGATAAACCCTAAGCTATAGTAACGGGATAACGGGATAACGGGGTAACCCTAAGCTATAGTATAGTAACTATATATATAAACGGGACTTAATCGCGCTGAAAACTTAATATTTAATAAAAAAAACTCCTCGTGACCACGATCAATGCAACTTGATCGAAACGTCGAGGTAAATAAATATTAAGTTTTCAGCGCGATTAAGTCCCGTTTATATATATAATAATGTGTTCGAATCGCGAAAGTTTAAAAGTTACAAGCCCTAAGCTATCCAAATATGAAAACCGCATTGCAATCGGTCCAGTAATTTTTACGTGATACATGAACAAACATACAGAAAGACATAATTAAAAAAAAAGTTATTTATTTGTTTAGCAGCTTATTTTAAGTATCTACCTTAGACCTTTTTTTTTAATTAACTTCTTTGTACGGACTTTTTTGTATTTATTGCTTTATTATATGCATAGATATTTGACTTCAAAATTAAAATAATTTTGGACCCCTATTCCGCAGGAACCCTTTTTTTCTGGATATTAAGTGTCCTCAATTTTAACTCATCATATAAACTATGACTGCGGGAACCCGTTATTGTTTCGGGATGAAAAGTGTCCAATGTCTCGTAGTATGAACTCAAATCATACTAAGTTTCAGTTGAATTCATTTAGTAGATTCGGCGTGATGCGCGGATAAGATACAGACAGAAAGAAAGACAAAAAACAGTTTTGGCTTCAATATCGAATATAGAGTACCATACTTTATCTAGAAGTACTCTAAAAGTACTCTGTGTAGTATTCAAGACCTATAAAATATTTTTCCAAAAAAAAAAAAAACGATTTCATAATAAAAATGTTATTTAGTAAACAACCACTAAAAAGAATGAAATAATTACAATTGAGCCAGAACAGTATCACTTTTTCGAAATTACCAACGTAATAATAATGCATAAATACAACATAAGATCAGAAAGAGTTTTTTGAAGGCGGTGCCAAACCCAGGCATCATTTAAATCTAATATCTTTACAAAATTAATGCATACCTATCTACTTACGCAGTAATATGCAGTTGTCTATGACGCACCCTCATACAAAACACGAAACGTAGAAGAGACAAAACTCAGAGCACGAATTCTATCGAATTGCAAAAAGGGGTGAGACAGAGAGACGTTATTTCTTCGAAACTGTTCACCTATGCATTGGAAGATAAATTCAAGCTTCTGAACTGGGACGGATATGGAGTTAACATCAATCGCGAATGCATCACTCACCTTCGATTTACTGATGATATGGTCATCATGGCAGAAACCCTGGAAGACCTAAGCACAATGCTCAGTGACCTCAATATTGTTTCCCAACAGGTGGGACTTAAAATTAACATGGGTAAGACGAACATCATGTCAAATGCCCATGTCGCACCCATGCTGGTTTATGTTGGGTACGACATTATCGAAGCTGTTGATCACTATGTCTACTTAGGTCAGACGATCCAACTGGGTAGATCGTACTTCGACAAAGAGGTCAACCGACGAATCCAACTCGGATGGGCAGCGTTCGGGAAATTACGCCATATCTTCTTGTCGCAGATACCGCAGAGCCTCAAGACGAAAGTTTATAATCAGTGCGTGTTGCCAGTGATGACGTGGTCGCTAACTATTGGTCTCATACACAAGCTCAAAGTCGCGCAGCGTGAAATGAAGAGAGCTATGCTTGGTGTTTCACTACGTGACAGAATCCGAAATCAGGAAATCCGTAGAAGAACCAAGGTTACCTACATAGCTGTCAGAGTTTGCATGTTGAAGTTGCAATGGGCTGGCTACATAGTTTGCAGAACCGACAACCGCTGGAGAATAAATAATCTCAAATGACGACCACAAAAAAGCAAGCGAAGTGTAGGGAGACCCCCCACACGATGGACCGACGACATTGGTGGATGAAGGTAGCACAAGATTGCTCGTCATGGCGCTCTTTTGGGGAGGCCTATGTTCAGCAGTGGACTTTTTAAGGCTGACATGATGATAATGATGATAAAAAACAAAATTCTTCCAAACCAAAAGTACATAAAACCAAAAATTCCAAACCAAAAATAACATATACCAAGTACACCAAAACCTTTAACACCAAAACCGTTTTAAATTCTAAACCTAGATTTTACGTGATGCGCGAACAGACAAAAAGATAGACATTTTTTTTTTAAGTATATTCGTTTATTTAAAGTTCATTCGCTTAATTAAAGTCCACTAGACCATTTTTTATTATTATCTTCTTTGTACAGACCTTTTTTTACTCCCTGCTTTATTATAAAAAAAAGCAGCCCCCTGGTTATAAGTTTAGGGAGTGTGTGTTTGTATGTATCCGTGTGGCTGTTTATGGCATCGTAGCTCGCAATGGACCTATTTTGATGCGGTTTTTCTGTTTGAAAGCTGATGTGATCGAGATGCGCATGCTGACCGTCGAAACATAACCAGATTTCCGTATCATAAATGTACTAGTTCCTTTGAAAAATCGGATGGCTGTGTTGGGGTGCATGGCCGTTTGCTTGTCGTAAAACGTCAACGCCGCGTACAATTTGATCCGGTCCTGAAAACCGCTTGTTTGCTCTGAGCTGGAGTTCAAAATATGTATAATCTTTATTTTAGTATGGACTTTCCGGATGCTGCAGCTACTTTTGTATTAGACCCCATTTTTAAACAATTTGTTAGACTTTTTGCAAACTTTTTCTTTGAATCGATTTTTTTCTCAACTAGATCTTTACCAAAACACCGGAATCAACATGCTTACTAAATTTCGAGTTATACCGAATTAAAAATCACAAAAACATCAATTTCGCGCTGATTTTGCTCTGTGCGTCCTGCCTCCTTGTTTAATATTTGTATTTTTTTCAAATAATAACATTACAACATCGAGCTGACAATAGAGGAAAAAATAGTTTTTTTTTTGTAATTAATTTTAGAGACGAGACGGTGAAGTCGCTCGCCTGATGGTAAGCGTCACGCTAGCCCATAACAGTTGCAGTGCCACCCAGAAAAATGACACCTACATTCAATCTCTGGGGCTTATATAGTTACACAGTTTTATAGGCGAGACGATAAGCCCTTTTCGTGATGGTCCACTTTTTAGAGAGCTATGCTAAAAAGCCTATAACCTGGTACCATGTTTCAGAGTGATTTTATTGACGTTTCATTTCAAAACTCCCACACTGTTCGAAACATTCCATCGCGCATGCGCATAGCGGCTTAAGAAAAAATCTATACAAACATCTCCCTAACACAGATAATAAACAACAATTTATGATTACATTCGTTCATTATTTAAATGTGGGCAATACTAGCAATTAAATTTAGTCGTTGTCAAAATCAATTTAGTTCTGTCATAATGATGTCTTACTTTAGTTGAAATCAAAAACTGATAAAATTTTAGGAAAAACTAAAATAAAATAAATTTAGCTTTAGCTTAGTTTAGTTTAGTGAGTTGCTCAACAGAATTGGCGTCAATATATACACAAAATCAAATGGATTTTCTAAAAAACTATTATTTTTCGAAAAACTACTGAACCAATTTCGATAAGAAAAAAATGGGACCTAATTGGGGTCCAAAACAATAAATATCTAAATAAAAAATTACGAATCTGTTCAGTAGTTTTAGAGATAGATATGAGGTTTAACAAACAATTAAAAAAACTAAAAAAAAACTGACGACTTGAGAACATCGTCCTTTTAGAAGTCGATTAAAAAAGAAAGTACGTGTCGTCTCGTCGTGAACAAGCACGTCCAAGCAAGTGACTACTTGCCAACGATATACATACACCCGAGAGCAATGAATCCGGGTTACTTAAAGAAACCTATAAATCTCGGAAACTAAGAATGCTAGCTCAATGAAATAAATTGTGTTTGATAGATAATATAATACCCCTTAAAAGAAAGTAATAAAATTTATGAGTCACTAAATTTTATTTACTATAAATTACATAAAGAAAAAAACTGCTGAACTCGCTTTAAAACAAAAATAGGAAACATGAATCCAGGTCACTTAAAGAAACCTATAAATCTCGGAAACTAAGAATGCTAGTTTAATGAAATAAATTGTGTTTAATAGACAATTAAATATTCTTAGTTATTGTAAAGTTATGTCATAAAAAAAAACAAATTTGAAAAAGGGAGACTTTCAAAGATGGAACTATGAAATTACTGCATTTGATTTTGCTTTTGTTTCTAATGTGTCATTTAAGTGGGTACATAAACCATATTGATAGTGTTCGATATATATTATTCAAGCTGTAATCATGTCGCTTACACCTGAAGAATGCACTAGAATTCTCACAATGCTCGAAAGCGGCCGGAGTCAGCGCGATACAGCCAGGACTGTCGGTGTTTCGCTGTTAACAGTACAAAGAGTTCTCCGACGTTACGAGAAAACTGGCTCTAACTTACGCAGACCAGGAACAGGCAGAACCAGGTGTACCACAGCACGAGAAGATCGATACTTGGTGAAAACCATGCTTCGTAATCGCTTTCTCACAGGAACTGAACTTACAAATCAGTTTCGACGCTTCGGAGGAAGTAACCCAAGCGCATGGACAGTAAGACGACGACTTGCTAAAGCTAACTTGAAAACACTTAAACCTGCAAATGGCCCTAAACTGGAGCGTGGGCATCATTTTCAAGGCTAAGATATGCCCAGAACCACTTAAATTGGACTATTGAAGATTGGTCAAAAGTTATGTTTTCCGACGAATCAAAGTTTATACTCTACAAGCACGATGGAAGACACAGAGTATATAAACGACCAGGAGAAAGATTCAAGCAAGCATGCATCGAAGAAAAAGTAGCCTACGGTGGTGGGTCAGTACTTGTGTGGGCCGGAATTTTATCTGAGTGTCGCACAGAACTGGTGTTGGTGGAAAACGACTATTTAACTAGCGTAAGATATGTGGAAGAAATCCTTAATGAACACGTTGGGCCATTTATGGTCAATTTGGGTGAGGATGCTATTTTTATGCATGACAATGCCCGACCTCATACAGGTTGGATTGTGAATGACTACCTTCAAGAGATGAACATTACTCGTATGGAGTAGCCAGCACGCAGCCCGGATATCAACCCAATCGAGCATGCTTGGGACGAGCTAGGGAGATGCGTAAAACAACGAAAGCCTCCCCCAATCACGCTTCGTGAGCTCAAAATTGCTCTCACAGAGGAATGGGAGAATATTCCCCAAAATCGTAGAAGGAACTTGGTGTTCAGCATGCCAAACTGCGTAAACGCAGTAATGGAAGCACGAGGAGGCAATACAAAGTATTAAAATTCAAGAAAATCGTAATGTTGTTCAAAAATGACATGTTTCCTATTATTGTTTGAAAGCGAGATCAGCAGTTTTTTTTCTTTGTGTAATTTATAGTAAATAAAATTGTGACTCATAAATTTTATTACTTTTATTTAAGGGGTATTATATTGTTTCAATTAAACACAATTTGTTTCATTAAGCTAGCATTCTTAGTTTCCGAGATTTATAGGTTTCTTTAAGTGACCCGGATTCATTGCTCTCGAGTGTATCATATTGCGCGTAAAGTTGTCTTTTATTTTTCTGAGTCTGTGTTTTTTTTTAGTTTTTTTGCGTTACATAACACTACCGACCGAAATCATTTATTCTAAACACGGAACGAAGGAAATTATATGTAGCTGTACCTACTAGTAGATAAATAGGTACCTATATTTGGCCTTGGTAAATAGGAAATGTAAACAATATATAGGAAAGTACTTTATATTTAAGTATCACTCTGACTCCGTAACGAGTTCAACATCGACTCGAATGAATAAATAGGTTGCAGACAGAATGTCTTACCTTATAATTTCCTTGGGCAATATCCCCCCCACCCTTATATTTATTTTTCATTTTCATTTTACGTCCCGCGGCAGTATATTCGGCATGCGTGTGCACGAGCCGCGTCAGTCGGTGACTTCGCGCCGCCATCCACTGTTTTTTTTTTTTACGGAATTTACGGTGACCAGAAACTTCAACTATAAACCTAAACATTAAGAGTGAGACCGGGCGGTATATTTCTTTTTGGTTTTTCCAGGGTGAATGCGAGCTGGACTCCCAGTGCCCCGACCACCTGGCCTGCGTCGGCTACAAATGCGTGGACCCTTGCCTCGGCAACACCCAGTGCGGATCCGGAGCAGTCTGTATGGCGAGGAGGCATCTTTCTGTCTGCACATGTCCTGCAGGTAACCAATGCTCTGCAATAGTATTTGACTGTAATTAATATATGTTTTGTATTGTGGATATCCTGAAAGATAGATAGTATTTTATCAACGTCTATGTCCTTATTTGCCCAGGGATCTGCTAGTTTCTTAAAGAATTCCTCTAAGGTGCTTGTAAACAACTTTGGAGAAAGTGGATCGCCCTATTTTACTCCCTTTTCTATGTTGAAATGAGGGCCGGGAGCTTGTAGTTTGACGGAAGCTGTACTGTTATTGTAGATTAATTTTATTAGGTCTATGTACTTAGGTCTTATCCAGGTGCTGATTTTCTAGTGCTATGAATATGGCGGAGTGTTTAATGCTATCGAAAGCTTTCGTATAATCCACGAAGGCTAAATATAGAGGTTTGTTATATTCTGTAAAAATGTCTATGACTTGGTTAAGAGCGTGGAGCTGATCGGTAGTCGAGAGGCTGGGACGGAAACCAGCCTGTTCGGGTGGTCGGTGACTGTCCAGTTTTCCCTCTATCCGATTTTGAACAAATTTGATAAAAGTTTTATAGAGATGTGACACCAAGCTTATAGGTCTATAGTTGCCAATGTTAGTTTTGTCCCCTTTCTCGTGAAGAAGGACAATATTGGAGTGACACATCTCTTTTGGAACTCGGCCTGTGTTTAGAATGGTGTTAAATAAATTTGTAATGCGCGGGAGTGGGTGCGTGAGCCAATTTTCAGTACTTCCGTCGTGATGCCATCATCTCCAAGACTCTTATCATATTTCATATTCTTGATAGCGTTATGAACTTCAAGACCAGTCATGGAGGGGATTGCGTCAGGTCGGAAATAATGTGGTTTTGTAGTATCTTTTGTGTCATCAGAATAAAGGTTTACATAAAATTTAGTACTTACATCCACTAGTTTTTCTCTACTGCTTTGTTTAACTCCCTTTTTCATCTAGTAAGCGGTTGATCCAACACTTTCCATTGGAAATGCCTCGTTTTGCCGCTCTAAGTGAGCTGTGTCTTTCCAACGCTACTCTAACTAGATGGCAGTTCAGTTGTCTTAGATCATGTCTTATACTACGCTTTACTTTTTTGTATTTTTTTCTAAATTCTTCTGATCCGATAGGTAATTGTACTCTGTCTTGTATTAAATTTAATGTGCCAATACTTAATTTGCTGTCTTTTTTCTTTACTTCCTTTATTTTCTTACTTGCTTTACTGATTCCTGTTACTATTGATTGATATTGTTGTTCAGAATCTTCTATATCTTCGATTGGAAGGGCGCTGAAATGATTAGAAAGTCCTAAATTAAACTCTTCTGAGTTGCTTTATAGGGTGTGTTTTGAGATGCGGTTTACACGATTTTAGAAAATCTTTGCACTGTGGGTTTTTAACATTGAATCTTAGTTTAATGCGAAGGGGTCTGTGGTCGGAGCTAAATTTGATTTTGTTGATAACTCCAACATCTTTGATGATATGATTCTCTGAGGATAGTGCAAAATCAATTTCGTTTTTTGTCACCCCGTCAGGCGACACCCAAGTCCAATGTCTTTGTATTTTTTTGATAAAGAAGCTGTTGGCGACTTTCATGCTTTGTCCAAAGTCGAATTGCAGTAGACGAAGTACCTCTCTCGTTACGGATTCCCAGACCATAATGGCCGAGAATTTCATCACTATCTGAATCCTGCCTAGCTCCGACTTTTGCTTTGAAGTCCCCGAGGACGATGTTACATGTGCCACGGTTCTCGTCACAGACTTTATTGAGAAGATCGTAAAAACCTTTGACTTCTTCATCTGGATGCGATGATGTTGGCGCATAGACTTGGACTACTGTGAGAGTTTTATTGGGTGCCACCTGGATTTTTAAACCAGCGATACGTTCAGAGTAGCCAATGAATTCCAGTATATTGTCTTTCCACTTCTTCGCAACTAGGAACCCTACCCCATAAAGACCACTAGTTTCTCCAAAGTGGTATAACACACTGTCTTCTGTTTCTTCTGTATGTTCTCCTTGTCTTCTTACTTCTGCCAGACTTATAATATTCCACTTGATGCCCTTCAGAGCATTTTCGAGTTCGACTACTAGGCGCTCATCTTTTGTCAGGGTGCGGACATTATAGGTAAATGCATTTAGTAGATCGGAATCCCGTATGTAATGTGCTTTGGTCGTTTGACGGTTAGATAACGCCACCGATAGATAGATAGGCTAAAAAAAATTACTACTTAGAAATACAATTAAACGATAATAAGTGTCACAATGAACTCTTTTCGCTCAGAGCGATCTCTTCCAGACAATCGTGCACGGAGAGGAATAAACTGTATGGGACTGAAAAACAAGATATAAGTTCAGAAACTAAAACCCGATTACGGTCGGGTAAAAACTAGCCCATGACACTCTTGCGATGAAGACGAATCGATTGACTGAAAATCGGACCAAGTTTTTAGTTTGAACACATAACCCTTCATATGCTTCGCAGTAGTCGGGTAAAAAAATACTTATGGCACTACCTGAAGAAGAACTATTGACACCTCGCTTGTTAAAATCGGACCTATAGGAGCGACGCTATGGTGGAACATCCACATAACCACATTCATACATAGATACATAGACTGTTAAACTCATTACGCTTCTCTTGCTTTGCCAGGTAAAAAGGAAAAAAGTTAAAGATTAACCAGTATGTACGTAATTCAATAATAAAATCAGCGCCAAATTTAATTTCTAAAAAAACTACCGATCAACTAGATTACTGAAGCTACGGTAAAACAAATGTTGAAATTGTAATATTTGGTGAGAAACTCAAAGGTGACCTGTCTTTGGGCAATGTCTTTTAGACAAATCTCGGCTGAACACATAAGTCCTACACCAATGCTGAAGCTGAACATACACAACAAATATACCAGCCGACGACTTGAGGACCTTCTCCGAACTCGATTTAATGGGGTTTTTTTATTATGTAGTAGGTACTTTCAGTAAAAAAACTATAAGCTTCATCAAAAATCTACTTACTGCTGGTACTCAGTACATCCATGCTGAAAAAATAATAAAAGACGGTATCTAAAAATTATCCTACAAATAACATAATAATTGGTAAAACGTCTACATTAATTCGCACAAATGAATTCTCGCTTGTTCATTCAATAAAACTAGGCAAGGTACAAGCGCCTGATATGTCATCATTCATGCATCATTCATAAACACTTAAAGGCTCAAAGCATGGCCACGAACCACCGCCCCGCACCC
This sequence comes from Alsophila aescularia, assembly GCA_946251855.1. Classification (NCBI taxonomy): domain Eukaryota; kingdom Metazoa; phylum Arthropoda; class Insecta; order Lepidoptera; family Geometridae; genus Alsophila; species Alsophila aescularia. The sequence continues at coordinate 14,931,525 of OX276385.1, forward strand.
GCCGTCACCCGCGTCGTCTGTCTATTCCTTTCTTCCGAAACTTCCGAAAGTAAAGAATTAAGCTAATTAGACGCAACGCACGCGCCTTTCGCATCGGGTCACGGTCATGGGTGTTTCATTACTTACGATACAATACGCACGTACCGACCGACGGCGCTGTTTGATTACCGTCGCGATGGCTTATCAATTTTCACCTCGTGAATACACGAGAAGAGGGTTATTTAAACCTTCTCCGGACGATGGTGTCGTCCACACTATCACAGAATATCACGAATACCTAAACAACCAATTCGGAAACCGTTGCATTGGTCGTAGTGGTGGTGGACCATTACCACGAACGCAAGATTTAACGCTGGGCTGTGTTCACTTACTACGCTCGAATCATCCGTGCGATTATCGCTCGATCATCCGTGGCCCAATTACATAACTTGGCTTCAATCGAATTCTCAATATCGCAACCACTAATGCCTTGCGATAGAGTCGAATTTGCTATGAAAAAAGTGATAATCCGATTGTAGCCAAGTTCTGTAATTGGGCCACCGGAGTTAGTGAACGACTTTGGACGTCCACATAGAACTGACAGCTGTCAAGTGTCAGTTTCATTAGTATGTCCTCCCCTCCCCTACTATGTTTCGGATGACCCAGGCGAACGCCTGAATGAAGTACATAAAAGTTAGAATTAATCAAATAAAGTATTTTTTTACTACATTTCCTATTTCATTCCGTATGTAGGTACTTCCTAACTTACTCGTACCTACCGACAGTCCTTCTCCACAGAATAAATAATAGTACAATTAAGGATTTCCGAAAACTTCAGCTTTTAATAAATTCTACACTGTTAAGTATTCAAAAGTTCTGACTCCATATTTAGATTGCATTGCCACTGTTGCATGGCCCAAATTTTTTTTTTGGTAATTTGAAATTAGTGGTGTATATATAGAAGATCTGATGAAGACCTTCGGAGATACAAAGTAACTCCTCAATAGATAAAGCAAGTCACTTGCGATTGCTGTAATCACATGTTCATGTATTGTTCACGCCACTCAAAATAGGGAAACAAAATAAACTTTAAAAAAAAGTTAAAACTGACTTCAAAAAGAATAAAATAATCATATGTGCAAAACAGGTAAGGAAGTCGGTACCGGTTCTTAAATCTAACCAAATCAACAGTACAGACTTCCTTAACTGTTTCCCACATAAGATTATTTTATTCTTTTGAAGTCGGTTTTTACCTTTTTTTAGGTTTATTTTTTGTTATAAGTAGAGATAATGGAGATCCTTTGGTTGGGAATTACACTTCGCTGTGAAGCCTGTCACATAGTAAGTAACCTATGTTTAACCAGTAGGTACGTACTTTCTACAGTTTAGATTTCCTCTATTTACCGACTGAAAACCAGGCATTAACAATTTTATTTGTGAAATAAATCAACCAACTCTGCCTCACTTCTTTAGTACCAAGGCTATGAGAATTCTAAGGGATATCAAAGCCTTTGTAAAATTTCCTTTTCCTTCTTACATGTTATACTAACCCACAGGTCGCATTGGAGATGCTCTTGTCAACTGCTACGACCAGTCGTACTACAGGTTCAAACGTAACGGAAACTTCACGGAAGAAGTGCTGAAAGTAGAAGCTATCAGAGAAGAAGCTGTTAAAGCTGAAGCCGTTAAAGAAGAAGCTACCAAAGTAGAAGCCGCCAAAGAAGTCGAGGTCATAGCTGGGCTCAGCGATAAAAAGGAATAAACGATAATTGATTTTTGATCGAGTCAGTTCCAATTTACTATTCGATAGACGTATATTCTTTATTCACGTAATCGATTGCTCGGCTTCTACTCATCGCATTGAGATACCAAGTAGCCCAGTTTTTAAGTCAAACCCTAAGCTGTCTAACTGTGAAAACTGCATTGCAATAGGTCTAGTAGTTTTTACGTGATGCGCGAACAAACAAACAGACAGACACGATTTTTAGAAATGTCATAATTCTTGTTCAGTAGATTATTTTAAGTACCTACCTTAAACCATTTTTTGTTTATCTTCTTTGTACAGACTTTTTCGTACATATTGCATTATTATATGTATATATAACAATATGTTTTCACCCATTGATCCTATTAAAGAAAGGGAGGATTAGGGACTAGTTGGTCCCTAATCCTCCCTCAGCGTGGACCGCGTATATTAGGTGCAACGCACACAATTGGTCTCAGTCGTAATCGGACTTGCGTTGGTGTAACACGTGCGTGTTCTTTACCAAATATTATTCGGAATTCGCAGCAAAAATGTATTCCTGTTCTTTTAGAAGGTGCACAAATAGCCCAAAAACCAAAAATACGTTCCACGGCATTACTTTTCACTCGTTTTTGTTTATATCATAATGTTCTTTAAAATTCTTCTGATTGATATTGTTTGTAAATCGCCATTTGCAGAAAGGGACAGAAATATACGATTCTTATAAGTGCGACAAGACAAGCGGCGTATAAAAGTACGATAAGTATCCGTGATCAGATCGCTTTGTACCGTCAGGAAGAAAAAGATTGCATAGATTTTATTCACATAAAATTTGCATATTTTATTTTAATCTACCTACCTATAGGTATTTGCCCCTTGTTTATATTAGTAGCGTCAACATAGTAGATACTTTTTAATATGTTCCTGATATTTCTTCACATGTTTATTTTGTCTACTCTACACCCACTGATATGTTAATTGTTATTAATAGGTTTCCTAATGACGAAATGTGGAAACATAAGTGGCTACAAGTTGTCAGAAGACAGAGGGAAGAGCACTGATCTCTATGCTCTGCCGTACTTTCGTTTGTGCCGATTCAAAGCGCCTCACTGAGCGTACAATAGTAGTTGATAGAATCAGGCGTTACTTTGCGGAAATACATATTTAAAATGAAAAAAATAGAAAATATGTAGCTTACTTCCGCCAAAACTGTAAGTCAGACAAATGATAAATGGTAAAAATAAACAAAAGTAAAACCCCACGCTAAACAAACCCTACCCAAATTGAAGTATTGTAAAATATAAATGAAAAGAAAGCTAAGGCCAGGAGGGCACAAAAAAAAACTATATAATACACAATATAAAACCGGCGTAAGCTACATATTTTCTATTTTGTTCATATTTTTTTTCGTACAATAGTACAAAAAAATGTAAATACGTTAACTACTTACGTACGTAGTTCCGTGAACGCTCACTACTGCCAAAGTACTGCTATAAGCGCCAATAGCGCTAAAATGGCGATAATCAAATGCGCTAATTTCGATGTTCGTCAATAGTCTGTCTAGCTAGAGTACTAGTAATATGCCGTTGTCTATGGGGAAGAGCCAGATTGGCTACCCAACAATAACAGTTCAATACACTTAAAATCAGAAGATATGTATGTAGCAGGAGATTTTAGTGTGCGTCAACTATTTATTCTAAAAATGTCTTTGTACATAGAGTACCAAATTCTTCACCTGACTACGAGTTTGTTGTTAATAGAAGAGTTTACAGGTTGACTACACCACCCGTGAACACAAGGTTTGCGTACCGTTTTGGGGATTTTGTCAAGCTATATATTTATAATATACCTTCAGAGTTATTTTTTATACGTTTTCAATTATATTATTTTTAAAGTCTGACTGAGGTTACAATAAAGGCAATGCTATTTTTGAACCCACGTTACCTTGATACAGGTTTGCCTAGTGATGTAACGAAAAGATCTATAATACAAGATTAAGAATTGCCTGCAAAATAACCATTAACATTATAATTATTTAGTTTTATGTTTATCGTGTGTTTTTATATATTTTTTGCAGCTAATAAACATTTTTTCATTTTCATTTTTTCATTTCATGTATTTAACTCAAAATGGATATAGGAAGATATTAAAAAGCGCAGGTCCATATTTTTGGGTAGATGATATTATGTACATACCTATATTAAAGAGCATGAAATTGGGGCATGCCACGTGCACCCACTGCACTAGAGTTGGAAACTAATGAAGAAATAATCGACATTTATGAAGAAAAAAAAACAACATATGTAACAAGACATTTTAAAGTGACAGATGTCAAAATGACAGGTGTCAAAGTGACAGGTGCCAAAGTGACAGATGTCAACGTGACAGGAGTCGAAGTGACAGGTGTCGAAGTGACAGGTGTCGAAGTGACCGGTGTCAAAGTGGCAGGTGTCAAAGTGGCAGGTGGCAAAGTGACAGGTGTCAAAGTGGCAGGTGGCAAAGAGGCAGGTGTCAAAGTGGCAGATCTCAAAGTGACATGTCAAACTTCAAAGTCATACGTCAACACCTGACAAGATTTAATCGATATCTTCGTTTTGGATGACAGCTGTCAATAACTCTGAAACTAATGATCCTAGACTAGTAGTTTCTTTACAGAAGTGATAGATCTCATCGATATATTCGTTTTGGGTGACAGCTGTCAAACTTAAAATGGCTATAACTTTGAAACTAACGATCCTAGACTAGTAGTTTCTTTACAGAAGTGATAGATCTCATTGAAATCTTCATTTTGGATGACAGCTGTCAAACTTAAAAGGCCTATAACTCTGAAACTAATGGTCCTAGACTAGTAATTTCTTTACAGAAGTGATAGATCTCATCGATATCTTCGTTTTGGATGACAGCTGTCAAACTTAAAATGGCTATAAATTTGAAACTAACGATCCAGGACTAGTATTTTCTTTACAGAAATGATAGATCTCATTGAAATCTTCATTTTGGATGACAGCTGTCAAACTTAAAAGGCCTATAACTCTGAAACTAATGATCCTGGAGTAGTAGTTTCTTTACAGAAGTGATAGATCTCATCAATATCTTCGTTTTGGATGACAGCTGTCAAACTTAAAATAGCTATAACTTTGAAACTAACGATCCTAGACTAGTAGTTTCTTTACATAAGTGATAAATCTGATGATGATCTGAATGTAGACTGATAGATTTCCAATATTTATTTTTCAACTTATTCTATATATATATATGCAAACTTAAACTATGACAACTAGTAGGTACGCTATGTATCCCGCGCATCAAAGTGGGCGGGGCTACGTGTTCGCGCCTGCGCAGTCTGTTCATTCGATTTTATATTTCAACTAGGCCGCGCGTCTCCTTAAATGAAGTCCGTTGAGCCCTTTCAAGAGAGTGAAGAAGTAACAAACTTACAAACTTTCGCATTTATAATATTAGTGTGACTAGTTTTATCCGCGACTTCGTCCGCGCGTTTATCGCGATAAAAAGTACCCGATTTCCTTCTTCATGGTTCAAAGCTTCCAAATTTAATCAAGATCATTTCAGCCGTTTAGTAACAGACAGCCAGACAGAGTTGCGACTTTCTAGATTCAGCGAAATTCTCATAATAAAAGCGACATTTTATTTGCCTTCAGCGACAAAAATAATCTATCGACTTTTCTAGCGACTTTTTAACGGCAATATTTAGATATGATTTAATTCATAGCCAGCTTTGTAAACGATCTACGTTAAGAAGCTATTACCAACACAACTGTGGTACCAACCCTAAAACAATAACTTCTTTGTTTCTTTAATTAATCTGTGGCCTTATTACAGAACTTGGCTACAATCGGATTATCACTTTCTTCATAGCAATTTCGCCTCTATCGCAAGGCATTAGTGATAGCGAAATTGAGAATCCGATTGAAGCCAAGTTCTGTGGTCGGGCCCCTGAACTCTATTAAATTGGCACAAAGTCAGATTTTATATGACCTTTCTTGTGCTGCTAGGTACGGGATATAGGATCGACAACCAAATCGACGCGATTTCTTTAAGTAATTATTATAGTAATATTTCTCTACTTGTTACTTAATATTAGAAATGCGAAAATTTGCGATGATGTTTAGATACCTAGACATTTTATTGATACCACGCGGCCAGAACCCTAAAGCTAGATAATAATAAAAATGTCTAGCGAAATCTAGCGACATTTGGATCTCAAGTCATTCAGCGACATCTAGCGACTTTTCCAGCGGCTTCTTAGCGACACTTACTACAGTCGGGTTGGCAACACTGCTCGTTTCCGTGATGTCTGCAGTGCGATTACGTAATGTTGATCATGACGGTTTTAAGCCGTCAAATTCAATAATGCTTTGCGATAGAGTCGATTTTGCTATGAAAAAGTGACAATCCGATTGTAACCAAGTTCTGTAATCGGGCTGCTGTGATCTTCGCACTCTTTTCCCTGCGTTCGAGAAGAAGCAGTGGCGTTTTGGGTAATATTGATTGGCATTTTTGCCAGTAACTATCTTTCTCCAACCGGCCTAAAAACGACTCTATGGCCACAGTAGGTAGGTAGGTAGGTACATAATTATATAGTCTCTAAGGACTATATATGAACTGTGCTATGACCTACGGAATAAAGTCAATTTTCCAGTGTGAAATTTAACTGTCATGTCGAAAACGAACATTGTAATTGGCGTTTTAACTGTTATTTTTGATACTTTTGCCTCAATACAAATTGTAATTCACTTACAAACGACCTATTTCCAACTACAGTAAGAAATGTCTATACGACAATATTTAACATTTCATATCATAATATTCATAATCCATATCATTAATATTTTACACCCTTTCATCAAATTCTGGTCAAAAACTAGCCTATCTAATAGGTACATAAATACAGAATAATGAACATTCTACAAAATTTAAGCATTGAAGCTGTAGAGGCCGGTAAAGGCCAACAGCATTAATCATTCCTAAAAAATTTAGGTCGTTCGCTATTACGCGATCACACCTGTCGCTATACGGAGCTCACTAAAAATGGTTGTTTATGCTGTAATTTCGTGTTAAAGATGATCGGAAACTTAAAATTATAGTAAAGGCAAAGTTTCTTATCACTCGTAAGTAATTAGCTACACAAATAAGGTATTAACCGTAAAATACATTTTGTTACTACAAGCTTACGATAAAAATAACGATACGTAATTTCTTGGTACGGGGACTAGTGGTGTGACAACAAGGAACGAATGAATGAATGTACGCATGATATTAAGGATATTTTATTATTTATTAATTAGAGAACTGATTAGTTCCTATGTTGAATTAAACATAATTTGAAAATATAGTTATTACAACACAAAAAACACAATGTCTTTAATTGTATTTAAAATCGGTACCAGTCAACCAACAAACAATCGAGCACAAGAGATAAAGGTACACTAACATGATCATTAAAACTTGACATACAAAACTTTGAAACAGACCATGGAAATAACTGAATTTGAGTTTCCGAGTTATCAGTAATAATGGGAATAATAATAGTACTGGGTTCGAGCGTAATAAAATAGTGAGAAAGAGGGTAGACCGTATAATCTGCTTGAAAAGACTCCATTCGCAGTTATTTTCAGTTTATTAATAAAAAAACAGTTCTTTAAGATTATGGTATCGTCCCATACCTGTGTTCGCCCGCCAAGGTATTTGAATACATACTGACATCATACTGTACAGGTTGATGTAGTGTATTTTGATTTTCAGAAGGCTTTTGACAAAATAGATAACGACATCCTACTTCGTAAGCTATTTGCCATCGGTTTTACTCCCCATCTTCTCACTTTCTTCTCAGACTATATGAGAGCAATATGTGAGGCATGGCATGTATGTGTCTGAACCATATCATACTCGATCTGAAGTCAGTCAAGGATCAGTGCTCGGCCCGCTCCTCTTCTTGATTATGATCAATGACCTAGCCAAGGTGGTGAATATAGCTAAATGTCTCTTGTACGCTGACGATCTGAAGCTAGAGGTAAAATCATACAATGACTGCCTTAATTTGCAAAAAGACATAAATTCTATCTTCGAATGGAGCGTTAGTAATAGAATGTTTTTCAACTCTGATAAATGCTATGTAATGACATTTGATCGTAAACTTTATCCAAATGATTATAATTACAATTTAAACAATATTGACATTAACAGAGTAAATATTATTAAATATTTAGGAGTTACTTTTGACCGACAACTCACTTTTCATGACCATATTTCCAACCTGGCCAAAGAGTCTTTTCGTCGCTTGGGCTTGTGTTGCGCAACGCAAAGGATTTTCAGGATCCGCAGGTCATACGAACCTTATTTAATACTCTTGTGAGGAGCAAATTAGAATCAAGTGCATGTGTTTGGAACCCGCATCATGTTACCTACACACTGATGCTTGAAAAGGTGCAGAAAGCATTTTTAAGATCTTTTTACAAGAGGCTTTATGGCTTCTATCCCTACCTCTATCCCACTAGGTTCTTGCTTGGACAGCTTGGCTTCAATTCTCTGGAAGTGAGAAGGTTGTTAGACCAGCTCACTATCTGTTACTAAAATAAAATACTGAGAGGGTCCGTCGACTCTTCAGAATTACATGAACGACTGTGCAGGTTATTTGTACCGGACAACTATGTGCGGCACAGGCCCAACAGAAGACATAAGTTATTCTGTGTTCCTGGTAGTCGCACTATTGCCCGGGCCAAGTCCCCCCTGTGTCGGTCTCTGCACAACCTCAATGCACTCCTTGACGCTAACCCTGATATTGACCTATTTATTGAAAACCATTTTGTCCATTTGTTTGACATATTGTGAAGGTATTTAATTTGACATTGTTTTGTGATTGTTTCTGTGTATTATTGTATCTGGTTCTATGATTTATTTGACTTAACATGTATGTGGTATAGTTGACATTTTTAATTAATTAATTGACATTTGCGTTGCCATAAAATTTTATTATTTTATTTATTTTTTGTGTGTAATAATGTGTAATTGGTGTAATTAATGCCGTTTTTTATTACAATAAATTAAATTTGAATTTTGAATTTGAATTTGAATGGTGCTTCTAAAATATATCACCTATTCATTATTTTTTAAGTTCTGTAAAGTATTAATCTATCTATCTTGTAAATTATCGCCGAATTATCAGAAACTCAAATTTAGTAATTTTCATGGTAAATATCCCGTTTAATTTTTTGTATGTTGACCATAGTATATGTATTTATATTTTAATAACTACAAATCTATATTTTAGTAAAATCAGTAACTATCAGAATTAGAAGATATTAACTGGGATGACTACTTTGACGTAATTCAAACAGTTGATATTTTCTACAACTTGACATCACTAATCTATCTATCAAACGTACTTTTATCCCAGAAAAATAACTAGGTTCTCAAGCAAAACCATGGGCACAGCTAAAAATAATAATAATAAAGCAGTACGTAATAAAAATTCTGTAAAATGAAAATACTTTAAAGAAAAGGTCAAGGAGACTTAAAACAAGCTAACTGATCAAAAATATAACATATAAAAGAGGTGTTTTTATGTTCACACATCCCTTAAATCTGCAGAACCGATTGCGATACAGTTTTTACTGTTGTAAATTAAGGGTTTTACTTAAAATAATAGTTTAAAAAAACTAAAAAAACACGCTTTATATAGAAAACCAAACTAAAAATAGAAAATAAATTTTAATAATTTTGAATCAAGCATAGAGTTTGAATTTCAAAAAATCGTGGGGTGCTTTTTAAGATATGTTTAAGATATAAAGCGTATAAAAACTGGTGAATTTGGTATCTCAATCTGAAGTGTAGAAGCCGAGCAATCATAGAGTAAGGAAAAATGTCCCTTTAAGTTTCCTAAATCAATGCAAGCAATCGATAAAAATCGATTTAGCGTCTGAAAGAAGTTTAACGCAATTTGGTACTTTTGTTTCTGAAATAACTCGTAGGATTGTTATATCCCAGAAAAATACCACATGGGCAACGCCGCGGGCACAGCTAGTAATGTCGATAATTTTTTTTTTAATCGTGTATCATTCCTTTTATCGGTCTTTTTCACCAACCCATCTCTAGTTTTTGCGCTAGTGTGCAACTACACAATACTGTAACAACAGTCATTTTTTAATAGTGGGCTTGTTTTGTGTGCGCGTGTAGCTTCTATGTCCGTGTGCGTTTATAAAGACGCCTCAACTTTCCGCAAGAGTTTGCGTGAGTCAGTAAATGTGTGCTGTACGTGTTTACCTCGCCTCCCTCGAAAACTGGCAGAAACATTTCAGTACTCTACATCTTTTACCACAGTCTTTTTTGCAGCTTTAGGACACTTTAGTATTGACTCTGGAGCCGGTAAGTTGGTTGTATAAATGGGTGACCAAAAGTTACTATTCTTTTTCCAGCCTCAGTTTTCTGGGCTCAACTTTATTTCCTCGCCATAATTGATCTTGATGAAAAGTACGCATTGAGTGTTGACTAGCTGCGGCTGAAGAAGGTGCTAACTTGGATAAAATTACTAAATTGTTCTTTAAACCAACGTATCTATTGAAATGAATATAACGTAATTCGTTCAGGCTGTTTTCGGTTTATTTAGCCCCACAAAAGCAATGATAAACCTTTCATCTGCTTCTTCCTGACGGCTGGTTGGTCTAGGTGGCTACTGGCTAGTAACCCTAGGAACGAAATCAAACAGTCGCGGGTTCGAATCCTGCAAGGTGCAATCATTTGTGTGATGAGCCGAAATGTTTGTTTCCGAGTCATGGATGTTTATATTCGTATTTATGTATGTTTATCCGTTATCTAGTGCCCATAGGGTATCCTAGTTTGGGGCTAGGTAATTGGTGTGGAATTGTCCCAATTTTTTTTTTATTCTTGTTCGTAAGTGGCATCCGCATTGTTAAAAACGTTTATTGTTATTTGCAAGTCAATTTGCTTACAAAGCTGAAACGACAGAACCTTCCCCTTGCCATAGAAAGCCGATGTCATATCGCATCCACTGATAGCATGAAGAAATATAATCGATTCTCTGCAGTTTTTTACTAAATCTCTATCATTTAAGCTCCTAGTTCTTTAGAACCGTTTCTTTACAGACCCTTGTGCCTCTTTTAGCAATAAAATATTTATGTCTGGCAGAGTATGAGCTAATAAAAGGTCCAAAAGATCTATATCTTGTCCATCTACTACAACATTTTCGTTTCTTTTAGCTTCTGCTATTGCGGTGTGGACAATGAGCAAATCTGCATCGTCATTAATTTTCATTTTTAGATTAAAGACTTTATTCCTACGTGTTTCAGTCGTTTAAGCTGCACGATAAAACATTGTTTATTTACAATATTTCTCAAGAACCTTGCCTTTGTTTACATTATAAGACTGTGGTCATCAAATTCGGTTTCTAGACATTTTCGGTTGAACATCCGCCTCGCTCTTTCAGAGCTTTTTGTAATTGTACAGTTTTCCCCATATCAGTCGAAGGTTTTGCAGAGACTTGTCAAATACTTGGTTCGTCAAATGCACAAACTAAGAAGGAGATACCGGGTATGTCAAATGCTACACAAGTCAAGAGCTTAATTTTTCAATTTCGCGATTTGTCAAAACAGTTATTTGTCAAAATCCTTAATTCGTTACATCAGTTATTCGTCAAAACCTTAATTATTTAAATATGTGATTTGATTGACTTTTGTAGCATTTGACCAACAAAGTATTTGACAAGTCTCTAAATCGTTACAAATGTCCAAGGCGAACGCCAAATGTGATCATATTTAGCGTTTTTAACAGTTATTTTCGCTATTTGCTTCAAAACGAACGGCCCCTACCTTGGACCAGTGGGAGTGTCAGATCCGTGGTAACGAAACGTTATTATTTTAGACATTTCATTTTTTGATACGTCCTGTCGTTCGATTACCGAATGATGAGAGAGCCAGTGTTTTTTACTTTAAAATACCCGTTGATAATCTAAATATTTATGAGAAACAATGTCCGACATAAACATGGAGAAGTTCGCTGTACCAGACTTCGTTCCGGAGCGTTACGTGAAGGAGCTGACGAAGTCCTGTGTCGGAGGGGAGGAGCTCCAACAACAGAAGGAGAACACCGAAATATTAGCCGAAGAAACCGCAAACGCCCTCAAGAAAAATGTTTACGAGAACTACATGCAGTTCATCGAGACAGCAACGGAGATATCCCACCTCGAAGCGGAGATGTACAAGCTCTCGCACTTACTCAGCGAACAGCGAACCGTACTCACTACTCTATCCCACGCGTCAATTCTGGGCAACGACAACACCATATCCCGCGAGTCCCTGGACAATCCCGACCTAGAAGCTGACACGGCCGAGGAGGAGCGCAAAAACAAACTCAATCTTATTACAGAGAAGGTTGAAGGTTGCATGAACTTATTAGACGTCCCAGATAGAACATTGCTGCACGAAGGTGATCTACTCGAGATCGACGCCGAGGAAAACACCGCCTTGCAGAGAATGCATGTTTATTTATTCAATGACTGCCTTATGTTAACCTCCTGGATTTCCAATAGGCGTGGGCCTATGAGGTATAAGTTTCATGTCAGTTACTCTATCAGTACTCTTGCAGTGGTGAACGTGCGGGACTTGGGAACCGTGAAACAAGCTTTTAAATTGCTAGCCTTTCCAGACACCAGGGTCTTCCAGTGTAACAGTTTAGCTATTAAGAAAGATTGGTTGGATAAGTTTGATGTGGCTAAGAAATTGCATATTGACAAGGAAACATCAAAGCAGAAGAAAAAGGAAAGCCTAGAGAAGACTAAGCCTGAGTTATTAGAGTCTCCTAGTTTATCAGTAGAGGAGATACCGTCACCGCAAATAGCTCCATTGCCTGAATGGTTAGCCGATGTTACGGAAGAACTAGATGTACTGATAGTCGAAAGACATTTTCAGAGAACCTATGAGCTCATGGTCAAAGCCCAGAGAACATTAAACTCAGATGAATATAATACACATCCACAAAGGCCAGACAAGTTGAAGAAAATTGAACAGAAACAAAAAGTTCTAATGGAGATTTTACTGAAAGAATTGGATGTATCTCACAATTGGAGTCCAAGAGCAGGTCTGCAGTCAACGCGACATCCTGTCTTAATACTCAACAAGTTTAATATGACAAGTCAAGCATGTGAACTGTTTCTAGCTATCTGCAGTCATACAGTTAAGGTTCACGTAAAGGGGGTCCAATTAGAAGGTTCCATAAACACTTATGTACAGCAAGTTGGTGAAGTGTTCTTTTGCTCACTGAGTGATGCCTTAACAGAGTTCATTATGTTATTCCCTAAGAATAAGATTAGCGCTTTCATAGTATGGGCTAGCATGCAACTTAGGATACTAATGAGTCAAATTATTAAGCAGGTGTTCACTCCTCAATGCGCCTTAGATTCTGTGCTAGACTGTATACAAAGTCTGAGGGATCAGTGTATGTTATTTTGTGAGTTCGGCTTAGATCTAAGATTTCAGATGAACAGCTGTTTGAGAACTCCCGTCATAAAAGCACTGAGAGAATATAAAGAGAAGATTGTTGACTCCATGAAGACTAAAGTCTCAGAGGATAAATGGACACCTGTGAATATGAATACGAAAACTGGAGTCAATAAATTTTTGATACAAATGGAAAACCTGGGCCTTATATTAGCTAAGTATATTATAAACGAAACGTGGGTGGACTTATCAAGTAGTACAATATGGTTTGCACAGTCTGTAATTACTGTACAAAAAGTTGGGCTGAGACTGGTTACAAGAGACATGATGGATGTTCTTGATGAGTGCACCCATGCAATTTTTAATGCCCGCCTTATGTTGTCGTTAGGGAACGACTCTAGTTATGCACAGAAGAACTTTAAATTTATCTTAGACACTGTCATGCCTCTAATGCTCAGATGTTACAAAGAAGAAGTTGGCTATGATAATGAAAAGCTACTGACTTTAGCTAAGAAGTTTGGTGTGAACATCCCTCCACCAAAGAAATCCAACATCACCAAGTATACAAGTAGCGAATATTTATGAGAATAGTCATTAGCAGATGTAAAATCTATGAAATTATTTTTATTATGCTGAAGCTTTAAAACTGTAATATATAGGTAGTAAGCATGCGAGGATTTTTGTAAGTTTATTTAAAAACCGATCAAATTGAAAATATATTATTATATGCAAGTTATGAATATGAAATTTTAATAAACTGAGATTTATGGTTCACCGTTTATTTTTATTCATGGAAAATTGGTCAGATGAAATAAAAGCATATTTGAAGTATAATATAAACACTTTTATTGAATAACACAGGATATAATTTACAATTGAATAATACTAAAATTATTAAAACGGTAAAACATATTTAATGATAACTATGATAAGATAAAAACAGTCCATTAATATAGACAAAACTTTTTCACATTGTTTCATATTCTGCTGTCATGATCATCATCAGCCTATATCTGTCCACTCCTGGACATAGGCATCTCCTAATGCATGCCACTGAGCTTGGTCTTCAGCTCTCATCCATTTTCTGGCAGCCGCTTTTCACAGGTTGTCACTTCATCTGGCCAGAGGGCATCCTACACTATGTTTGCCTAGACGTGGTCTCTGCTCGAGAACTCATCTACCCTGACAATTATCGGTTCTTCGGGAAATGTGACCAGCCCACTGCCACTTTGGCTTGCTTATCCTTAGAGCTATGTTGGTTACCTTGGTTCTCTGTCATATGAAGTCATACATATCTTAATTTTGAATCTTTTCCTTCAGAGAAACTCCAAGCATAGCTCTCTCCATAGCTCAATGAGTGACCACTGATGTTCACGTTTTGGCTCCATAGGTCATGACTTATATGATGCACTGATTGAATACTTTTATCTTCAGGCACTGGTATGGACAACGAGAAGACTTGATGAAGCTTGCCAAATGCTGCCCAACCCAGCTGAATTCTTCTGTTGGCTTTCTTCTTAAAGTTGTTCCTACCCAATTGCAATATTTGCCCAAGGTAAAGATATTGTTGGACAACTTCAAGAGGCACACCATTAACTGCAATCGGTTCCGGATCAATAAGATTGTTGAACATGATCTTGGTCTGTTCATTCCGCGACCGATGCGACATGAAGCATCATCTAGTCTGGACAGCATACTTTGCAAGTCTTGCAGCGACTCCGCCATTAGGACGATATCATTTGCAAATCGTAAGTGTGAGATGTTCTCGCCATCGATATTAATGCCCATTCCGTTCCAATCCAGGATCTTAAACATATCTTCCAGGGCATTAGTGAATAGTTTCGGGGATATAACATCCCCCTGTCTCACTCCCCTGCACAGTTGGATATGCTTAGACTGCTGGTTTTGTAGGTACTTGGACACTCATAGTCGCGGCGTCATACAGAAACCTCAGCACTTCGATGTATCGCCAGTCCACTTGACTCCGTACTTCGGGAGCTTCAGGGGTTATTTAGCACCGTTCTTAACAGTTAGAGAACTCCAGAGGCGTGGAGCAGGAGTTAGGTAGTTTAAAAGTTTTAGTTCTTCTATAAAAAGGGGATAAAATCCTTTTGAAGAACTACTGACCTATTTCACTCTTGAGCCACGTCTATAAGTTGTTTTCGAGGGGCATCTCAAATCGTCTCGCAAAACTTGATGAATTCCAGCCTCCTGAACGAGCCGGGTTTCGCGGAGGATTTAGCATATCATACAGTGAGGCAGGTTTTACAGAAGTCTGAAGAGTATATCCAGGCCCTGTTTCTTGTTTTTGTGGCCTTAGACTCTGTTGAAACCGAACCTGGGTGGTTCTGGAGTCTGCAGCGTCAAGCTCAAGCTCATATTCTGCTGACCTGTAAGAAATTCTATGTGAAATTTTGATAAGAATATGCCAAGATATAGAGAGTGGCTTAATATGTTGCATATTAATAGCTCCCCTACCACGTCTTGTCGGGAATACGAAGAGTTACCAATAGCTGTATGTATTTCCATGTTATGCAAGTCGGGTTTTACTCTCAAAAAGCAACTTGCAATCTATAAGGTAACATAAACACATTGCTCAGTAAAAGGGGGCGTATTAGCCCGCTGTAGGTCGCATGGGCCAGGAATACTGTCATTTAAAATTAGTTATGTTACAAGCCTGTCTCATAGTAGCATCCTTAAATATACTTAGGTATTAAACAATAGTTGTGCTTGAGTAAAATAAACGTCTGTTTTGTATGCAGGCTTTCAAAGACTCTGGGCGACCAAACTTACTACATGTTTATTTAAACGCGTATATAAATAAGTGATATGCATGGTGGGAAATGGATAATTTGTAACACCAGCTATTAGTTATAGCTACAAAATTGTATGAACCATTTCGAAGATGAGGACTCGTAACATGCTTGAAGAAGGTTCTCATGAGACAGATTCCGAAGAAGACTGCATATTTGATGCTGAGCAACCTAAATCATTACATTCAAAGTTAAAAGGAGCGGATGGATACTGTCCAATGCAATGCAATGGAGAGAGCTTTGCTAGGTGTTTCAATACGCGATAGAATCCGAAACGAGTAAATCCGTAGAAGTACCAAGGTTACCGACATAGTTCAATAGTTCATAGAGTTTGCAAGTTGAAGTGGCAATGGGCTGGCCATATAGTTCGCAGAACCGACAACCGTTGGGGAATAAGGGTTCTCAAATGGCGACCACGAACAAGCAAGCGAAGTGTAGGGAGACCACACGCTGGACCCGTCCGTCCATCCACATTGTAGCCATCGTAGGAAGTTGGCACAAGATCGCTCGTCATGGCGCTCTTTAGGGGAGGCCTATGTTCAGCAGTGGACTTTAGGTACCTTATTCAAGTGTTATCATCAAAAAGGACAAATCAATTTTTAAAAACGTTTTCTTTGAACATTAACCGAATATTGACATATAGGTCGCCATATTGGTTTAAAAAATTGACCGAGGATAATCGAGATAAAATCAAAAATAACTTTTTTAGGTCAATCGGTTCAGTAAGTTTAAGCCCTGTGAAAATTAACAGACGAACATACATTCATTCATCATAGGTACGCTGCTAAACTGATACAAAAAGGAGGGCGCCCGTGGCAACCCTCAGTTTTGTCCATGTTGAATTTGATCTTATTTGATGATACGTCTATTTACTTTGTGACAGTAAGATAATATACCAGCAGATTATGATCACAAAATTTGTATTGTGTGTTATGACACTCACATGAAATGAGAAAGACTACTGTAGTATTAAATTTGACCAGGATTACTCCAGTTTAGTGCGCTAACTGTTAGCGCAAAGAGCTTTAGAAAATTAAGTCATAAAATTGTGAGCTTCCTCTTGAATTAACTTACGCCTGGTGAAAATTGAATAAATTAGGTGCATTTTGTTAGATATCTGTGCTCAGACAGACCGACGAGTTTGGCGACTTTTTTAGAGTTATATACCTCAAAAGGAGCCGTTCTAGGATCACTTCGTTGTCCATCTATCTGTCTGTCTGTCAAGACTCTTATTCTCAGGAACACGAGGAGGTACCTATCAAGTTGAAATTAATATCAAATACTCAAGTCAGCAAACCCTTGTAGCTGTAAAAAAAAACTTTTAAGTCAATGCAATCAAAAGATACGGACGCTTATGCCGAATATTATGACACTCACAAGGGAGTCAAAACCTATGGGTACTTCCCGTTGACCTACAATCATGCAATTTTGCAAGAAGCAATGATTAGAACACATTGTGATATAGCACAAGCAAAGGATACAATCCGAAAACCGTAAATTTGTTTACATCACATATATTTTATTTTTTTATGGACGATCTATTTACATACCTACAAGTTTGTATGGAACCCTCGGTGCGCAAGTCCGACTCTCAATTGGCCGGTTTTTATTAGAAGTAGTGATAACGATACAGGTTTTCAGTTTAGGTAAGGACAGTTAAGCTTCTGCCGATTCAGCCTCCATCAAGGACTCAATAAAGCTGTTTCCATTGATGAGCTTTGTCGTGAGTACAACATACTCCACGTTCGACTCTTCTTGCTGGCTGATAGTCCTCAAGGCGGAGATTTCTTGGTACGTGCAACCTCCTATGAAGAAGACTAGTACGACTCGAGGGTTGTCGGTGGAAGAGTTTTCGCTGGAGATGGAGTTGCGCCGGGCCATGCGAGGTTGCAGGGTTTGGAGCTCGTCGACTGTCGGCCCTGGCAGTAGAGTTAGGAAGTCTTGGATACCTACAATCAAACGTTTTTTTTATTAAAAGATTTTATTTTTCTTCGCTTGTATATATACCTAGCGGCACGTAAGTCTAGCGGTGAACGAAACGTGGCGTGGAACTTTTATATAATGAAAGGGAAAGTTTATATAATGTGTTAAAATGATAAATAGTTTTATCCCGAAAACTGACTGTGCCAAGATCCCCGCCACGTTTCGTTCACCGCTAGACTTACGTGCCGCTAGCTATATGTATCTATGTATTTCTGTCTGTCCTGGAATCTTGCAATTCAATATTCGAACACTTCTCGATTAGCTATCCGGCTGAAACTTTCAGGGTAGCTTACAAATCGACAAAAATGCAATAAAATATATATGTGACTATGAATTAAAAATAAATAAAAGAAAACTCGTAAAAGCTTTTTTTATTTATTTAGTTTATTAAATAATACTTATTACAGATACAGGTCATCCAGGCCAGGCGTCATTTATGATCGCCTTCTATGTAACTAGTACATTTTCAATGTAACTAGTTCATTTTCGATGTCACTAGATTATTTTCAATGTAACTAGTTCATTTACAATGTAACTAGTTCATTTTCATTGTAACTAGTATATTTTCAATGTAAATTGTACACTTACGAACTGGAAATCTGTTTAATGTAATCGCTGATTTGAAATATTTTTGTAGTAAGTAATTAAATAGATAAACTACGAGTATTTAACCACATTACATTATTTTTGTTTATTTGTCGTATGAGGACAGTGTTGACCTCTGGCGTCAGAGTTGTCAGGCCGCCCGAGGGCCTCTGACATGGCTTAACGACTTTATTAAAATAATTGTTAATAATATATAGATATTACTAGCTGCGCCTCGCAGCTTTGCCCGCGTGCAGTTATTGCAACCCCCGTTCACACCCTAGGAAATGGAATTCTCACCGGTTTAGACTGTGCGTTGTCAATCGTAGGTAGGTATGTGTGTCACGTACTGTTTAGAGTTATAGATTTACTATAAAGGTTTTGGTGTATTTTTAAATACCTAAATTAAGATGGTTAAATAGTTTTTCTTTTTTTTCATACCGTTGAGTCGACGAGACGATAAGTCCAGGTAAGCGTCTCGCCTGCCTATAACAGTTGCAATGCCACCCAGAATTTTGGTTGAAAAATGATGCGCGTCACTGCACTGCGCTCGTCACTCTGAGACATTGGTTGTTAAGTCTCATTGCCCAGTAATTTTGCTGGAAACATTGCCCTTCAAACCGAAACACAGAAATGTTTTCACACTACTGCTTGGCAGTTGAATATCTGAAAAGGTGTGGTACTTCCCCAGGCGACCTCTTGCGTAAAAGGCCTACCACTATTGCAAATCAGCGATTACCATACACATATTTCCGGTTAGTAAATGTAATAGTTTATTTGAAAACTTCCCACACTATGTAGTTAGAAATATTTGATATGTAACTGAAGCAAAAGAGTCACTGACTTAAATATTTCGTTAACAAAACCAAAATAGAAAAAACTGACAATGAAACCTCATTATAATTTTAAAATACCTATATACAACGAGACCCCACTCGACGGAGAACAAAAGCTTTTTTCTTCTTCTTTTTAATATATGTATACGCCTACGGGAGCCACTCGAACCAATTTTTTATCAGCGTTTAAAAATATGTATTGATAGCAGTATGCCAAATTTCAACCTTGTATTGTTAATAGTGTCAATAAAATGGCTCTGACAGACGGACATGACGAAAATAATTCATAACCCTTAAAACGGTTGAACCATTTTTGATGAAATTTATATGCGGCAACAAAATATCAAATAATAAAAGTCCAAATACGTTCATAAATCTCGGAGGATGAGTGAAAAAAACATACAGAATTGAGATCTCCCAAGCCCTAAATAGGGTACTTCCCGGATCATATGATTAAAATTTATTATTGACCTACACTCGGCGTTCTCTCTCGAACATATGATCGGTTGCAACTAAAATAAATTAATATTATTTTCTCTTCCCAATCTTTGACAGATTCAACAATAATTTATTTTGACAACACATTGTAAGGGCGGAAGAACCATCATTAAAATCTACGAGGTCAGAGAGGACTACTAATTATTACTATCCTTTATTAATGTTAATTCACACAACCAACTTTACCTACAAGTGGGGCAACTCATACATAAATTATGACGAATGTTTTTAAAATACACTCATATTCGCCATGTTCGACGAGCAACAGAACATGTTTGAACAGAATCGTTATCAAATGACATTAAAATTATCACAGCGCCCACACGTTCAGCTGCATTCATGATAAGGTCAATGTTATCTGTATTCGTTGGTTAGTTCAATGTTTAGAACAGTGCAAAACAATGTGGTGTAATTTTAATGTCGTTTTTTTTGTTGTATCGTCCTGCCCGATGGATAACCGGTCAGCTCAGTTGTCAGTCGCCAATTTTATTAACCCCCGAACAAAAAGACGGGTGTTATAAGTTAAGGCTGTGTATAACTGTGTGTTAGTAGTGTGTGTGTGTGTGTGAGGGTGTGTGTGTGTGTGTGTGTGTGTGAGTGTGTATCTGTGGCATCGTAGCTCCCAAACGAATGGACCACCGATTTCGATGCGATTTTTATGATTGAAAACTGATGTGATCGATATGCTTCTTAGCTATAATAATGGGGTTGGGGGGGTCGGAGGTTATATTTTTTTTTTATTTGTGCTTGTGTAACTAGCAATGAATAAATCGATATGCTCATGAGATATGCCGAATGTTTATTGACCGAGCGAGCGCGAAGCGCGAGCGAAGCGTCTCCGTTTCAGCTTGGGCAAAATGCTTCCGTATGTCCGGATCTCTGTTCTTCTCTACAGGTCGCATTTCTCAACCGATATAGACGAAACTTGGCATACAGGTTAAACGAATTTTTAGTTTTTTTTCTCGGGGATTTTTGATTGGGGGAGTACTTAAAAAAGCCCTCAAAAAAAAAAAGGGTACAAAGGGGGCTACTGAATATCTCCGCCATTATAAATCCGAAATCGATGGTTATTTTTTCATTTGAAAGGTAGTAACTTTAAGTAAGTCTCATAAACATTTGGTGAAGATCTGATGAGGATCTTCGGCGTGATGAGCAGAACAGCACCTCAAAATGCAGTAAATTTCTCAGTTTTAGGTTTCTACCAGTGGAATCAGCCCTTTACCTACTAGGTAGAGATTGATGGAGCACCTTGGTTGTTAATGTTAGTGTTACAATAAGGTAACTAGATGGCGCTACTGTGCACCGCTAGATTGTTTGCAATAAAGTTTGTGCGCGCGAGGTCTACAGCTCACAGATCCACTAGTATTATTATGTTTTTAAATGCTTAATATGCGAGACAGAGATATCATCCAGATTTAGTCGCAAAAGAGGTAAAAAACTGACTATTGACATCTGAACGACTTTTGCTTACAGCATTTCGGAAATTTATATACTTACAATAAAGCAGTAAGTAGCAAAAAGTCTGTACTAAGAAGACAATAAAATAAAATGGTCCAGGGGACTTAATTAAGCTAATGGCACAAGTTTTAAAAACAACTTGACCATCTGTTTGTTCGCGCGTGACGTAAATACTGGACGGATGCGATGCGGTTTTCACTTTTATACAGGGTTTGTACTTAGTATCTCAATCCGATGAGAAGGCGAACAGTCGATATAAAACGATTTGACGTCTGAACGAAGTTTTACTTTTGATTTTGGAACCGCATAGCACATACTTATATCCCAGAAAGAAGTCCACGCTGGCGCAGGTAGTACTTATAATAAAGCACAAAGAAGATAATTAAATTATGTTTGTACAGACTTACAAAGATAATAAAGCAATAAGATCAAAAAAGTCTGTACAAACGGGATAATAAAACAATACATGGCTCTAAAAGAATTTTACATTTTTTTAAATCGTGTCTTTGTCGTGTGTTTGTTAGTTTGTTTGTTCGTGCATCACGTTAAAACTACTGGAACTATTACGATGCGGTTTTCGCGGTTGGGCAGCTTAGAGTTTGACTTAAAAACTGGGGTAATTGGTATCTTAATCCGATGAATTAGGCAATAAATAAAAAAACAATATGACGACTGTTTTTTTTTTAAATGTGTATTGTACTTTATAGGTAGTTTTGGTTCTGGAATATGGAGCTACTTTTTAATATAAATTTATACTTGTTTGCACATGCGCACTATCGCTCATTAATGTTCATATTCTCGATTTCTAATCTCAGGTTGCCTGGAAGAGATCGTTGCTTAGTGATAAGGCCGCCGATTGTACATTTTTTTTTGTATTTTTTTGTCAATGTTGACATGCTATATTTTAAGTTTTTAGTGCAATAAAGAGTTATCTATCTATCTATGATCTAGTCTAAGGGACTTCAAATAAGCTACTGATAAGGACTATACAATTTTTTGAAATGGTGTCTGTCTGTGTGCCTGTTTGTAGTTTGCTGTGCCTGCGACAGCTACCTAGTGCTCTAATAAAATCCAATTCATTAGCATTGTCTGGGTGTCTCCGGGATTTATGAACCGATTTGGATATTTTTTGTAGTAAAAAAAAAAAAAACATAAAAATAGGTTCAGTAATTTATTCAAGAAGTCCATTTGCTGTAGATTTTTTGAATAAATGAAATAACTATCAGCGGTGACCATTGCATAATAATATATGAAATTTCAAGCGAAGAAGTGTGAAGAGATTGCTTACCTTCGCAGTTATAACCGGCATATGCGAAGTTTAATTCCAATATATGACCTAATGATTAGATATCGATCCTTAATAGGCGTGAGAGTGTGTGTGACTCACCCGTCCAGCCCTTGTTCTTGGCAATGTGCTCGCTAAGTCGAACGGTCAAAGGTGTATATTTGCTTGACAGGTAGCTCTTGTTGTTCGCGCTCATTTCTGAGTCGTCCATGGTCAGTTGGAGTGTCTGTAATGGAAATTAGCTGATGTAAAGTACAATAATTGTTTCTTGTTACACGACTGGCCAAAAAAAGGAGAGTAATGTTTTTAGGATTCATGTATGTTTGTACGTATATGAATTTCTTTATTCCACCATAACTTTTAAATGCCTGAACAGATTTAGACGTATGGGGTATCGTTAGAATCATTACATCCCCCGAGTAACATAAGCTATATATTTTTTTGAAAAAATTAAATATTGCGTCAGTATGGCTCCATTTTCAAAGGCGGAAAAAATATTTTTTCTTCGAATTGTACTCGTCGTATTCCAACAGTATATCATTTATTGGCAAAAGCTCTTTTTTGCCAGGGCAGGCGTTTTTCAGCCTCTATCTGTTCACTGCTGGACGTAGGCCTCTCTTAATGCACGCCTCTGAGCTCGGTCTACAGGTCTCCTCATCCATTTTCTTCCAGACGCTTTTCGCAGGTCGTCACTCCACCTGGCCACAGGGCGCCTTACACTACGCATGTCTAAACGTAGTCTCCACTCGAGAACTCGTCTACCCCAACGGTTATAGGCACTTCGCGAAATGTGACCATCCCACTGCCACATTTATCTATCTATTACTTATAAATCTTATAATAAAGCAGTCAGTAACACAAAGTCTGTACAATGAAGATAATTACAAAAAACAAGGCCTTAAAAAGTGACTTAAAATAAGCCACTGAACAAGAATATTACATTTATTTATATGGTGTCTGTCTATCTGTTTGTTCGCACAGTACGTTAAAACTACTGGACCGATTGCAATGCGGTTTCCACTGATGTATAGCTTAGGGTTTGACTTATAAACCGGTGTACTTGGTATCACAACCTGATGAGTAGAAGCTAAGCAATCAATAAAAAACTATGTGACGTCTGAACGAAGTTTGATGAAAATTGGCATTTTTGGTTTAAGAATAACTCATAGGATCCTTACATTCCAGAAAACTTACCACGCGGGCAAAGTCGCGCGCTCAGCTAGTCCATAATAATATTGTAAAAGCGAAAACTTTATTTGTTTGTGACCTTTTCTTGCCTAAACTGCTGATCTTTGGTATGGAGTTCGTTTGAACCCTGGGGAACGATACAAGGTACCTACTTATTTCTATCGCGATAAAAATTAGTCCGCGCGGACAAAGTCGCTTGCTAAAGCTAGTTAAGAATAATACTAGGTACGGTAGTCGCAGCGGAAGTTTGTGGCTCGGAAGTTGTCTGCAAGTCGCTGCGCAAACTGCTATTTATCAGGCACGATCCCAATGTTCAAGGTGAAGACAGCATTGTATAACTGCCACGCTCACTCGCTTACGTTTTTCGCATATTCTATCTCGCTCTTACTTTATGATGTTTTAACCTCACAGCTGTACCTGCGCAATAGTTCACAGAGCCTAACTTCACAACCATAAAGTTTCGCTGCGACTACTGTACCTGTTTGTTACCTAAGACAGAAGTTTTGATAGCCCATAAATACAAAATGTATGTTTGTGTGTCGAACTAGGTTATACCGTCAGTGCTATGTTGCAAGCAATTGTTAGCGACTGAGCGCGATGGTTTAACGTGCCCTACGATTAAACGAGGAAATGCAAATCCATCAATCATTTTGTCATTGCCCGAGGATCGAACCCGGTGTCAGATTGCAAAGCACAATATGTAGTACTCTCGGCACAACCCACCAAGCTTCCAAAAACGTTTTTGACAAAGCTTTGCCCTCTGTAGGATTACCAGCAAAAATGTATCTAGCTCTGATTAGACTGAAGTGCATACTATCCTTATTTGTACCTTCCTCAACACAGTCTTTTATCTAAGGACACGTCATACTACAGTTTTCACAATGAATCTTTGTGGTTGTGAAGTTAGGCTCTGTGAACGATTGCACTGCATAAAGTAAGAGCGAGATTGATGATGCGAAAAACGTAAGCGAGTGAGCGAGGCAGTTGTACAATGCTGTCTTCACTACCAATATTGGGATTCCGCCTGAAAAATAGCAGTTGGGCAGCGACTAGCAGACAACTTCCGAGACACAAAGATTCGTTGTGCCATTTTCCTTGTAGCGCACGGAGTAGCCTTCATTTCTTTACATTGAGTAGTTTCAAGTCTTTAGCAACTACACTTGAGATATATCTACATCAGTATATACGTATCGACTCTATTCCTACCTTCCTCAACACAGCATTCTGCATTTGCCCTTGCCGAGCGCGGAGTAGCCCCGCATTTCTCCAGGTTGCAACAACGTGATCCAAGTCTTTAGCTCATACAATTGTAATGTTCCCGATTCTATTCCTACCTTCCTCAACATTGCATCGTGTCTTTGCGGTTGTTGTTGTGGTTGAGTAGCCCACATTTCTCCAAGTTAGACAACGTGATCCAAGTCTTTAGCCCATACAATTGTAATATTCCCGACTCTATTCCTACCTTACACACCGGAAGATGGGCAGCAGCGTCCTCCGAGCACATATTTGCTACACTGCGGTCACCAATCCGCCTGCCAAGCGTGGTGGCTATGGCAACCCCCTCCCCCCTAATATGATAGACACACCAAAAAGACGGCCCTCAGTCCCCGGCGGCTCCGTTATTCCTGGCACCGGTAGCAGCCATAGTAAAGGCGGAGCAGGGGTGCTAAGAATCCCCGGCAGAGACCCAGCTACCAACCCCCACGATCTCTGGACCTGGCAACTTATAACGCGCGCACCTTGAGGACCGATGAGAAGTTGATAGAGCTGGAAGAAGTAGTAAGTTGCGCTGGGGTATTATAAGGTTATCAGAAGTCCGAAGAGAGGGAGAGAATACGGTGACCCTCAATTCCGGCAACTTACTCTATTACCGGGAGGGCGACCAGCAGTCCCAACATGGTGTCGGGTTTCTCGTCCACAAGTCCGTCGTCAACAACATTGTGAAGATCAACAGCGTTTCGAGCAAGGTTGTTATCCCTTATACTCAGCATTACCGAACGGTATTCGTTGAAGGTCATACAGGTGTACGCCCCGCACTCGAAACGCCCGGACGATGAAGTGGAGGCTATGTATGACGACATTTCTAATGCCATACATGCCCCGAAAACACACTTCACAGTGGTGATGGGGGACTTCAACGCACGGCTGGGCATGAGGAATGGCGATGAGCTGAGAGTGGGGCAGTTTCGATTTGGACAGCGGAACCAAAGGGGTCAGCGATTGGCCGACTTCATGGAGAAGGATCTCTTATGAAGGACTCTTTATGATGAACTCTTTTTTCAAGAAGCGCCCGTCCAGGATATGGACGTGGCTGCACCCCGGCGGTCATAAGCACGAGATAGATTTCATTTTGACGACCAATAAGCATATATTCAATGATGACTCTTTGATCAACAGCGTTAAGACCGCATGGTAAGAGGCTCATTGAATATCAACGTAAAGCTGGAGAGGTCTCGTTTGATGAGATCTACTCTTCGCCCAAGTCCTGCCCAAATCCAAAATCCCGAGAGCTTTCAGTTGGAGCTCCAAAATCGCTTCCAAATCCTTACCGAATGCGAAACAGTGGACGAACTAAATAACGGGCTAGTGGAAATTGTCCACGCGGTCGGGTCGGAGTTCTTTAAGACCCCCCGCAAAAAAAGAACACAAACTCTCTGAGCATACACTCAAACTTATGGCAGAACGAGGCGAGATGAGGCTGCAGTCTTCAGTGGATATGTCGAGTTACAGCTTGCTTAATAAACAGATCTCCAAGTCAAAGCGACACGATTTGCGTTCCTATGATACTACTTGTATTAAGAACGCAATAGAGCGGAACAAGGGCTCCAAAGTGTTCGCAAGAGATCTGTCTATTGGGCAAAGCCTGTTGACGAAGCTGAAAACCAACAGTGGCAGCATCGTTTCGTCGAAGCCAGAGATTTTGAGTGAACTCGAGAAGTTCTATGGACAATTATACACCTCATCGCGTAGTCCTCCTAGCAGGACTAGCGATGCAAGAGCCCGTTTGACCCGACATTATACCGAAGATATCCCGGACGTCAGCCTATACGAGATAAGAATGGCTCTCAAACAGCTTAAGAGCAACAAGGCACCAGGGGAGGACGGAATAACGACAGACCTACTGAAAGCGGGTGGAACACCGGTACTTAAAGTCCTTCAGAAGCTGTTTAACTCCGTCAACCTCGAGGGTACTACTCCAGAGGCGTGGCACAGGAGCGTAGTGGTTTTGTTCTTTAAGAAAGGTGACAAAACCCTCTTGAAGAATTATAGGCCCATTTCGCTGCTGGCCACGTCTATAAGTTGTTTTTGAGAGTAGTTTCGGGAGTACAAACCGTCTCGCTCGTAGGTTTGACGACTTTCAGCCTCCCGAACAAGCTGGAATCCGGAAAGGCTTTAGCTCCACACGTAGACCACATCCATACGCTCCGGCAGATTATACAGAAGACCGAAGAGTATAATCGGCCACTATGTCGAGCGTTTGTGGACTACGAGAAAGCCTTTGATTCAGTCGAGACCTGGGCAGTGCTACAGTCATTACAGCGGTGCCAGATTGATTACCGGTACATCGAAGTGTTGAAGTGTTTGTACAGCAAGGCCACCATGAAAGTTCGTCTTCAGGATCAGAGCACGAATTCTATCCAGCTGCAAAAAGGGGTGAGACATCTCCCACGTTATTTCTCCGAAACTGTTCACCTCTGCACTGGAAGATATATTCAAGCTTCTGAACTGGAACGGATTTGGTGTTAACATGAATGGCGAATACATCACTCACCTTCGATTTGCTGATGATATAGTCATCATGGCTGAAGAAGACCTAAGCACAATGCTCAGTGACCTCAATATTGTTTCCCAACAGGTGGGTCTTAAAATGAACATGGGCAAGACGAACATCATGTCAAATGCCCATGTCGTACCCATGCCGCTTTATGTTGGGAACGTTATTATCAAAGCTGTTGATCACTATGCCTACTTGGGTCAGACGATCCAATTGGGTAGATCCAACTTCGACAAAGAGGTCAACCGAATAATCCAACTCGGATGGGCAGCGTTCGGGAAATTACGCCATATCTTCTCGTCGCAGATACCGGATAGCCTCAAGACGAAAGTTTATAATCAGTGCGTGTTGCCAGTGATGACATACGGCACTGAGACGTGGTCGTGGTCGTGGTCTCATACAAAAGCTGAGTTGCGCAGCGTGCAATGGAGAGAGCTATGCTAAGTGTTTCACTACGTGATAGAATCAGAAATGAGGAAATCCGTAGAAGAACGAAGGTTACCGACATAGCTCTCAAAGTTTGCAAGTTGAAGTGGCAATGGGCAGGCCATATAGTTCGCAGAACCGACAACCGCTGGGGAATAAAGGTTCTCGAATGGCGACCACGAACAAGCAAGCGAAGTGTGGGGAGATCCCCCACACGATGGACCGACGACATTGTAGCCATCGCAGGAAGTCGGTGGATGGAGGTGGCACAAGATGGCGCTCTTTGGGGGAGGCCTATGTTCAGCACTGGACTTCTAAAGGCTGACATGATGATGACATGATGATGATGATGATGATGACATGATGATGATGACGATGATTCCTACCTTCTTCAACGCTGCATCTGTCTTTGCGGTTGTTGTGCGCGCAATAGCCCACATTTCTCCAAGTTACACAACGTGATCCAAGTGTTTAGCCCATACAGTTGAAATATACCCGACTTTATCCCCACCTTCCTCAACACAGCATACTGCTTTTGCCCATGCAGTAGCTCTGCATTTCGCCAGGTTGCACAACGTGATTCAAATCTTAGATCGGGTTTGGTCGGGTGATATTCCCGACTCTATTCTTACCTTCCTCAACACAGCATATTGCCTTGGCCCTTGCTGTGTGCAGTAGCCCACATTTATCCAGGTAGTACAATGTGATCCGAGTCTTTAGCCCATACACTTGTGATATTCCCGCCTCTATTCCTACCTTCCTCAACACAGCATATTGCTTTGGCCCTTGCCGTATGCGCAGTAGCCCACATTTCTCCAGGATGCACAACGTGATCCGAGTCTTTAGCCCATACACATGTGATATTCCCGCCTCTATTCCTACCTTCCTCAACACAGCATATTGCCTTGGCCCTTGCTGTGCGCGCAGTAGTCCACATTTCTTCAGGATGCACAACGTAATCCGAGTCTTTAGCCCATACACATGTGATATTCCCGCCTCTATTCCTACCTTCCTCAACACAGCATATTGCCTTGGCCCTTGCCGCGTGCGCAGTAGCCCACATTTCTCCAGGATGCACAACGTGATCCAAGTCTTTAGCCCATACACATGTGATATTCCCGCCTCTATTCCTACCTTCCTCAACACAGCATATTGCCTTGGCCCTTGCTGTGTGCGCAGTAGCCCACATTTCTCCAGGTTGCACAACGTGATCCAAGTCTTTAGCCCGTACACTTGGACCAGCTCACGTTTGTAGTACTCCAGCACTTTTGGCTTGAGACCCGACCCGGTCACGCATTGTAAACAGATTAGCCTGAGTACCTAGAACAAGAGATATCTTTTGTAACTTTTAACATTCACACTAGGAACATATAGTTCATTATTTTATCGGGACATGCAAAGTAAAAAACCGAATCATTACTGGCATGCTAGACTTGAAAACTAGAGAACCAATCAATATGACCAAAAATCAAGATAATCCACACCAATATAATATAAAAGTGAAACATTGTCTGTTTGTTTGTTTGGGAAGCTTTCACGCGATAACGGCTGGACGGATTTTGATGAAATTTGGAATGGAGATAGCTTATACCCTGGAATAAGACATAAAACATAGATACTTTTTATCCCGCAAAATGGTAAGTTTCCACGGGAAAACTGGAAAATGATACTTTTTTCGCAATGAACTGTAGTCCGCGCGGCCGAAGTCACGGGCGAAAGCTAGAAGGTAACAAAATTAAAAAAAAAAATGATATGATCACATACATAATTCGGTAGTTGATTAGTTCCGGTATCTTACTGTTGACCTGTAAAATGAATGGTCCTAACTGTCAGGATACTTCATTCTTCACACTGTTCTCAAAAAACATGGTGGAAGGTTCCATGGAAGTGGAAGGTTCTGGACGTCTCCAGTCTACGGACTGGAGACGTAAAAATGATCGAAAAGCCGGGGCTGGATGACGCAATGCTTGGAGTGCCTACGGGAAATTTTCAGAGAGCGCGGGACGTGCGCGTCCGTCGGCTCGGGGTATAAATAAGGCAGGCGTCGGATTAGCGAGTTAGTCTTGTTTTGGATACGATACGAGTGCGATCGTAGTTATCCTAAGCGAATAAACAGTGAGTTAAGTGATTAGAGTGTACAGTTCAGAAGTGATTCATTGTTATTTGTTTGGTTAGTTTGTTTTTGTGGATTTTTTTAATAAAAGGGTTAATTATTGGTTAAATTGGCATACATTCATTTCTCTACTCCTATACTCCCATTATAGTCGACTGAAAATCTGTTAATTGCCACTCTCTAAGGGCTCAAAGCGAGCGCACATGCACAACCGTTTTTTTGTATATTGTAATTGTAACACGAGTAACCGCTCGTATTTAGCCTTAATTGACAGAACGAGCGCGAAGCGTCTTCGTTTCTTCTTGGGCAAAAATGCTTTCGTATGTCCGACTGTTCTCCTCTACAGGTCGCACTTCTGAACCGATTCTCGTGAAATATTGTGAACAAGTTCTATAATTATAAGTTAATTTTTTGTCGATTCGGTTTATATTTATATATTTAAAACAGCGTAAATTATGGGGGCTAGAAACGTAAAAAAACACAGATCGCATTTCTCAACCGGAAAAAATACACGGTCGATAATATGGACTTTTTCATTGAAGAAGTTTTTTTTTTGATTTCACAGTGAAAATTTATTCAGTTTTAAGCTGTGCAAAGACAGACACGCGAGGTTTACACTTCTACAGCTCACAGAGTCACTAGATACCTTAGTCAACGGCTCCTTCTGCGCAATCAGATCTTCAATGTAAGGGCAGACTTTCTCGTTTTCAATGCAGTTCAAGAAATCCTCTTCGCACTGTATCGTGTCGTGGAATTCGAACTCGTCGGTTATCTGCAAACAATATTATACTTATAATAAAGCAGCAAGTAAAAAAAGTCTGTACATTTAAGATAATAAAAATAAACGGAATTAAATGTCTGTACGTTCGCGCATCACGTAAAAACTACGGAACCGGTTGAAATGCAATTTTAACTGTTGGATTGCTTATGTATCTATACTTATAATAAATTAATATGTACGAAAAACCTGTACAAAGAAGAAAATAAAAAAAAAAGGTCTAGGGTACTTAAAATATGCTACAGAACAAGTTTTTTTTTTAAATCTTGTCTATCTGTATGTGTGTTCGCAGTAAAAACTACTGGACCGATTGTGATGCGGTTTTCACTGTTGGATAGCTTAGGGTTTGACTTAAAAACTGGAGGCTTGGTACTTCAATCTGACGAGTAGAAGCCGAGCAATCGATAAAAACTTTTTGACGGCTGAAGGAATTTTTACCAAATGTTGGTATATTTGTATTTTAGGTTCTGGAATAGCACATAGAGTACTTTTAACCTAGAGAAATGCAAACGCGTGCGAAGCCGTGGGTTAAAGCTAGAAAAAAAAAATAGCGTGGTGGAAGCTAGTTGACTTATAATCTGGTGTACTTTGTATCACAATCCTATGTGTAGAAGCCGAGCAGTCGATAAAAACTATTTGATGTCTTTACGAATTATAATGAATTTTGGTATATTGTGGTTTCTAAGTAGTTCTTTTGGTTCTGAAATCACACAGGTTACTTTTCCTCAGAAACATGACTACGAGGGCAAAGCCGTGTTATCAAGAGTTATAAAGGGCCACTACCGTGGATCAATGACTGCTATCAATGCTTAGCAACCGGGACAACAGTCTCACATGACCTCCAAAACACGGGCGATATCAAATCCGAACAAAACTTATTAATAGCCATAGGTTATGCATCTAGCCTAGCCGAGGATCGAATCCGGTGACGTTGGATTGTAAAGGTCATATATTACAGATCCGCCAACATCACTACAAAAGCTTACCTAAATCATTTACTGCCGTATTTACTGATTCTATTAACTTTTAACTAACATTAAATCGTTACTTTTGTATGAAAAACATGTACGGCAGACCGAATTGATTGATTCGCTTGTCAAAATAGGAATAGGAAAATTTGGTTTGAACACATAACTCTTCCTTTGCTTCGCCGTAGTACCCGAAGAAGGAGAAAAGAAAGAAGGAAGAGTTATGTGTTGAGAGCCTAGACAGTCTATCAATGAAGACGAATCGATTCATACCTCGCTTGTTAAAATCGGACCAATAGGGGCGACGCTATGGTGGAACATACGCATACTTAATACGTACACAGACTGTTAAGCTCATTATCCTACCCTAACTTCACCGTAGTCGGTTAATAAACCCACCTCTTTAATGTACTCCGCAATAGCGGTGTGCGTGGCCAATGACTGCTTGTTGGCCAGCATCTGGTGCAGCCTGGACACAAACTGCTTCATCTCCTGCACAGTCTTGTCTCTCTGCGGCTCTTCCAGCTGGGACTTTATGACGCGCGCTTTCTTCGAGAGCGCCGACCCCACCTACAAATGACAATCAGAATATTATACAAGCCGTTACAAAAGGCTATTTAAAAAAATTGGTACAGTAGGTACAACGAATCTTTGTGGCTCGGAAGTTGTCTGCAAGTCGCTGCGCAAGCTACTATTTTTCAGGCGCAATCCCAATATTGAAGATGAAGATTGTATAACTGCCTCGCTCACTCGCTTACGTTTTTCGCATCATCTATCTCGCCTGCTTTATGCTGCTTTATCCTCACAGCTAAGCATTGTACAACTGCCTCGCTCACCCGCTTACGTTTTTTCATCATCTATCTCGCTCTTACTTTATGCTGTTTTATCATCACAGCTGTACCTACGCAATGTTCACAGAGCTACACGGGCACGTCGCAACGACGCTGGAAGACCGTAGTTTTATTTTAAAAGCTTTCCTTTAACTTTCAATGTTTCATGTATGTATATGTTTGATTGTTTAGGTCAAATCTTGCAAGCTGAACTAGATCCACTTCATCTTGTCCTACGGAGTTGAATTTTTGTATGTTGGTTCAGTTCCGATGGCAATGCATTTTTATGGTAAGCATGACTTGACAGCTCCAGATAAAGGAACTCTTTAACGGTCAACAGCACCAGTCACAAAATTTTGTGTACGCATTTTTTTATGCTAGCCATGACATGGCATGACATGACATGACATGACATGGCTGCTGCATTCCAAGTTGGCCCCTGACTAGCGAACTCCTCAACGGTTAACAGCTTAGACACGAAATGTTGTACACGTATTTAATTGTAATAGCTCGTTCTAAGTTTGATCATGACAATGGCTACTACATAAAAGTTTTTTTTTTTTTATTTAGCTTATTTTATGGTTGAAAATGGGGTATGCTTGTGCTGTTTACGGCTGTTTATCAAGTAAACATGACAAGGATAGGAGGTTTTATAGATTCTAAAATAAGTTATTCTTGGTAACCTACAATAAGAAATTGTCATTCTTCAGATAAGTAAGTACTTTATCTTTGTATTTTTTGGAATTGAGTATGTTTTTTTATATGTGTTAGGTACATACCAAAAAACGTAATTGATCATTATTAAACATCAAATCAGAATATTTTCGTTTGCAAAAACTGTCCCGCAACTGTCTCACTCGCACGCGTAAGTTCTTCTTGGGTAAATTAACCCTAAACTTCACGGAAACAATTGCGCGTGTACAAAACGACATGTGTGTAGTGTCTACTCTGTCAATGTGGTAGTTAGAGCGCGGCTATTGTATAGAAATCTAGGTAAGTGTCCGGGGTGTGACGGATCCTAACTTAACAACCACAAAGATTCGTCGTGACTACTGTACGCGAATAGTGGCTAAAGCCCCAAAATAAAAATTAATCGCAGACCCTCGCGTATTGAGCGATCTTTTAATAAATTTTTCTTATAAAATACGACGGGTGTTTTTTACTTGTGTGTTCATCCACTGCTGGACATAGGCCTCTTCCAAAAAACTCTACAAAGCATCTTCGGCTCTTTTGGTCTATATGTATCGCGAGGGCAGAGCTTTCCACTCCTTTGCAGTTCTTATAACAAAATTAAATGCTGTAACTCTTCGTTCTTGTGCGTGGTATTTCTACCATAAAAGGAATTAATTCGTAATATTTTGAAAGTGTAGTGGTCTCTGAAAGCGAGATCTTGTCGAAGTAAAGCGGTCCCCGAATCGACCACTTCATGTAAGTAAGAGCTCTAATAAACGCAAAGTTATCTTTTGACGATGCAAAGTAACAAAGATGGTGACGAAGCTGTAAAGTGTTCTGTGTAAAATGATCTCTGTAAGATGTAAAGTAGTTTCTTGTCGATGTAAAGTAGCAATCTTTGAGTTCGGAAAACAGTTATTCGCGACGTCGGGGCTTACAAACTTATGCCAGGGAAAGTTGGTGTTGAGACTTTGAAGCTTTCTTAATTGACCTTTTAAAGACCTATTGACCTTGTAAGGGGCCTTTTTGAAGATTTAAAGTGAACTACTAAATATGTAATGCGAGCTTGCTCTTTGATTGAAATGGTCAATGAACGATGTAAAGTGAGCTCTCAAAAATGTAAAGTGGGTTCTTAACTATGTAAAGTGACTTCTGGGCCCTATTTCATAAAACTATAGTTGACTGACATTTGTCAATCGACATATGCCAGTCAAACTACCGAAAAGCGTTTCATAAAAACCCGACAAATCATTCAATGAATTGTCAAAATATTACTAAATGTGTTTCATAGAACAATAGCAGTGACCGGCAGTCAACCGACAATTGTATAACAAATGTCAAGAGAAAAACGTTTTATGAAACGGCGGTCACTTAATTACCACGATTTGTAGAATTGTCGTGACAAATGTGACAGCCGAAGCTTTACCCATCACTGGTCGGTCAATCCAAAATGGTGAGGGTTTTTTTTTACTATGACTAGCATTGTCAAATGCAATATGACTGATAATCATCAGTCCCGTCGTGATTGTTTGTTATATGAAACGCAGTTTTGGCGTATTTGACTGACATTTGTAGTTTTATTAAGATTTGTCGCTTTATGAAATAGGGCCCAGATCATACATATAACGATGGAAAATGAGCTCTCACCGATGTAAAGTAGCAGTCTCTGAGTTCGGAAAACAGTTCTTCGCTAGAGTTGAGAATGACTCGCTTCCTTTCTCTTGCGGTGACTTCCGGATTCGCGTCGTCAGGGCTCACAAACTTGTGTCCGGGGAATGTCGCAGTTGAGCTTTTAATGCCGTAGATTTCATCTGTGAAAGAAGGTACTGGTTGAACTTGGAAATTGTGTTTGAAATTGACAATCGCCTTGATTTAAGACCTTCAGCCGCCAAGCAGTAGTGAGCAAATATTACTGTGTTTGAAGGGCACTGTAGCTAGCAAAATTACTTGGCTCAGTGGGGCTAGATTTAAGTGGAGATGTCCGTAGAATTTTTCCCTCAAATCTAGGCCAAAGTCGTTATTTTTTGTAGTTAAATTCAAAACGACGAGGTATTCAATTAGTAGTTTTATTTCTCTTTTGAATTTACGTTCACTCTTAATCTCCAGGATTTCTAAAGTATATTGGTTGTTTTTTTTTACATAACTGCCCAAAAAAGGTGACGTATGTAGGTACACACGCGCACCAATTCAACACGGCTCACATTGTAACTAGTCCAGTTTAGGCAGGCACTCAAAGGTTTTTTAAAACTAAATATTGAAACGAAAATGTAGAGACGTATGATTTAGAAGACGCCTGATTTAATTAATAAATTTAAAAGTTACAACGAATAAACCTTATCGCTAAGCTTTAGTCTAAACATCGCCCACACACATTTGGAGCGGTCGCGCCACCCGAAAGTGCAACGCTGCACTCTATGGATGTACTTGGATGTCTCGACAGGGTCGAGACATCCAAGTACGACGACGAGACGAGGCTGGAACATAACTAACTACCTAGGCACATTTAGGACACTCGACTGGATCTCTATAAAAAGATAGATAGATAGATTAACTCTTTATTGGACACCACAAGTACAACAAGAAATTATATCTAAAAATAAAGTATAACAATGAGCGTCACAAGAACGGTCTTAAAAAAAAAACGCGTTATAACTACTTATTACACAGGCACTACACACTGTCATGTCGTTTGTAATTATATTAGCGTTCGAGCGATGCTTACCGTGGGATATGATAAAACGCGTTATAACTACTTATTACACAGGCACTACACACTGTCATGTCGTTTGTAATTATATTAGCGTTCGAGCGATGCTTACCGTGGGATATGATAAAACGCGTTATAACTACTTATTACACAGGCACTACACACTGTCATGTCGTTTGTAATTCTATTAGCGTTCGAGCGATGCTTACCGTGGGATATGATAAAACGCGTTATAACTACTTATTACACAGGCACTACACACTGTCATGTCGTTTGTAATTCTATTAGCGTTCGAGCGATGCTTACCGTGGGATATGATAAAACGCGTTATAACTACTTATTACACAGGCACTACACACTGTCATGTCGTTTGTAATTCTATTAGCGTTCGAGCGATGCTTACCGTGGGATATGATAAAACGCGTTATAACTACTTATTACACAGGCACTACACACTGTCATGTCGTTTATAATTATATTAGCGTTCGAGCGATGCTTACCGTGGGAACATAACTAACTACCTAGGCACATTTAGGACACTCGACTGGATCTCTATAAAAAGATAGATAGATAGATTAACTCTTTATTGGACACCACAAGTACAACAAGAAATTATATCTAAAAATAAAGTATAACAATGAGCGTCAGAAGAACGGTCTTAAAGAAAAAAAACGCGCTATAACTACTTATTACACAGGCACTACACACTGTCATGTCGTTTGTAATTATATTAGCGTTCGAGCGATGCTTACCGTGGGATATGATAAAACGCGTTATAACTACTTATTACACAGGCACTACACACTGTCATGTCGTTTGTAATTATATTAGCGTTCGAGCGACGCTTACCGTGGGATATGATAAAATGCGTTATAACTACTTATTACACAGGCACTACACACTGTCATGTCGTTTGTAATTATATTAGCGTTCGAGCGATGCTTACCGTGGGATATGATATGATAAAACGCGTTATAACTACTTATTACGCAGGCACTACACACTGTCATGTCGTTTGTAATTCTATTAGCGTTCGAGCGATGCTTACCGTGGGATATGATAAAACGCGTTATAACTACTTATTACACAGGCACTACACACTGTCATGTCGTTTGTAGTTATATTAGCGTTCGAGCGATGCTTACCGTGGGATATGATAAAACGCGTTATAACTACTTATTACGCAGGCACTACACACTGTCATGTCGTTTGTAATTCTATTAGCGTTCGAGCGATGCTTACCGTGGGATATGATAAAACGCGTTATAACTACTTATTACACAGGCACTACACACTGTCATGTCGTTTGTAATTATATTAGCGTTCGAGCGATGCTTACCGTGGGAACATAACTAACTACCTAGGCACATTTAGGACACTCGACTGGATCTCTATAAAAAGATAGATAGATAGATTAACTCTTTATTGGACACCACAAGTACAACAAGAAATTATATCTAAAAATAAAGTATAACAATGAGCGTCAGAAGAACGGTCTTAAAGAAAAAAAACGCGCTATAACTACTTATTACACAGGCACTACACACTGTCATGTCGTTTGTAATTATATTAGCGTTCGAGCGATGCTTACCGTGGGATATGATAAAACGCGTTATAACTACTTATTACACAGGCACTACACACTGTCATGTCGTTTGTAATTATATTAGCGTTCGAGCGACGCTTACCGTGGGATATGATAAAACGTTATAACTACTTATTACACAGGCACTACACACTGTCATGTCGTTTGTAATTATATTAGCGTTCGAGCGATGCTTACCGTGGGATATGATATGATAAAACGCGTTATAACTACTTATTACGCAGGCACTACACACTGTCATGTCGTTTGTAATTCTATTAGCGTTCGAGCGATGCTTACCGTGGGATATGATAAAACGCGTTATAACTACTTATTACACAGGCACTACACACTGTCATGTCGTTTGTAGTTATATTAGCGTTCGAGCGATGCTTACCGTGGGATATGATAAAACGCGTTATAACTACTTATTACGCAGGCACTACACACTGTCATGTCGTTTGTAATTCTATTAGCGTTCGAGCGATGCTTACCGTGGGATATGATAAAACGCGTTATAACTACTTATTACACAGGCACTACACACTGTCATGTCGTTTGTAATTCTATTAGCGTTCGAGCGATGCTTACCGTGGGATATGATAAAACGCGTTCTAACTACTTATTACACAGGCACTACACACTGTCATGTCGTTTGTAATTCTATTAGCGTTCGAGCGATGCTTACCGTGGGATATGATAAAACGCGTTATAACTACTTATTACACAGGCACTACACACTGTCATGTCGTTTATAATTCTATTAGCGTTCGAGCGATGCTTACCGTGGGATATGATAAAACGCGTTATAACTACTTATTACACAGGCACTACACACTGTCATGTCGTTTGTAATTATATTAGCGTTCGAGCGATGCTTACCGTGGGATATGATAAAACGCGTTATAACTACTTATTACACAGGCACTACACACTGTCATGTCGTTTGTAATTCTATTAGCGTTCGAGCGATGCTTACCGTGGGATATGATAAAACGCGTTATAACTACTTATTACGCAGGCACTACACACTGTCATGTCGTTTGTAATTCTATTAGCGTTCGAGCGATGCTTACCGTGGGATATGATAAAACGCGTTATAACTACTTATTACACAGGCACTACACACTGTCATGTCGTTTGTAATTCTATTAGCGTTCGAGCGATGCTTACCGTGGGATATGATAAAACGCGTTCTAACTACTTATTACACAGGCACTACACACTGTCATGTCGTTTGTAATTCTATTAGCGTTCGAGCGATGCTTACCGTGGGATATGATAAAACGCGTTATAACTACTTATTACACAGGCACTACACACTGTCATGTCGTTTGTAATTCTATTAGCGTTCGAGCGATGCTTACCGTGGGATATGATAAAACGCGTTATAACTACTTATTACACAGGCACTACACACTGTCATGTCGTTTGTAATTATATTAGCGTTCGAGCGATGCTTACCGTGGGATATGATAAAACGCGTTATAACTACTTATTACACAGGCACTACACACTGTCATGTCGTTTGTAATTCTATTAGCGTTCGAGCGATGCTTACCGTGGGATACGATAAAACGCGTTATAACTACTTATTACACAGGCACTACACACTGTCATGTTGTTTGTAATTATATTAGCGTTCGAGCGATGCTTACCGTGGGATATGATAAAACGCGTTATGAGTACTTATTACACAGGCACTACACACTGTCATGTCGTTTGTAATTCTATTAGCGTTCGAGCGATGCTTACCGTGGGATATGATAAAACGCGTTATAACTACTTATTACGCAGGCACCACACACTGTCATGTCGTTTGTAATTCTATTAGCGTTCGAGCGATGCTTACCGTGGGATATGATAAAACGCGTTATAACTACTTATTACACAGGCACTACACACTGTCATGTCGTTTGTAATTCTATTAGCGTTCGAGCGATGCTTACCGTGGGATATGATAAAACGCGTTATAACTACTTATTACACAGGCACTACAAACTGTCATGTCGTTTGTAATTATATTAGCGTTCGAGCGATGCTTACCGTGGGATATGATAAAACGCGTTATAACTACTTATTACACAGGCACTACACACTGTCATGTCGTTTGTAATTATATTAGCGTTCGAGCGATGCTTACCGTGGGATATGATAAAACGCGTTATAACTACTTATTACACAGGCACTACACACTGTCATGTCGTTTGTAATTCTATTAGCGTTCGAGCGATGCTTACCGTGGGATATGATAAAACGCGTTATAACTACTTATTACACAGGCACTACACACTGTCATGTCGTTTGTAATTATATTAGCGTTCGAGCGATGCTTACCGTGGGATATGATAAAACGCGTTATAACTACTTATTACACAGGCACTACACACTGTCATGTCGTTTGTAATTCTATTAGCGACCGAGCGATGCTTACCGTGGGATATGATAAAACGCGTTATAACTACTTATTACGCAGGCACTACACACTGTCATGTCGTTTGTAATTCTATTAGCGTTCGAGCGATGCTTACCGTGGTATATGATAAAACGCGTTATAACTACTTATTACACAGGCACTACACACTGTCATGTCGTTTGTAATTATATTAGCGTTCGAGCGATGCTTACCGTGGGATATGATAAAACGCGTTATAACTACTTATTACACAGGCACTACACACTGTCATGTCGTTTGTAATTCTATTAGCGTTCGAGCGATGCTTACCGTGGGATATGATAAAACGCGTTATAACTACTTATTACACAGGCACTACACACTGTCATGTCGTTTGTAATTATATTAGCGTTCGAGCGATGCTTACCGTGGGATATGATAAAACGCGTTATAACTACTTATTACACAGGCACTACACACTGTCATGTCGTTTGTAATTCTATTAGCGTTCGAGCGATGCTTACCGTGGGATATGATAAAACGCGTTATAACTACTTATTACACAGGCACTACACACTGTCATGTCGTTTGTAATTCTATTAGCGTTCGAGCGATGCTTACCGTGGGATATGATAAAACGCGTTATAACTACTTATTACACAGGCACTACACACTGTCA
Organism: Alsophila aescularia; assembly: GCA_946251855.1. NCBI lineage: Eukaryota > Metazoa > Arthropoda > Insecta > Lepidoptera > Geometridae > Alsophila > Alsophila aescularia. The sequence goes on from OX276385.1 coordinate 14,972,290, forward strand.
TGTCGTTTGTAATTCTATTAGCGTTCGAGCGATGCTTACCGTGGGATATGATAAAACGCGTTCTAACTACTTATTACACAGGCACTACACACTGTCATGTCGTTTGTAATTCTATTAGCGTTCGAGCGATGCTTACCGTGGGATATGATAAAACGCGTTATAACTACTTATTACGCAGGCACTACACACTGTCATGTCGTTTGTAATTCTATTAGCGTTCGAGCGATGCTTACCGTGGGATATGATAAAACGCGTTATAACTACTTATTACACAGGCACTACACACTGTCATGTCGTTTGTAATTCTATTAGCGTTCGAGCGATGCTTACCGTGGGATATGATAAAACGCGTTCTAACTACTTATTACACAGGCACTACACACTGTCATGTCGTTTGTAATTCTATTAGCGTTCGAGCGATGCTTACCGTGGGATATGATAAAACGCGTTATAACTACTTATTACACAGGCACTACACACTGTCATGTCGTTTGTAATTCTATTAGCGTTCGAGCGATGCTTACCGTGGGATATGATAAAACGCGTTATAACTACTTATTACACAGGCACTACACAGTCATGTCGTTTGTAATTCTATTAGCGTTCGAGCGATGCTTACCGTGGGATATGATAAAACGCGTTCTAACTACTTATTACACAGGCACTACACACTGTCATGTCGTTTGTAATTCTATTAGCGTTCGAGCGATGCTTACCGTGGGATATGATAAAACGCGTTATAACTACTTATTACACAGGCACTACACACTGTCATGTCGTTTGTAATTCTATTAGCGTTCGAGCGATGCTTACCGCGGGATATGATAAAATGAATCAGAAGATTATTATTACTGTATATCTATTTATTTACAGAAAATTCACAATAAATGACAGATTATTTAAATGTTTGCCCGAACGAAGCGAGGTTTAGAGTCTACTGGTTCGTATGTTTGTTCGACGATAATTTGAAACCGTGGAACCAAAATGAGAAATATCAAAATCGGTATTTGCAATGAAAATATTCTGAGGTAATGTGTAAATAAGTAAAAACAATTACGCTTTTTGAATAGTGTTAGGTACAACCCAAAAACATACTTAATTCGTAAAAAAAGATAAAGTACCTATTTATCTGAAGAATAACAATTACTTATTGTAGGTTACCAAGAATAAATTACTTATTGTAGGTTACCAAGAATAAATTACTTATTGCAGGTTAGCAAGAATAAATTACTTATTGTAGGTTACCAAGAATAAATTACTTATTGTAGGTTACCAAAAATAAATTACTTATTGTAGGTTACCAAGAATAACTTACTTATTTTATCCATAAGGTATCTATAAAACTCCAATCCTTGTCATGTTTACTTGACAAACCGTCTTGTTTACCGTCAACTGCAGACGAATACTATACGTAGTATTACTAGGTACTTGCTTTCCCGCCCGCGACTTCGTCTGCGCAGACTACCGTTTATCGCGAAAAAACCTCCTATGTTATTCTAGGATATTAAAAATCAATGCAATAGTAGTTATAGCACAAATGCTCTGGATGATAGTAGTTATAGCACAAATGCTCTGGATGTTTTTTGACAGACTTGATATTTCGTTTCCATGGCAACCGTTCCTTACAGCGAGTAATCAACATTTTCCAGTTTTCCCGTGGAAACTTACAATTTTCCGGGATAAAAAGTATCCTACGTTTTACTCCAGGGTATAAGCTTTCTCCATTCCTAATTTCATCAAAATCCGTCCATCGGTTATCGCGTGAAAGCTCCCAACACGACAGGGCGATGACTCCCATAACAAAGAAACAAACAACGTTTCACTTTTATATATTGGTATGGATTCAGTGGTATGGGGTATCTTTAGAATCTTTACATCATCCCGAGTGAAATAAGCAATTTCTTTTTTAAATTTCGTTTTTGTCAAGCCTGTCGTGGTTTTTTGTCTTACCTGATGATTTACTTCCCGTATACATTTTGTCTAAATTGGTTTGGTATATTTTTTTAAGTAAATCCATTTTATGTCGATATTATGATTCAAAGAATTACTTATGTGTGCGTTGTTCTGGAATACGAGCCATAAACCAATGCCTCAGGGTGACGAGCGAATTGCAATGCAAAGATTTAGGTGGCACTGCAATAGCTGTGGGCAGGCGTGGAGCTTACCAACAGGCGATCGACCTGCTCGTCTCATCACACAGTTGCATATAACAAGACATGAGTTCAAATACTAAAATAGCCTAGCATAGCATAGTAAAATATAGCCTATGACACTTGCGATGAAGACGAAACGATTGATACCTTCGCTTGTCAAAATCGGACCAGTAGGGGCGACGCGATGCTATGGTGGAACATCCACATACATACAGACATACATACATACATACATACGTACATAGACTGTTAAACTCATTACGCCTCCCTTGATTCGCCGCACTCGGGTAAAAAAGCAATACCTAACTTACCAATAAGTCCCTCGTAAGTGAGCTGCGTGGTCATAACGCTAGTGAAGTCTATGGCTCGGTCTAACAGCAACAACTGGTCGATGCAAGATGTGGCAGAGCCTCTCATGCTGGAGCCTTGCTCCTCCTTGTTAAGTCGGCAGAGTAGGTCCCATACCTGGTGGGAACAAGTTTTTTATTTTACTTCGTCTTTCGGATTTAGAATATTGGTTGTATGCTTGTCGTATGAGTCAGTGCTGGTCTCTGTTGACAGAGTTTGTTAGGCCGCTCGAGTGCCTCTGACATGGCTTAATAGCAATTAATCAATAACAGCCGAGACCGACGGCTTAATATTAATAACAGCTCTGCCAAATATTCAACTGCCAAGGTCACCAAATTGCTTTACCAATCAGGGGTCGATCCGACTTGGCCGCGGTAGGCTGGAGTTCAACCACAGAATAAATAATAGGTTCAACCTTAGAATGAGGTTGTTTTTTTCTAAAATATATATGTCGTAGCCACATCATAGAATTGATAATTTCATGATGCGGTCGATAATTTCATGAAATGGTTCTATTTCTTGAAATAACCAGCTAAACCTGATTGTTCAAACATCAACATTTAATGATATTTCAATACACTTTTGGTCATATCAATAACATAACTTATACCCGCCCGCGACTTCGTCGGCGCCGACTACACTTTATCGTGAAAAAAAGCATTCTATGTTATTCTAGGAATATTAAACCAATGCAAAAGTAAGTATAGCACCAACGCTCTTGATGTTATTTGACAGACTTGTTATTTCGTTTCCATGGCAACCGTTCCTTACAGCGTGTAATTTTCCGGAATAAAGAGTATCCTATGTTTTATTCCAGGGTGTAAGCTATCTCCATTCCAAATTTCATCAAAATCCGTCCAGCCGTTATCGAGTGAAAGTTCCCCAAACAAACAAACAAACAGACAACGTTTCACTTTTATATATTGGTATGGATGTAGGTAGGGTATTCATAATACCAAGTGTTCAAACAGATAGGTTACCAAGGCAAAAGAAAGAAAAAAGAAGATGAAGGCAGGAGCTTGCTTCACTCCCGCCTTCGCCTTTTAACCCATCACGGCCAAGTCGGGCTTGCGTCCTCACCTTCTATTTTATGATATGATCACTAATGTTTGACCATATCATAAAGTAGCAGTGCGTTTAGCTGTACATATCGTCAAACGCTGATCATTCATTCATCTGGCGAAACCAGTTCATAATGTGATCGATAATTTCATAAAATATAACTTTTTCTTGAAGTGGCCAACTATTTCATGAATTGATCAATTCTATGATATCGCCACGACATCCATCTACAAAGTAATGCTATAATCTCTTCTAGACATCTTTTTAGATAGAGATCAAATCTAAATTACAGTACAGTAGTCGCAGCGGATGCTTGTGGCTCGGAAGTTGTCTGCAAGCCGCTGCGCAAACTGCTATTTTTCAGGCGCAATCCCAATTTTGTAAGTGAAGACAGTATTGTATAAATGCCTCGCTCACTCGCTAACTTTTTTCGCATATTCTATCTCGCTCTTACTTTATGCTGTTTTATCCTGACAGCAGTACCTGCGCAATCGTTCACAGAGCCTAACTTTACAACCACAAATATCCGGTGCTACAAACTATGTAACTCACTAAGCGATTCGGCTATCTTCGTTAATTACTTCTGAATTTAGTATTTATTGTCTTGCAACATGTTCGGCAATCGGCAATACGGCGGAAATACGAAGTATTGACGAGGCGCATGCTGAGATTAGTTGATAGTTTGTTTGTTCCCGTACCTGTTTAGCTGCCTGTCCCTTGCCAAACACTCTAGGAATGATTCCATACAACTGCTGTATGGTGCGGAGCGCCTGAGCCGCGTTGTACATGCAGGATGGATCACCTTCTAGGTAATTTTCTCTGGAAAAACATAAAAAGCATAATTTAAAAAAACACTTTAGCCTTGTTATCAAGCCCTTTCATTTGATACCCATATCATTGGGGTTTCTGTGGAAATTATAAATCGCCATTTTGTATTAAGAATGGCGACATTTAAGTAATCGTGCACTGTCATGAGAACCAAACGTGGGTGACAAATTTCAGCCTGATAGCTTCAGTGGAAGTGGGTCAAATATTGATTGCAAAATTGTAGGACATACATACAAGTGAAATTAAATAAAAGCTTTTAAAATGATTTTACACTTCTCATGCTCGTAAAGTTATTGTTTATGCTAGGTTGTCAAGTTACACTTAAAAATGCTTTAGTTCTTTTAAAAGTACAAAGGGGAGTTAAAAAGAAAAGTTTTAGATTAAATTTAGAACGTGGGGGGTTAGACCCCAAGAGTGTCCGGATTAAATAAATAAAACTAGAGCCTAGAGATTCGAAAAGGCAAATAAAAGAGAGTGAATTACAGATGAGAGTTGATCTTTACTAAGTTAATATTACAAGTCTTCAAGAGTCATTTCAGTCTCTTCAGAACTAGTTACTTACTAGTAACTTGCCCCACAAGCTGCATCCTTTCACTAGTATGACTTATGTATCAATCAGCCATCACCTCCTCAACCATTTTAGAGGAAAGGGAGTGATGTACATTAAAATAAGTCGATTATCAGCCTGTGCTCTGTAAGGTGACTGTTATGTCAATCAATCCTTCCGAATATCAAGAAAATGAGACAAAATTCCTAATTATTACACATAATTTAGGGCAGCGTCCCAAGACCACACTCCGCTACTTATAGGGGTTGGGATGGCTCGGGTAGAGGCTGGCAGGGGGAAATGCACAATACACCCCGAGAGTGACGTCAGTGCAGGCCATAACACCCCCATCTCAAATAAGAACAAGAATGTTCTGTGGTATCCACATTGATGTGGGAGATAGTCTGACAAGCAAAAGTTGTGTCCAGTGATTATGAAATGACTTACCTAAAGTCATTATGTAGCTCCAAAGACATGACATCACTCTCGAAGGGAAAGATGTCACATTTGAACTCCTGTAAAGTGATGCTGTTCATGACTCCCCGGTTGGTCAGGTGTATTTTGCACAGCTCACTCCGCCGCGGTACGAAAAGGAGCTGAAATTCTAGGCCGGGGATGCCCTCGGATCTGTTGAACAAAGGTTATAAACAAGGTTTTGTAATCATTTTCATCTACTTTTCAATTAATTTTATAATTTTTCGCTAAGCCGACTCTAATCTATACTTATAATAAAGCAATATCTGTACAATGAAGATAATTAATAGGAAATACTGTACAAGAATATAATGTTTAAAAATAGTACCTCTCTGTTTGTCTGTTCTGTTTGAGCATCACGTAAAAACACTGGATCGATTGTGATGCAGTTTTCACTGTATGATAGCTTGGCTTTACATTTAAAAACTGGTGTACTTGGTATCTTAAAACGTTGAATAGAAGCCGAGCAATCGATAAAAAACTATTTGACAGCTGAAGGAATTTTGAGTATTGGTATTTTAGGTCCTGGAATAGCACATTGGGTACTCATAACCCAGACAAATGGTTCCACTGGATACCCTTTCAAATAAATACTTATATGTTTTTTGAAAAGGTTTCCTAATGTAGTAGTTCCTTAAAAAATTAGTACATGTAAAAAAAAAAGAGCAAAAAAAAAGAAAAAAAATGAGCAACGTTTTGTACCGCATACTCGAATTGGTCCACTGTGAATCGGCAACTCTTCATCTTGTCACGAGGCGGTCTCAGGGTGTGGGTTTGTTCCACTAGCCCCGGGACTAAGCCTCAGTGGACAACATAAAAGGTCAAGAACTATTGGAGCATTTGGTGATTTCCATAAACAGTGGCTTCAAACAAAACGAACACTAACGACGGAATTATTATATATATTTACAAGTCTCCAGTTGTAATTAACTTATTTATGTATTTTATAATATTCTTTCGAAAATTACGGTTTTGCTAATGCAATCAATGTCCGAATGACAGGTTATTTGTATATAGAATGAATAATGAACTATCAAAATGAAAAGAAATGGATTATGAAAGAATTTAGATATCAAAAGAGTATTATTATGAAAGAGGTTTGGACCTCGTCACAATCTGATCTATACATAGTTTTCGGCCTATTACCATAAGTCTGGTTGGCGCAACGTTAAACCGTTTGGCTGCCGGTCTGTTATACCGGAGTTCAATTCCCAACTGGAGTGTTAATTGGTCAACTGTGAATCAGCAACTCTTCATCTGATCAATACTTAGTTTTCAGCCTATTGCCATAAGTCTGATTGGTGCAACGGGAAACCGTTTGGCTGCCTGTCTGTAATATCAGGGTTGAATTCCCAACTGGAATGTTTACATTTTGCACATTAAAAAATGTATGTGATGGCTTACAACTGAATAGTTTACATTTTGCACATTCAAAAATGTATGTGATGGCTTACAACTTGAATATGGCCGAGCAGAGGCGTAAAGAGACAACGAGCCATGAGCAGCACCGCGCCGCTCGATCGCCACGCCAAGAGTCGGCGTTACCCCCGTACCACGCCATTAAATGTTTACACATAAAAAAAAATGCTACACTTCCTAATGTGTATACATATTGTGTTTCAGTGCACTGTTTCTAAATGATTTCCCTAGTCTATTTTTGAAACAGCTTTCACTGAGGGGCACCAATTACAGTTGAAAAGTAATAAATGACATGGTAAATATCTACTCCCTTACTTATAAAAAGTTATGCAATGGTTATGCAATGAGTAGTAATACTGCGCCGTACAATATTGTACTGCGCAGTATTACTAATCATTACTTAATCATTGCATTACTTTTTATAAGTAAGGGGGCTAATGTTAGTGACCATGTCAGTTTAAAATCTTATACCAATCACAGTATAATAGGTTCATAGTAGTTCACTACAAGGTTAGCCAAAAATGTTTTTACCTGAGAGACTGCACATAATCAGCCACTAAGTCCATCAGTGTCAGCTTAGGCCTGGCTATAAACACGATGTGCTTCACAGAGACTTTAGGAAGATTCCCCGGCTTCAGAAGGAACATGTCAGACACTTCATGCTCCTTGAGTACAGAGATCTGCGCAACGAGCCCTACTGGCCCAGCCAGCCATTCGTCCCAAATTATGACCTGATAAGGTGAAAATTGTACCTGAGTTAGCTTATACATTTAAGGGTCATCCTATACAAAAATAACTATTGAAGAATTGGCACATACAACATGTAAAAAATATAAGCATTACTTTTAATAAAAAAAAAGTTTTTATCTTGCGTTTCAGTCTGTGGGGCTAATCTTAAAGATGAAGATGCCCTAATGTTAACACTACCCCAAATATTGGCTTTGTAGAAAATTATAGATTATAGGTAAGAAGCCTCACTTAATGCATGAAATAAATAACTACCTAGCTTGCTAAAAAACACATCTGGCCAGCCAAGAAAGTACTTATGCCAATAAATTATATACAATGTGCTTATCAAGGCCTAAAATTTGATATCGTAAAATTCAACAAAGAAATTATTCTTTTTCACACTTGTCACAAAAAGTTGCATATCTTACTTGGGGAATGTCTGGATTTTAACAATACGCCATACGTCTAAATCTGTTCAGGCATTTAAAAGTTATGGTGGATTAAAGAAACGCACATAGGTACATACATACAAACATTACACTCCAGTTTAATTTCTTAAAATCTCCTAAATATGGCTTCAAAGTCTAATACGGCGCGCGCGTTCCACTTTTTTCAAAGCAAAATGCTAGCAATGTAATTTTTTTTAGCCCCAATGTCTTTCCACAAGTCCTCCGATGCTAGCACAAATAACAAACCACGATGCATAAATAGCTTCGGAAACTAGCATTGTCAGACCCATGTTGTTTTGTGGGTTTGAAATGCTACTTTTTGACAAGTGTCAAAATTTAGCAACAGAGCATGTACATTTAAATAAAAAAAAACATAATTTTGCTTGGTTTTGCGGTTTAAGTGTAAGTTTTTCGATAATTCTTTTCATTTCCTAGTTTTAAATTACTTGGGATGAGGGAATGGTGGGAAGTGACATTTCTTTTAGCAGCAACACGTATTACTTGTAGATTGACATCTAACAACCTTGACTAGACCGTCCTAACATTGCTGGTTTTTCGTAAGAGAAACGCTGATTGAGCGCCAGCCATCCATGTCAACACAAATAGTATAGCATATATAGGAGGAACGCGGCATACGTCTCCCACTCTCTGGGGGAGTCCTACTCCCCCCTCCCCCATACCCCCTACGGGTACCCGTAGGGGGGTATGGGGGAGGAAGTAGGACTCCCTTCTCCTCCCAAAAATCCCAAAAAAAGATTGTACAGTTGAGCCAATAATTTAAACGTAGACTTTACCTACTGAAAAATTGAACTTTCATAAAAAAAAATACTGCTATTTTCCTCATAGCTTATCGGTTTACCTTAGGACCTTTGATTTGTTGCAATAGGTTTAATAATTCCGTCCTCATGGTTTCCTGCACTAAAGCTACGTTGAGCCTGCCTCCGGAGAGGTGTGTACTCATTTTAGCATCCCTCATTGTGTAGAAATATAAAGAAACTGGGCGGAAATTCGTTTGTTTTGTTTTGTTTCCCTGAAATAAACACAACTGAACAGACTACAGACCCTGCATTCGAGAAGATGAAATGGCGTTTCGGGTTCGGGCTGTTTGAGCTGTTTCGATTGCGATTATTGACACTAATGATCGTTTCCACACCGAATGAAAAACGACCCTAAAGTCTAATAAATAAAGTCGCTTTTTCGATGACAAATTTAATTGTCATGTCCAAGGAACGCAGATCGAAACATATTTAGAGTTTTTATAACTGTTATTTTCGATCATTTAGCATCAAAACGAACGGCCCCGTAGTGATATTACATATCACAACTGCCCTGCGTTCGAGATGATGAGATGGCGTTGTGGGCAGTTTCAAAATGTACATTTTTAACAAGCCGTTCTCTTTGAACATTTTTTAACACTTATGCCATTTTTGTAACTTTTGACACTAAGAATAAATTTATTGTTTAAAACTGTGTACATTGAGATCTTAAAATATAAATTTGTTTCAACAGTTTGTCCATTCCGGACGTACAATATTAAGTAAAGTATAACAGTTTATTATTACACTCCTACGTTAAACTAAATCTACACACATTATAGGTATACAGTAGACACAGAGTAAATTTATTAATATTTGGAGATCTAGTTGACATCAAAGAACTCATTTAAATTGTAATGGACTTTATTCAATAGCCATTCCTTGATTGATTTTTAAATTGAATGCCATTTATAGATTTTAAATGCGTTGGTAAATGATTGTAAATTCGGATGGCACTGATAAAGAAACTTTTGTAATACATTGTATTATTAATTCTAGGAATACAGATGTTAAAATTATATTTACTGTGAAGATTACATCCACGACTGGATTGTATGTTAAAGAAGTATTCAGCGTTATTTTTTACAAAAGTACAAAGTTCTAAGATGTAAATTCCTGTTAAGGTAAGAATTTTCTTATCCTTAAAATAGCTTCGAAGAGAATCTGTCCTTTTTAAATGAAATATACATAAACAAAATTTATTTTCGAAAATTAATTAGCGTTTCACGCACAAAAAAACCCGTAATTTTTTTCACGTGGGCAATTCGCAGGCATTGTAAATAATGAAAAGAAATTAAAATTGTTTCAGTAAAGAGTAGTTTTACATGAGTACAATGATAACATGGTTTATGTATATAGTTTGTGACGTAAATAAGAAGTTGTTCAAAAATAGTAACTTCTTTTTCTCAAAGACGTCTTTTGCACGTCCTATTGGACAGCTGCCTCTTTGACGTTGAAAGGACGTGTCATTGTGATGACTTTTTTAAGGTATTTGAGACGTTTTTCCTATGTCAGAAACATTACTTTATTTAGACGTGTCATATTGGTCTGTAACGTCTGTTACGTCAAACGGACATGACCATGTGACGTCTTTTTACGATAAAATAATTATGGTACGTCCCGATGCTGACCTTAATTTGACGTTGTTGAAATTTCCCCTTTGCAACCAATGTAGTACGTCCATTTGCTGACCCAAAATTGACGTCAGCAAAACGTCCAGTTTTCCACAAATAATTTTAAGTCCTGGCGCTGACTTTAAGTTGACGTTTGTGGAACGTCCCCTTTGTCTTAAGAAATATTAAGGAGATTACGAGTGAAAGCGTGTGCGTAAACTAGTAAAGCTGTTTTAATTTAATGTAGTAGAAAATACAAGTACTTTTTAAAAGATATTTTTCTCACACAGACAACATATTATAAACTTCATATTGCCTAGCAACCAACCACAGACTTAGGCGCAGTACTTATGCAAACTCTATTGAGTAGTGTAGATACTTCACATTTTAGCACATTTTCAAGAATTTATAGATAAATTCTTCAGTCCCATTCTGGAACTTAAATATAGCAGTCTAGGGCCAAATAGTGGCTCAGTCAGCATATCTGCCAACTGCAACTCTGATGGGGCATGCTGGACGGTAAAATCTCCGTTGCTTACACATTCACGAACAAAGAAATGTTTCAGCTTGATGTGCTTTGTTCGTTTATGGTATTCATACTTTGGATTAAGCAAGTTAAGTAAGCAAGTTTTAGTTTGAGCAAGTTTTATAGTTGATTCATTGTCTAGGTTTAATACCGGTTTTTCTGTGTTGATCAAATTATTCAGTAGGCTATTCAGCCATAAAATCTCTTGCGCAGAGTCACTAGCTGCTATAATCTCCGCTTCGGTCGAAGAGATGGAGACTGTTGTTTCTGGCTTCTCCAGCTAATAGCAGCTCCAGAGAATAAACACACCATTCCAGATGTCGATCTTCCAGTAGTATGATCTCCTGCATGATCTGAGTCACTGTAGCAGACCAAGTATGGAGGCGCCTTATTTGTAAAGGTCAGACCTTTCTGTTGGGTCCCTTTCAAGTATCGAAAGATGCATTTGACCAACATGACGTCTTTCTTAGTAGGTGCTCCGAGGTTTCTAGATGCGACACCTACAGCATATGAAATATCAGGTCTTGTGCCAACTGACAAATATGCCAAAGCACCCACGGCTTGTCTGTATGGGAAATTCATGTTCACATTATCTTCCTCTCCCATCTTATTTTCTTTAATGATGGGCGTTGGTGCTGATTTGCAATTGGACATTCCATATTTTTCTAGAACTTTCTTTATGTAGGCCTTTTGACTTAAAGTAATGTGGTCTTGTCTTTGCACATGTTAATTTCCAATCCAAGGAAGTATGAGGCAGGCTTGGTAGTTATCTTGAATCTTTGTTTTAATTCGTTGACAAACTCGTCTCTTGCTTTGGTTGTGTTGTACGCTACAAGTCCGTCGTCAACGTAAAGACCAATAAAGACTTTAGATTGCCCTTTGACTCGAACATACAAGCATGGATCCGCTTCGCTCTGTTGAAAGTCAGATTTCTTCAAGATGTCGGCAATGCAGGTGTTCCAGCAAAGCGGTGCTTGCTTCAAATCAGACTCGTTTTGTGCTATCTTGAAAGCCACTAACTAGGCTGTTTCATATAGATATCTTTCTCCAACGTGCCGTTCAGGAATGCGGTTGACACATCGAACTGACATAGTTTAAGATTTTCTCTTGCAGCTATGGCAAGTAGTGCTCGTACAGTGCTCAGACGAACCAATGGACTGAACGTTTTATCAAACTCCACTCCAGGTTCTTGAGAGTAGCCCTTGATAACCATTCTAGCTTTATACCTTTCGACGGAACCATAAGAATTCATTTTTATTTTATATACCCATTTGCAAGGCAGGGCTTTTCGTCCTTTAGGTAAATCAACCAGATCCCAGGTTTCACTTTCGTTCAAAGATGACATTTCATTTTTCATAGCTTCCTGCCATTTTTCTTTTTCAGGAGATTCTATCACTTCTTTGAAGGTAATAGGTTCTTTTGGCTTGTTATAATTTTTGATTTCTTCAACAGCTGCCAAAATAAAATCATCCTAACGCTTAGGAGCTGTGATATTTGACCTATCTCTCAAAGATCTTGTTTGAATAACGTTTTCTTCAGCATCAGCATCATGACCAGGTTCATCATCATCGACATCATTGGATAAACCGGAAAGAGATTCATAGTCGCTTCCATTATTTTCTGATTCAATTCGTTGAACAGAGCTCTCTATAGTAGTTCGTTGCAACGTTCCATTGTCGTCTTGACCATCTGTGTTTGAGTCAATGTGCTGAATATTATCTGATTCTCCATCTGTTTTATCGTCAAACGTAATAGCCACTTGCTTGCGTGGTGTTTGTTCCGATGACATTTGTTTTGGTTGTTGATACTCTAGACCGTTGAAAAGTCTCGAGAGGTCATTTTTATTTTCTTCATCGTAGAACATGTTCTTCATCACTCGAATATCTTTTGAAGTAACAATACTGTTCTTCGAGGGAATGAAGATTCTAAAAGCTTGGCTCGTTTCAGAATATCCCGCAAACATGCCAGGAATTGCCTTTGGTGCAAATTTGTGACCGTTGGTGCCTTTCTTTAGAACAAAAGTCTTGCAACCAAACACGTACAAATGATTCATACATGGCTTTCTGCCAACCCATCGTTCAAATGGCGTTTGATTTTGAATGGCGCTATTAATGCTCCTGTTTGATAGGTAGTTTGCAGTGAACACTGCTTCGCCCCAAAATTTTAATGGTGCATGTTCATCAATCATCATTGCTCTCGCTTTCTCCACGAGGGTACGGTTCTTCCTCTCAGCAAATCCGTTTTGATTCGGGGTATAGGGTGCGGTGAGCCTTCGCTGTATCCCGCAACGTTTTAGATAAGCATCAAACTCTTTATTGACGTATTTAGAACCGTTATGTGACTGTAACAATTAAATTCTTTTCCCAGTTTGTGTTTCAGTTAGCTCTTTGAACTCTTTGAACTTCTCTAGTACTTCGCTCTTGTTCTTAATCATGTAAACTTGACTGTATCTGCTATAGTCATCTATAAAAGTGACGAAGTATTTATTTCCGCCTACGTTTGAATAGGTCCACATACGTCACTATGAATAATTTCTAAGCGTTCTGTTGTTCGTTGTGTAGTTTTCTCTCGAGGGGCAGGAACGCGGTGCAGTTTTGCTTGGATGCAGGCTTCACACTCAGCCAAGGTTTCAGTAGCATCAAAGTTCAAGCCACGTAAGTTCTCGTTTTTGAGTGCAAGTTTCATATCTTTGGCGTTCATGTGACCAAGTTTTCTCTGCCAGTCGCTGATGTTTGATGAGGTTGCTTTCTTTGTAGTGGTTGAAACCATGTCATCATTATCATTGGCCAGGTTATTGCGCTGATGTTTATCAGGTTTGATGTAATAAAGACCATCTTCTTGTTTAAAAGCAGTGAGAGTGATTCCAGCTTTTGGATTTTTGACCGTCGCTTTGTTCTTGGTGAAGAGTACAGAACAACCGGCATCTGTCATTCTGCTGACCGACAGTAAGTTGGTGCAAAGACTAGGTTCGTAGAGCGTGTCTTGTAAGTGTTTAAGGGTACTACCATTACCATTTTTCGATAAAAAGGAGACTGTGCCTTTTCCTTCAATCTCTGCAGTGTGTTCTTCAGTTGCGAAGTTCAACTTTTTGGATGTTCTCTCTATGGTCTTAAATAAGTCTCGTTGGTAAGTCATATGAGACGTACATCCGCTGTCCAAAACCCATATGCTGTTTTCAGGCTTCTCGTTTTGTGTGAGGAGGCAAAATACACTGCGTAGCAAAATTGTTCTTATGAGAACCGTTATTACCTTTGTGAGGGTTCTCATTGTTTTTATTCCAGCAGTTTGTACATATTTTGTGATACTTGCGTTTAAAGATATTACCTCTTTGTTTGCAAATCTTACACACGGTGTATAGCGCTTCTTCTTGAGTATAAGTTTGAGGTTTGTTGTTATTTACTAAACTTTTGTTATGTCGTGCTTCACATTCTTCGATTATTTTGGTTTTAAGCTCCTCTAGCTTCGGAAGAGTGTCACGCGATTCAATTGCGACTCTGAAATTCTCATATTCTGGTGAGAGACTGTACAGCATCATGATTGTTAATAAATACTCGTTGATAGGTATGTCCATATCTGCCAATTTGTCAACTATATCCATGAACGTATTAAGATGTTCACTTACGTCGTGTCCTTCTAGTATGTTAGGATTAGTTGCTATTAGTTGTTTACATATAGGGATGCCTTTCGTGCAAGTCCCTTACTGGTATAAGTATCTATCAATTTATTCCATAATACTTTTGCAGTTTTTAATTAACTTTAGCTCAGAAGAAGCGATTATAAGGATCAGTTCAGATCTTGCTTGTCTGTCTCCTTCTATGTCATCCGCAGCAGCATCATTTACGATGTATTTCCACAATTTTTTACGTACTAGAACAGCTTCAGCCTGTATGACCCATGTGTCGTAGTTTTCTCTTGAAAGATGGTCGATTTTGGTGCTCGACATTGTTATTATTTGGGCAGAAGTACACACTTAATATCGTAACTTTTTATCGCTCTGCTACCATCTTAAGAAATATTAAGGAGATTACGAGTGAAAGCGTGTGCGTGAACTAGTAAAGCTGTTTTAATTTAATGTAGTAGAAAATAAAAGTACTATTTTTTAAAAGATATTTTTCTTACACAGACAACATATCATAAACTTCTTATTGCCTAGCAACCAACCATAGACTTAGGCGCAGTACTTATGCAAACTCTATTGAGTAGTGTAGATACACTTTGCGACCAATATAGTACGTCCACACGCTGACGCATAATTGACGTCTACTTTGCCCTGACCCTAAAATGGCGTCACGTTAACGTCCGCTTTTGACGAATAAATGACCGACCTTAATATAACCTATAGCTGACGTCACCTATGCCTTTCTGACGTCAGTTTGCTACCTGGGAAGGATGGCACTGTTTTTACTTATAAATATATATATATATATATATATATATATATATATATATATATATATAGATAACGATGTGCGTTTTTAAAAAGTACATATAATTATGATAGGTCACATTGGTTATCAAACTGTAAGGCTGGTGATGGTTGCTTTTTTAACCATCAATATGGGTAAAATATCTCGCCTAGCAACTCTTTACGCTACCTTATAAACTAATGCTATCCCTTACCTATACGCTCATAGCATTTCTATTGGTATCCTCTTTTTAAGGATAAAACTATTATCTACGTAGTATTTACATTCTCTTTGAATAAAACCACATTTGCATTGTGTGGATTATGTAGAGTTGCAAGAATTTACTTGGTATTTACATGAAGAACCCGTTGCGTTTAAAAACAATAATGGCGCGGAATCTCAAACTGTCTCAAAATAATGAGAAGTAAATGTATTTCGTGTAATTAATGATGTTAAATGATTTAACGGGTGTATACAAACAAAAGGACGAAAAACTATCTGTCCACAATTTATAGTAAGTAGATAACTTAAAAAAACGATGCATTATGTGCAACTCATACACAAATACTTACTACATAGTTATTTAATTTTAAAAGTGCTTGTATTTTTGTATTATCGCTATACAAAGAAAAGTAGGTATAGGGTAGGGTATTGAACACACCCATCAATTTGAACCCACAATCACATTTTTATATTTATTACCACATTACCAGACTAATTCTTGTAGTTTAAAATATCACCCCCCCCCCCTCCCTTCCACCCTGCGGGGAGATAACCAGGTGGAAGAACACCCCCGCCCGTTCTGACTTGCCCACCCACCCTCTAAATCTTACGAATGGATTCTAATGTTGACCACTTGAAAAAAAACTTAGCTGATTTAAATTAAACTGATAGTCATCACCTGCATTATTCCACTGCTGGATTTAAGATGACATAGGCCTCTCCCAAGGCGCACCACTGAGCACGATCTTCGGCTCTTCTCATCCACTAGCTGCCAACCTTGCGCAGATCAGCGCTCCATTTAGCCGGAGGGCGTCGCACTATAAGTATTGCCGATTATATTCTATTCTATACTTAGCAATGTCAGTTACCTCAGTTCTCTGCCGAATCACTTCGTTTCGGTTTGATTTTCAGATAAACTCTGAGCAAAGCTCGTTCCATAGCTCGCTGAGCGACTTTGAGTTGTAGACCACTCTCACAGTCAGTGTCCCCGACTGGGCTCCGTACTGGTCATTACTGGTAAGACGCACTGGTTGAATACTTTTGTCTTCAGGCATTGTAGGGTGCGCGAGAAGACATGACATTTTTGTCATGCTGAATCCTTCTATTAGCTTCCCTCATGGTAAGTGATAGTAGCCTAACGATTCAATAGTGCAACTTAGGCCCGTATTAATAAATCGCTCTTGGTTGAGCTCTCAAGTGCGATATCAACTGATACGCTCTCAAGTTGTGATCAGCATCTTAAGATCGTCGCTGATTAATAATTACATTTCAAGAGCATCTCAGATCATGTCGCTTTCAAGAGCCGCATCTCAAGATGCTACGTCACGAACCAGAACTTGAGAGCATGATTGAATGAACGATTTATTTTCTTTAGTTAAAGTTCGGTTTTTGCTCAAATAAGATTTTTGCTTTTTCGGTTTTTGCTCAGGTAAGTTTAAAAATTATTACTTCGATGTAGTTGAATTAAATTAAATGCGATTATATTAAACGTAATGTTTATTTTCTACATAAGTAATTATCATAACCTTACTTTAGTTTTTTTGTAGATAGGATGTAAGCCATAATATATGTCTATATTTTCAAAGTTACACTATCTATTAAAGAACTTAACGCAATTCATCAACAAATAACTATTATTTATGAAAATAAAAATTCGTTGATTACGCACTGTATTTCCAGCGCGTATACTTTGGTTACGATTTCGGATCTTTTTAGACTTCAGCGAGTCCTCACCAGGTTCTGATATCTACCAAATCTTCGGATCTTTTCGCAATCATGCCAAATAAATTTGTTTATTTCCAGAGGAATATAAAAATATTCTTATAATGATGGATAATATAATTATAATTATCAACTTCTGACATAATATTTTCGAAATCCTTGATTCTTGCAACTGGCAATCACGCTCTCAAGTCACGGATCGACTGCACTTCGCAAGTGCGCTCTTGAGAGTCGAGATTGATTTATTATTAAACACTAACTGATTACGGCATCTCAATCGACAGCTTAAGATATGTTTATTAATTAGAATAGCATCTTGAGATCGCTCTCAATAGTGCTCTCGGAGTTGAGATCGGTTTATTAATACGGCCCTTAGAATCCAACGATACCGGGTTCAATCCTAGGCTCCGCACCAATGAAGTTATGTGCGGTTTTCCATCGCCCCGTACTTCGGAGGGCACGTTAAGCTGTCGGTCCCGGCTGTTATTAATAGCGTTAAGCCATGACAGAGGTCCTCGGGCGGCCTGGCAAACTCTGACACCAGAGGCCAGCACTACCTCATACGACAAACAAACAAACAGCTTCCCTCATAAAGTGTTTGTGTCTGGTTCCTGGAGCCAGATAGTCCTAGTTTAATTATCTGTCTGAGGTAGGTAGACATATTCTTGAACAACTTCGAGTGACACGCTAGTGGATCCGTCGTTGATTATAATGTTTTATTGATCTATGTACATGCGGAGACCAATTCGTCGTGAGGCGTCAGCTAGGCTAGTCAGCATTTGTTGCAGCTCTTGCAGCGACTATGCCTTACCCGTCGAGTGTCTTGTTTACGCAAATCTTTTGTCTTTTAATTGTGAAAATGTATCATGGACAATACCGTCTGCTACTCGCAAGTGTGAGATGTGTCACCGGTATTGTTGATACCCGTTCCTTTCCAGTTCAGCGTCTTAAACATATCCTCCATTGCGTTCCATGAGCATCAATAAAAAAATAATAGCTAAAATGGTTACCTAAATGAGCGTGGAGTACTGTCTAGTCTAGAGAGTGCAGACTAGGTATACCTAGGTCATTGTTTTATTGAGCCATTCAACCTGAGTCACAGTAGCTAAGTATAGAATATAGCTAGAGAATAAAACTTGTTATGTGGAGGTAAAGTTTCGCATGTTCTCGCAAAGTTGTTGTCTTACATTAACATTTTCTCTTGAATAATTTAGTCAGCAATCATTATGAGAAAGTCATTATTAGATCTACGGAGAATGTAGTAGTTTTGAGAAATTTACTTATAGGTACTTAAGCACTATTATTTATTCTGTTAGTGCGCAAGGATTCAAAAGTTTGCCATCGCTGCTGGTGGGTGGGGTAGTGTCGTTTCAAAGTTAATAATTATAAATCTACAATTTCTGTATTAAATAATGCTCTGCGTTCATTCACTTTAAAACCATTTCGTTTCTACGATTAGGTATGTATGCCCAATCCCATAACACACAATATATCCTCATAACGTAAACAAGTAATTAGAAGATAGCTACAAAAAAAAAACAACACAAACAGATAAAACACAGACAGATATAAAATAGAATCATCCCGATTTACCTACGTAAGTAAGTACTTACATAGAATACATACCTACATAGAAAATATACCTACCTATATAGCACGATGAAATTCCTATATACAATAGGTACCTATTTACTTCAATCCTCTACAAAAACGTCCTTACCACAGACCATCTTACAATTCTAATCAGCTGATACCTGATGCACACCTATAGAAAACCTGTACCAACCACCGAGGTTATACTTCCATAGCTAGCTGGATCTAGGTACATGACTATACAATAGTAGTAGGTATGTTAACCTGGCTGTAGCATAGTACTTATTAGAAATAGCTAACACACTAGATAACTATACTATGAAGCTAGTAGTACGAGTATATACTAGGTAGGTTCTTGGCGGGCGGGCGGCAAACCTTATCACTGCGTGGAGCGAAGCAACTGACTGCGCGCGGCGTCCTCGAATCGATTTTTCCACCAAACAAGCCATTTCGAACCAACAGTTTCATTACAAACACGTTCCAGTGACAGCGCACTGGCTGCAAATATAAAAAAAGAAAAACAAAGTGAAAAGTGATATAGTATCGCGAAGATAATGCATTCGCAACGCTTGGCTCCGAATTTCTATGGGCGCTCAAAATAAAGGTAAGTCAGAGCCGCATCTTTTGTGAAACTTTCCATGCTTTCGTACGATTTGTCGCTAATGTTTGTATCGTTTATGTAAATGTGGTGGTAATGTACTGTTGCTTTTGTAGGGCATTGTGTACCTATTCTTCGTAAGTACGTGCCGGAGTTTATCGTAACAGCGGGCGTGGGTGTCGGCCATGTGAGCGCTGTTTGCGATCTTGTTTTTACGACTATGCCAGATAAGGGTAGTTTTCATGACACACTTTGCTGACACCATTATCTCCAATTAAATAATTTTATGGTACGCGGCTCTTAGGTTTGCTGTTGATTTGAGAGTTAAGCACTTCATAGGCGTACTTAACGTGAGCAAGTGTTTTACATGTCAAAAATCATAATTATATGTTATACCTACCAATCATTTGCTGATTGTTTTTTCTCTAAGTAACGTCATTTTATACCTACTTTAAATAATTGTATGCACTCTACCTGTCTGGTTCAACTAAAGAGGATGCTACACCCGCGTAGCATCTGTTTTTCAGGTGATTTATTGCATTTACCGAAGAGTATTTTTACTGTAGTACTTATGCCTTTTTTTTGATATTTAAGTACTAGAGCATTTAACATTTAGCCTCGCATCGTTAGTTTCTTTTCTTTTTGCTCTACAATTATTTTTTATGACATAGTCTACAAAATTGCTACATTCTACAGCTTTATATAAAATTCGAGACTTTATTTCTTGAAAACTTGAAAGTAGAGCCTTCTTCATTAGTACTCGTATATATCTACACTCTACTCTACACATATAGTATAAAATGTAGCTTTGCTGTTTTTATTTTCTTGCTCTACTTTCAAATTTTTCACTAGTACACAGTTTATACATGCAGTTACTGTTATAAGGTATGTGCAAAGGTATGTACGTGTAAAGGGCAGCTTCCTTATTTAATTAGGCATAATGTATATAAGCCTAATCGTACATTAATGGCCATGAAATTTCAATCGATGCCTTCAGACATCCAAATCAAGTCTAACAATCAGATACAAATAATGTATGATGTTAAGTAACAATTTATTTAATCAGCGGTTAAGGTGATACTCCGATTAAATCACTGTCATCATTATCACTACATATTATAAAAAAAGTCAAAGAACGCGTCTGTCTGTCTACAAATATCACAGAAATAATGAACAGGTTTTGTACCGGTTTTACATAGGCGTAGGTTGATTCAAAAGGAAGGTTTTAAATTCAAAAGATTTTTTGTACATTTTTCCGATCTACTTACCTACATATGTAAAATTTTCTAAACGAAGTCAGAAAAATCAGCCATTCCGGTAGTGTTTCTTTGCGTCTACTGCATTATAGATTTGAGATATGTGGAAGTAAAGTATGAAAGGATTCTTCTTCTCAAAAAGGCCTACAAAAAAGTTCGCGACACTATCATCATCAGCCTATATTTGTCCACTGCTGGACGTAGGCCTCTCCTAGTACACGCCACTGAGCTTGGTATTCAGCTCTCCTCATCCATTTTCTGCCAGCCGCTTTTTGCCGGTTGTCACTCCACCTGGCCACAAGGCACCCTACACAATGTTTCCCTAAACTTTAAGGATAAGGATAAAAGGAGTATAAGGATAATTTCCCGAAGAACCGATAACTGTTGGGGTAGACGAGTTCTAGAGTGGAGACCACGTTTAAGGTAACTGACATAGCTGCTATGTCGGTTACCTTGGTTCTCTATCAGATATCTTCATTACGAATCTTGTCCTTCAGATAAACTTCAAGCTAAGCTCTCTCCATAGCTCACTGAGCAACTATAAATTTGTGGACCAGTTTGACTGTGAGTGTCCACGTTTCGGCTCCCTGGGTCATACTAATTGAAGAATTTTGTCTTTAGGACTGTATTATAGACCACGAAAAAACTTGACGAAGCTTGCCGAATGCTGGCCAACCCAGCTGAATTCTTCTGTTGGCTGCCTTCTCAAAGAGTCTACACCATATTACACCTATTTCAGAAAGCCCAAGATATTTGTTTGAATATACATAGATAAATATTTCAGTCTCAAGTAGTGACAGATCACATAAATTATTAAATACACTAGCGGTGTCCGCGGCTTGGCCGGCGTGGTAACTGTTCTGGGATATAAGGATCCTGTGATATTCCAAAACCAAAAGTACCAAAATCTTCAAAATTCCTTGAGATTTCAAATGGTTTTTATCGATTGCTCGAATTCTACTAATCAAATTGAGATAGCAATTACACCAGTTTTTAAGCCCAACCTTAAGCTATCCAAAAGTGAAAACCGCATCGCAATCGGTCCAGTAGTTTTTACGTGATGCACGAACAAACATACAGACAAACCGACGGACACGATTTAATTCTTGCTCAGTAAGTTTATTTTAAGTACCTACCCTAGACAATTTTTTAAAATATCTTCTTTGTACAGTTTTTTGGTACCTACTGCTTTATTATAAGTATAGATAGATAAAAAAGCATTTTTTTTAATTCTGACCTACGGTAGGTATTATACCGGGTATTCCTATCGATGAGATAACAGCTCCCCGGATGGTGGCGATGTCAGCAGTGACCGTGAAGCCCCACGCAGGCCTTCAAACTAAATAATCGGTTACAGAAACAACAATAACGGAAACTTATTACATATAGCTAAGGTTTACTTTAAAGACGATTTAATTACTGCGTTGTTCGTGCGAAAAAATAACGATGCTGTCTGTGGGTGTAACTCTAGAACATGCAAACTTACCTAAATTAAATTGGTAATGTCATCGTATCGTATGCCTGCCTGGAAAGCAAATGTCAAATTAGTAATATTCGTTTACTTACATAATCTATTTAGTCCTTTCCATCACCGTACGACTAGACGATCAGCAAAGCGCCACCCTTTCATGGTTGAAATACCTCGCACAAGAACGAAGCGTTACGCTTCTTCATTTATTATAAGAACTGCAAAGGAGTGGAATGCCCTACCCTCGTCAGTGTTTCCGGTAAATTATAACCCCGGTGTGTGCAAGTCAAGAGTGAATAGGTATCTACTAGGCAAGCGTGCTACACCTTCGACCACATCATCGCTTTCCATCAGGTGAGATCGTGGTCATTGCCTAGTAATAAAAAAAATAAAAAAATGTTGTACATGTACATCGTTGTTGTAAGAAAAACCACCGTTCGTAATTTGTTTATGTTAATGGATTATGTTTATGTTAACCGTGCATGGAGAGGTCCATGCACGGTTGTCTGGAAGAGATCGCTTTAAGCGATAAGACCGCCAATTGTAACATGTTTTTGTTAGATTAAGTTTATTAATTGTATATTTCTATATTGTGGTGTTTCAATAAATAGTTCTAGTATCTATATATACTTATAATAGAGCAATAAGAACTAAAAAGTCTGTACAATGAAGATAATTTAAAAAAAAGAGTCTATGGTACATAAAATAAGCTACTGAGCAAGAATATAACATTTTATTAAATCGTGTCTGTCTGTTTGTTAGTTTGCCTATATGTTTGTTCGCGCATCACGTAAAAACTTCTGGACCGATTACGATGCGGTTTTCACTTTTGGATAGCTTAAGGTTTGGCTTCAAAACTGGGGTACTTGGTATCTCAATCCGATGAGTAGAAGCCAAGCAATCGATAAAAATATTGTTGACGGCTGAAGAAATTTTGATGAAATGTTGGTATATTGGTATTTTAAGTCCTGGTGTAGTATATAGAGTACTTTTAACCTAGAGAAATAACCACGCGTGTGAAGCCGCGGGCATCAGCTAGTGAAGAATAAAGTTAATGATGAAATTACGAGTCATTTGGCGAGTATGTTTGTCTGTTCGTTTGTTTGTTTAGAGAACTTTCACGCGATAACATCTAGACCGATTTAGATGAAATTTGAAATGGAGATAGCTTATACCCTGGAATAAAAAATAGGATAATTTTTATACCGGGAAATTGTAAAGTATCCACGGAAAAATGGTGAAAATTGTAAAAATGTTGATTACTCGCAGTAAGAAACGGCTGCCATAGAAACGAAATAACAAGTATATCTAAACACATCAAGAGCATTGGTGCCATACCTATACTTTTGCATTGGTTTTTAATATCCTAGAAGAACATTATCATTATTACATATATTATTATTTTTTCGCGATAAACTGTAGTCCGCGCGGACAAAGTCGCGGGCGGGAAAGCTAGTCTACACTAATATTATAAAGAGGAAAGATTTGATTGTTTGTTTGTTTGTAATGGATAAACTCAAAAAAATACAGTCCTGATTTTAAAAATTCTTTCACATAAAGAAAGCTAAATTATCAGCGAGTAACACAAGCAGGATTTTATTTTTCAAAAAATTGGAGTACCCTTCGAAAATTGCAATAATGATACCAGGGTTATTAAATTTTGCAAAAAAACTCGATTACTTTGTATCACAAACCAAAGAGTATATACATACTATGTAAGATCCAAAACTAAGAAGGAGATACGGGTCTTTGTATATGGAACGTTGCCATGGAAACGAAATCACAGAACATCTAATAATCATTGACGTAGGAAATGATCTATGCTAATACACGAAATAATAACCGCAATTCAACCTCCTTGCGTTAAACAGAATAATATAGACGAAATGGTACGAAATTGTTGTTGTTCTATTTGTCCAAATAAAGTACCTACTAATTTTATCTTTCTATATTTCTACCCGTGCGAAGCCGGGGCTGGTCGCTAGTACTATATACAATTTCTTAACTACTTACAAAAATATTATAACATGATACATTTTTTAGGACCACCAAAACTTGCCGGCGAGAAAAATCTTTGTGAATCAAAACAAATCAAACCGCGGTTCTCATATTTTGCAAACGTAATTCCCTCCGGCCTGTAATAAAGGTAGCTTCGTACCCCACCAAGCTTTCAAGACACTTTCTGTTGACACTTTTCATTACTTTTCCCAACAAGTGGCACTATAATAAAGGTACAATCGATAACTGATTTCTTACATCTGAAGTAAACCTAAATGATTGATGTCCCTAGAAAAATTGAGGCCCTCAACGAAAACGTACCAAATTGCGCAGCAGAGTGCCGGGTCGAAGGAGATTAATCTTGTTTTTTTAGGTCTCACTGGCATTGTATGAGGTAGATGCAGTAACTCAATTTGTACGAAAAAAAGACGCTGTGATAGCTGTGCACTTTGATTGTGTGAATCTAATAAGGAATAACCATACATTCATAAAGGTGTTTGCAGTAAAAAAAACTGAGCTTTGTTGGATTCTCCGTATAGATTCAACCTGGCTTTTCAGGACATCTATCATTTCTATTCGCGCTAGAGAGAATCTTTCACGATACCTAATCATCGTGTAATTATTCTTTAAATGCTTTTATTTAACTTGCATTGTTTGTCTGACTTAGGTATGTTTGTTTAGGTCAAATTTTGCGAGCTGAATTAGAAGCACTTCCTCTTATTTTACGGAGTTGAATATGTACATGTTGGTTCAGTTCCGATGACAGTGCATTTTTAAGGTAAGCATGACCTGAATCCTTATTCGCTATGACAAAGCTGTTAAAAAACTCAGAAAGATATCTTCGTGGAATCGTTCGGAAATTATCGTAATGACGTCACACGTTTTCGACGAGGAATTTCGTGTGGCATAGCGAATAAGTGCCCAGGATTAGCTCCAGATAAAAGAACTCTTCAACGGTTAACAGCACAACAAATAATTTCGTGTACGCTTTTAATTGTGATAGCCCGTTCTAAGTTTCAGTTTGCTGAGACTTTCGTGCATAAGTATTATTATTATTCGATGCTGTAGTTGAACGAATCACTTTGAGTATCCATATTAATTCGTTTCTAAAAGTGGCGTAGAGCTTCCTGAATAATTTGAAGATGACAGCATAGGTGAGCGATGGATATGAATTAAACACATGAATCTTGCGTGGACTCGGGTTTCTGCATACTTCATTATATGTCAGATGCTGTAGTGGGGAAAAGAGTTTATATTATGGGCTGCGTGAGTAGGAACAAAATAAGGTACAAATGTATAAGAAAATGCGGGAAACCGGCGGCTTTTCCTTAATATTTGTGTTTGATATTTATTTTATCAAAGAGTTTTGTTGACATTTCTTTAGCGGTATATTATTTTGTGCGTAGGTTATCAGAAATATTGAATAGCGTAAGAAAAGGCCACGGTTTTATTTACAAGATGTAAGTAATACAGCTTTTTTTTAATCTACTTATTCACAGCTAGCTGTGCCCGCGGCTTCACACACGTGGTCATTTTTCTAGGATAAAAGTACCTACTCTTTGTGCTATTCCAGGACGTAAACTACTATACTATACTATATACCAACATTTGATCGAAATTCCTTCAGCCGTCAATAAGTTTTTATCGTTTTCTCGGCTTCTACTCATTCGATTGAGATACCAAAAACACCAGTTTTTAAGACAAACCCAACAGTGTATACCGAATCGCAATTACGTGATGCGCGACACACAGCCTAACACACAAACAGACACGATTTAAAAAAAATATATATTCTTGTACCTACCCTAAACTTTTTTTTAATATCTTCTTTGTATAGATTTTTTGGTGCTTACTGCTTTATTATCCATACCAATATATAAAAATGAAACGTTGTCTGTTTGTTTGTTTGGAGAGCTTTCACGCGATAACGGCTGGACGGATTTTGATGAAATTTGGAATGGTAATAGTTTATAGCTAGAATAAAACATAGGATACTTTTTATCCCGGCAAAGTTGATTACTCGCTTTAAGGAACGGTTGCCATGGAAACGAAATAACAATTCTGTTTAAAAACTTCAAGAGCATTGGTGCTATACCTTTGGTTTTTAATGTCCTAGAACATAGGACGTTTTTTTTCGCGATAAACAATAGATAGATATAAATATTCCACCTCAAAACTTTAACTACGCTAAATAACCGTTACCCTTTCTTAAAACATTAACAGTAGGTAACCTACTTACTCAAAATTACACTTAAAACATTAACAGTAGGTAACCTATTTATTAAAACCTCGGCTCGTATAAAAAAAAAAGCATAAAGTTTAGCTTATATTTACACACTAAGGTCGTCCAAACAGTCCGGCTACGTCGTAATAATCCTACTTTTTAATTCGGCCAACGTTTTGGGGAAATGAGGCTACATTTATTGGGCATTTAAGTCGGCTCATTTACTTTACGGAATCCATTGCTTGTGTTAAATGTGGGTGCTCAGAATAATACTTGTAGTTCCAATGGATGGGTAATTTTCCACTCTAGATAATAAAAGGTACAGTGTAAATAAGATTAGGAGAAAAAATACCGGACAAGGGCGAAAGGGCGGAATTGAAATCGCGTGGAGAGGGTTCCTTGAAGAATAAATCTTACAATAATTGATATTGTAAGATCATAAACTTCTTATAGGTTTTCCAGTGAGTAAAGAAATATTTTCTGTATTATTTTAAAATGCCGGACAAGGGCGAAAGGGCGGAATTGAAATCGCGTGGAGAGGGTTCCTTGAAGAATAAATCTTACAATAATTGATATTGTAAGATCATAAACTTCTTATAGGTTTTCCAGTGAGTAAAGAAATATTTTCTGTATTATTTTAAAATGCCGGACAAGGGCGAAAGGGCGGATTTGAAATCGCGTGGAGAGGGTTCCTTACGATGAATAAATCTTACAATAATTGATATTGTAAGATTATAAACTTCTTATAGGTTTTCCAGTGAGTAAAGAAAGATTTCTGTATTATTTGAAAATTTTAAGCTCCGTCGTTTACTGAGATGGTACATTTTCATATATTTTCTTAAATAACTTTAAAACTAATTAATCAAAAATTATAAAACAAAAAAATTATTTTTAAAGTTTTCTAATTTGCCCCCCAAAGTGACCCCATATTCAAAATTCATTTATTTACCAAACACGGACGAGTACCGTGTTGTGATCATAGAAATTCATATGTGTACCAAAGGTCCACTTAATTGGCCCAGTAGATTTGGGGCAAATTGGCTGTGACAGGCGGACAGACAGACACACGATTGATTCATACGGACATACGGAACCCTGAAAACGCTCCAAACCGTTGAAGGAAAAAATTACGCATGTAAGAACTTCAAAATTCAAAGACATTATGACATCTAATAGCTCGCACCCAGCATTTGATTATGGTCTGTCCTCTGTTTCATAGAGAAGCCCTGTCCCAGCTGTGGGAATGTGATCGGCTGATGCAAGAATGTTTAAATAAGTATAATAAAAAAAAATGAATGTCACTTTTTTTTTGTTATTTCTTTCTTTTTTCCTTTGTCACTTACATTTTTAAGTTTTATTGCTTTGTCTTCGGTTTGTAAGCTATCCTGAAAGTTTTAGCCGGATAGCTAATCGGGAAGTGCTCGAAATTTGAATTGCAAGATTCCAGGACAGACAGATATACATAGATACATAGATACATTCATACTAGTGAAGTTAAATAAAAGCTTTTAAAATAGAAAAGAAGCGTATTCCACACCGCCAAAAAAACCGAGTGAAGCATAGCAAATGTCGGCTGCGTATATGTCATCATCATCATCATCATTGCCAGCCCGAATCAGTCCACAGCTGGACATAGGCCTCTACCGGAGCACGACATGGTGTGAGTGTATGCATGGGGCTTGTGCGTACGAGCGGATTGGCATATCTTGGGTGCTTCACTTCCGATTTGTCGGAGTGGAATCCGTCTCTTTCTTCGTTGAAGAGTAGAAAACAGAAAATTGCCATACGTAACTCTTTCAGATTATTATGTAGAGTACATGAAAACATGTTTTTTTCAGTCTAAACATTGATAGAGTAAAATACAAGTAAGCGCTCTTTTCTAAAACTTGTTCTTTAATTACCAGCACTTAGATGAATAATAAAATTTAAGTCAACAATTTTTTAATGTCAAGCGTAAATCAAGCTAGGGATATGATGTCCGTAACTTAGATATAGTTGCGTAAAAAACCTAATAGTCAGATTGAGACGTTAACAAGATAAACCCGACTACGGTTGGGATAAAAAATAGCCTATGACACTCTATAATAAATGAAGACGAATCGATTGACACCTCGTTTTTCAAAATCAGACCAAACTTTTAGTTTTTTACACATAACCCTTCCTTTGCTTCGTCGTAATCGGATAAACTATGACACTCTGTACCTGAAGACGAATTGATTGACACCTCGTTTGTCAAAATCGGACTAATAGGAGCAGCGATATGGTGGAACATCCACATAACCACATACATTGATACATACATACACACATAGACTGTCAAACTCACCATTACCCTTCCCTTGCTTTGCTGTGGTCAGGTAAACAGAAGAAATAATGTTGTATGACAAGGGAGCAAAATAAGTTTTTTTGTAAAACTTGTAATTTTTCCGCAGCTCTAGTGCGCGCGTGTTTTCTTTTTCACCTGTTGCTCTACTAATCTGCTCAAAATCGTGTTAAATGTTTGACTGCCTCTAACTAGTTAATTGGCTACATAGATTATCAGAAAATAAAAAGGTACACCTACATAAGTACCATTTTTTATTAGTACCTAACAAAAGTTATAGAAGCTGCTTCAAAGTAAATTCAAATTACATTTTGTTGTAATAATTCGATCTCACTTATTCTAAAAACGTCCGGCGTACCTATATAAGGACTACTAGACTGTGTCATCGCAATCTACCTGGCTTATCTCATTGATTCTAAAAATGTTCGGCGTACCTACATTACAACAACTAGACTCTGTCATCGCAATCTAACTGGCTTATCTCATTGATTATAAAAACGTGCGGCTACCCTACATTACGGCAACTAGACTGTGTCATCGCAATCTAACTGGCTAATCTCATTGATTCAAAAAGTTAGGTGAACTTACATTACGGCAACTAGACGGTGTCATCGCAATCTAACTGGGTTATCTCATTGATTCAAAAAGTTCGGTGAACCCACATTATGGCAATTAGACTGTGTCATCGCAATCTAACTGGCTTATCTCACAGATTCTAAAAACGTCCGGCGTACCTACATTATGGCAACTAGACTGTGTCATCGCAATCTAACTGGCTTGTCTCACAGATTCTAAAAACGTCCGGCGTACCTACATTATGGCAACTAGACTGTGTCATCGCAATCTAACTGGCTTATCTCACAGATTCTAAAAACGTCCGGCGTACCTACATTATGGCAACTAGACTGTGTCATCGCAATCTAACTGGCTTATCTCACAGATTCTAAAAACGTCCGGCTTACCTACATTATGGCAACTAGACTGTGTCATCGCAATCTAACTGGCTTATCTCACAGATTCTAAAAACGTCCGGCGTACCTACATTACGGCAACTAGACTGTGTCATAGCAATCAAACTGGCTTATCGGGTCACCTCGATTCTTCAATCAAAGCCCAGCACAGGGCACAATGGTTGAAACAACGACACATCGGTGCTGCAGTTCGTAATGCCTCTGACTGTTGAGCTTAGTTGTTAGATTCAAATCCTGGCCGGGAAAAACATTTGTGTGATGAGAATAAAATGTTTGTTCTCTGGTCTTGGAATTTTATGGTGTGTTGGTGTCTGTTCATGCCACCCGTGGCACTAACTCTAGAGCGGAGAATGAGTGTGCATAATAGTAGTTTATGAAACGGTTTCATAATAAGGGGTATTAAAACACGAGAGTGGGTTTAATAGTATCACTCGAGTGTTTTAATAACTAGTAATGTGCTGTTTCATACACTACTTTCTAAACACTCATGTAATAGGAACTGACTGTTAATGAAAAAAAATATGTCGTAATATTTTCTTGATTTTTCTGGTAAAAGCTCGTTCATGTTCGTTGCTGTTTCCGTGATATCAGGTGGAGTCAAATTCTCCTCACTAACACTGCTGTCGGACATTTGTAATCAGGATACAGCTTTTGATCAACAAAAACACATTAAATTGGTTAGGTACCTACCTACTAAAACAAAGTAAAATAAGGCGCCAAAATCCAGTCCACAGCGAATTCGCGCGCCTACGATTTAGCAAGTACCGCCATAGGTAATGACGAAAACCCTCGTAGATGCGGAGCCAAGCGGTGCTTTTATGGGAAAAAATATATATAATACAACGTCGTTTTTTTTCTTATTAGAAACGTGCCGTGCGTGATGTATATCATATGCCACCATTTTTGAGTTCATAATCTGGATTTATCTATATGAGTGTAGTTAAGTTATTTACTTAACTATTTATTTATTTTTTATGTATTTATTAGTAGTTGCTGAGTTGTGTCAATTTTGAAGACAGTACAGTGTAGAACATGCATGTCACAGACTGGTAATCGCTTGTTCATAGGATTGGGATCGAAGGACCATGTCCTAATTTAAGGAGAGCTTGCTGCAGGAGAACATATCAATAACTAGCTTTCCCGCCCGCGACTTCGTCCGCGCGGACTACAGGTTATCGCGAATAAAAGCAACCTATGTTCTTCTAGGATATTAAAAACCAATGCAAAAGTAGGTATAGCACCAACGCTCTTGATGTTTGTTGACAGACTTGTTATTTCGTTTCCATGGAAACCGTTCCTTACAGCGAGTAATCAACATCTCCCAGTTTTCCCGTGGAAACTTACAATTTTTCAGGATAAAAAGTATCCTATGTTTTATTCCAGGGTATAAGCTATCTCGATTCCAAATTTCATCAAAATCCGTCCGGTCGTTATCACGTGAAAGCTCCCCAAACAATAAATCAAACAGACAACGTTTCACTTTTATACAGGACTAGTTTTCCCGCCCGCGACTTCGCCCGCGCGGACTAACTGTTTATCGCGAAAAAAAGTATCCTATTTTCTTCTAGGATATTAAAAACCAATTCAAAATACGTATAGTTCTTGATGTTTTTTGCAGACTTGTTATTTCGTTTCCATGGCAACCACAGAACATTCTGTGATGGCAACCGTTCCTTACAGTGAGTAATCAACATTTTCAGGGTTTCCCGCGGAAACTTTAAATTTCCGGGGTAAAAAGTATCCTATGTTTTATTCTAGGATATAAGCTATCTCCATTCCAAATTTCATCAAAATCCGTCCAGAGCGGTTATCGCGTGAAAGCTCCCCAAACAAACAAACAGACGTTTCACTTTTATATATTGGTATGGATTAATGGTAATTCGACGTATTCCCTTTAGGAGGTGATAGGGGTGACTATTTGCGATAATTTTCCCGTTTTTTTAACTCTCCAACAATGAATAACAACTAGGAACTTATTTCAAAGAAATTGAAAAAAAAGAAGATCACAAAGGAAGCAGGCAGAAGTTCGTATTCGATCTAAACTTTAAATCGCTGTTTGAATATCTTGTAAACAGGTTTAATGCGTACCTAAGCCAATGCAGGAAGCAAACTGGCAGGTTAAGTAAAATTAAGTCGATATTAACTCAAAAATATATTGTTTTAATATTGATAATTAACCAGTGTTTAATTGTTTTTATAAATGAGAAGATACAATGAGATTTAAATTGATACTTTTTTATGTTGAATATATGACTTATTTTGAAAAATGCTAATAAACATGAAAACTCAAAAATGGTTCACATTTGCATAAGGCATAATGTGTCTTGCTGTTGACCGTTGAAGAGTTCCTTTATCTGCAGACCATGTCCTGGTAAAATTTTAAACTGGCTATCATAATAAAATGCGTACACAAAATTTCGTGTCTGTGCTGTTGACCGTTGAAGAGTTCCTTTATCTGGAGACCATGTCATGTTAAAATTTAAATCACCTATCATAATAAAATGCGTACACAAAATTTCGTGTCTGTGTTTATGTGGAGCACTTATTCGCAATTCCTTGCCGAAAACGTGTGACGTCTTTACGACAACTGCCGAACGATTCCACGAATATATTTTAACGCACCGCGTTACGTGCTTGAATAGGCATTGCGAATGGAACATGGATGTCGATTCAGATCATGCTTACCATAAAAAAACATTGTAATCGGAACTATACAAACATGGAAAAACTCAACTCGTAGGATAAGAGGAAGTGTTTCTAATTCAGATTGTAAGATTTGACCTAAACAAGCATACATACATTAATACTTTCATACATACATACAAACATATATGTACATACATACATACATTGAATAGATTGAAAAAAAACCTCAATACGTTTTAAACGGTACTGGAATAAAATGAGTAACAAGACGTAAGTTCAAAAACTAAAACCCGACTGCGGTCGGGTATAAAATAGCCTATGACTCTTTATAAATAAACACCAATCTATAGATACTTATCAAAATCGGATCATGTTTTTAGTTTGAACACATAACCCTTCATTTGCTTCACCGTAGTTTCTGTGTACAATTGTATCGTTCAAGGGTAATTCTATAAATAGTACGGGATTCAGCCGGGTATCCCCCCATTCCCCCACCCTCTTCTTACTTCCCCCAACTTCCCCCATCCACCCATCACCAGGCTCTACCACACATGCTCTATCCCTTACCACATTTCCCTCATTTTTCCCATCCCTCCTCCACTCTTCTCCTCACTACCCCATACCCTCCCCACACTTTACCTAACCCTTCCACTCCCCCAACGTTCTCCCACTCCCTGCCTTCACTTACCCCCCTCTTTTCCCCTCTCCTACAATCTCCAACCTCCAACTCGTAAGGGTTTCTGCTCTCCTGGTAATTTGTTACTATTTTAAATATTATAATAACTTGATACGTTTTAGCCTCGTGTCATGCTCGTGGTGTGACCACTAGTAAATAAAATTCATCGTTGTCACACTAGTGTGACAAAATAGTGTGACCACGAGTCCGTCACCAAAAATAGCCTATGGCACTCTAAAGCTGAAGACGATTCGATTGATACCTCGCTTGTCAAAATTTGACTAATAGCGGCGACGCTATGGTGGTGCTATGGTACATACGAGTACATACATACATAGACTGTTAAACTCATTACTATTCCTTTGCTTCGCTGTAGTCGGGTAAAAACACGACCTTGTTGCGGGGTGGCGAGACGAATTGCCTCACTCAGTTTAATGGGAAAGTTTCAGAGGGCCGTGTGATTGACGCCGGAACAAAAACAACTTTAATTTAGCCATTAGCTGGCTTTGTTTCTTAAGGACCTTGGTATTCTTGAGAACAAAGTTTTACTGGAATTATCATTATTCTATGGCACTGTTCCTGACTGCAAAAAACTTCATATTGGGAACAGATTTACGCTAAATAAGCATTGAAGTAAGTAAGGAAATTCTTCAACTTATTTGTGTGCTTTGTGCTGCCCAAGGTGCGTTGGACGTTTTTAGAATGTTAGGGATCGATTTATTAAAACTACACGGTGAGACTTTTTACCCGACTACAGCAAAGCAAGAAAAGAGTAATGAGTTTAACAGTCTATGTATGTATGTATGTATGTATGTATGTATGTATGTATGTATGTATGTATGTATGTATGTATGTATGTATGTATGTGGTTATGTGGATGTTCCACCATATAGCGTCACCCCTATTCGATTTGGACAAGCAAGGTGTCAATCGATTTGTCTTCAGGTAAAGAGTGTCATAGGCTATTTTTTTTACCCTATTACGGCAAGGCAAAGTAAGGATTATGTGTTCAAACCAAAAACTTGGTCCGATTTTGACAAGCAAGGTATCAATCGATTCGTCTTCATCGCAAAAGTGTCATTGGCTATTTTTACCCGGATTTTAGTTTTTGTACTTATTGTTATCTTTAGGTAAAAGGATCTTTATTTTTGTTTATTTGTCGTACTTTAATGATATTTGGGTTACTTGTCATCAACACAAAAGATGGCGTTACACGCTGACTGAGTGTAGAACCAAATACCTCACTGCGGAGGGTTATGTGCTTGGGTTGTATGTATTTTTGTTTGTTTGTTTGTAGCCTAAACGGCTTCATGGATTTTGATAAATGAGGTATCATTGGATTCGTCATAGTCACGAGAGTGATATAAGATCATGAAGTGGCAAGAAAACTATATTCCTTGTATTTTGAACTGAAAAATCAACCGGCGTTAAGTCCGGACTCACCAGGCCACGGAATGGGTCTTCCACGACCTATCCAACGATTAAGAAAACGACTATCGAGCCATCGCCTAACATTGACATCAAAATGTGCAGGACATCCGTCTTGCTGGTATATCATGTTTTGCCTTGTAGCCAAAGGCACGTCTTCGAGGAGGTCAAACATTTCATTTGCCAAAAAAACAAAACGTAATCTGCAGCATTTAGATTGCTCGGTAAAAAATGTGGTCCGATTAAATTGTCGTCAATTATTCCCAACCATACATTGACTGAAAAATAGCGTTGCGACCCTTTTGGCCTCTTTTATTAGGATTTTTGTGCACTTTCTCACTCCAATAATGTTCATTGTGGTAGTTAGTAATCCCATCTTGATCGAATTTGGATCCGTCGGTCCATATATTTAAAAAAAAACACTTTCTAAATCCGCATTTAACATGAATCTACAGAAAGCAACTCTCCTTTCAGGGTCCTCTTCGTGAATAACTTGCACAGGAGTATAATGGTAAGGATAGAATCCTGCATTATGCACTGTAGACCACGCTTTCCATTGTGTTACAGAGAGTCGTGTGGCGACGGTGTTTGTCGAAATTGTTGGTTCGTCGATAAATTCTAGCAGAATATCCTCTTCGTAATTAACACCATACTCTAAGGGTCTTCCGGCATTTATTTGTCCATTAAAATCTGATATAACGCTCTTCCATGTTTTAATTCGAATTAAAAATTAATCTACAATCGTGAGTGTATTTATTTCAAAAAACATGGCGCCAATTTGTGAAACAAAACCAAAACACGCGTGAAGAGTTTTTGAAAAAATAACTTTTTGAAAACTTAGTTTCTGTTTCTTTAACCTGCCAGTTTGCTTCCTGCGTTGGCTTACGTACGCATTAAACCTATTTGCAAGATATTCAAGCAGCGATTTTAAGTTTAGTTCGAATACGTATTTCCGCCTGCTTCCTTTGTGATCGTTTTTATTCAGTTGCTTTGAAATAAGTTCCTAGTTGTTAAGAATTGTTGGAGAGCTAGGAAAACGGTTATGTTTTTAAAATAATCTGCAAGCCAAGTTAGGTATTTTTTTGTTTTTAAGGCATTTTAGTGAAAAAAAAACTCAAAAAAATAAATTGAAACAATATCATTTTTCGTGTCGCATTTTAAAATTTGGACCAATAATTGTTGTTTTAATATTGGTAAATAACCAGTGTTTAATCGTTATTAAAAATAAGAAGAAAAAATGAGATTTAAATTGATACTTTTTTTTATAAATATTTTTTTGTTGCATTTTGACTTATTTTCAAAAAAAAGCTAAAAACATGATAACTCAAAAATGGTTCACTTTTGCATAATGCATTTGGGGGTTAAAATTATTGCAAATAGTCACCCCTATCACCTCCTAACGGGAATACGTAAAATTACCAATAATCATGTATATTGCTGTTACTGGCTCGTGTTTTGACTGGCTTGTGACTGGACTGCCTGGCTTGTGCACTGGCGTTGTGTAGCACGGATATTACAAGACAATGTAAATGTTCCTTTACGGAAAATGAAAATGGAAATTTTCCGAAACAACTTCCCAAATCTCTGTGATAAATATCCTTTGAGACTCGGACACCCCCGTCACCCGTCGCTGCGTCGGTCGTAAGAGTCACCTATCTCAGTATGCCCATAGGGTTGCCAACATATGTTGCATATTAGACAAGCTCCATCGTAATGGTAGATAGAACAGATCAACTTATATTACAGACTGGACGTGCACGCGGCTTTACCCGCGAGGTCATTTCTATAGGTAAAAGTACCCATTGTGTTATTCAACGATCAAAATTCAGCCGTCAAAAAGATTGTAAACGATTGCTCGGCTTCTACTCATCAGATTTTGATATTAATTAGGTACATCAGATTTTACCAAAACCTAAGTTACCAAAAGTGAAAACCGTATTGAAATTGGTTCAGTAGTTTATTGGTAATGCGTAAACATCCGGACAGACAGACAGGCAGACATTATGTTTATCATCTCAGACTTTTTTTCTTACTGCTCCATTTGTGTCGCTAGGGCATAGAGCTAGTCCAATTGTGAGATCATGCTCAGAAGGGGTTGATCCCAGCTACGGAGACCGCTTCTTTATAACCTGCCTTAAGCAAGTGTAGGTGTATCAGAAATCAGTAACGACGAAAATTATCAAGATCCTCGTTCATCAAAGCCACGAGTACGATCATATTCTTTGTCGTAGTCCCTGCTTCCGTCTATATCCCAGATAAACAGGTGCAGGTTGATTATGGGTAAAAATAGGACTGTAAGGAATCATTAGGTAAAATAATGTTTCTCAAATATGACAGTTTCGGTCATGGAAAGTGACGACACATCTAGTGTCTGTCCCACTAATCCCATCGTGTTGTCCCACGATGGAACAACTGACTCTATGTCGTCCCTGAAGTCCCATAGAACAAGTGACATAAATTTTTTGGTTCCAGAAGTCCCATTACCGTCATCCGTCTATTCCCGTTGTTCACCACTGTCACTGCCATGGTTGTCACTTTTTGTCCAACAGTGGGGGACATCGGGAAAAAAGTTGCACTGACTAAATCATCTCTGCTGATTGACTGAGGTATTTATAATGGGTACGATGCAACCACGTGTAGGACAATTCTCTAGCTGGGTGGACACGTAGGTTCCGTGCATATAATATAATAGAAGTACACAGCAATTTTGCTGGCTTTCAATTCGTATGAAAATGCTAGCATAGTAGTACTGCTTGGTAGCAGAATATATGGCACCAATATATAAATGTGGAATAATCCATAAAACAAAATGGAATCAATGATGTATTGGCCTAGAATAACACTAAGTACAGTGGTAGATACTACGGGAAATCCGAGAAAAATTGCAGCAGTTTGGCAACCCTAGTTTTATGTTAGGAAACGGGGATCGCGCTTGTGTTATAGGTACTTATCATTTATCTAAGGATTACATTCTGAAGACGAATGTTAAAGCAAATGTCTACTTAGCATCACGTTCTTTTAATATCTCAAAAGAAATGAATATATTTTCTCATTGAGTTTCTTCTTCGCTATTCTCTTTTAATATCTAACCTTCATACGTTTCTCAAATTCAAATATCATTACGCAGTTGGCCACAACTGTTGTTAAAAAACGGGGTTCCAGACCGAATTCAAAAAAGTTATATTAATGTATTATTACCTAGAATTATATTTATTATTATTATGTATTTAGATATATTCAAGCTTCTGAACTGGAACGGATTTGGTGTTAACATCAATGGCGAATACATCACTCATCTTCGATTTGCTGATGATATAGTTATCATGACTAAAACCCTGGAAGACCTAAGCACAATGCTCAGTGACCTCATTTTCTGATGGACAGCGTTCGGGAAATTACGCCATAGCCTCAAGAAGAAAGTTTATAATCAGTGCGTGTTGCCAGTACATACGGCACTGAGATGTGGTCGCTAACTATTGGTCTCATACACAAGCTCAGAGTTGCGCAGCGTGCAATGGAGAGAGCTATGCTCGGTGTTTCACTACGTGATAGAATCCGAAATGAGGAAATCCGTAGAAGAACCAAGGTTACCGACATAGCTCTCAGAGTTATCTCTTTGGGGGACGCCTATGTTCAGCAGTGGACTTCTAAAGGCTGACTGATGATGATGAACGCTGTTGCACTCGCAACTCCTTTAGAACATAGTTTGCTAAACACCTCCATTCCATTTGTCGACAGTTGACAACGAATCAGACGGGATGCCGGCGGCGACAGATCCCAATGCGGAGCAGAAGGAGCGGCTGATAGCCGCTGTGAAGAAGGAAGTCAAGCAGCTGATGGAAGAGGTGTGTGCTTTGTACAATAAGATAAATCTCTATCTTATAATAAAGCAATAAGTACGAAAATGTCTGTACAAAGAAGATAATTTAAAAAAAATGTTCTAATTGTATTTATAATAAGCTACTGAACAATAATATATCATTTTTTTAAATCGTATCTTTCTG
Source organism: Alsophila aescularia (assembly GCA_946251855.1). Taxonomy (NCBI): domain Eukaryota; kingdom Metazoa; phylum Arthropoda; class Insecta; order Lepidoptera; family Geometridae; genus Alsophila; species Alsophila aescularia. The sequence goes on from OX276385.1 coordinate 15,010,788, forward strand.
TTTGTCTGTATGTTTGTACGCGTAACGTCATCACGTAAAAACTACTGGACCCATTGTAATATGGTTTTCACTGTTGGATACCTTAGGGTTCGAAAACTTGTGTACTCGTTATCTCAATCCGATGAGTAGAAGCCGCGCAATCGATTAAAACTTTTAGACGGCTGAAGGAATTTTGATCAAATGTTAGTATATTGGTATTTTAGGTCTTGGAATAGTACATAGAGTACTTTTAACCTAGAGAAATGACCACGCGTCTGAAGCCATGACTACAGCTGGTATATAAATAAAGATGTACCTAATGTAATGCCAATAGATAACGCGGCGGCACGTGGCACAGCGCGGCATACGAGTACATCGTTACGCGCCTCTGACATTTCAGTGACCTACACTATTTGCGACTGATCTAAGGCCTTGGTCTACGATTGGTATGCAAATCATCGCTGTAAGCCACGTTCAACATTAGCCGACACAAGAGCAGCTGCCGTTTAATGCGCCTGGACATTACGTTAGGCTTGCGAGACAAACCGCAATGAATATCTAAATTTTTATAGAAAGCATTCGTACTCTCTAAGGTGTGATAATGAAAGGCATCAGATCTGACACCAGAGGCCAGTACTACCTCACGAGACAAGCAAGCAATGTGTGTTAATGGTGACGATGTCCTCAACAACACAACGACGTGCCGATCGACACCAAACCTTGCTAGACTGGTTTTGAGTGAAGCCCGTAAAGCCGATCTTGGTCATGAAACCCGGTGGTATGGTGCGCAAAACAGCTGCACGGTTCATTATTCATTGTAGGCTTGATCACCATCTCACCTGGTGTTATCTATACTTATAATAAAGCAATAAATACGAAAAAGACTGTACAAAGAAGATCATAAAAAAAATACTTTAGCGTGCTTAAAATCAGCAACTGAACAAGAATATAACATTTTTTTAAATCGTGTCAGTCTGTTTGTTTGTTTGTATGTTTGTTCGCACATCACGTAAAAACTAGTTGACCGATTGTGATGCGGTTTTCATTGTTGGATAGCTTAGGGTTTGACTTAACAACTAGGGTACTTGGTATCTTAATCCAATGACTAGATGCCGAGCAAGTTTTTAAATTGCTCGGAGTTTTGGTGGAACACGAATCGGGTGAACTTAGGAATCCGTATTTGTTTCTTTCATCGAAGCTTGGCACTGATTTTCTGCCGGAACCTATTTGTAACATCATGAACGCAGACAACGCTGATACAAACATACAAAAAATATTTTTGACGGATGAACGATTTTTGAAGAAATTTTGTTTATTGTACTTTATAAAGAATTAATGACAAACAAATCAAAATAAAACGAGGAAATAGATAAATAAAAATTAATGCTGTATTTTTTGTTACAAACAGGTCCTGAATCAGCAAAAGGCCATAAGCCTCGGCACCATCGATGAAAGAAACAAATAAATATCAAGCACTTAATACCTACTATTATTCAAAATGCGATCACACGACTGTTTGTCGTGTGCGTGTCGCGTGGTACAAAACCGTACAGTTCGTCATCAAAAGATCGCAAGCGATATTGGGCCATCTTTGTTCCACACGCATTAACCCGTATCGCCTGCCCCTTCGCTCCACGCAAACATTTACGTGTTACGCACACAAGCGTGTGTCAGCGCGCGTAGTCGATTAGTTATTTGTGCTACCCCGGCTCAAAGCCATGGATAGCGGCTTTATACTTTTTATGATGATTAAGTTTAGTTACCTATTTGCCAATTAAAGTAGCCGTCTCCACTATAAGATGGCCTTGCGCGGAGTTTTAAATTGCGCGGAGTTTTGGTGGAACACGAATCGGGCGAACTTAGTATATCCTTATTTGTTTCTTTCATCGAAGCTTTGTTCTGACTTTCTGCCGGGACCTATTTGTAACATCACGAACGCAGAGTGACAATACTGATACAAATATACAAAAGTCCTTTTTTAAATAATGTAACAAAAAATATAAATATAAACATAAAATAACTAATATAATATAAAACATTTCCGATCACTTCTGTCCAAAGTCAACGCCAAAGATGATTATTTTTAGCGCATTGCCACCCGGCTCAAAATGAAAGCCCCAGGTGTACCTATGGATAGGTTTACACTTAGTTTTATACTTCTGGTACTGGAATTACACGTATGGGCTACTTTTAAATGAAATGACCACGGGGGCAAAGTCGCGGGCACAGCTAGTGTAAGAATAATAGTCTGCTAATAATATCTAGCCACTCCAGGAGTTATTGGGTAAGTTATCCGACTCTAGCATAGTTGAACTTGACTTTCACAAGACGTATGTAAGTAATGTAACTTCCCGACAGACTCTATCTTTACGATACATCTCTAACTCTCCCAAACTGTAATAACTTGTCTTCTCCAAGTTTGGTGTGGTGTGACTATCTACGTTCGATTGTTGCCATGGCCTTTATGGTTGAACATCGAGAGCAGTTTAAAGTGAAACGTTTTAAACGTGTGAAATGTGTTATTTGATAACTGGCTCAGGCATAAATTAGCCTATTTTAAAAGCTTTTATTCAACTTTTTTTGTATCTATCTATGTATCTATCTATTTATCTATCTATGTATCTATCTATGTATCTATCTATGTATCTATCTATGTATCTATCTATGTATCTATCTATTTATCTATCTATGTATCTATCTATGTATGTATTTTGTCTGTCCTGGAATCTTGCAATTCAAATTTGGAGCACTTCCCGATTAGCTATCTGGCTGAAACTTTCAGGGTAGCTCACAAACCAATAAAAATGCAATAAAAAAAGACTAATATGAAAATATTAAAAGTGAAAAACAAAAAGAAAAGAAAAAAGAAAACGTAAAAGTTACAAAGCAACAAAATTAAGAAGCCGTAAAAGCTTTTTTAATTGAATTTTTTAAATTATACTTATTTAAGAAGTATGTCGTCCTGCTTCTTCTCTTTTACCCGACTGCACGGAGGTTTATTTGTTTGGGTTGTATGTGTTTGTTTGTACGTTTATTAGGCGCATCTTACAGCCTATACGGCTTGATGGGTTTTGATAAATGAGGTATCATTGGATTCGTCTTGATCACGGACTCTATAGGATTTATGAAGTGTAAAGAAAACTACTATGGCGGCTTATAGCTGCCATATTGTATTTCTGACAGAACAAAAAATTACCAAAACCTATCGAGTGAGGAATCAAAATGAACGTTTTTAAAAGACCATGCAATTTTTTTATTTTTTTTACCTCATTCAGTAGCAATTGTCTTTCAAGCTTCTTATAAAATTTAATTCAATAGTTTTGTTCGCAGTCGGGTGTTTTTTTTTTTTTTTTATTATTATTTTCACTTGTTTGTATCGAGTGAGGAATCAAAATGAAGCTCATTAAAAGGCCATTTGAAAAACATAGAATTCTTATAACTAAAAAGTAGCAATTGTCATTAAGCTTAATAAAAAAAAACAATTTAAGGTTATTCAAGTTAACGTAAATACTTTAGTAAGACTAATGGATGTTGCATTTTCAACTATTACAATAGAGCAAAATATGTAAGTAAATAAGAAACATTAAATTTATATGTATACTAGCTGTGCCGCGTTTCACCCGCATCCCTCAGGAACCGTGCATTTTCCGGGATATAAAGTAGCCTATGTGTTAATCCAGGGTATAAGCTACCTCCATACCAAATTTCATCCAAATCCGTTAAGCCGTTTAAGCGTAAAGAAGTAATAGACATACACACACACTCACACTCACTCACACACACACACACACACACACACACACACACACACACACACTTTCACCTTTATAATATTAGTGTGATTACTTTTTCTTACTTTTTATCATTGAATAAAAATTTAAATTTAATATGTAGTAAGAAATTAAATGTCACGCAAGAGGTCCAAGAGACTCCTAATGCGTCATTTATATTTTTCAGCTGGGAATTCGCACAGTGCAAATTCTCCAGGCTATGAACTTGAATTTGTTTTTTTAATTCTTGGGTTGTTGCGCGAGTGCACGAGGCTCCTACAAGAGCGAGGCCGACCCCCTGCTCGCCACCCCCTGCTCGCCGCCCCTGACTACATGATGCTCTTCGGAGACATTTGCACGCCACGACACATGTACAAAAAAAGTTAGCGATGTAGTACGAGTTTGATGAATCGATGGAAAATTCAAGTTGTAAAATGAAATGCTGAGCCGAATTCTTGGAGAATTTGGTCGATAATATCTCAAGAATTCCTCTCAAGCTGGTGCTGGAAATGTGGTATTCGAGAGTTTTATCTTTTACCAGAATAGATTTCTTTCTAACTTGTGCACATTCCATCTTTTCTGGTTGATCTCGAAGTGCCATAAACATTATAAAATGAGTCGTAACCGGGAAACTTTACGAGATGGAAAATTTGAAACTAAATTGCTTCTCGGAGCTTGATGCCTGGTGGCCTAGGTAATCTGTTCTGGAGTTAATCTGCGTACATCATAAACTGAATTTATCTCGTTTTAGATATGAAAAGGGGCACTTTGCTTCACTGAATTATGATTATGCCTCGGAAGCAGACTTCAGAACAACTAACAAAGTTAAATCACGTTCACAATAATATACATAAAAAAACATCATTTAGGAAAAACGCAACGTAATTTTATTGAAATTTGTCAACTTTTGCTATTCAAGTAAGTACGTAGTTAATTAGACGTGACTTAATCGCGTTATGGTCGGTTACACGGTACACACGATACACGGTACACACGACAACGATTTATGCTATGGCTGTGCAGTCCATTTGTGCAGTTTTATCGAACGTATGTACGAAATTTGTCGCAGGCTTTTTGATTGTTGCAAGCGATCGGAAGCAGTCATAAAATCTATTCGATAAATCTTTGTCGATCGTGTGGATAGAAGTCGGAGCAATCATTCTCACAATCTTTTACGAGGATTTGACTTCTCTCATCACACTACTACTTTTTTATATTAGCGGAGTAACTAAAGTCAAGTGTAAGTGTCTTCATTCTTCCTTAAATAGTTATGCCAATCTTTTGAGGCATATTTCAATTCATTTAATGAATTTATATGAGGGTATGACTTCCTTTTAAGAAGCCAGTCCTTACACTACGTATTTTTATACATGTATTTTTTTGCACAAAATAAGAAAAGGCCGCAAGTGCGTCGTCGTCTTCTATCGCGGATGACATGTTTCACGTTTGTGTTTCTGCGAGGAACTGACGATCGACTTTGATATCTTAGACGTATGGACACACTATTTACGCTCGATAAACTGCACAAACGGACTGCGCAGTCAAATGGCTAGGTTAAATCGTATTCGAAACGTCACGGTTGATGTAAATAAAACATTTCAAGTTCGCGCAGTCAGAACTAAGCTGAGATAGGTTCGCGGCGCAACGAAATAATTGTTTATAAAATTATTAGTTTACGTTATGTTTATTTTTTATAATTCCCATATTTCAATATCATCGTGTGGACAAAACTCTGAAATTTAGTACAATTGTAGTTCCGAAACTTTATTTACTTTACGCAATAATTGAGAAGTTTTTAGGCATGAGTTTGGTGAGAAAATTAGAAATAAGTAATAATTTAAAAAAATAAATTAAAAAAAGAAGCTTTTACAGGTTTTTTTTTTGCTTTGTAAATTTTACGATTTAAGTTCTTTTTTCTTTTTCCTATTTGGTTTTTCCTTTACCCTTATAACATTTTTAAGCTTTTTAAGAAAAAAAAACTCTAATTTTTTATTTGTTATTTTTATTGCTTTGTTATCGGTTTGTGAGCTACCCTGAAAGTTTCAGCCAGATAGCTAATCGGGAAGTGCTCGAAATTTGAATTGCAAGATTCCAAGGGCCTGATTCCGTAGAGTTAAAGTGCGGTTCGGTTAATGCCACTTGGACCATTCATTGCCACCGATCACTCGTTTCGAATTAATTAAGCTCAGTGAACATGTGAAATGACGTCATCAAGGCGATGAGCACTCAACCGCACGGAAACTGTCATTTTAATAGGAAATACAAAACCGGTAATTTAAAATCCGAATTCACAAGGAATTCAGTGGCAATGAGTTTTCGTCAATCGAAGAGCACTTGAGAACTTTCATCGCAACTACTTTATAGCAGTGTTTGTTTAGTGGAGATCATTGATAATGCATAGTTACTATGAACCAAATAGTTTAACACCTAGGTACACTTTGTTTCCTGTTTTATCGTGCCATGAAATTGCGTTGTTTTTGTGAAAGGTAGATATCTTGTAGAAGCACTATATGACAAGTAGGATTTTAACCCTAAAATGGAAAAATACCTACTGGTTTTAAAATGTAGTAGTTTTCTTATAATGCCTAATTAGGCGAAGTTCTAACAGTGAGGAGACAATTCAGGTATAAGTAAAATGAAATCAAGTGTAATTATTAAATATCTTGTAATAATGTTATAATTTTCACATAAATCAAAGTTTGCCTTATTTTAAGAGCTCCGAGAGCAGAGATCTATACATTCTTATGAATTGCATTCTTATGAGTGTGCATCCATCTGAAACAAATGTATCATATTATTAGTATAATCAAGTAGTTTCAACATTCAATATAGTTAGGTACTTTTCTATCAAGTCCTAGGCTATAATGATCAACTATCGAGCTCCCATTTGTCCGTCTCTTCAAAACTTAAACTTGGATCATTTTTGTACACTGGAGTCTATAACGATACATTTTAAAAGCCACATTGTCTTTATGACATAGGTAGATACACTTTTATATAGGTACATTTCTAAATCGCAAATATATTTCTTTCTTCGTTTTTTGGCGTTTTATTTATTTATTTATTGATTTGATTGTTTTGTACAAAAATAGTGTATAAAGAAGGACCGACGGCAAAGTTTATTTTCAGTTGAAGTTTAACTTGAACAAAATCTGAATTGAGAAGCACTAATAGTCACTATACCTATAGAAATATAATATTTTTAAATAGGCAGTCGTAATTATTATTTGAAGTCGGTACATACCTACTATTATTGCTGAGAAATAATATCAATGTTTAGATTTTCTTTCAGAGACCTACAGTCTACAAAAAGGTTATTTACGGTAGGATATTAGTCGCATTGCTATGCGATGTCATATTATTAGATCAACGAAACTTACGATGCTAATTAACTTTTAATTATACACAATATCTACACGGAAACAAAATTTTAGATAGACTTTAGTTGAGAAAAACAGAAAATAAATGCAGACGATGATTGGTTGGAGGGAGATTGCCGCGGTTTTGTTGGCTGACGGGCCACCTACAGATAATCACTCAAACATAAAACCCGACAAAATTTGAAAAATCCTATTTCTGCTAGAAGTGTTTGTAGGCTAGGTTAAGCTTTATTCTGCCGCCTAGTTACCGGTTTCCCGGTATTGGTGTTGATTGCGGGTGCTTGATGGGTGCGCTTTAACTGTTTAGTGAATTCCAAATCCTTCACGACCTTCAAGAGCACCCGCAATGGGTGCGCGATGGCAATCACTCAACCTCACTCCTTAGGGAATCAGCCTGCAGGGGCCTGATTCCGTACAGTTAAAGTAAGGTTCGGTTAATGCCACTTGGACCATTCATTGCCACCGATCACTCGTTTCGAATTCAGTAAGCTCAGTGAGCATATGAAATGACGTCATCCAGGCGTTGAGCACTCAACCGCATGGAAACTGTCATATTACTAGGAAATACAAAACCGGTAATTCAAAATCAGAATTCTCAAGAAATTCAGTAGCAATGAGTTTTCGTCAACCGAAGAGCACCCGGTGCGTTCATTGCATTTACTATCTAGCAATGTTTGGTTAGTGAAGATCATTGATAATGCATAGTTACTATGAAACTTATAGTTCTAACACCTACCTAGGTACACTTTGTTTCATGTTGTATCGTGCCATGAAATTGTGTTGTTTTTGTGAAAGGTAGGTTTAATGACTAAAAGTATATTAATATATTTAATGACCTACCTACTGGTTTTAGAATCTAGTAGTTTTCTTACAAAGCCTAATTATATGAAGTTCTACTAATAACGAGGGGTCAATGCAAATATAAGAAAAACGAAATCAAGTGTAAGTATTAAATATCATGTAATAATGTTATAATTTTCACATAAATTGAGATTTACACTATCCTATAAGCTCGGAAAGCAGAGATCTATACATTCTTATGAACTGCAGTTCTGTGTGCATCAACCTGAAACAAATTTATCATATCATTAGTATAATCAAGTATATTCAACATTCAATATATTTAGGTACTTGTCTATCAAGTCCTAGGCTATAATTATCAACTGTCGAGCTCCCATTTGTCCGTCTCTCCAACACTTGATCATTTTTGAATCTACAACGATACATAAGACTTAGGTAGATACAATACACTTCTATATTGGTACAAAGCAAGAGATTTCATCTAGAAATACATTTCTATATTTATATATTTCTTTCTTCGTTTTTTGGCGTTTTAATTATTTATTGATTTAATTGTTTTGTACAAAAGTAGTGTACAAGGAATGACATGTTTTCATTCATGTCTTCATTCACAGCATTTTTACTCGACGGCAAAGATTATTTTCAGTTGAAGTTTAACTTTACCTGAGAAGCACTATTAGTAAGCGATATTAGTGTTGACTGCGGGTGCTTGCGTTAACTGTTTAGTGAATTCCAAAACCTTCACGACCTTCAAGCGCACCCGCAATGGGTGCTCGGTGGCAATCTCTCAACCTCACTCCTTAGGGAATCAGCCTGCTGGACAGACAAAATACATACATAGATACATACATAGATAGATACAAGTGAAGTTAAATAAAAGCATTCAAAAAAGGGTAAATTATTATGTACTTACAAATATATAACAAGTTAAACATATTCCAGTAGTTTGGCGTAAAACTGTACGGAAAACTGCTTTTGAACTTCGAATGCAATTAGTTGGCATTGTGTGTTTTTCCATTATTTACAAAATACAAAAGACTATAATACAAAAGACCGATCTTATCCTTAATACTAGTATGACGGTTAGTAAATTTTCTTCCTAACCATCACACCAGTGTGGCGAAATTATTAAGGGTAAATTATTATGTACTTACAAATATATAACAAGTTAAACATATTCCAGTAGTTTGGCGTAAAACTGTACGGAAAACTGCTTTTGAACTTCGAATGCAATTAGTTGGCATTGTGTGTTTTCCCATTATTTACAAAATACAAAAGACTATAATACAAAAGACCGATCTTATCCTTAATACTAGTATGACGGTTAGTAAATTTTCCTCCTAACCATCACACCAGTGTGCCAGAGCAGTGTGAAGGTTAGTCGGTCGCGGATTTATGTAATTCAGTCCTGAAACATTTCCAGAGATCTTCATATCTATTTCATAGAATAATACCGCCAAAAACCTGCTTCTCGTTGCTTTTTTGGTTAAAAAAGTTATCCGTATCTATTACCTTATGATAAAGTTATCTGTATCTATTACCTTATAATAAAGTTATCTGTATCTATTACCTTATAATAAAGTTATCTGTATCTATTACCTTATAATAAAGTTATCTGTATCTATTACCTTATAATAAAGTTATCTGTTTCTATTACCTTATAATAAAGTTATCAGTATCTATTACCTTATGATAAAGTTATCTGTATCTATTACCTTATAATAAAGCAGCAAGTAACTAAAAATCTATAAAAGGAAGATAATTAAACAAGAACATAACATTTAAAATGTTTCTCACTGTCTGTTTGTTCGCGCATCCCGTAAAAACTACTGGACCGATTGCGATGCGGTTTTTACTATTAGATAGCTTAGGATTTGACTTAAAAACGGTGTTGTTGGTATATCAATCCGATGAGCAAACTAGATTAATTTATTTACTTTACACATTACTTGTTATGTACGTTTGGGAACAGAAATTCATAAATCAACTTTAATCGGTCGGTAGATTCGGAAAAAATTGACAGACGGACATACAGACAGACACACGAGTGATCCTATAAGGGTACCGTTTTTTTTCATTCGGACGTACAGAACCCCAACAATATCAAGAATATTTTTGGGGTTCTGTACGTCCGTCAGTAGCTTATTTTAAGTACGTAATGTTCTAGACTTTTTTTTTAAAATATTCTTGATTGTACGGACTTTTTGTTACAATTTACTGCTTAATGATTGACTTTATCTTCAACAAATTCTTCTATCCAGGCCGTGACCCGAAAGTTCGTCCACGAGGAGAGCGGAGGAGTGACGGCTCTATGCGGAGCAGTGGAGGCATGTCTCGGCCAGGGGCTGAGGAGACGTGCGCTAGGACTGTTCAAGACGAGCTCCACCACTGCTTTACTGCACAAGATTGCTAAGGTTTGTATCGTAGGTTTCTACGGAGACCGGAGGAGTGACAGCTCTATTCAGAGCCCCAGTAAGGGATGGAGGCGATGAGAATTGGGGTTCTTTAAGAATATCTCTGCTACTTTTTATGCTGCTCAATGAAGCTATTGAAAGTACGCGATAAGTCTACAAGAAAGGCAACCAGTTGATCAGCCTGGTGATTTTATTGCCAATGGTTCCATCGCCAGTGTCGCTTAAACTGTTCATAATAAATTACTAAGATCATCCTGAGGGACGAGGGAACGAAGTTCTGCAAGATGCGGCTACAAGTAGAAGTCAAAACTTTCGGTGTAATCTCTGCAGCTCATTGAGAAACGACGCGAAGTTCCAGCACTCACTTCGTCAGATCAGCGGGCTTTGAATAAGCAAATAACAAAGCTGTTAAGGCAAGACCTCCGACGCTCCAATACAAGCACTATAGAACACGGCGGCTCAAAAGTCTTCGTAAAACAGCTTGGTCGAAGCCATCTGACGAAGTTGACCACATCAAGCATGAACGTCGTCGTTTCTAAGCCAATTCTCGCGGAAGTTGAAGATTTTAATGGCCGATTGTAAATGTATGTTTATCACATGCGTCGGAACTCCAACTCGATATCGAGGATACCAGGACAACTCTGACCCACCACTATACCGAAGAGCACCCAGAAGTCAGCCTTGACGAAATCGAGATGGCTCTGAAACAGCTCAAAAATGGTAAAGCCCCGGGTGAGGACGGAATTACTACGGTACTCCCACGCTAAAGAGCTTCAGCGTTTGTTTAATTCTATCCTCTTCTCTGGGAGAACTCCAAAAGCATGGAACAGAGTGTCGTCCTGTTTTTCAAAAAGGGTGACAAGACCCTTTTGAATCGGCCCATTTCCCTCCTGAGCCATGTCTACAAGCTGTTTTAGAGAGTCTTCACGAATCGTCTTGCGCGTAGACTCAACGAACTTCAGCCAACAGAGTAGGTAGGATACGGCACCATAGACCACATCCATACAGTGCGGCAGATTATACAGAAGACAGAAAAGTATAATCAGCCCCTGTGCCTAGCGTTTGTAGACTATGAGACAGCCTTTGACTCTATTGAGACTTGGTCTGTTTTGGAGTCCCTGCAACGATGCCAAGTCGACTGGCGGTATATCTAAGAGAATTTGAAATGTCTGTACGACGCCACAACAATGACCGTCCAAGTATAGAACCAACGTGCTAAGCATATCCCCCTGCATCGAGGTGTGAGACAAGGGGACGTTATTTCTCCGAAATTGTTCTCAAATGCATTGGAGGATATGTTTAGTCTGGTCTGGAAAGGATGTGGCACTAACATTAACGGTGATTATATCTCACACTTGAGATTCACGGATGACATCGTCATAGTGGTAGAAAAGAACCGTTGCAGGACTTGCAACAGATGTTGGACAGCCTAGCTGATTCGTCTCAACGCATTGGTCTCCGGATGAATTTGGACTAAACTACGGTTATGTTCAACGAACATGTTATTCTGGAACCATTTGCTGTTAACGGAACTGCTCTCGAAGTTGTTCAGGAGTATGTTTATCTGAGGCATACTTTGCAACTAGGTAAAAACAACTTCGAGAGAGAGATCCGTAGAACAATACAGCTGGGCTGGGCAGCATTTGCGAAGCTTCGTCGAGTCTTCTCGTCGCCAATACCGCAAAGTTTGAAAACAATAGCCTTCAACCAGTGTGTCCTACCTGTTATGACATACGGAGCCGAGTCGTGGACACTCACGGTACGACTAGTCCGCCAATTTAAGGTCACTCAGCGGGCTATGGAAAGGGCTATGCTCGGTCTTTCTCTGAAAGATCGTATCCGGAATGAGGTGATCAGGCAGAGAACCAAAGTTGCCGACATAGCCCTTAGGATTAGTAAGCTGAAGTAGCAGTGGGCTGGTCATATCTGTCGAAGGACTGATAACCGTTGGGGTAGACGTGTTCTTGAGTGGAAACCGTGACTTGGCAAACGTAGTGTAGGATGCCCTCCAGCTAGGTGGGGCGACGATATACGCAAAGTGGCTGGCAGCAGTTGGGAGAGAAGAGCCGAAGATCGGGCTCAGTGGCGTGCTTTGGGAGAGGCCTATGTCCAGCAGTGGACTGACACGGGCTGACGATGATGATGGGAATATGAGTCAAACACGGCTGTGTAGTGGCGAAGTTTCTTGCTCTACCGAATAATTATTTGCAATCTGACCATACTATCAAGTTTTTTTTTAAGTATTATGCCAAGGGGAAAAAGGGTCTGTGTATGGAATTTATACTTTTCATGTCACTTCGTGCATTCAGTAAGCATTTTGGTAGTACCTATTTCGTTTCTGGATCTTTAAAATAGAAGCAGGTACTATAATGACATTATTTAACTAATGTATACATAGAAATGGAGATGTTGTTGACATTGATAGTTTTTCATTTAATATACCGTAACCATGCGTGAATGCGTGAAAGACTAGGTACCACTACTACTACTAGGTACTAGGTAGGTAGTACCTATGTACTAGGTATAAAAGCCTAGAGGTATTCTTACCTTAATACAAGATGGTAGTAGGTAGGAATTTCTTCTAGAAATTGAAATAAATGGCTCGCTTTGCATCGCTTTCATGTGGTGTGCAATGAAAAATCGTAGCTACGTTATTGGTATAAAAGCTTAGGCAAGTAGGTATTCTTGCATTCTTGCATGCAAGAAGGTAAGTAGTAATTTCTTCTAGAAATATAAATAAATGTCTGAGCTCGCTTTTCATCGCTTTCAAGTGGTAGATAGACAGATAGATAGATAGATAGATAACTGTTTATTGCACAAGAAATTAACTGATGATACAATAATCAAGTTTTAACATAGGACATTCGGCGGCCTTATCACTAAGCAGCGATCTTTTCCAGGCAACCGTAGGCTGAATAAAAAAAAAAAATATACCTACATATATAATGAATGATACAAATTACACCAATATTTATTACCATATAATAATACATACAAAATAATAATAATACATTTACTTATATACACCTACTGTTAACATGAAATAATTATAAATATTATATTACATTTAACAGATTAACAATTTGACAAGTACAGATTCTTGACACGGTCTTTAAAAATGTGCAGTGATGTAGCTTTCCTAATAAAAACTAGTAAAGAGTTCCAAAGCCGCGCTGTTTGTGTTGTAAAAGACTTACTATAAAAAGAACTCACGTGAGCGGGATTTTTTTGGTGTGCAATGAAAAAGCTTTATTCTAATTGGCTATTGATTAATATTGTTAAAAACTTCTGGGAATGTAGCTTGGGAATCTATGAGTCAGATCAGAAGTTATTGTGATAAGGGTGTTTAATTATTCGTAACAAGGATGCGTTGCGGAACATTGGCTCCAGTTTATTCTTTGTTTATTATCCAAATTATACAAAAATGTTAAGTAACTTAACTTTACACCCAACCACGACCACGATCCCCCACCACGACCTAGACACCCAACCATGACCACGACACCCAACCACGACCACGACTTTTACCTCGACCACGACCTTGAGTAACAGAAAAGTCTGTGCAAATAAGATTATAATAAAAATATGGTCTAACAATACAATCAACCACAACCACGACATCCAACCACGACTAGGTACTACTTAAACTTAAAATAAGCTAGTAAAGAACACAAGTTTTTTTAATGATGTCTCTCTGTTTCTCCGTTTGTCTGTTTCTCTGTCTGGATGTCTGTTTGTGTATCACGTCAAAAATACTGGACCGATTGCGATGCGGTTTTCACTATTGAGTAGCTTAGGTTTTGACTTAAAAACTGGTATACTTTGTATGCCAATCCAATAAACAGAAGCCGCAGGTAGAAACCTTTTGTTCATTTGTCAAAAATAATTAACAGAAAAACAAATTTTGATGAAATTTGTATTTTAATCGTTTTTATTGAATTTTTTGTATATTGTAAGTACTTTTTTTTGGTGCTTGTAAAACACAATATCCACTCAATGTTCAATTTTTTATCATTATTGTAAAAAGAAATACTTGTCTTATTATAATTAAAGTTTCAGCGGCTATTGGCCTGAAATGTTAATGTTAAAGTAACAAGTGTCCCAAATTAACATTCTCAGACATACAAAAAATGTTATTTCAGTCTTGATTAACATGTCAAAGCTCCAATGGCAACGAGACGCCAAAAATGTTGCCAAAAATTTTTACCCAAAGAGCTTTTCAGTCTTTGAGTGGACAGTTTATTTAAAGCGAAAAGGTACCTAGTATAAAAGGTAAAAACCTGTATAAAAGGTAGCTGGCCTTGGCGACGATAGCATTTATTACAGACACATACTCGTTTAGAGAGGGACTAGTTAGATAGGTAAACCAAGTTTGTAAAATGGAACCGATTCGTCACATTTCCGATTTGTCACCTACCTACTTAAATTTCATTCATACAACGATTTCCGATTCGTCACACATTAAAAATAAATGAACTTTTATATTTTTTTTATACACCCCACATGTATAATTGTTTGAAATAAGGTACATTTAGTAAAACAAGTGTATGCTTTAAACTAAAAGGAAACATTTTTTTACCTACCTATATTTAAAACTTCATCATAGATGTTTTGGTGTGAAAACGCGTAATCGACATTTTCCCGTTTTCCCATGGAAATTGG
The DNA here is from genome assembly GCA_946251855.1 of Alsophila aescularia. NCBI lineage: Eukaryota > Metazoa > Arthropoda > Insecta > Lepidoptera > Geometridae > Alsophila > Alsophila aescularia. Next base: position 15,025,794 of record OX276385.1, read on the forward strand.
CCTTTTTTCGGGATAAAAAGTACTCTTTATTGGTCTCTGTTGTATACAGTATCAACGTACAAATTTTTATCAAAATTGGTACAGCTGTTTTTGAGTGAAAACGCTCCAAACATTCAAACAAACGTTTCACTTACTTCACGATTTCAGTTACGAACCAGTCTTTCATTTTACGTGAAATATTTGGCAGGACTAAAGTAATTTCATCCCAGCCTTTGAAGTTAAATGTTTGCTTTGAAACAGTTTTCGCAGCAGTAAAGCTGCGTTCACATATTGCTAAGAAGTTTAGTACGCACTTAAATTGGAGTTAGAGAAAAAGGGTCGAGGTAGCGCCGTGATTAGCCGCTTAGATCCTTCTTCTCACACATACTTTGAACTAAACACTTATACTTCACAATGTGATTGAGACAGTACCTGCTTCACAAAAATACTTGCTACTTCGCAAGGTGTGAACGTGCCTTAAGCGTTTTACGTGAGAAAATAGGAAATGGTACTTGATAGTGTCAGAGTCTGTCAAATTTAGAGGTCAACACATGCTTTGAGTTGAGATATTATCTGTCAAACATAGGTAGGTACTTTGAAATATATCTCAAACTAGCTTTCCCGCCCGCAACTTCGTACGCGCGGACTACTGTTTATCGCAAAAAAGCATCATATTTTCTTCGAGGATATTAAAAACCAATACAAAAGTATATATAGCACCAATGCTCTTGATGTTTTTTGACAGACTTGTTATTTCGTTTCCGTGGAAACCACATACTGTTCTTGATGGCAACCGTTCCTTACATTTTCCAGTTTTCCCGTGGAAACTTTTAATTTTCCGGGATAAAAAGTATCCTATATTTTATTCCAGGGTATAAGATATCTCCATTACAATTTTCATCAAAATCCGTCCAGTCGTTATCGCGTGAAAGCTCCTCAAACAAACAAACAAACAGACAACGTTTTACTTTTATATATTGATATGGATATAAAATCTAAATTAAACCTATAATACAGTAAATATTCATGGTAACCGCGACAGTAGATGCGTGGTTGTAGTTGTATAAAACATTTTCTTCAAAAACCTGGAAAGAGGTAAAAGCTGTTCGATTTCTAAAATAATGATCACGATTGTTAAAATAATGGAGGAAAAAGTGAAGAAGCGACTGATCGGTCAGGTTTCAATTCAGGTTTTTCAATGCTTAAAAGTTTATTTTAATTAGGTGTCAACTTTCAAAGTTTCTAAATTAACATTTTTCTGATAATTTTTTACAATGTTTCATAAGTAGATAAGTAGGTACGTTTTGGGCTCAGTTACGTAAGTTTATAACTAACATGTATAATATTTATATCTACATTAACACTATCTATACTAATATTATAAAGAGGAAAGATTTCATTGTTTGTTTGTTTCTAATGGATAAACTCAAAAAACAACGAACTAATAAAAAAAAATAAAGGTATATTATCAGCGAGTAACACGAGCTGTGCCTATTTTATTTTTCTAATTAATTAGGGATCCCTACGAAAATTACAATAATGTAGCCCAACTTTCAATGTGTCAAAAAAATCCTATAAAAACGGAACCGAATGTTAACTAGCCGTGCAAACGAAAAATAACAAGTCTGTCGAAAAGCACCACGAGCGTTGCTCATAGTAAGCGTGATTGTTGAATCATCTCTTTCTCTTTGGCGTTGCGTTGCTGCCATAATTTTTGAATGACGCTTACTGGCCAAAGCAAAGTAACTTACAAAGTAACTTGCTTACTGGCGTTTTTTTTTAGAAGTTACGCGTAGTCACTAGTCGAATAAATCTTTAACAGATTATTATGTATTTAAAACACCTGTTTAGACCACGTCATTTGAATTTAGGTTACTCGGGCTCGAGTTAAAAGATATATAATCAAAGTGATTCAATCAGTGTTCAGTCTGTAGCTTCATTAGTCTAAACAAAGTAACTTGTGTTCATTCATTTCTCTAGGGCGAGCTTGATTCATTCCTTTCTCGCGAGAGTAACGAGGAACAATGTAACTTGGTCCGACCGGACGACCGGCGACCCCAGGACAAAGTGTATTGAACGAGCTTTGTGAAAGCTGTACCGTAAATAAAGTGCTATGAAATGAGCTCTGTTGGACTTAATTTAATTATCTGGGTGCAGGCGTCCAATCTAGCCACATTTTGTAGGTAATGTCTGTCATCTCTCTACTAGTAATATTATCAAAGTGATTTTATGCACCTACGAGTATATTTTTAGAATATAAATGTATATTATTGTATCTATACTTATAATAAATTAGTAACGTAACAAAAAATAATAAACAAAAATATAACGTTTTAAAAATTCGTGCGTGTCTGTCTGTCTGGATGTTTGTTCACGCATCACGTAAAAACTACTAGACCGATTGAAGTTTGGTTTTCACTGTTGGATAGCTTAGGTTTTGCCTTAAAATCTGCTGTACTTCATATTTCAATACGATAAGTAGAAGCTAAGCAATCGTTATAAATCTCTTTGAGATTTATAACGATTGCTTGGCTCAACATCATCATGTCGACCTTTCCACTTTTGAAGTCACTTTATGCTGTTTCCATAAGTTTAGGCCAATTAAGTGTAAGGTATTTTATTGCCAATGAACTGAAGATTTTTTAAGATAAGAACAAAAAACATTTGGAATTTAATTGGTGTGGAATTGCCCGAATAGATTTTTAGATATATTTTTATTTAAAAAAAAAAAATTTTATTTTAGTTACCTCCACACTTTAAAGGGATATTTAGCTCTGAACAAAATTTGACGTTATTCTTTTATGTTTTTATAGTTTTTTTAATAATTTAAATATGGTTTTGATGTATCATTATAGGTTCACTACTGGACTACCAACATTCCAAAAATCAACTGAATACTGTTAGTAAACTGTTAGTTTGGTCAAAATTACTAAGTTTGTGTAGAAATCTGGAATTTTGTGAAAAAAAAAACAAAAATGGAATTACTCCGAAAATATCAAAAATTGCGAAACATACATGCGGGTTATTCGGGTGCGCCTGGGAGTGCTCTAACTTGGGACTTTCGTTTATCACTACTTCATGGGACAAACTGTATATTTGTTTGGATCAAATCTAGTAATTGAATTTTTACCCCCTTCTTGTTGACTGATTGATCTGAAATTTGGTATACACATTTAGTTCTGGTGACAATACAATTAAGTATATTCAGTATCATTGGGAAAATCCAAGACGGCCGCCACCACAAAATGGTGGATTACATATTATTTTTCAAACCCCTCAGTGTGGGTATCAAATGAAAGGGCTTTACTAGTAGAATACAGTACACCATGAAAATTACAAATCCAAGATGGCCGCCTCCAAAAAATGGCGGATTACTTCTCTTTTTCTATCCTCTCAATTTGGGTATCAAATGAAAAGGTTTAACCATTAGAATACAGTACACCATGAAAATTCCAAATCCAAGATGGCAGCCACCACAAAATGGAGTATTAGGCAAAACCCTCAATATGGGTATCAAATAAAAGGGCTTGACAAGTAGAACACAATATTCTTTAGAAATAACTAAATAAAAAACTAAAAACTTAACATAAAATAAGTTTTTCTAAGTTATGTAAAATCGTGGGAGTAGCGTAACATGAGTAATAGAAATATGACTCGCCCCACGATTTTATTTTATTTTTTAGCTTTTAGTTAGTACATATAAAACCGTTTAACTTAAAGTAATTTTTTACGATGGTGCTCTTTGTTCGGTACTGAAACCAAAACAGTTTTTTATTTCGTTTTTGTCTGTCTGTCTGTATCTTGGCTAGGCATCACGCTGAAACTACTGAATGCATTAACATGAAACTTGGTATGATTTCAGTTCATACTACGAGGTAGGACATAGGATACTTTTAATTCCGAAAAATTCAAGGGTTCCCGCAGGATATGGGTTCAAACTTATTCAAAAGAACACTTCTCACGCTGAAACTACTGGACGGATTTTTTGATCCAAATTGACACAGTCATATATCTATAGTTATACTAAAGCGAAAAAGGCTGTACAAAGAAGATAAATAAAAAATGCAATTGGGTGCATAAAAAAGGTATTGAACAAGAATATAACTTTTTTTTAATCGTGTCTTTCAGTCTATTTGTCTGTATGTTTGTTTGTTCACGCATCACGTAAAAAGAACTGGACCGATTGCAATGCGGTTTTCATTGTTAGATAGCTTAGGGTTTGCTTTTAAAAACTGGTGTAATTGGTATCTCAATCTGGTGAGTTAGAAGCCGAGCAATTGATAAAAATATTATTGACGGCTGAAGAAATTTTGATCAAATGTTGGTATATTGGTCCTAGAATTATGGTACTTTGAATCTAAAGAAAAGAGCACGCGTGCGAAGCCACGGGTACAGCTAGTTCTAAATAAATATCAATATTGAAGTCGATACCAATGACTTTGCATCTCAACTCCTCGCACATGTAGCCTTTGTGGTTATCGATTACGTAACAAATACAGTGCGTGTGTGAAACATGCGCGATGTGTTCTAGTTAGTTTCGCTTTACATGAATATAATATTGTGCCGTTTGTTAGTATATACTTATACAATGCAATAATCTACTGAGCCTGATGGATTATCGGTAAAATTCAAAGCATTTGCTGTACATAGACAACATAACATAGCACTAAATAATGTCACAGAATAAATAATATTACACGTTAATGTCTCATGAACAGTTGGTTGATGCAAATCAGGTACATGCAAATTAGTATCGATAGTTCAACATTTTTTGAGTGAATCTATAGAGATTCAGATATGAAAGAATACCTTACATAGGTAAGGTATTCTTTCATATCTTTTTACACGACTGCCCAAAAAAAGGAGTGTAATGGTTTTTGGATTCATGTATGTGGTTTTCACTATTGGATAGCTTAGGTTTTGACTTAAAAACTGACGTGCTTGGTATATCAATCCGATGAGCCAAGCAATCGATAAAAACTTAAAATAAATCGATAAAAACGGCTAAAGGAATTTTGATAAAATGTTGGTCTATTGGTATTTTAGGTCTTGGAATAGCACATAGAGTACTTTTAATCTAGAGAAATTAACAGGCGTGCGAAGCCGCGGGCACAGCTAGTCATAAAGTAAAGCAATTCCCGAAATTAAACTGTGTTTTGACTATTGTACTTAGGCTGGATTCGACCAAACGAGACTAAATTTTATTCTTAGAATAGTAGCATACACAAATTACGGTTATACCGTCATTTTTATGCCACTGTTATAAGATTTATTCTGTGCCTTAGTTGGAGAAAACAGAGACCAAGGCCAACCGCAGCTAATTTCAAATTATGAAATTATTTAAATTTCTTAATTATAACTCATTAACGGTTCTGTAGTGCAATTTAGAATCCAACGATACCGGGTTCAAAACTTAGGCTACGCACCAATGACTTTTCTAAGTTATGTGCGGTTTTCCATCGCTCTGTGCTTCGGAGAGCACGTTAAGCTGTCGATCCCGGCTGTTATTGATTAATAGCAGTCGTTAAGCCATGTCAGAGGCCCACGGGCGGCTTGATAAACTCTGACATCAGAGGCCAGCTACCTCATACGACAAACAAACAATTGTGACTGCAAATATTATAGTATTCAACGAAAAATGCTGTAAATACATCGGTAAAGAAATTTTTCCTTCTACATAAGATAAAGGCACATTTTACTTTTCTTGACACGAGCCGTATCTATTTCAATATACACGCCCCCACATTTTTTACTCTGACTAGGCAGTGAAAGTCGACGTGTATATAACACCTGAATATTATATTTTTTCCTACAAAGAAACAAATTATATAGCTATAACTGACTTAAGCCATTCACACGTTTGCTGTTTCGTCAGACTAAAAGTAAGTAGTACTTTATCTTCATGCAACAGGAGCAACTTTTAAGAAGAAAAAATAAGTCGAAATAATTTCTTGACTTTGCTGGTAAAAGCTCGTTCGTCATATTGGTTGCTGTTTCCGTGATTTCAGGTGGAGTCAAATTCTCCTCACTAACACTGCTGTCGGACATTTATAATCAGGATAAAACTTTTGATCAACAAAAGCACATAACACATTAATTAGGGTACATCTTTAGACATAAGGTTTTTGTATGTATGTGTGCATTACTAATAAAAAATAAAAAATGGTTAGGTACTAATTAAATGTAAAGTAAATTATGGCACTAACATCCAGTCCACAGCGAATTCACGCGCATACGATCTAACACGCTCTTCTATAGTTATTAAATGGCGAAAACCCTCTTTGTTTGGAGCCCAACCGGTGCTTTTATGGGAAAAACAAATGAATCCTTGTATGGGAGCCAAGTGGACGGAAGGGAAAAAAAAATATTATTATCCGTTTTTGAGTTTATTATCCGGATTATACGATATGCGTGTAGATAAATCTAGTTAAAGGGGGGAAGATACGGCACGCTTTAATATCACGCAAACAACTGGTCCAGACCTAACACACGCACACAGCTACATTTCCACCATCGTGCTTTATGTGCATCAACAAAAAATTGTACCTACCCCATATTATTTATTCTGTGCCAACGCAGACTGTAGCGCGAATGAGATAATAATCGTCTTAAGACGTGCTAAACAAGCGCCACTAAGACCAATTATAAGTGTTGCACCTAATTATGCTAGCAAGGAACTAGTAGAATATAATAATATCTCCCCACTTTTAATGAGTTCTACGGTTCGTTGAAACAAACTCGACAAGACTTTTTACTTAGTTATTTTAAATTAGCTTTGGCAAACAAGCAGTTCGCTTATGTTCCTTTGGTGCGTTCTACAGCCTAAGCGGCTTGATGGATTTTGATAAATGAGGTATCATTGGATTTGTCTTAATCACGAGAGTGACAAGATTTATGAAGTATCAAGAAATCTATTATGGCGGCTTATAGCAGCAAAAAATTACCAAAACATATGGAGAGAGATCAAAATGAAGGTCTTCAAAAGATCATCCCAAAAATATATAATTCTTACAAATATCCACACCTATATATAAAAGTGAAACGTTGTCTGTTTGTTTGTTTGGGGAGCTTTCACGCGATAACAGCAGGACGGATTTTGATGAAATTTAGAATGGAGATAGCTTGTACCATAAAACAACATTGTAGAATAAAACATAGGCTACATTTTATCCAAGAAAATAGTCAGTTTCCACGGGAAAACTGGACAATGTTGATTACTCGCTGTAAGGAACACTTACCATGGAAACGAAATAATAACAAGTCTGTCAAATACATCAAGAGCTTTGGTGCTATACTTGTGCATTGGTTTTTAATGTCCTAGCTAGATTTTGTCTTAGCGAGACATCCATACCAATATATAAAAGTAAAACGTCTGTTTGTTTGTTTGAGGAGCTTTCACGCGATAACGGCTGGGCGGATTTTGATGTAATTTGGAATGGAGATAGCTTATACCCTGGAATAAAACGTAAGATACTTTTAACCCCGGAAAATTGTAAGTTTCCACGGGAAAACTGGAAAATATTGATTACTCGCTGAAAGTGCTTGTGCTTCTCATTGGATTGAGATGCCAAGTACACCAGTTTTAAATCAAAAGGTAAGCTAACATGAAAACCACATGTCAATCGTTCCAGTAGTTTTAACTTGATGCGCGAACAGACAGACATTAAAAGTGTGATACTATGATTTGAAGGCATTACATATCAGTAGTCAGTACGGATATAGGTATGTGGTTTTACCACGCCATTAAGTGTAATTCAACTTCTTTGTTAGTACCGTACCAAACTTATTTCTACGATTTTTAAGTCTATTTCTTTGCCAAATATTCAACCTCCATATAGAAAACTTTGCACTCTACGCAGTTTTATATTTGGCAAAGAAACCGATTGCGATTTGCGAACTCACACCCACTCCTCGAAGTAACTGAGTCAAGGACGGGACTCAAACCCGCATCAACCGTACGTATGCCTCTACGCGGCCAATGTCTTTAACCAATTCGGCTAACTAAAAATGGATGACATAATATTATTTTTCGACTAAATTATTAGATACTAGCTTTCCCGCCCGCGACTACATCTACGCGGACTACTGTGTATCGTGAAAAAAACATCCTACGAGATGTTTTTCTAGGACATTATTAAACTAATGCAAAAGTAGGTATAGCACCAATGCTCTTGATGTTTTTGACATACTTGTTATTTCGTTTCCATGGCTACAGTTTCTTAAAGCGAGTAGGTAATAAAAAAAACAGTTTTCCCGTCGAAACTTACAATTTTCCGGGATAAAAAGTATCCTATGTTTTATTCCAGGGTATAAGCTATCTCCATTCCAAATTTCATTAAAATCCGTCCAGCCGTTATCGCGTGAAAGCTACCCAAACAAAAAAACAGACAACGTTTCACTTTTATACATTGGAATGGATTGTGTAATGAATCGTACAAAATAACAGCAAATGTAGATCAAAAAACTGATCGAAAAACCAGTTTTTTTTTTTGAATACATTTGTCATCGATTTGTAAGCTGCCCTGAAAGTTTCAGCTGGATAGCTAATTGGGAAGTACTCGGAATTTGAGTTATAAGATTTCACCCGGGACCACAGACAGATAGACAGACAGACAAGAAAGTGACATAGCATAGCATGGCAAGCTGCGAATGAAATATCAATATAATTTTAAGATAATATATTCAACAAGACAGTGAGAAAATCCAAAAAAGAACTCAACTTTTAATCTATGGAAACGACTAAAAAAACAGCATTATTTTGTACACACATGTAGCGATTTTATCTTCTACACCTACTTATAATATTTGCTGTGCATACACTTGCATACAGTAGGTACATAAATATGGAGACCACATATATATAGGGAAACAAGTTTGTTGTGCATACATTTCTTACAGTAGGTACAGAAATATGGAGACCACATACTTATGGGGAAATAAGTTGGTTGTGCATACACTTGGTTCATACATGTGGAGACCATATATTTATGGCGAAAAAAGTTTGTTGTGCATACACTTGCTTACAGTAGGTTCATACATGTGGAGACCACATATTTATGGCGAAACAAGTTTGTTGTGCATACACTTGCTTACAGTAGGTTCATACATGTGGAGACCACATATTTATGGCGAAACAAGTTTGTTGTGCATACACTTGCTTACAGTAGGTTCATACATGTGGAGACCACATATTTATGGCGAAACAAGTTTGTTGTGCATACACTTGCTTACAGTAGGTTCATACATGTGGAGACCATATATTTATGGCGAAACAAGTTTGTTGTGCATACACTTGCTTACAGTAGGTTCATACATGTGGAGACCACATATTTATGGCGAAACAAGTTTGTTGTGCATACACTTGCTTACAGTAGGTTCATACATGTGGAGACCACATATTTATGGCGAAACAAGTTTGTTGTGCATACACTTGCTTACAGTAGGTTCATACATGTGGAGACCACATATATATGGCGAAACAAGTTTGTTGTGCATACAATTACTTACAGTAGGTACATAAATGTGGAGACCACATATTGGAGATACAAGTTGGTTGTGCATACACTTGCTTACAGTAGGTACAGAAATTTGGAGACCAAATATTGGGGATACAAGTTATTTCCCCATAAAAACCCACACACACCTCCACATTTCTGTGCCTACCGTGAGCAAGTGTATGCACAACAAACTTGTTTACCCGTGCAAGTTTGTTGTGCATACACTTGCTTACAGAGAAACAGCAACACGGAACAGAAATTATATAAATTACCTAGATCCTTCTAGGCCTATTTTTATTTTGTACATATAAAGGTCACCTGAAAGATGTTGCATCATATTGATAGATAGATATTGCGGGCTGTCGCACATGTTACGACGCAACACCATCTCAACTTAAAGTTAAGCTTTGAAATATGAGCTTTATTTAGTGTATATACATCACATTTTACAAAATAACAAAGTAATGTACGACTCGTGAACCATTCGTTTCAATTTGTAAAACGTGCCCGTAGGGTATAACTGATTAAAGATCACTATTGCTTTACTTTACTTTGGGTAGAGTTGACGTTGATATGACATCATGATAAAATGCATGGCGCACGGTCGAAAAAGTTACGCAAATCGAGGATCAATTGAATTTTACACAGGGTTAATAGTCTATACTCGTACCTACTTTTATGTTCTTACAGTAAGACATAAGTTCAAAAACATAAACCCGACTACGGTCGCGTAAAAAATAGCCTTTGATACTCTTGCGTTGAAGACAAATCGATTGATACCTCGCTTGTCAAAATCGGACAAATAGGGGCGACGCTAAAAAAATAAAAGAGACGAAAAAGGGCCCACTTTATAGGTAAGTTTACACTTGTACCATATCTATAGTGCACTGGCTGACTGCAATGCACACCTATAGTATCCTTGTAATAGGATTATGTAAAACTATCTACTCTTACAAAACTTACTATAAGTAGCTTACAGAACCAAACAAGATTATTACGCGCTCCGCGATTCTTCTACAAGTGAAAGTTTAAACCACCGTTGTGGATCAGCGAGGTCAAGATATCAATTTTGGCCAACATTGAGTAGCATTTTTGAAATTCCTGTAAATTGGTAATCCGTCGATATTTATACTAAGAGAAATTTCATCTCATGGCAACAAACATGTTCAAATATTCTATTTAAACATTTAGTCAGGCCATTATGGCAATAAAGACCTGGAGCTGAAACACTAACATGCAGGTTTTCTTTATTTGTATCGAGAAGTGTTAGTGCATCCTTGGGTAGAGCATCTTTTATTCTATTATTTAAAATCTCAAATAATGAGTTTAGTGCAGCATGTCGGATATTGAATTGTAAAAACCATTTTTTAATATCATTACGCAATTCGATATTTTTGTCATAATCTGAAATTTTCTCTTCAATATCAGTTTCAACCTCGCTCAATAATTTGTCACTATACTCTTTGTCGCACAAATTGTTATTCATTAAAACAGAACTTTCAATATTTTGTGCGGAACCTTCACCAGTTTCTAAGATACAGTCATTGGCAGCTGCTGCACTTACAAAATCCGAACCCAACATTTTTACCATTTCTTGATATTTCTGTTTTACTTTTCTTTTATAAAAACTACTCTTTTTAAACCACTTCCATTTATTTAAAAATTGGATATTCGTGCCTTTGCAAATAATTACAATCAAAATAGCCGATAAAAGTACATAAATAGCATTTGCAATATCATAATAGTAATTGCTTATAACGGTAGTCTCAAGCGTAAAGAACCTTATAGGGGATTTGACGAAGATGATTTAGATTTTAAATGCTTATAAAAGCAAACCATAAGTATTTAATAAGAACATGGGATCTTAGTGTATGCAGTAATAAGCTTATGACTTTATCAAATGGATTTACTCTTACAACATGCCTTTATGAAACTTATATACCTATAATGAACTCACATAGTTAATTTATTAGGGGTTATAAAACCAAGTTAGAAGTGTAAATGGTTTCAAGTAACTTTAATCTTATCTTATTTTCACATAGGACACTTTTACTTATACTGGCCATAAATTATAACCTTCTAAGCACTTACAAGTGTAAGTAACCAGAGTAACTATTCCTCAGTATGATTACTCTTGTTCTTGGTTTTTATTAGAGTATTGAGCTTATAATAGTCAAAAATAATAATCTTATAAACGCTTATAAGTTTAAATATAGGATTAAACGTTCTTGCAGTCAAACAGGCTCTCTTTATGCTATTACAAATCCATAACCATTATAAGGGTTTTATAAGCGCAATACTCCTATAAGATAAGCCTTTTAGGATTATTTTTCTTGTTGGGATGTGTGTGTGTGTACACTGTGTGTGTATCCGTGTGTCTGACTATGGCATCTTAGCTCCCAAACGAATGGACCGATAATAAAGCTGATGCAATCGAGCAGCTTCTTTTAGGTACGAGCTCAAAACTACGAGTCAAAAAGTCAGGTGGAAGTTTTAGAAAACAGCTTGGCTCAAGTTTTGGATGCATATTACAGATTAAAGATATTTTCTGTATAGAATTACGGAGATATTCTATCTTTGGAAATTTAATATTTCAATTAAGCTCGCACTTTTCTAATTAAATAAAGGATTATCGGCTTTGTCTTTTTATCAAAATGACTACAAGGTTTTTCGGCGCTCTTATTTACAAAGTAATCCATACCAATATCATAGAATAAATAACAAGCCAATATATAAAAGTGAAACGTTGTCTGTTTGTTTGGGGAGTTTTCACGCGATAACGGTTGGACGGATTTTGATGAAACTTGGAATAGAGATAGCTTATATCCTGGAATAAGACATAGGATACTTTTTATCCTGGAAAATTGTAAGTTTCTACGGGAAAACTGGAAAAATATTGATCACTCGCTGTAAGAAACGGTTGCCATGAAAACGAAATAACAAGTAAATAAGTCAAAAAACATCAAGAGTGGTGCTATACCTACTTTTGCATTGGTTTTTAATATCCTAGAAGAACATAGGATGCATTTTTCGCAATAAACAGGAGTCCGCGCGGACGAAGTCGCGGGCGGGAAATTAGAAATTAATATTTCGTTAATAAATCCACAAGAGAAGTTAATAAATTTAATATATGAAAATATATAGAACAGTATTACTACCTTCAATTTTTAAATTCCATGAAGCTTCCATGCACAGAGATAACTTTTTATTAAAGTCTCAAATATATTTTTGAATGAGTTGCTTTGCCTGCGGCTTTGCCCGCGTGGTAATTTTACTGAGATATAAGATCCTATGTGTTATTCCAGAACCAAAAGTATCAAGATCATCAAACTTCGTTCAGATGTCAAATAGTTTTTATCGATTACTCGGCTTCTGCTTATCGCTTTGAGATAGGTTTTAAGTCAAACTCTGACCTACCCATCGTTGTAAACCGCATCGCAATTGGTCGAGCAGTTTTTACGTGATGCGTGAACAAACAGACAGACGCAAATAAAAATAAGTTATATTCTCGTTCAATAACTCATTTTAAGTTCCCTAGGCCAATTTTGTTTTAATTATCTTCATTGTACAAACATTTTGTTACTATGCTTTTTTTATAAGTATAGATGGGGCTCTTTCATATGTTTTTTATGACAAACAGCTGATAATTCGATGGAAAGTGATCTAGCAACAATAAACGTGTAAACTTAAAGAGTAGCGAGCGTAAGCAGGTCTCTAAAAACAAGCGAAGCTCCCAGTTACGAATTTGCAACGACGTATCTTCCGCTAGATACCGGATTTCTGAGAAAATTATCTTTAACGTAAACATAAGTAGTTACGTATAAAACACCATTAAGTTTTTATTACAATAGGTACGTAAATGAGTCGTTCTACCTCATGTGTGTTGTTTATTTTCTTTATACGCAATATATTTTATTAGACGACTTTTATAATGCTTTCTCAGAATTTAATACCCGTTTTTGCTTTGTACAGCTTCGTTCCTACTTCTCTTTCAAATTTGGCGCCGTGAATGAAGCCTCGTTATGTTTTCCTGTAGCTTTTCCTCATATTAAAGTATGTACTCCGGTACTAGTTGGTACTACGGTACTAATGAATACCGTAGTAGAAAGCAGAAGAGGAAAGATGTTTGTCCACCTTATACGACATGACAACTTCATAAAAACCTTCACTTCACTTCCCTTATCATAGAAGGGAAGGTAGAAGGGAAGAGAGGCAGAGGCAGACCTAGAAGGAAATTTACAGATCAGATGAAGGAGAAGATAAATGTCATGTCGAAAAAGCTTTGGCTGAAGATCAAAGGGAACGCTGGAAATTACTCCACCGACAAGAGCAGTTGCGCCTTGCCTCGCTGATCCATTAGATACTTGTTTTATTTTCAGGTTTTACATGTAAAAACCTTTCACTTCTCATGCTCGTAAAGTTCTTATTTATAGCGGTTATGTAAGCGGACTAAAACTGAATTTTATGTCCATGGAATAAAGTGTTTACTTCTCTACTTCTCTATGGTCTACAACCCGAGCTTAATGTTTAATGTAGAATGATAAAGAAGTGGCGGGAAAGAAGCTCTCGTCTTTTCCAATCTGTATTTAATTGTTTCGTTATTTTAATTAGCAAGAAGTGAACATTAAATAATTAGCTTAAAAGCTAAAAAAACACGCCTGCCCTGCCAAAAAAGAACTTATTCCAATAAATTATATACTGTTGGAATGTGCTCATCAAGGCCTTCAATTTGATACCCATATTGTAAAATTTAAAGTATTTTTTTTCTCATTTGTAAATAGAGGCCATACCTGTGGCCATACTGCAGCAACATGGAAATAAAAAAAAAACCTATGTTACTATTGTAAGGATTCAAACAATATCCTTTTGTCTAAATTTGTTCAGGTATTTAAAGTTATGGTCGAATAAAGAAACTCACATACAAACATACATATATACATACCCGTTGGTATAGTGGCTAGAGACCCTACTATGATATCAAACGGTCGTGGGTTCGAATCCCGCAAGGTGCAATTATTTGTGTGATGAACAGAAATAAATAAAAATAATAGTATTTTTATAGTGCATAAATAAAAGGTACATTCATAATTTTAAAAAAAACTTGAAAATGTTTGTTTCCGAGTCATGGATGTAATATTCGTATCTGTGTTTGTTTCTCCGTTGTCTAGTGCCCATAGTACGGGGTATCCTAGTTTGGGGCTAGGTAATTGGTGTGTATTGTCCCGAATATTATTATTATTATACATGAATCTTAAAAACATTACACATCTTTTTTGGGCAGTCGTGTATTAATACTTACTAGTAACACATTAATAGAAAGAAACGCGAAAAAAGTTGTTCATCAGAAATTGTCACCAAAATCTAGGTAGAAATATCTAAGAACGTATGAAAATTTCATGCATTGGATAGCGGGAACTAATAAATATTTGTATTTCTAATATCACTGTTTAATTCCCTCTCAATCGAAGTGAAAAGCAGAGTGTATTGCTCGTTTATAAAACAAGGTATTTTATCCTCGGCTTCAATATCTACCCTCGCCTTCGGCTCAGGTCTATGCTATCAAATTTATGTTAAAGACATTCGCTCATTTATGTCAGCCAAAAGATTATTACAAACGAGCTACATTCATCAAGTTGTAAAATTGCCTGTCTCTACCGTCCATTTTTCACTAAATTTCTTCCAAAATAACCAGCAAGGAGGAGGTACAGTCAGTGACGTAAACACGGGGATACTTTTTTAGTAAATTAAAATATTAAAACCATAATTTGTGAAATAAAAAAAAAACACACAAATCCATCATCATTTCACATCCTTTAGAAATCCACAGCTGAACATAGGCCTCCCCCAAAGAGCGCCATAACGAGCGATCTGGTGCCACCTCCATCCACCGACTTCCTGCGATGGCTACAATGTCGTCGGTCTATCGTGTGGGGGTCTCCCCACACTTCGCTTACTTGTTCGTGGTCGCCATTCGAGAACCTTTATTCCCCAGCGGTTGTCGGTTCTGCAAACTATATGGCCTGCCCATTGCCACTTCAATTTGCAAACTCTGAGAGCTATGTCGGTAACCTTCGTTTTTCTACGAATTTCCTCATTTCTGATTCTATCACGTAGTGAAACACCGAGCATAGCTCTCTCCATTGCACGCTGCGCAACTCTGAGCTTGTGTATGAGACCAATAGTTAGCGACCGTGTCTCAGTGCCGTATGTCATCACTGGCAACACACACTGATTATAAACTTTCGTCTTGAGGCTCTGCTGTATCTGCGACGAGAAGATATGGCGAAATTTCCCAAACGCTGCCCATCCGAGTTGGATTCGTCGGTTGACCTCTTTGTCGAAGTTGGATCTACCCAGTTGGATCGTCTGACCTAAGTAGACATAGTGATCAACAGCTTCGATAGTATCGTTCCCAACATAAACCGGCATGGGTACGACATGGACATTTGACATGATGTTCGTCTTACCCATGTTCATTTTAAGACCCACCGTTGGGAAACAATATTGAGGTCACTGAGCATTGTGCTTAGGTCTTCCAGGGTTTCTGCCATGATGACTTTATCATCAGAGAATCGAAGGTGAGTGATGTATTCGCCATTGATGTTAACACCATATCCGTTCCAGTTCAGAAGCTTGAATATATCTTCCAGTGCAGAGGTGAACAGTTTCGGAGAAATAACGTCTCTCTGTCTCACCCCTTTTTGCACCTGGATAGAATTCGTCCTCTGATCCTGAAGACGGACTGTCTTGGTGGCCTTGCTGTAAAAACACATCAACACTTCGACCGGTAGTCTCGACTGAATCAAAGGTTTTTTCGTAATCCACAAACGCTAGACATAGAGACCGATTATACTCTTCGGTCTTTTGTTTAATCTGCCGAGGCGTATGGATGTGGTCTACGGTGCTAAAGCCTTTCCGGAATCCAGCTTGTTCGGGAGGCTGAAAGTCGTCAAACCTACGAGCGAGACGGTTTGTAATTACTCTCGAAAACAGCTTATACACGTGGATCAGCAGAAAATTCTTCAAGAGGGTTGTATCACCTTTCTTAAAGAACAAAACCACTACGCTTCTGTGCCACGCCTCTGGCGTAGTACCCTTGAGGATGACGGAGCTTAAACAGCTTCTGAAGGACTTTAAGTACCGGTGTTCCACCCGCTTTCAGTAGCTCTGTCGTTATTCCGTCCTCCCCTGGTACCTTGTTGCTCTTAAGCTGTTCGAGAGCCATTCTGATCTCGTATGAGGTGTATAATTGTCCATAGAACTTCTCCAGCTCACTCAAAATCTCTGGCTTTGACGAAACGATGCTGCCACTGTCGGTTTTCAGCTTTGTCAACAGGCTTTGCCCAATAGACAAATCTCTTGCAAACACTTTGGAGCCCTTGTTCTGCTCTATTGCGTTCTTAATACAAGTAGTATTATAGGAACGCAAATCATGTCGTATTGACTTGGAGATCTGTTTATGAAGCAAGCTGTAACTCGACGTATCCACTGAAGACTGCAGCTTCTTCTCGCCTCGTTCTGCTATAAGTTTGAGTGTATGCTCAGAGAGTTTTTGTGTTCTTTTTTTGCAGGGGGTCTTGAAGAACTCTGACTCGACCGCGTGAACTATTTCCACCAGTCCGTTGTTTAGTTCGTCCACTGAGTCGCAGTTCGTCCACTGTATCACACAAATTACAAAGTATTTTTTTCAACTTGTCCTCTTGCCTAGAAAACTATTCTGGAAGAAAAATTTGGATTACTGACGGAAGTCTTGAACGCGCATCCTCTGTGGATCAGCCACGGACCTAAATTTGACTTGTCCTCTTAATGTCCTCTTTTGTTTTTGTTATTTTTTTGGTTCTCTGTTACCCACGATTTCTTTGTTTTTCTTGTGGCAAAGGGAATTGGAAAATATTGAAACTCTACGAAAAAGTAATAGGTCATTAAAGTTTTCAATTACGCAGTCAACTGTACCTACTTTTGAAGTAATTTAGCAGAACGCAACTCAGTCGAAACACGGCAAATTAAAATTTGATTTTGGAAGCATTCACTTGTAGAAGTTATCGCATAATGAAAATGTTGTTGAGTGTTCACAAAATTTAACATTTCTTCAGTACGTTTGTACAGATCAGAAATTTATAAAATAACCATGTGAATTATTTTAAGAATTATTTAGTTCGGTTATGTGACAGTTTTTCTCTTCTTGACAAACGAGGCATCAAGGAGAGATTCTTTCTTTGTCTATAGTTGGCTTGGTAGGTATTATTGGCTGGGTAATATTGGTCGTACAAAATAGTCACGGGCTGATATTACGCATCCAATAATTGGAAGCCTGTACATGTATTAATGGCTGCGTAATACTGGCCGTGCATTATCAACCAGGACCGATTTTGTACTGGCAATAACACACGGCCAGTAATAGCCGCTAAATATTTTCACGTAATATCAGGCCGGGCATAATCAGCCGTACAGTACGGTCGTACATTACAGTCTCCCATCGATTCGTCTTCAGCGCTTCTTTAATGCATTTAAGTACAATTTAGAATGCACGCTTTATTGTTTCAAATAGATTCAGAAATTAGCTAGTAGCGGCACAGGTACGAGTCATAGGCTATTTTTTTACCGGTCTATGGGTAAGAAAAGGAGGGGCTATAGTGTAAAAACTTGGTCCGCTTTTTATAAGCGAGGTATCAATCGATTCGTCTTCATTTAAAGAGTGTCATGAGCTACTCGTATATGTCCGCCTTCTGCCTCACGCATTGCGGCGCATAGAGGTCAGCTATAGACCAACAAATAACATTTCTAAAAAAAAATTAAAAAAAACCTTTATTTTTACTAGACTATTGCGAAGCAAAGGAAAGGTTATATGTTCAATCAAACTAAAAACTTGGTCCGCTTTTGACAAGCGAGGTATCAATCGATTCGTCTTCATTTATAGAGTGTCTGCTACTCGTATATTTTTACTAGACTATTGCGAAGCAAAGGAAGGGTTATATGTTCAAACTAAAAAACTTGGTCCGCTTTTTATAAGCGAGGTATCAATCGATTCGTCTTCATTTAAAGAGTGTCATGAGCTACTCGTATATGTCCGCCTTCTGCCTCACGCATTGCGGCGCATAGAGGTCAGCTATAGACCAACAAATAACATTTCTAAAAAAAAAATAAAAAAAACCTTTATTTTTACTAGACTATTGCGAAGCAAAGGAAAGGTTATATGTTCAATCAAACTAAAAACTTGGTCCGCTTTTGACAAGCGAGGTATCAATCGATTCGTCTTCATTTATAGAGTGTCTGCTACTCGTATATTTTTACTAGACTACTGCGAAGCAAAGGAAGGGTTATAAGTTCAAACTAAAAACTTGGTCCGCTTTTGACAAGCGAGGTATCAATCGATTCGTCTTCATTTATAGTGTCTGCTACTCGTATATTTTTACTAGACTACTGCGAAGCAAAGGAAGGGTTATATGTTCAAACTAAAAACTTGGTCCGCTTTTGACAAGCGGGGTATCAATCGATTCAACTTCATCGCAAGAGTATCATAGGCATTTTTTTACGAAACCGTAATCGGGTTTTAGTTTTTGAACTTATGTCTTGTATAATTATCTTCTTTGAAAGTACAGACTTTTGTTGGTTATTATTTTATTATTTACCAGCTGTGCCCGCGGCGTTGTCCGCGTGGTTATTTTTTTCTGGGTTATAAGGATCCTATGAGTTATTCCAGAACCAAAAGTTCCACTACACCAAATTTCATCAAACTTCGTTCCAACATCAAATTGTTTTTACCTGACTGCACGGAGGGTAATGTGATCATCAGCCTATGTACCTATGTATACAGTGGTGGCCAACTAATTAAGAACAAATTACTATCTGACTAAAATATTTTCCTATTTGATGCATAATTATTTACACGAATGCCAAAAAAAAGGAGTGTATTGCTTTTAGCATTCGTGTATGTATGTGAGTTTCTTTAATCCACCATAACTTTTAAATGCCTGAACAGATTTAGACAGATATCGTTAGAATCCTTACATCCCCCCGAGTAACATAGGCTATATATTTTTTGAAAACATTCAATATGGCGGCAGTATAGCACCATTTTCAAACTCGAAAAAAAAAAGCTTCGATATTTACAAAATGGGTATCAAATTGAAGGCAAAAGCTCTTTTTTGGCAGGACAGGCGTGTTTTTTTAAGCTAGTTATTTATTCATGAGTTTGTTAGTCAAGTCTATGCTGCCAGTCTATGTCAGCCTACCCTCGACCGGCGTGCGTGTAACTGCAGTTCATTCAATATTGCTCTGTTAATTTTATTCATTTTTGTCAGTTTAATGTAGTAATTTCGTACAAAAGTGGTTTATGTGACATTATAGGTGGTCACCGTGATACAGTGAAGTGTTATATATTTATCAAAATAACGTATCATAAAGTGATAAATACGTGATTGTATCATCGATTCGAGTAATAAGTTGAGAACGCGTAAGCGACGAGTTCTGCATGGCGCTCACGCTCTTTTAATGACGGCGTGGATGTTCGAATCGTAGTAAGAATTTTAGCTATCTATCGTTGTTAAGTTTCAAAACAATTTCAATTTGTTGATATTGTTGCGCACTGGGGTACCAGGTGACACGTATGCGCTGAAAAGGCTTTCTTTGACCAGGACTATAGGGAGTGAATGAAAGGATCTCGAGGCGTATGTGCATATAAATCACTTAGGAATTCATTGCCGCACTGACGGCTTCCTCCTCGGCGGGGTAACTAGCCTCGCTCCCTGAATGCACTAAACTAAAGCTTCACTACGTTGGTACCCCATTAAGCGCGCCTCATATCAAGATCTACTGTCATCAAGATTTTTCTACGTTTGCGACACTTACACAATAAAATTTAAAAAAATATATGTTTTTTTTTTGTTGTGAACATAAACTATACAGAGATGGATTCTCAAGAAAAGAATATTACTCGGAGAAGGCAACTGCTTAGACAAACTGTGAGATTCAACGATAGTGATTTGGATGTGAATATTTCTTACCAAAGTTTACCTGGCAATATGAGTAATGAACAGGACGAGATTAAAGAGCTAAAAGTTGATGTAGAGAAATATAAACCGGAGCTACAGATCGCAACTGGAGAGATAGACAATTTAAACGGAAAGAACAGCAACCTACAGAAAAAAAATATGTTAGAATCTCAGAATTTGGTAAAACTATTGAAATCATTCGGTATAGATATCAATGAAAACAAAAAACATCAACATCAGCTTAAATTCTTCTCACCACAACTATGTCATCGTTTTAAGGCTACCAATTTCAAAATGGGCTTCCCGAGAGCATCTCCCAGGGAATTCACTGTGAACGCCTTAGGAAACTTTAGCTCCAACTCCAGCAGTTCGGGTTTGTCGCACACCGGAGACACTGAGAAAAAGATTGAATCGCCTAAAAGTCCTGGAATTCAACAACTTGATGAGCTGCAAAACTTTCAACTCAGCACAGATCCCACTGAAAATGGTTTTGCAAGTATCGCTTCAGATGAAGATTTTTTACAAATATGACTAGAAGTCAGGGTAAAAACCAGGGCGCAGGTGGTTACGAAGTACAGCAGCGCTCTTCAACTTTATACCAAAACATGAACAGCCGGGCTCAAGTCCGTAGACTCATGATGTTTGCAGATGAAAACGGTAGAGGTCTGGGTAAGCTTCTACAAAAACTTCTTGGAGAGGAGTTTATGGTTATGTCGTCTATTAAGCCGTATGGAAGCACTAAACATATTTTACAGTCAAGTGACATAATTTGTAAGGATTACACCAAGTATGACTTTGTGCTAATACTGATGGGATCCAATGATAGTAATCCACTAGATTTTCAGTCATCGCTGTACTATCACATAAGAAACCTGTCTCATACAAACGTTCTCCTTGGTGAAATCCCTATGAATGCTCACTTGAATAAAGTGAAACTTAATAAGCTCATGTAAGCGACAACTGCGGGCTTTACAAATCTTAGAATATTAAATTTTCAAAACGATGGAGCGGATAAGCGCAACAATATTTAGATGTGATGAGCTACATTAGCAGGTTCATATTGAGAGACATTCTACAAATTTATTATAAAATTAAATACCTAGACTACCACAAAAATAGGACATCTATAGCACAAAAAGAGTACAAAAATGTCTCTACGCAAACAGATGGGAGACCAGAAGCAAATGTGATTTGTGCCAGCTCGCAAACTGAGTCTGTTCCTGTTCAAGTATAGACATTTTATCGAGACTTCCAGAGTGAATATTTTCGCCACTTGCTCACCCAGCCAAATTGACTAGTCAACCGCAAAAGTATTTGTTTCTCAATATGACTGTCCTTTTACCAAGATCAATATTTTTTACCAAAATATGTGTGGATTATTGAATAAAAGAGACGAGCTTAAAATTTATTTAGATAGCCAAAACTTTAGCGTTGATCTGATTTGCGTTTGTGAGCATTTCTTGAATGAACAGA
The DNA here is from genome assembly GCA_946251855.1 of Alsophila aescularia. NCBI lineage: Eukaryota > Metazoa > Arthropoda > Insecta > Lepidoptera > Geometridae > Alsophila > Alsophila aescularia. The sequence goes on from OX276385.1 coordinate 15,047,734, forward strand.
CTATATCTATGTGTGATTTGGAAAATTATAAATTACTTACTTAGAATACTAGACTAAATAAAAAAAGAGGGGAGGAACTCTGATATTAGGTCTAAAAGAGAAAAATATTGTAGAGCTACTTTTTTAAGAGTTGTATAAAATAAACAGTTTCGAGATATGTGGCGTTAAAGATACTGATTATAATTTAAATATTTGTTGTTTGTGTGCCTGATGACAAAAATTTTAATGATTTTATCACAAAAATGGAAAGATTGATGAAACACTTTTTCAGCAGGAGACTGGTGATTTTAACGTAAATTTCTTGAAGCAGAGCAAAAATCAGACTGAGTTATCGACACTTTTAAAATGTTTTAATTTTAGACACCAAATTTTTTCGAACACCTTTGTTCGTAATGATTCAGAATCATGTATAGACAATATAATTACTAATATATCAGATATCAACATTGAAAATTGTGTGGTAGATCACAACAGACTGGCGGACGGACATGCGGGACTATTTTGTAGTTTAGTTTTGGAACATTCCTTACATAATAAGGAATTAGAACAATGTGTGACTATAAAAAGTAGAGCATACCAAGAAAGCAAAAAGTAATTTTCGAGACGCACTGATAAAGAGCAGTCTTAGAGAATGTAATGTTAATAATTTTTTGATGAACCTAAAAACCGTCTTTAGTTTTTTTTTTATAAAAAAAGCCAAAAAAGTTAGTCTGATAAAGAGAGATCAACATAAGTGGATCTCGAAGGGAGTTAAGATTGCCAGCAAAATGAAAAGATTTCTGAATTCTGCGAACAAATGTAGATGCGATGAGACTATATTGACATATAGAAATAACTACAATAAGATTTTCAAAAAGTCATTAGTGGATTGAAAAAAAAGCAGTTCAAAGGGAGATAGACAAAGCTAATGATAAGATCAAACAAATATGGAATGTAGTAAATAGACAGAGATAACGGTAAAATTAAGAAAATGGATTTTACTATGCTAAAAATTAATAATACTATCATTAACGACTCACAAGAGATAGCGGTCATTTTTGCTGAGCAATATGACTATGGTCATAGTAAAAGTAACTCTCCCTTAGATAAAAGTGATGCTTTGACGTTCCTACAAACACACTCTACGCGAAGTGAGGCTGAAATGAATCTACGATTGACTAATGAAAATGAAATTCGTAAAATTGATTGTAAAATGGAATCGAAAACATCATTTGGTTATGATGAAATACCAATAACTGTAATAAAAGACAACATAGACATCTTAGCAGAGCCACTGGCAAGCTTTTTCAATAATTGTATTAATTCTGGAATTTTTCCCGAACAGCTTAAAATTGCTCGAGTTCTGCCTGTTTATAAAAAAGTAAGTAAAACTGATCCTAAAAACTATCGCCCAATATCATTATTACCCGTTGTATCCAAAATATTTGAAAATATTCTAAAAGACAGATTGGTATCACATCTTAACCTAAATAATATCCTAGATAGACGCCAGTTTGGTTACCAAAAATGCATTGGAACTGTAGGTGCAATTGATTTTCTAGTAAACGATGTGGTGTATAAGCTCAATAATAAATTAAAAGTAGCAGGAGTATTCCTTGACCTGAGCTCTGCATTTGACATGGTAGATCATAGTATTTTACTATCTAAATTGGAGCACTATGGCGTAAGGGATAATGCACTGCACATTTTTGTGTCGTATTTAAATAATAGAAAATACTTTGTTGAATTAAAAAAATACTGTTAACAGATGCGTGTTAACAACCAAATCCAGTTTAATTCATATTAAACGTGGGGTTCCGCAGGGTTCAATCTTAGGTTCGATATTGTTTATAATATTTGTAAATAATTTAATAAAATATATCGTCGAAACTATTCCTGATCTTCAGGTTGTGGTCTACGCGGATGATACGAATGCAATCATGTCAGCTGATACTTTGCAAAACTTAGAAGCCAAGGTAAACTGTGCACTCAAAGCTTTTGAAAAATGGTTTGGCGCGAATAACTTAAAGTTAAATACAAAAAAGACCAATACCATACTCTTCAGATCCACTTCTCAAAATTACCGGACAATGAACATTGAGTTCAATGGAAAGATTGATATGGTGGACTGTGTCAAATTTTTGGGGGTATATATTGACCAACTTTTAAATTGGAAGAACGAACTTGAAGCGGTCGATAGTTATATTAGCTCAGCGTGCTACGCTTTGAGGAGTCTACGTGACGAAGTGACCAGTAAACAGCTCAAATTGGTGTACTACGCACTTGTCGAATCCAAGTTAAGGTACAGTATTCGATGTCGGGGCAATAGTTACGATTACAACATTAAATGAGCCTTTGTTTTACAGAAGCGTGCTATTCGTGTCATAGTGCGTATACCACCGTGGGAATCATGTAAAGAGTATTTTAGGGATCTTGACATTCTAACGGTTCCTAGCCTGTATGTTATGGTTCTTCTCACAGACGTTATCAAATTTAGAGATAAATACGAAACAGCTGAACAAAAAAGCAGCAGATTGGAGACTAGGAGAAAAGATTTAGTGTTGCCATTTGATTTTACTCCAAAACTTAACATTGCAAAGCATTGTTCCAGGTACCAGGCAGTTAAGCTATTTAATCGCTCACCAATAGAACTGAATACAATTGATAGTATAAACATATTTCAACAAAAATTGAGAGGGCTCTTGCTGAAATGGTGTTTATATTCGATCGATGATTTCAATTCTAAATAATTTGAATTCTAAATATATGTATTTTTGATTTTATATTAATTTTATAAACATGACTTATTTGGAAAAAATTGTTGACATTTTAGAGTTAAGTTGTTTTCTTGAAATTATTTTAGAACTGTTTTTTTTGAATTTGATGTTTTTGTAAAGTTGTTGACGATAATTTGGTTGTATGTATTGTTTTAATTTCTTTTTTATGTAATAATTGTTAATAAAAAAATATTGACATTTTAGAGTTAAGTTGTTTTCTTGAAATTATTTTAGAACTGTTTTATTTTGAATTTGATGTTTTTGTAAAGTTGTTGACGATAATTTGGTTGTATGTATTGTTTTAATTTCTTTTTTGTGTTAATCTTTTAGTTTCAGACACAATGTAATAATTGTTAATGAATAAATGATGAATTATGCCATTTAGGTATATAGGTTGTTGTTACAAGCATATTATTAAAATCCCTTTTATTTTACAGCTTACTTATTTCATGAAATTGTAAAACATCGGTTCTCCTGAGTACTATCTGAGAGTTGGACAACTAATTAAGGACACTTTCAAAAACATTCTTATTTTTTTGCTGAGCACAATATAATAACCAAGTATGGAGATTTTTAAGCTGTTTATAATAAAATAAATGTAGAATTGTTTCATTTACTCTAGTATTCTTGCATTTAGTATCCAATAGGGTTGCCGTTGTTGGAAAGAACAGCTTGACACCGGCACGCCATGGACGCTATGAGTTTGTTGCAAGTTTCAATAGAAATGCTATTCCAAACTTCTGAAAAAGCTTCATAAAGCTGGTTTGTGGAGGTGGTGCGATGGTTCGATACTTTTTTTTACTTCGTGACAAAAAAAACATGGGGTTTAAGTCTGGGCTGTTTGCAATTCAACAAAGCCATTAAGTGATCGGTGAGGGTCGTTGTCATGTTGGAAAGTCCAAATAATGGGCAGAGTTTCCTCAGTATAAGGCAGCATGGTTTCTTCCAAAATTTGTTTGGATTGGTGCTGATCCATTATGCCTTCAATCTTTCGAACAGGCCCCACACCCTGTTCCGAAAAACAGCCCCAAACTTGTATGTTGCCGCCTCCATACTTAACTTGGTTTCTGGTGTACAACGGGTTCATTTTTGCTTTTGCAGGACGTCGTACGTATTGCCTGCCGTCAGATGCAATCGTGTTGACCTTTCTTTCATCGGAAAGCAGGACATGTTTCCATTGAGAACATGTTCAGTGCTGATACTTTCTGGCAAACGCCATCCGTGCAAATTTGTGCTCCCTTTTCAGTAAAGGTACTTTTCGTTACAAACAGTTTTGCTTCCACCAGTCTTATGGTCCACGAAGACGCTAGCCGTTGGTTCTGACCGAAATACTTCGCTTTTGATCTGAACTGTACCTTTAAATAGGTCACGGTTAGACGCGATGACTATCCTACTATCTTCCTGCGGACTAGTTTTTCTCGATTTTCTTTCTGGGCACATTTTTAGTCGACCCATTCCTTTTAAAATATTGAACCTCATTGGATATCATTGATTTGGAACATTTTAAATGCTCTGCAATCTTGCGATACGCCGCGCTCATAAAAAGTAATTATTATTTTCCTCATGGTCGCGTTGCAGCTTTTCTTTTCATCCATTTTAATTGCACACATAAAATCAGTGACAGTAAATATTTGCATTGATCAATAATGGCGCTAAATTTATACGCAATAAAAAAAGTAAAATGTACTTTTATGAAAATTGAAAATGAAAATATTTTAAGCGACTTCAGAAAAGGAGACGGTTATATGTTCGATTGTATTTTTTTTTTTTTTTAATGTATGTCGGTCGATTTCTCCGCCATATGAGGACCGATTTTGAAATATTTTTTTTGTTTGAAATTGTATACTCTCCACGTGGTCCCATATAAATTGTATCAAAATTGGTTCTGCAGTTTTTCGAGAATAAGTTTTTTTTTTTAGTAAATCCATTCGATATTGTGTTTATATTGCATTGATTTTGTGTTTATATTGCCTCAAGTCTTCAAGATTTCTAAACCGATTAAGATGATTGTTTTTTGATTCAAAAGGGTAGACTTTCAGTGTAGTTCAATAAAACTTCGTCAAAATTGGTTCAGCCGTTTTATTAGATATTTGTTTTATAGTTTATGTTCTGTGATATCTTGAGATTTCTGAACCGAAATAGATGATTGTTTTTACTTGAGAAAGAAGACCTCTATGGTGCTTCTAAACCAATTTTGATGAAATTTATACACTGTGTTATTATGCTTGGGACTAGTTTGCAAGTCAATTTTGAACCATTTAACGACGTCCAAAGATGCTGAAGTTTTGCACATGGGTGTAGTTCTGATTACAATTATGGTAGAAAATTGAGCTGATCTGATGATGGAGCCGGAAGATAGTCAAAGGAACTCAAAAATTAGATGATGGAACCCCTTCGAGTTCTCTGGTCTTATGTGGTATCCAAGGTCTGACCATGGAGCCGGAAGGTAGTCAATGGAACTAAGCAATCAGATGATGGAATCCCTTCGAGTTTGGGCTCATTTGGTTCGTCTTGATAAGATCTCTGGTTTTATTTAGTATCCAGGGTCTGTTGATGGAGCCGGAAGGTAGTCACAGGAACTCAACAATCGGATGATGGAACCCCTTCGAGTTTGGGCTCACTTGGTTTGTCTTGATGAGATCTCTGGTTTTATATGGTATCCAGGGTCTGATGATGGAGCCGGAAGGTAGTCACAGGAACTCAACAACAAATTGACGGAACCCTTTCAAGTTTGGGCTCATTTGGTTTGTCTTGATAATTATCTGGTGTTATGTAGTATCCAGGATCAGATGATGGATCAGGAAGGTAATCACAGGAACTCAAAAACAACATGATGGAACCTCTACGAATTTGGGCTCATTTGGTGTTTCTTAATGAGTTATCTGGTGTTATGTAGTATTCAGGGTCTGACGATGGAGCTGGAAGATAGTCACAGGAACTAAACAATCGGATGATGGATTCCCTTCGAGTTTAGGCTCATTTGGTTTGCCTTGATGAGATCTCTGGTTTTACGTGGTATCCAGGGTTTGATGAAGGAGCCGGAAGGTAGTCACAGCAACTCAACAACAAAGTGACGGAACCTCTTCGAGTTTGGACTCATTTGATTTATCTTGATGAGTTTTCTGGTGTTATGTGGTATCCAGGGTCTGATGATGGAGCTGGATGGTAGTCACAGAAACTCGACAACAGCATGATGGAACCCCTTCGAGTTTGGGTTCACTGGGTTTGTCTTGATAAGTTCTCTGGTCTAATGTGGTATCGAGGGTCTGATGATGGAGACGGAGTCATAGGAATCCATTACCTAACCATCAAATGATGAAACCCCTTCGAGTTTTGGCTTATTTGATTGAGTTCTCAGGTACTTAGTTCTCAGGTAGGTTTAGGTTTCTCAGTGGTACTGGTGGTGCCTAGTAAAAGATTGCTTTAAAAAAAGGACACATGCGAGTACATCATTACAGTATTTACAACATATAAATCCATTTGTTTTGTGTAAATGTTTCTTCATATCTACGAGACGTGTTACATTTTTTTAAAGAGTTCTATTTCATTCCAGTGAAATCATAGATAATTTTCGTCAAAACTAATTCAGATATTTTATATGTAGGTTTATTCATCCTTGGGTTTAATTTACCAATACTTTGAGTCTAAAGTAAGTAATCATTGAATAGGTGTTTGAAAATCATCTTTAGGTTTTTCTTATCATTTGTCATTTCGATTGACCATTTAGAATCAATAACAATTTAAAATTGGTTAGCAACCATTCTCACTTCAATTTTGGCTGCTGTTAGCTTTGTTCGCAGTCGGGTTTTTTGACTTGTTTATCGATTGCTCGGCTTCATCTCATTGGATTGAGATACCAAGTACACCAGTTTTTAAGTCAAACCCTAAGCTACTGTGCAAACAACATCGCAATCGCACTAGTAGTTTGTACATGATGCGTGAACAAACAGACAGAAATACACGATTTAAAAAATAAACTTGTTAAGAAGATTATTTGATGTACCCTAGACATTTTTTTATTATCCTCATTATACAGACTATCAATCGTGTCTGTCTATCTGTTTGTTTGTTCACGCATCACGTAAAAACTAATGGACTGATTGCGATGCAATTTTCACTGTTGGATAGCTTAGGTTTGGTATCTCAATCCGATGAGTAGAAGCATATCAATCAATAAAGAACGTTTTGGCATCTGATCGAAAACTTGTATTTTGTACTATTATTAAAAAATAAAAGTAATTTTAAAAAACTGGAAGTTTCAGCCGGGTAGCTAATCGGAAAGTGCTCGAAATTTAAGTTGCAAGATTCCAGGACAGATAAAATACATTGATACGAGTGAAGTTAAATAAAAAGATACAAAAAGCAGCGCTGATTTTCAAAATGCTCCAATAGTGAAGGGCATTATTCATAAAGCCCGGTCAATTTATTTTTTCAATATTTTTTGTCCTAATTTTATCCCCTTTCATATTGGGCATTTTTCAAACTGTGCGGGCATCTATCTATTTATATACTTTTAATAAAGCAGTAAGTGACACAAAGTCTGTACAAAATCTGCATAATTTAAAAAAATGGTCTAGGTTATTTAAAATAAGTAACTGAACAAGTTTTTTTTTAAAGCGTGGCTTCCTCGCGCGTCGCGTGACTACTAGGTTTTGACTTAAAAACTGGTGTATTTGGATCTTAATCCGATGAATAGAAGCCGTTCAATCGATGTACAGGGTACCTCATAATGAAGTTGACTGATTGGTATAGCTTTCGAACTCCACGTGGGCATACTCGGATGACACAGTAGAAGAAATGTATGAAGACGTTTCTTCAGCTCTTCATAACACCACGAAGACCCACTACAACGTTGTCATGGGGGACTTTAACGTCAAAGTGGGAATCCAGAGTGGCAGTGAATTGACAGTTGGTTCACACGGCTACGGAAGCAGGAATCATAGGGGGCAAATCCTCGTCAACTTCTTGGAGAAAGAGGGGTTCTTCATTTTGAACTCGTTCTCTAAGAATCAGCCCCAAAGAAAGTGAACGTGTGGAGTGGACTGATAACGTGACGAAAAACGAGATAGATATTATCATGACGGATAAAAGGAATATATTCAGAGACGTCTCCGTGATCAATAGGTTCAATACAGATAGTGATCACCGACTACTACGAGGCTCTCTGAATATCAATTTTAAGCTAGAAAGCGCGTATGATAAAGTCTACTCTCCAAAACCAGCTCCAAACCGTAGTGGGATCAGAACCATTCCAAAATCATCTGGAAAATCGATTTGCTGCTCTGGAAACCACAAGAGTTGACGAGGCCCTAGAACGAGTGGTAGAAATCCTAAGGGAAGAAGGGTTAAAGTTCTGTCATTTGCAACGTACTGGTACGAAGTCCAAACTCTCGGCAGAGACTTTTCGGATTATGGGTGAGAGATGAGGCGATGTGCAGGCCACTTCGTCATAGAAGCGGGCCCTAAATAGAAATATCAGCATGCTGGCGCGACGGGACATCGATGCTCCAACATACGCCGTATTGAAAAGGCTACAGAGCAAAATCGAGCGTCAAAATTCTTTGCACAGCAATTGAAGAGGTCCCATCTGATGAAGCTGAAAACATCATCTGGCAATACCGTCACCTCGAAGACGTATATTCTCGTCGAAATAGAGGACTTCTATGGCCGACTGTACGACTCGCATGCTCCACAACCCGAACCCAGCACGGAGGATTCTAGAGCCTCTCTAGCCCGCCACTATACCGACGATCTGCCGGATGTCAGCCTAGATGAGATCGAGATAGCCATCAAACAGCGTAAAACGGAAAAGCCCCAGGAGAAGCCCCTGTGTCTTGCTTTCGTGGACTATGACAAAGCCTTTGACTCCATCGAAACTTAGGCTGTTCTCGAGTCTCTGCAGCAATGCCAGGTGGACTTGCGATAAATCAAGGTGATGAGATGCTTGTATGACGCCGCGACTATGTTTTTTCAAGTACAGAATGAGCAGACTAAGCATATCCAACTGCGCAGGGGAGTGAGGTGTTATATCCCCGAAACTGTTCACTAACTCCCTGGAAGATATTTTTAAGACGCTGGAATGGATAGGAACGGACATAAACGCTAATGGCGAGTGCATCTCACACCTACGATTTGCCGATGACATCATCCTTATGGCAGAGTCGCCGTTGACTCTCGAACGAATGCTTACCGACCTAGCTGACTCCCCCAGACGTGTTGGCCTCGGGATGAACATGGACAAAACCAAGGTTATGTTCAACGACCTTATTACCCCGAGAGACCTGTTGTTGTTAATGGTGTACCTCTTGAAGTTGTTCAGGAATATGTCTACCTCGGGCAAACTGTGCAATTAGGTAGAAACAACTTAGAAAAGGAAGCCGACAGGAGAATTCAGCTGGGATGGGCGGCATTTGGTAAACTTCGTCAAGTCTTCTCGTCGTCCATACCACAGTGCCTCAAGACGAAAGTCTTTAATGCGTGCGTCCTACCAGTCATGACCTGCGGAGCCGAAACGTGGACACTCACGGTTAGACGGTAGCTTCATAAGTTCAAGGTCGCTCAGTGAGCTATAGAGAGAGCCATGCTCGAAATTTATCTGAAAGACAAATCCGCTATGAGGTAATCCGACAGAGAACCAAAGTAACCGACATAGCTCAAAGAACTAGCAAGCTGAAGTGGCAACATCTCTCGAAGAACCGACAACCGATAGGGTAAACGAGTTCTAGAGTAGAGACCGCGTGTAGGCAAACGTAGTGTAGAGCGCCCGCCGGCCAGGTAGAGTGACGACTTGCGAAAAATGGCTGGCAGGAACTGGATGAGAAGAGCCGAAGGTCGGGCTCAATGTCGTTCACTAGGATAGGCCTACATCCAGCAGTGGACGTAAGTGCACTAAGCTGATGATGATGATGAATCAATATAAAACTATTTGAAGGATGAACAAATTTTGATGAAATGTAGTACCTATATTTTACCCAGTTAAATGACCAAACGGGCAAAACCGCGGGCACAGCTAGTTCTGAGTATAATTTAATATTTAGTGAACCTCATCACAAAATGAACATAACTTTTCAAACAAATTACTATAAAACTAATTAAGCTTATTAAGTAGGACCAACGTTTATAGGTGTCATTAACATTTTCCAAAGGTGAATGTGAAAGAACTTAGAAAATAAACTACAAAAAATTAAATTCACGTACCTACTAGTCTACAGACGCAAAACCTAAGTTAGCTACGACACAAAACTTAACTTTAGTCTGGGTCATATATCAAAAGAGGTTAGAGACGGCGAGGTCCCTACGCGAAAAACCTTTTTTCTCGAGACGTTGTAAAAATATTTTCTGTAATAGTCGGATTTTTCCATTTTTAGGTAGGTATAGGGTATCCAAGTATTAAACAGGTATCGATATTACTAGTCTCGAAGTGAAATAAATATTTTTAATATAAAGGAATAAATATTAGAAGAGTTTTAATTTTTCTCTGCAAATAATTGGAACATAAACAACTTGCGAGGTGCACTACGAAGGAATTTATTGAAATTTCATGCTTAAAAGGGGGTGAACGGGGGTGGGCGTGGCGGTGGTGATAATACTTTACTAAAGAAAACTAGTTGCGCCCGCAGAATTATTTACTTCAAATTTCAAATCTTTTGGTCCACCGGTTTAGGCTGTGCATCGGCTGTCAGTCAGCATGTCACGGTACAGTTTTTAGGTTAAAGTAGCATCATATCGAACGTCGAACATTGTTTGATATTATTTTCTGACTTGAATCTTACAACCACACGATATTATATGGGGGTATATTTATGAGAGTAACAATTCGATACCTTTAACAAATTGATAAAAGTATATATAATAGGAAGAATTTATATTTATAATAATTAACACAAGTAGGTATTGATTTACTGAACTTACGGGTCCCTATTTAAGGCTAGGTTTCATTTCTCACTCAGCTTGGATTCGACCAAACAAGAGTAAATTGTATTCTTAGAACAGTCGAATAGAAATCACGGAATAACCGTAATTTGTCTATGCTATTATCCATTCCAATATATAAAAGTGTAACGTTGTCTGTTTGTTTGTTTGTTTGGGGGAGCTTTCACGCGTTACCGACTGCACGGATTTTGATTAAATTTGGAATGGAGATAGCTTATACCCTGGATTAGAACAGGATACTTTTTATCCCGGATTTTTTTAAGTTTCCACGGGAATAACTAGAAAATGTTGATTACTCACTGTAAGGAACGGTTGCCATGGAAACGAAATAATAAGTCTGTCAAAAAACATCAAGAGCATTGGTGCTATACTTACTTTTGCATTAGTTTTTAATATCTTAGAAGCAAAAAGGATGCTTTTTTCGCGATAAACAGTAGCCCGCGCGGACGAAGTCGCGCTAGTTATAAGAATAAAATTTACTCACGTTTGGTCGAATGCAGCCTTGGTATTGGTAGGTCCAAACACAGGCGAAGAGTAAGCAATTTTATTTTACTGAGCGGAGAAATGTAGGAATGAAATAAGCGGTCCCTTGGTGCGATTCTTTATTGGAATTCTTTCTTTTGTCAGGTCGTTAACATATCTCGTCTAACCTCTTGGTGACTCTAGTTTCTCTATTCGTAGAGCTGTATAGATGCGTGGCAATCTCTCTAACAGACACGCACGGATATATGCATGAAATGGATACCGTGCTGCATTAGCCTCAAGCGCCAAAAAATATGTTTCCCTTCCCCATTTTTGACTCATCATCTTGAAATAAACTCGACTCGAAATTCATCATTCCGATACCGAATGCCTTAGGTTGACTTTCAGGTTCCCTTGAGACTTTAAGCTCTCAATCAAGTTCAGTTAATCGTCTATCAGGTTTGTGAACCTGTAACCGTCTTTGGATTGTCTGTCTCGCGTTTGTTTTGTTTAGCAAAAGTTCATTAACACAACACGAGTTTGACTAATTTTAACAGTGTTAGCTACCTTGTAGGTAAATACTTACCTCCTTGGGCAGTTTTTGACATATCCTTTATATAAAGTGTATGAGATCATAAGATTAATTATATTATTGATCGAGCGACGCATGATCATGTCACTGATACCATTTGATACGAAGTACAACGCTATAATGCTGGTGCTACCTACTTAATTGACTCATTGAATTAGTATTGCAATTCAACGAGGCAATGCCGCCAGCATATGGTACGCTGTCAATAGGGCATTATCCGAAAGCCGATCAAAACAAATTACGAAATGACCCAATAGATGGCGTCAGCAAACAATGAAGTGATAAAAAAGCGAGTAGCCAACTGCCATCAAGTCAAGTCAGTCACTGTCACCATCCTCTTTGACTGTCACAGAGTACTATCGGTACGAATGCGCATAATTACCATCACCGACCTAGTCTAGTGTTCTGTGACTACGTACATATTACCATTTTCAGATTTAGTGTACTACTACTACTATTTTAGTGCAGAAAGCTACAACACGTGGAAGTGGAGCCATTTTCAAACAGTTTATTTATATTATTTACTTTCAATAGGGGCGTTTCAAATGATAATGAATGACATTTGACTATTATTTTTTAGTTTTGATCTTTTTTGTGACTGTGACATTAGAGCATGATGTCTAATGTAACAAAGAGTTATTGTAAACGTCACTTACGTCAAAAAGATAGGTACCGAATAGGTTAAATTAAATGCTCGAAGGGTCACACTGACTTCATTATTTGTCAACGCCATCATTACAACCTTTTACTAAAGTTTTTTTTATTTAAAAAAATGTGCCAGAAAGCTCTCATTGGTTGCGTTCTAGATGCTACCAATATATAAAAGTGAAACGTTGTCTGTTTTAATAACGGCTGGACGGATTTTGATGAAATTTAGAATGGAGACAGCTTATACCCTAGAATAAAACATAGGATACTTTTTATCCCGGAAAATTTAAAGTTTCCGCGGGAAAACTGGAAAATGTTGATTACTCACTGAAAGGAACGGTTGCCATCACAGAATGGTCTGTGGTTTCCATGGAAACGAAATAACAAGTCTGTCAAAAAACATCAAGAGCATTAGGTGCTATACCTACTTTTGCATTGGTTACTAATATCCTAGAAGAAATAGGATGTTTTTTTTTCGCGATAAACAGTAGTCTGTGGGAAAACTAGTACTTATAATAAAGCAATAGGAACGAAAAAGTCTGTACAAAGAAGATAATTAAAAAAGAAATGGTCTAGGGTACATAAAATAAGCTAATGAACAAGAATATAGCATTTTAAAAATTCGTGTCTGTCTGTTTGTCTATCTGTATGTTTGTTCGCGCATCACGTATAATCTACTGGACCGATTGCGATGCGGCTTTCACTATTGGATAGTGTTTGACTTAAAAACTGGTGTACTTAGTATCTGAATCCGATGAATAGAAACCGAGCAATCGATAAAAACTTTTTGAAGGCTGAAGGAATTTTGATCAAATGTTTTGATATTGTTATTTTTTTATTCTTGTAATAATATGAGCACTTTTAACTTAGAGAAATGACCACGCAAATTCAAAAACAACCAGTTAGCTAATAAAGGCCTTTCAAAGAAATGTTACCGCGTGTGAACAATTTTGTTCAACAACTTTATTAATTACGAATTACATCCAAAATTCCCTAAACCAATGAAAAGACGAAAGCTTATGATTATACCTCAGATAGGTTCAGGTATTAAATTTTTCATCTATACTTATAATAAAACTGTAACGGGTCCAATTCTGTACATTGAAGATATTTAGAATATTTTTTTCTTTTTTGTCTGTCTGTCTGTCTGTCTGTATCTTGGCTGGGCATCACGCTGAAACTACTGAATGAATTTAAATGAAACTTGGTATAATTTCAGTTCATACTACGAGGTAGGACATAGGCTACTTTTCATCCCGAAAAATGAAAGGGTTCCCGCAGGATAGGGGTTGAAATTTATTTTAAAAAAACACTTACCACTCTTAAACTACGGGACGGATTTTGATGCAACTTGGCACAGTCATAGTTTATATGATGAATTAAAATTGAGAATACTTTTTATCCCGAAAAAATAAAGAGTTCCTGCGGGATAATGTCCCAAATTCTGTAAATTAAAGATATTTAGTAAATTTTTTTGGGGACCGTTTTATGTTCAATAGTAAAGCCAAAACAGTTTATCTTTTATTTTTGTTTTTCTGTCTGTCTATCCGTCTGTCTGTCTGTACCTTGGAAGTGCATCACGCCGAAAATACTCAATGAATTCAAATGAAATTTGGTATGATTTGAGTCCATACTTCGAGGTAGAACATTGGGTACTTTTCATCCCGAAAAATTAAAGAGTTCCGGCAGGAAAGGCGTTGAAAGTTATTTAAAAGATCACGTATCACGCTGAAACCACTCGACGGATTTTGTTGAAACTTGGCACAGTCATAGTTTATATAAGGGGTAAAAATTTAGGATACTTATTATCCCGAAATATAAGGTGTTCCTGCGGAATAATGTCCAAAATTCTGTAAATTTAATAATATAATGTAATTTTTTTTGGAGGCCGTTCTATATTTAACTTATTTAAAAGAACACGTACCACGCTGAAACTAATGGACGGGTTTTGATGCAACTTGATACTGTCTTAAGATATATGATGGGTTAAAATTGAGGACACTTTTATCCCGAAAAAGTAAAGGGTTTCTGTGGGATATGGGTCCAAAGTTATATTAATATTTAAGTAATTAAAAATATTTTTGGATGGTTCTCTATATTCGATACTGAAGCCAAACTGTTTTAATTTTTAATTTTATCTGTCTGTCCGTATCTTGACCAAACTACTAAATGAATTCAAATAAAAAAAATGCTCTTGGGTGCTTAAAAAAGGTATTGAACAACATTTTTTTTGTTTTTGTGTATTTCTTTCTGTTTGTCTGTATGTTTGTTTGTTCAGGCATCACGTAAAAACTATTGGACCGATTGCAACGCGGTTTTCATTGTTAGATAGCTTAGGGTTTGATTTAAATCTGGTATAATTGGTATCTCAATCCGGTGAGTTAGAAGCCGAGCAATTGATAAAAGTATTTTTGACGGCTGAAGAAATGTTGTTCGTTTCAGGACCAATATACCAACATTTGTTGGTATATTCTTTCTTGAATAGCACATTATGGTACGTTGAACCTAAAGAAAAGACCACGCTTGCGAAGCCGCGGGTACAGCTAGTACTCAATAAGATTATTATCCGTCCAGAATCTGATACAAATGTTTCAAATGAAACCTTTTGCTCATTTAATTCCATCTCCAAGGATCAGACGGACTTCAGAACGATAAAATAGAATTTCATCTACCGTTCACCTTCAAGTGTTCTGTCATTGAAAGCAAAATTAATCTAATAAATTGCGCAGATTGTTTCATCGACTGACGAACCTTAATGGACGAGTAATCAGATTAATTATTGTAAAAATGGTTTAGTTTATTATCGATATAAAAGAGAATAAATTGCAAAGTATTACTATTACTAATTACATTAGTAGGTACCCCAGCTCTATTAAATAAGTATATACGAGCTAAATCGTATATGCTAGCTAAGTATATACGTTATGTCCACACTAATATATAAAATTGAAACGTTGTCTGTTTGTTTGTTTCTCTGTTTGGGGAGTTTTAACCCCAAAATGGCTCATCAGATTTTAATAAAAACTTTGTAAATAAGTAGGTACTGTACAATATAGAGACCAACTTAGGATACTTTTTATCCAGGAAAATTATAAGTTTCCACAGGAGAACTGGAAAATTTCGATTACTCGCTGTAAGGAACGGTTACTATGGAAACGAAATAATAACAAGTCTGTCAAAAAGCATCAAGAGCTTTGGTGCTATACTTTTGCATTTGACTAAATATCCTAGAAGAACCTAAAACGCTTTTTTTCGCGATAAACTGTAGTCAGAGCGGACGAAGTCGCGGGCGAAAGCTAGTCTACACTAATATTATAAAGAGGAAAGATTTGATTGTTTGTTTGTTTGTTAGTTTGTTTGTTTATAATGGATAAACTCAAATAATACTGAACCGATTTTAAAAATTCTTTCGTCTATAGATAGCAGTATCAATGAGTAACAAAGGCAGTATATTTTTTTTTTCAAAAGTTAGGGATCCTTACAAAAATTGTAGTAATGTAACCCAAGGTACCAAAAATAATGAACGGAAATTACGTTGCCATATAAACGAAATAATAACCAGTCTGTCAAGTAGGTGAGTATGCAGTTGTCTATGGTCAAGAAACTGCTGCCAATGATTTTGAAAATTGTGCTTACTGTTGTATTCTATAAAAAATGGAAGATTAACTTGCGTTAACCATGGTAAACATCATAGCGAACCAAAACTTCACATACCTATTGCGTCTAGAGCTTCTGATTTCCGCCTAAGCTTGTTTCAAATCAGTCAACGTCGCAGCAATCTTTTATTTGAACTCAGTATCAAAGCTAACCAACCTTTGTTTGACCTTCCCTTCCGCTGCTAATGAGTCCTTACTTGCCAATTTCTATTGACATTCAGACCCTAATTTGTAAGCTAGTAAATTGATAACTCAATTAAGCCCGTATTTCACTCGTGATATAGAGAAGGTAGGAATCGATTTAGTATAATGGGAAATACCGCAGAAGGTAAATTAGGATCGGGGAAGGCTACGTGTGATGGAAATGGTCTAAATAAATTGGAAATATGACCACTTCTAAATATTTTATTCAATGGAAAGAGCCGACCGACAGGTCATTAAAATTGGATCTTTTAGGCAATGCCTAAAAGTTGGATATGTAATATTTTATGGTTAATGCAGCATTTTTAAAGAATAAAAGGCCCATTCGCATTTACAAGTAACTGATCGTGTATAGATTATAAAGAACTTGTTAAAAAATGCACAATACTTATTGTTGCGTCTAATCAAGCATCTACCTATAGTTGGAATAGTAGGTAATTTTGTTAGGCCAAAAGTAAACTAGTGGCTCTGTGAACTGTAGACCTCGCTATTCTATTTACGTTATTTTTTTACTTTATTTTCCACCCTTTTAGACCCCCGACCCCTTGAAGTTATGCGTCTAAAAGTTTTGTGATATATTTGATAATTTTTCGCAATGGCTGTTTTTTTCTTACGTTTTCAACCCCCCTACCAACGCCATTTTGAAAAATATCGAAAAGCTGAATCGACAAAAAAAAACATACTTTACTATCGAACCTACTCACATAATTTCAAGGGAATCGGTTGAGAAAGGCGACATATAGAGGATGACAGCCAGGCATACGAAATCATTTTTCCCAAGCTGAAACGGAGACGCTTCGCTCGGCCAATTATATAGTACTAGATGTGCCCGCGGGCTTAGTCCGAGTGGACAACTAATTTGAAGATAATACCTACTGAAAGTTTCATTTCATGTTAGGTTTTTTTGTAATGGTTAAAATTGTTTAAAGATTTGATTCTGTAATGGTAGGCCTCTTACACTATAAATCGCCTGGGAAAGTACCACACATTTGTCAGACATTCAACCGCCAAGCAGTAATGTGCAAACATTATTGTGTGGTGTTTGAAGGGCAATAATATGTTTCCAGTGAAATTTCTGGGCAAAAACCAATGTCTCAGGGTACACTCGTCACTCTACTGGGCAATGAGACTTAAAAAATGTATGTCTCAGGGTGCACTCGTCACCCTACTAGGCAATGAAACTTAAAAACCTATGTCTCAGGGTGCACTCGTCACCCTACTGGACCATGAGACTTAAAAACCTATGTCTCAGGGTGCACTCGTCACCCTACTAGGCAATGAAACTTAAAAACCTATGTCTCAGGGTGCACTCGTCACCCTACTGGACAATGAGACTTAAAAACCTATGTCTCAGGGTGCACTCGTCACCCTACTAGGCAATGAAACTTAAAAACCTATGTCTCAGGGTGCACTCGTCACCCTTCTGGGCAGTGAGACTTAAAAACCTATGTTTCAGGGTGCACTCGGCACCCTTCTGGGCAGTGAGACTTAAAAACCTATGTCTCAGGGTGCACTCGTCACCCTTCTGGGCAATGAGACTTAAAAACCTATGTCTCAGGGTGCACTTGTGAAATTTATAAACATATGTATAATAATTATACGTACTGTAAGATTATCAAAACCTAAGTTTTGTAATGTTAGCCTTCAGTTGGTCAGGTTTGTCAAGTAGGATATAAAACTTATCTGCACCTAGTATTAAAAGCAAGTTGCTATATCCTTTAGTTGGTATCTACAGTACCTAGTAGCTACAGCTACAGAATAAATAACTTAAGGAGTATTTAATAAAAACAAGGAAATAGGTTTGCAATTCTTTATATTGTTTACTCATTTGAACACCAGATTCGGATACACCATTTTAGAAGAAAACCGGCATGACACTACGTGGCGAATAGATTTTGTAATAATATTAAACCAATAACTATTTAGATACATCGTTATTAATAATTGTGATAATTGGTCACAGACAAACATTTATATTTGCCTTAGTTACACTAGGTATAATAACTTCGAAAACAGCATTTAAACACAATCAAATAGACGGGATATATAATCCCGCTAATTATAATCTTATAGATTATTTCATCACCCCACAATGAAGTGATACACAGTAACAAATACACAATAATAATTACACGGTTACAAATAAGCAGCATAACAGTGTAATAAGAAAAGCACTTAACTAGCCAAGGTCCTCTCGGTGCGGCGGTTACAAGAACATTAAACATTGCTATTTTTTTATATATTTTTTTAAAAGGATATGTGCTGTTGGTCTATAACTGACCTCTACAGCATCACCAATGGGGGGGGGGGGACGGTGGGGCGGACGCAAAAGCGCTCCGCCGCAATGCGTGACGCAGAAGGCGCACGCCAAAGTTAAGTTTTTGGCCATTTGCTCAAGGGCACCCAGGGGGTACGAATCTCGGCTTGGACAGTTGCCATTGATTACTTGGGGAGTATCGAACTAAAGAAACATTGCTAAGGTGAGAAAGCCTTTATATAGCATTTTCGAACATTCGATGCTGTCAGAAGTCATCCGAGTCGAAGACTACCGACATCGTCCGAGCTATTTGAGTCGTTTGAAAACAGATCAACGAATATCTACCATTTACTTTATTAATTACATTAGTCATGTCTGATAGTTGTATTTAATTATTGGAATACATTTTAACATCATTCTAATAATTATGGCATAATAATACAGATGTTTCATAGTGATGGATGACATAGATCGTAAGTTTACACGTGGTACTTTACTTTTCTTTAAAGTATCCAATACTTCGTTCTGAAAGCTGGATACATAACATTTACATGTACCAAGTATTATTTTTATACAATTCTCTATTTACAATAAGTAGTAATCTAACACACTCGTCACCATACTAGGCAATGAGACTTAAAACCTGTCTCAGGTTGAAGATGACGAGCGCAGTGCAATGACGTGCATGATTTTGCAACCAAACTTCTGGATGGCGCTGCAACAGTTATGGGCAGGCGTTACGCTTACCATCTTGCGAGCGACCTGGACGTCTCGTCAATCAATCTAATAAAATAAATGCGTAGGCGTAAGCTTCAGTAAAATTTTGAAATTTCCAATTTTTCATACTTAGTAGAATAACTACAACAAAGATTATTATTACAATTCAATAAATAATTGAGGTGATTTCAACAATTGTACCCTTTGGAGCGTTCCCTCACTCTAGTTTAGTTGACAGTTCAATTAGAACTTATTTCCAACTTATAAACTTCGAGCTGAGGGTCCCATAGAATTAGGACCTACGCATTCGTGGAAGCGACAGTGACAAATTGACCATTAACGGGTATAATAATTAATGCTAAACGTGCGAGGTGGACAAATAGCACGTGCGTTTCAAAAGGAGACCAGGGACCTTATTCTCTATTGCCACTCGGCCACGTAACGCGCCTCGTTACGATATCTGCGTGGAATTGTTTGTGCACGTTCGAGAATTGCCGTACTTTTCCGAACGATTTCACAGCGAGACGCGTTACGCGTGTGACTGTTCATAGAGAATAATGGCCCAGGTACTAACCTCGCTCCTGCAACAGATACTTAGTTCATAAGTTGAGTCTACTACCTTCACTACCTTCTATCTATAGGTACTTATAATAAAGCAGTAAGTACCAAAAAAAAACTGTACATTGAAGATCATTTAAAACAACATGATCGAGGGTACTAAAAATAGGCTACTGAACAAGAATATAACAATTTTTGAATCGTGTCTGTCTGTGTGTCTGGATGTTTGTTCGCGTATCACGTAAAAACTTTTGTACCAATTGCGATGCGGTTTTCACTGTTGAATAGCTTAGGGATTGACTTAAAAACTGGGGTACTTAGTATTTTGATCTGATGATTAGATGCCGAGCAATCGATAAAAACTAAATGAAGAATGAACGAATTTTGCAGAAATGTAGTATGTTGTACTTTATGGGTTCCTAAAAAAACACGTATGGGCTACTTTTAAATGAAATGACCACGCGGGCAAAGCCGCGGGCACAGCTAGTCCCTTATGAACAGCGAGAGAAAAATCTTGAGGAAACCTGCAACCTTAAAATTCAATGTAAGTGTCCTAGAACACTTTATATTAAGAGGTTCTTTACTTTGCAGAACTGCCCAGAAGCGGCACTGGTGTCAGCCCGAGTGCTGGCCGCTGAGGGTGCTCCAGCAACGAGGTCTGCGTCAGGGGTGGAGAGGAGGCCGTCTATGCCTCGGCCTCCGCTGTGCAAACGGGGGTCTGGCTCTTTACTCTCTTCTAATCCACCGCCAACGTCTAGGTAAGATACGTCTTCAAGTGAACTGGTCAGCTCGCTGCAACATCTTAGATAATGTTCTGAAAGTTCAGCTTGAATGGTGTAGATAAAGCTTTGTAAGCAATAGGATTCTGACTGTGTGTTTTTTCTATAACTTGTACTGTCTCACTGCTGGACATAGGCCTCTCTTAAAATTCGTGTGCGCCACTGAGCCCGATCTACAGCTCTTCTCATGTAATAACTTCCAGCTTTTGTAGTGGTAGGCCTCTTACGCAAGATGCCGCCTGGGGAAGTACCACACCTTTCTCATATTCTACCGCCAAGCAGTAGTGTGTAAACATTACTGTTTCGGTTTGAAGGGCAATGTTTCCAGTGAAAGTACTGGGCAATGAGACTTAACAACCAAGCCTCAGACGAGCGCAGTGCAGTGACGCGCAAGATTTTGCAACTAAAGTTCTGGGTGGCAGGGCAACTGTTATGGGCAGGCGTGACGTTTCAGGGGAGCGACGAGCCCGTCTCGTCAAACAATGTAATAAAAAAAACTGTGTAAGTCGTTGCTCCATCTAGCTGGAGGGCGTTCTACTAGGATGGCCATACACCTACACTTTGTTTGCCTATACGCGATCTCCACTCAGAACTAGCCTACCCTATCGGCTATCGGTTCTTCGATATATGTGACCAGCCACTTCGGCTTCTCTGCCGGATCACCTCGTTTCGGATGCGATTTTTTAGTTAGTGAAACCTTGAGCATAGCCCGTTCCGTAGCTCTCTGAGCAACGATACATTTATTGACCTGTATCACATTCAGTGTTCTACGTTTCAGCTCCATGTGTGTTTTTAAGTAAACAAATCATAATTATAAATGTTATAATACACTATGGAGTAAACGTAAAGCACTCTATTGTTTCTTGTTTCTCATTTCTCATTATGGGGGAGAGCAGTTGGCTTAAGTAGGTACCTACCTATTAAGCTGTAGATACATACTATAATTCCATCATAATCGTCGTAGTACTGCATCTAGTCTGTTACATAAGATAACATTAATTATTCTCAGGGTAAAGACCTTTATGATTTTGAAACAACAAAGTTAGATATAATTTAATCCAACAGAATGTTAATTTTAGTGCAACATACGAGTAGTTGTGAGTAACTCGTGCGTAACAATGTATGGAGACATACGGCGAATTTTCTGTTCGTTTTCAGGAACAACAGAAACAAAAAATTAACATTGTTTACACAGTCATACGTTAGAAACTAATTCAATGAAAAAAGGTTCGGATCTAGGCACCGCACCAACGACTTTTCTAAGTTATGTGCGGTTTTCCATCGCTCCGTGTGTCTGCGCCAAATAATACTTATTTATATTATATAAATGCCTCTCAGCTGTTTTAATAATAGCAACATATGCCACACACTCATTCAATCATTTTTACTCATTCATTCATAATCCATCCCTCAACCCATCCTTACCCCGTAAAAAGTAGAACTCGATCGCCCGCCGCGCCGCGCGTACGCATCCCTCCGAAAAGCAACCTCGGAGAAGTTAGCAATAGAAAAACTCAAAATTCAGTGCCCTTGTGTGAGATCGACCGACACCAGCGACCGCACTAAGTCCCCTATCCCTTTTATCACACACCGTGCTTCGGAAGGATGTGTGAATGAATCATACAATTTTACAGGATGGTATATTCAAAATGAAACATTCATAATAATATCCTCTTCGACGCCGTCGAAATTAATTCCTACGGAGCAAATAAATAAGAGTACAATATAATACAATTAAATGTCAGAACGAGACTAAGCCTTGATTGAATATAAAGCTGTATCTAAGCGAGACATTTACATAAAGTTTGTTCAGCCTAGCGTTAAATATTCATTGTAAATCATTTAGTTAGATAGATGACCGAAGTATTTTGGCAATTTGTCTTCTTATGCGTAGCGGCATTTTTCAGAGTTCGGCTTTCTATGTATTAACTCAAAATAATAATAGTATTTACCTTTGTATGAGTAATAGTGATAGAGTAGTTTGTCTTTGAGTTATCACATCCCTAAACGAAAAAGCTACGAGGGAATCGCTGTTGCGTTGAACGAGCTGTAACACCGCATCAGCGATTCCCAAGACACGTATTGTAACGGAAACGTTACATAAATAATTAGTTTTGGATTTGATTGTACGTAGCTCTGAAATAATGATGAAGCAATAGTTGATTACCAATATGTAACTGTTCTGCTCACGCGTTACTGGAAGAGGACCCATAAGGTCAACCGAGATCATTTAGTAAGGACGAGAGCAATGTTTAGGGCGTCCCATTTATCCAAGCGTAGCATGGTTTTAGTTTTATACAAAAGGCAGGTGGAGCAGGAACTAACATAATTCGTTACGTCACGGTGCATATTGGGCCGGTAATACCAGAGCGCAATACGCTTGTAGGTTTTAAATATATCTAAAACACTTACGGTTGGCTCACCATGGTTTTCCGTAAATATTGACCCGTAGGTCCAAGGGAAAAACTTCTTTGCATGAAAACTTATAAGTCAAGTAAAATATATTTATACTTAGTCGAAAAAGAGAGTTGGTTTTAATTTGGAAATTGGGGTAGTGTCCAGGATTATTTGTACATCCGATATATATTTTTTTGTACCAATCGTCACTAGTAGTCGTACCTAACAGAATTATATGTGGAAATAAATGAAACAGGGACAGAATAATTATCCTAATAGAAAGCATAAGTGACCTCCCCATATTCCAAAGGCTATTTTTTGGGCTGTAATTACCGGCAATAAGCATCATTGATCTTTATTTTGAGTGGACGAGCACTCCTGTGAATACAGATCGCTGATCGGAAATGATGAAGATGTTGGGCTTTAACCTTGCATAAATTTCAAGGCTTTATTTCGAGGACATATTTTTGAGAAGATTCAATACACAATACCTTACCATACGTATAAAATGAGTTATATATTATATATTATAATTCAGTAAAAAAAATCAAATGATATATAAATAAAATGAAACAAATGACAAAATGATTAAAATGATTTATATTTCATATGTATAAAATGATTTATATTTAATTCGGAATGGAGGTAGCTTATACCCTGGAATAAAACATAGGATACTTTTTATCCCGGAAAATTGTAAGTTTCCACGGGAAAACTGGAAAATGCTAATTACTCACTGTAAGGAACGGTTGCCATGGAAACGAAATAGCTAGTCTGTCAAAAAACGTCAAGAGCATTGGTGCTATACCTACTTTGGTTTTTAATATCCTAGAACCTAGAAGACATAGGATACTTTTTTTCGCGATAAACTGTAGTCTGCGCGGACGAAGTCGCGGGCAGGTAAGCTACTAGTATAACATAAGAGATGGGTCCAACCTCAATATTATTGTGTTATCGCGTTGCCAATCTTCGTATATAATGTTGGATAACGTTATTCTTAATCCCCGAAATTAACTTTAGATTTTCAAAATTTTTGGTTGAGTAACTAAATTTTTAATTTGTGCTTGTTGGTAAATAATTTTTCCAATTCAATTATATTAGTCAAAAGGACCGAAGCGTTTTCCAATTTATATTTGTTTAAACAGACAAACATACGGCCCTTACGGACTTAACACGACAATTGCATATATAGCAAAAAAAATATAGTTTTTGGTTTATCCTTCCTCAATTACAGATTTTATGTATGGCAAAACTATTAATCATTCTATGTTTAAAAAAAGCCAATAACGCATTCGTCCACAAGTCCTCCAAACTATTCATTACATAATATTATTGCCAAAATATTTGTATTAAGACATCCTGATCGGCATCAGGTAATACGCCACGATATATTCTACTACATTTTATTGTAATCTTCAGCTTCTTCAAGTCTTCTCGTTGTTACTATTGACTTAGATAGTCATTCTAAACATATTTCTTTGAGAAATACCTTAGCCTAAATAAAGATTTGCATATAATTGAAAAAATATATTGGTCGATGTATTCGCAAACCCTTTGGTTCTCCATTGGTAAAGTATAATATAAGGGGTAAGTAATTCAATTTACATACAGGGCAATTGTCGTAATGACGTCACACGTTTTCTGCTAGGAATTTCGTGTGGCATAGTGAATAAGTGGTCTGATTTAACAGTGATGGAAAACTATAGAGTATCGTTATTAGGAGAAATGACAAAACCTTCTCTAATGCACCATGTTCATTCGAAATAGTGAACTACATGATAGTGGTTTTACATGAAATCCTAAAGATGAACACCATATTCAAGGATATTGAAAAAACCACCAAGAAGTATAATAGTCCAGTAAATAAATAAATTTGCCTTGGTGTAGTAATGATTTTCACATATGTTGTTTAGGTCTAGACTCTGATGAAAAATCCAAGTTTTTGACCTTGTGTTGTGTTAACCGCCACCTTGAATTGAAAGGGTCAAAATTAGATTAGTTAGCTTTATGGCAAAAATGTCTATGAAATGTATAAAGAAGATAATATTTTCAATATTTTTTTGCATTCACAGTTGTTCTGTAAGTCTCTTAGGTAAAAAGTTACAAGAAGCGAAAAAACATGTTTACTCAAAATGATCCAATGCCGGAACAACGTATATTCTTAACCGCTGAATGTAGAGACTTTACATTTGGAGAGTGTGTTTAAAAAGAGGTAACAACGTACACGATAAGATGATTAAAAAAACTCATTTAACAGTTTTAAAAGTGGGTCAAAGTTTTGACAAAATACCTCTATTTTGAAGACACTGTTGACATTAGACGGTCGAAATTTTGAATGTAAGCTCCAGAAATAAAATAAACTTAGGTACACACGTTTCAGTAAATTTCAAAATTTTCGATTAAAAATATGTCGAATCAGGGGATTATACGCAGAATGTCAAACACGCAGAAAGTCAAACACGCAAAATGTCAAAAGACTGTAAGTTTTTGCAAAATGTCAAATACGCACAATGTCAAACACGCAAAATGTCAAACTCTCAAAACGTCAAAAAGGCTTTGAGACTTACAGAACAACAGTGAATGCAAAAAATATTGCAAATACTGTCTTCTTTATACTTTTCATAGACACTTTTGCCATTTAAAGCTAACTGTTAAAGGACTATTTAGAAAAATCTAATTTTGGTTGAATTGAAATTCAAGATGGCGGTTAAGGTTCCCCTTGAGGTAGAAAATTTGTTTTTTTCATAAAGTCCTCATAACTAAGAAATACAAATCAAAACATCTTCTACACCACCATTTGTAGGGCAAAGCTTCATATTTTCCCCCAATGACTGGCCTATAAAAAGAAATTGTAGAGGCACCCAAACACGATTGGGCTGCTGAACCCAATCGTTAACACCAAGCTACACTCCAAGATTAAAGAGAAAACACGTCTTGCCCCTTCAAAAGGGAATAGTGACAAATGAGTAGATTTTCTCCATGGAGAACTCACATAATCTCACTAACACAAAAAAACTATTTAAAGAGAAGGCTCTCATTGTAGATAAAATAACAAAATAGAAAAAAGTTTATACAAGTTTCCAGCTTATAATCTCACAGTCTGAGGTTGACCCACTTTTTTCGCTTATTTGACTGGGTTGTTTATGTTTGATCAGGCCATTATACGATTATTTATTCTGAGACATTATTAGGGATTCGGCCCACTTGATAGAGATATAAATATAGTCATCTGAATAAACGTTATTTATTCTCCCAAACATCCTGTTTATCTTTTACCCACATTTTGACTATAAATGACGCAATTTTAATAATTTAACGCCCGATATTTTTACCTCTACTTAAAAGGCACCAATATAGTTATTCAGGTTTCAAATGCTGCTACGTCAATTATTATTCTCTGAATTTTTCAATCCATTTTATTTTGTTGGATGAGGCTTCTGTCACAGAAAATTTGCTCTCGGTATAATCAGATTGCTTTCCTTCGTCAAAGCAACTTTGTAATCAATTTTGGACTGCCTAGCTTTTAACGACATCTTTTATCCATTAGGGCTAATCGGTACTTTGTACCACATATCGATTTTGTTTTTGATCAATTTAGAAATAACGTTATTGTAATTGGAAGTACAAATTGGGCTCTTTGTCTAGATTTATTTATGTGATGGAAATCTTCATATCTAAGAATGATTTATTTGGTTAGGTTAGACTCCATATAGAGGTAGGTCTGGAATCATACAGTATTAATATCAGTTTATTTAATAGCATTTGTCCATTTAAAATAGTGTATGTGAAGGAATTTTCAGAATTGGTTCCGTAGTTCCATAGATATTTCCATATACGAACATCCACAGCAATATATAAAAGTGAAACATTGTCTGTTTGTTTGGGGAGCTTTGACGCTAAAAAGGCTGATCCGATTTTAAGGGGCAGAAATGGGCAAATGACACAAAGTAATCCCGATCCTGTTCAAAAACTACTCACTGTATCCTACTGAAATTAAAATAAATGATACTCAAGGATATAAGTAACAATATCTTTGTCCCAAAAATATGAATGCACTTATTTGGCTGAAAAAAAATGCCAATCACACATCTGAAAATAAACAGTTCCGTAAATATATCCTACATTTAATAGTATTTGGATATGACATTGTACCTAAATATTACTTGTATATTAAGAAATCGTGTCTTTGTACTATTTTTTTGGAAAGACTAACTATTTATGTGTAATTGGGATTTTTCTAGAATGTCGCTTACGCTCTTTAATTCGGAGTGATATAAATTTCGTGCCACACTACTCTTTCACGGCAATCTACGTATTTAGCTTCGCGGTCAATTCTGCCATTCCGCGGCGACCCGCGTTGCTAGGTGGACCTGCGCTACTATTGTCCGTTTTGACTTGGAGCTTGTAAATGAATGAAAAAATGGGTAAACCAAAAGAAAAACATCCCAGATCTAGAAATAAGCTTTACAAATATCGCCACAAGCGTATGATTGCTAAAATAAGTACGTAACACAATAGTTGTTGTTATTGACGATTATGTTTTTTTTTAATGAATATACCTATTGTGAGCCTTATCCCAATATCATAAGGTACAAATTCATGTGTGAACTTCTGAAAATGTACACTTTAAGTTATATTATTATAGTATAACAAAAACAAGGACTGTGGTATTTTTTAGAGTCACAGTACAGAGTAGAAACAGTAGGCAAACACGCTACCCAAATCACACGCTTTACTTAGCCTAAAATTGGTAACATAACCACACATACTCAACTACTCGAGAATAAAATACTATTATATTATCGTTTCTTTCAGATCTAATAATTTCAATATCTTCTACAATGCATTACCAAGTACTAAGCCTAATCAAGGAGTTGGTGATAAAAATGTTCAAATCGTTGAAACGTAAATATATTTGTCTGTAGGTAGAAATAAACATTTAAAAAAAAATGTGTTCACAATATGCGCATTAGATACTTACTAACTGCATATTATACAATTTAAGGTATCTAGATACGTGCTAAATAAAAAACACGTATGCATGAGAATGTGTTTGTGTATTTTAATTTAAATGTTCAAATACACTAAGTCTATATTTTTTTTAGATCTGACCATATTGCTTGACAATATCGTGCCATGTACAAGTACTGTAGAAGAAGACTGTGACACTTTTCTGTGTCACATTCCAACTTTCGAGTGGTTAATTAGTACAAATTGATATTTGTATCAAACGCCTAAAAACCGTTTTTTTTTCTTAGCCGTTTTTTTTTAAATTTGTTATATGAATTTAACTCACGTTAGTTTTTAAAATCAAATAGGTTAGTTAGTGTTTGGTGTTATTGTTATAGATTGGGTGTGAATTGAATGTGTATCTAGATGTTTTGTCAAGTTTTGTCTGTCTGTCTGTATCTTGACGGGCATCACGCGGATACTACTGAATGAATGCACATGAAACTTGGTGTGATTTGAGTTCATACTACGAAGTAGGACATAGAATACTTTCATCCCGAAATATTAAAGGGTTCCCACAGGATAGGTGTTGAAAGTTATTTAAAAGAACACGTACCACGCTGAAACTACTGGACGGATTTTGATGTAACTTGGCACAGTCATAGATTATATGATGGATTAAAATTGAGGATACTCTTTATCCCGAAATACTAAAGGATTCCCGCAGAATAGGGGTCCAAAATTAAGTTATTGTCTGTCCATCTGTCTTCCTGTCTGTTTGTATCTTGACTGCAGATCACGCCAACACTATTGAATGAATTCAAACGAAGCTTTGTATGATTTGAGTTCATAATACGAGGTAGTACATTGGATATTTTTATCCTGAAAAATTAAAGGTTTCCCATAGGATAGGGCTTGAAATTTATTTAAAAGAACACGTATCACGTTATAAATACCAAACGAATTTTGATGCAACTTGGCACAGTCATAGATTATATAATTCGTTATAATTAAGGGTACCTTTATCCCGAAAAAATAATGGGTTCCTGCGGGATCGGGGGCCAAAGCTATGTTAATTTTGGAGCAATAAATAATAGTTTTTGGAGGGTACTCTATTCCGTACGGAAGCTAAAACTGTTTTTGTCCGTCTGTCTGTCTGTCTTTATTTAGACCGCGCATCACGCCGAAACTACTATTTTAATTCAAAATTTGGGATGAAATTGAAGACAATTTATCCCGAAAATATAATGAGTTCCTTTTTTTAACCCCTAGCTCCAAAGATATGTTAATTTTGAAGTAATCAGTATCTGTACTTATAATAAATCAATAAGTATAAATCTGTACAAAGATTATTAAAAATATGGTCTAAAATACTTTGGGCCGTGGTGGTCTCGGCCAGAAGTCCAAAAAGAGGGAGAGGATACGTTGATCCTCAATTCCGGCAACTTACTCTGTAACCGGCAGGGTGACCTGCAGTCCCAACAAGGTATCGGGTTTCCAGTCCACAAGTCCCTCGTCAACAACATTGTGAAGATCAAAAGCATTTTGAGCAGGGTGGCATACCTTATACTCAGAATTACCGAACGGTATTCGTTGAAGGTACAACAGGTGTACACCCCACACTCAAAACGCCTGGACGATGAAGTGGAGGCTATATACGACGAAATTTCTAATGCCATACATGCTCCGAAAACATACATCACAGTAGTGATGGGGGACTTAAACGCACGGCTGGGCATGAGGAAGGCGATGAACTGAGAGTGGGACAGTTTGGATTTTGACAGCGGAACCAAAGGGGTCAGCGATTGGCTGACTTCTTGAAAAAGGAAGGATTCTTTAGGATGAACTCCTTTTTCAATAAACCCCCGTCCAGGAAATAGTAGTGGCTGCACCCCGGTGGTCATGAGCGCGAGATAGATTTCATTTTGACGACCAATAGAAATATATTCAATGAAGTCTCTGTGATCAACAGGGTTAAGACTGGCATTGATCACCGCACGGTAAGAGGCTCATTGAATATCAACGTAAAGCTTAAGAGGTCTCGTTTGGTGAGATCTACTCTTCTCCAAAGTCCTGCCCAAATCCAAAACCCCGAGAACTTTCAGTTGGTACTCCAAAATTGCTTCCAAATCCTTACCGAATGCAATACAGTGGACGAACTAAACAACGGGCTAGTGGAAATTATTAACGCGGTCGGGTCTGAGTTCTTTAAGACCCACCGCAAAAATAGAAGACAGAAACTCTCTGACCATACACCCAAACTTTTGTCAGAACGAGGCGACATAAAGCTGCAGTCTTCAGTGGATATATCGAGTAACAGCTTGCTTAATAAACATATATCCAAGTCGATGCAACACGATTTGCGTTCTTATAATGCGTTCGTATTAAGAACGTAATAGAGCGGAACAAGGGCTCCAAAGTCTTTGCAAGATATCTGTCTAATGGTCAAAGCCTGTTGACGCAGCTGAAGACTGGCTGTCGCATCATAGTTTGTCGAAGCCAGAGATTGGCTGTGGCATCATCAATTGTCGAAGCCAGAGATTTTGAGTGATCTCAAGAAGTTCTATGAGCAATTATACACCTCAGCGCGTAGAACTCTTAGCACGACTAGCAATGGAAGAGCCTGTTTGACCCGACATAATACCGAAAATATCCCGGACGTCAGCCTATACGAGATCAGAATGGCTCTCAAACAGCTTAAGAGCAACTAGGCACCAAGGGAGGACGGAATAACAAGAGAGCTACTGAAAGCGGGTGGAACACCGGCACTTAAAGTCCTTCAGAAGCTGTTTAATTCCGATATCCTCGAGGGTACTACGCAACAGGCATGGCACAGGAGCATAGTGGTGTTGTTATAATTTAAGAAAGGTGATAACACTCTCTTGAAGAATTATAGGCCCATTTTGCTGCTGAACCACGTCTATAAACTGTTTTCGAGAGTAGTTACAAACCAGCTCGCTCGTAAGTTTGACGACTTTCAGCCTCCCGAACAAGCTAGATTCTGGAAAGACCACCGTAGACCACATCCATACGCTCCGGCAGATTATACAGAAGATCAAAGAGTATAATCGGCCACTATGTGTAGCGTTTGTGGACTACAATAAAGCCTTTGATTTAATCGACACCTGGCTAGTGCTACATTCATTAAAGCGATGCCAGATTGACTACCGGTACATCGAAGTGTTGAAGTGGGAGACGTTATTTCTCTGAAACTGTTCACCTCTGCACTGGATGATATATTCAAGCTTCTGAACTGGAACGTATATGGTGTTAACATCAATAGCGAATGCATCACTCACCTTTGATTTACCGACGATATAGTTATCATGGCAGAAACCCTGGATAACCTAAGCACAATGCTCAGTGACCTCAATATTGTTTCCCAACAGGTGGGTCTTATAATGAACATGGGTAAGACGAACATCATGTCAAATGCCAAAGGCGTACCCATGCTGGTTTATGTTGGGAAAGATAGTATCGAAGCTGTTGATCACTATGTCTACTTAGGTCAGACGATCCAACTGGGTAGATTCAACTTCGACAAAGAGGTCAACCACGAATCCAACTCGGATGGGCAGCGTTCGTGAAATTACGCCATATCTTCTCGTCGCAGATACCGGTGAGCCTCAAGACGAAAGTTTATAATCAGTGCATGTTGCCAGTGATGACATACGGTACGTGCAATGGAGAATAGCTCGCTCCAGGTCAGTGTTTCACTATGTGATAGAATCCGAAGTAAGGAAATCCGTAGATGTGATGCTTTCGCCATTGATATTAATACCATATCCGTTCCAAATCAGAAGCTTGAATATATCTTCTAGTGCAGAGGTGAACAGTTTCTCGTAGTCCACAAACGTAAGTCATAGTGGTCGGTTATACTCTTCGGTCTTCTGTAGTATAATCTTCCGGAGCGTATGGATGTGGTCTACGGTGCTAGAGCCCTTCCGGGATCCAGCTTGTTTGTGAGGCTGAAAGTCACCTACGAGCTGACGGTTCGTAAATACTCTCGAAAACAGCTTATAGACGTGGTTTAGCAGTAAAATGGACCTATAATTCTTCAAGAGGTAGTTATCACATTTTTTTTAAAGAATAACATTACTACGCTCCTGTGCCACGCCTCTGGCGTAGTATCCTCGAGGATGACTGAGTTAAACAGCCTCTGAAGGACTTTAAGTACCGGTGTGCCACCCGTTTTCAATAGCTCTGTTGTTATTCCACCCTCCCCTGGTGCCTTGTTGCTCTTAAGCTGAGCTCACTCAAAATCTTTGGCTTTGACGAAACGATGCTCTCTCTGTTGGTCTTCAGCTTTGTCAACAAGCTTTGCCCAATAGACAGATTTCTTGCGAACACCTTGGAGCCCTTGTTTCTCTCTATTGCATTCATAATACAATTAATATTATAAGAACACAAATCGTATTGCATCTACTTGGAGATCTGTTAATTAAGCAAGCTGAAGACTGCAGCCTCATCTCACCTCGTTCTGCCTTAAGTTTGAGTGTATGCTCAGAGAGTTTCCGTGTTCTATTTTTTGCGGTTGATCTTAAAGAATTCCGACCCGACCCCGTGAACAATTTCCACCAGCCCGTTGTTTAGTTCGTCAACTGTATCGCATTCGTTATGGATTTGGAAGCGATTTTGGAGCTCAAACTGAAAGCTCTCGGGGTTTTGGATTTGGGGAGGACTTGGGCAAAGAGTAAATCTCATCAAAATAATGAACAAATATGGAGAAAATTACATCCTCGTAGAGTTTCTTGGTGCTCTCTTCTCTAACGGGTGTATTTCCGAAGCACCGGTAGATTTAGAAGGGTATTTATTTCCTTTTCCATTGTGAGATTTAACTCTGTTGGCACATGAAAGGGAAATTTCCTTTTCAAACTCAAAGCAGTCTTAGTTTACCTAAGGTTTATTGATTGGATCTATTTATAATATTTTATGTATTTCTCCTTTTTCATGAGATGTTAATTTTGAATTGAAAAAGCGCTATTATTTTGCCTATTTACGATAAAATACTTTGACTTTGTGCCTATTCGTATTCTTTAAATATTTTTATTTTATTATTTTGATATACTTACAATAAATTAGTTCATCTTCTTTTCTATTAACCAGAGCTACAAAAACCGCAACTACAAAGCAACCGACATCACCTGCCACCAACTCGTATAACCATTGTTTACCACTTGCCACTATGAGTTACCACCTACCATCACCAGCTCCAACTTCTTACTACCTTCTATTTGATAATGAAGGTAGCCACCACATCTCAGTACCGAATACGAGCACTTGCCGTACACCAACAAACAACTGCCATTCCTTTATTATGAGACCAGCTCTTTGGTTACAAAAAAAATACTACTGTTTCATTCATTTTAATCGAGTTGACATTGCAATATGTATGGAATAGTGTTTTTTTGTAATTTCGAAGTAAGTCTTATAGTATAAGTGGTTAATTATTATAATACCTAAATACATCTATACTTCTATACTAATCTATACTATATAATATTATAAAGAAGTAAAGTTTGTGAGTTTGTGAGGTTGTAGGGGGTAATCTCTGGATGTACTGAACCGATTTGGAAAATTATTTTGCCAATATAAAGCCACGTTATCTGTGAGTGTCATAGGCTATAGCATTCGCACCAAGCCAAAATAGGGGTGGCTTTACACTACACTGGAACAATACGTATTCGATAAAAACGATGTTCAATAACTCGACAAGGCCTACAGCAGAATACAATGCACTCACGTACCTTGGACTGCTGCAAGCACTCGATGAGCTTCCACCTCCAGATTATGATTCAGTTTTTCCACAGGTATGTAAAATGGTTCTGCACACGCGTGGTACGGAAAAGGTTTTGGTGTCCCGTAGGACTGATAGTTGATATTTCACGTAGTTTTGATTTTCTTCACTTAACAGCTCCAAACTTTTATTAGTACGCGATGCATGGGCGGTCTGAATGCGACTACCTTCCACTGCAGTCTGCCGAGAACTTGACACCGATAGGGTATGCAAAAAAAACATAAGTATAGCTACATGATAACGGAACATAGGCTATATATTAAAATGACCACGCGTGCGAAGCCACGGGCATCAGCTAGTGTTTAATATTGTCACCTAATATTATTACACATTGTATACTAATATAAACATATCTATTCCTACTAAATCATCATACTTTGATGAGTCATCACCTGCCAAAATCTTCTACCACCTCTCATTAAATAGTCACTAGCTAGTCAGTCGTAAATTTGCCTATATATCAATTTATCGAACCTTAACTACCATACGATACTACTGTGCTACTGCTGATCTGCTGTACTGTAGTTAATTATACTGTGTCATAAAAAACTGTGTTGCGAACCGAGTTCTCGTGTAGATGGCGGTTTACTACGTATAGATTTTGAGAATATAAAGAAGTTTTCTTAATTCTAAATAGAGGGAGCTTGTGGACTTAGAACACCGTTTTTCGCTTATCGCGATTAATGCACGCGGGGAAGTGGGGGTGAAATTTGAAATCTCCGCGCGTCCATTCTGGGCCTTAATATAACTTTGTAAATAGGTACTTTACAATATAAGGGGATGTAAGCGGAGTACAACTACGACCTCAGTACTCCAAGTCAACCTCACCTGCCCGTGGTACATTCTGCCGAACAACGGACGAGGCTCTGACGACCGACAAAATATGGCGGTTTATCCATTCAAAATTGGCGCAGTGAAATTCTACAGCCCAGGGATGGGCAGCAGCGTCATCGGTGCCGGAAACTCAACTCGATCTCGATCTCGAACTCGCGATCGCCAACTTGACTGCCAAGCGTGGCGATTATGGGCATAAACCTCGCAAAATATGATAAGCACAAATAAAATACGGCCCCCGTTCCCGGCAGCCCTGTTATTCCTTGCCACGGCGGCGGTTACGGTCATGGAAAGGCAGGGGGTTCTAAGAATCCCTGGGCTACGGAAGGCCGCCGCCAAAATCAAATGACTGGCTACGTATAACAGACGCACGTTATGGTTCGACGAAAATCTGACGCAACTGGTAAAAGAGCTGGGGCACAAGAGATTGCACATTGTGGGGTTATGTGAAGTCCGAAGAGAAGGGGAGGATACCGTAACCTTAGAGTCGGGCCATCTTATGTATTTCAGGGAAGGAGACCAGCAATCCTAAAGCGATGTCGCGTTCCTTGTCAATAAGGTCCTCTCTGACAACAATGTAGAAATCTCCAGTCTTTCAATGTGTGAGTATATTACTTTCGCTACACTTGCATTTAAGAAATGGGTAACACTGCGCTGCGCGGCGCAATGGCGCTAACTCACTTCACTGCGCATGGTGTGCCAGCGCACCTAGCTCCAAGCGCACCAGCGCCAACGGCGCTATAGCGAAATCCCAGGCCTGCGCGCTCTCAAAGCTCTGCGCTGCTGAATGAAAAGGAGTGCTTTCAGGCGCAGTGCTCTCTGTGCGCTAGCCGCACTTGGGTTGGGTGATTAGGCCACATACTACTCAGATATACTACGTATGATTAGATTACGTGACGTGCGTATGCGTGCGTGTGCTGTCTGTGCTTAATATCTCAATGACTCGGGTTAAAATTGGCCTTCTTCCTTCCTCATTGGAATATCTTTACTATAAGTGCAAAATTATGTCTGTGCGTTTAAAGACCGAAGCGTTTCCGTTTCACCTTAGGATTAAATGCTTTCACATGTCCGGATCTCTGTTCTCCTCTATAGTTCGCATTTCTCAACCAACTAGACGAAACTTGGTATACAGGTTAAACGAATTTTTCAGTCATCGGTTTTTTTTTATTGTTACGTACTTCCCCCAAAAAAAGGGGGGAAAGAGAGCTACTGAATATCACCACCTTATTAGATCCGATTTCGATGCTTATTTTTATTTTACTTTCACTATTATGAAGAAAAATAGCGTCCACGAAGTATTGTTTTTTTTCTATCGTTGCCTATTAATAAATATAGAACTTCATAGGCGTATGTCAGGAGTGACTTCTTAAACTTGCGGCGGGGTGAAAACGCATAGACGGGACTATGCGTTTCAAAACTCATTACCGCCCTAGTCTTGAACAGAAAATACCTACTCCCACTTTTCGAAGAACCAATCAGTGTTTGTCAAAAAGATGGGATGAAAACTATTTTTACAGTATCCCGATTGAGTTTTCAATCACTATGAGAGATAACCAAACCTATTCTTAGTAAACAAACCGGACCCTATGTAGATTACTGCCATTGAATAAACAAGTTTGTGAAACAAACTATAATGGAAATTCCCGTTTCTGTTGTCTGTACATGACAGTTATGCAACATGTGTTGTTTCCATTTGTTTCCGACCACGCTTTTAGATCAGATCCAATGGTTTCACTTCTGGTAAAGTTTTCCCATTCACAGTATATCAGGGATTTATCAAATGGTAAAAATAAATATAAAATAACCCTCTTAAGGTAAGTCCAGGAAAAATAGAGAAAACCAAGGAAACTTTTCTGTTTGAAGGTTCTTATTTATTTAACTCTAGCTTCAGCCCGCGGCTTCGCTCGGGTTTTATTTTTCTCGTAGTTTTCTATATAACCGGTTAAAGCACTTTGAACCTTATAGCACACTCTGTGTTTTCATAGGCACAGATTATTATTATTATTTATTATTAATATAAAACGACTCGTTTAATATTTATAGGATTATTGGTCACGATCCCGTGGCAGTGTATTAGGACATGCTGTCCACTATCAAATATCCTAGTAATGTATTAAGCAAAAGTCAACCATTTTCGAGATATTATTTATTTCATTATTTTTTTGTAAACTGACGGCAACCATAAAAATTAAGAATTTTAAAAAACATTGCAAGAAACAAAACTTTTTTATTGTTTTTAGGTTGAGAAAACAGTAATAAAGACTTGTGCATAATAAAATAAGAATAATCTGCAAACGTTTTTGAATCAGGGGTCTAAAACTAACCATGTTTGATGATTTGTGTAAGTTTCTTCAACAAAAAACTGATGTTATTATTTAAAAAACAACTGCATATTATCAACTATCCAAAACGTTATAATTTTTTGGTAGTGTTAGTAACAAAGTATCAAACTATGCGACATTAAGCGAAAGGTCGGAGAATTTTAAAAATGGGTTAAAGTGGTTTGTTTGAATAAGTCATCTAATAAAAGAATACATACAGTTGCCCAGGTGTTCATCATAGCCATAATTCACAATCGGCCACAGATTTTCAAAAGAATTTTAGTTATGAGAGGGATTTTCGGAATAGTTTTTTTATGTATATGAAAAGCCTCGTCTACAGTAAAAATTCTGTGCCAAATATTGGGGCTCTTCGAGCTCGCATAATAAATGCAGCAAATGAAATAAGAAACTCTTTGTAGCAACCTAAGAAAAAGACTTCGCCTCTGTATGCAAAATAATATGTCTTCTTATTTTGAAAACCAATTACTTAAAATAATTTAAGCAATATGTATAAGTAAATCGAAAAGATTAACTAAGCCAATATTATCATCAAAATATTTGAACAAAATTTAATTAATAATCGACATAACGTACTTACCTTTTGTTTTAAACCATTGCTATGTATAAAATAAAAATAAAAATTAGAAAATACCTCTCAAAACTAAAATACTTGAAAATCTCTGGCCAATTGTGAATAATGGCTATGGGAACATATGGGCAACTACATTTATTGTTTTACTAGACGATTTATTCAAACAAACCACTTTGACCCATTTTTTAAATTCTCCGATATTTTGTTTAATGTCGCATAGTTTGTAACTTTGTCACTAACTACCAAAAAATTATACCGTGTTAGATTGGTGATAATAAGTAGTTGTTTTATAAATAATAATATCAGCTTTTTTGTTGAAGAAACTTACACAAATCATCAAACATGTTTAGTTTTAGAACCCTGATTCAAAAACGTTTGCAGATTATTCTTATTTTATTAGGCACAAGTCTTTATTACTGTTTTCTCAACCTAAAAACAATAAAAAAGTTTAATTTCTTGCAATGTTTTTTTAATTATTTTTATGGTTGCCTATCCGTCAATTTACAAAAAATTATGAAATAAATAATATCTCGAAAATGGTTGACTTTTGCTTCAAGTATTACTGGGTTATTTGATACTGGACATTATGTCCTAAAACCATGCTACGGGATCGTGAC
This sequence comes from Alsophila aescularia, assembly GCA_946251855.1. Classification (NCBI taxonomy): domain Eukaryota; kingdom Metazoa; phylum Arthropoda; class Insecta; order Lepidoptera; family Geometridae; genus Alsophila; species Alsophila aescularia. The sequence goes on from OX276385.1 coordinate 15,085,800, forward strand.
CAATAACCAATAATCCTGTATACATACATGCATAGACTGTTAAACTCGTTACTCTTCCCTTGCTTCGCGTAGTCGGGTAAAAAGATATCCTATATTTTTGCTGGTTACATGCAATGTAGATAATAAATAGGACCTCAGTAGTATCTCTAAAACTAAATTATCGTTCTCGTTTTTGTCAGCATGTTTCTCAATTGATAAAGGAAAAATAAGCTGATATTCGGTTCTTATTAAGTGCAGAGAAATAAGTACAAGGTGAATTGTACCCAATCATTAAGTATTATGGTGACCTTGACCTCCACAGAGTCTCTTTTCACAAATGACAAAAGGCGCCCCCGTTGGAGCTTTTATGTACGTACCTAGATGGGAACAAGGTGTATTTATTTTGGTAGGGTTGATAGGGTTTTTCCTTTGTTGCTAATCTTTTCCTGAATCTAGGGAAAAGGGTATGTCAAGGGTGATCCTATATAATGAAATTGACCGTCAATTACAATTGAATAAAGGTAGATGACCAAAACAAACACACTAATGTTTATAATCGATGATTGTTCGCATTGTAATTATTTGCAGACACACGCCTCTTCTTACCAGTCGGATGAAACATGAAGTTTATGACTTGATACTTAAAAAAAATAGAACTTTTTCTTCTGCTTCTCCTTCTTATTTTACGTCCCTAATGTAACGCAAGATATCAACGCAGATTTTACAGGTTACTAATTCGCTATGCCACACTAAATTCCTTGCAGAAAACGTGTGACGTCTTTGAGTAAATTCACGAACAATTTCACGAAAATATCACGAAGGACGCACGCATTAAATACTTTTGTCTTCAAGTATAGTCGACGAGAAGAACTGACGAAGTTTTCCTAATGCCGCCCAGCCCAACTGAATTCTTCTGTTTTGCTTCCCTATCGAAGTTGTGCTACCCAATTGCAGTCTGCCTGAGATAGATTATTATATTCCTTTACAACTTCGACGGGTTCACCAATTATGACTACAGGTCTCGAGGTAATAAGACCGTTATACATGAGGTTACCCGAGACTGACTTGTCAAGAAGCATCAGCCATGCCGTTCAGCATTCGCTCGAGTTCCTCCAGCGATTCCGACGTATGGACTGCCATCGGCAAATCTTAATTTTGATTTTTTTGTTAGATGTTCTTATGTATTTATGCCCTTCTTTTTCCAGTCCAGCGACTTAAACAGTTTCGGGGATATAACATCTCCCTGTCTCACTCCGCTGCGCAACTTGATATGGTTGTTGTAACCACATCAAGTTGTATACAACTAGATGTCCTGTTTAAGGCATGAGGTACAGGTTTATAGGTAGACTAAGTGTTCTACCAGTTGGCAGCAAACTCAACATGCTCTATGTTAAATTGCGATGCCAATTCGATGAGCAAATAAGTAGGTACCAACATTTTGGCGAAGCGTCGAATTGACCAGGCAATCCTTACCCTAATCTAAATATAAGAAAAATAAGTTAAAATAAATCGTTAAGTTAAACGGTTTAATTATAAAGAAACTTAAGAGTGATGCAGATACTATAAGCTAAAAAATGAAATAAAATCGTGGAGCGAGTTGAATTTATGTTGTTGTGATCTTGTAATCACGCTCACGAGCGTTCCGAATCAACTGTAGCACTCAACTGCCGTGAGCGCGATATCTGAATCGGAACGCAAATTAGCACTGTGATCGCTCACAGCGATATTATCGTGAATCGGAATGCAACCATTGTATTGTCATCAGAAATAAAGATGTTCACCAAATTTCAGATCAGGATTCAGGTCAACAGGAAGGGGGTAAAATTTCAGTTACTACATTTTACCCAAAAACGAACAGTGCAAGCTAAATAAAACCGTTTAAAAATAAAATCGTGTTCCTTTACATTGCAAAGTGAATTGTGAGCTTCATTTCAGCCTGATACTAAATTGCTATACTTGTATTGTAAGCACCCAGGTACCAACAAACAAGTTCTTACGTTTAATATAATGTAAGATGAAAAACTCTCACATAAAGGTGAGAGTTGAAAGCCGAAGTTGAGTTTATTATGAAGAATCCTAGTTGAACTTTTACCGAGACGATATTTTATTTTACCTCTTAAGCATCAGCCCTCATCAGAAGTTTTGTGCCTAGTTTCTTTGTGGAAAATATACGTACTTACTTTTCATGCTTTTTTTTGCTTTTTTGCGTACATTTTTTTCGTTGCATACCTATAAAGCATAGATTTAATTAAAAGTACTCATCATCATCATCATCATCATCATCAGCCCGTGTCCACGGCTAGAAATAGGCCTCGCCAGCCACTTTGCGTATATCGTCGCTCCACCTAGCTGAAGGGCACCCTACACTACGTTTACCGAGTCGCGGTCTCCACTCAAGAACACGTCTACCCAAAGTCAAAGTCAAAGTATTTTATTGTAAATAGGCAAAATAGTAGCACTTTAACAAGTCAAAATTGGCATCTCATGAACAAGGAGAAATACATAAAATATTATGAAAAGATCAAATCAATAAAAATGTAAGTAAACTAAGTATGATTTAAGTTTGAAAAGGCCCCGCGGAGACGCTTAGTTTATGAGATAATTCATTTTTAAGTTTATTAAAAATTTACTGTTTGGTCCTCGTAAATAAAATTAAAAATTAGTAGAATGTGTTTTTTTCGCTGCTTTCACCAGAAAGACTGAAGATGTTATGTATGGCCCAAAAACATGGGTAGGTCGAGCGCCGAAATTAACTTAGTTAACTTAAGAAGTTAACTTAATTAACGAAGTTAACTGATTTTTTAAACTGCTACGGCTGTTTGGTCGCCTTTGGCGGCTAAACATCCGTTTTTTTATAAACTTAAAACTGAAATATTTCATACTAAGCGTCGCTTACGGGAGGAGGGGTACCAGGGGGAAGCCCTCCGCTCTCCCCAACCCCCCCCCCCCCTCAACTCATGCCCCTCGATTCTATATATTTCCCCATTGAGCTATGGCGGATTTAGTTTTTTTTCCCGTTTGGGTCCGGTAATAATAGTTCTAGGCTTTCTCATTCCTAGGGTGCTGTGAAAACCAGCACAGGAAACTGGGGAAATGGGCAGCTGCAGTTTCCTTTGTACTAGTAAATATAAGGTGGTGATTATGACAAAGTGGCGGATGATGTGATGGGAGATTGCTACTAAAATTCAGCTTTGTGTAGACAAGTTGCAACTTTCTATCCCGATTATGCCATAAAATGTTTAGGTTACTTGCTATAGTATTTTTAATCTTGTCGAATAAAATTCCTAAAATTAATTACAATAATTACTTATAAAAAGTAATTGTTGTTAAATTGCTAAAAGATTTTAATATTAAGACCTATGAAATTGCCGATTTTTAATACTGGATAGTGTGAAAAACGATTTCTTTCATTCTACTCTACTAATTTTATAATATAGGTAGATGTTTTTTTTAATTCAGTTTTTATTTGTTTTCCCGTAGGTCGATTTTTCTTTGATATCGCTGTTTCTGTGACCATTGAAAATTCGAAATTGCGCGTTATTTCGAATAAGTGTTCCGTGGCACCAACGCATCACAAACGGCACGCATCATCATCGATGCGACGTGATAGACCAGAATTTTTGTTTGATCATTCCGTTCTGGGAATTATAATTACAACAATGAGCCCCGTAGCCGCCCGGTGATGTAAGTCAATAACGATGAATTGAAAGCCATAGTGGAAGCAGATTCATCTCAAACCACGTCGGAATTAGCAGCAGCTTTCAAAATAAATAATAAATTATACTGATTCATTTACGTCAAATTGGAAAGCCAAAAAAAGCTCAGAAAGTGCGTACGAACTCACCGAACAACAACAACAAAATCGCGTCGAAGCTTGCCTTAACTTGTTGAACAGGCACACAAATGAGGGGAATCTGAATTGGATTGTCACTTGTGATGTAAAGTGGATCATGTATTACAATCGAAAATGTCCGTCGCACTGGATGGGCAAAGGGGAGGCAGCTGAAACAAATCCTAAACGTAAAATGAGTCAAAAGAAGCTGCTTGTGAGCATATCGTGGACCTGAGCTGCCATCGTTCATAACAGCTTCTTGAGACTTGACACAAAAAATACTGCAGTGAAAAAATAAAGTGTACTGTGAAAAATAACAAATCATGATGGACAAGCTCGCTGTCAAATTACTGAGACTTGTCAATTGCCCTAGTTCACTCCTTCACGAGGACGCTTTTCCACACACCGCACAACGGACCGTCTCAAAACTACAGGAGTTACGACTGGAAACACTCCGTCACCCACCGTACTCATCAGACCTTGCTCAAACTGATTTCAATTTTTTCCGGAATTTGGATAACATTTCAGAGGGGGAAAATTTCAAATCCTATAAGGCAGTGAAAAACGCCTTTAAATAGTTCATCGATTCCCGCTCCCAGGATTTCTATACTAGAGGTATCAATTAACTTCCAATAAAAGGTCAAAAGTGCATCGATAGTAATGGCCAACTTCGATTAATTCAATAAATAATATTCATTAAAAAAAATATAGTTTGTTTTCATAATAATATGGATTTCAGGAATTTCATAGGTAAGGACCTATTTGGAATCCTTCTTGATAACTGATTCTGCCATGATAGCCTAGAAGGAAAGCTCATTTTATTTGGAGTTGGAGACGATATTAAATATTTAATTGCTTCATTTTCAAAATTAGATAAGTAAATAATATAAATTAGGTATATAAAAGTGCTTATAAGCTTCAACCGAATAAATATCTAAAGAGAAGTTCAAATGTAACCTTTTCATTTAAAATGCAAAGGTTTATCCAAAGCTTTTCCAAACACTTTGACTACAAAGTAATTTTATTTCTCTCTCAGGCTTTGGAGCGGGCGCATCAGATGGACCATTTTCCACTATTACGTGTCTGGAATCCGTTACGGGACGGCCATGCAGTGTTGACCTTTCGCTCTAAATAAATATTTTTACAGTACAGCTCCGTTTAGATTGGTTCGGTATAAAAACACGACTTGGGTAAATGCAAATTTATAGCACCGTGGAGAAACAGTAAGGACTCCACGTAGATTAATCATGATTCGACTACTCGTGACGTAAGTAACGAATCTCTAATGTAATTAAAAGACCGTTGGCGTCGTCTGGTTACATTTTGCTACCAACTTCAAATGGTAAAGGTTTTTAATTCGTCTGCAAGCTTAATTTATGTATGTATGTTCGGGTTTTCTGAACAGATATAGATGTTTTAATTTTATTTGAAAGGGTTTCCTCCAGAGTCCCATATAAATTTCATGAAAATTAGTTTTGCAGTTTTTTAGCTGTTTGAAATCGGTTTTTATACAAACAAAGTATGTGGTCTTTGCATGTGTGATCCGAACTGGCTCATAATATTTCAGTGACGTACCAACTTGCCTGTGAAGTGTCCTTTATCATCGGCCTATTCCATTCCCCCTGCTGGGACATGTATTCTCTCAAAAATAAATTATGGGCCATCATAACACCACGCTGGCCCAATGTTGAACGGTGATTTCACATGTCCTTGAATTATGAGATTTTCGGAAATGCCAGTTTCCACACGATGTTTTTCTTCACCATCTGTGAGAGATAACATCGCAAACAGCATTTAACTATGTATGTTAGTATTATACATCCCAACGGTTCAACAGTATCTACAGCGATGGCCCGTTAGGAATTTTAATACGAAACCAGTCGATGCCTTTTAAAAAATATTGTTACGTGCCACCCAGTAGCACCGACACATTTGGGCGAAAGTCATTGCTCGAGGTTGAGGTTTTGAGCCACGTCAACCAGGTTCTGTAAAGGGAACTTACTGCTGCTACAGGCACAACAGTAACATGATTCAAGTTTAAAAACGAAAACCCGACTCTGTCGGGTAAAAAAAGCCTATGACACTCTATACATGAAGAAAAATCGATGGAAATCGGACTAATGGGGGCGACGCTACGGTGGAAAATCCACATATATATACATACATTAGACTGTTAAACTCATAACTCTTCCCTTGCTTCGCCGTAGTCGGGTAAAAATAATAATAAAGTGATCTATTAGTGTCCTTACTGATTGTAAATTGTATTGTGGTAGGCATGTAAATCTTGTGTTTTCATGCGGGTAGTTTCGATATTTATCTCTCTCTTAAACACAACGGACTATCTTTTCCGATAGTCCGTTGTGTTTAAGAGTGAGTTATTCAAGTTTTTCAAATTTTGTATGAAACACTAAAATGTACCTGTCATTGTATTGTCTTATCGTATCTTTTAGGTGTTTTTATCAATTTCTTTCTTTAGTTGAATCTGAACTCAGCTCTGACTAATCTGTGGCCACTGCCGGTTTGTGATTGCGGTTTTTTTTTCTGCACACCATTTAAGAACCGATACGTAAGTCATCATGTGCCTCTATGACGCAATGATGTAATCTACCTCGTTTTTGGTATAACCGTCGGGACTAGCCCAGGTCTACTTTCTTGAAGGCCTTTTGTAAAAGAAAATGTTCATAGCAAAAAGCTTGTTCTTTTCAAGACAGTCTACCAAAGTTTCCTCTTTTATTGCGGTTGCCAAGACTAAACTTTCCAACTGACTTTTTGTGTATTGAGCCGTTGACCAATCTTAGCATTAAAGTCACCCAAGACACAGAATAAATAATAGTACAAGCCCAAGATAGTAAAAAAACAAGTGTGACAAGATTTTTCTTTGAAAAGCTCTCAAAGAAAAACCTTGTCACTTTTTTGACTTTTGTCCACGTCTTCGATAAATTGTTCGACTTCCTCATCATCATGGTCGGAAGTTGGAGACACGTACATACTTGAACTACTTTTAATGCGTAGCGTTTGTTGAGAGTAATTCAAGTCAAGTTAAATAAATCTTTTAAAAATATACATGTTATTTAATATTAGTAATTTCATTATTTACCCGAAAATTGTTAGGTATCTACAAAATAGCAACTCAGTTAAGGGCAAAATTCGATTGGAGCTTCCAATAAAAACCTACCAAATGGTTGTTTTTTACGAGAATACTCTTGGTTTATAACTTCAGTTTACACAAGTACCTATACATAAAACAACAAACATTGTAGCTTTCAGCCATACGCTCAAGTAATAAAGACCTTTTTTGATTGCCGTGTAGAAGGTAGGTATTTCTTATAGAGAGAGCCTTCTTTAGTGTCACTTTACGTGAAGTCGTTATTGGACACAATAATGTGCGTTATTTTCTGTTTCTCGCTATACTTAGGTGCTCAAGCCTGAAGGTCGCCACGATCATTACTTTCATTCCTTTCCGATTCCACCGTTGGAGAAGTATTTATTGTTATATCAAATGCCCTCTCGAATTTAGAGCTTTCACAGGCTTTCAGAAACGTTAGTGATTATGGCTGTTGCGGATTTTGTACAGATAAGTTTTCATGATGATAAAAATATAATGTGAAAAAAGAATCTCTACGCGGAAAACCTCCTCAAGTAGGTCACAGAATAAATCATAATAGTACTAAGTCTGTATCTAATACTAAAGCAAACAAAACAGTTTATAATATTGATCGATTTTGCAGCAAAGTAGAGCAGCCCAGCTTACCTTACCTGCCTTTTATTGGAAAAGTTTCAGCTTATGTAAGCATAGTAGGTCGGCTTCAAGCCTGTATTTCTAGAAAAGTGGCTTTAATTTTCAGGATTAAGTTGAAAATTTCCATTATTCATATTTTATTCCCAAGCAAGAGGTTTTTAAAATTATTGAGTGTAGAATATTGGTTTGATTGCATACACATCAATAAGAACATAGCATCATAATAATCTTCGAGACCAGCGTTAAATGTTAGAATTGTCTTATGTGTCTACTGTAGTTTTACGTAGGTACTTTCAGGTCTTCGGAAAGCCATCAATTAAAAAACTCAAAAAGACGCCTGCGCTGCCAAAAATAACTTTTGCCAATAAATTATATATTGTTGGAATGTGCTCATCATATTGTAAAATTCAAAGTTTATTTTCGCATTTGACTTTTGAGCCAAACTGCCGCCAAAAAGATAAAAAAGCAATTAAAAAGTCTATGTTGCTCGGGATGATGTAAGGATTCTAACGATACCCTGTACATCCAAATTTGTTCAGGCATTTAAAAGCTAAGGTGGAATAAAGAAACACACATACAAAAACATAGATGAACCCTGCAAGCATTACACTCCTTTTTTGGGCAGTCGTGTAATAAACACAGGTCTTACAGCCGTTTTTTTTATTAAAATCATGATACCTCATAAAAAACTGAACCACTTCGTTTTTTCGCAGGTATCTGTGGATACGTATTGCCCTATTCGAGCGGCAATTAGCCAAGATAATCGAGCATCTGGTCAGCAATGCCCACCGGTACTACGAGCGGGACGCTTTAGTAACCGACCCTGACTGTGGCAGCATCCTCAGCTCCCTGCTGGTGGGCCCCTGTGCTCTGGAGTACTCGAAGGCAAAGCCGCCTGCTTGCTTTTGGACGGACCCGCCGGCAGATGAATTGGTAGGTAACAAATTGGTAGGTAACAAATTGGTAAGTTACAAATTGGTAGGTTACAAATTGGTAGGTAGCAAATTGAAAGAAAGAAAGAAAATACATTTATTTCTGACAACACAAAACATTAAACATTATCAAGAAAAAAAAAATAGGAAATTAGACAAACAAACAAAAATTAATGCTGTGTGTTGTCACAAACAGGTCCCGACTCAGCAAACGCAAAGGACAAGGCCTTGGCACTGATTTTCTCTCGGAACCTATTCGTGACATCACGAACGCAGAGTGGCACAATAATATAAACACAAAAAATAATAATTAAACGAACATACAATAACATAACATAACAAACATATAATTGGTAGGGTGCAAATTGGTATGTTACAAATTAGTAGGTTACAAATTGGTAGGATACAAATTGGTAGGATACAAATTGGTAGGATACAAATTGGTAGGATACAAATTGGTAGGTTACAAATTGGTAGGTTACAAATTGGTGGGTTACAAATTGGTAGGTTACAAATTGGTAGGTTACAAATTGGCAGGTTACAAATTCATATAAGAAACCATTTTCATCACTGAAGTGGGAATGGATACAAAGGCTGCGAAACCTAAGTAAACGCCAGTTGCTTATTCGAACGATATATTGTCTTAGTGCACAAATTGCACATGGATAAGTATATTTCACCTAATTCGTCACGTTTATTGTTATTTTACAACCTATAAACGGCATTCATAAATCTTAAGAATATACCTCACTAGTGACTCAATCCGGCTTCGCACGGGTAGCTAAGGGTTTCTCTTTAATGGAAGGGGATTCTATCCAAGTTTTGATTGACTAATTTGAACTAAAAACGGAATAAGCATGATTCAAAATCTTTGGCAGCAACCTTTATGTTGCTTTCAGACAGACTTGTTATTATTTCATTTCCACGCATCTACGGCAACATTTATTCCGTTCCTAAATCGTCATTTATATTAGCACATTGTGTTACCTTGTGTTACATTATTGTAATTTTCGTAGGGATCTCTAATTATTTGAATAATAATGTATAGCCAATGTTACTCGCTGATAGCTTTCTATAGGTTAAATATTGTTTAAATTCATTCTGTATTGTTTGAGTTTACTCATTGCAAACAAACTGACATAAAGACATACAAAAATATTATATTGTAATATTATCGTGTAGGTGTAGATGTAGATTATGGAATGTACAGATGATTTCCCTACGCGTCTTTACGAACAGTCACTTGTGGCTTTGCATGGATATGACATTGAGAAATATTCGCGGCGCGCCCGTCACGCTAACATATTATACTCTCTACTAAAACGAGTTTTTTTCTTTCTATGATCATCTTGTCAGCGATACTGCTGGGTACTCAGCGTGCTAGCAAATATTTTTATCAGTTCTATGCTTTTGGTTAGTTTCCGATCCTGGAGTAAAACCTCAAAGCTCTGTACTCAATAGAATAAAAATAAATTAAACTGCATCTTTTAATCCAAAATCAAAAATCTTAAGCTTGTTCGTCGTCGAGTTTTTTTTGTTTTTTTTTTTATAATTAGGTCAGTCGGGGCAAGTGCCTCTACGGGGCAAGTGCCTCCACCACCAAAATCTCAGAAACCAGTTGAGTATTTCAATAAAACGACATCTTTCCTTAAAGCCCGACACAAATTTAGTTTCAAAATTAAATCCTAGATGTCGTATCTCGTCTTGGGTTAACATAAAAAGCCATAGAGTTTCCAGTGTCATATGAACTAAGCTTCAGATATGAGTAACGTGACATAAAACTGTAAAAATCTTAACATTATTGGTATTTTCTGTGAATCGATTAAGATAAGATTATGTAATAAATATTATTTTTCACATTTTATGTGATTATTTTTCTAATATTTAGTGAAATATCGAGTTTTTGTAATTTGAAAATTATAGCTTTTAAATTATACAAAGAGGAAAGTGCGTCACACCTTGATGGGGCAAGCGCGTCTCTATCACGCACTTGCCTCAAGTCAGAAATAGCAAAAAAAATTTGGTAATTTCATAATAACCTTTATTTTGCATATTACGGTTTGTATGGAGTAGGTACTATGCAAATTCATATATTTTGATACCTACTTATTTGGTTTGTAGTGTTTTTTTTTTTAAACTAGTGGTGATATATTTATAGATTATGAATGAAGACAATTACAGTTTATTATATACCTTTCGAGGTTTAAAGTGCAATAGCAATAACTAAACAGCTTTTTTTTTTAGTTAATGATTCCAAATTGTAAGTCGAAGAATATTAATGTTTTGTAAGAGGTTTTGTTTAGATACAGTTCTTGTTTTAGATACATAAGAACCTAACTAAGTAATTCAATGTTCATCAACAATCTAAAAGAACCATTATCTGTAACTATGTAGTTTCTTCGTTCGATTTCCAGTTCCAAATAAGTACTTGTACTTCCAACGAAATCTGAATAAATCGATGTTTTGTTTTTCAATCCCGGTACAAGATAAAAGAAAAAACACAACTTTTATTGGGATGTTCAGAATTGATAATAGATTCTAAACTAGTTTTATACCTAATGCTTCTATTTTGGTGCTCTCAACTATAGCAAAAAATATAAAATTTAAGTACATGCACTACTCGTTTTGGGGGAGGCCTATGTTCAGCAGTGGACTTCTAAAGGCTGACATGATGATGATGATGACTACTCGAAAAAAGGTTTCTACCCCTGTCATGAAAAAGTGTGGCGCTTTTGCCCCTAATTTGTTTTTTAAGTTGTATTCAATCCAATATTTATCGCAGGAAAGGTCAGAATGCATAATCTAGTAGGGCTCAAAAACGTCTATTCGTAAATTTTTAACAACATGTTATATAGAAGATTTTAGAAGTATATTATCGAACTGACGCACTTGCCTCATTTGGTTGGGTAAGTGCGTCTAGTGGAGTAACTTACTATAAACAAGTAAATATCTTAGTAGAATTGGTCCAAATTCCACAAGCTATATATATTCGTTGCCAAGGAAACAAATTATCATATAATACTTAATTTGATGGCCAAACTACTAAAGAAACCTAAATATTTGCAGTTCAATTCTTCTTTGTTAAAAGTATATCGCACCCCCCCCCCCCCATTTTTTTTATTTTTCGTTTTATAGCGTCTGGTTGTCGTCATATTAAATTTTGATTAATGTCATGTCCTTAGCAAAGAGCAAGAAGCTTATAATTCTATACCTACTATAACACAAAGAGTATATAAATACTGTTCTTAGTAGCACTCGCAAGATTAAGACAAAACGATTGACGTAAGAATCATCAAAATCTGTCCGCGCGTTTGTTTCTATATAGCGCCACAAAGGAACATACATTACCGGGCCTTTGCGTTGCGCTGTCTGGAAAAAAGCAAACTGACTTTTAGACAGATCCACCGGCAGATGAATTGATAAGTCATGTAGATTTCTAAGAAACGTTTTCTAACAATGAACACCTTGTCAGCATTGGCAATGGGTCATTATTTATTTTTAGTACGTTGTCCCCTTTTCTCAGGTCCAAAGACATAGAATGTCTGCCGGCACCACGACTCCTCCGTCCGTACGGAGGCCCATTCTCAACTTTAAGAGGAGCCTCAACGCTTCATCTGACGACTGCAGTACTGCCAGTTCAGGTAAGTATTCGCATTATTGTCTTATGCCCGCAACATTTATTTTAATAGGTATATGTAAGAACTTAGACAATCACAGTGAATGTTGTGCGGCGAGAGCCATAATTGCAAACTAAATCTTAGGAGCATAGATCTAGGTTTTTTATTTGCCGTATGAGGTAGTGCTGGCCTGTAGTATGAGGGCTCGTAGATCTAGCTGAGATTTAAGCAAAGCATATAGCATCTAGTCATTTTCGAACTTTTTCTTGTCTATCAAAAGGTTGTATGTAAGAGATTTCTGAAAGTGATTAGACTGCTGATTGTGTTAACGCAATGCCTTTATTTTATAATATACTAGCTTTCACCCGCTATTTCATCCGTGTGGACTAAAGCTTATCGCGAAAAAAGCGACCTAGGATATTAAAAACCAATGCAAAAGTATAGCACCATTGCTCTTGATGATTTTTGACAGACTTGTTATTATTTCGTTTCAAAGGCAACGTCCGTTCCTTACCACGAGCAATCGTCATTTTTCAGTTTTCCCGTGGCAACTTACTATTTTCCGAGATAAAAATTATCCTATGTTGATCGCTGTATTGTACAGAACATATTTACTGAGTTTCAGATCTGCCGTTTTGGCGTGAAAGCTCCCCAACAAACAGACAATGTTTCACTTTTATATATTGGAATGGATTTTGCATATTGTACTATTTACTTTTTAGTAGTATGCAATAAAGAGCTATCTATCTATGATCGGCTTTTAGCCTAGCTACCGCTGAAATAGTTGTCAATTATTTGAGGACTAGCTGTTCCCGCGGTTTTGCCTGCGTGGTAATTTTTCTGGGGTAAAATCCTTTATATTATTCCTGAACCAAAAGTATATTTAAGGTACAATACCTATACCAAATTTGGTTTAGTCATCCAATAGTTTTTATCGATTGCTCGGCTTCCACACGTCGGATTGAGACACCAAGTTTAACCGTTTTTAAGTCAAATCCTAACCACATGAGCATAACACGCGCCAAAGCAACGTAACTTGTACTGGAATACCGGGTATAAACGCTTTTTAACACTCAAGTAAAAGCTATCCATATGTGAAAACTGAATTGCAGTTAGTCCAGTAGTTTTTAAGGGATGTGTGAACAAACACAAACATAGAGACACCATTAAAAAAAATGTTAGGTATATTCTTGTTCAGTAGATTATTTTAAGTCCCCTAGTCACATTTTTTATAACCTTCTTTGTACAGACTTCTATTTTATTAAAAGTTTAGATAAATAAATTGAATAGAACATATATTTAATAGTATTTTATAAACGATATATATGATAGTTACTTATTTTTAGTTGATTTACAGGAACGAATAAGAATGCAGGATCAAGTGCCAAAGACTACGTAGAGAGCCTACACCAGAATTCGACGGCAACACTTCTCTATGGGAAGAATAATGTGAGGGTTCAACCGGTAAGTGAGGGAGCTATTCTCTTCTAGATACAAAGTACGCTCATTATATTGACTAATAAAAGGATTCTTTCTGAAGTAATCCTATGTTTCTAGATGAAATTAAAATTTCTGTTCAGAATTAGAAAACCTCTATTTTCTAAAGAAATTGCTTCGTTATCTTGGATAAATGGCTGAAGAAATTTTAATTTGCTATTGATTGAGGTTCCATTATGAAGAAACAATATATTGTTATGAAAACTAACGTGGTTTTTATAAATTTTAAAAGGCAAAAACGGGAGTTACTCTCGTATATTAGTTGAATTGTTCCAACTATAATTTTGAGCACATGGTGCGAGGGGCAAGGGACAACGTCTTGCTCATACCATGTGTTTTTTGTTTTGTTGGTGCTCTTCTATCTTCAACATTGAAGACGTTAACATATTCATTATGACCTATATTTTTTTAATTGATTGAGTTTTTCAGCGATTTTTAGGTTTGCTTCTGTTTCCACTTGGTTGGAAAGGCAAAATGAAAAAAAATATTTTTTAAAAATGATTGATAATATTCTTCTTATCGAAATAAATTTCCTGTTATTGTAGAAAGATGTAGAGGAACCAATGCCTGGATACCTCAGCTTACACCAAACAGCTGCTGGCCTTATCATCAAATGGACGCCCAATCAGCTGATGAATGGATATGCTGAGAGCGAAGGCATTGACAAAAGGTAACTAAGGATATAAGTAGACGTATCCTTAAATACTTGTATCATCTATGTAGGTGTACATATCCAACTTTTGTTTTGTCAAAAATTTGTTTGAATTGAATAACTTATTACTTTCTTATCATTTTTAGTAAATTAAAAGGCTAGTAAATGGTTCACGTGTTACTATTATCGCTAAAATAAAGTAAATGCCGCTTAAAACTTCTATCACATGAAGGACTTGAATCTGATGAAAACCATACAGAAGCTCATAAAACGTTCACTAAGTAAATAATTCGCGTGATCTTTAAACAAAAAGTAAATGAGCATTATATTCGATGTTCCTCAGAAAACAATTTTCTAACGACCCAATTCTCTTTAAAAATAAACCCATAAAAAGTTTGCAAACAAGAAAGTAGACATCTCGCAGAAGTTGATTAATGATTCCAAAGTCAACTTACACGTCATTAAAAGTTTATTCCTCCCTGTTCTTAGTTGTTTTTACTTTGTGTAGCGGTTCCTTGCACTAACTTAGAAAGTTTATTCCTTTTACCCCGTGTTCTACTTCCTTCTGAATAAGAAGTTACCACGAGGGCTATCTTTATACTTTGTTGCTTTCTTATTGAATGCCCAAGACGTATAAACTAAATTTATGAGTTAAATAAAAATGTTTGATTGAAGTACATAGTTATGTTTTATATTTTCTGATGTTATTTTCTGGTTTAATACTATCTTAGGGTTAAAAACTCCACGTAAAAAAACGATGGTAAACGCAGGAATTTTTCTACATTCCTGCGTTTGCCATCGTATTTATTGCAGGATACATATTTCTTAATTTCATAATAAAATGTGCACACAACATTTCGTGTCTGTGCTGTTAACAGTGAAAGAGTTCCCGCAAAAGTTCTTTTTTTTACACTTTATAGAGCACCTAAACTACATTTTAATCAATATGGAATGTGGAAATTAAAACAAAATAAGGGTCTGTCACTTCATTATATTTTGTATTCTATCTGCCTATGTGAAAAAACATTCAAATGTTTATTTCTCTTGACTTAACCATTTCAAGTCATAATTACTTCTATTACCCTATTTTCCCTCTCCAATTTGGTTGAAGCCATTGTTAAGTGCAAGTGTACATGTGAAATGTGTGTAGCTTGCTTCGTTGCCACCTAGTGCATGCGTCCGCGTGCCAACACACATGTGTTATGTGCAGCGTCGAGCCATGCACCATCTACAGGAGCAGGTGTGCTGGGCCACTATGTGTTGATTGGTATGTTTTGTTTTTCTTTTTATTTAGTTGCGTAGTCATTTGTATTGATTATGATTGGTTTGCTATTGATATTTACCATGCCATTTCATGCATGCCATTTTTCGTGATTATTGCAAATAATTTTTCAAAAGTACGATGGTCATTTTGGCCATGAAAGGAGACGTCCGTCGCCGTTGGTAAGCTTTTAAAAATGTATCAACAATTTGGAGTGCCGTTTACATAATATATGATGTAATTTTAAGCAGGCTAAATTACATTCTAAATGTATAAAATACTAGCTGTGCCCCAATTTTATAATATTCAATTATAAAAGGTATCCTTATATTTTTTCATCAAAATAGGTCCAACCGTTTTGGAGTGCAAGCGCCCCAAACAAACAAATAAACAGACAACTTTTTACTGTTATGTATTAGTGAGATGGGGATGATTGAAGCAGTAAAAAAAAAGATGGTGCAGTGCAGGCCTACAAACAACATGTGTAGTCATTCCGGATTTGAAAACTCACAGGTACATCATCGACGTCGTACCTAATTTTCCACTGCTGGGACACTCCAGGCACAAGCACAGGGCAGGCCTTGAATCAAAGACAGAGGTTGTGCCATAATCCACTACGTTGACTCAGCGCGGGTCGGTGGATGACATGCCGGTGTCATGTCCCCGTTTTTGAGCGATGGCATCAAAATTTGCATATAATAAGTCTGCTTTAACCTGTGCCCTCCGAGGTTTGAACTAGTTTATGAAGAAATTTGTATCATCATCGGCGCTTTTATGTCGACAATTACAGCTACAACCAAAATACCGCCCACACTAAGACGCTGTACTGAAATGATGATAACGATTAAAAATTTAATGCTAAATGCATATTTGGTTGCTTTTCGGCATGCTAAAGTGTTATATCTATTCCACAGCGTCTACTGGGCGATGTCTCTACAAGTGTGCGTCTGGGAAGTCGTGTATGTTCACGTGCATCGGTCTCAAGCAAGCGATGCTCTCATCTTGGTCGGTCAAGATGGGGTTCAGCGACCACCCATACATTTTCCTAAAGGTATGTTCAGAGATAACGGTTTATTCCATAGTAATCTGCCTAGTAGAAAATAGGGGGAAGAGTTTTACGCTTGCAACAACCACTGCTCACTCACAAAGAGTTCAATATCGGAATGAGCGTAAGACATGGCAAAATGAAACAATAAAACAACCTAGTTTTGCAAAACCGTGCTGGTGTCAATAAGTCTAATACCACAATTCAAATTTATAGGATCATGATCACACCTTTCCGTCCATTTGTGTGTCCTCTTTTTAAATTCAGGCTTAATGTGACTAACTTTCGTTTATTGCAGGGGGCCACCTTTTATCATTTCTTAGCAATCTTGAAACAGGACTTCTGCCACATGGACAGCTGGATCCTCCTTTGTGGTCACAAAGAGGAACGGGCAAGGTAACCCTTTGATAGTAACTATATTGCATAGTAATACCATACTACGTTAATGTCACCATTCCTTGTACCCATTGAAAGTAGACACCAACTTCTATATGTACCTAACATTTTGGTCAATGATTAGACGCTATCTATAAAGGCTCTCACGGATGGATGCGGCTCACACCGTATCTGCTACATCAATAATAATAGAACGAGCTATTATAAACAAACATTTGTCATTTTAACGCTACTAAAATCAGTCTTACTTAGGTACTTTGTTTAATTAACACAGCTTGAGATTGGCTAGCGCTCCTTAAGATACATAGCTTTTAAAATTAAAGGAACTATTTGATCTATTAGGTGTTCGGGCGTAGTAAAGCCAGAAGACGTCCAATGCCCAGCCTGTGCGAGAGCGGTGAAACTGAAGAGTGGGATGAAGTGGCGGGAGACTACGTCTTCCGCATTGTTAATAATGCTATCACTGATAGAGAAGGTAAGTTATAATACCGTAGCTTGCCGTAGGGACAACACTGGTCTGTTGTTATAATTTTCCCTTCGGCCGTAGACATGTTATGGGCACCTTAGAAAAATGAACCTAACAGAACACTTATTTTTTATGTTGTTTACTTCCAAAATATTTTGCCAATGTTATTCCAATTTTAGTGGTCCATTGCCAAATGAATAACTTATCCAAAAAAAAGAACCAAAACCCAATGACCAATTAATATGACTAGATTAATGACTTGTTACCCGTAGTTTTAATAGCTGTTAATATTAAAAGTATTTAAGTTTTAAAAGTTTGTGATGCATGTTTTTTTTTCTTTTCATATTATGGCAGTTCCATTGAGAAAACCAATAATTATAAGGGCTCCGGGCTCCGTACAAGAAACGAGCTTGAAATTAATCGTGTTTGGTATTTTTTCAGCAATGAGACACTCTCTTCTCGAGAGGGCAGTATCGTCTCCGCCCCGCACGCCTCGCCGGCCTCTTGCTTCAACGTCTACGACGTCATCGGACTCTTCAACGATGTCCGTTGACTGTCCATCTTCAGCGACGATTAATGGCAATGTGCCGCCGTTCCCGCCTGTACCACACCAGCTCGTAGAACAGGTATGTTTCTAACCCCGCTTTTGCACTATGTTTTAAGATTTTGCATCTTGCTCTGCCTCCTTTCAAAAAATATTATAAGGAGTAAGATGCAAGATCTTATACATGTTTAAATCTTGGTGTGTGAAGATGAATCGGAAACTTCGTCGTATTATCGAAGAACTTAATTTCGTCGTAATATCTAACAACGATCTTTTTCAGATAACCTTTACGAAATTGTTTAAGATTGAAATAATTAATCAAAATGTGGTACCGACGTAGTGCTAAATCGAAAACGTTGGGCACCACACTTAGAATTGAAGTTTGCTTACAATATTTAAGTGACTTTAAGTAATTAATGCAAAGATTAACGTACGGGGAGTTCTTGTTATAGCATAATATCAATAGTCAAAATATGATGACCAAACCTAACAGCGTTAGTCCAATGTGGAGCGCCAACTTTACAAATCAACATTTTCAAAAAGAAAAAGGAGATTTTACCTACAGATATTTTTGTTGTTTTTTTTTTGCAGTCCGTATCAATAGAGTTGGTATGCAGTACGATGCGTCGCCAGATAATCTCTCGCGCTTTCTACGGGTGGCTTGCGTACTGTCGACATCTATCTACGGTGCGAACGCACTTGAGCGGGCTCGTGCATCCAAATATTATTTCTGGAGGTATGTGTAACTGCACATTTTTATTTTTAAATAATTCAGTATCGATGATTTTAAAACTAAAATACTGTTACTTCACGTTTATAGAGAGCAAAGTGGTGCATTCTAGGAGACGCAATAATAACTTAAGGAAATGGTAGAAGAACCATCTGATTGTTTTCTGACTTATTCGTGGTAAAAAATCTCTTTACAGTTTATGAGAACTATCTTTATAGTGATCAGTGTTATTTTACAGAAGCTACAGAAAACGGCCTCACTGATGAACTATGGCGCTCAATGACTGACGAAAACGGAGCTATCAACGATAAAAACGAAGTCTACCGATTGGTGTACTATGCGGGTGTGCAACACGATATACGGAAGGAAGTGTGGCCGTACCTGCTTGGATATTATGAGTAAGTCCACATCTCCAACACCATGAAATTAATGTGAAGGAGCCAAGGTAATCATCACTTCTTTAGCCAAATATTCTGCAGCTAAGCGGAATACTGTGTGAACATGAACGTGTTTTTTTTTTAAATTACGATGATAATGAAACAGCTGGTCGGCAATTTCATGGCGTTTATTATCAGGGACATGAATTACTGACAGATTGTCAGCAATTTTTTTTTTAGAGTAATAAATTTTTAATTAAATTTGTTTTTAAAGAATGCAATGACTCATTTTAAAAACAACTTGCTACAGATTCGGCTCAACAGCATCAGATCGTATTGAACAAGACGTGGCCTGCCGAAGACAATATGAAACGACTATGTCCGAATGGTTATGCGTAGAAGCGATAGTACGACAACGCGATCGCGAGCAAACGGCCGCTTCTATTGCGCGTTTGTCTGAAGCTTCAGGGAGGCTGAAACCAGTAGAGCCAGAGCCTTGTGAGGTAAAGATACTGTTCTTACTGATGTTTTTAGTTCAACCTAAGCCTTCTTAGTTTACCTTCTTAGTTTAGTTGTTTTTAGTTGAACCTAAAATTTCAAATATTGACAAGGTATATTGGAACTAATTTTGCTTATGTAACTAAATGTATCACCGCTTGCTGTAGTAGTGTACTTTCTTGCTACTAGGACATAGAAAACTGGCTAACGCCTTAGCCTAATGAAACTAGTTATATATTTAAACGGGACTTAATCGCGCTGAAAACTTAATATTTATTTACCTCGACGTTTCGATCAAGTTGCATTGATCGTGGTCACGAGAAGACTGAAGTAGCGGGTGTCAGCGTCGAGAAGGGCGAGCGTTGTCTCCAACTACCCGCATTTGGTTCTGTAAAAAATCAGAACTGTTACGACACACGACACTAACGACAACTGCAGATTTCTTCTGATATAAACCGCGACGCGAACACTTGCTTATCACGGGATTCCAGGACGCAGCCAAATTGAAAACTTTCTCTCGGTTGAAATTGGGATACTTTTTAATTTCAACCACTTCACGTACTATCCTGGAGTAGTAGTGACGTTCCGTGGAGAGGATCTTCGGGTCATGGAGTTCTATCCAGTGATTAGGGCCCGATTCGAGCAAATGCTCAGCGATTGCAGTTTTTTTTATCTAGCTGTTCATTACAGCTGCAGTGTGTTCTTTGACCCTTTCCGCTATAGTACGCTTGGTTTGTCCAATGTAGGAACTACAGCAGCTGCAATTTATCTTATATACGCCAGGAGCTAAGTCCCGTTTAAATATATAACCATGTGTACGAATCGCGAAAGTTTAAAAGTTCTTAATAACACTGTTTCACAGGTTTTCGAAGATGACTGCAGTGTTATATCAGACAACCCACCAGTTGTCTCGCCCACTCCAAGTGAAAAAGAACAGAAGAAACCTGAAACCAAACCCACACTGTCACGAGCACCGAGCATAGATGAAGTCGACAATATCGAACTAGATGATGAACAGAAAGAGAAAGATGAAAGAGATATTAAAGTAGACGTTGATAATCTTCAAGACGATGACTTCCATATAAAGAGTGTCGTAAACAACCCTGACATGAGAAGAGAAAGCATAGCAGAAATTAAAAAGATAGCTGAAGGAATGGTTCAGAAAGGCGAAGGTAGAGGTTTACTCTGTTCTGTAGACAGTGGGAATGGGAACCTTAATGGCAACGACTTAAGATCTTCAATAGATGAGAGTCAACCAAGTCCGCATCAACAGCACACGAGCGTGATTGTAACGAATCCATCGGTGGATTTGGTAGCAGGAGGAAGTCCGGCTTCAGGAGGAACCACTGGTATGATTGTTTACTTGTGGCCAAATCATGAAGGCAATTCCCTAAAATATATATATATATATATATATATATCTTTTGTGTATTTCCAGAAAATATCAGTCCAGCCAGGAGTCCACTAGGTATCGTGAGAGAAGAATCTCATTCCGCTGGTGCGTCCTTTGATACTTTAGAGCCAACAAATGAGCAGCGACCGGAGAACAGGTCCAGCTGCGTTTCGCCAGCTAGCTCTAACGGAGGCGTGTATTCTGTAAGTGTTTAAACTGTATAAACGTTTTATCATTATAATATTGTCATCCTAATGTTTCGCCAGCTACAACCAATAATGTTGTGTATTTTTCGAGTATTATTTTAATTGAATTGTAGAGTATGACTTGCATTATCAATATGTTTTTTCAATATCAGCAACATAAATGATGAACCTGTATCATCGTTGTCGATGTCATTATCCTTTTTAATTAGATATATTTGTGATTTCAGAACGAACTAGTGGAGAGTTTCGCGTTAAACCTTCATCGCATTGAGAAGGACGTTCAGAGATGTGACAGGAATTACCCATTCTTCACGGATGAGAACTTGGACAAATTAAGGAATATTATGTGCACGTAAGTTCAAACACGTCTCTTTAAACAGTTTGTGTCGCGTCGGTTCTTCTTGAACTAGATAGAGAGATTATCTCCTACTTCTTCATTCGCTACTCTAAGAATACAAAGATACCGCGATCATTCCTTAGCCCCGTACCAAAGTCTTTTCTAAGTTATGTGCGGTTTTCCATCGCTCTGTGATTCGGTGGGCACGTTAAATCATCGGCCCGGCTGTAATTGATTAATACGGTCGTCAAGTCGTCAAGTCATGTCAGATGCCTTCAGGTGGCCTGACAAACTCTGACAACAGGGCCAGCACTACCTCACATGACAAACAAACAAACAAATGAACTCGATAACCTTTTCTGTATTGTTTTAAGATGGCTAATTATGCTATACTTTAGTATTTTTGAATTGCTGATTGTTAAAGCGGGTCCTCTTGCATGTGGAACTCTGTTTTGGCATGACTGTTTTGATTATTTTATGTCAATTCCAATGATATTATCTCTTATTCCTTACCCATGTTTTTATTTACCTGTAGTGTGCCACGCTGGGCAAACAAGGGCCTCCCCTGATTCCTTCCAACTCTATTAGATAGCTCCTCCCAATGTTTTTAAATTAATCATTGATACTTTTAAAAATCGTTTCCGTGTGATAACCCTCTGACGTGACGTAACCTCAACATCTTCGACTTCTTGGAATACCAAATCTGGGATAATCCTTGTCCATTTCTCCGGGAGCATTCTGCTCACGTCATCTTACCCAATCACCTACCCAGTCTCACTTGAGCTTGGCAGTTTTATTTCAAATATCTGTTACACTTGTCATAGATCGCAGCGTGGTGTTTTCGATGTGATCTATTCTCTAGATGTCAAGAATTCTGCTACGTTCTATGGCAACCGATCTTGAGTTGGTACTAATGTATTGTAACTCTTCAATTTTCAGCTACGTCTGGGAGCACCTAGACACCGGCTACATGCAAGGCATGTGTGACTTAGCGGCTCCATTATTAGTCATGATGAAGGAAGAAGCATCGGCTCATGCACTGTTTGCGAGGCTCATGAACCGAGCGCGGGACAACTTCCCTTCTGGACAGGCGATGGATGCACATTTTGCTGACATGAGGTAAGGCAAGAGCGAGACTTAACTGTGGGAAGGCAGATCACCCACCAGATAAGTGGATATATATAATCCCATCGTGCATCGTATATTAGGTCAAACAAGACAGAGCGCAATAGTGGCAAAGGACGGTATATAAAAAGGCTGATGATGATGACTAAAATCCACACTAAATATCCAGGATTTTCTTAATTATTTCCAGGAACATCCATTTTACAAGAGTATTTCCTAAATAAATACAAAACGATGAATTTTTGAGAGCATTCAGAATTTTGTGCACTTTTCCTGTTTCTTAGACCGTTTAAATAGCATTTCCTGTATTTTTTCCAATTTCCTAGAGCATTTGCTAAATTTCGAAATAATTTGTAGGGCTTTGATCAGTTTATAAAAGCATCTTTTCCCAAATTAGTTTTCTTGAATTTTATTATTTTCCTCAAATAATCATCAAATTTCAAAAACATTTTGTAGAGTTCCGTCCAACGACCATTTTTCAATTCTCTTCCAGGTCGCTGATCCAGATCCTTGACTGCGAGTTGTACGAGCTGATGCACGCTCACGGTGACTACACTCATTTCTACTTCTGCTACCGCTGGTTCCTGCTGGACTTCAAACGTGAACTGCTGTATCAAGATGTAAGTTATGTCATCAATGTATGTCATAGAATAACTTTTGATTCGCCCCGAGACCCTGTAGCCCTATGGGCCCCTGTGGACTATGAACCTGATTTTGTCACATGTCTTTTTACTTATAACCTTAAACCTAAGAAAAAAAAACTCAATGAACCAATGAATCGTTTTCTTATGAAACCCCATTTTGATCTGATTATCACAATTTTTATATATTTAAACAAAAAAAAAACAGTAAGAAAAAGAGATTTCTCGTTTTCCCGGGAAGTCCCGAGGAATAGAAAACCTCGAGAAAACATAAACTCTAGTGGGTAGGGTAGGGTAGGGTTTCGCTTGATTTCTGAAATTTCATCCCTATACGGGGGTGAATGTTTGCATGTGAGAAAACTAGTACATTATAATACAGTTTCATAAGAGGCCAGATTGAGCTGGAGAGTTGATTGAGTGCAATTTCTTATATTCTACCCATTTTCAGGTGTTCTCAGCTTGGGAACTAATTTGGGCGGCGAGACATGTGTCGTCCGAGCACATGGTTCTCTTTATGGCGCTCGCTCTACTCGAGACCTACCGCGACGTCATACTCGCCAATACAATGGACTTCACGGACATCATCAAGTTCTTCAATGGTAATGTGGAGATTATACAGCACTATAACATTTATAGAAACATTTCGTTACAGCATATTAATATTTTTATGGCGATGCCTCAGCTGGAGACGTACTGCGACGTCATATTGGCTAGTACTATGGATTTCACCAACATTATCAAGTGTTTCAATACTAACGTATATTAGATAATTGATTGTGAGAGACGTTACATTGACGGCAATGCAGAGTGTGAAATTAGTCCCTAAAATCAAAACGTTCTTTTATAAATCAATATTTGAAATGAGAGTAAAACTCCCTGTGCCTTTTTTTTCTCGTTATTTTTTCTCGTAAAATGGCCATACTATGGACCAGAACTTCTAAAAAAAATGGTTCTTCAATCTCCCAGAAGCGTTGCACAGCTTCGGAGCGAGCAGTTCAGACAAAACAGCCCGCGCTTTTGGAGGCGCGGCGACTGGTAACACTGGCCCCATCACCATATATCCAAAAATTGTGTATCATAATGTCAACGGAAGTAGGAATGTCGAAGCTAATGTCAGCCAACTTCAAACCCTCCGAAGTCGTACCCAATTTTTTTATAGTATATTATAATGTCCATTTGATTTGACGGTTTCTGTTTCAGAAATGGCAGAACGCCACGACGCGTCAGCCGTGCTATCTCTAGCAAGAGATCTAGTTCTTCAAGTTCAAACTTTAATTGAGAACAAATAAGGTACTTGATCGCATAAATTATATTATAGCATATTATATTCTAAAATGAGACGTGAATTAACATATTTTATGAGTATGAATGAATGAGAGTTCATTAAATGTTATAATAATGTAAATGATCATTTTAGGAAATTACATTTTGAAATATTAGATAATTTTATTAATTTGAAAGAAATGTAGACAATGCTTTTTATATTGAAAATGATGATTTATTTCATGCCATTTATATTTGATGTATTATGTTAAATTATTTGCTTAATTTGTGTCGAGTGAAAAGAATGTATAATTATACTTATTTAATGCATTTTCTTATTACACCTACAAAAAAATACGTACCACTTTGTGATTAAAGGTGATTGTAGGTCACGGCCCGGTTATCTGAACTTGTAATTATTCGATAACCCCTCACCAATCAGTGAATGAAATTACGTAGAAAGGACTGAATCATAAACAAAACAATATAAATGTTACTTATAACTATTATTTAATATACCAATATATAATATATCTCTCTATTTACAACTTTATTTACTGTATGGTTAAATAAACATGATAAACTATTATTGTCTCTAACATATTATTGATGTTAATAACATGTTTATATATATTGTTTTACAAGAGGTCGGATTTTCATATATATATATATTATATGATGAAATGTATGCATAATCGTAATCGTGAACTTTTCTTATATAACTACCTGTACATGTGATTGATAAAGCATCTCTATGAAAATGCTCGATAAAAGATACCAAAAAAATATGCTTGAAAACATTCCAAAGTTATAAATGTCATAAGTTGTTTACCTCCAAAAAAAACTTATTTTCACAATACAATAATTAAAAAAGTCATATCGCTGAAATAAATCAATCTCCCCTTGTGCCTTGTCCTTATAAAAAAAATATAAAATATATAGGAAAACCCCTGAATTAATTGTATTTATTTTCAATGACTATTGTTGTTTTAAACAATCAATATAAATGGTTTTAACTAACTTAATATATAGATATATTTATACATTGTTGATTAAGTATTATACAGGGTGGATTTTTGAGACTGGACAGTAAGGGCAGGTACCTTAACTGTTATAGTTAAAGAAAAACGTTCATAGAAAACCTTAAAAAATAATCAAGGAGAGTCTCTTAGGAATGTTTTCTTGTAGCTACAACGGTTAAGGTAATTTCTTACAAAATGTATGGGAAAAGATTTTCACAATTTCTAACATTACTAGTACTCAAACGTCAGTCAGTCTAATAGAAACTATTGATCCTTATAAGAAATAGGATCGACTGGCATCAAAAAAAGTTTTCGTGTAAAATTACCATTTTCTTGCTGACTGTACATTTTTCCAAAATCTGTGAATACAATTCAGAATATCTCAAAAAGTTATGGAAAGTCTCCTAGGACCGTTTTCCAAACTATAACGGTTAAGGTACCTGCCCTTACTGTCCAGTCTCAAAAATCCATTCTGTATAATATTATGGTTCTACCAAAAGAAAGATATAGTATCGGAAGTATACATATGGTATATCTAGCCATATGTATACTTACGATACTATTCTTTCTGTGACAGATTTACACTAGTAATGTTTTTATAAAATGTTGGTGATTGCCAAGCAATTGATTATGATGATTGTATGTATTCTGAATTTCGAGATATTTTAGTAGAATTTACATACAACTTATAATATATGTAATCCAGTCAAATAAAACAAAATATTATGTTTAACTTAAATCATTAGAGTAGAGAACAAATTTATGTGCATTTTTATAGTAATAGCGAATTAGTGTAGTCTAACAAAAAAGATATTTAAAAACTAACTTTTCGTCCACGCTTCTTGTTTATATCCGTGCCCGTAACATAAACCATAAAAGTTAAATTATTGTCCTTACTCAAACATTATTATAATGCTTATTAATAGTATTTGTTATAATCGTATTATTTTAGCGCTTCCATGGTTTAATAGCAATTAAAAATTAAAATTCCTTCGTAAATAATTTATCATATAAATATCTAAAAGTAAAACTATATTATAAATCCCTAACTTTAATAATTGTATATTTAGTGAATATAAGAACAAAAATATTTATTTACTAGGTAAATGTTTGAATGTATCCTCCTATATTCTGATATTGTCTTTATAAAAGCTATATTTATACCTACTGTAATGTTATTTAGAAGGCTTGTTAGGTGTTTTGCGCTGTTGTCAATGTCTAAAATGTGATTATTATACGCTTATAATAATTTCTTAGATGAAAAGAAAAATCAGGCCTAGATTCGATTCCAAGCCAAGCTTAGTACATCCTTTAGCTAGAAAGTGTTTTGAACACTAAATTAAAACTGTGTCAAAAGTAGCAAGTTGTTTATTAAGTTATTCTTAAGTTTTCATACAAACAAAAAAACAAGAAGCAATGAGGATATTTTTATAAATTGTTTAATAAAGAGATAGATAATTTGAATAAGTACTTACTTTGCTTTTTTAAACAAAGTCACCAACAAAGTTGTTGTATTATAATATAAACAAAACAGAATTATTACAATAACGTATTATTATAATGGTGGTGATTTTCACATCCCATACTAAAAATTATATAAATTATTATAGAACGTATTTAAGTACTTATATTTTATATTATTTTATTAATTCTAGATATCAAGATGTTATTATCTAGTTCATATCAGCAATGAACATAACAGTTAAAATTGCAAATGTACATAGATCTAATAACATACTATACACTAACGTAACTATAAAGAAAAAAAGTAGATATTTACACACGATCGTGTGATTATATCAGTATGTAGACTAGTCTGGTTCTTCATCTCCCAAACTAAGGTATTAAAGTTCAAAGAAACTTGAAAACAACATGCATTTTGAAGTAACAATTAGAGTAGTGACTCACACGATCATTAACTTTATGAATGACTTTATCGTAATAGCAAATAGGTTCTTTACCTATTTCGAATGATTGATATATATATATATATATTATATATTTTATTAGAAATATATGAGTATTTTAAACTTAGTAGGTATAATACATTAATGCATACTAAATCAATGGTGACCTACGTAACAAAAATACCAAGCATTATGACAGGGGAAAAACTTGATTCACGTTTTAGTACATTACTGCCGCGGTCTGTAATGACTGCATTGCTGGCAGCGATGATGATGGCCGAGAGCGTAGCTAAGCTAAGTTAGAGGCCATCACAAGCGCGGTCAGCATTGCAGCCCTTGATGGCCCAGCTGGAATGAAGGCCGAGACCGAAGGTTGAGGCCTTTATAGCGCGGACAGCAAGGGCTGCAATGATGGCCAAGCTTGAAGGCCGAGAACTTAACTAAGCAAAGCTCGAGGCCATCATAGCGTGGCCAGCAGAGCAGTCATTGCGGACCAAGGCTTGTATAGTGCTTTACTCAAACAATGCGAGGAATTTAAATAAAACCACCTTAGTATAATAAGAATTTACTCAAACAATGTAACACCAACGAAAACAACAACGACAACGACAAAGACAACAACAACGACCACAACAACAGAAACAGAAACAGAAACTGAAACAGAAACAGAAACAGAAACAACAACAGAAACAAAAACAACAACAACAACAATCACGATCACATCAGGTTTCAAACAGAAAAAAATATATAAAAATCGGTCCATTCTTCTGGGAGCTACAACGCCTCTCTTTTCACGTTCGGGTTTAATGAACCCACGGAATAAATAGTAGTGCTACGGCAAAAGACGACAATAATGGATTTTCAAAGGAAATTGCTGGCCGCAAAACACGGCAATAATGAAATTCCATACAACTTTGCTGGCGCTTATTCAAGCAGCGCGGCAAGGTCGACTTTGCCCAAAGAAGGTTTTCGAAATAATGACCACAGTTAGTAATGTGTAAATGTGGTCATTATTAGTATTGTTTGAGTAAATAATATAATCTTTTGGAAATGTCCTCAATGCTTCTAATTGCTCAAAAATATGGCCACAAAGTTTTATCTCTGCGCGATCCGAGTCTTTCTCTGTGGACGGTCCGATTTATCTGTATTTAACTTAATTCCTTGATGTTAAGAGGTGAACAATAAAATCAATGTCTCAGTATGTATATATATCTGAATAAGCCCCTGCTATATAAAAACAAAAATTATAAAAATTTCTCGTATATAAAATTAGCTAAAAACCTTGAGTAAATAATATTTTTTCCGCGACTAACGTCCGTGATTTTAATATCCTTCTAGATAATTCGATAATTCAAGGTATATGATAATTGCCCTCTAGAATACAAATGGAAATTCCAAAATTATCCCATCACCACTGGTCATTTTTAAGCCCATTGAAAAATGTATGGATTCATTAAAATATTTGATTGATCATACTCATATTACAAATAGATAGGGCTTTTAAGATTGAGGAACTCATCAAATAATTCAATGCAAAATTAGTTGGAGCTTTTCAGAATGACTAATAATGTAAATTTTGACATTGATGTATTTCTGTATAGTGTCGCATGAACATTCTTGAACCATTGGTTTAGGGAGTAGTGCTAATCTCGTAAACTCCCAGGACCAAATAATGGCTTCTGACAGAATTTGCTTCCTGATCTATGTCGAGTACAACGTGAGAAAGCGTTCCTTATCTCAATTCTGCAGAGTTCAATTCTGAATTGAAATATTATTGGGTAACTCTTCTCAAAAAAACTAATGATATACGAATCTATGTAAAATCATACTTAGCAACTCTCATGAATTCCACTCGTTAAAAATTACATTTTAAATGTACAGTTTTGTAGAGTAATGATGTCTATGTACATTATTATAAGGTAATCGTCATCATCATTGCAATGTGTGTACCTACCTGTATACATAGTATAATTATGAACTACGGATTTTATCTTATATATAATTATATGTAATTATGAATATTTTATTATATCAGTACTAATGCTAAATCGAGGAATATATACTTACTAGATTTGAATTCGATATTTTTCTAAAATGCATGTATTCAGTCCATTATTTAGGATCGTTTTATAGCATTCAATCAAAAAATAAATAAATAAATAACTGACCAAATAATAATTAGCCTCAAGCTGAAATATCTATTTCACTAAACACGCTAAACGGCCGCGGCGCGGGTGCTCCGCCAGGCGCGTGATGACAAGTTTGTGCATATCTATATCTGCCGCCCGCTCCCGCGATGTCGCAGGGATAACAAATTTGAATGTTGACTAATTTAATAACGCCTAGTATTATGTTTTATTAGTTATTTGCTATTCATATTTAGTTAGTGCTACAGAAGTACAGATACATTCTATTGCATGGACTGAGTACATACATTTAAGAAAATACATTTTGTCACGGTGTATAATTTATTTTGTGTATTAATATCATTATTCCAAGGACCGGAGAGTGACTTAGGCTCATCGTCATGCATGCGGAGAAACCGCGGGGCGCTGCTAGTACAATATGCCTATATTTATCGATTTAGTGTTATTATCGATGTTCTACTAGAAAATAATCGAATTTATATATATATCTACCTATACAAATACTTACTCTTACACAGATCAATTCACCAGCATTACTAAATATGTACAATTTATTTTTGTGAGAATCATCTTTGTCATTATTATAACGTTTCTATTATAAAAAGGTGTTTTATTTTTACATCCTGATCGTGAGAATAGGTACCTATATCTTATTTTGTATCGATGAGATCATTTGAGTTAATGATATTTTGATGATTACCACCACCACCTACCACAACGACTACTCTCTATAACTAGCATGTGTGGCGTGGTAGATAATTTCATCATTAATCATGGCGACCATTGATAGCAGTCGTCAAGCCACGTCAGAAGCCTTTGGACGGGCTGACAAACTGACCTCAGACGGCATCCTTCAACAAACATACATATCTGATCATCTATATTTATCATCATTAGCTCCACTATATCGAAAACGATAACATATATACCTGTTTGGGATAAGGATACGGTAAAGTCCCTTGGAGAAATTATTCAATCACCAACCGTTACATAAAGCGCGGTCATTATTCACAATTGCTTACTTTATGACATGAAGTCAAATGATGCGGAGTCATGGTTTGTAAAATGACTCAGTTTTAGGTAATATGGTAAGGTCAATGTTTGAACAATTCTTAATTATATCGAATATGCTCAATTGCTCACACCTGTTTTATGCGGTTTTTACCCGACAACAAGAAGAGGGTAGGTACCTGTAATTCTTCTATGGGCATCGATGTAAATGATAACAATACTATAATAATATATTCGGACAATTCACAACAATGACCTAGCCCCAAACTAGGATACCCTTTACTATGTGCACTAGATAACAGATAAACATATATAGATACGAATATTACATCCATGAATTATAATGGTATGGGTTTAGCGCTGTGTGAGTAGCCTCTAGAGGCTATACTGTTCCTGATCTGTACAATATCTTATTAGGTATAATAATAAACAATGTATGTAAAATTAATATAATTGGTTAATATTAAAGTATTGCTTTTTAAATCTAGTTATATCTACTGTATTTTAATAGGAACTGAATAAGCTTCATGTTGGGGGAAAAGCTGGATGGCCGGATTGTATAGACATTAGACATGTTCAAAGCGCACCATAGACTATTAATATTGCCAATGACTGTGGTGGCGAAATAATCACAGGCTGACCTTAGCGCCCGCTATGTCTAGTGGCGTCGCTACCACAACTACTGTATGAGCCCGAACATGCAGTGCAGCTTGCTCACTTACAGTAGTCGCAGCGGAAGTTTGTGTCTCGGAAGTTGTCAACTAGTCGCTACGCTAATTGCTATTTTAATAATCACAGGCTGACCTCAGCGCCCGCTATGTGTAGTGGCGTCGCTACCACAACTACTGTATGAGCCCGAACATGCAGTGCAGCTTGCTCACTTACAGTAGTCGCAGCGGAAGTTTGTGTCTCGGAAGTTGTCAACTAGTCGCTACGCTAATTGCTATTTTAATAATCACAGGCTGACCTCAGCGCCCGCTATGTGTAGTGGCGTCGCTACCACAACTACTGTATGAGCCCGAACATGCAGTGCAGCTTGCTCACTTACAGTAGTCGCAGCGGAAGTTTGTGTCTCGGAAGTTGTCAACTAGTCGCTACGCTAATTGCTATTTTAATAATCACAGGCTGACCTCAGCGCCCGCTATGTGTAGTGGCGTCGCTACCACAACTACTGTATGAGCCCGAACATGCAGTGCAGCTTGCTCACTTACAGTAGTCGCAGCGGAAGTTTGTGTCTCGGAAGTTGTCAACTAGTCGCTACGCTAATTGCTATTTTAATAATCACAGGCTGACCTCAGCGCCCGCTATGTGTAGTGGCGTCGCTACCACAACTACTGTATGAGCCCGAACATGCAGTGCAGCTTGCTCACTTACAGTAGTCGCAGCGGAAGTTTGTATCTCGGAAGTTGTCAACTAGTCGCTACGCTAATTGCTATTTTAATAATCACAGGCTGACCTCAGCGCCCGCTATGTGTAGTGGCGTCGCTACCACAACTACTGTATGAGCCCGAACATGCAGTGCAGCTTGCTCACTTACAGTAGTCGCAGCGGAAGTTTGTGTCTCGGAAGTTGTCAACTAGTCGCTACGCTAATTGCTATTTTAATAATCACAGGCTGACCTCAGCGCCCGCTATGTGTAGTGGCGTCGCTACCACAACTACTGTATGAGCCCGAACATGCAGTGCAGCTTGCTCACTTACAGTAGTCGCAGCGCGGAAGTTTGTGTCTCGGAAGTTGTCAACTAGTTGCTACGCTAATTGCTATTTTAATAATCACAGGCTGACCTCAGCGCCCGCTATGTGTAGTGGCGTCGCTACCACAACTACTGTATGAGCCCGAACATGCAGTGCAGCTTGCTCACTTACAGTAGTCGCAGCGGAAGTTTGTGTCTCGGAAGTTGTCAACTAGTCGCTACGCTAATTGCTATTTTAATAATCACAGGCTGACCTCAGCGCCCGCTATGTGTAGTGGCGTCGCTACCACAACTACTGTATGAGCCCGAACATGCAGTGCAGCTTGCTCACTTACAGTAGTCGCAGCGGAAGTTTGTGTCTCGGAAGTTGTCAACTAGTTGCTACGCTAATTGCTATTTTAATAATCACAGGCTGACCTCAGCGCCCGCTATGTGTAGTGGCGTTGCTACCACAACTACTGTATGAGCCCGAACATGCAGTGCAGCTTGCTCACTTACAGTAGTCGCAGCGGAAGTTTGTGTCTCGGAAGTTGTCAACTAGTCGCTACGCTAATTGCTATATTAATAATCACAGGCTGACCTCAGCGCCCGCTATGTGTAGTGGCGTCGCTACCACAACTACTGTATGAGCCCGAACATGCAGTGCAGCTTGCTCACTTACAGTAGTCGCAGCGGAAGTTTGTGTCTCGGAAGTTGTCAACTAGTCGCTACGCTAACTGCTATTTTAATAATCACAGGCTGACCTCAGCGCCCGCTATGTGTAGTGGCGTCGCTACCACAACTACTGTATGAGCCCGAACATGCAGTGCAGCTTGCTCACTTACAGTAGTCGCAGCGGAAGTTTGTGTCTCGGAAGTTGTCAACTAGTCGCTACGCTAACTGCTATTTGCAATCCCAATGTTGAAGGTGAAGACAGCATTGTATAACTGCCTCACTCACTCGCTTACGTTTTTCACATATTCTATCTCGCTCTTACTTTATGCTGTTTGATCCCCACAGCAGTACCTGCGCATTCGTTCACAGAGCCTTACTTCACAAACATAGATTGGCTGCGACCACTGTATGCCTTGTCATCGTCTCGTCTCCAAATTACTACACGGTAAAATGTTGTAATACAAAAGATAGGTACAAAGGCGACGTCGCGTCGTCGTGCCATCAAAGAGAAACATTGCATTGACGACTTTTAACAGATTAATTGCGAGGAGCTGATTTTCAGGCATTTAAAAGAGCGTTTAGCATTAATTTAAAGGTAATCCTATTTAAATACGCTCGAGTTAAAAGTCTACTCGTTAATTCCTAAATAGACGGAGTATATAAATAAATGTTCTTTATAATAAGTATAGTATCTGAGAATTTGTCATTAAAACCAAACGTTCAGGAGTTCGAGATTTTTGATTTCCAGCAGTGAACGAGTATAGACTGGTGATGATGATTTGAAACTAACAATTAGTTTCAAAAGTTCTCAAGGAATCTTAGAAACAATTGAAGAGAGATTTTCCCCCCAGAAATTTCTGAACAAAAGTTGCTGTTTACAATGCTGAACGTAAGGGTTTTATTAATGAAATTTTTTCATACACCATACATCATATTTTATAAAACATGTTTCAGACCGATATAAAAAAACTATTATCTATTAAATATATACGATTGCTATATATATTCTTACAGTAAATAACTTAAATTGATCTGGTATGATTCCTAATTTCATTCTTGACATCATCTGAAATTTGTTGTACATCCAGCAAGTCCTTTTTCGTAGCGGGGAAGTTGCTAAAATGGTGCCACTTCTTGATTTCACTGAATAAGGCATCGCCGGGGCACTCTGTAGCTCTCACTTGTCTGTGGCCCACTAGTCTGTAGTCGGGTTGGATGTACCCTAGTTCTACTCCAGCTGCGATGATCGCTTCGGCTGTCTTCATTTGTACGGCTGGGGGTGTGGTGTCTGAGGGAAGAGCACAAGCTTTATAATCTATTGAACTTCATGGGCCTCAAAATATTTATCGTGTAAAGTATGGCCGTACAAATAGAGTCCAACTGAATTCCATTTTTATTTAAATACTAGCTGATGCCCGTGACTTCGCACGCGTGGTCATTTTTCTAGGTTGAAGGTACTCTATGCTATTCCAGGACCTAAAATACCAATATACCAACATTTGATCAAAATACCTTCGCCCGTCAACAATATTTTTATCGATTGCTCGGCTTCTACTCATTGGATTGAGATACCAAATACCTACTCCAGTTTTTAAATCAAACCCTAAGTTATCCAACAGTGAAAACCACATCGCAATCGATCCAGTAGTTTTTACGTGATGCGCGAACAAACATACAGACAAACAAACTAAAAAACAAACAGACAGACACGATTTATAAAAATGTTTTATTCGTTTTCAGTAGCTTATTTTAAGTACACTAGAGCTTTTTTTTTAAATTATCATCTTTGTACACACTTTTTCGTTCTTATTGCTTTATTATAAGTATAGATTATTTCTAATGTTGATGCCGAAATGATATGATTTTCATTCATTTAACAATATACAATTTCAGTTGAACCTTTGAACTGATCTCGTTAGACATCTATAAAAAGTTAAGTAATGATAAGTCAATGATTAGTATCTATCTATTTTAAAAACTTACTGGACCAGTCTCCAATAAGACAGATGCCAATGCTGACAGAGTTGAAATACTTGGCATGGGCGCCCAGCCTCTCCCATCCTCGACCCTCGTAAGCTGCGCCATCACTGCCAACGGCAAAACTGGAAAAAATACGAAGAGGGTTTAATAAGTAAGTACAGTAGGCGCTCGATAATCCGGATAACCCGTTTTTTCCCCTTTTCCGGATTGCTGGAAAAGGGAATAAGTTAGATTTGTATAGGAAATAAAATCTTTTTTAATGGAAATTAATTCTACGTATGTATCATAAATTTTCACATTAAAATACTATATACATTTAGGTCATTTAATTATAAAATATACCTTGTGAGAGGCGTGTTACGGCCTCGTTCTTGAAGATACCACGTATACAACGCATCTTCCCACTCCGTAATCCGGCATTTCGGCTGTGTAAACTGCCCGATTATAGAGCTTGTCACCTGAGTCGCTAAGTGCCGGACTTCTGGGCGCACCGGATTAGCGAGCGCCGGATTAACGAGCATCTATTATATTTTGATACTTTGAGGAATAAACAGCATAATGGAACTACGTAGTATACTTTGGTCAGGATGCTAGGGTTACATATCAGATAAGTGTCATCATCACCAGCCCACATTCGTCCACTGCTGGACTTAGGCCTCTCCTTGTGATCTTCGGCTCTCCTGATCCAGTCGCTGCCAGCCGTCTTTCGACTGGTGACTGGCGACTGACGACATTACGTTTGCCTTAAAACGGTCTCCACTCTAGCACTCGTTTACCCCAACGGATATAGGCTCTTCAATAAATGTTTCCGACCCATTGCCAGGGTAAGTGTATGAACAAGAAATAAGTGATGTAATCCAAAAAACCTTTTTAATCTGCAAGATTTTGTACATAGAAGTACACGCTCAGAAAAACGAGCTCACTGTTTACCAGCATCTTATGGACATGGAGTTCCTTCTTCTACCGTCTTACTGCTAATCCTGGCGCCATCATTAGGTCATAAATCAATAGGACAAAAAATTACTGGTTGATAACTTACTTATATCCAATATCCCACCAGTCGTTCTTATCCATGTGCATGTTCTGCATGGCTCGCATAGCCTTGGCGCACTCTTCAAAGTCATAGCACGCCGCGGGCGTGTACGAGTGGTGAATGGTGATGTAGGGCACGGGGGTATTCAACGGGGTTACTTCCTTGGGCATCCTTGCATCCCATTGTGCGCGGGTGACGAAGGTAAAGTCGTAAGAGGGTACTTCGTTTTCGTGAGATTCTGTAAAGAAATATTTACCTACAGTCATCATATCTAAGAAAAAAAATAAAAGAAAAATTTGTATTCCGGCGGGGTTCGAACCCGCATCATTCCGTGCCTCTGCGCGGCACTTGCCTTTACCAACTCGGCTACATGTACAACATCATCGAAATTTTTCGCCTAGTTTTATAAATCTGTCTTACAGGGACGATAACGGACGATAATCTATAGGCAGTATTCTGAACTGACAACCGAACACGGCTAATATTGCAAAATTATCTTTATTTCGCAAAGATAAGGCCTCCCAAATCTAATGTGTACTTATATGATTTTAGCATTGACGCCTGCTTAGCAAGAACATATCTAATAATTTTCTAAAGGTTTTTTTTTCGATTCCTGACGAGGTTCGAACCCGTATCATTCCGTACCTCTGCGCGGCTCAAGCCTTTACTAATTCGGCTACCGTAACAAGTACAATTTTCCGCTTAGTTTATAAATCCGTCAAACGGGAACCGGACGGTTACGCCATCTATTGCATCATTACATTCATCATAGGTATCTACAAGTACTAGTTAAGCGTGCTACACCTACGACCGTATCGTCGCTTTCCATCAGGTGAGATCGTGGTCAAACGATTGCCTAGTACGAAAAAAATGAGAAAAAAGTTATATATTTTTTTCCATTTATCATTAGTGTCACTTACTTAGTTGAAATAGCTAGGGCGTCTATTGGATCAAAGGTCGATGATTTTCAAGGGATATCAACCCCCACCCTCCCAGATGTTTGTTTACAGTATTCGATGTCAACTGATTAGAGCATTGAAGGAAAATTTTACATTTGTACTCACAGAATAATAGCTCAGATCGTAGTAGTAAACAATGATGAAACAATCCAATTAATTCACATTTCAGTACCTACTTATTGATGAAAGTCATCTTCATCATCATCATAATCAGCCTATATCTACTTGGCCACTGCAGGTCTGCAGCTCTCGGCTGTACTGCTCGTACTGGGTAGTACGTAATAAATAAAAAGTCAGGTCGGTTTCCCTGATGGGATCAGAAAGTCTCTACTCTAACCCAGGAAGGTAATAGTCAAGAAAGCACTAAGGATCAAGGTCAACCCGAAGACCATACATTTCGTTTTTTAAATATTTATACAGAACGCTCAGATTATAATGAACAAACTTCATATTCTTGAAGAGCTGCTGGAGGAAAGGAAATTCAGCTTATTATGCCTAACTGAAACGTGGATCCGTGAACAACACAAACACCTTATCAGTATCGCTGGCTATGAGTTCAGCTCTTCATATTGTCGTCGCGACCATCAAGGAGGAGGATTTGCCATCCTGGCACGTCATGGACTGGACTGCGTGGATCTACCGGATGTTACGAACCCGTCAGTTGAGTACATAGTGGAATGTAGTGCAGTAGAAATAAAGTCACTAAATACAATTGTGATAAATGTATACAGACCCGATCGGAAAATTGAGATATTCTTTAACTTCATAGAAAAATTATTACAGCTAATAAAATCAAGATTAAAAAGCAGAACAATAATAACTGGCGATTTTAACTTAGATATGTTAGAAAACTCAAAAGAATGTCAAAGACTTCAAAATTTAATGCTAGAATATAATTTAAGACAAATGAGAAAGAGAACCTACGAGAGTAACAATTTCACCATCAACGTGTTTAGATCTTTTATTTACAAACAGCAAACAACACAACATAGAAGTCGAAAATAATGGATTTTTGGACCATAGAAGCGTAATTTACAGCCAACAATTATTAAAAAAACGAAAGTGCAAAAATTCATTGTATGTTAAAAAAAGGATATATAATGATAGAAAC
Organism: Alsophila aescularia; assembly: GCA_946251855.1. Taxonomy (NCBI): domain Eukaryota; kingdom Metazoa; phylum Arthropoda; class Insecta; order Lepidoptera; family Geometridae; genus Alsophila; species Alsophila aescularia. The sequence goes on from OX276385.1 coordinate 15,123,847, forward strand.
ATGGATAAATTTAAATTAGAATTAAATAAAATCAATTAGAATGATAAACTTAATTACAATTCTGACATAAATGTGACATACCATATATTTCATCAAACTTTACAAAATATCCTAAATTGTTGTATTCAAAGAAAACGCATTAAATTAATCCAGGGAAAACCAAAATGGTATTTGACTAAAGCAATTAAAAACTGATGTAAAAAAAAGGCTAATGATAATTATTTCAGATTAACTAAAAAATGATATATTTAATAAACACTACAAAACATATAGTAAAATATTAAAAAAGTGCGTTAAACTATCAAAAAAGTTCAATTTTATAAGTGAAATGAAAACCTCAAAATACAAAACAAAAACTATGTGGTCCATAATAAAAAATGTAACTAAACCAAAAAAATATCTGTGGCCCAATTACATAACTTGGTTACAATCGGATTATCACTTTTTTCATAGCAAATTCGACTCTATCGCAAGGCATTAGTGGTTGCGATACTGAGAATTCGATTGAAGCCAAGTTATAAAATAAATTACTCTATCCCTCAAGGTAGTGTCCTCGGATGTTCCCTTTTTCTCTTGTATATTAACGACTTACCAAAATGTATAACTACAACGAGTATCCTATTCGCAGATGACATTTATCTTTTATTTAAAACACCGCAAAATGTGGATTTCTCTGCAATTGAAGAAATATTTTATGACACAAAAAAGTGGCTTAGTGATCATAACATAGAAGTAAATTTAAGTAAAACAAAAATTGTTCAATTCAGAACCTATCAGCGATCGCCGCTTGAACTCAAAAGCTTTTGTACCAATAATAAAATTGAAGAAACCAATAACTTTACACTTTTAGGCCTAACACTTGACACTAATTTAAATTGGAAATCACACATAAAAAATATCAAATCAAAATTAAGCCAATTCATTTATGCTTTGGGAATATTAAAGACGAATACAAACTTGGAAACTGCGCTCTCAGCTTATTATGCTTACGCATATGCCTGGTTAAACTATGGAGTCATTCTCTGGGGGGACAGCACAGATTCCAATGAGTTGTTTATTCTACAAAAAAAATATGTATAAGAATATTGGTGAACATAAAACCGCAACATAGCTGTAAACAGCATTTTAGTAAATGAAATGTTTTAACCTTACCGTCAATATACATATTACAACTGGCCATATTTGTAAAAAAATATAGACATCTATTTAAGTCAAACATAGAAATTAATAAAAATTATAACCGACGTAACATAGATAAGTTAGTTCTTCCGGATATTCGTCTGCCAACATTAGGAAATAGTCCATACTGCAAACCGATAAAAATATATAATAAAATTCCAGAAGACATAAAGTCAGAGACTAAAACCCACATATTTAGCAGAAAATTTAAAGCATTCTTAATAAAACAATGCTATTATTCGGTCGAGGAGTTTGTTGGACGATAATTAATGGTAAAAAATGATAACATTAAGAAGACTAAAAATAATACTATTAATTAATTATGACATCACTAATATGAAATCGTAAATAAGTTAAGAATCGATATAGTATTTAAAACTGACTTATAGTAGGGAATTTAATTGAAATGTTATTTTGTTTAATTATACTTAGAATTAATATATTGTGACTCAAGGGCACTGCACTCATGAGTGCAGCGCCCTGACAGGGCACATGTATTAGTTCCTAATAAGACTTTTTGTAACACCTGTCTGTCTACATGTTGGCATTAATAAATGAAATGAAATGAAAAAAGGGAGAGTGGTTCTAATCCGTGATTGGTGCCTGATGAAGTAAGTTAACTTTCATTGCATTCATGAGGCCCATGTGAATGAACATTTTTGACTTTAAATAACCGTTATCACAGTCACTCGAAATTGTTCCTGACTCATACAACTAAACAGTATCAGCATATCAACCCCTGTACGTTACACTAATCAATGGTAAAAAACGTGTGAGAAAGGGGGTAGATTTAAAACTAACCGCTTGCAAGAACCTCAGTTTGCTTGTGATCATGGCGCCTGCAACGGAGCAAAATATCGAGAACTCAAAACAAATATAATACATGATAAATGTCCCGTTTCTAATGATGATACTAATAAGTAAATCCTGTAGATTCGAGTAAAGAACCAAGGTTAATAGAGGAAATGACCTTTGCACAGCAGTTGGTCATTTTTATTACCTATGTTTGATTATAAACCTAAGAGGCAAACTTACCTAACTACGTCAGCTTTTTTGCAGTATCATTGAAAAAAAAACGTGCAACGGTCACCCGTTGTACGTTTTTCAAACAGTCTACTACATAATGGAAGCGACCAAAAAAGTTTTTATCAAGAGAATATTTAATTTGAATTGAAAAACCTGTCATTTGCGTGTAGGACATGTTCTTAGTGTTGAAAAGACCATCAATTAAAATCTCATTCAAGCAGTCTAGAACTTTAGTTTTAACGTAGTAAATCCTAGGTATGGCCTTGATAATGTAGGAATCCTAGATTTTAAAATATGTTTTTCGGTAGAAAGCAAACATGCAACACACGCAAAAGGTCACATAAGAGACGATTATAGTAAACGAAACAAAATAAAAAAACTGTCAAAGTGACCTCATAATAATAATTAGAACAATCTTATCCTATCCAACGAGAACTCGCTTCAGGCTTTAGGGGTAGTTGATCTCCTGCAACGGCTAACGAGTAACACAAATAACAGGTAGGTAAACTGAGCAACTCATACAAACGCCTTTGTAAATAAAGCGAGAGAACCAAGCGTCATCTACGTAACGAAAAAAACGTTTTCTTAAAAGAAATATCCACCGCATTACTTTGCTTATATCTAAGTAGGTAGTAAAAAATAATAGTATATGTACAAAATAAAATTAATGAAAAACTAATTGAGCAGACTTACAGAATTAAGTTCAAAATCAACAAATAACAATCGTAAAAAATCAAAACATAACAAGGAATAGCAGTATAACTAAATCAGTTACTACAGTACAGCACTGAAGAGAGCACTTAACAAATACAGGCCACTGGCCATTGAATATATCGCATTATGCCTGTGAGGTGTAAATAGCGTTGAGGTGACGTTGCGCGCGGCAGACGGGACTGTTTTCAAGACAGCGTGCGCGCGCGCCAATGAAAAAACGCTCGGTGCAAAAGAACGCTCGCGGTCGTTGACTGGCCTCGCTCAATATAGTGGGACAGTCTAAAATACTATGAAGGACTTGATAGGTTTTTAGCAGCTTATCATGCAACCTGCGGGCTTGATGGCATACGTTTTTTCATGAGGGTTCTACAACATTGAACTCGCTTCAGTCTTTGACCTAACCATTTAAAACCTTCAGCCGCGAGGGCAGTCATATGATCATGAAGGTGAGTTAAGGTCAAACCATACACGTAGATCTTTCACTGACTGGGTTTTCGAGATCAAATTTTGGGTTGGGCTATCGTCAACATTAATAATTTGAGTTGATCTTGTTAACGTCATAACCGGACACTTATTTATATTTGAAAGAAATGCACCGGTTCATTTTCACTCCAATCAATAAAAAAACATCATCTTGAAACGCGCATGTATCGACAGTGCGACCGATAAGTCGTGATACTCTGAACTTCGTGTGGCTGCGCATTTTAATAAACTGATTAGCGGAATGCGGTGACGTGGTCTAGGCTAGAGATGCACCTCATTCCGCCATTCGGTTCCTAAAAATGTTAATTGCGCAACCATTTGCACGAAGTTAAGAGTGGCCACGACTTTATCAGCCTTACTGTACGATCTTTTAATAATTGTTCGAAATTCTGACACTTGTTTCAGTTTTTCGATAAAACGAACAAATAGCCATCAACCCTATTAAACAAAGGAGGACGGGGCAACATATAACATCATGTAAACTACACCCGGACTAGATACAACTATATGCAAACACACCCACCCACACAGATAAATTTGCACTGTCGTACACTTCATGCATCAACAACAAAGATAGAGAGACATACGCAGACTGTAGCGCAAAAGAGATAACAATCTTCATTCTTGAACCAAATACGATTCGGGTATCGGGTAAGTCCGTCTTAGTCCGTAAACAAATAGTAATGAAGGTACCGTCAGCAAATAAATTTCAATGAAATCACACTAATATTATAAATGCGAAAGTTTGTATGTTTGTGTGTGTGTGTGTTAGTGTGTGTGTGTGTGTGTGTGTGTGTGTGTGTGTGTGTGTGTGTGTGTGTGTGTTTGTTGCTCCTTCACGCTGGAACGGCTGGACGGATTTGAATAAAATTTGGTACCAGGATAGCTTATATCCTGGATTAACACATAGGCTACTTTTTATTCCGAAATAGGAGAAAAAAATATTATCGTTATTTTTTTCTCCTATTTCGGTTGAAAAAAAAAGAAAAATATAATTAAAAAATTTATTTCTAAGTACCAGGAGAGCATAAACACTTAAGAAGTAGGAGATACAAAATTGAAAAATAAAGTAATTTAAAGTGAGTATACCTCCCCATGAACATTGAATAGTGTGATTATATTTTTAAAAAAGTATTTCTAATTACCAGCAGAGTAGAAACACTTAAGAAGTTGGAGATACAAAATCGTGTTAGTTACACTATTTAAAAGAAAGTCGTGATAGTTACACTATTTATAACTCAAGTAAGGCTGAACTGATTTGGCTGAAATTTGGTATGGAGGTAGCTTATATCCTGGATTAACACATAGGCTACTTTTGATCAAGAAATAGGGGAAAATATTAAATATCGTTTTCTTTTAAAAAAAGAAAGTTTTTGAGAGTGAATATAACCTCCCCATGAACATTAAATAGTGTGATTATATTTTTTAAATAATGTTTTTCTAAGTACCAAGAGAGCAGAAAAACTAATATATATTAAAATAATACAAAAAAGTACCATGACAGCAGAAATACTTAAGAAGTTGGGGATATTACATTGACAAATAAAGTTATTAGAAGTGAGTATATCTCCCCGTGAACATTAAATTATTGTGATTATATTTAAAAAAATATTTTAAAGTACCAGGAGAGCAGAAACACTTTAGAAGTTGGAGATATTACATTGACAAATAAAGGTTATTAGAAGTGAGTATACCTCCCCGTGAACATTAAATTATTGTGATTATATTTAAAAAAAAAACATTTTAAAGTACAGAAGAGCAGAAATAAAAATTGAAGAATTGAAAAATAAAGTTATTAAAAGTGTACTCGAGAGTGTAGTAGCCGAAGTTCGGGCTCAGTGGCGTGCTTTGAGAGAGGCCTATGTCGAGCAGTAGACTGACACGGTCTGATGATGATGATGATGATGATACCTCCCCATGAACGTTAAATACTATGATTATATTTTTTTTAAATATTTCAAAGTACCAAGAGAGCAGAAACAGAAGTTTTATCATCATTAATATATTTTTGCAAATTTTTTAAGTGACATGGCGGGGGTGGATTTTGGGGGTTGTTGGTAGAGGTTTTAAAAGGGACGGGACCAGTGGGTGGAGTATGGGACCAAAATAAGGAATAAAACGGAAGCTTTGAAGGAATTTTCAAAATGATAAATGTCAAAGTGACAGGTGTCAAAGTGACAGGTGTCAACATGACAGGTGTCAACATGTCAGGTGTCAAAGTGACAGGTGTCAACGTGACAGGTGTCAAAGTGACAGGTGTCAAAGTGACAGGTGTCAAAGTAGCAGGTGTCAAAGTGACACCCTAAACATGCAAAAAGGAGGGATTTTATTAAATGTGTTTTCTAATGTGGTAGGTGTGGCAAAGATTGACCGCGGGCGAAGCTGCGGGGCGCAGCTAGATGGATGGTGAAATAGCTATGGATATATAGATGGATGTTTGTTACTCTTTCACGCAAAAAACTACTGAACGGGTTTGCATGAAATTTGGTATGGAGGTAGCTTATACCCTGGATTAACACATAGATTACTTCTTACCCCGAAAAAAATATGCAGGGTTCCTGAGGCACGCGGGTGAAACCGCGGGGCGCAGCTAGTAAAATTATATTAGCTTCTACTGCGGTTTCGACCACTAAAAAAATTACCTCTATTTTTATATTTTAGACTTTACTCAACTTTTAACTGCCTATTTAATTTATTAAGTTGCGTATTATTTGTAGTAGGTAGTTATTATAGTCATAACCTCTGTTCAACGGTTAGTGTGTGCTGTTGGTGCCAAATAGCAAATGTTGGCTGATAGCAGTACTTTGGCAGTCGTGAGCATCCACGGAACTAATGTATTTACTACGTACGTAAGTTATTTACTTTTTTTTTACTATTGTACGCTCAGTGGGGCGCTTTGAATCGGCACAAACGAAAGTACGTTAGAGCGTATCCATAGAGATCAGTGCTCTTCCCTCTGTCTTCTGACAACTCGTAGCCACTTATGTTTCCACAGTTCGTCTTTAGGAAACCTATTAATAACAATTAACATATCAGTGGGTGTAGAGTAGACAAAATAAACATGTGAAGAAATATCAGGAACATGTTAGAAGGTATCTATTATGTTGACGCTTCTAATATAAACAAGGGGCAAATACCTAAAGGTAGGTAGATTAAAATAAAATATGCAATTTTTAACTGAATAAAATAAATTCTAAAATCTATGTAATTTTTTCTTCCTGACGGTACAAAGAGATCTGGGCCCTATTTCATAAAGCGACAAATAATAATAAATCTACAAATGTCAGTCGAATACGCAAAACCTGCGTTTCGTATAACAAAAATGTACGACATTTCTATAGTTATACTGACAATTGTCGGTTTGATTGACATTTGTCAGTGTACTATAGTTTTATGAAATAGGGCCTTGATGAAACTTTTATACGCCGTTTGTCGCACTCTTACGAATCGTATATTTCTGCAAATGGCGATTTTCAAACAATATCAATCAGTAGAATTTTAAAGAAAATTATGATTTATAGTACTTACGAGTGGAAAGTAAATAAAATAAAATAAGTTGCACACTTATTTTTGGTTCTTGAGCTATTTGTGCACCTTATAAAAGAACAGGAAGGCATTTATGCTGCGAATTCCGAATAATATGTGGTAAAGTACACGCACGTGTTACACCAACGCAACTCCGATTACGACTGAGGCCAATTGTGTGCGTTGCACCTAATATACGTGGTCCATGCTGAGTAATTCGTCACTAGTTCGCCTTTGTTTAATGGCTTCAATTCAACAAGTATTTTAATTTGATATGTCACACTGTACATTTTGCAAAACTTTTTATTTTTTCCTGACTTCACGCAGGGTTATGTGTTTGGGTTATAAGTATGTTTCTCAGGCGCATCCTGCACCAACATTTGATCATAACTCCAACAAGGTTTTGTCGACTGCTCGGCTTCTACTCATCGAATTGAGATATCAAGTACTTACACCAGTTTTTAAGTGAAACTCTAAGCTATCCAACAGTGAAAACCGCAACGCAATCGGTCGAGTAGTTTTTACGTGATACACAAACAAACATACAGACAAACAGACAAACAGACACACACGAATTTTAAAAATGTTATATATTTGTTCAGTAGCTTATTTAAGGTACCCTATTTTTTCTTAATTTTCTTCATTGTACAGACTTTTTCGTTCATATTGCTTTATTATAAGTATAGATTATATAATTTTAGTGTATATTTATGTGTTTAACTAAATTTATGATAACACATTATGTAAGTACGTATAAAAATTTAAAAATATTAAATTATTGTTGTGTTTATTTATCTATTTATTGTTTTGTTCCAAAGTTAGTCTCCATCACTGACCGCAATATTTATATTATATTCCTATTCATCCAAAAGTTGCCTGTAAGAAATTGCTAATAGCGATAAGACCACCTTTTGTACAACATTGTATTTTATGTATAAATACTGTTATTATGCTTATTGTGATGTGTTCAATAAAGAGTTATTGTATTGTATTTTTTTCTACAAACCCACAGAAAACGTACAATTTTCAGGGATAAAAGTAGGTTTAATACCCCATTACACCCGTGTGTGTGATATTACAGGACTCAGCTATCTTCATAACAAATTTCGTAAAAAAAACACACACACACACACGTACCTAGTTTTGCAGTTCTAATATTTATAGTAAGATAAGCCATAGATAAGTTTTTGTTTAATGAGAGGCTATGTCTGCGTGATAAGCGCGCCGCGACCAATGTCTCAATTCATGTGAAATCGCAAGGAATGTTCGTTATAACGCGTAGGGAAACCACCAGTATTGCCCTACAATACAACAAGGTATATTCTTAAGAGACGAATGGCTTTTATGGCTTTTAAAAAGTATTTAGTTATAGTATTTTAGTTATTTTTTTTTAAAAGAAGCTTTTACGTTTTCTTTTGTTTATTTGCTCTGTAACTTTCACGTTTTTAAGTTTTTTATTTTTTTATCGTCTTATTCTTGTTTTTTCTTCTTGTATTCTTTTTAACTTTTCACTTTTAACATTTTTAAGGATTTTTTCTTTCTCTTTTTTATTGCATTGTCATCGGTTTGTGAGCTAACCTGAAAGTTTCAAGTTGCAAGATTCCAGGACCGACAAAATACATAGATAGATACATACATACATAGATAGATAAAAGTGAAGTGAAATAAAAGCTTTTAAAAAAAAATAGTAGTAAAAGTGACGAATAGGATAATTTTATTTTTTTTGCTTCAATTATGACATACGAGTATCATTGGAATATGCAACCATGCGACTCTGGGTTTCATGCAAAATTTGTTTCGCATACTTTTGATCCTTACCCTCTTCGGTGAGATAAGCCACGGTAATGTTACATTACCGTGGATAAGCCTTGTCAGTTTTTTTGTGGAGTAAGCTGACTCTAATCATAATTATAAACATAAACCTAACATAAACAAGAATATAAAACCAACTCGGGTAACGTTCCATCTTCGCTGCCTACCTCAAACTTCCCAAAGAGGTTATCATGACTTCTTTTAACCTAATAATATAAAGTAACCTAGATCATTTTTTAGAGCACTGGGTGTTCTTACCTGTGAAATGATCTATCCTTCCTTATTTAATTGAGAAACTTCATCCAAGAATGTCAATCACCTTCCAATAAAGGCCTGGCCAAACAGGAGGCGCGACAAGGCACCAATAGCGCTAAGATCGCTTTCTGTCTGACCAGGCCTAAATCTATAGTTATAATAAAGCAATAGGAACGAAAAAGTCTGTGCAAAGAAGATAATTTAAAAAAATGGTCTAGTTTACTTAAAATAAGCTACTGAACAAGAATATAACATTTTTAAAATTCGTGTCTGTCTGTTTGTTTGTCTGTATGTTTGTTACGCATCACGTAAAAACTACTTGACCGATTGCAATGCGGTTTTAACTATTGGATAGCTTAGGGTTTGACTTAAAAACTGGTATACTTGGTATCTGAATCCGATGAGTAGAAGCCGACCAATCGATGAAAACGGTTAGAATTTTGATCAAATTTTTTATATTGGTATTTTAGGTCTTGGAATAGTACATAGGTTTTTACTTTAACCTAGAGAAATTACCACGCATGCGTAGCCGCGGGTACAGCTAGTTCTGGAATAAATTACAACGCCGCATCCTGACACTCCTGACGTTGCAACAGAGCGTCGCGCACTACTAGCACAGAATAAACTACAACGCCGCGTCCTGACACTCCTGACGTTGCAACAGAGCGTCGCGCACTACTAGCACAGAATAAATTACAACGCCGCGTCCTGACACTCCTGACGTTGCAACAGAGCGTCGCACACTACTAGCACAGAATAAATTACAACGCCGCGTCCTGACACTCCTGACGTTGCAACAGAGCGTCGCGCACTACTAGCACAGAATAAATTACAACGCCGCGTCCTGACACTCCTGACGTTGCAACAGAGCGTCGCGCACTACTAGCACAGAATAAATTACAACGCCGCGTCCTGACACTCCTGACGTTGCAACAGAGCGTCGCACACTACTAGCACAGAATAAATTACAACGCCGCGTCCTGACACTCCTGACGTTGCAACAGAGCGTCGCGCACTACTAGCACAGAATAAATTACAACGCCGCGTCCTGACACTCCTGACGTTGCAACAGAGCGTCGCGCACTACTAGTACAGAATAAATTACAACGCCGCGTCCTGACACTCCTGACGTTGCAACAGAGCGTCGCGCACTACTAGCACAGAATAAATTACAACGCCGCGTCCTGACACTCCTGACGTTGCAACAGAGCGTCGCGCACTACTAGCACAGAATAAATTACAACGCCGCGTCCTGACACTCCTGACGTTGCAACAGAGCGTCGCGCACTACTAGCACAGAATAAATTACAACGCCGCGTCCTGACACTCCTGACGTTGCAACAGAGCGTCGCGCACTACTAGCACAGAATAAATTATAGAACTATATACGTAGGTACTACGTGGTACTACTAGCGAGCGCGCTCTATTTGACAAGGTATCAATTTGAATAGTACAACACAACGCAGCTGCAGGCAGTGCAAAGCGCTAGTTGTGCCGCTATTACGCTAGTACGGATTCAGGGCCTGCAATCTCAACATCGATAGAGATGGCTTTACAACCGAAATCGGTCGTAAAGTACGTTTATAACGATATTTGGTAGTCTCTAACAAATATCAATGTCAATCGTGATTAATGTCAGTACAGATACCGATGCCAGTCGATAGGTTTTGACAAACTAAAGATTGTCCTCGGTATATGTACCTATTTCGGAAGTAAAGCATTCACTAGTCGAGACTGCAGGCCCTGGGCGATTATTCGCTAAGCTATGTACTTAAACGAAATTCATTGCAACTTGTGACGTCATAACGTACTCAAAAGCATAATTACACGAAAATATCGTAAGGCGACTTTGGTACGTGTCGAATGGTAATAGCTAATAACGCGTAACGCGACGCGTAACGTGTCTGAATGGTCATCTATCTATACTTATATTAAAGCAATAAGAACGAAATAGGCTGTACAATGAATATAATTTAAAAAAATATGGTATAAGGTACTTAAAATAAGCTACTGAACAATAATATAACATATTTAAAATTCGTATCTGTCTGTTTGTTTGTCTGTATGTTTGTTCACGCATCACGTAAAAACTACTGGACCGATTACGATGTGGTTTTCACTGATAGCTTAGAGTTTGACTTAAAAACTGGTGAACTCGGTATCTCAATCCGATGAGTAAAAGCCGACTAATCGATAAAAACTTTTTGACGGCTGAAGTAATTTTGATCAAATATTGGTATATTGGTATTTTAGGTCCTGGAATAGCACATAGAGTACTTTTACCCAAGAAAAATGACCACGCGTGCGAAGCCGCGGGTACAGCTAGTAACGAATAAAGGCCTTTTTGTCGAGGCCTTTATTCTCCCGCAACTCCTGGAAGGCAAATCAAAAATAGCTAACACTCTTCTAGTGTTTACTATGTGCGTCGTCGTTTAATCTTTCGTTTTTATGTAACAGTAATACCAAGTAAATAATTTCATACCTGAAAGTCCTGCGGGATGCGCAACAGTGACACCCATCATGAAACACGATAAAAGATACAATATCATTGACATTATATTTTATCAGATTGCTGTAATTTATCACTTCACTGTATCTGTTTTACGGATTATTTTTAAAGTGTTCCACCATTTGTATGTTGTTTTGAACTGAAACACAAACACTACCTTTAGGTGTTTTATAAAAATACAATTTTGATGTATAACTGTTCTCGATAAAACAAAAACATTAATTATACCTAATAACATGCATCTACATAAAAGAAATAACAACACACTGCACATAGAACACTATAATCACAAAATGTCCAGTTTTTTTATAGTTTATTGCCATTGAAGTAAACATGCATGCAGCGAACTGAATCTGAATTAAAATATGTTATGTATGTAACGTACCTAACGTCTTACGTATTATATCTCAAGTAGATAATGTTGCCTATGTAATGAATGTTATCTGTAATTATAGTTATTTTTATCAATATTAACCTTGTTTTGCGTAGTACATATACAAATGACGAAATGCGTAACCGCGTGTCGGGTAGGTATGTACTTTATTAAAAGCTTATATTTAACTTCACTTGTATATATCTATGAATCTATATATCTATGTATTTTGTCCGTCGTGTTTTTTTTTTTTAATTATAAGTTAATAGTTGCAAAGCAACAAAATAACCCGTAAAAGGTTTTTTTTAATTTTATTTTCCTACTTACAATTTTACTGAAATTAATAATTATACATATTTCATTTCATGATTTTTGCAGATAGTTTGCAACAATTCAGAAACATAACATGCAACTACCCTATAAGATAAAAAAACTCGCCTGCCCTACCAAAAAAATATTTATGCCATAGTTAATACGTTATATACTGTATTAATGGAATGTGCTTATCAAGGCCTTCAATTTTATAACCATATGGTAAAATACGAAGAAAAAAATATTGTTTACGCCTTTGAAAATGGAGCCAAAATGAATTTAAAAAAAAAATTTTTTTGGGCAGTCGTATAAAAAGGCTTGCATGTCGCATGTTATAAACTTTTTGAAATGTAACAACTGTTAAAAAATAAATAGCGGTGATACATTTTGTCGGTAATATTTATTTTTTCGAAAGAATTGATACTGAAAGAATTAATTGAAAATACCTACCAAAGAAATAAACTAAAACACAACCAAAACAAAAACACAACAAAATATCAACACAGCAAAACTGGATACTGCGCAAACAATATGTATGTATGTTAACGTTTATTAATCGGCACTTGCTTGGCTCGCGTGCGATGTACAAACTTGTACAAATTCGTTCTACACTTATTTATATAGCCAGTGGTGCCCAGAGGTGATTCCCCACAGCAGTGCGATCAAATTCATGCTTTATAGACCGAGAGCGTCGTAAAAACTACATTGTTACCCAAATATAATAATTGTAAGCTGATCTGTAAGAGTTCACCTGGGGAAGTATCTCCACCTGTGCCAGATATTTAACCAGCAAGCAGTGAACATTACTGTCTACCAGTTTATAGCGAAATTACTCGGCATGGGATGAACAAACGAACGAAATATTTTGCAATCCAAAATTATAACAGTGCACTAATTATGTACACCTTTGTTAAAGTAAAAACCGTTAGTACGCACGATCGAAATATCAACATAGCGACCAATCACAGAATCTTATATCCATCTATCTATACTAATAATAAAGCAGTATGTGACAAAGTCTGTACAAAAAAGATACTTTACTGAACAAATAGGTATATAACACTTTTTAAATCGTGTCCATCTTTGTTTATCTGTCTGTTCACGCATCACGTAAAAACTACTGCACTAATTGCGATGCGATTTTCATTTTCGGATAGCTTACGTTTTGACTTAAAAACTGGTGTACTTGGTACCTTAGTCCAATGAGTAGAAACCGAGCAAACGTTAAAAATATGTTTGGCAGATGAATAAATTTTGATGAAATCTAGTGCATTGTACTTTATACTCGTAGGTACTTTTGGTATTGGAATAACACATAGGAAATGACCACGCGGGCAAAGCCGCGGGCATAGCTAGTATAGTAGCTGTGATTCTAACGCCCGCCACCGTTAAATTACTGATCTTACAGATTTTCATAGCAATTTTGACTCTAACGCGCTGCCTTATGTATAATGAAAATCGGATTGCAACCAAGATCAGTAATAGAACTACTGCCCCTGATTAGTCGGTGTCCTGTTTTTCACCATAGAATAACAATTAAACAGCCAGTCAATTGCAAAATAACCTCGAAATGATTCACACTGACACCTCTACCTCCGTGACTAAAATTGAGCGTGAAATAGAAAAGGGGTTCTAAACAGAACTCTTTCATCGCCCTTCTTCAAACTCTTTGCAAGCTTCTAGCGCCGCGTTTTGGAAATGCACCCGAGGGAAGGGGTGATTCGGATCACGTGGGAATCGGGGTACTCCGATGCTTGCCACCACGCTCGCCTACGAGATTTCCGTTTCGCGAACGTGTATAAGTGACGAACACTAGACCGACCGGCCAATCAGGAGAGGGCTTACACCAGTTACTGGGATTGTGTCGTGAATAATGTCGTAAAATTGTATAGGTCCATAACTCCTCATCCCACGGGTGCTGTGAGAACCAACAAACGGAATCAAAAAATGCGCTGCAGCACGCACCTATGTAATCATCAACATCTAGGTACTGCGACCACCAAGCCATTTGCCAAGTGGCAATACCCCTGAATCCCTTACGGAGGAGGCCCATATTGAGCAGTAGACTTCAACGCTGATGATGATAATGTGTGTAATACACACAAAAAAACACCCGTTAAATGGAGAACCTCATCCTTTTTACACGACTGCCCAAAAAAGGAGTGTAATGTTTTTAGGATTCATGTATGTTTGTATGTATGTTTGTACAGTAGTCGCAGCCAATCTATATGTTTGTGAAGTTAGGCTCTGTGAACGATTGCGCAGGTACTGTTCTGGGGATAAAACAGCATAAAGTAAGAGCGAGATAGAATATGTGAAAAATGTAAGCGAGGCAGTTATACAATGCTGTCTTCAGCTTCTACATTGGGATTGCGCCTGTAAAATAGCAGTTTGCACAGCGACTAGCAGACAACTTCCGAGACACATACTTCGGCACTGCGATTACGTAATGTTGATCATGACGGTTTCAAGCCGTGAAATTCAATAATGCTTTGCGATAGAGTCGATTTTGCTATGAAAAAAGTGACAATCTGATTGAAGCCAAGTTCTGTAATTGGGCCACCGCTGTGACTACTGTATGTATGCGAGTTTCTTTATTCCACCATGTTTTTTATATTCCTGAATAGATTTAGACGTATGGGGTATAGTTAGAATCCTTACATCCCCCCGAGTAGCAAAACGGCTATATTATTTTGAAAAAAACTTTATTGCGGCTGTATTGCGGGTCCATTATCAAATGCGAAAAAAATATGTCTTCTACGAATTTTACAATATGGGTATCAAAATAAAGGCAAACTCCGACAGTACATAATTTATTGGCTCTATATATAATTTTTGGTTCTTTTTTGGCAGAGCAGGCGTGTTTTTTAATTTTTAAGCTAGTTCTTTAAAACCTTTCACATTACTTCACTTGTATGTATTTCTGTCTGTCTTGGAATCTTGCAATTTAAATTTCGAGCACTTTCCGAGTAGATATCTGGTTGAAACTTTCAGGGTAGCTCACACATTGCATTGCATTTAAAAAAAAAGGAAAATAAAAATAACAAGGAATTAAAAAAAAAAAATATGATCATAAAAGCTATATTTTAAATCTAATTTTAAAATTATACTGATTTGAAGTTAATTAAAAACAAAACAATTTAACTGTGAAATAAAAATCAGAAGTATCAGAAAAATAAAATAAGCAAAATGTCATTAATTAAAGTTCCATTTACAAAACTAATTTAATTTAAAATAAGTTTTATCCATTCAAATTCCCAGAATATAATACGCTGTTCATCCAGTCAGCTCTTGGTCTATAACTTAAGTTACGGATAAAAAATACTAGGGTTATGGGCATTATGGGGTTTAAATTTCGGTTACGGACATTCAAAATATTAAGGTTACGAATAATGGTCTTTTTTTTTATTGTGTATCCGAAATCTGTCTATCTTCTATCTATATCTATACTTATAATAAACCAATAAGTACGAAAAAGTCTGTACAAAGAATATAAATTAAAAAAAGCTACTGAAAAAATAATTTGCCATTTTTAAAATCGTTTCTGTCTGTTTGTAAGTTTGTTTGTCTGTATGGTTCGCGCAACACGTTAAAACTACTGGACCGATAGCCATGCGGTTTCACTGTTGGATAGCTTAGAGTTAGACTTAAAAACTGGGGTACTTTGTATCTCAATCTGATGAGTAGAAGACGAGCAATCGATAAAAATATTGACGGCTGAAGAAATTTCCTATATCCGATAGTGTCAGTTACGGATATGAATATTCATCCCTAAAAATTACGATTTGTACTGGTTTGCGACTGAAATCGCCAGTGCTGTTTTATTAAAGCCATGTCGGATGCCAATTATTTTCGTTCGTGGTGTTTTAACACTATATTTAGAATATTAAAGTTATAAATACCAAACAGGTCGTTATTAATGTCGTTGTGTTGCTTCATTCATTATTTGCATATAAGACCTAACGCTATTTTAAGAATATTACAGTTATGCTGGTTGTCGAATGTCTTTTTGCTTCCTTATTCATTAGTTTTATTCATTAGGAGTGGAGTGCCATTGACAGTGTTTCCGGTAAAAACAACTAAGTAGTAGGGGAAGTCCGGGAGAGTTGACTTTTTACATAAACATACACAAAAATTAGCCTACAGCTGTTGACTATTCAACTTTGATACCTATAGACAGGTAGAACATTTCAAAAATTATCTTTTTGGGATAACAAAGTTAAAACGAGTCATCAAAATTGAGTTAGGTGCCAGTTTTTTAATTACTTAGAAATTGTTTAATCCTCCCTAATGTGCGGGAGAGTTGACCAGATGAGGCTCTCCTGACTTGACCATATAATTTCAATGTAAGAATAAGAGTAAAAATAATTGCTTTTTTAAAATATAATATGTATTTATACTTAATCAAAGTAACTTAAAATATCAGTCTTACAAATTTAAACAAAAATACTTCTGAAAAAAGAGAACATTATTTTTTAGGAACTAAATTCAATAACAACAAAACCTAGGATTACCTAGTTAAACCATCAGGTTAGCCCCGAACTGACTCCTCTCCCTTACAAAATATTTTTCTCGTTTCGGCCTAGTAGGAAGAACTAGACTGTGAAGTACTAAATTAAAAAATAATAATATAAGTAAAACATTGTTTTTAACTAAATTCATGCAATAAGAAAGAGTTTAACGTTGATCATATCTCCCGCATGCCTTATGGTTCATAACTTCCGTACCACGCATTTGTAGTTTTATCTGTTAGGTTTCTAAAATACTAGAGTATCATTGTTGATAATTTAAAAGATTTAGGTTCCGAAACCCACTAAAAACACTATAAAACAATAAAAAAGTTAGTATGTATCATTAAATGTATCGAAGTTCCAACGGAAAAAGTTTTTAATCACTTTTCAATGCACAAAACAAAGCGCGAAGTTTAACCCATAGTATTTATATACTCTTTGGTTTAACCTATAACTGGTACATGTGGGTCAGAAGTGAGCCAGACGTCCCATAAATATATTTGCAAAACTTATTGTGTTATTTTAGTTACATGTAAGAATTGCTTTGGGGTAATTTCGAATAATTTTTTGATTAGTTATATTTTTTCTTTAATAATCTCTGTAAGTTTACTACAAACTCATGTAACTTTTATTTGTTGAAATTTTTATTCTAACTCTTGCGATAACTTATTTAAATAAATGTTAATAAATGTTATTGCGTTCCGTAAACACAGTAATTTAAAAAAAAACTTTTGTTTAGTTGTAATTTCAAAATACCACGGGGTAATACCGAATGAAATATTAAAATCACCTGTTTGAGTTAGTACTTAAAGTTTAAATTTCCTTTTTTTTCTACTTTACCGCTCTACGAAAAACAATCTGATATCTTTTATAGTATAGCCAGAACACATATTTGATAATTTGATTAACGGAGTTACCCCACATAAAGACCAGTAGGAGACCTCTGGAAACTACTATGGAAAAGCAGTTTTCATTCGGAATAAACCCTCTGGGGTATTCATTCATCACAAGCTAGCTAAAGTAACAGTCGCGAGGAATAAAAATAAGATGGCGATTATGATTTTTGATTTATGTTGCCAAAAATAAACCCATTTTCGAAATTTCCCCCAATCACCAAATCCAATCAATTTGCCATATGTGCAATTATAATAGAGAATTATGTTTACGATTACATTTTTTATGAGAAAAGTATTATTATTTATTTTATGTAAAACTTGGGTGATGACATTTTCAGAAAGTTTTCGTGTTAATCAATTCAATTGGGAAGGTTTGGGTCGGAGACCTACACTTAAATCAGAAGTGAATTTTATTATATTTTTGTTAGTAATTGATACTCAATCCTACTTTGGTTTTAAATTTTTGGTTGGTTAAACAAAACAGAGAAGGCTTTAAATGTAAAATATAACATATTTTCCTGTGGAGATTTATCGTCAACCTTACCTAACCTTTGTCTTAGTTTTCGAAGAAGGAAATAGAGAAGTAACACTTATGCATTAGAGTCACTAGAGCATAAAATGCAGATTTAGCACTAGTACTATTATTTATTCTGTGTTTTAGTCCGCTTACACCGCGGCATAAATAAGAACTCTATGTGTAAAAAATATTATGGTACTGAAGCTCTCATTTCTTCTCTTTTTGCTATTAATATACATTTCACTACATGTATGATAAGCTAGGGGCTAGGCTATTTCCCCATTGCACTGCCCGTCTAGTGACGACAGAAAGTCTCCCACTTTAGTGTGTGGTCAGCTATGATAGTGCTAAGCACTATGACAATGAATCGGTATATCTTCTATTATTCAAAAACATTAAACTCAAGGAACTTTTTGATTTCCACTCCCATACATAGGACCTCATTCTATGATCATTCTTTTACGGTTGAAGCAGTTAGATTGTGGAATGATTTGCTAGTTAAAATAACGTGCACGTGTTGATGCCTTTAAAAGTATTTACTATCTTTCACATTAGCTACTATATTTTATCACATCGTATATATTTGTATATTTAAATATATATAATATATGTATAATTATGTATGTATAATGTGTATATTTATCTCTCTGGGCACTTGTGGCTCCAACGTGCTATATAGGTAGTAATTTGTTGATCCAATGCCAGCTCACCATGAATATGTAGCTCCGTTCGGAGCCACAAGTGTCACGACGAGTAATAATAATAATAATAACGGCATTTTTATACAAATCCACCTTTTTTAAATTTGAGCAGTTGTTGATCCAATTCAAATGGGCCAATCAGGGCGCAGCATTTAACAAATGCTTTCTCATTGGCTTATTTTGGATACTTAGTGTGGCTGCAACTGCAATCACAAAATAATGTCTAGCCAGCTAGTATTTAAAAATTATTCGAAGTAGTAATTTATTGCCTTTATGATGAAAAGTCTGGAGTAACGTGACTCTAGCTCCGATCTTTTAAATCTAATCTTAATCTTTAAATAAGGGATTTTCTTTTTTTCACTGCAACGGTTACACATCAGAAAGTAAAAAAAAACATTGTTTAGATTAGAAATAATGATGATAATCTGATGATGTCATCCTAATCTACAGTGGGTAGACAGCGCTGGAAGTCCAAAGACAGGAGGAACCAGGTCACCTTCTTTTTAGTAAGTAGTCGATTGGGATGAGTGGAGTCCGCTTTTGAATGTGATAACTTGATGAGATGCTCAGGCTTCGTTTGGAAGAACTTTTCGACGTTTGCTGATATTGTAAAATTAATTTTCTGCATAAACATACGACAGTTTAGGGAGCCACCCCGTCGCACGTAGACAGAGAATAGCCGTCGTACTTTAACCTATTGTCAAAAAATAAAACAATAGGATTTAAAATGCTGGGCCCACACATTTGCCAAACCTCGACAAGTGATGACAAAAAACGTGTGGATTGATCGTTTGCCCTGACTTGTGTAGACTTGCAACCGATCCGACCGATCCGAACTTGCGGCTTGCGTTTGTGAATACAATGCGCAAACATGTGAATGTTTTTCACATGTTTGTGCGCATTGTTCAATATCGCTAACGCACTCGTGGCCTAGGTATAGTCATATATTTATATGGTCTATCGACAAAAGTTTACCCTTCTGCGAATGCTACCACGCAGAACAATGCATTTGGGACACGATGAATGCGGACCATAAAGAAAATAAATAATAGTTTAAAAAACTAAAAAACACGCTTTATAGAGAAAACCAAACTAAAAAATAGAAAATAAATTTTAATAGTGTAAATTTGAAAAAAAAGTTTTATTTAAAAAAAAACGTGGGGTGCTTCTCATATATGTCAATGAAATATTTATAACTATTGACCCATGCACCCCACGCTTTTTTTTTAAATAAAACTTTTTTTTCTTATTTACACTATTAAAATTTGGTTTTCTATATAAAGCGTGTTTTTTAGTTTTTTTTAACTATTATTATTATTAATAATATTTTTTTCGAATTATTGCATTATCATCCGTCTTTGACAGGTGTGCAAAATTTGAATGAAATCTGACCGTTTAAAGTGGATTAAAATAGCGTCCAAAGTAGTCGGTTACAACAACATACAAGTGAAGCTAATAAATAATAATAATAAAGCGTATAAAAAATTATGGCTGGGCCCTGTTTCATAAAACTTACAATTATAGTTTACAATTACAATTTAGTGTACATTGATGCATATGTTAGAGTGTTACGTGTAAATATGAATTTTGCTAGAAGATAAACTTCAGTGCACACTAAATTGTAATAGTAAACTACAATTGTAAGTTTTATGAAATAGGGCCCTGGCATCGTCTGAGTATCGTTTAGAAAACCCAGTTAAAATCAATTTATGTTTCGATTTTTTTCTTTCTTGTTTTAAATTTTTATTCTGTTTATAATAAAAATAGATTACCTAATCTAAAAGTACTTAATAGCCGACAAAATCTCAATGTCCCTCATGCTTGCTTTTCCGAGACATACTAGCACATTCGTAAACTGTCACAAACGTGTGAGTAGCTTTGAACACTTTTTCTTACAAAGCATTTGTAGAAGATTGTCATGGCAAACGTGTGGGCCCGGCATAACATTTTTATGAGTCATAATTAAATACTTTTTAAATTGTAAATTAACTTTACATCAATGTTCCCAGCTTCAGGGAACTTTCCTTAAGATACATTTACTGGTAACGGGAACATTCCCACGGTACACCACTGGACTGGACACTAATATTTTGTAAATAAAACAAGTATGTTGGTTTAGAGATTTTATTTAAGTTTTCAAAGAAATTGACACAAAGAAAACAACGTTCGTTCGTTTGTTTCGTTTACAATAGAAAAAAAGACAATCACGCAAAGGGTATTGGTAAAAAAAAACTTGAGTACTTATCAGCTTTTTATTTTAAACAACCCTTTCCGTAATTACATATAATAAAATTAAATAAATTGTACCAGACAATTGCACATACAATCAAAGGAATTATAAATATTTTTTGTAAATATTGTTGATATAAGTATTAATTTGCATCCAAGTTCTCTTATGCAGAACTGCACATAAAGCTTTCCCTGGGTTTTTTTTTTCTGTTTAATATTTTTTTTTAGATGTCTCATTACTGCTTAAACTTCATTACTCCATTTGGTATGAGTTTCCTTTCGTATTATTAGTTTTGGTTTAGTTATTTCTTCATCAGACTCATCATCGGTTAGTTTATTTTTTTTCTTTTTTGTATAGTTTGTACGTTTCAGTGGAATGTCAACAGAACTTTCGGTATCTGAAGACTGCACCTGCTTTAAAGTTATTTTTTGTTCACTTTTCATGTTTTTTTTCATTTAGTCATTTGTTTGTTTGTTTATAATTTCTTCATTCTGTTCAGTTATTTTATCATCGTTTTCACCATCGTTTTTTTTTTTTTTGTTTTTCCAGTATTTTTTTTTCTGTTTACTTTGTTTCGTTTGTTCTTAGTAAAATCTCTCTTTTCACTCCTTTCTTTACATGTAGCGCTTTTATTTTGTAGGTCATTCTCTATATTTTCTTCATTGAGTATATTTTTCTCAGTTTCATTCTCTTCGACTATCATGTTATTTTCGTTTTTGTCTCTGTCAATTTCTTTGCATGCATCCTGAATTTTTGTAACAAATGAATCAGTAATTTTCTCATTTTCTATTTCAATTTTTTTGTGTTTTTGAATGTTCTTCAATTTCCAAAAGTCAGCTGCCAACAGGTGCTTTTTGAATTGCTTGTATCGGTAGTCTATAATTACTGGCATGCACTTGAATATCATGGCCAAAAATGCAGCTAGGTGTTGGGTGTATTTGTCATCAGGCTTACTGTGAACCTGCGATATTGTAGCAATATGGTGTCTTAATCCAGTGGAGGTTAACATTTTTAGTTTTTTTTAAGTTACACATGTTTTTAATTCTTAAGACATTTTCCTCCGTCGAATGGTTCAGCCGTGAGTGGACGGGCAAACAAGTAATCAGAAATACTCAGATTTGACGGACAAGCTATTAGGGCATCAATATTTCTTCTCATTACTTTTGTCAACAGCACAGGTACAGATCTACCTCTTTTACCCGGAATTTGGAAAATGTCTAAATCTGATATAGCTTGTTTTTCTTTTGTATCAAGCATTTCCAGAACTTGTGGTGGAATTCCTTAGCAGGATTGAAAATAAATGCTTGATTATCAGGATGGTTCTTTATGTTTTTCAAGGGTACGACACTGTAATTACTATCCTCGCCTGAAGCTTCCGAATCAGCAGCCTTATTGTCTAACTCTGGTGATAATGAAACTGACGTTCATTTACACCATTATGAACATGAATCTCCGAATTCGAATTGTCTAACTATCCACCGGTGATCTCCTCGGTGATCTTCACCGAGTCCCCACTATCAGCTGTTTTTAAGCGAAATGAATGAACGAAACATCATATTTTGACATATATTGGTATTGTCTAAATTTTCATCACCACCGAGACATGTCAAATGAAAAAGGTTGCTCTGTCCTAACTTTTCGTATCAACTGGCTTTGAGTTTGTGACGAAATTATAGTTTTATTGAATTAAAAGTTGACTGTTTGCGTAAGTTCAAAGGGAAGGGGTAATCTAGGTATCATAATTAATTGCGGTTTATTAATTTCAGGCATTAATTCTCCGAAAATTCGACTTCCAAACTTGCGAAAGTCAAACAGAAAATTCACTGGTTTTTTGTGATATATATAGTACGATACAAAGAGAATATTTCGATATTTACTTCTAATAGCACCTAATTCAGTTTAACATATCTAATTTATCCGATTACGGGCACTATAAGTACCTAACCTACAAAAACATAAAATGAAGAATATTTTGATGGGCGAATTAGAAACTGCAGAAAAACAACATCTCCAAACTAATGGACTCAACTAATGGCTCTCAAGCCCCTAATATTGGTGCTGACCATGTGGCTATTATAATATCTATGGATGTTCAATGTTTAACAACAAATATCAACAAAATAGACCAATAAATTATTATCTCTATGCACTTCAAATCAGAAAAGTTTTGATAACAAGGTGGACAGTGGAAACTAAATATTTCCCAAGTAACATCCAGGTGGACAAAGGTAAGCTATTGTAAAAAAAAACTTTCCATGGTTCACCCAGGTGGTCGTAAGAGATGAATTGGCTAGTGCCCTGACTGAGAGTCAACAAATGGTTGCAAGTTCGAATCTCGCAAGGTGCAATCATTTGTGTGATGAGCACAAATGATTGTTTCTAAGTCATTGATGTAATATTGGTTTATATCTTTGTATGTTTATTTATAGAATATTTTTGATGAGAGAATTTGTAGCCAGCTGCAGAAGAAAAACATCTCCAGAAGGTTTTGAGGAACAATCACAGGCCTATTTACACCCTAGACCATTCATTATGAAAGAATTTGCAAAAATAACAGTTAAAATGTATTAAAAGTATCGACAAAAGATATCATATTAACAATTAAAACAAAATAAGTACAAAACCTAAAATGATACCTTTATAGGTAATCAGTTAAAATTTCATCGGGAAATGCCTACTTTCAACCCATATCTAATGCACCTTTTTTTTTATTACGTTTTATGCAATTGTTTGACGATAATCTCACCTGATGGAAAGCGATGATGTGGTCGAAAGTGTAGCACCCTTGCCTAGTAGATACCTATTCACTCTTGACTTGAACACACCTGGATTCATTATATTTTACCAGAAACTGACGAGGGCAGGGCATTCCACTCTTTTGCAGATGTTACAATGAATGAAGAAGCGTAACGCTTCGTGCTTGTGTGTGGTATTTCTATCATAAAAAGGTGCCGCTTTGCCAATATTCTAGTTTGTGCGGTGATAAGCGAATCAGATTGTGCAGTTCTTATGCTCACTCTCCATAGTGCAATCTGATAACTTGGATTTTGCACATTGTCATATTTGTCGTTCAAAAAGGAGGTGAAAAATTAATTTTGTCATTTACATTCAGTGCCACTACATTTGGCAACCAGTTGGCCGAGTGGCTAGTGTCCCAGACTGAAAGTCAACCAATGGATGCGGGTTCGAATCCCGCAAGGTGCAATCATTTGTGTGATGAGCAGAAGTATTTGTTTCCGAGATATGAATGTAATATTCATATCTTTGTATGTGTACTCATATCTATTGTCTAGTACCCATATTTAGTGCATTCAGTGTGTTTATGTCAGCGTACAATACATACAAAGTTTTATAAATTTTTCTTATTTGTTCAGATTGAGTGACATGAATACTACTGGCATTTACTCTGGTTTGAAGATTGCTGTAAGCTATAAGACTGCCGATTGTGTTACCGCTACTTCTATATTATGTACAATGTACGATTTACTTCTAAATATATACAATAAAGAGTTCTCTATCTATCTATGTTTTGTTGTTATTTTTTAACTACAAATTATTATGTAAGTAGAAACATACATTGATACCTATGAAATAGTATGTCACAAGCGACATACCTACCAACTGATTCACAGACAACACACAGCCTAAACCGGTGGACCTAGAGATTTGCAATTTGGAGGAAATATTTCTTTAAATTTCGAACGAGGCTGGCAATGTTTGCACATGAGCAAAGCCTCGGCATGCAGCTAGTTTTAGCATAAATACAGACTGGGTATGGATAGAGAAACAGAAAATTAAACAAATTTTATTAAATAGCATGTTTATTTTATTGTAAAAACCTTTCTAAAAAAATATAACGGGCAAGTGTCTTTATTAAATAAGGACTATACATAAAACATTCTAAAAACTTACAAGCCATTACTGGCTCACTGGTAGCCCACTAATTACAATGTAATTATATAGTAATTCACAACAACAAAGTAAATATTTCCAACACACCATTTTATTCAAATGGTATAAAAAAAGTGCAGTAACTAGGTATATACCTACATATTATAATACAAATATAACAAGTAGATTTGACAAGCAGCATCCTTTTGCATTTTATGGACATGCTATGAATCTCTTCCCGCTGCAATCCGACTTGAAATGATTCTGTTTACTGTGATAGACAGGTACTGAACTGAATCTGAAAATAAAGATATAGCTATGATCATTTGTCATTATCTACATAACAAGTACTACATTGTCAATATTGTAATATGCAGTATTACTTTTGTAAAGTTAGATCAAATTTGTAAACAATTCAAAAGAGAGGTTAATTTGTTGTACCTACAGCTACATCAGGCTTTGTGATAGTTGGAAATGTTCATACTTGACACAGGTGCAAGCTGCAGCCCATCTCCTGAACCCCGGCTGGTGCTCAAAGCACACGTGGGGTGAGAAGGGATGGACCTATTATTTCTCCGGGCCCACAAGGCACCTTACATTAACAGTTTCTTAAGGTGGTGTCTAACTGTGTAGCTAGAGTATTATATAGTCAATTAATTACCTATGAGACTAAATATAGACAGATAGATAACTCTTTATTGTACACCAAAAATATACAATGCCCGCTTGGGGGTGTGTATTATGCATTTCTCCCTGCCAGCCTTTACCCAAGCCAGTCAATAATAATTATTAGGTGGTACATACCTAGTTAATAAATATTATACAAAATATAGGTACCTACCTGCGGGACTACAGAAAGCTTGAGTTCTGTTGATGAATGTTTTCTTTTATTGGGGAATGTTTTACAGAAGTCAACATTGGTTATGCAGCAGTATCTTATCTGTATATCTCCTTCTTAGTTTGTGCTGTGAAGTAAAATGACACAAAACATAACCGATTATGTATGCATTGAAATGAGGTAAAAATCCATTAAAATATGTTTGTTGATGAGCATTTGTGAAAATGCATATACCTAGTATATATGTCTATGTACCTAGTAGGTAAATTAAACTAGACTCGAATAGGTGCTTAGATAATATTCATTAGTCCACCAAAATTCCTGTAGCCAAGCCAAAGACTGTTAGAACTTGCGATATATTTGTTCAAAGTTTCGATCTAACTCGATGACCAATTGCCTACAATTCAAAGACTAAAAATCTATGCAAAGACCACTTTATCAGATGACATTCTGAAATACAATATGGTACATAGGTACGTATTTGTTGCTAAATCAAGGCATATTTGTCAATTTTATATCCGAACACGAACATAACCTCGACATACATTACATCTCACAAAGCAATTCCACTTTTAGTTTATCCACGTTTCGCACAAACTCACACAAATCTTGTGACTATAACCTACCTATTTTTTTATTTATTTATCCATTTGATTTTCATTTCATTATTGAATGCTAAAGTAAACAACAAACAAACACATACTTTAATATGGTCCAGAATAAATAATAACTTGCAAACCAACGTTTCGTTCTACGCAACGTCAGGCTATAATATACTTGAATATAATTTTTTGTAGAATATCCATTTATTAAACAGCATAACTAATAAAAATTAGATTATAATAAACAAATAAAACACTACACGTGTTTATATTGCTAAATGAACATTTTACAACCATTAGTTCAAAAAGCACTAAAAAGTGCTCGAAGCTGTTCTTCATGAAATGGAACGCAAGAGCATATGTTTTTTGTGTTATGTAGTCTGTGGAAATAACGAAATGGCCTTCACTTTTTCAAGACGATTACCACCGAAAATATTAGACAATTCCCCTGGACGGCGAACTGGAACCGCCAATGGTAATGGTAATGGATTTGATTGCCATTACCACCAGAGTTAGACAATAAGGCTGCAGGTTCTGATACGCATATCATTGCACCGGGTATTAGTGTCTTAAATTTACTCAATGCAATGGAAACAGCCATTTCATACACTGACGATGTCCCCTTAAGGGAAAAGAGTGTGACTGTATGTGGGTATGTTAGTAAATACGTGTGTGATTAGATCATATACATATATTAGTATGACGCTAGCTATTATCGTCGACAACGCCGCGGGCGGTGCTACACGAGCCTTTTTTCTTTTATACCTGCACCTGGATCACACGCAATATACACAATCGGTAATTAGTCACACACGAAAATGTACCATTTTCCAAACCCACAAACATTGTTTAATATTACAAACCATAAATCTGTCACTTTCGACAAAACAGGTAGGTTTCTTCTGAATCTTTGGACTGGATACCTAGTTCAACTAAAAATAATAAATATTTTAGAATAGAAATAGGGATTGTATCAATGTGATATGTCAAATGGTCTTTTTTTGAAATAGCATAAGGTAATGTAAGTAGTTATTTAACATAACCATGATCTTAATATAAAATTAATAAACCACAATTTCGACTAACTTAATTAATTTTCTAAGAAGTTTAAATTGCACGGCAATATACCTACAGCATGTAAAGCAAAGTAAGTCGACAAGTAAATATAAATGCCTTCAAACTTTATTACTGAACTAGCTGCGCCCCACGGCTTAGCACGCGTACAAATTTCGCCCCTACCTCTCCCCTTCTCCCTCCCCTTCTCCCTCCCCTTCTCCCCTTCCCGTCTCCCTCCCCGTCCCCCTTTCTTCATCCCCCTTTCCCCCTATCCCTCCCTACCACCGACACCATCGTCTCCTCTAAAACCCCTTCTAACAACCCCCGACCCGCCTCTCAAACCGCCCTCCATTGTAGTTGACATACCGAGAGCAGCGCCACCTACCGGATCCAATTGTATTTTTAAATCATCCAGAAAACCATCGAAATACCCATATAAAATTTCAACCCAATCGGTTCAGCCGTTTAGAAGTTATGTAAAGATAAGTAAGATAAGTACGGAAGGATAATTCTTACTACCCGTTGTCCTATTACCCGTTTTCCAGTAGGAATGAAGCATTTTCCCGCGGTAAAAATTAGCCTATGTTCATCAGGGATAATGTCGGCTTCTAATGATAAAATAATTTTTCAAATCGGTCCATTAGTTTCGGAGCCTGTTCAATACGAACAAACAAACAACCAAACAATCAAATCTTTGCTCTTTATAATATTAGTGTAGAAGTTTAGATGTAGTTAACAACAATAGAATAATTTAAATGGGCAGTTAACTAATTCACAAAATTATGATTTGCTACTACATTTTTCAATAAATTCCTACGTGCCGATAATCGCTTAAATAGGTACATAGGTTCTAAATGTAGATGTAAATACATACGTTGATCTTCATTTTTATCCTCTTCATTCATTATCACAACACAACCAAAATAAGTTCTTAAATCAAATTTAAGTCGACCGAGAATATCGAGACACTTGAGCGTGCGCACAATTGTAGTAGTGCATTCGAAAATTCGAAATGAGACGCAAACAAAACGAACGGCGTGGAATGTGTTCAAGGGCGAGGGGTTCGGGGACGGTCTTCCTCCCGTACCTCTCCTCTACCTTCATATCCGAGCCGGATCTAATAATGTATCGAGCTTCGCGAATATAAAATCTGATAGATCAACGTAGGTATCCAAATCGAGCATTGTGGTCTGTTACAGCGGGCGGTTCCTTTTAGGATCAAAATGAGCATTCACTTAACGTGTACAACCGGAGGAACAAATATAAATACGTGGTAGGATCAACGTAAGTCTCCGATTTAGAAATACTATATTCGGAGCCAAAATGTCTTTACGTTCTTAAAATTATTGGTTGTTACGGATCCACATTTGCTTGAAATTTTAAGACAAAAATTATATACGAATATATACGTGGTAGGATCAACACAAGACTCTGATTTAGAAATATATTTGGAGCCAAAAAGTGATAATGAAGTTAAAATAATTGGCCGTTACGGATCCAAGTTCCCATTAAATTTTTAGAAAAAGAATATCGAATATACGAGTATGTACTTGCAACAAAATATATTTGGCAACCTCGCATAATAGAAGGCGACGTTGCCACTCCGTCCGAGAAATATGCGATAGGAGTCAAGTTATTCCGTGCTAAAGGCGGAGTCAGTAAGGCACGAAATCCTGGCTGGATCAACAAAGTGTGCGAAGAGGTGTTTATATATATATATACTTTAAGCGATAAGACCGCTAATTGTAACATGTTTTTGTTAGACTAAGTTTATTAATTATATTTTTATATCTATCTATTTTATACGCACTTATTGCTTGCTATCAGATAAATTTTTGGTAATTATCGATTAGGTACGCATGGATTAATAAAAGGGGAACAACCTAAATCTTATCAATTAGGTGTTGTGTGAATTATTGATCTAGCGAGGGTGGTACAAAACTGGGTTTGTTCAATTTGCCAGTCACTGTCAGAACTCTGTGATGACTGCATTCACTAAAATCTGACTAGGTATACTGTACCTAATGATATAGATATTGCAAATTTTGCGAGCACTATATTTGATATAGGTGACGAGATCACTTCTTGAAATGTAAATATTATTCTAAATCATACTTTTTTCCCCACATGTGCTATATATTTATAAATGGTCTTTGAAAATTCTTTCATTTGATACCATGGATCCCAAGATTCCCAACCTATGTTACCCGAAAAATCATAATTAAACCTTATAATTTATTGAAATACCTATAAGTGAGGGATCAGATAAACAGACATACCTACAACACCTACATGCACACATAATATACATAACATATTGTTGTGATAATGTAAGTAATTCCTTTCTTGTGCAATAGTTATCTATCTATCTACATACTATACGCTGTATAAAATCATAACCATTATTTTTCACAGTGGGGTAAATATAAGAGCCCATCTGAGGGCGTATAAAACGTTTTACAACGTACAACTCCCTCTACAGAAGCCTTACTACATAATGAAGCAAATTAATCTCAGATCCTCACGTCTAATTATCCACATGTGACCTAGTCCTCTAGGCCACCCTGCTAGCTGATACAACTATGTACACGAGGATGTACTATTATTTATTCTGTGGTTTAGACACGCATTTCCGCCATAAGGAAACTATTATTAATTCTGTGCTTGATGCACAGCTGATCTATTTTAGATAACTAGATGCATGCGCGTATGTGGGTGTTTATTTATTTACGTTTCGTATAAGTTTGCGATATACTCGTAGTACCGGGGCGCGCCACTATACGATAATTCGCAAACTTTTAGCTGTAATGGAAATTTACACAGGAACTGACTATTACAAGGTGCAATCATTGTATCAACATACCTTGTGAATGAATTTGGATTAGATGAGACGTAATGTGTAAAAGAATCTGCTATATCTATGTACCTATATATATAAAAATGAAATGTTCGTTGGTAACAACGAACAGTATTTCGCTTACGTGCAGTATTATTAGGTACTAGCTGTACCCGCGGCTTCTCACGCGTGGTCAATTCTCTAGGTTAAAGTTACTCTGAGACCTAAAATAGCAATATCAAAACATTTGATCAAAATTCCTTCAGCCATCAAAAAAAATTTATCGATTGCTCGGCTTCTACTCATCGCATTCAGATATCAAGTACACCAGATTTTAAGTCAAACCCTAAGCTATCCAACAGTGACATCGCAATAGGTCCAGTACTTTTTACGTGATGCGTGAACAGACTAACAAACAAACAGACAGAGATGAATTTTATAAATGTTTTATTCTCTTTCAGTACCTTATTTTTAGAATCCTATTTTATTTTTTAAATACCTTTCTTTTACAGATTTTTTGGTATTTACTGCTTTATTATGCCTTGACATTTGGGCAGAATAATAAAAATATGTATTTTATTACCCACATTATTTATGCCTATAAAACAGTACCATACGTACTGACTGACTGACTGACTGACTGACTGACTGACTGACTGACTGACTGGCTGACTGACTGGCTGGCTGGCTGACTGACTGACTGACTGACTGACTGACTGGCTGACTGACTGACAGACAACGCCCAGCCTAAACCGGTGGACCTAGGTATTTGAAATTCCAAATTTCAAATATCTAGGTCCACCGGTATATTCCATGAGTATCCTAGAGGTGAACTATGGAAGTAACTATAAACCGTAAAACATGAATACCAACTCTAAATAAAATAACCCTATCCTGCAGGGACCCTTTAATTTACCGGTATGAAAAGTAATCAATGTCCTACCCCGTAGTATGAACTCAAATCATGCCAAGATTTATTTGAATTAATTCAATAGTTTCGGGGTGACGCGCGTCCAAGATACAAACAGACAGACAGACAGATACAATACAAAAAAAAATATTTTGGCTTCAGTACGAATAAGAAAATAGCCTCCAAAAAAATTTACTATTTATCTTCAACGTACAAAGTTTGGACCCATATCCCGCAGAAACTTTTTATTTTTTCGGTATAAAAAGTATCCTCAATTTTCACTCATCATATAAACTATGACTGTGCCAAGTTGCATCAAAATCCGTGCAGTAGTTTCAGCGTGATACGTGTTCTTTTAAATTACTTTCAATCCCTATCCTGCGGGAACTCTTTAATTTATCGGGATGAAAAGTATTCAATGTCCTACCTCGTAGTATGAACTCAAATCATAAATCAGTTTCATTTAAATTCATTCAGTAGTTTCGGCGTGATGCCTAGCCAAGATACAGACAGACAGACAGACAGACAAAAATGAAAAAAAAAACAGTTTTGGCTTCAGTAACGAATACAGAACACGTCCAAAAAAAATTTTCAAAATATCTTCTATGTACAGAATTAGACCTCTTACAGTTTTATTATAAGTATATATTATTTTTTATTCGCGGAAAAATCTTAAAAAATTATGTAGACAATGGTTTTTTTTTTTGGAAATGGAATTGTACAACAATGAACTTCTCAAATGTAATTACTGAAAAACTATTAAAGGCTCAATACGCGCGGTATCTGTGGTATTATTTATTCTGTGCCAAAACATAGTAAAAAAAGCAGTTTATGCGCGCGCGCACGTACTGAGCCTGCCAACCAATTAGTCAAACCAATTTTGATCAAATTTGGAATTATAAATGGAGCCTATTTTGCTTGCAAATGGATGCAAAGAGCCGATGATTAGGCCGAATAGCGTGCCTTGGGAGAGGCCATGTCCAGCAGTGGACGAGCGCAGGCTGATACCCGCGATGAGTAATATAGCTGTAATTGTCAAAAAAAGCAAGAAAATTTGAATGTGGCGCGCTGAGCGAAACGTTAAATAAAGATATGTTAAAATAAACATATTTTAGAAACAATGTCAAAAACTAAAACCTGATTACAGTCAGATTAAAAATAGCCTATGACATTGCGATGAACACGAATCGATTAATACCTCGCTGGTCAAAAATTGGACCAATTTTTTAGTTCAAACACATAACCCCGTCCTTTGCTTCGCCGTAGTCGGGTAAGAAGCGTTGAAACATGCGGTTGATAATGAAACAACACTCAAGTATTCACAGCTTTATTCACAATTCCGTCAAATCCGTCAGCCGCGAAGTGACTCCACTTGGAAATCTCCTCAAACAGCGCCGTTCCGGGACACTCAGTAGACTTGACCTGCTTGTGCGCGATGAGCTTGTAGTCAGGCCTGATGCTGCCATTTGCCACTCCGGCAGCGATCAGGGC
Source organism: Alsophila aescularia (assembly GCA_946251855.1). NCBI lineage: Eukaryota > Metazoa > Arthropoda > Insecta > Lepidoptera > Geometridae > Alsophila > Alsophila aescularia. The sequence continues at coordinate 15,156,514 of OX276385.1, forward strand.
CTTGGTAGTGTCCAGTTGTACTTGCGGAGGGAGATGCTCTGTGGGACATGTGACGGGAACTTGGTGATGGGAGTACAAAGTTGTATTTCTGCGTGAATGACGCAGGCGTATTAAAAGCTTTTATTTAACTTCACTTGTATGTATCTACGAGTATGTAGCTATATATTTTGTCTGTCCTGGAATCTTGCAATTCAAATTTCGAGCATAAAACAGGGTGAATTTTTCAAGTGGGCGTGGATGGCTAAATCAGAAACTATGAGGAATAGCGAAAAGTACTCAAAGAATTATGAAAACTAGAACAGCATCTTTGGATTTTTGAAAAGTCTTAGCCCTACTCGTAGTCAGGAATTGAACACGTTGATTTTAGAAGAAAAAAAACACTGTATTATTACACCATTCTATAGTGTCGCTAATAAGGATCGAATTCTGGGAAGAAATGACATATGGCAAACTTAAGGAAAGAGATAATTTTTAACGAAAATCTTTTTCATTTTTTTACTTTACTTACTTACCTATTAAAACCTTAACTCATTAATTGTTCAAAATGATGGCCATTATTTTCAATACATAGCTGGATTTGACGTCTCAAGGACTGTACTGCATTCAGCATTACAATATTATTGATTCCGTTTAGAATATTTTCCAAAGTTCGTTTCAAGTCATCAATTGCATTATACGTTTCTTTGTAGATTTCGTTATTTTTTTTCAGAAAATATAATCTAAGGGGGGATCCGGTGACCTCGCTGGCCGCGGCACAGGACCATGCGTTGCAATAAAATTTTAACCTAACTGCTGAATCAACTTCTCTTTTACTATACGACTATTATGGGCTGGGGCTCCATCTTGTTGAAAGAATAATTGGTCGGTCTAGTCTAGACCAAAGGCAAATTATCCAGCTCTTCAAACAGTTCATTTAAAATTTCGACATATTTAAAAGTGGACAAAGTTCCATCATAAATTTTAATATAAAATAATCTGTCCTCTAAAATACCGCACCAAATATTAAATGAAAAACGCACTTGGCGGTGCCCTTCGGTTATCCGTAAAGGATTAGTGTATGACCAATAATGTTTCTTTTTTCAGTTATACATACCATACCATAGTTGCAGTTTTAGTTTTCATCAAATTCTTTGAGTACTTTTCGCTATTCCTCATAGTTTCTGATTTAGCCATCCACGCCCACTTGAAAAATTCACTCTGTATACAGGATGGATTTTACAGGTTTGAGTTTTAAGATTACACCCGGCACGACAGACACAAGAAAGTGACATAATAAAAAAGTGGAAAAATATTTATTGTTTTTTAATCATTAATATCTACGGAAGTAAAGGCTTCACATACATAACAAGACATCAGTTCAAAAACTAAACAGACTACGGTCGGGTAAAAAATAGCCTGTGACCACTCTTGCGATGAAGACGAATCGATTGATAACTCGCTTGTCAAAATAGGACCAAGTTTTTAGTTTGAAGTTGAACACATAACCATTCTTTTACCTTGCCATAGTCGGGTAAAAAAAGGCTATGACAATCTATACCTGAAGACTTAGTTTCTCTGTCTACGCTGAAGACGAATTGAATGACACCTCGCTTGTCAAAGTCGGACCAATAGGGGCGGAGCTATGATGGAACATCCACATAACCATAAATATACAGAGTGTCCCTTATGAGTGGATAACCCTGCAGGATAACAAGGCTGAGAGGAAAAATTACTTAAAAAAGTACCAATTTAGAATCCTCTTAAAGTAGTCGGCCACCCAGGGTCTCATACTTTTTTTTACACCACAGATGCTCAAACTTAACATTAAAAAAAAAAGTTTTCTGATCGGCCTTGCTCCCTCCTCCACCAGTGGTGGATTATCCACCCATTACGAGACAGACTGTATATACATACATCCATAGACTGTTAAACTCATTACTTTCCCTTGCTTCGCCATAGTCGGGTAATAATAGACTTTTGCCATTACAGACAATCAATTGTTCTAACTCTAGCTCACTACCAGTTGGCAGCGGGGTTAGTCCAACCGGTTCTACTATTTGTTCTACGATAGAACAAAATGGACAAGAACAATCCAATTAGTTCTACTGGTCATATTGGATTCGAACAAATAGTTAATTGACCGTCCCAGTGTTCTACCAGTAGAACTACTTGGACGTGTGGTACGCTGCCAACCAGTACCCAACATGCTGCCGGCATGGCCCCGTTGAATTCCAATGCCAGCATTTTGGTCACGCGTCTCGTCGATCAGGCGCTCAGATAATTTTTTGAAAGTACGATAAGCTCCCGGTCTCCACCGTCCCAATGTCTCAATAAATTAATTCAACATCACCTCTCCAATCTCCGATGAGACAAATGCCGATGCTGTAGGCGTTTGCTTTCCCAGCGTGGATGCCAAAGGTTGTCCATCCTCTACCTTCGTATGCGCCTCCCTCGCTTCCAACGCAGAAACTGGGAAACAAAGGAAAGCATTTTTCTTCATAATAAACCTATGTGATGACGTCAAACCTCTTTCATCATAATCATACCTTTTTGATAGTTTGTCTATATTAATTCTAAATTCAAATAACCTGTCATTCCCACATTGTCATTGGATTAGCAAAAACTGTAATTTTACGAAATGATATGTTATAAAATATGTACCTAAATAAGTTTATTACATCTGGAGTCCTTTAATTAAATATGATAGTACTTTCGTTCGTGGTTGTTTTGATCCGTATTGTTGAAGCACGAAAAGTCTGTGATAATAACAATACTAGAGCCCCAAGGGTACACTTACCAAATATATTAAATTGGGAGAAGACTGAATAGAATAGTCGAGTGCAAGATCTCTGTTTATCAACATCTCTAAGTGCTCCTAATTGTTCCTGTATTTTTATGTTGTCCACTGAGGTTTGGTCCCTGGGCTAGTGGAACAAACCCTAGGGCCGCCTCGTGAAAATTTGCTTAACCTCTCACCAAAAATTAGGTTTGTACATGCTGTTCCATCTGATCCTCTCGCTGGCGCCCTGGTGGAGTTGAGATAGAGTCCCCAAGGGTAGGACACTCAGACCGGAGATGGTTCAGCAGTTCAAAGAAAAATACATGGGGGACGGGCTTTGTTATTATTGTTGTTTGTATATTTTATACGTATAAACAAGCTGATACCCGCGGCTTCGCACGCGTGGTCATTTCTCTAGGTTAAATGTACTCTATTTGCTATTCCACGACCTTAAATACCAATATACCAACATTTGATCAAAATTCCTTCAGCCGTCAACAATGTTTTTTATACTAGGCTTGTACTAATCGGATTGAGATAGCGAAAGGATCAGATGGAACAGCATGTACAAACCTACTTTTTGGTGAGATGCGATAGTAAACAATTATGGTTGTCGCTCATTTCTGAGATTTTATTTTTTTATGGGAACTTTAAATACGTTGTATTCAACCATTGCACACGTAAACGAATTCACATGCATGATCGAAACAAACCTGCTGCGTATATATAATGCTATTCAGTTACTCCCAGTATAAAATAATGCCTATACAAAGGAAAATGTTTTGTTTTGTTTAATAGTATGTTTGTAATAGCGAATTGGACATTTTAAGAAGGTCATTTTGAGAAAAGGTCATTTTCGGAAAAGGACTTTTTGAGAAAAGATCATCTTGACGTAGGATATTTCGTGAAAAGGACGTTACGAGCTGAGTGCTAAATGTCACTGAATAAATATTTGGTAGTAATGGTTACAAACATATATAGATATAGTGACAAACTTTTTTTATATATATATTAGTAGGGTTATTTTGCCAAGTACTTTTGGTAAAAATACTAAATTATGATTAGATGTTAAATTATTGCGTCCTAATTGATTTTCGAATTATGTTGTGATGACCATGTTATCTTTGACTTAGGTTATCAGTTATTTGCGCAGTTACATAGATCAACGATCTACTATCCATTCAGACACGTTCAGATCGTGGTCAAACGATTGCCAAGTCCGTAATAAAAAAAAAACACGAAACTCGTCGCTTTACGATATCTTCGTGGAATTGTTCCTGAATTATCATTATGACGTTGACGTTCATTGTCTCGTTTTCTGCAAAGAATTTCGAGTGACACTTCGAATAAGTGCTCTATACATGTTTCATCCCATCCATTCGAAAAACGCTGATTGAATAATTTTCTAAACGAAAAATTTGAATCACGGACGGGGTTCGAACCCGTATCATTCCGTGCCTCTGCGCGGCACATGCCTTTTTACCAAATTCGGCTACCGTGACAGGTAAAATACTACTACCGTGACAGGTAAAATACTACTACATGTCACGGTAGCCTAACTTGGTAAAAAGGCACAGAGGCACAGAATGATGCGGGTTCGAAACCCGTCCGTGATTCAAATTTATCGTTTAGAAAATTATTAGATATGTTCTCGCTAAGCACGCGTTAATGCTAAAATCATATAAACGCTGATTGGTCCCTCGAAAAGTGGGACCAAAGCAGGTCTTTTCTGTTCAAGACTTTCACAGAGAGCAGTAATGAGTTATGAATTTGGAACATGAATTTTGTTCTTTGGGTCGCGTGGCACGTTGTATATAAAAAAAAAACATGTGAATGTAAGAAGAGGAGAAAAAACATGAAAAACCGTGCAAATTACGATATCATCGTCACGGGGACAAGAAATATTGACAGTGCAAAAACTAAATAATTTCACGAAAATGAGTTCATAAAGTTCAAGTAGCGAAAGTATTATAGTACTTGCACCTGAAAATCTAAGAAACTACGCTATATATGTGATACAGAATCTATTAGCAACTAAATCCCGGTAAAAATATTTGAAAGCTTATAATAATTTTATCGAGTGGGAAAACGCAAAAGTACCAAAGTAATTTTCGGAAACTGTACCTATTTTCAAGAATTACCCAGATGTATGCAACCTTCGAGAGTAGTTACAAACGGTCTGGCTCGTAGGTTCGAAGACTTTCAGCCTCCCGAACAAGCTGGAATTCGGAAAAACTTTAGCACCGTAGACCACATTCATACGCTCCGGCAGATTATACAGAAGCCCGAAGAGTATAATCGGCCACTATGTCTAGCGTTTGTGGATTACGAGAAAGCCTTTGATTCAGTCGAGACCTCGGCAGTGCTACAGTCATTACAGTGGTGCCAGATTGATTACTGTTACATCGACGTGTTGAAGTGTTTGTACACCAAGGCCACCATGACTGTCCGTCTTCAGGATCGGAGCAAGAATTCTATCCAGTAGCAAAAAAGGATGAGATAGGGACACGTTATTTCTCCGAACCTGTTCACCTCTGCACTGGAAGATATATTCAAGCTTCTGAACTGGAACGGATATGGTGTTAACATCAATGGCGAATACATAACTCACCTTCGATTTGCTGATGATATAGTCATCATGGCAGAAACCCTGGAAGACCTAAGCACAATGCTCAGTGACCTCAGTATTGTTTCCCAACAAGTGGGTCTTAAAATGAACATGGGTAAGACGAACATCATGTCAAATGTTGTAGCGTTGACAAAACGCTACTTAAATAAAAAAACAATAAACCTATAACTAGCAATACAAAACAACAATTCGACAAGTAAAACTAGGAATAAACAAGACAACATATAAACAACTAATAGAAACGCATCTTTATAATAGTAAAACTAGAATTATAATTGCATATTGTTCAATATACTCACATATTAGAAAGTATCTTCGTTTTTGGAGTAAATAAACAACAGTCGCCGATTGTTTTGTTCGCCACACGTATTCATAACAAAATCAGAGGTTATAAACACTTCGATAAATATAACACGTCCACGCACTACGGATCACGACTTTATAACTCTCATTAGGTCAATTGATTGAGATATGTACAAAGGGAACAAGGAATAACTGGGAATCAGAAAATAAATAAATAATTAATACAGTACAATTGATAGACACGGAGACGGGTGGTGACATCTACCGTAGATTTTACTTATCTTTGCATCGATTAGCTGTCAAAGCAAAAGGGCGCGTTCCGTTGTTCGGCACGGTCCCGCAATGTCAGCAAATAGGAAATAAAATTAAACAAACCAATTAAATGCAACGAATGTCAAATTTAGGAAAGTAGATTTTTTCCAAAGCAAACCCATACAATATCATATCATTTCCAAAGCCCATGTGTAAGCGCTGATCGGTTTCTTGGTGAAACGAAATGTTATTCGGATAGATTTTGCTAAATAAAAAAAAACTAGATCCGGCTAGACAAAAGAAACTGGCAATGGAGGCGAAAAGCGTAAATCTTCTTTTCGTGCTGGAGAGCCCAGTAGCAGGACTGACAAGTTTTTTCCCTGCATATTATAAAACCCGTAAAAAAAGGTGAGAGCATTTGTCGGTATTTTTTGTATTGTCTGCAGTAATGATTGCGATTGTGAAATCACTTTTAGCGAACTGAGAGCGGTGGCGTTTTACAAGTCTCGAATTCTAAACAAACGTTGTGTCTATTCATTCACAGCGGGTTTTTCCCCCCGGACTGAAATCCCCCACGATGGAGATTTTCCCCCGGATTGAGACATCACACGACGGAGGCTTCTTCCCCTGGATTTAACTAGAAAGGCGCCGTGTCGCGATACGCCACGACGACATTATACCCAACGATTCCTGCCACGTTCTTGGAATGCGGTATCGTATTTTATCCATATATTTCGTTAACCGGAGTGTTGAACTTTGGTTCCCCACCGACCTGCTGGACACCTGCAACGCCTGAGGGGTCTAGCCTGGCTACCTCTCACGCGAATCGGACATTGCTGAAACGTCGGATGGAGAATTACCTTCACTAACATAACGGCTAAATCCTATAGAAAAAGGTAAATAAGTAGACTATACTGCCGGCCGGCAAATTCATCAATGTTTTGTTAGAGTAAACACTCAATTTTGTCAGTTCTATATCGACCCTAGTTATAACAGGGTAATCTTAGATCTTGGTATTTCTTGGCTGCTGAGTTGGATCTGCAGGCTAGGATTCTTTGGACTTTAAGTAAGTAAACAAAATTAAACCAAAGATAATTAATATTGTATTGGTGAATTTAAATTGCATGTTTTGTCTTCCACTATTACATGCTAGCTTGAATGGCCGTCCAACGTACCTACGGCACGGTTCCTTAGATTTTAAGTAAATAAGCAAAATTAAACCAAGGATAATAAAGATTGTATTGGTGAATTTGAGTTGTATGTTTTATCTTCCACTATAGTACCCACTAGCTAGTACATTACCGAACGGTCTTGATACAATAGTTCTTGAAGCTCGTTCCGCTCATTTTATTAATTCCAAAATAGTAACGAGTATTTTTAGTTTCGAGTGATTCCGAAGAAAGTTATAGCGTCCTCGCGTTCAGAGCGACCGAATGGGGCAAGAACCCCGACTCACCCCACTCTTGGTCTGACTTGCCCCAATTTATTTTTTATTACCTTTATTCTCAGAAATTTACTAAAATACCCTTTTATATCGTTACAATGTCTCCATGTCGTACCCATGCCGGTTTATGATGGGAACGATATTATCGAAGCTGTTGATCACTATGTCTACCTAGGTCAGACGATCCAACTGGGTGGATCCAACTTCGACAAAGAAGTCAACCAACGAATCCAACTCAGATGGGCAGCGTTCAGGAAATTACGCCATATCTTCTCATCGCAGATACCGCAGAGCCTCAAGACGAAAGTTTATAATCAGTGCGTGTTGCCAGTGATGACATACGGCACTGAGACGTGGTCGCTAAATATTGGTCTCATACACAAGCTCAGAGCTGCGCAGCGTACAATGGAGAGAGCTATGCTCGGTGTTTCACTACGTGATAGAATCAGAAATGAGGAAATCCGTAGAAGAACGAATGTTACCGACATAGCTCTCAGAGTTTGCAAGTTGAAGTGGCAATGGGCAGGCCATATAGTTCACAGAACCGATAACTGGTGGGGAATAAAGGTTCTCGATTGGCGAACACGAACAAGAAAGCGAAGTGTAGGTAGACCCCCCACACGATGGACGAACGACATTGTAGCCATCGCCGTTGTAGCACAAGGCCGTTCGTCGTGGCGCTCTTTGGGGGAGACCTATGTTCAGCAGTGGACTGCTAAGGGCTGAAATGATGATGATGATGATGCAGCAACCTTCACACTTTGGAGTTAAGTACCAATAATGACAAACGAGATCTAAACAAAAATAACACAATACCTGAAGAGATTGTCTAAAGGATATAAAATTCCAAAGTGAACATTATAAATTTTTAGTTAAGCATAAGTACCTAGTTTATTTTAAGTTGTTATTTTTAGTGTATTTCATACCCTTTAAATAAATATATGAGCTGTCTTTACAACTAAAAGCGCCTTTTATTTCTTTTTCTCATAGAGGGGAATGAAAAGTAGTGTTCTTTAACGCAAAATTATTTTTCCTCGGGCTACATAATATATTGAATCTCTCGCTACTTTCAGGATACTAAGTAAGAATCCTTCACTCCGCTCTGAAATCAAAATAGCGCCCTCGCCGTAAAAATATTATTTTGGTCACACAATCTAATATATCCATGCTATAATATTTTAAACGCGATAATTTGCGTGTGTTTAGTATGTTTTTTAACACTCTGCGCTGAAACGGCTGAACTAGTTTTGATCCTGGAATATCACTTGATACTAAAATGTAAATCTGCAGCATTACAGCTGGACGTATTTTGATGTAATTCGGAATAGGTAGAACTTTACCCTGTGCCGTTTTCATAACAATTTTTCATAACTAGCTACGAAAAAAGCCATTTAATACCGTCTGTGAACATTATTCACTCGAGTAAAATCCCGGGACGCAGCTAGTAAAAAAAAACCCCATTGAAGAGTTGCGCGTAAACAAGCAGAGCAACTCTACCAATACATGCGTTGCTTCGAGTTGCAAACGTAATTGCTAAGACAATTTCTTAGTTAGCGAAGCGATTGATTGCTTGATGATCTAATTGGTAAACGAATTATCTCCGCTCGTCTCCTATGCGTACGTCTCTGCTTCAGTGGATTGTGACCTGATACCTACTTATTTGAACAAAATACAGATGATATTATAATTATTGACAATAATGTTTAAATAAGTAATAGTTTAAAAAAACTAAAAAAACACGATTTATATAGAAAACCAAACTAAAAATAGAAAATAAATTTTAATAGTGTAAATAAGAAAAAAAAAAAAATTCAAAAAAAAAAGTGGGGTGCATGGGTCAAAATAGCGTCCAAAGGAGTCGGTTACAAACATACAAACATACAAGTGAAGCTAATATAAAGCGTATAAAAAAGTCGGATTCCACATCGCCAAATCGAAAATGAAGGACCCTAGATAAGCCGATCCGCTCGTACGTACAAGCATCATGTTTACACTTACACCACCGATCGGCCGCCGCTTCGCATCAAGACCTTGTTAGTCGTGTTAATTCTAATGTTTTTTATGACTTTAACATTAACGCCTGCCTGTTGCCTGTTAATTTTGAAAATTTCTCACGAAAAATCAAAAACAACGCAGTGTTTTGTGATGAAATTGTGTACACAAATTATTCACTCACACACATATACGAAGCTGCCATTTGCTATGCTTCTCTCGTTTGTTTGGCGGCTTAGAGATCTTTTTCTTGATTAATGATGGATGACACTCACTTGTACCCTATATCACCCCAATCCAAGCTGTTATGGTAGTTCTGCATACTCCTCATGCTCTGGCTACAGGCCTTTATGCTGTGGCAGGCTCCAGGGATATACGTGTGGTGGATGACCACGTAAGGAACTGGCGTGTTCAGGGCCTCACTGCCATTGGGAAGGGCGGCACCCCAGTCGGCTCGTGTGAAGTACGGGAACTTGAAGTCACCTAGAGATGTCAGAATTAAGAGTCGAAGATCCTTTGACCCCATTTTGTGTGATATCGCACAATTGTTTTGATCTCAACAATAAAACTCGTAAGCAACGTTGAGGGATTAAGAAGTGGAAAATCGATCACTCTTTAATATTAAGCCAAAACTCGGTACCAAAACCGGTTTATGCGCTTGGATGCTGTACTACTTAAATCACTATTTAACATATCAAAATAAATAAAATATTGAGTACACAACAAGCATTTGATACGTCACAACTCACATCACACAGTAGGTCCAATTAGCAAAACTCGTTTATTAAATTTTCTAATTTTCCCCCCAGAAGTGACCCCCATATTCTAAATTATTTTATTTACGTTACACATCCATGTTTGGGTCACAAAAATTCATGTGTACTAAATTTCAGTTTAATAGTGGTAAATCTATCGAAATAATAATCGAATCCCTAATCTAATGGGCCAATCGGACCAGTAGATTCGGGGCAAATCGGATGACACACCAGTGATCCTATAAGCGTTCCTTTTATATTCGGACGTCCGGTACCCAAAAAATAATAATTAAATAATGAGTACATAATGAAATGAACAAGAAGCTTGTAAAGATAAATATTTACTTACTTGTTAATGGAAGACCATAGACACTAGAACATAACATCACCGAAAAATATTTACTTACTTGATAATGGAAGACCATAGACACTAGAACATAACATCACAGAAAAATATTTACTTACTTGTTAATGGAAGACCATAGACACTAGAACATAACATCACAGAAAAATATTTACTTACTTGTTAATGGAAGACCATAGACACTAGAACATAACATCACAGAAAAATATTTACTTACTTGTTAATGGAAGACCATAGACACTAGAACATAACATCACAGAAAAATAAATGATTGCGCTGAAATTCATTATACGAGTAACTACCTTTTTTTACTATTTACTTTGTAAGTTATTACCAAATAAAGGTTCAATTAAATAATTTTGTTTTATTTTTGAATGTAATTTCGTTTGTACAATAGTAGATTTCATGAGTGAATGGGTTAAATTGAGAAAAAATACCGTATATATACCAACGACACCAAGTCTCGGTTCTTCCCCTCTGGACTTTGATAAACAGTTTGAAATTCTTCGAAAGGCCTCGTTTATGATTACAAAGCTTCTGAATAGTCGCGCCTCGCGGCTTTGCCCGCTTTGATATGTTTTTGGAGTAAGAAGTAAAAAAAAACATAATCTATGTTCTCCTCATATGCACACTATTTCCTTGTCAAATTTCATCGAGATCTGTTCAGCCATTTAGTCATGAAAATATAACAAACAGAGAGAGAGACGCATATAGAAAGCATTACTTTCGCACAACCAAAAAACCAAAAATTTCAAAAAAAATTTTTTTACATTACCCACATCTTCGTCCGCGCGGACTACAGTTTATCGCGATAAAAAGTATCCCTTGTCCTTCCTCAGGGTTCAAACTATCTTCATACAAAATTTCATCAAGATCGGCTAAGCAGAACTTTCGCATCGTCGCCCACTCGCTCCACTCGCACACTCAACCTTCACTCCGCTTAGGACGTTACAGACACACTTCGATCGCTACCTCCACGCTCCTTTCTCTAATTTCAGGCCTCGTTCGCGTATCGCTCAGGAACTCCTTGCGAGCTTTTGGCTCCACGTTTTGGAATTGACCATGTAGATCTAAGTTCTCGGATTCCGTTTCGTGAGCTTCTAATTAATTTTTAGCTCTATGGTGACAAACCTAAACCGACCAATTAGGAAAAGGATTACAATATAACAGGCGATAGTATTTTTAACTAGATCTATGACAACATATTTATTTCCAATTTTTGATCATACCTATATCTAAAACAATTTAACCCGGCGAGGATGTGATACAAAAAAGTTGAATCCAGGACCCTGTATTTCATTTAAATTTCTTCAATATAGGTTGGTATATTTCTACAAAGCATTAAATATTAAACCAAAGGATTTTAACAAAGAAAAACACTATATACCTAGGATATGAAAATTCATAATTCGATATATATTTACAAGACTTAAATTAATCGACTTTAGCAAGATTTTACGTTTCATACTTAAATTTCGTTTTAACTCTGTTTAGCGTACGAAAAGTCATAGTTATATTGATTTTATCAATGGCTTTTAAACTAATGGAATCCCAGTTCTTTGCATTTCCTGCATGTATTACGTTTTATTGCGTTTGAGATAGGCTCATTTTTAACCTACTTGACTTTGCGCACGTTTAACTTCTAGTAAACTACAACTGACCAATTTGCGGTATTTGTAAGGTAGGGGAGTTCAATAGCTACAGCTTCTGAGGTTCGACAGCGTACGACTGTGGGACAATAAACTTACACAAAACAAAATGAGCAGGGTCAAATTGACACCTCCACATTCTCGCCGGGTTAAAAATACAATTTCATGTAGTACCTACACCGCTAGGTAGGTACATACCTACCGAGAGAATCAGGTACAAAGGGAAAATTAGTCGCTCGACACAAAGAATTGTATTTCCGTATTAGGTACAATAAATAGCTGAACTGAATCTCAGGGAGAGATTCGAAGGAAACCGTTCATGAGTTTCCAAATTCTTACTCCATGAAGCTTTCTGTTAAGCTATTCAAAAGGGTGATCTCCAGGCCAGATGTTTTGATACCAAACGGCCGAAATATTTAGCCACTATCGGCAGTGGTTGCATATTTCAACCTATCATATATTGACCCCGGATAATGCCAATTGATAAACGCACAATAGATAAGAAGGTAATAAAAAAAGCAAGTGAAACATAACCTCCATTTGTATAATAATGCCATTTCTAAAAAGTAGTAGTAAGTTTCATCGATCGATGGGACGGCAAGCTTCATTAAATCTTCTCGTCTTCCATACCACAGGGCCATGACCAGTCATGACCTACGGAGCCGGAACGTTGGTCCACAAATTTAAAGTCGCTCAGCTAGTTAAGGAGAGAGCTACTTGGAGTATCTCTGTAGGACAAGATTCGTAATGAAGATATCCGACAGAGAACAAAGGTAACCGACATAGCTCTAAGGATAACCTGAAGTGGCAGTGGGCTGGCCACATTTTCCGAAGAACCGACAACCGTTGGGTTAGACAAGTTCTCGAGTGGAGACCGCGCTTAGGCAAACGTAGTGTAAAACGCCCTCTGGCCAAGTGGAGTGACGACCTGTGAAAAGCAGCTGACAGAAACTGGATGCCGAGAGCTGCAGACCAGCAGTGGCCAAGTAGATATAGGCTGATGATGATGATGATGATGAAGATGACTTTCATCAATAAGTAGGTACTGTAAATGTGAATTAATTGGATTGTAGTTAAATATTTAAACGGGACTTAATCGCGCTGAAAACATCATATTTATTTACCTCGACGTTTCGATCAAGTTGCATTGATCGTGGTCACGAGAAGGCTGAAGTAGCGGGTGTCAGCGTCGAGAAGGGCGAGCGTTGTCTCCAACTACCCGCATTTGTTTTTGTAAAAATTAAGAATTGTCACGACTCATGACACTAACGACATCTGCAGATATCTTCTGACATAAACCGCGACGCGAACACTTGCTTATCACGGGATTCCAGGACGCAGCCAGCTTGAAAAGTTATAATTGGATTGTTTCATCATTGTTATTCTGTGATTACAAATGTAAAGTTTTCCTTCAAAGCCCTAATCAGTTGACATCGAATACTGTAAACAAACATCTGGGGGATATCCCTTGAAAATCATCGACCTTTGATCCAATAGACGCCCTATTTCAATATTTTTATTCGATAAAATAGTTAGTTCAATGAAATGAATTATAAAAAAACCTAACAAAGTAAGTGACAAAAAAAAAGAAGGAAACATATATAATTTTGTTCTTTTTTTTCGTACTAGGCAATCGTTTGACCACGATCTCACCTGATGGAAAGCAATGATGTGGACGAAGACCTATTCACTCTTGAGTTGAACACACTTTAAGTTATAATTTACCGGAAACACTGACGAGGGCAAGACATTCCAGTCATTTGTAGTTTTTATAATAAATGAAGAAGCAATCGAATAAAAAACGTAATAATAAGTGTCAGAATGGGCGGTCTGAACACTCAGAGTGATAATCTAAATAATATCTCTAATAGCGTCTGAATAAAATGGCTGTGACATACAGATGGACAGACGGACGCGCATGACGAAAATGTGAGGGTTCCTTGTTTGACTACGACACCCTAAAAATACCTAGTATTTAAATACTATGTTTATTTTATAGTTTCAACTTTAAACAAGACATGATTAAATTGATTTCCGTTTGTGATACCTATTCCAAATATATTAAAACTAGGCGCTAATTAAAAAAAAAAAGAGAGAAAATCTCTATTGAGAGGCTGCTGAGTTGATTATATTTCTTCCAAAATTAATCTTAGGTTTAAAATGTTGTTTATGTACGTTTGATAGAGTCACGTAGACCTATAAATTTCACAAGACATTTTTTGCTCAGCTGGTTAAATTAAGAACACGTGTTCGTGTTCCTAACACTATAATACGAGGTGAAACTTCTACGCCACGTACAAATCGTGAGTTTTACCGTAATTAAAGATCACAAAAACATCCATTTTGCTAATTCTGAGCGGGGCTTTGCCCACGAGTTAATTTCTCTGGGATTAAAATATATATGTGTTATTTCAGGACCATAAGTACCCATAAAGTGCAAAATATCAAAGAACAATGGCAAATTCACGGCGCCTTTAGACAAAAAATATCGCTAGTAACTCAGCATTATTTCTTGAGATTGTTAGTCTAAGATATATTTTTTGGGGAGGCCAGGTATAATTGTTATTAGGCTTCAAAGTTTTGTAGGTTATGCTACTGTTAATGACCTTTGAAACAAGTCTTAGAGATTTTAATAATTTTATCCGCTTAATTTGGTAGGCAAGTAAGTACTTATGCGTGATAAATATAATGTTTCAAGATATTGTAGGTACCTACCTATTCAATTACCTATCTAGTGCTAGACTAGGCTTTAGAATAAGAATTATTTTCAATCTGTTACTGCCTGCCGAGATTACAAAACAATATATTTAGATATGTTGCTGCTGTTTCACTGGGCAAGGAAACAGTTGTCTTCTATTAGCGCAAATATTTTGCAACAATTCCTTACATAAAATATTTTATTTACTCAAATCTTTGTTTCTTTCGTATTTATTGTTCAATACTTTAACCAACACGCCCCATGTACTATTATTTCTTTCATGACGTGGATAACTAGTAGATAATGCTGTTTAGCATTAAGTCCTTCCTTGTACCTACACTATTTTTGTACAAAACAATATAATAAAATAACATACCCTATTATAACAACAATGCTTTACACTTCCTCCATAAATTATAATGTATTGTATTCCCTTTGCTACCAGTATAATGTTTTTTATAGAGGTTTTATATTGACGTACCATTTTGTCTAAAGCACAGTCTATATTAGTATTCTGTTTATCGCAAGGAGGTTGAATTACGCTTACTGTTAAAATATTTAACGCCAATAAGCTTAATTCAACCTTCTTTGGTTTAAAAAACTAGGTGGGAAGTATACTGTATTGACAATTTTGACCTCCAAACTGGAAACGTCATTGTATTATATATATTTTTTCACCCGTTGGGCAGGCAACAAGGCCGGTTAAACATTGTAGGAAGGATATGAAGTTACAATTTCATGATTTTTTAAATTGATTTGCTAACAAGGCTTTTTCTAGCTTACATGCTATGTTGAAAAAACGTACAAAAATAATTACTTATGTTTTGTACAAATGATATGTCAAGACGCTGCAAGATTTATCGCATAAAATTCCGCCTATGTTCTTTCACTCAGCCTTTAAACAACTTTTTTTAAAGATGCTCGGCTTCTATTCGCCGGATTAAGATACCAAGCACACCAGTTTTAAGTCAAAGCCTAGTTGTTACGTGATATACCAATATATGAAGGTAAGTCAGAAGGTTATTTATGTAGAAATGTTATCAAAAACTTTGCCAAATTGTAAGTTTATATTGTATGCCCCCACTTGCGGGATTATTGGTGTGTTCATTCGCTAAGTCGTCCATGGCAATAACCAATACGATGAAATGGGATGTTTATTATGTAGTTAAAGGACAATATAGGTACCATGAAAACAATAAATTATACCAGGTACAAATAAAGTGTTAGCACACTTAGATATATCTATACAGGTAGAGTCGCCTGCGCTAATGTACCATGTACATTTATTTAGAAAAATACAATATTTGTTATATTACGTAACTTAGCTTTATTTTTTTAATTACCGGCAGTCGGTGCATTCTTGGAAACATATTGTCATTTGACACTGGCCTCCTCTAAATAATTCCACATCTTTCTGTCCCTCGCCTTGCGAATCCACTCTGGCCAGCTAGGTATTCTTTTAAAGTTATCTTCTCTTTTGTTTTGTTTGACGCTTCTTACTTATTTTACCATCTCTTGGATACAACTGATATTATTTTGGATTATTTTCCTTTTGCCTCGCTTAACATATGGCCTTTTTTATCTCCATTTTTGTGAATGTCATACTGTTTTTGCATTTTTAAATTTTGTTGTAATTTTCATAAAACAGAAAAAGATAAAAGTCTTTTCTCATTATACTATTATTATAGTGTACCTAGATGGGTACATGTAGTCCTTTTAAAAATTAGGGAATGTATGCTTGCCATTGCAGGCGAGACGGTACGGACGGTACCAATAGACCTTTACATTTCCGCTTGGCACGATCACGCAGGCGCGTATATGTTAAAAATCATTTGATTTCAGAATGGCGGTCACGCTAAAATAATCGGAAATTAAAAGGTATTTTTTAGCGATCCTAACGTGTAATAGTAGATGATAGTTGTTTCATACACAAGACTAGAGATGAACCAATCGGAGGTTGTTCACTTTTCGACACTTTTTGGCACTATTGGCCGTTGGCGACATGCGACACGTTCAGGGAGCGTTATTATGTACCACAGTTATGTACTAAATGTGCCAGCGGCTTTTCCCCCATGGTCATTACTAAGTAACCTATATATTATTCCAGGACGAAAAATTACAATATACTACATTTCATCAATATGTGTTTTTCCGTCAAATAGTTATTATTTATTGCTCGTCTCCAACTCATCGGATTGAGATACAAAGTAACCTAGATTTTAATTCAAAACCTAAGCCATCCATCAGTGAAATCCGCATATCAACCGGTCCAGTAGTTATTACGTGATGCGCAAACAGACATCCAGACAAAGATACAGACAAAAAAAGTTAAGTATATCTTGGTTTGCTTATTTTTATTTTTACGACTTTGTGTGCGATGGGGATACGTTCGCGACTGTTCCGTGATCCCCTTGAGAAAGACCACCAGATGTGGTTGAAACTAAAGTTGGAATAATCCAACTGCTGTACGTCAAAAACACACGGGTTTATCTTTAAAAAAAATAGTCCCCTAGACTAGAGCAGTTTTTTTTATTATCTTCTTGGACTGACTTTTTTTACTTCTTTCTAAAGTCAAATTCCTATAGTCTGCCGCTGACGAAGTCGCGGGCACAACTAAAAACTATGGTGTATCAGAATGTTTTATGCAGTCTGCATAAGGTTGCCAGCTCAGAATGTTTTATGCAGTCTCTGCATAAGGTTGCCAGATCAGAATATTTTTGCAGTCTGTGCATAAGGTTGCCAGCTCAGAATATTTTAGGCAGTCTCTGCATAAAGTTGCCAGATCAGAATATTTTATGCACTCTCTGCATAAGTTTGCCAGATCAGAATGTTTTATTCATTAGTTAGTCGTATTTTGTAGTAATACTAAACTGATCTGACAACCTACAAGCAATTTATTTCAGGTTTATGGTTGGTCTAAATCCAGAAGAAGTCTAGCGAGAATCCAGAAGTCACTTAGTCAGAACAGCCGGCTTTGAGCAAAATAATAACTAAGCTGTTGAGACGAGACCTCCCAAGCTCCAATACACGCTCTATAGAAGAAGCGATTGAGCAAAATCGGGGGTCGAAAGTCTGTGTTCAAAAGCTGGGTCGGATCCATCTGACGAAGCTGACCACATCTAGTGGGGAAGTTGTCGTTTCGATGCCAGAGATTCTTGCGGAAGTTGGTGAATTTTATTGCCATTTAACAATTTAACATACACGTTGTAGCGTTGACAAAACGCTACTTAAATAAAAAAACAATAAACCTATAACTAGCAATGCAAAGCAGCAGTTCGACAAGTAAAAGTAGGAATAAACAAGACAGCACATAAACAACTAATAGAAACGCATCTTTATAATAGTAAAACTGGAATTATAATTGCATATTGCGCAATATACTCACATATTAGAATGTATCTTCGTTTTTGGAGTAAATAAACAATAGAGATATAACCACAACACAACACGAAAACAATCGCCGGTTATTTTCATAACAAAAACAGAGGTAGTTAAATGTACCACAAACCCACCGTTGTTTACCGAAGTCCAATTGCGACATATTTAATCATACAAGTAGGTACTAACTTAGATTGTGAAAGTACCAAGTAAGCACTTTTTGTACTTATGTTGTTTTTCTATGAATAATGCGCAGTAGAGGTACTCTACATGTTGATTTGATTTAATTGCGCATAGCTGAATAAGCATTTATGTACTTAGATGTTTTTCTCGCTAAAGTATGAGAAATGTAACTACTTAGTTGTTTATTACAATGAAGAATGTACTAGAAATCGCCTACACATTTATAAAAGTTATATAAGGAAGTTACTAAGTACAAATTGACATTATTTTATCTTCGCTTGAATACGGTCAAAAGTAAGACCAATAAAATTAACTTTAAATTTAATTTGTTGTTTATTTTATTAAAATCTCGGCTCCATCCAATTTGTCTGGCGCAGCCGGTTGTATTTTTTTTTTAAAGTCGTGGAAATTTAATTTGTTCGGCGCTTACTTCAAAAATTGTGAAATATAATTTGTCTGGCGCAACCTACATATCTGGTGCAGCTGTCCTGAATAACTTCAGTGTGTTCCTTACAAATCCACGGAAAAAATACTCGAACCAAACAAATACGACTGTATTGGAAAAAGGAGTTGAGAAACAATTCAGCGAGTGGAATAATCACCGAGGCATGGGATCGAGCGGTTTTAAGTGAGTCGAAAATCATTCACTTTCCGTATTCTTGCCCTGCTATTCGACCCTTAGTGTTTTTGGACAAACATTGCCAATACACTTGTTATTTTTGATTTATTGTATGCGTTTTTATTTGAATTTTTGACGTTTTATGTGTTTTTATTGATTTTAATGTGAATTTATTGACGTTTTATGCGTTTTTATTGAATTGTATGTGAATTTATTGATTTTATATGTCTTTATCGATTTTTATGGGAATGTATTGATATTTTATGTGTTTTTATTTGAATTTTATGTGAATTTATTGATTCTTATGCGTCATAATTGATTTTTATGTGAATTTATTGATTTTTATGCGTCATAATTGATTTTTATGTGAATTTGTTGATTTTAATGTGTCTTTATTGATTTTTGTGTTTTTATTGAACTTTTATGTGCTTTTCTTTAATTATATTTTGAATTTTTGTGTTATATTATACAAACGCATACTCAATTTTTATATTTTGAATTGATTTTAAATAATAATTTAAAATGGAACCTATGAGGATTATAACGAATGAAATTGTGAAATTGATTCCTAAATTTGATGGGAATGAAAAATTATTAAATTTATTAATTTCAAAATGTGAATATGTGCGTAGCTAAAGTGGATCCGAAGTAACAGCAGCACAATTATTATATTTATTTTATGTAATTTCAAGTAGAGTTGTAGGCAGAGCAGCCTCACTATTAAATGAAAGTAGCGACATGGCTACAATTGAAAATCTTTTTATTCAAGTTAATAATATAATTGAAGATGGAAACAGATTGTGAATTAGATGATATATTATCTGAAAATCTAATGAAACTTAGATTAAATCGTATGCATCAAGAACAAAGAAATGCAATTTTTTTTAATTGATGCAGTCAAGATGAATTAATTATTGATATTAAAACTAAGATTCTATTTCACTAATACTTCTAATTATAACTTTATAAAATTTGAGCAAAAATTAATTGAAATTGCGAAAGCATTGAATAGAAGTAAAATAAATGATTTTGAAAATAAAGTATCTCATGCTTATAGTTTGTTAACTCATAATTTTCAAATAATTCTTTCTAAGTTAGATGAGATTGATACAGCAATCGCATTAAGTAAAAATAAGATATTACATAGATCAATAATTGATACTAATGAATTATTTGAATTGTTAAAAAATATTGAGAGAACAGATAAGTTAATTTTCCCTGTTAATTATGAAAATTTAGTAAACATAGAGCAAAATATAGAGATAAAAGCTTATATTAAGGGTAGGCAAATTACATATGTACTGGCAATTCCAATTGTACGCAAAAACACTTACAAATATTACCAGTTATTCCCCTTACCTATCCTTGATACTTCTAATAATATTACATCCTTGATACTTCCTAAATATCCTTTTATCCTCGTGAAGGATTTGAACTCTATTACATTGCTCTCCAAGCCATGCGACGAGATTGATGAGAAATTATTTCTTTGTAAAGAAAGTTGTGCAGTCGTATTGGAACAAGATAAATGTATAACTGATTTAATGAAATTTACGTTGAATATTACGTCGTGTTCTCCAATTTTAATCGAAACTTCAGAGATAAAAGTTCAACAAATTGAAATGAACATATGGATAATTTTTGCAAGTTACCAAACGTACTTGACAAAAACCTGTGAAAATGAGATTACTCGAGAGAAAATCCTTGGTAGGGTAGACTGGGTACGATTGTGCCAGGGTACGGTCGTGACAGTCGTCGTACTGGCGAAACTATAAGGAATACGGGGGCGGGTGCAAGGGCGGAGAGGAGCGGCGTGCCTGTCCGAACGTGTTTCACAGTATTGCGTCAGCCGGCGCGCGACGTAGCGGCTTGCAGAGTACCATATTACTATTTTTTGAAGAAAAGTAAGTTTTTTGTTCGATTTCGTTGTGTGATTGTTGTTTTATGTATACAGATAGAGTGGTAAGTGTTTTTTCTCGTAAAATCTTAAACATTAGTGGTTAAATAGCAGTGATTAATTTGAACGTAAGTTATCTGGTATAGTCATGGCAAATGTTTTTTTGCGAATGAATGCAATGGGTACGGTTGTGCCATATTTTCTGGGTACAGTTGGGACATAAGTAAACATATTTTTTTTTGCTTTTAGATGCCCCGACAACGTGTACGGAAGACAGAAAGAGGTCAGTGTCACCTGCAACAGTATCAAGATGCTTATCAAACAGTGAAACGCGGGACATCTATACGGTCAGCTGCGGAAATACACAAAGTTAATCGGATGTCTTTGTTTCGATACATTCATAAACGTGATGCAGGCGGCGACGGCGAAAGCCAAAATGAAGTCAACGTCAGAATGGGGTATGTCAGCCATAATAGAGTATTTAACGAGGAGCAAGAACAGCAGTTATCCAAGTATATCCAACGTTGCGCGGAAATATATTTTGGTCTTTCTCCAAAAGAGATACGAAAGTTAGCTTTTGAGCTTACAACTAAATACGAACTAAAGCGACCTGCTACCTGGATTGAGAATGAGATGGCTGGCGAGGAGTGGTTTCGATCATTTATGAAAAGAAATCCCGCACTGTCTGTTCGTGTAGCTCAGGCTACTAGCCTTTCAAGAGCAACAAGTTTTAATCACACAAACGTAGAAGCATTTTATAACAACTTGCAAAAAGTTATGGACAGACACGCCTATGAGCCACAAGATGTGTATAATGTTGATGAAACAGGGGTGACTACAGTTCAAAAGCCCGATAAAGTCGTAGCAAGACGTGGCATACGGCAAGTGGGAGCTCTTACTTCTGCTGAACGTGGGACTCTAGTCACGGTCGCGTTTGCAGTTAATGCCCTGGGAAATTCCATTCCTCCCTTCTTTATATTTCCACGGGTTCGATATCACGAGCATTTTGTGCGGGATGGGCCAGTCGGATCGGTAGGCACTGCAAATCCATCAGGTTGGATGCAAGATGCGTCATTTCTAACATTTCTCGAACATTTTAAGAAATTCTCTAACGCTTCTCCAACGCACAAAGTGTTGCTTGTTATGGATAACCATTCATCTCATATCCACATTAATGCATTGGATTATTGTAAAGAAAATGGAATCACTTTGCTGTCATTTCCCCCACACTGTTCCCACAAACTTCAGCCCTTGGATCGATCTGTCTTCGGACCCTTCAAAAAAGCTGTAAACACTGCTTGTGACGGATGGATGCGGAGTCACTCTGGAAAAACGATGTCGATCTACGATATACCAGGGATCATCAAAACTGCTGTGCCTTTGGCTTTCACACAATCGAACATTCTGGCTGGTTTTTGCAAAACAGGTGTTTATCCATTTAATCGTAATCTATTCCAAGAAATTGACTTTGCACCGTCTTTTGTAACAGACAGACCAAACCCTGAAACTGAAGAGGAGAATCCAGCAACATCATCATTTGTAACGGATAGATCAAACCCTGACACTAGAGAGACTATTCCTGCAGAAAAATCTGAAAGAATAAACTTTGACACTGGAATGACTTATCCAGCAGGACCATCTAACAGAACTTCCTTTGAAGTGACTAATCCTGCTGAAACATCGGGCAGAACTACCCTTGGAGTGACCAATCCTGCTGAAAAATTGGACAGAACTACCCTTGAAGTGACTAATCCTGGAGAATTATCTGTTCTTACGGACGGACTAAACTTTGACACTGGAGAAAACAATCTTGGCCCTAATGATGAAACACCGCCCCTATCACCATCCTTATTGGGCGAATCATCAATCACTATTTCAAGCGATTTTCAACCAACTGCGTCAACCTCAGCAATGCCATCTGTTTTTTCGCCAGAAATTGTTCGGCCTTTCCCAAAGGCTGGACAAAGAAAAAAAAGATGTTCGAGAACTAAAAAGTCGGCCATTTATACAGACACACCTGAAAAAGAGGCAATAAGGCAAGAATATGAAGAAAAAACAAAACGATTGAAGGCTAAGCAAGTAAAGAAAAATCTTACTGAAATGAAAGGAAAAAATAAAGGAAAAAAAAAGAACAAAGCAAAGCAAAGGAAGACATCACCACCGACATCCGATGAAGAAGAGTATTTTTGTCTGGTATGTGTAGGGGCTTATTCTAAAAGTAGAGCTGGCGAAAAATGGATCAAATGCCAAGGAAAATGTAAGCTCTGGTCCCACTTTGAGTGCACAGATGGTAGTCGCCATTACATTTGTCATAACTGTGAAGAGTCTGACTAGATCTCAGTAGGTTACTTTTTAGAAGTATGAACTTCCTTAGATTTTTTTTTTTTTATTGTTGCATGTTTACTTACACAAATGTTTATTGAAGCTGTTATACAACTGATTAGAATTTTAGTTAACTATTGGCTGATTAATATGAAGACTGTTAATAATTAAAGATGCTATATAGCCTTATTGTTATAAGTGATACAAATGTTACTTTGTTTCCTGTATTTTACTACAAAATGATTGTATGACTTTTATTACGTGCCATAAAGGTGATTTTAGACCAATTATGTGTGTTTTAATCTTAAGATAAGGTAAGATCTTATGATCATTAAGTATGGGCTGATTAATATGAAGACTGTTAATAATTAAAGATGCTATATAGCCTTATTACTTATAAGTGATACAAATGTTACTTTATTTCCTGTATTTTACTACAA
This sequence comes from Alsophila aescularia, assembly GCA_946251855.1. Lineage (NCBI taxonomy): Eukaryota > Metazoa > Arthropoda > Insecta > Lepidoptera > Geometridae > Alsophila > Alsophila aescularia. The sequence continues at coordinate 15,180,197 of OX276385.1, forward strand.
AATGATTGTATGACTTTTATTACGTGCCATAAAGGTGATTTTAGACCAATTATGTGTGTTTTAATCTTAAGATAAGATCTTAAGATCATTAAGTATGGGCTGATTAATATGAAGACTGTTAATAATTAAAGATGCTACAAAGCCTTATTAGTTAAAAGTGATGCAAATGTTTCTTTGTTATCGTCGTTTCATCACAATATGATTGTATAACATTTATTACGTGCACTAAAGTTGATTAAATACCATTTATGTGTATTTTTGAACCTGTCACTTTCCACCCCAGGCACTGTCACAACTGTCCTTGGGGTGGGGACGATTGTGTCATTTTTTTATTTTTTTTCACATTGCTCCTATAAGTTAACTTTTGCATTTATAGACAAAATTGTAGTACTTATACGTAGAAAAATGTATATTTCACTATAAAACGCACCTTGCTTTAAGCTACCTGGAATACTTACGAAATTATGGGCGATCAAATGAAAATTGGCACAACCGTACCCAGTCTACCCTACTTATATTTTAACCTTGGATGAAAATTGTAAAATACAAGTTGAAGATATTACTCTACGGAAGAAATTGTTAAAAGGAATGACCTTACATATTCCTAAACTACCATTGATAAATTTACCAAGTGTTCCAGTTACAAATAATTTCAAAAAGAAACCTGTTAACTTAGATGGAGTAAACATGGAAAATCTACAAATGCTGTCTTATATTTTGAAGAAAAGTGAAAACAGTGAATATAGTGAAATGAGTGAAATGGTCAATAAAGTGCATATAAAAAGTGTTAGTTTATGGACATTAATACTTTATATTATAATGATTTTTACTATTGTATACTTTATTATAAAATATAAAAATAAGATTTTGAAATTATGTAAAATTGAAAATAATCTGACTTCAGAAAATGAACTTTCAGATAATTTTCAATCTCAGGGTGGAGAAGTTATATGTACCACAAACCCACCGTTGTTTACCGAAGTCCAATTGCGACATATTTAATCATACAAGTAGGTACTAACTTAGATTGTGAAAGTACCAAGTAAGCACTTTTTGTACTTATGTTGTTTTTCTATGAATAATGCGCAGTAGAGGTACTCTACATGTTGATTTGATTTAATTGCGCATAGCTGAATAAGCATTTATGTACTTAGATGTTTTTCTCGCTAAAGTATGAGAAATGTAACTACTTAGTTGTTTATTACAATGAAGAATGTACTAGAAATCGCCTACACATTTATAAAAGTTATATAAGGAAGTTACTAAGTACAAATTGACATTATTTTATCTTCGCTTGAATTGTACGGTCAAAAGTAAGACCAATAAAATTAACTTCAAATTTAATTTGTTGTTTATTTTATTAAAATCTCGGCTCCGTCCAATTTGTCTAGGTTATAAACACTTCGATAAATACAACACGTTCGTGCACTACTGATCACGACTTTATAACACTCATTAGGTCAATTGATTGAAATATATACAAAAGGGAACAAGGAATAACTGGGAATCAGCAAATAAATAAATAATTAATAAAGAACAATTAATAGACACGGAGACGGGTGGTGACATCTACCGGAAATTTTACTTATCTTTGCATCGATTAGCTGTCAAAGCAAAAGGGCGCGTTCCGTTGTTCGGCACGGTCCCGCAATGTCAGCAAATAGAAAATAAAATTAAACAAACCAATTAAATGCAACAAATTTAGGAACGTAGATTTTTTCCAAAGCAAACCCATACAATATCATAATTTAATAGTTACAGTATATAGTTTTATGATGATATAACGGTAGCGAAGCAAAGAAACCGCGTTCCGTACCATTCGTCTGGTACGGAACGTTTTTATAGACTATAGTTTATAACAATTCTTAAACGTCACTGGGCAGTAGTTTAGCTGTCAAAACTAGTTAAAGAAACGATAAATAAACAAATGTGATTTCTAGGGTGAGAAAATCTTGAAAATAAAAATAAAACCATATTACTTGTCCAAAGCCCATGTGTAAGCGCTGATCGGTTTCCTGGTGAAACGAAATGTAATTCTGATAGATTTTGCTAAATAAAAAAAAACTAGATCCGGCTAGACAGAAAGAAACTGGCAATGGAGGCGAGAAGAGTAAATCTTTTTTTCGTGCTGGAGAGCCTAGCAGGACTGACAAGTTTTTTCCCTGCATATTATAAAACCCGTAAAAAAAGGTGAGAGATTCTGTTGGTGTTTTTGTATCGTCGGCAGTAATGATTGCGATTGTGAAATCACTTTTATCCATTTTTCGAGACGCCATTTTAGCGAACCGAAAGCGGTGGCGTTTGCGGAGTCTCGAATTCTAAAACACGTTGTGTCTATCCATTCACAGCGGGTTTTCCCCCCCGGACTAAAACCACCCCACGAAGGAAGCTTCTTCCCCGGATTTAAGTAGAAAAGGCGCCGTGTCGCGATACGTCACGCCACGCCGACATTATACCCAACGATTCCTGCCACGTTCTTGGGATGCGGTATCGTATTTAATCCATATATTTTATTAACCGGAGTGTTGAACTTTGGTTCCCCACCGACCTGCTGGACACCTGCAACGCCTGAGGGGTCTAGCCTGGCTACCTCTCACGCGAATCGGACATTGCTGAAACGTCGGATGGAGAATTACCTTCACTAACATAACGGCTAAATCCTATAGAAAAAAAGGTAAATAAGTAGACTATACTGCCGGCCGGCAAATTCATCAATGTTTTGTTAGAGTAAATACTTAATTTTGTCAATTAAGTATTTACTTAATTCTTTGGACTTTAAGTAAATAAGCAAGATTAAACCAAGGATAATAAATATTGCATTGGTGAATTTAAATTGCAACTTTTGTCTTCAACTTTACATGCTAACTTGAATGGCCGTCCAAGGTACCTACGGCACGGTTCTTTGGATTTCAAGTAAGTAAACAAAATTAAACCAAGGATAATAAATGTTGTATTGGTGAATTTCAATTGCATGTTTTGTCTTCAACTTTACATGCTAGCTTGAATGACCGTTCAACGTACCGACGGCACCAGAGCAAGCTTGGTTTCGAGGAGGATACGGCACCATAGACCACATTCAGTTCGGCAAATTATACAGAAAAGTATAATCAGCCCCTGGGCTAAGCGTTTGTGGACTAAGAGAAGGCCTTTGACTCCATTTAGACCTGGTCTTTTTTGGAGTCCCTTCAGCGATGCCAAGTCGATTGGCGATATATTCAAGTGTTGAGATGCCTGTATGATGCCACAACAATGACCGTCCAAATACAGAATCAGCAGACTAATCAAATCCTCCTGCATCGAGGAGTGAGACAAAGGGACGTTATTTCCCCGAAATAGTTCACAAATGCATTGGAGGATATGTTTAAGACTAGACTGGAAATGACGTGGCATAAACAAAAAGGGCAAGTCATCTCACACTTGAGATTTGCGGATGACAACGTCATTATGGCAGAATTGTTGAGATGCTGAACGGCCTAGCTGATTCATCTCACAATTCCCCAATGCCTGAAAACTAAATTCTTCAACCAGTGCGTCCTACCGGTTATGACTTACGGAGCTGAGACGTGGACTTTCACGGTACGACTAATTCATCAGTTCAAAGTCGCTCAGCGGTCTATGGAAAGGGCTAGGCTATCGGAGTTGCTTTGAAAGATCGTATCCGGAACTAGGTGATCCGACCGAGAACCAAAGTAATTGACATAGACCATAGGATTAGCAAGTGGCAGTGGGCTGGTGATATTTGCCGAAGGACCGATAACCATTGCGGTAGACGTGTTCTTGAGTGGAGACCGTGACTGTAGGACGCCCTCCAGCTAGGTGGCGCGACGACATACGCAAGATGGCTGGCGGCGGTTGGAAAGAAGAGCCAAAGATGCGGCTCAGTGGCGTGCTTTGGGTGAGGCCTATGTCCAGCAGCGGGCTGATGCGGGCTGATAATGATGAGGTAGCCTAAATATTCTAGCCTACGTTGGCAGCGTACACAACATGCTGGCGGCATTGCTCCGCTGGATTGCAATGTTAATTAACCTTTAGCCATGTAACTTATTTTTTGTTACATGACGCGGTCATGGTGACCGCTAATATTATATTCAATAATAAAAATAAGCACATAGCATAATCTAAGTTTAATCAAAATTGGAGATCTAGTAGGAATGATAATTAACAAGTTGCTATTTTTGAAATAATATTAGTTACTCGGAATTTTTGGTTCTAGTATAAGACTATTTCCGAATCAACTATATTACAATTATTGTACAATTGCAATCATCTAAGTGTAAATTTTGGCTATAGTCTACCTTCTTACATTATTTAGGAACATTTAACGCAATTGTTGTTTAACACTTAAAACTAATGTGAAATGTTATGTGTTTCAAATATGTGATACTTATTTCTATTCCTGAAACCTACTGAAAATTACCTTTATAAAACATAATGATCTGGAACATCTTCTAGGTCACTACAATCTTTATTCGGCTATTCTGGGACGTTTCATTCTTTTTAATCTACTTCTAAAAGGAGGAGGAGGTCCTCAAGTGGTCTTTTTATAAAAAAAAAAAGTTTGTTTCCTCATATCACTAAACTAATGAAACGAAATGGATAAATAATAATACTAGCATTGGTTGGAACCCGGTTAGTTCTCTTTTTTTATCAAAATTGTTTCAGTAGTTTTTTAGTACGAGATTAAGGCTGCAGGATTTTTGAACCGATTTGAATTATTCTTGTTGGATTTAATAGAGTAAATTTTAATTGTAGTTTCATATAAGTTTCATCAAAAATGGTTTAGTTATTTATTTAATAAATGGATATGTTTGGTGTTTATATTCTCTCATATTTTGGGACATCTGAACCGAATTAGATACTTATTTTTAGTTGAAAAAATAAATGTACTATTTGGTGCATACATTTCATCAAAATTGGTTTAGTATTTCATTACAGCTTTTATTTAACTCATTGTGAATGTTTGGGAACAATCTTGCAAGTGAATTTTGAACTACTTTATGACGTCTAATGAAGGAAGTAATTCATCTTTTTTTTTTCATTTGCTAACGTCACACATTCATAACCCGTGAAACAAATAAATAATAATTATGGAAAACAAAGATTACTGGAGTCCGTAACGTCGGTCACTGGAGTAAGGTGACCGACGTTAGTCGACGTCGGTCACCTAACGTCGTCTGTGACCGACGTTAGGTGCTTAAGAGTTAACACCTAAAAGGATAAGGATAGGTATTGTAATAAAAAAACAGCACATCAATTTTTAGGACATATTCATATATTAACAATTTCTTTGGTGCTTCTAGCTCTGATTTCTCCATCCTCATATCTTAAAGCGTTGTTGAGAACCGATTCCACGTCTGTATCTCCCGGAACAGCGCCGCTCCAGGACACTCAGTGGACGTGACTTGCCGGTGTCCAACCAGCTTGTAGTCCGGTCTGATGTAGCCCAGCTGGACGCCCTGAGATATCAGCTGTTTGGCTGTCCGGAGAGCTGCGGCAGGAGGTAGTTGCGCTTTGGAGGAATTAAAGTTATTAGTTCAAAAAGCGGCTGGCCAAGGATCGGGCTAAGTGGCGTTCACTAGGAGTGGCCTACGTCCAGCAGTGGACGAACATAAACTGATGATGATGATGATGACAGTGTTAACAGTGTTTTAAAATCGTTCCTTTCGCTTTCCTGTAATCAATGGGAGTGATTACGTGAAGAGTTTAACAGTGTTAACAAAGTCAATGTTCAGATGTTACAATTTGTTTACAGATGTGACAAATCATATGCGACTACTGTTAGGCTCGCTCGTTTTTTTTCAACGTGGTGTCTTCTTTAGACGAATCGAGCTTTGTATTGTATGTATGTTTGTTCGACAATAACTTACGAATTGTTGATCGGATCTTCATGACATTTGGAAAATAGGTAGTTAATAATAATTGAATTTTTATATTCGTATTAGAGTTAAATGGGGTAAGTACCACAGTAGTGTGTAAACATGTCTGTGTTTCGGTTTGAAGGGCAATGTTTCCAGCGAAATTACTGGGCAATGAGATTTAACAACCAATGTCTCAGGGAGGCGAGTGCAGTGCAGTGACGCGCACGATTTTGCATCCAAAGTTCTGGGCGGCACTGCAACTGTTATGGACAGGCGTGACGCTTACTGTCAGGCGAGCGACCTGCCCGTCTCGTCACTCAAAGTAATTAAGAAAAAAAGTTAAAGTAGTTACATTGGTTATTATATTTTTGAGATATGGGGGTTCAAAAAGGGTCTGGTTATTAAAAGGAAATTTAGATGTTTTAAAACTTACAAACAAAGTCACCGATCAGGACAATGCCGATGCTCTGAGAGTTGATTCCTGCCGCATGAGCTCCTACTGCCTCCCAGCCTCTGCCTTCGTAAACTGAACCTTCGCCGCCTACAGCAAAACTGCAAGCAAAACCAAACGAAAATCATAAATAAATTGAGTGAACAATTGAAAGTTTTTTCGATCCAGCAGCGGCAGTGTTTTTTTTATCACTAGCTGTGCCCCCAGCCATGCCCGCGCTCTAGGTTAAAAGTATCCTTTGTGTTATTCCAGGACCAAAATTACCTACAAAGTATAACAGATTTCATCAAAATTTGTCAAAATTTGTTCAGCTGTCAAATATATTTTATCGTTTGCACGGCTTCTCATCGTATTAAGGTACCAAGTACACCAGTTTTTAAGTCAATATCTAAGCTAGCGTAGCATCGCAATCAGTCCAGTAGTTTTTACGTGATGCGTAAACAGACAGACAAACAGACACACACCATTAAAAAATATGTTGTGGCTTATTTTAAGTCACCTAGACCATTTTTTGTAATTATCTTCATTGTACAGACTTTTTGTTACTTACTGATTTTATATAAGTTAAAAGATAAATTTAAAGGAAAATCCACACCAATATATAAAAGTTGTATGTTTGTTTGTTTGAGGAACTTTCATGCCAATACGGCTGATCCGATTTTTATGAAAGTTCGTGAATATATTGATACTGTATAATATAGTGACCAACATAGGATACTTTTTATCTCGGAAAATGGTAATTTTCCATTGGAAAACTGGGAAATATCGATTACTCGCTGTAAGGAACGGTTGCCATGGAAACGAAATAATAAAAAAAAACTGTAAAAAGCATCAAGAGCGTTGGCGCTATACTTTTGGATTGGTTTTTAATATCCTAGAAGAACATAGGATGTTTTTTTTGCGATAAACTGTAGTTCACGCGGACGAAGTCGCGGGTGAACGTTAGTATCGTAATAAGACCTTGGTGGTAGGCGTAGGGCACTTAATGTTCTCCTGCCTAGATAACATCCTAAAAAAAAAAAAAAAAAAAGTTAAAAAAATATACAAAAAAGTTAAAAAAAATGACAGCCATTTAGGGCCAGGAAGTTTCTATTCAACGTGAATAAGAATACTTACTTGTATCCAATATCCACCCATCCGTTGACATTCTGATGCAAACTCTGCATGGACCGCATGTCCCGCATGCACTGCTCCCGCGTCATGCAAACAGCGGGTATGTATGAGTGGTGGATCACCACGTATGGAACTGGAGTATTGAGGCGGGTGACTGAGCGGGGTCGGTTCGCACCCCACGCTTTTCTCGTTATCAACGCAAAGGGTTCATCTGAAGTAAAGGTAATTTGTTAATTGACTTCCACAAAGGACTCCACAAGAGACTAAAAATGTGTTTTGTTTGTTTATCTTGTAAGGCAGGTAGTGCTGGCCTCTGATGTCAGAGCTTGTCAGGCCGCCCAAGGGCCCCTGACGTGGCTTAGCGACTGTTATTAATTAGTAGGGACAGTGCCCTTCGAAGCACAGAGCGATGGAAAACTTGACATAACTTACTAAAATGTGTATTAGGGAGTTGATATAGTATGGGCGAGAGCCCGGGCGCGCGCCCTGGCCGCTTGCTTTATCAACTCCTACCACGCTATATCCATCTAAGCATTAGTGGATTTAATTTATGTGGACCCTATAATTTGTAGTTCATGAACAAGCCAAGTTGTTAGCGATGATTTTCTACTCAGTTCCCCAAAAGCAATTACGCGTGAGCCACCATGCGGCCACTAACATTCAGTGCTCCCATCCTTTCCATCTGGTCCAGCCTGGTTTATTATTAGTCGCTTGTTTGTTTATATCACTGATGTTTTCTCATTGGCACTAAGTATTATCTTTTGTATTGGTCATTTGTGTGTAATGAATATATATAAAGAATTGTATAAAATGGAGAAAATGACATCCCCGTAGTTTCTTGGTGCTCTCTTCTCTAACGGGCGTATTTCCGAAGCACCGGTAGAGTAAGAAGGGTATTTCCTTTTCCTGTGTGAGATTTAACTTTGAGTCAGCATATGTAAGGGAAGTTTCCTTTTCAAACTCAAAGCATACCTAGTTTACCTAATAGTATTGTTTGATCTATTTATAACAATTTATTTTTTGCTGTCTGTTCATGAAATGTTAGGTTTTGACTTGTAAAAGTGCTATTATTTTGCCTATTTATATTAAATACTTTGACTTTGACTTTTCACAGCTAAATACTCACCAACTTCCGATTCCGAGTCGGAATCCGAGAAGTGGTCCCAGGTCTGTATCTCTCGGAACAGCGCCTCGCCGGGACACTCCGTCGCCCTGACCTGGCGGTGCCCGATGAGCTTGTAGTCAGGTCGGATGTAGCCGAGCTGCACGCCTTGAGAGATCAGCTGTTTGGCTGTATGGAGGACTATGGCTGGTGGAACTTGCGCTGCGTAAGGAAATAGACAACATTAGCCCAGGCTATATGCATGCATGGAGATCGAGGTAGACATCAGCAGCATTACCGCTGTCTACAAATGCTAGTTTAATAAATAGAGCATAAGACAATGATCAATTCATTGGTGTTATGTACGGTGTATATAGATCTGCAAGAAAGCTTTTATTTTAAAAAACCGCCCTATTGCAAGTCAGACTCGCACACCGAGGGTTTCGCACAAACTTAACTTTGCCTTTGGAAAACTTTTGTCCCCATACATCGACATAGATTGCTGTCAGTTTAACAACTGCAAATAAGTTTATAATCACTTTTTTGTGATGTATCTACTTTACGGTTTTTGTATTCTTCCCTTTACTTGAGCTAGGAAACATTGCTTCTTGCAAAATTTCATGATTCTAGGTCAAAGGGAAGTACCCTATAATATGGTATAGTGATTCCCTTGCGAGTGTCAAAATATGCGGCATAAACGGCCGTATCTATTGATTGAGCCATGAAAAATCAAACTTCTAAATTAAAGTTTGATTTTTCATAGACCCAAGGAGTTGTGGATCTGAATTTTTGACATTAATTTTAACCTTCACGCGTTCTTGAGAAAAAGGGTCTTGTCAGACAGACATACAGACGTACAGACGGACATGAACTGATCCTATAAGGGCTACTTTTTTCCTTTTGAGGTACGGAACCACCAAAAATGCCACTTGCTCAGAAACTTTCCAAAAAAGTGAGTTATTATTATAGTAGGTATTTTTAAACACGACTCTCATGTGATAGTAAGTGAAGTTATGATTTATGAAGTGTCACGCTTGCATCAAAGGTATCGAATCGGCCTTGATTTTAAGACTTCCAGATTGTATCCATCGGGCACCATAGATGCTGGCAGCATGATGATGAAGTCAATAAGGTTACTGCAGCTACTTACAAACAAAGTCACCGATTAGCGCGATGCCAATGCTCTGAGAGTTGACTCCTGCTGCGTGAGCTCCCACCGCCTCCCAGCCTCTTCCTTCGTAAACTGAACCGTCACCTCCTACCGCGAAACTGCAACAAAAACATCATATTATAGTCACAGTCATATTATAGTCATAAGGGTATAATGGCACGTGGCCAAAGTAGGAAATAAATAGCAAGCCTTAATTTCACAACACGCCTCCTTGTCACTTGTCATTCAAGTACCAAAAGGTCCTTGTAGAAACAAGAAATTAAATGTTTGTCTGCTCCTGCACAAATCATCCGAGCAAATCAGTACCTACAAGATTTTTATCTGCCATTCTTCAGATTTGATTAGTTATGTTGATTAGCGTCACATAACTACCTACTATTAGGACCTTGTGTGGATGGAGTACACAAAGAACACGTGAAGGTAGAGCCAGACCTGCGGTGGTGGTAACGATCCCTGAAAACTCAAGATACTTAGCTAGCAGATCTTTCATACATTTTTTGTATGGATTGTTACCGCTAAGGAGCAAGTTAACATTGCACCAAATATTTCCGATGTCAAAAATTATGCACTATAGGCAACGCGACAGTGCATGGCAACATACACTTCTTACAGGTACCCAATTTCCCAACATCCATTGGTGTTCTGATTTATGCTCTGCATAGTCCGCATGTCCAGCCAATGCATTGGTCTCTCATCAGGCAAATGTATTTAGAAGACTGTTAACTTACTTGTACCCAATATCCCACCATCCATTGGTGTTCTGATGTGTGCTCTGCATGGCCCGCATATCCCGCATGCACTGCTCCCTCGTCAGGCAAATGCCGGGGATGTACGTATGGTGGACGACCACGTAGGGGGCTGGTGTGCTGAGCTGAGTGAAGGACTGTGCTGGGTTTGCACCCCAAGCTTCCCGCGATATGAAGGGGAAGGGGTGACCTGCAAAATGTTTCAAAAACACAGAACATTAAATAACTTGTCATGTTTTTTTTGTGCCGTGCTGCATACTGTTCCCTTGTATACTATAGTTGTTCTGTCCCCCCTTGTTACCAAAGTTGCAAAGCTCATGGCTCAGGTATCCCGATGCTGATGCTTAATGAAAAGAAAAAGGACATAAGGATTAGGCTTTTGGAAATGAGCCACGTTTAAAACTCACGTGGTTCCAATGATCTAGGAGTCTGGGATAGCCAGTAATGCAAGTTCTTAGAGCTCAACTAAAAAAACTTACTGTTCTGTTGGTCTCTTGGCTGCGTGGGGTATCCAACTGAGCTGGCTGCCAGACAGACAAAGACTACGACTAAGTTATTGTATATGGACATCTTCTGAAAATAAAAAGTTTACTAGTAAGTCAAGGCCCTTCTGTGAGTTATTAATATCAAGCATATTATTATATAATAATTATTTTAAACTAGTTTCAAATCTAGAAACCAATTTGAAACTATCATCATTGTTTATTTTGCACCTACTCACAATGTGATTGATGTTCATTCAAAGTTAAAGGATAATCATGTATATTTTTTTATCTTATAGATTTAATCTAATGAATGCAATCTATGATAAGCTAGCAATCAATTGACCTTTAAGTAATTCTTAATATTGTATATAGTCATGATAATCAGTATTTTGCAAGCAGTAGTTCAAGTTCATAGCCAGGGCAGGTACCTACTTAGTGCAAAACAGGAGTCTGCCAAATGGCGTTTTAATAAAACGCCAATATCTTCCATCTGCGCATATAATTTCCATCATCGCAGTCTAGCTGTACCACGTCGTTTTTACCAAACAATAATCTCAGAGGATTAGAATGGTCAAAACGACAGAGATTAAAAATTGTTTTTGTGCACATACAAAAAATCATCAAACATTCTCGCAGACGCTTAAAATGTTGGATAGACAGTATAATTTGACAAATTATATGGCCTCAGATAAACAGATAAACTATTTAATAATAGTTTACAAATAGTTTGTGTCTTAGTCATAACGAATGCTTGTACGAATGTTTGTACCCGTATTTATATTCTCTTTGGTTTGTACATTGTGCAATTTAATTAAATAAATAAATAAGTATGTTTATTTTAAAGTTATATGTCAGATAACAACTTCAAATTAATTAACTGTCAAGTTTATAAGTTTCCAGCAAAGAGTATATAAATACTATTCCAGTATATTTGAATGTATGGTATATATACCATATATGTATAGGGTATGGTCTATGGTAAGTTTGCTGCAAGCTTTTATTGAATTTACCAGTTTATTAGCCCCTCCGCGGGCAAACGAAGCCAAAAGTGGTTAGTTTGTTACAAAGTTTACAATAATAAATAATTTAATATTAATAATAATAATTAAAAGAAATAAATGTTTTTTTTTAGGTTTGTGCTACGCCGGAACCGTCTAAAGTTAGTAAGTAATAGCACAGTAATAGGCACTTACCTGGCAAAACCCCCAAAAAAAAATATCTCTTTCTTTTAAGTTTTATACGAATTGAAGTCGTTTTTTTTATATTCAAATAAAGTACCTACTTATTCCGATCGCTAAGAAAAAAGCCATACAGGAAACAGGTTAACAGTCATAAACATTTTAAACTACTGAACCGACTTTGATAAAACTTAGACTTATTCCCTATAAGTTGAATGAAACTAAAACTATTAGAAATATAATTATTGTAATTGGACTTGTAGTTTCCAATAAATACGTGGACATATACATACATACATGAAATTTGGCACATATGTTTAGAAACCCACGTAGACTAACATAATATATGAACATAACGCATTTTCAACAATATTACATACATACACATCAACTTCAGAACCTACTTTATTTAAGTCGGTTACTTCACGCCTTGGTACGAGTTATTTAGGATTTATATAAGACCACAAATGTTTTTTTCATATTATATTAGAAGCTCCCAAAACAGATTTATAAGTAACAACTAGGTTTGATTTTTATTTTTTTTACAATCTTTCACATAACTCACGTATGTTATTTTATGAAACCATGACGTATGTTTAATGTATAGTATAAAAAACACGATTAAAAGCTAAAAAAACAAGCCTGCCCTGCCAAAAAAGAGCTTTTGCCGATAAATTATACACTGTTGGAATGTGCTTATCAAGGCCTTCACTTTGATACCCGTATTGTAAATACCGAAGAACTTTTTTTTTCGAGTTTGAAAATCGAGCCACAAATATTGAATGTTTTCAAAAAAAAAATGCCTATGTTACTTGGGGGGATGTAAGGATTCTAACGATACCCCATACGTCTATATCTGTTTAGGCAATTAAAAGTTATGTGGAACAAAGAAACTCACATACACACATGAATGCTAAAAACAATACACTCCTTTTTTTGAGCAGTCATGTAAAATGTTCAAAATCTGCGATTGATTTATTATTTTTATTATTATTTTTGTTCGAAGAAAGGATACACAAATAGAAAATATAGATAGAGTCGACAGTGTAGTTTTTTTTTTATAACAAGCCCAAATTAATTAATTATATAACCCCGACCTCCTAATTATAGCTAAGAAGCATCTCGATCACATCAGCTTTCAAACCAGAAAAAACCGCATCAAAATAGGTTCATTCGTTTGAGAGCTACGATGCCACAGACAGACAAACGGATACATACAAACGCACCCTAAACATATAATACCCCTCTTTTTTCGAGTTCGGGGGCTAAATATAAGCAAATGGAAAATAAAAACTTACCATTTCATATAACTTTTCAAAAAATCTTTATATATAAATTGTCCAAATATAAATATATTATAAAATGAGAGATCCCCTTCCTCTGTGATAGTTTGGCATATAATGCTATACTTTTAGCATAAACGGCTCTATATATAGGTATATATAAACGTAGCACGTAAGACTGATGATAAGTAGGTACTTTCCTAGATTCGGCTGATATTATAATACACACACACACATACACACATATATATATATATATATATATATATATATATATATATATATATATATATATAATATACAATATGTCATCATACGTAGCTTTGATAAGGATATTATGACGTCCGAAGCAAAAGTAGCAGATCGGGTAATAACCTGTATCTATATTAAAAAGGAGCTCGTCATCCAGTTTGGCGATTATCTCCAACTAGCTTCCGCCCGCATCTTCGCCCGCGCGGTCTACAGTTTATCGCGAAAAAAGTATCCTATGTTCTTCTAGGATATTAAAAACCAATGCAAAAGTATAGCAACAACGCTCTTGATATTTTTGACAGACTTGCTATTATTTCGTTTCCATGGCAACCGTTCCTCACAGTGAAAAATCAACATTTTCCAGTTTTCCCGTGGAAACTTACCATTTTATTCTATGTTTTATTCCAGGGTATAATCTATCTCAATTCAAAATTTCATCAAAATCCGTTCAGCCGTTATCGCGTGAAAGCTTCCCAAACAAACAGACAACGCTTCACTTTTATATATTGGTATGGATAGGCAAAATAATAGCACTTTTACAAGTAAAAACTTAACATCTCATGAACAAAAAGAAAAACAAACAAGTAAAAAAAATATAGATCAAATCAATAAAATTATGTAAAAAAGAATAATTCAAGTTTTTTTAAATGAAATTTATCTTTCCTGTGCCCGACTCTGAGTCGAATCTCGCATGGGAAAAGGAAATACCCTTCTGACTCTACCGGTGCTTCGGGTATACGCCCGTTAGAGAAGAGAGCACCAAGGATGTCATTTTCTCCATTGTTGTTAATTCTTTATATATTTTTCAAATGTCACAAATTATAATCGATCGATCGAAAGGCTGCAAAGCTAATTTTGTATTAAACTTAGTGTCGCCTGTTGCTTATTCGGATGATATCTTGGGTAAAATTTCTTCTCTATGGTTGAAACAAGGAAGAAGAAGAAACGGATAGTCTAAAATTTTTGAATATACATATTTATAGACAAGGGTGGAGATGGAGTACAAGTTCCAGGTGTTTTGTTTTTCTTTGGCCTGTTGGTACCTTCACTTTCTTTTACTAACTAGTATCTACCTATCCATAAGGAAAATTGGTTCGGCTTGGGCTTTTTGTGGTTGTTCTGAATTTGAAGAGACAGTGGGACAAGATCCCACCATGGGCAACTCTTACCCGACTGTTATCCTCCGTCATCAGATCATAGTCACCATATTAGTCATCTGCAGTCACCGCATATTACAGTAGTCGCAGCGGAAGTATGTGTCTCGGAAGTTATCTGCTACACGGAAAAAAAACATTTCTCCACGTAAGAATATATCTCTTGGTCAAGAATAATAATGATTTATATATGGCCTAAACAACGAATACTTGAGTTTAGTATAATTTTGTTTCAAATTGACTGTTTTAATCGAATAATATGATTCTTCATTCTAGAATAATATTTTCTTGTCATAAAGACTAGTTTCAAATACATTCAATGTCACATCCCAAGAATATCCAAATTCTTCGTATGAAATAAATATAATGTCTTAAATAAAGCATGAGAACCAGTAGATAAGCATTATAATATTATTAGAATAAGAAAAAATATTTTTATTTGAAGTTTTCAGATTATTGTAATAATGATATTTCTATCTTCGTTCAATAAAACCTTTTTTATATTTAAGTAAATTATATTCTTCAATTAATAAGAATTATTTCTTGATTAGATTAATCGTGTATTTTTATTAGAGAATCCAGTTTCTTGCATGAAGGATTATTATGTTTTCATCGAATAAAACCTTTATTTAATTTAAATAAATTATATTTTTCACTTGAAAAATCCATTCATGACGAAAGAGAAAATGATTTTCGTTAAGAGACTCCTATTTCTCCTAATAATTATCATTCTTTCTTCATACAATAAAAAATATGTTGTCTTCCAAGTAAATCATATTATTGGTCGAATCAGAAATAACTCTTGATTACAGAAATTATATGTTTTAAGTTGAGAACTCAATTAATTGTTTTGAAAAAGTTTAGATCGTTTGATTTCAAATAGAGTTCTACGTGCAAGAAAATTAAATACTTGTACGAAGAACGAAAGCTTCTTAAATCAATACTATGACATATTTCAGTGAAGCAGCTTCAGTTCTTGCATCAATTCGTACTAGTTTTCAATGAAGAATATCAATAATCTTATTTTACATATTATGTTCTTCGGTGAAGAAGTTTCAGTTCTCAGTTAAATAAAATAATTGTTTTAAACGGAGATCAGATTGTTCTCCGTATAAAATATAATCGCGCAAGATTCTGTTCTTGGAACTATTTATTACATGTTTCATACGGAGATCAGATATTGCCTAATATGAAGTACATCAATTAACTTGGTAAAAATTCATTACATGTTTCATACGGTGTCTATTATGAAGAATATCAATTATGTTGGTTTAAAAGTAGTTAATTTCACTAGAAGAAGTCTTAAGTTCTTGGTTCAAATTCATTTCATGTTTCATACGGAGATCAGAGAATATCAATTATGTTGGTTCAGTAGTAGTGTCTCGGTGGCCATCTTGGACGGTGTCGTACCTCTCTTTTTCACGTAGTATTTGTCATCAGCCTAAGGATGTGTAAACAGGAGTGCATTTGGAAAATTGTGATAGCACACAAAGTCAAGCCGGTGAAGAGATTTGAACTCGGTGTCGCAGCTTACTATGGTATTTGAATCCGTCGCACGAACAACTCAGCCATGGTGATGTTAGGTGACCATTCGAATTTTGGACAGTATTTCCTACGACTACATAAACAATATTGCTTTTGAATATTGTTTACTTGAGTTGCATGGCGCTATACCAATATAACTTCCCAATATACGTAAAACATTAGGTTACATCCATGTTTTGCTTAGTGCTTATTTTATAAATTGTGAAATATCGAAATAATAAATTTTTGCGTTAAATTTATTATTTCGATGCGCCGCAATTTTACTGTCACAAGTTATCATTACTACTGGTTGGTTCTTTATAATTATTATTATAAAATATAAAGAATCCATAAGATATAGAAACGTTCGGTGATTTCCCCACATTATAGGGAGAGATAGTCAAAACTAAAACACACTAGATGAAATAGGATATTCAAGAAACCCACCAATCCCGCCAAGAACCAAGAAATTAAATGTTGGTTTGAAAAACACATTTTCAATGGAAAAACCGCAATTCTTGGCTGTAATTTCGTATTTTACTTCAAAAATCCATGGTTTTAATTCAAGGATGCTCTGGTGCATAAGTCTAACCGGAAAAATTAGAAGGAAGGAAGAGAGACTGCCCAGAAGTGGAATTATATGAGCTGATAATAATAATAATAATACGGTTCCGTATCAGTATGTATCTCCAAGTTGTCTCCAACTGTTCGAGTTAAAATAAAGGTGTTGCTAGCTTAAAAATACGGTATATCGTAGAATATTACGCTGAACAAAAAATAAATATACGGTTACTTTTCACTATATTAAAATTGCTCACGCTTCCAAAATTTTATTATTTTTATTGAAAAATTACTACATATTAATCATAAATTAGAGAAAGTAGTAAATTAAATTACGTTACATCAATTACTTATTCATTATTTTACTACGTTTTTACTAACTCACCTTCTTGTTTGTCTGTTACTCCGGTTGTCTTTTCAGTACAAATTTTGCGCTCAATTTTTAAGCCACATTCATTTTTTTACTATTACCTATGTGGGTAGGAAGTGGTACGTCCACGAACTGTTTTTGCTGTTCGAAATTGGTGGTTGAACGCCCGTGCCCTTTAACTTTTTTTTATGTTTTGCACCCGCACTATGTCGTTTCAAAACACTTGCATCAGCCTTATAAATTGTAGTATCACAAAGAGAACAACTCGTTTTGTACGGGGTTGATAGATAATCACGTTATAAAAGTTTTTATGTTTCAGCCACTAAGATTGAATTTTTTATTATAATGTATTCTTTGTATCGAGCTCACTTATTTTAAAGACGCTATAATTCCTTGAATCACTTATTTTAAAAGATATATTTTCAGAAAGCCCAAATCGATCGCAAGTATTGATAAAAATACACTAACCCATTTGTTTTGTAAATAGATTTAGTTCAGCTGACTAAAGGCTGAGTATCGCTTTAATTTCCTTGTTTTTTAGTTTGATGCTATAATCTTGTTTTCGCAGTCTTGTCTACTCTGGTGGACTCCCCATGAATTGGCAATGTTTTCAAAATAAAATAATTCTGTGTATATTTTATTGTATTGTATTATTGTATATTTTATGTTGCAAATTATAGAAAAAATATTATGTTAGGACAGACGAAATTCCGGTAGCACGAGGCTCCGTTATAAGTTAATAACATACGAGTATCTACGGTAGGTGGTACATTTATATAAAATCCAGTGGATCTACAATTATTAGGGTGTAGTTGGGAACACTCATTCCGCATTCAAACTAGCTAGTTTACAGTAAGTCATGTACCCTAGCCTAGGTACCATACTGTAATATTTTAGAGCTAATTTCGTGATTAAAATTAAGCTTAACCAAGGAATGCTCATTTAAATATTAATCAAGAAGAAATATTTTGTATAAAGGATTTGTTTACCTGCTGTAGTTTTTTTTAAAATTAACAATGCATCACTATTGATTTGAAAACTTTAGTTCCTCTATAAAGTTAAGATATATTTTCTTGGTTGGATAATGGATAAAATTTTGCTGTTTATTACGATGTATCTTAACTTAAAAATACCCATTCATACATCAATCAAGAAAAATACATCATCATTAATATCGTTATAAAAGAGAGAACTAATCACTATTAATTTAAAACTTTAATATTCTGAAATTAAAGTTTGTCACTCTCTAAAATTGAGATATATTTTCTTGGTTGAATAAAAAATATAGTTATGTAAAAATGTACTGATGTCTCTTTATTTGAGAATAACGATTCAGATATTGATCAAGAAAATATATTTTAACCTAAGATTAGTATTCTTCGTTGAAGATTAACCCTTTTTCAAGAGAGAATATATAACTAATAGTTTGAAAATTTAATATTCTTCTATTAAAGTTTGTCACTCTCTAAAATTGAGATATATTTTATTCGTTTGATAAAGAATATAGTTTTACTGTGAGTCTAATGTTTCTTTACTTAAAAATATCGATTCATAATATTGATTGATCAAGAAAAATATTTTAACTGAAGATTTATTTTCGTCGTTGAAGATTAATATCCCTTTCCAAGAGAGAATCCATCACTATTGGTTTGAAAACTTTAATATTATTCAATTAGAGTTTGTCACTCTCTAAAATTGAGATATATTTTATTGGTTTTATAAAGAATATATATAGTTTTACTGTGAGTCCAATGTCTTTTAAATAAAGAATACCGATTCTAATATTGATCATGAAAAAATATAGTAACTAATATTTTCTTCGTTGAAGATTAAGATGAGAGAAATCATCGTATTTATATGTGGAAAATTACAATATTCATCAATTAAGGTTTGTCATTCGCTAAAATAGAGTTTTTTTTATTGGATGATTTAAGTTCATTTTCATTGTCTCTTAAACAGAAAACTAATTCATGTATCGATCAACAATATAAGTTTGGATTAACAAAATAGAATTCTTAAAATTAAATTTATTTTACTGGCACCACATAATTAGCTGTGTTATTTTATTTTTCAATTTAATCGCTCAATTGTTTTTAATGAAAAACTTAAACAATACACTCGAGAATAATATTATTCTTGGATGAACACTTTGTCAGGCCCCATTTTTCCCGTGAATCTGTATATTCTGTAATTGAGAAACAAAAACTTCGTTTGAAACTGTGTAAATATTCTTAAACGAAAACAGTATAGTTTTTGTTTAAGCAAATTTCTCTGTTTAGCAGCGTAAATAAATTATTTTTGGTTCCAGCAATTATGCTGGAACATAAGTTTCATCTTATAAGACTTTGACATTCTTAATGTGAATATTTTCGTTCTCAATTTCAGTTTACGATGAATAATGATTTACATAATTATAAAAAGTTATTGGTTTCGTTTAAGAAAATATTTTTTATTCTATTAAATACAAATATTATGCAAAGTATACTAATACTTCTTGGAAGACATTAAATATTCTTAACTTGAATGTTCCTGTTTTATTATTTCAAGAATTTTAGGCGCTTAATGTGAATGTCTGTATATTTTTTGAATTGACAAACTTTAGCTTCGTTTAAACACATTTAAGCAAATTTCCCTGTTCAACAGTGTATAAATTATTTTTGGTTCCACCATTATGTTTCTTCTTACAAGTCTTTGACATTCTTACTGTGAATATTTTCTTTCTCAATATCAGTTTACAATGAATAATGGTTTACATAATTTAAAAAAGTTATGGTTTACGTTTAAGAAAATGATTAATTTTTATTCGAGAAAATACAAATATTATTTAGTGTATACTGACACTTCTTGGAAGACATTACATATTCTTAACTTGAATATTCCTGTTCTTATTATATGAAGAATTTTATGCGCTTAATGTGAATATCCGTATATTTTTTATTGATAACCTTTAGCGTTGCTTGAACTTCGCTTGTTTTTGTTTTAGCAAATTTCTCTGTTCAGCAGAGTAAATATTATTTTTGGTTCCAGCATAATGTTTCTACTTACGAGACACTCATATTCTTAATGTGAATATTTTCTTTCTCAATATTATTATTTATTATTCAAAGTATACTGAAACTTCTTGGAAGACATTAAATATTCTTAACCTGAACATTCCTGTTCTTATTATATCAAGAATTGTAAGCGCTTAATGTGAATATCTGCGTATTCTTTAATTGAGAAACTTTAGCTTCGTTTGAAATAGTGGAATAAAAAAAACTAAAACAGTATTGTTAAAGCAAATTTCCCTGTTCAGCAGAGTATATATATTTTTTTGGTCCAGCATAATAGTACCTGCGCAATCGTTCTCAGAGCAACTTCACAAACATATAGATTTGCTACCACTACTGTATGTAAGTATTTATTTGTATATATATATAAAACAAAGTTCAAGTCCTTACAAGACTCATAAGCCATAAGGCCAAGAAACAAAAATCGCAAAAAAAAAAACAACCGATTGAAAGTTAAAATGGTGAACAATAAAATTCAAATAACACAGTATAAAAATATATCAAGTCAAAATGTATTTTGACCACTGCATTCTATATTTGTTTAGGATGTCGAGAGGCCGCACGTAAAAACCAGTTAGTAAATATACACATTACACCTATATGATCTATCTATACATATATAAAGCAATAAGTAATAAAAAGTCTGTACAATGAAGGTACATAGAGTACCTGGTTAAAATAACTTACCGAATAAGAACTTCATATGTTTTTAAATGGTGTATTTCTATCTGTCTGTATATTCGAACATCACGTAAAAAGTACTGGACCGATTGAAATGCTGTTTTTACTGTTGGATAACTTAGGTTTTGACTTAAAATCTGGTGTATTTTGAATCTAAATCCGATAAGAACTATTTGATGGCTGAACGGTTTTGATAAAATGTATTCAATTGTACATACAACATAATTAGTTGTACAAGTACCTACCCATGGAAATTGCTACGCGGGAAAAGCCGCGAGCACCACTAGTTTTCAAATATTAATAAAATCTGATTGACAAATAACTACGTAAAATACCGCAGAACTCCGCACACCACAACCAAACACGGGAAATACAAATTATGTCTAATCATTATTTATAGCAAAGGTGAGGTGTCTCTTGCAAATCCAAGTTTAGTGCTTAGACAATACATAGTAAACAACTTTTAGATCTACTTAAATGGAAAGATTTTTCAACTTCATTAAAAAATACCGCAATAAAGATTCTATCGTTACACCATACGTCTATATCTGTCCAGGCATTTAAAAGTTATGGTGGAATAAAGAAACTCACATACATAATAACATACATTGATGCTAAAAACATTACACTCCTTTATTTAGGTAGTCGTGTAAAAGTACTATATTCGATAGATATAACTTATATAACTATATCGCACAAGAAATTAATTACTTAACTTACAAAATAGTCATAAATTACTATACCGGTATGTATAAGTAAATTTGGGTCCAATATAGATACCTATCTAACTAAATTGAATTCACTAGAATAACCAGTTATATAGTACTAATAATTGTAGTCAATCCAATATTGACTTTTACGTTAAAGGCGAGTTCAAGGTCACTACTATTAACTATTAACCTATTAATCGAAATCTAAAATTAAAACGACTTACCTGCAGTAAGTCGTTTTAATTTTTTTCGGCCTGCTTGCTTGATACTAATTTGAAATCTACTTTTGTAACAGAACTCTATATTACTTACTTCATCCACATATCGTCTGATTCAAATTTGAGACGCGGATATCTATCTACTCTTGGTTCATAAAAAAAACAGGAGAGTTCCACAAGGCTCAATGCTGGGTTCTGTGCTCTAGTGTACACTTACCCATGGGCGCCGGCAGGGGGGTGCAAGGCGGTGCATTTACACCCCGAGCCAACCGAATTTAAAATTAATTTTCATTAGTAATTAATTTAATTAACTTCACTAGAATATAAAGTTCTTAAAATTGCAATAACATATGATTGAATTACTGCAACTGCTGATTCTAGTATACAGATTTGGATTAAATTTGGTACGGGGGTAGCTTATAACCTGGATTAATACATAGGCTACTTTTATCCTGGAAAATGCACGGTTCGTGAGGTTGCACGAACCGTGCATTTTCCGGTTCGTGCAACCTCACGAGTGAAACCGCGGGGACGCTGGTGAAACCGCGGGGCGCAGCTAGTATTTATTTAAATTTAATGTTTCTTTTTTACTTACATATTTTACTTTACTTTAATAGTTGCAATTGCAACATTAGACTATAGTATTTACAATAACTTGAATAATCGAAAATTGACAAAGTTGTAAAAAGCTTAAAAGTAAATTGCTACTGTTAAGTTATAAGAATTATACATTGATTGAACTGTATTTTGATACCTCACTCGATAGGTTTTGTTATAGGAATTATATATTGATTGAACTGTATTTTGATACCTCACTCGATAGGTTTTGTTATAGGAATTATATATTGATTGAACTGTATTTTGATACCTCATTCGATAGGTTTTGGCGTTTTGGTCATAGTTTTTGCCATCGGAAATACAATATGGCAGCTTTAGGTCGCCACATTGGTTTTCTTGACACTTCATAATAATATATCGCCGTATATCGTAAGACGCAGCTAAGAAACGTTTAAACAAACAAACAGACAAACACATAACCCTCCTCAGTTGGGTAAAAAAAGACGCTTCACAGGCAATGGTCGCCGCGACCCTGGATGCACTCCCTGGATATAATCACATACTTACCACAACGTTTTAAGCTAATGCATGCTTTTAATGTCTCATGTTTGTATCTTGTAGTTTAATAACACTATTTATCAATGACAGTCGAAATTTAATTATTCAATCTTAATTGCAAGCACGGACTTCAATTTTCAATAAAAACTCCCACAGTTCTTCAACATGCGGTGAAGCACTTGAAGGGAGAAACCTCGAAGTGATGACTCGAGTTTCTCCAAATAACCTAGGAATAAAGAGAACAACAAAATCTATGTTGAGAATTAGTAGGTTGATAGATGCATTTCTTTTTTTAATCGACTTCATTGGAGTTATTCGTCATGTTAGATAGCTACCTAAAAAAACATGGTTTATCTATACAAAGAATTATGAAATAAGTATTTTTGAAGGCCTGGTTGACCGAGATACATTAATTTACCAAATCATAAATAAAATTACCCTGACAAATGGGATTCACACTAATACCTACACCGCATTTTTTATTGTAATCGTTAGTAATTTTGTGAAGAATCTAAAACGCTTTCTTTTTTGTTTTATTACGTCTATTTATGTAGGTATATTTAAGATGTTTCTTACCAATAATCTTATAACATTTTATCTTTGCTACCAACTGGTAGATGGCTAGCACTTTGGCTACCTATTCATGGTTTTCCAATTGTTTCATGTACCCAGCAGTTTAATGTATATCTTGTAGTATTGGGTTCAATCAAAATGTTGATGTTCACATAAAAATAACTTATTTTTCTTCAGATGCCGTTATTATTTTTATATAACTACCATAATACAAGAAGATAAGTACCTACAGCTGGATAACCTATGCGCGTTACGTGCATTTATAGGTATTCCAAGGGCTCTAACTAGCAATCCCACCCAAAATTGTTACTTCACTTATTTCAATAAGTTTCAACTTATTTCGAGAAAATACAACTTAAATTAATAAATTTCATAATCCATATTCAAGAAGGTAAAAGTTATGTTTTTATACGCTTTATATTAGCTTCACTTGTATGTTTGTATGTTCGTATGTTTGTATGTTTGTAACCGACTCCTTTGGACGCTATTTTGACCCACTTTAAACGGTCAGATTTCATTCAAATTTTGCACACCTGTCAAAGACCGATGACAATGCAATAATTCTAAAAAAAACAATAAAAAGAAAAAATAAAGTTGAAAATAAATAATAATTTAAAAAAACTAAAAAAACACGCTTTATATAGAAAACCAACTAAAAATAGAAAATAAATTTTAATAGTGTAAATAAGAAAAAAATGATTTATTTCAAAAAAAGCGTGGGGTGCTTCTTCATGCTCCCCACGCTTTTTTTGATATAAAACATTTTTTTCTTATTTACACTATTAAAATTTATTTTCTATTTTTTAGTTTGGTTTTCTATATAAAGCGTGTTTTTTAGTTTTTTTAAACTATTATTTATTGTGTGGCCATGTCGTTATGGATATTATTACCTAGTGATACAAATGATGCCACGTAAACAACAATAAACAATGTCTGTTTAATTTGAATAGAGATGTTTCATAGTTCCGGTTAGTTCCCCAAAACGAATGCTCTCGTATGGGCCAGTTTTCCTGGAACACGCATATACCTAGTCAGGGAGGAAAACAGTGGTGTTCAGGGGACTCCCTACAAACAATCAAAAGGTCTTTAAACAATCAAGAGGTCTTTAAACATCTGCCGGATTTCCAACCTACTGCAAGGTCCAGCACAACAAAAGTTACTGACCTTTTCCAAACTTTTCCTTTTTAATTTTACATAAGTACTTATTTAATTAAATATTATGCGTGTGAGTAAAATTAAAACTGGACATGTTCAACAACTTTTATCGCCGACTCTGCCTACTTTTATTCGAAAGCCCATCAATGATTTACAGCTGTGGGTGTTGACCTTGCTGACAACAGGTATGCCTGTTTTTAACTATCTTTAATTTACCTACTCATAGAGAAACAATAATGAATACCACGACAGCTATATCGGCACATCTAAATAAAGTATTATGGGGCCTCCTAAGTAGCAGAAGTTGAATATGCTTGCTTCAGTAACTAACATTGTTATCACTAGTGGCTCTGTGAGCTGTAGACCTCCCGCCACAGAATAAATAATAGATAAAATGTTCGCGCGTACAAACTTTTTTGCAAACAATCTAGCGGTGCACAGTAACGCCATCTAGTTACCTTATTGTACAACTAACATTCATAACCAAGGTGCTCCAGCAATCCTAGTAGGTAAAGGGCTGATTCCACCGGTAGAAACCTAAAAGTGAGAAATTTACTGCATTTTGAGGAGCTATTCTGCTCATCACGCCGAAGATCCTCATCAGATCTTTGCCATTTTTTTATGAGACTAACTTAAAGTTAAAACCTTTCAAATAATAAAGAACCATTGAAATCGGACTTAATGAGGCGGAGATATTCAGTATCCCCATTATTACCCTTTTTGGGGGAAGTACCCCGATAATCAAAAATCCCTGACGACTAAAAAATTCCAAAAATTCGCTTATTACCTCTATACCTACCAAGTTTCGTCTAATTCGGTTGAGAAATGCGACCTGTAGAGGAAAACAGCTGGACAGACATCTGGACATACGAAATATTTTTTGCCCAAACTGAAACAGAGACGATTCGCTCACGCTTCGCGCTCGCTCGGTCAATAAACATAAACCGAGTTCCTTTATTTCTGTATGTATCATCACCCCCTAGTTTGCCACCGGGGTGGCCAACGTTACTAAATCGTACACTTGCCACCAAGGTGGCCAGCGACACTAATCTTTTTTCCCGTATGCCACCCTTGTTTGCCACCGGGGTGGCCAACTCCACTAAATAGTTTCACTTGCCAGGTGGCCAACGCCACAAATATTTTTTTACCACCATCCTAGTCTGAATGTTCCCCAATTACCTATATTTTGTTCAATATAGCTTGATACGCGTGGCAGCAGTCATGAAGATCACGCGCATGAAGTTTCGTATTTTTCACGCTCCAAATGTACGCTAAACAATGTCGTACTTTACTTGTGTGACGAAAAGGGATGTTAAATTTTCATTGCGACATCTTAATCACAGACTATAAAACTATCATAGTCAGATTATGAAAATCAAAATACCTTATTTGATTTGCTTATTCGCACTAAATTCATAAAATAGAGGTTCTACTGCTACAAGCTAATTTGAATATACTGTTGTATTTAAAATGCCATCATTGAAAATATATTAAAAAATATCAAAAAAACTGTGATGAAAATTTAGGCTGGCTGGAAACACTAAGCACCATAGATATCATGGTGATATGTTCTACAGCGATGCTGATCATGGTGGAGACTCTGACTTGGTCCTTGGGACGGTCTCCGTCAGGTTTACTATGTATTTATGGAGGTCTAATATCATGGAGAAGTCAACCACATCATCAGACGGAATTTCGAGCACTCAAGGAAACTCGATAAATTATATGACTCAAACGGTTGATCGAAAACATAGACCAATCAACGAAGACTCCTTTATCCTGTTCTCCACGTAGACAACGAGGCAGCCATCAAGCTGGCACTGAATCCCCATATGAGTTCCACAACAGAACAAGACGGTCTAATTACGACAATTATTTATTCGAGAAGCCGTAGCTGATGGAACATGGCGATTGCGAAAACAGCTACTGAACACCAAATTGCACACATGTTCACGAAGGCCCTATACAGGCCAAGACAGGCGATGGTATGCAGTCAGATTAGCCTACATAAATGAGCCTTTTGATGCCTGCATAATGGAGATTAATTTGCATGTCAATATAGCATACTTTTTAGTGAAGCTATGGTACCGAGCTAGTTAGCGAAAAGTGTCAAAGTTGTGATTAAAATCTGTCAGACTATTAAAAATATTATATTGATCTATCTAAATTAAAATGAAACTATGTCTTTGGATATATATTGGTTTCCATTATATTCGATAGTGTTCACGGATACCTAATGACCGAATGACTCGGATTGTTCATCATTTTATTAAATGATGATGACTTTATAATAAAAACCATTGACTCACATATTTTCTATGTAATTTATTTCATCATAATGTATGTACTTGCCTACTAGAAAAGTCACAAGTAGAATAAGTACCTATAGAATTTAAGTGAGCAACAAAAATATCGTTTATTTTCATCATTTTTCGTTAATCGATTTTTTCCTTCACTTCCAACCCTAGAAATATGGCAGCTGTCTCGCGCATCATCCTTCGGTTATACTTCTGTGCAAACAAATGTAGGTATTTAGGTAGGTACTTTGCGTGAATATCTTCCGACTATACGAAAAAACTGACGTATAGTTTGTTAGAGAAAATTTTGAATGTTAAACAAAGGCCAACACACTAAACCTTGTGGCAACACAAGACTCTGAGTGTTTTTTAGCTTGGATAGGCGATAGTCTTCTTATTTCTTGTTGAACAAGGGATGCATGGGTCTAGCATGCAAGTTTACTTGAGCTTCTTCGCACTGCACTGCTGCATCGACCGCATACACGAAATAATTTCAATGTAGGTACCAACAGCCAGCGTATGAATATGCTAAATTGATTTTAACTAATTAAACTATGGTATGTCCAGTTGAAACGTAGCGTACGTATGGCCTTTCAACTGGACATACCATAGTTTCCTAGCAGATACTTAATTAAGTACATAATTAGAGCAGGAAACTACAAGGCCGCTGCCAATTGCGCACGCTCCAGTGATGCGCAGATTCGGGCGCGGCGCGTCTCGGAAGCTGCGCAAGCGCGGGCGCGGCGGAAGTGCGGCGCCCAGACGCCTGTCAGGAAGTCTACGGTGTGCCACAGTTCTATTAAAAAAACTTTTGTTTTTTCTACCAAGATGAGCAGGTTACATCTCTAACTATTATCGTCTCGGTCTAACCGTAGAGATAGCGGTGCGTAACAGAACTTCAAAACAAGACTTAATTGAAAGTAATAAAAACCCGACTTCGAACAAAACTGAAGAGGCAAAAATTTAAGTGAGAATGGTTGCCAACCAACTTTAAATCGTTAAAGATCCTAAATGATAATTCGAAAAGAAAACTGATTACAGAAACCTAAAGATCATTTTCAAATACCTGTTCAATGATATCTCAAATACGAGTAACATAGTTCGTCGACTTTCTTATTTTCTTCTTCAAAATATGGCGTCTGGTTGTCGCCATATTGAATTTTGATTACTATCATGTGTTTAGTGACACTCGCAATATTATGAAAAATCGATTGACGTAAGAATAATCAAAATTGGCCCACGCGTTTGGTCTATGTAGTGCCACAAAGAAACAGACATAAATAGGCTGATAAACACAATAGAGAATACACAATATATTTTTTATTGCTCGACTTCTACTCATCGTATTGAGTTACGAAGTACAGCAGTTTTTCAAGTCAAACCCTAAGCTATCCAACAGTGAAAACTGCCACGCAATAGGTCTAGTAGTTTTTACGTGATGCGCGAACAAACATACAAAGAAACAAACTAATTAACAAACAAGCAAACAAACAGACAGACAGACCATATTTTAAGTACCCTAGACCATTATATCCTTGTACAGACTATTTCGTTGCTATTGTTTTATTACAAGTAGGTATAGATACAAGCTGCGACCAGCGGCTTCACCGCGTGAACAATGATGAAAATTAATTATATCCTTGTACAGACTATTTCGTTGCTATTGTTTTATTACAAGTAGGTATAGATACAAGCTGCGACCAGCGGCTTCACCGCGTGAACAATGATGAAAATTAATTATGAGGATGATGATGAAAAGTAGCCTACGTGTTAATCCAGGGTAAAGGTATCTCGATTTCCAATTTCACTCAAATCCGTTCAGCCTTTTGAGCGTAAAAGAGTAACAAACATACAAACTTTCGCCTGTGTAAGTAACTAGATTTCCCGCTCGCGACTTCGTCCGCGCGGACTACTGTTTAACGCGAAAAAAACATGCTAGGTTCTTCTAGGATGTTAAAAACCAATGCAAAAGTTTTTTTTGACATACTTGTTATTTAGTTTCCATGGTAACCGTTTGTTACAGAGAGTAATCAACATTTTTCCAGTTTTCGAGTTTTCCCGTATAAAACTTACAATTTTCCGGGATAAAAAGTATTCTATGTTTTATTCCAGGGTATAAGCTATCTCCATTCCAAGTTTCATCAAAATCCGTCTAGCCGTCGCGTGAAAGCTCCCCAAACAAACAGACAACGTTCCAGTTTTATATATTGGTATGAATATTAGTGATTCTGATGTGCCCTAATGCTACCTAATTAGTTAAAAAATGCAATTTGGCGTCCGAGGAGCTCCAAAAAGTTATTCTATAGACTAAAAAATAAAAATCATCGGTTCCATCATGATGGGTGGCAAATGAAAGACCTAAAGACCAAGAAAAAAGATTTCGGTAAAAGACCATTTCAAAAATATATAACACATGAGCAGTAGACTCAGGGCAAAGAATAACTACAATGAATAAGTATGACCAATAAAAAATAACTAGGGACAAAATACTAGTATATACTAGCAGACACAATTCGTACTTAACTACCTAGACAAATATAATACATATAGGCACATACAGCTAACCTTGCTTGACCCTTACGATATTCAGTGCCATAAGATAAACAAAATTCACTTTGAATGACCTAGGGCCTTCTTTATTGTAACAATAACAAAGTGATTTCATAATGTGATAAGCATTATGAAATCACTTTGTTATTATCCCATTATCTCCGAAAGCATTGTTTACCTACTTGTAGAGACCACTCAAGACTGCAATTAGTCCTCTGCTGGACATAGGCCTCTCCTAATGCACCCACTGGAGCTCGGCCTTCAGCTCTCATCATCGAGACTTTCATGACGACCTGTTATTTTTGCATTAAATTGTTAATGCAACGCTGTGATTGTTTTTATTTTCTGTGACGGTTCAAGAACAGATAGAGCGGGGGGAATTTATAATATTGGTTATTGATAATTGATTGGTAATTGATAATTTGTTCCTACATATAATTACAGCTAGTTTGTTTAGGTATCTCGCTTTACTTATAAGAGGCACTTAATGGCATTCTATGCCGTAACATTTTTAGAAAAAGATTAGCAACTATGACTCCTAACATTACATACAATCATATATAACGTCCTATTGATTTTCAATCAGTAACAATGAACAATTGAGCATCCCATAGATCAGCCGTAAACTAGATCCACATATCATACCTACTATCAAAACTATTAGTGCGAAACCACCTTGTTAATCAATACAAGACCTTATCAACCACCAACGCCAATGTGTCTTAGGAAATTTTCGTACGAAGCGATTCAGTATCCCGGCACACCTATTTTTAAGTTCCAGTGGAGAATCAGATGAAATTCCTGTGCTAGTCTTAGTATGTTGGGCGAAGCACGCTCGCATCCCCGCGTATCGGAACCCGAAATAACACCAAAGCTTGTTAAAAGAAATATGAGTTCAGTGTTACCTGTGTTGAATTAAGTGCGTATTGGTGATTATTACAGACACAACTCACAGATATCAATGTAAGATACGTAAAGCATGTGAAGGAGTCTATTTAGGGAGAGATGCTTTTCATAGAGCGATGTATCATAGTTTAATTGGGACTTGCACTATCAAAATTTTACATCTTTGACGTAAATGAAGTGTTTGTTCTGCAACAACTTTCTTAGTCATAATCATGATCGAGAAATCAACTCGTTCAAACGACCCCATAGCTGAATTTCACGGTCACATTCATGATATTGAAATTCATGATTATTTACGTATCATTGAGCTGTATGATTGAATGATTCTAATGTACCTAGGTGGTAACCTGCCTAATCGTTTCTGTTTAATCTTTTGAAATGAGACTGGGTACATCTGCTTGCCAAAATTAAAGTGTTGATTAATAGCAAACTTCGAAAGCATTGTTTAATTTCTTCTGTGAGATTATAATCACTGATTCGACCAGTAATAACATCTAGATATTGAAATGGATTAGGAATTGACGTAATATATCTAAATATTTTTGTGAACGATCTTTCTTAAGTTGGAAAAGCAAATAATCAAAATCAATCGAACTCTAATAACACAAACAAAATAGAACTCAAACAGATGCATCTGTCACTAGTACTCTATTGGTAACCCGAGGCAGAGTGAACGAAAGAACCTACAACTCTGTCCGAGTTGTACTTTTGCCATTTCGTTATTTACTGGTTGAATGTGCACCAATGTGACATTATTTTGTTTATTTATAGCTTAACGCGAATCTGGACCACCGAAGTGGGAAAAGATCTCTGCGTAGGTACTACATATAAAAAAAACTTCTCTATGATCCGCGCACTTATCCATTGAATATCGACGATGGTTGCTCGTGATTTTTATTGTTTATTTTTTTGTCCCTGTGTACTCATCTGAAATTATACCTAAATATCAGGAAACGTGAAAAGATCTGTCTTTTTCACGCTCAAAGAGTCCAAACAAAATTTTATACTGTTTCATTCTAGGTTGCTCTATTAATGTCATTGGGTAGATACCCTTTCATGTCTACATAGATAAACGTTGATATGAGATCTCCATCAGTACCGAATGTATGGATTTGGCAATATCAAAAATTACATATCAAAGTGCAAGGTGACATACAAATCAATTGAAAGGAAATCGCAACATATCACTAATTATTTGTACTAAATCTAAACGCCTGTAAAACTGCTAATAACTATGACTAAACAGTTATGGAATCTCGCTCCAAACATAAAATAAACAGAAATAATATTTATAATAAATACTATCTAAATGTAGATAGCAAGTGTTCGTAATATGTCTAGCGGACGTTATGTGACTGGACTTTAAAAATACCCTTCTTGTATGAATGGAATCGTTGTTTTGGACAATATCACGTGATTTTTATTAAAAAAATAAGCGTAGTGAATGAGTAAGAAGTAAAACGGGACTATTTTATCGTTTAAAATAGAGTTGTTAGGTACTGACGTGTGTAACGAGATAATTTTGTCACTATGATTATTGCGAACTCGAAAGCAAAATATCAATTTAGATAAATAGGTAATCCTAAACCAAAATAATTACGTAAATATAAAATTACACTTTTTTTTGGGTATTTATGTATTAGATAAGGCCAGGGTGAACGAGGTTGGTTTCAGTCGACATGAACACCTAAAAGTAAAGGAAAGGCCAATTATTGTGGTAGATTATATGCGTAAACAATACTTCCCTATACTTGTTGAAAATAATCTACGGAATGCTTGATCAAATTGAATGTGGCCAATTATGAGTGAATGTACTTATGCAGGTACTAAACTATGTAAAACAATTGCGATAAGTTACATGTTATATGTAGTCCAACTTCTAGGTCATTGCTTAGGAACACTATAAACTTATGAGCTGACACACTATAGAACACCACGCACCCCACTCACTCCACTCTCACGCTTACTCCACTCTCCACAATTACTCAACTTTCCAACACTTTCATTCCCATTGGCCACAGATCAGAATGCCGATCGGTAACGTGTCCAAGGACCCCGCTCCTCGCCGGGACAGTTTCCGTCCCCCCTGGGTCAAAGACAAAGATACGGAGGCACCCCCCTCCTGGGTGCAGAAGAAGTTGAAGCCAGTGGAGAATGCGAAGAGTACAGCTGCGGAGAGTGAGGAGCCGGCACCAGCGCCGGTCGCAAAGACGTTGAAACGTAAGTACAGATAAGTTGACAAATAATGTATACCAAAGTAAATAGCTAAACTAAATCAACCCACACGCCCTCTTATTCAAGAGACATGTTCCGGTTCTCTGCAAGAATAAATATTGAATAATATAAGTACAATGTGTCTCATCTCAATGGCGATGAAATAGGGTTTAATTCATCGACAAAAAGTAAGGATTCAACCATTACGTATATAAAACCTCAACATTGGTTTCTAAGTTAGGTTCTCAGTACTTATCATCATCATCATCATCCTATACATGTCTTCTGCTGAACGTATGCTCTTCACCTCCCCTCATCCATTTTCTTCCTGACACTTTTGGCAGGTCGTCGCACCACCTGGCTATAACATCGATGCCAAACCGAGCCGATCATTTATAATATCTATCTGTACGATACGATACTAAATACTTTATTGTATACCAAAAACAAAGAACAAAAACTTAAATAAGGTAATACAATTGGCGGTCTTATCGCTTAAAGCGATCTCTTCCAGTCTATATATCTATCTGTCTATCTATCTAACCAGCCCGCGTCCATTCACTGCGCGAGTATAGGCCTCTTCTCTTTCATGCCAGTCTTTCCGGTCCTCTGCTAATCTAATCCAGCTGCCTCCTTAATATGTTTCAGCCTATTTAAAAATAATAATATGTATATAAACAGGGCTTAATCGCGCTGAAAACTTAATTTTTATTTACCTCAACGTTTCGATGAAGTTCTATATATATATATTGTACATATCTTCTATAACTATGTGTTATAATCGCGAAAGTTTTAAACTTTCGCGATTATAACACATACAATAATAATATGATTTAGAAACGGCGTGACGTGCTAATTTAAAATACTTTATCATTTACTAGATTGCTGTATACGTGCCAATCGGTTTGTGGACCTGTGAAAGTCAAAATCTGTTCGTGTGATTGCAATCTCTTGTATTGTCTCTTCTGCGTTTCGTGTTTTATGAGGGTGCGTAGTTAGATACACACCTGTATTAATTTTGTTGTAAAGTTATTAGACTAAAATTATAGGCAGGTATTAAAATGGTGGCACCGACTTCAATAAAAATAAATTATTATAAAAAACATAAAACCTGACTGCAAACAAAAAATAAACAAAAATCTGACTGCATTTTATATTTCGAAATCAATAAGTTAATTAAAAAACATTAAAAAAAAAAGCTTTTATGCAGTAGCCATGTCATGATGAAACTTAGAACGGGCTTTCACATTTAAATGCGTATACAACATTCCGTGTCTATGCTGTTAACCATTGAGGGGTTCCCTACTCAAAAGCCAACCCGGAGAGTAGCAACCATGTCATGGTAAAACTTGAAACCGGCTAGCATAATATAAAGCGAACACAAAATTTCGTGTCTGTGCTGTTAACCGTCGAAGAGTACCTTTATCTGGAGCTGTTCCTGGATATCCGTTCAGGTCATGCTTACCATAAAAATGCATTGTCATCGGAACTGAACCAACATGCAAAAGTTCAACTCTATAGGATAAGAGGAAGTGGTTCTAATTCAGCTTGCAAGATTTGACCTAAACAAACAAACAAACATACATACATACATACAAACATTGCAAGTTAAATAAAAGCATTTAATAAAAATATAAAGCTTGTTTGCCTCTTTTTAGTTTTGTGCGCAGTAAGGTTTTTTGCTTTTTATATAATTTATTTTTATTATAGCTTTTTAGTTTACATTTATATGAATTAGTGAGAATGGTTGCTAACCAACTTGAAATCGATATACGAGTTTAGGTTAGGTTAGTGCTAAACCTTCGACCACATCATCGCTTTCCATCAGGTGAGATCGTGGTCAAACGATCGCCTAGTCCGGAATAAAAAAAAAACCTTACAATACCGACATTGTAGCCATCGCAGGAAGTCGGTGGATGGAGGTGGCACAAGATCGCTCGTCATGGCGCTCTTTGGGGGAGGCCTATGTTCAGCAGTGGACTTCTAAAGGCTGACATGATGATGATGATGATGATTTAATGATACCACACTTCTTAACATAGCTCGTCGACTTTCATTATTTTATTTTTCACAATATGGCATCTACTTGTCGCCATGTCTTTAGTAGCACTTGCGAGATTAAGACAAAACGATTGACGTAAGGATTATCAAAATCGTTGCACGCGTTTAGTCAGTGCCACAAAGGAATAGACAAGGAAGTAGGAAGTGCGTTAGAAAACCACCCACTATTTTTTTACACGGAAAAAAGTGGAGTTCGGTTTTGACTGAGAAAGTAAAATTAAGTATTTACCAAATAATGTTTATAATTAAAACTAGTGTCCATATTAATTACATACACCAGTCAATAAAACCATCAAACATCGAAATGTAACTTAGTATTTTTTATATTGTTAGGACCCATGTGCGGTAGTTTATATCGAAGTTTGCGACACTGAAAACTCTGTGCTAGTACCGTTGTGCTTGAAATTCTGGCACTAGTTTCAGTTTTTTCGAAAAATCTATTTTTAGGTTGCGTTTTTCGGGTGTTTACTTTCATAATTTCTCCAAAATTCGATGTTTTACTATTTTCTGTTTTTGAGGAAACTATGAGGCGTAGAGGCAGTTTTTTTATATGAAATTGAAGCTAATTAAATTCTCTATAAATTCATCTCACAAGCCTTTTCTATAAAATGTTCATGTTAACAGTCAATTATTCAATTTTTTTTTAAATTTTTCGTTGACTGGCTGTATCTCCACAACTAATGGACCTAGAGAGTTCGGGTTGACCTCTTAATTGTAGAAAATTATTTTTCTTTACAAAAGTGTACATTAACAAGTAAAATTATTATATAAATGCACAAAAACCTGACTGCGAACAAGATAACTGAATAAAGGCGAAAGTTTGTAAGTATATAAGGATGTGTGTGTGTGTGTATGTTACTTCTTCACGATTAAGCGGCTTAACGGATTTGGATGAAATTTGGTATAGAGGTAGCTTATACCGTGGATTAACACTAAGGCTACTTATTATTCCGAAAAAATGCACGGTTTCTAAAGGACGTGGGGCGCAGCTAGTTTTTAAATAAACTTAATGTTTATTATACGCTTTATATTAGCTTCACTTGTATGTTTGTAACCGACTCCTTTGGACGCTATTTTGACCCACTTTAAACGGTCAGATTTCATTCAAATTTTGCACACCTGTCAAAGACCGATGACAATGCAATAACTAAAAAAAAAAACTAAAAAGTAGACAATAATTAATAGTTTAAAAAAACAAAAATACACGCTTTATATGGAAAACCAACTAAAACTTAGAAAATAAATTTTAATAGTGTAAATAAGAAAAATATGTTTTATTTAAAAAAAAAGCGTGGGGTGCTTCTCATATCTGTCAATGAAATATTTATAACTATTAACCCATGCACCCCATGTTTTATTTCAAATAAAACATTTTTTTCTTATTTACAGTATTAAAATATTTTTTTTAAAGTTTTAGTTGGTTTTCCATATAAAGCGTGTATTTTAGTTTTTTTTAAACTATTATTTTTTTACTATATTTTACTTTATAGTTGCAAAACAATAGTAGAGCTATAGTATTTTACAGTAACTTGAATAATATAAAATTGAAAATTTTGTGAAAAGCAAAGACAGCTGCTTCTGTTTAGTTATAAGAATTATCATCATCATTATCATCATCATCATCATAATATGTAAGCCTTTAGAAGGCCACTGCTGAACATAGGCCTCCCCCAAAGAGCGCCATGACCCATGACGAGCAATCTTGTGCCGCCTCCATCCACCGACTTCCTGCGATGGCTACAATGTCGTCGCTTGCTTGTTCGTGGTCGCCATTCGAGAACCTTTATTCCCCAGCGGTTGTCGGTTCTGTGAACTATGTGGCCTGCCCATTGCCACTTCAACTTGCAAACTCTGAGAGCTATGTCGGTATCCTTGGTTCTTCTACGGATTTTCTCGTTGCAGAATTAGAATAAGTTTTTTTTTTTTTTTGAAATGGTCCTTTATAGACCTTCAGTTTGATAGATACCTCACTTTGGTACTCTATAGGTTTTGGTCATTTTTTGTTCCGTCGAAAATTCAATATGGCAGCTGTATGCTAATAATAAAAGCTGTATGCTAAGTAATATGGCAGCTATATTAGTTGTCTTGACACTTCATTATCTCGTGATCAAGACGAATCCAATGATACATCATTTATCATAATCCATCAAGCCGTTTAGACTGTACGACGCGCCTAAGAAACGTACAAACAAACATACATACAACCCAAACACAAACCCTCCGTGCAGTCGGATAAAAATATCCCAAAATCGCATTAAAAACAGATAGTTTTTTAAAAAAAAACTGGATCTACTGCCACAATTTCGGGCTCCACGGGAGTAGCACAAGGTTTTCAGTGTTGCAAACTTGGGTACCTATAATCACTCACAGGGCTCCTAATATCATAAAAAAACTCTTGTCAAAAGCTCGAAAAGCCCAAAGTGAATTCCTGGATACGGCTTTGGGAACAGACATACATATAGGTTGATTAACACGTTACCAGATTGCGCAAGGCAAAGGGTTGCGCAGTCTGTTAAAGAATAAGCTGTCGCGGGACTCGCGGGACGCTTGGCACATATCTAAACTTCGGATATGGCCGAGCGGCGCGGCGACGCGTCGCTGCAAAAGTTAAAACAGAATAAATAATAGCAGAAGATACACTCCGCGCAACCATTAATAGAAATAGCGACTCTTGCAACTAAGCAACAAAGTGCAATTCAGCTCGCATAAGCGCGCAGTGCCTAACGCGATATTCACCTAAACGTTGCCGCCCTCTTCTAACGCGTAACTCTGTCGCTGTCTGGCGCGGAGTGACGCGCTAGCTGTGGCGCTAGGGTTGTTCGCTTGCCACTGCTACTATAATATTTATCGTCTATCTACCTACTCAACCACGTAATCTATCTTATGTTTGATGCGTATGATGTCACGGTCAATTAGGTAGATAGAAATTGAATAGTAAAGTCCGTTTTTTTTAATTAACAAATGAAAACAAACTTTTAATCATTAGGCTACCTAAATACCTCTTTGTTTAACATTCATCATTAACTTACTATAATAATATTTTCACATTTTGCACAATTAAAAAGTTCGTAGAACAAAAACATAAAAAAAACTGGTTGTTTACATTTATACTATACTAATTCTTAATTATATCCTAAACACGTGGACCGATTTACATGATTCAAACGCATAAAATGGTTTTAGACCTAGACCTTTAATTTGACGCCAAAATCGTTAAGATGTCTCAACAAACAAAAAAACACATTTTCAAGTTGCTTTCGTAATTATCCAACATGTATGAAACGCGTAACAATTCTTTTAAAAACTATCTTATCAAACGTTAATCGTTAAATTTATTTTATACTGGGTCTAATTCAATAAAAAAAGCATCAAATTTTATTTGTGAATAACAGGATAATCTAAAATACTTAAGTAGGTAGGTAGGTACGGAAGACGGTTGTCTGGAAGAGATCACTTTAAGCGATAAGACCGCCAATTATAACATGTTTTTTTTGTTAGATTAAGTTTATTAATTGTATATTTCTATATTGTGGTGTTTCAATAAATAGTTCATCTATCTATCTATCTTTCTATCTAGGTAGTTCTTAAATACAACGCAAAAATGTGTGTGACATGACTTATTGAAATAAAAATAAGTTTTGAAGTACTGTTTTTTATATAATTCTCTGCGAATTAATTTCTGCGACTAATCACAATATCGAGTGCTTCTAATTCGCAATTGCAGCGAATTTTAAGTTTTCTTTGGAAAAATATTTTTATTTCTTTATTTTGAGTGGCCTAAGCAAACTTCGAAAGGAATATACACTCTCTAAAATAGTTAAACTTACTTTAAGAAGACGTTTGCAAACTAAAACCAAAGATACGGAGTACTAATATTTATTCTGTGCTAAAAATAAATAAATAATAAAACGGCTGAATCAGTTTTGTTAAAAATTATCCGTGACTTCACGGGAACTCTTTCAAATAAAAAATGATAGAAATCTCGTAGATATGAGGGAACAGAAACACAAAAACACATGGATTTACTAATATACTCGTATGTATAAGTGTATTATTAATAAAATAATGAAAGCAAGCTTTTCAAGACATCAGCGTAACCCGTTACCACTTAAGAGCTGAGAATTTTTCAGTACAAATCAAATAAGCATAAACTCGAAGGGGTTACATTATTTGATTGTTGGGTTATGGGTTCCTGTGACTACCTTCCGGCTTTACCAACAGATCCTGGATACCGCATTAAACCAGAGAAATCATCAAGACAAACTGAATGAGCCCAAACTCGAAGAAGTTCCATCATTTAATTGTTAAGTTCCTGTGACTACCTTCCAGATCCAACAAGACCTTGGATTTTATTATTAGGCCAGAGATCTCATTAAATCAAAACAAATGAGCCCAAACCCAAAGGCAAACTATATGACGGACGAACAAATTTTGAAATTTTTTAATATTTTGTACTTTATAGGTCAATTTGGTCCTGAAATAACAGGTATGAGCTACTTATAAATGAATTGACCACGCGGGCAAAGCCGCGGGCTCAGCTAGTCTATCTATTTATACTTATAATAAAGTAATATGTACGAAAAAGTCTATACAAAGAAGATAATAAAAAAATGGTCTAGGGTGCTTGTTTGTTTGTCGTATGAGGTAGTGCTAACCTACTAAACAAGAATATAATATTTAAAAAAACGTGTTGTCTGTTTGCCTGTATGTTTGTTTGTCCGCACATCACGTAAAAACAACGGACTGACGGGTTTGACTTAAGAACTGGTGTAATTGGGATATCTCAATCAGATGAGTAGAAGCCGAGCAATCGATAAAAATCTTTTAGACGGCTGAAGAAATTTTGATTAAATGTTCGTGTATTGGTATTTTAGGTTTTAGCACAATTATATTACTTTTAACCTAGAAAA
The DNA here is from genome assembly GCA_946251855.1 of Alsophila aescularia. Lineage (NCBI taxonomy): Eukaryota > Metazoa > Arthropoda > Insecta > Lepidoptera > Geometridae > Alsophila > Alsophila aescularia. The sequence goes on from OX276385.1 coordinate 15,219,886, forward strand.
ATTAAGCTAGCCAGGAAGGCGTGGGTACAGCTAGTACGACAATAAACTTGTTTAATGTAAACTGTGTCGCCATAAAATTGAAGATAAAACTGAAATTGAGAAGATCTCTAAAGAATATAGTCCTAGGTAGTTACTTACATAGGTTATATTTTGAGTAACAAGCTGTTTCTTTGAAAAACTAAGTACCTATACAACGTTTCTGATTTTCCGATTTTCCGTAACTTATCCATAAGAGATGTTACGAAGGTGATGTTACGAAAAATCATTAAACACCGTACATTGTATTACATATAGGTACTGGAACTATCGTTCAAAACTTGTAGCGCTGTGAAACTCAGAAAATTATCAGTGGCCTCGGTAGGTGTGTGACAACATGCTTCCCATGTATGAGTGCCAAAATATAAGCTCATAGAATTATATTAATTGTTTCTTGCCTTGGTAGTTGGCCTAGGATTTAATTTGGTCGATAATTAGTTCTAGAATGTATCGCTCTTATGTAGAATAATATCTAGTAAGCGTCATGGAATTTTGCGTCTAGATTCAAACTCGAATACTCCAAATTGAGATGCACATTCACAACGCTTGTTTTCAAGGAGTACTTAGACATACGATTCTCATTGAAAAATCGATTGGTTAAAGCAGTATTTAGGACGCGAGTTCTGTCCCCAGATATATCTACTTATTTCGTGCCAAGTAACATTATTAGCGACGCACGGTCTTGCATGTGAATATTGCAATAAATCTTTTAAGCGACGACTTGAACCATGAAGTTAAAATGTTGTACACATAAGTATAGAGCTGCAATGACAATTCAATATTTTAATACTTACTAATGATGGAGTCAGAACTTCGTGTTTTGGTTACGAGAATCATAATTTTGCTCATATAAGCGACTATTTTCTAGGCAGATACACCAAGTATTTTCTCATTGAAACTTAATTATGTTTAATAATATAGGTACTATTGAATTCTTTGAATTTTAGCTCGGGCAGACCACGCAATTACGTAGAAACAATTTCGAGAGGGAAGTCGGGTCAGATGGGTTGGGCAGCATTTGGTAAACACCGTCAAGTATTCACGTCGTCCATATCACCAAGTCATAATACCAAAGTCCTCGAACGAGTTCTAGAGTGAGCAACTGGAGAGAACCGAAAATCGGGCTTAGTTGTGTTCTCAAGGAGAAGCCTACGTCACAGCCAGCAGTGGACGAATGTGGGTTGATATTGATGATTCTTGAACAGTTTTGTACAAAATAGACTACAGTTTATATACACCTGGTCATCATTTACTTACAATATAATTGAGACAGAGCGCAAGAGTGGTGTATCATTTTGAAACACAATTGATTTCTATTGTCTCTCAAAATGACACGCCTCTCTTGCGCGGACCGCTTCAATTGTAAGTAAAAGTTGAAGACAAATCCTATAGAAAAATTAATAGATGAAAATCTTACAACTCAGGGACTTTTCCGCCTCTCCATTTTGCAGTTGGTGTTGCCAATGAACGAGACCCTTTCACTCCAGTCTGTTTAGAAATAATACACGAATGAAAATAGATCTCTCGGCCCACTTTCCTCCAAACTTTTTCACTGACGCTACTCAGTCTCGGAGTAATATTTCATTGTGAATAATTTGTGTATTTGTGGGTATACGTATACATTTGTGTATGGTGATGACGTCAGCCACCTGGTTGGAAGTTTGGCAGGAGACACGGCTTCGTATAATCGGCTCTCAGAAACCGTTCAAGCTCGTAAGCTTTAGTTAGTGTGAATTTTGGAATCGTGTTAATCGGAGTGTTTCATCTATAGTTATATACGGACATTTCAGTTTACAGAAGGATTTTTCGTTGAATAACTGTTTGTTGGTGTTTTAATAGAAGTGTAGTGACCTCATTACTATTTCGGATTGGTGACTTGTTGAGTAATGTGAGGACGTTTGGATATACGTAAGTCGTAATTTATTTGTATTTTCAGTTCAGGGGCATATTGACAGCATGAATCCTATAGAGAAGAGATTGGTTGTCTTCTTCTTGTGTTTGTATCAAATGCAGTTTTTGTATTGTTGACACGTTAATTGATCATGAAAAATTCAAGTAACCGCTGATTTGATAAGTCGAATGATTTGTCCCCATGAGAGTTCTGACACCTGAAAATTTAACAAAATGAGATCTTCAACAAGTCACGGTTACGCAAAGAAAAGATGATATTCAAATGATGCCAAAAGACGTTTTATTCAACACTGCCAAATTTCCATACAAAACTGAATACTTATTAGACATAAAAAGGGTAACAAAACGTAGGTACTTAATTACTTCCAAGAAAAACGAGAAAACCATTCTAAGAATATGTTCATGGACTAATTCTAATTTTATTAAAACACTAATTAACTACTTAGTAAGACTGCGACAGTTTTTGTTGATGCTGGCAAAGAGAAACTTCTCTTGCAGCCATGAAATACAGGCTAAAGCCGTCACCAAATAAAAACATGAATGCGACCCTCATTCAAAGCACAGACACCGCTATACTTATCTATGATATTTGTGATTCAACAACTCCAAGTAGAATAGCATTAAAAACAAAACAATTATCAAAACTCTTGGTAAAAAGTTCGCATTAGAGCTTCATCGGCGTGTGACGTTTACATGCGTCCATGTTGTTAAAGCGTATTATTTGTAGCGTCCGACGCTCGCCCGAGGTATTTTTGGAGAGGACACGGACATTTTACAAAATAAACGGAGATGGGGTTAGCAGTGATTTATAAGAAGATACGAGTTGTTTTATGTCTGGAGTTTAGACATAAAACAACTCGTATCTGTCTTATCCCTTTTCAGTTCTTGTATTGTGATACGTCCAACTTTCAAGAGATAGAGCAGAGCTTTCTAGAGCCGCTAGTTTTAAATAAAACGAATGAACTCGTATAAAACCAAATAAGTACCTCAATCTATGCAAATAAAACCAAACGTAGAAGTGAAAAATGACCAAACGGTTTAGGTATTCAACAATTACAGAAAATTTAAGTAAATGTTTTTTTTTCCGTGAGCAATAGACAATAACAACCCTTTGCTCTATTCTATAAAAGCACTACGCCATCTAAGCTCTTCTATGTGGGTAGAATGCATTTGAAAAGTATGAGAATAATTGAGTCAATGTTTCATGTTTTAGTTACCAATTATGTTTTTCATGTCTTCATTATTATCTATTTTTAAAGCAATCTTAATGACGATGAGAAGGGCAACTCATCAATGACAACAAACAAATCTTATCACAGCTTGTCAGTAGATTAGGAAATAAAGGTAGCAATCACTTTCGATGGAAGTTTACAACAGTTTAAATAGTGAAGTTAGGGTCACTTTCTTGATTGTCCATCGTTCCGGGTGGAATCTTGCATCTAAATTTTAAGCACTTCCTGATTAGCTATCCGGCTAAAACTTTCAGGGTATTTCACAACGCGAAGACAATAAATACATTAAAAAAAACGTAGTTTTTAGATTAATTTTTTAATGTATATTTGTTGCTTGTTTCTTACTTCTTTCTCATAATTATGAAATTAAGTAAAATGTCGCGTGATAATAATAAATAAACTGTATTCATTTGGCTATCTTAAAGGGAATTTGACATGTAATCGGGCTAAAATAGCGAAGGTCGCCATCTTGGCAACTGCCATGTTTATTTACGTACGCGAATGCCGCGAAACTGCAGCGTCGGGGCCGAAACACGTGCTTCTATCAAATCCCAAATTTTGTTCAGATTTTCTTGTTTTCCTAGAAAGTTCTAGGTATTTCTCGAGAGCTATGCAACGCTACACTTGCAATTATCTGGAATATTTAAAACTGGCTGTGCCCGCGGCTTCGCACGCGTGGTCATTTCTCTAGGTTTAAAGTACTTTATGTGCTATTCCACGACCTAAAATACCATTGATCAAAATTCCTTCAGCCGTCAAATAGTTTTTTATTGAATGCTCGGCTTCTACTCATAGGATTGTATCATCGGAATCTGTCCAGTAGTTGACATAATAACTACTGGATGGATTGCAATGCAGTTTTCACTGTGGATAGCTTAGGGTTTGGCTTAAAAACTGGGGTACTTGGTATCTAAGCCCAATGATTACATGCAGAGCAATCAATGAAAACTAATGGACGGCTGAAAGAATTTTGAAGAAATTAAGTATATTGTATTTTTTAGGTACTTTTGGTCCTGGAATAATATGTATGAGCTACTTTTAAATGAAATGACCACACGGGCAAAGCCGCGGGCACAGCTAGTATAATTTGGAACTAGCTTTTGCCCGTGCCTTTGTCTACACGAACTACAGTTTATCGCCTAGTAAACTATCTTAAGGCCTTTCTCAGGGTTCAAACTATCTCCATACCAAATTTAACCAAGATCGGTTTAGCTTATTAGACATGAAAAGTTAAGAAACAGATAGAGAGACAGAGTTACTTTATATTATGAGTATGGATATAATTATCAGGCAGGTACATCATAAATAACAGAAATTTATAAAAATGATAAAAACTATATTTGTTTTGTTTTACAGCCGTCCTCAAAAAGCAGTCGACAATAAAAGATAAATCAGAAAATGGTATATCTGAAACTGTAGAAGAAAAACTCGTCAAACCATCGGCAGCAAAGCTAGCTGACAAAGAGACCAAACCTGCTGATGCAAAACCAAGGTTTACAAAATCTGCATTGAAATCTAGTGCAAAAACAGAAGACAAATCGAATGATAAGCAACCAGAAAAAACAACTCTGAGAAGTGTGAGAACTATTGATGATAAAGCCAAAGAAAAATCTGTTACTATAGTAGATAGGAAAAATCCAGAGAAAAATGGCACAAGTAAAGTAAATAGCGCGGTGAATGACAAATCTAATGATAAAAGTTCCACTTTATCAAGTAGAGACAAGACTTCTTCTAAAGTGGTTGCTAATGACAAACCAGCGGTGAAAACTGCTGCAGTTGAGAAACCTACTGTTAAAACTGTTGAGAAACCGGAAACAGTAAAATCTGAAGTGAAAACAACTGCAGAAAAATCTGCAGCTAAAGCAGCTGAAAAATCATCGGTCCCAGAAAAAGTTGAAGAGACATCCAAAATGGCTACCAAGCCACCCACGCCACTTGAAAAGACTCCGTCCAAGGTATAAAATTTAAAGAATATAGAACAAAAAAAGTTCTCATGGAATTAACAATACCTCTTGTTAATTCCATGAGACAATACCAAGCCTGACAAATTTTAAAAATAAGATACTTCTCCATATAGCTGTTATTATTGAGAAAAAATAACTATTTGCATTTGAATGTATTTGTATCTCTTCTTTCAGCTCCCTCCTCGAAAACCGTCTCTTCAGAAGGCGTTTTCAAAAGACAATGTCGACGCTCCAGTGAAGAAATGGAGAGACCCGCTGCACGAACGCGTCAAAGAGAACATCGATAAGACCTTGGCCAATGAGGCTCCTAAAGGCCACACGCTGACCAAGAACGAGAGCTTGAGAAGTAAGTATACACTATAAGTGTTATGAGTCAAATAACCAAAGATCCCCAAAATTAAGAATTCCCAAGTCCATACTCTGATGATAGTGGTGATACTCTACTGATAATAATTAAACTAACTGGAAATTATTTTAAGGATTCCTATGTTTTGGAAAACTTTAATTGGCAATTACATTTTTTCACTAAAATCACAGAGTAATATCTCTCAGGAGGTATTTATCATCTTGTATGACTATGGGAAGATTTATTTAATTGTGTGTACTCGTATTTAGGTACATCACAACAGATTTAAAGTCTCTTGACTTGAACATGTCTCTGACTGAGCTCGTGACCTTTTTTCGATTTAAAAACATTGGCAGGCCAGTTGGCAAAGAAGTAGGTCGTTGACAGCGATCACAGAAAAGACCTTACGCGATTGGCACAGACACCTGCCAATATGTGAGTCACTGCGTAAGATGAAAAGAGTAAAATATTTACTAAGATCGATGTCTAGGTCCATCCACACAGACCGCCAGATGATACAGAAGACTGAAGAGTATAATCGGCCACTATGCTTAGCTTTTGAGAACTACGAAAAGGCATTTGATACAATCGAGACCTAGTCTGTTCTGGACTCCTTGCAGCGATGCCAAGTGGATTGGTGATATATCGAAGTGCTGAGATGTCTGTATGACGCTATGAAAGTCCAAGTACAGGACTGGAGTACTGAGCCTATCCCATTGCTTAGAGGTGTAGGACATGGGGATGTTATATCTACGAAACTGTTTACGACTGGAATGGAGGATATGTTTAGGACGCTGGACTGGAAAGGGGTGGGCATCAACATTAACGGCGAGTACATCTCACACTTGCAATTCGCAGATGATATTGTCCTTATGACGGAGTCGCTGCAAGAGCTACGACAGATCTGACTAGCCTAGCTGATGCTTTGCGATAAATTGGTCTCCGCATGAACGTAGACAAAATAGAAATCATGGTCACTGACAATATTATACCGGAACCGATAGTAGTCAATAGCATGCCTCTCGAAATTTTACACTCGTATATTTACCTACGACAAATTGTTAAACTAGGTAGGAACAATTATGAAAAGGAAGCCAGTAGAAGGATTCAGCTGAGCTGGGCAGCTTTTGGAAAATTTCGTCAAGTCTTCTCGCCACTCATTCCATAATGCCTGAAGACAAAAGTCTTCAACCAGTGCGCTCTATCCGTAATGACATACGGAACCAAAACGTAGACACTGACTGTGAAACTGGTCCACAAGCTAAAGGTCACTCAGCAAGCTATGGAACGAGCTATGCTCGGAGTTTCACTGGGAGATTGAATCCGAAATGAGGTGATTCGGCGGGTAACCAAAATATCTCCAGAATTAGCAAGCTGAAGTTTAAAGGGCTGGTCACATTGTCGTTGAACATAACCGTTGGGGTAAACGTGTTCTAGAGTGGAGACTGTGAATCGGCAAAAGTAGTGCCCTGTGGCCAGGTGGAGTGACAACCTGTGAAAAGTGGCTGGCAGAAACTAGGTGCGGAGAGCTGAAAACCAACAGTGGCCCCTCCCTTCGGCTAGATGGAGCGACGATTCGTCATTGGAAGAGAAAAGCCGAAGTTCGGGCTCAGTGGCGCATCTTGGGAGAGGCCTATAATATTATAATCGTAGGTAGTTGATGATAATGATTATAATAGATATCTAGGTAGTCTAATAATTAGAGAATTTTAGTCAGCATGCGAGGAATAATTATTATTATTCCGATACTGACTAAAATTCTACATATTAATGCAGATCTCCATTATTTTCATTTTCAACCCGTATCCATCCACTGTCAACTAATACCAACTTTTGTTTTGTACCTAAGGTCAAACGGTAGGTTTTGCCTTAAATTAAAATAAATGCCAGCTGCTTATGCTTTACCTGGGATCTCTCAGTTACTCTTTATTGTATCAAAACATATGCTATCACATTCTTATCCTCAAGCTTATATGAAACCGTAAGTCTAAAATTATGGTTTTCTTAACAGCAAACTTGGTATTTCAAAAATCATTGAAATAATAACACAAGGAGTTGTCATTGGTCCTATTTCTCTCAATATTGCCCATACTAAATAGAGTTGCCCTTAACAAGATCATCAAGAAACAACGGGAAATCCATTGCTACGATCATTTCAAATTAGTCCGACACATCGCAACTGTATTGTCATGTCAAAAAAGCTATAAACAAAATGAACCAGTCCAAGAATTAATAATAGATATTTTCTTCAACATTGACACACTTATACTTTCGCGCAGTATATTTATATCGGATTACGTGTCTGTTCAGTGACCATCGATCAGGTTCGACGTTGGCAGCGGTTTTAGTCCCCCCCCCCCCCCCTTAGTTGCCGATTTTTTATAACTGTTACGGCTGTTTGATCGCCTTTGGTGACTAAAAATTTTTTATAAACTTTAAACTGAAATATGTCATAAACTTAGCGTCGTCTGCGGGGGAGAGGGTACCAGGGGCAGCCTTCTCCTCCCCCACCCCCTCCACCCCCACACCCTCCTCCCCCACCCCTCCTCAACTCTTGCCCCCCATTTTTATATATTTCCCAAGCTTTTTTTAAATTGTATTTGCTGTCCCCCTAGAATATAGATAGGTAAGTAAGATTTTCATTGAACATTATAGGATGTACCTAAATAATTCAACCAGCTCCACTTTCTTATTACATGTTCGGTAGGTGTGTCATCAGAGTTTCCTAAACTATTAATTCTGTAGGTATTTACAATTTCTGCCTCTTGAGTTTCATTTGTAATTTGATTCCTATCATCTGTGTCACAAAAAAGTCCATACAGAATATTTTCTTACTCTCACAAATTCAGTCTGAATTTTGTTTTCCTCTGTGCAAAATGCAGTTGAGCTTCCCTGCAAGCAAGTCCTAATTATACATTTGTGTCGTACAAGTGGATGGGCGCGCACTTCGTTACCTTTTGATCTCTTGTGTATCGGCACTACTTGTGGTCTAAATGTGATCCGAAATAGTACCGACCAGTTCCGTGTGCCTCGATCAGGTGCGAACGCACACTTGCTTCAGCTAACATGCAAGTTCGGTGCATCGAAATTCAGTTTAGAATTTTCGAGGACATGTTGAGTCAGTCGTGAGTTTTCAAATAGTGCAGTTGAAGCTCTTGATAATTTTGAGTGATTCATTATTTTATTGGCTACTTTATTGGTCTGTTAAATCAACTTTATTAAAACTGTAGTGACCAGTGTGTTCCATTTTTAACCTGGAAAAGCTCTAAAGTTTTCAGAGTGTATAGTGAAAAGTATTTTTATTTTAACAGTGCTATTAAACATGGATGATACAGACATCAACCCCGGAAATGTATTTCAAGGTAGGGGTTGTAAGCCATGTCAAGATACCTTACTTTTGGTGTCCTGTTGGTGGCACTATGTTTTTTTTTTCTTCTTTTAGTACCTACTCTCGTCTGTTTTGTGTCATTTTTTTAATGCTGTTGAGAATTGTATCACCTACTTTCTATGTTGATTATACTGCTTTTTACCCTTTCACTGTCCCTATAGAGACTGGACTGTGAAAATATTATTAACCTGTTATTGAAATTTAAACCTCTAGATACAAGCCTGCGTTAAGGTGTTATTCCAAAATTTTTGTTTCGCTAATTGCAGCCCCTGATACAAAAACTGGGTGTGTTATTTATTTTTACGTATGTTTGTGTGTGTATGTGTCTGTTGATGTGACTGTGTCTTCATATCTGATACGGTTGTTGTATGTTTTTGACATATATTTTTTACTAGAAGGCTAGGTGTGTCGCCCAATGTATTAATTAGTCTAGGCTCCTAAAGTTAAGACAAATAGCCACAAGAAATTAATTTCAACACATACGTAGATTTATAAAGAAATTAGGCATTTCTAGGCTTATTACCCCCACAAGAACGCGTATATCGACATTGCCCCACGTTCCTTTCAGTTTCGGGACAGAGGATCCCTGAGAAGGACCTCCGCATTCCCCTTATAGTCCTGCCCAAACCAACATGAGCCTGGTACTTCGAGCTCGTTTCATTGGGATTACATTCTGTGCCATTTCGTTCCAAGTTATTAATTGAATATGCTTTATTCCCTGATTTCCATATTCTTTCTAGACAAAGGTTTTAAGGTCCGTCCTTTTTTAATTTGTAATTTTTGTCCATCCAAAGGTTGTCTGGAAGAGATCGCTTTTAGCGATAAGACCGCCCAATGTGCCTGTTTTTTAAAATGATTTCTTGTATTTTTTTCCCCCTTAATTGTGGTGCAATAAAGTGTTTATAATTATTATTTTTTATTATATGTATTTCGGGGGATTCCCTCCAGTGGCCTCAGTCAAAGTCAAAGTATTTATTGTAAATAGGCAACAAATAGCACTTTTACAAGTCAAAACTTAACACAGCGTGTTAAAAACCTGTTTTAAATACGTTATTTTAAGCGATGCCGCTTAAATTGACGTAAGTTTAGAATAGATACCAGGGGCAAAAAGACCTTGTTACAAAGTCGACAAGGTTTAAATGACATCTGAAGAAATTTAGTCTAGTTTAAGGAACAAAATGACTGAATTGCTGCCATTTTGTCAGTTTTTATAAATATATTTTTTATGTCAGAAATTATAATTAATATATGTAAATGTCAAATATAATAATGAGACCTCCCACAATAATCACACCGATAATAAATAATAAAAATACAAATGACTAATAAGAAACCAGACTGGACCAGTCCCCACAAGCAGCAACCGTTCACAAGTATGACTTATCCACCACCCCCACAAATCAAACATTATCTTATATTGTTAATTATGTTTTTGACATATATTTTTTTGTGAAATTCGTCAATATATTAGTTTGTGACTTTTTTTTCATATTATACCTACTTAGATACTTCAAATCAAGTAAAACTGGACATAAAGTAGATCAACAACAGTTACGTACACAACAACAGTGCACAAATGGTATAGGGGTAGCTTTACCAACAGGATAAAGTAAGATGCTCATCAAGAATAGGTAAGTTGACTCTTGACTGCAATACTCGTGATAAACGCGTTAAATATATACAACTTGATTTTAATTCGATGCTCGTAACATTGACAAACGTTAGCTTTCTAGGGCTCATTGTGAATATTAATCATATATGCCCCAAGGATTGTATGTAATATTCTACAACTACGTTATAAGCAATTAAAGGTATTCAAAACCAATCCATCACAAATCTCCAGGTCTACTCAAACCCACACCGCCACCGATGCCACCGCCCCAGCCACCGAAGATGCCACCGCCGCCGGAATTCAAGAAGGCTCCAATAGACCCGTCGAAGCTGAAGAAGATCGAGAGCCTCCGCAGTAGACCGCGCAGGAGACCGGACTGGACTGACATGATGAAAGAGGTGGAGCAAGGGAAGAAGTTGAAGAAAGTTGTATGTAATGATAGGTAAGAAGAAAATGTTGGGCTACATTTTTGCTGCCCTCCTTAGATCGGTAATTTTATTTTCTAACTAATTTTACTCTTATGCCGTTTTCATAACTATTTTTCATAACTAGCTACGAAAAGGGTATTTTTCTCACTGTTTCATAATTTTATTCTGTTGTTTGGGATGACTGAGAGAATATTAATAATTATAGCATTCACTGTATGCTTGCGTCTTAATCACTTATCAAATTAATATTTCTCGAGGAATCCTACTTTATTAATACTTACAGTATGGATGTGTGTATGTTTGTTACTTCTTCACGCTAAGAAGTTACGTTTAGAAGTGGTTCTGATTTTAACACCCACCATTCACTTTCAAATTAGCGGTTAAGTAATGACTAACTTCGTATTTTTAAAATGCTATTATTTTCATGTGTAAACGAACGCACACTGCAGTAATAAATGTTTCATGTACTAGAAAAAAAACTGATGTTTTCCTTGTACGGGTATCAATATTTATGGCAAGACTAGGTACATCTACCTACTTTAAGTTATATTTCGTTCAAGATTCAAAGGTTTACTGTTCTTCATCTGTCTTCTATATATACTTAAATAAAGCAGTAAGTAACAAAAAGTCTGTACAGTAAAGATAATAAAATAAAGGTTTAGGGAACTGAAAATAGGCTACTGACCAAGAATATAATATTTTTGAACTTGGTATCGTCTGTTTGTTCGGGCATCACGTAAAAACTTAGGGTTTGACTAAAAAACTGATGTACCTACTTGGTATTTCAATCCGATGAATAAGCCGAGCAATCGATACAAAAACTGGACAAAATTTGGTATAATTCATCCCCCGGTCGATAGAAGACCATTTACCTACCTACCTTCTTACCTTAAAGGTACTTTTGGTCCTGGAATAGCATCCATACCAATATATAAAAGTGAAACGTTGTCTGTTGGGGAGAACTGTTGGACATATTTTGATGAAATTTGGAATGGAGATGGCTTATACCCTGGAACTGGGAAATGTTGATTACTCGCTGTAAGGAACGGTTTCCATGGAAACGAAATAACAAGTCTGTCAATAATCATCTAGTCTAGAGCGTTGGTGTTAGACTTACTTTTGCATTGGTTTTTAATATTCTAGAAGAACATAGGATGCTTTTTTTCGCGATAAACTGAAGTCCACGCGGACGAAGTCGCGGGCGGGAAAGCTAGTTTATGATACTTTAAACCCAGAAAAATTGCCACGCGGACACAGCAAAAATACTTAATTCTATTTGAATTACCTAGCGTTCATTCAACCACTGACATTGCTAATTTCAGATCAAGCCCCATCATCACTACATCAACAGTAGTCAAGAACAAGGATCAGTTCATATTCGAGTCGGAAAAGAAAGAGCCGTCATCATCACACAACCAACTGCTCACTGAGATCTCCAAGGGCATAAGGCTAAAGAAGACCAAGACCAACGACAGAAGCAAACCGAACCTGGAAGGGTTGAGGAAGTTCAGGCGGCAAATGACGATAGAGGAACAAGTCCAGAAGTCTATGTCACAGGCTAATCTGGCTGCCTCGCCTTCGGGAGTGAATCTTAACAATGTTGGTGATGTGGGCTCTGTAAGTACTTTGCGATGAATAGGCTGATTCTCATACTCAGTTAAAACTTAAGCAATCACTAATTAAAATTTAAGTAACTTGAATAAATAAATTTGATTTTAAGTAACACATTTTAGAATAAGGTACCTTGCAATATAATAAAGTCTTTATGTTCTTATCTTTTAATAATCTTAGCTGGGTTTTCCTACTTGTATTTCATCCCATTTCAGCGACACATCTCTTTACCCTCTGGTTTAAACCGAGTTGGATGCGTTGTCGAAGCCCTCATGCCTTTATTTGATACCCCATGAAATTTTACAATAAAATACTGTACATTTTACATACTAACAAATTTGATAAATGGCTAACTAGATTCAAAGTCAAAGTAGGTATTTATTGTAAACTAGCTGTGCCCGCAGCTTCGCACGCGTGGTCATTTCTCCAGGTTAAAAGTACTCTATGTATTTACTCCAAGACCTAAAATACCAATATTCCAACATTTGATTAAAATTTCGTCAGCCGTTAAAAAGATTTTTATTTATTGCTCGGCTTCTACTCATTGAATTGAGATACCAATTACACCAGTTTTTTTCAGTCAACAGTGAAAACCGCATTGCAATCGGTCTAGTAGTTTTTACGTGATGCGCGAACAAACAAACATACAGACAGACAGACATGTTTTAAATAAATGTTATATTCTTGTTCAATGGCTTATTTTAAGTACCCTAGACTATTTTTTAGAATCTTCTTTGTACAGACTTTTTTCTACTAATTGCTTTATTATAAGTAGGTATAGATATTTATTACTTCAAAATTAATATAACTTTGGACCCCTTACCGCAGGAACCGTTTTAATTTCTCGCGATGAAAAGTATCCTTAATTTTAACCTATCATTAATATTATATTTATATAATATCTTCAATCTACAGAATTTTGGACATTATCCCGGAGGAACACTTTATTTTTGGGGATAAAAAGTATTCTCCATTTTTACGCATTATATAAACTATGACTGTGTTAAGTTGCATCAAAATCCGTCCAGTTGTTTCAGCGTGATACGTGGTCTTTTAAATAACTTTTAACCAATATCCTACCTCGCAGTATGAACTCAAATCATACCAAGTTTTAGTTGAATTTATTCAGTAGTTTCGGCGTGTTGCGTGGTCGTGATACAGATAGACAGACAGACAGACAAGAATAAAAAAGGTATAGTTTTAGCGTCAGTATCAAATGTAGAGTACCCTCCAAAAAATACTATTTGTAACTTCTAAATTAACATAACTTTGGACCACTATCCCGCAAGAATCCTTTAATTTTTGCGGGATAAAAACTATTCTCAATTTTAACTCATTATATAAATTATGACTGTGTCACGTTGCATCAAAATCCGTCCAGTAGTTTCAGAGTAATACGTGTTCTTTTAAATAACTTTCAACTAATATCCTGCGGGAACACTTTAATTTTTAGGGATGATAAGTATCCTATGTTCTACCTCGTAGTATGAACTCTAATCATAACAAGTTTAATTTGAATTCATTCAGTACTTTCGGCATGATGCGTGTCCACGATACAGACAGCCATACAGACAGACACAAAAATGAAAAAAAAATATATCAAAATATCTTCAATGTACAGAATCGGACCTGTTACAGTTTTATTATAAGTATATAGATAGGTAGATATGTAGATATAGATCGATAGATATAGATAGATAGATAAGATATATCAAGTCAAGACATCTCAGGAGAAAAACATAAAATATTATAATTAGATCATATCAATAAAGTTTGGTAAACTAAATACGAGTATGCTTTGAGTTTGAGTAGGCAATTTCCTTTTCATTTGGACTCGACTGCGAGTTGAACCTCGCCAAGGAAAATAAAATACCCTTCTGACTCTACCAGTGCTTCGGAAATACGCCCATTAGAGAAGAGAGCACTAAGGAACTCTATGAGGATAATTTTTTTTCAATTTTAATGAACTTATAAGAACAAGCACAAATTAAAAAATTATAATAAAAACCGCATCAAAATCGGTCCATTTGTTTGGTAGCTACGATTATCACCCCCCCCCCCCCTCATTATAGCTTAAAAACCATCTCGTTTACCTCAGTTTAGAAACATAAAAAACCCGCAGCTAAATCGGTCCATTAGTTTGGAAGATACGATACACAGTGACACAGTGATACACACCTAAACTTATAACACCCATCTCTTTGTTAGGGGGTTAAAAAAGGGTCAGAAATAATAATAACACATGTAAATGTCAAATAAAAAAGGTAAAAGTACCTCGATTATTAAACATAGATACGAATAATAAAAATACAAATGACTAATAAGAAACCAGGCTGGACAAGTGCTGCTTGTGGGGACAAGCAGCACTCGTTCACGATTATGACTTGTGTACCAATCATTACCCCTAAGCCATTTAAGAGGCCTTCCCTCTACTTTATTATAAGTCGTCACGACAAATGAAATAGGTACTAATAAATATACATAATTCACGTTCCAGCTTCCTCAGCAACAAGAAGAGGAAGAAATCGATGAGATGGACGACATTGACAAGGTCAGAGATGATCTCCAATCCACGAAACAGTTGCTTGCTATTGAACTTAGGTAAGACCTAAACTAAACCCAAGTTCATTTGAGTAGAAACGTAAAATTTGTAAATTTTGTTATTGGGGATAAACTATGTCCAATAATAAAATTATTGTGAATTGAGTCGCTGATCTCTAATGTGGACCTAGCTATATATGTTTTAAAGTTTGGGAGCTTGCTAGGTTTTCTAAAGCAAGTCAATACTTATTAAAGGTGCCAGCCAACCGATTTATTGTGTGTACCTAATGTAGAAGACAACTTATTTAAAAAAAAAACATATGTAAATCAATTTAATTTTGACTGAACACCTATTTCTCAAATGTGTTTAGGAACAAAGAAGCACAAGAGCGAGAAAACAAACGTCTTCTGACCAGGATAGCGAACTTAGAAGCAGAAGTGGCCAGAGAAAGAGCAATCATCAAACAAGAACAGCACAAGACCGTCATATCAGTCACAGATGCCTATGACGAAAGGCTTGTAACAAACCTTAAGATGGAAGTGGAAAAAGCCAAAGAAACCGCTGATAATTTGGAGAAGCAGTATCTACAAGCGGCTGAAGAGAGAGACGACGCGATAACAGAATTAGAAGAAGTGAAGAGAAAGAATGCTGAAATGGAGAAGAAATTGGAACAAGCTATGCAGGTAATCCAAATCATGCTTTGATAAAACAATTTTACCTGTTGAAAGTCACACAATATTATATCTATAATTACAAGATCACATTGAGCTATAATAAATTGATACTATAATAATCGTATGATTAATCGATTCCGTATAAACTAATAACCGATGGGGAAATATGGTTTACATAAGGAAATTTTGGAAAACACTGGTGACTGACTTTTAATTAATGCATATTTTTTGTACCAACTTTTTGGTAATTATTCATACTTTTGACGCTCGCAAAACAAAACAAAACGCTCGCGCTGTTATTATTTCGATACTGAATACCAATACGAAATATAGAGCGCTGTAAATCAGTAACAAACACTGATGAGTTCATCACGCACATCATCATCAGCCTGCTTTTGTCCACTCATTCCGCACTTACTCATATGTTTTATGCTTCACTAACCTTTGCAGAATAACATAGAAGAGACTTACCAGTCAGAGGAGCCGTTGTCCTTCTTCCAGAAGAGACAGCGAGACTTCGAGAAACAGTGTAGATTGCTGGAGATAGAAGTTGACTCTCCTGAGGCTCAGGAGCTGATGAAAAACTCTTCTGACGTTAATAACAACAAAAATGCTTTTACTAATGCTGCTTATACTAACTGGACGAATGAGGTATGATACTAAATTTTATTTTAATTTTTTCTATTGCCTGCATTGATTGAAACGTACGAAAACGTATTTTTTCGAATATGCAGTTAATTTGCTCATAATACCAAAACAAACAACAAAAATTGTTGTATTTGAGAACAATTTTTAACAAAGGCATGCATTTCCAATATTTTATCTCATAATATGTGAAAAAGTTATACCTGGAGTTCCTTATGGTAGAGAAGGTACCTACATGAGGCCACAGAATATATAATAGTACAAGTACAGAAGGATAACTGAGCAAAGTCATTTAAATACATAGCAACTCTCGCTACAACGCAATAAAGTGTAATTTAACTCGCACAGTGCTGCAATCTTTCAATTATATTTACCTAGAAGGCGCTCACCCATTGCCTGCAGGCTAGAATGTACTGTATCACAACGCACGAGAGCTTCCATTGCTCTAACCGTTTCAGAATCGCTTTGTCTCTTTTTCGGGTTGTATCAAGATATGACTAGGTACTTGTACTAGTAATTATTCTGTGATATGATATGACTTAGATATTGTAACAGAATAAACAATTACGAGTATGTAATAATGTATTATTTTATTACTTGTTATTATAAATGTTGATAGTTCTATTAACTACATATAGTTAATGGCATTCTTATCAAATATACCTAGTACCTCATTATGTGATTACACTTTGATGAATAAAAGGTGCCTGTCTGAATTCCATGCATAATAATGAATGAAAAAGAAATGGCTACCTACGTAATTAAATGTCGGTATGTAGGTATTTTACGAGACTTGTTAGACTGAATGGTATGCAGTACCTTCTAGGTAACTAAGAAAAGAATAAAATTTGACAAAAACTTTATGTAAGTTGTACTTTATTGCTAAGCACACGGCGCTCGACTCATGGAGCGCACGTTTGACACCCTACTGATTCAACCCCAATATTGCGGCCTCGAAGTGTAGGTATAATATTTGTACTTGTTGCGGAGTGCGACCGGCCTGATGAGGCTTATTTTAGATAAAATGGAGAATTTCATTGGATCTTTCAATAATGGAAATTGAAAAGAGCTCATGAATAGCCATAATAGCGTGTTGTATTTTATATATCATATATCTAAGTACGCAATATAAGTATAGGAGTTATTTTATCTAAGAGTAGTAACAGACTTATAATAACAACCAAAGGTATCAGGGCTATCAGATTTGTTAATGAATTAGGTAATTAAGTAATTGGTAACAAGGTGAATATAATCATAATTATAATCTTAGCTGTAAACATTCCAGGGTATCATGCCAAACGTCGGTTCAAGACGTGCGAGCCATGCCATCAAGCAACTCTCCGTCACGAAAGATGACAGCTTTGAGGAAGAAGAAGAGTCTGACGATGGAGAGGTAAGAAACATTTTTAAATTTTATTTTAGTTACTTGGAGAAGCTAGACTGGTAGATCGCTTTCCTGGTGGTAAGCATCACGCCTGCCCATAACAGTTGCAGTGCCACCCAGAACTTTGGTTGCAAAATCTTGCGAGTCACTGCACTGCGCTCGCCACCCTGAGACATTGGTTGTTAAGTATCATTGCCCAGTAATTTCGCTGGAAACATTGCTCTTCAAACCGAAACACGGAAGTGTTTACACACTACAGAGGTGATATATTATGTTTAATTCCTCCAATATATTGTTTTTAAGGGTTATAACCCTTTAAACTTTCTGTCGAACAGAGATAGGGAGGCCCATAATTTCTCCATGCTTCAGGGATAGTGGAATTGGTAGGTAGAAGTCAGACACCCATCAAAGTGAGAATCGAAAACCCGATATTAACCTCAAAGATAGCATAATGACTAAGGAAACCAGAAACGCGTCACTTTAGGATGCCAGTGTGAAAACATAATTATTTTGTTTGCATTGAAGTACTCTATCGATATAGATATACATACGATACGAGTAGTATACCTAGGAGACTAGTATATCACATATCACCTTGATATCACATATATACTAAAATAAATAAAAATACTAAATTTTAATTTCTCGGAGATCTAAATTGTGATTCGAATATTTTAAATCAGATTGACATCAAAGAGAATATAGACAATTAGTTTTAATTGAAATTAGTAGTGCCATTTGGAGTGAGCTAGAAAATCTTAATTTTAACAAACTATTTCAACCACTTCCAGGAGGAAAGTGAAGAAAAGAAACAGAAACGAATGGAGAAAGAGGTGCGCAACATGAGGAACAAGATCCGGCACTTGAAGGAGAAACAGGATAATATGAAGAGGGAGCGGATGGGATACAAAATGTCTTTGAAAAACCAGCAGGCTGCACTGAAGTAAGCATATAATTGTTTTGACTTCAAGCAACTAAAGTTACACAAAAAGTCAAAGAATTAATTATATACGTAGGTAGATTTATACCTACTTACTTACCTACATCATTATGTTAAAACCACCGAATTGGGAAAAGATCGAAAGGATGCAAACCAAATTTCATATGACACATAGGTGTCACCTGTTGCATATTCAAATTGTCTTAATTGAGGCACAAATTACACAAAATATATAACTCTCCTATTCGTCCCGTTTATTACTATTTAAAAAAAACCTACTAACATCGTAACTCTTATGGATATGCCTTGTTATGGCATATATGGATGATTTCCCTACGCGCCTTTACGAACGCTCGCTTGTCACTTTGTGTGAGTAAATGTACGTATATTGAGACATAAACGCGGCGCGCCCGTAAAGCCAAAATAGCCTCTCTACTATACAGTTACAGTCAGCCTGTAGTGTCCCAATGTTGGACAAAGGCTTCCCCGCACGACTTCCAGGCTTTGCGATCTTGGATATGAATGACCAGTAATCGCTGATGGTGTCTACTTTGTCCCGCCATCTCCAGCATGGTCTCCCGCGACGCCGGCGCCGCCTCACTGTATTGGGACGCCACATGGTGGCTATTCCGGCATACCACAGACGTGCCAGCCCAGGTCCATTTGAGTTTGGCGGATTTTTCAGCTACTTCAGCAATTTTAGTATTAGAGCGCAGCTCGGTTATTCCAACACGGTCAGTTAATTAAACCCCTAAAGTGCTGCGCTCCATTGCTCTCTCTACTATATAAAAAAAGTATGTTCTCTATGGTAAAAGCACTAGTAAGGCAGAAGAAAGATCCTAAGTAGAACTGGGTAAATTTCTAGAAGATCTATCGATATTAGCAATCGTGCTTAAGGAACATGTTCGTCGTTTCCTGACAATCTAGGAATCTTTAAGACTAGAGTGAATAGATATCTTTTTGATCTGCGAGATCCATTTTGGCCACATCTTTGTTAACCATTTGGTGATTTGGTAGTCAACCATACATTTATTTCAGGTAACAATAAAATAACTACTTGTTACTACCCGACTGCGCAGAGGGCACTGTGTTTATCAGCCTATGTATGTATATCCTTTATGGCCCATTAGAGACCGAACGCGTGGGACAATTTTGATGATTCTTACGTCAATCGATTTGTCTTAGTATAATTAAAGACATGACATATTAATCAAAATTCAATATGGTGACAACCCGACGCCATTTGTAAAAAAGAAAAAAATGAAAGTCGATGATCTATTTTAACAGTGGGATATCATTGAATAGGTATTTGAAAATCATCTTTAGGTTTTTTCCTATTTTTAATTTTGCTCGCAGTCGGGTCTTTTAGCACTTTTGAATATGTCTTGTTTTATTCAGGTATTCATTTCTGTCATTACAGAGACGAAAAACGAAAATACAAGGAACTGAAACGCGAGGTCGACAAAATGGCCGCCATGATGAAGGAAGTTGGCTCGGACAACGAAGACGAGGAGGACGAGGAAGAGGAGTCTGAGGAAGAAGAGAAAAAGACCGAGTCTGAAGAGGAGACGGAAACGGAAACGGAGCAGGACACAGAGAGTGAAACCGAAAGCGAAAGTGAACCAGAGGTAGGGAAATATTTTAAGGTTGTACCAATATTCTGTCAGGACAGGTAATATATTAATACGGTCTAGATACAAAAGTAAATAAACCAGTCAAGTGCCGGACACGCATAGACCTAAAAATTCCTCGTGGTCACACTAGTATGACAAAACGGTGTGACCACGAGTCCGTCGCCCTAAAATTCTGGACCCTAAGCTATCCAACTGTGAAAACCGTAATGCAATCGGTCCAGTATTTTTTACGTGTTACAAAGTTGTTTTACGGTTGTGTTTTATTTGACACGGGCATAAAATACGTTATCTTGGTCGACTATACCTCGCAAACTAGTAAACTCTAGAAAGCCAAGATGTTTTTATTTAATATATTTAGCGATTTAATAAATCTGTAGATGTCCCAAATGTCAACTTTGTAGTGTAGTTTCTGAATAAAATGGCTGTGACATATAGACATACGGACGGACTGACTGACAGATAGACATGGCAAAACTATTAAGGGTCCCTTTCTGACTACGGAACACTAAAAAAAGAAGACGATATGTAACTAACTTCAGTAAATTAGGCCAAAGGAAGTCGTTTTTATTTGTTATTATAATTACATGCATCATGAATTATTGTGTGAGTAGCTTTCTTTTCTAAACGGCTGAACTGATTTTGATGGAATTTTGCCACCCAACCCTGGCTAAATTATTCACGGAAAAACTCCCGAGAAAATAACGAGACAAGTGTGGGTGTAGGCCGCAGCAAGTTAAGTTACTTAACTGGTAGTGTAGTACATAATTATACCTAACTTCCTTGGGCCTAATTTTAAAAGCTTTAATTTATTTTGCAATGTATGTATGTTTAGGTCAAATCTTGCAAGCTGAATTAGAACCACTTCCTCCTTATCCTACGGAGTTGTATTTTTACATGTTGGTTTAGTTCCGATTATAATTCATTTTTATCGTAAACATGACCTGAATCGACATCCAGGATTAGCTCCAGATAAAGGAACTCTTCAATGAACACAGACACGAAATTTTGAGTACGCATTTTGTACAATAGCCGGATGTTGCGGCCTTTTTTGTATATATTTGTTCTATTTTATTATTTTTCTTTTTATATTTTTTGAGTAGTGTGTATTTTGTTTTGATTGAGTAGTGTGTATTTTGGAGCTTTGTGATTGAGTAAAAGTTGTTCAGAGAAAAACGAGTAACTTTACCGACCTTCCGCTCTAAAGAGTATTTTCCCCGTTTAATACCGATTAAGTTTTACCATGACATGGTTGCTACACTCAGGGTTGGGTCCTGATTAGGGAACTCCTCAACGGTTAAAGGACAGACACAAAATGTTCTAAACGCATTTAATTGTAATAACCCGTCCTAAATTTCACCATGACATGGCTACTGCATAAAAGCTTTTGTTTTAAATTATTTTTAATTAACTTATCTTTTCTGCAATTTAAAAATTTACATAAGTACTTTCTTATCCACAGAGGGTAAGCTAATCTAGTAAATAATCTAGCTAATTTACAGTTTCGTGGTACTTTGTAATACGTCGTCGTTTCTTAGACGACAAGTTGTAGTAGGTAGGTACCTAAATGTTTCTCATGGAGGGCAGAAAAGGAAAACCTTATTTATTATGTGTGGTTCTGTGGTGCGCTTTTGTTTATTTATAATCATAATGTAGTTAGGTACCTAGGTATTCGGACAATTAGAATTCTTTGGATGAATAATTTGATGTTCTTTTTTTAAGCGCGTTTTTCTTTGTCTTTTGATCATCATAATCATCATGACGAGCGGTCTTGTGCCTTCTCCATCCACAGACTTCCTGCTATGGCTACAATATCGTCGGTCCATCGTGTGGGGGGTCTACCTATACTTCGCTTGCTTGTTCGTGGTTGCCATTCGAGAACCTATATACCCCAGCGGTTGTCGGTTCTGCGAACTATATGGCCAGCCCATTGCCACTTTAACTTGCAAACTCTGAGAGCTATGTCAGTAACATTGGTTATTCTACGGATTTCCTCGTTTCGGATTATATCACGTAGTGAAACACCGAGCATAGCTCTCTCCATTGCACGCTGCGCAACTTTGAGCTTGTGTATGAGACCAATAGTTAGCGACTACGTCTCAGTGCCGTATGTCATCAATGACATACGGCACTGAGACGCACTGATTATAAACTTTCATCTTGAAGCACTGCGGTATCTGTGACGAGAAGATATGGCGTAATTTCCCGATCACTGCCCATCCGAGTTGGATTCGTCGGTTGACCTCTTTGTCGTAGTTGGATGTACCCAGTTGGATCGTCTGACTTAAGTAGACATAGTGATCAACAGCTTCAATAATATCGTTCCCAACATAGACCGGCATGGGTGCGAAATGGGCATTTGACATGATGTTAGTCTTACCCATGTTAATTTTAAGGCCCACCTGTTGGGAAACAATATTGAGGTCACTGAGCATAGTGCTTAGGTCTTCCAGGGTTTCTGCCATGATGACTATATCATCAGAAAATCGAAAATGCGTTTGCCATTAATATTAACATCATACCCGTCCCAGTTCAGAAGCTTGAATACGTCTTCCAGTGCAGAGGTGAACAGTTTCGGAGAAATAAACGTCTCTCTGTCGCACCCCTTTTTGCAATTCAATAGAATTCGTGCTCCGATCTTGGAGACGGACAGTCATGGTGGCCTTGATGTACAAAAACATCAACACTTTGATGTACCATTAGTCAATCTGGCACCGCTGTAATGACTGAATCAAAGGCTTTCTCGTAGTCTACAAACGTAATCTGTATCGTAGTAGACATAGTGGCCGATTATACTCTTCGGTCTTCTGTATAATCTGCCAGAGCATAAGGATGTGGTCTAAAGCCTTTCCAGAATCCAGCTTGTTCGGGAGGCTAAAAGTCGTCAGACCTACGAGCGAGACGTTTTGTAACTACTCTCGAAAACAGTTTATAGACGTGGCTCAGCAGCGAAATGGGCCTAATATTCTTCAAGAGGGTGTTATCACCTTTCTTAAATAACAACACCACGACGGTCCTGTGCCACTCCTTGTACGTACCCTCGAGAATGACGGAGTTAAACAGCTTCTGAAGGACTTTAAGCACCGATGTTCCACCCACTTTCCGTAGCTCTGTCGTTATTCCGTCCTCCCCTGGTGCATTGTTGCTTTTAAGGCGCTATGGGCTCCAAATTTTTGTCCTACTCGTTATGGTGCAGGGTAAGCAGGAAAGGTGATGCTTCTCGGGAGCCAATTTAAGTTCATATTATAAACTAGCTGTACCCGCGGCTTCGCACGCGTGTTCTTTTCTTTATGTTCAAAGTACCATAATGTGCTATTCCAGGACCAATATACCAACATTTGAACAAAATTTCTTCAGCCGTCGAAAATACTTTATCAATTGCTCGGCTTCTAACTCACCGGATTGAGATACCAATTACACCAAATTTAAATAAAACCCTAAGCTATCTAACAATGAAATCCGCATTGCAATCGGTCGCGTAGTTTTTACGTAATGCGTGAACAAACAAACATACAGACAAACAGAAAGAAAGACACGATTAACAAAAAAAATTGTTCAATAGCTTTTTTTAAGCACCCAAGAGCATTTTTTTCATTTGAATTCATTTAGTAGTTTGGGTGCGATGCGCGGTCAAGATACGGACAAACAGACAGACAAAATTAAAAAGTAAAACAGTTTGGCTTCAGTATCGAATATAGAGAACCATGCAAAAAATATTTTATTACTTAAATATTAACATAACTTTGGACCCATATCCCGCAGAAACCCTTTACTTATTCGGGATAAAACGTGTCCTCAATTTTAACCCATTATATAACTTAAGACAGTGCCAAGTTGCATCAAAACCCGTCCATTACTTTCAACGTGGTACGTGTCCTTTTTTTGAGGGTTTATTGTTTGCTCGCGTCCGTAGGATTCAGCCCTCGATGTCCTACACGTGACTCTCGGGTGGTGCCAAAAAAACAACTGAATCACCTGGTGGTAGGCTTCGGCCGCCGGCTTTTTTATATTACCACCCTCTGAACAAAGTCTTGATGCCAAACGATTTGTCGTGTTCCATCATGATGTTCAGGGAAGCCGTCCGGATGAGTTGTAGGATGCAGTTGTGTTGGAAGGGTGGACCGTGATCGGATCATGGTGTTTCTGCGTCGGAGGCCTTGCTTTGGAGGATAGCGGGATCCGAAGCACGGTGCTCTCTGCTGGCCGACCGCAAGTTGTAGGGGGCCCAAGTAGTAGTTTAGCCAGCTACGAAAGGCTGCCCCGCCGCTTGTGAAAAATCCTGAAATGATCCATTGGGCCGGCTGGCGACCGGATGTGAGGAACTGATGAATTATTTCAGGGGGGTTCGGGCTTCCCCGCAGTCTCCGCGCAAGTTCTTCAATGGCGTAGTTATGCCTTGACTTCCGTGGGTTAGCCATTCCGACATCTCGTTTGCTATTACTCGTCCAACCTATTCACAACTACTCATCATGAAAAAAGTCCAAAGAGGATATAAGTTAAAACGGCAGATGCACGGCCTCACACTTGGATCTTGCGAATATTCGCGGGATTCACTCCAATCTCCAACCGGTCCATTATCATCTGGAGACCTCTAAGCCCCACTTGTTCTTCTTGTCGGAGACGCAGATAGGATGTCCAGCTGATACGGCATACTTGGATTACCCAGGCTATATCTTGGAGCATTTATTTATCCCAAATGCCGGCATTTGTGTATACGCCCGTGATGACATTTTCTGTTTGCGTCTCC
The DNA here is from genome assembly GCA_946251855.1 of Alsophila aescularia. NCBI lineage: Eukaryota > Metazoa > Arthropoda > Insecta > Lepidoptera > Geometridae > Alsophila > Alsophila aescularia. The sequence continues at coordinate 15,244,977 of OX276385.1, forward strand.
GAAATCTTGAGCACCCTAACTTCTCGGTGATTTGGGTGCTGGTGGACACGGGCATAGAGAAAATTGTGTATGCTTGTGTGTACCGCTCACACAGCGGAGATCGGGGGGCGACTTTTTTGGTAGACTATCTAGGTGAGGCGGCAAGTGTGGCCCAACAGCGTTACCCGTCTGCTCAATTGGTGTTTTTGGGGGATTTTAATGCCCACCACAAGGAGTGGCTTGTCCCATACCAAAAAACCGACCACGCTGGTAGAGAGACGCGGAAGCTTGCTCTGGCGTTAGATCTCTCTCAGCTGGTGCAGGAGCCGACACGGGTACCTAACCGTGATGGTGACACTTCTGATATTCAGGCTAAGAAAAGAAAATTTAACGATGCCGCTAAGACCTGCAAGAAGATACTTAGGAAAGCCCATTTTGATCACGTAAGTCGAATCGGGGCCAAACTGGCTTCATACCCCGCTGGTAGCAAAGCTTTTTGGTCCCTGGCCAAGTCAGTCGAAGAAAACTTCTGTCGCCCCTCACTGCCACCATTGCTGAAACCTGATGGAACACTAGCTCACACTGCTGGAGACAAAGCGAATTTATTTGCTTGTCTTTTTGCAGAAGCCTCGCATCTAGATGCTTCTGGCAAGACACCTTCCTGCCTTCCTCATTGCGGGGTTTTCAGAACGCTTCGAGCTCTAGATGTGAACAAGGCCAGTGGTCCTGATGGTATTCCAGCGATTGTGTTGAAAAACTGTGCGCCCGAATTGTCTCCCATCTTAACGCATTTGTACCGCCTCTCTCTTCACTCAGGTAAAGTTCCGAAGAGCTCGAAGCTTGCCAATGTACAACCAGTACCAAAAAAGGGTAGTCGTGCTGATCCGGCCAATTATCGTCCCATCTCGATAACCTCCTTACTCTGTAAGTGTATGGAGCGTGTCATAAACATTAGGCTCTTGGCTTACCTTGAAGACAATGATCTTCTCAGTGACCGGCAATACGGATTTCACCGAAACCGGTCTACTGGGGATCTTCTCGCGTATACCACTCACGTACTGAGCGAAGCCATAGAGATGCATGGTGAGGCGCTTGCCGTCTCCCTTGACATATCGAAGGCATTTGATCGGGTCTGGCACGATGGCCTTTCAAACAAGCTTCCCTCATATGGTTTACCTGTTGGCTTATGCAATTGGATAGTTGATTTCTTGAGGGAACGATCTATTCGAGTAGTCTTAGAGGGCTGCTCATCTGATCAAATGGCTATCAATGCCGGTGTACCTCAGGGATCGGTTCTCTCGGCTACACTGTTTTTACTGCACATTAATGACCTTCTGAAGCCCGGTACCTTTGGGTATGCTGATGACAGTACTGTAGTTGAGAGATACACTTTCAATGCTCAAGCCAGCTGTGACGCTGTCCAGTTTCAGAGATAGGCTATGGTAGACCGTTTAAATTTAGCCTTAGAAGCCGTGTCCAATTGGGGCGATGCTAACCTGGTTAAGTTTAATGCTACTAAAACGCAAGCGTGTTTGTTTTCTGCTAAAAAGAGTCCTCTACACCGATCTCCGTCTTTCCAAAGTGTAACAATACCAATAGGCGACCATTTGGAGCTTTTGGGTGTCGAACTCACATCAAACCTGAATTTTGGGTATTATATTGAATCCAAAGCCAAGGTAGCTGCAAAAAAACTTGGTATTTTGTCTAAGGTTAGGCGGTTTTTCACACCGGGACAGCTTTTGAATCTTTATCAAGCACAGGTCCGATCTTGTATGGAGTACTGCTGCCACCTCTGGGACGGTTCTGCCAAGTATCAGCTCGAGTCTTTGGATTCAATTGAGAGACGTGCTATCAGGCTCATTGGGTTGACACTCTGGTAAAGAGTAAGCTTCAAAGTCTGGCTCATCGACGTGAAGTAGCAAGCATGGCGGTATTCTACAGATTGCACTATGGAGAGTGTGCACAGGAACTGCACAACCTGATTCCCCCATCACCTTTCCATCACCGTACGACTAGACGATCCGCAAAGCACCACTCATTCATGGTTGAAATACCTCGCACAAGAACAAAGCGTTACGCTTCTTCATTTATTATAAGAACTGCAAAGGAGTGGAATGCCCTGCCCTCATCAGTGTTTCCGGTAAATTATAACCCCGGTGTGTTCAAGTCAAGAGTGAATAGGTATCTACTAGGCAAGCGTGCTACACCTTCGACCACATCATCGCTTTCCATCAGGTGAGATCGTTGTCAAACGATTGCCTAGTCAGTAATAAAAAAAAAAAAAGTTTCATCCCCTAAATAATCATCCATAAATTTTTCGATATGTGAAGTATCATATGTTCTACCTCGAAGAACGAACTCAAATCATACCAAGTTTCTTTTGAATTCATCCAGTACTTCTGGCGACGAGATGCGCGGCTATGATACAGACTGACAGACATACAGACAAAAATGAAAAAACATACAGTTTACGCTTCATAATAGAATATAGAGTAACATCCAAAATAAAATACTATATCTTTAATGTAAAGAATTTGGAACCATATCCCACAGGAACCCTTTATTTTTTCGGGACAAAATGTATCCATAATGTTCACCTATCTTATAAACGATGTCTGTGCCAAGTTGCATCAACATCCGTCCAATAGTTTCAGCGTGCTAAGTGTTCTTTGAAATAATTTTCCACCCCTATCCTGCAGGAACACTTAATTTTTTCGGGATGAAAAGTATTCAATGTCCTACCTCGAAGTGTGAACTCAAATCATACCAAATTTAATTTGAATTCATTAAGTATTTTCGGCGTGGTGCGCTTCCAAGGTACAGACAGACAGACGGACAGACAGACAGAAAGACAAAAAAAAAATACAGTGTTGGCTTTAGTATTGAACATAAACGTCCCCCAATTTTTTTTACATAATATCTTGAATCTACAGAATTTTGGACATTATCCCCAAGGAACACTTTATTTTGGGGATAAAAAGTTTCCTTCATTTTTACCCATTATATTAACTATGACTGTGCCAAGTTTCAACAAAATCCGTCAAGTAGTTACAGCGTGATACGTGTTCTTTTAAATAACTTTCAACGCCTATCCTGCAGGAACACTTTAATTTTCCGGGATGAAAAGTATCCTATGTCCTACCTCAAAGTATGAACTCAAACCATACCAAATTTCATTAGAATTCATTGAGTATTTTCGCCGTGATGCACTTCGAAGGTGCAGACAGACAGACGGACAGACATACAGAGAGACAAAAAAAAGAATGTTTTGACTTTAGTATTGAATATAGAACGGCCCCCAAAAATTATTACAAAATATCTTTAATTTACAGAATTTGGGACATTATCCCCCAGGAACTATTTATTTTTTCGTGATAAAAAGTTTCCTCAATTTTAACCCATCATATAAACTATGACTGTGCCAAGTTGCATCAAAATCCGTTTAGTAGTTTCAGAGTGGTAAGTGTTTTATTAAATAACTTTCATCCCCAATCCTGCGGGAACCCTTTCATTTTTCGGGATGAAAAGTAGCCTATGGCCTACCTCGTAGTATGAACTCAAATCATACCAAGTTTCATTTAAATTCATTCAGTAGTTTCGGCGTGATGCCTAGGCAAAATACAGACAGACAGGCAGACAGACAGACAAACAAAAATGAAAAAAAAAAGCAGTATCGAATATAGAGTAAGGTCCAAAAAAAATTTCAAAATATCTTCTATGTACAGAATTACACCCGTTACAGTTTTATTATAATTTGGTTTTTATAAAAATATCTTCGATAGAAACTGAATGAAGTTGATTCATTCCAATGACGGGGCCGTCAAAACGGGTGATTTTTAGGAAACTTTAGGTTTATTTTCTATTGAGCCAAATTTATTTACTTCTCGAGCTCACTCAAAATCTCTGGCTTCGACGCAACGATGCTGCCACTGTCGATCTTCAGCTTCGTCAACAGGCTTTGGAGCCCTTGTTCTGCTCTATTGAGTTCTTAATACAATTTGTAAGCGACACGAATCTTAACTATGTGAAACCCGTTTAGGGGATCAGAGGGGAAGGGCACGGGGTTGAAGGGCTCGCAAAAGCTTGCCATTGGATAGAAAAAGTAGTATTCGCGTAGCATGGCATCGAGCAGGACCGAGCCTTTCGGAGGTACCTTGATAAACTATTGTAATAACATTTTCGCAAAATAAGTAAGTTTTTCATACAAATTCGACGTTTTTCTCGAAGGAGGCCTGTGTGCTTAACACAATTAATATTATAAGAACGCAAATCGTGTCACATCGACTTTGAGATCTGTCTATTAAGCAGGCTGTAACTCAACATATCCACTGAAGACCGCAGCCTCATTTCGCCTCGTTCTACCATAAGTTTGAGTGTGTGCTCAGAGTGCATCTGTATTCTATTTTTGCGGTGGATTTTAAAGAACTCCGACTTGGGCGAAGTGTAGATGTCATCAAATGAGACCTCTCCAGCTTTATGTTGATATTCAATGAACCTCTTACCATGCGGTGATCACGGCTGGTTTCAACCCTGTTTGTTGATCACAGAGTCCTGGACGGGCGCTTTTTGAAAAAGGAGTTCATCATAAAGAGCCCCTCCTTCTTCATGAAGTTAGCCAATCGCTGACCCCTTTGGTTCCGCTGTCAAAATCCAAACTGCCCCACTCTCAGTTCATCGCCATTCCTCATGCCCAGCCGTGCGTTGAAGTCCCCCAACACATTCATTCATTCTGTTCGTTTTATTTTTAGGTAATATATGTGGTACGTACGTTCGTTCGTTTCATTTAACAATTATTATAATTATCAGCTAGAAGTACTTTATTTCTGGTTCTGGCTATTTTTGTTATTTTTTTAAAACATTTTCAATTTATTATGATTAACATCGATGTATTGATGTTAATCATTACGATGTTTACATCCCTAATAGAGGTCCAGGAAGGCCAATTATGTGCGTTGCACCTAATACACTAAGGGGCTGGTACCTTATATTCCCACTATAAATTAAATCGATGAATGAGACACAAAAGTCTCTCCAGTCAATGGAACTAATAATTTCTAATTTATACCTTTGTAGCCATAACAGTATTTTCTGCCATTGTCACTAACTATAAATCTACATTTCCAGGATGCGCCTCTCCCGAAAAAGAAGGACAACCTTGTGACGCGTCTGAAGAGGCACGAGACCCGGGTCAACGCTCTGAAGAAAGGAAACACGCTTCTGATGGCCAACGTCGACCGAATGAAGGACGACGTCCTAAAGCAGAAGGAGGAATCGACGAGCTTGCAGCATGAACTTGACTCGCTTATTAACGATTTGGAGTGAAGCATTAGTGAACCAAGTTGTTAGGCCCGTAGCTTATCATGGGCTTGAGGATTTCAAGTTATATTTTTTATTGCAGTGGTGTGAAATCTGTGGAATAAACCCATAAAATGGCGGGCTCATTTTAATTTTATTAAGGCTCATAAAAATTACTACAGTAGAGATACCAAAACCAGATTTTTAGGTACTTACTTAAATATCTAGTGTTTTTAAACAGTAATATAAAAACAGCAACTTCTTAGTTAGTGTATACTGCTAGAGAACAAGAAAATTTAATTATAATTACCTAACTACCTACTTGTACTTACTATCACTTCGGATAGTTTGGTCATGTTCCTATTCAAACTTTTTTTCAGAAAAACCTAATGAGTATGTACTTGAAGCATTACATATTAGTATTATAGGTACCTACACATGTGAACCATATGATTATGTAGGTACAATAAGAAAATAGATAGGAAAATATTAATTAAATCGTTTTTTCTATACCTTCATAACTACTGATATAGGTGCTTACAAAGTTAACGATATATTTGACAATATTTTAATGCAAAATGCTTTGATATTTTTTATAATAATCATGCAGCTTAATCTAAAACAATTTAAAATATTAAAAAGTTATAAAATAATAATTTTAGGCTCACTAATTTTATCACATTCGTATGAAGTATTTTTTATATACGTACCTACTTTAATTTATGTTGCTAAAAGGATAGGTAGGCGTTTTGACACACAATATTCATAATTTAATAATCATTACTATGTGATTTGTAAATAAGTAATAATTTATTTTTAAGTTCATTTTATTGTATCAAAATAGCATAATAAACTTTTTCACAAAAAAACGTGTTTAATTTATTAAAATTTCCCGCACGCGCCCCTCTAAAGTATAGGTACGCAAATCTACGCGGATCATTTAGGTGCAGATTATAAAATAAACTTGCTGTCATCTGAAATTAGCACTACAAGTAAGAAAGAGACAACAACAGCTTTAGCATAAGGCAGCGTAAATATTCTAAGGCTCCTAAAATAAGTATTTACGCTGCCTAAATATTTTAAGCTTCAGCTCAACTTGTCTCTTTTTTCTTTTCATTCGTTTTCTAGGTCAAATAATACTCCGCTTTTACTTTGAAGAAGACGTTCCAGTCGTTGTACCACAGAATACTTAATATTACGATTATACGTAAGTACATGGTAGAATTTCCTTTGTCCGAATACGGTCCGGATAAGGATACTCAAAATGCGCTGGTTTAAAGGCCAAGACCGGGTTAGTGTCAAAATCCCCATTAGATTTCCCCATTAACGGGGATTCCACATTAAGGGGAAAATCATGTGAAATAATATGATTTTCTCTTATTCTGGAATACCAGATGGAAAATGCTGCCGCCTTATTTTTATGTGATGAATAAAAACTTATATTAGTACCGTAGGCACCTACTACCTATGTAACTATAGGCACTAGGATACGCTTGTAAGTTACAGATGCACTAATAAGTTGCAAATAAAATTGCCATCGAGCTATCGACTTGAACAATCACAGAATTCTTCATGGAGTTGACTAGTTAAGCCTTTACTAATAAAATTAGATTACATAATAAAAATTCAATAATGAATCAAAATTGAAAATAATGGTTCGATTAACTAGTGAAGTGTTTTTAAATCAAAATTACACATGGTATGTACAATAGTTTTACTGTTTAGGTACTGACTCGCCATCACGAAAATTGTGTTAAAATATAATTAGAACTGAATCACAACATAACTTGAAAAATTACTTTGCTTAAACAGCTGATGCATGCTTATTTTCTAAATCACAGTATATTTACAATTATTGACAACATAGTTTAAGTTACACAAACACACTATTAAAAATCTTGACTAAATAAAATATCTATACAAACAAAAATCAACAACAAACAGTCACAAACAAAAATCTGACTGGCCATCTCAAAAACTGTGTTAAAAGAACTGAACCACGATAATCATATTATTTCACATTATTTTCCCCTTAATGTGGGATCCCCGTTAATGGAGAAATCTAACGGGGATTTTAACACTAACCCGGGATGAGGATAATAAAATCCCCATGAGTATGAATTTGTTTTGTTAACCTGAAACTTAATGCATACTATTTTGTATCTTAAATTAGAAATGAACATTAAATGTGATATGGATTAATGATATTTTTGTTCTTAACTAACAAAAACGGCTTTTATTTTACGTAATGCATTTCTTGCAAGATGGTTTATGGCATACCTAACACTCAAATATTATGACATAGGTCATATTGCATTGATACTAGTAGGTACTTTTTGTATGGGTATAAGATGCTTTGCTTGTATTTTTTAAGATATATTATTATGAATCGATTGACCAGCGGAAAGAAATTAGTAGACTTGGTAAATGAAGTGTGTTGCTCAGAGTTGAATAGCTGAACAATGTGTAGAACTCGATGAAATCACTGGAGAGTTTCAACCTGCTCCTACTTGCTCTCGAGAACAGGTTTATTCCAGTGGTGATGAACTGCGACTTTCCGGATTTAAAGTCATTCGAGCCTTCGGATCCTGAGTTTGTTGTTGAAGATTTACAAAACGCTCCTAGTGATTCCAAAGTTGAAAAAGTAGATGAACAATGTGGACGGTTAACTCACAAACGAAAAAGGAATGGGCGTAAGAAAAAACGAAAGAGTAAAGGTCAAGCAGATAATTCAATATGGAAAATAATAAAAAACTCTAAAGCTAGGCTTAAAAGAGAGCAGTTACGGTTGAGGTTTTAAAAAAGATCAAGATGGGAAATACCAGCAAATTGTCGTACGTCCAGCAAAGGTCCTGCAAAATACCTGTAAAAGTCACCCCAAAATACAGCATAGCAGCAGAAATCTTTTCAGAAAAGGACCGACAATCAATTTTTCAAGAGTTTTGGAAAATGCCATCATGGGATGCTCGAAAAGTTCATGTTCGAAGTTTGGTTAACATTAGCGCACCACAACATCGTATCCGTGCTTCTAACTATGAAAATAGCAGAAAAGGAATGTCTTTCTAGTATTTTTTAATGTTGTGGTCCGACATTACTGCTAAAAGAATTCACGTCTACAAAGTTATGTTTATGAGAACTTTGGCCATTAGCCAAAGGTATTTGCGGGACTGGCTTTCAGAAACACCTTCAGTTGTGATAGATCCTGTTCCTGCTCTAGCCCCACCGTAGCCTGGAAATGATGAGTTCGAAGAGGTTAACTTTAACAGTACTGTTGTTTTTTTGATAAATTGCCAAAGGTAGAATCACATTATTGCTGGTGCTCTAGTGCGAAGAAATATTTAGAGCCTGTTTGGAACAGCGTAATTGGAGATTTGTATTCTGAATACCAAAAGTTTTGTTCCACTCATAACACAAATAAATATTGCACTGCTTGTTTTTCCAAAAAGTTTCCATTTTTGACCAAGAAAAGATCAATGCTATAAATGTATTGCGTTTAAAAATGGAAATGTAAACGCAGATAAGTATGCTAACCATTTACAAAGGAAAGAAAAATCGAGGTAAGAAAAAGCGAATGATAAAGAACACTCAGAAGCAGACATTATAGTGTATACTATGGATGTGCAAGCTATGCTGTTTGTGCCCAAGGATGCAAGTATCAGCAAGTTATTATAAAACCAAACTAAAAGTTCATAATTAAACGCATTATAATTTGAAAACGAAGGAGGTGTTTTGCTATCTGTGAAATGATGGTAATGGTGGTCAAGATAGCAATGTGTTTGCTTCCATTATAATCAAGCATCTAAGATCTGAGCTGGAAAAGTCAAATGCCTCCAGAATTATTTTATGGAGTGATGGGTGTTGCTACGAGAAACAATCGGTCAAATTAGCAATTGAAAAGAAATTAACGATAGAGCAGAAGTACCTGGAAGTTCGCCATACCCAAATGGAGGTGGACTCAGTCCACAGTTCCATCGAAAGGTAGCTGCCTCCACATCGTGAGATTTATATTCCAGCCGACTATATTAACATCATGAAAAGCGCCAGGAAAGATCCGTATAATGTGATATTCTTAAACTACGATGACTTCTTCAAATATGATGGTCGCTAATATTCAAGCATAAAACCAGGAAACAAAAAGGGCGATCCTGTTAACACCAATTTTGAGCATGCGTATGAGTATTTGCCAAGGCTACTTTCGAATACCGACATGACTACATCGGCCTTGTACACATCACACTTGCAAATCAACCTAACAAAATTCAAGAGATGAAACCTTTGATTTCGAACGATTACCATCCATTTTTCCATTTGCTGCAGCATCATTGTACATTTTCTTCTTCTTTGAACTGCCCACACATTAAAAAAATATGAATAAGTACAGAACTAGTGATTCATATAAATAACTATTGTAAGCTTGAATAAATATATATTAAGTACGTTATTTTCTTCTAATAAAGATGTTTTTTGTTTTCATAAATATTTGCATGGTAAACTTATCCTAGTTTTTTCTTGTTGTTACTAATAGTAACATTCTAATTAACTAGCATAAAACTGCTCGTTTACTAATATTCAAAATCAAAATTATATTATGTCATCCCAATTATACTAATATGAGTCATAAAACTGAATGCAATAGGTTTTATGTCACTTTATCTTTTGCTAGAAATAATATTATTATTATTAAATAGTCTCAAGTTATGCTAAATATAATTATTAAACAATCATAGAAAACAACTATTCCTGTAACCCGACAGTTTCAACAAAAAAGTGTTATTTGCCTCTCCTGTAAAGTCAATCAAAACTGACATGAAACATATTGCAATATCAACGACGATGTGCTATTCCAGGATAATCTAGCTCATTTTAAGTCCCCTGCACCATTATTTTTAAATAATATTTATTGTGCAAACTTCACAAAATAATGATTGAGCTCCATAGAACTACAACCAACTAACCAAGTCCTAAAAACTAATTAACATCAAATATATTAAGCCCAACCCGAGCTTTTATAAAAAAACGTTTTATTTTTCCATAGGATCGCGAATCAAGACTACCATTACGTGATCGTATGGTGATATATAAACTTATTTATTATTGATTTCGTGATCTATTTTATCATACTGTACTTTCAACGAATGTTTTTACCAGTTCACACGGCAAATACGCATTATACAATTTCGTAACTTTTCATATTTCTAAGTTTGATTTTTATTTAGTTTTTCTCGTACATGCATAGAATTATTTATTCCGTTTAGAATCCATGTGGAGAAGGAGATGTTCAGAAGTAGTACTTTATTCTGAGAAAATTCCAGCACTTATGACATATACATCATTTAAAAGCTTATTTACTAGGCTGGGTAAATGACTGGAATTGTAATTTTTCAGTCTAAAAGTGTGCTCTTTCAGGCCATCAATGTAGTCACGTGCAAGAACACAATCACTACAAAACAAAATTCAAAAACAAGACAAAATTCATATTGGTAAAATTTTAATACTTGGAAATGTAGATTTGTCTAGTTACTTGCACTGCCTGCCTGCAGTTTCCAATGGTATTAATTTTTTTGAAATATGCTCACCACCAGTCTTTGATATTCAGTACCATGTCACTTGGGACCATAACAATCATGAACTTGTCAATATGAGTGGATAGCATTGTTTTTACAGCCAAAGAATTAGAAGGTTCATGACAACTGAAACTCAAGTGTACCACGAAAGACTTGGTCACCAAAAAGACTCGCTAGAGCGTTTGTTAAACGAGAATTGGGTATCAAATTGCTGTCCGAGCCAAACGTACTTTGTGAAGGCTGTATTAATGGAAAAGCTCACAGATTTAAGTTTAGCACACGAAAAAGAGCATCTCAGCCAGGAAAATTATTGCACGCAGATGATTTGTACCTAAAGAACCTCGTTCTTTTTCGAAATATTCGCTATTTCATGATCATAAAAGATGATTTTACGAAATTTCGTTTCGTGTTTTTCCTGAAAGAAAAGTCAGTAATCCTTATTAAGCTGAAAGAGTTATTAGCTGAAATTAAAACGTCAGGTAATAGAAAGAGAAAAGAAAGATCTGTCAGAGAAATTTTGAGTGATAACGGCTGTGAATTTAACAACAAGAGTATGAAAGATATTCTACAAACAGAAAGGATACGTCAGAGGCTCGTATGTCCCTATACTCCAGAACAAAATGGTTGAGCCGAAAGAGAGAATAGAACCGTAGTTGAAACTGCACGTGCTCTAATGTACGCACACAAACAATTACCGCTTGAACTATGGGCTGAACTAGTGAATACTGCAGTTTACATACTAAATCGTACGGAAAGAAAGAAAGTGTCAGGCATTTACGCATAATCGGAAGTCCTTGTTACGCACATATTCCGATACAAAAGAGGAAAAAGTAACAAAGAAGGCTGTAAAAGGCATTTTGATTGGATACGATTAAGACGGCTATTGTATCTGGGTAGCTGAAGGTAAGAAAAATAGTTAAATTAGATCTCGAGATATATATTTGACGAGAAACCATTAGCTTCTGCAGAGTTTGACGTTGAGACAGCTGACAAGGATACAAAACCGAGGTTAAATGTGTTCGAAACACCCTTGGACTCGAAACGTACAGAAATAGAGGGAGACACTCGAAATATGACAGGAGACATTCAAGGTATGCAACCGGGACAGTCAGATAACATAGAATTGGTAGAATTAGATGGAGATAGTGTAGAAGTAATTGATCCTGCAGAAAGAGAATTGAGTCATATATACTATTCAGTCCATGAAGAACAACCTCACATCATTGGTGAAATGGATCGTGCTAAGGAAGAAGTCGCACTCAGATCTTCAGACAATGATGACAATGATGGTGATGATGAGATGGATGAATTTCAAGACGCAATGGAACCAAGATATGATCTTAGAGACAGATCAACACTGAAAAGACCAGCGAAATTCGACGAATATGCTATGTCGATATAAATTACACCTGAGCCTTCGTCATACAAGGATGACTTGCAACGAAAATATATAAAGAAGGCAATATTAGTATTAAGCAGGAAGCTTTCACCAATAAAGTGTTAAAGCGATTTGGGATGAGTAATGGTTAATCCGATCTCAACTCCGCTGGATAAAAAATGGACTAGAATCAGGGAGAGTTGAGTCTTCTAAAGATTCTGAAGAATCTTTTCCGTACCGTTAAGCAGAACTTGTTGAAGCCAGTGAAGGAGCCAGAGAACTTATAAAGAACTATAAAGAACCATTTAACTGTGTAATCCTTTTTTGGCCTTGTTTTTTTTCTATGTACCTAATATTATTCTTACGCTGTTGACGAAGGCGTTGCCAAGCCCTAGGTTTATTTGGATAAGAGAAAACTTTAACCTCTTTCTACCTACATTGAAATTCTAAGTATGATTTATGTGAAAAAGAAAGTCTGTGACGTCTGTCGAGAAAAATCATCATAGCAAAATGTACGAGTCTAATTTTCTTCGGTTTTCTTTAGTTATATCTAGCTCACTGGAACGCACTTTGGAAATACGTATTTTACAGTATTAGAAAAATACTGATTGACATAGGCCCAGGGCCAGGGGGAGGGGAGGGGGGGTCAGGACCCCCAATGATCCAATGAAAATATTTAATTTAAATCTGTTAGCAATCGATATCAACAGGACTTCGGTAATACCGATGCTGGTTTATAGTGTGGGTTAAAATACGCTAGGCAATGGAAAGTGGGCCATATTTTTTTGTGGCAATTGTCTTTTTGACATTTCTGCCAGAGTCATGTAGCTTCGCGTCAAAAAGTTTATAAATAATTTACTAGTACAGGAAATTTAGAAACGTTAACAAGACCAGATTAATATGATGAATTTTACAAACATAGGAGAACTTCCTACATAAATGAATTAAATATATATAAATACATATGAACTATAATTTATAAAACTACAATATACACAAATACTTATTAAAGTGTTAGATTATTTAATGAAAGGAATTGAACTAAATACATAAATATTACGACTATTGGATGATAAAAGTTCTGTTATATGAATGGCAATGAAACTTCTAGTGAAATAAGAGACTGAAAGAATGAGAAATGATTCAGTAGCGGACATGAAAAGAAAATATGATTGAGATCCCCTTCATCAAGACCACATTCACATATTGAAGAATCTTTAACATGAATCTTTTGCAAATGAGTAGGGATACAACAGTGACCCAGCCTCATACGAATGATTGAAGATGTAAAAAGCTTGCTGAAGTGCCACCGTGCAAACCATGGTTTACTAGGGATGTCAGGCTGAATTCTATCAAAACCAGAACCTTTGTATTTGCTAGAAGATCTCCAGTTTATACACCAAGAATTTAATAAATATTTTTTTTGTAGGCCAATAAGGTCCTGGCTATAATTTATAAAAGGAATCTTATCGCCACAAGAAACTGCTACATTGGCCACTCTATCGACACGCTCATTACCAGAGAGACCAACATGCCCAGGCACCCAGGCAAGAACTACGTCTAAGCCTTTAAGGAGACATTCAGAAATAGACTTTTTGATATGAAGTAAGATTGGATGAAATTTAGAAGAAAATTGATTAGAAAGCAAAGATTGGAGGGAACTATGTGAATCTGAGAAGATAATAGTACGACGAAGTTTGAAGAGAAGGACATATTTAACCGCTTCAAGGATAGCCAAACATTCACCGGTCAACACTGACGACTCAGGAGGACACTTAACTTTTTGGACAATGTCGAATTGAGCATGGAAAACACCACAACACATCCAACTGGCGATAATTTTGAGGCTTCTGTGATTATTGTATGCCAACCAAGCTAATCCCTGTGCAAGATCTCTCGAAAATGCTCATCAGCCTAAAGGTCACCTTTGCAGATATCAAACTCTAAAATTGTTTGCGGATGAAAGGTAACAATATCGTAATCAAAATTAAAAATTGGTAGTTTTGGAGACCGGTATGTGGGGTCTTTAAGGGATTTATAAACTATGAAACTTTTGAGAAACAGAGGATGGTGTTTACATCTCCAATAACGGGAGGTATAAACGTATTGATAGAGAAGTTGAAGCTTGGGTATAAAGGATGATTAGAAAATTGAATAAAACGAAAGAAGAATCTGTTGGAAAGAAATTGTCGGCGAAGATGGAGAGGAGGATCAACACACTCCACCTGGAGTGCATTGATTGGAGAGGACTTCATCGCACCTGCAATAATCCGAAGTGACTTTGACTGAATTAAATCAAGTTTTCTTAAGCCAACCCTGCAAGCAGGATCAAGCAGAAAAGTACCATAATCTTAAACGCTACGAATTATAGCGTTATATAAAAGTTTAAGATTAAAAGGATGAGCACCCCACCATACTCCCGACAGACACCTTAAAATGTTCAGATTCCTCTCACACTTATTTGCAATATATTCACAATGCAAACGTCCAGACAACTTATTGTCCAACAAGAGACCGAGGAATTTTACGGACTCTTTAAATGGAATTCTGCTCTCATTAACAGTAATGTTTATATCAGGAAGATTTCTTTTACGAGATAAAGATAACGATATTACTCTTAGAAGGCGAGAGATCCAAGTCATTTTTATGAAGCCAAACATTTAAATATTTAAGGGAAAGGGAAATACAGTTACTAGCATCATTAATTTTATGATGAGTACTATCTAGAAGAATGTCATCCGCATATTGAAGAATGCGGCAGAGACCAATTGAGGATTCTAGATCATATGTATAGACGTTATAAAGGAGAGGGCTGAGGACAGAGCCTTGAGGTAATCCCCGCCATATGGTTCTAGTTGAAGAAATCGAGGGGTCACTACAGTGGAGGAATATGTATCTCTCTGAAAGAAGGTTCATAACAAAATTACTTATCTTTACTGGAATTTTCAACCGACTAAGCTTATTCTTGAGAAGGGGAAGTTGAACATTATCATAGGCTGCAGAAATATCTAGGAAAGCACCAACAACAGATTCATTCCGAGTAAAGGCAAGTCTTATATCGGTAGTAAATATACCCAGGCTATCCATAGTGCTCTTGCCCTTTCTAAAGCCATACTGAGACTTTGCAAGAAGCTCATGACTTTCCAGGAACCACTCAAGGCGGTTCTTTATTAAGTGTTCAGCAAGTTTAGCCAAAACTGAAGAGAGAGCAATAGGGCGGTAAGAATTAGGATCTACCGGATCTTTATCAGGTTTAAGAATAGGGATTATGAATTGAGATTTCCAAGTAACTGGAACATATCCAGAATCAAAAATAATATTAAAAAGAGATAAGTAAAATATATGAAGGCGGACGTTAGCTTTAGAAAGAAAAGAATACGGAATGCCATCCATACTGGGGGCTGAGTCTCTGACTGATTTCAAAACAATTTCTAATTCTTTTAAAGAAAACGGTTGGTCTAATGTTTCAATAGATGAAGGATTAGAAAGAGATGGTAGTTCTGAAGGAAGAGGGCAATATTGAGGGGCTAATTTGTCCATGAAGGAGTCAGCCCAAGCCTGGGATGGGCAACAACTTCGATAAAAAGGACGCCACGAACGATGATACCTATGGATCTTCTTCCATATCAAAGAAGCAGGAGTGCCGGGGCCAATGCTAGTGCAAAAAACTTTCCAGCTATCACGTTTCTTTTTCTGAAAGAGGAATTTAGATTTTGCGATTACTTTATTTAATTCAGAGAAATTTTCACTAGTCATAGCCATACAATAGGTGACTTCAGCAACCTTACGAGATTTAATTGCTTCAGTACAGTCTTTATCCTACCACAGAGGAGATGGAATTTTATTCGAATGAGGTTTTTTAATAGGGAAAGACCCATTAGCACACTCTAACAACTGTGCACAAACGCATCAGAACAAGATCTTATATTGTAAGAATTTATGACAGGTAATTTAGGAGAATTTATATCAGTGAGTTCATTAAATTTGGCCCACCCTGAACTATTACTGATACATACTACTACATTTACTTTAACTGATTGTCTATGGCATTTTTAAGAAGAGGAGGATTTCTAGAAGCAGTACGCGGACATTTTTGTGAAATATTTATAAGAATAGGAAAATGGTCACTGCCATAAGTAGAAGGAAGGACACACCAAGACATAAGTGAAGCAAGTTCTGGAGAACATAAGGACAGGTCCACTGCACTAGGGTATTCATCTGGCCGAGATCTTCTAGTCGGGGAACCGTCATTTAAAATACAGAGATTAAGATTATCTAAGGAGTCCAATAAAAAGATCCCAGGTGAATCCGACAAACCACAACCCCATATAGAGTGATGACAATTCAGATCACCCAAAACTAGAAGAGGCTTAGGAAGATAATTTAAAACAGCAATAAGTTTACGAATTATAGATTTGGAAGGCAAAGGAATGTATAGAGAGATAACTGTTGAATTCTTAAGCTGAACAGCAACCACCTCGAAACCTTCACCATAATAAGGCAAAGAAATAATTGAGTAGGTAATATTATTTTTAATAAAAAAGGAAACCATCCACCATCCACCACCACCATTACCACCACCGAAACCATCTTGACGGTCTCTTCTAACATCAACAAAACCCGATAACCTAAATTTGGAATCGGGTCTAAGCCAAGTTTCTGAGACCGACAAGATGTCCGGACTGTGATGGTTAACTAGATAAATAAGATCGGACTTTTTGTTAATAATACTTCTAGGGTTCCATTGGAGAATCCTGTAAACTTGATCCATTTTGTAAGAAAGATAAGAGGCAACTTAAGGTGGGGGCAACGTTGGACGGTAAGTTAGAGAGAGACTGATCACTGTTTAATAAAGGAAGAAGAGAGTTTATAAGTTTCATAAGAAGATCAACAACAAGTGACTGAAGAGGGGGATTATCTATATTTACTCTGTCCTGAGCTTGAAGAGCGCAGCCATTAGGAGCTGCTTCTGATAAATCGTCTCTAATAATATTATTATGAGTGACTCTGTCGTAACCGTTACTGTTAGCGACGGCCGAAGTAGGGGCATGATGCTTCTGGATTATGGTGTATACCTACGACTCTTTAAGGTTCCACAGTATTATTTTTGATCATATGAAAAGAGGAAACAGGGGGAGAAGGAGACGTAGAAGAAGCGATGTTGGCGTTGGACACTTTTGACACAGAAAACAATTTAGAAGCTTCCGAGTAAGAAATTGCTTTTTGCGCCATAGCTACTTTTATATTTTTTTGACGTTGCATCTCCGGGCAAGAGTTATTCGTGGCAAAATGGTTGCCTTTACATGAAATACATATTGCATTGTCCTCCTCTACTCGGCAAGACTCGCCAAGGTGAGTGGACGCACATTTATAGCATGTTGGATTAGAACGGCATTGAGTTTTCGTGTGACCATACCGACAGCACTGGAAACATTGAATAGTTGGGAAGTTATACAATGCCACTGGGAACGAATTATAACAAAGAAACACTCTGTTCGGGAGTATTTGGCCATCGAATATTAGATCGAGTCGATGGACTTTTATAATCGAGCCACAATTGGGAGGGACCTTCATCTCTTCTTTTATCATCTCTGGGGACATGTCAGCTGGGATACCTCGTATTAATCCCATTCGTGTTACATTGTATGAAGGAATTAGGGCATTATAATTATTTGCAGACAGAGTCGGAGATTCTATGCATTTGTTGGCGTCGATTCCGGAATGAAAATCTAAGGATATTCTGTTTCGCCCGATACTTTTTATTGAACCATCAATAATCCCTTGAAACTATCTGTATCGGCTAAACAAGAAACGGCCAAAGGTGACTGGGTGTAATGTTGTACCGTCTGATGCAGAACTTTGAGATCTTTGGACATGAACCGTAAAAGGCCCGCGATCTATATGAATATACAAGTGGCGACCTACAGGTGTAAAAGCTTGACCTAGATCTTGCGATTTTATTGCAGGTGTAGAGGACAAGGAAGCCGGGACTTGGTGAAGCAGGGGAGGAGAAGTAGCTGTTATATTCGTTGAGGCATCAGAGAAGGAGGTTGGAGGAGTACGCTGCCCTGCTTGGATATCAACTTCATCACCTGTCAGCGTAGATTGTGATACCGAACGAGAACAATTAATACATTCTCTATTTAACGCTCTGTGCTTTCGAGAACATGAGGACTCAACCTGCTCAGTAGTCATCACCATTGTATAGGCAGCCGGAGACGGTGGCCTAGTTACATCCATGCCGCCCCCAGGGTCAGGAGGCTCATTCATATTTTCCTTGGAAAAGAAAGCTACTTAATAGATGAAATACACTAACCAATAATTCCTTGGGTGAAAAACTACAGAAAATATTAAACAGGTCTAGATATTTACGCGATTAATATCAAAAACCAAAATTGTTACAATTTTTCACCTATTGTCAACAATGACGCTCCACCCAATACCCTGGGCCAAAGAACAATGGCGAACTCCCATACATACTTTTATGTCATTCAAAGTTACGGCATCTTTAAACAAAAAATATCGCTAGTAATTCATCATCATTTCCTGAAATTTGTTAGTCTAAGATGTATTTTTTGGGGAGGCTAGGTATCATTGTTATTAGGCTTCAAAGTTTTGCAGGTTATGTTACTGTTAATGACATTTGAAACAAGTCTTAGGGATTTTTATTATTTTATCCGCTTAATTAGGTAGGCAAATAAGTACTTATGCGTGATAAATATAATGTTTCAAGATATTGTAGGTACCTACATATTCAATTACCTATCTAGTGTAACAGACTAGGTTTTTGAATAATAATTATTTTCAATCTGTTACTGCCTGCCGAGATTACAAAACAAAATATTTAGATATGTTGCTGCTGTTTCACTGTGCAAGGAAACAGTTGTCCTCTATTAGCACAAATATTTTGCAACAATTCCTTACACAAAATATTTTATTTACACAAACCTTTGTTTCTTTCGTATTTATTGTTCAAAACTTTAACCAACACGCCTTATGTACTATTATTTCTTTCACGACCTGGATGACTGGTAGATAATGCTGTTTAGTATTAAGTCCTTCCTTGTACCTACACTATTTTTGTGCAATACAATTAAATAAATTAACATACCCTAATAAAACAACAATTCTTTACACTTCCTCCCTAAACTATAATGCATTGTATTCCCTTTGCTACGAGTATACTGTTTTCTATAGAGGTTTTATATTGACGTACCATTTTTCTACGGCACAATCTATATTATTATTCTGTTTATCGCAAGGAGAAAAAGATTTAACGCCAGTAAGTTTAATTCAACCTCCTTTGGTTTAAAAACTGGGTGGGAAGTATACTGTGTTGACAATTTTGACGTCCGAACCGGAAACGTCAATGTATTATATATATTTTTTCACCCGTTGCGCAGGCAACAAGGCCGGTTATACATTGTAGGAAGGAAATGAAGTACAATTTCATGATTTTTTAAATTGATTTGTCAACTTGGCTATTTTGAAAAAACGTAGAAAAATAATTACTTAAGTTCTGTAGAAATGATAGGTCAAGACACTGCAAGATTTATCGCATAAAACTAACGTGGATTGCAATTGTACGTAGAAGTATGGTAATAGGAGCACCAACAACAAACAAAACAAAATTGACGATTTATTGACATTTTTTTACCTTGTCATTGTCAAACAAAGCGTTGCCAGAAGGTTACTTTTGTAACCTTTTAGGTGATTTTTGGCTCCTCCAGGTTACTTCTAGGTTACACGACTCGAAAGGTTACTTTTAGGTGATTTTGCGGAATTTATAGAATTCATTTCTAATTTCTTACATGAAATGGAAGCCAACCAGTGCAACTCATACGCGTATTTCTCTCGTGCAATAATGTATCCAAATCACATATGACTGAAATGACCAAAGCATCTCGGTTACTCGCGCGTTCAATCGGATGGATTCGTTCTTATTCGAGTTTTTTTTACCCAATCAAATTTGTCTGCAAATAGAAGATAAGTGGAAAAAGTTTTCAAAATGAAGTACTTTGCAGGGAAGCCTTTATTCACTAATAAAAATAAAATGTAATGCTTTTGTTGGTCCTACCATTTTTGAACGTCAGAGGCATTTTCAGCCAGCTCAATGTAGTAAAATGTTTCAACAGGAATAAGTTTGGCACTGAAATAATTTAAGCACTGATGGCTACCAAACGAGCCATTAAAAATGCGACAACATTTGAGCCAACAAAAGCGACGCTCAAAACTATAATAAAATTATATCAAGGATGGCGAAGGCTAGAGTTCAACTACAAACACTACTACTACTACTATAAATATTTTTAATAAATATTGTAAGATTTTTCTATTCGAAGGCTAAGTACATTTCTATCCTTGGGCCTAATTCTCTAATTTTAAGACGCCAATTCCACGCCGCCTGCGTGGAATTTGTTCGTGATTCCACGCAGGCAGCGTGGAATCGACGTGGCATTCGCGTGGAATTGGCGTGAGTGGTCATACAGAATCCAGGCCCTTATTATGTCACTTGCACATATATTATGTCCAACAACAACAATTATGTTTCAGGTGTTTAGAAAAGTAACTGGTAAATGCAACTTAAAACTGAAAACCTTACTAAATTATCCATATTTCTATAAGTTAATACAACCAAATATTCTGTCTATCCACTTTTAATCATAGTACTGTAAACGCACAAAAAAGGTTATTTTTCACACTATTATGTTACTTTTGTATCCATTTTAGGTAACATTTGACAAGATCCGGCTGGCAACACCAAACAACAAACAAATCAAAATTCAAAACAAGACGGTTGATTGAGTTATGTGCTGAATTTGCGAATTGAATTTGAAAAAAGTAATAAAAATCAAATCAACTTTGCTTGCTCTCTAAATACGATTACTGAATTATCTAAGTGCATGTTTTTGTTGCAAAAGAGTGTGTTTCGAAGTGAAAATGCCTGTAGCGGAATCCGAAATGCAGTCTTCGGTGGCGCCAAAACCGAACTCTCGAAACAACCCAGTTATGTTCAAAATATTCCAAAATGTGCAGTACAATGTAGTTCAACACAAGAAATACGTGAAGGAGATGGTTAAACTTTATAGGAAGGTAAGAGTTATAATGTTTTCAGACCTGTAAGTGGTGTGAGAGTTATGTTCAAAGTTTTCAACCCATAAAATTCATGTATTGTCCAGTAGAGCCACGAAAGTCAAGATCTTGTAATATTGTATACATGAGAAGGTAGAATAATATCCAAAAGAAAATATCTCAAATCTTGCTATGACCTCTGATACTGATAATGTCAGTGGCAATGAACTATTGAACATAAAAATGTTGTCTATTAATAATCTAAACATTCAATTTAATCTATCTGTAACATGTTTAGTCCTGAGAACATCAATTCAATTTCAGCTTGATGAAGACTCATTTCGGGAAAGCTTCAAGAATGCACTCCAGTACCTGTTCACATTTGGCGACACAAGCGCTAATGTGGACCGTGTCATACAATTTGTGGCTACATTCTGTACATCTCTTGATGATGAAGAGGAATTCTTGCTGTTCATCTTTGAAATAATATTTGATGTAAGTATAAACATTCTTTAGGTGTTTAAAATACAGTGGTCTTGTAATAATTGAGCAGTAATTGCGGGTTGGCTATAGAATCGAGGGGCAGGAGTTGGGGGATGTGGTGGGTTGGGGTGGGGGATGTTTAGTTTATGAGATAGGGTTGGCTATAGAATCTAAGGGCAGGAGTGGGGGAGGTGGAGGGCTACCCCTCCTCCCCTGCGGAGACGCTTAGTTTATGAGATATTTTAGTTTTAAGTTTATTAAAAATCAACTGATTGGTATTTGTAAATAAAATAAATAGTATAATGTGTTTTTTCCACTGCTCTTACCAGAAAGATTGAAGATGTTATGTATGGCCCCAAAAACTAGGGAAGATTAGGTTTGCACATGACTACATATAGCGCAAGCGAAGCTAGTGCTGCAGCAGCGGCCGGTGAGTGCCGAAGTTAACTTAGGATTTGTAATAGATTTTTAGATTTTTAATAAACTGTTACAGCTGTTTGGTCCCCCAAAAATCAGATTTTTTACTAACTTAAAATTGAAATATCTATTTAACTAAGCAACGCCTGCGGGGGGAGAGGTACCAAGGGGCAGCCCTCCCCTCACCACACCCACTCCACCCCCCCACTCCCTCAGCTCCCCCCTCCCTCCCTCAGCTGCCCATTCTATATATTTCCCATCATTGCTTTAATCATCTGATTATTTTTCAGTGCCAATGTGTGTCGGGTTTGTCAGTGAGATACAGAGCCAGTCAGCTGCTGGCAGCTGTGCTGGCTGCTCTCGGAGATGATGCTTCACTTGATGACGACCTTTGTGACAAGCTGCTAGCTTCTCAGGTATGTTTCAGCTATATAAATAGAGAACTCTGTATATTGTAGATGAGTTCTAGTTTGTCAATGGTGAGACAGGCTATTTGAATAAAAATAAGCATATATTTTTGCTTAACTACTTGGCTATCGGTATCCTGTACAGGGTTAATGCGACTGTTCTTGCAAATTTTTGCGAAAAGTATTAATAAGAACAAAAAAAAGATTTTCCATATTTTGGTCCATATATGTATATACCTTACTCAAATACAAATTTTGTGTATGACAAACCTTTAAATCATTCTGTATTTAAAAAATAGCCCATATTCCCATAAAGGCATTCGTCCACATGTTAAAATATTGATTTATTTAATAAATTCAAATTATTCTATAATAGGACTAAGCACCTAATTCAATAGAGTAAGCCAACATCGATACCAATGTGTAAAAGTGAAACATTGACTGTTTTTGTTTGGGGAGTTTTAACGCGGTAATGGCTGGATGGATTTTGTAATTGAGTTGGCTTATACCCTGTAATAACACATAGGATACTTATTATATTTCCAAATAAAATTAAGAAATTACTAAATCATTGTAATGAGCTGTGTAGCAGAATTCAAGCAGAGCAACAAGTGACAGGCGAAAATGCTTATAAAAGAAAGAAGAGTAAATTAGTAAATAGGTTGAACAAAACAATACTATAATAACCTTCTTGCACAAAACCTATTAACTAATACATAACAATAGTTTTCATCAACATCATCATACTTCACTCCCAAACGGCTGGACGGACATTGAAGAAATTTGGAATGGAGATAGCTTATACCCTGGTATTATAACAAATAGGATACTTTTCATCATCATCATCATACTTCACTCTCAAACGGCTGATATGATTTTTATGAAATTTGGAACAGAGATAGCTTAAACCCTGGAACATCACATAAGATACTTTTCATCATCATCATCCTTCACGCTAAAATGGCTGAACGGATTTTGATGAAATTTGAATTGGAGATAGATTATACCCTGGAATAACACATAGGATTCTTTTCATCATCAGTATCATCATACTTAACTCTCAAACGGCTGAACGGATTTTGATGAAATTTGGAATGGAGATAGCTAATATCCTGGAATAACACTGAGGATACGTTTCATCGTCGTCATCATCATCTCTCACGCGGGTGAAACCGTGGGGCGCAACTAGTCTAAACAAATTTGATTTCATAAATTCCGCCCCTGAGCAATATAGGAAATTACCTATTCAATATAGGTAAATTTTCTTAACAAATAGATTCAATGTGTACACCATGTGTATCAATGGCGTTTCGAAGTAAATGCTTCACTCATCTATACTTATTATAAAGCAATAAGAACGAAAAAGTCTGTACAAACAAGTTAATTTAAAAAAAAATGGTCTAAACGACTTAAAATAAAGAACTGAACAAGAATTTAACATTTTTAAAATTCGTGTCTGTCTGTTTATCTGTTTGTCTGTATGTTTGTTCGCGCATCACGTAAAAGCCACAGGACTGATTGCGATGCAGTTTTCGCTGTTGGATAGCTTTGAGTTTGACTTAAAAACTGGTGTACTTGGTATCTGTATCAGATATGTAGAAGCCGAACAATCAATAAAAACTTTTTGATATTGGTATTATGCCGTGGCGGTCTCGGCTTAGAATAAGACCCCTCTCAATCCTCCCGTGGATGTCGTAAGAGCCGACTAAGGGATTATACACCGGAAGATGGGCAGCAGCGTCCCCCGAGCACATTTGCTACACTGCGGTCACCAATCCGCCTGCCAAGCGTGGTGACTATGGCAAACCCCCCCCCCCAATATGATAGACACACCAAAAAGACCGCCCCCAGTCCCCGGCGGCTCCGTTATTCCTGGCACCGGTAGCAGCCATGGTAACGGCGGACCAGGGGGTGCTAAGAATCTCCGGCAGAGACCCAGCTACCAACCCCCACAATCTCTGGACCTGGCAACTTATAACGCACGCACCCTGAGGACCGATGAGAAGTTGATAGAGCTGGAAAAAGTAGTAAGTAAGTTGAGCTTGGGTATTATAGGGTTATCAGAAGTCCGAAGAGAGGGAGAGGATACGATGACCCTCAATTCCGGCAACTTACTCTATTACCGGGAGTCCCTCGTCAACAACATTGTGAAGATCGAAAGCGTTTCGAGCAGGGTGGTATACCTTATACTCAGAATTACCGAACGGTATTCGTTGAAGGTCAAACAAGTGTACGCCCCACACTCGAAACGCCCGGACGATGAAGTGGAGGCCATGTATGATGACATTTCTAATGCCATACATGCCCCGAAAACACACTTCACAGTGGTGATCGGGGACTTCAACGCACGGCTGGGCATGAGGAATGGCGATAAACTGAGAGTGGGGCAGTTTGGATTTGGACAGCGGAACCAAAGGGGTCAGCGATTGGCCGACTTCATGGAGAAGGAAGCGCCCCTCCAGGAAATGGACGTGTCTGCAGCCCGGCGGTCATAAGCACGAGATAGATTTCATTTTGACGACCAATCGGCATATATTCAATGATGTCTCTGTGATCAACAGGGTTTAGACCGGCAGTGAACACCGCATGGTAAGAGGCTCATTGAATATCAACGTGAAGCTGGAGAGGTCTCGTTTGATGAGATCTACTCTTCGCCCAAGTCCTGCCCAAATCCAAAACCCCGAGAGCTTTCAGTTGGAGCTCCAAAATCGCTCCCAAATCCTTACCGAATGCGATACAGTGGACGAACTAAATAACGGGCTGGTGGAAATTGTCCACGCGGTCGGGTCGGAGTTCTTTAAGACCCCCCGCAAAAAAAGAACACAGAAACTCTCTGAGCATACACTCAAACATGTGGCAGAACGAGGCGAGATGAGGCTACAGTCTTCAGTGGATATGTCGAGTTACAGCTTGCTTAATAAACAGATCTCCAAGTCGATGCGACACGATTTGCGTTCCTATAATACTACTTGTATTAAGAACGCAATAGAGCGGAACAAGGGCTCCAAAGTGTTCGCAAGAGATCTGTCTATTGGGCAAAGCCTGTTGACGAAGCTGAAAACCGACAGTGGCAGCATCGTTTCGTCGAAGCCAGAGATTTTGAGTGAGCTCGAGAAGTTCTATGGACAATTATACACCTCATCGCGTAGTCCTCCTAGCAGGACTAGCGATGCAAGAGCCCGTTTGACCCGACATTATACCGAAGATATCCCGGACGTCAGCCTATACGAGATCAGAATGGCTCTCAAACAGCTTAAGAGCAACAAGGCACCAGGGGAGGACGGAATAACGACAGAGCTACTGAAAGCGGGTGGAACACCGGTACTTAAAGTCCTTCAGAAGCTGTTTAACTCCGTCATCCTCGAGGGTACTACGCCAGAGGCGTGGGTTTGTTCTTTAAGAAAGGTGATAAAACCCTTTGGAAGAATTATAGGTCCATTTCGCTGCTGTGCCACGTCTATAAGCTGTTTTCGAGAGTAGTTACAAACCGTCTCGCTCGTAGGTTTGACGACTTTCAGCCTCCCGAACAAGCTAGATTCTGGAAAGGCTTTAGAACCATAGACCAAATCCATACGCTCCGGCAGATTATACAGAAGACCGAAGAGTATAATCGGCCACTATGTCTAGCGTTTGTGGACTACGAGAAAGCCTTTGATTCAGTCGAGACCTGGGCAGTGCTACAGTCATTACAGCGGTGCCAGATTGATTACCGGTACATCGAAGTGTTTGTACAGCAAGGCCACCATGACAGTTCGTCTTCAGGATCAGAGCACGAATTCTATCCAGCTGCAAAAAGGGGTGAGACAGGGAGACGTTATTTCTCCGAAACTGTTCACCTCACCACTGGAAGATATATTCAAGATTCTGAACTGGAACGGATTTGGTGTTAACATCAATGGCGAATACATCACTCGCCTTCGATTTGCTGATGATATAGTCATCATGGCTGAAACCCTGGAAGACCTAAGCACAATGCTCAGTGACCTCAATATTGTTTCCCAACAGGTGGGTCTTAAAATGAACATGGGCAAGACGAACATCATGTCAAATGCGCATGTCGTACCCATGCCGGTTTAGGAACGATATTATCGAAGCTGTTGATCACTATGTCTACTTGGGTCAGACGATTCAACTGGGTAGATCCAACTTCGACAAAGAGATCAACCGACGAATCCAACTCGGATGGGCAGCGTTCGGGAAATTACGCCATATCTTCTCGTCGCAGATACCGCAGAGCCTCAAGACGAAAGTTTATAATCAGTGCGTGTTGCCAGTGATGACATACGGCACTGAGACGTGGTCGCTAACTATTGGTCTCATACAAAATCTCAGAGTTGCGCAGCGTGCAATGGAGAGAGCTATGCTCGGTGTTTCACTACGTGATAAAATCAGAAATGAGGAAATCCGTAGAAGAACGAAGGTTACCGACATAGCTCTCAGAGTTTGCAAGTTGAACTGGCAATGGGCAGGCCATATAGTTCGCAGAACCGACAACCGCTGGGGAATAAAGGTTCTCGAATGGCGACCACGAACAAGCAAGCGAAGTGTGGGGAGATCCCCCACACGATGGACCGACGACATTGTAGCCATCGCAGGAAGTCGGTGGATGGAGGTGGCACAGGATCGCTCGTCATGGCGCTCTTTGGGGGAGGCCTATGTTCAGCAGTGGACTTCTAAAGGCTGACATGATGATGATGATTGGAATAGTACATATGAGTACTTTTAACCTAGAGAAATGACCAATGATATGCGAAGCCGCGGTACAACTAGTAATTAATAATTTGACGTGAGTAAATGCAAAAGTGAAACCTTTACTTAAAATATTTAAACCAAAGGGTATTAATTATCCATTACTTTCATTCAAATTGCCCTTGGAAAACCACCTTGTGAAGAAATCATCCTTTGTTTCTTCATCATCTTTCCACCAGTTGACATTGCTTGCTCCTAGCCATTCTCATCGCGCTGGTCTGAATGACCAGCGCGATGAGCTTTCAAGGTCAGTTCATTTAATTTTTGCAGAAAGTAAGAAAAGGAAGAAATAAAGAAAAGACATTTATTCATAACAAAAACAAAACAAATTAAAACACAATAAATAGACTAAGCAAAGAAAATTGTCATGAATCGGTCCCAAGTCAGCGTTATGCTGGTTGTAATACATAGATCAACAACCAGCGCTGGTAGGTGAACTGCATCATGATTATAGAATTCCATGTCTGACATGGAACCCAAATAGTTTCCGTGTCCAGTAAAACATTATTAACACTGCAATGTTGAAATTTGGCATGTGTCACGTCAGATCTTCAACCTTTTTTCATCCAGTTCCTTTTGCAGGTTTTTGTATAACATCCCATCTTGTTTATTGTGTTAATGACCGTCCATAGACGCAACGTCTACAAGACACGCGCGGCGCGGTCCGGTGTCGCGCGGCGCTGGCGCTGCAGAGACTACAGAACCCGAATGAAAACGATGACCAGGTCACACGCGCTTATCGGTTCCACATGAACTGTGATCCGAGCTCCTCTGTTAGAAGGTAGGTCATCATGAAAACTAACGTGGTTTTTAAGGTGCAATGCTCAGCGCGCCAATCAATGTCAATTACAGCTCTATTACTCATCGTGGGTTCATGAAAACTTATTTTGCTCCAATAAATAGGTTGTATCAAGAAATTACACCAACCAAAAAATCAAGGTGAAAGCTAGTATACGTATACGAGGGCTGTTTGATAAGTCGTTTTAAAAAGTAAATAAAAAATATTTTTTTAAACAATTTACATTTATTTCTCAACATGGAGACTATGTTGAGGGCCAAACACTTGTTCCAGCGAATTTCCAATTTTTTTGATCCCCTCCAAGAAATACGTTTTGTCGAGGTCTTCAAAATGCCGTTTACACCTGCGATGCAGACTTCATTTGTCAAAAATTTTTGCCCTCCAAGCCATCTTTTCAGATTTGGGAATAGGTAATAATCGCATGGAGCTAGGTCCGGCGAATACGGAGCATGCGGAACCAGCTCGAAGCCCAACTCGTGGATTTTGGCCATTGCAATAGCTGACGTGTGCACTGGGGCATTATCTTGATTGTCAACAAACGTGGCAGCCATCGTACAGACAGCTTTGTCATACCCAAATCTTCATGCAGGATTTCATGTACTCGCTCAGTGGAGATGCCTGTGTTCTCAGCTATTTCACGCACCTTCACTCGGCGGTCGTCGAGTACAATATTATGGACTTCTTCAACAACATCCTCAGTAGTGACTTCGATTGGGCGACCAGAGCGTGGAACATCAGATGTGCTTGACCGACCACGTTTAAAATCATTTATCCAGTTATAAACAGTCTGCAACGTTAGTGCCACGAACAGAATCAAGTTCAGTTTTTATTGTAGCAGCACTGCAACCCTTCACAAAAAAATGTTTTATGACTGCAAGGAATTCAGATTTTTCCATAGTTGTTGAAAATTTACGAGTGATCACAGTTAAACAATGGTGAAACTGACAAAAACATGTTTTTTTTTGGTGAATTTTAGACAGTCTTCATTAGAAAGATTGTGCTTGCCATTAACCAGAAAAAAGGTTTTATAAATAGTTTTTAAAAGGACTTATCAAACAGCCCTCGTATTTGTCACTAAACCAAAACCAAGATGAAAATCAGGTTATTGACATTTGTAGCTAAACCAATATTATCAAGGTGATAATTTGAACCGTAATTTCTTGACACAACCTATACAGTATATATTATTGGCGCAAAATTGGTTGCAATAAATCCACGACGAGTATTTAAGCTGTAATTGTCAAAAAACGCAGGAAAATTTAAATTTGGTGCGCTGAGCGAAACGTATTTTTTACCCATCCGTAGTCGGGTTTTGGTTTTTGTACTTATATCTTTTTTGAGTGGTCTACCTATCGATTGACTAGACCACTCACGCCACCATTCAGTTCACAGATAAGTTGGTGGCACTGTAGCACAAATTCAAGGTCAAGGGCGGTATTGTTTTTTCCCAGCTGATTACTAGGTAGTACTATTCATTATTCTGTGATACTACAGGGTTTGATCTACAGTATTTTTTGAGAAATCCTTAAACGTAAAATAATGAATGAAAAACTTTGAAATCTCAAAGGTGGTAAAACTACCGTTACTCGCCATGCCGCACCACATACACCAGGCCGGTATGTGATAGGTTCTTATGTTACATCCTGTATAAATAGTGGTATGAAGAGTTCAGAAATCAGTTGCAATTTCAATATCATTGAGTGTAGTCATTATGTTGCTCTACGTCAGCATAGTAATCTTCAAGACTATTGTCATCTAATCAGTATTTTAAAGTCAAGCATTAGTTTTCAACTTTGTGAAAGTATCGAGAAAGAACTGAAAAACTGGTGTTGTCAAATTTGTTACCGGGTTCATGCCCAATGGATCAAATCGGGAAGAACGGCTGATAAACTCTTGAAAAAAATTGCAGAATGGCTCGGCTTTGAAATACATTGGAGTGCATCAAGGAGAACATAATTTCAACATAAGAAATTGTTTAGGTGTTGAGCCCATCTAAATCAGATGCAGCAACTTCGACTACAAAATCTCCTCGAAATTCCTTTGAAGATTTATCAAATCGTCAGAAAAAAAGATGCACTGAAGAACGTTCGTGCAACTACTTCTCAAAATGAGCTAATATTTTCTGGATAAAGTGCTCTTAAGTCAGCTGGAAATGAGGATGTGTCCAAAATATTGAAGTATTTACTTTTAAATCCACAGGAGGTATCCAAAGTACAACATTTTATCCGTAGCGAAATGACACAATCTTCCGAAGTTCCTACACAAAAAGCAGCCTTCTACATTACAATGCGTTTCTCGAAGTGGCGCTAGATCATGCTAAGAGACTTCATTTAAAATAAGGTCTGACGAGTGTTATCCGAGAAAATAAGGTATCACTATTACCAATGACTAGTACTCTTTATTTTTTATTTTTTTATTGAATTACCAGAGCTTAGCAATATTCACTTAGGGTCTAAGTGAATATTGCTAGTAGTTTTCATATTTTATATACGGACAAATAACTCTTACCAGGGCCCCGATTCTGTAAGCTATTGAACCGCGATAACGCAAGTCGATTGCTTGAGATTTTTTGAGAAATTTTCTTATTTACCACTTAAAAGTGCTAGAAGTATTTTTTTTGGAAATATTCTAAAAGTAAAAAAATTTGAAAATAAAAAACAAAACAAAAAGCGAAAATTTTAGTAAAATTTTCGCCTCCAGCACTTTTAAGTGGTAAATAAGAAAATTTCTCAAAAAATCTCAAGCAATCGACTTGCGTTATCGCGCTTCAATAGCTTACAGAATCGGGGCCCAGGTAGGTACACCTGATCACTTAGTGGGTAATTAAGTAGGAGCATGTGTTTTATGCCTGTCTGGGCTAGATGATTTACTGCAGCATAATATAATACTAATTACTTTTCGGTGGCGACATTAACAACCTATTACGAGTATTATAAAGAAGGATTAGATACTCTTTTAATTTTGGACCAATATGTGTAAGCTAAGTGTAGTTGATATTCAGAGAACATCGGACAAATCGGTGGTCACTTCCGGTATTGAACTTGCTGATCACTGAGACCTCTCTGAATATGTGCTTCTTGTCTGTAATAATCAATCTCATTTTTTGACACAGTATCGGGGCTCTGCCACGTCCACTTTCTTAAAGAATGATTTAATCAAGAACAGACCCTCTTTTTCAAAGAAGTTTACGACCATTTGCCCCTGTAATTCCTACTTCCGCAACCGTGTGGACCCTTCGAATCACCGCATGCCTGTACTCCCACTTTGGCAATGTTGTAGTGCGCTTTAGTGGTGTTATGTAGCGCTTAAGATTTGTCTTCATATATATCTTACAGTTCGTCGTCCGAGTGTGTGTGTGTGTGTGTGTGTGTGTGTGCGTGCGTGTGTGTGTGTGTGTGTGTGTGTGTGTGTGTGTTGTCTCCATACAAGAGCTTGGACATAGGGTAATGAATAATTCAAAGTCGTAGTTTAACAAAACTAAATACACTACTCGATTCATAAATCAACAAGTAACAAATATGACCGGTGCGTCTTTTGTGATTGGACTTATAGTTTATGAATAAATCGAACCTACCTGCTGTAACCTGCTTCAAACCGTTGTGGGACTAGAGCAGTTTCAGCTCCATCTACAAAATCGATTCGCTGCTTTGTGTGTGTGTGTGTGTGTTGTCTCCATACAAGAGCTTGGACATAGGGTAATGAATAATTCAAAGTCGTAGTTTAACAAAACTAAATACACTACTCGATTCATAAATCAACAAGTAACAAATATGACCGGTGCGTCTTTTGTGATTGGACTTATAGTTTATGAATAAATCGAACCTACCTGCTGTAACCTGCTTCAAACCGTTGTGGGACTAGAGCAGTTTCAGCTCCATCTACAAAATCGATTCGCTGCTTTGGAAACTACAGAGGGCGTAGACGAGGGTATCCAGCAAGTAGTAGTGGTCCTTAGAGAAGAGGGTGTGAAGTTCTGACAGCTACAATGTACGGGTGCGAAGTCCAAGCTCTCAGCATCTTACGTGGACACTCACGGTGGGACTAGCCCACAAGTTTAAGGTTGCTCAGCAAGCTATAGAGATAACTATGCTTGGAGTTTCTCTGAAGGATAAGATCCGGAACGAGGTAATCCGACGGAGAACCAAAGTCGTCGACATAGCTCAGAGGATTTGCGGGCTGAAGTGGCAGTGGGCTGGTCACATTTGTCGAAGAACGGACAACCGCTGGGGTAAACGGGTTCTTGAGTAGACATCACGGCTTGGTAAACGTAGTGTAGGACGCCCACCGGCCAGGGGAAATGACGACCTGCGAAAGGCGGCCGGCAGAAACTGGATGAGAAAAGCTGAAGACCGGGGCCTTTTGGTGTTCATTGGGAGAGGCCTATGTTCAGCAGTGAACGAATATTGGCTGATGATGTATTCAGTGCATACATCCATCCGAGTCATTATGCATAGTGAGATTAACAGTACGCTGAAAAAACAATTAAAAAAGTTCTAGTTACTGTATGTGATTTAGTGTGATGCAGCACAAGTGCTATCGATAAATAAATCAGTCTTTGCGTTAACGCCAGTCAGTCTTCGCACAACAAGAAAAGTGCTATTTGCGCCATTCTTTATTACTACCTATTTAAAAGTAACACATTTCATACCCATGGAAAAAACATTGCGGCGGAGCGCTTTTGCGCCCACCCCACCGGTGACGCTGTAGAGGTCAGTTAAAGACCAACAGCACATAATAAGCCTTCCTAAAAAAAACCTTGGAAAAGGGAAGAAAACTAAGTATTAAATAAGTCCATGGCCCAATAAGTCTTAAATGTTTCTTTCACAGAGCTGCAGTGA
The DNA here is from genome assembly GCA_946251855.1 of Alsophila aescularia. Classification (NCBI taxonomy): domain Eukaryota; kingdom Metazoa; phylum Arthropoda; class Insecta; order Lepidoptera; family Geometridae; genus Alsophila; species Alsophila aescularia. The sequence goes on from OX276385.1 coordinate 15,277,958, forward strand.
TGTCGATAGCTAAGTGCACTCGCAACGTGCCGTTTGTGTTGGAGCGTTTGTGTGACGTGGACGAAGCCGTCAGACGAGCAGCGTTCTTGTACATCTCAGCGGTGAGCGTGACGCAGCTGCGAGTGAGGCAACGTGTCTTGACTTTGAAAGTAAGAAAACAATGGTGTCGATTATCTTGTTCCCAACTAGACTAAACTAAGCAAAATTTTAATTTAGTCCTGTCAAACGGATTCCTTTGTTACAAACTAGATAATTTAGCTCTCCGATTAAATTTAATCATGGAACTAAAGGAATTGGGGGGAGGGGGTGTTGTGTTGTGAACGGCCGAGGGTGGGTAGGAAATGAACACCCCCTTCCCGCAACTCATTATAATTTTAAAACAGGTATTTTAAATTTATAATTAGGTTTCTTTGACAGTATTTATTTCTATTTAGTTCCCATTAGGAAATATTTGGCAAGAGTTTAAGACATTTGGTAAAAACAGGGCTCTAGAACATTATAAGAATTTACTCATGCCCAGTTTCTGAGGTACTTTTATCGATGTTTAAACTATTCAATCGCTTAACCTGACTAAATCTGATTAATGTCAATAAGGGTTAAAATCGAGTGACGTTATTTTTTGTAATGTAGGTACATAGCTCCAAAATCATTTAAAAGGTGTCACACAATTTTGACCCTTATTGAAATTAATCAGTTTTGTTCAGATTTAGCTATTGAATAGATAAACTATCGATAAAAGTACCTCAGAAACCGGACATTAGAAAATTATCACGGCTATCTATAATTAATTAGTTAACGAAATATAGCTGACCAAGTTATACAAACTTTGTTGGCATAATACTTATAAACTACTGAACTGATTGCAATGCGGTTTTTACAGTTGTGGGACACTCAATCTTGAAGTAGTTGATCACTTTATATACCTGGGTTCTAGTATTAGCAACAACAGATCGGGCGAAGATGAGATTCGGAGGCGTATTGGTATAGCAAAAAATGCCATGTCGCAGCTCACCAAAATATGGAAGAACCTCAGCATCTCTATTAAGACTAAACTTTCCCTTATCAATAGTCTAGTATTCTCCATATTTCTTTATGGTGCGGTGACATGGACACTAAAATCTGCCGACAGAAAATATAGAAGCCTTTGAGATGTGGTATTGGCGAAAAATGTTAAGCATATCGTGGATGGCACACAGAACAAATAAGTCGATAGTTCAGGAACTGAAGATTGAGAAAAAAAACAAGATTATGAAACGTTTGCCTCCGCAATTTTTTTCGAGTTTTTGGTCCCATAGCCCGCAAGACAGGAGATAATCTCCACCGAGAAGGTAAAGGGCAAGAGACTGAGAGGGAGAAGCGGATTTGGTCTAACCAACTTATGGGGTCAGACCAAATCCGCACCACACTTAATATTAAAGTCGCAGAAGCCGTGCACGTCGCTGAAAGTCGAAGTAGGTGGAAAAACATCATTAAAGAGAAGGTGATACCATAATAAGGTTACGACCCCCAAGCATTGGGGAATCGACGCAAGGAGGAGGGAGCTTAGAATCCAAGCTACGGAACCCTGACGATATGCTTGTTTAATACGCACTTGGACGGTTTCTTGCAGTCGTTTAATACTGAAGGTAAGGTACCTAAATCATTTTTGTAAAATAAAGTCCCTGTTATTCTAGGTTGGGTTAACCGAGCGTAGTCAGCGCGTGCGCCGCGTCGTAGAAGAGATCCTGATCCCAGGATGGTTGGCCACTTTCCGGGGCAACATCATAGACCTGCTCAAAGCCATCAGGCTGGACAACGTTAACGATGCCAAGGACTCGCAGTATGTTGCCGGGAAGCTACTGGAATCTCTCTTCAAGTAAGTCTTATCCAGAACTTTCTGATGCAAAGTGAAAATATCAATACTTATTGTAAACCGCCGCAGTTTTGCCGTTTTCTGGGATAAAAGTATGCTTAACCTATTAGGCGCAACTACCTAGTTTTTTTTATATCAAAGCAAAGCAATCTGTCTCTTATTCAGACAATGAGCTTCCTTTTGAACAGTGTTGTCATTTGACATGGTATGCTTCCATTGATGAATTCTGTTTTGTTGGGACTAGGTTGTTAGGCCTTGAGTATTCTTCGTGTTAGCCTCCTTAGAGACCTTTTAGTCATTAGTCTTTGGCATTTGATTTGGATGAAGCAATAGCAGTAGTTCCTGATACATTCGGGCGGTATTATCTATAGTATTCTAACCATCTCTATACCAAATCACATTAAGATCAGTTCAGCCGTTTAGTCATGAAAGGTAACAAACAGACCAACATCAGAAAGACAGAGTTTGTAGCATAATATTGGGGGTTCTGACCCACATTGCATCATGCAACTATAGTAGCGCCAGCTTAAAGGTACACACCGACAAGAGCAAACAGTGGTACATACTGATATAGGCACATACCGACATAGGTATGTATATTATATGGGAGATATGAGAGAGACACAGATGACGTAATAGTTCAATGCGAAAGTGGGTAAGGTGGTAGGTACATGATGCAACACCCGCAACGCCTCATGCTTCTGTTGATCAATTACCACCCACCACGACTAGCAGCTCTACCACCACCACCACCACCACCACTACCACCTCCACCCCACCACCACCACGCCTGCGGCACCAACGACACTTAATCCTTTAAGTGACATTAGTAAACATTATGAGAAAATTATAAAGAGGGTTCAGGTTTGGAGTGCTAAACAATTGGAAAAACCACATTCCAATGAAATAACGCATGATGCTTGCGCGATGCTAATCCCGGGGATGTCTCCCACACCCGTCCCGTATAACACGGATCACCCTTAAGTTAAACTATAACTATAAATATTAAATTTAATGCATCTCCATAAATAACCTAATTATCTAATATTCACTTCATGATGGGTTTGGAGACGTTGGGAATAGCTATAACCATAATGAATAGCTATAGCCATAAGAATTTATTACCCTTCACGTTTAATAGGTTTGAATGCTGGTTGGGGGAAAGTCATACGCCTAATAATTAAAGAGTTCACGGTAATAGATTTGGATGCTGGTTGGGGGAAAGTAATACGCCTAATAATTAAAGATTAAATTGACGCCCCCATCACATATTCATCAAAATTAATCCCTTAACTTTTTAGTAGATTGAAGCGCTGGGAAACCAATTCAAATTTATTTAAATGTATATATTTTTGGTTACGTATAGCTTCCCATTGAATTAAGTTTGAGGAGAGAACCGGGTTTATAAACCCTTCTCGGTTATAAAAAATTATAAATAGTCTTTGTGGCACGACGAAGAAGTGACGAAGAAAATATTTTTTATTTCAATATAAAAAAATAATTCAGGAAAATTAAAATCTGTGCGGCTCAACTGTGCACCAACTGTCTCGGAAGAAATTGTGTGTAAGTTACCACCTACCTACAAAATGGATTCCTCCCTCTCATTATTGAACAAAGTCGTTTCGAAAACCTGCACCAAAATCGCTGAATTAAACTTAAATCACTCATATAAAATAATTACAGCATCCAAGGTGCCAACAAAATATGGTGCTGATCAGATGCAGACAGTCCTGCAATTAGAAGAAGGACAAATAAATTGCCTTCTAGATTTAATAAACTTGATGATGAAGCTATGAAGTTCCTTCAAAAGGCAATAAGTTTGTCAATTTTGGGCCCTAGCGGGAAATCCTGGTAAAGTAAATTTACTGAAGATAACCCGCCGCATCCAAAAGAGTGAGTTTTCAAAACTGAAAATGGTTACTTATAATTATAATCAGAGGGGTGGTTGTGGTGGTGGTGATAAACCAACAGTAGGGGTGCACATTGTTCTTGATGACCGCAATGTGTAACTATAATAACCCACCTACCTTTTTTACAGAACGATCAACGGTTAAGATTAACCTGTGGATTTAAATAGTGCAGTGTGTATGAAAGTTAATTTAGCACCAAGTGCCTATTATTGTGTTATATAAGTGCGTTGCGTTTTATCATCGATATTTGTGGATTCCCCACTAAAGATAATGTATACCTATAGCAATAGGAACGAAAAAAAACTATACAAAGATAAATGAAAAAAAAAATGATTAGGGTACTTAAAATAAGCTACTGAACAAGAATAAAAAATCTGTCTGTCTCTTTGTCTGTATGTTTGTTCGCGCATCACGTAAAATCTACTGTACCATTTGCGATCCGGGTTTCACTGTTGGATAGCTTGGGGTTTGACTTAAAAACTGGTGTACTTGGTATCTCAGACCGATAAGTAGAAGCCGAAGCAATTGATAAAAACTTTTTGACGGCTGAGAGAATTTTTATTAAATGCTAGTATATTATTAAAGGAAGTGGGTATTTAACATTCAAATTTATGCAAATATTCTTGTTCCACATAAGATTGCCAGAGTGATTTTTGTACGCGAAAAAAACTCCAGCAACCACATTTTGCAATAAAAATATCCATGGACTTAATTTAAAAATTATCCTAATGATGTTATGATAAGAAACCTCATAAATTTTTGTTTGGAATTAGATGATGATAAAAAGTGTTTATGGGGATAAAAAGGGAACAAAGTAGAAAAAAAAATCTTCTCTGCATTGATACAGCTTCAATATTGAATTGTTGGGATGTCCTAAATTTGATTTTACAGAATTTAAAAACAACTGCTCAGAATTGCACTTGACATACTGAGTTCAATTATTATTAAAATAACACCTCCAGCGGCAATCGTCAATGTCACTGTAGCGCAGTGGAGGTGGCGACTTTTGCCGAGTGGTTATATAAGAATAATATAGTAAAATCACCTTTATAAATTTCACAACCTTTCTATATTTTTTGTCGCTTGCAAGCTTTTAGTACTTTTTGTATGTATAATAATAAAAGATTATAAAGTCATTTATTTGAAATTTGAAATCATTTAATATGAAAAATGTAGAGCTACCTTAGCGCATATTGCAACTACCTATCCTCTAAAAATAATATTTTATAGGTTTTTCCACATTAAATGATTTCAAATCTCAACTGTGACGTTATCATTTACTATTGTATAATATATTAAATTCTAAATATGTGAAAGACAAAAAAAATATAGACTTCGCTTCCATAACGCTACCATGGCATTGACGATTGGATGATGTTAGTATGAGCTTTTTCATATTTTTACAGAAGCGGTTTTATATTAGCATTATTTTTGTGTGATTTTTCACATGGTGATGGATTATTTGGTGGTCATATGAGCATTTTTGTTTTTTTATTGACTAAAAAACACAAACACTAATATAAATATAAAGTTTCTTTACATAAGAAAAAGTCATAAAAATTTAACTAACATAAAACCATCTCGGTACAAATATAAAAGAGCTTATACTAACAATATCTCATGTACTTATATAGTCTATACAGCTGTTTTTTGTGCAATGATTTTGTTACACTTATAAACATGTATAGAATGTGTGTGCGAATTTTATGTATAATAAATGTATAGCTATGATTTTTTTTATGATTATTGTTGTGTAAATGATTTTGTGTTTGCATTGCATTGTGTTTCTATGACTATATATACCACCTTGCTACCTCATATTTTATTTTGTGTATAGGTAATAATTGTGCTACTAACCCTAGTTTTTAAGTGTGTTTACTAATAATTGATAGTAGTAGATTTTAAACTGTTTTTTCTCTATCATTATGTAGTACAGGTAGGGTGTTTATAAATAAAAAAATGTACCCATTTATTTTGTTTTCTTTATTGATCCAACTAGTCATACCAAACCACTTAACTATAACTTTATCACCCTTTCCAACACTTTCTCCACCAGGTAGATGCTAGAATTTTTCACTTTTTGAAGTTCCTCTTGATAAAATACACCCAAGATAAGTTGCTTGTTCTGATCTTGCTAATGATAGGTGACAGGATTAGTGTAATTCACTTTCAATACTTGAAATATTTCTGAAGTCCAGTTTCCAGTGTAACCTTTGGAAAAAGTAGACCTACGAGTATATTTACTGATTCGCACAAAGTCACCACATACATATTTTGCTTTTGTTCTAATTTTGATAGCGTAGCAGTAGATAAGAGTGTATCAGCATTGCTGTGAGTCACACTCATTGGGGCAACCCCGATAGTGCGATGTTTTTATTATTATATCTATTTAATGCATTTGAGAGTTATTTTCCTTCCCATTTGTAGGAACCATTGTAGGTGAATCGTTGCCAAAGACAATTTTTTATTGTTCTTATAAATTTCTATGTGATAGACGCCTTCATCACACTATAGGTAGGATAGCAAACTTTCTCATCAAAGTTTGGAACTTTTCATTAAAAAACTCCTTTCCATCGTCAAATTGTATGTGTTTAGTCTTTCGATTGGTTTTCAATATTATAGTAGTTGTGGCGCACACCACATCCGTGGCTGATTGACATTTCACCGGTTGAGCCCAAGCATATTTAGAAAATGTATCAATACACTAATATATACTTTTTTCCTCTATAGTATTTGGAATACTTTTGCATTTCAATCAAATCAATTTGCCATGTGTCATCTAATCCCTTTTGTATGAAGCGTCGACGTGGGATTTTGTTACGAGCATTCTTGTGAAGTTTTCGAACGACCTGCCGCTCTACTCATCATATTGTACTTTTGTTGAAGGTTTTGTTTTTTTATTAACAGCTGCTGCTGTCTTAGATGGTGGGTGGTGGTGGTAGTAGATACGGATCCTTTCATTTTTCTTCGCGTTTAATTTGATTTTGAATCTCCCTCAAAGTATTTAAGTTTGTTGTAATTTTTAACTAACAAAAGTTTATGGCTTCATCAAGTTGGCCCTTGGTGACAGGAATGGGAAGCTATTTGCAACCATAAAAATAATACATTTGAATAAATTTGGATTGGTTTCCCAGCGCTTCAATCTATTAAAAGGTTAAGGGATTAATTTTGATAAATGTGTGACATCAATTGAATCTTCAATTATTAGGCGTATTACTTTCTCCCAACCAGCATACAAACCTATTTCCCCCAACCAGCATACAAACCTATTTCCCCCAACCAGCATACAAACCTATTAACCGTGAACTCTTCAATTATTACACTTTTATTTTTATTTTTAAATTTTAAATCACTAGCCAAGGAATTAGTTTTGACCAGAACATTATGTGACCAAAATCACAATAGAAATAAGGCGAAAGCAGTTAATGATAACCAATTTATACCAATGCATTATCTCTACAATGTACTTTTTTCATATTATCTGAATACACATCCTGTCAGAGATCCCACGTCCTGCGTTCAAACATTTAAAACAATGGAATAAACACTGTTTATCTCTTGGTAGTTATTACTACCTAACCTAGAATGAAATATGGTTCAAATTATTTAATCGAATTACCATGGTTTACACCACCATCATGAATTTATGAGATCCTAGTAGATTTAATCTACCACAGATTACTCAATAGTTAGTAAAATTCATGTGATCCATCATACCACTACAAACGCTCAACGCTCAATCTAACCTCGCATAACAAAAACAGATTACATACTATTCATTTATGGGCTGCTAGTACATTTAATGATAAGGAAAAAAACAAGTTCAAAAATGCCACCACACATCACACAAAACTATATATTATACCCACCTAGGATTGAAACAAGTTTAAATTTTTCTAATCGATTCCCCCACAGGCACACACCTCAGCCCTGAGCTAATATATCACTTCGTACCTACCAAAGCTTCAAATCATCTTATTATTGTAACCACTATCAGCTGTACCTATATATCCCCTGCATCGGTACCCACATCAGATTGACCAACTTTCTCAATAAACTATTACGTCATCTGTGTACACCGCTACCTCATCACTACTACACTACATCACCTAATCACTTTTGGATCAGGTTCCCCAATATTATGCTACTAGAGTTACTTCCTCTTTTTAACCGACTTCAAAAAAAGAAGGTTCTTAAGTTGATGTGTATGTATGTAATATTGTTAGACTATATGTGTATGTATGTAAAGTTGTCAAAAATGCTGAATATTCATATATGTTAGTCTATACGAGTATCTAAACAAATTTTCGCGAATGTACGTATGTGTGTATGTTTTCCCTCGTAAATCTCGGAAACTAGAAGTCTGATTGCAACAATTATTTTTGTAATAGTTTCAGTATCTTTCAACGTAGGGTCAAGATTCATCAAAATCGGTTCAGTAGTAAAAAAAATGCTCTGTTAATTGTTTCCAGTATGGGTTTTTTTCTAAGGCCTAAGTCTTTTAACGAAATAAAAATTAACTAAAAAAAAAAACTTCAAACCGTATAAAAGTCTGTCAGTCAGCCTAAAACTTTCGAAAATAAGTTTTTTTTTTGAGGTCTGTGCCAGGTAAATTGCCTACTTACTTATGTTTGTGGCGCACAAAACCCCATTTTTTATAATTTATTTCTTTTAAGTTTTATAACGATTTGAAGCCAGTTTTTTTAAATTTTTGTATCATATTAGTATGGCTTTTTCCACTACAGGCGTCTCCCAATATCCGAGCTACTAGAATGGCTCCCAACAGAGAAGAACGTCCGGCTCATCCCGGCTGAAAAGCTAAACAAGGAAACTTCGTGGTACTGGCGCCACCTGGCGGAACACCTGCAGAAGATCGACGACGACGAGACCTTGGAAACCATTCTGCCGGACCTGGTGGTGCTCACCGGGTACATCAGAGCGTGAGTATATTAAATAGGCATGTTGTCCGAGTTATGCGAGTCGCATGGATGAGTACGAACAAAATCTGGTTTACCTAAAAGTGAAGAATTAATTAATGTACAGGCTGAGTTATTTCGAGTGCCTCTGAGGCTAACATCATAACATAGGTCCTTACATTTTTCATTGGGGCCTGACCTACGAATAATAATAATATTCGGGAATACCTACAAGTTTTACCTACAACAGCAATTTAGTTTTTATTGTGAATTTACAGCCTCTGGTTAATCTTGAAAAAAATGATCAGAATCTTTTAGCCTCTTGGTTGATGCACGTCAAACTCCAATATCTCAGAAACGTGGCACTTTAGGATACTAGTGTAACAATACTTTTGTTTCTATTGATTATTATGGTTTTATCAGTGCCGCAATATTGCAACTTTTTACCATACTGCGCAACGCAAAGGCCAAGGAATGTGTTTATTCAAAATGATGGACCTGTAGATTATGAGGTCTTTAAACTTCTATAGGTACGGGCAAATGGTCTCAGGACCCCAGGGCTCGATTTAGAAAAAAATACGACGCGACGTGCATGTATATTTTGGTAAATATATATCAAAATAATTCATATATTTCTTTCAGTATCATAGAATCGCCGTGTCCATCCGAAACCGATGATCCGTTAGGATTCAGCACCCGGCAGTATGTGCTGCACGAGCTAGGAGCAATGTTGAAGGTGTACGATGCCAGCGACCCTGCCTCCCGCGCCGCGCTGCACCAGCTTATAACGGACGTGCTTACTGGTAAGTAAACAATTTGAACCTGTCAAAAACAAACGTGCTTACTGGTTAAATAATCAGTTAGCACCTACTACAAAAGTGAGGGGGCAAATACGTGCTGCACAATTTAGGGCCTAATAAGTACTACACAAATGAGGGGCACGTACTGCACAAGTTAGGGGCAAATAAGTAGTACACAAATGAGGGGGCAAATACCAACAGCACAAGTAAGGGGTAAATAAGTCCTGCACAAGTTAGGGGCAAATAAGTACTGCACAAGTTAGGGGCAAATAAGTACTGCACATGTAAGGGGCAAATACGTATTGCACAAGTTATGGGCAATTACGTATGCAATAATAATGTGTGAGTTTTCGAGTGGAGACCACGTTTGGGCAAACTTAGTGTAGGGCGCCCTGTGACCAAGTAGAGTGACGACCTGCGAAAAGCGGCAAAAGAAAATGGATGTGGGGAGCTGAAGACCGAGCTCAGAGACGTGCATTAGGAGAGGCCTACGTCCAGCTGTGAACAAGTATATGCTGATAATGACGATGACGTAATGCACAAGTTAGGGGGCTTTGCTTGTGTTGTATAATAACCTACGGATATGTTCATAAATATTTCAGAACTACTAAATGTGTTTTAACATTTTAATTAACATCATGCAAGAAACAGCTTGAGCTACTCTTTCAAACCAAACCCCACCCCTTCTAATCCGTTTGGGGCTTAATCTCTGAAATGTCGCATGATGTATCATGCGCACGCGCATAGCCACGCGCTTCGACACTCGATAATAAGTCCACCCCTATCATGTGAGAACCAGCAAATGGAAATCATGAAAGGGGCAGCGATATTTCCCCGTGTAAGTATCAACATCCACTGCGATCACCGAGACGTCTGTAGTACTGGTTTCTTATGACAATCACCCTTTAATGGGGAGGCCTATTTTCATCAATAGACGCCTTCGGAAAAACTACAATTCAATACAATTTCGGTAGAACTACAATTTAGTTTGAGCAAAAGTTTATATGTACGTTCTTATTCGTAGGTGATTACGGTCCTCTGAGCTCGGAGGTGATCCGCGCCTTCGTGTCGGCGTTGGAGCTAGTGGTACCGGAAGTAGGTCCCCGCATGGAGGTGGTCAGCGGCGTCATCAACTCGCTGCGAGACCCGCCAGAGCCGGAGGCGCCGCCCCCGCCGCCGCCGCCGCCCGCCGTCGACTGCACTGAGCTCAAACTACAGGTCAGTGGATACTGTACTTGTTAACTGTAGGTACTTTAATACTCCAGTCATATGAGGGGGTTAATCTCGGAACGAGAGATAATAAGCTGGAAACTTGTATAAACCTTTATTTTGGCATTCTAAAAGTTGTCTCAAAAGACTCCTAAAATCTCGTGTCTTAATTTACTTAACGTCAATGGTCGTAAAAATCATTTTTTTGCAAATGTCTCGGTTGCTATGGCTTCAATTATGTTGATATATATTACAAAATTGTAGATCTATAATTGAGAACATTTTTTCATGCACGTAACAGTTTTTGAAATAGAGCGCGGAGGACGCACAGCATACACTACTGTAATGCATACTGTATTTACTGGGACTCACGTGTGACCTTGCATTACAGCTTGTTGTTACTTATTATCTCTCCTTCCGAGGTTGATCCTTGTTTTTGGCTTATTTCACTGTATTATAACGTTAACTAACGAAAGAAGCTTCGGTATCATGTTCATGGATGTCAAATAGAATTTGATTGTTGCTTGCTTGCTTGCCGTATGAGGTAGTGCTGGCCTCTGGTGTCACAGTTTGTCAAGCTGCCCGAGGACCTCTGATATAGCTTAATGACTGTTGCCGACAGCTTAACGTGCATTCCGAAGCACGAAGCTACGCACAGTGGCTCGTCTCTATACAGTAGCTTGGACATTGGATTTTGAATAATATTCGTTACCCTATGTCCAAGCTCTTGTATGGAGACAAGCCACTGTGCGACGGAAAACCCCAAATAACTTAGAAAAGTAATTGGTGCGGAACATAGGATCGAACCCGTGTGTCATTAGATACTAAGACGCACTAGTATACCGCTAGGCTATTAATTGTAACATAAGTTACATAACCGCTTGCTGACGAAATGGAAACATAATTTTGTATTCATTTTTCCTCAGCCATGCGAGTAGTTATAGAAAGATTTATAAGAGTTTTTTTTAATAATACATGTATTTTCTACAGAGAGCAAGACTCCGTGTGTCACTGATCGTGGCTATTGAAGCTCAGGAGGAGGCAGTGAGGGACCAAAACTACGCGCTGGCAAGCGAATGTAAAGCAAAGGTACGACTAGATATTACACCAGAGCGCTCGCGCCACTTATTAAAAAATGCTTAAGTGGTATATTCCTGAGATATTTGGGAAGTTTTTTTTCGTTTACACGCGTTATGACCAGGCTCCAATATTTAAGAGATTTTTACATAAATATGCTGGGTCAACCACAACCCTGATAAATGTGAAACTTAACATACGACTATATGTTTTTGAAATCTTTATCTCTCCGTGATCAAAACCAAAACGTGATTAACAGAATTTCATTCGATACATATTATAATCAATAATTACGTTGTTTTCAGTAATATTTTAATTTTTCTACTCAACGGCAGGCTGGTCGCACTCCGCAACAAGTACAAATATTATACCTACACTTAGAGGCCGCAATATTGGGGTTAATTCAGTAAAGTGTCAAGTGTGCGCTCGATGAGTCGCGCGCCGTGTGCTTAGCAATAAAGTATCTACTTACGTAAAGTTTTTGTGAAATTTTATTCGTGTTTTAATTATGAGTACCAAGAAGAAACCTAGCAGGTACTGCATAGCATTCGGCTATTTAAATAGTGTTATAAATGACGACTTGTCATTCTTTACGCTTCCGAAAGATATCGAAAGGTAATCATTCTAATAAGTACCTATATATGTAAATAGGTCCTTATTATTTTGTTACCTATTGATATTTTTTTATTACGTAGGTACCTATAGTTTATTACGTAGGTAGAAATATATTTTTCACTCATTATTAAGCATGGAATTCAGACAGGCACGTTTATTCATCAAAGTGCAATAGGTACCTATTAGGATATAATCATAACCAACCAACGACACATAATACGTAGGTAGGTACCTATCTCACTAAACTTATCGGCGTTCTGAAAACGGGATATTAAAATGAGGTACCTAGGTATATACTTATCTTGATAAGAATGCCATTGTATGTAATAGAACTATCAAAATTTATGGTAATAAGTAATAACATTATACATTATTACTTATTTATTCTGTTACAATATCTAAGTCATATCATATCACAGAATAATTAATAGTATAAGAACCTAGTCATATCATAATACAACCCTACCGAGCGAAAAAGTGAAAGAGCGATTCTGAAACGATTAGAGCAATGGAAGCTCTCACGATTAGTGATACGATACATTTTAGCCTGCACGCGATGTGCGAGCGCCATCTAGGTAAATATAATTGAAAGCTCGCAGCGCTGTGCGAGTTAAATTGCACTTTATTGCGTTGTAGCGAGGGTCGCTATGTATTTGTATGACTTCACTCAGATATCCTTCTGTACTTGTACTATTATTTATTCTATGTCAAAGGCTTAATTTTTATGTATTAAATAAATTTCACAGCAAGAAAATATAGTTTGTTATCCACTGTCAAGACAAAATTTACTTAAATAAATTATTAGCCTGTCAACGACTTTAGTCATTTAAATTCTGAGCTAAATTGTGTGTTGTAACAGCACTCGCGATATTCAACCTAGTCATAGATGAATCACTTCTATAATTTATCTATCACCTAGTTAGCGGGTGGCAGAGTGTAGGGGCGGAGCTAGCGTGGGTAAATGTATTAATGGAGCCTGCCCTTAAGAACACAGTCATGCTGCTATCTTGTATTTCTTTCTTGTGTCACGGAACCACCATAATATAACTGTCTGATAAAATTAATCTTGCAGACAAATTATGCTAACTTGCGTCACCCTATAGCTGCACTGCAAATTAATATATCGTAAAGTTTGATGAAAATATAATACATTTTGAACCCAAATATTTCTGAATGAATATCACTAAGGCGATTTTTTATACAACATTAATGGTTTCTTACCATTTTCCCTTAGTTTCATTAAGGCCAAGAAAACAAGACTTTTTTTTAAAATGACAACTGTTTAGTTATGCCATGGTCAAAGATCATAGAAAGGAAAGATTGCTAACGTCATACATCAGTACAAAGCTCACGTAAAACTTATTATCGTCGCCGGTACCTAGTAGTTTGCCTTAATATGTTAGATGGCGTTAATATACTAGCTGAAGTGTGATACACCTAGTGCCATCTATCGAACAATTGGAAACTAAATCTTCGTTGTGTGTGTAAAGGTATGAATAGCGTAACATTTGAGTGGGTGTGATGGAGCGTAAGTCGACTAGCGAGTGAATCAAAATATTACTGTTTTTATCCAATGATGCCACGGCTCAATGATTAGGACATCTACCCTAGGTTCTATTCTGTTAACACTTTTTGGGTTTATTAGAATATTCTAGATATCTTCAATTTTCTTAAGTAAAATTGATAAATTAAGGTGAAGGGTAAGGAGAAAACACAAAAACGAGGCCTTTTTCGTGCCATTTCCTGGCGAAAATATAGCATGTGGAGCTTTGAAATTAAGGTATCGTATTACACATATCTTGAAATTATGTCTGTAGGTTTCAGATACTTGCTATTAGTTATAGTTAACAGTCAGAAGTATCTTGAAGTACCAAGATCCTAAAATCTTAGAAGTCATTTTTTATCGGTGTGTCAAATTCGTAAAGTACCAAACTCGGCCTAGTTATTCTTATAGTTTTTACGTTTTGTCTGTAGGTCCTATTTTTTCAAATATATAATTAAACATAAGGATTTTAACGTAAAAACTATTTGCGCCTACTAAAACGCAACTTTTCACGAACTTATTTTGCTCGTAAAATATGATCAGGAATTAGTAGTACTGTATGCATGAGATAGCGACGTTGCATGCCCGCGGCATGGCGCGTGGACCGCGCCTCGACCTGTGCGCGACGTTGCCAGACTTCAGTTAGAAGCTCGTCACATCTGCCGGCTGAGCTACCTCTTACCAAGTATCTATTAGTTAATCTGTGAGAGCCTGTACGTCCTTTTATTTTAGTTTTCTATTCTGTATGTTCTTAGCAGCGCGCGTGTGGTGCACTAAATAATAGACTAGCTGTGTCGCACGCGTGGTCATTTCTTTAAGTTAAAAGGACTCTATGTGCTATTCCAAGACCTAACTTTTCTTGAAACTGGTTTCGAATGAGTCCGAAGGGAAAATACCATATAGCAACATTTGATCAAAATTTCTTCAGCCTGCAGAAATATTTTTATCTATTGCTCGGCTTCTACTCCTTGGATTGAGATACCAATTATACCAGATTTAATTAAACCCTATCTAACAGTAGAAACTGCATCACAATCAGTCCAGTACGCGACGTCCAGTCGTTTACGTGATATAAGAACAAACAAACATAATAGACAAGATATAAAAAAAAACTTGCTCAATTGCTTATTTTAAGTACCCTAGATCATTTACCTAGATTTTTATAATTATTTTCTTACTTGTTGCTTTATTATAAGTATACTTAGATATTAATTACTGCAAATTAACAATACCCCCTGTTCCGCAGGAACCCTCTACTCTATATTCGATACTGGAGCCAAAACTGTGTTAAAAGCTTTTATTTAACTTGCAATGTTTGTATGTATGTATGTTTGTCTAGGTCAAATCTTGCAAGCTGAATTAGAACCACTTCCTCTTAACCTACGGAGTAGAATTTTTACATGTTGGTTCATTTCCAAGGATTAGCTCCAGACAAAGGAACTCTTTCACTGTTAACAGCACAGACACGAAATTTTGTGTGCACATTTTATTATGTACGCCGATTTTAAATTTTACGTTGACATGGTCTCAAGATAAAGGAACTCTTCAACGGTCAACAGCACAGACACGAAATTTTGTGTGCGCATCATATTATGATAGCCGGTTTTAAATGTTACCATGACATGGTTGCTGCACGCAGGATTGGGTCCCGACTAGGAAACTCTTTAACGGTTAACAGCACAACCATGCTGACACGAAATGTTGTACTTATACGCATTTAATTGTGATAGCCCATTCTATGTTTCACCATGACATGGTTACTACATAAACACATTTTTAAACGTCTTTAAATTTACTTAGTTTCATTTTTGTCTGTCTGTCTATCTGTCTGAATCTTGACCGTGTATCGACCGTGAAAAATTATCATATAGTGAAGATCATAGCACCCAAACGAAAGGACCGATTTTGATGCAGTTTTTATTTTTGAAAACTGTTGTGATCGAGATGCTTCATAACTACAATGGGGGGTGGGGGGAGTCGGGCGGTTATATTTTTTATTTTATTTGTTTGTTTGTTTTTTACGTTTTCACGCTCAAACGGGTCAACGGATTTTAATGAATTTTGGAATGGAGATAGCTTGTACCCTGGAATTACATGTAAGATACTTTCATCGTCATCATCATCATCCCTCACTAGAGTCAGTGTTAGCTTATACCCTGGAATAACAAAAAGTATACTTTTCATCATCACTCACGCGGGTGGCACGGATTTTTAAAAACTTTGGAATGGAGATAGGTTATACCGTGGAATAACACATAGGATACTATTTATCTTCATCATCATCATCAACACATCATCATCATCATCACTCACGCGGGTGGAACGGTATTTATGAAATTTGGAATGGAAATTGCGAATACCCTGGAATTGTTAATTATTTAATCAAAATCCGTTCCACCTGCGTGAGTGATGATGATGATGACGACAAACAAATGGCCTTGCACCACGACGCAACCCCATCCGGTTTCTTTAACTCAGAGTTTTAGTTAATAAACATGTTAACATTGACATTTAACATTAACACTAAACACTTAACACTTAACACTTTTTCGAAAAGGTGGAGTGAAAAAATTATGCTGTTACAGGTTGAGGAGCTGCACAAACAAATGGAAGAGCTAAACATCAAAGACGGAACTTTTGCGCCGCAGCCGCCGGCGCCTGCGCCGATAGTCGTAAGTACCACATATTTTTGTTGATGACCCAGAATATATCGAAAAGCATAATCATTTCTGTCCATCCAAAGTTTGTCTGGAAGAGATCGCTTTTAGCGATAATACCGCCCATTGTACCTATAATCTAAGTGTTTTCCTGTCTGTATCGTTTTATTTTCTTGGTGTCAATAAAGAGTTAATCTATCTATAATATATAATAAAAAACAAAAGGTTGGTTGATTTGTTTAACTGTGTGTCAATAAAGTGTTATTGTATTGTATTCTTGACTGAAGGAAATCGCTAATAATACCAGTTTTTTTTTCAATTCAATTATTTGTTTGCAGGAATATATATTATAACAATACATTGCCCTACGGCTCCGCCCGTAGTTTTCCCGTTATTCAACGAATACTTTGTATATTCCCTGGGGAAAAAAAAACTTTGTCTATCTGGAGTAGTGTAGCTTTCTCTCAGTGAAAGGATTTTCAGAATTGGATAAGTAAGCCCTGCCCTCGTCAGTGTTTCCGGTAAATTATAACCCAGGTGTGTTCAAGTCAAGAGTGAATAGGTATCTACTAGGCAAGCGTGCTACACCTTCGACCACATCATCGCTTCATGACCGTATAAAAAAGTTACAAAAGGACTGAAGCTAGTGAGCGAGACGGTTATAGAAGGCTCAATTGTGAGGATAAAGCAGAATAAAGTAAATGAGATAAATGATTCGAAAAACGTAAGCTAGTGAGCGAGGCAGTTATAGAATGCTCAGTTGGGAGGATGAAGCAGCATAAAGTAAGCAAGATAGGTAATGCGAAAAACGTAAGCTAGTGAGTGAGGCAGTTATAGAATGCTCAGTTGGGAGGATGAAGCAGCATAAAGTAAGCAAGATAGATGATGCGAAAAACGTAAGCTAGTGAGTGAGGCAGTTATAGAATGCTCAGTTGGGAGGATGAAGCAGCATAAAGTAAGCAAGATAGATGATGCGAAAAACGTAAGCTAGAGAGCGAGGCAGTTATAGAATGCTCAGTTGGGAGGATGAAGCAGCATAAAGAAAGCAAGATAGATGATGCGAAAAACGTAAGCTAGTGAGCGAGGCAGTTATAGAATGCTCAGTAGGGAGGATGAAGCAGCATAAAGTAAGCAAGATATATGATGCGAAAAACGAAAGCTAGTGAGCGAGGCAGTTATAGAATGCTCAGTTGAGAGGATGAAGCAGCATAAAGTAAGCAAGATAGATGATGCGAAAAACGTAAGCTAGTGTGCAAGGCAGTTATTACAATGCTGTCTTCACCTTCAACATTGGAATTACTCCTGAAATTCGTTGACTACTGTAGTACTATTTATTTATTCTGTGGTTTAGGGCTCCTTTTGGACCCTTTGGTACGGAACCCTTATGATGTTTGCCTCATTCTAATTTTCAGACATCAAGAGAGAAGCTATCAGATACAGCGACACTGACCAAATGCCTGACTATTCTGAACTCCGCACTGGACACTCCACACCTGAAGAGCATCACACCCATGCTGCGGATGATCTTTAACGAACTTGAGGTACTTTGTAGTGATTGATATTCGTCATTATGTAGAACAGTAAGAATAAAAAAAAAGTTTTTTTTTTCGTTTTCCTTTTTATTGGTTAGGAAGTCAATATCTCCTGGGCTAGCCAAAATTTAAAAAAAAACAATCAAAGTTTATAATTGTCTTGAAATTTCAAAGCTCCACTTTATAGTTTTCTAATGCCACATATTTTCTTGATTCAGGCTTCATATTATGCTACTCATTATCATCATCAGTCTGTACTTGTCCTCTGCTTTCTGCATCCAGTTTCTGCCAGCCACCCGGCCACAGGGCGTCCTACACTACGTTTGCCTAAGCGCGGTCTCCACTCGAGAACTTTTGAACGGTTGTCGGTTCTTCTGGAAATATGACCAGCTCTACTATGTATGTCTAGTACCCATAGTACGGGGTATCCTAGTTAGGGGCTAGATAATTGGTGTGAATTATCACGAATATTATTTATTTATCTAAACTAACAAACTTCCGCTTTTCTGATATGAGAAGTATGTTTGATAATTTTTTTTTTCAGGTGGAAATATTCCAAAACCCGGAACTTGTGGAGACTGCTTTAGAGACGGTCGCTTTGTATGGGATGTTGGACAAGGAATTCGCTAAGGAGAACAAAGCTTTCTTCTTTACCAACGTAAGTTAAACATTAAATTAATCAACGTCGTAAAAGCTGCATATCTGACAATCCATATCATAGTTTCTATTTTTTTCGTTAATTTAACTTTTTTCTTTTACTATGCCTGCATGTTCTTTTCAATCAATTGTCAGTTCGCTATGATACACACTTCAGATTTAAAGTTGAAACTTGAGCTACCAAACGCCGAAACTTCATCAAAATCCATCCAGTACTTTTCTAGTTTTTAAGTAAAGAAGCAAACATACTCAAAAAATCTAGTCGTAGAAAAATCTTTCATTGATTTAAAATCGCACACAGCTATTTATTATTATTATTTATTTTAGTTATTAGTTATTCACAGTTATTCCAAAATAACATACATGGGTCAGTTACAGTTCTAAAAGTAAAGATCTTTTATAATTTTTCTAAATAAACAATTGTATTACGGGCGGGAGTCGAGCCCGCATCATCCATGCCTCTTCGGAGTACATGGACTTGCTCTTTTTTATTCGACTATGGCGAAGCAAGGGAAGGGTAATGAGTTTAACAGTCTGTGCATGTATGTATCTAGTATGTGGACGTTCCAACGTAGCGTCGCCCCTATTGGTCCGATTTTGACAAGCGAGGTGTCAATCAATTCGTCTTCAGGTACAGATAGGCTATTTTTTAGTCGGGTTTTAGTTTTTGATATTAACTTTTTTTCTATGCTAAGACGGATAAAATAAACTGAAGGAAGTATGCAGAGTGCGATGAAGGCACTAATGGCATCGTTTTGTTGTGTCATTGGTATAATATATTTCCCTTTGGCACAACTGGTAGTGCTTAAGGGAATAGAAATTCCCCATGGCACTACTTGCATCGTTTGGTTGTGTCATTGGTATGATATATTTCCCTTTGGCACAACTGGTAGTGCTTAAGGGAATAGCAATTCCCCACGGCACTACTTGCATCGTTTGGTTGTGTCATTGGTATAATATATTTCCCTTTGGCACAACTGGCAGTGCTTAAGGGAATAGCAATTCCCTATGGCACTACTGGCATTGTTTGGTTGTGTCATTGGTATAATATATTTCCCTTTGGCACAACTGGTAGTGCCAAGCAGTTGTGTCAAGGGTAAGTAACGGATCTAATCGTTATTGCCAAATAGCACGTGCCGCACAGACGCTGATACGGTTTCGATTTGTCGGATCCAAATTTTTCATGCGGATATTTTAGGGTTTCGCCGAATGAAAAAAATGTAACATAGTTTATCCTTTGGCAAAGAGCTCTCAATATTGTGAGATAATATATTCATCATACGGAACCCTCTCCGCGCGAGTTTAACTCGCACATGCCCGTTTATTTAATTGTTAGATATGTTTCGTTACGCAGGCGTCACTGCTAATAATCAAAAAGTATAGATCTCACTAAAATATAGTGCATTACATAAGTACCAACTCATTCCAAAGAAGTTCTGAACATATCAAAAACCTTTAAACCATTCTGACAGTTAATAGACACAACGAACGAGCCAACATTGTGCGTAGTGCTGCGCTGCATTGTAGACTTGCTGTGTGTGCACGGGGTGCTGGTCTTTGAACAAGACTCCGAGACTGAATCCATGAAGAAGAACAACACTACTGCCGGTGACAACACTGTCGACGATGATGGTAAGATCTATTTCTTTTAAAAACATACAGATAGCTAATAGGCACATTGAACAAGTCAATATTGTGCGTAGTGCTGCGCTGCATTGTAGACTTGCTGTGTGTGCACGGGACGCTGGTCTTTGAACAAGACTCCGAGACTGAATCCATAAAGAAGAACAACACAACCGACAACCTTTGGGGTAAATGAGTTCTAGAGCGGACACCGCGCTTAGGCAAACTTAGTGTAGGGCGCCCGCCCCGGTCAGGTGGAGTGACGACTTGCAAAAAAACGGTTGGCAGGAACTGGATGAAGAAAGCCGAAGATCGGGCTCAGTGGCGTTCACTCGGAGAAGCCTACGTCCAGCAGTGGATGAACATCTGCTGATGATGAGCGCGAACAGCGAGCGAAGCGTCTCCGTATCAGCTTGGCCAAAAATTCTTTCGTATGTGTTATCGGATGTCTGGTTATTCTCCCCTACAGGTCGCATTTCCCAACCGATCTAGACGAAACTTGGTATAAAGGTTTAACGAATTTTTAGAATTTTTTAGTCGTCGGGGTGTTTTTGATTGGAATTGGTACTTCCCCCAAAATAGGGCAAAAAGGGGTTACTGAAAGCTGCTATCTCCGCCTTAACAAATTCGATTTCGTTGGTTCTTTTTTTTATTTGAAAGCTCCGATCAAAGCAGATTTGCATTAGCATTTGCAGATCATAGTAGAAGGCCTCTGTCGGTTGCTGTACCTGGGCCACTTGGAATCGCCCACCATTCTAAGCAGACTGCTACTTCTCTGGTTTAACCCTGCCACAGGTAAAATAACATCGTACTAAAAGTACAATAAATCGATAGGATTAGCAAGCTGAAGTGACGGTAACATTAAGTTGGTCTCATACAAATTTGGTGAAGATCTGATGAGGATCCTCGGCGTGATGAGCAGAATAGCTCCTCAAAATGCAGTCAATTGATCACTTTTAGGTTTCTACCAGTGGAATCCCTTTACTACTAGGTAGGGATTGATGGAGCACCTTGGTTATTGATGTTAGTTTTACAATAAGGTAACTAGATGGCGCTACTGTACACCGCTAGATTGTTTGCAAAATAGTTTGTGCTCGCGAGGTCTACAGCTCACAGAGCCACTAGTATAGGTAATGTAACTCTCCTGTCAGAAAGCTCACTACTACTCCTTTCCTAAAATAGTTTAAGCTAGTTTAAGAGTCTAGTGCAATAAATGTTATTTTTGTTTTTCAGGAACTTTGACGGAGTCAGCATTATCCACAACTTCGTCACGAAGTTCGTCTAATACGGTTATAGAAATACTTTTGAAAATTATGGACAGCGCTGTAAGTTTTTTTTTAATAATTAAGAATGTCAGATACATTTAAATATGAGTAAAACATATCAGACGCTATGTATAATTGCGGAGTTCTTGAGATATTATCTAGATACTATCAGAAATATCTCTGGAACTGGGATGTTAAAAATTATGAAAATCATTATTTGTATATTGTTGTGGTTGAGTCAGATTCTTGAGACATTATCTATATAATTTAAAGAATATTATATAATTAATGTTGCTATTTATGTTTATTGCAGTATGCAACATACAGGCAGATCATAGTAGAAGGCCTCTGTCGGTTGCTGTACCTGGGCCACTTGGAATCGCCCACCATTCTAAGCAGACTGCTACTTCTCTGGTTTAACCCTGCCACAGGTAAAATAACATCGTACTAAAAGTACAATAAATCGATAGGATTAGCAAGCTGAAGTGACGGTGCTCATATCAGCGAAGGACCGATATACCCTTTGTACATACTAACTAGTACATTTACGAAAAGGAAATCTGTTTGCTGACTTGCAATATTTTTTGAATTAATCTACAGTGATATTATAAAGAGGAAAGATTTGTTTTTTGTATGTTTGTCTGTAATGGATGAAATCAAAAAATAACTGAACCGATATTTATTTCTATAGGAAAGCTACATTATCAGCGAGTAACATGGGCTGGAAATCCGTAAAAGAACCAAGGTTTCCGACATAGCTCTTAGGGTTTACAATTTGAAGTGGCAATGGGCAGGCCATATAGTTCGCAGAGCCGACAACCGCTGGGGAATAAAGGTTCTCGAATGGCGACCACGAACAAGCAAGCGAAGTGTAGGGAGAAGTCCCCCCCACACGATGGACCGACGACATTGTAGCCATCGCAGGAAGTCGTTGGATGGAGGTGGCACAAGATCGCTCGTCATGGCGCTCTTTGGGGGAGGCCTATGTTCAGCAGTGGACTTCTAAAGGCTGACATGATGATGATGATGATGAAATATATGGGCTGTATTTTATTTTTAAATGAGTGATTCCTACGAAAATGCAAAAATGTAACGCGAGGTATCAAACATTTGTAGATTACTCGCTGTAAAGAACGGAATGACATGTTGCCGTGGAAACGAAATATTTACAACTGATAAAAAGCACCACGATATGATTTTGCTAAAGACTTCGAATTACGCTAACTGGCGTTTTTTTTTATTTAAGTTACAACGTGTTTAAAAATGCTCAAAGTAATTAAAATGCTGTGGTGTGAGCTCTATCCGTGCGAAGCCGGGGTGAGTCACTAGTTAGACAAATAAACTATTTAAAGGTTTCGGAACCCTTAATAATGTGAGAACGTCTCACAACTTGTCCAGTTTTTTAAAGTCTTTTATCCCTTGTTTTAGTGGATGAGGATATGCTGAGGCAAGTGATCGGTGTGTTCTTCCAGACGTTCCCAGTTAGCGTCGACAACGCTCAGGATCAATTACAGGTAAATACGAGTAAGCTTTTCAAAATATATCTGATTCTCCAAATATTACATTTCCTCTTCTCTGTGTAAAAAAGACGCGGGGCGCACTTAGCACCTCATATAGTTCGTAAAGATTTGAAGCTACTTTACTAAAAGCTAGCTGTGCTCCGCGACTTTGCCTGCGTTGATATTTTCCGGAGTAAAAATAAAATTTACCGCCGATAACTAGCCATCTGGGAGTATACTCCCAGCTATCATTTATTGTTGAAGACCACTTGGGAGTATACTCGCAGACGGATTCAAGCCTTATTTGTATTTACTTAGAATATAGTTTCCTATAAGTGTTATATATGAATGAACAGAGCTTGAAGCAAGGGATTTAATTGGTTGATAAAATCGTTCGATGTCGAAACATTTTATATAAGTCAAATATGCCTGTGTGACGTCATCGACCGTGTAGTGAGTCATCGTGATTCTTTATTTGTATTGTTTTTGGTGATTTTGTGGTTGTATTTTGTGTTATTACGTCTAATAATACTGTAAGGAATGTATTTAAACGGTTTTGTGTTTAGTGTTCCGCGACACAAAGAGCCTAAAGTACCGCGACTATCTCTCGTCCCTTTTGGCGGGAAAATGTTATCATGAGTATATTTTTCATTAGTTTAGTAGTATATAGTATTTTTTCCAGGTTCTATATTGTTTTATCTATAAAATGATACATAACATAATGTAATTAATACTATAAGCTTTTTCATATAAAATAAGTTTCTACGCACAGGAACTCTCCCGCTATCCGACCAGTTCCCGGGGGAGCTTTATTAGAATTATTATCATGAACAGATATATAGTTGCCCTCCGTAGACGTCCTTGCGATGTCTTGGACGATCTGGACGACGCCATCGTAGTCAAAGTACTGGCAGCGATGGCTTCGGCAAATTCGACCACCCCTGGCAACCCGCCAGGGGTGGTCGGGGTATTACAACACTTGTACACAGACACCGACCTCGCTAACCCTAAAACCTGCGGTGAAGCCTTATGCCTGCAATATCTGTCGGTTCCTTGCTGAAACCCGTGGCGTCTTACGTTTGGCACGCTCCCAAGGATGGCTCTTGATGGCTAATCAGGGATAAATCGTATAAAACTTAATACAAATAAATTATTTTAATTTTTTGATGCCTCTATGCCCAAACCGACTAAAATAAGTAAAAGTACACTTGAGGGTACTGGTGGTCCTGGATCGGCAAAATAACATACAGTCATATGGATTCGAGTTACTTCCACATTTGTTTGGTTATTTGTCGTATGAGATAGTGCTGGCCTCTGGTGTCAGAGTTTGTCAAGCCGTTCAAATGCCTCTGACATGGCTCGACGACTGCCATTAATCAATAACAGCGGGACCGACCGCTTAAGGGCTATGATATAGCAAGCGGCCAGGGCGCGCGCCCTGGCCGCTTAAATGGCACGGGCTAAAATGTATGGCGCCTTGACACAGATTACTAAACATTTACTACTACTACTAGCCGTTTGCTATAACATAGCTCTAACGTGACCTCCGAAATACGAGCGTTGGAAAAACGCACATGTCATTAGTATGGAGCCTAGAACCGAACCCGGTATCGTTGGATTCTAAGTTGCACTATTGAACTGTTAGGCTACCATCGCTTTTTACTTTCGAATTTATAATATTATCAAGTTTTTGGAGTTAATTCTAGTATTTAATGTTGTATTTATTTTGTGTTTGTAGAAAGCAACAATACCGACTCTTAAAACGCTCGCCAACGCCCCTTCCAGCTCGCCGCTGGTTGAGATAGATCAGGAAGCTGTGGTGAGATTCGTCGTGTCTCTCACTAGAGTTAACCACGAGGTGAGACGCATTTTTATACAAGTTTGTTTTTGACTAAAAGCACGGGGACTCTCCATACAGATAACTGTTTCGCGATGCCTACTACTACACGCAAGCAAAAATGTGTTTGCACGCAGTGAGAATGTGTTAGTGAGCGCTAGGGACGCGACGGTGCGCTTTCGTCCGGTATCCACACCAATATATAAAAGTGAAACGTTGTCTGTTTGTGGAGCTTTCACGCGATAATGGCTGGACAGATTTAGATAAAATATGGAATGTTTTTTTTATTTTTGGAATATAGGATACTTTTTATTCCGGAAATGCAAAGTTTCCACGGGTTGATTACTCGCTGTAAGGAACGGTTGCCATGGAAACGAAATAATAACAAGTCTGTCAAAAAGCATCAAGAGCGTTGGTGCTGTACTTTTGCATACAAGAACATACCATAACCGCCATTAACCGCCCATTGTACAGAAATATTTCTTAAGTTTTAGTTCGTTTGTTTATGTAAATTTTTGGTGTACAATAAAAAGTTATCCATTTCGCGATAAACTGTAGTCCGCGCGGACAAAGTCGCGGGCGAAAGCTAGTAACAAAATGTAGCTGCTCAGTGGAAAATATATTGGCCACTGTGGGTTATATTACATGTAACCCAGTTTTCTTTTTAAGCTATCTACAGCAGCCATGACCGGACGCGGATGGGGTGCGCTCCATCTAACAAATGTGACAAAAGCCAAATTATTTTAGACCCTATAACTGCAGTGTATATGGTTGATTCTACCCATTACATTTCGAGTCTTTCTTGCAGAGGTTGCGGACATTCAAGCCAATCTTGGCTTCCCAACTGCTTTTCGTACCGTCCCACTCTAATTTTGGTACGGAGAGAGGTCCTTCTTAGGAGTATAATAGTTATTCTTTGCTCGAGATATTATGTGACCTGTTTAAACACAACTTATTCACTTGATGGTAAGCGTCAAGCCGCTCGGAACTCTTGTGATGATTTGATGTTAGTATTCATAGGAACTTCTCAGAAAATCATTTAATACCGTATTTGGGTCTCTGAGCATAATACTAGTATGCTGGAACAGTTGGCGGATGAGATGTCTGTCTTATCTAAGCTCGTCTTGGGCACAACGGTCCAAACAACAACAAAAAAAATATAAGCAGGCAAATCGTGCCGTATCGTATCGTGTGTATTGCTTGCCGGACTTTGGTCGCCAAAATAACTTTGATTTTTCGTATATCGGTCTCGATACTCAACAAGTTGTTTCCTTAGCTCGCAGACAGTCAAGGCGGCATGGCGACAGTGCTGTGTCAGCATATAGCGCGACGTCCGGGCGCGGCGGAGACCGCGCTCGCGTGCCGCATGCTAGCGCTGCTGTCGCCGCCGCGGGATGCCAGCCTTGCCTCGTCACTCGCCGTCATGTTGCGGGACTTGTGCCTTGTGAGTATACTTCCTCGGTTAGTAGAGAGTCAGTGAGTGACAATACTGTGCCAGCATATAGCGTGGCGGAGACCGCGCTTGCATGCCACATGCTAGCGCTGCTGTCACCGCTGTAGGACGCCAGCCTCGCCTCGTCGCTCGCCGTCATGTTGCGAGACTTGTGCCTCGTGAGTATACTTGCTCGCTTAGTAGACAGTCAGTACGCGACAATACTGTGCCAGCATATAGCGCGGCGTCCGGGCGCGGTTAAATAACAATAATAAAATAAAATTGTATTGCAAGAAACTAGGCTGTACCAGTTCAAGCAGCACCGTTTCACGAATATGATTTTTGTACCAGCCATCAGGCCCTCAACACTCTTTAGAGGGAGAGTATAAATGTATACCTTTCCTTTGACGTAAACATTCTCCATTGCCGGCTCGCTCCTACTGCCTACGAATGCCGTTTTCACATACTCGTAAATTGTACATTATTCTATGCTCCAAGCTTATTCGCCCACGTTTATCCAACCCGCGCTCGGTTCGGAGTTTGCTGGTAAAATTGATTAAGTACTTTTTTCCCTTCTATCCCCTTTCTTATTCTTTACGAGTTTGATGGATTTCATAGTTGGTTTCAGATAAACGATAATCTCTCGTCATTGATACTCAAACTGTTTTTCTATTACAGAAATTATCGGACAAGCAATCGTGCCGAAACTTGACAAGATATTTGGGCGCCTTGGAAGCTACCGAGAGAGCAAGCTTGAATAAGATGTCTCATACAGGTACTGTATTAGATAACTATTCATTAACACCAACAAAACAAAGCAACAAATAGTAAATCACTTGAGAATTGGTACACTGGGCGGTCTTATAGCTTTAAGCGATCCTTTCAGTACTAATCGAACTCAAATTTTCGCAGAAAGTCTTATCAGGGTTGTCTATAACTGTAAAGCACTATTATTATATTTTAATTGTTTTTACTCGATGCAACAGAGTAGCTTTTAAGATATGAATACTAATATATGTTTCTCTTCTAGGTGTTACAGAGGGGACAATTCAAGAAGACTCGCTTGCGCCTTTAGGAAGAACCACAAGTTCCCTACGTGAGTATTGTAATCTACCAGCGACCTGCTCCGACTTCGCACGAGTGTAATTTATGAAAAAAAATGTAGTGATAAATGTGAAGTTCTCGCAAACTCAAAAGTTCTCATTCGCTTTCATATATAAAGCGTATAAAAAGCGTATTAAAAGGAAATACAATTTCACCATCCGACTCGGAAAGCAACTAAGCCACAGTTGGCTTTAGAATATAATGTTATTATTATGGGCAACGTTTGCGGAAATGGCTAGTGCTCAAATTATATAACGATCTATCTAGCGAATTTGTCGATAAATATATTACTAAATATTTGTTTAAAGTAGCCTTCAAATTCAAAATTCAAATTATTTATTTGCTAGAATGTAGGTATTACAAAGTATGATGGTAAAGAATAAGAATAGAACCTTGTACATTCTACCATAACAAATGGTGTGCAAATATAAATTAATGTAAAAAAAGTATGTAATGTCAGTTTAAAAGTGAAAAAAAATATATATGTCAAATGAAATATATAATGTCAAGTAAAATTCATGCATTAAATTAAATTTAACATTAATTAACAAATTAAAATTATTACTTTGTTCGAAAAATCATATATTCTTTGACTTCATAAAAACATTTTGCAGTTAACCACTGAGTCAATTTCCTTTTAAATGTAGGAAAAGGTAAATCTTTGAAATCATTGGGCAATTTATTGTATACATTAATAGCATTTATAAAAACATTTCTTTTATACAGTACTAGTTTGCATTGCGGTACAAAAAGTTTAAATTTGTTCCTAGGGATGACATTTCGTTTAATTACTTATGTATGTTTAGTGAAGTACTCTGGGTGTTGTTGCACAAAGAGATATAATTATTTTATGTACATACAAGCTAACGGCAAAATGTTACACTTTTTGAATAATGATTTACAGCTGTCCATGGACCAGGCCCCACAAACTGCACGCACACATTTTTTCTGAAAAAAATAAAAAATACTATTATAATATTGAAGACTAATAATACCTAAATGTCTTCAATCTGCATGATATTAAGTTATTATTATAGTTACATGTACCTACTTACAAGCCCTTAAAATACCTACCTATATCAAACTAAAATTAATTACCTAATTATAACGTAACATGAGAGTTATGCGCGCCACTGGTCTGAGCTTCGGTTCTTTTCAATGACTGCCAACTATCTTGCGCAGATCGTAGCCGGAGAGCGTCCTACATTAAATTTGCCTATTTGTGGTCTACCCCAACGGTTATCGATTCTACGACAAATATGACCAGCCCATTGCCACTTAAGCTTCCTCATTCTCTGAGCTATGTCGACAATTTTGGTTCTCTGCCGAATCACCTCATTTCGGATTAGATCTCAGAGAAACTCCGAGCCTAGCTCGTTCCAAAGCTCGCTGAGCGACCTTAAGCTTGTGGACCAGTCTTACAGTCAGTGTCCAAGTTTCGGCTCCGTATGTCATTAAGGGTAGGACGCACTGGTTGAAGACTTTTGTCTTCTGTCTTTTGTCGTCATGTAATAAAATGTAACATTCATAATTTTCAGCACAACCGATAGCGCGAAGTACTCATGTAGTCATCAATGAAACCGTGGAAGAGGAGCCAGAAATCGATGATACTTCGCCCACTGAAGCCGTGTCCAAGATCTCTGAAGGTTTGTTTAAATAGTTCTAACCTTAAAAAAACTTGATATTTTGTCTTACAGTACCGCCTAGATAATTCACGCCGGGACAGCTTTTGAATCTGTATCAAGTACAGGCCCGATCTTGTATGGAGACTGCTGCCAGTTGCCACCTCTGGGACGATTCTGCCAAGTATCAGCTCGAGGCTTTGGATTCAATTGAGAGAATTGCTATCAGGCTCATTGGGGATGACACTCTGGTAAAGAGTAAGCTTCAAAGTCTGGCGCATCGACGTGAGGTCTCAATCCTATCGGCATCCCACAGATTGCACTATGGAGAGTGTGCACAAGAACTGCACAAACTGATTCCCCCATCACCTTTCCATTACCGCACGACTAGACGATTGGCAAAGCGCCACCCTTTTATGGTTGAAATACCTCGCACAAGAACGAAGCGTTACGCTTACTTACTTACGTAAACTTACGTAAAGTTTTTGACAAATTTTATTCAAAGTCAAAGTATTTTATTGTAAATAGGCAAAAATAATCGCACTTTTACTAGTCAAAATTAACATCTCCTGAACAAAGAGAAATACATAAAATATAATAAAAAGATCAATTCAATCCAAATTTAGATAAACTAAGTATTCTTTGAAATTGAATTATTTTCTTAATTATGAATACCAAGGAGAAACCTAGAAGATACTGCATAGCATTCGGTCTGACAAATCTCGTAAAATACCTACATACCGAAATTTTATTACGTAGGTAGGTTTTCATTTATTAAAAAGAAATGGAAGAAAAAAAACAAAAATCATCAATTTTCTTTCTGAATCGAAGTCAGACATGCACCTTTTATTCATCAAAGTGTAACCTATTATGATATAATCAAATAATGAGGCACTATGTCTATTCTGATAAGAAAGTCATTATATGTAGTTCATAGAACTATCAACATTTATAACAATAAGTAATAAAATAATACATTTTTACATCATTACTTATTCGGTTACAATATCTAAGTCATATTATATCACAGAATAACTACTAGTACAAGTACCAAGTCATATCCTGATACAACCCTACCGAGCGTAAAAGTGACAGAGCGTTTCTGAAACGATTAGAGCAATGGAAGCTCTCGCGCGTTGTGATACGGTACATTCTAGCCTGCACGCAATGGGTGAGCGCCTTATAGGTAAATATAATTGAAAGCTCGCAGCGCTGTGCGAGTTAAATTGCACTTTATTGCGTTGTAGCGAGAGTTGCTATGTATTTAAAAGACTTTACTCAGTTATCCTTCTGTACTTGTACTATTATTTATTCTGTGCTTAAGCCTGATTATACGAATTAAACATTGTACTTAAAAGAAAATGCACAAAAATAGTATTTATTTTTTGAGTGAGGAGACGGGCAGGTCGCTCGCCTGATTGTAAGCGTCACGCCTGTTAATAGCAGTTGCAGTGCCACCTAGAACCTAGTCACTGCACTGCGCTCGCCACCCTGAGACATTGGTTGTGAAGTCTCATTGCCCAGTAATTTCGCTGGAAACATTGCCCTTCAAACCGAAACACATACATGTTTGCACACTACTGCTTGGCGGCTGAATATCTGACAAAGGTGTGGTATTTCTCTAGGCGGCCTCTTGCATAAGAGGCCTACTGCTACAAGATATGAACGTATATTGTATTTATGTCGTAGCCATATCATAGAAATTACCATATTGTTTAAACATCAACGTTCAATGATATTTTAATCCACGCTTGGCCATAATTATCATTAATATAATGGTAGGCTATTCATTATACCAAAGGTGATCAAACAGATTGGTTTTCAAGGCAAAAAAAACACGAAGGCAAAGGCGAGGGTTTGCCTTCTAATCTATCACGGTCAAGTCGGGCTTCCGCCCACGCCTTATATATTACGATATGATCACTAATGTTTGACGTAGCCGTGAGTTTAGCTGTTCATATCATCAAACGCTGATTATTCATTCATCTGGCCAAACCATTTCATAATGTGGCCAACCGTACTACTTTGATCGCCTTCAAACTTTCACATCGTCAATTCTATTGCCCGTATAGAGACTGAACCAAAATCTCAGCCGAGCGCGAACAGTACTAAATCCGGCCGGAACTCGTCTGGAACTGACACCGGATCGGCGTCGAATCCTGCCGACTTGGCCAGCGATTCCAGCGATGACGTCTCACCAGTCAAAAAGGCTAAGATAACTAAAGGTAAAGTTTAGTTCTTGACTTAAATATTAACCCCCTTACTTATAAAAAGTTATGCAATGGTTATGCAATGATTAGTAATTCTGCGCAGTACAATATTGTACACTAATCAGTACTTAATCATTGCATAACTTTTTATAAGTAAGGGGGTAGATATATTAGGAGTGCAATGTTCTGCCCTCGTCAGTATTTCCAGTAAATTATAACCCAGGTGTGTTCAAGTCGAGAGTGAATAGATATCTACTAGGCAAGCGTGCTACACCTTCGACCATATAGTCGCTATTCATCAGGTGAGATCGTAGTCAAACGATTGCCTAGTCCGTTTAAACTTCGCCCCGCGGGTTTACCCGGGTAGGCAATGATGATGAACAATATCCTATTTTCCTAATACCCCACCTACTTTTTTTTAATGAAAAATTTCGGCTTATCAAGACATAAGTTCAGAAACTAAATCCCGACTGCAGTCGGGTACAAAAAAACAAAAATGACACTCTTACGATTAAGTCAAAATCGGACCAAGCTTTTAGTTTTAACACATAACCCTTCCTTAGAATCGCCCTAGTCGGTTAGAAAAATAGTCTATGACATTATAAATGAAGACAAATCTATTGACACCGTATTTGTAAAACTCGGATTAAGTTTTTAGTTTGAACACATAACCCTTCCTATGCTTCGCAGTAGTCGGGTAAAAAAAATATACTCTGACACTTTGTACCTGAAGACATGCTGAAGACGAATCGATTGACACCTGGCTTGTCAAAATCGGACCAATAGGGGCGACGCTATGGTGGAACATCCACATACACACATACATAGATACATACATAGACTGTTAAACTCATTACCCTTCCCTTGCTTCGCCGTTGTCAGATATAAATACAAGTGACGGGGATTTTTATATTTTCAAAATTTGCTATAATTTCCTAAAATCAAAACTTTCTAATTATAACAGAGAGGTTGACCATTAATGACCCCAAATCGATCGTCACCCTGATTGTCAGCCCACATCAAATCAATCAATCCACAGCTGCAAATAGGCCTCCTTTTCGGTCCTGCGCTATTGGAGGCTACGTATTGAAAAATCAATTGTTTACAGGCAAAAAGAAAAAGTTATCATTAAACAAGCAAACCAGCGGATCAGACTCGAGCCAGCAGCACAAAGGCAAGGAGAAACAAACGGCGAAAGGAAAATCTCAAGAGAACACCGAGAAAGCAGTTGGAAAAGAAGCTGCTAAAGGAAAGGAATCCCAAGAGGATGGTGATAAAGGTGGTGTGAAGAGATCGCGGTCGCAGCGATCTTTGGTCGATGTAGAAAGAGGTATGTTTATTGTTAACAAAAAAGTAATAAAAATTCCACGATTTTATTTTATTTTTTAGCTTTTAATATAAAACCGTTCTAACCTGAAAAACATTTTTTACAAATTTCATTTTCCAGTTTTTAGTTTTTTATTTAGTTATTTCTAAAGTGTACTTTGTTCTACTTGGCATGCTCTTTCATTTGATACCCATATTGCGGGTATTGGAAAATAAGTAATCCGCCATTTTGTGGTGGCGGCCATTTGGGATTTGGAATTTTCACGGTGTACTAGTTAAGCCTTTTCATTTGATACCCAAATTGAGTTTTTTTTAATGTAATCCGGCATTTTGTGGTAGTGGACATCTTGGATTTAGAATTTTCATGGTGTCCTGTATTCTACTAGTTAAGCCTTTTCATTTGATATCCATATTGAGGGGGTAGAAAAAAATATGCTATCCACCTTTTTGTGGCGGCGGCCATGTTGGATTTACAATGATATTGAATATACATAATTGTATTGACACTAGAAAGGTGGTATGTTCCAAATTTCAGATCAATTGGTCAAGAGGAACGGGGTAAAATTTCACATACTAGATTTGACCCAAACAAATAAATAAGTAAAAAATCAACAAACAGGGCAAGCTAAATAAAACCATTTAATAATAAAAGCGCCAGCTTCGCACAGATAAGCCAAGTTTTAAGGATTCCGTTCCCAAAGTGTCAGATGCGATTGGCAACAATTTTCCATATTCTTATTTTTCTTAGATCATGATGCTATCTCAGTTATATGTACATATCTCTTTCAGCTCAAAAAGCAAAAGCCGAAGCGGCGAAGACCAAAGAGAAGAATGAGACCCAGAAGCCTTCGCCGCAACCGTCGCCGCCGTCAGACCTGGACTCTTCCCACGTAACAGTGCGGAGGTCCGTCAGGAGCCAGTCAGGGTCTGCCAGGGGCCAGTCAGGGTCCAGCAGCGATGGGTCCAGTCAGGGGCAGAAGAAAGGGAAGAAACCAGCCGGTAAGTCAGCATCATCAACGCTTGGTAGGCGTCAGTGATATTTTCCTTTTGCTGGTTCTCACAGCACCCGCGGGATGTTAACGAGTGGTCCTATTATTATGTCGGCTCGCACGGCAGTATCTACACTTATAATAAACTAGCTTAAAAACTAAAAAACACGCCTGCCGTGCCAAAAAATAACTTATGCTATTAAGTTATATACTGTTGAAATTTGCTTATCAAGTCCTTCAATTTGATATCCATATTGTAAAACTTGAAGAAAAATATATTTTTAACACATTTGAAACTGGTGAAATAACAAATAAACATCTTCCAAAAAAAAAACTTATCTGGGGGATGTAAGGATTCTAACGATACCACATACGTCTTAAATCTCATCAGGCATTTAAAAGTTATAAAACTCACATACAAACAAACATACATGAATCCTAAAAACATTTCCACTCAATTTTTTGGGTAGTTGTGTAATAAAGCAGTTAGTAATACTAATCTATACATTGGAGACATTGGAGATAATTTTTCAAAAATGGTCTTGATGACTTAAAATAAGCTACAGAGGAAAACAATATAAAAAAACAGGTGTTTGTTGGTCCGGTTTTTTATGCATCACGTAAAACTACAGGAATGATTGCGATGCGGTTTTCACTGTTAGATAGCTGGGGGTTGATAAAAACTGGTATACTTGGTATCTCAATCCGATGAGTAGAAGTCGAGCAATCAATAAAAAAACATTTCATGTATGAACGAAGTTTGATGATATTGGTACTTTTGGTTCTTGAATAACACATACGATCCTTATATCCTACGAAAATGTCCACGCGGGCAAAGCCCCGGGCACAGCTAGTTTAATTAATAACGCCACGAAGCTGGACTCAAACCTGTGACCAAGGAATGCCGTTTCATCGCTCTCATGACGTCATGACTCATAACAAAAATAAATTACTGTAGTCGCAGCCAATCTATGTCTGTGAAGTTAGGCTCTGTGAACGATTGAGCGGTACTGCTGTGGGGATAAAACAGCATAAACTAAGAGCGAGATAGATGATGCGAAAAACGAAAGCGAGGCAGTTATACTATGCTGTCTTCACCTTCAACATTGGGATTGCGCCTGAAAAATAGCAGTTTGCACAGCGACTTGCAGACAACTTCCGAGACATACTTCCGTTGTGACTGTACGAACTTTGAAGTATTCTTCAAAGTTCTTCAGTTCTTTTTGTTATTATGTCATTTTAAATTTGTCGTGTTGTCATGTTTGATAGAAATTCAATGCGTTGCCAATGAATTTGAACCAAAACATGGGGACATTTGACTGTTTCATTGTCGTTTAGTACTGGCCTCTAGTGACGAGTTTGTCAGTCCGCCCCAGCGCCTCTGACATGACTTTAAGGCTTCTATTAATCAATAACAGCCGGAACCGACAGCTTAACGTGCCCTCCGAAGCACGGAGCAATGGAAAACCACACATAATTTAGAAAGTCTTTGGAGCGGAGCCTAGGATTGAACCCGATATCGTTGGATTCTTACTCGTAGTATACCTCTATGCTACCATCGCTACAAATTTGACTGATGGGGTTATATTCCAGCGCCACCAACTTATTTATTTATTTATTGAATTAAAACGGTTTGCACCAATGACATTAATTATTACGCTATAAAACTAAATATACAAATTAATAGAATTCAAATTTAAAAAAAACAACAACGAATACAAAGAAAAATATAAAATAAAAAACAGTCTCACACAATCATTTACTCCTCTCACAAAATTGCAAACACTCAGACAATATACTCTGCCATCCATTCGCAAACAAATCACATTCTGGATTGGCGACCAGGAGAGTGTTGAGTGCGATGAGGGTGCGCGGTACAGGCGACTTATGTCGCGCTACGATACGAAAAGATGGAACGGCGAAAAACCGGTGTCTCCTGATACGTTGGTAGCTCTGCCATCCATCCGCAAACAAATCACATTCTGGATTGGCGACCAGGAGAGTGTTGAGTGCGAAGAGGGTGCGCGGTACAGGCGACTTATGTCGCGCTACGATACGACAAGATGGAACGGCGAAAAACCGGTGTCTCCTGATACGTTGGTAGCTCTGCCATCCATCCGCAAACAAATCACATTCTGGATTAGCGACCAGGAGAGTGTTGAGTGCGAAGAGGGTGCGCGATACAGGCGACTTATGTCGCGCTACGATACGACAAGATGGAACGGCGAAAAACCGGTGTCTCCTGATAAGTTGGTAGCTCTGCCATCCATCCGCAAACAAATCACATTCTGGATTAGCGACCAGGAGAGTGTTGAGTGCGAAGAGGGTGCGCGATACAGGCGACTTATGTCGCGCTACGATACGACAAGATGGAACGGCGAAAAACCGGTGTCTCCTGATACGTTGGTAGCTCTGCCATCCATCCGCAAACAAATCACATTCTGGATTGGCGACCAGGAGAGTGTTGAGTGCGAAGAGGGTGTGCGGTACAGGCGACTTATGTCGCGCTACGATACGACAAGATGGAACGGCGAAAAACCGGTGTCT
Organism: Alsophila aescularia; assembly: GCA_946251855.1. Taxonomy (NCBI): domain Eukaryota; kingdom Metazoa; phylum Arthropoda; class Insecta; order Lepidoptera; family Geometridae; genus Alsophila; species Alsophila aescularia. The sequence continues at coordinate 15,314,180 of OX276385.1, forward strand.
CCTGATACGTTGGTAGCTCTGCCATCCATCCGCAAACAAATCACATTCTGGATTGGCGACCAGGAGAGTGTTGAGTGCGAAGAGGGTGCGCGATACAGGCGACTTATGTCGCGCTACGATACGACAAGATGGAACGGCGAAAAACCGGTGTCTCCTGATACGTTGGTAGCTCTGCCATCCATCCGCAAACAAATCACATTCTGGATTAGCGACCAGGAGAGTGTTGAGTGCGAAGAGGGTGCGCGATACAGGCGACTTATGTCGCGCTACGATACGACAAGATGGAACGGCGAAAAACCGGTGTCTCCTGATACGTTGGTAGCTCTGCCATCCATCCGCAAACAAATCACATTCTGGATTGGCGACCAGGAGAGTGTTGAGTGCGAAGAGGGTGCGCGATACAGGCGACTTATGTCGCGCTACGATACGACAAGATGGAACGGCGAAAAACCGGTGTCTCCTGATACGTTGGTAGCTCTGCCATCCATCCGCAAACAAATCACATTCTGGATTAGCGACCAGGAGAGTGTTGAGTGCGAAGAGGGTGCGCGATACAGGCGACTTATGTCGCGCTACGATACGACAAGATGGAACGGCGAAAAACCGGTGTCTCCTGATACGTTGGTAGCTCTGCCATCCATCCGCAAACAAATCACATTCTGGATTAGCGACCAGGAGAGTGTTGAGTGCGAAGAGGGTGCGCGATACAGGCGACTTATGTCGCGCTACGATACGACAAGATGGAACGGCGAAAAACCGGTGTCTCCTGATACGTTCGTAGCTCTGCCATCCATCCGCAAACAAATCACATTCTGGATTAGCGACCAGGAGAGTGTTGAGTGCGAGGAGGGTGCGCGATACAGGCGACTTATGTCGCGCTACGATACGACAAGATGGAACGGCGAAAAACCGGTGTCTCCTGATACGTTGGTAGCTCTGCCATCCATCCGCAAACAAATCACATTCTGGATTAGCGACCAGGAGAGTGTTGAGTGCGAAGAGGGTGCGCGATACAGGCGACTTATGTCGCGCTACGATACGACAAGATGGAACGGCGAAAAACCGGTGTCTCCTGATACGTTGGTAGCTCTGCCATCCATCCGCAAACAAATCACATTCTGGATTGGCGACCAGGAGAGTGTTGAGTGCGAAGAGGGTGCGCGGTACAGGCGACTTATGTCGCGCTACGGTACGACAAGATGGAACGGCGAAAAACCGGTGTCTCCTGATACGTTGGTAGTATTCGGGACAAAAAACCGACACAGCACATCATGCAGATCTGGTGCATCAATCTGACCTCTAAGATTTTGCTCATCACTGTAAGCTGTTGCTTTTCCCGTCTAACATCGAAGGAATTATACCCTAGGCAGCCCATGACAAATTTCGTAGGGTACATATATGGATAGTACCCATTTACCCGTTTATAAAGGTAAGGGGAAAGTGTATTGTGTATCTTATGTGTAGAGTTGACAAAAAAAAGTTAAACAATGCCTCGCTGCGTACAATCTACAAGTCCTTTCAGCCAAGAGCATGGAAGGCATACACGAGTATGGAAATACCAATATGATAAGTTTTTTCTGTATACAAAAATCCCCCAATTCTACGTATGCAACTTTTTCGATAGTGGCGCCCTTGCTCAACTCTACAGATCAGTTGGCGGCGTGGCACTGTACTTTAGTTCCTATCTATTTATTTGGGTAAAAGAGTAATCCAAAAGTATTAATAGATGCAATTGCATACACCATCCCAACCTTGGCTACAACTCCAGTCAAATAAGCCAAAAACAAGGGTCACCCTCGGAATGAGATATAATAGGCTGGAAACTTTCATAAACCTTTATTTTGGCATTCTAAAAGTTCCAAAAGTCTCATAAAATGTCGTGTCTGCGTCTTCATTTATTCAAGGTCAAAGGCCGCAAAATCATTTATTTACAAATATCTCAGTTTCTACAGCTCCAATGATGTTGACATATATTGTAAAATTGTAGAGCATAAAATTTGCAACCAATTTTGTTTTAATCATTTTTTCATGCACTTAATATTTTTTATAGAATAGAGAGCGGAGAACGTGCAGCGCTCAGCCATACATACTATATTCACGGTTGACCTTGCCTTGGCATTGATAAAATCTCGTGTCTTAAGTTATTCAAGCTCAAAATAATCTTTTGAGCTTGAATAACTTAAGACACGAGATTTTATGAGACTTGAGACAACTTTTAGAATGCCAAAATAAAGGTTTATACAAGTATCCAGCTTATTATCTCTCGTTCCGATGTGAAATCCATAATATGACTGGAGTAACAACCGCACATGTTTTCACTGGTTCTTATTTCGCCCACAGCTAAGACTACCAAAGAGAAGGTTACAAAAGCTGCCGCCAATAAGACAACTCGCGCGTCCACAGACTCTAATCAGAGTTACAAAGCTTTCGACGACTCCGACGAAACTCTGCTGCACACCATCGTATACGATAATGAGTTTGTAAGTGAACCTATTAAATGTTATTTAAGGCCAATGTCAGCATTATTATAGAAATCCAGTCAGTGGAAAAAAATATGCTTTGCCCTAGAAATGGTGGAGTAGAACAGTTTTTAATTATATTGCTTATGTACGGGAAACAAAAAAAACGTCGTCAGTGTCGGGGTTGGCGGCTACCAACCCCAGCGTTAGCCGCCATCTTGAAATGTTCTCTAAGTTAGTTTATTTTTAAATAATGCTTGAACAGTTGATTTTGAGACAAAATTGTTTATGAGAAGTATAAGGAAGACAAATTGCTAACTTTTTTCTATATTTTTCCGCCTCATGTATTTTTTTACCTACAAGACATACTGAACCGAACATACTGAATGCGTACCAAAAAAAAGTCGTCTCGTTACAAGAAGTTATTTTTGTTTGGTACTCTTATGGCCTATTTTACGACCTTCAAATAATATTTCAAGTAGGCTGATCGCCATTTAAACTCACCAGTAACCGTAAGTATCAATTTCACCACAGCTGAGTAACACTAACCAAGAATTAAAGGTAAGAAAGAGACACTCGTTTCTTTTACTTGCCGAGCAACGTTATTAAGCAAGGAAGTGATCAACGCTTTACTTGAAGGTCGTGAAATAGGCCCTTAATCTTAAAGACACTTTTATCATAAAGTCAACTGTTGAGGCAAAGATATACAAATTATGGCACATTCAATTCAAGATGGCGGCTAGCGCACCGGGTCGACAATTGGTATTTTTTCTAAAGACATCATATCGAAGGAAAGCAAATCAAAACATTTTCTACTCCACCTTTTGTAGCGCAAAATACCTACTGACTGGCCTAAGATGGGTGATTGTCATACAAATGGTCCTTTGTCTAAATTGATATATTTTAAAATCCCCTGTTTATTTGCTTTTGCATGAATTGTTTTTTTTTCTTATTGTAACAGTCTTTGAAGGCGCGCGCCGCGATTTTGTCTGCGTCGCGCTAGACGTCACGCACGTTGGGTTGCCTCACGCTGACTGAGTGCAGAAACAAGTAAAGACGACTTTAAGTCGTTTTCGTGGAGCCTTTTTGAGTGCGTGTGTGGCATATCTACTTCCTTTAATATCCATACCAATATATAAAAGTAAAACGTTGTCTGATTGTTTGTTTGTTTGGGGAGTTTGTTTCACGCGATAATGGCTGGACGGATTTTGATGAAATTTGGAATGATTATACCCTAGAATAAAACATGAATACTTTTTATCCCGGAAATTTGTAAGTTTTCTGGAAATCTGGAAAATATTGATTATTCGCTGTAAGGAACGGTTGCCATGGAAACTAAATAACAAGTCTGTCAAAAAACTTAAGAGCATTGGTGCCATAACTACTTTTGCATTGATTTTCAATATCCTAGAAGAACATACTCGTAGAATGCTTTTTTCTCGATTAACAGTAGTCCGTGCGGATGAAGTCACGGACGGGAAAGCTAGTCCATACCAATATATAAAAGTGAAACGTTGTCTGTTTGTTTTTTCGTTTGGGGAGCTTCACGCGATAACGGCTGAACGGATTTTGATGAAATTTGAAATGGAGATAGCTTATACCGTGGAATAAAACATAGGATACTTTTTATCCCGGAAAATTGTAAGTTTTCACGAGTAGACTGGAAAATGTTGTTTACTCGCTGTAAGGAACGGTTGCCATGGAAACGAAATAACAAGTCTGTCAAAATACATCAAGAGCGTTGGTGCTTTACCTACTTTGGCATTGGTTTTTAAAATCCTAGAAGAACTTGAGATTGCTTTTTTTCGCGATAAACTGTAGTCGTCGCGGGCGGGTAAGCTAGTATCTAATATTATTAATACATATCAACGGTTCGGGCGTATTTCCGAAGCACGGTCAGAAGTCTCTTTTTCCTGTGTTTGATTAAATTCTGAATCGGCACATGAAAATAAATATCTAATTCAAACTAAAATTAAAGTTAATAATATTTAAAAAAAATACTCGATCAGAAGACATTTACGATTTTTACTTGTAAATAGTAAAAGTACTATACTATGTCGCATATTTGCAGCATAGTATGTTTGCATATTTGCATACATATTTGAGTGTAGAGTTTTAACAAAGCCAAAAGTTACGCGCTCACGTGTGGTGCGTCCCCGTTCAATTGCAACAACCGTCTGATTGTAATAAATCCGGCGAAATTGTAAACGGATAAATTTAAAATAATCAGAAATGCATTTGCGTGTACAGTTTTACGATTGGAGACGGATAGATTGTAATATATCGAACTTGTTTTCGGTGCACTGTAAATTAAATGCTCCTTATTATGAATTTTTCGTCTGTTTACAATCTCGCCGGTCTTATTACAATCTGACGGTTCTCACAATTTTACGGTGACATATATATTCACCGTACCTAGTGGTTTATTATCCTTCCTTTTTATAAACTTTAAGAATTTAAAGCCATTATTTTACATCTTTAATGAAAATTCAGATACCAGATTCGAGATGTGTAGAGTTGTTTGTTTGAAGAAAATTCAGATACCAGATTCGAGATGTGTAGAGTTGTTTGTACGACGAAAATTCAGATACCAGATTCGAGATGTGTAGAGTTGTTTGTTTGAAGAAAATTCAGATACCAGATTCGAGATGTGTAGAGTTGTTTGTTCGAAGAAAATTCAGATACCAGATTCGAGATGTGTAGAGTTGTTTGTTGGAAGAAAATTCAGATACCAGATTCGAGATGTGTAGAGTTGTTTGTTCGAAGAAAATTCAGACACCAGATTCGAGATGTGTAGAGGTGTTTGTTCGAAGAAAATTCAGATACCAGATTCGAGATGTGTAGAGTTGTTTGTTCGAAGAAAATTCAGATACCAGATTCGAGATGTGTAGAGTTGTATGTTGGAAGAAAATTAATGATTTTAATATTATAAAGCGCCACCTAAGCCCCATATAATATATGTATTTGTAGGTGCAGAGTCTGAACATCAACAAATCATAGATTGAGCGTTTATCCTTATTCTAAGGTTATTCGACTGGTTGTCGCGAGTGATGTTCATGGTATCTCTATACTAAGTTATCGTAGCTCGCCTGTGGACGCCCCGCTTAATTCAGTAGAGATCGTCTAGTCTAAAACTGAACGTTCTCCAATGTGTTTACGCTCACATGCAAATTAGGTGAATGGAAATACACACAAATTGGTAGTCGACATTGGTCGTTCAGTCACAGAATAACTAATAATGCCAACTCAATCGAACGGCCAGATCTGTTGGTCAACTAGTGCATAAATTACGCGAACGCACGACAGAGCGGATGTGTCGTTCCATGCAGCTAGCGCTCTCCGCCACATAATGCCAGTACCAAAGAGTATATAAATACTAATGAGTCCAAATTTACAGTAGAATCGCCGCACGTACACAAGTGTTTCTCTCACACATTGAAACAATCGAGTTTAGTGGAGGTGCGTTCATTTTAAGATTAGATTATCTCTACAGTTCTCTATTTGTTATTATAGCATAGAAAAATAAATAATGCAAACGCACACTATGCTACTTTAAAACAATACATGTCGGTAATTTTTTTCAGGTGCAATCGGTGCTTAACGATTCAGACGAGCTAGGGAAGAGCAAAACTGTATCTAGAGGCAATATCACGATCCCTGAAACTCCAGATGCCAGTGACGAGTAAGTTATTCTAAATATTCTATAGTAATCACAGTAGTTAGCGAATTGTTTTTTTGTTACTGAAAAATCATCAATGGATGGAAAGTTTGGGTGGGCCCTGCAAAATTTCCTATTACCTTTTCACGCCAACACTTCTGAACCGATTTTGATGAAAGTCAAGGAAATTGTGTGCTTGGACAGGTGCTATATTCTTTACTGCGGGCAAAGCCTCGGGGCGATCCTAGTCTTACGTATTTACTTTTGCGACTTACCTCACATTTTAACAGACTTCAAAAAGGAGTTGGTGGGGTTGTATTTATTTATGTATTAGGATAATTCTCTTTCATTTGAATGGGTTATATCACATTGAGATTTAATGAAAATTGGATCAGTTGTTTATTAGTGAATCAATTTGAAGTCTGGTTTTTAGTAATAATGTAATTATTATTATTATTTTAAATAAACGTTTCAGATCTGAGCCGGAACTGCCCGAGCCGCAGCCAACAAAAAGCAAAAAGAACGGAAAGAAAAAATTGTAAATAATCGTTTAATTTCTTATAAATATTATTTCATTAAACTACATTTTTAACTTATTTATTTAATTTATTATTGCCTAGAATTATAATAAGTCTGTTTTGGAACAGTCCGCCAGTTGACATTAGACTGCGTAGTCGCGTCATTTTTCTGCCAGCTGGCAGTGCTTTGCCAGTTCGTATTTTGCCTGCCAGTATTCTGATAATTTGGGGCCTGAGATCCGTCATTATTTTGACTGTTTTCTTTATTTTGCCAGTTGTCATTATTTTGCCAGTTGCCATTATTTTGCCAGTTGTGGGGTGCGTCATTCTTGTGCCAGGCCTGATAGTTCTGTGCTTGTGGGGGGACGGAGTTGTCATGCCAGTTGGTCTTGTCCCACGGGTGCCAGTTCTTGTCGTTTGGCTTCCAGTCGCGGTGCCACGTGTGGTTCTTGTTACTATCTTTCCAGTTGTGACCGCCATAACCGCCGTAGTGCCATCTGTAGAATGTTAAACGGTAGGCAATTTATCCACAAACCACACCTATACATATAATAAAGCAGTAAGTAACAAATAAACTGAAAAAGAAGATAAATAAAAGAAAGAAAGAAAGAAAAAATATTTATTCAACACACATTACAAAAAAACATACATTATAACGTAACTAAATAATAGATTAAAAAAAACTAAAAAACACGCTTTATATAGAAAACCAAACTAAAAAATAGAAAATAAATTTTAATAGAGTAAATAATATTTCAAAAAATCGTGGGGTGTGCATGGGTTAATAGTTATAAATATTTCATTGACAGATATGAGGAGAAGGATTATCATTTCGATAATATCTTAAAAAGCAACCCACGCTTTTTTTTTTTTTACACTATCAAAGTTTATTTTCTATTTTTTAGTTTGGTTTTCTATATAAAGCGTGTTTTTTAGTTTTTTTTAAACTATTATTTATTTTCTACTTTTTGTGTTCTAGTTGTTTTTTTTTTCGTATTATTGCATTGTCATTGGTCTTTGACAGGTGTGCAAAATTTGAATGAAATCTGACCGTTTAAAGTGGGTCAAAATAGCGTCCAAAGGAGTCGGTTACAAACATACAAGTGAAGCTAATATAAAAAGTATAATAATAAAATGTGCTTATTGAAAGGGGCATATAAAATCAGCACAAATGCCCAGTGCATCACACTAGACTATGGTTTTCATATAAACCCCGCGGGTGATGTAAAAAATGGTGCGAAAAATGAATACAATATAATATACATCGTTCATAAAGACCTATATATATATATTATATAGTACATATAAATATGAATAAAATAAATAAACAAAAAATACTATCAATAATGACAAATAAACAACTGAAACTTTGGAAGGCGTTCAATTTGATTATCAGTACTTTCAGTAGACAAAAAAAAATGTTTATGGGTATTAAAATAACAAGAATTTAACATTTTAAGAAATGGTGTCTGTATGTGCGTGCATCACGTAAAAAGTATTGACCTTTTGAAATGTGGTTTTCGAAGTTGGATAGCTTACGTTTTATCTTAAAATCTGGCATACTTTGAATCTCAAACCTATACGTAGAAATTGTGAAATCGATAAAAAAATACGGCTGAGCGAGCTTTGATGAAATGTAGTATATTGTACTTTATAGGTACTTTTGGTTCTGGAATAGCAAAGGTTAGTTTTAACTTAGAAAAATGACACAGCGGACAAAACTAGCACAGCTAGTAATAATATAAAAGTGAAAGTAACTGTCTGTTTGTTTCCTTTTCACGACTAAACGGCCGAACTGATGTTGATGAAATTTGGTGTGGAGATAGTTTGAACCCTGTGGAAGGAGATCGCGATAAACTGTAACCTGCACGGACTAAACCTCACGGGCAAAAGTTAGTAATAGCACAAAATAAATAATAGTACAAGTAGTAATAGACAGCAGAGGAATTCCCTGCCTGTTGTAATCGAGTTCTTGAGTAGGAACCAATGTTCAGGCATACCTAGTGTACAGAAGTTGCAGCCAATCTATATGTTTGTGAAGTTAGGCTCTATGAGCGTTTGCTCAGGTACTGCTGTGGGGATAAAACAGCGTAAAGTAAGAGCAAGATAGAATATGCGAAAAACGTAAGTGAGTGAGCGAGGCAGTTATACAATGCTGTCTTCACCTTCAACATTGAGATTGCGCCTGAAAAATAGCAGTTTGCGCAGCGACTAGCAGACAACTTCCTAGACATGAACTTCCGCTGCGACTACTGTAGAACTAGCCAAAAATTGGTCTAAGTGGTTTTAAGTAGCAGTGGCCAATGTCCAGCAGTAGACGAATATTGGCTTATCAATAATGATCATTGTTTATGGTCTTTATTATAATGATTATTTGAAACTAGTTTGCCCGCGTGCAAGCTTTGCCAACCCCAAATTTGGTAAAATCTTTCCTTAGGCACCCTAGGGCACTTAAAAAATATTTTCTACAAAGTGAATTAATAATTTATTCAATGAAAATTACACAGGAAAACAAACCTATCAAAATATAGTATAATAAGTACATGGTGATCTAATCACGTGTATGGTGGTGGTTTAGGTTAGGTAGATAAGTAAGGTACATTATATATATATATATATATATATATATATATATATATTATTATACATAAATTATATACAAATTTTACAATTATTGTTATTTGATTATACATAAATAATAATTGAACACTAAGATTTGTAGTAAATAATACTTGACATTAATTAATTATTAGAATTAGACAAATCTTATTATTTTTTTATTTTAATAATCGTTTGTCTCAGACAGATATTCAAATACAGATTGAGATAATTAGTTATTACCCAAAGTGTATGAAAGCTAAACTTGCATTATAATAAAATATTTACAAGGTGAAGTAAGAAAGAAGTAACTAACAAATTACACACTAAATTATAATAATAAATATATTAATATAATATACATGAATAGATTAACTCTTTATATTACCAAGAAAATAAAAAGATACAAACATAGGAAAACACTTTAATCCTAGATGTAAAGGCGTATTAAGTTTACGGACTTATAATGTTAGTAGTAATAATAAAAAAAAAAAACTTTAGGCTGTGCGTTGTCTGTCAGTCAGTCAGTCAATCAGTTTTATAGACATATACATAATTTTATTGGTAATTTTCCGTTACTAGTCACAATGTAAAAGTTAAATAAAGATTAACAATTATTGAAATTATTATTATTATACTAGCTGTGCCTCAGGCTTCGCACGCGTAGTCATAGGTTAAAATTACTCTATGTGCTAGTCCAGGACCTAAAATACCAATATACCAATATTTGATCAAAATTCTTTCAGCCGTCAAAAATATTATGACGGCTTCTCGGCTTCTACTCATCGGACTGAGGTACCCAGTACCCCCCCTTTTAAGTTAACCCCTAAGCTATCCATCAGTAAAAACCGTATCGCAATCGGTCCAGTAGTTTTTATGTGATGCGCGAACAACATACAGACAAACAAACAGACAGACATTATTTAAAAAAGTTATATTCTTGTTCAGTAGCTTATTTTAAGTAACCTATACCATTTTTTTTAAACTAGCTTTGTAATAATTAAATTAAAAATATATTAAAAATATTATGCTACAGTTATATTCATTTCATGTCCCTGAACTCATGATAGGAGTAATGTGCCTTTTGGATTATCCAAAATATTTAGAAGAAGATACAGAAAGATAGATAGATTATAGATACAGAAGGAAGACTACACAGTCCATCATAACAGGAAGTTCCAAGTGTTTACCTGTGACCACTGTCAAGATTAGGCTGCCCGCTGGATGCACCGCCTGCGCCGGACGCTGTTGCGGTCTCACCGCTGCCGAATCTATTGCTCAGCGTGTCGGGCCGGTTCTTGGACAGTTGATGTCGTGTCATGACGAACTCGGCTGCTCGCTCTGCTATCATAATTGTTGGGGCGGCCGTGTTACCTGAAAAATCATTTATTAATAATTAACGTGGACACTCACAGTGCGGCTGGTTCACTAGTTTAACACAGCTTTGTAGAGAGTTTTTGTGAAGGACAGAATCCGAAACGACGTGATCCGCCAGAGAACCAAGGTAACCGACATAGCTCTAAGAATTAGTAAGCTGAAGTGGCAATGGGCAGTCACATAACTGATAAGCGTTCGGTAAAACGAGTTAGAGTGGAGTGGAGTAGACGAACTAGAGTGGAGAGCACGCTTAGGCAAGCTTAGTGTGGCACGACCTCCGGCCAGGTGGTGTGACGACTGGATGAGAAGAGCCGAAGAATAGGCTTTCACTAGGAGAGGTCTACGTCCAGCATATGGGCTGATGATGGTGAATAAACTTGAACATAAACATAAGTACATAATGTATAGAAACTCTGACACCAGAGTTCAGCACTACCTCATACGACAAACAAACAAACAATGTATAGAAGTCGCGAGAGGGGAAATTATGGCAGAGTTCGAGTACTGCAATGGTGCTCGAGGTAGACAGACTTCCAGCTCTTTGTTTAGAAGAAAAGATTGTTGAGGGCCAAGTTAGGTAGATTAATTATGTTAAACGTAAAATTATAATATCTGGCACTCGCGTAAGTCAGTTTCAAGTGATTGTTGATCCCACATTTTGACGCGAGCTGATTATCGTTAGTCGCAATCTTAACGTCAAGATATCTATTAACGTCTAAAATTTAGACGACTTAAGATTTTATGAAGCTTACCAGAAACTACTGTTGGGATGATAGAAGCATCTGCAACTCTCAGACCTGCAAAAAGAAACATGTTGTTATAAAAAAGCGATTTAATCTTGTATACCATGTTATGTCAACGTCATATCAAATCAAAGACAGTCGTCAAGGCCCATTTAGCACGTCTCGACCTGACGGTTCGCAGTACAGACCTAGCTAAGGCACATTAAGAGGATAGGGAACCCACGCGGCTTCTACAGGGTTTGTCTTAGATTTTCCGTGAAAGAATATGGCGAACTCCCATACATATTTGTATGTCAGTAAAATTCACGGCGTCTTTAGACCAAAAATATCGCTAGTAATTCAGCATAATTTCCTGAGATTGTTAGTCTAAGATTTTTTATTGGGGATGCCAGGAATAATTGATATTAGGCTTCAAAGTTTTGTAGGTTATGTTACTGTTAACGACTTTTGAAACAAGATTTTAATTATTTTATCTGCTTAATTAGGTAGGCAATTAAGTACTTAGGTACCTATGCGTGATAAATATGTTTAGATATGTTGCTGCTGTTTCACTGTGCAGGTAAACAGTCGTCCAATATTAGCACAAATATTGTGCAAAAAATCCTTACTCTAAATAATAACAACCATAACATAGCAACAATTTCTTACTTACTTCCTCCATAAACTATAATGCATTGTATTCTTTTTGCTATAATGTTTTGTATATAGGTTTTGTATTGACGTACCATTTTGTCTATAGTATTATTCTGTTAAACGCAAGGAGGTTGAATTACGCTTGCTGATAAAGAGTTTAACGCCAGTAAGCGTAATTCAACCTCTTTTGCCTCAAAAAAAAACGAAAAACGAAACGAAGTTTCAATTAAATGTTTCTTTTACTTGATTTCTTAACCTGGCTTTTACTAGCTTACATGCTATGTTGACAAAACGTAGAAAAATAATTACTTAAGTTCTGTAGAAATTATATTTCAAGACGCTGCAAGATTTATCACATAAAATTTCGCCCTTGTTCTTTGCGTTTTGAGAGAAAACGTTTCACCATACTAAAGCATAATCAAATCCAATAATTCTGGTATTTTTTTATTAATCACAGAATAAACTACGTTTATAGCTTTTTATTTTTATCATAATTTGTAAAGAATTTGAATTAATGAGTGTTCAAATACCGATATGTTCTCGAAACATATCTCTCGAGTTCGTGTACTGTATGAAAAATAATCAAGGCAAAACCTGTAAAAGCCGCGAGGGTTCAGACTTGACTTTACGAAATGGATGCTAAATCTTACCTTGTATCCCATGGACCTTCAACTGCATGTCCACGACTGCCATCGGGTCGGTATCGGGCCCCATCTTGCACGTCCCGACCTGATGGTTCTCAGGCGCAGTGTGGTACTGCGCCAGGCACTTGAAGAAATCGTCTGTGGGGTCCGCGCCGCCGCCCTCGCACTCCTTGCCGTAGCCCGGTGTGGGCGTCATGCCGTATTTCTCACGCATTATCTGCGAATAATTAATTGTTTTTTATTCCTGATTCCCTAGACACAGAATCTACGTATAAAATGCGGTGCTGTTTAACCGATACCCGGAACTTTGAACTTAGCCTCTGCCTGGTGCAGGGCAAAGTTACATTTGCCTAATAAGATAAATGTCACAGTTCTAAACTGTATGAAGGAAAATTCATAAGGAAACGGGAATTTCGAAAATGTGAGACATCCACCTTAACACATGGTGTGATAATGATAGTGATGGTCGATATATGTGTGATCCAGCCAGAGATCAGAATGCAAAGAGGAGGTCCGGTCAGGTGACTGAACAGCTGGACATCAAAATTATCTACTCCCGACACTGCTCTATCACAAAAGAAAAGCTTAGTCGGGTTCATCGCGACGTTCAACAGTAAGCGAGCGACTGAAGGAAGTGGCGGACATCCACCAGCCTCCACTAGGTCAGCGTGGTGGTTAAGACCAGGCTCTGCTTTTTAAGGGTATTTTCCATAAATATGTTGGGTCAACAACAAACTTGATAAATGTGAAACTTGACATACTTACATGTTTTTGAGATCTTTATCTCTCTAAGACTTAGACAAAAACATGATTAACAGAATTTCTTTCGTTACATTTTCTTATCAAAAATTACGTTATTTTCAGTAATATTATATTTAGTAATTAGTATTTAGTTTTATCTCTCAAACAAATCTCACAGCGAGAAAATATAGTTTATTATCTAATGCTTAGATAAAATGAACCTAACTAAATTATTAGCCTGCCAATAAAATAAATAACTTTTGAGACATACGTCATTTAGTTTCGAGCTAAATTGTGTGTTCAAACAGCGCTAGCGATATTCAACCTTGGTACGCAGGCATTTCAGTGCTTATTGCGGGTAGCGGGTGGCAGCGCGCAGGGGAGGTGGCAGGGGAGTGGGAAAATGTAACCTTGGAGCCTAGCCTTAAAGACCCATTCTCTCTCTTTCCGAGAGAAGGCTAGTGTCCCACCAGTGAATAAATGATAAATGATTTTGATATCTAATAGGTTTCCGTCATCCAAATTTGTACTCTAATAAATTATTAGAATGTTCTCGCTAAGCAGGCGTTAATGCTAAAAACATTAAAAAATATGGGAGGCGTTATCTTTACGACGCGAAGTCAATTGCAATATAGCTGTGTTAGATTGGGCAGTTCAGAAAACTCGTCAATATGGCATTACCGTCCCCGTAACACGGGTTGAGTAACTAAAGGAGAAATTTGGATGATGAGTCAGTGGTCACGGTATCCGAATAGGGTAAAGGCATGGATGATGCGGGTTTGAATCCCGTCCGTGATTCAAATATTTCCTTTAGAAAATTATTAAAATGTTCTCGCTAAGCAGGCGTTAATGCTAAATTCATAAAATCAATGATTTTGACAGAGTTCTCCTTTTCATTAATAGGATAGGTAGGAACAGGCAGAAGTGCTTACCGTAGAGTTAGCGAGCCTGTAGGCGACCCTGGCTGCGTCTACCAACACGTTCAGCTCGTGGTCTTCCAGGAAGTAGTTCGGTTGGAAGACGGGCGCCTGCTTCGGATCCACTGATCTGATGGTCACGTAGCCTCGGCTCTTCGGATGCAGAGAAATTGCTGATATACTGGAAAATTAAATTAATTAATTAATTAAAATGAAATATAAACATTCGTGAATTAATTTAGTAAATAATATCTCTACATATTACCTACCAGGTTTTTCAGAAAAGTCTTTCATGGTGGGTACGATTAGTAACAACTGCAATATGTTACTGATGATGGCCGTAGTCCTTATTAATCTTTCCAGTAGGTACTGACCGCTCCGTATGGAGTAGAATTACATTGTCATTCTAGTGTCCTACGCTCCGCATCAATGACTTTTCCGTGCTCCGTGCTTTGGAGGGCACGCTGTCGGTCCCGGCTGTTATTGATTAGTAGCAGTTGAAGCCATGTCATAGGCCCTCGGGCGGCCTGACAAACTCTGACAGCAGAGGCCAGCAATACCTCGTATGACAAACAAACCAACAATTGCAGATGCTATTACAATTATTGATAAGGTCACGCTAGAAGTCTGCTTGATTCATTGAAGAATAATTGCACTTCTGGGTGCTTATCGTTTGGTTCTGGTTAGGTACTAGCAGTTTTTCAACTAGTAGGTAAATACTTACGACACCTCTCTCCTCGCTTCGATCTCGTTGAGCTTGTCCTCGCCGGGCGTGGTGCCGTCGCCGCACGACGCGTAGTACCCGCCGAAGAAGAACTGCACGTCCGGGTGCTTCCCGCCTGCTTCTGCGTAGCGGGAGTTCACTATCCCTGTGAGCTGGTAGAACAAACAATGGTAGGTATTATTTCAGGGCTAGAGAACTACTTCAGCATGCTTCGCCAGGCGATCCAGTTAAAAGACTAACAATAAAAAATACCTGATCGTATACTACGATTTAGGCATAGGTATAGGCACAGTACATACATGTAGGTACTGTGCATGGAATAGAAAAGTGGAAGTGCAACGTGTGCGGGAGACATGTGCCGCAGTTATGCACAGGAAATCATAACTTGCATACAAATATTTCATAGGTAAAATAATAAATAAATAAATATATTCGGGACATTTCCACACCAATTACCTAGCTCCAAACTAGGATACCCTGTACTATGGGCACTAGATGACGGATAAACATACATAGATAAGAAAATTACATCCATGACTCGGAAACAAACATTTCTGCTCATCACACAAATGATTGCACCTTGCAGGATTCGAACTTGCGACCGTTCGATTTCGTACCTAGGATCTCTAGCCACGAGACCAACCGGTCGTCAAAAAGTAAAATTAACTATATGAAGCAGTCGTTAACGCATAATTTTCATAAGCATTGTTCGTCTCAATATCTAATACACACCCAATTACAAGATGGGTTCGTTACTAGTGCAGAATAGGACATTTATTTTACTTATGTAAGTATATGTTTTAGTTTGGCGACAGCGGTTCCAACTTCCAATGTACGCTGTAGTGTATCATTTCCACTTGTTTTTTCTTTTCCGTGGGTATTTACAAGTACAAGGAGGACCATCCATGTCCCACAACACCATACCAGACAGTTCAAAAGTCCTAGGCAATTTTCAGATTGAGGAAATAGAATTTCTATCGACTTTGGACTAAGCAAAGTGAGATCTCGAAATCAACTTGGACGAATCAGTGTTTGTATGTTTATGTGCCGTTGATCCGTAAGTTTATTAAACTTGTTTATAATCTGAATCGGTCGGAGTTTTTTTTAGATCAGGGAGGCAGAAAATTTGATAGTGAGACAAGTGCCGTGCGTGGTTTCATTTGAAAAAGCTTCGATAATTAAATTAGGAACATTCGTTTCGCAGCAAGTATTTCAGTTCTAAGCCAAAACGTCACGAAGTCTTAATTCGGAGCGAACTAAGTGTACTTAGAAAAAACCGCAAACAACATATTATTAGCATTGTGTAAAAGGCATGAGGTGCGGTTTGAATTGAACTAATATTATCACAGAGTAATCAAGTTTCGTCTAAAGTCGTGGAGAGGCCAAGCTGTAGCCTCAGAATAAATAATATGCTGTGGCGCTAAATTCTCGATTTTACCTACTTACTCGTACTTACCGTTGAGGACGCTCTGAAGCTTAGAACTGACCTGCCTTATCATCAGGCTGTATTTTTGCTATTGTCAAGTCACGTACAAAATCTAATAAAACCTATATTATGCTAAGTATCAGAAAATAAAGCGACAACAATAATCTATAGTAGTTTTGTATGTTAGTTAGGCTGCACCCACAAAATATAAATATATGAGGCGTGGTACATTTTATCTGCCTGCGGAGGGCTATGTATTTTGGATGTATGTATGTTCCTTTGGTGCTTCCTACAGCCTAAACGGCTTAATGGATTTTGATAAATGAGGTGTCATTGGATTCGTCTTAATCACGAGAGTGACCTAAGATATTATGAAGTGTCAAGAAAACTGACATGGCGGCTTACAGCGCTACTTTATATTGTATTTCCGACGGGACAAAAATTACCAAAACCAATCTAGTGAGGTACCTATCAAAATGAAGGTCTTTAAAAAGACCATTCCTAGTTTAATACGATTATTAGAAGTCGATTTTTATAAATTTATTTTGATATCTTACTTTTTAGTTTTGTTAAAGTAGGCCTAAGAAAATGAAGTAAGAAAAAAACTAAGAACATTTTTCGCTAAGATAAAATCCATACTGGAAACAGTTAACAGTCCATATCTTTTAAACTTTTTTTATTCCGTTGATTGAGGAATACCTGTGACATCCCAGTAGACGAAAGCGGCCCCTCTCTATTCAGCATGTACTCTGTAGCCGTCTCCCAGTTGAGGACCGGCGTATCGGGCTCCTTGTTCAGAGTGAACTCCAAGTTAACTCCGACGTGGTTGTGCAGGTTCTGCCCCACCCCGGGCAGGTCCTTGATGGTGGGGATGTTGAACTTGTCCAGGGTCTCTTTGGGTCCGATGCCGGAGAGGAGCAGGATTTGGGGGGAGTTCAGAGTGCCTCCAGAGAGGATGGCCTGGAAATAATTTTGTTTTTCAGCAATGGGTACTTCATCATTGTCCTCTCTTCTACAGTCCGATCCAAACAGGAACCTTGGACAGGGCCAATGTAACGCAGTTTGAAGTACATTGGCCTTCAAAACTTAGTACCTACCACACTTTTAATGTCTGTCTGTTCGCGCATCACGTTAAAACTACCAAACCGATTGCGATGTGATTTTCACTGTTGGATAGGTTAGGTTTTGATTTAATAACTGGTGTACTTGGTATCTCAATCCGATGAGTAGGAACTAAGCAATATAACAATAAAAAACTGTAGGTATACTAAATTTTGAACAAAACTACTGGACCTATTGCGATGCAATTTTCATTGTTGGATAGCTTAGGTTTTGACTTAAAAACTGGTGTACTTGTTATCTCAATCCGATGAGTAGGAGCCAAGAAATTAAAAACCACATATTTTATAAACTATCGTAAATCTGAACAAGCCTTGCATTTAACAGGTACACAGTCCGCAGCCCATACATTGGCTGCATGCCGATAGGTCCACAGCCCGCATAATTATGGGCGGTCCGCCTAAACAATTTCAAAGGACTATATTAAACTGGACTTATCTTAAATGATGTCGAACACAACTTTGACATTTTGGTAGTGAATCTTAATAAATGTGTACTATCATCAGTATCACTGATTTATGTATCTTTGTTGTCTGCGTATAACACGTTCACGATCGAGACGAGTTGCATCAAACACGTTTGGGTATCACTTATTTTTTACACTAGTATCACTAGTATAGTATCTATAGATATAGTCCAGGCTATTTTACAGGCTGTCCCAGGAAGTAAGTGATAAGCAAAGGTCCCGTGTTAGAGTACCCCCAGGGTCAGCCGAATAACCCCAGTGCATGTTCCGCAATTTTTGATATTTTCGCAGTTATTCCGGCTATTTACCCGATATGCTATTCCATACATAACCCTATACTGTATACATTATGAATCAATAAAAAACTGAGTTTTCTACCAAAATTACTTGCGTGTATTTTGCGAAGGGCTTTATTAAGCTTATAAAACATTCCCTGCGAGGCGTACGCGGAGAGCAAAGATCAGAACGACAATCCGCGATGGACGTCGCCCGCTCTTCCACTGACAGACCGCGTCGCACTGTAAGGTCTAACGTGCCCTCCGAAGCACGGGGTGATGGAAATCCACACGTAACTAAGAAAAGTCATTGGCCGAGGAGCAAACCCGGTATCGTTGGCGCAATTCCATGACGTTAGTAATGTCGTAAAACCTAGGTTAGGTTTGCATTGACAAAAACTTCTTTACCTCCTTATTAACTCCAACGGTCCTCGTCTGTCCATCCTTGATGTACTCGACGCCGGTGACCTTCTTCAGCACGGGGTCTACTATGACCCTGGACCCCAGAGCGTTGAGGATCACGTGGAGGTTCTCCCGGTGGGTCGCGGGCCGGATGTACGCTCGGGAAGTACTGTAGCGGGAACCTCCACTGGACAATTAGAACATTAGTTGAGGGAAGGGAAAATATATATACTTATGTACCTACCTACGAGAGTAATGAAAACGCTGAACTAAACGTTTTCATAGTCTAGACATAGATCTTCCACGATTATATACAAGACTCGCGCTTCTACGCCTAGAATTAGGATTAAACAATCCATTTTTGTTAACATTGCTAGTGGCCCCAGTCGCCTGAAGAAAAATAATGATATAAATGGATCAGGCAACTGAGACCGCGGCCCCAGTTTTGAAGCAGTACATAATCGGTTGACTACATTAACAAATCTGTGAAAGTTTGTTTGTTTTGTAAAGTGTTGTTCAGACTTCACCCACAAATGCATTGGGGTTTGATGCCACTTTTAAATATTGTCATGCTCGTATATTTTGATATAGATCCATTTTTTTTTTGAGTTTTTCATTTCTACTACTAATTACCTACTTAGCCCCAAAATAGTATACCCTGTACCATGGGTAAACATAATATTAATAATAATAAATACATTATTGCACCAGAATTAAGGGAAAAAGTACATGAATTTATTTTAAAAACAGACATGAGGGGCGGTCTAATCGCTAAAAGCGATCTCTTCCAGGCAACCTTTGGATGGATAGAAATTATTAATTAAAAAAGGACGGCGGTGCAAAACAATACATTATTGTATTGTTTTGCACCATGCAAAAGGTCATTTTCATTTTGCATCATGCAAAATGAAAATGACCTTGATGACCTACATATTTACTAAACTACATACCTAAACCATACTTACTTAAAACATCCCTACATACGTACCTACTAAAATTACATCTATGACTCGGAAACAAACATTTCTGCTCGTCATATAAATTATTGCACCAATTGGGATTCGAACCTACGACCGTTGATTGACTTCGCAGTCACTTACCGCCGCCAACACCACAGCCAATTGGTTGTCTAATAATAGACTTTCTTTATCAACAGACTAATGCATTACCATAACAATAAACATTTGAAAGGATGGAATAAACTAAATCATCCATATACCTAGCGGCACGTAAGTCTAACGGTGAACGAAACGTGGCACAGTCAAAGTTTATATAATGTGTTAAAAAAATATATTTTATTTTTTCCTTTTCCTAGAGTACATTTTAAGTATGTACTCTATTTATATTACAATCTAGCCATCACTAATAAGTAATTTAAATTTAACTTAAACTGTTAGATTGAATATAACTAAGAATGTGTCCAATAACACTTTTCTTACAGTCTCTATTAAGGCGAAGACACTTTGTTCATATGTTCTTTATACGTAGCACTTGAACCACATTTCACTAATACAATAACACTAAACTAACTCGAACGGTTTTGTTCTTTTGAGTCTTCTCACTATGTCCGTGTGGTCGAGGAGCTGGATTGCCTCGACATTCACATGATGATGAAGTCAGTGATCGTTCAATTTTCGCTGAGAGCAGTTATGTTGCTCGCGTCTGCGCGAACAGTGAAATCTGCAAACGTAGCATAACACCGACGATGCCGCCAGCCAGACGGCCTACTGCGATGATCTAGTTATTGCCCAAGGCTACCTACTGACGGCAAATCATTTATTGTTAAGGCGAAAACTCGCTTTAATTTTACAATGAATTTGAATAAGATGGAGACGCCAAAAGACACATACACTTGACAACTGAGACTGAGCATCTATTGTACAAGCATTTTTGTACAGAACGAGCTCATAGTGAGAAACTGCAAAGCCTCGTAAATGACTTGAAAAGTCAAGTAGAGGTTCTTCAGCAACAGCTGAAATGTATGGCGGAGAACCCAACGAAACCAGCATCAACAACTATGGAGACTTCTCCTCCGCGTGTCGAATATACCACGGATAACGAAGATCTAGCTCATGAAACAGACTGGATACGGTCAAAAACAAGAAAGAAATGAAAATTGAACACATCACCTGCTCAAGTTGAACCAATCTATAATGACAATAGAAACAAAGAAATCTAAGAAAAATCCTCTGCCACCACCCATCATAGTGGATGGCATACAGGACTATCAGAATTTCTTAGACTTCCTCGAAGAAAATCTAGCAGCTGACGCGTTCAGTATCAACATGATGAACGGCGATACTGTAAAAGTTAATGCTATCAACGATGAGTCATATAGAACTATAACAAAAGCCCTCACGCAAAATAACTGCCTTTGGCACTCTTACGAAAACAAACAACAGAGGCCAATAAGAGTAATGGTCAACAAATTGCACTCCACGTGCCAACCAGAGAGGATTATTGAAGATCTGAAAAACAAAGGTTATAAGATAGCAGAAGCTGTCAATAAACTAAGCTGGAAGACCAAAGACCCACTCAACATGTTCATGTTGACATTCGAAAATGACGAGGAGATAAACAAAATCTACAACATTACATCGGTGCCGGGGTACAAAGTTGAGATACAGGCAATAAAAACCAGCAAACTTGTCCCTCAGTGTAAGAGATGCCAGGCTTATGGGCACACTCAAAAGTACTGCGCTAAAGAACCAAGGTGTGTAAAATGCATCGGTAAACACTTTACAAAGGACTGCAAAAAATCAAGAGAAGAAAAGCCAAAGTGCATCCACTGTGGAGCTCCACATCCAGCAAACTACAGAGGTTGTGCCATAGCAAAAGAAATTCAGCTGCTTTGTAATAAAAACCCGAAAAAGTTTGCTGTAATACGGCAACAAAATGTTCAAAGACATGATGGTTCTAGTCAAAATAAGACAAATCTAAAAACTAGTAATCATACTCTAAAAAAACATCTCTTACGCCCAAGCTGCTGCGGGAGGCTCAAGTGACACAGCACAGAAGTATCAGACTCCTCATGCAAGTGATAAAAAATTGGATGATATCTTGAAGTTCATGACATCATTCGATGAAAGACTCAAAAAAATAGAACATAGCGCCAACAAAGCTATAACGAAGCCGAAAAAATAAATTCCACACTAAATATTATGGCGTGGAATTCTAATGGACTACATTACCATCAAGATGAGTCACAAGTAGTCCTTGATATAGAAAATGTGGATGTTTGTCTAGCAAGAGGCGGAAGTGCCGTAATTGTGAAAGAAAACCTCCAACATTATGTCTAAATACGAAGAGAAAGATATACAAGCTGTGGCGATATGTCTTCAAACCAAGAAATATTCACTTACTGTGTCTGCTATCTACTGTCCACCTCGGTATATGACAAAAAAATATCAATATGTGAGCTTTCTAAATCGCCTTGGTAATCGATTTGTCGTAGGAGGAGACTTTAATGCTAAAAACACGTATTGGGGCTCTAGACTAACCACTACTAAAGGCAAAGAACTATTATATGCCACAAAAGAGACAAAATGCGTTGTTATATCTACTGGAAAGCCCACTTACTGGCCAACAGATCCCAATAATATTCCCGACCTCATAGATTTTTTCATAACTAAGAATCTATCATCCAGCTACTTAAAAGCGGAACATAGCTACGATATGAGTACAGATCACTCTGCAATATATTTAAAAATAAGTGAATACGTTTTACATAGGGAAAAAGCTCTGACCCTAGTTAATAAGTTACCAGATTGGGAGAGCTTTAAGATTGATTTAGATAGTCGTATTGATCTCAAGGTTCCACTCAAGACACCAGAACACTTAAACATTGAATTAGATAAGTTTATTCGGCACATCCGACAAACAGCATGGCAAAACACGCCAGACATTCATAAGGTCAAGGGAAAGATATACCCTCTGTGGATTAAACCACTTATAACGCAAAAAAGAAAACAAAGGAAAATATACCATCAGTCTAGGTCTCCTGAAGACAAAAAACAGCTGAACAATCTTACGAAAAAAGTTAAGAGGCAAATCCAAAATTTTAATGATGACTCCACTAACAATTATCTCCAGAAGCTTACCAGTGAGCGCAGTACAGACTACTCATTATGGAAGGCTACTAAAAATTTGAAAAGGCCAATTACCCAAATTCCACCAATAAAAGATGTTAACGGGAAATGGGCATACAGCAATGACCAAAAAGCTAAAAGAAAACATCTATCAACCGAACGAGGACGGAACAAATGAAGCCCTTACTTTAGACGATAGTATGATGCTACATGGATGTGAAGAAAATATTAAATTAGTCACACCGAGAGAAGTTGAACGAGAAATTAAATCAAGTATAAACCCAAATAAATCACCTGGCTATGATTTGATATCAGGGGAAATATTACATAATCTACCAAGAAAGGGTATAGTTATGCTAACAATCCTCATCAATGCCTCACTGAGACTAAAGAGTGTACCCGATTTATGGAAAGTTGCTGAAGTTATAATGATACCAAAGCCTGGAAAACCGCCTCATGAAGCTACTTCATATAGGCCGATCTCTCTGTTACCCGTAATGTCAAAACTTTTCGAAAAACTATTGCTTAAAAGAATAAAACCAACTATAGATAGCATGAATCTTATACCAGATTACCAATTTGGTTTTAGAGAAAAGCACTCGACCATAGACCAAGTGCACAGAATCACAAACATTATCGAAAAAGCATTTGAAGATAAAAAAGTGTGCTCCACCGTATTCCTAGATGTTGCGCAAGCTTTTGATAAAGTATGGCATGAGGGCCTCATATTCAAATTGAGAATGAAGCTGCCAAAACAGTATGCAGATATTATAAAATCATAAATATCAAACAGAACTTTTCGTATTAGACAAGAAGATGCCTATTCTGAACTAAAGGAAATAAAAGCAGGAGTACCACAAGGAAGTGTTTAAGGTCCGGTCCTGTACCTGCTATACACTTGAGATATACCTGAAATAGAAAATAACATCATTGGGACCTTTGCTGATGACACTGCTATAATGGCTGTTGGAAGTACCCACGAAGAAGCAGCAGAAAAGGTCCAAATGGCTGTTAATGAAGTCTATGACTGGACCAAAAAATGAAAAATTAAACTGAATGAATCTAAATCAATCCATATAGACTTTAGCTACAAAAAGCATCATTATTCACCAATATTTATTAATAACAAGCAAATCCCTTATGAGAATACAGCAAAGTACCTCGGTATGACGCTTGACGCTAAGCTCCGCTGGAAAGCTCATGTCAAGAAGAAAAAAGAAGAATTAGAACTACGGTTTAAAAGAATGTATTGGCTGCTTGGGAGACACGCTACGCTGTCAACACATAATAAACTTTTACTATATAAACTAGTCCTAATGCCAGTGTGGACGTATGGTATACAGCTGTGGGGCTGCACCAAAATGAGCAACATATTATCAATACAACGCTTCCAAAATAAAGTACTGAGGGAAATAGTGAATGCACCTTGGTACATAAGAAATGACGATCTCCATCGGGACCTTAAAGTAGAGTTCGTTGATAAAGTAGTCAAGAAATATGCAGAAGCTCATGTGTTAAAATGTTGAATACTTTTATCCCGAAAACTGACTGTGCCAAGATCCCCGCCACGTTTCGTTCACCGCTAGACTTACTTGCCGCTAGCTATACCAATATCTAAAAGTGAAACGTAGATAACGTTTCACTTTTAGATATTGGTATAGCTAGCTAGCGTTTGTTTGTTTATTTGTTTGGAGAGCTTTCACGCGATAAAGGCTGGACGGATTTTGATAAAATTTGGAATGGAGATAGCTTATGCCCTGGAATAAAATATAGGATACTTTTTATCCCGGAAATATGTAAGCTTCCACTGGAAAACTTGAAAATTTGATTACTCGCTGTAAGGAACGGTTGCCATGGAAACGAAATAACTAGTCTGTCAAAAAACATCCAGAGCGTTGGTGCTATACCTACCTATTTTTACATTGGTTTTTAATATCCTAGAAAAACATAGGTTTTTTTTCGCTATAAACTGTAGTCCGCTCGGACGAAGTCACGGGCGGGTAAGCTAGTTCAAAATAAAATAACAATTAGGAGAATTATTTTAGCAATAATTCTTCCAGACTGGATAAAAACATTGATTATATAAAATTATTATCAAAAAACTAAAATAATTGAGTACCTACGTGCGAAAGTTCTAAAATCTTGCTTAATTTATTGAGAGCGTCCGTTGTGTTTATTTGGTCGATTTGTGATTGCGAATACGTTTTCCTTCTGAACTTCGAAAGTTGATCTAGATTTCAAAGCAAAAGGTGATAAAACGCAACTTACTCATTCAAAGTTTGCGCGATGGTGAATCCGGTAATGGAGTCTCCATTGAGGTCGCTGGTCGGCGCGTACCCCTGCTCTATCGCCGCCGAAACCACGTCGTGAGCGAACTGCGGCGCGTAACGGAACTGCAACAAACCGGGCTGGCTGTTGAATATTCTGGTTTCTCTGACACGGTTATCCTTTTCACCTACTTTTTTAATCTTCGAACCTTTAGAACGATTTCCAATTTCTGATGAATACCTTTGAGTGCTTAAACACGACGTTAGCAAACTTACCAATGTTGGAGAGCAATAACAATGTACGCATTATTGCCCCACCACTACACAATTTTAAACATACAAACAAACTAACATGGCGACGGGCGCGTTGTAGTAGACTGCGACTAAATGGCAATCCAATCAAATTGAAAAAATATAACAACTACCTATATGCAAGTTTTGCGTAGAAAAGATAATTGGAAATTTAGGCATGATAAGCTTCTAAGCTTATGAATATTCTACATGAAAACGGGAAACGGATCCACCGTTTCCCATACAAAATCGTAAAACATAGGTAGGTAAAGCTTTTTTTAGACTTTCGTTAGAATAGATAATTAAAACTTATCATGCCTAAATTTCCAATTATCTAATATTCTTAAGACCTATCATTTTATAGGCTCTACTTCCAACTGGGAATACCTAGATGTCAAGAAACTACTAACTGACTTGTATCTAGGCTAGGATCGGACCGATGAAAAACGAACGGTATATTTGACTATTACGAGTATATCTACCAATTAAAATTTAAAATTATACCGATTAAATATGTATCATTATTTGATTCCAACTGGTTTTTTAAAGTATGGCACAGCACAGTTATAAGTTAGTCATTGGACCTGTTTTTAGGATCTGTGTACCTTTGGGTAGGTACGAGTACGTACTTACTTTCTTCGGACTGGTTTACTGGTAATAGGTACTTAAGGTCTGGCATATATTTTGTTGGATTTAGTACCGGTTTAAGATCCTTTGTTGTAATTTTATAGGA
The DNA here is from genome assembly GCA_946251855.1 of Alsophila aescularia. Classification (NCBI taxonomy): domain Eukaryota; kingdom Metazoa; phylum Arthropoda; class Insecta; order Lepidoptera; family Geometridae; genus Alsophila; species Alsophila aescularia. The sequence continues at coordinate 15,340,259 of OX276385.1, forward strand.
AACCTGCAGGTCACCAAAATAACGGTGTGTGAGTAAAATTTTGCGCCGTTAGTTTGGCAATACAAGCAAATTTATTGACTTGATTCAAGTGTGAGGCCTCGCATTCATATATGAGACATTTTAAAACTTAAGTGAAATGAAGGATTGTTCAAACGCAACCAAGGAGAAAGGGGTGTTACATGCATCCTCCGTTCATTTGAAAACAATCAGTTCCTTACCTTCTGAACAGGAAGTGGCCCGCCCGTCGTATGATATTGAGCGGAGACTCCATTCCCAATTTCCTTATTATCCTCACTCTTCAAGAAGTACGGGAAGACTTCAAACCAGGACCAGCCGGTGGCACCGTTGGCTGCCCAGTTGTCGTAGTCAGCTGCATGGCCTCTCATGTACATCATGCCGTTGGTGACGGAGCATCCCCCTGTAACAATACAAAGTTATATTGACCCTCTGAATTATTTCATTTTCAGTCTGATTTTCGTCCAGGACACAGCACGGTTACTGCCCTTGTCAAAGTCACTGACGATATACGTCTAGGGATGGATAACGGTCAGTTAACTGTGTTGACACTGTCCTGGATTTCAGTAATGCTTTCAATACTGTCGATTTCGATATACTACTCGCTATCCTACGCTCACTTAACATATCTCCAATGGTAGTTGACTGGTTTTATAGTTACCTGTACTGTATGGTCGCCGATAGCGGATTCGCCTCGAAGATAGCTATTCTTCTTGGTGCAATACGTCAGCCGGTGTACCTCAGGGTGGTGTCTTGTCTCCACTTCTTTTTGCTATCTTTATTAACTATATATCTCAAAATATCACTACTTCCTACCACCTGAATGCAGACGATCTTCAACTGTACTGTCAAGCTCTCTTAAGTCAGCTAGCTGATGCTATGGATACCACCAATAGCGATCTGCAACGAATATTGGATTGGAGTAAAGCTTACGGCCTTAAAGTAAACCCTCTCAAAACCCAAGCAATCGTCGTTGGTAGTTCCCGAATGATATGTAGGATAGATTGGGACTCACTTCCGCAAGTAGTTTTTGAAGGGGTAGTCGTTCCTTTTAGTGACACCGTCAAAAATCTCGGCATTATGTTTCATACAACTTTATCTTGGAATGCTCAATCAGCTGCCACTTAGCCGTAAAATGTTTGCATCCGCCGGTTCCTTACGTCGGCTACGCTACTTTTTACCTACTACGACTACAATTGCGCTCGCACAATCTCTTGCTGCCTATTCTCGATTACGCTGACGCCTGCTATCTTGACCTAACTGAGGACCAGCTAAATAAACTTGAGCGTCTCCAAAACTTTTGTAGGTATCAGGTTAATATTTGGCTTACGTAAATATGACCATGTTTCTGAATATCGCGCTAAGCTCAAGTGGCTTCCCATTCGTCGTCGCCGAAATGCTCATAGATTGTCCTTCCTTTACAGTATTCTGTTCAACCCCTCTTCCCCGCGCTACATTCAGGAACGTTTTGGCTTCCTCCATACATCCAACAATAGTAGACTAAGGTCTTCAGAGAATCTTATCTTAAAGATACCTATCCACAGAACTAATTTATATAATTGGTCCTTTTCAGTTGAAGCTGTTCGATTGTGGAATGCCCTACCTGTAGATGCGAGTATTAGACGCTCACCTTCACTCAACGTCTTTAAACATCATATTAAAATATTTTATTTATCGCACTAGCAGAGCTGTGCGATAAATAAAACATTTATTAAACACGTATATATATATGTGTGTGTATTTATTGATATTAGTAAGTATGTTTATTATGTTTTGTATATTGCATTACATTTATATATTTTATTGGTTTTTCATTTATTTACTGATAACCACCGTCCCTTACTTATATTCCTCTCCATGCACGTTGTTCTGGAAGAGATCGCCCTGAGCGATAAGACCGCTCCTTGTGACACTCATTGTTATACTTTATTTTTAGATATCATTTCTCGTTGTACTTGTGGTGTCCAATAAAGAGTTAATCTATCTATTGTGAAAGATGCTCTCATCAAATAATTTTGGGATCGTGTTTACTGTATCAACTGTAAAAAAAAAGAACGAACGACCCACCCTCCCCCATACCCATTATATCTAAGAACCAACTCCATCACATCAGCTTTGAAACATAAAAAACCGCATCAATATCAGCCCATTCGTTTGGCAGCTACATCTTCACCCCAAATTGTAGCTAAGAACCATCTCAATCACATCAACTTTCAAATAGAAAAAACCGCATCAATATCGGTCCATTCATTTGAAAGCTACGATGCCACAGACAGACACACGGATACCATCATCATCATCACCATCATCAGCCTATATATGTCCACTGCTGGACGTAAGCCTCTCAGAGCTCTCTCCGTAAGAGCTCGGTCTTCAGCTCTCCTCATCCATTTTCTTCCAGCCGCTTTTTGCAGGTCGTCACTCCACCTGGTCACAGGACGTCCTAAACTACGTTTGCCTAAACGTGGTCTCCACTCGAGAACTTGTCAGAACATAGAACATATACACCCTAAACTTATAATATAACACCCCTCTCTTTGAAGATCGGAGGTTAAAATGTAGACCTCACCTCTTAACTTGAGCTAAGTTCGATATCCATTTGACGGAGTTAGAGTGGTGACAACTACAAAACGTTAATATCCCCTGTCAAAGACGACAATATATAAAAAGCAAGTGTCTACATACCAAGCATCTTTCCTCTGGTCCAAGAGCACTTCCCTCCTTCATGGAGACAGGCCTTCTCCTGCTTTTCCGTATGATATTGCCAGTCAGTGTCATTCCGGCCCCAGTAAGCCGTCACCCACGCCGGGACTGAAGACTGCGTGGGCTCGTCTCCCCCAGCCTCTAATAGGAGTACCTGTGGAAGAAAGGAGATGGTCAAAGTGGATACAAATTGACGACAGCTTTTTCCGACAGAATTCAACGTCATGCTTTTATTAAGGGTCATGGTTTGGTCGTCGAGGTTGACACCTCTCATCCAATTGGTGATGAGAGGTGTCAACCTCGACGCTTACGCTCAACTCATCTATAATAATAATAATATCGTAGTCATAGCATAGAATAGATTACTACGTGATGTGGTCGATTAAAGGTTCTATTTCATGAAATAGCCAGCTAAAACTGACCATATCGTTGAAACATCAACGTTTAATGATATTTCAATCCAAGTTTGGCCATATCACTAAATATCATCAATGTAGGGTTTTCATGATCAAAGGTATCAAATCACGCCAAATTCCACAGTGTCTGAAAATTTGCTTGTTCAATCATTGTGTCCTGCCCACCATGGCCTATGGTGCCGAGACATGGACACTCACAATCCTGGGCTGTGCACAGAATCAGAGTAGCATGTAACGAAAGGAAACAAAATATAAGCGAATATTTTATTTGGCATATAAATAAGAAAATGCAAAATTTGCTTATATTTTGAAAACAAAACACATTTGGGAACCTAGATAAACACTATCCGAATTCGAATAATATCATAACACTGTGGAAATATGCTCCCATTACAAATGATTTTGTTATTACTTTTGTATGTTGTATGGAAAATTCATCCTCCGCCGGATTCTTAAGCTGTCGGTCCCGGCGCGGCCTGACAAACTCTGACACCAGAGGCCAGCACACAGCATCCTGTTGTGAGCACAGAAGGTAGGTAGCTACCTTCTGTGATCACACGACAACCAAACAAACAAATACAAAATATAATTTAAAACTAAAATTAGTAATCATTCATTGACTTCTTGCTGCTTAGATAGTGTTTTTCCTCCACACCCAAACAATACAGGAATTTAAATTGGTTTCCCACCAACTTCTTACTACATATTATAATTGACAGACATTTAAAGTCCTATGGAAACTATGAGACGCCTAATGACGACTTCATTCAAGTTTTGGACCCACAAAATATCTAAAGTGTATTTAAGTTTATAACCCGTTCAACATTCGGTTTTTTGCCCAAACTGCTGCGGTTTTATACAATTGAATTGTTTTTTTATTAGATAAACGTTTGTTTTTAAGGCAAATCTTGTGTTTTCCCACAGTAATATAATGTAATACTTACTTTAAGTACTAACATACTTACGACGGCACATCAAAGAAGCGCAAAACTCAAGAGTAGGATATTAAGCCAAATGAATATTATTAATAACTTAGTTGCGCCCTGCAGTTACACCCGCGTAAGGGATGATGATGATGATGATGATAATGATGATGTTAAAAAGTATTATTTCAGAGTATAAGCTATCTCTATTCCAAATTTCATCAAAATCCGTTCAGCCGTTTGAGAGTGAAGTATGATGATGATGATGAAAGTATCCCTTATGTTATTCAGGGGGAATAAACTATCTCCATTCCAAATTTCATCAAAATCTAGCCATCCGTTATCGAGTTAAAACTCCCCAAACAAACCAAACAGACAACGTTTCACTTTTATATACTGGTATGGATAATGCAAACTATAAACTAAAAAGAATTCGGAGGTCGGTCGCAAAAATATGAGGTCAAATAAAATTTTGAAAAACCTAAAATTAATGCATTAGAGAGCAAAATAAAATTCAAATGGTGCTGAAAACCTCTAAAATATTCAAATGAAGAAGATCACGTGCAGTTCAAAGAAAATTAGGTATCTAAGGATGAGGCCTTCCAATGACATGACAATATACGGATGCGGCCAGACACGTTCCGGATGAACAGATACAAATGAATGGGAGGGAGGCCTTTGTTCTTTAGAGATAGAGTTAAAACCATTCGATAGAAGAATTGTATTTTCGAATTAAAAATACCTGTATTATTATTATTGTAGACAACAGGTATGAGCATAGATCTAACTAAAAATAGGGAGATAAGGTACAAGACTCCATAAATTAGGTGCAATGCACACAATTGGCCTACTTTGGCCTTAGTCACAATCAGAGTGGCGTTTGTGAAGCACGTGTTATCAGTGACACAGTATGCGTATCTTTGTTGTTGATGCACTACGAATAATAATGTTATGTACAACGCTGGGAGTACAGCTATGTGGGTGTGTATTCAGTCCAGTTGTTTGTTAACGTGATATTAAAACGTGCCGTATCTCTCCCCATTTAACTAGATCCTACAGGTATGAGGTATAATTTTCCACTCGTGAATAAAAATAATAATATTATTGTGAGGCAAAAAGTTTTAATCAGACCCATAGGCAAAACAAATTATTTGTCTGGCATATTATTACCTACTTGGATTGGATTTCTAATTTATAGCATTTTTAGTCTCAGAAAAAATATTGTAAATTCAATTGATGTGACTGTAGGCGCTAACTTAGCATAAGACAAACATGACAAAAGTTGGCTTCCCGCTTTTCGCAATCAAATTTAGTCAAATTATTCCGAGTTAACAATGTAGGCACAAGTTTACGAGACGAACAGACAGGCATAAATAAAGTTTTTTTTGTTTATCGTCAGGTTTAAATATTGCTGCATCATTATGTTACAGCTCTAACAAGTACCTACTTAAGTAAAAAAATGGAAAGTCCCATTTTTTTAATTAATCGAATGGTTTATGTGCACTGCAGGAAAAGTATTCAAAACTTGCTCTAACATTCAGCAGAAAGTTATGGCACATGAAAGGTAAGTCATGCTTAAATTTTCAAACCCACCTTCCACTGAGGATTCTCCGACAGCCTGCCAGCGACCACCGAGCCTGCGGTGCCACCTCCCACCACCACGAAGTCGTAGCTCTCGTCCGGCTGGTCTCTGCTCTTTACTCGGTTGCATGGGTCCGCAAGGTCGCATCGGCCGTTGATGAAAGACTCCAGGACCGTCATGAAGAGGAGGAACTGCCCTGGACACGACCCGGCCATTGAGGGCCCCACCGCTTGGACAGGGCACGCACATGCCTGGAAAGTAAGGAATAGATTTGTAGGAACATAATAGTAGTCGGGTAGAGTCTGTCTACTCTACATACGTAGATCTTATATACATAGCTAGCTGTGCCCAACTAGGTTTGCACGCGTGGTCATTTCATATAAAAGTAGCCCATACGTGTTATTCCAGGACCACCAGTACCTATAAAGTACAATATACTACATTTCTTCAAAATTCTTTCAGCCGTCAAATAGTTTTTTATGGATTGCTCGGTATCTAATCATCGGATTAAGATACTAAGTACCCCAGTTTTTAAGTCAAATTCTAAGCTATCTCCAACTGTGAAAACCGCATCGCAATAGATCCAGTAGTTTTTTCGTGATGCGTGAAAAACATACAGACAAACAAACAGACACACTTATAAAATGATATATTCTTCTTTAGTAGCTTATTTTAAGAAACCCTAGGCCATTTTTTTAAAATTATCTTCTTTGTACAGACTTTTCCGTAAGATTATGTTCACTACTAGTTACAGGGGGGGAATCAATATTGATTAATTTAGCATTAATTTATTAAATACTGTCCCATAAGAGGGATAAAGAAATAGAAGGAAGAACTTGATGTTACGTTAGTGTTATGTTACAGTGTTATTTATGGCTACGTTGGCAAAAATCATGTGCCGTGTGGTAACTAACGGGTTAATGAGTTGATGACTTTTGATTAGCTCTGATTGATCAATTCCGCATTTCTGCAGACTATTATTCTACCGCAATAATAAACTTGGGATTTTGTATCATCGACAAAGATAGCCTTCAATCATCGGCTCATCATGTCATGATACAGTCATTATAGAAATCTTAATTAGAAATAATGGTACCTTTGTGATTAGAAGACTTCTATACTATTTTCAGTGTATACGTTAGGGTAGGTAGAACGTAAACCTAGATATTTAGGTATTTCCTGAAAACTTTATATCTTGCAAACGTCGGCAAATTGTATGTTAACAATATAGATTACCGTATAGGCTGTTCTGAGACTGCTGATGTGGGAAAGGATCGGCTGAAAACCAAATTTTGTATGAAACCTAGTCTCGCCTTTTTCGTAATCGCACGATATAATGTCTTTTATTTTTAATACTTCTATTACTTCTCTATGGGCGTAACGTTGATTATTCAGTTGGATGTGTGGTCGGACGCCACGCCGCAGGTCGTGGCTTCAAAACCAATTAATCGTGCTAAAACGACACTTGACCTTCAGACGAAGGAAAATTATAGTATAAACATCTGAATAGGTACCTAATTCGTTGGTACTTCTAACAGTTTATAAAGTTAATCTAAGTACGTAATTTTTTGTTTATACAAATATGTTAATAACTCAAGATCGTATATCCCAATGATTTAATAACAGGCACTTGCCATTTTTTGCTCTGCCTTTTGCGGTTTATAAGGCGTATCTCACACGGACAGCCGCCGCCCGCGAGACGCGCGACGCGACGTCGAGTCGCGATGCGTCTATCGATCTGACGTCCAGTCCGCATGTCCGCGCGGTGAAAGACCCATCCGCACCTTGCAGTCGGGCGGTTCATAGTTATAGTAATTTATTGATATTAACAAATACAGGTCAGTTACATGGTACTCATGTACAAAAAGCACTTTAAAATTCTTTCTATTATACTTCGCAAAATATAGTTTACTCTAAAATTATGTCAAATAAATTACAATAGAATATACTAAATAAAACTGAAACTGAACAGAATAAAAACTGAAAAGAATGTCAAGTACAAACTTTGATTATAATAAATTAATTTCATTCCTATTTAAATTCAAGAAATTCCGCGAATTATAGAAAGTTTGGTTGATAAGCCAGTGTTTCAACTTAAACTTGAATGAGTCAAGACTACGTGCTCCTGTAACATCCACCGCTAGTCGATTGTAGACTGTAGGGCCCATGACGTCAGTCAATTTGTTGGACTTGGCGAGGGAATGGGACATGGCAGCCAGCTCGCCCTTGCGACGGGTGGCATACCTATGAGATCCATCGATTCTTCACCAAGCGGATGCGCTTTGTTTCACACACGTGGCGCCTGTAGTTATGTTAGCGAAGCAATGCCTCCGCTGCGCCGCGCTGGGCGGGTGGCGTGTAAGATCCACCTTAGCCGGTGTCCAAAAACGTGTTGTAAGAACTATTATTAACACTTCAGGGAAGCTGTCTGTTCATGTTTTCAGCGTCGTCCGACTTTGAGTGTGACATCATGTAAAATTTTACGTACAACATAGGTAAATGTTCCCCCCTTCCACTAACAAGAAGATTCCAAAAATGTAAAGAGTTGGTGTGGTACTCACTTGCCATTTTCTACGGGTTTGCCTGTGTAACTTCGATTAAATATATAAATAGTAGAATAGGTACCATAAGAAAAAACAGTGCTTACTTTTTTTAATTAAAATAGTTTGTTAATTTGCACATCAAAATATGCAAACATTAATCCTTTGTTTGTCAAAATACGGTCATTAAAGAGTCAATACCAAGGTCAAAAAGATGTCTAGATTAGCAAATTAGTTACATCTAATAAAATTAACGATAATGAGTAAAGCGTGCGCTACATTAGCGGTTTTGTGGCCATGCATTGAATAAATACAATCCAATGTTAATCGGTGCGTACTTCCTTTCATGGGCCAGAACAACCTGATGGCCCTGAAGGAGTCGTGGATTGGTGTGATAGAGAATAACAGTATTCCCTAAAGTACTTAACCGCACCCACGAACAAAAATGCTATTGTTCTGAAAAAAAAAGATCAAAAATACTCGTCGAAACAAATACATAATATTGAGTACAAAATAATAATGAATTTTAACCAATTTAACAAAATAAATATTAGTCATTACAATTATTACAAAAGATAAATAAAAATGCCATGGCAGTTGTAAAAATAAAATTAAATAAAGAAGTCAAAATCAAAATAACTGTTTTATAACTTTTGTATTACTAAATCTTAATTTCTTAAATATTAAACATTAACTAGGTACTACCATAATTAAATATTGAATAATTAACACGCAAATGTACTTAGATGTAAAATAAAAATAAAATATTTTAACCATATTAAAGATGTTCAGGAGTGGTACTTTATTCCGAGAAAATTCCAGCAGCTATGATATATACCTCATTTAAAAGCTGCTTATTTAACGGGCTACATAAATAAATGTAATTTATATTTTATTGAGCCTAATGGAGTCTTAAACAAAAGAGAAAATATTTTCCTAGATATATAAAGTTGAACCAAGCTTTTAATATTTTCCATTCTATTGAGTTAGTGCGTTTTCCGTGCACTGGGAATAAAATAAAACAGATTTCTATATATTATGTTTTGCTATTTCAATTATTACATTGTACCATGTGCCATGAAGCCTGTAGAAAAAAAAACTTAAGGTCCTGTCATCTGTCATCCATCAGCTGTCAGTGCCAGATCTACATACATTGTGCCGTGCTGAATGTTACTGTCGTAAGTAGTGTCAAATCAGAGATGCCAGAGGAAAGGTACCTAGTGTGGCAAGTATTTTCTTTTTACCAAACGAAAAATAAAAATAAATGGATTGTTTTTTTTTGTTTTCATTTGCTAGTCATTATCAAATAATATTCCCTTTCTTCACAAATATCTAATATCTTGTTTAGAATTTTAAATTATTTTAGTATCAGCTTTCATAAATTTTCCGAACATCTCTTTTATGTTATGTTGTAGCGCACATGCAAGCGGAAAAATAATAATGTGCAAATAGGTTTAAATATAGTAAATTTTTAATGACGCTCCGTAGTTGTAGTAGGTATAATTATATAACGTGGGTTATATGGGTAATTATAATAAAATTATCCATATAGGTACATGTTATTTTCATTACCATTAATTTTTTTCCTCTTTGAGAGGAAATTAGGTGTGAACTGTGAAATTGTAAATCATATAGATATGTCTCATAAGTAATTTCCACTATTTTATACGGGCCCGACAAAACCCTCACCTAGGACAACCCACTTTCATTTACATTTTACTTTCTTTTAATTCCTGTATCTGCATGATTGATTTGTCTGAGACTGTCAATTATTGTTATTTTATTATTGTTATTGTAATTTGTCAGTAAATAAAAATAGCAACATTCGTAGATAATTATTTTAATACAGAGAACAAGTAGTAAGTACCGTATCGCGGATATGATCCATTCCTTGACTTTGATTGTCACTTGATATTAGAGATGACCGTTTCTAAAAAAAACGTTGTTGGGCATGGATGACAGTGAATGATGCTGGCATCCGATGCCGATATAATGTAAAACGGATGCTGTCAACATCCGATTTTGAGAAACGTGAACACAAACATCACAGATGCCTCCGAGCGCACGGTGCCGACCAACTGAACATTATAGTCTTGCTCGTTTTTTTTTTTAGAAAGCATATGTGCTGTTGGTCTATAGCTGACCTCTACAGCGTCACCGCGGTGGGGCGGGCGCAAAAGCGCTCCGCCGCAATGCGTGACGCAGAAGGCGCACGCCAAAGTTAAGTTTTTGGCCACTTGCTCAAGGGTACCCAGGGGGTACGAACCTCGGCTTGGACAGTTGCCATTGATTACTTGAGGAGTATCGAACTAAAGAACCAACGAGAACGGCAACGAACTTTTATACCTAGATTGAGCCGGTGCGCGCGAGTGCTTGGTTGCGTAATACAAAGGGTAATTCATAATAATGATCATAAAATCATGAAAGGCCTTTTTAAGTATTGTTAGAGAGTCGTTTATGACAGGGACCCGAGGGCCGTTATAGGAAAGAACACTCCATCGAGCGATGTGTCTCTATTCTCAGAGCTGATTAGGAGATGCCTGTAAATTAAAGCTATAGTATTAATTATTACCCTTTGGGTGGACGAGTTAAGTCACAATAATTCCCGCCTTAAGTTAGGTATAAACTCTAATAAATAAGATGATAAATCCATATGCATGCAGCTGTCACATAAACCTATAAACTATTTGAGTTTATAAAAATAAGTTAGAGCTTTGTTTTAATTAAGGAATTAATAAACCTTTAGCCCTTTAGGTTGCATGAATATAAAATATCATTGCTCATAAAGTCACCTATTTTGAGACCACTCCTTACAATTCCCACGACCACGGGATTTCGCATCTGGTTAGAAAGTTAACGAACAGGATAGAGACCTTTGTAGTTAATTGTCTTTTTCATGACCAAGAGATGCGCGAACAAACATACAGACAAACTAACAAACAAACAGACAGACACGATTTAGCTTATTTTGAGTAACCTAGACCTTTTTTTTTTAATTATCTTTATTTTACAGACTTTTTCGTTCTTATTGCTTTATTATATGTATATGTTTTGTATACGAGTAAAATATTATTAGAGGTTTGGTTTTAAAAAGGTTAGTACCTAGATTTAAAAAAGATGTTAAATAAAAATGAACTCACCTCTGCTGCTCTTATCATATTCATGCCAATTAAACCTGTAATTAAAGCAAACAATTGATTAATATTATGTGTAAAAACAACATTTTAATATTCATTAATCTATGTAAACTCTGCTTTATTCGATGTATACTTATAATACCTAAAGCAGTAAAGAATGAGTAGGAAAAATAACCTGGAATATACATAACAATACTTTTTATCCCGGAAAAATGAGCAAGCGCGGGACAAGTTGCGGGGCACAACTAGTGTAAGTAGTAGATAAATAACAAATATAATAACATTAAAAAACAACATAACATAACATTATAATGAGCAAGCGTGGGACAAGCTGCGGGGCACAACTAGTGTAAGTAGTAGATAAATAACAAATATAATAACATAAATAAATAGTAGTTTAAAAAAACTAAAAAACACGCTTTATATAGAAAACCAAACTAAAAAATAGAAAATTAATTTTAATAGTGTAAATAAGAAAAAAATCAAATAAAATTTAGCGTGGTGTGCATGGGTCAATAGTTATAAATATTTCATTGACAGATATGAGAAGAAGGATTATCATTTCGATAATACCTATCTTAAAAAGCACCCCACGCTTTTTTTTAAATATTTTTTTTTTCTTATTTACACTATTAACATTTATTTTCTTTTTTTAGTTTGGTTTTCTATATAAAGCGTGTGTTTTTTTTTATTTTTTTATTTATTTTTTTTCGAATTATTGCATTGTCATCGGTCTTTGGTCAGGTGTGCAAAATTTGAATGAAATCTGACCATTTAAAGTGGGTCAAAATAGCGTCCAAAGGAGTCGGTTACAAATATACAAGTGAAGCTAATTTATAGCGTATAAAAACAACATAACATAACATAACATTATAATGACATTATATTTTATGAATTTATTATTGATTAACCTATCAATGCCCGAGCGTGTCTGTAGACACACTCGACGGTAGCAGAATGTAACCCGTATTATATTGTGTTAGAGTTCATTTTTCTATGAGTGCATATCAATCGATAGGGCTTGAACCATTACCCGATTGTTGCCAAATGTATAAGCTCGATTGCGTCAGGCAACTATCGTTACCAGGCAATTTTGTTTTCGATTTATTAAAAAAAAACGAATGTGGGGCCTTTTATTTAATCTAGGGTACTACGAGTAGTAATATCATGTCGAAACACAAAAGTATCTTTATATTTCACCTTCATCAGTCATCAGTCATCAGTCGTAAAGCCAATTCAGAAGCCCTCGGGCGCGGGCGGCCTGACAATACACAGGCATAAGCTAGTTCGTTTTTTCAAAAAAATTTGGCAATAATGGCTTCTAGAAAACTAGAAAAAACATCGGAACCATCATGATGGGTATCAAATTGAAGAGCATTAAAAGAACATTTCTAAACTATATAACATGTGTGGCAACATGTAGAACGATAGTTTAATTTCAAGAAGATTAAGTGATCTCGCCCAGGGCCTGCAGTCTCGACATAGATAGTGATTGCTTTACAACCGAATTCGGTGCATATACCGATAACAAACGTTAGCTTTGACAAGTATTGTCAAAAGCTATCGACTGTCATCGGTAACTCTACTAACATTGACATCGTTATCTATATCTATACTGTAATTGGACTGGTTACAGTTTTATTATAAAAACTGTAACCAGTCCAATTCTGTACATTAAAGATATTTTGAAATTTCTTTTTCGAGGGTACTCTATATTTGATACTGAAGCCAAAACTGTATTTTTTCATATTTTTTCATGTCTGTCTGTCTGTCTGTCTGTCTGTCTGTCTGTCTGCATGTCTATCTGTCTGCATGTATGTATGTTGACCGCACATCACGCCAAAACTACTGAAAGAATTCACATGAAACATTGTATGATTTGAGTTCATACTACTATGTAGAAAATTAGATACTTTTCATCCCGAAAAATTAAAGGGTTCCCGCAGGATAGGGGATGAAAGTTATTTAAAAGAACACGTATCACGCTGAAACAACAAGACGGATTTTGATGAAACTTGTCATATTCTTGTTGGATTAATTTCTTTTTGTGGTTTTTCGAATAAAGATGTTAATTTTTGGTGTAATTAGCGTACAATTATTTTATCCGAACCCCAGCTCGTAACAGTATGTATGTTTGTTTAGGTCAAATCTTGCAAGGTAAATTAGAACCACTTCCTCTTATCCTACGGAGTTGAATTTTTACATGTTGGTTTATTTCCAATGACAATTTAATTTTATGGTAAGCATGACCTGAATCGACATCCAGGATTAGCTCCAGACAAAGGAACTCTTTAGTGGTTAACAGTACAGACACGAAATTTTATGTACGCATTTTATTATGAAAGCCGATTTTAAATTTTACGATGACATGGTCCCCAGATAAAGGAACTCTTCAACGGTCAAAAGCATAGTCACAAAATTTTGTGTACGCATCTTATTAAGATAGTCGGTTTTAAGTTTTACCATGAAATGGTTGCTGCACTCAGGATTGGGTCCTGGCTAGGGAACTCCTCAACGGTTAACAGCACAGACACGAAATATTGTACTTATACGCATTTAATTGTGATAGCCAGTTCTAAGTTTCACCATGACATGGTTACTGCCTAAAAACATTTATTTTAAAACGTTTTTATATATATTGATTTACGTTTTTGTCTGTCTGTTTGTCTATCTGTCTGTTTGTGTATATGTCTGTATCTTGACCGTGCATCACGCCGAAAACACTGAATGAATTCAACTGAAACTTTGTATGATTTGAGTTTATACTAGATAAGAAATTAGATACTTTTCATCCCGAAAAGTTAAAGGGTTCCCGCAGGATAGGGGATGAAAGTTAGTTAAAAGAACACGTATCACACTGAAACTACTAAACGGATTTTGATGCAACTTAACAAAGTCATAGTTTATATGATGGGTTAAAATAGAGGATACTTTTTATCCAGAAAAAATAAAGCGTTCCTTTGGGATAGGGGTCCAAAGTTATGTTAAATGAACGTAAAAAATATCTATACGTATACTCGTAATAAAGCAATAAGTAAGAAAATGTCTGTACAAAGTAGATAAAAAAAAGTTTAGGGTACTTAAAATAAGCTACTGAACAAGAATATAACATTAAAAAAACATGTCTGTCTGTCTGTTTGTTCACGCATCACGTAAAACTACTGGACCGATTGCGATGAAGTTTTCTTTGTTGGATAGCTTAAGGTCTTAAGTACTTAAAAATGGGGTTACTTGGTATCTCAATCCGATGAATAAAAGCGGAGCTATCGATAAAAATATTTTTGAAGGGACGGAAGGTATTTTGATGAAATGTTGGTATATTGGTATTTTAGGTCCTGGAATACCACTTAGAATACTTTTAACTTAAAAAAATGTCCACGCGTGCGAAGCCGCGGGTACAGCTAGTATCAAATATCGTTATAATAAGACTTTGCGACCAATTTCGGTTCTAAGCCAATATCTATCGATGACGAGACTACAGGCCCAGATTCGCAGTCGCGCTCACGAAACTTGCAATATGTTGGCTGTTATAGTTGGGTTTAGTGTAACCGCCCTGCTAAAGCAGAGACGGATGCGCTGGCTAGCGCACAATCACCATTCGTCATAAATCACACCACGTATGCAGCACTCTCGTTTGCTTAGAGAAACTCTTCTGGAAGAAATGGCACATGCTAAGCGCCCAGTAGGTCGTCCGCGATATGTCCTATTTTGACAAAGACTTTGTTAACTGGACACTTGGTTGGAGGTGCTGACACGATGGCATAATCGTATGAACAACTCAGCATCATCCACGCACTCGCAAAACCATATTTGCCAACGGTGCAGTCGCAGCTGCGGATCCCGTATTGGTTTATTCAGTCGCCAAAAGAAGTGCCATACTACAACCTCCTGACGCTGCTTTAATCATCTCTTGTAGATGTAAGAAGGCCTATGATGATGAGTTGGGTTTTAGTTATCAAAAACCTAAAATATATTTTTTCATTTGAACCTAGCTGAACACCTGATGGTGGATGCGACGCGTGTACTTGTAAGTCTTACTTTAACTTTCCTTTTCCTACTACTTATAAGTAGTAGAAACCCAATTTGCATAGTAATAGTACATTAAATAATTCATTAATAGTACATTACTGCCGCGGTCTGTAATGACTGCGTTGCTGGCAGCGATGATGATGGTCGAGAGCGTAGCTAAGTTAAGTTCGAAGCCATCACAGCGCGGTCAGCATTGCAGCCCTTGATGGCCAAGCTGGAATGAAGGCCGAGACTGAAGGTCGAGGCCTTTATAGCGCGGACAGCAAGGGCTGCAATGATGGCCAAGCTTGAAGGCCGAGAACTTAACTAAGCAAAGCTCGAGGCCATCATAGCGTGGCCAGCAGGGCAGTCAATGCGGACCAAGGCTTGTATAGTGATTTACTCAAACTTGAATTTAAATAAAACCAGCTTAGTATAATAAGAATTTACTCAAACAATGCAAACACAACGAAAACAACAACGACAACGACAAAGACAACAACAACGACCACAACAACAGAAACAGAAACAGTAACAGAAACAGAAACAACAACAACAGGATATCATGATCACATCAGCTTTCAAACAGAAAAAAAAACATCAAAATAGGTCCATTCGTCTGGGAGCTACAACGCCTCTCTGTTCGCGTTCGGGGTTAACGAACCCACGGAATAAATAATAGTGCTACGACAAAACACGACAATAATGGATTTTCAAAGGAAATTGCTGGCCGCAAAACACGACAATAATGAAATTCCATACAACTTTGCTGGCGCCTATTCAAGCAGCGCGGCAAGGTCGACTTTGCCCAAAGAAGGTTGTCGAAATAATGACCACATTACTAGTATTGTTTGAGTAAAAGCCATAACTCACATTGTTCTTCAAAATAGCGGATTGTGGAGCTATTGTATTCAAAACCGTAAGTATTGTATTTTATGCGGAATGGCTGTCACCAAATGTTTCGACGGCATGAACGCTATAAACATCATCCTCAGCGTATTGCGGTCCCACTGCTGGGTCACCGCCTTATGCTCTAATTAATTTATTTAAACTTATAATAAATCAGTAAATACCAAAAAAACTGTACATTAAAGATATTAAAAAACTGGTCTAGGGTCCTTAAAATAAGCTATCGTGTCTGTATTTTTTACTTTTTATCCCGAAAACTGACTGTGCCAAGATCCCCGCCACGTTTCGTTCACCGCTAGACTTACGTGCCGCTAGCTATACTGATGGATGTCACAATATCCTAGAACATTTTGATTTTCTCTCAATGTTTTCCGTCGCCATATTGATATTGCCATTGTTAATAAAAAAAAATGATGTGCTCAAGCCATTGCCGTGTCAATTACAGCACAACAGATCTAGTTCGACTTGTATTACAAAGTATGTTGCGGTTTTTTACCGTTGCTGTTACTAAAACTCAAACTCGGAATAAATATTTTTCAGACTGGTTTTCCCAAAAATCTTGACAATACACAATCTAAATTTAACAAAAGCTTTTTTTTTTATTTCTAACGGATTTTCTACAAAAACGACTAAACCAATTTTGATGATATTTAAATGGAGGTCTGGTTCAAATAAAAAAGGAATTTATCATCCAAATACATAGATCTAATTAAAAGTGGGGTGATTAGGTACCAGCTCCTCGGGCGTATACAATACAAATTAGGTGCAACGCACACAACTGGTCTTCTTTGGCCTCAGTCACAATTGGACTGGCGTTTGTGTAGCACGTGTTACCATTGACTCTCATTCGCGCTACTGCCTAAGTATTACTATGCCCCTCTATCTTGGTTGTTGATGCACATGAAGCAGTACCGCGAGAATGTGTATTTGCATGTAGCTTCGATTATAGAAACAAGTATTTCTGCGATCGATGGCCTAGTCCATAGTAGTTGTAGTAGTTTCATGTAGTAAGGTAGTATTTTTGTTTCATCATCATCATCATCATCATCATCGTGATCATCAGCCCGTGTCACTCCACTGCTGGACATAGGCTTCTCCCAAAAAACGCCACTGTGCCCGATCTTCGGCTCTTCTCTTCCAACTGTTGTCAGCCACTTTGAGTGTATCGTTGCTCCACCTAGCTGGAGGGCACCCTACACTAAGTTTGCCGAGTTTTTTTCGTTTACGTGATGTTAAAGCGTGCCGTATCTTCCCCCCCAAAACTAGACCTATGTTCACCTATAATCACCTTCTAATAAAATAAGAACCAAACCGGCTTAGAAATCCCGGAGATTGAGTAAACAAGGTAGACACAAATAAATAAGTACATTCGAACTAGGTACCTCCTCCTTTTGATAGTAAGTCTATCATAAATACTGTGTCTTTTGGTGTTTTCAACAGCGAAATAAAAAACTTATAATCTTTGATTGAAATACCTATCTATTGATGTTTTAAACGGTTCTTATTCAATTATAAATTAATTATTTTATTCCAAGGTTTGCATTGGATTTAATTATGTCAACTAGGAACAAAGAAAAAAAAAAGAAAAGCAATGCCGCTTTGGGAATGAACTTTGCGGGATCAGCGATGCGGGACTACTCATGCGGGATCTGTGGAAATTGCAGGACTGGAAAAATGATACAATTTTTAAAAAAAAAGCGCTTATCCGAAACTGGATTTGACGAACTGGACTTTGGATTTAGGTACTACGCACTAAGAAGCGTCCGGTCTGATCCGGGAAACCTCTCGGACTCTCAGCTTATTGAAAACTACATCGAACAATAATAGAAACACGATTCGAAATGAATGGATCAACAATGTACTCGATCGTATGGCATTAAAAGTATCGATACCAAGATAAGTATCGTAAAAAATGTAAACATGAACACAAATGTACCTTAAGATAACCGTCACTTTTTAAGTTTTTGTAAAGGGGACCTTACATTGTACTATGAAGCCTATCATAGCTACAGGTGAAAAAATCTCAAAGTTTCGGCCACTTAAAAAAACCTTTATAAATCGATAGAGAACATCGATGCAAGCGAAAATGTTGTTACATAGCATAGTCTTGTTTCTGATAATGGAATCAAAAATAAAACATATACCTCAATATTTAAAAGAAATAGAAAATTAATCTATATTTTTTAACAAACTTAAGTAACATCTAATCGAAAAATGCTACTATTCTCTACAAAACTTATTTGGCAATAAAAATACAATTTTAATTATATATTTTTTCGGTCACTCCTTTCATTATTTTTTAAAATTGTGATATGCTTCTTGTCCTCTTACAAATATTCTGTAGTGCCCACCAGGGTTCTACTATTATATTTAAGACCTAGAATTACACGTGGAAACCGAGAAATAAATAAAATGCAATTCAAAACTTAAAAAATGCAAACCAATACTAAACAATTATTAAATAACAGTGATCTTAAAATTTTTGTTTGCTTTGAAGTCCCCTATCGATTTATTAAGGGTTTGATCAGTGTCCGCGACTCGTCTCGGTTTTTACACGACTGCTCAGAAATGAGTGTAATGTTTTTAGGATTCATGTATGTATGTATGTATGTATGTATGTATGTATGTATGTATCAATGTATGTATGCATGTATGTATGTACGTAGTATATATGAGAGTTTATTTATTCCACCGAGTATCATAGGCTAGTAAGCACGGAAATTCCAAAATGAATGAAATTTTGTCATTTACATATTTAATACACAAATATAAGTTACAATTACAAATTATACTTTAAAAATTATTCTAAAATATTTACAGTGTGTTTTCTTACTAAGCTGGTTCTTATTTTCTTATTTTTTACTTTACAAACTATCAAAATATACATATCTATGTAATTTATTTATTTTAGAACGTCTACTGTAGTGAGGTTAAGCTCATACGATGCATTTGTCGCATCGAAAAAATCTTATCTGCATATTTTTTATTGATTCTTAATCATGTTTGTGAACGACTAGACTTGTTTTAGTCTCATAAACATAAATACTGTCATTATAACTATGTAGTATATACAATATTATTATAATTTGCTGTCCCGCAAATGCCGCGGATCTGCGAGATTGATGGCGTCAGTACCGCAGGGACTGAGGTTTTAATGCGGGATTGGATTCCCTAGTGTCAACTGTCAACGAACCGATTTGTTGCGAGGGTTCTCGATAAAAGCAGGTGCAAGAATGTTTGCGTTCCCTAATATCTACCTGATCATCTTAATACATCAGCCAGTAGTAGTTTTACTGCTGAATAAGGGTCAAGACAGCCTGCCTGATCAACGGCTTTCGTTCTGCCCGTAAAATACAAATACGAAACTATTTGAATAGAAATCCATATTATCTGTGTCCATAGAAAAAACGCCGTCGCTGTGTATGTTAACTCTTGTTTTGGTTTTGAAAGTTTTGAATGAGTACACTAGGTACAGTTTTCAAAGACTGCCCCCGTCAGTGTTGCCGATAAATTATAACCAAGGAGTGTTCAAGTCAAGAGTGAATAGGTATCTACTTGGCAAGCGTGCTACACCTTCAACCATATCATCGCTATCCATCAGGTGAGATCGTGTTGAAACTATTGAGCAGATGGTAAAAAAAATGAGATTTTATTAAGTTTACTGGCGTATGTATGAATATAAATAATAATTATTATTTCGATGCTTATTAACATTTATTTGACACAATTCTAATACATGATAAGACAAGCAGCAAATGTAGAATAAAAAACTAATCAAAAACCATTTTTTTTACAATGTTTTGTCATCGATTTGTGAGCTACTCTGAAAGTTTCAGCCGGATAGCTAATCAGAAAATGCTCTAAATTTGAGTTACAAGATTCCACCCGGAACGATAGACAGACAGACAAAGAATAAAGTGACTTAATAAAAATGTAGTAAAAACTCCTTGCGCTTAAAAACAAATACCAACCTTAATTAAACAAAAACACTCACAATTATTCAAACATTGAAAAAAATGGTAGGTAAATTAAAAATACGAGGTTCACGATTTTAGAAAAACGAGGATGGCACGTGAGAGGACGCGCGAGTGTCGCCGCGAACTGCGTCTGCGCAGGTTTTGTTTAAATTATATAGACATGAGCTGACACTAGAGGGATTTATGATGATGTAAATTTGTGATACTCGAATTAATAAAAAACAAAGTAGGATTACCTAATTTGTTTTTAATTAAATCTGACTCATTAAAATAGCTTGGTTTTCCTTAGATTTTTCCGGGATTTTCGGGTATAGTGAAACTTTTGGTCAAAATGGATGAGAACTTAAAATGCTTGATCAAAGTTTAGTTGTTTCAGGTTCCTATTGCAGCTAACATTCAGTGTTTTAAGCGACTTCAGAAAAGGAGACGGTTATATGTTCGACAGTATGTTTTTTTTTAACATGTTTCGTTACATTAAAATAGGTACAATAACGATTTTGTCGCTTTCATTTTAGGCTTTGGTCACTTTGTCACCAAAGTGACCTTTTTGTTTATGCATGTTCAGGGTGTCCACTTTCTGGAAAATTAGGGAAAGTCAGGGAAAAGTCAGGGAAGCTCAAGATGGTCACCTGGAAAGTCAGGGGATAAATAAGATTTTATACTGTTCGCTCCACACTTTTGTGCTGGCCTTAGGTGTCAGAATTAGTCAGGCCACACGATGGCCTCTGACATGTTTAGGAAGCTTTTGTTTTTGTTTAATAGTATTATCAATTTGCCATAGTTTCGGCGCCCTCTAGTTAAGAGTGCTTATAACAATAAAATTATTGAAAACATTTAGAAAAACGAAGATGTAAAAGCGTAGTTAATAATGAAACAATTAAATGCATAAAAAAATAGAAATTGGATTATATTTAGGGGTTTGTGTTTTTGTATGGAAAAAGGCGCTAAAGACTCTTCGAAAGATAGTCCTTTGACGCGATCTTCGCGAAGTCGGTAGACGTATTGATGTCAACACCAAGCGCAGCGGTGTAGAAACAGCAGTACGTTTACAAAAAAAGACGTGCATAACCATAAAAGTAATTAAACTTAACATCCTTAAGCTGATTTTAGATTAAAATTCAAAATGATTCAGCAAATTCATCATCTAGTCACATACTCATACTTGAAGTACTTAGTAATCGTATGTGCCGAAACATCGTTGACTCGTGGTTAATGATTATTTTCCACGAAATATCCAAGAATGACATTCAACAATGTGACAAATGACAACAGTAAAAAGAAAAGCGTCAGTCATACTAACTTAACTTTATAGGTAAATCGTCACCAAGGTGTGAAAAATCATGTCATCGGTCTAAAACATCAACAAAAAAAACATGATGCCATGTCATCGGTCCAAAAGCATCTACAAATATTTGATATCATCCAATTTAGAATCTAACGGAAATACTCGACTGTTTGAAAACATCCAAAAACTCGCATCGTCATGGTTAATAAAATGAAGAGACTATTTTTTATAGAGGTCTAAATATAAGGCTCTCGCCGGACCGCCATGCGCTAGCGTTCCAATGAGATCATTATCATCATAGATTGTATAGCTATCGGCACGTAAGTCTAGCAGTGAATGTTTCAGTTTCATCAGTTTTCAGGATAAAAAGTATTCAACATTTTAACACATTATATAAACTTTGACTGTGCCAAGATCCCCGCCACGTTTCGTTCACCGCTAGACTTACGTGCCGCTAGGTATAGCAGTACGTAATATATAGATAATAATTATAATAGATGCCATATCACCATGACAATAATTAGAAAAAACCTTCAAACCGATTTATTTTGGTTTTTATATTTTGTCATGCCAAAATCTTTTTTCCTCAAGATTTTTATTGTCCAAATAAATAACAAAATTTCACTTCAGTAAGACAACATTTAACAAACTTAAATAAATAATGTTGTGCAGTGTGCATGCATATGACTATAACTAAACTTGTTACATAACAAACATAGCTAAATGAAAATACTGAGAAGGGAATAGAGTTTACCGTAACTTATTTGTTTAATTTATTTGTTTACTAACCATCTTCTTTTCTTGTTAATCTCTATTTAAATTTATTTAATTTAATCTTGTCCATCTTTCATTATCTATTTATATACAAGTATGTTTCTTAACTTTATGATATATTATTATTATAAGTTAGGGTTTAAAACAAAACTTAAATGGAATGTTGGGTATTCTCTTTAGGCATGTTACTTTGTTCTTAATTATTGTAGTGGTTTATCACATATAACTTTAGTGTTTTATAATAACATTTGATGAGGCAATTTATTGTATAATTAAGCTCCTTCATACATTAAATTGTTGTGTCTTTATTGGGTTCTGGGAAAAGGTATTTTTGATAATCGTTATATCAGAATGTATTTCGCCATTTACAATTTTACGTATTAGTATGCAAGTTTTTTTTTGAATACATACGTTTGTTTGAAATTCATTAGTTTTGTCCTCTTTGCTTTTGCTTTGTCTCTAGCTTTTTAGTTGGTGTTAGGTAGTCGTAATGAAATATATCTTTGATAACTTTCTTTTATGCGATTTGAAGATCTTTAAGGTTGGATACGGCTGCATCGCCCCATAATTTTACCAGATAGTCTAAATATGGTTTGACCAGGGAATAGTAAATATTGGTAAGAACTTGGGAGTCAGCTACCCAAATTACGCAGAGCTCCAGTCAATTTAGTGTTTTCTGGCTCAATGTATAGTTTATGTGAATTCCACGTGAGCTTGCTGTCAAGGATCAATCCCAAGCACCTTTCGTGTTTCATTTGTATAGCTTCACCGTTTATAATAATTATATAAATAAGTATTTTCATCAAGTTTTCATCAAAATCGGGCCCAAAACTCCTTTGAGTACTTTTCGCTATTCCTCATAGTTTCTGATTTAGCCATCCACGTCCACTTGAAAAATTCAGCCTGTATAATAAAAAAATGTATTAATCTGCAAACGTTTTTGTATCAGGGGTCTAAAACTAAACAAGTTTGATGATTTGTGTAAGTTTCTTCAACAAAAAAGCTTATTTTATTCAAAAAAATACATCGTAACTTAAACTGCAGATAATTTATAAAACAACTACATATTATCACCAATTTAACGCGGTATAATTTTTTGGTAATTAGTGATAAAGTAACAAACTATGCGACATTAAACAAAATGTCAGAGAATTTAAAATTTTTATAAAACAATACATACAGTTGCCTAGGTGTTCATCATAGCCATAATTCACAATTGGCCAGAATAAAATGTATTTGTTTTATAAATAATCTGCAGGTTAAGTTACTATGTGTTTTTTAGAAAAAAAAAACAAACTTTTTTCTTGAAGAAACGTACACAAATCGTCAAACCTGCTTAGTTTTAAACCCCTGATTCAAAACCTTTTGCAGATTATTCTTATTTTATTATACGAAATTCTTTGTTACAGTTTTTTCAACCTAAAAACAATAAATAAGTTTAATTTCTTGCAATGATTTTTTTATTAATAATTTTTATAGTTGCCTATCCGTCAATATTTCAACAATAATGAAATAAATAATATCTCGAAAATGGTTGACTTTTGCTGAAAGTATTACTGGGTTATTTGATAGTGGACATCATGTCCTACAACCCTGCCACGAGATCGTGACCAATAACCAATAATTCTGTATTCATAATATTCTTGAATCACCCTATTGGAAGACTTTAACTTGTGCATATGGCGGCAAATGTCAATTCTGTTTTGACATTTGTAAAGCAAACAGATGGAGAATACACGTCATTATGCCAAAAGGTAGAATTATATTCTCTTTTATTATGCCTTGGAACCATAGACAACTGCTCATTACTCCGTACTTAGAGATCAATGCTTGGAACGCTGTACTCCTCAAGAACTGGGGAAAACGCGTCTTCTAATCTCTCGCTTTGGCGATTTGCATTGGCCAGCCAGATCACCTGATTTGACCGCTCTAGACTTTTTTTGTGGGGTTACTTGAAGTCCCTTAGGTTTATGTAAACGAGCCTCAGACTCTTTATGGGCATAAAGAGAATATTCGACAGAAATGCGAGAACCTTTCGCCGGAAGTTCTGACACAAGTGATGGAAAATGCTATAAAACGAGCGACGGCTGATGGCGGCCACTAGACCGATATCATTTTCTCGACTTGAAGAGAAAAACTAATTCATTAAATAAACATAATCCACAAGACAAACCAAAATTATTCATTCCTAAAAAAGAATAGGTATTGCAAAAGAACATTGGGTGATTACTTTTGCGCCGTATGAATATTAAACATTTTCGACAATATTACATACATACTTAACTTCCATTACATAGACTTGAGAAACTACTTTTTTTTAAGTCGGTTAAAATGGTTTCTCCAACATGAAAATTAAAACCCCTACTAGTTAGTGAATAAGGTCACACGCACAGTATAAAACAATGGTAACAGTTTCATTCTCCAACAAGAAAAATAAAATGTGTGAATACAGTCACTTGTACGACATAAAAAATGGTAACGCACTAGGTGCAAACATTCTCCAACATGAAAATTAAAACCCCTATAATCAGACACCATCTCGGAAAAACCAATGTACAACAATAGTGCTACACTCGCCTCAGCCTGTCGTCACGCATTAGTACGAAAATTATTAGATTTACCGAGAACTTGAACTTTGCCCTTGAACTAGCACCGTTGAAGAACGGGTTGTAATAGTTTACATCGTCGTGACTAGAGAGTGAATTGATGCTTACATTGATAATCACCAAAGGTAAGAACAAACGGATTTAGTGAAATTTTAGTACATAAGTAGAATGTCCTAAATTCTGTAAATAGATTCTCTTGAATGGACATGCAATATAATCTCAAAGAATTGCGTTCAGTTGATCCTACGAGAAAAGCGCTTGTTACGGGTGCAATTTTCAAATATAATTTGTAACCAGAGTCTTCTATTACTTTCTAATCTCTCTTTCTTGTAGTGTTGCTGTGTAGTGTGTAAAAATCTTTTTTATTGTAGTGTGATCTTGTAGTCTAGTTCTGGTTGAACGTAATACTTGTATATTAAAATATATATTAAAATAAGCTCTTTTTCAATTGTACAAAGGGATCCAGTTATTTATGCCATTCTAGGAAGCCCCTATCTTGCATTTCACTTAAATAAATTGAACCCTTGCACCTTGGGCAGTTAAACTATGCGTCAATGCTGTCTATCTGACATGACGATTTAAGCGTAGTACTACTTGTACTATTATTTATTCTGTGGTAGTACGAGTATTATTAGGTACTATAGAACAACTATAGCTTTCCCGCCTGCGACTTTGTCCGCGCAGACTACAGATTATCGCGAAAAAAGCATCCTATGTTCTTCTAGGATATTAAAAACCAATGCAAAAGTAGGTATAGCACCAATGCTCTTAAAGTTTTTTGACATACTTGTTATTTCGTTTCCATGGCAACCGTTTCTTACAGCGAGCAATCAACATTTTGTCAGTTTTTCCAGTGTTCCTGTGCAAACTTAAAATTTTCCGGGATAAAAAGTGTCCTATGTTTTATTCCAGGGTTTGAGCATTTCCAATCAACATCAGGCTAAATTTATTTATCTAAGTACTCAGCCACAGCGGTTGAAACATCGATACAATAGAAAAATAATTTTACAATTAAAAACAGCCTTTCTCAGGGCCTCTACCATAATAACCAACTTTAAATGGAATTTATTCAAATACTCATCCATTCACTCATGTTTGAAAATCGGTATGATAAAAATAACTATCCTAAAGTCGTCGTCAGAAAGAAAAAAAAAGGAAATAAAAAATATCTTATGTGCTAGATCTATTCGTTATTCTGGGATCTAATATTTAGACCAAGTTTCATCAAAATCCATTCAGCCGTTACGGAGCTGAGTGTTATAGCAAACCTAAATAACACACAGATTAATAGTACTTGCTGTACCCGCGGCTCTACCCGCGTATTCATTTCTCTGGCTAAAATTAATATAATGTGTTGGTCCATTATCAAAAGACCATATAAATTAAAAAATACCAAATTTCGTTCGGCCGTCAGTTTTTTTATCGATTCCTCGATTTCTACTCATCGGAAACCCACACACCACCACCACACCATCGCCATCGGTCTATTAGTTTTAACGTCATACGCGAACGAAAAAACAGACAGCCAGGCATGATTAACTAGAGCCCCCTAAATACATGTTGGCACATTTGTTGCCAAAATCCCCGGACCTCCGATACATTTTGTCACAGATGTGCCATTTTTGAAAACGCGCCGATGCACCTGGCAGCCAGTTTTTTATTTAAAATTGATTTCACGTTTTTTACCCATTCTGAGTGTTTTATTCGTTCAAGGAATATTTTTCCTATGTGGCACACCTAATAGGTACAAATTACCTTAGTAAGATAAATAAAAAACAAATAAAACAGCCCTATATATTTATTTTTTTAAATTATTTCCGGTTGTCATAAGGATATTCTGGTCACTTTTTTTACTAAACTGTGTTGATATTTTTTATTATTATTAGATAGATAAATTCATGTAATATTTAAATAAAACATAATAACAGGGTGTCATCGATCTTATTTCCGAGATACAATTTTTTTTCCAAAAATACTGCCCATTTTTGCCTTCATCATTTTCCCGCGGTTCCCTCTACTTACATAATAATTTCATAACTCTTTGGTTCAGTTTGTCAATGGCTACATATATTCAGCCAATCACAGGCCGAGTTTTGTACGGATCCGCCAAACCGTTAGGGAAGGAACGAAAAATAAGTTTCACGCGACCAGTGACAATAATATTTCGCGCCATTTTGCCCGTGACTTATTCCATATGCCAATGCATACATAGACACTTGACATAAGGTTCAAAATGCTTTAACCGGGTAGCTTATTTTAAGTACCCTAGTTTTTTTATTATTATCTTCTTTGTACATACTTTTTGTTACACTGCTTTATGATAAGTAAAATAAGAAGATAGATAGATACATTAGTAGGATTACGGCTATTTCATGTTAATTCAGCAAATTCCTATTGGTAGTTTAATAACACGGAAATAGTCCAATATCCGTTCGTTTCCATTCACAATACTCCGCCATTACTAACACTTGTTTTCCGGCTACATTGTTATTGTTATGTATCATCGACACCGACCGTATTTAGTTATGGCTTCGAGTTCGCAAAAATGCAATATTGTTTGTTTGTCGTGTGAGGTAGTGCTGGCCTCTGCTGTCAGAGTTTGTCAGGCCGCCCGATGATTAATTACAGTCGGGACCGATTGCAATATTTAAACATTGACAGTGAAGAACATCCGTCCATCAATTTTTTGAAATATATTGTTGTAATTGCATAAACTTTCTTCATTAATTTACCTCTTCAAACCAATGCGTACCTATAGCTAGCGGCACGTAAGTCTAGCGGTGAACGAAACGTGGCGGGGATCTTGGCACAGTCAGTTTTCGGGATAAAAGTATTCAACATTTTAACACATTATATAAACTTTGACTGTGCCAAGATCCCCGCCACGTTTCGTTCACCGCTAGACTTACGTGCCGCTAGGTAGTTAACTTTATAGATATGGTCTATTCATAATATTTTCTGTCTTTCTCCTTGTTCGTAGTCTTTGACTTGTAAAAGTGCTATTATTTTCCCCATTTACAATAAATATTTGACTTTTGACTTTGATTTAATGACGTAAGCTCAGTGGTGTTTTTTAAGAGGCCTACGTCCAGCAGTGGATAATTATAAGCTGATGATGATTATGATGATAAAACTGATGTACCTACGTAACCATAGATAAATCATAGAAGGATCCGTCTATTATTTATCTATGACGTAACTAAGTGTAAATATCCCTTACAGAAAAAAATTACTGTAATTAATTATTGTTTATATTTACACTATTTATGGCAATATTTTTAAATACTATAAAAAAGAATAACAGTCGGCATATTTTGTAATGTTTAAAGGTGTTTCGGTTCTCAATTTCTATAAGTAGGTACAACTAAAATACCGTCACCGACTTTACGTTTGCGTCATCACGGGATTTACGGGTTTCTTTAGATTGAAATCTTTTAATCAATTTTTGAGTGCTTATGATACTTCTCACGTTTTGTAGCAGAATGGTTTCATGTCATGTTAAAATTTATTGACGTCACCAAATTGATGTGATAAAATAAATGACAGGCATAAAATACCAGGTATATAAAAAACACTATGACCATATACTCGTAGTAAAAAAATTACCTCGAAAGCACATGAAATTAAAAAAATAAATGTTACTGGTACTTAAATTTCGGATTCGGAATTCGGACAAGTGCGATATCAACTCCCACTTATTCAAATCTACTGAGCCTGAATTTTGAATACTCGCACTTGTCTGTTTTTTTTTTCTATTTCAGGATTTCTGAACCGAATAAAATGTATTTTTTTGATTTTTATGAGTATATCTTCAGTGAGGTGATGAGAGGCGCCTCATTAGGTGAAATTGTTACAGTAGTTTTTTTTTGCATAGTGCTTTGAAGTCGGTTTTGTATTCAAATATATATTAAGTAAATACTTACATAAACCTACTCGTATATACCAGGTATACATTATCAGCTCTATGAAAGCAAACACTTCTAAATATGCATCAAATAGTTACTGTTAGCCTTGATTTAAAAAAAAAAACTATTAAGTACCTATATTACCTAGTCATAAAATATGTAGTAATTTACTAACAATATGAATAATAATGAAGTATACGGAAGTGTTACTTTAAAAAGCCTAAAAAAGTACAATTGACAAGACAACGTTTTTTTTTACAGTTAGTAATGCATATTGAATGCATTTATATATCTGAATATTTTCGTGATATGTTACATAGTATACAGGGAGGATTTTTGAGACGGGACAGTAAGGGCAGGTACCTTTACCGTTATAGTTACAGGAAAACGTTCCTAGGAGACCATCCATAACTTTTTGAGATATTCTGAACTACATTCACAGATTTCGGCAAAAATACAGTCCGCAAGAAAATGGTAAATTTACACAAAAACTTTTTTTGATGCCAATCAATCCTGTTTCATAAAAGAATTAAAAGTCTTGGGACCGACTGAGGTATGAGTACTAGAAAAAACAGAAATTGCGAAAAAATAAACACAACGTTAACACGAGGAAAACGTTCTTAGGAGACTGTCCTCAACTTTTGGAGATATTTTGACCTGCATTCACAGATTTTGTTTAAAATGTTCAGTCATCGAGTAAATAGACAGGCATCAAAAAAAGTGTTTGTGTATTTACACAAACACTTTATTTGATGCCCGTCAACCTTGTTTCTTCAAAAGTATCTACCGGATCAACTGAGATATATTATACATCCATACATTTTGTATGAAATTAATAAAATAAAATTCTAACATCCTTCGAATACAAACTTTTCAAAAATACAGGTGGGTCTAACCTCGGTTGGTCCGATAGAGACTTTTGAACCCAATTAACGCCACAGAGCCCGATCTTCGGCTCTTCTCATCCAGTTTCTGACGGCCATCTTTCGCAGCTTGTCCCTCCACCTGGCCGGTGGGCGTCCTACACTACGTTTGCCAAGACGCGGTCTCCACTCGAAGACACGTCTACCCCAGCGGTTGTCCGTCCTTCGAGAAATGTGGCCAGCCCACTGCCACTTCAGCATGCTAATCCTTTGAGCTATGTCGGTGACTTCGGTTCTCTGGCTGATAACCTCGTTTCGAATATATTTATTTATATACACTAACCTATTTTGTTAAATATTAGAGCCCTTGGGTATTGGCGACATTTGGGTTCAACAAATCACGGCGATGCCTACCGTGGAGCGATTTCTGCAACCAGTTTTGTAGTTTTTGTTCTGACGTTGTTATTTTCTCGTTGTTTTGTTGTAAGTGATCTTTAAGATTTAGTGGTGTGAACTTATAATCTGCATTTATGAATGCATTGTGTAGAGGAGAACGGTCTGCTTGCTGATGGAAAAAGGATCGCAGGGCCGTTATTTGTGAGTTGTGTAGGTTTTTGATGTCGATAAGTCCTCTTCCGCCTTCTCTTTGGGGCAGTGTTAACCTTTCGACACAAGAGCGTGGGTGGTGTTTTCTATATTTAGTCATTAATGTGTTTATTGTGCGTTGAAGTTTAGCTAACCGAGACTGTGGCCAATGAATTATACCAAAAGAGTAAGTAAGAATAGGGATAGCGAAGGTATTGATTGCTTTTATTGTGTTCCTAGCATTAAGTTGGGTGTTGAGTATCTTATGGAGTCTGTTTTTAAACTGTAGCTCTATTATATCTTTTGATTGTTTTTGGTGAATCTGTTGTAATTGAAAACAGCCTAGGTATTTATAGCCAGATATCGGATCTACTGGATCGATCTGTTGGCCATCTGTTAGTTCAAGTATGTTATGTTCTATTTTACCTTTATTGACTGATAGGATTTTGCACTTATCTATTCCAAACTCCATATGTGTGTCTGTTGAGAATGAATGAGTGATGTTTGCTAGATCATGAATTTCTTGTAGACTGCTGCCGAAAAGTTTAATGTCGTCCATATACATCAAGTGCGATAGGGTATGGAAAGTATTGTCATATTTAATTTTGAAGCCATTGTCACTATTGTGCAACAGATTTGAGAGGGGGTTTAATGCTAAGCAAAACCAGAGATGACTCAATGAGTCTCCCTGAAAAATGCCACGACGGATCGGTATGCTCTCTGTTTCAATTGTTGTGTCACCTATTTATAGTTTCAGAATGGTTTTCCAGTTCAGCATTGTGGTCTTAAGAAAATATACTAACGTTGGGTGGATTTTGTAGTGTTCTAAAATATACACCAGCCAACTATGTGGGACAGAATCGAAAGCTTTTTTGTAGTCTATGAACATCGTGAATATATCACTTCTTTTTGTAAATGCTTGTTTTGAGGCTATTGTATCTATCGTTAATTGTTCTTTGCACCCTTGACTGTGTCTACGACATCCTTTCTGTTGTTCAGCTAGCAGTTGATAGGTCTGTGTGTGTCTGTATACTAGTTCACTAATACAAGAAGTTATAATTTTGTAAATATTTTGCAAACAGGTGATTGGTCTATATTTTGAAGGATTTTTGGTGTCTGTTTTATCTTTCGGTAGCATGTAAGTTGTCCCTAAGGTAATGTATGCTGGTATAGTTTCTGGGGATCGGATGAATGAGTTGATATGGTCGAGAATATATGGATGTAAAAACGTTAACTTTTTATACCAGAAGTTATGTATTTTATCGGACCCAGTGGCTTTCCAGCTGTGAGTTTTCTTAATGATGTGTTGTAACAAGTCTAAGCTGATATTTTCAAAAGTCATTTGTGG
The DNA here is from genome assembly GCA_946251855.1 of Alsophila aescularia. Taxonomy (NCBI): domain Eukaryota; kingdom Metazoa; phylum Arthropoda; class Insecta; order Lepidoptera; family Geometridae; genus Alsophila; species Alsophila aescularia. The sequence goes on from OX276385.1 coordinate 15,371,835, forward strand.
TATGTCTAGTAATGTTTTTGCGTCTTTTGTAATCCATTCATTAGGTGTATGTTCTTTGGGTACTGACCATATATCGCCCCAAAATGTATCTCGGGGTCTGGTAGTTCTCTAGTGCTGTTATCTGGTTGTTCTTTTGATAGTGTTCTGTAAAATACTTTTTCGTTGTTGTTAAAAAGTGTGTTCTGAGTTTTTCTTTTTGTTGTTTCAACATACCTACGTAAACGGCTGGAAAGTGCGTTAAGTTTCTGTTTGAGTGTATCTAAAAAGTGTGCTAATTCGGTGTTTTCTGGTTCATGTTGTGAGTGTATTTTATGGTTTATTTTTATTAATTCAACGTATTTCTTTAACCGTGGGCTAGTATTTCCTCTCATGTACGCTGTCAGCTTACCTATTTTGACTCTAAGGTCGCTTATTCTTTTTTCTAGGCGTTTTTGCCACCTGGGTTTTTGGGCTTTATATCTTTGTAGATCACCTGTAATTTTTATTTTGCTCCCATTTTCTGTGGCTGCACTATATGCAGCGCAATACAGTGATGTTTGAATATTTGAGAAGTTGGATTCAGTAGTGATATGCTTGGGCAATAAATATTGATTTATATATATTGTGTTATAATGGCTAGTTTTTTAGATTGTTTTTGTTTAGGAATTGCTGGTCTATTTGTAGGATCAACTCCTCTGAACATTTCGATAGCGTTTGAAAATGTATCTTCTATATTTTGCTGTGTTTCTGGTGGAATTTGTATTTCTGGTATCGGGGAAGTGAAGTCATCATTGTTAGATTCTGCTGAGGGTGTTGCTATATCAGTTTCAGTAATTATACATTGAACTGTGTTCTCAGCAGTGCCATAAGGTGTAAATGTGGTAGTGTTCATTTCTGTAGTTAAATGATTGTTAAATGATTGTTCAGTTGTTGTATTTATTGTTTGGCATTCAGATTGTTATAAGGATAATTCTACTGAGATTTCATCTCTTATTTGTTGTAATCTATTGCAGTCTATGAGTTTGTTGTTGACAATTACTCTGCGCTGGTCAGCTATTCTTTGTTCAGATACATGGGATATTTCAGGGTGCTGTGCGATAACACCTCTGTGAAGTGGTTGTCTATAGGCTGATTTGTTTGTTTCTAGTTGGGTGATTCTATAATAGTTTCGCATTATTGTTTCATTGAACTCATTTGTCCATCTCATTCTTTGAGTTGTGTTTGTGCTTTGTGATGGTACTGCGCCTTGTGTTAATGGGTTACCTTGAGTCGTGTGATTATTATTTATTTATGTTTCAGCTTCAGTTCGGATATCGTTTATTTTGTCAGTTGTCAGTAATTTGTTGCGGATTATAGCTCTGCGCTGGTCTCCTACTCGTTGTTTGCTAACCTCCATTTCTGGAAATCGTTCAGTAAATTTTATGTGTAAGTCCGTTAGATAAGATCTCGTCTCTGATTCTAATCTAGTTATGATGAAGTACGTGCGCAAGATAAAGATATTCATCTCTTCTGTCCATTTCTTGCGTGCACGTGTTACAACCTTAGCGGGTGCAGGATCAGTGACTGGTGTCTCCTGCACAACATCTTCGGTTGATGAAAACGTATTTTCTGTATCGATGCGGTTGTTTATCTCATGGTCCGTATGGAAAGCATTAGTCGTTTGACAGTTTAAGACCCTCACCCGGAGATTCTTCTCGCCCCTGACCCTGGGAGGTCTCTGCTTACTGTCATCAGCATTCCCCCTAGAGCCGCCGGGCACTTGGGAACAATTTTTAGGCTTCGTATTCATAAAGTTTGTTATTTGGACGGTGGAGCTCATCTCGTTTGTCCATAGCAAATGAGCACGCAGTAAGCTACCTAATTGACCCTGCGGACGCCGCCGTTGGTGTGCAGGACACTCTTCCGCTGCCGTCCCAGAACCGACATCCCACGTTGATGCCGATTGTACTAACTAAGCCTCGATAAGACGTTCGCGCCTAAGAGCCTGAAGCCGCCATCAGTCGGTCGCCAGAGCCTCGTCTGTTTGAAGCAGGGTGCACCACGTGCAGGTGAGGTTGGCATGGAGTTTCCCCCCTATTTAACTCCCTTACACCCCTTATTATTATTATGTTTACACATCTGCCAGGCATCCCGCGACGACCCATTTTTTTTATTATTATTATAAACACTCATTTAATACATTATTTTAGCTGTTTTTCATGCACCTAGCATTTTCCTCGCTGTAGTGAGGTGAAAAGTTTTGTGTTGCGCACGGCAGCAAAGTTATTTGGCGTCTCGTACTTTTGAGACACTCGCTACTCTCAGGATTCTGTATTTGAACCACTCGCTTTGCTCGTGATTCAATCCTAGAATCCTTCGCTTGCTCAGATTTCAATAAAAGTATTCTCGCCAAAAAATCACTTTGCAGCCTTGCATAACATATAACTATTAACCCAGAAAAATGGCCACGCGGGCAAAACTCTGGGGACAATCCAGTAATGAATAACATAAAATTAAATCTTGTACCTGCATCGAATGCCATTGAATCACTAGATCAGTAACACTGACCCGTTATTACTCTAATATTAATAAAAAAACCGCGGGGTGCAGTTACTATAGAATAATTTTATTATCATCATAAGGAAGTTTGTATGAACCATAACCTCTTCAAATATGTATATAAGAAGTTAATTTCTTGTTTGGTGACTTTTGTACACAAACACTGGAAATCCCAAGACGTGGTCTCGATTGTTCCAGTGTTGTTCCCCTGCGTTCGTGATGATGAGATGGCGTTGTGGGCAGTTTCGAAATGTACATTTTTAACAATCCGTTTTATTTGAACGTTTTCATCACTTTTGTCATTTTTGCAACTTTTGACACAATCGATCCTTTCCAAACAGGGGTTACTTCTCTAATTTTAAGACGCCAATTCCACGCCGCCTGCGTGGAATTTCTTCGTGATTCCACGCAGGCAGCGTGGAATCGGCGTGGAATTGGCGTGAGTGGTCATACAGAATCCAGGCCCTGAATGAAAAACGACCCTAGCCCTGACGGAATAAAGTCGATTTTCCTATGTCAACATGTCATCAAAACTTGAAAAACGAACGGTGATCGAAAACGTTCAGAACGCTAATTTCGCCCACAAATGGCAAAAGGGAACGTCAATTGTGATCATATTTAGCGTTTTTAACAGTTATTTTCGCCAATTGTTACATAACGAACGGCCCCTTCGTAATCTTGAACGAAAGTTAGAGCGGTATAGGGGCATAAGGAATCCGTATGTCCAATAATTACGTGCAGTGCCCTATTTCATAAAGCGACAAATCATAATAAAACTACAAATGTCAGTCGAATACGCCAAACCTGCGTTTCATATAACAAACAATCACGACAGTACTGATGATTGTCAGTCATATTGCATTTCACAATGCCAGTCATAGTAGCGTGATGGGTAAAGCTTCGGCTGTCACAATTGTCACGACAACTCTACAAATCGTGGTAATTTTTAAGCAACCGCCGTTTCTTATAACGTTTTTCTATTGACATTTGTAAGACAATTGTCGGTTGACTGCCAGTCACTACTATTGTTTTATGAAACACATTTAGTAATATTTTGACAATTCATTGAACGAATTGTCGAGTTTTTATGAAACGTATTTCGGTAGTTTGACTGACATTTGTCGATTGACATTTGTCAGTCTTCTATAGTTTTATGAAATAGGGCCCGGGGTTTTTTGCAAAAATTCAAAATGTTGTGTTGTAGAGTTTGATTTTATTCTCAATCTTGTGTTTCTTCGAGTATTGATGTGTAATATTGGTGGAATATTAACCATTAGGTGTTCGTTAACATGCACGAGTGTAGACAAAAGAATTAAACGCAGATATTATAAATGGCATTTTATGATTTTTCCAAATCTCCTACGGAAGTTTTAGTAAATGTCCACCATTTTACTGATTCGTGACTTTGACTTGACAATTAATGACTGTGACGTGACATTACTATAAACTATTATTCGTATTTCCGTATTCCGTATTTCCGAAGCACCGGTAGAGTCAGAAGGGTATTTCCTTTTCCAGTGTGAGATTTAACTCTGTTGGCACATGAAAGGGAAATTTCCTTTTCAAACTCAAAAAATACTTAGTTTATCTAAATTTGGATTGATTTGATGTTTTTATAATATTTTATGTAAATCTCTTTGTTCAGGACATGTTAATTTTGACATGTAAAAGTGCTATTATTTTTGCCTATTTACAATAAAATACTTTGACTATTAAACTTGACATTGGCGAAATTGCTAGTAGGCTAGTGCCTCCGCAGAAGCCATCTAATAAAAAAAAGAAGAAGAAATAGGGCCCAGTGGCCCAATTACATAACTTGGCTTCAATCGAATTCTCAATATCGTAACCACTAATGCCTTGCGATAGAGTCGAAATTGCTATGAAAAAAGTGATAATCCGATTGTAACCAAGTTCTGTAATTGGGCCACAGGTCTTTCATATAAAGTTAAGTGCCAAGCCCGCCCATAACAAAAGCATTGCCATCGAGTAAAAAATAAATCTAATAAATCTTGTGCGCCACGTTGCGTTTGTCACAAAGAGACAAAGAAACAAACGCAAAGTGATTCACAAGTTGCTTTTGTCAATAATCTGACTTATTTACCATATTTTTTTAGTTGACATACATATTCAATACTTATTTGACTTATCTTCTTTATTGCTCTTGAGATTTAACTCATTGTATTATTATTATTATTTATTCTTGATTTCATATCCATACAATATCCATTCATATAAAAGTGAAACGTTGTTTGTTTGTTTGGGGAGCTTTCACGCGACAGCGGCTGGATGGATTTTGATGAAATTTAGAATAGAGATAGCTTATACCCTGGAATAAAACATAGGGTACTTTTTATCCCGGAAAATTGTAAGTTTCCGCGGAAAAACTGGAAAATGTTGATTACTCACTGCAAGGAACGGTTGCCATTACAGAATGGTCTGTGGTTGCCATGGAAACGAAATAACAAGTCTGTCAACAAACGTCAACAATATTGGTACTGTACCTACTTTTGCATTGGTTTTTAATTGATATCATAGAAGAAATAGGATGCTTTTTTTTTCACGATAAACAGTAGTCCCGCGCGTACGAAGTCGCTGGCGGGAACACTAGTGTCAATTAAAAAAACAAATTGTCCTATTTTTTTTTTTTAATTGCATGCTGTTATAGCCAGTGCGGCGCAACCACAAATAAATTCTCAAATTTGTCTCAAATGTATGGACTTTGGCAGAACAGTGAAGTTCATTTGTTTTTCAGATCCCAATGAACGGACCAAAAAGAACGAACTATAGAGTCCAAACATAATAATATTACTATACTCTATGGTCCATTGAAATTTGTGAAGAAAAATCCAAAGTCTAGTGTACTGCGAATTTATAATTTTATTCATATTATTGTTAATAACGTACTGTTTTGTGTTTTCTTTGAAGAATCATCAGTTTATAGTGTTAAACCAGCTTAAATGATAATTTTAATATGCCACCAACTTAAGAAAGCTACAGTAGATGTGTTTTATGTGGAGTTCGCGCCAATCGCGAAAACCAGAACAAAAAGGAAATTTATGGCATGATTTCCTCTTGATCAGCCCCGGATACGTAATATGATATTGCTTAGTGCCACCTCCCATCTACGTGACCATAAATGATAATTTACATGATTTTCATTTTGTATTTTCATATTGTTTTAACACTAGGGATGCGCAAGGTCAAATAACTATTAACTATCGATAAAGCTATCGTAGGCTAGGTCAGGCTGCCTATAACTATTTCCATAACATTAATCAACATGTTTATTTCCAGATGCAGATAATGAGGATCTAGCATACATTCCTATAGAGACCAGTCGTAACATACACTTATGAGTGTGAGTGCGTGAGATAAAAGTAGAGTAGGTACATCGCAAGATCTCAATTCTGAGTGAAGCACTAGTAGGTAAGCTTACCTATGCTTGAAAACTTCGTTTTCGTATTTACTTGTATTATAAATAAAATGTTCCGTTGTTCAAATGTGTTTTATTTCTAAGTTTTTTATTACATGGCTCCACAGTAATATGTACATATAATAAGCCCAACGTTGTTGCATTGTGAGAAAACAACGTTGTGCTTATTGGAACCGTTGCATTGTGAGAAAACAACGTTGTGCTTATTGGAACCGTTGCATTGTGAGAAAACAACGTTGTGCTTATTGGAACCGTCTTTCATTAATATAAAACCTTGATGAGGGCATGCATGTTTTATCGATATCGATAAAACCAAGAATATGTGCAAGCAAGCACTACTCTATCCGTTAGGTTGGTATCATTGTCAAGACAGGCTAACGTCTGACCTTTAATGTTAGTAATGTTGGATGCATTGATGCCAATAAATTTCTGCCAAATTGGTTTCATTGGCTAGTAGGGAGGTCCAGCCTCTTAAAACGTAGTGATTATATTCTCTTTGGTTATAGCAAAATACTTGTGAACCTCGCCTCATACATAAGATCTGTGTTTATTTTATATGTACCATGTCTTTATGCAAATAAACTATTTGATTTGAGGTTGAATTACGCTTCGTATACTGGTATTAAAGTTTAATATAATGTCTTCACTCTTCAAATTGGAAAACAGTAACGTTTGAAACTTGGTACTTCAATATCTGGCAAAGGTACGGGTACTGCCCCAGACGAAATCGTTCAGAAGAGGCTTATCGCTAGAGCTTTCATGAAATAACTATCAGTACACGCGAGGTTATTTCTCTGGGTTAAAAGTAACCTAAGTGCGTGTTATTCCAGGACCAAAAGTACCTACGGCTATTATTTTTTTTGGACTAAATTTATTATTATTGCTGTGTTTTTTTATTATTATTGAGGATTTTTGGACTAAATTTATTATTATTGCTGCCCATCCGAGTTGGATTATTCGATTGAAATCTTTGTTGAAGTTGGATCTACCAAGCTGGATCGTCTGACCTAAGTAGACATAGTGATCAACAGTTTCAATTATATCGTTCCCAACATAAACCGGCATGGGTTCGACATGGGCATAGGTATTGGTCTTACCTATGTTCATTTTAAGACCCACCTGTTGGGAAACAATATTGAGGTCACTGAGCATTGTCCTTAGGTCTTCCAGGGTTTTTTCCATGATGACTCAGCATATCGAAAGTGAGTGATGAGTTTGCCATTGATGTTAACACCATGTCCACCACTAACACCATGTCCGTTCCAGTTCAGAAGCTTGAATATGTCTTCCTTTGTATTCTTTGAATATGAAATTATTCTTTCTATAGAGGTGAATAGTTTCGGAGAAATAACGTATCCCTGTTTCACCCCTTTTTACAATTTAAGCAGTTTTAGTGCTCCGATCTTGGAGTTGGACAGTCATGGTGGCCTTGCTATACAAACACTTCAACACTTCAATGTACCGGTAGTCAATCTGGCACCGCTGTAAATTTCAAGTTCAAGTTGGTGTTATCACCTTTCTTAAAGAACAACACCACTACGCTCCTGTGCCACGCCTCTGGCGTAGTACCCTCGAAGATGACGGACTTCAAGTACCTGTGTTCCACCCGTTTTTAGTTTTGTCGTTATTCCGTCCTCCCCTGGTGCCTTGTTGCTCTTAAGCAGTTTGAGAGCCATTCTGATCTCGTATAGGCTGACGTCCGGGATATTTTCGGTATAAAGTCGGGTCAAACGGGCTCTTGCATCGCTAGTCGTTCTAGGAGGACTACGCCATGAGGTATATAATTACCCATAGAACTTCTTCAGCTCACTCAAAATCTCTTGCTTCGACGAGACGATGCTGTCCGTCTTCAGCTTCGTCAACAGGCTTTGCCCAATAGACAGATCTCTTGCAAACACTTTGGAGCCCTTGTTCCGCTCTATTGCGTTCTTAATACAATTAGTATTTTAGGAACGCAAATCGTGTCGCATGGACTTGGAGATCTGTTTATTAAGCCCGCTGTTTAATTTGTCCACTGTATCGCATTCGGAGCTTGAAAAAACGATTTTGGAGTTCCAATTGAAAGTTCTCAGGGTTTTCAATTTTGGCAGGACTTGGGCGAAGAGTAGATCTCATCAAACGAGACTTCTCTAGCTTTGCGTTGATATTCAATGTGCCTCTTACCATGTGGTGATCATTGCCGGTCTTAACCCTGTTGATCACAGAGACATCATTGATTATATGCCTATTGGTTGTCAAAATGAAATCTTTCTCGTGCTTATTAAAGCCGAGGTGCAGCCACGTCCATTTCCTGGACCGGCGCTTCTTAATAAAGGAGTACAACATAAAGAGTCCCTCCTTCTCCATGAAGTCGGCCAATCGCTGACCCCTTTGGTTCCGCTGTCCAAATCCAAACTGCCACACTCTCAGTTCTTAGCCATTCCTCATGCCCAGCCGTGCATTGAAGTCCCCCATCACCATTGTGAAGTGTGTTTTCGGGACATGTATGGCATTGGAATTGTCGTCATAAATAACCACCACTTCATCGTCCGGGCTGCATTTCGAGTGTGGAGCGTACACATGTATGACCTTCAACGAATACCGTTAATTCTGAGTTTAAGCATTGCCACCCTGCTCGAAACGCTTTCGATTTTCACAATGTTGTGGACGAGGGACTTGTGGATGAGAAACTCGATACCATGTTCGTACTACTGGTCGCCTTCCCGGTAATAGAATAAGTTACCGGAATTGAGGGTCATCGTATCCTCTCTTCGGACTTCTGATAACCCTATAATACCCCAGCACAACTTACTTACTACTTATTCCAGCTCTATCAACTTCTCATCGGACCTCAAGGTGCGAAGCATAATTTATTTTGAAGAAATTCAAGATTTATTTGTTTGATTCAGTAAATGTGAATATTAAAAGAATCCAATAAAGAAGTATCAATACAGTTAAGTGATAGCAGACAAACACTATTTAAACCCATAAACAAATAATTATATTATAATTTTACATTTGATTTCAGTACAACACCAGATAGTATTAACAGAATATACGAAGCCAATATTAAACAGCAACAAAAATGACAATAAATAAAAATAGTACAATAGAACTACTAGAAACTCATCAGTAATCATTTTTATATTGAGATAGGAAACAAAAACAGAGCGCAAACCGAACTTAAAATGAATTGCAGAGAACATAAACATATACAAATAAAACTTAAGAACTTAAGATTCACCATTGTTTCGATGCAAGAGCTTACGAACTACAATTAGTTAAAGAAGGTGGAACAGATGATCCAGGTCCTTGTGTGAAGGTATGTGCAAGGCTCCCTTTCCTTCCCGCTGCCTGGCGTAGATAGCGCCATGTGTGCATATGTCGATTTAGATCAATTTACACATTATCTTTCGAAGTAATTTACTGTAAGAGATAGGTCTGACGTTACTCTTTAAATATGCCATGTCACCAAACGTATTAGCGTGATCATTAAAATGAAAATATATATTTTTCCGTAATATACTTTTTTCCGTATATTTTTGCAAAATCTAAGATTTATTTATTTATTCAATTGAAACGGAAACGCTATTTTATCAATTAATCACATTAAATAGATTCAGTAAATGTGAATATTAATAGAATCCTCTGTTTAATTCAAACATATTTTAAACAGAGGAATTAGAATTATCTGATACAAATAATATTAAATGTCAAATAAATGTTTCCAATACATTAGAGACAAGAAAAATGTCAAGAGCATATGGTCAGAAATACAATTAATCAGAAATACAATTATCATTATACCTACTATTTACTTTTGTTGTAGGCACAAATAACCACAATCATGCATTCATCTCACAGTACTCGAAACATTCCGATAAGAGCACCTTCGATTCATCCGCAAACATACATGACATACATAGACATACATAGACATGTTCGGATAACTTCCAGGTGGGCATTGAGCGCAGATCCGTGGTACACGCGATCTTGAACGGGCTTTGGTACGACACACAGGACAGTGAACAATCTATTCTGCTCCGATGGTTGGAACAAAGAATTTACATAACTCACTATTTAGATCAAGGGCATTCACCCTCCCTCGGATCTGCAATTCATTGCAAATTGGTCACTAGATCTTCTGACATCTAAAGAGTTACAATACCATAAGCAACCCAGGAGAAATTTCGTTGCGCTTCATGTATGGGTTATAGCCAGGCGCTTGTTGATGTACTTCAGGAAAGCCAGCAGTACTTTTTCTAATAAAGGCTCTCGTGTGGGTGCCACAGACACGTACTGACTTCTAGCTTATGCAACCAAGGCGCTGAAAATTTGCTTGATCCCAGCTATATGTTCTGAAAATCCTGTATGTTCTGAAAAGTTCCGAAGAACGAGACCTAATCGCCGAAAAGATTCCTTGGCCATTGGGAAGATTTTTTTTGGGAATTTTGGGTGCCTTTCGACTCCCTTTCAGACTTCGGTGATGATGATAGTGATTATGAAGGAATAGAAAGATTAAGACAGGAGTTTGAAATTGAATTTGAAGTCATGGTTCCTTATATATATATGGTATCCTATATATATATATATATAACTGTAGGTATATATACATAACGTAAATCGGTCCATAACAAAGAATAAATAAAAGTATCTAGTATCTAGTAGTAGTATCTGTAGGTATATATATATATATATATATATACGAAAGATACTTTTATTTATTCTTTGTTTTCTTTGTTTGTTTTACCTGTTCCAATCTTGACATTTTGATGGCTTTCGAGGATTTTAATAATTCAGTGTTTTGTTTTTCAGAGTTTGCGTAATGCTTCTTTTTCCATCGAGTTTGACACATAGACGAAGGCTACTTTTGAAACGGTCAGCAGAAAACTGCAGTTTATGCTAGCTCTAAAATAAATGTTGTCGAGAAATTAATGGAATAGGGCAACAACATTAAAAAAAACAGATTGATTAGCAGAGATTGGAGAAGCAGGCAGCTCAGAAGTTATTGGTTCAGTTATTTAAATTCATTTTCAGCAGTCATTGACATAAGGCAGTAGTAATCTATACAAATATATAAAAGTGAAACGTTGTCTGTTTATTTGGGGAGCTTTCACGTGATAACGACTGGACGGATTTTGATGAAATTTAGAATGGAGATAGCTTATACCCTAGAATAAAACAGGATACTTTAAATCCCGGAAAATTGTATGTCTCCACGGGAAAACTGGAAAATGTTGATTACTCACTGTAAGTAACGGTTGCCATCACAGAATGGTCTGGGGTTGCCATGGAAACGAAATTAAAATGCTGTCAAAAAACATCAAAAGTGGTGCTATACCTACTTTTGCATTGGTTTTTAATACCCTAGAAGAAAATAGGATGCTTTTTTCGCGATAAACAGTAGCCCACTATTAAAAAGTAAAGAAGCAAATCTTATGCCAGATTTAATCAAGTATTAGTAAGCGTAGGCAACATTTTCATTTTCATGAACAGCCGGTTTACAGGCCTATAAAAAACACGAATTCTCATGGCGAGATCTTCGCTTTGCTTCGCTATACCTAGCGGCATGTAAGTCTAGCGGTGAATGAAACGTGGCGGGGATCTTGGCACAGTCAAAGTTTATGTAATGTGTTAAAATGTTGAATACTTTTATCCCAAAAACTGACTGTGCCAAGATCCCCGCCACGTTTCCTTCACCGCTAGAGTTACATCAGAAATATGCTTAACCTATGAAATTCTGCTGCTGTAGATTACATTTTGCTACCCAATTTAAAAATGTTGTTGAACAAATAAGATGCTATCCTTAAAAAAATACAAAAAAATACGATTTCTGTTCCACCGGCACAGCAGCGTTCCTCCAACGTCTGATAACGCCTACAGTTGATAACTCAGCAAGCCACAGCAAAGGTCAATATCAATAGAATTTACAATTGAAGGGTATCACCTACATTGCTGCCTGCATAACACAAATCATATCTGAGTTGTGCCAATCATCACAAATTCAGGCCTAGGTATGGCCTAGGTCCGATACGGGTGACCTAGCCTAGATATCTTGGCCGCCGAAGTAACCGATAGCCTGTTTAGGCTTACATTTCAACCAATATTTAGGTTGAACGGATTGTTTACAAAACTAGACGTAGATCATGATCACCATTTATTTTAGTTTTTAATCGACTTTACAAAAGGAGGAGGTTCTATGTTCAGCGGGATGTTATTTTTAATGTTTGTCCACCGAATTCTCCGTCAATTACGTACCATTTTTTTAAATATATTTTTTATTTGTAAGTGTAGACCTTCAAGTTGATCCTAAAATTATCAAAATTGGATCAGTTTTTTTTATTTATTATTTAAACCATTTGAAGTCGATGTTTTGTACCACGCTATTTTGTACAGTTATATTGTGTAGATAAACCTTGATAATATTACATTTATCTTCTAGAGTAGTAGATGACTGTGATATAATATGTGCGCCTTGCAATCTAACGACACCAGGTTCGATCCTCTGCCCCCACTAATGTCTTTAAATAAGTCACGTGCGGCTTTGCTATAGCACCGTGCTTCGGAGGGCACGTTAAGCCATTAGTTGGGGTTGCTAACAATTAGGCCATGTCAGAGGCCCTTGGAGGCTTGAAAAAAAACTGACTCCTGAGGTCTACCACCTACTAGAGGTCAGGACTACCTCATTCGACGTACATACCTATTCCACTTACTTAACTCCAAAACAACAACATATTCATTGCATCCATCAACATAGTTAATGGGGGGCATTTGTCCATAAATCCCAATTGATGGGCCAAGTAAATAGAGATTTAAGGAATAACCCATATTTTTAGTAAAGTGGCACCAAGTCTTTAATTGTACCTATGTGTAGGTATATATATATAGTCTAAACAATAAAAAAAAATAGATTTGTATTTAGCTTCATTCTTAGATTTATCGACTTCTAACCATCTAAGTAACACAGGAGCGAGCGCGAAGCACGAACGAAGCGTCTCCGTTTCAGCTTGGCTTCAGCAAAATGCTTTCGTATGTCCGGCTGTCCACCGTCCGCCTGTCCGTCCGGATCTTTGTTCTCTTCTATAGGTCGCATTTCTCAGCCGATCTAGACGAAACGTGGTATACCGGTTAAACGAATTTTTAATTTATCGGGGATTTTTTGATTGGGAGGTACTTCCCCCAAAAAGAGGGCTACTGAATATCTCCGCCTTGTTAGATCCAATTTCGATGTTTTTTTTATTTGATAGGTACTAAACTAACTTTAAATTGGTAAATGATAAAATGATAATTTATTTCTTTGAAAAAACTGTAGCACTGCATGTTATGTGGTCTCATAAAAATTGGTGAAGATCTGATGAGGATCTTCGGCGTGATGAGCAGAATAGCTCCTCAAAATGCAGTAAATTGCTCACTTTTAAGTTTCTACCAGTGGAATTAGCCCTTTACCTTAGTAGGTTAAGGTCTGATCAATCCCTACCTAGTGGTCCCTACCTAGTAGTAGTTCTAGTGGTAGGGATTGATGGAGCACCTTGTTTATTTATGTTAGTTGTACAATAAGGTAACTAGATAGCGCTACTGTACACCGCTAGATTATTTGCAAAAAAGTTTGTACTCGCGAGGTCTACAGTTCACAGAGCCACTAGTTTACTAAAAATACAAAAAAACATTTATTTATTAATATTATACATTTAAGAGAGCCTTCTGATGCCCGGCATGATAAAAGGACCACAGATTCTCACCCCGCGGGTGCTGTGAGAACTGACAAAGAATTCAGGAAATGGACCGCAGCATGCACCTGTGTATTACCTGTCACCAACTACTGCTATCACCAAGAACCTGCCAAGCAAACTGATTATGGCCCCCACTCTCCCGTCTTTTATGGGGTAGCGCTATATTCAACAGTGGACAACTAGGGCACTTGTATATATATCGTAGCTATAACACAGAATTGATAACTTCATGACGTGGTCAATTATTTCATGAAATGGCTAGCTAAAGCTGATATTGATGACACATCAACGTTTAATGATAATTCAATCCACGTTTGGCCATATCATTAAATATGTAGAAATTTCATGTTATCAAAGGTGTACAAATAGATAGGTTCTCTAAGCTAAAAAAAAACACGAAGACGAGAGAGTCTTCCCCTTCGTCTTCTAACCTATCACGGCCAAGTCGGGCTTCCACCCTCGCCTTCTATTACTAATATTAGACCATATCATGAAGTAGCCGTGCGCTTAGCTGTACATATCGTAAAACGCTGATCATTCATTTATCTGGCCAAACCATACCACGAAATGACCAATTCTATGATATCGCCATGACATACACCTACATAATGTGTAATTATTTATAGGCCTCTAGTTATCTAACCAGCATCTCATCGGTTTGTGCCTTCAACTGTAGATGTTCATAAAAGGCCCGCTACACTACTCGCAAAGTTGATCGAAGTTAAGCGAATACGAGAGTGTAGAAGGGCACTTCGGTTAGCTTCGTGCAACATTGGCTCGCCTCGGGCGACTTCCGATCGTTGTCGGTTTTTGCGCCCGAGTCAAAGGACTCGAAGCGTCCCGAAGTTCTACAACGAAGCGTCTCACTACACTGCTCGGTTCACTTTATATGATAGCGATTAAAGGTAATGTTAAAATTTATTATGCTTTGTTTATTCTACTAACCTAGTTCTGTGCCAGTGCATTGCAATCATCCACCTTTTTTTTCTTCTTTTGGTACATACGCACGTAGATATAATACGCGAGAGTGCACATTGCAAAAGCAGCTGCCATTCAAACATTATCCATGATGCATAGCGTGCGGGCGTCGCCGGGCGACTGAGCTCCTTGCGAAGTTGCACGAGTTTTGTACTTCGAACTTCGGTCAACTTCGAACAGTACTTTTTCGAAGCAACTTTGCGAGTAGTGTAGTGCAGGTTTTACAATTTTTCTGTCTCACTGGTGGACAAAAGCCACTATCTATATACAAGCATTCCTATCTATGGCCACAGAATAAATAATAGTACAACTATGGCTACGTCAGACCACTCCCGCAAATTAGCACTGTGCTGCATAACGAACGAGGCTCTGGCGACGGACAGTTGTCGGTATAACCATCCCAAAATAAGTGTAGCCAAATGACACAGCACAGGCATGTGACAGGCAGCAGCGTCACTGGTGCGAGAAGCTACGCACTGCGATCGCCAACCCGCATGCCCAGCGTGGCGATTATGGGCAAACCCTCCTGATGAACGGCACAAAGAAACAATGGCGCCCAGTTCCCAGTCGCCCTGCTAGTCCTGACCAAGGTGGCGGTCAAGGAAATGGCAGGGCAAGAATCCCTGGGCTACCGTAGGCCACCCCAAACAAAAACACACGGAGCCGAAACGTGGACACTCACGGTCAAACTAGTCCACAAATTTAAGGTCGCTCATAGAGCTATGGAGAGAGCTATGCTTGGAGTTTCTCTGATGGACAAGATTCACAATGAAGTTATCCGATGGAGAACCAACGTAACCGGCATAGCTCAAAGGATAAGCAAGCTGAAGTGGTGGTGGTCTATTTCCGAAGGACCGATAACCGTTGGGGTACTTAGACGAGTTCTCGAGTGGAGACCACGTTCAGACAAACGTAGTGTAGTACGCCTTGTGGCCAGGTGGAGTGATGACCTGCGAAAAAGGCTGGCAGAAAATGGATGAGGAGAGCTGAAGACCGAGCTCAGTGGCGTGCATTAAGAGAGGCCTACGTCCAGCAGTAGACAGATATAGGCTGATGATGATAGCACTCGCGCACGTGTTGTCGTTGTAATGTGGTTGCACACAAGCCTCAATCAGTAATACAAGACCAGCGCCGCGGTGTTTGAAAGTACTTCTCGTTTTTTTTCTTTCCAACATACTGCGCTCCATTTTTCATATCATTACAGCATATTATTGTAGCTAAGTACCTACATATTAATGTAAAAAAATACCTATACTATAGTGTTTAGGTATTTTTCGTCATGCTATTTCGTGTTGTGTGTTGGGCACAGCACAGCAGAGAGAACAGTCTATTACTAGGTATGGTTAGTTAACTATAACGCCTCTAGTTATTATAATAAAGGAAATGCTCTTACATATTGTGAGGGCGTTTAGTATAGTCGTTTATGAAACGGTTGCATAATGAGGGCTAATAAAACAAGAGAGTGAGTTTAAAAAACGGGCCTTAGGTGAGTTTTTTAATAGTATCACTCTAGTATCATTGAGTATCACTCGAGAGTTTTAATACCTATTTATGTGCCGTTTCATACACTCCTCTAGCTACATTCTATACTCATGCATAGAAACGTAAATTGAATGATAAAAAAAATTGCCGTAATACTTTCTTCTTTTTGCTGGTAAAAGCTCGTTCGTCACGTTCGTTGCTGTTTCGGTGATGTGGTGGAGTCAAATTCTCCTCACTAACACTGCTGTCAGACGTTTCCGTATTTGTACTCAAGTGTGAATTTGGTTAACTTAATTTTAATATGTTCTATATATATCTGAATTGCATATGAGTTTTCCAGTTTATGTATGTGTCTATGTTCACATTTCTTTGGGGATTGATAGTTCATGTTTATTTTAGTGGTAAATTATGAAAGGATCTGAATTGCATAATTTTTGTTTATTATATAGTTTATTTCGAGGTTGTGTTCTTGGAGCCAAAGCGTTACAGTTAGAAGGGTGTTGTGTAGTAGAATGTTTTGGTAGTCAGCGTTTTCACATTTGATTAAGATAGAAACATCATCAGCAAATAATATTGGCAGCGTTATTTCTTTATCTAAACCTTTTGGTAATTCATTAATGTAAAATATTAAATTTAAATGCGCTCTAATACACTTCCCTGTGGTATTGAACATTAAGGTCTTTTCTTTGTGATCGCGCTATTTCTATTTCATTTGATTGGCTGTAAAAGTTCTCAAATTAAACTGTTTGTTTTCTATTGGTTAAGTAGGATTTGAACCACTGATGAGCGGGACCACGTATGCCTGAGCCATATACACTGGCCTTCAAAACTTAGTACCACACTTCTAATGTCTGTCTGTTCGTGCATCACGTTAAAGCTACGGGACCGAATGCGATGCTATTTTCACTGTTGGAATCTTACGCCCCGGCGATAAATAATGCACATCGGCCTTAGGAAAGAGACAACTGGCTGTTTACGAACAGAGATGAGAGGTCTCAGACCTGGCCACCTGAGTTGAAAACAAGATTGAAATATTGATGAAATGCGTTTTTTTAAGATTAAGGACAAGTCCGATCCACCCAAACCACTGCGCCACCTGCTCGGCGGCTTCACACAGCCGCCGCTCCAAATGAATCAGTGACTGGGCACAAACGACCACGGCCACGTCCTCCGCGTACATGTAAACTTCACCTGCCGTATGAATCGGCGCGACACCCATTGAGTAGGTATAGTCAATCGCGTTTCTGGGTTTTCAAATAGACCGAAGTTTGACTAGGATCAATCACATCGACAAACCGTGTGCTAAATTGGTCAGCGCGTTCTATGCGTTGGGTAAGTTGTCTCGTGTGGTATCTGCTGACGGACTGTACACTCCATTTTACAGTATGGAGCGGAGTTGTGGGGGCGCGCCGCTGACAGGGGACGCGCCTTCCGTATGCAGAAGCGTGCTGTGAGGGCGATTGTGAGGGTGTCGCGGGTGACGTCGGTGAAGCCGTACTTTACATCATTACGGATTCTCACGTCGCCCTCGATAACAATCATGCAAGTTGCAATGCGTGTGAGGTAAAACCTCGCAACATTTAGGACGCGCGGAGAGAACCAAACTCACGGCCACAACACTCGTGCGGGTAAGCTTGCGTCGGTCACTCATAGGCTTACTAAATCTAATAGACTCGCTCAGGTCCTAGGACTGTCTATTTACAACCGCCTGCCGGATCAGGTCAAAGATGCGCCTACCTTGGCATTCTTTAAAACCAAAATTAAAGCATGGTTGATTGAGGGCGTTCCACGATGTAACGGAATTTATACCGGTAATTTATACCGATAATTCAATGTTATAATTATAATTTGATATATCTTTTACTTTTTTGTTTACTTTTAATTTACAATATTGACCTGTAATAATTATAACCAATAAATTGATTATTCTGATTACTGTCCCGCACTCGAAACGCCCGGACGATGAAGTGGAGGCTATCTAAGACGACATTTCTAATGCCATACATGCCCCGAAAACACACTTCACAGTGGTGATGGGGGACTTCAACGCACGGCTGGGCATGAGGAATGGCGATGAACTGAGAGTGGGGCACTTTGTATTTGGACAGCGGAACCAAAAGGGTCAGCGATTGGCCGACTTCATAGAAAAGGAGGGACTCCTTATGATGAACTCCTTTTTCAAGAAGCGCCCGTCCAGGAAATGGACGTGGCTGCACCCCGGCGGTCATAAGCACGAGATAGATTTCATTTTGACGACCAATAAGCATATATTCAATGATTTCTCTGTGATCAACAGGGTTAAGACCGGCAGTGATCACCGCATGGTAAGAGGCTCATTAAATATCAACGTAAAGCTGGAAAGGTCTCGTTTGATGAGATCTACTCTTCGCCCAAGTCCTGCCCAAATCCAAAACCCCGAGAGCTTTCAGTTGGAGCTCCAAATCCTTACCGAATGCGATACAGTGGACGAACTAAATAACGGGCTGGTGGAAATTGTCCACGCGGTCGGGTCGGAGTTCGTTAAGACCCCCCGCAAAAAAAAACACAGAAACTCTCTGAGCATACACTCAAACTTATGGCAGAACCAGGCGAGATGAGGCTGCAGTCTTCAGTGGATATGTCGAGTTACAGCTTGCTTCATAAACAGATCTCCAAGTCAATGCGACTCGATTTGCGTTCCTATAATACTATTTGTATTAAGAACGCAATAGAGCGGAACAAGGGCTCCAAAGTGTTCGCAAGAGATCTGTCTATTGGGCAAAGCCTGTTGACGAAGCTGAAAACCGACAGTGGCAGCATTGTTTCGTCGAAGCCAGAGATTTTGAGTGAACTCAAGAAGTTCTATGGAAAATTATACACCTCATCGCGGAGTCCTCCTAGCAGGACTAGCGATGCAAGAGCCCGTTTGACCCGACATTATACCGAAGATATCCCGGACGTCAGCCTATACGAGATCAGAATGGCTCTCAAACAGCTTAAGAGCAACAAGGCACCAGGGGAGGACGGAATAACGACAGAGCTACTGAAAGAGGGTGGAACACCGGTACTTAAAGTCCTTCAGAAGCTGTTTAACTCCATCATTCTCGAGGGTACTACGCCAGATGCGTGGCACAGGAGCGTAGTGGTTTTGTTCTTTAAGAAAGGTGATAAAACCCTCTTGAAGAATTATAGGCCCATTTCGCTGCTGAGCCACATCTATAAGTTGTTTTCGAGAGTAGTTACAAACCGTCTCGCTCGTAGGTTTGACGACCTTCAGCCTCCCGGGTGAGACAGGGAGACGTTATTTCTCCGAAACTGTTCACCTCTGCACTGGAAGATATATTCAAGCTTCTGAACTGGAACGGATTTGGTGTTAACATCAATGGCGAATACATCTTCGATTTGCTGATGATATAGTCATCATGGCTGAAACCCTGGAAGACCAAAGCACAATGCTCAGTGACCTCAATATTGTTTCCCAACAGGTGGGTCTTAAAATGAACATGGGCAAGACGAACATCATGTCAAATGGCCATGTCGTACCCATGCCAGTTTATGTTGGGAACGATATTATCGAATCTGTTGATCACTATGTCTACTTGGGTCAAACGATCCAATTGGGTAGATCCAACTTCGACAAAGAGGTCAACCGACTAATCCAACTCGGATGGGCAGCGTTCGGGAAATTACGCCATATCTTCTCGTCGCAGATACCGCAGAGCCTCATGACGAAAGTTTATAATCAGTGCGTGTTGCCAGTGATGACATACGGCACTGAGACGTGGTCGCTAACTATTGGTCTCATAAAAAAGCTCAGAGTTGCACAGCGTGCAATGAAGAGAGCTATGCTAGGTGTTTCACTACGTGATAGAATCAGAAATGAGGAAATCCGTAGAAGAACGAAGGTTATCGACATAGCTCTCAGAGTTTGCAAGTTGAAGTGGCAATGGACAGGCCATATAGTTCGCAGAACCGACAACCGCTGGGGAATAAAGGTTCTCGAATGGCGACCACGAACACGAGACCCCCCACACGATGGACCGACGACATTGTAGCCATCGCAGGAAGTCGGTGGATGGAGGTGGCACAAGATCGCTCGTCATGGCGCTCTTTGGGGGAGGCCTATGTTCAGCAGTGGACTTCTAAAGGCTGACATGATGATGATGATGATGATGATGATGATGATGACTTGCTATATTAATATTGTTATTTTTTAAATATTATTTTTCCTGTTTATTTAAATTGTTTAATTTATTATTTTTTAAATCGTGTTTTATTGTTTGTCTGTATGTTTGTTCTCGCATGAAGAAAAAAGTAATGGACCGATTGCGATGCGGTTTTCACTGTTGGTTAGCTTCATCATCATCATTCAGCCTTTTGTCCACTGCTAAACATAAGCCTCCCCCAAAGAACGCCATGACGAGCGATTTTGTGCCACCTCCATCCAACGACTTCCTGCTTGGCTACAATGTCGTCCGTCCATCGTTGAATAGCTTAGGGTTTTAAAAAATTTTTGAGTATAATAGGAGAAAATTATAAAAAGTATTTGACAGCTGAACGAAATTTAAAGTAATTTTGTATATTGTACTTTATAGGTACTTTTGGTGCTGGAATAACACGAATGAGCTATTTTTAAATGAAGTGAACACGCGGACAAAGCCAGCACAGACAGTTCAACAATATCCAGCTTAACTTTTTTGTTTTTTCGTACTCGTTATATATCAAAATATAAGGCAGTGTCGGCGTGAAGAAGAAGGGGAGTAGGGCTCAGTGCCAGCCGAGACCACCGTGGCTGCCCCAGGGTTCTGCCGGGTCAGAGGTGGTGGCGTGGGCGGCGGCAGCGTTCTGGTAAACATGGAAAGGGCCCTGGCGAGAAGAATACAGCTGGGCTGGGCAGCATTTGCGAAACTTCGTCGAGTCTTCTCGTCGCCAATAACGCAAAGTTTGAAGACAAAAGTCTTCAACCAGTGTGTCCTACCTGTTATGACATACGGAGCCGAGTCGTGGACACTCACGGTATGACTAGTCCACTAATTTAAGGTCGCTCAGCTGGATATAGAAAGGGCTATGTTTGTAGTTTCTCGGAAAGATCGTATCCGGAATGAGATGATCAGGCAGAGAACCAAAGTTGTCGTCATAGCCTTTATTATTAGTATGCAGAAGTGGCAGTGGGCTGGTCATATCTGTCGTAGGACTGATAACCGTTAGGGTAGACGTGTTCTTGAGTGGAGACCGCGACTCAGTAAACGTAGTGTAGGCCGCCCTCCAGCTAGGTGAAGCGACGATATACGCAAAGTGGCAGGCAGCAGTTGCAAGAAAAGAGCCGAAGATCGGGCTCAGTGGCGTGCTTTGGGAGAGGCTCATGTCCAGCAGTGGACTGACACGGGCTGATGATCATGATGATGATAGGTCCAGAACGATTTGCTTCTTCATTATCTAGGTTTTGTGTAATAGGTAGTTATCATTGAGCATGAATTTCACCGCAACTATCGACGTAAATAATGTATTGTATGAAACTTCAAAATAGTTTTTAGGCATAGTTTAGTTAGTCAATGGTACCGATTCGGTTGGCACGAACTAGACTAAACTACACTAAAATTAAGTTTAGTCCTGTTCCAAGCCGATAACAATGCACTAAACTAAATTTTAGTTTGACACACCTAAATTGATTTTATTTTCTCAGTTTAGTTTAGTGGTATTTTTCTATTCTGTTGTACGCCAGTTTACGTATAAAGGTGCCTCCACACAACCCTCGTGCCGAAAACTCTCAGCAAGAAATGAAAACCATAGACAAAAAGCGTGGTCTGTGTCAGGGCGCACGGCCGCTTGTTTGTCGTGAAACGTTTACTCCACGTACAAATCGCGAGTTATACTGAATTAAAGGTCACAATAGCGTAAATTTTGCTGATTATGAGCGGGACACCCACGGCTTTGCCCGCGTGGTCATTTCTCTGGGTTAGAAGTAACCTTTGTGTTATATTAGGACCAAAAGTATCGTATAGTATCTAGTATAAAATAACAAATTTCACTCATCTGTCAAATATGTTTTATCAATTGCTCGGCTTCTATTCACCAGATTGAAATACCAAGTACACCAAAATGTTTAACACCAAAACTTTTTTAATTCTAAACCTAGTTTTTACGTGATGCGCGAACAGACAAAAACACAGACATTTTTTGAAAAATGTTACGTATATTCGTTTATTTAAAGTTCATTCGCTTATTTAAAGTCCACTAGACCAATTTTTATTATTAACTTTTTTGTACAGACCTTTTGTTACTCACTGTTTTATTATAAAATCTTTATTACCTCCGTACTTGACAAGAGAGACCCCTCTCTCTTTTCAAGTACGGAGGTAATAAAAATAACCCCCCGGTTATAATATAAGGTTAGGGTGTGTGTGTTTTTGTGTGTCTGTGTGTGCGTGGGTGTGTTTGTATGTATGTATCCGTGTGGCTGTCTGTAACATCGTAGCTCGCAAACGAATGGACCTATTTTGATGCGGTTTTTCTGTTTGAAAGCTGATATGATCGAGATGCGCATGCGTGACCGAAGTAAACATGTATTCATGTATGTCGCACTCTGAAGATTAAAATAGAACTTTTCAACAGCCCTTATGCACATGCGTGACCGTCGAAACATAACCAGATTTCCGTTTCATAAATTTACTAGTTTCTTTGAAAAACCGGATGGCTGTGTTGGGGTGCATGGCCGTTTGCTTGTCGTGAAAAGTCAACGCCACGTACTATTTGATCCGGTCCTGAAAACCTCTTGTTTGCTCTGTGCAAGAGTTCAAAATGTGTATAATCTTTATTTTAGTACGGACTTTCCGGGTGCTGCAGCAGCCAGAATAGTTTTCCGGGTGCTGCAGCAGCCAGAATAGTTTTCCGGGTGCTGCAGCAGCCAGAATAGTTTTTTTTCTCAACGAGATCTTTACCAAAACACCGGAATCAATATGCTTACTAAATTTCGAGTTATACCGAATTAAAAATCACACAAACATCAATTTCGCTGATTTTGCTCTGTGCGTCCTGCCTCCCCCCGTTTAATATTTTTCTTTTGACAAATATTAACATTACAACATCGAGTTCTGACAATAGAGGGCAAATATAGTTTTTTTTTTTGTTATTACTTTTTGTGACGAGACGGTCAAGTCGCTCACATGATGGTAAGCGTCACGCTAGCCCATAACAGTTGCAGTGCCACCCAAAAAAAATGACACCTACATTCGATCTCTTGGGCTTATATAGTTTTACACAGTAATAAAGGCGAGACGATATAGTCCTTTTCGTGATGGTCACCTTTTAAAACCTGGTACCCCTATGTTTCGGAGTGATTTTATTGACGTTTCATTTCAAAACTCCCCCACTCGAAACATTCGATCGCGCATGCGCATAGCGGCTTATGAAAAAAACTATACAAACGTCTCCCTAACACAGATAATAAACAACAATATTTGATTACATACGTTCATTATTTAAATGTGGGCAACACTAGCAATTAAATATAGTCGTTATCAAAATCAAATTAGTCCTGTCACAATGATGTCCTAGTTTAG
Organism: Alsophila aescularia; assembly: GCA_946251855.1. Taxonomy (NCBI): domain Eukaryota; kingdom Metazoa; phylum Arthropoda; class Insecta; order Lepidoptera; family Geometridae; genus Alsophila; species Alsophila aescularia. The sequence continues at coordinate 15,395,492 of OX276385.1, forward strand.
TTTAAATCGTCAACTGATACAATTTTAGGAATCACTAAAATAAATTAAATTTAGCTTTAGCTTAGTTTAGTTTAGTGAGTTGTTCAACAGAATTGGCGTCAATATTTTAAATAACTTTAGTCAATATAAATAATTCCTTGGCTCATTAAGGAAAATCACATTAAATATGTCATAAAACTTTTTTTTAAGGCCTTTATCTTACCTTGTTTTTTTAAACTAATCATATCTTATATTTACAAATCAATAATTAGGTACTTGTCTTAAAATATTTTTATTTTAACTAATATTTCTCTATTTTTTTTACCAATTGACTATTGAAATAATTTCTTTGAAATACGGAACCCTGAAAGCACTGAGACCCGACTCGCACTTGATTAGTTATTTTACTATATTTATTTTTTCATTGTCTTTTTTGTTACCTAGGCTCTTTTTTACCCGGGTACGGCGAAGCAAGGGAAGGGTAATGAGTTTAACATTCTATGTATGTATGTGGGAATGTCGATGTTCCACCATAGCATCGCCCCTATTGGTCCCATTTTGACAGCCGAGGTATCAATAGATTCTTCATTTATAGAATCTATTGATAGGTCATATTAGGCTATTATTTTTACTTGACTACGGCGAAGCAAAGGAAGGATTATATGTTCATACTAAAAACTTGGTCCGATTTTGACAAGCGAGGTATCAACCGATTCGTCTTCATTTAGGCTATTTTTTATCCGACCGTAGTCGGGTTTTAGTTTCCGAACTTATGTCTTGTTTAACAATATTCAATGTACCTACCTATAGAATTTTTGTTCCTTACTCCTTTATTAAAATAGTTATTTAAAAACACTGTTTCACTCTTACAGTAACTTATTTTATCAATATAGGCATTCTTTAATTATTATTTTTCATGTTTAATAAAATTGAAAAAGGTCTATTTTATTATTTATTGGCGTTACAAATGGTTGTGACTTAAACGGGCATTTCCCATTGAATTATTAACTTTTGTAAGGATAGACACTAGACACATTTGGGAATAAAACAACATTTTAAAAATTATTAGATTTTTTTATTTATACATTTTCATTTCGCTCTACAAGAGTTGCAAGTTTATTCGGTCATTCAACTATATACAGCTTAACTTTTTTTTTTTTGGTTTTTTCGTACTCGTTTTGTATCAAAATATAAGGCAGTGTCGGCGTGAGGAAAAGGGGGGATAGGGCTCAGTGCCAGCCGTGACCACCGTGGCTGCCCCAGGGTTCTTCGGGGGCGGAGGCGGCGGCGTGGGCGGCGGCAGCGTACTGGTGAAGATGGGCGGCCCTGGCGTGCTGGACCTCAGGGGTGTCCACTACGTATTGACCGTCGTGGGTCAGCTGGATATGGGCCTGTAGGAAATAACAATACGTCAATATAAATACATAAATATTTTGAGAAGAAACTCGATTCACAAGGATATATAGTTAATCTGTCACAAGGACGTCCAACTAATCTGTATTGAACGTGTGTTATTTGAGAGGTACACTAGAGAGGAAACAGGCTGAAAAAGATGTGACAGCTCAGGTAGTTCCAGTAATGCAGTGCCACTCAGAACTTTAGACTACAAAATATTGTTCGGCACAGCACTGCACCGCTCGTTGTGTCATTCTATGGGGGGAGGCTGATAAAGAACTGAACTTTTACCGGCAGATGATGTGATGTGATATGAACAGCACGCGTCACATTGAGACATTCTTTAAGTCTCATATGCACAATAATTTCTCTGAAAAGATCCCTTCAAGCCAGAAGACAATAATTTTTGCACACTACTGCTTGGCGATTGAATATCTGGCAAAGATGTGGTACTTCGGCAATTCATAGGAGGGCTCTTCCGAAATATGCCTACCACTTGTAAACTTGATATAAGAGTCTTAAGGAAACTGAGATGAATCGCTTAAAGTGAGTGGAAATATCTGAAGCTGAAGATCAAGTTAGCATAGAAGAAGTCAGAAGAAGCCAACATCCAGCATTGACAAGTTGAAGGGTGTTAATGAGATTACATAATGAGTACCTTCCAGTTCGTATCAGAAGTTCACCTACGAAACGCGTGGCAACAGTGAAAGGAAGCCTATACACAGCAGTGGATGTAGTAGTGGCATTCTTTCCACACTTTACTAGTGTTACAGACCAGTACATTCAGACTTGTTGATAATCTGAAGAACCACCTCAAAATCTCAAGACCAGAACTCTAAAAGTAGTTTCCACTTGTCATTTACCTGAGGGCCAGTCCATTTGCCGTAACCAGCGGCGTAGCCACCGTGGGCGATGGGGCCAGCGTACGCGATGGGAGCGCCGTATCCTGCTAGTCCTCCGTGGGCTAGGCTTCCGTGGGCTAGGCCTCCGTGGGAAGCCTCAGCGTAGGCGGCGCCGTGGGCAGCGATGTGGGCGGCCTTCAGATGAGCCACCTCAGGAGTGTCGATCACGCGGCCGTCGTGCGCCAGAGGAGCGGGGCCGTATTTGATCAGACCTGGTGAAAAGAACTCAAACATTATATAATATATATTTTTAGGAAGGAATAATGTTCTCTTATACCTGGTGTAGATTGCATTATTTAAGTGTTGTGGATATTAGACCTGCCTGGTAAAGAATGAAGTAAATTGCACTGTTCTGGTGTTGGGGAACCATGATTTCTGTTCTGGTGTTGGGGAACCATGTTGGGGAACCATGAAGTGTTTGAATATAAAAATCGACATCAGACGGATTTATTTTAAAAAACTGATTCAATTTTGAGGAAATTTATATGGCACAAACTTAAAGTCTACCCTTTCAAATAAAATTCTACAATACGCTCTGGTCCAATATTTTACCGTGTATGGTACTGTATTTTATCACTTTGCTTAACTTAAGAAGAATCTGACGACCGGTTGGCCGAATGGTTAGTGACCCTGAAAACGAAGTCAACCTACGATCGCGGGTTCGAATCCCGCTAGGTGTAATCATTTGTGTGATGAGCAGAAATGTTTGTTTCGAATTCATGGATGTAATGTTCGTATCAATGTAAGTTTATCTGTTATCCAGTACCCATAGTACAGGGTATCCTTGTTTAGGGCTAGGTAATTGGTGTGAGTTGTACCGAATATATTCTAATACATTAGCCAGATGCTTGTATGTTTTATCCTAGGATAACTTACCAGCGGCGGGAGCACCGTAATGCGCACCAGCGTAACCAGCGCCCAAGTAAGCGCCACCAGCCGGCGCCCAGGCCCCGTGCACGGAGGAGGCGGCTTGCGCGTGCGCTGCCAAGTGCGCGGCTTTAGCGTGCGCCACTTCCGGCGTGTCCAGCACGTTCTTGCCATCGGGGCTGAGCTGGATGGGCGCTGGCGCGTGCGCGTAGAAGGAGGCCTGAGCCAGGCAAAGGGTGGCTGCTAAGATAATCTGCAACAACGGAAAGTGATGGTTAGTACATTGGAAGACAGGAAGTCTTCTTTTTCGTGTTGGACAGGTTTTAAACGGTCCTGGACCGTTTAATTTAGTAACTATTTTCTTTATATTGCTTCATCTGCCTGCGCTACTATACTCGTATATAGTAGCGCGCATGCGCTTGATAACCCGGCTTTTACCGTTACAAAGCTATAGTGAGCCAATATTCAAAATTATAAATTATTCAGATATAGTTATTATTATATGCTGCGATACAGTCGTGTTTATTATTTACTAACCAAACTTATATATTATAGTCCTTTGTATTGAGATTAAAAATCATGTCTCGGAGCGTTCCATGTGCCAGGGGCCCTCCCCTTTGGGTTCTCGTGTACTCTAGGAAGTCTTGAAGCTGGCTTAACTTTTAGAAGATATCAAATCAAATACATAATTGTTATTCACCATCATTCTGCCCACTGCTGGACGTACGCCTCTCCTAATGCACGCCACTGAGCTTGGTATTCAGCTCTCCTCATCCATTTTCTGCCAGCCGTTTTTGCAGGTCGTCACTCCACCTGGCCATAAGGCATCCTACACTACGTTTACCTAAACGTGATCTTCACTCGAGAACACGTCTACCCCAAAGGTTATCGGTTCTTCGCGAGATGACCTTCGGATGAGACCAGCCCACTACCACTTTAGCTTGCTTATCATTAGAGCTAATATGTTGGTCATTGCTAATTCCAGTAATCAAATACATAATTATTAATATCAGTTATCAAATACATAGTAGTTACTGGAGAAACCTACCGTTTAGCACCATGATTCTCATGGCTAGCCTCTAACTTATTTTCGTTGCAACGGAACGACCTACAATAAGCATAATATTGCTCTCTAGTATTTAAAACTGCAATTGAATGTACCTAATACTGTTGTTATGCTTGAAATTTCCAACTAGGAGACATATTCTGTTCAAAAGATTTCTGATATGTACAGTAATTTTTCACACTCTAATGTGCAACAATATAATTGAATTAATTGGCTGTTAACTTGTTGCAATTCTAATGCAGGAACCAATTAACGCAGCAATAAAGTACAATAGACAGCCTGTTAATAAAACTCGTGCGGTTAACAGCCAAAACTGACATTGGCCACGAGCTGGTTACCGGAGCGTGACAGACGATTACACGGCTTCTTGTGCTATTACTGAGTGGAGTTTAGACACGCACGCTTTCATGCGGGAAAGCCTTCATGTCTCTTGTATAAAATTGATTCGGCCATATAAGCCAGATTGGACAGAGATGTGGAGGCACCTAAGTGAGAGTGCCCTGAAACACGCAAGGGAATAGAGACTTTGGATTGACAATGCAGGGGGTGTAAGCATTTTAGAAGAGAAACTAATAGAGAATATTCGTCTCCTAAAAATCAAATAGTACGATATGGTGTTGGTGATATATATATATATATTATAAGTTACAACAATCCATTTATAAATCAGTCCTTCTAAAATAAGAGAGAAAGAAAAAAAGGTTACTATCTCAAACCTTTTGTCCAGATTATTTATCTTGAAAGTATGTTTTGTAATAAAAAAAAGCACGTGCGAAAGAGCGTCAAGTTACCTATAGTTAGTTATGAACCACCTGTAATGTTTTCCGTGGTCAGTCATACGTGAACAATTAGTGCTTCGATTTGGACACCCGATGCACCTACATTGTTATCAAGTTTCGCAACCGAAACTCAACTCTATCGCTTCCAGTGAAAGTTAATATTTCTAAAAGCGTTGACGTCAGTGATATAGAAATAGACATTCCTAGATATTTTCGGCAAAATAGGTAATTTAGTTTTTGTCTGCAATTAGATTCCATTTTTTAAGTATTACTAGAAATCTGTCGATGCAATTAAAGCCAACGAATGGAACGACTAGATTGGGTTAAGAAAGTTGCGACTTTTCGTGTGTTTTATTGGTCATTCAGTCATGAATCGTATCGGCGACAGATAGAAAACGATGAATAATTTCTGTATCCTAGATTTTATTTACATTGTATGGCACTATTCCTCCACATTTTGAATGCGTTTACAAATATAACAGTGTAACAGTAACAGAGTTGCGTTATCCGTACAAACATTTTGTTACGTTAATCTAGTTTCACACGCCGCGACCGACTTAGGTACCTACTTATCGTTTAGTCTATCATAATAATTGTGCAGATTATGATACGAAATTAACCTTGTTCCACAGTTTGTTAAGCGTGAGAAGAGTATACAAGATTGTTAGCGTGTATATTAGAGCCTAGTTGATCAACTCCGTTAGAAATCGCAGGGCGTCGCTGTAGGATGTAGAAACTCGTTTTGGTGTTCTATGAGCGAGGCCTATGTCCAGCTGTGGACCACTACCGTTTTTTTTAAACTAGTAGACAACGTTCCCAAAACGCTGACAGCATTGTTAATTTGTATGGGAATGCTTAGTCTTTCGGCAAAATAAAGGCCATCATTTTGCTCGCGTGTTGCTTCGGCCAGACACCTCGATAGATATTTATATAAACATATTAGTATATATTTATTTATATATTATGTAAAAAAAAAGAATATTATTATTGTAGTAAATTAAAGTAGGCCTGAGATATATACAGACTTGTTTATTAATGCATATGTACCAACTCCCAAGTCCACCTCCTCGTAAAGTTTACTCGACAGTTCGTAAAGTTTAGTTCGTAAACATAATTTACTGGTAAACACTATGTCGCTTTCGAATGTCGCAAAGGCGAGGTGTGCTTATAGAAAATGGGCTGATTTTGCAAGGTTGAGACTTACGAGTTTAGAAATTACAGTGTAGGCGCGGCTTATATTAACAAGTTCTATGCAGTACCTACGGTACGGGACCTTAACATTTTACCCACTGATTTCTTTGGTCATAATTTTGAAGTATTTGCCAAAGCCAACCAAATAACTGTTCATATTGAAAATTAATAAACACTAGTGGCGTACATTTTCTAGTAAAAAAAACAATGAGCCATCGGGGACACCTGGCAGATATGAAACATTGAATATCGCCGAGCTGAGGCGGAAAGAGCTGACAAGCCACGAGCCACGCCGTGGCGATCGATCGTCACGCCAAGAGTCGGCCTTACTCCCGTACCGCGCCATTAGATATTTCACATCAAAAAAGATTCATCTAAATCGGTTCATATATCCTAGACATGCAATGAGGTAACATCATCATCCTCAGCCTATATTATTTCACTATAGGACGTAGGCCTCTCCTAGTGAATGACACTGAGCACCATCTTGGCTCTTCTCATCTAGTTCCTGCCAGTCGTTATTCGCAAGTTTATTCACACCTCCTGACCGGCTGGACTACGTTTGCCCAAACGCAGTCTCCACTCTAGAACTCGTTTACACCAGTTCCCGGTTCTTCTAGAGACATGACCAGCCCATTGCCACTTCAACTTGCTAAATCTCTGAGCTAAGTTACTTTGATGTCGGATAACCTCATTACGGGTTTTGTCCTGTAAAGAAACTCCGAGCATAGCTCCATAGATCGCTGAGCGACTTTAAACTTGCGAACAAATCGAAGAGAATTTGTTAACGAATTTGTTAACGTACATTCAAAAAACGCAAACTAATTATGAACCTTTTCCTAAACGGAAAGTTTACTTTTCTTTAAGGATTACAAAAACTAATAATAAGGCTTGGATAATAATTCTAATTACAACCATTTATTGACCGTTAATGAGAGAAGTTTCATAAGACCTAAATCTTGATAAGTTAAAACAATCAAAATGATTACGCACTCGGCGCAGAATATGTAACAGTGCTTGAGCTATTATGAAGGTCTGTAAGTGAAATTAGATGTATGATTTGCAATTTTAAACGTTCATAGTCTAGTTACTTACTGCGCCGTTTAATTGACAATTACTTTTAAAATTAAAATTAGATGAAGTAACAAGTCATGACGTCGCTTTGCGTAAGTCATATGGGGCAGTTTAACACCCATGAAATTGTATAAGTTATGTACAATTAAAATAACGATTATGCTTATGTACAGTAGTCGCAGCGGAAGTATGTGTCTCGGAAGATGTCTGCAAGTCGTTGCGCAAACTGTTATTTTTCAGACGCAATTCCAATGTTGAAGTTGAAGACAGCATTGTATAACTGCCTCGCTCACTGGCTTACGTTTTTCGCATATTCTATCACGCTCTTACTTTATGCTGTTTTATCCCCACAGCAGTAACTGCGCAATCGTTCACAGAGCCTAACTTCACAAACATATAGATTGGCTGCGACTACTGTAAGGCACTTTCTATTACGAGTACGTCACATTGTTGAAATGATGGTGAAGCCGAAACACAAGAAAATTATAAAGGCATCGATAAAATAATTGAATTGCACATTTACTTGTTTTTATTCTAAACCGTCGGAACAAACGACGATCGCATTCGATGACTGCTATTAGATTTCGATGCGGCTGGCAAATGATCGTTATTCGCATCGAATCTCCAAATCGAGCCAAGCCAATGTGAAAGATGAGGACGTAATAAAGACTTGAGAGAGGTGTTATAATTGGCATCAGCCAATTTTCAAACAATCTTTGATTATCCTAAAGTAGATGAAGTGTTTTTGCTGATATCACAGCACTAGCAATCTTCTGGGACAAGTTTGATGTCTTCATGAGACACATTAATTAGTGCCAAAAAACATACAACAAACCCACACCAAAATATTAATTTGAAAACCTTTCGAAAACCGTTTACTAAACTTTGTAATAAAAAACTATTAGAAGCATTAGAGTATAGCGTTACCAAAGTAAAATCTGTGGTTTCATACACATAAAATCAGTAATATAGTATCGTATCAAATTCCGTATGTCTTGCGTTATCTACCTACCTATTACGGCTTTTGTAACGCGACCTATACTTTCGCAGTAAACTGTGGTTAGGTGATTCGCCGTTTTCGAATATCGATCATTTTCTGTCTACAAATTGTAGGAAACGTTGATCTGATATTGGTAATGGCGTAATAGATAAACTCTCTTTCCTCTTGACCACGTCTTTTTTTAACTGTGTGTAGACTAGGATTGAATAAAGGAGTTGGGATGTCTTGGGTAGAGGGGAATGCACAATACACCCCAAAGAGAACATCAGTGCTTGCTTTACCTTTCGAATGAGAATAAAAAATCTAGTGTTTATTTCTCATGACAATTTCTAACAATGTCTTTTTATTTTGAAAGTGAGAATCGCGTTCTTTCTAATTCTGAAAATTAACTCTTTTCAAACAGCAAAGCACAATACGTTTTAGTAGCACTTTTTCATCTAAACTGTACAGTTATCACAAGTTCATCTTTCTTTTGAATAACCACAAAAACTGCAACAGACGATTATTTTTATGTCTGTTTTTAGATAGTTTCACAAAATTTTGCGCGCATAGACATTCTAATCAACTCGCAGAACAATCTAGTATCTAATACAAAGTGGCGTTATCAGCTAGATTATATTCATTAACCAAGACCTAATCTAAATCGTTTGCCAGTAATGCCAGTATATCAAAATGTCCTTTAAGTGGTAAAACCTGCTTGAACACGGATACTGAGTTTCAGATAAGTAACTAATTTCAATCAAGCCATAATTTAAACTATAACTAACATATTTACTAAGTTAAAACATTAATCTATAAACTAATAATTAAATAGATTATTGTAAAATAGGTGAATGAGATTGTACAAAAGTAATTATTATTACACTACTTAATTGATAAAACAATATAAACGTTTTTCTGTCTATTTGGGCTAATGTGTAGTTTGATTTCTAAGGATGAATTTAATGTTTTCTTATTTTACAAAACATGAAAAGCCGGGACAGGTTGGTAGTATTAGAATGAAGAGAATGCGTATTTTACTATCGCCTTAAGGTCAGACAAACAATGCTAGGAAGCGTCATTATTTTGTTGAATTTAATTAGGAATTAAAGTGAACAAACTTAATTGAAGGTTCTATCGAACTTTACTTTAACAATCTTTTTGCTTTCGATCTTAAATGATAAATGGTTTTAATAAATTAAGCTAATGTAAAAAAATATTCAGTCTGGGTTAGTTTAATATAGAGATATGAATTTTACGAATGTACTAGTACTTATATGTTAAATGCTTATTCTGCAAATTAAATTATTGATGTAGGAAATCTAAATACTTCAGGCCGTCCAATCGAATCCATTCGCAATCAAGTAAGTATAACATTCGCAACACAAAGGTCTGAATAAATATTCATTAATCGCGAACTTAAATAGGCGTGTCTACAAAATATTTAATTCCTAGACATAACTCAGCACTTGTTGGTTTAGAGCTGACAGGTGATTGGTGTGTAAGTAATGGCTTGTTTACACCAGGCGAGTGTGCGGCCACGGAAACACTTTGACATGTTCTCGTTGTAGTCATTAAATAGCCCTTGCGTCTAGCCTATTGTTTTAATGTATGTAGTACAAAACTGCAGTAACTGTGATCTCTTCCCCCCCCCCCCTCAAAAACTCTCAAATATTTGAATAACTAAAGAAATCTAACCCTTGACTCTATGGCATCAAGTTCATGAATCATGATACGACACTATTTTTCTTACGATCTTGCCGAGAAAAAGTCCTGTCTTGTCCAAGGACTTCATTGACTCGTGTAAGCGAGCCTTAAGCCCTGCTAACAATTGGTTGGATATTGCGTAATGACGAATGAACATTGCAGAAAGATGTAGTAAACTTGAACAGGTGGTGAAACTTTAATTTATTATCATAAGCTGTTAATTTATTCGTTGGTATGCGTGATTTATATTTAAAGGCGTAGTTGAGAGGTGCAAATATTTCAGAGATTTATTTGACAAATTGTTGTTTTATGTTGTACTAACTTTTCACTACCAATAATTTTGATTTTTAACCTATATTGAAATTAAAATTTCATTTTCATGTCTTCTTATGAAGACGACGAATAGAACACTTAACATTCAATGTGTCTACGGCTATTCATAAGCAATCACAAAAATTTCGCCATGACCTATCCAAATGTAATGTAAAAAGGTTGCTACGAGACCAACTTTAAAGCTTCTTCTGAACCTTGAGACCAATTTTAATCGAATCGTCCGATTGATATTTGCAATGTACCCTTTACTCGGCTCTATTGTCCGAGCCTTTCGATGACCTTTGCTTTTAACGGAAGGACATCAGACAAAGGTACATAATTTGAGGGCGTGGGCTAATATCGACGCGCCCTCGCATTCTCTCGCAATGCCTGTTGCAATAGATCGGAATTATCATTCGGCGAACTGGTGCACAACAGCTACAGGCAATTGGCAATGCAATGCTACGTTGCGAAAGAGGACACGGGCGTGTTATGGTGGACGAAGGTCGGACGATTTCTCGTGTGGACATTGAAAATGAAAATTTACGGTCCATTTGATAGCATTTTAGTTGCACAGTTTCTAATACATTTTTCTTATATCAGTGCTTTTAAAAGGGCCAGTTAAATAAATAACCTTTATTTTTACAATTTTAGCTATGGGCAAATAGTTTTTTGCTAAGAAATATTCTACCCACTTACTACAAAATTGCTATTCTCGCAAGTCGATGTGCAAATGGCTCGCGTATCCGCTCGCCGCCCACCGCAATCATAACGCAATGCGTAGCAGATGCGCGCCCGCCCTACGCTCGTAGCGTCTCGTAGCTTGGCCGTTTGTTGTTTATTAGATTTTACGCTTCATTAAAATCTGCTATTTAAGTAATCAAAATTAGATGTACATTTAAAATGTCAAAATAATTGAAACATTAAATTGCTAAGTCGATATAAAAGAAGTATGAGTATGCTATGCTATAAGTTCCTTAATTTTCGTGCATACTTATCTGTCGAATCACTTGTACGCAGGGAAATTAGAAAAGTACACGTACCTTGGTGTACCTAGTTACTAAGGTTCCGCGATTTCTATTTTAAGAACATCCGTTTTCTTCGAAATCTCATAACAAGGTCATATTTTATATTTTCCTTATGCTCCTTCCAATTTTATTATAACATGAAACTACTTATCAAATGGATTTTGCATTGTTTCCTGGTAAAAACCTTCTTGAATTTAGAACGGATTTGCAAGTAGTATTCTAGTAAATTAAAAATATACACGATTATCTCTTTCTTCTCCATCCAAAGGTTGTCTGAATGAAATGTAGTTTCATTTTAGTGCATAATAATATAACGAGGCTATCTATCGAATTATCTACAGATAATGAGGAATGAGTCGTTATTGTTATTTAAATGTTATGCATATTTAGATAAAACAATGGACAGATGTACTGTAGGCGAAGAGAACAAGCCGGATGCGAGTATTTAACATCTTGCACTTGTCTCTTTGAACCTTGACATAGTGCTGGAGTAATGAGGTTGAAATATATGCAATCTTCTATTTCGTGAGTTTTTAGCCGTTTTATTTATATTAAATATTTCTTATAAGGATTCATATTTCCTGGAACAAGTTTGATGAAATTTGAACTTATATACTAAAAATGCATTGTAATAGTTTTTATACCGTTGACGCATTCTTCCATAAACAATCTTCCAATTGTTTTTGGAAATGAACGTAGGTCGTATTTTTTTCATGTTGAGCAATATTTTTCTTTATGGTTATGGATTATCGTTTGATTCATTTTTTGCTTAAAGATGGTTATTTGGTAAATTCGTAATTTTACTATTTTGTCTTCACACCTTTTTCTAGGTTTGAAAAAGTTGTTCGCATGTCGTTGGTATATTGTTCAAAGTTTATTGTGACGCACTGTAATAATTTTTACTAACTGTTATTGTTTACAACACTAAATTACTAACTTTTTACACCACATCTATGAGTATAACATGTAGCATTTTGTAAAACATATTTAAAAGGTAATTTTTATGACTTAGATTACAATGTGGTGAAATATACCTAGTATGATCTTACATAATTAACATTAAATGAGTTTCTACGTTTCCTCCCCAACAAAATATCGAAATCTATGTTGATGGGCGTTCTTTACTTTTTGTTAGAATACCTAAAACAAAGTAATAAGCCAACTATTAAATAGTTCTAAGTTAAAGATTTATGCGGGAGGGACAAATTAAGGGCGGGGTCTAGTGCCGGAATATGCATGCTAGAATTAATGAGGTAGATTGTAGCACTCGATTCAAGAATATATTATGTATATTTGCATAATTAGATGCAGGTGCTGTTTTTAAGAAACTAACGTTTAAGGACGTCGGTCGTTTGTAAGGGTTGTTTAATAAGGAAATATACTTATGGATGACATGAATCTTTTCATGTTAACGTTTTTGAAGTATTTCAGGGGGGAATGGGACTGATAGCAAAGTTAATTAGAAGTATATTAGAAATTAATATTAAAACTAGATTTAACACTTTTTAAATGTAAGTATCACAGCACTAAGTGTAGATTATATAAAATATATCACAATAACACAGAGCCGATTGAAAAATTTAAAATAAATTTTGAAAGAAGCAAAATTGAAGAAAAACAACACTCACCAAAGACTGCATGATTATTGTGTGTTTAACTAAACTTAAGGAGATCTCAAACGAACTAACTAAGCGCTGCTGTTATTCAGAACTCGCCTAGAAATTTTCGCCTAAGTGCACGTGCGTTCGCAACCACCTTCCAAGTTGGAATGTCGACTATCCACAATACGCCCCTTTATATATGAAACACCCCGCTTTGACTGTTCGTAAGTGGAAACAATTAAGTGGCCAGCAAGCGCAATGCTTTAATTTTTTAATTTGTGAGATGGCTATGCGCTTCCGCCGGTAACGCTTCGAGATTTGGGGAAACCTTTATTTTTTTTCTAAAACTCCTTTGTTTCTGGCTGAGAAATTACATTCTACATTTAAAACGCAGCTGTCACGGTGATAATAGAGGTAAGGCTCGGTTAAGTAAATTAATGGGACCTTCTATTATTTTCTCATAATTGACGATCGTGTATAAATTGCAACTAGATTTGGCTTATCTTGTTTTGAAATAGCAACATGGTTAATATATAGAACTTGTAGATATGAAGTGTAGCATATGCACTGTTTGGTATTTTAACTACGAAATATTTTACTGACATGTAAAAGAAAGAACACTTGTTTACGTAAGTTATAGTTGTAAATGTTTCTAAGAAGCAAAATTCGCAATAAATATTTACTTTTAGCTATAGCCATTCATTCTGTGGCATATATCACCTTTTTTATTATATGTATAAAAAAGGTGATATATGCCTATCATACCTATATATGATATATAGGTGGCATGTTTTTTTTTGTACGAACTGCTTTGTTATAAGTATAGATAATTAAAGCATATGTTTATGTTCTAATTAAAACTTTCTCCTTTATATATAACGACTTTGATAGAATAGAAAAAGTTTTTTTTATTATGAGCTAATTATTAAATCTGTTAGATGTTAGGTAGGCATTGAGGTAAATAAATGTGTGTTGGGGATCCGGGATCGCGGGATTGCAATCCCTAGCTACGATGCCTCAGACAGACGCACGAATACAGTGATACATACACACCCTAAACTTATTAAGCCTCTCTTCGTTCGTGAGTTAAAAATAGTGTAGATCGCGCATGCAACGCCACTGACAACAGCTAGTGTATCATAATATAACAGTTGAGACCCATCTAGAGCAGAATGTAACAGCGCAAGCCATTGACATTGCCGCATGACGCATATTAAGTTTCAAGTAAATTGACACAACAAAGTTTAATTCAATAAGGAACACATTAGCTACTTTGTAATCCAAAAGTGACACACGTGTCAATGGACATTACAGAATGGTATTTTCAATTTTATCATTACATTTATCACTAAATGGACGCGTCGTGATATTAGGCGTGGGCTTAATTAACTTAAAATGTATTAAGAGTGACGTGTGACGAGGAAGGACGCGTCTTTAGTATGAACTAGCTGTATCCGTGGCTTTGACCGCGTGCGGTAATTTCATTTAAAAGTCTCCCATACTTGTCATTCCAGGACCAAATGTAGGTACCTATATTCAGGCTTCAAATAGTTTTTTATAGTTTGCTCGGGATCTAATCCTTGGACTAAGGTAGAACCCAAGTTTTTAAGTCAAACCCTAAGCTATTCAACAGTGAAAACCGCATCGCAATCGGTCCAGTAGTTTATACGTGATGCGCGAACAAACATACAAACAGACAGAAACGTTAAAAATAATATGTTATATTCTTGTTCAGCAGCCTATTGTACCCATGAGTTTTTTTTAATTATCTTCTTTTTACAGTAGTTTTTTGTTACTTACTGATTTATTATAAGGACTAGCTGATGCCCGCGGCTTCGCACCCGTGGTCATTTCTGTAGGTTTAAAGTACTCTTTGTGCTATTCCAGGACCTAAAATACCAATTCCATCAAAATTATGTTTATCGATTGCTCGGCTTCTACTCATCTTTATTCTTTGTACAGACTTTTTTGTTCCTGTTATAAGTATAGATAGAAATAGATAGAAAGATAGATGAAATGTTTAGTTAAATACAGCAGCTAGGCATAATTGGTATGTTGGTACATTTAGAGTAATACAACTTGCATACCATATTAATTCTATTCCGGGAAGCCGAGTCTCGTTTATATGTAACCTACTAGCTACGCCCCGCGTTTTCACCCGCGTGCATTGATGATGATGATGATGATGATGATAAAACTTCGCTCTCACAAACATACTAACTTACTCAAACTTTTGCATTTATAATTTATTAGTGTGATGCACATGGTTCACTTTGACACCTGTCACTTAACACATGTCACTTTGACACATGTCACTTTGAAACATATCACTTTGACTCGGCAAAATTGATGATGATGATGAATATGAGGAAAAGTGCCCTATGTGTTATCCAGGGTATAAGGTATCCATTCCAAATTTCACTCAAATCCGTTTAGCCGTTTGAGCGTGAAGGGGTAACAAACATACACACACACACACATATACACATGCATACAAATTTTCGCCATTATAATATTAGTGTGATTAAATTACAGCAAGCAAGACTGATGTCTCAGGGGTGAGACTACGAAAATCACCAAGATGCGCGTTGATGTCTTTTGTATTGACGACTTGTAATAATAAGTTTGTTCAAATATTTCTTATGTTGAAACAATTGCAAACGATTTTTAAGAAATTTTACTTTAAATATTAATATTTCCACAAACTTAATGTCATGGGGGAGAAAGCAGTCACTTGCAGTGTTTCAATCAGTGTTCTGTTTTTAAGTTTAAGTGTACCTAACTATGAGCTGAATCGGTTTCGGGGTTATTGGGCTCTATAATCTCAAAAGGATAGGATACAAATTTCAAAGTATGTCTTACTTTGAATCAGTCATTTCAAATCGCTTTGCAGTACCTACGGAAAAAAAATTATGCTAAATTTGTATCTGAAAACAAATTTAGCATAATTTTAAATAAAAAAAACATTTGTATGTATGTATCTATCTATCGACGTATCGATGTATCTATGTATTTTTCTGTCCTGGAATCTTGCAATTCAAACGAGAATTTTCCAATTAGCTTTCCTGTTGAAACTTTCAGGGTATCTAGCGCACAAACCGACAAGGAAGTTATATGTACTTACGTACAACTAAGTACGTATAACTTCCTTGCAAACCGATGACAAAGAAAAGGAAATATTTTTTTTTATAAAATGCTACAAAACAATACCTAAAAAGTGAAAACGCAATAAAATAATAATAATAATGAGACATTCATTAAAAAAAGGTCGTAAAAGCTATTTTTACTAATGTAATTTTTTAAATGACACTTAGTTTATTAACGTTTTGTTTTACCACGTCAAAATGTAAAAAACTAAACTTTGCAAGGTTTCTTCGAGGCGTCAATCTTTTAGTGTTAACTAGTACCTACCAATGAAAATCGGATAAACGTTTCAAAAATGATCATGAAATAAACGCCGAGTTGTCAAAATTGATTCAGGGACCTTGTTTCGTTTGGTCAATTATAATGTATATACATATGTGTCCCGCCCGCGACTTCGTCCGCGCGGACTACTGTTAATCGCGAAAAAAGGGAACCCTCTGTTCTTCTTGGATATTAAAAACCAATGCAAAAGTAGGTATAGTACCAATACTCTTGAAGTTTTTTGTCAGACTTGGTATTTCGTCTCCATGGCAACCGTTCCTTACAACGAGTTATTAACATTTTCCAGTTTTCCGTGGAAACTTACAATTTTCCGGGATAAAAAGTATCCTATGTTTTATTCTAGGGTATAATCTATCTCCATTCCAAATTTCATCAAAATCCGTCCAGCCGTTATCGCGTGAAAGCTCCCCAAACAAACAGACAACGTTTCGCTTTTATATAAAGGTATGGATGATCATGGACCTTAAAATATTTTATTTTTAGTTAAATGACTCTCACGGATTCGGAATTAGTACTAAAAATTTACAAAGAAACATCATTATATCTGTTGTGTTTAAATATTAAAAAACTAACGTTCTTTATATTTTAAGACTGAGCGCGAATGCACCTCTTTTTTCTATAGTACAGAGTAGAGTCTGTGGTTAAATCGCATCTTGGTATTATATAAACAAACCTGTACCAAAAACCAACAATCTCAATATAGACATTCCAATATGCTATAGAGCAAAACTCGTAAAAAGCTAGGTAATCAAGATTAAGGTTAAGCGTTGTGAACGCCCCTTCAAACATATTGTTACCTTCGCCGATACGGAACTCAGAAGAGTCATTTGTTATATGCAAATGAGAAATATTATCGATACACACAGGTTATTTTGTATCAAAGTAAAACTACCAACGATTGCATTATTTGTTTTTAATGTAAGAACCCACAAAGTTCTGACTTTAAGATACCTTAAAGGAGAACAAGACACACGTTCAAAAACTAAAACCCGACTACGGTCGGGTAAAATATTGGCTATGACACTATTATGATTAAGACGCATCGATTGATACCTCGCTTGTCAAAATCGGTCAAAGTTTTTAGTATGAACACATAACCATTTCATTGCTTCACCGTAGTCGGGTAAAAAATAGCCTATTACACTCTATAAATGAAGACGAATCGATTGATATCTCACTGGTCAAAATCGGACCAAGTTTTTATTTTGAACACATAACCCTTTTTTTGATTCTCCGTACTCAGTTAAAAATAAAAGCTAAGCCTTCAAAGATAATCCTCAAGTACAAACAATGTTTAGGGGTTCATCCGAAACTGATCTCGTGATGTACATGTCGCGGCCATAGTAAGAATTGATCACTTCATTATGTGACCGATAACTTCATGAAATGGTTATATTTCATGAAATGGCCAGATTAATCTGACCATATCGTTTAAACATCAACGTTTAATGATATGTCAATCCATATTTGGCCATATCATTAATGTGGGGTTTCCATGATACTTAAGGTTTAACAAGTCTTCAAACAGAAAGGTAATCAGGCGAGAAAAAAACACGAAGACGAAGGCGGGAGCTCGCTATGCTGCGCTTCCACCTTCGCCTTCTAACCTTGATAGGTTCACGGCCAAGTCGGGCTTCCGCCTAGCGCCTCTAACGGATAATGTAACTATTTTACTATATGATCACTAATGTTTGATCATATCATGAAGTAGCCGTGCGTTTAGCTGTTCATATCATCAAACGCTGATTATTCATTCTTCTGGCCAAACCATTTCATGATGTGACCGATAATTTCATGAACTAGAACCATTTCATGAAGCGATCAATTATACGATATGGGAACGACTTACATACTGTTTTATTGTCTTATAGATGGGAAAGGCCTTTACCCAGCAGTGGGATATAAAAGAAGCCTAAAATAAAACAAACAATAGTATTATGTACAAACCAAGACCTTTATAAGACATCCAACACGACCGGGGCCCTATTTCATAAAACTATAGTACACTGACAAATGTCAATCAAACCGACAATTGTCAGTCAAACTATAGAAATGTCGTACACTGTTGTTGTATGAAACGCAGGTTTAGCGTATTCGACTGACATTTGTCGCTTTATGAAATAGGGCCCTGGTTGTCTTTCTCTGAAATATTAAATATCCTTTGGATTTACAATTATTAGAAGGGTTGCAGAGATATGGTATTCACCAACAAGCTCCTGATTTAGCTCAACGAACTTAAAAACTACTCTCATTCAAGAAGATCGGAGAAATAGTTCGAATCTTACCATCGAATAAGACCTACTCGTATATACTCATTCGTCCAAGTCGATTTGCAGACTTTGCATCATCACCAGCCCGGATAAGTCCACTGCTGAGCATGGACCTCCCAAATAATAGGGGAGACTTCGCCATCATCACCACACTTGGCTTGGTTGGAATTCGCAGTAGATGATGATACACTGGAAAATATTACTGCCCCTTTCCTGAATTCCTTATACTGGTTCTCATTGCACCCGCAGTAAGAGACGGTGTGGACCTATTAATAACCTTTCCAGCCCGAAGGATTCCGAAGGCTTGTTTTTACCCCAGGGTCTAGCGGTACCTTGCAAGTTACCCGGCTTGAGCGACCCCCATCTTCTATTGACGGCTCTAATACTTTAATTTATTTAATTTTAATTGCTTACGCAAAGAAACCTCGGATCACTCGGTCAAAAAATACTTTAAATCATTTTTAAAAGCTAGCTGCGACCTGGGCCTGCAGTCTCGACATAAGGGCCCTTATTCGCTATGACCATTCACGCACGTAACGCGTTGCTGTTTGAAATCGTTCGGCAAATTACGAACAATTCCAGGCAGGCGGCGCGTGGTCATAGCGAATGAGGGCCCTCGAAATCGGTACATGTCGTTATAATCGGTATTTGCGACCGATTTCGGTTGTAAAGATATCACTGTCGCTGTCGAGACTGCAGGCCCTGCTTTCGTGATCCAGCGGTTGTTATCTAACAATAAAAGTAACTGTTGGTCGCTTTACTTTAGGTACACCTCTAATAGTACCACTTTTTTATCATCATCATTATCACCATCTTCATCATCAGCCTTTGCAATATTATGGAAAAATGACCACTGCTGGACATAGTCCTCCCTTAATACACGCCCCTGAGCTCGGTCTTCAGCTCTCCTCATCAATTTTCTTCCAGACACTTTTCGCATTTTTTTATCGGACATTCTATAAACGTGGCTGACTACAATGAAAAAAAATTGCGTTAAAATAGTCGCGTGGCTACTTGACCATTTAATTATTCATAATTTTGCTATTGTTACTAATAGCTTTACTAAACACGAGTGAGTATTGCCGCGAGAAACTCGCTCGTAGAATTAGCGCCTAATATGGCTATCTTGATGTGGCCTATAAGAAAGTTATCTAGCGTGACTATCGCGCTCGACGCAATCGTCGACATGCAAATTAATTACAAAACTCGATGAATGAGACTTACATTAAAATAAAACTATTACGTGCTTCAGCTTTTGGCGTCTCTGTTAAACGCGAATTATATAGGCCGACGTATAAGCATAGCGTTGGATGTTAAGAAAATATATTTTATTAAAAGCTGTCCTTAATCTTATGATAGAAATAAAGTTAAATCATTAATATGAAAAGAAAAATTATTTTTATGTTATGTATATTTAAAATTGAAAATGTATATATGTCGTCTGTGTTTAATATACACTATGTGTTATCTGAAGAAAAGAAACAAAAAGTATTATGCTCTTTTCCACAGATAATACCAGTCATATCGCTGTCCCCACCGAACAATATCGTTATCGTAAAATCTAAATTGTCCAGGAAAAATAAAAAACTGTTTTTTGATAATTTCTCATTAACTATCAAACATACCGGTGTCATTTATAGATCACAAGAAAGCTATTTTTCCCTACAATAATTTAGTAAAATTCATCATTTTTTTTATATATTTGAAAATAAAGTTATAGACAAAAGAAATTTTACCCAGATTGTGAGGCATAAATTTAAATCGTGATGTAATAATACCATATTATTTGCGGATTTTTTTGCCATAGAGATGCACAGTTACAACATCATATTAATTGAAAAGTAGCTATGTTTTCTTTTATGGTAATGTTATGACGAGATTATTTTCGCTGCTAAAATTGTCACTGTTGATGGTGGTAACATTGAAGTATAGTAATATTCCATGCAAAATTAAATTAACTTAGGGAAGGTAAGGATCAAACACAGAATTAAACTGAATCATCATTATCATTTTATTAATAGAATTTTTATTTATTTACTAACGTAACTATTGTAATTTTGTAGAATATTTAAGTAAACTATCTTAATACTTATTTTATTATTACAAACATCAAAATCAACAAAACTATTCCCATACACTTCTCATTACGCCTCAGCATCATCTTGGTCAGAATCTGATTACAAGATAAAATAAATCTTATTATAGTTAGTTAGGTTTCTTCACAGGATTTATTAATATAATTTTTATTTATTCACTAACGTAACTATTCTAATTTTGTGGGTTATATACGAGTAAGTAAACTGTCTTAATATTTATTATATTATTACACACAGCAAAAATCAACAAAAATATTTCCATACACTTCTCATTACGCCTCAGCATCATCTTGGTCAGAATCTGATTCCAGGTTTCGGTTTTCTTCACAGCTGGTAAGCGACTCATAAAAACCGTAGTAGTGCTTAGGTATGGCTTCTCTGGTACACAAACTTAGTAGATCTGCATGGAGGGTCTTACTTATTGCGATAGGTTGATGGTAGACGTGACTTAATACGGCAACTGCCGGCACTGGTACTGGTCGTCGCCCTCGCTTAGGTCTATTCATGACTTCATCTATGTTCAGGTTCTTATAATCCTCCTCGAAATTATATTTATATGATAAAATGTGAGGTTGTATATGAGATACTTTCACTTCCATAGGCTTTGTCCATGCAATTTTTCTGCCTTCGGTATCTTTTAGCCAGCTTTTGCCAGAAATAAGACTTTTCATATTGTAAAAGTGTGTCTGTTCCATCTCTTTCACATTATATTTCTCACCGGTTACTTTGGCATTTATAATGACACCGTAGACTTGGGCAGGAGTAAACAACACCTTATTTTTAATTGCCCGCTCTACACATGAATGCATGCTATCACCTTCGTTCTGGCTATGACCAGTCTCAAAAAATCGTTGTGTAATGCTTTTTAACTCATTAACTCCCAAAGCGTGGGGATACAGTGCAAAAATGTATCATTTTTGTTCTGACCAGCACAGAAAAATTACAAGTTCTCGCACACCCGACCTTCACTCCGCTCGCTACGTTAAAATCAATCAATCAATCAATCTCGTATGCTCGTATTATATATATATATATATATATATATATATATATATATATATATATATATATAAGTTAAATATGTTTTCACGGAAGGTTTATATATATATATAAACCTTCCGTGAAAACATATTTAACTGATGGTGAAAACCTCATCAAAATCCGTTGGAAGAAGAGAGTTAGAGACAGAGAGACAGACAGATAGACAGACGCGGAAAGGTACCTACTTTGTTTTATATTATGTATTGATATTGAAGCTATCTATCCCACTCGGCTGTTATCGTTAACCCATGTCTGAGGCCCTCGGGCGGCTTGACATCTCTGACACTAGAGGCCAGCACTACCCCATACGACAAACGTGTCAAAAATACGTGCTTAGCTCTCAGTACAGTCAGCTCTATAATCACAACCAAGCTTTCATAAACTTTGCTTTACCAACTAAAATAGGCATCATTTAGTATGAAGTCTAGTCTTATCTGGGTTACAAGCGCAGTCAAGTGCGCAACATATGGTTCTGGGCGACACTAAAATTGTTATGCACGGATGTAGCGCTTACCATCACGCAAATAATAACCATCAACCCATTAGAACATTCACTTAAAAAAATAAAACTTTAACTTACAAATGGTCCCTAAATGCATTTCAAAAAAGTATAAAAAAAAGTTATATTGACTCATTCTATAACAAATGTTAGAGATATTGTTTTTATTTTATTTAATACGGCACAGGTAACAGGATACAGTCATATTCATGAAATACCGAAATATTACATATTTCGTGCTAGACCATATATTTATATTCCTAAATATATTAACACATCATGGCCAATGTTTAGCAATAGGTATATTATTAAAATAAAGTTTTTATTAGCAAAAGTTACTAATAGTTAGAAATATTTATTGAATATTAAAAAAGAAAATAAGGCTTAAGAAGAATAGCCTTTTAAAATTTGGCAATTGTTGCATGAAAATATAAATCGAGCTATGATTTGTAGTCAAGAGTCATTGTACTGACAACAGATTCTGATTAATGGGTTGAAAAAGGAAGTGTTGTTGGTATAGACTTGGGCGCTTATTCGCTAAGCCACGTGAAATTCCTCGCAGAAAAAGGAAGTGTTGTTGGTATAGACTTGGGCGCTTATTCGCTAAGCCACGTAAAATTCCTCGCAGAAAAAGGAAGTGTTGTTGGTATAGACTTGAGCGCTTATTCGCTAAGCCACGTGAAATTCCTCGCAGAAAAAGGAAGTGTTGTTGGTATAGACTTGGGCGCTTATTCGCTAAGCCACGTGAAATTCCTCGCAGAAAACGTGTCATAGCGAATAAGGACCCTGTATTGGCAAAATATTTAGGTGAGGATAGCGTTGATGTTAAATTTCACATAATGAAAGAAGAGAGTGTGAGTCAAGCGGTGACTGAATAAATGAAAAAGTGCGTTAGGCTTTCAGGGTAAGTAGTAACTTTTCTAATTTGACAGCTTCGATTCAAGCCACACCTGTAGCATATGATATTTAGGCCCTTTCTCTGGACTCACTCTATTCGATCACTGTGCACTGCGGGGAGAATACGGGACCTGATAGCATCATAGTATTCGAGAACACTACAAACTATTGCAAATTATAGGCGCAGGAAGCCACGAGAATTCTTAAAGCCTTTTGTGATACAGGAGATATAACCCAACAGTTGAGTACGTTTTTTAATGAATAGGTTTATAATCATAGTGTTCACGGAAAGTCAGATTTTCATCAAATTTACTTCCAGTAGGTGCGGTTCGTAATACCAAAGAAAAACTAAATAAGCCATACAACGAAAATAAAAAACATAAGAGTAGATTTACTGATGGAGATCTCTACTGTACTACTGATGCTGTACTTCTGATTTTCTTTCCATACAATAGTCTTTTAATTGGTAGCATACATACTCCTACTTGTAGGCAAACATAACTTTTTGGATAAAACATTTATGTTTTCTATCTTTATGAACATTTGATTATCTTCACACCATTTATCAACAGTAGATCAGACTATAGAGCCTCGGAGTTCTTCGTGCTATTAACTATGGAATAGACATTTAGGTCATCTGAATATAAAAGGCACGAGTGTTAATTTTGAGGATAAGATCGTTAATGAATGTAATAAAGTGGATTGACCCAAATCAAGTCTCGAGTCGAGCAGTTCGCTCTCTTGGTGGTAAACGTCACACCTGCCCATGATTATTGCAATGTCAATTGCGCTGGAAACATTGCCCTTCAAACTGGAGCACAGTAAAGTTTGCACAGTACTGCTTGGTGGTTGAATATCTGGCAAATGCGTGGCACTTCCTCATGCAGAAGAGGTCTACCACTACCACAACACACATGCGTGGTTACAATAAAGTTGTCAGCCAATAAAATTAATAAAACTCTATACATTCCAAATGAGATTTACGTCAGTTTGACAAATTTACGCTATTATTAATGAATTCCGTGGGTGGCCCTAAATATTTAGTCTAATTGCGAGACCTAGCCCTAGGTTCAGACATTTCAAATGTCAGTCAGGTCTGTATCCTAGTCTTAGAGCATTCTGTAGGTGATTATTGCGACGTGTTATCAAGATCTTGTATTCCAAGTATATCTTCAACTGGTACAACTTGATTTGGTTCACCTATTTATCTATCCGATAAGATTCTAGATCTGTATTTAAAGACAGGCAGGCAGGGCGTAGTAAACATTTTGTTATTATTTGTTTCGTTGTAACTTCAAACAAATGATTGCCAAAAGTGTTAAGAAACCATATAATAGCTTGCTTGGAGTATGTGGCAGTGCTTGCCTCTGTTGTCAGAGTTTCTCAGGCTGCCCGAGGGTCTCTGACATGCACTGACAGCTTAACGGGCCACCGCTAAATGGAAAACCGCACATAAATTAGAAAAGTCATTGGTGCGGAGCCTAGGACCCAACCCTGTATCGTTGGGTTCTAAGTCGCACTACTATACCAGTAGGCTAGCATTGCTCGCAAACATATAATATTAGGTTATAAATGCCAGGAGTTTGTTAAGCCATCCAAGGGCCTCTAATTAATTAAAACTATCAATTGATAGCTACTGGGACCTATGGCTTAATTATTGCAACCGATGGGGCCGAGGACAACCCGGTGTCGTTGGATTGCAAGGTACACATATAACCGCTCGGACAACATCGCATTCATAAATAAGAAAAAAAATGTTCTTCTATAGGGTCGTAAATGCGCAAGGGTTTTGCAGGTGATCATTTTGCAGGCAACGGAAACCACTGTCCATCAAACAGACGTTCGCTTGTCTGTTAATTTCAAATATTATTTCTCTGTTAGGTCTTTAAATAATTAATAGAGAAAAGCTAATTGAAAACAGTGCGAGAAACATTATGTTAAGGCTACGACTCGCAGTCTTTAAATAGGTACGTATAGGCTACAAATATGTTAAGGGTGAAGTATTTTGGCTGTCAGACAAAATTACATTTCGCATCGGCCACGGCGCCTTCCTATTTGCCTATCAGCCCAACCTTTCACATGTTATAAGTGAGGGAGCGAGACACGCTCCGGCTCGCATTTTGCGACTCTGTGCAAGCGAGTGTGGTATGTTTATCCATTATCATAATCCACTTGCACGAAGCAATAAGAGGAAACTTTAACATAGAGCATGGTAATTTCTGGCTCATGAGTCACTAAACAATAAATACGAAGAATTGATAAACCAGACTAATGGGCGAACGTCTGGGCGCAACTACGAACATTGCTCTATACGTGGGCGAAGCATGACTGGGCATCGACAGTTTAATCTTAAACGTAGGCAGCAGGCACACGGTTGTGTTTTACGATGTTTATAGTTTTTAGCAAGGTGAAGCCGTGCCTTATGCCTTGCATGATTCTAAAATTTTATGTAATCTGTTAATGACATACGGGAACGGGTTCTTTAAGATTATTTTAACGCAATTAATCAAAAATTCATCATCATCAGTCTATATTTATCCACTGCTGGAAGTAATCTTCTCCTAATGTACGCCACTGAGCTCGGTCTTCAGCTCCCCTCATCCATTCTCTTTCGGCCGCATTTCGCAGGTCGTTACTCCACCTGGAAGGAGGGCGTTCTACACTACGATGGCCTAAACGTGATCTGCATTTGAGAACTCGTCTGCCCCAACGGTTATCGGTTCTTCGGGAAATGTGATCAGCCCACAGCACACATGTCGGTAATTAAAAATAATCGACATCATATAAAAATCTGAACCAGTTTCAGTTTCAAAATCTGGACCACAATGGGAGTCTATATTATCAAATAAAAATAACATCAGTGCATAAATCCAGGAGATATGAGTGAACATACACACAGAAAACAGAGGAATTGAGAACCTGAATCCGTTTAGAAGTCAAATGCTGTACTAATGGGTATACAAAAATTTAAGTATCTCAATCCGACGAGTAGAAGCCAAGCAATCAATCAAAAACAAATTAGGTCCTGGAATAACACATAAGATACTTTTAACCCAGAGAAATGAACACGCGGGCAAAACCGCGGGCACAGCTAGTTTGCTAATAAAAAACAGAATAGTGATAACTTGTTTCTATACATCTCCTTGACAAGACGTCGCGCTTCTGAACCGCTATCACCGTTAGATGAATAATCTCTCTGCTTACTGCTAATTGTTTTAAGTATTTAAATTGTGCTTTACTGAAGTCACTGTAAACGATACCTCGTGGCATCGTGGTCATCATGACAGTGTGCAACCGGACTTGTATCGACGTTTCAATCTTCTAAGCTCGTCGGCCATTCTCAGGAATTCGTCACGGCTTGACCGGAACATGCGTGCACGTTGCAACAGACCGGGCACAGATAAAACAATTTAGATTTTTTAAATTTTTGTTATTACAACTTTTCGTAATACGCAAGTACAATAAATTATTTTATGCCAGTTGCGTATAAATCAAATTAAAATGAAAACCAGACCAGTGAGTTCACATAAAACTTACAATCGGCTCTCTTATCGTGTATAGAAATCTCTCCTTCACATCTTTTTAACCGACTGCGGCGAAGCAGGGGAAAGGTAATGAGTTTAATAGTTTATTAATGTATGTATGTATGTTGTGCATGTTCCATCATAGCGTCGCCCCTTTTGGTCCAATTTTGATTTTGACAAGCGAGGTAATCAATATATCATCATTTATGTCATAGGTTTTTTTTACCCGACTACGGAAAAGCGAAAGAAGGGATATGTGTTCAAACTTAAAACTGGGTCCGATTTTGACAAGCGAGGTATCAATTGATGCGTCTTCATCGCAAGAGCACAGTACATAATATATAGTCCTTGGGGAACTATATATGTCTGTGGCAAGAGTGTCATAGGCAATGATTTACCCGACCTTTTAGTTTTTGAACTTATGCCTTGTTAATGGACAGGTTCAGAAGCATATGAAATAATAGTTCAAAATATCAAAACATTTTCATTTCATTAATGGAATTCAGTATTGTAGATTTTAATCTCCTTGACAGGTTAGTATGCTGAAAATGAGGGAATTTGATAAGATGTCTTTCCTTAAAGCCTTACTATACGTTCCGACATGGCTGACACGACTAAGTAGGTACCTACTTCGGATATCGACCAATCAGATGTTCTTGCACTAATCACAGAATAAATAATAGTACTTTGCTATTATTATTCTGATTTCTATGAGTACTACGTACCCCAATAGCGCAGTGGTCAGATTGATCGGTACCCTTGGTCGTATCAACAAGTGAACGGTATCATAACAAATAAGTTACCTAATTAATAAGCGTTTAATAAAAAAACACAATTAAATACGTATACAACATTTTGTGCCTGCACTGTTAACCTTTGAAAAGTTTCATAGTCAGGACCCTGAGTGCAGCAACCACGTCATGGTAAAACTTAAAACAGGCTATCATAATAAAATGCGTTCACAAAATTTAGTGTCTGTGCTGTTAACAGTTAAAGAGCTCTTTGTCTGGAGCTAATCCTGGATGTCGATTCAGATCATGCTTACCATAAAAATGCATTGTCATCGGAACTGTACCAACATGTAAAAATTAAACTCCTAGGATAAGATTAAGTGGTAATAATTCAGCTTGCAAGATTTAACCTACACAAACATACATACAAACATCATCATCATCATCATCTTCATTTCAGCCTTTCGAAGCTCACTGCTGAAAATAGGCCTCCCCCAAATAGCGCCATGACGAGCGATCTTGTGCCACGACTTCCGGCGATGGCTACAATATCGTCGGTCCATCGTGTGACGGGTAGGTATGTATATTCATACAAACATACATACAAACAATGCAAGTTAAATAAAACCTTTAAAATGTAAATTTTGCACATAGTTTCCAGCTTGTTACCCGTAGGTCATAAATACGTAAATATAGTTAAATTTTCGATTTACATACAGGTTAACTGTTGTAAATACTCTTTAATTATCCCGCAATTAAATTGTTCAAAGATTTATTCGGTCAGTGCAAAACTGGATGTAGGTTTGAGGCCGTAGACTCTGCCGCTCAAATGACACATTAAATTCTACTATTATTTTTATTGCAAGAGTGAAAGGTCTTCTATACAACTTGACTTTCCGGCATTTGTATGTATGTTTGTTATCAACGTTATGAAGACTGAAATGATGTCCTAAACTTCTTAATTTGGCAGTGGTTCAATGATATAGCTGCGGCAACATTTTTCTGTCTGTCATTCATTCTAGCCTAGGTATATCTAAGATAATAATTGAACTTAGGTTAACGTAAAATTTTAGCTGAACAGACATAACACGTAGGTTTAAGCTGCCGTAGTTCTATCATTCTAAGACGGATTCTGTCGTAGATGCCCTACTTTGCTAGTGTACTATAGGTACTATACTAACTGATAATTAACTTATCTAATCAAGTAGCTCCACCCTGCAGTTATACTCATTTTACCGCGGAAAATAGACTTACATTTTACAGTGAAGTATAAAAATCTATTTATATATCTATATACTTAGCTGGGGAGGCCTATGTGGACTTCTAAAGACTGACATGATGATGATGATGATGATGATACTTAGCTATGCTCGGTGTCTCACTACGTGATAGAATCCGAAACGAGGAAATCCGTAGAAGAACCAAGGTTACCGACATAGCAATCAGAGTTTGCAAGTTGAAGTGGCAATGGGCAGGCCATATAGTTCGCAGAACCGACAACCGCTGGGGAATAAAGGTTCTCGAATGGCGGCCACGAACAAGCAAGCGAAGTGTATGTAGTGTACCCCCCACAGGATGGACCGACGACATTGTGGCCATCGCAGGAAGTCGGTGGATGGAGGTGGCACAAGATCGCTCGTCATGGCGCTCTTTGGGGGAGGCCTACGTTCAGCAGTGGACTGGAAAAAGGAAATAAAGACCGAAAAGCTGACATGATGATGATGCTTATAATAAAGTAGTAAGTAACAAAAAGTCTGTACAAAGAAGATAATAAAAAAATGGTCTAGGGGACTTAAAATAAGCTATCGAACAAGAATATAAAGTTTTTAAATATCATGTCTGGCTGTTTGTCTGTTTATCTGTTTGTCTGTTTGTTTGTTCGCGCATCACGTAAAAACTACTGGAACGATTGCGTTGGGATTTATAAAAACTGGCGTAGGTACTTTATATCTTAATCCGATTATTAGAAGCTGATCAATCTATAAAAAAATATTTGGCAGCAGAAGGAATTTTGAGTACCTATTGGTATTTTAGGTAATTACAATCCAGAGAAATGACCACGCGGGCAAAGCCGCGGGCACAGCTAGTATGACTTCTATTTTAAAAATTTACAAATAAAACTATTATGCAAATAGGCATGGAATTCGCCAAATTGTAATTCAAACAACCAAACAAAAATCTATTGTGTTTCTTTATCGATCTCATCGTCATCTTTATCGATCTCATCGTCATCTTTATCGATCTCATCGTCATCTTTTTCGACCTCATCATCATCTTTTTCGACCTCATCATCATCTTTTTCGACCTCATCATCATCTTTTTCGACCTCATCATCATCTTTTTCGACCTCATCATCATCTTTTTCGACCTCATCATCATCTTTTTCGACCTCATCATCATCTTTTTCGATCTTATCATCATCTTTTTCGACCTCATCATCATCAGCCCGAAGAAGTTCGCTGAACAAGGGCCTTCCCCTATAATACCTTTTGTCATCATCAGTATTATCGGCAGGTGGCTTGCTGATGTTAGATGTTGATACGTACACATGAAAATGCTGCTTCCATTTTCTTAATTCGCTTTGCTGACCTCATTTTCTTGTAGGTAATTGTGGTGTTAACTGATATTATAAAATCAATGAGAATTATCTATTGTAAAAGGCATGATTACGTCTTAGTAACCAACAACTATATTACTCACCGCAATAATATCACGAATAAAATTTATCTGGCTTTATCTCCCGGATACTGTAACATTGAATATGTAAAGCAAATGCGATCAGAATAAAGCCAAAAGGCGTAAGAATGTCGATCGGTCTGTATAAGGTATGGTACATACAGTACAGTTTGTTGAACAGTATGGCACGATTTTGTTTTATGTCACTTCACGGCTTGGGCCTTAACTTGACGTAACTTCGTCTTCGTTTACCAACAACTTCGCGCATATAGCCAATTTCCCTTTTATAATTAAAATTCTCAAAATCATAAAAAAAAACGAATATGCTTGAGAATTTTGTTATGATTCTAATTAATATGTAACGAATTTAGAAAAAAAAAAACTAATCTAAAAACCACGTTTATTTTTAAATGCATTGTCTTCGAGTTGTAAGCTACCTTGAAAGCTTCAGCCGGATAGCTAATAGTGAAGTGCTCGTTTGAGTTTCATCAGTCCACCCGAAACGACAAACAGAATAAAAACTTTTCAACCCTATTAAATAGAAGAAGAAAAAACAGTTTTAAGATAAACATTGTAGAGCAATGCGAACCGTTTAAAAAATCAATAGATTATTAAACTTACTGAATCTTAAGGTAGGAATATTAACTATAGTTATGGTTTAGAACATGTCATAGGTTTCAGACTGTCGATATGGCTCTCAGTGAAATTACATTCTGCAGCGAGGTATCGGAAGTCAGTAGCCGGCTGACCTACTGCGCTATTTCATTAGTATGCGTGGAAAAAGTAAAGACTCGTCTGTAGTCTTCATACTGCCTGTACGTTGCGGTAAACAGTTTCAAATATCAAATGTGTACTTACCTGCACTTAGCCACAATTTAGCGTTCGTGACTTCTCACCGAGATTGTCTGCTTTTGATAATGTGACATATTATCTGTTTTGGATCTATATACACTTCGTCTTGGAAATGTGTGTACTGATTAGATGACTGGTGTATTTTACTTGACTTTTGTTACTGGCAAGCTTTGTAAAGGGCAATGTTCTTGTTTAACGATTGATATGTCTCTAATATTGAGTTAATAAACTACCTATTTCAAATTGATCCCTACTCTATGCTACGCTACCTTCTGTGTCACTGTTGTTCTTCTATTTTAAATCTGTTTTGGTATTTTTTATCTGCCTCCCATGACACAGGCTTGACCTAGTGCGGGGACCACAATTCTTTATATTTATGATTTTCTTTAAGTTAAATAACTAAAAAAAATTTTTTTTTGTATAATTATGTTTTCGAGCTTCTTTTAGGCAACTGCGATTTTTCAAATATTTCAGTTATCTCTCGCAAGTTTTAAATGGAAACTCTTCTGGCTGAGGGTCATATTATGGAAATGTTCATTCTGTGAAACGGACATTTTGGGAAAGGGACATTCTAGGAAAAAGACAATCAGGGAAAGGAAAATTTATAGGACGGATCATTTTGAAACCAGGGTCTTATTTTTATTGTGTTGAGCCGGGTGAAATAGGAAGTAGGAATGTCCTATATCATGCCTATATCTTGAAACCTTAACAGTGTCTACAATCTATATTCTATATGAAAATACAACATTTTCATAGTTGACGCAATTTTAGATACGATAAAAAGTATAGCTTGCGGAGTTCTCTCAAAATCTATAAACTATAAATGGACAGAAATTGCCCGTATTGCATAGCAAAGTAGAGGTCACTCTGAGTAAAATAATTGCTCCCTCGATGCACTTGCCACAACTGCTCGAGGCAAAGCTTCAAGAAACACGATATTAATTCTGCTTATTCGTGTAATTCATATTTAATAATAATTCAAAGATGTATACTTATAAGTATGTGTAAGTGTACGGATAGTGGATTTCATTGCACTTTAATTATTGAGTGGCATAATGGGCCTCTTTATTTAATTTATTTTAAAGTCATTGACGGGTTTTATAATTTGACCCAACATGTGACAAATCATTTAATTGGAAACAAGCTTGGATGCTTACCTTGAAAAAAATATAGTTTTATTCTTATTAGGATTCCATACCCAAAGGATCCAACCAAACTATTGCTGTCTGTCCGTCCATCCGTCTTTCACGAGCCTGTAGGGCCTAAACGAAATAAGGGACCTTATTCGCTACTATAATAGACGATGTCTGCGGCTTCGCACACGTGGTCATTTCTCTAGGTTAAAAGTACTCTATGTGCTATTCCAGGACCTAAAATACCAATATTCTAACATTTGACCAAAATTCCTTCAGCCGTCAAAAATATTTTTATCGATTGCTCAGCTTCTACACATCGGATTGAGATATAAAGTACCCCAGTTTTTAAGTCAAACCCTAAGCTATCGAACAATGAAAACTGCATCACAATCGGTTCTGTAATTATGACGTGATGCGTGAACAAACATACAGACAAACAAACTAACAAACAGACAGACACGAATTAAAAAAATGATCTATTTTTGTTCAGTAGCCTATTTTAAGTACCCTAGACAATGTTTTTTAAAATTATCTTCATTGTACAGAATTTTTCGTTCGTATTGCTTTATTATAAGTATTAGATAGAAGATAGATAGATGACAGATTGATTCAGACACGTTACGAATTGTTTGTGAATTGTTACACGTCACACGTTTTCTGCAAGGAATGTTGTGTGTCACAACGAATAAGCTCACTGGGAATTGAAAACACATCATAATTATGAGTTCCGAGATCCAAGCTGGATATTTAAAATAATATAAAATAAAAATAAAGCAAAGGGATTGATTATATATAAATAGGAAAACAGAAATTGCATTATTATATCATACTAGTTTTCCAGCCCGCGACTTTGTACGCGCAGACTAACTGTTTATCGCGAAAAAAAGCATCCTATCCTATCTTTAGGATATTAAAAACCAATGCAAAAGTAGGTATAGCACACCAATGCGATTGACGTTTTTTGACAGACTTGTTATTTCGTTTCCATGGCAACCACAGACCATTCCTTACAGTGAGTAATCAACATTTTCCAGTTTCCCCGCAGAATCTTTCAATTTTCCGGGATAAAAACTATACTATGTTTTATTCTAGGGTATAAGCTGTCTCTATTCTAAATTTCATCAAAATCCGTCCAGTTGTTATCGCGTGAAAGCTCCTCAAGCTAGATCGGTTGACGGTACTGTACTTTACTACTATTTTTTTGTTTGGGTGGTGGTGATAAGGACACCGATCATCACATGCGTGCAATGTACCTCCACATTATATCTTGTCTCGTCGCATCTTGTTTGGGTGGTGGTGATAAGGACACCGATCATCACATGCGTGCAATGTACCTCCACATTATATCTTGTCTCGTCGCATCTTGTCTACAATTTAAAACTACTCTGGCCTTCAAAACATAGTACCACACTAAAAAAAAAACAGTTTTTATTAGATTGCTTGGCTCCTACTCATCGGATTTAGATACCAAGTACACCAGTTTGTAAATCAAAACTTAAGCTATCCAACACTGAAAATTGCATCGCAATCGGTCTCGTAGTTCTTTTCAAAACTTAGTACCACACTTTTAAAATTAATAGAGTTTTCATTAAATTCTTTGGTTCCTACTCATTGGATTGAGATACCAAGTACACCATTTTGTAAGTCTAACCCTAAGCTATCCAGCAGTGAATTGCAATCGGTCCAGTAATTATATTCAAAACTTAAAACAACACTTTTAAAATTAATAGATTTAAATTTTATAAAAATTGCTTAATGTTTGTTTTTTGTGACAAAATCTTAAAGAAAGGGCAAATTGAATGGCATTGTTTTGTTTTTATTTGTAGGTTTCTTACTAACAAATCTTAGTAAGCAACAAAATATCTAATAACATTAACGAGTAATAATGTTTTTATTTTATGTATATACTACCAGATGCCCGCGGCTTTGCACCCTTGGTCATTACTTTAGGTTACAAGTACTCTATGTGCTAATCCAGGACCTAAAATACCAATGTACATTTGATCAAAATTCCTTCAGCCGTTAAAAAGATTTTTATCAATTTCTCGGCTTCTACCCATCGGATTGAGATGCCAAGTACCCCAGTTTTAAGTCAAAATTTGAGCTATCAAACAGTGAAAATTGCATCGCAATCAGTCCAGTAGTTTTAACGTGATGCTCCAACAGACAGACATACCAAGTTTTGAAGGCCAGTATCATTCATACAGTATGTATAAAACAGTACAGTGTCATACTGACTGACTAGTCTGCCAATGGACCTAGACATTTGAAATTTGCCTTAAATATTACATAAGTAAACTAAAAGTGCACTAAGGAGGTCTTTTTTATAAAGTTCTATGTTTCATTTATTGAAGAGTAATATTTTTAGTGAATTTACTGGGCATCTCAAGGTGTAGAGCGAAGTGCAGTGACGCGCGAGATTTTGCAACCAAAGTTCTGGGTGGCACTGCAACTGTTATGGACAGGCGTGATGCTTACCATCAGGCGAGCGACCTGCCCGTCTCGTCATTGAACGTAATAAAAAAAACATCAAGACAGATAGACACCGATTAAATATATCTATACTTATAATAAAGTAATAAGTACGAAAAAGTCTGTACAAAGAAGATAATTTAAAAAAATGGTTTTGTGCACTTAAAATAAGCTACTGAACAAATAAATAACATATAAAAAAAACGTGTGTTTCTGTTTGTCTGTATGTTTGTTTGTTTGATCGCGCATCACGTAAAAACTACTGAACCGATTGCGATGCGGTTTTCAGTTGGATGGCTCAGGGTTTGATTTAAAAACTGGTGTAGGTACTTAGTATCTCAATCTGATGAGTAGAAGCCGAGCGATTGATTAAAACTTTTTGACGGCTTAAGGAATTTTGATCAAATGTTGGTATATATATCTTCGGATAGTATATAGAGTAATTTTAATTAAAGATATTACCACGCGTGCGAAGCCACGGGTACAGCTAATAAATTATATATTCTTGTTTTGTACCTTATTTTAAATCCCCTAGACCATTTTTTTTATTATCTTCATCGTATGTGTAAAAAAATATATATACTTTATATTGCCTCGCTCGATAGCAACTAAATGTAGAGCACTTCTTACTGACTTATCTAATGTAGCTCACGTACATTTTAATAGCTGTTTCCTATTATGTGACAGTTGCGTAATATAAACAAGAATAGGATTTCCTGCACGCAGTTAATTAAACTTATGGCGACCGAAAGAACAAAACACGGTGTTGCGTAAAACTGGATGTAGCTTAACTCTACTCTACTATACTGTTATAAAATAGTACTTTATGCACTATCGACTCCTATGTTATAGGTTACTCAATTAATTTCTGGCAGGACGTACTTTAAGTACCCTTGTCACGAGGTGGTCCCAGGGTTTGGGTTTGTCCCAGGACCCAAACCTCAGTGACACAGAGTTACAGGAACAATCAGGAACTATTGGAAGCGGCGGCTTACGAAGGTATTCGGTTGGGGTGTACCCTTAGGGGCGCTATGGAAACACTGACCAGGTATTCATATATATATTTACAAGTCTCATATATATTTTCAATTAACTTTTTATGTATTCTATAATATTCTTTCAGTTTTTCCAAATATCAATATTCAATGACAGGTTATTTGTATCTAGAATGAATAAGTATCAAAAATGAAAAGAAATGTATTATGAAAGAATTAAGAGATCAAAAGAGTATTATTATGAAAGAGGTTTTGACCTCGTCACACCCTAGTCCATGTTTTTTTAATTATCTTCTTTGTACAGACTTGTAAAATAGTACTTTATGGACTATCGACTCCTATGTTATGCGAAAACAGCGGTATATACCTTACTACTGTATTGCCGTTATTGGTAACTCAATGAATTTCTGGCAGGACGTACTTTAAGTACCCTAGACCATGTTATTTTAATTATCTTCTTTGTACAGACTTGTAAAATAGTAAGTACTTTATGCACTATCGACTCCTATATTATGCGAAAACAGCGGTATATACCTACTGGGAGAGGGGTACTACTGTATTGCCGTTATTGGTAACTCAATGAATTTCTGGCAGGACGTACTTTAAGTATCCTAGACCATGTTTTATCTTCTTTGTACAGACTTGTTCGTACTTATTGCTTTATTATAAGTATAGATAGATATAGATTTACTTTACTAGCCTAAAAATACAATTTAGTTTAAAAAACATTGTGACCTAA
Organism: Alsophila aescularia; assembly: GCA_946251855.1. NCBI lineage: Eukaryota > Metazoa > Arthropoda > Insecta > Lepidoptera > Geometridae > Alsophila > Alsophila aescularia. The sequence goes on from OX276385.1 coordinate 15,431,726, forward strand.
GTGTACAAATTACTAATAAAACTTTCTAGTTTCATAAGCAAAAGTCTCAAAACGGTATAAAAGTCGATATTTTTGCTAGAACAATAGAAAAAATAAATGGTATATTTTTGCTAGAACAATAGAAAATAGAAATAGTATAGAAATGGTATATTTTTGCTAGAACAATTGAAAATATAAATAGTATAGCAATGTTTTTTTTTTCTAGAACAACAGAAAATAGAAATAGTATAGAAATGATATATTTTTGCTAGAACAATAGAAAATAGAAATAGTAGGTATAGAAATGGTATATTTTGAAATGATAGATAAACTGTCTCGTTCGCGATTAAATCTTTCATCAGCCATCTTCAATGTAGTTCCTCAAGATTGCTTTCCCTACTCTACCTAATCTGCTGAACCATTTTCGTTGAATTTTAAGCATAGGTTCACAACAGTCTACTTTTATCTACTGAAAGTGTGTAAATAAAAATGCAGGCGTTACTGCGAGATACAACAACTTACTTACTCTATCTTATAAATAGCTGATGCCCGCGGCTTCGTACGCGTGGTCATTTTTCTAGGTTAAAAGTACTCTTTGTGCTATTCCAGGACCTAAAATACCAATATACCAACATTTGATCAAAATTCCTTCAGCCGTCAAAAATATTTGTATCGATTCCTCGACTTCTTCTCATCGGATTGAGATACCAAGTACCCCAGTTTTTAATTCAAACCCTAAACTATCCAACAATGAAAACTGTATCGCAATCAGTTCAGTAGTTTTTATGTGATGTGTGACAGCCAAACAAACTAACAAAGAGACAAAACAAAAAAAAACATGATTTTTATAATGTTCTATTCTTGTTCAGCAGCTTATTTTAAGTACTAGGGTACTTAAAATAAGCCATTATACCCATTTTTTTATATATATTTTTTGTACAGACTATTTCGTAGCTAAGGCTTTATTATAAATATAGATAGATAGACACATACACATCACACACATCACATAGTACACGTATGCATTCTGTAATTAGATCGATACAAATCATCAATTATCAAATCTCGGCGCTTTGTTAATTTTATTAAAAAGTTAATTGCCCATAGACCACCTGTTGCAAACTATTGGCAATATAATGTGGCATTGCGTCCATCGACGACTTAACTTAAGTGCATCTACCCAAGTTAATCAACCCTGAACAATGAAAATGTAATCTTTATGCATAAGACACAGGGTGCATGAAATCTGCATGATTAAGTTTGCCTGTCAGTCTAGCCGTTCCAACAGCATGCGTGTGAGTGACTCGCTGATTTCGCGCTCTATTTCTAACGAAGGTTTTAATCAGCTACGACGTTACAACAGTTTTTTAAGCATTTTTTACCATCGTATTTTGTAAAGCGTATATGGAGTGGGAAAATTGCGATTGAATCTTGTATTTAAATGCCTCTTTCATGGATAGTAAACAGGGATTGCGTTATCAGTTAAGTACCTGCGGACCTGCGATATTCAAGAGATGGCGGAATTTAGTAACATCTAACTGTCTAAAGTCGTTGTAGTCCTCAGTATGTTCCCAATGTTGGGACTATGGCTCTCCGGTCCGGGATAATCGACCGGAAATACCGGCGGGGAAGGGGGGGGGGGGGAGCTTCGGCGTGCCAAAGTTAAATTTTAGATGTACTGAGTAACTGGAATAAAACGGGTACTAGTTGGAGAGATACATATATCAGGAATCATGAAGGTTTATAACAATGATTCCACACCACGAAACAAACGAGTGAAGCATAGCAAATGGCGGTTACGGATGTGTGCATGAGAAGATAATTTGTGGTTGATACACATTTTTATCACAAAAGACTGCATTGTTTTTGATTTTCCGTGAGAACTTGACAGAACAAACACGACTAAGAAGGTGCAATATCTTGCTGCGATTTATTGGCCGATCGGCATAACATGGTGTAAGTGTAGTCTCCGTCATTTTTTAAAACTTCTTGTCAGGGATATTGCTTATCTTGGACATGTTGATTAACGACAGACGATGTTATTATGTAAAGGCTAGTAAAGAATTTATCGCAATAATTATATACGTACTTACCTTAGCATTGTTAACTTAATACCACTAAGATATTTAGGCAAATTATCATAATTCATATTTCAATACCTCGTTGGCCAATTTTGTTAACCAGAGCATGTACAAGTTAAATATTTTCTATTTTATTTGGTGTTTTTACGCACCTGATACAATTTGAGCAACAATTGCTTATACGATAACGTAACTACTTACAAAGTAGGTACTTTAATCTTTATATATTTTTATATCCTTCTCTACCAACTGAGCAATTCATATGTAAATATAAATGAATGTACCTATATCAACATGTCAATATATAAATATCTGTATATAAAAACATTTTTTTATAATGGATATAGTATCTTAAACTTGTGATCTTGTTCCTATGATCCATTCATGATCATCACCATCAGCCTATATTCGTCCACTGCTGGACGTAAGCCTTTCCTAGTGGACGCCACTGAGCCCAATCTCCGGCTCTTCTCATCCAGTTCCTACCAGCTTTTCGCTAGTCGTCGCTCCACCTACTGGCGGGTGCCCTACACTACGTTTGCCTAAACGCGGTCTCCACTCGTCTACCCCAACGGTTGTCGGCTTTTCGAGAAATGTGACCAGACCATTGCCACTTCAGCTTGCTAATTCTTTGAGCTATGTCCGATCCGTTAAGAACGCAAAAATGACTGTTGAGAGGAGAAAATAATATTTGTATGAGTTACAACTGATCTCGAGACGAGTACGCCGAGTGAATTCATTTAATAAGAAATTAAGATGTCGAGATCCGTTGGAAAGCACCGAACAATTTCAATTCAAATTCCAATATATATTAAATTTAATACAAACAATTTTGAAAAAAATGTTTTTTTTTCTAACATAACAAGAAAGAACAAGATTTTTCTACCTTTTTATATAAATATATACTAAATTATTAAAAATCTAGAAGATATAAATCAACACCATCCAATACCTAATAATCAACAAGGTATTGATTACAATTTCTAGACTTTATGGACAAACACGTGGATCAATGCTATACTAGGCATGATATGACACTTTTTTTTTTCATTTTTTTTATACACTTTCGTAAATTGATTTTGTACCTAACCACTCTATCATATAAAAAGCATCACAATACACCGAGCACTCCATCTAATAATATAATAAAACTTTTTTAATTGATCTTGTTCCGGAAATTACGACATCTATTTTCTGTACACCCTACATCCCCCCCCCCCCTCCTCTCCCTACACTTTTATCCGTGTACGTAAAAAAACACGTGCGTCAATCTGTGAGCAATTTCTTCACATAAAAATCGTGCATTAACTACTTAGCTACGTGACAATTTTGCACTTGCAATTTTGCTATTAGGGTTCCGTAAGATTTGCGGAAGAGCGCGTTTGGGCACTGTCTTGCCTGATTGTTTGGTTGTCGTATGAGATAGTGCTGGCTTCTAGTGTCAGAGTTTGACATGCCACACGAGGGCCTCTGACATGGCTTAATGACTGCTATTAATTAATAACCGCACATAACGTAGAAGTCAAAGTTAAAGTATTTTATTGTAAATAGTCAAAATAATAGCACTTTTACAAGTCTTAACTTTAGCATCTCATGAACAAGGAGAAATATATACAACATTAAAAATAGATCTATTCAATATTATTAGGTAAACCAAGAATGCTTTGAGTTTCAAAAGGAAACTTCCCTTGGGAAAAGTCATTAGTGGCGGACCCTAGGACCGAAATCGGTATTGTTGGATTCTTAGTTGCACCATTGAATCGTTCGGCTACCACTTCTCTTACCTGATGTTATGCAATAATTGTGAATGTGGTAGAAACCTATTCACCCGTCCCTTGAAGACTCCCAGAATATAAAACCAAGTCGGGTTTTACACCATTTATTTTTACCAAGAAAAGAGCGGCTGGACCGATTTTTATGATCTGTGATTTGTCGGATTAGAAAGTTGTCCCGAATAGAATAACTAACAAAAATAGAATGACTATTAAAACAGAAAAATTGATGAATAAAAAATAGATAAAGAAAATTCTTCTCATACAGTTTGTATGGAACGGCTTTTTGATGATATGTTGAATAAGTTAATTTAAAAACATTAAAAAAAAGCTTTTATGCAGTAGCCATATTATGATGAAAATTAGAACGGACTACAATTAAATGCATATACAATATTTCGTGTTTATGCTGTTGAGAAGATCCCTAATCAGGAGCCAACCTGGAGAGCAGCAACCATGTCACGGTAAAACTTCAAACCAGCAAGCATACTACAATGCGTACAAAAAAAAACGTGTCTATGCTGTAAACCGTTGAGGAGTTACCAAGTCAGACCAACCCGGAGTGCTGCAGCCATGTCATAGTGAAAATTCAAACCGGCTATTACAATAGAATGTTTACATAACATTTCATATCTGTACTGTTGACCGTTGAAGAGTTCCTTTATCTGAGCTGTTCCTGGAAGTCGATTCAGGTCACGCTTACTATAAAAATGCATTGTCATTGAAACTGAACCAACAAGCAAAATTTCGTTATATAGCTTGCAAGATTTGACCTAAACAAACATACATACAAGATACAAACATTGCAAGTTAATTATTTTAAATGAATGTATATTTGCTTGTGTGGGGAAGTCGGGAGTTGTTGACGGGGTTTTAGAGGGGGTGGGGTGGGGAGGGAGGGATCGTGTGGGGTTTGTGGGGGGGGGGGAGAGAAATTTGCACGTGTGCAACTGCAAAGCCGAGGCGCGCAGGCCACGCATTACTAAAAGTGTATGCAAAACGCTTTGTGCGTAATAGATGAAATACCTAAAACGATACAAAGTACTCTAGTACTAGTCGTTAAGTACTAAGTACATAAAAGTACTCTATGTGAATTTTTAGGCCCTACTCGTAAAATACCAATATACCAACATTTGATCAAAATTCCTTCAGCCGTCAATTTTTTTTTTATCGATTGCTTGGTTTCTACTCATCGGATTGAGATACCAAATACACCAGTTTTTAAGTCAAAACATAAGCTATCGAACAGTGAAAAACGCATCGAAATTGGCCCAGTAGTTTTTATGTGATGCATGAACAAACATACATACAAACAAACTAACAGAATGAACGATTTAAAAAAATGTTCTAATCTTATTCAGAGGCTTATTTGAAGTACCCTAGACATATTTTTTTTAAATATCTTTGTACAGGCTATTTCGTTCCTATTGCTTTATTATAAGTATAGGAAGAAGAAGATAGATAGATTAAATAAAAAGTGGCGCAGGCCACGCATGGTCACTAGATAGAGAAATAGACGATATTTAGAGTCGCAAATCACTCTAGAGCAAAGATCATTCTATGATCTTTGCTTTAGAAGGATCCGTCTGCAAAAGTTCCGTGTACGAAAGGCCTTAAGCTTTGTTTATTTATTAAATAACTAGCTATGCTCACAGCTTTGCACGCGTGGTCATTTCTGTAGGTTAAAAGTACTTTGTGCTATTCCAAGACCTAAAATACCAATACACCAACATTTGATCAAAAATTCCTTCAGCCGTCAAAAAGTTTTTTTACCGATTGCTCGGCTTCTGCTCATCGGATTGAGATACCAAGTTTTTAAGTCACACCCTATGCTATCCAACAGTGAAAACTGCATCGCAATCGATTTAGTAGTTTTACGTGATGCGCGAACATACATACAGACGAACACAAGGACACAATTTAAAAAAATGTTATATTCAGGAGCTCTTTTTAAGTACCCTAGACCATTTTTCTTTTAATTATCTTCGTTGTAAAGACTTTTTCGTACTTACTACTTTATTATACAGCCGGGTGGTCTAGTGGCTAGTAACCCTAAAAACGAAATCAAACGGTCGCGGGTTCGAATCCTGCAAGGTGCAATCATTTATGTAATGAGCAGAAATGCTTGTGTACGAGTCATGGATGTTGATATTCGTACTTATGTATGTTTATCCGTTATCTATCTAGTTATCTAGTGTGTGTAGTGTGTAGGTGTGGAATTGTCCCGAATATTATTATTATTATAAGTACTAGCTATGCCCGCGGCTTTGCCCGCGTAGTCATTTCATTTAAAAGTATCCCGTACATGTAATTCCAGGACCAAAAGTACCTCTATAGTACAATATAATACATTTCTTTAAAATTCGTTCAGGTGTCAAAAAGATTTTATCGATTGCTGTTCTGCTCATCGGATTGAGATACCAAGTATCCCACTTTTTAAGTCAAACACTAAGCTATCTTTAAAATAAAATTTGATATAGTAGTTTTTACGTGATGCGTGAATAAACTTACAGACAAACAGACAGACACGATTTTTAAAATGTTATTCTTGTTCAGTAGCTTATTGTAAGTACAATAGAACATTCTTTAAACAAAAGTATAATAATAAAACAAAAATTAAAAAATGTGGTTTAAAAATAAGCTACTGAATAAGAATTTTTAAAAAGCGTGTCTTTCTCTTTGTCTGTTTGTTCGATAGTTTGTCTGTATGTTTGTTCGCACATCATGTAAAAACGACTAGACTGATTAGGATGCAGTTTTGAGTGTTGGATAGCTTTGGGTGTGAACTAAAAACTGGCGTACTTGGTATCTGAATCCAATAAGTAGAAGCCGAACAATCGAAAAAAAATTTTTGACGAATGAAGGAATTTTGATCAAATGTACGTGTATTGGTATTTTAGGTCCTGGAATACGAGTAGCACTTAGAGTACTTTTAACTTAGAGAAATTACCACGTGTGTGAAGCCACAGGCATCAGCTAGTAATAGATAGATAGATAATAGATAGATAGATAGATAGATAGAAATAGATTTATTCAGTACTTGATAGGAATCTAATAGAAAAACCACATTAGAGCAAAAAAAATAAACCTTTATACCTACCGTGTGCATTATACAATATATACGTACCTACTATGCAAATATGTTCTGCATCGGTATTACATAAAGTCCCTAAGCAACCGTTGCAATAAGATAATAGCTATAGCGTGCATGCTAAATTGCAATTAAATGCCGGGCATTAGAGTGATATTAATTTGCGCTGTATAATGAATTTCTTATTGCATCTTTTTATTTACGACGGCTACTGGTTTGCAGGCCACTTTATGTCGACTAGGCAAAAGGTAGCTCGTTTACGATAGACCGATAGCGATAGGTTGCAGGTATTGTAATTTCTTATTCATTTCATTGCTTGTAGTTTTATTAATATTAATAAAAAAAACTCTTTGCAGCATTGCCAAGTATACATATAATTATTTTTGGCGTTTCAAATCTCTAGTATAACTAGCGGCACGTAAGTCTAGCGGTAAACGAAACGTGGTGAGGATCTTGGCATAGACAATTTTCGGGATAAAAAGTATTCAACATTTTAACACATTATATAAACTTTGACTGTGGCAAGATCCTCGCCACGTTTCGTTCACCGCTAGACTTATGTACCGCTAGGTATACCTATCAGTTGGCCCATCTCTTACACTCAACTGTTCAGACGCCGCGGAAGTTTTCCGTAAGGTAATTAAAAAATAAAAATAGTTCAAGAAATGCGATAGATGGCGTTGACGAGACATGAATTTGAAGATTTTGCAAAACGAAACAAGGTCCATATTAAAAAGCTTGCTTATTCTCATAGACAAGTATCATCTGTCTGTCAAGCTTGTTTTTGTTATTTTATTACGCAGTATTTTATTCTCTTTGGGTTTTGTGGTTATTGTTTCATAACAAACAAAGTATTTTTGTTTTACCACAACACAGCATAATTTAGTAGGTAAGTAAAAAATTATAATTTTATAATTTTATCTATCTATCTATATATTATAATAAAACTGTAACTGGGCAAAATCTGTACATTAAATATTTTTTGAAAATTTTGATTGAGATAAACTTCAAAATCGATATGGAGTGCAAAAAGGTTATTTTTTATTTTTTGTCTGTCTATCTGTCTCTTTGAACACGCATCACGCTGAAACTACTAGACGGATTTTAATGCAACTTGTCAGAATCATAGCTGATGTACTGGATTAACATTTAGAATACTTTTTATCCCGGAAAAATTAACGGTTCCCGCAGGATAGGGGTAGAAAGTTATTTAAAATAACACGTATCAAGCTAAAACTACTGGACGGATTTTAATGCAACTTGTCAGAATCATAGCTGATGTACTGAATTAACATTTAGAATACTTTTTATCCCGGAAAAATCAACGGTTCCCGCAGGATAGGGGTAGAAAGTTATTTAAAATAACACGTATCAAGCTAAAAGTACTGGACAGATTTTGATGTAACTTGGCACAAACAAGTTTATATAATGTGTTAAAATGTTGAATACTTTTATCCCGAAAAAATAAAAGGTTCCTGCAGCCTATGGGTCCAAAGTTGTGTTAAATTTAAAGTGATCATACATCCGTTTAAAGACTGGTACCAAACTTCGTCATTCCGCTACGAGGCTCACTGGTCCTGTTGGACAGATGCATGGGTGCGTAATCCAGACGTACGTGGATCGAAATCACGTGCCGTAGAAATGTTTTGCTCCATAATTAAAAGATTTTTACATTATTTATGCGTTATTTTTTACATTTTCCTTGATATTTTTAATAAAGTTATGGTAAAACGCACGCACCACGCTGAAACTATCTTATAGATTTTGATGCAACTTAGCACAGTTGTAACTTATAATAAGGGCTAAAATTCAGAATACATACTGAAAAACTAGAGGGCTCCTACGGGATAGGGGTCGAAAGTTATATTAAATCATGAAGTAATAAATATAACGTAATAAAATGAAATAAAACAGCTCAAAGCTATTATAATGCATTCGTTTTCACGCGATGTACCTACCTACTGTATCAGGGTGCTATTATTATTTAGTATGTACTTTCTGCGTGCCGCCACCCGCGCCACCCGGCCGAGCGCCAAGGCAGGGGCCCCGGGGGAATAAACGTGCAAACGTGCGGTGTGGCGGGACTGGCGGGGATCGGAACATCGCTAAGTATTTGATTGACCCGAAGGCAGGCGTTGTTGACAGTCGTAGGACAGTATAGGAAAAAAAACAGGAATGTGTTCGAAAGTATTTGCGGTTTCTAATTAGATTCGTTGGTTGATTTGGTAGATTGTTTTGAATTATGTTTGTTTATTTTATTAGTAGTCATTGGATATTATTATTATCTATATTCTATATTTTCTATATCTATATAAGGGGGAGTTTCCAGAAAAAGGAGGTGAGAATCGTACCTTTCAAACGAATCGACCAATTTAGCAGCTGTTTTTTATGTTACAAAGCTGAGGTAAACAAGATGGTTCTGCTATAATGGGTGGGGAGGGGAAGCGGGGAAGTGAGGATTGTAGCTCCCAAACGAATGGACTGATTTTTATGCAGTTTTTATGACTGAAAACTGATGTGATCGAGATGTTTCATCATGGTTCTTGGCTATATGGGAAGGGGGGAGGGAGGAGTTGAAAAAAGGGTCGTATCTTTCAAACGAATAGACCAATTTAACTGCGGGTTTTTGTGTTTCAAAGCTGACGTAAACAAGATAGTTCTTAGCTATAATGTGGGGGCCGAGGGCGGGTGCTCGCTGCTCTTCGCTCCCGCCTTTGTCTTTTAACCTATCACGACCATGTCGCATCACCACTGAAGGTTGTTAACACAGGTAGGTAGGTACCTATATTGGTACTTTTGGTACTGGAATAACTCATAGGATCCTTATATCCCAGAAAAACTACCACGCGAGCAACGCTGCGGGCACAGCAGAGCTATAAGACAATAAGAACGTAAATCTATACGAAGAAGATAATTAAAAAAAAAAGGTCTATGAATAGAACATTTTTTAAATTCGTGTCTGGCTGTTTGTTTGTTTGTCTGTATGTTTGTTCGCGCATCACGTAAAAACGTATAAGGCCGATTGCGATGCAGTTTCAGTTTTCAGTTTTGGGTAGCTTAGGATTTGACCTAAAATCTGGGGTACTTGGTATCTTAATCCAATGGTTAGAAGCCGAGCAATCGATAAAAAACTTTGTAACGGCGGAAGGAATTTTGATCAAATGTTTATTTTAAATCTTGGAATAGCACATATAGTACTTTTAACTTAGAGAAATGACCACGCGAGCGAAGCCGCGGGCACAGCTAGTATTGTTATAAAATCGCTGTTTCATTGAACAAATACGAAAAAAATAGAACCATGTCTCGTCAGCGCCATCTGTCGATGTTTGCAGAACCATGTTCCTCTAGCTGTCAGAAAATCTCCCATTGACTTACCATTCACGATTTCATTGTTAATTTTTTGCTGTCGCGTTTGTATTTAATAAATCAGAGATTCCAAGAAGCATTCGTCAAGTAAACTGTATTCGAATATTGTACTGGACCCACAAACTAGTCACAATCGAAAGTAGGTAACCGCTGCCTGTTACTACGTTTATCAGGTCTGTCGAGTGCATTCTGAATTTAGTAAGATTGAAAAGAAAGATAATGTGATTTACATCGAAATAAAAATAACTAAGTGCAGTGAAAACAATTATTTATATGTCGTAATTTGGATACTTGTATAGTGATCAATCTATACTTATAATAAAACAATAGGAACGAAAAAGTCTGTACAATAAAGATAAATTAAAAAATGGCCTAAGGTACTTAAAATAAGCTACTGAACAAGAATATAACATTTTTTTAAATCGTGTCTCTCTATTTGTTAGTTTGTAGTTTGTCTGTAGGTTTGTTCGCGCATCACGTAAAATATACTGGACCGATTATGCGGTTGGGTAGTTTTGTGTTCGACTTAAAAACTGGAGTACTTGGTATCTCAATCCGATGAGTAGAAGCCGAGCAATTGATAAAAATATTTTTGACGGCTGTAGAAATTTTGATCAAGTGTTGGTATATTGGTTTAGGTCCTGGTATAGCTCATAGAGTACTTTTAATCTAGATAAATTACCACGCGTGCAAAGCCGCGGTCATCAGTTAGCACCTACATAAGATTTCAAAATTCATAGTATATTTTGGTAGCAGACAACATAACATACCTAATAACCTAATTCTTCTTCTTGTAGTACCATTGGTTCGACTCTAGTTAAATATAAGCTCCTAGATAAGTTGCCAGGTCTACAGCTATTCTAGGTTGCCTCATTTAGGTCTTCCGCTGGGCAGTCAGTGGGACACGACTGACGGGCAAGACAGTATATGTCCATAGTCTGTCTTGAGTCTCCACAGAAATTGCATGTCATTTGGGACTCGTCTATTATACCCCATTTGGCGATATTATGCCTATACGAGTACATCAGCCGACATTGGTTCTGAGCCGATTCAAGGATTAACTTCTTTTTTTTCTTCTTTTTTTTTATTACGTACTAGTCAATCGTTTGACCACGATCTCACCTGATGGAAAGCGATGATGTGGTCGAAGGTGTAGCACGCTTGCCTAGTAGATACCTATTCACTCTTGACTTGAACACACCGGGGTTATAATTTACCGGAAACACTTACGAGGGCAGGGCATTCCACTCCATTGCAGTTCTTATAATAATGAAGAAGCGTAACGCTTCGTTCTTGTGCGAGGTATTTCAACCATGAAAGGGTGGCGCTTTGCTGATCGTCTAGTCGTACGGTGATGGAAAAGTGATGGGGGAATCAGGTTATGCAGTTCTTGTGCACACTCTCTATGGCAATCTGTAGAATACCGCCAGGCTTGTTACCTCACGTCAACTTAATGAAAAGACGTTAGAAAGAAAAAAACCTTCAATAATAATCATGGTTTGCTAAAACGGTTATCGTAGCGATCGTGTGATCAACAGTAACTACAACAGAACTTGCATCGATCAATTTCGTACTCAGACCCGTAAATATTCTAGTAGCAAACCTTCATAATACCACCTCGAGTCACATAAATCTTAAATAAAGTTTATGCCTCGAGCTTTTCAGATCATTCATTATATCGTTCGACGTAGGAACCTACATTTAACAAGGATGCAAACTAACACAAATGTAATACCATCAAATTACAAAAACCAGTGCGAGGCCAACAACTGGCGCACCTTCAATTAAAGAAGGTGTTTTTAGTCGAAACCTTTAATAAATCACAGGTGATAGGTATAAACTGTAATCGATACGTCTGTACATTTACATTATTAGGTATAATAACGTTGATAGACATGATAATCGGTGGCTTTGTTTTAGAGTAGATAATTTTATGCTGACTAGCAGTGCCCGCGACATTGCTCGCTTGGTCATTTTTCTGTGATATAAGGATCAAAACTTTGTTAATAAACTTTGGCAATAGTTGTTTATCGATTGCTCGGCTTCAACTTATAATATTACACAATCACAGAAGTTTTTAAGTCAAAACCTAAGCTACCCAACAGTGAAAACCGCATCGCAATTGGACCTGTAGATTTTACGTGATACGCGAACAGACATACAAATATTCTTTTTCAGTAGCTTACTCGTATTTCAAGTCCCCTTGGCCATTTTCTTTTACTATCTTAATGGTACCAACAGACTTTTTCTTACTGCTTTATTATAAGTAGAGATATATGGATATAGATAGATAAATGAACGTTCCGAACTTAGACCTAGACCAGAGCAGCTGCATTTTGCTGCCGAAATTGACTGCCTTTAGTACGTAGTGCGTACTGAACGTGAACCTGAAAAGCAGTTAACTGTAGGTTAAGGCCGGGTGTCAGTGATTTTTATGTCCCTCTCATCCGTGATCAAGAAAAGCGCGAAAGACGAAACATCACGGAAGTAAAATGTAAGGTTTTTATTTATTTGTAAGAAAACTAAAGCTTTGAATTAAAAAATGTCTAGCCATTTTCTCAATCATAATAAGCTCTTTCTCTTGGTATATTTTTGATATCATTTAGTGGCGGGGTCTCTTTCCAATCAATGTTCTAAACATAAAGTAGTGTTACTTTTGATTTTATTTTCTATCGAGTGAATTCATACTAATCATGTTTTTGTCATTGTTACAAAGTACGAGATAAAATGTAAAATTTTGTTGTGATACCAATTTCATACTTCTGGGTTAATTATAAAACAAGATACAGGCGTTCAAAAATGATCGAAAATTGCTAAAAGTGCTAGAACCGGGCCTTAAGGTTAGGCGTTAACTTGCATTCAATACACTACTTTTGCCGAGTCGCCGTCTCCACTCAAGAACATGTCTACCCCAACGGTTATCAATCCTTCGACAGTTATGACCAGCCCACTGCCACTTGAGCTTACTGATCCTAAGGGCTATATACAGTTTTATTGACTGTCAGCTAAAGAATTGATGAAAATTTCGAAGTACGTAATTTTCATCACAACACGTGAGTTGATCAAGAAAAGGGAACTCAAGAATCCATTGGGTAAGCGAGGTAACCGGATAGTAATGACGGGAATTTGGAATGAAGTTGACAGACTTTTTTAGTTGCAGAAGGTCAACTAATAATAATTTTAGAGATAAATCGACTTCACATTTAATTAAGTAATGTAATTTAAGCCATAAAAGTGTTTATGCTCAGTTTTATGAGTCCAAAATGTATCTAGTAAATTATACGTGTAATGCATTAATAGATCACTTAAATGGCAACGATATAAAAAGAATTAACACCATTTGAAGGTGACTCAATTTCTGCACGTACGCATAATATGCTAGCTGAGAAATAGTCTAATGACTTTTACAGCAAGAAAGTTACGCAATTCAAAATAGGCTTTTTAAATGACGCGGTGATAATATCTGTGCGCAGTATAGCAGTGGCGTGGCGATTTAAACAAAAGACCTCTTTTCATTAACTCTAAGGGTTCCGTAGTGTAACAAGGAAACTCTTTAGGATCATAAGATCAAGCACCTCTATAATAAGACAGCAGTCAATCAGTCCAGGCGCCCGGCCCAGTGACATGACATGACAAAGAATTACGAATCGTTATTACACGACTGCCCAAAAAATAAGTTTTCAGTGTTCATGTATGTATGTATGTAAGTTTCTTTATTCCACCATAACTTTTAAATTCCTGAACAGATTTAGACGTTTAGGTTAGTTATCACGTTAGAATCCACACATCTTTCCGAGTAACGTAGGATGTAAGTTTTGTTGGAAAAAAACAATATGGCTGCAGTATGGCTCCATTTTCAAATGCAAAAAAAAACTTTTAATTTTACAATATGTGTATCAAATTGAAGGCCTTGATGAGCACATTTCCAACAATATATAATTAATTGGCATAACTCAAAACTTGACACTGAAAAGTATAAAAAAAAACTACCACCCTGCCAAAAACGAAATAAAAAATCAAAAACAAGAGATAAAATATATATTAATATCATGACTGTCGGGGGATACTTCTGAGAAGCACTTTTAATCTAAGAAGGGCCTCTTAGTTTAAAACTGCTCCATTTTTCTTTTATTTATTAGAAAAGAAGATCTCAATTTTAAAAAAAACCTGAATTTACTTCTTTAGGTAACGGATCGGCACCGGAACGTTACGGCGGGGCGACGCCTCCCTTACGGCAAGGCGGCCTGGTTGACGTCTCGACTTGGTGTATTCCCAGTCGTTCCGCTATGGTTGTTCAGTATGTTTTTTTTGCAGTTTTTTTTTCCCTATAGGTTCCATTAACTGGGCTACTGGGATTTTAATTACTTAAAGTCCCATGTATCTCATAAATGATACAAAGAAGCACAAACGTGTAATTTGATAAAAATAGGTAAATTTATATATTATATCCTCTTTTAATTATACTTATTTCTTTTGTGTGATTTTAATTAATTTTTCAGGTTCCTTTATATTTTTTTGAGCTTATGAGCCTAATTGAAAATTGTTGAATTTTATACATGGCATTTTTTTTTTAGGTTTACTGTGTTTGGTTTTTTTAGTTAGTGTGGCAACACTGTAAAACAAATTACGGAGTAGTCTGGAACGAACTGTCTTTGTGTTTTAAATTGGCGTTATTCCTTCAAAGTAAAATAAAAATTTTATACCTGAAATCACGAGTTATTTGGACTCCACTTTTCCCCCTGATCAAATTATGCGGTCGCGCATTGTTCATCTGATTAATATTTATTAATGTTAATATTTTTTTAACAAATTGTGACTAAATGAACACATTAAATGCAGAATCTGACTAAATCTGATTAATGTCAATAAGGGTCAAAATAGTGCGACTTTTTTTTTGCAATTACATAGCTCCAAAACCATTTAGACAGTATCAGACGAATATAAATAAAACGGCTAAAAACTCACGAAAAAGAAAATCGGAAATACTCCGACCAGTTTCAGACTAAAATACTCCGACCAGTTTCAGACTATTATAGTCTGAAACTGGTCGGAGTATTTCCGATTTTCTTTTTCGTGAGTTTTTAGCCGTTTTATTTATATTTAATATGAATATCACTCGCGTTAGTTTTCAAAATCAAGTATCAGACGATTTTTGACCTTATTGACATGAACTAAGTACCTCGTTTTTTAACGTATTTTGACTGAATGAACACATTAAATGCCGAATCTTATTAAATCTGATTTTGTCAATAAGGGACAAAATCGTGTGACGCAAATTTTTGGAATGTACATAGCTCCAAAACCATTTAAAAGTATCAAATGAATTTCGAACTTATTGACATGAACTATGTACCTTGTTTGTTTAACGTATTTTGACTAAATGAACACAGTAAATGCCGAATCTTACTAAATCTGATTATGTCAATAAGAGTCAAAATCGTGTGACGCTAATATGATTTTATTGATATGAAGTAAATAGGTACCTTGATTTTAAATGCTTTTGCACTAAATGAATACCGTAGAAAATTACTGCATTATATTGCACTCTATGTAATAGGTAAAAGAAGTTTTCCTAAACTGATGTTGATCAGGTTAAATTAAAAATATTTGTTTTACTTTTTTTTACGAACACTTTTTTTTGTGTACGTTATAATTCCAACACTGGGCGTGGGTGAGTAGGCCGCTAGGAGCAAGTGGAGCCCACCAGCCATAGCCGTGGCAACCATGAAACGTAAGCGCGGTGACGGCGGGTTGACCACGCGCCGTAAGCATAGAATACTAAATAGTTACTAAGTAACGCCAAGACGAGGCGTTGCGGATCCGGTGCCGGGGCGTTAAGTCTACTCTGACCTTTATAGGTGTAATCCCTCATCATGTAAAATGGAAATATATTTATCCGATATCTAGTGCCCATAGTACAGGGTATCCTAGTTTGGTCTAGGTAATTGGTCTGGAATTGTATTAATATTATTATTTCAATGCACCTCTCTTGTGGGGTGTTGTTGGATGGAGCTAGGTGGCAACGGACAAACACATACACATACCAACTCCATGTCAAACATACCACCCATCAGCTGTTCAGGAAGCGTATTTTCCGGAACATCAACGTCCCTCCAATTTTGTCGCTGTTTGTATAACATACATGCATATATCAACACAGCGTTAAACACAGAACTCTCTCCTCTGGCAGTTGGTTCAATAGCGAAATAATTCCTGCGCTCGCGGCGCGGCTATTAGTATTCTCTATAAGGCCCAGTGTTAACACGTTTACAGATGTCGATCCGACTTGAATGCTAAATTACTTAGTTAATGGGTTGCAAAGCACAAAACCGTGTGGCATTAACATTTCTGTCGATTATGTTGTCTTATTAATATAATTTAGATAATTTTGTACAAATTTACTAACGCTTAGTTTGTGCAATAGGTTTTGAGAATTTCGTACCTAATTAACTATTCAATTTAAAGAAAATCGCTGAACAAATGTTTTTTCTTCCCAATACATAGTTTATTATCACCATTGTTACGCAAGCAGAAAGCAACTCATTTCATCTCAATAAAAACAGTACAGAATTTAAGTACGGAAATGTAAGTATGGAAATCCATTACCGCCCAGTTTGATTTTTCATTTTCGGTTATGTCCCAGTTCTGGTTTTATTAAACTTAGCAGAGACTACATACAGAATAGTAGATTGTATTACTAGAGACCGAAATAATATTATGAATCCAGAGCGGAGTGAAGGATTCTGAGTAGAATCCTGAACGTAGCGAGGGATTCAATATACGTCGCCCGAGGGAAAATAATTTTGTGCCCGAGTGATACACTCTACTTTTTATCCCCCTCTATGAGAAAAAGAAATAAAAGGCACTTGTAAATAATTATTTTCATTTAATCAGTTTTTCACACCTTTAATCCAAGATGGCGGCTTGCGAAAGTCGAAATCTTGGATTTTTCATTAGAGTCTAGACTATATAACATATGTGAAAATCATTACTACACCACCTTTGCAAGGTAAAATAAATCATCACTACACCACCTTTGCAAGGTAATTTTTATTTCGACTTTCGCAAGCCGCCATCTTGGATTAAAGGTGTGAAAAATTTATTGAAAGAAAATAATTCACCAACGGTTCATATATGTCAAAAATAAGAAAAGCAAAGTAAAAGAAGGTTTTTTTTTAATTTTTGTAGAAACACTTATTTTTGTAATAACTAGTTTAGCGGCAAAAATAGTTACAGCGGCAAAAAGGTGAACTGTTAACCAAAAATCCCCTATACTAGGTATTTTCCTCAAAGTGTTGATCCTACAACTAAAACAACAACGAAAACTAAATACTTTACATTTTGTTATATAAATCAATTTTGTAAGTATAATTCTGAGTTACAACAGGCGAAAGACTTCTTTTTTTTAATTGTGAATATCCTAATATTTGTGGCAGTTCATTGCAATTAAAACAACAACGAAAACTAAATACTTTACATTTTGTTATATAAATCAATTTTGTAAGTATAATTCTGAGTTACAACAGGCGAAAGACTTCTTTTTTTTAATTGTGAATATCCTAATATTTGTGGCAGTTCATTGCAATTATATTATATACTCCTTTCCACACCAACGGTAGAGTAAAAGGCGCGTTTTTTTTTTTTTTTTTAACTTTCAATGTCATTGTGTTTGTTGTAGGATCAACACATTGGTAGTAAGTAATTCATAACTGTTTTGTCAAGTGTAAATGTAGTACATCTAGGGTAATCATCATGTAATCATCAATAAAGTCATCATGGCAGAAACCTTGGAAGACCTTGCTCAGTGACCTTGTTCTCAACAGGTGGGTTTTAAAATGAACATGGGTAAGTCAAACATCATGTTAAATGCCCATGTCGCACCCATGCCGGTCTTTGTTGGGAACGACATTATCGAAGCTGTTGATCACTATGTCTACTTAGGTCAGACGATTCAACTGGGTAGATCCAACTTCGACAAAGAGGTCAACCGACGATGCCACATCTTCTCTTCACAGATACCGCAGTGCCTTAAGATGAAAGTCTATAATCAGTGCGTGTTGCCAGTGATTACATACGGCACTGAGACGTGGTCGCTAACTATTGGTCTCATACATAAGACAACCGCTGGGGAATAAATGTTCTGGAATGGCGACATGAACAAGCAAGCGAAGTGTATGGGGTGAGGGGGAGGTGGGGGCGTTGTCCCACCACACGACAGACGACATTGTAGCCATCGCAGGGAGTCGGTGGATGGAGGCGGCACAAGACCGTTCGTCATGGCACAATCGTCGCAAAACTTCAAGTTAAGATTTTTTACCTGTCGTCATTGTAATTTTCTATTTTGGCAGAAACTATCAATACCGCATGAATAATATTATGATGTGCCTACCATAACATATGTATTACTTTATTATACTGTTTATATGTTTAGTAGTATTTGCTATTTACATATATTTATCTTAACATTTATATTTTGTTAATATTAATTTTTGATTTATTTGTTTGTTATCTTTTTCTAATATTTTACTAAAACGTTGCCTACCAACTACTACTTTCTGTTATATAGCCATGTGTCTATCTAGCCTACGCTATGGTTGCCTAGAAGAGATCGCTGCTTAGCGATAAGGCAGCCGATTGAATTACTTTTTGTTTTTTAAGTGTTTCTTTTAGTGCAATAAGTTGTTATCTATCTATTAAACTATCTATGTGTACAGAAAGCTCAAAATAATCATTTTTCAGTTTGTAAAAAAAAACATATTTTACTGCTTCCATTTTCTAGAGCTCTCTGTGCTGATCTGATCTAAAAGTCGTTGTCAAATTAAACATCACAATAATCTTTCTCAAGTCGATAAAATTTGCGTTTCCCACCATACTGTTTTGACGAATAATTTGAAAGATATCACGATGTTTTTGATGAGCGCATTTCTGCCCGTTCTTTGTATCTACTGTTACGATATGCTGTGGTAAAATAGTGCAGAGACGCAGGCTGGCTGCGGGTTGTCATGGTAACGTTTTGTACAAAGAAATATTGAGAGAAACCCTTAGCTACCCGGGCGAAGCTGGGGCGGGTCGCTAGTAATTGTACATTTATATCTAGCTCCACTTCAGTAACATTAATACCATCCTGGCCGGTAACCATTCCTGATCTCCTGAATCATAAAAATGTTCAAAGTATGAAGTCTCCAATAAATTAAATCTGCAGCCGTACACAATATTAGCGCTAGTTTTCACTCATTTGCCCGAAGGCAATTTATCTAAAATCTAAATAGTTTTAATGACTGTTTGATTGCTACTTACAGGCTTGATATCGGAATGAACAGCCGACGATTTGCATATCATTGCTTCTGGTTAAGTGATTTCATGGTATCTGAATAGGGTTTGTAATTGATTGTAAGTACGGGTACTTACGAGGCGAATGTAGGTTTAGGTAAATGTAGTGTAGGGCGCCCTCCAACCAGATGGCGGGGCAATCTCAATTACTGGTTGACAGGAACTAGCAAAGGCTAAGTGCTCCATGAATTTCCTTACAATTCTTGTAGGTACACAAACAATAAACAAAAAATCTTTTTGTTTTTTACATTATTAGTTATTTAAGTAAGTTTATAATTACTTAGGACCGATGAGAAGTTGATAGAGCTGGAAGAAGTAGTAAGTAAGTTGCGCTGGGGTATTTATAGGGTCATCGGAACTCCGAAAAGAGGGAGAGGATACGATGGCCCTCAGTTCCAGCAACTTAATCTATTACCGGGAAGGCGACCAGCAGTCCCAACACGGTATCGGATTTCTCGTCCACAAGTCCCTCGTCAACAAGATTGTGAAGATCGAAAGCGTTTCGAGCAGGGTGGCATATCTTATACTCAGAATAACCGAACAGTATTCGTTGAAGGTCATACAGGTATACACACTACACTCGAAACGCCCGGACGATGAAATGGAGGCTATGTACGACGACATTACCAATGCAATACATTCCCCGAAAACACACTTCACAGTGGTGATGGGGGACTTCAACGCACGGCTGGGCATGAGGAATGGTGATGAACTGAGAGTGCGGTAGTTTGGATTTGGACAGCGGATCCAAAGGGGTCAGCGATTGGCCCTTCATAGAGAAGGAGGGACTCTTTATGAGGGACTCTTTATGATGAACTCTTTTTTTTCAAGAAACGCCCGTCCACGAAATGGACGTGGCTGCACCCCGGCGGTCAAGCACGAGATAGGTTTCATTTTGACGACCAATAGGCATATATTTAATTAAGACCGGCAGTAATCACCGCATGGTAAGAGGCTCATTGAATATCAACCTAAAGCTGGAAAGGTCTCGTTTGATGAGGTCCACTCTTCGCCCAAGTCCTGCCCAAATCTAAAACCCCGAAAGCTTTTCGTTGGAACTCTAAAATCGCCTCTTAATCCTTACCGAATGCGATATAGTGGACGAACTAAACAACGGGCTGGTGGAAATTGTTCACGCGGTCGGGTCGGAGTTCTTTAAGACCCACCACAAAAATAGAACACAGAAACTCTATGAGCATACACCCAAACTTATGGCAGAACAAGGCGAGATGAGGCTGCAGTCTTCAGTAGATATGTCGAGTTACAGCTTGCTTAAAAAACGGTTCTCCAAGTAGATGCGACACGGTTTGCGTTTCTATAATACCTACTAATTGTATTAAGAACGCAATAGAGCGGAACAAGGGCTCCAAAGTGTTTGCAAGAGATATGTTTATTGGGCACAGCCTGTTGACGAAGCTGAAGACTGACAGTGGCAGCATCGTCTCTTCGAAGCCAGAGATTTTGAGTGAGCTCGAGAAGTTCTATGGGCAATTATACACCTCATCGCGTATTCCTCCTAGCACAACTAGCAATGCAAGAGCCCGTTTGACCCGACATTATACCGAAAATATCCCAGACGTCAGCCTATACGAGATCAGAATGGCTCTCAAGCAGCTTAAGAGCAACAAGGCACCAGGGGAGGACGGAATAACGACAGAGCTACTGAAAGCGGGTGGAACACCGGTACCTAAAGTCATTTAGAAGCTGTTTAACTCCGTTATCCTCGAGGGTAATACGCCAGAGGCGTGGCACTGGAGCGTAGTGGTGTTGTTATAATTATAGGCCCATTTCGCTGCTGAGCCACGTCATTGTTTTCGAGAGTAGTTACAAACCGTCTCACTCGTAGGTTTGACGACTTTCAGCCTCCCGAACAAGCTGGATTCCGGAAAGGTTTTAGCACCACATTCATACGCTCCGGCAGATTATACAGAAGACCGAAGAGTATAATCGGCAACTTTGTCTAGCGTTTGTGGACTACGAGAAAGCCTTTGATTCAGTCGAGACCTGGGCAGTGCTACAGTTATTACAGTGGTGCCAGATTGACTACAGCAAGGCCACCATGACTATCCGTCTTCAGGAACGGAGCACGATTTCTATCCAGTTGCAAAAAGGGGTGAGACAGGGAGACGTTATTTCTCCAAAACTGTTCACCTCTGCACTGGAAGATATATTTAAGCTTCTGAACTGGAATGGATATGGTGTTAACATCAATGGCGAATACAACACTCACCTTCGATTTGCTGAAACATGGCATGAACCCCTGAACATGGCAAAAACCCTGGAAGACCTAAGCACAATGCTCAGTGACCTCAATATTGTTTCCCAACAGGTGGGTCTCAAAATGAAAATGGGTAAGACGAACATCATGTCAAATGCCCACGTCGGGAACGATATTATCGATGCTGTTGATCACTATGTCTACTTAGGTCACACGATCCAACTGGGTAGATCCAACTTCGACAAAGAGGTCAACCGACGAATCCAACTTGGATGGGCAGCGTTCCGGAAATTACGCCATATCTTCTCGTCGCAGATAGCGCAGAGCCTCCAGACGAAAGTTTATAATCAGTGGATGTTGCAAGTGATGACATACGGCACTGAGACGAGGTAGCCAACTATTGGTCTCATACACAAGCTCTGAGTTGCGCAGCGTGCAATGGAGAGAGCTATGTTCGGTGTTTCACTACGTGATAGAATCCGAAATGAGGAAATCCGTAGAAGAACCAAGGTTACCGACATAACTCTCAGAGTACGCAAGTTGAAGTGGCAATGGGCAGGCCATATAGTTCGCAGAACCGACAACTGCTGGGGGATAAAGGTTCTCGAAGGGCGACCACGAACAAGCAAGCGAAGTGTGGGGAGACCCCTCACACGATGGACCGACGACATTGCAGCCATCGCAGGAAGCTCGTCATGGCGCTCTTTGGGGGAGACCTATGTTCAGCAGTGGACTTCGGAAGGCTGAAATGATGATGATGATAATTAGGTAAATTATTTTAACATGTATTTAATTAACTATTACTGTGTAGTTATATATTTTATTTATTTCTTTTTATTTACATTAAATTTGTATAGAAACTTAATATTGCCACCGTCCTTTTTTTTATTAACTTCTTTCCATACCAAGGTTGTCTGGAAGAGATCGCTATGATCTATAAGACCGCCCATTGTATCTAATAACTTATGATTTCTATTTTAGAATTTATTTTTATCTGTGTGTCAATAAAGTGTTATTGTATTGTATTGTATTAACGTTATGTGTGCTAGCATGCCCAGTGCTCGAAGTATCACTGATCGTGGTGAAAACGAGACAAGTAACAGATTCAGGTCGCGTCATGTAAAAAGAACGCTGGAAGAAAGTGGAGGGGGTGTGTTTGCGCATTTGTACACTCGCGCACAAAAGTACTAGGCCTATTGTTTTAAATAATTATTAATTAGCCTTTCACTCGCAGCTTCGTATATACCCACCCGCCTGCCCCGCGCCGCTCCTCATACCACCAAATAGACCGATAAATCGCCTAAGGCGCAGCCTAACCGCCAGCGTTCTTTTTACATGACGCGACCTATACACGGATTTTAGCCATATTTACTCCACTCACTTGTGTTTGTGATACTATTGATATTTGGTCAGAGCTATTTATCGAGCCTGTTGGAATATGTTTTTATAATAGCGTATTAAAGTAGAATAGATTCCGGCTAGAAAGAGTGATGAACTGCGGAAGGCGGCCGGCAGAACCTGGATGAGAAAAGCTGAAAATCGGGCTCTGTGGCGTTCACCGGGACATGCCTATATCCAGTAGTAGACGAATACAGGCTGAATAAGTTTATTCACATAACATTTAAAATAACAAAAAGCTTTTATGCAGTAGCCATGTCACGATGAAACTTAGAGCGGGCTACCCTTTCATTTGATACCCATATTATAGGAATTTTAAATCGACATTTTGTGATGTCTGCCATATTGGGTTTAGATTGACTCAACTTATTGTGTTTTGCTCATCAAGCCCTTTCAATTGATACCCGTATCATAGTGCTTACAACAGAAATGATAAATCGCCATTATGTAACGCCCGCCATATTGGATTAATAAATAATAGTTTATAAAAACTAAAAACACGCTTTATATAGAAAACCAAACTAAAAAAATAGAAAATAAATTTTAATAGTGTAAATAAGAAAAAAATGTTTTATATCAAAAAAATCGTGGGGTGCATGGGTCAATAGTAATAAATATTTCATTGACAGATATGAGAAGCACCCCACGCTTTTTTTTAAATAAATCATTTTTTCTTATTTACACTATTAAAATTTATTTTCTATTTTTTAGTTTGGTTTTCTATATAAAGCGTGTTTTTTCGTTTTTTTAAACTATTATTTATTTTCTACTTTTATTTTTCTATTTATTGCATTGTCATCGGTCTTTGACAGGTGTGCAAAATTTGAATAATATATAATATATGAATAAAGCGTATAAAAATGGCGGATATAAGTAATTGTGCATTGCAACGAAAATCAAACGTATGTGCTAAATTTCAGCCCGACAGCTTTAGTGGCTGAAATATTGACTCTAAATTCCAGGACATACAAGTGAAGTTAAATAAAAGGTTTAAAAATAAATGATGATGTATTAAAATATGTGTACCTAGAATTATCGGGTATACTGAAAGTGTTGCGTGTTGACGGTTGTAGCGATCGTAGCGGCGTATCGGCATAAATCTCCCACAGGAAGGGCTCTCGTGATTAGTAACTAGCTGAACACGACAGCTTTGCAAACTTTGCCATTGCTAGCCCAGGTTACCCCCTCAAGAAATCATCATCAACATCATTATCAGTCCACTGATGGACATATGCCTCTACCAAAGTACGCCACCGAGCCCGATCTTCGGCTCTTACTTTCCAACCGCCGCGCGCCGCGCCGCCAGCCATCTTGCGTATGTAGTCGCTCCACCTAGCTGGAGGAATATTTCCTCTTAATTACAAACATCTAGAGTCCATCGGTTCGCTGTGCGTTATATGACAGTCAGTCAGTAGGTATGTCACGGTGGGGATTATTTTTTTGGGTAGGTAAAGATGGAGTGTACCTACTTTGTTCGCCCATTTCTCTAGGTTAAAAGTAACCTACGTTGCCTACGTGTTATTCCAAGATCAAAAGTACCAGCAATAATACTACATTAAATTTCATCCAAATATTTTCAGCCGTCAAAATTTTATCTATTGCTCGGCTTCTTCTATAGATAGTAGAGATAGTAGTACACCAGCTTTTAAGTCAAAACCTAAGCTACCGAACAGTGAAAACTGCATCGCAATCGGTCCAATAGTTTTAACGTGATGCGCGAACAGACAAACAAACAGATAAACAGAAATGTCACAAAAAAAGGTCAGGAGCTTACTTGATGTCCCCTAAAACATTTTTATTTAAATTAATCTTATTTGTACAGACTTTTTGTTACTTACTGCTTTATTATAAGTATTGAATAGATAGATAGATGGATAGATAGATATAGATATTACCTAGATCCTATTTGTGGAAATATTATGTGTGACGAATTTAAGTAAAAATATTGTAATATAATTACCCTAAAAAAAACATTATCCTAATGTTAAATTGTTCTGTCAAAACTAGTGATCTATCGCCTAAAAAAATACTACCTAAAACTATTAGTTAATCTGTAAACTTCCCGGCCTCCTCTGTCATTGTCGTTTGTCTGTAAAGACAGGTGCTAAGATATTTTCGTCGATAAACCAATTGATTAATGTCTAAATAGAGTGTCGGCTACATTTTTGTCGATCAATTAACAACTTTGATTGATTGTAATCCGTAATCGTTTATTTAGTCATTCTGGTTGAAGTTGGATGGATTTAATGTTTTTATTTAATTTGCACCTACGTTTTTATAAATGAGCAAGTAATTTTTTGTCTCTGTATGTTTGTTACCTTTTCACGACTAAACGGCTCAGCCGACTTGATGAAATTTGACAAGGAAATAGTGTGCATTATGAAGAAAGACATTTAAATTATTTTTTTACTTATTACCCTCTCCGGAAAGTGACGAAGCAGGCGAGGTCGCGGGGCAAGGCTATCTATTTATACATATAATTAACAAAACTTTAGTATATTCTTATAATGGCCGCAAGGTCGTACTTTAGGCCAGAAAGCATTTCCCTACTTCTTCACTGGACACCGTCCGTATCTATATTTGGCAAGACGCCAGAACTCCATTCCACACACTGCTGAATTGCATTGAGTAGGGAACAACCCAATTCCACTTCCTATGATCCAATTAAAGTAGTAAACTCCACAATATTCTGAAAATAAATCATTTTACATGCGTTAAGAAGTAGAGCTTTGAATCGCAATACGAAATTGTAATTTAAAATATTATTACCTACTCTGAATATAAGTCATTTGCACACCGCCCCAGGCGTACACAATTATATTTGATTTAAGATTCAAGTACAATCAATTACTCTAAATGTCGACTTGTTTTTATAACTATATTAATATATTAACTTGTTTTTGTTGTCCGATGTTAAAGAATTTGATTTGTGTACAAAAATTGTGCGAATGGATAAATGTTACATATTTTTATATATTTTTTTGTGTAACGACAGGACTCCACACTGTAATGTCACATGCTCATAGGTAACAATATAAATTCCTAGAGACTCGCCCCGGCTTCGCACGGATAGTGCCACATGCACACACCGCGGTATTTTTCTAACTTAGCATTTTTATACCCGTCGTAACTTCTACAAAAATACGTAAGCGTAATTCAAAATCTTTGACAGCAACAATCGTGATGATTTTTGACCATAGACAACTGCATTATTACTCACGTACTTGACAGCCTTGTAGTTATTTCGTTTCCATGGCAACGTGTAATTGTTATTTCGTTTCCGTAGAAACGTCATTCCGTTCTGTATATTTGATACCTTCGATTACATTATTGTAATTTACGTAGGGATCTCTACTTTTGTGAAAAATTAAATACTGCCCACGTTACTCCAGGATAATGTAGCTATCTATAGGCGAAATAATTTTTAAAATCAGTTCAGTATTTTTTGAGTTTATCCATTACAAACAAACAAACAAACAATCAAATCTTTTCTCTTTATAATATTAGTGTAGATGTAGATAAGTTATCTGTATAAGTGCAAAAAAGTGCGGTGAATACTAAAATAACTAATGATATTTGACGACCGGTTGGCCGAATGGTTAGTGACCGTGACTAGTCAACCAACGGTCGCGGGTTCGAATCCCGCTAGGTGCAATCATTAATGTGATGAGTAGAAATATTTGTTTCCGAGTCATGGATGTAATATTCGTATTTATGTATGTTTATCCGTTGTCTAGTGCCCATCCATAGCACAGGGTATGTCGATTATTTCTTCATTAGTTTCCAACTCTATTGCAGGTGGAGGGGTAAATGCGAATTACCCGTGCACCCACCAGTGGGTGAAGCCAGTGGGTGCACGGGGCATGCTGAGTTTACACGTTTTTAATAGTTTACACGCTTCCACTTGGTCATCTCTTTGAGATGGTACTTTACTTTACTTTGTATACTTTTTTTAGTGGTAGGCCACTTCTGCAAGAATCTACCTGGGGAAGTACAAAACACATTTGAAATATAATATGCGTTACGATACAAGTTCAATGCTAAAACCTTCAAGAGATATTTTTAGGGTATTAGCAGTTTGGGCCATAGTATTTGGAAAGTTGTAGTACATACCTATATGTACCTACAACTTCCCAGTTTTTTTATATATCTATTCAAAATATAAAAATATATAAGTTCATAAGAGTTTAATCTGGTAAATACCTTAGATTTCAATATTCGATTGGGTCTAGTTTTCAGCTAAAATTAATTTAAACTATGATTTGTATTCAAGCTGTGTACTAAGTGATTACGAGAACGTACGCTAAGTTATTATTAAATGCATCTAGTCAGACTGGGTGATTCTAAAATATTGTGCCCCGCGGTTTCACCCACGTGAGTGGTGATGATGAAGATGAAAAGTATGTGTACAGTACGGCCATAGCTATCCCCATTCCAAATTGCATCAAATCTGTTCAGCCGTTTGAGTGTGAAGGAGTAACATCATACACACACATTGTCACACACACGCACACATACACCCTCAACGCGCGCACATATACACTCAGAAACACACACAAAAACACACACGCACACACACACACGCACACACACACACACACACACACACACACACACACACACACACACATACAATTTACAGTACGAAATACTTCATTGTATACCAAAGAACAAATAATATAAAAACTGAAATAATGTAATGTCATGGGCGGCCTTGTCGCTTAAAGCGATCTTTTCCAGAAAACAAACAAACACATACAAACTTTCGGTATTTCCCGTTGCCTTGAATTATGAAATTTGGTACAAGTAAAGCGAAAAATCCGAAAACCGTATACTTTTGTAGTTATGTACATCACAAAAAATATTGGTACTATTTCAACTATTTACATACTTACAAGTTTGTACGGAACCCTCGGCGCATGAGTCCTACTCGCACTTGGCCGTTTTATTATACGCTCTAAATTAGATTCACTTGTATGTTTGTTTGTATGTTTGTAACCGACTCCTTTGGACGCTATTTTGCCCCACTTTAAACGGTCAGATTTCATTCAAATTTTGCACACCTGTCTAAGACCGATGACAATGCAATAAGTAGGAAAAAAAAATACAAAAAAAAAGCGTGGGGTGCTTCTCATATCTGTCAATGAAATATTTATAACTATTGACCCATGCACCCCACGATTTTTTTGAAATAAAACATTTTTTTCTTATTTACATTATTAAAATTTATTATCTATTTTTTAGTTTGGTTTTCTATATAAAGCGTGTTTTTTAGTTTTTTAAACTATTATTTATTTTTACTTTTAGATCTGAAAAATGACCACGCGGTGAAGACAGCAGCGCAGCGCGCAGTTATCTGAAAAAAAAGCGAAGCTCGCCGCGGTGATCGAGCTACCAAAATTCTGGTGAACACAATGCAATACAATAACTCTTTATTAAACACATCACAATAAAAACAAACTAAAAGTAATTATACATAAAATCTAATGTAGTGCGATAGGCAGCCTTATCTTTATTAGAAATTTCTTACAGGCAACCTTTGGATGCATAGGAATTGAATATAAACATTGCGGTCTGTGATGGAGACTTACTTTGGAACAAACAAAATAAATAAATATACAAAATAAATATAAAGTTATATAGTTTATATAGTTGTTATTTATCTATTAACTTTTTTGTTCCAAAGTAAGTCTCCATCACTGACCGCAATGTTTATTTTATATTCCTCTCCATCCAAAGGTTGCCTGTAAGAAATTGCATAGCAATAAGGCCGCCTATTGTACAACATTAGATTTTATATATAATTACTGTTATGTTGTTTTTTTTTATTGTAATGTGTTCAATAAAGAGTTATTGTATTGTATTGTATTGTATTGTATTGTATTGTATTGTATTGTATTGTATTGTATAAATAGATATATAAAAACAACTAGAAGTTTATATTTACCCACGTGTTATCATAAATTGCATATAGTTAAACACATAAATATATACTACACTAATACAAAATACATTACAACACAAAATACTAATAACATAATATAACATATATTTAGGCAAATTTATAATATAATATATGAATATATATAATATATAAATATGTATAATATATAAATTTATCTAATATATAATTATATATAACATATAAATTTATATAATATATAAATATATATATAACATATAAATAAAAAGCGTGATCACAAAGGAATATTGCATAAATGATGTATGAATAACAATATCCAGCGTTATGGCAGGTAGTGCTTCTTCACCATGTCTTTGAAGACCGCTATCGACTTAGCTTTTGTAATATTGATGGGCAAAGCATTCCACAGTCTTACAGCCCGTTTAGTAAAAGTATTCCACAGTCTTACAGCCCGTTTAGTAAAAGAGTTGTGTTAACACATCGTAGATTGCTCAGGGACTTTCCACTGCAGAGTACACAGGATATTTTGGAATAATCCAGCCAGTGTGAACTGACAAGATCAAGATTATGAAACTAATTTTCACTAATTGGTACATGCCACTGTTTCCATTAACCTCCAGATCGTTGTCTGTTACTTGTTGCAATACTGTTCATTAATTCTAATGCAAAGATAACATAGTATGAACGCAGAGATGCACTAATTACACTAACTTCCTCAGGCTGTAGTGAGAGGCTCATCACTCTTCATTAATTCAAACTCTATTGAACCAACACCTGTCGCACATTTACATTAGGCAATCAAATACATTTAAAACAGATGTACAAAGGCAAACTTAACTTGAACGGGCTATGACAATTAAATGCATATACAACATTTCATGTCTGTTGACCGATGAAGAGTTTCTTTATCTAGAGCTAATCCTGAATGTCCATTCACGTCATGGCTTACCATAAAAATTCATTGTCATTGGAACTGAACCAACATGTAAAAAATCAACTCCGTAGCGATAAGAGTAAGTGGTTCTAATTCAGCTTGCAAAACATACAAACATTGCAAGTTAAATAAAAGATTTTAGCAAACCCACGAGGAAAGAAAACGTTCAAACGAGCAAGTAGAAGTAGAATTTTAGCCTATTTTAAGTACCCTAGTTTTTTTTATTACCTGCTTTGTACAGATTTTTTGGCACTTACTGCTTTATTATAAGTATAGATAGATTGGGAGTGGGAGGGAGCCGATATCCATAAGTGTATTTCTGTCTGCCACTGTTTCTTAAAGGTACGTGGTGGCCGATAGCCATAAGTGTATTTCTGTCTGCCACTGTTTCTTACAGGTACGTGGTTGCCGATAATATCCATAAGTGTATTTCTGTCTGCCACTGTTTCTTACAGGTACGTGGTGGCCGATAGCCATAGTGTATTTCTGTCTGCCACTGTTTGTTACAGGTACGTGGTGGCCGATAGCCATAAGTATTACCGTTTACCATGAGGTGGCCGTTCGTGGCGGCTGACGGTAATATATCGTAGTTACACACAAATCATTATAGATTATAAAAAATAATATAGGTAATGACTTGTAGAGCCGGCTTAACACTTACTTGCACTTTATTACCTACCCAATAATCATTTATCACTGGCGTAACTTACAATTAACTTTCAATAACAAATCTTAATGAGCTCTAAACTATTCGCTACAGATTTTATTAGTCTGGTTCTGGTTAAAAGCCTGTAATTTTTCTAAGTAATACCTATGCATACCAAAATATACTCGTAAACTAGATAACTAGTTAAATATTCTTTAGTACCTTATTCCAGTAAGTTTTCTAACATCCTCCTGTGTTCGTAATCAAAAATATTGTAAGTACTTCCTAATGCGACAAGATACTTTTGTGACCATGAATTATGTTGACTACTTATGTGTTTTTGTGGCTTGCGCTTGTAATATAGGCAATTAAGTCGGTGTTGCTGAAATAAAAATAACTACCTACTTCGTGTGATATTAATTTAGAATACGAATTTAAGAATCAATAGTAAAGTCCATCATAATCTAAGAAGTTAGAATAGAAAAAACAGTGAGCATTGAATTTAAAAATAAAATAACCGTAGATATCGTAGTAGACAAAAAGACGGATCCCACACCGTCAAATCGAAAGTGAAGCACCGAAGATATGCCGATCAGCTCGTACGCACAAGCCTCATGCACACATTTACAACGTGTTATGCCGATCGGCCGCACTTCGAAGCCAGATCTCAATCGACCTTGGAACCCCATGTGTAATCGCCCTATTGCCCCCATCACCCCCATCGCCCCGTTGGGCGATTACACATGGTTGCGGTGCCGGCATGGTTGGGTGCCCGCGGAACCTCAACCATCGCGGTGCCGCTTTATTAGTCACCCTTGGATTTGTATGGACCCTTACGCATGGCACCGCTGTACGATTTTAGTTGGTCTTGGTAGCGATCTTGTCGCGGGTTCTGCAAAAAAACGCTTCTGCATGGCGCCACTGCGCGCTGTGGCGCCATGTGTCAACGCTCTAAGTCCTATTAATCCTGTCTCACGGAGAATATAAACAAAAAAACACTACAAATTATCTACTCGCGCACATATACGCAGCCACCATTTGCTTTGCTTCACTTGATTATTTGGCGGTGTGGAATCCGTCTTTTTTACCCGACAGCGGAGGGTTAAGTGTTTGAGTTGTATATTTGTTTGTTTGAACTTTTCTTTGGCGCGTCCTACAGACTAAACGGCTTGATGGATTTTGATAGATAAGGTATCATTGGATTCGTTTTAATCACGAGAGTGCTATAGGATAATTATATAAAGTTTCAAGTTGTTATATGCTCGAAGGTAATACAGCAACCTACAACACAAGCTCAGCTTAGTGTAGGTTCTGTGTACACTCAAATGTGAATCTTGTTTGTAAATCTCCAAGTGTTTTTCATAAAATTAAATAAAATTGAATTTTGAAATATAATTTGTTTATAAATATCTAATATGGCGTCTTAAAGCTGTCATATTGTTATCTATTTCAAACGGAACAAAAAATCTCTCTTCCAAAAATATGCTATATGCTTGTTTTATACTACTTCAGGCATTCAACTGGAAATAACTAGCT
The DNA here is from genome assembly GCA_946251855.1 of Alsophila aescularia. Lineage (NCBI taxonomy): Eukaryota > Metazoa > Arthropoda > Insecta > Lepidoptera > Geometridae > Alsophila > Alsophila aescularia. The sequence goes on from OX276385.1 coordinate 15,464,000, forward strand.
TAAAAACTAAATAAGTAAGTAAATAAGTATTTTGTTGTGCATTGTCTTCGATTTGTGAGCTACCCTGAAAGTTTTAGCACGATAGCTAATCGGTTAGTGCTCGAAATTTGATTTGCATGATTCCAGGACAGACAGAAATACATACAAGTGATGTTAAATAAAAGCTTTTAAAATAAAATAAAACACGCCTGCCCTGCCAAAAAATAACGATTCTCACCCCTTTTTTCTCAACTAAGCTATATATTATTATAGCTAAGAAGCATCTCGTTTACCTCAGCTTTCTTTCAAACCGCAGCTAAATCAGTCCACTGAAAGCTACTATTTGCACCACTCCCCCCTCCCTCCCTCCATCCCCTCTCCCTCCCTCCATCCCACCATTATAGCTATGAACCATCTCGTTTACCCCAGCTTTCAAACATAAAAAACCATAGCTAAATCGGTCCATTCGTTTGGAAGCTACGATTTTCACCCCCCTTTTCTCACCTCCCCCCTCCCCTCCACATATATCTAAGAACCACCTCGATCACATCAGCTTTCAAACAGAAAAAAACCGCATCCAATTCCGTCCATTCGTTTGGGAGCTACGATGCCACAGACAGACACACACAGTGATACACACCCTAAACTTATAAACTTATAACACCCGTCTCTTGGTTCGGGGGTTAAAAACGGTGTTTAGCCCCGTACCTAGTACGTGAGATGCCTTTAGATTTACCTGAATCAGTGTCTAACAGTGAAATCCACCTTTTATTCAACTCAATTATGCATTATGTCTATTTTGCAAAATGCAATAAGTTAGGTATGTGGTATGTCTGTGACGAAACAAGCATTCAAATTTAATAAGATTACTTTATAATATTTATTCGTGGATATTTTGGTCGGTATACAGGGAGTGTACGTTTTAAATGTTTCATGATAGCTGTAGGACCCAAGAGAAATAAGTCGCTTAAACGCTGTTGATTGCAATAAAATTAGGTACTGATTATAACAGAACATATATGTACAACCGTCAAAAACTAGATACTCATACAAAGTGACGCGTAGAAGGGGATATAAACCCACAGTACTTTGCAAACTAATTAATTATTTACTTTACCCGGCGCTGACAGTCCGCGATCAATATTTCACACGAACAAATTAATTATTAATTAATATTTTGTCGTGTTAACGGCCCACATTCCTGTGTCGCGTGCTTCTCGGTCCACCGTGCACCACTTAAATTATAATAATTGGATTGATAGCTATTAGCTAAGATCTAATGTCCAAATTAATTCCTCTTATATACTGTAAGTAGAGCTGAAGCTTCCTATAGTTTTTCAAAATGTACAAGAATGTTTCTAGATTGTTTTATCATATTTAAGCAACCTATTTAGGCTTTCACCGCTGCTGCATAGACTGTAGGAGCTACAAAATATACCTAGTCCTTTAAGAAGGTTGTAAATAGGGCCTCCAAGGGCCACTTTTATTAGTTGCAGGCCCTCACCGGCGCAGCTCATACCTGCGATAATCAAAGTATTTTATTGTAAGCTTGCTGTCCCGTGGCTTCACACGCGTGTTCATTTCTCTAGGTTAAAAATACTATACGTGCTATTCCAAGACCTAAAATACTAATATACTAACATGTGGTCAAAATTCCTTCAGCCGTCAAAAAGGTTTTTATCTATTGCTTGGCTTCTAGTCATTTGATTGAGATACCAATTATAACAGTTGTTAAGTTAAACTATAAGCTATCCAACAGCGAAAACCGCATCGCAATCGATTCAGTAGTTTTTACGTGATGTGCGAACAGACAAACATACATACAGACAGACATGTTTTAAATAAATGCTATATTCTTGTTCAGTAGGTAGTTTTTTTTAAGAACCCTAGACCACTTTTTTTTCCTCTTCTTTTTACAGACTCATCTTCTTTTTACAAACTTTTTCGTACTTAATACTTTATTATAAGTATAGCCCCAACTAGCACCCTAACGTTAAAACAACCTGTATATCATTCGTATATCGGTTCCATTCGAGTATCAAAGTGTTAAAAATATCTGTAGCATCGGAGTTATAGAGTGCTCTAACTCATTTATAACCACAAAAGAGGCCCACGATTTTACAGGTAAAGGTTATAGTTAGCCTGTAGAACAGTGGTGTAAAAGTGATAAAGTACCTGTACAAGGGTGTTTATTCATCCTCAGCTACTACTTCAACCGGTATAAAGGTGGTTGTAGATGGGTTGGTTAACACTATGGGTCATAGAAAAACGTTGGCTAAGAATGATTTATCACATAATACTTTATTAGATCTATTAAAAATAGTTGTTTGACACTTTGACGCGTATAAGTTATCTAAAATAGTCCGACTCGTTTCAGACATCAATATAGGTCACATAATAAAATTATGTGACAAACAGCATCTTACCGAATGGCGAGGCATAAATTGACAGAATATAATATTCATAATAATTAATATTCAAGTCATTATAGTTTGTGGAGTGAAAACAATCTGCCATTATGATTTTACGGTAAGTATATACCATGTTTCCCATCTCAATTTTAATGCGTTCAGGATTTACCAAAGATTTCAAATAAAACATAGGTAAAATAAAATAGACACCCCAAATTTGTATCATTTTTTTATTACTGCTTCCTGGCCAGTGGCATGTTATGATAAGTGGCATCAATGAAATGACAAAAGTAACATAAATAATTAAGTATTTTGTTGTCAAATAGTGAATAATCCAGTAAATTTATAGGTTAGTTTACCAAAACAATGGCGAACTTACATTAAAGCTTTATGTCTTCACTGAAGTCATATATTACACTTATTGAGATACAACATCTTTAGTCAAGAATATTGTGCAGTCTTTATAACACATCGTAGTGGAATAATTGACTTAAATAATTACACTTACTATAGCCAAGACAAAACTACCGGCTAAGCATTTTATAAACTGTCTGGATTAGGGTTCTTCAACGAAATAATAAAAACCTGCAAGAATTAAATAATCACAAAAAAATACAATGTTTTGGTAGATACCTATACTAAAAACTAGTGAATGGTTTATATTCTATAGTGTATTTTTATAATTGCCTGATTGTTGTATATACCTACCTACATACATATCATAACAAACAACTTTTCCTAAGAAACATTTATTTTGCAGGATTGTCCAGGTTTTAATAAGTTACTCATTACAATCATAATTTTTCCGGAGTCCGGAGTTCCTCGTTCGCAAAATTAAGTCAGTCTCTCACAGTGAAAGGGCGAAGACGAACATCAATGCGCAAGCGGCTCGTGCAGACTGTCATCTCACTTTGATACCTGAATACGCTAACAAGGTCAGTCATTCAATACGTTTCATTATTTATCTTAATTTAATGTAAAATGGATTCGCATTACTCGTGCAAATTGACCGGTCTTTTGACTAAATAAGGATATTAAAGGTTTTGTTAAAAAGTATATCTCTATTGGGACATTTTGTCATACATTCTCGCCTCTGACCTTACAATTTCCAATGTTTCGAAGCTAACGTAAGCGTTTTTATTTTTATAATGGTTAAGTAATATTTTTTGATTGTTTTTTTTTCAATTTCAAAGCATTTCATTTGTGAAAATACCTATTGTGAAAGCAAACACCTTATATGTTTCTAAACATAACATAGTTGAATAACAATGTTTTTTCTTATTTTTTTCCTGATTTAATAAAAATAAACAAATTAAAAATTGTTTATTATTTGAGTAAGCACCTACAGCGTATGTAATAATGGTAGAAAGTATAATACATCTTTATGACTCACACAAACTAATTTGCATTTAATTTCATTTGGATTTATTACTATAACATCATCAAAGACAACATAAAGTTATTTTACTTTATACATACTTAAAAACGATGACTTAATAGGTATATCAAATATGATATCTTTGTAAATATTTTTTTACCACTTATTGTAACTATTTTTTCACTAACAGAGTACAAGTCAAATATATCTTCGTTGTGAGTCAGAAAATATTTATTTTCCATCTTTAAAGAAAGTAAAAAGTTTTTGAAATTAATTATACGATTATTTTTACTAGTTCTCAAATAGGGTACATCATTCGTGGTTTGTACTGTCACCGAAGGATTAATTGTACTCATCTCAGAAATTCTCTTAGCAACTCGTGCCAGAGGCTTGTCACCCTGTCTTAACATTCTCTTTATTGAATACAATTGATTTTCAAATGGATTTTTGACACGTTTTTTTGTTGTTGTTAGGATAGTAACTTTTTCAATATCACTACATTTTTCTTCCTCTTCTTCTTCGTCTCCTGACTCACTAAGTGGAATGGAATTGAAAAAAATGTGATATACTTGAGCTTCTTCTTGTTCTTTTTCTACAGAACCCTGTTGTGCCTCAACTCGAACTTGACCAAAATTACTCTTATTATGACTATTTATATTTTCACTTTGTAGCGAATCTTCTTTATTTATCGTAATAAATAGAATCTAATCGGATATCATCACAACTACTTGATTTGTTTGTGTCATTCGTACCATTACTAACTGAATGCAAACAAATACGGCATTCCTGCTTAATCTTTTTACTTTTCACTGCACCTGTTTTCTTTAGTTTACTCCAAGTTTGTAATCGTTTCATTTTAATGTTAATTGATAATACTTGGTAAAATAGTCATAGTCATAGTCATAGTAATTTATTGATATTAAAAAATACAGGTCAATGTCAATAGGTCAATTACATGATAATCATGTACAAAAAGTACTTTATAATTCTTTCTATTATGCTTCGTAAAATATAGATTACTTATTAAGCAATATAACACAAAAATAATAATAATAATATTTAAGTACAATACTTTAAAATTATGTCAAATAAATAACAATAGAATACACAAAATAAACCTGAAATACAATTGAATAAAAACTGAAAAAATGACAAGTACAAACTTTGATTATAGTAAATTAATTCTATTCCTATTTAAATTCAAGAAATTCCGCAAAATTATAGAATGTTTGGTTGATAAGCCAGCGTTTCAACTTATACTTGAATGAGTCAAGACTAGGTGCTCCTGTGACATCCACCGGGAGTCGATTGTAGACCGTCGGGCCCATGACGTGAGTCAACTTGTTTATTAGTCAATAATTTATTCAATTCAAAGATAATTAAAAGATTGTTTTTAAATTATTTAACACAATTCGCAACTTTCAAAGACTTTGCCTCTGAGTTCATAACGATCCATTCATGTTTTGTCTAACACTATTACTTTTACTATGACTTTAAAGTATATCTGCCAAACACAATACGCATTAGTAATTTAACATTACAGCTTAAAATTATATAAACGAGTTGTTTAACACTTTTAGTATCTTGTGTTACTACACTTTTGACAAACTCTGTTTTACAACCCATTTCTGCACCTTATAGTCAATATAATACCTAAATACATATAAGACACTTCACGACAATAACTAAACAACAATAAGTGTTGACGAGAGTCAGCGAGCACTGTTGTAAAGATTAAGGTGCTACAAACAGGTTAAAGCTATAACATTTTAACAATACTTGCTGTCATTAGCACTCTTCTAACTCTAAAAGCTGTCTAACATCGTTCATTAAAGTTCTAGAACCACTATTGGAGTAAAATTATTTTTTAAACTCCTCTATATCGTTTTTAGTTAGAACTGAGAAAATTATTACTCAGTTAAACAGATTAAAGTTATATTAAAACCTGTAACTGACTCCAAGATGTACCTAGGTACTTATTATTTCAAATATCGCCGTAAAGAGCAAAATAAGGGGTTCAAAGTCTTCGCCCAGCAATTAAGAAGGCCCCATCTGACGAAGCTAAAACATCATCTGGCAATACCGTCAATTCTCACAGCCAGAGATTCTTGCCGAGTTAGAGGACTTCTACGACCGACTGTACGTCTCGCATCCTCTACGACCTGACGTTGACATGCAAAAGGGGAGCCAGTAATGGGGATTCCCGAGCCACATTGACGCGCCATTACACCGAGGACCTGCCGGAAATCAGCCTAGACGAGATCGAGATAGCCTTCAAGCAGCTTAAAAATGGAAAAGACCAAGGCGAAGACGGAGTAACTTCGGAACTTTTAAAAGCGGCAGGTAGACCTGTTTTTCGAGAGTTTCAGAAGTTGTTTAACTCTGCTCTGAACGAAAGGAGAGTTCTCCTTTCGTCTTTGGAGTTCCAAAGAAGTGGAACAGAAGCATGGCAGTTTTGTTTTTCAAAAACGGAGATAAAACACACCTCAAAAACTACGAGTACAGGCCCAACTCGCTTCTTAGCCACGTCTATAAGCTGTTTTTTTCGGGGTAAGTCATGAATCGTCTAGCGAGAAGACTTGATGAGTTTTAGCCTCCGGAGCAGGCTGGGTTTCGAGGGGGTTACGGGAGCATGGACCACATCCACACAGTGCGGCAGGTTATACAGAAGGCTGAAGAGTATAACCAGCCACTATGTCTTGCTTTTGTGGACTATAACAAATCCTTTGACTCTGTTGAAACCTGGGCTGTTCTCGAATCCCTGCAGCGATGCCAAGAGGACTGGCGATACATCGATGTAATGAGGTGCTTATATGATGCCACGATTATGTCCGTTCATGTCCAGAACTGGCAGACTAAACCTGTCCAGCTGCGCAGGGGAGTGAGACAAGAGGATGTCATATCCCCAAAACTCTTCCCTATCGGCCTGGAAGATATGTTAAGGACAGGAAAGGGCATTAACATAAATGGCGATTACATGTCACACCTCCGTTTCGCTGATGATATTGTTCTCATGGCTGAGTTGCTGCAGGACCTCCAGCAACTGGCTGACCAACCTAGCTCACGCCTCTAGTAGTATTGGTCTCGGGATGAACATGGATAAAACCTAGGTTATGTTTAACGACCTTATTACCCCACAACCGATCCTTCTTAACGGTCTCCTCCTTAAAGTTGTTCAAAAAAATATTTACCTCGGGCAGACTATGCAATTGAGTAGGAAAAACTTTGAAAGGGAAGCCGATAGGAGGATTCAGCTGGGATGGGCAGCATTTGGTAAACTGCATCAGGTCTTTTCGTCGTTCATACCACAGTGCCGATAGACGAAAGTCTTCAACGCGTGCGTTTTGCCAGTTATGACATACGGAGCCGAATCGTGGACAATCACGGTGGGACTGGTCCACAAATTTAAAGTCGCTCAGTGAGCTATGGAGAGAGCTATGCTCGGAGTTTCTCAAAAGGACATAATCTGAAATGAGAAGATCCGCAAGAGAACCTCGGTTACCTTATTACCTAACCGACATAGTTCAAAGAATTAGCAAGCTGAAGTGGCAACGGGCTGGTCACATAACTCGAAGAACCGACAACCGTTGGGGTAAACGAGTTCTAAAGTGGAGACCGCGTTTAGGCAAACGTAGTGTAGGGCGCCCGCCGGCCAGGTTGAGTGACAACTTGCGAAAGGCGGCTAGTAGGGAATGGATGAGGAGAGCCGAAGATCGGGCTCAGTGGCGTTCACAAGGAAGGTGGCCTGCGTCCAGCAGTGGACGAATATGGGCTGATAATGATGAGGTAATATAGATACGAATTGATGATTGCATCTTCGAATCAAACGTATCGTCACTTCCCTTCAGGTTCCTCTTAATCGGAATAAAACTCCTTGATTACTGTAGATAGCTAAGATAGCTTCATTTTAAACACTATGTCAAAGGGGAATGCGGAAGTATGTCGTGATTGTCACGATAAAGCTTCTCATTTCAGTTAAGAATAATCTATTAATTTGTATATTAGGCTATAAAAAATTGCAGGCGTATTGATCAGTAATCAGAAATGTCTTAGTTAACGCCAACTTCACAAACAGATATCGATCTAGCCAGTAGATATGGACCTGAATGACGAACATTGCAATGCAAAGCGAATATATTAGCAAGCGACTTCGCTAATTTTGACTTTATTTTGTTCAAAACGTTAAATAGCGCTCATTTCAGTAAGCCGAAGAAAAGTTACAAACTAAGTAATCGATGATGAACACGTAGGTAACATAAAGAATCGTAGAGGTTTCTTAATTTACTGTAACATACCCAAATTCTCCAGTTTCCTTCCACCATCGGAATAAAGACGTATGAAAAACAACCGCATATGGTTTACATTCCACCAATTCGTAACTACGTGCAACTTATCCTAGGTATCTTTTATGGCAAGCATATGCTCCAGCTTCGGCCGCATCAACACTTATCACCAGGTGAAATTGCGTCAAGTGATTACATAATACTTTAAAAACAATAGCTAGATATATTTTAGTAATACTAGGCTCTCCTTAAAAATGTTGAATAAACATTTGATTTAGCTTTAGCCAACACAGACTAAGTAAATCAAAGTTATTATGCAATAATAACGTGTAATGCTGTGCCTATACAAGTAATATAACCATTATATGATACAATTCAACCGCGCCCACCTTTCTGCGGCTGGTACAGTGACGGTCAAAACGGATTGATAAAAAATGTAATCTAATTTGAATCAACCAACACGAGATACTCGTACTTAGTAAAATTATGTTTGTTTTAGAACAGTAAACAGAAATATCTTCAAACTTAGATCATTAGGTACTTTTAATGTCTGTCTATTCGCCCATCACGCTAAAACTACTGAACTAATTGCGATGCGGTTTCACTGTTGAATAGCTTAGGTTTTGACTTAAAATTTTATGTATTTGGTATCTCAATCCGATGATTAGGAGCCAAGAAATTCAACACAAACTCTATTAATTTTAAAAGTGTGGTTCTAAGTTGTTAAGGCCCGTGTACATAACAGAAAATAAACAGGCAAATTATATGAGTGCAAATAAAAGCACAGATTAAAAAAATACATGACCCCCGACCCCCCACCCCCCATTATTAGCTAAGAAGCATCTCGATCACACCAGTTTTCTAACATAAAACAGCTTCATAATCGGTCTATTCGTGTGTGAGCTACGATACTCACCCCCATTCCCCCTCCTCCCTCCCCATTATAGCTAAGAACCAAAAACATTAAAAACAGCAGTGAAATTGGTCAATTCGTTTGGTAGCTACGATTTCCCACAGACAGACAGACACACACACACACACACACACACTCACACACACACACACACACACACTCACACTCACACACACTCACACTCACACACACACACACACACACACACTCACACACACTCGCACTCGCACACGCACACGCACACGCACACGCACACGCACACGCACACGCACACGCACACGCACACGCACACGCACGCACGCACGCACGCACGCACGCACGCACGCACGCACGCACACAGTGATACACCCCCTAAACTTATAACACCCGTCGCTTTGTTCGGGGGTTAAAAATGAGTACAGGGAAGACAGGATATTTCCTAGTAAGTTCATAAATACAAGACCGCAAGTCTTGTATTGGTTCAGACACACACACACACACACACACACACACACACACACGCACACGCACACGCACACGCACACGCACACGCACACGCACGCGCACACGCACACGCACGCGCACACGCACGCACGCACGCGCACACGCACGCACGCACGCACGCACGCACGCACGCACGCACGCACGCACGCACGCACGCACACACACAGTGATACACCCCCTAAACTTATAACACCCGTCGCTTTGTTCGGGGGTTAAAAATGAGTACAGGGAAGACAGGATATTTCCTAGTAAGTTCATAAATACAAGACCGCAAGTCTTGTATTGGTTCAGTTTATTATGAAACATGATATTTTTCCTAAATATCAGCAACTGTCCATACTATATAGATAGATAGATAACTCTTTATTGTACACCACATAGAACAAAAATAACTAAAACATTTATACAAAATATATGGGACATGGGCGGTCTTATCGCTAAAAAGCGATCTCTTCCAGACAGGAATTAATATACGGCAAAGACGGTAGTGCATTATAACATAATAAATAAATAATAAAAACTGAATACAATGAATAAACATATTAATAAATGTATATATATGTATATATATTTATATACACACATATATTCCAATATACCTACACATAAATATGTAAATATATAGTATAGTATATCAATTATAATAAAAAATATAATTACATTTACAAAATATATATAAAAATAATACAAATTATATACAGTGAAACCACAACAGAATAACATCAAAATAGCAAGAAGTGATATTAATTAGAGAGATAAAACTTCTTTACTTGAACTTTAAAAACAGGGAGTGATTGGGCTCGCCTGATAGTAACTGGCAGAACGTTCCATAGGCGAACTGCTTGGACGGTAAATGAACTGCGATAAAAAGAGCTTCTATGTAGAGGGATCATCAAAGCTACATTTTCTGATGACCTGAGTGACAACTTGTTAGAATCAGACAGGAAATTAAAACGTTCCATAAGATATCGCGGGGAGGAGGGATTAAACAAAATTGTATAAAGAATAGAGAGTGTATGAGCATTCCGGCGAAGGCGTATTGGAAGCCACTTGAGCTTAGTGCGAAATTCAGAGACATGATCATATTTACGCAAACCAAATATAAATCGAATGCAGAAGTTTTAAAGACGCTCAAGTTTGTTTAGCTGGTCCTCAGTAAGATCTAGATAGCAGGCATCGGCATAGTCTAAGATTGGCAGCAGAAGTGACTGCGCAAGAACAATTTTAGTGCCAGTGGGCAAAAAAAAACGGAGTCTTCTGAGGGAACCTGCAGAAGCAAATAGCTTTCGACTGAAGGTTTCCATCTGAGGAATCCAAGTAAGGCTCTTGTCTATAATTAGACCTAAGTTTTTGATACTCTGACTATATGGAATAGTGGACCCTCCAAACTCAACTTTGGGTAGAACTGACCTATCAACTTTTGATATCATTCTGGAGCTGCCAAGAATTATTACCTGTGTTTTTGTAGGATTTATTTTTAGCCCATTAGCTTTACTCCAGTCAGAAATATGGCGTAAATTGGAATTAGTAGTTTCTATGGCAAAAGAGAGAGCTAAGTGGGGCTTGGCAATAGATTTGAAGATCATCAGCATACAAGAGATAAGGAGAGGTTATATGTACAACATGTATATAATTATATCTTCAGCATTTTGGAGGTTACCTACTTATAAAATACTATCTGTGCCCGTGACTTTGCCCGCGCGGTCATTTTTCTGGGATAACAGAAATAAAACAACAGCCAAAAGTACCAATATCGTCAAACTTAGTTCAGATGTCGTTGGTTTTTTATAGATGCTCAACTTCTGCTCATCAGATTGAGATACAAAATAAACCATTTTTTTTTTATTGTCTTCCTGGTACAGACTTTTTGTTAATAGTTACGAGTATAAGTATATATATAGATATAATTATATATACTTGTACTATTATTTATTATGTGGTATAGATAACATGTAACAACGTTTTTTTATTCCTTTGAGTGAAGAGTTGAGCAGGTCGCTTACCTGATGGTAAGCGTAACATCTACCCGTAAAAGAAGATTCCTGAACTTTTTTTATATTTTCTTAGATAGCTAGGGAATCTAGTTTAACGTACTCGAACACCAAATGGGATATAATAAAAATGCCATCAGCGGGACTGCTCTTCACAAAATTTTAATATCAGTGTAAAAGATTGTGGCACCGACAGTACAAAATTGTTATCAAATATTGTGCATTGTGTACGAGTAGTAGGTACTAGTTATTAGGCCCGTTGCGCTGCCCAGCGCCAGCGAGAGATAGCGAAAGTTACATCATATCATAACACCAACTTAACATTACTTTCGATGGCTATTAGAACACTTTTGTTTGTTAATAAGTACAGATTGATGTTACCACAGACCATATATCGTAGTAGTTACCGTTTAAGTTTAAAATATAATATACCTACCCATCTGTCTTATAAATATAATAGACTGACCTTCAAAACACTTTTAAAATTAATAGTTTTTATTAATTTGCTTGGCTCCTACTCATCGGATTGTGATACCAAGTACACCAGTTTTTAAGTAAAAACCTAAGCTATACAACAGTGAACATTTCATCGCAATCGGTTCAGTAGTTTAAACGTGATGCGCGAACAGACAAACATTAAAAGTTTGGTACTACGTTTTGAAAGCCAGTGTATTTATATATTATGAAGCCCAAAGGCTTCAACCTGCCACGCAAACTATGGTGTCACCTTAACAGGCTAAGAACCTGCCACGCAAACTATGGTGTCGCCTTAACAGGCTAAGAACCTGCCACGCAAACTATGGTGTCGCCTTAACAGGCTAAGAACCTGCCACGCAAACTATGGTGTCGCCTTAACAGGCTAAGAACCTGCCACGCAAACTATGGTGTCACCTTAACAGGCTAAGAACCTGCCACGCAAACTATGGTGTCGCCTTAACAGGCTAAGAACCTGCCACGCAAACTATGGTGTCGCCTTAACAGGCTAAGAACCTGCCACGCAAACTATGGTGTCGCCTTAACAGGCTAAGAACAGGACACGGGCGCTGTAACTACTTTCGGCACAAGTGGGGTTGGATAGATTCTGCAATCTCCCTTCTGACACAATCGATTGGCTCCGTAACTTGAAAATTGATTTGTTATGATTAGTTTAATTTATTTTTGTTTTTAGTTAAGTTGTGATTAAGTTTAATTAAGCAATTAGACATTTTGTATTATTTATTTAGTAAAAATCTAAATTTTAAATTATTATTTTTCTCTCGCTTAGTCATACGAATAAATAAATTATATAAATACACTGTATTATATAGGTAAAATACATATTTACCTAAATAAAATACATATTTACAATACTTATGAAACACAGACTAAACGGATACCTTCATACTGTAGAATTGAATGAATTGAATGTAATGATTACAAATTGGATTACAATGGATTCGAAGATGGATCTATTAACAGGAACGAACATCTATTAATTGAACATATATTATTTAGGTTATATCCTAATTAATTACGTACCTACCTGAAAATTTAAAAAGAACTACTGCTTGGGGTGCAAGATAGCCGTGTTCCATGGGATTACATGAAAGCTCAGCGCACCTCAGGCAGCCCTGCGTCATCGCAAAGGCTGGCCAGCCTTTGCTATCCTAATCCTATTATTAACCCCCGACCGCAAAAAGAGAGGGGTGATAAAAGTTTACAGTGTGTAGATATCTATCTGTGTATCTTTGTTTTTGTCTTTTCATTAAGTACTCACCTAAAGATCATTCCCTCATAAAATTTTAATTTTAATCGCAAAATATATCACAAATTATTAGAATCTTTGTAGGATAGAATTTAAAATACCAATGGTACGATTAAAATACAGGTGGTACAATACAATTTACCGAATTAGTTGGCTAAATTGTACCAAAAGCAAAAATAAAATAAAATTGTAATAAAAAAAAAATATGTTGTAATGTAAAATTGTTGTAATTGTACAAAGCTCCAACCCATTTTTAAAACCCCATTTTTAACAATGATAAAATAACATTAAACTTATGATTTGTCGATATGCTGTAATTAAAATGTTAATGTTTCATAATTGCACAAGTTTCTGTAAATCTATTTACTCAAAAGATATTTATGCAAAATCAAACAGTGGTACGATATATCCAACTCTACCTTAATTATTAAGTCTGTCGTTTTCTTATCCCATACATATCTCTGGAAGTAGGTGTAGTTATATCACTTAGGCTAGTTTTTATACACCTTTTGTTTCTTATAATTTTTCCTATTGAATAACTCTTATGGCCCAGAAATCGAGGGCGTGAGTTTTTCATAAAGTTCAGGTACCTATGCCAATTGGGTTACAAGCTTTTCGACATGTTATTTTAAGTTTAGTTATATGTTGTAAGTACCTAAGTACTTAGTTAAGGTTGGTATTCCTGGGAAACAGATTGCGACAAAATACATTAGATAAATACTTACCTAGTTTACGGAATCATGCATTACTTTGCGGAAATTAATGCTTATTTAATATTCAATGAATACTCAATTTAAATCCGCTACGAATACATTTATGTTCACTCGTGAAATTCTTGACCCAACACGAGAACTTGGTCAAAATCATATTTTTGTGTGAAATTGTTGAGGATGCATCGCGTAGAGGAGAATCACGTGACCTATCGCCGTGCCACAGAATAAATTATAGACATTTACGTGGCCTACTGTTCGGATTTAGGTTCGAAATAGGAACTGTATGGTAAGTTATGTATGGTTCACCAACGTTTGAACCGTAGTAAATCAAACCGTTTGAACCGAGTAAATGCGACCAACTTATCTATGAATTGGCAAAAAAGAGAACTACAGCCGCCACGAATGAGGTTCACATTTTCTGTATTTTTCTGTTGTTTGATTGGTCTACTTATGGATTGACTGGAACAGTCACGCCACCATTCAGTTCACAGATACGTTGGTGGCACTGTAACATGAAATTGACATACATTTGTCAAGCTGACAATTTAGCCTCTGTACATACCTAAAAGAATAAGAAACATTATTTCTCGTCTGTACTTCGACTATCTGCGATTTGGACGAAATGCATATTGGAACAAGTAACAAGTGCTATTAGATCATTGATTTAATGAACTTTCCGTGGTGTGGCTGCATGTAGTTGTGAGTTGCGACTCTTGTATAATATCCTTGTGTCAAGAGAACATACATTTTGTCATCTGGTCAGCTAATGGCTCGAGTATAACGGCCTCGAGTGAACAGACCATAACATAGAACTACCTACTTAGTATTTCGTATCGAAATGTACATTTCAAATTACCCGTACTAATATCCATTTTATTTCAATATTAAGGGGCAGTGGTGAATTAATCATGCATTGGGAGTTGGGACAAATTATCTTAAACATGTATATTTTGCTAACACAGGAAATGCAATTTGATAAGCGGGGCTTTTTGAAATGATACAGTACATTGCACGCTTGGTTGTTTATAGAGCAAGGAATATTTTCTGTAAAGACGGCTTAGGTACTGTATTTACGTCTACTTACTATTTTTAATTCCGCCGCAAATGGAGTATAGCTAATTTTTGTTAGATCGAAATTGTTCACCAGATCCGTTTATATATTGAAGTATGTTTCACGTTCAGTTTCGGATCTGAGACTGCCCAGATTCAGGCCGATATTGTGTAAAACTCAAAACCATTTATTGTAATTAGGCAGTTTTACAGGTCAAAATCGAGCAAGGAGAAATACTTATGTAAACATACCAAATCAATAAAATAAGTGAACTACGAGTAAAATTACTCGAAGTTTACTTAGGAAATTTCCTTTTCATGTTCCGGCTCACAGTTGAATCTCGCACAGGAAAAGAAAATACCCCTCTGACTACTGGGATGCTCCGGTGTAACATGGAGTATCAATGTCACAGTTAACAGTTGAAGATAAGTTATAATAAGAGAAGCGACATGGTGTCTTTCGGTCACGTGTTTTTTTTAAATATTTGTAGCCGTACCTCAGCAATGTAAGACAAAACCAGTGTCGTTAACTAGATCTGAGAACACCAGTGCGGCGCCACGCCCTGCGCCGCGTTCTTGCCCCAATATCTCGAATCTCGATACTCCGTCAGAGCTGCGAAACCAGGCTCAAGGGGCTATTTTGTAATTGATCGTGGGGTAACACGCACTGGCACGCAACAAGTGCATTGTAGCACTTATTGTATAGATATTTACATTCTTTGGCGATTGCTAAAAGGTCAAGTTGACCAATACCATAACCCGAATTGACAAATTCAATCGTGAAAAGTTACCTATACTATGAAAGCTACCACATGATTCATCTTAAATAAAATAAAAAATTAAGTATCAGAATTACTTTAATGTTATAGTAGATTTTTTTAATATACTGAGTTTGCTGTGCAGGATGGGCTCGAACTCTAATACGTTAGTATGTCAAAGCTAGAGCATTGAATTATTGATATCACCTTATATTTTGAGTCGAAACAGGTAATAATAACCAGATATAAGTTCAAAAGCTAAAACCCGACTAAGGTCGGGTAAAAAGCCTATGACACTCTTGAGATAAAAACGAATCGATTGATACCTCGCTTATCAAAATCGAACCAATAAGGGCGACGCTATGGTGGAACATCCACGTACCCCCATACATACATATATACCATACATACGAGTACATACACATACTGTTAAACTCATTACCCTGCCCTTGCTTTGTTGTCGTCGGGTAAAAAGTAATATAATGCCAATATATTAAGTATGTAAGTTAGTGTAGTTAAATTTCTCGGTAGATATGTAGGCTTACTTATCTACACAGCTAACCCATAATTCGAGGTATCCAACCTTTGAGGGACTAACCTACATTTTGACCTTTTGCACCGCACCCTGATCGATTCCTTTCAGAATCTTACGACTCATTTGCCTTGCTGACTAATCATTATGTAGTATAGACTACGAAGAATTGAAATATAATGACTAGCTTTGTCAGCGGCTTTGCCCGTGTGGTTAAAGTATCCTACTTGATAATCCAGGACCTTAATACCGACAAATTAGATAAAAAATCGTTCAGACATAAAATGGATTTTATCGATAGCTTGGCTTCTACTCTTCGTATTGAATTTCGGAAAAAAATATTTAAAAATTTTTGGATTATTACCGAAATCCCCACCAGACCGTCCACACCAGTGGTGATACACCAAAGGTTTTTGGCCCTATTACAATGCGGTTTTCATAGTTGGAAAGCTTAGGGTCCTGGCTACAGAACCCTAAGTTTATGCGGTTTTTCAAAAGCTTTTATTCAACTTCACTTGTATGTATGTATCTATCTATGTGTATTTATGTCTGTCCGGGAATCTTGCGACTCAAATTTCGAGCACTTCCCGATTAGCTATCCTGCTGAAACTTCCAGGGTGGCTCGCAAATCGAAGACAATGAAAAAAAAACAAATTAAAAATTTAAATATAGTGAATGATTAGTTGATGTTTTATTTATTATACCTACTTGTTATATATATCTTCTTTGTACGGACAACACAAAGAAGATATATAAAACATTCCTCACGCGAACAATACATTTTTCTTAATTACTGCTTTGCTAAAAAATAGTTGAAGGTGTGATGGAAGCAGGTCATGAGCATGAGGTTCCATAGTTTACCACTGCGCATGTTCACACACATTTTGCACACTTCCATTCTCAAATTCAATTAATTCCATCGCAGCCTTCATTTCTCGTTGCTTTCCTACATTTGACTCATTTCATTCGCTCGCTACGCTTGGTTATCTAAGGTCGTTCAGTCTACTTCTCCGTTCATTCTTGTTCTTGTACATTATATTGTCATCTGCAAGTTGTCCCATTGAGACGGTGGGCCAACCCTCGGTGGACCAACCCTGAGGTGACCTCCGATGACAAACCGGTTTAGGCGCAGAATGCCCAATTCTCAAAATGGCATATGAGTCTTAAAAGGACTAATTCTACAAATGCCCAATTCTACAAATGGCAAATCCTCATAATGGCAAATTCTACAAACGGCAAGTTCTCATAATGGTAAATTCTACTAAAGCCAAAATTTCACAATGACAAATTCTACAAATGCCTACTTCTTATAATGGCAAAATTACACAAACTCAAGAAATTTAAGTCTTATATGGAAGTGATCATATATTTTATTTTATTTGATATTTTTTGTAATTTACTGATTCAAAATAAAATATATGTAAAACATGTTTTTTCTTTTATTTCTTTAGTTTGTTTGATTTTGATATTTTAGAATTATTTTGCCATTCTAAGAATTAGGCATTTGTAGAATTTGTCATTGTGAGAATTTGGCTTTAGTAGAATTTGCCATTATGAGAACTTGGCAGTTGTAGAATTGGCCATTTGTAGAATTAGTCCTTTTAAGACTCATATGCCATTTTGAGAATTGGGCATTCTGCGCCTAAACCGACAAACCTAAGCTATCCAACAGTAAAAACAGCATTGCAATAGGCCTAGTACTTTTAACGTGATGCGCGAGTACACAGATGGACAAATACCATTTTTAATGTTATATTCTTGATAAGTATGTTATTTTAAATACCCTAGCCTTTTTTTATTATCTTCTTTGTACTGAGTTTTTGTTAACTGTCTGCTTGATTTTATTAGGCCAATCAGTAGGTATTTTTGCCCTACAAATTTAATAGGTGAAATTATATTAATTAATAGTTTAAATAGTTGAAGTTTTTTATTTATGAAAAATCCAAATTTTCCACCATCCAAATTATCCGCCCGTCTTGAATTGAATATATCAAAAATTGTTTTTCGTTTGATATTGGCCCAACAGTGGACTTCATGATTTATGTGCTTATGAGATGTATAAGCAATACAACTTTTCTTTCATTTTTTGTACGCATATTTATTCTGGATGTCATAGGTAAAAAGTTACAAGAGGCGGAAAAAATATATTTAAAAAAAAACAACTCTAACAGAGTGAAGTGAACTTTTAATTTTACCTTGCTTTTAACTCATTCTTCGGCCACCTTTTGAGGCGGGACCATGACTCCGTAAAGCATCTTGCCGTTCAGGGCAATGTGGGAGGTACGAGACCGCGCGGAACCCATGCCGTAGACCGACCAGGGCCTGGATTCTGTATGACCACTCACGCCAATTCCACCCGAATTCCACGCCAATTCCACGCTGCCCGCGTGGAATCACGAACAAATTCCACGCAGGCGGCGTGGCGTGGAATTAGCGTTATAAAATTAGAGAATTAGGCCCCAGCTCAAATTCAGCTTTGGCGGTCCCTTGCGTGGGTGTACCGGGATGACCACAAGTAGAGGTGGTGAGACAACGCGGGGCGACCTACATTGCAGCATAGCCTCAGACAATAATAAATACATCATAATGACCATGACTGCTCTGTCTAGAGCAAAAAGACTAAGAAGATGAATATCACGCGCTGGGAAGCACTTCCAATACTGACGGTTTTAAAACGAAATGCATACTGATCTAGAAAACATCGGAATTCCGAAATTCGGAAGCGATTACTGACCTTTTCAACCAAAGAAATATCCTTGTAACTTTTTGACGACACCGATTGACCGCATGTTTAGTGACCCTGACTAGTCGACCAACAGTCGCGGGTTCGAA
The DNA here is from genome assembly GCA_946251855.1 of Alsophila aescularia. Lineage (NCBI taxonomy): Eukaryota > Metazoa > Arthropoda > Insecta > Lepidoptera > Geometridae > Alsophila > Alsophila aescularia. The sequence goes on from OX276385.1 coordinate 15,483,067, forward strand.
TCCCGCAAGGTGCAATCATTTGTGTGATGAGCAGAAATGTTTGTTTCCGAGTCATGAATGTAATATTTGTATCTATGTATGTTATCCGTTGTCTAGTACCTACCCATAGTACAGAGTATCCTAGATTGTACTTGTACTATTATTTATTCTGTGGTTTGGGCTAGGTAATTAGTGTGAATTGTCCTGAATATATTTATTTAATTTACCTATAAGAATTATAGAATAAATTTCCATATTTTTTTTAGAAATTTTGACTTCTTTTTACGCACATTTTTCATGAAAATCATTAATTAATATCGCATATATAACATTTTCCTCTTGCTAATATTGTTTTTTTTTGGATTCACACACTGGTGTGACGAGTCTTATATTTTGTAGCTTACTCGTTGTCACACCAAGCAGTGTGACCAGGAGTAAATATAATTCCTCATGGTCACACCAGTGTGACAAAACGGTGTGAGCACGAGTCCGTCGCCCTAATATGGCATATTAGTTGTACTATTAGATATTATGTGTTATTAGCTACTGAAAATTACATTTTTTCATCAAACACACACAGTTAAGTACTTTTAAATTTTCATGCATTTTTTAAGTTGCTTGCTTGTCATATGAGGTAGTGCTAGCCTCTGGATCAGAGTTTGTCGGGCCACCCGAGCGCCTCTGACATGGCTTAACACGCCCTCCGAAGGAGCTATGGAAAACTGCACATTACCACAGAATAAATAATAGTACAAGTACATTACAGAAAAGTCATATGTCAAAAGCCTACATTCGAATCCTGCATCGTTGGATTCTAAGTCGAACTAGTATACCGCTGGGCTACCATTGAAAGTTAATGAGATCATAATAGTTATTCTTTGCTGAGGCATAACCATAGATATATATATATTTACTATGCTTCACAACATCACAACCAACCTTCCCAATGTTTGCGCCGCATTTTTCACATATTATGAAAAATCCGTGAATAGTAAACAAAAATAGAAAAATTGTCTCGTTTTCGGTTTTATGGTGTCTATTTTTATAGTGACCACGGCTAATATTGGAACTAATGCAACGTGTTGATATATAATCTTCAACGTTACAGAATACTAATATTACTCCTAGCGGAGCTTACTAAAAATAAAATAGTTACCTACTGGTCAGCCTAAACGAGTACCTAGCTGTAATAGTTCGAATAAAGCCCAGAAGATGGCGATAGGAGGCAATATATTCATAATATATTCATACAGTAGGCAAATAGTATTTAAGTACTACGTTAAAACAGTAGGTAGGTATTTACATACTCTACAAGAGCCCTTATACCTATACCGTATTAAATAAATTCGTTACATCCGAGTTTTACTTTACGAAATACACCTCTAAGCGCTCCCCTGTTATCTACCTACTTACTATTTTACTTTACGAAATGGAAATACACCTCCAAGCGCTCCCCTGTTATCTACATACTTACTATTGTTTATTCTATGCTATTGTGTTGTCAGCTGGCTCTTCTTTGCGTTTATGTCGTTCATTCATTCTATTCATTCATTGGATCTGCTGCAAACCCGTCCAAATATTCCGTCTGTGCGTGCCTTTGTGGGTGGCGCGGCGTCTTGGTGGCGTCATAGCACAACGAACAACGAAAGACCGGACCAGTAGTGCTATTACCGATCTTGATTTCAATCAGATTGTCACTAAATGCAGCGCGTTAGAGTCGAAATTGCTATGAAAATAGTGACAATCTGATTGAATTCAAGGTCGGTATTAGCACTACAGTATTGCTATTATCTATCTTGGTTTCAATTCGATTTTCAATATCCCTATCACTAATACGTTGCGATAGAGTCGACAATCTGATTATAACCAAGTTCTGTGGTCGGGGCCCAGAATGACTCACGTTGACTCAGTCGGTCTGGCAGTATTTTCGTGTCGTGTATAGACAACAAGAAGACGGTAATTTATTTATACTTAAATCTTTTATTTTTGCTTTATATCTTAATTGTAGAAACATACCTAAGTACCTAATGTTACAGTACATATTTTAGATAGGACTATATATGTACTGTGCTAATGTTGGGCAATATTGTGATAAAATGTTAATGACATCATGTCAGAGTGAGCAGCATTCGCATAGCTTGTAATGCTGTTAATTTGTATTACTAGGTATTCATTATATTTTTGTATATATTATTTGTTGTGCCAATAAAAACTTTTTTCTTCTTCTTCATTGTTGACATTCACATTCACCATCAGTAGACCATCAGATTTCAACTTGTAAAATATTGGTTTTAAGATTTATGTCCATCTGTTTATCACAAGTGTTTAAAAGAGACTGATATTTTCTACATTTATAGATAATTGTTTGCTTTCAAAAAAAAAACTCATCAAAATCGGTCCATGCGTTTTGGAGCTACGTTGCCACAGATGGACAAATGGATACACATAGTGATACATACAATACCTACACTGTCTAAACTTATAACACCCCTCTCGTTGAAGTTCGGGGTTTAAAAAGGGTGCCTTTTCTACAAATGACGTTTTTTAATCGTTGAAAGAATAAAAATGCTCCAATGGGTTTTTATTTGACTAACTATACGTTGTTGTCATAAAATCGATGTTTAAGTATGTACTACTTATATCAAAATGTTACTGGTTATAATCATAAAAAAAAAAAACCTATGAAACAAAACAAAATCTTGCATGTGTTTGCAAACTATATAAAACATATTCTCGCTTTGCAGTTTTTTAAATAGTACAATAATAAGCATATTTATTTTTTATTCGATAACTTATAGTCAGATTTCTTGATTTAATTATAGCGGGTTGTATGGCGGAAGGGTCCGTTTTCAAAATTCTAACTGTGATGCTGGGAACTAAATATGTAATGTGAACAATGTTTGTTCCTTTTCTTACAAAATAATGGCCAAAATCATTTAATCTAAAGGCTAAATTAAATGAAAATCTATGTAGCCAAATAAGCGACCCAGTAGCACCCAGCCAGCTGCCAGGGTTACGCATTCCGAGTAACCCTGAATGCATGACCTAGGGCTTACGTATACTCCATAAATGTTCTATCATCATTTTCGTGATTAGTATTTCATTTTAAATAATACAGCGAAATGGGGCAAAATTATAATGCTGTTTTTTAAACAACAGTAGTTAATATTACGTTATTTCAAAATATAATTTAAACTTACGTAGCTAACTACTACTACTTACACCACTCACATACTTTTTTTAATCTACTGTAAGTTTAACATTTATCTCTTGTAACATATATATAATAGTTTTCCAGCCCGCGACTTCGTCCGCGCGGACTACTATTAATCGCGAAAAAGCATCCTATGTTCTTCTAGGATATTAAAATTCAATGCAAAAGTAGGAGCACACAGAATTCGAAGTAAATATCACTTCACTTCACTTCTTGTTTTATGGCATTTGTGGAGTTGCCATTCGAAGTAAATATATATGACTACGGTATAGCACAACTCTTGATGTTTTTTGACATACTTGTTATTTCGTTTCCATGGCAACCGTTTCTTACAGCGAGTAATCAACATTATTCCAGCTTTCCAGTTTTCCCGTGGAAACTTACAATTTTCCGGGATAAAAATTTTTTATTCCAGGGTATAAGCTATCTCCATTTCAAGTTTCATCTAAATCCGTCCAGTCGTTATCGCGTGAAAGCTCCCCAAACAAACAAACAAACAAATAAACAAACAGACAACATTTCACTTTTATATATTGGTACCTATGGATATAAAAATATAGTGGCTATACTGAAGTTGCACTGACAGAGGCGGCTGTACCTATGGTGCAGGGTGTGCGGGGTGCACACGGGTGCAGGGTACTAGGGGACGCCAGGCGATGGCCAGACTTGTAAATTTCTGTCACATGCCGCCATTGCCAGACGCCAGAACTTTATACCAAAAATAGAACATTCCGAATGGGTTCCAAACAGGGAGCATTTTTTTCCATAACACAATGCGGCGTCTCGGAAAACCGAGAAGATGGCGGGACCTTGACTTTGCTTTGCATTGCGCAAGATCGCAATAAGTGGAAAGTGCTTAGGGATGCTTTTGCCCTGCAGTAGGACACCGTAAGCTGTTATTAATAAAAATAAAGTATGTTTGTGTATATGTCGTTTAAATATTTAACTATGTTACCTATATTTAAACGGGACTTAATCGCGCTGAAAACTTAATATTTATTTACCTCGACGTTTCGATCAAGTTGCATTGATATTAAGTTTTCAGCGCGAGTAAGTCCCATTTAAATATTTAACTATGTGTTCGAATCGCGAAAGTTTAAAAGTTATAATTTAGGTAACAATTAAGTACAAGTATAAAACCAAATATAATTCTTAACTCACATATTAATTTAAACTTATTTCTAATTTCAGGTTCCCAAATGGCTCCACTAGTGTTAGAAGGCAACACGCTTGGCAAGAAGCATCAACATTACAACAGACTGCTTGAAGCGGCTATAAAAAGTGATCAGCTACTACAATCTAAACATCCATCCGAAGATGACGACATAGAAAATTTGTTAAAAATTGATGTGGCTTGTAGGAACCGGAACGTTGACTATGTCCTAGAAGTACTGAAATCCGAAGATCAGTTACTCGTATCGAAAGCAATCAAACGAAGCGTTTGGTTAATTACAAACCCGCAGTACAACCACATCATAAACCCGGAGCATCTGTACACGAAGCTCTTCCCTCAGATGACTTCTAAAGCCTTTAACAAACTTATGTTGAACATAAGATTGCATTTGAGAGACGAAAAGCGAGTGGAAACTTTCTATAACTACATTAAGGAAAATGACATCAAATCGGCGTACAAATGGCTGCAACACTGTTCCGTACCTTTTGTAGAAAAAGAAGTGGAAGAGCACACGGATAATATTTCTGCAATGTTACTTCAGCGGCTCTTTAAAAAATCTTTCTCTATCTATGAAACATACACCAGAAACACTTACTTCGACTACTCTAGGCTGAAACAAACTGAATTCTTAGTTAAAAAATATCCGGATAAGTTTTTAGATTTTCTAGAGAGTTTAAAGGGTAGATTCAGTTATAGATTCAGTGCAAAGGGGACCAAAGTTCTCGTGGAAAAATGTTGCAAAAGAATTTTAAATAAGTTTGAATTTTACGCTAAAAGCCTTAACTTAGCAGCTTTTGCTAAGGCTTTGAGAGATAAAGAAGATATTAAAGGCTTCCTATTAAAACACGCAGAAAATAAAAACCTAGCATGGCTTTACGTATGCGACAAAATGCATCATTTTATTAAGCAATTGCCCAAAGAAAATAGGTTTGATTTCGTAAAAAAGGTGTTCATTGATAAAGATATCTTTGAGAAAAGTGAAGATGGTAAAGACATCTGTAAATACGAAAGTATGGTTAACCGTACCGCAGACCCACATTTTAACCGTAAAGAAAATGATTTATACGTGTGGTACAAATTTGCGCCGTTCGATATAGCTTTCGCAGATTTGAATAAACTTATCCGAGCTGAATCAACCCCGCTCGTCAGAAACTCAATGCTACAGGTTCTATTGTCCTGCGCTCAACGCAACAAGCAGCATATTCAAAAAGTGCTAAAGTACTATCACGATGAACATATTAATGAGCCGTTTAAATTCAAAATTCAGTTTGTCAACTTTTTTATATCAAAAGTTGACACTCACACTCTAGATAACCAGACATGGGAAGTCCTGAGCCAAATATTTCACAGCATGGAAGTGTTTATCGAATCCAATAATAATGTTCAATTCTGCATTAAAGCGATTATAGTAAGAAACGCAATCCGAAAAGAACCACCTTCAGATACTATTAAAAACAAATTTGTTTTTGAAACTTTAAAGACTATCAAACCCAAATTGAAGAAACAAGAAGAAAAAGATGCGGTGTTCGAATACTTGCGCGAATTCATAACTACAAAAAGCAACTCCCTTAATTTAACAGTTAACGCTGAATTCGATGAGGCTGTTACACTGTGTGAACATCTTTTGAGCCTTATTAAAGACTGGGGGAAAGAGTTAGAGGATCATCCATATGCACTTGATAGAATAAAGAAACTTATTAAAATCAAGAAAGAAAAACGCTGGAGCCAAGATCTATCTTCATTGTATAATATAAAGAAATCATGGAGGAAGGTAATGTTTGAGGAGTCTATTGCTATTTCAGCAAGTGAAGAAGTATGCGTGAATGCTCTGAAGCATGATTCTGGGTTATTGTGTCGCAATAAAGAACACTTGTTGGCGATGTGCTGTAAAGACTCTATATCACTGAGGCACTTCCTCGGCAAAATTCGTATCTATTGGCCCCAAACTTCAGCTGAAGATTGGAAGACAGCGTATCAAACACGTTTAGATCGTCCCAGTGGTCACAAAGCTCTCGTAGTCGGACTCTGTACCTTATTAACCCAGAAAGAAATAAGTGAACTTCTGAAGAGATATGCTCCATCTGAAAAGAAAATAGATTGGAACAACATTGATCAACTTGAGCTCAGTTTACGGAAGCAAATAGCAAAAAATATACACAAAGCTAGACCGCTAGCTCCCGTAGAAGGAATATTACTGTACGCTAAAGGAGACTATCTGCAATATGCCGTCCCCTCACTTAACGCAATACTCAGTCAGTTGAGCCCAACCAAGAGTCGCTTTTACATCCCAATGTTATTGGATGCGCCTGTGTCAATACAAAAGTTTGGAATACGATGCGCATTTCATAAACTTCCCTCTGAAGAAATGAATCCTATGTTGTCGGGAGTCTGGAACTCTACCAAAAACCATTCTATACGGACCGTTTTATTTATTTATACGTATGGAATGTTATGCAAAGAGAAGAACACCTTTCATGTCAAATACATGTGGGATTTACTGAGTGGGTTTATTGACAAACTAACTCCCGATGACAATAAACTTATTTTCAAGAAACTTGGTCAAGTTTATCAAGTGCCAGCTAGTATAAAACCGCAATTTTACATGAAAAGCTATACTTTCTTAAGCTCCTTACCGGCCAAATGTAATTGCGAAAGTATTATAAGAGATATGCAGTATACATCAACAGACTTTATGGAATCTTTAGATGATGATTTTGTTATAAATGTTATGTTAAAGAATTTTAATGAAACTTTAGCCAATGTTTCAAATATTTACGAAAAATCCTGCATTATTTCGACATTTATTTTGGCAACAAAAGATGAGGAAACACAAATTAGGAGATTTGACAAATCTTTGGCACTCATCTTAGAAAAATATCTTCCTCAATGGGAAATGGTTGGTGACAGTAAATATCGTATTAAAGCACACATAATGAGCATCCTTGAAACACTAGTAATGAAACTGGAAAGCTACACGATTGAAAAGAAAATGCAAATACCAGTAAAGACTTATGAAGCTATATTACTGATATTAGAAAACAAGATGTCCTATCAAAAACATTACGTACTATTGACGAGTTGGAAATTGACGATCACGTTTGTGAAAGTATTGAATGAAAATAAACACGTCTTAACTGATTTTAACGGCAAAAAAATGGCAGACGATGAAAAATTTGAAAAGTACACGCAAATGCACGAACAAATAGCTCCACAATTTGCTAAAATGTGCGCACAAAATTTAAAAGAAGATTTGAACCGGTTTGGCTCTTCGACCTATACACTTTTTGCGTCTGCTTTAAAAAAATGTCTACGGGATTATTTAAGAACATTGCTATTTGACCACAGACTGCTATATGTGAAATGTTTACTTCAATGTGGAAAAGAGAGAGAATTAAGTTTAGTGGTGTACGATATTTTCAAGGAAGAAAGAGTCGATTATAACTATTGCGGGCCCGAAGAAAAGAAAATATTTCACGAAATATATCACATTATGATGTCTAACAGTTATTCTGATGAGATGAAGATGCATTTTTATGAATTATTCGCAAAAATAGCAATTACCGCTCCGAATAAAATTTAAACAATGTAACTAAATTTTTTAACATAGTAATCAATATTCGTGATTATCTTATCTGATAATTAAATGTGACCTGAAACAATGATATTCTATTAATAAAAAATGATGTGATAAAATAGGGACCTACTTTTCTACCTATCGATGTAATGGCGCCTAGTCAATTCTCTCATAGACATACGCGTTCAATGTATATTAAATTTTTATGTATTAAACAGTAGGTAGGTGCCTACCTAATTGATTGGTGTTTTATGTTAGACATTATAACATATAACCGAACATATAACCGTCCTTATGATGTCCTTATTTGAAGCTATCGGTCCCGGCTGTTATTGATTGATAGCAAAAGTTAAGCCATAAATATAAGAAATTACCGTTATAATATATTATTGACAAGTTTCAAATTATTTATTGCACACCAAGAAGAAGGTAATATATATAGGATAAACTCATGAAATGAACTCATGAATTAGTTAACTATTAAATAATTATTCAAGTTCAAGTAAGTAATTATTATTCTAATATCACAGGGTACGACGAAGAACAGCACTTGAAACACGTTAAGCTGCCTACCATGGGCACGTAGCTTCGATTCTAAAATATGGATTGATCATATGGGACAATTCAACGGATTTTAATGAAGCATTTGGGTGTAAAAAAAAGCTTTAGAGCGATTTGTGGAAAAAACCCTATGATTCTTGCAAGCCTCTATTTAGTAAATTAGGTATACTTCCACTTCCCTGCATGTATATTTAGTAAGTTAGGTATACTTCCACTTCCCTGCATGTATATTTTTGAGCTAGAAAATTTTGTTCATAATCAATGGGTGTTTTTAAAAACAGCTAGAGAAATGTGTCCAGGAAACAAACAAATTCCGTACAGACTTGAAAACAGTACATATAGCTCCAAACATGACTTTTTACCCGACTACAGAAAAGCAAGGGAAGGGTAATCAGTTTGAGAGTCTATGTATCAAAGCTTTACCTGTTATATACCTGTCACAGGTACATAATCTAAGTATCTAAGTATATGTGGTTATATGGATGTTCCACCATAGCGTCGCCCCTATTGGTTCGATTTTGACGAGCGAGGGTATCAATCGATTTTTCTTTATGTATAGAATGTCGTAGGCAGTTTTTTTTACCCATTTACGGCAAGGCAAAGGAAGGGTTCTAATATGTTTGTCACGAGGCGGTCCCAGGGTTTGGGCTTGCTCCACCAGCCCCGGGACCAAGCCTCAGTGGACAACATAAAAGGGTCAGGAACAAAACTATTGGAAGCACAGGAACAGGAGGAGATGATCACAGACTTTTTGTACTTCGACGATACGGATTAAAACCACTTACGTAGGTATTGTGATATATATATATATTTAAAAGACTCATATATATTTGTAATAAACTTATGTAGATATTTTATAACATATTATTTTGTAAAATTGCAGTTCTGCTAAAAATCAATATCCGAAAGACAATTTAAGAATGACAGTTATTTGAATATAGAATGAATAATGAACTATCAAAATGAAAAGAAATGGATTATGAAAGAATTAAGATATCAAAAGAGTATTATTATGAAAGAGGTTTGGACCTCGTCACAATACCCCGCCTCCCCGGAGAAAAAAAAATTTTTTGATAGTAAAAAATAAAAAAAAAAAATTTTTTTTGTATGGTTTATTTAAAAAAAAAAACAAAATAATATGCTAAGAACAAAAGAAAAAAATAATAGTAGAAGTTAATAATAAAAATATATATAATATTGGTAATAAAGTTAAAATAGTAAAATAATTAATTAAAATAATGGAAATGCTGAGAAGTCTTTTTTATTTTTTAGGTGAACATGTTTATTTACAATGTCAATATACAATTGATTGGATTCCTAGATGCATTCAAATTCATAAATCACACATTCATTCATCATCATTCATAGTCTTATTCCCATTCTTTGGAAATAAAACTCATTTATAAGACAGAGGAACCTTAAATAATATAAAGGTTACTCGTAAAACCAATACAATATAGTGTAGGCTTATTTAGACAGTCACTAGCCGCTGATTAGGGTGATTATGTGAGTGTATGTGTGTATGTGTATGTGTGGTGAGTGTGTGGTGTGTGATGTGTAAATGTATGTATGTGTATATTTATATACAATTAGTTTGCCAAAATGGCTAAACGTACCTTAGGGTACGACGTGCCTGTAGCACGTATGTATGTACGTGTATGTACATTGTAAACGTTGTGTTAGAACGTTAAAATAATATAAGTAAGGTAGGTAGGTAATAGTATATGAACTATAAGATAATACTGGTTTTGTGACCTAGGCTTGGTTTATAGAGTAATCACATTTGCCGCTCTTTTCAGTATTGGAAGTTTTGTGAGTAGGTGTAGTAAATAATACTATATGGAACTGGTTTCGCTTTAGACTGAATATTATGTTTGTAAATAAAATAAATAAAAAGTACATAGCTAACAAGTAGGGTATTAACTACTGTTAGTACCAAGGCATTAAAGTATGTAATAAGTACAATAGCACTGAATACTCGTAGCAATACGTAGGGACTTGAAGTCAATATTCATAATGAATCCGAAAAGTTAATGAAGTGAATAAAAGAAAAATATAAAAATGTGGACATTACTCCGTAAAAGGAAATTATATTAAAATTACATTATTTACAACTTAAATACAAGGTTGTTTGTAAGTAGGGAACCTATAATTGTCATAAGTAGGCATTTAAATGTATGGTAAGGTACGGGAATATGAAAGCAATATAACTTTCATAGTACATAATGTATGTATGTATCCTGTTCAAATGTATACGGGCTTTGAAAATCTTGAGTATTCGAGCTATCAAGTAAGGTCGATAACCTTGATTGTAAATTTTGTACAGTTTCTATTGTATGGACCTCAGCATTTCGACATTTTAATTCATAGATCAATTCTGGTTTATTTAAGTGCGATAGTAACGCTTTAAAAATATATAAAAAAAATAACGTTAATCTAACTACGCGTTAATGCGTCACGCATAATAACGCGTCAAAGTTTAGAGTAATTCGGAACTAGGTAGGCCGATAGTAAAATTTGGAATAAAGTACGTATTAATGAAAATGTCTTACTTACATGAATGACTGGAATGCAAATATAAAATACACTTGAGTATAAAAAAACTGTTCTGGGTTTGCCAAATATTTCCAATCCAAATTTAAATCAAGATGGCCTAGTGCCTTTTAGAATTTTGTGGGGCGACTTAAAAATTGAACACTGATTTACAAAATTAATGAAGTCGATAAAACACACGGATAAGAAGACACGGAGGAATCAGGAACTTGTAGGCATGATGACTGGTGGGTCAGGTAGAGCAGGGCAGGGTAAGGACACGTAGAGGGCGCCAGTGTCGCGAGGCGGTCCCAGGGTTTGGGCTTGCTCCACCAGCCCCGGGACCAAGCCTCAGTGGACAACATAAAAGGGTCAGGAACAAAACTATTGGAAGCACAGGAACAGGAGGAGATGATCACAGACTTTTTGTACTTCGACGATACGGATTAAAACCACTTACGTAGGTATTGTGAGATATATATATATATATATATATATATATATTTAAAAGACTCATATATATTTGTAATAAACTTATGTAGATATTTTATAACATATTATTTTGTAAAATTGCAGTTCTGCTAAAAATCAATATCCGAAAGACAATTTAAGAATGACAGGTTATTTGAATATAGAATGAATAATGAACTATCAAAATGAAAAGAAATGGATTATGAAAGAATTAAGATATCAAAAGAGTATTATTATGAAAGAGGTTTGGACCTCGTCACATGTTCATACTAAAACCTTGGACCGATTTTGACAAGCGAGGTATCAATCGACTCGTCTCCATCGCAAGAGTATTAGGGCTACGATATAAAGTGGCAAGCGCCCCGCAGGCTTATTAGGTAAGGAACAGCAATTGCGACTGATCGCGTGATCATCGCACAATCGATTGTAAAACTGATTGCTAAATTGGTATTAGGTAAGCGAACGTCAAATAATCGCAATGAAAATTGTGATCGGAAATATTTGTATAGAAGCTGGCGCAACTAGCGAGCGATTGATGGCAGTGACCGCAAACAAAAAACAAAGTTTGCCTGTTTGTTTTGTAATCTCTTATTTTCGCTTTGCTCTATGCAGCAGGGGCAAAAATCCAATTGAAAAATAAACAAATATTAACTATAGCTTCCAAGTAAGCGAATCGTGGTTAAAACCAAAAGTGGAAATGTTTTGAAGATGTGTCAATAGGTTAGGATAATTTTTCGTATAAAAGCATCGACCCTATTAAACAAAGTAGGACGGGGTAACGTAGAACATCATGTAAACTACACCCGGACTAGATACAACTACAGGCAAACACACCCACACAGATAAATTTGCGCTGTCGTACACTTCATGCACCAACAACAAAGATAGAGAGACATACGCAGATAGAAGCGCAAAAGAGATAACAACATTAATTCTCGAACCAAATACGATTCGGGTATCGGGTAAGTTCGTCTTAGTCCGTAAACATAAAGTAATATAAGGAACCGTCAGCAAATAAATTTCAATAAAATAAAATAATATTAGCTTCTACCGCGGGTTTGATCACAAATGTAAAATAAAAAATGTTATATTTCGTATTTTTTTGTAGTAGGTACTAAAACAGCGGTGTTACTCAAGCACACGAGTAACAATATTTGAACATTTTATCGTCCAATAATACCATTTACGAAAGTTTGTTTTTATGTTACACAATCACGCTCGGACTGCTGATAAGACTATGATGAACATTTGAAAAAAAAACTCGATTTCTTGGCCATAAATGAAACTAGTGTCAATCTATAGGGCAAATTATAAGAAACAAAAAGTGTTCTATGAAAAAATCGTGATATACTTTAAGATATATTTGGGTTTATTTTTCGTCCAACTTCACGGCAATATTAATATTTCGTGCAATTATGGGATGGCGCATGTTAGATTAGTTGTTTGTGACATTGATTTCATCAGACCCCCTCATCCCTTCCTGACCAAGACTGAAAATCAATATTGCAACTTTATGTTCCTAACGCATGTAAAAGACGAAAAAATATTTTTATACCCAAATATCTCAGAAAATATTTCACTTAGGCAGTTTATTAATACACTTTATGAGTATAATATTTTTTCCAGTCGATTGACACGAACTCATTAATGGCCAAGAAATCGCATTTTTACATCCCAATAATTCTATTGGCGCTGTTGACGCTGATAGCAGTACTTTGGCAGTCGTGAGCGTATCCATAGAGATCAGTGCTCTTCCCTCTGTCTTCTGACAACTTGTAGCCACTTATGTTTCCACAGTTCATCTTTAGGAAACCTATTAATAACAATTAACATAACAGTGGGTGTAGAGTAGACAAAATAAACATGTGAAGAAATATCAGGAACATGTTAGAAAGTATCTATTATGTTGACGCTTCTAATATAAACAAAGGGCAAATACCTAAAGGTAGGTAGATTAAAATAAAATATGCAATTTTTAAGTGGAAAAAAAAAACAATTCTAATATCTATGTAATTTTTTTTCTTCCTGACGGTACAAAGAGATCTGGGCCCTATTTCATAAAGCGACAAATCATAATAAACCTACAAATGTCAGTCGAATACGCAAAACCTGCGTTTCGTATAATAAAAATGTACGACATTTCTATAGTTTGACTGACAATTGTCGGTTTGAGTGACATTTGTCAGTGTACTATAGTTTTATGAAATAGGGCCTTGATCAAACTTTTAAATGCCGTTTGTCTTGTCGCACTCTTACGAATCGTATATTTATGTCCCTTTCTGCAAATGGCGATTTTCAAACAATATCAACCAGTAGAATTTTAAAGAAAATTATGATTTATAGTACTTACGAGTGAAAAGTAATGCAGTGCAACTTATTTTTGGTTCTTGAGCTATTTGTGCACCTTATAAAAGAACAGGAAGGCATTTTTGCATAATATGTGGTAAAGTAGACTCACGTGTTACACCAACGCAACTCCGATTACGACTGAGGCCAATTGTGTGCGTTGCACCAAATAAACGCGGTCCATCCTGAGTAGTTGGTCCCTAGTCCTCCTTTTTTTAATAAGGTCGATGAATAAAAGTGACAAATATGGCTTATTTATTACCAACAAATCATAGTACTTCTATGCAACAAATACATACATGCTAAAGAGTGTTATTCTTCCTCTATAAAATATACATATTATATTTTGCAATAGATGTTTACCTGCATACCTAGTTACTGCACTTTGTTTTTGTGAATTAACCAATAATATAATTATGTAAAAAAGTGTAAAGATTTCCAAAATAGACATGGTATATAATAAAAAACATCAATTTCTCTATATATATATTCACTCTGTGTTTATCCTAATATTCGTTTCTACCTACCTACTTATTAAATTGAAGTGTAACAAGTTATAAGTTCAAAAACTAAACCCCGACTACGGTCGGGTAAAAATAGCCTCTTGCGATGAAGATGAATTGATTGACACCTCACTTGTCAAAATCGTACCAAGTTTTTAGTTTGAACACATAACCTTCCTTTGGTTCACCGTAGTCGGGTAATTTAAAATACCTACAACACTGTACCTGAAGATGAATCAACTCAAAATCAGACTAATACTATTAGATTATATTTAGGTACTAAGTTTTTATTTTGTAAGAGATAGGCCCTTAGTAATGGAATGGGCTTTGTGGCGTTCATTGGGAGAGGCCTATGTCCAGCAGTGGACGAGCACGGGCTGATGGATGATGATGATGATGATGATGATGAATGGAATGGAACAAATTGCCCCCGCAAGCATTGGTTGACTGGCAGTCTGCTACCTAGGCAATTTGTACATTCCTGGAATGGTAATTCTTCTGATGATCCATTATCATCCGTTATCCATTTGGGAATCCAAAGGACGATGACCATTCCTGCCCCAGCTGTGATTGACATGACCAGCAAAATCTTATTTTTAGTTATACTTCGTTTATAAAACTAGGATTTATTGTGATAGTTTTGAATGCATCAAAGATGCGGATTATAATTGTAATATGAAAAATCGTAAAACTGCATTTCCGGGTTTCAATGGAGTCTCCATGAAATATAAGTGTCTGCGCGACGCACGACTGGCGCGACTTGCAAGGATACGTGTTTCTGGCAGATGACATCGTCTTGGCGGTCAAAAATGAACGATTTCGCTATTTGTGAATTGTGCGATCTTTGTTTTTATTGATATTTTCTTGACGACTCGAGCTTCTCTAACGGACTACGATAAGCATACGGTTTTTATTGGTGAATTAGTTCATCATGTTGCTATGTCTAGTTGTGCCCGCGGCTTTGCCCGCGTGGTAATTTCATTTAAAAGTTGCCCATACGTGCTATTTCAGGACCAAAAGTACCATATAACATATCATTTTTATAATTCATGTCTGTCTGTTTGTCTGTTTGTTTGTTTGTAAGTTTGTATGTTTGTTCGCGCATCACGATTGATTGGCTGAACGAATTTTGAGAAATCTATACCTACTTAGAATAAAGCAATAGGAATGAAAAAGTCTGTGCAATGAAGATAATTAAAATAAATGGTCTAGGGTATTTAAAATAGATTACTAAACAAGAATGTAACATTTTTAAAATTCGTGTCTGTTTGTTTATTTGTATGTTTGTTCGCGCATCACGATTGATTGGCTAAACAAATTTTGAGAAATCTATACTTGTAATAAAGCAATAGGAATGAAAAAGTCTGTACAATGAAGATCATTAAAATAAATGGTCTAGGGTACATAGAATAAGCTACTAAACAAGAATTTAACATTTTTAAAATTTGTGTCTGTCCGTTTGTCTTTTTGTTAGCAAAACACTTAAAAACTACTGGACCGATTGCAATGCGGTTTTCACTGTTGAATAGCTTAGGATTTGACTTTAAAGCTGGTGTTCTTAATATCTCAATCTGATAAGTAGAAGCCGAGCAATCGATAAAAATATTCTTGACGGCAGAAGGAATTTGATCAAATGTTGGTATATTGGTATTTGAGGTTCTGGAATAGCACATAAAGTAGTAGTAGTAGTTATTGTATTTGTTCCTTATATGGTGTAATAAAGTGTTTTTTTTTAATTATAAAGTATTCTTAACCTAGAGCAATGACCACGCGTCCAAATCCGCGAGCATCAGCTAGTGTAGGATACTTTTGATCCTGGAATAGCACGTATGGGCTATACTTTTAAATGAAATGAGACGCGGGCAAAGCCGAGGGCAAAGCTGGTACACTAATAAGATTGATAAAAGCAGGCAAACACAACAAGTTCATAATTCTTGGATCCTAGAACAATCAATGACTAGATAAAATGATAAGTGCCTGACAAGAATAATTTAGCAAATAACATCCGACAATATAAGTGCAGAAATAGTAGGAACTATCACTGTAAAAAAATTGAAAAATATCTACTTTTCGCTTCTTTATTTAGAAAAAAATTAGGTGAATCAAAATCTAGGCCTCCTATGGCTAAAAATTGACTATAGGACGCTTCTGGACAATTCGATTCATTGGTGGAGCAAGCGCCCATACAAGATAGTCATCGTTCTGTGTGTGAAAATCTGTGGAAATTATAATTTCTGATTAATTATTTGCTAATTTGATATACCCACTTAGCTGAAAGATTTCACACAGTGACATTTCAATATATTATTGGGTACATACATAAGTATTTCATTTTATAAATCTCCTTTACCATCATTAGTAAAGTAGATTTTCTTCTGTTTTGTAGAAAATTAATCTAATTCAATAAGATCTAATCTCTGATTGATAATATGATAATTTGCACATGCTTCAACCCACAGGTCACGAATAATGGATTCAAGCCCTCCTTTTTCAAAAAGTTAACTAGCATAGTTAACAGACAGGAATCACAGGGACAACCCCTGTGATTCCAGTCTCCATAGCCATGTGGACCTATTTTCGATTCACTGCAAGTCTGCACTCCCACTTTGGCGTTAAAGTCTCCCTTGATATCATTGTATTGGGCGCTTGTGGTGTTATGTAGGGCCGAAGATATGTCATCAAACATCTTCTACCTCAGCATCCGAGTGTGCCGAGGTTGGTGTGTAAACCTGTACGATATTAAGGCTATAGTGGTATTATCTGAACCACAATTGAAATTATTGGAACTTAATGCAACTTGTTAACTGCTGTAATATTCTTTGTTGAACTATCTCTACTAACCCTTGCATTAATTGGAGTCTTTCTTCTCTAGTATATGGGAAAATAATGTATTTCTTGGATCCCTGGAGTATTGAGTGCATTTGTCACTTCACGTAGGTACACTACTACTACTTCAGCCAATACCTGCAATGTGGTAATAAATAGATTAGTGTGTGAAAAGTAGGTAGGTACCTATCTATATAGTGAGAAATTATAACGAACTGTAAGCTTTTGATGGCATACTTACACTCAAATTTCACCTTTGTATTTCTTTTCACTATCGGCAGCAGGGGCTTGAGTTGTGATTGTGTAATGTGATTTGTTATTTTGTCCTTTTAAACTATTTGTTTGTGATATTCAGTAATTAAATTGAAAATATTCATTCTTACTTATATTTTCACTTCGTTATCTTGATGCAACATCTCAATTAAATTTATTTACCACTGAGATAAACCCAAAATAACCCTACTATATACTCAGCAATCGCTATTTGAGTAGTTGCTTTTTTGACAGCTCAATCGCTCGCATTTTAATCGCGCTACCAATCGCAATGCGTTAGCTAATACGAATTTTGGAGCAATTCATACATGATTACAATTACAATCACGATTCTAGTGTCAAAATCGTCCACTAGAGGCGCTACTGTTACTTTGCGAGTGGAACCTTTTTAGCTAATACGAATCAGCAGATAATCGCTTATTTGACAGCTAGAATTGTACAACAGTAACAATTGCTAGTTAGCTAATAAGCCTGCGGGTCTGCGCCCGAGCCGCTTTCTATATCAACTCCCTTAAAGGCAATGATGTTATACTTATAGGCTATTTTTTAAGCGACTTCAGAAAAAGAGACGGTTATATGTTCGACTGTATGTATGTTTTTTAATGTATGTCGGTCGATATCTCCGTCAATTACGGACTGTTTATGATTTTTTTTTTTTTTGTTTGAAAGGGTGTACTCTCCAGGTGGTCCCATATAATTTGTATCAAAATTGGTTCAGCAGTTTTTCGAGAATAAATATTTTTTGTAAAATCATTCGTTTTTGTATTGATTTGGCCTTGATTTTGTGTTTTTCTCTAAGATTTTAAACCGATTTCGATGGTTATTTTTTTATTCTGTGTAGTCCCATAGAAACTTAATCAAATTTGGTTCAGTAGTTTTATGAGAAAAACTATTTGTTTTATAGTTTATGTTCTCTAATATCTTGGAATTTATGTGAGTTTTCATAAAACTCACATAAAAGACAAACCAAATGAGCCCAAACTCGAAGGGATTCCATCATCCAATTGTGTAGATCCTTTGACTACTACTACTACTACAGTAGTTTTTTAATTGTCATCAGAACTACACCCATGTGCAAAACTTCAGCATCTTTGGACGTCCTTAAATGGTTCAAAACTGACTTGCCATCCAGTCCGAAACATAATAACACAGTGACGTACAAACTTAACTTAACTTAACTTAACTTTTCGTAGTAACTTTGGACGTCCTTAAATGGTTCAAAACTGACTTGCCATCCAGTCCGCAACATAATAACACAGTGAATTAAATTAAAGCTTGTTTAAATTTAATTTATGCTGATGACGTAAAGGTAATAAAAGACATCCAATCTGAAGAAGATGGCCATTCCCTGCAACTAGATCTCAATGCTATACAACATTGGAGTTCTAAAAACCGGCTGCACCTGAACGTAAATAAATGCTATGTCATGTCTTTCACACGATCAACTCACTTTAATAACATAGAGTACAGGCTTGATCAAAGTTTGATTTCGAGGACACTGTCAGTAAAAGATCTAGGAGTACTATTTGACCCTAAACTCACTTTCCATGGTCATATGACTGCTCTCGCAGCAGACAGTTTCAAAAGGTTGGGTTTTGTGACTAGAACCTGTGGCGAGTTCACGAACGTCACAGCAATTAAACTCGTGTACAATGCGCTGATCAGGTCAAAGATGGAAGCGAGTTCAATGGTGTGGAGCCCTCATGAAATAACGTATGCGCTCATGTTAGAAAAGGTCCAGAAGCGTTTTCTAAGGTTTCTATATAAGAAAATGTACGCATACTATCCGTATTTATATCCCACGAGGTTTCTGCAGGGCGCATTAGGGTTCCACTCCCTTGAAACTCGCAGGTTGCATGATCAGCTGCTAGCAATGTACCGATTCCTTCACGGTATTTTAGACTGCCCTACAATATTGAGCGAGGCCAGTCGTTTATACGTGCCGGAACAGCGTGCGAGATTCCGTAGTGGGCGCGTTCCTTTATTTGCACCGATGCCGGCGCGCACGGTCGCTCGACAACAGTCCCCTGTCTGCCGCGCGCAACGTCACCTCAACGCACTTTTCACCTCACAGGCACAATGCGACATATTCAATGACAGGTGGCCTATATTTGCTATGAGCTCGCTATTGTATTGTGAGCAAGTTAATATGTAGTAGGTAGGTAGATAGGTACATGATTTTAGCGCTCTTCCTAGTTCTTTAATTATTATTTACTTACCTATTGTTATTCCTTGTTTTGTTTGTTTTGTTTGTATTTTTACTGTTGTTATTTGTATAGTTTTAAGTTGTTCATGTGTTGTTTTGTGTAGTTCTGCAAAGACTGCTTTTGTTTTTTATTGAAGTTTGTATTGAAGTTTGTCTTGTATATTTTTCAAGTAAATATCCTTAGAATAACTAGTAGTATTGTAACGCAATGGATGTTTCTGTAATGTTGCAATTGAATAAATAAAGAAATAAAGCTACTAAACCAATTTTGATGAAATTTATACAGTACCACACTAGAGGTCTTCTTACTCAAGTTAAAACAATCATCTAATTCGGTTCAGAAATCCCAAGCTATTAGAGAACATAAACTATAAAACAAATTGATTTTCTAATCAAACTACTGAACCAATTTTTTTTTACCAAATAAGTTTTTTTAAGAAAAACCTAATGTTGTACCTCAGCTCTAATAATTTTTATTAAATTAACGAGTTATTTTAACTCAAAAATTGACATGTAATAAAATTTGGTCCAATATACTACTTTTCTTCAAAATTCGTTCAGCAGTCAAATAGTTTTTTATCGATTGCTTGGCATTTAATCATTGGGTTAAGATACCAAGTATCCCAGTTTTTAAACATCACATAAAAAACAATGTCTTTGATTTTATTTAAAATCGGTACCAGTCAACCAACAAACAATCGAGCACAAGAGATAAAGATAAACTAACATGATCACTAAAACTCGACACACAAAACTTTGAAACAGACCATGGAAATAACTGAATTTGAGTTTCCGAGTAATCGGTATTAGTGGGAATAATAATAGTACTGGATTCGACAGTAATAAAATAGTGAGAAAGAGGGTAGACCGTTTTTTCTGCTTGTAAAGAATATCCATCCGCAGCGATCCGCAGTTATTTTCAGTTTATTAACAAAAAAAATAGTTCTATATCACCTATTATTTTTTTAAGTTATGTATATTATTAATCTATCTATCTTGTTTCAGCCGAATTATCAGAAACTCTAATTTAGTAATTTTCATGGTAGTCAAACCCTAGGCTATCCAAAATCGCATCGCAATCGGTCCAGTAGTTTTTACGTTATGCGCGAACAATCATAGGTTCAGACAAACAGACAGAAAAGATTTAAAAAAACTTTTCCAGTAGCCTATTTTAGGTAGTCTAGACCATTTTCTTTTATTTTCTTCTCTGTACCGTTTTTTTGGTACTTCCTGCTTTATTATAAGTACAGATTAACACTGTGTTCATTTATTTTTATTGGCTAGAGCAATATTTTGACCACCTACCATCCCACCCCACCGATAGATAGATAGATACATAGATAGATAAATAGATAAAAAGGTAGATAGATAGGTGTTAAGTGATGATACTGTGGTCGAAAGTAGGTGTATGTTCATGCTCAGCCTAGAACGGAATTGGCTCCCCAGTAATAATAGTCCCCAGAAGAAGATAAGAGCGATGGTTTTCCATCGCTCCGTGCTTCGGAGAGCACGTTAAGCTGTCGGTTCCGGCTGTTATTGATTAATAGCAGTCGTTAAGCCATGTCACAGGCCCTCGAGCGGCTTGACAAACTCTGACATCAGAGGCCAGCACTGCCTCATACGACAAACAAACAAACCACAACATAGTCCCCAGGCCTAAGCCGAAGTTTGTACCCCCTGGGTGATATATAGAACGGATTTTTAAAGCTTTTATATAACTTGCAACCTGATAATGTATGTATGTTTGTCCTCTTATCCTACGGAGTTGAATTATTGCATGTTGGTTCAGTTCCAATGACAATGCATTTTTATGGAAAGCATGACCTGAATCGACATTCAGGATAAACTCCATATAAAGGCATTCTTCAACGGTTAACAGCACATAAACGAAAATTTGTGTACGCATTTTATTATGATAGTTGCTGCATTCAGGGTTGGGTCCTGACTAAGGAACTCCTCAATGGTTAACAGTACAGATACAAAATTTTGTATACCATCTTACTTATGTATATATCTATGTAATACTATGTAATATCATTATTATAATACAACAGTGCAAATCAAAATTTGTGTGCTATGTTGAATAAACAAACTCGCACCTTTATTTTGGTGTGATTAACAAACAGAAAAACATTCTAAATTTTGTAGTATTATTTGTTTTTACAACTATATAATTTTGTTAATTTGTCTACCTTAGACTGGGGCGCTATGTTTGAGAAAACGAGCAAATTTCGGAACCTATGGGTAAGCCAAGGGATATGTATTTAGTAACTTACAAATGGATTTACTCACGAGTTTTACTACAGCTTCGAACGCAACCGTAGAGAGAGAGTATCAATAAACACAACACTTACTCGTCGTCAGTTTGAAAATAATACGCCAAGGCACAGAATAAATAATAGTACAAGTAGCCAAGGGTCGATCAAGGAAAACGATATCGTCGAAATCCAATAGTTTGCCGGGTCAGTCGACAAAAACAGGATTGTCAGGGTCCAAAATACAAGCCGGATCGTCATTAAAAATATACAAAACAAAATAAGCGTAACCATTCATTAGAGGGAAAAACGGATTAAAATCAAAATTTACGTTATATAAACTGCCATACATTGAGAGATACGTTCCGTTCTACTAAGAATTATATTATGTGATTCATTTTACTATATTTATTGGAAAGAAAATAATTAAACAAGCCAAAGTTCACTTTGCTAAGCAATTAAACATAAAAAATAAATTATTTGATATATTTAATACTTGATTTTGTTAAAATAAGAAAAATAATGAAAATTGTGCAAAGCGCCATCTAGCGCTGGGAACATGATTACAACCCAACTAAATTATATATAATGTCAGAAAACAGTAACAACACCAACCCACTAACGTATTTAAACTGGTCGGTTTATAATTCACCCATTCCGTCTGTGTGATACGTGTGTGATAACACTATGTCTGGTCTGACTTGGCTGCTGTATTTTCCTGTAACCGGCCTGCCGCTGTCTGTTCCTGTTTTGTTTGTAAAGTTCTGGTGATTTCTAATAATAACAAGACGATAACCAGCAAGACTATAATTGTAAAGGTAATTTATTTTCAAATCCTTTATTTTTGCTTTATAATAAGACCTAACGTAGGGATTTTCCCGGTTGTGGAAACATACCTACCTATTGGGGCATATTGTAATAACTATGCAATCATATAACTATAATGACATCATTCCAGAGTAGGCAGCATTGTTATCAATAAAATACGTAGTATTTACATTCTCTTTTTTCTTTTTTTCACTAAGTACCTATACAACCAAATCTCAACTTTTATTTGGTATTGGATTGGGTTGGCTCATGGTTGGCTATATTTATCCAGTTCCTAATAATAATTTATGGTTTGAGTTTATGGTCTTGTCGGGGTTCAACTTAAACTTATTTAACCCATTGAGATATGATTTAACCTGACTATTTTTGGCTCCAGGAAATATGTTTTGATTAAATAAAAATTAAAATTGTACTGGATATCAAATATATAGTTTTAACACGACATGAACAGCTAAACGCACGGCTACTTCGGCTGCTTCATGATATGGTCAAATATTAGTGATCATATCGTAAAATATAAGGCGAGGGCGGAAGCCCGACTTGGCCGTGATTAGGTTAGGTCTTCGTGACTTTTTTTAGCTTTGAAAACCTTTTTTCTCCTTGACAACCATTCCACGAAATAGAACCGTTTTATAAATATTTATTTTTATAGTAACCAGGAAACGCTTCCTCTGACAGAGTGGGAAATGGACTAAAAAAACATTACTCAAATGTATACTACTGCCGCATTTATAATAATTATAAGTTTGTGGGGAAGAAGCGGTTTTGACACTTTTGGAGAAAAACTCTTTTAAAGTATTATTTTTGTTTTGTTGGTATGTCCGAAACAACAGAGATACCAACATGAAAGTTGTTCCAGAACAAGGGGAAAAGTAACAAAAATACACAAAATATATAATACTAAGAATTTTGCAATCAATATTTCACAGATGACACACAGACACACCCACACTACCCACATACATACCGGTTTAAATCATAACCCTCCTTTTTGATTCGCCATAGTCGGGGAAAAACTAAATAATATACCGAAGAAGCTACAACCACTTCAATTTGGTGGTGACGGATACATTTGTAAATAATGAAAATATAAAAAATAAGGGGCATTCATATTAATACAAAACGTATTTATTCAACACTAGCTGTGCCCGCGGCTTCGCTCGCGTGGTCATTTCTCTAGGTTAAAAGTACTCTATGTGCTATTCCAAGACCTACAATAAACATTTGATCAAAATTCCTTCAGCCGTTTAAAAGTTTTTTATCGATTGCTCGGCAAATAATCATTGGATTACGATACCAAGTACTGGGGTACTTGGTCAAACCCTAAGCTATCCAACACTGAAAACTGCATCGCAATAGGTCTAATATTTTTTACGTGATGCGCGATCAAACATACAGACAAACAAACAGACAGACACGAATTTTAAAAATGTTTTATTCTTGTTCAGTAGCTCAGACTAATTTTTTAAAATTATCTTCTTTGTACAGACTTTTACGTTATTATTGCCTATAGCTGTGCCCGCAGCGTTGCTCGCGTGGTAGTTTTTCTGGGATATAATGATCCTATGAATTATTCCAGTACCAAAAGTACCAATATACCTACCTACCTGTGTTAACAACCTTCAGTGGCGATCCGACATGGTCGTGATAGGTTAGAAGACGAAGGCTAAATTGGTCGATTCGTTTGAAAGGTACGATTCTCACCACCTTTTTCTCGAAACTCCTCCCTTTTCTCGCCCCCCCTCCCCATATAGTTAAGAACCATCTCGATCACATCAGTTTCAAACATAAAAAACTGCATCAAAATCGGTCCATTTGTTGGAGATCAATGATCCTAACCCCCATCCCCATCTCCCATTATAGCTAAGAACCATCTCGTTTACCTCAGCTTTCAGATATAAAAAACTCACAGCTAAATCGGACCATTCGTTTGGACGCTACGATTCTCACCCCCTTTTCTCACTTATAACACCCGTCTCTTTGTTCGGGGGTTAAAAATGTAAAACAGTAAGCAGTTTAGTTACCAATTAAAACAGCCGCAAGAGGTCGCTTTTTTATGAGGGAATGTAAATTATGTATGATAATTTGTTTCTTTTTTAAACATGGACTTCAGGTAAAACTAACAAATTTACAAAGTAAAAAAAAAAACAAAGTAAATTGTCAGAAATCTTTTCTGTTTTTGAGTTTTTTCTAAATTATCTGAATTTGAATTATTGTGACCTATTTTGTTGTAACAATTTGACGGTTTAATTCAGGAATAAAAAAAAGCATTGAAATTGTAAAAATAACGCATAAAATATGTAAATGCATAAAAATATGGAACAAAACATTTCATCATGTACGTGATTTCGATCCACGCACGTCTGGGTTGGCAGGTAGAAATGCTCCCACTAAACCAGACAGTATAGTGGCCAGAGGTTCGAAATTATGATACCATTTTAATATTTTATTTATATTACATTTAAATTACCATAACTTTGAATACCTATCCCGCAGGAACCGTGTATTTTTTGGGGATGATAAGAATCCATAATTTTAATACATAATATGTACTTTCACTGTGCCAAGTAACATCAAACTCTGACCAGTAGTTACAGCGTAATATGTGTTCTTTTAAATAACATTTAACCCCATTGCAGTTTTATTATAGTATAGATAGATTTTTTATTTATTTGTTGCCGTAAAAATGGTTATACACACAAACGTCAAACTTGGTGTGATTAAAGAGAAACCTCCGACTTTAGCCAGCCGTTAGGCCGGTTGCAATTTTCGATTTTCATTTGGGCATAATATAGACATACCAGTTTTTGCAATTCACTCATTTTACTAGTACTAGTTTGCTCAATCGCGATAGATTTATGTGCATAATTATCATGACAATATGCACATGATTGTACTATTTATGTAAAACGTATGTTTGGTTCAGATAGACGACGAACATATTCTAGGATATCATTCATCATCATTTTTTTTTTCTTTTTTTTCGAGTCATCATTATGAACAATTTGGAACTGTTAAGCAATATTAAGGAGATAACGAGTGAAAGCGTGTGCGTGGACTAGTAAAGCTGTTTTAATTTAATGTAGTAGAAAATACAAGTACTATTTGAAAATATATTTTTCTCACATTGACAACATATTGTAAACTTCATTTTGCCTAGCAACCACCCATAGACTTAGGCGCAGTACTTATACAAGCCCTATTGAGTGGTATAGATACTTCACAGGAACAACTTTTACTATGAGACCAATCCCAGAAATCACGAAAATTTTAAGCTAATCCATACATTTCAATGAACGCGAATGGCATTTTTTATGGATCAGCTGAGTATATATGTTTATAGTTCATATGAGTTGACTTGCGAAAGCGAAGGGATTCAAAATGTTCTGAGCATAGCATTCCGAGCTGGTTGCCAATTTTTAAGTATCCATATATTCGTATTCCTGTCTTATTTGGAAAGCTGGCAACAAAATACATAAAATAAGGTACACATATGCCAACCCAAGGGCGAATTACTTGATGGAGCATTGCTCATTTACCATCCATCTACAGATACATATTTATTTAAGGGTAAACTAAACTTCTTGACCACTGGTATCCCTAACTCTATGGAACCCAAATAATTTATGCAGACACATCAAAACATGGCACTTACTTGGTAAGTTAGGACTATCTTTTCTAACACGCGAAAATAAACTGCAAAATTCGCTTTTAATTTAGTTAGGGTCTGATAATATCATGTAAAAATAACTAATTACAAATTATACGATCGTTTTCTATCGCAAATGCTTCGACAAACATAGGAAAACTTGCTCACTTACCGTTGAAAGGTTATGGCTTCATTTTTCTGCTCAGGTCGGTTTGTCAAGTCTGTTGGGAGTCAGTGATTACTGAAAGAGGCGTATACGCGAAAAGGATAAAAAATATGCATATTCGTCTCGCTCAATCTTACTGTTTTTATGGTATGTGTCCTTCTCTCATTATTATTGGTATTCAATGACAAGTTTATAGCAGGTATATACTCGCGTCTACGGTGAAAGTGGTGCAAATTTCGTTACCATAAACTTTTCCGTGAGTGCCAAAATATAGTATGTAATTTATGACTGGCAGCAAACGAAAAACCTATTGAAATAAGGAAGATTTGTAGATTTCTGTCTAAAAAAGTCTTTTATTTTTCAAGTTATGGTCTTGGGCAATTTTAGGCACTGTGGCACAGAATCAACAGTCCAACATTGCCTAACAGCATTTCAGTACATTTGATGGTGCAGCCCTGACTCCTATGACATATTTGTATGAAAGTTGAAATAAAAGCCAGCCCAACATTTTCCACTGCAACTAATGACGTTTATTTTACTTTTATGTTCTGGATCGCATCTTTGCTCCATTTTCATGATTCCTAAAACCAGCCTCAATGGCTTCACAAATGAAGGCACAAATCCGTAAAACTTTACACGCCTCTTTTTCTTTTGTTTTTAGAGAATTTACGCAAAAATCGTTTTTTTACCAGTCTAATCAATTCTAAAACGGTTAAATTATAAAACCATAAGTCACATGCGGCTTAATACCCAGTATTTTTAAGACAGTTGCCAAAACAGTGTAAAAAGTGGGCAATGTTGGAGGATTTCACGGTATATACATGGTTTTTATTTTTATGGTTGAGCTTTACAACGTTGCAACATGTTGTATTTTTTTTATTTTCATTCAGTTGTCACATTATTGTCGTAAGATCGATTTTAGGATCTTAGTGAGTTTGATTATCAAAATGTTTACCTTATGAAACAAAAAAGCATATTAATAATATAAATAAAACGACTGAATTTTACTCGCGTTAGTTTTAAAAATCAAATCAAATAAGCATATGTTTGAAAAGTATTTAAAAAATATTCTCGCTTTAAAAATAATATAATAACCCCCTTACTTATAAAAAGTTATGCAATGGTTATGCAATGATTAGTAATTCTGCGCAGTACAATATTGTATTACTTAATCATTGCATAACTTTTTATAAGTAAGGGGGTAAGTGTGTATTTTTCATTTGATAACTTAGATTCATTGATTTTAATTCGGCGGGTGAATAGCGGAAGGTTCTGTTATTCCCAATTCTAGCTTTGAACAAATGTGACCAATGTTTGTTCCATTTTGACAAAATATTAGCCAATATCATAATACAAAGGCAAATCTAGTTGAATGAAAATCCATTCATCCAAAAAAAAAAGCCCAAAGCACCCAGCGCGTGCGTTCCGAAAAAAACTGCGAATGCTGGGGCTTACATAATACTTATTCCAAAAATAATCTATCATAATTTTCGTGAATAGTAGTTTATTTTTAAAATACAGTGAAATAGGGCAAAATAATTTTGCTATAATTTAAACACGACAGTAATTCATATAAGTTTATTTCAAAATTTTATTTATTGTTTTGATAAGTACTAAGTACTTTTTAAACACCACAAATTTACTGTTTATAGAGTCTACTATAATTTTTAATATTTACCTCCTGTTAAATATAGTATAAAATATAGCAGATATGCTGAAGGAACTGGGCAGGACATGTCTGTCTCATGCCTTCAGATGCCGGAACTTTGTGCCAAAATTTGACTTTCCGAATGGGTTCCACACAGGGAGCATTTTGGTTCCACAATTAGGGTTGCCAACTATTTTTACACGAAAAAAGTATATTAAGGTCGGAGAAGGAAAATATACAGTATATTTTAAGAAAAAACATTTTATTATTTATTGTTGTTAATTGACCGAGCAAGCGCGAAGCGTCTCCGTTTCAACTTGGGCAAAAATGCTTTCGTATGTCCTTCCGGTTGTCAGTCCGGATCTCTGTTCCCCTCTACAGGTCGCAATTCTCAACCGATATACTTAGACGATACTTGGTATACAAGTTAAACGAATTTTTTGAATTTTTTAGTCGTCGGGGATTTTCATTGGTGGGGTACTTCCCCAAAAAAGGGGCAAAAAGGGGGATACTGAATATCTCCGCCTTATTAGATCCGATTTCGATGGTTCTTTTTTGTTATTTGAAAGGTAGTAACTTTAAATTGGTCTCTACAACGTTGTGAAGATCTGATGATTATCTTCGGCGTGATGAGCAGAATAGCTCCTTAAAATGCAGTAAATTCCTCACTTTTAGGTTTCTACCAGTGGACTCAGCCCTTTGCCCACTAGGTAGGGATTGATGGAGCGCCTTGGTTATTAATGTTAGGTAACTAGATGGCGCTACTGTGCACCGCTAGATTGTTTGCAAAAGAGTTTGTTTGTGTACGCGCGAGGTCTACAGCTCACAGAGCCACTAGTTTTAATGTTGTATTTTAATATTTTAATGCATTAAATTCACATTGAGGATCACACGTTAACCGGTCATATTTGTCCCATTCTTGCTTACATTTTTGTTTACTCTTAGACAATTTGGCTTTCTTCCTCGGCGTTGTAGGAGGTAAAGGTGAATCGTTTTCCCTTTAAATCTTTTGTGCACTAAAAACACTACTTTAAAATTAGTAGGTAAACGGGAGTTAACGGGAATTTCGCGGCCGCCAACCTATACCATAGAGTCGCGTTCAGTTTTTTCTTACGAGACTGCCCTACTACAAATTCACGTCATGTGAAAATTTACTAGAAAAAGTAGCAAAAAAGGAATAAGTACATAATTGAAGTTGAAACCAACAAAACAAAAACAAGGACCGAACGAAAAAAGGTTACGTTCCGCGCGCACGCACTCTCATGTGTCAGTCTTGTCTAGACAATTTGACTGACAGTTTCGTTCTGAAACTAAGGAAAAAACCCTAAACCAAGTAAACCCTCTCAAAACCCAAGTTATTGTTGTAGGCAGTTCTCAAACGATTTGTAAAGTAGATTGGGACTCCCTTTCGCGAGTAGTGTTTGACGGAGTTGTCATTCCTTTTAGTGACACTGTTAAGAATCTTGGCATAACAATTGACTAAACTTTATCTTGGAATGCTCAAATTGCTGCTACTAGCCGTAAAATGTTCGCGTCCGCAGGTTCCTTATGTCAGCTACGCAATTTTTTACCTACTACGACTAAAATTGCGCTCGCACAATCACTCTCACTCCCTATTCTCGATTACGGTGACGCCAGTTATCTTGACCTAACCGAGGACCAGCTAAACAAACTTGAGCGTCTGCAAAATTTTTGCATCAGGTTTATATTTGGCCTACGCAAGTATGACCATGTCTCCGAATTTCGCACTAAGCTCAAGTATGGCTTCCATTCGTATTCGCCGGAATGCTCATATATTATCCCTTCTCTACAGTATTTTGTTCAACCCCTTTTCTCTGCGTTATCTTCACGATTGTTTCCATTTCCTTCCCCTTTCATTTCCCCACTTCAAGCAATAGCAGACTAAGGTCATCAGATAACCTTATGTTAGAGACTCCTGTCCACAGAACGACTTTCTATGATTGGTCATATTCAGTCGAAGCTGGTCTATCTAGAAAATTGGATATCTTTTATTCCAATTTTCTATTGTGTTTTGCCAATAAATTTCATCATCATTCTGTAATTTTTAAGTGCTTTTTATGGTTTATGTATTTATTTATTAGTTGAACCGACCCTATTACCTCCGTTATTCCTTTCCGTGCACGGTTGTCTGGAAGAGATCGCTCTGATTGATAAGGCCACCCATTGTGACACTTTATTATTAAGTTTGTTTTTTTAGTTGTAAGATTTTTATTTGTGTGGTTCAATAAAGAGTTATCTATCTATCTATCTATCTAAGTAAGGGTGCGCTGCGTTTCAACGCGCGCCTCAAACGTAGTGTTAAGCATTTTATCACATGCACGTGTTAGATTACTACTTATTGTAAATATAGAAATGTATAAAAATAATACTTGGTACATGTAAATGTTATGTATCCAGCTTTCAGAACGAAGTATTCGTTCTGAAACGAAGTATTAACTACTTTAAAGAAAAGTAAAGTACCACGTGTAAACTTACGATGTATGTCATCCATCACTATGAAACATCTGTATTATTATGCCATAATTATTATAATGTATTCCAATACAACTATCAGACATCACTAATGTAATTAATAAGGTAAATGATAGATATTCGTTGATCTGTTTTCAAACGACTCAAATAGCTCGGACGATGTCGGTAGTCTTCGTCTCGGATGACTTCTGACAGCGTCGGATGTTCGAAAATCTTCTATCTATCTATACTATAATAAAACTGTAACTGGGCTAAATCTGTACATTAAATATTTTTTGAAAATTTTGATTGAGATAAACTTCAAAATCGATATGGAGTGCAAAAAGGTTATTTTTTTATTTTTTGTGTGTCTGTCTGTCTGTCTGTCTGTCTGTCTGTCTGTCTGTCTGTCTGTCTCTTTGAACACGCATCACGCTGAAACTACCAGACTGATTTTGATGCAACTTGGTAGAATCATATTTGATGAGTTCATCAGGATTAACATTTAGGATACTTTTTATCACGGAAAAATCAACGGTTCCCGCAGGATAGGGGTAGAAAGTTATTTAAAATAACACGTATCAAGCTAAAACTACTGGTCGGATTTTGATGTAACTTGGCACAGTCAAAGTTTATATAATGTGTTGAAATGTTGAATACTTTTTATCCCGAAAAATTAAAAGTTCCTGCAGCCTATGGGTCCAAAGTTGTGTTAAATTTAAAGTGATCATACATCCGTTTATAAGACTGGTACCGAATTTCGTCACTCCGCTACGAGTCTCACTGGCCCAGTTGGACAGATGCATGGGTGCGTAATCCAGACGTACATGGATCGAAATCACTCGCCGCAGGAATGTTTTGCTCCATAATTAAGAGATTTTTACATTATTTATGTGTTATTTTTTACATTTTCCTTGATATTTTTAATAAAGTTATGGTAAAACGCACGCACCACGCTGAAATTATCGTATAGATTTTGATTCAACTTAGCACAGTATAGAAAAAAAACCAGGAACGTGTTCGAAAGTATTTGTGGTTTCTAATTAGATTCGTTGGTTGATTTGGTAGATTGTTTTGAATTATGTTTGTTTATTTTATTTGTAGTTATTAGATATTATTATTATCTATATTCTATATTTTCTATAACTATATAAGGGGAAGTTTTCAGAAAATTTAGCTGCTGTTTTTTATGTTTCAAAGCTGAGGTAAACAAGATGTTTCTGCTATAAAAGGGGGGAGGGAAGCGGGGATTGTAGTGAGGATTGTAGCTCCCAAAACTTATGGACTGATTTTGATGCAGTTTTTTATGTTTGAAAACTGATGTGATCGAGATGTTTCATCATGGTTCTTAGCTATATAGGAGAGGGGGAGGAGTTGAAAAAATGGGGGGGTGAAAATCGTATCTTTCAAACGAATGGATATCAATTTAACTGCGGGTTTTTATGTTTCAAAGCTGAGGTAAACAAGATAGTTCTTAGCTGTAATGGGGGGCCGAGGGCGGGTGCTCGCTACGCTTCACTCCCGCCTTCGTCTTCTAACCTATCACGACCATGTCGGATCGCCACTGAGGGTTGTTAACACAGATACCTAGGTAGGTACCTATATTGGTACTTTTGGTACTGGAATAACTCATAGGATCCTTATATCCCAGAAAAACTACCACGCGAGCAACGCTGCGGGCACAGCTATAAGGCAATAAGAACGTAAATCTATAAAAAGAAGATAATTTAAAAAAAATGGTCTATGATTAGAACATTTTTTAAATTCGTGTCTTTCTGTTTGTTTGTTTGTCTGTATGTTTGTTCGTGCATCACGTAAAAACGTATTAGACAATTTGCTATGCAGTTTTCAGTGTTGAGTAGCTTAGGATTTGACCTAAAAACTGGGGTACTTGGTATCTTAATCCAATGGTTAGAAGCCGAACAATCGATATAAACTTTGTAACGGCGGCAGGAATTTTGATCAAATGTTTATATTTTAGATTTTGGAATAGCACATAGAGTATTTTTAACCTAGAGAAACCACGCGAGCGAAGCCGCGGGCACAGCTGGTTTATATAAAGGCTCTCTTGATTTGGCAATGTTTAATGTTCTTGTGGCCGCCGCACCGAGAGGACCTTGGCAAGTTAAGTGCTTTTCTTTTACTCTGTTATGCTGCTTGTTTATAACTATGTAATTATACTGTGTATTTGTTACTGTGTATCACTTCATTGTGGGGTGATGAAGTGATCTATAAAATTATAGTTAACGGGATTATCATCAATTTGATTGTGTTTAAATACTGTTTTAGAAGTTAATATGCCTAGTGTAACTAAGGCAAATATAAATGTTTGTCTGTGACCAATTATCACATTTAAATTATTAATAACTATGTACCTAAATAGTTATTGGTTTAATAATATTACAAAACATGTTCACCACGTAGTGTCTTGCCGGTTTTCTTGAAAAGTGGTGTATTCTGAATCCGATGTTCAAATAAGTAAACAATATAAAGAATTGAAAACCCATTTCCTTGTTTTCATTAAAATACTCCTTAAGTTATTAATTTTGTAGCTGTAGCTACTAGGTACTATAGTTGGTGCAGATAAGTTTTATCTCCTACTCGACAAACCTAACCAACTGAAGCCTAACATTACAAAACTTAGGTTTTGATAACCTTACAGTACGTATAATTATTATACATATGTTAATAAATCTTACACACGCATACCATTCACGTTTACTTTATAAAAAAGTCTATGCATACCACCACACCAGTGATGCTGAAAACAGTAATTTGCATACTTTATTTTTGTTCAACAGTAAAATGTATAATGTACCTAGTGAAAAACAGTATACTCTATTACTGTACTGTTTTTAACAGTATAGTTGGGAACCCTATTCACAATACCACAGAATAAGTATTAGCAGAAGATGCAGTTCGCGCTTCAATTAATAGAAATAGCGACTCTTGTTACTAAGCAACAAAGTGCAATTGACAAGTTTTCATATTTCATAGGGCAAAGAAATTCTAAAACCATTTCGAGATATTGCGACGCTAATCATTATTATTATTTTTCCATAATTTTTAGTGCAGTAACTACATAAATATTAAGTAATAACTCTCAGCTAAGCAGAGTTCGGCGGAATTATAAAATACACGTGCCAGTAAAGAAAAAAAAACTACTATAGAGCCTAACTTTGACAGTTTTTTATTTCGAATGTGGCTTCGGTAATCTTGTTCATTCCACCGAACTCTAGCAATTACGTCCTTTTAGAATAAGCTACTTTTTAACAATTAATTACTCGGAAAATATAGCTTAGATCGGAAAAAGAAAAAATACTTGTATCTTATTATTCAATATTCTTTCAGAAAATAAATAAAATTAGTAATATTAAAAATGTTGTCTATTCAGCTTGCATAAGCGCTCAGTGCCTAACGCGATATTCACCTAAACGTTGCCGCTCTCTTCTAACGCGTAACTCTGTCGCTGTCTGGCGCGGAGTGGCGCTAGAGTTGTCAGCATGCCGCTGCTTCTATAATATTCATCGTCTGTCTACCTACTTGACCACGTAATCTATCTTATGTTCGATGCGTATGAAGACACGGTCAGTTAGGTAGATAGAAAATTAATATTAAAGTCCGTCTTTTGTAATTAACAAATGAAAATAAACCTTCAATCTTTAGGCTATCTAGATAGACAAATTGGACGGAGCCGAGATTTTAATAAAATAAACAACAAATTAAATTTGAAGTTAATTTTATTGGTCTTACTTTTGACCGTACAATTCAAGCGAAGATAAAATAATGACAATTTGTACTTAGTAACTTCCTTATATAACTTTTATAAATGCGTAGGCGATTTCTAGTACATTCTTAATTTGCAATAACAACTAAGTATTTACATTTCTCATACTTTAGCGAGAAAAACATCTAAGTACATAAATGCTTATTCAGCTATGCGCAATTAAATCAAATCAACATGTAGAGTACCTCTACTGCGCATTATTCATAGAAAAACAACATAAGTACAAAAAGTGATTAATTGGTACTTTCACAATCGAAGGAAGTACCTACTTGTATGATTAAATATGTCACAATTGGACTTCGGTAAACAACGGTGGGTTTGTGGTACATATAACTAGATACCTCTTTGTTTAACATTCCTCATTAACGTACAATAATAATATTTTCACATTTTGCACTAATTAAAAAGTTCGTAGAACAAAAACATAAATAACACTCCTTTTTTTGGGTAGTCGTGTAAAAAATGTGGTTGTTTACATTTTCACTATACTAATTCTTAATTAGCTCCTAAACACGTGGACACGATTTACATGATTCAAACGGATGGTTTTCATTTGACACCAAAATCATTAAGATATCTCAACAAATGAAAAAATACATTTTCAAGTTGCTGTCGTAATTATCGAACTTGTATGAAACGCGTAACAATTCTTTTAAAAACTTATCAAACGTTAAACGTTAAATTTATATTAAATTGGACGAGTTGAGAAAAGGGGGGTGAGAATCGTATTTTCCAAACGAATGGACCAACTTAGCTGCGGTTTTTCATGCTTGAAAGCTGAGGTACACGAGATGGTCCTTAGCTATAATGGGGGGGGGGGGGGGTTAACTCTCAAACGGATGGAACTATTTTTATGTTTGAAAACTAATGTAATCGAGATGCTTCTTAGCTATAATGGTGGGTGGGAAGTCGGGGGTTAATGTCTGCGTAAAAAAATACAATGTAGGTACCTATCTGAGTAGGTACAAACTAATGGACCCCGCTTGCAGTCGCGGGCAAAACATAACACACCTGTAAATATGTACTTAGTAAGTATTATATTTTTATTTTTACTATATATTATATTATTTTTCTATCCGTTCAGTCATTCAGTACACAGATCTGTGATAACTTTATTTTGATATGGACACAAAAATACTTTGAGTCGTTTTGCCTATTAAGGCATCCCTTCACACAACAATTATTATTATTACGTTCAAAAAGCGAAAGTTCAAACAAGCGACACGGTGAGCGTGTGAATGCAAGCGCGCGGCGGCCGGCCTCGCCTGATTCGTAGCTAGGGATCCGCAAAAAGAATCGATACCTGAGTAGTATCGATACTTTCGCTTCGATACCTAGTATTTTTGTACACGATATTTATTCTAGTATTTTACTAGGTATCGATACTTTCGCAATTACTCGATACTTTTGTTTCCTTACTAGATTTCGACAATCAGATTATGGTGCAACGTTCCGTTCAGCGCGCCAAATTCAAATTTTCTTGCGTTTTTGCGGCAATAAATAGGTTGTATCAAGAAATTACACCAACCAAAAAATCAAGGTGAAAGCTAGTATAAGTACATTTGTCAATAAACCAAAAACCAAGATGATAATCAGGTTATTGGCATTTGTATTTAAATCAATATTATCTAGGTGATAATTTTAACCGTAATTTCTTGTTAAAACCTATTTATTTCCGCAAAATCAGTTTTCATGAACCCACGATGAGTAATGACAAAAAACGCAAGAAAATTTGAATTTGGCACGCTGACTGAAATGTTGCACCTTAACGACAGTAGATAATTATACTACTTATTTTTCCGATGTATAGCGTTGTCTCCCTCGTTGGAGTGATATAGTTTTCGCGAAAACCTTACTTCAGATGAATGATGCATGTGTGACCAGATAAGTAAAAGTAGCAATTCAGAAGTGTTCTGTTTATGTTGATTATTTAAATTGCAGTATGATTATACTGCAAAATATCTGAATTTAGATGTCATTAATTTATTTGTTTATGTTTAAATAACGTATCGTGTAATCTGTAATAATGTAGTAGAAAACGCTATGGGATTGGTTTTTTATCGAGAATTTTTATCATTATTACTAATTATTTCATGGCAATATTGACCGTTGTTGACTATGGACTTGTTGTTGTTTCATTGGTTGTATATGCAGAGTAAGTTCTGGCTCTGGTCTGGTTAATTGTAGTCTTTTTTTGTCACTTCTTATCTCTTAAAAATATTCCTCGATACCGAGTAGTATCGATACTTTTGATTCGATACATTTATTGGTATCGATACTTTTGATTCGATACTTGGAATCGAGTAGGTATCGATACTTTTAAAAATTTGCGTATCCCTATTCGTAGCGACGGAGCTCAGCAATCTGTGGGTTAATAACTCGCGTAAGTAGGTAGAGTGACAGATGCCTGACAATACACAATGCGGAGTCGCAGAAAAATTGAGGAGTTGGCAGGTTGACCTTGACTCTCACTTTAAAGAGTGGTCATCCATTGCACAAGATCGCGATTACTGGAAAGAGTTGCCCTGCAGTGGGGCACCGTAGGCTATTAATAATAATACAAAAAATATAATATGTTTGTGTACATTTAGATAACATAAAATAGAAAAAAAATAAGAGAAAATGTATAAAAGTAATCTTCTATACTATAATAAAACTGTAAATGAGGACATTAAATATTTTTTGAAAATTATTATTGAGATAAACATCAAAACGCTGTGCAAAAATCAAAAAGCTTTATTTATTTTTTGTCTGTCTGTCTGTCTCTTTGAACACGCATCACGCTGAAACTACCAGACGGATTTTGATGCAACTTGGCACAATCATAGCTTAAGTTATGGATTAACCCTGCCCTCCTGTCTATAATTACTGTGTATAGTCATTTGTGAGGAAAATAAATAAACTTTTTGTTTTTTTTTTATTTGATCACTTAGAATACTTTTTATCCCGAAAAACTCATGAGTTCCCGCGGGATGGTGGTTGAAAGTTATTTAAAAGAACACATATTACGCTTGATGTAACTTGGCACAGTCAAAATTCATATTATGTATTAAAATTACAGATTCTTTTTATCCCCAATAAATATAGGGTTCCTGCGGGATAGGTGTTCAAAGTTATGATAGTTTAAATGAAAAATAAATAAAACATTAAAACTGTATCATAATTTCGATCTTCTCGCCACGATGTTGCGTGGCACATCGGGAGCATCCCAGCCGGCCCTCCAACCCAGACGTGCGTGGGTCGAAATCACACGCTTCTAGAAATATTTTGCTCCATATTTTTAAGCATTTACATATTTTATGCATTATTTTTACATTTTCTTTGATATATTTATGGCTCCTGTCATTTCCTGAAGTAAACCGTCAAATCTTTTCGACAAAATAGGTCACAATAATTCCAATTCGGATAATTTAGAAAAAACTCAAAAAAAGAAAAGAATTCTGTCAATTTAGATACTTTGTTTTTTTAATTAGTAAATTTGTTAGTTTTACCTGAAGTGCATGTTTAAAAAAAAGAAATAAATTATCATTATTTTATAATTTACAATCCCTCATAAAAAAGCGCCATCTTGCGGCTGTTTTTATTGGTAACCAAACTGCTTACTGTGTGTGTGTGTGTGTGTGTGTGTGTGTGTGTGTATGTGCGTGTGTGCGTGTGTGAGGGTGTTTATGTGTGTGAGGGTGTGTGTGTGTGTGTGCGTGTGTGAGGGTGCTTGTGTGTGAGAGGTTTGCGTGCGCGCGCGTGTGTGTGTGTGTGTGTGTGTGAGGGTGTTTGTGTATGTGTGAGAGGTTTGCGTGCGTGTGTGTGTGTGTGTGGGTGTGTGTCTGGCTGTGGCATTGTAGCTCCCAAACGAATGTACCAATTTAGGTGCGGTTTTTAATGTTGGAAAGCTGAGGTAATCGAGATGGTTCTTAGATATTACAGTACGAGTATAGCACAATGGAGTATCCTACTTCCTTAACACGGACGTAAGTCTTTTTATTGTAGGACCTCTACACTAATGAGCGTAGTATCTGTACTTATGATGTAGCAATAAGAACAAAAAAAGACTGTACAAAGAAGATAATTAAGGTTGTAACACTACATAATTTACCAGCATCAACAAATCAAGCGCATAAACCAAACGCATCAAAGTTCTCCCTCCGATTTAACTAGATGGCGCTGATTGACATTAAAACACACAAGCATTTCATTCACTGCAACCAAAGGTCCCGCTAAATTTAAATCTGTACATTTTTCGAATTTGGCTCACACTAGCTTTAGCGCTTGGCCTCGGCACGACCTCCAGCTCTCAAGCCCTTGCGACTGGAACTTGTCTGTTGAATTGCCTACTGTCCGGTTGATATCGAATAACCCTGCGCGCATATCTATATATAGATCAACCTACTCTGAATATATTTAACTTATACGAACTACATATTTTCTTCGCTTCATCTGCACGCTGCACGTCATTTGTTACCTTACCGCCCGTCGCACTACGACGCCTTACAAGGTTTGATTTAAAAACTGGGGTACTTGGTATCTTAGGCCTTGCACGAACTGCCTGGCGTTGGAACGCGGTGCGTTTATTCTAGCGTTTATTTCATATTGTATTATATGCGTTTATTTCATCGCAATGCGTGCACTTCTATGACACTCCGTACTTCACAGAATATCCATACTAATATATAAAAGTGAAACGTTGTCTGTTTGTTTGTTTGGGGAGCTTTCACGCGATAATGGCTGGACGGATTTTGATTAAATTTGGAATGGAGATAGCTTATACCCTTAAATAAAATATAGGATACATTTTATGTCGGAAAATTATTTGCTTCCACGGGAAAACAGAAAAAACTGGAAAAATATTTATTACTCGATGTAAGAAACTGTTGCCATGGAAACGTAATAACAAGTATGCCAAAAAACTTCAAGCGCATTGGTACTATACCTACTTTTGCACTGGTTTTTAATATCCTAGAACATAGATCCTTTTTTTCGCGATAAACAGTAGTCCACTCGGGCGAAATCGCGGGCGGGAAAGCTAGTGCGTTACAAAAATGCAAGGCAGTGCGTGCTAGCCTTATTCCGATGATTAGATGCCGAGCAATAGATAAAAACTATATGACGACTGAACGAATTTTGAAGAAATGTAGTATCATATTGTACTTTGTAGGTACTTATGATCCTTGAATAATACGTGTGGGCTACTTTTAAATTAAATGACCACGCAAGCAAAGCCGTGGGCACAGCTAGTATAAAAAAATATATTCTAAAAAATACAAATATCATTTTTAACTCACATAATTAATTTAAACTTATTTCTGATTTCAGGTTCCCAAATGGCGCCACTACTGTTAGAAGGCGACACTCTTGGCAAAAAGCATCAACATTACAACAGATTGCTTGAAGAAGCTATAAAAAATGATCAGCTACTACAATCCAAACATCTATCCGAAGATGACGACATCGAAAATTTGTTAAAAATTGATGTGGCTTGTAGGAACCGGAATGTTGACTATATCCTAGAAGAACTGAAATCCGAAGATCAGTTACTCGTATCAAAAGCAATCAAACGAAGCGTTTGGTTAATCACAGACCCGCAGTACATCCACATCATAAACCCGGAGCATCTGTACACGAAGCTCTTCCCTCAGATGACTTCTAAAGCCTTTAACAAACTTATGTTGAACATACGATTGTATTTGAGAGACGAAAAACGAGTGGAAACTTTCTATAACTACATTAAGGAAAAGGATATCAAATCGGCGTACAAATGGCTGCACCACTGTTCCGTACCTTTTGTAGAAAAAGAAGTGGCAGAGCACACAGATAATATTTCTGCAGTGTTACTTCAGCGGCTCTTTGAAAAATCTTTCTCTATCTACGAAACATACACTAGAAACACCTACTTCTGCTACCGGATGGAACAAAATGAATTCTTTGTTAAAAAATATCCGGATAAGTTTTTAGACTTTCTAGAGAGTTTAAAGGGTAGATTCAATTATAGATTCAGTGCAAAGGGGACCAAAATTCTCGTGGAAAAATGTTCCGATAGAATTTTAAATAAGTTTGAATTTTACGCTAAAAGCCTTAACTTAGCAGCTTTTGCTAAGGCTTTGAGAAATAAAGAAGATATTAAAGGCTTCCTGTTAAAACACGCAGAAAATAAAAATCTAGCGTGGCTTTACGTATGCGACAAAATGCATCATTTTATTAAGCAAATGCCTAAAGAAAATAGGTTTGATTTCGTAAAAAAGGTGTTCATTGATAAAGATATCTTTCAGAAAAATGAAGCTGGTGAAGACATCTGTAAATACGAAAGTATTATTAATCGTGCCGCAGACCCACATATTAACCGTAAATCAAATGATTTATATGTGTGGTACAAATTTGCTCCGTTCGAAATAGCTTTCGCGGATTTGAATAAACTTATCCAAGCTGAATCAACCCCCCTTGTCAGAAACTCAATGCTACAGGTTCTGTTGTCCTGCGCTCAACGCAACAAGCAGCATATTCAAAAAGTGCTGAAGTACTATCAAGATGAACACATTAATGAGCCGTTTAAATTCAAAATTCAGTTTGTCAACTTTTTTATATCAAAAGTTGACACTCACACTCTAGATAACCAGACATGGGAAGTCCTGAGCCAAATATTTCATAGCATGGAAGTGTTTATCGAATCCAATAATAATGTTCAATTCTGCATTAAAGCGATTATAGTAAGAAACGCAATCCGAAAAGAACCACCTTCAGATATTATTAAAAACAAATTTGTATTTGAAACTTTAAAGACGATCAAACCCAAATTGAAGAAAAAAGAAGAAAAAGATGCGGTGTTCGAATACTTGCGTGAATTCATAACTACAAAAAGCAACTCCCTTAATTTAACAGTGAACGCCGAATTCGATGAGGCTGTTACACTGTGTGAACATCTTTTGAACCTCATTAAAGACTGGGGAAAAAGGTTAGAGGATCAGCCATATGCACTTGATAGAATAAAGGAACTTATTAAAATCAAGAAAGAAAAACGCTGGAGCCGAGATCTATCTTCATTGTACAATGTAAAGAAGTCATGGAGGAAGGTAATGTTTGAAGAGTCTATTTCTATTTCACCAACTGAAGTAGTTTGCGTGAATGCTCTGAAGCATGATTCTGGGTTATTGTTTCGCAATAAAGACCAGGTGTTGGCGATGTACAGTGATGACACTATATCAATGAGGCACTTCCTCAGCAAAATTCGCATCTATTGGCACCTAACTTTGGGTGAAGATTGGAAGACTATGTATCAAACACGTTTAGATCATCCCAGTGGTCACAAAGCTCTTGTAGTTGAACTCTGTACCTTATTGTCCCAAAAAGAAACTAATGAACTTCTGAAGAGATATGCTCCTTCTGAAAAGAGAATAAATTGGAACAGCATTGATCAACTTGAGCTCAGTTTACAGAAGCAAATAGCAAAAAATATACACAAAGCTAGACCGCTAGCTCCCGTAGAAGGAATATTGCTGTACGCTAAAGGAGACTATCTGCAATTTGCCGTCCCCTCACTTAACTCAATACTCAGTCAGTTGAGCCCAACCAAGAGCCGTCTCTACATCCCAGTGTTATTAGATGCCCCTGTGTCAATACAAAAATTAGGAATACGATGCGCATTTCATAAACTTCCCTCTGAAGAGTTGAGACCAATGTTGTCAAAACTCTGGAATTCTACCAAAAACTATTCTATTCGGACCATTTTATTTATTTATACTTATAAAATGTTATGCAAAGAAAATAACACCTTTCAGGTCAAATGCATCTGGGATTTATTGAGTGGGTTTATTGACAAACTAACTCCCAATGACAGTAAACTTATTTACGAGAAACTTCGTAAATTTTTTAAGGTGCCAAATAGTATCAAACCGCAATTTTACATGAAAAGCTATACTTTCTTAACCTCCTTACCGGCTAAATGTAATTGCGAAAGTATCATAAGCGACATGCAGTACAGATCGAAAGACCTTATGGAATATTTAGATGACGATTTTGTTATAAATAAAATGTTAAAGAATTTTAATGAAACCTTAGCCAAAGTTCCAGATATCGACGAAAAATCCTGCATTATTTCGACTTTTATTTTGGCAACAAAAGATGAGGAAACACAAATTAGACGATTTGACAAATCTCTGGCTCCAATCTTAGAAAAATATCTTCCTCAGTGGGAAACAGTTTGTAACAATAAATATCGTATTAAACAACATATAATGAACATCCTCGAAACACTAGTAACGAAACTGGAAAACTACACGATTGAAAAGAATATGCAAATACCAGTAAAGACTTTTGAAGCTATTTTATTGATATTAGAAAACAAGATGTCCTATCAAAAACATTACGTACTATTGACGAGTTGGAAATTGACGACCACGTTTGTGAAAGTATGGAATGAAAATCAACACGTCTTAACTGATTTTAATTTAAAAATTGACCTAAATATGTCAGAGGAAGAAAAAATTGAAAAGTACACCGAATTGCACGAACAAATAGCTCCACAGTTCGCTAAAATGTGCGCACAATATTTAAAAGAAGATTTGAACCGGTTTGGCTCTTCGATTTTTTCACTGTATGCGGCTGCTTTAAAAAAATGTATACGTGGTTATTTAAGTCCACTACTGCTTGAGCACCAACTGCTATATGTGAAATGTTTACTTCAATATGGAAAAGAGAGAGAATTCAGTTTAGTGGTGTACGATATTTTCAAGGGAGAAAGAGTCGATTATTACTATGGCAGGCCCGAAGAAAAGAAACAGTTTCACGAAATATATCACATTATGATGTCTAACAGTTATTCTGATGAGATGAGGATGCATATTTATGAATTATTTGCAAAGATAGCAATTCCGCTTCCGAATAAAATTTAAAAACTCCGTAACTAAAATTCTTAACTTAAACTAATGTAATATTCCTGATTAGCTTATATAATACGAGTAATTAAATTTGACCTGAAACAATAATATTCTATTCATAAAAAAATAATGGAATGGACTTAAAATAGATAGGTATCTACTTTTTTTATTTGCACCTAGTTAATTTTCTCATAGGTACACGCGCTCACTGTGTATAATTTTTATATGTATTGAATTAAACAGTAGGTAGGTAGGTGTAGGTACCACACCTACCTATAATAAATATTTCTCAAGTGTTTTAATTGATTGGTGTTTTATGCGATAAATAAAATAAATTTATAAATATATTCAGCACAATCCACACCAATTACCTAGCCCCAAACTAGGATATCCTGTACTATGAGCACTAGATAACGGATGAACACAGATACAAATATTACATCCATGACTCGGAAACA
This sequence comes from Alsophila aescularia, assembly GCA_946251855.1. Lineage (NCBI taxonomy): Eukaryota > Metazoa > Arthropoda > Insecta > Lepidoptera > Geometridae > Alsophila > Alsophila aescularia. The sequence goes on from OX276385.1 coordinate 15,526,853, forward strand.
AACATAAGCAGTCGGTCCCGGCTGTTACCTATTGATTGATGGTAAAAGTTAAACTATAATTGAATGAAATTACCGTAGTATAAATAGGAGATTCAAATAATTAGGTAACTATTCAAATAATTTTTCAAGTTCAAGTAATTATTATTCTAATATTAATAAGTCTATTGTCTGGAAGAGATCGTTTATAAACGCTTTATATTAGCTTCACTTGTATGTTTGTAACCGACTCCTTTGGATGCTATTTTGACCCACTTTAAACGGTCAGATTTCATTCAAATTTTGCACATCTGTCAAAGACCGATGACAATGCAATAATTCGAAAAAAAAACACAATTTAAAAAAAACGTTTTTTTTTAAATAAATTTTTTTTTTCTTATTTACACTATTAAAATTTATTTTCTATTTTTAGTTTGGTTTTCTATATAAAGCGTGTTTTTTAGTTTTTTTAAACTATTAATTTAGCGATTAGACCGCCCATTCTATCTAAATTTTTTAGTTACATTTCCAGAGCAGTGGTGGTAGCTTAAAGGTACAATAGTGCCACTTAGAATCCACCGAATCCTTTCTTTTCTAAGTTATGGCTGTTATTGAACCATCAATAACAGCCGTTGAGTCATGTCATCGGGTGGCCTGACAAACTGACTCCAGAGGCCAGCACTACCTCATATGACAAACAAACAGTTCAATTGTTTAATTTAACCGTGTTCCTTTAATTTAAGATACTATGTTATTTAGCATTTAAGATACTATGTTATGTATGTAAAACTTCCTATCTATACATATAATATAGCAATAAGAACGAAAAAGTCTGTAAGTACAAAGAAGATTAAGCTATAGAAAAACATTTTTTATTTTTTATTTCGTGGCTGTCTATTTGTTTGTCTGTATGGTTCGCGCATCACGTAAAAACTACTGGGCCGATTGCAATGCGGTTTGCACTATTGGATAGCTTAGGGTTTGACTTAAAAACTGGTGTGCTTGGTATCTGAATACGATGAGTAGGAACCGAGCAATCGATAAAAACTTTTTGACGGCTGAAGGAATTTTGATCAATTGTTGGTATTTTAGGTATTGAAATAGCACATAGAGTTCTTTTAACCTGGAGAAATGACCACGCGTGCGAAGCTGCGGGTACAGCTAGTCTTCAATATTTGAGTAACATACTTTCCATGTGCATGTGGCATAGACGAGAGGCACTATGTATTACAATAAAGCCTGCAGTAAGTACCAAAAAGTATGTACAATGGGTGAAGGACTCGTTCTTCTCGTTATTTCTCGACGGTCTAGGTTACTTAACAAGAATATAACATTTTTTTAAATCGTGTCTGTCTGTCTGATTGTTCGCGCATCACGTTAAAACTAATAGACCGATTCGATGCGGTTTTTTCACTGTTGTATAGCTTAGAGTTTCGACTTTTGGTATCTCAATCCGATTAGTAGAAGCCGAGTAATCGACAAAAACGATTTGACGTCTGAACGAAATTTGAAGAAATGTGTTATACTGGTACTTTTGGTTCTGAAATAATTTATTAAATTGTTATCCCTGAAACAAGCAGAAAAAAACACTTTTTTATTAGTTTTTTTTTTCTAAATTCATTGTCTTCTAGTTGTGAGCTACCCTGAAAGTTTCGTCCGGATAGCTAAACGGGAAGTGCTCGAAATTTGAGGTGCATGATTCCACCGGAACGACAAACAAGAAAGTGACTTAATAAAAACGTGGTAAAATTACCACGCGGACAACGCCGCGGACACAGTGACACAGCTAGTACTTATTAAAGCAGTAAGTAGGTACCTACTAAAAAGTCTGTACAAGAAGATATTATGTAATGTCAAAAAATGGTCTAGGTAGACAATAATATACTGAACAAGAATACAACGTTTTTAAAAAACTTGTCTTTCTGTTTGTCTGTTCGCACATCACGTAAAAACTATTGGACCGATTGTGATGCGGTTTTCACTGTGTACTTGGTATCTCAATCCGATGAGTAGAAGCCGAGTAATCGATAAAACCTATTTGACGGCTGAAGGAATTTTGAGTATTGGTATTGTAGGTCCTGGAATAGCACATAGGGTAGTCATAGCCCAGATAAATCACACGGGCACAACTAGGTATAATTAATCCGTTACTTATGTACCGTGTACAATGAAGTTGTATGTACTTTTATGTACATAGAACTTCCTTGACCGTGTACTACCTACGTATAGCTGTTACCTATAAACTATTAGGCTACTTCAGTCAATGACCTGCACAGAAAATATATATTTTTGTTCATTCTATAAATAGCTTCATTCATTCGTTCTAACAAACATTTGCACTAGCAAATCCTATTTGTAACCTTACCCTGTACGCAATAAGACGTTAAAATGATAATTGACAAACTTAGCGAATACGCCATGTTGATTCCACAATGTTTAGCATTATTATTCTTGTTTTCGTTCCTTGTGAGAACCGGTGTCATTTTTAGTCTTTTTATTTTGAGAATGTAAACTAGTTCTGATTTGTGTTTTGAAGTAAAACAGTTGTTCTTAGTACTTACCTAAACGTGTAACACCTAGCCTGAACGTAAAGTTATATTTCCATATATGTAGGCACATAGTGGTAGTGCTAGTAACCACGAAACAATATATTAGTGTAACAATTGAATATAGTAGGTAAGTACGTACCTCTACCTACCTACATCTTAATTAATATCAAGTGCGTTTCGGATCAGACCCCGCGTAGAGTAGTCACGTAATATTTGGTCTGAGGTAGTCGCAGTTTTACCTTCATAACTCGAAAAAAATATCATAACAGACTACGCGAAACAGTTTTCACGGGTAGGTAAAAGTATGATAAATCGGTGTGACCACGAGTCCGTCGCCAAAAGATTCTAGGTCAAAAAGTTTATGAATTCCAAGGGTGTCCGCCTCGTAAAGAACGTACGTACATTTCGCAAATTTTATAAAGAAAATGGTCCAAACAAATACAAAATACAATTTTTAAAGTCTTTACCGACACCCGAAAAGTACATCACATAAAAATACTTTTTTATTTATATATATTGCATAATGTACAAAAAATCGTAGTTAAGACTTATGAATAAGAGGCAAACTATTTGTAAGTACAAAGATCCTGCTAGGGTGTCGCTATCCCACTCGCACATGTTTAAGGAAAACCGCATATAAAATAAGTATGACATATTATTCTTTTGAATTGAGGTCTCCGTTTAGAGTACATACCTAACCGATGTAAGAAATTTCGTGAAATTGTGTCCATAAATATAAATAAATAAATGTATTCAGGATAATGTACACCAATTAGCTAGCCCCAAACTATGATATACTGTATTATGGGTACTAGACAACGGACAAACTTACAAAGATACGAAAATTACACTTGTAAACAAACATTTCTGCTCATCACACAAATGATTGCACCTTGCGGGATTTGAACCCGGGACAGTTAGTTGATTTCGTAGTGAGGATCACTAACCATTTGGCCGGTCGTCAAAATGTATGAATTACGAACCTGTGCTGTGACAGCTATAGATAGACTGAGTCGAAAGGACGCGTGGACGGACAGACAAACAGATAGGCAGACAGACAGCGTTGCCACATCAATAAGGTTCCGTATGGACTATTTGGGTTCGGAACCCCAAAAATATATCTAACAGTGACGGAACCCTACAATACAAACTATGTAAATACACATAATATGAATTTTCGCGACCCGCAATGGAAAATCATGTTATAATAATTACTAGTTTCCCGCCCGCCACTTCGTACGTGCAGACTACTGTTTATAGCGAAAAAAAAAGCATCCCATGTTCTTCTAGGATATTAAAAACCAATGCAAAAGTAGGTATAGCACCAATGCTTTTGATGTTTTTTGACAGACTTGTTATTTCGTTTCCATGGCAACCACAGACCATTCTGTGATGGCAACCGTTCCTTACAGTGAGTAATCAACATTTTCCAGTTTTCCCGCGGAAACTTTCAATTTCCGGGATAAAAAGTATCTTATGTTTTATTCTAGGGTATAAGCTGTCTCCATTCTAAATTTCATCAAAATCCGTCCAGCCGTTATCGCGTGAAAGCTCCCCAAACAAACAGACAACGTTTCACTATTTTATATTGGTATGGATTTATAGCTAAATTTTAAGAGGGTCTATGTCTAATCTACAAGAAAGATAACCAAAAAAAATTTACTACCTACTTTAATAACTTTTTTTCCCGTTGTCCCCCAGTGGTGGACAAAAAGTGGGGGACAACGGGAATAGACGAAAAAACTCAGTGGTATCGCATACTCTACCTTAGGTAGAGAATAGGAGGAAAAGGTGGTAAAGGGTACTTGATTCAGGCAGGCCAGTCGCACTCTGCAACAAGTACAAATATTAAACCTCTACTGTGCGGCCGCAATATTGCGGTTAATTCAGTAGAGTGCCAAGCGTGCGCTCGATGTGTCGCGCGCCGTGTGCTTACGATAAAGTACCTACTTACGTAAAGTTTTTGTCAAATTTTATTCTTTTCTTAATTATGAGTACCAAGAAGAAACCTAGAATGTACTGCATAGCATTCGGTCTGACAAATCTCGTAAAATACCCACATACTGACATTTTATTACGTAGGTAGCCATTTCTTTTTTATTCATTATTAAGCATGGAATTCAGACAGGCACCTTGTATTCATCAAGGCTATTATTGATTCTGTGATTCAGGTACAGTTACTATAAATTGTAGTCAATCCCAGTTAGTTTTTTCAGTTAGATCAGGGTTTGACCACCTTTTTCATAAAATACCTTCATAAATAGACACCTTGGTGGTAGGGCACTTGTAAAAAATGATGCCCGGCTAGTTAGCTACAATCCTCAGCAGGATATCTGACGCTGGACCTGACACTTTACGTGGTGCTCGTACAGTCTTTGATAGCCACACCCATTCTAGTATTAGCGTGTTTACCCCCTTCTACCACCCTCAACATCATCATCATCATCAGCCTGTATCCGTCCACTGCTGGACATAGGCCTTTCCCAATGAACGCCACAGAGCCCGGTCTTCGGCACTTCTCATCCAGTTTTAGCCGGCCGCCTTTCGCAGGTCGTCTCTCCACCAGGCCAGCGGGCGTTCTTCCACCCTATGACAGAAAAAAAATATAGCTTAAAACAACTAAAACTTACATAACAAACTAAAATCCGACTACGATTATAGCCTATGACATTCTTGCGATTAAGACGAATCGATTGATACCTCGCTTGTCAAAATCGGACCAAGTTTTTAGTTTGAACACATAACCCTTCCTTTGCTTCACCGTAGTGGGTAAAAATAAATAGACTGTCACTATCAATGAAGATGAATCGATTGACACCTCACTTGTCAAAATTAAACCAAGTTTTTAGTTTGAACACATAAACCTTCCTTTGCTTCGCCATAGTCAGACAAAAAAATTAGCTTAGGAAACTCTATAAATGAAGACGATCAACTGACACCTCGCTTATCAAAATCGGGCCAATATAGTGGCGATGCTATGGTGGAACATCCACATACCCACATACATACATACATAGACTGTTAAACTCATTACCCTTCCCTTGCTTCGCCGTAGTCGGGTAAAAACACGAAAAGAACGAAAAGGATCGATTAGGTACTGTTAAATAAAAGTAGGTAAGAAATAAATCTCTACCAATTTGAATCTAATTTTGTTTCGTTAGTGTAAATAAGTTTTTTTAATCTGATTTCAGGAGTCAAAATGCAACGAATTGTATTAGAAGGTGACACGCTTGGCAAGAAACATCAGCATTACAACAAATTGGTCGATGAAGCTCTTAGTTCTAATCAGCTGCCAGAACCATTTCAAGATGATGACATACGAAACTTGCTGAGCATTGACATAGCAAGTAAGAACCGAAACGTGGATTATATCCTGGAAGTACTAAAATCTGAAGATCAATTACTGGTATCGAAAGCAATCAAACGAAGCATTTGGTTAATCACGGACCCGCAGTATGCTCATATCATAACCCCGGAGCATCTATACACGAAGCTATACCCTCAGATGACTTCTAGAGCCTTTAACAAACTTATGTTGAATATAAGATTGCATTTGAGAGACGAAAAGCGAGTGGAAGGTTTCTATAACTACATCAAGGAAAAGGACATCAAATCAGCGTACAAGTGGCTACAACACTGTTCGGTGCCTTTTGCGGAAATCGAAGTAGATGATCATAATCATAATATTCCAGAACACCTAGTGTTGAGGCTTTTCGAGAAATCTTTCTCTATTTTTAAATCATACAAAAATAAGAAAAACTATACAATAGAAGACGGTCAATTCTTACTTAGCCAGCATACAGAAGAGTTTTTAGATGATCTAGAAAATATGAAATACGAATTATATTTTAAATTTAATTCAAAAAACACCAAAATTCTGATGGAAAAATGTCCTCGGAGAATTTTAGACAAGTTTGAATTTTACGGCGAGAATCTCCATATAGAAACTTTTGTCAAACATTTAAATAAGACGGTAAATATAAAAGATTTCTTACTAAAATATGGAAATAATGAGAAATTGAAGTGGTTGTACACATTTGATAAAATGAAACATTTTATTATGCAATTGCCTCCAGAAAATAGATTTGACTATGTTAAAAAGGTATTCATAGATAAAGAAATCCTTGTGAATCGAGATGATATCGAAGTGCCCTGCATTCCTGATTACGATTTTGTCATGTATAGTGAGGAAGGAATAAATAATTCCGAAAGGCCCAACACATACCAGTGGTATAAATATGCTCCTTTTAATACAGCATTCGCTGATTTAATTAATTTAATCCGTGTCGAGTTTGTTGCAGAGCAAAGAAATTGTATTCTTCAGGTGCTATTATCCTGTGCTTGTCGCAATATGCAACATATTCAAATAGTCTTGCAATACTTCCACGATAAACACATTAATGAATCTTTCAAATTCAAAATTCAGTTTATGAATTTATTCATTTCAAAAGTTGACATTCATATTCTTGATGACCAAGCCTGGAACACGCTCAATCAATTATTTCATAGCATGGAAGTATATATCGAATCTGAAAATAATGTTCAAACCTGCATACAAGCAATCATAGTCAGAAACAGCATCAGAAAGGAACTCGTTCCAGATATTATCGAAACCAAATTTTTATTTGATACTTTAAAAACCCTGCAAATGAAATTGAAGAAGCAAGAAGAAAAAGACGCTGTTTTTGAGTACTTGCGTAATTTCGTAACTACCAAAGCGAATCCTCTTAATTTAAATACTGAATCTGAATTCAATGAAGCTGTTGCAATGTGTGAACACCTTTTAAATCTCATCAAAGAATGGGGGAAAGAGCTACAGGACCATCCAAGTGCAATAAACAGAGTAAAGGAACTTGCTAAAATAAAAAAAGAAAAGAAATGGAATCAAGATTTATCTTCATTATACAATACAAAGAAGTCATGGAGGAAGGTAATGTTCGAAGAATCTCTTGCTCTTTCACCGACTGAAGAAGTGTGCTTGAATGCTCTAAAACATGATTCTGGGCTGTTATCTCGTAATAAGGAACTTGTACTGGCGATTCGCTGTAACGACACTATTTCATTGAGGCACCTGCTCAGAAAAATACGCATCTATTGGCCCCAAACATTTGCAGAGGATTATAAGACTGAGTATTTAAAAAGTTTAAATCAGCCTAATAGCCACAAAGCTGTCATAGTTGGGCTCTGTACCCTTTTGCATCGAGAACAAATAAAAGATCTCCTCAAAAAATATTCTCCTTATGAAACAAAAATCGATTGGAGTGTAACCAACCAACTTGAGCTCAGTCTGCAGAAGCAAATAGCAAAAAATATACACAAAGCTAGACCGTTAGCTCAAGTGGAAAAGATTTTGCCGTACGCCAAAGGAGACTATCTGCAGTACGCTGTCCCCTCACTTAACGCAATACTCAGTCAGCTGAGCCCAAACAAGAGTCGCCTATGCATCCCAAAGTTTTTGGATGCTCCTGTGTCCCTTCAAAAGCTTGGAGTTCGTTGCGCATTTCATAAACTTACCGCTGACGAAATGAAACCAATGTTCTCTGAAATCTGGAATTCAACCAAGAACTCATCCATTCGAACTGTTATATTCACACACACATTTGATCTTTTATGCAGAGACAAAACCACGCTGCAAGTCAACAATACATGGGATTTATTAAGTATGATTATTGACAGTTTAACTCCTGGCGAAAACAAACAAATATACCAGAAACTTGGTCAAGTTTCTGAAGTGCCAGATAGCGTCAAACCACAGTTTTATATGAAAAGCTATACATTCTTATGCTCTTTACCAGTGAAATGTAATTGTGAAAATATCATCAGAAGTTTAGATTATAAAATGACAGACTTAATGGAATACTTAAATGAAGATTTTGTTATTGACGTCATGTTAAAACATTTTAATGAAACCCTGGAAAATGATAATAACTTGTATGAAAAGCCCTCTATAATAACGTCCTTTATTTTGGCATCCAGAGATGAAGAAACGCAAGTTCGGCGATGTGAAAAAACTTTACTACCCATTTTAGAGAAATATCTACCGCAGTGGGAAATGATTTGTGAAGGTAAATATCGTATCAAAAAACACATTAAAGACCTCCTTCAAAAACTGGTATGTAATTTGGAAATCTACACGATTAAAAAGACAATGCAAATTCCAGTTAAAACTTTCGAAAGTATACTATTGGCATTAGAAAACAAGATGTCCTATCAAAAATATTACGCACTATTGACAAGTTGGAAGCTAGCGAGCATATTTGTGAAATTGTTAAATGAAAATAGAGAAGTCATAATAATTGATTCTGAAGGAGAAGACAGTAGAAAAATGACAGACGAAGAATATAATTATAGAAGTTACGCTGTTTGTAATAAAATGCACGAACAGATAGGCCCGCAATTCGCAAAAAAATGCCAACAACATCTAAAAGAAGACATGAGTCTATTTGGCTCTTCGATTTACTCGTTGTTTGCAGTGTCTTTAAAAACATTTCTATGTAAATATTTAGGAAGAAAAATATGTGGACCCCAACACCGTTTGCTTTACGTAAAATGCTTCCTTCAATGGGGAAATGAAAGAGAATTCTATTTAACGGTGTATCGTATTTTAGCGGATGAAACAGAGCAATATGAATATTGTACACCCGAAGAAAGTAAGTTAATCAAAGAAATACATAACATAGCAATGTCGCAATGTTCCGGTGATGTAAAGATGCAATTTTTTGAATTATTCTCAAACATAGCATTTCCCGTTTCGAGTATCTAATTAAAAACCAAAAATTATTCTTTGTTTGAAAACTCTCTCTTCTATTTTTATTAGGTAAGTACGTATTATTTATTTATCTTTTTACATTTAAACAAATATATTACAACACAATACAACAAAATATATATAATACAACAATATAAGTAGGTATATAGGTACTTCATTTTTTTAATCTATATTATTTATGTTTTTAATGTACCTTAATACCTTAATAATGTATTGTAACGAATATAAAAAATGTACTTACTATTTATAATATTGTACTATTTAATAATTGGACGTAGTTATGTGCAAACGTTCCAACCCGCACATTACTCAAAATTGGGTTAATACAACCAGCGTACCTTATTTTGGTATCATGCATCATAATATAGTAAAAACATTACATTTACCGATTTACCGATGTTCCAACCCACATTTCCAAAAAAAAGTGTCATTAAAAGAAGCAAAAAATAAACAACTCCCATGAAACGGTTTGTTTTAGTTCAGTAAAATCTAAAGTGTTTTGCCGTCATGATGCAAATAACCTTAGAATATTTTCACAGAGAATATTAAAATAGTTTATATTTTAATGTTCACTTTTTTACACTAATGTTCCATGTTGCATTTAGCAAAATGAGATGTAAATTGTAAATGATGCAAACTATAATGGAATATTTTATAAAGTGAAATGTAAATTATAGCGTTCATTCAAGCTTTTAGATTGTATGTGTATAATCTACATCTACACTAATATTATAAAGAGGAAAGATTTGATTGTTTGTTTGTTTGTAATGGATAAACTCAAAAAATACAGACCAGATTTTAAGAATTCATTCACATAAAGAAAGCTAAATTATCAGCGAGTAACACTAGCAGGATTAATTTTTCAAAAAAATAGTTCCCTTCGAATGCAATAATGAAACCCGAGGTATTAAATTTTGCAAAAAAACTCGATTAATTTGTATCACAAACCACAGAGTCTATAAATACTACGTAAGGTCACAAACTAAGAAGGAGATACGGGTCTTTGTATATGGAACGTTGCCATGGAAACGAAATCTCAGAACATCTATTAATCATTGACGTATTGTGTGGAAATTGTTGTTGTTCTATTTGTCCAAATAAAGTACCTACTAATTTTATCTTTCTATATATCTAACCGTGCGAAGCCGAGGCGGGTCTAGTTTTATATAAAAAGGTTCATTCTTTAGTAAAAAAGCCTTTTTTATTTTCCGCTTGTATTCTAAATATATTTTCTGATGAAAAAGTCAAAACTGCAGAAAGGAGTCCTACAGATAGTAAATAAATTAATACAAGAACTTAGGACCTTCTGGTGATGCACTGATGATGTTTAGCGGTTTTGGAAGAGTTAATGGATTTAGTGGAGAACTATAATTCTAAATAGACGGTGGTCAAAACGAGGAATATGTTATTTTTAAAGAAACTTTTTCCTAATTAATGTATTACTATTTTCATCACATGGAAAATTACCTTAAAAACGGAAATCCCTTTTTATTTACTTTTGGTACTTACTGTAAACTATTTGAAATGTATGAGTAGAACTCCCGAAGGTCAGACGTACATAGAACCAGAAATATGGCCATATCATTGAACATACCTGGGTTATAATTCACAAGAGACACTGACGAGGGCAGAGCATTCCACTTCTTTGCAGTTCTTTTAATAAATGAAGAAGCGTAACGCTTCGTTCTTGTGCGTGGTATGTACCTATTTCTACTATAAAAGGGTGGCGCTTTGCGAATCTTTTGGTATGGTGAAGGAAAAGTGATGCAGGAATCAGGTTGTACAGTTCTTGTTCATAATCTCCATAATACAATCTGCAAAAAACCGGCAGGCTTGTGACCTCACGTCACTCGTCGATGCACCAGACTTTGGAGCCTATTCTTCAGTGTCATCTCCATTATTATTGTTCATTATTATTTTTTGGCTCCTGAAACACAGTTCTTACTAGATCGGGAGCCTATGGATTCATTAATGTTCTGTACAATTATTATGTCAATAAACAATTATTATTATTATTACATGAGCCTCATAGCACGTCTCTCCTTTGATTGCAAAGCCTCGAGCTGATATGTACTGGCAGAACCGTCCGAAAGGTAGCTGCAGTAAATACTCAGCTCAAGATCGGACTTGTACCTGATAAAGATATAAAAGCTGTTCCGGTGTAAAGTACCTCCTGACCTTAGACAAAATACCTACCAAAATTATTTGCAGCTTGGCTTTGGATTCAATGCAAGACCCGAAATTCAGGTTCGATGTGAGTTCATCACCCAATAGCTCCAGCAGCCGTACCACGTATATTGGTTTCAATCAGATTTTCAATATCACTAATGCGTTGCGATAGAGTCGAAATTGCTATGAAGTAAGTGACAATCTGATTGAAACCAAGTTCTGTGGTCGGGGCCCAGTGGCCTATTACAGAACTTGATTACAATCGGATTATCACTTTTTTCATAGCAATTTCGACTCTATCGCAAAGCATTAATGAATTTGACGGCTTGAAACCGATATGATCAACATTACGTAATCGCACTGCTGATCATCGCCTATTGGTATTGTTACCTACTCCACAGAATAAATAATAGTACAAGAAATACGCAGATAAGTTAAGAGGCTCTTTTTAGCAGGGAACCAAATTATTAATACCTAGTTTGAAGGATATTTAAACCCAATTTTCATTTAATTTTGTAATTGTATGCGGCCTATGTAGGTAGGTACCTACTTACTAACTATTAATGACCTAAATCATATTACTCTGTTTGTAAATATATTATTATTTAAACTAGCTGTCCCCGCGACTTAGCAAGCGTGGTCATTTCTCCAGGTTAAAAGTACTTTAAAAGACCAAAATATCGATATACCAACATTTGATCAACATTTGATTGCTTGGCTTCTACTGATCGGATTGAGATACTAATTACACCAGTTTTTAAGTTAAACCCTAAACTATCCAACAGTGAAAACCACATCACAATCGGTCCAGTGGTTTTTGCATGTACATTTCTAAGAAGATCAGTCTTTACATTGTTTGTTGTATGCCGTGAGGCAGTGCTGGCCTCTGGTGTCAGAGTTTGTCAGGCGTTTATATTTAAAAGTTAATTTTCCAGTCTTTGTAGGAAGCTGATTAATAGATGATTGTAGTAAGTACTGATTCTTTCAGGAAACATGAATCAGCATTACCTACTCTATTAATAAACATATCAAAAAAAATATGTAAACAATCACTATAAAGAATAAAATTATTACAATTGAGCCAGAAAAATATCACTTTTTCAAAATTACAAAATGTAATACTAATCCCAAAATACAACATAACGAAAGAGTTTTTGAAGGCGGTGTCAAACCTAGGCGTCAAAATCTAATATCTTTACAACAAAATTAATACACTCCTACTTAGGCACCCTCATACAAAACACGAAACGCAGAAGAGACAAAACAAGAGACTCACACCATACCACAACGGATTTTGACTTTCGCACGTTCACAAACCGATTGACACGTACACCGCAATCTAGTAAATGATAAAGTATTTATAGATAATTACTTTATTAGCTACCCGTTAAGTATTATATTCTTTTTAGTGGTTATTTATAAAATAACTTTTTAATGAGAAGACGTTTTTTTCTTGTTGAAAAAATATGTTTATTTCTTGATTTGGAGTGGCCTGAGATCGGAAGTAATATACTCATAGCTATACCAAAGAGAATAGTTATGCTTACTCAGCTTAGACTCAAGACGATGGTAAATTAAAACCAAGGATGAATTATCTACAATAAACAAGGGAGTCAGTTTTGACGAAAATTATCAATGATTTCACTGGAATGGAACTCTTTAAAAAAAAGTTTACACATCTCGTAATATGAGGAAACATAAACACAAAGTTTTAAATATATAAGTAAATAAGTACTTTTTTGAAGCAATATTTTACAAGACACCACCAGTACCACTTAGTACCACCTGAGAACTCATCGAGACCAAAAAAATTAGCCTAAACTCGAAGTGGTTTCATCATTTGATTGTTGAGTAATGGGTTCCTGTGAGTCCGGCTCCATCATCATAGACTCGATACCATAGACCAGAGAACTTATCAAGACAAACCCAATAAGCCCAAACTCGAAGGGGTTCCATCATCTCATTGTTGAGTTCCTATGACTACCTTCCGGCTCCATCAACAGACGAGTACAATAGTACGATAATATTGTATTGTCATCAGAACTACACACATGTGCAAAAATTTTACGAGTTTCGTTGTCGTTAAATGGTTCAAAGCTGACTTACAGACTAGTCCCAAGCAAAATAACCCGGTGAATTAAATAAAAGCTTATAAGAAGCTACTTAACCAATTTATACAGTTCAGAATGTCTTTTTCTCAAGTAAAAGTAATCGTATAATTTAGTTCAGAAATCCCGAAGATATGAGAGAGCATATAAACATTTTCTAATAAAAAAACTACTAAACCAATTTTGATAAAGTTTATATAGGACTAAGTACACTGAAAGTCTACCCTTTTGAATAAAAAAACAATCATCCAAATCAGTTTAAAAAAACTTGGAGATTTAAGACCATAATTTACTAAAAGTCTATTTACTTAATTTCGAAAAATTACCGAACCTATTTTGATACAATTTATATGGGAACACCTCGAGAGTATAGACTTACAAACAAAAAAAAAAAACAATTCGGTCCGCAATTGACAGAGAAATCTGTGTACATACTAGTACACAAAAAAATAGAACCGTCTCTTTTTGTGAAGTCGTTTAAAAGTACATGCTCATCTCATCTAATCTCGTCTCTTACATACAACTTACAATCCTATAGCAAGCAAGCAATGTGACAATCTATTTTACTACGGTTTTATTTTATTGCATCAAAACAACCACAGACACCGAAAACTATCAAGCTGTACTGTACAAACAGTTTCGTTCAATCATTCGTTCAATACTTTCAAACAAACTGGATTTACAACCTTAAAACGTACAGAATAAGAAAATGTGCCTGTATTAAAAAGCAAGGAGCAGGCACATACGCTTTATTGTTTCTACACGATCTAATTCTATATTGACCAACGAAAGGCAAATGAGTCATTTTGTTGTTTTCCTCCTTTCAGCGTTACCAGGCCATACCTTAAAACACGGTTTTGCGTACTATTTATTATCCAACCGTAGATATACTATTACTATTTCTAATGTTAACTATTTACGAATACTTGACTCCGACATCTAGTCGAATAAACTGAGATTAAAGAAGGGAACAAATCTATGATAGGATTTAAATTTATTATTTACGTAAGTATTTTAGGTTTTTTATTTATATATTATTTCTATAAGTACGAATTAAAAACTATTTATATTTTATGAGTAGATAGATTGATATTCTTCTAGAAATAATAGTTAACTTTCGCGCTCGCATCAATCACAACTTTAAAAACTTGCAGTATTAAACAAAACAAAACTTATCTACTTAGTTACCTACGGGCATTTCCTATTTTTATTTTTCATATATTTTTTCAGATTTGACATGAAATTATTGAAGTTAACATTACAAACGGGATATTGACCATGTATTTTTTTTGTTATGAGAATCCGCTGCGCGTGGCGTTTGCAAAAGTGCCGAACATAAAAAAAACTTACGTAACTACATCCCGTTTTTAATGTTGATTTTAGGTGTAACAGTGGCAAGTACCGAAATAAATACTTAGGAAAAAAAAACATTTTTAATATTGACTTTAGTGGTAGTGATCATGTCAGTTCAAAAACTTATCACTTTTGTAAAAATGTATTGTAATTCTATCATATTCGTATTTAAATTGTCTGGCATAGACATTGGTCAGGGACAATTTGTATCAAAGTTCAAAAATCGTGCGCTTGGAATTTATATATTTTTCACACATAAACATGAAAAGCATAATCTAGATTTCACGAAAATCCTACGTACGGTAGTCGGTACCTTCCTAGGTTATTGATCTAATTACTAAAAATTTACATAAAATAAAAAAATCGTACCATTTTGGAAAGTCTTGTCGTTTGTCGTTCTTTCTCGGAAATTCACACTGGCAGCACTGCTCTTGAGATCCGATGTGTGCCTTGTGTTAGTGCTCGGAGTTTTGGAATAAAACAATTATACCGAAGATTCGGAGCTATACATTGAAGGTAAATAATTGTTTTATACGTATTTTTGTCATAGTTATTATAGTATTAATCCCGTTAGTGGTTGAAACAAATAAATTCTAATTTATAAAGTAGTAGGTGGGTGTGTAGGTCGGTGCATGCACCACTTATGATGTCATTAAACCAAAATTCTTATAGTTACCTATGGTGGTTTCTTATAGTTACTACTTACTTAGGTAAGTTATTGTTGAGTAAATGAAGTTCTGTGTAATTTAAGGCTCTCGCAGATTACAAACTAAACGACTGGCCGATAGGCGTAGTGTATTTTTTATACGCTTTATATTAGCTTCACTTGTATGTTTGTATGTTTGTAACCGACTCTTTTGGACGCTATTTTGACCCACTTTCAACGGTCAGATTTCATTCAAATTTTGCACACCTGTCAAAGACCGATGACAATGCAATAATTCGGAAAAAAAAAGTTAAAAATAAAACACGCTCTATATAGAAAACCAAACTAAAAAATAGAAAATAAATTTTAATAGTGTAAATAAGAAAAAAAATTTTTATTTAAAAAAAAGCGTGGGGTGCTTCTCATATCTGTCAATGAAATATTTATAACTATTGACCCATGCACCCCACGATTTTTTAAATAAAACATTTTTTTCTTATTTACACTATTAAAATTTATTTTCTATTTTTTAGTTTGGTTTTCTATATAAAGCGTGTTATTTAGTTTTTTTAAACTATTAGTTTTTTGCCGATATTTCAGTCGATTCGCGCCTTGTAAGTACCTTCTTCTCTACTATCAGCACATCTATACTTATAATAAAACTGTAACTGGTCCAATTCTGTACATTAAAGATATTTAGAAATATTTTTTGGACCTTACTCTAGATTCGATACTGAAGCCAAAACTGTATTTTTTTTCATTTTTGTCTGTCTGTCTGTCGGTCTGTATCTTGGCTAGGCATCACGCCGAAACTACTGAATGAATTTAAATGAAACTTGGTATGATTTGAGTTCATACTACGAGGTAGGACATAGGCTACTTTTCATCCCGAAAAATGAAAGGGTTCCCGCAGGATTGGGGTTGAAAGTTATTTCAAAAAACACTTACCATTCTGAAACTACTGGACGGATTTTGATGGAACTTGGCACAGTTATAGTTTATATGATGGGTTAAAATTGAGGATAGTTTTTATCCCGAAAAAATAAAGACGTCCTGTGGGATAATGTCCCAAATTCTGTAAATTAAAGATATTTTGTAATTTTTTTGGAGACCGTTCTATGTTCAATACTAAAGCCAACCCTGTATTTTTTAAATTTTTGTCTGTCAGTCTGTCTGTGTGTCCGTCTGTCTGTTTGTACCTTGGCAGCGCACCACGCCGAAAATACTTAATGAATTCAAATGAAATTTGGTTTGATTTGAGTTCACACTTCGAGGTAGGACATTGGATACTTTTTATCCCGAAAAAAAAGAAGTGTTCCTGCAGGATAGGGTTAGAAAATTATTTAAAAGAACACTTATTACGCTGAAACTATTGGACGGATGTTGATGCAACTTGGCACAAACATAGTTTATAAGATAGTTGAAAATTATGGATACATTTTGTCCCGAAAAATAAAGGGTTCCTGTAAAAATAAAGGGGTCCAAATTCTGTACATTAAAGATATAGTGTTTTTTTTTAAAGTTCTATATTCGATTATAAAGCCTAAACTGTATGTTTTTCATTTTTGTCTGTATGTCTGTCAGTCTGTATCTTAGCCGCGCATCACGCCGCCGGAAACTACTGCATGAATTCAAAAGAAACTTGGTATGATTTGAGTTCGTACTACGAGGTAGGACATAAGTAGAATACTTTACATATCGAAAAATTTATGGGTTATTATTTAGGTGTTTTTATGAAACTTATTTAAAAGAACACGTACCACGCTGAAAGTAATGGACGGGTTTTGATGCAACTTTCATGAGTTTAAATTGAGGACACGTTTTATCCCGAATAAGTAAAGGGTTACTGCGGGATATGGGTCCAAAGTTATATTAATATTTAAGTAATAAAAAATATTTTTGGTCCAAATTCTGTACATTAAAGATATAGTATTTTTATTTTTTTGAAAGTTCTATATTCGATACTGAAGCCAAACTGTTTTACTTTTAATTTTGTCTCTCTGTTTGTCCGCATCTTAACCACGCATCGCACCCAAACTACTAAATTAATTGAAATGAAAAAAGTGCTCTTGGGTGCTTAAAAAAGGTATTATTTTTTTTGTTAATCGTGTATTTCTTTCTGTTTGTCTGTATGTTTGTTTGTTCACGCATCACCTAAAAACTACTGGACCGATTGCAATGCGGTTTTCATCGTTAGATAGCTTAGGGTTTGATTTAAATCTGGTGTAATTGGTATCTCAATCCGGTGAGGTAGAAACTGAGCAATTGATAAAGTATTATTGACGGCTGAAGAAATTTTGTTCAAATGTTGGTATATTGGTCCTGGAATAGCACATTATGGTACTTTGAACAGAAAGAAAATAACACGCGTGCGAAGCCGCGGGTACAGCTAGTAATAAATAATAGTACTACCAGTAAGTTTTTTTTTTAAATATCTTCCTTTAACAGATTTTTTAGTACTTACTGCTTTATTATAAGTACATAATAGATTTCCCGCCCATGACTACGTCCGCGCGGACTGCTATTTATCGCGAAAAAAACATCATAATATGTTTTTCGAAGATATTAAAAGCGAATGCAAAAGTAGGTATAGCTCCAATGCTCTTGAAGTTTTTTGACAGACTTGTTATTTCGTTTTCAAGGCAACCGATCCTTACAGCGAGTAATCAACATTTATCAGCTTTCCCTTGGAAACTTACAATTTTTCGGGATAAAAAGTATCTTTATTCTAGGGTATAAGCTATCTCCTTTACAAATTTTGTCAAAATCCGTACAGCCTTTATCGCGTGAAAGCTCCCCAAACAAACAGACAACGTTTCACTTGTATATATTGGTATGGATAGACATAGCACTTTACTTTTGGGCAGAATAATAAAGATATGTGTTTTATTACATTATTTTAATCATGCCTATTAAACAGTACCGTGACATACCTACTGACTGACTGACTGACTGACTGACTGACTGACTGACTGATAGACAACGCCAAGCCTAAACCAGTGGACCTAGGTGTTTGAAATTTGGAGGAATATTGTACCTTGAGTATCGAAAGTAACTATAAACCGTAAAACATGAATACCAACTCCAAATAAAATATACCTATCCTACGGGGACCCTTTAATTTACCGATAAGAAAAGTATCCAATGTCCTACCTCGTAGTATGAACTCAAATCTTGTCAAGTTTCATTTGAATTCATTCAGTACTTTCGGTGTGATGCGCATCCAGGATACAAACAGACAGAAAGAAAGACAAAAAAAATTGAATATAAAACAGCTACCAAAAAAAAAAAAACATTATACAGAATTTGGACCCCTATCCTGCGGGAACCCTTTATTTTTTCGGGATGAAAAATATCCTCATCATATAAACTACGACTGTGCCAAGTTGCATCTAAATCCGTCAGGGAGTTTCAGCGTGATAAGTATTCGTTGAAATAACATTCTAGCCCTATTCTGCGGGAACTCTTTAATTTTTCGGGGTGAAAAGTATCCTATGTCCCACTTCGTAGTATGAACTCAAATCATACCAAGTTTCATTTAAATTCATTCAGTAGCTGCGACGTGATGCCTAGCCAAGATACAGACAGACAGACAGACAGACAGACAGACAGACCTACAATGAAATAAAATACAGTTTTGGCTTCAGTTTGGAATACAGAACAGCCTTCAATTTTTTTTTACTAAATATCTTCAATGTACAGAATTAGACCTGTCACAGTTGTATTATAAGTATATAGATAATTCTAGACACCTTTTCGAAGTTCACAAATTTATCTAAACTTGATTAAAATGAATACAGGGAGAGAAAAGCAAAAAATAAAACTTATTGTATATAACATTAACAAAGTTTCCATAGTAATTATACAGCTTGAGAAGACGCACCGAACCAATTATTCGTAATTAGTCCGGTCAATTTAGACCAAAAAATGAGAGTGAAGTTACATAAAGTCCCAACAAGCTGAATTTTTGTGAAGTTGTTCAAAACATAATTACAAACAATGTCTAGAAGTTCCCCATCATTCCCCTGTAAGGAAAAAATTTAATTCAAGGTCAAAGGTCAAAAAAATGAGTTTTTCGGGATTTTCAGCAAAACGGTAAGTTTTATCATAAAAGTACCTCAGACAAAAATTGTAGATCATAAAATTATCTATAAAAAAAGTATCAATACTTTTTTTCTTACGAGCCACCGTTTCTGAGATATAAAGATTCTAAAAGTTAACAAAACGCGCTAAGTACACTACCACATAGGTGGCGTGGAAACGTGTGCATATTATGACGATAACAACTTTTATAACTTTTAGAATCGTTATATCTCAGAAACGGTGGCTCGTAAGAAAAAAAGTATTAATACATTTTTTATAGATAATTTTATGATCTACAATTTTTGTCTGAGGTACTTTTATGATAAAACTTACCGTTTTGCTGAAAATCGCGAAAAAACTCATTTTTTTGACCTTTGACCTTGAATTAATTTTTTTCCTTACAGGGGAATGATGGGGAACTTCTAGACATTGTTTGTAATTATGTTTTGAACAACTTCACAGAAATTCAGCTTGTTGGGACTTTATGTAACTTCGAATGTCTAAATTGACCGGACTAAATCGCTGTTTTGAGTATATTTGGGGATGAATTAAATATATCCTAATCGGGAAATGTATTTAAATTAATAAAGGGGTTTGCAGGCCCATAATTTAATTTGTATGACTGCGAGGAACACTAATATAGATTGGGTTTCTTGAGGATCTTTTAGGAACATTTAGATAAATCTTAGAGAGATCAGGCGAGTCAACGAAACATTGAGATATTTTAATTAGTAAGGTAATTGTCTGCTATTCTGTGTCTCTCCTAAAGCGGTAGTACCTATAAGATGTCTCCTGCATCTCGACTCATAAATAATGACAAATTTCTTGCAATTAAATTGTAGAAGCCCATAAAAAAATAACTTTTTTTTTTCACTGTTTTGGCAATCGTTTGACCACGATCTCACCTGATGGAAAGCGATGATGTGGTCAAAGGTGTAGCACGCTTGCCTAGTAGATACCTACTCACTCTCGACCTGAACACACCAGGGTTATATTTTACCGGAAACACTGACAAGGGCAGGGCATTCCATTCCTTAGAAGTTCGTATAATAAATGAAGAAGCGTAACGCTTCGTTCTTGTGCGAGGTATTTCAACCATAAAAGGATGGCGCTTTGCCGATCGTCTAGTCGTAAGGTAATGGAAAGATGATGGGGGAATCAGCTTGTGCAGTTCTGGTGCACACTCTCTATAGTGCAATCTGTAGAATACCGACAGGCTTGCGTCCTCCTCAGTTTCATCTCCAATGAGCCTCATAGCACGTCTCTCAATTGAGTCCAAAGCCTCGAGCTGATACTTGGCAGAACCGTCCCAGAGGTGGCAGCAGTACTCCATACAAGATCGGACCTGTGCTTGATAAAGATTCAAAAGCTGTCCCGGTGTGAAGTACCGCCTAACCTTAGACAAATAACAATAACTTAATTACTTAATTTTGTAAAGATATTAGACTTAAAAGATGCCTGGGTTTGGCACCGCCTTCAAAAAACTGTCTTATGTTGTATTGATGTAAACAACCACTAAAAAGAAATTCCGCTAATATATTATGTACCTGCAGCGCTTTATCCAGAACAAATAAAACAAAATACCTAGGAATCTTAGTAGATGAGCTCTTGAACTGGCATGCTCTCATAGATGAATTGACATCACGAGCGAAGAAACTGATGTATATTTTTAAAACACTTAGGAGCTCACCAAGTCAAGATACCTTGAGACTGGTATATTTTGCATTGTGCGAGTTGCTGCTGAGATATTGCGTCACCGTATGGGGCGGCTCACCAAAAACTAAAATGCTGCAGCTGGAGAGAGCCCAAAGAGCACTGCTAAAAGTAATGCTAAAAGAGACTTACCGCTATTCCACTGCTGCACTATACCTGGACAGCAATGTACTTTCAGTGAGACGTCTCTTTATCCTCCAAACTATACTCCGCAAGCACCCATCCGTAGCGTACAATAAACTTCATCATAGTATTAAACGAAGAAACGATCGTGTTTGTCTAATTGATAAACATATAACTAGGTTCTATAGTCATTTCTTTCCCATTATTAGTAATCAACTATACAATAGAATTAATCAAAATCTTAACATCTACATCTACCCCTTTCTAAATTTTAGATCAAACAAAGTTTCTGACTGGCTTCTTACAGAAAAAAAAGAAGCCAGTAATAAACTTCACACAGAAAATTTAATACAATTTCACACACAATAAAAACAAAGAAATAAATAATTATATTACAGCTAGAGTGAAACACATAAATATAAAAAAAATAAAAGAAATTACTTACATCATTTCCCTATGTTATATTTCCTCGCCAAATTACATCAACATGGTTTCTGCCGTTTAGTGGTTAAAAGATTACAAACAGACAGAAAAGAGAAAGATACCAAGATTGGCCACAAAAAGAAAAAAAACGTTCGTATCTCACTTATATATATATATACACTACACACAAACCTACTATGACACTCGCGTACGCATAATACGCACCCTCTATCTCGACACACAAACATCCTCTCTTTCAACACAAACATACACACACAAACACACACACACACACACACACACACATGCAGCATGCCGCGCACTCAATTAAAATTAAATTTAAGTTCAGTTCTGATGCCTAATCACAGGTATTCATACCTTTACTGAGCATCTTAGGTAGGACATGCTATGTAATTAAATATATGTACACTAATCTGCTTGTACTATGATTATACCCATTACCCATGCAAGTTTTCTTTGTCACCTACTAACTAAGAATAATATTTAATGTTACTAGTTTAATATACAGAGACGAGGTTCGGGGAATACTCTTGCTGCTCTTTGTCTGAGGAGGTCTCCATATTCTGAAATCTTGAAATTCTTTAAGTCTTGGAACTTAGTTTGGAGATGGAGACTTCTAAATGATCGTGCAATGGCTAGTTGTGTGTCTCCTTGTTTGAGCTGCGTCTCTGTATGTGAAACCTTTATCCTCTTGTTGTCATAGTACTACCTATGTACAATAATTTTAGTATTCCTACCAGGAAACATGTAAACTTTTTCTGAATAAAGTATATTGATTGATTGATTGATTTATGCATTATTATTACATTGTTAATTTCGAAAAAGTGATACTGTTCTGGCTCAATTGTAATTATTTCATTCTTTTTAGTGGTTGTTTACAAAATAACACTTTTATTATGAAGTCGTTTTTTTTTTGGAAATATATTTTATTTTTGATTTTTAGTGGCATAAGCAAACATCGGAAAGAATATATGCCAAAGAAAATATTAGACACTCACTCACTTTAGACTCACAGCGTTGGTAAATTAAAACCAAGGATGAATAAAACCTACATATATAACAACTGAATTAGTTTTGACCATTTTCCATCATTTTGTTGTTGCTTGTCCTGTGACTACCTTCCGGCTCCATCATCAGACCCTGAAAACCACATAACACCAGATAATTCATCAAGACAAACCAAATGAGCCCAAACACGAAGGGGGTTCTATCATTTCGTTATTGATTTCCTGTGACTTCCTTCCAGCTCCATCATCAGACCCTGGATAAAAACATAAAACCAGACATGATCTCATCAAGACTAACCAAATAAGCCCAAACTCGAAGGGATTCCATCATCCGATTGTGTAGTTCCTTTGACTACTACTACTACTACTACTACTACTACTACTACTACTACTGTAGTTTTGTAGTTTTTAATTGTCATCAGAACTACACCCATGTGCAAAACTTCAGCATCTTTAGTTGTCCTTAAATTGTTCAAAATTGACTTGCAATCTAGTCCTAAACATTATAACACAGTGAATTAAATTAAAGCTTGTTTAAAGCTACTAAACCAATTTTGATGAAATTTATACTGTACCAGACTAGAGGTCTTCTATCTATCTAATTCGGTTCAGAAATCCCAAGATATTAGAAAACATAAACTATAAAACAAATTGATTTTCTAATAAAACTACTGAACCAATTTTGAAACATGCATACAGCCGAACATATAACCGTCTCCTTTTCTGAAGTCGATTAATGACGTTGAATAGATTCCAGCTTATTAAACTGAAACTTAATACTGAGGATCCCATATCAGCGAACAATACTCGAGTAAGCCACGCACGAACGAACATTAAAGGGTTTTAATCAATTTTATACTAGTGGCTCTGTGAGCTACAGACCTCGCACGCACAAACTTTTTTGCAAACAATCTAGCGATGCACAGTAGCGCCATCTGGTTACCCTATTGTACAACTAACATTAATAACCAAGGTGCTCCATCAATCCCTACCTAGTAGGTAAAGGGCTGATTCCACTGGTAGAAACCTAAAAGTGAGAAATTTACTGCATTTTGAGGAGCTATTCTGCTCATCACGCCGAAGATCCTCAGCAGATAGTCACCAATTTTTTATGAGACTAATTTAAAGTTACTACTTTTCAAATAAAACAAGAACCATCGAAATATAATTTAATATGGCGGAGATATTCAGTAGCCCCCCTTACCATTTTTTGGAGAAGTACCCCTCCAATCAAACATCCCCGACAAATGAAAAATTCTAAAAATTCGCTTAACCTGTATACCAAGTTTCGTCTAGATCGGTTGAGAAATGCGACCTGTAGAGGAGAACAGAGATCCGGACTGACATCCGGGTGGACATACGAAATCATTTTTGCCCAAGCTGAAATGGAGACGCTTCGCGCTCGTTAGGTCAACTATTGAACTGGGAACTTGATCTAATAATAAATCCCATGGGCCTGTTAATCCCAAGGCAAATCCCATGGCTTTTTAGCGAAATAATTTGCTTTTCATATGTCAAATTGGAATCATGGAATTCATGGATCACGCCTAACTCACGACCTCAATATTGTTTCCCAACAGGTGGGTCTTAAAATGGACATGGGCAAGACGAACATCATGTCAAATGCCCATGTCGTACCCATGCCGGTTTTGTTGGGAACGATATTATCGAAGCTGTTGATCACTATGTCTACTTGGGTCAGACGATCCAACTGGGTAGATCCAACTTCGGCAAAGAGGTCAACCGACGAATCCAACTCGGATGGGCAGCGTTCGGGAAATTACGCCATATCTTCTCGTCGCAGATACCGCAGAGCCTCAAGACGAAAGTTTATGGTCAGTGCTTGTTGCCAGTGATGACATACGGCACTGCAACATGGTTGCTAACTATTGGTCTCATACAAAAGCTCAGAGTTGCGCAGCGTGCAATAGAGAGAGCTATGCTCGGTGTTTCACTACGTGATAGAATCAGAAATGAGGAAATCCGTAGAAGAACGAACCGTTACCGACATAGCTTTCAGAGTTTGCAAGTTGAAGTGGCAATGGGCAGGCCATATAGTTCGCAGAACCGACAACCGCTGGGGAATAAAGGTTCTCGAATGGCGACCACGAACAAGCAAGCGAAGTGTGGGGAGAGCCCCCACACGATGGACCGACGACATTGTAGCCATCGCAGGAAGTCGGTGGATGGAGGTGGCACAGGATCGCTCGTCATGGCGCTCTTTTGGGGAGGCCTATGTTCAGCAGTGGACTTCTAAAGGCTGACATGATGATGATGATGATGATGATGATGAGATAAATAATGTATGGTTGACCGGTGCCACAGACACTTTCACTAAAGTTGATTTGTTTTCTAATTCCAGGATTCAAAATGGCTCCACTTGTATTAGACGGTAAAACGCTTGGTCAGAAACATCAGCATTACAACAAATTGGTCCATGTAGCTGTAAGTACCAATCAGATGTTAGAACCATCTCAAGATGATGACATACAAAACTTGATGAGAATTGACATAGCATGTAAAAACCGTAACGTCGATTATATCCAGGAAGTACTAAAATCTGAAGATCAGTTACTCGTATCGAAAGCAATCAAACGAAGCGTTTGGTTAATCACAGACCCGCA
The DNA here is from genome assembly GCA_946251855.1 of Alsophila aescularia. NCBI lineage: Eukaryota > Metazoa > Arthropoda > Insecta > Lepidoptera > Geometridae > Alsophila > Alsophila aescularia. The sequence continues at coordinate 15,552,417 of OX276385.1, forward strand.
GTATGCTCATATCATAAACCCGGAGCATCTATACACGAAGCTCTACCCTCAGATGACTTCTAGAGCCTTTAACAAACTTATGTTGAATATAAGATTGCATTTGAGAGACGAAAAGCGAGTGGAAGGTTTCTATAACTACATCAAGGAAAAGGACATTAAATCAGCGTACAAGTGGCTACAACACTGTTCGGTGCCTTTTGTGGTAATTGAGGTTGCTGAGCAAAATCGTAACATTCCGGATCACTTAGTCTTAAGACTTTTCGAAAAATCGTACTCCATTTTCGACTCCTACAGTAAAGAGTGGCAGTGGATAATGAAAGATAGTATATTCTTGCTGAAAAATCATGCGGATAAGTTTTTAGAACTTCTAGAAAATAAAAACCAATTCTATTTTCAATTCAGTGCAAAAAGCACCACAATTGTGATGGAAAAATGTCCGCAAAGAATTTTAGATAAGTTTGAATTTTACGGCAAGAATCTCCATATAGCAACTTTTGTAAAACAATTAAAGAAGAGGGAAAATATAAAAGAGTTCTTATTAAAACATGCAAATAATGAGAAATTTCAGTGGATGTTTGCATACAATACACTACAACATTTTATTAAAGAAATACCCAAAGGAAATAGATTTGAGTTTGTTAAGAAGGTCTTCATTGATAAAGAAACCCCAGTGTCTCGAGGTGTTTTGCAAAGTGACTATAGTTTGTGTGCCATGTCTTGTCGGGCAGCATGCAACAGCTCACAAAATACCAATACATACCAATGGTATAAATTTGCACCATTTGAAATAGCTTTCACCGATTTGAAGAAATTAATCCGTTCCGAGTCTGTTCCAGAGCAAAGAAACCTAATGCTTCAGGTTTTGTTATCCTGTGCCGGTCGTAACATGCAGCATATTCAAACAGTTTTACAATACTTCCACGATAAACACATTAATGAACCTTTCAAATTCAAAATTCAGTTTTTGAACTTTTTTATTTCAAAAGTTAACATTCATGTTCTCGATGACCAAGCCTGGAACCTCCTCACTCAACTATTTCATAGCATGGAAGTGTTTATCGAATCAGAAAATAATATTCAATCCTGTGTTAAAGCCATCATTGTGAGAAACAGCATCAGGAAAGAACAAGTTCCAGACATTATTGAAAAGAAATTCGTATTTGATACTTTAAAAACGATGCAATCTAAATTAAAGAAACAAGAAGAAAAAGATGCTGTGTTTAAATACTTGTGTGATTTCATAACCACTAAAGCGAATCCTCTCAATTTAAATTCTGAATCTGAATTCAATGAAGCTGTTTCTCTGTGTGAACTTCTTTTTAATCTCATCAATGACTGGGGGAAAGAGTTACTGGACCATCCAAGTGCACTTAATAGAGTGAGGGAACTTGCTAAAGTAAAAGCAGAAAATAAATGGAGCCGAGATTTGTCTTCATTGTATAATATAAAGAAATCATGGAGGAAGGTAATGTTCGAGGAATCTATTGCTCTTTTACCGACTGAAGAAGTGTGCATGAATGCTCTTAAACATGATTCTGAGCTGTTATCTCGCAATAAAGAACATGTACTAGCGATTTGCTGTAACGACACTATTTCAATGAGGCATCTGCTCGGCAAAATACGCATCTATTGGCCCTACACCTTAGCAGAGGATTATAAGACAGCGTATCTTAAGCGTTTAAATCAGTCCAACGGTCACAAAGCCGTCATAGTTGGGTTATGTACCCTTTTGCCACACAAACAAATAAATGACCTCCTCAAAAAATATGCTCCATCTCAAACAAAAATCGATTGGAATGAAATCAACCAACTTGAGCTCAGCCTGCAAAAGCAAATAGCAAAAAATATACACAAAGCTAGACCACTAGCTCCTGTAGAAGGAATATTACTGTACGCTAAAGGAGACTATCTGCAATATGCCGTCCCTTCACTTAACGCAATACTCAGTCAGATGAGCCCAACCATGAGTCGTCTGTGCATCCCAAAGTTATTAGATGCTCCTGTGTCCCTTCAAAAGTTTGGAGTTCGTTGCGCATTTCATAAACTTACCTCCGATGAATTGAAACCAATGTTCTCTGAAATCTGGAATTCTACTAAAAACTCGTCTATTCGAACTGTTATATTCACAAACACATTTGACCTACTTTGTGAAGAAAAGAATGCCTCGCATGTTAAGGATATATGGGACTTATTGAGCGGGTTTATTGACAAATTAACTCCTGATGAAAACAAACTTGTTTACAAGAAACTTGGTGAAGCTTCTTCAGCGCCGGAGAGCATCAGGCCGCTTTTTTATACGAAAAGCTATACATTCTTGAGCTCGTTGCCAGGAAAGTGTAATTGCGAAAGTATTTTACAAAATATGCTTCAAAAAGCGTCAGACTTCATGGAATTTTTGGATAATGATTTCGTTGTTAACGTTATGTTAAAGAAAAGTGATGAAATGTTCACTAAAGATCGCTATAATTACTACAACTCAGGTGTGATATCTTCATTTATTTTGGCGTCCAGAGATGAGGAAACACAGATGCGTCGATATGAGTTATGTCTAGGAACATTATTAGAAAAGTATTTGCCCCTATGGGACCAGATCGATGACAATGAGTATCGCGTCAAAAGTCATATTATAGATATTTTAGAAAGACTTGCAGATAATTTATCATATACGTTCGAAAAGAAAATGCAAATACCCCTAAAAACTTTTGAGACGATCCAAACTAAATTAGAGAGCACATTGTCCTACCAAAAAGATTACATTATGTTAACGTGTTGGAAACTAATGGTAACTTACGTAAAAATACTGGATGAGACTGGACTTGTAACAGTGTACTATAAAAACGAAGCTGAGGGTGCCAAGACAGGCGAAGAAAAGGACAAATTGTACTCTGAAACTCACAAACAGATAGCCCCCCTGTTTGCTAAAAAGTGCGTACAATATATAAAAGAAGATTTGGGTCGTTTTGGCCCGTCAATCCATTCACTATTTGCAGTAGCATTTAGTAAGTTTTTCGATGATTATATGTCAAGCTCAATGTGTAAATTGGAAGATCAGATGGAATATGCCCTAAGTTTACTTCGAAATGAAAATGAAAGAGAAGTTTGGTTGATGGTGCATACATTTTTGGAAGGTGACGCATTCAACATTTATTCCGATAGCGAAAAAAAGAAATATGAAGAAATTCGTGAAGTCGCATTCTCACATCCTTCTGATGAGATTAAAATGCATTATTATGAATTGTTCTCAGATGTGGTACCTTACGTACCTACTACTACATCCTAGAAAAGAGCATTATCATGTCCATTTCACTTGGTAGCGAAGGCACACAACTTTTTATTTACTTAATAATAATGATGTGTAAGCAGTGGTAATATTGGAAAATTTGGAGGGAAATTCACTCAATATAGAAGCTAGAAAATTGTAGTCAAAAGAAACATTCTAAAAGTAAGTAAAACTATACTTAAACTTTTTTGAAAAGTTGCTTGCTTCAACTGGGAATCGAACCAACATAAATGCGAAAAATTAACATTCTAGGCACCAGTCGATAGGATCAATCATAAGGATCTCTCTAGTAAACGTTGAATCAAATAAATGGAAGACCATAAGATCATAAAATTGATTGGTGCCATAAAATGTTTTCGCATTTGAACAGTTTCGATTCCCGGCTGAGCTAAGTAACTTTTCAAAAAAGTTTGAATGTAGTTTTACTTACTTTAAAAAATAAGAAAATGTTTCCTTTGAGTAAAATTTTCCCTTATTTACTTGTGAGGGTAATTTCCCTCCGGGTTTCATTCTAACTTTCCAGCCTGTATATTAAAATGTCGTTGTGTATGAGAGAGAAATGTTTTACATGAATTATATTTAGTTTTGGTTACTTTTATACAAATGTGCTAGTATTATTATGAACAATTGAACACTTTGTTCTACTTCTTTCAAATAATGTACATTGCACTTTAGCGTTTTTAAAATAACTTTCCAACATGTATATTAAAATGTCGTTGTTTATGAGAGAGAAATGTTTTACATGAATTATATTTAGTTTTGGTTACTTTTATGCAAATGTGCTAGTATTATTATGAACAATTGAACACTTTGTTCTACTTCTTTCAAATAATTTACATTGCACTTTAGCGTTTTTATAAATAACTTTCCAACATGTATATTAAAATGTCATTGTGTATGAGAGAGAAATGTTTTACATGAATTATATTTAGTTTTGGTTACTTTTATGCAAATGTGCTAGTATTATTATGAACAATTGAACACTTTGTTCTACTTCTTTCAAATAATTTACATTGCACTTTAGCGTTTTTAAAATAACTTTCCAACATGTATATTAAAATGTCGTTGTTTATGAGAGAGAAATGTTTTACATGAATTATATTTAGTTTTGGTTACTTTTATGCAAATGTGCTAGTATTATTATGAACAATTGAACACTTTGTTCTACTTCTTTCAAATAATTTACATTGCACTTTAGCGTTTTTAAAATAACTTTTCAACATGTATATTAAAATGTCGTTGTGTATGAGAGAGAAATGTTTTACATGAATTATATTTAGTTTTGCTTACTTTTTGCAAATGTGCATATTTAGTATTATTATGAACACTTTGTTCTACTTATTTCAAATAATTTATTTGACACGTTTAGCGTTTTTAAAACTCATGTGCATTTGTCATTTTGTGTTGTGATGAAAGTATGTATGTTTACATTACATTACACCAACAAAATAAAAAATCACTGTAACACGGCGCTTATTCTTTATTAATAATATTGTTTTTACTTACAACTTAAAAACATTTCATAAAAAGAACGTATGTGCTTTATTTACCCTCCCTCTCCAGTCCCTCTATTAGTTGTGGATGAATGAGTCTGTTAGATATGACATTCTTATAATTATTTATATATTAGGTAATATTCTGCAAGTCAGTGTACAAAGTAACAGTCTGTTAGAAAATTAAATAATCGTAGTAGCAGTAACAGAATAATAGGTTGGTAATGAAATTCTAGTAAGTCCCTGAATTCCTATATCAAGTAGAAACTATTAGTAGTATTATTGACCGAACGAGCACAAAGCGCGCGTGAAGTGTCTCCGTTTCTGCTTGGGCAAAAATGATTTCGTATGTGCGGATGTCTGTCGGTCCGGCTGTTCTCCTCTACAGGTCACATTTCCCCAAAAAGGGGCGCTACTGAATATCTCATCCGATTTCGATGGTTCGCTTTTTATTTGAAAGGTACTACTTTAAGTTGGCCTTATAGAAATTTGGTGGATTTTCAGCGTGACGAGCAGAATAGCTCCTCAAAATGCAGTAAATTGCTCACTTTTAGGTTTCTACCAGTGGAATCAGCCCTTTACCTACTAGGTAAGGATTTATGGAGCACCTTGGTTATAAGTGTTAGTTTTAAAATAAGTTAACTAGATGGCGCTACTGTGCAGTGCTAGCTAGATTGCTAGCAAAAAAGTTTGTGCTCGCGAGGTCTACAGCTCACAGAGCCACTAGTTTTATTCCTTGTTTAATTACAACAACACGTGTTTTGAATTACTGACATACCTACCTAACAAATCGTCTAGAATTGGATATAGTTTTATTAAATCCCCTCATTTTTTTTAAAGGGAGCATAAAATTAAAGTGGAGATTTCCATTGGGCGTATTTCCAGTGATATTTTTTACCTCATACTTAAAAACGGGTCGTCAAACATTATAAACTATTTTCTAGAGTTTATTTTTTAATGAAAAGTAACTTATAAGTACAGTAGTCGTAGCGAAAGTATGTGTCTCGGAAATTGTCTGCAAGTCGCTGCGCAATCTGCTATTTTTCAGGCGCAATCCAATCCCAATGTTGAAGGTGAAGACAGCATTGCCTCACTCACTCGCTTACGTTTTTCGCATATTCTATCTCGCTCTTACTTTATGCTATAAAACAGCATACCCACAGCAGTAATAGGTACCTGCGCAATTGTTCACAGAGCCTAACTTCACAAACTAGATTGGCTGCGACTACTGTAACACATATTTTGTGTTGTGTTGTAAGCACTTATCTCTATGGATAGGTTCTGCCGTACTTTCGTTTGTGCCGATGCAAAGCACCCCACCGAGCGTCTATGGTACTAAAATGTACAAATACGTTAGTTCCGTAGACGCTCACTACTGTCAAACTACTGCTATCAGCGATAAACAAATGCGCTCATTGCGACGTTCGTCAACAGCCTGTCTAGAGTAAGGAGTAATATGCAGTTGTTTTGGTTGTAAGGGTCGAAGCTGGCCTATCTACTTCTTTATTTTTCTAGATAAAACGAGTCATAGTAGTTTGTAAATGTCCGTATGTGTATTTGTATACTATAAGTACCTATACCTATTTGAGTTGTGGTCGTTTTATAAATATTTTGATAGATTTTTATTAAAAACGCAGGGCATGCGTGCGTTTTTAACTGTTGCAACTATTGTTGCAACGAGCCAAACGCTGCGCAAATGTACAGACCTTTGAGTGCAACATAATAATGTATACTCAAATGTACAAACGTCGTAGGAGGAATGCTATGACAGTGACACCATTTTCTGCTAGTCATCAGTACTTAGGCGTATTAAATTATAACCTACAATCTCAATCCAAATTAGGTGGTTTATTGTGATTTCTTTTGTTTGTATTTCGCAACTAGTTTTGCCACAGTTTCATGCATTTTTAATTGATAGTTAACAATTTAAATTGTCACTTATGTACCGACTATGAAAACATTATGAAAATCTCATTGCAACAGATAGCTCTAAAAGTTACGTACTACGGAGACTGAGACATGTCTTTGCAATGAGATAGGTCTACAAGCGCAAATACACAAATTATATTTAATTTGACCCCGATTATAGCTAAGAAGCATCTCGATCACATCAGTTTTCAAACTTAAAAACCTCATCAAAACCGGTCTATTCGTTTGGGAGCTACGATCCTCACCCCCATTGTTTTACATTAGATACTTAAAATTACCTAGCATTTGAGGGTAAAAATATAGTATCCCCAAAGTCAGATTAACCCTACGACATGTAGTAGACGCATCGTTTATGTCCTTAGTTCCTTACTCGTTTCAGCTCACTCAAACCACGCCAAGATAGAGCGAGATGGACACAAATGTCAAAATAAAACAAGCCACGCAATTTGTGAGGATAATACTGCCAAATAAATAATAACATTTAGAAAAATACTAAAAATATCGTCTAAAGTCAATTAAATCTTACTGTACCTAACGCGAATAAGAATCTAATAGCAATAATTTATGCAAAACTATTCAATAGTGTATTCAAAAATCAAAACTTACGTGTGGAACATGTGTGGAAGGTTTTTTTTTCGTTCTTTACGGCTTTTACACCATACAATGCAACAATTCAACATTATTGTAGGTCAGATTTATATTATTCACTATAAAACATTAGTCAAAATCGTCCAAATGCAGTCAATATAGCACAAATCACTAAAATATCGATGACGAAAATCTCTTGAACGGTTTATTTGTCTGGAATGAGCCTACATGCAAACAACCAACACAGCATACGCAGTAAGGGACAATAAATATTATCACCTACTCTTTCACTATCAGTTAACGGTGTTTATCCCGCGGGCACAAATATTATTATTCAAGAAGCTTCTCTATTCTTGATACTCTCTCTATGATAGAAACACAAAAAAAGGCCTCCGTCCACTTGGCTCCCCTAACATTGATCCCCTGGGGGATCCATTTGGATTATTTGTCCGCACGGATCCCCTGGCCAAGAAGAACCATTCTAAGATCCCCTGGGGGATTTATTTGGACTGGGACAAATAAAAAAAATAAAAACAGAGGGCTCCCTCGTGGTCCTAGGTTAGAATATACACCTGCCTCGTATATTCCCGTTGTCCCCCAGTGATGGATATCGAAACTAACCATGTGACATTGGCCTACCTAAGTGACAGGTGTCAAAGTGACAAGTGTCAAAGTGACATGTCAAACGTCAACACCTGTCAAGATCTCATCGATATCTTCGTTTTGGATGACAGATGTCAAACTTAAAAGGGCTCTATCTCGAAATTTATTGATCCTAGATGAGCATTTTCTTTAAAGAAGTGATAGATCTCATCGATATCTACGTTTTGGAAGACAGCTGTTAAACTTAAAAGGGCATTTAGTCAAAATAAATAATAATAAATTAAGTTAAATAAATAGGTACTTATCTCATGTCAATAAGTTTGAAAATCAACTGTTTCCTCACTCCCTACCATTAATTCAGCCCCTCCCCTCCCTCCCCACACACATCCCACTCTTCCCTCTTCATCCCTTACTCACCCCTCTCTTCTTGCACTCCCTCTTCCCCCCATTCTCTGCTCATTTTTCCCCAAACTGTCACTTTGACACAAATTCATTAATTGTTGTCTATAATTATGTAATTGGTCTTTGCCAATTAGCCAATTGGACGGAGGCGAAAAAAAAGATGGTTTGTGTGGTGAAAGGGTGTCATAACCAATCAGCATAATAGTAATATTGTTTAGCGAAGGGTTTTACTTGTGTTAATTTTACCATTTTTCATTTGTCTGACTTACAGTTTTGGCGGAAGTAAGCTACATATTTTTATTTTGTTCATTTTAAATATGGATTTCCGCAAAGTAACGCCTGAATCTATCAATTATTCAATCAGCATAGCACAAAAAAGATACTAATATCGGTTATCATGCGTAAGTACAACACTACAGCCTGCATTGGTTGAGTAATTAATCAAACATTACAGAAAAATAAATCGTAGTTTTGACTGACGCCTTAATAGTGTTACGCCAGTCGATTCTTAGAAAAACAGTAGGTACTAAAATGTTCGATGAGCCGCGATCGGATGACGCAATACCTACCTTTAAAGGAACATTCTGGAACACACCAGTGGAGTATAGGTGTCCAAAGGGCGCGTTTCGAATCGAGGAAATAAACCAAAACTTTAATTTCTATTTCCCGAACTAGTCAGACATTCATTAATTTGAATATTGCCGCATTCATACAGATCCCGGAGAATTTTACCACCGCGAGCTAACTCGACGTTAGCGCCATCTAGTTAAAATAGCGGAACTAAAAATCACTAACAATATTTTTACTGGACTAACAATTTGGACATACCACCCACCAAGGACGAATAGTCCTTGAAACATAGGTATGGAAAAAATTACATAATAAAGGATACAATTTACCTTTCTGTGACTGTATAACAAAATTATATGATTGTAAGTGTCCATTTTCAAATCATAAAAATAATTATACAACAAATATTATGTTATCTTGTTTCTTTTTACATAACAAAACTTCTGTGGACAGTATAACAATGACACCTTGGCATTATAATATGATGAATACAATTTAACAACTAAAATTCGATAAAACAAGTAACATTCTCTTAACTAACTAAACCAAAACGAACAACCATCAGTTTATTGTTTTTACTCAACATGCAGATTAGCATTTTGACCGGAACTAGGATCAATTAAGTTTCACAAACTTAAAATTAACTGGTCCATTCGTCACTATGGACAGGTAGTGGACACAGCTTTGAAGTTGGACGTTGAATTAACGAATCTTTGTAGCGCAACGTCACAACTCGCGTTATGTTATCTTTACCCGGATGAACATTTACTACCAAACCGTAAAGCCATTTTGCAGGAGGTAAGTTGTCTTCTCTGACCAACACTACGTCACCGATCTTTAATTCTGGAGATTTGGTCTTCCATTTATATCTCTGGAAAAACTGTGTCAAATATTTTGAAGACCACCGTTTCCAGAACTGTTGCACCATTCTCTGAGTAAGTTGCCAATGATGTAAGCTTCCGGCTTGTAACTGCTCACAATTATGATCAGGAGCCATCAATAAAGGTTCACCTACCAAGAAGTGACCTGAGCGGTGTTGCAAGACTACTCTGGGAAATCGGTCTTGAGTTGATACAGGTCTCAACTTGCGATAAGACGGTGGCAAGTTCTTCATCAGTTAGTGTAGAATCTCCGAGAATCCGCTTTAGATGGTGTTTGGTGCTTTTTATCCCTGCCTCCCACAATCCACCGAAATTTGGAGCGTGGGGAGGGATGAAATGCCATTCTGTTCCATTATTCGCTAATGCAGGTGCAACTTCACTTGAAAATGAAGAACAAAAAAATAAATCTTTTAATACCCGCGCAGAGCCAACAAAATTGGATCCATTGTCGCTCCAAATGTGAAAACAGCGTCCCCTTCTAGCGACGAAGCGCTTGAAAGCAGCCAGGAACCCTTCGGAGGTAAGATCAGACACAGCATCAATGTGCACTGCTCGCGTGGCCATACAAATAAAAAGACATATATACCCCTTGTATGATTTTTGGCCACGACCTTTAGACACTCTTATATTTATGGGCCCTGCATAGTCCACGCCCGAATGCAAAAATGGTTTGTTCGGTGTCACCCGACAAGAGGGCAACTGACCCATCAATTGGGTGCTTATCTTAGCTGCGTTCCGAATGCAAGGAACGCAGTGATGAATATGGGACCGTATTTTCAAACCAGTAACCCAATATCTGGAACGTATCCAACTACCAGTGAGCTGCTGACCATCATGCAGAGTTTTTCCATGAGCATCTGCCACCAGAAGTTTAGCAAGATGCGATTCTCCACAGATGATAATTGGATGCTTGCTGCAGTCAGGTAAGTTAGAATTTTAAATTCTCCCACCAACCCTTAGTACTCAATTTTCATCGACAAATGGATTTAGTGTTGATATCTTACTCTTATTATTAACCTTTTTATGTTTCAGAAGGCTAGTGATGTCTTCGTGCAACGAGTGACGCTGATGCTGTCGAATGCAACAGGTAAGGGCATCCTGAATCTCTGCAGCGGTAAGATACGGTAAGGGTTTTGTTTTTGCTGTAGTAGAATCTTTAAGTCGCAGAAACCTCCGACAATACGCTACGACCCTAACTTGCTTTCTTAGCGATGAGAATTTAGTCCAGATGTCTGTCTCTTGACCGCTCTCCACGGATAAAATATGGACCTTTAGCACTTTCTTTTCTAAATCTGTTTTAGTACAAATTGACAGCGGTTTCCCATACTCTACGTTGTCGTTTTGTAGCCAGTCAGGACCGTATTTCCACAACTCATTGTCAATTAACTCGGAAGCTGGAATTCCACGCGAAGCACAGTCTGCAGGGTTTTTCTTTGACTGAACATACGACCATTGCGATGCATCCAACAGACTCAGGATTTTAGAAGTTCGGTTGGCTACGAAGGTCTTCCATCGACTTGGATGGTCACTCAACCAAGCCAAGACTACCGTTGAGTCGGTCCAAGCATGCAAGTCGGACTTTTCAATGTTTAATGCTTCAGTCACCTCTCGCAACAATTTTACGACCAATCCAGCAGCGCATAATTCCAACCGCGGTATCGAAACTTGCTTTATTGGAGCGACCTTCATCTTAGAAGTTACTAGATGAGTTTTTATAACAACATCGCTGGCAATGGTTCGAATATAAACCACTGCAGCGTAGGCCGCATTGGAGGCGTCTCCAAACGCATGTAACTCCTTCTTATCACTGTGAGTTCTTTGAACCCATCAAGGGATATGAAAACTCACTAGTTTTGATAAATCTATTCGATAAAGATTCCATTCTTTTAAAAGATCTTCGGGCAATTTGTCATCCCAGTCAAGTCCAGACATCCATAATTTTTGGATAAACACTTTAGCGGTTATAATGCACGGTGCGATCCAGCCTAGCGGATCATATAACCTGCCGATTTCACTAATGATTTCTCTTTTAGTTGCAGGCAAAGAAGAATCGGATGACAAGTTGACACTATAGTCAAACTCGTCGGTCCGGCGATTCCATGCAAGACCTACTACTTTGGTTATATCGTTTTCTTTAAATTCTCTATTCATTTCCGTATTCTTGTTTTCGGGATCCAGCAATCCCATTCTGTTACTGGCCCATTTCTGCAACTTGAACCCACCTTTTTTTAGTAATGCGTTCATATCTTCATACATTTTAACGGCTTCTGTTTCAGATTCACAACCACTGAGAAGATCATCCATGTAGAAATCCGTTTGTATTCTACTAGCTGCTAGCGGGTGATTATGACCTTCATCAATTGCAACTTGTTGCAACGACTTTACCGCTAAATATGGGGCACAAGATGTACCGAATGTAACCGTCAATAGCCGATAATCGCGTAATTTATCGTGAGGGTCTTCTCTCCAAAGTATCCTTTGATGGTCTACATGCTTTTCCGAGACCTTAATCTGGCTGTACATTTTAATAATGTCGGCAGTGAGACATATAGGATGCAATCGCCATCGCATGATAGTGTTTCGTAACTCTGGCTGTAAGGTTGGACCAACCATCAACGTTGAGTTTAAGGACACTCCAGCACTTTGATCAGAGGCATTAAAAACTACCCTCATTCGACTCGTGGTCTTATCCAGACGAATAACTGCGTGATGTGGCAACCACACTTTTCCATCTACCTCTTCTGAGTCACTTCCAACTTCTTCCATATGACCTAGGGTCAGATATTCAGTCAGCACCTCAGAGTAATCCTTTTTCTGATCTGGATTTTTGACTAATCTTCTTTCTAAACTATTCAGTCGCTGCAATAGCTCTAGTATCCCCATATTCACGCTCCATATTTAGATGGAAGGGTAACTCTACCACATACCGACCAGAGTCATCTCGACATGTCGTCGCCTTAAAATGATCTTCGCAAGCTTGCTCTTCCGGAGTAAATATCTTTCCTTTCATCGTACTAAGCTCAGATTCAATCTCCCAAAATTTCTTAAGCAGCTCGTTCAATTCCATTTTGACATGCAGGTTCATTACAACATTATGACAATGTTGCTCATTTTCACCGTAGCCGCCCACTTGACCCGACAATACCCATCCAAGGTATTTATCCTGAGCAATAGTACAACCAATGGGGCTTCGAATTAAGCCCTCTTTCAGGATAGCACAATATACCTCGGAGCCTAATAAAATGTCTATTTTATTAGGTGAATTATATTGGGGGTCAGCTAATTGGATGCGACCAAGTTCTGTCCACTCGGGCAGAATGAATTTCTTATCTGGCAAAACTGAAGTCACGGTACTGAGCATGTGAGTCTTCACTTCAAGTTTAAAGGTAGGGTCGCAGAGTGACTGAATATTTACCATAACCATATGTTTTGAGGTTAAGCCACTCGTATCACCCAGACCTGAAATACAGCTTTTAGCTGTCATCTTTCTCAACCGTAGTAGCTGTACGGCTGCCTCAGAGATAAAAGAGGCTTGTGATCCTTGATCAAGTAGCGCTCTCAAAATCTGTGTATACCCATTTTGAGACTCTGCCTTAATTAAGGCTGTAGCCAGTAACGTCTGGTTTTTACCTGTCACAAAATGAGTTGCGATATTTGTGGCCTCCTTCGTCTCAGACGAGGGTTCGGGACGATCTTGTTCATTTCCTGCTGATTCATATTTTTTGGGTTTACCATGAAGAAGGGTATGGTGCTTTCCCTTGCAAAGACGGCATTTGGTTGATATCCTACACATGTTAGCAAAGTGATTATTACCTAAGCAATTATAGCAAAGTCCGAGTGACTTCACTATATCCTGACGTTTTAAGACGTCTTCTTTGGCAAACTTACTGCAGGCATACAGTCTGTGGTTGTCATTTCAATGAGGACAATTGACGTTGGAATTTGAAGTTGTGTGCAAGACCTTTGTGTTTGTGGTGTTATGATTAGACTTGGGTTTATTTTTAACAGGCTCTACAAATTCTAAGGCGCGAAACCGAGATTCTAAGAAATCTTTAAACTGACTGAATGACGGTAAGTCTGTGCATGAATTATTAACATTCAACTCCCATTGTTTTCGCGTTTCAGGGTCCAGCTTCAAACTGACAATATAGATTACAATTATGTCCCATGTTTCTACTTTAATACCTAAGGTTGCCAATTCATGCATACAGTCCGAAGTTGTATCTAAACGCTCTTTGAGCCCTTGAGCTGATTCATAATTCATTACTCGTTGACTAAACAAACGTCTAAGGATACAATTTGCCATGAACCGTTTGTTGTCGTACCTATTTTGCAACATGTCCCAACATTTCTTATAATTAGCTGTAGTAATAGGGATATGTTTTATCAATTGTTCAGCTTCGCCTCGCATTTGCGTTTTCAAATAATGTAAGTAAGTTGGACGTCATCTAAAGTAGAGTTATTGTGAACTAACGATTTAAACAAGTCTTTAAATGACGACCACTCCGCATAATTACCACTGAACAAAGGTATTGAAATTTGAGGTAATCTAACTACAGATTATTTGTTCAACGCCGATACATTTGCACCGTTGCTGTTTGATGGTATCATTGTCTTCAACGTTGCCTTCAGTTCTCCTTTGTAGATGATATAAGTCTCATAACCGACGTTAAAAACATCATTTTTGACGTAACTGCTTTCGTTCAGGACTTCTTTGCTGTATGCTGCTGTTATCGCTTCATGTTTCTCAGAAAATTTATTTATTAATTCCTCTAGGCCTTCTAATCTCGCATCAATGTAAGTTTCCGTAATCCTTTCCTTCGGTGATTTTTTAAAGTTATTTCTGCGTTTTTCTATCTGATTTTTGAGGTCTTCTATAACTCTTAAATCTTTCTCCATCTTGTACTCGGATTATCACAATCAGAAAAAAACAATTTTTTTTCTAAGTTTAAAATTTATCGAAAATATTCTAAGTCGAAGATTGATGCGAAATTTTCTAAGTGTTTGAACACGGATATGAAATCGGGCGTGGATTCCCCGTTCCGTCGTTTTTCGAGAAACTATTCTAAGTCCTAGACAACACTTTGAAATTTTACAAGTATTACTTGTAAAATTTCAAACTTATGCATTACTTGAATTTTTCTAAGTTCTTAACACTGGTTAATTATTGTACTCACAGTTTGTTCTTGCACTTTACCATTAATTATTCCACTTAATTCCAATTATTTCCAATTTCCAAGTTTCAGCTTCGGTCAACCAGATGTCGCCACTGTCCGTGTCCTCCGTCGCAATTTCCAGGCGCCCGTAGTACTGTGTGTATCTGTATAGCGGATTTTTAAAAAACGTCCGGTTCGAAGGACCCTTGTCTTGTGTTGAATTTGAATATTGCCGCACTCATACAGATCACGGAGAATTTTACCACCGCGAGCTAACTCGACGTTAGCGCCATCTAGTTAAAATAGCGGAACTAAAAATCACTTACAATATTTTTACTGGACTAACAATAGGTACATTAAGAAGTTTCCACAGAGCGCGCGGTAGGTATATACCTACGGGCGCGGCAACATCAAAGGCGCCGCCGGGCTTAGGTACCTACAGGGGCGGCACGACATCGAAGGCGCCGCCAGCCTTAGGTACTTACAGGCGCGGCGCGGCAACTTCAAAGGCGCCACCGACCTTGATAGTTCAAATACCTACCGACTACTGCTAGTACATACGAGTACGTACGAGTACCTTCTGGAAACTTCCTTTACGGTATAAATTGGGCGCGCATGGACTGCCTGAGACAGTTTTGACTTGGCATTCGGAACGAAACGATCATAGTGATTCGAAGCGAGTATTCAGTGATAATTGATTAGTGTGTACAGTCAAGTTAAAGAGTGTTTGAGTGTTACTTGTCAGTTTAATTTCTTTTTGTGGTTTTTCGAATAAAGGTGTTATTTTTTATGTAATTGGCGTACATTAATGTTATCCGAAACCCGACTTTTGTTAATACAATAATGGTTTGATGTTGCTCGGTTACGAAAAACAAATATTTTTTTGTTGTTGTTTATCCACACCAATATATTAAAGTTAAATCGTTTGTTTGGGGAGTTTTAACGCGATAACGGCTGGACTGATTTTGATGAAATTTGGAATGGAGATAGCTTATATCCTGGAATAAGACATAGGATACTTTTCATCATAATTATCATCATCATACTTCACTCTCAAACAGCTGAACGGATTTTGATGAAATATGGAATGGAGAGAGCTTGTACCTTAGAATAACACATAGGATACTTTTCTTCATCATCATCATCATCATACTTCACTCTCAAAGGCCGGAACGGATTTTGATAACATTTGGAATGGAGATAGCTTATACCTTGGAATAACATGTAGGATACTTTTCATCATCATCATCATAATACTTCACTCTTAAACGGCTGAACGGATTGTGATGAAATTTGTAATGGAGATAGCTTAGACCTTGGAATAACACATAGGATACTTTTTATCATCATCATCATCATCATCATCATCATCATCATAAAACTTCACTCTCAAACGGCTGAACGGATTGTGATGAAATTTTGAATGGAGATAGGTTATACCCTGGAATAACACAAATGATACTTTCATAACCATCATCATCATCATCATACTTCACTCTCAAACGGCTTAATGGTTTATTTTAAAATTTGGTATGGAGATAGTTTATACCAAAGCATAACACATAGGATACTTTTCATCATCATCATACTTCACTCTCAAACGAGTGACCGGTTTTTTTTAAATTTGGAATGGAGATAGCTTATATTCTGGAATAACACATAACAACGGATACTTTAAATTTGGAATGGAGATAGCTTATATTCTGGAATAACACATAACAACGGATACTTTAAATTTGGAATGGAGATAGCGTATATTCTGGAATAACACATAACAACGGATACTTTAAATTTGGAATGGAGATAGCTTATATTCTGGAATAACACATAACAACGGATACTTTAAATTTGGAATGGAGATAGCTTATATTCT
Source organism: Alsophila aescularia (assembly GCA_946251855.1). Classification (NCBI taxonomy): domain Eukaryota; kingdom Metazoa; phylum Arthropoda; class Insecta; order Lepidoptera; family Geometridae; genus Alsophila; species Alsophila aescularia. The sequence goes on from OX276385.1 coordinate 15,569,192, forward strand.
GGAATAACACATAACAACGGATACTTTAAATTTGGAATGGAGATAGCTTATATTCTGGAATAACACATAACAACGGATACTTTAAATTTGGAATGGAGATAGCTTATATTCTGGAATAACACATAACAACGGATACTTTAAATTTGGAATGGAGATAGCTTATATTCTGGAATAACACATAACAACGGATACTTTAAATTTGGAATGGAGATAGCTTATATTCTGGAATAACACATAACAACGGATACTTTAAATTTGGAATGGAGATAGCTTATATTCTGGAATAACACATAACAACGGATACTTTAAATTTGGAATGGAGATAGCTTATATTCTGGAATAACACATAACAACGGATACTTTAAATTTGGAATGGAGATAGCTTATATTCTGGAATAACACATAACAACGGATACTTTAAATTTGGAATGGAGATAGCTTATATTCTGGAATAACACATAACAACGGATACTTTAAATTTGGAATGGAGATAGCTTATATTCTGGAATAACACATAACAACGGATACTTTAAATTTGGAATGGAGATAGCTTATATTCTGGAATAACACATAACAACGGATACTTTAAATTTGGAATGGAGATAGCTTATATTCTGGAATAACACATAACAACGGATACTTTAAATTTGGAATGGAGATAGCTTATATTCTGGAATAACACATAACAACGGATACTTTAAATTTGGAATGGAGATAGCTTATATTCTGGAATAACACATAACAACGGATACTTTAAATTTGGAATGGAGATAGCTTATATTCTGGAATAACACATAACAACGGATACTTTAAATTTGGAATGGAGATAGCTTATATTCTGGAATAACACATAACAACGGATACTTTAAATTTGGAATGGAGATAGCTTATATTCTGGAATAACACATAACAACGGATACTTTAAATTTGGAATGGAGATAGCTTATATTCTGGAATAACACATAACAACGGATACTTTAAATTTGGAATGGAGATAGCTTATATTCTGGAATAACACATAACAACGGATACTTTAAATTTGGAATGGAGATAGCTTATATTCTGGAATAACACATAACAACGGATACTTTAAATTTGGAATGGAGATAGCTTATATTCTGGAATAACACATAACAACGGATACTTTAAATTTGGAATGGAGATAGCTTATATTCTGGAATAACACATAACAACGGATACTTTAAATTTGGAATGGAGATAGCTTATATTCTGGAATAACACATAACAACGGATACTTTTCATCATCATACTTCACTCTCAAACGGCTGCACAGATTTTGAAAGAGAAAGCTCATACCCTGGAATAATACATACGATACTTTTCATCACTTTTTTCTTTTCTTTTGAATTTCACTCAAAAACGGCTAAACGGATTTTGATCAAATTTGGATTGGAGATAGCTTATACTCTAGAATAATACATATGATAATTTTCATTATCATTATCATCAAACTTCACTCTCAAACGGCTGAACGGATTTTGATCAAATTTGGAATGGAGATAACTTTTACCCTAGAATAACATATAGGATACTTTCATCATCATCATCCCTTACAAGGGAGAAACCGCGGGGCACAGCTAATGAAATTTATAAAATACATATTTTTTACATAGATACTTTGGTATTGTTAACCAAAGATGGTTATTTTTGTTGTTGCCATGGTATAATAACGTTATTATTTTTTCTTCGGTTTTAGTTAGGAACCCTCCGTGCGCGAGTCTGACTCATATTTGGCTGGTTTTTTAAAAAGATGGTTTATTTTTATTCCACCAAGCATCCCATCATGCATAATATCAAAGCTTATTCTATTGTCCGCGAATGAATAACTCATCCATCAAATTTATCTTACCTTTCTACCCATTTAGTTTCCTTATTACGTTCTACTGTATTTAGTAACCGTACAATCTTTGATATAAGGTATCATAAAAAATATTAATCAATAAAAAATATGCTAAACTAGGTCATTGTAATTCCTCTAGCAACATTATATCTTTACTTGCGCGTGTGTTGCCGAGCGTGAATACGCGGTTCTTACGCGTACATAAATCGAGTATGTGCCTTACTTTTTAGACGAGCCCTTGTCGGTACCTACCTTCTATCCCTAGTACTTCTATGGATAGAGCGCAGATGCTTGCACAGGCTCGTTAGGTAGGTAGGTACCTATGCGCATATCGTGACTCATAGAGTTATTTGGTATTCTCGTATTCTAGTTCCTAAAATCTACAGTTTGTTTACATCTGTAGGTTTTTGTTATCTGCTATCAAATTATAGTCTATAGTTCGGCATCGTCGGTCTGCGTCAATATTGTCTGTAGTCTACTGCATTGATTCGGTCTTTATATAAGTATAATAAAAGTTTGTTGTTTTGTTGTTGAAGTGTATTTATATTCTCTTTGGTTGAAGTTACACCAAGCTACATATCTCTAATCTGTGAGTTACACGGCAGTGAGGTAAGTTTTCTATCGCCTTTATTATTATTTGACTAAAAATAATTTTGCTTGTTTTGCACACTTGGCAATTCTTGAAATATACAGGTGACATCATCTAGGAGAGTAGATAGATTTTCCAATGAAAGCCGACAAGCTATTTTTAAAAATTCTTGGAAGTCTGGATGAAAACAAATACCTAACGTACCGGGCACCTCAAAATAGGTGGTCGTTCTGATTCTAGATTTTCTATTCCTATCTTTTGAAGATAAAACTCAGATATATGGTATGTTGCGCTTTAGCGCACATATCTACTTATTTTTCTGTTTCGTGCATGTGTGCTCGTATACAGTCGCGGTCTGAGAATGTTTACCACCATAAAGTTTATATGTAATTGCATTCTATGATTTCTATGTCACAAGGTAGATGATATTTTATTTGATTTGTTTAGATTTAGAGAATAGGTACCTACATATTTTTTTATTAGCTCGTATATCGGTCATTATCGGTCGCTCAAGATAGTCTAGGAAAGAATAAAAAAACATTTTTTTTGTTAAAAGTAGAGATAAAATATTACTATATTATTATTAGTTTAGTTATTATACGAGACAAAAAATTCTGACATTCACCAAGCGAGGTCGAACTTGTTACTTACTAAAAACGAAAAATAAATTCAAAACAGATGTTTACTTTGTAGATAAAGTAAATATATATGTCTATGCATCTACATAAAGTTATTTATTTTTAACTATTCAACAATTTATTGTTTTAATAACTAGTATAGCCTCCATCAGCTATGGCGGCAAGTAGTCTATCTCGCATAGATGCGACAAGGCGCGCGCACCCCCTGATACTTAACATCCCATACCCGTGCATGTGATCTCAAAGTTTCAGGGTTTGTTTTGTTCTGACAGTCCCATCGTTGCCCCACAGACTTTGAATCGGGTTCATATCTGCTGACCGAGCAGGCCATTGAATGTTAATGTGTCAACTTTAAAATTAAACAAGCATAAATAAAAAATAACCCCCGACCCCATTATAGCCAAGAAGATCACATCACCTTAAAAACATAAAAACCGCATCAAAATCTGGCTATTCGTTAGGGAGCTAGGATCCCGACCCTTATATACGCACTTTGTGCATCTCAAGTTATCAGCGACTGAAACAGGTAGATCTACATACGAAGAAGACATCGCAGTCGAAGAAGATTGCGACGTCACGACACCAAACCCTGGCGCATTCACGTTGACCTTGAGCGGACGTCGTCTGGGTATTATGTACTTGCAATCTTCTATCCTAGGTTTGCTTATTTTCCTTTCTCCATAGCGGCGTGGACTTGGCGAAATGATGTTACAAGGTTCCAGTACTAAAGCACGGCCGCGATTAAGGAAGAAATTCGTACAATGACCCCTCACTACCTCCCTATTTCTTCCTTTATCTCGGCCGTGCTTATGGTACAATACAAAACGTTTGTTCTGCAGCTCACACATACTTGCCTGTATCTATCTATCCTAGACTTATAATAAAGCAGTAAGTACCAAAAAGTCTGTACAATGAAGATAATAAACAAAATATTAAAATAATCTACTGAACAAGAATATAACATTTTTTTAAATCATATCTGTCTGTTTGTTTGTTCACGCATCACGTAAAACCTACTCAATCGAAATTAAAAAAAAAATATTTCTTTGCTGAACGAAATTTGGTAATTTGTACTTTATAGGTACTTTTGATCCTGGAATAACACTTAGGTAACTTTTAACCCAGAGAAACGACCGCATGGGCAAAAGCCGCGGGAAAGCTAGTCTTCAATATTTTGGAATATTTAATCTGTTGATATGAGTAAATTTTGTGACACCACATTTGGAGGTCATCTTACTCTGCTAAACTATTATTATTTATATTTAAAAAACACAACATTATTTTGCATTATCTACTTACTAAAATAAAACATTATCCATAGATGCGTCATACCTACCGGTATCGTGTAGGTATCTAATAATGCATCTTATCATCATTCCGCAGGTTCGGTACCTACTTATCGACTTTAGTATTTATTTTGGTATTTTTCCTGTTATTCGTATAAAATATATTTATCAACATCAAACGTGCTAAAACAACTAGAAATAGCATAAATATTATACACTAGCTGATGCCCGCGGCATCGCACGCGTGGCCATTTCTTTATTCCAGGATCTAATTATATATAATATAACAAACATTGGATCATATTCCATTTGCCGTCAAAAATATTTTTATCGATTGCTCAGCTTCTAATCAACGGATTGAGATACCAAATACCCCAGTTTTTAAGTCAACCCCTGAGCTATCCAAAAGTGAAAACCGCATCGCAATCGGTCCAGTAGTTTTTACGTGATGCGTGAACAAACATACAGACAGATAAACAGAAAGACACGATTTAAAAATATGTATATATTCTTGTTCAGTAGCTTATTTTAGTTCCTAGATTAGCACATAGAGTAGTTTTAAGCTAGAGTTATATGAACACGCGTACGAAGCCGCGGGCACCACTAGATTGCTTGGCTTCTACTGATCGGATTGAGATACCAAGTACACCAGTTTTTAAGTCAAACTCTACGCTATCCAACAGTGAAAACCGCATCGCAATCGGTTCAGCAGTTTTTACGTGATGCGCGAACAAACATACAGACGAACTAACAAACAGACAGACACGAATATTAAAAATGTTCTATTCTTGTTCAGTAGCTTATTTTAAGTACCCTAGACATTTTTTTCTTAATTATCTTCATTGTACAGACTTTTTCGTTCTTATTGCTTTATTATAAGTATAGATAGTCTACTACTAATTTATATTATTAACTAGCTGCGCCCCACGGCGTTGTCCGCGTTTGCATTCGGGTAAAAGTGACATCTTATGTGTTATTTCAGGACCTATGTATGTTTAACCCAGTTTCATCAAAATCCATTTAGCAGTTACGGAGCTGAGTTGTAACAAACATACTAATACACAGACTTTCGCATTTATAATATTGCTAGCTATGCCCGCGGGTTTGCCCGAGTGGGCATTTTTCTGTCATTGAAGTACAAGACCCATATGATACAAAAATGCCAAATTCCAACAAAATTTATTCAGCCGTAAAGTAGTTTTTTATCGATAGACAAACTGACAGTCTATATCCTGGTTAAACTAGCGCATATGACTGGAAAATGCATTGTTCCTGGGATTTTGGAAATATTTGTAATGTTACTTTTTTATGGTAATATGATACGAGTATCAATACATGCATAAGCTTCATTCAGCCTATACCACATTCTATGGCCTAGCCTATCGTTTTATAGCTTATAAGTAGAGTCCATAATTTATTGACGTAAACATAACCAACGCTCCCGCCTAGTTTTAAATACACAAGCTTCGTTCTTGTTTCAGGATTGACATATCTATAATGTTTTAGATAGATAGATATAATGTTTTGTATTGTTACAGATCAAACAATGACACCATCAAACGCAGATGACGAGCCTTTAGGTAAAAAACATAAGGAATTTAATAAATTGGTGCAAAATGCAATCGCTAATAAAAATGCCCTGCTTGAAAAGGCATTTGCTAAAGATGAAAGCGACCTAAAGAACCTAATGAAAATAGATATTGCGAGCCAGAACAAAGATATTGACTACATAATCAGTGTGCTAAAATCGGATGATATGTTATATGTATCAAGAGCCATTAAACAAAGCCCATGGATAGTAGATGATCAATACGCGCACATAATTAACCCAGAATACCTTAATGATCATCTTTTCCCTTACATGAATACTAAAGCCAGCATCAAACTTCTTAAGCACATAAGGCGTTACCTAAAATCAGAAGATCGTGTTGAAGAATTTCTTAAAAACGAGAAAACTCCCAAGACAGCAGTAAAATGGCTATCACGCTGTTCGATACCTTTCATAGAAGCGAACATCGGTAAACATATGGATTATGTCACAAACTTGGAGTTCAAGCGGCTCTGTGAAAGATCTGTGACTGTCTTTGAGGCGGCAGCGGCGACGACTGAAAATTTCTCGGACAAAAACAAGCTAAAAACTGCGTCGATTCTTCTACATACTCATGCTGATAGGTATTTGGATATAATCGATAATGCCCACAGATATAGTCGTCCGGAGTTTGGTCCCGCAGCCACAGAGCTTATCATGAAAAACACTCCCGATAGAATAATCAATAATTTCTTTAAGTATTTCAATTACATCCATGTGCCCACATTCGTTAAACATCTGAAAAGGGAAGAAATAAAAGATTTTCTGTTTAATCTAGCTAATAAAGAAGTTGAAGGATTAGATGAGCAAAGTTACAGATCAGTTTTTCAATTTAATGTTACAAAGCTATTTGTAGAAAGAATGCCAAAGGAGGAACAATTTGAATTCGTTAAAAAAGTTTTTCTCGATAAGGATAATATTGAAAAACTTGAAGATGAATCGTTGCAGCGAGGTACTGATTTATTCGCTATAAAACGGATTTGTCTTACGGTCTGGTCAGGTACCCCTATCTATCATTGGTATGAGTTTGCCCCTTTCAATCTAGCATTCGAGGAAATCAAGAAATTAATACAATCGGAACAAGTCAAAACGAATATATATGAAAAACATTCAATACTAAATGTACTCTTAAATTGCGCCGGGATGAACACTAAAAATGTGCTTGATGTGTTCAATTACTACATTCAAAGTTCAAACAATGATCCGATTAGTCCAAAAAGAGACTTTATAAACGGCTTACTATCGCGAGTTGAAATCTTTAAAAATGACCATGAGACATGGAACGCAATTATTGAGACAGTTAATAATATGAAAGTTTACACTGAAAATGATTTACACACGCAGAGTCTATACACTGAAATTATTATTCTAAACCATGTTTTACAAAATAAACAAGTACCCGAAAAATATGAAAAGAATTATTACTGGGCTATTCTTAAAAAGTACCGCAATGAACTAAACGAAGATGAACAAAATAAAGTATTTGAGTATTTATACAGTTTTATCAAGAAGTTAATAGAGAATCATGACATTGAAAACGAGAACGGATTCAGTACAGCTATCCAACTAGTTCTTAATTTATTAGACTTACTGTTAGATTGGAATAAGAAACTTTGTGACTATCCATTTGCACTGAATAAGATTAAAGAGTTCGTTCAGATTAGAAAAGATAATTCTTGGAAAATTGATCTGTCGCCTTTATATAACAAGAACAAATCCTGGAGACGGCTCATGTTTGAGGAATCTATAAACATGAACCCTTCTCAAGTCGTATGCGTAAATGCTCTTAAACACGATCCTGGACTGTTAGTACGCTACCAGAGTGACGTTGAGAAGTTATGCGTTGACGATAAAATATCTCTTAAGCAATTGCTCAGAAAATTGAGAATCTACTGGCCCGAATCATTGGCTGATAGTTGGACGAAATCCTACCTCGCTCGATTGGATAAGCTTGGAGGTCATAAGGCTCTTACGCGTGGTCTCTTTACACTTCTTCCGCGAGATTCCATTCTCGATATTTTGAAAAGATATGCTCCCGTACAGCCTAAAATAGATTGGGACAACACAGACGAACTTACCCTTGGACTGCAGAGATGTATCGCAAAAAATATGCACATTGCTCGGCCGCAACCTTCGGCTGACGCCATTCTTATGTACGCAAAAGGAGATTTCCTGCAGTACGCTCTCCCATCTCTCCTTGCGATATATTACAACATGAGCCGCGTCCAAAGTCAAGAACACATCCCAAAGCTGTTGAATTCGCCTGTTTCTTTACAGAAACATGGTCTCCGTTTTGCTTTCATCAAGCTGAAACATGAAGAGCTGAAACATCATTTAACCAATATCTGGAAAACGTCAAAAAATATCAGCATAAGAGCAGTGTCTTTTGTGCTTCTGTTTAATTTAATGTGCAAAGAAAAAGACGTAACACGGTCTAAAGAATTATGGGCGATACTTGAAGTTTTTATGGACAATTTGTCTTTCAAGGAAGATAAAAAAATATATGAGAAACTGCCGAAGGTAGGAGAAGTGCCTGATAAAATCAGGCCGAAGTTTTTAATTAAAAGTTACAAATTCATGGAAAACTTACTGCCTTATCTTAAAGATGACCGTAGAATTTATGAACACCACATAGAAAATTTAGCTGTGTATACAAGAGAAGTAATGGAGTTTATATGCCCTGACTTCGTTGGTGATATTCTAACTGAGTACTTGGATAAACAATTCTTTAATGGGGAGATCCACAACCTAAACGACGGTATGGTGGGTGTGATTTCCTCTTACATTCTGTGTGCTAAAGATGAAGAAACACAAAACAGTAAATATGAAAAAATTCTGGCACCCCTCATAAAACGTGCACTGGATAAATGGAATGAAACGCAGAATGAAAGATATTTCATTAAACAACATTTCCAGCAGCTGCTTAAACGCTTTTCTCGTGATTTGAATGATTATGTCATCAATAAAGAGATGATTATTCCAATTAAAATGTTTACTAAGATACAAAATCAACTCAAATCTTTAGATGTACCACAGAATTATATAATGTTAACCATGTGGAAACTGGTCGTAAAATTGACAGAAATAATTAATAATAACGAGAAACGCGACAGCTGGCTTCAAGTTTGTTCTGCCATTGTACCAGAGTACGGGAATTTTTGTCTGGAAGTTTTGAAAGAAGACGTGAAATTATACTTCCCTTGCATTTATATTCTATACGCAAAGGTATTGGACATGACTTTAAAAGACTTTATACCAGAAATTGTAAGACTTCAGATCTACGAGGTTATGCTTAGTGATCAAGATTTTATACAAGCTTTTCTAGTGACATTGAAGATTTTTTCGAACAGAAACCGTTTCTTCCGTGGTGATGATGAATGTAAAAATAAAGAAAATGAATTAAAGGAAATAATACGCGAACATCCTACTGTGGAAGTCAAGATGCATTACTACAGTACCTTCAAGGGCGAAGCTGAAAACGAGATAATAGGTTTTTAGGCTTAACCCTCTATAGCATTGTGTAGACTGTAGGTAACATACCGTACAAACGCCTCGAAATTTAAAATAATTGATTTCATTCCGTAATCACGCACTGTAACTCGTAGTCTACACTCCGAACTAACGAACTAGTCCCAAAAAATACGACTAGATGGCGCTTCATGTAACAAATTGAGATTTGTGTTTTGACAGTCGGTATTTACGAAACGAGGCGGTTAACTGTGATTTAAAAAAATATTTAAAAATTGTTCAGCTTGTGTCCTGTGTATGATATTGATAAAATGGAGAGGTAAGTGTTTGAACTTTATTGTGTAACGTTATTTTTGAATACTTTTCACATTTTATTTGGTTTTTGTTAGTAAATAGTGATTGTTGCCCGTAGGCTACATCAGACGAAAAGTGTAAGATTTTGTTTGGTACCTATTATGCTGATTATTGTTTTTTTTTATGTTCCAGGATGTCTCGTAAGCGGCCCCTTGGTGAAATAGACATTAGTTTTGCGCTAAATGATAATACAGATAGTGAAGATGGCCTAGATTTGGATGACGACAGCCTAGCCGATCCAGATTTTGTTCCTGAATTGGACACCTTCGAAGATGAGGCTCCAGAGGTAGATATTGATGTGGATTCCATAATAGAAACTCTAGAAAACATTGACGAAAGTCTTTCCCCTACCACGGAAACTGCACCGTCACACGAGAGCACTGCTGGACCTTCCCAAGCTAATATCCCAAGAACAGGTGCTAAACCGAAGCCAGCTAAACTAAATTTACGCTGGAAGAAAAAAAATCTAGAGTTGAATGCAGAACAGCTCATGTTTATGGGAAACAATACCCTGGGTCCTGATCTTCTTGAGCTAGATACTCCCATACAGTTTTTTCTCTACCTATTTCCAAATGATCTAATCAAGAAAATTTCTGAAGAGACCAATTTCTATCAAGTGCAGAAAGATCCTAATAGCGGTTTTCGGATGTCTGAAGAGGATGTCAGGCAATTTATAGGTGTGGCATATCTAATGTCTCTCGTCCAATTACCTAGAGTTACCAACCACTGGAGTCCCATACTTGGAACACCTCTAATACAGGAAACCATGAAATTGAACAAATTTGAAAAAATTCGTCAAACTTTGCATTTCAACGACAATAGCAAAGATCTTCCTAGGAGCAATCCTGATCATGATCGAATTCACAAAATACGTCCAGTGGTAGACTCCTTGAATGAGGCATATAGTAAAGTCCCAATGGAAGAGCACCTTTGTGTGGACGAGCAAATGTGCTCCACTAAAGCACGGAATACGTTGAAGAGATATAATCCTAATAAACCACACAAGTGGGGTTATAAAGTCTTCGTAATGAGTGGCGTTTCTGGCTTTGCCTATAAAACAGAAATCGAAACTGGCAAAGAAAATGTGGTCCTACACGGAGAGCCAGATTTAGGCGCCTCATCTAACGTCGTCATGAGGTTAGCGCGTATGATTCCAAGGCACCAGAACTTCAAACTCTATTTTGACAACTATTTTACTTCTCTTCGTCTGATGCAATATCTGGCCAAAGAAGGCATTCTTAGTCTCGGTACTGTGAGAAGAAATAGAATACCAGATTGTAAGCTGTCATCAGAAAAGATAATTATGAAAAAAGAAAGGGGCTATTCAGAAGAATACGTAGCCGACGTCAACGGGATCGATGTTTCAACTGTCGCATGGAAGGATAACAAAATCGTCAATCTGGCTTCCACCTTTGCTGGGCAAAAACCTGAAACTGATGTTCGAAGATGGGACAAACAGAACTCAAGGTATGTGAACATAAAGCGACCCAATGTTGTTGGAGAGTACAATCGCCATATGGGTGGCGTTGATCTTCTTGACAGCATCATGGGTATATACAAAATACGTTTGCGAAGCAAACGATGGCCCATGCGACTATTTTATCATTATTTGGATCTCACGATATCCAATGCATGGATACTTTATAAAAGAGTTGCTAAATACAAAAACCTTCAATCTGGCCGCTTATCTTCAGCAGATTTTCGTCTGGAGGTTGCTGTGACCCTTTGCAAAATGGGTATAAAGCCTAGTTTATCTAGTCGGCGGTCGCTTGAGAGCGAGATTCAAGCGAAAAAACATAAAGGACCTGCTCAGCATGTGCCTCCGAAAGCGGTCCGGCAAGACCAGATTGGGCACTGGCCGCAATGGTCTGATAAGAAAATCAGATGCAAGTTTCCGAAGTGTGTTGGCTTTACCCATAATGTATGTGACAAATGCGGGGTAGCCTTGTGCTACACGAAAACCAAGAATTGCTTCAAAAACTTCCATCTTTCGTAACATGTCATTGTGCTACCGTACTCTAAAGATTTTGACCACTTACCTCAGTGTTGCCTAAAAGCAACACTCCCTATTTTTGTAATTTTTTCTTCCAAATAATTAAAAAAAATTAAAACCCAGAAATACGTGTATTTTATTTTTTTGTAATCATCTCCAATCCAAAAAATCAAATAAATCCCAGTTTATGAGTGATAGAGGGTTAAGTTACTTACCAACACGTACTGGTTTAATCGTGACTAACACGATTAATTAACAATAGCGATAACTTTATTTTATGTCTAATATTATTATCATATGGTGATAGTTTGTGTACCGCTTTAATAAAACCTATAGATGCTTACCGTTAATAAATAATAAGATGAAATTTTAACACGTAATTGATAATTTTACTTGAGTTTTTCAATATTAACAAACTCGAGTAGATGAAAACCTTTATAACACTAATATAATAATATTCAGGAAAACTCACACCAATTATACTAAGCCTAAATTAGGCTACCCTGTACCAATGCACTATGACTATGAGTACTAGAGAACGGATAAACATACATAGATACAAATATTACATCTATGTCTTGGAAACAAAAATGTCTACTCATTACACATATGATTACACCTTGCGGGATTCGAACCCGCAATCCTTTGACTTCGTAGTTAGGGTCAGTAGCCACTAGGCCAACCAATCAATCGTCAAGTAGGTATCTCAATTTTGGGATTTCATGTTTTTATCTTATCTATTATTTTAATCTTATCTATCGACACAGAATAACTAATAGTGCTATCCTATCGATTATTGAAACTTGGTACGTGGAAAGCGAGTGTGGGAAGTTGGTAATAGGTAATCCATATAATCGATGCTCTATCTTTGTACATACCTACTCTAGTATTCTATGGCTCTACTTATACCTACTAGATGTGCCCGCGTGTTAATTTCTCTGGGTAAAAGTAACCTATGTGTTATTCCAGCATCATGACTACCTATAAAGTACACTAAACTAATTTATTCAAAGTTAGTTCAGATCAGACATCAGTTAAAAGTGATAACATGGTAATTTTATAAGATTGTTCCTTCCTAAATCAATGAAAATACTTATCCTTACAAGGGAAATTGTTGTTGCTAATGTCCACCAGTGTTATCATCACCTGTTATAAGGTTATGATAACACTGGTGTATGGTATATGTGTAACAAATATAACAAACGTAATATCGAGTCTTCTATATACTAATATTTCTAATTGTATTTTGTAATCATAGTTTACGTAAACATGAACCTAATAAATAATAGAATCTATTTAATTGTCGTTATTTTTATTAGTACCTATCCTTTATATATATATATATATATATATATACGTCGACCGTCGACGTTCGACGGCCGCGTGTGCTGGCGTTGATGATTTACTTGCCTTGCAAGCTGATCGGCCCCAGGTATTCGAAGATGGATGTGTAGAAGGAAATGAGGGAAACCTTTACCGAGTAGTGAGACACCTTTCTGTAACTCATCCCGATCGAGCGGGTATAACCGTAACAAAAACTAAGCTTATATAGGAGTCAACGAACTGCGGAGCCAGCTCTCTCGCTTGTGGGTTCCAAACAACCTGTACACTTTTTAAATAGAGATTATTTAGGCTTCACAACAAACAAGGAACCCTTTTAGTTTCATCATGTCCTTCTGTACCCATTTTATTCAGGAACCACTAATACCCACTTCCTTGCTACGCGTGCGCACGCGCATTATGTGCGTGGTAGTGCGCGTGGTAGAATTTTCGAGCGCAAGTTGTAAAAAAATTTTTGGCCCATTTTATAACCTACATGCATAAAAAAAAACAGGAAAAGAAAACCTGTATGACTCTCATATTGAGCTGCATGTTCTAACCCTCTTCTCTGTAAAGAAAATAATAATAGAAGAAACACAAATTGAAAATGTATATAATTACTGACCCCCCATTATAGCTAAGAAGCATCTCGATCACATCAGCTTTCAAACAGAAAAAAACGCATCAAAATCGGTCCATTCGTGTGGGCCTACGATTCCAGACAGACTGATACATACACACCCTAAACTTATCCCCTCTTTTTGAGTTCGAGGGTTAAAAAAGCTGGGTCACTAGCGCATAGTACGAAAACGGCTATGGTTATGAGATATAGCCGACTAAGATAATGCATTTTTATGCCAGCCTAAACTGATCAAATACCAGTGTGAGAGACATAATCCAAGCGTAAATACAGCTTTGTTGGCGTATAACGTAAAATCAATTGGACCGATTGCAATGCGGTTTTCACAGTTGAGTAGCTTGGTCCTGGCTAAGGAACCACATGTCCGATACGCACGACACCTGTTTTCTGTTTTTATTTTTGTATGTTTTCATGTGACTATTGAATTATTAGGCTCAGCGCAAATGAGCCACCGGTCAAGTGGCCAGCGACAAGCAGTTCACACGCTTTTTCATACATTTTGTAGGGACTCGAATTACACGCCTGTGGCGGCCACTCGCCACTGACGCGCCCCTCGGCCACCTCTCACTCGCCCCTCGGCCACCTCTCACTCGCACTAATTTAAACTTCACACAAAAAACACAAATTGTGACGGCTACCGAATACCGGTGGCCGCCGCCGCTATACAAAAGTGGCGGTAGCGAGCCACACAATTTAAATTCATCTAAATAGATGTTTTCTCCTGTATGTAAACATACCTAAATTCAACTAGTATATCTTTAGGTAGTTATAGTTTTCTTCATTATCTCGAGTGAACACTGGTCAGCAAATAAACTAAAAGAGTTGCAGACATAAAGAGGATGTTAAAAGAAATGCAAACACGTTTATGTTTTTTTTTGGCAAACCTTTTTATTGCCTGTACACTTAACTACAAAGATTTCTTAGTCACTACCTTATAATATAATACGAAACATATGGGAATATCATGTGTTAGATAAACCCGGCTGAAGTTTGCAAACTTTGCCGCTTCGCAGTTCTATTTGACAGATAAAACAGAAAAATGTAACAAAGAAGGCTATTAGAAGATTGTGCGCATCCACCATAGACAACTGAATTACTTTTTTTCTTTCTATTTATTGGCTCCATGTTGTTTCATCAGTCAAAATAAACTAGTTTTTCACGGCTCGTTGTTTAGTCACTAATCTTAAAGTTAGCTATATTATTCAGCACAATTCAGTGGAATTTTAAGTAAGATTGTTCCATATTTAATATTGAAGCCAGTTAGAAACAAATGGTAAAACAGCCTGTATGTACGTGCCTTAATTTTAAAAAGAGACCATATTGCATATTAAAGCCTTCTTTCCTAAGATATTTTAAATGTCGAACCTCGTAAATGAATAAAAAGCTTTTTCTATCATGGTAATAATGTTTCCATTTCATAAGGTTTTATTTTTTTGGTAGGAGGAAATTAATCAGGCAAGTAGTAACATACTTTTTCCCATCCTCAACTCCAAATTTTCGTAAACTCAAATAAGTATTGATTATATAAACGAGATTATAAGTTCATTAACATTTTATAGGTGGATTCGCAAAGGACATGTTTAGTCGACGTTTTGGAAAATATAAAAAACACAATAAATTTTAATAATTTCTGAATTCGCATTTCCGTATATTAAGATGATCATAATCATCAGCATATTAAGTGGAGCATTAAAGAACTTCACTGTCACTACAATATAAAAGTATGTATATTAGCTAATGACAGTTTGATGATATACACGATCATGTACATACAGCTATTAGTAAGACCAATCTAGAATATATTTTTTTAATAAGTATTGCTTTCACGTAAGAAAATAACTATATTAACGTCAGTATGTCACCCACACTAAAAGTATAAAAATAAAGACTATTTTCCCAATTATTACGTTTTAAACTCGAGATTTAGAATCATGATTGAGACCAAGTGCAGGTAGTTGGAAACGAACTCCCGCTTCCTCGACGCTGACACGCGCTATTCCAGTCTTCTCGTGACCACTGACTATGCAACTTGATCTAAATATCCCGGGCCGTTTAGTCAAAATACGAAGGCCCTATATTGTTCTAAAATCATGATTCCATATCAAATATACCCAAAACGTACGATATTTTACGCCAGAAACAACTTA
This sequence comes from Alsophila aescularia, assembly GCA_946251855.1. NCBI lineage: Eukaryota > Metazoa > Arthropoda > Insecta > Lepidoptera > Geometridae > Alsophila > Alsophila aescularia. The sequence goes on from OX276385.1 coordinate 15,585,076, forward strand.
AAAATTAGATATGAGTTGTATGATGCAACATGGTTTGACTGATAAAAATCCTAAATGAGGTAACATAATATCTTTTCAATGGATATGAACGTTAATAGTATAAAATGATTTGGCTAACGATATTTAGTCAAAATGTGCGATCATCTAATGTACATTCTAAAGTCGCCTCTTCACGTTCGCGAATACACCTGCCAATACGTTCGCCAATACACTGGCGAACGTCCCTGTCTTCACGCTAGCCAAGGCTTTCTTAATATTTCGTTCCGACTTAGGTACCTGCTATGAAGAATGAAGATACTTTTCGGTTTTAAGAGTTTTGAAGCGCGCTTTGTTTGATGTCCGCACATTGGCCTGCACCTTTCGTTATTACATACTGAACGAACTTTCCAGCGTGTGGATAGAGTTTGAATCTGTTCGGAAAGGGAAAGGTCGTAGGATTTGAGGGCAATAGATATTTTCCTTTGGGTTGCCAAACAAAAGTCTTATTTTTCGTTCCCTCATAGACCGCAGCGGTTCTCTTTCCGCACACTCTTAACTAGAATCACACATTATTCGCCAATACTTTCGCCAGCATGTTGGCCAATACAATTGGCAAACGTGAAGCGGAGCCTTAAAGAATGTCTAGTACTATTTGAAATGATATTCTAAGCAATATGGTTTGCGCAATTTCTTACACAAATCACTGGACATAGTATAGATAGATTGTGGCACAAAAACATGTTTATAATAATATAATTAATTATATATTTTAATTGTCGTTCCAGGTTCTTACAAACATTGTTTTAAAGCCTACAAAGAAATGCCTAACTACTTATTATGTTTTCAAGTATACCAAGTATGTATATGCAATTTATGTGTTACAAAATGTAGCTACATAATGACAATGAATATACACTAAGACTATGGATAAGAACCTGAGTTTAAGCTTTAAACTGTCAATGAATAACAGTAGAAATTAAGAATTAATCTGTCTTAATGATTTAAAAGAAAGCTTTAATTCTAAAGATTTAATCAGAATGTTCCTTTTACACACCAACTCACGAGACCGAGGAAATATGAACAGTCCTGCAACAAACAAACTAATCAGACTTATAGTACAGTAGATAAGAATTTGGCATTTGGCAGAATCATAATAGCAGTGGAACATTTGCAGAAACTTCTGACCTACGAGAATAGAGACGAATATATAGTATGATCATCCATAAACATAACAGGCCCAAAAACTGCGTAAAGTATGAAGTACTTTGTATCATACAGTTCTGTTGGTGAGGTGCACTTAGAATCAAGCTACACCTTTAACCACATCATCGCTGCCCATCAAGTGATATTGTGGTCAAACAATTGCCTAGTAAGAAAAATATAATAAATAAGTTTAAATTCAAAAATTAAATTCTATAAAGAAAGCCATTAAGTTTTTTTATTGCATTTTCACTTTTTACATTATTAAGTTTTTTTATTATTGTATTGGTTTGTCAGCTGCCCTAAAAGTTTCAGCCGGTTAGCTAATCGTGAAATGCTCGAAATTTGAGTTGCAAGATTCCAGACAGATAGAAATACATAGAAACATATTAAAAAAAAAGTTAATTTAATTAAAAGCTTTTAAAAAAACAACCCACTACATCGCAATCAAAACTCTTCCTTCAGTTTCTTTTAGTCAAAAGATGACGATACCGTCCCCAAAAGACTAAAATAGTTATATTATCCACCGCTAGAGGCGCCAGCTAGTTGGAAGCCTGATTTGGCCGTGATGGTTAGAAGACGAAGACGAGAGCGAAGCGTAGCGAGCTCCAGCCTTCGACTTCATGTTTTTTTAGCCTTTAAGCCTATCTGTTTGAACACCTATGGTATCATGAAAACCCTACATTAATGATATGGCTAAATGTGTATAGAATTTCATTAAACATTGATGTATCAACAATATGGTCTATTTTAGCTGTTCTAAGCTGTGTCTAAGTTGACAAAGCATGTGCCGCTCACAGACAAGAATTATGCAAGTAATAAGATTTTTAAAAAAGTTTTCACTTTAATAACTTAATTTGTATCTGCCTTATAGATTTTGATTTAACTCAATGTTTTCTTTTTTAATAAAAATCAAGTTATTTAAATCGGCCAGCCTGGTATACATAACACAGATTGCTTACCTCAAGATCAACTAGTCGTCGTTATTTGTTTCATCAGGTGCAGGTGTGTGCCACGTCAGTCGCTCCTCGTAGAACTGTATCACCACCTGTGGGCATCGCACGTTGGCTTGCTTTGCTGGCACAAGATCAGCTTCGTCAGTGCCTTGCCACTTCATTAGGAACATCAGTTCACCGCTGCTATCCGTAGCACCTGCAATGTAAAACGATTTTGATTTATAGTCATGTACTACTTTTTCTGAGGATGTTTTTTATTGTATTTTTTATTTTATTTTATGGGCTTTGAGTCTTCTAACGACTAAGTCAGTCCTATAGTATGTGCAACAGTTTTTAACCGCTTTTGGCCAACCCATATGTGGATTGATAGAGCATCCTAGCTGCACCAGATGTTTGCGCAGCTAACATGCTCTGGAACAGACCCACATCAAGTTGGTTTACATTTATCACATCGAGTAATTCATCTCTCATAGATGCACTCCAGACACATTATAAGAAAATGTTAAACATCTTCCATATGCAATTTAGACAAATAAATAAAATTGACGTGTCTGTTTGTAATGTCAAAATAACAGCTTTTTACTAAATGCATATGAAAGTATATCCCATACTTATAACAAAAATACGTTTTTTAAAGTTTATGTCTGTATGTTCCCGCTAATCTGCAAAACGGCTGGACCGATTTTGATGGGACTTTCACGAGAAGATAGCTGATGTTATAAAAATACGGAAAACGGGGAATATTGTGGGGTAGAAAAGTGTTTTTTTTATCTTTTTGTGTGAATAAGGGCACTATCCACACAAAAAAAATGGCTCAACATGGCTTCCAAAGCACAAACCCGCATTACTCACTTATTAAGTCATTGTCATTGGGGATCGCACCACATGTTGTAGGATTGAACTACAATGGCACTTAGCTCAGTCCTTGAAAATACAAAAAAAATATATAAATACACACCAATAATCTTTTCAGGGTCCAATCCTCGGTCAAAGCCTGAAGCTTTCTTGTCATCCGTCTTCATTTTCTTAGCACCTTTGAGGTCTGGTGTTGCTGCAGCAGACTTTCGCTTCTTTGCATCCTTGTCTATTTTAGGAGCCTTGTTGCCTTCTGGAAATAAAATAGTAAGTTCAATAGATATGTTATTTATAAAATAATTAGATGTGGTAAGGCCTATACTGAAGTTTGTTTATCGTATGAGTGCTGGCCTCTGGTGTCAGAATACTCAACTATTTCAACTGGGGCTGTACTGCACATTTCCCAAAAATGCTCGAGCCAACACAGCTCCTTTATGTAGCGGAGCGGAGCAATGCATCAAGTCGCAGGCACTGTTGTTGCGGTGATGTATCTGTCGCAGGCAGGAAGCTTAATCCGCCATTTAATTAACTGCCTAGGCTTTTGATTGAATGGTGTCATTCATCTAACGGCCTGAATGATATTTAGCCATATGATATTTAATGAACTGGCTGGCTGTTTGCTTAGGCCATTCAAACAATTGGATGACCATGTTACAAAAAAAGATGAATTTGTATCAAAATAGTAATTTGCAAACAAACCTAATCTACACCTGGTTTTTTTTGGCACAAGTCTAAAAAAGTAGGTAGGTTGACTAGTCACACTATTCACATTACTTCACATTATTTTTATCACAAGATTGTACTTAATTTTTGCAATCAAACTGTGAGAACCAACAATATTAATGCTTGCCGTCGCCTTATTGACCACAGACTCGGTAGCGATACTACATATATTGACAGTGTAAAGACTTCAGCGCCAGGCGGCAGAAAGCAGAACTAAATTTAAATTAATAGCCTAGGCAAGTAGCATAAAATAAGAGCGAGATAGAATATTTGAAAAACGTAAGCGAGCGAGGCAGTTATACAATGCTGTCCTTCGACATTGAGATTGCATCTGAAAAATAGCAGTTTGCGCAGCGACTAGCAACTTCACAAATTTCTGCTGGCACTACTGTAGCTGTTTGATTGAATGGCTGAATATCATTTAGGCTGTTAGTTGAATCAAAAGGCTAGTCATTTAATTAAACGGCGGATTAAGGTATCTGTCGTCGACATATCTATAGGTGTTGGATGCTGTTGTTAAGTTACGAGTATGTGTGCAGTCAGCCTGTAAAAATTTTTCACTGTTGTTGTTCACTATTTATTCGTATCTCTTCTGTAGCTAGTTGAATCAAAAGGCTAGGCATTTAATTAAATGGCGGATTAAGATATCTGCCGGCGACATATCTATATGTGTTGGATGCTGTTGTTAAGTTACGAGTTTGTGTGCAGTCAGCCTGTAACAATTTTTCACTGTTGTTGTTCAGTATTTATTCGTATCTCTTCTGTAGCTAGTTGAATCAAAAGGCTAGGCATTTAATTAAATGGCGGATTAAGATATCTGCCGGCGACATATCTATAGGTGTAGGATGCTGTTGTTAAGTTAAGAGTTTGTGTGTAGTCAGCCTGTGTCAACTTTCACTGTTGTTGTTCAGTATTTATTCTTATCTTTTGCAGTTATCTGAAGCCGTTTAATTATTGAAACCTTTCATGTAATAATTGGTCAAACCTACTCTATCATGGACAAAAAGATCCATCCAATCTTACAAAACAAGCCATAAAAGTTAATTCATACCTGCTTCCTTCTTCTTTCTGGCTTCTTCAAAAGCTTGGATGAGATCCGGACAGTCCAAGTTCTCTTCTGGCTCCCAGGTATTATCCTCATCACTGTAACCCTTCCATTTTAGATAATACTCCACCTGGAAATAAGAAATTATGATGTGTAGATAAAGTGGCAGTGGGCTGGTCACATTTCCCAAAGAACCGATACAACCGAATTCTCGAGTGGAGACCACGTTTAGGCAAACGCAGTGTAGGTCGTCCTGTGGCCAGGAAGAGTGACAACCTGCGAGAAGCAGCTGGAAGAAAATGGATGAAGAGTGCTGAAGACCAAGCTCAGTGGTGCTTTAGGAGAGGCCTAGCAGTGGACAAATATAGGTTGATGATGTTGATAATGTGTGTGTTGACAGGGTTTTCCAATACTTTTAGTGACCAGTTTGTCACACAATTAACTCCAATTTTATTAGGGGTTTTGGATTTAGAATACTACAAAGTGGGGAGAAACAGTGTTGTATTTGGTAGAGGTTTGGTTCCCGATCATAACAATATCACTTGCATAAAAGACAATGCAAGATTTTCGATAAAATTAAGAAAAACAGGGCCACAGAACTGAATTGGCCAACCCTGACTACACATGGTTTTTTCTTCACTACCCCAAGTGCTTTATAAAGCCAGAGGTGCAGAGAAACGGCAGCACCAGCCTGCTGTAAGAGAGCATAGGTACCAGAGCGAGCTGAAGTGTCTTAGGCTAGTTTCCAAGATCAAAAGCCAAAGCTGCAAAGCAGTTGTGGGAGTGTGCACAATGTTACACAAGGGGGAGGGGCACTGCACATCCCACAGCACTTCTTATATTATTATTGTTATTATTGATACACTAGCAGCTTTAAGCTGATGCTTGTATATTGTTTCAGTGCACTTTTTACCCAACTATGGCGAAGCAAGGGATGTTGATAATGAGTTTGAGTTTAACAGTCTATGTATGTATGAATGTAAATATCTATGTATGTGGATGTTCCACCATAGCTTCGCCCCTGTTGAACCGATTTTGACAAGCGAGGTGTCAAACAATTCGCCTTCAGGTATAGTGTTGCTAATTATTTTTACCTGACTACTGCAAGGCAAAGTAAGGATTATATGTTCAAATTTAAAACTCATATGCCTCTACTGTAAAACTTGCTCAGTTTTTTCTGTGTGTCAAACAAATGTTTTTCTTTTCTGCTTTAATTTGTTCTAGTCTTTCACTACCCGGTTAGGCAAAAAGTTTTTTTTTTATTGCTTGTATACTGCACACAACAGTTTAAGCAAACCTGTGTGTCCTCTCAGGTTTCTGCTAATAATTCATTTTTATTTCTTCTTTCTCTTCATTTGAACCTATTTCCTGCATCAGTGTAATTATTTTATTTTTGTGAGATTTGAATAAAAGTTTTTTCAAATAATTATGTTTTTTTGTTGATTCAGTTTTCCGAAATTTTTATAAATGGGGTGGAAAACGAAAAAAAACATATTTCAATGATTTCGAAAAATGTTCAAGAATGTCACTAAACTTTATTGTTACCCTTATTAAGTTGCATAAACTTCATAACTCAGCTTTTTGTTTGTGCGGTGAACATTTATTCAGTTTTAAGCTATGCAAAGACAGATTCGCAAGGTCTACAGCTCACAGAGCCACTAGTTATTCTATATTCCAAAAAACACTCTATTGGGCAAAAAAATGCATTTGTCCAGAGGTTAAGCTCTATCAAATTCCACACTAATATTAAATTATTTCTGAGTACAGCAATCTGAATACATTAGAAGCGAGGTCTCCAGGGCTACTATCAACTACTAATTCACAAGTTGGCAAAAAGTAATTCTGTCTGTTTGTTACCTTGTAGAGACTAAACAAAATGGCTGAACAAATCTTGATGAAAATTGGTATGGAGATATTTTGAACCCTGGGGATGGATACTTACTTTCTATTGCGAGAAACTGTAGACCGCGCAGCAGTAATCAGAGCAAAAGCTAGTTCTAGGTATATTTTGTATGCTTTAAAATGCCATGCTACAGCTACACACCTAGTTTTTTTGTTGATAGTTTGGAGATGACCTTGTCATTTTCTGAATGATGTTATTTTGATTTACGCTGAACAGCAAGATGTGTTACCACATTGTCAATTTTTATTTGATTGAACAATTCATGTACATGAGACTATTTTGTTGAAAATTGGCGCCAAATGGATGATTCACTAGGGGTACTGGTCGAGGGGTGTCACTACCTTTCCGTTCCTCATACGACGGTCCAGAACCTTCTCCACGGAGAATTCCTCCTCGACCTCAGGCTCGTTACCTTTTTCCTTTTTTTCAGCCATCTGGAAGGTTAGAGAACAGAACCGACAAGGGTTATAACCTACAAACTAGACATTTTTATGCACAATTTATTACTTTAATCGACACCTAGGTAGGTACTAGATGTACAGAATCACTCCAAAGAATATAAAACCATGTAGCAATAGAACGGATATGCAGAATTAACAGAGATCTCGAATTCTAATCCAGATAGCGTCCCGCCATTTTGTTTGATTGTTTGATGGATGCCCAAATTGCGATACACAATACTCAACTACGACATGTTAATTATTTCAATCAAATTTATGTACTGCCACTGTAAACAATGCTTAAAGTTTACCTTTGTGACAAATTAATACAAAAGTATAGCCGGCGTATTCACGATCAATACAATAACACAAATACAATTAGTTTCTTGCGGGAATGCGATGCAGCACTTACGGCAGCCAGCATATAAATCACAGAATAAAAATTAAAACGGGAGAATGTGGACCAAAGCGAACGAACGATTCGAATGAACAACGGTACGAGCAAACCAAAGATTAGTGATATTTGTGTAATGAGCGCAAGAAACATGCGAAACAGCCCCCGATCACAGAATAATGATTCAGAATCTGTCGGTAACGAACCGAATCAATTCAATTTTGTGAAAAAGGAATTTATATACTAATGTATCAGGAAGGATCACTGGTACAAGAAACGCGGTCTGAAAGAGACATAATATTAAGGAGCTGTGCCTGTGTCTTGTTCTAAGAGGGCGACCATAATTTATGAACTAAACAGCCCCCCGATTCAGAACCCTTCGATAACTCACATTGTGGTTTAAATTGCACTCACAGTGCTGAGACTGCAAACACTGCTAACGATCGGTTTATATTGTTGGTCAGCATATACACGCTAACAAATTAAACCGACGATTGCATGCTTATGTCATTTGAGTCAGCTATTCTACCTACTGTTGTTTTGTTTTGTTTTTAGTTTTCTCATTTCTCTCTTAGTTCTGTTTAATTCGTTTGCTTATGCTAAAAGAATATAATCATTATTATATGTACTGGCAGTCTGGCGGGAGTTCCAACAATATATCAACACAGAATGACATATGTCAATTGAATTTGACGTTACCACATACGCTGCTCTACCTCTATTTTGTGAGCGTTATGTGCACACCAAAATGACGTCACTCCTGACGTAATGTGTCCGACGTGGAGAATAAATGCGCATTTTAATGCGACTTTGTGCGCGCTGATAGTACACATAGCGCACATTGGTGCAATTTAAACCACAGCATCAGTTGTTGATCGATATGGTATTATTTATTCTGTGGATTTGGTTTGAAATCGTTCAATTCAATACATTTTTCATTCACAATATCGAATCGAATCTATTCGGTTCGCTATCGAAAGCTCAGATAAATTAGAACGGGAGAAGCTGAGCGTACGCGTTCCCCTCTGCCGAAGTACATGAACGTTTTGATCGTGTCCGTTTATAAAAACTAGTTTCAACGGTCGTTCGCCATTTCGCGATCAAACCTGTCGCTATACGGAGTTCACTAAAAATGGTTGTATATGCTGTGATTTCATGTTAAAGATGATCAAAAACATCAAATTTAGGTAAAGACAAAGTTTCTGATCACTCGTAAGTAATAATTAATGGTCATGAAAATATCTAACTAGTGAGGCCTGAACTGATCCTATGTAGAATTACCATCAGAGTTTAATAGAAAGAAAGATTACTTCACAATACAAGTTCTATTTTATTTTTTAACAACGAACACCATTTAAGTTACATTGACACACCACTGCTTTTCTATGTGATGACACTTCTCTTTGGAACTATGGAAGAGGTTTGCACATTGCAATCTATATGCAACCTTATTAGTAATTGGCTACCCAATGGAAATTGAAATTAATATGGTATTAATTTCACCGTAAAATAATTTTGTTACTACAAGCTTACGACAGAAATAACGATACGTAATTCTTGGTACGGGGAATAGTGATGTGACAACAAGGAACGAATGAATGAATGTATGCATGATATTATGGGTATTTTCTTTTTTATTAATTAGAATACAGATTAAATTACTTTAATTCGAATGTTGAATTAGACATACCTAGTTTAAAAATATAGTTATTTAAACATCACAAATAACACAATTGTACCGATTCGGTTGGCACGAACTAGACTAAACTACACTAAAATTAAGTTTAGTGCTGTTCCAAGCCGATAACAATACACTAAACTAAATTTTACTTTGACACACTTAAATTGATTTTAATTTGTCAGTTTAGTTTAGTGGTATGTTTCTATTCTGTTGTACGTCAGTTTACGTATAAAGGTGCCTCCACATAACCATCGTGCCGAAAACTCTCAGCAAGATATGAAAACCATAGACAAAAAGCGTAGTCTGTGTCAGGGCACACGGCCGCTTGTTTGTCCTGAAACGTGTACTCCACGTACAAATCGCGAGTTATGCCGAATTAAAGATCACAATAACGTAAATTTTGCTGATTATGAGCGGGACACCTGTGGCTTTGCCCGCGTGGTCATTTCTCTTTATTAGTAACCAATGTGGTATTTTAGGACCAAAAGTACCTATAAGGTATAAAATAACAAATTTCACTCATCCGTCAAATATGTTTTATCAATTGCTCGGTTTCTATTCACCGGATTGAAATACCAAGTACACCATAACCTTTTAATTCTAAACCTAGTTTTTACGTGATGCGCGAACAGACGAAAATACAGACATGATTTTGAAAAATGTTAAGTATATTCGTTTATTTAAAGTTCATTCACCTTTTGTTACTCACTGCTTTATTATAAAATATTTATTACCTCCGAACTTGAAAAGAGGGGGGTATAAGTTTAGGGTGTGTGTGTGTGTATGTATGTATGTATCCATGTGGCTGACTGTGGCATCGTAGCTCGCAAACGAATGGACCTATTTTGATGCGGTTTTTCTGTTTGACAGTTTATGTGATCGAGATGCGCATGCGTGACCATTAAAGTAAACATGTATTCATGTATGTCACACTTCGAAGATTAAAATATAACTTTTCAACAGCCCTTATGCTTCTGGTTATGCGTGACCGTCGAAACATAACCAGATTTCCGTTTCATAAATGTACTAGATTCTTTGAAAACCCGCATGGCCGTTTGCTTGTCGTGAATCGTTAACACCGCGTACAATTTGATCCGGTCCTGAAAACATCTCGTTTGCTCTGTGCTGGTGTTCAAAATGTGTATAATCTTTATTTTAGTACGGACTTTCCGGGTGCTGCAGCCACTTTTGTATAAGACCCCATCTTTTTTAAATTTGTTAGCCTTTTTGCAAACTTTTTCATATTGAATCGATTTTTTTCTCAATTTTTGTCTTTTGACAAATATTAACATTACAACATTGAGCTGAGAATAGAAAGCAAAAACAGTTTTTTTTTTAATTATTTTGTGACGAGACGGTCTATTCGCTCGCCTGATAGTAAGCGTCACGCTAGCCCATAAAAGTTGCAGTGCCACCCAGAAATATGACACCTACATTCGATCTCTGGGGCTTGTATAGTTACACAGTTATAAAGGCGATTAAAAGGGCTATCCCTTTTCGTGATTGTCCACTTTTAAAACCTGGTACCCCTACGTTTTGGAGTGATTTTATTGACATTTCATTTCAAAACTCACACACTATTCGAAACATTCGATCGCGTATGCGCATAGCGGCTTATGAAAAAATCTCTAGAAACGTTTCACTAACACAGATAATAAATAACAATTTATGATTACATTTGTTCATTATATAAATGTGGGCAACACTAGCAATTAAATTTAGTCGTTGTCAAAATCAAATTAGTCCTGTCACAATGATGTCCTAGTTTACTGGAAATCAACAACTGATAAAATTTTAGGAATCACTAAAATAAAATAAATTTAGCTTTCGCTTAGTTTAGTTTAGTGAGTTGCTCAACAGAATTGGCATCAATGTCTTTAATTTTATTTAAAATCGGTTCCAGTCAACCAACAAACAATCGAGCACAAGAGATAAAGATAAACTAATATGATCACTAAAATTCTACACAGAAAAGTTTGAAACAGACCAGGGAAATAACTGAATTTCGAGTTTCCAAGTTATCGGTAATAGTGGGAATAATAATAGTACTGAGTTCGAGCGTAATAAAATAGTGAAAATGAGGGTAGACCGTTTTTTCTGCTTGCAAAGACTAATCCATCCGCATTTATTTTCAGTTTATTAACAAATAAACAGTTCTATAACCAGTCGCTTGCTACGCGTGCGCACGCGCAGTTTGCACGTGGTAGTGCGCTTGGTAGCTTTTTCACGCGCTTTTTTATTTAAGGAGCTTCGGAATAAAAACCGATATATCCACTTAGATACATTTTCGACAACATTTTCGGCGCGCGCCTCTCTGTGTGTGCGTGTATTTTTGTCTGCTTCACGCTTAAACGGCTCAACGGATTTGGATAAAATTTGATATGGAAGTAGCTTATACCTTGGATTAACACATAGGCTACTTTTTATATCGGAAAAATGCACTTTTCCTCAAGGAAGCGGGAGAAACCACGGGGTGAAGCTAATATTTATATATTTTTATGTTTCATTTTTAGTAACATATTTTACTGTATTTTAATAGTTGCAATTGCAACATTAGACTATAGTATTTACATTTACTGGAATAAACTAACATTGAAATTTTTGTAAAAAGCTTAAACGACAATTGCTACTGTTTAGTTATAAGAATTATATATTTTTGAAATCGTGTTATAAAGACCTTCAATAATATCTTATTCGATTAGTTTTTTTTTTTTATTCCACCAGAAATAAAATGTGTCAGCTGTAAGCCGCCATATTAGTTTTCTTGACATTTCATATTATATTCTATAGAACTCGCGTGATCAAGGTAAATTCAATGTTACCTCATTTATTAAAATCGAGTAAGCCGCTTAGGCTGTAGGACGTGCCTAAGAAACGTACAAACAAACCTACATACAACCCAAACACATAGCCCTCCATGCAGTCGGGTAAAATACGAAATATATATCCCCTTACCGCATGGAACATTATTTTGAATGAAAAAAAAAGCAATATTCAACGGCACATAATTTAATGTTACTTCGGACACTTTTCCGAAATCCTTATACTTTTCGAAATATAATGAAAAACTGTAATTTCCCATATATGGCATGGTATGCAGTAAAGTCTCAAATTCCCATTCTCTCTCCAAATGCCATTTTTGGCATTGCATGCAGTCAAGGTTGTCGTTACAACAACAAGGTCAACAAGGTTACGAGTTGTCTGCGAATTGGGTAAGGTCCGTGAACGTGATGGACCAGCAGCTAAAGGATCAAAAGTGTCTCATCTGACGTTGATTGTTCATCAGAATCGGAAAGATAAATAATTATATTCCGTCTTCTCGGAATATTACTGGGATTATAATTTTCATCGTCCGGGTTATCCCCCGTGAATTCATTATCATCATCATCATCACTTTCGTTAGATATAATCAAGTTGTAAAATTGTTTCTTTTTTGACAATAATGAATGCTTTACCGCATATAAATCCAGATAGCAAAAAAAATATGCAAAAATAAACCATACTGCATACAGTGCCAGAATAGTGGAATACTCGTTATAGATTTTAGTGAATAATATGCCATATCTATAATTCTAAGATAATAAGAAATATTACTTATTACTTACATATTTTTAGTGTTTCAAGCCGTCAGATGCATTAATGCTTTGCGATAGAGTCGATTTTGCTATGAAAAGAGTGACAATATGATTGAAGCCAAGTTCTGTGGTCGGGCCACAGGTGAACTAGGTGGCAGCATTTATTTATTTATTTATTTATTCAGTACACAATAGAAAGCTTACAGTAATAAACCAAAACGCTAACTACCTTAAATTATAGCTTAAAAAAATATTAAGTACACAGATTTGGTATTCAAGTGATCATTAAAGATCACTTGTTGATTTGTACTTGTTTTGTCGTTTTGACATTGCCTGATATAAGAAAGAAAGAAAGAAAGAAAGAAAGAAAAAACATTTATTCATGATATGTCATAATATGCGTTGAAGGTTGAAACAACTTTGGTTTTGATTTCTGAACGATAAAACTTATGTACCCAAAATGTATTCTAATCACATCCATAAAAAAAAAAACAAAAAAAAAACTGCCGAACATGCGTCTCCTTTTCTGAAGTCGATTTTATACACCACCTTCAACATGTGATGGATGTATGTATCTTGATCAAACATTTTACGTAGTTTTATGTATACCATGTGTAATTAAGTGAATGTTACATAACGGTTGAAATCACAGAAATAATAGTCATAAATAAATGGACTAACCATAATAAATTCTATTGAACAGACATAATAAGAATTAAGGCAAATTAGAAATAAAAAACCCCTAGCGTCATTTATGTCACTTTTGGTGCGAGTAGATCTATAGGCAAAAATATCATGCGTGGTACAACCCGACGAGCAATAAAATTTGGATGACTTTTGTTGACCAACTGCCTGGTAGAACCACGGGCAACAGAAATTGCCCGTGGGCAACATAAATTGTCCGTGGTCCTATTAGTAGAACTACGCGGTTGTATAACGGGCACCAAACGGAAAAAAAAGACTGACTGTGTTATTTGAAAATTTGACTCATATAATATATGGCATGGCTCATTTGTCTAGCCACGATCTGGCAACACTAGTCAAATAGTCGACAAAAAAAAAGTTTATAGAAGTGTCTATGGTTCAATACGGGAAAGTTGTAAATAATTTTCAGTAAATTTTCAATTTTGCTATATTTCTAGAAACTCAAGTTAACTAAAAAGTGAACTCAAGATACTAAAGTGAATTACAAAAGTGATGGAAATCAATAAATGGTGTGCCTTATGAAACAAAAACCCATCATTGCGCACGATACCCCAACGCCATTTTGAAGCGAAATTTTGTATGTAAGTGCCAAGTATTTTGCAATATTTTTGGTTCTCACCCTCGAAAATAGGGTGTGACGGATGATAAATAATGTAGATGGATGTGTTATGCTGTCCAAGAGGTAGCAGTCCTTGAACGAATTCATTGAAGGGGCTCCCGTGTCGATGGTTGTGCATCGAGGTTGATTGCGGTGCGTTTAGGCTCGCATTAATTAGATTACTGAGGTGTTCAGGGCTTACGATTCATATAATAGGAGCGAATCATATGTAAATCTAAATTATAAAAAAAAAAAGTCATAATGTAAATAGGGTGTGTGAACAAGATTTGGCGTGGTTGGTGTTATCGGTAGCGTTTCCGACTTTTGCAGATAGCGAGTGGTGTGGAGGATGGACCCGGGCGACGGGAGCGCTCTAATTAACTGACGGACGCTGCCGGCTCTCAGCTGGCTCAAGCAGTATGTGCTATCACTGCCTATGTTAACTCCATAAAAGCAAAACTGAGACATTGATTTTCACTCATCCTACTGCCAACCACATCTTGACAGTCACTTCATTTAATTAAAAGCTAGTCTCACAGCCTCAAACACATTTACTAGTTCTAATTGATAAACATTTATATTAAGGACCTTTGTCTTTTATCTCTTTGTGATCATTATCTTAAGCTAATTTGAATGAATGTAAATGTCAAAATCAGCTGTAGTTCTTTAATGTTTGTGAATACACCAAAAAGGGCACCAAGTTTCCACATTTTTTGTTGTAATTGTAATAATGGTTATATTCAGAAGTAAATGTGCTAGACTGATTTTGTCAACCAACTTATAAACTAAAATGTTACAGGAAAGTAATGAAAATAACAAAGCTATGATGAATATGGTAAATATAAATTGGTTCTGATGTTCACCGTCATTGACGTAACATAATCAATTGGGATTCCTTGAAAACATGAATGTAGTAAGTATGAATGTAATATTGTAGACTAACAACCTTTATTCATTGGTATTACAAACATATGTTGCTACTATAGCTCATGGCTTTGACATTTTTCCATGGTAAAAAGAAAATAGCTTGTCCTTCCTCAGATATATTTCCTTGTCAAATTTTATCAAGAACGGTTAAGCCATTTAGTTGTGAAAACAACAAACAAACAGACAGATTTAATTTTGCATTTATCTGTCTATACTTATAATAAAGCAATAGGAACAAAATAGTCTGCAAAAAGAAGATAATTAAAAGAAAAATGGTCTAGTGTACTTAAAATAAGCTACTGAACAAGTTTTTTTATTTGTGTCTGTCTCTTTGTTTGGCTACAGTATGTTTGTTAACACATCACGTAAAAACTACTGGGCCGATTGTGATGAGGTTTTTACAGTTGGATAGCTTAGGTTTTGACTTAAAAACTGGGGTACTTGCTAACTCAATTCGATGAGTAGTAGGCTAGCAATTGATAAAAAACCTTTTTGACAGGTAAACGAGTTTTGAAGAAATGTAGTATATTGTACTTTATAGGTACTTTTGTTCCTGGAATAACACACATGGGATACTTTTAAATGAACTGAACAGGCGGGGGAAGCTACGGGCACAGCTAGTTTGATACAACCTTGCCGATGTTTAAACTAGTGAATGTATTTATTTTGTTTTAATAAGGCGAAGTTAACATCTTGTTGTCTCCACTAATTAACTATTTTTGTTTACTTCTAGTAAGAGTTCTAGCAATAGTGGCAAATATGGGCCGTTTGTGTTGAAGGGAAATGATCAAAAATAACAGTTAAAGTCTTGAATATGACAGTTAATTTTGACATTGGAAAAGTGACTTTATCCATATAATATAGGGTTGCTTTTCGTTCGGTTTGGGTAGAATAATTTGAGACAAAAATGGCAACTTGAAACTGCTTAAAATGCCACTGCTTCAACTTGAATACAGGGATAGTAGACCATGCTTAAGACAACTTACCCACTGATGGGTGCAAAATTAGAAATGCTCTTTTCACTTTCAAATGCTAGAACCTATTACCACCAAACATATGAGAGGTTTTATGAAACTGAAACACAAAGATCAACTTGTGCACAATTATAAGCGGTTAAAACAGTTCCGAGTTTATGTACTACTGTTCTGAATTTGTTAAGTGTATCTTTGATAAAGGCTGAAATAACAAGCTATTTCTGAGTTTACACATTTGCAAGTCACTTTTCAATCATAAATTCAAACCAAAACCAGTTTGCCGCAATTCTCAGGCTAATTTTCTAGTTTGAAAAATGCAGTAGTATTGAGTAAACTTGTCTCTTTTACTTTGTATTTACATGATACAAGCTCCAGCATAATGTTCATGAAATCATTAAATTATTACCTTCTTTGAATCCATGATTGGGATTAACCCCTCTTTCCAGTTTTCTTTGTGTTCATGATTTACCTAAATCTTGCAGTAAAAAACGTTTAACTAATACTTATGTACTAAGCAAGTGAGGTTTAATTGGAGCATTGGAAGCAACACAAGGGCATTCGGCACTCAAGGTGCGTTTTGATGTTGTTGCATCAAAACATGCAAAGCTCCATCTAGTTTCTTATGAGAAAACTCATTTGGATCTATTGTATAGAGATGGCGTGATAGACATTATTGAGATTGTTGTATGATTGTTGTGTGACAATAGTATCTATGTGTTATTCTAGAAAGATACCTAAAAGTACATACAGTATGGTCAGCATGAAGTAAGCCAAATGACTGGGCCAGTTTACTTCCTAAAAATGGTTCTGTGTAGGCAAGCGGCTAACTTCACATAAGCCTTCACATGGCATGTACTGTACCTGCCTTCGTAAAGTAGCACTGAAGATACCAAGCATATTGATTTAAGAGTCTCGCTGAGCAAGAGCAATATATCAGGAGGGATGTTTCCAAAGATGCCTTTCTGGTATTCATCATCATCAGCCCGAGTCAGTCCACTGCTGGACATAGGCCTCTCCCAATGCACGCCACTGAGCCCAATCTTCGGCTCTTCCCTTCCAACCGCTGCCAGCCACTTTGCGTATATTGTCGCTCCTCATAGTTGGAGAGCCTCCTACACTACGTTTGCTGAGTCGTGGTCTCCACTCAAGAACACGTCTACCCCAACGGTTATCAGTCCTTCGACAGATATGATCAGCCCACTGCCACTTCAGCTTACTAATCCGAAGGGCTATGTCGACAACTTTTGTTTTCTGCCAGATCAACTCATTCCGGATACGATCTTTCAGAGAAACTCCAAGCATAGCTCTTTCCATAGCCCGCTGAGCAACCTTAAATTGGAGTAGTCATACCGTGAGTGTCCACAACTTGGCTCCGTATGTCATAACACGTAGGACACACTGGTAGAAGACTTCTGTCTTCAAACTTTGCGGTATTGGCGACGAGAACACTCGACGAAGTTTCGCAAATGCTGCCCAGACAAGTTGTCTAGTGCCATACAACCTAAAATAATGAAAGTCATATGGCCTATGTTGAACATTTTACATTCTCTTGCAGATAAAAATGCCACGGCCTGGCAGCCTCAAGGACCCAGACATTGCAGAGTTATTCAGTAGACATGACCCGGAGAAGATATTCGAAGACCTGCGTGAGATTGGCCATGGCTCCTTTGGTGCCGTGTACTATGCACGCTGCAATCTTACGAAAGAGATTGTTGCCATCAAGAAGATGTCTTATCTCGGCAAGCAGAGTGAGGAGAAATGGCAGGACATCTTGAAGGAAATTAAGTGAGTTTTGTTAATGTTTCAGAATTTGTTCATTTATTTGTATAAAGCTCGGCTACAGAATAAAATAGTGCTTAAACACATTTTGCCTTTGTAGGCAGTGGTAGGCATGTAAACATTAAAATAAAATGTGTCTACCACCAATGTGGGAAAGGATTAAAAGGTGCGAACCAATAACCTAAAGTCCCCTGTTGTATATTCAAACGATATTGTCTTAATTGATGCACAAATTGTACAAATATATATTTCTCCTATTTACTCCTTCATTTATTACTCTATTTAAACGATCAGTCAGCTTTGCCCGCTTGGTCATTTCATTTAAAAGTAGCCCATACGTTTTATTCCAGTACCAAAAGTACCTATAAAGTACAATATACTATATTTCTTCAAAATTCGTTCAGCCGTCAAATATATTTTTTATAGATTGTTCGACATCTAATCATGGAATTAGAATACCAAGTTCTCCAGTTTTTAAGTCAAACCATAAGCTATCCAACAGTGAAAAACCGTATTGCAATAGGTCAAGTAGTTTTTACGTGATGTGCGAACAAACAACGATTTAAAAAAATGTTATATTCTTGTTCAGTAGCTTATTTTATGTACCCTAGACCAATTTTTTTAAATTATCTTCTTTGTACAGACTTTTTCGTACATATTGCTTTATTATAAGTACAGATAGATAGATTTGTGGAGATGTATCTGCGTTTGTTTGGTTTTGACTTAAAAATTGGTGTACTTGGTATCTCAGTCCGTTGAGTAGAAGCCAAGCAATTAATAAAAAACGATTTGACTTCTGAACGAATAATATTGGTACTTTTGGTTTTGGAATAACACATAGGATCCCTATATCTCAGAAATAGGGAGCAAAGTTGCAGGCACAGCTAGCTTTGTACATTTTACTTATTTTTACTTATAATAAAGCTGTACCTACATAACAAAAGGTCTTTACAATGAAACATTGGCCTAGGGTACTTAAAATAAGCTACTGAAATAGAATATATCAATAATAAAAATAACTAGCTTAAAAGCTAAAAAAAAACATGCCTGCCCTGCCGAAAAACACGCCTGCCCTGCCGAAAAACACGCCTGCCCTGCCGAAAAACACGCCTGCCCTGCCGAGCTTTTGCCAAAAAATAAGACACTGTTGGAATGTGCTTATTAAGACCTTCAAATTGATTTTATTGAAAATACCGATGTTTTTTTTTCGAGTTTGAAAATGTTGCAATATGTTACTCGGGATATAAGGATTCTAACGATATCCCATACGTTTATACTCCTTTTTGTTGGGCAGTCGTGTAAAAGGTGTCATTCTTTAAAAAACTACTGGACCGATTGCGATGCAGTTTTCACTGTTGGATAGCTTAGGTTTTGACTTAAGAATTGGGGTACTTGATAAGTTGATATCTTAATCTGGCGATAAGGAGCCGAGCAATTGCTTAACAACTGACATGACAGCTAAACGAAATTTGGTATTTTTAATCAACTTCTAAAAGAAGGAGGTTCTCAAGTCTGTGTTTTTTTTTTCGCTTTTTCCTGCTGTCTCTAAATCTTCTGAACCGATAACAATTCCTTCTTATTTGAGAGGGTAGGACTCCGATTAAAGCCCATTAATTTTTCATCAAAATTGGTTCAGCAGTTTTATATTGGGAGAATAAAGATGCAAAATTTCTGAACGGATTTGAATAATTCTTGGTCTATTTAAAACAGTACAGTTTCATTGTAGCCCGCCATTAATTTCATCAAAATTGGTTTAGTTTTTTATTAGTAAATCAATTTGTTTGGTGTTAATGTTCTCTCATGTTTTCGGGATTTCTGAACCAATTAGATGATTGTTTTTTATTTTAAAGAATAAACCTGCAATGTGGTACTGTATAATATTCATCAAAATTGGTTTAGTAGTTTATTACAAGCTTTATACGACTTCAATGTGTTAGTATGGTTGGGAAAAATCTTGCAAGTGAATTTTGAACTACTTTGACATCCAATAAAGCTGAAATTTTGCACACTTATGTAGTTCTGCTGATAATAATATATTCTGGTACCATTGAGCTGATGATTATGATGAAGATGATGATGTTGGTCTGATGATGGAGCCATTCATAGGAACTCAACAATGAAATGATAAAACCCCTTCGAGTTTGGGCTCATTTGATTAGTGAGCTAATTAGTTAATACATTTGAAGTTGTCTTTTTGTACAGCAGTTGTATCGAATCCGAGACGGAACTCTCATGAATGTAGAATTAAATTAATTACTCGACCACTAAGCCACAAGCGAGGGCTATTTAAATATGTACTTTAAATTCCTTTTTACCTTATCTGCATTGAATGGATCGGAAAATCCCACGATATAGAAAAAGTTCATTGTTTGAGTGTGCGTAAAAATCTATCGAAAGAACGACTGCGCTCGCCGCTAATGCCGTAATATGATTTGTATAGTGAATGAATTTAGAAAATGAACTAGTTTAAAACCAGTTAGAAATTCATAAATTACTTGAATACCAGACGAAATTGCCATAAATTGGTGAAATGTTGGTATTAATTAAAATATTTATTACTAAAAGTCACAGTATTTTGTGTATCCTATACATGGTTTAGAGATCCAAAGTTGTTCTAGATTTGTGATGACAGAAATGATTATCATTTCTGCCTATCTTGAGAAAACTACTCGACTAGAGAACCGTATTATAATCTATATTTATACTAAAGAAATAATAAAGCAGGAAGTAACAATAAGTCTGTACAATGAAACGACAAAGAGGCAAACAAGCTTTTTTCGTTTGACGGGATCAGAAATTCTCTGAATTTTTATTAATTTTTTTATGCAGTCGGAGGCTTGAGGATTAGCTCGCCAGGTTCTTGCTGAGGAGAAATTAAATGCATGAGTTTACATTCTGCTGCTTTTCACTTCGATTGCGAGTAAATGAAAAATAATAATCTATAGTTATAATAAAGCAGTAAGTAACAAAAAACTGTACAGGGAAAAGACTTTTAAAAAAAATGGACTTTTTAAAATAAGTTACTGAACTAGTAATTTAAAAATCAAGTCTGTATGTTTGTTCGCGCATCACGAAAAACTACTACACCGATTGCAATGCGGGTTTCTCTGTTGGATAGCTTAGGGTTTGACTTAAATACTGGGGTACTTGGTATCTCAATCCGATGATTAGATGCCGAGCAATCGATAAAAAACTATTTGACGGCTAAATGAGTCATGAAGATATGTAACTACCTAAATGTACTTTATAGGTACTTTTGGTCTTGGAATAACACTTTTAAATGAAGTGACGATGCTACTTTTTTTTTAAACTTTTCTCTAGTTTAATTGTACCTACTCTATGTACTATTCCAAGACCTAAAATACCAATACACCAACATTTGATCAAAATTCCTTCAGCCGTCAAATAGTTTTTTATCGATTGCTCGGCTTTTACTGATCGGATTGAGATACCATGTACACCGGTTTTTAAGTCAAACCCTAAACTATCCAACAGTGAAAACGGCATCGCAATCGGTCTAGTAGATTTTACGTGATGCGCGAACAAACTAACAAACAAACAGGATTTAAAAAAATGTTATATTCTTTTTCTGTAGCCTATTTAAGTACTCCAGACCATTTTTTTTAATTATCTTTTTTACAGATTTTTCGTTCTTATTGCTTTATTATAAGTATAGATTAGGGTCGGGTAGGAGGCCATATAGAATTGGAGAAGTAAAAAAACGTATGCACTAGAGCAGCGGTCATTCAGCATCAGGCGGACCGCGAAAGGTCGAACCTCGGACCGCCAAAGATTGTTAAATATACCTACATAATAATTTATATAATATTTTCATATAACCAGCCCTATACTCATACGTTTGAAAACCACGTAGAATATAACTGATTAATTATTTTTCCAACTATAGTTGGAAAATCCAACTGTTAAACGTGAGTAACTCCCTTTTTATGTCTTTAAAGTGTATAAAAACCTCGTTACCTAGTAAGTACCTAGGACTGATGTGAATTTGATTAGTTATGTGGCCTACACACACACACACATACGCTTTGGTTAGACTTGAAAAGATGGCGAGTTTCAGAAAAGTATGAAAATTGCAGGAAACTACCTATCAATCTAGCCACTATGTTTGGCTCGACATATGTATGCGAATCATCTTTCTCAAAAAAATATTTTTGAAGAAAAAATATCGTTTGAGATTAACGGACGCCAACATTGAAGACACGCTTTTGCGGGTTCCTCTTATAAATCAAACTATAAAAAACGGGCTCAAGGCCGTAGGTATAATTTCTCGCACTCATTTTACTTATTATATTTTATGTAATAACTTAATTTGAAAGCAACATTAAAATAGAACCTACTTAATTTACATTATCAGTTTTTTTCCGGACCTCGATAAAAAATTCAACAGTAGTAAAACTACTTGCCGACTGCACTAGAGCATAAACTGCAGTTTTATGTACTAGAGCATTCCACTCCACGCAGCCGTAGTCGCTTCGTCATAATGATTATGCCTAATCCTTCATTCGTTTATCTCTACTTAGATTGCGAAGACATCCATACATCGCAATGTTATTGCTCAAACAACATTGTTTGTCTATCACGTCCTTTTTACCCGCGTACAGCGAAGCAAGGGAAGGATAATGAGTTTAAAAGTATGTATGTGAATGTTCCACCGCCCCTATTGGTCTGATTTTGACAAGCGAGGTATCAGTCGATTCGTCTTCAGGTTTATAGTGTCATAAGCTATTATTTTTTACCCGACTACTGCGAAGCAAAGGAATGGTTATGTGTTCAAACTAAAAACTTGCCTCGATTTTGACAATCGAGGTATTAATCGATTCGTCTTCATGTATAGAGTGTTATAGGCTGCTTTTACCCTACTGCGGCAAGGCAAAGTAATGGTTATGTGTTCAAACTAAAAACTTGGTCCGATTTTAACAATCGACTTATCAATCTATTCTTCTTCATCGCAAGGGTGTCATAGGCTAAATTTTACCCGACCGTAGTCGGGTTTTAGTTTTTGAACTTGTGTCTCGTTGTGTAACAGTATTCTATACCACTGATAGTTTGTACGGTTCCATAAAAAAGAAAAAAAACATAACCCATATAAAATAACTCACATGTCCGTCTGTCATAGTATAAAATATGCTGATTAATGTTTGTTTTTACTGTGCAGATTTCTGAAACAATTGGAACACCCGAACACCATTGAATACAAAGGGTGCTATAAACGCGAGCACACGGCGTGGCTCGTCATGGAGTACTGCGTTGGCTCGGCATCTGACATTATAGAGGTGAGTTATGAACTTTAACTGTATTGAAACCAGTGTTGCCTTGTCAAAAATAAGGTCGACGTTGATTCCATTTTAAAAAGACGGTAGATTCTAAGAATTTACGGTAATTACGCCAGGAAAAATACGGTGGACCAATTATTAATATAACAACAATTTTACCGCACAAATTACTGTTTATTGGAAAAACTAGAACATTAAAATACTCTTATTATTAAATTTTTTTTTGACAAAAACGTGAACAACCGACTTCAAACTCTCGTACTTGGCGAACGCCCGAACCAAATTTTTCTTATTATTGGAACTGATTAATAAACTACTGAACCGATTTTGATAAAATTTCTATGGGACCAATCTGAAAGTAAATCCTTGCAAAGAATAAACTATTTTCGAAATCGGATCACAAATCACGGAGTTCTGAGGTAATAAACATTTAAAAAATAATAGTTTAAAAAAACTAAATAACACGCTTTATATAGTATACCAAATTAAAAAATAGAAAACAAAATTTTAATAGTGTAAATAAGAAAAGAATGTTTTATTTCAAAAAAATCGTGGGGTGCATGGGTCAATAGTTATAAATATTTTATTGACAGATATGAGAAGCAACCCACGCTTTTTTTTTTTTTTTTTTTTTTTTTATATATTTGCACCATTAAAATTTATTTTTTAGTTTGGTTTTCTATATAAAGCGTGTTTTTTTTTTTTTTTTAAAGTATTATTTATTTTCTACTTATTTTTTCTTTTTTTTTTCAAATTATTGCATTGTCATCGGTTTTTGACAGGTGTGCAAAATTTGAATGAAATCTGACCGTTGTAAGTTGGTCAACATAGCGTCCAAAGGAGTCGGTTACAAACATACAAGTGAAGCTAATATAAAGCGTATAATAAAGCGTATAATAAGAAGTACGGTTTGAATTGAGAACCTCCTCCTTTTTTGAAGTCGGTTAATCCATACCAATATATAAAAGTGAAACGTTGTCTGTTTGTTTGTTTGTTTGGGGAGCTTTCATGCGATAACCGCTGGACGGATTTTGATGAAATTTGGAATGAAGATAGCTTATACCCTGGAATAAATCATAGGATATTATTTATCCCGGAAAATTGTAAGTTTCCACGGGAAAACCGGAACATGTTGAATACTCGCTGTAAGGAACGGTTGCCATGGAAACGAAATAACAAGTCTGTCAAAAAACTCAGATTAATTAGTTTGTGCTATACCAACAACAAGCCACAGAGGCCATAAGCAAGAAGTCTAAGTCTACTTCCTAACTATTTTTTCTTCAAATATTCGTACCTCTGCAAATTACGGTAGATTTTGTCACCATTGTCATGCTTCGAGGGTAGGTGGTAAATCAGTGCTGACTACGGTGTATTTACCGTACTTATGTCATGCTTCAAGGGTAGGTGGTAAATCAGTGCTGACTACGGTGTATTTACCGTACTTATGTCATGCTTCGAGGGTAGGTGGTAAATCAGTGCTGACTACAGTGTATTTACCGTACTTATGTCATGCTTCGAGGGTAGGTGGTAAATCAGTGCTGACTACGGTGTATTTACCGTTCTTATGTCATGCTTCGAGGGTAGGTGGTAAATCAGTGCTGACTACGGTGTATTTACCGTACTTATGGTTCCCATGGCAGCACTGACTGAAACTATATATTTGTTCTCTGAAAGAAGTGTTCGACAGAAGAGATTTATCCTTCTAGGGTAACTAACAAATATATTATTGTGAAAACTAGCGTGGTTTTTATACATTTTAAAGACAAAAAACGTTATCCAACTGTTGTTTTGACCACATCTGGTAGTTTCTCAAGGGGATCTTTCCGCACTCCCCTTGAGAAAGACCACCGGATGTGGTTGAAGCTATAGCTTCAACCACATCCGGTGGATTTTCCAACTATAGTTGGAAAATCCAACTGTTAAACGTGAGTAACTCCCTTTTTATGTCTTTAAAGTGTATAAAAACCTCGTTAGTTTTTATAACAATATATTTATCTAGAAGGATAAATCTCTTCTCAGTCGGACACTTCTCAGAGTGGTTATGGTTGTACAGATTCGTAATGTGGTAGTTTGAAATAAATTCTGAATTCAGTGTCGAAACGAAACTCTTTGTCGCTGTGTTCTTTACAATCTAAGCTTGACCATAGATAAATAATAGAATGGGGCTTGACTAAATCCACTTGAAAATATTCTCAAAGTATTGTTATTAATTTGTTAGAAAATTATGATATGATGAATCGAATAAAACAAAGAAAGAAAGGCGGGATTTTTCGCAATTTCAAAGTCTCGTGACCTTGCACAGGACATATCCATTCTCCTCAATAAGAGTCGTTCTATGAGTATCAAACATATTTATACTATGACATTACGCGCACTTACTGTTGCACTCAGACTTATGGCATACTTACGGTTGTCTGGAAGAGATCGCTCTGAGCGAAAAGACCGCCCATTGTGACACTTATTATTAAGTTTGATTTTTAGTTGTAAGATTAGTATTTATGTGGTGTTAAGAGTTATCTATCTATCAGACACAAACTCTATCAAAATACGCGATTTTATGCTTGATTAGCTTATTAAGGGTTGATTACAATGTCACTACGAAAATGTGATAATTTAGTCTCAACTTTCAAATGCGCATCTTTAGAAAGCCGTGTGGTCGGGCTTTATAGGATCACACTTTCTTATCCAGCGGATACTTCGAGGAAATATGTTTCCAGTGAAATTACTGGGCACTAGACTTAAAAACCACAAGCGCAGTGCAGCGACGCGCAATATTTTGCAACTAAAGTTCTGGGTGCAACTCGCGACGCTTACCATCAAGCGAACGACCAGCAAATCTAGTCAGTCACTTGAATAAAAAAAGTTAGGCAAAGAAGAAGTCTCAAAATAAATAACAAAAATGTAATGTTTTCCCAAGACGATGTTTAAGTTAGAGCGGAGTGCAAATTAAATAGAGACGCCGCCTAGAAAGAAAGAAGCGAGGGATTCTTAAGTAGAATCCTGAACGTAGCTAGGAATTCAATATACGTCGCCGGAGGGAAAATAATTTTGCGTCCGAGTGATACACTCTACTTTTCATCACATCTATGAGAAAAAGAAATAAAAGGTACTTGTAGATACTTTACAGCTCATATATTTATTATTTAAAAATATACAGTTCAGTCCTAGGCTCCGCACCAAATGACTTTTCTTTGGTAAGTGCATCCATCGCTCCGTGCTGCGGAGGGCACGTTAAGCTGTCAGCCCCGCCTGTTATTGATTAATAGCAGTCGTTAAGCCACCTCAGAGGCTATCGGTCGGCCTGACAAACTGACACCAGAGGCCAGCACTACCTCATACGACAAACAAACCAACAACAGGGAGCAATATGACAAGAGATAAGAGAGACTGACATACCAGAAAGAGCCTCATTTAATTATTGTGTATTGCTGCCCTGCCGCGTCCGAATAAACCAAATTTGTTAAGCTTAAATATTCCTACTCTCTGAACTTGCACGGACCAAAGCTGAACCGTAAGACCTTCTTGGAATCAGTTACGTAACGGTCGTCATAGACACGCCTACATTTTATTCATGTACCAAGGTCTACCTGCTTTTTGCAAGTTGTGCAAACTAAAAACATTAGCTAATCATACTTCATACTAATATTATAAATGCGAAAGTTTGTGAGGATGGATGTTTGTTACTCTTTCACGCAAAAACTACTGAACGGATTTGGATGCAATTTGGTATGGAGGTAGCTTATATCCTGGATTAACACATAGGCTACTTTTTACCCCGGAAAAATGCAGGGGTCCTGCGGGACGCGGGTGAAACTGCAGGGCGCAGCTATAGTCGTTTATAAAATTAAATAATTGGCTCAACCTTCGTAAAAAGTGGAACAGTGTCGGAAAAATAGATATTTAAATACTTTTTTTAATAAAAATGACGAGTTTTGTTTTTTGAATTTACAAAAATAAACAAATGCCGTGTTCCACCTATAAATGCTATATACCAACCATGAACTATACCATTAATGACTAGCGCTCAATCAGCGTTTCTCTTACGAAAAACCAGCAATGTTAGCACGGTTGACATCTACAAGTGAAACGTGTTGCTGCTAATAGAAATGTCACTTTTCCTTCTAAAAAGCAAGTGAATATCAATTTAATAAAAACACAACAGTTCTATTTACTTTTGTAGCAACACAAGTAAATAAAAACTAGGAAATGAAAAGAATTATTGAAAAACTTACACTAATACCGCAAAACCAAGCATAACTATGCGTTTTTTTTTGAAAGTTCATGCTCTGCTGCTAAATTTTGACATTTGTCAAAAAGTAGCATTTCGAACCCACAAAACAACATGGGTCTGACGACGCTATTTTTAGAAGCTAGAAATGTTAGCATTTTACATTGTGGAACGTTTGACGTTTGTTATTTGTGGTAGCATTGGAGGGCTTGTGGAACGAAATTGGGGCTAAAACCTATTTTGAACCAATTTTAATGAAATTGATATAGGATCACTCTTTCCAATACGAAGAGAATCATACAAATCGATTCAGAAATCTCGGAGATATCAGTACAACAAAAAAAACAGTCGAATTGAGTGATAAAAAAATACCTCTCGTATTGGATACAAAATACGGATCATTGCGTATCAAACACGTCATAAGTCATGACTACAGTTTTCAACAGCATACCACGTATTTTTACGTCTTAATATTACGGGTGTTATCATTACACTTTGGCGTCACTGATAAGCGTACCCCCGGTACACAACAATTATTCTTTGAAAATCAATGACTAACTTGCATCCGAAATCCTGAATACTCATACTTGATTTGTGACGTCACTTGTTCTTAGAAAAACTGCACTCAATGAGTGGCGATCTGGCCTCTTTTATTGAGTCATCATGGTTAAGCTTGGTGTTTGTTTTAGTTATTCTGTGAACGGATGTTAAACTTCGCGACAATCGTATCGTATAGTTGAAATTAAATTATTCACGTTATAATTATATGCTTAGATTATTTTTTTGTAGTTTGAAGTTTATCTACGATTTAGAATAGAATATCTGTATTTTAAAACGTAATGATATCTAAAGCAAACTCAAATAGAGAAGTAAATACGTCGTCATCTTCAGCTGGACGACATCTACTGGTGTGTGAAACCCCTAACAGCCAAAATTATGAGGCCACGGGAAAGGCTAAGGGAAAGTAGTGATGAGTAACTCACGCGTGAGTTACCTCTATCGTGGTCCTCATAATTTTAAATGAGGCTGTACCTCGTATTAAGACGTTGAACCACCTCATTCAGTTCCTCACTTCATAGGCGCGAATATCATGCCGGTCACCTCGCTGCCGGGTTGTTATCGCTCATGTAACACATTATTTCCCCTTACATCTACACAAATGAGGCATCAGGCCTCATCAAAGTCTGTTCAAAGCAGATAATAAAAAAATGGTCTAGGGTACTTAAAATAAGCTACTGAACAAGAATATAACATTTAAAAAAAACGTGTTTGTTCGCGTATCACGTAAAAACTACTAAACCGATTGCGATGCGGTGTTCACTGTTGCATAGCTTAGGAATTGACTTAAAAACTGGTGTACTTGGTATCTCAATCCGATAAGTAAAAGCCGAACAATCGATAAAAAACTTTTTGACGGCTGAAGGAATTTTGATCAAATGTTGGTATATTGGTATTTTAGGTCTTGGAATAGCACATAGAGTACTTTTAACCTAGAGAAATGACCACGCGTGCGAAGCCGTGGGCACAGATAGTTGAAAGAATAAGAGCAGTGTAAGCCTAACGCTTCAATAGTGCAATTTAGAAACCAACGACACCGGGGTCGGTCCTAGGCTCCGCACCAATGACTTTTCTAAGTTATGTGCGGTTTTACATCGCTCCGAGCTTTACAGGGCACGTTAAGCTGTATGTCCCGTCTTAGCAATCGTTAAGCCATGTAAGAGAACTCTGAACAACGTTGACTCTGCCGCCTTGCGTCATCGTAGTCTTCATTAATGAGGATCGTGTCCACTGTCCTCTACTCTACAACAAACTTTACCTGCTTATAATTATTGTAGATAGACAACACGGCACCAATAATTCACAACAATGTATTTCCAACCTACTTCACGCAACAAAGCGACTACAGACCGTCCATGTGTAGCCACAAGCCCTCGTAATTAATGCAGGCCGCATGCCGACGCACGCGGGCAATGCAAATTAATATGAAATATTTATAATAGTAATGTGTCGCACTGTTTCCTGTTTTCGTGTTACGCAACTATCACCACGCGTTTCCGATTTAGATTCGATTGTACCTCTGTCTGTTTGGTTTCGTATTTGGTTACTGCTTAGGGAGCATTCAAGTATTACGTAACGCAATTTTTGGAGATTTTTGAAATGTAACGCGCCGCATCGTTTTTCTTTAATATAACTATTTGTCAAGCTGTTACACGTATTAGTGAGTATGATAGCCAACGAATCTAATTCTAAAGCTGTGTCTAAAACTCGGATCGATATCATTTTACGTATCTTGTTTTTATTACAAAATCTAGTCTCTAACGTTAGTGGCTTAGTAAATGGCTGCCTTTTACTATCCTTAATAAATCGATACAGGACTGCAATACAAACAAAAATTTTCATCATGTCAGCCTTTAGAAGTCCACTGCGGAACATAGGCCTCCCCCAAAGAGCGCCATGACGAGCGATAGAACACTAGTATCCTAAAGTGTCCCGTTTCTTAGATATTGGAGCTCAAAGATAAATAAATAAATATATTCCGGACAATTCCACAC
The DNA here is from genome assembly GCA_946251855.1 of Alsophila aescularia. NCBI lineage: Eukaryota > Metazoa > Arthropoda > Insecta > Lepidoptera > Geometridae > Alsophila > Alsophila aescularia. Next base: position 15,614,884 of record OX276385.1, read on the forward strand.
CAATGACCTAGCCCCAAACTAGGATACCCTATACCCTACTATGGGCACTTGATAACGGATAAAAAACATAGGTATAAATATTACATCCATGACTCGGAAACAAACATTACTGCTCATCACACAAATGATTGCACCTTGCAGGATTCGATCCCGCATAGCATTTGATTTGACTTACATCAACAGATCTTTAGTGGTCGTCTTCGCCATTATGTCGGCTACTAATCTTCTTGTTGACCGCGTTATTAAAATTGCAGGAACATTCATTATTATCATAATCAGGTGACATCTTCAAATTGAAGTTTGGAGGTCAATGAGCAAGATTTGTAGATCGATCCCACGCAGCGATTATACCTCGCGAGGGAACCTTGGGAACTGTTATTGGGATCCTCTCTGCAGGCGTCCGAAGAAGCTAAAATTCCATCTCTTCATCGCGCATAGTGTAGTCATAATAGTGGTCAACAGTTTTGGGATTTGTCTTTTTGAGGACCTTGATGTTTGTGGTAAAGCTTGTCCATGGTATTTTAAATATTGTGCGCAGACCACTTTTCAAAAATACCTACTATAGTCACATTTTCCTTCGGGGGGATCCTAGTTTCACATTCTGTAGGAGGGTAGACCAGACGTCTTCTTTTTAGTCTTTCCTCTCAAGAGAGGAAAGATTGACAAGACAGAGCGGTCGTACTCGTCATGTAGTATATTGACTGTAGCTCACCTCACGATGTCTCGCCATCTATGTCGATTTGTGGTACATTAAAGCAAGGGGCCGCCCAAAACTGATTTGACCTGGTGGGTCCTTCGCGCGATGAGAACGCATGGATGAGACTAGACATAGCACTTCATAAGTAATGTATCTTAGCAAGAACTGTACTTTGGGGTCAAAACGTAAAGGACTTTGCTGAAATGCGGCTTATGCTGGTCCAACTCTACATCGAACTTCTTTGGTCTCAAGTCTCCGCCTGACGCGAAGTAGCGCCCGAGATTCATTTATTTACTTGCAAAACATTAAAGCTTAACTATTATAAATAACAAAAGCTTGTTTTACCTTGCAGGTCCACAAACGCCCCTTGCGCGAAGAAGAAATATCCGCAATCTGCGACGGCGTCGTCGCCGGGTTGTCCTACCTCCACGACTTGGGCCGGATCCACCGAGACATAAAGGCTGGCAACATTCTCCTCACTGAGAACGGCACGGTGAAGCTGGCGGACTTTGGCAGCGCGAGCATCAAGTGTCCAGCGAACAGCTTCGTAGGAACGCCTTACTGGATGGCGCCTGAAGTCATACTGGCTATGGATGAAGGCCAGTATGATGGCAAGGTTTGTATCTTTTCAGCGCAGATTAATCTGCTCTATGGTATAGTTTACTTTTTTGTGGGCAATGAATGAATACGACCGTTTATCTTGATAGGTGGGCACTCAGCCTATCGCGGCGCCATACGCTGCTCTTTAGCAGTGAGATGGTTGATAATTCGTACCTCTTTTGTTAACTGTCCCATTATTTTGGGCGACTTACCCGTGGTACTACTGTGGGTACTACTGTGGGTACTACTGGTAGTACCACAACTTTTTTTTTTGCAAGTTTTGCTACTTGTCTGGTAGTACCACCGTAAATTATTTTTTCCCTTGGTACTACTACCACTTATTTTGCATAAGTAAATATCAAAATAAGTAGTTACCTATTAAATCATTTTATGAACAGCATGAAAGCAACTTACATCTCAATACCAACATATTAATAAACAAACATATGAACAAGCACAAATAAAAAAAAAATATAACCCCCATTTATAGCTAAGAAACATCTCGATCACATCAGTTTTCAAACATAAAAACCGAATCAAAATCGGCCCTTTCGTTCGGTAGCTACGATCCTCACCCCCATTATAGCTAAGACTCATATCCTTTACCTCAGCCTTGGAACAATAAACCGTAACATAATCAGTCCATTTGTTTGGAAGCTACGATTAGCTCCCCCCTTTTCTCACCCCCCCCCCCCCCCCCTCCCCCTCTCCCTATAGCTAAAAACCATTTCGATTATCTCAGCTTTCAAATATAAAAAACCGCATCTAAATCGGTCCATTCGTTTGGGAGCTACGATGCCACAGAGAGACACACACACACGCAGTGATAATATACACCCGAAACACCCGTCTCTTTGTTCGGGAGTTAATAAAACCTATATTAAAACCTTATTTACAATTATCTTGAATTTGGTATGGAGATAATTTGGACCCTGAGGAAGGACATGATGGATACCTTTATCGCGATAAACTGTACGCGCGGATGGCGTCGCAGGCAAAAGCTAGTATATAAATAAGGTTTTATTCATAAAATATGTTTGTTTATTATAATGTTGGTATTGAGATGTAAGTTGTTTTGATGCTGATCATAAAATGATTTAATTATTAGCCACTTATTTTGCTTAATATTTCCTTATGTAAAATAAGTGTTGTGAGTACCAAGGGAAAAAAAATACGGTGGTACTACCAAACGGAAAAGTCACATTATTTTACGAAACTGCAGTGCAATTAGCAGTGCCCCTGCCTGCTGAGCTTAGTGTTCTAGGTTCGAATACTGGCCGAGGCAAACATTTGTGTGATGAGCATAAATATTTGTGTAGATGTTAGTGGTCTGTTGATGTGTGTCTATGCCACCCGCCAACAGGGAATCCTAGGGTGTGTAAACTTCATTTATTTATTTATTCATTTTTTTGGGATATAAAAATGTTTTAGTATAAGTCGAGCAATCATCGACTTTTATTCATCCGGTTGAGATACAGTGCACCAGTTTATAAGTCAAACCCTTAGCTAACCAACAGTGAAAACCACATTGAAATCGGTCCAGTAGCTTTTACGTCATGCCTGTACAGACAGACGACAGACACCATTAACCAAAATGTTGTACTCTTATTCAATAGCTTAGTTTAAGTCCCCTTGTCAATTTTAGACCATATTTTTTAATTATCTTCACTGTACAGTTTTTTGTTACTGCTTTTTTACTATTAAGTATAGATAGATACATATGACGTGGTAGACACCTACCTTAATGTAAACAAATAATGCTGATACATGCAATGTACATTGTTCCAGGTGGACGTGTGGTCGTTAGGTATAACGTGTATAGAGCTCGCCGAGCGCAAGCCGCCGTACTTCAACATGAACGCAATGTCCGCGCTGTACCACATCGCGCAAAACGAGTCGCCGACCTTACAAGTGAGTTACTTTGTACTAGCTACAGTAGTCACAACGGATCTCTGTGGCTGTGAAGTTAACTATAACGTGTATAGAGCTCGCCGAGCGCAAGCCGCCGTACTTCAACATGAACGCAATGTCCGCGCTGTACCACATCGCCCAAAACGAATCGCCCATCTTACAAGTGAGTTACTTTGTAGTTTGTACTAGTTACAGTATTCACAACGGATCTTTGTGGCTGTGAAGTTAAGTATAACGTATAGAGCTCGCCGAGCGCAAGCTGCCGTACTTCAACATGAACGCAATGTCGGCACTGTACCACATCGCGCAAAACAGGTTGATCTTTTTGGCTGTGAAGTTAGGTATAAAGTGTATAGAGCTCGCCGAGTGCAAGCCGCCGTACTCAACATGAACGCAATAGCCGCACTGTACCACATCGCGCAACACAAGTCGATCTTTGTGGCTGTGAAGTTAAGTATAACGTGTATAGAACTCACCGAGCGCAAACCGCCGTACTTCAACTTGAACGCAATGTCGGCACTGTACCAGATCGCGCAAAACAGGTTTATCTTTTTGGCTGTGAAGTTAGGTAGAAAGTGTACAGAGCTCGCCGAGTGCAAGCCGCCGTACTCAACATGAACGCAATGTCCGCACTGTACCACATCGCGCAACACAAGTCGATCTTTGTGGCTGTGAAGTTAAGTATAACGTGTATAGAGCTCACCGAGCGCAAACCGCCGTACTTCAACATGAACGCAATGTCCGCACTGTACCACATCGTGCAAAACGAGTCGCCCATCTTACAAGCGAGTTACTTTGTTTTAGTTACAGAAGTCACAACGGATCTTTGTGACTGCGAAGTTAAGTATAACGCGAATAGTACTCGCCGAGCGCAAGCCGCCGTACTTCAACATGAATGCAATGTCCGCACTGTACTACATCGCGCAAAACGAGTAGATCTTTGTGGCTATGAAGTTAGGCTCTGTAAACGATTGTGCAGGTGCAGTTGTGCGTAACAGCATAAACTAAGCGAGATAGATGATTTGTAAAACGTAAGCGAGTGAGCGAGGCAGCTATACGATGCTCAGTTGTGAGGATAAAGCAGCATATATTAAGCGAGATAGATGATGCGAAAAACGTAAGGGAGTGAGCGAGGCAGTTATACAATACTGTCTTCACTTTTACACCTACTGACTACCGAGTAAACTACCGAGCCACAAAGATACACTGCGTCTACTGTAGTAGTTAGATAGGCATATGTTACAGTAGCTGTGTGGGCTGGTCACATTTCCCGAAGAACCGATAACCGTTGGAATAGACGAGTTCTCGAGGAGAGACTAGAGACCACTTTAGGCAAATGTAGCGTAGGACGACCTACAGGGCGTCCTACGCTACCGCTAGGAGTGACGACGCTAGGAGTGACGACCTGCGAATAGTAGCTGGCAGAAAGTAGATGCGGAGAGCTGAAGACCGAGCTCAGTGGCGTGCATTAGGAGAGACTTACGTGCAGCAGTGGACAAGTACAGACTGATTATGTTGTGGTAGTTGTTAGTTAGGCACTTGCCCTAAATACTTTATAGTTCTACGCACTAGTTTTGGATTATGTACTATTACGCAGTTTGTTTGTTTATCGTATGAGGTAGTGCTGGCCTCTGATGTCAGTTTGTCAAGCCGCCCGAGGGCCTCTGACATGGCTTAACGACTGCTATTAATCAATAACAGCCGGGACCGACAGCTTAACGTGCCCTTCGAAGCACGGAGCGATGGAAAACCGATGTTTTAAAAACAAAGAAAGCGTAAATCAACTACTGAACAAATTTTCATGCAAACTTTTAATTAAGGGGCCACCCAGAATTTCAACTTATCATATTAAAATAATTCTATGATCAAAAAAATAACTTTAAATAATGATTTACTAATAATTAATATTAGAATAAATAGTATTTTTCTTGCCGAAATTAATCAAATAAAATGCAGTCGAACTAATAACCTTTCCCTTTTTGCACATATTGCTCACCAAACCGAAACAGAACATTAGTGAGTATGAAACCCAACTTACGCCCAACTTACCAACAGGCGCCAGAATGGACCGACACATTCCGCTACTTCGTGGAAGCCTGCCTGCAGAAGAACCCCGGCGACCGGCTGACGTCCTCGAAGCTGCTCTCGCACCTGTTCATCGCGCGGCCGCGCTCGCCCAACGTGCTGGTGGATCTCATACAGCGGACCAAGGCCGCCGTGCGGGACCTCGACAACCTCAACTATAGGAAGATGAAGAAGATATTGATGGTTGATGGGGACAATGAAAGCGCTATCGGTAAGTCATATATATACGTTAAAACTAACATGGTCACAAACACGACAAGAACAAACGGGATATTTACCATTGGAAAATGTCAAGAATCCAGTGGTACGACTTTAGAAATATCGTCCCAAATACGCGAATACTGTTAGTGTTGTGTGTCGTGTGATGGAGTTAGTAATGACAATGTGAACAATGGTACTGGTGTCGCTCGTAATAAACGAGTTAGAAAGAGGGTAGACCATTTTGTCTGCTTGTTAAAACTTATCCACCAACAGTTTCTTCAGTTATCCGTGCTCATGGCGCTTGCAACAGTGCCGAAATATCGGGAACTCAACTTCAACTTCTTTTTTATGATAGCTTGTGCGGGGTTGCCACAATTTTCCCAATGTCGCGTGGATAGTGTGGAAGACAAACGCTGGAGATGGCCGAAGAATTTAGTTCAAATTTGACTAATTAAAAATAGTTTCTAATGTTTATAGTTTATACAAGAAGAAGTTACATACTTACCGATAGAAGTATACGGTAAGTATGTAACTTCTTCCATGTCAATGTTTCAACCATTGTGGGACAGGTCTTATCCATCTGGGTGCCAAATTGCCAATGTAGAATATGTCAAACGGATCTTTGCGGTTCTGAATTGCGCATGCTTACATGTGTAAGCTAAAAAAGTCGATGCGACAAACATGGGCGAGTAAGCGAGACAGTTAAACAATGCTTCTTCAGCTTCATTAGGCAAAAGGTGGCAATCACTCCTGAGATACGACTAGTCCTACACGATTCACATGTTATTAGTCGATTATCGAAACTACCTAAAATGTGACCTCTAAGCATATTTTTTTATTACGGACTAGGCAATCGTTTGACCACGATCTCACCTGATGGAAAGCGATGATGTGGTCGAAGGTGTAGCACGCTTGCCTAGTAGATACCTATTCACTCTTGACTTGAACACACTGGGTTATATTTTACCAGAAACACTGACGAGTAGAATGCATTCGTAATCTAAAGTGTGTTCTCTTTATAATATTACTAGTTTTCCCGCCCGCGACTTCGTCCGCGCGGACTACTGTATATCGCGAAAAAAAACATCCTATTTTCTTCTAGGATATTAAAAACCAATGCAAAAGTAGGTATAGCACCAATCAAAGAGAATATAATAATCACTACGTTTATGCTCTTGATGTTTTTTGACAGACTTGTTATTTCGTTTCAATGGCAACCACAGACCATTCTGTGATGGCAACCGTTCCTTCCAGTGAATAATCTACATTTTCCAGTTTTTCCGTGGAAACTTAAAAATTTCCGGTTAAAGTATCCTATGTTTTATTCCATGGTATAAGCTATCTTCATTCTAAATTTCATCAAAATCCGTCCAGCCGTTATCGCGTGAAAGCTCCCCAAACAAACAAACAGACAACGTTTCACTTTTATATATTGGTATGGTGTAAGTTCATTTAAGTAAGTTTTCAGGTTAAAGTAAATAATTGTTTATTTAGATATAGAATAGCGCGCATGCGGCTTTTGTATTACTGTCAAGTTAGAACGATTATTTATAAATATTGTTTAATTATATAAGTAATTACACATTAATCTATACTTATAATAAAGCAGTAAGTACCAAAAAGTATGAAGATAATAAAAAAATGGTCTAGGATACTTAAAATAAGATATTGTTTTTTTTTGCTGTCTCTTTGTATTTTTGTCGCGCATCACGTAAAAACTACTGGACCGATTGTGATGCGGTCTTTTCTGTTTGTTTGACGTATGAGGTAGTGCTGGCCTCTGTTGTCAGAGTTTGTCAAGCCGCTCGAGGGCCTCTGACATGGTTTAACGACTGCTATTAATCAATAACAGCCGGGACCGACAGCTTAACGTGCCCTCCGAAGATGCGATGGAAAACCGCACATAATTTAGAAAAGTCATTGGCTGTTTGAAAGCTGATGTGATTGAGATGATTCTTAGATATAATAGGGAGGATCCTAGCTCCCAAACGAATGGACCGATTTAAGGTTTTTTTATCAGCTACTCAGTCATTACAGACCGCGGCAGTAATGTACTATAGATACATCAAATAATCAGTCCTTGATTCGATTTAGATTTAGTGGTCGGAAGTTATATACATTTTTAATTTGTGCTTGTTACGGTTTGATGTGGACAAACAAGAGTGACCCTGAAGGGTCATCATCTCAACACAAAACACTACGGCATTAGCTAGCCAAGTGTTGTAAATTTTCAAAATGGACAATAGCATAGATCACTTGTTTCACTTTGTTTAGTCGCGAATATTTAATAACACTGTTTAGCGAGTGGTTCTTGAGACAATTAGTGTGTGGAGCTATAAACAACTTTTGGCATGCATCCAAAAATAGTCACAGCAGCGATAACGAGGCATTGTCCCGGAATAAAAAGTTGGTTCACTTTGAGGTGTTAATTAAATACTCCTTTAAACGCGACTCTATACAAAGTATACCGTTTTTTTTAACCAATAAAAGTGAATTGATCCATTCATAATCGTTACAACGAAACTGAATGCATACCTCAAGAAGGTTAAAAAAAGACGGAGTCTACTCCGCTAAATAAAGTAGTGAAGTATAGCAAATGGCAGCTGCGTGTGTGTGCGTGAGTAGATAATTTGTTGTTGGTACACAATTTCATTATAAAATACTGGATTGTTTTTGTTTTTCCATGAGAACTTGGCAGAATTAACACGGCTAACAAGGTCGAGATCTTGATGCGATATAGCGGCCGATCGGCATAACATGGTGTAAGTGGTGCGCAAGGCTTGTGCATACGAGCGAATCGGCATATCTTAGATGCTTCACTTTCGATTTTGCGATATGTGATCCGTCTTTTTTAAAACACTCTTGGTATATATATATATATATATATATATATATATATATATATACCCCTTTATAACAACATGATTACCAGCTGGAACATATCTCTCGTCAGATAGAAGTTCCATCTTTTGGGGGGTGTCATACTCTCCTGAAGATCTGATAAGCACCCCCATGACCACTGCCTGGAATAGCGGGTCCATCGTTGACTGGAGGCCTTGTGTCTAACAAGGGATTAGGGGTCTTGGTTGGTTTACAACACGCGTGTGTTCAAAGTGACGTTGTGTCCAGGCGACAGTGAAGAGACGACGGAGGAGCGCTCGGGAGGCGACAGCTCCAAGTCCAACTCGGCAACGTCAGAGCACAGCGCGGCCGGCGCTTCCAGCCAGAGCTCCTCGTCCGGCAGTCTCCGGAGGCGGCCGCAACCTGTGAGTCTTTATCTATACTTAAATAAAGCAGTACCAAAAAGTCTGTACAATGAAGATAATTAAAATTTAAAAATGCTCTAGGGTACTTAAAATAAGTTCTTTTTATTTAAATCTTTTCTGTTTTTTGGGCATGACGTAAAAACTACTGGGCTGATTGCGTTGCGGTTTCATTGTTGAATATCTTAGGTTTTGACTTAAAATCTGGTGTAATTGGTATCTCAACCCGATGAGTAGAAGCAGAGCAATCGATAAAAAAAAATTGGTGGCTGAACGAAATTTGGTATTTTGTACGTTATAGGTACTTTTGGTTTTGGAATAACACATACATACCTTTAACCCAGAGAAGAGACCAAGCAAGCACAGCTAGTCAGTTATAGATAACAACGCGCTACGATCACTCATAGGTTCTGATCCCAAGGATTCTTGTTTTCAGGGAATCGGGAACTATAGAAAAACATTCATTATATCGCCATTATGAAGTAACTATACACTGAATGATATTCAAATGAGCCATTACACTTTTTTTCATTAATACACTTGTGTTGGATAACGAGTTCACAAAATAGCAGTAGGATAGCTAGTTTCATTGTTAAGAGCAATTAAATTGTGCAATATTAACCTCACACCGGTCTACTCTATCTACAAAGTTTGGTTTCAATCTGACGAGTAGTTTTTGAATTAATAAGTAGCTACGTTTGAGTATAATGGTTAATTTCAGCGTCTCTCCAGCACCAATAATCTAGCAGCCATTGCCTCTAAAAAGAATACTTCATTAAAGTCCTAAAAAAAACCTTTTAACATATTACACAACTGCCCAAAATAGGAATGTCATGTTTTCAGGGTTCATGTATGTATGTGATTTTTATTCCACCATAACTTTTAAATGCCCGACTGAACAGATTGAATGTATGGGGTATCTTTAGAATCCTTACATCATCTCGAGCGACATAGGCTTTTTTGTTTTTAAAGTTATTGTTTGCAGGGCAGCCATGTTTTTTACTCACTTTTGTAATCTAACACATGTCAATGTAACAGATTGTAACACATGAACTTGTCTTTCAGATGAACGCAAACCACCACAACCAACACCCACTACAGCCGCAGTACGTGTTTCCCTCCCACCCCCAGAGGTATGTGGCATTTTTTTTAAATTAAAAACTTGTTTAAACAATTAAACGCGGGCTGCGTATGAAGCGTTTAAAATGATAATTATTTGACTGCAAAGCAAAGTCCAATAATAAAATAAAACTCGTACAGGGAGCAAAAATCAGACTTGTTATCGTAAATAATTATTATCCTCCAAATACAGTTTTGATACTTGTGCTGTATTATCAAGTTTTGCCTAATACATTTGTATCATTAAAACACAGCCTTGATACTTTGCCTAGTACAGTTGTATCCTCCAAACAGTTTTGATACATTGCTGTATTATTAAGTGTTTTTCTAGTACATAGTATCCTCTAAACAGACTTTTTACTTTGCACTATTAACAAGTTCTTGCCAAGTTCATTAGAATTCTACCAACAGTCTTGATACTTTACTTAATTATCAAGTTTTGTCTAACAGCATTCTCTGCCTTTAAATTCGAAATGTAATGAAATATTTTGATCTCACTTTGTATTTCGTAGTTAGCTTGTATCCATCTACAAAAGAGCTTGTCTGTAAATACAAGGCTTGATATTGAATTGTTTGTGTGAATGGACTATTTAGTATTGACAGTAGTTAGCTTAATTAGTAATAAGCTATCACGCTTTATGTTGTTGTTAGTTGATATAGGTCTACCATCGACCATCAATAAACTATATCAATAAAAACATCAATTATATGTTGTAAAAAATTGTGCATGCAGTAGTTTAGTGTAGTTTGTCAATTTCACCAATGAAATCTAATATTTATCCTAAAGCCCAAGGTTACTTGTTAAGAGCCTAAAAAGTCAGGTTAAGAATAATTTAATTTTTAAACTGACATTCAACATTAGAAACGGGATGTGTAACAAACCAAGTTAATCGTCAAGGTAAGATAAAAAAAACGACTGCTCTTTCAAAATACGATAAACAATGTAGTGACATTGTCTCCTTTAGAATCCTTACATCATCCCGAGTGCGGGATGATGTAAGGATTCTAACGATACCCCATACATCCAAATCTGTTCAGGCATTTAAAAGTTAGGGTGGAATAAAGAAACTCACATACATACATGAACCACAAAAAAATACAGTCGTTTTTTGGGCAGTCCTGTAAGAAATGAAATATATTGTTTCTAATTTTGATTAGAATCCTCCATTCCTATAAAAAAGGAATTTTGTCGTTTTTTTTGTATGGCGTTTATGTCAAAAGCTGACAGACAGTAACGAAAACGGTTCGTTTATATATATATATATATATATATATATATGAACCGGCCAGAAGAATAATTGGTAAAATTGCAAAAGCATCCCACAACACCGCACCGCAGCTTCCAAACCGCACGTTGCACTCGAGCATTTGCCTTTCAGAGTTCGCCAGAGCCGCAAGCGCTGGCGCTGGCTTTACTCATGTTGGTGTTTCGTACGCAGAGAGAGCGAGAGCCCTCTGCCGGCGCCGCACGACGACTACGTCAATCGGGACGCCGTGCGGGAGTACGCCAACCGGGACTCACTGTGCGAGGAGTACGCCGACGACTACGCCAACCGGGACGCCATCCGCGAGGCGCGCGAGCGGGAGCGGGAGCGAGAGCGGCAGGCCAGCGAGTACCGGGAGTACGTCAACGCGCCGGCCACGTGGCGGACGGAGCAGGACGGCAGTGACGATAATAGGAATACGCAACGGAGGCCGACGCACAGGGGTATGTAGCCTTTTTAGCAGACTTCAAAAAGATTCTGTTTATATTTTGTATTCCGTGATTCTGGACCGACTTCGATGGTTATTGTTTTATTTGAACAAGAAACGGTTATCGTGACTTAACTATAATAGACATATAGCGCCGCGGTCGTTTTTGTTGGTAATGATGAGTACTATAAACATGTAGTTATATTATCTATAGTATTCGCAGCGCACGCCAAATAACTATAAAAATTTGCCTATAAAATTATAGGCAATTTTTTTATATCTTGGGTTATATTATTGCAATTTTCGTAGGGATCTCTAATTTGTATTATTCGCTGATAAAGTAGATGTAATAATGTTTAAAATCGGTAAAGTTTTTTTTTAGTTTATCTATTACAAACAAATGAACCAAAACACAAATTTTTTCTCTTTATAATATTAGTGTAGATGTTTATTTACCTCTTCCTCGCCATGTGAATATCCTTTCTTAAGGTTTAAGGCCAGGCTCCATTTATATATTTTCCCACTCCCCCTCCCCTCTTCTGCCACCTGCTACCCGCAGCAAGCACGAAGTGCCTGCGTAACAAGGTTGAATATCGCGAGCCCTTTTTGAACACACAATTCAGCTTAGAAGTAAATGACGTAAGTCTCAAAAGTTATTTATTTTATTGGTAGGCTAATAATTTAGTTACATAAATTTTGTCTTAACAGTGGTTAAAAACAATGTTTTCTTGCTGTGAGATTTATTTTAGAAAAATTAAAATATTACTGAAAATAACGTAATTTTTGATAAGAAAATTTTGCGAATGAAATTCTGTTAATCACGTTTTTGTATTGATCACGTAGAGATGAAGATCTCAAAAACATATATGTTAAGTTTCACATTTATCAGGTTTGTGGTTGACTCAGCATATTTATGGAAAAAACCCTTAAAAGTTGGAGCCTAGTTTTAACCCCCGTACGTAGTACTATTGCTTTATTCTGTGCCCGCGGATGCTGATATAACCAGCTAAGGGGCTTCAGAAAATAGCCAGCATTTCCTGTGTATTATCATCAACCATCTGCGTACACATACACAATCGGTACAGTCAGAGCTAAAGGCGTTAACTCTACTTTTTTAGAACTTTAGGTTTACCTACGAGAGAGATCGAAAGACCTCTCTGCAGTTTTCCTTACCAGATTTATATCTATTTCAGTGTTATAACAGTTGATAGGATATGTGTATTTGTAACACTTCCAGTGAGCAACAACGTATCGGCGGCGATGTCGCTGGTGTCGGAGCACGGCGCGAACAATTTCGCGACGATACGCACCACGAGCATAGTAACCAAACAACAGAAGGAACATAACCAGGTGGGACTCCATTCAATTCAAACTGTTATATCTACATACAGGTTTATCTTTTAAAATATTTTGCTAAACACTTCTATCATCGTTATTATTAGTCCATTTAGTCCCCATCTCCCAATAGAGCTTGGACTATGACATGTTCAAAGAAAATAAACTTCTACCATTGTTATTGTCAGTTCATTTAGTCCCAATCTCCCAATAGGGCTTGGACTATGACATTCTCAGAGAACATACACTTCTACCATCGTTATTATCAGTCCATTTAGTCCCTATCTCCCAATAGGGCTTGGACTATGACATTCTCAGAGAACATACACTTCTACCATCGTTATTATCAGTCCATTTAGTCCCTATCTCCCAATAGGGCTTGGACTATGACATTCTCAGAGAACATACACTTCTACCATCGTTATTATCAGTCCATTTAGTCCCTATCTCCCAATAGGGCTTGGACTATGACATTCTCAGAGAACATACACTTCTACCATCGTTATTATCAGTCCATTTAGTCCCTATCTCCCAATAGGGCTTGGACTATGACATTCTCAGAGAACATACACTTCTACCATCGTTATTATCAGTCCATTTAGTCCCAATCTCCCAATAGGGCTTGGACTATGACATTCTCAGAGAACATACACTTCTACCATCGTTATTATCAGTCCATTTAGTCCCTATCTCCCAATAGGGCTTGGACTATGACATTCTCAGAGAACATACACTTCTACCATCGTTATTATCAGTCCATTTAGTCCCCATCCAAGTCCCAATAGGGCTTGGACTATGACATTCTCAGAGAACATACACTTCTACCATCGTTATTATCAGTCCATTTAGTCCCCATCCAAGTCCCAATAGGGCTTGGACTATGACATTCTCAGAGAACATACACTTCTACCATCGTTATTATCAGTCCATTTAGTCCCCATCCAAGTCCCAATAGGGCTTGGACTATGACATTCTCAGAGAACATACACTTCTACCATCGTTATTATCAGTCCATTTAGTCCCTATCTCCCAATAGGGCTTGGACTATGACATTCTCAGAGAACATACACTTCTACCATCGTTATTATCAGTCCATTTAGTCCCCATCCAAGTCCCAATAGGGCTTGGACTATGACATTCTCAGAGAACATACACTTCTACCATCGTTATTATCAGTCCATTTAGTCCCCATCCAAGTCCCAATAGGGCTTGGACTATGACATTCTCAGAGAACATACACTTCTACCATCGTTATTATCAGTCCATTTAGTCCCCATCCAAGTCCCAATAGGGCTTGGACTATGACATTCTCAGAGAACATACACTTCTACCATCGTTATTATCAGTCCATTTAGTCCCCATCCAAGTCCCAATAGGGCTTGGACTATGACATTCTCAGAGAACATACACTTCTACCATCGTTATTATCAGTCCATTTAATCGTAATGAAACTGGCTATTGCATTACTACAATGAAATATACATAAATGATTTAAATGCCGCGAGAATATGGTAAAAGTAACTGACGTAAGGCGCTAAATCGAGTCAAGGACTGATTATTTGATGTATCTATAGTACATTACTGCCGCGGTCTGTAATGACTGAGTTGCTGATAAAAAAACCTATTCTAAATCGGTCCATTCGTTTGGGAGCTAGGATCCTCCCTATTATAGCTAAGAATCATCTCGATCTATCTCCTCAGCTTTCAAACAAAAAAACTCATCAAAATCGACGGCAACTCGCGGCAAGGTCGACTTCGCTCCAAGAAGGTTGTCGAAATAATTCCACATTACACGCATTTTTGAGTAAATTAATTTGTAGACTGTCATGCCTCCCATTTCGGATTACTATAGTGTTCCATTATTTTCAGGAGATGCACGAACAAATGTCCGGTTACAAGCGCATGCGCCGCGAGCACCAGGCCGCCCTGCTGAAGCTGGAGGAGCGCTGCAAAGCAGACGTGGACGCGCACAAAGCGCAGCTCGACAGGGAGTACGACGCGCTGCTGCAACAGCTGTCGAGAGATCTGGAAAGGCTGCAGGTAAGCGTTTCTTACAAATGCACTGCTACTAGCTGCGCCGCCGTGCAACTTTACTTGCGATCCCAATTTTATCCATCTAAACTTTACCACCCCTTTAGGCATGGAATTTCAATAAGTCCTCCCCTAGTGCACCCCTAGGGTACTCAAGAAATATCCTACAAAGTTTAGGCTGTGCTTTGTCTGTCAGTCAGTCAGTATGTCACAGTATACCTCCATTAAATAAAGTGTTGGGACAGCATTACATAATTCAGTTCTTGTCTAGAAATGGAGTAATAAATTACTTTCAAAGTGCCTATAGCAAAATCGAGAGTATTTAGCAGGCTCCATATTTATCTTGCAGGTAGCTAACACGCATTTTCTTTTTATTTCCGAATCAATTGGAAAACTGAAAATGAAGATTGATGATAGATTGATAGAAACTTGAAGATGACCATTCATTACATACATACCTAAATTTAAATTTTTACATAATGGTATAGTCACTCTCCCGTGCTGTAAGCGAGGAGGTCGGACCTAGGGTAATTGTAAAACTTTAGATGGCAATTCGAAAAATCGCATTGTCTGCCAATAAATTGAATGCCAAACAACTTTTTAAGTCATACGGGGATAAGGACAACAATATGGTAGCTACATCTTTTTCTTACAAGTATTAATATTATATTTGCGTCCTTTGTTGACTGAATGAAACAAAACAAATGAGAGAGGTGCTATGAGACTCATTGTGGATGACACTAGTAAAGAGTAAGCGTAAGTCTGGCGCATCTACGTGAGGTCGCCAGCCTGTCGGTATTCTACAGAATGCACTATGACGAGTGTGCACAAAAACTGCACAATCTGATTCCCCCATCACCTTTCCATCACGTACGACTAGACGATCGGCAAAGCGCCTCCTTTTTATGGTTGAAATACCTCGCATAAAAACGAAGCGTTACGCTTCTTCATTTATTATAAGAACTGCAAAGGAGTGGAGTGCTCTGCCCTCGTCAGTGTTTCCGGTAAAGTATAACCCAGCTGTGTTCAAGTCAAGAGTGAATAGGTATCTACTAGGCAAGCGTGCTACACCTTCGACCACATCATCGCTTTCCATCAGGTGAGATCGTGGTCAAACGATTGCCTAGACAGTAATAAAAATAAAAACATTGCACCGTCTGTTAGCTTCTCTGTGTACGATACAAACATACATACATACATACATACAGAGACTGAAAAATACATAACCCTGTCTTTACTTCGTCGTAGTAGTGTAAAACATGTACACAAACATATAAAAAAATGTGTAGGACATACATAGACTGTTAAACACATTACCCTTCTTTTGCTTTGTCGTAGTCGGGTAAAAAGGTTTATTTTTAATACGCAATATCGCGTTTAACGCCGAGCTGGAGGATTCATCCGGAACCACGGCTAAAATTCCTCCATGTTGACAGACAAAGCACGCACAAGAGCTGGAGCGCAAGCAGAAACAGAACGCGGCCGCCGAGAAGAAGCTGATAAAGGACATCACTGCGCGGCAGGAGCAAGAGAAGAAGGCGTTCGAGACGCAGCGCAAGCGCGACTACAAGGCCAACAAGGAGCGTTGGAAAAAGGAGCTCAGCATGGACGACGCCACGCCTAAGAGACAACGAGACGCGACCTTGCAGTGAGTTCAGGATATATACACCTACTTCTCAACAAGCACAAATTAAACAAGTATAATTAAAAATAAAGAAAAAGGTTTTATGCAGTAGCCATGCTTATTGTGTTTCGCTTATCATGCCCTTTCATTTGATACCCATTTCATAGGGGTTGCTGTGGAAATTATAAATCGCCATTTTGTGACTGCCGCCATATTGGATTTAGAATGACGTCACTTCACTTCTTATTTTTCGCTCATCAATCCCTTTTATTTGATACCCATATCATAGAGGTTACTATTTAAATTATAAATCGCCATTTTGTGACGTACGCCATATTGGATTTAGAATGACATCACTTTTCTTGTTGTGTTTCGCTCATCAAGCCCTTTCATTTGATACCCATATCATAGGGGTTGTTGTGGAAATTATAAATCAGCATTTTATGACGTCAGCCATATTATATTTAGAATGACGTCACTTCTTGTTTTTCGCTCATCAAGTCCTTTCATTTGATACCCATATCATAGGGGTAACTACTAAAATTATAAATCGCCAATATGTGACGTCCGCCATATTGGATTTAGAATGACATCACTTTACTTATTGTGTTTCGCTCATCGAGCCCTTTCATTTGATACCCATATCATAGGGGTTGCTGTGGAAATTATAAATCGGCATTTTGTGATTTCAGCCATATTGGATTTAGGATGACGTCAATTTACACTTTTCCGGGAATAAAAAGTATCCTATGTTTTATTCCAGGGTATAAGCAATTTCCATTCCAAATTTCATCAAAATCCGTCTAGCCGTTATCGCGTGAAAGCTCTCCAAACAAACAAACAGACAACGTTTCACTTTTATATATTGGTATGGATATAAAGAGTAATTGCTTTTTTCGTTGAAAATAGAGTGAAAAAAGCTGCTGAACAATAATATAACATTTTACACACACAGCGTGTCTTTCTTACACACATAGCGCCTTAATGTTTGTATTTGCAGGTCCCAAAAAGACAGCCTGAAGCAGGCGGAGGCGGCAGAGGAGGCGCGGTTGGTGCGGTCGCAGCGCGAGCATCTGGAGCTGGAGCTGCGCCGGTTCCGTCGCCGCCGCATGCTCGCAGTGCACCACAAGGAGCAGGAGCTACTGCGAGAGGTACCACAACATAACTGCGGTCACAGCACGAGCACCTGCAGCTGGAGCTGCGCCGGTTCCGTCGCCGCCGCATGCTCGCAGTGCACCACAAGGAGCAGGAGCTACTGCGAGAGGTACCACAACATAACTGCGGTCACAGCACGAGCACCTGCAGCTGGAGCTGCGCTGGTTCCGTCGCCGCCGCATGCTCGCCGTGCACCACAAGGAACAGGAGCTACTGCGAGAGGTACCACAACATAACTGCGGTCACAGCGCGAACACCTGCAGCTGGAGCTGCGCTGGTTCCGTCGCCGCCGCATGCTCGCCGTGCACCACAAGGAATAGGAGCTACTGCGAGAGGTACCACAACATAACTGCGGTCACAGCGCGAGCACCTGCACCTGGAGCTGCGCCGGTTCCGTCGCCGCCGCATGCTCGCCGTGCACCACAAGGAACAGGAGCTGCTGCGAGAGGTACCACAACATAACTGCGGTCACAGCGCGAGCACCTGCAGCTGGAGCTGCGCCGGTTCCGTCGCCGCCGCATGCTCGCCGTGCACCACAAGGAACAGGAGCTACTGCGAGAAGTACCACAACATAACTGTGGTCACAGCGCGAGCACCTGCAGCTGTAGCTGCGCCGGTTCCGTCGCCGCCGTATGCTCGCCGTGCACCACAAGGAACAGGAGCTACTGCGAGAGGTACCACAACATAACTGCGGTCTAAGCGCGAGCACCTGCAGCTGGAGCGGCGCCGGTTCCGTCGCCGCCGCATGCTCGCCGTGCACCACAAGGAACAGGAGCTACTGCGAGAGGTACCACAACATAACTGCGGTCACAGCGCGAGCACTTGCAGCTGGAGCTGCGCCGGTTCCATCGCCGCCGCATGCTCGCCGTGTACCACAAGGAACACGAGCTACTGCGAGAGGTACCACAACATAACTGCGGTCACAGCGCGAGCACCTGCAGCTGGAGATGCGCCGGTTCTGCTGCCGCCGCATGCACCGTGCACATGTCGCCGTGCACCACTATGAGCAGGAGCTACTGCGAGAGGTACTATTCGAGCTTATTTCAGCAAGTAAGCCGATTATCGGCGGCTTTTGCGTGATTCTGGCGGCCATCACTAGTTCTTCCAGGAAGGCCAGCAGCTCACGTATTCCGGCGTAGGCTTCCTTGAGGGTTGTCGTTGCTCCCAGAAACTGTTCCATTTGTTGCACCACGCTTTCGCCATTTCTTCTGCCTCCATGTATCCTCTGCTGCTGACAGCCCCTTGTGTTGTCTGTGACACCTATTGTATGCAGGTGTTAGTTTAAAAGACTAATGACCAGTCACTATTCCTACCTCCTGTCGGAGTTTGTCCCGTTTAAGGTTGAGAAGTTTTCGGGAGTATCTCGGATTTAACTTCGGGAAAGCTGGACTCAAATGTCTACAATCCTTTATACTTGGTCAGTGTTTCTGATTTACCACCTGCTGTGGAACATAGTCCCTTCTGCATGAATCTGCCCGAACAGATATTCAACCTTTGTCAGATATTCAACCGGCAAGGAGTAGTGCAATATATCCACGATTAACTCATGCCTAGCTGTTGATGTAGATTGACTAAATCTTTGTATTCTTTGTTTTACATGTTCTATCTGTTATCAGGAGCTGAACAAACGGCAACAGCAGTTGGAGCAGGCGCATGCGATGCTGCTGCGACACCACGAGAAGACGCAAGAGCTAGAGTATCGACAACAGAAGGGAGTGCATGCGCTTAGGTAATACATAACCCGATGGATAAGCTTGTATTTCTAACATGGTACTACTGTGACTGGCTGTACTATATTCTTGGAATAAGCGTTGAAAACTCGGTAGGCGTATTGAGCGACGCCTAAAATCGTGAATTATTGTGAAGACCGTTGAGGCGAGTTGTTGGTGTATATGAAGTCAACCAACGGTCGCATGTTCGAATGCCGCAAGCGACGAGAAGAAATGTTCGTTTCCGAGTCATGGATGTATCTATCTCCGTTCCAAATTTCACCGAAATCCGTCCAGCCGTTATCGCGTTAAAACTCCCCAAACAAACAAAGAAAGGTTTCACTTTTATAAATTGGTGTGGATATTATAATTTGATCCATAAAAGCAGCACGGAAATGACGTTTCCATGAAAGCGGCATGAACTTGACAAGTTATGAAAGCGCCAAGTGGTATGGAATTTTAGAGTCCATGAAGGCGACATAGAATTGACTAGCTAGCCCATGAAAGCGGCATGGAGTTGCAGAGTCCCTGAAAGCGCCATGGAACTGTCTAGTCCATGAAATCTGGAAACAGTCAATTGTAGACAATGGGAACAAAGAACAACATGCTCCCGACTCTCTACTTGCTATCCGAGAACTTTTTATCCAAATTCCTAAAGTTATTGTGACTGTATTGTAAACTTTCTTAATTTTGATATTTTTCAGAGAAGAACAGTTATCGAATCAGCACGCGACGGAGCTGGCGAACCAGCGAGAGTATATGCAAAGGGCAGAGCACGAGCTTAGGAAGAAACACGCGCTGCAACTCAAACAACAGCCGAAGAGTCTCAAGGTAATGGATGGTTTATGCTGTTATTTGTTATTATGTTGTGCATTGTCCCATTCAACAAAGAAAATTTACAGGACTTTTGGTAACTCGACGTATTGTCTTCGAGTCACCAATAACCCTGTGTATGTTCCTGAAACACGCTATAGATAGATAGATAATACTTTATTGTACACCAGTTTACAAAAATATATAGAAAATAGGTACAATGTTATAACTAAAGTACAAAAACAAAAACAGTTGCACCAAACAGATTCGTCTATCTGAATATAGAGACGGATAGCATCGCAGCCGTTGGAATGTTGTATTTAGAAACGTAAACACATAGCCTCCTTAGCTTTGCTATCTATTGGAACCCTTTTATCGAGTCAAGGAAGTACACATTGTCCAAGAAACAGTCTTCATAACTCAGTATCCATAACTGAAACTATGTTCCTTAACCATGTGAGATTCCTTTCGCAAACCTGTTTAAAATTGAATAACATGAGTATGGTATTGTAACCACATATTTTCGTAGGCAAAAAGACGTGGCGTTGACGTTTTAACGTAAATTATACGTGGCGAAAACACTCGTCACCCCTATGACTGTCATTTTCAGTGGTCATTCTGACTGTGTTCTGACATGACATTTGTCATTCGGTGTTGCCAGCTTTGTCTGTGACCGAAGTGAGTCGGGAACTAGCAAAGCCTTGGGGACAATGACTGATAAATGACTGTGATGCACGAAATATCGTAGGGATACGATACAATCTATTTCCGAATTCATAAAATAGATTCATACATTCTCTTGTGTTTATGTTACAGCAAAAAGAAATGCAGATACGCAAGCAGTTCCGCGAAACGTGCAAGATACAAACGCGTCAGTACAAAGAGCTCAAGGCGTTAATATTGCAGACCACCGCTAAAGTAAGTTTTTGTATTAGTTTACCAAAAATGAATCTTCTTTGTAGGACTGTAATTCTCCAGGAAATTCTGAAAAACGATGGTATGTTATTTTTAATAGAATGGCTCAAGCGTCAAGCAGTTCAACTAATTGTAATATTGATCGTAAATATGGCTGTACCCGCTGTAACTTTCTTTACAAAGACCTGTGCTTACGTGCACTGTACTCCTCTACTATAAATATAACAAAGTGTCCTGTCGATTGAAATTCTTGACTAAAAAAGCTAATCTACACTAATATAATAAAGATGAAAGATTTGATGTGTATGTTTGTTTGTAATGGATAAACTCAAAAAATACTGAACCGATTTTAAAAACTCTTTCGCCTATAGAAAGCTACATTAGCAGCATGTAACATGGGAAGATATTAATTTTCCAAAAATTTATTGTTTCTTGATAAAATTGCAATAATGGAACCCAAGGTATCAAAAATACAGAACGGAATTACATATTGCTATGGAAACAAAATAATATCAAGTCTGTCAAGTACGTGAGTAATAGTGCATTTGTCTATGGTCAAAAAACACCACGATCGTTTCTGCTAAAGATTTTAAATTACGCTTATGGCGTTTGTTTTTTAGAAGTTACGATGGGTATAAAAATGCTAAAAGTAAGGAAAATGCCGCGGTGTGAGCGCTATCCGAGCGAAGCCGGGACGAGTCACTAGTCCAATGTAAAATATCTGGTAACCTAATTACTGATATAAGCCTCGGAACTCATCAAGAAACTTAGAATTATATAAATTATACGTATGTTCTACAGGAACATCAGAAGGAAGTGATAAAGTCTATGAAGGACGAGAAGCGACGCAAGCTGGTACTCTTGGGAGAACAGTACGACCAGAGCATCACGGAGATGTTGCAGAAGCAGACCGTCAGGCTTGACGAGAGCCAAATGGTAAGTAGCATATTCCTTATCCATAGATTTGGGGAAAATCGTATCTGTAAGTATCGCAAATTCGTGAAATGTATGTCGAAGTAGGTAGTTTGTGCCACTGTCAGTGTTTGTCAGGCCGGCAAAGGGCCTCTGATATGGTCTAACAATTGCTATCAATTATTTTAAGCAATTGGGAAGCCTTAACAAGCTCTCCGAAGCACGCAGGGATTGCAAATCATGGAATTCTGGGTTTTTGATGTGTAAATATCTAATGGCGCGGTACGGGGTAAAGCCGACTGTTGGCGTGGCGATCGCGCGTCCTGGCGACGAGTTGAGGCGGGGTGGCTAGGGGGAAGGACCGGTCCTTATTAGTTATGCTGGCTACCACACTGCCCATCACGATAATTATCTAAAAAGACAAGATCAAGATCAAGTAAACACTTTGCCAAACATTGCTCGTTGTTTTAGTTTCATCTTACTAATATAAAGCTGAATGAATTCTATTCTATTATGTTTACATATCTGCCAGGCGTCCCGCGAGGGCATTTTTATTATTATTGACTTCTTTCACGCAAAAGGGGCCGATGATCGGCCTAGTTGCGGAAAAGACGCCCGACCACCAAGAACTATTATTGACTTCTACCTATTTAGTACTTTCGATACGAGCATCGTCATTTGTTTTTGACAATAATTTTGCTTCTAACCACTCTCTCAACTGAAGCTAAGAGATGATGCGGTCGGCGATGGTGCAAGCTTTTGCATCCTAATGGTAAAATCGTTTTCTACATTCATTTCTACCGCTTACCTAGCACTTTCACCCTATTCCTCCTCTCAGGAGCCTCTGATTCTCCAGAAGTCTATAGGCGACAATGATTGCTTATCATCAGTAGCCATATCATGATGAAACTTAGTACGGGCTATCACAATTAAATGCGTATACAACATTTCGTGTCCATGCTGTTAACCGTTGAGGAGATCCCTAGTCAGAACCCAACCCTGAGTGCAGCAACCATGTCATGGTAAAACTTAAAATCTGTTAAAAGATGTTGACTATTGAAGAGTTCCTTTATCTGGAGCTAATCCTGGATGTCGATTCAGGTCATGCTTACCATAAAAGTATTGTCATTGGAACTGAATAAACATGTAAAAATTCAACTCCTTAGGATAAGAGGAAATGGTTCTAATTCAACTCGCAAGATTCCACCTAAACGAATATACATACATTGCAAGTTAAGTAGTTCACGCTTCTTGTTATTTAAGAACCCAGCTCTTGTCGGTGGAGTAATTTTCAGCGATCCCTATCTTCGGCCAAAGCTTTGACTTCCCTTTACGACATGACATTTATTTTCTCCTATATCTGATCTGTAAATTTCCTTCTAGGTCTGCCTCTTCCCTTCTATTATGGTTTTTATGAAGTTGTCATGTCATATAAGGTGGTCACACATCTTTCCTCTTCTGCTTTCAATGGTACCTACTAAGTTTCGTTTTTCTTTGACGAGACTAAATACAACTGTCATATAATTGGGGTATTAAAACATGAGTGTGGGTTTATCACACAAGTGTTTTAACTTGTTTTTTGGTACTTAATGTAGGCAGCAAGCATCACGTTTTCTGAAAATGACTTATTTTCCACTCCAAAGATTCCTTGTAGGTTTTTCGTATGTTTTCCTTGACTTATTTGGGAGTAGATCATGGTTGATTTTTATTGCCACGTCGAGGATATTTGGTGGTGTCAAATCTTCATCTTTATCACTACTATTTCTTTTTTTAAACCGAAAACCTTTCACATGTAATATAAACACATAAATTACACTTGAAAATATATGTCTAACGGCGGCAAATCTATGTCCATCCATTGTGCACGCGCCGCCATAGATAATAAACGGCCACACAGAATTAAAACGTCCCTTGTCGGGACAGCAAACTACTCATAATGAAACAATAGCCAAAACCCTCGTTGGTCAGGGCCATAACTGTTCTATAATGAGAAAAAAAATTAAAGCATTGTTTAGATAAAAAAAACTGCTATAATTATTATTTTTTCTTATTAGAGATGTGCCGTGCTTTTAAAAAGGAAGCAATGGCATGATATACGTGAAAAGGTTGATTCAAACTTTTCAACATACTCTAAACAGGTGTTTGTTTTGACAGATGGAATGCCAGCAACTGAAGATGCAGCTCGAGCACGAGTTGGACATGCTGACAGCATACCAGAGCAAGAGCAAGATGCAGGCCGAGGCGCAGCGGAACCGCGAGCGGAGGGAGCTCGAAGAGCGCGTGGCGGTCCGGCGAGCACTGCTCGAACAGAAGGTAGGGCATGCCTCCATCATTGAACACTACAGCTGGAGTTGGACATGCTGACAGCATACCAGAGCAAGAGCAAGATGCAGGCCGAGGAAATGTTTTCGACATTTCAAGAAGCGCGTGATTTCGATCCACGCACTTCTGAAATACTTCCACTGCGCCACATAGCTTCGTGGCGGGAACGTCGAAATTACGATTCCGTTTTGATGTATTATTTTTATTACATTCAATTTAACATAATGTTGAACACGTATCCCGCGGGAACATTTTATTTTTTCGGGATAAAAGTATCCTTAATTTTAACCTCAAATTTCTAGTGACTCGCAATAAGACCCTAACGCTCATCCAGACGTATGCACCAACATCTGCATATTGTGATGAAGAAGTCGAGGACTATTATGACCTCTATTATGGACTATTATGGCTTCTTAACAGAGCTTGCGATGAAAACCGCGGTACATGGAACATGCTCCTCGGTGACTTTAATGCTAAAGTCGGGCAAAGGCAAAGTACGGATTCCGAAGACATTCCAGGACATTACGGTCTTGGAAACCGCAACGAGCGAGGTGCTCGACTACTACAGTTTTCCTTTGGACAGAGCATGAAAATTGCCAATAGCTGCTTCAGTAAAAAGCCTCAGAGACGCTGGACATGGGTTTCACCAGATGGTACCACTAAAAATGAAATAGACTTCATTCTCACCTCAGATATGAAAATAGTCAAAGATGTTTCATGCATTAACAAATTAAATTATAGTTCTGACCATAGACCAATTCGTGCTAAAGTAAGATAGATAGATAGATAACTCTTTATTGTACACCACATAGAACAAAAATACAATAATAACTAAAACATTTATACAAAATATATGGGACAATGGGCGGTCTTATCGCTAAAAAGCGATCTCTTCCAGACAACCTTCAAGTAAGATTTGACCTCAAAATTCATTGCATGCAACTATTCACAAAACGAACAGCAAACCACTCAAATCACACACTTCAAAAACATTCGGAAACATTTAATTTAGATCTTTCTAACTCTTTTAAAAATCTAAACATCAGAGAAATGGAAAATGTCGATGACCAGTATAATACTATTGTAACAAAAATAAAAAATAGCATGAAAAAAATAAAATCTAACAAGAGAAGTAAAGCAAAATTATCAAAAGAAACACAGAACCTAATACAGACTAGACAAAACTTTGAAATTTGCAGCAGAATACAACACTATAGATAGAAAAGTAAAGCATAGCATCAGAAACGATATTCGTAAACTTAACTGTCATATAGTAAAAGTTGCAATAGAAAGAAATACTTCATTAAGAATAGCTAAACAGGGAATATCAACAGGAAGATGATGGATAAATAGTTTACAAGATGATAAAGGAATAAAACACAATAACAGAAATAAAATAACGGAAATATGCACTAAATTCTACAAACAAATGTATTCCGATAGTTCCAAAAATGAAGCAGACATACAGTACTTCCGTCCTGATACCATTCCTTATATAACAGGCCAAGAAGTTCACAAAGCTTTAAAAACCATGAAATATGGCAAGAGTTCAGGAGAAGATGGTGTCACAACGGAGGCTCTGAAAATAGGTTCACAATCTTTACTGCCACCCCTCACTAATTTATTTAATTCCATACTAGAAACAGGAAAACTGCCTAAAAACATGTGCCACTCAAACATCGTCCTGTTACATAAAAAAGGTGACATATCAAATATTGAAAACTACAGACCAATAAGCTTAGTCTCACATATCTACAAAACCTTTATTAAAGTGATCCAAAACCGTATTGCAGGCAAACTCGACAGACATCAACCACCCGAACAAGCCGGATTTCAACCAAACTTCTCCACCACTGATCATCTCCACACACTCAACCAAATAATAGAAAAAAACACCAAGTTCCATAAGCCTCTGTACCTTGCTTTTGTGGATTATTCCAAAGCTTTTGATAGCTGCAAATTTTCAGCATTAAAACAACAAGACGTTGATAAAACTTACATAGACTTAATTAAAATCATCTACAGCCTTAGCACAGCGGACATTAAACTTCATTCAACCGGTCCTACATTCCCAATACAAAAAGGCGTAAAACAAGGTGACCCACCCTCTCCCAAATTATTAACAAGCACCCTCGAAGAGGTTTTTAAGACACTAACAGTTTCCTGGGCATCAAGGGGCATAGAAATCGGTAACAATCGTATCACAAACCTAAGATTTGCGGATGACATTGTCCTTTTTGCCCCATCTGCACCTGATCTTGAGAAAATGCTCCAAGAACTGATCATGGCAAGCCTTTAGGTGGGACTTATGATGAACAGGTCTAAAACGCAGCTGATGACCAACAGCATAAAGCGTAGGGTCGAGGTTGATGGGCAAGTGATAAATTATGTCTATGAGTATGTCTACCTGGGCCAGTTAGCATCCTTCGAAAACAGGCAAGACAAAGAAATCGGTCGCCGTATCGATAACACCTGGAAGAGCTACTGGTCTATGAAGGGAGAACTTCCGATCTCTCTGAACACGCAGAAGATCACGAACTTCCGTGATCACGATCACGCAGACGGCGTGGAATTGGCGTCTTAAAATTAGAGAATTAGGCCCCTGGTCATCAAGTCCCGGCTCAAGGTTTGTCAAATTGCAATGAAACGCAGCATTCTAGGTATAAAGCGAATCAATCGAGTCAGAAATACCGTACTACGAGGGGCGTTCAATGTATTCTCGGTATCGGGGTAATATACTAATGATGAGGGTAATTAAATTATCTCATTAGTTTATGACACTCATTGAGGGTATAAATACAAAATTTTATTGGATTGTCGCCATTAGTATTCAAAATATCATTTCGGAAAGGCAACTACGATGACTGATACGACAATGTTGAAAAAAATCGAGCATCGTGCTGTGATAAAATTCCTCACAAAACAAGGAAAGACTCAAAAAGTAATTCACGAAGAAATGATGGCTGTTTACCAAGATTCTGCCCCTTCATTATCTACAATTCAGAAGTGGTCAAGTGTATTTAAACGGGGTAGAGAGAGCATTGAAGACAACCCTCGTGCCGGTGGGCCGGTTAGTGCCGCTACTGATGGAAACGTAAAAATTGTTGAGAAACTTGTACTCGAAGATGCCCGTGTGAGAGTGAAAATATTAGCAGAAAGAACCAAGCTATCCGTGGGTACCATTCACACTATCCTTCATGACCATCTGAATTTGTCAAAGGTCAGTGCAAGATGGGTGCCGCGAATGCTCACAGCGCTTCAGAAACAAGCGCGAGTTGATTGTTGCAAGGAGTTTTTGGAGCTCTGTGGTGAAAATCCGCAAAGTATTTATGATCGGATTGTTACTGGTGATAAAACGTGGGTTCATCACTATGATCCTGAGAGCAAGCAGGAGTCTATGCAGTGGCATAAAAAAGGAACAGCCCCACCGAAGAAGTTCAAAGTCTGCCCATCCGCCGGAAAGCTCATGGCCACAGTGTTTTGGGATTCCAAGGGAATCTTATTAATTGAGTACACAAAAAAAGGTGAGAGTATTATTGGCGCAACTTACGCTAACACCCTGCGCAATTTAAAGGAGGCAATAAAAGAAAAAAGACGGTGAAAATTGACCGCAGGTGTATTGCTTCTGCACGACAACGCGCCTGTTCACAAGGCGCGCATTGCCGATGCTGCTGTGCGGGATTGCGGATTTGAAGAAATCAATCATCCATCCTACAGCCCGGACCTAGCCCCTAGTGATTACTTTCTGTTCCCAAATCTCAAAAAAGAACTTCGAGGCAAGCATTTTTCCGACGATGAAGAGTTAAAGGCAGTAATTAACGATCATTTTTCAAAAATATTTTTTGGAGGGAATTGAAAACTTATTTTCCAGGACAAATAAGAGTGTTAAGATCCTAGGGGACTACATTGAAAAATAAATTTTATTCAGAATTTTCTGCTTATTCTTTCATGCCTATACCGAGAATACATTGAACTCCCCTCGTACGTTCCATGACAGATATTCCAGATGTAGGAGAAAAAACTGCAAGGCTCAAGTGGGATTGGGCGGGTCACGTGAGCAGGATGCATCCCGAAAGATGGGCAAAGATCGCAACATATCGGGTACCCAATGACCGACGAAGGCGACGAGGCCGTCCACGGAAGCGGTGGCGTGACGGTCTTGATACTTTCGAAGGAAATAACTTGCACAAGATAGAGATAAATGGAAGGAATTGGGGGAGACCTTTGCCCAGCAGTGGGACACTACAGGTTGAATAAAAAAAATAGCACACAATATAAATGTGCCAAGTTACATAAAAATCCGTCCAGTAGTTTCAGCGTGTGTTCTTTTAAATAACTTTCAACCCCTATCCTGCGGGAACCCTTGATTTTTATGGGATGAAAAGTATTCTAAATGATAATCCATAACGTCAGCTGTGATAGTGCCAAGTTGCAACAAAATCCGATTGGTAGTTTCAGCGTGATGCGTGTTCAAAGAGACAAAGACAGTCGAAAATCACCGTTTTGGCCACCATATCGATTTTTAAGTTTATCTCAATTATAATTTTCAAAAAATATTTAGTGTACAGATTTAGACCAGTTACAGTTTTATTATAGTATAGATTTTTAAGCTTTTATAAATTGTATCTTTAATGGAAGTGACTGAATCTCACGACACAGGGTATCCTAGTGTGAGATTCAGGGATCAACATATTGATGGCTGTAAGTTTTTTGGTCAAATAAACTGAAGGTAGCTGCCGACGCAGCATCGCTTGTAACGGCTACGC
The DNA here is from genome assembly GCA_946251855.1 of Alsophila aescularia. Taxonomy (NCBI): domain Eukaryota; kingdom Metazoa; phylum Arthropoda; class Insecta; order Lepidoptera; family Geometridae; genus Alsophila; species Alsophila aescularia. Next base: position 15,644,034 of record OX276385.1, read on the forward strand.
GTGTTGCAGATGGAGTCGGAGTGCGCGCAGTTCGTGGCGGAGCGTGCCGAGCGCACGCGCATGCTGCTCGAGCGGCACGAGCGAGAGCTCGACCACTTCGACAACGAGAGCGCACGACTCGGCTTCAGGTACGCAACTCCACTTATCTGGTTGTAACTTTAAAACTCTCGATTTTGCACGCGAGTCTTTCGTCGAATAAAGCCTATCTGACCACTGAAAAATTCAGATAAGTATGAATTTTTCAGTCGTCAGATAGGCTTTATCACACGTACCGAGTAGGTAGGCGAGACAGTGCTCTCGGCCGAGAACAACGTCTCGCCCGACGTTGCACGCCTCGGGAAACTTTAGCGAGTATTGTACTCGAGGAACTTCGTGATTAGTGTACATTAATCACTACATCCTACTGTAATAGATAGATAGATAACTCTTTATTGTACACCACATAGAACAAAAATACAATAATAACTAAAACATTTATACAAAATATATATGGGGCAATGGGCGGTCTTATCGCTAAAAAGCGATGTAATGTTAGATACTTCATCGCTTTGTTTTTACAAATCGGCTTAGCTAAGTAAATACGTAAGTTTGTCACCCTATTATTCGCTAAGACCATTCGCGCACGTAACGCGCCGCGTTCAGATATCTTCGTGGAATCATTCGGCAATTGTCGTAATGACGTCACACGTTTTCGGTGAGGAATTTCATGTGGCATAGCATAAGCTCCCTGAAACGGATGAACGGATTTTGATGAAAATGAAGGGATTTCGGGCACTATCGCAGTAGAAACTTATTGGTTGTGGTCTAATGTTTAGCAGCAGCATTCTGCGTAGCTGCAAATACGGAGGTCTGTTGATGAGAAGCTAAAGACCTGGGACCTGAGACATCAACAAACTATGAAATAGAGTTTTGAACATTACAAAAGGAGTAGGTTCTATGTTCGACTGGATGTACTTTTTTTTAATTATATTCATCTAATTCTCACCGATTTTCCCGTCAATAGCGGACCGAATTTGATAATTCCTTTTGTGTTTGAAAGGGTAGGTATACTCTCGAAGTGGTCCCGTATAAATTGTATCAAAATTGGATCAGTAGCTTTTTTATTTTTTGATGCATTTGAAGTAGATTTTGTACCGTGGTGTTTTATATAGCACTTGTTTTAGCTTACCATCAGGCCAGCGGCCTGATCGTCTAGTTACTTACTAGACGATCAGGCCGCTAAGTAAATTAATAAATAAAAATATTGTTTAAATGTTGACCATTTTTTTTTTATTACAGTGCGTTGGCAATCGCCGAGGGCAGTCGGGAGGGCTACGGCGACGAGGAGCAGTCGCTCTCGGGCTCCATGCTGTCGCTGGCGCACAGCAACTCTTCCGCGAGCTTCGCCGCCGGCTCGCTGTAGCCGGCCCGCGGAGGCCGAGGCGCGCCGCGAGCGCTCACACGCCGCTGTCCAACACATGACGAGCTATAGGGAATATATGTCACATGCTGTCTGCTTGTCTAATACAATGACGTGGTCTCCATAACATTTTAATTCCGATACTTGAAAACTATTTTAAAAATAATGTAGCTACTTATAAATAATCGTTAATTGAAAATTAATAGAGCCGTTTTGATGTGGTACAATCATTTCATTTATCATTAACTAACTTCTACAAAATACGACATAACTAAATTAATAAATAAAACAGCTGAACAATCTACAATTCTAATTTAAACGTTGCATTTCATAATGTAACAGTGCGGTACAAAATATTCTAATAACAGATAATTAAGGACCTTGTCTGCTCGGTAACTAGAAGAAAGAGTTATATTAAACATTTTAGAGTTCTTTTAGTCAAACAAAGACCTGTTTTTAGGAAATCCGTTGGAAGACTGATTTTTAGTTGAAATGATTATTTGTACAGTTTTTGACCAAGGAGATCACTGTATGGAGACAGCATGGGTTCCTGTTCCTTTAGTGGTGCGATGTAAATCGACAATGGACAGTGACGTGTCGGAGCGCTCGCGCGCACGATGTCTAGATGTCGCCGGTGGAGCACGGAGCTACATAACGCAACATCAGGATAATAAACAGTACTGAAAGTACACAGAAAAAAGTTCTGAGGTATCTTTTTATGAACGCGTAGCGTTGAAAAAATTTATTCGTAATGGTTAACAAGAACGTCATCAAATTAAAAAAAAACTTTGGATGATGTAAGGATTGTAACGATACCCCATACATCCAAATCGTTTTAGGTTTTGATGGAACAAATAAACTCACATACATATATGATACCCTGAAAACATAACACTCGTATTTTGGGCAGTCGTGCAGAAAGAAGCATCGATTGTCTCGTTCAAATGGTAGCCGAGAGGTTTACTAGTGTGCGCTAGAACCCAACGATACCGAGTTCGGTCCTCAGCTCGGTAACTGACACGCACGACTGTCTAACGATTTCCTATAAAAATGAAACGAGTCGTTTTTACAACGTGTCATTACTTTTTCGACGTTTTTCGTATGGCGCTTATGTCAAAAGCTGACGTACATAAGCTAAAACGGTTCGTTTTAAGATAGGAATAGGAACCGGCCTTTAGAGCGAAAATATTTTACTTACGGATGCTATCAATGCTTCTATTTTAAATAAATATTTTTAATAAGAAAGTAATCTCTAAAAATCTGGCGGTCTTATACAAAGAACTAGAAAGATCTAAAAAAATGGTTTCAAATTATGTCACAATTCCAACTAATGACATTCAATGTTCAATAGTAGTTTTCCGTAAAATGCTCGGACGGAAAATGTTGAGATCGTTTTACGCAAAATTAATGAAAAATAATTCACAATTTTAAAATTGGTCACTTATTATATGTATATTCTAGATAGCGAGTTAATTATTTCTTTCAGTACGACGCTTTCATAAAAAGATACCTTCGAAAATGTATGCATAGTGCTTTGTTATATTTTTAATTTTTCGAACTGATTGTGTACTGAGTGATTCGAGTGTTCATAGAGATAAGTTGTACAATTCTGACCGTTCAGAATCACTAGTACACGGAGTTTCAGTATTAAGTTTGTAATTCCGTGCTGCACTCTGTGGTAATCCACCTGATGCTGCTGCCAAAATATTGTCAATGTTGTTTATTATGGCCTGTAGTCGCATTTGAAAAGCTTATATAGGTATACGCGCCTTTGAAATGAAACGGTGTATAACAAACACTGCTTCCCTGCCTTTAGTTGTAATATATAAGTTTTAAATTCAAATAGATAGATGTAAGAAACAACGAGATTCTCAAAACATTTTGTTGACGAACAAACAAAGATTTCATTGATATTATTCACTATTTCGAAGACTCGAAGCACATTTTTCGGCTACCTCATTAGACTCGGCGCGTCGTAGGACGTATGTGACATGACAAATTAAAATTAAGGCGTAAACGATGTGTGATTTCGGAATAGTATAATTGAAGGCGGTTTTGGCAGCGGCATTGTATCTCCCCATTTATAACTGAGACTGCAGCCCTCCCTGATGAAAGAAGGTGAACAACTATTTATTTTGTAACGAAGCTGAAGTGAAGCTGAAGCTCCAAGTGCGGCCTGGATACTATTGGCTTGGCAATATTAAAATTTTAGTGTAAAAAGAACTTAATTTATTGATTACGAATGTTTTTGTTACGTCTTCCAAGTGAAAAAAATACGGTACAGTATTTGTGGTTATTGTGATTCGGGAGGGCATTTCCTATTCTATTACACTATTAAGTTTATTGCACTCCATAATACTTATTAACTTTTAGTGGCGGTCGAGTCGACGAGGGCCTTCAATATATTGTGTGTGAAGTTTAGTTCCGCCGGCTAGTAGCCATGTGTGAGTCAATTCCACACATAAATACATTTTAAAAACTTTAAGCTCAATACTAAACAGCCAATTAATAACCAAAGGTTTTTCTATGGCGTTCTACAATTTCTAGAATATTTTTATAGTAAGTACCCTTATGAAGGTTTCTCGTCGACTTGATTACAAATGCTTCAAAATGTTTCTGTTTTTATTCCTTAGTTTAAGTTCCTCCAATGTACTGCCAGCTAAAGGCAGATTATAACATTTCCAGTGATAACTCTACACCACCGACAAGGCATGTTATTGGACGACATTAAACATAATAAATAAGCTTTAAACAAAAATATGCCTAAAGTCTTATGATATAAAACCGACGCCGTTTGTGCCTAAACACGAAATAACTAATTTGTATTTTTAAACGTCTGAAACATTTTGAAGCAATACTAAAAACGTGTGTCTTGAATCTGAAGAATGCGAGCCGTAAGAATGAAACGCTTTTCTATTAGATATTACTCACTCGATGTCAACACTCCGTCGTTTCTGTTTCTACCATTGGCACTAATGTTGATTCTACTTGTATATTCTAGTTACAGAAACATACTTTAGGGAGATAAAATACTCGCGATTACAAAATACAGCAAGTGTTTACTCGTATCTATATCTAAAATGTATCGGATACTCGGGCTCCTAGACGTAAGTTAAATTTTATAACAAGGCTTAAAATATTGTTAGACCGTCCATCTTAAACATACGGCGAATAAAAAAGTACTTTGTGAAGCAAAAACGACGGAGCAGTGCCTAGTAAACGAAAAAATATTAGTATTCCTAATTCTACTCTTTGTGTATAAATAAATACTAGTTTATAATGTTTCCATAGTGGTTCTAGCTAATTTTTCATGTTGATATTCAGTCGTACAAGATAACATTTCCAATTGGAAGCGCCGTCGCAGAGCGGACGTCAAATTATATTTTAAGGTAAACTTTGTAGTGTAACCGGGAATGATAGTCCTCAAAGTGTACGCTTAAAAATTTGACAAAAAAGCATTGTTTAGATTATAGTTCGCCGATAAACACGCCGCGCCCGGCGCCGCCTCCCGCCCTGTGACTGTTGGAACATACTGTTATATACAAACATTAGATAGTCAAAATTGTAATATTCATATCATTAGGTTTTACTTTAGGAACGATTTTGCACGAAATTGTAATGTTGTTAGTTGAATTTTTAGAGCGGACTGATCAGACTTGTTTATTGACCTTTTATTGAGTTAAATGAAATTTAATGTATTCGAGAGATGAACGCTTATTATAGAACGTTTTAGATTTTAAATTGTAACCCGCTTGACTAATCCATAGTGACAGGTACCGGTGCTGTACCTATAACGCGTATGTATAGCCGACTGCCAGTTATGTTGTGTAAATAATATAAAAATTATATATATTATGTATGTATTAGCGAGCACATAATTGCCTTAATACTTGGAGGGGCGCGCGGAGCTCGGCGTTTTGTATATAAAGAACAATAATATAATATTATAATGAAACTATAATACATAGTTTGTTACTTTTGTAAGGTGTAAGTGCGTAGTTGGTGTAAAGTGCGAGCTAGGCCCGGGCGGGCGGGCGGCGAGGCTCAACTGTGTGCTATTTTTTTTAGTGCCCAAATACACCTTGTATTTTCAACTAAGCTTACCAGTCATAAATATATAGGTAAATACAATTTATTATTATTTAATGTAACTATTATATTAGTCATAAATATCCAAATTTAGTTAATGCTATTTTAAAAAAGTATTTTTTATTTTATTGATATTGTTTTTCTTCCTTTATCACATTGCTAGTAAGCAAAAGCATCACACGATGTGATCGTAGTTTTTGAGCCTTTGGTTACAAATTGGGGTACCTATTTGGTATAGGTTTAAATAAAATAATTACAAAAGTTGTAAATTTAAATGCAATATCACTTGCTGTTCTCGTCAAATAATATTTGCTTGAATTCTATAGATAATGCTAGGGAACAGCAAGTGTTGTTGTAAACTGAATGTAAAGTACGAGTAGCCTCCATTGTCCTCCACCAATATATAAATCGACCAAGTAATTGACAATAATCTCTAGACACGAGCCTAACGAGTTATCATTCTGTCTCTATTTTATACAACGACATTAATAGTACAGCAGCTAACTCTGTTGTCATCTAGTTCTCTCGTTGGTCCAGTTAGGGTTTATAAAAAGTTTTCAAATAAGAATGACCTCAAGAACGGATTATTTAACTTAATTTGACGTTAATAAACAAAGGAATTCACAAGATTTACCCATTGCTTTTTATGTAATGTTTCTCCGGATTTGTTAGTAACTAACCGACTTTTACGTGAATAGTCCACGTTTGTGACATTCAAAACGATTCTCGATTTGAGACTCACTTTTTTTTTTATTTCTGTCCAAATTTATAATGAGCTGTTCTTGTACATTTTATTACAAAACGGTTAGCTGCTGTGCCTCTGTAACGGACATCGTAGAAAAATCTGCAAACGAAGCACTATGGAATTGAAATGTAAGATTGAAAATCGCTTGCGCGGTAGAAATGGTCGGTGCGTCAGGCGCGCAGTGTTTCGCTCGCTGAGTATTGCTACGCCTGGAAACCGTGCAGCAAATCAGATATTCCTAAACACGATTATTACGATTATACACGATAATTTGCTGCACGGCGGTGCGAATATAGTGCGTAGGCAAAAGATCCTTCCCAAACCCCCACCACTTAGGGCGGTTTCCATTTCTTTATCCGTCATTCGTCAAGCTATGTATCTGTAGTGAGCTGGACTTAGTTCTCTGCGAAAACGCTACAGAAAGTGTTGCTTATTGGCTTCCAACTTCATTGGGATTTAAACCTACTGTAATGAAGCGACAAGCTTGCCTAGATGTTAATTCTACTAGACCCCTTGTGATAGAATCACGCCTCAGTGTCAAAACTAATCGAGTTGCAACTCGAGTGGATTAGCAGAAAACGTCTTGGTCTAGAATTACGGATAAAGGGATCTGGGAACCGCCGCTAGTTGTCTAATTATGTAGATATATAACGATCACCCCTTCAGCAGTCGCATGGACAATTAATGTTAGAAGTACCAAACTTAGATAAAGATCACATTTATGTACATGTAATAAATAATGTTATATTTTACCATTGTATAGTCGTTTCTCGCCGGTAGTTAGAACATAGCGGAGTGACGAGGTGCGCGCGGCCAGCGGTTATTGGTTTTCATAGTTTGCTATTGTTTGCGGCCCGCCAGCGACACCATTGTTTTATTTTTTGTTATATTATATTTAAATAACACTGACTTGTAGTTTAAAATTATTATCATTAATATTGTAATATAATCTTATTAATGAAAAAATCAAACTGAAAATAAATTAAATAGAAAGAAAATACCTTTTTTCTTTTGTTTCCCTCCACACACTCAATGTTGATATTTCATAAGTTTCACAACATAGGTATAGAAAGTTGGTAAGACTCAGGCCTTCGAACATTCAACAAACTAATAATCTAATCGTAGTTCGGTTCAACCATGAATGAAAATACTATACTCATGGTACACATTTATCTGTTTATTTCAGGCAATAGTATTTAATCTGAAGTAGATACCAGCGGCCCATAAAAATATACCATAAAGATTAAGTTAAGACTAACTTACATATAAACAGAGGATAGGGCACCCACGCGGCTTCTACAGGTTTTGCCATACATTTTCAGTGAAATTTGTGTTTTGGGAGAAAACGTTTCTACCATACTACTAAACCATAACCAAATCCAACAAATCCTGGCCTTTTTTTATTAATCGCAGAATAAACTAAGTTTATAGCTTTTCTTTTTTTCTTAATTTATTATTATTTTTCATTTAAACAGTACACGAACTTGAGGACGACGACGAGAAAATATCGGTATATAAACAGTATAATTAAAATTCTTTACAAATTATGATATAAATAAAAAGCTATAAAGGCTCACTGCACGCGGTATAGCCAAAACTCAGTACCAAATACGCGCGCGCGCGCGCGCGTTCTGCTACGTGGTTTATTCTGTGATTAATAAAAAAAGTCCAGAATTATTGGATTTGGTTATGGTTTAGTATGGTACAAACGATTTCTTAGACCACAAATGGCCAGAAGTCCGGACTAAGGAAGATCGACTGTGCCGCTGGAACTCGGACATAAAAGCCGTAGGTCTGCTGGATTTCAGGTCATAGAAGTTGAATTCGCTCTCAATTGTAAAGATAGTAAACTGATGCGACGTGACCTCCGATGCTCCAACACACGCCAAATCGAAAAGGCTATTCAGCAAAATCGAAAATTGTTCGCCCAGCAGTTGGAAGCGCTCGCAGCTGGCAAAGCTTAAGAGTTCAAGTGGACAAACCGTAACTTCAAAGCCGGAGATCGTAGCTGAGATAGAAAACTTCTATGGCCGATTGGACGAGCCGCATGCTCCACAGCCCGGCCCTATTGCACAACCACTGATACTCGCCACTACTCAAAAGACCTGCCAGAAATCTGTCTAGATGAAATTGGGATGACGCTCAGACAGTTTAAAAATGGAAAAGCCCTGATGTGACTGACTCGAAGCTCTTAAAACCAGGAGGTAAACTTCAGGAGCTTCAGAAGTTGTTTAATTCTGCTCTGAATACTGTGAGAACTCCAACAGGTGTAAGAATTGTTTATTTATATATTTTTAAAGCCCTCCAGAACCACATTCACGGCTATCCTTCTGAACGGCCTGCTGATGCTGCTCGACAAGTCGGTCTTGAGATGGACTTAGAGAAGGCAAAGATGTATAACGATCTTATTACCCCGAGACCTGTAGACATCAATGTTGAATCTTTCGAAGTGGTTAAGGAATAATGACTACATCGGGCAAACTTTTTATTTGGGTAGAAACAACTTCGAGAGGGAAGCCAACAGAAGAATTCAGTTGTGCTGGACAACATTCGGAAATTTCGTGTTGTCTTCTCGTCGTCCACAGTTTCCAGTGTTTCCACAGTGCTTGAAGACGAAAATCTTTAATGCGTGCGTCCTATCAGTACATTCGGATCCGAGACGTGAACAGTGGGACTTGTCCACAAATTTAAAGTCGCTCAGCGAGCCATGCTCTTTGTTTCTCAGAAGGATAAAATCCGAAACGAGGTTATCCGACAGAGAACCAAAGTCACCGGCATAGCTCAAAGGATTAGCAAGCTGAAGTGGCAACAGGCTGGTCATATTTGTCGAAGGACGGACAACAGCTGGAGCAGACGTGTCCTTGAGTGGAGACCGCGACTTGGCATACGTAGCGTAGGTCGCCCACCGGCCAGGTGGAGAGACGAACTTGCGGACAGGCAGTCAGGAACTGGATGAGAATATCCGAAGATCGGGCTCTGTGGCGTTCATTGGGAGAAGCTATAAATTAGGTAGGTGATGTGACCCATCGAGTAAGGTAGGCTAATATCATCGAAGTGGGAATAAAAAACTTCTCTATGTTTAGCATAAGGTTACTATGATGCTAACTAGCCCCCTACCTAAATCAAAAACTAACTTAAAATAAATAAAAACTGCCAAACAGTAGGTCTGTTTGGCAGTTTTTAACCTAACATAACAATATGGTTTAGAAGTTAGTTAGGAAGTAATATACAAGTATGTATTGTAGTTGTACTTACCTTATATAAGTATGGTTTATGTAGTTTATTAAATATGTAGGTAGCTAGGTATACATAGTCATTTTTATTTTGCACGATTTACTGAATTGTTTTGCACCGTTCTTTTTTAATTAGTAGTTTATATCCATCCAAAGGTTATCTGGAAGAGATTGCTTTTAGTGATAAGCCCCCCAGTGTGCCTATTTTAAAAATAAATTCATGTATTATTTTTAATTCTGGTGCAATAAAGTGTTTATTATTATTAAGTAATTTTACTCACAAACTAACTTCAAAACCATATTGTCAAGTTTTCTCGTTCATATTTTTTTTACACAGAAAATGTGAAGTATATTGTTTCATTTATAGTCTACAGAGGAAAGGTAGAAAATATGAAAAATGTGAAGTACATTGTTTCATTTATAGTCTACAGAGGAAAGGTAGAAAATATAAAAAATGTGAAGTATATTGTTTCATTTATAGTCTACAGAGGAAAGGTAGAAAATATAAAAAATGTGAAGTATATTGTTTCATTTATAGTCTACAGAGGAAAGGTAGAAAATATAAAAAAAATACATATGAACTAAAAAAAACTACTTTATTTTCCATAAACAAAATAATAATGTAAAGAAAAATGAAAGATAACAACAATTGTAAATGTAATTTGTTTATAACAAAGTATAAACAAATTACAAATTGATCTTATAGATATTTTTACATTTCACGTAAATGCTACAGAAAGTAGAAAGCTGACAAGATTGTTTATCTACAAAAATATTTTCTCTGATTTCATCTCAGAGGCCTCTGAATAAATCTTTTGTGAGAAATCTCACATTCGCCATATTTTCTGCACATCCGATCCGAGAGCGAGGCAAAACAAATAGACGCCTGAGTATCGTTGGGTTCTATACATTATTTTTGGCATGATTCTTTAGGTAAAAGTTTGATTAGCAAAACCTTGACTGAATTATACATCCTATGCAAAGTTTGCATAGGACTCAATATCTCGCTACTTAATTTGGGCAGCCATTTATTTTGCGAAGACCTCTAAACTTAAGTGCATCAAGCCATTTACAATTTTTTACAATAAAAATATTTAATAAAGTATAAAAGCTTTTGTGCTTTGTAGATTAATGCATGTTAGATTTATTCTTTCAGTCAATCGAATTTGCCGAATTCCATTACATATTAAAAAAGAACAATGAAAATATTTACACATAGTCTGCCACAAATGCATTGATATCTGATACTATTATATATTTCGTGCAAGATCGATTAAATTCAATTCTGGCACTTAATTTACTATATCTAAAACTTTTTTCGATAAATGTTGATATCATAATTTAGAAACTCAAAGTTGAACCTACCCATTCCTTTTTACAAACAGTCTCATAATCTTTAGCGTTAGCATTTAAATCCAATCACTGGCTCAACTTTGGTTGGCAAAATGACCCAACGAGGCGTAGAAATTGTTGTAATCATCTCTACTGAGTACTAATGTGATAAAACTCGGGTCATATAGTTCCCCATAGACTACCTTAGTGCATTTGGGGCTTGTTTTAAGTCGCTAAACAGCTTTAAAAATGTCATCGTTTGATTCATTTCGGTGCCTCATGATTATGTAGAAGCAAAAATCTTCTACATTAACGTCCTAGCTTTAACTGTTATACCAATTAGCAAGCGATTCATTGACGTGCCTGTGACATGACTTACTTCTTCCGCTACTACACTTCATCGGATTAGAAAACTTTGGCTCCGTTCGTTGGATTGTAATAAAAATATGCTTTAAAATTAGTTTATATCAATTAACAGAAACGTTTCAATATTTTCTTAGACGTTCTGCAACTATGAAAATTTCTTTATCTTGCATTTTCAACTACACAAAATGCTTCGCTTACACGGAGTATTGCCATAATCGAAATAGAAATAAAAACGCACTTGTTGTTGTTGTTAAGGATGTTTGGTCAGTCATCATACGTTGCGTTGCATACTCGGCAGTCCCTGGCTAAAGACAGATTAGTACCAAATAGGGATCAATAATCTCATTACGTAATCGGGCATCCCCTCACTAGAAACAGACTAGTCCCAATTTGGGATCAGTCGTCTCACATTAATCAATTATCTCAAGTTACTTATTCGGGAGTTCCTCGCTAGAGACAGACTAGTCCAATTGGAACCAGTCACCTCACGTTACGTATTCCGGCTTCTCTCGCTAGAGACAGACTAGTCCCAATTTGGGATCAGTCATCTCACGTTACGTACTCAACTAGAGACAGGACTATTGAAAGTTAAAACATTTCAGAAATTGATATAAACTGTTATTCACCTAGCAGATGTGACGCTAACCAACGAAGCCAAACCTTCCTCGGCGGGTCCCCGCGCGGGTTACTGGGTGGGCGAAAACTCGGTGGGTTCCAGGATGCGGCAGTGCATCTCCCTGATGAGCGGCACGGTGTAGGCCACGCACTCGTCCCAGCCGGGGTTGCGCCACGTGCTCTCGCGCGTCTCGCGGCGCGCCTGCAGGTTCTTGTAGCCTGAGGAATAAATACATAACATATCTTTAGAAACGATTTCATTTCCTGCATTGCTGCAAGGGTATAATGAGCAAGAGTGTCATAGGCTATTTTTACCCGACTACGGCGAAACTAGAGAAGGGTATAATGAGCAAGAGTGTCATAAGCTATTTTTACCCGACTACGGCGAAGCTAGATAAGGGTATAATGAGCAAGAGTGTCATAGGCTATTTTTACCCGACTACGGCGAAGCTAGAGAAGGGTATAATGAGAATGAGTGTCATAGGCTATTTTTACCCGACTACGGCGAAGCTAGAGAAGGGTATAATGAGAATGAGTGTCATAGGCTATTTTTACCCGACTACGGCGAAGCTAGAGAAGGGTATAATGAGAATGAGTGTCATAGGCTATTTTTACCCGACTACGGCGAAGCTAGAGAAGGGTATAATGAGCAAGAGTGTCATAGGCTATTTTTTACCCAACCGTAGTCGGGTTTTAGTTTTTGAACTTAAGTATTGTTTGATCGAAGAAAGATGAACTTGTCGTGTTTAAAGTAAACACATTACCAATTTTAAAAGAAATCTGTATATTTGATAATAATAAAAATGTTAGGCTTTATAAAATGACTTATTTGTGTTTAAAATTGGTTTAAAAAGGCACAAAAATGTAATAACTTGGTTGTAGAGGCGTCCGATCTGCGAGAAGTACCCGGCGAAGGCCTCGTTCTGCGCGCGCCGGTAGGTGAGCCCGCGCGCCCAGTTGTTGTCCCACTCGATCATGGTGCCCGGTTTCAGGCTGAAATAACTTAGTGTACTTACACCAGATGTGGTGCACGTTGTAGAGGCGTCCGATCTGCGAGAAGTACCCGGCGAAGGCCTCGTTCTGCGCGCGCCGGTAGGTGAGCCCGCGCGCCCAGTTGTTGCCCCACTCGATCATAGTGCCCGGTTTCAGGCTGAAATAACCATTTTAGATTGGTGAGGTGAGACTAAATAGTATGTAGACCATTGAGAGAGTGCGGTGGAGTGCCGCGCTAGACTCTGCAATCAAAAGCTCTAGAGGTGGCACTGCTATTGTAATAGGCAGGCAACAAGAGGAGCAGTGGAACAAGATGAGGAACAAACAATACGAGTTGGTTGGACCAGACCAGCTCGTATTTTATATCTATTCTATCCCATCTATACCACACTTATAATATAACAGTAATTAACAAAAATTCTGTACAATGAAGATATATAAAGCGAATGGCCTAGGGTACTTAAAATAAGTTACTGTACAAGTTTTTAATTTTCATTACGTAAAAACTACTGGGGTGTAAGGGGTCCTTCATACCACCTTTAGGACTCAAGCCAACCTCACTTGCCCGTGGTGCACCCTGCTGACAAACCAACGAGGCTCTGGCGACCCGCAAACACGCACTGGACCAGCGTGGCGGGTTACGGTCCAAACCCCCCTATTTCATGGATAGAAATAAAAAAGACAGGCCCCAAGTGCCCGGCGACTCCAGTGTCTGTGCTTGTGGGGACGGATGCCGGCCTAGTACTGGAGTAAGGGGAGCTAAGAATCTCCGGGAGGCATCGATCAACCGTTCTACGACCACGGCTCACGTTATAAAGGATACTGATTTGCTCAATATAATGATGACCTATAATGTCGCATCTTGATGAAGGATGAAAGTCTACTAGAGCTTGAGAATGCACTCAAAGACGTCAGGTGGGACATATTAGGCCTAGTAGAGGTGAGGAGACAAGGCGAACAGACAGAAGAGCGGGACGACAATATATTTTTCTACTTCGGTGAAACCAGCGGACTTCATGGTGTAGGTTTCCTTGTAGCTAAAAAGTGGAGAGATAATATTATTAAGAGTTTGTCGGATATTCAGAAAGAATAGCCGTCCTCATATTTCTGGTGACTCCCAATAAGACCCTAACGATCATCCAGACATATGCACCAACATCTGCATATTCTGATGAAGAAGTCGAGGACTATTATGACCTCCTTAACAGAGCTTGCGATGAAAACCGCGGTACATGGAACATGCTCCTCGGCGACTTTAATGCTAAAGTCGGGCAAAGGCAAAGTACGGATTGCGAAGACATTCTAGGACATTACGGTCTTGGAAACCGCAACGAGCGAGATGCTCGACTACTCCAATTTGCCTTTGGACAGAGCATGAAAGTTGCCAATAGCTTCTTCAATAAAAAGCCTCAGAGACGCTGGACATGGGTTTCACCAGATGGTACCACTAAAAATGAAATAGACTTCATTCTCAACTCAGATATGAAAATAGTCATAGATGTTTCATGCATTAACAAATTAAATTACAGTTCTGACCATAGACCAATTCGTGCTAAAGTAAGATTTGACCTCAAAATTCATCGCATGCAACTATTCACAAAACGAACAGCGAACCACTCAAAGCACACACTTCAAAAACATTCGGAAACATTTAATTTAGATCTTTCTAACTCTTTTAAAAGTCTGAGAAATAGAAAATGTCGATGACCAGTATAATACTATTGTAACAGAAATAAAAAAATGCATGAAGAAAATAAAATCTAATAAGAAAAGTAAAGCAAATTTATCAAAAGAAACACAGAACCTAATACAGACTAGACAAAACTTTGAAATTGCAGCAGAATACAACACTATAGATAGAAAAGTAAAGCATAGCATCAGAAACGATATTCGTAAACTTAACTGTCATATAGTAAAAGTTGCAATAGAAAGAAATACTTCATTAAGAATAGCTAAACAGGGAATATCAACAGGAAGATGATGGATAAATAGCTTACAAGATGATAAGCTTACAATAACAGAGATAAAATAACGGAAATATGCACTAAATTCTACAAACAAATGTATTCCGATGGTTCCAAAAATGAAGAAGACACCTGACTCACCTACTTCCGTCCTGATACCATTCCTTATATAACGGACCAAGAAGTCTACAAAGCTTTAAAAACCATGAAATATGGCAAGAGTTCTGGAGAGGATGGCGTAACGACGGAGGCTCTGAAAATAGGTTCACAATCTTTACTGCCACCCCTCACAAATTTATTTAATTCCATACTAGAAACAGGAAAACTGCCTGAAAACATGTGCCACTCAAACATCGTCCTGTTACATAAAAAAGGGGACATATCTAATATTGAAAACTACAGACCAATAAGCTTAGTCTCACATACATTTATTAAAGTGATCCAAAACCGTATCGCAGGCAAACTCGACAGACATCAACCACCCGAACAAGCCGGATTTCAACCAAACTTCTCCACCACTGATCATCTCCACACACTCAACCAAATAATAGAAAAAAACACCAAGTTCCATAAGCCTCTGTACCTTGCTTTTGTGGATTATTCCAAAGCTTTTGATAGCTTAAAACACCCTGCAATATTTTCAGCGTTAGAACAACAAGACGTTGATAAAACTTACATAGACTTAATTAAAATCATCTACAGCCGTGGCACAGCAGACATCAAACTTCATTCATCCGGTCCTTCATTCCCAATAAGCAAAGCCGTAAAACAAGGTGACCCGCTCTCTCCCAAATTATTTACTAGCACCCTCGAAGAGGTTTTTAAGACACTTACAGTTTCCTGGGCAACAAGGGGCATAGAAATCGGTAACAATCGTATCACAAACTTAAAAACACAACAGAGATATTAAAATACTCGATGTAAAAATATTCAAAAAGAACTTATTATGCTGGTTACGCACTAAAAATTATTATTCTATTAGTGAATTATTAAATAAAATGTAACTTTGACTTAACTTAGTGTATTTCTGTATTCAAATCAAATTTGTACTCTTTGACATAATAGATGTTCATACCTATTGTAATCAATTAATTAATTCAATGATTCTGAGCTTATATTGTGTACTTAGATTATAATATTGCATGCTGTAGAATATGTTGCACACCCCTGAATGGGGTAGATTGTATGGATCTTTAGCTTTACATTATTATCTTTACCAACTTTCTTCTACCTACATCTGTGACAATAATAAATTTCATTTCATTTCATTTCATTTCATTTCATTTTAGAAATCGGTAACAATCGTATCACAAACTTAAGATTTGCAGATGACATTGTCCTTTTTGCCCCATCTGCACCTGATCTTGAGAAAATGCTCCAAGAACTGAGCACGGCAATCCTTGAGGTGGGACTTATGATGAACAGATCTAAAACGCAGCTGATGACCAACAGCATAAAGCGTAGGGTCGAGGTTGATGGGCAAGTGATAAATTATGTCGATGAGTATGTCTATCTGGGCCAGTTAGCATCCTTCGAAAACAGGCAAAACAAAGAAATCGGTCGCCGTAAGAGCTACTGGTCTATGAAGCGGCTTATGAAGGGAGACCTTCCGATCTCTCTGAAGCGCAAACTTATCGACATGTGTATCCTGCCCATTCTAACGTACGGTGCCCAGACCTGGTCACTTACTGAATGTCAGAAGTCCCGACTCAAGGTTTGTGGAACAAGGGCAATGGAACGCAGCATTCTAGGTATAAAGCGAATTGATCGAGTCAGAAATACCGTACTACGTTCCATGACAGGTATTGCAGATGTAGGAGAAAAAACTGCAAGGCTCAAGTGGGATTGGCGGGTCACGTGAGCAGGATACATCCCGAAAGATGGGCAAAGATCGCAACACATCGGGTAATGACCGAAAAAGGAAAGGCGTCGAGGCCGTCCACGGAAGCGGTGGCGTGACGATCTTGATACTTTCGAAGGAAACTGGCTTGAACTTGCACAAGATAGAGATAAATGGAAGGAATTGGGGGAGACCTTTGCCCAGTAGTGGGACACTACAGGTTGAATAAAAAAAATAAAAAATAACACATGATATAAACTTTGAATGTGCCAAGTTACATCAAAATCCGTCCAGTAGTTTCAGCTTGTGTTCTTTTAAATAACTTTCAACCCCTATCCTGCGGGAAGATAGAGATAAATGGAAGGAATTGGGGGAGATCTTTGCTCAGCAGTGGGACACTACAGGTTAAATTAAAAAAAACTACTGGACTGATTGCGATGCGGTCTGGTCTGATTGATGGATAGCTTATGGTTTGACTTAAAAACTGGTGTACTTGGTATCTCAATCCGATGAGAAGAAGCTGAGCAATCTATAAAAAACTAACTGACGGCTGAACGAAATTTGCTATTTGTACTTCTGGTCCTGGAATAATACATAGGTTACTTTTAAACCAGCGAAATGACCACGCGGGCAAAGCCGCGGGCACTGCTAGTGCTAATAATAAAATAAAGCTTGTCAAATTAAAAAATGGATAAGACGGGCATGGGAGCAAGAGCTACCCTGAGGTCTTTTGTCTTTGCAGTAAATACAGATTATTTTATTTTACTGTACCTATAAGAACGAATTTCGTAAATGTTGTTGGTGGAGCGAGGCTCTCCGTTGGGCCAGAAGCTAAATGCGAGCAGGTACTGCAAGTGGCGGGAGCGGACGAGCTGTCCACGCTCTTTCTCGAGGGTACTGTATTCCTGTGGGAAAAACAACAATCCGTTATTGAGAGCTCTGTGGCCTACAATACGAGGTTGTAAGGCGAAACAATACGTTAGGGTGAAAATACCATAGTGCGTTGTTGTACTGTAATGCAAAAGACTGTGCTCTTTACTAAATAGAGGTGTTTTTGAGTTGCGGCTACACATCGCTCTCTTGTATATTCACCGTGAGCATTTGCATCTAATGTAACTTCGAGCTTCAATAAATCAGTGAAATACGTCCAGACGAGCATTACAGTGTGCACACGTGTAATGTTCAATTTTAAACATTGCAGTAAGTATGTAACCGAGCAACTCGTGCTGAGCAATGTTCGCAGTTTGTTGCAAAATCGAATGCTCCTCGGTGAGAACGAAGCACTATTGTAATGTAATGCTTGACATCCAATTTTGCATTGTTATATTACACGCGAATGCTCCCAGTGAATTTCTTTGAGTGACGAGACGGGCAGGTCGCTCGCCTGATGGTAACCGTCACTCCTGCTCATAACAGTTGCAGTGCCACCCACAACTTTGATTGCAAAATTTTGCGCGTCACTGCATTGCGCTCGTCACCCTGAGACATTGGTTGCCTCATTGCCCAGAAATTTCGCTGGAAACATAGCCCTTCAAATCGAAACACAGAAATGTTTACACACTATTGCTTGGCGGTTAAATATCTGACAGAGGTGTGGTTGCCCAGATGGACTCTTGTAGGTCTCTTACACAAGAAGAGCTTAGGAGAGTGGTGAAGGGAGTGAACTTTGCGGGTGAATTAACCAAAAGCATTTTATATTAACTTCAACTAGAATTAGCAATAGTGTGCCAAAATCATGAATGCATATTTTTTTTAAAGTACTTTACTGAGAACTATGGTAATGAACTTACTGGATTTTCTCTAAACAGTATCTTCGCCTTGTCGATTTTCTCGAATCCGCCGACGTACCGCCACAGGTGCAAAGCTTGGTCCATGTCTCCCACCGACACCGTCCATGATCCCACGAGCTCACAGCCCAAATCTGACTTACGGGATTCTACAAATTCCACTGATGTTTTGCTGAAGTTGAGAAAAAGTAATAATGATAAAACAAGGAAATCATCAAGGTACGTGAAATAAACCCTGTGTCACTCGGGATGATGTAAGGATTCTAACGATACATCCAAATCTGTTCAGGCATTTAAAAATTATTGTAGAATATAAAAACACATACATACATACATACATGAACCCTAAAAACATTTTTGGGCAGTTGTTAATCAGGAAATAGTAATGAAGCTACCAGCCAAATTGTAAATAATAGAATAGAATTAGATTGTGAACCACCTCTCACTTTCAATTATTGTCTACTAGTGACCCGCCCCGGCTTCACACAGGTGTAATTTAGAGAAAGAAAAAGAGGTGGAAATGTAGTACTCGCACACTCAAACTTCACTCTGTTTCGGAGAATAATAGTTTGACAACATTATTGTGTTGTGTTGAAAATGATAAAATACGGAACTGTTAAAATAACACCAAATATCGTCTTTGGTTTCAAATTATTTTAAATTGCGCCCACAGAGCATAAACGACATATGGGGATATTGCGCCTTTTTTTTGTCTTCTGCATATGGTGGCCAGTTTGGATTTCGAATAAGCTCTCATTACAATACCAAGCGCAAGTTTTTTCATAGGAAAGTTTAACATTCCAAATTCAAAAGTCTTTCAGTCAGCTTGATTTCTGAGATGTTGGAATCTTGAACAATTATTGTCATATGTCAACAAATTAACACAAAACAATATCAAACTAAATGTATAAACCTTCCTCTTGAATCACTATCTATTGATGAAAACAGCATTAAAAACCATTGTCTAGTTTAAAAGATTAAGCACTACAGAAGGATGGACAGCGAGAAGCAACTTAGTTTTATACAATGTATTGAAGCCATGTGAGGCCTGTAATAGTTATAGGGACACCCATTCTCATCTCGCCGGTGCTGTGAGAACAAGCAAAAATAATTCAGGAAATGGGTTGCAGCATGCACCTGTCTATTATCATTTATCAGCAGCTTCTGCGATCACCAACACACACCAAGCGTGGTGATTATGGAAAACCTCCATTATATATATCGTCACTTAAGTTCTAACACTGCAGAAGTCAAAATAGGCAACTGTAGAGGAAACCAAAAACTGTTTTATTTGAATCTAAACTCTAATTAAAGTTAGTATTAGCACAGCATGGAATGAAATTGAGTTTGTGGTATTTGCTGTGGCTTCTGTATGACACTGACATACGTGGAGTTCTTATTTTTAAATAACTCTTTTTGAATTATCTTGTTTGATTGGTGAAAGATGCGTCATGTGATTCTCTCTCGAATGACGTAAATATCATATTTTAGTTGAATTTTGGCTTCTTCGGTGTAAGAACTTAAGCAACAATATGACTGTTGTGTACACTTTTATCTTGTCTATAGCAAGGTATTTACTTTTAGGTCTGGGTCATAACATACTGGTTTTATACAGAGAAAAAGTGTTCTGAAATTTTAAATGGAGATATGGAAAGAAGCTAAATTAAATGAATAGAATTCAAGCCTTTTACATGCAGTAATATTATTACAATTATTTTAGGATGAGTTAACATTAACCTAGGAATCTATAACAATTTTTTTAACTTCATATTGGTCATGTTAATTTCTAGTTTTAATTAGGTACTAGCAGAATAACCTGATCTATTTTGTATTCAAAGATGCATTTGTTTTGTTAATCCTGACTTAATAATACAGTGACAGTTAACCCTTCTATATCATGCAATGCAATTTGACACATTTAACATTGTTTTATTGTTACAAAAATGCAAGGATTGCAAAGAATTAAGTTGATTGCACTAGCTTTAGTTTTTCATATAAATGACTATGCTAGTTTTTTATCATATACCTTTTTTTTCTAATAATATGTAATTCTCATGGTGGTCACTACATAATCAGTTTGACTGATCAGCCAAGGGGTCAAGGTCATTAAGATAACGCCGCTGTAAGCAATTCAGTCATTACCCTTCACAAACATTAGAATGGTGCCATTTACAGCTATTGCATAACAGATATTACTTTGTAGCTATCACTGCCAGCCGGCACTAAACTTATATAAGTTTATTGATATACATACTAGTTCTTTAGGTATTTTTCCATACAATCAGGACGAATGTTGTGTGTATGTAGAGCGTATATGATTTCTTTGTCGCTAAGCATTCGACTGTGGGACTCCTTAGTCGGCTCGATCTTTCGCACCAATAGCTTCGAAAGCCACCCATCTTCGGTGTTCAGTCGGGCACTTGTTGTTGATAACAACCTACAAAATTAGACACGGTAGCGGTACACAAGACAGACGTTCCAGAATTAAAACTGTACACAACAAAACAACATCGTATTATACCTCGAAAACTTTGGTAGTGACGAACTAAAAATTAACACTCTATTTAGAGAATTCATATTCGTGTTAGAACTACACACGTTAATAACTAAACTAACAAATATATGTAATAAAAACTGTAATCTTCTATTGTTATCAATAAATTGACAAAATCACTTGAAGGTTATCATAAAAATAGATTTTTTGAAATCGAAGTAGCGCCATCTATTGAGATTTGAGTTGAGGGTGAATTAACTTGTTTGAAGTTTACTTGGGTGCATTCCGATTCACAATAATATCGCTGTGAGCGATCACAGCGCTAATTTGCGTTCCGATTCAGGGTGCATTGCGATTCACGATAATATCACTGTGAGCGATCACAGTGCTAATTTGCGTACCGATTCAGATATCGCGCTCATGGCAGTTGAGTGCTGCAGTTGATTAGGAACGCTCGTGAGCGTGATTACAAGATCACAACAACATAACCTCAAAATTTGCTCAAAATACAATGTATTACTCGTGTGCAAAGTAGTCTGTCTAAAAATTGGTCAATTGTCTGTAGTAATATTTGGAAAACTGTACGAAAATCACACACAACTGAATTCAAACAACAGTTTTCTTTGTAAACAACCGTCAGTCTGTCACTTTGACAGTAGCGCTCACGGTGATATCGTTTTGGGGCATGGTCGGTGTAATCGCAAAATGGCGGATGTAATGACGTAATCCGTGACGTCACAAGGGATATCGTTGTTGCGCTCACGATGACTCGGTACGCGTTTTAGCCGCGATAAAATCGATTTTATCGATATTTGCGCGTCTCTGAATGCACCCTCAGATATCGCGCTCACGGCAGTTGAGTGCTGCAGTTGATTCGGAACGCTCGTGAGCGTGATTACAAGATCACAACAACATAACCCCAAAATTTGCTCAATATACAAAGTATTACTCGTGGGCAAAGTAGTCTGTCTAAAAATTGGTCAATTGTTTGCAGTAATATTTGGAAAACTGTATGAAAATCACACACAACTGAATTCAAACAACAGTTTTCTTTGTAAACAACCGTCAGTCTATCACTTTGACAGTAGCGCTCACGGTAATATCGGTTTGGGGCATGGTCGGTGTAATCGCAAAATGGCGGATGTAATGACGTAATCCGTGACGTCACAAGGGATATCAATGTTGCGCTCACGATGACTCGGTACGCGTTTTAGCGCGATAATATCGATTTTATCGATTTTTGCGCGTCTCGGAATGCATGTTTTGACAGTAAAGTCAATGGGCCTCGTTCACATAAACGTTCGAGGACGCACGGATCACCCGCGCGTACACTCGAAATCGTTCACGGCGTCGTCCGGGCGTTCGCCTGGGTCATCCGAAAAATAGTAGTGGAGGGGATAGTATGAAACTGACACTTGACAGTTGTCAGTTGTATGTGGACGTCCAAAGTCATTCACAATCTCCGGATGATAGAGCGATAATCGCACGGATGATTCGAGCGTGTAAGTGAACACAGCCAATACATGTAAACAAAGAACTGCGGCCCGCAGTGCGATTACGTAATGTAGATCATGACGGTTTCAAGCCGTCAAATTCAATAATGCTTTGCGATAGAGTCGATTTTGCTATGAAAAAAGTGACAATATGATTGAAGCCAAGTTCTGTGGACGGGCCCCAGCAGTGCGATTACGTAATGTTGATCATGACGGTGTCAAGCCGTCAAATTCAATAATGCTTTGCGATAGAGTCGATTTTCCTATGAAAAACGTGACAATCTGATTGAAGCCAAGTTCTGTAATAGGGCCACTGATTACAGAACTTGGTTACAATCGGATTATCAGTATCGATATCACTAATGCCTTGCGATAGAGTCGAAAGTGCTATGAAATAAGTGATAATCCGATTGTAACCAAGTTCTGTAATCGGGTTGCTGGCGTCGGACTTTTGACAAGAAACGAAGTGGAGACGACGCTTTAAATTTTTATCTCAAACTTATTTCTACGAGTAATATTGGTTTAATACTCAGAGAAGTGCTGAGCCAATCAAAAACTAATAATATATAGGCCGTTCGCTTTGAAGCAAATGGTGAAAATAACTGATAAAAACGCTATAATATGATCATTGGCGTTTTTTGACTTTTGGACATTTGTGGGCGAAATTAGCGTTCTGGGCCCTGTTTCATAAAACTTACAATTAAAGTTTACAATTACAATTTAGTGTACATTGATGCATATGTTAGTGTTACGTGTAAATATGAATTTTGCTAGAAGATAAACTTCAGTGCACACTAAATTGTAATAGTAAAATACAATTTGTAAGTTTTATGAAACAGGGCCCTGGGCCCTATTCTAAAAAACTATAGTAGACTGACAAATGTCAATCGACAAAATTCAGTCAAACTACCGAAATGTGTTCAAATGAACTACGAAATTTCCTTGTTCCATTAGGTGTAGCATGCAGTAGAACAACGCCGTATAATCCACAGTGTAATGGGCAAGTGGAACGACTGAATGGAACTTTGTGGAAGACGATACAACTGATTTTACGATCCAAGAACATGCCAATCACTGAGTGGGAACAAGTTCTACCTGTATTAATAAAAAAACATGTCCGGAATTCAAAGTTTGACGCTCTAGTGGAAGAAACGGAGCTCATAGAAGCGAATCCACTTTACTCCCACATAAGGCTCCAAAACGGAAAGGTAACTACCGTATCCAATCGACACTTGGCACCTTTGCCAGATGAAGATCATTTCGAAGATGCCACTGACAATAACGGTGAGCCAGCAACAGAGGAACGCGCTGGTGAACCTAACGAACCTACGCCCGTAGCTCGAGAGGATAATTTAGAGGTAGTAGCACCCGATCCGGCTCCGCGTCGATCGTCACGTGAAAAACGGACCCCCGTATACTCACAGACTAGGTAGAGATACTACGTATCGTATACTTGCGAGACTATGTCACAGACACAGATAAGAGGGGGGAATGTAGTGTAAACTCTTTTCTACTATACCTAATAGACTGTATTGTTTATATTTTGACAATGTCAATTATTGTCTGTGTAATTAAATGTTGAGTTCTAAGCTGAATAAAGCTACAATTCTAATGTAATCATTCTTTATTATGCAACACCAGCCTAGTTTTTTCTTTGATGATAGCAATTTCCTAGATTGTGCAGCAGTTCTTTGGTAATCTAAATAGTTACTCAGAGTCATAGACGAGTTATAGGTAGTCTCTGACATATTGAGTTTCTGAACAATATTTGAGCAATCAGGATCCCACCAAGGGGGGAAGATCTGTTGCTTCTAGGCTTTTTAATGGGAATATGTTCATCAGCAGAGGAAATTATTGATTCTATGAATTTTGAATAACAAGAAAGGGAATTTGTAGAATTAGGGCAAGGGATTGCACCTATTTTATGGTTTAAAGAGGAAGAGTATAAGTTCCACTTAGCACCTGCGAGTCTGTATTTAAGAAGAGGGTTGGGAGAACGCTGGAGAGGGACTCTCCGCACCGGGTGTCACCTTTTTTGGGATGACACCCAACCGGTCTCTCAACTTTAAGAACAATGTACAAAAAAAAAAACGGTCAGAATAACGGGATCACATTGTGGAAGAGGCAATAGACATTGCAACAAAAAAATCAGAAGACTACGATGTTCCCACAGAAAAACGACTTCGGCGTAAAAAACGGATGGTTGGTGAGATGGCCAGCGATGCAGGACTCACACTAAAATAGGAACTTCAAAAAGATATGTTGGAATGTCTTGACCGATTCAGAGTTGAATTCCAAACAATTTCGAAGTCTCTTCAAGATGTAGCTTCATTGTTCGAGATCGTACAAACTAATGCTTTGCTTTTGGCGAATATTGAAGAACTGAAATTAGCTACATCTAAATTTACTGATTTTTATGATGAGGTCTCAGAAACCGCTAATGTTACGGTTACTGTTTGGGTGTCTCTAGATTTTTTAAAGTTTATTGTACAATGGGATTTTACAGAATCTCTTCCAAATCTTATGATTGCACTGAAATTGTTCATGACGGTTTGCGTGTAGTGCCGTAGCTTCATGTGAGAGGAGTTTCAGTAAATTAAAATTAATAAAAAACTATTTGCAACAATGACCCAATCGCGGCTTCTTGGTCTTGGTCTTGCAATCTTGGTATATTAGCCATCGAACACGAGGCAATACAAAATATAAATTTCGATGAAGTTATTGCTGATTTGCAGGTGTCAAAGCTAGAAAGAAGAAAATTTAATTGTATAACAATTCCTTTTCTGTCTTAGTTATTATTGTGTTTTGTTATTTCTTAAATATTATAAATAATAAATAAATGATCCATGTCCTTTATCATATAAAATTTATTGCTTTTTCGATGGGGTGACACCACCAACTTCCGCACCGGGTGCCACCCAAGGTAGCTACGCCACTGTTGGGGACTATCCATTGTGACCGATTAAGGATGAGAGTTGGGATATCATATGGGCAACGTTGGACGGTAAATTTATTGATTTCTGGGAAATGATGCTGATAATAATAGTCAGCAGTTGAACTAGGAGTTGATCTTGGGGTTCATCGGAGGGAAGGGAAGATGATTGGGTTGCTGAAGTCTGTAATGTGTAACCATTAGGAAAGCTTGTTGGCTCATTGGCTATTATAGCTTGATGAGCAGCTCTGTCATATGTCTTTCCTAGTGGGACTCGTGGTCGAGGACTGCGGACTTCAGTTTTTTTGTAAGACTGCATGTGGAGAGGATTATCTGAGGAGGAAGGAGTTGAGGTATTGCGCCGAGTGTCAACAGATGTCTCCTTGACAACTTAATTATATGGTCTATTCATTTTGGGACAAAGAGCTGATGCTTCCTGGAATGAAACACCATATCTCGACATGCAAATTTTAATGGTTTTTTGTCTGTCTTGCTCTGGACAGGACCTGCTTGTTGAAAAATTGTGTGCAAAACAATACATGCATGTTGACTCTGTCTCTGGAACATTACATTCTTCTTCGTTGTGAGGTTGGGCACATCTGAAACATATTGGTTTAGACCAGCATTGAGCCTTGATATGTCCAAATCAACAACAATTCAAGCACTGGATGGTGGGGAATTGGTACGGCTCTACAGACAATGACGAATAGAAGCTGAAAACTCAGTCTGGTAATTCATGTCCTCTGAAAGTGAGTACCACTGTTTGGGTTGGTTCCCAGTTAACATTTCCATCTACTTTTACTTTTCTGTTTAATCGGCGAGCTTTAAGGATGTGAGTGCAATGACCTGGGATTTGTACTGACTCCACAAACTCGTCCATCGACCAGTCCACTGGGACTCCGCGGACTAGGCCCATCCCAGGCGTGACATTGTAAGTAGGGATGAAAGCCTCATATTTGTATAGTTTTAACATACGATTGATCAGGAATTTGTTAGTACCTAGTGCTGTTTTGAATTGCACTGCAATCTTATTTCTACCAACCTTCTTAACTCCATCCTGGCAGATATTTTCAATTTTGTTGACAAACACCATGAGGGACAGGGTCGTTTTTCATTCATTTTGGAAAGGATTGGAAGTGTCAAAAGTTGCAAAAATGCCAAAAGTTGAAAATGTCCAAAGAAAACGGCTTGTTAATAATGTACATTTCGAAATTGCCCACAACGCCCTATCATCATCTCGAACGCAGGGATACTTGTCATCGAGCGACGTTTAAGCACGACGAACATAGCTCAGACAGAACTCGTACCTAGTGTATAAATAATCTTTGACAGTACGCCCTTTTTCCAATCCGAACGTAGCCGAAATAATTGTAATTTCTAATTTACGAATGATTACCTACATTTTTTATTTTCAAGAAAATCTTTCGAGCAAGGCAAAGTTTTTATAGAGATCTCAACTACGTCTTGCTGTCCTCGTCATGGGTGAGTAAACGTAAACAAAGCTATTGTTTTCTGATG
Organism: Alsophila aescularia; assembly: GCA_946251855.1. Lineage (NCBI taxonomy): Eukaryota > Metazoa > Arthropoda > Insecta > Lepidoptera > Geometridae > Alsophila > Alsophila aescularia. The sequence goes on from OX276385.1 coordinate 15,670,834, forward strand.
CAAGACAGATCATTGCAAAACTTGTTTGTGATTGTGGGCGGTGTTGTCGGTGCGTTCTTGTGACTATGCCGTTTTGTGCAGCTTCGAGCGAGGTGACGAAGCTACAGCAGCACTTGACGCTACTGAAGGAAGAGTATGGGAAGCTGCAGAGTCATTGCACGGAGGTGGAGCGGAAATACATGCTCGCAGCGGCTTCGGCCGGCGACTTGAGCGAAACAAGTTTTGTTGCGCGTCTACTCATGACTGTTTCGACGTTGTACGGAAGAGAAACGTACTCTGATGTTGCTATCAAACTGCAGAACAAGTCTATGCCAGGGCATAAGTTTGTATTGAATGCCCGTTCTGATGATTGGAATGAAGAAGCTTTGAAAAACTTGGATGAACTAGGTAAGAGCATTCTCTGTTATCCTATTCAGTAACGAATGCTGAAGTTCATAATTTTTTTATCTAGGGTCAACAACAGTTTACTCTAATTGATATAAATATTTTCTAAGTAACCCTTCTGATTAACTATTGTTCACGTTGTTATGCACACAAGCATGTGACAGCATGCATAGTCGATTAGTTATGTGTGCTGCTCCGGCTCAAAATTATAGATAGCAGCTTTTTACATTTTATGAAGATTTAGTTTAGTTACCTATTTGCCAATTAAAGAAGCCGTCTCCACTATAAGAGGGCCATGCGTGGAGTTTTAGAATTGCGCAGAGTTTTGGTGAAACATTAATTGAGCGACCTTAGTGAATCCTTATTCATTACTTTCATCGAAGACTCGTGTAAATAATTCAAGCCAGCCCTAGACAAAGTCTATCTAAATGAATTATCTAAAATATTGAATTTATCAATTTTAAAGCATTTTTCCACTGATTCTTAAACTGTGCGATTATTTGCCAGCAGTACCAAAATAAAGCTTTTTGTCACGGAATGTGTTATAATAACAAAAAGGACAAAATATATTTTTTAATTTCAGACTGGTCAAATCTCCCAGATGATGTTGGCTCGGCTCTCCTCAAGTGGCTATATACAGATGTGGTGGATCTCTCACGGGGAGAAGCTTTTGCATTGCAGCTGATGAAGTCTGCTGCTACATTCAAACTGTATGGGCTTGTTGGGAAGTGTGAACAGGCTCTTATAGCTACAGTGGGTGTGAGGTAGGTTTAAAAAAATATATGTAATAATAATTTATTTATACATGTACATGATAATAAAGATCTTAAAAGTAGGATTAGTAGGTACATGCACCCTGTAAGGGTATTTGCAAGTGCGATTAACACTAAATTATTATAATTATTATTCTACATTATGATTAATTGATTAATTACACCTAAATTCATTACTATTATCTAATAGAAAGTCAGATTAGGATTGTTCATATTTTTTTAGAGATAGTAATTACATTTGGTTGAATGTAGTATATTTTTAATTACATATGATTGTCCTTCATTAACTCTTGAATGATGGACTCAGTATTGGCATTAAGTACCGTTAACTGTTTTATCTTCCCAATAAGTTATCTATCAAAGATCAAATAGGCCAAACTGCCGAATCACAATTTAATTTAATTACATTGACTGATGAAAGTATGACCATCAAGTTCTTATAGACATCTCAGGCAATGGCACAAAATAATATGATGCCAATGACATCACATATATTTAATATAAAGGCAAAAAAAAAAAAAAAAAATATCTTAAAATGGTATACATACAGTGGTGGCCATATAACTAAGAATGGTTTTTAATCAGAGCATTTTTTAAATGCTCACGGGGAAGTGATAAATGATATGGTTTAAAGCAGTGATGCTCTAAGCGAACCTCACCTGCAGGATAACAAACATCAGGTGGCATATTTTAGGGTTGAGTAAAGTCCAAAGACAGGAGGAGGACACCATAACCCTTAAATCGGACCACCTGTTCTACTTCCGTGAGGGCGGACAGCAGTTCCAGGGTGGCATGGGGTTCCTCATCAATAAGGTCATTTGTTGATATGTTGAAATATCCAGTTTATCAGTTTATCAGGGCACCTAGTTCTTAAACTGATATAGTCCATTTGACCATGTTTGTCTATTAAATAAATTTATTATAATTATTATAGTCTTAAGGTTGTACAGGTCTATGCCCCGACCTCGGCACACTCGGATGATGAGGTAGAAGATATGTTTGATGACATATCTTCGGCCCTACATAACACCACAAGGGCCCACTACAACGTTATCTTGGGAGACTTTAATGCCAAAGTGAGAGTACAAACTTGCAGCGAATCAAAAAAGGGCCACATGGCTATGGAAACAGGAATCTTAGGGGGCAAATGATAGTTAACTTTTTTTTAAAATGAGGGTTTCTGATTTGAAGAATCCATTCTTCAAAAAGTAACTCCAGAGGTGCTGGACTTGACAAAGGCCTGACACTGTGACAAAAAATGAGATCTTTATCTTGACGGACAATAAGCACATGTACAGGGATGTCTCAGTGATCAGCAGGTTTAATATCGGTAGTGATCACCAATTTGTCTGAACCTCCTTTAATATTGACCACAAGCTTGAAAGATGCGGTCTGGTGAAGTCTTTCGCCGCTGTTGGATCAGTTCCAACTCAAGCTGGAAAATCGGTTGCTGCCTTGGAAACTACTACTGACGTGAACGAAAAACTGAACTGAAATGTGGTGGGAATCCTTCGCGAAGAGGGTACAAAATTTTGTCAGACGCTGCATAAGGGCATGAAGTCAAAAATCTTGGATGAGGCTCTTCGGCTTATGGACAAACGAAGGGAGCAACAGCAAGCCACACTGTCATAAAGACCTCAATCAAAAGATCAGTAAGCTGGAGCGTCGTTACCTCTGATGCTCAAATAGACGCCAGATAGAAAAGGCAATTGAGCAAATTAGGGGGTCAAAAGTGTTTGCCCAGCAATTGAGTAGATCCCATCTGTCGAAGCTCAAAACCAAAAATATCCTTTCTGAGTTCAAAGACATCTATGGCCGATTCTACGACTCGAATGCTTCTAGACATAAACCCAGCACAGAGGATTCTCGCGCAACACTGATTCACCACTACACTGACAAACTGCTCAACGTCAGCCTAGACTAGATTGTAATGGCGCTCAAACAACTTAAGAATGGAAAGGCCCCGGTGAGGATGGTATAACTTCGGAGCTCTTGAAAGCATGGTGGAAAACCCTTACGTCAGGAGATGAGGGCGGTAGGGCCTGCACTGACGTCCCGCTTGAGGTGTATTGGGCATTTGCTCTTGCCAGCCTCTACCCGAGCCACCCAAGCTTCTTTATGTACCAGAGCACAACTTTAGGTCGCTGGCACATCTGTTCCAGTGATGTTGCTGTTGATGGTGTTAATTTACTATTATTGGAGATTGAATTTCATTGAATTGTAAACATATTTTGTACCTTTCTCAACGGTGGGAAAACTCCTGAGGCATGGAGCAGGATCTTGATTGTTCTCTTCTTTAATAAAGGGGACAAAACACTTTTAAAGACCTAATAACCTATTTCACTCCTGAGCCACGTCTATAAGTGGTTTTCGAGGGTCATCTCAAATCGTCTCGCAAGAAGACTTGACGAATTTCAGCCTGCTGAACAGGCCGGTTTTCGCGGAGGATTTAGCACCATAGACCACATACACAGAGTGAGGCAAGTTATACAGAAATCTGAAGAGTATATATAACCAGCCCCTATGCCTTGCTTTTGTGGACTGTGAGAAGGGCTTTGATTCTGTTAAAACTTAGGCAGTTCTGGAGTCTCTGCAGCGTTGCCAAGTAGACTGGCGGTATATCGAAGTGCTGATATGTCTTTATGACGACGCGACCATGAGTGTCCAAGTATAAAACCAGCAGTCTCAACATAGCCAACTACGCAGGGGATGTTAACTGTTCACGAATGCCCTGGAAGATATGCTAAGACGCTAGATTGGGAAGGAATTAGCATTCATATCAATGGCAAGAACGTCTCACACGATTTGACGATGATATAGTCTTAATGGCGGAGTCGCTGCAAGACTTGCTTGCTAAGTATGCTGACCCACCTAGATCAAATCAAATAATTTTATTTGTCAGAATGTAGGTAAAACAGTTGAAGATGTTAGTTTAAATACTTTAAATATACAATTTCCCTTATACATTCTCACCATTAGGCATGCAAATTATCAAATTGAATACAATAAAAAATAAAATGTCAATATGGTTAAATTAAAATGTCTTACAATAAAATAAAATTCAAGTCCAAATAAAATACCAATTCCAAAATAATATTTACCATTGATCATTTAAATTAATTTAAATACAGTTCAAATTATTATCATTAAGAAAATCATTAATCGTATAATAACATTTGTCAACAAGAAATAACTTTAATTTATGTTTGAAGCTTATTAAATTACATTGCTTTATGCTCTTTGGCAATTTATTATATATTTTCGGAGCCATACAAAATACACTGTTATGCATTAGCGATGTATTGAACGGCCTTAAGCAGAGTCTGTCTTTGTTTCTCATATTGAACCTGTAAGCTTCATTGAAAGAATGAAAATATCCGAGGTTGTTCTTCACAAATAGCGCAACCTCATAGATATAGATGCATGGTACCGACAATATTTTAAATGATCTGAAATGTGATCGGCAACTATCTATGGGCTTTATATGAGCTATTGCTCTAACACACCTTTTTTGGGCTAAGAATACGTCCTGTCTATTAGTTGAATTGACCCAAAAAATTACCCCATACCTTAATATAGAAGCAACACTTCCGTGGTATGCAGTCAATGCAGTTTCACTGTTGACTATCTTTGAAAGATGATGCAAAGCATATGTCAAACTGTTAATTCTTTTAACTAAATTATTAATATGATGTTTCCATGTCAGTTGCTTATCTATATGTAATCCTAGGAATTTTGTTGTCTCAGTTTCATTTATGGATTCATTTAAATAATTAATGTCCAAAATCAAAGTTGCGGTTCTTTGTTGAAAATGCATCACTTTAGTTTTATTCAAATTAATTTGCAGATTGTTAATTTCCAACCAATATATAATATCTTTTACAGTGTCAATAATTTCAGTTCTGTAGTCTGTATCTTCTTTTTTAATAATCACAGTACTATCGTCAGCAAATAATACCATTGGGTGTTTAGTACAGTTTGGAAGATCATTTATATAGCAAAGAAAAAGTAATGGCCCTAACACGCTTCCTTGCGGCACTCCGTATAATACATTCTGTGATTCTGACATAAATGTTTCTTCAATTTTATTATTAGTATTAATTCTAACTATCTGCGTAATCTGTTTTCTATTGGATAGGTACGATACAATTAAATGTAAAACATTGCCTCTGACTCCATACCGCTCCAGTTTATAAGCCAAAATGTCATGATCTACACTTTCAAACGCCTTGGACATATCCATATATATGGCGCAGACAGAATTCCTTCGGTCTACATTTTCCATCACAGTATTTAAGAAATCATATATAGCCAAATTAATTGATTTTCCCTTTCTAAATCCTTTTTGCTCATTTATCAATATATTGTTATGTTCTAAATAATTATAAAGCCCATATAAATAAATTTTTCAAAAACCTTTGAAAATATTGGAATTAAGGCAACTGGCCGGTAATTAGTAATAATATCTTTATCACCTTGTTTAAACAGAAGCTTAATTATAGACGATTTAAGGTGATCTGGGAATACACCGTGTTCTATGCACATCTTAAACACAAAACACAATGGAAAACAGACAATGTAATTGACAAGCTTGACTACCTTTGTGTGTATGTTATCATATCCGACACTATTTGTGGTTTTCAGACTGAATTTTCCTAAAAACATCTTGAGGAGTAATTGGCGTCAAAAACATTGAGGAACATTCACTTGAAAGTAATTGACAATATTTAGATTTTTTATATTCATTTATTTTACTGCTACTATTTTTAATATGATTAGCAAAATAATTATTAAATGCATTTGCAATGTCAGTTGGATCGGTTGTTGTATTATCATCAGTTGTTATTTTATAAATGTAGTCTTCGAATGTGTTTTTGTCTTTATTGATAACTTGCCATGTCGCTTTAGATTTGTTAGCTGCTGATTTAATATGATAATTACTTTGAGATTTTTTTGTCAGTCTTATCATCTTTTTGAATACTGATGAGTACTTCCTAAAGGCAACTTTATTATGTAAAGTAGGCTCAATTCGGTACTTCCATAATAATTGTCTTTTCCTCTTACTACATTTTCTGATACCCCTTGATATCCACTTTTGTCGTTGATTACTTTTCATAATTATTCTTTTCATAGGAAAACAAAGATCATAGAAGAGTCCAAACATATCCAAAAAGTTTTTATAAGCTTGGTTAGGCTCTGTTAATTCGTATACATCTTGAAAACTAAGACTACATAAGCATATTTTAAATAAATCTATATTGTCGTTGCACAAATCTCTCCGTAAGATAGTCCACGAATTTAGTCTACATATTTTTTTAACAGGACATTTAAAAAGTTGAGCACTGTGGTCGGAGAGAGCCACCTCTACAACTTCACCGCATCCACCCCTTACATTGTTAATTATGTTGTCCAAACAAGTTTTACTAATAGGTCTAGTTGGTTCTCTTATAGATAATTTTAATATATAGCATAATAATATATTTTCAAAGTCAAATGTTATTTTATTTTTTTCTAAAATGTCTATATTAAAAACTCCACATAAAAGTTTTTTTTTTACTAGAGTTGCCGCGAACAGTTGTTATAGCGAATAGTCGAATACCGATTAATCGCCATTCACTTTGGCGAATAGTCGAATAACTCGACATTACTATTCGACATAAATAAGGCACATTAAAAATATTTCTAATTTCTTCTAAGGTTGTGAGAAAAGAAAAAAAAAAGTTAAAGAAATCTGTTTCATGTTATACATATCTACATATATATGTAGTATTTTAATTTTTAAATGCTGGCAACCCTTTTCTTGTACATATTTTACGGGGAATACCCCGTTTTGTATTACCCAGCGTTTACTATTGTAGGGGATTTCCCGCTCAATCAATACGCTTGTGTTTAGGGTAGGCGGCACGCATTTATAATTTGATTTTCGACATCGGTTGACGTTTTTCATTTTTTCTTTCTTTACTTATTTGAAAATTGCTATTGAATTAAAGACTTGAATACTTAATTAGTTAAAGTGTTACTTAAAAAGAAGAACAGTCATGCCAAACCCAGGAAAAAAAACTCATGTTTGGCTACATTTTGAAGAGGAAGAAAACAGTGCAAAATGTAATTTATGTGGTGTAAAAATAAGTAGAGCAGCAAAAAAAAGCAGGAACGACGGCTTTGCAGAATCATTTGAAATTCAAACACCCAGATGAGTATGGTAAAATTTATGGAAGTAGTCATGCTCAACATAATGCTCCCGCAGAATCATCTCCAAGTACTTCCTCATCCACCCAGTTGCCCATTCAGCCTTTGGTGCAACCGTCACTGCAACAACTACTTGAAAAAAAAAGCTCTGGGACATCAACGATAGCCGAGCAAAAAAATATCACTACTTGATTGGTGAAATGATCGCTATTGACAACGAGCCACTTTCCATCGTCGATCATCATGTGGGCTTTAAACGTCTTATTAATAATGCTTTGCCGCAATACACTTTTCCTGGCAGGACATATTTCACCGAGAAAATAATTCCAGACATGTATAAGAGCACTCTCTTATAGCATAGCGTTAGCAAACTAAAAAACGAGTTAGAAAGGGCTGAAGCTATAACATTCACTACCGATCTTTGGACTTCTGTAAATAATGCTGCATTTATGAGTTTAACAGAACACTGGATATCAGAAAACTTTAAACTGAATCATGCCGTTCTAAACATGGCTCATTTTCCTGAATCACACACATCAGAAAATATCAAAAAAGAACTGTTACAGTGTGTAACGAAATGGGACATACCCATCTCTAAAATTCAAGCGATTGTTCACGATAATGGTGCGAATATGGTTAAAGGAGTTAAGGAAACTCTACTTCCTTCAGAGCGTTGCTTCATACATACTCTCCAGCTGGTGATAAATAATGCATTAGATAACAGTTTTCCAATAAAATAAATTCTTACTAGTGCCCGCCGCATAGTGACACATTTTAATCATTCAGGATATACAAAACTTGAAAGTATTCAATCTGAGCTCGGACTTCCTAAGCATAAACTGATTCAAAATATTCAAACTCGCTGGAACTCAACATATTACCTACTGGAGCGTCTATTTGAGCAAAAAAGAGCAATTTCTGTTTATATTTCAGAATCGAGGAGCGTGAATTTTGAAAATTTGACCAGTGATCAGTGGGAGGTTATAGAACATCTGTTAAAGCTCTTAAAACCTTTGAAGAGATAACGAAAATAACGAGTTCCACATATGCACCTATATCAGATGTGATACCTAGCACTGTTTTATTAACCAGATACCTAATGAAAGATGCGCTGATTCAACAAACTGCACACGTTGATGATTTTAGAAAAGCGTTAATAGAAAATATGCAAGCCCGTTTTAACTTGGACGATCTATGCTTCAGGAAGACATATTACTTGTCGACATTTTTAGACCCCCGCTACAAGGACTTTTACTTTGACGCTACCCAAGCTAAACGGATCCGTAGAGCTGCGCTCAGAGAAGGTCTTAGGCTTTCTTTAGATGACGAAAATGATGATTCGGATTCAGAAACGGCATCCAAAAGGTCTCGTTTAAATAATGAAAGTGAGCATGTCGATTCAGAAACTCATAAACTATTTTGGGCATGTTTTGAAGAATCATCTATAGAGCAGCCTACTGAAGAGCAACCCAAGAATGCCACTGCTGAAGAAATCACCCACTACATCGCATTAGCAAAGGCTGACAGAAAAATAAACCCATATGAATGGTGGGCTTTGAGTACCAATATTAATAGATTTCCTACTTTAAGTAAGCTTGCTAAACAATACTTAATCACACCAGCAAGCTCTATTTATTCAGAAAGACTATTTTCCGAGGCAGGTTTAGTTTATGAGGAAAAGCGAAACCGACTTGCTCCCGAACGTGCAGAAAAAATAGTTATTTTGCACCACAATCTGCCTCTGTTGGATTTTAAATATTAATTAAAAAGCCTAACTAATTTAATTTCATTAATATGATAGGCACAGGCACATATTATTACAGATAATAATTGGTACTGTGTATTGTTTTATTAAGGAAAATAATAAAAATTGATTATTTTTAACTCATTCGTTTTTTTGTTTGTTAAAAGTTTATTTTAGACTATTCGCCGAATGCCGAATAATACTAGCTATTATTCGGTATTCGACGAATAATAGCGAGTATTCGCGGCAACTCTATTTTTTACCTACACTTTCTGTAACAATCCTCAACAATTTTTCTAATATTTCGAAAAATATACTAATATGGCAAGATTTAGGTACTCTATACATAGCTACAATTATAACATTATGTTTTATTAATTCAATGGCACAACATTCTATAATATTCATTATTGACAAATCACAAATATTCTTAAGTACTTTATACTCAAGATGTTTTCTTACTATAATACAAGCTCCTCCTCTTCTATAATTTCTAAAATAACATGCTGCTAGTTTAAAATTTGGTAAATTAAGTACACTTTCATCGCCAGGTTTCATATTATGTTCCGTTATACATAATACATCAACACGTTTTTTTATGCTATTCAACTCATCTAAACCAACAATTAATAAATCAGATTTATTGATTAATAATAATAATAATAATATTTATTGACAGTATAAAAAAGATTACAAAATACATTTGATCAATACACTCCCCACTAGGATTCCCTGTCTCGGGGGGGTCTATTTCTCTTCCAAAAGTTCCAAGAATAAAATAAAAATAATCTTAATTAATTGAAGTAGTTAGTTTTTGATTAGACCTGCTATGTTCTGATGCATAACATACATATGATTAAAGACGACAAAAACTATTACCACAGGTTTTTTGATAAAATTTAGTCTGGCTCTTAGGTGACTGATATATATTTTCTTCTTTTCTTCCCGTTATTGTAGGAAAATAATGTGGGATTGTTTTCTTTATTTTTGTACATGTTTCATTTCTTTTATTAACTTCATGCTGGCTATTTTTCATTGCCATTTTATTAAAGTAATACGGTATAGTGCCTTTAATAAGCACAGTTTCAACTGGTTTAACTGGTTTAACCCGTATTGATTTTAAAAACTTATTGCTGTAGTCATACATATCTATCCAGAAGTTAATCCTTTTACACATATCTTTCGTTATATTTTTCGCATTTGTATCTATTTCTATAAGATCGCACTTTGGCGTCTTTTTTGCAACATTCTTCAGTAGAGTATTTAACGTATTCTCATTTAGGTATTTATTTTTTAAAATACTAAGCAAACATATATTTAAGACTTTTAACATTTTCAAAACAGCATACAATTCTAGTGACATTGCCATAGGATCTGTGTCATCCTCACCTAAACAAAACACTAGCTTGTCATCTTCATTAAAATGTACACTCTTGCACATATCTAGAAGGATCTCTGAGGTTTCAGCAAAGCCATGACTCCGTACTTCTCATAACTAGTATTTCTGCGACTTTCTATTAGATTTATCGCTAGATTTCGGCACTGACTACCACCTATTATCACGATTTTCTTTTCTTCGGACTTTTCATCCCCAAAATATACTTGATTATTTTTGTTAATACTTGACAACAGTATCTTGCTTGTGTTATTAAGGGTTTTTCTAACTTCTTTATTGGCCTTTTCTTCTTCTCTCTTACTGTTTTTTCCTGTTCATCTGCTATGTTCTTATCCTCATCTTCATTGAGCTTTATCTCTTCTGCATTGATCTCTTTCCCTTCTTTTTGCTCTCTTAGCACTGACCTGTTAGGTGTACTTGCAGTGCTAATAACACGACGTAATTTTCTGGGAGTGGAGTTCCTAGAAAGGACGTCATGAGAGCTTAGAATTTTCTAATAATCTATTTCTTTCTTGTATATATATATTCTATTGATTTTTGTTGTTCTACTACTTTTTTCTTAAGGCATGTAATTTCTAAGTTTAGTTTATCTATTTCATTGTGGGCGCTTGAAAGTTTACTAGTGAGTTCTTCTATCTCCAATCTTTGATTTGTTAATTGTGAGTTATCCGCTATAGAAATGTTTGGCGTAGTTTACGCGAGCTCTCATCTAAAAATGTGTCATTTATATCCTCCTCACCAATGATGTTGATATTTTCAAAAGAAATATTATGAGTTCCTATAGCTTCTGGTTTCTTTCTTAATGTTACATATTCACTATTTGGTGTTTTCATGGACGATGAGGCTAATAACATGTCCTGTATGACTTTTACCTTAGGTTTGTTAATTTCCTTCAGTCTTTCGATGCAGCTTATACAATTCCATTTTGATATTTTCTGCATTTCCCACAAAACACCATTGTTTTTAATTTTGATGCCATCTTTAGTTAGGAAAGATCAAAGAGGTAAAAAAAAATAAAGTGCAAAAAGCCACGTCCATAAAATAGTGCAAAAAAAAAGTTAGTCGTAATGAGATTCGATCCTTGAATTTCTGTTTCGCAGTCGACCCGTATTGCGAATGCACCAACTGCACTTTAAACGAAGCGTCGAAAATGTCTAGCTGGTGCGACACAGTGCGCAAAGTTTATTGCCCTCTAAGCAGAATAGACAGCTGGTGCGTCACTACACAACACAATTTGAACTTGGAATGTTGTAACGGAAAACACGACTTGTATTTTGATGTTATGGGCACTAATTGAGGTCCGTTTTCACAATTATTTTTGCATAACTGTCTTGCTTTGGTTGTATTTTAGTTGATTTATCACTGCGATGTCAAAGCTATACGAGCGTTTAAATATTTGATCGACAGTATCAACGTATACTTGTACTTGAATTTAATTCACTTTCCCGTAGTTATATTATCCCGAAAACGATGTCACTTATTGTTTATAGTATTTATCAAAAGTTTATCACTATTTTTTAGTCCAACACTTGAGTGAAATATTTTAACTATTTTATTGAAACGGAGCTCACTGAGACAAATGTTCAACGCGCCGCTGCCGCTCACTCAGTCCTCCTCAGTAGATGAGGCTTCTCAACGCATCGGTCTCAGAATGACCATAGATAAGACCAAGATCATGTTTAACAATCTTAATGACCCGTAAACGATTGTAGTCAATGGTGTACCTCGTGAAGTTTTCCATCAATATGTTTACCTTTGGCAAACATTGCATTTGGGTAACTTTGAGACAGAAGCCAACATAAGAATTCAGTTGGGTTGGGCAGGATTCAGCAAGCTTCGTCAAGTCTTCACCTTGTCTATACCACAGCGCCTGAAGACAAAAGTCTTCAATCAGTGCGTCCTACCTGTCATAACCTATGGAGCCGAAATGTGGACACTCGCGGTTAAACTACAGTAAGGCATTCGACACAATAGAGCATGAAAAGATCTGGCAAGCACTTAAGAACCAAGGTGTCGAAAACAAATACATCAGAATACTAAAAAACATATATAGATAAACTCTTTATTGAACACCACAAGTACAACGAGAAATTATATCTAAAAATACAGTATATCATAAGGGTAAATTAAATTAGAGAAAGAAGGAAACGAGGTCAAATTAGAAAGGAGTGCGCCAGGGCGCGCCCTCTCGCACCGAAACTTTTCACAGCAGTTCTGGAGGAGGTCTTTAGTCAGATTGGGAAAAATGTGGGCTGTCCATTACCGGTGAAAATCTATCACACTTAAGATTTGCGGACGATCTGATAATCCTATCACCAACAAGTGAAGGCCTGCAGATGATGATGAATGACCTAGATAGAGAAAGCCGCAAGGTGGGATTAGTCATAAACACACAAAAGACCAAAGCTATGACGAATGAGAAGCAAGAACCTATTAGGATAAACAACCTAATTGACTATGTCAATGAATACATATCATCATCATCATCATCATCATGTCAGCCTTTAGAAGTCCACTGCTGAACATAGGCCTCCCCCAAAGAGCGCCATGACGAGCGATCTTGTGCCACCTCCATCCACCGACTTCCTGCGATGGCTACAATGTCGTCGGTCCATCGTGTGGGGGGTCTCCCCACACTTCGCTTGCTTGTTCGTGGTCGCCATTCGAGAACCTTTATTCCCCAGCGGTTGTCGGTTCTGCGAACTATATGGCCTGCCCATTGCCACTTCAGCTTGCAAACTCTGAGAGCTATGTCGGTAACCTTCGTTCTTCTACGGATTTCCTCATTTCGGATTCTATCACGTAGTGAAACACCGATGAATACATATACCTAGGTCAAATAATATCTCCTGCAGATCTAACCACAAAAGAAATTGACAGACGCATTGGAATCTAAAGGAAATTATGAAAAAGAGTGAAACTAAGATAGCTATCAAACGGAAACTTTTTGATGCCTGCATACTTCCTGTACTTTCTTATGGTTGCCAAACCTGGGCACTCACAAAAATACACAACAAAAGGCTAGAAACTTGTCAGAACTCAATGGAAAGTGAAACTAGGATAGCTATCAAACGGAAACTTTTATACCTGCATACTTCCTGTACTTTCTTATGGTTGCCAATCCTGGGCACTCACAAAAATACACAAAAAAAGGCTAGAAACTTGTCAGAACTCCATGGAAAGTGAAACTAGGATAGCTATCAAACGGAAACTTTTTGATACCTGCATACTTCCTGTACTTTCTTATGGTTGCCAAACCTGGGCACTCACAAAAATACACAACAAAAGGCTAGAAACTTGTCAGAACTCCATGGAAAGTGAAACTAGGATAGCTATCAAACGGAAACTTTTATACCTGCATACTTCCTGTACTTTCTTATGGTTGCCAATCCTGGGCACTCATAAAAACACACAAAAAAAGGCTAGAAACTTGTCAGAACTCCATGGAAAGTGAAACTAGGATAGCTATCAAACGGAAACTTTTTGATACCTGCATACTTCCTGTACTTTCTTATGGTTGCCAAACCTGGGCACTCACAAAAATACACAACAAAAGGCTAGAAACTTGTCAGAACTCCATGGAAAGTGAAACTAGGATAGCTATCAAACGGAAACTTTTATACCTGCATACTTCCTGTACTTTCTTATGGTTGCCAATCCTGGGCACTCATAAAAACACACAAAAAAAGGCTAGAAACTTGTCAGAACTCCATGGAAAGTGAAACTAGGATAGCTATCAAACGGAAACTTTTTGATACCTGCATACTTCCTGTACTTTCTTATGGTTGCCAAACCTGGGCACTCACAAAAATACACAACAAAAGGCTAGAAACTTGTCAGAACTCCATGGAAAGTGAAACTAGGATAGCTATCAAACGGAAACTTTTTGATACCTGCATACTTCCTGTACTTTCTTATGGTTGCCAAACCGGGGCTGATGATGATAATGATATTTTTTTTAAACGAAAGGAATAAATTCAAGTTGGTTAGAAAAATTACCTATTATTATTTACCGAGGCCGGCGCAAAAACATCCATCTCATTTTTTTATATGTATCTGTTTTTATAATAACAAAAAGACTACAATGAAGATAATTACAAAAAATGCTTTATGGGGAAAGAACAAGAATATAACATTTTGAAAGTGATCTTTTGTCTGGATGTTTGTACGCGCATCACGTAAAAACTATTGGACCGATTGCGATGCGGCTTACACTGTTGATAGCTTAGGTTTTGACTTAAAAACGGATGTATTTGGTATCTCAATCCGATAAGAACAAACTGAGCAATCGATAAAAATGATTTGACGCATGTTTTTTTGTTGATATTGTACTATTATCTTTAAGTTTTTAGGGTTGTAACTACTGTTTTCTACTTGGTGTGCAATAAAGAGTTGTATTGTACTTTATAGGTACTTTAAACACATAGGGTACTTTTAACCTAGAGAAATGACCACGCGGGCACTACTAGTACCTACATATATACTGTTAGTTGGCTCTTCTCATGTCCTCGCACTTTCCAGTCCAGAGCTAGATGAATCTATTGCCTTCCCTCTGGATCCTTCGGGCACCGCGCTCGCTAGCGCGCATTACGTTAAGGCCAGGCTCCATTAATAAATTTCCCCACGCTAGCTCCTCCTCTACACTCTGCCACACGAGCACAGTTTGAACAAACAATTTAGCTCGGAACTAAATGAAGTAAGTCTCAAAAGTTATTTATTTTATTGGCAGGCTAATAATTTAGTTAGGTATATTTGGTCTTGACAGTGGATAATACACTATATTTTCTTGCTGTGAGATTTATTTTAGAGATAAAATTTAAGCCGTTGAGTAGGAAAATATCACTAAAAATAACGTAATATTTGATAAGAATATGTATGGAATGAAATTCTGTTAATCACATTTTTGTCTTGATCACGGAGAGATAAAGATCTCAAAAACATTCAAGTTAAGTTTCACATTTATAAAGTTTGTGGTTGACCTAGCATATTTATGGAAAAAAAACCATCAAATATTGGAGCCTGGTCTTAATGTGCGATATCTAGTGAGCGGTGCTCAAAGGGTTTTTCAAATTCAAATTCAAATTAATTTATTGTAAGAAGAACGGTGAAACCAATTAAACATTAATACACAATAATTTACCAAAAAAATCATATACATATTTCAAATCAAACTAAGAAAATTATAACATAAAGTATTACAAATAAAATAATCAAATTTCAAAAATAATTAGCAAAGGCTTCAGCGGCCTCGACGCCAGTATATGAGGTGCCTTCATAGGATACGCAGGGTTCAAAACCACCTTTGGATCTAAGACTGTTAACATGGCGCCAAAAATGTTGGGGGTGAAGCTTTAAATTTTCCTCAATTCGCGCCATGTGTGTTTTGTACGCCTGTGAAATACGCGTTTTCAAGTTTGCACGCAAATCAGAAAACTCTTTGTATACAGAGGCACACTTAGATTTTTTCCAGGCCCTATGCAACCTGCTCTTTCGGCGGATATCATTTATAATATCTCCGCAAAACCAAACAGGATACCTGTTGCGTGCAGAAATTAGCCTGCTCTTCTTAGGCACAGTTAAGTCAAATAAAGAGTAAATTATGTCGTAAAAATCGTTACAAGCAGACCAACTTCATTTGATTCTATGACACGGGCCCAAGAAGTTTCAGCAAGCAGCGAGTTAAAAAGTGTAATATTCATCTTGTTAAAATTCCAATCGCGAGTTGGGTCAATATTACTATGTTGCAAACAATTAGAGTTATTAGGTAAGTGGAGGCTCACCGTTATCTCAAGCGGGGGATGGTAGGCATCGGGCGGGACGAGACCGTCAGCGGCGAGAACACAAACCTGTTTCACCTGAGACTCAATACACTCACGCGCCAACACTACGTCAAGTTTACTACCACGAGAATTAATTATATCATTATATTCCACTAGCTGCGCCCCGCAGCTTCGCCCGCGGTCAAACTTTGCCACTCCCACAAGTTTAGAAAATTAATCTTACAAATTCCCTCCTTTTTGCATCTATATTTATTATCTATTCGGGACGGATACAAATTCAAAAAATCAAAGATTTTAAAAATCTGTCCAGCAGTTCTTGAGTTATAAATAGTGTAAGTAACGAATTTCTGTTATATATATAGATGTTATATATCCAAATTCTTAAATGTTTCTGCTCGCCTGGTTCTTAGATATTTTTTTTAATATAATCACACCATTTCATGTTCATGGGGAGATAAGTATACTCACTTTTAATAACTATAATTGTCAATTTTGTATCTCCAATTTTTTTTTTTTTTCTGCTCTCCTAGTACTTAGAAATACATTTTTTAAATACAATCATACTACTTATTTAATATTCATGGGGAGGTAAACTCACTTTAAATAAATTTATTTGTCAATGTGATATCTCCAACTTCTTAAGTGTTTCTGCTCTCCTAGTACTTCTCACTTTTAATAACTTTATTTGTCAATGTCATATCACCAACTTCTTATGCGTTTCTGCTCTCCTTGTACTACTTAGAAATACTACTTATTTTTTTTTAATATAATCACACCATTTAATGTTCATGATGAGGTATAACCACTTTTAATAACACACTATTTGACTCTTTTGTATCTCCAACTTATTAAGTGTTTCTGCTCTCCTGGTACTTAGAAATACTTTAGTTAAATATAATCACATCATTTAATGTTCATGGGGAGGTATACTCACTTTTAATAACTTTATTTTTTACTGTTACATCTCCAACATCCTAAGTTATTCTGTTCTCCTGGTACTTAGCAATACTTTTCTAAATATAATCCACCATTTAATGTTCATATACTCACTTTTAATAACTATTTGTCAATTGTGTATATCCAACTTCTTAAGTGTTATGCTCTCCTGGTACTTAGAAATACATTTTTTTTTAAAGTCTTAAAGAAAACGATACTACTTTTTTCCTCTATTTCGGGATCAAAAGTAGCCCATGTGTTAATCCAAGATATTATAAGCTATCGGGGTACCACATTTCATCCAAATCCGTTCAGCTGTTCGAGCGTGAAGGAGCAACAGTTTGACTTAAGTTTTTCTGCTCTCCTGGTACTTAGAAATACATTTATAAAATATAATTATACTATTTAATGTTCATGGGGAGGTAAACTCACTTTTATTAATTAACCTTATTTGTCAATGTCATATCTCCAACTTCTTAGGGTTTCTGCTCTCCTGGTATTTTGAAATACTTAAAAAAATATAATAACACTATTTAATGTTCATGGGGAGGTATACTCTCTTTTAATAGCTTTATTTGTCAATGTCATATATCCAACTTCAGGTGTTTCTTTTCTCCTGGTACTTAGAAAAACTTTTTTAATTTAATCACACCATTTAATCTTCATGGGGAATACTCACTTTAAATAACTTTATATTTCAATATTATGTCTCCAACATCTTAAGTGTTTCTGTTCTCCTGGTACTCAGAATTACTTATTTTAATATAATCATACCATTTAATGTTCATTGGGAGCTAAGTATACTCACTTTTAATAACATTTAGTGATGCAACGAATAGTACTTTTACGAATGCGAATACGAATACGGATATCAAACCTACTATTCGGCGAATACGAATACGAATATCTCGCCATGGTAATAAAAGACTAATTTATTTGATAAATTTCTATTCTTCTAATAATTAAAATTTACAACAGGCAAATTTTTATTTAAAAAAAAAAATTTGTAGATTTTCTGGTTTAAGGCGATTTCTTTTTTCAGTCTGAATGTTCCTAGCCGTTGAAAAAAGTCTTTCTGAGGCGACTGTACATGGCTTCAGTGAAAAATATTATTGGGCAAGTTTTTTCAGACTTGGAAAATGGACATCTTCTCGCCAAAAGGCCAGTGGATCAGCAGTCGGCGATAAATTTGGGAGCTTTAGATAAGCATCTATTTCGTTTTTAGTTTGCGAATCCCCTGTAAAAAGACATTTTGAAATTAAATTTAAGTTTTAGTATACTATGTAGATGACAAAGAGTACCTATTACCTATTAATAACTTTTCTAACTTTTTTCATACTCACCAGAAAATATTGAAATTGGCTCTTCCATTTCAGCCTCTTCAATTATTTCTTGGCATACTTGCCAAATTCCTCTACTTGTCGACGGTTGAGGTTCTTCTGGAGGTCTTGTCGGTGTTACGGCCTGTCTGCCATCAAAAGCAGCGTTAAGAACTGATCGAGCGGTTTCAGCGACCACTGTTGAGCTGAAAATCCTTGTTTTGAACCGTGGGTCAAGGATCGTTGCTAATAGATACGTTTCATCACTTTCCATAAAGGCAAATCTATTCGAAAGTCCACTGAATAGGGAGTTTGCCAGATCATTTACATCAGGATGAGAAGAAGGATCATTTGAAATTTTATTGAGGCAAGATTTTAGACTTCGTATTATTGGGATTGCTTGAGATAACGTCGTTGATTCTTTGCTTAGCTCTTTAGTAGCTTCTTCAAAATTGGCCAGAATATCAATGATTTGGCTCATAAGAGCCCATTGCCTTGCTGTGATTTCATGACGACAATTTGGTAGAGATGGTAAATCATCTTGAATCGCTATGCGTTGTTCATTTAATCTCTTCAACATCTGATATGTTGAGTCCCATGTAGTTTCAACATCTTGAAACAAAACATGTTTCGGTATATTGTTAGCTTGTTGAGAATCTTTCAGTTGTTTGAGTGCGGAGGTTAAGTGATTAAAATGAGTAATAACTCCCCTGCATGTGGTTAACATTTCGGTCAAGCGTTCTTGACCAAATAAACTTTTTTTCAGCGCTAATTGAATGCTGTGTACCAAACAAGAAATATGTTTAATACTAAGATCAAGCTCATCATTTGCTTTAACCATATTCCGTGCGTTGTCCGTTACAACTGCTGCAACTTTACCCGATAGCTGCCATTCCAGAAACATCATATGCATATTGTGGGCAATATTTTCTCCTGAATGTGAGTCACCTTCAAAGGGAAACACTTCCAGACAATAAGATTTGAGCTGGAAATCTTCATTGACACCATGTCCAGTAAGACTTATAAAATCATTGCATTGTGAGGAAGCGTCACTGGTCCACATGTCTGTTGTGACAGAGAGATATAGGGTCTTTGTTAACTGCTCCTTCAATTTTATTTTAACACGATCATTAATATCCGGCAGATTTTTTTCTGTAAGGTGGGTTCTAGATATAATATTATATCCGTAAAAAAAAATAGCAGTCAGGAATTAAAAAGGGTTTTGTGAAAGTTAAAAGAAAATCCCACTGATATGTATGAATGAACAAATGTATAGCATTTTAATAAAAGCAAACAAACCTTGGAGCTAGTTCACTGAGCAAACGACGGTATCCCTGTTTATTTACCAAATTCAGGGGCTCCATGTCTAGACAAACTTGTTCAGCAATCAAATATGTGATTTTGACAGCCCGAGGATCACCCGTTTCATACGTAGTTCGCTTTTCCCATATTTCCTTTAAGGACGCTTGTTTCTTCGCTGGAGTTACTTCAACTTCAGTGCTTGTTTCGTCTACAGTACTTATACTGGCAGTAAGCTCATTTTCGTGAAATCTCTTCACATGAGTCCACAGTGCGGTCGTAGTAAATCCTTTAATATATGCATTTTTCCCTCCCCGAGACAATTCACAAGCACAATATCTGCATCTAGCTTTGCTTTCATTGTCTAAAATAAAAACAACACAATATAAAATCCTATCCCACTATAATATTACATGTGAAAGTAAAACCGATGTCTGCGCGGACGAAGTCGCGGGTAAAGTCTAGTACTACATTGACGCAGCCATTAACTACCAACGTTCGTCTAAGTTACTTACTTACTATCCTACCTTTTGTTGATACCAAAGAAATACAGACCATATAACTACTTACTCGGTAATTTATCGAAGTGTTTCCATATGTCACTTTGATCTCGTTTACGAGAAGACATTTTCAATTCAACTTTAACTTCTTTTACTTCGCAGCAACCTCAGAAAATAAATAAAACAATACTCTCTTGCTTGACTTCTGCTTTCGACTAACAAATGAAGTGAAAGGAATGAATCAATCAATCAATGGTTCGTAATTGTAATGATAGGGAAACTCCCGGAGCTGCGGTACTGTATAAACTATGGCCGGGGAGTCCCCCGTTGCGTCGTCGTTGCGGTTAAGGCCCTCTGCACACGTGCGTATTTTTACACGCGCGTTTTTCAAGTCTGCCAGTAATTAGAGTTGCGTTTGTACGTAAAATATTAGTTTTTAAATATTCGTATTAGTATTCGCCGAATACGAATATTCGGTAAATGTCTACTATTCGGCGAATACGAATATTCGTATTCGTATTCGTTGCATCACTAATAACATTATTTGTCAATTTTATATCTCCAACTTCTTAAGTGCTTATGCTCTCCTGGTACTTGAAATATTTTTTTCATTATTTTTTTTCGTTATTTTTTCAAGTTTTATAGTAAACGATAATATTTTTTTTCTCCTATTTCGAGATAAAAAGTAGCCTATGTGTTAATCCAGGATATAAGCTATCCTGGTACCAAATGTTATGTAAATCCGTCCAGCCATTCGAGCGTGAAGGAGCAACAAACACACACACACACACACAAACATACAAACTTTCACATTTATAATATTAGTGTGATAGTGTGATATTATGTCTCCAACATCTTAAGTGTTTCTGTTCTCCTGGTACTCAGAAATACTTATTTTAATATAAATAACCACACCATTTAATGTTCATTGGGAGCTAAGTATACTCACTTTTAATAACATTATTTGTCAATTTTATATCTCCAACTTCTTAAGTGCTTATGCTCTCCTGGTACTTGAAATATATTTTTTCATTATTTTTTTTCGTTTTTTTTTTCAAGTTTTATAGAAAACGACGATAATATTTTTTCTCCTATTTCGAGATAAAAAGTAGCCTATGTGTTAATCCAGGATATAAGCTACCCTGGTACCAAATTTTAACTAAATCCGTCCAGCCATTCGAGCGTGAAGGAGCAACAAACACACACACACACACACTAACACAAACATACAAACTTTCGCTTTTATAATATTAGTGTGATAAGATTGCAGTATGTCAAAAAGTAACAATAATAATTACTTATATTTACGGACGCACTATTCATGTTTATGTCACCAAGAATTATAATTTTATAGTTCATATCATTGATAAAAGATTCTATTTTGCAAAATAAATTCAAATAAATATCGTCAGTAGCACTCGGACTTATATAAACCACACAAACATTAAAAGAAGTACCGCGGTAAAACAACAACTGGCTACTAAGTAACAAGAAATGTAAAATGCAAAATGTTAACTTTTCAGAACATGCGTGAAGTTCTACTCAGCTGCCGACGAGATTGGTGCGACAGCTCTCAAAGAACATTGCTCAGGACTCATATCGGCACATTGGGATGATCTCACAGGTAATTTATAGTGGCAGTTACTTGATAGACTTCAATATTTAAAATTAACGAAGAAAAAATATGTAGCTTGCTTCCGCCAAACTACACATAATGGTCAGTCATGCTCTCTTATTATATTGCGTTATCGCATGTTAAATCTGTATAAAATTGGAACTAGTCACTTTACCACAATTATATAGCACTGTCGTAACTGCACTACAACAAGACCTTGCAAGTCCGTTTTTACTTAAGTTTACAAATAACAATAGTTTTACTAGATCCGCCTATTACATTTTTATGACCTGAATGGACATCCAGGATCAGCTGATAAAAGAACTCCTCAACGGTCAAAAGCACAGACACGAAATTTTGTGTACGCATTTTTCTATGATAACCGGTTTTAAGTTTTACCATGACATGGTTGCTGCACTCAGGGTTGGGTCTTGAGTAGGGAACTCCTCAACAGTTAACAGCACAGACACGAAATGTTGTATACGCATTTAATTGTGATAGCCCGTTGTAAGTTTCACCATCCCATAAAGCTACTGCATAAAGCTTATTTTTAACCGTCTTCAAAAAAAAGAGGTTCTCAAGTTGATGTGTATTGTGTATGTATGTAATATTGTTGAAAATGCGTAATATTCATAATTATGTTAGTCTAAATGGGTGTCTAAGCATATGTACCAAATTTCATGTGTGTATGTAATATTAAATATAAATAAAACGGCTAAAAACTCACGAAAAAGAAATTCGGAAATACTCCGACCAGTTTCAGACTATTTTGAAGTCCTTCATCTGGGAGTGTTATGCCGACAAGCCGCGACGAGCGCTACGAACGTCAGCACGCAACATAATTATGTTATGTTGCAATGTATGTAATATTGTTGAAAATTCGTAATATTCATAATTATGTTAGTCTAAATGGATGTCTAAGCATATGTACCAAATTTCATGTTTGTATGTTTGTAATATTGTTGAAAATGCGTAATATTCATAATTATGTTAGTCTAAATGGATGTCTAAGCATATGTACCAAATTTCATGTTTGTATGTTTGTAATATTGTTGAAAATGCGTAATATTCATAATTATGTTAGTCTAAATGGGTGTCTAAGCATATGTACCAAATTTCATGTTTGTATGTGATATTGTTGAAAATTCGTAATATTCATAATTATGTGTCTAAATGGATGTCTAAGCATATGTACCAAATGTCATGTTTGTATGTATGTAATATTGTTGAAAATGCATAATATTCATTATTATGTTAGTCTAAATAGGTGTCTAAGCATATGTACCAAATTTCATGTTTGTATGTTTGTAATATTGTTGAAAATGCGTAATATTCATAATTATGTTAGTCTAAATGGATGTCTAAGCATATGTACCAAATTTCATGTTTGTATGTTTGTAATATTGTTGAAAATGCGTAATATTCATAATTATGTTAGTCTAAATGGGTGTCTAAGCATATGTACCAAATTTCATGTTTGTATGTGATATTGTTGAAAATTCGTAATATTCATAATTATGTGTCTAAATGGATGTCTAAGCATAAGTACCAAATGTCATGTTTGTATGTATGTAATATTGTTGAAAATGCGTAATAGTCATAATTATGTTACTGTTATGTTGTTTTTTTTATTGTAATGTGTTCAATAAAGAGTTATTGTATTGTATTGTATTGTATGTTAGTCTAAATGGGTGTATAAGCATATGTACCAAATTTCATGTTTGTATGTATTACATTATTGAAAATGCGTAATATTCATAATTATGTTAGTCTAAATGGCTGTCTAAGCATATGTACCAAATTTCATGTTTGTATGTAATATTGTTGAAAATTCGTAATATTCATAATTATGTTAGTCTAAATGGATGTCTAAGCATATGTACCAAATGTCATGTTTGTATGTATGTAATATTGTTAAAAAAGTCTATATGAGTATTTACACATATATGTCAAATTTCGCGTATGTATGTAGGTATGTATGTATGTATGTATGTTTGTCCACATATTTATCGGAAACTAAGTATAGGTACGAGTAAATATGATTGTAATAGTTACAGTATCTACTATTCTCACCCTCCCCCCCATTCCCCCCCCCATTATAGTTAAGAACCATCTCGACCACATAAGCTTTCAAACAGAAAAAAAACGCTTTAAAATAGTTCCATTCGTTTGGGAGCTACGATGACAAAGACAGACAAACACACACACACACAAGTGACACAGTGATACACACCCTAAACTTATAACGCCCGTCTCTTTGCTCGGGGGTTAAAAAGGTGACAGTCCAAAGGCGCCAAGTCTGTTGAATAGGATGACAATGGTGTCGATTCTGAGTGCACCAATTAAAACTAAAACTAAATTTGACAGCTCTAAAATTACTGTTGTCACTTTCAAACCTTTTGGAAATTAAAGAGATAGCAACAATTTTGGAGCTGTCATATTTAGTTTTAGTTTTAATTGGTGCACTCAGAATCGACACCAATATCACATTAAATCGATGTCAGCAGCACCCCTCATCCCTCACAACTATGAACACTTATTGACTATACAAATGTTTAAACTGACTATTATTATATAGAATAAAATTGAATGTATTGCAACCGTCCTGCACCTATCTTTGAATTCATACTTAGCTGAAAAAGAACGAAATACTTTTTGGAATGAAATAGGTAAATATATACATTATACAGTATCGTGGATTCACTGAATGACAACAAACGCACAGGACAAAACAGTGGACCTAGAATTTGAAATTTGAAGAAAGATTTTATGAAATTCCATCCCTAAGAGGGTGGGAGAGTTTGCACGCGGTCAAAGCTGCGTGGTGCAGGGTGCAGCTAGTGTACATGTATTTGTTTGTTTTTCGTATGAGGTAGTGCTGGCCTCTGGTGTCAGAGTTTGTCAGCAAGAAGCACGGAGCGATGGAAAACCGCACATAACATAAAGTTATTGGTGTGAAGCCCAGGACCGAACCCGCTATTGTTGGATTCTTACTTGCACTAGTATACCGCTAGGCTAACATCGCTCTAATACAACTATAATGAGACTAATTAATATTTACATTTCAATAATATTTTCAATGATTGTGAGATATCAGAGTGATTATGACGTTCAGGTTCAGTGTCCTAGAATGTGTAGTATGCTGAACAGTCCAGTGTCCTATTACGTCCAGTATCAAAATATCAAAATATCCAGAGTCTCAAAAGATCCACTTACCAAAATGACCAGAGTCTCAAAATGTCTAGTCCTACATTGACTAGTCCTATCCTTTTTGTCCAGTCTAAAAATCTAGGTAAATGATATTACTTAATATTATATTTTTTGTTCAGGTGAAGACTTCGCCCACATGTCATCTGCGCTGCTGTACCGGATGCTGAAGAGTAAGACGCCGCAGCCGCTGCACGGTGCCGTGCGTCTGTTGCGAGAGGACGTGGTGTTCCTGTGTCTAGTCGAGAACCACGCCAATGTAAGTACTTTTACTCTTACAAAACTGTTTGACGTCTGAACGAAGTTTGATGATATTAGTACTTTATTATCCTTATATCCCAGAAAATTTAACACGCGGGCAAAGCCGCGGGCCCAGTGACGACACGAACCTCCAACAACAAATGTAATTTGTTTGATTTTACGCAAATATCAGCCTTATTTACGTTTGTCTATGGTTTGACGAAATAAAATCGCCCAAAATTGAAGCGGAGCACATGACACTGCTTTACCGACGCGCTATCAACTTTTTGTTAAATAGAATCGCAAACAATCTAATGCAAGACAATCCTATCCAGTAGATCATCGGGTGGCGATATATCTAACATTGCGCACTGCAGCGCGCATACTGCGCGTGCGCGTCGCGGTAAGCGACTAGACTTTCAAAGTTACGTATAGCGTAAATATGTTTAGACGGCTAAACGCGTTTAACTAATCGAAATTAGAACCAATTTAAACAGAACTTTATGCAACCTGCCCCAGTGTTAATGGCACGCTATTCTGCTTTAGTGTTTTTAACCTTTTGCCACACACGTCCATCGACGTCAAGCAAACAAGTGCTCTCCGCGCCAACAACGCGACTAAAACCACCGCTTACAGACAGCATTGTCAGAACAGCAGCCAAAGCAAAATAGTTAAAAGCCGGCTTCGTCCTTTTTTCCTTCGTTCTTTTTTTTTACCTGACCAACATGATCATCATCATCGTCATCATCATCATGTCAGCCTTTAGAAGTCCACTGCTGAACATAGGCCTCCCCCAAAGAGCGCCATGACGAGCGATCCTGTGCCACCTCCATCCACCGACTTCCTGCGATGGCTACAATGTCGTCGGTCCATCGTGTGGGGGGGGTCTCCCCACACTTCGCTTGCTTGTTCGTGGTCGCCATTGGAGAACCTTTATTCCCCAGCGGTTGTCGGTTCTGCGAACTATATGGCCTGCCCATTGCCACTTCAACTCTGAGAGCTATGTCTGAGAGGTATGTAACCTTCGTTCTTCTACGGATTTCCTCATTTCTGATTCTATCACGTAGTGAAACACCGAGCATAGCTCTCTCCATTGCACGCTGCGCAACTCTGAGCTTTTGTATGAGACCAATAGTTAGCGACCACGTCTCAGTGCCGTATGTACTGGCAACACGCACTGATTATAAACTTTCGTCTTGAGGCTCTGCGGTATCTGCGACGAGAAGATATGGCGTAATTTCCCGAACGCTGCCCATCCGAGTTGGATTCGTCGGTTGACCTCTTTGTAGAAGTTGGATCGTCTGACCCAAGTAGACATAGTGATCAACAGCTTCGGTAATATCGTTCCCAACATAAACTGGCATGGGTACGACATGGGCATTTGACATGATGTTCGTCTTACCCATGTTCATTTTAAGACCCACCTGTTGGGAAACAATATTGAGGTCACTGAGCATTGTGCTTAGGTCTTCCAGGGTTTCAGCCATGATGACTATATCATCAGCAAATCGAAGGTGAGTGATGTATTCGCCATTGATGTTAACACCAAATCCGTTCCAGTTCAGAAGCTTGAATAAGATATATTCAAGCTTCTGAGTGAGTCTTCCAGTGCAGAGGTGAACAGTTTCGGAGAAATAACGTCTCCCTGTCTCACCCCTTTTTGCAGCTGGATAGAATTCGTGCTCTGATCCTGAAGACGAATTGTCATGGTGGCCTTGCTGTACAAACACTACAACACTTCGATGTACCGGTAATCAATCTGGCACCGCTGTAATGACTGTAGCACTTCCCAGGTCTCGACTGAATCAAAGGCTTTCTCGTAGTCCACAAACGCTAGACATAGCGGCCGATTATACTCTTCGGTCTTCTGTATAATCTGCCGGAGCATATGGATGTGGTGTATGGTGCTAAAGCCTTTCCGGAATCCAGCTTGTTCGGGAGGCTGAAAGTCGTCAAACCTACAAGCGAGACGGTTTGTAACTACTCTCGAAAACAGCTTATAGACGTGGCTCAGCAGCGAAATGGGCCTATAATTCTTCAAAAGCGTTTTATCACCTTTCTTAAAGAACAAAACCACTACGCTCCTGTGCCACGCCTCTGGCGTAGTACCCTCGAGGATGACGGAATTAAACAGCTTCTGAAGGACTTTAAGTACCGGTGTTCCACCCGCTTTCAGTAGCTCAGTCGTTATTCCGTCCTCCTCCTCTGGTGCCTTGTTGCTCTTAAGCTGTTTGAGAGCCATTCTGATCTCGTATAGGCTGACGTCCGGGATATCTTCGGTATAATGTCGGGTCAAACGGGCTCTTGCATCGCTAGTCCTGCTAGGAGGACTACGCGATGAGGTGTATAATTGTCCATAGAACTTCTCGAGCTCACTCAAAATCTCTGGCTTCGACGAAACGATGCTGCCACTGTCGGTTTTCAGCTTCGTCAACAGGCTTTGCCCAATAAACAGATCTCTTGCGAACACTTTGGAGCCCTTGTTCCGCTCTATTGCGTTCTTAATACAAGTAGTATTATAGGAACGCAAATCGTGTCGCATCGACTTGGAGATCTGTTTATTAAGCAAGCTGTAACTCGACATATCCACTGAAGACTGCAGCCTCATCTCGCCTCGTTCTGCCATAAGTTTGAGTGTATGCTCAGAGAGTTTCTGTGTTCATTTTCTGTGGGGGGTCTTAAAGAACTCCGACCCGACCGCGTGGACAATTTCCACCAGCCCGTTATTTAGTTCGTCCACTGTATCGCACTCGGTAAGGATTTGGAAGCGATTTTGGAGCTCCAACTGAAAGCTCTCGGGGTTTTGGATTTGGGCAGGACTTGGGCGAAGAGTAGATCTCATCAAACGAGACCTCTCCAGCTTCACGTTGATATTCAATGAGCCTGTTACCATGCGGTGATCACTGCCGGTCTTAACCCTGTTGATCACAGAGACATCATTGAATATATGCCGATTGGTCGTCAAAATGAAATCTATCTCGTGCTTATGACCGCCGGGGTGCAGCCACGTCCGTTTCCTGGAGGGGCGCTTCTTGAAAAAGGAATTCATCATAAAAAATCCCTCCTTCTCCATGAAGTCGGCCAATCGCTGACCCCTTTGGTTCCGCTGTCCAAATCCAAACTGCCCCACTCTCAGTTCATCGCCATTCCTCATGCCCAGCCGTGCGTTGAAGTCCCCCATCACCACTGTGAAGTGTGTTTTCGGGGCATGTATGGCATTAGAAATGTCATAATACATAGCCTTCATCGTCAGGGTGTTTCGAGTGAGGGGCGTACACCTGTATGACCTTCAACGAATACCGTTCGGGAATTCTGAGTATAAGGTATACTGCCCTGCTCGAAACGATTTCGATCTTCACAATGTTGTTGACGAGGGACTTGTGGACGAGAAACCCTACACCATGTTGGGACTGCTGGTCGCCCTCTCGGTAATAGAGTAAGTTGCCGAAATTGAGGGTCATCGTATCCTCTCCCTCTCTTCGGACTTCTGATAACCCTATAATACCCCAGCGCAACTTACTACTTCTTCCAGCTCTATCAATTTCTCATCGGTCCTCAAGGTGCATGCGTTATAAGTTGCCAGGTCCAGAGATCGTGGGGGTGGACCAACATGATGGATTGTGATAAATGAGGTGTCATTGGGTCGTCATCCCGAGATTGATATAGGCTATATAAAATGACAAGAAAAGCAATATGGCGGCCGCTAGACACCATATGGTTTCCGGAAACATAAAATGAAATATTATTTTATAATATGTTAAATCATAAATGTAGAATTTATGAATATTTTGTTAACGTAACATTTCTTTTTTGTATAATTCGTCTTAATATGTATCTGTATTTTTTAAGTTTAAGTATTACAAAGTAATATAAAAATAAACAAACTTGTTGAAGCAGGAATGATTTAATCAATAACAATATAATATATTATAATTAATTTATTCACATTAATTTCTTATAGAATTCAAATTCATACTGAATATACAAAAAATTATATCTACACATTTGTCCATAAGAAGGACTGATTTAGACATATAAATAAACTAATTATAGAAACTAAGTAGTGTTATGTATTATAAATAATGTAACATAATAACTTATTAAATACCGGGGTGGGGTATCCACGCGTTATGCCGAATAACGTTAGTTCAGCGATTTTTGAGATTTCAAAGGTTTTCATTCATGAATTTACTTTTAAAGATCATTGCAGGTTCTTCATACCCTAGCAGCACATATGAAATAATAATAGTACATAGTAGGTCAGCTGGGAAAAATCAATAAAGTGCCCACCAACTTATCTGTTCAGTCGAGCGGGGCGCCACTATCTTAACGTTTGGTTAAATAGGATCGCAAACAGTATAATGCAAGACAATCCTAATTACGTATAGCGTAAATATGTTTGGGCGGCTAAACGCGTTTAACTAATCGAAATTAGAACCAGTTTAAACTGAACTTTATGCAAGCGGCCCCAGTGTTGATGATATTTGTTATTATTCATTGACAGTGAAGTATGTTGCCTCATTAGTTCCTCTTTTTGTTAACTGAACAGATAAATTAGTGGCACCGAACCTTGACCTTGAATTGTCAAGTTTGACAAAGCTCGCCGCGCATCGGGAGTCTACTGCACAGTAGGTAGTCAGTTGAATGTCAGAAGTGAAAAGTTGCACGTCAGAGACCGTCAGAGACTAATAATATTTTGTAAAAAGTAATTATAATGTGCGCAGCATTCTAGGTGTTAAGTTAACAGACCGTGTTCGAAACACCGAACTGCGCTCCAGAACCGGTATTACAGATGTAGCTCTAAAAGCCGCCAAGCTGAAGTGGAACTGGGCCGGCCACATCTGCCGTATGCCAGAGGTGCTATGAGCCAAAGTAACCACTAAATGGAATCCCAACACGGAAAGAAGGCGACGCGGCAGACCACGCAAAAGATGGCGGGACGAGCTTGACACCTTCGACAAAAATAGGTACACAACAGCAGAGGACCGTAACGAATGGAAAAATCGAGGGACGCCTTTGCCCAGCAGTGGGACAGTATAGGCTAAACACAATATAATGTTACACGGGGTCTCTCCACCAAGACTTTACAAGCGAGGAGAGGTCTAGCAACCTGAACCCGCAGCTGTATGTATTATCATTTTTGTGCGACGTAATAAATCATATCAAATATTTGTTTATTTTCCTCACAAAAGGTTAATTACTTACACATTAATTGCGATCAGACAGGAGTAACAAAAAACATTTAGTACAGGTCATCAGCTAAATAGAAACAAACATTTAGGGTTGTCGCAAATTTCAA
The DNA here is from genome assembly GCA_946251855.1 of Alsophila aescularia. Taxonomy (NCBI): domain Eukaryota; kingdom Metazoa; phylum Arthropoda; class Insecta; order Lepidoptera; family Geometridae; genus Alsophila; species Alsophila aescularia. The sequence continues at coordinate 15,701,515 of OX276385.1, forward strand.
ATATATTTTTTGTATGGTATTTTTTATTACTATGTATGCAATGGTTGATTGCACACGTAAACGCATTTACTTGCTTGATCGAAACAAACCTGCGGCGTACATATAAGGCTATTCAGTTAGTCCTTGTATATCTAATATAATTATTTTTACACAGCTAGCGAACTAATCATTACTATTACGACTAGCAAAATAAGTAACGATACAGCACCAACAGTAGCTCTTTGGATAATTAAATAATAACATTTAAGCATTATATATAATTATATATCTACCTTGATGGAATTATGTGATATTTTATTGGCAGTATAAACACGTAACATTTGCGGATTAAAATAATAGTGCTATGTGATGTGAAAGTACCTAGTTCAATTCATGTTTGTCCTCGTCGGGATGTATATTATACACCGTGGCCCGTGGCTCAGGGTCACGCATGTTTTAAGTACCTAAGGGAGTTCATTACCGGTGAAGTCTCATACAAACATAGTTACGCCCTAATTCAAGATTGAAATACGATAAAAAATAACAAAAGAACTGTAATACGATACAGATAAAAATTCTTATATTTTTATAGAATGTGCTATGCAATAACTAACCGATGTTTAAATTTAAGCGACCAGGCGTGAAAAATATGCACTTAAATTATAGGAACTGTATTAAACTTAAATCAGCTATAACTTTTTTAGATCAATAATTTCAATGAATTTAAAACAATTATACAGAATAACGCAATCTTTGTATCTACAAACTTTGGTTACGATCTCACTTGTAGTTTTTAAATGAACGTAACTATGTTTGTATTAAAATGTGGCATGTCCAACCATTAGTAGTAAGATTGTTCCGTCACTCGTCACTACTGAATGAATTAATCTTAAGTTTCGTCAATAGTGACAGTGCAGTCAATGGGACATGGACTTCATCTAAATCTTCTAATATCACAATATCAACAGTGAAAATACCAACATTCGCCGCCGATGTTCAGCATTCTACACTACACCGTTACGCACATCTCATCTACAACAACAGTGCACTTGGGGACTAGTTCTACTTCTAATATATAAATAGTAATAGACCTACCATCATTAACCACATTACATAATTTCCTACCTGCAATTTTTCAACATTCCTTTACCTTCACGTAGGGTCCTCTACAGTGACAACTAGAGGACCCTAGAAGGGAGGTGGACTATGTATCCTTCTAAATATTTATTTTAAAGCCCCAGTTGACAGGTTAGCCCAGCCACTCCTTACCATTCCATCATTGCACTCAAGAGAGTCAATCACTTATTTTAAATGTTCTAATATCCCATCAACATCATCAACAATTCAACCGTGGTCTAAACTTTACCCCGCCATTTTTAACATTCCTGTATCGTCACTTAGGTCTTATCTACAGTAATGTAACAGCTTAGTCTTGCAGACAAATATACTACTTCTAAATGTTCTTATCTCTAAATATCAACAGTCCAATCACCATCATCAGCATTGCCCCGACAGTAGTCAACCTTCCTGCCCCGTTACACAGGTCTCCTCTACAGTAAAGTGCATGGTCTAGGGGCATGACCTCTTCTTACTCTTCTAATATCTAAATATCAACAGCAATACTCAGCCGCTGGTCAACATTCCTGCCCCGTTACACAGGTCTCCTCTACAGTAAAGTGCATGGTCTAAGGGCATGGACTCTTACTGTCCTAATATCCAAATATCAACAGTCCAATCACCATCAACAGCTTAGCCCTACCGCTGGTCAACCTTCCTGCCCCGTTACACAGGTCTCCTCTACAGTAAAGTGCATGGTCTAGGGGCATGACCTCTTCTTACTCTTCTAATATCTAAATATCAACAGCAATACTCTGCCGCTGGTCAACATTCCTGCCCCGACTGTAACAACCGTAATGTAACAGCTTAGTCTTGCAGACAAATATACTACTCTAAATATCAACAGTCCAATCACCATCATCAGCATTGCCCCGACAGTAGTCCACATTCCTGCCCCGTTATACAGGTCTCGTTTACTGAAAAGTGCATGGTCTAGGGGCATGACGCCTTCTTACTCTTCTAATATCCAAATATCAACAGTCCAATCACCATCAACAGCATTGCCCTGGCGCTGGTCATCCTTCCTGCCGCTTAACACAGGTCTCCTCTACAGTAAAGTGCATGGTCTAGGGGCATAATCTCTTCTTACTCTTCTAATATCTAAATATCAACAGTCCAATCACAATCAACAGAATTGCCCCGATACTGGTAACTTTCCTGCCCCGTTACACAGGTCTCCTCTACAGTAAAGTACATGATCTCGGGGCATGGCTTCTTCTTACTCTTCTAATATCTAAATATCAACAGTCCAATCACAATCAACAGCATTGCCCCGACACTGGTCAACATTCCTGCCCCGTTACACAGGTCTCCTCTACAGTAACAGTTGACGGTCTTGGTGACCATCTCGGCACGCTGTGGGCTCTCCACGCAGTCCTCTTCGTACACTTCGTAGATCCTCTTCACTGGATCCCACCCGTGGCTCGTGCGCACTTGATCACCGTTTAATATTTGGTGGGCGCAATCGCGTTCGTAGAGTTTCACTGGAAAAGAAGGAATATAATACTTTACTTTCAGTTCGATTATGAATAAAACAAGAACGGTCAAGCACAAAAAACCCGACTTATTAAAAAGAGGCTAAAATTTAAGTGAGAATGGTTGCTTACCAACTTTAAATGTTTGTATATCCTTTCTTTGGTCTTTCAAAATGAAAAATTATAAGAGAAACCTAAGATGATTTTCAAATACCTATTTAATTATAACATAGTTCGTAAAGTTTGTTTTTTTTATTTTTCCCAATGTGGCGTCTGGTTTTCGCCATATTGAATTTTGATTAATGTCATGTCTATAATAGCACTCGCAAGATAAAAAAAAACGATTAACGTATGATTAATTAAAATCGGTCCACGCTTTTGGTCTATTAAGTGCCACAAAGGAACAGACATACCTACAGGCTGATAAACATATTACCCGACCTTTGCGTAGCGCAGTCTGGTAACTAATCGAAGTAAATACGAGAAATAAGCATCATCAAACGGCGGACTTCTTCCCTACTAGAATCGATCTGGGAAAAATAGCTTAATTTTTAGATTTCCACATGTTGTCCCGATCAGCTGATCGATTTATTTATAAAGTCATTACTGAATTGTTGCTAAACAAAAGTTATTCAAGTTATTGTTGTCCAAATGGACAAAAGAACAAAGTGCCTTCCCCTTACATAGAGACAGTAAGAAATGTTATTGGACACATTCTTAGTATTTTACTCTACTTAGCAGTTTAGTTAGGCACAGATTACTAAATAGTCACTATTACGTTACAGTTAAATTATTTAGATTAGATTGTAATTGTAATGACTACTACAATAGCGTCAAAAGAAAATAAAAAATGTTATGGTATGTTTGACCCTGATCGAAAGGTTATCATCATAATCTGCACTATAGCTTATCTTAAAAGTCTTGGAGACCTATCTAGAGAAGCTTTTCATGAAAAAGATCAGTAGGTATGTCATGTATGTATGTCAGTCTAATTCTCTTCTTTTTTTTATTGGGTGGCTTTTGCGGAGGCACTGGCCTACTAGCAATTTCGCCAATGTCAAGTTTAGTTTTTTAGCAGTATAGTCACGTCACAGTCCATAATTGTCATAGTCATGAATCAGTAAAATGCTGGACGTTTTAATGAAACTACCTGGAGAGTTTTGAAAACATCACAAAGAGTCACGTTTTTAGATTTATGATCCTTTGCCTACACTCGTGCACTTTAACGAACGCCTAATGGTTAATAGTCCACCAATAATACTTAAAATAACAGCCTGAATACTTTGGACAAAACTCTTCCCCCCCTCCCCCCAAGTGTAATTCTATCTGTGGCGCCCATGGACAACTGCACATTACTCCGTACTCTAGACAGGCTGTTGACGAACAGCAGTAGTTTGGCAGTAGTGAGCGTCCACGGAACTAACGTATTTGTACATTTTAGTACCATGGACGCGCTCGGTGGGGCGCTTTGAATTGGCACAAACGAAAAATACTGCAGAGCCTATCAGTAGAGATCAGTGGTGGTGCTTGATATTTGTTGTAGTATTGTGGTGACACGAGTATACAATTAGAGCGCCCTGCACGCTGGTCGCTGACCAATAGCATACATACTCATTAGCGTCACATTACTGACTACTGGGGAACTAGATAAGTGATAACACGTGACTCATTACAGTTACAAAGAATAAACGACTCTGATTGTAAATAATAACAATGTTAAATAACGAAACTAACTAGTTATTTGTCACATTATCCTTAACCTTAGAGCAAATTGATGCGCAATTAAATTCACGGAGATTAATGAACCACTGAAGTTAAATCTGTTTGAAGGTGTTTCCGTGTTTCGACTGGGAATAGAATGTTTGACAGTTTTCTGGGATAATATCCTATTGATATCTCAATTAATAATAATATATTCGGTACAATACACACCTATTACCTAGCCCCAAACTAGGATACCCTGTTTTATGGGTACTAGACAACGGATAAAGATACATAGATACAAATATTACACCCTTGACTTGGAAACAATCATTTCTGCTCATCACATAAATGATTGCATGTAGCCGGGATTCGAACCCGCGGCCCTTGGTTGACTTCGTAGTCAGGGTCACTAACCATTCGGCCGACCGGTCGTAAATTTATTGTTTATTAGTAAGAAACTAAACTCAACTACTGAATCACTTTTCAAAACTTGCGTTTCAAGGAACGTCTAAACTACAGACTTCCATTGATTTTGTTAATGTTTTTATTAAAAATCACTAGTATATTAGATTGTTAAATTAAACTCTTAAACTTTGGCTGTGTGAAATAACTAAAACAAGTCGGATACTTGTCGCTAAAATTAAATAATATAGATAATAGGAGGTGGTGGCAAAATAAATATAGATAATAGGAGGTGGTGGCATAATAAACGAAAGCATTTGTTTTTGTTGATTTTTCTTCTAGTTCGGAAGAAGCGAGCGGAATTACGGATAAATAAAAGTTAAATAAACATGCCTGTTCTGCCAAAAAAGAACTTATGCCTTTAAATTATATACAGTTGGAATTTGCTTATCAAGGCCTTCAATTTGATACCCTCCCAAATTGTGAAATAGTTTTAAAAATAAACGCATTTGAAAATGAATATACTGCCGCCATATTCAATATAAAAAAGGCTATTTTACTCGGAGGGATGTAAGGATTCTAACGATACCTAATACGTCTAAATTTGTTCAGGCTTTTAAAAGTTATGGTGGAATAAATAAACTCACATACATGAATCCTAAAAACACTCCTTTTTTTGGTATAATACGATAAGATTAAGTAACCAGACTGTAGATATTGCCTCAATTCCTTGAGTGTTAACGCTAAGAGGCATTTAACAGCCCACGGCGCCACGCTTTAGTGCAAATGGCACTAAATATCCATGTTATATTGGTCTTCTTTTCATATCCTTTATACCCAGTAGAAACCTCAGTACAGAGCATTTTTCATAGTTCTCTCAGAAACGGGCTGGTGTTACCCTGGTATTATTGGTAGTACCCAACCAAATAGCTACTGCAACATAGAGCAACAATGTTGGTACACTCTGTATAACCAATTGAACTGGCTGTACAATTGCAGCATTAATTGCCAAAAACTTGACCGTTTCTGAGAGAGCTGAGGATCTACTATAGGTTAAGGGCACGTGCAGATAATTGCATTCGCAGGCGCGGAGTTGGTGGAAAAGATACATTACAGCTTCTTTAAACCTAGACCAACTACCCGCGTTTTAAACAACTCTTAACTATTTCTCCACTATCGTTGGTCTGCTATTGTACATTCATGTACCTTTTCAATCGAATTTACACATGCGGGAAAGTGTCCCGCTTGAGCTTATCAAATATGTAAGTGTAATAAGTGTGCCCGTTATAACTACGCAACTACTATATTACTGCTAGCGGTCTCGGAGACCGGAGGTTACTATATTATTGCTAGCAGCCTCGGAGACCGGAGGTTACTATATTAGTGCTAGCGGTCTCGGAGACCGGAGGTTACTAATGTTACTATATTATCGCTAGCGGTCTCGGAGACCGGAGGTTACTATATTAGTGCTAGCGGTCTCGGAGGCCGGAGGTTACTAATGTTACTATATTATCGCTAGCGGTCTCGGAGACCGGAGGTTACTATATTAGTGCTAGCGGTCTCGGAGACCGGAGGTTACTAATGTTACTATATTATCGCTAGCGGTCTCGGAGACCGGAGGTTACTATATTAGTGCTAGCGGTCTCGGAGACCGGAGGTTACTAATGTTACTATATTATCGCTAGCGGTCTCGGAGACCGGAGGTTACTAATGTTACTATATTATCGCTAGCGGTCTCGGAGACCGGAGGTTACTATATTAGTGCTAGCGGTCTCGGAGACCGGAGGTTACTAATGTTACTATATTAGTGCTAGCGGTCTCGGAGACCGGAGGTAGGTCGTTTGAATGATTTAGCTTGGCTATTCTGTTTCTAATAGTTTTTACTACTATTATAAAAGGTATAAGACACGCAATAATTATGGATATGAAAAACATAATTCAATAAACTACAGGTAGCTAAGGGTTGTAAATTTGTTTGATCTTTTGACACTATCAGTACTGTTAGTGGCATGAAAAAACTTCACGCATCGAGAGCGTCGGCAATATTATTATCATTGAGTGTAACAGTATTTGTATAGAAGTTACATGCGCACGCGGTAGGGGCACAGAATAAATAATAGTACAAGGTAGGGGCGTCAATGGACGATGAAATGTCGCCACCGCTATCTCTTTCCAGGCGTGCTGGAACCTAAATCGTGCTTATATTTTTAACGGAGGTCAGATTTACCGTCAACTCTATTATTGGATTGAAGGGCTTCACAAAATCAGAAAGGAAAATTTAAAAAAAAACGTATTGTCGACTGTTTTTACAACATATTGTATATCACTTTGTTCGTATAAATAGGAAATAGCATTGAAATTATCCTACAGTATTTTTCTGGTCTTTTCCTTGTATTGATTCATCCGAGTGGAGGGTATTAGCAAAGCTTATAAAGCTAGGGGTTCAATGCCGTTTTCCTTGTATTGATTCATCCGAGTGGAGGGTATTAGCAAAGCTTATAAAGCTAGGGGGTCAATGCCACCTATTCGCTCATGAGTGCCACATTCTTCGATACAGCTGTGTGGTTGCCACTTTGCTCTATAAATAGCGTACTTTGAGTACATCTGTCAAATTTCAAACACGTGCACAGGTCCAGATTGACCTTTGTACTGTCGGCTTAAAAATATCTTAGTTAATTGACAGGCCGACGCGAGATCTCCTAATCAAGTTGGACCGGGGTCAATTATTATTTTTTGATCTGAATTGGTAAAATAATAGATATTTTTGAGTTCGTAATTCGTATACATATATCGTTCGTATGTAAACTAAATCCGACAGGGGTTTGTTCAGATAAAGGGGGGCAGAGAACATTTAAAAGTAACAAACAGATCAGAAGAGGCGTGTCATATTAAAGGTTTTTGTTTGTACATTTCAAAAGCTTCGTAGTTTTTGAGCTATAAGTAAATCGACGAAATTATAACGGTTACTATTTGGCCCAAACTCTAAAAAGGCTAATTTGATTACTTTATGCATTTTAATGTTGAATATACCTATTACATGCCGAGTCAGAGCGAGGCGTCGGTCGTCCAGAACAAGATGGGCCGACGATATTGTTAAGAACGCGCGACGATCCTGGATCCGATTGGCACATGACTGAGGCGAACGGCGTGCTAAAAGAGAGGCCTATACCCCACAGTGGTACGAAAAATGCTGTGGATGATGATGATACATACCATTACCCAGACTGGACGTAATTTCCCTCTTGTAGCACATAGTGGAGGTCTCACATTCAGTCAGGTATTTGTCACTGTAGTCAAAGTGGTCGCACAGGTTGTCGCGATAGTCCACAATTTCAGGCTTGCACTTGTAGCAGCGGAGGCCAGACGACACTGTAACAATAGCACAATGTATACCACGCCATCTACATTCGTCCTTCGAAGTTACATGGCCTGATCGCGCGTCTCGTTTTACGACGGTCAATTGTTGTCTCATTCGTAAAACGATCGCTTGACGCGCTAGTGTCTACAAAGCGTGTTCCAGATATTCATAGGCGAGAGTTACCGCTTACCATCACGGGTCATCAGCATGTTTGCCACATATAATATTAAAAAAAATAGGACAATACAAAATGGTTTATTAACCTCTCGATTAGAGCTTTATTCAGAGGTTTTGGCTATTTATTGAATAATGGTGGATGGAAGATTTGCCACACGCACAATCCACCTACGTTTGAAAAAGGTAAAGGAAACGCCGGATTTAAAAATTAACGTTTTTTTTATTGCAAGAGTAAACTGTTTTAAGACACAAAATGAAACATTTATCACTCAAATCTCATGCAGGTTCAAAAGAGAAATTACATATTTGTACATACATAATTAATTTTCATTTTAAAATTAACTCAATTAAGACTAATGTGATTATGGGACGCCTCTGAGACGTGAAACACAGTTTCAAAATCACAGTTGCTTAACTGTCAAAATAATATAAAAAAACTCAAAACTCACATAATGACAGACAACGTTAAAATTTAAAAAATCATAGTAAATTGGTACACTAAAACTTGGCAGTTACCAATGATTCTTACAATCAGGTTATCTTTACAAGGAATATTTAAAAACGTAGATCTACCCTTTTTTGGCTCTCCATGAACGCACGTTGATTTACATACTAGTCCATTTGAATCTATTAATGATTAGATCCACCCACAGATGGTCACAGGCGATCCTATGCCATGCAATATATGCATGACATACATGTTATCTATACAAAAAAGAAAAAAAAAAGCAGTAACAAAAAGTCTGTACAAAGAAGATAATTAAAAACTAAAATAAGCTACTGTACAAGAATATAACGTTTTTTTAATCTTTTCTGTTTGTCTGTTCGCGTATCACGTAAAATCTACCGGACCGATTGCGATGCGCTTTTGGATAGCATAGGCTTTGCCTTAAATACTGGTGTACTTGGTATCTCAATCCAATCAGTAGAAGCCGAGCAATCGATATTTTACATCTACGACTACTATAAAAAGTTAAAAACTATTTAACACATAAGTTACTTTTAACTTAGAGAAATGACAACGCGGGCAAAGCCGCGGGCACAGCTAGTACTTATACAGAGTGTTTTTTTGAGATGAGGCAATAAGGGCAGGTACCTTGAGACAGGCAGGTACATTTTTGAACGTCTGTATCTTCTTTTATACACATCAAAATTTTACATATTATACCGTACTTTGTGAACACAGAAACATGATTAGTATCAATTTACTCGCTAGAAAATAAAATCAAACGTAACATTACATACTTAATGCTTACAACATTGATTGGAAAGAGATCCCGTCACTAAATGATATGGTAAGAGCGATGTTAGCCTAACGGTTCAATAGTGCAACTTAGAATCCAACGATAATCCTAGGCTACCAATGACTTTTCTAAGTTATGTGCGGTCTTCCATTCCAGCTGTCGGTCCCGGCTGTTATTGATTAGTAGCAGTCGTTAAGCCATTTCAGAGGCCCTTGGGCGGCCTAACAAACTCTGATACCAGAGGCCAGCACTACCTCATACGATGAACAAACAAAATGATATCAAAGATATACCAAGATAAATAGCTTATTATTATTGAGAAAATGGTAATTACTTTATGTTCAGCTTTAGATTTCACATCAAAACAGCTGAAAGAAGTTGATGAAAGTTTTGTGTATAGATGCTTTTCACTATAGACACAAAACACAGGATACTTTTAGTTCAGAAAAAATATTCACACGGGCATAGCAGCGCGGAGCGTGAGCACTTCGACAAAACGTTAAGGCGAAATGTGTTCCAAATGTGACGATTCGTCCTCACGAATATTTAAAACTAGTCCTTTGAAAAAGGTTAATTCACTTTATTTTTTTATGTGTATTAAATGTTCACAAAATACTTTATCCGGATGTGGTCACCGAAACACGAATAAATAATTTTGGCTCGGTAGAAAAAAACCGTAAAGTTTCCTAAAAAACACCCGTTTTGACGTTCCCGTCGATGGAATGAATCAGTTCAGTTTCCAACAAAGAGATTTTTACAAAAAATAGTGTGTATTCCCAATAAACATTAACACAAATTCTTTTGGAAAATCAGTTTTTTGAAAAATCATCAGTTTATTTAAAAAAAAAACATTGTAAATATGAACTTAAATCGGCTCCGGAGATGCATCCGATGCTCCGCTCCTGCTTTACCTGCACCTTGAAGAGCAGGACAAACATTTTGGAACCCATAGCGCCTTAAGTACAACATAATTGCAATAACATAATCTACTAGGAGGACACAATGGTGGCGACATTGGACCTATTCGTAAAACGGCTTACCATTCAAATGAAGACCTATTCGCCGAATGACTTATTCTTAAAAAAATATAAAATTCACACCCAATGTTGTGGCAGGAAAAGTGCTATTTTCACTCCACACTCCCAAAAATTCATCGCAGTCTTCCAAGAAATTGTTTAAATTTAGCAACGCCATTGTAACAGGCTGTGACATGAAGCCGGGATATTTGCAAATCTGTCGGCTGCCGAATTGAGATACTTCGCCCAATTAGCCGCAGTCATTTTAACAATTAACGCAATTACTGTGGCGATATAACGGAAATATTTATCTGATGATTCTGTATGCACCTAATAATAGTTTAGTGAAAATGTAATCCTTTACATTTGTAGCAGTAACATATAATAACTACACTGGTATTTAATTTTTTTATCACAGTTTTAAAATTATTTATTTTTATTAAATTACTTAGCTCCTACTCATCGAATTGAGATACCAAGTACACCAGTTTTGAAGTCAAAATCTAAGCTATCCAACAGTGAAAATCGCACCGCAATCGGTCCAGTAGTTTTCATAAAAACTTAGTACCACACTTTAAAAATTAATAGATTAAGTTTATTTATTAAATTGCTTGTTTCCTACTCATCGGATTGAGATACCAAGTACACCAGTTTTTAAGTCAAAACCTAAGCTATCCAACAGTGAAAATCGCATCGCAATCGGTCCAGTAGTTTTAACGTGATGTTCGAACAGACAGACATTACACTAAGTTTTGTAGGCCAGTGTATATCCAGGCAGTAGTGACACTTGATAAAAATAGGTCGACCGACATCTCTTCTAATCATGAAGATTAATAAGACCGGGTAGTCTTAAGACCGAAGTGGGAAAAGGCCCGAAAGGTTGCGAACCTAATTTTGTATGAAAACCGCCTGTTGCATACTCGAACTCAAATTGCTCAGTAAAAATATAATACTCCTATTCGTCGTATTTATAGATATTTTCACCCGACTAAAGCAAAACAAGGAAAGGGTCATGAGTTTACCAGTCTATGCATGTATCTATGTATGTGGTCATGTTCCACCATAGCGTCGCCCTTATGGGTTCGATTTTGACAAGCGAGGTGTCAATCGAATCGACTTCAGGTATATTCTTAATTCAAAATTATTAAAATTTATTTTGTATTTTTTAGTTTGGTTTTCTATAGCGTGTTTTTTAGTTTTTTTAAACTATTATTTATTTTCTACTTTTTAGTTTGGTTTATTTATAAGAGCGTTTTTTTGTGTTTTTTTTTCGAATTATTGCATTGTCATCGGTCTTTGACAGGTGTGCAAAATTTGAATGAAATCTGACCGTTTAAAATGGGTCAAAATAGCGTCCAAAGGAGTCGGTTACAAACATACAAGTGAAGCTAATATAAAGCGTATAAAAAAAAACTTTATGAGAATACCCACAAATGAGAATACCTCTACGTATTACCGATAAAATAAATCTATTTATGTTTTAAGTAGCGATTTTTATGTCTGCCTCTTACAAACGTCCGTTGAGAATTCCTGCGAGAATAATTAGCGTTTTAATTAACCTCAGTTGCACAAACATTGTAATTTCTAAATACACCTTTTCCATTCAATTTGTTTGACCGTTAGAAATCTGAATATTGGGAAGAATATAAGTCTTTCGTTACGTTACTATGTCCATTGGACTCTATATTCTAATGCTATGTTTACGACAAAGGTCGGTAACATATTTATATTTATTTACGATACTGCGAAGTCATTATTCAAATAACAATAACTTCATTTCCTTAACACTCGGAGCCCCGACACTGTCAAGTTAACCTTCGTTCATTACGATACGTGACTAAATGTAGTACTATAGGTACCTATACCTACCACATGGTGCTTGAAATGTTTGAATGCCAATAATGAAGTTCGATGCCCACGTCATATTATATTATGTATATGTCGTGGCCATATCGTAAAATTGACCATTTCATGAAATGGTTGGCCACATTTTTATTTAATAAAATTAACGTTGACATCATAAAATGATGATGAATGATGAACAGCTAAGCGCACTGCTACTTCTTGATTATGGTCAAAAATTAGTGGTCATATCGTAAAACAGTTACATTATCCACCGCTAGAGGCGCTAGGCGGGAGCCCGACTTGGCCGTGATAGGTTAGAAGACGTAGGCGGGTGCGAAGCGTAGCGAGCTGTCCCGCCTGTCTTCGTGTTTTTTTTTTAACCTCATATACCTATCTGTTTGAACCCCTTACACCTTTGGTACCATGAAAACCCTACCATACCTATATATAAAAGTGAAACGTTGTCTGTTTGTTTGGGGAGCTTTCACGCGATAACGGCTGGACGAATTTTGATGAAATTTGAAATGGAGGTAGCTTATACCATGGAATAAAACATAGGTCACTTTTCGCGGGGAAATTGAAAGTTTCCACGGGAAAACTGTACAAATGTTGATTACTCGCTGTAAGAAACGGTTGCCATGGAAACGAAAATAATAATAATAATAAACACTTTATTGCACCAGAATTAAGGGAAAAAATATATACAAGAAATCATTTTGAAACAGGCACAGTTGGCGGTCTTATCGCTAAAAGTGATCTCTTCCAGACAACCTTTAACAAGATAATGAAATAACAAGTATGTCAAAAAACATCAAAGCATTGGTGCTATATCTAATTTTGCATTGGTTTTTAATATCCTAGAAGAACATAGGATGCTTTTTTTCGCGATAAACAAGTAGTCCGCGCGGACGAAGTCGTGGGCGTGAAAGCTAATTAATGATATTTAATTATATGGCCAACCGTGGATCATGAAATGTTGATGTTTCAACGATATGGTCAGTTTTAACTGGACATTTGATGAAATAGAACCATTTAATGAAATGATCAATTCCACGATATAGCCACGACATGTATATGACCTGACAAGCATTTTACAGCCTATTGTATGAGTAACTGCAGAAAGTTTTCAATGGTTTTGTACGCTGTCATAGTGAGAAAAGCGAAACTTCTTTGAGATTTGGATGACATGAAGTATGAGGTTGTTGACTGTGACAGGATACTAAAGTAGACATGTAGCTACGTAGTTTTGTTACCTTTGAAATATGATGATAGCTCGAACTGTTTGTATGTTTTTTTTAATGAGATCGTGGACGATGTCTTAGTAAGAATGTGAAGATTTATTTATATGGACTGTAATGGAATTATCGAATTAAGAAATATATATTAAATAATATAAACTTAATGATGAAGTAGTACAACGAAGATAATTTATAGTAATTGATCTGGGGATTTATTTATATGGACTTTAATGGAATTATCGAATTAAAAAATATATATTAAATAATATATACTTAATGATGAAGTAGTACAACGAAGATAATTTAAAGTAATTGATCTGGGGACTTAAAAAATACTGTGTATGTCTGTTCGCGCATGACGTAAAAACAACTGTACTGATTGAAATTCGGTTCACTGATGGGTAGCGTAGGTTTTGAATTAAAATCTGGTGTTCTTGTATCTCAATCCGATAGTATGTACAATATACTATCGTGATACTTACTTTTTTTTGTTTTTCTTTTGATCCTGCAATCATACATAGGTTGCTTTTAACACATAGAAATGACCACGTGGGCAAAGCCGCGGGCACAGCTAGGTAGTAATGTTTTTGGAATAGCAAATAGAGTACTTTTAATCTAGAGAAATGACCACGGGTACGAAGCCACGGGCACAGCTATTATAGCATAATAACCTCAATTAAGCATTTTCAACAATAATACATACTTCATACCTACACATCAACTTGATAACCTCAATTAAGCATTTTCAACAATATTACATACTTCATACCTACACATCAACTTGATAACCTCAATTAAGCATTTTCAACAATATTACATACTTCATACCTACACATCAACTTGATAACCTGAATTAAGCATTTTCAACAATATTACATACTTCATACCTACACATCAACTTGATAACCTCAATTAAGCATTTTCAACAATATTACATACTTCATACCTACACATCAACTTGATAACCTCAATTAAGCATTTTCAACAATATTACATACTTCATACCTACACATCAACTTGATAACCTCAATTAAGCATTTTCAACAATATTACATACTTCATACCTACACATCAACTTGATAACCTCAATTAAGCATTTTCAACAATATTACATACTTCATACCTACACATCAACCTCCATTTCACGAAATTTGGTACATTTGTTTAAATACCCATATAGACTAACACAAATGAATATTCCGCATTTTCAACAATATTACATACATACACATCATGAAACTCTTTTTTTTTGAAGTCGATTAAAAACAGGTGGTAAATCTCTCATGGTGGTAGACTCCACTCCAGACTCCAGACTTTTTAAATCAAAGTTCTGGTAACCACGCAATTCTTTTGAGCAGACGTGTCGCATACCATGAGTTAAAGAGGCTACATTTGCAAAAAGTACTATTAGCCCGAATGAATCTACCACAAAATAAATATTAGTACCACGTATCTACTGCTGATTGTAAGCCAAGTTGAATTTGCCAATGCAGTTATCGTATATGAAAAGGTATGTTTTTTCAATTTTATGTTCTACTTTGCTTTTCGTATTAGTACTTTCCTCTGGAGTAGACATGGGCGCCGCGCCGACGGCGCCGCGCCGTGGTGTAGAAGCGCGCCGCCGCCGCCGCCGCCATTTGACCACGGCGTGAGTTGGGCTAGTATGTGTGGTTCTGTAGGTGTTTTATTTTCGTTTTATGTATTCTGATATTTGGGATGGAATGACAAGATTTTCAAATTCCAGTTCCTCCCCGAGCCGTGTTTATGTTGCTGAGGATGATAGAGGAAGAGTTTCTAATCCTGATTTATATTTACTATTTATTATTATTATAATACTATTGCTCGGTGTGTCTCGCGGTTAGTATTGGACAGTAGTACTTTCCTATTTTCTATTTTAAGACGAAAATGCTGTGTATTTTTGGCTGATTTTTTACCTCAAATTACCTTGCAGTAATATGCAAACTTATTATTATCATCTTCATCAGCCTGTATCTATCCACTGCAGGATGTAGGCCTCTCCTAATGCATGCCACTGAGCTCGCTCTTCAGCTCTCCTCATCCATTTTCTTCCGGCCGCTTTCCTGCAGGTCGTCACTGCACCTGGCCACAAGGCGTCCTACAATTCGTTTGTCTCAACGTGGTCTCCACTCCACTCGAGAACTCGTCTACCCCCACGTTATACGTTATTTCGGTAAATGTGACCAGCCCACTGTCACTTCAGTTTGCAATCATTTACCTTCGTACTTTCTTGTTCAAGCGTAGCTATCCTAGATTAGAAAAATTAGCAACTTAAATTTGTGGACTAGTTTGACCGTGAGTGTCCACGTTTTAGCTACGTAGGTCATGACTGGTAGGACGTACTGATTGAAGACTTTTATCTTCAGGCATTGTGGTATGGACGACGAGAAGACTTGACGAAGCTTGCCGAAAGTTGCCCAACCAACCTGAATTCTTCTGCTGGCTTCCTTTTCAAAGTTGTTCTTACTTAATTGCAATATTTTCCCAAGATAAACATATTGTTGGACAACTTTAAGAGGTACACCATTGACTGCAATCGATTCCGGGTCAACAAGATCGTTAAACATGATCTTGGTCTCATCTATCTTGGTTTTGTCTTGGTCTTATTCCGAAACCGATGCGTCGAGAAGCATCATCAAAAATGTCAGCATACTTTGCAAGTCTCGGCTCCGCCATTAGGTCAATATCATCGGCAAATGGTAAGTGTGAGATGTTCTCGCCAGTGATATTAATGCCCATTTCTTTCTAATCCAGCGTGTTAAACAAATTTTACAAGGCGTTACGGTTGTCGCATTATAAGTCTTGAGCTTCGTCAGATGGGATTTACTCAATTTCTGGACGGAGACTTGACCCCCGATTATGCTCAGTTGCCTTTTCTATCCGGCGAGTATTTGAGCATCGGAAGTCACGACGCACCAGCTTACTGTTTTTTTATTGAGATCCCTTCTGACGGTGTGGCTTGCTGTTGCTCCCTTCGTTTGTCTATGTGCTAGAGCCTCATTTGAGATTTTAGACTTCGTGCACGTACGCTGCGTGCAAACCTGTAGGGGCGAGTATTGTGGTGCTGTGGCTATGGAGGCTTAAAAGGCTGCGTTTTGTGCAAATTCTGATAATGAAAAGCCCTCCCTACCCTCATTCCACATATCGTGATCTTATGCAATGGATGTCCCTCTTTAAAGTGGGACTCAATCCGCCATCTTCTCGGTCCGCCGCAACGTGGTTTTGTGTATTGTGGGACCCATTCAGATGTAGTTTTAACCCAAATTTCTGGCGGCATGCTACAGACGTGTTCTAGACGTGCTTCAGCATATCCGCTTTCTGAGTCACGTCCACAATTAGCGTTTTGGAGCGCATTATGGAGTTCGGAAAACTATCTGTCTACTTCACATCTACAATATTGCGCTCCATAGCTCACTGGCAAACCCGAGTGGAAATGGATTTGAAAAAAGAGTTTTTTTTATTAAGTCTTTTTGGTAGTTAGGTATTTGTTTGTGTCAGATTGCACAGAGGGGTTCCTTTTGGCTTTGTTAATTTTCTATTTCAAAACAAAGGCGTTTTGCTTGAATTTTTGTGTATTTTATGGTTGAGGAAGTTTTTTTTTTAGCTTCCATTTAATCATTCACGCCGCCGCCGCCCGATTTTCGCTGGCGCGCCGCCGCCGCTATTTTCGGTGGCGGTGCCCATGTCTACTCTGTAGCCAGGGTTTTCAGGCTGCCCGAGGTCGTCTGTCATAGCTTCGACTGCTATCAATCAATAATAGCCGGGACCGACAGTTTAACGTGCCTTCCGAAGCACGGAGCGAGAGCAGAGCCGAGGACTGAACCCGGTATCGATATATTCTAACTCGCACTAATAAACCCCTCGACTACAATCGCTTCATAGTTACTTCATCGATACTAGCAATAAGAAGAAAAAAAAACCTGTACATCCATACCAATATATAAAAGTGAAAAGTTGTCTGTTTGTTTGTTTGGGGAGCGTTCACGCGATAACAGCTGGACGGATTTTGATGAAACTTGGAATGGAGATAGCTTATACCCTGGAATAAAACATATTTTACTTTTAAACCCGAAAAATTGTAAGTTTCCACGGAAAAACTGGAAAAATGTTGATTACTCGCTGTAAGAAACGTTTGCCATGGAAACGAAATAACAAGTATGTCAAAAAACATAAAGAGTGGTGCTATACCTACTTTTGTATTGGTTTTAATATCCTAGAAGAACATAGGATGCTTTTTTTCGCGATAAACAGTAGTCCGCGCGGACGAAGTCGCGAGCGGGAAAACTAGTTGAAGATAATTAAGAAAAAAATGGTCTAGGGTACTTAAAATAAGCTACTGAACAAGAATAGAACATTTTTAAAATTCGTGTGTGTCTGTTTGTTTGTTAGTTTTTCTAAATGTTTGTTCACTCATCACGTAAAAAATACTGAACCGATTGCGATGCGGTTTTCACTGCTGCGGTTTCAGCTTAAGGTTTGACTTAAAATCTGGTGTACTTGGTATCTCAATCCAATTAGTAGAAGCCGAGCCATCTATAAAAATAGTTTTGACCGCTAAAGGAATTTTGATCAAATGTTGGTATATTGGTATATGTTAGGTCCTGGAATAAAGGGCTTTTAACCTAGAGAAATGACCACGCGTGGGAAGCCGCGGGCATCAGCTAGTTATTACCTAAAGAAAGTTAACTAATTGTGGATCTGAATCGTTATTAAATTTTTATCAAAGAAAGTACAATAAAAGAAATACTGTTATCTGCTTTTCAGCTGATAATGCCGTCAATAGCGCTGTCATTTGATAACGCATGTAGTCAAGGTCACCGCGACACTGATCACTTCACTAAGAGTCGAACAGAGACCGATAAGAAAAAAAATAACTAAATCCAAAGATTAACTAAAGTCGATGAATTGTAGCTAAATATGATTTTCCCGTGGGTCGTTTGGAATAAAAGCAGTCTATATCTGTAGTCAAAATCCTTGTTTATTAATTGATGCTAAATATGCTTGATTGTTTATTTTTATTGTCGATAGTGGTTATAATATCGCTTAACATAAAGCGACCTATCGTGACTTAGGTTAAAACACTGCAGAGAAACACAGACGCCGACGCAAGAAGTGCCAGCGCTAAAATTCTACAGAATCCTGAAGTTTTTCTTTAGAAACTTATTTATCTACAGGCCGCAAAGAATGCGGGTCGGTAATGCGACAACTTTTAAAATATTAGAGCAATCCTTTTAAAATAAAAGCTAAAATAAAGTTTATTTCATTACATTATTAGATATAGGAAGAAAAAAACCTTTATTATTTCATTTTGGTTATTGTATTAAAAATCATATATTAATAAAGACAATTTTATAATTTAGCATCGTCTCAGAAATCTGATGGAAAGCATACCAAACCGTATAGATAACAGCTCGTGGTGGCATTACAAAATATTAAAATGTTTAAATATTGAAATTTAAATATTAAATTGTCATTTTTACTTAATCTACTTTTATTCAAAATAAATTCATAATCTCGACCTTTTATAAATTTGTCTATGATACAGTCTTTATTTCATAAAGCTAGTTCCAATATTTTGGAAGTTATTGAGGTTTTTGTTACCGACCTGCTTACCGACTCGCTTTCTTTGCGGCCCAATGTATTACTCTTGATACGATCCTGAATTGTAATCTGAGGTGAGAAATAGTGAAAACTACTTTGAGCAGGATACATTCGCACTTCCGAATTAGGTTAATCATTAAAATCTTTGCGTGATGCGACCAACATTGTTAATGACCGTGATGAAAAACCATAAAAAATTACGACTCAACAAATTTGGCACGAAAACATTCATTTATTTTGTAATCCATTAAATATGTTAGTTCGGTTTTACACTTGACATCCTTGACCGCGTATATGTGCTACCAGATATTATATTTACTTGGTGATATTTAAAAACAAGCTGCGTCTTTACTTACTTTTCCATAACATTGTAAACACCAGTAAAAATTCGCGCAAATCCATTTTCATGACTAAAACTCCTACTGAAACTTTACTAACTACATATATCTACACCACTATGTTAGTAAACATCAATGTCAAATTTAACATTAACGGTACGTAAGTGTGTGAAACATTGGCGTGGCATGTGCTCTGTGGTTTACGCACTACTGGAATAAGCACCTCCGCTTTACAGACGTGATTCACAGGAAGGAAGCCCAGTAGCAAAACGGGACATGTCCAAATATCGTGGAAATGAAACACTTATAACTGCACCGATAGAGCCGATTCAGGCGGTCGATGCCGGCGCCGGCGCGCTACTGACCCGACTTTAGCCAGTTTCGGCGGTCCCGCTAAAAGTAATCGGTCTTTTTGTCTGTATTTGGAAATGGCTCATTTTATTTCGCATATTTGGAACTGGCTCATTTTCATTCTGAATAGAATTAAATGAGCTAATATATAATTTGTAATGTATATAGATATTATTTGTTTGCACGGCTCGGTAATGACCCTGGCCGTTGAAGCGTCATGCATAAGATTGTCATTTCTAACCAGTTTTTTAACACTTTTTATAAGTCCTAGAACAAATTCACGTCGTCTTGATAGTCTGGCAATTTAAAAATAGTTTAAAATGTGAGAATTCCTTTAGCATGCATCATCACTTATTATTATCTTTATCGTAAGTATTTTTTGCGTCCAGCTCTGCGTATATTAGTGTCAGTTTGGAAAGTTCAGGTCCAAACGGAATCTGCTCAAAAGATTAGCATAAAATTTCACACACGATGCGTTCAGATTAAACTAAAGTAATCTTGTGTATTATTCTAAACTAGCTTTCGCCCGCGACTTCGTCCGCGCGGACTACAGTTTATCGCGAAAAAAGCATCCTATGTTTTTCTAGCATATTAAGAACCAATGCAAAAGTATAGCAGCAACGTTCTTGATGTTTTTTGGCGGACTTGTTATAATTTTGTCTCCATGGCAACCGTTCCTTACAGCGAGTAATCAACATTTTCCAGTTTTCCCGTGGAAACTTACAATTTTCCGGGATAAAAAGTATCCTGTTTTATTCCAGAGTATATAAGCTATCTCCATTCCAAATTTCGTCAAAATCTGTACAGCCGTTATCGCTTTAAAGCTCCCCAAACAAACAACGTTTCACTTTTATATATTGGTGTGGATAAAAACTGCTGTTGAACTTGTACAATAAATATTTTTGTCTCGCTCGAATGTTTTGTATTTGCAGTTAACCGGTTTGTTGCTCGAATCCAACCGTTATTTTATCGTTTTTTTTATCGTAAGATTTTTTTAGTTGTTTCTGTTGGATAATATCTTGATTAACGTGGTGTTAGTACCTACTACTTTTATTCTTTCAATTACACTGCCCTACAAAACTTAGTATACCATACATTTAAAATTAGTAGAATTTTTATTAAACTGCTCCACTCATCGGATTGAGATACCAAGTACAACAGCTCGGCTTCTTATCGTCGGATTAAGATATCAACTTACCATGTACCCCAGTTCTTAAGTCAAACCTAAGCTATCCAACAGTGAAAATCGCATCGCAATAGGTCCAGCAGTTTTATTCAAAACGTAGTGCCTCATTTAAAAAATACCTAATTAGTTTATTTTATTAAATTGTTTGGCTCCTACTCATCGGATTAAGATACCAAGTACACCAGTTTTTAAGTTAAAACCTAAGCTATCCAATAGTGAAAATAACATCGCAATCCGTCCAGTAGTTTCAATGAGATGCGCGAACAGACATACATGAAAAGTGTGGTACTAAGTTTTGAAGGTATGTATAGTTAAGCAGTGCCTCTTTGACCACGGTCGTCGCCATAAGGTTTGATGTGAAAGAGGCTAAATATTAACTATTATAATCTATTGTCTGACTTAGAGTAGGGTTTTATTCAGACAAAGCTTCAGTAAACCAGTGAAAGTATTCCAAAATATAAATCGTGGACATTTGTAGCGATCGTTGATGTGTTGTGAAACATGAACCAAGCGATATCGCCCTTCGCAACATCCTTTGCTAAATGTGATAAAAATTTAACCGACTTGCAATTTGATAACACAGTGACAGCTTTGTTTTATATATTGCTGAGCCTTGCGGGGCGAATTGCTGGCCAATTTTCTTCTTTTTTTTAACAAAGAAACACGACTTCCCTGCCTAAAACGAACTAAATAGTCAAAAACAAGAGATGAATAAATTGCTATGACAATTTTATTTATCTCTTGTTTTTGAAGCCGTTTTAGACATGCTAATGCGGAATAGCTCGTTATTGGTATTGACATGTCTAAAATGACACAGAATCAACAATACTTGTAATACAAAATGAATATGTAAAAATACATAATACAGGGTGTATTTTTGAGATGGGACAGTACCTTAACCATTACAGTTACTGGAAAACGTTCCTATAATAGTAGACCAACCATAAATTTTTGAGATATTCTGAACTGTATTCACAGATTTTGGAAAATATGTACAGTCAGCAAGATAATGGTCACTTTACACAAATATATAATATATAGTATTATAAACTAGTCGCCAGTTTATAATACTAAATTTATTCATCAACTAGCTGTACCCGCGGCTTCGCACGCGTGGTGTTTTCTGTGGGTTAAAAGTACTCTATATGCTAATCCAGGACCTAAACTACCAATGTATCAACATTTGATCAAAACTCCTTCCGCCCTGTCAAAAATATTTTAATCGATTGCTCGGCTTCTACTCATCGGATTGAGATACCAAGTACCCCAGTTTTTAAGTCAAACAAAGTTATCCAACAAAGAAAACCGCATCGCAATCGGTCCATTAGTTTTTACGTGATGCGCGAACAAACAAACATACAAACAAACAGACGTTTTTTAAATTGTTATATTCTTGTTCAGTAGCTTATTTTAAGTACCCTAGACTATTTTGTTTATCTTCTTTGTACAGACTTTTTCGTACATATTACATTATTATAAGTATAGATATTTTTTACTTTAAAATTAACATAACTTTGGACCCCTATCCCGCAGGAACGCTTTATTTTTCGGGATAAAAAGTATGTTCAATTTTATCCCATCATATAAACTATGAATGTGTCAAGTTGCATCAAAATCCGTCCAGTAGTTTCAGCGTGATATGTGTTCCTTTAAATAACTTTTAGTCAATATCCTGAGGGAACCCTTTATTTTTTCAGGATGAAAGTATCCAATACTACTGCGTAGTATGAACTCAAATCATACCAAGTTTCAGTTGGATTCATTCAGTAGTTTCGGTCGTGATGCGCGGTCAAGATTCAGACAGACAACAAAAATGAAAAAAAAAAACAGATTTGGCTTCAGTATCGATAATAAAGCACCCTCCAAATCTTTTTTTAAAATATCTTCAATGTACACAATTGGACTGTTATAGTTTTATCTACATCTACACTAATATTATAAAGACGAAAGATTACATTGTTTGTTTGTTTGTAATGGATAAACTCAAAAAATACTGAACCGATTTTTTAAATAATTGTAGTCACTCTGTAATAGATTTCAAATTAAACCGATAGATCACTATTGCTAATAAGTGATTCATTGGATTCCGTATAATTTCCGGACAAGTCATTCGTGAAAAGATAAGTGTTGAATCGTCATTTATATATTGCCAGTTGCATTTAGCAACCATAAATGTGTACATAACACTTGCATACATGAGTTCTACAGCTATGTTCTACCACAATGTCTACAATCAACATTTATCTCTTACAATGTAACGTAACACAGTAACAATACAGTGTAATGATTACAGTACTATAGTATAGAGTCTACATTATTAATAGATTTTATTTTACTGTTATAAGCCCAACTTGAACCCACCCATTCTTGTTTTGAATTGATCAATCAGAAAAACGTTGCAGCTTAATATAACATTAAAACTTACTCTAATTTAGTAGTTTTGAATTAGTTAGAACGTTTATATTGAACTTCGTTTCACCGGTAACTAATTCCCGTGCAACGACGACGACAAATAAAATGTTATAGTCTGATTTTATAACTTACTTACCACATCCGCAGTGCCTGATCGGACTGCCAAGCATAGGGAACTGCTCAAAGGCAATAAACAATTGCTTCTTTATTATTGGCACTAAAGGGTTCCTTGAATGCTGAGAGCATTTCGATACACAGCTCATTTGATCGTAATATCTGACGATGTACAATGCTGTGCGAGAACGTATATACTTATTTTTGTAGCGCTGTGACGATGTCATCCTTTTTCATCAACATTACAACCTTATTTCATGTAAAAACATTGTGCCGTGCGGAGTGTTCCTTTGAGCTGGTGTACCAACCCTCGGGGGACCTCCAGTCACAGTGCCACTTGTAAAACTGCATAAATACGCTATAATATTAATAGATTCAACTTCTGAACTAGAGTAGCACTTGGCGCCTACTCGTTGAACTAAAGTAACAATGTGTAATCCAAAACAATAATAGCTGTTGTGTTCTGATATTATATATCTACCCTGCAGCAGGGAACAGTTAACCTTGTTTTGGGACTATTTAACTTCATTATATTAGCGTTGTCTGTGGGGAATTGTAATCCAATTAATTAGAGGGCGTTTCAAAATCCTTCATTATTAGAGCCCGTGATTAATGAACGTTACTTTTAGCATAATCACTAACATTTTTGGTAAATTGATAATAAGCATCTGTAAAAGAGCAGCTGACGCGTCGGTTGTTGTTGGCGCCACAGTATGACACCACCCTGACGTCATCGTGTCGACTCTCTTTGTCTCCAGACATTTTCCGAGCGTGACCCGACAAACGGAGCTATGTGTAGCCTTTATTGTGTTTTTTGAATCGCCTGAATAAACAAATCTGCGCTGGGCTAATTGAACCGTGGTCTTTTTACCCGACTACGGCGAAGCAAAGGAAGCGTAATGAGTTTAACAGTCTATGTATGTATGTATTGTGGATGTCCCACCATAGCGTCGCCCTTGGTCCGATTTTGACAAGCGAGGTATCAATCGATTCGTCTTCATCGCAAGAGTGTTATTAACGATAAATAAAAGGTCCAACTTTAGTACGACAAGAAATTGGAGAGTGCGAGCTCCGTGGCTTCGAATATACTAATTTTACAAAAGAAAACTTAAAATATTAAGCAGCTAGCTCCGTACGTGTGTGCTACCGACATTGCACCAATAAAAATATTTTACATCCACCCTCCAAATTCAACTTTATTTGTTTTAAGCGTCACAGATAACAAACGATGTTTAGAATCAACACTTTTGGAAATAAACAAAAGTATCTTATAGTTTTAAATATTGTACCACAAATGACATAGAAAAATAGTTTTTCTAACAATAAAACACAAAATTAGGTAAATATTGCACTTGTGACGTGCGTCGCTTACAAGTGTCACATAGGCTATTTTTTACCCGAACGTAGTAGGGTTTAGGTTTTTGAACTTATGTCGTGTTACAAAGATTAGCCAGATAAGGGTATTGTCATAGAAGAACTACCCATAGAAGGTGGGTTTTCAAACAACGCCTTCTCAAAACGTAAGCTACAGATTCGCTATGTGTGCTGTATTTACTTGCCTCGTGACGCACACAGACGCAAAAATAATGTGGCCAGTTAAATACGCCCATACCGTATTAAGAGCATATTTTAATCGTATCTATGTACTTATAAAAACAACTAGCCGTATTTATTAACTCTTATTCAAAAGTCGTTTACTTCTGTACCAACGGTTCGGATACGCTGTGAGAAGCAGGTAGCGTCAAAAATCGTGGTTTCATCGTCATTAGATACAATTGACATAACCTCTCAATAAAGCGTGCGGTCAGCTAACGAACGGTTTCGCATATAATTGTGTGGAATAAAGAAACTCACCCACATAAAACATACATATTTTATAACTAGCTGTGCCCGCGGCTTTGCCCCCGTGGTCATTTCATTTAAAAGTAGCCCACACGTGTAATTCCATGACCAAAGGTACCTATAAAGTACAATATACTACATTTCTTCAAAATTCGTTCAGCAGTCAAATAGTTTTGTACGTGTTCTTTTAATTAAATTTCAACCCCTATCCAGCGGGTCTCCTTCAATTTTTCGGGATATAAAGCATCCAATGTCCTACCTCGTAGTACGAACTCAAATCATGCCAAGTTTCATTTGAATTCATTCAGTAGTTTCGGCGTGATGCGCGGCCAAGATACAGACAGACAGACAAAACTGAAAAATTAAAGTGTTGGCTTCGGTATCGAATTTAGAACTGCCTTCAATATTTTTTTACTATATATCTTCATTATACATAATTGGACCTGTTACAGTTTATTAAAGTATACATGAGCCCTGAAAACATAATACACTTTTTTGTTCAAAAATTTAGTAAAAAAAAACAATATCATACCTAAGCAACGTACAAATAAAACTGGTATCAAGCTGGCAACACTCTGCCCGAACTAAGAGGGAGTAATTTGTTTTCACAATTTTTGGTATTTTAGACAATTTATGCAAGAAAATTAATGGCTTACTTGTGGAATGTCACACCAGAACTCATAATCTGCTATTCTGTTTTGTTGTGGCACGATATCAACGCGCAAATTGACATTTGAAATTGAAAAAATGGGAGCTTTTATCTCTATCACCTGACTCAGAGCACTGACCGCGCGAGCGTCGTACGGTGCCGGTATATATGGCACCAATTGAACGGCTTACATTTTACGAATGTACTTTGTTTCTATGGGTAGTTCTTCTATGGGTATTGTGTTTTTTGGAACGCGTAACTAAGACCTGACATTTACATGATGCGAGAACAGACTGCAGGCACCAATTAAAACAAAGTTATGTTCTTGTTCAGTAGCTTATTTTAAGTATCCTAGCCCTAGACTATTTTTAAGGTTCCGTACCTCAAAAGGATTTAAGGAACCCTTATAGGATCACTTCGTTGTCCGTCTGTCTGTCAAAACCCTTTTTCTGGGACGCGTGGAGGATCGAGTTGGAAATGTAGCAGTATTTATACACTAGTGTGATCTACGCTTGCTACAGGCAGCTACGATTAGCTACATCATGATTGTTATGAAATATTCAGGTCTGCGCAACGCAATCAAAAGATACGGCCGGTTATGCCGCATATTATGACACTCGCAAGGGAATCAAAACTAAAGGGTACTTCCCGTTGACCTACAATCATGAAATTTGCCAAGAAGCAATGTCTTATAGCACAAGTAAAAAATCTGAATCCTTAAATTTGTAGTTACCTATACAACAAAAAATAAATATAAGCAAAAATTCAAAAAAAAGCTTTTATGACTTTTTTTTTTTCATTTTCTCTTTTCACATTTTTACCCTTTTTCTTGAAGTGCTCGGAATTGGAATTGCAAGATTCCAGGACAAAATTCATAGGTACATCGATACATACATACACACATACATACATACATACATACATACATACATACATACATACATACAAGTGATGTTAAATAAAAGCTTTTAACTTTTAAAAATAGCTTAACGACATTCGATTCCCGTGATCGACGAACTATTTATATACTTACAACTTTGTACGGAACCCTTGGTGTGCGAGTGCGACTCGCACTTGGCTGTTTTTTTGTGTTTTTTTTTAAATTTATCTATGTAGACTTTTTGTTACATACTGTACTGATTGTGGATTAAAATCAATTATCGCCATCGCAAGCTTAAGAGTTTGCATGTTGAAGTGGCAATGGGCAGGCCATATAGTTCGCAGAACCGGCAACCGTTGGGGAATAAAGGTTCTCGAATGGCGACCACGAAAAAGCAAGCGAAGTGTGGTGAGACTCCCCAGAGACACGATGGAACGACGACATTTTGGCCATCGCAGGTAGTCGATGGATGGAGGCGGCACAAGGTCGCTCGTCATGGCGCTCTTGGGGGGAGGCATATGTTCAGCAGTGGACTTCTAAAATCTGACATGATGATGATGATGATGATCGCCTTCGGCCGTCAGTCTGGATCGCGATCTTTGATGATTCACTGCCACAGGCTCATGACGACGATGGTCCAGCAGTTCCCAGCTGGACACAGACCTCTATAAACTGTACCTCTTGCACCTAGGTATAATGTAAGAATTGAGTATCACTGTCACACGAAGGCCACAACAAGCTTTTAATTGGTTATAAATGTTATAATAAATCGCAGGGGAACTAATGAGAAATCTAATCTATCACTAGTACTACTTTTGAACTTATTTTTTTATAGGGGTACTAGCGAGAGTGCATGGTACCATTAGTACCACTAAGCAGTGGTACTTTTGGGAACAAACCGATTCCCACTAGTACCTCCATTGAAATAAATTGTTTACAGGGGTACTACTGGGAACAAACCTTCTTTACTGTTGATCAATAATAGTACTACGTAGTCCAGCGTTACGAATACGTAAGCCTCGCAGAGCTTGATCACAAGCGCCAAACCCGAAAGTCTCATCCTAACCCTTCCTACAATTATACCTACAACAGCGCGGATTAGTTTGGTTTATTCTCCCAGAGGTTGTTGGTTTAGCCTCATAAAGTAGAAAAAGAGTGAGTATAAATAACACTCTTTTTCTACTTTATGAGGCCTATTGTTATGCAAATTTATCTTTACGTTAGTTATCTTATCTTACTCAATATTCGTTTTCTAGTTGTGGCTTAACTCGAAATTTAGTATCAGGCCATCATAAATCGGAAGGAGGCATAATGAAAGATTCAGCTTCCTAGGAACTATTATTTATTCCGTGGATTCATTCATTTTGCGATAAAATCAATATATAACTTGAATTTTCAGTGAAATGTACCAGGATATAATGAATTAACAGGAGTTAGCGCAAACGTAAAATAGTGTGGGGTTAGGGACTGTGGTTTTAAGCTGACTAAAGTACCAGGCTCCCATAAATCGGAAGGAGGTGCAAAAAATAAGACGGACGGACGGATGCAGCACGGGGTGCCTTCAACGCTCCTCAGATTCATTCAAAGTTACTAAAACTCATTTTTCTTTCCAACAGTACTTTTATCGGCCGCGAGCTAGGGCAATAAAGTAGAAACAGAGTGAGTATAAACTGGGGGAATAAACCATCAGTTTTACTAATAACCACAAGAATAATAATTATTTACTAATTGTGACCGCTAGTTCAAATCCTTTAGATGTGTCAGCCACAGTCGTGCACACGCCAGCCAATAAATGGTAACCAGGGTCACCATCGTCGGTCACGACGGAGAGGACATCATAAGTGACCGAGCTGCGATCCCTTTACTCCAGCGGTTATCGGTTTTCTGGCTTTTTGGTGGTTAACCTTTTTACCCGACTACGGCGAAGCAAGAGAATTGTAATGAGTTTAAAAGTATATGTACGTAACCGATGATGAGGTTGAAGGTGTAGGTGTTCCACCATAGCATCGACCCTATTGGTCCGATTTTGGCAAGTGAGCTATCAATCGACTCTTCTTCATTGATAGAGTGTCATAGGCTATTATTTTTTTACCCGACTTTGGCAAAGCAAAGGAAGGGATTTATCTTCCAACAAAAAACTTGGTCTGCTTTTTACAAGCGTGGTATCGATCGATTCGTCTTCATCGCTAGATTGTCATAGGCAATTTTTGACCCGACCATAGCCAGGTTTTAGTTTTTAAACTTAAGTCTTGTTACACTCAGTATTATGCCTGTTTGCTAATAATTTCCCCAATTTGCGTTGTTGCCAGCAATGCTTAATTAGCAAATCCTTAGTGCTTACGCAAATTAAAATTGCTAATTAATATGTATTGATTTACGCAGGAGGCATGCCTGAAACTTAGGAGTGTCGTGTCGTGCGGTCGTGTCCTACATCTACTTATTTACTAGAGTGTCAGTCGTCTAGACTGGAAATTAATTGGATCTTTTTAATAATGTTGAAACGGACCACAGAATCAATAATAGTGCCAGATTGAACTATAAAAGTGTACGGAGCTAATAAGTATTATTATTTTACTTGCTTTAACCCACGACTTCGTCAGCGTGGAGTACAATTTAAGCTGAGAAGTCCTATTCAAAAACCACATACCCTTAGGTCCAGCTCCAGTGGTTAACTTTTCATTGCTATTCGTACGACGGGCAGTTCGTCAGTGTAGTGGCGAATCAGTGTTGCGCGAGAATCTCTGTGCTCGAACAGCCCTCGTATCTATTTGGCATACTACTAATGCCATCTAGTTACATTTCAATGTACTAAAAAACAAACGAAATTAGCTATTAATCGTTAAATACACATAATTACGTCACGACGTACTTAAAATTTCGAGTTTTAAAGTTTTAAGCTATCAAACGGTGAAGACCGCATTATGATCAGATCAGTAGTTCTTACGTAATGAGATGATACACAGACTTGCAATATTTTTTTTCCGATTTCTCGGCTTCTACTCATCGGATTGAGATACAAAGTACACTAGATTTTAAGCCAAAAATTAAGCTATCCAACAGTGAAAACTGAATTTCAATCAGTCTAGTACTTTTCACGTGATGCGAAAACAGTCAGACACTTATTTTTTAAATCTTCTTGTTCAGTACCTTATTTTAAGTCCCCTAGACCAATTTTGTATAATTATCTTCTTTGTACAGACATTTTGTTACTTACTGCTTTATTATATAATATAAATTTAGCTTGGATTGTCCCACTAAAGGACATAAGCCTTCAGTGGGGTAACGCTCTTCCACATTTCACAAATTTGTGCCACACTAGTCCAGTCTTTCATAAAGGAAAACGAATCAAAGCTGTACCGTCATCTCCGTCGAGGCTTGCCACGAAGCCGTCGGCCGTTGTTAGGGGTCCCTTGAGTTATTATACTGGCCCAAAACTCAATGGACATGCGGCTTACATGTACAGGCCCAGTCAGTTGCGTTTGGGATCTACATTAGGTTTCTTATACGGTGTAAATAGGTATACTATCAACAAGCCCAAATAAAAAATGTATATAACCCCCGACCCCACTTCAGCTAGCAAACAGAAAAAAAAACAATCAAAAACGGTCCATTTGTTTAGGAGTTATGATCCTGACGCCCTTCCCATTATAGCTAAGAATTATCTCGATCACATCAGCTCTCGAACAGCAAAACTGCATCAAAATCGGTCGATTTGTTTGGGAGCTACGATGCCACAGGCAGACAAACAGGTACATACGGACCCTAAACTAATAACACCTCTCTTTCGTCGGGGGTTAAAAAATATACCTATTTACACTGTAACCATATATGATACGTGAGGTAATCAATACTCAACAGTTGATAGACAAATATTAAATTGAAAACTCTCTTCTATTATGTAAAGATATTTAGAGTAAACTAACATTGGTTCTTAATAAAAGTATAATTCGTTTGAGATTCTTATACTATCACCAAAGACATATTTGACTTACAATATCAAGCCTTAAGTCCTATGACTTTGATAACCACTAACCCCCCATTCCTATAAAAATGAAACGAGTCGTTTTTCTAACGTCTCGTTGCTTGTTGCCGTTTTTGTATCGAGTTTATGTCAAAAGCTAACGGACAGTAAGCGAAACGGTTCGTTTTAAGATATAGGAACCGGCCATAAATGGACTAGCTATAACACTAATATCTAAGAAAGTGGCTAATTTATGTTGGTCTATGGCACATATCATTATTATTATGCATTATCCTTCACACAATCATCTTTTCTTTATGTAATATTCTTTCCTAAGCTATTTAATTCAATAACCGGCATCAGCTCATCAGGACTTTATTTTATCGTTCTCTCTACGTTGAATACCACACCAGACATTATTATTATTTATTATTAGCGAGGTGTGTCCCACTGTTGGGCAAAGGCCTCTCTTTCCACTCTTCTCGGTCAAACTGAAATCAGTCCTTCCCAAATGTGTCGGGCTCATAACGCCGATACCAGACATTACTTATGTAGTATTTGTGGATCAATAGAAATTGATAATTTGAGTAACGTCTTATAAGAAGTAAAAAGAAGAGAATAAATATAATGTAGGACAAAAATAGTTTGATATATCGACGGAAATGTATTCCATTCCAGAGGTCAATGTTAAGTCAGTCTTGCTAGTAATTTCCTTTTCAACAAGCACGAATTAAACATGTATGTTGTGTTCGACCCCCCATTAAAGCTACGAATCATCTCAATCACATCAGCTTTCAAAAATGCATCAGAATCGGTCCATTCGTTTGGGAGATGCCACAGATAGACAACACAATAGAGAGGGGCTCTTTTCGCGTTCGGCTTTTAATTTGACTCCCCGATGCTCCAATTCCATTTAAGTAAAGAACAAGACTAACGTTCCGACGTTCATACAAAACAAAATATCAGTGATGGATCCAGGCGCGGGACCACGGACGCACCAGGCTAGCCGTACGCCACGCTGCAGTTTGTGGCGTTTTGCACCCCGACTCATTCATTCAGCGGCCGGTTTGCAGTATAGGACACGTCATGTAAAAAGAACGCTGGCGGTTAGGCTGCGCATTAGGCGATTTATCGGTCTATTTGGTGGTATGAGGTGCGGCGCGGGGCGGGCGGGTGGCTATACGAAGCTGCGAGCGAAAGGCTAATTTTTTATTTTTTTTAAAACAATAGGCCTAGTACTTTTGTGCGCGAGTGTACCCATGCCCAAACACACCCCCTCCGCTTTCTTCCAGCGTTCTTTTTACATGACGCGACCTGTACATGACATGATTCAGTCGCCCGCTTACTGGACGATGCACTGCCAGAGTTAGCTTGAGCTTGCCTCCGATTTTCAGCACCGAGTCAGCCTCAAACTGGTGCCTGCCAGCCTGGTGCGTGCACGTCCTTATAGGTGGGTTGCCTTCGCAACGTTTCACATCGACGATGCTGACGTCATAACGCCAAACGCTGACGATCAATACGTCACTATTCCAAATTCCTTCATCTACAAGAACAACATAAATGAGCCACAACCTGTATATTTACAAATATATCACATTAATTATTGCAATTAGAAGTTGCACAGAATTTTCCTAGCTATGCCTTGTACTACCTAAGGCTGTTGATGTATTTCATTAGGTTGAATACGACTATCACGCCCATAATGTCGGTGTACCCCTCGTGGTTCGTGCTCGGCGATGAGTTGCACAAATCGCTGCGGCAGTAGCAGTATCTGAAATCAAATATTATGTGCTTTAATATAAATAAATACACAAAAACTCTAAAAAAAAAACTGAACATCGGAGATAATTAACTAGCTTAAAAGCTAAACAAACACGCCTGCCCTGCCAAAAAAGAACTTATATTGTCAATAAATTATATACTGTTGGAATGTGCTTGTCAAGGCCTTCAATTTGATACCCATATTGTTAACAGAGAAGTTTTTTTATCGCTCTTGCTAATGGAGCCGTACCCAATCCACCATATTTTTTTTAATAGCCTATGTTACTCGGGGGGATGTAAGGATTCTAACGATACCCCATACGTCTAAATCTGTTCAGGTATTTAAAAGTTATGGTGGAATAAATAAACTCATATACATACAAACGAGTACATACAAACGTACCTGAATCCTAAAAACATGACACTCTTTTTTTGGGGAGTCGTGTAAAATTGAATTGGTCTAACAAGAAAATAATATATTTTTTTAAATTGTGTCTGTCTGCTTGTCTATCTGTCTGTGTGTTCGCGCATCACATAAAAATAACTGGACCGATTCAAATGTGGTTTTCACTGTTAGCTTAGGTTTTGACTTATAATTTGGTGTATTTTGGTAATCGATAAAAACTATTCGACGGCTGAAAGAATTTTGATGAATTGTAGTGTATTTAATGTACTTTATAGGTACTTTTGGTCTTGGAATAAAACAAAAATTTACTGTTTTTAGTGTCTTTCACGCTCACCCAAAAATTTCAATGATTTTGATAAAGTGTTGCACATGGAATAGTGTATAATCACATGTGAACATTCCAATCAGATTTATATAAACTATATTTATCCAAAAATATGAGTTATGTTCAAAATGAAACCATTAAATTGCGTCAAAATGAGGTATACATTTAGGTATATACGTAGAGGGAATATCAACAAGAAAACATGATGCAAAAGAACATCCAACCTTTTTGTATAAAGCTTAGCATACATTAACTAGTCCATAAAAAAAACTCGGCTATCAATGAAACTAGTGTCAATCGTTTATAAAAAAATATAAGAAACAAAAAGTATTGTATAAACAAGCACAAATTAAAATTTAATATTACCCCCGACGACGCTCCCCCATTATAGCTGAGAACCATCTCGATCGCATCAGCATTCAAACATAAAAACCCGCATCAAAATCGGCGGTCCATTCTTTTGTGAGCTACGATGCCACAGACAGACCTAAACTTATAACACCTCTCTCTTTTCTAGTTCGGGGGATAAAATATCCTAAGTGATATACATACTCAATTAGTTACGTTTATGATAATATAATCCTTTACTTTTAGCTATCTAAAACATAACGCTATAATTAAATCATGTCAGACTTTGGAATTCAGATATAATTTCGTATTAAAAATAAAACTTACTAAACGGCCGGCTTTAGTACAATATTTGCTAATGATACAATGTTGCACAATGAAATTACCCACGCAACGCTTATAAGATTAATGAAGCTTAACGCGTACAGGCAATATATTAGGCTGCTTATAAAACTCCAGTTTTTATGGCAGCCAGTGTTCAGTTAATTAGAGTCTAGTGAGCACACTATGAATTGTACCAATTCTAAAACTTGACTTAATAAGTGCTTACTAGACTGCTAAGCTATTTGACCACGCGGTACTTAGTAGTTTCCTTTCAAAATTACAGCAGGCCCTTAGCAGCAGTCATATGAACAGGTCGAATTTGTTTCTTATTTGTCATTTGTAAAGTTAGGTTAGAAACAATCTAATAGAAATTTTTAAACCCCAACTAATGTTTGAGAAAATAGACGACAATGCTCAACTCTAGAGCATCTTGCAAGCAGTTTAACATGAAAATATGTATACTCAAGAGATATTATTTAGTACCTATTTCGCGTGGCTCTCTCTCCTTTATCGTCTAAGTTCTCGCAGCCCTCTTTGTAAGGCTCCAGCACCTCCATTTTCGGTGACCACCGCCCGTTCTTGAAGTCGAGGTACTCGTCCTTCTGAGAGGCGCAGTCACGTAGCTCTCCTTTTATTCTCACTGAAATTTTAATAAATTTGGTTTACTATTACTATTAACCTGTATTGTCCCATTGTTGGGCAAAGTCCTCCCAACATGACTTCCAGATGCTGCGATCTTTTGAAATATTTCGCCGGTCTTTATTAAAGAGGTCAGGCTCGCCCCGCCATCTCTTCCGAAATCTGCCGTGAAATCGCCTCGCTGTATCAGCTCCACTTTGTGACTATTTTGGCCCACAGCTCATCCGGCAGACGTGCCCTGCCCAGTCCCACTTCAACTTAGCGGCTTTTATAGCTACGTCAACAATTTGAGTTTTCGAGCGCAACGCTGTGTTTTGAACCCGATCATTTAACTTAACACCTAATATGCTACGCTCCGCATTGCTCTCGGCAAACCTTGAGCTTGGACTTTTGGATGTTCGTCAAAGATCATGTCTGAAACCCATAAGTCAGGATAGGAAGAATACACATGTCCATGAGTTTCCGCTGCAGTAACATTGGAAGGTTTCCCTTCATTAGCTCCTTCATGGACCAATAGCTCCTCCAGTCATTATCGGTGCGTCGTGCAACTTCTTTATCTTGTCTTGCCTGGAAGGAGACTATTTTGCCCAATTAGATGTGCTCATGGACATAATGTATTACCTCCTTCCTCATCTATAGTGATTCGGCGTTCAGTGGTGTTAGTCATGACTTTGGTCTTTGTCATATTGATCCTCAGTCCAATCTCAAGGCTCGCGGTGCTGAAGTCTTGCAGCATTGACTGTAGCTCTTGGGCTGTGGGGGTTAACAGAACAATGTAGTCGGCGAAACGAAAGTTGGTTAGCCTTGCTTATCCGACGTCAATTACCTTCCCCTTTCTAGCCTGCCACTTGCTTTTTGAAGATATCTTCAAGGGCACAGGTACAAAATTTGGTTTATTTGCAATTAATGTATTATTGATAAGTTTATACTTTAGCACACAGATGATAATATACAAGGAGGACTCAATACTAAATATCATTCCCTGCCAGTCATTCCGGTCAATTCTAGTTTAGTCATAATATACCACCCACGGGTTTATATTACAGCGATTATCTCCGTACTCTATCCATCCATCCTCCATTCTAGTGTAGGCTGTTTGAGTCATCAGAAAAAGTCCCGTTATAATCCTCGACGACACTGTTTGAATCATTTTTCATAGCTGTATTAGACTAGGACAAAGATGATAAAACAAAAGATTTTCATGCCATTCATGTCTCGTTGCTAACATTTCATCAGCAGTTTTTTTTCTGCCTGACTCATTTATTTTATTTATGCTTAAAATTACTATACGGAAGAATCAAGAAAAGCCTTGTTTTTAAGGATATCAGTGTTATTAAACTTGACTTTTAAAACCTTATTTATTTTGTATTATTTTAACTGACTTGTATAAAACATTTACCTCC
This sequence comes from Alsophila aescularia, assembly GCA_946251855.1. Taxonomy (NCBI): domain Eukaryota; kingdom Metazoa; phylum Arthropoda; class Insecta; order Lepidoptera; family Geometridae; genus Alsophila; species Alsophila aescularia. The sequence continues at coordinate 15,737,627 of OX276385.1, forward strand.
AAGTGCTTGAGAATTTGCCAAATGTTATCAAAAACTTGTCACGACAGTCCTGGAATTTATTAAAGCAACACAAACGTCTAAATGGTTACAAGGGCCCAGTGGTGACGTCACCATCTGATTTAATCAAATCTGCGATGCCAGACGCATGTTGCTTAACTTTTTTTGACCAAATGTTTGTCGTCGTCTTTTCGCGACATTCGTGGAATTCCTTTTTTAGATACGCAATGTTGACTTTAAATGTTTTGGCGTCAGATCTTTCATGGAGCTTCCTAATGAGTTTAGTGAACTATTTATTATTATGAAATAGTTAATTTATGGTGGCTTTAACAAATTGGGTATGTAGGTATAACAAGGATGGCGAACATAATATGGCAAGAAAAAATGTGAACACGGCGTTAATTGGAAACATAATCAAAACAATTTTAAATGTGTTAGTTGTGGTGAATTATTTCATGTATATTTGAGCTCGCTTTGCTTGCGTTCTTGTAGCCATGTCCATCACATATTCTGGGGATTCATTATTCTTAATTTGACCTAATTACACACTACACAGTTCAACATTTCTCGTTCGCTTCGCTCGCGCCATTGTAATGACGTTGCTGATTCCGGTGCTTCAGAGATCATTATTATTTACCTTTGATTTGTAACATAACCATAGATTATTTTATTTTTTTGGATTTTTGATCGTGACGGGCGTGACGCTTATGTCTCAATGCACATATTCATGCAAAGCGACAAGCGACCGTTCGTAAAGACTCATCCGTATATCCCGTAATACCGTAATATCTATTCTTAAGAGTTACGAATGGCGTTTATAGTTTTAAAATAATAATAAACGTGACGAATAGGAGAATTATTTATTTGTGGGTCAACTAAGACAATGTATCGTACGAATATGCAACAGGCGCATACAAAATTTGGTTTGCAGGCTTTCGATCATTTCCTACTTCGGTGATTCTAACATACCTGCTAAAAATAGTCAAAGATTTTTACGCTTACTTCCCTCGCGCCTTTGTATTCATTTTACCTGTTTTCACAATACTTACTCAGAAGACTCATACTCCTAGGTTTACAAAATATATAATTTAAATTATGGAATAAATAAAAACATAAATAACTTCATAATACCCATACCTCCATTTTGAATGTCAAGGTAGAAGTCCTGTTTCATACACATCGTAGAGTATGGGCAGTCAACGATGAACTTTTCTGAATGATCGAAGTGTACGCAGAGTCGCTTCGTGGTGTTGTAGTAATGACCTGGGGGCGGGTTGATCAGGCACTGGTAGCATTGGAGCGATGTCACTTCTGGAACATCAAATGTAGAGATCTAGTTAGAACGAGTAAACTGCTCTAGTTTACGAGAAAACTAAAATGGAGTGTGCAGTTAAATAACCACATCCACACACCCACATACATAGATACATACATAGACTGTTAAACTCATTACCCTTCCCTTGCTTCGCGGTAGTCGGTTATAAGGATAGGTTGTTGTTTTTTTATTTGGTGCTAATTTTTTTGCTGTTGATATTTCATGTTTACCTGGCCTCACAAAGTCGAAGTGTCAATGCCACTTACTTATTTGCGACCTTGCTTACATATTATATTATATGCTTGTGCTTGATGTTCGGTTATATATTGTACTAGCTTTCCCGCCCGCGACTTCGTCCGCGCGGACTACAGTTTATAACGAAAAAAAGCATCCTATGTTCTTCTAGGATATTAAAAACCAATGCAAAAGTAGCTATAGCACCAACCCTCTTGTTGTTTTTTTTTGACAGACTTGTTATTTCGTTTCCATCGCAACTGTGCCTTACTGCGAGTAATCAATATTTTCCAGTTTTCCCGTAGAAACTTACAATTTTCCGGGAAAAAAGTATCCTATGTTTTATTCCAGGGTATAAGCTATCTCCATTCCAAATTTCATCAAGATCCGTCCTTATATATTGGTATGGATTACAAAGTTGCTTGTTTGTCTAACTGCTAGTACTCTCAACTGAATCTTATGGGACATGCTGGCACGCATATTATTACTGACTAGCTGTACCCGCGGCTTCGCACTCGTGTTCATTTCTCTAGGTTAAAAGTAGGTACTCTATGTGCTATACCACTTTACCAAAACTTGATCCAAATTCCTTCAGCTGTCAATAAGATTTTATCAATTGCTCGGCTTCTATTCACCGGATTGAAATACCAAGTACACCAAAACCTTTTTTAATTCTAAACCTAGTTTTTACGTGATGCGCGAACAGACAAAAAGACAGACAAGATTTTGAAAAGTGTTAAGTATAGTTTACTTAAAGTTCATTCGCTTATTTAAAGTCCACTAGACCATTTACTATTATTATCTTCTTTGTACAGGTCTTTTGTTACTCACTGCTTTATTATAAAATCTTTATTACCTCCAAACTTGAAAAGAGGGGGGGGGGGTATAAGTTTAGGGTGTGTGTGTATGTATCCGTGTGGCTGTCTGTGGCATCGTAGCTCGCAAACGAATGGACCGATTTTGATGCGGTTTTGAAAGCTGATGTGATCGAGATGCGCGTGACCGTTTAAGTAAACATGTATTCATGTATGTCACACTCCGAAGATTATAATAGAACTTTTCAACAGCCCTTATTCGCATGCGTGACCGTCGAAACATAACCAGATTTCCGTTTCATAAATGTACAAGTTTTTTTGAAAAACCGCATGGCTGGGTTGGGGCGCACGGCCGTTCGTTTGTCGTGATACGTCAACTCCACGTACAATTTGATCCGGTCCTGAAAACCTCTCGTTTGCTCTGTGCTGGAGTTCAAAATGTGTATAATCTTTATTGTAGTACGGAATCTTTATAGTTTCCGGGTGCTGCAGCCACTTTTGTAAATAGACCCCATTTTTTTTAAATTTGTTAGCCTTTTCCAAACTTTTTCATATTGAATGGATTTTTTTCTCAACGAGATCTTTACCAAAACACCGGAATCAATATGCTTACTAAATCGCGAGTTATACCGAATTAAAAATCACAAAAACATCAATTTCTCTGATTTTGCTCTGTGCGTCCTGCCTCCCCCGTAATGTTTATTTTTTTGTCTTTTGACAAATATTAACAACATCATCAAGCTGAAAATAGAGAGCAAAAAAAAATTATTTTGTAATTTGTTTTTGTGACAAATTACAAAATAAACCAAGACGCTCGCCAGATGGTAAGCGTCACGCTAGCCCATAACAGTTGCAGTGCCAACCCAGAATAATGACACCCACATTCGATCTCTGGGGCTCATATAGTTACACAGTTATAAAGGCGAGACGATATACCCCTTTTCGTGATGGTCCACTTTTAAAACCTGGTACCCCTATGTTTCAGAGTGATTTTATTGTCATTTCATTTCAAAACTCCCACACTGTTCGAAACATTCAATCGCGCATGCGCATAGCGGCTTATGAAAAAAACTATACAAACGTCTCACTAACACAGATAATAAACAACAATTTATGATTAAATTCGTTCATTCTTTAAATTTGGGCAACACTAGCGATTAAATTTAGTCCTTGTCAAATTCAAATTAGTCCTGTCACAATGATGTGTTAGTTTAGTCAGGGCGGTCGCACTCCGCAACAGATAAATTCAAGGACCCAATATTCGGGTCCGTTCAGTCGAGTGTCAAGCGTGCGCTCGATGAGTCGCGCGCCTTGTACTTAGCGATAGAGCACCTACTTACGTAAAGTTATTAACAAACTTTATTCGTGTTTTAATTATGAGTACCAAGAAGAAAGCTAGAAAGTACTGCATAGCATTCGGCTGTTGGAATAGTGATAGAAATGACGAATTGTCATTCTTTACTCTTCCAAAGGATATTGAAAGGTAATAAATTGTAATACCTATAATAGGTCCTAGTTATGTAGTTAGATATTGATATTTTTTTATTACGTAGGTTCCTATAGTTTTATGTTATTTCATTTGTGTTCCATACCGAAGCTAATATTTAAGGTTTTTCCGCGCAGAAATAAAGTCGTTTATTAAATCGATCAACGTAATTTTATAATTGATTATAGTAGGTATTATTGATCGGAAAATGAATTACTGTGCTGACTTAGTAAGTAGCCTACATACTTTTATTACCTTTTATTACGTAGGTAGCAATTTATTTTTCACTCATTAAAAAGCATGAAATTCAGACAGGCACCTTTATTCATCAAAGTGCAATACCTATAGGATATAATCATAATCAACCAACAACACGTAGGTAGGTATCTCACTAAACTTATCGGCGTTCTGAAAACGGGATAGGTAGGTAGTAAAAATGAGGTAGTCGGTCTATTCTGATAAGAATGTCATTGTATGTAATAGAACTATTTTAATTTATAATAATAAGTAATAACATAATACATTATTACTTATTTATTCTGTTACAATATGTAAGTCATAACATATCACAGAATAATTAGTAGTACAAGTACCTAGTCATATCTTAATACAACCCTACCGAGCGAAAAAGGGACAGGGCGATTCTGAAACGGTTAGAGCAATGGAAGTTCTCGCGCGTTGTGATACGGTGCATTCTAGCCTGCACGCGGTGGGCGAGCGCCTTCTAGGTAAATATAATTGAAAACTCGCAGCGCCGTGCGAGTTAAATTGCACTTTATAGCGTTGTAGCGAGAGTCGCTATTTATTTAAATGACTTTACTCAGTTATCCTTCTGCACTTGTACTATTATTTATTCTGTGGTTTAGTGGAAATCAACAACTGATAAAATATAAGGAATCACTAAAATAAATTAAATTTAGCTTTAGCTTAGTTTAGTTTAGTGAGTTGCTCAACAGAATTAGCGTCAATGTAGCTTTCTATGGGTGAAATAATTTTTAAAATTGGTTTGAGTTTTTTGAGTTTATCCATTAGAAACAACATTAAAACAATCAAATCTTTCCTCTTTATAATATTAGTGTTGATGTATGAATCACTAGCCTAGTCACTAGTGGCGCTTTTATCGACTCCCACGCACACGCATTACGCATACGCGCTGAATTCTCGTTTGCTCGTGCCGTGTGCCTTGCATGGATTCTCAAGCCTTGTCCCTTTCGGCCGCTGACGGTAAGAAGGAAAGAAAGAAAATACATTTATTTATGACAACACATAACTTTACATAAAATGACAAACACAAAATAAAATATACAAACTGTGTGTGAACGAACAGGTCCCGACTCAGCAAAGGCTAAGGCACTGATTTTCTGCCAATAGTTATTTATTTATAGATTACTGGAAAACCTATGAGAAGTCTATGGCCTTAAAATAACATGGCAAATCACTCATTATTGTGAGACAATATATTCATCGTACGGGACCCTCTCCACGCGAGTTTAAATCGCACTTGTCCGGATTTTTATTAGTATTTATTCGGTTCACAAATGTTATATAAGGCCCAGAAATCGAAAGGTAGTCTAGTTGGTCAGGGGCATTTCATTCGAGTTAAAATGGCTCCTTTAATACAGCATATTATTATTTTATTAATAGTTGTGAACATTTGCAGCAGCATTCGTCGAGATTATTACTTTGATAGCGAATATCCACTTGATGACAATGAATTAACAAACAAATCAGATTCTGTAGTCATTAATGAGACAAAAACACTGTCACAGAGCAATAACATTAACAAATCATCCACAAACAGTACAAACAATGATCAATATGAATATAATGGTGGTTCATTTTTAAAACGACGAGTAATTAATCCACAGAAAACCTCTGTAAATAACGAAACGGAAACTAGTTCAGCGACCAAAATATCAGAAAATAATACTAGTTATTACAAGAAAATACTGTCACGAACTCCATATGGGACATATTCCACTGTTCTGAGTATTTTTCAAGCTTATGAATATGCTTATGATGATCAGTCATTTCAACGGCAAGGGTCCGATGAATGTAAGAGTAATGAAAGTGAAAACACTACAGTACAATATACGAGTAGAATATCCAAAACTACTGGTGATTATGAAAGTGTCACTAAATATAATAATGATTCAGTCAAACATCTTTCTGAATTCTATAACGTCGTCCCGGCTATTAGTAGGCTAAATATCACCAGTTATATTAAAAAGAACAGTGAAGTCAATAAAGTTTGGTACATCGCCGAAAAGTACTCCTGTTGGGAATTGCCTCTTTTGATCGGAAGTTGGGGAATACGGCTACGGCCGGATGTTTTCACCGTATACTCTAGCAAATTGATAAATGTAATAGAATTGGTTTCTAAAGAACAGGCAATATCAAGAACGTCGTATGTTCCAGATTACTTGAAAACAATAAGTAAATGGTGCTCCGAAGCGCCCTGCTTCGGTGACCATACTCTTTGTGTTTTCGCTGATAATGAAATTCCAAATATATGTGAAAAGAATTACAAAATAAAGACTCCAAATATGCTTGAGAAGATAGGAATAGTGAATACTATTAACTCTATGCGCAATAGAGTCGCAAACGGCGGTGCCGATTTCTACACGCACCTACCTCCGGCTGCTGATATGAAACAAATTATATACAACAACGATTTGGAGGAGATGGCTAAAGTATGGCTTCAGCAATGTCTGCCCGGGATTGATCCGTGTTCCTCTTTGGATAACAGCTACGTTACACAGCTTGAGTGCACTAAAACTGCAAAACACTGCTGTGTCAAATTCCCAGGCACTGCAGATGAGTCTAATTGGTAGAATGATTTTTATGAATATACTCCTTACTAAATATTATTGTTCTCATGACCGTAAGCTACAAATTGATGTTTTTTTTCAGCGTTCCGTTGTATGAATGTTTTATACATCCAGTCGTCGGGTGCTTACACGCTTGGTACGCTTCCGCTGGGGACAAACTAACTGAAACTGACATACAATGTGGCCATGCAAATCTCGAAACTTTCAATACAGTTCAGTTAATTAAGGCAATAACAAACAAAATAGGATGTGCTTACAAGGAGAGACTGAACGGTGATACAAGAATTATTTGTAATTTTTCCCCTGGCGCTTCTTTCTACATTGACAGCAAATATTTCTGTGGTCTTATTGCTCACAAAGATATTTCTGATCGTTTAGGTATAAAGGATGGTGTTGATGATGTAACAGATCTAAAATTTCTGGCTTCTTTAGGCGTTATAATGGATGAAGTAAAAAACATTAATAGTTATGACCACTTTCAGAAGAAAAATGAGTATATGAACAATACATCACAAATATCGGAGCTAGATAGTTTGAATGAAATCTACGAATCTGGGTGGGTGAGGCGTGTGTTACGAGACTATTCAAACGGGACAATGGGAATGATCGCTCGTTTGGTGACTCGGTACACGTTTATCGAAGAAGGACAGTCGAGATGCGATCTTGATCAACCAATTTATACAGTTGGACCTCCTGGCTCCCTTTGCGTAGAGACTGGACGGAAATACAATGGTCTTTGCTACGAATTCGCCGACCCTACGCCTGGGTACAGGTTAGCTGCGATTCTAGCTCCTATAGCACTTTTCTCTCTCATATTGTACGATTTATTTAGTGGTGTAATGAGGCAAACAAACTATTAAACGTTATTACAACTGGATTTTTAATATTCTTTTGTGTGTCAATAATGATGTTAAAACATGAGTGTATAATAATGACAATATTGATTTGACGCGCAAAATTCAAGTATACATGTTTTGTTAGATTGATAATTTACTGCAAGTACTTTCGAAACAGTTATTAGCTTCAACTGAATGCTATTTGATGAAACTTTTACACAGAGGGCTCGAGTTGAACGGGGTTGTCGTTCTTGACTGTGTGTAGTACTATCAATATCATTGGTGAGTCATTCGGTTAACACGAATCGGTAACAAATTCAATGCGTGCATTGAATTTATGTTGTGTTTAAATTATTAACTGAGCTCGTTGATTCAAGGAATGTTATGTATTGGTTCTACAATTATTTTTTTCGTTCATTTTAAATATAGACAAAGATGATTCAGAAATTAGATCATTATTATTTTAGTTTAAGCATTCGTATTGTTTGCTAAATTTTTTGTTAGATTTCATGCTAATAGGGCTCCGAAGCCTCCGAATATCGAAATGATCAATCGATTGTGAAGCTCCACTGGCTTTCAATTTTGTGAAACAACAATAGCTGGTCAAGATAACTCGCTAACTTTATCTAGATTTCATCATATACAAGCTAATGCACGGTGCGTAAAGCCTTTTTTTTGTTTTTGTATATCTAGTTTAATTATGTATCTATCCAATTTTTTCGGTCTTTCTTTATATTAGAATCTTTTACACAAGTGCCAACAATAACTACTGTACAAAGTTTCCACTCAATCGAATGAACGATGAACGCTGTTTCTTTTTTTTTTTTTTTTTAAGAAACCTTCGCTGACGCTAACACAACAAGTCCACTCACCAATCTTTCATCGTAATCGGATAAATGGTATAGGAACGCATAGAAGACGAACAAACAAATATTCACTTGTATTATATTAGATCACAAATTTGTTATTACTTGAGACCATTTTCCGGGGTTATAGAACAATTTTGAATAGTGAGACGGTTGTATTCGTACGTTTTTTTTTTTTTTTTTTTTTTTTTTTTAGAAAGGATATGTGCTATTGGTCTATAACTGACCTCTACAGCGTCACCGGACGGTGGGGCGGGCGCAAAAGCGCTCCGCCGCAATGCGTGACGCAGAAGGCGCACGCCAAAGTTAAGTTTTTGGCCACTTGCTCAAGGGCACCCAGGGGGTACGAACCTCGGCTTGGACAGTTGCCATTGATTACTTGGGGAGTATCGAACTAAATATTCGTACGTACTTATTATGAGTACTACCTCCTATACGTATAGTAGGCACTCATAATGAGTACTATAAAATTTTAAACGATTACCGTCATGCATATAAGAAAAACGTTTCATCGAAAGTCCAAGTTTTATCGCGTGATCAGGTTTAATCTGTTTTGATTCTTGTGTTTCCTGCACTTCTAACTACACGAAGTACGGAACCAATCAGAATATTAACTACTTCCCGATAAATGAAGTAACTGACTACATTAGGTATTACTGAAATTACAGAATATATGATGGGATCATGGGAAAATAACATTTTCACTTCTCATGCTTATGAAGTTGTTGTTTATGCTGGGTGTAGGCCGTGTAGGTGACATAAAACTGCATATTATGCCCTAGTGCATAAAAGTGTTTTATTTCTCTATTTCTCTATAGTCTCCGACCCAAACCTAATGATGCATGTAGAGAGTTTTAATAAAAGTGTCGGGAAATAAGCCCTCATCTTAGTATTAACGTCTTATTTGAATATATAGTTATTTAAAATATTATTTTAATTTCCTCGCAATCGAAGTGAAAATCAGAGTGTATGTATAACTCGTTAAGGGAATAAAGTTGCTTGTTTTATGCACTTTTTTTAAAATCTACTATTTCTATTCATACTATGACTCCTTTATTCACCATCGCTGGATAATTATAACAAAGACCTACTCTCGTCGATAGCTGTTCTTTCTAATCCAATGTAAGCCTGATCGTTGCTCTACTAAAATACATATTGCCAACGTTACAATGGTAATCACTACTTGGTAAAAAAAAGTCTCCCAGTTTCTTTTGAATGTATTTATGTGATATTTCAGATTTCAATTGAGTAAAAAGTTTGTCGAAAGTAGACGTATTCTAGCCTTCGATGAAAGAAACAAATAAAGATCAAGCACTTAATTACTACTTACTTTATACTTACTATTATTCAAAATACGACCACGCGACTATTTGTGGTGTGTTTGTCGCGTGGTACAAAACCGTACGTCACAGTTCGTCATCAAAAGATCGCAAGCGATATTGTGACATCCTTTTTCCACACGCATTAACCCGTATCGCTTGCCTGTTCGCTCCACGCAAACATTTACGTGTTACGCACACAAGCGTGTATCAGCGCGCGTAGTCGATTAGATATGCGTGCTGCCCCGACTTAAAACTATGGATAGCGGCTTTTTACTTTTTATGATGATTAAGTTTAGTTACCTATTTGCCAGTTAAAGAAGCCGTCTTCACTATAAGCGGGCCATGCGCGGAAGTTTTTAAATTGCGCAGAGTTTTCGTGGAACACGAATCGGGCTAACTTAGTGAATCCTTATTTGTTTCTTTCATCGAAGATTCTTGCACAACTTGAATAGGCGTGCTGCTGACGACTATTGGTTCCACGGTAATGTTATTGCTGATAGTTAATTATGTTTTATCTATGTTCATGCGGAGACAAATGCGTCGGGAGGCATCAGCTAGGCTGGTCAGCATTTATTGCAAAGAGTCTTGCAGCTATTTCGCTATTAAGACGATATAATCATCTAATCTCAAGTGCTATGTTCTCGCTGTTTATGTAATGAAATAGGCGTGTCTCATGTCTTTCTAGTCCAGAGTCTTGAACATATCCTCCACTGCGCTTGTTGTTTCGTGAATATTACATCCCCCTGTTCCATGGCTTGGAAAATATCTCTCCGTTTCTTTGTATGTACTTTATATTTATCTTGTTACATATCAGAATTATAAAATTCATCAGAGTCAATGTATTAATATTGATAATATTATAGTATCTCCTACAACTTATATTTACCGAATTCAATATTAATCTATCAGTAGGTGGCATTGCTCTCAAATAAATATATGCTGTGCATATGCCAATTGCACGAGAATACCTTTTACCCACCTGTTGCTATCAAGGACAATACGGTTAACACCACAGCTAATAGGTATTGCTCCATGGTCACGCAGCTTTGTTTCTTTGGTATCGCTTGATATTTCTATGGCCTTCGTCCAATGCAGTTCTGGCAGTGACCCTGGAAATAAAAATGATTGCGTTTCAGTTTTTTATTTATTTCGATATACCGTTGCAAAGTTCTTCGTTTTCTATTCAAATCTAAAATTGTATCAATCCTAAATATTTAGCTATAGAAGATTATTTAAGGATTTTGTTGTTTCTGTAAAAGCATGTCCTGAGAAACTAGCTAAACATTTATTGTTATTCTACATGGTGTGCAATGTTGTATAGTATGGTTTTTTTTCAGATGTCATTCCTATTAAGATGTGTCCTATTGCGATATTTGCGGTATCACATATCCACAATTTCAACCAAACAATCAGTGCATTGTTCATGGTTGTTGGCTAGTAATGCTTAACGTAATCATCTGATTTATTATATGTCATTTAGATCTATCACCAAGACAGGTTTATTCAGTTACTGAGAACCGGTTAAATATCGAGATACGAAACATGTATGCTCTCGAAACGAGAGATGAGACACGTTATATCACTTATTGCATTATTAATAGTCAAAATTGTATATAGATATATTATCTACATTGCATCCATCAACAGGTATTGACTTTGTGTAGGTACCGAATGATATCTACGCTTGGTTTCGCCATTACTTTCACGTCTCAAAATACCAGAATCATTCAATAATATCTTAGCCTTGTTATGGCATTATGACTAAATCATTATTTATTTACTGATCTGTGGCTAGTGGCTACTAACTACATTGCATGAACTCACATAATTTTGTACACTATGTACTCTTTTCGTAGTTGTTACTAAGAAAAAGAAGTAAGAGCGAATAGTCTTTGTTGGAAGTTCTTCTACTTGAGGATAAAAAGAGCGTATAGAGATTTTATTCAATTCAGGATCAGATTAGTCACTGAGAACCGGTTAAATATCTATTTCCACCGGTTGGCCTAATGGTTAGTGACCCTGACTGCGAGGTCAACCAATGGTCGCGGGTTCGAATCCTGTAAAGGTGCAACTATTTGTGTGATGAGCAGAAATGTTTATTTCCGAGTCATGGATGTAATATTCGTATCTACGTATGTTAATCCGTTGTCTAGTACCCATACAGGGTATCCTAGTTTGGGGCTAGGTAATTGGTGTGAATAGTCCTGAATATATTAAAATTTATTCATGTATGCTCTCGAAACGAGGAATGAGACACGTTATACCACTTCATTACATTATTAATTCTCAAAAATATATATTTATATATCTACATACCATCCATTAACCATTGAGTTATAATGTATGCCATTAACAGGTATTTATAACTGTGTAGGTACCGAATGATATCTACGCATGGTTTCGCCATTACTTCCACGCCTCAAAATACCAGACTCATTCAATAATATGGCCTTATCACTAAATCATTATTTATTTACTTGTCTTTAGCTACTGGCTACAGTGCATGAACTACTCTTTTCGTAGTAGTTACTACAATAAAGAAGAAAGAGCGAATAGTCTTTGTTGCAAGTTCTTCAACTTGAGGATGAAAAGAGTCGCAGGGCAGGAATGCCGCATATTATGCGACCTATGTCACTTGAGCAGACAAGACCCGTTAACAGATTCTACAAACTTGTATTCATACGTATAATAAAGCAATAAGTACGAAAAAGCTTGTACAAAGGAGATAATTAAAAAAGAAATCGTCTAGGGTACTTAAAGTAAGCTACTGAACAAGAATGTGATATTTAAAAAATCGTGTCTGTATGTTTGTCTGTATGAATGTTCGTGGCTCACGTAAAAACTGGAGTACTTGGTATCTTAATCCGATGATTAGATGCCGAGCAACCGATAAAAAACTATTTGACGCCTGAACGAATTTTGAAGAAATGTAGTATATTGTACTTTATACATACTTTTGGTCCTGGAATAACACGTTTGAGATACTTTTAAATGAAATGAACACGCGGACAAAGCCGTGGGTACAGCTAGTTCCTGCTATATAAATCTATGCTCGTCTAATTATTCGTCATTATGTTTAAGTTAAATGTAAATCGAAATCGATGCCGTAATACATGACTGCGAACGGGTTCAGTATTATTGCGTTGTTAAACGGCCTGTTCTTGTTATTTTCAAGGTCCTGACACGCTTGTCTGAAGTTGTCTGTGGCCTTTCCCCCGCTCTCGGTGAGAACAAGTCTGTGCGTTTATGATTTGTCTGTGCAGTCTTATTGTAGCTAAGGTATGACATCCACACCAATATATAAAAGTGAAACGTTGTCTGTTTGTTAGTTTGGGTAGTTTGATCTGATTTTGACGAAACTTTGTAATAAGGTACTGTACAATATAGAGACCAACATAGGATACTTTTTATCCCGGAAATGGTAAGTTTCCTCGGGAAAACTAGGAAATGTCGATTACTCGCTGTAATGAACGGTTGCCATGGAAACGAAATAATATCAAGTCTATCAAAAAAGCTCATGATGATGCTATACTTTTGCATTGGTTTTTAATATCCTAGATAAACATAGGAAAAAAGCATTTTCGCGATAAACTTTAGTCCGCGCAGACGAAAAAAAGTACGGTCGCGGACGTAAGTTAGTGACTGATATATTTGAGCAGTGTCTATCTATCTTTTCTGTGATTTTATCTAACTCGACTAAATTAAAAATACGCTACCCGTAATAATTTTATTATTTCAGCGCAAATTTCGCGCTAATTAGCATTAAACTCTGTCAAAATCCAAACAAAAGAACGGTCTCATTTTTATAAGTAATTTGACTTCTCCGGGTACGGCAGTTAAATTTGTATAATGTGTATTTGTTTGCATTAATGAACTTATGTTGTTATTTTTTAATTCTTTGTAAAATAATTTAACTCATGTGAATTTAATTAAAAAGCTTTTCTAGAAGGCATCATTAGCAAAAGCCTAGGCAAAACCTTGTAGTTTCGTTTATTGTATCCCATTTTATAATTTTCCTGCAGATTTTCCCGCGTGCTAACTTTACCACTCCCGTTCACTCCTTTACGGATGAATTTAAAAAAACTCCTTACTGCCCCCTCAAAGAATATCCATACCAATATATAAAAGTGGAACGTTGTATGTTTGTTTGGGGAGCTTTCACGCGATAACGGCTGGAAGGATTTTGATGTAATTTGGAATGGAGATAGCTTATACCCTAGAATAAAAGATAGGATAAAACTTTTTATCCCGGAAAATTGTAAGTTTCCACGGGATAACTGGAAAATGTTGATTACTCGCTGTAAGGAACGGTTGCCATGGAAAGTAAATAACAAGCCTGTCAAAAAACTTCAAGAGCATTGGTGCTTTACCTACTTTTGCATTAGTTTTCAATATCCAAGAAGAACATAAGATGCTTTTTTTCGCGACAAACAGTAGTCGCGAAGTCGCGGGCGGGAAATCTAGTATTCTATAAATTTCAAATCTCTTGGTCCACCGGTTTAGGCTGTGCGCCGTCTGTAATTCAGTCAGGACACTCAGTATGTCACGGTACTGTTTTCTATGCATAGATAGGAATGTTCCCACAAATAGCTATTTGCAATTCTCCAGAATTTCAATTGATTGCGTTCAAAGGCCATGGCCAAGGTCCGTCACCTTTTGTCGAAATACGTGGTACTATTATTTATTCTGTATTCTATTAAAAAGACAAACAAACAGGCAGACACGATTTTTGTAAATGTTATATTCTTATTCAGTAGATAATTTTAAGTGCCATAGACCAGGTTTTTAAAATTATTTTCTTTGTGCAGACTTTTTCGTTCTTATTGTTTTATTATAAGTATAGATTTATTATGTGGACGAAACCAAGAGTTAAACTGAAAATATCGATGATACCGCATGATGTTTTTAACTAGATGTCTTCTTTCCCCACCTAATTGTAGATAAGTAAATTTTAACTTCAATAAATATAACATTAACACTCACTTTTTAAACTGTCTAGTAACCGCACCGTTATATATTCGTAGAGGTTTTATTACCGAATAACATTTTAAACTGTCTTATTAGGATGTTAATTTGTTTGGTATACGTTATAATATACTTCTATAGATATTTACAGGGAATTTTCAAACCACTTTCATTCAAACTACATGGACATAAAGTCGAAGGGCACTCACATGTACCTACATAGTCCAGTGTTGGATATACATAATTATGTCTACTTGCAGAAAATATATGTTTAACTAGTACCTAAAACGGGTTAATTTAGTTAGCAGCACTTAAAAATTGCAAAATACAGCAGCCCATTGCGTACACTGGTCAGCCGTGAAATGCATTTTGAAAACGCTATGCGAAACCTTATGCAAACGAAGACAGACTTTATTTTAAAACTTGCACACAAGGTCATCCTCATGCTCTACATACATTAACAATGCAATTGTAACTTCTGCCTTTTCTACTATCTGCTGATATTTAACCTGACGACTATCTTTTTTTTTTTAAATTAATTAATGTTATAAGACATTCGCAAATTAAAATGATATTTTGTTGGTTCACTCTCTCCTACAAGGGCACTAACTCTATCATCGGATTCGTAATATAACCATTCGGGAAAATTCATCAATAAATAATTATAGTGGCGATCCTTTTTCCATCGTTCACATTACACAAAGTCAGGCTGCCCCTGACCTACAACACGTTTTTAGCGGCAATATATTACAATCATGTCCTCCCTGGTAATACAAGGAGGGCTACGCTCTCAGATGTTTGTCCTGCTCTTGTCCTGCTCATCCAGTTGCAGTGTGAGCGGGAGAGGTGATGCTTTTCTATCGATATCTCAAATACTAACATTTGATCAAAATTCCTTCAGCCGTCAAAAATATTTTTATAGATTGCTCGGCTTCTACTCATCGGATTGAGATATAAAGTACCTCAGTTTTTAAGTCAAAACATAAGCTATCCAACAGTGATAGCTTAAACCGCATCGCAATCGGTCCCGTAGTTTTTACGTGATGTGCGAACAAACATACAGACAGACAAACAGAGAGACACGAATTTTTAAAATGTTATATTCTTGTTCAGTAGCTTATTTTATGTACCCTTTTTTAATTATCTTCTTTGTACAGACTTTTTCGTTCCTATTGCTTTATTATAAGTATAAATATATAGATAACTAGCTGATTTCCGCGGCTTCGCACGCGTGGTCATTTCTGTTGGTTAAAAGTACTCATTGTGCTATTCCAGGACCTAAAATACCAATATACCAACATTTGATCAAAATTCCTTCAGCCGTCAAAAATATTTTTATCGATTGCTCGGCTGCTACTCATCGGATTGAGATATAAAGTACCCCAGTTTTTAAGTCAAAACATAAGCTATCCAACAGTGAAAGTACCAGTAGTTTTTAAGTGATGTGCGAACAAACATACAGATAAACAGACAGGCACGATTTTTATAAATGATCTATTCTTGTTCAGTCGCTTATTTTAAGTACCCTTCACCATATTTTTTAATTATCTTCTTTGTACAGACTTATTCGTTCTTATTTGCTTTATTATAAGAATAGATAATATGCACATATGATCTTAATAATTATGAAAGTTTTGTGCTGCTGACAATAAGACTTGGTTTTAACAATTATATACTAAGATCCATATTAAATATTCATTTGAATTCAAATGTTCGTAGGTATATTGCGAAATCCGTATCCGTCACATAAAATCTGTACGTATATTTTATTGTTACAATTCCGGTTTTCGAGGTGCTTGCGTTATCTCTCGGTCATTTTTATGTCGTCCTCTGTGGGTCAAGGGGAGGTGGAACGGAGGTGTGTCTTGGACTATGGACTAGTCTTTCGAAATACTTCATGGCGTTGCATATTTAGATTCAAGCTTTAATATTTTTCAGCCTGTATGTTGTCTCACTGTTGGCGAATACCTTGATCAGAGGTGGTCGAATGCTAGCCTACAAAAAAATAAAGAAGACTCTTTCAAACCCTGCTGTCCTTTTAATATAATTATGTAAAGTTCTTCCCTCTATCATTTACGCGCCGGCCTCCCAACCGGTTCCAATAAAATTTCGCTATTAGTATATATTTATAGTTGAATCCAAGCATCTTGACCATGAAATGATTCGTTTATGTACAAGTATGTTTTTTTATGTGAACACATAATCAAACGAATTATTTCATATCGAGATATCTCAATTGGTAGTACATTTATATCGAAAACTTGTTATGCAAACTAGTGGGGCCAGATGCTGTTAAAAGCTGATAAACCATTAAATAATTAAGTACTACGGAAGTATTATGATATTAGTTTGTTTTGTGTTCACCTTGCAAAACTATATATAACACTAGTCAAACATTGCATTATCTTGCATTGCATTGTAGTACGAGTATTAAGTAGATGAAATACCTATTAACTTTTAAAGTTATTATTCGCTATAACTTTGTTGCTAATGTATTTGAACATATTCCACCGCAACAAATGAACACATTTAATATTGGACATTATATTTAAATATATTTACTTGTCAATATAATGCTGTTTAAATAATGAGTTGTTGAAAAACAATTTAAGTGAATAGTCAATACCAGTAATAAAATAAATGCTTTGTGATCTAAATATACACGAATGTATGTTCACGAATACTATTTATTGTGTGTGTATCGGACAGTAGTACTAACAAATATCGAATACGGATCACTTTACATGTCAAGTCCAAGGTTAACATTAAAACGTATCCATTAAACCTATACATATGAAATAATTTGAAATGGCTAATGTGAGGCATTAAGTTGTTATTTTTTTTATAAAAATTTAAATAGGTGTAGGTACTTCATAAAAGTCTATGCTGCATCGTGTATCAGAAAAGTTTCAAAAATTCTTAGGAATATGATCTTGAGTCTTTTGATTCGGGAAGTGAACGATAGAGCAGATAGATAGGCATATACCTAAGCTCACAAAAACGGGCTAGTTTTTCGACAATTATACTAGTGCAATAGGTTATGCAGAGTGTTACCCAACATTGTTGCTCTGTTTGTAAAATTGCGGCAATCATCTAGCCCTTTTCTGAGAACCTTACTTGTGGTTCAGCAATTCTAAGTTAGCAATAGCTACGTTATAAGACAGCTTTATCTCTGTCCTGCGCAATAAATATATCGCTCGCCTCATTGATTCGTTTTAATTAAATCTATTGTTCGCCTACTAAAGTCAGATCAAAGCTATAGATTAACCATCTGAAATGTTTTTGCAATATTTTCGCCCCAAATCAAATATTTATGTTCAGATGGCCCCCAAGTGCACTCATGAGAGCACTGATGAATTGTAATACCGATGACAATTCAATAATTACGTGACTTCGATGCCTGAGCTGTGAGTGACACGTTCGCACCGGAACTCCTCGTCGACCCTTACCGAATCCGGTGTTCACAACAAACCTAACCATTGTTCACAACAAACGTATGCCGAATTACGCATCGAACGAACGTTTAGTAAGAACGCGAAATCAAAATGTATCGAAAATCGGTAATTCGCGTAACGACCGCTTACATTCGGCGGCTAACTATACGTTTTGTGTGAATGATGTGGATGAGTGCCCTCTTAGGGCCCTCGTGTTTAAGACTTTGCTTACTTGCGCTAGTACTTTTTAGGAAAATACACTGGCCTTCAAAATTGCCCGCGCGGCTTTGCCCGCGTGGTCATTTAACTGGGTAAAAAGTAAGCTGTGTTATTCCAGTACCAAAACTGTTTATAAAGTACAATATATGTTCTACATTTCATCAAAATTGGCTCACCCTTCAAATAGATTTTTATCGTTTGATCGGCTTCTATTCATCGGATTGAGATACCAAGTACACCAGTTTTTAATACAATGCCTAGTTTTTACGCGATGCACGAACAAACACTAGATTTAAAAAAAACTGTAGCTTATTTTAAGTGCCCTAGACACTAGACCATTTATTCTATTATCTTTGTACAGACTTTTTGTTACTTACTGCTTTGTTATAAGTATTTAAATAATTAGATGCCCGGACAGTTTGAAAAATGCCCAATATGAAGAAAAAAAACTGACCGTGCTTTATGAATCACCTAATGGGCAGAATAATAAAAATATGTGTTTTATTTAATTAATTTAATCATCTCTATAAAACAATACGGTGACATACCTACTGACTGACTGACTTACTGACAGACAGACACGCACAGCCTAAACCGGTGGACCTAGAGATTTGAAATTTAGAGGAAATAATTATTCCTTGAGTGTCCTAGAGGTGCACTATGGAAGTAACTATAAACCAGAAAAACTTGAATACCAACTCCAAATAAATACCTCACAAACAAACGTAACTAACCCATATACAACATCCTAAACTAAGATCCTAAAATTACTTTCTCTAAGTAGGTAACCAGGTGGATAGGTAAGCAAAGATATGTATTATTATCTCGACCAGGAAACTAACAATACCTAACTTATAAACCAAACCAACCAACGAATCTAATGAAAAACCCAAAATACTTTAGGTACTCGATAAATTACCCTCTGCCTGGCCTGTCTATCGCCCGGCTGCGGTATAGGTCGCGTCATGTAAAAAGAACGCTGGAAGAAAGTGGAGGGGGTGTGTTTGCGCATGGGAACACTCGCGCACAAAAGTACTAGGCCTATTGTTTTAAATAATTATTAATTAGCCTTTCGCTCGCAGCTTCGTATCCCCGCCCGCCCCGCGCCGCACCTCATACCACACCACCAAATAGACCGATAAATCGCCTAATGCGCAGCCTAACCGCCAGCGTTCTTTTTACATTACGCGAACCATACCAACTATTATATATTCTTTGGCGGCACGCAATCCGTCGCGCGCGCGTCGTCCGGGCGCGACGTCATAATATTAATAATATTATATTAATATACGGGAATAAAACTACAGCATTTTTTTTTATCTACAGCAATTTTATTTTATTACATCAAAATTAACATAACTTTAGACCCTATCCCGCAAGAACCCTTTATTTTTCGGATTGTAAAGTATCCTCAATTTTCACCCATCATATAAACTATGACTGTGCAAAGTTGCAATATTTTCAGCGTGATACGCGTTCTTTTACATAACTTTCAACCCCTATCCTGCGGGAACCCTTTAATTTATCGGGATGAAAGGTGTCCTGCCTCGTAGTATGAACTCAAATCATGCCAAGTTTCTTTTGAGTAAACCTTCAGCGTGCTACAGCTTCGACGTCATCATCGCTTTACATCAGGTAAGATCGTGGTCAAACGATAGCCTAGTTCGCAATAATAATTAAAAAAAATACATTCAATAGTTTCGTCGTGATGCGCGGCCAAGATACAGACAGACAGATAAATAGACAAACAGACAGACAGATAGACAGTTTTTTTAAAATACAGTTTTGGCTTCAGTATCGAATATAGAAAAGCCTCCAAAAAGTTTACAAAATATCTTCAATGTACAGAATTGGACCTGTTACAGTTTTATTATAAGTATAGATAGATTATAAAATGCTGCCGTCTAATTAAAGTAATTTATAGGCTCAGTTATATTTATAGTCCCATTCTCACCGGTTGCCTAACTTTTAAGTTATTTAATTTAGCAAACGTTGCGTCATAACATTTTCATTCTAATGCGACATAGGCCGATGACGAAAAGACCTAGTATGTGTGCTAATCGCTTTTTCTTATGAGAAACTTCACGTCTTGAAGGCGTATGCAATTCTGCATAATTATGTCACGTGCATAGTATGCTTGAATTTCTATCTACAGTGATTCAGTAATGAAATGTCAACGTTATTGTTATCTGTGGTTTTTCTCTGTACTGCCACCATGTTGTCATGTAGGTAACTACCTACTGGCTATTTATTCTGTGCTACTGTGGAAAAATCGGCTAAATGTATTTTAGTGACTAATTAATTCAATGTATTTATTTATAAAACTCCACATAGTCATATTTATTAAATGAGTAATTATTGTATATTCATGTTTTAATGGTTAATGGAATTCGAATGTACCTACTGTAAATTGATACCTGCTTTAACAATTTCGAAGAAAATTTTAGAATAAATAGTTTACAGGGCTTTAAATCGATTGAACGATTTCTTCTTTAGGAAATCAGAGACACTCGGCGTAATGAAATTTACATGCATGGTGTTCCGTTGTGATTTTGGCGTGAAAGCTCCCCAAACAAACAAACAAACAGACAACTTTTCACTTGTAATTCAACGAAATATTCGCTAAATAACCGGTTTTCCTTTAAAGTTTATTGCGGTAATTGATAATATATGTTGTTTACATTTAAGAGAGAAACAAGAAGGTTCAAAACATCCTTGTGTTGAAACATGTACGATAAAAAATACAAATGTTGTTGTTTGTCTCTTTTTTCGATCATACATTTTATCAACACACGTACATAGTCGCAGCGGAAGAATGTGTCTCGGAAGTTGTCTGCTAGTCGCTGCGCAAACTGCTATTTTCAGGCCCTATCCCAATGTTGTAGCACAGCATTGTAGAACTGCCTCGCTCACTCGCTTACGTTTTTCGCATATTCTATCTCGCTCTTACTTTATGCTGTTTTATCCCCACAGCAGTTTTGCGCAATCGTTCACAGAGCCTAACTTCACAAACATATAGATTTGCTGCGACTACTGTATAGTTTTATAAGGAGGCTTATTTTGTTTTACGTATTCTTTAGTGTTACGAAATAGCCATAGACATCAGGTATCATCAGGACCTGTTTGATGTAGGCCAGTTGCATAATAAAATAGCATTGATTTGGTGTAACACAAACGTAATATATTTAACTAATACACGTTCATTCATGATTGAGACCTGAACCAGTTTTGTTATACAAGTTCTCGATAGTAGGCCTCTGAGTCGCCCGAACTTCGCTAGTGAACTTTTATACTGACTTGTCACTAACACCAAGATCATCTTTGCTAACACTAATCATCTTTAGAAACTACTGACTATTGACTATGTATTTATTTTTAACCCCCGAACTCAATAGAGCCCCTCTCTATTGAGTGTTATAAGCTTAGGATGTGTTTGTATGTATTTAATTATTTATCATTGTACTAGCTGTGCATGCGGCTTTGCCCGCGTGGTCATTTCATTTAAAAATAGCCCATACGTTTTTTTCCAGGACCAAATGTACCTATAAACTACAATATACTAAATTTCTTCAAAATTCGTTCAGCCATTATATAGTTTTGTATCGATTGCTTGGCATCTAATCATTCGATTAAGATACCAAGTACCCCAAGTCAAGCCCTAAGCTGTCCAACAGTGAAAACAGCGCAATCGGTCCAGTAGTTTATACGTGATGCGCGATCAAACATACCGACAAACAAAAAAGCAGACAAACAGAAAGACACGATTTAAAAAAATGGTAATTTCTTGTTCATTGGCTTGTTTTAAGTAGGTATCCTAGTAGACCATTTTTTTAATATCTTGTACAGATTTTTATGTACCTACTACCTACTGCTTTATTATAAGTATAGACCAATGGACCGATTTTTATTCGATTTTTTCTGTTGAATGCTGATGTGATCGAGATGGTTCGTAGCTAGAATAGGGGGAAGGATCGCAGCTCCCAAACGAATTGACCTATTTTGATGCATTTTTTTCTGTTTGAAAGCTGATATGATCGGGATGCTAAAGCTTTCTTAGCCATTATAGCTAAGAAAGCTGTAATAGGGATCGGGGATTTTATATTTTTTAAATTTGTGCTTTTGTTTCGAGTTTCTGATATTTCGGCATTGTTGCAATTTACGGATAAATTGAAGTAGGAGTTAAAGATGGGTGATTTTCTAAGAGCAAACAAAACGGTATACCCTCTTGCGTGCTCGATTTGTTAATCTTTTGAAATGTATGTATGACTTTAGATCCTACCAATCTGGCAGGATCTTAGGACTTATAATCCTAGAAAACCTTCACGCGTGTTTCGAGAAAGCCAGTACATATAAAAGAAGAAAAAACAGAGAGGGAGAAGGGCAAGAGAAGGAAACATTTCTCGTGGGAGGGAGGACCACGGTTAGCTCAATTGTGAGAGCGTTGGAGCCGTCTTCCGTTGGTCGTAGTTGCAGGTTCATCTCCCGCATCGTAGTCGAATTTTTCCTGTCCCAAATTTAACATAGCCAGTTCGTTTTATTTGTTAACGTTATGAGGTAGTGCTGGCCTCTGGTTTCTGAGTTTTTCAGGCCGCTCGAGGGCCTCTGACATGACTTAACGACTGTTATTAATCAATAATAGCCGAGACCGACAGCTTAACGTGCCCTCCGAAGCACGGAGCGATAGTAAACCGCACATAACTTGTCATTGGTGCGGAGGCCTAGACCCGAACCCGGTATCGTCGGATTATAAGTTGCTCTATTGAACCGTTAGGCTACCATCGCTTTGTTATATAGCCAGTACCTACATATTCATTCAACAATGGCTTGTTTCATAAAATACAGTATGGTTCTGGTAATCATAATCATTGCTATTTCTACCTATATGATCCGCTCAGCTGAATAATCTGGGAGGTTACAATATCTGTACTTATAGTAAAGCAGTAAGTACCAAAAAAACTGTAAAACAAAGATAAAATAAAAAAAAATATCTAGGGTACTTAAAATAAGCTACTATCTGCTATCTTGTCTTTCTGTCTGTTTGTCTGTGTGTTTGTTCGTGCATCACGTAAAATCTATTGGACCGATTGCGATATGGTTTTCATTGTTCGATAGCTTAGGGGATGACTTAAAAACTCGTGTACTTGGTATCGTACTCAATCCGATGAGTAGAAGCCGAGCAATCGATAAAAATATTTTTGACAGCTAAAGGAATTTGATCAAATGTTGGTATATTGATATTTCAGGTCCTGGAATAGCACAAGGAGTACTTTTAACCTAGAGAAATAACCACGCGTGCGAAGCCGCGGGTACAGCTAGTTCATAATAATTCGTTTCTACGTTATGCTTTGCCATGATAAGACTTTACTGCTGCACTGTAGACGTCGATTAACTTTTAACTAGCATTAAATCTTTATTTTTGTATAGATACTGACACATGTTAATGCCAATTAATTTGCATCGCTAATCGTTAGCGTTTACTTCTACAGATGCGGCAGTTAGACATTAAAAGGAACAGAATTTCCTAAATATATCTAGTAATCATCTTATTAATGAGGAATAAAATATAAAAACTTACGCATATATAACAAAAACAACCTGTCCTCGCCTCATACAACCATCTCATTAAATACCAATGAACATAACACTTCAATAAACCATTGTATATGACACATTTCTCAAACAGCCATCGTAAACAAACACGCGGTGTTTCGAGCACTGCCGACCGCACGTGTCCCGCCTTGCGTGTCCAAGATATAACTGGCAATGCCAATTGCCAATAAGCCTAGACAGCGAAGTCGGTACAGTACAGCTGCTTTACTGTTTCTCGCAAGGACTTGTGTCATGTCATAGAACGCAATCGCTGTAGACTTTACTAGCCAGTACATTAGCTACGGTCAATTCCAACAAGCGCACTAAGTTTAGAACATTAAAACTAGTTTACCTCTAGACACTCAGTGGCTAATTGGGTAATATGCATTTGTAAGGGTAAAATGAACCGCCGTTCTTTTTTTTTCTATACTTGTAATCAAGCAGAAAGTACCAAAAAACTGTACAAAGAAGACAATTAAAAAAAAATGGTCTAGGGTACTTAAAATAGGCTAAAAAACATTTCTTTTTAATAAATTATTTCTCTTTGTCAGTTTGTTTGTTCGCACATAACGTAAAAGCTACTGCACTGATTGCGATGCAGTTATTACAAGATATTAAAAAATGGTCTAGGGTACCTACTTAAAACAAGCCAATGAACAAGAAATTACCATTTTTTTAAATCGTGTCTTTCTGTTTGTCTGCTTTTTTGTTTGTCGGTATGTTTGATCGCGCATCACGTATAAAATACTAGACCGATTGCGACGCTGTTTTCACTGTTAGATAGCTTAGGGTTAGACTTAAAAACTGGTGTACTTGGTATCTTAATCCGGTGATTAGATGCCGAGCAATCGATAAAAAAACTATATGACGGCTGAACGAATTTGGAAGAAATGTAGTATTTGTACTTTATAGGTACTTTTGGTCCTGGAATAACACGTATGGGCTACTTTTAAATGAAATGATCACGCGGGCACAGCTAGTATGAAATATTTTGCAATTTTTGCTACATTAGGCCTTCAAACCTTTGTGGTATAGCTACAATTGAAAAGCTACGGTTTTTTTTCACTTTTACCTATACGGTTAACTGGTTATACGAGTATGTACTACAAGATTGTCTACAACTACTTCAGAATATTTTAAAATTGACCTGTCCAAACCGTCCTGTTTGGAATGGTACGTTGTTTAGGTTATTCGATAATATTTAGACATTTTATTTTTGTGCATGAGTAAGTTAAGTGTTTGACTTGTAAAAGTGCTATAATGTTGCCTGCTTGAGTTTCAATCATTTTGAGTATCAAGCGCGCGATTATGAAAATAAAATTGAAGGATAGAAATCGTGGGTTAAATAGATTAGTCTCTGCATTTTACTGTGCTAGTACGTTTAACTAAGGGCGCGGGCACACTGCGTAAACATCGGTGTACCCGACCGATGTTGTTGGGCAATACCCTCACAGAGCGAAATTGTCTCGAAACCATATCGAAATCTGTAATATTATATTATAGAGTTATTTGAAATCGCTCAGTTTTACAATAGCAGTTACAAGTTCACTGTTGCTTGAAAAAATACTGCCACCGAATTTTGAAACTGTCTACTAAAATGACATCCCCATAGAGTTTCATATTAATTTCCACAGTATTAAATGCATGTATTATATATGTTTATGAAAGTGTGTTATTTTTTCCTTTGATTATTTCCGAAGTACCGGTAGAGTCAGAATTGTCAGAAAGGTGTTTCCTTTCCCACATTCAGTCATTACCTTTTCTATCTCAAAGTACATACATTTAATTAGTTTTAGATCCTTGTTACTCCAAGTTTTTTTACTCCTTTGCTTTTTGAGATAATTAATTACAATTAATACCTTAAAGTTTGAATCGTGTAATCAAGATTATCTTGAAAGGAGCCCATCTCGGTGTACTAATATTTACGCTACTGAGACGTGAGAGATTGTGTCAAATGAATTTCATCAAAACACAAATGTATCACTGAGATGTGAAAAAGAAGTCAAAATAACAATTTGGTCCTGAGTTGATGTATACTATGCTCTTGGCGTCAATGTCAATCTTCTAACAAAAGCACATAAATTACAATTTGCGACAATGCAGCAAGCATGCGGTTTTATCATTAGCCAATTTTGAATTTGTACAAACAATTACTTCATTTCAAAAAAGACAAGTTGAGTAATGCGTGTCGGACCATAAGTCTAGGTTTTCGAAGCCATATCCAACGTAAATCAAAACCGTATAAAAAAACGGTTGATTTCTCACTTTAGTGACTTATGATTTGTCTGTGTTTCCACTTTTCGGGGACGTGCATCTCACGAAAAAGGCCACCTTGGAGCCGAGTGTTTCGTATTTTACCACGTTTTTTTAGTCACTTTCTTGTGTGTGTGTCTGTCTGTCTGTCGTTCCGGGTGGAATCTTGCAACTTAAATTTCTAGCACTTCCCGGTTAGCCATCCGGCTGGAACTGTCAGGGTAGCTCACAGATCGATGACAATGCATTCTTAAAAAAAACTGTTTTTTAGATATATTTTTTAATCTACATTTGCTGCTTGTTGCAATACCTAATTATTTAATGAGAAGGCGTACATACGTACGTACATTTTGTTTTACCCTATTTTTCTTGTATGTGAGATACCTACTCATGTAAATATATTTTTGGGTTTAATACTTATTGTTGTAGCGGTTTTGAATATCTATAATGGTGATAAATATCAGTTCTATAGTCTTAATAGTCTCGAAATATAATGAGTGTGACATACAGAAGAACATGCATGACGAAACTAAGAATTTGTTTGATTAAGCAAAACAATATATTAAGTTAATTGTAGAGTAAATTGAATACAGAGATCAAACCTTGAGTAAGATCACAAACTTTACATGTCTAGTTACAAATACTTCGTACAATGCAAGGTTGGAATATCAAGTTCATTAGTCAAAGTCGACTTGCTAAAACGCATTAGTCATAGCTTAGTTCAGGTAAGCATTCAGAATTTATATACTGTAGGAATGTGCTATTTCAAAATAAAGTTCATGTTTTATATATAATTCGCTCTGAGCGATAAGACCGCCCATTGTGGCTCTTTATTATTAATTTTGTTTTTTTAGTTGTAAGATTTTTGTTTGTTTGGTTCAATAAAGAGTTATCTATCTATTTCACCTCTATTCGCCTGAAAATGTGAACTCTTGATTAGATTAGGTACGCCCATCGTAAATTAATATCCTACCAACAACATACCTACTACAAATATGTGCAGGACAATCAACCAATTGAATGCAATGCAAAAATAACAGCGTCTGGACAAACTCATACTTCTAAAACTGGTGTATAAACGCGTAGTTTGCCCGCGTAGTAGATACTAGTATTCCTCCAACACGTAACTCTCGGAGTAGGTATCATTACTCCAATTGGTTTGTTCCGGCCAATATCGGCAACTTCCCACAAGTGATTGAGCGACGTAACCAAACAATTTAAATGAATCAGACGAATGCACAGACAATCGCCTGTCATGTGTAGAAGGTTAAGGTCGGAACTTCTCACTAATGTAATGACGTTGGCTTCATCTGACAGAATTAACAATTCTTAATAATTGATTTAAAATAATGCTTTTTATGCTGTTCAAGACACATTAAAGTTTCCTATCCTGTTCCTTCCTGCTGCCAGGTAAGTAACAGGAACATTACACATATATTATTATTCTTCTATTCTGAATAGTTCGAATTGTCGTCATACTTAGGTACTCGTATGTAGTATTGAAGAAATAAATTGGAAAAAAGAATATGACAGACAGAGTTTAAAGAAAACATGTTTTAAATAAATTTCTCTTAACTACTAACTTGCTCGCGCGTACCAAGCGCTACCACGCGCACTACCACGCGCGTACTGCGCGTGTGCACGCGTAACAAGGTAGATGACTTGTTTAAAAAAAAAAAACACTTTCTAAGTCAAATGTTTTTTTTTACTAAGGTAGGCAAGTAGATTAATGTTTTCTATTAAATTAAATCAAGTACAAAAGGATAATTTGCATAGGGCAACAAATCTATTGCCATGAAATTATTTTCTTTCTTTCATTTGTAATTTTGTTTTCATCAAATGAAACTTTGTTGTGATTGCCAAAGTTGAAAAAATACCTATAACCTAATACCTATAACTCGCAAATTAACCTCTGGTGGCCAAAGCTACCCAAAAACGGAATAAGTTACCCGCACCGGCTACACTGTTTTCTAGTCTGGTATTGGTCTGATCTGAGGTGGACTCCCCGAGGTCAGACTTATTCAGAATGTCTATTCTAAATGATTACAATTTAAGTATTTTAATAAAAAAATATAGTTTTCTTTAGCATGGATACTTGTGATTTTGCCATGCCCTTATCTAATGAATACAATTAATTTCGTTATAATGTAGGTACTTTAAAGTGGAACTAAGTATATGAAATAAAAAAGAAGATTTTGATGTGTGTTATAAAACTTTATAAAACACAATGTTTAAAAGTATGTTTTAAACAAGTGTGATTATTTTACAGTGTTCTAAACAGTGTATGTCCAGTTCCACGTGTGACGATAAATTAAGGCCATTTCGATCAGAGTGGTTTAACTTGCGGTATTAGGGTTATTATATGTAATATTTAACAGATTTGGTTTTCATGGACACCAGACAACAAGAAATAAAAGGCGTTGTATTCGCTTATTTATAACTAGCTCTGCCCGCGGCTTTGCCCGTGTGGTCATTTATCTGGGATAAAAGTATCCTATATGTTATTCCAGGACCAAAGTACTTATAAGTTCCAAATTTCGTTCAGCCGTCAAATAGTTTCAGATTATCGATATCGATTGCTCGGCTTCTACTCATCGGATTGAGATACTAAGTACACCAGATTTAAGTCAAACCCTAAGCCACCCATCAGTGAAAATATATATTCATATTCAGTCATTTGTTTTCAAGCCCCTAGACGAATTTCTTTTAATTATGTTCTGTGCACAGTCTTTTTGTTACATTATAAGTATAGATGTAGATAGATAAATACTTCTTACAGCTGTTATCAAAGATAATTTCAATGAGCTCATCGATCGTGTCCGTGATCGACCTATGTACAAGTGTTTCCGATGCTGTCATGCTCTGAGATCACAAGGTCTTTAAATACCTGAATAAATGTTTTAAGATTAGTAGCTTCAAGCACAAACGAAATAGTACGCTTATTTCCTTCTTGACTAAAATTGTGAATCAGTTTTAAACCCTTGGTTGTGAAACTGCTAAGCTTAATGTACGTACTAATTACTCAACTGGTTGAAGAACACCGCTCCACGCCTTGCCTTACCTGTTGGAACAACAGCCATGCATCAAATGCAACGACATTTTGAGAAAAGGACTTTTTGAAAAAAGGACACTTTGAGGAAGGACATTTTAAGAAAGGAAATTTCGAGAAAAGGACATCATGAGCTGAGAAGGTTTTTGGGAACTCCAAATTTAGTACAATACGCAATCCTAAAATAAATAGTCTAGTATAATTTGATAACTTAGCAAACATAGCCTGAATAGTCAGTGAACATAACAATAATAGGTACCTACTTACTACAATGCAAGTATTGTAGTTTTTTGTACTACCGGCGAACAAACTTCATTGCACTTTAATCACGAACATGTTAAATAATTACGGATTTCAATTGAACCACGAAACCACTTGCAAACTTGCGTGGTCTTTAGTTTTTTCACGACTGCCCAAAAAAAGGAGTGTAATGTTTTTAGGATCTATGTATGTATCTAGTATGATACATACTACATATGTGAGTTTATTTATTCCACCATAACTTTAAAATGCCTGAACAGATTTAGACGTATGGGGTATCGTGAGAATCCTTACATCCGCTGAGTAACTTTTTTTTTTTAATTTGGCGCCAGTATGGCTCCATTTTCAAGTGCGTTTTTTTTCTTCGAATTTTACAATTTGGGTATCAAATTGTAGGCATTGATAAGCACATTCAAACAGACAGTATATAAATTATTAGCATAAGTTCTTTTTTGGCAAAGCAGGCGTGTTTTTTTTACCTTTTTATGCTAGTTATTCCATTATGCACAAACAGTGAAACCGTAGTGTGTAAAAGTGCAGTAAAACCGCGCTCTCAAACAATCAGGGCCCCAAGTCTGTTAGCTATTTATAAATAGCACTGCGATACCTCTGCGATTGGACTGTCTTGTAGTCTCAAATTGGGTAGTCTGCTGAATCAAGTACACTATCCCTGTTTCATAGCAAAAGCAACGCGGTAGCTCGGATGTTGAACAGCTTCCGAAAATCCATTGAGTATTGCCACTGAAATAAAATTGATAATAGCTATCAATCAAGCGAATAAACATCATTATTGCGGTTTTCTATTCAAAATCTATCGATAGCAGCTATCAGCCCGCGATTGAGCCGCGAGACTACGAAAACCGCCAAAATCAGCGATTTTCATGCGAACGACTTGCGTTATCGAGGTTCAATAGCTAACAGACTTGGGACTCAGGGGCCCCAATCCTACTAACAATTTAGTGGCAGAAGCGTATTTTTTTGTGAAATATGTGTATAAAAAAACAAAAGAACTTTAAAAACGAAAATTAGCACAATATTTTCGCTTCTACTACTTTTAAGAGGTAAAAGCGATAAATTTGCGAAAAAAATCATCAGTGTCATTACAATTGAACGATACAGAAATAAAAGGGAGTCATCGACATATTTCATAAAATCTAACTAACTATGCCATTCGTTTCGTTTCAAACGGGCCTTTCGTATGATTATTTTAAAACAGTATAAATAGGCCTCATTACAAGGTAAATCTATTTATTAAAAAATCCATAAATGAGTAAAAGGAGCCCGCCGATTGCATCTCGAACCGAATAAAAGGTGCACATTGCGTGCAAACCCGGTAGAGATTAGGTTTTTTTAATATATATTTTCATACGTTTAATAAACATTAAAAATGATATTAAACATAATAATAAGAGATATATTATTTGTCAAGCCATTATGTCTGGTTTTTGTTTTTGTTGATGAGCCCATTTTTTCCTGTACCCTTCAATTGTTTTAGTAGAATTGGGGTCCAGACTGTGTTTTGGTCATGGAGGCGTTGCGTAGTTCTTAATAAGAAGACAAAATGTTAGAGTTGCGGGTTTTTTTCAGGACTTCAATTAGGAGTGTTTGTGAGTGTTCTGGTTTTGAGCCCTCACCAGTCGTGCGTACACTTACGAACGTAACTCGTTTGCACGACTGGTGAGGCATTTAAGTTACTATAACTAGTGAATTTATAAGATATTTTAAAAAGTCGGACAGGTGCTTTCCGTGCGATCAATGTATTATCTCACAATCTTTAGAGATTTAACATGTTATTTTAAGATCTTAGACTTCTTATAGGTTTTCCTGTAATCATTATATAAAAATCCATACCAATATATAAAAGTGAAACGTTGTCTTGTTTGTTTGTTTTTTGTTTGTTTGGGGAGCTTTCACGCGATAACGGCTGTACGGATTTTGATGTAATTTGGAATGGAGATAGCTTATACCCTGGAATAAAACATAGGATACTTTTTATCACGGAGAATTGTAAGTTTAATATACGGGAAAACTGGAAAATGTTGATTACTCGCTGTAAGAGACGGTTGCCATGGAAACGAAATTACAATTCTGTCAAAAAACATCAAGAGCATTGGTGCTAATACTTTTGCATTGGTTTTTAATATCCTAGAAGAACATAGGATGCTGTTTTTCGTGATAAACTGTAGTCCACGCGGACGAAGTCGCGGGCGGAAAAGCTAGTTTCTCTATATTTATCAAAATTTTAGGCTCAGTAGTTTCGGAGTTAATGGAATGGTAAATTTTCATCAATTTTCTCATATAACTCAAAAACTAAATATCAAAAATATTATTTAAAAAAATTGAGATCCTCGCAACAAGCCTACATTTGTTAGTTCAGTTTGCAAATATAGTTTATCGTCCGTTTTTCCCCCCAATTCATCATCCTATACTTGTCCACTGTTGGATGTAGGCTTCTCCTAATACACGCCACTGAGCTCGGTCTTCAGCTTTTCACCCCTATTGTGACCCCCTTATTCAAAATTAATTAATTTAAGTTACACGTAATGGGTCACAGAAATTCATATCTGTACCAAATTTCAACTTAATCGGCCCAGCAGATTTGGAGCTAAGAGGTTGTGACAGACAGACAGACAAACGAGTGATCCTATAAGGGTTTCCTTTTTCATTCGGACATACGAAACCCTTAAAATGAGTCTCCCGTTGATATCCGTAGTGTGTTTTCGCATAGAACCACAGAATAAATAATATGACAGAACTGCTTAGGAAATTTTTGGGTGGCATTGGTACATTGGCAGCCATCATCTGTTCCGCAGTTGTTAGGTATCCGGTGCAAAATGGAACATTCTATAACAAATTGACATCATGTATTGTGTAACCGAGAAAGTGATATATTGTAATTCATCAGCTACATTGACTTTGTAGTATGTGATACGAATTTTGAACGTACCATGTACCGTTCAATGTTTATTCATTGGGCCGACTGGTAGTTAGGTAGCCGATATTCGATAGATTTATCGTCTGCTCCGCTTCACTGGCGATGGTTTGTTTGTATACGTCCGTCGACTGCGTGCTTTGTTTTGGTTCGGTTGTTACCTAACACTCACAAATTGAGTGCGAATGCTCATCAATCATACGACGTACAATTAGAGTGGCATTTAGCGCGTTACCCACATGGGTAGCAACCGTTGAAAATTACATTGAGGAGGGCGATAGGTTTAGGCCTTTTCTATACACTTTTTAATTTGCTTAATTACACGACTGTCCAAAAAAAAGGAGTGTAATGTTTTTAGGATTCATGTATGTTTGTAGATAGATAGATAGATAGATAACTCTTTATTGAACCACACAAATAAAACTTTTACAACTAAAAAAACAAAATTAATAATAAAGTGTCACAATGGGCGGTCTTATCGCTCAGAGCGATCTCTTCCAGACAACCGTGCACTGAAAGGAATAACGGAGGTAATAGGGACGGTGGTTTCAACCAATAAATAAATACATAAACCATAAAAAGCACTTAAAAATTACAAATTTGTATGTAAGTATTTATGTATAAATGTATGTATTTATGTGAGATTCTTTATTTCACCATAACATTTAAATGCCTGAACAGATTTAGACGTATGGGGTATCGTTAGGAATCCTTACATCCCCCGAGTAAAATACGCTACTTTTTTATTGAACAAATAGTAACAGTGTATCGACATGGTTCGACTCTATTTTGAAATTAGAAAAAACTATTTTTTTCTTCGAATTTTACATTATCAGTATCAAATTGAAGGCCTTGATAAGCTCATTCCAACAGTATATAATTTATTGGCATAAGTAATTTTTTTGTTAGGGCAGGCATGTTTTTTCAGCTTTTAAGCAAGTTATTTTGCGATGTGCCAGGTAAAGGGCAGGGCGTTCTTATAAACGTCCATTTGCCGATGCATGAGTTTTGTTTTGAAATCCGAACGCAAATCATGACCGTTTAACCCGATGGCAGTGTTGATTTCCCTTGACCCCCACAGCCGGATGCTCACAATTTACTCCGCGGAGGTCTTAAAGCAATTTTTTTGTTACAGCTGACAGACATTGTGAATGGAATGTCGTCACGGGGGGAGCTGCCGTTGGAGCTGGCGCTGCGAGGCCGGAGCTCGTCCATAGCGACCACACTGCTGCAGCACTGCGCCGACGCGGACTCGAGGGGGCCTCGTGGCAGAACCCTGCTGCACAGGGCGGTAGACGCTAGAGATGCATTCTCCGCTAAGTTTCTAGTGGATAATGGAGCTGATCCTAATATTACGACTAAGTAAGTCATCACTTTAATTTTATTATCTCAGAAGTACCTACCTCTTTGACTCCTTTCATTTTGTCAAAAGCTTCAAAAGCTCAAACACATTAATATATATATATAGATATAAAAATCAATAGGCGTGCATTAGTCTCGCTAAAATTCAAGAATGGCTCGACCGACTTGAATATGTTTTTTTTGTTGTGTTCATAATTGTACAAATGAGATTGATGTGATTGTTTAAAACCAAAAAAATTATTAAAAAGTCAGTTTGAACTTTTACTGAAAAATACCAGGAGTTATAAAAAAAACGGGTTAGTTAAGTTTTTGAGCTTTTGAAGCTTTTGTATATAATGTATCTATAAATCAATTGTCGTGCATTAGTCTCGCAAAAACTCGAGAATGGCTCTATTTGCATATTTTTTTGTGTTCTTTAAGTACGGATAAGGTTTAAAAACAAACCAGGAGTTAGCGCGCGTGTGTGTTTAAGTGTGTGTGTGTGTGTGTGTGTGTGTGTGTGTGTGTGTGTGTGTGTGTGTGTGTGTGTGTGTGTATGTT
The DNA here is from genome assembly GCA_946251855.1 of Alsophila aescularia. Taxonomy (NCBI): domain Eukaryota; kingdom Metazoa; phylum Arthropoda; class Insecta; order Lepidoptera; family Geometridae; genus Alsophila; species Alsophila aescularia. The sequence goes on from OX276385.1 coordinate 15,771,933, forward strand.
TGTATTATTGTACGTTTGTTACTTCTTCACGCTGAAACGGCGATTAAATTTGTTATGGAGATAGTTTAAACCTTAGACACATAGACACTACGTTTATAATTAACTAGCGACCCGCACCGGCTTCGCACGGGTATTTAGTAGGTACTTTATTTGCACAAATAGAACAACAACAATTTCTTACACAAAATGTTAATTCTAAATTTTATCAATTTAGAATGTAGATAGATATTAACATTTTGCATTGTGGAACGTTTGACGTTTGTTATTTGTGCTAGCATCGGAGGGCTTGTGGACCAACATTGGGGCTAAAAAAGTTAACATTGCTAGCATTTTGCTATAAGTGGAACGCGCCTTATGTGTCTAGGGTATAAACTATATACATACCAGATTTGATTGCCGTTTCAGCTTCAGCGTGAAGAAGTAACAAACATACAATAATACAAACACTCTCTCACTCCTGTTACATTTCTTTTTTTTTTTAAATATTTCCTAGTACATTTCAATAAAAATTCAAGCTGAGTTTATTTTTGACTACATCTGTTACTTTACGGTTTCGGTCATGACCGAGACCGGTGTAGTTAAATCAGAATTCAATATACTTGATTAAAACGATTGAACAATATTCCATAGTTCGAACCCTGCTTGTTGTCAATTTTTACCTCTACAATGTAAATACCCATGATATTTGATGTTCGGTTCTATTGCATCGCATGAACATCGAGTGATGGAGCAGTGTAACGTAATAACGTTAACCCAAACAAAGTGGTCACCAAAATGTATAAGTATGAGTAATTTAAACTTCGGTCGAGCCCCCAACAAACTCATCAATCCTAAGCTCTCGGATTCAAGTAGTTGTCGTACGCAATGCAATATGTGTTGTCGAAGGGCGCTGTATTACGTAATCGATAACTACAAAACACATATTTAGGCAATTTGTTTTCTGTTGTTACTAAAACAAATATACTTAAACATCATCACCAGCCTATATCTGTTCACTGCTGGACGTAGGCCTCTCCTAATGCACGCCACTGAGCTGGGTCTTCAGCTCTCCTCATCCAATTTCTGCCAGCCGCTTTTCGCAAGTCGTCACTCCACCTGCCACAGGGCGTCCTACACTACGTTTGCCTAACGTGGTCTCCACTCGAGAACTCATCTACCCCAATGGTTATCGGTTCTTCGGGAAATGTAACCAATCCAACTGCCACTGCAGCTTGCTTATCCTTAGAGCTATGTCTGTTACCTTGGTTCTCCGTCGGATATCTTCATTACGAAACTTGTCCTTCAGAGAAAATCCAAGCAAAGCTCTCCATAGCTCTTTGATCGACGGCTGAGTGAGGTTTTTAGATTGCATAATTAGTAATTATACAATTACGACAACATTATCCATTTACACAAACGTACGATTCTAAAAATATTAAAATAAAATCATTCTAGACCTTGTGCCATTCAGAAATATCCTAAAAATGTTACTCTATCTCTTTCGATTTCCACAGAGAAGAGGGAGACACGGCACTTCACCTCATAGCGTCACTAACATCGAGCTCTTGCGACGAGGAAACCTTGGAACAAATGGCGGAAATCGCAGACACTATGATCCAGAAGGGCGCGGATATCAACAGACAGAATAGAAAAGGATTGTAAGTGCTCTTATTTCATCTCTTTTCAGCCTTTATCATCCCAACGTAGGGTATAAGCTTCCTATTCTTGATGTCACCCCTTTCGGTCATAAGCTTTCCACATCAGGAACTGCTTTAATTTTTTATCCAGTAACTCCAGCTCCGTAATCACTTCACCGGTCTGGAGGTCTGCCCCTTGATTGCTTTGCTTTTATTTCGTAGCACAAGTATAACCATCATTATTGTTAAAGATGACGAAGGCGCCTCTAGTGGCGAAATTTAAAAGATGTCAGTGTCAGATTCCAGATGTCAGTGAAAGACACTTGACCTAGGTGTCTTTACACACACCGGAGTAAACATTACGGACGAGACAATCTATTACCAACCTTAAATAAATAGATTTGGATTGGGCGATACTGGCCAGATGTTAGTGGGAGGGGGCCTGCAGGCAGGGGGCCTGCTAAGCTTAGGCCCAAGTGCACGAAAACATAACAAAGTATCTAGTTATTTAGTCCAAAAAATATTGTTATCTCTTTCGCACTACTGTCTGCGCGTGTCTCTCTATCCTTTTTGTCTTAAATGTTTAGTCCAGACTAGACACTAGCCCTGGGCTGAGACAGCTGTGCAAGTGGGCCTTTGAGTCCCAGGTTATTTTCCTGGACGGGGAAAATATTTGTGTGATGAGAATACATGTTCGGTCTCGGTTCTGGGTGTTTGTGGTGTTATTGTGTGTATCCATACAGCGCGAAAACGGAATTCTAGTGCTGATGCATGAGTGTGTAAAACGCTAACACATTGTATTCAGTTTTTTCTGTACTAAATTCATTCATTTACTCTCCAGTTTAGGTAGAAGGTGCTTGTAAGACACACCTGGTAAGTTACATATTGTTACGCCGATCGGTTTTTAGAAAAACAGTAGGCACTAAAATGTTCGAGTAGACGCGGACGGATGACGCAATACCTACATTTAAAGGAAAACTCTGGAACACACCAGTTGCACGTAGGTACCTACAGAAGTTTCCAGAGCGCGCTGTAGGTAGGTACATACGGGCGCGGCGCGGCAATATCAAAGGCGCTGCCGGCCTAAGGTACCTACAGGTACGGCGCGACATCAAAGGCGCCGCCGACCTTGAAAGTTCAAATATCTACCGACTACTGCTAGTACATACGAGTAACTTCTGGAAATTTCCGTCGCGGTATAAATAGGGTGCGCATCGGCTGCCTGGGACAATTTTAACTTGGCATTCGGAACGAAACGATCATAGTGATTCGAAGCGTGTATTCAGTGATAATTGATTAGGGTGTACAGTCGAGTTTAAGAGAGTTTGAGTGTTATTTGTCGGTTTAATTTATTTTTGTCGTTTTTCGAATAAAGGTGTAAATTTTTGGTGTAATTGGCGTTATTAATTTTATCCGAACCCAAGCTCGTAACAATATTTAGTTGATTCTCGGAAAGCTGCAAAGTTCTACGATTAGAGGAACTCATAACAAATTACATATCCAAGGTAGATCTTATAAAAGACGTTTCTACAATATCCTCACTTTCATTTAATGGCAATTGCGTCTAGCTAAATACTAGTTAACGCGTTTTTTATCATAAATCATATCTTCGAATGAAGCAACTCATATAATAATGATAGAACTTCACATAGGGGAAGTTCGTTTGATCATTTATTTTCATTACTAGGCACTGCAGTAATAATTTGATTTAACGTTTTTAGTTTTGTTGGCAATTTTCCCTTAACGTTTATTTATATGTTAGTACATAAATGAGATGATATCAGAGTTGTTATTGAATACGAGTACGCATGACTAAAACTAAGTAAGCATCATTTGCACACACACATAAAACATAATTTATTTGTTATTAAACTACCCACATACACAAACCTCCGCACATTCACAAACACACCTTCATACACACAAACACTTATTTGTACTCTTTGCATGATTTTACTTTGGAAATCTTTAGGATGCCCGTAACTTTTATGATATACTAGTGCGCCCCGCGGTTTCATTCGCGTGAGGAATATGATGATGATGTTGAAAAGTATCCTATGTGTTATTCCAGGGTATAAGCTATCTCCATTGCAAAATTCATCAAAAACCGTCCAGCCAAAGTCACGTGAAAGCTCCCCAAACAAAAAACAAACAAACAAAGTTTCACTTTTATACGAGTATATTAGTGGAGATGGGGAGTTTTGTTAGGTTTCCACGATACGAGTCTAGAGCCGGGTGTGGAGCCTGCTGTACCTGCATTTTTGTTGTATTTATTTAACCATTTCCAGCACACCACTCCACCAAGCTGTGATATCTCGAAACCAGCGAATATTCGACCTCCTCCTGAAGCAATCCACACTCGACACCAACCTACGGACGCTGTCAGACGAGCACCCGCCGCTGTACTACGCTCTAGTGGACGACCGGCGAGCTTCTATATCTTCATCGGAAACTCTAGTCATGAATGGGTCGAATCCGTTCGATACACCAGTGACCAATAAAAATGCCTTTACTGAAGACCCGGTGGAGGGGAAGGTGGAGAGCGTCGTGGAGCGAACGTTCGCAGCGAAGTTGTTGGAGAAGGGATGCGTGCCCAATCCGCTTTATTCGGGGGCGGGCGACAGTCTGCTGCATATATTGGCGCAAGGGTGGTTTGAGGTGAGTACTATATCATTACGCCGGATACCTTCTTTATTTTCAATTTTTCTTTATTTTGTTACTATTGGAGAAGGAAACAGGTAGAAAACACAGCAGATAAAAACTAATTAAAAAAAACTACTTCAAGACGTATAAAATTTAAAAGAAAGTTATTTTTGAGTTCTTTGCTACGCTCAAACCGACTAAAGTAAGTAGGCACTTATCTAGCACTGACCTCAAATAAAAATATTTTTTGAAGTTGGTTTAATATTTTTTGTAATTAGTTTTTGTTTCTTACTTTTTAGTCTCGTTAAAGTAGCCCTAAGAAAATTAAGTACTTATTCCTTTCGCTAAGAAAAAAGCCTTACTGGAAACAGTTAAAAGTCCATATCTTATAAACTACTGAACGGATTTTATATATATATTTGATATATATATGTTCAGATACTCATAAATATTACGCATTTGCAACAATATTACATACATACACATCAACTTGACAACCGACTTTTTACACGTTTGCCCAAAAAAAAGGAGTGTAATCTTTTTAGAATTTTAAGTCGAATGTGGCGGCAGAATGGCTCCATTTTCAAAGGCGAAAAGAATATTTTTATCTTCGAATTTTACAATATGGGTATCAAATTGAAGGCCGCTCACGTGCGCGTGGCACGTTCTGTGGCCAAGCGCATAAAGGTCAAGTGGGTTTGGCAACAATATGGGCTTGACGCACTTTGCGCTTTTGTTTTCGTTTTATTCAATTTTGTTCGTGAGGAGGGCCCTTTAGTTAATCTACGGTGCTAGTAATATCATGTAGCAATACAATAAAATGCCATAGTCCAATACACAGATTAAATCCAAATTTAAAAAAAATATACTGTGACGCACGACTATCAAGTATATGTAATTATCTTTAAAATAAGCGAGATATATCTACAGAGGTGCCTGTTCTAGTGGAGAGAGGCACCTGAGTGATGGTTGCAGCAACACTAACTTATCGAAGAGCGTCGTATCAAAACTGAAGTGGTCACGCTCCGTTCTTCCAAAGCTCTGAAAACTTATCTGGTTCATGCTCATTCCAACGGTATGCCATATGCACAAACTCCATGACTTACCTCAAAAATAATACTGGCTAACATAGCTATTTCAGGCACCCTAATAAAATTAATGGAATGGAGACCATATTGTAGATTTGACATTCGCATTAGAAAAGTCTCCAAGGATGGTACTTAACGAAGTCGTCGCAGTACAAATATAAATCTGCTCAGAGCAGACCGCATCTACCTACATGCTCTTTCCAACTACATCATCAACATCATCAGCCTATATTTGTCCACGGCTAGACGTAGGCCTCTCCTAATGCACGCCACTGAGCTCTGTCTTCAGCTCTCCGCATCCAGTTTCTGCCAGACGCCTTCCGCAGGTCGTCACTCCACCTGTCCACTGGTGCCATCTTTACCGTTTCTTGCTGATACTCCCGCGCTTTTCTAAGCTTTACGTGTCTTTTTAGGACTCAGCAGTGTTCTTAGCCTCTCACCTGAACGGAGAGCTGAACCATACAAACGAGGCCGGACTGAGCGCCCTCCACGCGGCCTGCGCCAACGGACTGTCGCGGCTGACTACTGCCTTGTTAGAGCACGGCGCGCGGCCTAACTTGCAGACTGCGTACGGAGAACAGGAGGACACGGTGTACAGGTATGTACTGCCACCACCCAAAGCTAATCACAATAAACATTAAAAAGTAAAAAACCATTAAATAAATGATTATAAGAAAAAACTGCGAATAAAACATAAAGAGGCAAACAAGCCTTAGATTCTCGATTTAGAAATATTAGATGTAGTTGGAGACATGAGGCTCGCCAGGTTCTAGCTGCACGCGGGCAAAGCCGCAGTGAGCATATTTTCTATTATAAAATGTTTTACTCTACATGTGAGTACCTTATAATAACAGAATAAGTACCATTTAAATGTTATGTTACAGACAAACTCCCCTCCACATGGCCGTACTTAACAATCACGAAGGCGCAGTACTAGCCTTCATAGAACACAAAAAGGCTATAGAGAAGGGCGACACGCCGGCCACAGACAAGAGCAGCGTCAGCCTGCTGCCTAACCTCAACATGAAGAACTCTGAGGGCGACACGCCAGTCAGCTTGGCTCTCACTGAAGGTATGAGATCGCCTTGTTTTAGATTAATTATAAACTCTTCTTCGTTTTAATCTTTATCTACACTTTTAATAAAGCAGTAAGTACTAAAAGTATGTACAATACAGATGATTAAAAAAAACAGCCTAGGGTACATAAAATAAGATACTGTTTTTTTTTTAAATAATCTTTCTGTCTGTTTGTTCACGCATCACGAAACAGCTACTGGAAAGATTGTGAGCCGTCAAATGACGGCTGAACGAAATTTGGTATTTTATGGGTACTTTTGGTCCTGGAATTACATATAGGTAACTTTTAACCCAGACAAATGACCTCGCGGGCACAGTTGTATACAATAAAACACAATAGATCGCAGTAAGTCGAGAAGGGCGACATGCCGGCGAAGAAACCAACTTCAGCTCAGTTCTCAATGAATTAATACATACAACATTTAGAACATAATAGACAACCGCGAAGGCGTGTTCCTAAGCATCACAAAACACAGTCGTGGTCGTTTTCTCAAGTAACTGTTTACTGAATTTTAGTTACCTATTATCATCATCAACAACATTTTTACCCGACTACGGCGAAGCAAGGGAAAGCTAATGAGTTAAACAGTCTATGTATGTATGTATATATTATGTTCCACCATAGCGTCGCCCCTGATTTTGACAATCGAGGTATCAATCAATTCGTCTTCATCGCAAATGTGTCACACGCAATTTTATACCCGACCGTAGTCGGGTTTAAGATTTTGAACTTACGTCTTGTTAGACCTACTGCTTAGTCTTTTTTTCAGGGTTTCGTATTCACATGACACACTCAATTCATCTACGTTAAGAGCAGATGCGGACCTTTCTTAGCTTGTTCCTCTTCCTACGATAGTTAATGTTAAAAGTGTTCTTATACTTATTGTTCCACAGGTCACAAGAACTTAGTGGCGCCGCTGATTGAAGGAGGCGCGGACCCTAACATCCGGAACGGAAAAGGTTTCACTCTACTCCACCAGGCCATAGTGGAGGAAGACTCTAGAACAGCCATATACCTGCTGGATCACGGCGCAGACATGGATGCTTTGTAAGTATGGGCTTGCAGCTTCGGAATATTGCTTTAGGTCACGCTTACTAGGAATAGATGTGCAAATATGTGCGTAGACTCGAGAAAAAGTAATAGAATCTCGATGAATACATAGATTTTGAAAAACAGTTAAAGCTCGGTACACCAGAGGCTTATTCGACGATAAAACTCTGCTATGCGTCACGCCTACTTCCTAAAGAAATGTTCTTAACCAATTTTTAGTTCCACAATAAATGAATTATTACTCCAAGAATTCCAAACATACCTCCTTTATTGTTTAGCTCCGCACGATCAACTCGATCAAGTGTCAAATATAGATATATTACAAGTTGTATGTTCTTTTTAATAAATAGTCCAAATATCGAGTATCAGTCAGTCAGGTAGTCAAAAGTCTAGTGTAGTCACATACAGTCACTATTCTGTAAATAGTGGTTTTACTGAAACTTCCTATGGAGTTGCGAACAGAACACGAAATGGCACTTATTTTGAGTTAATAGCATTTGGCTACCTACACTTGTGAACGTTAACAAACATCTAATGATTAATATTCCACCGATATACATACTAGCTTTCGCCCGTGACTTCGTCCGCGCGGATGCAGTTACAGTTTATCGCGAAAAAAGCATCCTATGTTCTTCTAGGATAATAAACACCAATGCAAAAGTGTAGTAACGCTCTTGATGTTTTTGATAGACTTATTATTATTTCGTTTCCATGGCAACCGTTCCTTACAGCGAGTAATCAACATTTTCCAGTTTTCCCGTGGAAACTTACCGTTTTCCGGGATTAAAAGTGTCCTATGTTTTATTCCAAGAATAATAGGCTGTTTCCTTTCCAAATTTCATCAAAATCCGTCCAGCCTTTAACTCGTGAAAGCTTCCCAAACAAACAGACAGCGTTTCACTTTTATATATTGGTGTGGATCAACACTCTAATGCCGGGTTCACACCAAGAGAACGAGAGCCAGCGAAGGCAAACGATTCGCCGATTAGTACGGCACGCTCGCTCGGTTTCGTCGTAGTGTCCACACTAAGTGAACGCGTGTGAACCAGGCGACAATCGGCGAACCACGGCGAATTAGGGTGTCCAGATCTGGGGTTTTTTTTCCCCATTTTAGGGAAAATGTATATGTTTGGGTAATCTTTGGGGAAACAAAAAGACAAAATCACTTTGACATAGATCTAGTTAAAGGGCATACGGCACGTTTTAAAACCAAATAAACAAGAACTGGACTAGATACTACTACAGAGAAACACAGCTACATTGCCACTGTCGTGCTTCGTGTGCATCAGATATAGACGTAAGCAGACTGTAGCGTGAATGAGATAACAATACTTAACCCTACTGACACTTTCTACACTAACGCCACTCCGGCTGTGACTTTTTCGCATCGCACCTAATTCATCATTTTAAAATGATGTAGTGTTGCGCGTTGTTGCTAGGGTGGTAAGGTGTTTTATTTCAATGTAAATGTTAACAAATAGATCGTTGAATGGGTCATTATCAAAAATGTATTAATCAAAATAACATAAAAGCTTTTTTTGTGTTTTGTTTGGGTACTGGACATCCTTAAAAAAGAGAAAACTAATTATTATAATGTAACATGTTAAATCATGACTCCAAGTTAGATTTTGTTATAGATCTCGATAATAGAATATATTGTACAACGCCATCTGACGAGGAGCAGCGTCTTTTCTATTAGATCAAGTTGTGTTTTCTCCGTATCTGAAAACCAGACGCCGAGTTTGTAAAAAACGCCGAACTCCACCACGCGTGCGCTACTTTCTTCGTTAAAGGAATAATGAAAGCTTTTCTTGTTGAAGACAGATTGATAATTTCGCCTATCTAAGAATCAAGAAATAATGGTTGAATTTGCCTCTGCGAGTGAAAGGGAAAAGTTTTCATCTACTGTCTCAAAATAGATAAAATGGTTAATCCACGCAGCGACAGCTAGCTACAAGTGGCGTGAACTAGAAGAAAGGTGGAAACTAAGTGGAGATCTCTGTCGGCAAGTAGCGAGCTTCTTAGTGTTGCTATTAATAATTGACGTTCCAGGAATATTTCGGGCTCTGAATAACTTTGGAAGAGGAACGGCTTGTTTAAAAATCCAGAATAGGTCGCATCTTTAAGTTGGCTAACAAATAATAATTACAGAATGGAGCGTTTGATATGTCGAAAATAATTTAAATTTAGAAATCGCTTGCGATGGTCACACCATGGAAGGTTTTGACATAATGCAAAAATCACGTCAAAGTTCCAGAGAAATTCTTTTTTTTGTATGGACTTGTTCGAGTAAACACCGGATGCTGGCTGATATGTACCAAATCTGGCTGGAGGACAGTGACCAGTATTACTAGGCCGACAAGGTCTACTTTACGAAGCAAATGACAGAGTTAGTTCTGGATTTTTCGAGATAACCGGAAGTTCAAGATCTCAGTAGAATGCTACTCGAAGATGCAAAACAAAGATAGTATATATACAAGAGAGAAGCCTGTGGATTGGATTTGGATTTCGGACGTAAAACTGAATTGTGCATTCATAGTTGGCACGTGATAGATTCGGCGCAGGCGGCAGAAAAATACGCAGTTTCTCTTGTGTGAACAAAACGACCGAGGCACGCTGTCCAAAGCGAAGCTACCCTGTTACAGGCGAAATAAGTATACGAGTGCAAAGGCCAGGTTATATCGTGCATCTACGGTCGGCTATTGTCGTCACCACTGCGAGCTGCTGTGCGCGATCACCCGGGGCTCACCACCGTTCGTGGAAGAAGCCGGTCTACGAGGGACTCCAGAAGGACTCCAACGCCCCACCTGTCCAATAGAAGATATCACCACCGTTCGTGCTCAAGCAGTAGGAGCTGATCGAGTGGAGTAAGGAGGCGTTCCGCGGCGGTACGCGAGACGATGGTACGGCGTCCCAGGAAGCTTCCAGGTTGGTCCACTCCAAATCATTTTGAGTCAGCGAGCTACAGTGTTGAGGGAAGCCTTCGCCTTCTAACGTGTTAATATTGTTGAAAGATACTTTCTGTTATTATCTAGATATTTTCTGATATTATCTAGATACTTTCTGTTTATTTTCTGTTTTACTTCTGTTTACTTTCTATTTTAGAGTTTGATTTCCCTCTGGGAAACACAATCATACACACACACACTCTGTTTGCACTAGTTCTCTTTTAATTTAAAACATTCTATGGCAAAGACAAGAATATTTCGTTGCGTTGTGACCAATACATGTTAATCTGCTGAGCACAGACTCTCTAAGTTTTATTGGCCTAGGATTCTCCAGTACTATAGTAAATTCATATCATACAGGCCGAAGTTAAGTACTAGAATTTATATGTTTGAGGAAATTGTAATCACATTTGAGAATTTTGAGTTTTGAGTATTAAGTTAGTAATATTTCCTATTATAAGGTCTTGCTGTTTATAATTATTTTGATGCAGAACAAACTAAATTAAGTGTAAAATATTTCTTTTTAAATTCCTCAGTAAAGGGGAGAGTACCATTATTCGATAACTCATGTGTGCTTTTTCTATTTTTTGTAATAAAGCCCTTTGTTATTGAATTTACCATCTTGTTTTAATTCCTCGCCTTTACCTGAGAAGGAGGTCCGTTTCCTTAGCCGGGCAACGGTCCTTTCAATGGCGCCCAACTGAATAAATTCACATATATTTTTTCATATTTTACATATATTTTTTTCATTTTTTTTTCTCTTACAAACTGGCGCTCAGGTACAGTGGCGTTCAATGTAAATTTGTTGGTTTTTTCTGCATCATACATCAGAGAGGATTTTTTGTAATAGGTAATAGGCACAACGCTTAATAATAATTACAAGCAAACAGGTGTGTTCATGAAAGTATCTTTCAACTGCCCCGTGGTCACGTATAATATTACTATGTGTGAAACTAAACTATAATATCTCTTTGTGTGTTGAACCTATAATACTGTTTGTGTTATTTTAAAATCTTGGTATGTTATTTGACTGTTTTAGGAAAAATATTATGTGTATTTAATGGTGATTCATGTGTAATTGATTGTATTTTTTTTCTATCATTGGATTATGTATTGGTGTGATATTTAAAACAGTATAGATCTGTTAGTAGAGTGACTTTTACTTTGTAGGTAGATATGTACCATTTTATTGCAAGTGTGTCACAACACAACAGATATTTTTTTATATATTGTTTGACATATCGGTTCCAAAACATTATAGAACAATTTAATTACACAAAACACATACACACATTTTTCCTTCTGTTCATTGTATTTTAGGGTTCGCTCAAAATATTTGTGAGGTTCTGTAGATTCTTTTAATTGATTGGTAGTAGATTTTTTTTTTAGGATTTCATTTACCTTTTGTTCATTGTATTTTAGGGGTCAGTAAAATATATGTGAGGTTCTGTAGTTTTTTTTTGGATCGTTTGTTAATTATTTTTTAGGATTTCATTATTATTTTAGCACAACAGTATGCAGTAGCACAAATGGAGCACGCCTAATGACGCTATATTCTTTTTTAAAGATGAGCAGATTTAGTAGGGTTCTATTTGTTTGGCAGGTTTTAAAGTCAACAACCACAAAGACAAGTCCGTCAATTCAAAATCCATAAAGCGGTGATTGGGGGTTAGTGCCGTTCTAAATCTACCTCTATTGTGAAGCATTGAACAATTTCAGGTTCATTGCTTATGTCCAGTTTTGTTTTAGTTAGGTTGTGATGTTTTCGTTTGGTTAATTAGATAAGGTTTGTCTATTTTATTTTTTAGTTCCATCGGCTAAATCTTTTGTTAAATTTTTGTAATTGTTGATATTTGGTAACTTTTTTTTTTTTACAGTTAGTAACAGTTTTTTTTTGATAGAATGGAACTTTGTACATAAGTATATACAGGATGTCGAAGTTTTGAGGCACATTTTTATGCGCCATTATGGTACCGGTGATGACTTGGAGAAGTTTTTTGATCATGAATTGTGGACAACACATTGATCATCCTTTTGTGGATATTGTTGCGTTCGGGTAATGAATAAAGTTAATCCATACACAACATATCTTCTACTTTTCAGACCTTAGTGGTATTGGAGATGTCGGTAGATGGTATCAGAGCTGAGGACAGCTCCATATTTTCAGAGGAGGGGTAGGGCCGCTTGTGCTTTCTCTCGCTCACCTCTCATTGTCAGCGTACGATACACATATTTTGCGTATATACATGAAGAATGACTAATCAGAGAGTGTTTTTGTTTTGGTGATCGTATATTATGGGATACATAATGATCGTTTTTTATAGATTCTGTCGTGTTCGGAAAATCGGTGGGGTGGTGCCGGTTACGACGGATCTGGTTTTGTTTTGGTGATCGTATATTATGGGATACATAATGATCGTTTTTTATAGATTCTGTCGTGTTCGGAAAATCGGTGGGGTGGTGCCGGTTACGACGGATCTGGTTTTTTTTGCACGCCCTAGTGGTGTGACAAATTTTGTAGCACATATGTTTATGCGCGAATTTCAGGCAAGAATAACCTTAGCCGGGTTAGACTGATGGCCGGATACACGGGTGCGGATGACAACACCTGAACTAAAGAAGCCTGGGTCAAATACATGGATTTTCATGAAGGTTTTTTGTGGAGAGTATAGTAAACCCTGGACCGCATGAGGTTGCGTGAACATCTGTCCTGGGGAAGGCTCATTGCTAGGAGATGATCACTGGAGTAATAGAGAAGGAAAGATTTTATGGGTAGTCCAATTATTATTTTTTAGGTATATTTTTGGTGTTTTTTTTTGTTGTATTGTTATTATCTGGCGAGTTTTGCAGGATAAATTTGGTTTAGATTCTCAGGTTTTGGTTTCTTGTTTTAGGTTTAGCTCAGCCAACTTACAATTTTTGTGTTAGAATATAAATTAGCCCGGACGAGACAGGTTTTTTTTTTAGATGTGTAGAACATTGGTCCTGGCAGTTGGAATAAAAAAGGAATGGCAATCTCGATAAGGTAAAAATGTATAGAATTGGGGTAATCACTCATGTGACATTTACTAAGCGATTTAAAGTACATTATTTGTGTCAATGTTTGGCATGTTTGGAAATTTAACAGTAAACTTTAGAGACTGGCTAGGTAGTTGGATATTTTTGTTCAGGCATATTATGTTATTTTATTTAGAAACATATTTGATCCTAGTCCAGCATGTTATATTTTTTTTGTAGATTTTATCAAACGAGCGCAGAGGCGGTTTAGACTGGTGACCTCTTTAAACTCAAGCCTAGAAACTAGTTAACCAAACAGAGGCGGTTTTTTCTGGTGACCTCTATAAATGAAAAGCCTAAAACCAGTAAAAGCGCGAAGAGGCGGATTTCCTGGTAACCTCTATAATAAAAAGCCTAATTACCAGTAACAGAAATTCTAAAGCGGGTTTTCCACTCAATACTTTTTTTTACAAGGGAATAGGGGAGTATGAATGTTTTACCAAATGTAGCATAAGTGCCAACAGCTAGATGTTCGGTACTGTGTCTATATAGGTTGTTTAAAAGGAAAGTAAATGCTCACAATTTAGGTGTGTAGCAGGACTTATGGTATGAAAGAAGGATATATAACGACTTACTTACTGACGATACTAGATTTGTAGTGATTGTTTTTTGTCAGGGATTTTGTAAATAAAAGGAGTGCAATGTAAATGTATAAATTTTTTGGTTTCCACAAATAGATTCACCCAAATGGATTGGCAATATATCAAAATGATTAGGAAACACATAAGAGGAAGTATGCTAAATTAGAGATCTTGATAAATATATTGTACCCGGTTGAAATATCACATGAATGAGGGGAGACTTAGTGCATAGGATAATAATAATATTTTTTTTCAATTTTTTAGTTTTGAGAAATGTTTGTTGGTAAATTTTTAGTTCCAGGTTTGAAATTATTGTTAACTCTCGGCCTGCTCCTGCAGCAGTGAACTTAGAACTGCGATATTCTGTTGGGGAATTTGGTCATTTTTTTGTTTTCATTCTTCGTTAAAGTTTGCGTTTCAGAGTTCATTTGATTCAATATATTTTGTTTGGGGATTTACAATATTGGGTATATTGTAAAAGTAGTAAGTTTTTTATTTCTTGTTTGAAATAGTTCCAGTGACTGTTATCGCTGAGGGCAGCGAGTGTTTCACATTGGCATGTGAAACTTTGGCAGGAGAGGGTGTATTGTAACATGTTAAATCATGACTCCAAGTTAGATTTTGTTATAGATCTCGATAATAGAATATATTGTACAACGCCATCTGACGAGGAGCAGCGTCTTTTCTATTAGATCAAGTTGTGTTTTCTCCGTATCTGAAAACCAGACGCCGAGTTTGTAAAAAACGCCGAACTCCACCGCGCGTGCGCCACTTTCTTCGTTAAAGGAATAATGAAAGCTTTTCTTGTTGAAGACAGATTGATAATTTCGCCTATCTAAGAATCAAGAAATAATGGTTGAATTTGCCTCTGCGAGTGAAAGGGAAAAGTTTTCATCTACTGTCTCAAAATAGATAAAATGGTTAATCCACGCAGCGACAGCTAGCTACAAGTGGCGTGAACTAGAAGAAAGGTGGA
This sequence comes from Alsophila aescularia, assembly GCA_946251855.1. NCBI lineage: Eukaryota > Metazoa > Arthropoda > Insecta > Lepidoptera > Geometridae > Alsophila > Alsophila aescularia. The sequence continues at coordinate 15,786,970 of OX276385.1, forward strand.
AACTAAGTGGAGATCTCTGTCGGCAAGTAGCGAGCTTCTTAGTGTTGCTATTAATAATTGACGTTCCAGGAATATTTCGGGCTCTGAATAACTTTGGAAGAGGAACGGCTTGTTTAAAAATCCAGAATAGGTCGCATCTTTAAGTTGGCTAACAAATAATAATTACAGAATGGAGCGTTTGATATGTCGAAAATAATTTAAATCTAGAAATTGCTTGCGATGGTCACACCATGGAAGGTTTTGACATAATGCAAAAATCACGTCAAAGTTCCAGAGAAATTCTTTTTTTTGTATGGACTTGTTCGAGTAAACACCGGATGCTGGCTGATATGTACCAAATCTGGCTGGAGGACAGTGACCAGTATTACTAGGCCGACAAGGTCTACTTTACGAAGCAAATGACAGAGTTAGTTCTGGATTTTTCGAGATAACCGGAAGTTCAAGATCTCAGTAGAATGCTACTCGAAGATGCAAAACAAAGATAGTATATATACAAGAGAGAAGCCTGTGGATTGGATTTGGATTTCGGACGTAAAACTGAATTGTGCATTCATAGTTGGCACGTGATAGATTCGGCGCAGGCGGCAGAAAAATACGCAGTTTCTCTTGTGTGAACAAAACGACCGAGGCACGCTGTCCAGAACGAAGCTACCCTGTTACAGGCGAAATAAGTATACGAGTGCAAAGGCCAGGTTATATCGTGCATCTACGGTCGGCTATTGTCGTCACCACTGCGAGCTGCTGTGCGCGATCACCCGGGGCTCACCACCGTTCGTGGAAGAAGCCGGTCTACGAGGGACTCCAGAAGGACTCCAACGCCCCACCTGTCCAATAGAAGATATCACCACCGTTCGTGCTCAAGCAGTAGGAGCTGATCGAGTGGAGTAAGGAGGCGTTCCGCGGCGGTACGCGAGACGACGGTACGGCGTCCCAGGAAGCTTCCAGGTTGGTCCACTCCAAATCATTTTGAGTCAGCGAGCTACAGTGTTGAGGGAAGCCTTCGCCTTCTAACGTGTTAATATTGTTGAAAGATACTTTCTGTTATTATCTAGATATTTTCTGATATTATCTAGATACTTTCTGTTTATTTTCTGTTTTACTTCTGTTTACTTTCTATTTTAGAGTTTGATTTCCCTCTGGGAAACACAATCATACACACACACACACTCTGTTTGCACTAGTTCTCTTTTAATTTAAAACATTCTATGGCAAAGACAAGAATATTCCGTTGCGTTGTGACCAATACATGTTAATCTGCTGAGCACAGACTCTCTAAGTTTTATTGGCCTAGGATTCTCCAGTACTATAGTAAATTCATATCATACAGGCCGAAGTTAAGTACTAGAATTTATATGTTTGAGGAAATTGTAATCACATTTGAGAATTTTGAGTTTTGAGTATTAAGTTAGTAATATTTCCTATTATAAGGTCTTGCTGTTTATAATTATTTTGATGCAGAACAAACTAAATTAAGTGTAAAATATTTCTTTTTAAATTCCTCAGTAAAGGGGAGAGTACCATTATTCGATAACTCATGTGTGCTTTTTCTATTTTTTGTAATAAAGCCCTTTGTTATTGAATTTACCATCTTGTTTTAATTCCTCGCCTTTACCTGAGAAGGAGGTCCGTTTCCTTAGCCGGGCAACGGTCCTTTCAATAATACAGATGTGACATCTCGACTACGGATCTGACCATTACTTACACAAACCAAACCCAAAAGTATTAAAAATTTCACAACCGTAGTCACAGTGAAATTACGGATGTGACAACTATGGACGTGACATTTTGTCATTTTTACCGCCATTTTATAACTAAAAATAAACACCATGCGATTAATATAATTTAGGAAGAAACTGTACTACATTACGCAACTCATGTTATCAGGAATTTAAGTTAGAGGTTACATACCCTTGCCAGAATATTCACAGTTGTGACACGTTATGCTTATTTTGTTAACAAATTACTTTAATAAATGTAGCTCCACAGATCAGCATTAGCGTACGAAAACTGGGCTGAGACAAGATGACTGTCTAAAACTATGTTTTTTAGTGAATTTAAACATTGAACAGCTAAAGATTCGTTTCTTTATTTAATTGTACTTTTTGTAAGAAAACGATAATGTCACATTACACGGACCGTGACATTTAAAATTTTTTAATTTTTTAATTTATTTTCAATTCAATTAACGATATATTTATGCCTAATACAATTAAGATATAAGAGGTGCACCAAAAAAAAACAACACAATTTTCAACTTTTTTTTATTTATTTACAAATCACACTTTATTTACCTATATGATAATTACACAATTAAGGAATATGTATTTTCAAAATATTTGGGAAAAATTGCTGAAATAGTATGTTTTTGGGGAGTTTTTTGCTCCGTATGGGGAAATTCCAAAAACTTCGTGAATTTATTATTGCTATTATATTTTGAATCCCGCAGCCGAGGTTTTTGCCTATAAAGCTCTATGAGCCTCAGAGGATTTTCATTCGACCATTCCATACTTACGTCAAGAATGAACCTCCCTAAAAATGTATGCACGAGACGTCCGTTCCGTGCAACGGTCGCTGCAGAATGAGCATTCGCCCGTTCGTACACACGTGCGCTCGCTCGCTATAATCCTTTTGATGTACCGACACGTGGAGGAGCACGGCCAAATGCGAACGAAGGCCTACGCTGGCTCTCGCTCGCTTTTGTTAAGTCGTCCACATTGATTTGTTCGCTTTCGCACGGTAGCCTTCGTTCGCACTCGTTCTCTTGGTTTGGACCCGGCATAGGAAACACAAGTTTTGAAAGAAACAAAGCAAAACACCGTCTCGATTTAGTTTACCCGACGAAAACTAGATTATTTATTCATAACTTATTAATACTTTTGACATTGACATAGATTACATTAAACACTTTATTAACAACAAGAATTAATTAAGATTAAATTAACGAAGGATATCGTTACAGGACGGAGGCGGGCGAGACCCCTCTTCAGCTGGCCATCCACTGTCGGCTGGGGCTGGCGGTGGAGGCGCTGTGCGTGCGCGGCGTGGACATGTCGCGCCTCGATGCCAACAACGTGCCTCCTCTGTGGGCCGCGCTCGACTCCGCGCAGGAGGAGGTGGCCAGCGTGAGTGCAACACCACATCCTGCTCACTGCGCGATGAACGTAGCCGAGCATCTACCGAACTATAGGAAGGCGTTTTCCCTCCCGTTACCGCACACCAAAAAAAAAGGGCAAAAAGGAGGCTACTGAATATCTCCGCCTTATGAGATGCGATTACGATGGTTCTTTTTTTAATTTTACATAAAATGATTCATAAAAATTTGGTGAAGATCTGATTAGGATCTTCGGTGTGATGAGCAGAATAGCTCAAAATGCAATAAATTGCTCACTTTTAGGTTTCTACCAGTGGAATCAGCCCTTTATCTACTAGGTAGGGATTGATGGAGCACCTTGGTTATTAATGTTAGTTTTACAATAAGGTCACTAGATGGCGCTACTGTGCACCGCTAGATTGTTGCAAAAAAGTTTGAGCTCGCGAGGTCTACTGTCCGCAGAACTACTAATAACTAGATGGGTCGAAATGCGCGTGCACGGTTTGTGAACTGGCTTAGGGCGAGGCGATGGGGAGTCACCGATTTAGAAAGGCATGCTAACCTTTGTGGCATACCTTCAAGTGAGAAAACCGCAAAATCTCGGCCACTGATCAAACTAATAAATCGATAGAAAACTTCAGTACAAACAAAAAAATACGCTATCGTTGAGCTCCAACATCTCAGAAACGCGACACTGTAGGATACTAGTGTTCCAACCTCTTTTTAAAAATTCGGCCAATATTTCGTATTTTTACCACTTGTTGGTATGCCAGGTTGTAAAATGTAAGAACCGTTTTATTATTATTCTATAACATTATTCAGATTCTGGTGAGAAACGGCGCTGATGCAGATTGTTGGGGTCCGGGGCCAGACGGATGCTTACAAACTCTATTGCACAAGTAAGTGTGTCGTTTGAATTAACAAACAAAGTCAATATTATTTTTTGGTTTTAAGGCGCTTTTGAAGTTTGGAGCATTATCGCACAACATCATATAAGGTTTACCATATTCCTATCTGCAGGGCGATAGATGAAAACAAAGAAGCACTGGCGACGTTCCTGATCCGGTCGGGGTGCGACGTGCAGTCTCCCAGACGACTAGGCGAAGGGGGAGAGGGTGCCTCGGTCGTCGCTGACGCACATACGCCTCTGCACTTGTGCTGCACGTGGGGGCTCACTGACGTCATCCAGGTAAAATAAATAATGCGTTACTTGTAGACAACCGTGCATCATCGCCGACCGCGTCATTACTTACCATTACGTGAGATATTGGTCAACGCAAGGTTATTGAATATATATTTAAAAAATAAAAAACTTCGGAGTTTCATTATTGGTGAATAGAGCGATAAACGAAATACGCAGCGATTCGCTTGAGTAGGCATGTTTGTAGTACCTAGCAATTATACGCACCAAAACTACACCGGTGACACGCCCCCCTGTACGTGTTAATCGCGCGCCGTTGTCTTTGAGAATCTTTAGAGTTCATCATCATCGTCATCATTTCAGCCTTTAGAAGTCCACTGCTGAATTTAGGCCTCCCCCAAAGAGTGCCATGACGAGCGATTTTGTGCCACCTCCATCCTGTTGCTTACCTTCAAAGCAGGAGGGCAAGGACATAATACAAGTTTTGTTTAGCTAAATTCTTAATTTTAATTACGTAAGTAGGTTACCTACCTATTTATTTTAGTGTCAGGCTAGAATATCAATTCGTTACTTAATGCTTATTTTTAACCCCCGACGCGAAAACAGGGGGGTGTTATCGGCATAGTTATATTAAAAAAAACACTAAATTAAAAAAAGAAAAGTTTTATCTGTTTATTATTGTAGATAAGTTTAGGGTTTGTATATCTGTATGTGTGTCTATCTGTGGAATCGTAGCTCCCAAATGAATAGACCGATTTTGATGCGTTTTTTTCTGTTTGATAAAGCTACAAAACTGATTGTATTGTATTTTGATAGAAGCGGCGATAGACAATAGATTAATTGATTTAATTCGATCTCGATGAACTCTCCTCTTCATTATAATTCGTCTACATTAGAAGTCTCGTCTACATTAGTTTTCCACTTACCGCATCGCATTGAAACTCGTTCCAGACCCTTCTAGAGCACGGCGCCAACATTAACTCCAAAGACGCGGAAGGCAAAACTCCTCTCCACATCGCGATAGAGAACCAGCACGCTGCGATCATATCTCTCCTTCTCTCACAACCGGGCATCGACCTCTCTGCGAGGGATAACAAGGGAGTGTCGCCCTTCGCGGCAGCGCTTACTGCTAGGAATAACAAGGCAGCTCAAGCTATACTGGAGAAGAATCCTTCAGCTGCCGAACAGGTACATTATAACTCGTAAATATACATGATGTAACATAATTACCTATGAAGTACCGGGGGTGGGGTATTCCACATGTAATGTCGAACAACATTAGTTTTACGACAATTCAGATTTTGAAGTTTTTTTCATTGTAATTTACTGATAAAGTTTCCTGTAGGATCACTGTACTTTAAACCCTAGTAGCACAGAATAAATAATAGTACTACCCAGTAGTCAGCTGGGCAAGAATCAAGGCCTTGACCTCGAATTTGTACAAGTCTGATTGACATACCTCGCGCATCGGAGAGCATACTGTGCAGTGGTAAGTCGAACGTCAAAGTGAAATCTGTCGAATAGATTTATTATTTATTTTGTAAAAAGTGTATCTATTCTTTAAATTTGTGATTAGTTTCAAGTGTTACATAATATTGTCGTTTCTTAAGCCTGCAGTATTTTCTTCAACTATGTAACAAATCTTACTCGAATTATGTGCGTGTAGAGAGACAATAAGCTGGTTCGCACCAGATCTTCTCGGACTGGTGAACAGTCTCTACTCAACGGGGTCTTCCAGTGCCCGCGCCACCAGCGCGCAAACGAGGAGAGACCTGAAACTGCAGATGGAGCAATATGTATGCGCATACCTACCTTTTGGAATGGAGATAGCTTATACCCTAGAATAAAACATAGGATACTTTTAATCCCGGAAAATAGTATGTTTTCACGGGAAAACTGGAAAATTTTTATTGCTCGCCGTAAGGATGGTTGCTATGGAAACGAAATAACAAGTCTGTCAAAAAACCTCAAAAGTATTGGTGCTATACCTACTTTTGCATTGGTTATTAATATCCTAGAAGAACATAGGATGCTTTTTTCGCGTTTTACAGTAGTCCGCGCGGACGAAGTAGCGGGCGGGAAAGCTAGTTGTATATAAAATAATTTTCGCAGAGATTATTGTCTCATTACTCATAACCATAGACAACTGCATTATACTCACGTCTCATAAACTCTTTGATGACAGGTGGATAAAAAAGGTCGCAACTTCCTCCACGTAGCGATACAAAAGTGCGACATGGAGAGCGTCATGTTTCTGCTGTCCGTCGAAGTGGACGTCAACTCGCGCGTGCAGGACGCGACGCTAGCGCCGCCGCTGCATCTGGCAGCCACCGCCGGCAACGAAGTGTTGCTGCGGAGCTTGTTGCTGGCCGGCGCGAGACCTAACGACAGAGACGCGCATAAGTAAGTGTACTAGTGAATGTACTTGAACGAAAACTTCAATACGAGTGTACTTCAAAACGGGATATTTACCATGGTATTTATTTACATCGAATTTCCGATGTTCAATCGTGGTCCTAATCATTAATAATAGCTACCAATCAGGGTACTTGCTGTTGCCGGCAAGAGTCAAATCAGGTAAAATCGGGTATCTCTTAAAATATTAACTTTCTACCTTTAGACGGTGTGCGTTGCACGTGGCGGCGTCGGCGGGGCACGCGGCGATCGTGTCGGCGCTGGTGAGCGGCGGCGCGGAGTACGGCGCCGTGGACGCGGCAGGCGACAATGCGCTGCACGTGGCGGCGCGCGAGGGGCACGCGCCGGCAGCTCGCGCGCTGCTCGCCGACACGGACATCGATGCCGCCGCTACTAACCTCAAAGGTAACCGTGCGCTGCACGGGGCGGCGGTGGCGGGGCACGCGGCGATCGTTTCGGCGCTGGTGAGCGGTGGCGCGAAGCACGGCGCAGTGGACGCGGCCCACTGCCACTTCAGCTTGCTTATCCTTCGAGCTATGTTAGTTACCTTGGTTCTCTGTCGGATATCTTCATTATGCATCCGAGTCGCACTCTGAACGGAGTGTTTCAAGCGTCAAACACGCGGTGTCGTTGCATATATTTTACAATGGCAGTCTGTATGGATGTTGTGCTTCCGACATTTCGATCATTATATTTGACGTTTAAATTGTACAAACCGTTCATTAAAAACATTTTCTTTCGATCATAATGTCTCCTTCTGTGAAGTCGATTAAAAATATGATATTTTTTTGGAACAATTTTAATTTCGGTCTACACAACGGAGATTGTCGCTCGACAGCCATTTTGCTCTAAAGTCAACAAAGTAACGAGGTAGCAATTGGAGTATAATGCTATCTCCGTCGCCCGGTGGACTGCAAAGTGTTCTAGATCTTTCAATTAATTTATGTATATCGGAAGATACATGGGTGTAAGAATTAGTACATTACTCTTTAATTAAGTATATATGCATATATTTATCCATGTCATGTCCTTAGGTCGCAATCCTCTGCACGAGCTGTGCTGGTGTAAGAAGGATAACGCGGCCACGATCTGCGAAGTTTTCTTGGAGTTCATGCCAGATTACCCCATCAACAGGACTGACCTTCAGGTAATTAATTTAAATCAAGCTACTGTATTCATAATTTATGGCATACTAGCTTTCCCGCCGGCGACTTCGTACGCGCGGACTACTGTTTATCGCGAAATAAAAAACATCCTATTTTCTTTTAGGATATTACAAACCAATGCAAAAGTAGGTAGACTTGTTATTTCGTTTTCATGACAACCACATCCCATTCATCCCAACATTTTCCAGTTTTCCCGTGGAAACTTACAATTTACCGGGATAAAAAGTATCCTATGGTTTATTCCAGAGTATAAGCTATCTCCATTCTAAATTTCATTAAAATCCGTCCAGTCGTTATCGCGTGAAAGCTCCCCAAACAAACAAACATACAACGTTTCAATTTCAATTTTATGTATTGGTATGGATATTAGTGAGAACTCCTCATTAGTAAAGTATATGTATCTAGCTCGAAAGACCAAGGTCACAATTCCTTATTGGCTTCTACTGGCACTTGATTACGTAATCATAGCGTTTGAACCTACGAATAATTTTAACTCATAATCGTTAAAAAACTGAGCGATTATGATATGAGTTGAAACGCTATGAATACGTAATTAAGCTCAGATCAACGTGTATTTTTATTATTATTATTTTCTTCTTAACCCGTGTCATTATAGTGGTGAAAAGTTGTCACACTAGTATAGGCGTGGGTCCCCACGGGTTTGATTTAAAATAAAACATAAACAAATCTCAATGTTACACTTTTTTTATTAAACTTTACATTGAAACATTAACAATCATAGTGTTAAACAAAATCAACAATATAAACTTTTATTCTGACCTAAAATGACACTTCTTCAACAGTAGTTATTTACACTTGCTTAAAAAAAACAAAGAAGTAAAATTAAAAATAAAAAGTCAAAAATATTATTTTTAAAAGAATTAAAACTTATAAAAAGGTAAAGTTTGTGAGGTTGTAGGGGGTAATCTCTGGATCTACTGAACCGATTTAAAAATTATTTTACCAATAGAAAGCCACTTTATTTTTGAGTGTCGTAGGCTATATATTAAAATGACCACGCATGCGAAGCCAGCTAGTCTTCTATAAAAAAAACATCATAAACTGGTGACTCACGCACCCGCGCGCACACTAAACGCGTCCGTCCCCCTCTGCGGGCTTCGGCTTACTGTCGGAAGGTACCTAGGAGCGGGACACACGTCGTGATTTTTACACGCGTTCAAAGATTGGACCACGACTACAGTTAAGGGTTAAAGTCACAGTATCAGCCGTAGTGCCCGTATAGGTTGGTTGTTGAAACATCACGCGTGAGTGGCAGAATTAGCCAGCTACATTGAGACAAAAAAAAAAAAACAGAATTCGAGGATGCAGACAGCTAAGGCTTATTTACACTTTGTTTAGTTAAGTAGCGAGTTAATTTGCGACTTGCACGATTTAGTTCGGTAAAGTAATAAGTTGTGTCCAAACATACACGCGAGTTTAGCTTCAAGTTTGTGTTTCAACGTGGCCGGTCGACTTGCCTGTTGTGGTATAACATCAGTGCAAAGCACAGAGGTCAGAACACCAAACAAGTCTATGACTATGGTCGGTTGCTATGATACAGTTGTTATTTGCAACTTGTAGTCTGGTCTGTTTTTCTATGAATTGACAATTATCTCCTAAAATGAATGTATTGTAATTCCTTTGTAAATTCGTTGATATCTAATAAATTTGGTGTAACCTTTACTCGTCTACTTTCCACTGCCTACTCTGCATAATATTAATGATAGGTTCATAAGATTGCCAACTTATTAATTGTACTAAACTCGTCTGGTCACACTGAAAGGACCGTTTGCCCGGCTAAGGAAACGGACCTCCTTCTCAGGTAAAGGCGAGGAATTAAAACAAGATGGTAAATTCAATAACAAAGGGCTTTATTACAAAAATAGAAAAAAAAACACACATGTGTTATCAAAGTTTTGGTACTCTCCCCTTTACTGAGGAATTCAAAAAGCAGTATTTTACACTTAATTAAGTTTGTTCTGCATCAAAATATTTCTAAACAGCAAGTTCTTATAATAGGAAATACTACTAACTTAATACTCAAAATTCAAAATTCTCAAATATGATTACAATTTCGTCAAACATATATATTATAGTACATAACTTCGGCCTGTACGATATGAATTTACAATAGAACTGCAGTATCCTAGGCTAGTAAAAACTTAGAAAGCCGGTGCTCAGCAGTTCATCATGTATTGGTCACAACGCAACGGAATAGTCTTGTCTTTGCCTTTGAATGTTCTAAATTAAAAGAGAACTAGTGCAAACAGAGTGTGTGTGTAAGATTGTGTTTCCCAGAGGGATATTAAACTCTAAAACAGAAAGTATCTTTGAACAGTATATTAACACGCAAGTAGGCGAAGGCTTCCCTCACTACCGTAGCTCGCTGACTCAAAATGATTTGGAGTGGACCAACCTGGAAGCTTCCCAGGACGCCGTACCGTCGTCTCGCGTGCCGCCGCGGAACGCCTCCTTACTCCACTCGTTCAGCTCCTACTGCTTTGCACGAACGGTGCCTTCCGCTGCTCTCGAACGGTTTCAGTGTCTCCCACGATCGGTGCCTGGTGCCTTCTACTAAACAGGTGGTGCGTTGGAGACCTTCTGGAGTCCCTCGTAGTCCGGCTTCTTCCACGAACGGTGGTGAGCCCCGGGAGATCGCGCACAGCAGCTCGCAGTGGTGACGGCAACAACCGTCCGTAGATGCACGATTTTAACCTGAAACCCACGTTCCTCTGTGTTCAAATGTGTCTCGAGATGCCCGCCTTAGATAGTCGCGGTGCAAAATCAAAACAGATATTTCGTTAGTACAATACTGAAATCACGGGAAATCCCACTAACCTGGCTTTTGCACTCGTATACTTATTTCGCCTGTAACAGAGCAGCTTCGTTCTGGACTGCGTGTCTCGGTCGTTTTGTCCACACAAGAGACTGCGTGTTCTTCTGCTGCCTGCGTCGATCTCAATCACGTGCCAACTATGTGAAACAAACTGAGTTCACGTCTGAGTTCAAAATGAAATCCACAGGCTTCTCTCTTGTATATATACGAACACAATCTTCCACGTCGAGTAGCATTCTACTCCGAAATCGAACTTCCGCTTATCCAGAAAACTCTAGAAACTACTTTGCCAACTTGCATCGTAAAGCAGACCTTGTCGGCCTAGCTATACAGGTCACTGTCCTCCAGCCAGCTCTGGTACATTCCAATCAGCTTCCGTTGTTTACTTCAAAAAACTTCATACAAAAAAAGTATCTCTCTGGAACTTTGATGTGATATAGACATTACGTCAAAACATTCCATGGTGTGACCATCGCAAGCGATTTGTAGATGTAAATTATTTTCGACATATGAATCGCTGCCCTCTGAATTTCCGATTTGTTAGCCAACTTAAAGATGCGACCTATTCCGGATTTTTAAACATCCCGCTCCTAGTCCAAAGCTATCCAGAGCCCGAAATATTCCTGGAACGCCAGTTATAATAGCAACACTCCAAAAGCCCCGCTACCTCCCGTCAGAGGCCTCCGCATTGTTTACACCTTCCTTCTAGTTCACGCCTCTTGTCGCGCTAGCTGTCACTGCGTGGATTAACCATTTTATCTATTTTGAGACATGAGATTCTAAAAAAACTTAAAACTTTTCCCTTCCACTCGCAGAGGCAAATTCAACCATTATTTCTTGATTCTTAGATAGGCGAAATTATCAATCTGTCTTCAACAAAGAAATGCTTTCATTATTCCTCCATCGAAGAAAGTAGCGCGCGCGTGGTGGAGTTCGGCGTTTTTTCCAAACTTGGCGTCTGGCTTTCAGTTACGGAGAAAACACATCTTGATCTAATAGAGAAGACGCTGCTCCTCGCCAGATGGCGTTGTACCCAATACATTCTATTTAATCGGGATCTATAACAAAAATCTAACTTGGAGTCATGATTTAACATATTACAACACGTGCGGCGAGTTTAATTGTCGGGGTACGGGAGACGCAAGGGCAGAGTGAACTTGTACGTTACTACTTAACTGGTAAATCCCTGTCCAAACGACGATAAGAACTAAACTTGTTGAAGTCGCAAGTTAACTCGTTACTTAACTATACAAAGTGTAAATCAGCGTTTAAGGTACGTTCACCAAGCTATTGTATTACGTAGTTTTTTACTACCCGAGTACGGTGAAGCATGAGAAGGGTAATGAGTTTAACAATCTATGTATGTATAGTAGGCACAACGAATATTTGTGTCTCGGAAGTTGTCTGCAAGTCGCTGCGCAAGCTGCTATTTTTCAAGCGCAATCCCAATGTTGAAGGTGAAGACAGCATTGTATGACTGCCTCGCTCACTCGCTTACGTTTTTCGCATCATCTATCTCGCTCTTACTTTATGCTGTTTTGTCCTCACAGTTGTACCTGCGCAATCGTTCACAGAGCCTAAGTTCACAACCACAATGGTTCGTTGCGACTACTGTGTGTGGATCCACTATATATCCACTATATAGCGTCGCCCCTATTGGTCCGATTTTGATAAGCGAGGTATCAATCGATTTGCCTTTAGGTATTTTGTCATACGCTATTATTTTTTTGCCCCACTACGGCGAAGCAAAGGGAGGGTTATGTGTTCAAACTAAAAACTTGGTCCGATTTTGACAAGCGAGGTATCAATTGATTTGTCTTCATTTATACAGTGTCATAGGCAATTGTTCTTTACTCGACTACGGGGAAGCAAAGGAAGGGTTTTGTTCAAACTGAAAACTTGGTATCAACAGATTCATCTTCATCGCAAGAGTGTCACAGGCTTTTTTTTTATTTTACTTATGTCTTGTTCAATGGGTGCGTTGGTTATTTATATAAATCATATGGATAGGGACCAAATTATTAAACTCCAATTGGGAAGGCTTCGTCTTGCTTTTTAAGCAAACTTAGGGCCACTTGCACAGCTGTTTTAGCCCCGGGCAAGTGTCTAGTCTGGGCTAAAAATTTAAGACAAGTAGGATAGAGAGATATACGCGGACAGTAGCGCGAAAGAGATAACAATAATTTCTGTACTAACTACTAGATACTTGGTTTTGTTTTCGTGCATGTGGACTTTAGTATGTTAATGTTGTTGTCTCAGGGAAACACTCCTCTCCTACTCGCGTACATGAACGGGCAGGGCGCCATGTGCCGCGTGCTGGTGAAGGCCGGCGCTTGTCTCGCGCAAGAAAACAAAGATGGCGTCTCCATTTTTAACTACCAAGTAAGTTCTCACTGGTCTCTATATCTATGGATTGGCTTTGCCGTACTTGCGTTTGTTCCGATTCAAAGCGCCCCCACCAAGCGTCCATGGAACTAAAATTGACATTGTTTCATCTCTTGACGTTAGTAACAGAATAAATAATAGTACAAGTACGTTAGTTCCGTGGACCCTCACAACTGCTATCAGCGCCAAAATTGTGATAATCAAATGCTCTCATTGTGACGTTCGTCAAAAGCCTGTCTAGAGTACGCAACGACAGTAAAAAATGACTATAGAGTACGTGAGTAAATAATGCAGTTGTCTATGACAATAACAAAGATCTTGTTGTATACCACAACATGACAAAAAAGCACTAATTAAATGTTCTTTATTCGACTGATTATAAAGAGACTCGTTAGTTTTGAGAGATTGCGTAATCAGATTTAGTTATAATTTGGACATTAACAGTGTTAAGGTAAATTATAAACTTTTAATTTTTGTTAAGGATGTTATTTTTGCAACGTTATATTTTGTATTGATGTTTTAGTTTATAAAAAATTGTGGGAGTGTTGAGTTTAGAAATTGTATATCCGTAGATTCTGAATTTACTTGTCTAGCAACACTGCTGATATCTATCATTCTCTATGGTTTTACTTATTGTTCAAACTTTGTAGGCAGCAAATATAATAAATGTTAATTTGTAACAATAATAGAAAAATGTGTTCGTACAAGTTCTTGTTCGTTAAAAGCAGTAAAACTATTTTCGCAAAATAAAATACAGTTTATGGATATTTAGGAAAGAAAAATGATTTTTCATAGATTCTAAGCGACAGTTTTAATACATTTGGAAACTTCTAGATGGATTACTAAAAACAAATCTTCCTATGTGTAAGGGTAAGCTTAGTTTAGTAACCCTGTTAAAAACTCCACTATACCACAGACTATATCCAGCTGTGTTTGCAGGTGGCAACTAAGCAGCTGTTACACAGACTGCTGGATGCACTGCCGGCGGAAGCGCCGTGGGCCGAAAGCGACCTGTGCCAGGAGTGCGGGACCAAGTTCACGCTCACCATGAGGAAACACCACTGGTAACTATGTTCGGAAATTGTACCTACACTTTAAATGATTGTATCTGCTCCATTTGGAACCTTAGGGTACGGAATCCAAAGAATTTGCACGTGTTTGTCCTATCTATACTTATAATAAAGCAGTAAGTAACAGTCTCTACATGAAAGATAATTAAAAAATAATGGTCTTCATTTTATTGAGTATTTCAAATAAGCTACTGAACAAGAATATAACAATTTTTTTAATGGTGTCTGTATGTTTGTTTATACGCGTATCACTCTAAAACTTCTGGACCGATTGCGATGCGGTTTTCACTGTTAGATAGCTTAAAGTTTGACTTAAAAACTGGTGTATTTGGTATCTCAATCCGACGAGTAGAAATAGGGCAGTCGATAATAAACCATTTGACGTCTGAACGAAGTCTGATGATATTGGTACATTTGGTCCTGGAATAACTTACACATAGTTACAGTAGTCGCAGCCAATCTATATGTTTGTGAAGTTAGGCTCTGTGAACGATTGCGCAGGTACCTATTACTGCTGTGGGGATAAAACAGCATAAATTAAGAGCGAGATAGAATATGCGAAAAACGTAAGCGAGTGAGCGAGCCAGTTATACAATGCTGTCTTAACATTGGGATTGCGCCTGAAAAATAGCAGTTTGCGCAGCGACTAGCAAACAACTTCCGAGACACATACTTCCGCTGCGACTACTGTAACCCAGAGAAATGAGCACGCGGACAAAGCCATAGGCACAGCTAGTGTATAATAGTTGTTTTGTTTCAGTCGCCACTGCGGCCGCATGTTGTGCAACAAGTGTTCGAACCAAGACGTGCCCATCCTCAAGTTCGGCATGAACAAACCGCAGCGGGTCTGCGAGATCTGCTTCAACGTGCTGCAAGTGGGCGCCAGCTAGTAACTCTGCGACGCCAGCACCAGTGTGATAACTGACAACGTACCTATTTGATACTTTGCGACTATAATATGGAGAGCAAGCGAGCCACACGGATAGAAGACTGATTGTCTCTCTCGGCCTATCTCAACTAGAAATTCGTCATTCAAATTTAGACGTTAGTTATTGTACCATGCGGTAAATATTTCCATGCAGCGATAGTGGAGCGCGGTATAGCCTCCACACGACTGCCCAAAAAAGGAGTGTAATGTTTTCAGGGTTCATGTATGTTTATATGTATGTGAGTTTCTTTATTCCACCATAACTTTTAAATGCCTGAATTGATTTGGATGTATGGAGTATAGTTAGAATTCTAACATGATCCCAAGTAAAACAGGCAAATATTTTAAAAAAAAAAAGGCGTCCACTTGACTCCAAATTCAAATGCAAAAAACTTATAATTTTACAATATGGGATCAAATTGAAGACCTTGATGAGCACATTCTAACAAAAAACAATTTATGATGGGCAGAAGTTTTATTTCTATTTTATGCCTTGTGTTATACTTTACTGGCTGTATGTATAGAACACTGACTTAAGCCATTTGGAATGGTTTATTTTCAGATGAGCCGATTCCAATACTATAAGTGTGTGATAGAACCTTCCTCGACCCAACTTTATCAGCGGCTTTACCACTCTCATCCCCGCCTATTGAGAAATCGAAAGAGAGAGCGAGACGCCCAGTTTTAGAAGCTAGCATCTTGAGCTGAAATCAGTACCGCCTAGCCACTGATGCAGATGGGCGCGAATAATTTGGGAGTCACCTAAACTATATCTACACTATAAAGAATATAAAAAAAAAAGTTTACTGTCTCTCGGTTAGGGTTTGTCAACTTTTGAGCTGTGATTTGTGAATGGTTAACTTGAAATTGTCAATTGTCAGGTTAACCACCATTGTAACGTTGGTGAAATTATGCCATAAAAACAAATGTCAAACCAGAGTTTGACTATGAGATGAGACTAGAGTGTGGCTTGCAATTGCGTAATTTAAGCAAGCCTTATGTATAAACTTTATAACATTGTGTATTTTATATAATAGTTATAGTTATGTTACACTTTGTTGATAATTCCAATGAGATTTTATACTTTCATGGTCATTGTCATTAAAAACTAAATATTTACCATGTACTATAGTAGTTGATGCCCGCGGCTTCGCACGCGTGGTCATTTTAATATATAGCTTATGATAATCACAAATAACGTGGCTTTCTATTGGTAAAAGTTTTTTCAAAATCGGTACAATAGATCCAGAGATTACCCCTACATTCTCAGAAACTCTACCTCTTTATAATATTAGTATAGTATAGATGAGTTCATTAACTACTGCCTGCTAGAACATAGCTTACTCCAGATCATGCGCCTGAAACGGAGCCGAAATATCGAGAAATTATAACAAACTAGCTTTCCCTCCCGCAACTTCGTCCGCGCGGACTACAGTTTATCGCGAAAAATAGCATCCTATGTTCTTCTAGGATATTAAAAACAAATGCAAAAGTAGGTATAGCACCAATGCTCTTGATGTTATTTGACATACTTGTTATTTCGTTTTTATGACATCCGTTTCTTACAGCGAGTAATCAATATTTTTCCTGTTTTCCCGTGGAAACTTAAAATTTTCCGGGATAAAAAGTATCCTATGTTTTATTCCAGTGTATACGTTGTCTCCATTCCAAATTTCATCAAAATCGGTCCAGCCGTTATCGTGAAAGCTCCCCAAAGAAACAAACAGACAACGTTTCACTTTTATATATTGGTATGGATAATATAGTAAATATCTCGTTTATAATGATAATTGTAATTCCAATGAGGCTAGCTTTATTATCTTTTTATTTAGATGATTTTTATTTTTATTGACTCCAAAAACAAGTACTTGTCACCTTAAAGGTTATATATATAATATAACGCAAGTTATAACCTTTTTTCTAATATATAAAACTTTAATAAATGTTTTATATATTAGACTTAACACACACATGTTAATTCTTTACTTGCAAATTATCTATAAGTAATGCTTAAATCGTATTCTACTCTATAAAGCGCGTCCATTAGGTGTTATAGTAATAAGGCTTAAAAAAAATATTTTTTCCAAATTTATACATTTTATGTTACGAAAACCATGCCAAAGTTGTAGCGTGCTTAAACATTATATTTTTAAATTTATTTGTTGTTAAATATGTATCTTTGTATATAAAACGTCTACAATGAAAGTTTATGTTGTGTAGTTTTAAAAAAATAGCTTTGTTTTCTTTTGTAATTGTGTTCTTGCGAACTTTTAAAAACTAGCTTCCGCTGTTAGGTAAAGTCAATTTGAATTAATTAGACTTAGGATTTTTATAAACACCAATGTATTATTTAATTAGTATTAAGTTCATTAAATTTCGCAGTTTTAATAATTTTATTATTTCGCTAAGTGTGAATAATATTATTATATCATTGCTACGTATGCGACATTTGTTCGGACATACATTCCAAAAGGTCTATTTTTATTAATTCGTGTTCATGAGCACTTGTTGTTTGTATTTCAATATACAGTGTGACCACATTGCTAGGCTCAGGGTTAATATTGACAAATGGTGAAATTTAAGAAAAGTAAAATAATTACCAACAAAGACATCTGCGCTGGGTTTAGAAGCAAGAAGAAACTTACAATATGTCTATTTAAAAACAGAGTGGTCAGAATAAAGCAGGTTGCAGACGAACAGCTAATTTAGTTTTAATTACGATGTTGACAGTAAACTATTTATAAAACAGCTTCAGCTGTTTGAGCTAAGCTAATTTAGCTCTTATTCTGCAACATTATTTTACGTTTGGGCGACATTAATAAAAATTGTTGTAATATTTTTGTTTAAATTAGTGCCATTTTAATTACATGTGATGTTCAGGAGCTTAAATATTACTTTATGAGTTGTTTGTATTCATCAAATGATTATTTTCTTTTTATATTTGCTACAATAAACAATATTGTAACTAACGAGTTTAGGAGTTTTATTTAATACTAGCTGTACCCACGGCTTCGCACGCGTGGCCATTTCTCTAGGTTAAAAGAACTCTAATTACTATTCCAAGATCTAAAATTTAATATACCAACATAATAAAAAACCTTCAGTGCCTTAAAGTTTTTATCGATTGCTCGGCTTCTACTCTTCAGATTGAGATAATAAGTACACCAGTTTTTAAGTCAATCCCTAAGCTATCCAACAGTGAAAACCGCATCGCAATTGGTTCAATAGTTTTAACGTGATGCGTGAACATTTAAACAGACACGAATTTGAAAAATGTTTAATTCTTTTTCAGTAGCTTATTTTTAGTACCCTAGTATGTTTTTTATTTTTTTTACAGTTTTGTTGATATTTACTGTTTTATTATAAGTATATATGCCCTTCACTTTTGGGCAGAATAATAAAAGTATGTTTTATTACATTATTTTAATCATGCCCATAAAACAGTGCCGTGACATACCTACTGACTGACTGACTGACTGACTGATAGGCAACGCCCAGCGTATACCCGTGGACCTAGGTATTAGAAATTTGCAGGAATATTGCTTGAGTATCCTAGAGTCATCTCTAGGATACTCAAGCAATATTCCTGCGGACTCGGAGATGAACTCGGGTAACTATAAACCGTAAAACATGAATGCCAACTCCAAATAAAATACTCTTATCCTGCGGGGACCCTTTAATTTACTGTTATGAAAAGTATCCAATGTCCAACCTCGTAGTATGAACTCAAATCATGCCAAGTTTCATTTGAATTCATTTAGTAGTTTTGGCGTGATGACAAAAAAAACAGTTTTAGCTTCAGTACAAATAAAAGAAAAGCCTCAAAAAAATAATTATATAATATATTCAACGTACAGAATTTGTACGCATATCCCACATGAACCCTTTATTTTTGCGGGATAAAAGTATCCTCAATTTTCACCCATCATATAAATGTTGACTGTGCCAAGTTGCATCAAAATCCGTCCAGTAGTTTCAGTGAGTGTTTCAGTAAGTGTTTTTTTCAACTTTCAACCCCTATCCTGCGGGAACCATTTAATTTTTCGGGATGAAAAATATCCGTATCGTAGTATGAACTCAAATCGTACCAAGTTTTATTTAAATTCGTTCAGTAGTTTCGGCGTGATGCCTAGCCAAGGTACAGACAGACAAAAAGAAAAAAAACAGTTTCGGCTTCAGTATGTAATAAAGAAAAGCCTCCAATTTTTTTTTACAAAATATACTCAATGTACACAATTGGACCTGTTACAGTTTTATTATAAGTATAGATAATTCTACCAATGTGCCAATATTGGTAAAAACTCTTTGAGCAAACAATCACTGGAACAAAATCAGTTCAGTAGTTTCTGAGATTAGTCTGAACCCTCTTCTGATTCTTCTCTCGTTTATTTTGCTTCTGTGAAATAATTATATTTATTTTCGCGTGGTGTAAAACTGGACTACATAATTCACGCATAAACGTGACTTAGGGTTTAGGTAACACTGTGCTATAACAAATAATAGACATTTTTTATTTTATTTTTCTTAAATCAGTGCATACATATGAAAATTAATTCTAATTAAAAAAATCTCTTATTACCTGACTACGAAAAAGGAGGGTTATGAATTTAGCAGCGTATGTATGTTTGTTCATTCTCACAGCGCCTTAACTACTTAACCAATTTCAACTATATGGTATATTTTGGTTCATTTAGTCTTAATTGTTCAAAATGTATGTGTTATAAGTTTTTTTCGTTATTCGTTTGTTTTTTCTAGCATTCATTTCTTTTTTAGGTTTACGTCATGCATTGTAGTAACTGCGGCGAAAATTAAATAATTATTCACTGAGTATCTCGGCTTTATAATTATTCTTTACCAACACTGTAATTTTGAGTCTCCTTTGAGTTTCACACAATTTAAAAATATACAATTGGACCACGTAAAGTATTTATTTTTCAAACAGTAACACTGGTCTATATTTTTTGTTGTTGTTTAGCAATGTTTTTTTTCCGTAGTCCGGTTGACTTGAGAACTGAACTGTACTACGGGCAAAGAGTGGGAAAATGATAGCATTACAACTGGTCTCTATATTTTTTTTGTTTGTATAACCATGGAAAATATATTTTTTCCATAGTCCGGTTGACTGGACAACTGAACCGTACTACGGGAAAAGAGTGGTCCAAACCAGTATGGAGGAAGTCTGTGGCATTCCATAAAGTTCATTATCAGAAGTATTGCAATGCAATGCTAGTTATGCTACTAGTGGTACTGTACCATTGATGGCATTTAATCACTACTTGTCAATGATTTATGGTGGATTGATGGTTTTATGGTATGGGACAAAAGAGTGCCAATCGTACAATTGATGGTACAAGCTTGTGGGTCCCTCCAGGGTGTATACCAGTTCAAAGAAACTGGACTCTAAGGTACTGGAACACAGAGGAGGAGGAAGTGTAGCAGAAGAATATAGAAGTCAACGGACTCCTGGCTTAGATGCCAAAACAGCACCAAGTTCAGTGCCGGTCCTCCTTCAACGGGCAACGGAGGCTTGGAAGCTTCAAGACTTGATACAAATACCTGCACAGCTACATGGCATATCTTCTGTCTACTGCACACTATTTACACACATAACTTTAAGCTACGTTCAGTATAATTTAAATATACTAGGTATGTAAATATTGTTTTTACAAGAATAGGTAAAAAACATTGGGTTTTGTTACTTAGGACAATGTCTGAAAGTCAGGTAAATATTTGAATTTTAGTATATAGACAAACTAAGAAAATAAGTTTTATAATGTTGTTGAAAGAGGATGACATTGTTATGGTACCAGAGGTCCAGTAAGATTCCATGCGGAAAGTTATTGTAGGTATCATTATAATTCAATTTGTAATATTTAGATAAAGACAATAGATTATCCATTAAACAGTATAATATAAATTTGTAGAAAAATATTTTTATTTCAAGAAGTATTGAGTTTTGGTAACCACAGGTACCGCGCATATTGAGCCTCTAGCTCAATGTATAATTCAAAGTAGATATTCATTCTAGACAGACATTACTAGCATTTGAATAAAACAGTGAATTAACTGATATTATTTATTTACAAATAAACATTAACTTCAACACTGTCAATTATACTCAAAAAACATAAATAATTTGCTAAAACTACAATCCACCCAATGTACCAGCAACAGTTAGCTGAATAAAATAACCAAGATGATTGAAGGCTTGTGAATGAGATATTTCAATTAATTGCAATAGGGTGGAGCAACGTAAGGTAAAATTACTTTAACCTCTTGAAAAGGTCTTTGTTGACGCATTTGTCAAGTACGTGGACATAGTCAATCAGCTCTTCTTCACAGGTTTCAGCAGTATGAGAGCGAGAGTTGACACGGTCATTGCAGGCCTGGTATTTGGCCCACATGTTCTGGCAGGCAGGCGTTTGAAAGCATGCTTCCTGAAAATTAGGGAAGATTTTGTGAGACGCTTATTTTACAGAAATGTAAATATCTCCTTATTTTTTTATTACATTTAATGACGAGACGGGTAGGTTGCTCGCCTGATGGTAAGCGTTACGTCTGCCCATAACAGTTGCAGTGCCACCCAGAACTTAGGTTACAAAATCTTGCGTGTCACTGCCCTTGTCTCCCTAAGGCATAAGTCTCATTGCCCAGTAATGTAGCTGGAAACATTGCCCTTCAAACCGAAACACAATGGAAACATCATGGTAGGTAAATTATTAATTTAATTCATAGATAATTGAATACACTAATTAAGATACACAGTTAGGAGGTACTATTCTAAATAAAAAAACTAAATAATAAACTGTCCAAATGTTTCGATAATAGGACTCAGTACTTGTCCCCTTCACATTTATAAATGTTCAAAACATCTATCTAGGCTAGGATGATGTTTGTTTAGAGGATTATATTATAGATTATATGTTATAGATACAATGTGAAAAAACTATTTTTGATGCCTAAATTAACTACTAAAAGTGTGATGAACTACAAAAATATCTACATAAATAATAAGAGAAAAAAAACCTTTTAGGAAATTAATGATGACAATTCAATTTCTTCACCACTTGAAAAGAAACAACAATAATTTTAGTATAGGCTAAATATTAATATATGTAATATATATTATTCATAACTGAAAGGCTAAGGGGAAAAATTGTCTAAGTCCATTTTTTCTCAAATTGATTTTTTGTAGTCTATGGCCACAAAAATACTCATTTCTCATCATGAAATCTAAAACAAGGGTAAAATCTTGTTATGTAACAAGTTTTTTATGTTGTATTTCTTCTTTAATAGTGAATAACTAGCTAAGTCTGTGACTTGACCAAGTCTTCCCTACAAACGGAACACGTTCGAGAAATCGCCCTATCCGTGGAAGAGGACCACAGTGGCCGTTAGGTCTATATGTTTTTATTGCATTTTTGGGATCTTATAATGCATTATCAAAAATAAAAAATGCAATAAAAACATAAAGACCTAACGGCCACTGTGGCCCTATTCCACGGATAGGGCGAAATATCACATTGATGTTGACTTTGTATGATGGTGAGAGACATTTGTTTTACACAATCTGTGTTTGAATGGTTATTGTTGATAAATAATTGTTCTAAAAAGGTGATGAGTTATATTATTTAATCAGACGATTGCACCCTTGTCTGAAATTTCGGTATTATTAGGCATATTTTATACAGAAAACAATTCCATAATCATATAACATACAAAATTTCCTTTCTAAATCATTCATATATGAGCATATTACAAGTCCACCATAAAATGCCTTAAATTGTCACTCCTGTAAAGTTTAATAAATGTGACCTATCTAATTCTTTCCCTTAGCCCTTCAATTATTGTTTTCCATTAAAATATAACCTCAAGATCAGTATCAGCTCAGTAGAGGTTATGACAGGGAACACCAAGAAGTTCCTAGGTTCTTTTCTTTTCTAGTTTATTGAACTGAAAAGGTATCAGTATAAGAATTATAGGTATATTTACCCTCATCTGAGTCTGAGGATCTACCATCTCTTCTTCTGCAGCTTCCTCTTCAGCCTTTACTACGGGGAACACTTTTTCAGACATAGCGCCTGGAAACATAAAAACACCAATTGACGTAGTCTGCTTCAAAGAAATTACGTAAATAAACTTAGTTTTATACAGCAGTCGACTAAAATACTCGAAAATTCGCTAAATTACCGAAATCGATGATGCAACAGCCACTAAAAACAGGTAGATTAATGTTGCCAGTAAAGTAAAATAACAAGTAAATATAAAATTAATTCCAAATTATTTCTTAGGCTGTTTGTGTTGAAGCAAAATTATCAAAAATAACAATTATAAACACTAAGTAGGTTTCGATGACCGTTCTTTTTGGACATGACAGTTAAATTTGACATCAGAAAAGCGACTTTATTCCGTACAATGTAGGGTCATTTTCGTTCAGTTTGGGAAGAGTCTTTAGTGACAAAAATGGCAATCATAACTTTCCAAAACGCTACTGCTTCATCTCGAACGCGGGGCACTGAGCTACAGTCACATACCCTGGGCCCGTTCACTTAGACGTTCGAGGACGCACGGATCACCCGCGCATACACTCGAAATCGTTCCGCGTCGTCGGGCGTTCGCCTGGGTCATCCGAAAAATAGTAGGGGAGGGTAGGAATAGTATGAAACTGACAGTTGTCGGTTCTATGTGGACGTCCAAAGTCGTTCACTAACTCCGGATGATCGAGCGATAATCGCACGGATGATTCGAGTGTGTAAGTGAACGCACCCCAGAGAATAAAGTCGCTTTTGCGATGTCAAATTTAACTGTCATGTCCAAAGCGAACACTGATCGAAACATGTTTAGCGTTTTAACTGTTATTTTCGATCATTTTGTATCAAAAAGAACGGCCCCATAGACAACTGCATAATACATTACTCCGTACTCTAGACAGGCTCCTGACGAACATAGCAATGAGAACATTTCATTATCACCATTTTGGTACTGACAGCAGTAGTTTGGCCGTAGTGAGCGTCCGCAGAATTAAGGCTATTGTACTTATATTTAGTCTGTGACTAACGTCAGGGTATGAAACAATGAAAATTTTAGTTCCACGGAAGCTCGGTGGGGCTCTTCATACGTAGTATCTATAAGTCTGTGGGGCTCTTGGTGAATCAGCACAAACAAAAGTACGTCACAGCAAATTCATAGAGATCAGTGTACAGCATAGAGTAAGGAATTTTCCCAACAGACATGTCCTTTGCCATTGGTCTTCGAGCGAAGCCATTGGTGTACAGTCATACATACGAGCATTGAGGTAGTAACATAAACATCCATGCATACGAGTATAACGGTCTGTGCACCTACAGTCAGCGAACGCAGGGTTAGACTATGTTGGAAATTGGAATCCTATGTGATATGAAAAAAATACTTTCACATTTCACCAAAAAAAAATGTTTTAAGATTTAATATAATGGTAACAAAAGTAGCCTTTCGGAATGTCATCTGTCATTACTGTTGCTGTCATCCATTTCATTTCATACAATACCAACATTGCAAACCAAATCACTGTCCATGAAGTATCGTGTATATTTTACTAAATTTTCTATGCAATTAATAAAAAAAAAAAGAAGTTCTTTATGATATATAGTTTTTATAGAGTCAACAGAAAGCTTTATTGTTGTTTTGGCTTACATTTTTACACTGAAAAAAATATTTACGAGATGGAATTAAACTGCAATGAATTTATTACACAATACCTTTAGATAAAACAATGACTACCAGGTTAGTAATTTTATTTAACTAATTATTTAGCTATCAACTTGCTGTCACCATGGAGAGAGCTTGCTGTAGGAATTTATTTTTTATTTCGAGATTACGGTGTTAATTTAGTGAAAGTCGTGTTTAAAACATGTTCAGCGCCACGAGAAAAGTTGAATTTACTGACCCAAATGAAATTGCATCAGAGTCTCAATACATAATGTATTTAGGCAAATTGTTAATGTTCTAACATATTGTTTTTTGGTAATTTCAGGTTTGTTCTCATAATAAATGCTGTTTAACATTTATTCAATTATTTATTTACGGGTCAGCTCAATAGCAGCTTAACTCTCCTTACAAATCATAGGATAAATCTTGTTGTTGTTAAAAAGTAGAGGTTATGTTATGTATACTAACCATTTTTACCATTTTATCTTGCAGAATGAATGGAGGAATGGAGCATAAAACTCCAGGGCACAATGCTGTGCTTCACAAGGCGCCTAAAAACTACAAATTGCTTATGGACCCATTTCTGATGAAAGGGGTAACAAAATTGTACAGATATGATGGGTCTGTACCCGGGGATAACACCTACCCAACTGTGCAATGCAGAGACCCGAGATCTCAGCTCTCAAGGATCTGGAATAGGGTAGAACCAGCAGATCTGCCAGTCCCTAGGTAAATATTTGAGTTGTTTTATCATTGTCATCTATTTCACAAATTGTATGGATAGGTACTCTCAAGTCCACTAAGGCCAGTAATATGTCTAAAACTAAACATGACTTCTATGACAATGATTAACATTTAAATCAAAATTTGAACTTAAAAGATGTCCTTTTATGTTTGGTTTTGGGGTCAACAATGTTAATTTGTACTGCTGAACAGTCTTATTACTTTTACAGTGTGATTTCCCACATCCAACTGTCTTATCTCAAGTTAATAAACCTCCAGTTATTTACATTTATTGTGTAATACTCAAGTAAATACTTGTTTTTTTATGCAATTTTATCATAAAATCTTTTTATATTCCATTAAATCCTCTTTGTTTTTATTGTATTCCCAGCAACAGTGGTACCAACTTGAAGAATAATGTTAGACATAACCTATAAAATTTGGGCGGTATTTTTAAATTATTATTTATGTTTCAGGTTCAAAATAGATCAGAATTACGTGGGAATCCCACCACAACTGGAAATAACAATTGGAAACTTAAATGATAATATAGATAAAGCATTTTTAGCTGATATGATGAATAAAATTGGTCCGTATGAGGAATTGTCAATATTTTACCATCCACTCACAAATCGACATTTAGGATTTGCGAGAGTAGTATTCCAAGATGTGAAATATACAAAGTTATGTATTGAAAAATACAATGGAAAATCGGTCATGGGCAAGGTATGTACTAAGCCTTTGGGCACAACATGCTAGTTTACATTATGTTAATGTGCGACACTGCTCAACTGGAGCCCAAAGGGTTAAATGTATTTACGAAAATTCCATGGGGCATGCAGTGCCATGTTGATCATCTCATTTACTTCCAATTGGCCTAGTTGCATGTCCAAAAACCCCCAAGCACCATGGGCAAATCCATTGACGTGCACTTGGTCAGCAATGCAGATTGTAGCCAATAATCTATTTTCAAGAGAAGACCTGGGTCCCGCAGTGGGAATCTTAGTTGAGTTGGGTATGGTAAGGCTCGCACTGAGATCTTGCTTTGAATGTATTGTGCATTTCCTCCAGCCTCTACTGAGGCATCTGAACTTCTCTTTAGCTATGGGAATGTAATGGGCACACAGATGGACTGTGTTTCTCAATATGTTAGCATTTGCATACTTCTCCTATCACATATTGATGAACTCAGAGTTGTTAAAATTTTACTGAAGTGAAAAAATATGTTTAATCAACTTTTGATCAGTTGAACATCAACATAGTCGGTCTGCATAGAGTTAGATAGTTAGACAAAAATAACAGAATTTTTGAAAGCCCAAAAGGTCAGGCCAAAAATGTTTCGAGTGTGAGGTCTCATTTGCAGCGAACCACTAGTGAATATTTAAGGAGATTTATTGGTTGATTAGTGTACATTGATGTGCAGTGTGGCAGTAAATACATAAATAATATGCATAATGCCCACAAAATTGTAGGTGCTAGAAGTTTTCCACGATTCGTTCGGCAAGAAATGTCAGGAGATGTATGAAAACAAAACTACGGACAAGAAGATGCAGATGGCTAATCTGCCATTACCAAACTTGCCCTGCGTTGTGACCAAACCACCTCCTGTCGTGGAGGAAGTAGCCAAGCCGATGAAGCCTGTGGACCCTAATCTGAGTAAGCGGTTGGAGGATACTAAAATAACTGAGAAGGTTAGTGCATAAAGTGTGCCCTAGATACCTTGATAAATCATTTGTACAATTTATAATTAGCTGTTTTTAATTACTTGTTTGATTTAATAATGTTCCGGCAGCAGTCTTTGAGAGACAATCTCTTTCTTGATCTAGAGTGTTTACCACCTTTGTCCACATAGTCATGGAACAAAAGGTGAAATGAAAAAATGAAAAATTAATTTATTGCCACTATCATAAATACATAATCCATTATATGAAAGTACAATTGGATAAATATATATATGCGTCCAGCTACAAACATCGACGACAATAGGGCAATTGGGTATCTTCAGCTTGTGCTGCGTTCACATTTTCATGTGTCCGCAGCGCTGTTTTAAGGTTTGTTGTTGTGAAGTAGTTTGTTTGTCGTATGAGGTAGTGCTGGCCCCTGGTGTCAGAGTTTGTCAGGCCGCCCGAGGGCCTCTGACATGGCTTAACGACTGCTATTAATCAATAACAGTAGGAACCATCAGCATAACATGCTACCGAAGCACGGAGCGATGGAAAACCGTACATATCTCAGAAAAGTCATTGGTGCAAAGTCTAGGATCGAACCCGGTATTGTTGGATTCTAAGTTGCACTATTGGACTGTTAGGCAACCGAAGAAGTGAAGTAGTGATCAAAATTAAATGCTAGTTTTTTTTAATTCTTTGGTATCATGGAGTCGTGTGTTGCAAGTGAATGCACAGGATCAAAAGAAGTTACATATACGAAAGGATACCCAGCAGTAGTTGGAGTATCGGAATAATGCTGTTGAAGAGTGAAGATGGTGATGAAAAAGAAAAGCATGCATTTTATATTATTGTAAATACATTTACGTTTGACCACCACCTCGCCTGGTGGTAAGCGACGTGGTAAGAGGTCAGAGAATTATTTATTTAAACACTAGATATGAGTATGTAATATGTAATTAAAAATATCTGTGCTATCCTGGACCTTAAGAATCATCAGAAACTGTTTTTCACTTTCAGTGTGATCTTCAAACATTGTACAAGATGTTTAATTTAAAGAGTGTTCTTAAACTTAAAATTTAAAAACAATTCAAATGGAATGCATTTTATCAAATGTTCAAAGAGTACATAGATTTACTCTGCAGAAAGGAAAACCAATGGATGTGATTAATATTTTTTGACGACCGGTTGGCTAGTCCACTGTCTAGAGACCACTACGAAATCAAACGGTTGTGGGTTCGAATCCCGCAAGGTGCAATTTTTTGTGTGATGATCAGAAATGTTTGTTTCCGAGTCATGGACGTAATATTCGTATCTGTGTATGTTTCTCCGTTGTCTAGTGCCCATAGTACAGGGTATCCTAGTTTGGGGCTAGGTAATCGGTGTGAATGGTCCCGAATATATTTATTTATTTTATTTATTGTTCTAGGAGCCCTATGCTCGCTTTAAAGAGGAGCATAGTGACGCCAGCAACGCCCGTTGGTCGGATGACGATCGCGAACACAGGCACAGACACCGGAGCCGGAGCGAACGGGACCGGGACCGTGACCGTGATCGAGACCGCGACCGGGATCGGGACCGAGATCGAGAGAAGGACAGGTAAGTGTTATTTAGCAGCCATACTGCTGGGAGGTGATTCTAGAAATCGTGAGATGTCGCATTTCGGCGAGATGGATGACGATCACCTCTAGAGCGAGTACCATACTTTCTTATTATCGGCAGCTCACGGTCTAGATTTGCCTCGAACGAAAATCGCACGATATGTAACTTTCGGTATAAGTAGTGTCAAAACACATTCCTTTTAACCCAACCGATGATCACGTAGATTATGTCCACATCGCCGCGGTGGATCGCGAAATCGAACGTAGAAACGCCCAACCTCCGACTGACCCACCCTTCGTGCCCGTGATAGCGGCCGAGGTCGAGTCGATCATCAAGGATCTCAAGGTGCGGAATGGCCCCTGGCGCTGACGGTATCAGCAACAGGTTGCTCAAGCACCTCTCTGTCCCGTTAGTTTATCTCTCAGTTAGCATCTTCAATGCTGCTATGAGTAATTCCTCGGTCCCCAACGCCTGGAAGAGTGCTGACGTCATCGGCATTCACAAACTTTTCAAGAAATCTACCGTACCCTCTAGCTACCGCCCCATCAGTCTCTCAGCTCTCTGGGGAAGATCTACGAGCGACTCATTCTGAATCGACTCAAGTTGGTCGACTGGTTGGTCTCGTGGCTAGAGATCCTAGGTACGAAATCGTACGGTCGCGGGTTCGAATCCTGCAAGGTGCAATCATTTGTGTGATGAGCAGAAATGTTTGTTTCCGAGTCATGGATGTAATATTCTTATCTATGTATGTTTATCCGTTATCTAGTGCCCATAGCACAGGGTATTCTAGTTTGGGGCTAGATAATTGGTGTGGAAATGTCCCGAATATATTTATTATTATTATTAAGTCCATTGCAAAATCCAAAATCCTCATTCCAGACGAGCGGTTTGACCTCAAGCGGTTCGGACTCAGACCTGCCCCCAACAAGTGCACCGCATCACGTAGCACATTCTCGCTAGCTTCAACAAGTATCCCAAACACCAAACCACGTTAGCCGTCTTCCTAGACGTGGCTTTTGACTTTTGACAAAGTCTGGCACGCCGGGCTGATATACAAGCTGTATCAATTTGGAGTGCCAGACCGTCTTGTGCTTATAGTAAAGGACTACCTTGAGGTTGTGGCTTGTGGTGGTTGGCTCTTGAGAGCCGCAGCTTTCGCTATCGTGTCGTGAAAGTCAAATCCGACCCGCACCCCATCAGAGCCGGGGTCCCTCAGGCCTCCGCGCTCTCCCCACTTTTGTTCTCATTATACACCAGCGACTTTTCGCGTCCTCCTAACGAAGAGATCTCCCTCTTTGCCGACGATACCGTGATCTATTCCACCGGATGGAAACCAACCCAACTTCGGAGCCGCATCCAACGAGCGCTTATCGCTCTCGGGAATTGGTTCCGAAGGTGGCGCATTTTGGTGAACCCTGATAAAAGCGTAGCAATACGCTTACTTTCCATCCGGTCACATTACGATGTTTAACCAACCTATCCCGTGGGCCAAGTCGACCAAGTACCCCTTAAAAGGTTGGGTAAGTAAGTTACCCTTGATTATCGACTCAGATTCGACAAACACGTCACGACAGGGCGGCTTTTTTCCAAGGTCGCCTTTACCATCACCTAGGCACAGAATAAATAATAGTACAAGTACAGAAGGATAACTGAGTAAAGTCATTTAAATAAATAGTGACTCTCGCTATAAAGTGCAATTTTACTCGCACAGCGCTGCGTTATATTTACCTAGAAGGCGCTCGCCCATCGCGTGCAGGCTAGAATGCACCGTATCACAACGCGCGAGAACTTCCATTGCTCTAACCGTTTCAGAATCGCTCTGTCCCTTTTTCGCTCGGTAGGGTTGTATTAAGATATGACTAGGTACTTGTACTACTAATTATTCTGTGATATGTTATGACTTAGATATTGTAACAGAATAAATAAGTAATAATGTATTATGTTATTACTTATTATTATAAATTACAATAGTTCTATTACATACAATGACATTCTTATCAGAATAGACCTTCTACCTCATTTTTACTACCTACCTATCCCGTTTTCAGAACGCCGATAAGTTTAGTGAGATACCTACATACGTATTAGTGTCGTTGGTTGATTATGATTATATCCTATAGGTATTGCACTTTGATGAATATCTTGCTTTATAATGAGTGAAAGTCGTCATTTCTATCACTATTCAAACAGCCGAATGCTATGCAATACCTTCTAGGTTACTTCTTGGTACTCATAATGAAAACACGAATAAAATTTGTCAATAACTTTACGTAAGTAGGTACTTTATCGCTAAGTACAAGGCGCGCGACTCATCGAGCGCACGCTTGACTCGACTGAACGGACCCGAATATTGCGCCCTCGAATTTATTTGTACTTGTTGCGGAGTGCGACCGCCCTGACCTAGGCAAGCATAGTAAAATGTCCCTTAGAAATAATGTGACACTTTACAAAGCCTGCATTCGCCCCGTCATGACTTACGCGTCCATAGCATTCCCGTCAATCCTGAAACCGATCTAGGTAATTCAAAATAAATTCATTCGGAATGCAGTAGGATATCGAGTTTCCTTCGATCCATCAATTCATGAAAGATGCCTCTCGCCGCTACTTTGACGCGGCGCCCCATCACTCCAACCCCTTGTAGTCAAAGCTGCGAACTTCACGACAGACACTATTGACCTCCGTAGACGCCCTCGCGATGTCTTGGACGATCCGGACGACGCCATCGCAGCCAAAGTATTGGCGGCGATGGCCTCGCCCAATCCTACCTCCTCTGGCCAGGGTGAATCAACACACTTAGACACAGATACTGACCTAGACACCGACCTAGCTGGCGAGGTCGAAGGTCCCGATGCTCTCACGAAGTCAATGATCATACTATCTGGCCTAGAGCCGGAGCTAGCGGGACCGGGACCGAGATCGGAATCGAGACTGAGTCCGGGACCGGGATTCGTCGGATTCAATTTTGGCTTCCAAGATTGTGATGACTAATTAATTTTTCCTCTCTGATTTTTGCATAGAAAGTTTAATATAATAAGTTTTCCTATTGCTTACTTTGTATTTAATATTCTCTTTTATTATGCAAGCGGCAAACGTTGTAAAAGGAAATGCAGACGGAAGTAAGTATAACTAATAATATTTTGTATTAATTATTCAAGGTTGAATAAGTTTCCATAAATATCCATCAGTAGTTTTACCGACATCAAAAAGTGCTTTATTTACACTATCTCTTTGTCAAATATCATCACGATTTTGTTTAGTCGTGAAAAGGTAACAAACACACAGAGAGTTACTTAGAGTTACTATAGCATTTATAATATTTATTTATTTATTTATTTATTTATTAGGTGCACAAAACAGATTACAGAAATATAACATATGAGAATAAAATGGTAAATTATGCGAATATTATTTACTCGATGTGATTTCTAGGTGATTTGTGATATTATTTTATGTATCAATTAGCTGTGCCCCCGGCTTTGCCCTTGTGGTAATTTTCTGGGATAAAAGTAGCCTAAGTCTATATTATTCCAGGAACAAAAGTACCTATAAAGAACAATAGACCATATTTCGTTCTGCCTTCTAATATTTATTGATTGCTCGGCTTCTACTCATCGGATTGAGATATAAAGTACATAATTTTTAAGGCAAATCCTAAGCTATCCATTAGTAAAAACCGCATCCAGTATTTTTAACGTGATGCGCGAACAAACAGAGAGACGAAACCAGTTTTTTAATTTCCTTGTTAGGTAGCTTATTTTTAGTACCCTGGGCTATTTTTGTTAAATTATCTTCTTTGTACAGACTTTTTGTAACTTATTGCTTTATTATAAGGATAGATAGATATAGATAATAAGTATATTCAAAGTAATTTTGTAATATTCCCAGGCACAGGGACAAAGAGCGGTACGCGCGCACGGCGAGCGAGACGAGCGAAGACGCGCGCAGCAGTGTGTACGCCGCGTCCACCACCACGTCCGAAGTGCCGTACACGCCGGCCGGGCCCGTGCCTTATGACACTTACTATCCGCAAAGGTGAGAGGCTTTTTGTACCTTGCTACGCGTGCGCACGCGCACTATGCGCGTGGTCGTGCGCGTGGTATCTTTGTCCCGCGCGAGCAAGGTAGTAGATAAGACTGTCATGCTGCTCTATAAAAGATTTTTGTATCTTCTTAAGACTGTCATGCTGCTTTACAAAGGATTTTTGTATCTTCATAAGACTGATGTGCTGCCCTACAAAGGATTTTTGTATCTTTATAAGACTGACATGCTGCCCGACAAAGGATTTTTGTATCTTCATAAGACTGATATGCTCCCTGCAAACGATTTTTGTATCTTCATAAGACTGACATGCTGCCCTACAAACGATTTTTGTATCTTCATAAGACTGACATGCTACCCTTCAAAGGTTTTTTTTATCTTCATAAGACTGACATTCTGCCCTACAAAGGATTTTTCGATAGATGAATGTGAGAGTGGGGCGGAAAGCGAAACCCGCTCGCGGAAATTTAATTTATATAGATTCCTTTATAAGGTATCCTCCAAAACTGCTTTATGCTGAAGCCAAACTATTAAATGTTCGCCAACTTTACATCCTCCGGCCTTTCGCTAGGCATCACTCCTCAACTCTTAACTGCAGTGATTATTGGTCTCTTCTTAATCGCAGAATCTTCAAAACGCGGCGTGTCTTCGTCAGAACTAGGCATGCTCAACGACTACCAGACTTCACGCTTCCTTTCATCTACAATAAAATACTCAAAATACTTGATGTTAAAACATGCACAGTCAACCAAGCTAAGCGTATTGTTCTCAAGTGGCTTTTATATAAGTCATATGATAATACTGAACAATTTATAAGAATCATATCATAACAGATAATTGCACATTTTATTTTATATAGTTAATATGCCTCCATCTAACATTGTACCTTCTAACCAACTTCTACGACTCACTTTATGTGCCTACTAACGTTCTATTTGTAAACATAATTTTAGTTTTGTTTTATTTTATTGCTCTTGTCATCGTTGTTAATTTCTATTCTGTTAACTTGGCTTTAAGGCCCCCACGAGACAGGCTTGACCTAGTGTGGGGACCACCAGTAATTGTTTATGCTACTGTGTTTACCTTATGAAATAAATAATCTAATCCTTTCCTAGTTATCAACACAGTAAGATATGATTCAGAAATAAGTTTGAGCGTTAAGTTATGCTTCCTTATGTAAAAACTCAGTGCTTACGCTCCAATTCGGATTCACAGATGTTTGAGATACGGCTAAACTTAACGCAAGCTAAGCTAAGCGATAGCAGTGAATATCCACTACTCAGCTGACGCTTAGCCCATCTAATAGCAGGAGAGTGGCGCCACCAAGGAAGCAAAAGGGCAGTTTTTTCCCGTTGACAATGTCAAGCTTTCACTTTATGAAATTTCAATACTACAATAATGTTCCAGCGATGTTATTACCGTTACTGAAAAGATTTACCTAATTCTTTCGCCCGTATTTACAAACAATAATTGCAAATGTAAAGCAGCAACACTATGTGACACAGACCATATAGGAGCTATGCGAAGTACAGATCGACCAACTTATCTGTGAAATGGCGAAAAAAGGAACTACATCCGCCACGAATGAGGTTCACATTTTCTGTATTGTTCTGTTTATCGATTGGTCTATTTATAGATTGACTGGAACACTCACGCCACCATTCAGGTCACACATAAGTTGGTGGCACTGTAAGCCATTTCACTATGCGTTCATCATTCCAAGCCATATAATTCACAAACAATACGTAGACGACTCTTCACTACTGCGTTGAATACGGCGCTCTGATTGGTCCGTGCCACAGACTATATTGGAGATAGGTAGGATCGCTCATGGTTCACTCATTTTCACTCTCAGATTTGTCAGGAAGACCATTGTTGGTCAGTTTTAATTTTTGTTTTCAAATCAATGATTTAGTTCATTCGTTTTTTATGTTGAAATTGGTAAATCCAATTTTATGACATATTATTATAATCCATTGACATAATAATAAAATTTGCAAAATTCATAAAAAAAAATAAAAAAATGTAAAATTTGCCAATTATTATGATATGAGACTATGAATGATGTATGTATTTGGCCTTACCCCCTGGGTGCCCTACCCCCTGGTTAGGGCCCCCTGGGTGCCCTTGTGCAAGTGGCCTAAAACTTAACTTTGGCGTGCGCCTTCTGCGTCACGCATTGCGGCAGAGCGCTTTTGCGCCCGCCCCACCGTCCGGTGACGCTGTAGAGGTCAGTTATAGACCAACAGCACATACCCTTTCTAAAAAAAATATGAAGTATTTTGCAAATTGTAATATTTAAGCTTGAGTTTGAATTTGTTAATTTTAATTTTGGTTTTGATATAATACATACTCGTAAATTAAATAATAAATAAAAAAATATTGCATGCCTGAAAAGCTGAATAAGTTTTATACATACAACCAACATTACAACCTATTTTCACAATAAACGAAATGGTTTATTTTATTTGAATAATGATCATGAAAACTACAACACAAAGTAAGGGTTAGCCATTGTCCCTTGTTCATTGGACTTTTCTGTCAGTCCGAGACTCTGCGAGTAGGTTAAAGTCTACTTTACGAATGCACTCTTTCAAGTGAACGCACAGTACACAAGTATCGTTTATGAATGGGATTGTAGGACCCTGTGTGTTCGTGCGTACTGCGAGACCTCATATCTGTGGTTTGTTTGTCGTGTGAGGTAGTGCTGGCCTCTGGTATCAGAGTTTGTCAGGCCGCCCGAGGGCCTCTGCCATGGCTTAACGACGGCTATTAATCAATAATAGGCGGAACTGACAGCTTAACGTGCCCCCGAAGCACGGAGCGATGGAAAACCGCACATAACTCAGAAAAGTCATTGGAGTCGTTCCTAGGCTCCGCAACCGCGTGCCTAGGACCGACTCCGGTATCGTTGGATTCTAAGTTGCACTATTGAACCGTTAGGCTACCATCGCTCCACATGTGTGGTATGGTAACATCAACCAACCAGCACTGGGCCAGCGTGGTCGATTATGGACCATACTCTCTCTGAGAGAATGGCCTATGCACCATCAGTAGGCTTATTATGATTATCTCGTTACAGTTACGGGTACAGTTACGGGCCGGGCGCGACTCCCAGCAGCAGCAACAGTATGTGGTGGGGGGATTGGCGGCAGCCTCACCATTCCTCGCATCACTCGCGGGTAAGTGCCATTTTGAACCGTATTATGTATATATAAATAGAGCTCAAAATTCATTAATTTCATTCCACTTTTTGATGCGAGATCCAATTTAATTTAATAGAAGCCTGTTAATTTAAATGATATTCATCCAATTACAGCGTACGGAGATTTCATTCATAAAATCCAATGTATGTGTGACGCAGTACTACGAACCTCAGTGTGTGTGTGTGTCATTTACGTATTTTCGAAATATTACCAATTATATATAGATATGTTACGACTGTCACTCACGAGTTATTTCGTCGAACAAAAACAGACGTAACATATCTATATATAATGAATCACGCTCACGTTAGTTTATATCCAATATTACCAATTGCCGAATAAAATCTTGCGCTTTGATTTTAGACCGTATAGTGCACTATGGCGTTCATATTTGAAGAATATTCAAAACAAAACAAAACTCAGTATCTCAGTATGTATCTTATACTGAGATACTGAGTTTTGTACTACTGTAGATGTTTTCGGAAGATATGGATTCATTCATCATCTATCCCCAACCAAAGAGCGTAAGATTGGCATACACAGATAATGCAGTTACTAGAGCCGCGAGCGCGCTCCACACAAACTTGGCCCGAATTAATAAATCGCTCTAAATTCTTCTTTTGTTGTCACCTCTTTATAAACACACTCTCCAAATATCAAGTTTACATTCAGCGGTTAAGAATATACGTTGTTCCGGCATTGGACCATTTTTAGTAAAGATGTTTTATCCGCTTCTTGTAACTTTCTACCTATGAGACTTACAGAACAACTGTGAATGCAAAAAATGTTGCAAATATTGTTTTCTATAAGACACTTTTGCCATAAAGCTAACTGTTAAAGAACTATTTAGAAAAAACTAATTTTGCCGCCTTTAATTCAAGATGGAGGCTAACGCTTCCACCCCTCGAGGTCGAAAAACTGTTTTTTTCGTAAAAACCTCATAACTAAGCAATACAAATCAAAACATCTTCTAAACCACCATTTGTAGGGCAAAGCTTCATATTTTCCTCCAATGACTGGCCTACATGCCTTAGGCTGGCCTCACACATTCTGAATTACTCTCTGAACTCAGAGTCGGAATTCATATTATAAATTAAGAAAGCCCGGATAATGATATTCTCAGATCGATCTGGAAATTGTATGTATTTCCGGGCTTTCTTAATTAATAATATGAATTCCGACTCTGAATTCAGAGAGGAATTCAGAATGTGTGAGTCCAGCCTAAAAGTGTTGTTTATTTTCAGTGGAATATAAAATTATTATTATAATTATCGATAATATCATCATAATAATCAATTTCTGAAATAATATTTTCGAAATCTATGATTCCCGCTGATACAAGCAATCTATTTTAAATATTAACTAATAAAATACTCAATAAAATTTAGTAAATATCGATTTCGTGGCTATAGTGTATTACCTACCTGTGTATGCGAAACAACATGCCATTTCCATTGCATATTCTTCTAAAACGTGTGGATATGGTGTTCCTACTAACCGATGTTTGACTACCCTCATCTCATTATAAATACTCCATATCGTGTCATCTGGTGTCATCATTTGGTGCTGCTATATCGTCGCAAATTGGATTACATATCGCAGCATCAAAGCGTTTTCACTAAACTGTTTTCTCATTATGTCTGATAAATTAATCTCGAACATGTATTCAAGACATTCAAAAGAAAACTGTTTCAGCCACAAATGTTTTCAGAAAGGATTTTGAATACGCATCTACACTTAGAAATGTTTAATACTTCAATAAAGCGAATCCCGTGCTTAACTATACAACGAGAGATTAATTTATCACCTCACTCTGAAACATAGTCGCGGACTGAAGACCGCGAGTCGAAGGCGGAGCGTCGCAGCAACAGCGCTAGCGCTAGCGCCCCCTCAGCGCCTCCTAAGAAGGAACAGCCGTCGCCTGAGGCCAAGGAAAAGATCGAAAAGGAGAAGGTGTGCCGTAGTTCTTTGTTGTTGGCAATAGATGGCGTTGGTTGTAATTTAGATCAGTTAGTCATTTAGATCGTGTCCACACTCTGTGAAGTACTTTGTGCGAGGTACACAATCAATTGGAGTGCCCGCCGTCCCGAACGTTGTTTTCACCCAGTTCAAACCAGCATTTCACACTCGCCCTAAACTTCTTCTCAAAGTGTGAACGGAGCTTGACGATCTTAACAAGTACATCATCAAAGAACTGCCAAAAAACGAACTTTCCAACAAAATACCCTTGTTACTCGGAATGATGTAAGGATTCTAACGAAACCCCGTACATCCAAATCTGTCGTCTAATAATTGATCGCTCTTTCTAGATTTTACTCGACTAGAGTCAAAATTCTTGTAAATGTTTTAACGTAGAAATATAGTCAAACTTAGATCTCTAGTAAGGAAAACAGCAGATAAAACGAAAAGAACAAAATACATTCGTTGATATTATTATTTCCCTTTATTTTTACTTGTTGGCAAGATTGGTAGAAATTGGCCTAATGAAAGGGCAAAGGAGAATAATAGCTAGTACTTTTTGTATAATCGTCGTGGAGATATCGTAGAATTAATCATTTCATGAATTGGTCGATAATGAAATAGAACCATTGATTTAATTTTTCCATTTGTTTGATTAGTGATCATATCGTTGAAACATTGACGTGTAATGATATTTCAATCCATGTTTGGCCATATCATTAATGTAGGGTTTTCATGGTACCAAAGGTGGTCAAACAGAGATTTATAAGGCTAAAAAAAACACAAAAACAGAGGCGGTAGCTCGCTACGCCTCCCGCCTTCGTCATAGGCCTTCATTTTTTAACCTATCACGGCCAAGTCGGGCTTCCGCCTAGCGCCTCTAGTGTTGGATAATGTAACTATTTTACGATATGATCACTAATATTTGACCATTATCATGAAGTAGCCGTGCGTTTAGCTGTTCATATCGTCAAACGCTAATCATTGTTTGATCTGGCCAAACCATTTCATGATGTGGCCAACAATTTCATGAAAAGATCAATTTTAAGATATCGCCAAGACATAAATATATATATTAAAAATCAGTTTAATTACGCATGAGATTACTGAGCAGGTAGAATTCAATTAATTTATGTACCTTTGCAAATTATGTGCTGCTTTCGCATGTATTCATATTCCCGGCTTACACTGCGCTTACAATGCTTACTTCCATATAGGAGAATAATCTTTATTCTTGGCTTCCATGAAACCTCGGTGGTGCTATTG
Source organism: Alsophila aescularia (assembly GCA_946251855.1). Taxonomy (NCBI): domain Eukaryota; kingdom Metazoa; phylum Arthropoda; class Insecta; order Lepidoptera; family Geometridae; genus Alsophila; species Alsophila aescularia. The sequence goes on from OX276385.1 coordinate 15,826,147, forward strand.
AGCTATTATGTACTACACAGTAGACGCGACACGACAAAAGAATGACCCTACACAAACCACTCGAGCGTGACTGGCAACACAGGCGGCCGGAAAACCGGTATATTTCCTGGTACTAAAATAATTTACTAAGACAATCGTTCGTGTGAGACTTTTTATCAGCGTGGACGTGTGGAAGAGAATAGTTAGAATAGATGCCACGTGCTGCTATTATCATTTCTGCCTGTGTGCAGTATATTAGTAAGTACAAGTAAGTATAGTATAAAAGTAAGTATTGCCTTTATAATAAACATGCAGAAACACAAAGTAACAATAACTAGAAAGAGGACCGTTTCAGTTCTACATGGATTAAACGAAATTGTAAAAAAATAACAAAGAATATTTAGTTAACAAACGCACTCCCCCTTTAAATAAAACTTTCATAAATTGTTGAGTAATGCTCTTGTTATAACTAACTAGTTTTCCCGCCCGCGACTTCGTACGCGCAGACTACTGTTTATCGTGAAAAAAGCATCCTATTTTCTTATAGGATATTAAAAACCAATGCAAAAGTAGGTATAGCACCAATGATCTTGAATTTTTTTGACATACTTGTTACTTCGTTTCCATGGCAACCACAGACCATTCTGTTATGGCAACCGTTCCTTACAGTGAGTAATCAATTTTCCAGTTTTCCCGCGGAAACTTTCTATTCTCCGGGATAAAAAGTATGCTATGTTTTGTTCTAGGGCATAACCTGTCTCCATTCTAAATTTCTTCAAAATCCGTCGAGCCGTTATCGCGTGAAAGCTCCTCAAACAAACAAACAAACAGACAACGTTTGACTTTTATATATTGGTATGGATATTATAATAATTTTCATACTGAACATCACACTATCTTTAAGGTAGGTAATAATTTATAGAAACAATCATACTTGTTTATTATCTCCCTACCGTTATCCAAATTCTACACATGTCATCTCTCACACAATCTAATCTCTACTACTTTAGTGAATCAAATGAAGAAATCTGTCAAAAAATAGTATACGGGGACAGCCCGGGCAGGTATCCATCTGATGGAAATCCAGGACTGTCCCCCGTTCCGTCATAATCATCGATTCGACGAGTCTTTCATTATCATTACCCACAAAGCAATAGAATGGGTTACCTCAGATCTTCCTGTTTGTTGTGCCTTGCCGTGGAAACCAGGGGGAATGGAAGGAGGGAGAAGGAATACCTGATCTCGATGGCACCTGCAAAGTCCTGGCCCGCAGATCTTCCCAATGTTCGCCTCCTCATCGAGCACGCACTCCGCCCTCTGTCGCTGGAATCTCTGTGTAGCAGGCGATGTCGAATCTCGACCGTGCATCCAACACTTTCACACCAAAATTGTCACGGGATCCCAAGCTCCCTTCGGATTCTCACAACATATAAAAAAAACGGGCCCAACCAAAAAACTCGTGTCGTTTTTACTTTTCTAACCGGAACCAAGTGACCTTTTTTTTTCGTCTATGTCAAGACGTCAAACCATAAACTAGTTTCTTGCTTCGATATTTTGGCACAATTGGCGCATTTGCCCAGTTTCTGTTTGAATTACCTTGCTCTAAAGAATAGACAACTGCATTATTACTCACGTACCATAAATATAATTAACTAACGGTTAATTTACGGCGGGCAGCGGGTATGATCTCTATATCTATGGATTGGCGCTACCGTACTTTTATTTGTGCCGATTCAAAGCGCCCCCACCGAGGGTCCATGGAACTAAAATGGACATTGTTTCAGCTCTTGACGTTAGCCACAGAATAAATAATAGTACAAGTACGTTACTTCCGTGGATACTACAACCACACTGCTATCAGCGCCAAAATGGCGATAATCAAACGCTCTCATTGGGACGTTCGTCAAAAGCCTGTCTATAGTACGGAGTAATATGCAGTTGTCTATGGCAGCGGGGCATAAGTGAGAGTAGGACTAGAGTAACCCTATTTTAAATTAAGAGTTGCGTCTGTAACTTTAAACATTCGCGATTCGAACACAAGGATTAAATAATTGGCTAACAGTAACGTTGTTTCTGTCCCTGTGCACCACCCGATGTTGTTAGTGATATTATCTCTTTGGATACGTTAACAATGTTTGTCGTTTGTAGGAGCCCCTGGTGGAGAGCTGCGCAGCGGAGCCCGTGGAGCCGCGGCCGCCCGACGACGCGCCCGACGGCAAGGAGCCCGAGCCTAAGCCGCCGCCGCCGGCCGACGAACCCAAGAACGTAGATCTCGATACTAGGTACCGCAACTAGAAGTCTATTTAATTTCTAGCCGTGACTCCTGCTTAGTAAAACAATAAGTTTACAATATATTGAAAGAAAAAATTAAATAAACAACAAGAATCGAAGAAAAAATAAGAAAGTAAATGAAGAATGTGGATTGCGATGTAAGGTGGCTACTTGGCAAAGAGCATGTGCCGCGCATGTGTTAGGCACGGACGGTCGGGTTCGAGTCCCGTTCGTAATCCAAAATTTTCCTTGCAATATTTTCATACATACAAACTTTTTTGCATACAACTGAATGGTGACGAGCATGTTTGTGGCGCCGCGTCTGCACATAATGTGATTGTGTTCGCACAGAATACGAATGTTACTGAAGTCCGGGATCGGCGGCGGCGGGCTGGAACGGCCGTTCCTAACTCTCGTAATCTAAATACCATAGTGTTATTGTGTTTGCTCAGAATACGAATGTTACTGAAGTCCACCAGCGTGGCACCGCCGTTCCTCACACTCGGAATCTAAATACCATAGTGTTATTGTGTTTGCTCAGAATACGAATGTTACTGAAGTCCACCAGCGTGGCACCGCTGTTCCTCACACTCGGAATCTAAATACCATAGTGTTATTGTGTTTGCACACAATACGAATGTTACTGAAGTCCGCGAGTGGCTGCGGGCTGGCACCGCCATTCCTCACTCTCGGAATCTAAATACCATAGTGTTATTGTGTTTGCACAGAATACGAATGTTACTGAAGCTGCGAGCGGCGGCGGCGGCCTTGCACCGCCGTTCCTAACTCTCGGAATCTAAATACCATAGTGTTATTGTGTTTGCACAGAATACAAATGTTACTGAAGCTGCGAGCGGCGGCGGCGGGCTAGCACCGCCGTTCCTAACTCTCGGAATATAAATACCATAGTGTTATTGTGTTTGCACAGAATACAAATGTTACAGAAGTCCGCGAGCGGCTGCGGGCTGGCACCGCCGTTCCTCACTCTCGGAATCTAAATACCATAGTGTTATTGTTTTTGCACAGAATACGAATGTTACTGAAGTCCGCGAGCGGCGGCGGCGGGCTGGCGCCACCGTTCCTCACTCTCGGAATCTCGTCGGAAGAAGAGGACGATGAAAATAAGTTGTCCGTGGCCAAGATACCAGACCTGGACTCGGCACAACCTCCCAGCGATGACGAAGGTAACTTATGTTTTATTAACATACATTTGTATGTTTATAAACAGTTTTGTTTGTTGTTGGCATTGCTGTATGATATAAAATTCTATATAAGTTATTGTTGGACTAAAGCCTAAAATCATAAATGCCTGTGCCGCCCGCATGTTGGTTTATTTTCTGGACCGTGTCCGGTCTTGCCTCCAGCCTGATTTGAAACCATTAATGATCAAAATACGTAGATCAACGATGATCAACATTCGTAGTCTAGATGTTTACTAGGGCGCGTTAGAATCCAATTATACCGGTTTCGGTCCTCGCCTCCGCAACAATAACTTTCGAAGATATATGCGGATTTGCCCCGTGTTTCCGAGGGTACGATAAGCTCTCGTTGACGGCTGTTATTGATTGGTAAATGTCGTTAAGCCATGTCAGAGGCCCTCGGGCGGCCGACAAAATCTGACACCAGAGGCCAGCACTACCTCGTACGACAAGCAAGCATCGACATTCTCTGTTCATAAAAAAAACAAAATTTAAGTGTGGGATCCCGTTCTCACCGACTTTGCTAATAATGCATTAACATATTTTTCACTTCTCGTGCTCGTAAAGTTCTTGTTTATCTTGGTGCAGCTGACATAAAACTGCATTTTTGGCATAAAAGTGTTTTACTACTCTAATTCTCTATGGTCTCCGACCCGAGCCTAATTTTTCATGTAGAGTGTATGACTGGTTTAGAAAACCCATTTTATCCTCGATATCTGCTCTCGCCTTCGGCTCGGGTAAATAAATATTTCGAATTGATTAAATGATTTATTTTATGCACTCGTTGTACAATCTACTAATGTTTTGGTGTACATAACGCCTAGTGTGGATCGATGTCTCGATCATAACTACGTGTATATGAAAACGGTACCAACTACGAAGCCGACCTCGGGTTTTCTTAAGCTTCAAATTATATTGCTATTTGTTTTGCACCTCAGTTCTCAGACTCCCTGTCATCTTTGTATTATTATAATCTACGTTTTTTTTACCCCCGAACAAAGAGACGGGTGTTATAAGTTTAGGGTGTGTATCACTTGGTGTGTTTGTGTTTGTGTGTGTGTGTGTCTGTCGTGGCATCGTAGCTCCCAAACGAATGGCCCGATTTTGATGCGTTTTTTTCTGTTCGAAAGTTGATGTGATCGAGATGGTTCTTAGATATATGGGGAGGGGGAAGGGGGAGGTAAGAAAATGGAGATGAAAATCGTAGCCTCCAAACAAATGGACCTATTTAGCTGCGGTTTTTTATGTTTGAAAGCTGAGATAAACGAGATGGTTCTTAGCTATAATGGGGGAGGGGGGGAATGGGGGAAAGGATCGTAGCTCTCGAATCAATGGACCGATTTTGATGCGGTTTTTTATGTTTGAAAACTGGTGTTATCGAGATGCTTCTTAGCTATAAGGGGGGTGGGAAGTCGGGGGTTATATACATTTTTAATTTGTGCTTGTTATTGTAGATTCGGGCAGCGAAGACCAAGGAAGTATAATATCGGTAGCTACTAAGAACGACTTCGACCCGGAGCCGCTTTCCAACACGCCTTCGCCGTTTCTATCGCGAGAGTTCTACCTGGAGTGCATCAAGAGTACTGTCGAAAAGGTGACACGCGTTTTTTTATAAACTTTGTGATGAGACTACCAATGTACAGGTCTGCCCTGTGAAGGCAAAAATCGTAAATAACATTAATAATTCTTTTAATAAAAAAAACTTTCATATTAATGGCTAAAAAAAACAACTGTACAAATTTAGTCGAAATTATTGTAGCTACGCTACGAGGATATCCTTTAAATTATTTTAGCTACGCTACGAGGATATCCTTTAAATTATTGTAGCTACGCTACGAGGATATCCTTTAAATTATTGTAGCTACGCTACGATGATATTTTTTAAGTTATTGTAGCTACGCTACGAGGATATCCTTTAAATTATTGTAGCTACGCTACGAGAATATCCTTTAAATTATTGTAGCTACGCTACGAGGATATCCTTTAAATTATTGTAGCTACGCTACGAGGATATCCTTTAAATTAATGTAGCTACTCTACGAGGATATCCTTTAAATTTATCATCTAAATTGGTCCACAAATCCCACAGATATAAGGGAACACAAATACAAAAAAAAAACAGCTGTACCTATCTTACTTTAATTTGTGAAGGACCTGGAGGCCTAACTTATACAATAAATAAATTAAAACTGTACAAAAATCCCGAAGGTATGTAGAAACATAAAATAACAAATTGATTTAATAAAATATATTCATTAATACATAAAACTACTAAACCTACTTTGATGAAATTTATCTATATGGGACTTTTATTCAGTATGCGTGGGTATACTGAATAAAAATGACACAGAAAATTAAAACCAAATGCGAGTCCTCGCGCACCGAGGGTTCCGCACAAACTTGTAGGTATGTGAATAGTTCGACAAACAAGAGAACAAACATTATTTTTTATGTGCCTTGAATATTTCATTTTTCTGATTTTTCCATTTGCTTGTGCATTGCTTCTTGGCAAATTTTATGATTCTAGGTCAACGGGAAGGTTTAGGTTTTGATTCCCTTGCGAGTGTCAAAACATGCGGCAGAAACAGCAGTGTCTTTTGATTGCGAGAAGTTTCATTTTATTTGATTATTAATTTCAACTTGACGCCTTTATCAGAAAAAGGGTATTGGCAGAAATACAGACGGACGGACGGACAAGAAAGTAATCCTATAAGGATTCCTTTTTTCCTTTTGAGGTACGGAACCATAAAAAAAATACTTCCAAATCAGGACAGAAATCGGGACACAGATGAATTTAGAAAGTTAATTAATACAATTTAAACATTCAATTTCAACCAGCGCGCGAAAAAAATTGAACGAGAAGAAGAACGCAAAAGGCTAATGACGATGGACAAGATCGGCAGCGACATCTCGTCTTCGGAAGACGAACTCCTGACTGGCGAGGAGCCGAAGCGGTCCCCCGCGCCGCTGCAAACGGATGACAACTTGGAAGATGATCAGGTACCGTATGTGGCTCTCTTTCTCACTCATTGACCTGTCGTGAGTGAGAGTGAGACACTTGACATTTGCAGCTCTCGTCTAAGCGAACAATAAGACTCCATGGAAGATGATCAGTTTGCCGTTGACTGGTTATCTACGATAAAACGTTAGCGGTTATATGCCATTCATTTCCACCTACTGGTAAATCGTAAGAGAGAGAGTGAGACATTCGGCAGTTGCAGCTTGCGTCATAAGATGATCAGGTTGCCGTTGACTGGTTAATCTACCTTAGAGGTTATATGCCTTTCATTTCCACCTACTGGTAAATCGTAAGAGAGAGTGAGACATTCGGCAGTTGCAGCTTGCGTCATAAGATGATCAGGTTGCCGTTGACTGGTTATCTACGTTAGCGGTTATATGCCTTTCATTTCCACCTACTGGTAAATCGTAAGAGAGAGTGAAACATTCGGCAGTTGCAGCTTGCGTTATAAGATGATTAGATTGCCGTTGACTGGTTATCTACCTTAGTGGTTATATGCCTTTCATTTCCACCTACTGGTAAATCGTAAGAGAGATTGAGACATTCGGCAGTTGCAGCTTGCGTCATAAGATGATCAGGTTGCCGTTGACTGGTTATCTACGTTAGCGGTTATATGCCTTTCATTTCCACCTACTGGTAAATCGTAAGAGAGAGTGAGACATTCGGCAGTTGCAGCTTGCGTCATAAGATGATCAGGTTGCCGTTGACTGATTATCTACGTTAGCGGTTATATGCCTTTCATTTCCACCTACTGGTAAATCGTAAGAGAGATTGAGACATTCGGCAGTTGCAGCTTGCGTCATAAGATGATCAGGTTGCCGTTGACTGATTATCTACGTTAGCGGTTATATGCCTTTCATTTCCACCTACTGGTAAATCGTAAGAGAGATTGAGAAATTCGGCAGTTGCAGCTTGCGTCATAAGATGATCAGGTTGCCGTTGACTGATTATCTACGTTAGCGGTTATATGCCTTTCATTTCCACCTACTGGTAAATCGTAAGAGAGATTGAGACATTCGGCAGTTGCAGCTTGCGTCAGAAGCGCGACAAGACTGAAATTACGGGTACATGAAAACTATCACGTACCTTATGTCTCTCTTTCCCACTCATTAGCAAGTCGTGAGACTTCCGGTGGTCTCTCTCTAGAGATACGCGTGGCATAGTGATGTAACGAATATTCGCATTCGCGGATATTCGCATTCGCAAATTTCTGCGAATGTTGTGCGAATATGAATAGCGGAAAAAAATAATATTGAAGATAATAGTAGGTTAATAAAATCAAAATTCATTCATTTCTTATGTTTTTTTAATGCAAAGGAACGTAACATAACCTCGTAAGCACATTATCAGTCTTCACTTTATCATTTGATATTATTTATTTATTATTTTACTTTGGCCAATGAAGCTTAATAATTAAATTTTCATTAGATGTTTTATAAGACAAAAAGTATACATAATATAATAAAAGTATGCAATGTCAACAAACAAAAACAAATCTCTCTCTTCTACTACTTTCTAAGTTTTTAATGTAATAATCATCTTCTTGAACAAAAGTCCATATTTCACTAGATATTGATTTACTCATGTTAATAAATAACTAATAACTATTCACACTCTAACCTCAAAATTCACTTGATTTGTTTACGAAAAGACCGGCGCGAGCTGAATGACACTTCAGTCGGATGAGTTCGTATCAAATCGGCAATTCTAGGAACAAAATACAAACGGAACGCACCTCGAGACTGCCACCAAGCCATAGACAATTGGCGCCAAGTTTGAACAAAAACTGAACATTCGTATTCGCATCCGCGAATGTTCAAAAAATGACATTCGTTACATCACTCTGCCATGCCGTGGCAGATCCTCTGAAGTTGAGCGCTACAAGTCAGACTGCATCGAAGATATATAACACCCGTCACTTTCGTCGGGGGTTAAAATGTGTTAAATGGTACGATATCTAACCGAATCGAAAGACAACTTAGCTATCGGAGGTTCTAAATCGGAGAAATTATTGTCACCTTAAAAAAAATTACGCCGATTCGTCTAAACTTATTTTGAGATCTCGCTTCGCTTATTCAACAAAGCTACTTATTATCTACAGATGTCGCTGTCCTCGCTATCGTCTACAGAGGCGAAAATTGAAGAGCAAGTTCCGGCGGAGCCCTACTACCCGTACCCGGGAACCACGGAGGCGCCGCCTCCGCAGTACCACACCTACCAACCCAACCCTGTTTGGCCCACAGGTATAGTAAATATCACGTATATTTATGTTAGTAATGTATATGGCGTTCTTTGGCCAATGTTTGCGTGATAATAAACACAATATTAAAACTGGTCCATTCGTTTGGGAGCTACGATAGCACAGACACACACACACACACACACACACACACACACACACATACATACATACATACATACATACATACATACATACACACACACACACACACTAACACACAGACACACACGCGCGCAGTGACACAGTGATACACACCCTAAACTTATAACATCCGTCTCTTTTCGCGTTCTGGGATTAATAAGAGACGCAACTAACAATCTGTACCACTTTCTTGTTCTTAAGTGTTTACGTATTAAGCTACACCTGCCGTAAGTCAATAATATACAGAAGAGAAGAGTTACCTCACGCCCAGATCTTTCTTTTGACTTCTTATTTTATTCAGGATTTTTATCTATCGTCGAGTGTCGTTATTGTACAAAACTTTTGTCTTTTAATTGTTAAAGAGTTCGCGTGACAGGCGAGGGCTGAAGCTCATATTTCTATGCTTCACTTTGAGTCGAGTTGACGTTGAGTCGTTATATATAAGGTCGCCCTTATAAGGCAACGTACATATTGCAGCGTACGCGCCGAACGCGTTCACTGCGATGGCGCTGGCGTACGGATTCAGCCGCGCCAGCCTCAACATGCCGCCGCAGGTCACACACTACCCCGCGCCGCCCGAGTTGCATCAGGTAACCATCAACTCGCAACTTGATGATGGTCATCAACTCTCAACTTGATGACGGTCATCAACTAGCAACTTGATGATGGTCATCAACTAGCAACTTGATGATGGTCATCAACTTGTCTCCACAAGCCTTCTCTCAGATAGCATTAGGTTAATGTTTAGAAAGTCAAATAAAATACGACCATGAAGTAATTTAAAAACATACGAGAATGTAACGTCAAATCTTCGAAAGAGAAAATACGAGCGAGCCTTGTAGTAATACAGTAATATGATGTGTAACATCAAGCTCTGTTGTATCGTCGCTCGGTTCAAGCTTTGTTTTATCATATACTAGCTTTCCGCCCGCGACTTCGTACGCGCGGACTACTGTTTATCGCGAAAAAAAGCATCCTATGTTCTTCTAGGATATTAAAAACCAATGCTAAAGTAGGTGTAGCATCAATGCTCTTGATGTTTTTTGACAAACTTGTTATTTCGTTTCCAGGGCAACCGTTGCTTACAGCGAGTAATCAACATTTTCGAGGTTTCCCGTGGAAACTTTCAATTTTCCGGAATAAAAAGTGTCCTATGTTTTATTCCAGGGTATAAGCTATCTCCATTCCAAATTTTATCAAAAGCTCTGTTTTATCATCCTTGGGCTCTGCTTTAACTCTAGCGCCGCGCGCGCTCATCGGTCAACTGTTAAACTTTTAACGAAATCACTCCCATAGATTACAGAAAAGCGTGAGAAAAAATGTTACACATAAAAAAAAGTAATATGAACCTACAACTAAGAAAATATATTGCTATTCTAAATAGAAATCATAATTATACAGTTTGCCACAAAAATTTGGTACAGACTAAAATAGGTGGTAGGGGACCGCAAGACCTACCGGAATCACGCCAATGATTGTTCCGCGATTCCTGATATTATCGAAGCCATTCATTTTTTTTTACAGAACTCCAGATATCATCACAAATTTAGTAATTTTGAACACCAGTAACGTGACTTTTGTTGTATGTTGGTAGTCCATCAGAGTCACTCTCTTACACATCTTATACAGCAAAATATATCGTAATAATCTATACTTATAATAAAGCAATAAGAACGAAATAGTCTGTACAAAGAAGATAATAAAAAAAATGATATAGGGTACTCAAAATAAGCTACTGAACAAGAATATAACATTTTTAAAATTCGTGTCTGTCTGTTTGTATGTTTGTTCGCGCAAAACTACCGAACCGATTGCGATGAGGTTTTCACTGTTGGATAGTTTAAAAACTGGTGTACTTGGTATCTCAATCCGATGAGTACAAGCCGAGCAATCGATAAAAACTTGTTGACGGCTGAAGGATTTTTGATCAAATGTTGGTATATGTACTCTATGCTACGAATAAATAATAAGTCAGGAACTCTAATTCAGAACAAATGTCACAATAAAAGTGCCCCTACTTGAAACCAAAACGACGTAAGATTCAAAGTACGAATCACTGCCGAGGTTACAAATAGACATGCTTGGTGATTGGTTTAAATTCAGAACGAAAGCAGGGATTGGTTCACGCGCGTAATGCAATGTCTGCTATGACAGCTGAGTCATAGCGGCGTGGACGATGTTATGCAATATGTGGACCGGACCAAGTCAGTAATAAAACAATATTACTGTACAATGTTTTTTTTTTGGCTCACTTTTTACAATTCTTTAAATTCTTTGTCCCACGAAATATAATTAATTTATTAAGTTTTTGTCCAGAAGACATTAAAAGAGAATCTTTCTTCGCAATGTAGTGAAGACGGATTCTGAGAAATTTAAAACGGAATGTCCTCCTGTCAGCCTGTGAATTTAGAGCTGAGGTTCAAGTTCAGTAAATTATTTTTATATATTTCCATAAACTTTCAGGCGTTTGGGTTATTGTTGCAACGGCCGTGGTTGCGGATCACTCCAAAAACAACTCAATATGATCTTGGCTTAATATGGTTAAATAAATTTCTATATTTGTAACTCTACTAGCCGTGCAAAAAGTAATTTAAAACTTGAAATACATATGAGGAGTCCTAGAAGTCCAGTTTTGGACTGAGTTTTGGTCACTGGTTTCAAAGAGTTAATATGTTGTTACTCTTTGTCCATTTACTGTTCGAGTTTTTTTTTACTGCATATTGATTTAGAGACCTTTAATATATTTTTCGCTTTGATCCAAAACGTCATGTAGTTTTTCTTTTTCTACCACTGAAAAAGGTTGTTTAAACCCGTATCGGTCGGTCTTGAATTTATGTCGAAAAGGTTGTTAAACGTTTCTAAAAAGCTAACAGTTGCATCTGTTTCTTGAAAATCAGACATGTTTAACTGTTGCGAACCAAACTTAATCGCACCAGCTACACTTTGACTTAAGGTTTGAATCGCTAGTTTCACGTTCATGATATTATTTCGGAAGTATAGATGCCGATTTGACAATTTATTCCCAAAATGCAATCCAACGATATCTTGAACATTTTTCAGTTTCTGCAAATGTGCCCACTCAATTTTTTTTCTTGTTTTTATCTACGAGTGTATTTTTCCTCTAATGTGTTACGCACAAGTTTCACCATATGAAATAGATCTAATATTACAACTACTGGGTCTCCGGTAGATGGGTGGTCAAAAAACGATTTTGAATTGTTTATGTCTTCAAAATTGCAACCCAACATCTTAGCCGTAGCGATGTTAGATGCACAGCCATCAAAGATCAAAGTAACTTTTGACTTTTTCCTTTTAAGGGCTAAAACTGTATCGTCCGAAAAATCATTCAATGCAGTATTTTCTGTAGTATCGCCAAATCCATTTTTCTTCAATTGGGATAAAATATTTTAAGTGAAATATTCTTCATAGTTAATCTTTTATTTGGGCGTTGTAGATTTCTGATCTGTGATAGTCGTTATACTGCCAAAATAGTTTTTTTCTTAGTTGTTGCTTTAAAATGTGTGTTTTAGGAGTAATCAGAGCAGATTCAATATCTGACGATGGTATATTATCGGCGTAACGCATGATTCTCTTTCTTCAAAACTAAAGACTTCGGTTGAAATAAGATTATTTTTTAATATTGTTTTTCTTGGTTCTTTTTCTTGGTTGGTAAGGTTATTTTCAGGAGAATAATATCAACACTGAATGTAATGACGGTGTTGTCTTCAACACCGTCATTACATTCATTGTTGATATTATTCTCCTGAAAATAACCTTATTGAAGATCAGTTTCAAATCTATGAAAGACTGTCTCTAATTGAAATAGATACACATATACAGCTAAAATAAAAATTCCTATCAAACCTAAATATTAAGTGCAAAAAATAATAGTGAAATCTTACAAGTTTTTGTGCCTTATTCCTTGAGGGTTTGCATTATTTGTTTTTTTGAGTAACTCAGGTAAATCAAACACTTCAAAATTTCCAGAAGGTGAATTTTTATTAGCCTGAAAAATTAAACGTGCTTTAATTCGATCAAACTATGAACTGTTTTTTTAATGCTATTGTTATTCCCATGAGTCGAAAAAGCCGAACCTATATTACATACCAACTGTAATGGTTCATTATTGTTTATTTGCTCATTTTGTTTAGTATTCTCCTAAATCTGTTGACGTTTCTTAGGTATGAATCATCTGCGTGAAAAAAATAACAGCTTAATTTCAAAATTTCATCGAGTAGAAATTAAACTTTAGTGCAAAAATTGACTGACTTCATTTTGCATAGTATTGACCATCGCGGTTTAATAATGTATTTGAACGTCTTTGAATATAATTATAATTTTGCAACTACTACTAGTGAAAAGTGATCCCTGGACATTTTAATCTTGTATGGCTCCTGCACCACTTCACAACACATGCTGGCATGATGATTCACAGCTGTAGTTCACAATGATAAAATTAAAACGTACGCGAAGATATGACGTGTGCTCGCTTGCATGAAAAATGTACGACTGATGACGCGCTGGACACGACTTTTAAGCCCCACCTACTTGGGCACGACTTTTGTTGGGTCATTTTATTAACGCTGTACTTTATATAATATTTAGATAAAAAAATATTATATAAAGTTTTGTTGTCAATACGAAACAAAATGTCTCTACAAAGTTTAGAAGGCTCATAATATGAGAAAAAAAATATGATTATTTTATAAGTATTTTTTTCAAAGCTTTCTTTCACTGGATGTTAGTTCAGCTGATATAATTATATGGGAGGTCCAATATAAATATATCGTAGTAATTTTTTAATAAATCTATTTGAAGTGAATTATTAAGAATGATTCCACTTATAGTTAAAGTAAGCTAATTTCCGTTCAGCAGCCGCTCGACAGTCCCTACTACCCCACAATCAACAACGTGATAGAGCGAGTCACGGCGGAGCTGAAGCACATCTTGAAGAAGGACTTCAACAAGAAGATGATCGAAAGCACCGCCTTCAAGCACTTCGAGGTCTGGTGGGACGAGCAGAGCAAAAAGACTTACAAGCCTAAGGAGGATGCTGGGCAGCCCTTGCAGGTGAGCTTCAATGAGGTGCTCTTCTAGTCAAAAGTTCGCAATTATCTCAGTAAGAAAGAAATATGGTTTTGTCCGGTTGTATGCAGAGTGACTTCATGCGCCATATAATTTTATGCTCGGCCTAACTTTGCAACTGGATAATAAAACGCCTAAATAACTGTTTTTCTGGAAGCACTAAACATTTTTATTAATTTTACAACATGCTATGTTATGAGTTGTGCCTCATATATGTAGGGTACTTGTTACTTACCGTACTTATTTATAGCTGCAAAACCTTCCGTCATGAACAGTAAAACTTCGTTGATGAATAAAATATACATTGAAATTTAAAAAAACATTAGCAACTTGTAATTTTTATTTGTGCAAAATACTGTTTTGAAAATAAGTTTCAAGTTTATCAAACAACAAAAGAAGGTTGTTACTCAAAACAGTTTTTGAGATATCCGTAACAAAGTTCGTCAATAAAGCGGTCTTTCGTGGAAGTTAATGTATTTGCTTAATATAAAAATACATAATATATTTGTTCTCTACTAAAAAAGCTCTTTTGAACGATACTCCATAAGATTAGGAACATAAATAATATTTATTCTTTGAATGTATGGGCACCCTCTTGAATTTTCAATATAATTTTCCATTTTGGATCACTAGCTACATATAATGTGTATTACACTGAAAGTTACACATTGTGTAACTTTCAGTCCTTATGTTGACAGAATGATAGTGACAGATAGCACAGTCACATCAATAGGGTTCCTTTTGAACCCTTTTGGGTATGGCACCTTAACAAGACCATATTTTCTCAGGACATCTCAAACAAGAAGGAAGATTCCGCGGTGGACTCGATAAAGTCCATAATGGAGTCGCGTGACCTCGGGCTCGACCTCGGCCTCGGGGCCTACGGCACCGGTATCGGGCTCGGGCTCCGCGCGGCGATACCCAAGATGCCGAGCTTCAGGAAAAAGCGGAAGATACCTTCACCCGTCGTCATGGACGAGGATTCTTCTAAGAGGCTGAGCGATCAGGTAACACCACTTTGTACACTCATGGTCGAACATTAAAAGTCCCATTCTGAACTCGTCCTATGTGCAAGACTACGTCACCACAGCGCAGTTTTATTTAATTAGTTGCGCTCCCCAGCTTCGGCCGCGTGCAATCAGTCACCCCGTCACCCCTTTAAGAATTTAAAAAAAAACGCTCCTTATTGCATACTAGGGTTGACGTCTAAAAATTTGAAACCTGACACTTTGACACCTGTCTCTTTGACACCTGTCACTTTGACACCTGCCACTTTGACATCCTGTCTCTTTGACATCAAAGTGGGATTTCCCTTACAAAATTAACAATTTCGAATTTTTCGTTCTTTCTTCCACTAAATCAGAATGAAAGAAACCTTCTGTCTTTTTTCTACGTGTGTTCAATATTTCATGATGTTCGGTTGAGTAGTTAGGCGCGAAAGGGTAACAAACAAACACTCACTTTCGCATTTATTATATTAGTCATCATCATCATCATCATGTCAGCCTTTTGAAGTCCACTGCTGAATATAGGCCTCCCCCAAACATTATATTAGTAGGATTGTAAAATCTTATCTTTGGATGTCAGTAGGAAAATGCCATAGACTAAGAGTTGTGAAAAAAAATTATTGGTTTATTGTTTGCAGGAGGAGATGGTGCAAAACTCTGACGAAGAGAAAGAATTGCCGACGAGTCCTAGAAACAGAACAACCGGTTCCTACCTCTCACGAAGCCGGCGGCGGCAGTCCAGTAGTTCATCTAGGTATGTCTGCTACTTTGGTTTAGATGTAGGTCTTTACAATTAGCGATATCGGCCGTCGTGCTTTGTTTTCTTATCACTAAAGCTGTCAGGCTGCCTAATAGATATGGTCGCCTGTGAGGTGCCTGACATTATATTCTTCTCACTGTCGTACACTGAATTATAGTACTAGCCGTGCCCGCGGCTTTGCCTGCGTTTTTTTGAAGTTTTTGCATTTTGCTGGGATATAAGGATGTTATTCCAGAACCAAAAATACCAATATAATCAAACTTCGTTCAAACGTCTAGTTTTTTATGTATAAGCATTTAATGGCGCGGTACTGAGGTAACGCTGACTCTTGTGGCTCGTCGTTTTTTTCCGCCTCTCAGATCGGCCATATTCGATGCTTACACATCTGCCAGGCGTCCCGCGACGGCATCTTTTTTTTAAATTCTCTTTCTAGAGACATTTTGTTACTTAATACTTTATTATAAGAAAGAATACATGATTTCACCGTTTCAATAAGCTAACCTGGGCCAATCACATAAAAGCCAAAAGAAAAGAAGCAAATTTGCAACTACAATCACTAAATTGGCTGCTAGGACGTCAGTCCCAGCTATCCCTCAGTAACAAACTACTGTTTATAAGGTAGTCATCAAGCCAATATGGACATACGGAATAGAACTCTGGGGCTCCGCTAGTAACTCCAATATAGAGATACTCCAGAGATTTCAAAACATTGCTCTAAGAACTGTCTCAAGCGCACACTGGTTTGTGAGAAACACAGAAATACATGAGTACCTGGAAATGTCAACTGTAAAGCAGGAAATCAGCAAGAGATATAAAGACAGACTTAATAAACATATAAATGAATTGGCAAAGAACCTCTTGAACACACAGGAAAATGTAAAACGCCTAAAAAGATGGTAAATATTCGACCTAGACCAAAGAAAATAACTTTCTATCCATCTATACGGTGTCATTTAATGGAAGGACACCTACACCTCAAAAACAAGGAACACATCTGATTATGGCTACAGAGCCGATTGCAGATAAAACAAGGGGAAAAAAAATAATAAAAAAAAATTAGTCAAATCTAACATTTAATAGTTCCCTACATAATAAATATTAGATTTTCAGATTTACAACGTTATATGAATACCGTGCATAAGTTGCTTTTAGTAAGATAATTGAGAAGAAGTAAGACTATACTAGAGACAGAACTTATTCTTTTGACTATGGTTTTACCCGCTCGTTATGACTATTTCTATTTACCACAATTTGTTTGTAGGTCATCATCATCATCATCAAGTCGATCGTCATCGTCTTCCGAGTCAGAACAGAAAGTGGGTGCAGCTAGAATATACTCCGACACGGATGACGAAACTGAACTCGACGAGTCTGAGGTAACTACTTCATTATCTTCTGAGTCGGAACAGAAGGTTAATGTTGCATTAACTTTGTGTCGTAAAGATAACGCCTCCCAAATCTAATGTTACTCTAATACTACTAATAGATGACGTTATCGTCCCCGTCAGATAGATTTAGAAACTGAGGGAAAAATTTGGATGATGATGGTCACGGTAGCCAATTGGATGTGCCGCACAGAGACATGTATGATGCGGGTTCCCGGGGGAAATTATTAATGTTCTAGCTAAGCAGGCGTGTTACTGCTAAAACCAATAAAATAAATATGCAATGTTATGGTTTGTTTATTTCCAGTTCAAGGTGGTCACGAACAAGGAGGCTGAGAGGAGGCTACGAAGAGTTTACTCATCCTCGTCAGATAGTGAAGAGGAACTGCAGAGTAGAAGAGGTAACTTATCAAATATTATATAGAGGTCACTTTTATGTATTTGATTGATGGTAAGGCATGCACTAAAGCCCGGTTCTAGTGTACTATGCTGTTTCGCTTGCCAGCCTTTACCCAATATTGAAATCGTAATATTAATTAGAGCTATTGTTCGTAGAAAAAACCCCGATCCCAGATGTGGAAGCGTCAGCATCCGACGGAGAAGCGCGCCTCGGCTCTCCGATCTTGTCTCCCGAAGAGCCGAGAGATCTGCTGCTCGACCGCATCTACTCAGACTCGGAAGAAGAGCGGGAATACCAGGTAACAACATTGATTACTATGTGTCGACAGGTCTGGCCAAGCGGAGAGCACAAATTGTGTGACCAGCACAAATATTTGTAACCAAGACATGGATGTCCAGAATGGAAAGTACCTCAATATTGAATCAAGCCAATTTTACTCAAAATAAACACTGGCTTATATAAAAAAAAGTAAAACTACTTACCTCAGCCGGGAAACGGACAGACACGTGCGAAAAAAACCTGTATATTTATGGCTCCAGTCGATAGGATCAAAACTCCCTAATAAACATTGCATCTAAAGTTAAGGGTAGATCATAAAATCTAACACTAACTTATAAATTCAATGGGCCAACCAAAGTTTTACAGACACTTGGTAATAAATAAATCTCAAATACTTATCAATCCCTTAATAAAGGGTGTCGTACCATTAATACAGGGCATCGTACCATTAATACAGGGTATCGTACGCTTAATACAGGGTATCAAACCCTTGGTAATAAATAAATCTCAAATACTTATCAATCCCTTAATACAGGGTATCGTACCGTTAATACAGGGTGTCAAACCTTTGGTAATAAATAAATCTCAAATACTTATCAATCCCTTAATATAGGGTATCGTACTATTAATACAGGGTATCGTACCTTTAATACAGGATATCAAACCTTTGATAATAAATAAATCTCAAATACTTATCAATCCCTTAATACAAGGTATCGTACCGTTAATACAGGGTATCGTACCCTTAATACAGGATATCCTTGTTTAGAGCTAGGTAAATCATAATAAAAAAATAACATCCAAACCGGTTCAAATCTCGGATTTGAACCGGTTTGGATGTTATTTTTTTTATTTGATAGGATATTCCTACGTAAAATCTGTATAAATTTCAAATAATGATTGTTACAGTTATACAAAAAATACTATTAATGATAATTTATTATTATTGATGTTCATAGGCGAAAAGAAGACGGAATACAGAATACATGGAGCAGATCGAAAGAGAATTCCACGAAGAACAAAGAAAGACGATGGAGATGGACACGCAACCGCAGCCTGAGAAACCACCCGACGAAAGGTATTTAACCTACTAATATTTTGAATGCAAAACTCGAAAGTGTGTTAGTAGTACATATATTTGTTATTATACAGCACTGAAACGCGGAAAACGCATCAAACTATACTACAGAAACATTCTTTATTGAAGTTTTTACCGCATTAAGCCTGAAAAAAAAAAGTTTTAATATGTTTCAAAAACAGTAGATTGATTTCTATTTTTATCGGTTAACGTAGCTATCATAGGAATCTCTCTTGAGAAATTTTAACGATATAGAAAAAAAAAATGCACACCAAATGTTCCTTTCCAAAATACTAATTGCACATCAAAATAAATTAACTAAGCATCTATACTCGTCCGTTAAATAAAGTGCGTTAGTCTAGGGTGCGGCGAATATGTCTATTGTACACTTTAAATAGGCGATAAGGCCCACCTAGGCGGTAGTTTGTCATGGTACATCCGCAAGTCGTGAATGTTTCTGTTCTACACACAAAAGTAGGGCGAGTATAGATGCTTAGCTATTTATTTTTTTGTTAAAATCTGTTAAATTTCCAGTGAGTTTTTTTTTTAATAATCTGTTTTATATGTACTAAAAGCTAAAAAATAAAATAAAATCGTGCGGCGAGTCGAATTTCTATTATTCAGGTTACCCTACGCCCCACGATTTTATTTGTTTTTTTTTAGCTTTAAGTACATATAAAACCGTTTAACTTAAAATAAAACTTATATTATGTTCAAGGTTTAGTTATTTCTAAAGTGCTATGTTCTACTTGTCAAGCCCTTTCATTTGATACCCATATTGAGGACATTAAAAAAAAGTAATCCGCCATTTTGCGGTGGCGGCCATCTTGGATTTGCAATTTTCATAGTGTACTGTGTTATTTATCGAAGCTGTTGATCACTATGTCTACTTGGGTCAGACGATTCTGTGTAGATCCAACTTCGACATAGAGGTCAACCGATGAATCCAACTCGGATGGGCAGCCTTCGGGAAATTACGCCACATCTTCTCGTCACAGATACCGCAGTGCCTCAAGACGAAAGTTTATATCATATTATCAATGCGAGTTGCCAGTGATGACATACGGCACTGAGACGTGGTCGCTAACTATTGGTCTCTTACATAAGCTCAAAGTCATGCAGCGCGCAATGGAGAGAGCTATGCTTGGAGTTTCACTACGTGGTAAGATCCGTAACGAGGAAATCGGTAGAAGAACCAAGGTTATCGACATAGCTCTCAGAATTTGCAAGTTGAAGTGGCAATGGGCAGTTCGCAAAGCCGACATCCGCTGGGGAATAAAGGTTCCGGAATAGCGACCACGAACAAGCAAGCGAAGTGTAGAGAGACCCCCCACACGATGGACGGACGATATTGTAGCCATCGCAGGGAGACGGTGGATGGAGGCAGCACAAGACCGTTCGTAGTGGCGCTCTTTGGGGGAGGCCTATGTTCAGCAGTGGACTGCTAAAGGCTGAAATGATGATGATGATGATGATGATGATGACTGTATTCTACTAGTTAAGCCCTTTCATTTGATACCCATATTGAGGAAATTGAAAAATATTATGTTATATGGCGATGGCGGGCCCCACCATTTTGTGGGGCCCGCTATCGGCCTCGTGGAATTACAATGGTACCAAATTTCTGATCAATCTGTTAACAGGAAGGGGCTAAAATTTCAGTTTCTAGATTTAACCTAAACAAACAACAAAAATCAACAAGCAGGTCAAGCTAAAAATAAAAACTCATTTTTGTTCCCGCAGTAAATCCGAGCCCAAGTTGGAAGACATCCGCAGTCCAATCAAGAACCACCTCAAGTCCCCGGACAAGAGTAAACCGGACACGGAACTGGAAGAAGGCGAGATTTCCTCGGGAGAAGAGAGCCGCGACCAGCTTGGGAAAGAAGAGAAGACAAAGAAGGACAAGCGGAAGAGAGTCGTGTCTGCGGACCATAGTGATCATAGCACTATGGAGACGGTCAGCGTCAATGGGGTTAAGGATGTAAGTATTTATTCAAAGGTAAGGATAAATATGTTGACAAGGTTAAGTATGTAAGTATTTTGACAAGGTTAAGGATATAAGTATTTCGACAAGGTTAAGGATGTAAGTATTTTGACAAGGTTAAGGATGTAAGTATTTTGACAAGGTTAATGATTTAAGTATGTTGACAAGGTTAATGATGTAAGTATGTAAGTATTTTGACAAGGTTAAGCATGTAAGTATTTTTAAACGCCTCAACGAGCGATCGCTCGCTGTTTATATCCAGTGGTTCCTCGTGATTCAGCAGGTCTTCGGTCAACTCTTGAGTAGCTGCCCTACGATCCGTCTTCCGGACCATAGTCCCCATTCGAAAACCTGGACTGGTTGCAGGAGGACAATTTTGCTGAGCAATTGATTCTCGCTATCTTGGTACTAAAACCTTGCACAGCTGCAGCGGGAGTTGATAAGCTTAAAATAGTTACAGCTCGATGACGATGTCTTTAGCATTGGTAGGGCGCGTGGTAGCTTTTTCACGCGCGAGCAAGGTTAGTTATTAGTTGTCAATAACCGAGAGGCGGCGCTTCAGATTGACTGCGATAAATTTGAAAGTTAACTTGTAAAGCGATGAACCATCCCCAGGCGGACTCTTGCAAACAAGTCCTACCACCGTACCACTGTTAGTAAACCTTTCGATTACACTTAGAGTTAAATATCTCACCTTTCCCTCCAGGCAAGCAGCGCGCTATCTGAAACGTCATCGCCGCAGTCGCAAGCATCACAGGCGTCGCAGGCCTCGCAAGTGGCGCTCGACCACTCGTACTGTCGACCGCCGCCCGACGACGGCGAGCGTCGCCCTTCCAGCAACCACCTGCAGCACGACCATGGTAAGTGATAGTCACGTCGCAAGTGGCGCTCGACATCTCGTACTGTCGACCGCCGCCCGACGACGGTGAGCTGCGCCTTTCCAGCAACCACCTGCAGCACGAGCATGGTAAGTGATAGTCACGTTGCAAGTGGCGCTCGACCACTCGTAGCGTCGACCGACGACGGCGAGCGGCGCCCTTCCAACAACCACCTGCAGCAAGACCATGGTAAGTGATAGTCACGTCGCAAGTGGCGCTCGACATCTCGTACTGTCGACCGCCGCCCGACAACGGTGAGCTGCGCCTTTCCAGCAACCACCTGCAGCACGAGCATGGTAAGTGATAGTCACGTTGCAAGTGGCGCTCGACCACTCGTAGCGTCGACCGACGACGGCGAGCGGCGCCCTTCCAGCAACCACCTGCAGCAAGACCATGGTAAGTGATAGTCACGTCGCAAGTGGCGCTCGTCCACTCGTACTGTCGACCGCCGCCCGACGACGGCGAGCGGCGCCCTTCCAGCAACCATCTGCAGCACGAGCATAGTAAGTGATAGTCACGTCGCAGGTGGCGCTCGACCACTCGTACTGTCGACCGACGACGGCGAGCGGCGCCCTTCCAGCAACCACCTGCAGCACGACCATGTTAAGTGATAGTCACGTCGCAAGTGGCGCTCGACCACTCGTACTGTCGTAACTTAACCCTTCTGTTTGAGTTTATGGTTAATATCGGACCACATCTCTGTTTACGTGTCATAATCGTCATCTTCAGCTTGTCCACCGCTCCACTAGGCCTTTCCGTTGCGACATTCGTTTTTGGACTGTGTGGACCTCATCCAGGACTTTCCTCTGACCACTGACCCATCTGGCTGGAGGTCTACCAACTCTGCAATCATTCCGTGAGGCCTCCACCTGCCGTCACCATGCTTCCTGTGTCTGCCCAACGCCTCTTGATTCTAATAATACGGTCTCCAACGTCTGGGACTTTGTATTTGTTTACTTACTTCGCTTCCTAGTCGGTT
Source organism: Alsophila aescularia (assembly GCA_946251855.1). Taxonomy (NCBI): domain Eukaryota; kingdom Metazoa; phylum Arthropoda; class Insecta; order Lepidoptera; family Geometridae; genus Alsophila; species Alsophila aescularia. Next base: position 15,848,833 of record OX276385.1, read on the forward strand.
CGTTCGTTTACTTTACGAGACCCCCGTGTGTGCAGGCTACACGTGGATGGCGGAGCCGCAGGCCGAGCCGGCGTCGCCGCCGCCCGAGCTGCCCTCCAAGAAGGAGGGCAAGCGCCCTTACAAGCGGAAACAGGACATCAGACTCGCAGACATACAGAAGTAAGTTATACAACAAAACTATTTTTGAGTTTCTTACGTGTTAAAGATTTGAGCCAAAGTTATTAGTTTATAAAGCGTTTCTAACGCTACGACCAACCAAAAAACAAAGTGATACAGATTTATTTTATTTATTTAGTCAAAGTCAAAGTATTTTATTGTAAATAGGCAAAAATAACGGCACTTTTACAAGTCAAAATTAACATCTCCTGAACAAAGAGATATACATAAAATATTATAAAAAGATCAAATCAATCCAAATTTAGATAAACTAAGTATTCTTTGAGTTTGAAAATGAAATTTCCTTTTCATGTGCCAGATCTTTCATGTATTTAGATGATAGAACGCAGCATTCTAGGTATAAAGCGAATCGATCGAGTCAGAAATACCGTACTACGTTCCATGACAGGTATTGCAGATGTAGGAGAAAAAACTGCAAGGCTCAAGTAGGATTGGGCGGTCACGTGAGCAGGATGCATCCTGAAAGATGGGCAAAGATCGCAACACATTGGGTACCCAATGACCGACGAAGGCGTCGAGGCCGTCCACGGAAGCGGTGGCGTGACGATCTTGATACTTTCGAAGGAAATTGGTTTGAACTTGCACAAGATAGAGATAAATGGAAGGAATTGGGGGAGACCTTTGCCCAGCAGTGGGACAGTACAGGTTGAATAAAAAAAAGATGATAGAGGGGACAACGTCCAAACGTACAAATTTATACAAATTGTAACTGCAATTTGTTGCATATTAGCACCCCTACCAGGTCCTGGCAGGAATACAAATCACTAATCGAGTTACAAATAACCCTGTATACAAACGCCGATTCATCCGGAGACCATTCTTCGCTCGGTTAGTGATAGCTACCACCTACACTGCCCCTAACAATAACAATCCCAAGGTCGTACGAGAAGCTGGACTACGAGCGAGTCCCGCACCCGGCGACGACATTCCCCGTGCGCAGCATGATGGACGAGATGAGCATCCACTACAACTTCTTGCGGCAAGGCGTGGACCGCGAGGACCTGCTGTACCTCAAGCGCGCGTACGAGCAGCTGCTGGCCGCCGACCCGCCCATGTACTGGCTCAACGACACGCACTGGGTCGACCACCCGCCCACGGATATCTGCTACAGTCCGCCTAAGAAGAAATCGAAGCGGTACAACAATATCTATGAGGATTTACAGGTGAGATGTTTGTTATTGTTTTTAATATGCAATCTTTGTTTTCTCATAGATCGAGCTCATACACGACTGCTCTCTATTTCTTATTGTTTTTGATTTGGCCAAACAATTCTATCTTAAAAATACAAAGAGATCATGTTAAAAAACTAGTGGGGCTGTGTAGGGGAACACGGCCGTTGGTTTTAACGTGAAACGTCTATGTCAGCCAGACGCTTTTAATTTTAAAGATTGAAATGAAAACAAGATAGGCTTCGTTCTAAATAGTTGCGTGCCTTGGCAGCTTTGAGCCGCTCCCGAAACAGCCTCGCTCGCTCGGCGCTGGACATTGGGCCAATATTTGTCCACTGCTGAGGTGGCCGCTGAGCTTATTCTTAAGCTTCCTCATTCAATTTCTTCCAGTCGCTTTTCGCAAGTCTTCACTCCACCTGGCCACAGGGCGTCCTATACTACATTTGCCTAAACGTGGTCTCCACTCGAGAACTCGTCTATCCCAACGGTTATCGGTTCTTCGGGAAATGTGACCAGCCCACTGCCACTTTAGCTTGCTTATCTTTAGAGCTTTGTCGGTTGCTTATCCTTAGACCTTAGTTCTCTGTCGGATATCTTCATTACGAATCTGGCCTTCAAAGAAACTCCAAGCATAGCTCTCTCCATAGCTCTCTGAGCGACCTTAAATTTGTGGACTAGTTTGACCGTGAGTGTCCACGTTGCGGCTCCGTAGGACATGACTGGTAGGACGCACTGATGGAAGACTTTTGTCTTTAGACACTATGGTATGGACGACGAGAAGACTTGGCGTAACTTGTCGAATGCTGCCCAACCCAGCTCAATTCTTCTGTTGGCTTCCTTCTCAAAGTTGTTCTTTCCTGATTGGAATATTTGCCGAAGGTAAACATATTGTTGGACAACTTCAAGAGGTATACCATTGAATGCAAATAGTGCAATCGCTTCCGGGACTTCCGGGTCAATAAGATCGTTAAATATGATCTTGGTCTTATTTATGTTCATTCCGAGACTGATGCGTCGTGAAGCATCAAATAGGTTCAGCTCAGCATACCTTACAAGTCTTGCAGCGACACCGCCATTAGGACGATAACATCGGCAAATGATAAGTGTGAGAATATGTTCTCGCTATTGGTACTATTGGCCATTCCTTTCCAATCCAGCGTTTTTAAACATATCTTCCAGGGCATTAGTGAACCGTTTCAGGGATATATAACCCCCTGTCTCACTCCCCTGCGCAGTTGGATACGTTTAGACTGCTTGTTATGTACTTGGACACTCGTAGTCTCAGCGTCATACAGAAATCTCAGCACTTCGATGTATCGCTAGGCCACTAGACAACGCTGCAAAGACTCCAGAACCGCCCAGGTTTCAACATAGTCAAAGGATAGAAAGAGATTTCTGTATAACCTGCCTCACTGTGTGTATTTGGTCTATAGTGCTAAATCAGGAGGCTGGAATTCGTCAATTCTTTTGCGAGACCATTGAGATGACCCTCGAAAACAACTTATAGATGTGGCTCAAGAGTGAAAAAGGTCGGTAGTTCTTTAAAAGGGATTTTATCCCCTTTTAAAAATAAATTTAACTCGTGCTCCACGCCTCTGGCACTGTGCTTAGCAGTGGATGAACCACTGTTAAGAACGGTGCTAAATAACCCCTGAAGCTCTCGAAGTACGGATTTCCCCCTGCTTTCAAGAGCTCCGAAGTTATTCCGTCCTCTCCAGGGGTCTTTCCATCTTAAGTTGTAAGAGCGCTATCTCAATCTCGTCTAGGCTAACGTCGGGCAGTTCGTTAGTGTAGTGGCGGGTCAGTACTGCATGGGAATCCTCTGTACTGGGTTCGGGCTAGAAGCATGTGAGTCGTACAATCGGCCATAGAAGTCTTCGATCTCAGAAAGTATCTTCGGCTTAGAGACGTCGGTTGTGCCATTATTGGTCTTGAGCTTCATCAGATGAGATCTACTCAATTGCTGGGCGAAGACCTTTGGCCCCCGATTTTGCTCAATTGCCTTTCCTATCTGGCGAGTAATTGAGCATCGGAGGTCACGACGCACCTGCTTACAGTTTTTTTGATTGAGACTCAGAATAAATAATAGTATTGAGATCGCTTTTTCTGACGGTGTGGCTTACTGTTGTTCGTCGTTTGTCCATAAGCCGAAGAGCCTCATCCGATATTTTAGACATCGTGCCCTAGTCAGTTTAGTATCGTTAAGGATTTCCACAACTTTTTGGAATACATACGTGGCACATAAACCCGTCTTTCCGACGATAGCCGTGATTTATATGATATAATGATTACTTTAAACTATAACTACTGTCCAAATTACACTTGTTTCTATTTGAATCGATTAGTCTAAATAAACTAACTAACACACACGAAAGAAACCCCGCGCTATATACACGTGAGTTACACTGAATAGAAAGGAGCGAGAGCGCCGGTTTAGGTCATTCTAAGCAGTGCCCCTCAGGAAGAGCAGGGGAGGGCTGCCCGACCCCGATTCAAACTCAAGGTAACAGCGAGCTGGCTATATAAGCTAAATAATGACACTAAATTCATGTTTCTAAGGTTAATAGTTTTGTAATTCTTAATGTAAGATTATTTTTCTGACGTATCACCTGTATGTGTAATGTGATTCTAAAGACGTTTCACGTCTAAAATCGGCATTATGGGTTGGATGAAAACTGTAACCGTGAAATATGTTATATTACAGAAGTTTTAACATTTCCAGCTGCTTGCCGGTCAAAAATATATGTAATCAAATTTGGTCAAATATCGGTAGTAATTCCCCAGGCAGACTCATACAGCAGACGATATTAAATTCTTAAGATTATAAGAGTATAATCATCCTAAAAAAAGTTTATGTAACTACTCGTACCTATAAACATAACATCCTTAAGTTGTGCAAATAACTTATACCAATCACTCTAAAATATATCCAGGGTCACTCGAGCGGTTCGGCGCGAACAGAAGGATACTACAAGATGGACACGCGGATCAAGGCGAAGTACAAGTACCACCACGGACGCACTGCGGCGCAGGCGCTGCCGGCGCACGCGGACGACAAGAAGGCGTCCAAGATGCAGCACATGTCGAGAGAGGCGCGCTCCAACCAGAGGCGGCTGCTTACTGCTTTCGGTAACTACACGCACCGTGTTCTAAAGTACAAGTACCACTACGGACGCACCGCGGCGCAGGCGCTGCCGGCGCACGCGGACGACAAGAAGGCGTCCAAGATGCAGCACATGTCGAGAGAGGCGCGCTCCAACCAGAGGCGGCTGCTTACTGCTTTCGGTAACTACACGCACAGTGTTCTAAAGTACAAGTACCACTACGGACGCACCGCGGCGCAGGCGCTGCCGGCGCACGCGGACGACAAGAAGGCGTCCAAGATGCAGCACATGTCGAGAGAGGCGCGCTCCAACCAGAGGCGGCTGCTTACTGCTTTCGGTAACTACACGCACCGTGTTCTAAAGTAAAAGTACCACTACGGACGCACCTCCCCTATGCAGATTCCCACAGAATACGCGGGACCAGAAATCCTACCTCTTAAGCCGGACCCACACGGCTATGACCATAGAATAATTCGAAGTTATTGATGAATTTAATTGTAATTTTCCTGTTCCAGGCACGGACACGGATTCAGATCTGCTGAAGTTCAACCAGCTCAAATTCAGGAAAAAGCAGCTCAAGTTTGCCAAGTCTGGTATCCACGACTGGGGTCTATTCGCTCAGGTAACTTTCTGATTATATTTCGGCTACAATAATCCTAAGTGTCCTTAAGCTAAGCGTTCAGATTGTAACGGTATGGAAACAGGGCACGTCTGCAGTTTACTAAAACATACATTACCCAAGTATTATTTTTACTACAGTCCAGTCTATTGTTACCATTATTCAACGTCCACAGGAGCCGATAGCAGCCGACGAGATGGTGATAGAGTACGTGGGCCAGATGATTCGTCCGATCGTAGCGGACGTACGAGAGGCGCAGTACGAAGCCACCGGCATCGGCTCCTCCTACCTGTTCCGCATCGATCTGGACACCATCATCGACGCTACCAAGTGCGGGAACCTGGCGCGGTTCATCAACCACAGCTGTAACGTGAGTACCGACCTTTGTACACTACGGGAAGGACGTAAGCGACGCGGGCCGGTGGTAACGCCGATCACGCCGGATGTAGGCGACGCGGGCAGATGGTAAGGCCGATCACGGCAGATGTAAGCGACGCGGGCAGATGATAAGGCCGGTCGTAATGGACTTACTGTAATGTGAGTATGACCTCAAGTAACCTTTGGCGACCGTCATTATATTGGACAATTAACCTACCACCTTTGATGTCCGTCATGTTATTTTTACTCATGGATAATCGATCACATAATTAAAAATAATAAATCTGTGAGCAATATTAATAAGAAATATATGTGTGTTTGTGTTAATAAGACTACAATATCAACCACACGTCAGACGAGTTGTGTGTCATCAGAATAGACTCGAGCTAACAAGTCTAGAATCAAACGTCTCACTTTGTATTTCTCTTTCAGCCGAACTGCTACGCGAAGATTATAACAATAGAGTCTCAAAAGAAGATAGTCATATACTCGAAGCAGCCGATAGGCGTCGACGAGGAAATCACGTACGATTATAAGTTCCCTCTGGAGGACGAGAAGATCCCTTGCTTGTGTGGCGCCGCGCAGTGCCGCGGGTTCCTCAACTAGCCGCAGCTGTGTGCTGCTTTACAAATACAGCTGTGAAGGTAATCTCAGTTGCGATATATTCTGAAACTATCTGTGCTCCGCGGCTTTGCTTCACCGTGATGGAATCCACCTTATGCATCTCAACGCGACGAGAAGCCGAGCAATCGACAAAAAAATACTATTTGACGACTGAACAAATTTTGATTATTTTGTATTTTCATTCCTGGTACATAGGATACTTTTATCACAGAAAAATGACCACACGGGCAAAGCCGCAGGGCGCCGCTAGTGCTACATAAAATAAATCTATAACGACGAAAAAGAAACCTCCCATATTTAATATTTCCGTCTTAAAATCTTAGCAAACCAAATAGTGTAAAATAAGCTATTTGACTTATTCTACAAAATCAATTGCTTATTACAAATAGCACACACAATATTCACATCCTATTTTTATTTTCTCGTTAACTGTCCTACTTTTAGTAAAAATACATCATAAAATTAGTTCAGCCAAAACACTGTCATGGCGCTGGTCATGACGTCACAAGAAACAAAAAAGGTTGCTGTGGCTTACTCTATTAAAATCAAGGAAGTTGTATGTACCTACTATCCTAGTACAACTGGAACTATATCTTCAAAGAAATAGCGTGGCATCGTCCGTTGTGAGCTCCAAAACTTCTTCTTTCCAACAATGTGCCTAATCTTTATTTTAGTACAGACTTTTCGGGCGCTGCAGACACTTATGTGATTTTACTTTTCTTCCACCCTTTTATTTAATTTCCTTAGTCTTAAGTAGACTTTTTTGTAAACTTTATTTATTATTTATTTAATTGTTTTGCACAAAAAAAAATAGTGTACAAGGAACGACTTAATGCTAAACAGCATTATCTACCAGTCATCCAGGTCGTAAAAGAAATAATAGTAGGGCATGAATAAATAAAAAAAAAATATATATATATATAAAAAAATAACTAATATATTAAATAGAATTCTCTCAGTGAGATCTTTACAACACCACCCGTATCAATACGGTACCCTAACTAAATCGCGAATTACAACGGATAACATTTTTGACGTCCATTTTGCTGGTTTTGCTCTGTGCGTCCTCTTGGCCCTCCCCCTCTGTATTTTGACCAAATCATACATTAGTACATCATTGAGCTGACTATATAAGCTAAAAAATAACACCAAAATTAAATCTCTGGAGCTTATAGTTACAGAGGTATAAAGGCGAGACGATATAACCTATAGACCTTTACTTTACGTGCCTACCGGCAGAAAAGTTAACCGTTACATAGAGGTCTACCCATATGTTTTGATTGAATTAATAAAATAGGATAAAAACTCTTTCCTATCAATGTTCGTAGGCAGAGTCCTATCAATGTTCAAAGAGATATATTAAGTAGGTGACCTCTTTGGTACAGTTGACTTTACGATGATTATTTCGCAAGTTTATTTTATAGTCTGTACGAAAAATCTGAAACTTTGTACGAGAGAGAAAAAGACTTCCGAACCAACGTAAACTTCCTTTTCTCGCTTTTTCTTTTTAAATTACGTTTTCGGTTAGACCGATTTTGTTTAAGAGAGATTACATTCCACTTGTACGTAAGTACATATAACTTCCTTGATTAAAATAGAGAATTAGAATAGATTCAGTTTTCAGAAAGTAACGCAATAATTACGTCAAGAGGTCTACGGTCAATCACAGACCGTTTGCGATCGTGTGACCATGTAATCAAAAAAGCAACTTTTTGTTAAAACTTATGAACATTTTCACTCAAAGTAATAAACTGATATTTATTGCGACCAAGGAAGTTCATAGAACTTCCTTGATTGCGACAGACTGGGATACTTTTTCACTTAAGTCAAATAGCCTATTCTTCCTTCATATTTTATTAGTTATTATTAAAATAAATTATCATGACGAAGGTTTTGTTTTTGAAATTCAATCCAATGTATTTGTTAGCTTCAGAACTTGTTAACAAGTTATACAAAACTGCGACTTGTATGTTATATTCGACTTACCAGATATTCAATGACAAAGGAAACCCGACTACTTGGAAGAGCAGTTAAAGTTGAATAGCTTTGGCTTACCTAGCTACCTACAGAGGTAGCGCAAAACTGACTAGGTCATTTGTGCCGATTCAAAGCGCTCCCACCGAGGGTACATGGAACTAAAGTTGACATTGTTTCATCTCCTGACGTTAATCACAGAATAAATACACAAGTACGTCTGTACTTCCGTGGACCCTCACTACTGCTATCAGCGCAAAAATGCCGATAATCAAATGCTCTCATTCGTCAAAAGCCTGTCTAAAGTAGAGAATCACATGCAGTTGTCTATATTCCTACTGTAGTGGAGCGGTGTGGGAGGGGCGAGTTGACTTGAAGTACCACCTTTTTTATTATTATTATTTGCGTTACCTCTGTGGCTGATTGATACTAGTACGTAAGAAAGTTTATTGAACTGCTTCAGAATATGACTTGACTCTCCTTGTGTATGTACCTATAGTGTGTTTGTGTGCATCTGATATATGACGCTTGTATTACTCGGGAGCCCAGTGAAACTCCATGTAATTATTAGAATAACGAAACGATTTTGTATTATATTATTTTGACTGAGTCTAAAGATATGATCCGTTAGACATAGAACGAACGTGTGTAACGTTGTGTTGTGTACATTAATTATGTAAAAAGATCTCTGCTGTAATTCATGTTTTATGTAGTACACTTTTCAAGTACATCTTATAATGAAGTGATTTCCGAAGGTATTCCTAAACGAATCATTATGGAGTATTGATATAATTGTCCCTTTTTCGGGAACTCGCATTAATTAAGATAATCGGTTTTGTAACATTATCACACAAGTTATATAAAAAAATTGTTAAATTGCGAACATTTTGAATTTCCACTTCAAATGATGTGAAATGTATAAGATTGTAAATAAATGATTCCAAACATTCTAAACAAGTTTATTATTTATATTGAACGACAGAGTTAACGACTAAATATCGACCTGTATTAATATGAACCATGAAATAAGCCTTACAATGTTCTAAAAAAAGTGAAAACAAAACCAAGTGCACCATTATGAACTTAATGTGAGAAATACTTAATTTTAAAGTGGGTGTAACACCTTAAACTTATTATAATACAATTTTACAGGCTACATTCAGCATTAATTCATGCTTTTTATCCTATGCATGAAGCATTTGTTTCTCCTAATGATAAACATTTTATTTACATTATATTACATCGATAGCCAAACAAAATAGAATTATTTTCAACTGAAACATCTTGCGTTGCTGCATGTTGCGCTTCATGTTGGTCGGCAAAGCTTTCTTCCTGTTCGCTATCGGTTACTTGTGAATCCTCGGTGTCATCTTCATTATCGCTTACATCTTCCTCGTTTGTAACGTACGTTTCGCTAAAACTTTTCAAGTAATGCATCCTAACTTCCTCTGACTCGTACAAATATATTTTTCTTTTAATGGCGTTCTTCATGTTTTCAACCTTATCACCCGGATATTTCGGTAACATTGTTAGTACAAGCAAATACACAGATGGATGTTTCCAACGTAGCATTTTATACAATACGTTTAGTTGATCAATTTTCCCAATATCAAAATTGTTAAAGAGATCACACATTGGGTCTTTGAATAATAAGTAAATAGAGGTAAAGAATCGCATTTCATCTGCAATGAGGATGTCTGCGCAAACACCAGCTAGATTACTTGTTGATATCGTGGGGATATGATTCCAATTAGTCTTGTTGTCAAGTATTTCTAGGTAGGCCACTGTCAATTGCCAACGACGAATTAATTCGTAATGTTCTTTTATACACAATGAATCCTGACATGCGTCGCGGATTTTAGCAAAAATCTGAGTTGGCACTGTATTTTGTTTTTCAATTACATAGTGTGGCAAATATACCGCAAAAGTTGTTGGATCCATTTCAACAAGTGTTCATTACCATATTTACCATTGGCCAATTCAGACACACATTTTAAAACCACAGGGTGCAATAATTTGTTGTACTTTTGCTTTGCAATTTTTGAGTCTTTTGAACAGAAAATGTAACCTGAAAGTATTTCCAAATAAATATTGACGCGATTTTCTTCAAATTGTGTGCTTAAATCGTGAAATGAGTTCAATAAATCATTTTCAACAAAATCGGATTCCAAATATTCTATAAATTTTGGTGCACATTTTAATAAAGAGTCAAAAGTCCGATCGTATTCGCCAAAGGGTGGCAAGGTTTTGAGAAATAAAAAGGTTTTCTGATAGCACTCTCCTAAGACGATAACAGGCACATCACTAACATTTCTCAAGGTATGTTGAATGATTCTGACTTCTTCTTGATTTCGATCGTCCATAATTGAGCTAAGAATTGCCCATATAGCTTTAATTGTCGTTACGTCCTTCTCCTTACAAAGCAATTCAAACATTGATTTAAAAATGTTGCCTCGTATAGAAGAGTTTCTAGTTTTTTTCAAAATGTCCTGTACTGCGTTTATTATTTCTTCCGTTTGAAATGTTACAAATGCTAGTCGAATACCGTGTTTTTGAAGAGAAATCGGTGCATCTAGCACAGCATGTATGTACTGTCGAATATCAGTTGATCTGAGGTTGTAGTATATGGAATTCAGAGACAGAAGTGCGTGCTGCAAGTAATCCCCTTTGGCGTACCACAGCACAACTTCAGCGGGCAGTTGCGGTCGAGCTATGTGCATGTTTTTGGCGATGTACTTCTGTATACTCAATTCGATTACATTAGTCTCGTTACTCCAGTGTATTTTGTTTTCATTGGGCGTGTACATTTTTATGAAGTCTATTAATTTGCCGCGCGGTAAAAGAGTAATAATACCTCGGACGAGGGCTCTGTGCCCAGTGCCGTTTGGTAGATACTCAATGTTAGTTGCGGTCCATTCTGTTGCTAGTGAATCTGGCCAGTATATCCGCAGTTTATTTAGAAATCTTTTAAGAGATATATCGTCGTTACAACGTAAGCTATTGATTTCACTTTGGAAGCGTGCCAGCAATCCAGGATCGTGTTTCAGTGCGTTCAAGCAAGCTTCTTCACTGGCATGCAATACTAGCGAACTTTCGAATAAGAGTTTTCTGTGTGACTTGACCATATTATAAAGTGAGGATATGTTCACGTAGGGTTCATTTCTGCGCTTTCGGCGGCGTTTCTTCATTTCTGGAATCCAAGAAGACCCTCTGTTTATTTTAACGAATTCAGCAATTTTATCGATAGAAAATCGATGATGTGTGTCTGTTTTGTTCCAGTCTTTAACTAAGCTCCAAATATTTTTTAGTAACCTGATGGCTTCGTGCATTCCCGCTTCGCTATTTAAGCTTTGTTTACTCAACTTCAATACCGATAAATTGTAAAGATATTTAAAAACTTTGTCCTGCTCCTGTGCGTTCAGTTTTTCTTTGATATCTTTTAGAGTATTTATCTTAAATTTTTCTTCAACAATCTCGTGCACTGGTAGATCTCGTAACACATTGTGAACGATAATAGAAATCAAACAATCTTGTACCTCATTGCCTGATTCAATGTAAATTTCCAAGCTGTGGAACAAGTCATTCAATATGTTCCACGTGCTGTCATCGAATCTGAAAGTGTCGTGCTGTCTAAGCAGACTTTGTAAGAAAGTAATTTTGTACAAATACGGTTCATTAATATGTTTGTCGTGATAATACTGTAGAACTGTTTTCACATGTTCAAAGTCATAACTGGCGCAAGTCAACAAAACTATCATCATTGAGTGTCTTTCCGTGGGCGAAGATTCTGCTTTGATTAATTTCTTTATATCACGCAACGCTACATCAAAAGGTGCAAATCTATACCATCTGTAAACATTACTGAATTTGCCACATTTTCTGCCTTCAATTGCATAAAAAAGTGCTTCAACGTCGCTTTCCTTCTTTTCATGAGATGGCTCGTAATCTACAGATTTATCTAAATACGAGTACTGTCCATAGAGACGGCTTAGTAAATCCAATGTTTCTTCACGACGCAATTTAACCAAAAATGGTGTAAAAAATTCGAAGTTATTCCAATGATTCCTGGTAGAATTTTTCATCAAGAAAGATCTGATCTCATCTGCTTTTATGAATTTTACAAAAGTTTCCAAATCAATAGATAAACAATATCGATGAAAATTATTAATTATTCTTTCAGGAAAGTTTTTCATTAATACACTTGTGTACTTTTTTGTCAGTTCTATATATTTCAGGTCGCACGAAGACTCCATAATATTTAAGAACTTTTCCCCCGTTTCATGATTTTTCACGAAATATTTCGTACCGTCTAAAATGTTGTAATTGCATCCGCTATTGTAGTTCCGGTTATTTCTCTCCAGACAAATGCGTAAAACGGTAATAGATTTTCTGCAAAGTCTTTTCACCAGTTTCGTGGGGATTTCATGTCCATCGCTATCGACAACTGTTTCTATAAACTCCAACGAGCAATTTCCCAGCCAATGGAAGGCAGCTTCTTGTTGTTTTTTTTCATAGACGTATTCATAGAAGGCCTCAGCGCGAATTTCGTCCTTCAGGTACCGTCTTATACGGAGCATCAGTTTAGTGACCGCTTTAGCATTCATTTCAGGGAAGAGCTGACTGTGTAGATGCTCTGGGTTGATGATGTGAGCGTACTGTGGGTCGGTTATGAGCCACGTACTTTTGTTGATCACTCTTGACACATAGAGCATATCATCGCATTTAAAAACGTCCAAAATATAATCTACATTTCGTTCATGGCACGCTATGTCGATCCTCATCATGTTGTCTACGTCATCACCTTCAAAGTTGATTTTGGGTAAATCTGATGTCTTGTTTGCGATTGCTTCTGTCACTAATTGGTTGTAATACTTCTGCCTTTGTCCAAGGGTGCGACCTTGTAAGGGCGCCATCGTTATTATAGTCTGTAAAAACAACACACGAGAGTTAGTATAAATGAAATGAATATTTATTGCAGAAACTGTGTACAAATTGATCTTAATGATAGCACCTATACTATAGTGTAGTATCAACAATTTGTCCATAACGGACATACAATATTTAGAATACAATTAATAAATCACAATAATAAGGGTTGCCTTATTTAAGTAGTTACTTTTACTTTTAGCATCAATAGGAATCCAAAAGAAACTCGGCTCTCAAAAAAGTTAGGATTTTGACCGAAATCCCCACCAGACAGTCCCCACCAGTGGGGATTTCGGTTTAGTGTGCACATAATGATACGTAGGTTCTCCATCTGCTAAGAAGGTACATAATAGGGTAGGAATGTAGTTGCTATGTATTGCTACTTTTATGAAGTGACCACGTGGGCAAAGCAGCAGGCACAGCTAGTCTTAAATATTAAATAATTTTATCATGCAGATGAACATTTCATATATAAGGTATTTTATTAAAATGATACCAATTTAGCTATTCAATGAATTCATATAACAACATTCAGAATACTAATTATATATATATATATATATATCACATCTTTCGCAAGGTATTTTCATTGTTTCTAATATTAAATTTATAAAATAAAATTTATTCGGGACAATTCCACATCAATTACTAAGCCCCAAACTAGGATAAACTATACTATGGGCAGTAGATAACGGATAAAGATACACAGATACAAATATTACATCGATGACATTTCTGCTCATCTCACAAATGATTGCACCTTGCAGGATCGTTTCATTTCGTACCTAGGGTCGCTAGCTACTAGACCAACCGGTACCTAATAATAATATAATAAGTTTCTTTCTAATGAGCTTATTTAAAAACATTATGTTTTAAATAGGTAGCTTGATGTGCTAATTTAAGGTTTAATAAGTTACTTATGTAATCTAAAAATACTTTATCATTTGCTGGTTTGCTGTATTCATGTCAATCGGCTTGTTGAAGTGTGAAAGTCAAAATACATTCGTTTGACTGCAGTCTCTTGTCCAGTCTCTTCTGGCGTATGAGAGTGGGTAGATAGGTAGAGATATTGTTGGTAAGTATTATTTGTATGTGTATTAATTTGTTAAGATATTAGATTCAAATGGTGGCTGGCCAAGATAGATGGTTTGGCACCGACTTCAAAAACTCTTTCTATCTCTATGTTGTACTCGTATTAGTATTACATTTTTAATGTTGTTTTAGTGATATTGTTCAATTGCAATTATTTTATTAATTTTAGTGTGTAAGTACATTTTGGATAACGTAAAAAGCTGCAACTTCGCCTGGATTTCAACGTTTTACATTTGAATCTCTGAACCTATTTATTTTTAACGGTTTTAATGAGTTTTAGACGGAAAACAGACCTTATGCCTAGCCAGACAGGAGACATATTGTTTAAAATCATGCAGTTTTTCCGTATTTCAGGCACTTAAAAGTCGTAGGCAAAGTTTGTAGGTAAATGATGCAACTTTGCCTAGAATGGCATTTCAATATATAAAATATTGAATTTTTCTGTACTCAGATTTTTTTCCAGAGTGTATGAGGCACCGTGCTTGACCCCGGCAGTCAATTTATAGCGATTAAGGTAAGATAAAAAAAACACAGCTAGTAGGCAAAGTTGTAGCAGGTACCACAAACTTTTCAAAAAGGGGGTGAGAATAGTAGCGTCCAAACGAATGGTCCGATTTAGCTGCAAGTTTTTTATATCTGAAAGCTGAGGTAAACGAGATGGTTCTTAGCTATAATGGGAGGGAGTAGGGGGGGAAGGGAGGAGTTTCGAGGGGTGAGAATCGTACCTTTCAAACGAATCAACCAATTTAGCTGCGATTTTTTATGTTTCAAAGCTGAGGTAAACAAGATTTGTCTTAGATATAATAAAGGGGGGGGGGGGGGGGAAATATGGTGAAGTTCATACTGGAATAATTCATAGGATCATTATATCCCAGAAAAACTACCACGCGAGCAACGCTGCAGGCACAGCTATAGGCAATAATAACGTAAAAGTCTGTACAAAGATAATTTTAAAAAATTGGTCTGAGCTACTGAACAAGAATAAAACATTTTTAAAATTCGTGTCTGTCTGTTTGTTTGTCTGTATGTTTGTTCGCGCATCACGTAAAAACTATTAGACCGATTGCGATGCAGTTTTCAGTGTTGGATAGCATAGGGTTTGACCAAGACCTAGCGTACTTGGTATCGTAATCTAATGATTAGATGCCGAGCAATCGATAAAAAACTTTTAAACGGCTGAAAGAATTTTGATCAAATGTTTATTGTAGGTCTTGGAATAGCACATAGAGTACTTTTAACCTAGAGAAATGACCAAGCGAGCGAAGCCGCGGGCACAGCTAGTCTAAAATAAATTCTTTATGAATAGGAACATTAATAAGTATTACCATAATAAACTTTAGTTATGAAATATAAAAACACTGCACAACATAGCCTACTAGGGGGCCGTTTGTTTTGTAGCAAATGGTGAAAATAACTGTTAAAAGCGCTAAATATGATCACATTTGGCGTTCTCTTTGGACATTTGTGGGCGAAATTAGCGTACTGAACGTTTTCGATCACCGTTCGTTTTGATGACATGTTGACATAAGAAAAACGTCTTTATTCCGTCAACGATAAGGTCGTTTTTCTTTCGGTTTGGAAAGGATCGTTAGTGTCAAAAGTTGCAAAAATGGCAAAAGTGTTGAAAAGTTCAATGAAAACGGCTTGTTAAAAATGTACATTTCGAAACTGCCCACAACGCTATTTCATCATCTCGAACGAATGCAGGGTAGGTTGTTTTGATAAAATCATCTACTTAACATAAAAAAAAACAATGATACTGAAAATATACAGTATTCTTTTACCCTGGGACGTTATAAATATTTACAGAAAAACACCTTTGTTGTGGATGAGACTAAAAAAGTAAAAGGGCACTAAAAGAAACTCTCACTTGCGTCGATTTCTTCTTCTTCTTCTTTTTATAGAGTGGCTTTTTATCGTTGATTGACGATATTGTGCCAATGTCAAAGTGTGACCAGTGTACGATATATTTGGAGCTTGGACAGTTTACAGGAGTAACGTCGGTTTAGATACCTATAATAAAACGGGACATCGCGTCGATTTGTCTCGCTCAACTCAACTGACTGACTGACTGAACTGATTACTGACACTACTGACAGCGCAACAATTATGAAAAATGTGATGTCATAACGTAAAATTACTACCAAATGGTAGAAAATAAGAAGAAACTAAGCAAACGCGAGATATCGTAATCAAACGAAATAGGCAAAATTGGGCTTAGTTGGCAAAGTTGCAGCATTTTACGGAATAAAGTCGTTTTTTTTTTTTTTTTTTTTGTAAAATATTTTTTTATAGAACGTCTCGCAAATAGTACTCGTTAAAGTTTTTTTTTAGCGCTATCTGTTGGCTGACCCCAGCTACAGCACTCTGGCAATGAGTGAGTAGTGGAAGCACGTGGCTTACTTGTAGATAATGGCAGCTTGACTTCTGTTATATAGCAAATAGGTACTAGATAGCTATTGTGGTAAGTACTTACCTAAATCGTTTTCACTTAGATCTTTCACAAACTGTTTGTAGTTGTAGTACATACTCAGACTAAATATTACTATGTAGTAATATAATAGGTACCTACGTACTCAGTACAAGTACAAGCTTTCCATGTTTCCCTGCCCCGGTCAACAATCAACTAAGGCAAAAGTCGGCAAACAAGGATAAAACATTATTCACAAAACGGTGGTAATAATAAAATAACTTATTATTAATGAATTAATTATCAGTACTATCACCCCAACGCCCGTATCTTAGTCTTACGGACAGTAGTGTTTAGTACTATTATTTACTCTGTGGTAGAGTGTCGAAGCATTACCGTTGACGGAACTAGTGGGGCAAAAAGTGATAATAGTCCCGTTACGGAACTACTTGTGAACAAACTTTGTTTTCGAGTTTGTTGCCTACTGTCGATTGACGCTGTAGCGTGGCCCAAAGGGCTTCCACTGGCGGGTCTTTGCCCGGCTACAAAAAAGGAGGGTTTTGTTTTTATCAGAATATCTATGTATGCATGAATGAATGTAGGTATGTATATGTTCGATATGACGGTATAACTATTGGACCGGTTAAAATACGGTTTTCAATATTGGATTTTCTGACTTTAAAGCGAAAGTACCTACTTGCTTTGTATCTCAATCCGATGAGTAAAGCCGAAATTTTGATGAAAAATTATTTATCAACTGAACGAAATTTGGTCAACTGCACTTTAGGTATATGTACTTTTGGTCCTGGAAAAAATTAGGCTACTTTTTCCCCAGAAAAATGTCCACACGGGCAAAGCCCACAGTCTACATGGCACAGTGCATCAAGACAAGTCTTCAATCAGTGCGTCCTGCCAGTACATCCTACGTAGCCGAAACGTGGCCACTCACCGTCATACTAGTCGACAATTCCCGAAGAACCGACAACAGGGGGTCTAGTACGAGTTTTATAGTATTCGAAAACGAAATGTAGTTTCGGTTAGTACATCCTACGTAGCCGAAACGTGGACACTCACCGTCATACTAGTCGACAATGCCCGAAGAACCGACAACAGGGGGTCTAGTACGAGTTTTATAGTATTCGAAAACGAAATGTAGTTTCGGTTACTTCCATACCTTTACTGGCAGCGCCTCTAACGGAAACTTGCAGGAACTAAAGAAAATGTATGGAACTAAACGAAACTACATTTCGTTTTCGAAAACTATAAAACTCGTACTAGGGGTACAGTACCCCTAGTACAAGTTTTTATAGTTTTTGAAAACGAAATGTAGTTTCGCCTAGTTCCATAGATTTACTGTCAGCGCCTCTTGCGGAAACCTGTAGGAACTAAAATTGGTAGGACGGGTTTTATCAAATGGTAGTATTCGAATTCGAAATAAAGTTTTCGAGTATTGTTTGCATTTTAGCTGTACGACTTGCCACTTTGACAAGTTAGTCGTAGTAAACTTTGACGAATTCGATCATTTTCAAAATATTGTTACTCGTTAGATAAATTTTCGTGAGAGCTTCATGAGATCTAGCAAATTTTTATTTTATTATGATAACGAGACGGTATCTTGCGTAGAGGTTAACCTCGGAGGCTATAGGAGCTGACCGTCGTGAAGGGGAACGACAGGAGATTGACGTAGGCGGAGATTAATTACACCCAGTCACATCTGTTACACTAACTTTGTGCAACGGTATCGGCTCACGGGCTCACTAAAGAAGGTTTTGTCTATCTCTTAATACTCTGCGGGAAAATACAAATCTCAGGAACTCTCAAAGAATCTCTCTAGAGACCGTCTAGAGACCACGATAAGTTAATAGTTAGGTATTTATGTATATCTAGCCGACCAAAATACTTTATCTTTTTTTAAACTTGTATTTTTGTAGCACATAGTTACCAACAATAATACTTCCAAAAAAAATACATGAATTGTAGTGCGAAACACTACCAATCTACCTACTTTACAATTTCAATGTCGTGATGACGTCACGTCGTGATGTCGTCATTTCTATTTCGCCAAATATGACTGAATTGATGAAACAAACACCTAGTTCAGGATTCCCAAGTAGTAATTATCAAAAATCAAGTATTACATCGAAGCTAGATGTCGTAGTTGGGGCGTAAAATCAATATAAAATAACTAGGTTGTGTTGGATTACTTTGGTCCGTAACTTCGTTAATACTGAACGAAATTAAAGACCAAAGGTACCGGAAGAATTAGAAAAATACGTTCTTTCCATTTATCACATATCGATTAAACGTAAATCGATTATCATTTATTTCGCAATAAAACCACAGATAAAAACGACATACGAAAAACAAAACGTCAAACACCAATATGGTGGACTGTACATTTTGTCTCTTTTGTTGCTTGCGGGGAAGAGAGATAGAAATATGTAGTGTGAAGTTCGTTCAATCGAGCTCTTCGAATTTTTTTAGCGTGTGAACTTTATTTGAAAACATGAACTCGTCCTACCGATTACACCCAAAACTGTTAGTTTAGCGAGCTCACGAAACTTTTTTCCGTTTTCTTAATGTGCAAACCCGTACTAGGCGTACAGATGGGGTAGACGAGTTCTCGAGTGGAGACCACGTTATGCCCGCCTTCCACTGCGAAAGGGTAGTCTGGGAAATGGTGAGCGGAAAAGAGTAAAATAGTCCTGGCCATCCACTAACCAGTCGCTTGCTACGCGTGCGCACGCGCAGTAAGCGCGCGGTAGTGCGCGAGGTAGCTTTGGCACCTGCGAACAAGGTAGTTTCAGTGAAAAATAGGTTTTGCCTTCCATGGCTGACGAGCTTCGCGGAGTGAGCTGGCGGGAAATAAGAGGAGTCAGATGAGCGGGTTGCCTTCCATTATCAGAGGCCATAGCGAGCCAGTGCGGAAAAAAACTGTGCCAGGCGCTCCGCAGAGGAAGCAAGTCGCGCAGTAAATTTTGTGGATAATGATGTCCGACGATTGTAGTGAAGATGACTACGTAAATACTATAAATAAATGCTTGATAATCTACAGTTATCAAGATAAAGAAGCGTTAAAACTAATAATTTGGATGAGCGACCATATTAGAGAGACAACTATCAAGGATGACACGTTTTGCAAGCGCTGCCGCCGTTCTGAACTGACTGACAAAGGACGAAAGCGGGCAGGGACGGAGAAGGAGGCGGAGGTTAAGCGGAGTCCGCTCAAAACTAGCGCGCGACACGATGGCACAGTGGACCCATTTTAACTCACTCAGTCCGCTTCGCTTACTCGTTCACAGTGGAAGCACTTCTATGACATTTAGAGTTGCAAGTTGAGCGGAGTTCTTACGGAGCCCGTTAGAAATCCGCTCAACTCTGCGACCACTTTTTTTATTCTTTGTGCTCCTTTGCTCCGCTCCGTTCACTCGTTCACGGTAAAAGTACTTGTATGAAGATTGCCGTTGTGAGAAACTGAGTTCGTACGGAGCTCGCTCCGCTCGCAGTGGAAGGCGAGTATTAGCCAAACATAGTATAGAACGCCCTGTGGTGAACGCCAGGTGGAGGGATGACCTGCGGAAAGCGGATGTAAGAGAATGGATGAGGAGAGCTGAAGACCGAGCTCAGTGGCGTGCATTAGGAGAGGCCTACGTCCAGCAGTGGACAAGTATGTAGGCTGATGATGATGGGCTTAGAGATTTAAAATAAGCTAATAAACAAGTAGGTATATACCGAACGTTTTCAATATTCGTGTCTGGATGTTTGTTTGCAAATCACACAAAAACTAGTGCAGGACAAATTGAAAGGTGGGGATTGGGTTTTGGAATAACACACATGACCCATATTTAAAAAAAAAAACTACGCGTGTAAATCCGCAGGCACAGCTAGTATCTCATAATCCACGACATATATTTCCGAACTGGAAAACTAACTTGGATTGTTTGTACACACATTTTCTTTATGAAGCGGCAAAAGATTAAAACAAAAAAATGTGTCAGGATGCAGCTTAAATTGGTATATAAATGCACGCTTTGCTTTTCTTATGACTGACTGTATGAGGTAATGCTAGCCTATGGTGTCAGATTTAGTTAGGCCACCCGAAGGCCTCTGGCATGGTTTAACGTGGTGTTAACAATCAATAACAGCCGGGCAGAGCGATAGAAATCCGCACACATCATTTAGTAAAATAATTGGGGCGGAGCACAGGACCGAACCCGCGTAACGTTGGATTCTAAAGCGCACTATTACCCTTCGGCTACCATCGCTCTACATAAGAAACGACGACTCATCAGGGCCTTATTGTAGTGTTCGTTAATGTTATGTATGTAGTATGTACCTACCCGCGGCTGCGCCCGCGCACTTGCCAGGCAAGTAAAGCAGTACCTACGCATTTAGAAGTCTTTTTCAATAGTCGCATCCCGGTTCTCTGCAGTGCTTCGAGATACAACAGTTAATAAAAATTGTCTGTTGTATCAATTTTTGAGGGAAGGTGGGGGAAAGTAATGGGAGGTGAATGGTGGGGGATGTCGAGGAATGATGCGGGAAGTGGGGCAGGTGGTGCGAAGTGGGGGAAGACTGAAGGGAAGGGTAGGGGCACAGTGGGAGAAAGGGGTAAAATTGAAAAGGGGTAAGGGAAGTGGGGAAAGAGTGAGGGGAAGTAGAGGAAGTTAGGGATGATGTAAGGGAAGGGTAGAAAGAAAGGGGGAAGGGTGGGGGAAGTTGGAGAAAGATTGGAAAGTGGGGAAAGGACGTAATTTTTTTAAACCAAGATGGCGGACTTATTGCCACACCGAAAGGTAATGATCACGTAGTGTAGCTTAGGTTTTCTAACTGAATCGCACTGTTGTGATTGTGATTGAATCGGAATGGTGTTCGAGAGTAAGGGGGCAGGTCTGTCTGTCTGTATGTTTGTTTGTTCGCGCATCACGTAAAAACTAATGTAGCGATTGCGATGCAGTTTTCACTGTAAGATAGATAAGGGTTTATCTTAACAACTGGTGTAATATTAGGATCTCAATCAGATCAGTAGAAGCCGACCGAATCAATAAAAATCTTATTGACGGCTGAATAAATTTTGATCAAATGTTGGTATATTGGTACCTATGTTAGGTCTTGGAATAGGACATAGAGTACTTTTGTTCTTTTGTGTTGTGTTGTGTAAATCGATACGGATTGCAACTTGGCACAATCATACCTTATGTTATGGATTAACATTTAGAATACTTTTTATCCCGAAAAAATCAATGGATCCCGCAGGATATGGGTTGAAAGTTATTTAAAAGTACACATATACGCTGAAACTTCTGGGCGGATTTTGATGTTACTTGGCACAGTCAAAGTTTATATTACTTATGTGTAAAAATCAAGGATACTTTTTATCACGAAAAAATAAAGGGTTCCTGCGGGATAGAAATGTCAAGTTGAAAGTCATAAAAATAGTACATCCGTATATAAAAGGGCACAGTAAATTCGGGGTTCTTGCCACGAAGCTCAGCGGAAGCGTGTCGGGCCTGTAACCCAGAGGCCCATGGATTGAATTCACGCGCTTCTATAAATGTTTTGCCTCAATATTTATAAGCATTTACATATTTTAAAACACTAATTACTTATTTCATTTATGAGGGAAGGTGGAAGAGCACTTTTTTTTTTCTTCTTCTTTTTTTCATTTTAAGACCTGTTGGGGAAAAAATAAAATATTGAGGTGAAAAATATTCACTTGGTTGTGCTTAGGTCTTCCAGGGTTTCTGCCATGATGACTATATTATATTAAAATCGAAGGTGAGTGATGTATTCGCCATTGATGTTAACACCAAATCCGTGCCAGTCCAGAAGCTTGATGTGCAGAGGTGAACTGTTTCGGAGAAATAAAGTCTCCCTGTCTCACCCCTTTTTGTATCTGGATAGAATTCGTGCTCTGATCCTGAAGACGTACTGTCATGGTAGCCTTGCTGTACAAACATTTCAACACTTCGATTTACTGATAGTCAATCTGGCACCGCTGTAATGACTGTAGCACTGTCCAGGTCTCGACTGCATCAAAAGCTTTCTCGTAATCCACAAACGCTAGTGGCCGATTATATTCTTCGGCCTACTGTATAATCTGCCGGAGCGTATGGATGTGGTGTGGAGACGCACGATGGACGGACGACATTGTAGCCATCGCAGGGAGTCGGTGGATGGAGGCGGCACAAGATCGTTCGTCGTGGTGCTCTTTGGGGGAGGCCTATGTTCAGCAGTGGACTGCTAAAGGCTGAAATGATGATGGTGATGACATATTTTATTCGATTTTCTTTGTTATTTTTAAGGCGTCTGCAATTTCCTAAAGTAAATGTTTATGACTTATGTTTTATCTTTTTATTTTATATTAATGACCATATTTTGACATGTTTTCTATTTATATTAAATTCATTTTGGTGTGTTTGACGCGTTATTTTTATTTTTGGACACTTGTATGATTTTATTTGAATGACTTTATGTTATTGTATTATTTTGAATCATATATTGTATTGTTAATTTAATGATTAACAATACAATATTTGCACGCTTGCTTTCAATCTGAATACAATGAAATTTCAATTTAATAAGAACTGAATTATAATAGGATGTATTCTTGCAAATAAATGATTGATTTGATTTGATTTAAACCGACAAGTTATGTTTGAAAACAAGCAGATAAGACGATGATTAGATGCCGAGCAATCGATAAAAAACTATTTTACAGCTGAACAAATTTTGAACAAATGTAGTATATTGTACTTTGTAGGTACTTAAACTAAAATGAAATATCCACGCGGGCAAAGCCGCGGGTACAGCTAGTACTTAATTAATATATTAAGTACATATTTAAATTAACTGCTGTGTAATTTGACTTAACGACAGCTAAATATCGACCTATATAAATATGAACCATGAGATACCTAAGACGTACAATGTTCTAAAAAAATAAAGTAAAACCAAGTGCTACCATTATGAACATACATAATATGATAAATACTTAATTTTCAAATTAGATTTAGTTTAGGTTAACACTCAGATACAAAATTACAGGCAACATTCAGCATTAACTCATGCATTAAACGATTTTATTTAGCTTGCCCTGTTTGTTGTTTTTGTTTGGGTCTTAGTAATTTAAATTTTACCCCCTTCCTGTTAACCGATTGATCTGAAATTTGGTACATACGTCTAGTTCTGATGTCAATTCAAATTATGTATATTCATATCATTGTAAATCCAATGTGGCCGTCACCATAAAATGGTGGATTACTTATATATTTATTCAATTCCCTTGATATGGGTATCAAATGAAAGGGCTTGACAAGTAGAACACAGTATATTTTAGAAATAACTAAATAAAAAAATAAAACTTGAAAATAAAATACGTTTTTTTTAAGTTTAACCCATTTTTATTAAATAAACTTTATAATGATGCAGGATGTACATAATAAAAAAAAAAAAAAAAAAAAAAAAAATGGGGAGTAGCGTAACTTGAGTAGAAAATAGAAATTCAACTAGCTCCAAGTTGTTTTTTTTTTGTGTTTGTTCGTTATCTTCATCATTCTTAAGTTTTACATTAAAACCTGTTCTGTTCTGTTCATATGAATCACTTGCTCCTCATAATGATTATAAAAAGCGGATAAAACGTTTCTTTACATTATATTACAAAGATAACCAAACAAAACAGAATAGTTTTCAACTGAAACATCTTGCGGTGCATGTTGCGCTACATGTTGGTCGGCAAGGCTTTCTTCCTGTTCACTATCGGTTACTTGTGAATCCTCGGTGTCATCTTCATCACTATCGCTTACATCTTCCTCGTTTGTAACGTACGTTTCGCTAAAACTTTTCAAGTAATGCATCCTAACTTCCTCTGAATCGTACAAATATATTTTTCTTTTAATGGCGTTCTTCATGTTTTCAACCTTATCACCCGAATATTTCGGTAACATTGTTAGTACAAGCAAATACACAGATGGATGTTTCCAACGTCCATCTGTGTATTTGCTTTTATACAATACGTTTAGTTGGTCTATTATGCCAAGCCGAAAATTTCGAAAAACGTTATCCATTGTTTCTATAAATAATAAGTAAATAGAGGTAAATAATCGCATTTCATCTGCAGCGAGGAAGTCTGCGCAAACGCCCGCTAAATTGCTTGTTGATTTGGTGCGGATATATTTCCAGGTACATGGTTCATCGTATTCTCTAATCATGTTGCCAAGTATTTCTAGGTAAGCGGCAGATAATTGCCAACAACGAATTAATACGTAATTTTCTTTTAAACACAATGAAGCCCGACATGCGTCGCGAATGTTAGGTAAAATCTGAGTAGGCATTTCATATTTTTTTATAAAGACGTAGTGCAGTATTGCTAGGCAGATGAATTGCAAAACTTTTTGGATACGTTTTAATAAGTCTTCATTACCATATTTACCATAGGCTAATTCAGACATACATTGTAACACCACAGGGTGCAATAATTTGTTGTACTTTTGCATTACAATATTTAAGTCTTTTGAACAGAAAATGTAAACTGTAAGTATTTCCAAATAAATTTCGTGACGACTTTCTTCAAACTGTGTGATTAAATCGTGAACTGAGTTCAATAAGTAATTTTCAACAAAATCAGAATCCAAATGTTCAATAAATTTTGGAGCACAATTTAATAAAGAGTCAAAAGTCTGATCGTAGTCGCCAAAGGATGGCAAGGTTTTGAGAAATAAAAAGGTTTTCTGATAGCACTCTCTTAAGACGATAACGGGCACATCATTAACATTTCTCAAGGTATGTTGAATGATTCTGACTTCTTCTTGATTTCGATCGTCCATAATTGAGCTAAGAATTGCCCATAAAGCTTTAATTGTCATTACGTCCTTCTCCTTACAAAG
Source organism: Alsophila aescularia (assembly GCA_946251855.1). Classification (NCBI taxonomy): domain Eukaryota; kingdom Metazoa; phylum Arthropoda; class Insecta; order Lepidoptera; family Geometridae; genus Alsophila; species Alsophila aescularia. Next base: position 15,874,191 of record OX276385.1, read on the forward strand.
CAATTCAAACATTGATTTAAAAATGATGCCTCGTATGGAAGAGTTTCTTGTTTTTTTCAAAATGTCCTGTACTGCGTTTATTATTTCTTCCGTTTGAAATGTTACAAATGCTAGACGAATACCGTGTTTTTGAAGCGAAACTGGTGCATTTAGCACAGCATGTATGTACTGTCGAATATCAGTCGATCTGAGGTTGCAGTATATGGTATTCAGAGACAGAAGTGCGTGCTGCAAGTAATCCTCTTTGACGTACCACAGCACAACTTCAGCGGGCAGTTGTGGTCGAGCTATGTGCATGTTTTTGGCAATGAACTTCTGTATGCTCAATTCGATTACATTAGTGTCGTTACTCCAGTGTATTTTGTTTTCATTGGGCGTGTACATTTTGATGAAATCTATTAATTTGCCGCGCGGTAAAAGAGTAATAATACCTCGCACGAGGGCTCTGTGCCCAGTGCCATTCGGTAGATACTCAATGTTAGTTGCAGTCCATTCTGTTACAAGTGAGTCTGGCCAATATATTTTCAGTTTATTTAGGAATCTTTTGAGAGATATATCGTCGTTATATCGTAACTTATTGATTTCAGTTTGGTAGCGTACTAGTAGTCCAGGGTCGTGTTTCAGTGCATTCAAACACGTTTCTTCACTGGCATGCAATACTAGCGAACTTTCAAATAAAAGTTTTCTGTGTGACTTGACCATATTATAAAGTGAGGATAAGTTCAAGTAGGGTTCATTTCTGCACTTTCGGCTGCGTTTCTTCATTTCTGGAATCCTAGAAGACCTTCTGTTGATTTTACCCAATTCAGCAATTTTATCGATTGAAAATCGATAATGTGTTTCTATTTTGTTCCAGTCTTTAACTAAGTTCCAAATAATTTTGAGCAACCTGATGGCTTCGTGCATACCCGCTTTGCTATTTAAGCTTTGTTTACTCAATTTCAATACCGATAAATTGTAAATATATTTAAAAACTTTATCCTGCTCCTGTGCGTTCAGTTTCTCCTTGATATCTTTTAGAGTATTTATCTTAAATTTTTCTTCGACAATCTCGTGCACTGGTAGATCTCGTAACACATTGTGGACGATAATAGAAATTAAACAAGCTTGTACCTCATTGCCCGATTCAATATAAACTTCTAAGCTGTGGAACAAGACATCTAACATGTTCCACATGCTGTCATCGAATCTGAAAGTGTCGTGCTGTGTAAGCATATTGTGGACGAAAGTAATTTTGTGCCAATACGGTTCATTAATATGTTTGTCGTGATAATACTGTAGAACTGTTTTCACATGTTCAAAGTTATAGCTGGCGCAAGTCAACAAAACTATCATCATTGAGTGTCTTTCTCTGGGCGAAGACTCTGCTCTGATCAATTTCTTTATATCTCGGAACGCTACGTCAAATGGTGCAAATATGTACCATCGGTAAACATAGCTGAATTTGACACATTTCCTGCCTTCGATTGCATAAAAAAGTGCTTCCGCATCGCTTTCTTTCTTGTTATGAGATGGCTCGTAATCTAAAGACTTATTGAAATATGAGTCCACTCTATAAAGACGGCTTAAAAATTCCAATATTTCTTCACGAGGCAACTTAAACAACATTGGAGTAAAATTGACAAAAAATACGTTATTTGATGTCCAATTAACGCAGGTAAAATGTTTCATTAAGAAAGGTGATATCTCATCTGCTTTTATGAATTTAACAAAAGTTTTCAAATCAACTGAAAAACAATAATCTAGAAAATTATCCATTATTCTTTCAGGAAAGTTTTTCATTAATATAGTTGTGTACTTTTTATTCATATTAAACATGCCCCGGTTGTCCATAGACTCTATAATATTTAAAAACTTTTGCCCCGTTTCATGATTTTTCACAAAATAATTCATACTGTGTAAAATGTTGGAAATATATTCGACATTTGTGTCCCGCATATTTCTGTCCAGGAAAACGTTTAAAATGGTAATAGATTTTCTGCATAGTCTTTGCAGCAGTTTCGTGGGGATGTCATGTGTAGCGACAACTGTTTCTATAAACTCCAACGAGCAATTTCCCAGCCAATGGAGGGCAGCTTCTTGTTTTTTTTTGTAGACATATTCATAGAAGGCCTCAGCGCGAATTTCGTCCTTCGGGTACCGTCTTATACGGAGCATCAGTTTAGTGACCGCTTTAGCGTTCATTTCAGGGAAGAGCTGACTGTGTAGATGCTCTGGGTTGATGATGTGAGCGTACTGTGGGTCGGTTATGAGCCACGTACTTTTGTTGATCGCTCTTGACACATAGAGCATATCATCGCATTTAAAAACGTCTAAAATGTAATCTACATTTCGTTGATGGCACGCTATGTCGATCCTCATCATGTTGTCTACGTCATCATGTTCAAAGTTGATTTTGGGTAAATCTGATGTCTTGTTTGCGATTGCTTCTGTCACTAATTGGTTGTAATACTTCTGCCTTAGTCCAAGGGTGAGGCCTTGTAAGGGTGCCATGATTATTGTAATCTGTAAAGAATAACACACGTAAGTACATAATTATTCTAAGGTATAGAAACTTATATGATTTATTTTTATTGACCACTTTACGAAACAAAGCAAAAGTGCAGCACAAACCTTAAAATATGTTCCTTAAATACCTACCTGCTTATATTTTTAGAATAATAAAGCAATTATTTATTATATTTTTATTTTTATTATATATACAGGTTGTGTCATAAAGAGTAGTAAGCCCGTAGTGGTTGGAAGGCGTCATGACTGACCAGAAAATTAAAATTTGTGTTTAGTAAAAGTAGCATGGTCTGGTCATCTAGATTTTGGGCATTTTTAAATTTCTTAAATAATTACCATTGAGATATTATTACTACTAATCATCATCATCATCATCATCATCATCATCATCATGTCAGCCTTTAGAAGTCCACTGCTGAACATAGGCCTCCCCCAAAGAGCGCCATGACGAGCGATCCTGTGCCACCTCCATCCACCGACTTCCTGCGATGGCTACAATGTCGTCGGTCCATCGTGTGGGGGGTCTCCCCACACTTCGCTTGCTTGTTCGTGGTCGCCATTCGAGAACCTTTATTCCCCAGCGGTTGTCGGTTCTGCGAACTATATGGCCTGCCCATTGCCACTTCAACTTGCAAATTCTGAGAGCTATATCGATAACCTTGGTTCTTCTACGGATTTCCTCGTTACAGATCTTATCACGTAGTGGAACACCAAGCATAGCTCTCTCCATTGCACGCTGCGCAACTCTGAGCTTGTGTATGAGACCAATAGTTAGCGACCACGTCTCAGTGCCGTATGTCATCACTGGCAACACGCACTGATTATAAACTTTCGTCTTGAGGCTCTGCGGTATCTGCGACGAGAAGATATGGCGTAATTTTCCGAACGCTGCCCATCCGAGTTGGATTCGTCGGTTGACCTCTTTGTCGAAGTTGGATCTACCCAGTTGGATCGTCTGACCCAAGTAGACATAGTGATCTTCGATAATATCGTTCCCAACATAAACCGGCATGGGTACGACATGGGCATTTGACATGATGTTCGTCTTGCCCATGTTCATTTTAAGACCCACCTGTTGGGAAACAATATTGAGGTCACTGAGCATTGTGCTTAGGTCTTCCAGGGTTTCAGCCATGATGACTATATCATCAGCAAATCGAAGGTGAGTGATGTATACGCCATTGATGCTAAGACCAAATCCGTTCCAGTTCAGAAGCTTGAATATATCTTCCAGTGCAGAGGTGAACAGTTTCGGAGAAATAACGTCTCCCTGTCTCACCCCTTTTTGCAGCTGGATAGAATTCGTGCTCTGATCCTGAAGACGAACTGTCATGGCGGCCTTGCTGTACAAACACTTCAACACCAATGTTTATTATTAATACCTCAATGATAATGACCACTCTTTTCGATATGATGTGATCACAAATAAAGGTATTTTCTTAGTCTGATTTTTATTAGTACCTACTGGATAGATGTGCTATCTAATTTAGTCTTTTGTTTTATATACCGCTAGCTTATTTTTTTGATTATTTATTGGTTTAATACAAAAAATAGACGAAAAAATAATTTGGAAGTTTGTTGAAAGCGCTTGTCGTTTAAAAATAAGTATAGTGACCAGTGTAACCAAGTCACAAAAAAAAACATTTTATTGAAATTCTTAAACTGTACAACACACAAAAAATATTGCCTGTTGAAGTTGATGAAATCATTTATTTCTAAAAATCAACAAATGCGAAAATAGGTATCACCTTAAAGTAAAGCATTAGCTCTTTAAAATTCATTCTGCACCACCTTGCTAAGCAGTGATGTGGTACTACTGCAATGTAGGATTGAGGAATATTTATAGAAACAGTCCAAAATAACAGTTAAGGAGGTATTTTAAAAGAACACATTGGAACTGTTATGGCAAAAACAACTGAAAATTTATTTTTAAGCATTGGTTCAAACATTTTTCCCGCTGCTCTTTTTTGTGACGATATCTGAAAGTGATATCACTGTTTCAATTTTTAACAGAATTCAGCAATTGAGCAGGCCCCATCTGACAAAGTTTAAAACATCATCTGGCAATACCGACACCTCACATCCGGAGATTCTCGCCGAGATAGAGGACTTCTATGGCCGACTGTACGACTTGCATGCTCTACGACCCGAACCCATAGGATTCCCCAGCCACATTGACTCGCCACTACACCGACGACCAGCCGAAACGACGAAATAGGGGCAAAAAGGGGGCTTCTGAATATCTCCGCCTTTTTGGATCATATTTCGATGGTTCTTTTTTATTTGAAAGGTAGTAAGTAACTTTTAGTTGGAAGATTCTGTGAAAAAACATAACAATTGAAATGTTTATCTCATACAAAAACTGTCTTCAACGTTTGCAGCGCTATAATTTTAAAAAGTATCAATAAATTGTTTTAGTTAATATCTCAAAAACTTCTCCAATTCAATAGCTATAAGTCACCAATACATACAGTTGGCCTAAAACTATGGCAACATAGAAAAAAGTGACAAGGTGGATAGGACATTTCTGTTAGAGTTAAAAAACTCAATGGTTATTTTTTTCACTAACAAAGAAGTATTTATTTATTTTAAAAGGTTTATTATTATCTACCTACACGAAAAAACACAACGTTAGTGCTCTTAGTTTAGTCACAATTACAAAATTTGTAATGAAATCTAGAGTTGAGCTGAAAAAACTAAAATATCCCGTTACTCCTAAACTATTACAAATCGCTGAGCATACGTAGAGGTTAGATCGGTAGGCCTGGAGGTGCTCTAACTTAACTTCCTTTTTGATCCATAAGTGGTAAGACACTATCTATAATATAATATTACTACATGCGCAACGCGGTTTTACCTGCGTGGACAATAATTATGTTGAAAAGTATCCTATGTGCTTTTCTAGGATTTAAAGTATCTATGTATGTAGTGGATGGCAACGGTCGCTGACGGGTCGTAGATTGAAAGATGGCTTCTCGTAGATCAGGTTACTTTTATTCAGTTGTGCCGGCTGGTGGAGCTCGAATACAATATTTCCCGCTGGGTTTTGTCTTAAAAGTATCTGGCACACCGAAGGGTGGGTAACAGAGCGTTTATGGCCCGATTTTTGCTACCACCCTATAGCAGGTTGTTTCTCGACTCTGCGTCCTTACACGTGTTCCCTATTGTAAGTAGATAGCAATGGTGACACGGTGTGCGAGTCTCATCTTGTTTCTAATTCCTACGCATGTTAATATTTGCTGACTTAACTTGAGGTAAAATAAACCTGCCTGCTCTTTAATACATTATCTTATTAACTAGGCCCTACTCTACCCTTAGCTTTACACATGACATAATATTACACAATTAATACAATATTAGAAATACCGAATAAATCTAAGTCGCGTCGCTAACAATGTACAAAATTTCATCAAAATCCGTTCAGCCGATAACATTTAAACATTGGATTTTCAAATCATCTTTGGACCACGTTAATCCGTCCCTCTCGAAAAAACTTATTACATTGTTAACCTAAATACCAAATTTCATGCCTCTAACAGCAAAAAAATAGAACTTTCATATAAACTTTCAATCGCTATTAGACCCCCTTAATTCGTCCCTGTCGCAAAATCCTTACTTGTTTGGTTTGGTCTACTCCTTAAAAACTGCCTATGTTGTACCTACCTGCCTAATTTCAGTTTCAAAGGTTCAGTAGTTTTTTTAAGATTTCGTGTATAAGTGCGTAATATTTCGCTTTTATATTGTACTAACTGCGCCCCGCGGCTTTGCCCGCATGTACAATTTTCGAGAACAAAAAGGATCCTATGTTGGTATCTATGGTATACAACATCTACACAGAAATTTCCATTAAATTCGGCCAAGCCGTTATCGCGTGAAAGCTCCCCAAACAAACAAACCAACAAACAAACAGACAACGTTTGTTTTTTATATACGTCTGTAGAAGACGTTACTTTGTTGAAATCTAAGTTATTGAAACTCTTTTTTAGCAACCCTCATTTTTGCGTAGCTAAAAACATGGGTATAATAGTTTAATACCTGCTAGCATTCATGACCTTGGTAAACCCGAAAAAGGGGTAATGGAACTGCATTTTTTTTTCTTTTTGCCAAGTAATGCATGATAAAGTTGAATACTTTTTTAGGAAATGTGGTTTTGGTGCACTTTTTTTGTTGTTGTAATAATTATGTTTTTACATGATTTTACAGCAAGCAGTAGTTTTTTCTAAATGAAATCGCACCGACTCTCGCAGTAAATGTTCATTGGCCAGACGGGCGGGCGGATCGAACAATGAGTGAAAATGTTCACTCATTTATGTGAAAGTATGTACGAATTTATATATAACATCATTGCGAAGCACCTACTTAAGTGGTATCTTGTTGACTTGTTATACTTTTAAAATCCATGCCAATAGATAACTGTAAATTAACAGTCGTATGTAATGGACGACTTTATTTTTCTACTTGGGTTAGTCTGAGTTGAGGGTATCACATTTTCAGACGATTGCCGTGATAAAACTGAATACGTAGTACAATTTCTTCTAAAATTATTAGTGGAGTAAAGGAGGATAGGCATGTGAACTGGCAACTTGACTTACCTGTCAAATCCAATCTCATCTCCACTCCACCCACTGAGTTGTCAAACCTAGATCCTTTTCTGTTTCACTGAGTTAGTGAGTTAAGGATTGTTTTGGCAGATAATGCAGATATGTTTTGTATGCTATGTACCTACTTGCTTTCCTGCCGGTCAACAATAAACTGAACTGAGACAAACCACGAAACAAGGATAAATCATTCAGTGATTAATACATAGCTAGTAATAATAACGTTATGTAGCGCGGCGGCAGTGACCTCGGGATTTTACGTCCAATAACTACCTATTAGTTATTCTGTGCCCGAGTTGTTGACCCAAATGTAAACAAATGCCTGCCTAACTTGTGCCACAGATGCTTGTGTAGGATAGGAATAACGTAGTGTTTAGTTGTGTTTTATACTCTTTGGATAGGAACCTCAAATATCTCATACTAAATTAAGGATTGTTTGTATGGTATTATAACTATAGATATCCGGTACCGGAGTAGAGGGGGGAAGTCCACCTCGACCTCAGGGGGAGGGTCGGACCCCTGGTAATGTATAGATTTTGAGGTATTTTTTGTGGTAAAATAGCACTTAGTATAAAAAAACAAGAAACGGTTTAAAAAAAAGGTTATCAAGGTCATTAAAAAAAAACGTGGGGCTTCCGCCTTCGTCTTGTATGCCCCCCCCCCCATTTCTCAGGAGATGTATATTTTCCCCCTTCCTCTACGTCCGTACCGGATATCTATAGCCAACCAAAAATAGTATAGCTAGCGGCACGTAAGTCTACCGGTGAACGAAACGTGGCACAGTCAAAGTTTATATAATGTGTTAAAATGTTGAATACTTTTTATCCCGAAAACTGACTGTGCTAAGATCCCCGCCACGTTTCGTTCACCGCTAGACTTACGTGCCGCTATCTTTATGTAGTAGGTACACATTTTCTCTATGGATTGACGTTAAAGCGGCAAACGATTTAAATTATTAAAATAAAATTGTAGCAATATCAAGAAATTACACCAAGTAAAAAAGCACGGTGAAAGCTAATAAAAGTGCATTTGTCAATAAACCAAAAAATAAGATAAAAATCAGGTTATTGTTATTTGTAGCTAAACCAATATTATCTAGGTGATAATTTTAGCAGTAATTTCTTGTTACAACCTATTTATTGCCGCAAAACATGAACCCGCGATGAGTAATAATTGACAAAAACCCAAGAAAATTTGTTTTTGGCGCGCTGAGCGAAACGTTGCACCAACATATAACATTAAGTTTATATATCAGTCTTGTAGTTTTGTGTCTTGGCTGTACAATTTTATTCAAAATGGGCTTGGTAGTGTCGTTTATTGGCAACAACACTACTGGTATGGTGCGGCTGGTAGTGTCGTTGCCAATAAACGGGTACAAACGTACATTAATGTACTTTACGAAAGGCAAAATGAAAGAACGAAAAGTTAGCCGCCGTGGTAGAACTATTTAGTAATCTGTGCCGTGGCTCCATGCCAATCGAGCTTGGAAAAGTTATCGAACACTTCTAAAAACTGTATGCATGCAACATTAGATGGAAATTTTTCCCTATATCTTACTGTCATTGTCGTGCAACCAAACCTTGTACCACAGTACATAATAATATATTAGTCTTTCCAGACAGTAGTGTATCGAAGCATTGTTTTCGAGTTTGATGTCTACTGTCCAAAGAGTATAGCTACTGTCAAACGGAGACCGATGGTTGCTCCGCGGCCCGACCACATAACTTGGCTTCAATCGAATTCTCAATATCGCAACCACTAATGCCTTGCGATAGAGTCGAAATTGCTATGAAAAAAGTGATAATCCGATTGTAGCCAAGTTCTGTAATTGGGCCACAGATTGCCACCTGTGGGTCTTTACTGGGCTACAAAAAAGGAGGGTTATGATTTTATCAGAATAGGTACCTATGTATCCATGAATGAATGTATTGTATGTTCGTCTGTTTGTACATGACCACACTTTACAGCCAACCTTTTAAATTTGTAGGAATCTTCTATTAGTAAAACAAGAGTTTTTAAGCTACTTACAAAAACTTACTTACAAATAAAGAGGCTATCGATTTCACGCGTATGTCTACACTCATATTATAAAAAGGAAAGATTTGTTTTTTTGTAAGTTTGTATTTTTGTATCTTTGTTGTAATGGACAATAGAAAAAAACACTGAACCGATTTAAAAAAATATTTCACGTATTAGAAAGCTACGTTATCAGCGAGTAACATGGCCACTATTTTATTTTTCAAGAAAGTAGAGATCCCTACGAAAATTACAATATTGTAACCCAAGGAATCAATAGAAATATTTATCCTAAAAAAACGAATTCGTATTCAAATGTTCTTTTCTAAACAAACACTAAAAAGAATTTTCATTTTTCATTTTTACTTTAAGAAAAGTAAAAATGTAATACCGATTCAAAAATACAATTTAAAATAGAAAGAGTTATAATATTTTCTTACCCCCCTTTTCTCAATTGTCACCCCCCCCCCCCTCTATATAGCTAAGTTCACATCACCAGTATACACAATCAAAAAAAAAACAAAGAAATAGGACTACCTACATCAATAAAAAAATAAAAAACATGCAGTCGAACATATAACCGTCTCCTTTTGTGAAGTCGATTAAAAATATACAACGGAATGACACATTGCCATGGAAACGAAATAATAACAAGTGTAATAAGTATGTGAGTAATGATTAGACATTTCTTACTGTCATTGGAGTAATGATGCTATTATTGTCTATGGGTAAAAAAATACCATGATCTGACTTATATATATATATATTTTAGAAGTTACAATGCGTATAAAAATTCTACAAGTAAGAATAAGTAAGTAAATATGTAATATTGTAAAAAATTGGTACTTATTAGTAGTATTCATATTATGTTACTCTATATAGGTAGGTATCTAAACGAATGTTACTACTTTGTATCTCAATCCGATGAGTAGAGAAGCCCGTCAATCGATGAAATAATATTTGACGACTGAACGAAATTTGGTAATTTGTACTTTTGGCTCTGGGATACTTAGGCTACATTTTACCCAGAAAAATGTCCACGCGGGCACAGCCGCGGAGGATAATATAAAACTACTCTATACCTATATAATTCTAGTTTATTCTTATCTTGTTTTTTTTGCCAGATGAAGGTATACATATTTATAAACGATACATTTTGTGAGTTTTTAGAGTTATTCAAACATTTTTCTTTCCGTCGGAAATAAAATATGGCAGTTGTAATCCGCTTGATACTTCATATTTCCAATAGAACTCTCGCGGTTAAGACGAATCCAATGATACCTCATTTAACAAAACCCATTTAGCCGTTTAGAAACGTCCAAAGAAACGTAAAAACAAACAAACATACATACAATCAACCCAACACATAACTCTCCGCAATCGGGTAATAAATGAAGTTATTTATTTTTCGGATACCAATAGTGGGTCGAAAAGATTGAACTAAAGAGTCCAATCTTGAAATATACTTATATTACTATACTCTTTGGTCCAATCTATTTGTGGTACTGGCATCCTACTCGCAGAAAACAATCTTTTTCTTGTATTTTTACGTGAAGATACTTCATGCGCGAAACTCGCTCATAGCGTTCTTTTCAAAACCACGCTGAGACCCCTGCCTCCCGGTCCCCGCACCGCGTGCGTCAAATCGGCCGTTTACTCCTCGATACACTACTGTAAAGACATGTGTACTGTGCTTGCACGTAGAGAGAGTATTGCACTATTATTTATTCTGTGGCGAAGCACATGTCATTTGTTTTGTATCTAGCATAGAGGTGCAAAATTGAAAATAAAAAATCTATTATGTATTAAAAATGTATTTTATATTAAAATATAAATTACATAATAATTATAGAATGTCAGAGCTTACAACGAGCATCGCTTACATAAAACTATTACAAACAAGAGATAAGTAAGTCACGTATCAAATCACAGTAAAATCTTACATAAGTCTTACACTAACCTCAAAACTAGCTAATATTACAATAATTATTATTAAAACTTGACTCGCGAACACTCCACAGATTCTTAACAATAAAATAGTAATAAATAAAAGAAACACATACGCACTGTATGCACATTATTGTTCTATTATTAACACATACAACAAATTTAAAACAAAGCTGCGAGAATAAAGTCTTAGGGCCAGATGTAAATATTGTCATTAGAAGCAAAGCTAAATGACTGTGACTATGATGACTGTTAAATCCTAATAATAAAGTTCTAAAACTATAATATGAACATTATTACATATCTGCGGCCCGCGATTCACTCGCAGTTTACATATCTGAACCCGCGGTTCACTCGCAGTTTACACTTTTTGCGCGAAAAGTATTTTTTTTAGGACATTAAAGCTTACTATTCACCGAACTTCCAAAAGATCGTATTGTTGATACATCCAAATTCTCATTTTTATATTATTAAATTGTTTTATATTATTAAGTTCCGGAAAGCTTCTTATAAATTAAACTGACCACTACTAGTATGGTTGCGTTTAGCAAACACCAAAATCAACTAACCATTGCATAAAGATTAAAATGATTAAGATGTGACCGGTAAAAAGTTTTGAGTTTAAATAAGATAAGCAGCTGTGAAACATAATGCAGCTTTGAATGTGGTGTTGCTAGTTCGCTCTCAGAGTAACTAACCGGTTCACAAATGATTATGATACGTAATGTCACCGAAAACTTAATCATGTGAATCATATAAAAGAAAAATCAGCAATATCCCTTACGTTACAGGGATATAAGGGATATTACTGGTTTTGCTTTTATGATTCATGTGATAGATAACAACTAGGCACTTTAGTAGCACGTACTGAAACAAACCAATCAACACGTTTTTTAACTAAAATTTTTCAAGGCGCTTATGTCAAGAAAACTATTATAGGCCAGTCAGTATCAACAAAAAAAATGCAAACATCGAAAACGCGCTTATATCTACGACTTTTTAATGTTGTAAGGACCCCTGAGAGTAATTTATACCCCAGTTTGCAACACAGAAAACCCTGTGCTACACCCGTGGTGCATATTTACCCAATATTCCAATATAAATGAAATGAGTAGTTTGAAAAGCTGATGGACAGTAAACGAAACAATTCGTTTTAAGGTATAGGAACTGGCCTTACAATGAAAATAAACACTATGCTATAGCTAGCAAGAACACTACTAAGTATCTTCATTCAGGTACTTTTTGGTCTCGTTAAACGAACTCTTGAACACGATGTGAAATACTTCTCCAGTCGGATGACATCAATTTTTCTGCAATTGTGTAAGTACAACGGCAATTTTATGATTGGGATTTGTTAGTGGATGTACAGGCTGTAATAAGTTCATATCACTGCATTAACCTCTGAACCGTATGCAGAGACATGGAGAGAAAATAAAAATGAAGCAATTAAAGTTTTGATTAGATATTTTCATGAAATTTTAATCTTTTCTCTACAGTTTCTCAACAATCAAAGTGACTCCAAATCGCTTCGTCGCGATATATTCCCAACTGCCCCATTAACGTCCCCATTGTTCACGAAAACGGGCAGGTAGGAAATAAAATCCCCATCTGCCCCATTGGCGTGAGAAATAAAAGGCCAACTAATTCGAACAAAACAAATACTAATTTATATTGTGTTGAAGCAGATAGGTTATCAAGGCTAAAAAAAAGCATGAGGACAAAGGCGGCCTTTCTATGTAAAACAAACATGTTTGTTGGGGGCTTTCTCTCAACAAAGTATTTCCACCAACGTCCCAGCGACAGGAGCAGATGGAACAATGTATACAAACTTTCTTTTTGGTACAATGTGCAAACCATCATTTATGGTTGTCGCTAATTTCTAAGATTTTACTAATGTATGGGAATTTTAAATACAATGTATTCAACCATTGCCACATCACATGCTTGATCGAAACAAACCTGCTGCGTATATATAAGGCTATTCAGTTACCTCTGTATAATGTTGATTTTATTCAGTATCACGGTTGTGCTAGTACTTATTCTGTGATCAAGGACTGGATGCTTCCCGCAGTGGTTTGCAGTGAATTACATTAAGGCCAGGCTCTAAGGTTACATTTTCCCACTCCCCACTCCCCTGCCACCTCTCCTACACTGCCACTCGCTACCCGCAATAAGCACTGAAGTGCCTGCGTAACAAGGTTGAATATCGCGAGCGCTGTTTGAACACACAATTTAGCTCGGAACTAAATCACGTATGTTTCAAAAGTTATTTATTTTATTGGAAGGCTAATTAAACTATATTTTCCTGCTGTGATATTTATTTTAGAGATAAAACTTAAGCCGTATAGTAGAAAAATGTAAATATTACCGAAAATAACGTAATTTTTAATAAGAAAATGTATCGAATGAAATTCTGTTAATCATGTTTTTGTCTTAGTCATAGAGAGATAAAGATCTCAAAAACATATATGTTGAGTTGCACATTTATCAGGTTTGTGGTTGACTTAGCATATTTATGGAAAAAACCCATAAAAAGCAGCCTGTATTTAAACCTTGTTATCTAAATGACGCAATGTTCTATGCTATTCTTCAGCCAACTTATGGCGTTTTTCAATAATCTCGAGCAAGGTTAAGAGAAATATACATTGAACCTTTTTTTAAAAAGCTAATGTTATTTCATTTTTGTCTACGAAACTTTGTACCGTATCTTCTTTACCGTAAAATCAATATTTCAAAAAATGTGCTATATATTTTTACAGTTTTGTTCCGAAATATACCGCAAATCATATATTTATGGCAAATACGTAATACATTTACATACAAATTTTTATATATTTTTTTACTTTGTTATTCATAAACAATACTCACAAATTCCAATCATGTAATTGCCGTAGAAATTTGTTCTACTTCTTAGCCTACCCCGCGCCCACCGGACAACACCGCAAGGTTGTATTTACTGGAACCGGACCTGTCTCGCGAACATTTCAGCGCACAAATCCGACGTACCTTTAGTGGACTCTGTCCTCTCCTCGCTGTCACTCGAATCTGAATCAAATTCCGAAGTAGACGGGGGCGATTTCCTACCCATCGAAGAGCGGAACCCGACCTCCGTAGTTAAAATCTGCTTTATCACTTCATCGGAATGCTCCTGGCGATTTTTGTAGCGCAGCTGCCGCGCTCTCTTCCTTATGTCGGCGAGGAACCCCGTCGTCACTTCGACGCTCTCTTTGGACACACGCGCTATGTTCGCCTCGGTCTGAACATCGAGATAGTCCGTTATCGATTGCGCTAAGTCTGTGGAGGATCCTTTCCCACTAGACACCGTTTCTAGCGACTCGACCGACGCGCCGATGCTTCTAAACGCCGCCATGCCCTCTACTATGGAAACGTTGTAGCCCTCGTCGTCCGCCGATCTAACGATAATACCGTTCGGAGCGGTGCCGAGGAGCGCCGGTTCTCTCAGCTTCAGTTGGAAAATCTCCGGATTGTAGCACTCGGAAGTGCTGGAGTGTAAGGACGTCGCGTCGCAGGTACAAGGCGGTGCTCTGTAAGCTTCTTCGTTGATGTAAATTATCGTAAGTTTCTCTTCTCCGATGAGGTACAAGAACGGGTGAACGAATGCCCATCCCTGTACGGCCGAGCTCCATTTGGGGTCTTCGCTCCGCGTGCGTTTACCGTGTTCGTCTACGAAGACGCCGCATTCGGCGTAGCAAAGGAGTATTTCTAGTGGATTCGCGCGGACGAGCAGGATCGCTTGGGGCGGAGAGTGCTTCTTAGCGGCGGCTGCTACTGTGGGCTCGTCCAGAGCGAAGGGTTCGAGCGCGCCCGTCGGCAGGCTGACTTTGAGCGGCTTCTCTCCTGCGATGTACAGAGTTGAAGTAGTGAGGAGGAGCGAGGGGGGCGCGCGGTCGACCGTGAAGGAGCGGCAGATCTTGAACTCCGACACGGAGCCGTCGAAGCGCAGCAGGAACACGCGGCGGCCGCACGCTACGCTCGCGCACGGGCCCTCCACGCACTCGCCGGCTATAGTCTGTAACAATACAATCTCTCTGTGACAATGAAGACAGGATATTTGACTCCTGAAACTGGTTAATGGTCATTTCGTCGGCAGCGTACACGGCTGTAATGTACTTGTTCAAACATTTTGATGTTTCTAGCTTCACATCATGGAACACATTGTTAAATAATTAAGGACAGAAGTGAAATAAATAAGTAGGTAGTTAACAAGTTATGAGGGAACAGTTGAACATACATACATACCGGTCAAATTCATAAACCTCCTTTTTCTTCGCCGTAGTCGGGTAAAAAATATATGTTAAAACTGTGCATCAAAACTTCTCCAACAAGCACATATTATCCAATAAACATAAATGTTTACAAGCGACAGCAATCGTGAACATGTATGCTGCTGTCACCGTTAGATTGTAAAAATCGATACATAGATTACAATTTAACGGATCCTTTTTCGTTAGACTGTAAACAAACGAAAAATCGTGAACGGACATGCTATTCGCTAGCTGTTGGACCAATCAGTGCGCAGTTTGTCAATTTTACGGATATTAAAACTGTTATATTGTAAACATTTTCCTGATTGGTCGGTCTAAGTTTATCACCATTTTTGTTTGTTTTTTAATCTTCTAAATTGGTTCTCATCGTACTTATTAGGTCGTTTTCAGAGGGTTATTTTTGTGGGGTCGAATCGCATTCCTAATTAGCAAACAGTGGAGTTCCGCAGGGTTCACACCTTGGTCCTGTACTATTTTTGGCATTTATAAACGATCTGATCTGACAACAAATATTCTAAATTTTCTCTTTTCGCGGATGATTTAAAACTTTACAGAACTATACATAATACAAATGATTCTAAACTGCTTCAACTTGATCTTGATAGTGTTTCTAATTGGACTATCAGTAATAAACTTCCATTAAATATAGATAAATACAAACATACGAGTATAAAATGTACTAACAAGAAATGGCCTGTCTCAACTTCATACTCATTAAACTTTATACTACTTGAAGAGGTTTGACTTTATTACGGAGCTGGGTGTTATCCTGGATGGTAAGCTTTCTTTTACGCTTCATATTGATAATATTATTAATAGATCATTTCAAATGTTGGGGTTTATTTGGCGTAATTGTAAGCACTTCAAAAATGTCTTAGCATTTAAGATTGTATACGCTGCTCTGGTCCGTAGCATATTAGATTATGACTTTAGTATATGGAATCCATTTTATTATTGCCATATTATTAGAATCGAAAAAGTCTAAAAGAGTTTTTTTTTCCTAACTGAAGGAATAAATCCCAACTCCTCACCTAAACTGACCGCCTGAATAATTTTGTAATGATAACTCTTGAAAATCGCCGCTGGATCACAGATCAGATTTTATTATCCAAGATTGTGACCGGACTACTGGACTGTCCGCAACTTGTCGCCAAAATCAGGTTTGTTATACCGCGCAAGGGCCCGTATTGTCAAATTCCGACCTTTTGCGACTCAGTCTTACAGAATCAATGTTGGCACTCACAGTGTTCTCGCCAGAATCTGCCGGGAACACAACACACTTTTTAAGGCTGAGCAGATTGATATACTCAATTATTCACTGCTCAGCTTTAAAAATCTAATGTATAAGTTTAAAAGGTTATAGGGATCACCATTTTGTGTGATCCTTATGTACGTTATTTTTGTTTTAAATTTATTGTTAAATCATATTTTTATTAAATTTTTCTGGTTAGTTATTATTTCTAAAATACTTATCAGTTTATATCCTGACCCTATAGTGTTCCTACATGAGCGGATATGCGTGGAAACGTCGCTTAGTGGCGTTTTTGCATTTTAATTTTTTGCAGGATGTCTTTTCCTTTTAGTGATTTCCTATGTCTATGGTTTTTGTTCATGTTTATATTTAATTTTTATTTTTATTTCTGTAAAACTTAATAAATAAATAAATAGAGCTACAAATTAAATAGAAGCTCACGAAACGTAATCGGAGTAGCCCGACCCCCACGTTGTCCGATCTTGCAATTCCTAAACGCGGAGCCAGACGATGCCCAACGGACGACGATGCGAGAGTTCTGGCGAGAGCCCGTTTACTAATTCACGATCAAGTTTAGTCTTTGAGGTCATGTCGGTCTGCATGATCTCGAGATCATTTGCAATTGACTGACTGTTTAGTTAGTAACTTCATGTTAACAAACACGAGTCTGACCAATCAAGGGCAGGTTCACAATTTGACGGTGGCGATAAAATCTCAATAAATCGGATAAATTGTAATATTGGTACTGATTGGTTGGTAATATTCAATCGTGCGTGTTCGTTCACAATTTTCCGTATGTATTGTAATAAAACGAATTAGAATCCGTCAGATTGAAATCTATCGGTTCTTACAATAAACGGGTGACATATCGATGCAAATGCATGCCCAGCAGGCTGATTCCCTAAGGAGTGTGGTTGAGTCACCGAGCACCCATTGCGGGTGCGCTTGAAGGTCGTGAAGGTTTTGGAATTCACTATTATTTTCACTAAACAGATAACGCGCACCCGTCAAGCACCCGCAATCAAAACTAGTACCGGGAAACCGGTAATTATGCGGCAGAATTAAGCTAAACCTAGCCTACAAATACTTCTAGCAGATATAGGTTCAAGTGATTATCTGTGGGTGGCGCGGCAGCCAACCAATGGCGGCAAACGCCCTCCAACAATCATCGTCTGAATTTATTTTCTGTTTTTTCTCTCTCGGTTTTAATCTATCTAAAATTTTGTTCCCGTGTAGATAGATATTAAGTATAATTAAAAGTTATTAGCATCGTAAGCTTTGTAGTGATCTAATAATATGCCAATAACCTTTTTTGTAGATTGTACGTCTCTGAAAGAAAATCTAAACATTGATATTATTTCTCGGCAATAATTTACTAACCTACTTCAAATAATTATTATACTGCCTATTTAAAAATACCATGTTACTATAGGTATAGTGACTATAGTGCTTTGCAGGTAAAGTTAAACTTCAACTGAAAATAATCTTTGCCGTCGAGTAAAAATGCTGTGAATGAAAACATGTCATTCCTAGTTCACTACTTTTGTGCAAAACAATTAATAATAAAATAAATAAATAATTAAAACGCCAAAAAACGAAGAAAGAAATATATTTGCGATTTAGAAATGTATTTCTAGATGAAATCTCTTGCTTTGTACCTATATAGAAGTGTATTGTATCTACCTAAGTCTTATGTATCGTTGTATATTCACAAAAATGTCTTGGAAATTTCAAGTGTTCTTGGGAGCTCGACAGTTGATAATTATAGCCTAGGACTTGATAGACAAGTACCTAACTATATTGAATGTTGAATCTACTTGATTATACTAATAATATGATACATTTGTTTCAGGTGGATGCACACAGAACTGCTTTTCATAAGAATGTATAGATCTCCGCTTTCCGAGCATAAACATGATATTTAATACTTACACTTGATTTCGTTTTGCTTATATTTGCATTGACCCCTCGTTGTCAGTAGAATAGGCTTTGTAAGAAAATTACCAGATTTTAAAACCAGTAGGTTTTTTCTATTTAAGGGTTAAAATCCTACTCTAGCTATGAAATAGTTAGGTAGGTTCTATGAAATACCACATACATACATGTCATTAAACCTACCTTTCACAAAAACAACACAATTGCATGGCACTATAAAACATGAAACAAAGTGTTTCATAGTAACTATGCATTATCAATGATCTTCACTAACCAAACACTGCTAGATAGTAAATGCAATGAACGCACCGGGTGCTCTTCGGTTGACGAAAACTCATTGCTACTGAATTCCTTGTGAATTCTGATTTTGAATTACCGGTTTTGTATTTCGTAGTAAAATGACAGTTTCCGTGCGGTTGAGTGCTCATTGCCTTGATGACGTCATTTCACATGCTCACTGAGCTTAGTGAATTCGAAACGAGTGATCGGTGGCAATGAATGGTCCAAGTGGCATTAACCGTACCACACTTTAACTCTACGGAATCAGGCCCCAGGTCGCGCCTAATTTTATGACCGGTATGAAGTGAGAAGGCGCTAAAGGTTATAGGCGCGGGTCCTGCGCAGTAGTTTGTTTTAGTTCAGCGGGGAAGTACAAGAGCGGGGGGAGTGAAGGGGAAACTCAGATCAGTCATAAAGTTTGGAACGGTGTGTATGTGCTGTACGAACTTCGTCTTGTGTGCGGTATCTATAGGATGACCGTACTGAAGGCCGAGCTCAGTGGCGTCCATTAGGAAAGGCCTACGTCTAGCAGTGGACAAGTATAGGCCGATGATAATCTATAGGATGTAATCTGCGGCAACATGACATGTAACGAACCTTGACTAGGTGAGGCGGCGTGCCGTCGGGTAACCTCACTCGTGCCACTTCGATGCTCGGCTGCAGAGTCGCAGCGCGCCGCAGGGTCGACCCCAATGATAATAGACCACCTTAGGGAAAAACATATTGTTAAATTAAAGAAACATCATCAGGAATCATTAAGATGTTCATAATATTAACCCCTATTCTACATATTTGCGCTTCTTAGTTGGATTCCGGTTGGAAAAAGTTCATTTTAAAATGTTGCTGTACACTGCTTCGGAGTTCAATTTGTAGGTAATTTTCAATGTCAGCACAGTGATGTATGCCTCAGGACTGAGATACTCTTCACTCCCTGCAGAAATGCACATGGGTGAAGAAAACGCTAACACTGGTATTGATATAGCTAACCTGTTTGCTAGCAATTTTTTAAAGGCATTTACTTCCAATTCAAACGCAATGTCGAACAGACGTGATATGAGTACACCTCATATTATTCACCAGCATAATTGTATTGGTAAAATAATCTTTACTGAACGTGAAGTCTTGCAAAGAATTAAGCAAATTGATGTCCTTAAAGGGCCAGGCCCTGACGGCATCCCACCTCTCTTAGTTAAGCGTTGTGGCTCTGCACTGGCACTACCATTGACACTCATAATAAATCGCTCTTTGATATTAGGAGAGTTTCCCAACGTATGGAAGAAGGCTAAGATTATACCTCTTCATAAAAAAGGAAACATTGATGATGTAAAAAATTACAGACCAATTTCAATTTTATCCTGTTTTTCAAAATTATTCGAAGCACTAATATGTCCCATAGTCTCTCATCATTCTAGTCCCCTCCTTTCAGAACAGCAGCATGGTTTTAAGAAGGGTCGCTCTGTCGAAACAAATTTGGTTGGTTTTGTCTCCGAATTGTCTCGACAAGTGGATAAGGGGAATCAAATCGATGCAGTGTACATCGATTTTAGCAGCGCGTTCGACAAAGTGAGTCATTTCTTGTTAGTTAAGAAGCTGGAACTCATCGGTTTTCACGGGTCTTTTCTGAATTGGTTCCGGTCTTATCTCAACAAAAGGGAACAAATAGTATTTGTTGATGGGTACGAATCAGAAACATATTATGCCGAGTCGGGTGTTCCGCAAGGATCACATCTTGGTCCTATCCTGTTTTCAATATTCATCGATGATATTACTACGCACATAAAGCATTGTAATTATAAACTATTCGCGGATGACCTTAAAATTTATAAATTAGTCAATGGTAACACGGATATTCATCTAATTCAGAGCGACATTAATCATATAAAACAATGGTGTGACTTAAACCAAATGCATCTTAATGTTCAAAAATGTTATTATATCTGTTTATACTTTGAATGATGAACCTCTACAAGAGGTTAGTGAAATACGTGACTTGGGGGTTTTAATTGATAGTCAATTAACTTTTCGAGCTCATATTGATACAGTGGTTAGGAAAGCGGCTCAACAGTTTGGCTTCATTAGACGAATTACCAAATGTTTCAAATCTAATCGTACAAAAATTGTACTTTATAACTCTATGGTGCGCAGCTGTCTAGAATTCTCCAGTGTGGCATGGAACCCCTTCTATGCATCGCACTCTCAACGCATTGAAAGTATTCAAAGGGCATTCACAAGATCGTTGGCCTTTTCTTGTCCAGGTATCTCTCATAGAAGTCCTTACGAAAATCGTTTATCCTTCTTTAAAATGCATAAATTGCGTGAAAGAAGGAAAATTCGCGATCTCACATTTCTTTATAAAGCACTACACAGCTTAACAGATTGTCCTTCAATTCTAGATGACATTTCCCTAAACGTTCCTTACCATTATCCGCGCCAGAGAATCTCAAAAATCCTTCTTGTTCCATCCGCCAAAACAAACTTAGCACATAACTCTCCTCTATTAAGAATATGTCGTACATACAATGAATTTAATTGTTCTTTGAGTGATCTTGATATCTTTCACGATTCATTGAATGTGTTTAAGAATAAATTACATGGAAGCATGCTCTGACATATATGTAATTTTTGCAAAAATGATTTTATTTTGTTTTTTATTATTGTAGTGATCATTGTATCATAGCTGTATAGTAATTTTAATAATGTAAGTTTTTATAGTATTATTTTTATTATTCTAGTATTATGTAGGTACATATGTAAGTGTTCATGTTATACTTTTTATATTCACAGTTAAGTATTGCACCTACCTAGCTTAGTTTTCATTTGCTAGCATTTTTATAATTTCTTTTATTTTTTCCGTTTCACTCCGTTAATGGTGAATGTTGTAAACACCTTTGAAAGGTATGCATATCGGAGTTTGATTATGATATGGCACCTGTTATAGTCTTATGAAAGTGTTACTCTTTATAATATTTAATATGTATACTGTTGGTGTTTCTTAAATAAATAAATAAATAAATTCTCGGACTAATAATATGGATAGCCGTTATTCGGCTCGGAAAACTTTGCCGAGACCTTCGCGAGTAGTGAAGTGGGTGCATATGTCTAACCTTGCACCAGCACTCCGCTGTAGACCAGCAGCGCGCGGCCGGCGGCGGCGGCGGCGCACACCACGCCGGCGGCGCGCCGCGGCGGCGACAGCGACGAGTCGAACTCGATGCGGACCGCGCCGCGGAGCGAGTGCAGCCCGTCGGAGCAGCCTGCCGGGATAAATGCATGTTACATGTCAAATAGGAACAGCAGCCGCGACACCTGTGCGGCGCTCTACTAGTGTGTAACACTGACCTATAGCCACGGCGTTGGGCGCCACATAGAGCGCGGCGGCGGGCGCGGCGCTCAGCTCGGCCAGCCGCGCAGGCACGTAGCCCGGCGCCACGTGAGGCGCCCCCTGCAGCCGCGACACCCACGCGGCGCGCTCTGGTAAATTTGAGCACACGACGGCGGCGATCGGACCTTTGATGGAATTTTCTACTTTTATCTGAAAACAAAACAAATAAAAAATAGTGAGATGAGCCGCCCGCGTTAAATTTTGATTTACCGTCTCTTGTACTTCTTCTAGTTATTGTGTGTGCGTAAATGTACTTAGACGTGCGTGTTTCAAATTTTTCCTTTAGAGGCTCATAACATACGGTAGCTGTAGGTACCGTTATTCTATGCAAAGAACCGCTTGTATTGAGCTTTTAGAAACACTATTATTTTTAAAATGATTTTCTTTTTTTGCTAGTAAGCAAGAGCCCGCCTGGGTAAGTACCACACATTTGTCAGATAGTCAACCGCCAAGCAGTAATGTACAAACATTTCTGTGTTTCGGTTTGAAGGGCAATGTTTACAGCGAAATTACTTGGCAATGAGACTTAAATGTCTTAGGGTGACGAGCGCAGTGCAGGGATTCTGGGTGGCACTGCAACTGTTATGGACGTGACGCTTACTATCATATAACGTAAAAATTATCAAAATAAAAAATAATCATAGAGGTCACATTTTAAATATTATCTATACTTATAATAAAGCAATAAGAACGAAAAAGTATGTACAGAAGATAATTAAAAATAAAATGGACTAGGATACTCAAAATAAGCTACTGAACAAGAATATAACATTTTTAAAATTCGTCTCTCTGTTTTGTTTGTCTATTTGTCTGTATGTTTGTTAAAAACTGCTGGACCTAGTACGATGCAGTTTACACTGTTAGATAGTTTAGGGTTTGACTTAAAAACTGGGGTACTTAGTATCTCAATCCGATGAGTAGAAGCCGAGTAATCGATAAATATAATTTTGACGGCTGAAGGAATTTTGATCAAATGTTGGTATATTGGTATTTTTGGTCCTGGAATAGCATATAGAGTACTTTGAAGCCGCGGGCATCAGCTAGTATATCATAATTTGCTTCGTTATTAAGTCACCTACAAATAAAAAATACTTCAATGATATTCAATTTGCCATTTCTTTTTTATTTTGTCACAAACCGCCAAACCTGTTTTTCCCCTGAAATTGCTAAATAGGGATGTAAGGGGTAGCATAACATCTGGCTGCTCTTACCTGCCCGTGTGCACCCTGCTGACGACTAACGAGGCAATGACGATAAACTCACCAAGACGCCAGAGTGTTTTACGGCTAAAAACCCACATTATGATGATGCTAATATAATACGGCCACCCCGCTATTCCGGGCTACGGCAGCGGCTACGGTTCCGGCGGGGCGGAGGGTGCGATGAATCCCCGGTAGAGATCCGGCTGCCAAACGATGACCCTGGCTACTTTTAATACACGGACTTTGAGTACAGATGAACGACTAACGGAGCTTTTGGAAGAAATAAATGAAATCACATGGGATGTCACAGGCATAGCTGAAGTAAGGAGGAATGGAGAAGACCTAATTAAACTTTTATGTGGGCACCTAAAGCAACAAGGGACTTGACGACTCCTCTTATGGTGGAGCCGGATTCCTAATCAATAAAATATGTGTTTACATAAGTAAAAAACATTAAAAGTACTTCTAACCGTGTATGGTTACATCACCCTCAACCTTAACAAAAGGCACTTAAGATCATTCAAGTTTACGCCCCTACTTCTGACCATTCTGATGATGAAATGGAATGGTTTTATGATAACATAGAAACAGCAACAGACTTTACTGCAAAACTCAGCGCTTGAAAATGACTTGATCAACTTGATTGAAACGTCGAGGAAAATAAAAAAAATAGTTTTCAGCGCAGTAGTCCATTGTCTTGTAAGTGCAACTTTTAGTGACCATCGTCTTGTAAGAGCATCATTTAGCTACAACCTCGCTAAAGAGAATAACAAAATGACCATGGCACCAAAACTACAAAACGACCTTCAAGTAAATGCAATGCCGCTAAGCCCGATGGAAAGACGCAAAACGAAATTGACTTTATCCTAATTCCTCAAACATCACTTCAAGACCAGTAGTCCATCGTCTTGTAAGAGCAACATTTAGCTACAACCTCGCTAAAGAGAATAACAAAATGACCATGGCACCAAAACTACAAAACGACCTTCAAGTAAATGCAATGCCGCTAAGCCCGATGGAAAGACGCAAAAGGAAATTTACTTTATCCTAATTCCTCAAACATCACTTCAAGACCAGTAGTCCATCGTCTTGTAAGAGCAACATTTAGCTACAACCTCACTAAAGAGAATAACAAAATGACCATGGCACCAAAACTAAAAAACGACCTTCAAGTAAATGCAATGCCGCTAAGCCCGATGGAGAGACGCAAAACGAAATTGATTTTATCCTAATTCCTCAAACATCACTTCAAGACCAGTAGTCCATCGTCTTGTAAGAGCAACATTTAGCTACAACCTCGCTAAAGAGAATAACAAAATGACCATGGCACCAAAACTACAAAACGACCTTCAAGTAAATGCAATGCCGCTAAGCCCGATGGAAAGACGCAAAACGAAATTGACTTTATCCTAATTCCTCAAACGTCACTTCAAGACCAGTAGTCCATCGTCTTGTAAGAGCAACATTTAGCTACAACCTCGCTAAAGAGAATAACAAAATGACCATGGCACCAAAACTACAAAACGACCTTCAAGTAAATGGAATGCCGCTAAGCCCGATGGAAAGACGCAAAACGAAATTGACTTTATCCTAATTCCTCAAACATCACTTCAAGACCAGTAGTCCATCGTCTTGTAAGAGCAACATTTAGCTACAACCTCGCTAAAGAGAGAAACAAAATAACCATGGCACCAAAACTAAAATACGACCCTATTGCCTTCAGTTTCCTCAACGAAAAAATCCAACTAGACTTAAATAACAAAATGAATATTTGAAGGCCTCCAGGAAGAAAACCAAGACGTTGAGTCACTTAATAAAACACTGTCATCGATCATTGTTGAAACAACTAAAGAACACATAGGCACCATAGACACCAAAGAAAACAAATTATCAGATAACACTTTGGCTTTGTTATCTCAACGAAGAGAAATGCAAAATAATACAGCAACTGACCTCAACGAACTTAAAAATCGTAATAAAATTATACGGAAGGATATTAAAAGGGTCACCAGAGTAGAGCGCTGTCATGAAGGTGAACTGTTTTTATCACAGAAGACGAAGTCGACTTTCCTCTGTATAAGATGAAACACGGGAAAGCATCTGCAGAGGATAGGGTGTACATTGAGATGTTACAAACGGAAGGTTTATCTGTACTCAAACCACTTTCAAGTCATTGCAACATTATTTAACAAGGTACTTATGAAAGGAATTTCATCTCAAGTTTGGAAAAACGCCACCGTGACAATCCTTCATAAAAAAAGGAGATAAATCTAAACTAAGCAATTACAGGCCTATCAGCTTACTGTCTCAAATGTACGTTGTTCGCAAAGGTCTTGTGTAATTTACTTTCTAATTATCTGGATTCTTGCCAACCTGTAAAGCAACCCGGGTTTCCGGAGTGGATACTCAACTATCGACATACATGCTGTCAAGCAACTGATGGAGAAGTGCAGAGAATACAACCGGCCCTTGTGTTCCGCTTTTGTCTATTATGAAAAGGCTTTCAACAGCGTCGAATACTGGGCCGTGTTTCACTCTCTCCATCGCGGCGCCATATGTGGATCTACTCCGGGAACTGTCCAGGACCGCCACCTTGCAAGTGCACAAGCATAGACTCACCGATCTCGTGTCTATCAACCGAGGTGTTAGACAAGGTGACACTCTCACCTTAATTGTTTACCAAACTTTTAGAGAACTTCATGAAACTACTGAACTGGAGTGAGAGAGGGATTAATGTCAACGGAAACCGCATGACGCACTTGCGTTTTGCCGACGACCTTATCATTCTAGCTGAGAACGTTGCAGATCTCTAGTGTATGCTAGAATTGCCCGAAGAATCCTTGGGAGTCGGCCTCCGGATGAACATGTCCAAGACCAATATAATGACGAACCTAACAACACAGACACCTGCCATTATTGTAGGTGGCTGACCCTTAGAGGTAGTGGAAGAGTATGTCATGTATGGACGCTGTTTATCCTTTGGCCAATGCTCCCAGGTCAAAGAGATCGCTAGACGAATCCAGGATGGGCTGCCTTCGGCAAACTAGATGACGTCTTCAAGTTACAAATTCCCCATTTCCTTAAGACCACGGCTTTCAGTCAATGCATCTTGCCTATCCTCACTTACGGCGCAGAGACCTGGCTGCTCACAAAAGAGCACATGCAGATGAAAGTAGCTCAAAGGGCGTTGGAGCGTTCCGCTCGTGAATAGAATCCCCAATGTCAAGATCAGAAATAGGACAAAAGTCGTAGACGTAGGGAAACGGATCACAAAGCTGAAGGGGATGGGCAGGTCAATTGGCGAGACGAGAAGATGGCAGATGGACAAGGGCAGTGACGGAATGGTGGCCAAGAGAAGGACGTAGATTAAGATGCAGACCACCTGCTCGTTGGTCAGACGACGTCATCAAGGTGGCAGGAAGGCAGTGGACCCGCTTGGTGCAGGACCGGAAAGAGTGGCGTGCACATGAGGAGGCCTATACCCAACACTGGGTTGATTCAGGTTGATATAGATAGATAAAATATTGCTAAATTTCAAATAACTTAAAAACCGATTAACTTTCGTCCATACATTAGGGGCCTTCAATTTGCTGCATTACCTCGTCTTGTCGGATATACGTCGAGTTACCAAAAACCGTGTATATTAAAACGTACAAATTGAAGAATAATGTATCGACATTGGAGGAAATGTCACACAAAAACGTTAGTTTGAGAAAACTTCCACTACATAAAACTACGCCTAACTAAGCTACTACTACTTACGGTAAAAGCTCTGTTGGCCTCGTTCTGGGGAAGGTTCTTGGCATCCGAGTTGTGCAGTCTTGCGGTCAGCTCCCTCTCGCCACTCCTCAGGGCGAGCACTCCGTCGGTCACGCTCGCTCGCATCCTTTCGCGAGTGTCGTCAGACCTGGGATGGGAATTTTAAGTCATGTCGCCGTATCTGACACTTGTATCCAATTATTGTAATTGTAATTAAAAGAGTCGGTAGTTATTGGTCACTCGATGATAGAGTAGCGTTTGTTAAGTTTTTATTCATTAACTAGCTGTGCCCGCACTGCCCGCGCCTTTACATGGTCATGGTTTTGTGGTCATTTCTCTTCTAGATTAAAAGTACTCAACTGTTATTCTATACTATTTGATTAAAAAACCGTCAAAAACTTTTTTCACTTGTCGTAAAGTTCTTGATGGGTACATAAAACTGCGTTTTATGCTCTAGTGCATAAAACTACTTCTTGCCTTCTTCTCTAATTATCTATTGTCTCCGACCCTAGCTTAATGTTACATGAAAAGTGTTTAAAAAAAAATGTCGACAAAGGGGCTCTGGTCTTCTCTTAGCAGTACCTATTTAAATAAGATATCAATTTTTAATTCCTTTATTTTTTCAAGTCATTTTATACTCGAATTCAATATTTAACCTCGCCTACGGCTCGGGCGGATAAATGTCTCCGATAAAATAGCTTACTTTATGCACTTGTTGTACAATCTACTATTAACGATTGCTCGGCTTCTACTTATCGAATAAAGTACATCAGATTTGAAGTCGAAATCTAAGCTATCCGACTGTGAAAACCGCATTTCAATCGGCCCAGTAGTTTTTATATGATGCGCGAACAAACATGCAGACAGACAGACACAAGATTTCCAAAACCGTTATAATTTAGTTCTATGGCCCATTTAAAGTCCACAAGGTTTCCGAGTCATGGATGTAATATTGGTATCTATGTATGTTTATCCGTTGTCTAGTGCCCATAGTTCAGGGTAGTTTGAGGCTAGGTAATCGGTGTGGAATTGTCCCGAATATATTTATTTATTTCGATAATAATCATCTTTGTACAGACTTTTTGTTACCTACTGCTTTATTACAAGTATAGATTTTGACCATTTGAATATATGTAATTTATGGACAGGATGGACATTTTGAATTTGAATCGAATACTTACCAAACGACGAGAAGAGAATCATCTTCTGGCACGTCAATGCTTTTTTTTACACTGTTACTGCAAAGAAATAAACATGTTCAAATTAGTATCAGGATAATTACGTGTGTGTGTGGACTGAGTGACCACATAGATCTTTGTAGTTTTATTAACTGAATTGCGTAGTAAAAGTTATAAAACATTTGTTAAACGCATATTGGAATTTGTAGAGTATTTATTAAAAAGTTGTACTATCTAAAGTGTGGTCTCTCAATTCTCACGCTGCGGTTTCCTAATCTGGCTAAGTATATAGTTTACTGGAATGTTTTGTATACCGACTGTTAGTAAAACATATTTTATAGTAGTTTATGAAACGGTTGCATAATGAAGGGAATTAAAACACGAGAGCAAAGTGAGTTTTTTAATAGTATCACTCGAGTGTTTTAAACCGTTAATGGTAAAAAATATACATTATAACATCGTTTAGTTCAAAAAACAGTGTTATAATTTATTTATTTTTCTTATTAGAGACGTGCCGTGCGTAATGCCACAATTTTTGAGTTCATAATCTAGATTTTACGATATGAGTGTAGATAAAAGTATTTACATGATAACGAAACACAGTGCGGATATGATATATAGAATTACAAATGTCGTCGTATGGTCACTGAGAGACCACATATAAAATACGTATAAATCATTAATTACACCATAAAACCTACATTGTTTCACTGCTTATATTAATAAAGTTCGTAAATCTAGACAAATAAATAAAATTGATGTGTCTGTTTGTAATCTATACTATAGATAGATAGATAGATAACTCTTTATTGTACACCACATAGAACAAAAATACAATAATAACTAAAACATGCAATAATAAATATAATATATGGGACAATGGGCGGTCTTATCGCTAAAAAGCGATCTCTTCCAGACAACTATAATAAAACTGTAACTGGGCTAAATGTGTACATTAAATATCTTTTTTGAAATTATAATTGAGATCAACTTCAAAATCGATAAGGATATTTTTTTAATTTTTGTCTGTCTCTTTGAACACGCATCACGCTGAAACTACCGAACGGATTTTGATGCAACTTGGCACAATCATAGCTTATATTATGGATTAACATTTACTTACTTTAAATCCAGAAAAAAAAAACATGAGTACCCGCAGGATAGGGGTTGAAAGTTATTTAAAAGAACACATATTACGCTGAAACTACTGGACAGAGATTGATGTAACTTGGCACAGTCAAAGTACATATTATGTATTAAAATTATTGATTCTTTTTATCCCCAAAAAATATAGGGTTCCTGCGGGATAGGTATTCAAAGTTATGGTGATTTAAATGTAATATAAATAAAACATTAAAAGGGTATCATGATTTCGACCCTCTCGCCACTATATTGTCTGGTTTAGCGGGACCATTTCTGCCTGCCAACCCAGACGGTTTTTTTGTTTGAAAGCTAATGTGATCGAGATGGTTCTTAGCTATATGGGGTGGGGGCGAGAATAGGGTGTGAGAATCGTAGCTTCCAAACGAATGGTCCGATTTAGCTGCGTGTTTTTTATATTTGAAAGCTGAGGTAAACGAGATGGTTCTTAGCTATACTGGTGGGGGAGGGGGAGGGTCGTATCTTTCAAACCGAATGGACCAATTTAACTGCGAGTTTTTGTTTGAAAGCTGAGGTAAACAAGATGGTTCTTAGCTATAATGGGGTTTTATGCTCGCTACGTTTCGCTCGCGTCTTCGTCTTCTAACCTATCACGACCATGTCGGATCGCCACCGAAGGTTGTCAGCACAGGTAGGTAGGTACCTGTATTGGTACTTTTGGTACTGGAATAACTCAAATGATCATTATATCCCAGAAAAATTACCACGCGAGCTACGCTGCGGGCACAGCTATAGGCAATAATAACGTAAAAGTCAAAGAAGATAATTTTAAAAAATTGGACTGAGCTACTGAACAAGACTAAAACATTTTTAAAATTCGTGTCTGTCTGTTTGTTTGTCTGTATGTTTGTTCGCGCATCACGTAAAAACTATTAGACCGATTGCGATGCAGTTTTCAGTGTTGGATAGCTTAGGGTTTGACCAAGACCTGGGGTACTTGGTATCGTAATCCAATGATTAGATGCCGAGCAATCGATAAAAAACTTTTTTAACGGCTGAAGGAATTTTGATCAAATGTTTATTTTAGGTCTTGGAATAGCACATAGAGTACTTTTAACCTAGAGAAATGACCACGCAAGCGAAGCCGCGGGCACAGCTAGTGTCAAAATAAAAGCATTTTACTAAATGTATTTGAAAGTATATACGGTTCTTAGGTAAAAGGTTTTGTTTGTAAGCCTGTCTGTTTGTTCCAACTAATCACCGAAACGGCTGGACCGATTTTGATGAGGCTTTCACTGGATGATAGCTGATGTTATAAGGAGTAACATAGGCTACTTTTATTTTTTTAAATGGATTAGGGAACCGCGCAAAAAAGAACACGATTTTTACAACGCGGGCAATGCCGCGGGCACAGGTAATGTAAAATAAGAGCATACTCTAGGACTAATTTAGTAAAATTCATATTTAATTGTGGTTCTCACATGGTTAAAATGTAAATCAATTAAAAGTATAATGAATTATAGGAAATAAATAAAAATTGGGCTTTTCAATGTTTAGTAAAAAATGCTTACTATTAGAATGTACGTTTTTATCACAAATTGATTGGTCATTAGACAAAATTATTGCATTTTCTATACAGTGTATCTAATAGGGTGAACATACAATGAGATGTCTCTTATTTATTCGATAAGTATACCTAGTTTTATAATCCTTTAACGGATTATAACCGAAATCCCCACCAGACCGTCCCCACCGGTGGTGATTTCGGGAAAAGCTAAAATAGTTATCCCGAAATCCCCACTGCAGAATCAGCAGTGGGGATAATCTATGTTCAGCAGTAGGCGACTTCCGGGTGGTGATGATAATGATGATGATGAATTGTATTTTTAATCGACTTCACAAGAGGAGACGGGTATAATTATGTTCGACTGTATGTGTTTGTTTTAAAGTATGTACACCGATTTTTCCGTCAGTAGCGGTTTAGATAATTAGATTTTTGGTTAAATGGGTATACTCTCGAGGTGGTCCCATATAAATTGAATCAAAATTGGTTCAGTACATATTCGAGTTTTTTTAAAATAAATCCATTGATTTTATTGCCTCAAATCTTTAAGATATCTAAGCAGATTTGACTAGACTTTCAGTTTAGTCCCATATAAACTTCATCAAAATTGGTTCAGTAGTTTTTTGTTTTAGTTATTAGCTGTTAATCCATTTGAAGGCGATTTTCTGTACCATGGTATTTATTACACCACTTGTGACATGCATTAATAGGCTTTTCTACTTAACAAAAACCTGTGAGGAGCAGCGCGCGTTTAGTGATACAAGGAACGATATGGTCACGCTTCATTGATGTAAGTCCTCAATGGCAACAGGCACTGGTTGTACACTTTCGTCCGTTCTGGGGTATTTTCGACGAGAATACTACGCGCTTTCCGAACGCTGATGCCCAGTCGAATTAATCATCGGTAACGAACACAGAAAAAAAGTGTAATCTTACCTTTTAACCAGCTTAGATTCTCTTCTTGGAGTAGGAGGCAAGCTGGAATTCAAAACAATATCATTATATAATTAGATTTGTTGAAATTAGTAATGGTTTGCAAGCCCTAAGCCTCCTTTCAGAGACCTTCAACATGAGTATTTTGATAAAAAGATCGCTTGACACACGAGAATCTAAGTCTGATCACCTTTTTTTAAATAAAGCCGAGTTGCGTAAACAAGTCAGCAGTTATAGACTGCAGTTTGTTTGCTAATAATGTATTTCTTTCAACCATTACATAATTGGTATGTCATGTATGTAAGTTCCTACATTGATCCCAAATGTTTTGCTGTCGTGGTTCTACCCGAGATGGCACTCTTTTTCAACCGACTTCAAGAGGAGGTTCTCAATTCGACCCGTATGTTTTTTTTGTGTGTTAGTTATGTGATATCTCCAGCAAAAGTATATCGATTTCAAAAATATTTTTTTTTTGGATAGGGTATGCCTCAGGGGTCCCATTTAAATTTCATGAAAATATTCCGCCACTAAGGGTAGAAAATTAGGGGATGAGTTAATTTTATTAACTTTCACCCACTTTATGACGCGATATCTCCGTCAAATGTGTGTCGATTTTGAAGTTTTTTTTTATATAGTAGGTGTACGAAGTACATGTAACTTTTGCTGACCCCGCGGGCGCGGCGTTTTGTATCATTTTTATTAATAAATCAGTCTTCGTTTAGCTACGGACTCGAGTGGTTTTATTTACGCCGCTCTTGCTTATCAAAACTCTTCCCGGACTATCATCCCTTAGTGTAGAGACTTACAACCCCTCTCAGAAGTTATCAGAGAAGGTCTTATCAAAGGTCCACCAAAGTCACCAATCGCACAGGAGACAAGTTTGGGATGGATCAAACCAGGAAGAATCAAAACAATGAATTGTTTCGCTATCACGAAGAGTAACCTTGAGAGTAACTCACTATCAGTATCAACTCTACAACAACCTCAGACTTTAGAGACGGATTTATCTAGATTCTGGGAAGTAGAGGACATCATTAGTACAACGTCCAACTTGACAGAAGACGAAAAGTACTGTGAAGATTTTTATCAGCAAATGTCAGATCGTTTGGAAGATGCTAGATATGTGGTAGCATTACCCATGAAACCAGGTTACAAGGATCAGTTGGGGCCATCAAAATTAAAAGCAGTTGCTCAATTTAGGCAGCTCGAAAATAAACTGAACAAAAACTCATCATTTTCTGAAAGTTACAAGCAGTTTATGCGGAAATACATCGCTTCGAATCACATGCGCCCAGCCGATTTTTCAGATCAAAATAACGTACTATATCACATCATGGAGTGGTGAAATCAGAGATATCAGACTCCGAAACTGCACCAAAAGCAAAAATTCGTGTGGTCTTCAATGCGTCATCAAAAACTGCAAACTCGGGGAAAAGCCTTAATGATTTAATGTACGGCGGTCCTAACCTTCAACATGATCTGCAAACAGTTATTCTTAAATGGAGGTCAAATGGAAAAATGTTTCGTCAAATTCTGATCAGAAACTCGCGATCAGCATTTACAAATGGTGGTATGGCGAGAATCACCACGTGACCTCCTGCAAGAATACCAACTAACCACGGTTACATATGGCATGAAAGCAGCTCCATTTCTAGCTATGAGAATATTACAACAGTTAGCCAAGGACGAAGTCGAAAAACTAGCTGCTGGTGCAATAGAAAATTCGTTCTACATGGTCGATTTGCTAACAGGACACAATTCGCTAGAGAAGGCAAAACAATTGAAACATGAGATCATACAAATATTTAAATCCGCGCAAATGAATTTAAGGAAATTGAGTAGTAATGACCAGCAGTCGCTACACAACCTGTCATCAGAACAGCTCAATGCCAATTTTGAATTTAAAAATGAAGTTAATTGTATTATATATTTTTTTTATATAAATTTGGTATTTATTCTTCAAATAAGTATTTGTTTACTTATAATTTAAGAATTTTTTTATGTATTTAAGATTATTAATTCGAAAATGCATCGAATCACGGAAGATGCTTGGGCTAAAATGGAATCCTACAACTGACAGTTTCACATATCAAAATCAAACTACAGCTGACTGTGATAAATACGTCACGGAACGTCAGTTGTTATCGGAGATATCAAAGTAATTCGATCCTGCAGGGTGGCTCTCACCTCTATCATCAGAGCAAAGCTCCTTTTCCAAAGGACTTGGAGCAAAGACATGACATGGGACGACAAGGTATCGGAAGACATTCAAGAAGAATAGATACAGCTAAGCAAGGATCTCAAGGAGATCGGAGATTTTAAAATATCACATCTTGGAAACACAGGGAAAGAATGTACCTGCATGCATTTTGTGACGCAAGCGCAGTTTTTTTTTCGAGTGTTTTGTATTTGGTGACAAATAATAAAGGAGCATTCACATCAACGCTTATAGCAGCGAAAACAAGATTGGCTCCACTGGCAAAAAAAGGCGTTTTGTATCATTTTTATTAATAAATCAGTCTTCGTTTAGCTACGGACTCGAGTGGTTTTATTTACGCCGCTCTTGCTTATCAAAACTCTTCCCGGACTATCATCCCTTAGTATAGAGACTTACAACCCCTACAATAGGATATGCTTTAGGTATGGACCCATATATATAATTTGGTGAAGATTTGACGAAGACCTTCGGAGATACAAAGGAACTCTTCATTGGATAACAGCAAGTCACTTGCGATTGTTGTAATTGCATGTTCATGTATTGTTCACGCCACTCAAAATAGGAAATAAAATAAACTTAAAAAAAGAAGGTAAAACGGACTTCAAAATGAATAATATTATGTGGGGAACAGTTGGTGCCCAATTTTCTTAAATCTAACCAAACCAACGGCACAGACTTCCTTATTTGATTCCCACATACGATTATTTTATTAATTTTGAAGTCGGTTTTTACTTCTTTTTTTAAGTTTTATTTTAGTTATTAAACGTAGATTATTAGATCGTTGGTTCGCGGGGACCGTTTTAAAATTACATAACACAAATGGTGGTTTCGTTCTCACCTGTTTATTTCGAAGCTGGAGTTGCTCGCGGCCAGTTTAGTTCTAAGTCTGTCGATTTCATCGCGCAGCTCTCTGTTCAAACAGACAATGAAAATTCATAACAATATAGGTTGGTTTACTTGGTATATTTTCAATACATTATATAACCAGTCGCTTGATACGTGTGCGCACGCGCAGTACGCGCGTGGTCGCGCGCGTGGTAGCTTTAAGCTTTTATTAAGTAAATCATCAAAGTAAGACAAAAAACACTACTGCCCCGCCAAAAAACAAACTTTTCAATAAGATGTAATGCCTATGTCACTCGGGATGATTTTAGGATTCTAACGATAATGGAGTATCGTTAGAATCCAAATCTATTCAGACATTAATAAGTTATGATGGAATAACGAAACTCACATACATACATGCATACATGAACCTTAAAACATTATACTCCTTTTTGGGCAGTGTAATAAAGGAAGTAAATATGCCTTATTCGCGCTCAAAATGACACCGCAAAAACGACCTAAAAAGTAGTCTTTCCTAACAAGGAACACTTGCTATTTTTTTTTAAACATGCTCTATGCATGTTAAATAAAAGCTCTCAGTAAGTAATTAGTACATTCAGTAGGTGGATCTACTGTTGGGTTGGTACAGGATAGAGTGGATACCTATTGACGCGTCGCAGCGGCGGCGACGCGTTTCTGCGGCCCGACCGGCCGAACAGCTTGTGGCTGAGGGAGCACTTCTTCCGTCCCGCTTCCTCCACCTTCGCCTGCAGGAAGTCGATGAGCTTAGCCTGCTGGCGCAGCGTGGCGTCGTTCTTGGTCTCCCGCGTGCGCCACCACGCGGTGGCCGCCTCAGCAGCTTCGCGCGCCGCCGCTAACTCTTCCTGTCAATAACATACACACTAATATTATAAAAGAGGAAGTAGCTCTCTCATTCCCCATTCCTATAACAAGAACAAATTCAAAATTTACATAACTCCCGACCCTCACACCCCCATTATAGCTAAGAAGCTTCTCGATCACATCAGCTTTCAAATCTAAAAAACCGCAGCTAAATCGTTCCACTCGTTTGGAAGCTACGATTCTCACCCTTTCTCCCCTTCCCTACCACTATAGCTAAGAACCATCTCGATCACATCAACTTTCAAACCTAAAAAACCGCATCAAAAACGGTCCATTCGTTTAGGAGGTACGATGCTACAGACAGACACAGTGATACACACCCTAAACTTATATCACCCGTCTCTTTGTTCGGGGGTTAAAAATGAAACAAGTTGTTTTTCCAACGTCTCGTGTGGAGACAGTTTGAACCCTGGGGAAGAAAATTAGACTTCTTTTTATTGCGTTATACTTTAATCCGCGCGCAAAATGTAGTCATCATCATCAGCCCGTATCAGTCCACTTCCACTATAATCACGTCCAATTAGTGATTATATTCTTCTGTCTTCTATATAATCTGCCGCACTGTGTGGATGTGGTCTATGGTTCCTAACATTCAACGAAAAAAAAACAGCCTGATCTGTTGGCTGGAATATTTCAAATCTCCGAAGAAGATTCGTGATGACTCTCGAAAACAGCTTGTAGACATGGCTCAGGAGGAAAATGGGCCGATAGTTTGTCACCCTTTTTGAAAAACAGGACGACCACACTCTTGTTCCATACCTTTGAAGTTCTCCCAGAGAAGAGGATAGAATTAAACAATCGATAGTTAAGTTCCCTGTCACCGATAAAGTCAATTGTGCTTTCCAAGGCAGCGAATCGCTTCTTCAATTTTAACTGGAATGTTTCAGATCCAACAACTGTTTGGAGCAGGTTAGGTCGGAGCGTGGACTTCAACAAACGGAGACGTTCAATATCCAAAGTGCCTCAGACAAGTCAATGATCACTCCAGGTTTTAAGCCACTGAGCCATCTCTGAATATGCGCTTTTTGTCCACTATGATGAAGTCTACCTCATTTATCGTCACACCACTTCCGTTGGGGCTACTTTTTAAAGAATGAGTTCAAACCAGCTTTTCATTCTCCAGGAAGTTGACTGGAATTTGCCCCCTGGGATTTCTGCTGCCAAATCCGTATTGTCCTACTACCGACTCGCTGCATGTCTGTTCTCCCACTATAGCGTTGAAGTCTCCCAGGACAACGTTGAAGTGAGCCTTGGAGGTGTTGTGCAAGGCTTTGGATATGTCCTCGCATATATCTTTTATTTCATCATCCGAATGTGTAGCAGTCGGTGCGTAACCTGAATAACCTTGAGGCTTTCCTCTAGGTTAATTTCATTACGAGGTACACAACCCTTGTCGGCACACTAGAGATTTCTACAATGTTGTCAGAGAAGACCTTATTGACAAGGAACCCGACACCGCCTTGGGATTGCTGTTCTCCTTCTCTGAAATACATAAATGGCACGACTATAGATAAGAAAATCACGGTGTCCTCTCCCACTTTCGGACTCAAAACCCCAGAATGTGCTAGCTTATGTGCCCCAACTCCTCTTCCAGTTGCATAATATATTCGTCGAGTTCGTGCGTCCGTGTTACGTAGCCAGTCAGTCGGTTTTGGCGGACTTCTGTAGCCCGAGGATTCTTAGCACCCCCCATACTGCCGTAACCATGTCCGCCGCCGTGGCCAGGAATAGCAGGGCGGCCGGGAACTGTGGCCTAAGCGCACATTTAATGGGCAGGCAGGTTGTCGATCGCAGGGCACAGTTTCTTGCACCGATGACGCTGCTGTCCGTCACCAGTCTGTAGAATTTAACTGCGCCAATTCTGAATGGTTATACCGCCATTGTCGGTCGTTAGAGCCTCGTCCCTTGTTTGCCAAGATGTGCCACGGGCAGGTGAGGTTGACTTGGAGTATTACTGAGGTGGTATTTGTACTCCCTTACATCCCTAAAGCTAGTTCCACTATGCTATAACTGTATAATGACCTGTGCGTCCGCGAGCGCAGCCTGCAGCTGCAGCGCGTGCGCGTGGTGCTGGTGCGCGCGCGTGCGCAGCGCGGCGCACTCCTCGTGCAGATCGCGCAGGCGCCGCGCCGCACTGCCCAGCGCCGCCTCGCTGGCGCTGTGCGAGCCCTCCAGCGCCGCCGCCAGGGACTCCAGCTCGGCCACGCGCGTCTCCCTAGCCTCTAGCTTCTCCTGTGGACACACATACACACACTTCAATCAGCATGTAACATTATTGGCATACCTAAGCTTCCGCCATTTTGAAAAAAGATCGATTTAATCGCCACAAATGAAATTAGTGTCAATCCGGTAGGAAATATGATAAGAAACAAAATGTGTGCAAAAAATGCCTAAATGGTATACTTTCAGAGATATTTGGGTCCAAACATATATTTTTCGTCGTTCACACTAGGAACTCACGCTGCTATGTTGTTTGTGTGAGTCGGTCAGCGAACCGCCGCCGTAATATAACTGTCTGATGATATTAATTTATTATTCGTAGGTCACAGACAATTATTCTAACCTGCGCCATCCCATAGTTAACAAACATATAAAAATAAAAAACTTAGAAAGTGTATCACTTAAGGCCGGTTCCTATATCTTAAAACGAACCGTTTTCTCTTACTGTCCGTCAGCTTTTGACGTAAACGCCATACAAAAAAGGTCAAAAAGTAACGAGACGTTGGAAAAACGACTCGTTTCATTTTTATAGGAATGGGGGGTTAGACGTTATTACACGACTGCCCATAGAAGATTCATGTATGTTTGTATGTTTGTATGTGAGTTTTTAGTTCCACCATAACTTTAAAATGCCTGAATAGATTTAGATGTACGGGGTATCGCTATAATCCTTAAATCATCCCGAGTAACAGACGCTATAGTATATTTTTAAATTAAATATGGCGGCATTATGAAATGTGAAAAAATACTTCGAATTTACAATTATCAAAATGAAAGCCTTGATGAGCACATTCCAACAATATATAATTTATTGGCATAACTCAAAACTTATCACTTAAAAGTATGAATTAAAATAAATAATTAAAAACACGACTGCCCTGCCAAAAACGAATTAAAAAAAATATAACACGACTGCTCTGCCAAAAACGAACTAAAAAGTAAAAAACAAAGGATAAATAAAATTGGCATTGCAGTCGGGGGACCTCTTAGATTAAAAGTGTTCCACAGAACCCCGACAGGAATGTAAATTTTATTTACCTCTTGTTTATTTTGTTTTTAGTTCGTTTTTGGCGGGCAGTTATATTTTTTTTATTCTACTCTTTTTGTTTCTTATAATTTTCCCTATCGATTGACCTAAGTTTAATTTATGGCCAAAAAGGAAGCTTTTTTCAAAATGGCGGAAGTTAAGGTAATAAAAATGTTAGATGCTCTTTGTGGACCATATTTATAGGGGACTGTATTTAAAAAAAACTATGTACACGAGATCGATAACACTTATGTACGTGACAGCGGCTAATCTTCCGTCTCGGTGACCTAGAAGTCAACATAAAGACACAAGTCTTCGACGCGATTTTATCAGATCTCTCGCTTTAGCTGCGAGCACTCTTCCTGCTGCCCGACTTCAATAATAAAATAATGAAAATTAAAAAGCCGTTGTTCTAACAACTAATCTAGAAACCATGAAGACCAGTGGCTCCACCAACCTACGAACCACCGGTAGAGTCAGAAGGGTGTTTCCTTTTCGTGATTCAATTCTGTGACAACACATGCCAAGGAATTTCCTTTTAAAACTCAAAGCATATAAGTTTTCAGTTTGCCTATCTTTCGAATAATTAGTACAACATTTCCTATTTTTACAGTCATCATCATCATCATGTCGGCTTTTAGAAGTCCACTGCTGAACATAGGCGTCCCCCAAAGAGCACCCCGACGAACGGTCTTGTACCGCCTCCATCCACAGACTCCCTGCGATGGCTACAATGTCGTCCGTCCATCGTGTGGACCTCCCTACATTTCGCTCGCCTTTATTCTCCAGCAGTTGTCGGTTCTGCGAACTATATGGCCTGCCCATTGCCACTTCAACTTGCAAACTCTGAGAGCTATATCGATAACCTTGGATCTATGGATCTATCTACGGATTTCCTCATTACGGATCTTATCACGTAGTGAAACTACGAGCATAGCTCTCTCCATTGCACGCTGCGCGACTATTACTATTATTTGTTGGCCATAAGTCATAGCACACTGACATAACGATATATCACATTAATGTATGGTACACACCCGCAGTAGTTGCAGCTGGCAGTGCGCATGGTGCGCCTGGTCGCGCACCTCCTCGTGTCTGCTGGCGGCGAGGTTGGCAGCCGCGCTGAACTCCGAGGCCTGCCTCTGGGCGGACTCCAGCTTGGAGCGGCAGCTGTCTAGCTCGGACCTCAGCCGGTGAATCTCACCCTACATGGTGAAACAATAACAGTTTACATTTGAGCTCACAAATACTACCTATTTTTAGGAAACTTATTTTTTGTAGCCTGACCATGAAAGAAAACTTGATATCAAGGCATTGCATTCGTATTTGGCAAAGCAATATCAGAATAAAATCTTGTTATACTGTCTACTATTTCCCTTTCACGACTGCGTATCGTTTTCGGCTACACTTACAAAACAAAGATTCAGATAACCGCGGCCGATAAACAAACACTTCACTTTGAGTGACGGAAGACAGATAAATACCATTGCATCTTTGGCCACAGAATAAATAATAACACTACATATCTTGGCCGCCCACTTTTAACATTTTATTTTATTTTCTTGATATGCAATAAAGAGTTGTTGTATTGTTTACACTATTATAAGTGAGTGATGTTTGAAAAAGGAAAGATTTGATTTTTTGTATGTTTGTATCATCATCATCATCATCAGCCTATATCTGTCCACTGCTGGACGTAAGACTCTTAATGTATACCACTGAGCTCGGTCTTCAGCATTGGATATGTTATGTATTTCGGTGTGTTTGTTTGCAATGGTTAAACTCAAAAAATACTGTTCCGATTTTAAAAATACTTTCAATTATAGAAAGCTACATTATCAGCGAGTAAGCTATATTAGTTATTTGTTTTGGTGCAATAAAGTGTTATCTATCTGTCTATGGGCAGAATTTCATTTTTCAAAAAATTAGAGATCTCTTCGAAAATTGCAATAATGAACCCCAAATTATCAAAAATTTGCAAAAATGTCGATTACTCGCTGTAAGGGTTGTGTTGCTGTGGAAAAGAAAAAACAACAAGTCTGTCAAGTGCGTGAGTATTAATGCAACTGGTGCTTTTTGACAAGTCTGTCAAGTGCGTGAGTATTAATGCAACTGGTGCTTTTTGACAAGTCTGACAAGTGCGTGAGTATTAATGCAACTGGTGCTTTTTGACAAAGCACAAAGATCGTTGCTGCCAAAGATTTTGAACTACACTACTGGCGTATTGTTTTTTAGTAGTTAAGACGGGTATAAAAATGATAAATGTAAGAAAAATGCCGCGGTGTGAGCGCTACCCGTGCGAAGCCGGGGCGAGTCACTAGTATTTTATAAATTAATAGTATTGCGAATAAAAGAAATCCGCAACAAGGCGAGGTTTCATATAGCCTCTAAACCCTTTTTGGATTTGGTGAGATTTGTACTTTCGTTTGTGCCATAGACAACTGCATGGCCCCCCGTACAGGCTTTTGACGAACGTCGCAAATGTCGCATTGAGAGCATTTGATTATCGCCATTTTGGCGCTGATAGCAGTAGTTTGGCAGGAGTCCACGGAACTGAGGTTTTTGTATTATTATTTATTCTGTAACTAACGTCAGGAGATGAAACAATGTCAAATTTTAGTAAAGAAAGAAAGCGCCAGCAAAGCGAACGCGAATATTTTGAGCTACTTATGCTTTTATTAGAGAAAAAAACGTTTATAATCGATCTTCTATGTTTGCTAAACATCTAACATTACCAAGAAAGCGCAAGCGAAGCGAGTGCATTTTTTTTAGCTATTTCCTTTACATTTTACGAATGAGGAAACAAAATATTTTATTTAACAGACGTGAGCATAAAGAGCGCGAAAATTTTCGGTAACAATTAGAAATGAATGGAATTCTTCAGCGTGCAAAAATAGATAAGGTACGAGCAAAGTGCGCGCAAAAATATTGACGAACTATTTGTGGCCGAGTGTATGACAAAACAAGAAAAAATACTATGGTTCTATTGAGTAGATAGATAGATATATTAAAGGATAAAGGAGCTAATAATAACAAGGCCAAAACATAGATAGTTATCCTTGAAGTGTTTGTTTAAAAACCAAAGGAAAACAAGATTCGCCTTATCCTTCCTTCAACAGGCAATAACAGGCAGAACAGTGCGAGTGTATGGAGCGCGATAATTTGGAGCTATTTATAGTAACAGGGTAATTTTGTGAAAAAAATAATGTTAATAATTCACATTCTTTGTATTCAAAAACATAATATCATTGTAAGGCGCGAGCGAAGCGAGCGAGGAAATTTTGAGATATTTCTTTCAGTGAAACAAATAAACATGATTACAAAACATATCAAAATAAAAAATGGAAATAGATAACTTTTTGTTGAAATACTTAAGCCCAATTTTGCCCTGACTTTCCAGGTGATACCCTTGATTTCCCTGACCACCTTGAGCTTCCCTGACTTTCTAGAAAGTGGACCTTCCCTACCTGAAATTATAGTATATTGGTCTACAAACTGCGTTCTCAAAGCTTATGTTCCGTACCTCGAGGTCTTTGTTCTTGAGCTCATGGATGTCGGCCAACTTCTCGAAATCTGTCAGCTGCTCCTCTAGCACGCTGCACGCTTCTTGCAGCGCTTTGTTGTTCTGAAATACAAAATAAAGTTTTCAGTACATCCACACACCATTATAAAGGGGCATAGGATACATAACGACTATAAGGGTTTGAGTGATGTTGACTTCCACTAGTTCTTTAATGCCATTTTAATCAGACACTACAAGGTTGAATTTTAGCATAAATAATATAAATATAAATAATATCGAAGAAGACTATGTAATGTCTGTATGTCTGTATGTACGGTAGAATGAAAAAAAAAGTTCAAGAGAGATCTCCATTCGTTTCCACTACCAATACCATTTAACTAGCATTCAAACCTATTTTGTTACAGGTTTTATAAGGCGAAATGGGCTCCAAATTTGACGATTCGTCCTCACGAATATTTAAAACTACACCTTTAAAAACGGTTAATTGACTTTATTTTTTTAGGTGTGATAAATTATGTGGTCACCGAAATACGATATAATAAATTGGCCTCGATAGAAAATAATCGTAAAGTTTCCTAAAAAACACATGTTTTCACGTTCCCGCCGATGGAATGAATCAACTTCATTCAGTTCTTATCGGAGACATTTTTACAAAAAAAAAGGGTGTAAACCCAACAAACGTTCAAATACTTCTGTGGGATCAGTTTTTAGAAAAATCGTAAGATTGTTAAAACAAGTGCAATTACATTGAAAATATTAACTAAAATCCGCTCCCAAGATGCATCACCTCTCCTGTTTAACCTGTACCTAGACGAGCAGGACAAAGATTTTGGAGCCCATAGCGCCTTAAATGCTGTTAAGAGTAATACCATGACAAAGTGATGGTTCATGATTGCGATGGCGGTGTCGGCGGCGCGGCAGCGGCCCTGCACGAGATCCGTGGCGAGCGCGAGCCGCATGCGGCGCGCCCACGCGCCGTCGCGCAGCCGCCGCGCCGCTCCCGGCACGCACCACGCCCGCAGGTACGCCGGCTTCGGCCACACAGGTGGCTTTTCGCCCAAGCGCTTGTATACGTGCATAAGCGAAACTGTTTCGTGGTTTCTACGGTCGGACTTAGCGGGTGGCGTTGCAGACGAGCGGCGATGCGGTGTGTTAGTCGAGTGAGTTACAGAAACGGACAGCTAAAGTCAGTATGCATTCGATGAAGCGCAAGTACTGCTCTACTCGGATCTGTATGAACTAGGACGGCTATATTACCTACAAATTAATTAAATGCCACGCATAATCTTTAGGTCATTTAATTAAATGACCTAAAAGTATTTTTGAATTATTTTATTGAAATAAAATGGCGAATTATTTTGAATTTATTTATTGTTTTTTTTTAAATGTTTTGTAGTGAGTTTGTATTTTAATCACAAACCCTATTTATAATCTATTTGTATGCTTGTAAGCGCATGCCGTCGCATGTGTCTCTGTTGCCATACAATGTTTTTAAACTAAAATTAACTGCTTCAATTAATTGAAAGTCAACATTAGAAACGTGATATTTGTCATGAATACATTTGTTTTGAATTTCCGATATTTTGACACTGTTGCAAGCTCTTTATTACGGACAAACTAAATGTCGGACAAAATTAAATGTTAACATCCCTTTTATAATATTGGCATTAGTGGTCATGACAATTTAAAAACTTCTAAATTAATTAAATGCCTTTGTAAATGAGTTGGATCCCATTAGGGTCACGTATCGTAAACATCCTTGTATCGAAGTTGTTACGTTGTTATTTTCTATATCTATACTTATAATAAAGCAATAGGAAAGAAATAGTCTGTACAAAGAAGATAATTATAAAAAAAGTCTAGGGTACATAAAATAAGATTAAGGTACATAATATA
Source organism: Alsophila aescularia (assembly GCA_946251855.1). NCBI lineage: Eukaryota > Metazoa > Arthropoda > Insecta > Lepidoptera > Geometridae > Alsophila > Alsophila aescularia. The sequence goes on from OX276385.1 coordinate 15,918,743, forward strand.
AGTTTTTTTTAATCGTTTCTTTCTGTTTGTTTGTTTGTCTGTGTTTGTTCACGCATCACATAAAACTACTGGACCGATTGCGATGCGGTTTTCACTGTTGGATATCTTAGGGTTTGACTTTAGAACTGGGGTACTTGTTATCTTTGTCCGATGATTAGTTGCCGAGTAAAACTATTTGAACATATTTTGAAGAAATGTAGTATATTGTACTTTACAGGTACTTTTGGTGCTGGAAACACGTATGGGCTACTTTTAAATGAAATAACCACGCGGGTAAAGCCGGGGGTACAATACGTGAGGACTCTGTTGACACTTAAATTGTGAATGTTTTGAAGACTTCTTTTTTTAATTGTATTAAAACAAAAGAGAAAACTCGCGCACACACTTTCAACGGAACCGTATAACAATAGCACGCACAAACAAGACACCGATCAGCTGCCGAATGACTGAACACTGAAGGGAAGCAGACAATGATGTTTACATTATGCAATCCTATTTGCATTCAGATCGTCTCGCTATACACACATTATATTGTCTGGAAGGGAACAATAACAAACAAACGACTGTATATGTGCTCATATACAAAGTATACCAAGAACAACATACTCGCATTGTTTTTAATGGAAGTTAATGTTATTACATGTTGAAAACATAAATATTACTTAACGCAGATAAAACGACGGAAATGGAAACTGGCCAGACATATCATTAGACAAAGCGAGAAATGGAGTTAAATAATAGTCAAGTAACCTAGACACATAAAGAGATACAGAGAAAGTAGATGGAAGACAAATAAATAGATGCTGTGGAGGGAAAATAAAAAAGACATAATTCGCGAAGAGTGGAAAAAATACTAACCACTGGAAGAGATCGCTTTAATTAAACGATAAGAACGCCTTACTTATTGTTACGTTCATCACCTGCTCTAACTGCGTGTTCTCTATCCTCAGCGAGTGAGGCTCGTCCGCTCGCTCCCGTGCCAACAGCTCTCCTTGTTCCTCAGAGTGAAGTCTCCTCTTCTCACTGTATTCTATCTCTCTATAATAATGTAACAGGTCCTCACATGCACTAACTGCGTGTTCTCTATCATCAGCGAGTGAGTCTCTTTCAGACGCTCCCGTGCCAACAGCTCCCATTGTTCCGCAGCGTGAAGTCTCCTCTTGTCACTGTACTCTTTCTCTCTCTAACAGTGTAACAGGTTCTTATTTGCACTAACTGCGTGTTCTCTATCCTCAGCGCGTAATTCTCGTCCCGCAGATGCACTCGTTCACGCGCCGAGAGCCCATCTTGTTCCTCAGCGTGAAATGTCCTCTTCTCACTGTATTCTATATCACTCTCTAAAATTGTAAAAAGTCCTCACCTGCACTGGCTGCGTGTTCTCTATCCTCAGCGCGTGATTCTCATCCCGCTGATGCGCTCGTTCTCGCGCCGAGAGCCCATCTTGTTCCTCAGCGTGAAATCTCCTCTTCTCACTGTATTATATCTCTCTCTAACACTGTAACAAGTCCTCACCTGCACTAGCTGCGTGTTCTCTATCCTCAGCGCGTGATTCTCGTCCCGTAGATGCGCTCTTTCTCGCGCCGAGAGCCCCTCTTGTTCCTCAGCGTGAAGTCTTCTCTTCTCGCTGTATTGTAGCTCGCTCTTTAGCTTGCGGATGTCGTTACGGGATCTATAAAGGAACATAATATTATCAATATCAATGTTATACACAACTAAACATAGATATATGTACAGATCAGGTAATTAATCATTAAAGCAGCTATTTAAAGAATTTTGTATTGTTGCAACGAAACATTTTGAAAATCATAAAACTGATTAAGAACCCACTTACTTATATATGTGTATATTTTATAAAATACTAAATGCACACTATACTGAGATGACGGCTAATAGAGACAAATGAAAGAAAAGTACATGTTGTACCGACCCCAAATAGTAGTGGGATAAGGGTAGGGAGATGATGATGACTAAATGCATACTATACTGAGATGACGGCTGATAGAGACAAATGGAAGAAATTACATGTTGTACCGACCCCAAATAGTAGTGGGATAAGGGTAGGGAGATGATGATGACTAAATGCATACTATACTGAGATGATGGCTGATAGAGACAAATGGAAGAAAAGTACATGTTGTACCGACCCCAAATAGTAGTGGGATAAGGGTAGGGAGATGATGATGACTAAATGCATACTATACTGAGATGATGGCTGATAGAGACAAATGGAAGAAAAGTACATGTTGTACCGACCCCAAATAGTAGTGGGATAAGGGTAGGGAGATGATGATGACTAAATGCATACTATACTGAGATGACGGCTGATAGAGACAAATGGAAGAAATTACATGTTGTACCGACCCCAAATAGTAGTGGGATAAGGGTAGGGAGATGATGATGACTAAATGCATACTATACTGAGATGATGGCTGATAGAGACAAATGGAAGAAAAGTACATGTTGTACCGACCCCAAATAGTAGTGGGATAAGGGTAGGGAGATGATGATGACTAAATGCATACTATACTGAGATGACGGCTGATAGAGACAAATGGAAGAAATTACATGTTGTACCGACCCCAAATAGTAGTGGGATAAGGGTAGGGAGATGATGATGACTAAATGCATACTATACTGAGATGATGGCTGATAGAGACAAATGGAAGAAAAGTACATGTTGTACCGACCCCAAATAGTAGTGGGATAAGGGTAGGGAGATGATGATGACTAAATGCATACTATACTGAGATGACGGCTGATAGAGACAAATGGAAGAAAAGTACATGTTGTACCGACCCCAAATAGTAGTGGGATAAGGGTAGGGAGATGATGATAACTAAATGCATACTAAACTGAGATTACGGCTGATAGGGACAAATGGAAGAAAAGTACATGATGTACCGACCCCAAATAGTAGTGGGATAAGGGTAGGGAGATGATGATGATGACTAAATGCATACTAAACTGAGATTACAGCTGATAGAGACAAATGGAAGAAAAGTACATGTTGTACCGACCCCAAATAGTAGTGGGATAAGAGAAGGGGATGATGATGACTGGGAAATGGGAATGGGATGGGAAAGTGGCAATTCCCATACAAAAACATACATACAAACTTTTACTTTTATATTATTAGTGTGATAAAACAGTACCGTGACATACCTACTGACAGACTGACAGACACCACATAGCCTAAACCAGTAGACCTAGAGATATTAAATTTGGAGGAAATATTCCTTGAGTATTATAGAGCACTAACGAAGGATTTTATGAAATTCCATCCCTTAGGGGATGATTGTCAAAGATTGCACGCGGGCAAAGTTGCAGCGCACAGCAAGTTATAAATAGAGGATTATTTAAAATTCTGAACGTTATGGACATAAATAACATACTGTAAAGCTAATATCAACATCTCTTCACCTGTCTACTTCGGCTTCCGCAGTCTCAAAGGTCTTCTTCAGCCGCGCCAATTGTTCCTTCAGTCGTTCCACATCCTTGCTCGCTTTCTCGTACTGCGGCTTCAATATCGCTATCTCGCTCTGCATTGCCGTAGATTTCAGTTCAGCCGCCTTTCTCGCTTCAATCGCCGAAGACAGCCGCTCTCCGTGTCGCTTGAGATCGCGGGCGGCGGACTTCGCCTCTACTGATAGCTCGTTGAACTCTCTTTCCTGTGGAAATGCTACGTTATTAGCCGTTAATGTGACGAGCAGTCGCTCGCCTTATAGTAAACGTCACTCCTGCCCATAACAGCTGCAGTGCCACCCAGAACTTTGGTTGCAAAATCTCGATCATCACACGTCTGTTTGCGATGCGATAACGGCTGGACGGATTTTGATGAAATTTGGAATGGAGATAGACACCTAGGATACTTTTCATAATCATCATCAAACCGCGGGGCGTAGCTAGTAAGTTTATAAGTCTTTGGCCCAGTAATCGCTGGGAATGCCCTTTAAATCGAAACACAAAAAATATTGCACAATACTGCTTGGCTATAGAATATCTCACAAAGGTGTGGGTTTTGCAAATGAGGACTATCACTATCCTAAATACTAGGGAAAATGCTGTTCTCTGTTTCCTTAATTACTTTGCTGGTTCTCACAGTTCCCGCGTGATGGTCCCATTAAAGCCTCACAATTATAAAAATAATATTAATTACAAATTATCTTGTGATACAAGTGAATAGTGTTCATAAAAGTATAGTTTTCACTTCTCATGCTCGTAAAGTATAGCTAGCGGCACGTAAGTCTAGCGGTGAACGAAACGTGGGGATCTTAGCACAGTCAGTTTTCGGGATAAAAATTATTCAACATTTTAACACATTCTATAAACTTTGACTGTGCCAAGATCTCCGCCACGTTTCGTTCACCGCTAGACTTACGTGCAGGTAGGTATACTTGTTTATGTTGGGTAGGAGACATAAAGAAGGCGTTTTACTTCTCTAATTCTCTAATTCCCTCGCCTTCAGCTCGGCCGGGTAAATATTTCGGATAGTATAGCTTATTTTATGCAATTGTTGTACAATCTACTATTATCAGCAGGTGCTTGCTTACCTTCCGCCATCTAGCCAAGTTAGAAGATCTAGCTTCTTGACGTAGACTTGCCATTTCTTCTGCTCGCGCCTGTAAATTTATCAAAAAATAAAATGTGATAACATCATTATTATGTAGGTACTAACAGATATGTTTAAAGAGGTAATAATGATATACATGAATTTTTATTTCGATGAAAACAGAAGAGATTTCTAGCTAGAAATCTATCAGGACTTCTCAATCATTGACTAACGAGGCATGCAATATGCTGGTTAGCAGGGATGCGAAAGTTCACTGTTTTATACGGTTTTCATTCAAAAACCACAAGTCGGATCGAAAACAGACTTTGCAGTTACATATTTTAAAAAACATTTTTTAGATAGATTCAGCTATGCTATTTCGATGTTTACCCTTTACAGCGAGTGATATATTTTATTTTATTTATATTTTTCCACTTATCATTAGTTTGACTTACAGTTTGGAGGAAGTAAGCTACATAATATTTTATTTTATTTATATTTTTCCACTTATCATTAGTTTGACTTACAGTTTGGAGGAAGTAAGCTACATAATATTTTATTTTATTTATATTTTTCCACTTATCATTAGTTTGACTTACAGTTTGGCGGAAGTAAGCTACATAATATTTTATTTTATTTATATTTTTCCACTTATCATTAGTTTGACTTACAGTTTGGCGGAAGTAAGCTACATAATATTTTATTTTATTTATATTTTTCCACTTATCATTAGTTTGACTTACAGTTTGGCGGAAGTAAGCTACATAATATTTTATTTTATTTATATTTTTCCACTTATCATTAGTTTGACTTACAGTTTGGCGGAAGTACGCTACATAATATTTTATTTTATTTATATTTTTCCACTTATCATTAGTTTGACTTACAGTTTGGCGGAAGTAAGCTAAAAAATATGAACAAAATAAAAATATGTAGCTTACTTCCGCCAAAACTGTAAGTCAGACAAATGATAAATGGTAAAATTAACACAAGTAAAACCCCACGCTAAACAAAACCCTACCCCAGATTGAACTAATAAAAAATATAAATGAAAGAAAAGCTAAGGCCTGGAGGCCAGAAAAAACACTTATATACAAATAATATATATAAATATATATATACACAATAAAAAACCCCCAAGCTAAACAAACCCTACCCAAATACAAGTATCGAAACACTTATATATTCATATACATATAATATAAAAAAAACACAATAAAAAACATATACCTCGATCCAAATACCAAACGTCTGACATCAATACGACACGTGTTTCGCCTCTGCACGAGGCATCTTCGGGTGATGTTGACTCGTCGAATGTCGTATTGATGTCAGACGTTTGGTATTTGTATTGTTTGGTTATATGTTTTTTATTGTGTTTTTTTTTATATTATATGTATATGAATATATAAGTGTTTCGATACTTGTATTTGGGTAGGGTTTGTTTAGCTTGGGGTTTTTTTATTGTGTATATATATTTATATATATATATTATTTGTATATAAGTGTTTTTTCTGGCCTCCAGGCCTTAGCTTTTCTTTCATTTATATTTTTCATTAGTTCAATCTGGTGTAGGGTTTTGTTTAGCGTGGGGTTTTACTTGTGTTAATTTTACCATTTATCATTTGTCTGACTTACAGTTTTGGCGGAAGTAAGCTACATATTTTTATTTTGTTCATTTTAAATATGGATTTCCGCAAAGTAACGTCTGAATCTATCAATGGAAGTAAGCTACATAATATTTTATTTTATTTATATTTTTCCACTTATCATTAGTTTGAATTACAGTTTGGCGGAAGTAAGCTACATAATATTTTTTATTCGTTCATTTTAAATGCAAGCAACTTAAAACAAAGCGATTGTGTGACATGCAGCTTGCGTGCACCAGTTTAGAAACTTGGTGTAAAGGTATATATTAGTAGTGGCTCACCCCGTCTTCACACGGGTAGTGCTCACATCGCGGCATTTTCTTACTTTAGCATTTTTATACCCGTCGTAACTCCTAAACAAATACGCCAGTAAGCGTAATTCAAAATCTTTGGCAGCAACGATCGTGGTGCTTTTTGACCATAGACAACTGTATCACTCACGTACTTGACAGACTTGTTATTATTTCGTTTCCATCGCAACAGGTCATTATTATTTCATTTCCATGACAACATGCCATTCCGTTCTTTATTTTTGATACCTCGGGTTACATTATTGCTATTTTCAAAGGATCTAAATTTTTTTGGAAAATAAAATACTGCCCATGTTACTCGCTGATAATGTAGCTTTCTATATAGCTGGAAGAAATTTCAAAATCGGTTCTGTATTTTTTGAGTTTATCCATTATAAACAAACAATCAAATCTTTCCTCTTTATAACATTAGTGTAGAATTTACTCTTTAAGTGAACCCTTGCACTGGTTTGAACTAACGCGAATTTACGCGGGATAATATAAAAAATAAAATGATAAAAAATAAAGAGAGAAAATAGCTATTTTAAAGAAACACTAAAAAGGATAAAATTATTATAATTTAACAAGAACAACATATCTTTTACAAAATTAAATATGTAATACCAATACAACATAAGAAAGAGTTTTTATTTTTACAAACCATGGTTTGGCACCAACGCGTCTGTATTCTGTATAATAGACAACAAGAGAACTTCTAAAAGGTGGAGGTCTTTTTAGAAGTCAATTAAAAAAAACAGAATATTGGGTCAAGAGGTCTGTAAAAATAAAGAACTCAAATGGTGTATGATATTTTTGTTCAAGAATAAAAGAATACATTTTATTTTTTTCAGTTTAAGTACACATACACATCAACGCTTAAATTTTTAATAAGTATTTACAAATCAAAACAAAAAAGAAAATAAAGAAAAAAAAAACATACGCTGTCAGAAAAAGAATGTTCAATGTTCGATGTTTATATTTATAGTACTAAAAAACTGAAAATTATTAGGCACTTATATTTTCAGAGTTAAATATTATAATACAGGCTGTTCCAGGCAGTAGTGATAAGCAGAGGTCCCGAGGTAGAGCACTCGCAGGGGCACCCGAATAACCTCATGTATGTTCCGCGATTTTTAATATTTTCCGAGTTTTTTTTTCCACAAACCTCCAGATTTTGACACAGACTTAGACTTGTTTTTTTTCGTTCCAATATAAAAGCTTCTTATATTCACTGGCAATAAAATACCAACACACTTAATTGGCCTGAGCTTATTATGGCAACACAGCATAAAATGATTTCAAATGTGGAAAGGTCGACATTTTCATGGTTCCGATATAGTGGGTTCAGATAGTTGTAAAAAGTGGTCAACCGTACATTATGGGTAGAATGCGATATTATTTTATACTAGCTGTGAGAACTCGTCTACCCCAACTGTTATCGGTTCTTCGGGAAATGTGACCAGCCCACTGCCACTTTAGCTTGCTTATCCTTTGAGCTATGTCGGTTACCTTGGTTCTCCGTCGGATATCTTCATTACGAATCTTGCCCTTCAGAGAAACCCCAAGCTCTATCCATACCTCGCTGAGTAAAACCTCACCTTAAATTCGTGGACTAGTTTTGCCGTGAGTGAACACGTTTCGGCTCCGTAGGTGATGACTGGTAAGAGGCACTGATTGAAGACTTTTTATGTTCAGGCACTGTGGTATGGACGACGAGAAGATTTGGCGAAGCTTGCCCAATGCTGCCCAACCCAGCTGCATTCTTCTGTTGGCTTCCTTCTCAAAGTTGTTCCTTCCTAATTGCAATATTTGCCCAAGGTACCAGGTCAATAAGATCGTTAAACATGATCCTGGTCTTATCTGTTCATACAGAGACTGATGCATCGAGAAGCATCATCTAGATTGTTCAGCAAACTTTGCAAGTTTTGCAGCGGCTCCGCCATTAGGACGGTATCATCGGCAAACCGTAAGTGTGAGATGTTTTCGCCATTGATATTAATGCCCATTCCTTTCCAATCCAGCGTCTTAAACATATCTTCCAAGGCTTTAGTGAACAGTTTCGGGGTTATAACATCCCCCTGTCTCACTCCCCTGCGCAGTTGGATATGCCTAGACTGCTGGTTTTATACTTAGACACTCATAGTAGCGGCTTTATACATACATTTCAGCACTTCAATGTATCGCCAGTCCACTTAACACCGCTGCAGACTCCAGAACCGCCCAGGTTTCAACTGAGTCAAAGGCCTTCTCATAGTCCACAAAAGCAAGACGCAGGGGCTGGTTATATATTCCTCAGACTTCTGTATAACGTGCCTCACCATGTGTATGTGGTCTTTGGTGCTAAATCCTCCGCGAAAGTATGCCTCAGGAGGCTGGAATTCGTCAAGTCTTGCGAGACGATTTGAGATGACTCTCGAAAACAACTTAAAGACGTGGCTCAAGAGTGAAATAGGTCGGTAGTTCTTTAAATCGGTGATCACTACCGGTATTTAACCTTGCGATCATTGAGACATCCCTGAATATGTGCTTATTGATCATGATTAAGTCAATCTCAGTATTAGTCACAGTGTTTGCCAAGTCCACTTTCTCTGGGGCTGCTTTTTGTAGAATGAATTCATCAAAAAGAATCCCTCTTTTTCCAAAAAGTTGACTATTATTTGCCGCTCTGATTCCCGTCTCCATAGCCATGTGGACCTATTTTCGATTCACTGCAAGTCTGTACTCCCACTTTGACGTTAAAGTCTCCCATGATAACGTTGTAGTGTTATGCCCCTTGTGGTGTTATATAGGGCTGAAGATATGTCTTCAAATATATCTTCTACCTCATCATCCGAGTGTGCCGAAGTCGATCAGGTACTCTACCTTGGTCAACAGACTTGATACTTCTACTACCAATGTAGTAGATGTTCCTCGTCGATAAAGTCCTAATTGACAATTCAATGAGGACTTTATTGACGAGGAACATCACGCCACCTTGAGACCGCTGATCGCCCTCTCGGAAATAGAAAATGTGGCCCGATTCCAGGGTTACTGTAACCTCTCTCTCTCTTCGGACCTCACTTAACCCTAAGATGTGCCACCTGATCTTCGTAAGTTCCATCTCGAGTTGCACCATGTGCTCGTCAAGCCTAATCGTCCGTCCGTTGTACGTAGCCACGTTCATTTATTTTGATTTTGGGTGGCTACGGTATCCCGGGAATTCTTCGCACCTCCTGCCCTGCCATTTCCAAGACCTCCACCTTGGTCAGGACTAGCAGGATCACTTTTTGGGCCAACGCTACAGGGTCACTACTGGGGGCCATTTTTTGGTTGTGTCTTGCATAGAGGTTATGCTCATAATCGCCACGCTGGGCATGTGGGTTGGCGATCACTAGGACACTGGAGAACTACTCGCTAGTGTCCTATCAGCCCATATATTTATTTTTTCTATGACGTTTCTTTAGTTCCTCCATATCGCAGTAGATGTCACTGTCTTAAATTTTGACCATAGAGAATTTAATACTACAGTACAGTAGTAGCAGCGGAAGTTTATGGCTCGGAAGTTGTCTGCAAGTCGCTGCGCAAACTGCTATTTTTCAGCCGCAATCCCAATGTTGAAGGTGAACACAGCATTGTATAACAGCCTCGCTCACTCGCTTACGTTTTTCACGTATTCTATCTCACTTTTACTTTATGATGTTTCATCCTAGCCGCTGTACCTGCGCAATCGTGCACAGAGCCTAACTTCACAACCATAAAGTTTCGGTGCGACTACTGTAATCTTTGATAAAAATTTCAAACTGCCAGCCAATGTCAAATTATCAATGTCATTACAATTCTGTTTGTTATTGGTGAATGTGCTCCGATCTACGAATAATATAATAAGTAGCTCCGATTTGTTATAAGTCTTTTCCGAAAACTTTGCTTCACCCCGGTTCCCAAAAACTTTCCTTTTACGTTGGACTTGCACATGAAACCCTGGACCTGATTTGCCTGAAGATTTGCAATCTGTTGACCTGGAAGGCTGCTTCTGAGAGAGGTTGTTGTTTGCCGAGATGCGGTAAAACTCGTAAGTAAAAAAAAACTATTAAATTTCAAAGATATTATGTACAAAAACGGACAACCAAAAAAAAATACATGCATAAAATTTGTAAAAATGCTAATTGAAATATCTGCATATTTATACCTTTTAAATATAGAATACAGTTCAAAATCGCGCGGTTGAATTCATTCGCGTGCCTTAAGTGTATGAAAATAAAGTTCAAAACCGGAATCTAAATCGCGGTCGGATTTGACCAGGTGCCACCCTAATATTACAATATACGACTCGGACTGCTACAATAAAATTAATTTTAAAGATAGTCGTTATTGACTAAACAAGACACGAGTTCGTGCGCTCAGTTCTAACTAAATTATCTTGTTGCCATATTGCCGTTATTTACCTGTAACTGAGCTTCCGCTCGCTCCAACTGCTCCTTCAACAATGTCACTTGCGCGTTGGCCGCATCGTTCAAGTGCGGAGGCGCAGCGATTCCCTCTCCCACACTCTCGGTGTCGCTATGCGCTTCTCTCTTGCTGCTGTCGGTCCCGTGGCCATCGCCCTCACCGCTCCTGCTAGCTTCTGCTTCGCTGTCCCGCGAAGCGCACCGCACACAGCCGCGCGCTTCCAACGCGCTCACTTCGCGCTCTAGTTGACGAACTAGCTGTTCTAGTGTATTGACCTGTGAGGGAGAAATGCTTTTAAACTAGAAAGATTCACTAGAGTTAATTCTATGTGCAAATAAACCAAAATTAAAATTGACAGCTCTGAAGTTATTGCTGTATCTTTCTTTTTTTTAAAAGAATTAAAAAAGAGAGCAATAACATAGAGCTACAAAACTTAATTTTAGTTCAATTTGGTATAAATTACATCTCCTGTGCAACTAAAAGTTGTTTATTATTTCATTATCACTACTGTTAGAGAGTATGGACAGTAATTTTATTTAGTGTTTACTTTACCTACGTCTTTAACTTGTCTGCAAAGTTTCTCGTGTATGGAAAGTATATAAACACGAGAAGCTTTGCAAGCATGTGAAAGAAGTAGGTATATGACCTTCTCCCGATGCCTGGAGTCGTCTCGCGTGGCGCTGGCGGCACGGTGCTCGGCCGCTTCAAGTCGCTCGTTGAGCCTCGCCTCAGTGCGCGCGCATTGCTCCTCCATTGCTGTCTCGCGACGCACCGACTCCTCCACTGCCCGCTCCAACTCCTGTGGAAAACTAAATTAGTGAGCATTACAAAACACTAGCGGAAAAAACACTAAGTATAGGAATTCCCAACATTAACATTTTAAAAAAAACTGAAGACCGAGCTCAGTCAGGCATCCGTCACTCTACCTACTTACGCAAGCTAATAACCTACAGATCACTGCGCCCCGGCGCCACAAATCAGGCGAGGCTGCCGCGCGCTTGCATTCAGACGTAAGCGTCGGAGCGTTTTTTTTTACACGGTAAGCCGTGTCCCTTGTTTGAACTTTCGCTAGTAATGGCGAAACGTAACAATAATAACAATTGTTGTGTGAAGGGATGCCTTAGTAAAGACTCATTTTTTTATTTATTTTTTTGTTTCATTATCACAGCCTTATAAAGTTATCACAGAACTGTCCACTAATCGGATTTAAAAAATCTATAGAGCATATTTATGTATTGTTGTATGTTTTGCCCGCGTATAGGTGATTACTGAATTCAATAAAAAGTAAGTTCTCAAGTTGATGTGTATGATGTATGTAATATTGTTGAAAATGAGTAATATTCATATAATTATGTTAGTCTATATGAGTGTCTGAACAAATATTCAAAATTTCGCGAATTTATGTATGATGTTTATCCACGTATTTCTCGGAAACTATAAGTCCGATTGCAATAATTCTTTTTGTAACAGTTTCAATATCTTTCAACTTAGGAAATATTTTCATCAAAATCCGTTCAGTATTTTCAAAGATATATATATTTATAAGATATGTTAACTGTTTCCATGTGTATGGCATTTTTATTAGTATTTATTATTAATTTTTATATAATTTTTTAATTTTTATATTATTAGTAATTTTTATTTTTATTTTTATAGCGAACGGAATAAGTAGGTACTTAATTTTCTTAGGCCGACTTTAACGAAACTAAAAAGAAAGTTTTTTTTTTTACTTCTGTTCTTATAAAACTTAAAAGGAAGAAATTGTATTAGTCTTTATGACCTAAATACCTACTTTTTTTGAGAACTTGTTTTTGTGGCAAGTTGTTTACATCGGGCAAACCAATCGCACTTTCGCAAAGTGGCGCTCCTGCGGCTCGGCTACACATACGGATGGACTTACGCATAGGGTCGAATCTATCGCCCATACCTAAAGTCACAGTTTTAATTTAAAAAATGATAAAATACATTGTACGGTATTTCATCACTCATCATTATCACTCGAGCGATCGGCGTAGGTATTTTATGGTCGAGTGTAGGAACAAAGTAATTTCAACTCAACGCGCGACTAGTGCAAATTAGCATGCACGCATGCGATGTATGAATAATTAAGAAATATATACCTACGTTTTTAGGCTATTAAATCGGCGGCTTTCTTCAAGTAGTGCAACTTCTGTATTTCTACTATTATTTATTCTGTGGCTCAGTGGCGTGCATTACGTCCAGCGGTGGACAGAGGCTGATGATGATAAGGATGATGGAAAATATATATATATAAAAACATTGCCAAATCCATATATATATATATATATATGGATTTGGCAATGTTTTTTTTTATTGTTTCTGACGAGGCATTCGTTGACATCCCCGTAGAGTTTCTTGGTGTTTTCTTCTCTAACGGGCGTATTTCCGAAGCACCGATAGAGTCAGAAGGGTATTTCGTGTGCCAGATTAATGAGTCGGTACATGAAAGGGAAATTTCCTTTTCAAACTCAAAGCATACCTAGTTTACCTAATTTGTGACTTTATTCCTTTTAACAAAAGGTTACATTGAGCAAACTTGCCAGCCGCACTCGCGTCTATAGGTACACCTTACACCACAAAATATGTAGTAGAAAGTACGAAGAACGTGTCAGGCGGAATCAATTGAAACCCGCTCATCAAAAACATTATAATAACTCTCAAACCACTCGTCTAAAAAGTATCGTGTAGGAAACAAACATGTCCCACATGAAATGAGAAAGAATACGTTGGTATTAAATTCGATAAGGATTTAAGACAGGACTCATAATAATTAGGAAAAAGACTGTTGTCTATTTCCTAAATTCCCTTGGCACAGAATAATTAATACTACAAGTGCAGAAGAATATCTGAGTGAAATCATTTAAATACACATAGACTCTCGCTACAACGCAATAAAGCGCAATTTAACTTATGTGCAAGTTAAATTGCGCTTTGAGCTTTCAATTATATTTACCTACAAGGCCCTCGCCCATCGCGCTAGAATGTATCGTATCACTACGCGCGAGAGCTTCCATTGCTCTAACCGTTTCAGAATCGCTTTGTCACTTTTTCCTCGGTAGGGTAGGGTTATCCATACCAATATATAAAAGTGAAACGTGTCTGTTTGTTTGGGAAGCTTTCACGCGATAACCGCTGGACAGATTTTGATGAAATTTGGAATGGAGATAGCTTATATCCTAGAATAAAACATTGGATACTTTTTATCCCGGAAAATTCCATGAATTCCGTGGAAGTTTCCACGGGAAAACTGGAACATGTTGAATGATCGCTGTAAGGAACGGTTGCCATGGAAACGAAATAACAAGTCTGTCAAAAATCATCAAGAGCGTTGGTACCACAGATTAAGTAGTTGATACTATACCAACAACAACCCACAGAGGCCATAACCAAGAAGTGTAAGTCTACTTTTGCATTGGTTTTTAATATCCTAGAAGAGCGTAAGAAGGATGCTTTTTTAGCGATAAACTGTAGTCCGCGTGGACGAAGTCGCGGGCGGGTAGGCTAGTAATAAGATATGACTAGCTAGGTACTAGCACTACTACTTATTCTGTGATATGATATGACTTAGAATTTAGATATTGTAACAGAATAAACATGTAATAATGTAAATCTTGTTTTTTCTATTCCATGATGTAAGTAATCTGTTATTACTTATTACTATAAATTTTGATACTTCTATTACATACAATGATATTCTTATCAGAATAGACCTAGTAGGCCACCTCATTTTTACTATCCAGTTTTCAGAACGCTGCCGATAAGTTTAGTGAGATACCTAAGTGTTAAATGTCGTTGGTTGATTATATCACAATAAGCATTGCATTTTGATGAGTAAAGGTGCCTGTCAGAATTCCATGCTTAATAATGAGTGAAAAAGACTAACTAACTAAAAAGGCTAGCTAACTACGTAATAAAATGTCCGTATGTAAGTATTGAAACTAGGTACTTTATTGCTAAGCACAAGGCGTCCGTCTCATTGAGCGCACGCTTGACACTCTACTGAATTATCCCCAATATTGCGGCGTCGAAGTGTAGGTATAATATTTGTACTTGTTGCGGAGTGCGACCGGCCTGCAATTGGCTGGTTCTCATAGCAGTCGCGGAGTGAACACGGTGGTTTTCTTCATTTAGCTGAGACTACGAGTACATGTTCAAAAGTGCATGTGAACTAAAGAGAGCTTTTTGTACCGTAAGCGATCGGCAGGCCTAAGTTGCTAAAAAATTACGACGACTATTTTGTACCCCATACAACATAGTCAATTCTTCGTTTCTATAGAACGACCAAGAATAATTGAGCAATGGTGCTATTGTAGCATCAGAAAATAGCCGAACAAGTGTTAGAAAATTCTACATCTAGTATTAGTATACCTAGGTACACTAGTACCTAGGTACACTAATACTGTAAAGAGGAAAGATTAGATTTTATGCATGTTTGTATTTTTGTTTGCAATGAATAAACATAAAAAATACTGAACCAAATTTAAAAAGCCAACCTTTAGAAAGCTATCAACGAGTAGCATGAGAAGTTTTTTTTTTTTTTTAAATTGTGATACCTCCGAAAATTGCAATAATGTGACCAAAGGTATCATGCAAAACTGTAAGGAACAGAATCACATATTGCCGTGGGAAAAAAATATAACAAGTCTCTCAAGTACGTGAGTAATAAAAGAAACAAAAAAAGAAGATGTAAATGGTCAAAAAGATTGTTGCTGCTAATGATTTTGAATTACGCTCAGTGGCGTATTTTTTTTAGAGGTCATGACGTGTACAAAAATGCTAAAAGTAAGAAAAATGCCGAGGTGTGAGCTTTACCCGTGCGAAGCCGCGGCGAGTCACTAGTCTTTCGTAAACTTATTGATTCTACACATATTTTACCTGCAGTTGCGCCTGAAGAGTCGACACGCGAACTCTTTCTTGAGCGAGCCGCATCTGGACCTCGTTCAACTGTTCATCGGAGGCGTCGGCGCTGCGTTGCTTCTGATTTAGTGATTCCTGCATATAAAAACCACAGGCCAGGTTAATCTCAAGCCAACTGTGTAGTCTAGAAAAAATATACGTGCGTGTGAAATATTACAATTGCAACCAAGACTGTAGCAGTATACCGAATGAAGCTTTTAAAAACCATTAACACAACTCATTGGTGGGTTATCTTAAACCAGTTAGGGCTTATCTATTCTGCGCTAGCCCCGCGGTTTCACTCACATAGAGTATGCCCAAAGGCGGTTCCATTTATTTATACAGATATTTATATAATTTTCAGGACTAAATAAGCGCAAGAGTAGTGAGCGGGAAAAGTATTGAGTTATTTCTATCAGTGAGAGTATTAAAACGTAACTTTAATGTATTTAGTCTAATATTAAAAGAGCGAGCGCAGCGAGCACGAAGTTTTTGAATGATCAGTGTTAATACACTATTCATAAAAATATCATTCCAAAACATGTAAAAATATGCCCTGCTATGATTGAAACTTACGAGAGTAGAGATTGTTACAATATTGAGCTATATCTATAAAGAAGTATACGAAAAAAAAAAAAAGTGCAAGCGGAGCAAGCGCGGAAATGAAACCCCCATGGAACCGCGCTTGCTGGCAGCAATTACATGAGAAGAGCCGACAATCGGGCTCAGTAGCGAGCGAAAGGCATGTGTCTAACAGTGGACTAACGCAGGCTGTTGATAATGATGATGACCTATAGTCCTCTCGTACTCGTCCAAAGAAGCATATCGTTTCTCAATTGTTTTCTAATACAAAATAATTTCAGCTTATTTCGGCATCTTCGCTACACAAATATGTACAGGCAACATACCCGAGTAGAAGCTAGCTGCCTTCTAGCATCGTCCAACTCTGCTTGCAGCGACTTGTTCTGAGCTAGCACCTTCTCGTACTCATCGTCGAGGGAAGCGAGTCGCTTCTCCATCGCTTCTCTAGCGCGGGTCTCGCGCGCCAGGTTCGCCTCAGCCGCTGCGATCCTCGCGGCTACCTCGCGACTCTCCGCCTCGCCGCCGCTAAGCGTCTGGCGACGTAGAGCGCGCTCTTTGGCGAATGAGTCCTGGAGATACAATTGTAAGAACTGTTGTTTAAAGTGCGTAATTTAACAGCTAACTTTTAAATACTTTCTACTCTACAGAATGGCAACGAAATTTTATATCTAAACTAAACAATAGAACTTAGTGTAACGAGGTGGCCAGCAAAGAAAAATACTTTCCGGTGTTTGTGGTTTTTATTCATCTATTTTAATTTCCGGCAGATTCGTTTTATAGATCGACTAACTGTGCCCATGACTTTGCCCGCGTGGTCATTTCATTTAAAAGTAGTCCATCCGTGTTATTCCTTTACCAAAAGTACAATATACATTTTTTCAAAATTCGTTTAGCCTTCAAACAGTTTTTTATCGATTGCTCGGCTTTTACTCGTCGGATCTTAGTCTACTATTGCTGGATGTGTGGAGGAAGTCAAAACGTTCCTGAAGGTAGCGCGGGAAAGAGGGGTTGAACAGAATACTGTAAAGGAGGGAAAATATATGAGCATTCCGGCGACGGTGAATGGGAAGCCACTTGAGCTTAGCGCGATATTCAGAAACATGGTCATATTTACGTAGGCCAAATATGAACCTGATACAGAAATTTTGGAGGCGCTCAAGTTTATTTAGCTGTCCTCATTTAGATCAAGATAGCAGGCGTCAGCGTAATCGAGAATAGGAAGCAAGAGAGATTGTGCGAGCGCAATTTTAGTCGTAGTAGGTAAAAAGTTGCGTAGCCGACGTGAGGAACCGGCGCTCACGAACATTTTACGGCTAGTGGCAGCTAATTGAGCATTCCGATAAAGTTGTATCAAACATAATGCCGAGATTTTTGACGGTGTCACTAAAAGGAAACGGTGTCACTAAAAGGAATAACTACCCCTTCAAAAACTACTTGCAAATGTAATTAATTGACAATTACAGGGATACAACATAGCTGAGTACGTTCCTGCGGTAGTAGAGCGGTGCGGGGGGCATGTTCACGTGAATTACCCCTCCCGCACAGCTACACTGCATTCAATTAATTGCCTAATAGCAAAAGTATATTTTATAACTTTTAAATTGACGCATACCTACATTCTACAGTCGAATTTTTATCGAAACGGAGTAAACTGATAGTTATTTAACTTTGTAAAATAATGTTGTACGCTTTCATGTCGTAGTGATGGTTTAGTTCATTTCTACCTTTCAAAAAAACGGAACTATTCACATTAATATTGAAAAGCAGATTTCATAAAAAAATGATTCAATGATGACGAACAAACATTCACTGGCGGCAAGTAAAATAAACTCCCCGCATGTCGCCGATGGATAATAAGGGGTGGATGATCTGATAAAATCAATCAGTTTTAATCAGATATTCTACTGCAATCTATTTATACACCACTATTTTTAAATTACCAAAAAGAAACCAGCTGTATCTACTGCTGGTACTCAGTACATCCATGCTGAAAAAATAATAAAACGGTACCTAAAAATTATCCTACAATAAACACAATAATTGGTCAAAAGTCTACATTAATTCGCACAAAAAATGAATCCTCGCATGTTCATTCAATAAAACCAGGCAAGGTACAAGCGCCCGATATGTCTTCATTCATAAACACTTAAAGGCTCAAGGCAAGGCCACGAACCACCGCCCCGCACCCGCCGCCACCCACGTCGTCAGTCTATTCCTTTCTTCTAAAAGTAAACAATTATGTAATAAGCTAATATTACATAATTGTTTACTTATGCTGACTGCCATGTACCCTACATCAAACTATACGGTTGATAATGCACAGCCTGAAACAGTTCACTCAACTGAACTGTGAACGAACTAAATCTTTTTAACCGCTACAATATTTTTATTTTATGAAAAAATGGTAACATCATATAATGTCAGTTTACACTGTCTTAATAAAAGTTTGACTGCAGGCTTCGCCTCGGTAGGCAGCGCTTCACATTGACGCAGATAATAGATGAAAGTTTGAAGTAAGGTTCCAGCCAGTCCAGCGTGATTTTATTATGGTGTTTAGTACACCAAACTACTTGACATACACAAATCTACAGAAACAGACATGGGTACTTCCAAGTACAAAACTTACAATAGCTCGCACGTTGATTTCTGTGACCTTCCTATGACGTAACTGTTGCACTTGTTGAATGATGTCCTGTTATCATGTTCTTTGTTAGTATCCTATCCCATTAATTGACAAAGCGAAGCAAGGTCACCAAATCAACTTGGACGAATTGGAGCATTTGAATGTGTAGTAATTTCACTGCTAGGAGAAACTGCTTGGCGGACGAACAGCTAGCAATGTCTATTACATTTTGCTTGCTTGTCATATGAGGTAGTGCTGGCCTCTGATGACAGAGTTTATCAGGCCACCCAAGGGTCTCTGACATGGCTTAACGACTGCTATCAATCAATAACACCGCACATAGCCTACAAAAAACATTGGTGTGGTGCTAAAGACATAACCTTATCGTTTCGTTTGATTCTAACGTGCACGCAAAAAAACATTGGTGTGGAGCTGAGGACATAAGCTTATCGTATCGTTTGATTCTAACGTGCACGCAAAAAACATTGGTGTGGTGGTGAGGACATAACCTTATCGTATCGTTTGATTCTAACGTGCACGCAAAAAACATTGGTGTGGTGCTGAGGCCATAAGCTTATCGTATCGTTTGATTCTAACGTGCACACAAAAAACTTTGGTGTGGTGCTGAGGACCTAACCTTATCGTATCGTTTGATTCTAACGTGCACACAAAAAACTTTGGTGTGGTGCTGAGGACCTAACCTTATCGTATCGTTTGATTCTAACGTGCACGCAAAAAACATTGGTGTGTTGCTGAGGACATAACCTTATCGTATCGTTTGATTCTAACGTGCACACAAAAAAACTTTGGTGTGTTGCTGAGGACATAACCTTATCATATCGTTTGATTTTAACATGCACACAAAAAACATTGGTGTGATGCTGAGGACATAACCTTATAGTATCGTTTGATACTAACGTGCACTAGTATGCTTATCATACCTTATAATGCTGATGCTGCATCCTCTGCGAGTCCACTGAAGCTAACGCTCTCGACAGCTCTCCTTGCAGCTCCTCCACTCTCATCTCCAGTCTGCTCAGGTCTTCCCGGACCGCGTCTCGCTCCACTATCGCTCTTTCCGCTTCCGCTTTGGCGCTTCTCGCTTCGGCGCCATTCCTCTCTGCGACGCCCATAGCAAGCTCTTGGTTGGTGCGTTGGAGAGCCATGCGTTCTTCCTTCTCTACTTCTATTTGGCGTTCGAGGCGTCTGTGAAGCGTGTAAAAACAGTTAGGTATATAATAATATACAAAGTAAACAAGCTTTGCGCTAAAACTGTGAGTCTAAACGCGTACGCTCCGTACTGGCGCCGGAGCTAGCTTCCGCAAGCTTGTTCTGTGGAGATGGGATACAAACGCTAGCTAGCACTGCTCATTACCACAGAATAAATAATAGTACAAGCCCGGAAGAATATCTGAGTGAAGTCATTTAAATACATAGCGACTCTCGCTACAACGTAATAAAGCGCATTTTAACTCGCACAGCGCTGCGAGCTTTCAATTATATGTACCTACAAGGCGCTCGCCCTTCGCGTGCAGGCTAGAATGTATCGTAGTATCACTAAGCGCGAGAGCTTCCATTTCTCTAACCGTTTCAGAATCGCTCTGTCACCTTTTCGCTCGGTAGAGTTGTACATATGATAGGTACTTGTACTATACTCTATCCACCGAACAGAGTTAATACCAGAAATGTCACAGAGTCGCCATTGGTTGGCGATAACGAGTTAGGAAATCGTTTACATGGCGGCGAAATGCCATTCTACATTTGTCGCTTGCACGGTGCGGACGCGTATATTGTTCTTATTTTCATTGTTCTTGCTTACCCTACTTTTTGGCGTATTTTTCGGACTGCTATCTGTTTACTCTGTGACTTGGTGTGTGTTTAGGACTGATATCTGTTTACTCTGTGACTTGGCGTGTTTTGAGACGAAAACTGTATAAAGCACGTCATAGAGGTGGTAGTAACCAAAAAAAATGAATGTCATGGATATTAATGTAGAAATTATGACGGATAGATTTATACTCTTACTCTTTTATATTTTAACAGTCCTAAAAGGTACCTACAAACTATAATAATATTTTCTTGCATTGGTTAAACTACTTTAAAAAGTAGGAATATTACTCCCCGTAAAGACCACCATGTAAGACCATCTTTACATTTCTTGGCAATTGTTTACGCCCACTGACTTCAAAGTGCAGTCATCTGTCCCTATCACATGCATACAAAAGTGCAAAAGAGAGAACGCTATATTAACTCCCCTACCCTACCCTACCCTAGAACATATTTTTAATTTATTTTGTCCAGACGTTCTTATTGCTTTATTATAAGTACAGATTACTATACATTTTGATAGTTCTATTACATACAATGACATTCTTATCAGAATAGACCTAGTATACCTCATTTTTACTAAAACGTTTTCAGAACGCCGTTAAGTTTAAATGTCGTTGGTTGATTATATCATAATATATATTGCATTTTGATGAATAAAGATGCCTGTCTGAATTCCATGCTTAATAATGAGTAAAAATGAAATGGCTACCTACGTAGGTAATAAAATGTCGTTATGTAAGTATTGCATGCAGGTAGGTATTCTACAAGACCTGCCAGACCGAATGTTATGCATTACCTTCTAGGTCTCTTCTTGGTACTCATAAATAAAAAACGAATAAAATTTGACAAAAACTGTACGTAAGTAGGTACTTTATTGCTAAGTACACGGCGCGCGTCTCATCGAGCGCACGCTTGGCAGCCTACTGAATTATCCCCAATATTACAGCGTCGAAGTGTAGGTATAATATTTGTACCTGTTGCGGAGTGCGACAGGACTGTCATTACTCACTTGTTCTGTGGAGATGTGACATCGGCGCTAGCTGGCACTGCTCAGTACTCACTTGTTCTGTGGAGATGTGACACCGGCGGTAGCTGGCACTGCTCAGTACTAACTTATTATTGAGATGTGACATCGGACCTAGCTAGCACTACTCAGTACTCACTTGTTCTCTTTAGATTGACATCGGAGCTAGCTAGCACCAGTACTCACTTGTCCTGTTTAGATGTGACATCGAAGCAAGCTAGCATTACTCAGTACTCACTTGTTCTGTTGAGATGAGACATCGGCGGTAGCTAGCACTACTCAGTACTCACTTGTTCTCTTTAGATTGACATCGGAGCTAGCTAGCACCAGTACTCACCTGTTCTCTTTAGATTGACATCGGAGCTAGCTAGCACCAGTACTCACTTGTTCTCTTTAGATTGACATCGGAGCTAGCTAGCACCAGTACTCACCTGTTCTCTTTAGATTGACATCGGAGCTAGCTAGCACCAGTACTCACTTGTTCTCTTTAGATTGACATCGGAGCTAGCTAGCACTACTCAGTACACACTTGTTCTGTTTAGATGTGACATCGGAACAAGCTAGCACTACTCAGTACTCACTTGTTCTCTTTAGATTGACATCGGAGCTAGCTAGCACCAGTACTCACTTGTCCTGTTTAGATGTGACATCGAAGCAAGCTAGCATTACTCAGTACTCACTTGTTCTGTTGAGATGAGACATCGGAGCTAGCTAGCACCAGTACTCCCTTGTTCTCTTTAGATTGACATCGGAGCTAGCTAGCACCAGTACTCACCTGTTCTCTTTAGATTGACATCGGAGCTAGCTAGCACCAGTACTCACTTGTTCTCTTTAGATTGACATCGGAGCTAGCTAGCACTACTCAGTACACACTTGTTCTGTTTAGATGTGACATCGGAGCAAGCTAGCACTACTCAGTACTCACTTGTTCTCTTTAGATTGACATCGGAGCTAGCTAGCACCAGTACTCACTTGTCCTGTTTAGATGTGACATCGAAGCAAGCTAGCATTACTCAGTACTCACTTGTTCTGTTGAGATGAGACATCGGCGGTAGCTAGCACTACTCAGTACTCACTTGTTCTCTTTACATTGACATCGGAGCTAGCTAGCACCAGTACTCACCTGTTCTCTTTAGATTGACATCGGAGCTAGCTAGCACCAGTACTCACTTGTTCTCTTTAGATTGACATCGGAGCTAGCTAGCACCAGTACTCACCTGTTCTCTTTAGATTGACATCGGAGCTAGCTAGCACCAGTACTCACTTGTTCTCTTTAGATTGACATCGGAGCTAGCTAGCACTACTCAGTACACACTTGTTCTGTTTAGATGTGACATCGGAGCAAGCTAGCATTACTCAGTACTCACTTGTTCTGTTGAGATGAGACATCGGCGCTGGCCTATCTGAGTACTCACTTGTTCTGCAGACTGAGCGCAGTGATCTCCGCCTGCAGTTTTGCTCGCGTGCGCTCCGCGTCCGCATCCGCGTCTCTACGCGCGCGCTCAGCACTGGCACCGCAGCTAGCTTCCGCCGCCGCTAGCTTGTTCTGGAGGGATGTGATCTCGCGGCTTCGCATCGCTGCTAGCTTTTCTGCTGACCTGTGAATAATTAAATGTATTTAGATTTATCGTATTTAGTCATTGTTTATTCTGACGTTTATTTATCCTGAGATAGCTTTGAGTTCAATCCCAAATGCCATAAAACTATGATTTCTTACTTGAAAGTAGCCAAATCGATGGCGGTACAGTCGTGAGACGCGTTGAATCCGCCCGTGCTATCTTCGTTTTCTTCCGGCGCAACGTAAGAGTAGCCTGCGGAAAATATAACGCAAAAATTTTAATACAGGCTGGCATAACAAATCTTATTTAAAATCCTTAATTATTGATGTATTTGATTTATCTTACCGACAAACGGCAGTTGTCCGGCGAAAGGCGGGCGCGTGCGGAACGGAGCGGCGGAGGGCGGCGGCGTGACGCGCGCGGGAGTACTGAAGTGCGAAGCATCATCTGCGCCGCGCACGCACGGGACCCACGGCGGTGGCTGCGGGAAAAATACGCAGTAGTCACAACACAACGGATCTTTGTGGCTCTAGTTGATATTTTTGGATCGGATTGGTTGGAGGCAAGCGAGGGGGGGCCCTTGAGATGTTCCTTTTCTACAATAAGAGGTGCTGCAGTGTCAAGGTATTTATAGTGGCGCGCTGGAGAAACGCAGAGCAGGCCTGTGGTTGAAGGATAACACAAACTAGTTACCTGATCTCGTATGGAGTGCACGGCTATGTGTCCCAGCGCGGGGTGCTGCAAGGTGTCCAGGTAGTTGTAGCGGCGCGCCGGAGAGACGCGCAGCAGGCCGCCGACGAGCGCGCGCCACGCGTTGGAGGGCCCATTCGGGGCCTCTTCGAATGGAGGCTGCGGGTTTGGGTCGCGTTCGTACCTGCGGAAACAAACAAGTTTCTTCTAAAATATTAACAAATATACACATATAAAACATGATTCCAAATCACGTAAGTAATAAATCATCACGAAGCGGGAGAGCAGCGAGCGTGAATATTTTTAAATATAATATTCTATCAGTGTATAAATAAAACATTATTCCAAATCACGTAAGTAATAAATCATCACGAAGCGGGAGAGCAGCGAGCGTGAATATTTTTAAATATAATATTCTATCGGTGTATAAATAAAACATTATTCCAAATCACGTAAGTAATAAATCATCACGAAGCGAGAGAGCAGCGAGCGTGAATATTTTTAAATATAATATTCTATCAGTGTATAAATAAAACATTATTCCAAATCACGTAAGTAATAAATCATCACGAAGCGAGAGAGC
Organism: Alsophila aescularia; assembly: GCA_946251855.1. NCBI lineage: Eukaryota > Metazoa > Arthropoda > Insecta > Lepidoptera > Geometridae > Alsophila > Alsophila aescularia. The sequence continues at coordinate 15,943,464 of OX276385.1, forward strand.
AGCGAGCGTGAATATTTTTAATTATAATATTCTATCAGTGTATAAATAAAACATTATTCCAAATCACGTAAGTAATAAATCATCACGAAGCGAGAGAGCAGCGAGCGTGAATATTTTTAATTATAATATTCTATCAGTGTATAAATAAAACATTATTCCAAATCACGTAAGTAATAAATCATCACGAAGCGGGAGAGCAGCGAGCGTGAATATTTTTAATTATAATATTCTATCAGTGTATAAATAAAACATTATTCCAAATCACGTAAGTAATAAATCATCACGAAGCGGGAGAGCAGCGAGCGTGAATATTTTTAATTATAATATTCTATCAGTGTATAAATAAAACATTATTCCAAATCACGTAAGTAATAAATCATCACGAAGCGGGAGAGCAGCGAGCGTGAATATTTTTAATTATAATATTCTATCAGTGTATAAATAAAACATTATTCCAAATCACGTAAGTAATAAATCATCACGAAGCGAGAGAGCAGCGAGCGTGAATATTTTTAATTATAATATTCTATCAGTGTATAAATAAAACATTATTCCAAATCACGTAAGTAATAAATCATCACGAAGCGGGAGAGCAGCGAGAGTGAATATTATTGAATAGAATACTCTATCAGTGTAAAAATAAAACATTATTCCAAATCACGAAGCGGGAGCGCAGCGAGCTTGAATATTTTAAATAGAATATTCTATCAGTGTAAAAATAAAACATGATTCCACATTATACGTAAACCATTACTGCAATTAAATAAGAAAATAATTTTACATTTTATATTAGTGTTAAAATAAGACATCATTTCAAATCACATGAAAATTATAGACTTTATACCTCAATCCTATCAATAAATATGTTATAATAGAAAATATTTCTGATATTGTCTGCTTACCTTTGAATATTGCTCAGTATTTTGGGCACGGAGTCATCATCATCCGAGGAGAAGGGTCTTCTTAGCGTGACAAGCTCGAATGCCACGACTCCCAGCGACCAGTAGTCACACGCAGACTGGACATACAAACATTTGGTACATTATAAACAGTTCAGTGTATTATTAACCGTTTTTTTGCTGTTAACTGTTGAGGTGTACGATCCGCGAACTGTGTATTTACTTGTTGTCTGAACGTTCTATTTACAAGTGAAATTAAAAAAAAAACTCCCCCAACACATATTTATGTGTTTATGTGTGTTTTAGCTATAAGAACTATATCGATCACATCAGTTTTCAAATAGAAAAAAACTGCATCAAAATTGATATATTCGTTTAGGAGCTGCGATGCCACAGACAGACATACAGGTACACAGATAGATACACAAGTTAAACTTATAACACCCCTTTAGCAGGTTTTTCACTTGATTGTAAGCGCAACAAAAATGACATGCTTGAAATAAAATTAGATTTTGAGGAAACAGAACCCACTCACAACGCAGGTGATCCCTACTACTATATAAAAGTGAAACGATGTCTGTTTGTTTGTTTCGGGCGCTTTCACGCGATAACGGCTGGACCGAATTTGATGAAATTTTGTATATAGATGCTGTATACCATAGAGATCAACATAGGATACTATTTATTCCCGAAAAAAGACAACGCGGGCAAAGCGGGCGAAGCTAGTAACTCATATGGTTAAAATCAAATAAATCAACTATTTTAACCAGGGCCATAAAATAACTACATATACTACAAAAATTAAAAGTAAAAGCACTTAATATAAAGTATTTAGCATTTTTTAATACACGCGTGCAATACAACAATGGCGGTGCTGTTAAAAGAGATTTTTATGTAACATTTTTAATTCAATTTAAAACAGTTTTTTTTTTTTTACTTTTTCTGCAATTAAGAGAACCAATCATTCAGCCACTAAAATACAAAATATATAAATGTATAAATAACTGTGCATATTCTGTTCTAACTACTAAGTGCAAGGTAAGTTTAACTTGCGAATATATTCATTCAATCATGCTATTTCCGAATTACTTACACTTCGGCAAAATAAGCAAAGGGAAATAAATATCCGTACACTTTTACTGACTACTTAGCAAGTAAAGCTAGATAACTTCTATGTTGTATTTATATAATTTGGATAAAGTGGATACAATCACAATGACTCACTACACGGTCAATGATGTCACCCGGGCAAGTTTGGCTTCCAACTGCATGTACTTACATAAAATGTTTTGACATTGAACGATTTTATCAACCAATTAAATCCCTCGGTTCAAGTTCTGTTCATTCATATATAACTCTAATAGAAAACTATTCTAAGTCAAATAAGGGTTGAACGCGTCGGGGAAAGGTGTCCCAAAGGGCCTCATCTGGATATACTATATAGGGGAAGCATGTCCCCTTTGGCCACCCAATGGTTAAACATTATTTGTGGCTAATAGTTATGGGTTTTCATTATAGTTATTCATTTCAATGAGGCTTAGGTACAATATGTATGTATATTTTTATTAATATATTTATTTATTGTATTCAGTTTTTAATATTTATAATGCACCACTGTCTTTGCCGTATATTAATTCCTCTCCATCCAAAGGTTGTCTGCAAGAGATCGCTTTTTAGGTTAATTATTTTTTATAATTATTTGTATAAATGTTTTAGTTATTTTTGTATTTTTGTTCTGTGTGGTGTACAATAAAGAGTTATCTATCTATAATCGAAATCTGGCAAAGTTTGAGAGCCAGCAGAAGTTATTTTATTTATTATTTATTTATTTATTGAGACACATTACAATACCATTACAGCATTACGTCAGCTCAGCAGGCGATATAGTTTTTAGGTAGGCAAGAATACAATTTCGTTCATTATTATAATACTACTATATTATTGGTTTTATTTATAATTAGTAGTGTTATTTTTATTTAAATATGTTTATTGAAAATCAGCGTCCATCAGTGTCTAACACTTGACATTGTATAGTTGATAGATTCAGGCGTTACTTTGCGGAAATCCATATTTAAAATGAATGACGTAAAAATATTAAGCTTACTTCCGCCTAGCGGAATTTTTACTTCATGCACTTTTTTTTACTTGACGTCGTTCCTGAGAACAGCACCTTTTTACCCGACTGCGGAGTGTTATGTTTTGGGCTGTATGTAAGTATGTAGATATGTTTCTGTGGCGCGACCTACAGCCTAAACGGCTTGATGGTTTTTGGTAAATGAGGTATCATTGATTAATCTTAGCACAAGAGTGACAGGATAGGTATATGAAGTGTCAAGAAAACTAATATGGCGGCTTACGGCTACCATATTGTATTACTAACAAAACAAAAAATGACCAAAAGTGAAGTATTAAAATAAAGGTATATAAAAGATCATTCCAAAAATATGTAAAACACTGCATCTTATATTTCAAAATAGAGAATCTAAACCTCTTTTTTTTAATAATTGTGTCATATTATTTGGTGTTTTTATTTATATTGTATCTTGTAGTTATTGAATGTTGTTCTAGCGCTAAATAATCATAGTGTCTATTTATTTTATATTTCATATCTTACTGTATACTACAGTAAGTCATCAACTTCTAACAAATCTAACAAATTATAGAAGATTTTATCGTCAAAACTGTGTGAGAAGATGGAAAAAATTTAGGAAAAAACGGACTTTTTTATTTTGATCCGATATTGGTGTTTTTTTTCACGGCCCCACATTTCACTACCTAAACCGAATATCTACCTAACATTTAGTATCTAGCTGGACTCACTAGAGGTTACTCTACAAAGCGAAGCGTTATGCGAACCCACAATGGCCTGTGTAACAATGCCGCGGCAGTATTCCGAACAGACAGTGTGCGTGGAGGCGCAGTGCGCGGCGGCCAGCAGCTCGGGCGCCACGTAGTCCGCCGTGCCGCAGGGCAGGGCTGCGCTCTCGCCTTCGGACAGGCGCGCGCACGAGCCGAAGTCGCCCAGCTTCACGTGGCCGCATCTGTGGAGGAGATTAAATCAGCTGTTAGGGGAAAAAAAAGAGCCGTCGAGGGACGCCTGGCACATGTGAAACATCGAATATCGCCGAGCTGAGGTGGAAAGAGTCGACGAGCCACGAGCCACGTCGTCACCACGTCGTGGCGATCGATCGCCACGCCAAGAGTCGGCATTACTCCAGTACCGCGCCATTAGATGTTTCACATCAAAAACATCCATACGGTGCGCCGCAGAAATCCGCTTCACACCCATCAAATAGAGCTCATTTTCGTTCGGTTATTTTAAGACTTTATGTCGTTTTTGCGTTGAAATTCACCATCGAATGTTGTTTTTAGGTTTCCGAAATCAAACAAGGAACCCTTATAGTTTTGGGTTCCATGTCCGTCTGTCTGTATGTCACAGACATATTCAGTAACTATTAACACTACAAAGTAAAAATTTGGCACTTGTGTAGACATTTATAACCGCTACATCTAAACTTAATCTGCTATCTTAGGTCATGCTCAAACTTTGCGCCATATTCTGCCGCACCAGAGTTTATATGTTGCCAGAAATACTAAATGTGATCCGGATGATAAGAAAGCTGAACGTTGGGGTAAAGTCTTAGTAATATTATAAAGAGGAATGATTTGATTGTTTGTATGTTTGTTTGTTTGTTTGTAATGGATAAACTAAAAAAATAAGGAACAGATTAAAAAAAAATATTCACCTATAAATAGCTTGATTATTATCAAGTAACATCGGCAGAACATTATTTTTTTAAAATAGAGATCCTTACGTAAATTGCAATAAGGTCACCCAATATATCAAAAATAAAGAAAGGGATGACGTTGCCATGGAAACGAAATAATAAGAAGTCTGTCAAGTACGTCAGTAATAATGCAGTTGTCTATGGTCAAAAAATACTGCTGCCAATAATTTTAAGAAAAATATCGACTTAAATTTTACGGTGTATAAGATTTACTAGTTTACGAGATATAGCCGACAAAGATAACGCATTCTATGCCCGCATCAAATCTGAACAAATTCTATAATGAAGAAACATAATCCAACCGTAACAACAGCTTTGTTGGCGTATAAAGTAAAAAGTACTGGATCAATTGCAATGCGGTAAACACAGTTGGTTAGCTAAGGTAAGTTGGTCTTGACTACGGAAACCTAAGTCTTTGCTAGTCCTACAAGCTTTTAGCCGGTTTTTCACCCTTAGATCGGTAATCCACCACATCAGGGATGCGCAGTAATATGATTTTAATCGAACGGATAGGATTATATTAAATTATTTTGGTATAATTAGACTGGTTTATTTTTTAATGTAATTTATTTCTTGGTTTTGGTCTTGGTTTACAGTTATCTATCTATAATTTTATGGAATTGACGCCATCAGAGGCCCAATTCTCGGAATTGTGAAATAAAGTCAGTAGAATTGATGACATCTCGAATGCATATCTAAGTTACGAAACAATTGGTTTCTTACGAGATATAACGTCATCTCGTCTAGTGACTTCATCTCACGATATGTATGGGAGAATTTGGAAATTGGACTGGCAGTCTCGCTCAACTACTTACTATTAGATTTTTAGCAGTGACGCCTGCTTAGCATAAACATATCTTATAATTATTGTCAAGGAACATGTGAAATTTAAAAATTAAATAACCCCCGACACATCTATTTTATCTTCTATCTTATAATAAAGCAATAGGAACGAAAAAATCTGTACAAAGGAGATAATTGAAAAAAAAAATGTCTATGGTACTTAAAATAAGCTACTGAACAAGAATAAAACATTTTTAAAATTCGTGTCGATCTGTTTATCTGTATGTTTGTTCGCGCATCACGTAAAAACTGCTGAACTATTTGCGATGCGGTTTTCTGTTGTATAGCTTGGGGTTTAACTTAAAAACTGATGTACTTGGTATCTCAAACCGATGAGTAGAAGCCGAGCAATCGATAAAATGTTTTTAAAATTTTGATCAAATGTTAGTATATTGGTATTTTAGGCCTTAGAATAGTAAATATAGTACTTTTAACCTAAAGAAATGACCACGCGTGCGAAGCGGTACAGCTAGTATTAGGCTAGTATATATATATATATATATAAATCAATTGCCGTGCATTAGTATTCGTCTCGCGAAATCTCGAAAATGGCTCGACTGATTTGAATATGTTTTTGTTCTGCTCGCGACACTACAGGAAAAGTCAGAAAAACAAAAGTTATTTTTCGCAATAATAAAAAAAAAAGCATCCACGAGGATGAAAACGCGTAGCTTGTAAATTATAGCTAAGAACCATCTCGATCACATCAGCTTTCAAATAGAAAAAAAACTGGTTCAAAATCGGTCCATTAGTTTAGGAGATACGATGCCACAGATAGATACAACAAATATATACACACGTTAAATTTATAACACCACTCTCTTTGCGGTCGGGGGTTAAAAATTGAGACAGTATGGAAGTATGTAGTGTTATTGTCACCTGTCCAAAAATATGTTGTGCGGCTTCACATCCCGGTGTACATATCCCATGCCGTGTAGCGCCTTCAGCGCGTGCGCCACCTCGCACACGTAGAACGCCGCGTCTCTCTCTGCCAGCGGGTGGTTCCGCCGAGACATCAGGCCTGCGAGGTCCCCGCCTGAGCACAGCTCCATCACTAAGTACAGGTTACTGGAGTCCTGTCAACAGAGGTCTTAATAAGTTTTAAGCTAAGAAGAGTATATAGCGCCTTCGTCCATACAAAAAGAAAAAACACTTATCTAACCCCTAAATATTATCAGAATTCAAAATTATTATTGCCTTGAGTTGTTTCATTGATTAAAAACGCTTATAGATGTTCGTTTTTCTAAATTTTTCAATAACTTCTTAGTCATAAGTACCTCAACTGGCGTTATTTTTGCACAGAAACTATGACAAAATTAAAATGCTCTTTTTTAAAACAAAAAGCTGTCTTTAAAAATATGAAACATGTAAGCGTAGATTATATTCTATTCAAGCGATTGACACTTATAACAAAAGTCTTCACCACAATTTATGGGCTGCTTTCTCCCAGAACATCAATTCTATAAAAAACTGTACTACTAAAAGTAACAACTCTCTATCGCTCGTTTAGGTTATCTGTGAGATGAGGTGGAGATAGCAATACAAAAAAAAAATGGAACATTTCCACACCAATTACCTAGCCCTAAACTAGGATACCCTGTACTGACGCGGGCTGATAATGATGATGATGATGTCCTTTTTTATGTGAAACATCTAATGGCGCGGTAAGGCTGACTCTTGGCGTGGCAAGCGATCGCCAAGGCGTAGCGACGCGCCGCTCGTGGCTCTTCAGCTCTATCCGCCTCCACTCAGCGATATTCGATGTTTCACATCTGCCAGACATTCCGCGACGGCTTATTATTTTCTTCACAGCGACCTTAGCTTGCAACCCTTGCAATTGGATGCAACCATTATATATTTTTTGTTTTCTTCATGTTTTATTCAAAGCTCAAATGTTATGAATTTACAGTAAAATTAGACGGAAGGTAACAGTTTTGCTATTGAACAAAACTTATGACATAAACTGCAAAGATAATATAACTACTTGTTTACCTGGAAGGCATACTGCAGCCGTGGCATCCAAGGATTAGTGGCAGTGGCAAGAACATCTCTTTCATCTTCAGCTCCTGTGATTCGTTTCCGTGCAAGCTCCTTTTTGACACTCTTTAGAGCATATACATCACTGGTTTGCTTCTCTCGTACCAGCTATAAAGAGGTATAATAGTTTGAATAACTTTTTATTGATCACCATAATAAAAAATAAAGGTAACAAAAACAACTGGCAGTCTAATCTGAACACAGCAATTTCTGAATGGGCTAAAACATTTTGGTTTAGAAATAATTTTATTTTAGTATCTGGTATATTTTGGCAACATACAAATATCTTCTGGCTCTGGCTTTGCCCACAAGATCACACTAACACCTAGAATTTGATAGTAACTACAGGAGAAAAATATTTTTGGAAGTCTCTGATTGGTGCATACAACAGAGCTTTTTAGTTTTAAACTATGTAACTAAGTAATCTGCTTACTGACTTAGTTGCTTGCTTGTAGTTTGAGGCAGTGCTGGCCTCTGCGTCAGAGTTTGTCGAGGGCCTCTGACATTGCTTAGCGACTGCTATTAATCAATAACAACCGGGAGCGACAGTTTAACGTGCCCTCCGAAGCACGGAGCGATGGAAAAGTGACTTAGCGATGAGTTGCAATACATACATGAACTTCTCCAAAGTATCCTCGGCCAATAGTTTGCAGTACTTCGAAATCTGAGAAGCATACTCGGGTCCTTCGCAGTTCTGCCAATGTACTGCGGTCTGGAATGGAAGTAGGGAGCTTCTAAGACAAAAGTTACACAAGATCTTAATTTATTTTAAAATGAGGTAGATATCGCACATATTTAATTGCACTAAACAATGAAACTCGTTAAAACAATCTTGATGAGTTAAAGTACCAGAAATAGAAGTCAGCTATGGCAAGATCCTGATATACCATGTATTTCAACAAAACAGTGACCAGGTGACAGTCTGGGTGTGAACTATCTTCAACCTCATCTACACATTTACTATCAGACATGAGATGGTTTGATTACTTTAGCAATCAAATGGAGGTTGATACCCCAAGTTTTGGTCTATTTGGTTTGGTTTATAGCTTCTTGGAGCCAATCTTAACTTTATTATGATTATTTGTTTATCAAACAGTGCCATACTCGGAGACATAAATTAGCACTAATTATCATTCCTGTCCAAATTCATAATAATATCCAAATCCAAAAGATCACTTATTCTATTAGTGTACCTAAAATAGGTGATCTTTTGATCACTTGAAAAGATGATCGAAAAGGTCATCTTTTCAATCATCTTTTGAAAAAAAGAAAAGATTAATTTTGATCAAAATTAATCTTTTTTTGATCATTAAGGGCATAACAGACGATTACAATACTATAATATTTGATGTTACGATATCTGCATATAAAATATTATAGCATCTTAGGGTCTCACACACGGCTAAGATACAATAATATACTGAAATTATTCATTCGCTCGCAGGCCGTCCTAGGTGCCACACATATTTCTTCACCGCTTTCTATACCTGTATATGATAAAATATGAGTAGTTTCACTATGGATTTATTAGGCAGCTCATCAGACAACGATTCTGATTTTGAATTTAATATGCAAATTGCATTAGCGCACTGTAAAAGGTGATCAATTTGGATAGAATATCACATTAAATTTAGAAAAAGCTGCTGTGAATTTAATATTACGGAAATGTTTGTACAAAAAAAATCTAACTTATTTTAATAAGTCGAAGGAAATTTTTCTCGAAATTCATAATTTGATTAAGGAAGATTTAGTGAAACAAAATATGAACATGCACGAGAGCATTTGTACAGAACAACGACTTACAGTATGCTAAGAACCATCTCGTTTACCTCAGCTCAAACATAAAAAAAACTACAGCTAAATGGACTTAACTCGTCGAGTGCTGGACTGAGTCCAGCAGAGTTAACATCACCCGAAGATGCCTCGTGCAGAGGCGAAACACGTGTCGTATTGATGTCAGACGTTTGGTATTTGGATCGAGGTATATGTTTTTCATTGTGTTTTTGTATTATATGTATATGAATATATAAGTGTTACAATACTTGTATTTGGGTAGGGTCTGTTTAGCTTGGGGGTTTTTTTATTGTGTATATATATTTATATATATTATTTGTATATAAGTGTTTTTTCTGGCCTCCAGGCCTTAGCTTTCATTTCATTTATATTTTTCATTAGTTCAATTTTGGGTAGGGTTTTGTTTAGCGTGGGGTTTTACTTGTGTTAATTTTACCATTTATCATTTGTCTGATTTAGTTTTGGCGGAAGTAAGATAATTTTTTTTTTTTTTTTAAACTTACGTATTTTAGTTACACACAATCAAGTTCGCATTTTGCATCACATACGTATTTTAACACAGGGCGAGCGCATAATCAATTGCAGACTATCATACACAGAACAAGGTCCGCATTTTACATCACATACATACTTTAACACAGGACGAGCGCATAATCGATTGCAGACTAACATACACACCTCGAGGTCCGCATTATAATAACGTACTAACTCTTACACAACTAGGACTGGTGGCTCCACGTGGTGGTTACACACTGAACTAAAACACTAACGGATGTGAACTAAAGTCGTCAAATATCCCTAATATGCGGTCATTTTCCATATTTTGCTAAGATTTTACCAGTCAACCAAATCTCATTGCGACAAATTCAAAGATATATTTGAGACCTCGTCAAATTATTATAAGGACGTCCGCACAACGGGGTAAGTCCGCACAATCGTGGTTCCTGTCACAGTAAAGTCCGCATAATGTTAAAGCCGTAAATACACCCTCACACACACTGATACACACCCTAAACAAAAAAACCGTCACAAATACAAAACAGAGCAACCTGTAGAGCATTTTACGATATATTTTGTATCTTAAGATGGTATATTAGTATATATTTTGTATCTTAAGATGACATCTTTTAATAAATTCCATATCACTCAATATCTTAATATACTGTAAGATGCAAATATATTCTTATTCTTATTCGAGATGGGGGCGATAAGGCCTGTACTGACGTCCCGCTTGGGGTGTATTGTGCATTTCCCCCTGCCAGCCTCTACCCAAGCCACCCAAGCTCCTTATGCAAATATATATTATCTTCACCGTTTGTGATAGTTCATATAAATTGTATAGCGAGCAATATTTTATCTTGAGATATAATATTATCGTATCTTAGTCATCTGTGATGCGCTTTATAAACACACAGTTATACAATTTAGAATAAAAATACCAAGTAAATAGTGAGTCTCCAACTAGGCCACAGCCTGTAACTTGAGGGTCTGAGAACAATGAACCAAATTTAAGTATATTAATAGAAATTCAAGAAAGTGTAAAACAAAATAATAAAAACGTAAGTATTATATATGAAGATTTATTTAATGCTAATTAACAGAGAATTTAAGAAGGATCTTTCCAGCTCTCCTACACTGGAGTCTAATTAAGATCAAGTCTCATCTTGCTCCTATTTTTAGATCATGCCTTGCCTGGAAGTATATACCAAAGGCTTGGCAGGAAGTAAAAGAGTAGTATTTTTGCCTAAACCAGGCAAATCATCAGTATTTCAGGCAGAAGCTATGGGACTACAGTTAGTGGCAGGAGCGATATCTACGCTCGATGCACCTTCACCTGGTACAAATAGTGACTGTGAACTCCTTACTTTCTCACAGATAGTGCAGCCATCATCTATGCACTAAGGAAACCCATAACTAGGTTGAGGGTTGTATCAGAATGTCATGAGACCCTACAAAACTTATCTGAAAGGTATAAAATTATAGTAAAATGGACGAAAAGCCACGGCTCATGTCCAGGAAATACCAAGGCAGACATGCTCGCCAAGGAAGGAGTTAAGAAAGATATTGGAGAATATGGGATAAAGCTCTGTAAACCTACTGCAATGGAAGTAAAAAACCTCCTTGTTCAATACACAGAGAGGGAGAATAAAAATTGGTGGCACAAGAAAACGGATTGCAGAAATGCAAAAGTTATGTTTCAATCCCCTATCAGGAAAATCACCAACAATCTGCTAAGGCTGACTAGGCAAGACTTTTGTCTCATGGTAGGTCTTATCACAGGTCATTGCAACCTAAACTACCACCTGCATAAAACTGGAGCCACAGACTCTGATGGCTCTGTGCCGTGTATGTACGCAGGAGAAGGAGACTGTGGAGCATGTGCTTTTGCTTTGTGCAGCCACGGAAAAGGTAAGACTAAGAACTGGACTTATATAACAGGGAAAAGTGGATAAAAAGGATTCACAGGCTCAACAAAATTCAAACTCCAATAATAGTAAATTAACACCATCTACAGCGACATCACTGGAACAGCTGTGCCAGCGACCTAAAGCCGTACTCCAGTACATAAAGAAGCTTGGGTGGTTTGGGTAGAGGCTGGCAGGAGGCAATGTACAATACACCCCAAGCGGGACGTCAGTGCAGGCCTTACCATCTCGAATAAAAATAATATATGTCTTTGGGTATGGCATTACCTGTTGTTGTAATACTATGCTGTCTGACATCAGAAGTCTAAATAATTCGCTAATATTTGGATGTACAATTTGCTCCAAATAAAAGTTGAGCCATTAGATGCAACTAGTCAGGAGTAGATTTAAATTTGTTGGTAGTTAATCCTCATTCAATGCAAAGAATCTTCAATTTATAGGCTGATGTAATGATTATATATTTACCTGCTTTGTTTCTAGAGCTTAGTGTACTTACATTTGTCCACAAAAACATGAACTAATTCGTCAGTTTTCTTGATGGGGTCATCATTACACTCATCGTACAAGGCTGTAAGTGCATCCAAGAGAGCCTCGCGGTCTATTGTCTTTTTGATAAACTTGGTAGACCCACTGGTAACTTTCCCTAAAATCTGGCGATTCAACCGTGTGATACGCAATGCTATAGCTTCTTTTGATGGTTCCATGTTAAGTTCAACAATCTTTTGGCTGCCTTTTAAACATTCATAATTTACAAGCGTATTCCATGCTTTGTTTATGTTTTTTTCACTTTTCACTTTACCATAGCCCGGTACATTTTTGCCGTTATTTTGAAAATCGAAAATTCATTCAAAAGTCATTGACGTTTGTAGGGAAGGCGTTATTACACGATCAAAATAATGTACGACCAGTATTGTACAGCCAATATTACTCGGCCAGATATTACGTGTACATGGATTCGTAATATTTGGACGGCTAATACTGGCCGTGTATTATTGCCCGTACAAAATCGGTCCGGGTTGATAATGCACGGCCAGTATTACGCGACCAATATTACGTGTACAACTGGATACGTAATATCAGCCCGTGCCGATTTTGTACGACCAATATTACACGGCCAATAATACGAAGCCAACCATAGACAAGCTAGAATCACTCCTTGATGCCTCGTTTGTGTAGGCGAGTGTAAAGATGAAAAAAACTGTCACAGAACCGAATCGGCCAAACCAGACTCCACGTGGTCTTATCTGCCCTTCACTAGAGTGTTTTTAAAAAGCCGGAGGCGCGGAGGGAGTGCAGTCCCCTTCCGCTGTGACAAAGTGCAGGTACCAGGGTGAGCTGGAGCGGCGGAGGCTGGTCGCCGAAGGCGACCAAAAAGCCGAAGCTGCGGAGGCGAGAGTTGGTACCTGTGCTTTGTTACGCAAGGGCGGAGGGGCAGCACTTCCCGCAGCGCCGGAGCAATTGCAATTCATAATCTGTGGAAAAAGGAAACTGGAACGTGCCAACGAGGCTTTGACCATGTCATTTCTATATTTTAATCTGTGATGTACACGTAATATTGGCTGTACATTATCGCCCGTACAAAAAGTGTACGGCCCGTATTACACAGCCAATAATGCACACCCTGTTATTACATGTACATATTTTGGCTTCGTAATCCTGGCTGCGTATTATCCTCTGTACAAAATCAGCACGGGGTGATATTACACGGCCAATATTACGCAACCAAATAATGTACACCCTGATATTACGACGCCAATCCACGTAATATTGGTCGCGTATTATTGGCTGTACATTAATTGGTCGCGTAATACTGGCCGTGTAATTTATGGACTCAATATAGGAACTCGTTTGTAGTAGTTTATTGTATTGCCAGTTTTATAATATTTGTATTGTTAGTTTTAGCGCCATCTGATGGTGAGTAGTCGAAGCATCAGCTTAAGTTACTCAATACAAGATGGCGCTAATCGAAACCAAACTATCAAACGAGTTTTTGACTATCACATACAAAAACTTTAAGTTTGTTTTGTAGATGGCACATACAAAAACTTTAAGTTTGTTTTGTAAAGTACCAATACAATTTTTCGTTATTTTTAGGGTTCCGTAATTAAAGCCTTCGCCATGTCCGTCTGTACCAGTACACAGCTATTTTATTCAGACACTATTAACACTACGGATGTCAACCTTGTAGTATAGGTAATTAATAACCCAGCGAGTTGGTTTATTAACTAAAGCCGCCAAAGTTATAACGCATTTTATGCCCGCATCAAATCTGAATAAAAAACTCTATTGAGAGCTTAGAGTATAAACTCAAAGATTGAGAGACATGACATAATCCAACCTTAAAAACAGCTTTGTTGGTGTATGACGTGAAAACTACTGGACCAAGTGCGATGCGGTTTTTATAGTTGGGTAGCTTAGGATCCTGGCTACGGAATTTTAAGTCTATGCATGCCTAATACGAACTTTGCCGATTTTTTTTATCTTACGTATTATATTCCGAACGAACTGTTTTTACTAATTGAGCGTGATCGTACGCAAAACATCGATTGTAAGTGAAAATCAACCCATTTAGGTCAAAAGAAAGCCACCGAAAATACATCACAAAATATCTCAGAAAATACTAAACCGATTTTGTACCGGTACTTTAAAACCTTCCTCTCGAATCGACCTACGCGTGGTCGATTCGAGAGGAAGGTTTTAAAGAATAATTCATCAAGTATTTGGTACAAGTTTAGTCGATGTAAGTAGTAGGGCAAGTTTTTTTAACAAAGTCGGAGAAAACAGAAGTCCCAGTAATGGGGAAGTTTCTTTGGAATAGTTTTTTTTTATAAGTACCTACTTCGATGGATAATACAATTACAATAACAAATATATTGAAAAATTTAGGAAATGATTCCACTTTTGCTGCAGCCTTTTCGAAAGCAAAATAGCTCGTCGCTCGTTTGCGGTGTGACGTCACAACTCTCATTGGCCGCCTCATATGTACCTACTAGGAAACCTATGGAGCAATCAGTATTCCGTTTCCCGCTCAAAAACTACTTCTTATCAAAAAAACTTCTAATAAACAAAAAAACTATCCAACTGCTGAACTAAGGTATTTTGTATTTTATAGGTACTTTTTGGTCCTGGAATAACACATACTCGTAGATTACTTTTAACCAGAGGAATGACCACTCGGGCAGAACCGTGGGCACAGCTAGTCGATCAATAAAATACTTAAATAGCAACTAATAAAATTCTTAAAAGAATGTTCATTCTAATTCAGTCCACGGGGACTCATGTGTGGTCTCAAGAGTGAGTACTGGAACCAAAATGTCCATGTGATTTTCAGTAAAATCATCGCTCCTCCTGCTCCTTCAACCTCGCTCTGATTTACCTACTCTAAACCATTTTCGCTTGTGTGAAAAATGTATTACATTAATTAAAAAAAAAAACGTGACTGTTGCCGAGACTCCCCCTCGTGTGGGACCACGTGAGATTGGGTGAGATTCGGTTCGAGCCCATCCCCCCTAAACGCCTCACGTAACTCATGGATGCCCCATTTCAATATTTTAATTGCGCAACCCGTTCTTCATATATACTATTAGTTTATTCTATGGTAACGAGGCTCTGGCGACTAGTGTTGCCAGGTTCAGTGTGTCAAATTTCGGAACGTAAGGTTAAAATAATCGGGTTTTTTTTTGCAGATCGGGACAGCTAGTTACCATGGTTTAAAAAACAGATTTTTGTGAATCATCTATTATTTTAATCGGATGGATGGTCAGATTTTTAATTAGCATGTTAATGTTACCATAAAACTGAAACAAAATAGATAGATAGGTACACTTCTATAATATATACTCGTAACCCAACATTAAAACAGCCGTTTCGACTAATTAAATTGAATCTCATACCTAATTTATAATCATGCAAATCATTTGCAAACATCTTTTTTAATCAATCATTTTTCATATTTATTTTTTATATGTTTTTTTATTATACTATGCGTTAGATTTCACAGCTTTCAACAGTTCTTTGTTTTATTATCGCTCATTTTATAAAATTCACTACACGTAAAATTGAAGTTGGTCTTTATTTGTATCTCTGCTTTAACATGCTCGAGAGATAATTGGTTTCTTTTAACTGACCAAATTGCATTTGTTTGGGAAAATATTATTTCTGTTGCAGCATTCGAAACCGGTATGGATGACATGAAAGTACCATGTGTCAGAACATTTTTGTACCAAGCACAACGTGATGTTTGTAATATTGAAGCTTTCTCAATAGAAAAATGTATAGGCAGTTATTTAATTAAATTTCAGCACGTCAAGCCCAAAAATTCATCATCAACACAGAAGAAATAATTGTGATCAATTCTTTGCTTCTATTTGTGTGATACCGAGTATCTTTGTCTCGCCTACACAATACGCGCGAAGTTAAAACCTTTTATGATGACTATTTGGTCCGAGTTTCGTGAGAAAATATGAAAGCTAAAATATTTGTATGTAGTATATCATCTTACAGATATTTTCCTTATACACACTAAGACACACAGACTAAAGAGGTTAGTGAAAAATCGTGACATTCGGCGTCCCGATCAACGGTGAACCAGAACGTGTCATTAGATTTCTGAAAATCGGGACTTCCTTCGCAAATCGACACCTGGCAACACTGGGCAACCGACAGATGGCGATATAACCCAAAGTATAACCACAGTACATATATAGACACTATATATGTACTGTGGTGTAACCATCCTAAAAACAAGCGTAGCCAAATGACACAGGCCGGTGACGGGCAGCAGCGTTACCGGTGCGAAAAGCTACGCCCTACGATCGCCAACCCGCATGCCCAGCGTGGCGATTATAGAAAACTCTCTTTGATGAACGGCACAAAAAAAATGTCTAACAGTTCTCGGTTACGGCGGTGAAGGAAATGGCAGGGCAGGGGGTGCGAAGAATCCCCGGGCTACCGTAGGCCACCCCAAACAAAAACAAATGACCCTGGCTACGTACAACAGACGAACGATTAGGCTTGACGAGCACATGGCGAAACTCGAGACGGAACTTACGAATATGGTGGCACATTCTAGGGTTAAGTGAAGTCTGAAGAGAGTGGGAGGACACGATAACGCTGGAATCAGGCCACCTATTCTACTTCCAAGAGGGCGATCAGCAGTCTCAGGGTTGCGTGGGGTTCTTCTTCAATAAAGTCCTCATTGATAATGTTGTAGAAATATCCGTGTGTCGACCAGGGTAGCGTACCTGATTCATAAGCTGACCGAAAGGTAACCTTAAGGTCGTATAGGTTTACGCACCGACCTCGGCACACTCGGATGATGAGGTAGAAGATGTGTTTGATTGATGACATATCTTCGGCCCTACAGAACACCGCAAGGGCCTACTACAACTTTATTATGGGAGTCTTTAACACTAAAGTATACACTTGCAGTGATTCGAAAATAGGTCCACACGGTTATGGAGACAGGAATCACAGGGGGCAAATGCTAGTTAACTTTTTGGAATAAGAGGGCTTCTTTTTTAATAATTCATTTTTCAAAAAGCAGTGGACGTGACGAAGCTCCAACACTGTGACTAAAAATGAGATTGACTTTATCATGACGGACAATAAGCACATATTCAGGGATGTCTCAGTGATTGCAAGGTTCAATACCAGTAGTGATCACCATCTTGTCCGAGACTCCTTGAATATCAACCACAAGCTTGCCGTCAAGATGCCGTTTGGTGAAGTCTACGGTCCGACCCAACCTGCTCCAAGCCGTTGTTAGATCAGAACAGTTCCAACTCAAGTTGGAAAATCGATTCGCTGCCTTGGAAACCACAAATGACTTGGATGAGGAACTCCAAAAAGTTGTGGGAATCCTAAGGGAAGAAGGCACAAAATTTTGCAAGCTGCATAAAGTCTAAAATCTCGGATGAGGCTCTTCAGCTTATGGACAAATGACGGAACCAATAGCAAGCCACACCGTCAGAAAAAGGGACCTCAATCAAACAATCTGTAAGCAGGTGCGTTGAGACCTCCGATGCTCAATTACTTGCCAGATAGCAAAATCGGGAGTCAAAAGTCTGCGCCCAAAAATTGAATAGGACCCATCTGACGAAGCTCAAGACCAATAATGGCGCAACCGTCGTCTCTAAGCCGGAGATCCTTTCTGAGATCGAAGACTTCTATACCCGATTGTACGACTCGCATGCTCCTAGAACCGAACCCAGCACAGAGGATTCCCCCGCAATACTGACCCCCATTAAACAGATGAACTGCCCGACGTCAGCGGAGACGAGATTGAGATGGCACTCAAACAACTTCTGAATGGAAAGGCCCCCTGTGAGGTTGGTATTACTTCGGAGCTCTTGAAAGCAGGGGGGATGGGGAACCTGTACTTCGGGAGCTTCAGGGGTTATTTAGCACCTTTCTTAACAGTGGGAGTATTCCAGAGGCGTGGAGCAGGAGTTTGGTAGTACTCCCCTTTTTCATTACCCTTTAAAAGAACTACCGACCTATTTCACTCTTGAGCCACATTTATAAGTTGTTTTCGAGGGTCATCACAAATCATCTCGCAAGAAAACTTGACGAATTCAAGCCTCCTGAACAGGCCGGGTTTCGCAGATTATTTAGAACCAGAGACCACATGCACACAGAGGCAAGTTATACAGAAGTCTGAAGAGTATAACCAAGCCCTGTGTCTTGCTTTTGAAGGCTATAAGAAGGCTTTTGACTCCGTTGAAACCTGAGCGGTACTGGAGTCTGCAGCGTTTTCAAGTGTACTGGCGATACATCGAAGTGCTGAGGTTTCTGTATGAATCCGCAACTATGAGTCCACCTGCGCAGGGAAGTGAGACAGGGGGATGTTCTATCCCCGAAACTGTTCACTAATGCCTTAGAAGATATGTTTAGTCAGTCGCTTGATTTTTGCTGGATTGGAAAGGAATGGGCATTAATATCAATGGCGAGAACATCTCACACTTACGATTTGCCGATGATATAGTCCTAATGGCAGAGTCGCTGCAAGACTTGCAAAGCATGCTGACCAACCTAGATGATGCTTCATGACGCATCAGTTTTGGAATGAACATAGGTAAGACCCAGATCATGTTTAACGATGTTGTTAACCTGGAACCAATTGCAGTCAATGGTGTATGTACCTCTTGAAGTTGTCCGGAAATATGTTTACCTTGGGCAAATATTGCAATTAATAAGAACAACTTTGAGAAGAAAGCCAGCAGAAGGACTCAGCTGGGTTCAGTAGCATTTGGCAAGTTTTCTCGTCGTCCATACCACAGTGCCTGAAGACAAAAGTCTTCAATCAGGGCGTCATACCAGTCATGAACTACTGAGCCGAAACGTGTCCACTCACGGTCAAACATTTTAAGGTCGCTCAGCGAGCAATGGAGAGAGTTATGCTTGGAGTTTCTTTGAATGACAGGATTTTTAATGAAGATATCCGACAGAGAACCAAGGTATTTTACATAGCTATATGGGTAAGCAAGCTGAAGTGGCATTGGGCTGGTCATATTTCCCGCAGAACCGATAACCGTTGACCGTTGATAACCGTTGGGGTAGTTCTCGAGTGGAGACCACGTTTAGGCAAACGTAGTGTAGGACGCCCTGTGGCCAGCTTGAGTGACGATCAGCGAAAAGCGGCTGGTAGAAAATGGATGAGGAGAACTGAAGATCGAACTCAGTGGCGTGCATTAGGAGAGGCCTATGTCCAGCAGTGGACAGATATATGCTGATGATGATTCTGTGGTGTCATAGTGCAAAAGCAGCGCGGGCGGGCCGCGGGCATGTGTGGTACCGTTTTGTACAAATAAAGAGAAATCCTTAGACGTTACCCGTGCTAAGCCAGGCGGGCCGCTAGACAATTATATTTATAGGGAACCTTGGTGGTAGGTGTATGAATCCACAAGTAAGAAGGGTAGGAACTTATTTTTTAATAGACCAGCATTCAGGGCCACCAACCAACATTTAAGTATTTGCAGGTTGCACGCACGCACGCACGCACGCACGCAGTACTATTATTTATTCTGCGTTTGCACATAGGTAGGTACGTATGAAGGTGATCGTAGGTAGGAGGTAATGAGGAAATGACCACGCGCGCAAAGCCGCGGGGACAGCTAGTACTTATATAAAGCAATAAGTACGAAAAAATCTGTACAAAGAAGATAATAAAAAAAATGATCTAGGGTACTTAAAATAAGCTACTGAATAAGGTTTTTTTTAAATCGTGTCTATATGTTTGTTTGTTCGTTTGTCCGTTCGCACATCGCGTTAAAACTACTGCACCGATTGATATGTCACTGTTGGGTAGCTCAAGGTTAGAATCAAAAACTCGTGTACTTGGTAACTCAATCTGATGTGTAGAAGCTGAGTAATCGATAAAAAACTTTTTGAGGGCTGAAGGAATTTTGATCGAATGTTAGTAAGTATATTGGTATTTTAGGTCTTGGAATGGCATGGTACTTTTAACCTGGAGAAATAAACACGTGTGTGAAACCGCGGGTACAGCAAGTATTTTCTGTTAGAACCTCTAGTAATATCTATGAATTTAACTAAGTACTAACTTTCTGTTAGCACCTCTAGTAATATCTATGAATTTAACTACTAACTTTCTGTTAGCAGCTCTAGTAATATCTATGAATTTAACTACTAACCTTCTTTTAGCACCTCTAGTAATATCTAGGAGTTTAACTACAAACTTTCTGATAGCACCTCTAGTAACATCTATGAATTTAACTACATGTTTCTGTTGGCACCTCTAGTAATATCTATGAATTTTAACTACTAACCTTCTGTTAGCACCTATAGTAACATCTATGAATTTAACTACTAACTTTCTGTTAGCACCTCTAGTAATATCTATGAATTTAACTACTAACCTTATGTTAGCACCTCTACTAATATCTATAAATTTTGAAGACGCTGTGACACAGGACCCCTAGTCAGTCTAGTTCCGTCGAAAATATTTATAAACATTTGTTTCACGTGCACTCTTTTATTTTCCGATTAGCTATAGAGTAACCTTTTACAATTACAACAGGTTTAGCGCCTCGGGCATTAGTAAAGCATTACCGATTAGTTCTGCGGTCACTGCACGAAACTAACGGCTCGTTCACAATCACACACGATAACTAGGTACTAACTATTTCTAATAACTAGCTGTACGCTTCGCACGCGTGGTCATTTATCTAGGTTAGGTGCTGTGCTACCAAGACCTAAAATACCAATATACCAACATTTGATCAAAATTGCTTCAGCAGTCAAAAAGTTTTTTATCGATTGTTCGGCATCTAACTATTGGATTAAGATACCAAGTACCCCAGTTTTTAAGTCAAACCTTAAGCTATCCAACAGTGAAAACCGCATTGCATTCGGTCCAGTAGTTTTCACGTGATTTGCAAACAAACATACAGACAAACTAATAAACAAACAAACAGAAAGACACGATTTAAAAAAAGTTCTAGTCATGTTCAGTAGCTTATTTTAAGCACCCTAGACATTTTTTTAAATTATTGTACAGACTATTTCGTTGCTATTGCTTTATTATAAGCAAGTATATAGATTTTCTAAAGGAAAAATTTGTATCATGGACGGCATTCGAACCCACAACATGTATTTAACCAATTCGGTTATATTCTCGCTAAGCAGGCGTAAAGGGTTACTGCTAAATAATTAAAAGACTACTATGAAGATGATAAAAAATAGTCTTGGGTACTTAAAATAAGCAACTAAAAAAATTAAACATGGTTAAAATGTTGTCTGTGTGTTCTCGCATCACGTAAAACTTGTTACTTGCTTGACCGATTGAATTGTAGTTTTCAGTGATAAAGAACTTAGATTTTGACTTCAAATCTGGTGTACACTTTGCATCTCAATGAGATGAGTAGAAGCCAAGCATACCATAAAAAAAACTGACGGCTGAACGAATTGTGTTGTTTTTACACGACTACCCAAAAAAAACTCAGGGACATCTAGATTAAAAGTATTCCAACAGTGCGATCCCCTGATTGCAATGTCAATATTTTTATCTCTTGTTTTTGACTTAATAGTTCGTTTTTTGCAAGGCAGTCATGTTTTTTTCTTTGCTTGTGATTTTGGTCCTGGAATAACACATAGAATACTTTTATCCCAGGAAAATGACAACGCGAGCAAGCTCGCGAAAATAGTTTCGATGAACTTAGAACCGCTCCTACCGACCCGCGCCTTACTGCCTATTATTTTACGTAGACTAAAAATGAATAGGTAAGTAAGTGGTTACAGTAACAAACAACTTGTCTTACGTTAACGCGCCTTAATGTTTTCTTTCCGCGATTCTTTATAAACGTGCTCGATCGCCGTCCGCGCGCAGTTTATTCCTTACTCAGCTAGACGCAACTGTAACTGGGACGGACAATTTGTAGTTTAACACGTTTATTTGTATGTTTTTGTTATTCATACGTATTTATATTTCATTGTGAGTGGCAATGGCGTTTCTTCAAGGACCTTCGCTGAAGCAGATTGAAATGATCAAGCAGGAGCTGGGCGAAGGGCCCGGAGACATGCAGAGGTGTGTGCGGGACCTTCAGAACATGCTAGCGGCTTCGCCCTACTTGCCTGAACCTGAATGTTTGGGTATGTTGATCCTTGAATTCGTTTATCTGTATTTTGTGTTGATCTTATTAATTGAGACTGTGGTTCCACAGACACGCCAAATAATTACAACAATTTCAACAAAATTTGTTCAGCCGTCAAATACTGGTTTTTTATCGATTGTTCTGTTTGAGATGCAAAGTATACCGCGTGGATGATGATGATAATGATGATGGTGGTGGTGGTGATGATGATGATGATGGTGGTGGTGATGATGATGATGATGGGACTATGACTGCGGTCCTTAAAGTCTGCAGTAAATCACTTGGATCCGGCGCTTGATGAACTACTTACTCATTATACATAAACCAAACAAACACACTATCGCATTTATTGGTGTGACTGATTATTTTTGAAAAATCTATTATTTTTCGTAGAATCTTATTATGCAGTTTTTAGGTAGGTACGAATACCCCACTGCCATATCCATATTAATTAGTTAGGTACTAACTGATATGATTATGAACTACGAGATCAAAATCTAAATCCGTTTTGCATGCTCGACGAATATTGAACACAAATAACATTTTAAAAATTGGTTTCTCTGTCTGTTTGTTTGTTCGCGCATCACGTAAAAACAATTTTAACAATTGCGATGTGGATTTCACTCTTGGATAGCTTGGACCAAGCAACTTGGTATTAGGGATGAATTAAATTTTGGATCTGGATACGAATATAGAAATAATATTATACCAGTTTCGGATACGGTTACAGATATTAAATAATTTTGGATTATCCGTTAGTTTCGGATAGTTTTTGTTACGGATATGAAATAATTTCAGATTATCCGTTAGTTTCGGTTACGGATATTAGTTTTTTTTAGATAATCAAATATGCGCGAGATTAGTGTGTCGGTTCGGCCGGGCAGAAAATCCTGTCATAACGAGTCTCATTTAGGGTTTTAGACTCCCCCTATCCGAAATTATCCAAAACTTTTATATCGCATTCTGTTACGGTTACGGATAGTTTTATATTTCGGATATCCGATAATTTCGCTTACGGTTACGGAGCTCCTTAATATCCCTACTTGGTATCTCAATCCGATGAAAAGTCGAGCAATCGATAAAAAAACTATTCGACGTCTAAACGAAGTTTGATAATATTGGTACGTTTGGTTCTGGAATAACCTTATATCCAAAGTGGCCAAAGCCGGGAGCAAAGCCGGGGGCACAGTTAGTGAACAATAAAATAAGTACCTAGTGATTTTATGTACCTACATAATATAAAGATTTAACGATGGAATGAAAAGATTCAGAAAACATTTGAATATTTGATTAACTGATATAACGTTAATGGTTAATTAATTCTTATTAATAAAAAAACTATTCTATAATATTTTTAACTGGCTGTACCCGCGGCTTCGCACGCGTTTTCATTTCTCTAGGTTAAAAGTACTCTATGTGCTATTCCAGGACCTAAACTACCAATATACCAACATTTGATAGAAATTCGTTCAGCCGTCAAAATGTTTTTTATCGATAGCTCGGCTTCTACTCATCGGATTGAGATACCAAGACCTACAACAGTTTTTAAGTCAAACCCTACGCTATCCAACAGTGAAAACCACATCATTATCGTTCGAGTAGTTTTTACGTGATGCGGGAACAAACATACAGACAAACAAACCATTTTTTAAATTATGTTCTTTGTACATACTTTTACGTACATGTTGCTTTAGTATAAGTACTAGCTGTGCCTGCGTGGTCATTTTATTTAAAAGTAGCCCATACGTGTTATTCCAGGACCAAAAGTACAGTTTCTTCAAAATTCGTTCAGCCGTCAAATAGTTTTTATCGATTGCTCGGTATCTAATCATTGGATTAAGATATACCAAGTACCCCTGTTTTTAAGTAAAACCCTAAGCTATCCAATAGTGAAAACAGCATCTCAATCAGTCCAGTAGTTTTTAAGTGTTAGTTTTTTTTAAGTGATGTGCGAACAAACATACAAACAAACAGACAGAAAAAAGACACGATTTAAAAAATATATATATTCAGTTCTTGTTCAGTTGCCTTTGCATCGTCGTAGTCGAGTAAAAATAAATTATACTTTTAAAAAAAACACTAAAATAACACTTTAATATCATTAAACCGAACTAAAATGTAAAAATAAATTTCAATAAAAATAAAGTGATTAACGAGAAATGACATTGTAAAAAGAAGCGTGGGATGCTAGATTTTAATTGTTATTTATTTTTTACCAGGTTATGTTAATATTTCTATTTCGAATTACAGATTTAGAGTAAGAATGTTTTTTGTATTTTATAATAAATTTAATTGTATAATTCATGTCGAAGATGGCGCAGGTTGTAAAGTTAATGATCAGATTTTACACAAACAGGTTTATTGCGGATGCTTTGTCCATCATAAAATTATATAAGTACCATGGAAAAATATTGCTAATCATGTGTCGATTAGTAGTCTGACATTTTCTATGGGCTCTCTACTTTTAAAAATGTCGTATTTGTAGATGCCCTACTTTTATAATAAATATTATTCCATGTATTAATTTATTTTTTTCTTACTTTGGCTCTTCTTTTTACACGACTGCTCAAAAAAAGGAGTAATGTTTTTAGGATTCATAGGTTTGGACCCCCAACCCCCCCCCCCCCCCGTGCCTACGGTCTTGGTTATAATCACTTATTATTGAAACATATTCAACTGGGTAGCCATAGAATACATTTAACAAGTTCTACGACATTCTTCACGGCTGTTCTTGCAAAATCCCGGTAACGTGGTGAAATGGTGAAGGTATAAATATAAGTACTTACATTATAGGCTGTACCTAGGTATATGAAATCTCCCCGAGTTTTTTTGCTGGAATCAATTACGCGCAAGTGCATTCTAGTTTTTTAAATTAAGTACCTACCTACTTATAAACATGTAGATGATGAGTGATGTGATGTGTGCTAGAGGCTCAATACGCGCGGTACCTGTGGTAACCAAAAGTCAGTACAAAAACCGGTTTATGCGCGCGCGCATGTACTGAGCCTGTGTACTGTACTGTTATGCAAGTGTAGGTAGGTAAGTAGGTACTCACACCTACAGTTAAATTTTATATCAATCAGTGAATAGTAAATAAATATACGATTATCAAACTCAATTACTTAGCTAGCTGTGCCCCTGGCTTTGCTCGCATGGCTGGAGTAGGGAAATATAAAGTACAATAAACAACATTTTCATCAAAATTCTTTGAGTCGTCTTATAGTTAGTTTTTTCTTTCGCTCGGCTTTTTACCTATCGAACAGAGATACAAAGTACATCAGATTTTTAGTCAAAACTTAAGCTACCCAACAGTGGAAACCGCATTTCAATCGGTGCAGTAGTTTTTTACGTGATGCGCGCTAACATACAGAGACACGATTTAAAAAAATGATATTATTCTTGTTCATTAGCTTATTTTAATTACCCTAAACCATATTTTTGAATTATGTTTGTTGTAAGTACAGACTGTTTGATACTTACCTACTGTTTTATATTTAAAAAACTTACGTCTTAATAAATTAATTGAAATCTCGGAATTGGAGTACCTACCTATTTTATTAAATTATTTTAGATATACAGCTGGGTATTACGTCACTCGAATTCGAAGTAATGTGGTATTAATTACCTACCAACTTCACACTGCTGCAATATACTATTAATGACAGCGCAGATATTAATATTAATGGCAGTACGCAAGAAAGCTTTCTTAATAGCAACGGGACAAAAAAAACGATAATGTATAAATGGATGTTAAACACAACATAGTGATTGCCTTGCATTTGGCTGGAATATAAGAAGCAACCATTGTTGGTGAGCTCCAGCGCTTGCAGGTGAACAATATGAAAGTAATCATTGTTGGCGGTGAGCTCCAGCACTTGCAGGTGAACAATATGAAAGCAACCATTGTTGGTGAGCTCCAGCGCTTGCATGTCAACAATATGAAAGCAACCATTGTTGGTGAGCTCCAGCGCTTGCATGTGAACAATATGAAAGCAACCATTGTTGGTGAGCTCCAGCGCTTGCAGGTGTACAATATGAAAGTGTGAATACGCTGAAAGTAGCGCCACTTCGTCGGGAACTGGACCAAATCCCACAATAACCTGCCTTCGTTCAGCGAGCAATGCCTTTGTCGGAAGACTCGATGCCATTATCCATATAAAATGAGGTCATATTGAGCAATGACTTTGGTTTTCCCTGAAATGTACTTCATTTCTAGAATAACCTCGAAATTTTGATAAACTGTATGGAAATTGAACAAATAACAACATTTTCGATTAGTAGCACTCCCAGGGACGGGCCAAGTATAAAACAAAAAATTGAAACTAGCTTAAAAGCTAAAAAAACACGCCTGCCCTGCCTAAAAATAACTTATGCCAATAAATTATATACTGTTGGATTATGCTTATCAAGGCCTTCAATTAGACACCTAAATTGTGAAATTTGAAGATTTTTCTTTTCGCATTTGAAAATGGAGCCATAGGAACTGCAGAAAAAAATAATTATACAAAAATTGCCTATATTACTCGGATTCTAACGATACTCCATACGTCTAAATCTGTTCAGGAATTTAAAAGTTATGGCGGAATAAATAAACTCACATACATACATACATACATACATACATACAAAAAACAAACAAACATGAATCCTAAAAACATTACACTCCTATTTTGGGCAATCGTGTAAATCGAAGCGTACTAACAAACGTAGTAGGTACCTACTGTTTAAGCTACGAGTAGATTCATAGTTGTGCCGTGTCTTATATGGTGGACAGATTTAGACAATATATAATATTAAAATATTTATATTTTTAAGTAACATTATAATGTTACTTACTTCTTAGTTACTCCTTGGCACAAACACATAAGTGTCATCAAAATCTGTTCTGCTTTTATGGAGCTGAGTAGCAACGAACAAACACACAGATCTTCTCATTTACATTGTTAGCTAGATAATTAAATATGTTTTTTTTTATGAAACTATAAGAGTAAAGTGAATATATAGAATATATAATATATGAATATATATTCTAGGTAGCTATAATATTATATAAATATTGTAGTATATGATTATATAATCATATACAGTAGCCTTCAAAACTTAGTACCACACTTATAAAAATTAATAGTTTTTTTAAATTGCTTGGTGCCTAATCGGATGGAGACACCAAGTAAACCAGTTTTTAAGTCAAAACCTAAGCTATCCACAGTAAAAATCGCATCGCAATCGGTTCTATAGTTTTAACATGAAGCGCGAACAGACACACATTAAAAGTGTAGTTCTAAGTTTGAAGACCTGTGTATGATGTATTCGTATAGTAGAGATGAAACGGATATCCGGTATTTATCCTCCGGTAATTTAGTAAGCAAGTATTCGGCCGGATACCGAATTTTAGAAAAAAGAACGAGATATCAAATTTAGGCACTTTATTTAATTCACATAACAAAATTTTATCACTTTTATCAATCGTACTGCACTATAGGAAAATTGTGGTAAATCTTTTAGAATTATAAAAAACTTTTACCATAACTTCAAACTACAACAGCAAGTTTGTAATAGCCTCAAGTGATCGTGTTTGCAATTAATTCAACAAGTCCATGAAACACTTGCTAACTTCGATCATGAACGAAAAGACCTGGATTCACCCGAGCCCGCTCGATCGTTCGTGCGCCTCTCCAATTGGCAATGTTCGGCCGGATATCCGGCTACCCGGCTATCCGGATTCGGGATTGGTTGGATATCCGGTATCCGGCTAAACAGCTATCCGTTTCATATCTAATTGTATAGTTAATAGTTAGGTACATTAGTATACATACCAACATTAATAAGTACGTTTTTCAATGGCTTTCCTAAAAAATAAAATAAATAGATTACCTATTGAAAACCCCGACAGTATTTTTTAAATTAAACCATTGTCTCATGGTGACGAGCGCAGTGCAGTAACTCGCAAGATTTTGCAACCAAGGTTCTGGGTGGCACTGTAACTGTTATGGGCAGGCGTGGCGCTTGCTTTCAGGCGAGCGACATGCCCGCCTGGGTATGTATAGTCACAAAAACTAAATCTTAAAAATGGACTGAATTTCAAATGTCATATGTTAACATAACCTAATAAAAAAAAACACAAACAGGTACTTAACCACCTAAATATAAAAGATAAGATAAGAATTTAACTGTACCAAAACATTAAAAAAATACAATTATAGGTATATACATATGTGTTATAGTATATACATATGTATGTCAACGTTAACCCTACTCAGTTCTGTAATCTGTTAAATAAGTAATTGTGTCGTTTTCATCAACAATATTACATACAATGCAAAAGTTTTTCATTAGTTAGGCGGTCCTAAAGTGTCCATTGTTCTTTAATTTGGCCATTATTGCCATTAACATTGAAAACAAAGACAACTATAAACTCAGTCAGTAATCTACTCCATCTGTTTAGTTATGTACTCAATAAGGAAAATCATTTTTAGCCATTTCAGTGCCATTTGATGTCATCCGAGTTTTGGACAATAGTCGTTCTGCACGATAATTTCTTCACTTTACGCCGTTCGCATGCTAATAACATGATATCCAGACTCGAGTGGCTTGCCCGCGTCTAAAATTACTCACGTGAACGTTACGCACCTTGACCAAGTTAGGGGAATAATTGTCAGTGTTCAGTAATTACAATACAATTATATAGTTACTAGCTGAGCCCGCAGCTTCGCACGCGTAGGCATTTCTTAAAGCACTTTACATGCTATTCCAGGACCTAAAATACCAACATTTGATCAAAATTCCTTCAGCCGTTTTAAAGTTTTTTATCGATTGCTCGGCTTTTAATCATCGGATTGAGATACCAAGTACCCCAGTTTTTAAGTCAAACCCTAAGCTATCCAACAGTGAGAAAAGCATCGCAATCGGTCGAGTAGTTTTTACGTGATTGTCGAACAAACATACAGACTAATAATTAAACTAACAAACAGACAGACAAGATTTTTATAAATGTTCTATTATTGTTCAATAGCTTATTTTAAGTAACCTAGACCATATTATTTTTTGTTATCTTTATTGTACAGACATTTTCGTTCTTATTGCTTTTAACGAGTAAGTATATATAGATAGATTGTTACCACTGCGCGGCGACCCTAATCATTGCGTGCAGTGCGTGCGAGCAGACGTAGACGTAGAAAATCAACTACAAATGTTTTAGGTAGGAATTGCGTTAAGCATATTGTATACCTATTAAAATTACAAGCAGATCGAAACTAAACTGTGACCAAACCTTGTATATACTTAGATGAGTTGGTTGATATCGTATCAATGTTCAAACCCCATTTCTGTTTTGAAACAAACATCATTTATAATATTAATGAAGATAACCATGAATAATTTTAAATGTACCTACTTACTTAGTATGTAGGTATACCTACTGCCAATCGATAGTATAAACATATAGAGGGAATACTGCGAAAACAGATTAAGCGACAATGAACACGAAAATTTACGCACAATGAAAAAATTGTGCGCTACAATGCTTTGTGGGTCTTGGCCTCCACGACAGTTTTCTTCCACAGTAGCCTATCACTAGCAGCCCTTCTCCAGTTGGTAAACTATACCATCTTTTTCAGATCTTCCTCGATACAATCCTTCCATGTTTTCTTGGGCCTCCCTCTGGGTACTTTTTGTTGCGGGGTCCACTTCGTAATCACTCTCGTCCACCTCCCCTCTTGCATCAGCTCAACGTGGCCGGCCCGGTTGAGTTATGGACCGGTTCTTCACCAGTCCTACATTAATGCTTGCCGAGCTGCTTGCTCGGCTGTTGGGGCATCTGTTGAAGTTCAGGCAGGCCGGTCGCACTCCGCAACAAGTACAAATATTATACCTACATTTCGAGGGCGCAATATTCGAGTCAGTTCAGTAGAGTGTCAAGCGTGTGCTCGATGAGTCGCGCGCCATGTGCTTAGCGATAATGTACCTACTAACGTAAAGTTATTGACAATTTTTATTCGTGTTTTAATTATGAGTACCAAGAAGTAACCTAGGAGGTACTGCAAGCATTCGGCTGCTTGAATAGTGATAGAAATTACGACTTTCACTCATTATAAAACAAGGAATTCAGACACCTTTATTCATCAAAGTGCATCAAAGTGCACCTATAGGATATAATCATAATCAACCAACGACACTTATACGTAGGTAGTAAAAATGAGGTAGCAGGTCTATTCTGATAAGAATGTCATTGGAGGTAATAGAACTATTATAATTTATAGTAATAAGTAATAACATAATACATTATTACTTATTTATTCTGTTACAACATCTAAGTCATAACATATCACAGAATAATTAGTAGTACAAGTACCTAGTCATATCTCAATACAACCCTACCGAGCGAAAAAGGGACAGAGCGATTCTGAAACGGTTAGAGCAACGGAAGTTCTGGCGCGTTGTGATACGGTGCATTCTAGCCTGCACGCGATGGGCGAGCGCCTTCTAGGTAAATATAATTGAAAGCTCGCAGCACTGTGCGAGTTAAATTGCACTTTATTGCGTTGTAGCGAGAGTCCTATTTATTTATATGTGCTGTACCCGCGGCTTCGCACGCGTTTTCATTTCTCTAGGTTAAAAGTACTCTATGTGCTATTCCAGGACCTAAACTACCAATATACCAACATTTGATAGAAATTCGTTCAGCCGTCAAAATGTTTTTTATCGATAGCTCGGCTTCTACTCATCGGATTGAGATACCAAGACCTACAACAGTTTTTAAGTCAAACCCTACGCTATCCAACAGTGAAAACCACATCATTATCGTTCGAGTAGTTTTTACGTGATGCGGGAACAAACATACAGACAAACAAACCATTTTTTAAATTATGTTCTTTGTACATACTTTTACGTACATGTTGCTTTAGTATAAGTACTAGCTGTGCCTGCGTGGTCATTTTATTTAAAAGTAGCCCATACGTGTTATTCCAGGACCAAAAGTACAGTTTCTTCAAAATTCGTTCAGCCGTCAAATAGTTTTTATCGATTGCTCGGTATCTAATCATTGGATTAAGATATACCAAGTACCCCTGTTTTTAAGTAAAACCCTAAGCTATCCAATAGTGAAAACAGCATCTCAATCAGTCCAGTAGTTTTTAAGTGTTAGTTTTTTTTAAGTGATGTGCGAACAAACATACAAACAAACAGACAGAAAAAAGACACGATTTAAAAAATATATATATTCAGTTCTTGTTCAGTTGCCTTTGCATCGTCGTAGTCGAGTAAAAATAAATTATACTTTTAAAAAAAACACTAAAATAACACTTTAATATCATTAAACCGAACTAAAATGTAAAAATAAATTTCAATAAAAATAAAGTGATTAACGAGAAATGACATTGTAAAAAGAAGCGTGGGATGCTAGATTTTAATTGTTATTTATTTTTTACCAGGTTATGTTAATATTTCTATTTCGAATTACAGATTTAGAGTAAGAATGTTTTTTGTATTTTATAATAAATTTAATTGTATAATTCATGTCGAAGATGGCGCAGGTTGTAAAGTTAATGATCAGATTTTACACAAACAGGTTTATTGCGGATGCTTTGTCCATCATAAAATTATATAAGTACCATGGAAAAATATTGCTAATCATGTGTCGATTAGTAGTCTGACATTTTCTATGGGCTCTCTACTTTTAAAAATGTCGTATTTGTAGATGCCCTACTTTTATAATAAATATTATTCCATGTATTAATTTATTTTTTTCTTACTTTGGCTCTTCTTTTTACACGACTGCTCAAAAAAAGGAGTAATGTTTTTAGGATTCATAGGTTTGGACCCCCAACCCCCCCCCCCCCCCGTGCCTACGGTCTTGGTTATAATCACTTATTATTGAAACATATTCAACTGGGTAGCCATAGAATACATTTAACAAGTTCTACGACATTCTTCACGGCTGTTCTTGCAAAATCCCGGTAACGTGGTGAAATGGTGAAGGTATAAATATAAGTACTTACATTATAGGCTGTACCTAGGTATATGAAATCTCCCCGAGTTTTTTTGCTGGAATCAATTACGCGCAAGTGCATTCTAGTTTTTTAAATTAAGTACCTACCTACTTATAAACATGTAGATGATGAGTGATGTGATGTGTGCTAGAGGCTCAATACGCGCGGTACCTGTGGTAACCAAAAGTCAGTACAAAAACCGGTTTATGCGCGCGCGCATGTACTGAGCCTGTGTACTGTACTGTTATGCAAGTGTAGGTAGGTAAGTAGGTACTCACACCTACAGTTAAATTTTATATCAATCAGTGAATAGTAAATAAATATACGATTATCAAACTCAATTACTTAGCTAGCTGTGCCCCTGGCTTTGCTCGCATGGCTGGAGTAGGGAAATATAAAGTACAATAAACAACATTTTCATCAAAATTCTTTGAGTCGTCTTATAGTTAGTTTTTTCTTTCGCTCGGCTTTTTACCTATCGAACAGAGATACAAAGTACATCAGATTTTTAGTCAAAACTTAAGCTACCCAACAGTGGAAACCGCATTTCAATCGGTGCAGTAGTTTTTTACGTGATGCGCGCTAACATACAGAGACACGATTTAAAAAAATGATATTATTCTTGTTCATTAGCTTATTTTAATTACCCTAAACCATATTTTTGAATTATGTTTGTTGTAAGTACAGACTGTTTGATACTTACCTACTGTTTTATATTTAAAAAACTTACGTCTTAATAAATTAATTGAAATCTCGGAATTGGAGTACCTACCTATTTTATTAAATTATTTTAGATATACAGCTGGGTATTACGTCACTCGAATTCGAAGTAATGTGGTATTAATTACCTACCAACTTCACACTGCTGCAATATACTATTAATGACAGCGCAGATATTAATATTAATGGCAGTACGCAAGAAAGCTTTCTTAATAGCAACGGGACAAAAAAAACGATAATGTATAAATGGATGTTAAACACAACATAGTGATTGCCTTGCATTTGGCTGGAATATAAGAAGCAACCATTGTTGGTGAGCTCCAGCGCTTGCAGGTGAACAATATGAAAGTAATCATTGTTGGCGGTGAGCTCCAGCACTTGCAGGTGAACAATATGAAAGCAACCATTGTTGGTGAGCTCCAGCGCTTGCATGTCAACAATATGAAAGCAACCATTGTTGGTGAGCTCCAGCGCTTGCATGTGAACAATATGAAAGCAACCATTGTTGGTGAGCTCCAGCGCTTGCAGGTGTACAATATGAAAGTGTGAATACGCTGAAAGTAGCGCCACTTCGTCGGGAACTGGACCAAATCCCACAATAACCTGCCTTCGTTCAGCGAGCAATGCCTTTGTCGGAAGACTCGATGCCATTATCCATATAAAATGAGGTCATATTGAGCAATGACTTTGGTTTTCCCTGAAATGTACTTCATTTCTAGAATAACCTCGAAATTTTGATAAACTGTATGGAAATTGAACAAATAACAACATTTTCGATTAGTAGCACTCCCAGGGACGGGCCAAGTATAAAACAAAAAATTGAAACTAGCTTAAAAGCTAAAAAAACACGCCTGCCCTGCCTAAAAATAACTTATGCCAATAAATTATATACTGTTGGATTATGCTTATCAAGGCCTTCAATTAGACACCTAAATTGTGAAATTTGAAGATTTTTCTTTTCGCATTTGAAAATGGAGCCATAGGAACTGCAGAAAAAAATAATTATACAAAAATTGCCTATATTACTCGGATTCTAACGATACTCCATACGTCTAAATCTGTTCAGGAATTTAAAAGTTATGGCGGAATAAATAAACTCACATACATACATACATACATACATACATACAAAAAACAAACAAACATGAATCCTAAAAACATTACACTCCTATTTTGGGCAATCGTGTAAATCGAAGCGTACTAACAAACGTAGTAGGTACCTACTGTTTAAGCTACGAGTAGATTCATAGTTGTGCCGTGTCTTATATGGTGGACAGATTTAGACAATATATAATATTAAAATATTTATATTTTTAAGTAACATTATAATGTTACTTACTTCTTAGTTACTCCTTGGCACAAACACATAAGTGTCATCAAAATCTGTTCTGCTTTTATGGAGCTGAGTAGCAACGAACAAACACACAGATCTTCTCATTTACATTGTTAGCTAGATAATTAAATATGTTTTTTTTTATGAAACTATAAGAGTAAAGTGAATATATAGAATATATAATATATGAATATATATTCTAGGTAGCTATAATATTATATAAATATTGTAGTATATGATTATATAATCATATACAGTAGCCTTCAAAACTTAGTACCACACTTATAAAAATTAATAGTTTTTTTAAATTGCTTGGTGCCTAATCGGATGGAGACACCAAGTAAACCAGTTTTTAAGTCAAAACCTAAGCTATCCACAGTAAAAATCGCATCGCAATCGGTTCTATAGTTTTAACATGAAGCGCGAACAGACACACATTAAAAGTGTAGTTCTAAGTTTGAAGACCTGTGTATGATGTATTCGTATAGTAGAGATGAAACGGATATCCGGTATTTATCCTCCGGTAATTTAGTAAGCAAGTATTCGGCCGGATACCGAATTTTAGAAAAAAGAACGAGATATCAAATTTAGGCACTTTATTTAATTCACATAACAAAATTTTATCACTTTTATCAATCGTACTGCACTATAGGAAAATTGTGGTAAATCTTTTAGAATTATAAAAAACTTTTACCATAACTTCAAACTACAACAGCAAGTTTGTAATAGCCTCAAGTGATCGTGTTTGCAATTAATTCAACAAGTCCATGAAACACTTGCTAACTTCGATCATGAACGAAAAGACCTGGATTCACCCGAGCCCGCTCGATCGTTCGTGCGCCTCTCCAATTGGCAATGTTCGGCCGGATATCCGGCTACCCGGCTATCCGGATTCGGGATTGGTTGGATATCCGGTATCCGGCTAAACAGCTATCCGTTTCATATCTAATTGTATAGTTAATAGTTAGGTACATTAGTATACATACCAACATTAATAAGTACGTTTTTCAATGGCTTTCCTAAAAAATAAAATAAATAGATTACCTATTGAAAACCCCGACAGTATTTTTTAAATTAAACCATTGTCTCATGGTGACGAGCGCAGTGCAGTAACTCGCAAGATTTTGCAACCAAGGTTCTGGGTGGCACTGTAACTGTTATGGGCAGGCGTGGCGCTTGCTTTCAGGCGAGCGACATGCCCGCCTGGGTATGTATAGTCACAAAAACTAAATCTTAAAAATGGACTGAATTTCAAATGTCATATGTTAACATAACCTAATAAAAAAAAACACAAACAGGTACTTAACCACCTAAATATAAAAGATAAGATAAGAATTTAACTGTACCAAAACATTAAAAAAATACAATTATAGGTATATACATATGTGTTATAGTATATACATATGTATGTCAACGTTAACCCTACTCAGTTCTGTAATCTGTTAAATAAGTAATTGTGTCGTTTTCATCAACAATATTACATACAATGCAAAAGTTTTTCATTAGTTAGGCGGTCCTAAAGTGTCCATTGTTCTTTAATTTGGCCATTATTGCCATTAACATTGAAAACAAAGACAACTATAAACTCAGTCAGTAATCTACTCCATCTGTTTAGTTATGTACTCAATAAGGAAAATCATTTTTAGCCATTTCAGTGCCATTTGATGTCATCCGAGTTTTGGACAATAGTCGTTCTGCACGATAATTTCTTCACTTTACGCCGTTCGCATGCTAATAACATGATATCCAGACTCGAGTGGCTTGCCCGCGTCTAAAATTACTCACGTGAACGTTACGCACCTTGACCAAGTTAGGGGAATAATTGTCAGTGTTCAGTAATTACAATACAATTATATAGTTACTAGCTGAGCCCGCAGCTTCGCACGCGTAGGCATTTCTTAAAGCACTTTACATGCTATTCCAGGACCTAAAATACCAACATTTGATCAAAATTCCTTCAGCCGTTTTAAAGTTTTTTATCGATTGCTCGGCTTTTAATCATCGGATTGAGATACCAAGTACCCCAGTTTTTAAGTCAAACCCTAAGCTATCCAACAGTGAGAAAAGCATCGCAATCGGTCGAGTAGTTTTTACGTGATTGTCGAACAAACATACAGACTAATAATTAAACTAACAAACAGACAGACAAGATTTTTATAAATGTTCTATTATTGTTCAATAGCTTATTTTAAGTAACCTAGACCATATTATTTTTTGTTATCTTTATTGTACAGACATTTTCGTTCTTATTGCTTTTAACGAGTAAGTATATATAGATAGATTGTTACCACTGCGCGGCGACCCTAATCATTGCGTGCAGTGCGTGCGAGCA
Organism: Alsophila aescularia; assembly: GCA_946251855.1. Classification (NCBI taxonomy): domain Eukaryota; kingdom Metazoa; phylum Arthropoda; class Insecta; order Lepidoptera; family Geometridae; genus Alsophila; species Alsophila aescularia. The sequence continues at coordinate 15,980,232 of OX276385.1, forward strand.
GACGTAGACGTAGAAAATCAACTACAAATGTTTTAGGTAGGAATTGCGTTAAGCATATTGTATACCTATTAAAATTACAAGCAGATCGAAACTAAACTGTGACCAAACCTTGTATATACTTAGATGAGTTGGTTGATATCGTATCAATGTTCAAACCCCATTTCTGTTTTGAAACAAACATCATTTATAATATTAATGAAGATAACCATGAATAATTTTAAATGTACCTACTTACTTAGTATGTAGGTATACCTACTGCCAATCGATAGTATAAACATATAGAGGGAATACTGCGAAAACAGATTAAGCGACAATGAACACGAAAATTTACGCACAATGAAAAAATTGTGCGCTACAATGCTTTGTGGGTCTTGGCCTCCACGACAGTTTTCTTCCACAGTAGCCTATCACTAGCAGCCCTTCTCCAGTTGGTAAACTATACCATCTTTTTCAGATCTTCCTCGATACAATCCTTCCATGTTTTCTTGGGCCTCCCTCTGGGTACTTTTTGTTGCGGGGTCCACTTCGTAATCACTCTCGTCCACCTCCCCTCTTGCATCAGCTCAACGTGGCCGGCCCGGTTGAGTTATGGACCGGTTCTTCACCAGTCCTACATTAATGCTTGCCGAGCTGCTTGCTCGGCTGTTGGGGCATCTGTTGAAGTTCAGGCAGGCCGGTCGCACTCCGCAACAAGTACAAATATTATACCTACATTTCGAGGGCGCAATATTCGAGTCAGTTCAGTAGAGTGTCAAGCGTGTGCTCGATGAGTCGCGCGCCATGTGCTTAGCGATAATGTACCTACTAACGTAAAGTTATTGACAATTTTTATTCGTGTTTTAATTATGAGTACCAAGAAGTAACCTAGGAGGTACTGCAAGCATTCGGCTGCTTGAATAGTGATAGAAATTACGACTTTCACTCATTATAAAACAAGGAATTCAGACACCTTTATTCATCAAAGTGCATCAAAGTGCACCTATAGGATATAATCATAATCAACCAACGACACTTATACGTAGGTAGTAAAAATGAGGTAGCAGGTCTATTCTGATAAGAATGTCATTGGAGGTAATAGAACTATTATAATTTATAGTAATAAGTAATAACATAATACATTATTACTTATTTATTCTGTTACAACATCTAAGTCATAACATATCACAGAATAATTAGTAGTACAAGTACCTAGTCATATCTCAATACAACCCTACCGAGCGAAAAAGGGACAGAGCGATTCTGAAACGGTTAGAGCAACGGAAGTTCTGGCGCGTTGTGATACGGTGCATTCTAGCCTGCACGCGATGGGCGAGCGCCTTCTAGGTAAATATAATTGAAAGCTCGCAGCACTGTGCGAGTTAAATTGCACTTTCTTGCGTTGTAGCGAGAGTCCTATTTATTTATATGACTTCACCCAGTTATCCTTCTGTACTTGTACTATTATTTATTCTGTGGTTCAGGGGCGGTTAGGGCAAAAATGACAATGTCGTCGGCAAAGCGGAGGTCTGTTATCCTCTTATTGCCGACTTGCCATTTGTTTCCCATGAAGCTGCCAATTTTTGGAATATTTCTTCAAGGGTACCTACTGTTAAATAGCTTGGGAGAGAGCGGATCAACCTGTTTAACATTTTTAGTATTTTAAATGAGGGTCCTGTGGAATTAAGTTTCATGTTTGTAGATCTGTTTTTAAAGATGTTTTTTTTATAAGATCTATGTAGGGTTTTTCGACGTCTTGATTGTATAGGGCTGTAAATATTTCTAGATGTTTTTTTTATCCTGTCAATAGCCTTCTACCTATAAGTTATTACTGTAATTTTAACAGGAACAAAAAAATGCAGTCCTCTTATTCGTTTGGTACCTAAATTAAAATAAGTTCTTACTTACTATTATTATTAATAATACTTATGTTGATACTTACTACATGAAAACCCTACTAAAAGCATTTAAACATAAATTAGTGTTACATATGTCCCCATAGAAATTATACTGTGAATACCGTCTATATTCCATGCAAAACAGGCTAAACGACTTTAGCTATTTTTTCCCGAGTAAGTCAAAGCAAAAAAGGGTAATGTTTTCAACAGTCTATGAGTATCAATCGATCCGTCTTCATGTATAGAGTGTTATAGACTACATTTTTACATGGAGTGGTTATGGGTTCAAACTAAAAACTTGGTACGATTTTGTCAAGCGAGGTATCAAACGGTTCGTCTTCATCGCAAAAGTTTCATAGGCTATTTTTACCTGACCGTAATCGGGTTTTGGATTTTTTGCTTATTCTTCTTTCAATATAGTTTTAACATTTTGGGTAAAACGAACTAGCTGCACTTTATAATAACTTTCCTAATCTCAAGATTTCTGCCATATAGTATTTCCTGAGAGTAATAATAAAAAACATAATCTTTAAAAAGTACTAGCTTACCCGCTCGCGACTTCGTCGGACTACAGTTTATCGCGAAAAAAGCATCCTACGTTCTTCTAGGATATTAAAAACCAATGCAAAAGTAGACTTAGACTTCTTGGTTATGACCTCTGTGGCTTGTTGTTCGTATAGCATCAACTACTTACTCTGTGGCACCAATGCTCTTGATGATTTTTGACAGACTTGTTATTTCGTTTCTATGGCAACCGTTCCCTACAGCGAGTATTCAACATGTTCCAGTTTTCACGGAATTTTTGTTTTTCTTCCACAGAATTCGTGTTTCCGGGATAAAAAGTATCCTATGTTTTATTCTAGGGTATAAGCTATCTCCATTCCAAATTTCATCAAAATCCGTCCAGCGGTTATCGCGTGAAAGCTCCCCAAACAATCAAACAAACACACAACGTTTCACTTTTATATATTGGTATGGATGGATTGTTGTATTTGGGTTGTATATAAGGCAGGAGCTACATACAGATGGTGATTTAATTAGACACAACACACAGATTTTATCGAAACTAATTTCTCTGCTTTTAACTAGTTTTTGCCGTAAACCCTCGTCATATGCATTTACAACTACTGGATACTAATATTAGCTATCGTTAGATAATATATTGTGCAAATTTTCCAGATGAGAAAAGAGTGTTAAAACACGTTTTACCACATACCATCTCAAGTTTTTTTTCATGATTTTTGTTATCGCAAAAATGATAATTATACTTCTAAAAGCTGGAATAATATTAAATTTGAGAGATGGCGGGCTACAAGAACACGATGATATAATACGCAGAGATCAAGTTCAGTGGCTGGCCTCAGTGAATTCAATCTGGTGAAGTTCAAAAAAACCAATCGAAATTAATTGTGAAATTTATTTTTGCGATCTATGGCATCCACACCAATATATAAAAGTGAAACGTTGTCTGTTTGTTTGGGGAGTTTTAACGCAATAAGGCTGGACGGATTTTGATCAAATTTGGATTGGAGATAGCTTGTACCCTGGAAAATAAAATAACACACAGGATACTTGGCATCATCATCATGCCTCATGCGGGGCGCAGCTAGTACAATACGCGCCATGAAAGATGAGACTTGACACACCACGTGGTTTGACTTGCGCAGTAGACGATTTATAGGTCGGAAAGAGCGCGGGAGGTGCGGTACGGCGCTGCGCATGCGCGTTAGTTGCCTCCTGTTCTCCTCGCACCGCTTGACTCCTCCGCAATACAGACGAGTTCAACCTGTCTTTATACATTTCTAGTTTGTTTATAGATGTGTTGTATACGAGTGCAACTTTGTGAAAGCTGATATGCAATCATGGCTAACCCAAAAAGGAATTCCTTACACTCTGGATATGCTTAACCCACAATTGTACAAATAGTAAGAATGTGCAATGGAACCTCAAACGTGTGATAGAGTTAGTGACAGAAAAGGCAAATTAAATGGGACCAAATGAATGGAAATCACCATAATTATGATAATACAAAAAAAACTTTTACATTGAAGTGATCACATAATTGCCAATTTGACGGATACGGAGATCATTATGACAGTAGGAAATTCGTTAGACAGCTACTCAGGTAGTTCTTCGCCATCAACGAATGAAAACGATGATTTACTGACAGTAAAAGTGACTAGGAAAATCTGCAATTTTTCATCTTTAACTTTATTATTTCGTAATAAATATTGTGATGAATTTTAATATAGTATTGCAATACACCTAATTCCGAATGTTGTCGAAATATCCCTGAATAGATTTACAAATTATGCATAACTATTTCGTACGTATACATGCGCAAGCTCCCCACTACTGACGCTCGTCAAGTCTCATCTTTCGTGGCACGTATTATACACTACCTAGATAGGCAATACTCTAGTTTCGGGCTCTGTCTATTCAATTGATGGAGAAGATACATTAAGGCCGCGATATATGTGAATTGGGCTCAATTTGGGGATATTAAAACCTTTTTTCTCCGTAATCTTTATAGAAAAAACTTCAAATAAAATATATGTTAATTTACATCAAACAAAGCATCTCCTCTTTAGCTTAAAAAATTGAAAATACAATTTTAAATATCAATAATAAATACGCAAAGTACCCTCTGTTTTTGTAGTTATTACCGTTGTTCTTCTAAACTAACAATCATATATTTTTTTGATTTCCTTTAGCATATTCAATAATGAAACGCTGAGGGAACCTTGGAATTAGTTTTGCAAATATCTTTCCTAATTATTTTTAACAATTTTTTTACGTAATCTATACTCGCAAATCGCATGGGCAACCCGTCTGTTCTGTCGCCCAATAAATCAGTGTGGGACGAGACGTTGTGCTGAACGGACCTGCAACACTTTTCTCCGCAAAAGGCACCTATTATTAATCTGTGGCTTGTCTTGCGCATAACCAATTTGGAAATCGTATATTATGTCGATTTTTAGTTGTAGGCGGGATTATTTGAGTGTGTAAATATAATAATAATGATATTTTTTTAGTTTTTTGTAATAAGGCTGTACATAATAGTATAGTCTTTTATTATAGTTATTAATTTAACTGTTCGTATTAAAATCAAATAATGTTTATAAATTATCTAAATAAATAGTACTGGTTCCTTATATATTATTTTTATTATTATAGTAAATTATACTCACATTATAGTAATTATTATTTAAGTAAATTATTTAATTCTATCTAAAAAACGATTTGCGCCTTTTTTTAAATGATGGGTGATGTTAATTTTGAATTCACTACTTATTTCAACCCGTGAAGTACCTACTCACTGCTTTATTATAAGTATAGATATAAACCTCCTTGCAAGTAAAGTTGTTGGACATGCAGAAATTAATAAACGGTAAATAAGTCGCACTAGCAAGGTAAGATAAAGTTTCAAGACCACAAGGCCTTTACAGTACTCATTTCAAGCAACTTTATTGAAAATTTACTTTTTCATATTTACTGGAAATGCAAAAAAATAATGTGTAAAATGTGTTACATGGGGCGAGACACTTGCGCTGTGCACCTCTCTACTGGCATCATTCGCCTACTGTACTCTTTCGCTCACACTTATGAAAAGTAGGTACTACGGGAACCGGTTTTAGAACCTATATAAGATACCACTTTATTAAGTAATACCTATATGTTAGTTAAAATATCGACACAGTACCGGTACCGTCCCAAAATCAGTGGAACCGGTTTAAAAAAATAGCGGTATTTCAAGCCCTGATTCCAAGTAGACTTAAATAATTTATATCCAAGTCCATAAGTCTCAGTAATAGTGGAATGTAATAGTAGTAGATATAGTAAAAACTTATTGAGTCAATTACAATGCCAGTAATGTAAGAGAATGCGTGTTTTATACGAGTATGTGTTTAGGCATAGGTATGTACGAAAGCATGATTCATATGTATAAAAGAAATACTAAAAAACGCTATATATCGTAAACATAATAATTAGGTAGGTACTATTCGATAGATTATGCTATCTACAAAAGCTATGGTAGAGAGCGCGCGGCTGGCGTAACTTTTGTCAGGGGGTGCGGGGCCTGCGTGGGGCATTTTCACCGGTAACGCCCAATCGAGCAAGGTCAACGGCGTATATCCCGGCCTTAAGTAGGTGATAGTAGTAGTGGTTATAGTAGGTGATATTGTTTTTTTTTTAAACTAGCTGTGCCCGCGGTTTTGCCCGTGTGATCATTTTATTTAAAAGTAGACGTGTGGGCACACGTGTTATTCCAGGACTAAAAGTACCTACCTATAAAGTACAATATACTTACTACATTTCTTCAAAATTCGTTCAGCCGTCAAATAGTTTTTTATTGATTGCTCGGTATCTAATCATTGGGTTAAGATACCAAGTACTCGAGTTTTTTAGTCAAACCCTAAGCTATCCAACAATGAAAATTGCATTGCAATCGGTCCAGTAGTTTTTACATGATGCGCGAATAAACATACAGACAAACAAACTTACAAACTACCAAACAAACAGACAGACACGATTGTTAATTAAGTACCCTAGAACTTTTTTTTATTATCTTCTTTGTACAGACTTTTTTGTTCTTAATTCTTTATTATATGTATAGATTCCCGGCTTAGCACAGCGGTCCGATTACAGAACTTGGCTTCAATCAGATTGTCACTTTTTTCGAGAATCGACATTATTGAATTTGACGGCTTGAAACCGTCATGATCAACATTACGTAATCGCACTGCTGGTGTAATTTAGAAAAAAAAATAGGTGAAAAACTTAGTTCTCCCACACTCGACCTTCACTCCTCTTCGAGGAATAATAATTTGACGATATTTTTGTGTTGTGTTGTTAATGAACTGTTATACGGAACTGTTATACTAAAACCAAATACCGTCTTTTGTTACACATTCTTTTCAATCACGCCCACAGCCCTAAAGTAGATACGGGGATATCGCGTTTTTTTGTCTTCTGCCTATGGTAGCCAGTTCGTCTAGTTCAGCGACACGTCCCACAACAAAGTCGTCCCAATGGGACGAGTTACTGAATTTAAAAAATATTATTTATTCGGTTCAGTAACTCGTCCTATTGATTTATCCCCCATTTTTTTCAACAAAATCTACACTAAGTAATGTCAGCACCAAAAATGTTTAAAGTTTATTAGTTAGGTTTGTTTATTTGATTGCATTAGGAACATGATTTATTTAATGGAAATAGAATATATTTACAAAAAGAAAAAGACAGCACTACTTTTCCTTGCACTTTTAGGCACAGGATTTAAGGACAAGCTAGTTAGAGCTATACGATAAAAATCTCATTGTATTGCAGGTAGAGTAGTGTGTAGTCGTTATTATCTGTATATTTGAGATAATAACGACTACAGCTGTAAAATTGTAAAGCTGTATATTTGAGTAAAAATCTGGGTCTCCGTTTGATAAACAGTGTAGCGATGTAAGATTTAATTATTATAAAATTACAAGTAATTATAACATCTATGTGTTGATCTTATTTCTAACAAGTGCTCGTATACATCAACTTGAGATTGTAAAAGTAAGCCAAAAAAAGGTTTTGATGTTTAAAATATTCACTTAAAATGCTAAAGCCTCATGATATTACAAGGCCACTATGAAATATATTTAAACTAGTCATGTTACATAAAACACATGTTAATTTTAGAAGTTATTTTATTTTCATATCATGTTCATTCACATGACAGATACGAGGATAACATATTTGTTTTGTCTTGCTAGGAGAAATGGGTTGGTTTAAACTATATAAAATTGTAGTTGTCTATATCTTCACTAATATTATAAAGAGGTAAAGTGTGTTGCAAATTTGTTTGTTAAAGCTAATCTCTGAAACTGCTGATTCGAATCTGAAAATTCTTTCACTGATAGAAATCTACAATATTCCAAATGGACATAGACTAGTTTTTTCATTGCAAAGTTTCCGTGGGATAACAGAAACACTACGGGCAGAGACGAAAGGCACGGCAACTAGTATTCAATAATTTGGAATGAACTGGTGGATAAATGTCACAACCGGAACCCTTGACTTCACTTATGCATGATGAATTAAATTAAATTGCATGACAAAGAAGCAGGTTTTTTCTCCTTCGCAGAGGCTACCAGTATGACGAAAAAATAAAAACCAAAAGACGATTTAACAGTTTGGCAACAATTATTGTTGATATCTTTTATTTATTCTTGTTTTAAGACTGATTTTAAAGTAATTGTATTGTAATGTTGATTTTGTGATCATATATGCAATTATAAATTATATTTGTTTTTATTAGGTACACATAATGTTATACAAAACTTTATTCAGACTTTTATCAATCCTGCGCCTCACGGTTTCACTCAAATATGTGTTTTTCCAGGACCTAAAATATAAAATTTCATCCATATCCGTTAATTTTTCTTCATAAAAGAACCACCCTCCATATTCTATTCAACCTTGAGATTAATTTTTGCAGTAACTTTAAAAAAATGTATCCTAATAAACTTTACTACCCTTAACCTTTAAATTGCTCAATATTTCCTCTTAATTTCAAATGTCTAGGTTATTTAGCTTAGGCTGTGTGTTATACGTCAGTCGTCAGTCAGTGTGTCACAGTTCATTTTACAGGCATATATGATTAATCATTTAAAGATTATGTTGTCGACTGTACTAAATCCATTCAAATTTTAGAATAAAATCAATGGGACGAGTTACTGAACAGAAAAAATAATATTTTATAAATTCAGTAACTCATCCTATTGGGACGAGTGTCTTGTGGGACGCGTCGCTGAACTAGCCGCCAGTTCGGTTTTCAAATAAAGTCTCTTTACAATGCCCGTATGAGAGTTTTCATAGCAAACTTTAACGTTCTAAATTCAAAAAGCTCTCATTCAACTTGATATCTTCCGACATCTTGAACAACTATCGTCATATTTCAACAAATAAACCCAAAACAATATCAAACTATACGTATAAACTTTCCTCTTGAATATCTCTATGTATTGATGAAAACCGCATTAAAATCCGTTGCGTAGTTTAAAAGATTAAGCGTTACAGGGATAGATGGCGGGATGTGACTTTGTTTTATACTTTATATATATTGATTGATATCAATAAATGCTAATGAGATGTCCTACAATCATCAAAACTGGGATTAAAACAAGGACAAATAAAAATTTAAAAAACAACCCCGCTGCCCAGCCATTTAGCTAAGAAGCATCTCGATCACATTAGCTTTAGATCTTTCAAACATAAAAAACCCCATCAAAATCGGTCGATTCTTTTGGGTACTACGATGCCACAGGCAGACACATGGATACCCCCCTCCCCCCTCCCGGGGGATGGGGATCCTCTCTCCCCACCCAACTATTAATGTTAAGTGATATTTAATCAGATGCACTCGTATGTCAGACCTCTCATCGGCAAGGCATGCAGGTACTCGTAGGTACTTATATTATAACATTGCACTAACAGGTTTTCTTGCATTTCCTTTCTCAGACAAACAATGAGAGAAGATTTGAATTGAATGCAATAGAATCGGATGTAACTTAATAATAGCTAAGTAGTTTTTCTCGACCTCTCATCGTTTAACTGTTGTCTCAGATGAGGAAGTTTACAATCGACGATATTATTTCTTAACTAGCTGTGCCCGCGTGGTCATTTCTCGAGGTTAAAAGTTATCTATGTGCTATTCCAAGACCTCAAATACCAATATACCATATACATTTGATCGAAATTCCTTCAGCTGTCACAAAGTTTCTTATTATTGCTCAGCTTCCACTCATCGGATTGAGATATCAAGAACACCAGATTTTAAGTCAAATCTTAAACTATCCAACGATGAAACCTCATCGCAATCGGTCTAGTAGTTTTTACCTGATCCGCGGATAGTTGCAGTTGGATAGCTAAGGGTTTGACTTAAAAACTGGGGTACTTGGTATCTCAATCCGGTAAGTAGAAGCCGAGCAATCGATAAAAAGCTTTTTGACGGCTGAACGAGTTTTGAAGAAAATATGTAGTACTAGCTGTGCCCGCGTGGTTATTTCATTTAAAAGTAGCCCCTACGTGTTCTTCTAGGACCAAAACTACATATCTTTAAAATTCGTTCAGCCGTCAAATAGTTTTTTGTCGATTGCTCGGCATCTCATCATCTTATTAGGATACCAAGTACCCCAGCTTTTAAGTCAAGCCCTAAGCTATCCAATAGTGAAAACCGCATCGCAATCGATCCAGTAGTTTTACCTGTCACTATAAAATGTCTTAGGACCTAATTATAATACCTACATGTTGTTTTTTTCATAAATATCTTCTTTTTTTATTAGTTTCCAACTTTAATGCAGCGGGTGGAGGGGTAAATGCGAATTACCCGTGCACCCACTAGTGGGTGAATCTTGGACGGGTCAAAACTCTGGAATAACACGTATGAACTACTTTTATATAAAATGACCACGCGGGCAAAGCCGCGGGTACAGCTAGTCAATAATATACTAATGTCCTGGTTAACACCTGGCTAACTTGTTAACATTGTCCCCGGTGAGTAGCTCGTACCTAGTAAAAATTATAACTAACATTTATTTATTTTATGGAAATCTAACAGTTTAAAAAAAAAACTTATAGAATAAGCTCTATGAGAATAAACTAGCCTTAAAGTTTTCACTATTAGAAATTAAGTAAATACTAGACCAACGTTGCAATTGCAACTGAAAGAAAATAAAAACTACAAAAAAGAAGAAAAATAAATAAGAATAACTTACATAGTTTGGAGAGCCATAGCCATTAGCCTATTGGGTGTAGTGAAGTGTAAACATGCTCTGATAAAGTAAAAATTCTGTCTGTCATTAGTCAAACATGAATCAACTTGAAGTTTAAGATAATTCCGTCTGGTCACAGTACGAGTTGGTCATTTTTTGCAGTTTAATCTTAGCCAGAAGATAGCTATCATATTGTCACAAACCAGATTATGGAGGAAAGTTAGGTTTTACACCTCTCCTCGCCGTGAGACAAAGGTAGTGGTGATGTTTACTAAAGTGGTAATTTACAAAACGTAAACACTTCATCTGAATTCTTTCGATTTTGTTAATGTAGCAATCTTATCGAGGGTTCCAAGCTTGGGATGCATATTCAAGTTGGCTCCTTACCAAAGAAAAATACAATACCTTTAAAGTCCTTGGTAATTCTGAATATGAATCCCATGGTTTTCGTAGCTTTAGCTGTTATACTCTCGATATGCTTGTCAAAAAGAAGTTTAGATTAATTTAACGTGTCTTTTTTGTTGTTAACAGAGGTTCGATTCCTGGAGCTGTTCATAGTGGGCTGCCGCATGGACATGAAGCGCGCGCGCAGCAAGCTGGAGAACTACTGTCTGGCGCGCGTGCGCCACAGGGACCTCTACGAACACCGCTCTTTGACCGAGCCGCCGCTCAACGGTGTCTGCGATTTCATGTAAGCACCTGATATGGGTCAAGACATAGATCTACTTTCTGTTCATAGAAAACAAAAAATACAAATACACTTCATTGAACACCAAAAAATACTACGCAATGATACAAATTATAAATTTAAAGGTACGGTTGGCGGTCTTATCGCTAAAGAATGATTCCTTCCAGACTACCTTAGGATGGAGAGGATCAGAAAATATGTTGTTTGTACGTTTGTCGTATGAGTTAGTGGTTGCCTCTGATGTCAGAGTTTGTTAAGCCGCCCGAGGGCCTCTGACATAGCTTAACGACTGCTATTAATCAATAACAGCCGGGACCGACAGCTTAACGTGCCCTCCGAAGCACGGAGCGATGGAAAACCGCACATAACTTATAAAAGTCATTGGTGCGGAGCCTAGGTTTTGAACCCGGTATTGTTGGATTCTAAATTGCACTATAAAATCTTTAGGCCACCATCACCAGAAAATATGTAAAAATAATACATTAATCGCACTAAACAATACATAAATACAATAATATATAACATACAAATAAATCACATATTTAATTAATCTATTTAACACAATATGCAACAAAAAAGGATATAACACCTACAGATATAACATTTTCACATGGCTTTTAAAAGTAGGTATGTTTTGAGTGATTGAGCGCGAACAAAAATATTGAATACGAGCTGACCGCAAAAATAATCACAATAATATTATAAAGGCGAAAGTTTGTGAGTGTGCATGGGGTAAGGGTGTTTGTTCTTCTTCATGCTTAAACAGCTGAACGGATTTGGATGAAATTTGGTACTAAGGTAGCTTATAACCTGAATTAACACATAGGCTACTTTTTATCCCGGAAATATAATTATGTGGTTCCAGAGGGAAGCAGGTGAAACTGCGGGGCGAGCTAGAATTTATATAAATTTAATGTTTATTTTTTAACTAACATATTTTACTTTATTTTAATAGTTGCAATTGCAACATTAAACTATAGTATTAACATTAACTTGAATAATCATTAAATTATTTTTTTGTAAGAAGCTTAAAAGAAAATTGGTACTGTTTAGCTACAAGAATTATATATTTTTGAAATGGTCTTTTAAATACCTGTATTTTGATACATTACTGGATAGGTTTTGGTAATTTTTTGTTCCGTCGGAAATACAATATGGCAGCTGTAAGCCGCCATATTGTTTTTCTTGACACTTCATATATCCTATAGCATTCTCGTGATCAAGACAAATCCAATAATACCTCATTTATCAAAATCCATCAAGCCGTTTAGGCTTGTCTAACGTTTCTTAGGACGCGCCTAAGAAACGTACAAATATATACAAACATACATACATTCCAAACACATAACCCTCAGTCGGGTAAAAATAAGATCTCTACCCAGAGTTAAATGCGTCGTATCGCAAGTGTCACTACGCAACATTCGTCAATACGTACCTAAATAAGAATTCCAATGGAACTCACTCATACATAATTATATCTTTTATTTCACTAACGTATCGAACATCACCGATCTAAACTCAGACATTGAAAACTGATACGAAGTATTTAGTTTTCAACGTCTACTGAGTAGGTACTGTCTACAGCATAAGTGTAACAAGTGCGATTTAAGATCGTTTGCATATTTTGGCTAGTAATATCCCCTCTTAGACACCCATAAGTCCCATAACTACGAGGGTTGGTTTTTAAGTTGTTTTAAAAAGTAAAAAAATTGTATATTTTTTTAAACAATTTACATTTATTTCTCAATATAGTCTCCTTTGAGGGCCAAACACTTGTTCCAGCGAGTTTCCAATTTTTTTATCCCCTCCAAAAATTACGTTTTGTCGAGGTCTTCAAAATAGCTTACTAAAGCCCTCCAAGCCATCTTTTCAGATTTGGGACACACAATTTTGGTCGTTTTTCCAACAATTCGGCATTAAAACGGTCCAATAACTCTGCGTAATAACGGCCAGTGATAGTCTTTCCCTTTTCCAAGTAATCAATCATAATGATTCCTTCGCCATCCCAGAAGACTTTCGCCATCAACTTCCCAGTCGACAAAACAGTCTTGGCCTTCTTTGGGGCACGTTCACCAGTCGCCATCCATTGTTTTGATTGCTGTTTTGATTCAGGTGTATAATGATGGACCCAAGTTTCGTCCACAGTGACAAATCGACTCAAAAAATTCCGAGGATTACGCTTCATCATATCCAACACACAGTTTTGAAATTCGCTTTCGTTCGCGTTTTTGATCGATTGTCAACAAACGTGGCACCAAACCGACTAGACGATCAGCAAAGCGCCACCCTTTCATGGTTGAAATACCTCGCACAAGAACGAAGCGTTACGATTCTTCATTTATTATAAGAACTGCAAGGAAGTGGAATGCCCTGCCCTCGTCAGTGTTTCCGGTAAATTATAACCCCGGTGTGTTCAAGTCAAGAGTGAATAGGTATCTACTAGGCAAGCGTGCTACACCTTCGACCACATCATCGCTTTCCTTCAGGTGAGATCGTGGTCAAACGATTGCCTAGACAGTAATAAAAAATAAAAAAACCCATCGTGCAGACAGCTTTGTCATACCCAAATCTTCATGCAGGATTTTATGTACTCGCTTAGTGGAGATGCCTGTGTTCTCAGCTATTTCACGCACCTTCACTCGGCGGTCGTCGAGTACAATATTATGGACTTCTTCAACAACATCCTCAGTAGTGACTTCGATTGGGCGATCAGAGCGTGGAGCATCAGATGTGCGTGACCGACCACGTTTAAAATCATTTATCCAGTTATAAACAGTCTGCAACGTTGGTGCGTTAGTGCCATGAACAGAATCAAGTTCAGTTTTTATTATGGCAGCACTGCAACATTTCATAAAAAAATGTTTTATAACGGAACGAAATTCAGATTTTTCCATAGTTGTTTAAAATTTACGAGTGATCACAGTTAAACAATGGTTAAGCTGACAAAAACTCGTTTTTTTTTGCTGAATTTTAGACAGTCTTCATTTCTTCTTCTTCTTTTTTTTTGGATGGCTTCTGCGGAGGCACTAGCAATTTCGCCAATGTCAAGTGTATTATATTTTAAAGTAATGTCACGTCACAGTCAATTATTGTCAAAGTCACTAATCAGTAAAATGGTGGACATTTACTGAAACTTCCGAGGGAGATTTGGAAAAATCACAAAATGCCATTTTGTGCCTGCACTGGCAGGTACAATCTTTCAAATGAAGTTGACAACCAGTTAATGCCATTTATCAGAAAAAAAGTTTTATAAATAGTTTTATAAATGACTTATCAAACAGCCTCTTGAAACCCTATTAGGAGAGACTGGGCCAGTTGGATCCTACTAAGGGAAAATGTTGATAAAAATACATATTTTGTTTACCTTGGTGTGGTATTTTTTTTAGGTTTAAAGTACCTTATGTGTTATTATAGGACCTAAACTACCAATATCCCAAATGAGATCAGGTTTATTCAGCCGTCAAAAAGATTTTTATCAATTGATCGATTTCTAACTTTCTACTCATCTAATTGAGATATGAAGTACACCAGATTTTAAGTCAAAACTTACAACGAAAACCATATTTCAATCGTTCCGTGCATTGGAGGTCACGTTAAGCTATCGGTCCCGGCTGTTATTGATGAATAGCAGTCGTTAAGTCATGTCAGAGGCCCTCGGGCAGACTGACAACTGACACCAGAGGCCAACACTACCTCATACGACAAACAAATCATTCCAGTAGTTTTTACGTGATGTGCGAAAAAAGATCCAGACAGACAGACGGACACGATTTTTCAATATTTTCTTTGCTGTTGTTCATTTCATGGCTGAGGCCATTAAAAAAAACTTTGTGCACACTTTTTGTTACTTCCTTCTTTATATTAAGTAGATATAGATAGATTACCACTAAGTGCCTATTTTTCAAATTTCATGAAGGTCAGTGAAGTGAGGGTCGAACAAACATAGGTAAGTACATCAAATATTACAAACGCAGATGAGTCCAAGTTGACTATGAGAACTCGTATTACAGTCGTAGTACAGTCAAAAATGTTTATTTAAGTACCTACTACAATATTATCTGTACATGTACGAACCTTAAATAATACTAGCTTTCGCCCGCGACTTCGTTCGCGCGGACTACAGTTTATCGTGAAAAAAAGCATCCTATGTTCATCTAGGATATTAAAAACCAATGCAAAAGTACAGCAACAACGCTCTTGATGCTTTTTGACAAACTTGTTATTATTTCATTTCCACGGCAACGTCATTCCGTTCCTTACACCGAGTAATTGACATTTTCCAGTTTTCCCGTGGCATTTTCTATTTTCCGGGATAAAAATATCCTATGTTGGTCTCTATATGTACAGTACCTACCTATTTACAAAGTTTCATCAAAATTGGATTAGCAGTTATGACGTAAAAGCTCTCCAAGCAAACAAACAAACAGACAACGTTTCAATTTTACATATTGGTGTAGATTTATTCGTTATTATGGTACCAAATACTGCCACTTATGTTCATACATTTTATAAGAGCACGCGTTGATGTCTTTTGTACTAAATAGAGTTACCAATCTAATGGTCAAGGTAACACGTGTGAAGTTGATTTAGTATTTGACATACCAAGCTTACTAAATGGTAGGTAAACATAATTTATATACATTAAAGTACTGGAAACCCCGGATCACGAGGAGCTGAAGAAGGACTGTTCAGTGATGGCAGTTACCTTATCAAATAATTAACTGTTGTCGATTTAATCATCATCAATGGAAAATTAGGAGAGCGCTTCAAAACGCTTTCAATAGGTACAGCTACAGCTAATACTAGCTTACCCGACCGCGACTTCGTACGCGCGGACTACAGTTTATCGCGAAAAAAGCATCGTATGTTCTTCTAGGATATTAAAAACCAATGCAAAAGTAGGTATAGCACCAATGCTCTTGTTTTTTTTGACAGACTAGTTATTTCGTTTCCAAGGCAACCGTTACTTACAGAGAGTAATGAACATTTTCCAGTTTTCCCATGGAAACTTACAATTTTCCGGGATAAAAGTATCCTATGTTTTATTCCAGGGTATAAGGGTATCTCCATTCCAAATAACATAAAAATCAGTCCAGCCGTTATCGCTTGAAAGCTCACCAAAAAAACAAACAAACAGATAACGTTTCACTTTTATATATTGGTACGGATAACCATTTTGTGTACTAAAGTATCGGCGGCGTTTGCACCGCGCGATATATCGTACCTATCGACAAATCTGCAAATTTTTGTAACTCGTCTCGCACTAGTGTGTTAGCTCTTTGAATTAAAACGTGGATCTTTACACACAACAAGGAATTAATATTACATATATCTCTGCCCGCAGCTGTGTGTACCAAGTACCTATATATTATGCATGAGAAAGATTCGTCATCGCATCGATGCTTTGTGCTAAGCGTAAGACGTGGTATTGTTATGAAATGTTGTCACGTTCATTTTAATAATTACAACATTCAACAAGACCTAAAGTATAGATTGGACTTTGCACTGGACCTGTTGCTAATTTATGACGAGTTGAGATGGTAATATAGTGTTAATTTATGTGGATTGGACCACCAAATAATCTTTGCCAATATTTGGTGAATTTTTGAATGGTTACTAGGCAGCTAGGCATCTTGGGCCCTACCTTTACCAAGAAACTTTGTTGCCTGCGAATCGAGGAAGTCTGAATACAGGAATCACAACTCTGAGGGCCGTATCATGAAGGAAGTTAAAGCAATTCGTTAGTTAATACTTGTCAAAGTCAAAGTATTTTAAGGTAATTAAGCAAAATAATAGCACTTTTATTAACTAAAATTAACATCTCATGAACAAGGAGAAATACATAAAATATTATAAATAGATCAAATCAATACAATTTTGGTAAACGTATGCTTTGAGTTATCAAAATCTGCGAGTACATGTAGCTCTGTATTGAAATTTTAAGAAATCAAACGTCCATTGATAGCAAGTTTAATTGGTCAAATCATATCGAGCGTGTGTGCAATAAACTAAGGCAATTCATTGCGAATATTATTATCCTTAAAAATCGTATCGCTTTTAAGGTCAAACTAATGTTAGTACAACTCACCGGCTGAATCCTACATTCAGTATGGGCTACGGTCGTACATACACTACATATCTAAATCAAATATACAGACTCCAATTAAAAATTCTCAAGAATATCGTATCTACTAAAATTAAACTTCAATTTCAAAATGATGACATAGGGCTTTTTAGGCATTGCAAAATTTTACCAGTACATACTCAATTTAAATATAATCTACTCAAAGAACACTTTTTTAGTGAAAAAATCAAACAAGAAATTAAAGACACTGTACACACGCGGGCAGTTGCTCAAAACCGGTTGTTGATGCCGCACGCTCGGAATGCATACGGCGAGAGGACAGCTAGTTATCTAGTTCCTCGTTTACTTAGTAAACTACCTACTGATCTCATTAATAGCATCACTTCAAAAACATTAAGTCTAAATTAAAATCACTTCATTAGCCAATATAGAAAACTACCAATAACTTAAAATAACCTACCAACTTACTAGAACTGCACTTATTTACCTAGATCCAGTTTATTTTAAGTTTTTTATTTTTATTTTGTATAACTTAGAAGCTATCGACTATAAGACTCTCTAGTAGCATTACTTTTACAAACCTTAGTGGTTTCCTTAGTGCTATTTAATTAATATCTGTTATGTTTATTTTAAAAGATAAATAAAATAAAATAAAGTTTGAAAAGGAAATTTCCCTCTCATGTGTCAACAGAGTTAAATCTCACACTGGAAAAGGATCCCTTCTGACTCTACCGGTGCTTCGGAAATACGCCCTTTACGGGGATGTAATTTTTTCCATAATTTATAATTTTTTCAAGTGTCAGAAATTATAATAAAACATATATAAATGACAAATATAAAAGATAGAAGTGACAATGAGATGTCCCACTATCATCATCATCATGTTATTTCAAGCTGGATAATAGATTAATGGTTATTTATTGGAGCTGTTTGGTGTCGATACATCAGTAGTGTAATCAGATTTTCATATTTTCACAGCAATTTCGACTCTAACGCGCTGCATTATGTGCACATGATAATGACAATCTAATTGAAACCAAGATCGGTAATAGCACTACAGGACCGTTGGGGACCAAGTGCTTATAGTCGAAGCGACGCGCGACGCGTGTCCAAAATTCTGATATGTACGAGTAGGTTCATCGAATTAGCATTGCCATTTGATTCAATAGAGCAATGCCGCCAGCATGTTGGGAACACTGGTACCAGAACACTGCAGTTATGGCATAATATAGATTATCCATAATTCACAGATTAAATAATGTATAGTACAAGATAGTTGCTAGTTACCCAGTTGGGTTGGTATATTATATGGAGTTATGAAGTACATAAAAAAAATGCTAAAAATATATGTTGTCTGCAACCAAATAACTAAGACTACAAATAAGTTCTTTTATTATGTTCCAGGGACATAATATCCCTTCCGAAGCTAACCGACGAGGGGTTCCGAGTGACCATCTTCAGGATCCGTCCGGGGTACTCCGAGGGGTCAGCCGACATCACGGCCGTGGTGCGCGCCATCCTGCTGCTGTGCGATGCGAGGATGCGAGACGAGCACCGCATCGCTGGAGATGTGTTTATCTATGAGGTTGGTGCCTACATTCACTCACCTCTGCTGTAATTGGGACCAAACTGTATACAGTGTGGACTAGTTTGACCGTGAGTGTCCACGTTTCGGCTCCGTAGGTCATGACTGGTAGGACGCACTGATTGAAGACTTTTGTCTTCAGGCACTGCGGTATGGACGACGAGGAGACTTGACGAAGCTTGTCGAATGCTGCCCAACCCAGCTGAATTTCTTCTATTGACTTCCTTCTCAAAGTTATTCTTACCTAATTGCAAGATTTGCCCAACGTAAACAGATTTTTGGACAACTTCAAGAGTTACACCATTGACTGCAATCGGTTCCGGGTCAACAAAATCATTAAAAATATCTTGGTCTTATCTATGTTCATTCCGAGTCCGATGCGTCGAGAAGCATCATCTAGGTTGGTCAGCATACTTTGCAAGTCTTGCAGCGACTCCGCCATTAGGACTATGTCATTGGCAAATCGTAAGTGTGAGATGTTCACGCCATTGGTATTAATGCCCATTCCTTTCCAATCCAGTGTCTTAAACATATCTTCCGAGGCATTAGTAAGGTCGCTCAGCGAGCTATGGAGAGAGCTATGCTTGGAGTTTCTCTGAAGGACAAGATTCGTAATGAACACGTAATGAAGATATCCAAAGAGAACTAAGCTAACTGATATAACTCTAAGGATACCTTATCATGTTGATAAGGTATCCTATGATTTTCTGAAGAACCGATTACCGTTGAGGTAGACGAGTTCTCGAGTAGAGACCACGTTTAGGCAAACGTAGTGTAGGACATCCTGTAGCCAGGTGGAGTGACGACCTGCGAAAAGCGGCTGGAAGAAAATGGAGAGCTGAAGACCGAGCTCAGTGGCGTGTATTAGGAGAGGCCTATGTCTAGCTGTGGACAGATATAGGCTGATGGTAGTTTAAAGTGTGCGTTAGAATCAACGATATCGAATTCGGTCCTCCACTCCGCACGAATTACGTCTTTGTTGACGAAAACATTAACTATAGACCTTCGCAACAACGCGCAGTTCAGCTATTATTAATAAAACAAGTCAAGTCAGTTGCGACTTGCGTAACTAAACTACGTATAATAAATAATATGTGGACTAAAAATAAAGTGTTTATGTTTTTATCGTGATAATCTTGTTTAGTTCTATTACGTGCGTGTACTTTTCCACATGAGGGACCTTGACACGAATGTTTCCATTTAGAATAATTTAAAGAAATAATTATTATATAAAAAACGACTGCGAACTAAACTAAAAAGAGGCAAACAAGCGTGATTCTTGATCTTGAAGGCATATAATTTATTTCTAGACCAAACTTTTTTATAAAAAAATAAGGAAGAAAAAATATCTAGCATACTTCCGCCAATCTATGGTCTGTGAAGACCAACAATGAATGTCAACCAACCATTTATCAAAATTGAACTAACATAAAATGAAAAGATGTGGCCATCAGGCCTTATCTACCTATTTAACTTCCTACCCAATAATAAGAAACGTAACTATATCTTCTAGGTTCTCATTGTTCTAGGTATATATAAAAATCAATTGCCGTGCATTAATCTCACAAAAACTCGAAAATGTCTCAACCGATTTGAATATTTTTTTTGCTTTGTTCTCTTCAATACTATGGTCTAAGGTACTAAGTCTTTACCAGGTTCTGCTTTTTAAGGGTTTTTTCATAAATATGCAGGATCGAACACAAACCTGATAAATGTGAAACTTAACATATAGTATGTTTTTGAGATCTTTATCTCTCTAAGACTAAGACAAAAACATGATTAACAGAATTTCATTGGATATATTTTCTTATCCAAAATTACGTTATTTTCGGTAATGTTTACATTTTTCTACTCAACGGCTTCAGTTTCATCTCTAAAATGAATCTCACAGCAAGAAAATATAGTTTATTATCTTATGCTTAGACAAAATTTACCTAACTAAACTATTAGCCTGCCAATAAAATAAATAACTTTTGAGACATACGTCATTTAGTTCCGAGCTAAACCACAGTACATATATAGTCCTACGGGACTATAAATGTACTGTGGCTAAGCTGTGTGTTCAAACAGCGCTCGCGATATTCAACCTTGTTACGCAGGCACTTCAGTGCTTATTGCTCTTAGCGGGTGGCAGAGAGTGTAGGGGAGGTGGCAGGGGAGTGGGGAGTGGGAAAATGTAACCTTGGAACCTGGCCTTAAGGAAAACAATAGGAACAAGTGAATCAACAAAAAGAAAAATCACGAAAGCCACGACAAAAAAAATAAAAGTCTGAAATAAAACTATTTTCGGGATGATGTAAGGATTCTTACGATACATCCAAATCTGTACACGCATTTAAAAGCTATGGCGAAATATATAAACACACATACATACGTATACATACATGAATCTTGAAAACCTCACACTCCTTATTTGGACAGACGAGTAAAAATAGTTCTGTTTTATTATACTCGCGGGGAAAGCCGCGGGACACAGCATTCTTTTCTATTGTTTTCGTTTCTTGTTCGATCACGTAAGTGAATTTATTTACTTAAGTACCTCATTGTGATGTTAAATTAGTCTATAACTTGGATGATCTACCTAAAGATAACCCAGGTAGAAATAAAATCGGTTTTATGGTGAGAAACAAGAACGGCAGTCAACAAATCCTACATAAAAAACGAAGAAGTACCTACATCAGAATCGATTCAAAAAAAGGAAATAGTTATGAGGTAATAACATAAAAAAGTGGAATTAATATCTTCTTTTTAAAGTCGTTCAAAAGTAATATGATCCTTTTGAAAGTCACACCTAAACAAAAGATACATATATATATAGTCGTATATCGCCGGCTACAGAAAAGGTTTTTCAGTAACATTGATATATTTTTGTAGTAGGACTCCAAAGGTTGTTTTTTTATAGTATTATATTTTAATGTGTTGCGTTGTGTTGTTCAAGAAATACTTTATACATATTACTAGCTGTACCCGCGGCTTCGCACGCGTGGTATTTTCTTTAGGTTCAAAGTACTATAATGTGCTACTCCAGGATCAATATACGATCAAAATTTATTCAGCCGTCAAAAATACAACAATTGCTCTTTTATCAATTGCTCGGCGTCTAACTCACCGGATTGAGATACCAAGTACCCCAGGTTTTAAGTCAAAACATCAGGTATCTAACAGTGAAAACCGCATCGCAATCGGTCCAGTAGTTTTTACCTGATGCGCGAACAAACATACATACAGACAAACAGATAGACACGAATTATTTAAATGTTATATTCTTATTTTATGTACTTAGACCATTTCTTTTTTAATTATCTCCTTTGTACAGACTTTTTCGTTCCTATTTCTTTATTATAAGTATAGATATCTATGTAGCTATCTACTACTATTTTATCAGGGTCAGACATGGTATGGTCATGGCTGTTAAATTATACGACTGTGCCCACAGACCGGTTATAACCCAAAAGAATTCCGTAACTACGAGTAGGTACCTCGCTCTCAATATATCATACATACAATAAGTATATATCTCATATTTAAACATCGATTCGATATCAAAATATCTAATTTAATTACTTGTAGTATCTATATCAGGATTAACTTAAAATTCGGTTACATGTCGCAGAAAAACATGTTTTCATACGAGTATAAGCGTAGATTTGTTTCATTCATAAACACAAGCGGATCCAAACTATATTTTGTAGTTTGTTCAGATATTGAGCTTTACTAATCGAAGTTAAAGCTAATTTTTGTCTTCAAACAATCAATCGGATAAAACTTACTTGCTCTAATTTTGTAATACAATTTTAAAGTCGAGTAGCGGCTATCTATCTTTACTTACAATAAAGTAATATGTACGAAAAAGACTGTACAAAAAATATATAAAAAAACTAGTGTACTTAAAATAAGCTATTGAACATGAATATTTTTTTTTTTTAAATTGTGTCTGTCTGTTTGTTTGTCTGTATGTTCGCGTATCACGTAAAAAATGCTGGACCGATTTCGATTCGGTTTCCACTGTTGGGTGGCTTATGGTTTGAATTAAAACTGGTATACTTGGTATCTCAATACGATGAGAAGAAGCCGAACAATCGATAAAAACTTTTTGACGGCTGAAGGAATTTCGATCAAATATTGGTAGTTTAGGTCCTCGAATAGCACATACAACCTTTAACCTCGGGAAAAGACCGGGCGTGCAAAGCCGCGGGCACAGCTAGTCTGTAAATAAACCTTTACCGGTTAGTTGCGGCATTAGTGACACAGAATAAATAATAGTAGGTATTAAGAACTGTAAGAAGCATTTGTTTCTAAGAACATCTTGCCAGATTAATAAGTGATGGCGAAATGCAGGACTTTATTGACAGACGGCATAAATACTGCCACGATCAGATAAGCATCTACATAATCAGGCAAATCGTCTGAAAATCTTATCGTACTCATAGAAAAAAACTCTATTGCAACAATGGTATTTTATATAGAAACGCACACTAAAGCTACGTTTAATATTACTCTGCAATAGGCTTCATTCAATATAACATTAATATTGGCCGAGGGCAATATTTATGCTATGTTGTGGCACTTGCTATGAGCATTTGAGTAGGCGTGGCGCTACCATCAAGCGAAAGATAGATAAAATCTCGCAGTCGTCATTCCGTTCTAATACAAAAATAAACCCTATCAGTAAGACACGAAAATTTTCTACTAATAAGTTTGACAAGCGACCCGTGTCGTGTTCGTTTAGCTCCGTTTGGAGACCGTGCACGACTAAACCAGTCTAACTAAACGAACACCTTTACCTTAAATTGACTTCCTGTTGCCATTTTAGAACACGGACATAACATCCACCTTAGTATCACACTAATATAATAAATCTGAGAAGTGTAGCCAATGCAGTAAACAGGCCAATCAGAGCTTTGAGTTTAAAAAAATAATACCTACCCTCATAACGAGTGGAGAACTTCTGCTCGATGCAAAGATGACATAACTTGACGGCCGGTTGGTCTAATGGCTAGAGACCCTAGGTACGAAATTGAACGGTCGCGGGTTCGAATTCTGCAAGGTGCAATTATTTATGTGATGGGCAGAATGTTTCCGAGTCGTGGATGTAATATTGGTATCTATGTATGTTTATCCGTTATCTAGTGCACATAGTACATGGTATCCTAGTTTGGGGCTCTAGGTAATTAGTGTGGAATTGTCCCGAATACTAACTCCATACATTAGAACAGACAGTCTATACAAAACGTCATAAAATGATAAAATACGATTAGCGATTAGTGTGTTGTTACTCCTTCACGCTCAAACGGATTTGTATGAAAATAGGGCGACTATTGATAATACCTACTATAATAATTACCTCGATACGTTTAGCCTCGTGTCGTGGTGTGGCATGTGGCCACGGGTAAAAAAAACTCGTGGTTACACTAGTGTGACAAATCAGTGTGACCACGAGTCCGTCGCCCTATTTTCAGAGCAGAAACTCATAAGAGGTTGGAGATTGAAGGGTGGGGATGTTAATTAATTAATTATTATCTTAATTCATGTCAATAAGATCTAAAATCGTCTGACATACTTTAATTGAATTGCACTCTTGTCAACAAAAGTCCATAACCACAATAATATGCTCTTAAGTTAATTTTTAATCTAGCTCTTTAGTCATTTTAGTAACAATTCCCTTTTCCCCAGGTATCTCAGGTCCGCGGCTCGCTGGTGTCCCGCGTGGCGACAGCTGTCAGCGCCGTCCGGCGCAGCATCCAGCTGGCGCAGAACGCGTACCCTCAGCGGCTGAAGAGGATCCACGTGGTTGGAGCCCCGCCCTTTCTCATGTCCTCTCTGCAGCTCTGCAGGAATTTGGTCAATGAGAAGATAAAGAGACGGGTATGGTTGTTTTTATGGCGAAATGGGTTACCATCTTTGTACAAACCGGATTTGTTATGAGCTCTAAACTATGTACAATTAGATATTGTCAAATCTATCTATCTACTCAGTCCGCATCCACCCACTGCTGGGTATAGGCCTCCTCTCTTTCACGCTATTTGTTCAGGTCCTGTGCATGTCTCATCCAGTCTATTCCTGCGTGCCTAACAATTTCGTCTGAATATCGGGCTGGTGGTCTGTCCCGTGAACGCTGCGCTCGTCTAGGCCACCACTCCGTTATCGTCTTGGTCCACCTTTTATTATCCCGCCTTGCCAATTGTCCTGCCCATCTCCATTTAAGCTTTGCTATCCGTATACCTACATCTACGACTTCAGTACGACGTCGAATTTCGACGTTCGGTATTCGGTGTAGCAGGCGGATGCCTAGCATGGCGTGCTCCATTGCTCTCGACTCAACTCGTATTTTATATATCTGCTCTTTTGTGAGCGGCCATGTTTCGGCACCGTAGGTTAAAATGGGGAGGACACATTGGTTAAATGTCTAGGTATTCAGGTATTGCGGGATTTCTGATTTGAGAACGTCATCAAGTTTTCCAAAAGCGGCCCATCCAAGCTGCACGCGCCTGGAGATCTCCAGCATATATACCGTTTCATTTAACTTCATCAGATGGAGTGTGTGCAAATATTTAGACCATTTTTTTTAAATCTGAAAGCGCTTAAAATCATTCGTCCGCAGTTAATGAAGAGAGTACATTTTCGTGTTAAATAATTTGATACATTATATCGACTTTAACTACAGTCATTTGCGAATATTACAAACAGCCAAGACTCACGTTTTAGTGTCGATAATAGATAGATAAATTCTTTATTGTACACACCACAAACAAAACTAACAAAAATGAAGATACAATAGTAGAATAAGTGTTACAATGGGCGGCCTTATCCCTAAAAGTGATCTCTTCCAGGCAACTTTTGGATGGAGAGGATTTGTTACAAGCGTGAAGGACGGGGTGCACTATGATATAAAAATACTAGAAGGAAACAGTAAATCAAATTTCTAATAATTAATAATAATAATGCTCTTTTTTCCTATTAAAATTAATAGTAGTACAGCTGTATAAACTATACCTATAATTTTGTAGAGTATTGCAGACTGGAGTGATAATTGCCATTATAATCTAACAACTAAGAGTATAGGATACCTATTGCAAAGACTTCTATAAAATATAAATATACATATGTGTGTAAAGAACTATTTACCTTCATTATTACTCATTACTTTTTTTTTACCTTCTAAAGATTAAAGATTATTTATTGCCTAAGATAAACACATTACAGCATATACAATTACTGGTGGTCCCCACACTAGGTCAAGCTAGCTGTGTGGGGGCCTCAAAGCCAATATAGCAGAATATAAATTATCAAAGATGACAAGAGCAATAAACTAAAGTTATGTTTACAAACAGATCGTTAGTAGGTATTACTTAGCCTTAGAAGTTGGTTAGAAGGTACAATGTTAGAAGTAGGTATATTACACAGGTATGGTGTAAGATGCAAAATGTATCTACATGAAATAAAGAAGATTACTGTGATATTGAATTTGCTACGGATTAATAGTTTAGCACAAAGAGCTCTAGAAAATAACGCCACAAGTAAAGCAATTTTTAACTAAAGTTTTAATGAAAGAAATGGTTACTGTGTGTTAACCGTAACATTTCGAGATAATCCATCGCGGAGTTTAATTTAGGATATTAGAAGAACAATTCGTCTCTAGAATATCATATTTATGTATCTCGAAAGCCATTTAAATTTATTTTTCGGCGACTTGGTTGCAAAATATTGTTTTTTCTACGTGCATATAAACATAATTACGTTTTATTTAAATTTGCACCACGAAAAACTACTGGACTGATTGCGATTCGGCTTCACTGTTAGGTAGGTTAGATCTTATGTTAAAAACTGGTGTAGATACTTGGTATCTTAACCAGATGAGTACAAGCCAAACAATCGATAAAAACCTATTTAACGTTTGAACTTTGGTATATTGGTACCAATCTACCTACTTTTGGTTTTGGTTAACACGTGATCTTTATATCCAAGAACAAGAGAATTTAAAAAAAAAAAAACTTGCGACACATAAATTATAACTAGAACCATATCGTTCATATCAGGTTTGAAACAGAAAAAAGCGCATCAAAATCCGTCCATTCGTTTGAGAGCTACGATGCCACAGACAGATACATAGATATATACACTCTTTAAACTTACAAAACCCTCCTTTTTGCGGTCGGGGGTTAAAAATGGACCAGGCGGGCAAAGCCGCGGGCAGAGCTAGTTGCAATAAAGTAATATTAAATAGCGGGAAATTATAAGTACAGTAGTCGTAGCGGAAATATGTATGTGTGTCGGAAGTTGTCCGCAATTCGCTGCGCAAACTGCTATTTTTAGGCACAATCCCAATGATGAAGGTGAATACAGCATTGTATAACTGCCTCGCTCACTCGCTTACATTTTTCGCATATTCTATCTCGCTCTTACTTTATGCTGTTTTATCCCCACATCAGTACCAGCGCAATCGTTCACAGAGCCTAACTTCACAAACATATAGATTGGCTGCGACTACTGTACATTAAATGTAATTTGTAAAATCATCCTAACATTCTACTAAGTTAAACATAATTTTAAGATTTCAAGTGAATTTCTTGTTTTTTGCAGTATCTCCTCCATCCAAAAGTGGAAGACCTGCTAGAGCACATCTCAGCCCGAGTGCTGCCAGCAGAATGGGGCGGCGAGGAGGATTCCATAGACACCATCGCCAGGAAGTGGAGGACCAGGATTGACGAGAGCAGAGACTTCCTCCGGAACCTCAATGAAGTCTGTCAGAGAACACCTGCCAAGATCTCCGACACAGATATCTATGGAACCATGGGAGCGTTCAGAAAACTTGATATCGACTAAGTTTCTATAAAGTAGGCATTAGCGTGTAAATTATCGTATTATTCAGTCCGATTCCACCGAGACATTGAAGTGAAGTAGGTGAGAACTAGTGAGACAACGAGAGTGAGACCTTGACATGAACGCGAATGAACGAGTGAGTGAGTATACGATATATTAGATTATCTATCTGAAAAAATGAATTACTTCAGTACAGTCGGTGCGGACTGGACTGCCCTGAAAATAAAAACTAGCGAATCAATTAATAGGAGTGTGTTACTATTAATATGATAATTATAGGTTAAAGATGCCTGTGAATTTTTTAGGGCGTGGTATAAGGCATTTAAATATTTTAAACTGATTGAATGAACTTGTCTCTAATTTGAGGCATACATTTTGAATAGAGATTAAAATTCACGGAATTAAGGTGGATGGTCCATGAAATGAGTAAACCATATTAGTTAAATTTATTTCAGGGCTTATATTGAAGTCAGATTAGATTTAAAACTTCACGATGTTAATGTTTGATCTATAGTTATTATCAAACTAATATATTAACCGTATTCGTTCCCTAAAAATTTGGGATCCAGACTTGACTCAACATTTGAACCCAAATTTATAAGGAACGAATACGGTTAAAATATTACATTTACAATTGAAACTTAAGATTAAATATAATCATTCCACGGTAATATAGCCGCCAATAAAGTTTTAACTCGGATCTGATTGCAATTAAACGCCAAAAAAATAATTATTTTGCACATGTTGTCATTTAGAGCCACTAGTGAAACTCATGTCGTGCACCATCCACCAAGAGCCAGTGAATCGGTTAGGATGCCTCTTGACTTGAATGCTTTTTTCGAAGATATTGGGTTTTTATGTAATTAGATAATCAAAGTGTTTGCCACACGTATAATTTGCATTTGGAGATGGTTAAGGTGCAACGTTTCGCATGTGGTGCGAAATTCATTTTTTTTGGGGTTTTATATGTCGTCACATATCTTCAACACTTCATCAGATAACGCAAGTTGGTATGTATGGTATCACAGTAGTAGTATGGATAAATACTATCCATACTACTACTGTGATAATGGTATCACAGTATGGATAGTATTTTTACTATGACACATGTTTTAAAGGATGGCCTTTAAAACATGTGTGTTAGTCTCATAGTTTGCGCAAAACCAACTTGCGTTATCTGAAGAAGTGTTGAAGAGATGTGACGACAAAAAAAACAAAAACATGGAATTTCGCGCCGCAAGCTAAACGTTCCACCATAATGCAACGGCAAATCAAAAACAAAAAGAAAAAATGAGCCATCGCGGGATGCCTGGCAGATGTGTAAAATATGTTTGCATTATAATAGCGTTTGGCCCGTACCACAGGCCCGTACGAACGTATTAGGTCCACAAACCCGTATCCAGATTATACACGAATTGAAAATGGCGTCAGCTTAGCTCCATACCTTCTTAACGGAATGCCGTCGCCCTCGTATTGGGTAATAGTATTGGACAATCTTAGCTGAGGGCCATTTTAATTAGTACATCGGTCATTATAAATACGTTTTTTGATGGTGCGGAACATTAATTAGATCCGTGGTGCCGGTAGACCTAAACCTATTACCTACCTACTTAAATAAATGGGCAAAATTTAAAACTACTCACCTAAGTTTTTTTTGGATATTTATTTGCACTGACTATCATAATCTTAACAAAAATAATGTGATATGTATTTACCCTAGGCTACGTAACGTGGCACATTTTCCTTAGATAATGTTACTGATAAAAATACTTACTTATTGCACTACTTATTGCAGATGCTGTTATAACACATGTTTATATGTTAAGTTTTACACCTATACTAGCTGTGCACGCGGCTTTGCCGCATGGTTATTTTTCTGGATTAAAAGTAAACTGTGTTATTCCAGGACTAAAAGAAACTACAAACTACAATAAACTACATTTCATAAAAAAATCGTTCAGCTGTCAAATCTATTCTTTTTTTTAACTCTTTCTCAGCTTCTACACATCGGAATGTGATAATTCCGTATTGTTTCATTGCAAATTGTCTATGACAAACAGACAGACATATAGACAGACGAGTGAACCTATAAGGGTTCCGTATTTTTTCATTCGGACGTACGAACCCTAAAAATGTTATATTCTTGTTTAGTATAGCTTATTTTAGGTCCCCTAGACCATTATTTTCAATATCTTTTTTGTACTGACTTTTTGTTACGTAGGTACTGTTTTATCATAAGTAGGTAGGTATAGAAGATTTAGGTAGATTTTAGATACGTATTTTAGATTATTTTAATAAAGCATTTTAATTTTGAATCTGATTGTATTTTTATTTACTTACCTATGTTTTCATCCTACTAATCTCGGTTACTAATATTATAAATGCGAACGTTTGTTGTTTGTTTGTTTCGCTTTCACGCTTTAACTACTCAACCGATCATCATGAAATTTTGCACACACTTTGTCAGGGGTACAGAAAAGGACATAGGATAAATTTCATCCAGATAATGGAGAAAAAAAAATGGGCAAAGACCCGTTCACTCACCGGTTTCACCCTAGTGGATGCACGGGTAATTCGCATTTATCTCTCCATGCACCCAATGATGTTATATATAAACTGAGGTAAAATCTCATTGCATGCACCCACATTATTTTACACCCACAACATAATAATAAATATTGTTTTTCTCCACCCACAGCACTAGAGTTGGAAACTAATAAAAAAATATTGATATTTATGAAGAAAACAACATGTGTTTTAATTAGGTAGTAACACATTTTAAAGTGACAGGTGTCAGAGTGACAGGTGTCAAAGTGTAGTTGAGGGAAGGGGGTAAGTTGGGAAGAATGGGCTATGTGAGGGAAGGGTAGGGGAAGCTGGGGAGAGTGGGGGATGTGAGGGGAGTGTAGGAGAGTTTGGGGGATGTTGGGGAAGGTTAGAGAGATGTAAAGGGGAATTTATCATTCTACCTTTCATTTCATGAGTTTATCCTATATATTACCTTCTTCTTGGTGTGCAATAAAGTGTCGTTGTATTGTATTGTATTGTATTGTATCAATAAGTTAGGTGAGGGTGGTATTAAATGAATTACCAAAGAATATTTAACGAATGACTATCGTAATTTCAAAGTAAATAATGACTTGGAGTACGTATTTGAATGAATTTTATTTCTAATGACGTTACTTATTGACTTACACTATATTATTATTATTTTTCTATAACATTTTAGTTTTATTATTGACGAAGCCCCTTTACAGCGATTTTATTATGTTGATAATCCTGAACGGTACTGTTTTAATTTACTCTTGACTAAGCTTAAGCTTAACTGTACTATTACGAATTATTTTAAGAGACCTGGGGCCTGTGGCCTGATTCCGTAGAGTTAAAGTGCGGTTCGGTTAATGCCACTTGGACCATTCAATGCCACCGATCACTCGTTTCGAATTCTAGTGAAAGCTCAGTGTCCAATGACGTCATCAAGGCGATGAGCACTTCACTTTAACTCAACCGCACTGAAACTGTAATTTTACTAGGAAATACAAAACCGGTAATTCAAAATCCGATTTCACAAGGAAATTCAGTGGCAATGAGTTTTCGTCAACCGAATAGAACCGAGTGCTTTGATTGCGTCTAGTATGTAGAAGTGTTTGGTTAGTGAGGATCATTGTTAATCGTAGTTACTATGAACCAAATAGTTTAACACTTAAGTGTACCTAGGTACACTTTGTTTCAGGTTTTATCGTGCCATAAAATTGCGTTGTTTTTGTGAATGGTAGGTATTAATGACATGTATGTATGAGGTATTTCAAAACCTACCTATCTATTTCATAGCTAGAGTAGGATTTTAACCCTAAAATAGAAAAATACCTACTGGTTTTAAAGCCTAATTAGGTGAAGTTCTACTAACAATAAGGAGTCAATGCAAGTATAAGTAAAACAAAATCAAGTGTAAGTATTAAATATCATGTAATAATGTTATAATTTTCACATAAATCGAAGTTTTATCCTATGAACTCGGAGAGCGAAGATCTATACATTCTTATGAACTGCAGTGTGCATCCACCTGAAACAAATGTATCATATTATTAGTATAATCAAGAAGTTTCAACATTCAATATAGTTAAGTATAATACGAACCAAAATTAATGGCGGCTGTGAAGTTGGCGCGGAGCGCTGCGCAATAGCAAATATTAGGTATTCGCGGGCGTTGGAGGGCTGAGGGGATGCGCGATACCGCCCTAACAGCGCACTTCACATCCGCCATTAAGTTTGGTTCGTACTATACTTGTCTATCAAGTCCTATAGGCTATAATTATCAACTGTCGAGCTCCCATTTGTCCGTCTTTCCAAGACTTGATCATTTTTGTGCACTAGAATCTACAACGATACATTATAAAAGCCACATTGTCTTTATGACATAGTTAAGTAGATACACTTTTATATAGGTACACATCAAGAGATTTCATCTAGAAATACATTTCTAAATGACAAATAAATGTCTTTCTTCGTTTTTTTGCGTTTTATTTATTTATTGATCAGATTGTTTTGTACAAAAATAGTGTAAATACAAGGACTAGTCACTATTCCTATAGAAATATGATATTTTTAAATAGGCAGTCGTAATGATTATTTGATGTCGGGGTACTAGTACTATTATTTCTGAGAAATAATATCAATGTTTAGATTTTCTTTCAGAGACCTAAATCTACAAAAAGGATATTTACGGTAGGATCTTCGTCACATTGCGATGTGGTGGCATATTTTTAGATCACTACGAAACTTACGATGCTAATTAACTTTTAATTATACTTAATATCTACACGGAAACAAAATTTTAGATAGATACAGAAAATAAATTCGGACGATGATTGGAGGGAGATTGCCGTTGCCGCATTTGGTTTTGTTGATTGGAGCGCCAGCGCTACCCACAGATAATCACTCGAACATAAAATCCGGCAAAATTTGAAAAGTCCTATTTCTGCTAGAAATATTTAAAGCGCACCCGCGCTTTAACTGTTTAGTGAATTTCAAATCCTTCACGACCTTCAAGATCACCCGTAATGGGTGTGCGATGGCAATCTGAGTGATTGCCATCACTCCTACCTCACTCCTTAGGGAATCAGCCTGCTGAACACTGCACCTCTGCCAAAGTGCTACGCTGATTGTAATGATTCGTTGTTTTTTTAATGATTTTGTTTGTATTTTGAGTTTTTAAAAATAAGAATAAAAAAAAGAAGGCTCAGACGAGTTCATAGATTTGTGCCATTGATTTTTATACACTGTATTAATGCAATGTTTACACAATCTATGATAATACAATTTTCTATTATTTTCTATTCTAATGATGGGAGGGAGGAAGAAGTTTGGGGTGGGTGCGAGGATGCGACGGAAGGTGGGGAAGGTAGGGGAGAGTTAGGGATGAGAGGGAAGGGTAGGGCAAGTTGAGTAAAGGAGAAGGTAACACTAACTTAGGACGCTAGTTTTTGTAATGTAGGTACATAGCTCCAAAATCATTAAAAAGATGTCAGACTATTATCGACCTTATTGTCATGAGCTAAGTTTCTTGTTTTTTTAAATGTATTTTGACTAAATGAAAATTGTAAATGTTATGTTGGGAACGATATTATCGAAGCTGTTGACCACTATGTCTACTTAGGTCTGACGATCCAACTGGGTAGATTCAAGTTCGAAAAAGAGGTCAATCGACGAATCCAACTCGGATGGGCAGCGTTCGGGAAATAACGCCGTATCTTCTCCTCGCAGATACCGCAGAGCCTCAAGACAAAAGTTTATAATCAGTGCGTGTTGCCAGTGATGACATACGGCACTGACACGTGGTCGCTAACTATTGGTCTCATACACAAGCTCAGAGTTGCGCAGCGTGCAATGGAGAGAGCTATGCTCGGTGTTCCACTACGTGATAAGATCTGTAACGAGGAAATCCGTAGAAGAACCAAGGTTATCGATATAGCTCTCAGAATTTGCAAATTGAAGTGGCAATGGGCAGGCCATATAGTTCACAGAGCCGACAACCGCTGGGGAATAAAGATTCTGGAATGGCGATCACGAACAAGCAAGCGAAGTGTAGGGAGACCCCCCACACGATGGACGGATGACATTGTAGCCATCGAAGGGAGTCGGTGGATGTAGGCGGCACAAGATCGAACGATCTTGACACAAATCATACCAAGATATCATATCTTGAACGATCACGACGAACGTCGTGGCGCTCTTTGGGGGAGGCCTATGTTCTGCAGTGGACTGCTAAAGGCTGAAATGATGACATAACAAAAATTTGCGTCACACGAATTTGACCCTTATTGATATTAATCAAAATTAGTCAGATTCGGTATTTACTATGTTCATTTCTATATTTCTATATTCTCGCATACTCCCACCCTACTCCAAACTTTTTGACAAGTTCCTCTACCCTCCCTTTACATCCACCCAACTTCCCCTCACTTCCCCTACCCTCCCCTCACATCCCACACCCTACCCAACTTCCCCTATCCTTCCCTCACATTCCCTATCCTCCCCCTACTTACTCCACTATCCCCTCAACATCACTTTGACACCTGTCACTTAAAAATGTCTTAGTACCTAATATAATACATGTTGTTTTCTTCATAAATGCTTAAAGCATATATATATATACTTATAATAAAACTGTAACAGGCCCAATTCTGTACATTAAAGATATTTTGTAAAAAAATAGGAGGCTGTTTTGTATTCCATTCTGAAGCCAAAACTGTTTTTTTGTCTTGCTGTCTATCTGTACCTTGGCTAGGCATCACGCCGAAACTACTGAATGAATTCAAATGAGACTTGGTATGATTTGAGTTCATACTACGAGGTAGGACATAGGATACTTTCATCCCGAAAATTTAAACAGTTCCCACAGAATAGGGATTGAATGTTATTAAAAAAAAACACTTACCACTCTGAAACTACTGGACTGATTTTGATGCATCTTGGCACAGTCATAGTATATATGATGAGTGAAAAGTAAGGACACTTTTTATCTCGAAAAAATAAAGGATTCCTGTAGGATAGGGGTTTAAATTCTGTACATTGAAGATATTTTGTATTTTTTTTGGAGGCTGTTCTATATTAGTACTGAAGCCAAAGCTGTTTTTTTTTTCGTAGTCTTTCTGTCTGTCTGTATCTTGGACGCGTATCACGCCAAAACTACAGAATGAATTCATATAAATCTTGGCATGATTTGAGTTCATACTACGAGGCAGGACATATACTTTTCATCCCGAAAAAATAAATGATTTCGCAGGATAGGGGTTGAAAGTTATTTCAACGAATACTTATCACGCTGTAACTACAGGGTGGATTTTGATGCTACTTGGCACAGTCATAGTTTATATGAAATTGTGGATACTTTTATACTGAAAAAATAAAGGGATATTATTTCCTTGAATATTATTCTAAGATGGATAATATTACTACAAGAAAACCGTTAAGGCGTGCAAGATCAGACCAGGATCTTTCTGTTCTGTGCTACGCTAGTTCGACAATGCATTCATCCATACTAGAGGCTACCATGAAAAGCTTGCCATTGACTTTGTATTTGGAATCCTCAGAAACAATTGAGTTAAAACAACAGGTGGAAGACTTGGAGAGAGCTATGCTCGGTGTTCCACTACGTGATAAGATCTGTAACGAGGAAATCCGTAGAAGAACCAAGGTTATCGATATAGCTCTCAGAATTTGCAAATTGAAGTGGCAATGGGCAGGCCATATAGTTCACAGAGCCGACAACCGCTGGGGAATAAAGATTCTGGAATGGCGATCACGAACAAGCAAGCGAAGTGTAGGGAGACCCCCCACACGATGGACGGATGACATTGTAGCCATCGAAGGGAGTCGGTGGATGTAGGCGGCACAAGATCGAACGATCTTGACACAAATCATACCAAGATATCATATCTTGAACGATCACGACGAACGTCGTGGCGCTCTTTGGGGGAGGCCTATGTTCTGCAGTGGACTGCTAAAGGCTGAAATGATGACATAACAAAAATTTGCGTCACACGAATTTGACCCTTATTGATATTAATCAAAATTAGTCAGATTCGGTATTTACTATGTTCATTTCTATATTTCTATATTCTCGCATACTCCCACCCTACTCCAAACTTTTTGACAAGTTCCTCTACCCTCCCTTTACATCCACCCAACTTCCCCTCACTTCCCCTACCCTCCCCTCACATCCCACACCCTACCCAACTTCCCCTATCCTTCCCTCACATTCCCTATCCTCCCCCTACTTACTCCACTATCCCCTCAACATCACTTTGACACCTGTCACTTAAAAATGTCTTAGTACCTAATATAATACATGTTGTTTTCTTCATAAATGCTTAAAGCATATATATATATACTTATAATAAAACTGTAACAGGCCCAATTCTGTACATTAAAGATATTTTGTAAAAAAATAGGAGGCTGTTTTGTATTCCATTCTGAAGCCAAAACTGTTTTTTTGTCTTGCTGTCTATCTGTACCTTGGCTAGGCATCACGCCGAAACTACTGAATGAATTCAAATGAGACTTGGTATGATTTGAGTTCATACTACGAGGTAGGACATAGGATACTTTCATCCCGAAAATTTAAACAGTTCCCACAGAATAGGGATTGAATGTTATTAAAAAAAAACACTTACCACTCTGAAACTACTGGACTGATTTTGATGCATCTTGGCACAGTCATAGTATATATGATGAGTGAAAAGTAAGGACACTTTTTATCTCGAAAAAATAAAGGATTCCTGTAGGATAGGGGTTTAAATTCTGTACATTGAAGATATTTTGTATTTTTTTTGGAGGCTGTTCTATATTAGTACTGAAGCCAAAGCTGTTTTTTTTTTCGTAGTCTTTCTGTCTGTCTGTATCTTGGACGCGTATCACGCCAAAACTACAGAATGAATTCATATAAATCTTGGCATGATTTGAGTTCATACTACGAGGCAGGACATATACTTTTCATCCCGAAAAAATAAATGATTTCGCAGGATAGGGGTTGAAAGTTATTTCAACGAATACTTATCACGCTGTAACTACAGGGTGGATTTTGATGCTACTTGGCACAGTCATAGTTTATATGAAATTGTGGATACTTTTATACTGAAAAAATAAAGGGATATTATTTCCTTGAATATTATTCTAAGATGGATAATATTACTACAAGAAAACCGTTAAGGCGTGCAAGATCAGACCAGGATCTTTCTGTTCTGTGCTACGCTAGTTCGACAATGCATTCATCCATACTAGAGGCTACCATGAAAAGCTTGCCATTGACTTTGTATTTGGAATCCTCAGAAACAATTGAGTTAAAACAACAGGTGGAAGACTTGCAAAGGGAATTAAAAATAGCGCACGAAGATATAGAAAACTTAAACAGTGAAAATAATAATCTTAAAAAAACTGTGGTGGATAAAGACAGTCAGATTTATGTATTTAAAAATATATCTAATAAAGTTACACAAACAAGAGATGAATCGGACTCAACCAAAAATATTTCCCTGCTACCCCAAATTGCAGAGCTATTTCTACTATAAAGAATAACATGGGAAGTTTTACCCCATTAAACTTTCCGCTCAATGGCATGTACCATACACCTAAGTCAGGACATGACATGGCATCACTTATCACATGCTCCGAACCTTGTCGTAGGGCATATGATCAAATTAGTGCGGCACCTGTCGTACCCGTGCAGAAGAAGTCTGAGATAATTTTTTCAATGGACCCATATGAAAATTTAAGTCAAGACCTCTCTGAGAAACAGGTTTCTTCTATTTTTGGTGCGAATTCTATGCCAAAATATGTCAAACTTGTAGGTGAAACAAAATTAAAATCAAGGAAAGATAAGAATCAAGTCTGTTTTCTTAGCAGCGACCGAAAAAAACGTGTACATAATCTACTTGACCAGATTTTCCATAACAAAAACGACACATTTTACTACCGGAAACCCTATTGTGGTATAAGGACTGTCCTGGACGGGATTGAAGGGAAACTCAAAAATCACACGAAATCTGATTTTTGCATCATATTTGTGGGCGAGGAAGATTTTCTGATGACGAATAACTACTTAGAGTTAGTGGTGTGTTTAAGAGAGAATCTAAAGCCTCTTAAACATACCAACATCATTTTCTGTTTACCTACATACAAGTACAATGTGTACTCAACGATGTATAACTGCAGGATTGAGTCTTTCAACAATTTACTATACCTCGACAATGAAGCACATCAATACGCTACACTGTTGGATTCTAACCTCAACCTTGATTGCGACCACAAAATGTTCTCAAAACGTCTCGGGGTAGTTTACATTTACGGTTTGAATATTATCATTCAATACCTACAGAAACTAGTTAAAGAAATTAAAGAGTATCCAGCCTATACGACGCAGACTGGAAACGTAGATCAGAACGGGACAGACTTAACGTTTTTTCGTGAATACTCATGAATGTCAAACACTTACAAGTAAAACTATAGAGAATGATGAAGATGAATTAGTAGATAGTCCAAATTGAAATTGTAATAATGTGATAAATATTAACTGTTTTTACCAAAATGTGTGTGGAATTTTCAATAAGAGAGATAAATTGAATTTATATTTAGGCAGTAGGAATATTGACTTTGTATGTACAAGTATAGCAGAACATTGCATTGTTTGGTTGACTGGTAGATAATGCTTTTAGTATTAAGTCCGCCATTTGTACACTTTTAATTGTGCAATAAAGTATAAATAAATAAACATTTTTTAAATAAGAACGATGTCTCTTTGTTTAGTTTGGATAATTATAACGTAGTTCCATGCAATTCTCAGACAACTAAAAAAAGAGGAGGCACTCTTATATTAGGTGGACAAGATAGGAATATTTTACAGATAAAAAATTGTAAAGATATATAAATAAAATGAACAGCTTTGAAGTATGTGGTATTAAAGAAGTTGATTTGAACTTTTTCTTGTTGTGTATATATAGAACGCAAGATGAAAAAAATTTGGCTCACACTAGCTTTAGCGCTTTGCCTCAGCACGACCTCTCAAATCCTTGCGACTGGAAGTTGTCTGTCTGCTGAATTGCCTACTGTCCGGTTGATATCAAATTACTCTGCGCATATCTATACTTATAATAAAACTGTAACGGGTCCAATTCTGTACATTGAAGATATTTTGAAATTTTCTTTTGGAGGGTACTATATTCGATTCTGAAGTCAAAACTGTTTGTTTTTTTTTCATATTTGTCTATCTGTCTGTCTGTCTGTATCTTGGCTAGGCATCACGCCGAAACTACTGAATGAATTTAAATGAAACTTGGTATGATTTGAGTTCATACTACGAGGTAGGACATATTTAATCCTGAAAAATTAAAGGGTTTCCGAAGGATAGGCGTTGAAATTTATTTAAAAGAACACTTATCACGCTGAAACTACTGGAAGGATTTTGTTGCAACTTGGCACAGTCATAGTTTACAAAATGGAGGATAATTTTTATCCCGAAAAAATTAAGAGTTCCTGCTGGATAATGACCCAAATTCTGTAAATTGAAGATATTTTGTAATTTTTTTGGAGGCTGTTCTACATTAACACTAAAGCCAAAACTGTATTTTTTAATTTTTGTCTGTCTGTCTGTCCGTCTGTGTAGATACCTTGGCAGCGCATCACGCTGAAAATACTCACATAATTCCTATAATTTTTCAACAGGGTTTTTTCACCTTTCTTAAAGAACAAAACCACTACGCTCCTGTGCCACGCCTCTGGCGTAGTACCCTCGAGGATGATGGAGTTAAACAGCTTCTGAAGGACTTTAAGTACCGGTGTTCCACCTGCTTTCAGTAGCTCTATCGTTATTCCGTCCTCCCCTGGTGCCTTGTTGCTCTTAAACTGTTTGAGAGCCATTCTGATCTCGTATAGGCTGACGTCCGGGATATCTTCAGTATAATGTCGGGTCAAACGGGCTCTTGCATCGCTAGTCGTGCTAGGAGGACTACGCGATGAGGTGTATAATTGTCCATAGGACTTCTCGAGCTCACTCAAAATCTCTGGCTTCGACGAAACGATGCTGCCACTGTCGGTTTTCAGCTTCGTTAACTGGCTTTGCCCAATAGAAGATCTCTTGCGAACACTTTGGAGCCCTTGTTGCGCTCTATTGCATTCTTAATACATGTAGTATTATACGAACGCAAATCGTATCGCATTGAATTGGTGATCTGTTTATTAAGCAAGCTGTAACTCGACATATCCACTGAAGACTGCATCCTCACCTCGCCCCATTCTGCCATAAGAGTGTATGCTCAGAGAGTTTCTGTGTTCTATTTTTGTGGTTGGTCTTAAAGAACTCCGACCTAACCGCGTGAACAATTTCCATCAGCCCGTTGTTTAGTTCGTCCACTGTATCGCATTCGGTAAGGATTTGAAAGCGATTTTGGAGCTCCAACTGAAAGCTCTTGGGGTTTTGGATTTGGGCAGGACTTGGGCGAGAAATCATTCTTTTGGCATCGATCCTTCCATGTATCGAACAACTATAGTTAGTTGATCGATATGAGATTCATCAGGAGTAGAGTCCAATAATACAGAATAATATTTGTTTTTTTTTTATTCTGGATTCTATTTCAGTTAGTACCTTATCACCCATAGAACTGATCAGTTCTTTGCAAATCGTGGACGAAAGGTAATTGACATGGCCACTCCCTCTGTTTGCATGCTCTTTCAAATGGGTTGCCAGGATTGGTTCATACTCGGCTAGCAATTCCAAAATTCCAAGGAAATTTCTATTTCTCGGTGAGCCAACAATTTCATTGTCATCTCGAAAGGCTAATCCGCGTTCAGCAATGGATTTGATTGTACTAACGATAATTCTGAGGATTTTTCACCAGTACTGGATTTGTTGTGCCTCTTGTATCGCTAGCTTGATCGATACGTCCTGTGACCTTTTCCCGTTGCACTAAACTCATTACTGATTCCAAATGAGTCTTCGAAATCTCATGTTCATTTAGACGATCGGATGCATGCTTCCAGTAACTGAAGCCTTCTCCATTGAGTTTGGTGTTTTCAGTGGACATTATTTTATTTTATTTTATTACAATATATTTTCCCCGTAGTTGGAGATAAGCAAAGCCAGAAACGATTCACAGTCTTTTGATTTTTATTGCGGCGTGTAAACATGTTAGCTCAAAAAATAAAGCTACGAAAACCATAGTCAAAGGCTATTCGGAAATTGAAGAAGCTCTACCACCATATCCAGCATATCTTCCGATAAGGAGCAAAAAGATATCGTGAGGA
This sequence comes from Alsophila aescularia, assembly GCA_946251855.1. Classification (NCBI taxonomy): domain Eukaryota; kingdom Metazoa; phylum Arthropoda; class Insecta; order Lepidoptera; family Geometridae; genus Alsophila; species Alsophila aescularia. The sequence continues at coordinate 16,021,333 of OX276385.1, forward strand.
ATGAAGCATCACACCTTCTACAAAAGATGAGTCGTCTCGAAACCGCTTCAATTGCAATCTTTTGGAACGATATCTTCGATAGATACAAAGCTACAAACAATACGTTGCAGAATCCGAAAATATGATTCTTGAATTTGCAATGCGTGCATTAGAATCATTGAAATCATTCATGGGATCCAAAAAAAAAACGATTTTGATAAATACGAGGAAGCAGCCAAAAATAGCCCACACTGATCAATACTTTAATTTACGAAAATTATAATAAATAGGCTGTGAATCACGATGGGACAAAACCGTCTAGCAAAGCTATCGCAGTTTTGACTAAGTCCTAAGCATTGAAAATGATTTACTTCGGGAACTGGATTTCAGCGAAATCATCAATGATTTTTCGGCGAAAAACGCTCAGAAGGTTTCCGTTCGTTCACTCTAAAATTTGATTACAGATTTTTCTCGTTCTCGATTATATTTATATGTGTTTGTTAAATGCTAGAAGAATCTACTTGGTTTCATAATAAATTATTTATTGAAAAACTCGAGTGTTTTTTTTCTTCATATTATTCGGATAATAATTTGGGCGGGTTAGGTTAGTTAGTTTTATTCTAAAATCTGTGAATTCTGGTCAAAATATCTTCGAAAGGTAAGGACTGTCTCCTAAGAACGTTTTGCTGTAGCTACGACGGTTAAGGTAGTATAATGTAGGTGTGGATATGAGCGATTGCATTGAAATCCACATAACTTATTAAATAAGTCAGGGGCGAGGTTTGGACCGACTGTCATTGAATTGTAAGGCACTAATGTTACTGTTCGGGGAAGCGAAAGGAAAAAAAATGCCATGTAGCAGGAATTGATTTAGTTAAATGGCCATTAATTTTTATGCGGATTACCTGGTTCGGAAATCATCGAATCATGAAAATAGTATTCTGATCATTTTTAGACCATGTTTAAGGTCACACCAAAGCGGCCTTACTCTGATTTTAAAAGTAACTGCAAAGTGTCGGGCTTAGTTTTAGTCCCATCAAACTTTTTTTTTTAGAATTCTTGATTTCATAGCGCGAATGATGTCGACCATTACAAAAAAAAGAAGATTTTCAATTGATTAGAGTACCAATTGACCGTCCGAAAGTAAGCCCGAAATTTCGTACTTTGAGCATACTTTGAGTCAAAGGCCTCAGTCTTACAGACCACTGGTAGTTGAGAGGTTAAAGTTTCTTAATTCATTTTTTTTATCCTTTGGTGTCCCACAGCTGGGCAAAGGTCTAATTACCTATCTTTATCTTCTGGAAATTTAAGCCAATTCCTTATCGAGTTAGAAATACCGTTCGGCGTTCCTTGTCTACATCTACACTAATATAATATAATAATAATAATATATATATATATATATATTATATATATAATATTATAAAGAGGAAAAATTTGATTGTTTGTTTGTTTGTAATGGATAAACTCAAAAAAACAGACCCGATTTTAAAAATTCTTTCACATAAAGAAAGCTAAATTATCAGCGAGTAACACTAGCAGGATTTTATTTTTCATAAAATTAGATTTCCCTTCGAAAATTGCAATAATGAAACCCGAGGTATTACATTTTGCAAAAAAACTCGATTACTTTGTATCACAAACCAAAGAGTATATAAATACTAGGTAAGATCACAAACTAAGAAGGAGATACGGGTCTTTGTATTTGGAACGTTGCCACGGAAGCGAAATCACAGAACATCTAATAATCATTGATGTAGGAAATGCTCTATGCTAAAAATACACGAAATAGTAACCGTAATTCAACCTCCTTGCGTTAAACAGAATAATACTATAGACGAAATGGTACGCGAGTATAAAACCTATAAACATAAACATTTTGTGTGAGAAATTGTTGTTGTTCTATTTGTCCAAAAAAAGTACCTATTAATTTTATCTTTCTGTATATCTACCCGTGCGAAGCCGGGGCGGGTCGCTAGTATTACATATACTCGTAGATGTAGGAGAAAAAACTGCAAGACTCAAATTGGATTTGGCGGGTCACGTGAGCAGGATGCAGAAGCGGTGGTGGTAGAAGCGGTAGTAGCAATGATTAAAAAAAAACTTTTATCATTACTACAGTATCATACTATCTGCTGTCGATCTTATAGTTGGAATAAATGGCTTATGTTTTAACAAGTCTAGAACCACAGTAACTACAGTAACTACACAGGACAATTACATATGTGTACTGTGTCATTACTGCCAACACATTATGTTACTATGTTCGTACTTATCTTTATATTTTTAATTGGAAAGGAAAACGCAATTATATCCTGTTTATGCCATATTTTGCCAATTTTAATACGTGGAAACAATATCATAAATTCCATTTTAGTTTTTAGTGAGACACACTTCCAACTGTTACAATATTGTTGTAACAGTCTGTTGTTAAGTCTATTTGATCTATCAAGCTAAGCAATATCAAGCAAGCTCTATCAATCATCGATCAAGATGTCGTTTAAATTTAGTATACTAAAAAATTACCGTGATGAATCTGATCTACTTGAAATAAAAGAAGAAAAGGGTTCGGCATCGTACGCCTGTGCATCAGAGGACGAGGACAGTGGTAAGTATATTTTTGTAAAGCTTACGAGAAGAAAAGCAATAAATGGTCCATCTACTTATACACCGTGACATTGAATTTAATATTTTTTCTAAATGCATTTATTCAGACCATTATTTAGGATCTCTCCATAGCATAAAATTTAATAAAAACCACCAAAATATAAAAAAAAATACACCAAAAATGTATTAACCTTCAGGCAAAATGGGCTCCAAATTTGACGATTCGACCTCACGAATATTTAAAACTAGACCTTTAAAAATGGTGAATTGACTTTTTGTTTGGGTAAAAAATACTTGATCCGGATGTGGTTTCCGAAACACGATTAAATAAATTTGGCTCTATAGAAAAAAACGTTAAGTTTCCTAAAAACACCCATTTCGATATTCCCGTAGATGGAATTAATCAACTTCATTCAGTACCTATAGAAGAAAATTTTACAAAAAAATATGTGTGTAATCCTAATAACATTCAAATACTTCAGCGAAATCAGTTTTCTCATCAGATAACAAGTTTGTACCTACCCATATCTGGCGCCCCGCTCCCGCGATGTCCCAGGGATAACAAGTTTGTACCTACCCATATCTGGCGCCCCGCTCCCGCGATGTCCCAGGGATAACAAGTTTGTACCTACCCATATCTGGCGCTCCGCTCCCGCGATGTCGCAGGGATAACAAGTTTGTACCTACCCATATCTGGCGCCCCGCTCCCGCGATGTCGCAGAGATAACAAGTTTGAATTTTGACGTATTTTATAATGCCTAGTTTGGTTTTATTAAAAGCTTTTATTTAACTTCACTTGTATGTATCTATCTATATATCTATGTATCTATGTATTTTTTTCTGTCCTGGAATCTTGCAATTCAAATTTCGAGCACTTCCCGATTAGCTATCCGGCTGAAACTTTTAGGGTAGCTCACAAACCCATTTCAAAGCAATAAAAAAAGGAAAAAAAGAAAAAAAAAACTTATAAACCTAAAAAGTGAAAATGCAAAAAAAAACATTTTTAAGTGACGTTCATTAAAAAAACCTCGATAACATATATATATATATATATATATATATTTTAAATTATACTTAATAATTATTGACTTTTCATATTTAGTGCTACAGATACATCCTGTTGCATGGACTAAGAACATTTAAGAAAAATATCGAATTCAATGTTACGGATGAATGCGAAAGTAGCTCTTTCTGCTACCTTTTCACGATTGAACGACTAAACCGATCTTGATGAAATTTATTATGGAATATGTTTGATTCCTGGGGAAGGACATGGGATACTTTTTAGTGCGATAATCTGTAGGCCGCACTGACGAAGTCGCGGGCAAAAGCTAGTCCCCGATAATTACAATATTCTAAAACTGTCAGGTGAGAGGAGCATCCCATCATCGCAACCCTTCATCTGTTTCGACGACGGGTTTGGTCTAATTAACAGAACGAGCGCGAAGCGATGCGGCAAAAATGCTTTCGTATGTCCATCGTCATAAGATGTAGTGTCAGATTATTTTTCTTTTCATATATATTTTTGTAATAAAAATAAATTAGGTATTGGAATAACTTTAAAAAATTAAGTATAGTACCTACTAGTAAAATAGTCGCTCTGTGAGCTGTATAGACCTCGCGAGTCTGTCTTTGCATAGCTTAAAACTGAATATTTTTTTTGATCATTCTTTGAAATGGCTGCAATATGTTTTTTTACGTTTCATACCCCATATATACGGCATTTAGTAAAAATTTCGAAAAATTTAATCTACAAAAAATAACTATTTAATCGAACCTGCTCACAAAATTTCACGATAATCGGTTGAGAAATGTGACCTGTAGAGCAGAACAGACGGACAGACATACGAAATAATTTTTCGTCAAGCTGAAACGGAAACGCTTCGCTCACGCTTTGCGCTCGCTCGGTCTATTATTATATTCGTATTTATATTGGTTCATTCGTTGCCTAGTACCCATAGTGGGTAAGTAGGTACTCGTACCCTATTTGATTTCGTAGTGTGGCTAGTTAATAGGTGTGAAATGCCCTGAGTTTTTTTTTACTTCCTTATTACTGTACGACTGCGCGGTAAGCAGCCGCCGACCTAGAGAGTGCGAATCTCCAGTGCAGTGGGACAATAGTTAGTTCAAGTTACCCGTGGACACACTATTAAAATTATCTAAAGTGGGATTACGGTTAAAATCAATTACCAGTAGACCCACTGTGGGAAATGGTATCGTCACCACTTGTAAGCATCTATTATCAGAAGGTTGATAGTTCTAGTAGGGGTGTTCACTAGTGGGGGTGCACATTAGAAACGCATAAGGTTATGCTATAATACCTTTTATTAGGTTCACACGAAATACATATTATTACAACGACTATTACAAGTGCTATGCGCGGGAGTTGGGAGACGACTGTCGGGCTAGGGGCGGTGTCGATGCCGCACGCGAAATATGCTTATTTAGCATTCCCGACAATCACCTATACCCACTAGTGGGACATAGTGGCGGGACCACGAGTAAACGGCGGATATAACCTGTGTCGTGCCGTCGGTGGACCCACTCATTTTCTACTAAGCTATTCTATCACTTGTTCTAGAACAACATGGGGTCATACCGAGTGAGGCTTCAGAACAGGATTCTTCGCTTTCGACATTGAAAAGGAACGGCAAACTGCCGCAAGATGATCGTCATAGAAAATCAAGGCCTAAAAGCGTTCTTTTTGAAATTGAATACCATAAAAAAGCGTAAGTAGGTACCTAAGTGTAGATTATAAGCCCACGCAGACTAAAATATAAACGCTAGTTCAGATACAGATAATAATTATATAGGTGTACATGTTTATATTTGCTATGCTTTGAGTCTCTCTGAAGGACCAGACTCGTGACAAATTGATCCGACAAAGAACCAAGGCAGCCGACATAGCTCTAAGGATAAGCAAGTTAAAGAGACAGTGGGCTGGCTGGTCACATTTCCCGAAGAATCGATAACCGTTGGGGTAGACGAGTTCTCGAGTGGAGACCACGTTTAGGCAAACCTATTGTAGGACATCCTGTGGCAGGTGGAGTGACGACCTGCGAAAAGTAGCTGGCAGAAACTACGATGCCGAGTGCTAAAGACCGAGCTCAGTGGCGTGCAGGAGAGGTCTACATCTAGCAGTGGACAAATACTTTGGCGTATTTCATATTAACATCTAGCGTACAGTAGTCGCAGCCAATCTATATGTTTGTGAAGTTAGGCTCTGTGAACGATTGCGCAGGTACTGCTGTGGGGATAAAACTGCATAAAGTAATAGCGAGACAGAATTTGTGAAAAATGTAAGCGAGGCAGTTATATAATGCTGTCTTCACCTTCAACATTGGGATTGCGCCTGAAAAATAACAGTTTGCACAGCTTCTAGCAGACAACTTCCGTGACACATACTTCCGTGACATGATTTAATTTTAATAAAATTATATGGGTGTCCTTTTCTAGCTCTCTCCGGGTGCTTATTATCAAAATGAGATGAAATCAAAGATGGCGGACTTATACACCACTATTTTAAAATTACCAAAAAAAAAACATCTGTGTCTCTGCTGGTACTGAGTACATCCATGCTGAAAAAATAACAAAAGACTGTATTTAAAGATTATCCTACAAAAAACACAATAGTTGGTCAAACGTCTTCATTAATTCGCACAAAAAATGAATTCTCGCATTTCATTCAATAATACTAAGTACAAGTAAGCGCGATTTGTCATCATATAAACACTTCCAGGCTCAAGGCACAGAATAAATAATATCACAATTACTCAAGGCAACGAACCTCCGCCCCGCACCCGCCACGCCGCCTCCCGCGTCGTCTATCTATTCCTTTCTTCCGAAAGTAAACAATTATGTAATAAGCTAATTAGTCGCATCGCACGCGCCGGTCACGTCACATGTCACGTCAGGTCACGGTCACGGGTGTTTCGTTACGATCGTACGTATTATACCTACGCCGCTGTTTGATTACCATCGCGATGGCTTTTCAATTTTTACCTCGTGAATACACGAGAAGAAAGTTATTTAAAACTTCTTTGGACGACGGTGTCGCCAATGCTGAATGGCGATCTGCAAGGTGTTTGGTTTAATCAAATTAAAAAAAATACGGGCGTAGATAACTTTTCTTGTGGCATACAGAATTCAGTTTTCGATTCCGCGCTATGGCGCGTTTCGGAAACGCGTTTGTGTTTAAAGCACGTTATGAAGTCACACGTTTTCTGCGTGGAATTTCGTGTGGCAATAGAGAATAATGGCCCAGGAAGGCCAAACACCACACTAACACAGAATATCAGAACTACTTAAACGACCACATCGGAAACCGTTGGGATGGTCGTGGTGGACTATTAGCACTCTCGCCTATGGACTTCTTTCTATGGAGCAAATAACGTGGTGTGTTTATGTGAGTGAACTGGACACTACAAACAAAAAGCGCACAATTCAATACCTACCTACCTAATAAATAAAGGAAATTTGCCTAAGCCCGTAAAATGATGAAGGAAAAGTTTGAATTAACCAAATAATGTATTTTCATATTAAATTTCCTATTTTATTTTGTTTGTAGGTACTTGCTTACTTTGCTGTGCCTTCGCCACAGAATAAATAATACCACAAGTAACTTTGCGTGTCTTGTTTACAACTTTTCACTGATAAAATGGTCGCGTGACAGACGAGGTAATAATTGAACGTGAAAAAAGAGTACGAAAGATATGTTTTCAAGGGCGTCGCCAGCCTATAGTCTAGGGGGGGGCAACCTGATATTGTATGGAGGACAGAAAAAGTTTAAATTGTAGGTACACAGTCAAGAACAAATGATACTTTACAGTAGCTTAGCGCGAGTTTTTGCCGCCCAGAGCCGAACCGGAATTTGCCACCACCTATTTTCTTTAATTCCAAATTTATTTAGATTTTTTTTTAAAAGACGCGATCAGTGCGGTTGCAAAAATGTTGAACTATTTCTTTTAGTGTGGAAAATGAAATATAATATTAATAATACCTATTGGCAAACAAAAAGGAAGGCGAGCGAAGCGAGCGCGAAATTTTTACACGTAACAAAAGTAACACGAGACAGCTCTAAAAGCAACATTTTCACGAGAAAAGTAACATTATGTTATTTAATGTAGGTAATATGGCACTTTATTGACCGGACGAGCGCAAAGCATCTCCGTTTCAGCTTGGGCAAAAATGCTTTCGTAAGTCTAGATGTCAGACCTCCCCTCCCTAATCAAAAATCCCAAAAATGTGTTAAGATTTGTTAAACCTGTAGGTATACCAAGTTTCGTCTAGATAGGTTGAGAAATGCGACCTGTAGAGGAGAACAGCCGGGCAGACGGAAACACATACAAAAGCATTTTTGCCCAAGCTGAAACGGAGGCGCTTCGCGCTCACGCGGTCAAAAAGTCTTCATAGCTACGCTTCATAGCAACAATTCAACTTATTCGCGATTGATCCAATTCGAGACGAAGATGGCTCAAAATCTTATGCGCCAACCATTGATGTATATGTTACTATATGGCGCCAACACGACGAACGAAAACTTCCTTTGGTGCGTTCCGTTTCACGATTATTTATTTAATGCTGGATAAAATTTGAATGTTATATTTGTTTTAGTCGTAAAAGTAACATTTATAGTCATGTAACATAAAAGTAACATGAGAGTGTCAAAAGTAACATAAAATGTTACAAAAGTAACATTCTGGCAACGCTGCCTCCTCCTCCTCCTTCTCTCAAGCCCTTGCTACTGATTTAAAAACTGGGGTACTTGGTATCTTAGGCCTTGCCTTGCGGTGGAACGCGGTGCGTTTATTCTAGCGTTTATTTCATATTTTATTATATGCGTTTATTTCATTGCAATACGTGCACTTCTATGAAGTGTCATAGAAGTGCAAGTGTGTTATACGCATATTCTGTGAAGTACGGAGTGCCGTATTTCACAGAATATGCGTTATAAAAAGGCAAGGCAGTGCCTTATTCTGATGATTAGATGCCGAGCAATCGATAAAAAACTATTTGACGGCTGAACGAATTTTGAAGAAATGTAGTATAATATTGTACTTTGTACACTTGGTCCTCTGGACCTGGACCAAACCTACAACTGGTCTGGTGGTGGTTTGGCTTTTGGTCTTGGAATAAAACGTGTGGGCTACTTTTAAATGAAATGACCACGCGGGCAAAGCCGTGGGCACAGCTAGTATTAGAATAAAACAAAGATTGCATTTTTTTTAAATGAGGGTATGTTATAGAGAAACCGAGGATATAAAAACAAAATAAAACAATGTGTTTATTTGAAGTATATGGCAAAAATTACACATTTAGTTATTCAAGGTTTTTTTCGAATCAAGAAGCTGTACTTAATAAAATTATTATTTATGTGATATTATTTTCCCTTAGGTATCCTGATAATTAATTAATTAATTTAAATAATATATTCCAACGCTTTCGCTCCATGAATGGAAGGCAAGCATTTATGCCCCTCGCGTCCCCACCCATATCATAGTTACTGAAATAAAACATGTCCGCCATTTTGGGTTCCAAACCAAAATTGATGTAATATTTGTTTTGTATTTTCATCGACCTTGCGATGTCAGGTTTAACGCGTATATCAAACACTATGACTGTCTGTGTTCACCATCCCTAGCGCTATATGCATTATACAAACTGCATGCACACATAAATTCACTAGTGTGTAGTAGTAGAAATCACGATCAATCTGATGTGATGGAAAGCATCCGAGTGTACATCCTGTGTTTTTGGGGCATTCTATATACAGGCTGTTTTAACACTGTTGGATCAAAATGGGGTGTGAGCTAGAACACCGCCAGGTCTATCGATTTAACCCCCACGTATGTTCAGTTATTTGGAATAGTTTAGGAGTTACGGGATATTTTAGTTTTTTTTAGCCCAACTCCAGATTTCATTAGAAATTTAGTAATTATGACCAAACTATTAGCACAAACGTTGCATTTTTTTTGTATGGTTGAATAATAATGGGTCCTTTAAAATATGTAAAATAATCTGTAAAATAATGCATTATGTTTTTTTAGATCCTGTGAAAATACAGAACAATTGAAATGTGTATCTCATACAAAAACTGTCTTCAATGTTTGAAGGGTTATAATTTTGAATAGTAACAATATATTGTTTTAGTTAATATCTTAAAAACTTTTCCAATTCAATGGCTATAAGTCACCGATACATTCAGTTGCCCTAAACTTAGGGCAAGACAGCAAAAAGTGACTTCAAAAGTGGAAAATTAATTTTTGTTTGAGGCAAAAATTTAAATGGTTAAGTTTTTCAAAAACTCTAAAAATTGTAACAAGGAGGTATTAATTTATTTTAAAAGACCCATTATTATACTACCTACATGAAAAAAAACAACGTTAGTGCTCTAGTGCTCTTCGTTTGGTCACAATTACATAATTTCTAATGAAATCTGGAATGAGCTAAAAAATAAATATTCTGTAACTAGGAGTTACAGAATATTTATTTTTTAGCTCATTCCAAATCACTGAACATACGTAACATTACATTAATAGGCCAGAAGATGCTCTAGTTTACCCTCCTTTTTGATCCATAAGTGGTAAGACACTATCTATGATATAATATTACTACCTGCGACCCTTCGTTTTACCTGTGTGGACATTGATGTGGACATTGATGTGGACATTGATGTGGACATTGATGATGATGAAAATTATCCTATATGTTATCTAAAGTATCTATGTACAAAATTTCATCAAATTTCGTTCAGCCGATAACATTTAAACATTGGATTTTCAAATCATCTATGGACCACCTTAATCCGTCGGTGTCGAAAAAACTTATCAAGATATTTATTCATTTTACATTGTTAACCTAAATACCAAATTTCATATCTCTAACAGCAAAACACAGATTTTTCATATAAACTTTCAATCGCCATTAGACCCCCGTAATTCATCCCTGTCGCAAAATATTTTCTTGGTTTAGGTCTACTACCTATATGCTACCTACTTTGTACCTACTTGCCTAATTTCAGTTTCATAGGCTAAGTAGTTTTTAAGATTTCGTGTCTATTCAGTGCGTAGTATTTCGCTTTTATATTGTACTAGATGCGCCCTCAGCTTTGCCCGCATGTACAATTTTCGGGGACAAAAAGGATCCTATGGTCTCTATGGTTTACAGCATCTACACAGAAATTCTCATTAAATTCGGCCAAGCCGTAATCGCGTGAAAGCTCCCCAAACCAATAAACCAACAAACAAACAGACGTTTACATTTTTATGTTAGTGGAGGTAGAACATTATATTCATAAGATTCAATGGAATTAGACGTTACTTTGTAGAAATCTAAGTTAGAAACTCTTTTTATCAACCCTCATTTTCGCATCTAAAAGCATGGGTATAATAGCACTAAATAGCATTCATGACATTGGCAAACCCGAAACAGCTGTAATGGCGCCATAAAAAATAATTTTCTTTTTTCTATCTTTTTGCCAAGAAATGCACGAGAAAGTTGAATACTTTTTTAGGAAATGTGTTTTTGGTGCACTTTTCTTTTTTTGTAATATATTTTTATGTTATTTCACTGCATAAACAGTTTTTTTTCTAAATGTAATCGCAGTAAACGTTCATTGGCGTCTGACGGAAGGATCGGACAATGAGTGAAAATTTTCACTCATTTAAGTGGAAGTATGTACGAAACACCTACTAGGTATCTTGTTGATTCACTATTATACTTAGTTTATCTAAATTTTGGTTGATTTGATTTTTTTATAATATTTTAAGTATTTCTCCTTGTTCATGAGATGTTAATTTTGACTTGTAAAAGTGCTATTATTTTTGCCTATTTACAATAAAATACTTTGACTTTATTTTCCACAGCAAGCATGCAATGAAAAACACAAAGGAAAAAAAACCCCTTTCGAAATCATACTCGTGCGGTATGATGAGGGCGCCCACCAGAAAAGAGCTGTTAGCGCCTAAACATTTATCAGACCAATCGAACAATAGATGGTCCGTCTACGAACACCGCATCTGTGGTCTCAACACGCGCCTCCTTGATGCTATTGAACATCACAAAAATGAGGAAGTCGACAGGTAAAGAATTATGTTGTACATTCGTACGATGAAATCGAATCGAATTGTACCTACGCAAAATATTACGAATTTACGAAGCCTGAATGACTACAATTATTATAAGTACAGACTAAAATAAAGACCATCTCTGTGTACATATGTAACTAAGTTGTAAAAAACAAATTAAAAAAAAAGCTTAGACCTTTTTTATTTAATGTTTTTTTTTTCATTTTCTCTTTTAACTTTTTGACGTTTTTTGTTTCATTTTTACTTTTTACATTTTTATTTTGATATATATATTATTTTCAGATGTTTTATGATCACTTGCATATCTAGTGTGTAGGGTTTCTAGTGGTTTTAGAAAAGTGCGGACCGTGCACACGGATATCCGGAGCGGACACAGTTTCTTATTTCCAGTATACTTCGGGAAGGTGCAAACCCCAACGCCACCTGCCGCGTGGGCCACGTGTCAGCGTGTCACGCAGCGGCCTTCGCCAACGGCGACGTTCTGCGCTTACTGCTCGAGCACGACGCTGATAAGAACAGGAAAGATAAATTTGGTCGCATTCCTTTGCACTTAGCTGCCTGCGCTGGGAGAAACGGGACTATTGCCATGCTTCTTGACTTTCCTACCGGTATGTTTAGTGTAAAAATCTTATAGCGCTTGATAAGACGAGAAAATTCATATGTAAATTAATCAATAGTTTGGAAGAATAATGGTTTTGAAGTTCTAGATGCCACGAAAATGACACGATGATCCACGAAAGTGACTCAGTAACTTTACATGCATTATTTTCCCACAATTTACAACTGTATATGAGACTAAATGTTCATGAAATAACAACGTAATCTTATTTTCATAATTAAACATGCAAACACATGATATCAATAAACAAAAGAGATATTCATTTAGTTTGGTCCTAAGTTTGGTCATCCTACGAAATAGGTACCACTGATATGTTACGTCAATTAAAACTACACGATTTTAGTGAAAAGATTTTATTTTAATCATTATTAATGTAGGCGACATTAACCTCTCGGCTATCGGTATCCCGTACGGGATATTAGAGGTTATTTATGCAAATTTTGCAAAAAAATAAATAAGTAAAAATTTATTTAAAAAAAAAACTATCTTATGGTTCATACCTTCCTCAATTACAGATTTAGTGTATGTCAAATCTTTTAATCATTCTTTATTTTAAAAAATAGCCCAAGAACTCCAAAAACGCACTCGTCCACAGGTTAAGGAACTTTACTGTGATTTTATTAACTAGGAACTTATATTTCAGATTAAATGTTTACTCTAACAGACCCTCTGTTATAAAATATTATGAAATACTTACATAGTAAAATCAAACAGAAATGATGTATCTAAATTTATAATGATTGTCATTTGAGTACTTATTAAATTGTAATATCACAAGCTATTTTTAACATTTAAAATAAGTTATTTTTATCATTCAAATAGGAGAAAGCCACTTTCGCGACATAAAATCACCTACAGGGATAAAACGCCATGAAGCTGATGCCACGAAGGTGACGAAAATATCCCTGGTTTATAAATTGCGGCAAAGTTTAGGTTTAACGTTTTAAATTAATTACTATAAAAATATCTCGCACATTTTGGGGTTTTGATGAGATAACTTTGATTTCAATTACTAAAATACAATGCACAAAAATATTGTCCACGCAAGTGATCGGTACTACACCTATGAATTAATATAAACTTACCAATTACTTTTTTCTCACGGCACGATAAGCCGCATTTCTCACTTTTGCAATGCCGGACCGGAACACGACTGACGTTCGACCGAATCGAACTCAGAGTTTGATTGGTGATTTTTTGTCCAGCCGTTATACTACGCAAATCTAAATACCTAAAAACGTGTGACCGACGTATATTTTGTTTTAAATTCAAAATAATGATGAAAAGATTTTTCTTACAGTATTGGGTGTAAAGTGTATTTAATTACAATGGCTTAAGTATATGTAACATACAAATACACTGAAATTTGGTGAAGCAGTAACCAAAGTAAAGTCTGCAACGGGAAGTGTGCATTGATGAGAATACGAAAAATAGCCCCGTTTTTGACCATTTGTGTTAATTTTTGGTATTATTTTTGCTTCTATTATGACAAGCTTTATTTATTTTGTAAATAATAGATGTTTTATCCTCCAATTAACAAATTATGTTTCTATCTTATACCGTTTAGGAAATATAACTGTGTGACCATCAAGTTTGAGCTTCGATGAGAATTACCTAGCATTCTGTAGATAGTATCTGAGAGTTATGTAACTCGATTCAGTGGTTTATTCCGGACTCCAAAAGATGTTCAGCGATGACTTCTGCGTGTGCATTATTGACTTTGAAAGTGCCGATATATCGGGAACTCAATAACAGTATCCATGGTAAATATCCCGTTTCTAATGTTTACAGTTCTATCATTACCTCTGTAACTCACGATCTGAATCCTATTTAGATGATTTCCTAAAGGAAAAAATGGATTGGATTATGAGTCAGTGTCAAAAGAGGGACTTCTTTTTGATGAATTCATTCTTCAAAAAGCAGTCCTCTGGGACTGCTTTGATTGCTTCTTCTGAGAAATAGACGTGGCAAAGCCCCGACTGTGACTAAAAATGAGATTGACTTCATTATGACGGACAATAAGCACATATCAAGGGATGTCTCAGTGATCCCAAGGTTCAACACCGGTAGTGATCACCGACTTGTCCGAGGCTCCTTGAATATCGGCTACAAGCTTGAAAGATGCCGTCTGGTGAAGTCTACGCCAACCTGCTCCAAGCCGCTGTCTGCCTTGGAAACCACAAATAACGTGGATGAGGAACTCCTAAAAGTTGTGGGAATCCTTAGGGAAGAAGGCACTAAATTTTGTCAGCTACAGCGTACGGGCGCACGAAGTCTAAAATCTCGGACGAGGCATTCAGGACATAAAATGGCACAAACGTCGTCTCTAAGCCGGAGATCCTTTATGAGATCGAAGACTTCTACGAGTATACCCGGTTGTACGACTCGCATGCTTTTAGACTCGAACTCAGCACAGAGGATTCCCGCGCAATACTGACCCAGCACTACACTGACGAACTGCCTGACGTCAGCCTAGACGAGATTGAGATGGCGCTCAAACAACTTAAGAATGGAAAGGGCCGAATTTCTTCGGAGTTCATGAAAGCAGGGGGAAAAGACTGGACTTCAAGAGCTTCAAGGGTTATTTAACACTGTTATTAACCGTGGGAGAACTCAAGAGGCGTGGAGCAGGAGTGAGGTTGTACTATTCTTTAAAAAAGGGGATAAAACCCTTTTAAAGAACTACCGACCTATTTCAGTCTTGAGCCACGTCTTTAAGTTGTTTTCGAGGGTAACCTGAAATCGTCTCGCAAGAAGACTTTCAAGGGAATTTCAGCCTCCTGAACAGGTCAGGTTTCGCAGAGGACTTAGCACCATAGACCACATACACACAGTGAGGTTATACATAAATCTGTAGAGTATAACCATCACCTGTGTCCTGATTTTGTGGACTATGAGAAGGCCTTTGACTCTGTTGAAACCTGCGTGATTCTGTTTTTTTTTTGCAGCGGTGTCAAGTGGACTCGCGATACATCGAAGTGCTGAGGTTTCTGCATGATGCCGCAACTATGAGTGTGCAAGTACAAAACCCGCAGTCGAAACATATCCAACTGCGCAGGGGAGTGAGATAGAGGGATGTTATATCCCCGAAACTGTTTACTTATGCCCTGGAAGATATTTTTAAGACACTGGATTGGAAAGGACCATTCCTTTCCAATCCAGTGTCTTAAAAATATCTTATTGCAATTGCAATGGCGAGAAAATTCCACACTTACGTTTTGCCGATGATATCGTTTGGCAGAGTCGCTGCAAGACTTGCAAAGTATGCTGTTCAACCTAGATGATGCTTCTCGACGCATCTATCTCGGAATGAACATAGATTAGACTAAGATCATGTTGAACGATCTTATTGACCCGGAACCGTGCAGTCAACGGTGAACTTCTTGAAGTTGTCCAACAATATGTTTCCATCATCAACCCGTATTCGTCCACTACTGGACGTAGGCCTCTCCTTGTGAACGCCACTGAGCCCAATCTTCGGCTCTCCTCATCCAGTCGCTACCAGCCGCCTTTCGCAAGTCTTCACTACACCGGTAGGCGCCCTACACAACGTTTGCCTAAACGCGGTCACCACTCTAGAACTCGTTTACTCTAACGGTTGTCAGTTCTTCGAGTTATGTGACCAGCCAATTACCAGAATTATCAATTACAAGAATTACCAATTATCGTAATTATTTGAGCTATGTTGTTAACCTTTGTTCTACGGCGGATCTTCTCATTTCGGATTCTGTCCTTTAGAGAAGCTCCGAGCATACTCTCTCCATAGCTCGCTGAGTGACTTTAAATTTGTGGACCAGCGTCACTGTGAGTGTCCACGTTTTGTCTCCGTAGGTCATAACTGGTAGAACGCACGCGTTGAAGACTTTCGTCTATAAGCACTGTGGCATGATTGACGAGAAGACCTGACGTAGTTTACCAAATTTGTATTATGAGTCAGTGTTCACGGTAGCCAAATTGGTTAAAGGCATGTGCCACGCAGAGGCACGGAATGATGCGGGTTCGAGCCCCGTCCGTGATCCAAATTTTTTCTTTAGGAAATTATTAGATTTTAGCTGAACCCGCGGCTACGAACGCGTGGCCATTTCTCTAGGTTAAAAGAACTCTACTACTATTCCAAGACCTAAAATACCAATATACCAACATTTAAACAAAATTCCTTCAGCCGTCAAAAAGTTTTTATCGATTGCTCGGCTTCTACTCATCGGAATGTGAAAATAAGTACTCATTTTTTTAAGTCAAACCCTAAGCTATCCAACAGCAAAAACCGCATCGCAATCGGTCCAGTAGTTTTAACGTGATGCGTGAACAGACTAACAGACAAACATACAGACACGATATTTAGAAATGTTTAAATTTTTTCAGTAGCTTATTTTTAGTACCCTAGTTTTTTTTTTATATCTTCCTTTTACAGTTTTTTTGGTACTTACTGCTTTATTATATATAATATTTTTTAATATAATATATATATATATATATATTAAAAAATACATATACTTATTATATATATATATATATATATATATAAAATGTATATAAATTTGGGACAATTCCACACCAATTACCTAGCCCCAAACTAGGATACCCTGTAATATGGGCACTAGATAACGGATAAACATATATAAATACGAATATCACATCCATGACTCGGAAAAAAATATTTCTGCTTATCACACAAATGATTGCACCTTGCAGGATTCGAACCCGCGACCGTTTGGTTTCATTCCTAGGGTCTCTAGCCACTAGACCAACCGGCCGTCAATATGAGTATACATGCCCTTCACTTTTGGGCAGAATAATAAAAATACTTGTTTTATTACATTATTTTAATCATGCCTATAAAACAGTGCCGTGACATATCTACTGACTGACTGGCTGACTAACAAACAAAGCCCAGCCTAAACCGGTGGACCTAGATATTTGAAATTTGGAGGAATATTCGCTGAGTATCCTAGAGGTGAACTACGGCAGTAACTATAAACCGTAAAACATGAATACCAACTCCAAATAAAATACCCCTATCCTGCGGGGACCCTCTAATTACCCGTATGAATAGGATCTAATGCGTCCTATACCTCGTAGTATGAATTCAAATCATGCCAAGTTTCATTTGAATTCATTCAGTAGTTTCGGCGTAATGCGCGTCCAAGATACAGATAGACAAAAGACAAAAATGAAAAAATACAGTTTTGGTTTCAGTACAGCCTCCAAAAAATATAATTACTAAATATCTTCAATGTACAGAATTTGGACCCATATCCCGCAGGAACGTTTAATTTTTTCGGTAAAAAAAATATCCTCAATTTTCACTCATCATAAAAACTATGACTGTGCTAAGTTGCATCAAAATCCGTCCAGTAGCTTCAGAGTGGTAAGTGTTTTGGTAAATAACTTTCAACCCTTATCCTGCGGGAACCATTTAATTTTTCGGGATGAAAAGTATCCTATGTCCTACCTTGTAGTATGAACTCAAATCATACCATGTTTTATTTAAATTCATTCAGTAGTTTCGGCGTGATGCCTAACCAAGATACAGACAGACAGACAGACAGACAGACAGACAGACAAACAAAAATGAAAAAAAAAAAACAGTTTTGGCTTCAGTATTGAATAAAGAGTAAACCACAAAAAAAAAACTTCAATGTACAGAATTCGACCCGTTACAGTTTTATTATAAGTACTAGCTGTGCCCGCGGCTTTGCCCGCGTGGTCATTTCATTTAAAAGTAGGCCACACGTTTTATTCTAGGACCAAAAGCCAAACCACCACCAGACCAGTTGTAGGTTTGGTCTAGGTCCAGAGGACCAGGAGGACCAGGACCAAACCTACAAAGTACAATATTATACTACATTTCTTCAAAATTCGTTCAGCCGTCAAATAGTTTTTTATCGATTGCTCGGCATCTAATCATCGGAATAAGGCACTGCCTTGCCTTTTTATAACGCATATTCTGTGAAGTACGGAGTGCCGTACTATGCGTTATAACAGTTAAATTTATTTATTTTATTAATAAATTACTATTTTACTATAAATAATTAGCTTAATTTCGCTGCGCGTTTTACAACTGAAGTCGACTTATTCAAAAAACACAAAAAACATCTCAATACGTTTTAAGAGCCTCTAAGGACCATAAAGTAGAAAAAGAAGAAAACATATTATTCGAGTTCATTCAACGTTCAAACCACTTCGTAACAAACTGCTTGCGTGTTTTAAGGGTAGACAACGCCATCTAGTTTAAATGAAGTAACTTGTTATCATGACCGTCTTGTTCAAAGAGTATATAAATACTACGTAAGAAGAGACGGGACTGACGTATATTGGAACGGATGTTGTGAATTTTTAAAACGAGCGCTGAGAATAAGTGCAACATAACAAAACGAATGACCATAGATAATAACACTCTATATCGAGCATGTTAGACAACATGACAAACAGAAAAGGATGTCTGCAAACATAGCACATTTTTATCGATATCGATATATTGAGAAAAAAAAACGTATTAGGACTATATAAATTTATATGGGGCTAATAATAATAATATGTTTTTTCTAAGCATATTGTGGTTTTTATTACATACAAAAATAATACATTATATAGTACACAACACAATTTGTGTCTTTTTCCCTTAAAATAATGTCTAATCTTCCTTACTCCTTAAGTAATATTACAAACTAGCAATAGCAGATTAATAGCAGTTAAGGAGTAGCAATTTTTTTTGAATTGGATTGTTTATTTTTGTTGTCGGTGTTTCGAAAATGTTTGCCACAGAAATATTTAATTCATGCAGCTTTTCGATCGGTATGTATGTCAAGTCCTCTTTATCGGTCACTTGTATCCAGTTTTTCCACCTGAAAAAATGTTTTTTAATTAAAATTAGATGATTAAGTGGTTTTAGGCTACGCGACATTAGGTATTCTAAATTTATACTTTTACTACGTTTACTATTATATAGTGTGGAATGCAGAAGGACTTAGAATAAGATTAGGAACCAAATGTCGAATAACACGTTAGAAAAAATATCGATAACACCGGCACCGCACTAGTTCTAACAAGGCTATGTTATTTTGTTGAATATTATGAAAGAAAAATCATTAATTTCTTGTACCTAATAGATTATTTAGCCATAAATGTTCGTTTTTGACCCATCGCTCTAACAGATCGCAAACCACAAATTTCGCAAGTTTATAGCTCATTGCATAGAAAACTTTCAAACTCAATCACACTATTATTTATTTAATGTAGAAACAAACACCTTCAAAGCATTAAATACATCAACAGACGGTAATTATCACAAAATCAACTTGCCTAATAATTTTGTAAACAAAGTTAAACCACAGAACACATATTCATAGTGAAGGCGTGCAAGAAGGTCATGCATATAGTGAAGTAGAAAAGATAGCCGCCATAGAAATTAGCTCACATTTGATACAACAGTTATGAACAGTTTTTTACTATGCTGTTTCGCCTGACTGGTCTTGTTATTGAGTAGAGAAAATTATCTCCGAAGGTAAGGTGGCACAGATTAGAGAGTAATTAAGGTGGTGAGGTAAATTGTATGGGGCATCAAGGGTAGGTCATTATTGTGAGGTCCATACGAACAAATTTTAATGCATCGAAACATTGTGTTCTTAGTACAAATTATTTTTTATGATGTTTCACAGAACGATGTACCTACTTACTGCCACTTTAACAGGCTCTTAATAATTACCTACCCTACCTACCTACTTTTTGAGCTTTTTCAACACGATATGAGTATTGATTTGAAAAAATAAAAGTTTTCTATACCTTCTCTGTGAAGTGTACCTGTGTACCTACCTCTGTATGTACACATTTCAATACCGACAACTAACCATTTTGCCAGTAAGACATTATGAAGAAACCTCCGATATAATTATATAATTATGTAGGTACGTAGGTAGTACATTATAATATCTCAATGGAAGAAACATAATAAAAAAACGTAGTACATATAATGTATATACATACTCAGAAAACTTGCAACGCTTCGAAGTATTTTTTACGCAAAAGCAATTGTGTTTTTTTATTTATGCATACCCACGGATCAATTTCCTATGCAAGTATTTTTTTACTTTCATTTCAAAACAGCGATGGTGGCCTAATGGTTCTATAGTACAATTTAGAATCCAACGATACCGGGTTCAAAACCTAGGCTCCCGCACCAATGACTTTTCGAAGTTACGTGCGGTTATCCATCGCTCCGTGCTTCGGAGGGCACGTTAAGCTGTCGGTCCCTGCTGTTATTGGTTAATAGCAGTCGTTAAGCCATTTCAGAGGCCCTCGGGCGGCCTGACAAACTCTGACATCAGAAGCCAGCACTACCTCATACGACAAACAAACAAACAATTTCAAGGCTTTAGAGTACTTTTTCACACACGCGATAGTGCTCCTTTTATATATAGAGACAAAGATCAATTTGCTATGCAAGTATTTTCTACTTTCAAGGCTTCCAAGTACTTTTATTTTGCAAACGCGATTGTTCTCCTTATTTATATGACGGCAAAAATCAATTTCCTATGCAAGTATTTTCTACTTTCAAGGCTTTAATCTGTTTCTACAGAAAGCACTTGAAAGTATTTCGAACCCTGGTTTATCGCCCTGGTGTTTGAAGATAGACGTACTTGAAAGCCCTGGTGCTGGATATTGCGAAAATGACCCATGCCTACGTGGAATTTGTTCGTGATTGATTCCAATTTCCCCGCAGGCAGCGAGGAATTGGCGTCTTAAAATTAGAGAATTAGGCCCCTGGAGGTCGTGCTAGTGCTAGTGTGAGCCGAATCCCAAAAACCTGATAAATTTGAATTTACCGGCACCCTTGGTTGCAGGAATGAAATGATTGCGTGTTTTAGGGTCAATCAGCACCATCTAGTTAAATCGGAGGGAGAACTTTGATGCCTTTGGTTTATTCGCTTGAGTTGTTGATGCCATTGTGCTATCTTTACTCGTACCAAACTCGTACTATACCATCTCGATTACCTCAGCTTGCAAACATAAAAACCGCACCTAAGTCGGACCATTCGTTTGGATAGATCCCATTATATATATTGTTTTTAAACAAAACTTTACGGTTTACTTCAGGAAATTACATAAGCCTTAAAAAAACAAAGAAAATGTAAAAAAGGCACAAAATATGTAAATGCTTATAAATATTGAGGCAAAACATTCATAGCAGCGCGTGAATTCGATCCATGTGCCTCTGGGTTGCGAGGCGGACACCGCTTCTACTGTGCCACTCTGACTTGTGGCATAGGAGCCGAATTCACGGTACCGTTTTATAAACGGATGTACAATTATTATTCCTTTCAAATTGACATAACTTTAGACTCATATCCCGCAGGAATCTCGTATTTATTCGTGATTAAAAGTATCATTCATTTTAACACATACTATAAACTTTGACTGTGCCAAGTTACTTGAAAATCCGTACGGTAGTTTCAGCGTGATATGTGTTTTTTTTAAATAACTTTCATCCCCTATCCTGCGGGAACCATTTTTTTTTTGGGGATAAAAATATTCTAAATGTTAATCCATAACATAAGCTATGATTGTGCCAAATTGCATCAAAATCCGTCGGGTAGTTTCTGCGTGATGCGTGTTCAAAGAGACAGACAGACAGACAGACAGACAGACAGACAGACAGACAGACAGACAGACAGACAAAAAATAAAAAATAAACCTTTTTGCACTCCATATCGATTTTGAAGTTCATCTCAATTAAAATTTTCAAAAAATATTTAATGTACAGCCCAGTTACAGTTTTACTATAGTATAGATAGACATATAGATGTTCTCGCTAAGCAGGCCTTAATGCTAAAATCATTAAACATATTCTGATGCTTATTAAATAGGAACCCCTTGCTGAATGTCAGACCCTCTCTCACGCTAACTTAAGGTGGGATGGTGAAAGCTATTGGATTTTGAGATTTTTACATGCTGGTTTCATGAAGCATTCTTTGAACATGAGCTATGGAAATATCGTAAACACTAGTGCAAACAAAGTTAGTGCACAAAACTTTAAAGTTGCTACCTTTAGTCACTATACTGCCCCATGTTCGTTTGCTTTTCTTTAAAATAATAATAAAATGTTCCAGATTTAAAAAACAAGGTGGATTTGATAATGACACCTGCAATTGAAGAAGAAGTGAAGGCGTTCAGGCCGCGAGTGGGCTCTATGATTGACGTTCCATGCGAATTCAAATCGATTCCAGTTCTGCCAACGACCTGGAAGGACAGCATTGAACATAAGTGTACAAGATATATACAACTTGTGAGTATATAAGCTAAAACCAACTAATCTCAGCCTTAATTGAAGCCAATTAGTGAAGCTGGTCTAGATCGACGGAAGACGACTAAACATGATGAATCCTTTTTCGATGAACCCATGCAAACTGAGGCACTTTAGGTGCTTATTGTCCTTCAACAGTCGGTGAAGATTTTAGCACTACAGATGTTACGGAGAGAACCTACGAACTCACTTGGAAATTCTATGGGCCCTCGGGTGTACTGTCAGCGTTGTCTCGATGGGGTTGTTAGTGCGACAATGACGATAATCCATAGGACGCGTGTTCGGCGTTTTTTTCTCATCCAACATCACCTTCCTCCAGGATGGAAGAGTGACCAGGCAAATGTCTTTCACATAAGCAAGAGGGCACACACACTGCACTAGGAAGACGACAAAGAGTTTTTGGCTTCCTGGAGCTCGGCTCCAGAGAAGAACACTGGCGGCGTCCACGTAAATGGAGCAACCAGCGCAGCGCAAACTCAAAACAATGCACGTCTGCTCGCAAGCGCATCTGTCGACCGACTCCAGTATGGCCAACCCAACGTCGATGACCATACTAACACACTCATACTAACATAATAAATAGCAATGTTGTCTATGCGTATTCACTTTTGAAAATGCTCAAATATTAAAGACAATAAACAACAAAAAAAACTATTTCAGTACGAAACAATAGAGCATTGTCTGCTACACGCTGACTCTTAAGCCCCCCTACTTTCTTTTTTCTTAAACCTTAACTGCACCAAACAATAGTCAGATGTGAAATAAGGAGGCGGAGATATCTGAATATTTCACGGGTTTTGTTTTAGTTCCCAAAATTCTTCTCTGGCTGGACGCCTCTCCACATCGCGAGCTATGCTGCCCACCACAATGCCACCCGGCTACTTCTTGCTGCTGGTGCGAACCCGAACAGCAAGGATGCGGTGGGACAGACCCCGCTGGACATTGCAGGAGGCAAATTATGCGAAATTAACGTGGACAGGTGAATTAACCAGCATTTTTCTTTTATTGAAAGAATGAAGCGAGACGAACTCAAAAAACTAAAAACTCAATAATACACGATAGAAAATTAAAAATATGATCCTAATGGTTCTATAGTGCAATTTAGAATCCAACGAAAGCGGGTTCAAAACCTAGGCTTTTCGTAGTTATGTTCGGTTTTCCATCGCTCCGTGCTTCGGAGGGCACGTTAAGCTGTTGACTAATAGCAGTCGTTAAGCCATGTCAGAGGCCCTCGGGCGCCCTGACAAACTCTGACATCAGAGGCCAGCACTACCTCATACGACAAACAAACCAACAACTTAATGCATGAAAAATAATCTATACATATAAAACAGTACCGTAACATACTGACTGGCTGACAAACAACGCACAGACTTAAACCAGTGAACCCAGCAATTTGAAATTTGGAGGAAAAAGTCCATGAGTTCCCTGGCGGAAGGATTTTTACCCGACTGCGGATGATTATGTTTTACACCACTGGCAACTGGTGTAAAGGCAAGTTGATTTATAGTTACGTGGAAACGATCAAAACTTTGATCGAGTATGGTGGAGAGCTGAACACGGCGGACACTACTCCTCCTGACTCGTACTCCGCGCTCCACACGGCTGTGGAGCTGCGTAGCACGGTGGCCATCCAGTGCCTGCTCGCCGCGGGGGCGCCCGCCACACACCACAACGCGCGAGGCAATACGCCGCTTCATGAGTGCGTGTCGAAATGCTACAAAGAAGCCCTGCAGGTAAAATACAATATTTTGTACACCCGTCATCCTAATAATATCGTCGACCCATCTCATCATACAGGAACTGATCACTACCGTGCACGCCACCCCGATCGCAAGCTGGACGCGTTGGTTTGGCCAAACCTTAATATCTTATCTTAATTACAGATTTTTGCAAATCATAGTTTTTCTGATGAAAAACATGCATCGATAGATGTGACAAACATACATGGATACACGGTCCTGCACGCGGCTGTCCTTGCTTGTTGGATCCCAGGAGTATGCGTAGCTTTGGATGCTGGCGCTGACGTCACTATCAAAGTATCCCTTTTTTATTATTACGAGATACATTTATATTTTTATAATATAAAAAAAATATTGAAAAATTAAATGTTTTTAGGCTTACAATGGATGTACAGCCATCCATTTAGCAGCACGTCAAGGAAACTTTGATATACTTAACGAACTACTGAATGCTGCTGGGAACAAAGTTGCTAGTCACGAGTGGAGTGCTGATGGAGTGGAGACGCCTCTTCTGTGTGCTATTCGATCTGGCAATCTAGAATGTGTTAAGAAAATTATAGTCGCAGATGGATCATTTAAAGTTACCACGTACACTGGTCCAACGTATCATAACACTACATTTGCAACTTATGATCCTATACTGTCAGCTAGGATGTCGAGTGAACACAACATGATAGTACATGCTGCAGCAGAGATTGGCTATGTACACATATTAAAGTTCCTCCTAGACTATGACAAAAGTCTTGTAGAGCTTCTCAATTATAGTTGTCCAGATTTAATGAATACAACTCCAGTGGAATATGCAGCGCTTCACAACAAAGTGCACACCTTCGAATATCTATTACAAAAAACAGTTGAAACAGCTCAAACAAGATCACTGAAATTCGATCCATCGGAGCTGGTGATGATATGTGCGCGTGCGCCATTTAATTCTGAATATATATTAACAAAAACAATTGAGTTAGTACCTTTTGCTGTCCAACTTGCGATGTATAAAGGACACTTCCCTTTACACGAAGCTATAAAGCGTGGTAAAAAAGACTTGGTGTATAATCTGATTCATAATGGAGCAGATCTGTCTCAGAGTAATGAATGCGGCAAAACAGCTTTGAGCATGTTTTATCAGCACTTTCCGAATCCTACAAAACTTATCGAGGGCATTTTTGATGACTATATATGCACAAACAGCCGCTGTTACGATGTGAACTGCAACACTTACGTTGATTATCGCGTGCTGATACCCATAGCGAATTCAACCGACGATGAAGCACAGCTGAGAGTTCTGAAAGCTTTTTTAAAAACTGAAAATAGTAACGATCAGAAGACCTTACTGGCACATCCACTCGTAGAAAGTTTTCTCTATTTAAAGTGGAAGACTTTGTCAACCTTATTCTACATAATCATTCTAATTTATACCTTATTTGCCTTGTCTCTCTCCGTTTATATTGTATCAGTGTACTACTACTATAAGGATAAACCACGCGATGTTAAACTGTATTGGGACCCACATATTTGGCAGTATTTTGTTTATTGTACTGTAAGCATCGTAATTATCCAGGTGAGGAAAATAACAATTATATGTATATATAATAATATGTATTGTAATTGTATTAATTGTAAGTATTGTAAATTATTTATTTTTTATGCCTATTTATAGTCTAAATCTTAATTTCACCTATATATTTCTATATTGCTACGCCACCGTCCTTGTTAATCAATAATTTCTGTCCACCCATAGGTTGTCTGGAAGAGATCGCTTTTAGCGATAAGACCGCCATTGTACCTATAATCTAAGAGTTTTCCTATGTCTGTATCGTTTTATTTTCTTGGTGTCAATAAAGAGTTAATCTACCTATCTATCTATAATGTTCTAGGTTAACAATTATTATTCGTTTATGGATACACTGTAGATGCAGAACCATAGAAAATGCTCATTGAAATTGGTTAAAAACATATTGAAACAGAAGTGTTTTATCAATTAATTAACTGTGCTTCATATTTATTGGTTATGTTTTCCAGGAATTGTCATATACACATCTGTTCACGAAGGGTTGCCTGAAAAATATGCTATCAATTGAGTACTGGATAAAAAGTGGATCTTTTATCCTCGCAATAGCAACTCCTCAAGTCATTTACCCAGACTCCCCGGATGAAGACTGGCGTAGGCACTTTGGAACGCTGACCCTGGTGCTGGCCTGGGTTAATATAATGATGCTGCTCTCAAAAACGCCTATCTCGGGATACTACATGCACCTCTTCTGGAAGGTTTCTACTAAAGTATTTAAGGTATATATTTTACTTTTAATTGAGGAGCCACATTGATTTTAAATAACCTTCTGGTATCTTGAAAACTTTTCGCTTCAGCAGGCTCACTTCGTAGATTACGCAGTTTTCTCCCTATTACCACTAAAACTGCACTTGCACAATCTCTTTTACTGCCAATACTTGATTATGCAGACGCTTGCTATCTGGATTTAACCGAGAAACAGCTTAATAAGCTTGAACGCCTACAAAAATATCTTACAGACAACCTTTGGATGAACTAAAAAAGATGGAAAAAGAGTAGACGGTAGTGACAGTAAAATAAACAACTTAAAAGTAATAGTATCAGGAACACAATAAATAAAAATAATTATAAAAGAATACTTAACAAAAATATGAATATATCAATATTTATAAAAATAATACATAAATAAATAAACAATATTAAACAACATACTAAATATATACAATATACTAATATATATATGCGCAGTATTAAATGTAATAAGACAAACAAAGTAACACAGTTTTAAGTCAGAGAGGACAAGTAGTGGTCTTTATCATTTTTTTTATTTTTTTTAGTATATTGTATATATTTAGTATGTTGTTTATTATTGTTTATTTATTTATGTACTATCTACAAAATAGGCAATTTTTCTACTTATTAAATGTATCTATTAGTCTGCCTTTGGAATCAGGAATGACTCCTCACTCCTCAATCTTGACGGACATTGTTTTTAAATGGGTTACTTATACCCGAATGCCTTTGATAGTTACTGCTTACTAAGCCAGTTCTTTGTTACAGATCCTCCTAACGTTTTCCTTTATGTTCATCATGTTTCCCGCCTGCTTTATGATCCAGTTCCACTTACAGCATCCTTTCGACGGCCCCATAGCATCGCTCGCCAAGACTTTAGTAATGATGACATCAGAATTTGATTATGCCAACACTTTTACCAAGGACAGCTTTGGAAACAAAACTTTAACCAAGGAAAGCTCTGACAAGCCAGTTTCCTTAGAAATGGTGCGCGTGGTATTCATCATTTTCGTGATCCTCGCTGCCATGGTCTTGATGAATCTGATGATCGGCGTCGCCGTGCACGACCTCCAAGACTTGGTTATGAGAGGTAACGTTCAAAGACTCGAGAAGCAAGTGGAATTTCTGAACAGATGGGAAGAATCAGCTAACGGTTCGAGGTCGCTGCATCATATCCTGGGCCTGTATCGGTGGTTCCACTGCAAGAAAGTGCCTCAGAGAATCGATGTGACACTTGATAACACCTGCCCTTATAAAGGACATATCAGAGAAGCCATATTACGAAAAGCGTACCAGCAATTTGACGTGAAGGAGAACAAACAGGAGGCATTGAGGAATGAATCAGCTTTGAATGAGATTCGTTCTGCTGTTAGGGCCTGTTCGCACTGTGCCGTATGTGGGTCCGATAAGAAATCGGACGTGGACAAAGAAGTAATGAGTAGCTTAACTAATAATGTATTTTATTAGGTACATTTACACACGAAATATCTGTATTTTCATCCCAATCTGTCACTGCCTCATACATAACTTATATAGTTCTGCGGTTAAGAACCATTTTTATAGTGTGCCCGGTGCAGTTACTATGGTACCTGGAATAAAACAAAAGATATTTTTTATCCCGGAAAATGGTATGTTTCTACGGAAAAACTGGAAAATTTTGATTACTCGCTGTAAGGAACGGTTGCCATGGAAACGAAATTACAAGTCTGTGAAAAAAGAAGAGCGTTGATACTACGCTTTTGCATTGGTTTTTAATATCCTAGAAGAACATAGGTTGCCTATTTTCGCAATAAACTAGTCCGCGCGGACGAAGTCGCGGGCGAAATCTAGTTGTAACTATAACGAGGCTGGACACTTCCGCGAGCGTTCCGCACTAACCTTGAGAAAGAGCACCGGATGTGGTCAAAACTATGTTTGGAATAACTTATATACGAGAGTTACTCTAGGTTTTGCCTTTTAAAATATATAAAAACCACGTTCGTTTTCATAATAATACTTAGTATAATACTTTATTTATTTTCACCGCCCACGCCGACCGCTCTCGATACCTATCTATCTCTCGCTTGATCCGAAGATAGTTTATCTGGATTGAGGAAGAGATCGCATTTAGCGGTAATTCCGGCCATTGGATTATTAGTTTATAAGATGTTCTCTATACATTGTGTACGTAGGTATTTTGTTAGCTGATGTACTTTTTTAACACATTCTACACTATGCGCAGTAATATACACACTCGGCCGTTTTTATAATGTTATAAGTATAAGCTATTTCAACCTCAAAATAATAAAAAAGATGCTCAAATATTTATGCAAATAAATGCTTAGATGCTTCTCAATTTAGATTTACTTCTTATTTTCCTGTATATTACCTACTTACTGAGCTTGCGTGCAACTGTCCACAACTGTTGCAAAACTTAATCGAAAGTGCTAAAAAAGTGCTACAAAGTGCTAAAAAGCCCGACTGCGAACAAAATTAATAAGAGGCAAAAAATTAAGTGAGAATGGATGCTAACCAACCGGTTATCCCCCGTGACAGTACGTAGTATCCTACGAGTACCGATGGATAAGATGGTTTTCAAATACCTATTCAATGATACCTTACATAAAACATAGTTCATCTAGTTGATGGATTCAGGCGTTACTTTGCGAAAATCCATATTTAAAATGAACAAAATAAAAAATATATAGCTTACTTCCGCCAAAATTGTAAGTCAGACAAATGATAAATGGTAAAATTAACAAAAGTAAAACCCCACGCTAAACAAACCCTACCCAAATTGAACTAATTGCAAAATATAAATGAAATGAAAGCTATTACTGCAATATAATACACAATATATATAAAACTCCACGCTAAACAAACCCTACTCAAATACAAGTATCGTAACACTTATATATTTAAATACATATATTATAAATACACAATAAAAAACATACCTCAATCCAAATACCAAACGTCTGACATCAAATACGACACGTGTTTCGCCTCTGCACGAGGCATCTTCGGGTGATGTTGACTCGTTTTTTTTCTGTCCTCCTGGCCTTAGCTTTCATTTCATTTATATTTTTCAATTAGTTCAATTTGGGTAGGGTTTGTTTAGCGTGGGGTTTTACTTGTGTTAATTTTACCATTTATCATTTGTCTGACTAACAATTTTGGCGGAAGTAGACTACATATTTTTTATTTTGTTCATAGTTCGTCTACTTTCATTGTTTTCTTTTTCACGTTATGGCGTCTGGTTGGAGCCATATTGAATTTTGATTTGTGTCATGTCTTTAGTAGCACTCGCAACATTAGGACAAATCGACTGACGCGATGACGTAAGGATGGTCAGTCTCGGAATGAACCATATATAAGACCAAGATAATGTTTAACGATCTTATTGACCTGGAACCGATTGCAGTCGATGGTGTACCTCTTGAAGTTGTCCAAAAATATAGTTATCTTGCGCAAATATTGCAATTAGTAAGAACAACTTTGAGAAGGAAGCCAACAAAAGAGTTCAGCTGGGTTGGGTAGCATTCGCCAAGTTTCGTCATGTCTTCTCATCGTCCATACCACAGCGCCTAAAGACAAAAGTCTTTAATCAGTGCGTCCTACCAGTTATGACTTACGGAGCCGAAACGTGGACAATCACGATCAAACTATTCCACAAATGTTAGGTAATGACTGGTTGGACTAGTGGCTAGAGACCCTAGGTACGAAATCAAACAGTCGCGGGTTCAAATTCTGCAAGGTGCAATCATTTGTATGATGAGCAGAAATGTTTGCTTGCGAGTCATGGATGTAATATTGATATCTATGTATGTTTAACCGTTATCTAGTGCCCATTGTTCAGAGTATCCTAGTTTGGTGTGGAATTGTCCCGAATATATTATTTATATTATTTAATCGATAACTTAGACAAGGTTAGTTTTTCTTAATTCACGCTTGGAAATAATGTGACTAATTTTTTCCTTTTTTTTTAAATATGTACCATTATTCTACAATTACAAAAACTCTTCCTTATCTTATGTTGTTTTTTCGCAATATTAAAACATTGGTAATTTTGAAAAACTGATATTATTCTGGCTTGTAATTATTTTATTATTTGTTAGTGGTTGTTTACAAAAGAACAGTTTTAATATGAAGTCGATTCAATTTTTATAGAAAAATATTTTTATTTCTTGATTTTGAGTTGCTTAAGCAAACATCGGAAGGAATAACATAATGCAAAAAAAAAAGAAGTTAAACTCACTTTAGACTCGACGTTAGTAAATAAAAACCAAGGATCAAGGATCTACCTTTTTGAATAAAATCTTATAGATTAAAGGCAATATAAACACAATTTACTAAAAATATATTTAATTTCAAAAAACTACTCAACTAATTTTGATACAATTTATATGAGACCACCTCGATAGTATAACCTTTCAAACAAAAAAGAATTTCCAAAATCGGTTGGCAATTAACGGAGAAATCGGTGTATATACACAACAAAAAAAACATACAATCGAACATAATTATAACCGTCTCCTTTTGTAAAGTCGATTGATAATTTAAAAGCTGACGATAGTCTTTCGCGGTAAGGGACGGGTTAAAACAATAAACATTTATATAAATATATATTTTTTGTCAGTGAGGGGGAAATCCTCATTTCCGGAGTTCGACATAACCTTTCGGTTATGTCGAACTCCGCCTTTCGGCAACCTACCGACTAAAACCCCCTCCTTGGATGCAACTTCCCCCAACATGACCTTGATTATTATATATATACATATATATATATGTATATATATAACATCATCACTTATGTATCTTTATTCCTTACTATTACTTTATTTCCTACTAGGTGTACCCTAGGCTTCGCACGAGTGGTCTTTTCTGTAGGTTCAAAGTACCATAATGTGCTATTCCAGGACCAATATGCCAACATTTAATCAAAATTTCTTTAGCCGTCAAAAATACTTTTATTAATTGCTCGGCTTCTAACTCACCAGATTCGAGATACCAATTACACCAGTTTTTAAATCAAACCAGCTATCTAACAATGAAAACCACATTGCAATCGGTCCAATAGTTTTTACATGATGCGTGAACAAACAAACATACAGACAAACAGACAGAGGGACACGATTAAAAAAAAACATGTTCAATACCCTTTTTAAGCACCCAATCGCCTTTTTTATCTTCTTTTTATAGCCTTTTTCGTATTTATTGCTTTATTATAAGTATAGATATATGACTGTGTCAGTTTGCATCCAAAAATCCTTCCAGTAGTTTCAGCGTGATACGTTTTCTTTTTAATAACTTTAAACACTTATATTGTGGAAACAACCTATATTACAAAAATTGAAGGAATTCATTAGTTTCGCACAGAAACTACTGAATTCATTAAAAAAACTTACTAAATTACTTACTTATTGTTTTACTTTTTATTTCAAAATAAAAAATGAAACAGTTTTGGCTTCAGTAGGTATCGAAATAGAGAACTATCGAAAAAATATTATTTATTACTTAAATATTAATATAACTTTTTTTTATTAATATAACTTATCCCGCAGAAGCCCTTTTTACGGGATAAAAAGTATCCATAATTTTCACCCATCTTATAGACTATGTCTGTGCCAAGTTGCATCAACATCAGTCCAATAGTTTTCAGCGTGCTACGTGTTCTTTAATTAATTAATTTAATTTAATAATTTTTCACCCCTATCCTGCAGGAACTCTTTAATTTTTCGGGATGTAAAGTATCCAATGCCCTACGTCGAAATATGAACTCAAATCATACCAAATTTTATTTGAATTATGTGAGTATTTTCAGCGTGATGCGCTGCCAATTTACAGATACACAGACGGACAGACAGACAGACAGGCAGACAAAATTTAAAAAATACAGTTTTGGCTTTAGTATTGAATGTAGAACAGCCTCCAAAAAAGTTACAAAATATCTTCAATTTACAGAATTTGGGACATTATCCAGCAGGAACTCTTAATTTTTTCTGGATAAAAATTGTCCTCAATTTTGTAAACTATGACTGTGCCAAGTTGCAACAAAATTCTTCCAGTAGTTTCAGCGTGAAACGTGTTCTTTTAAATAAATTTCAACGCCTATCCTGCGGAAACCCTTTAATTTTTCGGGATTAAATGTCCTACCTCGTAGTATGAACTCAAATCATACCAAGTTTCATTTAAATTCATTCAGTAGTTTCGGCGTAATGCCTAGCCAAGATACAGACAGACAGATAGACAAAAATGAAAAAAAAACAGTTTTGGCTTCAGAATCGAATATAGTACCCTCCAAAAGAAAATTTCAACCCGTTACAGTCGGACCCGTTACAGTTTTATTATAAGTATAGATATGCACAGAGTAATTTGATATCAACCGGACAGTAGGCAATTCAGCAGACAGACAACTTCCAGTCGCAAGGATTTGAGAGGTCGTGCTGAGGCAAAGCGCTAAAGCTAGCGTGAGCCAAATTCGAAAAATTTACATCTTTGAATTTAGCGGAACGCTTGGTTGCAGTGAATGAAATGCTTGCGTGTTTTAAGGACAATCAGCGCCATCTAGTTAAATCGGAGGCAGAACTTTGATTCGTTTGATTTATGCGCTGGAGTTGTTGATGCTGGCAAAGATTTGATGCTGGCTTTCTAATAATCTTTGATGCTGGTAAATTATGTAAGTGTCTTTTTTGTTTTTATTGCTTTACTAGCTGTGCCTGCGGCTTTGCCCGCGTGGTCATTTTATTTAAAAGTAGCCCACACGTTTTATTCCAGGACCAAAAGCCAAACCACAATCAGACCAGTTGTAGGTTTGGTCCAGGTCCAGAGGACCAGGAGGACCAGGACCAAACCTACAAAGTACAATATTATACTACATTTCTTCAAAATTCGTTCAGCCGTCAAATAGTTTTTTATCGATTGCTCGGCATCTAATCATTGGAATAAGGCACTGCCTTGCCTTTTTATAACGCATATTCTGTGAAGTACCGAGTGCCGTACTTCACAGAATATGCGTTATAACACACTTGCACTTCTATGAAGTGTCATAGAAGTGCACGTATTGCAATGAAATAAACGCATATAATAAAATATGAAATAAACGCATATAATACAATGTGAAATAAACGCTAGAATAAACGCACCGCGTTCCACTGCAAGGCAGTGCGTGCAAGGCCTAAGATACCAAGTACCCCAGTTTTTAAATCAGCGCAAGGGCTTGAGAGCAGGGCCTCGATTCTGTATGACCACTCACGCCAATTCCACGCCACCTGCGTGTTATTAGGGAAGGTGGGTATTTACGCGACCAGGTTTTTAAACCAGGTTTTGGCTTGTAAGTACGCCGCCCTGGTGCCCTGGTCGCCCCGTCCGCACCTACATACTCGGTGGCTGGTTCGGCATGGCTTCGGCTGAGTTCGGCCGCACTCGGCCAGCCGGGTCACAAGAAGCTAGGTGGCCGATACATCGCTCAAAAAACTTGCAAGACTTCGAAGTTTTTTTAAGCAAACACAATTGTGCTCTATATTTACATAAGCGCACGGGTCAATTTCCTATGCAAGTATTTTTTACTTTCAATTCCACGCTTCCAAGTACTTTTTTCGCAAACACGATTGTGCTCCTTATTTATATGGACACGAAGATCAATTTCCTATGCAAGTATTTTCTACTTTCAAGTTGAAAGTATTTTGAACCCTGGTTTTTATAATGAAAGATTCATGACATGAATGAGTTAAATGTATTATTTTAATTAATAAATTACTATTTTACTATAAATAATTCAATTAATTTCGCTGCGCGTTTTACAACTGAAGTTAACTTATTCTATCAAAAAACACAAAAACATCTAAATACGTTTTAAGAGCCTCTAAGGACCATAAAGTAAAAAAGGAAGAAAATATGTTGTTCGAGTTCATTCAACGTTCAAACCACTTCGTAACAAACCGCTTGCGTGTTTTAAGGGCAGACAACGCCATCTAGTTTAAATGAAGTAACTTGCTATCATGAACGTCTTGTTATTGAGTAGAGAAAAATATCTCCGAAGGTAAGGTGGCACAGATTAGAGAGTAAATAAGGTGGTGAGGTAAATTGGATGGGGCATCAAGGGTAGGTCATTATTATGAGGTCCATACGAACAAATTTTAATGCAACGAAACATTGTGTTCTTAGTACAAATTATTTTTTATGATGTTTTACAGAACGACGTACTTACTGGCACTTAAACTGGCTCTTAATAATTACCTACCCTACCTACCTACTTTTTGAGCTTTTTCAACACGATATGAGGATTGATTTGAAACAATAAAAGTTTTCTATACTTTCTCTGTGAGAGCAATACATGTACCTACCTCTGTATGTACACATTTCAATACCGACAACCACAGTATCCTGTGCCTACAACTAACCATTTTGCCAGTAAGACATTATGAAGAAACCTCCGATATAATTATATAATTATGTAGGTACGTAGGTAGTACATTATAATATCTCAATGGAAGAAACATAATAAAAAAACGTAGTACCTATAATGTATATACATACTCAGAAAACTTGCAACACTTCGAAGTATTTTTTACGCAAAAGCAATAGTGGTCTTTGTTTATGCATACCCACGGATCAATTTCCTATTCAATTATTTTTTACTTTCATTTCAAAAGAGCGATGGTGGCCTAATGGTTCTATAGTGCAATTTAGAATCCAACGATACCGGGTTCAAAACCTAAGCTCCCGCACCAATGACTTTTCGAAGTTATGTGCGGTTTTCCATCGCTCCGTGCTTCGGAGGAAACGTTAATCTGTCGGTCCCGGCTGTTATTGGTTAATAGCAGTCGTTAAGCCATGTCAGAGGCCCTCGGGCGGCCTGACAAACTCTGACATCAGAAGCCAGCACTACCTCATACGACAAACAAACAATGTCAAGGCTTCAGAGTACTTTTTCACACACTCGATAGTGCTCTATATATAGAGACAAAGATCAATTTGCTATGCAAGTATTTTCTACTTTGAAGGCTTCCAAGTACTTTTATTTTGCAAACACGATTGTTCTCCTTATTTATATGACGGCAAAAATCAATTTCCTATGCAAGTATTTTCTACTTTCAAGGCTTTAATCTGTTTCTACAGAAAGCACTTGAAAGTATTTTGAACCCTGGTTTTTCGCCCTGGTGTTTGAATATGGACGTACTTGAAAGCTCTGGTGCTGGATATTGCGAGTATGACCCATGCCTACGTGGAATTTGTTCGTGATTCCAATTTCCACGGAGGCAGCGAGAAATTGGCGTCTTAAAATTATAGAATTAGGCCCCTGGCGGTCGTGGTAGTGCTAGTGTGGGCCGAATCCGAAAGACCTGATAAATTTGAATTTAGCGGGACCCTTGGTTGCAGGAATGAAATGATTGCGTGTTTTAAGGTCAATCAGCGCCATCTAGTTAAATCGGAGGGAGAATTTTGATGCCTTTGGTTTATTCGCTTGAGTTGTTGATGCCATTGTGCTATCTATACTCGTACCAAACTCGTACTATACCATCTCGATTACCTCAGCTAGCAAACATAAAAAACCGCACCTAAGTTGGACCATTCGTTTGGATAGCTCCCATTATATATATATTGTTTTCAAACAAAACTTGACGGTTTACTTCAGGAAATTACATAAGCCTTAAAAAATCAAAGAAAATGTAAAAAAAGGCACAAAATATGTAAATGCTTATAAATATTGAGGCAAATCATTCATAGCAGCGCGTGGATTCGATCCATGTGCCTCTGGGTTGCAAGCCAGACACCGCTTCTACTGTGCCACTCTGACTTGTGGCATAGGTGCCGAATTTATGATCGCTCGCGTAACTTTTGGTATTTATGATGGCGCTCGCATAACTTTTGGTATTTACTTTTTAAACTTTATCACGGCAGTGGAGAACTTCGTTTAGCCAATGTAAATAGTTTAAATAAATACAAAATCCTATAAAAACTGTAATAATTAATCACGTATTTAGAAATATTTACTTCCATTCATTTTCATCCAACCTCCAACCAAACTTTTCATTAAATAAAAAAAACGAATGGCAGTTTTGCTGTCATGTCACGTCATGGAAAGTTTTAAAAGAAGTGGATGAGAAAATTGAAAACTCTGTTAAGAAGGAACATAGGACGAGAACCTGTTATTTCCATGTCTTATGGTAAACTTTGTGTGCTGTTCACACGTCCAAGAACCAAGGGAAACATTTGTTTCCGCAGGATCCAATACTACGTCAATCCAAGTCAATGGGTTAGGGCTCTTAGATTGGATGTAGTCAAAAGGACTGATCGGCAACTAAAAAATATGCATACATTTGCTGTAATCATTTCAAGCCTACTCAATCATTGCCTGTTGATTTCATTACAACACCGCCATTGTTCGGTCCATAAACTGATCCAAAGAGTATAGTAATATAGGGGGGAAAGAGTGCCCTCTTGCGGCTTGCACGTGCATATGAAATTGACTACGCCACTAGATTTCTTAACAAGTACTAATGCTATAATACCTACCTACAGCTGTAGGGAAGTTGATTGGGCCTCTTTATCATAAGTTAGTATAGTCCTGCTTTACAGGACGATTAATAAGAAGTTTAAGACCGAAGGGCACCCACGCAGATTCTACAGGTTTTGCCTTACATTTCCGTGAAATTTGCGTTTTGGGAGAAAACGTTTCTACCATATTAAACTATAACCAAATCCAATAATTCAGGTCTCTTTTTATTATTCACAGAATAAACTACGTTAGTAGATTTTATTTTTTCTTAATATGGTATTATTTTTCATTTGAACAGTACACAAACTTGAAAGAATCTCTTCTCATATCTGTCAATGAAATATTTATAACTATTGACCCATGCAACCCACTTTTTTTTTTTTTTCTTATTTACACCATTAAAATTTATTTTCAATTTTTTAGTTTGGTTTTCTATATAAAGCGTGTTTTTTTAGTTTTTTTTAAATATTATTTATTTTCTACTTTTTAGCTTTTTATTTCGAATTATTGCATTGTCATCGGTCTTTGACAGATGTGCAAAATTTGAATGAAATCTGACCGTTTAAAGTGAGTCAAAATAGCGTCCAAAGGAGTCGGTTAGAAACATACAAACATACAAGTGAAGCTAATATAAAGCGTATAATAAAAAGCTACAAACATAGTTTATTGTGTGATTAATAAAAAGAGACCAGTGGCCCATTCCATAACTTGGCTACAATCGGATTATCACTTTTTTCATAGCAAATTCGACTCTATCGCAAGGCATTAGTGGCTGCGATACTGAGAATTCGATTGAAGCCAAGTTATGGAATCGGGCTGCAGAATTATTGGATTTGGTTATGGTTTAGTATGGTAGAAACGTTTTCTCCCAAAACGTAAATGTACGGCAAAACCTGTAGAAGCCGCGTGTGTGCCCTGCGGCCCGATTACAGAACTTGGTTACAATCGGATTATCACTTTTTTCATAGCAATTTTGACTCTATTGCAAGGCATTAGTGATATCGATACTGACAATCCGATTGAAGCTAAGTTATGTGGTCGGGCCCCTGTCCTCTTAAAGAGATTCTATCTTTGTATATGAATGGCCTCGTATTATTGGCCGTGCATTATTGGTCGTACAAAATAGTCGCGGACTGATATTACACTCACTCGCTTACGTTTTTTGCATACTCTATCTCTCTCTTACTTTACGCTGTTTTATCCTCACAGCAGTACCTGCGCAATCATTCACAGAACCTAACTTCACAAACACAAAGACTCGCTGCGGCTACTATAAATGCTGATTGGCTGTATAATACTAGCCCTGTTTTATCAACCCGAACTGATTTTGTAAGGCCAGGAATAGCCAGCCAAATTTCCGATTCCATGTACAGTATTATCAGGCCGTGCATTATCGTCCGTACAATACTGGTCATAAATTATTTTGGTCGTACATTACATTATCGTCTCCCGTCTCCCGAATGCAACAACAGTAACAGTAAGAAATGTCTATCCCGAACGTAGAGAGATATAGACATTTCTTACCGAATGAGACGATAAAATTGCTAAAGTAGCTTACAAAGAGTATATAAATGGTAGCGTAGAGCAATTCTCTATAAGTAATGTAGCAACATTTGTGTCAATGGGCCCGTTCATATAAACGTTCGAGGACGCACGGATCACCCGCGCGTACACTCGAAATCGTTCACGGCGTCGTCCGGGCGTTCGCCTGGGTCATCCGAAAAATAGTAGTGGAGGGGAGGAATAGTATGAAACTGACACTTGACACTTGTCAGTTGTATGTGGACGTCCAAAGTCGTTCACTATTTCCGGATGATCGAGCGATAATCGCACGGATGATTCGAGCGTGTAAGTGAACACACCCAATCAGCTGGCGTGACTTGTCACTTGTCAAGTAAGTCATAATTATCATTCTTGTCAAATACGTGGCTTGGTAAGGAAAACAAGCTGTGCGCTTTTAATACAGAAAAACAGGAATAATTCACGAAATAAGCATATAATAATCAAGATGAAGTGTTCTTGGAGACCACTATGTGTAGCCACAATCTTAGCAGCTTGTTTATTCAGCACAGCCTACAGTTATACGATCACAGTGGACGCTCACGCCGAAGAATGCTTTTTCGAATATGTAGAAGCCGACACGAAAATGGGTAAGTTTCAAACATTATCAGCCTTTAAGCGTAGTCTGGATTTATCATGAGGCTCTAGTCAACTAAACTAACCTATCTTGAGAACTTATTGTGAAAGTGTTTTGTCCTATTAAAATTCACAAAGTTACCAATATTACTTAAACAATTATCTTCATGCCAACAAGTTCGTCATAAAGCAGAACTTTTGGGAAATAGTGGAACACCAACCAATCAGATCATATGTGAACATGGTGGCTCTGTGTCTTTGTAGGTAATGTATTTTATTATCTAATTTATGGAACATCCATGTTGTTAGAAATAAAACCTGTCTAATTGAGATTCAATAATGCAAAAGCTGGCTAATGTTGTTAAGTTATCTAAATATATAAAATAAAGTCAGGTCATTTACTCCATTTATAACTCAATAATGGCTGGACCGATTTTAATGATCTTGGGGTAAAACTATAGCCATCTGGAACCACCCCCCCCCTGTCCAGGAAATGTATAGGTTTTGAGTTATGAATTTTTTAGTAAAATAGTAGTACATAAAAAAACAGTTTATGGCGACCAAACAGCCTTAACAGTTATTAAAAATCAGCTAAAACGCGTAAGACAACTTTGGCGCAAGCTGGCCGCTACCGCAGTGCGAACTGTAGTCATATTCAAACCTAACCTACCCTAGTCTTTGGGGCCATACATAACATCTTCAATTTACTTTCTGGCGAAAGCAGAGGAAAAAATCACATTGGACCAATTAATAAATTTGTTTACAGTGACCAAACAGGCAATTTTTAATAAACTTAAAACTGAAATATCTCTTAAACTAAGCATCTCTGCGGGAGGGGAGTTGTACTAGGGGGTAGCCCTTCATCAGCTCCACCCCCCCCCCCCACCCTCCCCCCCCCAACTCCTGCCCCTCGATTCTATAGTCATCCCTATCTCAAACTAAAGGAAAGGAGAAGGGGATTGTGGAGGACTTCCCCCTTCCCCCTCTATTCCCCCCACTCCCCTACCTCAACGCCGGTACCGGATGTCTATAGCCAACCCGGAGCGCAGCTTGTAACTTATAAGTCTTAGTTTAATTTATAGTTACAAATCAGTTTGTTTTCCTAATAAAATTGTATGGGCATATTAGTAAATGTATTTATTTTTAAAGAAATGATATATAATTATTATAAAATTGTTATTAAAATATAAGTTTAATCATATCATTTAACAAACTATCTGTTATTTTTTTGTTTTTTTATTGGACCAACCAAGTAGGTATTATAATTGTATATTTTTTCCAGGATTAACATTTGAAATAGCGGAAGGTGGTTTCCTAGACATTGATGTGACCATTACTGGTCCTGATGGTAAAGTTCTTCACCAAGGGGAGAGAGAGTCTTCTGGAATGTATGCATTC
The DNA here is from genome assembly GCA_946251855.1 of Alsophila aescularia. Classification (NCBI taxonomy): domain Eukaryota; kingdom Metazoa; phylum Arthropoda; class Insecta; order Lepidoptera; family Geometridae; genus Alsophila; species Alsophila aescularia. Next base: position 16,061,979 of record OX276385.1, read on the forward strand.
TCAGCAACCACTCCAGGACGGTACACATATTGCTTTAGCAATAAAATGTCTACTATGACACCAAAGGTTAGTTTAACTGAATGTGTTCACTCAGATAAATATTAATACATACATATCAATTGGTAGTATAGTTGTTATATTAGCGCCCATCACGCAAAAAGGGCTGACAACCTGCCTAATTGTGCAAAAGAGCCCGAGTACCAAGTAGGCCAGTACTCAGTTTATTCATTCAAGAGACATTTGTTAGGGTAATTGACCGAGCGAGCGCGAAGTGTCTCCGTTTCAGCTTGGGCAAAAATGCTTTTGTATGTCCTTCCGGATCTCTGTTCTCCTCTACAGGTCGCATTTCTCAACCAATCTAGACGAAACTTGGTATACAGGTTAAGCAAATTTTTAGAATTTTTTAGTTGGGGATTTTTGATTGGGGGGGTAGTTCCCCCAAAAATGGGGAAAAAGAGGGCTACTGAAAATCTGGTGCGAGGTCTACAGCTCACAGAGCCACTAGTATAGTTATGAAAGCCATAAAAACATAGTTACATTGTTTTTTGTACCCCTTAGGCTTGCTGCGAGACTCAAGCTTTAAGTTGTAGTTGGTTAGAAAATCTGTATAAATCTCCTATTTAAAGGAATAAACAACACTAACAACCCAAATGATTCAAATCGCTTGGCTCCATGATGTGTCCTCAGTCACCTATTGATAAATATACATTTATACACATATTCTTGTCTTGGGTGGCATGGACCCAAATGTTTGCTCTGGCCAGGATTCACACCTGAGACACTACACTCTGCAGGCAGAAGCCATAATTACACTAGTTGCTTACACTGATCTCACTACAATTCCTGTCAGGTTGTCATGTTCAACCTGGAAGTGGGAGACAAGCAAAAACAGAACAAGGAGGCTGAAGGTGAGGCGGACCACAACAAGCTTGAGGACATGATCAAGGAGCTTGGCACCACTCTGAAGACTGTGAAGCATGAACAGGAGTACATGCAGGTAACAACTAACATTAAAGCATAACCCACTGTAAATTATTGCTTACTAGCTGCGCCCCGCGTGGATGATGATGATGAAAAGTAGCATATTTGTTAATCCAGGATATAAGCTATCCTGGTAACAAATTTCATGCAAATCGGTTCAGGCGTTTGAGTGTGAAGGAGTAAAAACATACATAAAAACTTTCGCTTTTATTGACCAAGCGAGCGCGAACCGTCTCTGTTTCAGCTTGGGCAAATAGCTTTCGTATGTGCGTTCGGATCTCTGTTCTCGTCTACAGGTCGCATTACTCAACCGATCTAGACAAAACGTGATATAAAGGTTAACCGAATTTTTTACTTGTCGGGGATTTTTCATCGGGGAGGTACTTCGCCCAAAAAGGGGGCTACTGAATATCTCTGCCTTATTAGATCTAATTTCGATCTTCGGCATGATGAGCAAAATAGCTCCTCAAAATGCAGTGAATTGCTCACTTTTAGGTTTCTACCTGTGGAACTAGCCCTTTATCTACTAGGTAGGGATTGATGGAGCGCCTTGATTATTAATGTTAGTTTTACAATAAGGTAACTAGATGGCGCTACTGTGCACTACTAGATTAAAAAAAAGTTGTGTTGGTAAGTGTGCAAAAAAGTTGTTAGCGCGAGGTCTACAGCTCACAAAGCCACTAGTAATATTAGTGTGATTCTAGTACCAACATACTCATAGACACAAAATACATCAGTTTTTAAGTCAAATCATAACTAACCAACAGTGCAAACTGCAATTCAATTGGTCCAGTACTGTTTAAGTTATGTGTAAACAAACAGACATACATACACAATAAAAAATAAAAATAAACTTGTGCAGTAGCTTTCTATTTATTTTTCTAATCTAATTATCTTTGTACAGACTTTTTGTTACATACTGCTTTTTTATAAGACAGATGTTGTTCCAGGGTTTTACTAGTATAGTAGCACTGAATATGACAAAAAAGTATCATGTGGACCATTGATGTATTAAAAGGGGGGAGATAGGGCAACCTAGACCATCACGTAAACTGCACCCGGACTAGACACCCACACAGCTACATTTGCAATGTCGTACTTCATAAGAATCAACAACAAAGATAGAGACATATGCAGACAGTAGCGCGAAAGAGATAACAATCATTGTTGCGTTCTCGTACATAATATTCGTCTGTACTTATACGCCGCCGCTTGTCTGGTCGCACTCTTACGAATCGTACATTTCTGTCCCTTACGTATATATATATATAAAGGGACAGAAATATACTGCTACTGATTGATAATGTTTGTAAATCGCCATTTGCAGAAAGAAATGTACGCTTCGCTGTAATATAAGCGGTATAATCTATATAATATAAACCTGATATACGCAATATAATCTATTATAATATATCTTAAACTAGCTGTGCCCTCGGCTTTGCCCGCGTGGTAAATTTTTTTGTTTTTTTTTTTCGTGGATTCCTAATTATTTTTCGAAAATAAAAGTAGCCTATGTTACTCCTTGTACCATTGGCTATTTTCCAGTGAAAGTCCTGTCAAAATCAGTCCAGCCGTTTCGGAGATTAGCCGGAACAAACAGACAGACAGACAGACAAAAACTCTAAAAAATGATTTTATGTTATAAGTACCGTGTATACTTTCGTATGCATTTAGTAAAAAGCTGTTATTTTGACATTACAAACAGACACTTCAATTTTATTTATTTGTCTAGATATGCGGTCCACGCTGAGTAGTTGGTCCCTTCCTTCCCCTTTTAATACATCAATGATGTGGACAACCACTAGATACCAAGTTAACTAGGCACCTTCAGACATCTTTGAAGTATGGGAAATGCATACCTCACATTCAAATGTTCACACTAAAACTACATACATTTTAGAACCAAATCAATTAGTCAGTTTAACTGCAGCTATCCCTTTTATTCCCACAGGTCCGGGACCGCATCCATCGGTCCATCAACGAGAGTACAAACTCCCGGGTGGTGATGTGGTCCGTCTTCGAAGCCTCCGTCCTCCTCCTCATGACCCTTGGCCAGGTGTACTACCTCAAGAGGTTCTTTGAAGTCCAGCGTGTCGTTTAACACATATTTAAACATGTGTTGTGTGAACTAATCTTATAGGGAATACACGCAGACACTCAAAAAGAATTCATTTATTATGCTTGATACTAAAGTCAGTTTCAAGCAGGAAATTAGTTTTAGAGTATCAATCTTGAAGTAAATATCAACTATTACTAAAATGAATACGAATAATTTAAATAAAAAGTGAGCTTATAATAAATTTTTTATTGCATTGTTGTTGAGTCGTGAGCTACCCTGATAGCTAATCGGGAAGTGCTCGAAATTTGAGGTGCAAGATTCCAGGACAGACAGAAATACATAGATACATACATACAAGTGAAGTTAAATGAAAGCTCAAAAATGAGTTATATTTATGTGATGTCAAACACAACTTTATTAATCACCAGCGACCCGCCCCGGCTTCGCACGGGTGAAAAAAGGAGTGAAAATTTTAGTTCTCGCTCACTCGACCTTATCTCCGCTTCGGAGGACGGCGGGCGGTGTCACACTTCTGTCTAGATTTGTGTAGTGTCGGTGCGTGTATTCTTTCCTTTACGCGTTTCGTATGTAAGGGCTAGTTCGTGCAAAACTTTTGATAATATTGTTTTCTTTGTGAACATCCTTCTATCAATATCATTGCAATCAGCATCTTGTAAATTTCATAGTTCACTGCATAGTAAGTGATGGTTACAAAGAAATATATTGAATAAAATAATAGCTAGGGCTCCTCGCTTCCAATAATATCATTATTAGTTATATGTTCCATTTCACTGTCTATATTTTATAATTTCACCTGTGTAAACAATACTTGCTACTTTTGTTCCACTGAACTTGATTCTTTGTAAAGTGTTTTATTTATCAAGATACTAACATGATATTATGACTAAATAAATGTCCAAAATGTGAGGAATGTGTGAGCTTCGATCTGAGGAGTGTTTGACCGCGTGTTGTATATGATTGTTTTAGAGGAAATAAATTAATATTGTTTGTACTCCTTTGTTTTACTTACCAAATTGTTTTGTTTTAGCATAGACCAATCTTGTTTATATTGTCTATGGTTTTAGTTAGTTGGTTACAGAACTACCAAATCTAGGTAAAGTTTCGTATTCATTTAAAAAGTTCAAGTTAGATCAAAATTAATTAAATAGCATGTGCTATGTCACACCGATGTTAGAAAACTATTTGAAATTACAAAATTAGAAAGTTATAGTTTTCAGTACTAAAGTTAAATTTGCTCTGCCTTTATACTGATTGATTGTTGCAAAACAAAAAGTAATTTTATAGATCAATATAGAAAAGCTCAATCAATCTTTAAAGGTCAATTCTACATTTGTGTCTAAAGCCGGCCTTACATTAGCTCTTTAAAATTCATCCCGCACCACCTTGCTAAGCAGTGATGTGGTACTACTGCAATGTAAGATTGAGAAATATTTATAGAAACAGTCCAAAATAACAGTTAAGGAGGTATTTTAAAAGAACACATTGTAACTGTTACGGCAAAACAAACTGAACAATTATTTTATAGAACTGGTTAAAACATTTTTCCCGCTGCTCTTTTTACGATATCTGAAATTGATATCACTGTTGAAATTTTGAACGGAATTCTATTTTGCTCTAGGTAAGTGGGTCCATTACTGCACCATGTGATTTCTTATTTTATTTAAGTAGGTACTGTTTCTAAGCTCACATTGAGCGACTGAGTGTGAAAGACGGAGATCCAAAGAAAAACCAAGGTGGAAGACATCAGTACATAAACCTCAAGTGGCGATGAGAAGGACTCTTGGCAAGATGCATTGATGGCAGGTGAAGTAGGTCACTGATAGATTGGTGGCCCCGCGTTGAAAATCGCAGCCGTAGAAGACCAGTGCAACTACGCCCTGCATTGGGAGGATGAAGCTGACATTGATGATGATGATGATGATGATAGTAATGATCATAGCAACATCATCTAAGTAATATAACTACAACAAATTCAGTTTCATTTCATCATTTTCATAATCATCCTGGGGCATGCTCACCATCGTTCACCTATAATGCTGTTGCTTGTCTCACTCACTCAATTATTGCTTTCCATCGAAAGGTTGACTGGAAGAGATCGCTTTTAGCAATAAGTCCGCCCGTTGTACTTTAGTTATAAGATTGTTCCTATTTATAGTATTTTTTTGGAAACTGGTGTACAATAAAGAATTATCTATCTATCTATCTATCTTGTTCGGCACAAAGTCCATAATAACATGTTGTTAGATAAAATAACTAATATTACACAGTAATAAGATAGTGTACAAGTATCTTTAGACACCAAGTAAGTGGCAGTGGCAATGTGAAGAAAATATGGTCCGACTTGTTTCGACCTTGATGATGACTCTTTCAGACGAACGGCAAAATGCCGTCGACAGAGTAGCTGCGAGTTGATGGGCAAACCGTGGACTCTTCGCGTGTCTGGAAATATTTTAAAACTAGCGACCCGCCCGCGACCTCGTCTGCGTGGGCTACAATTTATCGCGAAAAAAGCATCCTGCGTTCATCTTGGATATTGAAAAACAATGGAAAAGTAAACCACCTACGTACCTACCTTTTAGGTTTTTGTATTCTCTTTGCCCCAACGCTCTTTATGCTTTTTGACAGACTTTTTATTGTTTTGTTTCCATGGCAACCGTTCCTTACAGTAATTAATCGAAATTTTTCAGTTTTCCCGTAGAAACTATTTTTCGGGATCAAAATTATTATATGTGTTATTCCAGGGTATAAAGCTATCTCCATTCCAAATTTCATCAAAATCCGTCGCGTTAAAACTCGCCAAATAAACAAAAAAACGTTTTCACTTATATATATATACATATATATATATAGATAAGTGAAATAAGTGAAATGTGTGGATAGCTAACGACACCGTAGTGACTAGCGACCCGCTACAGCTCCTGTAAGTCTAGGCTTTTTCTAAATATTTATATGAATAAAAAGTATATGCACCGCCCGTATCTCACCAACACTCGAGCGTCGTTGCACTATGACACTATAGAATAACTAAAAGTAGGTACAAAGATGCTGTAATTTTCTCGGAGATCACATCGGACCAACGCATAAATATTAAAACATTAGAACATTTTAATAAGGCTTTCAACCATCTGCCTCAAATCACTACTCGAGTATTTTGGACATATTGCAAGGAAGAACCTTGAGAAAAGCTTGAGAAACTTGTAGTTGATGGAAAATAGACGGCATAGGACCATGGAGCTGCAGCCCAATGCGATAATAAACAACATCGACCGTACCGTCAGTACATGGATGTGATACCCTGGGAACAACACGTGATATTGGCTTTTCGACTGTTTTCGTAATTTTAACACTGTCTTAATTTTAACATTTAAACTCAAAATTACTTCATCTAATTCATACTGTAAACTATTGAATAAAATAAAATCACGGTGTTGGACACACATAGACTTAGGCTTCCGTAGCCAAGACCCTAAGCTACCAATTAGTGAAAACATTGCAATCGTTTCTGTAGTTATTACATGAGTAGTGTCTACATTATACGCCAACAAAGTGGTTTTTACGCTGGGATTACAACATTATTGTAACATATAGACGTGTTGCATATAGATGCACCCTTACATTTGTGGACTAGTTTGACCGTGATTTTACACATTTTGGAAGCGTAGGTCATGACTGCTTGAAAACTTTTGTCTTCAGGCACTGTGGTATGGGAAACGAGAAGACTTTACGAAGCTTGCCGAATGCTGCCCAACCCAGCTGGATTCTTCTGTTGGCTTCTTTCCCAAAGTTGTTCTTACCCAATTGCAATATTTGCCCAAGGTAAACATATTGTTGGACAACTTCAAGAGGCACACCATTAACTGCAATCGGTTCCGGGTCAATAAAATCGTTGAACTTGATCTTGGTCTTATCTATGTTCATTCCGAGACCGATCCGTCGAGAACCATCATCTAGGTTGGTCAGCATACTTTTAAAGTCTTGCAGCGACTCCGCCATTAGGACGATATCATCGGTAATTATGTCCTAAATATTAAAAAATATATATTAGGTACATCATAGAGCTGGTAGTACCTCCACCTCTTGGATACTCAGAGAATATATCCTCCAAATTTCAAATCTCTAGATCCACCGGTTTAGACTCTGCGTTGTCTGTCATTCAGTAAGTCAGTCATCAGGTACATCACGGTTCTGTTTTATAGGTTTACAGGTGATTTGCTCTGGCTTTACACGGTAAGCGCTCACACTGCGTCATTTTCACACTTTTAGCATGTATATGTCGTAATTTCTAAAAAAAAACAGCAATGAGTGTAATTCAAAATCATTTGCAGTAGTGATTTTGAACGAAAGACTATTGCCTGCTCACGTACTTATTTATTTATTTGTTATTATTATTTATTTTCCACGGCAACATGTCATTACTTTCCTTATACAGCAAGTAATCATCATTTTTGCATAGTTTTGATACTTTAAGTTACATTATTGCAATTTTCGTAGGGATCTCAAATTTTTTGAATAATGAAATATTGCCGATGTTACTCGCTGGTAATGAAGCTTTTTATATATACAAGAATTTTTAAAATCAGTTTATGATATTTAGAGTTTATCTATTAAAACCAACAAACATACAAGCAATCAAATCTTTCCTCTTTAAAATATATGTGTAGAAGTTGATAAGTGTAGAAGAATATGTAGCTTATTATTGTTTATCTTTAAATAAGTTAACATCCTATTGCCGTCACTCCAACTGATGCTGGTTGCAGTTAACATCAATGTGCCGTTCGTCTGCAAGGTTTTGTAGGTTTTCTTAGCAAAATATTTAAAATTATCCATTTATTTGTGCTATTTGAAAATTGTGATTTAATGTACTGTAATAAGTTATTTTTTTGAATGACAAATGACGGTATTTTATTTGAGAAAGTGGATACGAATATTTTCGAAAAAAATTATTTCACCTTATTTGGTATGAAATGATCGATAGTAAACTGTATAACCATAGTATATGATTTATTTTTCCATATGTTCGTTTTATGTGTCGATGACGTTGAGCCAATTATACCAAATAAGACCACCCATAAGGTTTCATTTGGTATGATTGGCTCAAAACTATAAGAAAGGCGGAGCGTCACGGCCAGTAAGCGTAATTCAAAATATTTGAAGGCGGAGCTTGATGACATAAAATGGGCGTTTACTTACTTATGTCAAAGTATTGACGTAGGTAAGATTTCCACATTTTCCATTCCTCGATTTATTAAATGTCTTTCATAAGCTACTTGTATTAATAGCGCAATGGAACAGTAGATTATAAAATATCGGTGTCAATTTGAATTATGTAACCTAAACATTACTCCCCTCGTGCTAATAATTTCTTGAGCGGATTTAAGAAAAGAGTCGATGTACATCTGACAATCGGCTAACTGCAACCTAGCTTTTGGCAATTTTGTTCTATTAAAAGATATGCTTTGATAATATACTGATAAGATCTATTTTCTAATGAGAAATATCAGTAAGTGCGGCTAAGAAAATCGATCTAAAATTTCACAATTTGGATTTTACTTTTTGTGGTGTTAAACAATTGAGAATAAACTGTATTACCATAGTATAGGATTTATTTTTCTTTCTGATTTTTAAACGTCAAACCTAGGAAGGAACTTAGCAAATACGTGCAGTTTCAAGGCTTTCTTTTTATAATGACTCACATAAAATAGGTCTAGATATCGCGTGATGTATATGATACATGTTGTTGAAACTTACGCTATTTTCAATAAACTAACGTAAACCTTGAGCGCCTCGTGCTGATAATTTTATGAACAGATTAAACAAAACGAACAATGCATGCCGAAGAAATTGCTAAATTCGACCTAAAAATAACTGCTTTTGTGCTATTTTTAAAATATGATTTGCTAATATACTAATAAGATATATTTTTCTGATGGGAAATATCAGTAAGTGCGGCTTAGAAAATCGATCTAAAATTTTTCAAATTTTCTCAGATTTTATTTCATTAAATGAGTTATCAAATAATTACAAAAAAAAAAAAAAAAAAAAAAAAAAAAACTATGTATCAAAAATATGTAGAAACTTAGTGCAAAATAAGCCAAATAAGTCAGATGGAATATTATACCATATTGCAACGTATTAAAATTTATTTACAATCCGCATACCTCGCGATTGCTAAGAGGTATTTACATGAGTTTTTAAATTAAAAACGTGTTCTTGCATCTGCTTTTCACCTATTAATTAGGTTCAGATGTACCACATCACTAGCGAATGTCAAGGAGTAAGCGAGCTGATTTTTCTTAGGTGTGAAGAGGCCTTAAGAGTGTATTTCTTTCTTGGTAGACACTTCATCCGATTTTGCGAGTTTAGTAAATAACGAATGTGGTAGTAATCTAAAAAATAAAGTTAAATCAACATTTCTTTTTATATATAATTTAGACCAGCACCAAACAATGTGATGTTATATTAAGCGTAATAACAAATATTAAACTAAAATAATGTTTGTGCAATAGAAGACTGAAATCTTATAAAAACATACAGATCAGATCTAAGTAAATTCTAATACAGCCATAAGTGAATAACAAAATTATTGCTGTAGTTTTTTTATCTGTGGAAATACATTTTGTTTGACAATCACTATAATCTTAAAATTAACATATTCTTATAATAATATATTTGTTGATCATTGCGTTTTTTCCTAATAATTAATTAGATATTTTAAGGCCATTAAGCCTGGCAAGGAAATGCAAAGTATTATAGTATTAAACATTCGAGCACCTTTTCTGAGAGATTCGTGCTTCCATATTGGTTTAAATCTCATTTCATAAGACTTGCGATACAACCAAGCGGAGTGTATCGAGACTACGCTAGATTTAACTATGATTAGATATTCTTTGCTAAGATCTTTGTTTTCTTTAGTAATAATTATAGCATTTTTTATTAACGGATTAACGTTGCGCAAGCTACTATAGTATAAAATAGTAGTTAAAACTAAGATCAAAAAATGAATCATAGGCAGAAATAACTGTAAAAAATCGTTCCATCCTTTTGAGAGCTACGGTCGTCACTCCCATCTATTTGATTGCTGAGGTTTCTCGCGCCCAAATATAGTTAAGAACCATATCTTTCACATCAGTTTTCAAACATAAAAAACCGCATCAAAATCAGTCCATTCATTTGGGAGCTACGATGCTCACCCCCATTCCCCCCCCCCCCCCCATTATAGTTAAGAACCATCTCGTTTACCTCAGCTTTCAAGTATAAAAAAACGCAGCTTAATCGATCCATTCGTTTGAAAGATACGATTCTCACCCCCCTTTTCTCAATTCTTCCCCCTTTTCTCAACTCTCCCCCCCCCCCCACTCCTCTATATAGCTAAAGAACCATCTCGATCACATCAGTTTTCAAACAAAAAAAACCTCATCAAAATCGGTCTATTTGATTGAGAGCTACGATCATCACCTTCATTCCCCCTTAATTTCGTCAATAGAACAGACGCATAACAAACGAATATAACGAAATAACAGGCGATACTTGAGCATGTTATTATATTGTATATTTCGTGGCGATATTGTAAAGTTGATAATTTCATGATATGCTTGGCCACATCATGTTTTTTTTAATTGATGAAGTTATCGGTGAAATCATGAAAGGGTTTGGCCAGATTAATGAATGATTAGCGTTATACGATATGAACAGCTAATCGCACTTCTATTTCATGATATGGTCAAACATTAGTGAACATATTGTAAAATAGTTACATTATCCACCGCTAGAGGCGCTAGGCGGAAGCCCGACTTGGCCGTGATACGTTCGAAGTCGAAGGCAGGAACTGGACCTTGAAACACCTTTTATCATAAAAAACCCTACATTAATTATACTTAATGATACGGTCAACCGTGGATTGAAATATCATTAAACGTTGACGCTTCAACGTTATGGTCAGTTTGAATTGTACGATATCGCCATGACATATACAAATAAGTGACAGACGAGCAGCCTGATAGTAATCAAAACTCCTACCCATAGTAAAAACTTGACCTTCAGAAATGTTGCGCGGCACTGCACAGCGCTCGTCTCACATTGATGTTTAGTTTCGTTATGTCCAGCAGCATGCCTTAGAAACCGTAACACAGTAGATAATGTTTGCACAGTACTGCTTTGCGGTTGAATATCTGGCAATCTTAAGTAAGTTAAGATACTCAAGTAGATATACTTTTCATCATCAAAAAGTTAATTTAGACCATACTGCTTCTCACAGCGTATGGGCCAAAACCCACAGCGCTGGCGCACTTGGCGCAGTGGGTGCAGTGTTAGCTATAGAACGCGCGAAGCTGTGGTGTGTAGTATCTACCTGTATGTATCTATACGTGTAGTGCTGTCGCTGTCGTTGCTATCTTTACCAGATTGTGCTCTGATACAGTTCGACGATTTAGTACAGTTATATTAAATTCTTCTGAACCTTGCCTATTATTCACGACTCAACTTTAAGTATACATAGAAAAATCTTCAACACATGCGCGCAAGTATGCCTTAAAAAAGCGTATGCAGTTATTTTGTAAAGCCCGGTCACGATAGACAGAGAAGTTCGTACAATGACCCCTCAGATAAATAGTGAGGGGTGATTGTACTTTTTTTTCTAATTTGACGTTCGGTTGGTCTAGTAGCTAGAGACCTTACTACGAAACCAAACGATCGTGGGTTCGAATCCCGTTAGGTGTAATCATTTGTGTAATGAGCACAAATGTTTGTTTCCGAGTCATGGATGTTATATTAGATATATATGTAAGTTTATCCGTTGTCTAGTACCCATAGTACAGGGTATCCTAGTTTGGGGCTAGGTAATTGTTGTGAATTGTCCTGTATATATTTATTTATCGTGACCGGGCTTCAGTGGCAATGTCAGCTAGTAATTTGGTTCCGTGGCAGTAGAGATTACGCGTGCAGATCCAGTCTTCCAGTGATGAGTGCGGACACGACGGAGCCGGCCGGGAGGCGCTGCAGGCCTTCCTTGGAGCCCGGGAGCTCCAGCAACACGCTCGCGCCACACGCGCTTAGGAGACGGCTGCTGCACTGTAAGGTAAGACTGTCAAGTGATATAACTTTATAGAGCGGTGGCAGACAAATATGCCGTTGAGGTATACAAGAGTTCTCGAGTGGAGACCATAAACTATGAAGAGATATTCTGCTTTAAACTAAATCTACTAAACTACCAACATACAAAAAAAAACTGAGTACTAGAGTTAGTTTGTTTAAAATTACTAAGTCAGTGTCGAAATCGGGAGTATAGTGAGTTTAAATAAAAAACTAAGTTTTAATTAAAACGAACTTTGTTGAGTTGGCTCGGCTTGGTATTATTAATCAAGATTTTGTTTATTGTAGTATGTACTGTATTACCCATATGTGGAAACTTTTGTAAGCATAAAGCATAATTTTATAAGCATAAGTATAACCCTAGTTTTTATCCTAAGTACTATCCGTGGCTGTAGTTTTCCTAAGATAAATAAAATAAATAAAAAACAAAAATAGAATATTCTCGTACCGTGACGCAAAGTATCGTGTGAACCTGCGTGGATGCAATATTTGCTCCCACGCAAGTTCACAGAGTATTTTTAAATTATTAAGTCATAAAATTGTGATATAAAATTAGAATTCCAATCTTCAATATAGTGGACAGTTCTCTATTAGATGTCTCCCTACATTATTTCCCCGCCAACTGTAAGCATTTTCTAGGTTGTGTATTGTAACGAAAATCGTAGCCACTTATCAAACAGATTTCCCGACCAGTGACTCAGCGTTTGTGTCATCCCCGTTTCGCTCGCACGTTCGTAACCGTTCGTGTGAACTGCACCCGCATGCGGGTTCATCCTACAGTATCATCAGTAAAAAAATACATAATCGAAAGAGATTAGACATTAAAGGGGCAAAAAGTAAGTGAGAATGGTTTAAATCGTTATAGCTCCTAAATCTTCATCATCATAGACAACATATTGTTACGCCGGTCGATTCTTAGAAAAACAGTAGGTACTAAAATGACGCAATACCTACATTTAAAGGAACATTCTGGAACACACTAGTAGAGCGTAGGTACCTACAGAAGTTTCTAGAGCGCGCGGTAGGTATACCTACGGGCGCGGCAACATCAAAGGCGCCGCCGACGTTAGGTACCTACGGGTGCGGCGCGGCGCGGCAACTCAAAGGCGACCTTGAAAGTTCAAATACCTACCGACTACTGTTAGTACATACGAGTAGTTACGAGTACCTTCTGGAAACGTCCGTCGCGGTATAAATAGAGCGCGCATCGACTGCCTGGGACAGTATTGACTTGGCCATCGGAACGAAACGTTCAAGGTGATTCAAAGCGAGTATTCAGTGATAATTGATAAGAGTGTACAGTCAAATTAAAGAATGTTTGAGCGTTATTTGTTGGATTAATTTCTTTTTGTGGTTTTTCGAATAAAGGTGTTAATTTTTGGTGTAATTAGCATACATTAATTTTATCCGAACCCCAGCTCTTAACAAAACGAAGCAAACTAAACTAACTTAAGTTGTATTAGTCCTCTACTGGACATAGCCCTCTCCCGCGGCGCGCCACTGAGCCCGATCTTCGGCTCTTCTCTTCCAATGACCGCCAGCTAACTTGCGCAGATCGTCGCTCCATCCAGTCGGAGGGCGTCCTACACTACGTTGTCGATTCGCGGTCTCCAATCTTGAACTCGTTTACCCCAACGGTTATCGGTTCTACGACAAATAAGTCCAGGCCATTGCCACTTCAGCTTGCTAACTGCAACTTCATTTCAGCTTCTGCGCTATGTCGGTTACCTTAGTTATTCTGCCGAATTACCTCATTTCTAATTCGATCTCTCACAGAAACTCCCGAGCTTAGCTCGATGCATAGCTCACTGAGCGACCTTAAGCTTGTGGATTAGTTTCACGTCAGTGTCCACGTTTCGGCTCCGTATGTCATTACGGATAGGACGCACTAATTGAAGACTTTTGTTTTTAAGCATTGTGGAATTTTCCAAAAGCTGCCCAGCCCAGCTGAATCCTCCTTTTGGCTTCCTTCTCAAAATTGTTCCTACCCAGTTTAACAATTTGCCCAGGTAAATATACTCCTGTGCAATTTCGAGAAACATGCCACTGACTACTATTGGTTCCGGTATAATATTGTCATTGACCATGATTTTTGTTTTGTCTATGTTCACGGTCACGCGGAGACCAAATTGTTGTGAGGCGATAGCTAGGCTATTCAGCATCTGTCGCAGCTCTTGCAGCGACTCCGCCATAAGGATGATATCATCTGCGAATCGCAAGTGTGAGATGTACTCGCCATTAATGTTGATGACCGCCCCTTTCCAGTCCAGCGTCCTAAACATATCCTCCATTGCGGTCGTAAACAGTTTCGGGGAAATAACATCGCAGGTGTAAGACACACCTCTAAGCAATGGGATTGGCTCAGTACTCCGGTCCTGTACTTGCACGGTCATCGTAGCAGCGTCATACAGACATCTCAGCACTTAAATATATCGCCAATCAACTTGGCATCGCTGCAAGGAGTCCAGAACAGACCAGGTCTCGATTGAATCAAAGACCTTCTCGTAGTTCACAAACGCTAAGCACAGTGGCCGATTATACTCTTCGTTCTTCTGTATAATCTGGCACTGTGGATGTGGTCTACGGTGTCATATCCTCCTCGAAACCCAGCCTGCTCGGGAGGCTGAAATTCGCGCGTGTTAGTTTGTGATGATCCTCGAGAACAATATATATTAGAAATGGCTCAGAAGTGAGATGGGTCTATAATTTTTAAGCAAGATTTTGTCACCTTTCTTGAAAAAACAGTACCACCACACTCCTGTGCCATGCTTTGGGAGTTCTCCTACAGATAATAACGGAGCTAAATAAGACCTGAGGCTCCTTGAGAACAGGTTTACCTCCCGCCTTTAAGAGCTCCGATGTAACTCCATCTTCACCGGAAGCTTTTTCATTTTTCAGTGGTCGCAGGGCCATCTTGCCATCTCTTCCAAGCTGACGTCTGGCAGCTCATCAGTATATATAGTGGTGGTCAACGTGGCTCTTGAATCCTCACAAATAGTTCCCGGTCAACGAGCATACGAGGCGTATAACTGTCGGCAAGAATCTCCAGTTTTGTCATGACGGTTCTGCCATCAGCTGTGTTGAGCTTTGTCAGGTGACTGCTACCAAGCCGCTAAACACTTTTTAATGAGAAACCTAAAGATGATTTTCAAATACCTATTCAATGATACCCCACTTAACATAGTTCGTTGACTTTACTTTTTTCTTTTTCACAGTACCTATGGCGTAGGGTTGTCGTGATATTAAATTTTGATTACTGCCATGTCTTTTGTGCACAGACAAATCGGGAGCTTTTTTAAAAGTATTCAAGTTATCATGTTGTTAATTTTTATTTTTTCCTCGTTATTGTATTTTTTTTAATGTGTAATATTAGTGGAATATTAATCATTAGGTGTTCGTTAAAACCTCGCTGCACGCGGCTGCCATAACTCAGTACCAAAACCGGTTTATGCGCGCGCCCGAGCACGTACTGACGTGTACTCGTACGGGTGTAGGCAAAGGATACAAATTAAAAAACGTGATTCTTTGTGATGTTTTCACAACTCTCCAGTAAGTTTCAGTAAAACGTCTACCATTTTACTGATTAGTGTGTGTGTTTTACAATTATTGACTGTGACGTGACAATACTTATAATAAACTTAACTTTACATTGGCGAAATTGTAGGTCGGTGCCTCCGCATTAAGCCATTATAATAAAAAAATAAGAAGACAAATCGATTGAAGTAAGAATCATCAACATCGGTCTACGCGTTTCGTCTATATAGTGCCACAAAGGAACAGACATACGAACATACATAGGCTGATAAACACAATACCTTCCGCACAGTCGGGAAATAAGACGAAGTTGTAACACTTACTTGGCTGCCTATCAGTGTTGCAGTAGGCATGTCGTCCCCGTCGGACAGCGTTAGCTTCGCGCGTGCGTACTCGGGCCGCGGGTCGAGTGTGGTCGCGTGCGCGAGCCGCGCCCGCATGCGGGGCCAGCCGCTCCGCCGCCCGCAGGTCGCGCGGAGGGCGCGGATTACAAACAGCAGACAACAAACGTACGCTGATACTGGGTTACCTGAAAATATATGCTTATATTTGGAAGGAAAAAAGGTATTAATGCTTCTAAGGTTCCGATTAAAATCACGGGTTAAGGGATTTTTCTCTCCTGTTTCGTTTCGATGACCCCTCATATCCGGCATTTTACCCGACAATTAAAAATAAGGGTTATGATTAATCATAACCCTTATTTTCCCTCACAGGCTTTAAACTTCGTGAAAATATATTTTAGATCCCGGAATCGATACTAATTTTCTAAGCTATCATTAAAAAAGCGAAAGTACTTCAGTATCTCTGTCTGTCTATTTGTTACCCTTTCACGACTAAAAGGCTGAATAGATCTTGATGAAATTTGGTATGGAGATAGTTTGAACCCTGGGGACTTACATATGATATTTTTTACCCCGAAAAAAAATTGACGAAGCCGCGGGCAAAAGCCATAATAATACATAAAGAGAGTATCAGCGGAGCGCCGTTAGTAAGAAAAAGGGTCTTGACAGACAGACGGACAGCGAAGTGATCCTATAAGGGTTCCTTTTTTCCTTTTGAGGTACGGAACGTTAAAAATAAAACAACGCCCGGTAACTTACCTGGCAGTGCGAAGATGAACTTGGTGTTGCCCTCGTACTGGCAGGTCGCGAACGTGCTGGGCTTGCCCGGCTTCATGCGCACGCGCCCGAAGTGGAGGGTAGCGCCGAAATCCTACAGGAAAAGGAGTATTTCGTCTACGGATCAAATGCCACGTGTCAGGCTTTACACGCACACACACGCATATATACAAGCAAGACTTAATGCTAAGTAGCATCCTCAACCAGACATCCTATACTTGCAAGAAAAAAAGGTAGCGGTGCAGTATATCCAAGTATCTACTAAGAACTTTGGCGTGGACTCGACAACTTTTAACTCAGCCTATGAGTTCGCTATAAATATACAGATAAGTTGGAATTGACAAGTTTTCATATTTTATAGGGCAATGAAATTCGAAAACCATTTCGAGATATTGCGACGCTGATCATTATTCTTATTTTTTCAAAAAAATTAGTGCAGTAACTACAAAAAAGTTATAACTCTCAATTAAGCAGAGTTCGGTGGAATAATAAAATACAGGTGCTGTAAAGAAAAAAAAACTACTATAGAGCCTGACTTTGACAGATATATAAATGTTTTTTTCGAATGTGGCTTCGGTAATCTTGTTCATTCCACCGAACTCTGGCGGTTACGTCCTTTTAGAATAAGCTACTTTTTAATAATTAATTTCTCGGAAAATATAATTATATATATAGCATTAATTGGAAAAAAAAATACGTGTATCTTATTTTTCAATATTCTTTCAGAGAAAAAATTTAAATAGTAATGTTAAAAATTTGAAATGTTGTCAATTGCCGCAGCTCCTAAGAACCTTGTTAAAGCCTTTACGCAAGAATGTACACACGTGAAAGACGTGTATACAATCGATCTTTGGTAATGACGGATATTAAGTGACCTTATTCAAGGCCTAGAAAAACCTGAAGAACGGTAGTCAAAGCGACAAATCATTTTTAATTCATTAAATTAATTACACATAAAAACGGCGTGTTTATTAGACACTGTCGAAAGTCGGTAGTTGGCGGGTCAGTCCTATGTTATCTTATGTTAATCGAGAGTTGCGCGCGATGCCACAGACTACCTATGCTGTCTTATGTTAACATAGAAGTAGTCATACCTTCATTAACACAGGTTTACACAGCGCGGAATATTTCCCGGTGACTAGTTCGGCGGGAGAGTCACGTCGCGCGCGATGCCGCAGTCTATGCTGTCTTATGCTAACACAGAAGTAGTCATACCTTCATTAACACAGGTTTGAGCAGATCCCTCTCGCCCATAGAGACTCCGCCGGTGCACACTAGGACATCGGCGCGGGACAGCGCGGAATATTTCCCGGTGACTAGTTCGGCGGGAGAGTCGCGTCGCGCGCGATGTCGCAGTCTATGCTGTCTTATGCTAACACAGAAGTATTCATACCTTCAATAATACAGGTTTGAGTAGATCCCTCTCGCCCATCGAGACTCCGCCGGTGCACACTAGGACATCGGCGCGGGACAGCGCGGAAGATATCCCGGCGACTAGTTCGGCGGGCGAGTCGCGCGCGATGCCGCAGTCTATGCTATCGTAGCCATGCTCTCTGGAATCAACCAATTACCGCTATTGAAGTAGTGTAGCTAATGTTCTTAACAGATCTTCTTTAAGTGTTCCATGACTGTCGGAGCGCAGCGGAGAGTGCACCCTCACGCTTTGCAATCGGCTCATTCATCACCTTTTAGCCGTGTGGTTTAGTTGGAAGAGATTTATGAAGGTCTTTGGGGCTATATGATGTTTATTTATTAATTACTAGCTGTACCCGCGGCTTCGCACGCGTGATCCTCTCTAGGTTAAAAATAATCTAAATGCTATTCCAGCCATAATTCCATTACCAAAAATACCAATATACCAGCATTTGATCAAAATTCCTTCCATCCCGTCAAAAATATTTTTATCGATTGCTCCGCTTTTACTCATCGGATTTAGATACGAAGTAACTCAATTTTTAAGTAAGACCTTAAACTATCCTACAAAGAAAACCGCATCAGAATCGGTCCAGTAGTTTTTACGTGATGCGTGAACAAACGAACAGACAGACACTTTTTTTTTAAATGTTATATTCTTAATCACTAGCTTATTTTAAGTACCCTAAACATATCTTTTTATCTTCTTTGTACAGACTTTTTTGTTCTTATTGCTTTATTATACGTATAGATATTTTTTACTTTCAAATTAACATAACTTTGGACCCTTATCCCTTAGGAACGCTTAATTTTTTCGGGATAAAAAGTATCCTCAATTTTAACTCATCATATAAACTATGACTGTGTTAAGTTGCTTCAAAATCCGATTAGTAGTTTCAGCGTGATACGTGATCTTTTAATTAACTTTCATGCCCTATCCTGCGGGAACCCTTTCATTTTTCGTAAAAGTATCTAATGTCCTACATCGTAGTATGAACTCAAATCATACAAAGTTGCAGTTCAATTCATTCAGTAGTTTCGGCGTGATGTACGGTCAAGATACAGACAGATAGACAAACAGACAGACAAAAATTAAAATTAGTATATGCATAAAAAACGTTTAAAAATAAACTTTTTATGCAGTAACCATGTCATGGTGAAACTTAGAACTATCATAATTAAATGCGTATAAGTACAATATTTCGTGTCTGTGCTGCTAACCGTTGAGGAGTTCCCTAGTCAGGACCCAATCCTGTGTGCAGCAACTATATCAAGGTAAAACTTAAAAACGGCTATTATAATAAGATGCGTAAACAAAATTTTGATTCTATGCTGTTGACCGTTGAAGAGTTCCTTTATCTGGAGACCATGTCATCGTAAAATTTAAAATTGGCTTTCATAATAAAATGCGTACACAAAATTTCGTGTCTGTGCTATTAACCGCTAAAGATTTCCTTTGTCTGGAGCTAATCCTGGATATCGATTCAGGTCATGCTTGCCATAAAAATGAATTGCCATTGGAAATAAAACAACATGTAAAAATTCAACTCCGTATGATAAGAGGAAGTGGTTCTAATTCACATTGCGAGATTTTACCTAAACAAACTTACATACATACAAAAATGCAAGTTGTATAAAAGCTTTTAAAAATAACAGTTTGGCTTCAGTATCGAATATAGGGTAGTACCCTCCAAAAAATATTATTTATTACTTCAGAATTAACATAACTTTGGACACCTGTCCCACAGGAATCCTTTTTTTCGGGATAAAAATTATCCTCAATTTAAACCATCATATAAACTATGAATGTGTCAAGTTGCACCATAACCCGTCCCATTGTTTTAGCGTGATACGTGTTCTTTTAATAAATTTTAAACCAATATCCTGGAGGAAACCCTTTATTTTTTTCGGGATGATAAGTATCCAATGTCCTACATCGCAGTATGAACTCAAACCATACCAAGTTTCAGTTGAATACATGCAGTAGTTTTGGCTTAATACGCGGTCAAGATAAGATAGACAGACAGACAGACAGAAAAATGAAGAAAAAAGGTTTTGGCTTCAGTATCAGTATACAATATAGAGTACCCTCCAAAATATATATTAATTACTTCAAAATTACCATAAATTTAGACCCCTATCCCGGAGGAACCCTTTATTTGTTCGGGAATAAAAGTAACTTCAATTTTAATATATAAGTTTCATGTAATTTCATTCAGTAGTTTTGGCGTGATGCATGGTCAAGGTACAGACATGCAGACAGACAGAGAGACAAAAATGAAATAAATAATGTTTTGGCTTTAGAATCGAATAAAGAGTACCCTAAGAAAAAAAAAAGGTATTACTTCATGCTTAACATGACTTTGTACCCGTATCCCGCAGGAACCCTTTATTTTTTCGGGATAAAAAGTATTCTCAATTTTAACCCATCATATAAACTATGACTGTGCCAAGTTGTATCAAAATCCGTCCAGTAGCTTCAGAGTGGTTAGGGGTTTTTTAAATAACTTTAAGCCCTCATCCTGCGGGAACCCTTTCATTTTTCGGGATGAAAAGTATCCTATGTCCTACCTCGTAGTATGAACTCAAATCATACCAAGTTTCATTTAAATTCATTCAGTAGTTTCGGCGTGATGCCTAGCCAAGATACAGACAGACAGACAGACAAAAATTAAAAAAAATACAGTTTTGCCTTCAGTATTAAATATAGAGTACCCTCCAAAAAGAAATTTAAAAATATCTTAAAAATAAATTCGTACAGAATTGGACCCGTTACAGTTTTATTATAAGTATAGATAAGTTACTTGTTAACGTTTAATACTTGCTTGCGGCTTTATGACCTAAATACTGGTGGCTCTGTGAGCTGTAGACCTCGCGAGTACAAGCTTTTTATACGCTTTATATTAGCTTCACTTGTATGTTTGTATGTTTGTAACCGACTCCTTTGGACGCTATTTTGACCCACTTTAAACGGTCAGATTTCATTCAAATTTTGCACACCTGTCAAAGCCAATGCAATAATTCGAAAAAAAAAGAAGTTAAATAAAACTTTTTTTTTAATTTACACTATTAAAATTTATTTTCAATTTTTTAGTTTGATGTTCTATATAAAGCATGTTTTTTAGTCAAGCAATCTAGCGGTGCACAGTAGCGCCATCTAGTTACCTTATTGTAGAACTGACATTAATAACCAAGGTGCTCCATCAATCACTACCCAGTAGGTAAAAGGCTGATTCTAATGGAAGAAACCAAAAAAAATTGAGGAACTATTCTGCTCATCACGCCGAAGATCCTCATCAGATCTTCACCAATTTTTTATGAGACTGACTTAAAGTTACTACCTTTCAAATAAACCAATAAAAAATTGAACCATCGAAATCGTATCGTAATAAGGCGGAGATATTCAGTAGCCTCCTTTTTGGAGAAAGTACAAACCCCCCCCCCCCCCCCCCCCTTCATATGGGCGCACGCCATATAGTTCGCAGAAACGACAACCGCTGGGGAATAAAGGTTCTCGAATGGCGACCACGAACAAGCAAGCGAAGTCTAGGGAGACCCCCACACGATGGACCGACGACATTGTAGCCATCGCAGGGAGTCGGTGGCACAAGATCGCTCGTCACGGTGCTCTTTGGGGGAGGCCTATGTTCAGCAGTGGATTTCTAAATGCGGACATGATGATGATGATGATGATGATCATCATCATCATCATGTCCCCCCTCCCCCCAATAAAAAAAAACACGACTACTAAAAAGTTTTAAAAATTGTTTAAACCTGTATACTAAGTTTCGTCTAGATCGGTTGAGAAATACGACCTGTAGAGGAGAACAGCCGGAAATTCAAACATCCGCCGGACATACGAAAGCATTTTTGCCCAAGCTGAAACGGAGACGCTCGGTCAAAAAAAGTTAACCACTTCCGGCGACTTTTTGATCGACTTCACAAAAGGAAGAGGGTGTATTTTTTTTATGTATGTTCTCCGATTTCTCCGTCAATTGCGGACAGTTTTTTTTTTTTTTTAATTTTGGAACTCCGGTGGTCCCATATAAATTGAATCAAAATTGAATCAGTAGTTCTTTTTTATCCATTAGAAATCTATTTTTTGTATCATGTTATTTTGTACAGTTTTAACATTTGCCGTCGATTAAAAGATCTACCTATTACAGTAGTCGTAGCCAATCTATATGTTTGTGAAGTTAGGCTCTGTCTCTGCGCAAGTACTGCTGTGGGGATAAAACAGCATAAAGTAAGAGCGAGATAGAATATGCGAAAGACGTAAGCAAGTGAGCGAGGCAGTTATACAATGCTGTCTTCATCTTCAACATTGGGATTGCGCCTGAAAAAGTCGACTAGCAGATAACTTCCGAGACACATACATCCGCTACGAGGTACTGTACATGCCTATTGCAGTTTGTACATCAATTTCATCGAAATTTAAATATACAATAAAAAATGCTCCGAAATGTTTGTTCCGAGCAAGATATTGAAAAAATAGCAATTAGATCAAACTTGTTTTTTAGTTTTCAACAGTGGTATGTTTACAAACCTCCCAGATAAAAGACAAAATTTTCTTTTTTTTAAATTTGAATGATAAAATCGAGTATTCATATAGTTTTCTTAATCAATCATAATAGATACCTATATACATTTTATTAAACACCAAAGAAAAATGAAAAATTTTTAACTATAAAAATCATTGGGCGGTCTTATCGCTCAAAGCGATGTCTTCCAGAAGTTCCAGACCACCAAAAAAGTTACCAAATTACCTCAGAAGTGCCTTCAGCATACTTCTATTGGAGTCACGTATATGCGCGGGACGAAGTTTCACCTCAGATGGCTCCTGCAACTCGTTGCCGGTCGACAACAGCGCGATCTGTAATATTCATAGAAGCTTGATAAGCAAATATACTCGTTTCATACCACCTGCTCTACAGTGTCTAATCACATATCACTATCACAATCTCAACGTAAAGCAAGGCATTATATGCCAAGGGATATAAAGTTGTATGAAACTCCCAAGGGATATAATATAATTTAAATTTGGAACGTTAAAATTCGTATGAAAGCTCGTAGCGTAAAGAGAATTAATTCGAAAATTTAAAGGCAGAAAACAAAAAAAAACGACAATGTATAAAACAACAAGCAAGAAACGGTGTTTGGTGTTATTTTGACAGTTCCATATTTTATCATTTTCAAGTTGTCGAGCGATAGCGATTGTGTAGTATTTGTATACTCTTTGAGCGATTTGACTCCGGAGTTTATTACAAATGCTTTATTTATGTAGCCCTGGGTTTTTATTGTTTCGCAGAAGTAAAAAAAATAAAAAAATGATGAAAAGTAAAATATTCACCTCGGGA
The DNA here is from genome assembly GCA_946251855.1 of Alsophila aescularia. Taxonomy (NCBI): domain Eukaryota; kingdom Metazoa; phylum Arthropoda; class Insecta; order Lepidoptera; family Geometridae; genus Alsophila; species Alsophila aescularia. The sequence continues at coordinate 16,085,549 of OX276385.1, forward strand.
ATAAAGCCTGTCTTACGTCACAAGAGACATATTGGACGCTTCACTCAGGACTCAGGAGGACTCATACGCTCAAGGTCCAATTTGCCACCAGTGACGTAAGACACTACTTTATCCCTTTGGGACATAATGTACTATTTTACTCCTAGTTTGAAAGTTCATGATAATTGTCACCTTAGGGCATGCTTTCACAGTGACGTTTCGGTAGCCAGCGCCAGCCAAGACGCCGACTAAAGCTGCATCTAGCAGATCTCCTGTAAAAAGTGACAATTAATAATGTTATATCTCGTTCATAATAGTAGCCTAGTGGTATACTAGTGCAATTAATTTCAATTGTAATTTTATTGTTTTAAATTCTTACTATGTCTATCAGTGTAATGTTAAGTTTGCGAAATGTGTACTATTTGACTTGCCTTGTGTAACAGACCAAGTTATATGGCCAATAAATAATTCTATTCTATTCTAAAATTATAATCCAAAGATACCGGGTTCGGTCCTTGACTAAAAATTTCAAAGTTATGTGCGGTGTTCCATCGCTCCGTGCTTCGGAAGACACGTGTTAAGCAGTCGGTCTCGGCTGTTATTAAATATATGTTTATATACCAGTCGTTAAGCCATGTCAGAGAAACTCGGGCCACGGTAATGTTATAGATAACATTACCGTGCTCGGGCGGCCTGACAAACTCTGACACCAGAGTTGAGCGCTACCTCATACAACAAGGAAGCAATGCAATATCCCAAATGGATAGACCGAATTAAATGAATGCACTGTAAAAAAAAAATGCTTACTTCCGCCAAACTGTAAGTCAAGCTAATGATAAATGGAAAAATAATAATAATTTAAAATCTATAAACAACACACATTAAACAATCCTTTATCAAAATTGAACTAACGTAATTAAAAAGATATGGCCTTGTCTAAATATTCTTTCTTTCTGTCCAATGTATAAAACCCAACTATATACATACCAATATATAAAAGTGAAACGTTGTCTGTTTGTTTGGGGAGCTTTCACGCCATAATCGCTGGACAGATTTTGATGAAATTTGAAATGGAGATAGCTTATACCCTAGAATAAAACATAGGATACTAGGCCACAGAGGCCATAACCAAGAAGTTTAAGTCTACTTTTGCAATTGTTTTTAATATCCTAGAACAACATAGGACGTTTTTTTCGCGATAAACTGTAGTCCGCGTGGACGAAGTCGCGGGCGGGTAAGCTAGTATACAATAAAAAACATATACCTCCATCCAATTTCCATATGCCACTGTTTGACAGTAATCCGACACGTGTTTCTGCACGAGGCATCCTCAGGAGATGTTGACTCGACGAGTAAGTTGGGAGTCGTTCGGCGAAAGTAAGCTACATAGTTTTCTTCGTTCATTTTTTATGTATTTCCTCAATAAAAGTAACTCCTGAATCTATCAGCTTTATTTGTAAGAAATCTATGCAGCCATTGCCAAGATATTCAGCTCTGACCACTGTGTGAAAAGGTCTTGGGTACTATAATTGCAGTTAGGAAGTTTCAGTTTGTGTTCAAACGTTCAGTTTTATTGACATTATTTATATCTATACTAGCTGATGACCGCGGCTTCGCACGCGTGGTTATTTATTTAGGTTAAAAATACTCTTTGTGCTATTCCAGGACCTAAAATACCAATATACCAACAATTGATCAAAATTAAAAATTCCTTCAGCCGTCAAAAATATTTTTATCGATTGCTCGGCTTGTACTCATCGGTGACGCGCGAACAAACATACAGACACAAACATACAGACATGAATTTTTATATTCTTGTTCAGTAGCTTATTTTATGTAACCTTGACCATTTCTTTTTTAATTATCTTTGTACAGACTTTTTCGTTCCTATTGCTTTATTATATGTATAGATTAGTCTGATCATGAATGCCAAAATTATGAAGCTGACTCGAGGAGATCTGGGAAACATTTTAATGGAACTTTTGAACATTCCAAGACGGTAATATACTACTAGCAGTACTAGCTGCACCCCGCTGTTTCACTCGTGTGGATGATAATGAAAAGTATCATATTTGTTATTCCAGGACCTCAAGTATCTACATATCAATATATATATCATATACCTTACATTTAAATACCTTACCTTTTAAAAACCAAAAGGTCGCGGCCACTGATCAAACTTTACTATATCGACAGAGGTATTTAATGTAAACAAAAAAAATGTTGTTACATACACTTATCCAAAAATGTGTTCCTGTGATATTTGTCATGAAAGATAGAATTGGTAATGACATTAATGACTATACGATAATCTTTGAGGTTTAATATCTCAGAAACGCGAAGCTTAAGTATGCCAGTGTTCTAGCATGTTTTGTTTGCATTGAAGTCTTCTATCGATTTCTTAAGGTTTGATCAGGGCCGCGGCTATTCGGGTTTTTAAATTGTAGCAATGTCACAAGGGTTAGAAGGCCTTTCATCAAAATCCGTTGCGCCGTTTTAGCGTGAAGGCCGAACATCCATACACACAACATTTCGCATCTATCATATTAGTAGGATGTTTGGTAGGCGGTTTTAAAGAACAATGGCAGCTCTCCATACTAAAAAAATACTGGAATCAGATTGCAGCGACCAGGAATGAAAAATATGACAAAATATTCGGCGTTAGTTCCAGAGTCTATAGGTGACATTATTTTCATTTGAGAGCCAAAAAAGAAATTCGGTTCTTTAATTCCACAAAAAGTACTGTTAATCTGATTGCAACTAGTAGCATTGAATTATGTAATACCATTTTGCTGTAGCTTGGGTAGATATGTAACTATCAAAGTCTAAAGTAGAGCTGACACGTTTCAATCCGATTTTGTTTCAATATCGATACAATATCGTAACGATTTTTAGATATTTTAATCAATTACAAATTCGATACAAGTATAAGTTGGATCGCTTCAGAGATATCAACATTTGACCATCAGTTTCATTAAAGATACTCGTAGAAGTGCATTTTAATAAATATTATTAAAACAAAGTCAACCAATCCATATCGATCATTCATTTAATTATATCGATATACAGATAAATTGCATTAATACTACTTGTACTTACACTTCTATTTGGAAGGTTGATATTTCGAAGGTAATTCGTACATAATATGATATACATACTTTTGATAAACATAAATTACTCCGGCTCCTACGAAAATGAGTGAATATATGAAAAATCTTAGAAAAATAATATCTTTACTATAAATGAAATATATGGTCGCCAATACGCTAAAAATAAACAGATCGAATTCTGGCATTGTTCTTTAGACCAAAATTACCTTTTTTTCGTTTACCTTTATTAATAAGCGTAGCGCCCATCGGTATGTCAAAGCCAACTGGACGGACATCTTGCTCTGGTTTCGGTGGAACCAGGATTTCTACTTCCAGCTCTGTTTGGCCATCCTCAGAGGCTGTTACTAGCTTTGTGTCTTCTACCTGCGAAACACGTTATCTAAGTATACTTATAGCAGTAACTAACAAAAAATTATACATGAGGAGGGTGAGGATAATCTATCTTCTATCTATACTATAACATTAAATATTTTTTGAAAATTATACTTGAGATTATTCTTCATTATCGATATGGAAGACAAAACAGCATTTTTTTATTTTTTGTCAGTCTGGGTCTGTCTCTTTGAAATCGCATCACACTGAAACTACCAGACCGATTTTGATGTAACTTGGCAAAATTATAGCTGATGTTTTGGAATAACATTTAGGATACTTTTCATCACGAAAAACTAAAAGGTTCCCGCAGCATAAGAGTTGTAAGTTATCTAAAAAAAACACGCGTCAGGCGGAAACTACTGGTCGGATTAGATATAACTTGGCACAGTCACAGTTTATACTATGACTTAATATTAAGGATACTTTTAATCCCGTAAAACTAAAGAGTTCCTGCGGGATAGAAGTTGAAAGTTATGTAAAAATACTATTTCACCAATCGAAAGTATTGGCGAAACGGAATATGAAATCTTGAAAAGAAATGTCATATGGCAAAACAAACTATCCCAAAAAACTCAAGGGTACACCCGCGAGATAGGGATTGAAAGTTATGTTAAAGTATCATTGCACCAATCGATTGTGACTGGCGACACGGATCAAATCTTAAAAAATAAAATATGTTTACTGCATAACAATAATTAATTTTTAGGGTTCCCCGTACCCAAAGGGTCCAAATGGAGCCCAATTATTGAGCCTACAAATGAATGAATCTGTGCAGCCGGTTGAAATTATCACAGAATATGACATGTGTTATTATGTTTTATGGCGAGGAAGGCAAGCGATGGTAGCCTAATGGTGCAATAGTGCAACTTAAAATCCAATGATACCGGGTTCGGTCCTATCCTAGGCTCCGCACCAATTACTTTTCTAAGTTATGTGCGGTTTTCCATCCTGGAGGGCTATAAGCTGTCGGTCCCGGCTGTTATTAATTAATAGCAGTCGTTAAGCCATAGCAGAGGCCCTCGGGCAACCTGACAAACTCTGACACCAGAGGCCAGCACTACCTCATACTACAAACAAACAACACTATGTTTTATATCCTAACAAATAATAAAACATAAGTTCACAAATTTTTAACCATGTACAAACAACATGTTTTTTTCAATGTTTTTGTTTTTGCTCTGTCGTTAATACATAAATATCTATATACAAGTGCCAAACTGGTATGACTATAGTACAAAGTAAAGTAAAACACAAAAAAAAATATAATTCAAAGGCGAATCTGACTTGCGCTAATGATACCATAAAATGATGTCCGCTGGACTCGAGGCCAGTTTGCGACTCAGTTCAGTGAGTCAGTTCAGTCACTGGCATGAAAGATAACACGAATGTTGGATGTATGGCATTTGCATTCACGAAGTTTCTCCCCGTCGGAAGTACGTACATTTGGGTGTTAATTTGAAGAACGGCCAAAGGATTATTTTAACCGTATTGAGAAATTAACGTGTGTAAAGATACACAGGCTGCGGATGCATGGCGTTTGCAGCGCGTCTAAGCACGTGTTAGCAGGGCGTGATGAAAACGTCTGCATAGTCAAAAAGCTATGTTTTTCATTAGCCTTCTGATAAATATGAGTTAGTTCAATACATGGTTCAAAACAATAAATAAGCACGCGAGCGAAGACGCGGGCAAAAGCTAGTTAAAAATCAAATTTCCTGGGAGAAATAATAAAAATATTACATTAACATGTCGACTGTTATATTTACGCAAACCTTTTGTTTTTTAATTGTTAAAGTGTTCGCGCGGCAAATAAGGGTCTACAATGACGTCTTTCTGTTTGTCTGTGTCTGTTCGTAAAAAATACGGGACCTATCGAAATGCGGTTTATAACCAAGTTATATTAAAGGTTTGACTTAACCATTATGTAATTTACATTATAATGCGACGAGTAGAAGCCGAGTAATTGATGAAAAACTATTAGGCGGCTGAACGAATTTTGATGACATTTGGTACATAAGATCTGGAAAACACATGACTTTATCCAGAAAAATATACGCGCGGGGAAAGCGGCGGCGCGCATCTAGTTAAAACTTAAAACTATATCGCACCTGTATTTATCAACAGCATAGTAAGTGTTCTAGGAAGTAGTCTGGATCGGCCTCGGACACTACAAGACTCTGTTGCTCTGTGGCCTCAGAGATTCAATGAATGGCGGAATCTATCCTTTATAAAGTAGTAAGTAACAAAAAGTCTGTACAAAGAAGATAATAAAAAAATGGACTAGGGGACTTAAACTAAGCTACTAAACAATAATGTACATTTTTTAACATGGTTTGTATGTATCTTTGTTCACGCATTACGTAAAAAAAACTGGGCCGATTGCGATGAGGTTTTCACTGTTGGATAGCTAAGGGTTTGACTTAAAAACTGATGTACTTGGTATCTCAATCCGAAGGGTAAATGTCGGGCAATCAATAAAAAACTATTAGATGTCTGAAATAAGTTTAAGGATATTGATACTTTCAGTTCTGGAATAACACAGGATACTTATATCCAAGAAAAATTACCACACGGGCAAAGTTCAGCTAGTTTATACCAATATATAAAAGTGAAACGTTGGCTGTTTGTTTGTTTGTTTGGGGAGCTTTCACGCGATAACGGCTAGACGGATTTTGATGAAATTTAGAATGGAGATAGCTTATACCCTGGAATAAAACATGGGATACTTTTTATCCCGGAAAATTGTAAGTTTCCACGGGAAATCTGGAAAATGTTGATTACTCACTGTAAGGAACGGTTGCCATCACAGAATGGTCTGTGGTTGCCATGGAAACGAAATAACAAGTTTGTAAAAAAACATCAAGAGTGGTGCTATTGCATTGGTTTTTAATATCCTAGCAGAAAATAGGATGCTTTTTTTCGCGATAAACAGTAGTCCGCGCGGACGAAGTCGCGGGCGGGAAAACTAGTATTAAATATTTTGACAATACTCTGATTTCAGTACGTACTACATTATGTGATGTTATATTTTGTAAGATTGACAACAGAATCAGAGCCGTAGCTTCGATTACAACTAAATTATTGAGATCAAACGTCTACAATCTTCGTCGTTTGTATTTTTATTAATTACTAGTTTTCCCGCTCGCGGCTTCATCCGCGCTAGCTACTGTTTATCGCGTAAAAAAGCATCGTATGTTCTTCTAGGATAAAAACCAATGCAAAAGTAGGTACAGCACCAATGCTCTTTAAGTTTTTTGACAGTCTTGTTATTTCGTTTCCATGGCAACCGTTCCTTACCACGAGTAATCAACATTTTTCCAGTTTTCCCGTGGAAACTTACAATTTCCCGGGATAAAAAGTATTATATGTTTTATTCTAGGGTATAAGCTATCTCCATTCCAAATTTCATCATAAATCCGTCCAGCCGTTATCGCGTGAAAGCACCCCAAACAAACAGACGTTTCACTTTTATATATTGGTATGGATTTATAACATCTACAATCAAAATATTCCTAATACAACAACTTTAGAGCCAACGAGTAACGAGACACTACTATGAGTTTTTTTAACCTTTCCTTTATTATCTTAATAGGTACACTGAGAAAAATTTGTACTGGGATAAATCACATTTTATAATGAGTCCGCCAATTTTACTAAATTAAGTAGTAAATCTACTTATTTTAGTTATTTACTACGTAATAATGAGTCCATAGCTCCTTACGTTTGGTGGCCGCCACAAAACAAAAAATGTGTGTTCTGCCAACTACGTACACGTAGTTGTCAACTAAAATAATGCTGAAAGCTACTTACGCCCTATTGAAACACACATTACGTTTTGATGTTTCATAATGTGCGAAGTCAATCGTGCATTAATAAAGTTTATTTAACATTACATAATGAGCCATACACATTAGTAAGGAGTCGAATACATTAGATAATGAATTTTACGCATTACAATGTACCTAAAATGCTACGTACATTTGTAATGTGTTGTAATGGGTCTGACTCCTTACAATGTGGGAATTATCTTATAATGTGTAAAAAACGTAAGAACGTTTCCAGCACATGCATAAAGACCGAAACACATGATAATGTTCCTTAAACTTTATTTACAGATGTAAATACATTACAATGTATCTGCTTTGTTATAACCATTCACATTATGCATATGGTAAAACACAGTACAATGTTCCGGACACAGTAGTAAGAAGTTAAACAAGTTGACAATGCATTCAACATATTATAATGTGTGGGTGTCTGTTCAATGACACACACTCATGATAATGTGTTCGACACATTACAACGATTCATGCACGTTACATGGGCATCTGAACACAGTGTAACGTGTCCTTTACATTATTTACAGATCATAATACATTACAATGTGTTCGCTAAATTGTAATGGTTCCAGCTCCTTAAAATGTAAAAAAGGTCTTACAATGGCCTTGATACATTCTGTAGTGTATTATTCACATTACAAATAGACGAAACACAGTACAATCTACCGGACACAGTAGTGAGAAGTTAAACACTTGACAATGCATTCAACACATTATAATGTGTGGTTGTCTGTTCAATGACACACGCACATGATAATGTGCACAACACATTACAACGATTCATGTACGTTATACATGGGCATCTGAACACAGTGTAACGTGTCCTTTACATTATTTACAGATCATAATACATTACAATGTGTCCGCTAAATTGTAATGGTTCCAGCTCCTTAAAATGTACAAAAGGTCTTACAATGGGCTTGATACATTCTGTAGTGTATTATTCACATTACAAAATAGACGAAACACAGTACAATCTACCGGACACAGTAGTGAGAAGTTAAACACTTGACAATGCATTCAACACATTATAATGTGTGGTTGTCTGTTCAATGACACACGCACATGATAATGTGCACAACACATTACAACGATTCATGTACATTATACATGGGCATCTGAACACAGTGTAACATGTCCTTTACATTATTTACAGATCAAAATACATTACAATGTGTCCGCTAAATTGTAACGGCTCCAGCTCCTTAAAATGTAAAAAAAAGGTCTTACAATGGGCTTGATACATTCTGTAATGTATTATTCACATTACAAAATGGACGAAACAGTACAATGTATCGGACACAGTAGTAAAAAGTTAAACACTTGACAATGCATTCAACACATTATAATGTGTAGGTTTCTGTTCAATGAGACACATACACATGATAATGTGTACAACACCTTACAATGATTCATACACGGTACATGGGCATCTGAACACAGTATAATGTGTCCTTTACATTAATTACAGATCGAAAATCATTACAATGTATCCGCTAGTGCCATGGCTCGGGCTCTTTATAACATACAAAAAGGTCTTACAATGAGCTTGATACATTCTATCATTTATTATTCACTTATTAGAACTGGCAAAACACTTTAAAATGGTCCGGAATGTATCGAAATTTATCAACAAAAAAAATAGCTAAAGATAACGTAAAGAAAAAGCGGGAAAGAAGTTCCCGCTTTTTTATTTTTTATTTCATGTCGAATTTTAATCCACTGGCGGCTGCTGTTGCGTGGCAATAAGGCCTTTGCTTTTCTGTGGTGGCAACCATGATCCAACCCGTCGATATAAATAATGTACTACGTAGACAAATTGGACGGAGCCGAGATTTTAATAAAATAAACAACAAATTAAATTTGAAGTTAATTTTATTGGTCTTACTTTTGACCGTACAATTCAAGCGAAGATAAAATAATGACAATTTGTACTTAGTAACTTCCTTATATAACTTTTATAAATGCGTAGGCGATTTCTAGTACATTCTTCATTGTAATAAACAACTAAGTAGTTACATTTCTCATACTTTAGCGAGAAAAACATCTAAGTACATAAATGCTTATTCAGCTATGCGCAATTACATCAAATCAACATGTAGAGTACCTCTACTGCGCATTACTCATAGAAAAACAACATAAGTACAAAAAGTGCTTAATTGGTACTTTCACAATCTAAGGAAGTACCTACTTGTATGATTAAATATGTCGCAATTGGACTTCGGTAAACAACGGTGGGTTTGTGGTACATATAACTTCTCCACCCTGAGATTGAAAATTATCTGAAATTTCATTATCTGAAGTCAGATTATTTTCAATTTTACATAATTTCAAAATCTCATTTTTATATTTTATAATAAAGTATACAATAATAAAAATCATTATAATATAAAGTATTAATGTCCATAAACTAACACTTTTTATTTGCACTTTATTGACCATTTCACTTATTTCACTATATTCACTGTTTTCACTTTTCTTCAAAATATAATTCAGCATTTGTAGATTTTCCATATTTACTCCATCTAAGTTAACAGGTTTCCTTTTGAAATTATTTGTAACTGGAACACTTGGTAAATTTATCAATGGCAGTTTAGGAATATGTGAGTTCATTCCTTTTAACAATTTCTTCCGTAGAGTAATATCTTCAACTTGTATTTTATCAAAATTAAATTTTTCAACATTAAGAGGTTCATTAAAAATAACTGTATGTAGAGTATTTGTAGTATTTTGCATTATAGTTTCAGCAAATGAATTTTTACAATTTACTATAGCTGATGGCATTCTAACGCCAGGATAAAATTCATGAAAGTTTAAAATTCCTGAGTCTGATATAAGATTTACTGGAACTTTAACTTTCATTTCACATCTAGGAATAAGTTTTATCTCATATGGTGGATTATAATTAATAGGAATTGCAGTTTCAGGTGTTAGAAGAAGTTGATTTTTCATATCAATACTAGCTCCTAACAAAGATAATAATTCTGTTCCTATTAAACCGTCGTATCTTCCATCGACTTTATAAATATAAAATTTGTACCAATTATCATTTTTAAATTCATCAGGTAATGGTATAAAAATTACTTCATGATGAGTACTTGTGCCATGTGTACTTACGACTTGAAATGTTTCTTGATATTTGAAATCTTTAAAATATTTTTCTGCTAATTCTGGATTAATAAAAGAACGATTACTCCCTGTGTCAATAAAAAATTTGGAGTTCAGATTTTTAAAATTTATACTTGGTAATTTTAAATAAGAGTTACAATTTAAATTTATAGTTTCTATATCGGAGGATGCTCTTTTGAGGCCCTCATATAAAAATTTTCCTTATTTGGAATAGTCATTTTATTTTTATTTTGATTATCTTCGTTTATTACGTGAAGATGGTTTGGCTTTTGTGGTGCCGTTCTCATTGTTACATCTTTATCATTGAAATCAGTTGTTTTATTTTGAGGAATACCAAAATTAAATTTATGATAGGGTTGTCGTTTGAAAAACCCTGAAGCTTTGTAATTATTTACTTGCGGTTTATTCGCATTACCAAATTTAAAATTATTTTGTGGCACAAAATGATTATTTGGCCTATTTAGAAAAGGCTTATAACCTTGAGGTTGTATAAATTTATTTGGAGGATTATTATTAAATGTTGGCCTTTGTGGGATGCCAAATTTAAATTGATTTTGTTGAGGAATAAAAGCTGGTTTATTCTCAAATGGTTTTTGAGTAATTATTTTTTTATTTTTCATTTGATATTGTGTTTGGAAATTCACCTCTTCCATCACAACACTTAGAGCTTGTTCTAATGTAACACAACTTTTCAGACGCACAAATCGAAGTAAATCTTCAGATAAATTGTACATAAATACATTTAATGCAGTGCTATTATAAATTATAGCCTTGGCTGCTCTAACTCCCGAGTCTTCAATTAAATTCACTTTTGCAATCAAAGAACTTCTCACATTTTGAATACGGTGGCAGAAATCGATGTAGGATTCGTCATTTTTAATTTTAAGACTTTCAAGTTCAATAGCAATACATTGTTCTGACCTTGGGTCGCCAAAATGTTGAGTAAAAAGATTTTTCAATTGTATCCATGTTGTAATATCGCTACGTTCACTTAATAATGAGGCTGCTCTGCCTATAAGTCTACTTGAAATAACATGAAATAAATATAACTCTTGTGCTGCAGTAATTTCGGTTCCACTTAAGCTACGCACATATTCACATTTTGAAATAAATAAATTTAATAATTTTTCATTCCCATCAAATTTAGGAATCAATTTCACAATTTCATTCGTTATAATCCTCATAGGTTCCATTTTAAATTATTATTTAAAATCAATTCAAAATATTAAAATAAAGTATGCGTTTGTACAATATAACACGTATAACACACAAATTCAAAATATAATTAAACAAAAGCACATAAAAGTTCAATAAAAACACAAAAATCAATAAAGACACATTAAAATCAATAAATTCACATAAAATCAATTATGACGCATAAAAATCAATAAATTCACATAAAAATCAATTATGACGCATAAAAGTCAATAAATTCACATAAAAATCAATTATGACGCATAAAAATCAATAAATTCACATAAAATTCAAATAAAAACGCATAAAATGACAATACATTCACATAAAAATCAATAAAGACACATAAATTCACATAAAAATCAATAAAAACGCATAAAACGTCAAAAAAATTCACATAAAAATCAATAAAAACACATAAAATCAATAAGTTCACATAAAAATCATAAATTCGCATACAATAAATCAAAAATAACAAGTGTATTGGCAATTTTTGTCCAAAAACACTAAGGGTCGAATAGCAGGGCAAGAATACGGAAAGTGAATGATTTTCGACTCACTTAAAACCGCTCGATCCCATGCCTCGGTGATTATTCCACTCGCTGAATTGTTTCTCAACTCCTTTTTCCAATACAGTCGTATTTGTTTGGTTCGAGTATTTTTTTACGTGGATTTGTCAGGAACACACTGAAGTTATTCAGGACAGCTGCACCAGATATGTAGGTTGCGCCAGACAAATTATATTTCACAATTGTTGAAGTAAGCGCCGGACAAATTAAATTTTCACGACTTTAAAAAAAAATACAACCGGCTGCGCCAGACAAATTGGACGGAGCCGAGATTTTAATAAAATAAACAACAAATTAAATTTGAAGTTAATTTTATTGGTCTTACTTTTGACCGTACAATTCAAGCGAAGATAAAATAATGGCAATTTGTACTTAGTAACTTCCTTATATAACTTTTATAAATGCGTAGGCGATTTCTAGTACATTCTTCATTGTAATAAACAACTAAGTAGTTACATTTCTCATACTTTAGCGAGAAAAACATCTAAGTACATAAATGCTTATTCAGCTATGCGCAAATAAATCAAATCAACATGTAGAGTACCTCTACTGCGCATTATTCATAGAAAAACAACATAAGTACAAAAAGTGCTTAATTGGTACTTTCACAATCTAAGGAAGTACCTACTTGTATGATTAAATATGTCGCAATTGGACTTCGGTAAACAACGGTGGGTTTGTGGTACATATAACTACGTAGTTATATGTACCACAAACCCAAATAAAATATAAAATTTTTAAATAAATTAAATTTTTCAATTTTATCAAAATTAAATTGAAAAATTTAATTTTGATAAAATACAAGTTGAAGATATTACTCTACGGAAGAAATTGTTAAAAGGAATGAACTCACATATTCCTAAACTGCCATTGATAAATTTACCAAGTGTTCCAGTTACAAATAATTTCAAAAGGAAACCTGTTAACTTAGATGGAATAAATATGGAAAATCTACAAATGCTGAATTATATTTTGAAGAAAAGTGAAAACAGTGAATATAGTGAAATAAGTGAAATGGTCAATAAAGTGCAAATAAAAAGTGTTAGTTTATGGACATTAATACTTTATATTATAATGATTTTTATTATTGTATACTTTATTATAAAATATAAAAATGAGATTTTGAAATTATGTAAAATTGAAAATAATCTGACTTCAGATAATGAAATTTCAGATAATTTTCAATCTCAGGGTGGAGAAGTTATATGTACCACAAACCCACCGTTGTTTACCGAAGTCCAATTGCGACATATTTAATCATACAAGTAGGTACTTCCTTAGATTGTGAAAGTACCAATTAAGCACTTTTTGTACTTATGTTGTTTTTCTATGAGTAATGCGCAGTAGAGGTACTCTACATGTTGATTTGATGTAATTGCGCATAGCTGAATAAGCATTTATGTACTTAGATGTTTTTCTCGCTAAAGTATGAGAAATGTAACTACTTAGTTGTTTATTACAATGAAGAATGTACTAGAAATCGCCTACGCATTTATAAAAGTTATATAAGGAAGTTACTAAGTACAAATTGTCATTATTTTATCTTCGCTTGAATTGTACGGTCAAAAGTAAGACCAATAAAATTAACTTCAAATTTAATTTGTTGTTTATTTTATTAAAATCTCGGCTCCGTCCAATTTGTCTGGCGCAGCCGGTAGGATTTTTTTTAAAGTCGTGGAAATTTAATTTGTCCGGCGCTTACTTCAACAATTGTGAAATATAATTTGTCTGGCGCAACCTACATATTTGGTGCAGCTGTCCTGAATAACTTCGTGTGTTCCTGACAAATCCACGTAAAAAAATACTCGAACCAAACAAATACGACTGTATTGGAAAAAGGAGTTGAGAAACAGATTGTGAATTAGACGAAATATTGTCAGAAAATCTAACAAAACTGAGATTAAATCATATGAATGAAGAAGAAAGAAATGCAATTTTTAATTTATGCAATCAATATAAAGATATATTCTATTGTGAAAAATTACCCCTTTCATTTACAAATGATGTTAAACATAAAATAAGAACTACTAATGAGGATCCAATATATATTCGACCTTATAGGCAACCTCAAACAATTAATGATGAAATAAACAACCAAGTTGAAAAGTTATTAAAAGATAACATAATTCAAGAATCATATTCACCATGGAATTTTCCAGTTCATATAGTTCCAAAAAAAGATGACGCATCTGGTAAAAAGAAATATAGAATGGTAATTGATTATAGACGATTAAATGATATAACTACGGATGATAAATATCCTTTTATCCTCGTGAAGGATTTGAACTCTATCACATTGCTCTCCAAGCCATGCGACGAGATTGATGAGAAATTATTTCTTTGTAAAGAAAGTTGTGCAGTCGTATTGGAACAAGATAAATGTATAACTGATTTAATGAAATTTACGTTGAATATTACGTCGTGTTCTCCAATTTTAATCGAAACTTCAGAGATAAAAGTTCAACAAATTGAAATGGACATATGGATAATTTTTGCAAGTTACCAAACGTACTTGACAAAAACCTGTGAAAATGAGATTACTCGAGAGAAAATTCTTGGTACTTATATTTTAACCTTGGACGATAATTGTAAAATACAAGTTGAAGATATTACTCTACGGAAGAAATTGTTCAGAGGAATGAACTTACATATTCCTAAATTACCATTGATAAATTTACCAAGTGTTCCAGTTACAAATAATTTCAAAAGGAAACCTGTTAACTTAGATGGAGTAAACATGGAAAATCTACAAATGCTGAATTATATTTTGAAGAAAAGTGAAAACAGTGAATATAGTGAAATGAGTGAAATGGTCAATAAAGTGCATATAAAAAGTGTTAGTTTATGGACATTAATACTTTATATTATAATGATTTTTACTATTGTATACTTTATTATAAAATATAAAAATGAGATTTTGAAATTATGTAAAATTGAAAATAATCTGACTTCAGATAATGAAATTTCAGATAATTTTCAATCTCAGGGTGGAGAAGTTATATGTACCACAAACCCACCGTTGTTTACCGAAGTCCAATTGCGACATATTTAATCATACAAGTAGGTACTTCCTTAGATTGTGAAAGTACCAATTAAGCACTTTTTGTACTTATGTTGTTTTTCTATGAATAATGCGCAGTAGAGGTACTCTACATGTTGATTTGATTTATTTGCGCATAGCTGAATAAGCATTTATGTACTTAGATGTTTTTCTCGCTAAAGTATGAGAAATGTAACTACTTAGTTGTTTATTACAATGAAGAATGTACTAGAAATCGCCTACGCATTTATAAAAGTTATATAAGGAAGTTACTAAGTACAAATTGCCATTATTTTATCTTCGCTTGAATTGTACGGTCAAAAGTAAGACCAATAAAATTAACTTCAAATTTAATTTGTTGTTTATTTTATTAAAATCTCGGCTCCGTCCAATTTGTCTACGTACGTAGTAGGTACATAATATCTCATTGGTCCAACCAAATAATATGCGTTCGGTCTCTTGCACATACTCATATTACAAGTTTATGAATTATTTCTGGCGAGCAAAAGCCTGTTTGGTCCCAATGTTATCGGCGAACAAACGGTCGTTTTCAGAACACTTAGCTTTAAATTTTTCGAGCAAATGTATTTAAGCACAGATTTAGGAGTAATCTTCATCATCATAATCAGCCAGAAGACGTCTACTTCTGAACAAACTAGGCGCTCACATCCATAACTGCACTGCGATTACGTAATGTTGATCATGACGGTTTCAAGCCGTGAAATTCAATAATGCTTTGCGATAGAGTCGATTTTGCTATGAAAAAAGTGACAATCTGATTGAAGCCAAGTTATGGAATCGGACTGCTGGACTCCATCACTGGATGGCAATCAATGTGTAGGTACCTACTCTCAAACCTGTGTTATTGTCAATAATTTGTTAGGTTAGTTAATTTGCTTTTTCGATAATCTTTGCTTATACTTATGTGAATGTTTGTCAGTGTGTAAGTGCGTAGTATGTGTGAAATAGTATGTTTGTGGTATGTTTTTAAATGTGTATGGTTGTTACCAATTCACGCTCAAACGGCTGAACGGATATGAATGAAGTACCTAGGTGGGAACCTAGTTTAAAGTCATAGCTTTGGTAGTTTTTAGATTCCTTGTGGATAAGGTTATCGCTTCTCTTTTATACTATTAAATAATATAGAGAAGGAAATATTGTAAGTATAAAAAACCTGATAAGTAAGTAGATATTTAATTTGTTGACACAAGAACCGTACTTACCTATACCCAGCGACGGTGATAATGGATTCATCTTAGCATTCTCGCTGCCTATACCTACTACCTACGTAGTACTACCTATTATTTATTCTGTGTCTATACCTAAAAAACGTGGTTGTGTACCTATTGTAGGTTTATAAATTATATATAGTACCCATATAATATCATTGATTGTAAGTAGTACCGGTAGGTAGGTAGGTTGGTTTGAATCTAACATTACTTTTTTGTTGTATTGATGAGAACATTTTATACCGGGTTGAAAACTTGGGGTCATCTTGGGGTGTACTAAGCCGAAGCGACATTGTACTCATCATTATGAACAACTTTTACTATGGGGTCAACAGTGAAATGGGGAAAAAACATCTGCAGTTTCATAGAAAAAGTAGCTCTTGACAAAATGTATCGATCATCCTAAGATGTTTTATTTTTCATTTCAACTCACTGGGAACAGCTGCTTTTTTTGTAATTTCAGGGTTGGTTTAGGTTTCTGAAACTGAATATGGTCAAATAGACCTTGCACCAGCGACGGTGATAATGGAATGGTCGGGCCCAGCGCTTGCAAATCGTTCAAAATAAATAAGACAACACAATCAATCAAGCATACCTACTTAAAAGTATGCATATTACATTTACCGGAAAATAGAGATAGCGAATCTAAAATTACTGCATGACAAAAAGAGAACACGAGTAGGTATTTGTCTATTGCTCTCGAATCTCGAACATTCACGAGCATTGACGAAGGATTCTCGAAGTCTCTCTGTCATGTCAACATTACGATCGCCTCAAAATGGCGATTCATCATCATCATCATGGATTCATTTTATCATTGTCGCTGCCTTGCACCACAGTTCTGAAAGTTTTAGTAGTACCTACCTAATAAGGTAATGGAAAATATCGCTATACCTATTCATTGGCTATTTCAACCCCACGGTGAAGGAGTTATCCTGTCTTTACACATATTCAAAGCTAATATGTTATAATACTTAGCTACTTTAGCCCCGCTACACGAAAAGGAACAACTTCCTCCCCGCAGCGGCACATAAAATCGTATAAGTACCTACACCGCACGGGGGCAAGTAAAGAAGCCTTGTTTGTTTGTCGTATGAGGTAGTGCTGGCCTCTGATGTCAGAGTTTGTCAGGCCGCCCGAGGGCCTCTGACATGGCTTAACGACTGCTATTAATCAATAACAGCCGGGACCGACAGCTTAACGTGCCCTCCGAAGCACGGAGCGATGGAAAACCGCACATAACTCAGAAAAGTCATAGGTGCGGAGCCTAGGTTTTGAACCCGGTATCGTTGGATTCTAAATTGCACTATAGAACCGTTAGGCCACCATCGCTGTTTGACGTCACTATACATGAGGTCTGAGACATTCTTTACTTCTGCTCCTTATGTGAGTAATCTACTATTTAGTGTTTACATATACCTACCTACCTAGTTGTTTTAGTCCAATTAAGTTTACCTACTTGACATTAGAGCGTACCTACATCATCTCCATATTTTACCAGATCTATGTACCTACCTACTTATTTATAATTATATATAAGTTATCTAAGTACCTACCTACGACTGAATCTTTTCAATTGTAGATCCTCAATCTATGTCATATAGGTCGTTTTCGTTATGATACAGACATCTTAGTAAAAGAATAATACCTACTACAATTCGTAACAACATTGGTAGTACCTACCTAGTTCATTACTATAGGCGTAACAATCAATGATTCTATGTATGTCTATGGTAACAATTAGGTATTCGAGTCGAGGTAGGTAGATAGGGAATTAATGCTCATGAATTAATGTGTTTGAAATATTACAGCATGTTTGTCAATGACCGTCGCTCATTACAGAATGAGATATGAGCATGAAGATGGTGCACAAAACATTGTGTCATTAGCGTTCTGAACGTTTTCGGTCACCGTTCGTTTTGAAGTTTCGATGACATGTTGACATAAGAAAATAGACTTTATTAGGATTAGGGTTGTTTTTCATTCAGTTTGAAAAGGATAGGTAGTGTCAAAAGTTCCAAAAATGACAAAACGTTGAAAATGTTCAAAGAAAACGGCTTGTTAAAAATGTACATTTTGAAACTGCCCACAACGCCAAATCATCATATCGAACGCAGGAATTAAGATTTTGACGTTTGTTTTTCGCGGTGTTTTGGTTTGGTGTTTTGTAAACCTCTAGAATCTACAAGTAACGATGAGATTTATTGAAGCAAGGCAAGGCAAGGCAGGCAGTAATTATTGAGTGTGGGCAAGTGGTATATTGTGGTGTGAGATGTCTTTCGTGTTCATTCCAAATCTTCGAAGAAGCTTGTAGTAAAGTCGAGGCATGTTTGGACTTGACCGTGACTTTGTGTGTGACTTGGACTGTGACCTGTGAATATGACTCAACTAGGATCGATGAAGAAATTTGCTGCTGCAAGACTAGTATCCACGGTCATTTCACTCTCGCTGTTCGCAGGGCTACGTCGCAGAAATAAGTGAAAGTTATTGGAATATTGGAAAAAAAAAAACGGTAAGTAAATGATGTTGCGTTTTATGATGATTTCTTTCAAATCATGTAAAACTTAAGTTAAGGTAAAAAATTACCTACATAAAGTAAAGTTATAGTGAAGCTTTTTTTGTCTCGTTTTTAGTGCTTTGTGAGTGCCTGAGTTTAGCCTGGGATGAGTATGTCCGATGAGAAACCTGGGTATGTCCTAAAACTGTACCTAAGACCGCTGGAGGACGGGCAGTAGCATCCTCTCGGTGGGGACCAGCCCGCACAAGGCATGGGAAGAGTATCAAGGTGTGTCCTGGTGCGGTGCTAGCTCATAGTATTAAATAATCTCAAGACCTGCACTAACACATAGACTCTATGTATCCACTTAGGAAATGATAACCAACATGACAGAATCGCAGTTTTGGTACTTGTTTAATTGTACGGCAAATCTTGTATCACAGAGCAATTTTTAGGCAAATAGGTACGCTAATTTTGTTACCTACAGCAAGTTATTACAACAATCATTTGAATAAAACTTTTCTTTTCCAGATGGTGTTATAATGCCTGGAGAATCAATGTTAACAGTACGAAATCTTTTAAATTAATGTGGATTAGATGAATATTTTGATACATTTTCTGGTAATTTTTTATTCATATTTATTTACCTTGGAGCCCAATATTTACATGGTTTTTCTAAATAAATAAATATTGTGTGGGTATTTTACACAGTGCCATCTAGCCTCAAACTAAGCAACACAAACCCACAAACAAATTTAATTATATAACGTGGTCCAGTCAACCGGACTGCGGAAAAAAACTCTTCCGTAGTCTGGTAGCTGTACTACGAAAAAACATGTCCGGTTAACCAGACAAATGGACCGGACCAAGGGCGAAGAGTAATAATTTTATCTCATCTTCTTGCAGATAACTTTATTGATGATAAGACACTGGAAGTACTTGATGACTATGGCATTCAACAGATTATGCCCATAGTTGGGCATCAAATGAGATTTAAAAAGGTTTTAAAGGAATGGCAATCCCAACAGAATAAGGTCAGTCAGTATAATATCACAGCCTATAAAGTACCTATCAAGCTGCATATAATAGGGAATATGCATGTTTTTCATTATTGACTCACAAAAGAGGTGCCTTCCAACAAAACAACACTACTAATGTTTGTCACATTTTTCAGATAGCTGAAATTGGTGACTTACCAGATACCGCAGAAGAAATCTAAGGTGATGAAACAAGTTCTACACCAGCAAAGGAAGCAATCGGAGAGCTAGCCTCTATGGATTTTAATGATCATTATTTCAAGTATGAAGTTAGCAAGACAAATGAAAATTGTATGGTCAGTTATGATAATCTTATAACACCAGTACCAAATACTGTGTCAGTCATGCAGGATTTAAGTCATTATTTAACTCTTAGATGGACTTTAGATTAAAATAACAATAATGATTAATTCAAAGAGCCCTTTTCGGCGTTTTATTTGCTTATAATATAGACATTAGACATCAACCATTCCAACATAACTTACGATTATCTACATAAAAATGATATTTTTTGTTTTGTCAGCATAAATCCTCAACTGCACATTTTTAAATTACTTATAGCAGGCCATTGTGTATGAAAGGTTGTTTATTTTATAGCTTTTTTGTAACTTAGTTTATTTGTAGTATACCAGTTCATTATCTACAACATGTAAAAAAAAGGTTCAACAAAACTGAAGGTTATGTATGTACTCATCATTATGAACAACTTTTACTATGAGGCCAAACATAAATTCGCGAAAAAAATATTTGCTGTTCCATACAAAAAAAATCATTGACCTTGGACAATGTGTATGGAACAGCTGTATATTTTTCCCGATTTCAGGGTTGACCTCATAGTTAAAGTTGTTCATAATGATGAGTACATGCATACCCTTCAGTATTGTTGAACCTTTTTGTTACACGTTGTATATGTTTAGTTTTGAATCTAACTTAAACTCTACTTATAAATATAATGTGTTTTGTTTTATCAGCATAAATACTCAACTGCACATTTTTTAATTATTGCAGGCCGTTGAGAATGAAAGAGACTTGAGAAAGTATGTATACCTTTATTGACATCATGCTTTATGCACGATTTTTGAGTGTTGACTTTTTCTTTGATACATATTACTTATGTCATAAATATTCTATTTCACTTGAAACACCTCATTTGTAGTACAGTTCATTTTCTATATGATTATTTTGAATCTAATTTAGAATTGTCTACATAAAAATGCTATATTTTTTTGCTTTGTCAGCATAAATCCTCGACCGCACATTTTAAATTACTTATAGTAGGCCGTTGAGTATGAAAGGGTGTTTATTTTATATCTTGTTTTAGTTTTCTGTATTTCTTTTTTATCTTGAGGTAAAGTTTATTAAGTCAAATAATTATGTCTTGTCAACCAAGGAGAGTTTTGTTTGTACATAGGGTTAATTAAGACAATTATTATTATTAACCTATAAGATAAAATATAATAAAACATGTTTTAAATATTTTAGTACAGTTTTTATTTAATATTTCTTGTCGTTCTCGAAAATGCTGAAGTGACCGTATAAATAGCTGATATAATTTTATTTTTATATTTTACAATTGCTACGTGAACTTGTTTAAGTGCGTTAATGGAGAAGCATCAATCACTTTCTGGTGTACAGTCAAGGCCTTATTTATGTATCCAGATATTAATAATGTTTTTCAGAAGGTTACTCTTATTCGCATAAAACGTATTTGGTAAGATAAGTAAAATCTACAAATCCTGAATATGTAATCCAAAGCTATGAATAAATTTTTGAGAAACTTAAAAATATATGGACTTTGAAGCCTTGACTGTTCATATTGTTTAAAGTTTTGTATTGTATAATAGCTACGTCTTCACCTATTTTTTTAAATAAATGTATGTAAAGCGCTGGCGATGAAAGGTGTAAATAGGGACCTGTTAACTTATAAGTGATGTTTCCAGAGTCCAACTAAACATGCACAGATGTGTGTATTACACCAGCACAATACGGTAATGCGGCAGTAGCGTTATGTAATGTGCTGGAGTACGTATTGTAATGTAAATAGCTACGTGTTTAGACCTGGCGCCATTACGCTAAATGCGCTACTAATGTCGCCAGGTCTAAACACAAGTAGCTATTTACATTACAATACGTACTCCAGCACACTACATACTGTTACTGGCGCATTAACGTAATGTGGCCGGGTCCGAACGCACGTTGCTATTTACATTACAATACGTACTCCAGCACATTCCATACCGTTACTGGCACATTAACGTAATGTGGCCGGGTCCGAACGCACGTAGCTATTTACATTACAATACGTACTCCAGCACATTCCATACGATCACTGACGCATTAACGTAATGTCGCCAGGTCCAAGCGCAAGTAGCTATTTACATTACAGCACGTACTACAGCACATTGCATACTGTTACAGGCGCATTAAAGTAATGTGGCCGGGTCCGAACGCATGTAGCTATTTACATTACAATACGTACTTCAGCACATTCATACTGTTACTGGCGCATTAACGTAATGTGAGTGGGTCCGAACGCACGTAGCTTTTTACATTACAATACGTACTCCAGCACATTCCATACTGTTACTGGGGCACTAACGTAATGTGGCCGGGTCCGAACGCACGTAGCTATTTACATTACAATACGTACTCCAGCACATTCCATACTGTTACTGGCGCATTAACGTAATGTGGCCGGGTCCGAACGCACGTAGCTATTTACATTACAGTACGTACTCCAGCACATTCCATACTGTTACTGGCGCATTTACGTAATGTGGCCGGGTCCGAACGCACGTATCTTATTACATTACAATACGTACTCCAGTACATTACGTACTGTAACTGGCACATTAAAGTAATGTGGCTGGGTCCAAACGCACGTAGCTATTTACATTAAAATAAAGTATTCTTACACATTACATACCGTTACTGGCCCATTAAAAATACTGCGAAAAACGGGACAGACGGACGTAATGAGTCAGCTACATTACGTTTAATGTGCCGCCGTAATGTGAAATGCTAATTACGGCGGGAACATTACACGTGATGTAGCCTACCCATTACGTCCGTCTGTCCCGTTTTTCACAGTATTTTCTGGAGTTGCGCTACGTAATACGGTTGTCGGCACAGGATTTTTTTCTCAGTGTACTACAAAATACTAACAACTAACTTCATGCCATCAGTTACTGTTTTGAGTTAATGTACTATTAATTTGTATGACTTCCAGTAATTTTTTCTTCCTTGCAGATGTTTACTCACAGACTCACATAACATATTTTAAATAGATGGAATGTTTTTTTTAAATTAGCCGGAGATGTTCACGTTATCATTGCCCCAGATGGGTAAACAACTGATAGGAGCGTTATCTTTCAAGACAACATCTTTGGAAAATTACATGTTTTAATTTATGTGTGCTTTGGCAAGGACAATGATAATACATATATTACAGTTGTATTACATTTTTGCCTAGGTTAGATTCAATCCTGCATCAGCAGACGGAAAAGAGGTTTCCTTGACAAAACTCATATAGGTATCTAGTTCTATTTTGATTAATCTTTACCTTTATAACAGTATCGTGACATACTGACTGACAGAGAACGCACAACCAAAACCGCGTTGGACATAGAGATTTGAAATTTGAAGGAAATATTCCAGAGTACTCAAGTACAATAAACAGAGATTTTTTTAAATTCATTCCCTAATGGGGTGGTAAAGTTTGTATCAAGAAAATGTCCACGTGGGCAAAGGGACGTGCCTAGTACTTATTAATCATATGAAACTAGTGTATCATACAATAGTTTTTATCACCTGTACAACACAGTCCGCGCCGGCCGGCAGCGCAGCGCCCGTGTTGATTCGCGTACACTCCCCCGCGCAGAGGGGCGCCGTGGGTGCTTCGCCCGCCGTCAGCGCAGACCTCACGCGGCGGACGCCGGCGCCGTCACTCGCCATGCAGGCGTATCCTGGAACGTACAGTACTAACATGAGATTTCAGTTTTGAAAACCCTCGTGTTGTGCTGATCTACATGACTTTGATACCTATTCACCAGAACCACCAGATTTAATCAATCCGTTCAGGAATCATGACTGACGAACAAATATCACAAAAAAAAAGGTTTCCAAACCATTTATAATAGTAGTTAGTAGGTTATTTTGTTTTTATCCGATAGATTTACACAATGAAGGAAGGAAAGGTCATGATCAAGACGCAAACTCACCCGTTTAATAATTGGTACCTACAGTAAAATAAATGTGTCAATGTATGTACTAAATTATGAGGCAGAACAAATTACTTTGGCCTTGCGGCTTAATAAGAATAGACATAGACTGTGTTACAAGTAGTTACATGTAATCTCGTAAAATGATTAAAAAAAACACGCAGTTATGATTGCCTGTGTTGGATCGACACATACAGACTACTGAACAAACATTATGAGATTTTTGCCATTAAAAAAAAACTAAGGCATTTCATTATTCTGTGCCCTAATTCGGGATCAGAAAACAATGTTTACACACTACTGCTTGGTGTTGAATATCTGACAAAGGCGGATATTTGCTTAAGAGGCCTACCACTACAACAAAATCTCTAAAATATCTCCACGTCTAGTCTTCTAATGGCTGGTTCCTATATCTTAAAACAAACTGTTTTCGCTTACAGTCCGTCAGCTTTTATCATAAACTTCATACAAAAACGTTAAAAGTAACGAGACATTGGAAAAACGACTAGTTTCATTTTTACAGCAAAGGGGGTAAGACAGTTTAATCCTGTTAGAATCTTATAGGAATGTTATTTACATGCAGTAGGTCTACTTACCATCTTTCACAGAAGCAGTGAACGGCGGCATCGGCTCTTTCGCATACAATATCTGTCCCACAATTCTGCCCAGACCTTGTTGTAGCGTTACAATCTCATAGCTTCCAATCCACTGCTGCATCGTCTCATCCACTAACTTCCAAGCGTCACTCATTTCAAGCATTGGAAATGGTGACTCCCTAGGCCTAAAAGCCACTTTTGTGATATCTACAGTACTGCTGTGGTGATGAGAACAAATGTGGCCAAACTGCATCGAGTCGTGAATAGTTCTGACCTCAGATAAATCATTGTGTATCAATGATATAGCATGAGATAAAACAGGTTTGACGACTTCAAAGCATTCCACTACAGCTTTTTTGCTGCCCGGAAAGTTTATTATCAAGGTCTTGTCTCGAATACCAGCTACGGATCTTGAGAGCATTGCCATTGGAGTCTTCTTCAGACTTGCTAAGGTTATAGCTAAGGTGATAGCTGGAACTTCTCTATGTATGACCGCTTTGGTTGCCTCCGGAGTGACATCTCGAAAACTGAGTCCCGTCCCTCCGGTGGTCAGTACTAAGTCTAAGTTAGTCTCGCAGAAGTATTTAAGTTCTCGTTCGATGATTTCCTTCTCATCTGGGATTATGATGGTGTGTAGATTTGCTTCAGGGAATAGGTCTTTAATGAAGTTGGCTAATGCTGGTCCCGACTGGTCCTTTGTGGGTTCTTTGAAGCAAGTGTCACTTATAGTGATTACAGCAACTGCTTTTACCATTGTTCTAGAATTTAAGTAAGTAGTTACCTATTTAGTAATTAATAAATACTTGAAACGTGAACAAATAGTTTTTTCACTAATAAACTTTAAAAAATTATTTAATACTAGTTCTTTAAAGATACCTGAATAATAATTTACTTACAGATATTGTAACTCTCCACTTATAAAACCGTCTCGATTAATCCCAGTAATCAATCCTGATGCTTCTTCAACTGTTTATGAATGAACTGCGCGAGAGAACTTTATTACATCACTTAGATAGTGATAGTGACGATATTAAATTAACAATTAAATAATGTTATCAGCTAAAATACCGCATCTACCGGCGGCAACGACACGGCGTGTGTTCCAAAAATAAATATTTTGTTCAAAGATGACAGCATTTTGTTACTAATGCTTGACATTTGACGTTGACAGATCAGCAGTGAGGCCAACACTAAAATCTAACGAATGCGTACAGAGTAAAAAAACACCATAATAATATTAGCAATCTGTGTATTTAAAATAAATAAGTAGGTGCATCGTGCAAAATAAAGAATACAAACATTTTTTTAGAGAACATGATAAAAATCGTTAAAGATGCATTCAATTCCACATGATAAGAATTTAAATCTACAACACATCGTCACATCTAAATTATTTTAAGTTTTATATTTCTTTCTGAGCTCACAGATAACATTTTGTTTTATCTGTATCGTTTTACATGCATCTATGAGCTGTTGCACAGGAGTGTATCTTTGTAAAGCGCGGGAATTTCCAACGATGAGTAGTTTGTGCTTCGCTCGCGTGACGCTCACTGCAAGTCGACGCTGATCGTTCAATATTTCTCCTTCCTGAAAAACGAAGAACTTTTAGTTTTCAAGATACTTACAACTACTGAGGTTTTTTGGCGTCTAAACTTTAGAGGTTCCGGTTTGAACACACTTTTTTTTTATAAAGAATACACCTGAAAGACAGAGAATATTACTAGAAAGCTGGACACCAACTTGCCTAGAATCTCAGTATTACACATATTGTGACCTCACGATGAAGGTTTATTCCTAGTGTAGGGAACAGTGTTTCGACTGAGGTACAATTTTGCATTTACTAACACACTTATTGAATACTTTGATTTAAGTCAATAATGTTCCAACGCAATAAATGATTTAATATTATTATTATCTTATTACACGACTGCCCAAAAAAAGGAGTGTTATGTTTTTAGCATTCATGTATGTTTGTAAGTTTGTATGCTTGTATGTGAGTTTCTTTATTCCACCATAACTTTAAAATGCCTGAACAGATTTAGACGTATGGGGTATCGTTAAAATCCTTACATCCCCCGAGTAACAAAGGCTATATTTTTTTTGAAAAAAAAAAACAATATGGCGGCAGTATGTCTCCATTTTCGATAGCAAAAAAATAATTGAAGGCCTTGATAAGCACATTCCAACTGTATATAATTTATTGGCATCAGTTCATTTTTCGCAGAGCAGGCGTGTTTTTTTAGCTTTTATTTTATAAGTGTAGATTGCTGTTTTGTTTTTTACCCGACTGCGGGGTTATGGATTTGGGTTGTATGTAACACCCAAATCCATAACTGGCTTGATTTGCTTGAAGTGTCAAGACCGCCATAATAGTTCTTTAGAAAACTAATATCCGACGAAAACAAAAAATTACCAAAACTTATCGAATGTGTTATCAAAATGAAGGGAAGCGAAACTAAAAAGATTAAAATTAAATTAAATTATTATACGAGTAGAGTAAAAAACCTGACTATACGTACAAAACTAAAAAGAGGCAAACAAGCTACGTATGAAATATAAGATCTTTCAAAATCGGAGGTATCATTCACTTCTTCTTTGTCGGGATCAGCTAAAACCTACCGAAGTACCTCAGGCCTCCTCTCTCTCTCTCTCTCTCTGACTGCATCTTATATTTCAAAATTGAGAATCTAAAGCTTGTTTGCCTCTTTTTAGTATTAATTGCAGTCGTTTTTTTACTACCAACCTTGACTTTCCTGTCATCCTGGCCGTCGTCTTTCTTCGTGCACGAGTATACAATAACTGACTTATCCCTGCCTTGGAACTGGTCCACGGTGCTCACTTCCACGGATCGCTGAGCAAGGTAACGCCGCAGCAGAGCGACTTGGTCACGGAAAGGTGCTATGACGCCGATCTCCGAGCTTTGCACTCCGCCCTGAATAAAACAACTTGTAATATAGCCTACAGTTAAATATTATCGTTTCAAGTGGAGCCTGGTGATGAACTGAAAACACCACCAATTTTTACCACGTGTTTATTAAGTCACTTTTTTGTTTGCCTGTATGTCTGTCGTTCCGGGTGCAATCTTGCAACTCAAATTTCGAACACATCCTGATTAGCTATCCGGCTGAAATTTTCAGGGTAGCTCACAACAAGACGACAAAGAATTCTAAAAATCAAAGTGTTATTTTTTTAATACTTGATGTGGCGACACTGCCTTCGTCGTGTTAAGATTTCTCACCTTGTTACGTATGTTTTTAAAAGGAGTAGTATCTAAGATTTATCAAATTCAGAACTTGTGCCAGGATATGTAGGAGAACATAGCAAAAAACCAAAGTCAGAGACTAAAACCCACATATTTAGCAGAAAATTTAAAGCATTCTTAATAAAACAATGCTATTATTCGGTCGAGGAGTTTGTTGGACGATAATTAATGGTAAAAAATGATAACATTAAGAAGACTAAAAATGATACTAGTAATTAATTATGACATGACTAATATGAAATTGTAAATAAGTTAAGAATCGATATAGTATTTAAAACTGACTTATAGTAGGGAATTTAATTGAAATGTTATTTTGTTTAATTATACTTAGAATTAATATATTGTGAGTCCACTCATGAGTGCAGTGCCCTGACAAGCACTGCGCTCATGAGTGCAGCGCCCTGTCAGGGCACATGTATTAGTTACTAGTAAGACTTTTTGTAACACCTGTCTGTCTACATGTTGGCATTAATAAATGAAATAAATGAGAGATTTGTATAGGATTATAGCCAGATGGACAGGGGTGGGGAGGTTCCACCCCTAAATCCGCATCGAACTCGTTTTCATTATTTTGGGGTAAAGTTTTTCACGATGGAAATAAGATATTAACACAGTACACATATTGTCCTTCCGGAGACAATAAGTGTACTGTGGTATTACTATTACAACATGAAAACGTAAAAAAAGAGTATCTAAAAAAAACTTGGCGAAAAGACGATGAGTGCTTAGTATTAGCAAGTCTATGATTAGGGCTGCGATTCTCGTGCATTAGACATTAATGTCGTACTCGACAACGTCGAAACAAAGTATCAAAATAAGGTATTAAAATAAAAAAATTGTATGTCACGATGAAATTGTTTTTCAATCGATATATTTGTCTATTTTGTTCCAACGTTGTCGAATTGGATAATCACAATTAGACAAAAAGAAATGAGTGTTGGACTGACCTCCTTCAAAGCTTCCACAAGGGCAATAACCAGACAAGCCTCATCTTCATTCGTACAAGATTTACTATTAGTATCTATGCTGTCAGCAGTTTTATCATCTGTAGCCATGTCGAGGAACAGAGCCGCGTGTTCCGGCTCCGGGCTGCACGCGGTTTGTAGCCACGGCAATTTAGCTAAAAGGTCGAGTTTCTGTGAAAAATTAATTAAACATATATATACTTATAATAAAGCAATAAGAACGAAAAAGTCTGTACAAAGAAGATAATAAAAAAAATGGTACTAACTTACTGGTTACTTGGTGGTTTGGTTGGTAGTACTTAAAATAAGCTACTGAAAATTAATATAACATTTTTTTAAATCGTGTCTCTCTGTTTGTCTGTATGCTTATTTGTGCATTACGTAAAAGCTACTGGACCGATTGCGATTCGGTTTTCACTATTGGATAGCTTATAGTTTGACTTAAAAACTGCGGTACTTGGTATCTTAATTCGATGATTAAATGCCGATCAATCGATAAAAAAAAACTATTTGGCGGCTGAACGAATTTTAAAGAAATGTAGTAGGTATATTGTACTTTATAGGTATTTTTGGTCAGCGTAGCGTGGGTCCACCCCTTCTCATGATGCAGTTGCTGTGAGAACAAGCAAAGGGAACGCCAAACGATGGCGAAACCCTCCAGTTATAGGGGCGGCTCATGTTCAATTGTGGACTACTACGGGCTGATGATGTGATGTGAGAAACATGTATCTCTCTTTCTAGCTATGTATCCCGTGTATCTCTCTTTCTAGCTATGTATCTATGGTGGTGTCTTCTTTATCTCCTGCGGTCTATTCCTGACAGCTTGTAGTGCTCATTTCCGTACAGTTATATTGTTGGGTAGCATCAACAACTGCACATTAGTCCGTACCAAAGATCTAGAATATAATGGAATGCTCTGCCCTCGTGTTTCCGGTAAAATATAACCCAGATGTGTTCAAGTCAGGAGTGAATAGGTATCAACTAGTCAAGCGTGCTACACCTTCGACCACATCATGGCTTTCCATCACGTGAGATCGTGGTCAAACGATTGACTAGTAAGTAATAAAAAATAACTCATTTCTAGAATCTATGCTCCATACTCTAGACAGGCTGTTGACAAACTCTTATGCGGATGCGGACTAAATGCTTTTTTTAAAAAGATTTTAATTTGCACAATTTAATATAATTGAACTTTAAACTTGAATTAAAATATAAAAAGAAATAGAATAAAATGAACCAGCGCGGATAGAGTTGGGAATCGGATTGAAGGTATATGGGAAGGGAGGTGAGATAATACGAAAATGGAGACTGTAGCAGATTTATGTATAGGTACGAGTATGCAGAAGGACAAGGGGATGTAGAGTATAACAGAACGTCGCAATGAGATCATTTCATTATCGCTCTTTTGGCGCTGATAGCAGTAGTTTGGCAGTAGTGAGCGTCCACGAACTTAGGTTTTTGTACTATTATTTATTCTGTGACTAATGTCAGGAGATGAAACAATGTCAATTTTAGTTCCATGGACGCTCGGTGGAGCGCTTTGAATCAGCACAAACGAAAGTACGGCACAGCAAATCCATAGACATCAGTGTTGAGTAGCCTTTTTTAACCCCCGCACAAAGAGACGGGTGTTATAAGTTTAGGGTGTGTATCTGAAGTGTATGAGTGCAAGAGAAACAACCGCTTAGTAGGAACACTGGTCTATTACTGGTCGACGCTTACCGCTCGGATACTAGGTAGGTAGGTACAAACAGATAAGTAGGCGCATTTACATCAGTATCATTGTCTGTGTGGGTGTGTGTGCGCGCGCGTGTGTGTGTGTGTGTGTGTGTGTGTGTGTGTGTGTGTCTGTGTCTGTGTTTGTGTGTGTGTGTGTATGTGTGTCTGTGCGTGTGTGTCTGTGTGTGTCTGTGTGTGTGTGTGTGTGTCTGTGTGGCATCGTAGCTCCCAAACGAATGGACCTATTTTGATGCGGTTTTTTCTGTTTGAAAGCTGATGTGATCGAGGTGGTTCTTACATATATGGGAGATGGGGGGAGAGAGGGGGGAGGTGAGAAAAGGTGGGTGTTAATCGTAGCTTCCAAACGAATGGACCGATTTAGCTGCGGTTTTTTAAGTTTGAAAGCTGGGATAAACGACATGGGTCTTAGCTATAATGTGGGGAAGGGGGAGGGGTGAGAATCGTAGCTCCCAAACGAATGGATCGATTTGATGCGGTTTTTTTCTGTTTGAAAGTTGATGTGCTCGAGATGGTTCTTAGATATGTAGGGGATATGGGGAGGTGAGAAAAAAAGGGGTGAGAATCGTAGCTTCCTAACAAATGGACCGATTTAGCTCAGGATTTTTATGTTTGAAACCTGGGGTAAACGAGATGGTTCTTAGCTATAATGGGGGAAGGGGGAAGGGTGAGAATCGTAATGGGGAATAGTAGCTTCCAAACTAACGGACCTATTTTGATATGTTTTTTTATGTTTGAAAACTGATGTGATCGAGATGCTTCTTAGCTATGGGGGGTCGGGGGTTATATAAATGTTTAATTTGTGTTTGTAGCCCCTGAACTCAAAAGAGAAGGTTATTATAAGTTTAGGGTGTGTATGTATCATTGAGTCTGTCTGTGGCATCGTAGCTCCCAAATGAATGGATCGATTTTGATGCGTTATTTTCTATTTGAAAGCTGATGTCATCGAGATGGTTCTTCACTATAATCTTCGGGGGTTATATAAATCTTTAATTTGGTTTGTTCACGTATTTATCACGAATATTTCATTTTTGCCACTAGAAATCCTATTTAATACTCATTATAGTGAGAAGTGTCCCTGAATACCGTGTCGTGGTTGGAGTAAAACCTCATATAGTAAGTCTTGGTACTGAGATAAGGCCTTAATTTCGTACAGAACTCATTACTTTCTACGAATCCTTAATTTCATACAGTTACTTTCTACGAATCCTTAATTTCATACAGAACTCATTACTTTCTACGAATCCTTAATTTCATACAGAACTCCTTACTTTCTACGAATCCTTAATTTGACAGAGCGATCGATGACGATCATTAAAAAAAATAACAGGATCCAAATGATTAGAGTACCAATCGACTGTCCGAAACGAAGCCCAAAGCTTGGCACTTATTCTTAACCGACTTAAAAAAAATAAGGTTCTCAAGTTTATGTGTATGTAATATTGTTGAAAATGCGTAATATACAATAAAATAATATTACAATATTGTACTACTGTACAACTATATATTGTACTACTGTATTATAATATTTTTTAATACAGTAGTCGCAGCCAATCTATATGTTTGTGAAGTGAACGATTGTGTACTGCGGTGGGGATAAAACAGTATAAAGTAAGAGCGAGATAGAATATGCGCAAAACGTAAGCGAGTGAGCGAGGCAGTTATACAATACTGTCTTCACCCTCAACATTGGGATTGCGCCTGAAAAATAGCAGTTTGCGCAGCGACTAGCAGACAACTTCCAAGACACATATTTCCGCTGCGACTACTGTATATGTTATTCTATATGAGTATCTGAACAAATATACCAAATTTCGCGAATTATGTATGTGTGTATATATGTATGTTAGTCCACGTATTTCTTGGAAACTACAAGTCCGAACCAATAATTATTTTTGAAATTGTTTCCGTTTCTTTAAACTTAGGGATTAATTTAAGTTTTATCTAAATCGGTTCTGTAGTTGAAGATATATGGACTGTTAACTGTTTCCAGTAGGTATGTTTTTTTTCTTAGCGAACGGAATAAGTACTTCATTTTCTTAGGCCAACTTTAACTGAAAAGTAAGATATAAGTAAATACTAATTAAAAAAAACCTCTTTAAATCGTATGAATCGTATTGAAGGGTTGGATTACTTTTTTTGCATATATGTTCTGTTTTGCCATTTCATAAGCAAGACATGTAAACTGTTCTTTATTACCTTCTTATCAAAGTTCAGTGTTGCTTTAGCGACCTTTTCATTGGCGCATTTGAGCCTATCATTGTAGGCCACTTTATTGGCGATGTCTGCAAGCGCCTGGTTCATTCTGTACTGCAGCTGTAGTGTTGACGTCACGTCTGCAGACATCAGTCGGTGGAACAGACTCTCTTCCATTCCCAGACGTCTGGAATAGAATAATAAATGAAATACAATGTACCTAAAGTATTAAACGTAAATAATTTGGGTGTATTGTTCAATGACGTTTATTCCATTGCTCCGTACTTCGGAGGGCACGTTAAGCTGTCGGTCTCAGCTTTTATTGATTAAATCAGTTGTTAAGCCATTTCAGAGCACTCGGGCGGCTTGGTAAACTCTCAACACATAGCACTATCTCATACGGTACGGCAAGCAAGTTATGCCCCTTTTATTAAGTAACTTTCTTGCCTGTCTGTCGTTCCGGGTAGAATCTTGCATCTCAAATTTCGAGCACTTCCCGATTAGCTGCCGAGCTGAAACTTTCAGGGTAGCTCACAAACCGAAAAAATCATTTACAAAAAAAACTAGTTTTGAGATTACTTTTTAATCTACATTGCCTTGTTTCAAAATCAAATATTTGTGCCTTTCAGGGTCATATGTTACGTTCAGTGTTCACCCATCAAAAAAAGCGACAAGAATGGAGCATAACTAACAATCATACAGTAAAATATGTTGTACTGTTTTCCTTAAATCACTGCTGGCAATGCAAAATCACGAAACCTATTCCTAACAATATACCTCGCACGTTAGTAATTCCACGAAACAGCTAAAGCATAATAAAGTTGGTGTAAAAGATCAGTGCAGAATTATACAAACACACTTTTATTACAAATCAGAGAAGTGTAGGCTCTGTCGTAAACAGGCCAATCAGAGCTTAGAGTTTTAAAAATGAATACTCGCATTTGGATTATTTGTCTAAATCTCATAACGAGCGGAAAACTTCGTATGCGTTCTAATGAACTGACAGTCAATACAAAAAAACGTCATAAAATGCGTAAAACCCGATTAGCGCCATCAATCTTTTATATTTAGAAGTGTGTGTGTATGTTTGTTACTTCTTCACGCTCAAATGGCTGAACGATTTGGATGAAATTTGGTACCAGGATAGCTTATATCCTGGATTAACACATATGCTCCTTTTCATCATCATCATCATCATCATCACCCAAACCGCGGGGCGCAGCTAGTGTCATAATAATGTTCCCACATGTACCTCACAGCTCGACTTCTGACCACCGGCGGCAGCTGTTCCGGGTCTCCGACGAGGACAAACCTCTTCGCAGCAAACAGGGGCCGAAGGATTGTGCATTGCAGCACCTACAATAACAACTTGAACATAGTTTACTTTGTACAGAAGAAAACGAAAAATAAATGCTTATTTAAATTACAATTATTATGATGTAGTATTCCTTATAGATCTACGTTTGACCACGTAGATATATGATTAAATGGATAGGCTATTTCAGCGAAAACGAGAGGTATGTATGCTAAAAACACGTATACAGGGTTTTCGGAGCAAAATGTGCCATACCATTTCCAACGTTATGGCGGTCCAGTTAGCCTCCTCCTGCCACACGGCTATTTATAAGTTTTTTTTCCATACAGATTTCCGAAAATTGGTCGTTATTCTGGCATAACTTTTTTTATTAGAAATGTGAGGGTTCAAACCCTAGGTGAGACCTAGGCGTACTGATGATAAAGCTATACTATAGGTCCCGCAAGTCGCCTAGAAAGCGGCGCAGTTCGAGAGGAAGGAACTAACTAACCACTCGGGATTTTGATACGGTTTTTTATGTTTGAAAGCCGATGTGATCGAGAAGCTTCTTGTAGGTCGCACGTGCGTAAACCGGTTTTTGTACGAGTTTTGGCTGCCGCAGCAGCCGCGGGGCACTGAGCCTCTAGCTATAATTTGTAGGTGGTTATATAAATGTTTAATTTGTGCTTGTACAAGAGTTAATAAAAGAGTATCGCGTATTGCACTGGGCATTTGGGCTGATTACAAGCCCCTTTCAACACACTCACGAGCACATTTTATTTGTGTTTTTATCTATGTTTTTAATATTGTTGTGTATTGAAGAGATGTTTTTCTTTTTCTTCTTCTACACATTAAGTCAAGAAAACGTACTTACTGTTGGAGAGTAGATCTTTGCGTTGGCATGAATAAAATAACATTATTAATAACATGGGTTGTTCTTGTATTTTTAATACCTACGTGTATTCTATGTTAGAGAGTTTTATATAACATACCTGTGTAGCTTCATCCACAATGCAAATATCGAAAACTGTTCTCGATAGCATCGCATGCGCCGCTCCTAAGCACGTCACTCCAACGACTTCCTAAAAATATAAAAAAAAAACTCATAAAGAAATGTAAGTTAATCACTACAAACGTGGAAAATAATAACGTTAAGAATAAGATAAAATCTTTTTCTTTTTACACGACTGCCCAAAAAAAGGAGTGTAATGTTTTTAGAATTCATGTGTGTTTGTTTGTATGTATATGAGTTTCTTTATTCCACCATAACTTTTAAATGCCTAAACAGATTTAGACCTATGGGGTATCGTTAGAATTCTTACATCCCCCGAATAACATAGGCTATTTTAAAAAAATGGCTCCAATTACAAAGGCGAAAAAAAAACTTCGAATTTTACAGTATGGGTATCAAATGTAGGCCCTGATAAGCACATTCCAATTGTATATAATTTATTATTGGCATAAGTTATTATTTGGCAGGGCAGGTGTGTTTTTTAGCTTTTAAGCTAGTTGTTATTCTGACAGTTATCTAAGTAGTGCTTAGTCGTCATGATTTACCAAAATAGACCATACATTGACTAAGAAAGTAAATATAAAAAAACGTGCAAGCCTTTAAGTAGTCGCATATGATGACTGTTTAACATCTGACATCTCACCTTGGTAACAAGCAACATGAACATACTCTAGCACTGCGCGCGCTCATTGGTCAACTGTGAATCAGCAACTACTTCATCTGATCTATTAGATCTTACTTTTCGTCAGAAAACCGTGTCTGGATAACTCAGCTTGCAAACGCTTGGCTACTAATCTGAAGTACTGGAGTTCTATTCCCGACTGAAGAGTTTACATTTTGCACTTTAAACATTTTATGTGATGGCTTCTAGCTTGATAACACCGCGCGCGCTCTTTGCTCAAATGAAATAGCGCTCGCTTCCCCGGCTTGCTGTTACCCTTCCGGTTATACATTGGTTACGCTTTTCACGAAATCACTCTGATAGCTTGCAGGAAAGCGAGCGGAACGATGTTACACATCAAAATACTTACCATAGATTCGTATAGCCGTCCCAGTTGGTCGGGAGTTTCGCAAGAAACGATGAGAGTTTGTTCGGTTCGTTTCAACAGAGAGGGCGCCACGCGCGCTGCCGATCCGAGTCGCATCACCTTTATCGAGTCAGGTAACCTGGTGAAAGTAGGTAATAATTTCGGCTATATACATTTTAAAATAATCACTTAAAGCCATAGCTCTAATCAGGGGAGAGGAAAGGGGTGTTCAATAACCCCCCGAATCTTCGAAATTGGTTAGATACATTACTGTTCATTATGTGCCCGTTTAATATTAAGTATTTAAGAAATAATAAATATTATCTGATGTCGCGCTAATTGTAAATAAAAATAAATAACAAACAAACATGCTATTAAAAAAAACGAGTGGGCCTTAAAACAGTAGTCGCATATGATGTGTGACATCTCACCTTGGTAATAAGGAACATTAACATACTCTGGCACCGCGCGCGCTCATTGGTCACACATTTGACCATACATTTTAGAAAAGCGAGAGGAAAGATGTAACACATAAAAAACGCGCCGCCTGAGAGCGTAGCTTTTCAACATTAAAGTATTTACATTCACACATGTGTCTAACCAACGCCTTACTGGAATGGCAGTAGTAACTATTCAGTGTTTACCGGGATATTTGATGTGGATTCTGCAGGCACCGGGTGCCCGTCTCTGAAGGGGTTATTGTTACAGCTGTTTTGTCTAAATGCCTACTTTTGCGCTCTTTTAAAGTTCCATACATTCATCGCCCTGACGTCCTAGATATATAAAATATTATCAACCAAAATCATTGTTATTTACGTATTCTACACTGATATAAATAGGTTAATATTGTTACGCTCGCTACATTCGCAATTATTTTAGCGTTTTTTCATGATATGGAACTATATTTCGTTTCTGCACTTATTGATATAGCTCAAAATTTTCGCCTTCACTGAGGGTACGATGAATTCTATTACGATTCCTACACATTTATAGAAATAGCTCACATTGTTTGCGCTTGCTTCGCTTGCGCTTATTTATTATTTTCGTATGATATATCTAAAAATAGCTCAAAAATTCGCTCTAGCTACGCTCGCGCTTTTGATGATATCAATTCAATTATTTATATATTTATTAAAAAAAAGCCTACATTTTCGCGCTCGCTACGCTCAGGCTTTTGTGTAATTTCACTTTTACGGAGTTTGTAATTTCCACCTTCGCTATACAGGTGAATTTTTCAAGTGGGCGTGGATGGCTAAATCAGAAACTATGAGGAATAGCGAAAAGTACTCAAAGGAGTCTCGGGCCCGATTTTGATGAAAACTAAAACTGCATATTTGGATTTTTGAAAAAAAACAATATTCCTAGGCAGGAACCGAACACGTTGATTTTGAAAAAAAGCACACACTGTATTATTACACCATTCGATAGTGTCGCTAATAAGGATTGAATTCTGGGAAGAAATGACATACGGCAAACTTAAGGAAAATGTTGTATTATTATTTTAATAAACTGATTATTTTAAATATATCATATTTTAAAGTACTGTTTTACTCGTAATTCATACCTGCATTACCTGTTCTTTGTCCGAAATGATGCTCAATGTTTTTCTCAACACAGACCCGCAGCGCGGTCATCTTCACAACATTATGTTCTAATTTCAAATTTTTATTATGTCTTCGCGGTTAAACGCCACAGTAAAAGAAAAAATATGTAAACAATTGAAATTAGAACGTAGAGTAAATTGGTGGCAATAATTTAGATTTTGTTCCACGTTTCGTTGATTATTACTAACTGTTTTCGTACTGTTTCGTATTAATAGTCGTATATTAAAAGAGATGTTGATTCAGCAGTTTGGTGAACATTTTATCGCAATTTATGGTCCTGTGCCGTAGCCAGCGAGGTCACCGGATCTTACCCCCTTAGATTATTTTCTCTGGTGGTATGTAAAAAACGAAATCTACAAAGACACGTATAATGCAATTGATGACTTGAAACGAACTTTGGAAAATATTCTAAGCGGAATCAATAATATTTGAATACTGAATGCAATACAATCCTTGAGTCGTCGAATCCTAGCTGGGTTCGATGTATTGAAAACAACGGTCATCATTTTGAACAATTAATCAGTTATGGTTAAACCATAACTGATTAATTGTTCAAAATGATGAAAGATATTTTCGTTAAAAATGAGCTCTTTCCTTAAGTTTGGCGTATGTTATTTCTTCCCAGAATTCAATCCCGACACTATCGAATGGTGTAATAATACAGTATGTGTTTTTTTTACAAAATCAACGTGTTCGATTCCTGCCTAGGAATATTGTTTTTTTTTTTCAAAAATCCAAATATGCAGTTTTAGTTTTCATCAAAATCGGGCCCGAGACTTCTTTGAGTACTTTTAGCTAAACCTCATAGTTTCTGATTTAGCCAACCACGCCCACTTGAAAAATTCACCCTGTATTTTTCTTTAATTTCGAATTATAATGTTGTTTCCTATAGACAGAAATATCAAAAAAGCGCTCGCTGCGCTCGCACTTATTTTAGTTTTCAATCGTTATTTTTGTTCTCATTATTTGGAATAATTTGTTGTTTTATTCGGGCAAAAAATTAAATGTATTAACATTTTCGCGCTTCGCGCATCCGCATTCGCGGTTTTCAATAATATCAGCCCCCAAACATGGACTCTGGCTACGGACCTGCTTCAAGCTACGAGTAGTTATCTAAATGTCTTTGCGACGTACAATATTTTTCACATTTTGTTTTTAATCAAAAACCGAGAGGCATTAACTTAAAATTGTTTCAAAATGTACAAGCAAAGCCCTATCATATGACAATGTTTTGCTTTAAAATATTTCATTAAATAATAATAAGTTTGTAGAATTGTATATAAGTTGAAATCGGCAATAAGAGGATAACAGACCTCCGCTTTGCCGAAGACATTGTCCTTTTTGCCCCAACCGCCCCTGAACTTCAACAGATGCCCCAACAGCTGAGCTCGGCAAGCCTTGATTTAGACTCGTGATGAATGGGTCCTAAACTCAACTGATGACCAATACGAAACGAAGGGTCGAGGTAGATGGGCAAGTAATACATTATGTCGGTGAATACATCTGCTTGGGCTAGATAGTTTCCTTCAGGAACCGGCAAGATAAAGAAATCGAGCGCCGCATCGAAAACGCCTGGAGGAGCGACTGGTCCATGAGGTAGCTAATGAAGGGCAACCTTCCACTTTCACTGAATCGCAATCTCATCGACATGTGTATCTGGCCTAACCTAACCTACGGTGCTCAGACCTGGTCTCTAACCGAATCACAAAAGTCTAGACTCGGAGTCTGCCAAAGAGCAATGGAACGTAGCATTCTAGGTGTGAAAAGATCAGATAGAGTTTGGAACACTACGCTTCGCTCCAGGACAGACATTATGGATGTGGGCTACAAGGCAGCCAAGCTCAAATGGGATTGGGCGGGTCAAGTTAGTAGTATGCATCCCGACCGGTGGGCGGACGCCTGAAGGTGGACAACGCCCTCGAGGCCGGCCCAAAAAGAGGAGGCGGGATGACCTAGACACCTACCAAGAGGGCTGGTACGAGGCGGCTCAGGACAGACTCTTGGAAATATATGGGGGAGAACTTTGCCCAGCAGTGGGACAGTACAGTTTAGAAAAATAATATTATATTGTAATAAAGTTGAGAAGAAAATAAAACGAACATTTTCATTTTCCTTTTTATATTTTCAAAAATGTTAAAGATGTACAAAGAATAGTTGATCGACCCAGGCCTCTCCTAATGCTCGCCACTGAGCTCGGTCTTCAGCTCTCCTCAACTATTTTCTGCGAGACGCTTTTCTCAGGTCGTCACTCCACCTAGTCACAGGACGTCCTACACTATGTTCGCCTAAACGTGGTCTCCACTCGAGAACTCGTCTAACCCAACGGATATCGGTTATTCAGGAAATGTGACCAGCCCACTGCTACTTCAGCTTGCTTATCCTTAGAGCTATGTCAGTTACCTTGGTTCTCCGTCGGATATCTTCATTACGAATTTTGTTCTTCAGAGAAACTCCAAGCGACCTTAAATTTGTGTACTAGTTTGACCGTGAGTGTCCACGTTTCGGTTCCGTAGATCATGACT
The DNA here is from genome assembly GCA_946251855.1 of Alsophila aescularia. Lineage (NCBI taxonomy): Eukaryota > Metazoa > Arthropoda > Insecta > Lepidoptera > Geometridae > Alsophila > Alsophila aescularia. Next base: position 16,125,980 of record OX276385.1, read on the forward strand.
GGTAGGACGCACTGATTCAAGACTTTATTATTGATTATTAACTACCAAATACCTTTAAATTTCATGAAGATCGGATCAACGGATCGAATGTTATTGTCGAAGAAACAAGCATACATACAAATATAATAAATAATATCCATTTTGGTTACCTGTTAAGCACGGTGTCGACTGCGGAGTGTGTGTGCGCGGTGACTAGTACCCGTAGCTTCAAACCGACCAGCATTTGTATGAGAACACTTACTGTTTGCGTTTTACCTGAAATAAAATAATAACATTCATTAACAATAAATATAATAATCAGATGTCCGATACACAGCACAGAGATAGATCAAACATCTAATGGCTGTCCGACATACGTCTACTAGGTGTCTGCTGAACTTATGCCTCCCTCATAGAAAACCAACGCGCGAACGCGGTCATTAATACTGACATTTTCTTTGTGATAATCTTATGCCTTAATTATTTTGAACTGTGAAATAATGTGTGCTAGTGTACTAGTCACTAGTGTGTAGTTAATACGTTCTTATAACAATAAATTAAAATTGAAATTTTAATCTGAACGCCACAACAAGTGATATGTGTGTGGCAATCGAAGAACCGACAACCGTCGGTACATGTGTTCTGAGGTGGAGACCGAGTTTAGGCAAACGTAGTGTGGACGCCCGCTGCCCAGATGGAGTGTTAACTTGCGAAAAGAGGCTGGCAGGGACTGGACGGGGAGGGCCGAAGATTGAGCTCAGTGGCGTTCACTTGGACAGGGCTACGTCCAGCTGTGGACGAATATAGGCTGATATATGTGATGAACAAGCGATTGCTGGCTGTTTGCATCCAGCAACTCCCCATCTCATCCAGCATCTCACAATAAATTTGATAATGTTTGTTTGGCAACTTGGACTTACCAGTGCCCGGTAACCCCTGCAGCAGGGCGTAGTCATTGGCAGTGATAGCTTTAAGCACCGCCCTCTGTTGCTCGATGTTCAACGACTTCATCAGCTTCGCACCGAGGCGGCCGACTTCGCGGGGCAGCTTCTTTTCAAACTCGGGAGGCGATTTGTCTATAATTAACCTGAAAAATAAGTTTGTTATTATTAGAATAAGTACCGATGGGGTATATGAGAGGTAGAGTGCGATTGTGGTCCTGTCGTCCAGTTGATGTCGCATCTTCTCTCTTGCCCCGCTCATTGTTGTAGACAGGATCTAAACGTGACCACTTGCTTGCATGTCGTGTGAAGTAGTGCTGGCATCTGTCAACATTTATCAGGCCGCCCGAGGGATTCTGACATGGCTTAGAAAAGTATATAGCGCTCTTGTACGTACAAATAGAAAAAAAAAAGTATTTACCCCTAAGTAATTTTGCTTATATTTGATTCATTAATTAACTACGCTTAGCTTATTGATCCTAGGTACGACCGGTTGGTCTCGTGGCTACTGATCCTAGGTACGTAATCAAACGGTTTCGGGTTCGAATCCTGCAAGGTGCAATCATTTGTGTGATGAGCAGAAATGTGTTTCCGAGTAATGGATGTTATAATATTCGTATATATGTATGTTTATCCGTTATATAGTACCCATAGTACAGGGTATACTAGTTTGGGGCTAGTTAATTTGTGTGGAATTGTCCCGAATATATTATTATATATTATATTATTATAGCTTAGCTTAAGCTTCGTTTTTCTAAAAGTTGCAATAACTTCAAAGTTATAAGCACCATAACTGGCGGTTTTTGCGCTGAAACTAACACAAATTTAAAATGCTCTTTTTCAAAAACCAAAGTCTTTTAAAAAAATAGTGATTAGATTATATTCTATTCAAGCGATTGACACTAATAACAAAAGATTTCACCACAATTTATGGGGTGGAAAGTTCTTTCCCCCAAAATAATAATTATATCAAAAACTGTAGTGTTAAAACTCACGACCAACAACTCTCTCTCTCTCTCTGTTCGGGGGGAGGAGGTGGAGATAGCAATATATCTACTAAATACCTATTTTGCGGAGATGGCGTCAAGCGACTATCCTCTTAACAGCTGCTATTAATCCATGACAACCGGGACCATTAGCTTAACGTGCCCTCCGAAGCACAAAGCGATGGAAAATCTCACATAACTTAGAAAAATCTCTGGTGCGGAGCCGAGGACCGAAGCCGAACCGGTATCGTTGGATTTTAACGCGCACTAGTAAACCCCTCGACTACCATGGCTCACAAATGTGCGATAAGCATACTTATTTTTTTCGGAACCGGAATGTTTGTTGTGTGTTTATGTGTATGTCGGTGCCAGCCACCCGCGACGCAAGGAATCCTAGTGCGGAACAATAAAGCAGTAACCTGATGTCTATACAATGAAGATAATAAAAAAATGGTCTAGGGGAATAAAAGTAAGAAACTAAAGTTTTTTTTTAATAAACTTTTTGTTTGTGTTTCTCGTAAATATTACTAGACTAATTGCGATGCGGTTTATATGTTGGATAGCTCAGGGTTTGACTTAAAAACTGTACTTGATATCTCAATCCGATGAGTAGAAGCCGAGTAATCAACAAAAAAATGTTTTGACGATTGAACGAAGTTTTATGAAATTTGGTATATTGGTACATTTGGTTCTGGAATAGCTCATAGGATTATGTTCCAGAAAATACACCACGTGGGCAACGCCGCGGGTACAACCAGTATGAGTATAAAGGATTTACTTACTTTCTAAGCCTTTCCGACCGCTGGCTGTCTTCCATGAGCACACCTAAGTTAGTCAAATTCTGGACGGTAGTAGCATACGACTCGTACGTGTTGATGTGGTACACAGTGTCCACAGATAGGCGTCGCAGGCACAGCTAGTATGAATATAAAAGGCTTTACTTACTTTCTAAGCCTTTCCGCCCGCTGGCTGTCTTCCATGAGCACACCCAAATTAGTCAAATTCTGGACGGTAGCAGCATACGACTCGTACGTGTTGATGTGGTACACAGTGTCCACAGATAGGCGTCGCAGGCACAGCTAGTATGAATATAAAAGGCTTTACTTACTTTCTAAGCCTTTCCGCCCGCTGGCTGTCTTCCATGAGCACACCCAAGTTAGTCAAATTCTGGACGGTAGTAGCATACGACTCGTACGTGTTCATGTGGTACACAGTGTCCACAGATAGGCGACGCGGGCACAGCTAGTATGAATATAAAAGGCTTTACTTACTTTCTAAGCCTTTCCGCCCGCTGGCTGTCTTCCATGAGCACACCCAAGTTAGTCAAATTCTGGACGGTAGTAGCATGCGACTCGTACGTGTCCATGTGGTACACAGTGTCCACAGATAGGCGACGCGGGCACAGCTAGTATGAATATAAAAGGCTTTACTTACTTTCTAAGCCTTTCCGCCCGCTGGCTGTCTTCCATGAGCACACCCAAGTTAGTCAAATTCTGGACGGTAGTAGCATACGACTCGTACGTGTTGATGTGGTACACAGTGTCCACAGATAGGCGACGCGGGCACAGCTAGTATGAATATAAAAGGCTTTACTTACTTTCTAAGCCTTTCCGCCCGCTGGCTGTCTTCCATGAGCACACCCAAGTTAGTCAAATTCTGGACGGTAGTAGCATGCGACTCGTACGTGTCCATGTGGTACACAGTGTCCACAGATAGGCGACGCGGGCACAGCTAGTATGAATATAAAAGGCTTTACTTACTTTCTAAGCCTTTCCGCCCGCTGGCTGTCTTCCATGAGCACACCCAAGTTAGTCAAATTCTGGACGGTAGTAGCATGCGACTCGTACGTGTCCATGTGGTACACAGTGTCCACAGATAGGCGACGCGGGCACAGCTAGTATGAATATAAAAGGCTTTACTTACTTTCTAAGCCTTTCCGCCCGCTGGCTGTCTTCCATGAGCACACCCAAGTTAGTCAAATTCTGGACGGTAGTAGCATGCGACTCGTACGTGTCCATGTGGTACACAGTGTCCACAGATAGGCGACGCGGGCACAGCTAGTATGAATATAAAAGGCTTTACTTACTTTCTAAGCCTTTCCGCCCGCTGGCTGTCTTCCATGAGCACACCCAAGTTAGTCAAATTCTGGACGGTAGTAGCATGCGACTCGTACGTGTCCATGTGGTACACAGTGTCCACAGGCAGGCGACTGCTCAGATCCCTGGGGAAAAAATGTTTTTGATGTATATTGAAAAGCTTTTACTTAAGTTACAATGTTTGTATGTATGTTTGTTTAGGTCAAATCTTGCAAGTTGAATTAGAACCACTTCCTCTTATCCTACGGAGTTAAATGTTTACATATTGGTTCAGTTAAGATGATAATGCATTTTTATAGTAATCATGACCTGAATTGATATCCAGGATTAGCTCAAGATAAAGGGACTCTACAACGGTCAAAAGCACATACACGAATTGTTGTATACGCATTTAATTGTGATAGCCCATAAGTTTCACAAAAACATGGCTACTACATAAAAGCTTCTTTTTTTAAATGATTTTTCATTAACTTATTGTATTCTTTTGTAGTGGTCAGATTTCTCACTCTCGCGTATTGAGAGCATACCTACCGATTCTTGTCTAATAAGAATATATCCATACCAATATATAAAAGTGAAATGTTGTCTGTGTTTGTTTGTTTGTTTGAGGAGCTTTCACGCGATAACGGCTGAACGAATTTTGAAGAAATTTAGAACGGAGATAGCTCTGGAATAAAATATGGTATAATTTTTATCCCGCAAAATTGAAAGTTTCCACGGGAAAAATGGAAAATGTTGATTACTCACTGTAAGGAACGGTTGCCATCACAGAATGGTCTGTGGTTGCCATGGAAACGAAATAACAAATCTGTCAAAAAACATCAATAGTATTGGTGCTATACCTACTTTTGCATTGGTTTTTAAAATCCTATAAGAAAATAGTATGTTTTTTTCGCGATAAACAGTAGTCCGTGCGTACGAAGTCGCGGGCGGGAAAACTTGTATTATAACTAAGCATAAGAATAAGGAGAGACCATATTGCACTGCGTATTAGGAGGGGTCTATGTCCAGCAGTGGACTAATGCAGGATGGTGATGATATTGCACTGAGTCAAAGGAAAAGTAGATTGCCAACTAGAGATTTAAGTATACACCAAGACGACTAACTTAGGGACTTTTATAACTAGGGTGTCCGATAAAAACAGCCAAGTGCAAGTTGGACTCACGCACCGAGGGTTCCGTAAAACCGCCTCCCTCTTTTTTTTACTTTTTTATTATTTGTTTATAATATCCACCTACAACAGGATAAATAAATAAGCATATAATTTTGACCTCCTATCTCAGTGGATAGGAGTGTAGATAGGATCACCGACGGAGAATGCTTGCTTCGATTTAAAAATTAAATTTGCTTTACCTTTCCAAAAGAATATGTATTTCCTTCTGCTTGGCCTGGGAAACGACACCTGCCGCTATCCATGGCCTTTTGTTTAAGCTGACTATGGAAAACTCGCCTTCTTGCGGTCCACTGCACGGCTTAACATCGCCATTGACTGCTAAAAATAAATTATGTAACTTAAAGCGATCGGCCAAGCGTCACTCTTTTATAGTCAAATTCTTCGTTCATTATTAAAGCTGTAAAGGAGAGGAATGCTCTGCCCTCATCAGTGATTCCGATCAATTACAACCTGTTCAAGTCGAGAATGAATCTATTAGGTAAGTAAGCTACACCTTCGACCACATCATCGCTTTCCATTACGTGAGATCGTGGTCTAACGATTGACTTGTAATTAAGCCATACCAATATATAAAAGTGAAACGTTGTCTATTTGTTTGTTTGGAAGTTTTAACGCGATAACGGATGAAAGGACTTTGATGAAATTTGGAATTAAAATAGTTTTATTCCCTGGAATGACACATAGGAAACTTTTCATCATCACCATCATCATCATACTTCACTCTCAAACGACTGAACGGATTTTGATAAAATTTGGAATGGAGAGAAAGCTTATACCATGGAATATCATTAGATTCGGTTTTTCATCATCATCACCATCATCATCATCATCACTTACGCGGATGTAACTGCGCGGCTCAGCTAGTAAAAAAACATGATATGTTAAGTCGTGCGAGTTTATCGTAACTCTACAATACTGAGGTGTTGCCACATATCCTTTTCTTCAAGCCATTTTCGAGCTCTTTGTGAACTTTTCGTTGAAGAATTTTCGTAAAACGCTACTCGTTACTCTTCACTTTGCAAATTACGTAAAGAGGAGTGTAGGGGTTAACATTAGCTTCGTGAAACAGGCCCCAAGGCATATAATAACAAGTGTTGCACAAAATACCATGGCACAATAAAACGACTTCAAATGGATTAACTAATAAAAACTACTGATCCAATTTTGATACAATTTATATGGGACCAACCAGGTCTACTCTTTCAAATAAAATAAAAACAAAATCACTCCGCTATAGACGGCGATAACGGTGAAAAAAAGGACCACCTCCTTTTGTGAAGACAATTCAAAATAGGCAAGTCCTTAGATATTGACTAAAGCAAACAATTCGGTTTTCATCCCATCTATTCGAAAAACGCTGATTGGTTCCTCGAAAAGTGGGAGCAAAGTATGTATTTTCTGTTCCAGACTTTTAGATAGGGCAGTACTGAATTTGGAACATGAAGTTTGTTCATTGAATCGCGAGGCGCACTGTCTGTATTTAAAAAAAGAACCATGTGCATGTACGGAGACGAGGAAAAAATGAAAAGCGCACGCATTACGATATCATCGTGATCATCGTCACGGAGACAAGGATTATTGACAGTGCACAAACTAAAGAATTTCACGAAAATTATTTCATCAAATTCAAATAGCGAAAGTATTATCCTACTTACACCTGAAATTATAAGAAACTACGCAATAAATGTGATACAGAATCTATGACTAAGTCCAGGTAAAAATATTTGATAGCTTATATTATAAGATTGTCTGATCAAAGCAGTACAAAGTGAACATCATACATTTTTAGTTAAGTATAAGTAGCTAGGTTTTTTATTTTCATCTGTTTAATACCCTTTTAAATAAATTTATGAGTAATTCTAAAGTATCTTTAAACGTCTTTTTTTTATTTTAAAATGACATACCTTGCTACGCGTGCGTACGCGCAGTATACGCGTGGTCGTGCGCGTGGTAGCTTTTTCGCGAGCGAGCAAGGTAGTATATAAAGAGGGATGAAAAGTAGAGTGTATCACTCGGACTCAAAAATATTTTTCCTCGTGCGATGTATATCCCTCGATACGTTCAGTACTCTACTCTAGAATCCTTCACTACGCTCTGAATTCAAAATAGTGCCCTCGCCGTAAAAATATTATTTTACTTTCTTGTCACACATATCTATCATATCTAAGGGCAATCCTCAGGCGACGTATATTGAACCCCTAGCCAATCTACTTAAGAATCCTTCGCTGGGCTCGGGACTCTACTCTAGAATCCTTCACTCCGCTCTGGATTCAAAATAGCGCCATCACCGTAAAAATATTATTTTGCTTCCTTGTCATACAATCTACTATTCCTCAGCTACGTATATCCTAGCTATGTTCAGGATTCTACTTAAGAATCCTTCACTCCGCTTTGGGTACAAAATTGAGCCCTCGCCGTAATAATATTATATTGCTCCCTTGTCATACAATCTACTATTCCTCGGGCTACGTCTATTGAATTCCTAGCTATATTCAGGGTTCTACTCTAGAATATCACCCTCGCCGTAAAAATATTATTTTGCTCCCTCGTCATACAACCTACTATTATTAATATTCAAGTGCATATTCATATTGCGCAACAAAGTACATCTCTGTATCTGTAGCGTCTATTTTTGTAACGCGTAAAAATTAATTGTATGTGTTTTGTTTTACCTATTTCATTAGTTTTCCTTTCAAAGATGTGCAGGTGTCTATCTTGTGATGGTTTCACGGCCTTCAGTATCAAGTTAGAAGCGCATGTGCCGCGTTTAGATCTGGAAAACAATACCAACATAACAAAATGAATAATAAAATAATAATTTAGGACAATTCACACCAATTACTACCGAGCCCCATACTAGGATATCCTTTACTATGGGTACTTGACAACGGATAAACATACATAGATACGTCCATGACTTGGATACAAACATTTGTGCTCATTACACAAATGTTGTAACAGAGTACAAACACCACCTCGGTACTCCAAGTCAACCTCACCTGCCCGTGGATCCTGCCGAATTACGGACGAGGCTCTGACACCGACAAATGGCAGTATGACCATTCAGAATTAGCGCAGTTAAATTCTATAGACCGGTGACGGGCAGCAGCGTCAACGGTGCAAGAAACTGTGGACTGCGATCACCAACCCGCCGGTTTTGGCAGCAGAAATCCTAGGGGGCAAATGCTTGTCAACTTCCCAGAAAAAGAGTTCTTAATGAACTCATTCTTTAAGAAGCTTCCCCAACGGAAATGGACGTGGCAAAGCCCCGATAGTAAGACGTAAAATGAGATGGACTTCATCATAGCGGACAAAATGTGCATATTCAGAGATGTATCAGTGGTCACTAGGTTTAAAACTGGAAGTGACCACCGACTTGTCCGAGGCACATATTGATTGCAAGCTCAAACGTGTCGGTTTGATGAAGTCCACGCTCCAACTAAATCTGCTCCATAACATATTTGGATCCGAAACGTTCCAGTTAAAACTGGAGAACCGATTCGGTGCTTTGGGAAGCACAATCGACGTTGACGTTGACCAGGAACTTGACCAACTGGTAGGAATACTCCGTGAAGAGGGTACAAAGTTCTGCGAGATGCGACGTATTGGCAGAAAATCTAAACTTTCGGGAGAGTATCTGCAGCTAATGGAGAAACGACGCCAGAATCCAGAAGTCACTTCGCAGAACAGCGGGCTTCGAGCAAAAATATAACTAAGCTGGTGAAACGAGACCCCTGAAGCTCCAATACACGCTCTATAGTAGAAGCGATTGAGCAAAATCAGGGGTCGAAAGTCTTCGTTCAAAAGCTGGGACGGAGCAATCTGACGAAGCTGACCAAATCTAGTAGGGAAGTCGTCGTTTCAAAGCCAACGATTCTCGCGGAAGTTGAAGATTTTTATGGCCATTTATAAACCGCCCACCCACGTTATTTTTACGTCGCAGGCATCCAGACTAGAACGCAACACTGAGGATTCCAGGGCCACCCTGACCTGCCGCTTTAACGAAGAGCTGCCAGAAGTCTGCCTTGATGAAGCGATGGCTCTTAAAAAGCTCAAAAATGGAAAAGCCACGGAACTCTTAAAAGCAGGAGGTACACCCACGCTCAAAGAACTGCAACGTAAATTTAATTCCGTTCTCTTCTCTGGGAGAACTCCACAGGTAGGGAACAGGAGAGTATTCGTACTGTTTTTAAAAAGGGCAATAATACCCTTCTGAAAAACTATCGGCCCATCTCGTTCTTTAGCCTATGAGCTGTTTTCAAGAGTCTCGTTCGTAGACTCGACGAATTACAACCACCGGAGCAAGCTGGGTTTCGAGGACGATACGGCACCATGGACCATATTCACAAAGTGCGGCAAATTATACAGAAAACCGAAGAGTATAAACAGTCCATGGGCTTATCGTTTGTGGACTATGAGAAGGCCTTTGACTCCATTGAGACCTGGTCTATCCTGGAGTCTCTGCAGCGATGCCAAGTCAACTGGTGATATATTCAAGTGTTGAGATTCCTGTATGACGCCGCAACAATGACCGTCCATATACAGAATCAGCAGACTAATCTAGGAGATCCTCCTGCATCGAGGAGTGAGACAAGGGGACGTTATTTCCCCGAAATTGTTCACAACTGCATTGGAGAATATGTTTAAGACTCTGGACTGGAAAGGACGTGGCATAAACATCAACGGCGAGCACATCTCGCACTTGAGATTTGCGGATGACATCGTCATTATGGCAGAATCGTTGCAGGTCTTATATCAGATGCTGAACGGCCTAGCTGATTCATCTAAACGCATCGGTCTCAGGATGAATTTGGATAAAACCAAGATTTTGTTCAATGAACATGTGTTTCCCGAACCGGTTGATGTTCACGGATCTCCTCTTGAAGTTGTTCAAGAGTATGTTTACCTTGGGCAAACGCTGAAGTTGGGTGAAAACAACTTTGAGAGCCTGTAGAAGATTTGGTAAACTTCTTCGAATCTTTTCGACACCAATTCCCCAATGCCTGAAAACTAGTGTTCAACCAGTGCGTCCTACCTGTTATGACTTACGGAGCTGAGATGTGGACTCTCACGGTACGACTAGTTCACCGATTCAAAGTCGCTCATCGGGCTATGGAAAGGGCTATGCTCGGAGTTTCTTTGAGAGATCGAATCCGGAACTAGGTGATCCGACAGAGAACCAAAATTATCAACATAGTCCATAGGATAAGCAGGCTGAAGAGGCAGTGGGCCGGTCATATTTGTCGAAGGACCTATAACCGTTGGGGTAGATGTGTTCTTGAGTGGAGTAGTAAAGTAGGACGCCATCCGGCTAAGTGGAGCGACGATATACGCAAAATGGCTGGCGGCGGTTGGAAAAGAAGGGCCAAAGATCGGGCTCAGTGGCATGCTTTGGGAGTCATGGCATGTCCAGCAGTGGATTGATGCGGGCTGATAATGATGATGACACAAATGTTTGCACCTTGAGGGATTCGAACCCGCAACCGTTGACTTCGCAGTCTCTAGCCACTCGGCCAACCGGACTTCTAAATATTCATTACTCACAGAAGAGGTAGCGAGGGATGGAGTGAGAGATAGACTGCGTTCTTATCCAGAACGCTAGCTGAGTATGAGGTGGTGAATCCGTTTCCTGCCTAGGTAGAATTTTCGGCTACTTTCATAATAAATGAAGTATTTTTTTCTTGAATATTTGTAGTTTTTGGACGCTGATGGTTTCCGCAAGATGCTTTGCTTCACCTTTTCGCGCTGTGCTCTAGATGAGGCAAAACGTAGTAGAAACTCGAAAAAAGAAGTAAAGTCGAACTTGAGGAGCTATTGTTCTGGCAACACGCAACATTTTTATCGAATAAAACAAAACCATTTTATTTCTCACCGCTTCTCAACACTATCCGTCCAAAGAGCATGCAACGGCGCGCTTTTCATTTGGCCCCTCTCTTCCATTTTGAGGAGTGCGGTCCATTTCAAGAAGTAGTTGATGTGCGCCGCAGTCAAATGGCCCAGCGCTTCGCCGCGTAGTATCGAGAGCGGGTGGTCTTCTGACACGCTCGGTCCGTCGGTATGCCTACAAAAAGAAGACAAGTGTTTTATTCTGTTATAGCGTGTAAAATGGATGGAGTGAGCTATGCTTGGAGTTTTTCTGAAGGACAAGATTCGTAATGATTCGACAGAGAAGGAAGCTAAAGTGGCTGTGGGCTGGTCACATTTCCCGAAAAACCGAGGAACTTTGGGGTAGACGAGTTCTGGAGTGGAGACCACGTTTAGGCGAACGTATTGTAAACGGGGCAGGCTATAGAAAGGGCTATGCTCGGAGTTTCTCTGAAAGATCAAAATCCGGAATAAGGTGATCCGGCAGGAAACCAAAGTTGTTGACATAGTCCTTAGGATAAGCTGAAGTGGCAGTGGTCATGTCTGTCGAAGTACTGATAACCGTTGGGGTAGACGTGTTCTTGAGTGGAGACCGCAACTCGATAAACGTAGTTTAGGGTGCCCTCCAGATAGATGGAGAGACGATATAGGCAGAGGCTAGCAGCAGTTGGAAGAGAAGAGCCGAAGATCGGGCTCAGTGGCGTGCTTTGGGAGAAGCCTATGTCCAGAAGTGGACTGAGACGGGCTGATGATGATGATGATGATGAGTGTAGTATGCCCTGTGGCCAGGTGGCGTGACGACCTGCGAAAAGCGGCTGGAACAAAATGGATGCGGAGAGCTGAAGACCGAGCTCAGTGACGTGTATTAGAGAGGCCTACGCCCAGCAGTGGACAACAAATTTAGGTTGATCATGAGATTGGTAAACGGACACTTTGTTTTCTCCTCCGATCAGATTCAGCTACGATCCTCAATCCCCCCCCTCTCTTTTAAGTTTGGGGGTTAAAATAGTATTGGGAGCTTATTCAAGGCAGACAGTCAGTTTGTCAGTGTGTGTGTGTGTGTGTGTGTGTGTGTGTGTGTGTGTGTGTGTGTGTGTGTGTGTATGTGTGTGTGTGTGTGTGTGTGTGTGTGTGATGGTGTGTGTGAGGGTGTGTGTGAGGGTGTGTGTGAGGGTGTGTGTGAGGGTGTGTGTGAGGGAGTGTGTGCGTGCGTGTGTGTGAGGGTTTGTATGTGCGTACGTGTGTGTGAGGGTGTGCGTGTGTGTGCGTGTGTGTGTGTGGCATCGTAGCTCCCAATCGAATGGAACGTTTGGATGCGTTTTTTTTTCTGTTCGAAACTTGATGTGATCGAGATGGTTCTTAGGTATATGGGGAGGGGGAGGGGGAGGTGAGAAAAGGGGGGTGAAAATTGTATCTTTCGAAGTAATGGACCGTTTAAGCTGCGGTTTTTTACATTTGAAAGCTGAGGTGAATGAGATAGTTATTAGCTATAATGGGGGGGGGGGGGGGAGCGGGAGGTGGGGAAGGTGGGGGGTGATGATGATAGTAGCTCCCAAAGGAATAGTCCGATTTTGATGCGGTTTTTTCTGTTTGAAAGCTGATGTGATCGAGATGGTGGTTCTTAGATATATGGAGAGGAGGGAGGAAGGGGGAGATGAGAAAAGGGGGGTGAAAATCGTTGCTTGCAAACTAATGGACCAATTTAGATGTGTTTTTTAATGTTTGTAAGCTAGGGTAAACGAGATGGTTCATAGCTATAAGGGGTGATGGAGGGGGGAAAGGGGCGGTGCGAATCGTAGCTTTCGGGCGAATAGACCGATTTATCTTCGGTGTTTTATATTTGAAAGCTGAGGTAATCGAGATGGTTCTTAGCTAAAAAAGAGGGAGGGGGAGGGGAGGAATGGAGGTCATGATCGTAGCTCCCAAACAAATAGACTGATTTTAATTAGGTTTTTTATGTTTGAAAACTGATGTGATCGAAATGGTTCTTACCTATATGGGAGGGGGGGGGGGGGGAGTCGACAAAAGGGGGGTGAGAATCGTATTTTCCAAACGAATGGACCAATTCAGCTACATTTTTCAAGTTTCAATGCTGAGGTAAACTAGATGTTACTTAGCTATAAAAGGGGGGGGGGGATTGGGGTGACGACCGTAGCTCTCAAACGGACGGAACGATTTTTATGTTTGAAAACTGATGTGATCGAGATGCTTCCTGGCTATAATGGGGGGTGGGAAGTCAGGGGTTATAAAAATTTTTAATTTGTGCTTCTTTATCGATTGCTCGGCTTCTACTAATCGGACTGAGATATCAAGTACTCCAGTTTTTAAGTTAAACCTTAAGTTATAACAGTGAAAACCGCTTCGCATTCGGTCCAGTAGTTTTTGCGGGAAACAGATTGTATAAAATCCATATTTTTTTAATGTTACATTCATGTTCAGGTAGCTTTTTTTAAGTACCATAGACCATTTTACTTCTTTGTACAGACTTTTTGTTACTTACCGCTTTATTATAAGTATGGATTACAGGTTCCTTACCAAAGATGCAGCGAACATATCGTAAGATAGGCACATTTGGAGCACGCGTTCTGGTGATGCACCGGCTCCGGAAGCCTCTGCTGCAGCAACACTGCCGCGTCTTCTATGTCCACTACTTGTTCTGTAATGTAGGTATGTATTTCGAATGAGGCAGTGCCAATCTCGTGTCAGCTGTTCAGGCCGCTCCAGGGCCTCTGACACGGCTTACAGGGCCCAAGTCTACCTACTAAAAAAAGGTTCATAGATCCATTCCAATATAAAAAAGTGAAACGTTGTCTGTTTGTTAGGGGAGCTTTCACGCGATAACGGCTGGACGGATTTTGATGAAATTTGGAATGGACATAGTTTATACCCTGGAATAAAACATAAGATACTTTTTATCCCGGAAAATAGTAAGTTTCTACAGGAAATCTGGAAAAACTGGAAACATTTAGATTACTCGCTGCAAGAAACGGTTGCCATGGAAACGAAATAACAAGTATATCAAAAAACATCAAGAGCATTGGTGCTATACCTACTTTTGCATTGGCTTTTAATATCCTAGAAGATGTCGTGGTAATTACATTTGTGGAGTGCAATCTATGTGTTATGTTTCCGTCGGGTGGCAGCCGGGCGAACCGGGGGCGGCAGAATCACGACGTGGGTCGCCGCCCGCAGCGTCGCAGCAGGTGGTAGAAGTTCGGTTTGCCACCGACGGACTACACGATTTGCTGTAGGGAAGGGTAGCCTGGATAGTGTACCAGTTGGAGAGCAATTTGGGCCTTATGACCAGGCCGTACTGCTTGATGGGCCTCAGAGGCCCACCCCCGTTGGAACGGGGCCTACCTGCGCCTACAGCCAAAGAGAGTGAGGAGATATTGTAAAAAGAAAACGGTATTATAAAGAGTACTTACAGATAATTTAATCAGTGTTTCTATATTACGATGGTTAAGTCACATAGTCTATGAAGAAGAGGGGGGCACGAAAAGGGGGCTTAAGGTTACGCGCGCGATTTGTGAATCATCTATTTTACGCGCACTGGGAATAATTGTTTATAGGTACCTCACCCCCGCGCCTCACCCCCGCGCCTCACCCCCCCCCCCCCCCCCCCCGTCCTTCAGCTCCAAGTATATTCAAGTTCGTATTACTATAAGTTTCACAACTAAATAGGGTTTCACTTAAATTGCTAGACTAATTGCTATTGAATATATTTACGTAAAATCCTGACATATACAAAGATGACAAAAAAGCTTTTATGAACAGCCGAACGATCCGATACGAAAATTAGAGGTCTAAATATATTTGAAACGATTGGGGAGGCAGAATGACCTGCTCGCTCCTCCTGTTAAATTTCACCGTTTTGTTATTGATTTAAATAACAATAATCCATAAGTTTGTTGTCATGGAACACGTGGAGAGCACGCCTAACGTGGTATCAAACTACTCGATGCATTGCCTTGCTATGCGAAAGATGTCAGGCGTTATGTTTTCATTACTGGTTCATCCAAAAATACCAGTTTTGTCCATTGTCTGGTCTCTATGACCACTGCTGGGATTAGCTTCCGGTCTGTCTTACATGAAACCACAAGATATTGACATCTATCACGAAGCAAGGGTAAGCGAAGGGTCATAGAAATGGAGTTTCATGGAAAGTTAGTTGTTAATAAATTGAAGCAAGGTTTTTAATATTTTTTTCATTTCAAATTTTTCCATAAATGTGACAATTTTAAAACAATAAAGTTGACAATATTGACGGCCAATGAAACGCCATTGAAGTAGAATACCGAATATAATAGAATACCGTAAGTGGTACAAGCGAAAATTATGCGAAAATTTTGCCACAATTCATTAAAAATCTATGAACAATTATTTTAGTACACTTTGGGCCTTGTCTGTTAACAGTTGCTAGCAGCCGGGACCGACAGCACCGTGCCCTCCGGAACACGGAGCGACGCAATCCGCATAAATTAAGTCATTGGTGCGGGGCGAGGATTGAACCTGCCCCTGCATAATGATTCTGATTTTGAATCAATTACAATAAGTTATTTTTCACGACTTTTCGGTTTTTTCACTTCTATGGCACAAAGGTTAGAACGCCTTTGATAAGTGGTTAGGTAATAATATTCAATACCTGGGTCTACAATCTCAGAGCCTGGCGCCAAATGTTGCGCCAGCTGGTTGCGCAACATGACGAGGTCGCGCCGCTCCGGGTACCCGCAACTTACTTCTCGCAGGTCCACTTTCTCCCTGCAAATCAATTCAGTTCACTTGACGGCCGGTTGCTCTAGTGGCTAGTGACCCTAGGAACGAAATCAAACGGTCGCGGGTTCGAATCCTGCAAGGTGCAATCATTTGTGTGATGAGCAGAAATGTTTGTTTCCGAGTCATGGATGTGATATTCGTATTTATGTATGTTTATCCGTTATCTAGTGCCCATAGTACAGGGTATCCTAGTTTGGGGCTAGGTAATTGGTGTGGAATTGACCCGAATATATTTATATATTTATTTAGTTATTAATTTAGTTCGGTACA
The DNA here is from genome assembly GCA_946251855.1 of Alsophila aescularia. Lineage (NCBI taxonomy): Eukaryota > Metazoa > Arthropoda > Insecta > Lepidoptera > Geometridae > Alsophila > Alsophila aescularia. The sequence goes on from OX276385.1 coordinate 16,142,067, forward strand.
AAGGGACATGCCTCTACAAACACGTATGAGATTTGTTTTAATTTAATATCTATATATACTTCAAAAAATCATTATAAAAAACAAAAAGTCTGTTCAACTATGATAATTTAAAAAATGGTCTAGGGTACTAAAAACAAGATCCTAAAAAAGGTTTTAAAAAAAAGTTTCTGTCTATTTGTCTGTTGCTGGCGCATCTCGTAAAAACTACTGGATTGATAACTGAATGCGATGCGGTTTTTACTGTTGGATAGCTTAGGGTTTGATTTAAATTCTGGGGTACTTGGTATCTTAATCCGATCTGACGGCTGAACGGAATTTGGTAATTTGTACTTTATAGATACTTTTGGTCCCGGAATAACACATTGGTTACTTTAAACCTAGAAAATTAACACGTGGGCGAAGCCGCGGGCACAGTACTATAGTTAAATTTAACTTTGTAATTACGCTTCTGTTCTTAGTAAACTGTTGACTAACCTCAAGTACAGCAAGAATCCTCTATGCAGAGAGGCCGCGGGTGAGGCGTTGTTCTGAACGCTCAGCATAATGCCGTACAGCACTAACTGACCGCGGTGCTCAGCCGACACCGACGCTTTTCCGCTTTTTAATGACGCTACTGTTCTCAGTAAACTGTTGACTAACCTCAAGTACAGCAACAATCGCTCTCTGCAGAGCGGCCGCGGGCGAGGCGTTGTTCTGAACGCACAGCTTCATGCCGGACAGCACTAACTGGCTGCGGTGCTCATCCGACACCGACGCTTTTCCGCTTTTTAATGACGCTACTGTTCTTAGTAAACTGTTGACTAACCTCAAGTATAGTAACAATCCTCTCTGCAGAGCAGTCGCGGGTGAGGCATTGTTCTGAACGCTCAGCATCATGCCGTACAGCACTAACTGGCCGCGGTGCTCCGCCGAAACCGACGCTTTACCGCTTTTTAGTTCTAATGGCACTACGGCTTTTTCGCTACCTGCAAATTAACAGGTTAAAATAAAATAAAGAAATGTAACTACATAGTTATTCCCGATTTCATAGCCCTAGATCTTATAATCTACAAATTACTCGCCCCGGCTTTAAGGGTTTTTCTAAACATTTATTCTTTATATAAAAAATACTTTATCTTTATCTAAAATTTCAATTCTACCAGTGTTTTGACTGACTAATTAGAACAAAAAACGGTTATCGGGACTTAACTGTAATAGTTAGACTTATAGCTTGGCTTTTTTGTGGCCAATGATGAGTAGGTACTATAAACATGTAGTACATTATTTTAATCAAACAATGCTTATAATGTGGTCATTATTAATCATTATTTTGACAACCTTCTTTGAGCAAAGTCGACCTTGCCGCGCTGTTCGAAAGGCGCCAGCAAAGTTGTATTGAATTTCATTATTGTTGTGTTTTGCCACCAGCAATTTCCTTTGAAAATTCATTATTGTCGTTTTTGTTGTTGTTTTTTGTTTTGTTGCAGTTGTTTTTGTAGTTGTTTTTGATGTTGTTGTTGTATTTGGTGTTGTAGTTGTTTTTGTTTGTCGTTTTAGTTGTTGTTATGTTATTTTTGTTGTTGTTTTTACTGTTATTGTTGTTCTTTTGTTGTAGTTGTTGTTATTGTATTGTTTGATTAAAGCACTATACAAGCCTTGGTCCGCACTGACTGCACTGCTGGCCAAGCTATGATGGACTCGAGCTTTGCTTAGCTATTTTCTCGGCCTTCAAGCTTGGTCATCATTGCAGCCCGTGCTGTCCGCGCTATAAAGGCCGCTTGGCCATCAAGGGCTGCAATGCTGACCGCACTGTGATGGCCTCGAGCTTAGATTAGCTGCGCTATCGGCATTCACCATCGCTGCCAGCAACGCAGTCATTACAGACCGCGGCAATAATGTACTATTATGTATCATCATTAGTTGTCGCAGCCCACGCCAAGTAATGTCTTTTACATGTTAGCTTGTGATACCTTAGGTTACATTATTGCAATTTTCATAGGGAATTCTAATTTTATGAAAAATTAAGTTTTGCCCATGTTACTCGCTGATTATGTAGCTTTCCATAGTTGAAAGAATCTTTAAAGTCGGTTATGTATTTTTAGAGTTTATCCATTACTAGTTTTCCCGCCCGCGACTTTGTACGCGCCGACTACTGTTTATCCATTACTAGTTTTCCCGCCCGCGACTTCGTACGCGCCGACTACTGTTTATCCATTACTAGTTTTCCCGCCCGCGACTTCGTACGCGCCGACTACTGTTTATCCATTACTAGTTTTCCCGCCCGCGACTTCGTACGCGCCGACTACTGTTTATCCATTACTAGTTTTCCCGCCCGCGACTTCGTACGCGCCGAATACTGTTTATCCATTACTAGTTTTCCCGCCCGCGACTTCGTACGCGCCGACTACTGTTTATCCATTACTAGTTTTCCCGCCCGCGACTTCGTACGCGCGGACCACTGTTTATCCATTACTAGTTTTCCCGCCCGCGACTTCGTACGCGCCGACTACTGTTTATCCATTACTAGTTTTCCCGCCCGCGACTTCGTACGCGCCGACTACTGTTTATCCATTACTAGTTTTCCCGCCCGCGACTTCGTACGCGCGGACTACTGTTTATCCATTACTAGTTTTCCCGCCCGCGACTTCGTACGCGCCGACTACTGTTTATCCATTACTAGTTTTCCCGCCCGCGACTTCGTACGCGCCGACTACTGTTTATCCATTACTAGTTTTCCCGCCCGCCACTTCGTACGCGCCGACTACTGTTTATCCATTACTAGTTTTCCCGCCCGCGACTTCGTACGCGCCGACTACTGTTTATCCATTACTAGTTTTCCCGCCCGCGACTTCGTACGCGCCGACTACTGTTTATCCATTACTAGTTTTCCCGCCCGCGACTTCGTACGCGCGGACTACTGTTTATCCATTACTAGTTTTCCCGCCCGCGACTTCGTACGCGCCGACTACTGTTTATCCATTACTAGTTTTCCCGCCCGCGACTTCGTACGCGCCGACTACTGTTTATCCATTACTAGTTTTCCCGCCCGCGACTTCGTACGCGCGGACTACTGTTTATCCATTACTAGTTTTCCCGCCCGCGACTTCGTACGCGCCGACTACTGTTTATCAATTACTAGTTTTCCCGCCCGCGACTTCGTACGCGCCGACTACTGTTTATCCATTACTAGTTTTCCCGCCCGCGACTTCGTACGCGCGGACTACTGTTTATCCATTACTAGTTTTCCCGCCCGCGACTTCGTACGCGCCGACTACTGTTTATCCATTACTAGTTTTCCCGCCCGCGACTTCGTACGCGCCGACTACTGTTTATCCATTACTAGTTTTCCCACCCGCGACTTCGTACGCGCGGACTACTGTTTATCGCGAAAAAAAGCATCGTATTTTCTTCTAGGATATTCAAAACCAATGCAAAAGTAGGTATAGCACCACTCTTGATGTTTTTGACAGACTTGTTATTTCGTATCCACGGCAACCACAGACCATTCTGTGATGGCAACCGTTACTTACAGTGAGTAATCAACATTTTCCGGATTTCCCGTGGAAACTTACAATTTTCCGGGATAAAAAGTATCCTATGTTTTATTCCAGGGTATAAGCTATCTCCATTCAAAATTTTATCAAAATCCGTCCAGCCGTTATCTCGTGAAAGCTCCCCAAACAAACAAACAAACAGACAACGTTTCACTTTTATGTATTGGTATGGATAAACAAACTTATAAACATACAAATAAACAAATCTTTTCTATTTATAATATTAGTGTAGATTTTTTAATCGCTATACATATTTTATTTGAATGAAGTCATACCTTTTCGATCGTGAACAGTGACTTGTAGTGTGGCATCGATTTTTCCCTTCAATCCCAGTTGTGGGCAGCAGAGATTTTCTTCGATATCCAATACTTTGTCAACATAGCCATTCCAATTGTCTTTTTGTATTTTCTGAAATAAGACCGGTAATAATAAAATAAAATAAATATATTCGGGACATTTCCACACCAATTAGCTAGCCCCAAAATACCCTGTACTATTGGAACTAGATAACGGATAAACATACATAGATAATAATATTACATTCATGACTCGGAAACAAACATTTCTGCTCATCACACAAATGATTGCACCTTGAAGGATTCGAACCCGCGAGTGATTTACACAATGTCAGTAAAGACATACTTTAGAAATCTATCAAACCAATTTGCGTGGGAGGTTATCATAGTTGTGCCTATCGAAATGTCGCAGCCAAATAAATTTGCCATTCAATTAACCGCCGTTCAAACTAGCGGCCAACCTAACCAACCTACCTATTTTTAAAGGCGGAATTCTATTTAAGGCCGCTAGTTGAACGGCGTTGTTTAGTAAAAAGGTTAGGCTGGTAATTAAGCCCATTGGCTGCGACAGATATACGATAAGTCTGCCAAAACATGTCCTATTGTCAGATGCACTTTATTTAATATATGAGGAGTGTCTTTTCAAATGGGGATATTTCCAACATTTTTTTTATCTTAGTATGAGGTCTTCTTACTTACGAGTATGCTGAAATACATCACTGTACACCTTGAACGAATGCAAAAAGGGATTTTTTACTTAGTAAATTTGATTAGAAAGAACATGCTCGGAACAAAACAGGATATTTTCTCAAAATACGTGCACTTTTTGTACTATTCAGTTTTTTTATTTTCTGAAATATAAGATAACATGCAGTTATCCCCTTTTGAAAATACACTGCTCATATAACTTTAAAACAGTACCGTGACGTACCTACTGGCTGACTAACAGACAACGCACAGCCTAAACGGGTGGACCCAGGGATAAAAATTTGGAGGAAGCATTCGTTAAGTATCCTAAAGGTAAAGGTAAGGAAGGTTTTTTTAAATTCCATCACTAAGGGGGCGAGGCAAAGTTTGGGGCGAGCTAGTACTGACTAAAGTCCATTCTAGACAGGAAAGCACTTTTAGAAACTAATTTTAACGCAAATTGTACGGCCATTAGAAAAAACAATTTATTGAAAAAGAATAAGGTTGAGTTTGCTTCAACCATAAGATTGGTCGTACGGCCACATCAATAGCAAGCAGTTTAACTTATTTTAACCGACTTCAAAAAAGGAGGAGGTTCTCAATTCGACCAGTATGTATTTTTATGTTTGTTACCTCAGAACTCCGTGATTTGTGAACCGATTTCGAAAATATTTTCTTTGTTTGCAAGGATATAATTTCAGATTGGCCCCATAGAAAATTTATCAAAATCGGGTCAGTAGTTTTTAACCAGTTCCAATAATAAGAAAAAATTGGTTTGAGCGTACGCGAAGTACGAGCGTAATCGCAATCCGGAATATGCAAATAAAAACCATCGCTAATATAAAAATTCATAACATTTATGAAGCACAAGAGCCCACAGCACCCCTGTACATACAAACAGAAAAAAACACTTATCTACCCCTAACTATTCAAGATTTCAATATATTTTATGCATAAAGTTGTTTCATTAATTAACTACGCTTATACGTCTTCGTTTTAAATTTTTCAATAACTTCAAGAGTTAAAAGCACCATATATCTGACGGTTTTTTGCACTGAAACTAAGACAAATTGAAAATGCTCTAATTCACAAACATAAACCTTTTTTTTGTGAAACGTATAGGTAAGCGTAGATTATATTCTATTCAAGCGATTGACAATAACAAAAGATTTCACCACAATTTAGGGGGTGGAAAGTGCTTTATCCCAAAACACCGATTCTATCAAAAACTCTACTTACTACTAAAACTGACAATCGCAACCAGCAACTCTCTCTATCGCTCGTATAGGGATCGGGGGGAGGAGGTGAGATAGCAATACATTTACTAAGTACCTACTTTGCGAAGATTACGTCAAGTGACTATTCTGGGTGCTTTCTCAGCTCTGCGGACGGTACAGTGCGGAACTTCCGCACTGCGGGCCGTAATACATCAACACACATCACATGGCTGTGAACGATTGACCACAGGCTAAAGAGGATTTCCGATTGTTTTGGTGTAATTTAAATAATTCAAGGTTCTGTCAAACATGGTTACTTGGAACTCTGTGGATACTTGGGTCAAGTACAGACAGTTTTAGAAATAAAGCTGGAAATTCTGAGTAGTCTATGGTCAATCGGTCGCTGCCATGTGACGCGTGTTGATGTATGACGGTCCGACCCGACTGTTCGCAGAGCCTAAATAATATTGATTTCGGTAGTGATATCTTAACCTTCTGTTTGGAACGGACTGTAGCCGTAATAGATTAATGATAAGCAGTTAGGACACGAGGATAAAATATTCCTCGTAGCCTAATCAGTTAGGCAAACTAGTTAGGACACGAGGAAACGCTCGTAGTAAAATGTTTCTCACCCGGTTGTTCCCCGTCTTTTTTTCGACATAGTTCTGCATAAACTCAGCCAACGGCGCGACATACGCCTGCATGTTAGAGCGCGCCTCTTCCTCGCTCAGTCCCGCGTCATACAACATCTGTACCGACTCCTTTATAATCATATCGGTTTCCAGGCGCAAGCGCGCGAGGGAGCAGATGTTCTGTGTGAGAGCCTTTTGTACTAGCTCGTGTACAAGGATACCTATTGTCATCTGGAATGTAAAGAGTTGGCATAAAGATATAGCCAGATATCAGGAGGACACACATAGCAGATGTGTTCATCATCATCAGCCTATAGCTGTCCTCTCCTAATGCACTCCACTGAGCTCGGTCTTCAGCTCTCTGCATTCAGTTTCTGCAACCGGCTTTCCGCAGGTCGTCACTCCCAGGTAACAGGGCCTCCTACACTACGTTTGCTTAAGTTCGGTCTCCACTCAAGAACTCGTCTATCTCAACAATTGTTGGTTATTCGGAAAATGTGTCCAGCCCACTGCCACTTTAGCTTGCTTATCCTTAGAGCTACGTCGGTTACTTTGGTGCTCTGTCGGATCACTTTCGAATCTTGTCCTTCAGAGAAACACCAAGCATAGCTCTCTCCATAGCTCACTGAGCGACTTTAAATTTGTAGGCTAGTCTGACCGTGAGTGTCATGACTGGTAGGACGCACGATTGAAGACTTTTGTCTTCAGGCACTGTGGCATGGAGAAAACTTGACGAAGCTTGCCGAATGCTGCCCAACCCAGCTGAATTCTTCCGTTGGCTTCCTTCTCAAAGTGCAAAAATGTTGCTGGTACAATTCTGTACCCCTAGTAAGAGTTTTTTACATTTTCGAAAATGAAATGTATTTTCGTATAGTTTCATACATTTTCTTTAGTTCCTGCAAGTTTCCGCTAGAGGCGCTTCCATTAAATGTATGGAACTAAACGAAACTACAATTAGTTTTCTAAAATATAACGACACTCACAGCAGTGTTAGCAGAGTCGATCCCGCGCCACCTCTCCTGCAGTATCGCCTTGCGTTTGCAGAACACGCCGGCTACCACAGTAGTGCTGGAGATCAGGTGGTCTGGTCGGAGCACCAACAAGCCCGAGGTGTTGCCGACGCAGTAACGGCCCGCTGTGTCGCGTGTAGCGAGCACGCTTACAATGTCGCCGATTGAGAAAGGAGTGTCTAACCTAAAAAATAATGTAGTTGTAGTTAAATTGTAATCGATTAGATTAATTTTAACCTCCGAACTCGGAAAGAGAGGGGTGTTTAAGTTAAAGGTGTGTATCCGCGTCTGTCTGTGGCATCGTAGCTTCCAAACGAGAGGACCGATTTTGATGCCTTTTTTGTTTGATAGCAGATGTGACCGAGATGGTTCTTAGCTATAATAGGAGGGGATAGGGGGGGTGAGGATCGTAGCTCACAAACGAATGGACCTATTTTGATGCGATTATTTTTCAGTTTAAAGTCTGATGAGTTCGCGATGGTTCTTAGCTATGAGTATAATGGGGGTACGGGATTATAGGATAGTTCCCAAACCAATGGACCGATTTTGCTTCGGTTTTTATGTTTAAAAGCTGATGTGATGCTTCTTAGCTATAATTTATATAAAATTTTAATTTATGCTTGTATTTATAGCAGACCTGTCTCACTCGATGTACTTGCGCGCGCTAATTTCTGTAACGCCGGCGTTCCTCTATCCGTGGCTTGCCGCAAGATAGACTGAGATACACTTACACGTTAGAATGAGAGACGCATATAAAATGATACGCATCAAGGTCGTGCGAGCTGAATTGCATTTTATTGAGTGGCGGGAAGAATCGCTTTCTATTTAATTGTCTTAGTGGATCAATCCATTCTATTTAATTGTCTTAGTGGATTGAGCCTTCTGTACGTTAGTACTATTATTGTTTATAGTCAAAAGTTCAGGAGGAAGTGGAGTGGTTTTAGATTATCTCTGAAGTCTTAATCGAAAGATATAGCCGCATTTGTTTCCGATGCGTGCAAATATGGCAGCAGCAGCGCGAACGTATCAAAATGCAGCAAGGCTGGAAGTTTAGTGAATAATGAAAACCAATTATGTTAATTGGATATTACGCTTTGAAAGGTAATCTTTTCAGATACCTACGCAAAGATTTCGAAAAACAGAGGATTTAGAGGGTTTTTTTATACAGAAAATTCAATTAGGTAGATAGATAGATAGATAGATAACTCTTTATTGTACACCACATAGAACAAAAAATACAATAATAACTAAAACATTTATACAAAATAAATGGGACAATGGGCGGTCTTATCGCTAAAAAGCGATCTCTTCCAGACAACCTTTGGATGGAAAGGAATTAATATACGGCAAAGACGGTGGTGCATTATAATCTAACAAATAAATAATAAAAACTGAATACAATGAATAAACATATATACACATATATTCCAATATACCTACACATAAATATGTAAATATATAGTACAGTATATATATATATATATATATATATATATATATATACATATATATACATATATAAATATATATCCATATACATAGTATATACATTATAATAAATTACATTTACTACATATACATTTACAAAATATATACAAACAATAAAAATAATATACAGTGAAACCACAACAGAATAACAACAAAATAGCAAGAAGTGATATTAATTAGAGAGATAAAACTTCTTTACTTGAAGTTTAAAAACAGGGAGTGACTGGGCTCGCCTTATAGTAACTGGCAGAGCGTTCCATAGGCGAACTGCTTGGATGGTAAATGAACTGCCATAAAAAGAGCTTCTATGTAGAGGGATCAACAAAGCTAAATTTTCTGATGACCTGAGTGACAACTTGTTAGAATCAGACAGGAAATTAAAACGTTCCATAAGATATCGCGGGGAGGAGGGATTAAACAAAACTGTATAAAGAATAGAGAGTATATGAGCATTCCGGCGGAGGCGTATTGGAAGCCACTTGAGCTTAGTGCGAAATTCAGAGACATGATCATATTTGCGCAAACCAAATATAAATCGAATGCAGAAGTTTTGAAGACGCTCAAGTTTGTTTAGCTGGTCCTCAGTAAGATCTAGATAGCAGGCATCGGCATAGTCTAAGATTGGGAGCAGAAGTGACTGCGCAAGAGCAATTTTAGTGGCAGTGGGCAAAAAATTTCGGAGTCTTCTGAGGGAACCTGCAGAAGCAAATAGCTTTCGACTGACGGTTTCCATCTGAGGAATCCAAGTAAGGCTCTGGTCTATAATTAGACCTAAATTTTTGATACTCTGACTATATGGAATAGTGGACCCTCCAAACACAACTTTGGGTAGAACTGACCAATCAACTTTTGATATCATTCTGGAGCTGCCAAGAATTATTACCTGTGTTTTAGTAGGATTTATTTTTAGCCCATAAGCTTTACTCCAGTCAGAAATATGGCGTAAATTGGAATTAGTAGTTTCTATGGCAAAAGAGAGAGAGCTAAGTGGGGCTTGGCAATAGACTTGGAGATCATCAGCATACAAGTGATAAGGAGAGGTTATATGTTCTGATATAGAATTAATAAAAATTCCAAACAAGAGAGGAGAAAGAACGCCACCTTGCGGTACACCAGAAGTTGTATCACACCACGAAGAAAAATGTTCATCGAGGCGTACTCGCTGCCGGCGACCATGCAAATAATTGCGAAACCAATCAACCACTGCAGGAGATAAGTTAATAGAGCGTAGAATGGCGAGAAGAATATCGAAGTTGACAGTATTAAAAGCATTGCTGAAATCTAATAATGTCAGCACAGTCAGCTGACCCTTTTCCAAGCCGAAACGTATGTCATCTGTAATTTTAAGGAGTGCAGTTACCGTACTGTGACCAGCCCGGAAACCGGATTGCATAGGATTAAGTAAACTATTTCTATTTAGGAAACTACAAAGCTGATTAAGGACGAGGCGCTCAAGTACTTTGGATAGGAAAGGAAGTATAGAAATAGGACGATACTCAGAATAGGATTTACCCCTAGGTGTATATAATAATGGGGTAACCTGTTGAGATTTCTGGGTGGGAATTTGGAAGTCACTTTCTTGTTTGTCTGTCTGTCTGTCTCTATGGCGTGGAATCTTGCAACTCAAATTTCGAGCACTTCCCGATTAGCTATCCGGCTAAAACTTTCAGGGTAGCTCACAACTCGAAGACAATGCATTTATAAAAAGTGGTTTTTAGATTAGTTTTATAATCTACATTTGCTGCGTGTTCTTGCATTTGTTATTTTTTCTGGATTGCTGTCGTCAATCGTCACATCACCATCAAGTTCTCCAATGACCTAGACTCGGGGTTTTTTTTTTAAATAAAATAAAATATGTTTGATTTTATTAACCCCCGAACAAAGAAACGGGTGTTATAAGTTTAGGATGTGTATCGGTATGTATATGTGTGTGTTCGTATATGTGAGGGCGTGAGGGCGTGTGTTTATGGGAGTGTGAGTGTGTCTGCTGTGGCATCATAGTCAGGGGGTTTTATAATTTTTTAATATATGCTTGTTCTTAATCTTGTGTTTCTTCGAGTGTTAATCCATACCAATATATAAAAGTGAAACGTTGTCTGTTTGTTTGTTTAGGGGAGCTTTCACGCGATAACGCTGGATGGATATTGATGAAACTTAAAATGGAGATAGCTTATACCCTGGAATAAAACATAGGATACTTTTTATTCCGAAAAATTTGTAAGTTTCCACGGGAAAACTGGAAAAATGTTGATTACTCGCTGTAAGAAACGGTTGCCATGTAAACGAAATAACAAGTCTGTCAAAAAATATCAAGAGTGGTGCTATAAATACTTTTGCATTGGTTTTTAAGATCATAGGATGCTTTTTTTCGCGATAAGCAGTAGTCCGCGCGGACGAAGTCGCGGGCGGGAATGCTAGTGTGTAATATTAACCATATAATATTGGTGGAATATTAACCATTAGGTGTTCGTTAACGTGCACGAGTGTGGGAAAAAGAACCAAACGAGAAATAAATGGCATTTTGTGATTTTTCCAAATCTCCCTCGGAAGTTTCAGTCCAACGTTTCAGTAAATGTACACCATTTTATTGATTCGTGTCTCTGACAATTAGTGACTGTGACGTGACAATAGGTACTTATAATAAACTTGACATTGGCAAAATTGCTAGTAGGCCAGTGCCTCCGCAGAAGCAATATAATAAAAGAAAAGAAAAAGAAGATTTAGATTCTTTAAATATCCAATACTTACCAAACGCCTTCAACAAAGCAAGTTCCTTTGCTATTTATAGCATTTTTCAGCTTCAGCTCCCTCCTTGCTCCATGATTCTTCATAGACACTATTTCACAGCGCTGCAGTGTGCTGAGGTCAAGGTTCTCAATTTCAACCTGCATTTGAAAACAACATACGTTACTTAAATTTATGTGATACTATCTGTGCCCGCGGCTTTGCCCGCCGGGTCATTTCCCTGGGTAAAGTAACCCATGGAAAAATACACAGGACTAAAAAAGCAAATTACGTTCAGCCATCATATCGGCTTCTAAACATCGGATTAAGGTACCAAGTACCGCAGTTTTTAAGATAAAGCCTAAGCTACCCAACAATGAAAACCGCATCGCAATCGGTTCAGAACTTTTTACGTGATGCACAAACAGACAGAAAAACGCCAATTAAAAATAATAATAAGAAAAAGTGTAGAATTTTTACTAAATAGAAATGCGTCCGAAGAAGTCAGTCGCCTAAACTCAATTTAGGCGACTGACTTCTTCGGACTAATTATAATGATGATGAATTTTCAGGTACAAACCTCAATATCATCCATTTATATGTACAAGCCTGCTTAATTTACAGGTACAAACCTCCTCAATATCGTCTATTTCCCATTCATCTCCAAACATGTCTCCAACTTCCTCCTGGGAGAAATCCAGGGCTTTTACAGTGGAGCCACTCTTGGATGGCGAGAGAAGCTTCTGAAGAGCCTTGTCGGGTGTTCCCAGTCTGTTAATTGGAGAGCAGTGGAACTCTGAAAATTAAATAGCGAACTGTTAATAAAAAAAATACTTTTATGAGTTCCTTTTTAATCAACTTCCAAAAGGAGGTTCTCAATTTAATTGTTTTTTTTTGTATGTTCACTTATATCTCCAGGAACTCGTATGTAGCGCTCTAAGAATAATTTTGACGATTATTATTGACTAGCTGCGCCCTGCGGTTTTACCCGAGTGGATGATGATGATGATGATGATGATTATGATGATTATTGATGATGAGGACGAATATGCATTGTTTTACTTGTGCCATGAGGCCCGCTTAAGGAGATAAGCACGACTTTAAAGCGTTTTTTGTTTATTCCTGATTTTTGAACGAAACATCCAAGTCAAGATTGAGTTAATACAAAAATCCCATAGAATAAAGGACGTTCAGCATTTCCCCAATTTGAAAATGTTCCGGGAAACTTTTCCTTTTTTTTCCATAATACCTTATTCGGATTACTATGAAAATTTATTTAAAATTTACGTTCCGTGGCAAACCTCTCTCCACCCTTTAGATTGTAGCAAAATGTTATGATATCGGTGTCAATTGCTCGAATAGGATGTATAGCTCGAATAGGTTTATACGTTTTATTATATTCAAAAAAGTAATTGGATTCTGAAAAATTAGTCAATAGTTTCAGCGAAAAATATGACTGATTCAGATGCTTGTAACTTTAAAGTGATTTAAAAAACAGGAAAAAATAAGACGCATAAGCCTAGTAAATATTGTGTTAACTAATGGCTCTGTGAGCTGTAGACCTCCCGAGCACTAACTTTTTTGCAAACAATCTAACGGTGCACAGTAGCGCCCATCTAGTTACCTTATTGTACAACTAACATTAATAACCAAGGTCCGTCAATCCCTACCTAGTAGGTAAAAGCCTGATTCCACTGGAAGAAACCTTAAAGTGAGCAATTTACTGCATTTTGAGGAGCTATTCACGCCGATATCAGACAATGGTAGAGCTTTTACGTCTGAGGAGTTTGGTAGATTCTTGGTGAAAAACGGGATAAAAAATTTACTTTCCCCACTTTACCACCCGGCAACCAACAGGCAGGTTGTGAAAGCCATACAGATGTTTAAAAATAAAATAAAGGAAATGGATTCGAAAGAATGGAGTGAGAACTTGAACAAGGTGCTTTATTACATGCGCACGGTATCGAATAGCAGCACAAACAAAACACCAGCGGAGATGCTCAATGGGCGAAAATACAAAACGGCGATATCCACACTCCACCCTGACTCCGCGCCCAGTCGAGGTGAACAACAGCTAGAGGCGGCGGCGCAACGCGCGCCCGCCCGGTCCTCGCGGTGGACCAGCCCGTTCTGACCCATGACGACATTATGGACCCGAAGAGAAGTGGTAGAGAGCCATTTTAGAGATGGTGGAAGGTCCAAGCTCATAAGATGGCGATTTACACCACCGCCATGCTGATCAGATGCTGGCCAGAACAGTTCATACAGAACACACGGCTAATTGAGAATAGAACTCTGCTATACACAGACTTAGGATCATCGGAGGACAAACCAATTGAATTACCACCACCGGACACCCAATTGCTCAGATTAAAGATTTTTAACTTTACTAGCTGATGCCTGCGACTTCGCACAGGTGGTCATTTCTCTAGGTTAAAGAGTACTCAATGTGCTATTCCAAGACCTAAAATACTAAAATACCGATATACCAATATATTTGATCAGAATTCCTTCAGCTATCAACAATATATTTTCAATTGCTCGGCTTCTACACTTCGAATTGAGATACCAAGTATGCCAGTTTTTAAGTCAAACCCTAAGCTATCCAACAGTGAAAACCGCATCGCAATCGGTCCAGTAGTTTTTACGTGATGCGCGAACAAATATTCAGACAAACAAACAGACATGATTTAAAAAAATGTTATATTTTGTTCAGTAGCTTATTTTAAGTACCTTATTTTAAGACTTTTCTTTTAATTTATCTTCTTTCTACAGACTTTTTCGTTCTTATTGCTTAATTATAAGTATAGAGATATATATATTGAGATTATTAGTGATTAAAATTGTTTTGAGTTTAATATTAATTTCCGATCTTTAAGTTGATATATATAATGTGTAGTTTATACCATATTAAGTATGAAAGAGGACATGTTATGTACTGATTTTGATTTATTGTTGATTTTGTGGGTAGTTAATAGTCAGTTTGTGAAATGAACTCAAATGGTGTGTCTCTTCTAATCTCAAGCATTGATACTTTTAAAAATTTGCAGATCCCTACCTGCATCATGAATTTGGTGTTTTTAATTTTAAAATATTGTTTATTTCCACTCATATCGTAAAATCCGGATTATGAACTCATAAATTTCTCTAATAAGAAAAAAACTTTACATTTTTTTAAACTTAATAATGTTATATTTTTTTTTCCCCTATAATTGCACCGATTTGGCTCTGTTCAATGAGGGTTTTTGCCATTTATAATATATGAGGGTGTGTGTTAGACCGCATGCGCGTGAATTCACTGTGGAATGAATTTTGGTGCCATAATTTACTTTACATTAGTAGGGTACCTAACCAATTTAATGTGTTGTGTTTTTGTTTTATCCTGCTTAAAAATGTCCGACAATAAATTCGTGAGGAGAATTACCTGACATCACTGAAACAGCAATTAACGTGGTGAACGAGCTTTTACCAGCAACATCAAGAAAATATTATGACTATTATTGTTTTCATTCGAAATATGTTCTTATTGCATGACTGTAGATAAAGTAGTGTATGAAACCACACATAACTAGGTATTTAAACTCTCGAGTGAAACTATTAAATAAACTCTCTTGTTTTAATAACTCTCCTTATGCAACCGTTTCAAACTACTATTACTAGACTACTGCCTAGCTTACTCCCGAATTCCAATGAGGTAATGATATGATTTATGTGCTGTTCACTAGCTGTGCCCTCGGCTTTGTGTGATCATTTTTCTGGGATATCCCAGAAAAATGTTTTTTTTTAGGAATCCTGTGTTATTCCAAAACCAAAAGTACCAATATACCCAATTTCAAAATACTTTGTTCAGACAACAATTGCTTAGCTTCTATTCATAGGATTGAGGTCAAAACTTAGCTATCCAGCAGTGAACACTGCATTGCAATTGGTGCAGTAGTTTTTACATGATGCGCGAATTAACACCATTTAAAAAAAAAACATGTTCAGTGGCATATTTTAAGTACCCTAGACCAATTTTTGTTATTATCTTCTTTGTACAGACATTACGTTACTTACTGGTTTATTATAAGTATAGATATAGAATATAAGTAAAACAACATTACCTTTGATAGGGCTTTTCTTAGGTGTAACAATCTTTTTTCTTTCATGATTATGTTCATTAGCACTAGAATACTTTTTGGGTGGTGATAGGTTTAAACAATTTTTAAATTCCTGTCCATTTACATGATCTGCATGAGTTTCTCTTGATTTCTTGTTTAATATCATGCCATGATTTTCAACATTTTCTTCAGTCACAGGAGTAAGAGGTCTCCGAGTTGTATCAGTTTTCATTTCAAAAATGTTTTCTTCGAATTCTTGCAGTTCTACAAGATCTAACTTAATTGAAGATGCTTGAAAAATTTGCTTTATAGGCGACTTTTTAGGTGAAGTTGCTTGTATTTTGTGGTTTTGTTTCCTGGGTGACATACTAAGACCATTTTCTTTATTTGGTGATTTTGTAATTGGACAGAGTTTATTTTTCTTGAATAGAGAAGCCCCATATTTGTTATCAGTCTTGAGTTTTTTAGGAATATAATTAGTCTTCAATGTAGTCTCACCTTCACTATCTATTACCTCTACTATATCTACTAATACCGGCGGAGGAGATGAAGCCTTTCTTTTGACCGATTCTTTGTTAACATTTTCAGAAGACTTTTTGATTTGTGATTTAATTTCCTGACTGTCACCTGCTGCAGAATTCTTGAAGAAACTTATTATCGACTTCTGATTTTTCGGACGGCCGTCCTGTTGGGTCTGAAAGAGTATAATTATAGAAATGTAGAGTGTGGCATATCGCTAAATTTTGTTGATTTCACTGTATATTTACCTTTTTTAGACTTAGAGGTTTAGGCATTCTTATACATACTTCACGAATAATTATAATAAAAGAAGAGAATTAGCTAGACGGAAGAAAAATAAAAACAAATTTCTCCCGCTCACTGCTTTTGAGTTTGAGTTTTTTAATTTTAAATATCTGTGATATCTGTCTGACTTTTGACACGCATGCTGAGTTCGGATTGACAAAAGGGCGTATTGGACAGTTTCGATTGCCATATTTTTCAATAATGATCCTTCCCAATCTGAACTAAAAACGACCTTATAGCCCTGCATTCGAGATGATGAGATGGTGTTGTGGGCAGTTTCGAAATGTACATTTTTAACAAGCCGTTCTCTTTGAATATTTTCAACACTTTTGCCCTTTTTGCAACTTTTGACACTAGCAATCCTTTCCAAATTGAATGAAAAACGACCATATGATTAAAAAAGTAAAGTCAATTTTCCTATGTCAAGATGTCATCGAAACTTGCAAAATGAACGGTGATCGTAAACGTTCAGAACGCTAATTTCACCCACAAATGGCCAATGGAAACGCCAATTGTGATAATATTTAGCATTTTTAACAGTTATTTTTGCCAATTGCTACAAAACGAACGGCCCCTTCATATCGGGATTCTCATAAGTAGTATTTAGATACCTACTCTTTGCGGGATTCGGGAGCAGTGTTGCCATGTGCACCGTAATTACGGTAAATGCACCGTAATCAGCACTAATTTACCACCTACCGTCGAAGCATGACAACGGTGACAAAATCTACCGTAATTTGCAGCGGTACGAATATTACTACCTCCTTAACTATTTTTTACTAAGATTGCTTATTTATATGAAAAAAAGACAACTCTTCGAAACCATAATAAAATTAATAATGATATTATGGCAACTTTCGTGACATTTATTTCTGAAAGTATTATTCTGTAAAAAAAGTCTGATGGTCGGAGCAATACAATACCAATTTGAGTGGGTGTATTATACGTTTTAATTTCAAGTAATTTTATAAGAATTACATTAGGTACATTCCAAGAATGTTTAAAAAAGATGGATTCCACATCGCCGAATCGAAAGTTAAGCAAACAATATATATCAATCTGCTCGTACGCACAAGCATCACGCACGCAATTAAATACACCATGTTATGCAGATCAGCCGCCACATCGCAGCGAGATCTTGTACTTGATAAATAGTCGTATTAATTTTGTAATGTTCTCACGGAAAAACAAAATCAATGCATGTGAATTTTGTGATGAAAATCAAATTATGTGATGAAATTGAATTGTGTATCAACCATAAAACTGCACAAATTATCAACTCACGCACACATAAGCAGCCGCCATTTGCTATTCTGTAATCGTTTATTTGGCGGTGTAGACTCCATCTTATCCGACTTCTTGTAACATTGCATTAATATATGAAATTGTATCTTTTTACATGAAATACATGTTCTAGTTTTTCCGATAAACAGTGATTAGTGCGGTAAAGTTGTTGTATTGTTAACAATTAGTACACCGTATTTTACACTGTTTTTTCCTGGTGCAGTTACCGTAATTTCTTAGAATCTACCGTTTTTTTTAAATAGATTCACCGTCGATCTGATTTTTGACATGGCAACACTGTTCGGGAGGAATGTTTGAATTGAGGTTATGTTTTGTCTAATATCTCGTGTTTATTTATTTTTTGAATAACACATTTCTAAGCAAATAGCTAGACTTTATTCAATTAGTAATGTCTCGAAGACCTGAGCATCAAGCTCCTCCTGAAATAGTAAGTATCCTAGAATCAGAAAATTTATAATACAGATATTAATTTTAAATGTACACTGTTCTTCTTGTGTCAGTGGCTTAACAACCAAAAATATATATCAATAAGTTAGATATGGTTAGAATAGAATATTGCCACCTTCACCCCGTCGTTCGTGGCATCACTAAGGTCTTCACTTGTGCAGGTGTTAGGACATAAGCGACAGATGAGCAAATGGGACCAGGGGCGTATATATTTGGCGCCGCGGACCTATAAGGTTTGCCAGCCTAAACACCGGACAAGTATGAGTTGATTCGCGTTTGGGTTCTGTACGATGAATATTTATATCACAATTTTAGGGTATATATTGCTCATAGGGTCACAAAAATCGGTCCTGTAGATTCGGAGCAAATTGGCTGTGACAAACAGACATACACACAAGTGATCCTATAAGAGTTCCGTGTTTTTTCATTCGGTCGTAAGGATCCCAAAAAAGTGAAAGATAAAGCTCATACAAAAGAATTAAAACCTTTTTTTGTGATGCACTAATTGGTTGCCCAATGACACTGTTGCAATAAGAAAGTGCGAGCATAGCAAGGGCGTTATTTTTTAGCTATTTCTATAAGTGTAAATCTAAAAGATAATTCAAAATGATGTAAAAAGGATATCTTTATCATAAAAGTTTGAAAATTTTGAGGTATTTGGTATTGATTTCAAATTATACTAATATAATGAGTCCAAGTAAATAAGTACGAGCAAAGCGAGTGCAACTTTTTTTAGCTATTTATTTTAGTAAATTTCATGCATGTCAATTCAAAAAGCAATATAATGAAAGATAGCTTAAGAATTATGATTATGAAAGGCGCCTTTAGATGACCGCGAAGGGCCCCGAGCCATGGCCCTTTTGGCCCTAGGGTAAATACGCCTCTGAATAGGACAAGGTTTGGATGGGGAACCCGCAGTCACATTGAGTTTGAGTAGAGTTACGATAGCTCCACTTGCACATACTGTGTCTACAACAACCAACCTGGGTTTGGGGTCGGCTAATGGACTTCCAGACTGGCCACGCAAGATCAATTTACACTGCAATCCCCATAACCTCTATAGCTAATAACACAATATTTTTTTCAGTTTTACAATGAAGATGAGGCCAGAAAATACACACAAAAGTATGTATACTTAACCATTCATCAATTCATTTAATTCTTACCAATTCTTCTAATTTATGCCTTTGACAGACAGATAAATATATATAAGTCTTATAAGTACATTAGTCACAATTTTTTCCATTTTTCAATTTAATTAAATTTTATTTAGTACCCGAATCATAGACATTCAAGCACAGATGACAGAGCGATGCATAGAACTGCTGCTACTTCCTGAAGATAATGCTTGCCTGTTGCTGGATATTGGCTGCGGTTCAGGTCTCTCTGGAACAGTACTGGAAGAGAATGGACACATGTGGATTGGCATGGATATATCACCTGCCATGTTAGGTAAATAATTACACAAACATATACAAATACAACCTCCAGAAAACAGTGATAATGCAATTACAAAGTGTGGAACCAGATGCTGAGCGAAATGAGTGCACAGGGCCTGAACGGAGTAAGGTCTCGTGCTGCAAGTGGAGCAAAAGGACGACAAAGCAAGAGTTCTGGCGAGAGGCTATTCACCATAATGTGGTCAATTTAGATCACTTTATTGTATAAATCGGTTAATATTTATATTTTATAAACTTTTGTTTTGTATCCATTGGTGTTAATGTCTAAACCTGTTCCAAAATATCTCAGATGTGGCACTAGAGCGAGAGACCGAGGGTGACTTAGTCCTATCAGACATGGGTGAAGGTGTCCCGTTCAGAGCCGGCAGTTTTGACGGTGCAGTATCAGTATCAGCTATTCAGTGGTTGTTTAATGCAGACAAGAAAACACATCAGCCTGTGAAAAGACTGTACAAGTTCTTTAGCACATTGTATGCTTCTTTGGTAAGTTTTAGTGTAACAAACAAAGTTTGACTACATGTAATTAAAATATTCAAAACAAAACTAAACATCTAATTGATCTTCTCGCAATAATCAGATTAATTATTATTTTTTTGTCATCAAAATATACTACTATATAATAAGGAATAACTAATTATTTCTGTTCAGTCAAGATCAGCTAGAGCAGTATTCCAATTCTACCCAGAGAATGAGAGCCAACTGAACCTCCTCACATCACAGGCAATGAAAGCTGGTTTCTATGGAGGTGTTGTCATAGACTATCCTAATTCTACAAAGGCTAAGAAATTCTTCTTGGTGCTCATGACTGGAGGCGCTGCACCTTTGCCACAAGCTTTAGGTAATTTTACACATACTGCATTTTTTGTTTATAGCCCAAAAATATGAACTGTTTGTTGACAAAGTGTGCCCGAAGCACGAGCGAAGAGTCTCCGTTTCAGCTTGGGCAAAAATGCTTTCATATGTCTGTCCGGATCTCTGTGCTCCTCAACAGGTCGCATTTCTCAACCGATCTAGACGAAACTTGGTATACAGGTTAGATGAATTTTTAGAATTATTTAGACGTCGGGATTTTTGATTGGGGGGGTACTTCCCCCAAAAAGGGGGCTAGTGAATATCTCCGTAATTTGGTGAAGATCTGATGAGGATCTTCGACATGAGCAGAATAGCTCCTCAAAATACAGTAAATTTCTCACTATTAGGTTTCTACCAGTGGAATTAGCCCTTTACCTACTAGGTAGGAATTGATGGAGAACCTTGGTTATTAATGTTAGTTTATATGCAAAAAAGTTTGTAGGTCTACAGCTCACAGAGCCACTAGTTTTAAAATCGGTTTCTAGGTTAATGTTATCATATATCCTTTCACTATTTTCCAGGCACTGAAGAAACAGATCAATCCCTACAAGTGAAATATGCAAAAAGAGAATTAACCAAAAATGCCAGAGGAAAACCTCTCAAAAGCACAAAAGCCTGGATTATGGATAAGAAGGAAAGAAGGAGAAAACAAGGCAAAGACACAGCACTTGACAGTAAATATACTGGCAGAAAGAGGAGTGGGCGTTTCTAATTAAATAAGAGTCAACATTTTGTACATAAACTATTTTTGCCAATAAATTATATCTATTATGTATGTGACTATCTCTTGACTACATATTTCCACACTGTATCAATTCCATGACCAATTGTTTCAACTGGCACCATATTAGGTAATGGAAACCGACATGCAACTACTACTGTGTTATTATTTGTCTCGTCTATTAACTTCTGCTCGAATTGTTGCATCATTTGTTCCACACCAAATATCACTACATTTTCATATGGCTTCAAGTTAAACGTCCAAAGATTTCGGCGGTAAAACTTCGTGCCTCGATACAGAGGATTGAAAATAGCTGTAATTCTTGAATAGTACACAAGCCATGGATTCAGTTCCACTCCATCGGCTTTGAAACCTAGTTTTGCAGCAGCAAATACTATTCTTCCATCCCCAGATCCAACATCTAACAATCTGCCACTTCGTCCGGCTAAAGCTTTCGTAATGCCTGCAAGTTGTTCTGTAGTAGCTGGTACGTATGGTAGGCAGACCTTCCTCAATGCAGGCGATACAAAGGGTATACAAATGATGCTCACACCAAGTCCTAGACCACCTGTGGTGTAAATCAAAGCTTTTCCAATAGGTGATAGTTTAGAAGGTCTTTTATGTTCAGAATTTTGAAGCAAATCTAGCTCCATTGTAAAATGATTCTAGCAAAACATTCACAATAATTTATTTGATCAATGATCAGTCTGATGTTAGGTTAGGTTATAAATAGTAATACCTATGTAATAATTTTCACTAAATTTTTTAATGATTTAGTTTTGACTTTTGACATACAAAGAAAAACAGCTGATCCAAGGCTGTGTTCACCACAGACTAGGTAGAGATACTACGTATATTCAGTGAAGTTTTTTTTTTTTTTTAGGAATGACTAATGCTGTTGGCCTTGTCGGCCTCTACAGCTTGAACCGGACGGTGGGGCGGGCGCTTACAAGCACCGCCGCAATGCGTGACGCAGAAGGCGCACGCCAAAGTTAAAATTTAGACGACCCGCACGAGGGTACCCAGGGGGTACGGCCCTCGGCTTGGACGGCCGTCTGACTACGGGGGTAACGAACTAACACCCCTGGATCGCTACCGTTAAGTAGTGATCGAGGGGGCCCTGAACAATGGCTAGGTGCCCTTTCATTGATTTTTATAACTGACCGCCGATTCGTAATACACCTTCGAGAAGAATTGGCAAGAAACTCGAGAGCGAATAATATCTGACAACGACACTACCAGCCGCAATACCAGTAGTGTCGTTGCCAATAAACGACACTACCAAGCCCATTTTGGATAAAATTGTACAGACAACACACTAAACTACAAGAATATTATTATCTCATAAACTATTCAAAAAACATAGATAAGAATATTACATCCATGACTCGGAAACAACCACATCACACAAATGATTGCACCTTGCAGGATTCGAGCCCACGACCGTTCAATTTGGTACCTCGGGTGTCTAGCCACTAGACCAACCGGTCGTCATTTGTGGGCGAAATTAGCGTTGAACGTTTTCGATCACCGTTCGTTTTGCAAGTTTCGATGACATGTTGACATAGGAAAATCGACTTTATTCCGTGAAAGATAGGGTCGTTTTCCATTCAGTTTGGAAAGGATCGATCAAGGAGAAAAGTTGCAAAGTGTTGAAATGTTCAAAAAAACAGCTTGTTAAAAATGTACATTTCGAAACTGCCCACAACGTCATCTCATCATCTCGAACGCAGGGTTGTTTGTCATTCATTCAATGTGGTTTAAATTGCACTCACAGTGCCGCAGCCCGATTCCATAACTTGGCTTCAATCGAATTCTCAGTATCGCAGCCACTAATGCCTTGCGATAGAGTCGAATTAGCTTTGAAAAAAGTGATAATCCGATTGAAGCCAAGTTATGTAATTGGGCCACTGAGACTGCAAACACTGCTAACGATCGGTTTATAGTGTTGCTCATTGCACGCTAACAAATTAAACCGACTATTGCATGCCTATGGCATTTGAGTCAGCTGTTCTGTGAATCTACCTACTGCAGCCCGATTTCATAACTTGGCTTCAATCGAATTCTCAGTATCGCAGCCACTAATGCCTTGCGATAGAGTCGAATTTGCTATGAAAAAAGTGATAATCCGATTGTAGCCAAGTTATGGAATCGGGCTGCTGTTGTTTTGTTTTGTTTTTAGTTTTCTCATTTCTCCCTTAGTTCTTCAGCCCGATTACATAACTTAGCTTCAATTGGATTGTCAGTATCGATATCACTAATGCCTTGCGATAGAGTCGAAATTGCTATGAAAAAAGTGATAATCCGATTGTAGTCAAGTTCTGTAATTGGGCCACTGTTGAATTCGTTTGCTTCTGCAGCCCGATTTCATAACTTGGCTTCAATCGAATTCTCAGTATCGCAGCCACTAATGCCTTGCGATAGAGTCGAATTTGCTATGAAAAAAGTGATAATCCGATTGTAGCCAAGTTATGGAATTGGGCCACTGATAAAAGGATATAATCATTATTATATGTACTGGCAGTCTGGCGGGAGTTCCAACAACATAAATCAACACAGAATGACATATGTCAATTGAATTTGACGTTACCGCATACGCTGCTCTACCTCTTTTTTGTGAGCGTTGTGTTCACACAAAAATGACGTCACTCCTGACGTCATGTGTCCGACGTGGAGAATGCGCATTTTAATCCGACTTTGTGCGCGCTGACAGTACAAATAGCGCACATTTGTGCAATTTAAACCACAGCCATTGTCAATAATATAATGTCTAGGGATACGCAAATTTTTAAAAGTATCGATACCTACTCGATTCCAAGTATCGAATCAAAAGTATCGATACCAATAAATGTATCGAATCAAAAGTATCGATACTACTCGGTATCGAGTAATATTTTTAAGAGATAAGAAGTGACAAAATAAATAATAGTTTAAAAAAACTAAAAAACACTTTTTATAAAAATTATTTTCTATTTTTTTTTTGGTTTTCTATATAAAGCGTGTTTTTTTAGTTTTTTTTTTAACTATTAATTACATTCTACTTTTTAGTTTTTTTTATTGTTTTTTTTCGAATTATTGCATTGTCATCGGTCTTTGACAGGTGTGCAAAATTTGAATGAAATCTGACCGTTTAAAGTGGGTCAAAATAGCGTCCAAAGCAGTCGGTTACAAACGTACAAACATACAAGTGAAGCTAATATAAAGCGTATAAAAAGACTACAATTTATAACCAGACCAGAGCCAGAACTTACTCTGCATATAAAACCAATCAAACAATAACAAGTCCATAGTCAACAACGGTCAATATTGCCATGATATAATTAGTAATAATGATAAAAATTCTCGATAAAAATTCAATCCCATAGTGTTTTCTACTCAATTATTACAGACTACATGATACGTTATTTAAACATAAACAAATAAATAAATGATATCTAAATTCAGATATTTTGCAGTATGATTCGATTTAAATAATCAACATAAACCAAACACTTCTGAATTGCTACTTTTACTTATCTGGTCACACATGCATCATTCATCTGAAGTAAGGTTTTCGCGAAAACTATATCACTCCAACGAGAGAGACAACGCTATACATCGGAAAGAGAAGTAGTTTAATTATCTACTGTCGTTAAGGTGCAACATTTCAGTCAGCGTGCCAAATTCAAATTTTCTTGAGTTTTTTGTGATTACTCATCGTGGGTTCATGAAAACTGATTTTGCGGAAATAAATAGGTTTTAACAAGAAATTACGGTTAAAATTATCACATAGATAATATTAATTTAAATACAAATGCCAATAAGCTGATTATCATCTTGGTTTTTGGTTTATTGACAAATGTACTTATACTAGCTTTCACCTTGATTTTTTGGTTGGTGTAATTTCTCTAAAACAACCTATTTATTGCCGCAAAATAAGTTTTCATAGACCCACGATGAGCAATAGAGCTGTAATTGACAAAAAAACGCAAGAAAATTTGAATTTGGCTCGCTGAACGAAACGTTGCACCTTAATCTGTTTGTCGAAATCTCGTAAGGAAACAAAAGTATCGAGTTATTGCGAAAGTATCGAGACCCAGTAAAATACTAGAATAAAAGTATCGAGTACAAAAATGCTAGGTATCGAAGCGAAAGTATCGATACTACTCAGGTATCGATTCTTTTTGCGAATCCCTAATAATGTCAATGTCAAGTAGCTCGTCGCGTCGCGCCGTTGCGGTCGGATACGTAGTATCTCTACCTAGTCTGTGGCGGTCGGTACCTATTGGTGTTGCGGCGTTTTTGCGGTGATTTTTCAGCATTATTAATTTTTGTGTTCGATACTGAATTTTACTTGTTGTGCCTAGGATATATCTTCAAAATGACTGCATTTGAGGAGTTTGGTGTCCTCACCGAACTAGGGAAGGCGACAGAAGAGATGGAGTGGAACCTTCCAACAGATGTTCAAGCTGAAGCGATTCCTCTCATCCTGGGCGGTGGAGATGTGCTGATGGCTGCTGAGACCGGCAGCGGAAAGACTGGTGCCTTTTGCCTGCCCATACTTCAGATTGTCTGGGAGACGCTAAAGGACATACAGGAAGGAAAGTCCAGCAAAGTGATACCTACAATTTCCAGTGATTGGACGATGTCATTCTTCGATAGAACAGATGCGATGGCAGTGACACCAGATGGACTGCGATGCCAGTCTAGAGATCAGAACGGCTGGCACGGCTCTAGGGCCACCAAAGGTGTGCACACCAAGGGAGCTTATTATTACGAAGCTAAAGTTACTGATGAGGGTTTGTGCCGTGTTGGATGGTCCACTCAAGCTGTAAGTTTGTACTACTAACATTTTCCTATAAATCTAGTACAGCAGAACCTTGTTAAACTGAACTGGGGGGGTAATTTTCGGGTGTTTTGATCGTAGAGGCTCTATTGTACTTAGATTATTTTCGACTTAGTAGTCAAGTTTAAAATAGACTTCCCTAACAACATCGATTGACATAAAATATTTCACAACATTGGATCATAAAATCTAAGTATGAATTATTATTATTTTGAATGTTTTTAGGCAAGGCTGGATCTAGGTACAGACAGACTGGGCTATGGTTTTGGAGGGACAGGGAAGAAATCCAATGCCAAGCAGTTTGATGACTATGGTTCTGCTTATGGCATGAATGATGTCATTGGTATGTATGTAGGTATTTTTAATGAAGAGGAAATGACTATATGACATTTGTTTGTTGTATGGAGTCGGCACCACAGAATAAATAATAGCAGAAGTTGCACTTCACGCAACCATTAATAGAAATAGCGACTATAGATAGTAAGCAATAAAGTGCAATTCAGCTCGCATAAGCTCTCAGTGCCTAACGCGATATTCACCTAAACGATTTACATATTTTGCGCTAATTAAAAAGTTCATAGAATAAAAACATTACAAAATCTGGTTGATTACATTTTCACTATATTAATTCTTAATTATCTCCTAAACACGTCGACCGATTTACATTATTCAAACGAATAAAATGGTTTTAAACCTAGACCTTTCATTTGACACCAAAATCGTTAAGATATCTCAACAAACAAAAAAAACATTTTCAAGTTGCTCTCTTAATTATCCAACATGTATGAAACGCGTAACAATTCTTTTAAAAACCTTCTATCTTATCAAACAATAAATGTTAAAATTATTTTAAACTGGGTCTAATTCAATGAAAAAGGAATCGAATTTTATTTGTGAACAACACCATAATCTAAAATACTTAAGTAGGTAGGTAGGAAAAGTAAGTAGGTTCTAAAATACAACGCAAAAATGTGTTCGACTATGAAAAAAGTAAGTGTCTGAATGCAAGAGGGTGGCGGCCGGCCTCGCCTGATTTGTAGCGCCTGGGCTCAGCAGTCTGTAGGTTATTAGCTTGCATAAGTAGGTAGAGTGACGGATGCCTGCTGGCACACCTGAACTTCTACTGTTTTGAAATAAACTTGATTTCTTTGCCATAAATGAAAGTTAGGTCAATCAATCGAGAAAATTAAAAGAAACAAAAAGAGTACAAAAAAAACACTAAGTGATTTGCTTTCTGAGATACCTATTTTATTTGGGTTCTAATATTATTATTTTTCATCAATGTTTACGGTATATCAATTTGTTGCACAATAATGGGATGGCACAGGTTATAAAATTTGTCTGTGAATTCTGTATTCCAAAAATCTTGAATTATGCTTACTGGCGTTCCTCTAAGTTTAATTGTAATAATTATCATGGTTGACCCCCCATGAACAAGTCATGATTTTTAAACCCATATAACTCAGAATGTATATAAAAACAAATCTCTTTCAAAACGAAGAAGTGGAAGTTATAAGGTTACATATTATACTGCCTGAATCTTCCCACTGCTGGGCAAAGGCCTCCTATTCCTCTTTCAGTTACATGCTCTTTATTAATTTGATACTGTGGCTGACCTTACATTAGATAGATTGAAGAGCCCGTAATTTACAATACGGTATGGTACCTGTTTCATGAAAATTTATAAGACAATCAATTTTCCTATTAAAAAATAAATGCTTATGATAATATTCATCATCAGCCTATATTTGTCCACTGCTGGACGTAGGCCTCTCCTAATGCAACACCACTGAGCTCGGTCTTCAGCTCCCCTCATCCAGCCACTCTCTGCAGGTCGCATTCCACCTGGCCACACTACTTTTGCCTAAACATGGTCTCCACTCGAGAACTCTATGATACCCCTATGATAATATTATGGTCATGTATTCATTAAGAGCTAGCTGCGCCTTGCGGTTTCACCCATGTGGATGCTCATGTTAATGAAAAGCACCCTGTGTTATTCTAGGACCAAAACTTTAACAAACTCTGTTCAGCCATTTCAGCATGAAGAAATAACAAACACACAGTCACTCACCCTCTTACTCTTTTGCATTTATAATATTAGAGTAATAACTTATAATATACAAGTTCTGTTATTTTATGTTTTATGAAATTGACACAATCAAATGTAAACATGACTAAATCTTTTTCTTGAATAGATTTAGATAAAACCTGACAGGAAATACTGGTGCCAGAAGTGAGCTCCATTACTTAGATGTAAAAATTATGAAAGAGTTGCGAATAATATTTTGTGTAAACTGGTGGTATGTTGACAACTTATGGATGGAGTTCTTTGGTGATAAAAAGGCAACATAAATGTTTTTGGTCATTCTTTTTGTACCTGTTCATTTTTA
The DNA here is from genome assembly GCA_946251855.1 of Alsophila aescularia. NCBI lineage: Eukaryota > Metazoa > Arthropoda > Insecta > Lepidoptera > Geometridae > Alsophila > Alsophila aescularia. The sequence goes on from OX276385.1 coordinate 16,170,561, forward strand.
ACCCTCGATGAGTACAAGGGTTAAAAAAAGACTTGGTCCATTCGTTTGGGAGCTACAATGCCACAGACAGAATGATACAAACCCTAAACTTATAACACCCTTCTCTTTGTTTGGGGGTTAAAAAGAGAAGAGACTCATGGATAAGAAAATGATCCATACCTAACTTTCTATTTGTATGTTATTTGTTGGTACTATATTAAAAATAAGTTTTACCAATACAAATGACTTTCTCAGGTTGTCTATTAAATCTCAACTCTGGAGAGATTCGCTACACAAAGAATGGAGAGGATCTCGGAGTAGCCTTCAAGCTGGACCAGTCGAGGAAGTCGGACTGCTACTTCCCGGCTGTAGTGCTGAAGAATGCCGAAATGAGCTTCAATTTTGGCGCCACACCTTTTAAAGTATGTTTTAAATATGAGTTGCCGCACCCAAAGATGTCAACATTAGCATTGACCCTGTCAAAAACAACAAAAAGCATGATTTAATGCTAATTTTATATGTTAATTGACAGTTCTGAGTACAGCAGTTAAAAGCTTCTTTAGTCTTTGTATTGAATTCTGACTTAAAGGTACTGAACTTAAAGGTATTTTAACCAAATTCATTCCTTATAAATTTGGGTTTAGATCTGGAGTGAAGTATTGAACCCAAATTCTTAGGGAACAAATACAGTTAAAATATTAGTTACAGTTAAACTATAGATCAAACATTAAGGGGCATGCCCCGTGCACCCACTGGCTTCTCCCACTGGTGGGTGCACGGGGAATTCGCATTTCCCCGTCCACCCACTGCACTAAAGTTGGAAACTAATGAAGAAATAATCAACATTTATGAAGAAAAAAACAATATGTTTTGTAATTAGGTAACGAGACATTTTAAAGTGACAGATGTCAAAGTGACAGATGTCAAAATAATCGTCACCAACAAGTAGTATAACTAGGTAGTAAGTCATTTTAAAGTGACAGATGTCAAAGTAACATGTCAAACTTCAAAGTCATACGTCAACACCTGACAAGATTTAATCAATATCTTCGTTTTGGATGACAGCTGTAAAACTTAAAATGGCTATAACTTTAAAACTAACGATCCTGGACTAGTAGTTTCTTTACAAAAGTGATAGATCTCATTGAGATCTTCATTTTGGATGACAGCTGTCAAACTTAAAATGGCAAAACATTTTTTCTTCATAAATGTCGATTATTTCTTCATTAGTTTCCAACTCTAGTGCAGTGGGTGGACGGGAAAATGCAAATTCCCAGTGCACCCACCAGTGGGAGAAGCCAGTGGGTGCACGGGGCATGCCCCAACATTAACATGTTATAGTGTTTTTGTTCGCGACGACACTAAAAACAACTTAAGACCTAGAACATAAGTGAATAGATTAAGCTATAGTTTGTACATACGTTTTACACAATAATAAATGCTGATTTGGGGTTGTTTGATTGGTAGGGTCTATGAGAGCAAAAATAAATAGGTAATACAGACGACAAAAACATTAAGAATTAAAGGCTAAAATAGGATTACAAAGACAGAGAGGGAGCGACGTGCGAGCGAGAGACACTGCTCGCCACTCCCACCGCCCGCGCTGTGGCTGACCGCCGCGCCGTCGAGTAAACATCTCTACTAGAACTCGCTCTCAAGACCTCTCCAGTCAAGAACAACCCAGGGTCGGAACCCTGAACCAAGGCGACTTTTCTTCATCAACCCAGTGCCCGTTCCATCGACCAAACGAGCGCCATCGACCACGGTCGGTCACTTTCCGACTTCCGCCTCAGCTATACAGTTCACTAATCGACTGGTGGCTGGCCGAGCGGTGACGCTCAGGAACATTGGTCCTACAGATCCGGATTTATTGAAGACAAGTGACGCCATGGTGCTGACACGCTCCGACACTGCGAGAGCTTCACGCCGGGAAGCCAATCCCGGCGCCAGCGGGCTGTCGCCCGAATTTGAGACAACGACGCTGCAACCAGCGGGAGTGACGCAGGGCGCGCCACTGACGGCCGCGTCCTCCTCCCGCCCAGCCGCCGAGGGAATCGAGGGAGACACGGGTGCATTCATACCCCCCCTCCCTCAGACACCGGGAGCGCCGCAGGGCCCCCCCCCCTCACGGGGCCCTCCTTCCGCACGACGCATTTCGACGCCCAGTATTCACCGGCGTCACCGACGGGACCCAACAGCGGAGTCCGGCACCTGACAGCCCGGCTCCCCGCTGTTTCAACGCCGACAACGACGACGGACGCGGCCACTGATAGCGCCGCACCCGCGAGCCACCTGCAACTGCCGCGGATGCTCGCGGCTCACTCCAGCATGACACACCATGCGGAGCAGACTATACCCCGAGCGAGGACGCAATCGGGACGAAACAGCCGACATTCAGAACGAATACTACGACTGGCGCGTGCCAAGGAAGAGCACATACGCGCTAAAGAAGAACAAGCCCGACTACAAGTTGAACTTTCCGCTGCCCGCATCACGACTTTGGAAGCGGAAGCTCAAGTCGAAGACGAAGAAGACGCACGAACGACACTCTCAGAAGACGAAGCGGAACAGTCCCAGCGCTGGTACCGCCGCCTCTGAGGGAGATTACAGCCCCAATCGAACAGCTGCAACTGCCCGCCCCTACTGAAGCACCGGTCACTGGGGGCTCTGCCGCGCCTGCCGCTACAAGAAGCGACATCGCGGAACTGGCCGCCGCCATCACAATAGCCACCCGACAAGCGAAGCCCGTTCCACCACACCGTTACTATGGAGAGCTACCCATCTACAACGGGTCACATCAGGAATGGCTATCTTTCAAAGCCGCCTTCAACGAATCGGCAGACAGCTTCAGCGCCACGGAGAACACTGCCAGGCTCCATCGCAACCTCAAAGGAAGAGCGCGAGAAGCAGTAGAGAATCTCCTACTACATTACACCGAGCCGACGGAGATAATGCGCACACTAGAAGCACGCTTCGGAAGACCAGAAGCCATCGCAGCAACGGAATTGGAAAAGTTACGTGCCTTGCCCAGACTAGCCGACACACCGAGAGACATTTGCATATTCGCCAACAAAGTGTCTAACATCGTCGCAGCACTGAAGGCCCTCGACCGACTGTACTACCTGTACAACCCCGACATAACGGCAGCGACATCTGAGAAGCTGCCCCCGACTCTACGCCACCGATGGTTCGACTTTTCCGCCTCTCAACCGGCGGGTGAACCTGACCTACTCAAGATGGCTCGCTTCCTCCAACGCGAAGCAGACCTGTGCAGCCCTTATGCACAACCCGAGCCCGAGGGAAGAGAGGAGTTCAACAGCCGGCGCAGACAAACACAAAACCAGAGGACGTACGTGACGCAGTCCAAAACCGAGAAGAACTGCGCAACATGTCGCAATCCGGGCCACAACCCGCCCGATTGCGCAGACTTCAAAAAGGCGACCGTCAACGACCGCTGGGACATGGCGAAGCGCTCCAAACTGTGCTTCCGCTGCCTACGCTTCCGAAATAAGGAACATCGCTGCAAGACAAATAGATGTGGCATCGACGGGTGCACATACACCCACCATGAGCTCCTACATCACCACGGAACACCGCAGCGAGAAGTCAAAACTGAAGAGTCGGTCGGCTCGACATGGGGGAAGACGACTTCGACGGCGTACCTGAAAATAGCACCGGTCACGGTGACCGGACCGGCGGGAGAGGCTGAGACTTGGGCCTTACTTGACGACGGCTCAACAGTCTCACTCATCGACGAGGGACTCGCCGAACAAATCGGCGCCAAGGGGCCCATAGACCCCCTCTTCATCACTGCCATCGGGAATAAGAAGATTGAAGCGACACGCTCACGTCAAGTCTCGCTAACTCTATGCGGACACACGGGCAAGCCACACCCACTGAAGCTTCGCACTATTAATCAACTACGACTGACGCCACAGAAGCTGCGCGGGGAAGATCTGAAGACATGTACACATCTCCGCGACCTCCAACCCCACTTCAAGACGAGCTACGCGACGCCGAAGGTCCTCATAGGACAAGACAACTGGCACCTCCTCGTCACTAAGGAGATGCGAGTGGGACGACGCGACCAACCGGCCGCATCCCTGACGCCACTCGGCTGGGTGATTCACGGTGCACATCACGACACGAGAAGAAGACAGGTGCACTTCATAGCGCACGCGACGATCGAAGACAACATGGACGAGTCCCTCCGCCACTACTTCGCCATTGAGGGACTCACAGTCGCCGCCAAGTCACCGACAAGTGACCCTGAACAACGCGCTTTAAAGATACTCGAAGAGAAAACGCATCAACTTCCCGATGGGCGTTACGAGACCGCGCTATTGTGGCGCGATGAAGACAGAAAAATGCCAAACAACTACGACGCAGCTTTAACCCGCCTCACATCGGTCGAACGGAAGCTATCCAAAAACCCTCAAGAGAAGCAGCAATATCAGCAGCAGATGACAGCACTGGTGACAAAAGGGTACGCCGAGCACCGAGGGCAAGACTTGGGTACCTACCAAGCTCAACAACGCTGACGACGCGACCAGAGACGTACCGCCCGACTTCAACCAGCGACATAGGTGGTTTACCGGCCCAGACTTTCTGTGTCAACCTGAGAGTCTATGGCCCGTCGCGCGGACACCGCCCCTCGTAGAAGACACCAAAGAAGAAAAATGCGCCGCCCTCGCCGAGACGACGAACACGCTCGGCGAAGCTATACCGAAGCCGGAACGCTTCTCAAAATGGGAGCGATACCTACGCGCCACATCGCGGGTACTCCAGTTCATTGACCTATGCCGACGAACCCGCCAGCGCACCCACTACAAACGAACGAAGAAAAACCCGCTATCCGATCCGACGTGGGAAAGGAATAATAATAAAACGACAGCGAAGACATCGCCGGGTACGACACAGGAAGCGACACTAACGCCGCGCCACATCGAGATAGATGCCGAAACACAGCGCCGCGCTGAAACACTTATCTGGCGTCTAAATCAAGAAGAAGCCTTCAAAGACGACGTAGAAACAGTACGATGCGGAAAAGAGATAGCACACACCAGCCGACTTCACAAGCTATCCGTGACTTATAGAGATGGAATACTGCGGCTAAACAGTCGCATCGAAAACATAAGGGGAGCCGACAACATAGTGACGTCACCGCCCGTACTAGATGGGAATCGACACGAAGTTCGACTGCTGATTGACTACGTACACCGCCGTATGCATCACGCCGGAGCCGAAGCCACCATCAGCGAGTGCCGACAGTCATACTGGATACTTCGTCTGCGACCTGTGACCAAAATGGTCCTCCACCGCTGCCTGCCATGTCGCATCCGAAAAGACGTCCCTCCGCGACCATCCACGGGTGATCACCCGGCGTGCCGACTGGCGCACCATCAGCGACCATTCACCTTCGTGGTACTGGACTATTTCAGGCCCTACCTCGTCTCTACCGGCAGAAGCACGCAGAAGTACTATGTCGCCATCTTCACGTGCCTCACGACGCGCGGAGTGCACCTGGAACCAGCAGCGTCCCTCAGCACCGACTCCGCGATCATGGCCCTCCGACGCATGATCGCTCGCCGTGGTACGCCAACTGAAATCTGGTCCGACAATGGCTCGAATCTGCGGTCAGCCGATAAGGAACTGCGACGGGCGCTGGACAGGGCGACAGAAGAGGAAGCATCGAAGAGGACGATTAGCTGGCGCTTCATCCCTCCCGGAGCCCCCTTCATGGGCGGGGCCTGGGAGCGCATGGTACGCGCGGTAAAGGCAGCGCTAGCCGCCACACAGCAGCCGACCGCGGAAGTACTCCACACGCTCCTGGCTGAGGCCGAGTTCACGGTCAACAGTCGCCCGCTCACTCACGTCTCGGTGAGTGCCGATGACCCCGCCCCGCTGACCCCGAATCACTTCATCTTGGGCGGCCCGGCACGAGTTCCGACGCCCGGCACCTTCAGCGAGGCTGACCTCATCGGACGCGCACACTGGCGCGCCGCTCAGCACCTCGCCGACATCTTCTGGAGTCGCTGGCTCCGGGAGTACCTGCCCGACTTGCAACACCGGCGGGAGCCCCACAGCCGCGGGCCCGCGGTGAAAGTCGGCGACGTTGTCGTCATCGCAGACGGCACTCTCCCTCGCAACACATGGCCAAGAGGGATAGTGGAAAACACTACCCGGGCGCAGACGACGTCACCCGGGTAGTCGACGTGCGCACCACTGCAGGCATCCTGAGGCGACCGGTGAAGAAGATCATCATCCTGCCCACGACGAGCGACGCTCACCCAGAGGGTTGCAGTGCCCTGGACGCCACTGCACGGCGGGAGAATGTTCGCGACGACACTAAAAACAACTTAAGACCTAGAACATAAGTGAATAGATTAAGCTATAGTTTGTACATACGTTTTACACAATAATAAATGCTGATTTGGGGTTGTTTGATTGGTAGGGTCTATGAGAGCAAAAATAAATAGGTAATACAGACGACAAAAACATTAAGAATTAAAGGCTAAAATAGGATTACAAAGACAGAGAGGGAGCGACGTGCGAGCGAGAGACACTGCTCGCCACTCCCACCGCCCGCGCTGCGGCTGACCGCCGCGAGACAACAGTGCGAATCAACCGCATAAATACAGGACCATTTTAGCCCGAAATTCATTCCATCGCCAGCAGCCGTCGAGTAAACATCTCTACTAGAACTCGCTCTCAAGACCTCTCCAGTCAAGAACAACCCAGGGTCGGAACCCTGAACCAAGGCGACTTTTCTTCATCAACCCAGTGCCGTTCCATCGACCAAACGAGCGCCATCGACCACGGTCGGTCACTTTCCGACTTCCGCCTCAGCTATACAGTCCACTAATCGACTGGTGGCTGGCCGAGCGGTGGCGCTCAGGAACAGTTTTAACCAACCGCGAATAAAGTTTTAAATCTAACCTGACTGCAATTAAAAGCCCAAAGAAATAAATTAAGCTAATATTGTCTTTAGCGCCATCTAGTGAAACTCATGTCATGGACCATCCACCCCAAAACATATTTTTTTGCAGTACCCACCAACCTCGGACTATGTGGCTCTCTGCCAGGCACCCAAGGAATTTGTGAAACAGAATGTTGTTTCTGCGGTCACTGCTACAGAAACAAAGGTGATCAACAACGCACCACAGGCCATTATTATCGAGGTAAGCATTTTTTGTAAAGGAAATGTTTGTATTATGGACAGGACTTGAACCTTCATTGCATTCCAAATGTTTGCTTTAGTTTCTTTTTATTTATCTTATGGAGACAGCAATGCCATCTATTGGTTTATCACTGAATTAATTTTCTTAGCGAAACGGAATTAAATACATAATTTTCATAGACCTACTTTAACGTTATTAAAAAGTAACAAGTGAAATTTAATTTAAAAAGAATTCATTAACTGACTTCAAATAGTAAAAAACTTCAATGAAAGATGTAATACTTTTATTTTAGTTCTGTGCCTGGTAAGTACCAACTTTGTCGGGCTTCGCACAGACGACAAAAATATGTATTATTCATTACATTTACGAGTTTTACTATTAATTTGAATTCGGTTGAATTTTATTAATTAGATTTTTTATTTGTTTTTCTGCGGCTTAATTCCCAGGATTATTGTACTTACTGATATCTGTAGGTAGAGTATTTACGCAATCCCTAAGCAAAATTTGAACAAAATGATGCAGCCAAACCCTGAAAATAGCATTGTGGAATCATGGATCTTGTAGATTATAAAATATTTTAGTCTATAAACCTTTGAGATGTTCTAAATTCGTTTATAAAATCCGGTAACATGTCACAGTATAACAAAAAAAAAACAATTAAATATTAAAGGTTAATTTTGTACAAATTAACACAGTAATTGCGATCAAACGAGAGTAACAAAATAGTTTTAAAAATACCTGAAATAGGTTTAAAAATACGGTTCTTTTTTATTTGAAAGGTCGTAACTATAAATTAGTCACATAAAAAATTGGTGAAGATTTGATGAGGATCTTCGGCGTGATGAGCAGAATAGCTCCTCAAAGTGCAGTAAATTGCTCACTTTTAGGTTACTACCAGAGGAATCAGCCCTTTACCCACTCCTGAGCGTTCGAGTTCCATGGAATCCTATAGAAGGGAGATATGGTTCGGAACGCGAAGAGCACTGCATTTGCGGCGGTGTCCGGATACTCTCTGCGGACCTTGAAAATTCAGGTGAGGGATGTACGTGGAGATGTCGCGCCGGTTCGTACCCATATCCGCAGCAGGTCTCCAAGGTGAAGAGCCTCTAGTCGATAGAATAATGTAGGTAAGGGAAGTCGGCAAATTGGATCCGTAACTTCGGAATAAGGATTGGCTCTGAGGACCGGGGCGTGTCGGGTTTGGAAGGGAAGCGGATGCGGCCGGTGCCGGGCCTGGTCGATGCCCTCGCAAGGGGGCGGAAACTGGACCCGCGCTCCGGCCTTCCGCGGATCTTCCTAGCCGTAAGGCCGTGTCGGTTGCGTTTCGGCGTAATCGATGCGGTTCTGTACGACCGTCGTTCAACGGTCAGCTCAGAACTGGCACGGACAAGAGGAATCCGACTGTCAAATTAAAACAAAGCATTGCGATGGCCCTCGCGGGTGTTGACGCAATGTGATTTCTGCCCAGTGCTCTGAATGTCAACGTGAAGAAATTCAAGCAAGCGCGGGTAAACCTCACGCTGCTCACCCATAAAGCTGGTCGTCAGGCCACCAAATCCTAGGATTCTGGGCAACTGGCGCCGGCTTCCAGCAATGAGGTGAGGTAGAGAAACACGCAAGTGTTCTCGCCGGTTACTCATCCGACGTGGTGGCCTTGGTGCCTGGTTGATATAGGCAAGGCTGTACGACCGATGGCCGGGATGGAGCACACCAAGATACTCCCCCGGCTTAAGAGTAATGCCGCCACATGACGGATACAAAACTCACCACTTGTTCTATAGGTTCCAACGTCACAGCCACTAAGAGGCCGACACCAGATGGAATGGCACCGTTAGCCTAGACACGGTGGGGCTCCCTTCCCCCTTAGCACTCATGTCGACAGAGTTTCCTCCGTCACGTCGGATGAGTAACCGGCGAGAACACTTGCGTGTTTCTCTACCTCACCTCATTGCTGGAAGCCGGCGCCAGTTGCCCAGAATCCTAGGATTTGGTGGCCTGACGACCAGCTTTATGGGTGAGCAGCGTGAGGTTTACCCGCGCTTGCTTGAATTTCTTCACGTTGACATTCAGAGCACTGGGCAGAAATCACATTGCGTCAACACCCGCGAGGGCCATCGCAATGCTTTGTTTTAATTTGACAGTCGGATTCCTCTTGTCCGTGCCAGTTCTGAGCTGACCGTTGAACGACGGTCGTACAGAACCGCATCGATTACGCCGAAACGCAACCGACACGGCCTTACGGCTAGGAAGATCCGCGGAAGGCCGGAGCGCGGGTCCAGTTTCCGCCCCCTTGCGAGGGCATCGACCAGGCCCGGCACCGGCCGCATCCGCTTCCCTTCCAAACCCGACACGCCCCGGTCCTCAGAGCCAATCCTTATTCCGAAGTTACGGATCCAATTTGCCGACTTCCCTTACCTACATTATTCTATCGACTAGAGGCTCTTCACCTTGGAGACCTGCTGCGGATATGGGTACGAACCGGCGCGACATCTCCACGTACATCCCTCACCTGAATTTTCAAGGTCCGCAGAGAGTATCCGGACACCGCCGCAAATGCGGTGCTCTTCGCGTTCCGAACCATATCTCCCTTCTATAAAATTCCATGGAACTCGAACGCTCAGGCAGAAAATAAAACTCTTGCCGGACCTCTCGGCGGCGTCTTCAGGCCACTTTGGGTTACCCCGTCGAACACTAGCTTAAAAAGACTAGGGAACGATTATTGAAACGGTTCCGCTGCTGGGTTCCGGAATAGGAACCGGATTTTTCGCTCAAAGGTTGTTATTTATCAGATAAACACAACACATCGACATAAGATCTCTCCTTGAGCTTAGGATCGACTGACTCGCGAGCACGCCCAGAAACGCGAAACCCTTCTCCACGTCAGTCCTCCAGGGCCTCGCTGGAGTATTTGCTACTACCACCAAGATCTGCACCGACGGTGGCTCCAGGCGGGCTCACGCCCAGACCCTTCTGCGCACGCCGCCGCGCACGTCCTACTCGTTACGGCTTAATGATAACGCAATAATAAAATTGTGTCATCGCACATGCCGGTAACGGTAGTGTATAGGCAAAACGCTTCAGCGCCATCCATTTTCAGGGCTGGTTGCTTCGGCAGGTGAGTCGTTGCACACTCCTTAGCGGATTCCTACTTCCATGGCCACCGTCCTGCTGTCATGAGCGACCAACGCCTTTCATGGTGTCCCATGAGCGTTTTTTAGGCGCCTTAACACTACGTTTGGTTCATCCCACAGCGCCAGTTCTGCTTACCAAAATTGGCCCACTTGGCACCGTCATCAAAACTCCGGCTTCATCGTTGGAGTAAGCCGGAGTTCTCACCCATTTAAAGTTTGAGAATAGGTTGAAGTCGTTTCGGCCCCAATGCCTCTAATCATTCGCTTTACCGGATGAGACTGTTCGAATCGACGCCAGCTATCCTGAGGGAAACTTCGGACGGAACCAGCTACTAGATGGTTCGATTAGTCTTTCGCCCCTATACCCAGTACTGACGATCGATTTGCACGTCAGAATCGCTACGGTCCTCCATCAGGGTTTCCCCTGACTTCGACCTGACCAGGCATAGTTCACCATCTTTCGGGTCCCAGCATCTGTGCTCAGAGCGCGCCTGCATTCGCAGATTGGAAACGAGACGCCTCGGGAGTGCGAGCGTAGGACCGAGATCCGAGCGCCATCCTCCCTGAGCGGTCGACGAGCGACCACCTTCACATTCGTTAAGCCTTTCAGTTTACGATCTCAATGACTCGCACAGATGCTAGACTCCTTGGTCCGTGTTTCAAGACGGGTCCTGCGAGTGCCCGAAACTGAATCATCGCAGACGGATAGTCCGAGACAGCACGGCTGCGACGACAGGCGCGCCGAACCCGCGTCCGCACTCGGGCAGGACGCGGGCTGCGACGTTACCTTGCGTCGGGCCGGACGCGCGCGAGCGCGTGAGCGTTTCGTATGATATACCGTCCGACGGCCGGTCGGTGCACTTCACGGTATCCACACCGCGAAGGCGCACCCTCCCTCCCCGAGACTCCCGAAAGGCACTTAGACCGACATCGAACGGGTCGCGATGTATTACTAAGAGAGAAGTGCACGCCGTCCCCGGACGCGACGTACGCGAGAGGTGCCGACGACCGAGGCCGAAGGCATCCGACTAGCGCACGTGCGCCGAGAAATGACGATGAATCTCTCCGTTCGTTCATTCGAGTTTCGCAGGTTTACCCCTGGACGGTTTCACGTACTGTTGAACTCTCTCTTCAAAGTTCTTTTCAACTTTCCCTCACGGTACTTGTTCGCTATTGGTCTCGCGGTAATATTTAGCCTTAGATGGAGTTTACCACCCACTTAGGGCTGCACTCTCAAGCAACCCGACTCTGAGGAGAGTCCCTCTCGCCGCTGTCCTCCGTCGCTACGGGCCTGGCACCCTCTATGGGTAAACGGCCCCGTTCAAGACGAACTTGGACAGGAGAAGACAACGACGAGAAAGCGGAACCTCCCGAACACCACATCTCCCGCCGCCGTGACAACGACGGGATTCAGTGCTGGGCTATTTCCTGTTCGCTCGCCGCTACTAAGGAAATCCTAGTTAGTTTCTTCTCCTCCGCTTACTAATATGCTTAAATTCGGCGGGTAATCCTCCCTGATCTGAGGCCAACGTTATAAATGGAGGCAGACACGATATCCGTCGGCGCTACAACGTCGAGTGAACGTAGCAGTAGCGCCCTTCGGACGTCGAGTCCGCCTACCGGTTGCCACTGTATATACACAACATTTTATTCAGGTCGGCGACATAGTTTACGACTCTTATTCGAAGCGTTCTACGCGCGTGTGAATAAAACATTAATATAGCAACACACAGCGGTAACTCTTTTACATTTTTAAACGGACTAGCGCGACACTGCGATCGAGTTAATGATCGATCGCGCGCGCGCGCGTTAGAACCGCCATATGCGCCGTGTTGTGGCAAGGCGCAGTGTGGTTTTTGTTATTATGCAGCCGGCCCTCAGACAGGAGTGGTCCTGGATGTGTCTCCATGGACCGCAATGTGCGTTCGAAATGTCGATGTTCAAATGTGTCCTGCAGTTCACACTATGACGCGCAGTTAACTGCGTTCTTCATCGACCCGCGAGCCAAGTGATCCACCGTCCAGGGTAATAGTTTTATTATTACCCTGATACAATTTGTAAATAATAATATATATATATGAATAACTTAGAACGAAAGAGAAAATAAATAAATTATATTTCCCTCTCACTCTAAATCCCGTATTTATATGTTATCGAACGCGCACAGCTAGCTATACGACTCGGATTATGAAAAATACGGTTCTTTTTTATTTGAAAGGTCGTAACTATAAATTAGTCTCATAAAAAATTGGTGAAGATTTGATGAGGACCTTCGGCGTGATGAGCAGAATAACTCCTCAAAGTGCAGTAAATTGCTCACTTTTAGGTTACTACCAGAGGAATCAGCCCTTTACCCACTGGGTAGGGATTGATGGAGCACCTGGTTATTAATGTTAGTTGTACAATAAGGTAACTAAATGGCGCTACTGTGCACCGCGAGATTGTTTGCAAAAAAGTTTGTACGCGCGAGGTCAACAGCTCACAGAGCCACTTAGTAAATAATCAATTATTTTATTCTTCGTGTCAGCCTTTAGAAGTCCACTGCTGAACATAGGCCTCCCCCAAAGAGCGCCATGACGAGCGATCCTGTGCCACCTCCATCCACCGACTTGCTGCGATGGCTACAATGTCGTCGGTCTATCGTGTGGGGGGTCTCCCCACACTTCGCTTGCTTGTTCGTGGTCGCCATTCGAGAACCTTTATTCCCCAGCGGTTGTCGGTTCTGCGAACTATATGGCCTGCCCATTGCCACTTCAACTTGCAAACTCTGAGAGCTATGTCGGTAACCTTCGTTCTTCTACGGATTTCCTCATTTCTGATTATATCACGTAGTGAAACACCGAGCATAGCTCTCTCCATTGCACGCTGCGCAACTCTGAGCTTTTGTATGAGACCAATAGTTAGCGACCACGTCTCAGAGCCGTATGTCATCACTGGCAACACGCACTGATTATAAACTTTCGTCTTGAGGCTCTGCGATATCTGCGACGAGAAGATATGGCGTAATTTCCCGAACGCTGCCCATCCGAGTAGGATTCGTCGGTTGACCTCTTTGTCGAAGTTGGATCTACCCAGTTGGATCGTCTGATCCAAGTAGACATAGTGATCAACAGCTTCGATAGTATCGTTCCCAACATAAACCGGCATGGGTACGACATGGGCAATTGACATGATGTTAAAAAAAAAGAAGAGTTTTTTATTAATTATTAGAGAGTCCCTCCTTCTCCATGAAGTCGGCCAATCGCTGACCCCTTTGGTTCCGCTGTCCAAATCCAAACTGCCCCACTCTCAGTTCATCGCCATTCCTCATGCCCAGCCGTGCGTTGAAGTCCCCCATCACCACTGTGAAGTGTGATTTAGGGGCATGTATGTCATTAGAAATGTCAACATACATAGCCTCCACTTCATCGTCCGGGCGTTTCGAGTGTGGGGCGTACACCTGTATGACCTTCAACGAATACCGTTCGGTAATTCTGAGTATAAGGTATACCACCCTTCTCGAATCGCTTTCGATCTTCACAATGTTGTTGACGAGGGACTTGTGGACGAGAAACCCGACACCATGTTGGGACTGCTGGTCGCCCTCCCGGTAATAGAGTAAGTTGCCGGAATTGAGGGTCATCGTATCCTCTCCCTCTCTTCGGACTTCTGATAACACTATAATACCCCAGCGCAACTTACTTACTACTTCTTCCAGCTCTATCAACTTCTCATCGGTCCTCAAGATGCGTGCGTTATAAGTTGCCAGGTCTAGAGATCGTGGGGGTTGGTAGCTGGGTCTCTGCCGGAGATTCTTAGCACCCCCTGCTCCGGCCGTTACCATGGCTGCTACCGGTGCCAGGAATAACGGAGCCGCCCGGGGACTGAGGGCCGTCTTTTTGGTGTGTCTATCATATTGGGGGGGAGGGGGGGGGGGGGGGGGGGTGGCCATAGTCAGGCAGGCGGATTGGTGACCGCAGTGTAGCAAATGTGCTCGGGGGACGCTGCTGCCCATCTTCCGGTGTATCCCTTAGTCGCCTCTTACGACATCCACGGGAGGATTGGGAGGGGTCTTATATAAAAATATATACATTTATGTTCCGAGCGGCGATAAGGCTGTGTGAGTGTTACTTAGTGATGTGCGTTAGTGTAACTGTGGTGTGAAATTGTTCGTGTTTGTGCATTTGAGACATAAAATGGGAGTCAGTAGAAAAGTTGCAAATGATTTCGTAATATATACTGTAGCAGACAATGTAAAATGAGACATTTCCAGCCATCCCGCGAACTAGCAGAACAGACTTGCAACCAGATCACAAAGTTCAAGAAGTACCTAGACAACCCCAAAGTGCGAGAGCTGCTGGTGGTAGGAGGCATCAACGTGAAGGACCAGATCAGCCAGCTGAACAGCGGGGTCGACATCGTGGTGGGCACGCCGGGGCGGCTCGAGGATCTTATTTCTGGAGGTTGGTTCATCATCATCATCACCATATATTTGTCCACTGCTGGACGTAGGCCTCTCCTAATGCACGCCACTGAGCTCGGTCTTCAGCTATCTGCATCCAGTTTCTGCCAGCCGCTTTCCGCAGGTCGTCACTCCACCTGGCCATAGGGCGTCCTACACTAGGTTTGCCTAAGCGCGGTCGACATTCGAGAACTCGTCTACCCCAACGGTTATCGGTTCTTCGGGAAATGTAACCAGCCCTCTGCCACTACAGCTTGCTTATCCTTAGAGCTATGTCTGTTACTTCGGTTCTCTGTCGGATCTCTCTTTATTTCGAATCTTGTCCGTTAGATAAACTCCATGCATAGCTCTCTCGATAGCTCGCTGAGCGACCTTAAATTTGTGGACTAGTTTGACCGTGAGTGTCTACGTTTTGGCACCGTAGGTCATGACTGGTAGGACTCCCAGATTGAAGACTTATGGACGACGAGAAGACTTGTCGAATACTGCCCAACCCAGCTGAATTCTTCTGTTGGCTTCCTTCTCAAAGATGTTCTTACCTAATTGCAATATATTTTCCAAGGTAAACATATAGTTTGACTACTTCAAGAGGTACACTATAGACTGCTATCTGTCCCGGATCAATAAGATCGTTAATCATGATCTAGGTTTTGTCTATGTTCATTCCTAGAGCGATACGTCGAGATTCATCATCTAGGTTGGTCAGCATACTTTGCAAGTCTTGCAGCGACTCCGCCATTAGGACGATATCATCAGCAAATCGTGTAAGATGTTCTCGCTATTGATATGAATGCCCATTCCTTTCCAATCAAGCATCTTAAACATATCTTCAAGTGCATTAGTTAACTGTTTCGGAGATATAACTTATCTCCCCTGCTTATAGTTGGATATGTTAAGACCGCTAGTTTTGTACTTGGTCACTCATGGTCACTGCTTCATAAAGACATCTCAGCTCTTCGATGGACCGCCAGACCACATGGCAACGCTGCAAAGACTCCAGACCTGCCAGGTTTCAACGGAGTCAAAGGCCTTCTCCTAGTCCACAAAAGCAAGACACAGGGGCTGGTTATAACTCTTCAGACTTCTGTATTATAACTTGCCTCACTGTGTGTATGTGGCCTATGGCGCTAAATATTCCGCGAAACACGGCCTACTTTATCAGCCAAGACGCATATAATCTATACTATAATAAAACTGTAACTGGGCTAAATCTGTACATTAAATATTTTTTGAAAATTATAATTGAGATAAACTTCAAAATCGATATGGAGTGCAAAAATGTTTTTTTTTTATTTTTTGTCTGTCTGTCTGTCTGTCTCTTTGAACACGCATCACACTGAAACTACCCGATGGATTTTGATACAACTTGTCAGAATCATAGCTGATGTTATGGATTGACATTTAGAAAACTTTTTATCCCGAAAAAATAAAGGGTTCCTGCAGGATAAGGGTTGTAAGTTATTTAAAAGAACACGGTATCACGCTCAAACTACTGGATGGATTTTGATGTTACTGGGCATAGTCAAAGTTTATATTATTTGTTAAAATTTAGAATACTTTTACTCCCGAAAAAGTAAAGCATTTTTAAGGGATAAGGGTCCAAAGTTTATGTTAAATTAAAGTAATAAAATAAAGAACGGTTTCCAAATTTCGTTGTCCGCGTCACGTAACGAGAGGCCGAGCGGTTAACATGCGCGGAAGTCTAATCCAGACGTCCGTGGATCGAAACCACGCGCTTTTAGTTTTTTGTTCCATAATTAATAGCGTTTACATATTTTATACGTTATTTTTACATTTTTTAACCCCCGAACAAAGAGACGGGTGTTATAAGTTTAGGGTGTGTATCACTGTATGTGTGTGAGTGTGAGGGTCTGTGTGTTTTTTCTTTTTTTTTGTTGTAAGCTAATGTGATTGTGATGGTTCTTAGCTATATGGGGAGGGGGAGGGAGGAGGTGAGAAAAAGTGGTTAGAATAGTAGCTTCCAAACGAATGGTTTGATTTAGGTGCGGTTTTTTATGATTGAAAGCTGAGGTAATCGAGATGGTTCTTAGATATTAAGGAACGAGTAGGTATAGCACAATGGAGTATCCTACTTCCTTAACACGGCGTAAGTATTTTTATTGTAGAACCTCTACACAAGAGAGCGTAGTATCTGTACTTATAATAAAGCAATAAGAACAAAAAAGACACTACTTAATTTACCAGCATCAAAGATTATTAGAAAGGCAGCACCAAATCTTTGCCAGCATCAACAACTCCAGCGCATAAATCAAACGAATCAAAGTTCTGCCTCCGATTTAACTAGATGGCGCTGATTGTGCTTAAAATACGCAAGCATTTAATTCACTGCAACCCAAGCGTTCCGCTAAATACAAATCTGTAAACTTTTCGAATTTGGCTCACACTAGCTTTAGCGCTTTGCCTCAGCACGACCTCCAGCTCTCAAATCCTTGCGAGTTGCGACTGGAAGTTGTCTGTCTGCTGAATTTCCTACTGTCCGGTTGATATCAAATTACTCTACGCATATCTATACTTATAATAAAACTGTAACAGGTCCAATTTCACTCCAATTCTGTAGATTGAAGATATTTTGAAATTTTCTTTTGGAGGGTACTATATTCGATTCTGAAGCCAAAACAGTATTTTTTTTCATTTTTGTCTATCTGTCTGTATCTTGGCTAGGCATCACGCCGAAACTACTGAATGAATTTAAATTAAATTTGGTATGATTTGAGTTCATACTACGAGGTAGGACATAGGATACTTTGAATCCCGAAGAATTAAAGGTTTCCCGCAGGATAGAAAAAAAAATAATAATATTGAAATTTATTTAAGAGAACACGTATCACGCTGAAACTACTGGAAGGATTTTGTTGCAACTTGGCACAGTCATAGTTTACAAAATTGAGGACAAAAAAAAACCGATAAAATTAAGAGTTCCTGCTGAATAATGTCCCAAATTCTGTAAATAGAAGATATTTTGTAACTTTTTTGGAGGCTGTTCTACATTCAATACTAAATCCGAAACTGTATTTTTTAATTTTTGTCTGTCTGTCTGTCCGTCTGTGTATCTGTAACCTTGGCAGCGCATCACGCTGAAAATACTCACATAATTCAAATAAAATTTGGTATGATTTGAGTTCGTACTTCGAGGTAGGGCATTGGATACTTTTCATCCCGAAAAATTAAAGAGTTCCTGCAGGATAGGGGTGAAAAATTATTAATTTAAATTAATTACTTAAATTACTTCAAAAAACACGTAGCACGCTGAAACTATTGGACGGATGTTGATGCAACTTGGCACAGACATAGCTTATAAGATGGGTGAAAATTATGGATACTTTTTATCCCGTAAAAAAGGGCTACTGCAGGATATGGGTCCAAAGTTATATTAATATTTAAGTAATAAATAATATTTTTTGGATGGTTCTCTATTTCGATACCTACTGAAGCCAAAGCTGTTTTATTTTTTATTTTGAAATAAAAAGTAAAACAATAAGTAAGTGAGTTAGTAAGTATTTTTTAATGAATTCAGTAGTTTCTGTGCGAAACTAAGGAATTCCTTCAATTTTTGTAATATAGGTTGTTTCCACAATATAAGTGTTGAAAGTTATTAAAAAGAATACGTATCACGCTGAAACTACTAGACGGATTTTTGGATGCAAATTGACACAGTCATATATCTATACTTATAATAAAGCAATAGGTACGAAAAAGGCTATAATAAGAAGATAAAAAATGCGATTGGGTGCTTAAAAAGGGTATTGAACATGTTTTTTTTTTAATCGTGTCCCTCTGTCTGTTTGTCTGTATGTTTGTTTGTTCACGCATCATGTAAAAACTATTGGACCGATTGCAATGTGGTTTTCATTGTTAGATAGCTGATTTGTTTTAAAAACTGGTGTAATTGGTATCTCAATCTGGTGAGCTAGAAGCCGAGCAATTGATAAAAGTATTTTTGACGGCTAAATAAATTTTGATCAAATGTTGGCATATTGGTCCTGGAATAGCACATTATGGTACTTTGAACCTAAAGAAAAGACCACGCGTGCGAAGCCGCGGGTACAGCTAGTACTATAATAAAACTGTAACTGGGCTAAATCTGTACATTAAATATTTTTTGAAAATTATAATTGAGATAAACTTCAAAATCGATATAGAGTGCAAAAAGGTTTTTTTTTTAATTTTTGTCTGTCTGTCTGTATCTTTGAACACGCATCACGCTGAAACTACGTGATGGATTTTGATGTAACTTGGCACAGTCAAAGTACATATTATGTATTAAAATTATGGATTCTTTTTATCCACAAAAAATATAGGGTTCCTGCGGGATAGGTATTCAAAGTTATGGTAATTTAAATGTAATATAAATAAAACATTAAAACGATATCATAATTTCGACGCTCTCGCCACTATACTGTCTGGTTTAGCGGGAGCATTTCTGCCTGCTAACCCAGACGTGCGTGGATCGAAATCACGTACTTATTGAAATGTTTTGTTCCGTATTTTTATGCATTTACATATTTTATGCGTTATTTTTACAAATTCAATGCTTTTTTCCCTGAATTAAACCGTCAAATTGTTACAACAAAATAGGTCACAATAATTCAAATTCAGATAATTTAGAAAAAACTCAAAAACAGAAAAGAATTCTGTCAATTTACTTTGTTTTTCTTTTTACTTTGTAAATTTGTTAGTTTTACCTGAAGTGCATGTTTAAAACAGAAATAAATTATCATACATAATTTACATTCCCTCATAAAAAAGCGACCTCTTGCGGCTGTTTTTATTGTTAACTAAACTGTTTACTGTTTTACATTTTTAACCCCCGAACAAAGAGACGGGTGTTATAAGTTTAGGGGGTGTGTATGTGTGCGTGTGTGTGTGCGTGTGTGTGTGTGTGTGTGTGTGTGTGTGTGTTTGTGGCATCCTCATAAAAAAGCTCCCAAACGAATGGACCGATTTTGATGTGTTTTTTTTTGTTTGAAAGCTAATGTGATCGAAATGGTTCTTAGCTTAGCTATATGGGGTGAGGGGGGGAGAAAAGTGGGCTAGAAAAGGGGGTGAGAATCGTAGCGTCCAAACGAATGGTCCGATTTAGCTGCGAGTTTTTTATATCTGAAAGCTGAGGTAAACCAGATGGTTCTTAGCTATAATGGGAGGGAGGAGGGGGGGATGGGGATGGGGGTTAGGATCGTTGATCTCCAACAAATGGACCGATTTTGATGCGGTTTTTTATGTTTGAAACTGATGTGATCGAGATGGTTCTTAACTATATGTGATCGTAATGGTTCTTAGCTTAGCTATATGGGGTGGTGGGGGGGCGAGAAAAAGGGGGAGTTTCGAGAAAAAAGGGGTGAAAATCGTACCTTTCAAACGAATCGACCAATTTAGCTGCGATTTTTTATGTTTCAAAGCTGCGGTAAACAAGATTTGTCTGAGCTATAATAAGGGGGGAGGGGGGGGGACATGGTGAAGTTCATAGCTCCCAAATGAATGGACCAAATTTGATGCAGTTTTTTATGTTTTAGAAAGGATGTGATCGAGATGGTACATCATGTTCCTTTGCTATATGGGAGGGGGGGGGGTTGGGGTGGGAAGGAGTTGAAAAGGGGGGGGTTGGGGTGGGAAGGAGTTGAAAAGGGAGGGGTGGGAGGAGTTGAAAAGGGAGGGGTGGGAGGAGTTGAAAAGGGAGGGGTGGGAGGAGTTGAAAAGGGAGGGGTGGGAGGAGTTGAAAAGGGAGGGGTGGGAGAAGTTGAAAAGGGAGGGGTGAGAATCGTATCTTTCAAACGAATGGACCAATTTAACTGCGGGTTTTTATGTTCAAAGCTGAGGTAAACAAGATGGTCCTTAGCTATAATGGGGCTTTATGCTCGCTACGCTTCGCTCCTGCCTTCGTCTTCTAACCTATCACGACCATGTCGGATCGCCACTGAAGGTTGTTAACACAGGTAGGTACCTATATTGGTATTTTTGGTACTGGAATAATTCATATCATTATAATCCAGAAAAACTACCACGCGAGCAACGCTGCGGGCACAGCTATAGGCAATAATAACGTAAAAGTCTGTACAAAGAAGATAATTTTAAAAAATTGGTCTGAGCTACTGAACAAGAATAAAACATTTTAAAATTCGTGTCTGTCTGTTTGTTTGTCTGTATGTTTGTTCGCGCATCACGTAAAAACTATTAGACCGATTGCGATGCAGTTTTCAGTGTTGGATAGCTTAGGGTTTGACCAAGACCTGGAGTACTTGGTATCGTAATCCAATGATTAGATGCCGAGCAATCGATAAAAAACTTTTAAACGGCTGAAGAAATTTTGATCAAATGTTTATTGTAGGTCTTGGAATAGCACATAGAGTACTTTTAACCTAGAGAAATGACCACGCGAGCGAAGCCGCGGGCACAGCTAGTGCATATAATATAAGGAATATTTCGAACATAAGAGATGTGGGCGGATAGATCAGTTGGCAGAGAGATGAAACGGCATTCTCATTGTTGCAGGTTTGAATACTGTATGTCTTTCTCTCTCCCAAAAAGTTACAGTAGTTATAATAAACAAGCTGTGCCCGCGACTTTGCCCGCATCACGGAATAGAAAAAACAAGTTTATTGCTTGATTTTTCTATTCCGTGATGCGTAATTTTTCTGGGCAAAAGTATCCTACGTGTTTTTCCAGGACCAAAAGTACCTACAAACTACAAAGTACATAATACCAATGTTCGTTCAGGCGTCAAATAGTTTTTTATCGAATGCTCGGTTTCTACTCATCGGATATCGATATGAAGTGCACCAGATTTTAATTCTATATCTATGCTAACAGTGAAACCCGACCGTCCGTAGATCGTGATATTCGTGATGCGCCAACAAACATCCTGATATTCAGATAGACATGATTTTTAAACGTTTTATTCTTGTTCAATTGCTTATTTTAGACCAATATAACAATAATAGCCCCTTGACCTTGCAGTATGTAACTGCTTTATTATTATAAGACTACGAATAATAATTATAATAGTAGATTTTGTGTTGCTATACCTGGCTTCAGCTGGCTAACTCTCGAACACCATTCCGATTCAATCACGATCCCAACAGTGCGATTCAGATGGAAAACTTAACCTGCACTGCAACGTGGGGGGATGTGGAAGAAAGTTTGGGGAAGTGAGTGAGGGACGTCATTTTTTAAACCAATATTGTGGTCATTTTGCCACACCGAAAGGTAAAGATCACGTTGCAGTGCAGGTTAGGTTTTCTAGCTGAATCGCACTGTTGGTGTGGACAGTACGATGTTTATATAAGCGAAACGATGGAAACGATACGAAACTTTTATATTTTCTTACTATCTTTTAGCAATAATTTTCAATCATTTTTATCCAACTGACTCTTGTTAAATCAAACAAAAACGAAAAAACTCAATAATATATCGAAACTATTTGGTCGTGCACAGTTGGGATCTTCATTGAATCGGAATGGTGTTCGCAAGGAAGTTATATGTACTTATTGTACGTAAGTACATAACTTCCTTGGGTGTTCGAGAGTCGGTAAAGTTGCCACCTTAGATGAACAAAGTGAGTAGGAAAAGTTTCGGATCTACGGCGAAACCTTTCTAGCTAGATATATTGGAAGATCTATTTTGTCTGTCTCTCTGTGTGGGCTCGTAGTAAGCAAAATGCTAAATGTTTTTTACTGAGTCCAATGCAAAATGCGATGTACCCAGCAACAATGATTAATTTATGATCGCTTTTGTTCAGTAACTTTAAATCACGTTGCTACAACTTGTATAAAAATACCTTTAAACCATAATAAAATGATATCATTGATCACGCAGGCTACCTGGCCCTTACGCACTGCCGTTTCTTCGTCCTCGACGAGGCAGACGGATTGCTAAAAGCTGGCTACACAGAGCTGATCGAGCGTCTACACAGACAGATCCCGAAGATAACGTCTGATGGGCGCAGACTGCAGATGGTCGTCTGTTCCGCTACCTTGCACGCGTTCGAGGTTAAGAAAATGGCGGTAAGTACCGGTCTTGTTGACGTCATAGCATCGGGAGCCATATCTACACGGAGCTATCGAGTGTATACAGGCAGATCCCGCAGATAACTTTCGACGGACGCAGATTGCAGATGGTCGTGTGTTCCGCTACCTTGCACGCGTTCGAGGTTAAGAAAATGGCAGTAAGTAACGAGCTTGATGACTTCGTAGCATCGGGAGAGATGTCTACACGGAGCTATCGAGTGCACACTGGCAGATCCCGCAGATAACGACCGGCGAACAAAGACTGCAAGTTGTGTGTTGTTCTACCTTGCACGCGTTCGAGGTTAACAACATGGCGGTAAGTTCCGAGCTTGATGACGTCATAGCTTATCATCAGGTTAGATTTCTACACGGAGATCATCGAGTGCACACAGGCAGATCCCGAAGATAACGTCCAGCGAATATAGTCTGCTGGTTGAGAGTTCTTCTAGAACTTGCATGCGTTCGAGGTTAAGCAAATGGCGGTAAGTGCCGAGCTTGAGATACCTTGCACAGACGGATCCCACAGATAACGTCCGATGGATGAAAATTGCAGGTGATCGTGTGTTGGAATGAGCGAGTTGTGAGAAAGCTGGAATTAAAAGTAACTACGTGCTACTCGAGGACCTAAAGTTCAAATGTAATTAAACTTAGTTCATACATCAAAATTAAATGCTTTTTTTCAATTGCGCGACTTCTACTCATCTGATTGAGATACCTGTTTTTTCCAATCTAATTGAATCAATCCGCAATCGGTTTATTAGTCTTACGTGATGTGCGAACAAGCATATATATATATATATATATATACTAGTTTTCCCGCCAGGGACTTCGTCCGCGCGGACTACAGTTTATCGCGAAAAAAAGCATCCTATGTTCTTCTAGGATATTAAAATCCAATGCAAAAATAGGTATAGCACCTATTTTTGATAGCACCTACTTGATGTTTTTTGACATACTTGTTATTTCGTTTCCATAGCAACCGTTTCTAACAGATAGTAATCAATGTGTTTCTAGTTTTCCCGAGGAAACTTGCAATTTTCCGTGATAAAAAGTATCCTAATATGTTTTATTCCAGGGTATAAGCTATCTCCAGTCCAAGTTTCATCAAAATCCGTCCAGCCGTTATCGCGTGAAAGCTCCCCAAACAAACAAACAAATAGACAATGTTTCACTTTTATATATTGGTATGGATAAACAAACTTATAAACATACAAATAAATAAATCTTATATATTCTTGTTAAGTAGCTTATTTTAAGAACACTAGACCATATTTTTTTTATTATCTTTGTACAGATTTTTTGGTACCTACTGCTTTATTATAAGTATACATATAGATTATTTTAAGGGTCAGGACTGATTATGGTTCTTTAAATTTTACCAAATTTAATTTTAAACGTCCTTGCATTTTGTGGAACAGGAGAAACTGATGCACTTCCCGACATGGGTGGATCTGAAGGGAGAGGACGCGGTACCCGAGACCGTGCACCACGTGGTCGTCAACGTGGACCCGCAGAACGATCGCTTGTGGGAGACCCTCCGCAAGTAAGTTACCAATCAAATTCATTATATTTACTGGCAATGTGTATCCTAACTTAATTCTACTAATAAACAATAAATAGTAGATTGTATTACTAGGGAGTAAAATTATATTTTGCCAGCGAGGGCGCTATTTTTAATCCAGAGTGGAGTGAAGGATTCTTTAGTAGCATCCTGAACGTAGCGAGGGATTCAAAGTACGTCGCCCGAGCCATAAATATATTTTGCGCCCGAGTGATACACTTACTTTTCATTTTTTAATAAAATATGAGACGCCTTTTATTTTCTCATAGTGGGTGCACTATGAGAAAATAAAAGGCGTCTCATATTTTATTGTAATATTATTATTTAATAAAACATAGAGTAACAACTAAATTGAAATGAAATAGTATCTAATAATAAAACAACTAAAAACTTATATTGAGTAGGTACTCCAAAGAGTGAAAGATTGTTTAGTTTTGTCTAAGTACTGGAAGTAGGCCAAAAACACGGATTCTAAAAAAAACTTGGTGCCTCTTGCATTTTTATCCAACTGACTCTTGTTAAATCAAACAAAAACGAAAAAACTCAATAATATATCGAAACTATTTGGTCGTGCACAGTTGGGATCTTCATTGAATCGGAATGGTGTTCGCAAGGAAGTTATATGTACTTATTGTACGTAAGTACATAACTTCCTTGGGTGTTCGAGAGTCGAGGGGGTAGGTCGGTAAAGTTGCCACCTTAGATGAACAAAGTGAGTAGGAAAAGTTTCGGATCTACGGCGAAACCTTTCTAGCTAGATATATTGGAAGATCTACTTTGTCTGTATCTCTGTGTGGGCTCGTAGTAAGCAAAATGCTAAATGTTTTTTACTGAGTCCAATGCAATTTTATTGAATGGAGACATTCAATAAAATTACCATAGGCTTTCATATATTTCTCCCGGGATTTTTCAGGTAATAGATTATCCATCACATTTCTTGCGTCAGTTCTTATACTTTTAGGACTTAATTCTATACTTTCACTGTCACTTGAAGAACTCATTTTTCAAAACAAAACCATGAATTTCTAACAATCCGTGAAAATTGATGAAAACGCGGGCTGTAGTTCGCGCGTTTTTAATTTGATTTCTTTTTTTTATACTATGCGACTATGGGCCGTCGTACCAGCCAGTCCTTATTCAAACAATATTTGCGTTCGATTTCTTAGGCGCTGAACACTAAGATGTTCCAAATTCAAAAAGTGCGCGGCAAAGATAATTGCGGCGCACTTATTATGAGGATTAAAAACTCGTTACTGCCCGCTAAAAGTTTGTTATAGAAAACACCACCTTTGGGTGCACTTAAAGGCGAACCAAGTCGTCCTTTTCGAATAGATGGGATGAAAAAAATAGTAATTGTGAAAGTCCGTGAAATGTTAGTTTTAATCGACTTACTATTTGACTGTTTTTAAGTGTATTCTTAGTTTCGGGATTTTTTGAAAAAACTACTTTGTGCACGTGCGCATGTTTGTTCAAAGAAATAAATTATCATTAATCATTTATTTTGTTTTATGTTTTCGATTATATTTTAATTGAAAGGATCTTCCATTGTGGTTCTACTAGCTGCGCCCCGCGGTGTCACCCGTATCCCTGTGTTATTCCAGGACCTAGACTATAAATATGCCAAATTTCATCAAATCCGCTCAGCAATTTCAACCTGATGAAGTAACAAACATACACACACACACAGTTGCTCACAAACTTTTGCATGTATGACATTATATAATAGTAGCTACGCGGCTTTGCCCGCGTGCTAACTCTTTGCCCATTCACCTAGGCTCCTTAGAGTGCGGATATTCAAAATTATTTTCGTTCCGTTAGTGCTCCCACAGTACCAAAGGAAGCTACTCTGAAATTTCACACACAAAAACATTAAAAAATAAATATATTGTATAGTAGCTTGTTTTACGTCCCCTAGACTAGACGTTTTTTTAATTATTTTCATTGTTGATATTTTTTGTTACTGCTTTATTGTAACTATTGATTATTAAGACGAAGGATATTATAATAGTGTGATGTGATCTCAGAAATTTCATTATTTTTTATAATTTTAAATAAATTTGAAAGCGATTTTATAGTTCAAATATTTCTTGTTATTCAGGCACGTACAATCAGACGGCGTGCACGCCAAAGACAACATCCGCAGTGGCAACACCACGCCCGAGACGCTGTCGGAGGCTGTGAAACTGCTCAAGGGAGAGTACTGCATCCGCGCCATCCGAGAACACAAGATGGACAGGTGAGATGGCTTATGTATTAAACCAGATTTAGACATAGGCGTTCTGAAAACGGGATAGTAAAAATGAGATAGGTATGAGGTAGGTCTATTCTGATACCAATGTCATTGTATGTAATAAAACTATCAAAATTTATAGTAATAAGTAAGTTATTACTTCTGTTACAATGTCTAAGTCATGTCATAACTATCACAGAATAATTAATAGTACAAGGTACAAGTATATACCTAGTCATATCTTAATACTTATAACCCTACCGATCGAAAAAGTGACAGAGCGATTCTGAAACGGTTAGAGCAATGGAAGCTCTCGCGCGTAGTGATACGATACGATGGGCGAGCGCCTTGTAGGTAAATATAATTGAAAGCTCGCAGCGCTGTGCGAGTCAAATTGCACTTTATTGCGTTACAGCGAGAGTCGCTATGTATTTAAATGACTTTACTCGGTTATCCTTCTGTACTTGTATTTATTTGTATTATTTATTCTGTGCTACTGTATAAAATACTCATCATATCATCTTATTTTGCTTTATTCTACTAGGCAAACTTCCCAATTCTCTAATTATTTGCGGTCAGATCAATTACTGACAATTATCCCTCGCAATAGCTTGAACTCTATGGTCATAACTAGCTATGCCCTATTATCCTGAGATTTTATTTTAAACTTATTCATAAAGTGATCAGGATGAGTTGCGAAGCGAACAGCTGAACACTATAACATTTTGTTTCAGGGCCATAATCTTCTGCCGAACCAAGCTCGACTGCGACAACCTCGAGCGATTCTTCAAATCATTTGGCGCGGAGTTCTCGTGCGTGTGCCTCCACGGCGACCGTAAGCCGCAGGAGCGAAAAGCGAACCTCGAGACTTTCAAACGAGCGCAAGTCAAGTTCCTGATCTGTACTGATGTGGCCGCTAGGGGCATTGACGTCTCGGGACTGCCATTTAGTAAGTTAATTATATTGACAAGGCCATAATCCTCTCGACTGCGCCAGTCCATATTTTTTTTTCTTCAAATCATTCTCCCAGCGTGTTTCTCCTCACCAAACGAATAAAAGAGATCCATGATACTTTAAACAGGCGCAAGTCAAGTTCCTGCTCTGTACCAAGTACAAACGTGACCACTGGGGGGCACTGATATCTCAGGACTGCCTTTAGTAAGTTACATATTTTGACAAGAGATTTGCGCAATCAAGAAAATTGCGCCAATCTCGGGCATTTCTTCATATCTCTAAGGTGACCGCAAGCCGGTCGAGCGTAAGGCGAATCAGGAGAATTTTTTGAACAGGTAATATATTATAATCCTCTCGACTGAGTTAATCTCGAGTTTTATGAAGAAGGGAAGTCGAACCTCGAAACTTACAAACGGGCGCAAGTTAAGCACCTGATCTGTTCCGAGGTGGCCGCTAGGGGCCTATATGTCTTCGAGACTACTATTCAGGAAGTTATGGAATGTGCCAGGTTAGATGGCCTACGTCGGCAGCTGTTTCCTTGCTACCACGCTTTCTGGCAAGTTGGAGGATGTAACGCAATATTGTCACAACCACAATTAACTGATGCCGGAAAGCTATTCGATTTTTTGCATCGTTACCTATTAAATACTGAGGTGGGGTATTACACACGACATGGCGAACAACTTTAGTTTTGAAGTTTTTGAAGTTTTCATGAATTTACTTTTAAAGATTACTATTCTAGGAACACTGTACTTTAAACACAAATATAAAATATAATAGTACTACCTATTAGTCAGCTGGGAAAAAAACAATATCGACCTTGACCTTGGTCTTTGTACAAGTCTGGTTGACAGACCTCACGCATCGGAGCCTACTGCGCGGTCAGTCGAACGTCAAAGTGAAAATCTGTCGAATCGAATTTTCTTTATTATTTTGGAAAAAGTTAATATTATTGTTACGCCGGTCGATTCTTAGAAAAACAGTAGGTAACAAAATGTTCGAGAAAGGTGACTGGATTTCGCAATACCTACATTTAAAGGAACATGGCGGCATTTGCTGGTTGGTCTAGTGGCTCTAGGAACTAAATCAAACGGTGGTGGGTTCGAATCCTACAAGGGGCAATCCTTTGTGTGATGAGCAGAAATGTTTGTTTCCGATTTCGTATTTATGTATGTTTATTCGTTATCTAGTGCCCATATTACAGGTTGTCCTAGTTTGGGGCTAGGTAATTGGTGTTGAATTGTCCCGAATATATTATAACATTCTGGAACACACCAGTGACGCGTAGGTAGCTACAGAAGTTTCCGTAGGTATATACCTAATTGCCCTTGCACAATCACTCTTACTCCCTATATTTGATTATGCAGACGCCACATCCACATACCTAGATTTAACCGAAGAACAGCTTAATAAGGATGAACGCCTACAAAATATTTGTATTAGGTTCATATATGGCCTACGCAAATATGACCACATTTCCGAATTTCGCAAAAAGCTGAAATGGTTGCCCATTCGTTTTCGCCGGAATGCACATATCCTATCTTTGCTCTATAGCATCTTGTTTATTCCTTTCACTCCACCCTACCTCAAAGAACACTTTGAGTTCCTACTACCTTCACACTCCATGCGCTCTTCTAGAGCCCTTCAACTTAAAATCCCTGTCCACACTTCCCAGTTCTCCTGTGTCTCAGTCCGACTGTGGAATGCATTGCCGCTAGATATCCGACGCGCTAAATCCTTGTCAATTTTCAAAACTATGGTGAAAAATCACTATTTGTCTAACCTCTGACAACACAGCTGCTTCAAATTTTTCATTTAACTATTTATGTTGATATGTATTAATTTATTATAATTATATATTTATTTTATGTAATATATATTTTTATTAATTATATATATATATATATATATATTATGTCATATTTTATTTTTATATATTTAAGTATTTTTAAGTAATTAATAATTATTCTTAATTGTACACCACCGTCTATTTCTGCTTCCTCTGATACTGTCCATCCAAAGGTTGTCTGGAAGAGATCGCTTTAAGCGATAAGACCGCCAATTGTATTACCTTATTTAAGCTTTAATATTGTTTGTTCTTTGTTTTGGTATACAATGAAGTATTTCGTATCGTATCGTATACCTACGGGCGCGGCAACATCAAAGGCGCCGCCGGCCTTAGGTACCTGCGGGTGCGGCGCGGCGCGGGAACATAAAAGGCGCCGCCGGCCTTGAAAGTCCAAATACCTATCGACTACTGCTAGTATATACGAGTACCTTCTGGAAACTTCTGTCGCGGTATGAATAGGGCGCGCATCGGCTACCTGACACAGTATTGTCTTGGCATTCGGAACGAAACGATCAAAGTGATTCGAAGCGAGAATTCAGTGATATTTGATAAGAGTGTCGTGAGTTTGAGTGTTATTGTTGGATTAATTTCTTTTTGTGGTTTTTCGAATAAAGGTGTTAATTTTTGGTGTAATTGGCGTACATTAATTTTATCCGAACCTCAGCTCGTAACATTATCAATAAATTTGTGATTAATTTCGTGTGTAACAAACATAACATTGTCGTTTCCTAAGCCTTAGATATTTTAGTCAGCTATAACTAACACTTCTTACTAGAATTATATGCGTGCAACAATAGACATTACATCTGCTTTGTGATAGATAGGAAACAAACATTTAGGGATGACGCAAATTTCGAACTTTTTTTTTTTTTACTTTTGAATGGGAAATTTAAATACGATGTATTCAACCACTGCACACGTTCACAGTAGTCACAGTAGTTTTATTTCTCAACATAGTCTCCTTTGAGGGCCAAACACTTGTCCCAGCGAGTTTCCATTTTTTTATCCCCTCAAAAAAATACGTTTTGTCGAGGTCTTCAAAATAGCCGTTTACACCTACGATGCAGTCCTCATTTGTCAAAAAAAATTGCCCTCTAAGCCATCTTTTCAGATTTGGGAATAGGTAATAATCGCACGGAGCTAGGTCCGGCGAATACGGAGCATGCGGAACCAGCTCGAAGCCCAACTCGTGAATTTTGGCCATAGCAATAGCTGACGTGTGCACTGGTGTGTCTTGATTGTCAACAAACGTGGCACCCATCGTGCAGACAGCTTTGTCATACCCAAATCTTCATGCAGGATTTTATGTACTCGCTCAGTGGAGATGCCTGTGTTCTCAGCTATTTCACGCACCTTCACTCGGCGGTCGTCGAGTACAATATTATGGACTTCTTCAACAACATCCTCAGTAGTGACTTCGATTGGGCGACCAGAGCGTGGAGCATCAGATGTGCTTGACCAACCACGTTTAAAATCATTTATCCAGTTATAAACAGTCTGATTCTGTTCATGGCACTACCAACGTTGATCAAGTTCAGTTTTTATTGTGGCAGCACTTCAAAAATTCAGATTTTTTTATAGTTGTTGAAAATTTACGAGTGATCACAGTTAAACAATGGTTAAACTGACAAAAACTTGTTTTTTTTTGCTGAATTTTAGACAGTCTTCATTTGAAAGATTGTGCCTGCCAGTGTTAATGCCAAACAGCCCTCCTATAAACGAATTTACATGCTTGATCGACACAAACCTGCTGCGTACTTAAAAGGCTATTAGTTACGTCCTGTATAGCAGCAATTAATCTTAGATCATAAGGATCAATTGTTTCCTTTTTATTTAGCTTTCAGGGTGACATATTGTAGTAGAATAAACCCTATATAAATTAAAACGCATATATAAATCAGTAATATTAAGTTTAATTTTCCAGTGATAAACATTACCCTGCCGGACGAGAAGTCTAACTACGTGCACCGCATCGGCCGCGTGGGTCGCGCCGAGCGGATGGGCCTCGCCATCAGTCTCGTGTCCACGGTTCCGGAGAAGGTCTGTGATGTAATTCAAATGGCATGGCGGTTGTGGCACACGAGAGACCTTTCAACTGTCTCTTGATTTGTCTTTTCAAAATGACTTTATTGTCTTTGTGTAGTATTTTAACTTCAGTTAGATACTTTTGATCCTATTATGAAACGTAAAAAGGATTAAAAGGATTACGGACAGTAAAAAAAATGAATGTAGGTCAAAAATTTCCAAAAGAGGACAGTCTCTTAACAATGTTTTCCTGTGACTACAACGGTTAAGGTACTGCCCCATCTCAAAAATCAACCCTGTATGCACTCTTGAGCAATTGAAGTCGACTCAGCAGCAAGAGAATCTTGGTGTGGGGGCGAGCTGCGAACGCCGAAGCTGCGTTTATCCTTCAGAAACGGGCGGTTAGGTCAGCATATGGACTTGGTGCTAGGGCTTCTCGAGAGTTTTTCAAAACAATATTATGACAATTAATGCCGTCCCTCGTATACGTGAACATAATGTATGTGAGGAAAACTTAAAATCATCTGAAAAACTTGGTGACAGACATACACACAATACTAGAAACAGAGATAAACTGGCTTTGCTTATAACTAGATTAGCCAAGGTAAGCATATCTTTTTTGAGATATAGGTACCTAGTATAAAATTTTACATTAAAATTCCTCTGGAAGTTCAAAAATTAACTGAAACACACAGTTAAATCTATACTCACAAAGAGGGAGGGCGTAACGTTTTACTAGGTGGGGGAGGGTACAGAAAAACGTTACGGCGCGTTACTTGAAGGGGAGGGATAGTCAAAAATCTCCAAAAATTGCGTTACGTTATTAATACTTGAACGGTCCCTTACTACAAAATAGGTCAATATTTAGAAGATTAAGTCATGACATTGTGAAAATTGCGTTACGTTATTAAGAGCCATTTCACAAAATTACGTTGCACAAATTTAGGTAAATACCGGCGCTCGCCAGCAAGAGTGAGAGCGCACGACTCCGCGACGACGGGGATAGCGCGACTAGGAATAACATGGTTTGATACTTGCACTCCTTGCGTACAGAAATTTTGTAATTTTCGAAAACGATCTTAATTAATTGATTTCTTTTCAATTACTTCTTATCAAATAAATATAGACCGTATATCTTATACATATAATAAAACTGTTACAGGTCCAATTCTGTACAATGAAGATATTTAGTAATGAGTTTTTTGGATGTTGTTTTATATTTGATACTGAAGCCAAAACAGTTTTTTTTTTCATTTTCGTCCGTGTCTGTCTATCTTAATGTATCTTGGCTAGGCATCACGCCGAAACTACCGAATGAATTTAAATGAAACTTGGTATGATTTGAGTTCACTCTGAAACTACGCGTACTGAATGAATTCAAATGAAAATTGGCATGATTTGAGTTCATACTACGAAGTAGGACATAGAATACTTTTAATCTGTAAAAGGAAGATACAAAAAAAAAGGTTACTAAAAATAAGCTACTGGAAAAGATTAAAACATTTTTAAAAATCGTGTCTGTCTGTATGTTTGTTCACGCATCACGTTAAAACTACTGGACTGATTGCGATGCGGTTTACTACTGTTGGATAGCTTAGAGTTTGACTTAAAAACTGGTTTACTTATTATATATACACAATCCGACGAGTAGAAGCCGAACAATCGATAAAAACTTTTAGGCGGCGGAAGGAATTTTGTTTAAATGTTGGTATATTGGTATTTTAGGTCTTGAAATAGTAATAGAGTTATTTTAAAATAGAGAAATAGCCACACGTGCGAAGCTGCGGGTACTGCTAGTAAGTCTATATAAATATAGTTTTTTTCTAGTTCAATAAAATACCTTTCAAAATAACTTTATTCAAAAATATTGACTGGCGTCAAATTATCAAATTATATAAATATTTGCCGTAAAGGCATTGATCTCGTCTTTCTAGGGTCTATGATTTCTGGGATTAGGCAATCATTGTAGAAACGAACCAATTTCGGAAGCATTTTTTCTTGCCAAAATATGTCATCTCTAACGATCCTTACGACTTTCAGTGGAAAATCAGAACCAGTCCACACAGCAAATAAACATACATTTCTTCTGGTAATGTGGAGCTGGCCTTGTACCTGATAGTACCAATCGTGATTTTGGTTCATGTTGACTTGAGTTTGGTTCAATTTGAAACATTTAAGTTTCTTTTCTTGAATGGCAGTATTAGGATCTATTCCGAAAACGGAGCTAGGACATTTTACTTCCACTAAACCTTCATTGCACAGTCCGTCGGGTGTCGCTCCTAAAAAACAGTGTTCCATGTCAATAAAAAGTCCACACTTTTCTATTACTGTATTTTCTTGTTCACTGAGTTGTTGCAAAGCCTTTGGTTCGTTGTCTCTACCGTGTTTTATCGAGGTAATATTATCTAATTTGTATGTATATAGAATTGATTTCACCAGAGGAGCTGAGTTTTGACATGGACGTCTTTTACAAACCTTTCCAAAGGAAGACGCTGTTAGTATACATCTTCGAAGCTCGAGCCACAAAGCGCTTTCTGCTTGTAGGACAGTAGCTCTCTCAATTTCATGACGATTCGAAGCTTGTTCTTTTAAATTATTTAAAAACAGCGCTTTTCCTCTTTCATAGTCTTCGGCATCCATATCCGGTCGTTCACATTCACTGCCGTAATGACCATCCACGGGATTGAAATTTATTTTTTTACGAGAACTGCTTCCACGGGCCATAACTTCTCGAGCATTTTTAGTACATCTTCTAGCTTCCAGCAGTTTCAGAGATTTTCCCGGACTAGTGTGACAAATCGATTTATACAATGTATACTGTGGCATTCCTGTATTAAACGATACCACTGCAGCATGACATCGGGTAGTGTAAGAGTCCTTTAGAGAAAAATTTACTCTCTTGCCACCTACCATTTTAGCCACAATGCTGTTGAATTGCTCAGCACGATTATTTGTATAGCAATGTAACAGACTTCGGGAATTGAAAGCAAGCTGAGACGCGTTTTTTCGAAGTTTAAGAATCAGAGTAGGTATAAGTGGGACCAGATTCTGTTCACTTTTTCTTTCCTCTGTACAGTAATAACTGTCACATTCTGAATGGTCCCCAAAAATATGACGAGGACTATTAATTATGTCTTTTTGAAGATTTTCAATTTTATTTGAATTTGATCCGTTGTTCTGTTGTCTGTGCGTCACAGCAGAACGTACAGCGGTTCTTAACCTTTTTAAACGGTCCATATTTAAAAGTTTGCGTTCACTTAGAGGAATGGTGGTATCTTTTTGAAGTTGTAAGTTCTTTCCATTGTAATTTCTCAACAAATGGTTTGTGCACTCAATTTTTTGTATAGGTACATCAGCATAAGGACGACTCTCTAGGATACTTTTATAGGTACTAGAGTCCCCATCTGCAATTAAAGTTTTATATATTAGATTCCGTTCTTTTATAGAATTCTTGAACCCTTCAACCAATATCGCTTGCTCCATGCTGGTAGACGATCCTGAATGATTTTTAGTGCACTTATGAGTTTTTGGGGCCTGTCTTTTTTTGCTCGCACGGGCGCAAATCACACAGTATTTATTGCGAACCCCAATGTGTAAAACTTTACCACTATGCTCTCCTATAATGGCCGCAACACCAGAAAGCGCAGAGTAATTATTTTTGTAGGAGCGTTTACCCCAACATGCATCCGCTTCGACCGGTATCATTGCAAGACCTGCATTATTAATATCGCCACGTGATTTTGCCGCTTTAATTTCCTCTTTGGCAGCATTTAACATTGTTTCTTCGGCTGCAGTCTTCCACATATCAGAAACAGCATCATGTGTTTTACTATATAACCGAAATGGCATTGTTGGTAAATCTATAGATGCAGTGAGCTCATTTAAGTTCGACAGACCAATTCCCGTAATTATTGCACCTGACACAGCTCCAGCATTAACGTCAAGTCTTGATTGTTCCTCGGAGTCTGAAGTTTTCAATATGAAGCTTGATCCACAAAACATACACTTCAAATTAAATTTAGATATAAGACCTACTTTTTTTTCTTTTTCTATTTTAAGATAGTTTAATTTGCAGCCAAAATTCTCACTGTGCTCACTTATAGCCACCAATTGACTCCAAAAATATTGGAAATCAATTATTCGCCTGCCTTCTACTAGGTAATCTTCCTAAAACAAAAATAATAATATTATGAATATTTAGTAGATACTTAATAAAATATGGAAATTTAAAAAATATAATAAAATATTTACAATTGGTTGAGAAACTTCCTTTGGTATGTCAGATTCAGTTTCTTCTTCAAGAAACTCTTTGTCCTGTTAAATGAAAGAAAGAAATATTATTATACTGTATTCTACAAGTAAAGCCCTTTCATTCGATTCCCATATTGACGGGGTTCTTAAAAATATATATTTCTGATTCGCCATTACGTGGCAGCGGCCATCTTGTATTTAAAATGATACAGCTGTATTCTACTAGTCAAGCTCTTTCATTTGATACCCATATCAAGGGGTTTGTAAAAGAAATCATAATCCGACATTTTGTTGCGGCGGCCATCTTGGATGTATAATATTATTCAATACATGTTACTGTATTGTTATCAGAACTAAATTAATAAATAAAACTTACAATTTCCATTATCGAATTGGATTCCTTTGAACATGTACCCAAAACAGCCTCAGTATTAATGGTAGTATTTTCTTCAGCACGATTTATCCTATTTCTCATTCTAAAATACAATAAAATATCTGTTATGTTTATATCTTTAACTACAACTATGTATATATTGCAAAATTAGATATTAAAACAAAAAAATCGCCTGTATAAACTAACAAGTACCAAATATTAATTTACTAACAAAAATTATTTAAATCATGCGCGTTAGCATGCCGCGTAACGCTCTTACTCAGTTTATGATCGATATATTATTTTAAAATACTGATCCAATTTTTATGAAACTTTCGTGTTAAACCATTACAAAAATAATTTTGTAATCCTACTTTTAGTTTTGAGGAAGTGGACAATAATACATACATAAAAACATTCACACACTTAGAATTTCTGATATCCAAACAGAACATAATACCTGAACTGAATATTACCCGTTTTTTATGATATTATAGATACAAACAGGTGAACTTGAGAATCTTTTTTTAAAAATAAATTCTTACCTCGCTTCTGTTGCTTTCTGTATGGCTGCATAATTATGACGTTTCCTTTTTTTCACACAGTGATAAATGGCATTTTTTCGTCCCATTGCTAATACTAAAAATACAGAAATATGTTGTTATTGTTATATACAATGCATCAATACTAATATTACTCAACAAAAATAAACACTTAAAAAATACTCACGCGATCAAAACGTTGTGGTCGTACTATGAACTTGCGTTTATGCGTCTCGCGGTCGGAAAATCGGGGCGCAGCAAAACTGACACAGGTCCTACCTCGGTAAGCGCTCGCGCCGTACTGATCGGCGCGCTTTTTTTTTTTTTTAGGAATGACTAATGCTGTTGGCCTTATTGGCCTCTACAGCTTGAACCGGACGGTGGGGCGGGCGCTTACAAGCACTCCGCCGCAATGCGTGACGCAGAAGGCGCACGCCAAAGTTAAAATTTAGACGACCCGCACGAGGGTACCCAGGGGGTACGGCCCTCGGCTTGGACGGCCGTCTGATTACGGGGGTAACGAACTAAACACCCCTGGATCGCTACCGTTAAGTAGTGATCGAGGGGGCCCTGAACAATGGCTAGGTGCCCTTTCATTGATTATTATAACTGACCGCCGATTCGTAATACAAGAATACTGAAGAATCGGCAAGAAACTCGAAAGCGAATAATATCTGACTATGTGTTATGGGACCTTCGACCTCGCCGGCGAGGTCGGTGTCTGTGTCTAAGTGAATCGGCGCGCGCCTGTACATTGTAATTTATAGTAAATTTAGAATAAT
Organism: Alsophila aescularia; assembly: GCA_946251855.1. Taxonomy (NCBI): domain Eukaryota; kingdom Metazoa; phylum Arthropoda; class Insecta; order Lepidoptera; family Geometridae; genus Alsophila; species Alsophila aescularia. The sequence goes on from OX276385.1 coordinate 16,207,881, forward strand.
GCTAAATATTTTTTTATGTCTTATCAAACAGAGGGAATTTCAATAAAAAATAAGAATCAGATTCACTTAAGAACATTATTTATTTTAATATAGTATTTTGTTTGAAATTACGCTTTATTTGAAGCAAAAAAACGTGGCAAACTGCCGGTATAATTCGGGGTAATTAGCGGAATTTCTTAATTTTTTTTAATGATACTGTGATGAAAAAACTATATTCTAATACATTATCTACCTACAGATGTATATGCCTGATGTATAGGTTTTTTTATCAGTCATATTGATGATTTTTTATAAAAGATTTAGGAGTCTGAAGATGACTGTTTGTTTTAATTTTCGTAAAACTAGGTGCGAAAGATTGACCACTACAAAATAAATAAAGTAGTATTTGTAAATGTGGAACATTGAATATCAATGCAATAGATTGTTCTATTTTAAACAATTTTTTAATATTGTCAAAGTCGTTTCTAAGATGGTAAATTAAGCGCTTGAAATATAAGATTATCGCGCGAAAACGTGAAATGGCTCTTAATACTTGAACGGTCCCTTACTACAAAATAGGTCAATATTTAGAAGATTAAGTCATGACATTGTGAAAATTGCGTTACGTTATTAATACTTGAACGCTCCCTTACTACAAAATAGATCAATATTTATAGGATTAAGTCATGACATGTCATGACTTAATCTTCTGACAGACATTGTGAAAATATGTACATTACATTTACTCGCAATAAAATATTTTGAATTTGAGCTTCAGCTCGTAAGAGGTGTTTATTGTTTTCTTAGTAATTATTATTTTGTTAAATAATTATATCAATCTAGCTCCTTCCCGTGGTGTCACCCGCTTGGGTGATGATGATGACGATGAAAAGTATCCTATGCCCTAATTTTTTATTGACTCATTTTTTAAATTGATAAAACTTGACATGCTTTCTTATCTTCGAGTATTTTATTGCTCGACTCATGAGTGTACGCTAACAAGCAATAAAACCGATTTTACTTTTGTTTCTCCAAATAACGGCCGTTCCTGGCAGGTGTGGTACCACGGCGAGTGGTGCTCGTCTCGCGGCCGCAACTGCTGGAACACCAATCTCATCGATGACCGCCCCAAGGGGTGCTGCATGTGGTACAACGAGCCTCAGGTAACTTATCTACACTAATGTTATAAAGAGGAAAGGTTTCTTTGTTATGGATAAACTCAAAAAATACTGAACCGATTTTAAAATTCTTTCACCTATATAAAGCTACATAATCAGCGAGTAGCATGGGCAGAATTTTATTTTCCAAAAAAAATGAGATCCCTACGCAAATTGCAATAATGTAACGCAAATAATGACAAATCTGTCAAGTCCGTGAGTAATAATGCAGTTGTCTATGGTCAAAAAGCAGTGCTGCCAATGATTTTGAATTACGCTTAATGACGTATTTTTTTAGAAGATACGACGGTTATATAAATGCTAAAAGTAAGAAAATTGCCGCGTTGTGAGCGCTACCCGTGCGAAGTCACTAATCATTAATAGAGTAATATATACATTAGCACAGAATACTACACTAACTTATACTACTAACGAAATTAAGTATGATTTAGAATTTTACATTAAAATTGAGTATGATTTAACAATTTTACATTAAAATTAAGTATGATTTTACAATTTTACATTAAAATACATTCTGGAACACATCTATCTGCGACAGGTCTTCTTGAAACGATTGCACAAACTTTTTTTTCATATTCTTCATGTACTTTTCAAAGGATGAGGTTCTCAATTCGTCTTATTTTATGTTTTATTTAACTTGACGATTTTTTAAATTATTTGAAAAGATAGACCTCCAGAGTGGCCTTTATAACTTTTATGTTTACCTTTTATCTCGAGGATTTTTTAACTTATTAGAAAAGATAGACCTCCAGGGTGGCCCTTTTTAAGTTTTACCTTTTATCTCTAAGATTTTGGAATTGATTTGAAAGATAGACCTCCAGGGTGGCCCTTTATAACTTTTCGGTGATGATGATGATGATACAATGGGTTCCAGAGGCCATGTATTACGATTTTATGCATGTATTCTAAAGCTTTTGAAAGAGGATTGCAACTTCTATGATTTCCACCGAAGTTTGTAAAAATAATGTTATAATTTGTGTTTCAGTACTTAGCAGACATAGAAGACCACCTGAACGTCACCATCCAGCAAGTGGAGAAGGACATTAAAGTGCCGAGCAACGATTTCGACGGGAAGGTTGTTTACGGACAAAAGAGAACGCAAATCGGCACGGGGTACCAGGTGAGGACAATAATCTAGATTGATTCTGGTCGAGCGGCAAATATGCGCTTTGCAATCCAATAACACCTAGTTCGATCCTCGGCCTCCAGAATGACTTTTAATTAGTTTACATTACGTGCATCAGAGGGCGCGTAAGCCATCAGTCCCGTTTGCTTACAATTGAAAGCAGACGTTAGCCACGTCAGAGACTGGCTTGCCACTACTTCAATTGACACTATGCTAAACAATGGCTTAAAAGGTTTTTTTTTAGTTAAGCCCAAAGCTCCAATATTTAAGGGGTTTTTCCATAAATATGCTGGGTCAACCACAAACCTGATAAATGTGTAACTTAACATATATGTTTATGAGATCTTTATCTCTCCGTGATCAAGACAACAATGTGATTAACAGAATTTCATTCGATACATTTTATTATCAAAAAGAACATTATTTTCAGTGATATTTTGATTTTTCTACTCAACTGCTTAAGTTTTATCTCTAAAATAAATCTCAGAGCAAGAAAATATAATTTATTATCCACTGTCATGACAAAATTTACCTAACTACATTATTAGCCTGCCAATAAAATAAATAACTTTTGAGACATACGTCATTTAGTTCCGAGCTAAATTGTGTGTTCAAACAGCGCTCGTGATATTCAACCCTGTAACGCAGGCACTTATGGTGCTTGTTGGACGGTATCTTTAAGTTCCGTGTCTACCAACATCTTAAATTGTATGCTTAGTACATTGACTCCGATTCTCTCTAGAAGTCTCACGTTTGTCTGTTTACCTTCGAACTTTGACGAAGACATTGTCTTTTCCCTAGGACCACGTGACGCAGATGGCGCCCGTAGTGAAGTCGCTGCAAGAACTCGAGTCGCAGACGCAGCTCTACTATTTGAAGATGCATCATAAAGTGACTATTGCTTAAGAGTTGTGAGAAACTATGCTATTTATTTGTAATGATTGTAATAAACAGACTGATGGTGCTAGTTTCATAGCCCGCAAAAACATCCTATAATCCGCCTCTGGTGCAGATATACCTAATGCCCGTTACGAGTCAGTTCAGTGAGTGTCTTCAAATTACACGAGGCCAGTGAAAAGCCAGTGACTGACCCGCGAACTAGCCTCCTGTGCGTCGAGCATAATAAATGATGTATCTGGGTTTTTTTTACTTGCATCTCCCTCATCACATGTGAAGAAAGCACGAAAATGTACTTACTGTTAGTTAAATATTTAAACAGGACATAATCGCGCTGAAAACTTGATTTTTATTTACCTCGACGTTTCGATCAAGTTCCATTGATCGTGTTCACTACATTCTTAGTGTGGTTTAAATTGCACTTACAGTGCTGAGACTGCAAAGACTGCAAACAATCGGTTTACATTGTTGGTCAGCATATGCACGCTAACAAATTAAACCGACGATTGCATGCATATGTCATTTGAGTCAGCTGTTCTGTGAATCTACCTATTGTTGTTTTGTTTTTAGTTTTCTCATTTCTCTCTTAGTTCTGTTGAACTCGTTTGCTTCTGCTAAAACACTATATTCATTATTATATGTACTGGCAGCCTGGCGGGAATTCCAACAACATATCAACACAGAATGACATGTCAATTGAATTTGACCTTACCACATACACTGCTCTACCTCTTTTTTGTGAGCGTTGTGTGCACACCAAAATGACGTCATTCCTGACGTCATGGGCCTGTTCACATAAACTTTCGAGGACGCACGGATCACCCGCGCGTACACTCGAAATTGTTCGTCGTCCGGGCGTTCGCCTGGGTCATCCGAAAAATAGTAGTGGAGGGGAGGAATAGTATGAAACTGACACTTGACAGTTGTCAGTTGTATGTGGACGTCCAAAGTCGTTCACGATCTCCGGATGATCGAGCGATAATCGCACGGATGATTCGAGCGTGTATGTGAACACAGCCCTTGTGTCCGACGCGGAATAAATGCGCCTTTTTTATCCGACTTTGTGCACGCTGACAGTACACATAGCGCATATTGGTGAAATTTAAACCACAGCATGTCTTCTTGTGAACACGATCAATGCAACTTGATCGAAACGTCGAGGTCAATAAAAATTAGGTTTTCAGCGCGATTAAGTCCCGTTTTAGTATATAACTATGTGTTTGAATTGCAAAAGTATAAAAATTACAAGTACCTTCTGTTTTCAAGTTTATATGGCGCAGTTATTACGAGGTAGGAGTTAAGACCATTTCTTTATGAATTAATAAAACAGATAAAATCAAATTCATATTTTTTATTTCACTCATTAAATCGCTACTGATTAATATTTATTGGGCAGTGCGTGACGCCCGCGATTTTAAAATAAATATTAAGTCTCTTAACACTGCTACGTAGGAAAATAGCCGTTAACAATACTGTCAATATAATTAATTGATAATATTGTATGGTTCATTGCAATTCCCAATCGCGTCATATTTCAAAAAAGGATTCTGTAAAAATCTGATATTGCTTGTATCTATAAAAATTGCATTAATTTTCAAATCATAGACTATTGATTAAAAATAATGTGTATAAAAATAAATACATTTTCACTGTGTGTTATGAATGCAACAGTTCACAAAAAATATTTTGAAAGTTAGTTGCTAATAATATCTATTTTCAAAAATGTATTTTGTAGTAAACCCTAACCATACTGTAAACACACATTTTTCATTCAACTAACACCTTCAAACACGTGAGTAAACCGATCAACAACTTGATATTCGATGAAATTATAAATAAGGACTTAAATACTTACATAAAACTTAGGTTTACCTATTATGATGTTCGAACAATAGAAGCGAAAAAAATAATACAAGTGTGCTCGGCTAAGCAAAGTGAACAATTAACTACAACAGATAGGATAAAAATAACATAGAAATAAACGCATAGTGGGTAGTCGATGAAGAAACAGGAAGTATTCGGAATAAGGGATGAGATTTAACATATTAAGCCTAATCTTATTTTTAGCAAGGTTAAGAAGGCAGCAAATGTGGTACTTGATGACATTGTAATGTGTTGAAATATACTTCATACTTAGAATAATATACGATCTCCATTCTAGTGTACAACATTTTAGTTTTTGTAGTTCAAATTGTTTTTAAATTTAAATTCAGCTGAGGAGCGTGTGGTTATGTCTATTATTTTACGCCCGGTTGATCTCAACCGGGCGTAAAGAAATACGCACAATGACCCCTCACTTCTTGTCTCTATCGGTCGCGCAGAAATACGTGAGGCGGCGGCAATATCTGCAAATTATTTTACAAATATGTAGACCGAGCGGATCTTTGTGGTTGTGAAGTTAGGCTCTGTGAACGATTGCGCATGTACTGCTGTGAGGATAAAACAGCATAAAGTAAGAGCGAGCGAGGCAGTTATACAATGCTGCCTTCAACTTCAACATTGGCGGTGTGGTTTAAATTACACTTATAGCACTGAGACTGCAAACAATGGGTTTAAATTGTTGGTCAAAATATGCACGCTAACAAATTAAACCGACGATTGCATGCTTATGCCATTTGAGTCAGCTGTTCTGTTAATCTACCTACTGATGTTTTGTTTTGTTTTTAGTTTTCTCATTTCTGTCTTTGTTTCTCTTGAATTCATACGCTTCTGCTAAATGAATATAATCATTAATATATGTACTGGCGGTCTGGCGGGAATTCCAACAACATATCAATACAGATTGACATATGTTAATTGAATTTGACGTTAGTGCATACGCTGCTCTACCTTTTGCGAAGAAAGATAATACCAACGCGTCTACGTTTTTTTGTGAGCGTTGTTTGCACACTAAAATAACGTCACTCCTGACGTCATTTGTGCGATGTGGAGAATAAATGCGCATCTTAATCCGACTTGTGCGCGCTGACAGTACATATAGCGCATATTAGTGCAATTTAAACCACACGTGGGATTGCGCCAGACTAATATCTGTTTGCACAGCGACTTGCAGACAACCTCCGAGCCACAAACTTCCGCTGTAAACTAAATCACTTGAATAATATACACAATTAAATAACAAGTTCCTTATATACATAAAAAATATTTATAGTAAAAAAACAAACGGACCGCACTAAACTAGTGAAGATTTTTGCGTTTAGTCATTGTATGGACGTCGATTGATCTAGCCACATAAGCATAATATACAAATAGTAAAAATCAAGTGCACTATCGGTATCATACATTATTTCTAAAGGTCCGCCAATCGTAGACATACATAGTATAAATTGGCAATAAAACCTGCTGATTAAGAGAACCCTTTTATTTGTCATCTCAAGCGTAAAGTATTGCTAATATCCTATTAAATCATGAGACTGGCAAACATTAAAGATTAATTTTACAATAATAATTATATTAAATATTTATTACATATAATAATTATTTAAGACCACGGCTACTCCACCAGCTGCGCTACATTATAATAGTCTAACGATACACGTAAAAATTTATTTATAATATATATAAAATCATTCTACTCATATCAAAACATTGTCGTGCGTTCTTCTCAAGCTTTATTCAGTTCCTACCGTTTAATGACAGAATATTCTGATACAATTTATAATAGTGAACTCAGGAGTTCAGGACACAAACATTATCCGTAGATTACGCTAAAAATAAGGTCATTACACAATAAAAAACTGCATAAGCAATTTTGTAACCCATAGTCTCTAAGATACACTTAATTTTATTTATTCAACAAAAGGACTGCTACAAAATTAACCCTTTCCCATTACAAGGGAACACACATGGGTACCACACACCCTGGACCGTGAAAGGGTTAATCTCTTTATAATGAACTAGCTGTGCCCCGCGGTTTTACCCGTGAAGATGATGATGATGAAAAGCATATGTGTTAATCCAGGATATAAGCTATCCTGGTACCAAATTTCATCCAAATCGGTTAAGCCGTTTGAGCGTGAAGGTGTTAATGATGACGATGAAAAGTATCTTATGTGTTAATCCTGGATATAAGCTGTCCTGGTACCAAATTTCATCCAAATAGGTTCAGCCGTTTGAGCGATGAGGAGTTAATGATGAAGATGAAAAGAATCCTATGTGTTAATCCAGGATATAAGCTATCCTGGTACCAAATTTCATCCAAATAGGTTCAGCCGTTTGAGCGTGAAGGAGTAACAAACGTACATACAAACTTTCGCCTTTAGAATATTTAGTGTTGAAATCTATACTTATAATAAAGCAATAGGAACGAACAAATCAGTACAAAGGAGATAATTGAAAATAAATAGGGTATTTAAAATAAGCTACTGAACAAGAATAAATCATTTTATAAATTCGTGTCTGTCTGTTTGGTTGTTCACGCATCACGTAAAAAATACTGAACCAATTGCGATGCAGTTTTCACTGTTGGATAGCTTAGGGTTTGACTTAATAACTGGTGTACTTGGTATCTCAATCCGATCAATAGAAGCCGAGCAATTAATAAGGAATTTTGATCAAATGTTGGTATTTTAGGTCTTAGAATAGTACATAGAGTACTTTTAACCTAGAGATATGACCACGCGTGCGAAGCCGCGAGCATCAGCTAGTTATGAATAAGGTGTTTTCTTAAACTTACAGTCAAATACGTAAATAATTTATTAAATGTAGCGTGATTTACGGAAGCTCTTAAATCTTTCTACTAATCAGGAATACAGTCTCCTATCACACATACGCTTATTTTATAAATACTAATGCGGTCTTTCGGACTCGCGCGTCCAATTCTTTCATATTAAAAAAGGAAAATGCATGGAGATCGGCTATTGTAAAACAACCTATTCATTGTTATGGACGATCCTTGCACAAATATTTTGCTATACAATATACGAGTGAGTTTTTTTTGTAGCCATTATGGGAAAATCTTAATCTTTTTGTTCGCTATAAGCAGCAGAATCCAATTACGCGAAAAACATTTGTTTTTATTAAATAGTAGCTAGTGCTAGCTTCGCCGCAGCGCGGTTCAGTTTATCGCGAAAAAAAAGCATCTTTCTTCTAGGATATTAAAAACCAATGCAAAAAGTAGGTACAGCACCAACGCTCTTGATGTGTTTTGACAGACTTATTTTGTTTCCATGGCTACCGTTCCTTACAGCGAGTAATCAACATTTTCCAGTTTTAACCATTAACTTACCATTTTCCGGGATAAAAAGTATTTACTGCTCCGAAACGATTTATATTCCAGGGTATAAGTCATCTCCATTCCAAATTACATAAAAATCCGTCCAGGCGTTATCGCGTTAAACCTCCCCAAACAAGCAAACGTTTCCACTGTTATATATTGGTGTCTCTAAAAAAAACACTTTTAAAAAAAAATTAATTAAAAGTTATATTTTCATTGAGCCCATTGGTTCCGAAGACTTCCGTACTGGCTAGAAAAAACTCACTTGTATTTGACAATTATCAGAAACTGAAATACCAACGCACAGTAGAGGAAGGATTTCTATAAGCGACGCACATAGCACGTCATGACGTCCGACCAAGACTGCACGAAGAAATACAACGTGTAGACTATGTATCTATAGTAAAAACGTATATGGAACGAGGTTATAACACGTTGTGTACTTGAAACCAGTCTGCCGTGCCCAATGAAGGAGCCAACATAGAAAGTTGAGAAGGGTTAGATTTGAACAACTAGAAGAACTTGATATACGACAACATAGTGTGAGCAGCGTGAAAACAATTAACAGAAACTTGTGATGATGATCAGCAATTTGGTGGTGACACCGGTGGGCAGTTATTTGTAACTTTAGCCAAACTTGTGGTACTATTATCATGAACTTTGGAAAAAATAGGAAGTTTTAAATGAAACCAACACTCAATGAGCAATCTTACAACCTTACTTACATCTTTCTGAATTACAATACTTAAGGGACCGGCGAAGGATGAATTGTCCATGCAAACATGAAGGATGAATTGTCAATTGTAATTGCAGCATATTTCCACAATCTTATGATGTTATTCTAATTCGGATAGTATTTATCTAGGTTTCCAACTGTTTTTGTTCCATAATTGTTACCTAATTTACTGCACTCAAATAAGCCAAAAACCAGGGTCAACTTCGGAATGTGAGATAATAAGCTGGAAACTTGTATAAACCTTTATTTTAAAGTGGTTGGTCCACGACATGAGTTTCACTAGATGGCGCTAAATGACAATATGTGCATAATTATTATTTTTTGGCTTTTAATTGCAATCTGATCCGATTTAAAACTATATTGGCGGCTATATTACCGTGTAATGATTATATTTAATATTAAGTTTCAATTTTAAATCTAATATTTTAACCGTATTTGTTTCTTATAAAATTGGGTTCAGATCTTGAGTCAAGTCTGGAACCCAAATTTTTAGGGAACGCATACGGTTAAAATATTAGTTTGACAATAAATAAATATATTCGGGACAATTCCACACCTTAGCAAAAGCAATTGAAGACCCAAGGGAAAAGAAGAACTAGTCAAGCACGAACTAGACATTTTGAGATATCGCATTTTTAAAGTTTGGAACCTTGTGCTTCGGAAATCCATAAGTTCCACAATACAACAAAAATATAAGTTGAATCAAAAAATTTAAATTAATTATGAAACGAAATTATTACACATAAATCACAAAGAATTATAGCATAAAAAACTAAATCAGAATTTATACGGAAAAGTGACATACGTCACTGACAAATCCGTTTTTTTACATGGATCAAAGAGAATACAATATTACCTGGATTTTTAGGTTTTGCAAATGAAAATTTCTGCAAATAAATAAAATAAATAATATTCGGGACAATTCCACACCAATTACTTAGCCCCAAACTAGGATACCCTGTACTATGGGCACTAGATAACGGATAAACATACATATATACGAATATTATAACATCCATGACTCGGAAACAAACATTTCTGCTCATCACACAAATGATTGCACCTTGCAGGATTCGAATAATCCGCGACCGTTTGATTACGTACCTAGGATCACTAGCCACGAGACCAACCGGTAAACTATAGATCAAACATTAACATCGTATAGTGTTTTAACCGCGAATAAAGTTTTAAATCTAACCTGACTGCAATTTAAGGCCCAAAGAAATAAATTAAGCTAATATTGTCATTAGCGCCGTCTAGTGATACTCATGTCATGGACCATCCACCTCATCATTCTAACAGTAGTCTCCATAGTCTCATAAAATCTCGCGTCTGCTTCTTAAGTTATTCAAGGTAGCAAAAATCATATTTTTTTCAAATATCTCGGTTCCTATGGGTCAACGATGTCGACAATTATTACAAACATTTTTTTATGCGCTTAATCGTTTTTGTAGAGCGCGCGAGGAAGCGCAGCACTTACATACTGTAATGCAAGGTCAACCGTGAATACAGTATGCTTCGTATGAGGTAAACCCTAATATGAATGGAGTAATTGTACTATCCGAATAATAATGTGGTGGAAATATGCTTTAATTACAATTGATGACTTTGGTTTTACGTTTGTATGGACAATTCATTCTCCGCCGGCCCCTTAACATCGTAAAAATTATACTATTTCATACACACAATAACTATTCGAGTTTGTATCGTGATCTAGTAATTTTCACGTTTTCTTCGCGTTTGTCACGAAGTGTACACTCTGCTTATATTTTTTATGCCAATCAGAAGTTGTCTGAAATCTTTGGCCCAATATTTTGGGGGTAGCGCATTTTTTTCTCAGAATATTCATCTTTAGATAAAATCACTATTCCTAACCTACACTTCCGAAAATATCTGTACTCCGGACTCCTTTTGCGATTGCACAGTCATTTATTCTCAAGAGGATAGGGAGCAACCCACGTGGCTTCTACAGGTTTTGCCTTCCATTTTCCGTGAAATTTATGTTTTGGGAGAAAACGTTTCTACCATATTATACCATAACCAAAACCAACAATTTTGGGTTTTTTTATTAATAAATATATATGTATATATAAATAAATATATTCATGACAAATCACAGAATAAATTACGTTTATAGCTTTTGTTATTCTTAATTTATTATTATTTGTCATTTAAACAGCACACGAACTTGAGAGATATGTTACGAGAAAATATAAGCATTTAAACACTCATTAATACAAATTCTTTACAAATTATTCTGTGGTTAATAAAAAAAGACCAGGATTTGTTGGATTTGGTTATGGTTTAGTATGGTAGAAACATTTTCTCCCTAAACACAATTTCACGGAAAATGTAAGGCAAAACCTGTAAAAGCCGCGTGGATGCCCTATCCTCTTAAGTTTCTCTTTCAGTCGGTTAGTCTTTCATCGATCAGAATGTCTGCCGGTTCAGTCTCACCTTTCGTTACCAAGGACAAAATTTTAGGAATTTGTCGTTAATCCTCCACCAGTTTGTATAGTTTGTGCCTATCGGCAGCATCTCAGGCTTTGGTCAATTACTAAACGCATAGCCTTAGTTCGAAGGAGGAATTTTAGGTACAGCCTCTTGGCAAAACTTCCTCGAATTTACAAAAATACACGACTTTGACGAAGTACTTCGATTAAATTATTTAGGAAGTTACTTTCTACTTTGACGAAGTACTTCGATTAAATTATTTAGGAAGTTACTTTCTACTTTGACGAAGTACTTCGATTAAATTATTTAGTAAGTTACTTTCTACTTTGACGAAGTACTTCGATTAAATTATTTAAGAAGTTACTTTCGACTTTGACGAAGTACTTCGATTAAATTATTTAGGATCGTTTCAATGCGTATTATGACCACGTAGTGATCAAATGATCCTTATACTGCGTGTCTTCTCATATTTAACTGAGAATCGATCGCAATTTGTGACGTTAACATTTTGTCAATACAATTAGTTGATTTTAACACAATTTTCGATGCGCATGACTTATTTTCAGTTCTGTGATGAAGTTAGTAGAAAAGTACGTCAAAATCCGTGTTAAAACCACGATTGTTTCGGCGTAGACACGTATTACAACTTATACAATTGGGGTATTGGGCACAAGAATACATTAATCTTTCTCTGTGTTCTGTAGATTGTCTCCATCAATTGTTTCACAGTATACCGAGTGGCATTAGTTTCACAGTATACCTCGGTATACTGTGTAATAATGGCATAAGTTTCACAATATACCGAGAGACATAAATTTCACAGTATACCGAGTGACATAAGTTTCACAGTATACCGAGTGGCATAAGGCAGTATTGCCCACATGTATCCACATATAAGTGTTAGGCCACTTGTCTCACTATTTACTCGTACAATATAAAGCATAGTCCAATCTTAAACAGAAAACTCTTGTAACAAACAAAACTTCATGATAACTTATGCTAAAATTAATAAATAATTAGGAGCCCAATTGAGATTTCAGGTAGAATACCTGAAAAGAAATGATCTATATAATGAAAAAATAAAAAAACTCTGTTTTAAAAAGTAGCTAAAAACATGTTTTAAGGTGTAGGCGAAGGATGAACTGTTCATACAAATGTAATTCCAAAATTATTTGTAATTGAAGCATATTTCATATTTTCACGGGAAAGATACAATTCGCTTACATTTCGTTAAGTTTTGAAAATAAAATACAGTTGGGAACCTAGATACATACTATCTGAATCCGAATAATATCATAATATGGTGGAAGTATGCTTCAGTTACAAATTATTTTGGAATTACGTTTGTATGGACTATTCCACCTCCGCCGACCCTTTAATATTATTCTCGCAGGTTTCTTGTTTTTATTCTTCTGTGTCGAAATCACCATCGTCTTTTGACGGTAGTAGACTAAATTCAGTGTTGATAGATGACCACCGGGGCGGTAGGTTCTATAAATATATTCCTTGTAGATGTCTCTTACCCAGGTCAGAGCGCGAGCCGCAAATGGTGCTGCAACGACTCCTTGGACCGGTCGCCATAGTCGTAGGTGAGCTTCTCGCGTGGAGGTATGTCCTGTGCTGCGAGCAGGACCACGCGCGGCCCGTCCACCCATTTAGCCTTGCAGAGGAAGCTTCGAGAACATTCCATGTAAATATCTCTTACCCAGGTCAGAGCGCGAGCCGCGGATGATGCTGCAACGACTCCTTGGACCGGTCACCATAGACGTAGGTGAGCTCCTCCTCGCCTGGAGATATGTCCTGTGCTGCGAGTATGACCAGGCGCGGCCCGTCCACCCACACCACCTTGCAGAGGAAGCTTCTAGAACATTCCATGTAGACTCTCTTACCCAGGTCAAAGCGCGAGCCACGGATGGTGCTGCAACGACTCCTTGGACCGGTCGCCGTAGTCGTACGTGAGCTCCTCGCCTGGAGATATGTCCTGTGCAGCGAGCAGGACCAGGCGCGGCCCGTCCACCCATATCGCCTTGGTGGACAGGTTACCGTTGCGCGAGTGGTTGACCAGGCGTCCGAGACGGCCTGACTCCGCTGTAGCGTCGATGCTGAAAAGAGAGGTTAAACCTTATTTAACTTTTTATATTCGCTTTGGTTTATTTTATGATAGCTTAGCGTATGACCGATAGGGATAGGGATGTCCACGATGACTTCGTAGACCCTATTCACGAATCATCTTCGTTTCCGCTTCCGGAAAGTCCTATGGTATTGTGGACTTCAATAATAAAAAGTAGTCACTAGAATTGTTTATCTTCGTGCCGGGAGAAATACCTACAAATAGCAGCCCTCGTCAAGATCCTGCGAGTACAGACGATCTCGCTGCGTATTCCACAAGAAGTGACAATACAACAACCTCACCAATACTCTCCATGCCTGCATACATGTAGCAGCCCTTGTCCCGACAAGTCCGTATTCTACATAATCTGGCAGTAGAATGATGTTGATCACCTCCAATGGATAAAAGGACACAGCGGATCCAGAGGGAACGATGCAGCTGATGAACTGGCAAGGAGAAGGTCAAGTTTCAGTCAAATTCGAGCCTGGATCCGTCAAAGAACAAAGAAGTATAACGGATTGTAGACAGTCTAAAGAGGCTTTTCCGGAGTTAAATCCAAGATAATCCCGAATACTTCTGACTTACTTGGACGGGACAGTCTCCGTGGTAAGAATTGTCACTGATCATTGCCTCTTTTAAAAAACATCTACATAAAATAGGTGTCACAGACATACCCTGTCCACAGGATGCATGGGGGCAGAAGAAACGGCCACGCACTTGCTCTTGGAGTGCGAAAGCGAGTCGTTACAAAGGGAGTTGTTCCTGGGAACAACATCAACCCTAAAGGGAAGCCTGCGCCGGAATACGTGAGCTGCTGGCTTTCCTGAAGGAAATCGGGTGGCTAAATTAGTCGTCACCGCCCGAATCACGCAAAAGGGGCTTAGATTCGATCGGCTTAGTTGCGGAAAAAGACCGAACACCAAGTAGTATGATGATGATCTAAGAAGCTCACCAATACTGTTGATCCCCGTGTCTGAAGTAATACATGTAGCAGCCCTTGTCGGGGTCCAGCGCGTACTTCCTCTCGCGCTCACGCGCCTCCTTTATCGACAATCCAAGTAGTGTCGCATAGCAACAGTAAAATGATGTGCGAAGATCATCGATACTGTTGATCCCCGTGTCTGAAGTGATACATGTAGCAGCTCTTGTCGGGGTCCAGCGCGTACTCGCGCTCAGCACCGCCCCGGTGCCGACGAGCTCGCCCGCGTACTTCACCACGAACTGGCAGTAGAATGATGTTGATCTAAGAAGCTCACCAATACTGTTGATCCCCGTGTCTGAAGTAATACATGTAGCAGCCCTTGTCGGGGTCCAGCGCGTACTCCCGCTCGCGCTCGCGTGCCGCCGCGGTGCCGACGAGCTCGCCCGCGTACTCCACCACGAACTGGCCGCGTCCGAAGTGCCGCGTTGCTATCACGCCGCGACCCTTGTCGTTGAAGTACGCTACCTGGGGGTTAAACAACTGGTAGGAGATTGGGCCCTGATAAATAGACATTACATTAATATCATGTATTAAGCAACTTAGCAAAAGCAATTGAAGACCCAAGGGAAAAGAAGAACTAGTCAAGCACGAACTAGACATTTTGAGATATCGCATTTTTAAAGTTTGGAACCTTGTGCTTCGGAAATCCATAAGTTCCACAATACAACAAAAATATAAGTTGAATCAAAAAATTTAAATTAATTATGAAACGAAATTATTACACATAAATCACAAAGAATTATAGCATAAAAAAACTAAATCAGAATTTATACGGAAAAGTGACATACGTCACTGACAAATCCGTTTTTTTACATGGATCAAAGAGAATACAATATTACCTGGATTTTTAGGTTTTGCAAATGAAAATTTCTGCAAATAAATAAAATAAGTAATATTCGGGACAATTCCACACCAATTACTTAGCCCCAAATTAGGATCCCCTGTGCTATGGGCACTAGATAACGGATAAACATACATAGATACGAAAACAAACATCCATGACTCGGAAATAAACATTTCTGCTCATCACACAAATGCTTGCACCTTGCAGGATTCGATCCGGCGACCGTTTGATTTCGTACCTAGGGTCTCTAGCAACTAGACCAACCGGTGGTTTAAATGTTGAACCTCTCTACCGCCTTGCTGTACAGCTTAGTATCCCAGGTTCGGAACCAGACAAGGGCAATTATTTATGTGATGTTCTTAGATGCTTGTGATGTTGATGTGCGACACAGGGAATCCTAGCGCGTGGGTACGACTGTGTAAACATGTATTTTTAAGTGTTCATTAATCTTGTGGTAAACTAACTAGTATTTTAATTAAACACATGATCATTTTACTGCTAACTGGCTAGATAACCAGCGGCCTGTGCGTATTGCAATGTTATATAGCGACATACCAGTTATCAGCACATGCACGCATACATGTAAACATCAACAATGCATACCATAGATACACTAATCAGTTGTGTAATCAGCACATGCACGCCTACATGTAAACATCAACAACGCATCCCATAGATACACTAATCAGTTGTGTACCTATAAGTGCTATAAGGTTATCGTTTGACTCATTTAATAAGTTAATATTTTTTATTTAAAGTTTAGTTAATAATCACTCTGGGAAAAATGTGAGATACTTCATTTCTTCTAAGTAAATAATTCATGAAATAATTAAAAGGGACTTAATCGCGCTGAAAACTTAATTTGTATTTACCTCGACGTTTCGATCAAGTTGCATAGATCGTGTTCACGGAAGACTGAAGTAGCGGTGTCAGCGTCGAGAAGGGTGAACGTTGTCTCCAACTACCCGCATTTGGTATTGTAAAAATTCAGAATTGTCACTAACGACATGTGTAGTTTTCATCTGACATAAAATATATAACTATGTGTTCGAATCGCGAAAGTTTAAAAGTTACAATAATTAAAAGGGTTATTTTGAAAGAAATCTGAGTAAACTAATAATAAATAGCATGTGTTTATCTATCCCACACGCTTAGGTTTTATAAATATTTTTTTATGTTTGTTAAGATTTTTAGTTTTTACATCACGAAAATATTATGGCGTCGGTCGCCATAATATAAAGTATGTTGGTAAAAGATTAAAGAAATAAATTATCCTATGACACTCCAGGGATGCCAAGTGGAGAAAAATTAACTTTCTGAATAACAACTTAATCTGTATCTAATAATTTTTAAAGGAAAGCCTTTACCCAATTTGGCTACCGTGCAATTGGGAACGTTTTATCATCATCCAATTTTTTTCGCTTAGTTTATAAATCCGTCTTACGGAGGCATTAATGCAAAAAATAATAATCATTAACTTACTTGTAATCCATCTTCTCTCTGCTCCCTCACAGCTCTCTCCAAATCCCTCATCTTCTCAGCCATCACACATTTCGAAGTCTTCCTTACGCTACGTCGAACCGGAAAATACTCCGTCAACTTGTGGTTGGTGTCGTTTGTGAGTTTAGGCTCTGCTTTAACGTTGACAGTCCTTTCCATGGGCGGGGGAGACGGCGGAGGTTCGACCTTAGGGCTCTTTAGTTCTTCTTTGAAGTATTCAGTCAGTTTGTGACTGTCGGCCGCGCGCGCCGCCGCGCGAGCCGCGCGCGACTTCTGCGTGTGCCCGTTAGTCATGTTTGTAATCCCGTTGCTGGTCTTCAATGGCTTTGATTTCTGTTCTGTCTTCTTCAAGGGCGGCTCAGATTGTGCTACCACATTCTCAGTCTTGGCGTCAGTCGGCGTAGCCGCTATGATCCTATAAATTATATTCACGTTTATTGATAGTGCGGCCTACATTTTTATCAAAACCACAGTTAGTATTTTTTTAGATAAAATCACACATTAACTGCTCTGTGTATTTATAATTATATATAGGGCAGAATGTTTAAAGCATTATTATTTATCTATATTTATAACTAGTTATACCCGCGGCTTTGCCAGCGTGGTCATTTCATTTAAAAGTAGCCCATACGTGTTATTCCAGGACCAAAAGTACCTACAAAGTACAATATACTACATTTCTTTAAAATTCATTCAGCTGTCATATAGTTTTTATCGATTGCTCGGCATCTAATAATCGGATTGACATACCAAGTACCCCATTTTTTAAGTCAACCTCTAACCTATCCAACAGTGACAACCGCATCGCAATCGGTCCAGTAGTTATTACGTGATGCGACAAATATACAGACAAACAAACAGTTATATTCTTGTCCAGTAGCTTATTTTAAGTACCCTAGACCATTTGTTTTTATCTTCTTTGTACAGACTTTTTCGATCCTATTGCTTTATTATAAGTATAGAAGAGATAGAGCAGTAACAAAAAGTCTGCACACAGACAATAATTTGAAATAATATGGGAGTACTTAAAATAAGCTAAAGAGCAAGAAATAACGTTTATAAAAATCGTGTCTGTCTGGATGTTTGTTCGCGCATCAAGTAAAACCTATTAAACTGATTGAAATGCAGTTTTCACTGTTGGATAGCTTAGGTTTTGACTTAAAATCTGGTGTACTCAATATCTCAATCTGATGAGTAGAAGAAGAGCAGCTGTAAACAAAACGACCTGAAGGAATTTTGATCCAATTATTAATATTGGTATTTTAGGTCCTGGAATAACATAGGGTACTTCTGACCCAGAGATATGACCACGCGGGAACAGCCGCGGCACAGTTTGTTAGCAATATTCATATTAATTAGTGATAATTGAATTTGCCATGTTTAATGCCTTTTTACCTGCCTACTTCATAGATATGATAAATAATGCAATATTATCCAATCCAAGTTGCTGAGCTGAAGAAGAGTAAACTGGTGTTTCAAAACATATTCAGATCCTTTTTTTAATTAAAATATATACAAATGCTTTTAATAATATATCCTGTAGTAATAGTTTAGTATTTTCCCATCTGTTGCATTGCAGCCAATTAGTTATTTGTCTAGATATTGATAAATAAATAGGAAATATTACAGAAATATTTTTTTACACAACTGCACAAAGTTTTTCTTCAAGTCAATTGTCAGTAGAAATAATACAGTAAAATGTATCTGTACCAGACGAGCGTAATCTAACTTAATTTACGAAGTGTCGCGAAAATTTCGGTTTCATCCAATATTCCAGCACAGAATACCTATGTCATTGTAAAGTACCTATTAACATATTCGGTTTGCGTTAGTCTATTTTACGTCATAATTTAATCCATCGCCAATCACACTAATATTATAAAATGAGAGAGTAACTTTGTGTCTCTGTTTGAGAATGCAACGTAAATTGCGCGACCTTTGCGTGATGTAAATTGCGCTAGATTACGCTCGTCTGGTGTTAGCTTTAGTTACAAGTTAGTCCTCCTTGTATAGTTGCGTAATAAAAAAGCCTCAGTGACTTGCGCTTGCGATTGTTGCGCGTAGGTCTGTCTGTCACTCTGTTTGTTACCTTTTCACGAATAAATGACTAAACCAACCTTGATGTAATTGGAAAAGGAAATAGAATGCTTTTTTTTAATTTTACCCCATAAAAACGCCCATGCATGCTGGCGCAGCTGAAGCTGAATGCAACAAAAATTGCGCGACCTTCTTTGCGCGATGTAAATTACGTTAGATTACGCTCGTCTGGTGTTAGCTTTAGCTACAAGTTAATCCTTGGACAGTTGCGTAACAAAATAAGCCTCAGTTACCTGCGCTTTCGATAGTTGCGCGTAGGTCTGACAGGCTGTTCATCACACAACTCAATGCGATGCGGAGTCTTGACGCCCTCCTGGGTGGTCATCAAGCTACTGGCTGAAAAACCATAACCCTCATTAGTTCAGAGATAAAAAGCAATATTGATCAATGCATAAGTTTACTAAATTACTTCAAATTTCAATACCTACTAAGCAGATAAACCAACGGACCATACTACAAAAAGTATAGTCTACTAATGTTGCAGAGCCAGGGCAAAAGCTTGGCAAGGGTGCATTTTCTGTGAGTAAAGTTTTTTTTTTTTTTTACAGTTCTATACCCAAATAGACAAGATACCTGAATTGCTGTGACTAGACAGTCTGTCTGCACTGTAGAAAAACAATGTAAAATTTAGCTTGGTAATGGAAGGGTTGGAAAGGTACTATGAAGTTTTGTAAGCCAAAATAGAAAATCGTTATTGATTAATACAACAGGAAATTGAAGTTTGATATACCTTCAAATTTTA
This sequence comes from Alsophila aescularia, assembly GCA_946251855.1. Lineage (NCBI taxonomy): Eukaryota > Metazoa > Arthropoda > Insecta > Lepidoptera > Geometridae > Alsophila > Alsophila aescularia. Next base: position 16,227,741 of record OX276385.1, read on the forward strand.
ATAACTATTTTTTTTAACTTAATCATACTTGGTATCCACACCAATACATAAAAGTGAAACGTTGTCTGTTTGTTTTGGGAGCTTTCACGCCAAAACGGCTAATCCGATTTTGATGAAACTTTGTAAATAGGTACTGTACAATATATAGACCAACACAGAATATTTTTTATACCGGAAAATGGTAAGTTACCACGGGAAAACTGGAAAATGACGATTACTCACTGTAAGGAAAGGAATTACATGAATGGTTGCCGTGGAAACAACGTAATAACATGTCTGTCAAAAAGCATCAAGAGCATCGCGATAAACTGTAGCCCGCGCGGACGAAGTCGCAGGCGTAAGCTATTTAGGGATATATCACAAATTTATTTTAAAAAGTAAGCAATATATTTGGGTTAACGGTTAAAATTACAGAAATTAGATTCAATGGATAATTCCATATCGTACGCGATTTTTGCAAATTTTCCTAAGTCGGAATATTTACTCAATTTATAGCTTATATCAATAATCATATACCAAATAATCTGAATTTGAGAAAAGGCTACGCTTAAAAATATTTTTATATCGTTTTTTTCTAAAGGTGAACTAACAGCAAAAGTTAAATTGTCCCAATACTTCCACAATGGTAATTTTCCGCTAAATTGGCAAAACTGAAAGCCGTTCTAATAATTTGTAATTGTCAGTTAACGATGAATTGTAGTAAGGCGAGATCTTTCAGCTGTAGTAAACTGCGAAAATATAAGCAATTTTTTGCTTTTTACATGCTTGTTTTTGAGATTCCTTAAGGGGCGTTACAGAAAAGTTTCCCAAGCAGCGTTGCCAACTTTATTTTTTAAGGGATCGTACCATACACTAGGAAAGATTATTATGATATTTTGCTAAAAATTCAAGAAAAAAAATTGTACACTTTGAAATTTCAGTAAAACATTAGTAAATGATTAAAATAGGTATGTAATATTATTATAACTTCAAACTCCAATCACAATTTTATAACAAGTATTATATTAATTTTAGTCACTATATTATTTATGCTTATATATGATTGCAACTAGCGCATTGGCATAAGATACGGCTGCAGGATAGTACATAAGTGGACATTTTGTGTATTTCTAAAGTGCGAGTTGGACAGAGGGTTTAAAAATTTATTGAATGCATTCTTAAAAAATACAAAGAAGAAGTTTATGGCTCGTTCAAATCTGTTGTTTCCATTTTTATATCAATATTTTGCTATTTTGTTAGGAAGATTAAAAGATTTGGAAAGGTTGTATATTTGCGTACGATTTTGAATGCATGATCGTACATCGTATCAGCTGCAAAAAGGTCGTATGATTACGATTTAAATCGTATGGTTGGCAACACTGTTCCCAAGTTATATAACTACAGCTTTACTGTGATCACAAAAAAAAACTTTTATATCTTGTTTTGTATTCTTGTTAATATTTGTGAGTTATGATATTTTAGTGAAAATACATTCGTAATGCCCGTTACATAATGGGTGTTTCATTTATTATGTTAAAGGTGATCTGGGAATTCATATAGTCTTAAGGAATATAATCCGTGGAGGAATAGTTCCGTGGATGTATGCAGGAGGAGGAGACTGTGGAGCATGTGCTTTTGCTTTTTGAACCCACGGAAGAGATAAGACTGGACTTTTACAACAGGGAAAAGTGGATTCAAATGCTCAACGAAATTTTAACTCTAAATATTAGTAATTTAACACCATCTACACAGCTGTGCCAGCAACCTAAAGCCGTGCTCCGGTACATAAAAGAGCTTGGGTGGCTTGGGTAGAGGCTGGCAGGGGGAAATGCACAATACACCCCAAGCGGGACGTCAGTGCAGGCCTTACCGCCCCCATCTCGAATATGAATAATAATAAGGAATATAATCATTTAGTTTTGTGGTTATGGTAATAATTTGCTGATATATATATAGTTTATTATTGGGCTTTGTTAGTTTTTGGTTATGATATTAAAGGTACGCAATGGCCCCTGGCCTGGCCCAACACTAAAAGAGTTATCACGTGAGAAACCAAAAATATTGTTTCCATATTACAAGACCCAACTATTAAAAATGGGGGTGTACTATAATTTTAATAATAAAATTGTTATTTTAGAAAAGTTAGTACAGGTAGGTATTATAAGTATTTAAGAATAAGCTATACATGTATTTTCTTTAAAAATGTTAAATATAAAGTTATTTCGTATTAAAATTGTTTTTATTTCGTACTCGTAATACCCGTTACTAAAGATTGCAATGCACTAAAATTGGCATTAGATTGTAAATGTAGTTGGAACGCATAATAACTGAGATTGTAAATGCATAATAACGGACGTAACAGAAGATCAATTTCAATATTATTCATACAATGTGACTTGAGTATGTAATTTTATTTATATTTGCAGACTTTTGCATTTATGCGAACCTACGTAGAACTATCAGGCATAATTAGGTAACACCCGTTACACCATCTTAGACTGAATTTTTCATTCTTTTAATTGATATGTTGAAAGTTATTTAAGTGTTCATAGAAATATACTCTAAAAGTATAATGAGAATAAAAAACATATGTTTTCCTTCAAAATCATTGCTTTATTATCTCTTAAATGTTACAGACCTGTAACGCCCATTACATGGAATTACCCTAATCTAATTTTTACCATATGTTAATTATTATGGAAAATTACTGGGTCCCATGTTTTAATGTCATTGTGATTTTAATGCAGTAAAATAAAGAATTATATTAGAATCACTAGCGGAGGCAAGACATCTGCGCAAAAATGGGACAATACAGATTAATATCGGACCCAGGGCAAGGAGGATAGAGAGCATGCAAGATGAACGAATATGTATGTTATATATGTCTATCTTCTATACAAATAAATAAAATTGAAGTGCCTGTTTGTAAAGTCAAAATAACAGCTTTTTACTAAATGCATGTAATTGTGCTACTGTGAAATTTTGAGAACGTGACATTGTACAATGAGGCGATATAAAAGTATACACATACTTATAACAAAAAAGCCATTTTTAATTGTTCTCACTAATCTCCGAAACGGCTCGACCGAATTTGACGTGACTTTTACTGGAAGATAGCTGATGGTACAAGGAGTAACATAGGCTACTTTTATATTCGAAAAATAATTAGGGTTCGGTGCAAAAAAAATATAAAACCCATAAATTTTGACCATGCGGGCAAAGCCGCGGGTACAGCTCGTATTCAATAAAATTCTTTTATTTCAGGCTTGAAACCCATATGTTACTATCCTGTAAAGGTTTAGTTTTGAGACCGGAAAGTAAAGGCAGGTACCTTAACCTGTAGACGAGTACGTTTTTGGAGTTCTTGGGCTACTTTTTAAATAAAGAATGATTACAAGATTTGCCATACACAATATTTGTATTTGAGGAAGGTAAATGAACCAAAAAAATAGTTTTTTTTCTTTTTTTTTTTTTTGTAAAATTTGCAAAAATAACCTCACGGGATAGCAATAGCCGACAGGTTAACCATATAGTTACAGGAAAACGTTCATAAAAGACCATCCATAACTTTTTGAGATATTCTGAACTGTACAGATTTTAGAAAAATGTACAGTCAGCAAGAAAATGGTCACTTTATACAAAATCTTTTTTTGATACCAATCAATACTGCTTCTTATAAGGATCAAAAGTCTCTAAGGGACCAACTGAGGTTTGAGTACTAGAAATGTCAGAAATTGCGAAAAACTTTTCCCATACATTTTGTACGAAATTACTATAACCATAGTAGCTACAGGAAAACATTCATAAGAGATTCTCCTTAGCTTTTAGAGAGTCAAAATGACCTCCGTTTACAGATTTTGGAAAAAAATTAGTCATCAAGAAAAAGATTTCATCAAGAAGAAGCATTTCACAAAACAGTAAGGTACAGTTGTAGTTGAAATATTTCCAAGATGGCGACAGATAATTCGGAAAATTATGGCAAAATCATAATCTACTGTCCAAAAATTACCCATGATCCTAATGTAATAATTTTGTCACCAGTTTAAGCACCGCCAGGTCCGAAAGAGATAAAGGTTAAACAAGACAAGTTCAAAAACTAAAACACATAATAGAATATCATAGGGTAAAAACTAGCCTAGGTATGACACACTTGCGATGAAGACAAAACGATTGATACTTCGCTTGTCAAAATCGGACCAAGCTTTTAGTTTGAACACATAGCCCTTACTTTGCCTTGCCATAGTCGGGTACAAAATAGCCTATGACACTCTGTACTTGAATACCGAATCGATTGACAACTTGCTTGTCAAAATCAGACCAATAGGGGTGTAGAGAGAGTATCAAGAATAGAGAAGCTCCTTTAATGATAATAATTATGCAAGCGGGATAAACTTATATACCGTTACATGATAGTAAAAGAGAAGATTATATTATATATATACCTACCTATTACCTATTTTTTGTCCATTACTGCATATGCTGGTTTGGTTGTTTGTCTGAAATGAATGTTCAAGAGACTTTTGTTGATGATATTTTAGTGATTATAGCCCAAATCACTAAAATATCATCAACAAAAGTCTCTTGAACACTCATTTCAGACAAACAATTGACTGCATTTGAATGTTTCTGATGACTGTTTTATAGTGAATAATTAAAATCTGATCTACAATATTAGTGATTTTTTGCATTGTTGGCTGTAAAAACAGTAAGGAATGAAAAAATGAAAAAAAAACCTTCCACACGTAAGATATGATTTTCGAGTACATTATTGAATAGTCTTGCATATAAATTATTGCTATTAGATTCTCATTCGCGTTAGGTGCAGTAAGATTTAATTGACTTAAGTCGATATTTTTAGTATTTTCTATTTCTAAAGGTTATTTATTTCGAAGTATTATCCTCACAAATTGCGTGGCTTGTTTTATTTTGACATTTGTGTCCATCTCGCTCTATCTTGGTGTGGTTTGTGTGAGCTGCCAGCAATGCTTGGTTTGGGGCTAAATGGCGCTGTGTGAAAAATTCACTAAAATATAAAATTTTACAAAACAAAATGGAATTTAAGTGTATAAAATTAATTATTTCTGTCAATTGTGTAATTTAATCCCCTTAATTTTTCCAGATTTTCTAAAAATCTGACCATTAGAAAGTTATGGGACAGTGTAACAGGTCGCACTAACTGGCTTCCAACAATTTCCTCATGTATATGCTCAAAACATATATGAATCACTATATTTCAGAATAACAGAAAAGAAGATGTTCTTACCAATCGTTTCTGTACCTACAATTGAGGAAGTTAATTCTATACTGTGTAGTCAGCCCTATATGATTAACACTAGCAGTACCCCTCAGTTTCCCGATTTCCTACAGAAACAGTTTTTTTTTGTTGGGATGAAAGTAGCCTGTGTTAATCCAGGGTATGATATCTTCGTACCAAATTTCATCCAAAGACTTTCAGCGTGAAGGAGTATCAAACATACTATAACTCTCTCACACACAGAAACTTTTGTATTCACAATATTATTTTTATTTATTAGTGTGATCTATATTTTTAATGTACTTTGCATCTTTCCATTTTTGGTCTAATGGCTAGATACCCTAGGTATTTGTGTGATGAGCAGAAACGTTTGATTCCTGGTCATGGATGTTAATATTCGTATCTTATTTTAGAACTCTCTTCTTTTTGGCATCAAATTCCAAACAAATGATAAAATAAAATCATCTTGGTAGTTTAATAGTTACTACAATATTTTGAATGACTAAAATATGAATGAAAGTGAATGTGCATCACGTGGGGGCATTTTTTCCTGCTCTACTTATTCCACTGAAATTTGTAATTGCTATGCACAATTGTGTCACTTATGCACAGTAGTTTAGCCGCTCGGTTGTCCACGCGCTGAAGACCGCAGGACCAAACTGATAACCCAAAAAAAAATAGCCAACGCGACACATCTAACCTCAAACTGGTAATTGATTGTATATGCGTTGAGACTACAGGTACCTGATGGTCAACCCACAAAATAAAGAAGGTTGACACGACACATCTGGCCGCAAACTGGGGATTTATTGGGTACGTGCCGAGGTCACAGGTATCTGATTGTCAACCCACACAAAAAAGGAGGTCTACGCGACACATCTGGCCGCGCCGACTTTGCGTAAACAAACAGTTTTTATGACCACTTCATTGAGCGCTTAGATAAACAAACTGGTGATTTATGGAGCTAAATAGGTACATCACATATTTCAAGTGTTTATGTTGTGGGTTTCGAAGCAAAATAATTATATAAACACGCTTAGATTTGAATGATTATTGAGGTCAATAATGTTCAAAATCGAGTGGCAAAATTTACGTCGCTATCGAGTGGTCCGATGATCGATGAAAACAAAAAATGTGACTGTAGCGCATAGAATCAATCGAGCGGTTAGTTTGCCTCAAGCCATATACGTAACATACCTACGTCTTAAAGTATACATAACTTATTGCTGGAATAGAAAACGAACAAAACTATCAACACAACGAGACCCCACGGTCGCCCCCAACACCCTTTATACTAGGACAAATCCGGGGAAACCTGCACGGATGGCAGCCTTAGATGTACTACATAGTGCCTAATACAAATGTGATAATTTTAATTGCATCTTCAGAACAAGATAACATGCAGTGCTTAATTCAATGAATAGTTGAGAATGTGTTTTAACCGCATGCAGCATGCAAATTAATAAGACATGTGAGTAATTTATATAAGTACAAAATGAGTTTGGATGATTTTGTTTTAGCGGCGTTAGAGAAGCAGCAGACTGTAAGAATCTATAAATCATGAGAGTACGGCGAACAAAGGATGCCTTCTGTACAGCGTAACTACAACTAGGTACCAGTTTCACAACAATGTACTGAAATGTACTAACCTCGAACCATTTCCACTTGAACTTGATAATCACTGAAACAATATCACACAACACCATCGAAGAAGTGGTCTATCCTGACACAAACAAACCAGATTGACTCGAATTACCAATATTTTGTAATAGACCTTGTCATATTATGATCGCACAAAATAATCATGTGATTTCTTACTACATAACACGAAATTCACATTCAAATAGATTCAATGTGTCTTCTCTACTATATAATTGGTAATGAACACTCGATTTTTTTCAAATAATTCTGTAAAATTCAGATATTTCATTCCATTCAACCAAATTTCCAAAACGAGACGCTAGTTCGAAAATGTCAAGTCAACATTGATTGATTGATAGTTTTCTGAAGGCAGAAAATGGAAGGGACGCTTGTTTTTCTGATCAAGATCATTGCTGATTGGCTAAGTGTGCAATGTTCAACCAATGACTTTAGAGCTTTTAACCATAACCTATAATTTTAATACAGGCTCTGTCACTTCCGTCAGTTCGCGCGCCATGCCGAAATGCCATAGAGAAAGTATAGACATTACATACAGCTTGCGTTCCTTTCCACCATAGATTCTAGAATTTTGGTAGCTTTCCACACATAATGTCAATCACCAAATAGCGACCTGTGGCCCAATTACATAACTTGACTACAATCGGATTATCCTTTTTTCATAGCAAATTCGAATCTATCGCAAGGCATTAGTGATTGCGGTACTGAGAATTCGATTGAAGCCAAGTTATGGAATCGAGCTACCGTGGCCCAATTCCATAACTTGGCTACAATCGGATTATCACTTTTTTCATAGCAAATTCGACTCTATCGCAAGGCATTAGTGGTTGCGATACTGAGAATTCGATTGAAGCCAAGTTATGGAATCGGGCTGCAGTGGCCCAATTCCATAACTTGGCTACAATCGGATTATCACTTTTTTCATAGCAAATTCGACTCTATCGCAAGGCATTAGTGGTTGCGACACTGAGAATTCGATTGAAGCCAAGTTATGGAATCGGACTGCAGTGGCCCAATTCCATAACTTGGCTACAATCGGATTATCACTTTTTTCATAGCAAATTCGACTCTATCGCAAGGCATTAGTGGTTGCGATACTGAGAATTCGATTGAAGCCAAGTTATGGAATCGGGCTGCTGCAGTGCGATTACGTAATGTTGATCATATCGGTTTCAAGCTGTCAAATTCATTAGTGCCTTGCAATAGAGTTGAAATTGCTATGAAAAAAGTGATAATCCGATTGTAGCCAAGTTATGGAATTGGGCCACAATAGTCAAAGAACACCTAACCATAGTTTTGATGTACCTACATCGTACGTCGCGTTGAGTAGTCGAGACACAGCAGCCCGATTACAGAACTTGGCTTCAATCAGATTGTCACTTTTTTCATAGCAAAATCGACTCTATCGCAAAGAATTATTGAATTTGATGGCTCGAAACCGTCATGATCAACATTACGTAATCGCACTGCTGATACATAATCTGTGAGTCGAGACGTGGTCGCGACTGTCGTTTTGCATCGGGCATCGTGCATTACCTTGGCGGGCTGTACAGTAATACGGATAGTAAGTATGGCCCTTTATTTTGAATTACGCTCACTGCTCAGTGGCCCAATTACAGAACTTGGCTACAATCGGATTATCACTTTTTTCATAGCAATTTCGACTCTATCGCAAGGCATTAGTGATATCGATACTGACAATCCGATTGAAGCTAGGTTATGTAATCGGGCTGCTGCATTGCGATTACGTAATGTTGATCATATCGGTTTCAAGCTGTCAAATTCAGTAGTGCCTTGCAATAGAGTCGAAATTGCTATGAAAAAAGTGACAATCTGATTGCAGCCAAGTTCTATGGTCGGGCCCCCGAATAACCTATGCCAATGTGACTTATTGCAATCAGATTTTCAAAGCAAAATCAACTTTAACGCACCGCATTATTTACGCGTGATAATGAAAATCTGATTGCAACAAGTTATGTAATTCCAGTACTGGTTCTTGTTTTCTCTATGTGTATTCCAGCTTATTATTTTAGTTTGTTTTAGCACTACTAATGCGTTTAGCCAGCGTCATGCTATGAGATACCTATAAGTTGTAATTTTTATTTTCACTTAATGGTCGCGATGACCAGTCCCAGTCAGTCAGGTAGTTAAAAGTCTAGTCAAGTTATAATCAAAGTCACGATTCAGTAAAGTAAAACTTAATGAAACTTCCTATGGAGTTTCGGAGAGTTCATGGTAATGAGTTTGCTAGGCATTTTTTATTAACCCCGTGCATTTTTGCCCTGTTTATTCCCCAGGAATGGAATGGATGTGGATGGAGTGGAATGGATGATTCCACTGGTAGATTTGCATTTTGAGGAGATATTCTGCTCATCACGCCGAAGATCGTCATCAGATCTTCGCCAAATTTTTATGAGACCAATTTAAAGTTACTACCTTTCAAATAAAATAAGTGTTAAAAATTCTAAAAATTTGTTTAACCTGTACACCAAGTTTCGTCTAGATCGGTTGAGAAATGTGACCTGGAGAGATGGAGAACAGAAATCCAACCAGATAGATGGACATCCGGACATATGAAAGCATTTTTGCCCAAGCTAAAACGAAGACGCTTCGCACGCGGTTCGCGCTCGCTCGGTCAATAAATATATTATTTTATTGCAAAAGATGCACGCGTTTGAAAAAATAAGCAAATTAAAAAAATAAATAGTGCTCTGGCTTAGTGTCGTTTACTTTAGAAAGGTGCTAAATGCTAACATTATATTTAATACAATGGTGTTGCCAAATACTATGTCATTATCTATTAATTGTATTTTTTTAATCTGAAATTTTTAAGGACATTCAAACTATATCGTAAATCATAGCATACAGGGCCCTAGCCGCATCGCATGTAGGTGCAACCAGGATGCCCTAGAATATTCCGATATCCTGTACGTTTATTTCAAACTTGTTGATTATATATGTTCTCATAGACTCGCTCCGTGCCCACTCGACCAGAAGGTGGTAAACATCTTCTGGGTCCCCGCAAGATGTTCACCACTAGAAGATGTTCTGTTGTTCAGTTAGGGGAATCTGCCCTCCTCATAAGATATAGGAACTTGTTGAGTGGCATGTGTCCGGAGCGAAGTCTTTGTGCTATCACCATATGATGTCTCTTCAACGTACTGTTTGAGCACCATGGTGTTTGAGGCGGTTCCTGCTGTAAAATTCTGTACCAAATTCCTTTTTGACAAGCTGTTCTTAAATAACCTAATTTCCATTTCTCATAAATTTTATATCTATACTGTATCAAAATATCTGTATATTCTGCTAAATTATAAATTTCTGTATCTGTTACAATGGCTTCTTTCGCCAATTCATCAGCAACCTCATTACCTCGAATACCAATGTGAGAAGGAATCAATTGCAGTCTCAGATTCACACCACTTCGTAAAAGAAATAGTACTTTCTTTAAAATTGCATATGCTACCGAAGCACCTCTTGCGACAGAGACGCATCGATTCCCTATTATCTGATGTGATAATATATGATAGTGCTTCCGAGATTGCAAGTAATTCCACCGACATTATACAATTGTTGTCAGATACAATTTAAAACATCTCCTTCACATTGCGACTGGGATCATAATAGGCAGCGCCGGTCCTGCTACTTGTTTTTGACCCGCCCGTCTGTATAAATTTTGTGCCAGTTCTTATACTTACAATTGATCATACATAACTAGTTATGTTTGAGTATCCTAGCATCACTTTGCGTTTTCGATTCTTCTATTCCATCCACATCAGTTTCAATAAAATCTATTTTAATATTTGACATCCAGGTATCTAATGTAAACGTGTTTAAAGGTTCGCTCGCATTCATGTGTTCACTTTTAGTGCCCTCAAATACAGATACAAGCAAGGGTTTCTTTTTTTGTTCCAAAATCTTGCATTACACAGCCTTGAAGGTTCTTTTATTATAGATATAGTTAAGTTATTAGACAATTACTGAGACTTTAAACAATATTTTGTCGCTAGGTATTGACGCCTGAGGTAAAGTGGTTGGATAGGTACTTAACTCACATTCCATAACATGTATAGGCGTGGTTCTAATAAACCCACCTATTACAAGCAATGCTATGTTTTGTACATTGTTAAGTTTAGCTAAATGTGTTTTTGCTGCTGTGTCATAAAGGAAGCTACCGAAGTCTATCCTGTTACGAATCAAAGCTATGCATAGTCGTCAGAGATGTTTAGGATGTATACCCCATGAAGCACCTACTAAAACTTTTAACAAGCTTAACATTTTCATCGCCTTTTCTTTAGTTTCATTGATATGTTTGCGCCACATTAACGACTTATATAGCCACATACCTAAATATCGGGCATTGGTCGTGGTCCACCTGCTCGTGGTTCACCTGGGTGGACCACGGGCACTTTAATATTTTACATTTTCTATACATGATATTTGAGAATTATTAATACTTAAGTTAACTTGATGTTGTATTCTTCCTCTATTAAAAACACAACACTGTGATTTTATTACTGAAACTTCTTGTCCCAGTTGTCCTAAATCACTTACAATTGAGTTTATAGCATTTTGGACCTGCAGAACACTGTCATTTAAGTTTGAGGGAGCTTTCGGCTCCCCGAGTTGAACATGGGCTCGCTGAAATCAAACTTTCGTGTTCACGAAGAAAAAGCGTTTATTCTATATATTTCAAACTAGGTACTTCACATTAATTATTTTACAATAATGTTTTATCCGCGACGAGAAACCATCGAGCCATAATGACGTTTTCTACTAATTAGTGATGGGACATTATTGCCCCCGGTCGCACGCTAGTGATGTCGCCACACCACCCCCCTACGGAGAACAAAAACCCAGGCTAACCCATTAAGTTTACACTGAATATATAATAACTTATTATCTATACAAAACTCACAAATCATAAAAAAATACACTAATCTTTAGTTACTTTAAAATAGAAAACAAACAAGTCATAATAACTATACCTATATACTTGTTATACGGAGTTTTATAACACTAAGAACTAAACTAGTCAAAATTCTTAAACCTAACGCGTCTGCCAGAGCGTGTGGTATATGGCTGTTTTACTGGCGAGTTCTGCTGGGCTGGCTGTTGCTTTTTCGAAGGTTCTGGCAATAATTCACCTTGATTAGTTGGACATAAAGGTGGAACAGGCAATTGCTCGGCTTGGTTCGATTGGTGATCCGAATGATCAATGAAAGCCGGTTTGAGCCTATCGATACTCACAACCATCCTGTTGCCTTTGACGTCAAGAGTAAAAGTCTTACCATCACGCGAACGCTCAAGTACTTTATAAGGACCAGTATAAGGTGGTTGCAGTGCCCTTCTTATGGAATCGTCTCTTAGGAAAACGTGAGACGCAGTTGCCAGATTTTTAAATATAAAGGATGATTTTTCCTCGTGTCGAGTAGCTGGTAGAGGCCGTAAGGTCGACATTTTGTGTCGCAGTTGCACGACGAAATCAACAGGGTCTTGAAATCTTTCCGAAGCGGGAGAAGGTACTAGTAGCTCTCCAGGGAGTCTAAGGGGCTCACCGTACAGCAGTTCTGCGACAGTGGCTTCGAGATCCTCTTTAAATGCTGACCGCATTCCTAGGAGAACCATCGGAAGTGATCTTACCCATGATTCATTGTGGCACATCAAAGCTGCCTTAAGCTGGCGATGAACCCGCTCAATCATCCCGTTAGCACAGGGGTGGTATGAAGTGGTTCTAACACGCTTAGTGGCAAATTGGAACAACAATAGTTGAAACAGGTCTGACTCAAATTGAGAGCCCTGGTCTGTTGTTATAATCGACGGTACACCAAAACGAGGAATCCATTCTCTGGTAAAAGTTTCCGCTACTTCCTCCGCTGTAATAGAGCGCATGGGCCACACCTCAGGCCATCTAGAAACTCTGTCTATCGCCGTCAAACAGTAACGATATTCATTACAAACAGGAAGAGGACCAATGATGTCTACATGGACATGCAAAAAACGCCCAGATGGTAAATCAAATTTACCCGAGGGAGCTGAGTTGTGTCTTGAAACCTTGCTGCGCTGACATGCTTCACAAGATCGAGACCAGTCTCGGCAATCCTTTTTCACCATAGGCCAAACAAAACGATCTACAACGAGACGCGTTGTAGCTCGTGCGCCAGGATGACTTAAATTGTGCAATTTGTTAAAAGCAGCACGGCGAAAGCAAGGGGTCAAATAAAGACGCGGTTTACCCGTGGAAATGTTGCAGTAAACTAAAGTGTTAGTCCCTGCTATGCTCATCTTAGTAAAGGACAGACTAGAGCCACTTTTAAGTAAAATGCTCAGTTCCTGATCGACGGCCTGTGCCTTTGCGAGGGCTTCATAATCTTGCTCCATGGATATTGCATCGATATCTATGCGCGACATAGCGTCAGCAATGACGTTATCTTCCCCTTTCATGTACTGGATGTCGGTGGTAAATTGACTGATGAATGACAGCTGATTTAGTTGCGGGGGTGGAAGTTTCTCCCGACGCTGTAAGAACGCATATAAAAGAGGCTTATGATATGTAAATATGGTGGCGTGCTGTACCTCTAGGATATATCGAAAATGTTGAACACTTTCGTACACCGCTAGCAATTCTCTATAATAAGCTGGCCACTGCGTTTGTTGTGGAGTAAGCTTCTTGCTGAAAAAAGACAAGGGAAACCACTGATTGTTAACCATTTGTTGCAAACAGGATCCAATATGAACGCCGGACGCATCAGTAAATAAGCCCAACTTGGCGTCACTGATAGGGTGCTGTAGTAGCGTAACATTGGAAAGACTTTTCTTGCAAGCCTCAAATTGTTGGAGCAGCTCGGGTGTCCATGGATATGGTTTTGCACCCTTACTGTTAGTTGATACCAATGCATCAATTAAGGGAGCTTGAAACTGGGCAGCGCGAGGAACGAACCTACGGTAGTAGTTAAGCATGCCGAGAAATCGGCGCATGCCTTGTACTGTTTTTGGCGGTGGAAAATCCAGTAGAACTTTGATGCGATCCTGAGGGGGGCAAGTACCATTGCCACTGACGTGATATCCCAAGAAAACCACTTCGCTTACTCCTAAGACACACTTAGAAGGGTTTATTACTACACCATAGTCCTGCAGTCGTTTGAAAAGAATGCGCAAATGATGCAGGTGGGCATTCTCGTCTTGTGAGAAAACGAGAATGTCATCAACGTATGGAAAACAAAATTCGAGGCCCCGTGTGACCTCATCTATGAAACGCTGGAAAGTTTGGCCAGCATTTCTCAACCCAAAGGCCATGTACGGGAATTCGAAGGGTAACGATGGCAGTTTTAGCAATATCCTCCTCGTGAACCGGTATTTGATGGTATGCCTTAACAAGATCTAAAGTACTAAATACCTTGGCACCAGCAAGATTGTGAGCGAAGTCATTTATGTGGTGAACCGGATAACGGTCCGGTACGGTCCTGGTTTCAGGGCGCGGTAGTCGCCGCAAGGACGCCAGGCGTTATCTTTTTTTACTGCCATATGTAATGGTGATGACCATGCGCTTTTAGACGGCCGAGCTGTCCCGCAACGTATCATCTCCTCAAATTATTTCTGGGCTGAAACGAGTTTTTGCGGTGCCAGACGTCTGGGGCGAGAGGATACGGGAGGTCCCTCTGTAGTTTTTATGTAATGCACTGTGTCATGTTTTATATCTCTGGGAAGGCTGGGGGGTCGAGCTATATCCGGGAATTCAGCTAGAAGCTGTTTAAAAATTGACTTACCGGAAACTAATGCTCGTACGCTAGGTTGATCAATACTGGCAGCAGAAGCAGCGGCTGTTAATCCAGTAGTGCCATCGACCAATTTGTTATTACGGCAGTCGGGCAAAAGGTGATAAAATGCCAAAAAATCAGAGCCTATAATGGCTGTGCTGACATCAGCAATCACAAATTGCCAGGAGAAATCGCGGCGTAGTCCAAAATTGAGTTTGAGATTGACTGTACCAAAGGTTCCTATGCTGCTTCCGTTGGCTGCGCTAAGTTCATAATCCGTTGCTTGTCTGCGTGAAAGCAACCAACGATGTGGAAAACAACAAAGATCTGACCCCGTGTCAATCAGAAAACGCCGCTTGGTCACCTGGTCGGTGACAAAAAGGCGGCGGCCAGTGTTTTGACAATCAGTTGCCGCCGCTACTGATTGCTGGTCGAGTTTTCCGCCTTCCAATTGCAGGGTTCGACACATTTAGTAGCTTTATTACCCCATTTCCTATGGTACCAACACCGCTTTGAACTGTTTGTGGGCCTACTTGAAGAACTAGACCTGTCGCGTGAGGATCGGCGTTGCTGCCTGGATAGTGCAGCTACTTGGTTACTTACCTCTTCTAATCGTTGCGCTACGGTGTCTAAAGTTAAGGTCGAAAATGTCGAATACACAACCGGTGCCGCGGCTAATTCTACAATTTTGTCTGCCAACTCAGAGACTTTGTCTAAATTGAGGTCAGCCTGCGCCGCTAGGACTACCTGGGCTTGTTGAGGCAAGCGGCGCAACCATAGTTGGCGAATGATGTTATCATCAGCGAGGGCCGTCCCAGCAAGAGAACGAAGGTGACGCAAGAACTGAGACGGTTTCCTATCACCAAGTTCTTCTTCACTTAAAAGTTGACGCACTCTTTTCTCCTGGGAAATTGAAAGACGCTGTATTAGTATCTCCTTTAATTTGTCATATTTACCCTCAACTGGGGGATTCGTTATAAGGTCTTCAACCTCACCTGCCAATTTCTGGTCGAGGTGCCCTATAACATAATTATATTTTGTAGTGTCCCCAACTATATTCGCGATTTGAAATTGGGCCTCTACTTGAGCAAACCAAATCGCTGGCCTGTCAACCCAAAATGAGGGTAGTTTTACTGCAACTCTGCATACATTTGCCTCCACCTCTCTTTGTCCGAGCTTCTTCTGTAAAACAGCGTTTTCTGTTAAGAGCTGTTGCAGTTGCGCCTGAAGCTGCTCTTCCACCAGTGTTGTTTTGTCTTAATAATACCAAACTCTCAAGCAAAGCAAAAAGTACAATAACATGAAAAGACATAAAAATATATGGTAATTTGACAACCACGAGGCCAATACCAAAACTATAAAATATATGTATAATGATAGCACAGGCAATATTAAAAAAACTGACAGTTACATAAACCCTCGGCATCCAGAGATAAATTTTAAATTAAGTTTGGTAACTGTACTGCAATGTAGGTCTGAGCTAATAATGCATAGGATTTAAACAGTAAGCAGTAGTACCAATAAAGGTCAACACAGCAAACGATACAAATATATTTAAACCTAAAATATGTGCGTTTTAAATTATTGGTAATATTAGCTAACAATACCAAAACATTTTCTAACAATATTGTGAATACTCGCCAACCGCACGATTATCTTGTATAATTTTGTTTTTTTTTTATAGGAATAGTATCTAATGCGGAAAATATTATGAAATTGCGAAGATTTATGGTAACTAGCTAAGAAAAAATAATATATGAAAAAACTTTACTGTGTCAAACGGAACGTCTGAAACCATAGATGCTTCACTTGTCAAACTATCACTTGCCAGAATTACTTGTAACTGTCTCTTGTTGTCAGAAATGACGATCGAAGGATACCAAATTATACCAGTGGCCCAATTCCATAACTTGGCTACAATCGGATTATCACTTTTTTCATAGCAAATTCGACTCTATCGCAAGGCATTAGTGGCTGCGATACTGAGAATTCGATTTTAGCCAAGTTATGGAATCGGGCTGCTGTAGGTGGCGCTTTGATTGTCCGAAAACCGTATGAAAAAGATCTCAAAATAATCTCATACCTCACTGCATACACAATCGATATAATGATTGAAAAAATAATACGATGTTTCTTGTAGCTCGTATGCACCGCGATCGTTATTGACGATATGCCACGACGCAGCAGTCGCGACTGGGTGGCGAGTTGCAGAAATAACTTCGGAGGTGCTCTGCTCCGGGCCTGTCTCGTGCGTGTAAATGAATCCGATGATTGTTTTTCTTACACATATCCAATGCGATGTTAGTGGTGGATGTTAGTTCTGTCGAATAGAGGCCGAGACTCTCTCGCGCGAGCTAAGATTGATTATCTTACCAACTCCAAGCATTCGAACAGTCGTCGTTGGTCACCATTGAGGGAGCTTTCGGCTCCCCGAGTTGAACATGAGCTCGCTGAAATCAAACTTTCGTGTTCACGAAGAAAAAGCGTTTATTCTATATATTTCAAACTAGGTACTTCACATTAATTATTTTACAATAATGTTTTATCCGCGACGAGAAACCATCGAGCCATAATGACGTTTTCTACTAATTAGTGATGGGACATTATCGCCCCCGGTCGCACGCTAGTGATGTCGCCACAAGTTCAAATTTTGTGATAAAAAACAAAGTGTTAAACCTATTTCATGTGTCATTATGTTAAATAAAAGGGGTGAGATTGGGTCCCCTTGTGCTAAGCTTCTTCCAGTCCATCTCATCATTACTTCATCACCAACATCATCTTTAATTTTTAAATATCTTCGACTTAAAAAGGACCACAAGTATTTATATACCCATATTCAAATTATCCAAGATAGCCATAAGTTTCTCAACCAGAACATTATCGTAAGCACTCTGTATATCCAAGAAAATAGCTAAAGTGGTAATGTCTTTTGAAAAATATTTTTGAATCTGTGAAGTTAAACGAACCAAACAGTCAACAGACATTTCCTAAAACCACTTGTGGTTGAAGCTTAAATTGCATTAGACTCTACAAACCATTCTATTCGCTTACCTAGCATTGCGTGAAAGATTTTGCATGTGCAGGATATCAAAGAAATGGGCCTGAATTTAGGTATTGTATTATTAACATTATTTGGCTTTGGTATGGGAACTACTTTAATATTGTGCCACTGATCTGGTATCAGAGTATGTTTGAAAATCAAATTATATATGTTAAGCAAAAATAGTCTGCCCTCAGGTGGCAAATAATATATCATCGAATAAATGATCTGATCTTTTCCTGGTACTGTATCCTTCTTTTTTAGTCAGTTAAGTAACTCTTGAATAGAAAATTCACTTTCCAAAAGTGTATTCCTAGAATTAAAAACTGGTACTGCGACTTGAGCGGAGTCTGGAGCCAAGCTACTTAACAGTTCCTCTTTCTCCTCTTTAGGAGCAATAACTTTATTTCTTTTTAGACCTTTCATCCAGCGCATATGACGCCACATGTCTGATGAATTTACAGTTTCATCTATTTTGCCGCAGAATTGACGGCAGCAACCTGATCTTGCCTGTCTATGAACCCTTTGTGCTTTAGCAATTTTTTCTTTCAGTTTATCTAGATTGTCTGGCGTAGGGTTGAAGTTCTTTAAAGCTAATCGACGTTCAGCAATAGCTTGAGGTAATATTGGCGTCCAGTAAGGTTTAGGTTGAAAGTTTTGTATTGGGTCTGTTCTGATTTTGATCATTGGTATACTTTTACTAGCAGCATCATTCACTTTATCTATGAATAGATTTTAACTGGATTGGATATTACTTTCGTCTAAAACCAAATTATTTAACTCATCTTGCAATGTATCTTGATACAATTTCCAATTAGCTCAGCCTTGGTTTGGATCTAGCTGTGGCTGTGCTGTGGCTATAAAGCGTGCGGCATATCTAGACTGGGCTGATGCTCGAAAGCGCATGTCTTCTGATATTCGGGCTAAGAAAAGAAAATTTAACGTTGCCGCTAAGACCTGCAAGAAGATACTTAGGAAGGCTCATTTTGATCACGTAAGTCGAATTGGGGCCAAACTGGCTTCAAACCCCGCGTGTAGTAAAGCTTTTTGGTCCCTGGCCAAGTTGGTCGAAGAAAACTTCTGCCGCCCCTCACTGCCACCATTGCTGAAACCTGATGGATCACTAGCTCACACTGCTGTAGACAAAGAGAATTTATTTGCTTCTCTTTTTGCAGAAGCCTCGCATCTAAATGCTTCTGGCAAGACACCTTCCTGCCTTCCTCATTGCGGGGTTTTTATGCCCAAAATTTGCATTCGCCAGAAGGAGGTTCTCAGAACGCTTCAAGCTCTAGATGTGAACAAGGCCATAGGTCCTGATGGTATTCCAGCGATTGTGTTGAAAAACTGTGCGCCCAAATTGTCTCCCATATTAACGCGTTTGTACCGCCTCTCTCTTCACTCAGGTAAAGTTCCGAAGAGCTGGAAGCTTGCCAATGTAGAACCAGTACCAAAAAAGGGTAGTCGTGCTGATCCGGCCAATTATCGTCCCATCTCGATAACGTCCTTACTCTGTAAGTGAATAGAATAGAATAAAATTTTATTGTATAAACTGTGTACATTAGGTATTGTAGCGTTGACAAAACGCTACTTAAATAAAAAAAACAATAAACCTATAACTAGCAATACAAAACAACAATTCGACAAGTAAAAGTAGGAATAAACAAGACAGCACATAAACAACTAACTCTTCGTTTTTGGAGTAAATAAACAACAGAGATATAGCCACAACACAACACGAAAACAATCGTCGGTTATTTTGTTCGCCGCACGTATTCATAACAAAAACAAAGGTAATAAACACTTCGATAAATATAACACGTCCACGCATTACGGAACACATCGAAGAGCACTCATTAGGTCAATTGATTGAGATAAATACAAAAGGAACAAGGAATAACTGGGAATCAGATAATAAATAAATAATTAATCAAGTACAATTGATAAACACGGAGACAAGTAGTGACCTCTACCGTAGGTTTTACTTATCTTTGCATCGATTAGCAATCAAAGCAAAAGGGCGCGTTCTGTTCGGCACGGTCCCGTAATGTCGGCAAATAGAAAATAAAATTAAACAAACCAATTAAATACAACGAATGTTAAATTTAAGAACGTAGATTTTTTCCAAAGCAAACCCATACAATATCATAATTTAATAGCGACAGTATATAGTTTTATGATAGTATAACAGTATCGAAGCTTGGAGTGCGCGTTCCGTACCTTTCGTCTGGAAGTGAACGCATCGTTTCTAGTACGGAACGTTTTATGGACTATAGTTTATAACAATTCTTAGACGTCTCTTGACAGCTGTTTAGCTGTCAAAAATAGTTAAAAAAACAGTAAATAAACAAATTCGGTTTCGATGGTGAGAAATCTTAAAAAATAAAAATAAAACCAAATAATCATTTCCAAAGCCCATGTGTAAGCGCTGATCGGTTTCTTGGTGGAACGAAATTATATTCGGATAGATTTTGCTAACTGAGGAGCAAACTAGATCCGGCTAGACAAAAGAAACCGAGGAATGGAGACGAGAGGCGTGAACGTTTTTTTCGTGCTGGAGAGCCTGGTAGCAGGACTGACAAGTCTTTTCCCTGCATATTATAAAACCCGTAAAAAAAGGTGAGAGCATTTTTCGGTATTTCGCATTGTCGGCACTAATGATTGCGATTGTGAAATCACTTTTATCCATTTTTAGAGACGCCATTTTAGTGAACTGAGAGCGGTGGCGTTTTCGAAGTCTCGAATTCTAAAGAAACGTTGTGTTTATTCATCCACAGCGGGTTTTCCCCCCCGGACTGAGATACCCCACGACGGAGGTTTTCCCCCCCGGATTGAGACACCACACGACGGAGGCTTCTTCCCCCGGATTTAACTAGAAAAGGCGCCGTGTCGCGATACGCCACGACGACATTATATCCAACGATTCCTGCCACGTTCTTGGAATGCGGTATCGTATTGGCATGTTTATGCATATATTTCATTAACCGGAGTGTTGAACTTTGGTTCGCCACCAACCTGCAACGCCTGAGGGGTCTAGCCTGGCTACCTCTCACGCGAATCGGACATTGCTGAAACGTCGGATGGAGATTTACCTTCACTAACATAACGGCTCAATCTTATAGAAGAAGTTAAATAAGTAAACGGCAACTCATCACTTGTTTTGTTAGGGTAAATACTTAATTTTGTCAGTTCTATATCGACCCTAGTTATAACAGGGTAATCTTAGATCTTAGTACTTCTTAGCTGCTGAGTTGGATCTGCAGGCAAGGGTTCTTTAGACTTTAAGTAAACAGGCAAAGTTAAACCAAAAATAGCAAATATTGTATTGGTGAATTTAAATTGCATGTTTTGTCTTCCACTATTACATGCTGGCTTGAATGGCCGTCCAACGTACCTACGGCATGGTTCTTTAGATTTTAAGTAAACAGGCAAAGTTAAATCAATAATAGTAAATATTGTATTGGTGAATTTAAATTGCATGTTTTGTCTTCCACTATTATATGCTAGCTTGAATGGCCGTCCAACGTACCTACGGCACGGTTCCTTACATTTTAAGTAAGTAGGCAAAGTTAAACCAAGAATAATAAAGATTGTATTGGTGAATTTGAGTTGTATGTTTTATCTTCCACTATTGTACCTACTAGCTAGTACATTACCGAACGGTCTTGATCCAATAGTTCTTGAAGCTCGTTCCGGTCTAAGTTTATCCAGGTAATTTTATTAATTTCAAAGTAGTAACGAGTATTTTAAGTTTTGAGTGATTCCGAAGAAAGATATAGCGTCCTCACGTTTAAAGCGACCGGATGGGGTAAGAATCCCGACTCACCCCGTTTTATTTTTTATTCCCTTTATTCTCAAAATTACTTTTCATTGATTTAAGCGTATAACCTATCGGCGTTAGACACCGGACCAACTATCTCGGTGGTTGGCGAGTTTGGCCTAAAAACCAATTCATCACATCTTTCATCAGAATCTGTCAGCATACAAGTCAATACAATACAATACAATACAATAACACTTTATTGACACACAGTTAAAACAAATTACAAAATAGAAATAACATAAACAATAGGTACAATGGGCGGTCTTATCGCTCATAGTGATCTCTTCCAGACAACCTTACTACTTACGTACGTAGTAAATACATTAGTTCCGTGGACGCTCAAGACTGCCAAAGTACTGCTATCAGCGCCAACAGCGCCAAAGAGGCGATAATCAAATGAGCTAATTGCGACGTTCGTCAATAGTCTGTCTAGAGCTTTCTGTCTGTCGAAGGTCTAGCTAGAGTACTAGTAATATGCAGTTGTCTATGGGGAAGAGCCAGATTGGCTACCCAACAATAACAGGTGATTATAATTCATACACTTCAAATCAGAACATATGTGTACAACTCACAAAGGATATATGAAGATATTAAAAAGCGCAGGTCCATATTTTTGGTTAGGTGATATTATGTACTTACCTATAATAAAGAGCATATTACCTTATTGGCTAAACAGAAGCGAATTTGAAAAAAATTTGGCGATTTCTTGGCCATTAATGAGTTCGTGTCAATCGACTGGAAAACATATAATAATCATAAAGTGTATTAATAAACTGCCTAAATGATATATTTTTATTGCCATCACATAGCAGTTTCTATGAAAAAGCTCGTTATTACATTGCGGTAGTACTAACCTATTCGGGTACTAGAGTAGTAGCAGATACCTTTATCTTTTATTTTTTAAAGTGCTCACGGTGCTTCTTTACAAATGTACATATTTCGAAAATATACATTGATGGAAGCGTAAGGACCTTTAAATCTTTAAAGAGTGGTTGACAAGCATCTAGAGGCTCGGCACAACAAATAGCGCGAATGCATCGTTTTTGTGCTATAAATTCTCGATTAAGCTCCACTGAGTTTCCCCAGATTAGAAAACCATATCTTAAAACGGCAGCCACATATCAGTGATAGGCCATAAGCGATGTTTCTTTTGAAGCTACTAACGATAACCTACGAAGTGCAAAAACAAAACTGCTAAGTTTTGAACACACTTTGTCGATATGCGCCTTCCAATCACGATGTCAGTCAATAGTTATTCCAAGAAATGTTGCAGAACTAGTTTCATGGATTATATAATTATGATATTTTACGTTAAGATTTAATGGCTTAGACCGGATATTATAAAATTGCATGAAATTCGTTTTACTTATATTTACTTTTAGATTATTTATGTTAAGCCAGTCTATTACATTTACAATTGTTTCATTAATATCAAGTTGAAGAAAGTCTTTTGTATTTTGTTTTGGAATTATTATAGATATGTCATCAGCAAAAAGGACACATTTATGAGACGTTATATTGGGATCGTTTATGTATAAAAGGAATAAAAGTGGTCCCAATACGCTACCTTGTGGTACGCCAAATTTGTTATGTTCATAATTAGATTTAAAACTAGTCATCACGTTATTGTTATTGATTTTGTTCATTTCAACACACTGTTTTCTATCGTGCAGATAGCTCTCTATCCAATCGTAAGCAATCCCGCGAATTCTATATAACTCCAGTTTTTTGAGTAAAATTTTGTGACAAACAAAATCAAAGGCCTTACTCATATCAAAGTAAATAACTGACAGTGGAGTTTTTTCATTTATGTATTCTGTAATACTTTTAACCAAGAAGAAACTAGCCAGAGTAGTTGATTTATGTTTTTGGAAACCGTTCTGTTCTGTTTTAATGATGTTGTGTTTCAATATAAAACTATATAGCCTGTGATGCATGGCTTTTTCAGATATTTTAGATAGAATTGGTATTAATGTAATAGGTCTGTAGTTATTTATATTTAATTTGTCATCTTTTTTGTACAAAGGTATTACAATTGAAAACTTTAAAGCATCAGGAAAACTTCCTTGCTCAAAGGATAAATTTATAAGGTGACTAATAATTCCGAAACATTCATCGCTACAAATTTTTAGTATATTTGTTGTTATTTCATCGTATCCTACGGATTTGGTATTATTGAGGGAGTTTATATATTTTTTTACCTCGTGAGAATCTGTAGGCTTCAAGAAAATGCTTGAAGTATTTTTATCAATTGTTCTATTATATTCCGAAGGAGCAGTATGTCTATTTATATTATTAGTATTAGTTGTGTTTATAAAGTTTTTATTAAATATATTTGCTATTTCTGTTGGGTCTATAATATATCTGTCATTGATTTTAATTTTATCAATGTTTCTATGTATATTAAAACTTTTTTTACTTTTTATTATGTCCCATGTAGCTTTACATTTATTGTTTGATTTATGTATAATATGCTTATTATGATTTTTCTGTGATAGGCGCATAGTTTTTAAAGACAGTTTGCATATTTTCTGTAAGCACTTTTTGTAGTAAAATTTTTATTTTTATAGTAATCATATCTCATTCTTATTTTTTGTAGCATATGATATTTTTATACCTATACTGATCCACTTGAGTCTTTTAGCATTATTTGTGGATCGTACCCTAACAATCGGAAAGCACATTTTATATAATAGCGTAAAAGAGTCATGAAACAGTGCGAATGCTGTATTTAAGTCTGTACTTCATAGACTTCATTAAATGATAGACTTTTGAGGTAATTTCGAAATTTTTCAGTATTGTCCTGTCCATAGTCTCGTACCTCTTTATAGAAAAATTTAGGACGAACTTTGACTTCATTTGTCAAAAAACTTAATGTTTGTGCCGAATGGTCTGATAGACCAGTATTGTCCCCTTTACCAATAGCTTCTGAAATATTTTTGACTATATTGTTAAGTTATGCCTTCATTCTAGTTGGTTCATTAATATGTATGTTAAATCCACAATTTTCTGCAAATTCTTTAAATTCTCTTGTAGTTTTGTCGTTTTTTAGTAGGTCAATGTTAATATCGCCAGCAATAACAATTTTTTGTAGTTCTTTTATATAGTTTATTTAGTACAGTTTATAATTTTTCCATAAATAAGTTTGTTTTTGAAGTAGGTGTACGGTATATTCATATTACGATAATTTTATATGCTAATAACTCTACTCCACAACATTCAAAATTATGTTCAACCGAGAGTTCGTTAAGAAATGATAATTCTTCGAATTCAATCTCATTTTTAAGAAGAATACAAACTCCTCCACGTTTTTTATGTTTCCTTAAGAATTTTGTGGCTATCTTATAGCCTTATATTATTCTCATCTCCAGATTTAACAAATGTCTCTGAAATACATATTACATCTAATGGTTTTTTACTTTCAGCAAAATCTTAGATATTAACTTGTAGTAAATCTAGCTTACATAGTAGCCCTGCAATGTTTTGGTGTAAAATATTAATCACTGATTCACCTTCATTGAGAGGAACGAAAAAAAAATTCCTGTTCGTTTTTCTTTGATGTATTGTTTGTTATTTGCTGAAAATAGAAGGGTATTGTTCTTGGTTTTAGGATGCTATTTGGGGTTCGGTCAGTATTTTGGAAGGTGCAGTTCAGAGATGTAAGTTTAGTTTTTGTTTGTGTCAATTTTTTGTTTGCGAGGTTCATTTTATGAAACAAATATGGTATTGTTCCTGGTGTAAGGCTAGTTTGTTGATTTTACTTGATAATTTTTGCAATGTTTTTGCCTAAATATGAAGATTTATAGTCTTCCGTATTATTGACAAGGTTATGTGCGTATTTTTTTGATTTCAGATCTTTTGATGTGGCAAGGAAGCAATTTTTTGAGTTACTTATAATAGTTTTAAGTCCTTGGTTTAGTTTGTCTTCATTAAGGTGAATGATTTTTTCAACGCCAGTTACAATTATTTGCGGTTGTGTTGTGTTTAAGACTGCACGTACATCAATAAAAAAAAGTGTTGGGTTCAAGGCATTGGACCCTACTGATGTCCCTACTGATGCTCTTGGCATACCTTGAAGACAATGATCTTCTCAGGGACCGGCAATACGGATTTCGCCGAAACCTGTCTACTGGGGATCTTCTCGCGTATACCACTCACGTACTGAGCGAAGCCATAGAGATGCATGGTGAGGCGCTTGCCGTCTCCCTTGACATATCGAAGGCATTTGATCGGGTCTGGCACAATGGCCTTTTAAACAAGCTTCCCTCATATGGTTTACCTGTTGGCTTATGCAATTGGATAGTTGATTTCTTGAGGGAACGATCTATTCGAGTAGTCTTAGACGGCTGCTCGTCTGATCAAATGGCTATCAATGTCGGTGTACCTTAGGGATCGGTTCTCTCGGCTACACTGTTTTTACTGCACATTAATGACCTTCTGAAGCCTTTGGGTATGCTGGTGACAGTACTGTAGTTGAGAGATACACTTCCAATGCTCAAGCGAGCTGTGACGCTGTCCAGTTTCAGAGAGAGGCTATATTAGACCGTTTAAATTTAGCCTTAGAAGCCGTGTCCGATTGGGGCGATGAAAACCTGGTTAAGTTTAATGCTACTAAAACGAAGGCGTGTTTGTTTTCTCCTAAAAAGAGTCCTCTAAACCGATCTCCGCCTTTCCAAAGTGTAACAATACCAATAGGCGACCATTTGAAGCTTTTGGGTGTCGAACTCACATCAAACCTGAATTTTGGGTTTTATATTGAATCCAAAGCCAAAGTAGCTGCAAAAAAACTTGGTATTTTGTCTAAGGTTAGGCGGTATTTCACACCGGGACAGCTTTTGAATTTTTATCAAGCACAGATCCGATCTTGTATGGAGTACTGCTGCCACCTCTGGGACGGTTCTGCCAAGTATCAGCTCGAGTCTTTTTATTCAATTGAGAGACGTGCTATCAGGCTCATTGGGGATGACACTCTGGTAAAGAGTAAGCTTCAAAATCTGGCGCATCGACGTGAATCTATAGAATACCGCCAGGCTTGCTACCAAGCCTGGCGGTATTCTATAGATTGCACTAAGGAGAGTGTGCACAAGAACTGCACAACCTGATTCCCCCATCACTTTTCCATCACCGTACGACTAGACGATCAGCAAAGCGCCACCCTTTCATGGTTCAAATACTTCGCACATGAACGAAGCGTTACGCTTCTTCATTTATTATAAGAACTGCAAAGGAGTGGAATGCCCTGCCCTCGTCAGTGTTTCCGGTAAATTATAACCCCAGTGTATTCAAGCCAAGAGTAAATAGGTATCTACTAGGCAAGCGTGCTACACCTTCGACCACATCATCGCTTTCCATCAGGTGAGATCGTGGTCAAACGATTGCCTAGTGCGTAATAAAAAAAAATAAAAAAAAGAAAGCTAACTTAAAATTCCGTCGTTTGAGTAATCCACGGAAGATTCTACACTGCGTCGAATATTTTAAAATGAGATGATCACTACCAAAGTTCTCTCTTGTAACCTGCCATTTAAAGTATATAGCGATATCTGAAGTTACCCAAGTAATATCTGGTGCGGATTCTTGTAATCTGCCATTAACTAATTTTACCCTGGTACATTCTCCAGTATTGAGACTTACAAAGTAATGTCGAACAATTTGCATGATGGGCATTGAAGTCGCCAGCTACTACAGATTTAACGGAAAATTTTGAAAAAATATTTTCCCAGTCGCATTGTGAAGATCTCACAGATGAAGGACAAGTAAACGGATATTATATGTTTCAAGTGTTTACAATTCATAATCTTAATGCATACTAATTCAATTCTAATATTGTTTAAATTGATTACATATCTCTGCGTTCTAATCGATTTATGTACTATAATAGCTACGCCACCATAACTCACCATAATCTATCTTTTCTAAAAATATTGTAACTATTTATTCTAAAGCAAATATCTGAGTCAAGCCATGTTTCGCTGACTAAGCAAATCCCTATTTTTTCTTTATTTAGAAAGAGTTCCAACTCAGCTCTTTTCGGCATCAGACTGCGAGTTCCATATTGAGCAATATTTACAAATTGACCAACAGGACCCGCAGAGTCCGATGCCACCGTAGCGTTTACATTTAGGTTATAACTATCAATCATAAAAAAGACCTAACAATTTACTACAGACCTCTCCCTTGCTTACCGACTTTACAATATATGCTATTATTTCTTCAAAGAGTAATTTCAAAACCTCCTGCATTTACTCCTCAAAACTTTTCGTCGATAAAATATTTTTTTCCTTCCATTTATGTGTAATTTTCTTCCTTTCCTTTTTCTGTTTTCTCCTGACCTCCAGAATTCTTTTTTTGTTTATTTTTCTGTAGCTTATTCTTCTTTGAATTTGGCCTCTGATTATATTCTTCACTGCTATCTTTAGTTTCTTCTCCACTGAGCTCATCCGGTTCTCCGCTTTCTTCGTGAATTATGGCTGTAGTTTTCATGGCTTTCGCACCTACACTTTGACTATAAGACATGTTTGTATTTGGACAAACTACTTTTTCATTCACTCTGCTTTGTTGTTGTCTGATTGTATTGTTCTCATCATTTACCCAGTTGTGTTTGTTTTCTAAGAATATTTTTAGAGCTATTTTATACGTGCAATTATTCTTACTCATAATTGAGCGTATTTCTTTCTCCTTTAGAAAAATTGGGCATGATTTATTAAATGTTAAATGCTCTTATTTACAGTTCACGCATCGATATTTGGTGGTTTCACAGTTGGCATGTCCTTCTCCACACTTAGGGCAACATATTTTTTTGGTTGGGCAAGTACGTATCATATATGTATCGTAGTACGTATCGTATCCATATGTCCATATCTCCAACACGTAGAACACTGAGTCACTGGAAAAGTGTATTGTTCAACTTTAAATCGACAATCGTAACCAAATACGTATGGTGGTAGTACATACAGAGCCTTTAAAACCAAAATGTACAGTTTCGCTGCTGACCCACTCACTAGTTTCTGACATTCGTTTTAATCTCTTGACAGATACTATCTGTTGTTCACATTGGAATGACTTCAACATATCTTCCTCTTCTACTTCAAGTTCTAAATATTTCACCACACCATAAGTTACAGCTACTTCACTCGTTAAATGATAACGATATCCTAACTCCATAAACTTTATATTATTAATCAGTGCGTTAGCATCTTCTTTTTTTCAAACACGATCAATACTTTTACCTTGTAAGGATTTTTGTATTTAATTTGACATACATTTTGTATGTTCTCTGCTTTTAGTAGTCGTGCTAACCCTATTTGTTTTGGTAATAGTTGGTATGATGAGACACTTACTTCAAACTTGTCTGTCTTGTCACGCATATTGATGATTCTATTCATTTTTTTTCTTTCTCTGCACCAAAATATATTCTTCCTCATCTCCCTCATCACTATTCCCTAAGAATCGCTTCTTCGCCGGTCACTTTCCGATAACAATCTCCGAGTTGGGCGACTCGTGGACTTCTATTGTTTCTGCACATTCCATGACTAATATTTCCTGCTCTTGTAGAATAATTTGCACATTTCCTCACTCATGTCACTAATTCCTAAGGATCGAGGTCCTTCCTGGACCTCGTCCATTATTAAACGCCAAAACTATTCACAGTATCGAAAGAAATAACACGAAGCTGATAACGTAAACACAATACGTGCACCCGTTATGCAGCGCCGCGCGCAAGTGTTATTTATTTCTATAATTAGTTTTTTTTCTTCATGTATTTATTACTAGCTGCCCGGAAGACTTCGTTCTGTCAAAAGTTAATAGTAAAAATTAAATAAATGTAACGTTTTTCAAGTGATCACGTTATTTATATCTCAACAATAAACGACGATTACTTACATAAATAAGTTTTCAATTTTGTAGACTGCAATACTTTATAAACTTGATAATACTCGTACTCATTCTAATGCTTTATGGTATACAATATTTTTTGTTTGGTTACTTGGCGCGTAAACAAATAAAGCTGACGGTTTTCCAACGCGGGAGCAGGCAACATACAACTGAACATGAGAGAAGCATGGGTTTTCCAGATTAACGCCGCAAATACTTAAAGGCTGAATCTGTGATTTATTTATGGTCATTGCGAAAGCAAGCCGCAATGGAAATTGCAGTCGTTTAAATTCAAATGGTACGTCAGTTGGTATCATTGGGATGCGGGGTATCAACACTTCTTCGCCCTTATATTTTCCTTTTAGAATTGTTGCTTCGACAACATTGTTAAGTAACTTTTTCACTGATAGCCGTGTGCCATTACAAAGACGCGGTGGGTTAATATTTTGTAACATTATGATTACCGATCTTACTTTCAATTGAAGATTATGGAGTGGCAATCCTCAAAAATCCAATAAGTTTAAAAATTCTGGTGGATAGTTTACGACATCATCTTGATTAGTTGCGCCATTAACTGATTTGTAGGTCTTTAATTCACCGGCAATTTCATTTTGAATTTTAATTTTTATTTTATATACATTTGTGTTTTTGGCAGCTAATATAGCACGTTCGCTCAGCCAAAAATAATCTTTGTAATTTTGAGAGTCGTTTGGGAACATCTTTTGTATGAGCTCGGTTGTTGTTTCATTAAACTGTAAAAAATCGACAGGAAATGTAATGCAGCCAATCGAATCATCAACGGGGATTTTACCATTACTAAGGTAAAATTATTATTTGTCTAGAAAATATTTCTCCAGATTGATCATTTTGCAATTCTACACGCATATTCTTGTTTAAATTTAGTATCTTGACGTATTTACACAAAACAGAGGACTTTAAACATGCATTGAGTCCATCCGCTGGCGTTGACCGAGAAATCACTGGTAATGTTTGACGGAAATCTCCTGCTAATAAAATCATCGCTCCACCAAATCGGTTTTGATTGTTTCGCAGATCGTTCATAGTTCTGTCTAATGCCTCCAAAGACTTTTTATGTGCCATCGTGCATTCATCCCACAGAATCAACTTACATTGTTACAAAACCTTTGCCATTGCTGAGTTCTTCGAAATGTTGCAGGTAGGAGTTTCATTGCTTTGAATGTTCAATGGTAATTTTAGCGCTGAATCGACCACCTTCGAATAACGTGGCTGCAATTCCAGATGATGCAAGTGCGAGTGCAATTTCAGTTTGTGAGCGAATTATTGTTAAAATCAACGAAATCAAAAAAGTATTTCCTGTACCACCTGGAGCGTCCAAAAAGTAAATTCCTGCAGTTCCATCATTTACAACTTTCATAAGTGAATTAAAGACATCTTTTTGTTGTTGGTTCAACAGCGAAACATTTATTCTAATTGATTCCCTTAAAGCACCGAGATCATACAGTTTTTCACGTCGCAACTCTTGATTAAAAGCGTCATGCATTGGGCGATTAGGCACGGCCAAGCCTAATTGAGATAATACTTTGTTTGACATCATCAAGCTCATGTCTTCAATTATTATCAATTCATCGTTATAAATTTCTTCTGTGTATTGTAAATGTATATTCTCTGTTCTAGTGCGCATTTGATGCAAGATATCGACACACATATCATTTAATCCATAAATCAATTGGTTTTGACGGGAAGCATGTCGATATAATTATAGAAAACAATGTTCGTATTTGCTGAGGTTTTGAAGAAATTACAGCATCATATAAGGTTTGATTTCAATGGGAATCATTTTCTAACAGTTGCAAACGCTGACAGGCTTCTCTGTACGAGCCACATAATTCTCTATTTACAGTTCGTGAATGTTGGAATGATGTTGGGTCCCGAACATTGACTAACTGTAATCGCCAATAGAAACACTCATTATTGCTTGGATGGACTGAATAAATTCGACCAATCAGCAATAGTGGAATAAACATTGCGATAGCCTGGAACTGGATTTCCTAGCTTTCGTCGTTGAAATGTTTCTGAATATTGATTCCAAGTATAATATTATGGCATTTCTAAGTTAGCAGTGAGTCTGTTTTTCTGAGTTTTCTGGCATAGCAGTGTTTGGACAAAATCATCATTCTAACACATATCAAAAATACTGTTCAAGGTTGTAGATGGTGGTTCAATAACTCGTAGTAGTACATTCTGTGCAGTAAAATATACTCTTTGGACATTTTCTAAGTGGACTGCTAAATGAACCACAGTGGAATATCTTTCATGAATGGGAAATGAAAAGATGCACCAAATTGATTCATTACTGCTAACGTAACGGCCCATTTGGTATTGGTTAACTTCTTCAATAGAATTCTCAGCACTAACTCCAATCACAGCCATATCACATCCTTTTGTTACATATTTGTAAATGTATTTTATAGATTTTACGGAATTGCAAGATTCAACATTGATGTGCGCCTTGAAAGTCTTTGATAGGACTGGTGAATAGGGAACAATCCAACGATTATCAAACTTCGATATTTTGTTGATTTCCTTTTACAACTGTTGATTTTCCATTATCTGCAGTCGATCGAAGACGATATAGTGGATAGCTATCGTACCCGGTAATTATTTCACCTACTAATTCCCGTGGATACCGTTTCGAACATTTACCATTTTACTATACATGGTGAATTTGGATTAAGATTTCCACATGGGCCATGAATAATGTTTTTAATAACAACTTCATGTAAGCCTGGATTGACTTGTACATCAGGAATTTAAGCACATATGATTTGATCAACTTTATTTGGTCTTATTTTCTCAATTAACCAAATCAAGATAAGCGCATGAGGCAACCCACGTTTCTGCCACTCCATAGAATACATCCAGCAGCACGTCTCACCAAACACACTGTGTTTCACAATTAAATCAATTGAAGATTTCAACTTTAGTCGGAAGACTCGTGCAGTAATATCATGGCGATCTATCGGTGATTGGCCAGGTACTCCTGTTTGATTTCTATCCAATTAGGATTGCATTTCAATGTGAAAAAAGTAGAAGCAGATTTAGCTTTAGACTGCTGCAATAGCAAAGTAGTGATTTATATTCTAATCTTTGTTGTTTTAAAAAAAAAAACCTTTGAGCATGATGCCATCCCCCGCACCAGTTGATGGCAACGTCTGCTATACCCAGCAGCAGACATTTAGCAGCGGTCACACTTCCACCAGCTATTGTAGACACCAGCTCAAACATGTTGCTAATCGGAGGACAATCATACCCTGAAATATTTTTTTGTATGTTACTATATACCAGTCAGGTGCTTAAGGTGTTAGTAAATCCAGTTTACCAGTCAGGTGCTAGGTGTTAGTAAATCCAGTATACCAGTCAGGTGCTAGGTATTAGTAAATCCAGTATACCAGTCAGGTGCTAGGTGTTAGTAACTCCAGTATACCAGCCAGGTGCTAGGTGTTAGTAAATCCAGTATAACAGTCAGGGGCTAGGTATTAGTAAGTTCAGTATTCCACTCAGGTGTTAGGTGTTAGTAAATCTAGTATACCAGTCAGGTGCTAGATGATAATAGGGAGCAGTTGATTATTTATGCGCAGGACAGGAATGGCATGCACAAATGAGGTGTATACCTAGCTGCGGTTTGAAATATAATAAATGAAGTCAAGAGAAGAAGAAAAAACTCCAGAAAATGTGTTTGTGCTATAATTTCAAATTATAAGCTCTAAATTTAATTAAAAGGGCAATTTATCTCAGCTGCTGCCGCTACCCTCTCTCAGCTTCATCACCCTACTGGGGATTTCAGGATAATTCAAATAAGTATTTACAAGGGTGACGAAGGTAATTAAAGCATTTCTCTACTTATTAAAGTCATTACCAATACCCAATTCTTCATCATACACATCAGTCATATACTCATCATCCACTGTAGTGAACTTCATTAAGTGATCCAAGTATATCTCAGAATGGAACTCCTTGAAGTCACTGTAAGATGCTGGTGAAGACCGGACCACTTTTAATTTGCTATGCAGATTGTAAGCATGAATTAAATTATGCACCATACTAGCCTGAAATATAAATTTAATGCTATTTAATGTGAATAAAGTTTGTAAACATAATTTTAATTAACTCCCCAAACTGAATCCAAAAATCCTAATTATATATACCTCTATTTGGAATTATGTACTGCTTAAACAGCAGAACAATAACAATAACTGGAATCGGTTTTATAGTTTAAAAACCATGATAAGTTTTTATGATTTTTACATTAACACTTGCTAACAGCCTCCTTGATCTCGTGTAGCACTACACAGGGGGCAGGGCGCTATGGAAAGAACTCATGCGAGCATAACAATCTCTTGAGTCGTTCTAGGTATATTTTATACGGTTATTACAATTTGCAGAATAACACCATTGATTTGGCTTTGCATATCTCTCGGTTGTTGTCCAAACCTCAATAAGCTGAAGGAGACCATATGGATGCGTTGTGCAAAAAAACTAAATTATGAATTGTTGCAAAAAGCAGAAAACGACTACGTGTTTAACTCAAAAGTTTATTAACAAAACTAATCAATTTTCTAGTTATAAATATCCCATTTTGTAGCCTCTGAAGTTTCCTTTGATATAAGTATAACATTTAAATCAATTATGAACTGTACATAAAATAGCAGCGAAAACCCCTTTAAACGGCTGTATCTCAAAATGCGTTTTTCGTCGATGGTCGCTTTCTGTTTAACTACGCTCATTTCGTCTATGTTTTGATCTCGCGTAGCATCACTATAGGGGCAGGGCTATAGAAGAAACTCAGGCGAGCATAACCATCCCTTGAGTCGTTATGGTTTATGTTATACGGTTAGTAAACATTTTATGGAATATAACCATTGATTTGGCTTTGCATATCTTTCGGTTTTCGTCCATACCTCAATAAGCTGAAAGAGACAATTTCTATAGACGCTTTCTGCAAAATACTAAATAATGAATTGTTGAAAAAAGCAGAAAACGACTATGTGTTTGACTCAAAAGTTTATTAACAAAACTAAACAATTTGGCAGATTCAAATAGCTCATTTGAAAGCTTTGGAAATATACATTGACAAAAGTATAACATTTAAATCAATTATGAACTGTAGAAAAAAAGCAGTGGAAGCCCCTTTAGACACGGCTGTATCTCAAAATGCGTTTTTCGACTATGGTCGCTTTCTGTATAACTACGCTCAACTTATATATGTTAAAAATATGTTTATTAAGGACAGTACGTTGGATTATAATTGAAAAGAATATAAACCCCTACTACAAAACTCAGAAGACAGGAGGCAATTTGGGACAAATTTGTTCATTTTGGTCAGTCATTTGTCTCTCACCCCTAACTTTTTCTCTCTTTGTTAATTTTTAAATGTTCTTTCACCGTTTTTACGCATTTTCTTATTAGTTTTTATTTTCGCTTAGCGCTTAAACTCACGTTAACGCTAAAATAATGTCAACCAACGCATGAAAAAAAACAACTGACAGAAACTGCGAAAATGCGAATGAACTGCGAAATGACAACTGACAGCTAGCACTTGGCTAGCACCATTGTAGCATTCATGGTCCGAGATGACACAAGTACCATCTTTGAAATACGCACTGAACTAAGTTATATATAAAAATATATAACTAGTTACTAGTTATAGTTAGTTATATTGGCCTGCGTTCTTAGCCCATTTGTAAAGAAAAAAAAAGAAATTGTAATATATGATAGTTCTTATTCTTCTTCTTTTTTGTGAGTGGCTTTTTATCGTTGATTGACGATATTCTGCCAATGTCAAAGTGTGACCAGCACTGCGATTACGTAATGTTGATCATGACGGTTTCAAGCCGTGAAATTCAATAATGCTTTGCGATAGAGTCGACTTTGCTATGAAAAAAGTGACAATCTGATTGAAGCCAAGTTCTGTAATTGGGCCACAGTGTGCGATATATTTGGAGTTATATGATAGTTAGCACCTTTGTAATTTCCGGTCCTCAATTTAAGACAATACTGTAACTTCTTGCAATAAACTAAACTTGACATTGGCGAAATTGCTAATAGGCCAGTGCCTCCGCCAGTTAATGTAATGATGTAGGTACTAGTAATGTGCAGTTGTCTATGAGTTTTTAACGGTTATTTTTGCCATTTCATTCAAAACGAACGCCTGAAACTCTGAAAGGAACCGAAAAATGGCGGGATCCCCGTATTCTCTTCTTATTTTGTGATGGCGGGTAACGCTAACAAAACAATGATCAGCTGATTTTTCTCATTTTCTGTTTTGGTTGAACAAATAAAATATTTGTAATAATGTGTGAAAATAAAGTTTGCTATATTTGGGATGAAAACTTAATTGATCAATGTGATCGATTGCCTGCGGTTCTTGGACGAGTAAGTTTATTTATTGAATCCATGAAGGCTATGATCTCTTACTTGCTAATATATAAAATTACATTACACGATGGCAGGACAAAATCATACAATAGGTACCTATAAACTGTTGCAAAATTTGTTTTTCTTATTAACTATGTCCACATACATTTCTGATCCAATACGTCCACAGCCTACTTCATGAAAACCTTATCCACCCAAAAAATACTTACTATTCTGTGCCTCTACTTCAAAAACAAGGGGCTAGGTAGCAATATGTTTGTCTTTACCTCTAAGTTAAATATTTGTATCTCTTCCATGTCATAGAAACTAAAACACTTTTAACTTACAGTGGTGGTCTTATAATTTGGAACACCACACACCACACTAGTGAAATTGTGGTGCCTCCTTCACAAAAAACACTAAACAAGAATTGAATTGAACATTTTAAAAACAAAAATCTTTCAGGCTGTCCCAAATATCAACAATAAGCGGAAACTAGGCAGTGAGCAAGTGCATGAATAGTAAGGGAAAAAAATATTGTTTTATAACTAAGATCAATTTATGAAAAATCTGTACAATATTTTTAGGTGGTACTATGTCCACAAATTTGTGAATACAACTGCTTTATTTTATTTTGGTAAGCTAAATAGCACAGTTGTTGAACACAATCTGTTCAACAGCCTGTACATTGGTCTGTTGAAGACCATTTGAAATGCTCAATGACAGGACCATATTGCATTTGTAAGAAAGGAAAAACATTGGAATGAGGATCAATGGAAAAATGAAATTTTCTGTGATGAAACTAAACCCCTCAGAGTGTGTTCTAATGGAAATCAGTATGTATGTCAATCCTCCTCAGAGCAACAGTGAAGCATGGTGGTTGAAACTTGAATTCCTTGATACTTAACATGAGTTTTTGTACGAGTGGTCAGCAAACAGCCCTGACTTAAACCCAATAGAGCATCTATGGTGCGATGCAAAAAATAAGCTGTCTAATAAGCTGTGTAGGAATTTAAACAAACTATAATATGTTTTTAGAAGAGTAGTACTCAATTTCCATTCATACTTTTCGGAAATTGACAGCGTTAATGTCTCGCCACTGTAAGGCAGTATTGAGAGCCAGGGGCATGCAAAAATTATTTATTTTAATTAATCCTGAATTGTATGTCTTTTATTTTGATTTTAATTAATTACTGTAAAACATTTTGCTTGTTGTTAATTATTTGTCTACCTAGATTTCACACCATGTTAATTACAAAGTTATAATTATATATTTAAGTAAAATCTTCTATGTTATTAGCATTACATTCCACTAGCCAATAATAATAATAATAGCCTTTATTCAGATGGTATAAAAGTTGGGTTGGCTATAGAAACGTTCAGGAGTTTGGGGAGGGGGGGTGGTGGGTTGGGGTGGGTGGTACCTCCCCTCACCCCGATCATGGCTATTTATATTAATTTAAAGTAACACTTTATAACAATGCACTCATTCATTTTTAGTTTTATTTTGCATCGACTCCCTGTCTGTTGGCCACTAGTTGGCAAAGCCCTCCTCCAACTGTCGCCATTTGCCTCTATCTTAGGTACTCTAGTCCATGTGCCTTATGCTATGGCTTTAATGCCATCAACTCACATGTAAAAATTTGTATTCCTCATATATTATTCTATACATTAGCTGCGCTCTGCAGCTTCGCCCAATTCACCGTGATTGCATAACAAAAGCACATCTAAAGATTTTTGCTTTTAAAATATCAGCATCCGAAAAGATATTGATATGTTTTGTACCTATTTTATTGAAAACTAGGTAGTTAACTACGTACAATATTGAATAAAAATTTTAGTACTAAGCTAATTTTACTGATTGATTTTTGCCTAGTCTAGATCCCACGGTCTTATATAACTAAGTACCTACCTAGATAAGTACTATTCACTAAGTGTTGGGCCCGTGTGCAGAGGGAAAATCATTTTTTTTAAATGAGATATTGAATGTAAAGAATAATCCCAAGTGTGGCAAAAAGTAATAACAGTAACAATAGTTAGGTACGAGACCCAGCTACAAAAGCAAAAAAACCTGTAAAAATAGTAATTTCCCGCTGCAGGCGTACCCAATTAAACATAAATTAACTTTCTTTATGTATGATTGTATAGATCAACTTCTAGAAGGACCTACTTACATCATCATTGTTAACAACATAGGTGGGTTGGGTTTAGAATCGTGCCGCACGAATTTAGATAAAATGATGGGTGGATCATGTAGCGGGGAGCCCCTTCTTCAAATTATATTTTGCTTTTTATGTGGAAATTTATATTTCTTGAGATAATTGCATCGCCACGTTGCGTGAACGAACACCAAAAATATGATACAATGTACTTTGCCAAACACGTGCAAGCGATTTCGTGTACCTGACACCTGACACACCTAATACGCTGTACCGGTTTTCAATAGACGCTCGCAGGTACGCAGTGCAGGCGCTCGGGCTGGAGGGGGAATCCACTCTCCTTCACACAGCACCTCATCGTTGCTCTGTCAAGCGGCCAAGTTGACTCACTATTAGAATTTATTACACATATGCCAATACTGCAAAATTTATTTGAACTGGAGAAATAAGAAGCCAGTTGAAATAAACTTTATAATAAAAAATGCTGTTGTTAAACATCTTGCATAATTTATTTGAACTGGAGAAATAAGAAGCCACTTGAAACAAACTTTATAATAAAAAATGCTGTTGCTAAACATGTTGCATAATTTATTTGAACTGGAGAAATAAGAAGCCAGTTGAAACAAACTTTATAATAAAAAATGCTGTTGCTAAACATCTTGCATAATTTATTTGAACTAGAGAAATAAGAAGCCAGTTGAAACAAACTTTATAATAAAAAATGCTGTTGCTAAACATCTTGCATAATTTATTTGAACTGGAGAAATAAGAAGCCAGTTGAAACATTTTATAATAAAAAATGCTGTTGCTAAACATCTTGCATTATTTATTTGAACTGGAGAAATAAGAAGCCACTTGAAACAAGCTTTATAATAAAAAATGCTGTTGCTAAACATCTTGCATAATTTATTTGAACTGGAGAAATAAGAAGCCAGTTGAAACAAACTTTATAATAAAAAATGCTGTTGCTAAACATCTTGCATAATTTATTTGAACTGGAGAAATAAGAAGCCAGTTGAAACAAACTTAATAATAAAAAATGCTGTTGCTACACATCTTGCATAATTGAATGACCACCACTGTATAACTATGTGCCAAACTGTAAAACTTTTCATGACAATTATTGGATATGTTCTCGCTAAGCAAGTGTTAATGTAAAAATCATAAAAACTTATCATGGTTTTTAAACTATAATTCCGATTCCAGTTATTGTTATTGTTCTGCTGTTTAAGCAGTACATAATTCCAAATAGAGGTATATATAATTAGGATTTTTGTATTCAGTTTGGGGAGTTAATTAAAATTATGTTTACAAACTTTGTTCACATTAAATAGCATTAAATTTATATTTCAGGCTAGTATGGTGCATAATTTAATTCATGCATACAATCTGCATAGCAAATTAAAAGTGGTCCGGTCTTCACCAGCATCTTACAGTGACTTGAAGGAGTTCCATTCTGAGATATACTTGGATCACTTAATGAAGTTCACTACAGTGGATGATGAGTATATGACTGATGTGTATGATGAAGAATTTGGTATTGGTAATGACTTTAATAAGTAGAGAAATGCTTTAATTACCTTCGTCACCCTTGTAAATACTTATTTGAATTATCCTGAAATCCCCAGTAGGGTGATGAAGCTGAGAGAGGGTAGCGGCAGCAGCTGAGATAAATTGCCCTTTTAATTAAATTTAGAGCTTATAATTTGAAATTATAGCACAAACACATTTTCTGGAGTTTTTTCTTCTTCTCTTGACTTCATTTATTATATTTCAAACCGCAGCTAGGTAACACCTCATTTGTGCATGCCATTCCTGTCCTGCGCATAAATAATCAACTGCTCCCTATTATCATCTAGCACCTGACTGGTATACTAGATTTACTAACACCTAACACCTGAGTGGTATACTGAACTTACTAATACCTAGCCCCTGACTGTTATACTGGATTTACTAACACCTAGTACCTGGCTGGTATACTGGAGTTACTAACACCTAGCACCTGACTGGTATACTGGATTTACTAATACCTAGCACCTGACTGGTATACTGGATTTACTAACACCTAGCACATGACTGGTAAACTGGATTTACTAACACCTGATATAGTAACATACAAAAAAATATTTCAGGGTATGATTGTCCTCCGATTAGCAACATGTTTGAGCTGGTGTCTACAATAGCTGGTGGAAGTGTGACCGCTGCTAAATGTCTGCTGCTGGGTATAGCAGACGTTGCCATCAACTGGTGCGGGGGATGGCATCATGCTCAAAGGTTTTTTTTTTTTAAAACAACAAAGATTAGAATATAAATCACTACTTTGCTATTGCAGCAGTCTAAAGCTAAATCTGCTTCTACTTTTTTCTCATACATTTATAAGTTGGGCGTCCTTCTAATAAAGCAGTAGGTATCAGAAAGTATGTACAAAGAAGCTAATAAAAAAAAAGTCTAGATTACTTAAAATAAGCTACTGAACAAGAAATATTTTAAAATCCTGCCTGTCCTTTTCTGTTTGTTTGCGCATCAGCTACTGAAAATAAGCTACTGAACAAGAGTATAACATATTTTTAAATCTGTCTGTATGTTTGATCGCGCATCACGTAAAAACTACTGTTTTCACTGTTGGATAAAAAAAACTGGTATACTTGGCATCTCAATCCGATGGGTAGAAGCCGAGCAATTGATAAAAAACT
The DNA here is from genome assembly GCA_946251855.1 of Alsophila aescularia. Classification (NCBI taxonomy): domain Eukaryota; kingdom Metazoa; phylum Arthropoda; class Insecta; order Lepidoptera; family Geometridae; genus Alsophila; species Alsophila aescularia. Next base: position 16,268,370 of record OX276385.1, read on the forward strand.
ATTTGACTACTGAACAAAGTATCATGGATATTGGTACTTTTGGTTCTGAAATAACACAGGATCTTTAAATCCCAGAAAAATAACCAGGCGAACAAGTTTTTTTTTTTAAATGGCGCCTCTCTGATGTACAAACTACTGAAATGATTACGATACGGATATCACTGTTGGATAGCAGGTTTGACTAAAAACTGGTATACTTGATAATAATATCTCAAATGGGTTAGAGCAATTGATAAAAAATATTAGACGGCTGAACGAAATTTGGTATATTGTACTTTTGTACTTCACATACTGTTAACCCAGAAAAATGACCACACGGGCAAAGCCGCGGGCACAGCTAGACTACCTACAACTCCTAAAAGTATATGCTAACAAAAAAATATATTTTTCAGATGTGGCGCAGAAGGGTTTTGTTATGTAAATGACATTGCAATAGCTATTGAAAAGTTAAGACAGAAGTTTCCTAGAGTACTGTATATTGATTTGGATGTACATCACGGTAAAAATATTCTCTTTCAATACTCTTAAAAATGTTTAATACTATTTTACAACAGAACCAGCAGTACGGTAGTTTTGATTAATAAGTATAATAAAAAAAAAACTTTTATGCAGTAGCTACGTAATGTTGCTCATCAAGCCCTTTCATTTGATACCCATATCATAAGTTGCTGTGGAAATGATAAATCGCCATTTTGTAACGTCCGCCATATTGGATTTAGAATGACGTCACTTCACTTATTGTGTTTCGCTCATCAATCCCTTTCATTTGATACCCATATCATAGAGGTTACTATGGAAATTATAAATCGCCATTTTGTGACGTCCACCATAGAATGAAGTCACTTTACTTATTTTATTTCGCTCATCAAGCCCTTTCATTTAATATCCATATCATAGAGGTTACTATGGAAATTATAAATTTCCATTTTGTGACGTCCACCATATTGGATTTAGAATGACGTCACTTTACTTATTGTGTTTCGCTCATCAAGTCCTTTCATTTGATACCATATCATAGGGGTTGCTGTGGAAATGATAAATCACAATTTTGTAACGTCCGCCATATTGGATTAAAAATGGCGGCACGTGTGTGACAAATTTCAGCCATAAAGCTTCAATGTAAGTGGGTGAAATATTATTTGCAAAATGCCAGTACATACATACACATCTATGTGAAGTTAAATAAAAGCTTTTACAAAGACTTTGTGAAAACAAACAGGTTATTCTTTTCTTTTTAGGGAATGGAGTTCAAGATGCCTATAACATAAGCAAATCAGTATTCACTTTGTCATTCCACAAGTACGAGCCTGGTTTCTACCCAGGATCTGGAAGTTTAGAAGACATCGGCACCCTCGATGGAACAGGGTACTCTTGTAATGTGCCTCTGCATGCAGGGTACTGTGATGATACTTTGGAGTATTTGTTCGAGAAGTAAGTAAAACAAGACATAAGTTCAAAAACTAACTATGGTCGGGTAAAAACTAGCATATGACACTTGCGATGAAGACGCATCGATTGATACCTCGGTTGTCAAAAACGGACCAATTTTTTAGTTTGAATACAAACCTAGGTGTGCTTCGCCGTGGTCAGGTAAAAACATATGCCTATGACACTACCTGAAGACGAATCGATTGATACCTCACTTGTCAAAATCGGACCAATAGCGGTGACGCTATGGTGGAACATCCACATATGTAAAGGGTTATGAGTATAACAGTCTATAATGTATGTACATTATAGCCTGTTATACTTATTACCCATCCCTAGCATCGCCGTAATCGGGTAATAAATTGTGAATTGAAAGTCGAATTCGGCCGAATGTTCACTTCTAATGATATATCATATCACAGAATAAATAATAGTACCTACTATGGATATGTACCTAAGCCGAAGTGCGCACCTCTCCACCCCCTCATAGAATAAGGCTACTACCACTACATAATTAGGTGCTCAAGTTAGCACGTTGTTCTTGTTGTTCCAGAGTGTTCAACTCAGTGCACGCTCACTTCGCCCCCCATGCAGTAGTAGTGCAGTGCGGGGCGGACGCCCTGGCGCGCGACCCCAACGGAGGCGCGCGCCTCTCCGCACGCGGGTACAGTGCGTGCGTGCGGGCCGTGCTGACCAAGCGAGCGCCTACTCTGCTGCTTGGTGGAGGTATACCTGAAATGGAGTCTCGATGATCGCAACAGACTGAATTTCCCACCAGCTTCAACACCATAGTGGAAATTTTTCATTAGATTGCCTGAAATCCTCACTGCATAAATATCGATTCCTGTAATACACTTTACAAATATCTGTAATACACTTTACAATTATTTCTGGAATCTCGACTAGGCAAGGCTCGTAGGGATTTCTGTTTAATTTTATTCTGAATTTTATTCCAATGAAATCCCCAGTAGTGTGGTTGGCTTAGTAGTAGTAACTTGGCAAGTATGCTAGGGATTTCAGGAATGAACTGAATTGACATGATCTCAAAAATTCATGTCTAGTTACCAAGCAATTTATAGGCTTTTTTTTGTAGTTTTGTGAAAGTTTCGATTTCGACCTAATAATCTATATATACTTATAATAAAACTGTAACGGGTCCAATTCTGTACATTGAAGAAATTTTGAATTTTTTTTTGGACCTTACTCTAGATTCGATACTGAAGCCAAAACTATTTTTTTTTCATTTTTGTCTGTCTGTCTCTTGGCTAGGCAACACGCCGAAACTACTGAATGAATTTAAATGAAACTTGGTATGATTTGAGTTCATACTACGAGGTAGGACATAGGCTACTTTTCATTCCGAAAAATGAGAGGGTTCCCACAGGATTGGGATTAAAAGTTATTCCAAAAAACACTTACCACTCTGAAACTACTGGATGGATTTTGATGCAACTTGGCACAGTCATAGTTTATATGATGGGTTAAAATTGAGGATACTATTTATCCCGAAAAATAAAGAGTTCCTGCGGGATAATGTCCCAAATTCTGTAAATTAAAAATATATTGTTTATTAATAATTAGAGTATTATTTTTTGGGGGCCGTTCTATATTCAATAGTAAAGCCAAAACTGTATTTATTTAATTTTTGTCTTTCTGTCTGTCTGTCCGTCTGTCTGTCTGTACCTTGGAAGTGCATCACGCCGAAAATACTCAATGAATTCAAATGAAATTTGGTATGATTTGAGTTCATACTTTGAGGTAGGACATAGGATACTTACCACCCCGAAAAATTAAAGAGTTCCTGCAGGACAGGCGTTGAAAGTTATTTAAAAGAACACGTATCACGCTGAAACTACTTGACGGATTTTTTTGAAACTTGGCACAGTCATAGTTTATATAATGAGTAAAAATTGAGGATACTTTTTATCCCGAAATATAAAGTGTTCCTTCGGGATAATGTCCAAAATTCTGTAAATTGAAGATATTGTGTAAATTTTTTTGGAGGACGTTTTATATTCATTACTAAAGCTAACACTGTATTTTTTTATTTTTGTCTGTCTGTATGTTTGTCCGTCTGTCTGTCTGTCTGTCTGTACCTTGGCAGCGCACCACGCCGAAAATACTTAATGAATTCAAATGAAATTTGGTATGATTTGAGTTCACACTTCGAGGTAGGACATTGGATACTTTTCATCCCGATAAAAATAGGTGTTCCTGCAGGATAGGGGTGGAAAATTATTTAAAGAACACTTTGCACGCTGAAACTATTGGACGGATGTTGATGCAACTTGGCACAGACATAGTTTATAAGATAGGTGAAAATTATGTATACATTTTGTCCCGAAAAAATAAAGGGTTCCTGTGGGATATGGGGCCAAATTCTGTACATTAAAGATAGTGTTTTTTTTTTTTTTAATACTCTATATTCGATTATGAAGCCTAAACTGTGTTTTTTCATTTTTGTCTGTATGTCTGTCAGTCTGTATCTTAGCCGCGCATCACGCCGCCGGAACTACTGGATGAATTCAAAAGAAACTTGGTATGATTTGAGTTCGTACTACAAGGTAGGACATAGGATACTTTACATATCGAAAAATTTATGGTTTTTATTTAGGGTTTGAAACTTATTTAAAAGAACACTTACCACGCTGAAAGTAATGGACGGGTTTTGATGCAACTTGGCACTGTCTGAAGTTATATGATGGGTTAAAATTGAGGACACGTTTTATCCCGAAAAAGTAAAGGGTTTCTGCGGGATATGGGTCAAAAGTTATGTTAATAATTAAGTAATAAAAATATTTTTTGGATGGTTCTCTATATTCGGTACTGAACCCAAACTGTTTTACTTTTTAATTTTGTCTGTCTGTTTGTCTGTATCTTGACCGCACATCGCACCCAAACTACTAAATGAATTCAAATGAAAAAAATGCTCTTGGGTGCTTAAAAAAAGGTATTGAACTTTTTTTTTTGTTGTCTTTTCTTTCTTTCTGTTTGTCTGTATGTTTGTTTGTTCACGCATCACGTTAAAACTACTGAACCGATTGCGATGCGGTTTTCATTGTTTAGATAGCTTAGGGTTTAATTAAATAAATCTGGTGTAATTGGTATCTCAATCCGGTGAGTTAGAAGCCGAGCAATTGATAAAGTATTTTTGACGGCTGAAGAAATTTTGTTCAGATGTTGGTATATTGGTCCTGGAATAGCACATTATGGTACTTTGAACCTAAAGAAAAGAACACGCGTGCGAAGCCGCGGGTACAGCTAATAATAAATAAAAATCTATCATATCGAGTACTTCATTATCTTGATCCTTGGTTTCATACAAGTGTTACCTAGTACCATAACGTCGCAGGTGGCTACAAACATCCAAATGCGGCGCGGCTCTGGGCGTCCCTCACGGCACTGGCAGCGGGAGTCACTCTAGACGAGAACATTCCAGAACATACCTTCTGGCCCCAGTACGGACCAGACTTCACTCTTAGCGTAGAGCCCACACTAGCTAGGGATAACAATAAGAAAAGCTACTTGAATGAGTGTATAGCTACTATACAAGGTAATATTTTGTGGTAAACAGTTATCATATCAAATGCCCTTCTTTCACTAACTTGCTTTGCTAACCCGAGGCTTTACTTTGCATAACCCGGCGTTCGTCGCTACCGGGTAAAAACTACCACAGAGATCATTGTATCTAGTATATATGCCGTGGCGATATCATAGGATTGATCATTTCATGAAATGGTTTGGCCAGTTGAATGAATGATCAGATATGAACAGCTAAACGCACGGCTACTTCAGGATATGGTCAAACATTAGTGATCATATCGTTGAGAAAATCTATAACATAAAAGAGTATCTAAGTTATAAAATGTAATATTTTTTAATATATCATGCATTAAATGTATATGTACATGCATACTCATTAAATAAATATCATTAGTTTGTAAGTTGAAATATTGCATGCCTGATATGGGTAAACTGTTACGAGATATGAATTACCTACTATGTTGCTTTCTATAGTTATTACTGGCAGTTGAGCAATAAATATTACTTTACTTTAAAATAGAAGGCGAAGAAAGAAGAAGGCCCGACTTGGCCGTGATAGGTTAGAAGGCGAAGGCGAGAAAGAAGCGTAGCGAGCTTCCTTCGTCTTTGTGTTTTTTAGTCTTAAAAACCTATGTTTGAAACCTTAGTATCATGAAAACCCTACATTACTGATATGGCCAAACGTAGATTGAAATATCATTAAACGTTGCTGTTTCAACAATATCAGCTTTATTTGGCCGTTTCACGAAATAGAACCATTTCATGAAATTATCGACCACATCATAAAGTTATCAATTCTATGATATATATATATATATTATATTTTGCCGCGCACCTTCCTGCAGATAAACAACCTTCCGTACCTCGTGTGCCGGTCACTAGAAGCCATGGGAGTTCAACAATGACAACCAGTAGAAACTGTTCTTGTTACATTTTTTGTGTGATTTAAACGTGTTTTTCATTTGACTGGAAACTCCGGATATATGAAGATAGAAATATGACAGCCAGACAGAACAGGAAGAACATTCTAATGATTTCACTGATATTCGCCTTCTTTATGATATAAATAAAACACCTATTTTGTGATAATTGCTATACCAAAGATCTAAGAATATTTGTAAGGATAAAATATGACTACGAAAAAAAACTGCTAGTGAATTTTAATGATTATTAAAGTCAGAATTCATATTTTCTATACTGAAAGTACAAATATTTCATATTATTATTCAAGTAAATTACGACTGTTTTGATATCCGCTTTTGATTTCGCATGTTTCTTCTAAAAAAAGGAGTTTCCAAAATTAATTCAATATTTTATGTTTTTGTCACAAATGCCCTAATCCCAAATAAATTAAAGGTTTCCTTATCCTTATATCTTTATCTCTTATTGGTTAATGATAAGATACACAAAAAAAACTCAAAACTACAAATTTAAATCCCTGCTATTATATATAAAAAATGTGTTCTTAATTGACACGCAACGACCGCCGTGTTAACTCACATTTAGTTCTTCTATTTTACAGGTAACTTAGAAACATTTGTACAACAGAAGACTGATAGTGATAGCCTACGAAGCCAAAATAATATTGTAAGCTGTAAAAATAATTTCAATGGAGAAAAGACTAATAACATCTGTGTCTATGATACAAACCAGGAAAGTAATTCAATTCAATCTCAAAGTGTTCTATCTAATCCTGTTGAAACTGAAGACGTGTATGCATTTGTAGAATAAGATTAAAAGTATTTTGTTATAATGCATTTTTATTTGTTTCAAAAGTACCTATCTGACGTTGAATTGAAATAGTTTATTTTCCAGAGCAACCCATGAAGAAAATTCTTCAAGTATAAACACTATATTAATTCGAAAAAAATATATTTTTAAAGTTCACGCACTGAACTGTTCAGCACACAGAAGTTACCAAGTAACATAATTATAGACATTTGTATTGAAAATTAAACAATTCTAGGTTCTTTAGGTATAATATTCATTCCACTCAATGATTCACTTCACTAGTTGAATGCAGTCATCAGCTTTTGAAGATTGCAAACGGTTATGGAATATTGTTGACTGATCTTGACATGGATTCCAATAAAAAAAAAAATTGTTGGGAGTTTGTGTCAAAAGCTGATGGACATTAAGCAAAACGGTTCGTTTTAAGATATAGAAACTGGCCTTAGGTAAACACAAGTTCAAGTTTTGTGCCTTTTATGGAGGATCCGCCGCTATTTCGCCAATATCACGTAGTAAAATAGACTATCAAACAAAGAAGATGTCCAGTAACCCCCCCATTCCTATAAAAATTAAACGAGTTGTTTTTTCCAACATCTCCTTACTTTTTGACGTTTTTTGTAAGGCGTTTATGTCAAAAGCTGACGTACAGTAAGCGAAAACGGTTTGTTTTAAGATATAGGAACTGGCCATATGAAGGCCAACTGAAACATTTGTTTTTTTATATGAATTTCAAGATATTTCTTCCAGTTAACTGTCACTCTCGGCTTGCACATAGTTTGCACGAACTGTCCGTGACAGACTACAGATGCTTGAATTGTCAGTAATAGATGAATAGGCCCTGTACATGAGTGAATCACGATATTCAATGCTTAGAATGTAGCACTCAACAGACATAAATGTCATGACAATACATCCAACTTGACATTACCTATATAAAATGCACATTTCACAGTATTTGTTCAAGATAGGCAACAGCTCACCAACTATTTACACCGCATAAGTTTACAATTGAAGCTAGCAACACGGACACGGAGTAAGCGAATTGAATTTCATTCTAAAATTCCACTGAATACATAAAAAACTATTAAGTATATTTTTTTCGATGATAAATATTTTTTTTACTCAATTACAAAAATACCTAAACATAATACAAAGGAAGGATACACCGGTAGCCAAATTATAAATTGCCTAGATCTGTTAACTTTAGTGCTTATTCTTATTGCAAGCAAAATGGCGATTAACCAAAAGCAAGGCTAGTACCTGTGTTAAATTAAGTTTAAATAATTTGGATTTACAGCAGAGGCAACATCGAAACTGGTCAAGGTAATTTTAAAACTTTTGTGACTTGGAATCATGATTTTAAGATAGTATCTATGGTGTACATCATTGATCATGATTAATATCAAATTAACATTTTGTTTCAATCCAGTTGCATTGATTGTGGTTGTAAGAAAGACAGGCATCAAATCAAATAATTATGTCCAAAATCATTGAAATGTTATTCACAAATTAATCCAATATTATTTTAAAATCATGATCAAAGTAAGTTTTTTAGAACACTTGGTATTTAGTTGTAATAAATACAGAAAGTTAAAATTAACAGTGTTAAAATCTTTATTCACTTGATCTAACAGACTCTTAGAGCCAACAAGATAAATGCATTTAAATGTTATTCAGCTAATTTCCTTGGAGTTCCTGCCAATCTGCTGCAAATCCAAGTTAAATTCTAAGAACCATTGCCTATTCTAGTCCGATGGCCGCTTTTCACTGTGTTTCTTAGTGAACTCCTCAGCATTCTTTGTGAACTTCTTCCTATCTTTGAGGAACTCTTCGGCGAGTTCTGCACGCAGTGGGTGCTCTGGCTCGGGATCATTAACAAGGGCCACTAGTGCTTGGATAACTGAAACAAAAGGGAAAAACTTGCAAGATTCTTGCCGGAAGAAGTGGAAGTTTTTTTAGTCAACTTCCACAAAGAGGAGATTCTAAATTGGTATTTTTTTGCACTTGTGTGTCTAATTTATAAACTCACTAGATGTGCCCTTGGCTTTGCCCGCTTGGTCCTTTCATTTAAAAGTAGCCTATATGTGTTATTCTATGACCAAAAGTACCTATACAGTACAAATACTACATTTCTTTCAAATTCATTCGCCGTCAAATATTTTTTTAACGATTGCGAAGATACCAAGTACCCCATATTTAAGTCTAACCTTAAGCTATCAACAGTGAAAACCGCATCGCAAATGGTCCAGTAATTTTTACGTGATGCGCAAACAAACATACGGACAAACACAATTTTTAAAATGTTATGTTTTTATTCTGTAGCTTATTTTAAGTACCCTAGACCATTTTTTTTATTTATCTTTGTACAGACTTTTTCGATAATTAATTAATTAATATAATTTTTAAATATAAGTATAGATTTGTAAGTATTTTTTTTCTTCGACTTTGTGGACGTTTACAGTGTGGTTATACACAGGGAGGGAAAAAAATGGGTCATCAAGGAAACCTGTTCTTTTGTAGATAGAATCTTTTGTTCATGAGGTTTATTTTTTATAGAAGTATAATCCAAAAACACCAAGCACATCCAGCATAAAAAAAACTTCACAAATACAACTTTTGTTTCAATTTTTTTCTCACCAGAAAAACATTCCCAAAGTAACTACTTCATTCAACACTTTTTCTTACCCTGATCAGTCTTTGTAGCTGGTTTCCAGTTCTCAGCACTGATGATGGGCAGGCAGACCTGGCCTTTCTCATCGATGTTGGGATGGTAGATCTTTGTTTTGAAGCTTATCTTCGGAGGCTTGAAAGGATACTCTGCTGGGAAGTTTATCTCTATACGGAAGGCACCCTTATTGTAGGGTGGGTTTTCCTATAGAAAAAAATATATTTTCTATAAAACTATATGTACCAGAAAAAATTGCCATTGTATGGGCCAAACCCATGGGTAACAATTTAAAGATTCTATATGGGTATCAATTTGTTTAACTCACTACACTAAACTAAAATATTTTTTAATTTAGTTTAGAGATGCAAAAATCAGTTGTTCATTCTATTCTAACTAAATTTAGTATTCTTAAAAGCTATTTTGACAATTTCAACTAAATTTAAACATCAGTGCAACAGAACTTTAGGTAAGTGGATGGAGGGGGAAGAGGGGAAAGGAGTGTTGCGGGGGTACAGGGGTGAAGGTAGTTTGCGAGTGAGGGGAAGGTGGTGCAGGGATGAATGTGGGTTACAGGGGAGGGCAGTAGTAAGGAGAGATGCTGGAGGAAAAGTCAGTTTATGAGGGTGTAATGAAACATTACTGGTATATTTATTTTAAGTAAATAGTATAATAATATTAAAGAAAACTTAGATATTAAATTATATATATATATATATATATATATATATATATATATATATATTTTAATTTAAAAGTTCATTTTAAAATATTTATCCTTTTTATTTTTGGTGTCGGTCGAACCAAAACCTCATAAATTTAGTGCCCTCCTTCTGAGTTTTAATAGTATTTTTTTAACTTAATCATAATTTTATTATAACTTAGCTTCATTTGTTTTTTTTTTTTCTTTTTTATTAAATCTTGTACTTTGATTATTAACACCTTAATTTCATTTTTTTGTTTAACTACCACATTAGGTAGGTAGAAACTAAGGGTGGCTTAACGGCACAAGGGTTATAAAAAATGAATCCCACCCTGCATAAACTGTTTAATCAGAAAGCTAATTTATTGTAGTCTGGTTTGTAACAAAATAATCAGTTTGACTGGACTAAACTTAAATTAGCATAGTTTAGTCCAGCTGGTAAGAAGAGAATCAACACCAGTAGCTACAATAATTTAGAAATACATCAATTAAAAAAAACTCATTTTATATTATTATCTTAATATGAGGAGAGATTAAATCAAATAATAATAATATGTAATAATCTCAAATATTATTATTATTAGAGATTAAATCATCTAGTTATGTACTATACTTAGTCATGATTAATTTTCACAACAATGAGTCATATTATTTATGTCACTATCAATGATTCATTGAATCATCCTAACAGTTGCATGAATAAATAAACACTTCAGAGGAAAACACAGAAGTCCATACATGACCAGAGGCCAGCTAGTTCCCCAGGGGTTGAAGAGAAGCTCAAGTGTGTAGCAGCCTGGTCTGGGCAGTTGGCAAGATACCCCAATGTCCAACCTTAATATCCTCCAGATGTAAGTAGAAGGACAACTAATTAAACTAACCATATAATAAACCCAGATACTTAGTTTGATATATCAAAACAATGACCTGGTTAGAAATGGGGTAAAATTTCAATAGCATAGTGATATAAATAGTCATTTTTGATATGATCATAAGCTTAATTTTAACATAGTAGTCTATACCTAATATATATGATTAAATACAGGACATGAAAAAGAAGAAGGAAAACCAAATCCTGATTTAATAAAACAGGTTTACTTACGGGAACAATCAGCCCTTGCCATGTAAGAATGTTCGATTCATCAACTTGAATGTCTCTAAAAGACCTCAGCCCCGACGACCGGATGTCATTGAGCTCCTGGAAAAGCGATAGTGAGATTTGCAACTTGAGAATTTGCTGTGGTGAAGGTTAATGTTTGTAAAATTACTTTTCTGTCAGATCTTATTTATAACCTATACAAGAATTTACAAAACTTGTAACTGGTTGATACTAACGGTAGATAAGTTCATTATCGAGGTTACGAAGATGATAAATCATGTTCATGAGTAAAAAATGATGTCTCACCTTTTGGAGTCTCCTCGTTGCAGCCATTGTATTGAATAAGGTATCTGTCAAACTACAACTTCAGAATTTAGCGATAAAACCTACGATAAACTTGAAAATAACTATTTACGAGTCCACGTAAACAACATAGTTCCAGGAAACAATAAGAATTGTATGGGATTTGGCAATAAATTGTCACAAAATCTTGTGAGCAAAACGCGAGCTGATGACGAACGACCATCCGTCAAAAACTGCGCTATGTACGTTTCGTTATTGCACACAAGAGGAACATTAAATTTATATACTCTTTGCACTAAACTAACCCTACGTTCGAGATTATGAGAAGGCGTTGTGGGCAGTTTCGAAATGTACATTTTTAACAAGCCGTTTTCTTTGAACGTTTTCCACTCTTTTGTCATTTTTGCAACTTTTGACACTACTGATCCTTTCCAAACTGAATGAAAAATGACCCTATCACTCACGGAATAAAGTCGATTTTCCTAAGTCAACATGTCATCGAAACTTGCAATACAAGGTGATCGAAAACGTTCAGAACGCTAATTTCGCCCACAAATGGCCAAAGGGAACGCCAATTGTGATCATATTTAGCGTTTTTAACAGTTATTTTCGCAAATTGTTACAAAACGAACGGCTCCTATACTATACTATATACTCATTGCCACCAAGCATAGATCCAATAAGCTTATAATACTGACCTTTGGTATTACACACCATAACATGGGGCATAATCGTTTCGAGTTATTGAATTACTTATTCAATAACTCGAAACAAAAATATATAAAAAAAAACATGAAATAAAAAAGGTTTAAGTTACCCGGATCAAAGCCCGGATTGACTGTACTGGTTACACCATGGACAGGAAAATATATATTCATGAGTCACCACTATGACAGTGTTGCCATGTGCACCGTAATTATGGTAAATGCACCGTAATCAGCACTATTTTACCACCTACCGTCGAAGCATGACAACGGTGACAAAATCTACCGTAATTTGCAGACGTACGAATATAACTATCCTTTTACTAAGATTACTTATTTATTTAAAAAGACAACTCATATATGCTTCAGAACCATCATCCCTTAAAATTAACAATGATATATTGGCAGCATCGTGACATTTATTTGTGAAAAGTATGTTACTGTGAACGTAAACAAACCGCATAAATTAGGTACGTTTAGAACGCATCCTTAACCTTACGGATGAGTTGATGGACAATATAATGCGACCAATTTGAGTGGGTAGATATAGGTTCGCTAAAATTTCAAGTAATTTTACAATAATTATATTTATTTACATTGTAAGAATCTCAGGTAAGAATGTTTAAAAATGACAGATTCAGGATTTTGTAATGAAATTGTGTATTTACCACAAAGCAGCACAAATTATCAACTCACGCACACATGCGCAGCCGCCAGTTGCTATGCTTCACTCGTTTATTTGGAGATTTAGACTTCCTATTTTTTAGCCTTCTTGTTACATTGCATTAAAATATGAACTTATTTTCTTTGAAATGAAATAATTGTTCTAGTTTTGCCAATAAACAGTGATTTGTGAGGTAAAATGGTTGTACTGTTAATAATTTGTACACCGTATTTTACAACGTTTTTCCAGATGCAGTTACCGTAATTTCTTAGAATCTACCGTTTTATTTAAAAGGATTCACCGGATTTCACCGTCGAACTGATTTTTGACATGGCAACACTGCAATATGACCGATATGTAACCTATTTTGATACTTTATTTGTTACCATTTATATTACGATGAGATTTTTTGAAAATATTTGTGGTATAAACGAAAAGTAGGTAGGTACATAATTAGTTATCACTAAATATTATAAACATGTACGTCATCAAAGTAAGATAAAAACACGACTGAGTAGACGTGTTTTTTCTTAGTTTAAAAAAAAAACCCTATTTCACTCGGAATGATGTAAGGATTCTAACGATAACGATAGTGTATAACAGTTGCCTGACAGTTGACTCCATGCGTCAGCTGTCAGTATCAAATAACGTCATGGGCCCGTTCACATAAACGTTCGAGGACGCACTGATCACCCGCGCGTACACTCGAAATCGTTCACGGCGTCGTCCGGGCGTTCGCCTGGGTCATCCGAAAAATAGTAGTGGAGGGGAGGAATAGTATGAAACTGACACTTGACAGTTGTATGTGGACATCCAAAGTCGTTCACTATCTCCGGATGATCGAGCGATAATCGCACGGATGATTCGAGCGTGTAAATGAACACAGCCTATGAAACAGTCGACGGTGTTGTCATCGCAACGCGGCTACATCCTATAAAAGGGGCGCGTTCACTTACTCGTTCGAGGACGCACGGATCATCCGCGCGATCGCTCGAAATCGTTCACGGCGTCGTCGGACGTAAGCCTAGGTCATCCGAAAAATAGTAGGGGAAGGGAGGATTAGTATGAAATTGACACTTGACAGTTGTCAGTTCTATGAGGACGCCCAAAGTCATTCACTAACTCCGGATGATCGAGCGATAATCGCACGGATGATTCGAGCGTGTAAGTGAAGTGTGAACACAGCCAAGACGGCCGAACAGTCGGCCAGCTCTCGAAACTTTGGCGTGCGCCTTCTGCGTCACGCATTGCGGCGGAGCGCTTTTGCGCCCACCCCACCATCCGGTGACGCTGTAGAGGTCAGTTATAGACCAAAAGCACATATCCTTTCTAAAAAAAAAAAAACGGCCGTCTCTCAATACTTCAGTAGCCGCCGCGGAGGCAACACCTCCCCTTGAGTTCCTTACGTGTAAATAAGTTGTGTACCTATATCGAAACGTGTGTGTATAATTTATACAGTAATAAACAAGTATAAATATAACCTGGAGTTATAATTCTACAAACCTGGAGTTACAATAAGTGCATTGTACATTGGCGACGAGGGAAAGTGGTGTAATGTAAATGTGTCTTATATATAATATAAAATTGTGTATTTGGCATTATATACCTGAATATATAGTCTATTGATTGCAAAAATGGTAAAAATCACGTAATGCCTGAATTGCTGGTAATTTAAGTAACAAAAAAAAAAAGAAAAAAAAAGTGAAGGACCACACGTAATGGTCACCATTGTTTAATGGAAGGACCACACGTAATGGTCATCCTATTTCAAGGAAAGGACCACACGTCATAGTCATCCTAGCTCAAGGAAAGGACCACACGTCATGGTCATCCTAGTTCAAGGGAAGGACCACATGTCATCCTGGTTGATAAGAAGGACCACGTTGATAGGGTTGATCTTTTGGAAAATATCGAAGTAAGGTCCAGCTAGTAATAAACACCTTTTGTGAAGTTTAAGTTATGATTATTATGTGCGTATACAATACAGATAATCATTTCGTTCGTTAATAATAATGTAATTGTTATGTATGGAATAATGCTGGGAATTGTTTTCAGTGTAAAGATGTCATCTTTACCGCCATTGGTCAATTTTGACTGTGGTGGAGATCCTTCTGGCGTTGGCCTAAACTGGGAAATATGGAAACGGGGTTTGGATATCTACTTGGAGGCTGCTAATGTTAATAAACCGGAGAAAAAAAGAGCTATGCTTTTTCATATATGGGTGGTCTCACACTACAACATTCCTGGTGCACATGTGGAGAGCAACGACGGAAACGTATACAATATTGCTGTTAATAAACTGTACGAGTATTTTGCTCCTAAGCAAAGTAGGGTTTACGAAAGACACGTTTTCAGACTGATGAAGCAAGAGGCAGGTGAAAAATTTGAAAAGTTTCTTGTTAGATTAAGAAAACAAGCTGACCGATACAAATTTACTGATAGAATCGAAAACCTCATCGATCAAATCACAGAGAAATGTTCGTCGACAGAACTGAGGCAGAAAATGTTGCAAGGCGGTGACAGCATCACGCTTGATACTATTGTTCATGATGCCAACACTCTGGAAAGTGTCCTTCTCTAGTAGCCCTGGTATTACAACAAGCAGGAATGAAGGAGCAAGGAATGTGGGAGACAGCCAGTGGCTGGAACCTCAAGTGCCAGTGCTCCGAACCTTGAGGGGACTAACGCCCCAATAAGGTAAACTAAAAAACAAAAATATAAAATCACACAAAAACTAAAAAGGGAGCGTTTGGCATCGGGCTCGGAAGGTGTGAAGCCACTGGCTGTCTCCCCACATTCCTTGCTCCTTTTCTACCCTTAGGTCTAATGACCGTCCAGGCTGCAGTTTGCTCCGTGTCGGCAGCAAAAGCTGCCTCCAGGATACTCACCGCCTCCCCACTTCGGGGGGTTTTAGGATTGTGTGTTGAGTCGTCATAAATATCCATATCAAGTTTATTTTTAAAATTCACGTCTCTAGCTCCCCACCCTCCACGGAGCCCGCACCGGGGATATTGGGTTGCAATACCAGGGCTACTAGAGAAGGTGTGTTGGTTGTATAGACAAGGTTAAGGGTGCCCAGCAACAAAGCAAGGATCTCGGATCCAAACCAAACGCCCCGCCAGCGAGTACCATGGGCTTGTCCGTGGTGGCTGGTCTGGTGGTCGTAGAGGAGAGGAAATGAGATCTAAGCGAGGATCTAAACACGGAAACCGATTCAACCGTCAGAAGCGAGCAGCCATTGCGATCTCTAAGCTCGCACTGAGACTAGCAAGCGTACGCGGTTGGACGATACGGTTTCCCCAAGACGTGAACAAAAACATAAGAAAGCAAGGTTGGACACTTCTCATCGTGCCCAGACTAGCTATGCAGATATTGTTCAGAACAAGCTTTGCGTAGCAGTGTCTACGGCAGATAGTATCCAACTAACCGAAGAACAGACTAACTTAGTGAAAAAGTTCCTGCAGCACAGGATACTTGAGGGTATCAAAAACCCAGCTAATGATTTCTCCCCCAACTTCAGAGGTCGGCCCATCATTTCTGATGGAGTTCTGAAGCTGTGGCGTGAGGATGAAGACTCACTAAGGTGGCTTGTAAAAACTATTGACAGCATACCGGCAAACACCTGCCCAAAACTTGTTATAAAAAACAAAGCGAAATCGCCAGAAAGGTGCGAGCGGCCCTGATCCTCCCGGACTGTGATAATTCCCTAGCGGATATAAACATGGTTCTGGATGGACAGAATAAGTGGGCACTCGTTAATACCTGGACGGTGTACTCGCACTCACACTGGCAAGAAGCAAAATCCAAGGATGTTGGACGAACACTGTTTCTGTGTCTGGGTATCCCAGAACATGTTGTCCCAACCATCCTGGAACGTGACCGTAGACTTGTCCATAATTTGGGCAATGTCTACGTGCGCTTTTATGCCAGGGACGGAACGTTAACAGATGCTCCACCGACTCTGGATGAGGTACCGATCGGGAACACGGGCCCTCGACTTAAGGTGTGCATTGCGAAGGACGTAGTTCCAAACGTGCCGTCGCACTCTTCTCCTACACCATCAACTTCAAGGGGAGGAGAAGAGATGTGTAACAACCCACGCGCATGTTTGTTCATACCGCGTAGTGTTCCAGCAGTGGCCCTCACCGAGTTCTGTTCCAGGGACTTGGTAACCGTTAGGTTACCCTCTGGTGTCGGATGGCGAGAAGAGGCGGTGATTGTCGCGTCGGCATACATGCCCGCCGACAAGGACATCCCACCAAAGGAAATCGCTGACCTCGTAAGACACTGTGAGCTTAACAATTTTAAATTAAACATAGCGGCAGACAGCAATGCACATCATCCGTTATGGGGGATGCCGACAGCTAATAGTAGAGGTGAAGATTTGGTAAACTTTCTTTTCTCTACTACTCTCTCATTAGCGAACAGAGGAGCGGAACCAACTTTTGTCACACGCAGATGCCGCACCATTGTTGATATAACTTTATTTTCGGATAATAACAACAATTTAAACACCATTAAGAATTGGAGAGTTTCGGAGGAGCCTTCATGCTCGAACCACAGATGGATCCGATTTGAAATGGAGCTAAGCAGGGTACCACCCGCACCAACTCGAAATCCCCGTAGCACGGACAAGGTGATCTTTTATAATTCCTTAGAACAGCACAACACTCCCATGACTACGGGTTCACGGCTAACAAGCACTACTGATATTGAGCAAGCGGTAGTACAATTAACAGACAGTCTCACCAAAAGCTATGAGGAAGCCTGCCCTCTCTCCTCACCATACGTAAGTAAAGCTGGTAGTCACGGTTGGGGTAAAGATTTGGAGAAACCAAAAGCGAAGGTTCGTAAATTATTTAATAGAGCCATGAATACATACCACGATGAGGACTGGGAGTGATACAGAAAGGCGCGAGCGGCGTACAAAAAACTACTTCGCTCCAAAGGTCGTAAGTCATGGAAAAAAATATAGTACAAGCATAGAAACGAATACTCAAGCAAATAGGGTCAGGAAAATTCTGGCTGCTGATCCTAAGCGTGAGATTGGTTCTTTAAAGAAAGAAAACACTTAAACTAAAACAAACAGAAACAAATGGTCTACTTTTACAGACACATTTCCCAGGATACCAAATCACTGACACCATTACATGGATTGACAGTGAGGCGGGTATACTTGCTGACGCGGATTGGGATGTTGCAAAGTCAGTAGTAAGTCGGGAAAGAATCAGTTGGGCTATAAATACATTTTTACCTTACAAAACAGCTGGGCTAGACGGTATCTTTCCGGGACTCCTCCAATGGGGAGAGGGACATATCATCGGTACACTGGAAATAATCTTCAGGGCGTGTTTATCCTATCGGTACATACCTTTAGGCTGGAGAGAGGTCAGAGTACTGTTTATTCCCAAACCTGGAAAGAGTGACTACACAGACCCTAAATCTTACAGACCGATAAGTCATACATCCTTCCTCCTTAAAACCTTGGAAAGTCTTTGTGATCGGTACTTTAGAGATAGCATACTAACTATATCACCATTACACCCACAACAACACGCATATAGTTGGGGTAAATCAACAGAATCAGCTTTACACAAAGTAATCGGCATAATAACAAGAATTAAAAAACAAAACGTTGTGCCTGGGCGCCTTCATTGATATTGAAGGTGCTTTTGACAGAACTAACTTTAGAAGCATAAACGCAGCGCTAAGGAAGCATGGTGTTGAGTCGACATTGGTTGATTGGGTCATAAACATGTTAAAGCTTAGGGCGGTTAGAGTCGACCTAGGTGGAACCATTAAAGGGGTGCCCTCAAGGGGGAGTACTGTCACCCCTACTATGGAATGGAAAACACAAACAAACAAAGCTTAACAACAGACGCTTTTTCACAGTTGGCTATGCGGACGATCTGACTATCCTTGTATCAAGACACTTTGCTAGCGTATCATGTGACATCATGAATAACGCCTTAAAGATCGTAGAAACCTGGTGCTTAGACTATGGATTAACTGTGAATCCAACAAAAACACAATTGGTTATATTTACTAACAAAAGAAACTTAGGACGATACACACTACCCCACGTTTTCGACACACAGTTAACTTTAACTGATGAGGTAAAGTACCTGGGTATCATCCTAGATAGCAAATTAAACTGGGCTAGACACCTGGAAAATAAAATTAAGAAAGCAACCATCTCTTTCTGGCAATGTCGGAAGATGATAGGTAAAACTTGGGGCCTAAGGCCAAAAATAACATTTTGGTTATATAATACTGTGATTAGGCCTTCTCTAACATATGGTTCACTAGTTTGGTGGCCAAGGACTAAACAGGTATCTACCATAAATAAACTACAGTCCTTCCAGAGGTTGGCCTGTGTAGCAGTGACTGGCGCCACGAGAACAGCACCCACTGCTGCACTAGAGGCACTGCTGGGTTTGCCACCGTTGCACATCCAGCAGGAGGCTGCTGCGTCTGCTTACAGACTCCAAGCTCTCAATCTCTGGGATCAAAATAGTCGAACATTCCACACTAACATCATACGGAATTATGCGGAGGGTAACCCGAATATGCTCTCTATTTATGATAGGGTACCAAAACAACACCTCTTTAATTATCGCTATAAGATACAACTACATGAGGAATCAAGTGATAGGTCGAACACTGACGAAGTTAGAATCTACACAGATGGTTCCAAAATGGAAGCTGGGACGGGAGCAGGGACGTTCTCGGACGACTTGAACATGCATATAGCAGCAGCACTGGGTACTCACAACTCTATTTTCCCAGCGGAATGTGTGGGTATAATCCAGGCAGCAACAGCGATACTGCGCAGGAAGGTAACTGACTCTAAAATCAGAATACTCTCTGATAGCGCCGCAGTCCTTAAAGCACTTCAAAGGTATGAACATTCCTCGGGGCTAACTATCCAGTGTCACCATCTTCTGGAGGAGGTCAGTAAAGATAATTACCTTACTCAGCAATGGATAAAGGGACACAGCGGATCCAGAGGCAACGATGCAGCTGATGAACTGGCAAGGAGAGGTTCGGGCATGCGCCCTGTAGGGCCAGAGACAATGATTCCATTGCCTTTCAGTCAAATTCGAGCCTGGATCCGTCAAAGGACATATAAACTACATCAAGAACTATGGGCAAGTATAAATGATTGTAGACAGTCTAGGGAGGCGTTCCCGGAGTTAAATCCTAGATACTCCCGAAAACTTCTGAACCTTAAACGAGACAGTCTCCGACAAGTGGTGGGAATTGTAACTGGTAATTGTCCTCTTAACAAACACCTTCACAGATTAGGTGTCACAGACAGCCCCTTGTGCAGAGGATGCATGGGGGCAGAAGAAACGGCCACGCATGTACTCCTCGAGTGCGAAAGCGTGGCGCCACAAAGAGAACAGTTCCTGAGAACAACTTCCACCCTAAGGGAGGCCTGCGCCGGAATTCGTAAGCTGCTGGCCTTCCTGAGGGACATCGGGTGGCTGAACTAGCTGTCGCCGCCCGTTTCACGCAAAAGGGGCCGATGATCGGCCTAGTTGCGGATAAGAAGCCCGACCCCCAAGTACCAAGTATCCTATGTTTTATTCCAGGGTATAAGCTATCTCCATTTCAAATGTCATCAAAATCCGTCCAGACGTTATCGCGTTAAAACTCCCCAAACAAACAGACAACGTTTCACGTTTATATATTGATGTGGATAATTATATAATATATTCGAGACAATTCCACACCAATTACCTAGCCCCAAACTAGGATACCTTTGTACTATGGGCACTAGATAACGGATAAACATACATAGATACCAATATTACATCCATGACTCGGAAACAAACATTTCTGCTCATCACACAAATGATTGCACCTTAGAGGATTCGAACCCACGACCGTTTGATTTCGTACTTAGGGTCTAGAGTCACTAGACCAACCGGTCGTCAATTAAACTAGCTCTGTGACTATATATTTTTATTTTTCGTTAACGGCAACAACTTCCGAATTATAAAATGATTTGAATACATACAAAACAAGGGCATTTTACCAAAGAGAGTAAATGACAATATATATAAAAATGAAATCTCTACTTTGTTACATTCACGGCAGTTTGTAAGTTTAATTTTAATGGTGGAAAAATTCAATCTTCTTGTTATTTGGCCGCATTCGGTAACCACTCGGATTGGACTTCAGCTGTAGTGGAACAGTCGCTGAGACTTTAAAGAGATACGAAAAAGCGGTAAAGGGCGCAAGTAAAACGAAGCATGCTGATGTTGGGCCGAGATCGAAGGTGTCGTGTTCACAACGTCCGTCCATCGAGCAACATTCTTCAGGTGACAATCTTTGCTTAATTTATCAGTTATTATCAAAATATATCATGCTCGAAATGTTGCCCAACTCGGCCCAAATGCAGCATTACTCGCGAGCGCGCTATAAAAACTCGCCCGACAAAAATCCGACCATTTTCAATATATTCCACAAAATTATTTCTACACTAAACTAAAGCCCGGCGACGATACTGAAGCAATTTCGTACAATGACCTAATGTGCACATAAGTACAATGTGAATGTACTAATGTGCGAGCGCGACGGGAATACATTTGTGCGCGAGCGATAGAAATACGTAATTAGAGGTCAGTGTACGAAATTCTTCCTGGTCGGCGTCCGTGCATCATCCAAAAGCTACCGAATGCGGCCTCCACGAGTAATAGTTAGAGAGGGGGAAGGTTGCCGGTCGCGGCGACCGCTTAGTCGTCGTGACCGCGCTCGTCGTCGCGACGGCGGTTGCGCTGACGCCGGTTCCAGCCCTCGCGCGGGCGCTCCCGCTGCCCTCGGCCTTCGCCCCTCCCGCCCCCGCCCCCGCGCTGGAAGAAGGAGCCTTGCTTCTCGAAGATTCGCTCGTTCGAGTCCACTACGTTGCCGACCTGTGAAAGATAATTTAGATAGTACAACCTTTTAAAATAAACAGAATGGAGGATTTTCCAAGTTGTGTATATCTGGTATTGCATCAGAGCATAAGTTAATTGGAAATTCCACTATGATTAATTAACTTGATGCAAGGCAAGGTATAACTGGACATTCCACTGTGATTAAGTACTGCAATGGAACAAGATAATATTCCAGTCTAGGATATTAACTTACTTCAATTTCATTAACTGATCACACACAAACACCTAGAGCAAAGCGAGGTCCTTAATCAACTTCGACAAATCACTTTTTTATGGTACTCACAGCGGATCTTTGTGGTTGTGAAGTTAGGCTCTGTGAACGATTGCACAGGTACTGCAGTAAAACAGCATAAAGAGCGAGACAGAATATGCGAAAAACGTAAGCGAGTGAGCGAGGCAGTAATACAATACTGTCTTCACCTTTAACATTGGGATTGCGCCTAAAAATAGCAGTCAGGTACTGCAGTAAAACAGCATAAAGAGCGAGACAGAATATGCGAAAAACGTAAGCGAGAGAGCGAGGCAGTAATACAATACTGTCTTTAACATTGGGATTGCGCCTAAAAATAGCAGTTCAGAGACAACTTCAGAGACACATACTGCCGCTACGACTATTGTATGTTTCATGATTTCCTTCGAACCGTTTTACCCGATCTTTATGGTAAGATCGGGTATACAAGCTTAATCGGTTTGGGGGTTGTTGAGATAAAAAAAAAACAAAGACAATGGAGAGATTTTTTGTACATATGTAAACATTTATTTTTGTTTAATTTTATGCTTCATTGGAACGAAACGGAACTTCTCAGAATGGTCTCAAATTAGGGGTGAAAAATGTGGTTAAGTATTACCTTATCAGCCAGCTGCAACGCCAGCGCCTGCATCCTCGTGGGCTCGGAGCGGTGCAGGATGGCGCACTCGCTGGGGTCGTCCAGCGAAGCCAGCAGCTCCTCGTTGATGATCATCTTGGAGACCAGCGAGTGCACCCGCTGGCGCGGCAGCTCGAACATGTCGGCCAGCGAGCGCAGCGACAGCGACGCGTACACGTGCGCGTACGTGAACAGGTACGTGCGCAGCGACTCCTCGCGGATGAGGCGCCCGAGCATGGCGCGCACGTTGTCGGCGCCCACCATCAGGTCCCACACCTGGGGATAGGATTTTATTCGTGTGTGCATACTTAATATTTACTATTGCGCAACTTCGCAGCCGCCATTAAGTTTGATTCGGACTGTACTATAGTGTAAAAAGTATAAAAAGAAATTCCCGTCGCAAATCTATAATTTGGAGAACTTCACGGATTCTGATGCCGTAGTCACTATTATTATCTGCATTTCTCGAAGAACGGCGCAGATGTGTATCATACATTGTCTTATCACTTCGTCCGGCTTTTATAAAAGCCGGACGAAGCCGGACCGAATCGCTAGGGCATTACATAACAGATATCCTAAATGTGCTATTAACACTTTCACTGCTGACCTTATAGAGCGAGTCTAGCTCCGGTTGCTGATGATGACGTCACTGGGTTAAAATCACGTCTAAAAACACGCTGGGCGTGTTTTTTGAGTTTTTCGCGTTTTTAGCCGCACTGCTATCGCGCTTTCAAAAACAACGTGTTTTCAGCAGTGAAAGAGTTAATAGTTAGAAGACGTAGCTACCTTAGCATTCATCTTCTCGTTGACAATGAAGTTGAGACAGGCGCGCCAGTCACCGCGGCGCATGGCGCGAGCGGCCGCCACCGCGTGCTCGCGCATGGACTCCGGCGGGCCCACCAGCGACTGCCGCTCGCTGGCGCGCAGGTTCTGGTAGAACGTCTTGCTGATCATGCGCCGCCGCGCGTCGAATTCGTGCGCCGCCATGTACGGGATCTCGATCAGCATCGCCGACACTAGGTACACGCACTCCAGCAGCTCCAGGTTGATATGCATGTGGAACGGCATCTGGCGCTGCTTCTCGATCTTCTCCTGCTCCTTGGAGCGCTCGTGCTGGCGCTGCGGCAGCAGCCCTTGAGCGAGCAGCTCCTTCGGTTTCCCGGTCATCATCAGCTCGGCCAGACAGCCGTGAGCCTCCTTCACGTTGCCGCGGCGGAACGCGCACAGGCCCAAGTTCGCCATCGTGCGGTTGTACAGAATCTGAGTGCTGGGGTCCGAGT
Source organism: Alsophila aescularia (assembly GCA_946251855.1). Lineage (NCBI taxonomy): Eukaryota > Metazoa > Arthropoda > Insecta > Lepidoptera > Geometridae > Alsophila > Alsophila aescularia. The sequence continues at coordinate 16,292,301 of OX276385.1, forward strand.
GCTGCACCGTCTCTTGCAGGTGGGACATGAGGAGCAGGTCCCGAGCTTGGAACCAGTTGTCGTGCAGCGCGTGGTGGTAGATGTGCGACAGGATGGCGCGCGTGCGCAGCCGATCCGACTCGTCGTTAGCGTAGATGAACTTGCAGAACTTCTCCATTTTCTTGATTGAAGTCTCTTCGCCGGCCGGGAGGTCCTTGCGGACGGCGCGCGGGTCGAACTTGTAGTATAGATGGTCGATCTTCCGAAGGTACGCGCGGCAGATCTCCTGCGGAGTCCCGTCGCGCTCCACCACTTGACACACGCGGTCGATCAGCACAGACACCCGCACTTCGTCCTTCAACCTCTCGACGTATTCGTTGGAATGAGGGTCGCACTCCTTCAGCAACTTGGTGAATTCATCGTCCAGACGCTCTAAAGCTGTCAGCACGCAGCCGCGCACGCGAAACGGCGCAGTCACGAGCTGCTCGCTCTCCTCGGTGATGGTCTCACTGAGCACCATGTCCTCGTGGGCCAGGAGTAGAGTCACCATGTGGTCGACGTTTTCGACGAGCTTAGACCAGTACTCGGGCTTCATGGCGTCGGAGACTTTCGGGTTGTAGTCGAAGAGGGAGGCCACGGTGGCGGCGCGGAGCTTGAGCTGCAGCGCGTCGCCGAGGTTGTGCGCCGCGGCTACGGTTCGCAGCTCGTGTAACAGTTCCAGCTGTGCGCGCCGGTCCGTGCGCTTGCGCCCGCGGGCGGCGCTGATCTCGCCGAGCTTCTTCACTACGAGCGCGGCATCGATGTCGCTATCCTGGAAAGTTAATACCATACTAAGTAAATGACAGAATGATGTTAGTATGCAGCGTTTTAGCAGGAATTCACAGTATTCTTCCTTGTATCCTGTTACCTACAATCTGGGCGAGTTCGATGCTCTCGCGGTCCCATCCTCGTTTACCGTCAGGTAGATGGTCAAATGTAGATCTATAAGATTCGCCGTTTCCGAGCTCACCCATCTTTAACAGACGCAGCTTCAAATTATCTTTATTAATCATGAAGAAAAAGTATTGTACATTTCCCGTGTGAATATCCTAGAAAAGTATTAATATTGTAATTTAATTTTGCAAGCTTCTTGTAACTTTTATCTACACTCATAACGTAAAATACCGGATAAAAATGAATCATTTTTTTTTTTTTTTTCAATAATGTTTGAACTCAAATATGGCGGCATAATGACATACATTACGCACGACACGTCTCTGATAAGAAATAAATTACATTATAGAACTGTTTTTTGAACTAAACTATGCTATAATATATTTTTGTTATAAAATATAAAAGCACCAGTTGGCTTCGTACTACGAGAGTTTTGGCTATGGCGGCGCGTGTTAGACCGTATAAGCGCGAATTCGCGGTGGACTGGATTTTGGCCAATTTAATGTGTTTTTGTTGATCAAAAGTTTTGTCCTGATTAAAAATGTCCGACAGCAGAGTTCGTGAGGAGAATTTGACTCCACCTGACATCACGGAAACAGCAACGAACATGGCGAACGAGCTTTTACCAGAAAGACATTAATTTTCTATTGCATGAGTGTAGATAAAGTAGTCGCAGGAAGTCGGTGGATGGAGGTGGCACTGGATCGCTCTTTGGCGGAGGCCTATGTTCAGCAGTGGACTTCTAAAGGCTGACATGATGATGAGATAAAGTAGTGTATGAAACGGCACATAACTAGGTATTAAAACACTCGAGTGATACTATTAAAAACGAGCCACTCTCGTGTTTTAATACTCCCAACCGGTTCATAAACTACTATTATAAATATTTAATTCCAAAACAAATATAATGTGCCTTAGCTACTATCTTTCTAATTACATAAGCATTTTTTAGTAACAACAATCATCATCATCAACATCTGATGATGATGATGAGTGTTAGTTAGCCCTTAGAAGTCCACTGCTGAACATAGGCCTCCCCCAAAGAGCACCATGATGAGTGATCTTGTGCCACCTCTATCCACCGACTTCCTGCGATGGCTACAATGTCGTCGGTCCATAGTGGGGGTCCCCCTCCCTACACTACGCTTGCTTGTTCGTGGCCGCCATTCGAGAACCTTTATTCCCCAGCGGTTGTCGGTTCTGCGAACTATATGGCCTGCCCATTGCAAGTTCAACTTGCAAACTCTGAGAGCTATCTCGGTAACCTTGGTCCTTCTACGGATAACCTCTTTGATGCCTATAGATCCTGTTTTTTATAAGGATCAAAGTCTCTATTGGACCGACTGAGGTTTGAGTACTAGAAAAGTAAGAAATAGAAAAAAAAACATACAGTTTGTACGAAATAAATAAAATAAAATTCATAAAAACATCGTCCAAATACAAACTTTTCAAAAATACTGGTGGCTCTATTGGTCCGAAGAAACTTTTGATCCTTATAAGAAACAGGATCGACTGGCATTTCTTTTTTGTAAAATGCCCATTTTCTTGATGACTGTTTTTTTTTCCAAAAACTGGGAATGCAGGTCAAAATATCTTTAAAAGTTAAGGAGAGTCTCATAAGAACGTTTTCCTGTAGCTGTTACGGATAAGGTAATTTTGTACAAAATGTATGGGAAAAGATTTTCGCCATTTCTGTCATTTCTAGTACTCAAACCTCAGTCGGTCCAATAGAGACTTTGATCCTTATAAAAAACAGGATCAAAAAAGTTTTTGTGTAATATTACCATTTTCTTGCTGTCTGTACATATTTTGCAAATTCTATGAATGCCGTTCAGTGTATCTCAAAAAAATATGGACGGTCTCCTATTAACGTTTTCCTTTAACTATAATGGTTAAGGTACCTTACCTTACTGTCTCGTCTCAAAAATCCACTCTGTATAGGTAATTGGATCTCCACGAACCTTAGCAAACATCTTCGGCTTGTCAGAAGTAGCAGCACCCTTCCTGACCGTCTCCCACTCGCCGCCATCGTCCGGCTGGTCCCGTTTGCTGGGCTTGCCAACCCTTGTCTCGTGTCTCTCGACACGTTTCCTGGCCTTGTTCTTGTCTTTCTCTTCATCTCCGTCCTCCCTCTCAGTGTTCTTCTTTAAGAACCGCTCTCGGATGGTGGCGGCGCCACGCGCTTCGTCGTCGGAGCTGGAACTAGAGTCGGAGGAGCTGGAGCCCCAGTCCATAGAGTCGGAGGACTCGTCGTCTTGGGGCGGAGGCCGGCGCGGAGGCTCGGGTGAGCGGCGCAAGCGCGGCTTCTCTTTCGGCTTTTCTTCATCTTCAGACTCGTCAGACGAGGAGCTATCTGTAAACAAAGGGGAAGGTCAGAATTAGAGATGGCGTTAATTTTTGGCATCGATATTTTTCATACACCAACCGATGCCGGCATCGTTGTTTTCGGCATCGATGCCGGCCGAGACGTGATAAATTTACCGCCTGGCTGAGGCTCACGCAACGCAACGGAACGTTTGTAAGAGGACGGTGCCTGATAATAACATAACTTTGAAGTTACCTATTTACCTAGAGTTTTGTTATAGTTACGACCAAAAACATATTTAGTTATGTTCCAGTTGAGTCAAGATGAAATGAGAATAAACAAAAACTTATTTTTTCAATAATAAGGATATGTTATCTAAAATATGAGTTTTTTTAATTTGGAGTTGGAAAGGCGCGTCCTTCGTTCATTGACATATTTTCAATAAGAATTCTTCTAATTCTTTGGAGAATATCCGTTAACAGGGCACAGAGTTTATAACAATATAACACATTGTACGGTATATTTCAAAGTCGGGTATATTTTAGAAAGATGAAACCACCATCCCGTCGGAGACCTTAAGTTTCTCGTCGTCGACTTATCAGTCACCCTCGGGCGCGCGCTGCACATGGTCGCGCATCGTTGAATCTGCTATTCGATTAGGTGTTTACGGATATGTTGTAAATAACTATAATCCATTATGGCGGAGATGCCTGTTATCATTGACGAGTTTCTAACTTTTATACAAAACAAGATAGATGTTCTCGATGAACTAAGAATAGTGCAAATATGTGCTTCTAATTTTACGGAGACCGAGATAGAAACAGGAAAATCAGTGAAGATTAAATCCTTACCAGAAGGAAATAGGAATGTGATTCGAAAAGGTGAAGATAAGAATAAGAAAAATGTGAAAGATATCATCAAGATGTTCAAAGAAAGTGATCCAGCAATGCAGCCTATCTTTGTGGCCAGAAACCTGAACCGTCTACCTCCCGTTCAAATGGATCACATCGACGTGACTCGTCTCCTAAAAGACATAGCTGGCATGAAGTCAGAAATACAAAAAATACGTAACGAAGCTGCTAGCAAGTCAGAGATGACCAGCTTGCAGACGAAGATCAGTTCCGATCTGACAAACTTGCGATCTACTTTTATTAAAATGGACGTCAAACATACTAGATCGAGCAAAGCGCAACAAAATCAAAATAATAATTGTGACGGAAACGCATACACCATACGCCATCGTATCGAGATATCGTTGTACCAAGTAGCTATGTGCAGCCGAATTTGAGCCGTACTGCAAATAGCAATAAGGTTGTTAAAGCTGACGATAATTTTACGATTGTGACGAATAAGAAACGTAAAATTAAAAGTGACTTGTGTGGTACTGCGACGGGACCGAGTAAGATCCAAGTAGCGGATCTAACATCATCTGTATATATATCGAGACTGGCATAATCTACGGTTGACAACATAAGAAAACACATAAAGGAAATGGGACAGCAATGTTGTTTAGTTGTTTCAATAACAGTGATGTACAGTTATTAAAACAACTAAATGAAACAGATTTTAATTCTTTTAAAGTTATTATTTCGTGGAGTAAGCTTGATGTTTTCCTGAGCGACGACTTTTGGCCTGCAGGTGTAAAATATCGGAAATTCCATACAAAACCAGCAAAACCGCAACCAATAAAAAACTATATGGGATTGTTACAATTCCAATTCATCTATTATATCTTTTAATTGTAAATCAATTAAGAGAAGTGTACAACATGTAAGAGAGTTATGCAACTCTGCGGATATCTTGTGTCTTCAGGAAACATGGCTTTTGCCACATGAGCTAGATTTTGTTCATGAAATAGACAGTGATTTTGACTGTTTTTCTAAATCTTCCGTTGACACTTCTGCGGGCATAGTCAGGGGGCGACCGTATGGTGGAGTTTCATTGCTTTGGAGAAGATTTAAGTTCAGACAGGTGACGGTAATAGAATGTTCTAGTGATAGGATAGCTGCCATTCAGGTTTCAATAGGTTTGAAATCCTTTTTAGCATTTAGTGTGTATATGCCAGTGGATGACATTGTTAACCTGCCTGAATTTACCGACTGTCTTGCTAACATTAGCTCTATTGTAGAAGAATGTCAAGTACAAGTAGCTTACATAGTAGGGGGACTTTAATGCCCATCCTGGAGCCAGGTTTGGGGATGAACTTCAAATGTTTTGTAAAGATCGAACTTGGGAATGTGCCGACATTGTTAAATTAGGTTTAAATAGCGGTACCTATACTTACATAAGCACATGGAACCCGTAGATGGTTAGACCACAGTGTGACTACACAGGCGGCGTTTGACACTATACAATTAATCCGTGTTTTGTATGACGTTGCATGGTCGGATCATTTCCCCCTGTGTATCAACTGTGACATAGGTGAAATTGGCACTAGTAAATGTTATGATAGCAGCATAAGGCCGCTACGCGATATTCTGTGGGGTACTCGTAACTCTAGTCAAATAGTTAAGTACAAGGAACACTGTAGTGATAATTTGGGTAGTATTCATACCAAAATAGAATGTCCTGACTGTGATAATAATAATAATAATTGTCTAAATTTTAATGACCATTTACAATTTATAAATAAGTTATATGAAAATATTGTGGTTAGTCTAAAGACTTGATGGACTCATCGTGACTGGATGGAATTTTCATGTAAAAAACATTCATGAAATAGCCAGAATGAATTTTAAATGTTGGGTTCTTGCCGGTAGATCTACAGCTGGCGATATTTATACTAATATGTCTTTATCACGTAAGATATCCAGTTGATTGCTACGCGCGCACGCGCATGTATGCGCTCAGTACTGCGCAATGTTAGTTAAAAATAAGTTAAAGTGGTGTCAAGCCAACGAAGAGAGAATCAAAATGGACATATTGGCGACTCATAGACACAACAAGAATTTCATAAAATTTTGGAACGCAACTAAAAAGCTTAATTATAAAAAGGCTCTCCCGGTGACGGTTGATGGCTTGCAGGACCCTAAAGAGATTGCAGACCTATTTTCAAACAAATTCAGGGTTCAATCAGATTTCCAAGAGAGTGCGAACGTCACTTCCCGGACTTGTGCCTTGAAATCTAAACTCACATTTAGCACGAAAGATGTGATGAAAGCTGTCCGTAATATGAAGCATGGTAAGTCGCCAGGACACGACGGGTTAAGTCTCGAACACATTCTTTGCGCTGGGGATTTAATTTATAATAAATTACGTAATTTGTTTAACTTATGTCTAATGTACTCTTTCCTGCCGGATAATTTGAGTAGTGCAGCTAATTACAGACCTATCTCTTTGGGGACCGTAATAGGTAAGATATTTGAACGGCTTTTACAGCCCTTTGGTGAACAATATACGTATCGACGATGCTCAGTTTGGTTTCCGTCCCGGACTTTCAACGGACTCTGCTATCTTTAGTCTAAAACACACGGTAAACTACTATCTTACACGTGAAACATCAGTTTATGCCTGTTTTCTGGACTTAAGTCGGGCGTTTGATTTGGTGAATTATGATATTCTTTGGAACAAACTGTCCCGGACTCAGGTTCCGAATGAAGTGGTGAACGTGTTTAAGTACTGGTACGGAAACCAAACAAATGCAGTGAGATGGGGTGACACGACATTCAGTGATTACAGACTGGACTGCGGGGTACGCCAGGTGGGACTAACTTCTCCGAACTTGTTTAATGTTTATGTAAATGTTTGATTTGATCAAGGAGCTGAGAAGCACCAGAATCGGATGCCATATTGGTGAAGTTTGTGTTAATAACCTCAGCTATGCTGATGATATGGTGCTTCTCAGCCCCTCGATTAATGGACTTAGGAAACTATTTGCAGTATGCGAACAAAATGCTAAACAGCATGGACTAAAGTACAATATTGGTAAAACAGAAATGCTGGTATTTCGTGCAGGTAAGGGTCCGGAGAGAGTACCCGATGTCTGTTTGGTGGGTTCGCCAATAAGGGTTGTGGGACAGTTCAAGTATCTCGGTCACATTATGACCGAAGATTTGTCGGATGACATGGATATGGAGCGGGAAAGAAGGAGCCTGTCCATCAGATGTAACAAGCTCGCGCGGAGGTTTGCCAAATGTACTCACGAGGTAAAACATACCTTGTTCAAGGCTTATTGTATAAGTTTATAATATACATGTCAGCTTTGGACAAGGTACATTAGAAAAGCATATAGTATCATAAGGGTGCAATATAATAACGCATTTCGCATCCTTATGAAGAAACCAAGATTTTTCAGCGCATCGGGCATGTTTGCTGATGCACAGGTTCCTCATTTCTTTGCTATTATAAGATCCCGTATCACATCCTTTTGGAACAGGATACGTAAATCAGATAATGATATATTGAAGTGTCTGTCCGAAGATCTGTACAGCCCTTTTTTTAGATTTTGGCTATCTGTACACCAGAGCGAGAATCGCAAATAACTTGCAAGTTTTACTTGTATTTAAGTTGCAATTTACTATTTATATTTTGTAACTTTTCTTTGTTGTATGTATCTTTTTACGATTTATGGGTATTTTTTGCCTGCAATAAAAAAATATTATTATTATAACTTATACACTGACTACAACATTTACAAATTCGGATAGTATCGTCTTTTTTATCAAAGTGGTCACAAAAAGGATTTGCTGCTCTTTGCCGTCTCGACATGATAAAAACTACAACTGGTTTAAACAAATGAATGCGTGCGTAATGCGTATATTTTACAAATGATCCGTTACTTGGTCATAAAAAGGACGCTTGAAAACAAATAGACATTGGTCGCAGTAATTGTAAAGAGCGGTCTCAAAATAGGTGAATTCATTAGCAATGATATTTTATACTCAGCAACCTAAAGGGCTAGGTTCATTAATTCCTTAATTAAAACCTAGCTCTAATTTAATTAATTAAACTCAAATAGTTAATAGGTTTATGTGACAGCTGCATGCATATCGATTTATCATCTTATTTATTAGAGTTTAAACCTATCTTAAGGGCGGGAATTACTGTGACTTAATTCGTCCACCTAAGGGGTAATAATAAATACTATAGCTATATTTGCAGGCATCTCGTAATCCCCTGTAAGTCCCTGTCATAAACGCCTTTCCAACAATAGTTAGAATGGCTTTTCATGATTTTATGATTATTATTAGTAATTACTCTTTGTATTCCGCAACCAAGCACTCGCGCGCACCGGGGCAATCTAATTAAAAAAGTATGTTGTCGTTCTCATTGGTTGTCTTGCTCGCAGCCATGGGTGCGACCAAGAGCGAGCGAGCAAGACTATAATGTTCAGCTGGTCGGCGCCGTGCGCTCTGTGGCATCTGGTTGTTTTGTGTTTACGTTTCTCAGAATCGGATGTTGAGAGCATCCGTTTTTCACTATATCGGCATCGGATGCCAGCATCATTCACTGGCATCGATGCCCAACAACGTTTTTTTCTGAAACTGCCTTCTCTAGTCAGAATTCATTAATGGCTGGATTTAGTAATGATATCATTTAAGAACAGTAGTCAATAATAGGCGTTAACATTAGACGTCACAACACCAATAAAATGAATTCATGAAAAAATTGCATATGAGTAAATTATTGAAGTTTACCCGTGTTGATGTGGTTTACATCGAATCCTGTTTTGCTAATAGATCTTGTGGCCTGCATCCGATCCGAATCCAAGAAAATACGATTAAAAGTAGCCATAATACTTTGTGTGGGTGGTTGTGATAACCCTACCAAGATCCGTTTTTTTTTTCCCTCTTTTATTTAAGGGTATTGAGTCATCCAACAACTATGTCAGTCCCATAGTATACGCACTAGTTTTCAACTGCTTGTGACCAACTAATATGTGGATTGATAGAGCATCCTAGCTGCACCAGATATTTGCACAGCCAAGTTGCTCTGGAACAGACCCACATCAAGGTGCACTCATAGGTGCACTCTGGACACATTCCATCAGAAAATGACAGACATGTTCCGTATACCACATAGATCCACAGATGGGGCTATTGACTATCTCCGTTTTCTTAAAATGCCTTGAATTTGGAAGTTGTCTCGGATTGGGACCTGAGCAGTGAACAACAGATGTAACGCTTGTGCCTTCTACCTAGATAGTGACATACTTCGAAAGATAAAAAAAATACGAAAAGTTACCGATAACCGTTGGGGTAGACGAGTTCTCGAGTGGAGACCACGTTTAGGCAAACATAGTGTAGCACGCCTAGTGGCCAGGTGAGTGACAACCTGTGAAAAGCAGCTGGAAGAAAATGGATGAGGAGAGCTGAAGACAGAGCTCAGTGCCGTGCATTAATTAGGAGACTCCGTCCAGCAGTGTACAGATATATGCTCATGAAAAAGTTACCAACCCTTTGGCTCATCGTCGTCAGGCAAGTCAGGATCCTCGCGGAACTTCGAGACCTCAGCATCGAAGTCCTTGGTGTACTTCCTGAGCTTCTGCCTCAAGGAAGTCAGGGCTTTGCTGTTGCCCTTCGACAGCCCTTTCCTTGCATCACGATCGCTCCAGGCTCCAGACACCCAGTCTTCCAACTCTACCAAGGCTCTGATGAAAAACCTTGGCGCAACTCCGTTCTCTTCCTTAGCAACTACGGGGGCAGCACGCGTGTATGCTTTCTGGAGTTCTTCAAAGGATGACAGCGCAGAAGCAAAATCCTTGATCTTCTTGTGGTTACGTAGGGAATGGATGATGCCCTCTATCTCTTCGTAACGCTTCTCCTTCAAGGACCGCACAACGCGCTTGGTTTCCTCTTCATCGTCACTGAACTGTAGGGAGAGGATGCAACATTATGGAACAGTACTAACTTCTTCTTTAAGGCTGTTGTGATGTCTACACTTATAATAAAGCAATAAGTACGTAAAAGTCTGTACAACGTAGATAATTAAAAAATAATGGTCTAGGGTACTTAAAATGATCTATTCTTGTTCAGTTTTTTTTTTTTAATTGTCTCTTTCTGTTTGTTAGTTTATCTGTATGTTTGTTTGCGCATCACGTAAAATCTACTGGACTGATTGTGATGTGGTTCTCACTGTTGGATAGCTTAGGGTTAGACTTAAAAAGTGGGGTACTTGGTATTGTTATTCAATAATTAGATGCCGAGCAATCAATAAAAAAAACTGTTAACTATTATTTCGGCATCTAATTATCGGATTAAGATACCAATTACCCCAGTTTTTAAGTAAAACCCCAAGCTATCCTTGTGAAAAACAAATTCAATATTATGATGCCTTGGTGGTAGAGAAATGACGACGCGTGCGAAGCCTCGGGCATCAGCTAGTATTATGATATGCCTTGGTTGTTGACTTCAACAACAAAAGAAGTGAGATCTAAATGGGTGCCAATTTCAATGGTCAGTACTGTTTTTTTTAATAACAGAATAAAATATTTTATAACAACTTAAAATATAATTTCTTTTTATACCTTAGGATAATATATTGAAGCCTAATATCTGACTTGGCTAAATCTAATATACGAATTATGATTAAGTACCTACTAAAACAGTCATGGAGCCCTATGTTCAAAGGCTAGTTTCTGCAAGCTATGCAAGCCTAATTTTCGAATGAATAAAATAAGAACTTACAATTTTAGAACTTGCGAAGGTTATAATATAATTCATAAGTGAAAACTAGACAATTCAAGACCTTAGGCTTCAATATATCCTATATCCTAAGTTATAAGAACGATATTTTAAGTTATAAAAAAAAAACTGTTGTTATAAATAAATTTCAGGTCTGACCATTGAACTTGGCACCCATTTAGATCTCACTTCTTTTGTCGTTGAAGTCAACAACCAAGGCATATCATAATACTAGCTGATGCCCGAGGCTTCGCACGCGTCGTCATTTCTCTAGGTTAAAAGTGCAATATTATATGCTATTCCAGGACCTAACATACCAATATACCAACATTTGATCAAAATTCCTTGTGCTGGCAATTTTTTTTTTATCAATGGCTCGTCTTCTTGTCGTTGGATTGAGGTATCAAGTACTCCAGTTTTTAAGTCAAACCCTAAGCTATCCAACAGTGAAAACGGCGTTATTGCTTTATTATAAGTACTAGCTGGGGCAGCGGCTTTGCTTGCGTGGTCATTACTGGGATATAAGGATCCTGTGATATTCTAGAACCATGGTTTTTTGTCGATTGCTCGAATTCTACTCATCAAATTGAGAAACCAAGTGCACCAGTTTTATGTCAAACCCTAAGCTATGAGCCCCCTTGATATTAGCGAGATTTTAGCCTTCAAGGACCATCATCCTCGAGAGCCACAATATCCAATCAGCCCAAAAGAGAAGGGTGCGGAGCCCCTTTTTTAATATCTAATTTGTTTTATCATAATACCCAATTTTTAAGACTAGAAGTAGAAGGGAGTGCCCTATGTTTGTGTGTACAATAGACATTTGTGTATTGGCTAGCCTGGTTCTGGCACTTCACTGGCTGCTCTCTCACTTGGCTTGCTCGGCTCGTGCATTGTGGTCACCATCAACCCCCTACCTGGGGGTGCCTTAAGTGGAAAAGGGCTCTATAATTGTGTGTAAAATATACATATTCGACAATCACAGACTAGGGAGGGAGCTCGTTCGCTCCCGCCTTATCCTTTTAACCTGCCACAGCCAAGTCAGATTTACCGCTTCCCATACGCATTTTCCTATCAATTTCTCGATTTTGACTGTTCTAAGATTAATGTCCAAAACATGTGTTCTACAGAAGCAGATGACACCATTGCATAAAGTTGTGAAAAATTCAATGAGATCTTTATTCAAGCAACAATTTTCTAATTCTTTTCCATTAGAGCAGCTCAGTATCGGATTAAGAGGAGTTAGATAAAAATATTGCATGATTTTTGCCAACCCTGGTTTTGGCCAAAGAAACTTGAAACTTATTTTCAAAATATATAGGTACTTTATATTTTGACAACAAATACTAAAAAAAATGCATTTATTTTATTTTTAAAGATATTCATCATTTCCTATTAACAATTAACTATTTTTTTAATGAAATAAAGTCTTACAGCTATTATAAATAAGGTCTTTGAAGTATGCAGCCCTGAACATGCAAGGCATGTTTTATAACTTATTTGACATGAATATTGTAGTTATAATGTTGAATGTACTGACCGTATAGACTGGTGCGGGGGCGCGTACTACTGGCTCATCTTCGGAGGAGCTTTCGGACTCTGAATCCGTCCCGGTGGCGAAGAAGCGACTCATGATTGCGTCTTCACACTAATCTACCTGCAATTGTGAAACCAACACATGTAAACGTCAATAAACAACTCACAAGGCAAAGTTTATCACGACCAAAACATATTACATTGGAAACGACGGCTAATTATGTAGTAAATCCACGTTATATGTTAATATTCACTTTTGTTGAGGTTAAACTATTACAAGACGAAAATAATTATTCTGTGTACACTAACCTCCTGCTATGCACAAAGTGGGAACTGGGAAATAATACAGATAAAACGTGGGCAGTTGATTGAATTCATGAAAGAATTTATACAAATTTTTAGAAACTGGAATTCAGTTTCACCACGCACGACACAAATCTCACACGTCAAAAAAAAGGACGAACCCGGGCCGGGACCACAGAATACCTACCCTGCATTCGAGATGATGCAGTGGCGTTTTGGGCTGTTTCGATTGCCATTTTTGACATTATTGATCCTTTCCAAACTGAACGAAAAACAACCCTAAAACCTAAATACTAAAATCGCTTTTTCGATGTCAAATTTAACTGTCAGGTCCAACAAAATGATTAAAACTAATAAAAACGCTAAACATGTTTCGGTCAACGTTTCGTTTTGCACGTAGACAGATAATCCAATAGACACTTGGTTGTCGTGCCACTTGTGAGATAGAACGATAAATGGGTGTACTGCCATATCAAAACTTTACCCTGATGTTAAGCGATCCCAGATTCAAGATTATATTATATGCTATTGATGGGTTAAAGAGACATTACAGATTTACGAAAAATTTATATTGAGAAAGAAAAATTGAATTTTTGAATAGTTATAGGTGTTGTATGATCTCTTTCCATAAAAAGATCGGATCTTTATGGGACTAATGTGGATAAGGGTTGTGTGACCTAACAAGATTTCAATCAAACAAAATATTATTCTAGTTTCTTACTTCTAGTTGTTCACTGTTTGCCGTCTAAACTTGTACTAAACATGGTCACATTTTCGATTTTTACTTCAATATATTAATACCAGCTTAGAATCTACGTACTACCTAACTATTAAAAATATAAAGAGCAGTCGACTTCATGTGAGCCAATCATAGGCATTGTGCGAGGGCGACAACAATATTAGAGCGAGAGGGCTAATGAGTACTTCAATAGAAAGAACTTCATTGTAACGTACGAGGAGATAAGATATACTGGTCATAAGGAGTACTTAGATCGGAATTAACGAATTGCGACTGAGGTGTTCTTTTCGTCCGTCACAGGGGTAATAAAAACTTCAGAAAGCTTTTTTTACAATTTCTACAAATATTTTGTATTGAACATACTTACAGTATAATAATATACCATTATCATCCATGGTGGGCCATCCTCAGCGTAAAATTAATAGATTAAATATGGTGTATCATGCATGAAAAATTGTACATACATACTGGTGACATGCAACATTATGGTGACCATGGTCTAAAATAGTGCGTGTCAACATAAGAACGAGGTGTCGCGGCTAAAACATTGCAAAAATACGCCCATAATGAAAATCATTAATTCCCGAACGACCAGCTCTCTTCCTGTCTAAGTGCTATAAGTTAGACAGGAATATAGGTAGTCGGTCTCTTTGATAGTGATCAGTTTTTCTTTCTACTATGTTTATTTGTCACACTTTGAATATCTGCAAATATTGTACAAATGAGGAAACAGAATATACCATTTAACAGACGCGAGTGTAGCGTGCGCGAAAATGTTCGGTAAAAATGAGACATTAATGGAATTCCTCAGCTTGCGAAAATAGGTAATATCACAAAGGCGCGAGCACAAATTTGTGGCCGTGTGTATGACAGAAGAAAAAAAATACTATGGATCCACTGGGCAGATAGAAGGGCAGATAGTTGTATGAACGCAGACAAATATTAACGCGAACGTAGTTAGCGCGACAATTTCAAGTTATTTCTTGAACTGTTTGTAAAAACTGAAGGAAAACAAGATGCGCCTTATCCTTCATTCAACAGGCAATAACAGAACAAGAGTGCAAGTATAGAGAGCGTGAAAGTTTGAAGCTATTTTTAGTAATAGTGTGTGAAACAAATAAACATAATTACAAAACATATGAAAATAACAAATGGAACTAAAAAACCTTTGGTTGAAATAAGGATCCAGGGAGGGGGGTTCATTACCCCTATGACTCCCCCCTCCTGGATCCGCGCATGTTCGATCACCTTCGTTTTGGACATGACAGTTACATTTGACATCAGAAAAGCGACTTTATACCGTAATGTTATTGTCGTTTTTCGTTCGGTTTGGGAAGGATCGTTAGCGGCAAAAATGGAAACTACCCAAAACGTCACTGCTTCATCTCGAACGCAGGGTAGGTAAAAACACGTAAACTGTCAACGTCAACGTCAATGTCATATAGACGAGACGAGAGGTCAATGCCTCAATGGCGCCCGTAGTATCTCTACCTAGTCTGTGATGGCGCCTAGCCATTACAAAATGAAAATGCCATGTTTCTAATAGTTTTCTCTAAAAGAAAAGCATACGCAATGTCAATGTTTTATCGTAGTTTATAGTACCAATTATCAATTGAAGTAAATGGATTTCTCAAATTTAATATTACCTCTTACTAAAAATATTTGCCGTACCTGCCTCATTGAGTCTGAATCATCGATGTTCATGAACATTCAGGATTTAGTTGAGCATGATGCGACTAAGATCAAGCTTATCGATATTTTGGTATATTTAAATTGTTTGGAGGTGATTAATTTATAGTTTAAAAGCCAGACATTTTGAGGTTAATTTCATTATTCCTATTATCTATTTTATATGATATTTCTTCATTGCAGAATAATGATGAAGAAAATTGGCCGCAAATCGTTTGTTCTACATGCGTTTCCACGGCCTTAGTGGCTTACAACTTCAAGCTGAACTGTTTAAACGCCAACTGTACACTGTACAGGATTCTTATGACACAATCTCCAACCAATTTCCAGAGAACTGACATAGACGCTATAGATATCAATGTGGTTTACCAAGACCACGAGTATGATGTACCTCTCTTTAGCAACCATCCCAACTTAGACTTTGATACTCATCTACCTGAGAAAAAAGAACTAACACCGTTACCTCCTGTTACTGTGATAACTTTGACTGAGCAACTGCCACGGAAAGAAGGAGAAAAGAAATATCCCTGCAATCTTTGTGATAAGTCATTTACAAGATTGCATGGTTTGCGTTATCACATGGCTAAACATAATGATATCAAAAGATTTCTGTGCCAAAAATGTGGAAAAGGTTTTCATACATCAAGTGGGCTGCGTCAGCATTCAATATCTCATAAAGATGTGGCCTCGTTTAAATGTGGCTTTTGTAATAAAACCTACAAGTCAAGACAGTCACTTAAAGAGCATTTTCGTGTAGCACATTCAAACAATAGATCCTCATTTAATTGTGTCACATGTTGCAAAAAGTTCACAAAAAAATCCACACTAATGCTGCATATTAAACGTCATAATGGAGAGAAGTATCCATGTTCTTATTGTCCAAAAATATACACAAGAGCTTCATATTTGCGAACACATAGTGTAGTCCACTCAGGTCAAGATAGGCCACGTCCGTTCTCATGTACACATGAAGATTGTGACAGAAGTTTCTCCAGGAAGTACAGTTTATTAGTGCACATTGCCCATACCCACAGCTCCGAGAGACCTCACAAATGTGAAAAGTGCTTTAAAGGATTTGCAACTGCATCTGGGCTCAGGACGCATCAAGAGACCCATGCCGAGAAAGGCGTCCACTGTGGTATGTGCGGCAAAAAACTAGCTAACAAACGAATATTACAGAAACATGTCAAATCACATGATGTGGATGCAAATGACATGATTCTTGAAACTGTGGTTGACGATGTTTTTATTGACCAAGTTTGTTAAGTGTCAAAATCACAGACTACAATGATAGTTTTAGTTTAAAATTATTTACCTTTAACAGTATAAAAACTGTGATATTCTGTTGATTTCCTAAAATTTAATTTTTTTTTTATTCCACAGCTGATTATGAATAAAAGTGGTAGAAAGTGTCTAATTGAAGATCTTTTATTTATCAGCCAGTTGTTTTACCTATGATAGGAGAAATCCATAGTATGTAAAGTAGACCTTGTATATATAGACAAATACATCCATCCATCCATAGATTGTTATTCCCGTTCTCCCCCCATCTTTGGCCAACTATAGGGAAGAAAATAAAAATAATATGAAATATATAATAATATGAATAAAGAAATGATGTCACTTAACCCCACTATGGAATCAGTGTAGGGAAACCAAATATAGGGTGGTAAGCCCCACAATGACATCCTGTTTGGAGTTTAAGATCCACTCTCCTTGTCTCTACCCAGTAACTACCGTAAGTGTAGTATGGTCTTGGTTGGCACAACTGTACCACTATTATGAGTTGCAGCAGTAAATGCTCTTGACTTTACAACTCAAGTAAAAGTATCTACGCAACTGGACTGGTAAGACAATATAGTGGGTAGTGCCCAACTTACGAAATAAGTCTCACAGACGCGGCGCTAGTTTCCTTGTAAAAGCGAAAAATGTTTAAGCATTCAACGTTAGTTCATCTTATTGCCGCTACTTCTTTCATGAGACGGATTCAGAGTTTGCATGTTTTTGGTATTACGGGTCACATTAGCAGACGATAGCCATTATCATTTCGATAATGGCTATCGTCTGCTACTGCAGTAGTTATGTCACTCACTGCCATTTATCATCGTGTGTGGGGCTGGGTTACATTATTACATTTTTCGTACGAATTTATAATTTTTTGTAAAATAAAATACAGACACCATGTTACTCTCTGATAATGTAGCTTTATATAGGTGAAAGAATTTTTAAAATCAGTTCAGTATTTTTTGAGTTTACCCCATAGACATATTTACTTCATTACTTACTATATTTAATTCTATGCACAGAATTCTATGGTTTACCAATTATATTTTTCTCAATCGTATTTTACTTCAGAGGCAGATTTGATTTTTTGTTTTTGACAAACATTCAAACAAACAAATCTGTTTACTCTAAAATGGAAAACAATAGCTTGTTCAATGAAGCCTCTTATAACGCCATCTAGCTGGACTCGGGTGAACCAAAATGACAATGCGTTTGCTAGCCGCTGTTTTTTCTCTTTTTTTACACAACTGCCCAAAAAAAGGAGTGTAATGTTTTTAGGATTCATGTATGTTTGTATGAATGTGAGTTTTTTTATTCCACCATAACTTTTAAATGCCTGAACAGATTTAGACGAATGGGGTATTGTTAGAATCCTTACATCCCCCGAGTAACATAGGCCATAATCTTTTTTAAACTTGTTTTTTGGGAAAATCGGTCAACGTTTCGCCAAACGTATATTTTACTTTTAAAAACTTTTTTTTTTTTTAAATCTATATTGCTGCAATAGGGATCCATTTTCAAATGCAAAAATATAAATTTTTATTTGAATTTTACAATATGGGTATCAAATTGAAGACCTTGATAAGCACATTCCAACAGTATATAATTTATTGGCATAAGTTCAGTTTTGGCAGGGCAGGCAAATGCTAAGAAGGCGCCAACATGACGGCGTAATACATCTACAGTTCCTCACGTATTGTCAATTTCTATTGAAGTAGAGTTAGCCAAACTCCTAATAGAGCTAAAGATTTATAGCATCAAATAGTTCCACGAGTTGCACTGCGCTGGATTTCATACAAAAATGTTATGATACTTGATAGCAAGTACAGTTTTGAGCGTTTGATTGAACTCATAATAAAGGTACTGCTCATTCTTCAATGCTTGAACTTGGGATAATTAAAAATGTTTTCATATGATTCAATATTTTACTAATCAATAAAAATTTACACTTTGGGTTCAATATATTTAATTATAATAAATGAAATCCTATATAAACTGTGGGTGATAATTACCTAAATAGGTGCTCATTAGTTTTCTAATTATGCAATGATAACATAAATATCACCAGAGGTTAATTAAAATGTTTTAAATAATATTCTAGCATGGTATATGTATGTTTTTGAATAAACTTATTATATAATAAAAAAGTAATGTAAAAACTAAAAAAAGTTTCACAAGTTTTAGTACCATTCTACAAGTAATTGAAATCTCTATACAATAATGAATATTAGAATGGGTAATATAATTTAATTAACCTGTTGGGCACTGCTGACTATCAGCAGCTATTACACTATTATAAAAATGCCTGGGGGGGCGATTCTCGCGTAGTGATATAAATATCACAATAGATATTTATCGAAAAATGTATGGATTTTTCGACATTTATCTACTGTGATATTTATATCACTTCGTGAGAATCGCCCTCCTGGGCTGCGTTCATTTACTACGCTCGAATCATCCGTGCGATTATTGCTCAATCATCCGCAGTTAGTGAACGACTTTGGACGTCCATGTAGAACTGACAACTGTCAAGTGTCAGTTTCATACTATTCCTCCCCTCCCCAAGTATTTTTCTGATGACCCAGGCGAACGCCCAACGACGCAGTGAACTTTTTTGAGTGATTGCGCGGGTGATCCGTGCATCCTCGAACGTTGTAAGTGAACGCACCCCTGGACAGATGACTTAATTATTGATTTCACTGACTATAGGAGTAGCCTTTTTTTATTTCCTTTTCTTTATATAAAAGTAAATAAAGTTATATCACAATATACCACTTCGAAATTCACAACTTCACAATGTTTGTTGTAAACAAAATTTGTTAGCAACAGTTTATGTACATGTAGTTTGTGTTATATATAATTTTCTTTCCTTATCTCACAACATAGACTTTAAATGAAATACCGCACTGCAAACTAGATTTGAACCCATGGCACCTTCATGGAAAATCTCTATACAGAGGCTATGTACCTATTTAATTTACAAACTGTCATATGATATATTTTTGTATATTTATCTATTTTGAAAAGATAATCTTGTTAAAAATATAAACAGTAGGTACTAAAAGTTACCAATACACATTACTGTAATATAAATAATAATAGATTATTACTACATAAGTGATTCAATTTATTTTGTTTGGAAAAATACAGGGATAAACAATATATACCTATCCATTACAGAACTGATAAACATTATTTAAAATTCTTAATGTAATAATGTAACATAACCCACACCTTACATATACATGAGGGTTGTGATTTAATTGTTAACTATTTTCCAAGAATCTTGTTCATTTGTTTGTTTTGACTGCCAATCTTAACATCTGCCACTTCTGCTTTATTCTGTATTACATCAATCAGTTCATTCTGCTTATCTATTTGCTTGCCAAGCACTAAGCCCAGTTCCTTGAGATTGGCAGCGTGATGTGACATTTCATTTAAATGATTATCCAATACATCATTAACACGTTGACTGCTGCTAACAGGTCCTGTTGAATACTGCCAATCTAAGCAATGCAAGTGTGTAGTCGGATGAGACTCCAAATTGTCCATCTTGATAGATCTCTGCGATACATTATCTATTGTATTTTCAATCTTGCTGTTACTAGGGACTGCACTCCGCTTGCTCGGCAAAACTTTCCTTTGAGTCACCGGAGGATTTGGTTTACGTGTCATACAGGTTTTGAACTGAGAGAAAACAGATTTGATCCCATTAATATGTTTTTGGCTGTCATTCAGGTTGTTGATAATTCCATCAAGTTTTGTGTTAGTATTCTGGAGTTGTTCTCCTTGATGTGCAAGAGCTTCGGCTGCACGGATCCCTGTATCCTCACAATCCCGTAGTGTTGCTATGCTTCTAGTAGCTGAATCAAGTGTTCGCTTTTCAATTTCTTGTATTTTAATAAGTTTTAGTTGCTTTTGTGTCTCTTCCATTGTTGTAGGCCCAGTAGGGTGAGTCAGCTTCGGTTGAGGAGGTGGATACCTACTTCTGAAGCCATTAGTGGTAATGGGTTCGTCCTCTTCATGTTCATCATCCTCAGGATCAAATAAAACATTAGAAACATAAGTTTTTTTGGATGGTTTGGCCATATTCACAGTAATTTCACGAGCACACAATTCACTGAGGGAAACACAAGTTTAACTGAAAATACATAAATAGCATTGCTAATTTATTGATTGCAGAGTGAACAATTAAATTAAATGATTTTTCCTGTTATCGTTGTGTGGGCCGGATCAGTGAAAATGGCCATGATAATTAAATAAACTACATTGACAGTGGAGCATATACTTGAAATGTTATTAAAACCACATTCAGTTAACAGACTCTGTTTCGTGCACAAGGAAAATGAGTGTAATGTTTAGTGTTTATCATATAAGGACATGCGCGCAACTGCCTACATGGCCAAGGCTTGACAAATAATGAATCATTACTATTTCCCAAGAAGCTTGTTCATTTGCTTATTTTGTTTTCCAATCTTTATATCTGCCACTTCTACTTTATCATGTATCGTATCAATGAGTTCGTTTTGCTGATCTATTTGGTTACCAAGTTCTGCACCGAGCCCTTTGAGTCTAGTGATGTGTTGCACCATTTCATCTAAGTTAGCCTCTAGAATATCATTTACTCGTTGACTATTTGTGACAGGTCCTGCCGAAGCCTGGGCATCTAGACCACGCAATCGTGTAGCCGGATGAGACTCAAAATTGTCTATTGGGGCAGTTCTTTGCGAAAAGTTATCAACTGGATCCTCGAATCTGCTGTTGCTAGGGCCAGCACTACGCATACTGGGCGAAGCTCCGCTTCTGGACGGCGGGGGGTCTGATTTACCTGATATATAATTCTTAAGACCATAAAAAACGGATTTTATCCCATTTATATGTTTCTGACTGTAATTCAGGTTGGTGTTAATCTCATCAAGCCTTTTATTGGTGTTTTGCAGTTGTTCACGTTGACGCTCAAGTTCCTCGGCAGTGGCGATTCCTATTTGCTCAGAGTCCCGTAGCAGACCTATGCTTCTTGAAGAAGAATCTAAAGTTCGTTGTTCAATTTCTCGTTGTTTCTCGAGCATGACTTGCCTCTGTCGTTCTAGCTCCGCTATATGACCGCCGTAAGAGTTAGCAGTTGGGTTTGGCTGGGGGGGCGGAATTCTTGCTCTGAAACTATTGACGAAAGTGTCGTCGTCCACTTCGTCCTCGAACAAATCATTCGAGTTTGTAATGTATCTATGTTCTGCCATGTTCACAGTTTCCTGTAGTGTTGACTGATAACACTGTAATGTATTATGGATAACGAAACACACGGTAAATACAACAAATAAATTTACAACGTTTAGGTTTTTCCTTTCCCTTTGTGACGTACCGTCACGTCAGTGTACTCGAAACGACAAAATGCGAAATCGGTAGAATTGCCCTCAAAAATCGGTAAATTTGTACATAAAATCAGTGTATATGAAAATATCCTTATAAATTGGTATCTATGTATTTTTGAAGTAAAATATTTATTTACAAAACAAGTGGGATTAGGTAAGAATACAGATCAATCTATTTTAGGTTCGTGCCAATATGTTTTGGCCGTTGCAGCAGTCAGTTTTGCATTTTTTAACGGACTGCGCCATAGGCCAATTTTTGATTAAAATTCAAGTACCTAGTTGATTATTTCAAACTTTATTGATTCACTGACAGATGACAGATTAGTATTGAACAGTGCTCTAAAATATCAAGTGTTATTTAATATTCACAAAAAAATGAAAAATCTGTGCAAAAATATTAATAATTTGCAAGTGGTGCCAAAAATACCCAGCAGTGCAATTACCTATCTTGTTTCAATCAGATTTTCATTATCACGTGCACTTAATGCGGCTGGTGCGTTAGTCGATATTGCTTTAAAATTCTGTTTGCAACAAGTCATTTTGGCTTAGGTGGCAGGTCCCCAGAAATAGTGAGAAAATTGATCAATTTCGGTAGGACAGTGCCCAAATCGTAAGACATACCGAAAAATCGCTAGGTTCGAGAACACAGCGTACCGTAGTATGTCGCAGTGCTGCCGTGTTAAAAATCAGTACAACGGACGGAGAATCCATTTAAAAAAATACGATAGATTCTAAGAAATTACGTAACCGCACCAGGAAAAATACGATGTAATAATTGTTAACAAAACAACAATTTTATAGCAAAAATCACTGTTTATTGGAAAAACTAGAATAATTATTTCATTAAAAAAATACAAGTTCATATTTTAATGCAGTGTAAGAAGAAGTCTTAAAAAATAAGGAGTCTACACCGCCAAATAAACGAGTAAAGCATATCAAATGGCGGCTGCTTATGTTTGCGTGAGTTGATAATTTATGCTGTTATCACACATTTTCATCATAAAAGACTGTATTGATTTTGATTTTCCATGAGAACTTGACAGAGTTAATACGATCAACAAGGGCAAGATCTTGCTGCAATGTGGCGGCCGATCGGCATAACATGATGTAATTGCGTGCGTGAGGTTTGTGTGTACGAGATACGCACGTAAGCACGCACGTACGCGTGTATGGATTGACATATCTTGGGTGCTTCACTTTCGATATGGCGATGTGGAATCCGTATTTTTTAAATGAAATGTAACTAAATGTAATTCTTGTAAAATTACTTGAAATAAAACGTTCCATACACCCGCTCAAATTGGTAGCATTATGTTGCCCCGAGCATCAACTCATCCGTAAGGTTAAGGAACAAACATCATTCTAAACATCATTTATGCAGTTTGTTTTTGTTTACAGTAAAATACTTTTCACAAATAAATGTCACGACGTTGCCAAGGAAGTTGTTGTTAATTTTAACGAGTTATGGTTTCGAAGCATAAGAGTTGTCTTTTTCAAATAAAGATGCTATCTTAGTAAAAATATTTATGGAGGTTTTGCCCTTTTATTCAACATATATTCGTACTTCTGCAAATTATGGTAGATTTTGTCACCGTTGTCATGCGTCGATGGTAGGTGGTAAATTATTGCTGACTCAAAAAAATAAATTATAAATTATAACGGAATTTACCAAGCGCTACTTCTAGTACCAAAATGTTTCTGCGAGTTTTCGAGGGAGGCGAGGTAAACACGTACCTACAGCACACATTTACAAACTCACGCAAACACTTGCGGAAAGTTGAGGCTCCTTTATAAACGCACACGCAAATAGAAGCTGCACACAAACACAAAACAAGCACACAATTAAAAAATAAATAATAGTTTAAAAAAACTAAAAAACACGCTTTATATAGAAAACCAAACTAAAAAATAGAAAATAAATTATAATAGTGTAAATAAGAAAAAAATGGTTTATTTCAAATAAATTGTGGGGTACATGGGTCATTAGTTATAAATATTTCATTGACAGATATGAGAAGCACCCCACGCTTTTTTTTTAAATAAAACATTTTTTTCTTATTTACACTATTAAAATTTATTTTCTATTTTTTAGTTTGGTTTTCTATTTTTTAGTTTCTTTAAACTTCTATTTTTTTTTCCAATTATTGCATAGTCATCGGTTTTTGATAGGTGTGCAAAATTTTAATGAAATCTGACCGTTTAAAGTGGGTCAAAATAGCGTCCAAAGGAGTCGGTTACAAACATATAAACATACAAGTGAAGCTAATATAAAGCGTAAATACTGTTGTTACAGTATTGTGTAGTTGCACACTAGCGCAAAAACTAGAAATAGGGTGATGTAAAATACCGATAAAAGGAATGATACATAATTAATGAAATTTGGATTGTTCAATGTTATTATTTTTTCTACATACTAGCTGTGCACGCGGCGTTGCCCATGTTGTATTTTTTCTGGGATATAACAATCCTACGAGTTATTTCAGAACCAAAAGTACCAATAGACCAAATTGCATTAAACTTCGTTCAGACGTTAAATCGATTTGTATCGATTGATTGGCTTCTACTCTTCGGATTGAGATACCAAGTTCACCAGTATTTTAGTAAAACCCTATATTTGCAACAGTAAAAACCGCATCGCAATCGGTTCAGCAGTTTTTACGTGACGCGTGAACAAACAGACAGACACCATTTTTTTAAATGTTATATTTTTGATCAGTTAGCTTGTTTTAAGTCTCCTTGACCATTTTTAAAATTTATTTTCATTCTACAGACTTTTCATTACATACTACTACTTTATAATTACTTTTTTAGCTGGGCCCATGGTTTTGCTTGAGTAGTTATTTTTCTGGGATAAAACCTATATGTTAGATAGATAGATTAGGGATGATAGGAGATATCAAGTTGTAGAAAATATAAGCGGTTTTGTCAACTGTTTGAATTACGTCAAAGTAGTCATCCCAGTTAGTATCTTCTAATTCTGATACTTACTGATTTTTTACTAATTAAATACATATTTTATGGTCGACATACAAAAAAATAAACGAGATAATTATTTACCATGAAAATTACTAAATTTGAGTTTCTGATAATTAGGCGAGATAGATAGATTAATACTTATCATAACTTAAAAAAAATATGAATAGGTGATATATTTTACAAGCACCATGATCTAAAAGAACTGTTTTTTTTTTGTTAATACACTGAAAATAACTGCGGATGGATAGTCTTTACAAGCAGCAAAGACGGTCTACCCTATTTCTCACTATTTTATTACGCTCAACACCCAGTACTATTATTATTCCCACTATTACCGATAACTTGACAAACTCAAATTCAGTTATTTCTATGGTAGGTTCAAATTTATGTGTATCGAGTTATAATTATCATGTAAGTTTATCTTTATCTCGTGTGCTCGATTGTTTGTTGGTTGACTGGACCTTATTTTAAGTAAAATTAAAGACATTATCGCTGTCCCCACCGAACAATATCGTTATCGTAAAATCCAAATTGTCCAGGAAAAATAAAAAACGTTTTTTTTGATAATTTCTCATTAACTATCAAACATACCGGTGTCATTTATAGATTACAAGAAAGCTATTTTTTCCTACAATAATTAATATAATTCAATATTTTTTTATATACCTATTTGAAAATAAAATTATAGACAAAAGAAATTTTACCCAGATTGTGAGGCATAAATTTAAATCGTGACGTAACAATACCATATTATTCGCGGATTTTTTTGCCAAAGAGATGCACAGTAACAACACGTTGCGACCTTATTCATTGAAAAGTAGCTATGTTTTCTTCTAAGGTAATGTTATGACGAGATTATTTTCGCTGCTAAAATTGTCACTGTTGATGGTGGTAACATTGAAGTACAGTAATATTCCATGCAAAATTAAATTAACTTAGGGAAGGTAAGGATCAAACACAGAATGAAACTGAATCATCATTATCATTTTATTAATAGAATATTTATTTGTTTACTAACGTAACTATTGTAATTTTGTAGAATATTTAAGTAAACTATCTTAATACTTATTACTTACTTACGCCTCAGCATTATCTTGGTCAGAATCTGATTCCAGGTTTCGGTTCTCTCCACAGCTGGTAAGCGACTCATAAAAACCGTGGTAGTGTTTAGGTTTGGCTTCGCTGGCACAAAAACTTAGTAGATCTGCATGTAGGGTCTTACTTATTGCGATAGGTTGATGGTAGACGTGACTTAATACAGCAGCTGCCGGCGCTGGTACTGGTCGTCACCCTCGCTTAGTTCTATTCATGACTTCATCTATGTTCAGGTTCTTATAATCCTCCTCGAAATTATATTTATATGATAAAATGTGAGGTCGTATATGAGATACTTTCACTTCCATAACCTTTGTCCATGCAATTTTTCTGCCTTCGGTATCTTTTAGCCAGTTTTTGCCAAAAATAAGACTTTTCATATTGTAAAAGTGTGTCTGTTCCATCTCTTTCACATTATATTTCTCACCGGTTACTTTGGCATTTATAATGACACCGCAGACTTGGTCAGGAGTAAACAACACCTTATTTTTCATTGCTCGCTCTACACATGAATGCATGCTATCACCTTCGTTCTGGCTATGAACAGTCTCAAAAAATCGGTGTGTAATGCTGTTTAACTCGTGAACTCCCAAAGCGTGGGGATACAGTGCAAAAAGTATCTATTTTTGTTCTGACCAGCACAGCCATCAGAATAAAATGATAAATTTTTAATACCTCTTTGTGCTTCGTGTTTAATTAACTGTAATAAGAAACTGCCTATTTCGATTGATCCTCTCTTTGCAATTGAGAGGTTCCAAACATAGCAGTAACCTACGAATAAATAATAAGTACTAAAATAAATAATAAAATACGACTTATTACTTATTCGTAGGCAACCCATTTTTTGTAGTGCATCAAAGACAGTGAATTTATAGATGGGGTATTTTATTTTGTAATATAAAATACCCACTTCTGATTGGGGGACAGCGAGAACTTTTTCCAGATCAAAAACAGCTATTGTTGTGTCTGTTTTATCCACTGTAGTTTTTTCTTCTGCTTTAATTTGTCGAATCTTATCCTTTCTCTCTATGTGTTCTCTGTGTGTTTCGTCGGCTTGTTCATAAAAGTCAAAGTCAAAGTATTTTATTGTAAATAGGCAAAAATAATAGCACTTTTACAAGTCAAAATTAACATCTCCTGAACAAAGAGATTTACATAAAATATTATAAAAAGATAAAAAGATTAAAGAGAACAAGTGTTACACAAATATTTTTTTGGCTTTAAAAAATAATAGTTATAGTCTGTGTTAAAAACGGATTCATATTGGCGCTTCATTTTTTTCTGTTCCGTTGCATTTTCTTGATTTAGATACCAAGCTGTGAACAACCGCTCAGTGACCTCAATATTGTTTCCGAACAGGTGGGTCTTAAAATGAACATAGGCAAGACGAACATCATGCCAAATGCCCATGTCGTACCCATGCCGGTTCATGTCGGGAACGATATTATCGAAGCTGTTGATCACTATGTCTACTTGGGTCAGACGATCCAACTCGGATGGGCAGCGTTCGGGAAATTACGCCATATCTTCTCGTCGCAGATACAGCAGAGCCTCAAGCCGAAATTTTATTATCAGTGCGTGTTGCCAGTGATGACATAAGGCACTGAGACGTGGTCGCTAACTATTGGTCTCATACACAAGATCAGAGTTTCGCAGTGTGCAATGGAGTGAGCTATGCTCGGTGTTTCACTACGTGATAGAATCTGAAATGAGAAAATCCGTAGAAGAACGAAGGTTACGGACGTAGCTCTCAGAGTTTGCAAGTTGAAGTGGCAATGGGCAGGCCATATAGTTCGCAGAACCGACAACCGCTGGGGAATAAAGGTTCTTGAATGGCGACCACGAACAAGCAAGCGAAGAGTGGGAAGACCCCCCACACGATGGACCGACGACATTATAGCCATCGCTGGAAGTCGGTGGATGGAGGTGGCACAAGATCGCTCGTCATGGCTCTCTTTGGGGGAGGCCTATGTTCAGCAGTGGACTTCTAAAGGCTGACATGATGATGATGATGATGATGATGATGATGAATATTTTGTCTGGTAAATCTTTTGCTTCATTGAAAATTACAGTAGAAATACTAGCTTTGCCCGAATATATATATCAGCTTTATACGATAGATAGATACAGTTATCGACAATAACATTTCAGTTTTTATTTATGATACATTGTAAAGATCATTACCACAAAAATTACTGAATATAATTACCGGAATAATATTGTATTAAACTTTACCAAAATTAAGTATTAGCTATTTTTCCCGAATACAAAGCCTAATGAAGGCATTAGTGCTGTAGATTTAACTATTTGTACTCCAAATTTAGCATCACAGTTATCCTGGTACACGCTTTTATCAACTTATGGAAGTAACCACTTCCCTATTATCATCTCTTCTCCAGAAAAAGTACAATTGATAAACCTCGCCTTAAGTACAGAGTTAAAAACGATGATTGGGACAAATTCAAATCTTGCGTGGAAAGTAAACTTTCTAATCTACCTGATATATCCAAAAGTAATACTACTAGCTGTTCTGATGCCCTAGCTAAAACAATTTTAGGAGGAGCAGAAGAAGTTTTCCCTCTTAAAAAATTTACCGATAATATTCCTTCTTCACCCTGGTGGGACAGTTATTGCACTCATGCTGAATTACAAAAAAAATATGACCCCTGAAAATTTTGAAACTCTCTCTGATGTAATAAATAAGACAAAGAGTTTTTTGAAAGATAAATGTCTGCTGGATGGAGAAGGTTTTGCCACTCCATTTCACCAAACTCACATCCTTCCACAGTTTGGAATAATATCAGAAGATTTAGAAATTTGGCATGAGTAACTCGAATCAATGTCCCTTACCCTCTACAATGTATAACTCTTTCTTAGACAAAATTGCACCACCATTTGTTGCTCCTTCACTACAGTTATTATTAGTTTGTATCCCACCACAGCTTAATCCAAAACCAGATTTGAACTCTGCTTTTTCTTTAAATGATTTGAATGGGGTTCTGTATAACCTGCGTGACTCTGCACCGGGTGAAGATGGTATCCCATATTCGTTTTTAAGCCATTTAAGTGACAAAACACTACAGTACTACCTCGATATAATTAACTCCGTTGTGATGTCGGGCAAAGTACTTCAATCTTGGAAGTCCCAAATAGTCATACCAATAATTAAACCTAATAAACTATCATCATCTGTATCATCATACCGTCCTATACACTGCACTTACACAGTTACACACTTCACTTATACATAAAAACACACAAAAACTTCTTTTGTTCTGCACTTTATTCAGTTATTGCAAAAGTAGCTGAGCACCTAGTAAAAGCAAACCACGACTTTCAAAAAACCGCCTAGAGTAGTTTGTTGAAAGTCGTGGTTTGCTTGCTGACTCTCAGCATGGTTTCCGTCGCGCCAGAAGCACTTTAGATAGCTTGAGCATTTTTGTAACGGATATTCGTTTAGCCTTCACAAGTAATGAAGCCGTTGTAGCAACCTTCCTAGATATCAATTCTACATATGATAGCGTTCTCTTACCAGTCTTAAAGGAGAAAATGCATTTACTCCATATTCCTCCAATGCTTTGTAACTTTGTACTTAACATGCTTTATAATAGATCAGTTAAATTAGATAACTCTGACGAAATCAGATACGTTTGCAAAGGTTTGCCACAAGGCTCTGTTATTAGTCCATTACTGTATAACATTTACACATGCTTTGGAAAAAACATCAACAGCCAAAAAAAACGTAAACAAATGTAAACGTTCTCCAGTATGCAGTTGATCTTCGCCTTCTATATTGTTCAAACTGTTTAGTTATAAAATAATAAAATATGTTTGCGTATTATTTTCTATTATTTATTGACAACTATCTATCTACTGGCCGTCATCGCCGACCATAGTCAAATCATCAAGAATAACCAAAAGAGAATTTCATACGTAGTATAAATACTTACCTAACACAACATCCTCTCTTTTATAAAAAAAAAACAACAAACAAATAACAATAATAATAACAAGTAATTGTGATAGAAGTTAAAGGTTGGTACGTATTGGTTCTCGTACTACTCTGCCAGATTTGGTGGTGAGGACTCGCGTCGCTGATCGGCTTTCATTTCTGGCACTCATATCTTGTCTGTGATTATCTTGTTGTGCGAGATCTTGTCGGTACATCTCTATTGGACGTTCTATTAGATACACCAATAATACTCTCCCCTCTTTTCTGACTATAGTCGTGTGACGATGATACCATTCGTAGTCTTTATGTCGTAGCTTCTGGGCTCGTTTCGCTGCTTTATAATTGTCCCATAACTCCGTGAAATTACATCCCACACATGAGTACCAGGGGCTAAGACAGACAACTCCCTCGCTTTATGCCTTTTATCATAATTTTCTTTAATTTTTTTGTTCGTTTCACATTTATGATCATTAACTATCTTTCTATTTGGACATTCTGGTATAAGCAAATCTCTGTGCATTGGTACTGTCGTACGGATCAAATAGTAGTTGCGCTGGGCTATAGCCATTGTCTGTTGGAGTGCTTCGGTATGCCAACAAACCTAATTCTGGCTCTTCCGATTTTAATATTATGTTTTTTACTATTTTTACTTCTGCCTCTGCCATTCCGTTGCTCCAGGATGCAAGTGGGCCGCTGGTTATATGTCTGAAGCCCCATGTTTTGCGAAGTTTTGGAATTCACTCGACGAAAATTGTGGTCCATTATCTGACTTTACAATACAAGGTACGCCTTGTTGAGCAAATAGCCCTTTGAGATGTGTTATGATTGCGCTTGATGTTGTGGAATTCAATTTGAATACTTCTGGGAACTGCGAAAAATAATCAATAACCACCATAAATTATTTTCCTTTAGCTGTAAATAAATCTACCGCCACAATTTCCCATGGAGATTTAGCGTTTTCTGCTACAATAAGAGGTTCTGTTTGATTGACTCTATGTTCAATACATTCTTTGCATTGTTCAATTAGTGTGCGTATGTTTCCTGAAATCCCAGGCCACCATACTGATTCTCTTGCACGTCTTCTACACTTTTCTATTCCTAGATGGCCTTGATGCAACTTTAATAGCATTCGCCATTATTTTGGTATAAGTATCCTATGACCTCGCATTATTAATCCTTCTTGAATTCCAAGTTCTCCTCTAAACTGATAGAACATTGTAACGCTCTGGTTCAAATCTTTTTTTGTGGCCATCCATGTTTTATAAATTCTTTCAGATTACAGCATGTCTCATCTGGGTCTTGTGCATCTAGGATTGCTTGTAACAATGTATCTGTGATAGGAATCGCTTGTATTTCTGCAATCATTGCGTTCCTGATTTCGTTTTCATCCACAAAGTCTGTCACTTCACATGTTTTAACTGGTGCACGTGAGAGTAAATATGCCGTATGCATATATTTTCCAGGAAGATGAGCAATATTGTAAGTGAATTTTGATAATCTTAGACGAAATCTTTGCATACGAGCATTAACTGCTCAAAAACTGCTGCCGTTAATTCAGCGATCACCAAATATTTTCACCAAGGGCTGGTGATCTGTTCGCAAATCAAATGAAGGTAATCCTATAAGATACATGTAAAACTTTTCACAAGCCCACGTTAAAGCTAATGCTTCCTTATCAATTTGATAATTATGATAATTTGCTTCCGTTGTTGTTAAGCTTCGTGATGCATAGCTGACTGGTTTCCACATATTTGTTCCAAGTTCAAATTGTTCTATAACAGCTCCTAACCCATAAGAGCTTGCATCGGCTGATACTCTTATTTTTTTTCTTTGGGTCGAATAGAGCCAGCGAACATGGTTTGGTTAAATCTTCTTTTATGGTTTTAAATGCTTCTTCGCATTCTTTTGTCCATTTTATGCTTTTGTCAGAAGATTTACATTCTTTTGTTTTTAATAAATCTCTTAAAGGTTTGGTGATTGTGGCTATATTAGGTAGGAATTTCAATTGATACTTGACCATACCAAGAAAGCTTCTAACTGTTGTGATATCAATAGGCTGAGGCATCTTTATTATGGCTTCTGTTTTCTTAGGACAGATTCAATCCCATTTTTCGACACAACGTGCCCTAGAAATGTACATTTTTGTACTTGAAACTGACATTTATCTTTGTTTAGAGTTACTCCTTCTTTTTTCATCCGATTTAATTTTTCAGTTTCTTTTAACGTATTACCAACAATCAATATGTCATCTTGACAGCAAACCACACCTTCAACGCCCTCAATTAAATTTTGCATTTTCTTTTGAAAAACTTCGCTTGCACAAGTAATACCCATTGGCATTCTTTTAAAAGCCAATCTGCCAAACGGAGTTATGAAGGTTGTAAGTAGTCTTGACTCTTTTTCCAGAGGAAGTTGAAAATACCCTTTGTTGGCGTATATTTTTGAGAAAAAACTTGCTCCACCTATTCGTGCCAAGCATTCATCAACCAACGGCAGATGGTATCTGGATCTCTTTATATTCTTATTGAGTTCAGTGTAATCTACGCAAAGCCAGATGTTTCCATTTTCTTTAGGACGAACTACGATTGCTGCACAATAATCAGTCGGTTTATCTACTGGAAATATAACATTTTGATCTTGCAGTGTTTTCAACTCCTTTTTCAATGATTCATAAAGTGGAATTGCTACTCGTCTTGGGTAGGTTATTGCATACGGTTTGGCTTCTGATTTTAGGCATATTTTGTACTCTCCTTTAAGTTTACCTAGCCCTCCAAATAAAGATGGAAATTGTCTTTGTGGATCGACATTTTCTGCTCACAACTTTCTTTCAACCTGAATCGTTTGTTCAATTGTGTTTACTCTGGTAATTATTCCCAACGATTCAATTTCTCTTTTCCCAAGTAATGGATGCTCTAATTTTTTTATGACATACACAAATGGTTTTATTATTTGATTTTGCCATATTATTTCTGATTGGATTTTTCCGGTCACATTGAGGGGCTTATTTCCAGCACCTTTTAGATATGACGTAGTGGGAAGTAGACTAGTACAGTTTTTAATCTTTTTAAAGTCGTTTTCGCTTATCACTTAGACATCAGCACCAGAGTCTATTTTGAAGTTTAGCTCTATTCCATTTATTTTTAATATGGCCTTCCATGGATCTTTTTTTGTAACAAATTCAAGAGCAGCTTCTAGTTCATCAATTGTATTGAGACAGACGTCTTCTACATTATCTTCTTCTTTACTTTTTTGTATATCGCACTGTTCCACTTCATTCAATTGTTTTGTAGATCTGCATTTTTGTGCCCAGTGGCCCCGTTTTCGGCATCTAGTACATACGCTATTTCTTGCCGGACAACTTGAAAAGATATGCGATGGTGATTTCCCGCATCTACCACACGAGTTTGGGTAAGATTGTTTCTTAGATGCATCATTAAATTGCTGGGTTACCCGTTTTGCTCTGTTTGTGGAATACTGGACATTATTGACTTCTTCGGAAAATGACGTGCTTGGTCTGATTACGCTTCGTTGCCGAGAAACCTCATCCTCTTGTTTAATTTTTATAATCACTGTTTCCAGAGTAATTTCAGGGTCAAGTTGCAGTTTATTGGACACTTTTGTATCTTTTATGCAAACAATGATTCTATCTCGAATTAATTCATCCTTAATGTTTGGTGGATATTGGCAAGATTCGACTGCAGCGTATATTCTTGATATGAAATCGTCTGCTCGTTCATCCTCTTCCTGGCAAATTTTTATTAAATATTGCACGTGCGTGAATTTTATTTTGCGCTGATGAATAGTATTCATCCATTTTTTTGTGAATTTTGTCATAAGTGTATTGTTTATCCCCTTGTTTTATGTTAAACATTGTTAGCAGATGGTCAGCTTTTTCTCCTAGAATGTACATGAGCGTGCTAACCTGCTTTATATCTGTTGGGGTGACCAGGCCTGATGCTTGACGGTACCATTCGAACCTCCTGTTGAAGTTTTTCCAATCTTCAGCTTTCCCTGAGAATATGGGTGGGGTGGGGTTAACGTTGGATAATTTTCCGTCATGATAATTTTTCAAGAAAACTTTCAGGCACTGTGTTATAATATTATATCTTGTTTTAAACCGCTGTCACCACGTTTAGTTATAAAATAATAAACTATGTTTGCGTATTATTTTCTATTATTAATTGACAACAGTCTATCTACTGGCCGTCATCGCCGACCATAGTCAAATCATCAAGAATAACCAAAAGAGTATTTGCAAAATGTGGCAATATCAGAATATATGATTTCTAACAATAT
The DNA here is from genome assembly GCA_946251855.1 of Alsophila aescularia. Classification (NCBI taxonomy): domain Eukaryota; kingdom Metazoa; phylum Arthropoda; class Insecta; order Lepidoptera; family Geometridae; genus Alsophila; species Alsophila aescularia. The sequence continues at coordinate 16,326,376 of OX276385.1, forward strand.
AATAAAATAATAATAAGTAAAATTGTAAATATTCTGTGTGTATATATTATGTATGTCTTATGTTTTATATTTCTTAGTACCATAGTAACCTTGCACCACCTATTTAGTTACTCACCGGAGTCACAATAATTCCTTTCCGATTGTCCGACTCTATCTCCCCCATATTTTCCTTTCCCAATGGTTTCCCCGTTTTTTACTATATATATAAATAATTCTAATAAAAAAAAAACATTCATTGTAAACGAAATAACTTCGAAGAATGAATAGGAAACTCGAAAAACATGCAGAAGAAGCAATAAAGAAACATGACTCTGGCAGATACACATGAAGTGTTAAGCCAATACCTCAGAGGGGAAACAAAAAAAAACCTATTGTCAGATGTCATGCACATCAACACATAAATTTGACATTCAATTACAATACAAAACTTATCTCAAACTACATTTTGCATTTAATTTGTGAATTAAACCGAAGAGAGTTCAAGAAAGAATACATACAATACAACGATACGTATCTATCTCATATTGAGTTTTAGTTTAAGCTACGATACAAACAAAACAATTGGTACAGAGAGAATAAAAATTGGTACTCTCGGTAGAGTAGAGAGTAGTATATTGGGGTCCTCAGTCCGTTTGAATTTCAGTGAATATTGTAGGTGCCTACATATTGAACTGTAAATATGAATATTATATTGTATCATTTGTAATTTGATTTGATACCAACTACATAAATAATGATGACTGGAAAAGGTAAGAGACAACAAAAATATTGTTTGTACAAAGTCGTTCATAAAAAGCTATTTAATATTTGTTGAATGATATGAAGGAACCAATTTGATTCCGAAACAATATTTCTTCAACTTTTCCCCCTTGCATGACACCTTATATGACCTATTCATAATTTCTCTACAAATCCTCGACTACAAAGCTGAAGGAAGAGCTAACAATGGTACGACTTCGGAAGCTTGACCCACGATTTTAGGGGTAGAGGGGGGGGAACGTTTAGGGGGGGAGGGAGTACAACCCTCCCTGAGAGTGGGGGGTCTATCTCCCCTCCTCTGATATATGTTTTTTTTACTTTTTACACTTGCTTACAATTTGTATCATATATTTGGACATTTTTGCGATGCCTTAACCTTCGGAGGGTTCCTCAAACCCCCCCTCTGATATATGAATTATTGAAATATTTTTTGCAATATTGTTATCTAGCCGTGTTATATAACATGTTAGTAACCACTGCCCTTCCCTGTGACTTGTCAGTAAATAATGTTTTTGGCAGTTCTCTAAAATGAGCTCCTACAAGGAAGACATGTTAGCTTTAGTTTTCATGATTCTAATCCATTGATTCTGACACATGCAGTGCTACAAAGTCTCTGTATAATATACAATTACAAGTATTGTATCCTACAAAGGGAAGTTATTATTTTCAAATATCCAGCAGAGATGTTGATGGCATGAGTACTAACACAAAATGAACTACAATACCCCCTGCAGGCGAACGCGGGTGATGTTTTCCATTCGCAACATATAATGTGTTAGTGTGTTATCCTGTTAGCTAACACCAAAGCCACGCCCATTTTTCGTGTTAGTAACATGTTAGTGCCTTAGCTAACACAAAAACATGCCGCAGCAGACCCGGCTTAATGATTAGTATTCAGGTTATATGGGTACAGTACATACAGTCACAGAAACAATTTCACTTACAGGAATTGCGGAAACAGAGGAGCAGAACAGAATAAGGTTTCAAGTGGAACTTGAGTTTGTGCAATGTTTGGCAAACCCTAATTATATTCACTGTGAGTTATCTATTTAAAAGCTTTTATTTAACTTCACTTGTATTTTGTGCTGGAATCTTGCAGTTCAAATTTCGAGCACTTCCATATTAGCTATCCGGCGATACTTTCAGGGTAGCTCACAAACTGATGACAATGCAATAAACAGAAAAGGAATTAAAAAAAAAAAACTTCATAACATAAAAATGTAAAAAGTGAAAAAGCACAAAAAAAATATGGAAACAATAATTAAAACTGCAACTTTCATTTAAAAAACAGGTTGTAAAAGCTTCTTTTTTTAATTATACTTGTTATTTTTGCATTCATAGTATCTTCCACAAAAGTAACTAATTGAACTGTCAATGATTTTGATGATTATTATGTTTTTACAATGTATAAATATATATTATGATATTAATATAGTAAGCTTCAACCTGATGGGTGAATATTGTTACATAGTACTTAGTTAAAACATTTTTTTGTTCAGTTAAACAGTTCAGTTTAAGTTAAAAGAAAATTCCCACATCAGTTCTAGCACAGCGTGGCTACCTCAAAGAGCAGACATTTGTGAACTACCTCAAGTATCTGCAGTACTGGCGAGAGCCGGAGTATGCGAGGTACCTCAAGTATCCCATGAGCCTGCACTTTCTGGAACTACTGCAGCATGAGGCGTTTAGAAGGGAGTGTGTCTCCGCACAGGTGGGTTTATAATGAACTTCCAAAAGTAGGAGTTTCTTAATAATTACTGTCTATACCATTTTAAATTAAAAAAAAACTTCTAAACCGGCCCACAAATTTTAAGATATTATTGAAAATATACACAAAAAAATAAGACGACTTGAGAACATCCTTTTCAAGGGAGATGATTTTAATTGACAACATCTTAAATTACAAAGGCATATTCGAGGTCATAGATGATAACATGAGCTTTGACGTCTGAACAAAGGTTTATGTGATATATTGATACTTTTGGTCCTAATATCCCAGAAAAATTACCATGCAGACAAAACCACGGGCACAGCTAGCAAATAAATAAAGACTAGCCACATTCTTATTCTTATTCGAGATGGGGGCGGTAAGGCCTGCACTGACGTCCCGCTTGGGGTGTTTTGTGCATTTCCCCCTGCCAGCCTCTACCCGAGCCATCCCAACTCCTTTATATAGCGGAGTGTGGTCTTGGGTCGCTGGCACAATGGCTCCAGTGATAAAGATGGTGCAAATGAAGATGAAGATACTGATAATGAAGATGGTATTGATAATTTGGGGACTAACAAACTACTACTTCCTCAAACTAGCCACATTATGCTCACAATTCAATCTGGAAATCATTTGAATGACTTTGCTCGATGACGTAGCCAACACAACCAATAAATAACAGCTCTTCTTATAAATGACTAATCAAAATATATGTGTCCATTCCAGGTGTGCAAGTTTATGGACGACCAGGCCATCCTCCTGTGGCAGCATTACACGCGGCGGCGCACGCGCACGCTGCAGCCGCCCGATGCGCCGGCGCCTCCCGCGCCGCCCGCACCCCCGCAGCAAAACGTGCCGAGGCAACAACCATAATCATACTTATACAGGAGGTGAACAATGAAAGGATGTGTAGATATTTTGTACCACTTACATTTTAATGTAATTAATACAGTGACGCATAGACAACTTCATATTACTCTAGATAAGCTTTTGACGAACGCCGCAATGAGAGAATTTGATTATCGCCATTTTGGTGCTGATAGCACTAGTTTGGCAACAGAACTAACGTTATTGTACTATTATTAGTTCTGTGACTAAGGTTAGGAGATGAGACAATGTCAATTTTAGTTCCATGGACCCTCGATGGGGGCGCTTTGAATCAGCACAAACGAACACAAAAAAACCCCTCTATACTATGTTAAAAATTACATCCTAACTAAAACACTGCTACTAAATGTAAAAATATTACAAACTATAAAAAGATTTCAGCGCTGGAACTAAAAACAAACTAGACAAGCATTATTACGGCTGGTTGGTCTAGTGGCTAGTAACTCTAGGAACGAAATCAAACGGTTGCGGGTTCGAATCCTGCAAGGTGCAATCATTTGTGTGATGAGCAGAAATGTTTGTTTCCGAGTCATGGATGTTGATATTCGTGTCTATGTATGTTTATTCGTTATCTAGTGTCCATGTTACAGGGTATCCTAGTTTGGGGCTAGGTAATTGGTGTGGAATTGTCCCGAATATATTATTATTATTTTGCTTTGTCGTACAAAGCAAATCCATACAGATCAGGGCCTGGATTCTGTATGACCACTCCAATTCCACGCGAATTCCACGCCGATTCCACGCTGCCTGCTTGGAATCACGATCAAATTCCACGCAGGCGGCGTGGAATTGAAGTCTTAAAATTAGAGAATTAGGCCCCAGTGCTGTGACTCGGCTAAATAATAGTTTATGAAAGTCATGATTCCTGCAAATATATTCTTCCATGTAACAGATCTAATATACAGATCTAGTATACAGTATCTTTTAGTACTACTTATGATACATGAAAATTGGTTTTACATGTATTATATTCTATACATTTACTGATCAAATGCTGCATGTAGTGAAACATACTTTTCTGCAGATAGCCAGATGTTGTAAAATAAACATTGTTTGTCAGTTTCATGAAAATTGACCAATCCTTAGACAATGAATAAGCATACTGACTGTAGATACCTGCGAGGTTTATGTTTTTTGTTCTTTATGTATGTATGTATGTTCCTATGCGTCCTACAGCTTAAACGGCTTGATTTTTTGATTTGGATTTTGATAAATGGAGTTATCATTGGATTTGTCTTAATCACAGATATATGACATAGGATCTATGCATAGGATATATGAAGTGTCAAGAAAACAGCTGTCATATTGTATTTCCGACGAAACAAAAATGACCAAAACCTATCGAATGCAGTCGGAGACACCTTGCTTTTTCATTTCTCCTTTGACGGGATCAGCTATAAACTGGCGGGCCACACCTCATGCCTCCGACTGCAACTTGTATTTATAAATAATTCGGAGAATTTCAAAATTGGGAGCTGGTTCCGTCAAAGAAAAAATGAAATGCAAGATCTTAGCCATCCTATATATAAAATCAATAATCTAAAGCTTGTTTGTCTCTTTTTAGTTTTATTCGCAGTCAGTTTTTTATATTTTTTATTATGATTTATTTTTAGAAAATCGTCTTTGCTTTTATTAAAACTCTTTTATCGTTTGCTCTAATAATTGACTTGCCAGTCAGTTTGTTATTATTTGTCGATGTGTGAAACGGGCCTTCTCTGAACATCATAGACTGAGCGATGTATTTTATTTAAGTGTAGGTTATTAATTAAATGTTTTAATTACATTTATATCCTAGACTTTTATGATTGCCCACAACACCATTGCACTCATTACGTTTTATAGAAGATTTACTTCTTCGTTTATTTATGAATTTTAATAAAATAATTAATTCTTTGAACCATAGACAACTGCATATTACTCCGTACCTACCTTTGAACACAAAAAATATACTTCAAACGTATTTACAAAAAAAAAAACAGCTAGCCTCTACTGGAGGTCTCTACCTTTTCAAATAAGGAAATAATATGCTTTCGAAATCTGTTCTGAAATCTATGCTAAAAAAGCTTTGTAAAAAAAAAATAACCGAATCTCATTTCAAATTTAAATATGTTTTCATTTTAGACTATTTATTATTATTTTATGTAAATAGCGAAGTTTGTGTAATAAAAGATAGATAGTAGATATATAGTATTTTAAATTTACTTGTGCACCTTTTTGGCGAATTTTCCTTTCATAAAATTAAGCCGAAACGAAACTAAACTAAAATTAATTAAAACGGACTAGTTTTTATTTTATTTCACACATAAAACAAAGATACTTCCATAAACAACTACGATGCAAAACTAGGTACATAAATTATGTAAAAAACGGTAGCTTCGGCCGCCGTTGCCTAGCGTTGCAGAACGCTCGGAGAGTCAGGTAGTAGAGGAGTTCCACGGCACTCATAACGCTGAAACCCATGCACAGGCCGAGGAGTCCACCAGTGTTAGCTAGAAAATATCTTTTATTTCAATGTTGCTCGCTACTTTGTGGTATAGTTTTCTTGGCTTCTAGTTGCTTCTAGTTTCTACTAAGTGCAAGCGGCCTATCCAACATCGAAGACTGAACTTTAATCATTTAGAACTTTAATCAGTTAGAACTTTAATCAGTTAGAACTTTTTACGTGATGATGAGGTCACAAATAAATTCAGAGAAAATTAATAATCGAAAAATGGAAGTGAAATACATAATTGTTAGTACCTACTTGTAATGGGTTCAGTAAGATTCTCTTTTTTTAAATGTATTTACACTGCATACACGAGCGTCCGCACTTGGTTCAGTATGCTTAACATAATTATTTTATATATCATGATCATTTTCAGAAGTATATTTTAAGGGGTTATAATATTCATATTTTATAATTTATTTTCAATATCTGTACATACCTATGAACAGTTTTTTTTAATTAGTATACTTAATAATTTACTTCTATGTAGAACGTATTCTTTAAGCAAAAGCTTCGATCGATTAGGTTAGCAGCTGAAAACCTATAGCGGCATGTGGCCACGAAACAAAAATGTAAGATGCAATACGGATGTGCGTTAAATGTTAGTTCACAGAAATCAACGTGTACGTAGCCGTGCCGCGCTTTTGGTATTCGCTCTTACTGCCGCACTCTTATTATTTATAAATACCAGCCAGTCTCGGCACTCAATGTAATAAAAAAAAACTTACATAGAAATTCTGTCAAACCGAAGATTTCGCCTTTGGTGAATCTCATGAAATTGTTATCTTCGAAGTAAAAGTGGATGAACAGCATGTTTTCTCTGGAAAATTATAAGCGTGCGTCAATTAGCTTACACATTTGATTTAAATATTGATTAGAAGAATAGATCTTTCCAAGAAGATGATTGCACAGCTTTATACAACAACAACAAAACGAAGCTGTTTTGAGAATGGCGGCAGTTTTGAGAAAGAGACGTTTACAGAACGCGCTGAACGGGACTCGGAAATTCCGTCTTTTTACAAGACTTGTAGATATATTAGCTAGTAAAAGACATTTCACAGAATAAAAAATAGTACAAGCTCTAATTATTTTTTTATTCTGATATAGGTAGTAAGGTCTATGGCGAAGCAAAAACGAAGGGCTGACGGACAGTTAAACTGCATCAAATCAGGATTAGTTTGAAATGGACATTTTTAATAAGTATGCAAACTTTTTAGATTTACATAAATGTAAAAGAGACAACTAGCAATTAATCATATAAAAAAATGAATCTGCAGGAAAACAAATGATTATAGCCGGGAAAAGAAAACTCGTGTTCTCAAATTTGCGTGTTATTAGGGTAAAGTTTTAAATTGATTGTTATTGGGTTTTTTTTATTTGTTAATTGAATTATTGTTACCAATAGAATTGTTAGGTAGTCTTATTAACTCAACAAGAGTTTCGGTACAGTAATATGGATACTTCGTCCGAATAAGCCGCACAAATTGTGGCATTGGTGCGGTAAGGCTTGGATCAACGAACGATTGCTAGAAATTTAAATTTAAACTAGTCTACGGTTTCTGTACAGAAAGGTGTACAGAAGGTTTGTAGAGACAGGTTCTTACTAAAGGAGATGTGGTACCGGCAGAATTCGAGTCGAAATCGTTTCCTCACGTTTGTTAACATCAAAACAGAGCTGAATGAAGTGCGTGAGTGCACGAACAATATGAAAGAGGCTAAAGGAAGGCTATCACCCCATTTATACCAGCAATTGGTTCAAAGCTGTCTGCAGCTCACAGACAAGCTCGCTTAATATTTGCGCGTGAACACCTTAATTGGTCTGAAGAGCAATGGGCCTCCGTATTGTTCACCGACGAGTATAGGACATGTTTATATGGTGCAGATGGTCGTAGAAGAGTTTTTCGTCGACGTGGGAGAGATATGCTTAAAATTGCATTGAGGAGCGTGTTCCTTTTGGAGGCGGTTTGTGTATGGTCTGGCTTGGCATATCGATAAACGGGCGAACGGAACTTGTGTTCATTGACATGGTTCGTCAAAAAGGTAACAGAGAGCTTAGGGTTTGACGGCACATCGCTATATAACAGAGATTTTAGAAGATCACGTGGTACCTTACATGGCATTCATAGGCGAAAATTTTACTATAATGCACGATAATGCCCGACCGCACGCCGTTGCACAAGTTTAACAATATTGCAAAGAGGTTGGGATACATACCATGAATTGGCGAGCACGAAGCCCGGAACTCAATCTGATTGAGAACGTTTGGGACAATTTAAAAAGAGCTGTTTAAGCGAGAAATCCTGTGCCCACACAAGTGGCAGCACTAAGAATAGCAATTTCGCAAGAATGGGAATATTGATATCGGAATATTGATTCCGCAAGACCGTTTAATAACCCTAATCAGATCTATTCAGAACCGATTGGAATCAGTATGGGCACGTGGAGGTAACACACCTTAAATAAAAAATAAAACGTGTGCTTAATCTTATTTTCAATTGTTAAAACCAACTTTTGAATTAAACCAATTTTTGTTCCATTTAACGATTTAAAAAAATGTGGTCGTTTCCAGTGAACAAACTTAAACTTAAGGATTATCTATGCTGTTTCAAAGTTAACGAACTAATCTGTAGTATTCAATTTTAATTTGTGTGAACAGTTTGCATACTTGGTTAAAATATTTATTTCAAAGTATAGGTACGCGTGCAGAGAGACAATAGGCTGGCTCGCCCCACCTGGTAGGTAGGACTGGTGAACTGTCTTCACTCAACGGGGTCTTTCCACCAGCGCGCAAGCGAAAAGAGGCCTAGCACCCTGATCCCGCAGATGGAGCAGTATTTATGTACATACCTACTTTTTTGTGCGACGTGTAACAAACATTTAGGGGTTGTCGCAAATTTCTAAGTTTAAAATAGTTTTTCTTTTGTATGGGAATTTTAAATATGATGTATTCAACCATTACACACGTAATAATACATTACTGCCGCGGTCTGTAATGACTGCGTTGCTGGCAGCGATGATGATGGTCGAGAACTGAACTAAGCAAAGCTCGAGGCCAACATAGCGTGGTCATCAGGGCATTCATTGCGGACCAAGGCTTGTATAGTGCTTTACTCAAACAATGCGAGGAATTTAAATAAAACCAGCTTAGTATAATAAGAATTTACTCAAACAATGCAACAATAACGAAAACAACAACGACAACGACAAAGACAACAACAACGATCACAACAACAGAAACAGAAACAACAACAACAATCACGATCACATCAGCTTTCAAACAGAAAAAAAACATCAAAATTGGTCCATTCGTCTGGGAGCTGCAACGCCTCTCTTTTCGCGTTCGGGGTTAACGAACCCACGGAATAAATAATAGTGCTAAGACAAAAGACGACAATAATGGATTTTCAAAGGAAATTGCTGGCCGCAAAACACGACAATAATGAAAATCCATACAACTTTGCTGGCGCCTATTCAAGCAGCGCGGCAAGGTCGTCTTTGCCCAAAGAAGGTTGTCGAAATAATGACCACATTACTAGTATTGTTTGAGTAAACGAATTAAAATGTTTGATCAAAACAAACCTGCTGTGTATTTATAAGACTATTCAGTGACACATTATGTAGTACTTACTAATGGTGCAGTACCGCGTAAGATTATGCAATCCAAAGTGCGTGGCACTATATTGTTATGGGCAGGCGTGGCGTTTACTAACAGTCGATCTGTTCGACTCGACACCCAGTTGTATTATATAAAACACATTTAATTGACTTGTTTGAATTTTGAAAGTAGGTTTTCGTGGGCATGCTATTTTAGATGAGTCACAGAGAGATGCTCACATAAAGTACTCCACACTTCTATTCCCCAGCTCGGAAGCCAGGTGCTCCACTAAGGCCTTCTTGAGAGGCGCCGAGCTCGCTCGCTCCAGGTACGCTATCTCCGTGCAGGCCGGGAGACATTCCTGGCACGCCACATCGCGACCTGCTTACAATGATACATTTGGAGACGGATATATTAAAATATATTGTGTTCGCGAATTATCCGTTCACAAATTTTCGTCTGATTACAATTTTGCCGGAATTACAATCTGACGGTTCATCTCTATACTTACAATACAGCAATAACTACGACAAAAGTCTGTACAAGGATAATTAAAAAAAAATATCTAGGTGACTAAGCTTCTGAACAAAACTATAAAAAAATATGTCTTCTGTCTGTATGTTTGTTTGTTCGCGCATCACATAAAAACTACTGGACCGATTACTATGCGGTTTTCACTGTTGGATAGCTTACTGGAGTACTTGGTATCTCAATCCGATGAGTAGAAGCGGAGCAATCGATAAAAATATTTTGGACGGCTGAATGAATTTTGATCAAATGTTGGTGTATTGGTATTTTAGGTCTTGGAACAGTACTAAGTACTTTTAACCTAGAGAAATGACCACGCGTGCGACGCCGCGGGCACAGCTAGTACAAACTAAATGCGTGTCATTCGCTAATTTGTTTTTTGTTTCGTAAAGCAAATTACCTAGGTAGGTACCTCCAAAGTAATGTTTCACTCTAGTAATGTAGTCTGAATTTAAAATGACTACCCATGGACCCACTGTATTGTCATACTAAAGTAGGTATAGATAAACGATTATACCTACATAACATTACACGCGGCTTCATAGTAGTAGGTAGGTACTTATTTGTGGGCAATGTTTCCAGCGAAATTACTGGGCAATGAGACTTAACAACCAATGCCTCTCAAGGTCAAGGCCGTAGCCAGGAATTTTCACTTCAGGGGGGGGGGGGGGGTACATGTTGTTAGGACACCTGTGAGACTTTATAGGTACCCAAGTTTAATATTCGAATGGTCGCCTAATCCTATAAGATTGATGTAATCCTATAAGATCCCCCCACATTCGTATAAAAATAAAACGAGCCGGTTTTCCAACGTGTCGTTGCTTTTTAACTTTTTTTGTTATGGCAGAAGCTGACGGACAGTACGTGAAATGATTCGTTTTTAAAATATGGGAACCGGCCGTAAGGCAAATGGTCAAATATACTCGAGTTTATTTAAGAGTAGTAGGTATTTTGAAATAATGATGATCACTATTAGAGTTACCCTCCGGCATAATTTTACTCATATTAGTGTAGCACCTGGCGTCGGCTTTGCCACATATGCGAGTCGACTTGTTCTCTGAAACAATGCAAATAAATACTATAATTATGCAACCGATAATTTTTATATTTTTTATATACGTGAACGCATCACTTACTCGGCATGTAGTAATATACACATTTACATATGTCCAACATGGCGCGGGCTTCACACTCCATTTCGCAGTTTTTCAACGTGTAAGTTCTGTTGAAATATAGATGAAAGATAGTTTGACATGGATGGCCACCATACCAAACCCGGAAGCGTTCATCGCTTTCCATATGCAATGCGTACCCCAAGGCGACTAGCTAACACCGCCTTTTACGCCGACAAAAAGCAGTAGGTAGGTTGACATTAATGATTTTAGTTACAAAAGGTTAACACATTTAGAAACTAAATATATACGTAACTATTCATACGTTCATAATTAATATTTGCCAAACAAAATATACCAGAAGAACATAAACCATTAGCTGTATAATATATAGTTAGAAATAATCCTGTAATAATTTGAATAATTAAACATAAAGCTCTGGAATTGAAAGGCATCCTTCTTTGAGAATTACTTGTTTCAGTTGTTTAGAAAAGCGTCGGTAACTCATCTCTCCCCGGGGGACGCAGTAATACGGTAAGTGATATACGCTACGCCGAAATTAATATGCAATGAATATGATGCCGATGGAGTGGGCCCATAACCTCGAATATATTGATAAATATTAATGATGCTCGGGCAGGATAAGCGGAAAATGTATGTACCTACCAGTCGATCGATAGATGGTGCCATGATGATAATAATTATTAAAGATTCCTTCAAGGGGAGGCTAATTTACCTAAAAAACACCAACTCCTTCTCACTTGAGAATAAGCAAAGCCGTTTGCTAATATCAATGGATCGGAGAGCTGTTTGCGCGTCCAAGATTCTCGGCCGGATCACCACTCTTACTTCCACACCTGGTCCGTAGATTTCGCCAAGATCTCTTATCTTCGGCGTCTCGGTCGGGTTGTGGAGAAGAATCTGCAAGAAGAACTCGTGACGTCAAGAAGAAATTGATAAGTAGAAGAAGATGAACAGACGTCATACCTTGAACCCTGCGCTTTTGGTGGATGCGCAGTAATATTCAGCTATATTTGCGTCTAATACAAGAGTCAGGCCGTGCTGAGTACCAATTCCTGGATATGGAAATAAATCGATACAAAACAGATCAACGAGGCACTATTAAATTAGATTAGGCAACCCAAAGTAGATTGCATGGTGTACCTTTAGGCCTCCAAGGAAACCCATCGTCAGGCGCATCAGGAGGATAGCCATCTTCAGGCGTCCAGTCCACGGTCGGCAAAGGAAATGTCAAGTTCAGGTCGTTCAAATCTTTGCTAAAAAGTTAAACATAGGTTAACATTATCAGCAAATCCTGAAGCAGAAGAAGGAGTAGCTGTAAACTGTGATTAACTTATCAAAAGAACCTAAGCGTTTAAGCACTCTAATTTATCAGAGCGCTTAATCGTTTCCGTAAAAGAGACGTTCAAAAGTTAAGAAGGAACAGAGAATGGCTAATAACTTTGACGATTGATTCTACTAAACAAAGAAATAAATCCATACCAATATATAAAAGTGAAACGTCTACTTGTTTGTTTGTTTGGGGGGCTTTCACGCGATAACGGCCGAACGGATTTTGATGAAATTTGAAATGGAGGTAGCTTATACCCTGGAATAAAACATAGGTACTTTTTATCCCGGAAAATTGTAAGTCTCCACGAGAAAACGCGAAAATGTTGATTTATCGCTATAAGGAACGGTTGCCATGGAAATGTTACAAAACATAAAGAGCATTGATGCTATACCTACTTTTGCATTGGTTTTGAATATTCTTGAAGAACATAGGATGCTTTTTTCGCGATAAACTGAAGTCCGCGTAGACGAAGTCGCGGGCGAGAAAACTAGTTAGTTTCGTAGGAGTGTTTTACCTGGTAGCCTTAGTCCCTCCGCACGGAGGAGCTCACTGTAAACTGGTGATTTCTACAAAAATAGGCAACGACAATGTAAGTAGACCTAGGCCCGTATTAATAAATCGCTCTTGGTTGAGCTCTCAAGTGCGATATCAACAGACTCAAGTTGTGATCAGCATCTTAAGATCGTCGCTGAATAACAAAGACATTTCAAGAGCATGTCAGATCATGTCGCTTTCAAGAGCCGCATCTCAAGATGCTATGTCACGAACCAGAACTTGAGAGCAAGATTGAATGAACAACGAATGAACGATTTATTTTCTTTAGTGAAAGTTCGGTTTTTGCTCAAATATAATATAACATAAGGTTAAAATTTATAACTTCGATGTAGTTAAATTAAATTAAATGCGATTATATTAAACGTAATGTTTATTTTCTACCTAATTATCATAACCTTACTTTAGTTTTTTTGTAGAAAGGATGTAAGCCATAATTTTTGTCTATATTTTCAAAGTTACACTATCTATTAAAGAACTTAACGCAATTCATCAACAAATAACTATAATTTATGAAAATAAAAAAATCCATGCAGTATTTCCAGCGCGTATCCTTTGGTTACGATTTCGGATCTTTTTAGACTTCAGCGTGTCCTCACCAGGTTCTGATATCAACCAAATCTTCGGATCTTTTCGCAATCATGCCAAATAGATTTGTTTATTTCCAGAGTAATATAAAAATATTTTTATAATGATGGTTAATATAATTATAATTATCATATTCTGAAATAATATTTTCGAAATCCTTGATTCTAGCAACTGGCAATCACGCTCTCAAGTCACGGATCGACCGCACTCAACATTCTGCATCTCAAAGCACATAGCAAGTGCGCCCTTGAGAGTCGAGATTGATTTATTATTAAACACTAACTCAGCTGATTACGGCATCTCAATCAACAGCTTAAGATATGTTTATTAATTAGATTAGCATCTTGAGATCGCTCTCAATAGCGCTCTCAGAGTTGAGGTTGGTTTATTAATACGGCCCCTAATGTGTCTACGCGCGGCGGGCAACATCGTGCGGCCAGTTTCGCAGGTCGGTGCCTATTTTTGTAGAAATCACCAGTTTACAGTGAGCTTCTCCGTCGCGGAAGCCCGCTTCGTTAAGCGGACGGCCTTACGGATTCCGAAACATTTTGTTCCGATGCACTACGTTGAAGGTGCAGCAAAGCCCTTCATCTGTCAGTTGAGCGTTGAACAGGTCCTGACAGTTCATGGCGTTGGAGTCCCATTTGCACATCGCTAGCATCTCGGCACAGGGTTGTGTCACCTGTAAGATCGCATCTTAAATCGTGACTATAGAATGAGGTAGATGCTTTAAGATAAAATGTCATCATTCAGGGCTGATAAAGCGCTACTTTATCCACCTATTAACTAACTACCCACATTAGTTTTTTTTTACTTTTGTTTATAACTGGAAGGTTTATACCGGGCTTAAAATTCCTATACATGTACAAAGTAAAAAAAAAAGAAAGTAGTTTGTGTCTCGGAAGTTGTCTGCAAGTCGCTGCGCAAACGGCTATTTTTGCTGCTGTCTTCCTTATAAGCCGTTTTATCTTCACAGCAGTACCTGCGCAATCGTTCACAGAGCCTAACTTCACAGTCGAAGATTCGCTGTGAGTATTATACTTATTGTGAAAGTGATTGACTGACAAAATATTATGAAGTACCTATCCATTCATCCAGAAATAGACGAAACTGATTTTGATGACGAAATTAATGATGAACTGATTTTAAAATTGCAAGTCAGTTTGAAATAAAAAAGTTTTATAGAAAATTTCATCAACTTTCTTTGATTTTATAATTTATTATTTCAAAGACAGTTAGTAACGGTAGTAGCGTTTTTGAATTTAACAAAAGATAAAAAACAAATAGGTATCTGTCTGTTCGCGCATCACGTTAAACCTGGACCGATTGTGATGCAATTTTCACTGTTGGATAGCCTTAGGTTTTGATTTAAAAACTTGTGTACTTGGTACCGCAATTCGATAAGTGTAAGAGCCAAGCAATTTAATAAAATACTATTATTAATTTTTAACACGTTTTAATTATAAATAATTAAATAAATAATTAATTAAAATAATTAATTGTTAATTAAATTGGTTTAATTGTGGTTCACGCTAAAACTACTGGACCGATTGCGATGCGATTTTAACTGTCGGAAAGTTTAGGTTTTTAAGTTCTGAAGGTCAGTATAGTTTCGGTTCACAAAGATGCATAGTGAAGGCACAGAATAAACAATAGTACCACGTGAAGGCAAATAGTCTCCAACATTCTAGAGTTAGGCGATAACTTCCTGTTTCGATCAAGTTTCGTAAATCAACAATGGCTTGATTTATTTCCAAGTGGCTGATGTTTTGCATTGATTAAAAGCAAAGAAGGAGAGTAGATATAGAGCATGCAATGATTCATCGGAGGATGATAATGATCAGACTGCGTGATGTAAGGAGAATGTTTTTTGGATTTGGAGTACATTTACTTTTCCCTGACAATCTTCCACTTGACAGACAACCGCCCCAAGTTTCTAAAGTAAAGTTAATGTTAAGAATTCAAATTGTGTGTGGCGCAGTTATAGAATCACTGTGTGCAATGTTTAAATTAATCTTACATTAATGAGAAAAGAGCGCGTGTGGTCCCAATCAGCGGTGCCCGCTATGTCATCTTCAAATATCTCAGAGTCATCGCGCGTCGAGCACAAGCTTTGAAGCAACTTTTTGTCCACTGGGTCCCTAGAAGAATGCAGTTGAAGATACTAATCGACCTAGACTAGACCTACAAATTTTCTCAGAAGTACCGCAGCGATAGTTTATCTTGCCTATTATAAAGTGGAGGCACCCAAAAGCTGTTTCAACATTGGTCGTTACGAGCACGTCTCGTCTTATCTTTAATGAGATATTTTATGTACATTTTCATTGTTATTCTTATAAATATACAAATGTACCATCTAGACTGTTCTGTTGGTGATGTGCAGTTGTCTATGACGCAGACCTAGATACCTATTGCATTATTCAGGAAACAAGGGTCCTCAGAAACGGGCTAGATAACTGCTTCAAATGTACTATTAACCAAAAAGCTACTGCGACATAGAGCAACAATGTACTGGTACACTCTACAATACATAACCTATCGCACTGGCTATTCCTACCTACAATTGCTGCAATAATAGCCGGGTTCTGAAGATATTTAACTGAAAGCAATAAAAACGTGGAATCAAAAACGAATTGGCGAATTCAACCATGTTTACGTGTGATGTTGCATCGAAATGAAACTTTTTCTGTTATGGAAAAGGGATGAAAATCGTGCCGCTCTTGCGTACACTTTACTAAATGGATTGTTAAATAGATTTTAAACATGCAAACTTACGGGCGGGCGGCGCCCCGGCGGCGGTGTTCCAGATTAGGCAACTTCGAATCGACTAAATTAACAACTGTCATTATAAAATGATTGTGTATGCTAAGAAATAAATTGCCTACCTATCTTGTGCCTACCATAGGAATACCTGAAAAGTATAATTAAAAAAAAAAAGCTTTTACTACTTTTTTTAATGAATGTCACTTTTTGTGGCTTTTTTTTGATTTTTTTATTGCATATTCACTTTTTACAGTTATAAGTTTTTTTTTTCAAAAAACTTTTTTTTTTATTGCTATTTCACTATTCACGTTTTTTTTCCTTTTTTTCGGTTTGTGAGCTACCCAGAAAGTTTCAGCCGGATAGCTAATCGGGAAGTGCTCGAAATTTGAATTGCAAGATTCCAGGACAGACAAAATACAAAGATACATAGATACAAGTGAAGTTAAATAAACGGTTTTAACTTTTAAAAAAGTTAACCTAAAACTGACAATCATGTTATATCTTACCCAAAGCTGACGTATCGCTCTGCTACAGACTTTTTAGCTTGATTGACATTGCAAATAGTGAGCGCCGGAAAGGGTAGACTCACTAGAGGCATGTTCTCGGGGTTGATGCTCACGATCATGGGACTCCGGCGCCATTTCGCATACACGTTCAAGATGAAAAATGCAGCGCAGATAAATGAGCTGATGAACGCAGCTAGCCAGAAAAATCTGCAGGATTAAGAAACATTTAGAAGTCCACGGTAAACTTCTTGATATTCTCTAACACCTTTTCCCGATACTGGCTAGTTTCAGAAAATACAGGGCGTCCCACTGATAAACCACACGGAAGGCAGCTTTAAATACTGAAGATATTATAGGTACATTTTTTTTAATAAGTTATAATGCATTCAAATATTTTATTAAAGACGCTTGGCCGTGCCGAAACTCGAACCCGCCAAATGAGAATTTAAGCTACTGTATTTTTATGGTACCTGCCTTTCTAAATAACATTACACTAATATTATATGCGAAAGTTTGTTAATGTGTGTGTATTTTTGTTAATTGTTTAGAACCGATTTGGATGAAAATAGGTGTATAGATACTTTAGGCCCTGGAATACTTAGACACAGGATACTTTTCATTATCATCATCATCATCCACGCGGTTGAACCCGCGGGGCGCAGCTAGTATTATTATTGTTATTATATTTTTGGTTCAAACTTCAGTTTTCTCTGCGCTTTTGGGGGTATATAAATGACACGGGCCAAAGCCAACTGCAGATTTAACTTGATAGCTTGAACTTGAAAATTTCAAATGAAATGAGCTACAAAAAAAAAACAATTTTTTCTTTTGAAATTTTGTTTATTTTACGGTAGCTCATCACATTAGACAATATTTAATTCAGTTTATTGACAAAAGTTCACACATTACTAAGGCTCGGTCAGTATATGTTTCATACGTAAACTAAAAGCCTGTCTAATTCTATTAGAAATATATCGATTTTTAAATAAACTAATCTAAATTACGAAAACAAAAAAAACACAAAGCAACACACCCACCGGCTTTTACTTTTCACCGTACAGAGGTAGATATAAAAATCCAACTTATTATAATATAATACACTAGCAGCTTCAGCTGATGCGTGTATATCATATCAGTGCACTTTTTGATTATGTTTATCAACTCTGTTCTTAAAAGAGTTCACTGAGGGAGCACATATCACCTCCGGTAGGTTGTTCCAAGCCTGCACTATGCGGTTAGACTGGAAGTGTTTTATTGATTTGCTTGTACTTTGCATGGTGGTAAGCTTTAGCGAGTGTCTTCTCAGATGTATATTCGTATTAAGAATGTATATATTTCTATAAGATCTCCTCGTTTCCGAAGGTGTTCCAGAGTTGTTAATCCCAGTTTCTTTAGGCGATCTTCATAGGCAAAGTCTTTTAATGCTGATACCATTTTGGTTGCTCTGCGTTGTTCTCTTTCTAGAAGCTCAACATATTTTTTGAAGTATAAGGATTCCTAATTTGAAATCAATATTCCAGGAGTAACTAAGTAAGTTTTGTATAGCTATATGAATAGATTTTCACTAATATACAGAAAAGCTTTCCTAATTATGAATAGCATGGAGTTTTATTTTGTTTTCTTTGTGATTGCCAGTATGTGAGTCTCCCATTTCAGGTTTGAGATAATGTTAACTCCTAAGTCTTTCTTGCAATTGACAAGTTGTAATTGTTTGTTATTTAGTGTATAGGCCATTCCAGGGTTTTTGTTCCCAATGTGCAGTACTGTGCAATGCGATTCATTTAAGGTCATCAGCCAGTCTTGCGTCCATTGAAATATGCGGTCAAGATCACTTTGGATCATATTGCAAGCTGTAAGTGGACCATGATTTTGGTATCGTCTGCAGACAGTGACAGCCTTGACTCCACAATCTGTCTCAGATCAGTTAGAAATACTCCAAAAAGGGTTGGGCCGAGGGCTGATCCTTGTGGAACTCCACTGTGGACGTTGTGGACACTGGAAAAAGCATCTCCGACCCGAACTCTAAGGGTCCTGTTTGACAGAAGATCTTTTACCTATTGGAGAAGTTTTCCGCGTATACCAAAATGTTTCAGTTTTGACAAAAGCATATTTATAGATACTCGGTCAAAAGCTATTTAATAGTCTAGGTAGATGAAATCTCTAGGTTGGTAGTTATTCCAATTCTCAGTACACATGTCTAGACAAGAAAGCTAGTTTGTCACGTCGATCTTCCAGCAATGAAGCTATAATGTTTATCAATAATCACACGTTCTCTTGACACCACGTTTTAAATTCAACTTAAGATAAACATAAACACGCACATGCAAGTACAATGTACATATTGTTACGAGCTGGGGTTCGGATAAAATTAATGTACGCTAATTACACCAAAAATAAACACCTTTATTCGAAAAACAAATTAATCCAACATATAATGCTCAAACACTCTTTAACTTGACTGTACACTCTTATCAATTATCACTGAATACTGGCTTCGAATCACTTTGATTGTTTCGTTTCGTCAGCCAAATCAGTACTGTCCCAGGCAGTCGATGCGCGCTCTATTTATACCGCGACCGACGTTTCGAGAGGGTACTCATAACTACTCGTATGTACTAGTGGTAGTCGGTAGGTCTTTGAACTTTCAAGGTCGGCGGCGCCTTTGAGTTGCCCCGCCGCGCCGCGCCTGTAGGTACTTAAGGCCGGCGGCACCTTTGATGTCGCCGCGCCCGTAGGTATATACCTACCGAGAGCTCTGGAAACTTCTGTAGGTACCTACGCTCTACTAGTGTCTTCCAGAATGTTCCTTTAAATGTAGGTATTGCGTCATTTTAGTACCTACTGTTTTTCTAAGAATCGACCGGCGTAACACTACCCCCTCCTAAGACATGCTCGTCCCGAGCAGTGTTAGTCCCGTAATATTGGGCCAGTCGATCAACATGAACAATTTTAGGAGCACTTCTCTGCCCCTTTTGAATCCGGTAAGTGACGTCGTTTATCTTGGTCACAACGCGGTATGGTCCGTCCCATTTCGCCTGCAACTTTGGGGACTTCCCTTTGCTGCGCACTGGATTATGTAACCAAACAAGTTGAACCTTCTTCAAATCCCAGATTATTCAACTTCCGGTCGTATCGGGTCTTCATCTTTTCAGACATTTGTTGTCCCGATTCTCTGACTTGTTGGTAAACTTCATCCATCTTACAGCGCAAGTCATTTGCATAATCTGTAACGTTTCGTGGAGAATCCGGTGGAATGCCAGTTATCAGGTCTCTTCCGAAATTCGCGAAGGCAGGAGTAACTGTTGTACTCTCATGAACTGCACTTCGGTATGACAAAAGAAACGGCTGGATGTGCTTGTCCCAATCCTTTTGCCTGGTTTCCACCACTTTTGCTAGATATCTCTCCAAGGTCTGGTTAAATCGTTCTACCATTCCATCAGATTGTGGGTGATAGGAAGTTGTTCTGGTTTTATGTGCACCCATTACTCTGCAGGTCTCCTGGAACACTTGTGACTCAAAATTCCGCCCTTGATCGCTGTGAATTTCAAGGGGTACTCCAAAACTACATAAGACTTCATGAACCAATTTATCTGCCACTGTAGTAGCTTCTTGGTTTGGAATGGCGAATACCTCCGGCCACTTAGTGAAGTAATCCATGACAACCATGAAATACTTGTTCCCGCTGTCACTCACAGGGAAAAGTCCCGCAATGTCAAGCGCTATTCGTTCCTATGGAGCCCCGACGTTATACAGCTTTAATGCCCCTCTGCTGCGTGTTTGGGGTCCTTTTACAGCTGCACAACTAGTGCATTTGCGGCACCAATTTTCCACATCATCTCGACAATGGATCCAGAAGAATCGCTCACGTATCTTTAACAGGGTTCTTTTGACGCCTATGTGACCTCCTGAACATCCATCATGATAGAGCTGCAGAACATCAGGTACCTTGGCTTTAGGGACAACCATTTGTAAATGACAGTGATCTCCTCTAGCATTTTCCTATTTGCGGCACAGTACCCCATCGTGGATAGCCAAACTGTCCCACTGTGCCCAGTAACTTTTTGTTGATGTGCTCATTCTCGCAACATCACTCCATTTAGGTTTAGGCACACTGGCTTTAACCCACTCAAGAATTGGCTTGATGTCTGCATCTTCTTGTTGTGCAAGCTGCAAGGCTTTCTTCCACTCATCCCTAAGGTCCGTTCTCAGCATTCTGACAGGTACCGTTTCTTTGGCCTCTTGCCTCACACAATGCTTGCAATTCTCTGGGCAAGGTCTCCTTGACAAGGCGTCCGCGTTACCGTGAGATCTGCCACTGCGGTGTACAGTTTCGAAGTCAAACTCTTGCAGCTGTTCAATCCATCTTGCCACTTGTCCTTCAGGATTCTTGAACTGGAGCAGCCATTTCAATGCAGCATGATCGGTTCGCAGATGAAATTTGCGTCCCAGCAGATATTTACTAAAATGCTGCAGTGTTTTTACCATAGCTAGTAACTCTCTTCTCGTGACGCAGTGGTTACGTTCCGGTTTGGACAAGGATTTGCTGAAGTAAGCAATCACAACTTCCTGGTCTCCTTTTCGTTGAGACAACACACCGCCAATACCAGTATTACCCGCATCTGTATCTACCATGAATCCATTCTCGGTGTCAGGATAGCCCAGAATTGGTGTATCGCACAGACGTTTCTTCAAGTCTTGGAAAACGGTGTCACAGCTCTCA
This sequence comes from Alsophila aescularia, assembly GCA_946251855.1. Classification (NCBI taxonomy): domain Eukaryota; kingdom Metazoa; phylum Arthropoda; class Insecta; order Lepidoptera; family Geometridae; genus Alsophila; species Alsophila aescularia. The sequence continues at coordinate 16,347,934 of OX276385.1, forward strand.
TCCCAACAGAAGGACCGCTTCTCCTCTGTGAGTTTGTGCAAAGGCTTAGCAACATCAGCGAAATTCTTCACAAACTGTCGGTAATAAGAGCACAAGCCCAGAAATGCTGTGACTTCTGTTTTGTCTTTCGGAGCTGGCCACTCCTTGACTATTTTCTTAAGGCAGTAGATCTTTCCCGATGTACCTCCTTCCATGAAAATTTCCTCGCTGCCGCATTTCGAAATTCCTTGCTTCACGTCGATCTCAAAATGATGTTCTCTCATGAAATCCAAGCCAAGAATGCAATCATCGACTATGTCGGCCACGATGGCTTTATGTCGGAAAATCCTTTCACCGAGTTTCATCTCCACCTGCTTTTCGCCTTGGACGGCTATGTGCTGACCAGTAGCTGTAAGTAGTCTAATTGTCTTGCAGTTCCCGAAGAAGTCCCCAAAAACACTATTTCTAAGCTTGGAACTGATCACGGTTCGAGAAGCAACGGTGTCTAAAGTCAGTTTACATGTTATCCCGTTGACTTCACCCTTGATGATCAGGCTGTTCCCGTCGTGAGCTTGCGAGATTGAAATTCTGGGGGCTTTTTCAATTCCAGCCAGCACCCGCCCCGCGGTCCTGGCGTTTACTCGTTTCCCTGGGCCGGTTCGGTGGCGTTGCTGACCACCCGCACTTGCTGAGGCTGAGCTTCCCTGCCAACAACTCGTCTCGGGCAGCTGGATCCCAGGTGGCCCCTCTCTCCACACTCGTAGCATCTGGGACTAAACTTAGGACGGGTATCACGTGGAGGTGTTGCCACAACTTCCCTGATGCGGTGAGCTCGATGATCTTGTCGTACGGCCTCCACCTCCAAAGCATGGGCCAAGGCATCTTTAAGGGATTCGTGGTGCCCAAGTCTCACAGTAGCTTTCACTTGTAGGTCACGAATTCCGTCGATAAATGCTTGGATCAAGATCCTGTCTATGAGTGCTGGTGAAGACTGGTACGCTTTCCGAACCAGTTTTTCGATTTCGAGAGCCCACTGCTGTAGGTTCTCGTTATTGCGCTGAGCCTGGTCTTTTAACTGAGCACGAAAGACGTGCTCTAGGTGTGCGTCACCATATCGAGATTCCAACGCTTCGAGTAGCTGTTCGTTACTGATATTCTTTCCAAGGGCCTCCAAAATAGTTACAGCCTGGTCACGAAGGCCCAGTTTGAGAGCAGTCATAGCCTGAGATTTGCTCCATCCATTTGCCTCAACAACAGCCTCAAACTGAATTTTTATAGGCCGACCACGAAGAGCTTCCATCGAACGGCGGTACTTTAAAACCACGTACTGCAGACGCAGTAAAAACAGGAGCTGACATTCCACTTAAAAATTTCAAGACACCCAAAGCTTTTTTCATGTCTGCAATCTGGGTTTCAGTTTCAGACATACGGCTTTCAGTTCCGGAGATGCGGTTTTCAGTTTCGGAGAAGCGTTTGTCAGTTTCGGAGAAGCGTTTCTCATGAAGATGTACGTGCTCCTTTACATCTTTGAGTTCCTGACCCAAAGTTGCATGCAAATCTTTTATGAGGAGAGTCTGTTCTTCCTGTCGGCGAGCATGTTCTTCTTGTCGGCGAGCCTGCTCGTCTCTGTCTCGCTGCAACTGCTCTTCAAGTCGTCGGGCTTGCTCTTCTCTGTCTCGTAGCAACTGCTCCTCAAGCCGACGAGACTGTTCCTGGAGCATAGCCATTAAGCCCGAAAGATCAAGTGATGATGGGGCTATAGAAAACGGAGAATCTGCAAGTGGACCAGTGGATGGACCTGCGGCCGCGGCGGCCGCAGGTCCATCCGATTTTTTGATTGTCACCACCATCAGGCACTCGTAATGGCGAACCAAACCGTCTTTCGTCCACCTCCCTCTCTCGTTGGCTTCTCGTTCTCATGCTTTGGTGTAGCCGGCATTATTTTATCCTCGCTTCTGACACCAAATTGTTACGAGCTGGGGTTCGGATAAAATTAATGTACGCTAATTACACCAAAAATAAACACCTTTATTCGAAAAACCACAAAAAGAAATTAATCCAACAAATAATGCTCAAACACTCTTTAACTTGACTGTACACTCTTATCAATTATCACTGAATACTCGCTTCGAATCACTTTGATTGTTTCGTTTCGTCAGCCAAATCAGTACTGTCCCAGGCAGTCGATGCGCGCTCTATTTATAACGCGACCGACGCGTCGGTTTATTATAAACACAATAATATGACATAAACTTAATAAAAAAATGCAGTGTCATATTACAGGCCTTGTCAAGTGGTCTAAAAATCGATGTAAAAACATTTGAAAACTTTGCAGAACAAACTGCAAAACTCTATGTTGATTTGTATGAGTGGCACCCCATGTCGCCTACAATGCACAAAATTTTAAGACATGGAGCCACAGTAATTGACCACGCTATTCTGCCTATTGGCTAGTTGTCTGAAGAGGCGGCTGAGGCCAGAAATAAACACTTCCGCATGTATAGGCAGATTTTTTCCAGGAAGTTTTCGCGAGAGAACTGTAATCGGGATGTTTTCAACAGACTTCTGCTAAGTTCGGATCCTTTTTTGAGCAGTACTAGGCAAATGCCCCGGAAAAATAATTAAGCCATTTTCAAGTGAGACATTGCAACTCCTGCTCCCGGAGACATCGTACGTCTCGTCTACAGAGTCTAACAATGAGGAGGAAGATGGATCTAGTGAAGGCGAATAGGATTAGAAAGACTTAGTAAAAAAAAAAAAGTGAAATTTTATGTTTGTATGATGTTTTAAATACAAAATTATCATCTTAAACTGCTTTTAATTTTATATCAAATCGAAAAATATAGCAAAATAGTTTAAATCAACTTTCGAGGTAAAATACTCCTCTGTGCGACGTTTCGAGAGGGTACTCATAACTACTCGTATATACTAGTGGTAGTCGGTAGGTCTTTGAACTTTCAAGGTCGGCGGCGCCTTTGAGTTGCCGCGCCGCGCCGCGCCTGTAGGTACTTAGGGCCGGCGCCACCTTTGATGTCGCCGCGCCCGTAGGTATATACCTACCGGGCTCTCTGGAAACTTCTGTAGGTACCTACGCTCTACTAGTGTCTTCCAGAATGTTCCTTTAAATGTAGGTATTGCGTCATTTTAGTACCTACTGTTTTTCTAAGAATCGACCGGCGTAACAATATATACATACTATTATTATCATAACCTGATGCTACCTGTGGCTGTAGTTTTCTAGAAATTAAAATTAAATGTTGTTCAGAAAAACGAATAGACATGTACCGTAATAGTATTTTTATATGGCATCCGTAGGTGCTTCTAATAGCAATAGCGGCATATATAATAGAAACAAACACAAAACAAGTACATCATCAAAGTGAGAGAAAAAAAACGACTGCCCTGCCAAAAACGATCCTTATTTTATAGCCTATGTTACTCGGGATGATGTAAGGATTCTAACCACACCCCATACATCCAAATCTGTTCCGGCATTTAAAAGTTATGGTGGAACAAAGAAAATCACATACATACGTAAATGAACCCTGAAAACATAACACTCCTTTTTGGGCAGTCGTGCATTAAATCCTACTAATATTAGCAAAAACTACTGAACGGATTTGGATGAAATTTGGTATGGAGGTAGCCTATGTGTTAATCCAGGGTGGATTAACACATAGGCTACTTCTTACCCCGAAAAACCGCGGGTGAAACCGCGGGGCGTAGCTAGTATTAAATAAAAGGAATAGGAAATATAGATATATTAGATACATTTTTTTAAATAGGTACTTAAAAAATGATCCTTTTGATCGAGTACCATGACAATACAGAACGTTTATTCTTCTCATGAGGACAGTTCGATTACCCAGCCAGAAAAGCGAATTTAAAAAATACTTTGAAAGCATAACTTACTTTTAAAATAAAATAAAGAGTTCATTAAATAATCCTATCTTTAATATTTGAAGGTAGTACCTACTTGCCTTTCATTGTGGCATAAGCGTGGGATGCCCTATTAATGTAGGTATAGATATTCCTAAAGCCCAAGGCCAAGCTGACCAACTCCAAGTCACAGTGATAGGAATACCGCCTACGAAGTTTCACAAATACTTATAGAACAGTTTTAGTCACCTCTCGAACCACGTTAGTTTTTTCTCCCCTATGTAACGGAGCCCATGCAACGTTGAAGTCAGAAGATAGTTTCTGAAGTCTTCTTTGAAGATAGTTTTCGCATTCGTATTGTTTTTGATCTGGGATAGCTTTTCCTAAAAATAAATGGGATTAGGAAGGTATTCTTAGATAATTTTGGGTTAAGAATATTTTGGTTAATCTATACTTATAATAAAGCAATAAGAGCGAAAAAGTCTGAACAATAAGATAATTAAATAAAATGGTCTAGGGTTCTTAAAATAAGCTACTGAACAAGAATATAACATTTCCAAAATTCTTGTCTGTCTGTTTGTCTGTATGTTTGTGCGCATCACGTAAAAACTAATGGACCGATTGCGATGCGGTTTTCACTGGTGGATAGCTTAGGGTTGGACTTAAAAACTGGGATACTTGGTATCGATAAAATAATAAAATCGAGCAATCGATAAAAACTTTTTGACGTCTGAATGAATTTTGATCAAATGTTGGTATACTCGTATTGGTATTTTATGTTTTGGAATTGTACGAGTACTTACATAGAGTACTTTTAACCCACAGAAATGACCACGCGTGCGAAGCCGCGGGTACAGCTAGTAATCAATAAATTCTATTATTGTTTTTACCTCATTCTTGCCTCTGGATACTGGCCCTGAATGGCCCCAAACATACCAAGGTGGTGGGTCTTGGCTACTTTGAGTCATCCAGTAATTTTGCTATCGATGAGAAGCAGAGTATAGGGTAGGTAACTGAATAAGCATTAACAATACAATGCTGGTCTTCAAAACTTAGTACTACACTTTTAAAGAATCGCACATCACGTTAAAACTAATGGACCGATTGCGATGCAATTTTCACTGTTGGATAGCTTAGGTTTTGACTATAAAACTGGTGTACTTAGTATATTAATCCGATGAGTAGGAGCCAAGCAATTAAATAAAATCTATTAATTTTAAAAGTGTGGTTCTATGTTTTGAAGGTCATTGTATATTGTGAAAAGTATTACTATTCATAAAATACATATATCGGAAAATAGTTAAGAACAAGATTATTTTTGTGTCACTAAGTTTGTTTTTATGTTACTGGGCAATGAGACTTAACAACCAATGTCTCTGGGTGACGAGCGCAGTGCAGTGACGCGCAAGATTTTGCGACCAAAGTTCTGGGTGGCACTGTAACTGTTATGGGCAGGCGTGACGCTTACCATCAGGCGAGCGACCTGCCCGACTCGTCACTCAAAGTAATAATAAAAATAAATAATACTATAATAAGTACATTTGTACTAGTACCTTTCTGAATGTTTCCAAGGGAGTCTTCCGAGTTCGTAATCCAGAGTTGTGAGGCAACACCATTTCACAGTTTCTAGACCCAACTTAAGTCGTTTAGATTTCGAAATGAAATGCCCCATTGCAAAGTAAATTTTGTGTTATAAAACTCATTTGATGAGCTCCAATTCATGGTTCCAATCGCGAGCTAATATCGGTTGGCAAATGTTTGTAGAATTACCGATTGATTGCCTCTAGTCCAGTGCTTGATAGATTGACCTAGCACCGCCTCGTTTTCGGTACAAAATTATACATTTTCGAGTTATTTGTCGTCCTGACTTGCTACGTAATTATTGGTTAAGTCTGCTCGTAAATCGGAAATGAGACCCTTTAATTTGCCGTGAACTAGAATTGATTAGATTTGATTTCGTTAATGAACATTTGCACAGAATGATGTCAGAATGCCGAACTTGAATCTGTTGGTTCTTACTGCCTATAAACAATATACTTGAGATTTATATTGCTCCTGGTTTTACTGGTACGGTGCCGTGTACCTACTAACCTATCTAGCACGTACCTACTACAAGAGACAGTGTGTCGCATAATTGATATACAGTTTTGTTCGCATTTTATGAATAAAAGTATCCTCGCGACTGGCGAGGCCTTAAAGTGGAACTATTGAAGATGAGTCAAGTTTACCTTGGGTGGAACGTTAGTGAGTGTACCTAATCAAAACACCTCATTTACCTGTACAATATTTCTCTTCAGAACTGACGTAAAACTGATAGCAATTTCATTGGGTGTTCGTTCAGGGTGGTTACTATATTATAGTAGGCAGCAACACCTATTATTTGATTTTTAGCAGATCTAATTTTTTGCTAAGTTTTTTTTTCATCTTGTCATGTGTTTACCTATTTTTTACACGACTGCCCAAAAAAGGAGTGTAATGTTTTTAGGATTCATGTATGTATGTATATATGTATGTGAGTTTCTTTATTCCACCATAACTTTAAATGCCTGAACAGATTTAGATGTATTGTTAGAATCCTAACATACCCCCGAGTTACATAGGCTATATATATAATTTAATATGGCGGCAGTATGGCTCCATTTCCAAAGGCAAAAAAAACTTCGAATTTTACAATATGGTTATCAAATTGAAGGCTTTGTTAAGCAAATTCCAACAGTAAAGTTATTGGCAGGGCAAGAGTGTTTTTAAACTTTTAAGCTAGTTATTAATTTAGAAAAATGCTATAAAAAGTATATGAAGACCTTTCGAATAAAATGTTTGTCAGCAATCATCGATCTAAATTCGATACAAACACGCCGCTGTTGGTAATTGTTCATTGTCGCTTGCAAACATCATTTTAATAGCTTGGTATCGGAATTCCAGCAGCTAGCCTTGCGCGGCACTCTCGCAGTTTAATGCAGTCCTACGCCTCGATTAAATCATTACGAGATATTAAATTAAAACAAAAAATACACTTTCCGTTTTATATAATTCGTTATTTACGCATACATACAAATTATTTATTATTTACAAAAGTTCGTTCAATAGAAATTTCTTATAAAAGTAACAAAAAGCCACAGAGGAAGAATAGGCTGACGCACTTGCACTTAGAATAATCCTAAAAGAAGAAGAGATCGGAGGAAAAGAACGAACGCCGCGTCGTGAGCCGAGCGCGTGAGGCGCGCGGTCGCCGGGACCGGCGCGACGGACCTGCGGGCCGGCTCACGCCGCGGGCCGGGAAGAGAAGAAGGAGGAGAAGAAGAGGTGTTCACCAGTGCTGCTGCTGTTGGGGGTGGGCGGGTGCTGCGTGTGCGACCTGCGCGTGCGCGGCCAGGTGAGCGGCGCGCGCGGCGGCCACCTCAGGTGTGTCCAGGATGCCGGAGCCGTCGTTGGCTAGCCTGACCTGAGCGGGCTGGTGAGCGGGGTTGCCGGACTGCCATGAGGGAGCACCGTTCCACTGGTTGGCGGCAGGCGCGTTCCACTGGTTGTGAGCGGGAGCATCCCACTGCTGCTGGGCGGGGGCGTTCCACTGCTGGGCGGGCTTAGCGGCGGATAGGGCGGCGAGGTGGGCGGCGCGGGCCTGGGCTACCTCAGGGGTCTCGGCGACGGGAGCAGGAGCACCGTTCCACTGGTTGTGAGCGGGAGCAGCGTTCCACTGGTTTTGAGCGGGGGCAGCGTTCCACTGGTTGTGAGCGGGAGCGGCGTTCCACTGCTGAGCGGGGGCACCGTTCCATTTGTTCTGCTGCTGCTGTCCTTGCCAGTACTCCTCATTGTCCCACTGGGGGTTGTAAGAGCCGTCGTCGTTGGGGTTGGGGTTGTTCTGGGACGCCTGCTGCAGCGCGGAGAGGTGGGCGGCGCGCGCCTGCGCTACTTCAGGGGTGTCGAGGATGTTGCGCCCGTCCTGGGACAATGCGATGTTGGCGGGCGGGCCGGCCCAGCCCTGGGAAGCGTGGGCGCCGCACGCGAACGCCAAGCAAGCTAATGCGATCTGTGGACAATAGACACAAATATTCAGTTAAGCGTTGAATGCAAGAACTGTCGATACGGTCTTGGAAATGGGGTTTGTTTATGATGGGAACGTTATCGTGCATTGTGGCTCGAATCAGATCGCGGGTTCAGCGACCAGTGCGGTGACTTTATAAATATTACCGAAATTATATTATTATTGTATTTATTATATACCGAAGCGTATCCTGCATTAACTAGATAATATTCAGTTATGGCCGCTATATTTGAAATGTAATTGCGGCGCTTGTTCCCAGCCCTCTCATTACGCTCGGAAGTCGATATTTAATAACTCTATCTGTCAATGGTAACTTGCCCTCGTTCCAGTCAGGTGTCTATTGCTAAAGGCGCGTTGTTTCTGTCTGTGCTACTTAGTTGTAGAATCACGATGGTAACACGCAAAACATTGAACAACATTTTCAATCATAAAATTTGCTTCGGCGAGATATAATCGTTCAGCTAGCATAAATGCGATACGTTTTGGTGATTTAGATACTCGAACGTAAGGAGTATACTAACGCCAAACATTTTGCTGGTTGTATTGTACCTGTATAGTGAATGATTCCAAAGTTAGCTAGCAATGTCGCTGATCTTACGTCTATTCATGGTCTACATGCAGAATCGTGCAAAGGCTTGGCGCAGATAGTGGGCGGGCATTCAGATCTATAGCTATTACCTGCCTTTACGTCGCTGTCTTGTTCATAATATGCAAAATAAGAGCTTTATTTATATCCTAAGACAAATACTGGCTCTATACCCTCTAAAGACGCCTAAATCTGAAATAATTCGAGCATTATGTAGTGCCTAATACACCACAACTCTACAACGTTCTCTAGAGGAGATTAACCTACATATTAAGGTCTAAATATGCTGTTATCTCACAGAACCAAAGTTTGATAGTCGTTTACCATACTTACATGGTATTTACATACCAACTTCACTTTAAAACTGCATCAGATATAAATTGCTGGTTTAATTCTTTTATGTTTCTGGTTCGAAGTGAAGAAAGGTCATTGTTAAATTATTGCAATTTGATACAAGCAAGTTGTTAACGTGACAGTATCACCGAAGAATGCAGTAATTGCATTCGATTTAAAATCATTGCCCATCGATTACCGGGACCGCACTAAAAACTTCCGAAAAGGGACTGGCCACATCGAACTGGCATTGTTAAAGTACCTATTGAGGTGTAGTCACAGTACATATATAGTCCTATATATGTACTGTGGTGTAGCTGCCTACTTACATATAATTGAATAGTAACCGTCAATCAGAAAGGGTAATAAGGATGTTCCCATATTTAAATTACCTACAGAGAGTCGTCTTCTTAACAGACAACTGTAATATTGAAATGTTATTGTCTCGTTTTGTCGATAAAATGAAATAAGATAAATACGAAGGCATAATAATACGATATTCATATATCAACTACCAAAAGAACAAATATGACGACTATAATACATATTTCTATGATAGTAGTTTATTTAATAGTATCATTAACTCTAATCCACACAGTTACATACTCTCATATGATTAATTAATATTACTTATACAGTTTATATCGATGTCATAATGATCGAGTCTATCTTGCACTTCTTGTTACCTGGTTAAAATAACCACTTATTGTAGGTCTAATGTTAAAATGAAGTAAGTTTTGTTATAATCAACTACACTAAATTCAATCTGTTCCAGCCGTAGGTACCTACTAAGTAATTCATTCTTTGTAGTTAGTTGAAAAGCTTTGTTAAATTTAAGCGGAAGCTATGGAAGTTAATGTTTTTCACACATTTTGACATTGTCTAGACTAAGATTCGATGCGATAAGGCAACATTTTTTTTTGTCTATTCTGTCTTAACAAATTGTCTATTCTAACCTAGACGCGGTTCTAAATACTATAGTGGACACTTAAGAGTAAACTCATTGTATGGGATCATATCATAATAAAACTATCCATTAATATTCATATCTGTTATGTTAAGATGAGTGCATAACGCAGGAATTTACGATCTAAGTTTCAATGATGTCAGGGCTTGAAGGAGCGACCGAGTATTAGCACCAGATACCTAGGTAACCTAGTAGTTCCCACCTAGGTACTTCACCGGGCAACCGATCGAATTGCAGATTTACCAGTAAAGTGGTTATTAGAAGCATTATCATATTCCGTTGTGGCTTTAATTTAATTTTACGTTACTTTGCTTTGTTAAATATATTTATAGTTTCACGTTGCAGCACTAGAGATGGGGCAGTTATGATGTCGATAAAACTCATAGGTACCTAAGAGTCTATACGTCAGAAAATTATGAAATAGTCATTGTATTGCTGAAGTAAAAATAATGTAATCTTAGGTATGTAATGATGAATGATTAAAATTGATCACCACAAAGACTTTATTTTATTCAGAATAGAAGTAAAAACAGTACAGATCATCAACTGCGTAAAACATAGGTAACTACTTTGTCTTTTGACAAAATGTTCTTACTAGTTATGAGTTCCTGCACATTTCGGCAAAGCTAATGCTTACCTACAATTAACTGCCATTAGATCATTTGCATAGTAATTTCGTCTAGCTAAACATTTTTAATAAATCAGATAACCGGCGCATGTCCGGTGTTGCACTAAGAGTTCTTAAGATAAAGTCTGAAATATTGTATTATTAAGCGTACAATAATGACCTAAATGAACTAGATACAATTTAAATTTAGTCTTAGAGATTGTTAAACAATCTTAACAAAAGTAAACAAGCAGCAGATGTAGATTAAAAAACTAATCTACTACTTTTTTTAGTTGATTTTAATAATGCATTTTCATCACGTTATGTGAGTTACCCTGAAACTTTTAGCCGGATAGCTAATCGGGATGTGCTTGAAATTTGAGTTGTAAGATTCCTCCTCGAACGACAGACAGAAAGACAAACAATAAAGTGACTTAATAAAAATGTGGTAACGTGGTAAAAATTACAATGACACAATCACAATAGGACACCCACAGACACCCACACCGTAAAGGAAGGCGTGCAGAAAAAATATGAAGTAGAAACAAAAGTCCCAGAACAATAAAGTTTAAGTCCTATAAGACGATACTCTTGTCACAATGCAGTTTAGCTAAGATATCTACCGTATATCTACCGATAGACAGCGCCCTTGAATACCAATAGGCATGTGTTTCATGTCAAAATTCATGTTATTCTGACAAATCACGCAATAGGCTTATCGATTAATAAAACATTTAAAAAATGAATTTATGTAGCTACTCGCCTGTGACCGGAAGGTTGAGTTAAAAAAAAGCGCTAGTTGTTCCGTGTCAATGACTTTGCGTTCTATAACGATACAGCGTGCGTGTCATTTTTTAACTTCTGTACTTAATAAGTTATTGTTACGTACGTACATATATTTATTTAATTTTACTTCCGTTGAAGAAAAAAATTCTACAGAGACATTTCAATCAAGGTTTTTTAATAAAATGTTTACAATTTCAAAATCACCGAAATAGATTTGATGAAATTTTGAATTTATTTCCATGACTTTAATTAAAGTTAAGAAGTTTTTCCCTAATGTATATGTAATTAATGTTCGTCATGAAGGTATCCGACAGATATCCAAGGTAACCGACATAGCTCGAAGGATAAGCAAGCTAAAGTGGCAGTGGGCTGATCACATTTCCCGAAGAACCCATAACCTTTGGGGTAGACGAGTTCTCGAGTGAAAACAACGTTTAGGCAATCATAGTGTAGGATGCTCTGGTGGAGTGACGACTTGCGAAAAGCGACTGGAAGAAAATGGATGAGGGGAGCTGAAGAGCGAGCTCAGTGGCGTGCATTAGGAGAGGCCTATGGCCAGCAGTGGACAGATATGTGTTGATGATGAAGAAGTTTTCTATTACATAACAATCCAATACGAGCTCACCTAGTTTCTTTTCTACTAACATCTGCATTACTTGTTCATCATACACCATCATCATTACCTCCAAGAACCCATCTCACCTTTAAGTAACTAGCTGTTTAACTAAGGCACCGCCCACGCTTTCGCTCTCATTACGTTAAAAATAAAAGCAATCGAGAGCAATGAGTGAACGGCGGCACAACTCAAGGCCGCCTGAAGGTCAGGGATCAGGAAGTGAGCCTTCCGGACCTGCCCAACCACATTCAGAGACCGGTTACCCTCGCCTGTCAAATAGACTTTAGCATTTTTCCACTAAGTTTGTAATTGCCCTTTGCTTTTTTTTTCTATCCTTTGTTTTTTGTTCTATTTATCTTTATCAAGGTACGAGCCTATTGGCACGTCAGAAGTTATATTTTCTACGTCACGACACAGAATACATAATAGTACTACCACAGAACATATAATAGTACTACGTAGTCACGAAGGGAAAACAAATCGAATGTTTCCTAAGCAATAAAGAATCAATTAATTAGATACTGCTAACCATACCAACGCCATTTAAAGTCAATAAGTTCACGTAGATTTATTAACGTACTAATAAACTTATTAGACTTACATCCCATTTTAATGTAATCAATTTTAATTTGCATTTTTATACATAAAACGATCTTGTCAATTGACTTCCTGCTATGAAGTGCTTTGGGCCAGAGGAGTCCAGTTGTCTGAATGGTTATAATTATTTATAGTGTAAAGCATTTATGAGTTAAACATAATACATAATTAACTTTACCGACACATACATTACACATCGTTTATAAATATTTACGAAGCTTGTATAAAACATTAAAGCCCGTTGTTTAAAATCGTTTAAAACAAGCGGTATGACACTTTAAAATATAATGAAAAGATATCTTTACCTGGTGCGTAAAAAGCGGCCTTCAAGAAATGTTCTTTATAAAGGCTGATGTAAGATTCCTACGCTATTTGCAATGAATATTATCAAAATGTCACGTTTTATTACGTTTCCTTTGATAAAGTTTGTTTTATAAATAGGTTACTGCGATTAAACTATAAGTAATTTTTGGTAAGTACTCGGTTTAATTTAACAAGTTGTCATTCAATTAATAAGTTATTTAAATTAGGAACCCAATAGATTTGATTCAAATACTTGAAGTTAATGTTAAGAAGAATAAAATAATAAACACGAGATTTAAGGTTGGGTCAAAATTACGAATAACATTGTAATTGTTAATTGGACCCTAAGGGAATAGTGCTGGGCGTTATTATCATTGTAATTAGGGATATCGATAAATGTGTCTCGGTCTCAGGCACGAGGTGCGTGGGGTATGCCCTTCTAAATCGGTACGCGCCGGAATGCAGACAAAAAGCTCGGGTGAGTGGCGAGTCAGCGAGGCAAGCGACACTAGCGGCTGCGCGCCCGCTGGGTGCGCCTTCCATTGACAAAGTGTTTATCGTTTTTTTATCGATATCGATAAATTAGGCGGTTGATTTGACAGTAATGCAAACATCAATATAGGAAAAGATATGGCATTAGTAATAGAGATAACATAACCAAATTACAAAATTAAATTTAAAGAATCAGCAGCTGGAGCCTATCGATTCATTTGAGAAAAGCGTACACCAAATCTAAAATAAGGTGAAATACCTACTTACGATGAAGTACGGGGCCAACTTTTATAAGCTACTCGTGTTGGAATCTTCTAAAAATCAAATCAAATCATATCAAATCTAATCTAGAATGGTGATGAATAATCTAAAAGTCATAAATAACTAATTCTTACAGCAGTTCTGATACCTACCTACATTCGGCAATTGTAGGTATACCTACATGGCAATGAATTAATGAACGATTCACCTCACTCCTTTGCACCTTCAGTTTGTAAACAAAAGAAAAGCATAAACTGGTACCTACTAATCAAATGAAGCACGATGAATGAAAGTGAATGAAGAGGTGGACAACCACCAATTTGCATTATGCCTAATCGGAGCAAAATAACACTAACCAACATCAACATTGTTGCATTAACTTGTCCATACTACAAGTACTTGTTTGATTAACCCTCCATTCCTATAAAAAATAAACGAGTCATTTTTCCAATGGCGTTTATGTCAAAAGCTGATGGACAGTAAGCGAAAACGGTTCGTTTTAAGATGTAGGATAGGAACAGGTCATAAGTAGGCTAAATGTCTATTGATCAGTCGGATGAGAAAAGGTCTGGCCGCTAGAAGAGCACCTGCACAATTATGAATTAAGTGAGCGATATTAAAACAGACGTAGAAATACATATAATATAACCTATATATGCCTTGTTAGAATATATTTAAAAAAGACAAGAAATTTATGAAAAAATTTAGATCACGGACAAGATTCGAACTCGAACTCTGCGCGGCACCTACCTCTAACCAATTCGGATACCGTGATCTATGAATCATCACAAATTTTTTTCCGCTTAGACATAAGAAATCCTCAAAATGGAGAGAATTTAAATGTTTTGTTATTCATAGACGCTACCTTACATGATAGAAGCCAAGCAATATTAATTCTGGATGGACTGGATTACGGAGCTGTAGGAGATATGCATCAAAATAACAACGGTACAGTCAAAGCGACAAACACATAGACAAATCATTTTGTATCTCATTTACCAACTAATCACTCTTTGTATGACACGTTGTCTACTAATTGGAGATCAGTAGGTATCTATACAATGTAGGCAAACTTATTTTGACTTCAATCTGAATAAGCGTCACCTTACAATCGAAAATCAACCATAGACGAAAATTACCATCGTCATGAATACCTACCTACTAAACTTATTCTAAACTCATAAGTAGGCTCTGTGATCTAGGACGTTTTATGAATGTCTGTTAGACATTGTATTGAGTAGATTTACTTGAAACCGTAATCAATACCTGAGATCTTTAGAATTTGACTTGACAATCAATAAACTCGCACCAGTTTCTAGCTCACCGGTTGTGACACGGTTTGAATTTGCGACGAAGTTTACTAATATTGAACTTGTTCAAGCCTCTTGATCAATGGCTATTGAAAGGAAGTGTCAAACTTCCACTGGTCAACTTTCAGTGACATTGACATCTAGAATTCGTGCTCTGATTCTCTGCGCCCGAAGCGTGTAGAACCTTAACCGAGCCGAATGGTTGCACAAAATATGCGAGTATTTCATACCTAGCGTGGATAGTTTTACACACGTGATCTGCGATGTGTAACGGTCTGTACAATTTTGTTAGGTCACATGATAGATAAAGTAATTAAAGCATTTATTTCTCAAGTCGATATCTAAAAAGTATCGAATGATAGAAACAAAATAATAAATCATTTGAAAATGTTGGTTCGGGGTGAATTTCCTTAGTTTCATAACAGCGGGCATCCCTAAGTTACCAATGCATGATTGATAAAAATATTTGAATGTAAATATTTTATATTAATTTAAATTCCATTTATAATTATTCTATTTATTTCTAGAATAGTTTATCATTATTACTACAGTCTATACTATACTATACTGACAGTCTAGATGCGAATATATAGGTATGCAATGCAAGCGGGAATATTTATGTTGTTAAATGTGAAGCTGGAATGTAACGTTTGAGGTTGTAATCTGTTCGTGAGGTTACACTATGTTATAATGCCGATCTTGATGAGATATACATTTGTAAGCTCTACCTATCTGTGCTAAAATAGCTACCACGCTTGCAAAGATTAACAAAGATATGAATGGCGCGAGCGTGAGAATGATGGATCACCATGTACCAATAAGATTTATCTTGATTCTTGATCAAACTTGAGAACGAAATGAAACAAAAATGACATGACACTACAAGGAAAACACAGTCCGTACGTTTATTTAGAAGATTGTTCAATTAACACATTGCATAAACCTTTATTTTACATACTTGGGCATTATTTGACTTTTTGTACATTTGGCTACTTAGGCAACAAGCTCGTAAAGCAAATACGAACTTTGAATTTCGAATCCATTTTGAGTATGTTAAATTTCATGAGTAGGCCTTAGGGCCCACTTGAATAAACATCTTATATACGCATGTATTCTACGGCTTTGTAGTTTTATTTATATTTTCCACTAGCTGTACCTGCAGCTTCGCACGAGTTGTCATTTCTCTAGGTTAAAAGTACTCTAGTACTATTCCAAGACCTAAAATACCAATATACCAACATTTGATCAAAATTCCTTCAGCCGTCAATAAGTTTTTATCGATTGCTCGGCTTCTACTCATCGGATTGAGATACCAAGTTGTGACCTCAGTTTTTAAGTCAACCCCTAAGCTATCTAACAGTGAAATCCGCATCGCAAGTGGTCCAACAGTTTTTACGTGATGTGGGAACAAATAAACATACAGACAAATAGACACACATGATTTAAAAAAATGATTTATTCTTGTTCAGTAGCTTATTTTAAGTACACTATACCAACTTTTTTATTATCTTCTTTTTATAGACTTTTTAGTATTTATTGCTTTATTAAAAGTATAGATTTCAGTTAAAAAAACAACTTATTTCTATTTACTTTAGGTTATTCTTCTTGCACGTCAGGACGAAAATGCTACTTAGCATTAAGTTCTCTTTGTACATTAAGAATATTTGTCTGGTAAAGATTAAATAACTGGAAATAGCTACCTACAAAAGCGTAATATGAATTATAATTAAAACTGACGCAAATTTGTTTTACAAATGAGCGTGAGAGAGTCGTTAGCCCGAACGCGTGGCAAATGATGCGTGTGAATAAATCGATTAGGGAAAACAAAATGCGTGGTATTGTAATGAACTAGTACTACTTCGCAACTAGTGGTGCAATAGTGTTTACGCCATCCGTTGGGTTACTTTGTATTAGGTACTGGAATGGATAGGTCATGAAAAGAAAAACCTGTATTACTTAGGCCGGGAAACATTTGTCATAACTTAGCCAATTTTAAGGCAAAGCCCTTAGCTTACTATTTAGTACTTACTTTCTATTTTTAATCCTTATAGAAATAATATAGTATGACTGTGAAAAGTGATGTTTAGAATGACACTAATTATTTTGGCTTAGTTTGAAAAAAAAAAACAATTAGTGGAGGTCAGAAATAATATGAAATTAACCAAATAAGTACACAAAGAATTAAGCTTTATAGAAAACTACGCCCAAGTGTAATTTGGCACCCCCGTTTATCAAAAACCTTACTCGTATTTAGTTCACCTCTAGAATAGTTAAGGAAAATTTGCTCCAAATTTAACATTTTTAGGTACACAAGCTGTTAGTAGTCTGTCCGTCAGTCAGTCAATAGGTATGTCATGGTACTGTATATTCTAAGAAACCATAATATTAACAGATTGGTCGTGAAAATAGCCGAGCGATAAATTCGTGTCACAAACTTCAAGCAAGTGGTAAAAGCACAAATCAAAAGCAGTACAATAATAATAAGTCTACGATTTCGGAAGTATTTCTTTATTAGTGGTTCTAGGCATGCAACATTGCCGCGCATTGTGTACTGTACGGTGATCGAAATTGAACAAAAACTAATGCGCGCTGACACTGACCTCGGTGCGTGCATGCGCGCTGACATATTTTGTAAACTTTTCGACACACTGCTTTTTATGTTAGTTATTTTTATGTACCACCAGTGTCATTAACAAAAATTAAAAACAAAAACTTAGCGTTACTTTGGTGATGCTCTTTAATTAACGAATATAATGATTCTTATTCGCAAGTAAATTGATTTGACAAACTCTTATTAGCTCGTTGCGCACGAATTAAGCGTCTATTTCCTAACAAAGAAACTATTTGAAAGACATTTCTGTTGAAAAATGTGAAAAATCGACCGTTTACTTTATATGAACAGCGTTTGAAGATGCTACACACGTGCTACGCGTGTTGCTACGGATTAGCTACGACTCATCTGCCATGTTACGGAAATGTTAGTAAAGAATAGCATCGCAGTTTTCATATACAATTCGTATTAACAATTTTTTATGTAACCAGAGCCAACGAATGCTATCAAAATTGCTCGTTTCATGCTTTTTAATTGAATTAAAATTGATTAATCTCATCTAGATTCCCACAGTTTCCATTAGAACTGTCTGTTGAATAGATAGATCTTTATCATTTGATTGTTTGACTAAATGTTATGAAAGAAATAGTTCGGTTCTAGTTTGTTAGGTATGTTTATGGAGGTCAGGTGTCCTGCGGTGATGTATTGGGCAAGAACTGTTTGAAAACAAAGATCAACTGTTTCCTACAAGAAACCACAAGAAAATTAAGCCATATAACGCCCTTGGCATCTTTACACACACTTTAATGAAACTTAGTATTTGTGCATCCCTATTATATCTCATATATTTTGTGAAATTTATCACACTTTTCACACACACGTCATTGTTAATATTGTACACAAAAGTACTCACCATGGATTTCATTTTTGTAAAGAAGTAAAGCACAGAAGTGAAAGAGAGAAAGATTAGGAAATAGTTTTTTAGTAATCGATTTATAGCGCTACTGGAAGACTATTATCTTCCAGGACTCGCTATGTTTAGAGTGCAACTTGCGTCTGATCGAAATGAGGGCGGGTGTGGGTTTTTATACGACGGCGTGGGGCGGAGGGGCTGCGCACGCGCTGACGCCGCCGACACGCACTACACGCAGTATGGAAGTTTATTGTAAGTTGGCTGGATCGAACGTGCTTGTTGAGGCACTCATTTTCTTACCATTAACTGTTTTAACTACACACTTAGGGCTGGAATCGCGTACACTAACACTCTCTCGTCTCTAACACTTTAAAGATGGCTTGTATTAGTACAAAGCTCATGAATAAATGAAGTCGCGCTAGGTGTCTTACTGCATACGTAATTATAGTACGCCGCTGCACAGTGTGCCGCGTGAAAGTATTGGGAAACGCCATTGATAATAGGCGAATATCATACACATTTCAATGGCAATCAGTGGGGCTGCGTATGGTCCAGTGTGTGAACTTTTTGGTAGTCTTTCGGCACTTTGCGTGTCTATCTAATGTGCTTGCAGTATGTTGATGTGTATTGCAAAGTGTTCGCTGTTTATTTGGAATGAACGTGG
The DNA here is from genome assembly GCA_946251855.1 of Alsophila aescularia. NCBI lineage: Eukaryota > Metazoa > Arthropoda > Insecta > Lepidoptera > Geometridae > Alsophila > Alsophila aescularia. The sequence goes on from OX276385.1 coordinate 16,366,820, forward strand.
AAGTCAGGAGATCTTTCGTTAAAGATAAGATTTTAAATTTGAGGGTTGGAAAGTATTAGCCTCATATGCCAACATTTTTTTTAAATAAATGATGACATTAGTTAAAGCACAGTTAAAATGGAATATAGATTTTTGTTTTAAAGTTATATTTTTTGTCTTATTCTGTAATAATTGTTTTGCACATACCTATATGTTTTGTGTTTAGAACTTTTAATTATATATCCATACCAATATATAAAAGTGAAACGTTGTCTCTTTGTTTGATTGTTTGTGTGGGCTTTCACGCGATAACGGCTGGACGGATTTTGATGAAATTTGGAATGTAGAGAGCTTATACCCTGGAATAAAACAGGATAGTTTTAATCCCGGAAAATTTTACGTTTCCACAGGAAAACTGGAAAATGTTGATTACTCGCTGAATGGAACTGTTGTTATGGAAACGAAATAACAAGTCTGTCAAAAATATCAAGAGCGTTGGTGCTATACCTACTTTTGCATTGGTTTTTAATGTCCTAGAAGAACATAGCATGCTTTTTTTCGCGATAAAAAGTAGTCCGCGCGGACGAAGTAAGGTCGCGGGTGGGAAGCTAGTATATAATATATACGGATATGGATTTTTGAGACGGGACCGTAAAAGCCTTAACCGTTATAGTTACAGGAAAACGTTCCTAGGAGAACATCCATAACTTTTTGAGATATTCTGAACTGCATTCACAGATTTTGGAAAAAATGTACAGGCAGCAAGAAAATGATAATATTACACATAACTTTTTTTGATGCCAATCGATCCTGTTTCTTATAAGGATCAAAAGATTTTAAGGGACCAACTGAGATTGGAGTACTAGAAATGTCTGGATTTGCGAAAAACTTTTTCCATACATTAGGTAAGATATTATCTTAACTGTTGTAGCTACAGGAAAATATTCTTAGGGGACTGTCCTTAATTTTTAGACATGTTTTGACCTACCTTCATAGATTTGGAAAAAAAAAACGAGAAAATGGGTAGTTTACACAAAACTATCTTGTTTCTTATAAGGATCTAAAGTTTCTACAGATCGACTGACGTTAGAGTACCCGAAAAGTCAGAAATCGCTAAAAAGTCGTTCGCATACAAACTTTTTATAGTTATCTTTCACTAAGAAAAAAAACCACTAACAAACACTAACACTTTTCTCCTAGTACTCCTAACCTCAGTTGGTCTGATAGAGATCTGCCAATCGATCCTGTTTCTTATAAGGATCAAGATCCTTATAAGAAACAGGATCGATTGGCATCAAAAAAAGTTCTTGAGTAAGTTGCTCATTTTCTTGATGACTGTACATTTTTCCAATACCTGTGAATGCAGGTCAAAACATCTCCAAAAAAATAAGTACAATCACGAACGTTTTCCTGTAGCTTCAACTGTTAAGGTTATTTCGTACGTAGGTCAAAGTCAAAGTATTTTATTGTAAATAGGCAAAATCAAAATTAGCTTCTCATGAAAAGGGAGAAATACGTAAAATAGATCAAATCAATAAAGTTTTGGTAAACTAAGTATGCTTTGAGTTTGAAAAGGAAATTTCCCTTTACAGTGCCAAAAGGGTGCAGGAAAAGGAAATACCCTTCTGACTGTACCAGTGCTTCGGAAATACGCCCGTTAGAGAAGAGAGCACCAAGAAACTCTACGGGATTGTCATTTTTCCATATTATTTCATTCTTTATAATTTTGACAGAAATTATAATATATAAATTAAATTAAAAAAATAAAAGTAACAGTGGAGATAGTTGGGGACCTATCTCCACCCATCCTCACCCAACCCGATCCATCCCCACCGATCCCCGCCCATCAATCCCTGCCGATCCCCACCCATCCAAACCCATCCCAACCCTACTCCACCTATCCCAACACATCCCAACCATTCCCCAAATATCCCCACCCATCCCCATACATCCAGACCCAACCTTACCCCACTATATCGGTACTATGAAATTGTCGACCTTTCCACTTTTGAAGTCACTTTATGCTGTGTTGCCATAAGTTTAGGCCAATAAAGTGTATGATCTTTTATTGCCAGTGAACTGACGAAGTTTTTAAGATAAGAACAAAAAATAAATATTCCCTATTTCTTATTTTGGTGACCTCCAATCTTTGAAGGGATATTTTGCTCTAAACAAAATTTGAAGTTATTATTTTATGTTTTTATTGTTTTTTTTTTAATAATTGAAATATGGTTTTGGTGTCTTACTATTGGCTACCAACATTCCAAAAATCAACTGAATACTATTGTTAGTTTGGTCAAAATTACTAAGTTTGCGTCGAACTCTGAATTTTGTGAAAAAAAATAAAAAAATGGAATAACTCCGAAAATATCAAAAATCGCGGAACATACATGGGCGTTATTCGGGTGTGCCTGGGTGTGCTCTACCTCGGGACTTCCGCTTATCACTACTTCCTTGGACACCCTGTATATATTATGATATGAATATATATTATATATTATTGATGAATTGCTCTCTTCTGCAGCACAAATATAGATTGAATTTACTTAATGTTTTGAAAAAGTTTTTCGCGATTTCTGTCATTTCTAGTACTCAAACCTCAGTAAGCTTTAATTAATTAGCTTTTTCTATAAGTTTTCGCAACATTACTTATATAGTTAAATTGATACTGATAACATGTCCATATGGAAGAAATAAAATGTTCATTAAGAAAACTAAACTTAATAATATTTCTAAGAATGTTAAACCTGTTTGTCACAAATAATAAAAAACAAAAGTTTACGTTTTTGTTATTGACAAAGTGGGACTTTCGATTGAAATGTGCGCTGTCATCGGACAATCACACCGAAGTGTTTTTTTTCCTTCGTTACCCTGACACACTATTATTATGGAATACCAACCATCGAATTAAATTCGCAAGTTGTAATAACTTTATCGCTTAGATCTCTTTTCAGTTGACCTAGAGTAGAACAAAATTGAACAAATAACCATCTTATACCGTTCACTTGGTTTCCAGCATATCGCAATAGCTGTTGTTACTGTATACTTATGATGTTCAATTATTATAATTTTATCACTCTTCTATACAAATAAATAAAATTATATACATAATAATTATTACCAGCTGGCTCGTTCGTTACAGGAGAAGTCTTATACAAACGTAATTAGAAGCACAAGTTGGTTAATGAAAACTAGCTGTGCCCGCGGCTTTGTCTGCGTGGCCAAAATTCATGGGTTATTTTTATAGCGTGGATCCCTATTCTTTTTTTAAAAATTATATGTATCTTAAGTTACTCCTTGTAACATCAGCTATCTGCCAGTGAAGGCCCGTCAAAATCGGTCCAGCAGTTTCGCCCGGAACAAATAGACTGAAAGAAAGACAAAAAGTTTTTTGTTTGTTTTAAGTAACGTATATACTTTCATATGCATATAGTAAAAAGCTGTTATTTTGACATTACAAACAGACACTTATTTATTTGTATGTATGTATGCATGTATGGAGGATATGGATGTATCGATGTTGTTTCTTTGGCATGGACTATAGTTATACCATACCGATGTTAAAAATTATTTCTCAAGGTTTAACAATCTTAGCGGTATGATAGTGCGATTTAGAACCCAACAATATCGGATTCGATCCTGGGCTCCGCACCAGTGACTTTTCTTTTTTTATGTGCGGTTTTCCATCGCTCCGTACTTCGGAGGGACATTAAGCTGTCGGTCCCAGCGTCTGTTGATTAATATCAGTCGCTGAGCACATTCAACAGAAACACATAATTGTACGATTGAAAAATATACGTATATTAATACTAAAATCTTAGAGCAAGTTGTAGTTTTCACTACTAAACTTAAATTGTGCTAATTCATTCATTGTTTAAGTTATTTTTGAATCATCTACAACATCTATATAGCTAAGTTCAATCTATCTGCCTGACTAACTCTGACACCAGAAGCCAGCACTAACTTATACGACAATAACTATCTACAAATTTTTGTTTTGATATTATATAGTTTTTGGATGAAAGCGAAACCAAGTTTGTAAGAAAAGATGAATTTCCTTGACCTGACGCAACCCCTTAAGTTTCCACTGCTGGTCGGCATGCCTCGTCTTAGAACGTGACTTCACCCCTCACATTGGGGTGAGTTGGTCGCGGTGGATGTCACATGTAGTTCTTCACCCCTCTCACTGGGGTGTGTAAATCGCGGTGGATGTCATATGAGGTTTTTTACCCTTTACACTGGGGTGGGTTGGTCGCAGTGGATGTCACATGTAGTTCTTCCACATGCCAGTTACGTCAGGAAAATCACCCAACGATCACATACCTACATAGATTCTACCCCTTTACTAGAACAGAGACACCAACGCGTTAATGCCTCCGTACTACTGGAGAATCACAACTTCTTTATAAATGTAAGTTGGCCGTCACTGTCGTTCCTGTATCCGCCTCATTACAAGTCACTCATAAAAATTGTAACCAACACACCAACTAGCAGATAGCCAATACCAACTCAGCAACGGAAGCTGCTTAAATCTTGTTTCGTAGATGGAAAAGGCCAATGATGTCGACGACTAGAATTCCCTGAATCTATAGAATCAGCAACAACCAGGGCCCCAAATCTGTTAGTCATTTAACCGCGATAACGCATCTCGATCGCATGAAAATCGCTGATTTTGACAGTTTTAGTAGTCTGCTCGCTATTGCTTGCGATTCAAATTGTGGGCCAATAGATGCTATCGATTAGATTTTGACTAGAAAACCATAATAATGATGTTTAGGCGCTGATACTTGATTTTTAGCTATTATCAATTTTATTTCAGTGGTAACACTCAAGGGATTTTGGGAAGATGTATATAATATCCGTGCTATTGCGTTGCTTTTGCTATAAGACTGCGAACTTGATTTAGCTGACTACCAAATTTGATACTATTGACAGTCCAATCGCAGAGGTATCGCAGTGGCAAGGCTTGTTACCCGAGTACAGCGAAGCAAGGGAAGGGTTATGAGTTTAACAGTCGATATATGTATGTACGTGGATGTTCCACCATAGCGTCGCCCCTATTGGTCCGATTTGGACAAGCGAGGTATCTTCAGGTATAGTTTCGTAGGCAATTTTTTTATCAGACTGCGGCGAAGCAAAGGAAGGCTTATGTGTTCAAACTAATAACGTAGTACTATTTTGACAAGCAAGGTATCAATCGATTGGTCTTCAGGTTAAGAGTGTCATAGGCATTTTTTTACCAGACCATAGTCGGCTTTTAGTTTTTGAACTTATGTCTTGTTGTCAATCGCTATCAGACTTGGAGCCCAGGAACATAATTTTATAACACAAAATGGCAAGATTTTCCATTACCGTTTTCAGGAACGGTAATCAGCAAATAGGAAATAAAAATGACTTATGTGGAATTCGAACTTGTTACTAGCTTTATTTTAACGTTTAATGTTTAAAGTTTAATGAACCTGTAATAATTTTTCCACACTACTAAACAATAAAGTTAGGAACACACCGCAGAGGTGTTTTCACTTTTTGTCAGACACAGCACAGGTATTCCTAATACCTCTTGGTATCTTTGTTCCTTAAGTTTATATTAGGTACTACCTGATGCCCGCGGCTTCACACGCGTGTTTATTTCTGTAGGTTAAAAGTACTCTTTGTGCTATACCAGGACGTAAAATACCAATATACCAACATTTGATCAAAATTCCTTCAGCTGTCAAAAATATTTTTATCGATTGCTCGGCTTCTACTCATGGGATTGAGATATAAAGTACCCCAGTTTTTAAGTCAAGACATAAGCTATCTAACAGTGAAAACCGAATTGCAATCGGTTCAGTAGTTTTTATGTGATGCGCGAACAAACATACAGACAGACATGAATTATTAAAATGTCATGTTCTTGTTCAGTAGCTTATTTTATGTACCCTAGACCATTTCTTTTTTAATTATCTTCTTTGTAAAGACTTTTTCGTTCCTATTGCTTTATTATAATATTAGGTATGCTTTGAAAATATCTAATAAATACGAGACGCTACAAAATGAAGAAACAATGCATTTAGATCGTTTCTCGATAGCTACTTTAGAAGCCATTCTTGATTTATTTCATTGTAAAATGTATTCTAATCTAAAGTTCATTATGTCTCGAAAATTAGATTTCGTTATAAGCTGTCTCATTGAACGTCGCGTCGTTTTGTTATTTAAATTATTGAATGAAACAGTAAAACTGAGACTCATACCATTCACATAACATTTTAATTCAAGCTTCTTTTTTTTATTTTTTTCTTTTTAAATTATACTTATTTAAATATCGAAGACAACTCTCCTCCCATCAAATGCTGTTGACGTCATCATAGAGCTGCGCGCCGCTAGAGATGCCCGCTTCACGGCGACTCTATTATCGATGGTAACACTACATTACGTCTGGTAGGTACAGCCGGCCAGGCGGTACATGCATACATTAATTACATTGATCACCTATTGGTAATAAATCCGTGTCCACTTAAGTTGTAATTAACTGGTTTTGTAGGTGTGTTCGGGCAATAACTTCTAATTAAAATAAAATCGTTTAAATTAGAGCAGGCACTAAACAATTATAATTGTATTACTTATGTACCTAGGGCTGTCATCATTTATATTGCTGAAACCAGACAAAGTTTTCGAAAAACACGGACATTTGGTCGAAATGGGGTCTTTTTCCACGGACGTCTTTGAAAGTTTAAAAAAAATATGAATATTTATTTAATACAATAACTCTCACCTACATGGAATTTACTCGTCTTTAATGCTTAGCATAAATACATAAACATAACTCCAATAACATAATTAAATTATATCTAACTTACTCTACTAAGAAAATTAGGTGGGTAACTACCAAAAAAAATATTAAGAACTCTCTTCTTTTTGGCATCAAATTAAAAACAAATTATAAAATAAAATCATCTTGGTAGGTTACTAGTAACTACAATACTTTGAATGACTCACACGTCGTTAAACAAGTTTTGAATTGAAATATGCATGAAAAGTTGCGCGTCACATGAGGTCATTTTTCCTTTTAGCTTGCCTGGAAGATATTTTTTTGTTCCTGCTCTACTTATTCCACTGAAGTTTGTGTTGATGTTGTCCTCGGAAAATGTTATGCACAAGTATGACAGATGAGAGAGATTCAAGGCATATACGTAACATACATCATAGATACAACTAAATAATAGAATAGAAACCGAACAAAACTGCCAACACGACGCGCGTCCGGGTTTCAGCCGGACACTTCTTGAGGAACCCCTCCTGACGCCTCCCGGACTTCCTTCCAAACTAGGACAAATCCGGGAAAATCCGGACGGATGGCAGCCCTATATGTACCCAATAGATTTATGTAATTTCTAAAATCTACAAATTTAACCAATACTTATAGTAATTATTATTTAACGCAGTTCATTACCGGTAAATTCCCATACAAATGTTTAGTTACTCCGTAATTCTAGAACACAAACAACCGATAGGTTCCGATTTTTGTTGTTCTGACAATTGTTTCGAAATGTTTCAATCTGTAGAATCCGGTGCACCCACAGAAATCTAAATATTGTGCAACCACACGCGGAATATTTTCAGGGAGGGAAAAAACGTGATCGGGAAAACCAACACACATACAAACTTTTCATACTAAAGTTATTCATTATTGGTATTCAAATCGGTATCCTATTAATTACTGGTATTTATTTGACTCTCTATCAAAACAATAAGTAATATTGACAAGTAATTTCCCTAAACTTCATCATCATCCTCAGCCTGTGTTCTTCCACTGCTGGACATAGGCCTCTCCCAATGAACGCCATAGAGCCCAATCTTGGGCTCTTCTCATCCAGTTTCTGCTGGCCGCCTTTTACAGGTCGTCATTTCACCTGGCCGGTGGGCGTCCTACACTACTTTGCCAAGACGCGGTCTCCACTCGAGGACATGTCTACCACAGCGGTTGTCCGTCCTTCGAGAAATGTGACCAGCCTATTGCCACTTCAGCTTGCCAATTCTTTGAGCTATGTTGGTTCTCTGGCAGATTCTCATTTCTGATTTTATCCTTCAGAGAAACCCCGAGCATAGCTCTCTCCATAGCTCGCTGAGCGACTTTAAATTTGTGGACAAGTCCCACTGTTAGTGTCTACGTCTCGGCTCCGTATGTCATAACTGGTAGGATGCATGCATTAAAGACTTTCGTCTTCAGGCACTTTGGAATGGACGACGAGAAGACCTGTCAAAGTTTTCCGAATGCCACCCAGCCCAACTGAACTTTTCTGTTGGCTTCCCTATTGAAGCTGTGTCTACCCAACTGCTGAGTTTGTCCGAGATAGACATATTCATTAACAACTTCCAGGGGTTCACCATTGATGACTACAGGTCTCGGGGTAATAGGATCGTTAAAAATGATCATATAACTTAGACAAGATTAAAGATGTCTTGTCTAAGTTCATCCCGAGACCGATTTGTCAAGAAGCATCAGCCAGGCCATTCAACATTCGCTCAAGTTTCTCCAGCGATTCCGCCGTAAGGACTATATCATCGGCAAATCTTAAGTTTGAGATGTACTCGCCGTTTATCTTGATGCCCTTCTCTTTCCAGTCCAGAGTCTTGAACATATCTTCCAAGGCGTTCGTAAACAGTTTCAGAGATATGACGTCCTCCTGTCTCACTCCCCTGCGCAACTGGATATGCTTAGTTACTGCTGGTTCTGTACTTGAACACTCATAGTCCCAGATACATCTCAGCACTTCGATAAACCGCCAGTCCGCAAAAGCAAGACACAGGGGCTGATTATTTGACAATGGCAGAATACGACTCATGCGTTGACATAGCATATGCAGTCTTCTGCATACGGTTTATTTTGACAATGACAGAATAGGACTCATGCATCGACATACCGTATACAATCTTCCGCATATGGTTTATTTTGACAATGGCAGAATACGACTCATGCATCGACATACCATTACATAAAGTCTTCTATATATGGTTTATTTTGGCAGTGGCAGAATACGACTCATGCGTCGACATACCATAACATGCAGTCTTCTGTATATGGTTTATTTTGTCAATGAAGTATCAGATTACGAGTTAATTGTATTCTCTTTGTATGATGTCGATTCTTTCATTAGAACAAGCGTTGAACACAATACATAGTATACCAGTAAAATTATTATAAAAATACAAAAAACCGACTGCCAACAAAATTATTGATACGAGCTGACTGCAAAAATAATGACACTAATATTATAATGGCGAAAGTTTGTATGTATGTATGGATATATGTTTGTTACTTCTCGCTTAAACGGCTGAACGGATTTGGATGAAATTTAGTATGGAGGTAGTTTATACCTTGGATTAACACACTTTTTATCGCGGATAAAAATGCATAGTTCCTGAGGGACGCGGGTGAAACCGCGGGGCGCAGCTAGTATATATTGTAACGATATTATCCGGTTTATAGTAAATTTATCTGTGCTGACGGATTCCGATGAAAGATGTGATGAATTGGTTTTTAGGCCAAACTCGCCAACCACCGAGATAGTTGGTCCGGCGTCTAACGCCGATAGGTTATACGCTTAAATCAATGAAAAGTAATTTTGAGAATAAAGGGAATAAAAAAATAAAACGGGGTGAGTCACACTAAGAGTGGGATGAGTCGGGATTCTTACCCCATCCGGTCGCTTTAAACGTGAGGACGCTATATCTTTCTTCGGAATCACTCAAAACTTAAAATACTCGTTACTATTTTGAAATTATTAAAATTACCTGGATAAACTTAGACCGGAACGAGCTTTAAGAACTATTGGATCAAGACCGTTCGGTAATGTACTAGCTAGTGGGTACAATAGTGGAAGATAAAACATACAAATCAAATTCACCAATACAATCTTTATTATCCTTGGTTTAACTTTGCCTACTTACTTAAAATCTAAAGAACCGTGCCGTAGGTACGTTGGACGGCCATTCAAGCTAGCATATAATAGTGGAAGACAAAACATGCAATTTAAATGCACCAATACAATATTTACTATTTTTGGTTTAACTTTGCCTGTTTACTTAAAGTCTAAAGGACCCATGCCTGCAGATCCAACTCAGCAGCTAAGAAGTACTAAGATCTAAGATTACCCTGTTATAACTAGGGTCGATATAGAACCGACAAAATTAAGTATTTACCCTAACAAAACAAGTGATGAGTTGCTGGCCGGCAGTTCAGTCTACTTATTTACCTTTTTCTATAAGATTGAGCCGTTATGTTAGTGAAGGTAAATCTCCATCCGACGTTTCAGCAATGTCCGATGCGCGTGAGAAGTAGCCAAGCTAGACCCCTCAGGCGTTGCAGGTGTCCAGCAGGTCGGTGGGGAACCAAAGTTCAATACTCTGGTTATTTAAATATATGCATAAACATGCCAATACGATACCGCATTCCAAGAACGTGGCAGGAATCGTTGGATATAAAGTCGTCGTGGCGTATCGCGACACGTATCTTGTCGTCGTGGCGTATCCTAACACGGCGCCTTTCTAGTTAAATCCAGGGGGAAGAAGCCTCCGTCGTGTGGTATCTCAATCCGGGGGGGGGGGGGGGGGGGGGGAAACCCGCTGTGGATGAATAAACACAACGTTTCTTTAGAATTCGAGACTTCGAAAACGCCACCGCTCTCAGTTCGCTAAAATGGCGTTTCGAAAAATGGATAAAAGTGATTTCACAATCGCAATCATTAGTGCCGACAATGCAAATACCGAAAAATGCTCTCACCTTTTTTACGGGTTTTATAATACGCAGGGAAAAGACTTGTCAGTCCTGCTACCGGGCTCTGCAGCACGAAAAAAACGTTCACGCCTCTCGACTCCATTGCCTCGGTTTCTTTTCTAGCCGGATCTAGTTTGCTCCTAAGTTAGCAAAATCTATCCGAATAACATTTCGTTTCACCAAGAAACCGATCAGCGCTTACACATTGGCTTTGGAAATTATTATTTGGCTTTATTTTTATTTTTAAGATTTCTCACCATCGAAACCGAATTTGTTTATTTACTGTTTTTTTAACTATTTTTGACAGCTAAACAACTGTCAAGAGACGTCTAAGAATTGTTATAAACTATAGCCCTTAAAACGTTCCGTACTAGAAACGATGCGTTCACTTCCAGACGAAAGGTACGGAACGCGGTCTCCATGCTTCGGTACTGTTATACTATCATAAAAATATATACTGTCACTATTAAATTATGATATTGTATGGGTTTGCTTTGGAAAAAATCTACGTTCTTAAATTTGACATTCGTTGTATTTAATTGGTTTGTTTAATTTTATTTTCTATTTGCTGACATTACGGGACCGTGCCGAACAGAACGCGCCCTTTTGCTTTGATTGCTAATCGATGCAAAGATAAGTAGAACCTACGGTAGAGGTCACTACTTGTCTCCGTGTTTATCAATTGTACTTTATTAATTATTTATTTATTATCTGATTCCCAGTTATTCCTTGTTCCTTTTGTATATATCTCAATCAATTGACCTAATGAGTGTTCTCTTCGATGTGCAGCATGTGTTCCGTAATGCATGGACGTGTTATATTTATCGAAGTGTTTATAATCTCTGGACATGACTACTGTTTTCTGGAACTTTTCCTGGAACTCTAATTTACAGGATTATATTATGTAAGTAAACAACGTACGATAATCTATTTTTTGTACCCGATCGTCTGCTTTCGTTGGTATTTACCAAATACGAACGATAGTATTGTTTCAATCAACTATGTGCGACTTCAATGTCGTCATCTGACACATCCTAACAATAAACAACAACAGAATGGCTTGTCTTTTTAGAGATTTGACCTGTGCTAAGCTTTTATTTAAAGAAAGGGTTTTATTGTTCATCTGTTTTCGAATTATTATTTTTTATTATGAAAGTAAGTAGCTCACTCTACAATATATATAAATTTAATGTTTCTTTTTACCCGACTGAGGAGAGTTATGTGTTTGGGTTGTATGTATGTTTGATTGTTTGTTTGTATGTTTGGTTGTACGTTTCTTAGGCGCGTCCTACAGCCTAAACGGCTTGATGGATTTTGATAAATGAGGTTGGATTGGATTCGTCTTGATCACGAGAGTGCTATATAAATGTATATATAAATTAATATATGTATATGAAGTGTCAAGAAAACCAATATGGCGGCTTACAGCTGCCATATTGGTATTTTTGGTCATTTTTATTTCCGACGGAATAAAAATGACCAAAACCTATTGAGTGAGGTATCAAAATACAGGTCTATAAAATGCCATTTCAAAAATATATAATACTTATAAATAGAGAATAGCAATTTCTTTAAACTTCTTTCAACTTTTTCAATGATAGATTATTCAAATTAATGTAAATATATGTCTAATGTTGCAATTGCAAATAAAAATAAATAAAAAATGTAAAGTAAAATATGTAAGTAAAAAAACAAATACTTGCTGCGCCCCGCGGTTTCACCCGCGTCCCTAAGGAACCATAAATTTCCGGGATAAAAAGTAGCCTATGTATTAATCCAGATTAAAAGCTACCCCTGTACCAAATTTAATCCAAATCCGTTCAGCCTTTTAAGCGTGGAGAAGTAACAAACATACACACACACGAACATACATACACACACGCGCATAGAATAAATAATAGTACTTTGCTATTCTTAGCTAACACAATGAACTGGACTAGATAGATATTACCCAGTTTCATTGTTGTACTTGTAGGTTGGAGCATAGAATAAATAATAGTATTACGGTTGTAGGCTGCATAAATGATGCCTCCTATATCGATAATAATTGGATATTTAGGTGAGTATGATATAATTAATATTGTAGATCACATTGTGGTAAGATTTGGGGTCACGGTTGCTGGGTTCGAGTTTCGGTGTAAAAGGTATTTACGTATTTTAGTTGTATGTGTATGACCATTAATTCGAACGATTTGTGACACAAGTAAGTTAAATCCATACCAATATATAAAAGTAAAACGACTGTTTTTTGTTTGGGGAGCTTTCACGCGATAACGGCTGGACGGATTTTGATGAAATTTGGCATGAAGATAGCTTATACCCTGGAATAAAACATAGGATACTTTTTATCCCGGAAAATTGTAAGTTTCTATGGGAAAACTGGGCAATGTTGTTTACTCGCTGTAAGGAACGGTTTCCACGGAAACGAAATAACAAGTATATCAATAAACATCAAGAGCGTTAGTGCTATACCTACTTTTGCATTGGTTTTTAATATTCTAGAAGAACAAGATGCTTTTCTTCGCAATAAACTGTAGTGTAGTAACTGTAACTGTAGTCCGCGCGGATGGAGTCACTGGCGGGAAAGCTAGTAATCAATATAGCCAAATTAAGTAAATCCTTTTGATTCCATTTTTTGAACTTGCTCCGAAATAAGCACCAACATATAATTAAACATTTTTTGGTATTTTTATTGATTTCAAGAGCTTATTTCATAAACGGGCAATTGAATTTTAATAACTGACGTTTAAAGCCACATTTTATTTTCAAACTAGCTGTGCTCGCGGCTTTTACCGCGTGGTCATTTTCCTCAGATATAAGGATCAAATCATAGATGTCACATATATCAAACCTATTCAGAATATTTACCGTAATAGAACAGCATCAGTAAAAATCCAAACTATTGGGCCATCTTTCCGTATTGGCAAAGGAGTCAAGCAATGCGACCCACTCTCCCCAAAACTCTTCACTGCCACCCTCGAAGAAGTTTTCAAAAAGCTGGCTACGGGCTGGGAGAGAAAGGGCGTTGTTGTTGGCAATAAGAAGTTAACCAACCTCCGATTTGCTGACGACATTGTACTGTTTTCTTCCACAGCTACAGAGTTACAACAAATGCTTGAAGCAAGCCTCGAGGTCGGACTCAGTATGAACATGTCAAAGACCAAGTTCATGACAAACAGCACCAAGCGCAAGGTATGCTTAAAGGATGTGGAGATTGAGTATGTCCAGGAGTACGTATATCTTGGCCAAATAGTTTCCTTCCAGGCAAGACAAGACAAAGAAATTGCTAGACGCACTGAAAACGCCTGGGGGAGCTATATTGGGCCATGAAGGACTTAATGAAGGGTAACTTACCCATGTGCTTAAAACGTAAACTCATGAACATGTGCATTCTCCCCATCCTCACATACGGCGCTCAGACTTAGTCTTTGACTGTTCAACAAAGGTCCACGCTCGAGGTTTGCCAGCGAGTGATGGATCGCAGTATCTTGGGAGTTTGTTTGTATGTTTGTCGTATGAGGTAGTGCTGGCCTCTGATGTCAGAGTTTGTCAGGCCGCCCGAGGGCCTCTGACATGGCTTAACCACTGCTATTAATCAATAACAGCCGGGACCGACAGCTTAACGTGCCCTCCGAAGCACGGAGCGATGGGAAACCGCACATAACTCAGAAAAGTCATTGGTGCGGAGCCTAGGTTTTGAACCCGGTATCGTTGGATTCTAAATTGCACTATAGAACCGTTAGGCCACCATCGCTCAAACCATCTTGGGAGTAAAACTGACAGACCGTATCAGAAATACAATGCTGCGCTCCAAGACTCAGATCGCCGATGTAACCCAAAAACAGCAATGCTTAAATGGGACTCGGCTGGACACGTCTGTCGTATGTCAGGCGAGCTGTGGGCTAAATCCATCACGAAATGGATCCCGCAAAGCGTCAAGCGACAGCGTGGCCGGCCTAGACGACGGTGGCGAGACGAACTTGACGCGTACAAGAAAGAATGGCGAATTAAAGCAATAGACCGGAAAGATTGGAAGGAGGGAATACAGGCATTTGCCCAGCAGTGGGACGATATGGGCTGATAATAATAATAATAATAATAAGGATCCTGTGATAGTCCAGAACTAAAAGTACCAACATTATTAAACTTCGTTCAGACGTCAAATGGTTTTATATCTATTAGTCGACATCTAATAATCGAATTGAGATACAAAGCACCCAATTTTAAAGTCAAACCCTAAGCTATCCAACAGCTATGCCCATTATGGGTTCCAGTGGTCTCCGCACTAGGTCAAGCCTGAGTCGCGGGAGGCCGATAAATATTACCAAAACAGATTTAAAATACAAGAACAACAGTGACACATAAGGTAGCGTAAATAACTAATTGAAATTTAGCAAACTTACAAACAGATAGACCCAATTTCTTAAGAAAAGTTGTTATCTATTTCAGTAGCTTATTTAATGTCCCCTAGAGCATTTTTTTAATAATCTTCATTGTACAGACTTTTGTTACAGCTTTATTATAAATATAGATATATATTATGTTCAGTGGCATAATATAGTATACCTTCATAGTAGTGGCTCTGTGAGCTCGCACAAACGCGAGCATAAACTTTCTTGCAAACAATCTAGCGATGCACAGTAGCGCCATCTAGTTACCTTATTGTACAACTAACATTAATAATCAAGGTGATCCATCCATCCCTACCTAGTAGGTAAAGGGCTGATTCCACTGGTAGGAACCTAAAAGTGAGCAATTTAATGCATTTTGATGAACTATTCTGCACCTCACGCCGAAAATCCTCATCAGATCTTTACCAATTTTTTTTTGTGACCACCTTAACGTTACTACCTTTCAAACAAAAAAAAATAACCATCGAAATTGGATCTAATAAAGCGGAGATATTCATTAGCCCCCTTTGTACCCTTTTTTGGGGCAGTACCCCCCAATCAAAAATCACCCGACGACAAAAAAACCTGAAATTTAATTATACCTGTGAACCAAGTTTCGTCTAGATCGGTTGAGAAATGCGACCTGTAGAGGAGAACAGCCGGACATTCGGACATACGAAAGAATTTTTGCCCAAGCTGAAACGGAGACGCTTCTTTCGCGCTTCGGGCTCGCTCGGTCAATTAGCTCTGCCAGGGTTGCATCTTCTATGATTTATCTAAGATCTTGTGTAGCACTGCCGATCACAAGCCCGGGTTAAAAAGGAGGGTTAATCATTGGGCTAACCACCCAATATAGCGAAAAACAAATTGGTTCAGAAGTCCACAACAGAAAAATAATCTCGCCTATCAACGCGATACGATGAAGTAGAGAAAATTGTTGAGGAGACAAATAAAAAAAAAAAATATTTAATGAAATTTTGTATGTAGATGCTTTATACATAATATAGAGACCAACATAGGATACTTTTTATCCTGTAAAATTGAACACGCGGCGAAGCCGTGGGACTCGGCTAGTACATAATAATCTCTACCATATTACATATTGTTAAATTCTTATTAATTAAAGTCAATAAACAGTGGTCACGCCTCAAGGCTTGATAAATACAATTAATTATACAGCTTTTTTTCGTGCAGCCTGCTGGCACATGCATTGCAATGTCTTGATGCTCCGGCCATTCAATTATTTATCAATTCCGATGTCGTTGAGTTAAATCGATTCCACTTAATTCGAACACTTGTGATTTTCGTGTTTCGTTCGAAGGTTCAATAAATATATATTGTCTTTTGTTGTATTGTGGCCCTTCAATTACTTTGGACACCACTGGTCTTGATTTATTTTTCTTCTTTAATTATCCTTGTTGGGGCTTGAATGGTTTGATAATGTTTTATTATTAAGTACTAGCTGTACCCGCGGCTTCGCACGGTTGGTCGTTTCTCTAGGTTAAAAGTACTCGTGCTATTCCAAGACCTAAAATACCAATATACCAACATTTGATCAAAAATTCCTTCAGCCGTTAAAAAGCTTTTTACCGGTTGCTCGGCTTCTTCTCATCGGATTGAGAAACTAAGCACGGCAATTTTTAGTCTAACCCTAAGCTATCTAATAGTGAAAACCGCATCGCAATCGGTTTAGTTGTTTTTCCGTGATGCGCGAACAAACATACATAAAAAACAGACAGACATGATTTAAAAAATGTTATATTCTTGTTCAGTAGCTTATTTTAAGTAGGTGTCTTTTTATTTATCGTCCTTGTACAGACTTTTTTGTACATATTGCTTTATTATAATTATAGATAGATTATATGTATATATGTTAATGTTCGTAAGTGAAATCACTTAGGTATTTCTTTTGTAGTTTGTGAAGCATCATCAGAGATCTCTATAGAATATTAAAGATCCGTCCATATTTGTATTAAACGACGTGTGGCGTATGATTGTGATAATTTCATATAAATTGCTAAAGCAGTAATGACGTAACACTCAAATAAGTTAATTTAAAAAACATGCCAAAAAACTTTTATGCAGTAGCCATGTCATGGTGAAACTTAGAACGGTTATCAGAATTAAATGCGTATACAACATGTGCATGTGCTGTTAAACATTGAGGAGCTCCCTTGTGAGGACCCAACCCTGAGTGCAGCAGCCATGTCATGGTAAAACTTAATACCGGCTATCGTAATAAAATGCGTATACAAAAATTTATGTATGTCTTTGCCGTTGACCGTTGAAGAGTTGCTTTTTTGGAGCGGAATTCAACCTTGCGGGCAGTAGCCATGTCATGATGAAACTTAAAACGGGCTATCACAATTAAATTCGTATACAAAATTTTGTGTCTTTGCTGTTCATCGTTGAAGAGTTCCTTTATCTGGAGCTAATCCTAAAAGGTCACGCTTACTATAAAAATGCATTGTCATCGGAACTCAACCAACACAAATTCAACTCCGTAGGATAAGAGGAATTGGTTCTAATTCAGCTTGCAAGATTTGACCTAGACAAACATACATACACACATAGTTAATACTTGTAAAAGCGTTAAAATAACTTTGTATAATCTTTCCCGTGTTCATACTTCTGTGATCTGTCTGTCTTTTTCACAGACATATTTCTGTAAGTATCAATCTAGAGCACCATTACGCTATTATAAGCGGTGGTGGCCATTATGACCTAAGCGCTTTGTAATTTGACGGCACTACCATCAACCTTCAACACCATTTCTGGCCATCCAAAAGTTGTCTGGAAGAGATCGCTTTTAGGGATAAGAATTTGTACCTATTCTTTAAGGGTTTTTCTATGTTAGTTAGTTTTCTTGGTGTTAATCTATTCGACGGCTCAGGATAAGGACTTCACAGCGCCAGGAGTCAAGGGCGGATCCAGCCTTCGAGTCAGGGGGGGTCACACACTTATATCCAGCCTGGATGGTTTCCAAAATTATACAATACAAGTTGTTCCCCGCGGTTTCACTCGCGTAGCCTATGACCTAGAGCAGATCCAGAATTTATTAATGGGAGGGGCAAATTACCTATGTATGTATATATATATTTGACATCTCTCTGTGCTTCGGAGGGCATATTAAGACATGTCAGTCCCGATTGCTATAACAATCATTGATAGCGGTCGTCATGCGGCGCCAGGGAGAAAAAATCCGTCCAGCTCCCCCAAATGCAAGAGGCCCACCAGAGAACTAAAAACATCAAAGAACAGACGCGCAAAAATATGGAGCTATATAAATCAGAAAATTTCAGAACATTATAAGCGCGAGCGTAGCGAGCGCGAAAATTGAGTTATTTCTATAAGTGTGGGTATTAAAATGAAACTCCAAATCGTATCATATAAGCATTTGGCGTATTACCAAAAGCGCGAGCGTAGCGAGCTCGAAATTTTTGTACTATTTGAGTTAATACACTATTAAATTAATCATATTATCTTATCATTCCAAAACATGTAAAAATATGCATTGACATGATTAAAAGTTACGAAAGTAGAGATTGTGAAAATATTGAATTTTATGTCAATGTAAAAAGGAAAAAAAACAAAAAAAACATCCAAAACATGAAAAAAAAACAAAAATAAGTGCGAACGGAGCAAACGCAAAAATTTTGAGCTATTTCGATCGGTGTAGAACTTAAATAATGTTTTCCAAATCATATAAAAAGAAATATTGCATGAAGAAAAAGCGCGAGTGGAGCAAGCGCAAAATTTTTGACCCGTTTCTTTACACAATCTTAGCAACGCAATTGAAACATAATTCTTAATCAAAATCAAATTTTAGAAATGGCTGAAACATATTATTTTTTATGTTTCAACCCCCATATCTACGTTATTTTGAAAAGTTTTGAAAAACTAAATGGACAAAGAAAACATATAATTATCGTACCGGCTCACAAAAACATACTTAACTGCAATTATTTAAAGAAGCGCGAGCGAAGCGGGGCTAAAATTTTAAGGATTTCTATACAAGATAATTTTACATAATTAAAGGATGATTATCAGTGGGTGCGCATCTGGACATTGTGCGAGTAAATATGATATTAAATTAAATCAAGAAGCGCGAAAGAAGCGAGTGCGTTTTTTTTTTCCAATATCATTAGGTATTCCGTATCACATAAAAATGTTGCACTATAAGAAAGCGCGAAAATTTTGACCTAATAAGTATTTCTATCAATGTTAAAGGGAAACATAATTCCAAATCATATTAAAATGTTTAATATCTAGCATTGTCCCATAAAGAGCGCGACCGAAGCGAGCGCAAGAATTCTTGGATTTTTCTATAGTTGGATTGTCGTACGAGGTAGTGCTGGCCTATGGTGACTGAGATTGTCAGGCCACCCGAGGGCCTCTGTGACTTAACGACGGCCATTAATCAATAAAAGCCGGGACCGATAGCTTAACGTGCCCTTCAAAGCATTTCTATAGGGCAAAACAAAACTAAAAGATAATTTAAAATTGCCCAAAACTAAAATAGACCACCGAAAACGCGAGCGCAGCGAGCGCGGAAATTTTGAGATATTTCTTTCAGTGTACAATGTAAATATGATAACAAATCATAAATGTAAATAGCAAATGGACATAAAAAAACTGATTGACATAGGCCCGGGCGGGGGGGGGGGGGGGGGGGTCATGGGGGTCATGGGGGTCAGGGTATAGAGCTGATGTTAGAACTCCTTACAACCGCTACTCTACTCACACAGTAGAGAGAGAGAGAGAGAGAAGGATGAAGAAAAAAAATAAACTTCATCAGAACACACCTGCCACCACACAGCGTGATTTCCTTACCCACATTGTAAAGAATCAAAAACTAACTTTTCGTTTACGACAAAAATATTTTCCCAAAAAAAAAAAATTTACTTCATAATAAAAATGTTATTTTGTAAACAACCACTAAAAAGTATGAAATAATTTACAATTGAGCCAGAACAGTATCACTTTTTCAAGGGATTTTCATTCACTGTTTGATCATGGCGTCATTCTTCACTTTGACATCCTGTAAGGCATTAAGCACACATCAATGAACAATAATTTGTCGCAGTCCCTGCCACCACTCTCCGCGTTAAACAATTAAGGCGATCTCTACTATAGAGTAATTAATTTTAACATAAGTGTTAATACATAATCTCTAGGTACTTCCGACAGATCACAGACGTTGCCAACAATTGCCTCTTTTCTGATAATTTTACTCAATTAATTAATACCGTAAAGTAGTAGGTTTCAGTTTTTATTAAACGTAATTAAATCGCTGGCGAATAATACTGCTCGGGTTACTAACCCAATGATTTTACTATGAGCATCTACGATGGAAATATTAAACTAGGTAATTAAAATACATTACCTCTTTAGCATCACCTTAAAATATTTCTCAACGATTAAAGCCGTAATGTGTACTGTACAAATTGTTAAAATAGTAGCTTTATCAAAATTTAGTTTTCGAACTCGACCTTGTTTGCATTTTCCACTTGTACACCTCGCGCTTCCGTTTCATAGCGACATACGTATGTTTTTTATTCTTAATAAAACCATTTGCAATGGATAGATACAAAAATGAGTGATCAACGAGGAATTTGTTTTAAAATATGGCTTTATAATTATATGCCGCGTATATTTGGTTGTGTTAATTATTCTTCAAATACCAACTTTTCCTTGTGTTGTACTAAATGGTCTCGACTGAATATATTTGGCAAACAAAGTGCTCAAAATTGCAAAGCATGTATCGGTATGTAAATGTCAGGGATAAGGAGCCTAGAAGCCTTATACCTTAGGTATATATCATACTGACGCCCCTTATATGTAAGTTTGCTTCGTGTTCTGTATCACTATTGCTATTCTTAGATATTGTTTGCACTGCAATGGAGACCTTCAAAAACATATTTCTGCAATCTCCTATAATATTTCAACATCAGGTATTCGTGTACTGCTCGACATAAGCCTCTCCCAATGAACGCCACAGAACCCGGTCTTCAGCCGGTCTTCATTCTATCGATCATTTAGCAAATCGTCTGATTCAACAGAGAACCAAAAGTTTCGGAACTTATCCTTTATAGATGGCTTTCTCCCATAGCTCGCTGAGTTTGTAGAGTAATCCCACTGTGAGTATCCACGTCTCAGTTCCGTATCAACATTCGTAGGACGCTCGCATTGAAGACTATCGTCTTCAGCAATTTACGTTTGAATTAAAGAATTAGTGACGCTACAACAGATTTTTCCTATTTTTGGACATCTATTTATGACTCCCAATGTACCAACAATAAACGTTTTTTATGGGTTTCTACTTTGAGAACCCTACTACTATCTCTGTCTACTTTGATTGACATCTTGAAGGGTTTATATTATAGTTTATATTATATTATGTACTTGTACCTGTATGTGAAGTCACAGAACTATCTTTTTTACCAGACTGTGCAAAGCAAAGGATCGGTAATGTATTTATCAGCCTATTGTCTGTTCCTCTGTGGCGCTATAAAGACCAAACGCGTGGACCGATTTTGACGATTTTTAAGTCAATCGTTTTGTCTTAATCTTGCAAATGCTACTAAAGACATGACATTAATCAAATTTCAATATGGCGACTACCAGACGCCATACTGTGAAAAAGAAAAAAATAAAGTCGACGAACTATGTCAAGTGGGGTATCATTGAATAGGTATTTGAAAATCATTTTTAGGTTTCTCCTATTATTTTTCATTTTAGATGACCATTAGGATCTATAACGATTTAAGTTGGTTAGAACTAACAAGTCTAAAATAAAAATTAATTATTATGAAAAACAAAAAACTAATTTCAAAATCTAAAATCTAAAGCTTGATTACCTCTTTTTAGTTTTGTTCGCAGTCAGGTTTTTTGGTTTCAGTAATAATTTATTTTTATTGCAAAAACTTTCGCTTATTTTGACAGCAGTAGCAAAATGTAGTTCATAGTTCACATATATCTATAGGTCTGCAGATTACCTTGCATGTTCTGCATGCTTTTTAACTTGCCACTCATGTGTCCTCGCCCACGCTAAGCTGAAGTCATGCGTCAACATCATTTTAGGTGACAGTTCATATTACACAGAGGTCTGTCCCGAGGTGGAATGCTTTGCGACGATGAAATTTATGTTTAATGTTAAGTCCAACGTAAGCATTATTCTTGTCAAAGTTCGACGGGCTAGAGTTGCGGCCGAGTGCTGACGAAAATGTAGGATCATTAAAAATAATTTACGAGTGCTTAAATAGTAGAGGTGACATTAAAACATGGTAAATATATCGCTTGAAAAGCGTTATATTTACCATGTTTATGTTAAGTAAATTAGTTTAGTACAAGTCGTATTAAACAATCGTAATTAATTAGTCGTATTATACATCAATTATAACCTGTGACAATAAGAGCATAGGTACTTAGATAAACAACTAAGAACTGCAAAATGAATAAGTATATCTCTATATATATATATATTTTTGTTACTTTTTACGTTTTAAAGTTATTTTTTATTTTTTTGTCATCGGTTTGTGAGCTATCCTGAAAGTTTCAGCCGGATAGCTAATCGGGAAGTGCTCGAAATTTGAATGACAGGATTCCAGGACTGACAAAAGACATAGATACATATATAGATACGAAAGAAGTTAAATAAAAGCTTTTAAAACAGGGCATTAAGATATCTGCCTGACAACCTTTATCATTGAATTTGGATGATAATTTTGTCTGTTTACTAATTAGTGAATGGGCTTGATAAAGCTGGTTGCGAAATTATGTTTTTCAATTAGCACTTGGTAAGTTTAGTTTACTTAATGTTTAGTTAACGACCGATTATTATGTAAATATTTGCGTTTGTAAAATTTATAATCAAATGTTTTTTTTTAATTGGTTTATTTAGTTATAAGTAACAAGCATTAAAAATATCAGTTGGTGGTAATTTAAAATACTATACTAATACGAGTATATTCTTAGCTATTGATTTAATTTAGTTTGACACATGTTTCCTTTTTTTGAATTGGTCGGAATGCCGTTCATTCCTGACAAGATTTTCAGGCCCAACTTGTAACAAGTTCAACTCGGAAACAAGTTCAAGTTTGAACTCCTTCACAATATTAAATACAACATGCTTGATTGTTGTACGAGGATGGTAGTGTTGGCTTCTGGTGTCAGAGTTTGTCTCGGGTGGTTTGTCAGGTCGCCCGTGGGCGTCTGACATACCAATCAATAACAACCGGGCCCGACATCTTAAATGCTCTCCGAATCACGGAGCGATGAAAATCCGCACAATGATTAGAAAAGTCATCGGTGCGGAGCCTAGGATCTTTGGATTCTAACGCGCGCTAGTAGTTAAAGCGCTTGGTCACCATTGTTCCCTTTTTACATGGAGAAGCTTTTTAAGTAGGTATATACCTAAACTCTTTTTTTTCTGTAAGTCAGGTATTGAGATAATGAGTTTAATTATGTTTACTCATGTATTTTAATTAGAGATTCATATATCATTCAAATAATTATGTATCTGATAACAGAGATGATATAAGCAGCATTTTAACTATTCATTTAGCAAAATGTAATTGTGTATAACTTTTTTGCACCTTATAGGTATGGTATACTTAGAAAGATCTTTTCCATGTGTTACATTTTTTTAAATAAGTACCTACCTCCTTTTTTAAAACACCAATGGACACGCCAAAGCCTTTCGGAGAAGAGCGAAGACATAAACTATGAAACGATATGGAAAGAACGTTCGTAGTCGAGTGGTATACTAGAGCGAGTTAGAATCCAAATACTGGGTTCGGTCCACGGCTCCGCTCCATTGACTTTCCTAAGTTATGTGCGGTTTTCCATTGCTTCGACCTTCGGAAGGCACGCGACTGTTATTGATTAATAGCAGTCGTTAAGCCAGGCCTTCGAGCAGCCTAACATACTCTGACACCAGAGGCCAGCAATAAGACAAACAAACAAATGATATGGAAAGTAATATTAAGTAAGTAGGTACGTTTCCGCGTGCAACACAAATGCTTGCGATTGAATTCCGCTAGTTTTTGTCTGTTCGCCGAACAAGTGACAGTTGACCCGGCGTCCTTGCCGCCAGGTGGGGCTGCGTCGGAGACAATGCTCCAGACTATAATTATTATTGTGCTTGTAAGCTGCGAGCTATGTCATGGTTGTGTCCGTGCAAATATGACGCAGTCTGTGGCCTCTATGCGTTACGTAATGGGAGTGTTAGTTGCGTGTCTGTATGTTTGTGAGATGGACGTAGGTACTGTTCAGAATTACTTTTTCGGAGGAGTGGACTGTACTACAATTTTAAATCGCATATTCACTTTTTCGGTCATAGGTCGCTGGTTTATATTAACTAACGACAATAACTTATTCGTGGTTCAGGAGCTTCGAGGATTCAATGAATGAAACTACTACGACGGGTACAACAAACTGACTGACTGCCTTTATTTATGAAAATGCTCTTATATTTATACAATAAAATTTAGGTAACGGTACCTACCTGGTCACAGGAAGGGCTTGGGAGCAAGGGCAATTCCAACGGTTCTTGTATTTTTTGGCAACAACTAACTGGCATCGTTCGTTAATTGTTTTACTACTTACGGCCTTTACTTTGTCGGCGCATTGCGCGTGTTATTATTCTAAACTAGCTGTACCCGCGGCTTCGCACGCGTGGTCATTTCTTTACAACCACGCGTGCGAATGGAATAGCACATTGCGAATGCGTAATGTGCTATTCCAGGACCAATATACCAACATTTGATCAAAATTTATTTTGCCGTCAAAACTACTTTTATCAATTGCTCGGCTTCTATTAATTGGATTAAATCGGCTTAATTGGACCAATTGCAATGTGGGTTTCATTGATAGATAGCTTAGGGTTTGATTTAAAAACTGGTGTAATTGGCTTCTAACTCACCAGATTAAGATACCAATTACTTCAGTTTTTAAATCAAACCCTAAGCTATCTATCAATGAAAACCGCATTGCAATTGGTCCAATAGTTTTTACGTGATGCGTGAATAAACAAACATATAGACAAACATACAGAAAGACATTTTTTTAAATGTTCTTGTTCAATACCTTTTTTAAGCACCCAAGAGCATTTTTTTATTTATCTTCTTTTTACAGCCTTTTTCGTACCTATTGATTTATTATAAGTATATATGACTGTGTCAAGTTGCATCAAAAAATCCGTCTAGTAGTTTCAGCGTGATACGTGTCCTTTTTAATAACTTTAAACGGCTATATCGCGGAAACCCTTTAAATTTTCGGGATGAAAAGTATCCAATGCCCTACCTCGTACTTACTTGATGCGCGGGCTATTTTCCGCAATTAGGCCGTATGTCGACCCTTTTTGCGTGAGTGCCCTACCTCGTAGTATGAACTCAAATCGTGCCAAGTTTCATTTGAATTCATTCAGTAGTTTCTGTGTGATGCGCCGTCAAGATACGGACAAATAGACAGACAGACAAAAATAAAAAGAAAAACAGTTTTTGCTACAGTATGGAATATAGAGAACCATCCAAAAATATTATTTATTACTTAAATATTAACAAAACTTTGGACCCATATCCCGCAGAAGCCGGGAAATTAATTTTCGGGATAAAACGTGTCCTCAATTTTAACCCATCATATAAATTAAGACGGTGCCAAGTTGCATCAAAACCCGTCGATTAGTTCCAGCGTGGTACGTGTTCTTTTAAATAATTGTCAACCCATATCCTGCGAGAACCCATTAATTATTCGGGATGTAAAGTATCCTATGTTCTATCTCGTAGTATGAACCCAAATCATACCAAGTTTCATTTGAATTCATCCAGTAGTTCCGTTGGCATGATGCGCAGCCAAGATATAGACAGAAATGAAAAACGTCGTGTAACTGTAGTTAAGGCTTTATTATCGAAAGAAGAGGAACCTACAAAAAAATATCACAATATTTTTAATGATCAGAATTTGGACATATCCCGCAGGAATCTTTTATTTTTTCGGGACGAAAGGTATCCATAATTTTCACCTTATAAACTATGTCTGTGCCAAGTTGCAACAAAATCCGTCCAGTAGTTTCAGCGTGATACGTGTTCTTTTAAATAACTTTCAACGCCGATCCTGCAGGAACTCTTTAATTTTTAGGGATGAAAAGTATCCAGTGTCCTACATCAAAGTATGAACTCAAATCATACCAAATTTCATTTGAATTCAGTGAGTATTTTCGGCGTGATGTGCTGCCAAGGTACAGACAGACAGACAGACAAAAATACAGTTTAGGCTTTAGTATTGAATATTGAACGGCCTCCAAAAATTACAAAATATCTTAAATTTATAGAATTTGGGACATTATTCCGCAGGAACTCTTTATTTTTTTGGGATAAAAAATACCCTCAATTTTTACAGTTTTTTTTTTTTTTTACCCATTATATAAACTATGACTGTGCCAAGCTGTAACAAAATCCGTCCAGTAGTTTCAGCGTGATACGTGTTCTTTTAAATAACTTTCAACGCCTATCCTGTGGGAACCCTTTCATTTTTCGGGATGAAAAGTAGCCTATGTACCTACCTCGTAGTATGAACTCAAATCATACCAAGTTTCATTTAAATTCATTCAGTAGTTTCGGCGTGATGCCTAGCCAAGATACAGACAGACAGATAGACAACAATGAAAATAAATACAGTTTTGGCTTCAGTATCGAATATAGAGTATCCTCCAAAAGAAAATTTCAAAATATCTTCAATGTACAGAATTGGACCCGTTACAGTTTTATTATAAGTATAGATAGATATCGTGGGAGTATAGCGTACTTAGTCTAATGGCAACTACCCTACCTGCGCTAAGGGCTCTTGTGATAAACACATTGCGCATTGCATTGTCTAACAAGCATAAATCATAAACATTTGGCGCTTTTATCTATTTCTAAACTAACGGAGTTTTTTCCCCTAACGGTAACTTTATTTTTATCTTCCTTAAATTACATGTTAAATCTACCTACTTACTCTAGGTGTACTATTATTTAATCTTATTCTAGTTTTATACAATATAACTGATCTATGATCGCGGGGTCACGCGGCATCTGGGAGGCGGACAGGCTTGCTGTCCTCAACAGGTACTATAGACAATAGCGTGCAAGTCCTAGATATAATCGCCTAAGATATAGGAGGCGGGAGACTATAGTAGAGATATATATAGAGAGTATAGTAGTATAGTAGTTAGAGTAGTTACTGATTTTATGGACATGGAATCATAATTGGGGGTTAGGACTAATTATACGATTGTGAGTGTTATAATTTATGACATCAACCGGCGCGGCGGCGTCTGTCTTCGATCTTTCGCAGTCAAAGATCGCTTACTGGCGTTCGCAGTTTTCTTCGTCGGCTTCTTTCAGTGCGCAAATATTTTGGATTTCCGTAGTGTTTTATTACGGACACAAGCACACGGTAGTCGTCACAAGCGGGAGGTATCGAACCTCCCGCTTGTGACGACTACCGTATGCTTGTGATTTCTGGACAATTACGCTTTTCGTTTTAGATTAATTATGCTCTGAGAATTCTCAGTACCTTTCTAAGAATATTCAATAATCGTGGCTCAAAAAATTTAAATATTTGATTATTTATAATACTCCATAACCCAACAAATGGGCCATTCATAATTCTTAGCAGGCTTTGAAATTCAGGTCCACGGTAGCAAAAATAATATGATCTTTGACGGTAGCATGGAAAGTGACCGATTATCAAGTGTAGTTCTGCCGTTTTTTTGTAAAAGGGTAACAATCAGTAAAAGTAGGTACAGAGTTATTTTCACAATTTTAGTGTTAGTGTAATTGTGTGATAAATCCCTAGCTAGAACTCATTCACAATGCACTTTTTAAACAGGATAACAAGCTATTTTGGTACCGCCATAAAGTTAGTGCATGGAGGCGTTACAATAATAATTAATTAAATGGATTTATTCAAAAACAAATTCCTCTCGACCAATTTTCATGTAAAATATTCGAGACTACACTAGATCTCACATTTTAAAATACAAAAGAATCATCCAAATCGTTTCAGAAATCCTGAAGATATAAAGGAACATACACAGAAAGAAAAACTCTAGAACCTTCTGTTTTTTTAAGTCGGGTAAAATGTAAATCTAAAGCTTCCGAACACCTTTCTTAGGGTTCCGCGTCTCAAAAGGAACCCTTATAGGATCACTTCATTGTCCGTGTGTCTGTATGTCAAGACCCTTTTTCACAGGAACGCGTACACAGGTACCAAGTTAAAATATATATTAAATACTCTAGTCTGCAATCGCTTGGAACTTGTGAAAAAATCAACACTATATCAACGCAATCAAAAGATGTTTATGCCGCATATTTTGACACTCGCAAGGAATCAAAACCTATAGGGTACTTCCTTTTGACCTAGAATCATGCAATTCGGCAAGAAGCAATGTCTCTTATAGTACAAGTAAAGGGGAAAATCCGGAAATCGTTTTATGGTTAAATGAAAAAGAAAAAGAAAAACTAGTTTGTACGGAGCGCGAGTCCTACTCACTCTTGGCCGGTTTTTTACTAGGAAATTGTTCTCTGTTGGCAGGCGAAGGAGGCGGTCCCTGTATCATTAAACAATGGCTTGTCTGTCAATCGACACTCGTCACACGACACCTGTGTCACGGATTGTGTGTTCGCGTGTTATGTCATTGCTGTGCTCGTGGAAGTATGCGTCTATGTATCACGACTGAGTGACATTTTGTAGGGGTGTTAAGGCGGGGTAAGCTCTCAAATGTTTGTCCTGCTCGTCCAGGTGCAGTGTGAGCGGGAGAAGTGATGCAGCTCAGGAGTCGATTTTAGATAAATTTTGTGCTTTTCTATCGATACCTCAATATCTAAAACTCAATTAAAAAAAGTGTTCAGTTATTTATTTAGTTTAATAGGGTGGTAGGTATACAATTATTTAAAAAAAATGCTTTCGCTGAAAAAAACGAGAATAACGATGCAACAAGTTATTTTCATGTGGTAGTTCGTGTTTTTTCCAAGGATACCAAGCCATTTCTAAAAGCACTGCTCAGTTATTAGGTACTAGCTGTGCCCGCGGCATTACCCGCGTGGTCATTTCATTTAAAAGTAGCCCACATGTTTTATTCCAGGACCAAAAGCCAAACCACCACCAGTACAATATTACACAAGTAAGTACAATATTATACTACATTTCTTCAAAATTCGTTCAGCCGTCAAATAGTTTTTTATCGATTGCTCGGCATCTAATCATCGGAATAAGGTACTGCCTTGCCTTTTTATAACGCATATTCTGTGAAGTACGGCACTCCATACTTCACAGAATATGCGTTATAACACACTTGCACTTCTATGACACTTCATAGAAGTGCACGTATTGCAATGAAATAAACGCATATAATAAAATATGAAATAAACGCATATAATAATTGCATTTTGCAATGTGAAATAAACGCTAGATTAAACGCACCGCGTTCCACTGCAAGGCAGTGCGTGCAAGGCCTAAGATACCAAGTACCCCAGTTTTTAAATCAGCGCAAGGGCTTGAGAGCAGGGCCTGGATTCTGTATGACCACTCACGCCAATACCACGCCACCTGCGTGGAATTAGGGAAGGTGGGTAAATACCCACCTTCCCTAACCTTCGTAAATACGCGACCAGGTTTTTAAACCAGGTTTTGGCTTGTAAGTACGCCGCCCTGGTGCGGACCCGGGTAGACCCGCAATACTTGCAAGACTTTCAAAGTATTTTACTCACCAACTCGCTCTTTCAACGCGTCCGCTCCTACATACTCGGTGGCGGGTTCGGCATGGCTTCGGCTGAGTTCGGCCGCACTCGGCCAGCCGGGTTTCAAGAAGCTAGGTGGCCGATACATCGCTCAAAAAACTTGCAAGGCTTCGAAGTTTTTTTAAGCAAACGCAATTGTGCTCTTTATTTACATAAGCGCACGGGTCAATTTCCTATGCAAGTATTTTTTACTTTCAATTCCACGCTTCCAAGTACTTTTTTCGCAAACACGATTGTGCTCCTTGTTTATATGGACAGGAAGATCAATTTCTTATGCAAGTATTTTCTACTTTCAAGGCTTCGGTTTACAAAGCACTTGAAAGTATTTTGAACCCTGGTTTTTATAATGAAAGATTCATGACATGAATCAGTTAAATTTATTTTTTGAATTAATAAGTTACTATTTTGCTATAAATAATTCGCTTAATTTCGCTGCGCGTTTTACAACTGAAGTCGACTTATTCTATCAAAAAACACAAAAAACATCTAAATACGTTTTAAGAGCCTCTATGGACCATAAAGTAAAAAAAGAAGAAAACGTGTTGCTCGAGTTCATTCAAGGTCCAACCACTTTGTAACAAACATCTTGCGTGTTTTAAGGGTAGACAACGCCATCTAGTTTAAATGAAGTAACTTGTTATCATGAACGTCTTGTTATTGAGTATAGAAAATTATCTACGAAGGTAAGGTGGCACAGATTAGAGAGTAATTAAGGTGGTGAGGTAAATTGGATGGGGCATCAAGGGTAGGTCATTATTATGAGGTCCATACGAACAAATTTTAATGCAACGAAACATTGTGTTCTTAGTACAACATATTTTTTAGGATGTTTCACAGAAAGACGTACGTTACTGGCACTTTAACTGGCTCTTAATAATTACCTACCCTACCTACCTACTTTTTGAGCTTTTTCAACACGATATAAGGATTGATTTGAAAAATTAAAAGTTTTCTATACTTTCTCTGTGAAGAGCAATACATGTACCTACCTCTGTATGTACACATTTCAATACCGACAACTAACCATTTTGCCAGTAAGACATTATGAAGAAACCTCCGATATAATTATATAATTATGTAGGTACGTAGGTAGTACATTATAATATCTCAATGGAAGAAACAATAAAAAAACGTAGTACACATAATGTATATACATACTCAGAAAACTTGCAAGGCTTCGAAGTATTTTTTACGCAAAAGCAATTGTGGTCTTTATTTATGCATACCCACGGATCAATTTCCTATGCAAGTATTTTTTACTTTCATTTCAAAAGAGCGATGGTGGCCTAACGGTTCTATAGTGCAATTTAGAATCCAACGATACCGGGTTCAAAACCTAGGCTCCTGCACCAATGACTTTTCGAAGTTATGTGCGGTTTTCCATCGCTCCGTGCTTCGGAGGGCACGTTAAGCTGTCGGTCCCGGCTGTTATTGGTTAATAGCAGTCGTTAAGCCATGTCAGAGGCCCTCGGGCGGCCTGACAAACTCTGACATCAGAGGCCAGCACTACCTCATACGACAAACAAACAAACAATTTCAAGGCTTCAGAGTACTTTTTCACACACGCGATAGTGCTCCTTTTATATATAGAGACAAAGATCAATTTGCTATGCAAGTATTTTCTACTTTCAAGGCTACCAAGTACTTTTATTTCTTATTTACTTTCAAGGCTTTAATCTGTTTCTACAGAAAGCACTTGAAAGTATTTACTATTTTGAACCCTGGTTTTTCGCCCTGGTGTTTGAAGATGGACGTACTTGAAAGCCCTGGTGCTGGATATTGCGAGTATGACCCATGCCTACGTGAAATTTGTCAATTTCCACGCAGGCAGCGAGGAATTGGCGAATTAGGAAGGAGAATTAGGCCCCTGGAGGGCGTGCTAGTGAGGGCCGAATCCGAAACACCGGAAAAATTTGAATTTAGCGGGACCCTTGGTTGCAGGAATGAAATGATTGCGTGTTTTAAGGTCAATCAGCGCCATCTAGTTAAATCGGAGGGAGAACTTTGATGCCTTTGGTTTATTCACTTGAGTTGTTGATGCCATTGTGCTATCTATACTCGTACCAAACTCGTACTATACCATCTCGATTACCTCAGCTTGCAAACATAAAAAACCGCACCTAAGTCGGACCATTCGTTTGAATAGATTCCATTATATATATTGTTTTGAAACAAAACTTGACGGTTTACTTCAGGAAATTACATAAGCCTTAAAAAACTCAAAGAAAATGTAAAAAAGGCACAAAATATGTAAATGCTTATAAATAT
This sequence comes from Alsophila aescularia, assembly GCA_946251855.1. Classification (NCBI taxonomy): domain Eukaryota; kingdom Metazoa; phylum Arthropoda; class Insecta; order Lepidoptera; family Geometridae; genus Alsophila; species Alsophila aescularia. Next base: position 16,398,997 of record OX276385.1, read on the forward strand.
TCAGGCAAAACATTCATAGCAGCGCGTGAACTCGATCCATGTGCCTCTGGGTTGCAAGCCAGGCACCGCTTCCACTGTGCCACTCTGACTTGTGGCATAGGAGCCGAATTCACGGTACCGTTTTATAAACGGATGTGCAATTATTATTCCTTTCAAATTAACATAACTTTATACTCTATAACTTTATAGACTCATATCCCGCAGGAATCCCGTATTTATTCGTGATTAAAAGAATCATTCATTTTAACACATACTATAAACTTTGACTGTGCCAAGTTACTTCAAAATCCGTACGGTAGTTTCAGCGTGATATGTGTCTTTTTAAATAACTTTCAACCCCTATCCTGCGGGAACCATTGTTTTTTTCGGGATAAAAAGTATTCTAAATGTTAATCCATAACATAAGCTATGATTGTGCCAATTTGCATCAAAATCCGTCGGGTGGTTTCTGCGTGATGCGTGTTCAAAGAAACAGACAGACAGACAGACAGACAGACAGACACACAGACAAAAAATAAAAATAAACCTTTTTGCACTCCATATCGATTTTGAAGTTCATCTCAATTAAAATTATCAAAAAATATTTAATGTACAGATTTAGCCCAGTTACAGTTTTATTATAGTATAGATTACACTTTTCTATCCACAGTATTTAATGGTTCGCATAAAGTTGTGTAATTACGTCGTTCTCGTCGTTTAGGTATTCGTCTTTTGCTGATTTCGGGACTGACCTGCCTTAAATATCTATGCCTTTAAAACAGTACCGATCACGGTACTGTTTTAAGAGGCCCAATCAACCTCTCTTTAAGTCAGTATATCAATACTGACTTAAAGAGAGGTTGATTGGGCCTCTTCATCCCAAGTTAGTATAGTCCAGCTTTACAGGACGATTAATAGAAGTTTACTCCAATGAAAAACTGGCGTTTCACTTTACGGAATTTGAATAATTTAATTCTTATCTAATAATTTAGCAATTTAACATTTTCCGAGATTTACGAGTGTTTTTTCTCTCCTAACCTAAAACATGACATAATTATAATGAAAACCAACTTGTCTTCTTTATTTGAATCGTGTGCGAATATACAAAACACCGCAAAGGTCGGTAACAATACTAAAAAGGTTAGACGTGTTTTCGCCACAACCTGATTGATTGACTGACTGACTGACAGACGACGCACAGCAAGCCGGTGGTCCTAGAGATTTGAAATTTGGAGGGAATATTCCTTGAGTAGGAGCGCACCAAGTATAGTTTTTTGAAATTCCACGCTAAAGCGGGTGGCCGGGTGGCAAAGGTTGCACACAGGCAAAGCCGTGGAGGGCAGCTAGTTGAATATAAGAAAAAATGGAGAGGAGTAAATAAATAAACTATTCAATTCTAATGTCGTAAGTTTGCGCTATAATTAAATAAACAGAAAGCTTGCAAATCTTGATGTCCTTGGATTTTGTGTCCACGTGATCGACATCGTACCTTATGTTTAAAATAATTCCCACAAGCACAAAAGCTAGAACTTTTAGGGAGCAAGATTAAGCACGCAGTAACGATCTTGCGAAATTATTTTTATGACTATAATCTGCAAAGCCGCAGGCCAATCTAGATACCTAAAGACATTCTAGCGACAGATAGGCGATCGCGGCAACCCTACAAACTTGACCTGTTGCCCTCGACTCCTGTCACGTACTGTACCTACTGACTACATATTTTAGGTGCTAAACTACATTAGATCTGCTTTTACATTTTACTGGTACTGGATACTTATTTTATTGTTTAGGCTCCACTAAAATAATGTATTTTACTGTCAGGCTGTCAGCTTACTATATGTATAAGCTATTTTAATGACACCAACATGAGATCTCTGGAGCTACCGTGTTATAAAGAGAGACGATATAGACCTTTTCGTTATAACTCACTTTTTATTCCATCGGTGTAATTATAAAGAGGTTTCAAGTAAAAAAAAACACTATCTATACATATAGTCTAATGGTGAGGAAAGTCTGATGTTTCTTTATAATTAACCATTAATTTCTCTATTACCTTTGATAATTCACCACGATGAACTTTTATTTAGGTCATCATAACAAATTACATGTTTAATAATTTAAAAAAAACAGCTCTAGGGTAATTAAAAACGTAGAGCGCAGTTTCAGCGGCTAAAATCTCGCCGTTGACTCTGAATCTATAAATAAGCTTTAGGTAACAGACGGATATAATGAACTTTATAAATAAGCTTGTGAAAATTCAATAGCTAGGTCTAGATAATAATGTTTTATGAGAGGAAACTAACGGCGAGGTGTTCCATGAACGGCATACCTGAATAAGTAGAGCAACTTCTGCTAAGCTTCCTTGCATCGAGGCCGCCGTCTCGCGCTAGGTTTATACGCGAGGCATGTTATAAATTTGTTAAATTGATTGTTTATCAGCCATAAACTTTAAGATATCGAATAAGATTCGTTTTTATCTGTTCAGAAAAATCTGTGCCAAAGTCAACTTGCATTGAAATATATCTTCGGTGCATTAATATACAGGAAGTTCGTCAAAACGTGTGCCATAGGGTAAGGGAGTCTAGGTTGGACTACGTGCAACAGTATGATGGTAATTATTTTATTACATTTTTAACTTTTTTTTAAGCTTTTCTGATTTTTGACCTGTCATGAACCTTTTTTTTTACATTTCCAACGGCTTACTATTTTTTATTTGTATCTTTAATGTTTGTATGTAATACTTAAATAATGATTGATAAAAAAGCTATGAGCTATCAAAATGTCGACAAGCGAAAATAAAAAGCTAATAGTACAACATAAAGCCTTTAAAATCTTCTCTGGTTCATAACCATTACAGCGGTTCGCTACATGTAAGAAATACTTCATAAAATACTCAAAAAATCAACGATACGTAAAAAAACAGGATTTTTTAAGAATTTGAAAATGACTTACTTTATATGATATTAGCAGTTAACGCCTTCTTAGCGTATATCTATCTATACTTATAATAAAGCAATAAGAACGGAAAAGACTGTACAAAGAAGAAAATTAAAAAAAAAAAAAGGACTGTGGTAGTACTAAAATAAGCTACTGAACAAGAATAGTACATTTTTTTAAATCGTGACAGTCTCTTTATCTGTTGGTTTGTTTGATAGTTTGTCTGTATGTTTGTTCGCGCATCACGTAAAAACTACTGGGCCGAATGCAATGCGGTTCACTCTTAGATAGCTTAGGGCTTGACTTAAAAACTGGTGTACTTGGTAACTCAATCAGATGAGTAGAAGCCGGGCAATCGACAAAAATAATTTTGACGGCTAAAGGATTTTTTATCAAATGTTGGTATATTGGTATTTTAGGTTCTAGAACTTAGCACATATAATACTTTTAACCAATAAAAATGACTACGCGTCTGAAGTCGCCTGCTCAGCTGTGTGTAATAATTTTCTAAAGGATAAATTTGGATCACGGACGGGATTCAAACCGCATACATCAATGCCAATGCGCGGCGAGAAAAAATACTGAAAAATAGCTTTGTGGCTATTGAGTGTTATAAAGACCACCCGTGCACGTGGTCACACCTTCACCCCTTTACTATGGCACACGTTCTGCAGAACATTCTTTATATTAATGCCCCGAAGATATATTTCAATGCAAGTTGACTTTGGCACAGATTATTCTGAACAGATATTAAATATTTTTCCAAAAAAATTAAATCGACTTCATGATAAAAATGTTATTTTGTAAACAACCACTAAAAAGAATGAAATAATTACAATTCAGCCAGAACAGTATCACTTTTTTTAAATTACCAACGTAATAATAATGCATAAATACAACATAAGATAAGAAAGAGTTTTTTGAAGGCGGTGCCAAACCCAGGCATCATTTAAATCTAATATCTTTACAAAATTACCTAGCGAATAGGATTAATAAGATTTGAGATTAAAAAAACTAATAAATTGTAGAACATATTATACATTGCTTTAGAACATCGAAAAAAGTCTTTCACTGTCTTAACAGAAGGAACAAATCAGCGTGTTCCTTATCCATTAAGAAATATTGTATGGAACATAAAATAAGTTGCGGAACACTTGACGGCTTCTGAAACTATGTTTACAAGTCAAGGAAAAAAATGACACCTATAATTTACTTTTGTATTTCACGCTAGATTCTTATGACATCAAAATAGGTTTTTACCATTAATTAATGCTTACTTTTTTACCATTTATATGTTTAAAGCTTGTTTTGCTGTGTATAAATTGCTTCAATAAAGACTCTATTATTAGATTGTCGATATCGTTTAGATATACAAGTAGATGGTTTGGCAATACTGAATATATTTTGTTATTTATTCGCTGTATCAGCAGTACCTACTTGATAACGAGAGGAGAAGAGCAGGTCGTATATTTATCAGTAAGCGCTACTCACGACCGTGTTTATGCTTAGGTACTTTACTACTTCTTCGCTTTCTCAGCTTATATTGTCCGGAGTTTCACCAATAGCAAAACCAAAACTGTTTTTCAAATTGGTCTACCAGTTTTAAAATTGCCTCAAGCAGAACCAATATGTGGTCTAGTTTGTACCCCTTTTATTTGTTTAGAAATGTATATCATTTGCGCAACGCAAGAAGGACGAACAGCCGTCACTTGAACTTGGTCGGCAAAGTGGAATGCCAACCGCTTTACAGTGTGAAAGGAATTTTATTCAACATGTATCATTTGATGCGAGGTAAGTGCCTATTTCGGTTTATTTATTCGTAATGTATTGTTTTTATGAGGATATACCTGCGGTTTAAATGAGACAGTGAATGTTTATTTATTTGATGTCGACGGGCGCGATTGGCATGTCACGATGGCCGGAAACAATGCGACGGAGTATGCTTGTTTTTTTATTTTACTGAAGAGAAATGACAGGGACAGGGAATAAACAAAGGTTAAAAATTGACATACATATCATGTGACTGTGAACGTAAATGTTTAATATAATATTATTTTATTTCCTGACAAAAGAACATTGATTATTGGATTTAGAGGCAACAGGAATCAGGATTCTTCTTTTCTTTTATTTCCCTTTTCGTGAAATGAATCTAGCGAGCATTTTGAGATTAATTGAATTCTAATTACATTAATACAATTTCAATACAGGCAACTCATCGAAATTACATATTAAAAGTAAATTTCATTATTTTATATTTTGCATATTTCAGTCCATCAATATTTTCATGGGTGGTAAAACCCGACTAGTAGGTACACGGGCAATAAAATGTGGATGACTTATAACTAACTGCTTGCTTCGTTTGTGGATTGAATTGGCATATAAAATTATGTTTATTATTGAATCCCTTTAATGGGTATCCGCTGATCCACATGTAGAGCTAAGCTGTGGATCCATGTGGACGGAGGACGGAGTGGGTAGAATCACGGGCAACAGAAATTGGCCGTAGTTCTAGTGAGCAACGCGGCTGGCTGGATAAAGGGCACCAAACGATAATTAGAACATGGGATATGTTAATTACTCAAGCTGTTATAGAAATATAATTATAATATAAAATAGCAAAAATATACAAGGAGACGCATAAGTAATCCACCTGATTTCCTGAGGTCAGTTGACTTTTTTTGACCAAAATTAAAATAAAATAATTTAAAAAATAATTGCCCATTTCAAGATTACATTTATGTCTAGGTACTAATAAGTAATTTTAAAGGCAATGCAAATTATCATGTATTTGCCGATATAAAAATGCAAATTATCATCGAAGGTCGAAATCAAAGGTTGAACAAATGTCCATTTGTTAAACCTACATACATCATTACATTACTCAACTTATTGTCTACTGGCTAGGTAGGTACTTGATGTTTGTTTGTTTGTCGTATGAGGTAGTACTGGCCTCTGGTGTCAGAGTTTGTCAAGCCGCCCGAGGGCCTCTGACATGGCTTAACGACTGCTATTAATCAATAACAGCCAGGACCGACAGCTTAACGTGCCCTCCGAAGCAAGGAGCGATGGTAAACCGCACATAACTCAGAAAAGTCATTGGTGCGGAGCCTAGGTTTTGAACCCGGTATCGTTGGATTCTAAATTGCACTATAGAACCGTTAGGCCACCATCGCTCTGATACTTGACAATGATAGGTACTTGATAAATTAAGATGTAGTTAGTACAGTACTTATGTGTTTAATTCAAAAGCCGTAAAATGATCAATCACTCCAAACAGTAGCTGCCGATGAGCAGAAAAAGTGGTGCCCTGAGGTTACAGCGGCTATTATGTTGTTTCCTTTGTTATTTCCATGTGCGAATATTACTGTTTTATTACTGTTTTTTATTATTGTTTTAAGTTGATGGCCAATAGTGTTGTGCAAGATGGGACACTAACTGTCCGTTGTTTAAGGACCGACTATGTCACTCGTATTGAAAATGAGCGAAGCAAAAGGAATTAATTACTGGCAAAGTTGCGAGTAGTGCCTCGCATAATCAGGGTTCCGTACTGCAGAAACCTTAATTCTACGGGTGTAATACGTAGAAGAACCAAGGTTTTTGACATAGCTCTCAGAATTTGCAAGTTGATGTTGCAATGGGCAGGCCATATAGTTCGCAGAGCCGACAACTGCTGGGGAATAAAGGTTCTCGAATGGCGACCACGAACAAGCAAGTGAAGTGTAGGGAGGCCCCGCACACTTTGGACGGACGACATTGTAGCCATCGCAGGGAGTCGGTGGGTGGAGGCGGCACAAGACCATTCAACATGGCGCTCCATTCTCACCTAACCCGGCCCATCCCAACCGATCCTCGCCCATCCATCCCTGCCGATCCCCACACATCCAAACCCATCCCCACCCAACTCCACCTATCCCTACACATCCCTACCAATCCCCAACCATCCCTACCCATCTCCATACACCCAAACCCAACCTCACCAGTGGGGTGAGATATCGGTACTATGAAAATGTCGACCTTTCCACTTTTGAAGTGACTTTATGCTATGTTGCCATAAGTTTAGGCCAATTAAATGTATAGTATTTTATTGCCAGTAAACTGTTTTTTTTTATAGATACGAACAAAAAATAAATATTCCCTATTTTTTTTATTTTAGGGACTTCCAAACTTTGAAGGGATATTTTGCTCTGAACAAAATTGGATGTTATTCTTTTATGTTTTTTATTGTTTTTTTAATAATTTCAATATAGTTTTGATGTCTCATAAAAGGTTCACTACTGGACTATCAACATTCCAAAAATCAACTTAAAACTATTGTTAGTTTAGTCAAAATTACTAAATTTGTGTCGAAATCTGGAACTTTATGAAAAAATAAAACAAAAATATAATAACTCCGAAAATATCAAAAATCGCAGAACATACAAGGGAGTTATTCGGGTGCGCATGAGAGTGCTCTACCTCAGGACCTCCACTTATCACTACTTCCTGGGACAACCTGTATAGTCCTTAGGACTATAAAGGAGTATATACTCGTATGTACAGTGATGTAGCTTTATATAGGTGAAAGTATTTTTTAAATTGGTTTAGTATTTTTTGAGTATATCCATTACAATCAAATACAAAAAATCAAATCTTTACTCTTCAGTATATATTTATTGTAATAGACACGTCAAAGTAATCCAATTGAGACATATAGCTAACATAACAAACGTGCGAATTAAAAACATTAGGTATATGTCATTTATGTAGATAGTACAAAGATTTATTTGCAAAATAGTCATGAACTAATTTGTTTTCATCATTTGAAGCAGATAATTATATATTTGCTGCCAAACATACAATTATATATGTAACTTATTCGAATAAATCCACTCACGGGCGATCATAAATATCTTTTAAATCAATATAGGTACGATACAAACGGACATAATGGTCAATTATAATAACACAATTAAGTCTTATTTTTAATGGACAGTAGCTGTTTGATTATGGATATGTGAACTTTGTCGTGTGACCATGTGTTTTTAGAAAAGTAAAGATATCTAGACAAGTAAAATTATCATCATAGGATTATCAACACATACACTTCTTAAAAAATACTTCAGGGCACACGGCAGGACCACCTATGTTTAAATTACAGGATAAACTATACAAAATATGTTTATTTTTGTAGCTTAATTATTTATTAGTAGTTTCATGGCAATAATCATGTAGTTCGCCACTTCACTAAGTTCTCTCCATCTCTCCACTAAGTTTTTGTAGCTTAATTGTTTATTAGTAGTTTCATGGCAATAATCATGTAGTTCGCCACTTCACTAAGTTCTCTCCATCTCTCCACTAAGTTTTTGTAGCTTAATTGTTTATTAGTAGTTTCATGGCAATAATCATGTAGTTCGCCACTTCACTAAGTTCTCTCCATCTCTCCACTAAGTTTTTGTAGCTTAATTGTTTATTAGTAGTTTCATGGCAATAATCATGTAGTTCGCCACTTCACTAAGTTCTCTCCATCTCTCCACTAAGTTTTTGAAGCTTAATTGTTTATTAGTAGTTTCATGGCAATAATCATGTAGTTCGCCACTTCACTAAGTTCTCTCCATCTCTCCACTAAGTTTTTGTAGCTTAATTGTTTATTAGTAGTTTTATGGCAATAATCATGTAGTTCGCCACTTCACTAAGTTCTCTCCATCTCTCCACTAAGTTTATGCACATGTATGAAAGGAAATCTTATGATATAATTCTCTTATTATTCCAATTAATAATTTTACTTAATAATACCTACCTTTACTTGTATATTGTAACTGTTAGATGGAAATGATGTATAAAAATGTATAAATGAAAAAAATAATAATAATAAGGAAACTTCATTATAATATGGTTAATTATGCATGTATAAATGGTTATGAAAAACAAAGCCTTTTTTTATCCGACTTCACACGGGGTTATGTGTTTGGATTGTATGTATGTTGGTTTGTTTGTTTGTTTGATTAATTAACGATATTTATTTATATACCCAAACGTGAATTGAAATATCATTGAACGTTGATGTTTCAACGATATGACCAATTTTAGCTTGCCATTTAATGAAAAAGAACCATTTCATGAAATTATCGACCATTTCATGAAATATAACCATTTCATGAAATAGAACCATTTCATGAAATAGAACCATTTCATGAAATAGAACCATTTCATGAAATTATCGACCATTTCATGAAATTATTGACCATTTCATGAAACGACCAATTCTACGATATCGCCACGACATCCATACGCGAACTGCACCGAAGGTTATTAGATTTTAATAGCTACTTATCGATAAGCGTAACGGAAGATATATAGCTCCCAATAAATAAGTATGTTCGAATAATTACAGTCATCTTAGATTCGGCGAGGTCGTGTGGTAATTAAACTATTATGTACGTACAATTATATGTAAAGCTTTATATGCCTGGGGCGATGGTTGTCAACTGGCTGTTCTGCAGAAAGGTTTAAGTGGTTGGTGATTGAAATGGGCAATTTATCAAAGTCGACTGAGTAAGTTATTCATTCGTTGTATAAAAAGATATCGCTATCTTTTCCGAATGTCACTTTTACAATTTTTATAATTATTGTAGGAGAAAAATATATATGCAACTTTATAAGTTTTTTTTTATTAATATCTTTATAATCATTCGAACCCAGCTTTTCATTTATTAGAAGATTTTTGTATTAATATTGTGACGAAGTCATCCTTTTTCATCAAAATTACAACCTCACTTCATAGTTTACCACTGTACACTGTACATACACTTTTTTTTTTTACACTTCCATTCTTAAATTAAAATACATAGTTCTATCGCAGCCATAGACTACGTATCGCAGCCTATAATGTTACTTCGCATTTTTATTTTTGACTTATTCCTCCAATTATTCCCCACAGAGACTCGGTAAAGTCCTAAAATACATAGGTCTATTGTAATTTGCTAAAACAGCTATTTTATTACTATAACAAACAGGTTTAAATATTATCATTTTATTTGTACAATCAATTCACAAATTATCTATAAATGAAATAAATCCTGAACAGTACCGTCTCCAGTTTTATTTGCGTGGTCCTGAGCTTCAAGAAGTATCAATTTCATCAAATTTCCAGTGTTCATCGACTTAGATCCAGTTATTGTAAAATACAATGTGTCAACTGCGAGAAAGTCACCTTGAGACGGCGGATCGACCCTTGGGCTTGTACTATTATTTATTCTGTGCCTTGGGGGACATTATGGTACATGTTTAAAACGTTTGAAATGTCAGATGTATAATTAGCACTAGGCCTGCGAAAAAAACATAGACCAATTTAATCTGTATACTTTCTTCGGCTAATGAAAAACAATAAGCAAACCAAATCATGATATGTTATTGACAATTTTAATATGCAAAAGTGATATTTTAAAAAGCATCGTGCGCCTGATTACAATATAGCCATTTTTATGAACTTTTGCTGAAGATTAATCAGTTGGTTCGTAGTATCAAGTAAATATTGGCGGAGAGCAGAGATTATGCGATGCGTGATTAATTTGTGCTTTACTATATTCCGAAAATGGAAAGTCGCGAGAACGGCAATGAATGGTGATGGTAATCGAGAAGTGCGGATGTGAAGTGATCGACATACCTTGTATATTTTAACGACACATGGTATAACGTAACCATCAAGTAGGTATAGTATCCTAGCACGGCGAGATGATGGTGGGTCCCCTTTGACACTAACTGTAGCATACACCAGCACAGTATCGGAAACAGAAGACGTCGGAAGAGTCGGGGAGGCTTTTGCCCAGCATTGGGACAATACAGGCTATGTACAACAACAACAATGAGATAACGGATCATTTAAATTATACAAAGGCATTTAATTTTGGTAACCTGTGAATGTGCTGCAAATGTTTCCCCCTAGTTTACAAACCACATTATATCTCTATGGTTTCTCCCAATATTATTTTTAGATTATGTGATAGCAGAGCTTTTTCTATCCCACGTTATTTTTCACTGATCAAAAAGTTAGTGCGTGTCCGACTGTCTATCTGTTCATAAATATCTCGGAAAATACTTATCCATTTTTTCCGGTTTTCAATTAAGCGTAGGATTATTCAATAGGAATGTTTTAGAGTACTGGTAATTCATATGAGTTTTGTATACATAGTCGATCTAATGCGAATTTTCTCAACGAAGTCGGAAAAAACAGCCGTCCCATTAGTGCTTTTTTGTGTAAGCTGCAAATATAGGTTAATCAGTAATAATTTCAACCTTGCCTTAATCATTATTTTTTGTTTCTAGAGATGTACCCGTATGGATTCTTTACAAACTTTACTGTTTTTATTTTTTATTTATTACTTTTTCACCTGTCATGCTTGATAATGATAAATGATAATATTATTATTATGATAATATTATTATTATATTTATTTTATCCATAAGTGTATTACTTATAATATTCTTATATATTCTATAGTTTTAGTTTTTTATTTATTTTTTTATTTTGGTCTAGCTACCCATTTCTAATCACTTTACGTTATTTTTTTACTGCGCCTCTACCATTTCACTTGCACGTCCAGGATGACTGGTAGAAAATGCTACTTCACATTAAGTCCTCCTTGTACATTGTATTTGTGTGCTAATAAAATAATAAATACCATTTAGACCTCTATTGAAGTAATGTATGAAGTTACTGACCTGTTCTTCTTATAAAGTTCTGTATTGTGTAAAATTATAAATTACTAACAGATCAAAGTGGATATAGGGAGCACGGTAACAGTGATGGAAGACGTATACAAAAAATATGAATACCTTAAACACTGAATCGCCAATTTGTATTAATGTATATCACACGTATGTATGTATAAAAATATAAAGTTATAGTTGTTTTTTATAATCTATTTACTTTTTTGTTCTTATGTAAGTCTCCTTCACTGACCGCAATGTTTATAATTTTAATTCCTGTCCATTCAAAGATTGCGTGTAAGAAATTCCTGATAGCGATAAGGCGGCCAATAGGCCGAAAAATACTACAACTACAATGTCGTACAATAGTACGACATTGTTTTTTATATTTAAGTACTTAATGTTATTTAGTTTCCTATTGTATTGTAATCTTTTATGAATCCTTTGTAAAAACACTTTGTATAAATTATCCACAACCTCACCTTATGGGTTGAAATGTCTCGTTATTTTTTCCTTTAGAAAAAGAGTAAAATCCAAACTAGATGCTTGGATTTTACCAATGTTTAGTATTGGAATATCCATACCAATATATAAAAGTGAAACGTTGTCTGTTTCTTTGAAATTAGGACTGGAGATAGCTTAGAACCTGAAATAAAACAAAGGGTACTTTTTATCCTGGAAAATTGAAAGTTTCCACAGGAAAACTGGAAAAACTTGAAAAATTTTGACTACTCGCTGTAAGAAACGCTTGCCATGGAAACGAAATAACAAGTAGGTATGTCAAAAAACATCACGAGCATTGCTACTATACCTACTTTTGCATTCGTTTTTAAGATCCTAAAAGAACATAGAATATTTTTTTTCGCGATAAACAGTAGTCCGCGCGGACGAAGTCGCGGGCGGGAAAGCTAGTGTTTTATATTTCAACAACCTTAATCCCTAGATTCCACAAAAGTTGAAATTAATTGAGATGAAATACTAGCGTGAACTTTCTCAGATCAACATTTTCATATTGATATACCTACTCATCAGTAAATAAATACTTAAATCGCGTCAACTACCTACTAAGATAAACAATGCCCTTGTCGACTTGAATAAATTAATGAAGTATATAATTAAATTCACATATTGGAATGAGAATTAACTCTTCGCAACATCACATCCGACACGATAATAATAAAATACCCTTTCCTGTCATGGACTTTTTCGTTAAAATAATTTTATTGGATCAATACACAAACATATTTATCGTCCAATATCTTCACTGTAAAGACCAAACATATTTATCGTCCAATATCTTCACTGTAAAGACCTTTTTAAAAGCTTCACTGTCAATTTCCATTGCATCAAAATTGAATGGTTTTTATCGCATTGAACAAGGTTTGGCTGCGGACATGTACTCGTATGTATGAGCAGAAATGGGCGCTTATTTTGCTATGATCTCCGAGATATCTGAACCGATTTGGATGATCATCGTAAATTTGTATTCTATTTAGAAAATATTTATATCCATTTTCACTCTATTGCTCGATTTTGATTCAACTTTTTAAGGGTTCCGTACCTCCAACTGAAAAAAGGAATCCTTATAGGATCACTCATTTGTCTGTCAGACAATTTGTTTCTCTGTCTGTCTATCTGTATATCTGTCCATCTGCTACAGCCAATTTGATCAAAATCTATTGGACCAATTATGTTGGAATTTTGGTACACATATGAATTTTTGTGACCGATAAAAGGACGTTTAACGTAAATAAATGAGTTTGAAAATTCATGCTGAGATTTTAAGAGCAAAACACAAAATTAAAAAATAACTTTGCAGACTGAATCGTGTGATATGTAAAATGAAAAAGCTTGCTGTCAGGGTCTCAAAAATTTCTTTTTTTTTAATAAATGCTTTTAGATTTATTTAAGAAAATAGATGAAAAATGATGTTTTTTTTTGTAAATATTGTAAAATTTTGTTTATTTTTTTGAAAATAGTTGTTTACTTTTACATTACAGTAAACCTACAAAAAGCCTTAAAATAACATGACATTAACCCCCCATTCCTATAAAAATGGAACGATTTGTTTTCCAACGCTCGTTACTTTTTGTTGTTGTTTTTCTATGGCATTTATGTCAAAATCTGACGGACAGCAAGCGAGAACGGTTCGCTTTAAGATATAGGAACCGGCCATACGACTTGTGACATATATGCATCGTACGGAACTCTCTCCACGCGATTGTATAACTTGCACTTGACCGTTTTTTTAAATAGATTCATTGCCCTGTCCGATAAATGAATAGTTTACTTACCAAAATCCATAATTAGAAATCTATAAGTAAAGTAGCTAGTTGAAACATAATTACTTAACCTACCTACATAAAAATAAAAAATAAAAATTATTATTATTATTTGCCTTAGATAATAGAATAAAAGTCGTAAGTACGAGTATCTAATATAGTACTTAGCTGAACAAGGAAATACATGAGAATTTGAATACAATGGCTGTAAACAATAATCGTGCCAAGTACATATACACTTACTTAGAAATATTTGGCCAAGGGGATGTAATCAGGCATCTAACATAGAGATTAACACGAGAACCGTAAACATTTCCTTTAATGATTTGCACAGAGTATCCAGCACAGTACACATATTTTGTCCAATAACACAGATTGTTCTAAGGACAATATATGTGTACTGTGGCAGCAGTAAATTTTTCTTTTATATTCATTTTCTAAAAGTAAAAGTATTTTTGGAATCGGGTTAATAATTTGTTATATTGATTACGATCAAGACGAGCCTTGCTGTTGTGTACTTAATATACTAGTATATAATTTATTCTGTGAGTCGGGGCCATATAAGTATGTACTTCAAAAGTTCTAAAATGATAAGTTTAGTTTAGAACAATATGATTATTCTGTAGGCGCACTCCACTTTTTTCAGGTTATATTTATATATATTTTTATTTGGGATTTTCCAATAATGTTAAAATGAAAATGTAGTTGGGATCTGAAAATGTGCTATGAATCAATAACAGCCGCAACAGTGGCCTCCGCAGCACAGAGCGATGGAAAACCGCACATAACTTATAAAAGCCTAGGACCGAACCCGGTATCGTTGAAATCTAAGTTGCGCTATTGAATCGTTAAGCTTTCATCGCAATATTTAAACCTATCGTTTTTATAAGCCAACGTTTGAATTATTCATTAATACCTATACACCCCTATGCACGATGAAATAGATAAATCATATTATAATCATCATCTAATTTTCATTTACTTTTATTGCATTGTCGATTTATAGTGGACATTGGACAATGTATGCCCCTGCCCTGAATACGCCCACTGCGCCAACAATCGGGCGAAATGATAGGAGTTGCACAGCACGCGAACTGGGCCGTTCTTACTTCATTTGATATGATAATTGTTATTGTTTCACGTGACCGTTGCAGTTTTTCTATTTGTTAATTATGTAGGTGTAGGTACATTTGTTTATGAATTGTGAAACGGTAGTCGTTTTGTTTATAGCTTCGCATTGTACTGTCAGAAATTTCATAAACTCTACAGAAATATGTCATCATCTTCTTCCACTACTGGACGTATGCACCTCTTGTGAACTCAGCTGATCTTTGGCTCTCCAATCCAGAAAGTGGCGCTTATAAAAAAAAAAAAAAAAAACTGAACATATTTTATTGCAAACGCTATTGAATGCAACGTGGAAATTGAGTATTGGCGTAACTAAACTTCCGCCATTTTGCCAAAATGTGATTACTCTGCCATCAATGAAACCAGTGTCAATCAATAGGGAAAGTTATAATAAACAATCATGTCCTGTCGAAAAGTCGCCTGAGAAACTCATAATTTTTTTCCGAGATATTTGGGTGTTAAAAATGCGTGTATTAGAACACATCTGCTGATACTCAAAAGACTACACTAGGTGGATGAGACTTTTGTGTATCAGTAGTTCAATTAAATTATTTCATTGAACTACTGATACTCAAAAGTCCCGGCCTACGCTACGCGTCGTTAATAAACTAAGTATGAGGGGTTGCAACGCCAGTCTCTATTAATGGCAGGTATTTTACTTTTTCAAGTACCTATGGAATTTATTTTGTTATCTTTACTAATATCTACGAAAGTAGAAGGAGGGCCTCACAGACATTAAAATATAATCTTTTGAGATTTTTCTTTTTATGGTTTTTCTCGTAGCTTTCATTCAAAATATATAGAAGAATCATTAAAATATTGAAGTCATTTTCACTGGTATTTTTAGTGAGATTGTAAGCGTTTAGTGTCTATAGTTTTTAATGTTTGTTATGTACTTTCAGAATAAACAAACGCGATTGCGCACTTTTAGGATTTTGAGTGGATTTCATTGCTCGCGACTCGCTAGTATGGAGTGAAATACTTTTTTGCTGGAATTAGTATCTTTTAGTTTCTCAATATGCGAGTTACCTTACAATGTTCCACACTGATAATGCTAATTATTGTTATAATCGGATTTGTTGTGGTCACGACTTCAAGCACAAGTAGGAATAGGTATATTTAGTTATTCTATGAATCAAGTCTAATACTGGTTGAGAGAAGTCTTAACAATGGCTAAGTAGAGTTATGACTTGTTAAACAGGTGATAAATCATAATGTTTAACTTAAGTATGTAGGTAGATATTATGAACCTACCCATTGGTATATTAGGTAATTTTAAGTAGGTACTCTAGGTGATCGATTTGGTACGGGTCACGTCACGACACTTTTAAATACAGGATTTGATTCATGTTTTAACTAATGTGACTTGTTTTTGTGTAAGTAATAAAATGTTGTTATAAGTTCCGTCTACCTTAGGTTTTTTTTAAGTCGTTTGCATGTAGCAAATGACTTCTTTATCTATGTATCTAATATTTTATATTTATCTACTTTTAATCAAACCGCCGGCAGAGACCCAGCTACAAAACCAACCCCCACGATCTCTGGACCTGGCAACTTATAACGCACGCACTTTGAGGACCGATGAGAAGTTGATAGAACTGGAAGAAGTAGTAAGTAAGTTGCGCTGGGGTATTATAGGGTTATCAGAAGTCCGAAGAGAGGGAGAGGATTCGATAACCCTAAATTCCGGCAACTTACACTATTTCCGGGAGGGCGGTCCCAACACGGTATCGGATTTCTCGTTCACAAGTCCCTCGTTGACAACATTGTGCAGATCGAAAGCGTTTCGAGCAGATTAGCATACCTTATACTCAGAATTACCGAGCGGTATTTGTTGAAGGTCATACTGATGTATGCCCCCCACTCGAAACGCCTGGACAATGAAGTGGAGGCTATGTACGACGACATTTCTGATGCCATACATGCCCCGAAAACACACTTCACAGTGGTGATGGGGGACTTCAACGCACGGCTAGGCATGAGGAATGGCGATGAACTGAGAGTGGGGCAGTTTGGATTTGGACAGCTGAACCAAAGGGATTGTCTGACTTCATCGAGAAGGAGGGACTCTTTATGATGAACTCCTTTTTCAAGAAGCGTCCGTCCAGGAAATGGACGTGGCTGCACCCCGGCGGTCATAAGCACGAGATAGATTACATTTTGACGACCAATAAGCATATATTCAATGATGTATTTGTGATCAACAGGGTTAAGACCAGCAGTTATCACCGCGTAGTAAGAGGCTCATTGAATATCAACGTAAAGCTGGAGAGGTCTCGTTTGATGAGATCTACTCTTCGCACAAGTTCTGCCCAAATCCAAAACCCCGAGAGCTTTCAATTGGAACTCCAAAAACGCTTCCAAATCCTTACCGAATGCGATACAGTGGACGAAATAAACAGCGGGCTGGTGGAAATTGTTCACGCGGTCGGGTCGGAGTTCTTTAAGATCCACCGCAAAAATAGAACATAGAAACTCTCTGAGCATACACTCAAACTTATTGCAGAATGAGGCAAGATGAGGCTGCAGTCTTCAGTGGATATGTCGAGTTACAGCTTGCATAATAAACAGATCTCCAAGTCGATGCCACACGATTTGCGTTCCTATAATATTCGTACTAATTTTATTATGAATGCAATAGAGCGGAACAAGGGCTCCAAGGTGTTCGCAAGAGATCTGTTTACTGGGTCATGCTTGTTGACGAAGCTGAAGACCGATAGTGGCAGCATCGTTTCGTGAAAGCCAGAGATTTTGAGTGAGCTCGAGAATTTCTATGGACAATTATACACCTCATCGCATAGTCCTCCTAGCACGACTAGCGATGCAAAAGCCCGTTTGACCCGACATTATACCGAAGATATTCTGGACATCAGCCTATACGAGATCAGAATGGTTCTCAAACAGCTTCCTCCTCTGGTGCCTTTTTGCCCTTAGCAACAAGGCACCAGGGTAGGACGGAATAACGGCTACTGAAAGCGGGTGGAACACCGGTACTTAAAATCCTTGAGAGCAGTTTAACTCGACCATCCTCGAGGGTACTACGCCAGAGGCGTGGAACAAGAGCGTAGTGGTGTTGTTTTTCAAGAAAGATGATAACACCCTCTTGAACGATTATAGGCTTATTTCACTGTTGAGTCACGTCTACGAGTATAAGCTGTTTTCGAGAGTAGTTACAAACCGTCTGGCTCGTAGGTTCGACGACTTTCAGCCTCCCAAACAAGCTGGATTCCGGAAGGGCTTTAGCACCGTAGACCACATCCATACGCTATGGCAGATTATGCAGAATACCGAAGAGTATAATCGGCCACTATGTCTAGCGTTTGTGGAGTACGAGAAAGCCTTTGTTTTTTTTCCTAAGCACAATGCTCAGTGACCTCAATATTGGTATACCTCTATATTGGTCATAAAATGAACATGGGTAAGACGAACAACATGTCAAATGCCCATGTCGCACCCAAGCCAGTTTATGTTGAGAACGATATTACCGAAGCTGTTAATCACTATGGGTAGATCCAACTTCGACAAAGAGGTCAACCGACGAATACAACTCGTATGGGCAGCGTTCGGGAAATTATACCATATCTTCTCGTCACAGATTCCGCAGTGCCTCAAGACGAAAGTTTATAATCAGTACGTGTTGCCAGTGATGCCATACGGCACTGAGACGTGGTTGCCAACTATTGGTCTCATACTTAAGCTCAAAGTCACGCAGCGTACAATGGAGAGAGCTATGCTCGGATTTTCACTACGTGATAAGATCCGTAACGAGGAAATCCGTAGAAGAACCAAGATTATCGACATAGCTCTCAGAATTTGCAAGTTGAAGTGGTAAGGGGCAGGCCATATAGTTCGCAGAGCCGACAACCACTGGAGGATAAAGGTTCTCGAATGGCGACCACGAAAAAGCAAGCGAAGTGTAGGGAGACCCCCCCCACACGTTGGACGGACGACATTGTAGCCATCGCAGGGATCGGTGGATGGAGGCGGCATAAGACCGTTCATCGAGGCGCTCTTTGGGGGCTCTATGTTCAGCAGTGGACTGCTAAAGGCTGAAATGATGAATCATGATTATGAATCAAACCGCGTTACTAAGATGCTGAATAATTTTAGTTGTAGTTCGTCCAAAAGTAATGTAATTTTTTGAAATTGAAAGAGCTAAATAATCTGGCCAATTTGTAGCAAGAATACTTTTTAAAGTATTCTTAAAATTTACCTGTATTTATTCATTTAGATATACCTATCTCCTCACTGATTTGTACACTGCGGTGCCACAAAGTATCTATTGACAGCGTGCTCTGCTACCCATCATTTAGGAAGGTAGCTAAACCCTACCTCTATCCTACAGCAACACAAGCACCGATTAAAAACGTGAGTAACCGAGTACGCATGCGTAACCAGGGTATCCGAACCACCGCCCACCGACGCAAGCACCAGCCATGTCAAGGTCATTAACATTATCTCACCGAATAGGTTTCTCTATAATTCCGCGGTGGCGAACTCGAATAACTATTTATAATGTAGTTTTATTAAAACAGTTCCGGTTGTTTCACGCGGTAACGAGTGCTAAGACCTAAATGCCAATAGAGCTGAGAAACTCTTGCCTAATGAGGTTTCTAACGTCGTTGCTATTTTATGGAGTTCAAAATGTTTTGTGTGCTACGATGAAGTGACATATTTTTAAACTTTCCTTTGCCCCTTTGTCTCAGTTTCAATCCACACTCATCTATAGCTAATACAAGTCTAGCGGTGAACGAAACGTGGTGGGAATCTTGGCACAGTCAGTTTACGGGATAAAAATATTAAACATTATATAAACTTTGACTGTGCTAAGATCCCCGCCACGTTTCATTCACCGCTAGACTTACGTGCCGCTAGGTATATTTATACTCATAATAAACTAGCTGCGCCCGCGGCTTTGCCCACGTTGACTTCCTAAGTCCTTTCGTTATCATTTTTGCTGTGTTCTTTGTTTATGTGAAAATAGCCTATGTACTTCCTCACGATTTTTGGGTTTGATGGCATTTCATCTAAAGTTATTAAGCAATCAGCACCATTTGTGGTTCCCATCATTACAGATATCTGTAATTTAAGTCTGTCTTCTGGTTCGTTTCCACGCATTTTTAAAACATCCATAATTACACCTATACATAAGAGTGGTAACAGAGAGTATGTCAAAAATTACAGGCCAATATCGATTCTACCATCCATTTCTAAAATCTTAGAAAAAGTAATTAAATGGTGACTTACGTCATACCTCGTAAAGTATAAAATTCTTTCGCCCTCTCAATTTGGCTTCAGGGCTGGTCGGTCATCAGAGAACGCAGTGTCTGAGCTGACAAATATCATTGTCAGTGAATTGGACCGTAAAAATAAAGTAATAGAAATATTTTTGGATCTCGCTAAAGCCTTCGACACAGTGTCCATTCCTATACTTGTGAAGAAGCTCGAACTTGTTGGAATACGAGATAGCGCGTTACATCTGATGGCGGATTACTTAAATGGGCGGACCCAGAGGACCAAAGTTGGTGATTTTATAAGTGAAGAGGAATCAATAAGTTATGGTGTTCCTCAAGGTGCTGGGCCCGAGCCTATTTTTAATTTACGTGAACGATCTCTGTAACCTAAAGTTAAAGCAGTGTAAAATTATATCATATGCAGACGACAGACACAGCGCTCATTTTTGTCGGTAAAAGTTGGGAAGAGACTCGTGCGCATGCCGAAGAAGGTCTGAGAACAGTAACTGAATGGTTGCGTGAAAATCTGCTTTCCCTTAACGTTAATAAATCCAAACTCATCACTTTCACAAATTCAAGAGGCCGCACACCTGTTTTTGATATTAGAGTACACTTTAACTGTGCAGCTACAAGCTGCGACTGTCCAATATTATAATGTGTTCCACATATCAAGTACCTTGGAATAATTATAGATAGAAGATTGACCTGGACAACTCATATTGAAACTCTCAGCAAAAGAGTTATGAAACTAATATTTTTTTTTAAAAATTTGCGTGACTTGGCGACCGGACGTTGGTCATCAATGTGTATCATGCACTTTGCACTTATTAATGAGTCGTGTTGTAATCCTTATAAGATAAGAAAACTTACGTTTAGTGTGTCTCGTATTATGTTAGAAAATATGAACTTGGAAAGCTTATGTATGATTAAAAAATTTATAGATAGTTTATTAGACAATATAGATGAAATTCTGAATGAAGAGTCGTTTTTAAGTAAATATGGGACACATTACGCTATTAATACTGTAACTATTGTTTTAATTTTGATTGTGCTATTTTTAGCTTATAAACTATATTATAAGTTTGTAAAGTCCGGCCGCAGTCTCGTCATAAATATTAACAAACTAAATTCCCGTAGACCTTAAGTTTCTCAATCAGAAAACAGCGCTGCTATTCCTTTGCCCCATCTTAGAGAGATTTCATGAGAAAAATATTATTTGAAAGCGTTTTCTATATGTTATCTAGTCCTTAAGAATTGAGGCCTTATGAATAGAAATGAGTGATAAAAATAAAAATAATAAATAAATTAAATATAAATAAATTAAAAATAGTATGCACATTTCAACATTAACTTCAGTTCCTCATTCAACCCTTAAGTTTAGTCTTCTTCGGGGGGTTTTTAATTTAGTTATACCTTCCCTCTGCATGAATTAGTGCAGTATAGGCATACAAACCTAATAGATAATCATTTATTGTTTGCAAGTATGTTCAGTCATAGAAATTGAACTTCAGTCTCCCTCCACCCTCTGACGCGTAAAGGCTGCTTAAGGATAGTTTTTCATACTTTGTGACACATTTTACATTTTCTATTTTCAAAAATCAATTATGTAATAAATAATTTCATTTTAGCGAACTCGTTTTTTTCAAATGCATTTTCTTCTAACCCGCGTAACAGTACGTTCAAACGTTCCTGCCTTTCGGGTTTCAAGTTATTTGGACATAATAGGGGAGAAAGAGGCACCCTTGAACATTTTTTACATTCGTGACTGTTAAATATAAAAATTGAAATTGTTATTTAGTTATTTTTGCTGTTGTACTTAGATCTATTATTTGGCTATGTAAATCTATTAAAGTTATTATCAATATATTAATGATTTAGTCAGAAATGCCATTTTAGTGATGTAACACAAATGTTCAAAGCTCCCCAGGTAAGGGGCAGCTTTATATTGAACCTACCTGGGGCACCTTTGAATTGATGAATTTAAACAGAAACTACTAAAATATTTAAATATTATTATTAAATCAAGTATTCTATAATGTTAACAACACAGAAACTAGGAACAGTGACAAAGGAACCATGGTAGTTAATAAAGCGATAAACATTTATCATACACTTTTCAACCAAACCAACAATTTTTTAGATGATAATCACCTACTTTCATTTTTAGGAACAATTAGAACACAGGTTTACTTTTAATTATTAAATCTAAAATCACATTATGTTACATTCAGTCGGAATTAGGTACCTATAAATAGTTTAATAAATTTGCTTAGTAAAAACCTTAGTTCAGAAGTGCCCCCTTTGTTTTGTTCAAATCTGCCCCAGTGGGTATTATGAAGAATAACAGTTATTTTATTTACGTAAACACACTTAATGACAGTGAACTTCAGGTATCATATTTAAACAATAAAGTTATCCATACCGTAAGCAAAGTTCCAATTACCAATATCTCCAAATCTGCCATCAATATTCTTACAACTTTTTTTCGTGGTGTTTACTTTGCGATGCCGAAAACTAACATGGCCTCTCACTCAATAGTCCGCGTTCGGATACAGATGCTACTAATGACAGGTGTGAGGGACGGTGTTGCCGTGTTATAAAATATTTTTAGGTACATTTGCATTCAAACTGCCCTCGTGAACTCGTTTGTTCTAAGGTGCTCCTGGTCAAAGGTGCCTACTTCTCCCCTACTGAGGATTGTGCTGTCTGTAATTTCTGAACTACAGAACCGAGAACCTTGAAATATTTACATGTACATTTTTAAATTACCTCCATTCTAACAAAAAAAATATTATGAAATTTGACTACGTATTAATGAATTACAACTAAGTACACATTTTGACTTTCATCCCCTCTCCCAAAGGAACCATACTAAATATTGGGATAAAAAGTATCCAATGTCCTGCCTCGTAGCATGAACTCAAATCATACTAAGTTATATTTGAAGTCATTTAGTAGTTTCGGCGTGATGCACGGTCAAGATACAGACAGACAGACAGACAGACAGACAGAAAATAAGAAAAAAAAACAGTTTGGCTTCAGTATCGAATACAGAGTACCCTCAAAAAACATATTATTTATGACTTTAAGCTTAACATAACTTTGGACCCCTATCCCGCAGGAACCCTTTATTATTTTAGGATAAAAAGTATCCTCAATTTTAACCCAATCATATAAACTATGACTGTGCCAAGTTGCATCAAAATCCGTCCAGTAGTTTCAGAGTGGTAAGTGTTTTTTTAAATAACTTTCAATCCCTATCCTGCGGGAACCCTTTAATTTTTCGGGATGAAAAGTATCCTATGTCCTACCTCGTAGTATGAACTCAAATCATACCAAGTTTCATTTAAATTCATTCAGTAGTTTTGGCGTGATGCCTATCCAAGATACAGACAGACAGACAGACAGACAGACAGACAGACATACACAAAGACAAAAAAAAAACAGTTTGACTTCAGTATCAAATACAGAGTACCTGCCAAAAAAAATATCATAATATCTTCAATGTACAGAATTGGACCCGTTACATTTTTATTATAAGTATATAGATAAATGAGCCGCGGGCACAGATAGTAGTTTACAATTCGGAAAAAAGGAGTGCAATATTTTTAGAAAAATATATTATATATTATTTTGTATATTATATTTTTTTTTTTTTTTTTTTTATGTGAGTTATTTTATTCCACCATAACTTATAAATGCCTGATCAGATTTGGATGTATCGTTAGAATCCTTACATCATTGCAAGTGATCATAGACTATATTTATTATGTAATGTTCGTTTTTTGGCAGGGCGGGCGTGTTTTTTCTCTTACCTTGATTATTTACTTGTTAGGGTGATTCGTCGGGGCCCCGATTTTCGATGTCCAGGGGCTTAGTTGAATGAACTCTTTAGTTTAGAAGTTTGATATTTTATTCAGAGGAAGCTTATATTCGTATTTAACTGGGATAAATATCCGTTTTTGTATAACTGATTAAAATTATTTACAAAAAAAATGAAGCCCTTACTACTCTGTCGTGTCCGTTCTTAATTTTCATGAAAACATGATTATATCTTAAAATCAGTCAACTTTTTCAATATGTTGAGTGACCACTTTTCAATATGGTGGAATGGGAGTGAGGATCGCAGCTCCCAACGGTTTTTCATGTTTCAAAGCTGAGGTAAACGTGATGGTTCTTAGCTATAATGGGGGGGGGGGGGGGGGGGGGAATGGAGCTCTCAAACGGATGACAAATCTCAAAAACGATTGATCCCTATGGATAAATGAACAGTGAAATCAAAAAAATACATTTTCATAGTTTTTTTACTTTCGATGTTATGAAATTTTTTAACTGTCAAAAATAAGAAGCAGTTAACTAGTGACTCATACATTATTATTTAACCAACTTCAAAGAAGGAGGTTATCAATTCGATACGATGTATGACAATGTATGTATTAAAACTATAATATGTACAAAAAATGATTCCAAGTATAATTAAGTACATATTTTATTTTTACCTTTTTTATAGCAATAAAAATTATACCTATTTTGATTCCTCTGGGCACAAAAACTAAAACTTTAATTATTTTCTAAATGATTTCATAAAAATGAGTGCCAAAACAATATATATGTTTCTGGTGATAGAGGTCAGGTAGTGATTTAAAAGTCTTTCATGCGAGAAATTGTATGTTTTGTAAAACTTATATCTAATATTTTTACAACATTATATTACTAGTAGATACGTTATCTAGGTAAACATTTTATACAATGGCAAGGATTTCGGTCGAGTATAGGCACAATGAAGTATTTTACAAAACCAAATGCGGGTAGTTGCAGACAACGCTCGCCCTTCTCGACGCTGACACTTGATCAACTTGAGGAACTTGATCGAAACTTAGAGGGAAATCAAAAATAACGTTAAAATAATGTTATCTTTAATTATCAGTTAATAATCGAAGAAAGTTGTTCAAACATATTTAGATTAAAAGTATTCCAAAGTGAAATAGCTACAAGTAGTAAGACTTACTTTTCTCTCAATAATTTGCAATCGATATATAAAAACTGTGCGTACAGTAGTCGCAGCGGAAGTATGTGTCTCTGAAGTTATCTGCTAGTCGCTGCGCAAACTGCTATTTTTCAGGCTTAATCCCAATGTTGAAGGTGAAGACAGCATTGTATAACTGCCTCGCTCACCCGCTTGCCTTTTTCGCATATTCTATCTCGCTCTTACTTGTTGCTGTTTTATCCCCACAGCAGTACCTGCGCAATTGTTCACAGAGCCTAACTTCACAAACATATAGATTGGCTGCGCCTACTATAGGTATCTATTAATGCTATTTGTGCATTGTGCTACATTGTTAGTATTACTAAATGTTTTAAATACATACCTAGTTATGAAAATAATAATAATAGTGTTAATAATTCTCTCATGTCTATCTATTTACGTACCTTAGATAAAGCAATATTTAACAAAAAGTCTGTACAAAGAAGATAATTTAAAACAAATGGTCTAGGGGACTTAAAATAAGCTACTGATCAAAAATATATCATTTTTATTAATGGTGTCTTGTCTATCTGTTTGATCAAATTTGCAATACATATTGGTACTTTTGGTTATGGAATAACTCATAGGAACCTCATATCCCAGAAAAAAATGCAACGCAGGCACAGTTGAACGTTTTTAAAATTCGTGTATATCTGTCTGTCTGGATGTTAGATCGCGCATGACGTAAAAACTACTGGACTGATTGAAATGTGGTTTTAACTGTTGGATATCTCAGGGTTGGACTTAAAATCGGGTATACTTCATATCTCAATCCGATGAATAGAAGCCGAAAAAACGTTATTGACCGAGCGAGCGCGAAGCGCGAGCGAAGTGTCACTGTTTCAGCTAGGGCAAAAATTATTTCGTATGTCCGTATGTCTGTCCGGATGTCGGTCCGGCTGTTCTCATCTACAGGTCGCATTTCTTAACAGATCTAGACGAAACTTGGCTTTTTGATTGGGGGGTGGGTCCCCCCAATTCTTCCCCCAAAAAGGGTAAAAAGGGGGCTACTGAATATCTCCGCCTTATTACATCTGATTTCAATGGTTCTTTTTTTATTTGAAATGTAGTAACTTTAAGTTAGTCTCATAAAAGTTTGGTGAAGATCTGATGCGGATCTTCGGCGTGATGAGCAGAATAGCTCCTCAAAATGCAGTAAGTTTCTCACTTTTAGGTTTCTACCAGTGGAATCAGCCCTTTACGTTCTAGGTAGGGATTGATGGAACACCTTGATTATTAATGTTAGTTGTACAATATGATAACTAGATAGCGCTACTGTGCACCGCTAGAATGTTTCCAAAAAAGTTAGTACGAGAGAGGTCTACAGCTCACAGAGCCACTATTAAATAATTTTAACAGCTGAAGGAATTTTGATCTAATTTAGAATGTTGGTTTCGGAAGAGAAATTACCACGCGAGTAAAGCAGCAGGCACAGTTCATTACGAAATAAAACCTGATATAACCTATAATACCTTAGGTACACATAACCGTAAAAAAATATAAACATAATTATTGAACTAAAATAATATTGTATTGTAATCGTTTTTAAATTATTTAACCTAACTTTAAAGCAAACATAAGAGTAAAAATAGATATTAATACTTACAAAATTCATAGCCACAAAAAAGCTCTTTCTACATAATAAGTTAAGTCTTACACTAAAAGTATCCTATATTCATTACTACGTGGAAATTTACAGTCTCTAATCATTTACTCGGTGGAAAGTCTAAGGTAGTGTACGCGGGGCGAGTCCGCGGTACTGGCGGCCTTCTAGGTCTGGGGTGAGTCTTACCCCCATCTGTATTAACACTCTTACTGGGTTCCCCTTCTTCGGGTAAGTAAGGAGCTCTAGGACTCAGCACCAAAGCTTTGTACGAAGAGTGGGAGTCGGCAATACTCCTGCCGTCTCCTTCGTCCCTTCGAGAAAGCTCGGAGAACGGTGAGATAGCTCGCTTTTCGATCCCGCTCGGTCCAGGCGTTTCCTCTTTAGGTTTCAGCTCGTAAGCATTCTCCTCTTTTCTTTTGGGTTCGGTGTCTTTCTTGAACTTAGCCTGCCGTTCGATAATCTCGGCAGTAGTCAGATCGGAGCCTTGGACGTCGGTTTCTAGTGGTGGAGCGGAGAGCCACGGTCGGGAACCGTGGAGCCATCTTTCTTCAGCCTCAGCCGGGTTTCCTAAAAGACCTAACTTTTCGAGGTTTTGCAGCAGTAGGTTTTCGCTCGAACTGGCTGCGCGCATTTCAGTCTTCGAGTCCTCGGCTAGTAGAAGCTCCGATAGTGGAGGAGCAAGACCTAAACCGATGTTCCTTTCGTGGTAGACTTCCGAAATGGTCGGGGTAAGTTCTCCGCTCATATGCCTAACTTGCGCCATTGAATCTCGATTGTTCGTGCCCATTTTGGGTCGTGGCGCTCGCTTGGAAGTGGAAGGTTGAGTCATCAGCTGGTCACTCTTGTCTTCTTCGGATCTCCTCGGCTGAGCCGAAGCTAGTTCATAGAAAGCGTCTAGGTACCGCGTGTGCGCGTGCTCGGGACGGCGGCGCAGGACGGTGTCGTGTCCGGAGCTCTCCCAGTCGGAGTCGTCGGACGGTGGACGTCGAGTGTACAGTGTTCGGATTTTGGTCTGATGTGCGAGGGCGAGGGAGACGTCTCTAGGGGGAGCTGTGGTAGGTGGGGGAGGTGCGGCAGGGGGGGAGGGGGTGAAGGCAGCGTCGCTCTCCCCACGATACCTTAAAGAAAAAAAAAAGAAATTTTTAACATACAGTGACTTTCACAATAAAACGTTTCAACAATGTGGATCTTTAATATTATTATTAAGCATTATTTTTACTATTGACATTAATTTAATTTAGTACTTGTTTAACATTTATAAAATAACTAGTAATAATATGTTTCGTTTATGTTTGTTCCATATACCACATCCATACGCTCCGGCAGATTATACAGAAGACCGAAGAGTATAATCGGCCACTATGTCTAGCATTTATGGACTACGAGAAAGCCTTTGATTCAGTCGAGACCTGGGCAGTGCTACAGTCATTACAGCGGTGCCAGATTGATTACCGGTACATCGAAGTGTTGAAGTGTTTGTACAGCAAGGCCACCATGACAATTCGTCTTCAGGATCAGAGCACGAATTCTATCCAGATGCAAAAAGGGGTTAGACGTCTCCCACGTTATTTCTCCCAAACGGTTCACCTCTGCACTGGAAGATATATTCGAGCTTCTGAACTGGAACGGATTTGGTGTTAACATCAATGGCAAATACATCACTCACCTTCGATTTGCTGATGATATAGTCATCATGGCTGAAACCCTGGAAGACCTAAGCACAATGCTCAGTGACCTCAATATTGTTTCCCAACAGGTGGGTCTTAAAATGAACATGGGCAAGACGAACATCATGTCAAATGCCCATGTCATACCCATGCTGGTTTATGTTGGGAACGATATTATCGAAGCTGTGATCACTATGTCTACTTGGTCAGACGATCCAACTGGGTAGATCCAACTTCGACAAAGAGGTCAACCGACGAATCCAACTCGGATGGGCAGCGTTCGGGAAATTACGCCATATCTTCTCGTCGCAGATACCGCAGAGCCTCAAGACGAAAGTTTATAATCAGTGCGTGTTGCCAGTGATGACATTCGGCACTGAGACGTGGTCGCTAACTATTGGTCTCATACAAAAGCTCAGAGTTGCGCAGAGTGCAATGGAGAGAGTTTCACTACGTGATAGAATCAGAAATGAGGAAATCCGTAGAAGAACGAAGGTTAACGACATAGCTCTTATAGTTTGCAAGTTGAAGTGGCAATGGGCAGGCCATATAGTTCGCAGAACCGACAACCGCTGGGGAATAAAGGTTCTCGGATGGCGACCACGAACAAGCAAGCGAAGTGTGGGGAGACCCCCCCACACGATGGACCGACGACATTGTAGCCATCGAAGGAAGTCGGTGGATGGAGGTGGCACAGAATCGCTCGTTATGGCGCTCTTTGGTGGAGGCCTATGTTCAGCAGTGGACTTCTAAAGGCTGACATGATGATGATGATATGTTTCGGGTGTAATGTTCACATTATTCTGTTTTTATTATTACTCTTTTTTACTAAAAAATAACACTGAATAATGAATAATTCATTTTGAGGTTTTTCAATCAGTTTCTCGCTATTTGTAGCTCGCCTTGACAAAATATTTATAAACTAATCAATGTGTAACTATGCGGAACTTTTGTGTAAAATTTACTCATGTTTTATGCGATTAAAATATCTTTATATGTTTATCTTATTTTTACCTGGGGGGTGGGGGAGCGGGCGGCGGGGCGGTGCGTCCGTCGGGCTCGCCGCGACCCACTTCCGATGAAGACGCAGAGCCTCGCACGTACATGGTGAAGGCACCACCACAGGATCCGAGAGGCAGTGGTGGCGGCGGGACTGATGATGCGCTTTCTTCTGTCAAAGAAATATAATACATATTAATTATTAGTTTGCTTAGGACTTTGGTTTATTTGCATTTGGCTACATATTTTGGTAGCCCTTGAGTACCAGTACTATTATAGGATAGTAACACATACGTCGATGCTGTCGCGGATGTTGTGGTGGAGGATGCTCTCCATCCGAGTGAGGCTCGAGGTCTCCGTCGTCGATGGACGCAAGTGACTCCACGCTAGAGCTGGACTCCAGGCTTAGACTTCGTGGAGCTTCTTGGGTGTCTGTTGAAAAAATGCATGTAACTAAGGGATCAGAGTACAAAAGGTCTAAACAGAACCATATTGACAAGATCATCTGTCCATCTTTCCTTTATAACACCATTCCATAAATCTATACGTCGCAGTGCTCTAGAAAAGTAGGTGCCAAGAGATAGCGCTATTTTTTAAAGATGAATAGCCTGGAAAACACTATAAGAGGTCAGCACTACTAAACTACTAAATTTAACATATATATGTATATACCGCTCGACTACCCCTACTTTTTGGCGCCGGTCAGTGTAAATCAGTTTACTTACCAAAGAGAGCCAACAAGGCTTGCAGCACAAACTGTATGTGCCGCCTGTTGGCTGCCTTTCCGGTTCGCAGAGTGACTTCATCTTGCCCCACCTCTGCCAGGTCGAAGCCTAGAGATGCTAGTAGTTCATGGCAGCCGTTTACGCGCCATAACCTGTAAGGGAACAGCAGTAAGCACTATATTTTTACGCGAGTACGGCGAGGCAAGGTAGGGGAAATGAGTTTAACAGTCTATGTATGTATGTATGTAGATGATCCACTATAGCGATGCCCCTATTGGTCCGATTTTGGCAATCGATGTATCAATCGATTTGTCTTCAGGTGTAGTGTTTTTTTTTCTTGACCGTAGTCGGATTTTAGTTTTGAACTTATGTCTTGTTTATAACTTTACAAAGATTTGTTAAGCAGTTGACTAACCAATGATGATTTCGAGTAGATAAAGAAACCATATTGTCTAAAAGAGATCAATTTTTTCTATAATCTTCGTCCGATTCAAATTAGGCTGATTTGTGCAGTTTGGTAAATTATATAATTTTTGATGGACTTGAAAGTAACTGTGTCAGAGTAATTTTGAGAGAATTTGGAGCAACTCACCGATGCGTATGAAATGCATTCTATTGTGAATCGGATGGCAGGTCTTTAAATTGAGTACAATTTGACAAAAGTTTACCAAATAATAGTAGGTACTAACCTGACGTTTACAGCCACTTCAATAGTATCCGTCTCACAGTTCTTGACTGAGAACTGTGATATCACTGAGCGTATCACTCCAATTATATCATCCGCCACGTCACCATTAGATATCAGCTTGGAGAGTGCTTGTAAAGTGGTGGGAGTCAGTCCTAGGAGAGCTTGAAGGCTCGCGGAGCATTGAGTGAGGCGTTCTTCTGGGTCACTTTGTGGGAAGAACACGCTTGATGGTATGCCGTTGGCTGCTGGTTCAAATCTGATGGTAAGAAATGTGATATTACTAAAAAAAATAGGAGAAGGAGCAGTACCACAGAACATTATATGCTTTTACAACAGCTGTTACATTAACTATAAACAAATACTAAAGTAAAACAAGTGATGAACTAATACTTTACATTCTTTGTAGAACTTTAAATTAAATAAATTGGCTGTGATCATCACGGAAGAAAACAAAATGATTAGTTATGTATTTCCTTTGTTAGTTCGGAATAGAACAAAAAGTCTACTATATTTACAGTGGAAATCATAAACTTTTCTTTCATACCTAAATCCAACGCTCATTAGCAGCTCCCTCCAACCCGTGGCGGTGCCTGCTTTATTCTCTATGCTCTTCTGCGTCGTGTACATCGCATTCTTTTGCCCTCGCACTATCCGCTGTAGAGACTTCTCTACTAAATGCAAGCAGACTCTTAGGGCATCGCTGTAAAAATGTATAGTAATTACAAACCACACCGACTATCAACTTTTTTATTGCACCGTAAACGGCAACGATATGGGGCTTAAAAGTATTCAGCTAATAAATAAAGTATTGTATTATGTACTTATATTTATATAATTTATTTTACTACAAATACATATGTATATTTTTACGCTGGGCAATATATTAGGTAATAATAGCCATATTGCGCATGCCAGCTCAACAACATGAGGTTGACAACTGAGACTGGGATACGGGCCATTTTTAAATAACCCTGCAGCGGTGCTCCTTGTTTCATGAACAAGCTCAGAACTAGACGTCCCACACAACACGATACATTACCCCAGCAACATCAAGTCCCGTAACATAGAACTTTATATTGCTAAATTAATTCATAGTTTTCAGATTATAAATAGTTTGAAAAGCGTCAGTTACGTACCGGCATTTATCTGGTGCAGCTAGTAGTTCGCACAGAGCCTGGCCCATCAGTGCCACCTTGTTACTGAGCCGCACGTTGGCACCGAGCAGTAGGAGCCCGGACCAGTGCGCAGGATGCGCGAAGTGCTTTGTATGACGGACTGTCTGCATTGCATCTCCCAATGCCCTGTGAGATAAATACAATATTATTTATGGATAACTAGCTGCGCATCATCACTTTAGGAAAGAAATTTAAAAAATATCTCTCCTTGTTGCACCCCTAGGGTGTCACTTTGACACCTTTTACTTTGACACCTGTCACTTTGATACCTTTCACTTTGACACCTTTCACTTTGACCTGTCATTATAAAAATTCCTTCAAAGCTTTCAAGTCAATGGATGAGTTCACTAAGTACGCTCGACGAGGCACAAATCACCCGTGCGATCACTCGAAATTGTTCACGACAACGTCGGGTGTCCACATGAGTCACCCCGAAAAATAGCAGGGGAGGGGAGGAATAGTATGAAACTGACACTTGACAGTTGTCAATTCTATGTGGACGTCCAAAGCCGTTCACTAACTCCGGATGATTGAGCGATATTTGCATTAAAATGCTTCAAAATCTTCAATTCGTTCTCAAGGTGTTATCAAAAAACTGTACCATACAAAACTACACTGAGAAAATAAAAAAATACACTGTTTTAATAGTTATTTTCTTATTCGGGATGGAGGCAAATCCAAAAAATTAAAGGTCATAAAAATCTGTCCAGCAGTTCTAGTTATAAATAGTGTAACTAACACAAATTTCTGACTTTGTTTTATATTTATAGATAATGTACCGATTTCTGGAACATTTAACTAGTTTGGTAAAGGCGCTAACAATGAAATAGTTTAAGTATATAGCTTCCTTGTACGATTTAATCAACACTGAATGCCCGGTATGACTATCATAAATATCTTGTAAAACGTACAACAATTTATGTTCAGTACATATGGTTTAGTTAAGATTAAAATGTTGCTGAACTTAGCATTAGAAGAAGTAACATGCAAATGAATTCCGAAAAAATGATATGCGGCCGAAAAGAAAAACAAGCCCAATTATGAAAAAAAAACTCACTTTGCGACTCTGCTCCCTTGCAGTAAAGCCGAATACAATGCTCTATATAAGATTTTAGTAGCAGTGTCTTGAGGTGCCGGCCACAGGGTCAACAGTATAGCCTGAGCCCCCGCGGCTAACAGAGCTCGACAAAGCTTGGAAACCCCTTCGCCGGCTAGACCCACATCCTCTGACTCTTCGGTCGTGGAGCCTTGGAGTGCTGCGCTAGTTGGAGCGCATGATATTACCACCTGATAACAAAGTTAAGACTCATTAGTATTTTATATAAGAACAATAAGAAGCACAATAACGTTTTCATTTTCAATAGAAAAAGACGATTAAAACTACAGATGGCATCCGAACTCATATATGTGCGGAAAACGAACTAAATACTATTTTCGATAAGCAATCAATACCTACAGAAGTAATAAACAACCTATCTACAGGGTTTTTTGATCCGAACATTAAGTAGTAACAAGAAAAAGTTAGTGACATGAAGGAAATGTAAACAAACTTTGTTTTATCAGCAAGTATCTACAAGCAGTAATCACTTACCAATCTGGCTGTAATTTTCATACTCATGATTTCTGATGCACTCAGCATGAATTCGGAAGCTGGCGGTAGTTCTTCGTTACTAGGTGCCAATTCCGCATCTGTGAATAAAAAGTTTCAGTAAAAGTGTTGTACATTGAGATGATATTTTTGTAAGCGTGAATAGTTTTGAAACTCACTTTCTTCTTCATTTTCTGTGGATGTATCAGCAGCGGTACTCCCAACACTTGTGTTTAACAATCGTTTAGCTTGTGAGTCGACCTAAAAATTAAATAATTTTTAATATTTTGTCATACAACAGTTTATAGGATAGTAGGTATGTATGTGGTTAAATATATGGAACTTACCACTTCACCGGGGCTCAGAACTATGGCAGGAGTCTTCCAGCATATATGAGTTGCAAAGTGTATGCATTCAGCTTGTGGGAGCTGAGCGAGAACTGCTTCTTTTGATGCCTGAAAGTGACGAGTATTTCACTAAATAAAAATTGAAAACGAACGTCGAGGCAATCCATATCCTCGAACCCACGTACATATTGAGAAGACTTTAAAGAACAAAACCTACAGAATGCCGTGAATTCGTTCGGATGCCGTTTGAGTTAGTTTTGTGTTAAATATTACATTCGTGTATTGTAGTGTGTAACAAGTGCTATTTATTAAGAACACACTAACACAGTATCTTTTCCTTAATAGAGATAAGAAGGAAAGTGGTAATGGCCACGTTATAAGTAAAGACAATCTAGAAGCTCAAGATAAAAAATATTTAGTAGCCAATCCACGACCAGACTGTCATACAAGTAGGGTGCAAACGTTTTGTGTAGTGTAGAACAAAAATAAGCAGTAAGTTCTAAAGTCTAGTAAGGCTTTAGTTCATGTTTTACCTTGTGATATTGTCCCATTTTATTGCGGAAGGTTTACATTTTCTTAAGTTTTAAAAGGTCTATTTTTATAGCAGGTATTTTACTTATCCCACTATTAAAAAAAAACCTATCCGTTTACCTTAAACATTATCAATCATAAGCCAAGTCAGACACATACCTTCATCCAGCATTGTTTTTCTGAATTTCAACTGCTTAAAATATTGCCAGAAACTCTACCCAATCAATCAGTAAGAGGAAGATATATTTAAAAAAAAAACAGTCCCAGAAAATATTACCTGATAGTCCGTAAGAGGAGTGACTCTCAACATATCGGCCACTAGTTCTGCCTCCTTCAACTGAGCGTGGACGCCGCTCCATCTGGAACCAACTCTTGGTGCGCCAACCACTAGGCACCGCATGCCTGCTTCAGCGTTGTTGTTGACGGATGTTGTTGCTCCAGCACCTATGAAGGTACATACAATTGTAATGATTACAAGCATTATGTAATACCAATACACGTTTGGGCATTTATTGGTAGACCTTGCGTAGGTCCTTGGAAGTGAAAAAAGTGTAAAATAGGTTGCTAAGCGAATGTCAAAGTAGGCCTCATCGTGTAAACTAAGAATAAAAACAAGTGTATACCTACAGAAAAAATACCCTGAACTAAAAAAACTCGGTCTAAAAACAAGATTACCGCACTAGACTTTTTCTTTTTAATTCCTAGACATTATAGTTCTCAGTGTAGCTCGTGGATCTGAATTTAGGTCACGGCTTTGCAGAGTGATTGTATCAGTGATGATAATGGTTCAGTCCGTAGTGCCACGTAGTGCCCCTCCCAGGTACAGCAGCTCTCGAACCATGCACAGTAGAATACACTTACCATGATCATTCTGCGGTTTCGCCTTCAAATGCCGCTGGTGTCGAAGCGGGCGCAGCGCCGGCGCAGCTAACAGCGCGTACCGCTCGCACAGCGGCTCCGTCTCGGTGGCGCCGCGTAGCGCCCCCCACGGGCATGCATATAGCGCCCCTTCCACTACTACGATCAGCTCGCGACGACCGCCACAGCCTCGGCGACCGTGGGACGCTGGAACGATAAATCCCAATGACTAATTAAGTAGTTTTTAATTATATCGCTCTAATTTCTCAGCGGCTTTAGCATGGCGGTACAGCTCAGCGGTACGGTATATTTTTATCTACATCTAGGAAAGACTGTCTACCAAGTTTTGAACAATAAATAATTACCAAAACCGCATTGTAATCGGCCTAGTAATTTTTACGTGACATGCCTACAAAGTTGGACTAACTTTTTTTACATCTTTTCTTTTAATGTAGGGAGCGGCGTGTACCTTTCAACATATAAAATAACTGGACGTACAGACGGACGGCCATCGCAAAACTGTAAGGGTTTCTTGTTTGACTAAGGAATCCTAAAATGAGGGCCACTTTAGGTACTTCATGATTTCGATTGAAACATTACCGTGGTTATTGTTGCAGGACGCCGGCAGTAGGTCCTCGAACGGTGCGAGCAGCATTTGGTAGAGAGTGTTGAGACACGGCGGCCCTTGCCATGACGACGGTTGCTTCTTCCGTGGGATGTGGACACTCGACCTGACAAGAAATTACATGAGCGTGAGCGTGAGCCATGTCAGAGGCCCTCGGGTGGCCTGACGTTAGGCCATGTCAGAGGCCCTCGGGTGGCCTGACAAACTCTGACACCAGTACCAGTACCTCATACGACAAACAAATAAAGCAGTGAGCGTGATGGATTAGGCTCATACTCTATCTCTCTTTCTCTCCCTCTCTCGCAGAGAAAAGGTTCTCTGTAAGACACCACATAGACTCAGGTCCATCAGAGAGCACATACTAGACAAGACTGATCATGAGATGAATAATTATAAGGTAGCAAAAAATTTAGAAACAATGCTTCAGACAAACAGAATTGAAGTTTTAGCAAACAAGAACTGGAACCTTACAAAAGAGGAAACCTGCCATAACCGGAGCCGTCGGAGACAATACAAATTACAAACCAATATTAACATTATTTAATGGTAGTTAGCAGTTATTTGACGTCTTTGGGCTTCTTTGGCCTTTGGCGTCTTTGGCCCAAACCCAGTGGGCCTTTAATAAAATGTCTTGTAACATTTTATTAAAGGCCCACTGGGTTTGGGTCCCATGATCTCTCTCTCTCTCTCTCTCTCTCTGTCTCTCTCTGTCTTGTTTGTATGTTTGTCGTATGAGGTAGTGCTGGCTTCTGATATGGTTGCCTATCAATAAATAACAGCCGAGACTGACAGCTCAACGTGCCCTCCGAAGCACGGAGCGATGGAAAGCCGTACTATTGGTGCGGAGACGAGGATTTAACCCGGTATCGTGTGATTCTCACTCGCCCTAGTATACCGCTCGGCAGCAATCATCTCTGAGAAAAGGCTTTTAGCCCAGCAATGGAAACGTAATGGCTGATGATGGTGAAAAAATAAGTACCTGGTGGATCCTTGTAAACTGGCCACAGAGCCGGCCACCGAGCCGCCGACCGATCCAACGCTGAACAGAGAACTCAGAGAGTAGTTTGACGAATTCAGCAAATGATTGCGGCTCACCTGCATACAAAAAAATTAAAGAAATGAAACAAATGTATTTTTTTTATACCTATAAGAAAATCAGCCCTTTTGCACATTTCATCAGCAGATATTGATATTATATCACTGGAAGATACTATTGCCCAATTTCTGAATTCTCTATGCTCGTTCTCACAGCACTCGCTAAATAAAAAAGGGTACTTCAGCACTTCAATTCTGACTATTTCTATTAAAATGCTCACCATCCGAGCAAGTCCTGTGCTTGGTCTCTCATCTGGGTCCCACTGGTCTTCGTCTCTCCTCTCCGCCGCTGCCTTCAGCCACATCGCCCATTCTCCGATGCAACGCTCCAACTTTCCAAGACCATCTGCTAGAACTTTAAAATTACAGTCCAAATTTTGCACTTTTTAATCTCCTTCTAAAGGTTCCTGATTCTGATTATCTGCTTGATGTTTAAACAATAGAGCTTCATAGACTCAAAGTTTTACAAAAATGACACTGTTAAAGTTGTACGAGCTATTAATGCAATAGGATAATAAAACTAATGTTCTACACCTGCTATTTGGATCCAATGAGAACTATTTATATTCGATACTCCTCTGGCAAAGTCAGAACCCGCGATTATCAAATTGTCAAGTCTTTAAAGGCAACTTACCGTTAGTTGGTTGCAAATCATCGGGTCCGATGTCTGGTAGACTGTTGTCATTGTCTTCAGCTTCATCCACGAGCGGCACTTGGTGGAACCTCAGGATACCTGACAGATGCCAAAACAACACTTGTTATTATATGTTTTGGATTTCACTTAGATACTTATCATTGCCACAGCTAGAGGTAGAATAGAACAGAAGGTACGTAAGTAACAAGTCTCAATTGCTTTTGTGGGTTAACCGAAAGTTGCGCGAGAAAAAAAAGAGCTAACTAATATTATAGAAAACAACAGATTAAATTTTTTGTATGTTTCTTTGTTTGTGTGTAATGGATAAACTAAAAAATACGTAAACGATTTTAAAAATTCTTTCATTTGTAGAAAGCTACATTATCAGTGAGTATCAGGGGCTGTACTTTATTTAGCAACTACATGTGCCCGCGGCTTCGCTCGTGGTCATTTCTCTAGGTTAAAAGTACTCTATGTGCTATTCCAAGATCTAAAATAAACATTTGATCAAAATTCCTTCCGCCGTTACAAAGATTTTTTTATCGATTGCTCGGCTTCTAACCATTGGATTAAGATACCACGTACCCCAGTTTTTAGGTCAAATCCTAAGCTACCCAACACTGAAAACTGCATCGCAATCGGTCTAATACGTTTTTACGTGATGCGCGAACAAATATACAGACAAAAAACAAACAGACAGACACGAATTTAAAAAATGTTCTATTCAAAGACCTTTTTTTTTTTAAATTATCTTCTTTGTATAGATTTACGTTCTTATTGCCTTATAGCTGTGCCTGCAGCGTTGCTCGCGTGGTAGTTTTTCTGGGATATATCCTATGAGTTATTCCAGTACCAAAAGTACCAATATAGGTACCTACCTACCTGTGTTAACAACCTTCAGTGGCGATCCGACATGGTCGTGATAGGTTATTAGACGAAGGCGGGAGCGAAGTGTAGCGAGCACCCGCCCTCGGCCCCCCCCCATTATAGCTAAGAACTATCTTGTTTACCTCAGCTTTGAAACATAAAAACCCGCAGTTAAATTGGTCCATTCGTTTGAAAGATACGATTTTCACCCCCCCCCCCTCCTTTTTCAACTCCTCCCTCCCTCCCTCCCTCCCATTTAGCTAAGAACCATGATGAAACATCTCGATCACATCAGTTTTCAAACATAAAAACTGCATCAAAATCAGTCCATTCGTTTGGGAGCTACAATCCTCACTTCCCCGCTCCCCCCCCCCCCCCCTTATAGCAGAACCATCTTGTTTACCTCAGCTATGAAACATAAAAAACAGAAGCTAAATTGGTCGATTCGTTTGATAGGTACGATTCTCACCTCCTTTTTCTGGAAACCCCCTTATATAGATATAGAAAATATAGAATATAATAATAATAATATCTAATAACTACAAATAAAATAAACTAACATAATTCAAAACAATCTACCAAATCAACCAACGAATCTAATTAGAAACCGCAAATACTTTCGAACACATTCCTGTTTTTTTTCCTATACTGTCCTACGACTGTCAACAACGCCTGCCTTCGGGTCAATCAAATACTTAGCGATGTTCCGATCCTCGCCAGGCCTGCCACACCGCACGTTTGCACGTTTATTCCCCCCGGGCCCCTGCCTTGGCGCTCGGCCGGGCGGCGCGGGCGGCGGCACGCAGAAATTACAGAATAAATAATAATAGCACCCTGATACAGTAGGTAGGTACACCGCGCAGAAACGAATGCATTATAATAGGTTTGAGCTGTTTTATTTCATTTTATTACGTTATATTTATTACTTCATAATTTAATATAACTTTCGACCCCTAACTCGCAGGAGCCCTCTAGTTTTTCAGTATATATTCTGAATTTTAACCCTTATTATAAGTTACAACTGTACTAAGTTGCATCAAAATCCATCCAATATTTTCAGCGTGGTGCGTGCGTTTTACCATAACTTTATTAAAAATATCAAGGAAAGTGTAAAATTAACGCATAAATAATATAAAAATCTTTTAATTATGTAGCAAAACATTTCTACGGCGCGTGATTTCGATCCACGTACATCTGGATTACGCACCCATGCATCTGTCCAACTGGGCCAGTGAGCCTCGTAGCAGAATGACGAAATTCGGTACGAGTCTAGTCGTAAACGGATGTATGATCACTTTAAATTTAACACAACTTTGGACCCATAGGCTGCAGGAACCTTTTAATTTTTCGGGATAAAAAGTATTCAACATTTTAATACATTATACAAACTTTAACTGTGCCAAGTTAAATCAAAATCCGTCCAGTAGTTTTAGCTATTTTAAATAACTTTCTACCCCTATCCTGCGGGAACCGGTGATTTTTCCGGGATAAAAAGTATCCTAAATGTTAATCCATTACATCAGCTATGATTCTGCCAAGTTGCATCAAAATCAGTCTGGTAGTTTCAGCGTGATGTATGTTCAAAGTGACAGACAGACAGACAGACAGACACGACAGACAGACAAAAAATAAAAAAATAACCTTATTGCATTCCATATCGATTTTGAAGTTTATCTCAATCAACATTTTCAGTTTTAGCCCAGTTACAGTTTTATTATAGTAAAATAGATAGATAGATAATGTAACCAAAGATATAAAAAATACTGATAAAAGTCATTAACTGGCGTGCGCTGTGAAAATTATTTATGTTACATAAATTATTGTACTCATCATTCCCCACAAAAAAACCCGCGAGGCTATCTCATTATGTCTAACTATTATAGTTAGATAACCGTTTTTTGTTCAAATTAGTCAATCAAAAGACGGCTAGAATTGTGTACAAATAAAGAGAAACACTTAGCTACCCGTACGAAGCCGGGGCAAGTCGTTAGTCTATCATATAGCGCACTGATCTTGCGCATAGCCCGGCGGAATTTGAAACTTGAGAACCCTTACACTTTAAGTTAGGGTAGACCGTTATTATGTAAAATAATTAAAACTACCATAGATGTTCTCAAATAAAACTTCAAATGTAGGTAATTAAGTAGGTAAACAGCCTTTTTCTACCCGGTTGTGGTGGAATAATTTTGACTGGTAAAACATTATACTAATACCTTTATGTGGCTGCAGCAGCCAGGCATACAACCGCCCCGCAGCCAGACTGTAGTAGAGTACGGGAGCTTTCTGCTTGTTCACGACTTCCAAAATTTGGTCCAAGTTCGCAGGGGTCCAGGGCTCCGTGCGCTCTTTGATTGGCTCTTCTGGATTCCTAAGAATATAAATAAGAATAAGAGTAACTTTCAATTCTTCGAATGAATACACTCAGTAGGTAATCTACGCCTATCTACTACATCTACAAATTACAAAGCTCATATTTTTGTAACCATATAAAAGCAAGATTTTAAACCTAACCTATGTACTATTTTTTATCTCGCGCTCGTTGATTCCAAGATCTCTATGATA
This sequence comes from Alsophila aescularia, assembly GCA_946251855.1. Taxonomy (NCBI): domain Eukaryota; kingdom Metazoa; phylum Arthropoda; class Insecta; order Lepidoptera; family Geometridae; genus Alsophila; species Alsophila aescularia. Next base: position 16,440,235 of record OX276385.1, read on the forward strand.
CATTGACCCTTGTTTAATAGGGTCGATGCTATGGTATAATGGAAGTCTTATTGCATTGTGTTGGCAAATTTTTCTTGTAGAGCTTGTAATGTTTGGTAGGCCTGTTAGGAAAAAGTCCGCCTGGAGAATTACCACAACTTTGTCAAATATTAAACCACCAAGCAGTAGTTGTAAATATTTCTGTGTTTTGGTTTGAAGGGCAACGTTTCCTGTTACTAAATTACTCGGCAATGGGACTTAAAAACCCAGTGACAAGCGACAAGCGCAGTGCAGCGACGCTCACGATTGTGCAACCAAAGTTCTAGGTTGCAATGAAACTGTTACGAGCAGGCATGACCCTTACCATCAGGACCACAATCTGCTTGACTAGACACTAAACAAAAAAAATGTGTTTGTTTATTGGTTTGTTTGTACCTCTTGCACGCAGCAACGAAGCGACGAATTGACATGATTTTTGGCATAGGTATACCTACTTCAAGGACCGAAGTGTGACATAGGATTTTTTCACCACAACCCACGCGGGTGAAAACTCAGGTCACAACTAGTTTACAATAAATAAGAACGAAGCAAAGCATGCAATAAATGTATCGAAAAACTATTTAATCTAAAAAAATACATTTAAGTTTCTTGTCGGTTAAGAATGATTGTACTAAGTATTCCAAATCCGACGATAGAGTCCAACAAAATTTAAATGTCATGTCAAATGTCAGTCTCATTGGTGTATTCAAGTCCGACAAGAGTGCAGAAAAATTACTAATTACATATAAGCATTAAACTACGACCTCATTTGATGGATACTTACCTCTGAGCAGCGTGCAGTTCCAAGTTAGTCTGGTTAAGAATCCCAGCTAGCGACTTATCGGTGACGGCATCCAGAGACCGGCAACGACCTCTTTCGGCTACTACTAGCGCTTCGGGGTGACGACCCAGTTCTACAAAAATAAATAGTCACTGTTATTACTGACAGTATTACTTGTGATAATAACTGGCTAGGGCTCACGTTTAGTTACAAGCTTTTGCTGCGAGATTGTGATCAGTTAACGTCGTGATCTTGCATATTAAACCTCATGAAGAAAGAGCGTCTGATACGTTCGAAACATAGGTCGACATTTCAGTACTATTTAAAAAGTTACTTTTATTTGGTTCTTATCAGAATTAATAGCCACAGCTAAAGATAAAGTGGTAAATTCTTTGGGAAATAGTACATTACTGCCGCGGTCTGTAATGACTGCGTTGCTGGCAGCGATGATGATGGTCGAGAGCGTAGCTAAGTTAAGTTCAAGGCCATCACAGCGCGGACAGCAAAGGCTGCAATGATGGCCAAGCTTGAAGGCCGAGAACTTAACTAAGCAAAGCTTGAGGCCATCATAGCGTGGCCAGCAGGGCAGTCATTGCAGACCAAGGCTTGTATAGTGCTTTACTCAAACAATGCGAGGAATTTAAATAAAACCAGCTTAGTATAATAAGAATTTACTCAAACAATGCAACAACAACGAAAACAATAACGACAACGACAAAGACAACAACAACGACCACAACAACAGAAACAGAAACAGTAACAGTAACAGAAACAGAAACAGAAACAAATCAGAACAAATCAGAAACAGAAGCAGATGCAGAAGCAGAAGCAGAAACAGAAACAACAACAACAATCACGATCACATCAGCTTTCAAACAGAAAAAAAACCATTAAAATCGGTCCATTCGTCTGGGATCTACAACGCCTCTCTTTTCGCGTTCGGGGTTAACGAACCCACGGAATAAATAATAGTGCTCCGACAAAAGACGACAATAATGGATTTTCAAAGGAAATTGCTGGCCGCAAAACACGACAATAATGAAATTCCATACAACTTTGCTGGCGCCTATTCAAGCAGCGCGGCAAGGTCGACTTTGTCCAAAGAAGGTTGTCGAAATAATGACCACATTACTAGTATTGTTTGAGTAAACTACCATAAGTGATTCCTGGACATAAAATACCAATATATTGTTACGCCGGTCGATTTAAAACAGTGGTCACCTACGGAAGTTACCGGAACGCGCGGTAGGTACATACAGGCGCAGCGGGACGCGGCAACATGAAAAGCGTTGCCGGCCTGGAAGGTTCCACGTACCTACCGACTACTGCTAGTACATACAGGCCAAGCGCGATGCGGCAACATGAAAGGCGGTGCCGCGCCGGCCTGGAAGGTTCACGTACCTACCGACTACTGCTAGTACATACAAGTACTAGCAGTAAATAGGGCGCGCATCAGCTGCCTACAACAGTTGCTCATTTGCTCATTTTGCTTAGTAAACAGAACGAAACGATTAAAGTGATTCGAAGTGAATATTCAGTGCTAATTAATTGGTGTGTACAGTCGAGTTAAAGAGTGTTTGTTGCTTGTTGGTTTAATTTATTTTTGTGGTTTTTGTTAATAAAAATGTTTATTTTTTATTTAATTGGCTTTAATAAATTTTATCCGAACCCCAGCTCCTAACAATTTATACCAAATTAGACCAAAATTCCACCTAAAAGTTTTTTTACATTTCTCGGTTTCTACTCATTGGATTGACTTATGAAATACACGAGATTTTAAGTTAAACCCTAATCTACCGAACTGTAACAACCGCATTTCAATTGGTCCAGTAGTTTTTAAGTGATTCGAGGACAAACATCCAGACAAATATACCGACACAATTTTTGGAAACGTATCATTCTAGTTCTGTGGCTAATTTTGAAGCTCATTTTGCTCAGTCCTCGACGTAATATTTTTAAAATTATCTTCTATTCGCAGAGTTTTTGATATGAGTCAAATTCTCGAAAAAAATATAGTTAGGTTATGGGTGAGGTGGTTTAACGGTTAATCTGCCCTTATATTTATTTATTTATTTATTTATTCTAACATTCCCGTGGGTGGTTGATAAGAGAAATAAAAGAATGGAGATGGAGAGAGTGGATGGAGTTTGAGAATTTGTCAGCTTGTTTGTTGGAAGTGCTTAATGCTGCCCTTTATAATTTCTACACGACCTAGTATGTTTAGATTGAATCGTTGAATTTTTTTTAGGTCAAAGAGTGTGCCAGTTTTAGGGACTACGACTGATAATGGTCCTATGAGCTAGCTCGATGCTTAATTGCGAACACTAAACAGTATCTATGTATTTTCTGATCGTATCACAAGTAAATTATAAATACAAAATTCTCTAATTTACCTCTACCAGTTACAGAATACAATTAAAAATATGATAGTACTATGGAATGGGCGGTCTTAGTTATAGCTGTTTTACATATTATTCGCTCTAGGGTAAGTGGTTTTTTTTTAACAATGTCCTGTGGTTAAATAAGTCTGAGGTATGTACTTACCCACAAGAACTCTCTGCAAAGCGTGCTGGGTGGAAGTGTACAAAGCACATGTTTTCTTGTCCCTGTGCTTGTCTGTCGTGGATTCTAGGACAGTCAACGCGGCTTGTAGCTGGTCCTTTGCTTCCTCAAGCTCGCCCGACGCCCAGAGAGCGAAGCCGAGGCGGTGGCGGACTCGAGCCTAAAGTATAACATTTTTTTTTTTTTTTAAATGGTGTGTAAAAATGGTGGATATAATATGTGGCACTAGCTGCGCCCTGCGGTTTTACTCGCATGGGCAATGATGTGTTATTTTAGCCTATCTATGTCATAGGGAAAATATAAAAACAGACATTTGATCAACTCACTGTAATGACGATTCGATACTGTCATCAGTGGTTTGATCAAATCCCTAAACTGATTTACTAAAATGACGGTGAGAGTCAAAATAATAGTTTACCTCTTCATCAGCATCAGCGAGTCCCTCGGTGGCCGCCAGCGCCTGCCGCAGGTACGACACGGCGCTGCCACATGCACCCATCGCGAGGTGCGCGCGTCCCAAGTCTGCCAAAGCTTGTGCCCTGCCTCGGGCATCTCCTGACAATAGTTTAGAACCATATTTTAGTAAACTCAATTTCAAAGATTATTGCCACCACATATACTCCCGATTCAGGTCTTCACACTATCATCCAAACTAAGCGAAACATTTGCCAACTAAAGCTTTCAAATAAAAGAAAACGCTTTGAAATCGGTCCATCCGTTTGGGAGCCAAGATTACACAAAGGGTCAAAAACTTTGTCATCAAGATTTGCTGAGTTCAGAATTACCGGTGTTAACCGGCGTTTATACAAAAGTTGTATTGAGTTCAGAATTACCGGTGTTACCCGGCACAAAAGTCTTAAACATAATTTTGTGTAAGCGCTGGGAAACACCGGTAGTTCTGAACTCAGCAAATGTTGCTCCCGAGGATGTATTCTTTGGAGTAAGAGAGAAGCAAATCCATAATAGTTTAGTTAGAACCTAGGGGAAACGAGACGCGCTACGAAGAGGTAGGACGAGGTGTTTGCGACATTACGAGTACATTACTGTTTACCTGAAGCAGTGGCGTGTCGCAGTCTGGACTCGTGCCAGCGCGCTGCTTCTGCATGTGCTCCCATCGACGCGTGCGCCGCCCCTAGCCCGCCGCACGCTCGCGCCTGGACACAAACACTCAAAGTAAATTGGCGTTCATGGAAGGAAATAATAGACCATAAGGCTGTTCACGAAAATAATAGCACTACGAGTTTTGTGGAACAAGTAAAATTTTAAGTAAAATTAATGTAAAAATACAAAAACCCGACTGCGAAAAAAGTTACTGAATACTTGCTGACCGCCCGCAAAAATAATCACATTAATAAAATACAGGTATACAATGTATAATATACAGGTGAAAGTTTGTACGTATCCCTTACATACGTACAAACTTTTGTGTGTGTGTATGTTTGTTACTTCTTCATGCTTAAACTGCTGAACGGATTTGGGTGTAATTTGTTACGAGGGTAGCTTATAACTTGGATTAACATATAGGCTACTTTTATCCCGGAAAAATGTATGGTTCCTGAGGGACGCGGGTAAAACCACAGGGTGGAGCTAGTATTTATATGAATTTAATGTTTATTTTTTACTAACATATTTTACTTTACTTTAATAGTTGCAAAAAACAATAGTATTAACATTAACTTGAATAATTTAAAATTGAAAATTTTGTAAGAAGCTTAAAAAGAAATTGCTACTGTTAAGTTATAAAAATTATATATTTTTGAAATGATCTTTTAAAGACCTGTATATACCTCACTCGATTGTTTAATTTTTTGTTCCGTCGGAAATACAAAATGGTAGCTGTAAGTCACCATATTGGTTTTCTTGACACTTCATATATCCTATAGCACTCTCGAGATCAAGACAAATCCAATGATACCTCATTTATCGAAATCCATCAAGCCGTTTAGGCTGTAGGATGCGCCTAAGAAACGTAAAAACATACAAAAATACTTACAACCCAAACACATAACCCTCCTCAGTCAGATAAAACGAAAAAGTAGACTGCACTGATGGCTTATTTCACCATGGTATGCAAAATAACTTGAACTGCTCGTTTAAAGAAGACAAATAGCATAAAAAAATGATGGCTTGATAGCTTTTAAACATACCTGTAGGTGTGTTAGTCCCAGTCTATGAGCTAGCTCCAATTCCGCCCGATGATGTCTTATGGCAGCCGCGTGATCTCCCAAAGCGTGCTGAGCTACTCCCAGTGAATGGCATGCTTCGGCTTCCATGATTTGGTTGTTGAGTTCCCTGACAATGGAAACGTCACTTTCTTACATTTGAGTAAAGTTGAATTTGCAAGTAGACTATTTCCGAGCCATAAAAGAAACAAAATCATGTAATATCTGATTTTAACTTTTCAGAAGTGGGATGGTACGGCAAATTGAAGCGGCCCGTCCCACTGTTACTTCTTACTTCGAATAGACTGGTGCATATATCACAAAGTTTTAACGAAGCTCTTCCCAATGGACTGAAGAAATATATGAAGGAAAGACAAGCTTAGAAAAAATACAGGCCTACATCAAATATTGTGTCGAAATCGCAGGAAGTTTGGTCGCAAATCTTTAGCCGAAGTCTGATTTATACGTGGTTTTACTCACTTGGCGATATTTTTCTGATGGTCCAAACAGAGCACTGCTTGCTCCAAGTTGTTCAGCGCTATGTGAAGGGCACCCAGCTCTCCGTAGGCTTGTGCTTTAGCTTCTGGCACTCCTAGTTCATGAGACACCACCAGTCTTTTTTCCAGGCATACGAGAGCTTGCTGCAGATTGCCGACGGACCTGAGGAAGGTAGTTAAGATATAAGGTCTATACTATAGATCTAGTTAAAGGCGGAAAGATACAGCACGCTATAGTATCACGTAAAAAAAACGAACTAGATACAACAACTCAGGTGAACACACCCACACAACTATATTCACACCGTTCGGTGCTTCATGTGCATCAACCACAAAGTTATAGAGCCATACGCAGGCTGTAGCGCGAATGAGTCACTGCTAACACAAACGCTACTGCGATTGTGACTAAGGCCAAAGAAGACCAATTGTGTGGGTAGCACCTTATTTATGCGTTGCTCTCCCGAGAAGCTAACTTATTGTCCCTCTTTTAATTAGGTCTAGGGTCTTTGTTAAATTAATGTATTTTGTCTCGATTGGAGTGAATTGTGCATTTTTCTTTGCTCTACTCACCTATTTCAGCTCCTACGCATGGTCTCTGAAAATGAGTTAAAAGTCCCAAGACGGGGCATAATAGCTACTGACACAAATACGGTCAGGCATGCCATCCGTCCCAAGGGCTACAGATAAAAGACGACGTATTACATTCAAAGAATTAGAGTGACGTTGATTGTCTAGCACTCTTTGAATAAAGGCAGAGAATACTGATAAAGGTGACTTTTTTACTGTCTAGATTGTAATCCAAAGATTAAAAAAACAATATCGCATTGCCGTACTGTGCTGTGTAATACAAAGTTCTGGATGGCTTCTACCACCAATAAAACGATCTGCTAGTCCGTTCGAAGTTGTTTGACTTTAACAGTTCAAAAAGCCCTCTAGGACGAGGGTCTCAAATTTTTTGCGTGTTTTTTGTGTATGCTCACTCATATCTTTGTTGGATGTTTTTTTTATTTTTATAGAAAGATATTCAGTGCCACATAAATTTACATTTCATAAAAAAATGATTTAGCAGTTTAAATCGATTTTTGATTCATTTAAAAGTAGAAGATTATTTTTAGTTTGGTGGGTTTTTTCTACTAACTTGTGACTCAGCCCCAGGCCCCGGTACGCTCGCTCCTGCTCCCTAGTATTGTCCAGCTTCAAGGCGGCTGCTAGATGCTGTTCGTGGTACTTGATGGCCTCGTCAGGGTCCCCCAGTGCGTCGTAGCAGTCGCCGAGGGAGCCCAGCGCTCGTGCTTTGTCCAGTTGGCAGGTTGGGGTGTTCACGCGTTCTAGGATTGCTAGTTGCTGGAATGGAAGACTCGTTAATTGAGACTTAAACTCCAGAGTCAAGGGAGGAATTCTTATGTTTATAAGACCTATTCGCGCACAAACTAATATCAAAATACCATCTAACTACCCTCGAAGTTTCGATCAAGTTGCATTGACCGTGGTCACGAGTAGACTGGAGAATGCGGGTGTCAGCGTAGTGAGTCGCAGGCGTTATTACCAACTACCCCCTTTTTGGTTTAGTGAAACGTAGCTGTCCCGGTCGCGCCACACAATAAGAAGTAATTAGTTTCGCGGAAGTTTAAAAAGGCATTCTTATGACCAACGTTTTAGTTCGGATTAATTTGCGTCAAGGTTTTTCGGGGAACGATTATTTTAACTACGGGATATAGGTACAACGACATGACTCACATGTTTTATTTAAATCTAGTGGTTTCTTTATTTGGAGTTATTCGTCCAGTGTTTGCGAGGTGGGTGTTGCGAGGTGGTGGAAGCAACTATGCAGTCTGATGTGTCAGGAGCAACCCCAAGTACTTGTACTATTATTTATTCTGTGCCCCGAGTGGCATTTTATTATATGGATACCTGTGGCTATAAAACATCCAGCGTACACTTAGCAGCTGTCTAGAATCCTATCACCTCAATGTTTCAACCACAAAAACAACCCATTTCAGGGATAATAGGTTGAAAAATGACACGAAATCATATTGTATCACACCTCTGACAGGTCTGTGCGCTCAACCATCATCCCCTCAACCGTTTTAAAGTGACCCTTTAAAACGGTTGAGGGGGTGATGGTTGGTATATAATACATACTCGTGATCAGGTGCTGCTTGTGGGGACTGGCCCAGCTTTGTTTCATATTGGTTATTTGTATTTTTATTATTTGTATTCCTGTTAAATGGTTGTAAGACATCTCATTGTTAAAATATATAAGGCACTTTTATCTTATATATTTTACTTAACATGTGTAATATTGAAAAATCAGGAAATTAAAAAAAAAAACATTTACTTCCCCTTAGAGTTACTTGGTGCTCTTTTCTCTAACGGCTGTGCGATATTCAACTGTGAGTCTGCACATGTTGTCTGTATGTTTGTTCGCGCATCACGTAAAAACTACTACACCAATTGCAAAGCGGTTTTCATTGTTGGATAGCTTAGGGTTTGAATTAATAACTGGAGTACTTGGTATCTCAATCCAATGTGTAGAAGCCGAGCAATTGATAAAAATAATTTTGACGTCTGTAATTTTGATCAAATGTTGGTATGCCTATTGGTATTTTAGGTCCTCGAATAGCACATAGAGTACTTTTAACCCAGAGAAATGACCACGCGTGCGAAGCCACAGGCACCAGCTAGTTTACAATAAAATACTTACTTTGACTTAGACTTTGACAGTTGCATCATTTTATATTTCCTAAAGTTAGATTTGGCCCTACGTTATGCAGACTACGATTGTTAAACAGTAACTTTTAGCGGAAAATCGTACCTGTTCCAAATATCCGATGGCATCCTCATAATGTCCCATGTTGAATTTGGCGATGCCGAGGTTGAAAATCGTACCTGTTCCAAATATCCGATGGCATCCTCATAATGTCCCATGTTGAATTTGGCGATGCCGAGGTTGAAAATCGTACCTGTTCCAAATATCCGAGGGCATCCTCATAATGTCCCATGTTGAGTTTGGCGATGCCGAGGTTGAAAATCGTACCTGTTCCAAATATCCGATAGCATCCTCATAATGTCCCATGTTGAGTTTGGCGATGCCGAGGTTGCCGTACGCTTGTGCTTCCAACGCGCAGTCTTGCAGCTCTTGCGCACGTTCTAACTGTTCCTATAAGTGAACATTTTAAGGATTAACAAATTTACCTTAAAATTTTCGGATAAAGTCATCGTGGATCGTTTAACATTGATTTACTCCAAAATTAATGGGTCGTAACTGTGCTTCAGAGTTTGTGAAAAGAAAGCTCTAGTGAAAGCTCGCCTTAAAGGGCTTGATATTTACAACGTAAACTTTACGTCAAGCCCTGTAAGGCGAGCTTTCACTACATTTGAAGGTTTTTGAACCTCTGTAAATTGACTTACATATAAAAAATATTATGAAAAAATAATGTTTTATTAAATTTGAATATAGGTACACTCTAGAAATTGTAAGTGATAGAAACGTGATTGAGATATGTTGGCTTGATAAAAAAAACCAGCGATGACTCTAAATCGGTATTTAAGAGGTGTCCTGCTAAGAGATACTATTTTCACTTTCGTAACCACCCAATATAGCGAAAAGCTAAACCAGATTATACCCAAACCCGAAAAGCGTCGGGCGCTCGCTGCGTCTTTACGCTCGAAACATTTGCGGGGGCTGAGGAAATGTTTTGATACCTACATACTGCCCTAGAAGAGCGCCTTAATCTATAATCACAGCCTCTGAATTTTCTTACGCTCCTGCCTGTGATCAACATCACCAGCATAAAAAAAAAAATTGGACAACTTAGGAGGCTGTCATTTTCTAGATGATCTTCTATCTACCTATCTGTCTATAATCTATCTATCTGCACTTCTAATAAAGCAACAAAAAGTAACAAAAAGTCAGTACAACAACGATAAATAAAAAAGTAAAATAAAAATGGTTTAGGACTTCAAAATAAGCTACTGAACACGAATATAACATTTTAAAAATGATAATTGTCTGTTTGTTTGCGGATCACTTAAAACTACTAAATTAATCTATCTTATTGTGCGATGCGGTTTTCACTGTTGGTTTAAGATTCAACTTAAAAACCGGGGTACATGGTATCCTAATCCGATGATTAGAAGCCGAGAAATCGGTAAAAAACTATGTGACGCGTTCAGCCGTCACATAGTTTTTAGATACTTCGTAAGATACCTAAGGGTCCTAAGGGAATACTTTTGGTCCTGGAATTAGAAACGTAACCAAGGGCACAGCTAGTAAATAATATAATAACAATACGAGTATAATAATATATTCTGGACCATATTTACAGCAATTACCTATACAGCCCCAAACTAGGATACCTTGTACTATGGGTACTAGACAACGGATAATCATACAAATATTACATCCATGACTCGGACACAAACATTTTTGCTCCTCACCCAAATGATTGCACCTTGCGGGACTCGAACCCACGACCGTTTGATTTAGTAGTAGGGTTTCTAGCCACTAGTCCAGCCGGTCGTAATTTAAGAAAGTAGATTACCTACTGACCAAATGGAAAGAAAAAAAACGTCATTCGAGATAGAACCGCAAAGAGCTTAGTTGATAGGCCAATGGATCGGTCTTCTCGTCATCGTCCATTCAAATCCTGATTAATGTGATCTATTTTCTTCCTATGACCTATCAAGTTGGAATTTTGTACTTTATGATAATAATATGCAATAATATTTACAATGCAATAATATTTTTGCGCGGCATTTAAGTGCAATTAAGCATGCACGCTTTTTGGTTTCAAATAGCTACAGGAATAAGCTTGTACCGGCACAGATGATGCAGTCAGGAGTGGCAGTATACATGGGAACTCATCGCCATTAAAGTGTCAGTCTACCGTGATTAGGCTCATTTTGATCAGCTATGCGAGCACATTTTATATTAGTCGGATTTTAAAGATATCCCAAATTTACCTTATCAAAATATCAACAATTTTGATATTCTTGATAGTTTCAGTGACTTACTCTATAGCACCTGGCTGCGTGTGAGTAGTGTCCCAGCGCCATGTGAACTGCGCCGAGGTGCGAGTGCGCTCTCGCTTCTCCCGCGGCGTCGCTCGCCTCTTGACGAAGCGTTAGTTCCTGCACAAAGTTAACATTATGAAAAGTTCGCGTTAAAATCATATTTTGAAGAATTTGAATGAAACGAGAGAAACGAGTAATATGGATTTTTTCCTCTCCATTCCGAAGAGATCTTGATTATGATGTAGCCTTCGAGCAAACAACCAAGCAATGTTTGATTGAAGGAAATATTAATAAAATGTCACTTTCAAAGAATCTTTCTCGTTTTAATACTAAGCGATGAGACGAGCAGAATGTTCACCTGATGGTAAGCGTCACACCACCCAGCAGAGCTTTGAATAAAATCTGCGCGTCATTGTACCGCGCTCGTCATCCTGACCATAGATAAATAATAATATTTTTCTATGCATTATTGACATTGGTTCAGTTTCATAAGCCCAGTGATTTCGCTGGAAATATTGCCCTACAAACTGGAACTCAGTTATGTTTGCTCACTGCTGCTTGGCAGATGAAGACCTGGAAAAGATGTGGTATTTTCCCAGAAGGAATCTCGCAGAAGTGGCCTAAAAATATTGCTACGCCTCTCTTCATATCAAGAAGACTCCTAATGGCTCTTATACTCTAAAGAATATAACTCAAATTGATATCTATTAATGTACCTGTGTATGATGTCCTAAAGCAGCGTCAAGTCTTCTTTGCAGGCGTCTCGCCAATCCGAGAGCTCCGCAGGCCGCAGCCTCCAGAGAACGGTCACGGGCCTATAATATGGTGACATTAAATTATAACGTACTTTTCCCAGTAAAGTATCTTGGAGGAACACGTCAGTAATGTGTTTTATCTGAAGAAATATTTGGAATTATCGCATCTGGGACATTTGAGAGACACCAGCAATTTCTACGTATTTTTCAATGTACCCAGCCATATCAACGCCTGGTAACGTAAGAGTGGAATCAAAGTTGCCTATAGTCATTTACGTTCACTCATGGTAGTAGGTGACCCATTATTTTTACAAACTTCATCGACATTATAACGCTCCAAACAAACATTTCACTCTGAGGAGGAAAAAATGCCCTCATTTCAAGAATGTTTACTTATAAAGTTACTGGTGGCTGTGAGTGCGATGTTGAAACATAGAAATGGAAATGTGAGACATTGTGCCTTCAGTAAAGAGAAAATGTCCCAATTAGAAAAAATCGCTTAACAAAAATAATAATTCATTTCACTATGTTAGTTAGCATTCATGTATGTTAGTATAGTGAAATGAATTATTTCTGAATTTCTGGTATATAACAAATGATCGTTAGTTACGGGTTTGTTTTGATCTTGTTTACCTGTCTAGCAAACCCCAGCTGCCGCTGATACATCTTGACCGCCTCTTCCACATCTCCCATCTTGATCAGCACGTCTCCAATATTGCCCAGGGCTCGGAACTTGCCCTGCAGATGCTGAGTCATATGGGCGATGGTGAGGAAGCACTTCTGGCACTCAAGCGCTGTCTCCAAGTTCCCCAGGGCTAGGTGAGCCAGTCCTAGGTTGCAGTACGCTCGGCCCATGTTCATCTTGTCTTGGAGGTCTTTGGCTAGTGAGAGGTCTTGGTCGTAGTATCTGGGGACAGTGCGTGGGATGACTTGAGGAGTGCTGGAGTTCTCAAAGATATGTTTTAAAGTATAAATAGACCAAAATGGTAAAATTCTATATACCTACTTGAGTCTTTCCTTTGATTTCGCTAAGGCAACCGCGGTTACCTCTGAATAGGTGTTTTTGTAACTTTAGACCGGAAAGAGTATTATAAAAAGACAACTTCAAAAATTAAACCCGGCTACGGTCGGGTAAAAAATAGCTTATGACACTGTTGCGATGAAGATGAATCGATTGATACCTCGCTTGTCAAAATAGGACCAAGTATTTATTTTGAACACATAATCCATTGCTGCGCCGTAGTCGGGTAAACAAAAAATTGACTATGACACTCTATACCTGAAGACGAATCGATTGATAACTCGCCTGTCAAAATAGAACCAATAGGAGCGACGCTATGGTGGAACATCCATATACTTACATAAACCGTTAAACTCATTACCCTTCCCTTGCTTCGCCGTAGTCAGGTAAAAATAAAACAGAGATTATGATAAAGTATCTCAAAATCAACTGCCACAATTGTGGGGAGAACAAATAATTTGTCAGGCGATTAAGAATTTCTTACCTAACCGCCTCTCTATAATTCCCCAAGCAGTAATGGGCATATCCCAGGAAATGGCACGCTTTGGCTTCCGCATTGACGTCTCCTAGCTCCTGCGAGAGCATCAGGTGGTGTACGTAGTACGTGACGGCCTGCGCGAACTCTCCGCGCGACGAGAGGCAGTTGCCCAGGTTGAGGAGGGCGCAGGCCTCGCCGGCGGCGTCTTTTAGTTCTCGTGCTATGTCTGGAAAGTAATAGGCAAAATGGAGAGTGAAGTTTTTAAAATAATACCTACAACTGTAACTATACATTAATTTAAACTACTGTCACATTATCATTAATAACTGATACATTATTTGAGATTATTTTGATGAAAAAAATGACACCAAAAAGAAGTTTGAATTATGAAGATAGTGGTAAAATGAGAAATATTTACAGGTCCAATTGGAGATTAAAGTAAACTAAAAAATTGAAATCCCACCGTTTTAAGATATAATTGTCTAACCACGGAAGTGTCTTTTACAGACCATGATACACTATCATCAGACCATGTATCGTTTGTTCTCACTTGGTCGGATTATCATTTCGACGGATTCAGTACAGACAATAACATAAACAAATTATTAGTTAGTCGACGTTCCGGTAAAAATGGGTATGGCCAAGATGCACGCGAAAATTACTGGATGGATATGCCGGTTAATTTTTTGTAAACGGTTACCACAGATAACGCTCGTATTAAACACTCTGCTTGTTCAAGAGGGTTAAGGTTGTTGAATTGTTAAAAGTGATATATAATGTTGCCATTACAATAATTTAACTTTATTAGATAAATTCGGGTCTAATAAGGATAAAAATAAAAAATAAAATAAACGTTTCAGAAATAAGAATCCGTTCCTACGAGAATCCGACCAAGAGCTAATTACAAAAAAAAACAGTTTTTCTTCTTAACTGTATTCAGGCGTAATGAGAATCTGACCATTACGGAATCCGACCAAGTTAAAAGAAACGCAAAACAAAGTATCATGGTCTTTGAAAGATGTATCTATCCTGAGGCCTCTGATGTTGTATTTTACAGTCGGAGGCTTATGAATTCCATTGATAAGCAGAGCAGAGTTATGTAATAAAGTGAAGGATTTTACCTTAAGCGGTAAGCAGCTGCCACATTCCCTTGTTTACCAGCAGTACCTAATTCTGAGCTCCGATCGTAAATATCTTTGGACATCATCGGCTTTTGCTTGTTGCACATAGTTGATACCTAGTATGAAAAATTTGAGCTAAAATTGATACCTAAATGAGCTCGATAGTGGAACAGCGCCATATCATGAGCTCCAAGCGCCTGGTAAGCAACTGCCAAGTTTCCATGTGTAGACGCTTCAGAGCTCCGGTCGTGGACCTCCTTGGATATCGTGAGCTCCTGCTTGTGGTACTTGATGGCTTGCTCGTAGAACCCGGCTGCGGAGTACGCGTTGCCGATGTTGCCGTAAGCTCGACCCATGCCGGCTTTATCCTGGAAAGAACAATCATACAAGATATGAAGCAGTCAAATAAATATGAGCCGGATGGCAAGAGTGGGCTGTAAGCTAGGAGTATACAAGTTGAAAGCGCAAAAAATGATAATTTTTGGCGTTTAGTTTGGAATGAAGTGATCCGAAATGTTATAAGTTTTTTTTGTGTGTTTGTATCAGTGTTGACACTTTGCGTTCGTGATGTCACAAATCGGTTCCGGCTTATGGCATTAGCGTTAGCTAAATCAGGACTTGTTTGTGACAACACACACCATACATTTGTATTAATCTATTTCATTGTTTTATTTTGTTTGCCACTATTTATATTGTGAGTTGTCATAAATAAATGTATTTCCTTTCTTCTTCTTTCTTGCAAAAATACTCAGCATCAATGTTATAAGCTGTGTGGACCCGATTTAATAATAGATCCACCACTTCTCCTCTCGTGGAGGCTGTGAGACCAGAACTAGGATTTCAAGAAATAGGCAGCAGCAGTCCAGCAGTTTTCTATGAAAGTATCACCGTCTACGGCGATCTCCAAGACTCCTGCTGCCAAGCGTGGGGGTTGTAGCAAAATATGGGACATGTCTATTTTCAGTAGTGTACGTCTTTTTGATGACGTTGATGATTTTGATGAATGTTATATGAAGGGGGATTTTGAATACCCGCGATTCCTACTTACTCGAGAGTGTAGTAAGATACACTTAGTACCACAATTGAAAAATTATTAGAGTTTTTTGTTAAATTGCTTGGTTCCTACTCATCTGATTGAGATACCAAGTACACCAGTTTGTAAGTCAAAAACTAAGCTATCTAACAGAGAAAATTGCATCGCAATTGGTCAAGTAGTGTTTATAATTTAATTATTATTACAGAAATCCATACAAAAAGTAGACACTGTTTTTTAAAAACTTAACTTAACTCAAAACTTAGTACCACACTTTTAAAGTTAATAGATTTAGATTTTTTATTAAATTGCTTAGTGCCTACGCATCGGATTGAGATACTAAGTACACCAGTTTTTTAGTCAATACCTAAGCAATCGGTCCAGTATTATTAACGTGATGCGAGAACTGACAGACAATAAAAGTGTGGCACTAAGTTTTTAAGGCCAGCAATCTCAGAAAAATTATTTGAGATTCAGAAAGTGAAAAAAGTTTAACTTAAAGAAGAAGTTTTCCTTAGTTTATATTGAAATATAAAATGTGCAATTATAGATCTAAAAGCTGTAGTTATTTATAAAACAAATGTTTATTTAGTAAAATCTGTAATTGGTGTGAAATTAAAGGCTGCAAGGGATCGCCGGAAAGCTTCGAGCTCACAACCTGAGTTGTGATATGAAAGCTCTTTGCGGAGTTGATCGTGTTCTCGAAGATCGAAAGTCAAGCCGAGCAGCCTAAATACGCGTTTGAAGATGATTTTTTAATGTTTGTTTAAGAGCAACATCAATTGCATTATTCAACATAATACCAAACAGTATGCAAACAGTCTTAAGTGTCAGTTAGCGTGACTTCACGCTCCGCCGCACCCCGTCTTCTCAAGCGCAGTGAGAACTCATAATTGCAATGTAATCGGTGAAACCAAGGAAAGTATGCCTACCATTCCCACTAGTTAATATTTGAAAAGGCTATGCAAATCATGCTGTAGGGAACGGGTGAAAGAAATAAAATAAAATTAGAATATGCAATAAAAGTTTAAAAAAAAATGTCATCAGAGGGGGACGGTTCTAACGAAAGAAAGTATTGCGGTTGTGTTTTTACAAGTAGCAAAAGAATAAACCACCACTTTCATCTTGGCATCAGAATCCTTTTATTTTAAAGCAAGATTCGTTTTGAACGCGATCTCATCTGTTGGAAAGTGAAGATGCGTCGACGTAACACCTGGAAGATACCTGTTCATTTAACTATAGGGAAAAAAAGACGGTAGTAATGTGTTCCATACATTTGCTGTTCGGATAGCTCATCTCATGTAAAAAGTTATCTAACTAGGTATACCTAGCGGCACGTAAGTCTAGCGGTGAACGAAACGTGGCGGGGATCTTGGCACAGTCAGTTTTCGGAATAAAAAGTATTCAACATTTTAACACATTATATAAACTTTTACTGTGCCAAGATCCCCGCCACGTTTCGTTCACCGCTAGACTTACGTGCCGCTGGCTATAGTTTTAATTATGAGAGAAAAACTGACAATATCCCACTAAAGGGCAAGCTGCTTGATGTTTTAGTTCAAAACTGCGAATTATAAAAAAAAAACAGAAGGAACCCTTTGTCCAGCAATGAGACATTATAGGCTTAATTGCTATAGATATTTAATTGAATGTCGTCAAATCTAACAAAGACATGAATTTGGTAGAGTCCTACAAAAACAACGTACCTGCAATTGCCTAGCTATTGACAGATGAGCTTGATGTAGTTTGAGGGCAGCATCATGCTCTCCCAGTAGTTGATAAACGATGCCCAGGTTGGAACACGCTCTTCCTTCGCCCACCTGCAAATAATCAAAACTGGTTAATAGTCCACCCTAAGACGTCTAGGAATTATCGCTCTAATAAGTTCGTTGTCGCAAGCAAGTGTGAAATATTGCAAAGTCAAGGGTATTTTAAACGTATACTTAACAACTAAAAGAAATGGACTCACTTTATCCCTTGCTGCTAATGCAACGTCCAACTGCCTTTCGTGCCATTTCTTTGCTTGGGCGTAGTCACCGGCACACCTACAAAAAATAAGTAATTTGTTTATAATAGTCACGACCTCCCAATAAGATGTCCAGTACGAATGCATTGTTTGCTTGGTAGTCCAACGCCCTGCAAACAAAAAAACCGGCCAAGTGCGAGTCGGGCTCACGTACTCAGGGTTCCGTATAAACTTAACTTTGCCGTTGGAAAACTGTTGTCCCCATACATCGACATAAGTCGCGGTCATTTTAACAAACGCATTTTTTTTTGTGTTGTAACTGCAAATTAATGGTTTTCGGAGCTTTTCCTTTATCTACTTGTGCTTTAAGACATCGCTTCTTGCCAAATTTCATGAATCTATGTCAATGGGAAGTCAAAATATGCGGCAAAATACGGCATCTTTTGATTTCGTTGACTTAGAAGTTTGTTTTTTTTACAGCTCTAAGGGATGGCAGACTTGAGTATTTGATATTAATTTCAACTTGATATTTTCACGCGTTCCTGAGAAAAAGGGTCTTGACAGACAGACAGACAGACAGACGGACAACGAAGTGATGCTTTAAGGGTTCCTTTTTTCCTTCTGAGGTACGGAACCCTAAAAAACAGGATCAGAGGAATCGAATATTACCACAAAATTCATTTGATTTGATTCATTTGAGAACAACCCAACCACGTCTTTTCTTAACATTTATCCAGTTTACCTAGCTGCATGTCCCAAGCCAGCGTAAGCTCTGGCTTCAATGGCGCGGTCGCCGAGGTTCTGAGCTATCCTCAGCACGTTCTCGTGATACGCGATGGCTTGGGAGAAGTTCCGTCGGTAGTGATAGGATGATCCCAGGTTGGAATACGCTCTTGCTTCTTCCACCTTAGAACATAAATAAAGATTTATTTAATACCACTGGACCTGGTTGCAACCGAAAACAGTTAAGTCAGGTACTTATAATGGTATTGGGCATGTCAAAATCAAACTGCAAACAGTGCTGCAACGAATCCATCCATACCAATATATAAAAGTGTATGTTTGTTTGATTGTCTAAAATCTGTCTAGTCGTTATCGCGTTAAAGCTCCCCAAGAGCTTTAACGCGATAACGACTAGACAGATTTTGATGAAACTTGGAATGGAGATAGCTTATAACCCTGTAATAAAACATAGAATACTTTTTATCCCGGAAAATTGTAAGTTTCCACGGGAAAACTGAAAAAACAGTTTTTTTTTAATTATTCGCTGTAAGAAACGAAATAACAATTGTATGTCAAAAAACACCAAGAGTGGTGCAATACCTACTTTTGCACATTGAGATATATGTGTACATATCTCAATGCTTCTGCATTGGTTTTTAATATCCTAGAAGAACATAGGATGTTTTTTTTCGCGATAAACAGTAGTCCGCGCGGATGTAGTCGCGGGCGGGAACACTAAATTTAATAATAAAGATCAGGGTGGTAACCTACTGATATAAGCACTTTGTACTGCGTATATTATCAGTACCTAACATGACTGGAATGGACAATTTGAGCACAATATCGATGTCTGAAAAGATTCAAAATTGTTCGTAGAACATCGCAATGTAAATTGAGCTTACCTGATCTCCAAGTCTCCTAGCGAGCCTCAAATGCTGCGTATGGCAGTCCACAGCCGAGTCAAACTCTCCCATGGCCAGATACACTGCTCCCACGTTGCCGATCTCTCTGGCTTCCTGCAGCCTGTCTCCCATTTGCTTCACGAGCTGGACACATTGCTTGTGACTGGCCAGTGCGTTGGGGTAGTCTCCTATCGCTGTGTAAACGTGACCTAGGGATGTCAACGCGGCCGCTGCTGCCTGCGTATCCTGTTGGGAAAAAGTTTGTTCAGTGGTTAGTTTGAACAGGAATAAAGTTCAAAATCCTTTCTTATTCTTACTTTGATCAAAGATTCTATTAATATTCTAAATGTAAAAATCTGTGTATACCTAGGTATGTTTGTTGACACTCAGCGCCTATACAAAAACTTCCAAATTTGATGAAACTGGATATAGACACATTATTTTTCCTAATTGTTCTATTAGTTGAACAACTGAGAATATTTTTTCCTACTTGTTCTGTTGGGCTCGGAATTTCTCTGAAAGATCTTATCCGGAATGAGGTGATCCGGTAGAGAACCAAAGTTGTCGACATAGCTCTTAGGACTAGTAAGCTGAAGTGGCTGGTCATATTTGTCGAAGGACTGATAACCGTTGGAGTAGACGTGTTCTTGAGTGGAGACCGCAACTCGGTAAACTTAGTGTAGGGCGCCCTCCAGCTAGGTGAAGCGACGATATACGCAAAGTGGCTGGCAGCAGTTGAAAGAGAAAAGCCGAAGATCGGGCTCAGTGGCGTACTTTGGGAGAGGCCTATGTCCAGCAGTGGACTGACACGGACTGATGATGATGATGATTTTCTATTGGTGGAACAAATAGTAGAACAGATGGTAACTACCCTTTAAACAAACAGGATACTTTTTATAACTGTCCACGCGGGAAACGACGCCGGCTGCGGCTAGTGATTATATAATTTCTGTTAAAATTTCTGAAACAGACATGAGGATTTAAAAAAAAGCTCTTGTCCCTGGACGTCATTTGCTATATAGTGCTGACACTATTAAACACATCTCATATAATGCGAGCTACCCATAGACATATATATTTACTTGGAGCTACCATACAAATACTAACAACAAAAGGCAGAAGAAAACAAACATTAATCAAAACATTATATAATATTATTTTTATCGTTTAAAGGCCCTCGTAAAAATAAATTAAATAAATGTTTTTCTTATAGTTCTTCCCCGGTATTGCAGTCGATAATAAAGCACGTATGATGTACGATAAATGCCATAGCATGTCATAATATTGTTATATTATAACGTTGCCCGGCGATCAGCGCAAACAAGTGTTCTCTGTAGAACCAAGAACTCAATATCGTGATGATATAACGTGTATCTAAGGTACACTTACAATTTAACATTCGCAGTCAGTCGCTTTCCGTCAGATCTTCTGTCCAATTCGCATGTTATTATTACTACACGGAGATTATTTATCTAGTCGGATATCGAGAACGGAAGCATGGCCGATGGGCAATTGCCGAGATAAGTATCGGGAATGTCTTTAAACTGATAATTAAGTCATCGACGATCTTTCACAAAATAAATATGCTAACCATTTATAAGTGTACTTACTAGCTGTGCCCGCGGCTTTGCACGCGTTATCATATCTCTGGGTCACAAATAACTTATGTTATTCCAGGACCAAAAAGTACAATTATACTAAGTACCTACATTATCATCAAAATTTATTTAGCGGTCAAAGAGTTTTTATCTATTGCTCGGCTTCTCATCCGATTGAGATACAAAGTACACCAGAAGCGTAGTACTATTATCCATACCAATATATAAAAGTGAATCGTTGTCTGTTTGTTTGTTTGTTTGGGGAGCTTTCACGCGATAACGGCTGGACGGATTTTGATGAAATTTAGAATGGAGATAGCTTATACCCTGGAATAAAACATAGGATCCTTTTAATCCCGGAAAATAGTAAGTTTCCGCTGGAAAACTGGAAAATGTTGATTACTCACTGTAAGTAACGGTTGCCATCACAGAATGGTCTGTGGTTGCCATGGAAACGAAATAACAAGTCTATCAAAAACATCAAGAGTGGTGCTATACCTACTTTTGCTTTGGTTTTAAATATCCTAGAAGAAAATAGGATGTTTTTTTTCGCGATAAACAAAAGTCCGCGCGTACGAAGTCGCGGGCGGGAAAACTAGTTTATTATATGCCTGAAACTTTCGACCAATATAATGGTCGAAGCCTGAAACCTAGTTTTGATATTAAAATGTATTCAAATTTCATTTCCGATCTATCATCAACCTCATGAAAAACAACGTCAAACGTTGCTCGAAATGCGAATGTTATTGTGACATCACCGAGATTTGCTCATGGTGGCTCCAGACTATTTTCCAAACGTCGAACTGATCTTCCAACCATCCAACTAATCTTCCAACCATTCAGCTGATCTTCCAATCTTCGATATGTGGAAGGGTGGTTCGAGCACGTTTGACGTAGTTTGGTTGAGTTGGCCTGAGATTGGAGTGGCGGTGGTAAATCGACAACAAATCATAGAAGTTTGAACAACTGCTTGAACTCGCTCGAATCGGCTTTCCACAAATCGAAGATTGGACGATCAGTTGAAAGGAAGTGCGTTTTTTTTCACGTCTTATGCTAAATGTATGCCACATTTATTTACTACGTATCGTTAGCATCCACTATATTCCTTTACGCATGTTTCTTATTTTTATTCATCTTTAAGCTTGAACTTAATAATTTTAGAAAAAAACGTTTAGGTACAGCGCGGCCGCACCTTTCGATTCAATATTAGGCTGAATGCTTGGTGTTCCAAGCATTGGACGATAGCATAGTATGAAAAGTAAAGAAACAGAAAAGTATGATATTTTCATAGAGAGGTACCAAACGTGGCTTGTATGTTGCGCGCCAGTACGCACGCACCGCAGCATGCACGCAAATACAAATATCTGAGCCGATAAGTCCGAGCCATTAGGAGCCGCATCGTAGCCGTGACGGCCGCGTGATACGTCACCCACTCACTGCACTGACCGCGCGCTTTCGTGATTCACCGGCTGCATCGTTTATTTACGACTAACACCTTGTGTAAAAAATTACTGCATCACGCAAATGATCATATAGTTGTCTTTGGGTGCCTTAACAACAATTGTTTAAATCCAAAATTATTGTTCATAACAAAAAATAAAATTTACTGTGCTTTTCGATTCGTTTTTTTTGTTTTCTCGCATGAAATATTTATGTTATGGTAAAAAAACTGTATGATTTTGAAAACGAGTTATATTCACACGAAAATATATATAAAACAGCTAAAAACTCACGAAAAAAAGAAGACCGGAAATACTCCGTCCCGTTTCGGACTATTTTGAAGTCCTTCATCTGGGAATATTATGCCAGCAAGCCGCGACAAGCGCTATGACAAAAGTCAGCACGCAACACTCGTAGCGCTCGTCGCGGCTTGCCTACTCTAGCCTGGATACGCAGAATTGTACATAGGGTTATCTTATAGATAGCTAGAGAAGTCAATAGGCATTTAAATCCCGCACGAGACAACTCACCTCGAGTTGACATACTTTCTTGTCTACTATGACGATAGTCTGGAGCCATCATAAAATGATTCAGAATGTAAATTTTTATAAAATTCACAATTCAATTTCGATTCGGTTAACTTTAATTCAATAAATAAGTGAATTAGGGGGTTAATTTTAAGTCAAAATCTAAGCTATCCATAAGTGAAAACCACGTTTCAATCGGTCCAGTTGTTTTAACATGATGCGCAAACAGACAGATAGACAGACAAACAGAAAGAAAGACACTTATAAAAAAAGTAAATGAATATACATTTTATAAAAGTAGTGTAAACAGAAAGACAGACACTATTTAAATAATTTTACGTAAAACACAGTAGACGAGTTAATGGTGTAAGATCCATGCGACGTAAAAACAAGAGCTCGTTTCAAAACTGGTACGTGTATACAGGATGTCCCGTAATGAGTGGATAATCCTGCAGGTACTTGTAGATAGGGGCAATGACGACCAGCAAAATAAACATTATTAAATTAAATAAAAAGTACCAGTTAAATCTTCTAGAAGTATTCAAGTCTTCTTGTTTTTAAAGTAGTTGGCCACCCAGGGTCTCATACATCTTTTTTTACACCACAGATGCTCAAACTTAACATTCAAAAGGAAAACCCCAAAACTGTGAACAAGGGTACGAATTTTCCCAAGTTTACAAATAATTACATAGGTCCACTATAGGTTGTCTTTTTTCTCATCGTCCTTGTTCCACTCCACAAGTACCTGCAGGATTATCCACTCATTACGGGACATCCTGTATACACTTTGCCTCTTTTGAAGAGGATAAAATATGGTTACTTTAAATTATCGCTGTACCCAACCAATTACAGCCTACACATATCGAAAACGATGTCTTGATCACCATTTGTTCCTTTTCTACAGAATCATACTCGGAGCTTTTTATAGGCATACTCCGAACCAAATGTACTCGTAACGCTATATCGTAAATTGTTCAAAGACGTTTAGCTGGTATCTGCATGAATCTACGTTTTACACGTTCAAGTTGAATAACGGGTGTTTGAGCTCGAATTCAATGCGTTCTCGGTTTATAGGTTCACTTGACGTAATTTACATCTTTATAAGAGCGCGAGCGCTACAAGCGAAGAGATCAAGTATTTTCACTTGAGCAGAAATACGTTTGAAGCTTTTGAGTAGAAGTTTGAATTATTATAAAAATTATAGGTACTTCTTGACTCATTGCTTCTACAGATAATTGAATGAAATGACATCTAGCCTCTTCTATCACTCAGAAAGAAGAGAGTAAACTCCTAGTTACTGAGAGACAGGTACTCCGGAAAATACTGGGACCAATAGGTACGCAGAGATGACGGCAATTTGAAAGTGCGGAAGAATAGGGAAGGAGAGGACTGTTCGCCTAGCCAAACATCATCGGCGAACGAATGCACATAGGTTTCGATGGCTCGGACATGTCGCGCGGATGGGAGGCGGTCATGCTTTGAAGTGAGCGTACCTGGGACGACCGACAGGACGTCGCCCGGTCGGACGTCCCAGGTACCGCTGGTCAGGTGAGGTGGAGAATGATCTGCGCGAACTCCAGCTGCCCGATAGGCAAGAGGCCGCGCAAAACAGAGAGCGATCGCGTCTTTTGTTGTCGGAGGCCAAGACCCACTTTGGGGTCATTGCGCCATCAAAGTAAGTAGTAAGTGTAAGTACTTTTATGGCCGGTTCCTATATCTTAAAACGATCCGTTTTCGCTTACTGTCATTTTTGACATAAACGCCACACAAAAAACGTTAAAAAGTAATGTGGGGTTAGTCAACAATTTGAAAACTTCATTATCAGTGATACTTCATTATTCATTATAAGTTCTAGAATTCAAAATCAAACGCCAAAAAATTGAAGGCATAGATAATCTTGATAAAGTTCACTAAGTACATGCTGTCCGAAATCTTCAAAGAAGTTAAATGTTCCCACATCTCAAAAACTGAGCAATTTTCGTATACTTTATATTTTACTAAGAAGCTTGGCATTGCCTACAAGTGAAAATCTGAAAACCACTGCTGGCCACACTGATCAAACTCTAATAAATCGATAGAAGTCTTTAATACAAACAAAAATGTTAGTACATTAGTATCCGTGCAAGTAACCGCTTTTTTGTGGTTACTTGGTACTTTCAGTGGCAACAATCGGGGCTCATTCACTCGAGTTGTGTCACGTTTCTGAGGTATTGGAGCTCAAATATAGCATAATGACTAATACGCTATCTTTGTGGTTCAATTTCTCAAAAACTCTGCACTTTAGGATGCTCTAAAATTATTATTATGAAAACTAACGAGGTTTTAGCGAGGCTGGACACGTCTGCAAGCGTTCCGCACTCACATTGAAAAAGACCACCGGATGTGGTCGAATCTATAGTTGGAATAATTCAATTACTGTATAGGAATAACTCCCGTTTTATGCCTTTTAAAATGCTCTATTTTTTTATTTGGATTGCAATTCTCTATCGATTTATCACAGTAGCCGTGACCTTTAAGTTTTTTCAAGTGTAGCTGTGCTACAAAGGTCTATGCTTTATGTTTATCTTTTCGTAATCACCCCTTAACGTTTGGAGTTGATTTTTGAAACATTCTGCACATCATGGATACCTCTTGTACTCATAGTTCGCACTATATCTAATAATTCTTGGCAGCTCCAGAATGATATCAAAAGTTGATTGGTCAGTTCTACCCAAACTTGTGTTTGGAGGGTCCACTATTCCATATAGTTAGAGTATCAAAAATTTAGGTCTAATTATAGACCAGAGCCTTACTTGGATTCCTCAGATGGAAACCGTCAGTCGAAAGCTATTTGCTTCTGCAGGTTCCCTCAGAAGACTCCGTTTTTTTTTGCCCACTGCCACTAAAATTGCTCTTGCGCAGTCACTTCTGCTCCCAATCTTAGACTATGCCGATGCCTGCTATCTAGATCTTACTGAGGACCAGCTAAACAAACTTGAGCGTCTTCAAACTTCTGCATTCGATTTATATTTGGTTTGCGCAAATATGATCATGTCTCTGAATTTCGCACTAAGCTCAAGTGGCTTCCAATACGCCTCCGCCGGAATGCTCATATACTCTCTATTCTTTATACAGTTTTGTTTAATCCCTCCTCCCCGCGATATCTTATGGAACGTTTTAATTTCCTGTCTGATTCTAACAAGTTGTCACTCAAGTCATCAGAAAATTTAGCTTTGATGATCCCTCTACATAGAAGCTCTTTTTATGGCAGTTCATTTAAAATCCAAGCAGTTTGCCTATGGAACGCTCTGCCAGTTATTATAAGGCGAGCCCAGTCATTCCCTGTTTTTAAACTTCAAGTAAAGAAGTTTTATCTCTCTAATTAATATCACTTCTTGCTATTTTGTTGTTATTCTGTTGTGGTTTCACTGTATATTATTTTTATTATGTTTGTATATATTTTGTAAATGTAATTTATTATAATGTATATACTATGTATATGGGTATATATTTATATATATGTATATAAATATATATATATATATATATATATATATATATACTGTACTATATATTTACATATTTATGTGTAGGTATATTGGAATATATGTGTTTATATGTTTATTGTATTCAGTTTTTATTATTTATTTGTTATATTATAATGCACCACCGTCTTTGCCGTATATTAATTCCTTTCCATCCAAAGGTTGTCTGGAAGAGATCGCTTTTTAGCGATAAGACCGCCCATTGTCCCATATATTTTGTATAAATGTTTTAGTTATTATTGTATTTTTGTTCTATGTGGTGTACAATAAAGAGTTATCTATCTATCTATCTATCTATATCAACGACGCATCACTTAAAAGAGCGATAAATTTAATGATCTCGACATCTCAGAGTATCCGCGCGCCATCTAACATCATCTTAGACTTTAATAGAGATCAATATATTGTGAATGTATTGACGTCAATATTAGGTATATTTCAAGGAAATGAAAAGGAGTTCTTAATCTTATATTCGACACTAGTGACTCGCCCCGGCTTTGGACGGGGTGCGCTCACACAGCGGCATTTTTCTTACTTTAAGCATTAAAATACCCGTCATAACTATTTGATTTAAAAACTAACGCGGGTGAAATTCATTTTAAAATATAAATAAAAAAGCTAAAAACTGTCGAAAAAGAAGTTCGGAAATACTCCGACCACTAACCGACCATAAACAGTTCCCGTCGAAAGTAAAAAAAAAAAGAAATAAGCCCTTAAGCGTAAATAAATATCTTTGGCAGCAACACTCGTGGTGCATTTTGACCGACTTGTTATTATTTCGTTTCCGAGGCAACATGTCATTCCGAGTAATTGTGTGAGTACTGCGAGTAATTGTAATTTTTATAGACAAACTTTTGATACCTTTGGTTACCTAATTGAAATTTTAGTAATGATTTTAAAAAAACCTTATCCTATGTTCATCATGTCAAGCCTTAGAAGCCCACTGCTAAACATAGGCCTCCCCCAAAGAGCGCTATGACGAGTGATGTTGTGCCACCTCCATCCATCGATTTCCTGCGATGGCTACAATGTCGTCGGTCCATCGTGTGAGGGGTCTCCCCACACTTCACTTGCTTGTTCGTGGTCGCCATTCGAGAATCTTTATTCCCCAGCGGTTGTCGGTTTTGCAAACTATATGGCCTGCTCATTGCCACTGCAACTTGCAAACTCTGAGAAATATGGCGGTAACCACGGTTTTTCTACGGATTTTCTCATTTCAGATTCTATCACGTAGTGAAACACCGAGCAAAACTCTCTCCATTGCACGCTGCGCAACTCTGAGCTTGTGTATGAGACCAATAGTAAGCGACCACGTCTCAGTGCCGTATGTCATCACTGGCAACACGCACTGATTATAAAGTTTCGTCTTGAGACTCTGCGGTATCTGCGACGAGATGATATGGGGTAATTTCACGATCGCTGCCCATCCGAGTTGGATTCGTCGGTTGACCTCTTGGTCAAAGTTGAATCTATCCAGTTGGATCGTCTGACCTAAGTAGACATAGTGATCAACAGCGTCGATAATATTGTTCCCAACATACCCATGCGGTACGACATGGGCATTTGACATGATATTCGTCTTACTCAAGCTAATTTTAAGACCCACCTGTTGGGAAACAATATTGAGGTCACTGAGCATAGTGCTTAGGTCTTCCAGGGTTTCTGCCATGATGACTATATCATCAGCAAATCGAAGATGCATTCGCCATTAATGTTAACACCATATCCGTTCCAGTTCAGAAGCTTGAATATATCTTCTAATGAAGAGGTGAACAGTTTCGGAGAAATAACTTCTCCCTGTCTGTCTGTCTGTCTGTAATTCTATCCAATTGCAAAAAAAAGTCACTCTTTTTGCAATTGGATAGAATTAGTGCTCCGATCTTTAAGGACGGACAGTCGTGGTGGCCTTGCTGTACAAACACTTCAACACTTCGATGTACCGGTAGTCAATCTGGCACCGCTGTAATGACAGTAGCGACTGAATCAAAGGCTTTCTCGTAATCCACATACGCTAGACATAGTGGCCGATTAGACTCTTCGGTCTTCTGCATAATCTGCCATAAATATTGATGTGGTCTGCGGTGCTAAAGCCTTTCGGGAATCCACCTTGTTCGGGAGGCTGAAAGTCGTCAAACCTACGAGCGAGACGGTTTGTTACTACTCTCGAAAACAGCTTATAGACGTGTCTCAGCAGCGAAATGGGCCTATAATTCTTCAAGAGGAAGTTATCACCTTTCTTGAAGAATAACACCACTACGCTCCTGTGCCACGCCTCTGGTGTAGCACCCTATCGTATGTTACTCGCTGATAATGTATGTACTCGTAGCTTTTTATGAGTGAAACATATGTTTTAATTGGTTAAGTATTTTTTGAGTTTATCCATTACACAAAAACAAATAAACTTACAAAAAATCAAATATTTTTTCTTTATAATATCATCAGTTTTTTTAGTCTTAGTATATATTAGCCATGTCAGCCCTCAGGCGGCCTAACAAACTCAGACACCAGAGGCCAGCACTACCTCATGCGACAAACAACATATCATGATTCCCTTCAAAATTATGCTTATTATAGGCGTACAAATTGATGATAAATTATAATGTTTATTTATTGAAGGTTATTACTATTATTTATTCTGTGACTAAAGCCACAGTACATATATAGTACTAGGACTATATATGTACAGTAGTCGTAGCGGAAGTATGTGACTCGGAAATAGTCTGAAAAAAAAAATGCCCGCTGCGCAAACTGCTATTTTTCAGGCGCAATCCCAATGTTGAAGGTGAATACAGCCCTGTATAACTGCCTCGCTCACTCGCTTACGTTTTTCGCATATTCTATCTCGCTCTTACTTTATGCTGTTTTATCCCCACAGCAGTACCTGCGCAATCGTTCACAGAGCCTAACTTCACAAACATATAGACTGGCTGCGATTAATGAACTGTGCTAAAGCTTTCTTTAATGCATTTAGCAAAAAAAATTACAAAACCAAGCAACACTGGGCCGCAAATAAAGCGGGTCGATTACAAAAACCTCAATAACTTCCAAAAAAATTGAACTAGCTTTATGAAATAAATATTGTATTATAGACAGTTTTATAGTGCTTAAATAAAAGTTATAAAAGTTCAAGATTATGAATTTATTTTGAATAAAAGCAGGTTAAGTGAAAATTACCACTTTTCAAGAAAAATATGCTACGGTATCAAATCCATACCAATATATAAAAGTGAAACGTTGTCTTTTTGTTTGTGGAGCTTTCACGCGATAACTGTTGGAAGGATTTTGATGACATTTGGAATGGAGGTAGCTTATACCCTGGAATAAAACATAGGATGATTTTTATCTCGGAAAATTGTAAGTTTCCACGGGAAAACTGGAAAATGTTGACTACTCGCTGTAAGGCACGGTTGCCATGGAAACGAAATAACAAGTCTGTCACAAAACATTAAGAGCATTGGTGTAATACCTACGTTTGCATTGGTTTGTAATATCCTAGAATAACGTAGGATGTTTTTTTCGCGATAAACTGTAGTCCGCGTGTAGTCCCCGACTTACACACGCAATATTCACAAATTTTAGTATTTTGTATTGCCACCACGAGCTGTACGGCTTGGCACGCTTTCCACCATATTTCTGAGCCGGTGCTAAATCATAAAAATCCCTTTTTATTTTATGTTTATGGTTTTTAATACAATCATAAAAAACAAATAAAAAGGTTTTACTTCTTCCTATTGTTTGTAATGAAATAAACTTTGATTTTTATTTTAAAAGGGTTGCTCAAATATTTTAAAAGTTATCGCATTTTTTTATAGCCCGCTTTTTTTGGGGGCTCAGTGTATTTGTTTAGTTTGTTTTTAAAATTGGCTTGGCGGGTACACACCTAGCTCTTAGCTTCTCTGCATGGAGAATGCAATAGAATTCCATCAAGGTCGTGTAGATGACCAATCGTGTCTTGTACGTAGATTGTCTACTGGTACTCTCCGTTGACTTATCCTACATTCGGCTTTGAAACCAATTACAATTCTCAGATCTCAGTATATCGGTAATTGCGGCCTCTGTCGTGACTGGAGCTTCTAATTAACAACAGTCATTATTCAAAACATTTGATAGCATTTTTATAGCTAGATTGGTACCTAGCTCTATGCTGCTGTTTTATTTAGTATCACAATCTTAATTTGAAATGAAATAGGTCTCTGCTACACGACTGCTCAATAAAGAAGTGTAATGTTTTCAGGGTACATGCATGCTTGTATGTACATACACATGTATGTGTATGCATGTACATGACACTGTCACATACATATGTATGTGAGTTTCTTAATTCCACCATAACTTTTAAATGCCCGAACAGAATTGGACATCGTCCCGAGTAACATAGGTTATAACTTTATTTGAAACTAGCTGCTCCCCGCGGCTTCAACCACGTGAGGGATGATGATTATGATGATGAAAAGTATCATATGTGATATTCCATGGTATAAGCAAAATTTCATCAAAATCCGTTCAGCCGTTTGGAGTGTCAACTATGGTGATGTAGATGAAATTATCCTACGGGTTATTCCAGGGTATAAGCTATCTCAATTCCAAATTTTATCAAAATCCGTTCAGCTGTTTTTTGGTGAATTTTCATCATCATCATCATCATCATCATCATACTTCACTCTCAATGATGAAAATTGTATATAACCCCCGATCCCCCCCCCACCCCCATTATATCTTAGAAGCTTCTAGATCACATAAGCTATCAAACCGAAAAAAACACATCAAGTTCGGTCTATTCGTTTGGGAGCTACGATTCTCACTCCCTCTTTTATCAACTGTCCCCCCTTTTCTCAACTCCCCCCATATAGCTAAGAACCAACTCGATTACGTCAGTTTCCAAACATAAAAAACCACATCAAAATCGGTCCATTCGTTTAGACTGGACCGATTATATCTTAGAAGCTTCTATATCACGTAAGCTTTCAAACCAAAAAAAACACATCAAAATCGGTCCATTCGTTTAGACTGGACCGATTATATCTTAGAAGCTTCTATATCACGTAAGCTTTCAAACCGAAAAAACCGCATCAAAATCGGTCTATTCGTCTGGGAGCTACGATTCTGATTCCCTCATTTATCAACTGCCCCCTTTTTCTCAACTCCCCCCATATAGCTAAGAACCAACTCGATTACATCAGTTTCCAAACATAAAAAACCGCATCAAAATCGGTCCATTCGTTTAGAAGCTACGATCCTCACCCCGCCTCTTCCTTCTATTATAGCTAAAACCATCTCGATCACATCAGCTTTCATACAGAAAAAAATCGCAACAAAATCGGTCCATTCGTTTGCGAGCTACGATTCCGACCCCTTCCCCTTTTTTTAGCTAAGAACCATCTCGACCACATCAGCCTTCAAACAAAAAAAAAAACGAATCAAAATTGATCCATTCCTTTGGGAGCTACAATGCCAGATAGATACACACCCTATACTCATAACAACCTCTCTTTTCGCATCGGGGGTTAAAAATGAAGTCGAATTGCACGAGGCATAAAACAAATAATGGAATGAAATGAAAATAAAACATAATGCAATGCATCCTTTTGACTGAGGAAGTGAAGGACAAAAGAGAAATAAACGAAACGGACGACTCCACGGGGCGACAGCTCGCCAATATCGTCTTTGTCTTGTGTTAGGGATGAGGGGATTTTTGATATCGATATCGAAATCAATCATAAAGTACTTCTAATAAAAATATTAAGTTACGAATAAGAAGATGATGGTAGCGATTTGGACATCCCCTAAACTAAAATTAATTTCTTCAAATGTATTTTAAACCTTGTTGGCTTCGTAACAAGGTATTTTTTCCTCTGGCATCTATGTCTCACTCACTAAACTATCACTAAAGCCTGAAAGCGTCTTTGTAAAATAAAATCCACGCGGCGAGAGTCCCGATTTGTCCAAACGCTGTCTCAGAACGTGTCCGAATTTATCCAAACGCTGTTAGACAGCGTGTTAAAAACCTGTTTTAAATACGTTATTTTAAGCGGTGCAGCTTAAATTACTGAATTGCTGCCAATATCAAAAATAATTCAAAAAAAGTAATCACGTAACACAGTCACATACATTCATACAATACACGGAGTGCAGAAAGACTCGTAGGTATCGGAAGATCTAACTCACGCATGTCATGGCACAGAATAAATAATAGTACAAGTAGTCATAAGCTCAACCGTGTATACAACAAGTTGCCGACCACCATCACCTCAGCTGCACCTAGCATATTTTGTTTCAGTCTCGCATAAAGCGCTGGCCTGTCGAGCATATGTTTTATTTTTGACAGTTAAATAGTGATATTCCTAAATGGATCATTCATGTTTATTTATACATAGTAATTTAATTTTGATTAATGTTGTACAATTGTATTTATTATTTTATACAGAATTTATGTTAACAGTTGAATTTGGAGCTGTAATTATTGTTTACCAATAAATAACGTCTATATCTCCATTTGTATAATCTATTCTAGAGAAGGTAACTTGAAGGAGAACTTGTAGCTGGCTTCAAACCAAGATGTCAAGAAAATGCCTATTAATCTCTAACTCAAGTTATTCAAAACAACCCACACATCTTTTTCCATAACATCGACAAGTGATCAGCTCTAGCGAATGAAGTCGAGCCGCTTGCAGCGATCTTGTTAATTAAATATGTGCGGCATGATACGATAACGCACTGATTTACATATCTACTGACTCGATTCAATGCGACCGTTGTTTATTAACAATTTGTTGTCAATGGTTATTCTCATACACTGCTCTTATTTTTACCCGAATGAGCGAAGAGTAATGTGTTATCAGCCTGTATATGTGTGTGTGTATGTCTGTTCCTTTGCGCTGTTGAGACCAAACACGTGGGCCGATTTTGAATTCTTATTTCATTCGAGTTGTCTTAATCTTGCGAGTTTTATTAAAGATATGACAGTAATCAAAATTTTATATGGCGACAACCAGAACCCATATTGTAAAAAATAAAAAAAAGTATATGAACTATGTTAAATGGGGTGGGGTAATTGAATATATATTTGAAAATCATTTATAGGTTAATCTTTGTATTATGTTATTATAGGTTTTAAATTGTTTAGTTCAAAAAAAAATGTTTCACATTGTTTAGTTCAAAAAACAGTGTTATGATGTTTTTTTTCTTATTACAGACTTGGCGTGCGTAAAGTAGCCATTATGCCATATCTACTTTACGCACGGCACGTCTCTAATAAGAAAAAACCCATTATAACACTGTTTTTTTCCCATAAAAGCACCGGTTTGGCTCCGTCCAAGGTTTTCGCCATTTATTTATCTATGGCGGCGCATGCTATACTAGTATGTGTAATTATGGGCAGCAAAATTAAGAAAATATTACGTTTTTTTTAAATGCCTTTTGATTCTTCCATTCTCCCCATGTTTTAGTTACATAATATATTTTTTTTACTACACAATTAGGTACGCCATACGAGCTACGTAATTAGCAAACGCTAACGTAGAATCGTTAGCTTTTTACACGCACAAGGTAATTCCTTTGATCGTAATCGTGTTTCGCGAGACAAGAAAAGTGCTCAGTTTGTCAAGCCCATAATTATTACATACTGACTGTTGTAGTTCGCTGTGGGGATTTTGAGAGCTTCCAAAGCTTCTATAGCTTTCCAGAGCTTCTTTTAGACATTGCAATGTATCAAGCCATCATAATAAGGTATCACTGAGTTTTTTTTACAGCACACTGTACACAGATTTGGCGGTCGCGCTGCGAGTCCCTGCTCCGTTCTCAGATTACCCGCGTATAAAGGCCAGCATTTCGCGGTAATTTTAAATCGACCGTCGAGTTTTTGTGGGAATCCATCGGCGCAAAACGGGCCAAGTAAATATTTTTTACGACTATTTGTTCGTCAGATTGTTTCACAATTGGACGCGATGATTGGCCAACTCGTGAGCTCCAGCCGTGAGCTTTACGTATACTAAATGTAAGAACAACAATTACGCAGGTATGTAGGTAGAGCGGCATGCAACAATAACAGTATGGCCAACTTTTAAATATTGATTGCTGGCGGCAATTTGTATTTATATACCACACATTTTTGGAATGCTCAGGATGCTTTTACCTTACCTCAGACGACAATTTCGCGACCCACCTCACCCCCATTATATAGCTAAGAAGCATCTCGATCACATTCTTTTTTCAAACATAAACAACCGCATCAAAATCGGTCCTTTCGTTTGGGAGCTAAGATCCCGAGCCCCCGCTAAAAACCAGGGATGTTATGGATATGAAATTTCGGATCTGGATACGGATGCGGATATAGAAATAATATTATACTGGTTTCGGATACGGTTACGGATATGAAATTATTTCGGATTATCCGTTAGTTTCGGTAACGGATATTAGATTTTAAGATAAACAAACATGCAAGTGACGCGTGCGGCTAGTGTGTCGGCTCGGCCGGGCAGAAAAACCTGTCATAACGAGTCTTATTTCGGTTTTTAGTCTCCGCTCGTCTCCGAAATTATCCGCAACCTTTATATCGGTTTCGGTTACGGTTACGGATAGATTTTTATTTCGGATATCTCATAGTTTCGGTTGCGGTTACGGAGCTCCTTCGCACCCTGCTAAGAACAATTTCGGTCACATCATGTTTCATACAGAAAAAAAAACGCATTTAAATAGGTACCTACATTCGTTTCGGAGCTACAATCATCACTCCTCTTCCCCCTATTATAGCTAAAAACCATCTCGCTCACATAAGCTTTCAAACAGAAAAAAAAACGCATCAAAGTCGGTCCTTAACTCATACGGATACATAACTCTGCCATACATATTACGTACGTATCCCCTCATACATACATACACACCCTAAACTTATAACAGCCCTCTCTTTCGGTTCGGGGGTTAAACAAGCAGCAAATGTAGATTAAAAAAACTGGTCTAAAAAAGACGTTTTTTATTATGCATTGTCTTCGAGTTGCCACCCTAATCAGAATAATCTAATCTTTCTGATTAAGACCAGGCTCTGATTTTTAAGGAATTTTTGCATAAATATGCAAGGTCAACCACAAACCTGATAAATGTGAAACTTAACATATATGTTTTTGAGATCTTTATCTCTCTAAGACTAAGACAAAAACACGATTAACAAAATTTCATTCGATACATTTTCTTATCAAAAATTACGTTATTTTCGGTAATGTTTACATTTTTCTACTCAACGGGTTAATTATTATCTCTAAAATAAATCTCACAGCAAGAAAATATAGTCTATTATCTAAGGCTAAGACAAAATTTACCTAACTACATTATTAGTCTGCCAATAAAATAAATAACTTTTGAGACATACGTCATTTAGTTCCGAGCTAAATTGTGTGTTCAAACAGCGCTTGCGATATTCAACCTTGTTACGCAGGCACTTCAGTACTTATTGCGGGTAGTGGGTGGCAGAGTGTAGGGTAGGTGGCAGGGGAGTGCGGAGTGGGAAAATGTAACCTTGGAGCCTGGCCTTAACCAAATAGCTAATCAGAAAGTGCTCGAAATTTGAGTTGCAAGATTCCATCCGGAACGACAGACAAGAAAGAAAGGAACAACAACAAGAAAGAAGAACAAGAAAGTGACTCAATAAAAACGTGATAACGTGGTAAAATCTTCGATGAAAGAAACAAAGGTAAAATGAATCAAGCGATCTCAATTATTGACGTATCCTTTCAACAGTAAAATGTAGGTACTTAATTGTAGTAACGTACGAGTAGGTACTATATATGCAAGTCAATACCATTAGTACTATTATTAATTGTAGTAACGTACAAATAGGTACTATATATGCAAGTCAATACCATTAGTACTATTATTTATTGTTTGCTATAACATTATATTTGTATGGAAAGAACGTAATTGGCATTTTTCGCAAGTTTTTTAAACCTTGTTCTATGGGCTGGGCCTGCAGTCTCGACAACGACAGCGTTTGCTTTATAACTAAAAAAAACTAATAAGGTATAACTGAGTTTTTTTACAGCAGCACACTGTACACAGATTTGGCGGTCGCGCTGCAAATCCCTCTGTTCTCAGATTACCCGCGTATAAAGGCCAGCATTTCGACTAGGTCGTTAGCTTTGACTGTTATCAGTCAAAGCTAACGATTATCATCGGTATGTACCGATTTCAGTTGTAAAGCAATCACTATCTATATGTCGAGACTGCTGGCCCAGGTCTGCGCAAGGGTTATTTTGTGCTGTTTCAACTATTCTTGTCTCTTGCTTACAGCAAATTAGCATGTCTCCGTGTGAGTCCGGCGGCGCCTATCAAAAGGCTCTATAAAAACTACACTTTACTATTCATAGGGATCTTTTAGCGTAATGCGGATACCGGTTCTTGGCATTTATAACATACGATTCTGTTTAATGGTTGAGTGAGTATTCTGCTTTATGATACACTAGCTGTACCCGCAGCTTCACACGCGTGGTCATTTGTCTAGGTTAAAAAGTACTCTATGTACTACCAAGACATAATATACCAATACACCAACAGTTGATCAAAATTTCTTCAGCCGTCAATAAGTTTTTATCGATTGCTCGACTTCTTCTCATCGGATTGAGATAGCAAGTACACCAGTTTTTAAGTCAACGCTAGCCAATATTGAAAACCGTATCGCAATCGGTCCAATAGTTTTTATAGGTCGCAATAGTTTACATGCCCAAACAAGCGAACAGACTAACATTTTTTAAATGTTATTTCTTGTTTAGTAGCTTATTTTATGTACCCTAGACCATTGTTTTTTAATTAAACTTCATTGGTCAGACTTTTTTGAATTTACTTTTTTGTTATAAGTATGGATTGATGTATAGATTGTGAAATGTGAAATATACGATTATCTACTCTATGCTTTTATTAAAGCAGTAAGTAACAAAAAGTATGTGCAAAGAAGATATTTTTTAAATTATAATTATCGTTATTATCTCCCTAGCCTACTTGTGCAGTCGGTCAAGCACGTAGGTACACTTCTTTTTTTAAATGTTCGTTTCCTCAAACTGGCAACAACCTGTGTTAATATATTATTACACATGCTCTGAGGGTTCAATAAAACGTTAACAAAGGAACAGAACAAAAGCGCAACCCGTCATCAAGCCGAAGTGCAATAGTAAAAATTAAATTAACTTTTTACAGCGGCGAGCGAAAACCGCACAAGTTATTATAGCAATAAGAAGCTACAAACATTTGGTTATTTCAGTTGCAAAAGAAATGAAATGGTTCACTGCCATACTTTATGTAAATATTCCATTGTGCGAACTAGCTGGCTGCATGCAGTCGAGCAGTCCGGACTGTTTATTTGAAAGATTCGTAATGGTGTGACAGTGGTATTCGCTTACAGAATTAATGCAAAACACAGGCAATTCTGTGGAATGGACGTATGGAGGGCTTGTCGTTGCCATTTTAGTAGCTGCCTATGGTGCGATGACTTTATCAAGGACTACAATTTAAAATACCATCTTCATCGCTTGATATAATGTAGGTATTAGCTGATCGGCCACTGAAAGGTTTGGTAACGAAAGAATAGTAATCCAGAGCGTTAGAGTACTCGAGAAACAATGCCAATGACGTTTTTTTTTGGAGCATTAAAAAGCCAAGCTTTATACATGTTATACAAGATATAAGTTCAAAAACTAAAACCCCACTACGGTTAGGTAAAAAATAGCCTATGACACTCTTGCAATGAAGGCGAATCGATTGATACCTCGTTTGTCAAAATCGAACCAATAGGGGTGACGCTATAGTGGAACATCATACAGTAGTCGCAGCGAAAGTATGTGTCTCGGAAGTCTGTATTGCCATTAGGTCTCACCGACACTCTGACATCCAGAAAAGCTAACGTTTTCTCCACCTTCAGTTCATAGGTATACTTGATGTTGGCATGGATCGAGATTAGATGACCCAAGAATTGTTCCGCTGTCTGTTCATTGACTTTCATGATACAGAAAACATCATCCACATAACGCTTCCATATCTTCACCGCAAACGATTGTAATCTATGGCCTTCTCAAAATGCTCCATCCAAATATCTTATCTCATTCTGTTTATCGGAAACCAACACATACTGACAGATACCTCAACGCCTTTTCACATCACCACCCGCGGCATTTACAATCAGTAGCCAGATCACTTTTAGACAGAGCTCATGCCCTCTGTGACCCTGAACATTTGGATGCCGAAGTGTCTCATGTTCAGGAGGTACTCAAGCGAAACGGATATGTGGTGACCAGACGTTGGCGTCCTAGACGCAGATATAAAAAGAGTAGGTCTGATGTCGATAGACAGCCGGCTTTCATGCCTTATGTAAAAGGAGTGACGGATAAAGTCGGTGCTTTATTAAAGGACTTGTCTATCAAGACCGTTTATACTCCTTTATTCAAGTTAGCAAGGCATGTTAGAACACCGAAAGATGTCATTACTTTTCAAACTCCTGGCGTATATAAGTTAAATTGCAGCTGCGGTAGTTCCTACATTGGACAAACCAAGCGTACTATAGCGGAAAGGGTCAAAGAACACATTGCAGCTGTAAAGAACCGCCAGATAAATAAATCTGCAATCGCTGAGCATTTGCTCGAATCGGGCCCTAATCACTGGATAGAACTCCATGACCCGAAGATCCTCTCCACGGAACGTCACTACTACTCCAGGATTGTACGTGAAGCGGTTGAAATTAAAAAGTATCCCTATTTCAACTTAGAGGATGGTTTCAAGTTGGCTGCGTCCTGGAATCCCGTGATAAGCAAGTGTTCGCGTCACGGTTTATGTCAGAAGATATCTGCAGATGTCGTTAGTGTAGTGTGTCGTGACAATTCTGAATTTTTACAAAACCAAATGCGGGTAGTTGAAGACAACGCTCGCCCTTCTCGACGCTGACACCCGCTACTTCAGTCTTCTCGTGACCACGATCAATGCAACTTGATCGAAACGTCGAGGTAAATAAATATTAAGTTTTCAGCGCGATTAAGTCCCGTTTAAATATTTAACTATGTGTTCGAATCGCGAAAGTTTAAAAGTTACAGAAGACAGCATTGTATAACTGCCTCGCTCACTCGCTTACGTTTTTCGCATATACTATCTCGCTCTTACTTTATGCTGTTTTATCCCCACAGCAGTACCTGCGCAATCGTTCACAGAGCCTAACTTCACAAACATATATTGGCTGCGACTACTGTACCTATATACATACATACATACATACATACATAGACTTTTAAACTCATTACCCGTCCCTTGCATCGTCGTGGTCGGGTAAAAAGTATCTCATCTCTTGATTGTTTCCTTCCACGCGTATACATTGTACTGACCTTGCATTTCATAGCCAGAACCAGCTGGTATCGATGCGCTGTCAAGGCATCCTTGTAGGACCCTTGACTGAAGTAGGCTGCCCCCAGGTTTCCATGAGCCCTGCATTCTCCGGCCGTGTCCCCCAGTGACTTGGCAACAGCCAGGTCTTGTTGCATGTAGTTTATGGCAGCGTCTAGCTGGCTGAGCGCCCAGTGGGCCGAGGAAAGAGCGCTGAACACTGACCCCCTGTAGGCAAATAGACAAATAGACAAATTATGAGAATTAAATTAAGATGAAGGTTAACTGAATTACTGATTGCCAACAGATTAGGGCAGCTCGACTCAAGCCTCCGGTTTCTTAGTAGAGGCGCTGCTGAGCGATAAGGCCGCTGATTGCACTATTTTAA
This sequence comes from Alsophila aescularia, assembly GCA_946251855.1. Classification (NCBI taxonomy): domain Eukaryota; kingdom Metazoa; phylum Arthropoda; class Insecta; order Lepidoptera; family Geometridae; genus Alsophila; species Alsophila aescularia. The sequence continues at coordinate 16,480,091 of OX276385.1, forward strand.
AGTCATTTTTATTTGTTAATGTTTCTTTTGGTGCAATAAAGTTTTATCTTTACTTGGGCTTCTTCTTAGCTGCTACGATTCGGGACTCAACATTCGCTTTCATAGTTTTGTGAAACTTGTTGACACTCGCACATCTATTTCCACAAGTTAGAGTAGGTATACCATAAAATAACTCTCAAATATAACATAGGGAATGTGGTTTCCTCTCGCTATAAAAGGTAGCAGTAAGCCCAAGGAACCAGTAAGCCATGGGTTAAAATAGGTAGGGACACATTTTTGCAATTCAAAACTACGCATTGATAGTGCCCGATACCGGTTAGATTCAAGTGACAACCGCTAAAGGCATTGCACAGAAAGTTGCGTAAATTCATAACAAGTCATATCATTTACATAGAACATAGGTCCCATGACCATGAGATTCCAGATTTTATGTGTTTTTATTACACGACTGCCCAAAAAAAGGAGTGTAATGTTTTTAGGATTTATGTATGTTTGTATGTGTGAGTTTCTTTATTCCACCATAACTTTGAAATGCCTGAACAGATTTAGACGTATGGGGGGGGGAGGAGGGGGGGGGTATCGTTAGAATCCTTACATTCCCCCGAGTAACATAGGCTATTTTAATCAGTTTGGCAGCAGTATGGCTCCTTTTTCAATTGCAAACAAATTTATTTATTTAAATTGAAGGCCTTGATAAGTACATTCCAATAATATATATTTATTAGTATTTGTTTATTTTTGGCAGGGCAGGCGTGTTTTTTAGCTTTTATGCTAGATAGGTGACTTCTAAGCAAGGATGCTGTCAGAGCATGGTGAATACTATGAACTGTTTTAGCAGAAATAGATAGATAGATAGATAGATAGATAGATAACTCTTTATTGCACAAGAAATGAAATTGATGATACAATAATCAAGTTTTAACATAGAACAATCGGCGGCCTTATCACTAAGCAGCGATCTCTTCCAGGCAACCGTAGGCTGAATAGAGACACATAGGCTGTTACAAAGGATGGTAGTGCAGAATTATAAAATATACCTACATATATAATGAATAATACAAATTACATTTAAATATTTATTACTGAATAGAGACACATAAGCTGTTACAAAGGATGGTAGTGTGCAGAATTATAAAATATACCTACATATATAATGAATAATACAAATTACATTTAAATATTTATTACTGAATAGAGACACATAGGCTGTTACAAAGGATGGTAGTGTGCAGAATTATAAAATATACCTACATATATAATGAATAATACAAATTACATAAATATTTATTACCATATAATAAAAAAAAACTGAAATCTGTGGCAGAAGAGTTCTTTATGTGTCAATTTATATTTGTTTGACTTTAGCTGCTGATAGATCTGTTTGAGTATTCAAAGCTCCCTATTTTTTACACAACTGCCCAAAAAAAAGTGTAATGTTTTTAGGATTCATGTATGTATGTTTGTATGTGAGTTTCTTTATTCCACCATAACTTTTAAATGCCTGAACAGATTTAGACGCATGGGGTATCGTAAGAATCCTTACATTCCCCCGAGTAACCTATGCTATTTTTATTTGATATAATTTAATATGGCGGCTATATGGCTCCATTTTCAAATGCGAAAAAAAAAAATTTCATTGAATTTTACAATATGGGTATCAAATTGAAAGCCTTGATAGCCACATTCCAATAGTATATAATTTATTGGCATAAGTTGTTTTTGGGCAGGGCAGGCGAGCTTTTTTAGCTGTTAAGCTAGGTATTGTCATAGTGTGATCCTAACATAGAAACTAATAGTAATTCAGGAAGATTGTTAAATTGCGTGAGCAGTGAAAGTAACAGGAGTTAGCGATTAAACATAATAGTAGTTTATAAAACGATAGCATAACGAGGGTTATTAAAACGCAAGAGTGAGTTTTTTAACAGTATCACTCGAGTGTTTTAATACCTAGTTATGTGCCGTTTCATACACTACTTTATTTACACTCATGCAAAAGAAACAGCAACGAACATGACGAACGAGCTTTTACCAGCAAAATGAAGAAAATATTACGACTTTATTTTTCATTAATGGGTTCCTTTTGCTTGAGTGTAGATAAAGTAGTTTATGAAACGGCACATAAGTATAGGTATTAATACACTCGAGTGATAGATACTATTAAGAAACACACTCTCGTGTTTTTGCAACCGTTTCATAAACAACTGTTATAGGTACTTTTGATTCTGAAATAACACGTTTGTCACTTTTTACCCCAATAAAGGACCACGCGGGCAAAGCCGCGGGTACAGCTAGTACTTACAATGAAGCAGTACGTAACAAAAAGTCTGAACAATGAATATAATTAAAACCTTGTTGGGGATATAAAACAAGCTACAGAACAAAATATAAAAAAAAAGTGTGTGTCTATTTGTTTGTTTGTTCGCGTAAAAACTACTGGATCGCTTGCGATGCGGTTTTCACTGTAGGATAGCTTAGGGTTTGACTTAAAAACTGGGTTACTTGGTGTCTTAATCTGTCTAGTACCAGCCATTTTTACCCGACTACAGCAAAGCAAGGGAAGGGTGATGAGTTTAACAGTCTATGTATGTAAGTATGTATGTAAGTATGTATGTAAGTATGTATGTAAGTATGTATGTAAGTATGTATGTAAGTATGTATGTAATTATGTATGTAAGTATTTATGTAAGTATGTATGTAAGTATGTTTGTATGTATGTATCTATGTATGTGGTTATGTGAATTTCCACCATGGCGTCGCCCCTATTGGTGCGATTTTGACAAGCAAGGTGTCAGTCGAATCGTCTTCAGGTATAGAGTGTCATTGTTTATAAATTTTACCCGACTACGGCAAGGCAAAGTAAGGGTTATGTGTTCAAAGTAAAAACTTAGTTCGATTTTGACAAGTGAGGTATCCATCGATTCGTCTTCGTTGCAAGAGTGTTATAGGCTATTTTTTACCCGACCATAGTCATGTTTTAGTTTTTGAACTAATGTCTTTACAACAATAGAATAACAAGTCCACTTCCTCTGGAGCTGCTTTTTGAAGAATGAATTCATCAAAAAGAACCCCTCTTTTTAAAAAAAAAAACTTAGTCTTTGCCTCCTGTGATTTGTGTCAGTTTCCATAGCCATGTTTCCATGTTAATATATATTTTAGATTCACTGCAACTTTGTACTCCCACTTTAGCGTTAAAGTCTCTCATGATAACGTTGTAGTGGGCTTTTGTGGTGTTATGTAGGACCGAAGATATGTCATCAAACATATCTTCTACCTCATCATCCGAGTATGTCGAGGTCGTTGCGTAGATCTGTACGACCTTTAGGCTATACTTTTTGGTCAGCTTAAGAACCAGGTATCCTACCCTGGTTGACACACTGGATATTTTTACAACATTATCAATGTGGACGAGAAACCCCACGCCACCCTGAGATACCAAATCACCTTCTCGGAAGTAGAAGATGTGGCCCGATTCCAAGGTTATTGTGTGCTCAGACTTCAATTAACCCTAGAAAATGCCACCTGATCTTCGGAAGTTCCGTCTCTAGTTGCGCCATGTAGTCGTCAAGCCTGATCGATCGTCTGATGTACGTAGCCAGGTTCAGTTGTTTTAGTTTTGTGTGGCCTATGATAGCCAAGGGTTTCCTCGCAGTCCTCGCACTACTGCCTCCGTGGTCAGGACTAGCAGGAAACTGGGGGCCGTGTGATTGTTGTGCCGTTCATAAGAGGTTTTTGTTCATAATCGTCACGCTGGGTTTGCGGGTTTGCGATCGTGGGGCGTAGCTTCTCGCACCGGTGACGCTAGTGCCTGTAACCTGTGTCAATTGGCTACGCTTTTTTGAGATTGTTATACCACCGCCATCTGTCGGTCGCCAGAGCCTCGTGCGCTGTCCAGCAGGATGACCACAAGCAGGTGAGTTGATTTGGAGCAGTATGAGATTGTGTTTCGCTCCTTTATATCCCATCTATGCACTTGCATGTGTGAATTACTCACGATTTGCAGGTCCAGATCCACAAAACTCAGTGCCGTGCGCATTGGTATTTAGAAATAGCACATAGAAGTTTAAATAATAAGATTGTAACTGCGGCCAGAAGGTACCACAGATTAACTAATGCAGTACTGATCTAAGTGCTTACGTAATGACCATTTCCTGAGTGTCAGCTTTAATCTTGTTAATCGACGAGACGGCCGCACGTTAATTTGAATTAGGTATTTTATCATGTGACTTCGAATGGGAACCTTCAATCATAAGTGTTTAATTGGTGACTATCCATCTAGCATTAAATTTACTTGTGTGTCCTAAATACCTACCTGCTATTTATGTCTATACCTTCGACTATAGTGTGATTCATCATATTATTATCTACTAGCTGTACCCGCGGCTTCGCACGCGTGGTCTTTTCTTTAGGTTCAAAGTACCATAGTACTAATATACCGACATTTGATCAAAATTTCTTCAGCCGTCGAAAATACTTTTATCAATTGCTGGGCTTCTAACTCACCGGATTGAGATACCAATTACACCAGTTTTTAAATCAAACCCTAAGCTATCTAACAATGAAATCCACATTGCAATCGGTCCAGTAGTTATTACGTGATGCTTGAACAAACAAACATGAAAACGAACAAACGAAACCAACAAAACGAACGAAACGAAAAACGATCAAACATGTTCAAACGATTGCCTATTCCGTAATAAAAAAAAAAAAACATATAGACAAACAGACGGACAAACGATTCAAATAAATGATATATTCTTGTTCAATCGTTTTTTAAGCACCCAAGAGCATTTTTTTATTTATCTTCTTTGTGTAGCCTTTGTCGTACCTATTGCTTTATTATAGATCACACAGTCATATATATGACTGTGTCAATTTGCATTAAAAAAACTGTCTAGTAGTTTCAGCGTGAAACGTGTTCTTTTTAATAACTTTCAACCCCTATCTTGCGGAAACCCTTAAATTTTTCGGGATGAAAAGTATCCAATGTCCTAGAATGTTCGTAGAATGAACTCAAATCATACCAAGTTTCATTTGAATTCATTCAGTAGTTTTGGTGCAATGCGCGGTCAAGATACGGACAAACAGACAGACAAAAATAAAAAGTAAAACAGTTTGGCTTCAGTATCGAATATAGAAAACCATCCAAAAAATATTATTTATTACGTCAATATTAACGTAACTTTGGACCCATATGCCGCAGAAACCCTTTACATTTTCGGGATAAAATGTGTCCTCAATTTTAACCCATCATATAACTTAAGACGGTGCCAAGTTACATCAAAACCCGACCATTAGTTTCTGTGTGGTACGTGTTCTTTTAAATAAGTGTCAATTAAACCCCTATCCTGCGAATACCCATTAATTTTTCGGGATGTAAAGTTCCAATGTCCTACCTCGTAGTATGAGCTCAAATCATACCAAGTTTCATTTGAATTCATCCAGTAGTTCCGGCGGCGTGATGGCGGCCAAGATACAGACAGACAAACATATAGATAATAATTAAAAAACAAACAGTTTAGGCTTCATTATCGAATACAGAGTAATCTCCAAAAATAATCTTTCACAATATCTTAAATGTACAGAATTTGGACCCATATCCCGCAGGACCCCTTTATTTTTTCGGGACAAAAAGTATACATAATTTTTACCCATCTTATAAACTATGTCTGTGCCAAATTGCATCAACATCCGTCCAATATTTTCAGCGTGCTACGTGTTCCTTTAAATAATTTTCCACCCCTATCCAGCAGGAACCCTTTAATTTTTCGGGATAAAAAGTATTCAATGTCCTACCTCGAAGTATGAACTCAAATCATACCAAGTTTCATTTGAATTCATTGAGTATTTTCGGCGTGATGCGCTGCCAAGATATAGACAGACAGACGGACAGACAGACAGAAAAACAAAAATTAAAAACATACAGTTTTGGCTTTAGTATTGAATATAGAACAGCCTCCAAAACAAATTACAAAATATCTTCAATTTACAGAATTTGGGACATTATCCCGCAGGAACTTTTTTTTTTCGGGATAAAAAGTATCCTCAATTTGTATCCATTATATAAGCTATGACTGTGCCAAGTTGCAACAAAATCCGTCCAATAGTTTCAGCGTAATACGTGTTCTTTTAAATAACTTTCAACGCCTATCCTGCGGGAACCCTTTAATTTTTCGAGATTAAAAGTATCCTATGTCCTACCTCGTAGTATGAACTCAAATCATACAAAGTTTCATTTAAATTCTTTCAGTAGTTTCGGCGTGATGCCTAGCCAAGATACAGACAGACAGACAGATAGACACATAGACAGACAGACAAAAATGAAAAAAAAACAGTTTTGGCTTCAGTATCGAATATAGCGAAACCTCCAAAAAAAAAAACAAAATATCTTTAATATACAGAATTGGACCCGTTACAGTTTTATTATAAGTATAGATTATTATAAACTAGCTGTGCCTGCGGCTTTCCCTGCTTATTTTTCTGGTTTATAAGGATCCTATGTGTTATCCCAGAACCAAAATCATCGAACTTCGTTCAGACATAACAGTTTTTTTATCAATTGCTCGACTTTTACTCATCGGATTGACCAAGTACACTAGTCAAACCCTAAGCTATCAAACAGTGAAAACCATCACAATCGATCCCATAGTTTTTACGTGAAGCGCGAACAAGCAGACAAACAGACAGACAGACTCCATTTAAAAAAGTCTTATATTCTTGTTCAGTACTTATTTTAAGCGCATCAGACCATTTTTTTAAAATTATCTTCTTTGTACAGACTTTTTGTTATAATATAAATTATAATTATACTACCTGTGCCCACGTGGTCATTTCGTTTAAAAGTAGCCCTTAAGTGTTATTCCAGAACCAAAAGTACCTGTAAAGTACATTATCCTATATTTATTCAAAATTCGTTCAGCCGTCAAACAGTTTTTATCGATTGCTCGCTTCGAGCATATAATGCTCGAAGATTGCTCGGCATCTATTCATCGGATTAAGATACCCAGTACCCCAAGTCAAACCCTAACCTATCCAACGATGAAAACCGCATCGCGATGGGTCGAGTAGTTTTTACGTGATGCGTGAACAAACATACAGACAAACATCTGTCTGTTTGTCTGTATGTTTGTTCGCGCATCACGTAAAAACTACTCAAAACTAATTAATAAATTGTACAGACTTTTTCGTTCTCATTTCTTTATTATAAATATAGATAGGTTTATGGAAAGAGATATTGTTTTGGGAAAAGGTGTGCTCTGGCATAACCTGCCGGGCCAAAACTGAAGCCAAAATAACATTATTGTCACAATAATCACATAATAAATAATAGTCTAAGGTATTATAACTACATACCCACTGCAGGAACATAAATTCAAACTTGCCTCGATGATGTCAGCTCTTAAACATAACATTATTATAACTACATACCCACTGCAGGAACATAAATTCAAACTTGCCTCGATGATGTCAGCTCTTAAACATAACATTATTATAACTACATACCCACTGCAGGAACATAAATTCAAACTTACCTCGATGATGTCAGCTCTTAAACATAACATTATTATAACTACATACCCACTGCAGGAACATAAATTCAAACTTGCCTCGATGATGTCAGCTCTTAAACATAACATTATTATACCTACATACCCACTGCAGGAACATAAAATCAAACTTGCCTCGATAATGTCAGCTCTTAAACATAACATTATTATAACTACATACCCAATGCAGAAACATAAATTCAAACTTGCCTCGATGATGTCAGCTCTTAAACATAACATTATTATAACTACATACCCACTGCAGGAACATTAATTCAAACTTGCCTCGATGATGTCAGCTCTTAAACATAACATTATTATAACTACATAACCACTGCAGAAACATAAATTCAAACTTGCCTCGATGATGTCAGCTCTTAAACATAACATTATTATAACTACATACCCACTGCAGGAACATAAATTCAAACTTGCCTCGATGATGTCAGCTCTTAAACATAACATTAACAACACGTTGTGATGTGTAAAACAAAACATAAGTTCAAAAACAAAAACCCTACGACATATAGCCTATGACATTCTATACCTGAAGACGAATCAACCTTGCCTCGATGATGTCAGCTCATAAATTCAAACTTGCCTCGATGATGTCAGCTCTTAAACATAACATTAACAACACGTTGTGATGTGTAAAACAAAACACAAGTTCAAAAAGAAAAACCCTACGACATATAGCCTATGACATTCTATACCTGAAGACGAATCAACCTTGCCTCGATGATGTCAGCTCTTAAACATAACATTAACAACACGTTGTGAGGTGTAAAACAAAACATAAGTTCATAAACAAAAACCCTACGACATATAGCCTATGACATTCTATACTTGAAGACGAATCAATTGATACCTTGCTTGTCAAAATAGGACCAAGTTTTTAGTTTGAACCGTAGTTTGAACACATAGGTAAACCTTCCTTTACTACAGCGACTTTACTGTAGAGCGATGGTGGCCTAACAGTTCTGTAATGCAATTTAGAATCCAACGATACCGGGTTTAAAACCTAGGCTACGCACCAATGACTTTTCTAAGTTATGTGTGGTTTTCCATCGCTCCGTGCTTCGGAGGGCACGTTAAGCTGTCGGTCCCGGCTGTTATTGATTAATAGCAGTCGTTAAGCCATGTCAGAGGCCCTCGGGCGGCTTGATAAACTCTGACGTCAGAGGCCAGCACTACCTCATACGACAAACAAACAAACACTACAGCATAGTCGGGTAAAAAAAATTAGCCTATAACACTCTATAAATGAAGAATAATAGATTGATACCTCGCTTGTTTAATCGGACCAAGTTTTTAGTTTGAAGAGATAACCCTACTTTTGCTTCGCCGTTGTCGGGTAAAAAGATGCCTATGACACTATACCAAAAGACGAATCAATTGATATCTTGATTGTCAAAATCGGACCAAGTTTTTAGTTTAAATGAAGACGAATTGATTGATAGGTATCAATCAATTCGTCTTCATTTGTCAAAATCTGAGGTTTTAGTTTGATCATTCCAATTTTCGCCGTAGTCGGGTAAAAAAAGACTTTAATGACACTACACTATACCTGAAGATGAATTGATTATACCTCGCTTGCCAAAATCGAACCAATAGGGGCGACGCTGTGGTGGAACGTCCACATACCTTCATACATAGACTGTTAAACTCATTACCCTTTCCTTGCTTCGGCGTACTCGGGTAAATAGAAAGCTGTCGATAAATCAACACTGAAGCTTCTGGATCAGGCCGGTTTTGTTTCTTTTAGTCTATAGTGTACTGTAAGCAAAGCTATGATATCTCAGCATAGCTAGCGCTGTCATATCTTGTCCACTGCTATATAGTTAAGACATGGCGGCAGCGCTAAAATAACAGGCTGAATTGTATAAACGGTAGATTAGTTCCTTATATAAATAAATAGATAACTCTTCATTTTAAACCAAATATATACAAATATAAATTGACTACATACCTATAAAACAACATAAATATATCAAACTGCAGTACCTACTATTATACTTATAAAACGTATTGTACATTGGACATTCTTATCGCTAAAACAATCTCTTTAAGACAACCTTTAACATACTTTAGCCAAAATAGGACGTGCAACTTTAAATTGAAAATTTCACGATAAAAGCTCTATTTGTGAAACAACATGAGTCTTTCCATTTATTATACACAAAAAACATAGACAACAAGACTTAAGTTCAATAACTACAAAATAAATAGTATTTATTTGCAAAGAAAAAGGCTCATTCGAAAAAACTGTGCCAAAGCAAAAAAAAGGAACAGAAATATATGGAGCAGCATAGATGAACCAATCATTCCTAGTGGATATCCTGCTTTAAATATCTCGTGTGAAACCGATTAAAATAATCCAAGATATCTCAGACAGATAGTGAGATAAATATTTTAATTCGTGGTCGAAGCAATGTATCACGGGGCGTACGGCCGCGACGCGACGCGGCGGCGCGGCGCGGTGTGATTTGACATCGGGCTCACACCTCCATCCACAGATTACCTAATATTAAAAATAGTGTCATCGCTCTGGGTCCTATTCTGGTGATATAGTTTTTATGATTTAATTTTTAATTTGAGACAGATAACGTAATGAGCGGATACTAAAGCTGACAACAGCGAACCAGGAAACTTCAAACTCGATAAAAATCATTTGATAATATGTTAACACAGGGTAGTGCGACTCAGCCCTCCGTAGACGCCCTCGCGATGTCTTGGATGATCCGGACGACGCCATCGCAGCCAAAGCGATGCAGGGATGGCCTCGCCCAATCCTACCACCTCTGGCAACCCGCCAGGGGGAATAACAACGCTTAGACACAGACACCGACCTCGCCGATGAGATCGAAGTTCCCGTAATTCATAATCAGTTATTATTTGCCTTCGAGTTTCTTGCCGATTCTTCTCGAAGGTATATTACGAATCAGCGGTCAGTTTTATAATTCAATAAAAGGGCTCCTGCCATTTTTCAGGGCCTCTTCAATCACTTCTAACACTAGCAACCCAGTAGTGTTTAGTTCGATATCCTCGTAATCAAAACGACCGTCCAAGCCAAGGTCCGTACCCCCTGGGTGCCCTTGTGCCGGTTCTCATAAATTTTACTTTGGCGTGCGCGTCATGCTATTGCGTCACGCATTGAGGCGGAGTGCTCTAGCACCCGCTCCCCCGCCCGGTTCAAGCTGTAGAGCCCGGTAAAAGCAAAACAGCAAATATAATCCGCAAAAAAAAAGAAGTTACGCGAGCCTTTCCGTTCCACCACCGAATCACACCTCCCGCACCGCTCCACTACTGCAGGAACCTACTCAGTTATGCGCTACCTTTAGATGAAGGTAGGTAGCGAAGTGAAACGTTGTCTGTGTGTTTGTTTGGGAAGCGTTCACGCCAAAACGGCTGATCCGATTATGATGAGACTTTGTAAATAGGTACTGTACAATATAGAGACTGACATATGATACTTTTTATCCCAGAAAATAGTAAGTTTCCACGGAAAAACTGGAAAATTTGTTTACTCGCTATAAGGGACGGAAGTACATATTGCCGTGGAAACGAAATAATAACAAGTATTTTACTACTTTTACTACTAATAAGTACTTTTGCATTGGTTTTTAATATCCTAGAAAAACATAGGATGCTTTTTATCGCGATAAACAGTAGTCCGCGCGGACGAAGTCGCGGTTGAAAGCTAGTGTATTATTAAAGTAGCGCTACCCCTGTAGCTATTGCATCGATTGTTTAATTTCTAAAGTAGAACTCCCGTTTCGCTTGATATTTGACGAAGAGCCTGACCGAGTGGTTAGTTTAGGTTGGGATATTCATTTTTATGTGTTTATCCGTTGCCTAGTATCCAAAGTACAGGTTATTCTAGTTTGGGGCTAGGTAATTGGATTAGAGTGAATTCTCCTGAATATTTATTTATATTTATTCTAGGATAGGTACCAATTCTGGATTATTTTTCATATAGTATTCTGAAGAGAAGCAGCCTAGTCAAAATGGCCGATTATTCATAAAACCTAAAATAAAGCAATAATGTTTTCCTGGTAAATCAAGTCCCTTGAAAAAAGTGTCTTATGTACACCTGTACATATTGCATACATAGGTATAGATACTATATTACCTACTAATACAAATATTAAATATTCATGATGTGCCATATATTCTTCTAGACACATGGAACATCGTCGACCGTATCGACGCATAACATCAATTGAGATAAAATGTAAAAAGATAAAAAAAAATTGGTATTTGTTAATTATATTAAGAGTAAAAAAACAAAGTTATTTCATTTGGTATGATAGCAACAATCAGCTATTAACTGTTTTTGGTAGGTAAGTAATTCATTAAAACTATCTTATGCAAATGCATCCATTAAAAGTTAAAATATTTCGAACGCAATATATTCCAAATTTCCAATCATTATTATACCATTTAATCGCATCATCTGTCAGCAGAGATCTTTCCGATAAAGATCTGATACAACAATCCCTATTTATATCGTTGGGTTTTTTTATCGTTAAGTGAACAGAATAGGACCGTATCCAGTGTTCGATCCATCAAGCGTGAGATAAGATCGGCAGAGGTGTGGGTTTCGAGCCATGCCTGACACTTGGGAGGCTAAAGTGACACTTTGGGTATGAGAGTCGCTTAACGCCTCTGAAACGTATAAAGATCGGGTTAATCAGCTCTTGTTGCACGAACGGATTTCGGTCAATTTAAGAGGGAGGAAATGTGTGATACCCTATCATACATTCCCTCCCTCTTAAATTGACCGAAGAAGGAAGAAGGTAACTATTACCAAACTCTTACATAGTTATACAACGTGACACTGAATAGCCTTATAAGTACGCAGCAGGTTTTTTCGATCAAGCATGTACATTAGTATACGTGTGCAATGGTTGAATATGTAGTATTTAAAATTCCCAGGCAAAAGTTTTTTTTTTTTTTGTTACACGTCCCACAAAAAAGTAGGCATGTATTACATACTGCTCCATCTGCGGGTTCAGGTTGCTGAACTCTCCTCGCTTGCGCGCTGGTGGAACTATCCTGTTGAGTGAATATTGTTCACCAGTCCGAGCAAATGTGGGTCGAGCCAGTTTATTGTCCTATCAGCACACTGTTCCATTATAGCTGAAGAAAACACCGGTTATGTAACACTTGAAACTGATCACAAATCTATTATGGCATTTCAATATGGTCGGACTGTCTCGAGTCTGTCTGTATGTCCCTCTCGCGGTCTTATAACCTCTCTCTGTCACCTTTAGGGAACTCTAAAAGCCTCGAGTGACTGAACGCCCACTGCCTGTCACTCAAATGCCTCCTCCTCTCTTCAATCACGGGCTCTATGATCGTTGATATGACGATCCAAATCTCGTCGGTCGTCGGATGTTCGGTACAGAGAGTGTACCGAACGTGAACTCGTCTCTGTGAGGCTTCGGCTCTATCCTGTTCTAGTAATTCGAACCGCACCGTATTCGAACCGCTACACTTCATCCCAAAAAAAAACACTTTTATACAAAATAATAAAGAGAATTCTATTCGAGGTATTTTGAATTTGATGTTCTACTAAATACTGACTGATTACAGTCCGTCCAACTTATGTGTGAAATGGTGAAAAAAGGAACTACACCCGCCACGAGAGAGGTTCACATTTTCTGTAAAATACAGAAAATGAAGAATTCTGTTTTTTTATTGGTCTACTCATCGATTGACTGGAACACTCACGCCACCATTCAGTTCACAGATAAGTTGGTGGAACTGTAGCACTAATTCAAGGTTACGGGCGTTATTGCTATATTTCCCAGCTAACTACTAGGTAGAACTAATATTTATTATGTGCTACTAGGGTTTCAAGTACTGTGTTTTCAGAGCAATTTTTATAAGTAAATACATGAATAAAAAACTTCGAAATCTCAAAAGTCGTATAACTAACTTTGTTCGTCAAGCCGTGAGTTATACCCCACACCGGTACTTAATAGGTAATTATTTTAAATACTGTATATTCATAAGTGACTAAATAATTTTTACTCATTACGCTATTAATAAAACTCTACTAATACTACTCTAAAAATACACAATAGCCTAAAAAGTGAACTACGATGAGATCATGAATAAATAGACGAGCATTCAGGTTGCTGGTTCCCCGTGCCAAATCTTTGCTGGGTAGACATAGTCCTGCTTACTCTCACCTATGCACTTACAATAAAGTAAGCAAACTGTGTAAAATTAAAAATCTCTCCATATATACGTGTAAATATTTTTTTAGGGATGGCTACTTAATCTTTCCTATGACAAAACTGAAGAAGTGATTTGAATTTGAAGGTAGCGCACTTACACCCTCTCTCTCTCTCTCTCTCTCTCTCACACACACACACACACACACACACACACACACACACACACACACACACCCTCACACACACACAAATACACACCCTCACACACACCCACACCCACACACACACCCACACACACACACACACACACACACACACACACATAAACACACCCTCTCGTAGTCACACACACACACGACACACACACACAAACACACCCTCTCGTAGTCACACACACACACACACACACACACACACACACACACACACACACACACACACATATAATTGCATAACGCACAGACATACTCGTAATACGCCACATACCTTTTTCTCTTGTTTAATTATGAACGTAGGTAAAATACACTATAATAATATATGTACATTCTGTTTTGTGTACATTTTCTAAATTATACCATAATTTTTCGTCTTTTGCATTGCCACTGTATACTTTCCTTATAATTATTATTTATTTTCTTTTAATCAGCATCATGTCAGCCTTTAGAAGTCCACTGCTGAACATAGGCCTCCACCAAAGAGCGCCACATCCATCCAACGACTTCCTGCGATGTCTACAATTTCATCGGTCCATCGAGTGGGAGGTCTCCCTACACTTCACTTGCTTGTTCATGGTCGCCATTCGAGAACCTTTATTTCCCAGGAGTTGTCGGTTCTGCGAACTATATGGCCTGTCCATTGTCACTTTAACTTGTAAACTCTGAGAGCTACATCGGTAACCTTTGTTCTCCTACGAATTTCATCGTTTCGGATTTTATCACGTAGTAAAACACCAATCATACGAGTAGTTCTCTCTATTGAATGCTGAGCGACTTTGAGCTTGTGTATGAGACCAATAGTTAGCAACCACGTCTCAGTGCTGAATGTCATCACTGGCAACACGTACTGATTATAAACTTTCGTCTTGAGGCTCTGCGGTATCTGCGAAGAGAAGATATGGCGCAATTTCCCGAACGCTGCCCATCCGAGTTAGATTCGTCGGTTGACCTCTTTGTCGAAGTTGGATCTTCCCAGTTGGATTGTCTGATCCAAGTAGACATAAACCGGCATGGGTGCGACATGGGCATTTGACATGATATTCGTCTTACCCATGTTCATTTTAAGACCTTCCTGTTGGGAAACAATAGAGGTCATTGAGCATTGTGCTTAGGTCTTCCAGGGTTTCTGCCATGATGACTATATCATCGGCAAATCGAAGGTGAGTGATGCATTCGCCATTGATGTTAATACCATATCCGTTCCAGTTCAGAAGCTTGAATATATCTTCCAGTGCAGAGGTGAACAGTTTCGGAGAAATAACGTCTCCCTGTCTCGCCCTTTTTTGCAAATCGATAGAATTCGTGCTCCAATCTTGGAAACGGACAGTCATAGTGACCTTGCTGTATAAACACTTCAACACTTCGATGTGCCGGTAGTAAATCTGGCACCGCTGTAATGACTGTAGCAATGCTCATGTCTCGACTGAATCAAAGGATTTCTCGAAGTCCACAAACGCTAGACATAGTGGTTGATTATCCTCTTCGGTCTTCTGTATAACTGCCGGAGTATATGGATGTGGTCTACGGTGCTAAAGCCTTTCCGGAATCCAGCTTCTTCGGGAGGCTGAAAGTCGTCAAACCTACGAGCAAGACGGTTTGTAACTACTCTCGAAAACAGCTTATAGCCGTGGCTTAGAAGCGAAATCGGTCTATAATTCTTCAAGAGGGTATTTTTTAAAGACCTTTCTTAAAGAACAACACCATTACGCTCCTGTGCCACACCTTTGGAATAGTACTCTCGAGGATGACGGAATTAAACAGCTTCTGAAGGACTTAAAGTTCTGGTGTTTCACCCATTTTCAGTAACTCCGTTATTCCTGCCGTTATTCCATCTACCCTGGTGCCTTGTTGCTCTTAAGATGTTTGAGAGCCATTCTTATCTCGTATAGGCTGAAATATAATGCCCATAGAACTTCTCGAGCTCACTCAAAACATCTGGCTTTGACGAAACGATGCTGCCACTGTCGGTCATCAGCTTCGTCAGCAGGCTTAGGCCAATAGACAGATCTCTTGCGAACACTTTGGAGCCCTTGTTCCGCTCTATTGCGTTCTGAACACAATTAGTAGTCGTATTATAAGGACGCAAATCGTGTCGCATCGATTTGGAGATTTGTTTATTAAGCAATCTGTAACCCGACATATCCATTGGACTGCAGCCTCATCTCGTCTCGTTCTGTCATAAGTTTGAGTGTATACTCAGAGAGTTTCCATGAGAGTTTCTATTTTTGCGATGGGTCTTAAAGAATTTCGACCCAACCGCGTGAAGAATTTCCACCAATCCGTTGTTTAGTTGGTCCACTGTATCGCATTCGGTAAGGATTTGGAAGCGATTTTGGAGTTCCAACTGAAAGCCCACGGGGTTTTAGACTTGGGCAGGACTTGGACGAAGAGTAGATCTTATCAAACGAGACCTCTCCAGCTTTACATTGATATTCAATGAGCCTCTCACCCTGCGGTGATCACTGCCGGACAACCCTGATCACAGAGACATCATTGAATATATGCCAATTGGTCGTCAAAATGAAATCTATCTCGTGCTTATGACCGCCGGGGTGCAGCCACGTCCATTTTCTGGAAGAGCGCTTCTTGAAAAAGAAGTTCATCATCAAGAGTCCCTCCTTCTTCATGAAGTCGGCCAATCGCTGACCCCTTTGGTTCCGCTGTCTAAATCCAAACTGCCTCACTCTCAGTTCATCGCCATTCCTCATGCCCAGCCGTGCGTTGAAGTCCCCAATCACCAATGTGAAGTGTGTTTTCGGGGCATGTATGGCATTAGAAATGTCGTCGTGCATAGCCTCCACTTCATGGTCCGGGCGTTTCAAGTGTGGGGCGTACACCTTTATGACCTTTAACGAATACCGTTCGGTAATTCTGAGTATAAGGTATGCCACCCTGCTCGAAATGCTTTCGATCTTCACAATGTTGTTGACGAGGGACTTGTGGACGAGAAACCCGATACCGTGTTGGGACTGCTGGTCGGTAATAGAGTAAGTTGCCGGAATTGAGAGTCATTGTATTCTCTCTCTCTCTTCGAACTTCTGATAACCGGACTTCTGATACCCAGCGCAACTTACTTACTACTTCTTCCAGCTCTATCAACTTCTCATCCGTCCTCAAGGTGCGTGCGTTGTATGTTATCAGGTCCAGAGATCGTGGGGATTGGTAGCTGGGTCTCTGCCGGGGATTCTTAGCACCCACTGCTCCGCCGTTACCGTGGCTGCTACTGGTGCCAGGAATAACGGAGCCATCGGGGACTGGGGTTCATCTTTGTGGTGTGTCTATCATATTGGGAGGGGGGTGGACGAGGGGAAGGGAGAGGGGGGTTGACATCGTCACCACGCTTAGCAGGCAGATTGGTGACCGTATTTTGTTTTGGTTTGTTTTTTCTTTCTTAAATGATACAAACTTATCTGGTAAATTTTACTTGAGCCCCAAAATACAGACCTCGTGCTTAGGGTTCGCCGACAATCTTGTTTGATGTTTCACCTTTTGCTTTTTTTCTATTATTAATCTCCTTTTGGCAATAAAATATCATTTATTATTATCATTTCATCATTATCACTACCAGAGGCATGGGATGCAATTGTTGAAATATAGCGTTAAATATTATGACGGACCTTATAATACGCCCCGCGGCTTCTCACGCGCCCCGGTGATAAAATTTATTCTTTTCTGTGTAGTAGGTAACTAAAACACAAAAATCGACCTGATAATTATTTAAGAGCCATACTATATTTAACACGAGGAATAGTTGATCTTAATTTGTTAAGGAACTATTGTCAAATCAGTAGCATACGTGCAATAAACAGTAGGGATAAAAAAAATGTATAAGTAGTATTATAAAAACTATAATATTACAATTTGTTCGATTTCACATCACCATTTAATTTTAGGTATTTTACATCAAATCTTCTATCTTCTATCTATACTATAATAAAACTGTAACTGGGCTAAATCTGTACATTAAATATTTTTTGAAAATTATAATTGAGATAAACTTCAAAATCGATATAGAGTGCAAAAAGGATATGTTTTTCATTTTTGTCTGTCTGTCTGTCTATCTGTCTGTCTGTCTGTCTGTCTGCCTGTCTCTTTGAACACGCATCGCGCTGAAACTACCGAACGGATTTTGATGCAACTGGCACAATCATAGCTTATGTTATGGATTAACATTTAGAATACTTTTTATCCCGAAAAACTCATGAGTTCCCGCAGGATAGGGGTTGAAAGTTATTTAAAAGAACACATTTTACGTTGAAACTACTGGACGGAGTTTGATGTAACTTGGCATAGTCAAAGTACATATTATGTATTAAAATTATTGATTCTTTTTATCCCCAAAAAATATAGGGTTCCTGCGGGATAGGTATTCAAAGTTATGGTAATTTAAATGTAATATAAATAAAACATTAAAATGGTATCATAATTTCGACTCTCTCGCCACTATATTGTCTGGTTTAGCGGGACCATTTCTGCCTGCCCAGAAGTGCGTGGATCAAAATCACGCACTTTCTGAAATGTTTTGTTCCATATTTTTATGCATTTACATATTTTATGCGTTATTTTTACAATTTCTTTGATTTTTTTAAATTGTTTTTTTTTCCTGAAGTAAACCGTCAAATCGTCACAACAAAATAAGTCACAATAATTCCAATTCGGATAATTTAGAAAAAACTCAAAAACAGAAAAGAATTCGGTCAATTTACTTTGTTTTTTTTTTACTTTGTTAATTTGTTAGATTTACCTGAAGTGCATGTTTAAAAAAGAAATAAATTATTATTTATAATTTACATAAAAAAGCGCCCTCTAGCGGCTGTTTTTATTGGTAACCAAATTGCGTACTGGTTTACATTTTTAACCCCCGAACAAAGAGACGGGTGTTATAAGTTTAGGGTGTGTATCACTGTATGTGTGTGAGTGTGTGTGCGTGTTTTCGTTATTTTTTTTGGTTGATAGCTAATGTGATTGAGATGGTCAACAACTCCAGCGCATAAATCAAACAAATCAAAGTTCTGCCTCCAATTTAACTAGATGGCGCTAATTGACCTTAAAACACGCAAGCATTTAATTCACTATAACCAAGCGTACCGCTAAATTCAAAACTGTTAACTTTTGAATTCGACTCACATTACTTTGTTTATTTTGTGTGTGAGGGTGTGTGTGTGTGTGTCTGTTTGTGGCATCCTCATAAAAAAGCTCCCAAACGAATGGACCGATTTTGATGCGTTTTTTTTTGTTTGTAAGCTAATGTGATCGAGATGGTTCTTAGCTATTTTGGGGAGGAGGATGAGGATGGGGGAGGGGATGAGGGGAGGGGGATGAGGATGGGTTAGGATCGTTGATCTCAATCGATCGTTGAAACTGATGTGATCGGGATGGTTCTTAGCTATATGGGGCGAGAAAAGGGGGGAGTTTCGAGAAAAAGGGGGTGAGAATCGGACCTTTTAAACGAATCGGCCATTTTAGCTGCGGTTTTTTATGTTTCAAAGCTGAGGTAAACAAGATTTGTCTTAGCTATAATGGGGCTTTATGCTCGCTACGCTATATGGTGAAGTTCGTAGCTCCCAAATGAATGGACCAAATTTAATGCAGTTTTTTATGTTTTAAAACGGATGTGACCGTGATGGTTCATCATGTTTCTTTGCTATATGGGAGGGGGAGGAGTTGAAAAAAGAGGGGGTGAGAATCGTATCTTTCAAACCGAATGGACCAATTTAACTGCGGGTTTTTTTTTTAAGCTGAGGTAAACAAGATGGTTCTTAGCTATAATGGGGCTTTATACTCGCTACGCTTCGCTCGCATCTACGTAAATACTATTGGACCAATTGCGATGCAGTTTTCAGTGTTGGATAGCTTAGGGTTTGACCTGGGGTACTTGGTATCGTAATCCAATGATTAGATGCCGAGCAATCGATAAAAAACTTTTTAACGGCTAAAGGAATTTTGATCAAATGTTTATTTTAGGTCTTGGAATAGCACATAGAGTACTTTTAACCTAGAGAAATTACCACGCGAGCGAAGCCGCGGGCCCAGCTAGTTGTTATATAAATTGATTATTTAATTTATCTTAACTCAGTCAAAACTCAAAATTATTTTATTGTACATAGGCGACATTACAGCACTTTTACAAGTCAACATCTTAAAGGTCCTCCACACGGAGATAAATATATATTGTAAATGGACCAAAACAAAAAATTTGGTCAACCATACATTGAGTTAGAAAAGGAAATCTCCCTTTCCTTTGCTGAAAGAGTTGAATCACGCACAGCTAGGTTATCCTGTTAGAGTCAGAAATGGATTTCCTTTTGGAAATAAATTTCTGACTCTACCGGTGCTTCGGAAGTACGTCCGTTTAAAGAAAAGAGCACTAAGAAACTCTCACCATCATCATCATCATTTCAGCCTTTTGAAGTCCACTGCTGAACATAGGCCTCCCCCAAAGAGCGCCATGACGAGCGATCTTGTTCAAGAAACTCTACGGGGATGTATTTTTTTACATTACTGCCCAAAAAAATGGAGTGTAATGTTGTATGTATGTATGTATGTATGTATGTATGTATGTATGTATGTATGTATGTATGTATGTATGTATGTATGTATGTATGTATGTATGTATGTATGTATGTATGTATGTATGTATGTATGTATGTATGTATGTATGTATGTATGTATGTATGTATGTATGTATGTATGTATGTATGTATGTATGTATGTATGTATGTATGTCCCCTGTGACTCCCCCCCCTCCCCCTTCGGACCGCGCTTGGGCATAAAGCAAAAAAAATTAAAAGCATATTCAAATAATAATTAATAATTACCTGAATGAATGGTGGATAATAGGTTCGTAAACAGTGCTGGTTTGTGGGTGAATCCGGTGAATATGGATGTATGGAGATGTTCGCAGTCGGTTTGCTTGCCGGCGGCAATTTAACTAATGTGGTGGCTTATTTAGCAGCGTAACTTTATGATTATTATCATGGAAACGGGATATTTACTGTGTGTTTGTATTGAGTTCTCTTTATTTTGGCTCCGTTGCAGCCGCCATGTTCACGACTAAACTGATGTTATTGCGGGCAGGAAGTCACGTTTTTACCTGAATGCGGAGGGCTATGTTTTTGGGTTAAATGTATTTGGGTATGTTTGTATGTTCCTTTGGTGCGTTCTATAGCTTAAAAGATTTGATGGATTTTGATAAATGAGATATCATTGTATTCGTCTTTTTCACCAGAGTGACATAGGGAATATAAAATGGCAAGAAATGACTAGTAAGGCGGCTTACAGCTGCCATATATCAGACGGAATAAAATATTACCAAACCTATCGAGTGGGGCACCAAAATTAACTTATGGAAAAGACCATTCCAAAAATATAATTATGTTTGATTTTGAAAATTATCTAACTGGTCGGAGTAATTCCGCTCTTCTATTTCGTGAGTTTTTAGCCGTTTAATTATATTACCTAAACGGTAGCAATTGTCTTTTAAGTTTCTTACGTATTTTTCAATTCTAGATTATCCTAGTTATGTACTATATATAGTCCAGTATTGCAATTGCAACTATTAAAGTAAAAGAGAAATATTACTATTATTTTTGCGAGCGGTCAGCTCGCATTGCGGCCTTCCGCCATCGCGACTCAAAAGCGAAGCGAATAAACCCAAGCGAACGTTTGCGTCTTGTGTCCCGCCCGCGCCCTACTTCTTACTTCCTACCAGGGACATGTAGTTGTACCGACTCCAAACTATTCTAATAAAAGGCTCCATATTTTTTACTTTTTATCCAACATAAACAAAATTTTTGTACCCATAAGAAATTCAATTAAACAGCAATTTTCATAGGCGCTGTCAGGAAGTATGCTCGAATCAATGCACGCGAATTGTTTTCATTTCGACCTTCTGACGAAAACTCTTTGGCCGAATTAAATCGTTTGCGGGGAAACTAAAAGATAAATATTAAAATATATTATGATATAAAAAAACGACTCCGAACAAAACTAATGACTAGCTTAGAAGCTAAAAAAACACGCCTGCCCTGCCAAAAAAGAGTTTTTGCCAATAAATTATACACTGTTGGAATGTGCTTATCAAAGCCTTTAATTTGATAAAAAAAATATTGTCGAGTTTGATAATGGTGCAATACTTCCGCCATATTGAATGTTTTCAAAAAATATAGCCCATGTTACTCGGGGGAAATGAAAGGATTAGCCTTTACATTCCAACAGTGTATAATTTATTGGCAAAAGCTCTTTTTTGGAAGGGCAGGGGTATTTTTTTAGCTTATAAGCTAGTCATTAGCTATTATTTAACTTTAATTGCATCTATGTATATATTTATGTATTTCTGTCCTGGAATCTTGCAACTCAAATTACGAGCACTTCCCGTTTAGCTATCCGGTCGAAACTTTCAAGATAGCTCGCAACACGATGACATTGCAAGAAAAATCTTCTACTTTTTCTTTCTTAGTTATGCTTATTTTTGGAAAAAAACAATATGGCCGCAATGTGACTCCATTTTCAAATGCGAAAAACTAAAGCTTCGTATTTTACAATACTTGTAGGGTATCAAATTGAAGGCCTTGATGAGTACATTCCAACTGTATATAATTTATTGGCATGAGTTATTTTTGGGCAGGGAAGGCGTGTTATATATTTTTTTAATTTATGGCTTGTTATACCTTGTATGTTTTTTGAAATATAAAAATGAGATGCTTTTAATTACTAATTAATTAAGTAAACATGTATTGGATATATAATCTATTAAAGCAATCAATAGTTTTATTTTTTAATCGACTTCAGAAAAGGAGACGGTTATATGTACGGCTGTATGTATGTTTTTTTTTGTTCGTTTACTATTTAGTACCTACCCTATTGCTGAATTAGAGTCGAGAAAATTAACCGAAAAATGCTTCAGTTTTATGGTGGACAGGATTAAACTACTGGAAGCTTAAATACACAGCGTGGGGTCGCAATAAGTTTTGCCTACTGACCTCCGAACTTCAATATGAAGACGGCACCCGATGAAGATATTTGTCTGACCAGGCAAGAAGTTCCCGCAGTAAATATTTATTATAATGCAATGCAGGATGCATTCCTTTCCTTAGGACATAAATAACGCAAATGAATCGAAACGGATATGAATTATACTGGAACTGCATCGAGCGAGCAAGTCCATTAATTAGGCCGTGGAATTATAACACGACACGTCATAAAGTACTTACTTGGAAAACTACTCCGGCATCCGTTATAAGCATGTCTAAAATTATATAGTTTTATGTGGCTTGAAGCGATCTAAAAGACCACAATATTTCGTAATAAGTATTATTTAAAGAAGACATAATTTGCAGTACAATTTTGGTTTAAGTGTTTAATGTTTAGTAAATCAGTCCTTGTGGTCTAGTCACTTATTAAAGTTGTTCGACAATACAGGTGACACTATATTGCGCGTATTGTGTTAATAGGTAGGTATTTTAAACTACATTCAATCTAACTAGCTGAAGCCCGCGGCTTCGCACTCGTGGCTATTTCTCATTTAAAAGTATTCTGTAGATAGATAGACAGATAACTCTTTATTGCACAAGAAAGGAACTGATTTACATTAAACAAGTCTTAACTTAGAACAATCGGCGGCCTTATCACTAAGCAGCGATCTCGTTCTTTCATTCTCTGTGTGCTATTCCAAGAACTAACTAATATTTGATAAAAAAATCCTTCAGCCGTCAAAAATATTTTTATAGATTGCTCAGCTTCTACTCATCCGATTGAGATACTAAGTACCCCAGTTTTAAATTCAAACTATCCAACCAACCCTAAGCTATCCAACAGTGAAAACTGCATCGCAATCGGCTCAATAGTTTTTACGTGATGCGCGAACAAACACGGCCTAAAAACGAACAGCCACGCCGAACAAAACTAACAGACAGACAGTCACGATTTAAAAAAATGTTCTATTCTTGTTCAGTAGCTTATTTTAAGTACCTTAGACCATTTTTTTTTAATTGTCTTCGTTGTACAGACGTTTTCGTTCTTATTGCTTTATTATAGATAAAGCAATAAGAACGAAAAAGTCTGATGAGGAATCCGATGTTTAGATGCCGAGCAATCGATAAAAAACTAATTGACGGCTGAACGAATTTTAAACTAATTTTGTTTTTGGTAATGTAATAACACGTTTGGCCTACTTTTAAATGAAATAACCACGCGGCCAAAGCCGCGGGCACAGCTAGTTTTAAAATAAAGCCTTATATCAATCGGAAAAAACTCAACGAATTCGGGCGCGTATATAAATTCACTGCCAAGCTGTTATATAAAGTCAGCGATTAAATTATAATTGTTAAAGTCATTATTCGGGAACATGAACAAAGTTGTCGAACTTGTAAGAGTTGGGTTGAACTTTGGCACAATCAAGAGTAGTGCATATTTTTACAATATATATTCGTTTTACATGAGTTATTATATGCATATATGATTTTAGCATGACCGCCTGCTTAGCGAGAACATCTAATAAATAATTTTATAAACGAAAATCCCATCCGTGAATCAAATTTTTCGTTTAAAAAATTATTAGATTTGAGTTATTATTTTCAAAAACAATGATTTGAGGCTGATTGAAAAGAACAATGTCATAACATATTACCTCATATGCCTCCCGACAAGCTCTTTGTTATCTAACGCTTAAATTATCAAAACATTTATTACATTTTTATTAAAATTAACGAAAATATTGTACAAGTTGATGAACTTTGTTCGTATTCTTCCAGTACTGAGTACTCCAATCGGAGTCATGCGTTAATATTTTCCTACTAGCTGTACCCGCAGCATCACGCGCGTGGTCATTTAAAAGATAAAAAAGAAAAAAAAAGATTAAAAGTACTCTATGTACTAAAATACCTAAAAGAGCAAAAATACCTACCAATATACCAACATTTGATCAAAATTCCTTTAGTCGCCAAAAAGTTTTCATCGTTTGCTCGGCTTCTACTCATCGGATTGAGATACTAACCCTCATATTCTTAGACATTACCTCCAGTTTTCTACGCCTCTACTCGACCTCCATTTCGTGTTTTGGTATGATTAGTCGGCAAAAATACCTCCACTCCACCTTTCCTCGACATAATTCCTCATATGAGGGAAACAAACCATGCGTCAGTTTAAGGTACCTCGCGATCAACCTTGAGCGTTCCTCAAAGTCGCATCCACGGTTGTTTCGTTTGTTGTTTTCATAATAGCTTTCGAAAACAGTTGACAAGAATTTATTTATTACATTGATGATGATAGAGTGTATAATTACCCATCACGAACGTATATTAGGGATGCAGATAATCCGTTGGAAGTATATGACGATGGCGAATTCCGCAAAAGATATCGCTTCAGTAAAGATACAGTTATGCATATTTTGCTTCCATTGTTATTAGTTAACAATAGCGTCGATAACCGCGGGTTACCTCTGACCCCAATATTACAAGTTCTTATTGCTCTCAGATTTTATGCAATTTCCGTAACAGAAAAGGCTGGTTTTCCATTAACGCACAAATTGTAGGTGGACCTCAAATGGAAATATATGACATAGTGGTACGTTGGCCAGGATCCGTCCACGATTCACGCATTTTTAATAACAGCAGATGCTGCATGAGATTCGAAGAAGGTGATTTAGCTGAAAGTGGCATTCTAATAGGTGATAGTGGATATGCGCAGACATCCTTTATGTACACTCCTGTGCCTAATCCTCAAACAGACTTTCAAACGAGGGTATAATAAAGCGCATATAATATCAAAAATCTGTCTCGTCGTCATGTTTTTCAAAGACAATGAAAGATGATTCCCCTTTGAATTGTAGAAGACAACTACACAGCCAGCAGCAAAGCGATAAAATGTAGAGACTGTAGCGGGATAAACCCGTGAGAAAAATGGATGTCTGCACATGGGAAATATCTGGCGTCCTTTTGTTTCTACAGGCAAATCTGGGCACGAAAGTGTCCACAGATTTAATAAACAATGGTGAAAACCATTGTTTATTAAATTTCGACTATCCTGGACCATTTATTTTTTACCGTTGCAAGCTTGCTTTCACAAAACTGTTTTATTACCAAGGAATTAATGCCATATTTTTACAACTACCGCCCGCTACGGCCATCGCTCTTTGGTTTTAATTTGTTTATTAGGGTTAATTCATAATTTCAGTGATAAAATAAAACTCGTTTAGTACGTTTTAACACTATCTTGGCATTTTAATTGACGCTTTTTTTAAATAGAGTTACATGAGATTTGACAAATGCCATAGATTAAAAAGTCCTCCAGGTTCATAGATTAATAATATCTACACAGGTTTGATGAAACTTCCCTCCAATTGATGACGTAACAACTCGACTCCGCCTCGATTAACCCTCATTAGAGGATTGTTGAGGAACCTCGAAAAGTTCATCTTAAAATACAAAAGATGAGGAAGTTTTGGAGGGACGATCGAGGGGCCCTCAGTAAAGGTCGAGTCGAAGTTATCTAGAGTTAAAGTCTAACGATATGGGTATAAGTACACCAGTTTCTAAGTCAAATCATAAGCTATCCAAAAATCAACCACATCACAATCAATTTAGTAGTTTTTACGTGATGCGCGAACAAATAAACATACAGACAAGCATACAGACAAACAGACAGACATGGTATAAATAACTAGTTTAAACGCTAAAAAAAATACGCCTGCCCTGGCAAAAAGAGCTTTTGCTAATAAATTATATACTGTTGGAATGTGCTTATTAAGGTCTTCAATTTGATACCCATACTTTAAATTTTGAAGTTTTTTTTGATTTTGTAATTGGTGCCATACTGCCACCATATTGAATGTTTAAAAAAATATATAATGCATATTTCATAAAAATATTAATCATATGTTACTCGGGGGGATGTAAGGATTCTAACGATACCCCATACGTCTAACTCTGTTCAATCATTTAAAAGTTATGGTGGAATAAACTAACATACAAACATACATACATACATGAATTCTAAAAACAATACACAACTTTTTTGGACAGTCGTGTAAAAAATGTTATATTCATGTTCAGTAGCTTATTTTAAGTAACCTGGACAAATTACCCTTTTTATACTTTTTCGTGCGTACATATTATAATACATACGTTTTCATACTT
The DNA here is from genome assembly GCA_946251855.1 of Alsophila aescularia. Taxonomy (NCBI): domain Eukaryota; kingdom Metazoa; phylum Arthropoda; class Insecta; order Lepidoptera; family Geometridae; genus Alsophila; species Alsophila aescularia. The sequence continues at coordinate 16,507,171 of OX276385.1, forward strand.
TACTTTTTCATTAGTATAGATATTTATTACTTCAAAATTAACATAAATCTGGACCCCTATCCTATCTCTATCCTTTTTAAATAACTTTCAACCCCTATCCTACGGGAACCAGTGAGACCATCTTAAAATTTCCAATCCTGCCATAGTTTGGTTTGAAACCTGCCAAATCTTGCCAAAGACTCAAGTACAAAATGCCAAAATATTGGCAACTTTGTTTGGTAAAAATACACTTTTGTTTTACATATTATTATATTTTTATTATAAATTAAGTCAAATTTAAATTTAACATTGCAATTTGCCTCATATTCTTTGTTTTTAGATATGGCTTTATTCATATGATTTAACGTCCGGATCATTATTTTATTCGAATTTAACAATATGGGTTTCAAATTGAAGGCACGTTCTAACAGTATACAATTTATTGGCAAAAGCTAGTTTTTATATTTTTAAGCTAGTTGTTAACCTTGGAAATACACGACGAAAGTAATAGATCTTCTCCCACTCTGATCGATACTCTCTTTCATTTCTGCGTTTCATCTTCCAGATACCAATATCAAATATCACTTCAATAACTACCAATCGCCATGAAACAGAACCAAAACCAAAGTATCTACGTCTACGGCTGATTGAAATAACAACCATAAACTCACTTATAGATAATTACCTACTCGTTTTACGATTATCAACTTTATAGCTAACTATATTAACGTTCTTAGTTGAATGAGATGCAAACATAACACGAGAAGTACAGGGAAATCACCTACGATCTGCTTTTAGCGTTGCCATTTTCGACATTTTGAGATTCCGCTAAAGTTATTTGAAATTTATTTTCTACTTTGCAATACTGCTAAAAACCGCCAAATTTTATAATACGATAACCAAACATGCCAGAGGCTAAAATAAGAGGTCAACCTTGCCAAAAAGTCAGGAATCTGCCACATATGGTCACACTGGCAAGAAACCTTTAATTTTTAGGGATGAAAAGTATCCTACCTCGTTGTATGTACTAAGTTTCATTTGAATTCATTCAGTACTTTCTGCGTGATGCACGGTCATGCAGATACTGACAAACAGAGAAAAAAAAAGAAAAAAAAACTGTTTTGGCTTCAGTATCGAATATAGAGTATCCTTCAAAAATATTATTTATTACTTCAAAATTAACATAACTTTGGACCCCTATCCTGCAGGAACCCTTTATTTTTTAGGGGTAAAAGTAACCTCAATGTTAACCTATCATATAAACTATGACTGTGCCAAGTCGCATCAAAATCCATCCAGAAGTTTCAACGTGGTACATGTTATTTTAAATAACTTTCAACCCCTATCCTGCGGAAACCCTTAAATTTTCGCAATGAAAAGTATCCCATGTCGTACCTCATAGTATGAAATCAAATCATGCCAAGCTTCATTTCAATTCGTTCAGTAGTTTCGGCGTGATGTGCGGCCAAGATACAGACAGACAGACAAAAAAAACAGTTTTGGCTTCAGTATTGAATATAGAACAGCCTCCATTTTTTTTTGTATAAAATATCTTCTATGTACAGAATTAGACCTGTTACAGTTTTATTATAGGTTTAGCGGGACATATCGTGATAAATGACATTTCGTTATATTCTATCCCTTATATGAAGAAATAAAAAATCTCTGAAATAATGAATTAAATCAACGTACATGTTCGTGAACATTGTTCGTCCGTGTGGCGGTGCACTTACGCTGTACTTTGGGACAGAGTAATTTGTCTTGTTCTCATTACGGAGCGCCGGCCGGGAGGTGTTAATGTCGTGTAATATCGCAGGATATATCGCAATTAACCTTTGGACAAATGACACTTTAACATCTTGGACCGAGGCTCTCTGATTATTTTCAGAAATAATATAATCTTAACTAAGATAGCGTCACTCTTTATGTCAGTGTTAATCTACCTCTATATCTTGTTAAACACATTAGCATATTTGCATATTAGCGAGAAGAGTTTTTGAGATAGCATAAATATAGCAAAATTTTATTTTATTCTCGTTTTTTTTAGAGTTTATTTTGTTTATCTGTGACCAAAGTAGATCTCTATTTGTTTTCTTCTAAGGGCCAATTACCGAAGCAACGGTAGAGCCAATAGTGCAGCATGGTACCTATTTTCCTTTTTATCCGATAACGGCGAAGCACGGGAAGGGTAAAGAGTTTATCAGTCTATATATGATATATTGAGTTTTGGACTTTTATAAGTGATATTTATGTTGCCTATTTAAAATAAACGACTTCATTTTTTTCAACGAATATACCATATCTATTTATAAATATAAAAATAATCATGTTAATATGTATTTAAATATGTTCAGTTGCATATAAGCTTGCCTATTAACGCTCATGCGATTCTAATCGCGTTTGATAGGTACACACGCACGAAGTCGTGCAAGCTATTTAGTGATATTTACTAGCATAACTAATCTACATTCAGATAATCATTTGCACTGTTAGCCATTAGTTCACTCGTATCAAAGAGCGATGATAGCCTAACGGTTCAATAATGCAACTTAGAATCCAACGATACCAGGTTCTATCCTAGGCTCCGCATCAATGACTATTCTAAGTTATGTGCGGTTTTCCATCTCTCTGTGCTTCGGACAGCACGTTAAGCTATCGGTCCCGGCTGTTATTGAGTTTGTTTGTATATCGTATGTGTCGAGAACTACCTGATACGATAAAGTTTTTTTTTTATCAAAATGGGATAGTACGAGTAGGTATAATAATAGCCTGCGAGGGGACGAGCTAATCAGGGTCTATCGAGTAACCGTGAGTTGTTAAACCGGGATTAAGAAAGTTATGCTAATCCCGGTTTAACATCTCAATGACTGTGCTTTTTCCAAAGATTTTGGTTTAAAGGGTTTGCCCAGTCTGTAACGGAGTTTTTTTTTAATTTCATAGTAGAGGGATCCGGGGTTACATATATTTTTTATTTGTGCTTGTTGCTTAATAATCGCAGTATCGTGGCTACGCTACTAGTAGTATGGCCAAAATTAGACTCGTTCAAAAAAAATTGAGAACCTTGAAATGTAGATAGATCAACTTTTTTTTGAACACCACAGTACAACTAAAAATCTTATAACAAAAAACAAACCTAATAATAAGTGTCAAAATGGGCGGTCCTCTTATCGCTCAGAGTAATCTCTCATAAAAGGTATATACTATCCGAGTCCGAATAATATGATGGAAATGCTTAAATTACTGTATGGACAATTCCAACGTCCAACAATCTATCGACGGTAACTTTCGATAAGAATAAATTGCTTATGGTACACTAGCGTCTGTAAAACCTTGTATAGGTTTCAACAAACACTTACCTCAATTTCAGTGAGCAGGAACCTATCCTCAAGGCTGCTTCTAGAACCGTCACTGCAGCTTGGTACTGGCCAGCTGCCAGCAGTTCTTGGCCGACCACCTGCAAGAGAATGGCTTTTTTAAAGCTGGCTTACTCTAGAACACCATTCACGATCCCAACAGCGCGATTCAGCTAGAAAACATAACCTGCACTGCAACGTAATCGTTACCTTTCGGTGTGGCCATACTTAGAAAAAGTAAAAACTGGGGAAAGGTGGGGGATGTGGGGGAAGGTTTGGGGAAGTGAGGGAAGGTTAGGGAGAAGGTGGGGGTCTCCCACTTCTCTCCACCCTTCCCTCTTTCTTCCTACCTTCCTTTATTTTCCCCCTACCTTCTTCCACATCCCCTCACTCTTTCCCCAATTCCCCCACCCTTTCCCTTTCTCCTACTCTGCCCCCACCCTCCCTTCAGTTGTTCCTCACTTCGCACTACCTTCCCCACTTTCCGCACCCTTCCCCGATATCCCCCACCATTCGTCCCCGTACCAGTGCAGTGCAGGTTAGGTTTTCTAGCTGAATCGCACTGTTAGGATCGTGATTGAATGGGTAAAAAAATTGGTGGTTGGTTGGTTTTTTATTTAAAAATATTTTAAAATATATAATTATTTTAAATTATTTTAAATATTTAGTATTTAAAAAAAAACTAGTTTAGATTACTCTGCATCTCTAACTAGTCCATCAAAATTTTTGGGGTGGGTACGTACTTGAGTAGACACTAAATCGCATCATCTATTTATTGTTATTACTATGAAGCGAAATAGCGTTTAAAAAAACTACTAAGATCATGATTTACCGCCAAACCTAAAACACTTCGCACAATAAATGTCGTCACTTTGAAATAGAGATCTATCAAACTGATGAAATAGAGATCTATCAAACTGATGAATTTATAAATCGCGGCACATGAAAGCGCAAAGTTAAACCTGTGATTCATCTTCCTGACATTTTGCCCTAATCGTAGCTTGCAATCTCGAGTTTGACGTCATTTGCACTGGAAATAACAATAAACTAATGTATAAAATGACAATTTGAGTATCATGGTCGGGTACAAAAAGCGCGACGAACTTTTAAGTTTTAAGAAGCCATTAAGTTTGATATTACGACATCGGCGGCGGCTCAGGAACGTTTACTTAAAGATTTGGGAGTGCTCTCGATATAAAGCAATAACTATTCTATTTGGAGAACACCCACGAAGTGTTTGTTGTTTTATTGTGTGCTAGAATGTCAAGGAACCCCCGCTTGTTTCAAGTTTGAGTGGTGACTGTTTCTGATTAGGTATAGAGCTTTTTGATCACATTCATTTAACTTTTATGATCTTTCTTTTGTCTTCGGGTTGTAAAGAGTCGAGACTTGAGATTTATGAGTTAACATCAGACAACCAGGGCGCTTATTTACTAGGCAACAAGAAATTCCTTGCAGAAAACGTGTGACTTCATTACAAAAATTGCCGAACGATCCACGAAGATATTCATTATTTTATTTGGTACATACTTTTTTAGCACAGCCTAACACATGAGAAAACATTGAAAACATAAGAAAGTATTGAAGTTTCTGTATTCTTAAAAACTAATAAGGTGAGTTTCTACTTTTACCAAAACTCAGTACAAAAACCGGTTCATGCGCACTTATTGAGCCATTATGAACAAGTGTTTAAAATGAACGAGAAAAATATGTAGCTTACTCCCACCAAACTGTACCTAAGTCAGACCAATGACAGATAGAAAAATACAAAACTCCCTACGTTATAAAATAAAATTAAAAGATTTGAGAATGCTGTCAACATCTTCTGAGGATGCCTCGTGCAGAGGCGATACAAGTGTCGTAATGCTGTGTGACCGCACATGTCAACTTCAGCAAAATTGGTTCATTATTGGTTTTATTTACTTAACTCCATTTAAAGTCGTTTTTTTATCATTATTATTATCGATTTGAAATATCGAATGGTCTCGGCGGCGGCCATTTTGTTGAGCGACGCTATTTGGAGCGTCCTACCGTCGTCGTCCTGCCGATCAACTGTCGCGCAGATTGTATGTAAATCCGCGAACAGCCGCGTATTTACGGCCCTTTGATCACTCAGCCCCATTGTCTGGCCAGTAAATGCGCCCAAAAATGCAACAATGTCACAACTCACGATTTTGTACGGTATGGACGTTCTGCTGAGCAAACGGAAACGCTTCACTGACGCACACAAACTCAGCGTATTAGCGTAGCCGTGTATTCCTGTGCTTGATGAATTTTCACTGCTATGCTAGGTACTACGAATAAAACTGTGTCTGAACATCGTTCTAGAGTCGTTGGGGACCGTCGCATCCATCTTATTAAATGAGAATTGGGTATGTATATGTGTTTACGAGAAGATATGTTGCTACGACTTCCCTTACTGCTTTTTCATGTTGAAAATGTTGCCAGACTACTGCATCGAGGAATGTATGCAAATGTAGCGCTTACTGACTTCGAGGTCCTTAATGTTGCCAGTTTCTGGAGTTTTCTTTTTAGTGGCTTGATTTAGTACTATTGTTGATCGAAGATTTAGTAGGACTGCTTTTGAAATAATGTCCTTGACTGCTGATTTGCTGGACAGGATAGTTTTAGGAGAGTATTTGATTTTCTGACGTTTCCAAAACGTTGTGAGGTTCTGCGAGCATTTCCAAACAGGATCTACGGAAATGAATGTAACCGAATAGGTTGATCTATGAGTAAACATTTAATACCTGCAAAACGTGTCATAGTTCTAAACAATCCATACCAATATATAAAAGTGAAAAGTTGTCTGTTTGTTTGTTTGTTTGCGGAGCTTTCATGCGATAACGGCTGGACGTATTTTGATGAAATTGAGAATGGGGACAGCTTATATCCTAAGATAAAACAAAGGATACTCTTTATTCTGGAAAAATGAAAGTTGGAAAATGTTGATTACTCACTGTAGGGAACGGTTGCCAACACAGAATGGTCTGTGGTTGCCATGGAAACAAAATAACAAGTCTGTCAAAAAACCTACTTTTGCATTGGTTTTTAATATCCTAGAAGAAAATAGGACTAGCGTAGTGTTCCTTGGCTTGATGCATCTTCATTGCTTTGCTAGGTACTACGAATACTATTGTGTCCGAACAACGTTCTAGAGTCGTTGGAGACCGTTGCATCCATCTTATTAAATGAAAAATGGGTATGTATATGTGTTCAGATATAGTCCGTAAGGACTAAATATGTGGTATTATTCTGAAATACAAGTCTAGGAAGTTAGTTTGGAAATGGAAACTTCTGAATGAGTGCAGTGGCTAGGGTTGTGTGTATCCTTGTTTGTGCTGCGTCTCAATGTGCCTGTATGTGAGACCTTACTCCACTTGTTAAAATAGTATGCCATAATTTTGATATTCCTACCATGCAATTTGTTAACTTTTTATTCGAGTGTGCAAGGGACAGAATATATATTATTATGTATGTGGGTATATGTGGATGTTCCAACCTAGCATCACCCCTATTGGTCCGATTTTGACAAACGAGGTATGTATCGATTCGTCTTCAGGTGAAGGTGTCATAGGCTATTTTTTACCCGACTACGGTGAAGCAAAAAAAGGGTTATATTTTCAAACCAAAAATTTGGTCCGTTTTGACAAGCGAGGTATCAATTGATTCGTCTTCATCGCAAGTGTCATAGGCTATTTATTATACGACTGTAGTCGGGTTTTATACCTATTATTTTAATTTCGCAGAAAAGAAGACACTAAAACTAGCAAATTCAACTTACAGCGCCATAAAGTTGTTTACAGACAGGGTAAGTAGGCAGGCGGGCGACATTTCCTCGATTTTTATGTAAAGTAGTGGAGCCGGGCCGTGTCCTGTCGGAGGCTGCGAAACGAACTGACTGACAATACGCATATTTCTGCAGCCAACGTTAATAGCCCGCTTTATTTCGGTATCGGAGACACAGGCTGGATATCAGATGGTCAGGCTTGTGCACACTGGAGTTAAACAAAAGAAACGGAAAATAAGAAATTACTAAAAGTTGTTGAAGATTTGGACAGTGCTGTTAGTTACCCCATAAAATTGTTTAACTGTTATAACAATTTCAGTGAGAATACTTTATAAAAAAAATACATAATAAAGTTTTACCTATAATGTCAAGGTATGTAGTACTTTCATTTATTCTGTGACTATGGAATTAGTGTATACGAAAGAAAAAATAAGATATCTGTCTACCAACTATGTGCAAGCCTTTACCTACATCTGAGTTCAACGGAACCGCACAACGCAGAGTTGTCAGTCGAAATAACTTCTCCCGTTGGACGGCGCGACGCAGACGGGCAGGTTCGCACAACGTTTTACGCTACTTAACTGCCTATTTACTTTGCCTTTTTAGGTGAAATTATGATACTGCTCATAAAAGTAGCAAGGTGAAGAGTCTGATTGAATAAGCTATAATTTGTTTTTCAACCACCTGCTTGACAGTGTCCAATTACATATCACGCAATCTCAACGTAAAGCAAGGCATTATATCCCAAGGGATATAAAGTTATATGAATATCCCGAGGGATATAATGTAATTTGAATTTGGAACGTTAAAATTCGTCAGAAAACTCTTAGCGTAGATACCGGCATTGTAAAGAAAGTTATTCGAAAATTGAACTGGCAAGCAGCATCACCAACGTTCACAATCCAAAACAAGACCCAGACACTAGTTTCTGAATCTTTAAGTACTGCTCAAATAAATTCCACAACTTGCATGAATTTATATAGAAAAAATACTCTGTCCCTCCATAACTGGACAAATGTGTTTAATATCAATATTAACTTTAATTTATTTAACTTTTAAATAAATAAATCTTTATTTTTGTAGCCCTAGTTTTTTATTGTCTCGCAGAAGGTATGAAAAGTGAACTATTCACCTCGAGTCTATAACCTGTCTTCGTCTTGGGCGGCTTGAACCCCCTCGCTTCACTCAGGAATCTACATAGCTCTAGTCACTCGTTACGCTCAGGTGGACTCTGACCGCCATCGACGTAAGTCTCTGCTTTATCCCATTGGTGCATAATCTACTATTATACATCACAGTTAGAAGACTGGTTTATATAAATTAGGGTTGTTTGATGACAGTATGTAAATATTCCTTGATGTTCCTGCTTCATAGTTGCCTGAAAGATTGCTGCTTAGGATGTCTGCAGTGAAGACATATAAATGAGGCCTACACTATGGCAACATAGAATTCGCTATGAAGGCTTCTTTAAAGAGACAGCCCAAAAGCTACATAACGATTTCACAAACAGCGATTGGTCTAACCTCATAGTCTTTTAACTAATGTAACTTTTAACACTCTGCAGTGAAGACTTAGTGAAGCTTCCACTCACATATTCCATACTATAGAGCCATATAGCTTTCACTATGATGTGTCTTCACAAGGCTGCACTTACCGATATAAGCACGAACGGCGACTGGTCCAGCTTCATAGCCTCTAGCTGCCGGAAAGTAGGCTCCAGGGTGGTCCGCAGCGGAGACTTTAGCGAAGCCTCCACCAGAGCTGCCAGTAGCTGCCGCGATGAAGGCTCCACCCCCAACCCTGAGCTGAACGCTGCCAGGGCTTCGCCGTGTCTGCCCAGGCATTGTAGAGCCACACCTTAGGGATTAAGGAAGTCAATGGTTAGTGGACATGGACTGAATCTCACGAAATCATCAAACATCGCATCTTTCTCTCATCGGGAATGCAATATTCAAATGTCATAAGCAGGCATGGTGCTTCCACCAAGTGCTTCTACTAGTCTCATCATATCATCATCATCATGAGCCGGAAGACGTTCACTGCTAAACATGTCCCCCACCGGATCGATTACGATGCTGTTTTCATTATTAGATAGCTTCAGGTTTGACTAAAAAAACCGGTTGTACTTGGTATCTCAATCCGATGAGTAGAAGACGAGCATTCGATAAAATACTATTTGATCTCTGAATGAAATTTTATGAAATTAGGTACGAAAAATGACCACGCGGGCAAAGCCCAAAAGCCAGTACTGAATAAGTGTTTTGAATTTTACAGGCGATAAGTTCCGTTTTCTCTCTAACGCACAGAATCAATATGTAATATAGAGTCTCAGGCACCAGTAAAGTTCAATGCGACTATAGCATTTACTAAATAACTTTGTGCTAACGTAATATAACACATTACAACGAAGTGTAATACACAATATTGCATCATAAAATGCTCGCTTCACACGCAACAGTTGAAACAATATACCAAGTAGGTACAAGTACCTTGATATCATTATGAAATGCAGTGTAACTGTACTGTCGAACTAATAAATGCACAGTCAACCCTTCGACTAGAATTTAAAACTTTAAGTCCAGTTTCTAGGGTTCAAAATAAGTTTGGAGTTGCGACTGCTCTTACCCCATCCCTCAGTAGTATATACGAGGAATCGCTGATTAGATAATACAATGTACCAAGAATCGCGCGAACATCTCGGACCCTGTAGTTAAGATAGGAACTGCTTTATAGGACGAGGATAAGCTTGCTGCTTATTGTTACAGAACTAGATATCTGTTTCTATATTCAATAGATTCATGGGAAATGGTCTATCCTTATTTCGTTTAAGGTTCGGAATTACGCGGAATATACTTGATCTGGATTTATACAATACGGCGCATTTTCATATATTGTCGAGTTTATACCTATAAACTAGAGAGAACCTACTCTCCTTAAACTTTCTCCGTTTTTGGTTTCTATGAGAGAAAATATATTTAATATACTAGCTTTCGCCCGCTACTTCGTCCGCGCGGACTACAGTTTATCGCGAAAAAAAGCTTCCTATGTTCTTCTAGGATATTAAAAACAGATGCAAACTATTGCATCTGTTTTTATATCACCAACGCTGTTGATGTTTTTTGACAGACTTTTTATTATTTCGTTTCCATGGCAATCGTTCTTTACAGCGAGTAATCAACATTTTCTAGTTTTCCCGTGGAAACTTACCATTTTCCGGAATAAGAAATATCGTATGTTTTATTCCAGGGTATAAGCTATCTCCATTCGAAATTTCATCAAAATCTGTCCAGACGTTATTGCGTGAAAGCTCCCCAAACAAACAAACAAACAAGCAACGTTTCACTTATATTGGGTATATATTGGTGTGGATTCAAGACAATTCACACCAATTATCTAGCCCCAAAATAGGATACCCTGCACTATGTGTACTAGATAACGGATAAACGCGCGCCACTGAGTAAGATCTTCGGCTCTTCTCATGTAATTGCTGCCAGCTAATTTACGCAGGTCTCGCTCCATCTATCCGGTGGGCGTCCTACACTACGTTTGCCTACAGTGGTCTCCACTCAAGAACTCGCCTACCCAATCGGTTAATGGTTCTTAGACAAAATATGACCTGCCCATTGCCACTTCAGCCTGCTAATTCTTTGAGCTAACTAAACTTTCATTCTCTGCCGGATCACCTCATTTCGGATGCGATCCCTTAGAGAAACCCCGAGCATAGCTCGTTCCACAGCCCGCTGAGCGACCTTCAATTTGCGGACCAGCCTCAAAGTCAGTGTCCAAGTTCCGGCTCCGAATGTCATCACGGATATACGCAGAAGACTTTTTTCTTTAGGCATTGTGGGATGGGCGAAGAGATGGCCTGACGAAGGCTTCCTTCTCGAAGTTGTTAACTAACTAACTGAAGAGTTTGTCCAAGGTAGACATACTCCTGAACAACTTCAAGAGGCCTGCCACTGACGAGTATTGGTTCCGGTGCAATGTGATCATCAATTTTGTTTTTTCAATGTTTATTCGGAGACCAATGCGTCGGGAGGCATCAGCACAGCTGGCCAGCATCTGCTGCAGCTCTAGCAGCAATTCCATCATGAAGACGATATCATCAGCAAATCTCAAGTCAAGAGATCTACTCGCCGTTTATGTTGATGCCCATTTTTTTCCAGTCCAGCGTCTTGAAAATTTCGTCTACTGCATTTGTAAACAGTTTCGGGGATATGACAACCCCCTGTCTTACACCCCTAAGCAATTGGATTGGCTCTGTTTGCCAGTCCTGGACCTGAACGGACATCGTAGCAGCGTTATACAGACATCTCAGGACTTGGATGTATCTATGAGACACCACAACACAAGTTTGCACCTTGCGGGATTCGAAGCCGCGACCGTTGACATCGCAGTCAGGGTCACTAGCCACTCGGCCAACCCGTCGTCAGTTCAAAAATGTAAAACATATTATTGGTTGTTTGTCGTATGAGGTAGTGCTGACCTCTGGTGTAAGAGTTTGTCAGGCTGCCCGAAGAACTTTGTCTGACACGGCTTAACGACTGCTATTAATAAATAAAAGCTGGGAACGACAGTGTGAACGTGACCTCCGAAGCACGGTGCGATGGAAAACTTCAATTAATGTTCGACTTAACCCTCGAAAGATAACCGAAGTCACAAAAAAACTGGCTAAATTGAAGAAGTTCTCAGAGGTATAAAAGATGGTGTTGTACTCCATAAACTGCAAGGAAATTCGAACCCGCGACCGAATCGCTTTAAATCTCAGAATAAATAATAGTACCTACTACGTAACTGTAATCATAATGTCACCAGTTGGAAATTTATGGCGTCCTGTGTTTTTACAGGTCACGATGGCTAACACGCATTTTGTTTTTAGTACAACTTTTAATGTTTAATTTCACAATAATACTTCTATTTGTGAAACACTGACTTTTTGTAGATAATAGACACAAAAAAAATCGCCAAAAAAAAAACAAAACCATCTTTATTACTATGTGGGTTATATACATTTGACAGATATAGTCGTATAGCATTACAACGCCATCTGTTTTGGATAATATAAACTACATTTATTTACCTATTGGAAAACGACTCTTTGGGTGCATATTCGATTCACGATATTATCGATGTGAGCGATCACAGTGCTAATTTGCGTTCCGATTCAGATATCGCGCTCATGACAGTCGAGTGCTGCAGTTGATTCGGAACGCTCGTGAGCGTGATTACAAGATCACAGCAACATAACCTCAAAATTTGCTCAAAATACAAAGTATTACTCGTGGGGAAAGTAGTCTATCTAAAAATTGGCCAATTGACTGTAGTAATATTAGGAAAAAATCACACACAACTGAATTCAAATAACATTCAATAATTAAATTCTTTGCAAACATCCGTCAGCCTGTCACTTTGACAGTAGCGCTCACAGTGATATCAGTCCACCTGTTAGGGCATGGTCGGTGTAACCGCAAAATGGCGGATGTAATGACGTAATCCATGACGTCACAAGGAATATCGTTTTTGCGCTCACGATGACTCGGTACGCGTTTTAGCGTCTCGGAATGCACCCATTATCATTGCCTTCACTATTTTCAAAGTAGTGCATCACCATGAAAATAGTAGGTACCTAAACCTAAGAGCAATTCATTTCAGAAAATTTGTAAGAAGGTACCTATGGGGAATACATCCTAAAGTTACTTGAGAATGGTCTTATCATAATTCTGCATGTATAAAAGGTTTCTTATTAACAATAATGTCCTACCTTGCCTGTAGTATGCCTTGGGCCAGTTAGGGCACAGTTCCCTCGCTCTGGTGGCATCCTGTAGCGCTGCTGCAAACTGTCCTTGTTTTAACCTGGCTGCTGATCTGTGGACGAAATCGCGAATGATAAATATTATCTAGTCTGTCTATCTTCTATCTATCTATATTCTATATCTATACTTATAATAAAGCAGTAGGTAACAAAAAGTCTGATACGCATATTTCAGCAGCCAACATTGGGGGTTCTAATAATAAGTTTATATAAGTTCAAAAAAGAGAAGGAAAAAAAGCGGTATTAGGTAATACCATGCCAGACATGAAGTGTTATTTTTGTTGTTAGATAGCACAAAAATCAAGGTAAAAAGAAAAAAAAAATTGTTCTGTGATGTTGTCACAAACATCGCCCTAGCATTTTTTAAAGTTCTTTTCAAAGGATTTTGGAGATATATGAGGAAAATTCTATTTAATATTATAAACAGGGTGTAGCAAGTAGTTGTGGCAATACTGAAAGATATGTATGTAAAATGTATTTTCAAAAATCCTTTGCCAGAAAAAAATATTTTTCCAAAAAAATATTTTTTCAAAATTGTTTATAAATGTCCTAGGCGTTTATAGACTCACCGCTAAAGCGTAGCAATAGAGCCTAAATAAACTAGACTGTTTCAATTGAGTAGTTAAATTTCTAATTATATGGACTTCAATACTGATCTTGTGACATGAATGAGTCGGCATGTCCATTGTCGCCCCTACCTATGCATGCATGCTCATTTCATTATTTTATACCATATCCTTTAAGGCTCCAAAATTTTTTGTCCTGCTCGTCAAGGTACAGGTTAAGCAGGAGAGGAGATGCATCTCGGAAGCCGATTTTAGTTAATATTTTCAATGTTATTTTACTTTTTTTGACAGTCTTTCGATTTTTCAAGTACTTAACTTAACTGTTTTCACAGAATTATATTTGAATGTTTGCTGGGCTTACGTTCATATTTTTTTAAATATCTTCGATAAATAGTGAATGGAATTGATTCATTCTATCGGCGTGAACGTCAAAACGGGTGTTTTTTAGGAAATTCTATAGACGCAAATTTATTTAATTCGGTGACCACATCCGGATAAAATATTTTGTGTACATTTATTACACATGAAAAATAAAGTCAATAAACGGTTTTTAAAGGTCAGGTTTTAAATATTCGTGAGGACGAATTGTCAAATTTGGAGCCCATTTCGCCTTAAGTTAAGATTTGAGCAGGTTACTTGGCTGATGGTAAGCGTCACGCCTACCCATAACAGTTGCAGTGCCCAGAACTTTGGTTGCAAAATTTTGCGCGTCACTGAACTGCGCTCGTCACCCTGAGACATTGGTTGTTAAGTCTCACTGCCCAGTAATTTCGCTGGAAACATTGCCTTTAAACCAAAAATCTTTACACACTACTGCTTAACGGTTAAAAATCTGACAAAGTTGTACCTAATACTTCCCCAGGCGGACTCTTACGTAAGAGGCCTACACTACAAAAAAAGTATTAAAATTATGAACATCCCTATTTTTTAACAATGTTAAAAAAAATACATCAAACAAAACAAAATATACATTACATTGCTCATTTTATTCATTTGTTTATATTATTACATGACATTGTTCTTCCGAAAATACATTATATTTTCATTTATAAATTGACAAGCCACTGTAAGAATGTCTTAATAGTAATTATTTTTTAATTTATTTTAAACGTTCCCTGAGCGGGGTTGCGGGATTTTATATCGTTTATGGATTGAATTACTCTCTTCTGTAGCACAAATAAACATTGAATTTCTGCAGCAAAATGTCATATGATATAATACTGAACGAACTAAAATATACTAATTTTCCAGTAGCTATTTCGGTAAACTGTCTCATTTTACGTACTGCATGGGCTGCAGTGGTAGTAAGGATGCTTGTTTTACTTGTTTTGCACGACGCTATTATTTGGAATAGGTAGTCATGCTTACGGAAAGATAGGCATAAGAGCCCTACCACTCAAACATTTATACAAAAACGCGCGTTTACACGCGTGGATTATGATGATGGTTGATGATGATGATGATGATGATGAAAAGTAACCATGTAACACCAATGGCGAAGGAAATGTCTAATAGACAAATTCCTTACTCTATGCATAGGGTATGAGCTATCCTGGTACCAAATTTAATCTAAATCCGTTCTGCCGTTTGAGCGTGAAGCAGTAACAAACATACACACGTTTTTTTTTAATGCATTTTATGACGTTTTGTTTGCACTGTCAGTTCTAATGTATGGAGTTCTGCATCGCGCATACGAAGTTTTCCGCTCAATATGAGAGTATTCTTTTTCAAAACTCTAAGCTCTGGCCTGTTAGTGTGAGTGTAATTAGTTTGATTTTTTGACGCCTCAAGTCAGTACAGGAACTCACCGATTACTATAAAGTATGTGGTTGGCAGGATCAAGAGTCAGCGCGTCGGTGTACAAAGCGACAGCGGTGGCGAAATCCCCGGCCTGACAGGCCGCGTTCGAAGCCCTGACTTTCTCCACGAAGAGCGCCCGGGATGCCGCGCCGAGCGAAGCGGAGCCCGTGGGCTCCACCTACGAAAAAATGTAGAATTTAGTACTATAATATTGTATTTATTTATTTACTAGCTTAGCCCACGACTTCGTGCGCACGTACAAGTATCCTAAGATATGGCCTTCCCCAGGGTTCAAACTATCTCCATCCATAGGTGCTAGAATCTAGTTCGGTTCAGCCCAGTTCAGATATAGATATAGTCATTTAGTTAGTGAAATAATGACAAATATGCATAAACAGACATAGTTACCTACTTTTCATATAAATATATTACTTAGTATGGAGCATGGTCAATATTTAAGGCAAGAATGTTTAGAAAAATACAGATTCCAAACCGCCAATAGAGAGTGAAGCACTCAAGATATGCCGATCCGCTCGTACTCACAAGCATCACGAACACTTTTACTCTATGTTATGCTGATGGGCCGCGACATCGCAGCAAGCGCTCGTCCTTGTTAGTCGTTGTTATTCCGTCAAGTTCTCAAGAAAAAAATAAAATAATGCTGTTTTTGTGATGTAATTGTGTATGAACCGCAAAACACTACAAATTATCCACTCACACATACTTACGCACCCGCAATTTGCTATGATTCACTCGTTTTTATGAAATCCGTTATATTTTATACGAATGCCCAAAAAATAAGTGTAGTAAGTATGTGAGTTTCTTTGTTCCACCATAACTTCTAAATGCCTCAACAGATTTGGATGTACGGGGTATCGTAAGAATTCTTAAATCATCCCGAGTGATAGCCTTTTTTTTAATTGTTTCCTTTATGACAGGGCAGTCATGTTTTTTCTTTTACTTTGATGATGCTTTTGTTTAACATTCTTGGGCTCTGGGTGACGAGTTCAGTAACGCGCATGATTTTGCAAACTAGTTGTAAGCAGGTGTGATGCTTAACTGCAACTGAACGACCTGTGGCTCTCGTCACTCAATACAAAAAACCTCATTGTTTAAACAACAACTTCATTCGAGTAATGATAAGATAATTTCAGTTATTCATAAAAAATATGAACTTCATTTCATCTTTTTTACTAATCACGGCTTCCTTATCTCAATGTAATTAACACAGAACCGAAGACCATGGGAAGTATGCGAACAGTTTTATAACCCACTTTTAAAAGGTAAACCCATATCCCATAACCCCCCATTATTATAGTTGGCATCTCTGCTCGTGAGTTTTATGGGAGTAATAAAATTTCCAGCGATGAAAGCGATTACAGATCACCAGAAGTTGAGGGCAGTTCCGCACGACAATTATTAGTAACATGGACGAAAAAACTTAAACTAAGAACGGGCTATCACAATCAAATGCCTTTATAACATTTCGTATCTGTGCTGTTAACCATTGAAAAGTTCCTTCAACTGGAGCTAGTGCTAGATTCAGGTCATGCTTACCATAAAATACATTGTCATCGGAATTTAACCAACGTAAAAATTCAACTCCGTAGGATAACAGGAAGTGGTTCTAATACATCTTGCAAGGTTTGACCTAAACAAACATATATATACATAAATACATACATACAAACATTGCAAGTTAAATAAAAGCTTTTTAATACGCGTAGGTAGGTACCTCATATACATGTTTCCATTGCTTATGCGGCGACTCCTGAAATAGAGTTAACCTACCTAATCGTTCACTTTAGTACCTATTAACAAAGTGAACGAACACAACTGAACGAAGCGCTAACATCGGTGGTTTTCCATTAACATCGATGTTAGCGCTTCGTTCAGTTGTGTACGTTCACTTTGTTAATAGGTACTAAAGTGAACGATTAGGTAGGTTAACTCTATTTATAAGCAAGATTTAAACGAATATTGAGTACTTTTCTGTCCACTGTACAAAAGTCAAATTAGCATAACAATAGGCAATAGTCGATGCAGAGAGACTCGACGCTGCGGTTATAACTCTATAACCAAATAAAAAATTAATCGTGATACATTTGCAAACAAAAATATAAAAACGTTTGTAAAAAAAGGTGAGGCATGGTTTTTAAAATCGGAAAACGTTATAAATTAGGACTAATTAACTGCACGATTTATTTTTAAAGTTCGATTTCAAGCAGCCGCTAATGTAAATTCAATGTTCTATATTAACTGTCAACTGAAAACATTCCTTTTAAAAAACCTTAATTAGTCGATGTTGATAGCAGAGGCACAGGGTAAATAATAGTATGTCTACCCGTGGCACACAGCAACATGTTTGTTTGTTTGTCGTATGAGGTAGTGCTGGCCTCTGGTGTCAGAGTTTGAGAGGCCGCCCAAGAGTTTGGAGGCCTTTGACATGGCCTAAATCAAAGACAAACAGGACGGTCAGCTTAACGTGCCGAAGCACGTAGCGATGGAAATCCGCACAAAGCCTAGAAAAGTCACCGGTGCGGAGCCGAGGTCCGAACTCGGTTTCGAAACTACCGCTAAAGCTAGCTACCATCGCTTCTCTGTAGCTCAGTTGGTAGAGCGATGGAACAGTAGGTTAACTTCCGCTTCGTGTTTCTTTTCTTTCACATACACGCAACGGTATACCTGACAGGTTTACCTGAACATATTACCTGTTCAGGTAAACTGGAACGCGTGTATAACTAGTGGCTCTGTGAGCTGTAGAACCTCGCAGGTCTGTCTTTGCATGGCTTAAAACTGAATAAATGTTCACCGCGCACCTTAAAACAAAAAATAAGAAAAAAACTCAACGACTTATAGAAACTGCTCACAAAATTTCACGAGAACTGGTTGAGAAATGCGGCTTGTGTTTTTTTTCCGTTATCAACAATCATTTTGAAAATTTTCGGAAAACAGAATTAAAACATTTACTATACCGAAACTGCTTACAAAAATTCACAAGAATCGATAAGGAGAACAGCCGGGCATATGGACATCCTCCGGACATCCTCCAGACATACGAAAGCATTTTTGCCCAAGCTGAAACGGAGGCGCCCTTCGAAGAAGCTTCGATATATCTGAAAAGTAAATCTGCTCAGGTACCTAATCCTGTCATGTACCGTTGCGTGTATGGCCACCATATGATACAATTTAAGTTAACTAGTACTTGTCGTTTTTTCGGCGCTTCAGTCTCGGTATTATACTTACTTAACTATTATCACAGCAAAATATATTAGTTGGTACTTACAAAATATTATAATATATTTAATATATTCAAAATAATAATATATTCGGACAATTCCACACCAATTACCTAGCCCCAAACTTAGGATACCCTGGAATATGGGTACTAGATAACGGATAAACATACATATATAAGAATATTATAACATCCATGACTTGGAAACAAACACTTCTGCTCATCACACAAATGATTGCACCTTGCAGGATTCGAACCCGCGACTGTTTGATTACGTACCTAGGATCACTAGCCACGAGACCAACCGGTCGTCATTACGTACCAAGGATCACTAGTAGAATTATGACTATAGTACCTAAAAAATGACATCGCAGATGCCCTCGGGCGGCCTGACAAACTCTGACACTAGATGCATACACTACCTCGTACAAAAAGCAACTAACTAATTAACTACTATTGAACCTAATCTGAGACAACAAGACTATAGGTTAGAAAAAGATTGCCATACCACAAGCCCCCACAACACATTGCTATACCACGAGAAGGCATCACAAAACATTCCTAAAATAATTACTATTTCAAGCAATAAAACCAAGTCAAAACAAAAGAAAGGTAGAACACTGAGCACGTCCTCGAGTTTTCCCTTCTTAGAGGCAGTAAATTCATGAATAAATCAAAATATTTCAACCGAAAGAAAGGCACAAAAGGATCTTCGTCACGGACATAAAGATGATAAAAAACGACAAATGACAACCTGCTACTGAATTCTTAAACCCTTCGTCTATTATGTGGATGGCATGATCCTTCAGAAGGAGTAAAGTGTTCCGTCAATATTTTTTTAATAGATTTTGTTATGTGCAATGTTGTTCATGCCATTACATGTTTCAAAAAGGCTTGCATTTGATCATACTACGAGTATTTCATCTATGTCAAGTAGGATAGAAAAACTACGCCATGTAAAATTAATAGATGAAGTTGGAATATTTTACCTACATGAACTTTAAAAACTATGACATAATCTATCTTTCTATCTATCTATCTTCTATCTATAAATATCTATCTATCTATACTTATAATAAAGCAATTAGAACGAAAAAGTCTGTACAAATGGTACTTAAAATAAGCTACTGGACAAGAATATAACATTTTTTAAATCGTGTCTCTCTGTTTGTATGTTAGTTTGTTTGTCTGTATGATTGTTCGCGTATCACGTAAAACGTTTGCTTAAAAACTTGGTATCTTAATCCGATGATTAGATGCCGAGCAACCGATAAAAAACTATTTGACGGCTAAACGAAAATATAAGAAATGTAGTAGGTACATTATACTTTATTGGTGTTTTGGTACTGGAATAACACTTATGGGCTACTTTAAAATGAAATAACCACGCGAGCAAAGCCGCGGGTACAGCTAGTACTTATAATAAAGAAATAAGTACGAAAAGTTCTGTACAAAAAAATATATATATAAATATATGTGTACTTACTTAAAATAAGAATATTTTGTCTGTCTGTTTGTTTGTCTGTATATTTGTTCGCGCAACCGTAAAAACTACTTAGTTTTTTATTTAAAATCGGGTGCACTTTGTACCTACATTAATCAGTGATAGAAGCCGAGTAATCGATATAAATCTATTTGACGGCTGAACTAATTTTGATGAAATGTAGTAAATTGTACTTTGTAAGTCCTGGTACATAGGTTACTTTTAACCTAGAAAATTGAAAAAGGATCACGCGGGCACAGCTAGTTTTAACACATAAGCGAGGAATGAATCCTCATTTACCGTCAACTTTCTCATCAAAGGTTTTTAATGTATTCTCATCCCGAGTTCGAAAAGTTAAATGTGATATCAATTTTCGTGAGAGTTCAAAGAGTTCTGCTGTTGCCTCGCAGCTTTGCCTGCGACCAAACTTTGCTATCCACTTGCATCCCTTTAGGTATATAATTTTAAAAAATCCCGCCTGACAGTGCACTCTTATGGTACTAAAGGGAAATTTCCTCGAAATTACAAACCTTAGGTCCACGGGTTTAGGCTGTGCTTTCTCTGCCAGTAAGTCAACCAGTATGTCACGGTACTGTTTTATAGGTATTAAGATTAGATAACGCTATTTCCCGTACACGTTATCTCGTTTCCTCTCGTACAGAACCCTAAAATTAAAGGTATTCTAAATTTGAAACGGGCATGACAACTCGGCGCGGCGTGAGCGTTCACCACCTGCTATCTAGCCGAACGCATCGGAAGCGAGAGTTTTTTTTTCTCACGGACCACATTCCCCTGCATCACCACAAAACATTCGACTTTCTTCTTCACATCGCGTACATTGTTGCTTATTACAACTTAATTTGAGACTAAACTACGCCGCCAGTAATGTATAAAACAGGACTTTGGTTTTTCTTTCTTGCACCGCATACATTGTTACTACACTCAGATAATTTTAAAGCTGATTGACTTCGGCGAGTAATGTATTTATAGCTGTTATTATAAGCCGTTTCGATTCGATTTTTATAACTGTTGGTATTGAGGAGCAAGTGCCCTTTTACCTCTGGCCCATGCACGTCTCTGAAATGTATTTGTGAGTGAAACAGTGATGGATGGGCGGAGATGGTTATTATTTTTTGAACAGGGTCTTAAATCATAAGGAATTTATTATTATTTTATTCACGTGAGTTGACATCATCAGACGGATTTTACTTTAGTATTTTTTATACAAGTGCGACCTAAAGCGAGGTTAATTATATACCTAACAGTTAGCGCGCGATTTAAAATTTGATACATAATGGTCAAAGTTCAAATTACTCGATTTCATAAAGCCGTGTTGATACGAATATGTTTGGACCGAGTGCCCTCGTACGAGTCAGGTTCAAGAGTGTATGTGCACGGATAGTGGTTTACGTACATCAAACTTCAAAGCCTAGGTCCCCTCGTATTAGTCTGTTCATTATTCGGAGAAAAATTACTTATGGTGATGAATTTTCAGGTGGTTGAACGTCGAGATCGTGTGCCAATG
The DNA here is from genome assembly GCA_946251855.1 of Alsophila aescularia. Classification (NCBI taxonomy): domain Eukaryota; kingdom Metazoa; phylum Arthropoda; class Insecta; order Lepidoptera; family Geometridae; genus Alsophila; species Alsophila aescularia. The sequence goes on from OX276385.1 coordinate 16,528,717, forward strand.
AGAATGAGCTTTCGGTAAAGAAAAGTATCGTTTTGAAATCACAGTGCTGATATTTCTAGCATCAGCCTGGCTAGTGCCTACCTCAAGTTGTTTTTCGATACCATACAAGGTGGTGCGGTGTTTCGGCAATAGTCTTTGAGAGCTAGCCCCATTCTGGGTATAGCATGATTATCTTCGAGCACATCATTACTTAGCGCCAGGTATTTTTTTGAAATGTATTCCATCTAATTTTTTTTCTGTTTTATCCGAATCAGCTCGTAAAATTACGTTTCATATTCCACTGCGACTAGAACTACCATTTTGAAATTTGAAAAGTCCGGACAATTTAGTCACAAAGTGCAAACATTGCGCACGTAGACACCTACAGTGACAACCACTGGGGATCGCGCGAGTCACACGTGTTAGATTACTACTTATTGTAAATATAGAAATGTATAAAAATAATACTTGGTACATGTAAATGTTATGTATCCAGCTTTCAGAACGAAGTATTGCCTACTTTAAAGAAAAGTAAAGTACCACGTGTAAACTTACGATGTATGTCATCCATCACTATGAAACATGTGTATTATTATGCCATAATTATTATAATGTATTCCAATACTACTATGAGACATGACTAATGTAATTGATAAAGTAAATGGTAGATATTCGTTGATCTGTTTTCAAACGACTCAAATACCTCGGACGATGTCGGTAGTCTTCGTCTCGGATGACTTATGACAGCGTCGGATGTTCGAAAATGTTATTTAAAGGCTCTCTCGACTTGGCAATGTTTAATGTTATTGTGGCCGCCGCACCCAGAAGACCTTGGCAAGTTAAGTGCTTTTATTTTTACTCTGTTATGCTGCTTGTTTGTAACTGTGTAATTATACTGTGTATCACTTCATTGTGGGGTGATGAAGTGATCTATAAAATTATAGTTAACGGGATTATCATCAATTTGATTGTGTTTAAATACTGTTTTAGAAGTTAATATGCCTAGTGCAACTAAGGCAAACATAAATCTTTGTCTGTGACCAATTATCACATTTAAATTATTAATAACTATGTACCTAAATAGTTATTGATTTAATAATATTACAAAACATGTTCGCCACGTAGTGTCTTGCCGGTTTTCTTGAAAAGTGGTATATTCCGAATCCGGTGTTCAAATAAGTAAACAATATAAAGAATTGCAAACCCATTTCCTTGTTTTCATTAAAATACTCCTTAAGTTATTTATTCTGTAGGTACTATACTAGGTACTATAGATACCAACTATAGGATATAGCAACTTGCTTTTAATACTAGGTGCAGATAAGTTTTATCTTCTACTCGACAAACCTAACCAACTGAAGGCTAACATTACAAAACTTAGGTTTTGATAACCTTACAGTACGTATAATTATTATACATATGTTTATAAATCTCACACACGCGACTTTCAAAACGCAAGTGTGGAAAGAGTATTTTCCCTGATGGGAGCACAATGGACTAAAAAGCGAAACAGATTGTCTGTACCTTCGGTTAGATTAGATCATAGCGGAAGTTATATAGAATTTAATTTTGTTAAGTTAATTGTGAGTGTGAGTTTTATAATAGATTAATTATATATTTGATAGAACTTATGTAAGTTTAATTGCTCTTATTCCATCGAGGCCAAAAAAACCGGACAAAACAAAAAGCTGGACTAAATCCGGACAATAGTCAAAAAGTCCGGACATGTCCGGACAAATCCGGACGGATGGTAACCCTATCTGCGACTGGTATGCTGACGTCCGAGCATGCTCGTTGCCACGACACGAGCAAGCAGAGTATCGTCCGAGTGTAGATACCTGCTCGAGTCGCTTGATCGAATATCGTGTCAACGTGGCTTTAGCACCGTTTCATCATCATCCATAATTTTGTTCACTGGATGTAGGCCTCTCCTAATGCACGCCACTGAGCTCGGTCTTCAGGTCTCCTCATCCATTATCCAGGGGGTTTATTTTGCGTAAACGTGGTCTCCACTCGAGAAAACTGACATAGCTCTAAGGATAAGCAAGCTATAGTGGCAGTGGGCTGGTCAAATTTCCCGAAGAACCCATAACCTTTAGGGTAGACGAGTTCTCGAGTGTAGACTACGTTCAACACTGATAAATTTAATCAGATAATCATCATCAATCCACAAAAATTGTAGTATCCATCGACCAAGTCAGGGCTCTTAATAGGTATCTCTCAGAGGAATGTTATTTTAAAAACTTTAACCTAATAGCCTTTTGTTGACTAGTTCCTAAATCACAATGCGATAATGTTTACTCTTGCGATGCTGCGGTCTGCAACCTAGAATGATAAATAATAATAATGTTTTTGAATTATATAAAAAGAATAATAAAAAAAAATAAAGAAAAAATTATGAATAGTTTTTTGTTCCTTTTTATTTTTTTACGTATTACTATTTTTTTCAGTCTTTTTTTTGCTTTTTCACTTTTAACGTTTTAAATTATTTTTCTGTTTGTGAGCTACCCTGAAAGTTTTAGCCGGATAGCTAATCGGGCAGTGCTCGAAATTTGAATTGCAAGATTCCAGGACAGACAGAAATACATAGATGAAGACATACAAGTGAGGTTAAATAAAAGCTTTTAAAATTCAGCAAATCTTCCTCAGTTAGTAAGTATTGGTAAATGGCAGTTAAAGAGCATACCTGCGAATAAACCATCTGGTAACTGGCAATTCAGCTCATCAGCAATGTAATGACTGTCGATTGTTTCGGCCATTTTGTATTATGGGAAACGTAATCGAGTCTCATTCGCTTTATTAAAATTTCGTTTAAAGAGGCGTCTGATAACCGAGCCTGCGGACGGATTGGATAATTATTTTTTCTCGAAACGATCTTTCATTTATCTTGTAACGTTACTTTTGAAAACGGACCGCCCAGAAACGCTTTCTGAACTCCATATTGGAGTTTTTTTGTGGAACCGTGAAGTTAGGTGAAGTTAGCGGATTCTGCCAAGATTGCCAGTACCAAAACTTTTATTTAGGTAGGGTTTAATAGATAATTTTCGTTTACGATTTAGTTCTACATGTCTGCTATTCTGAATATGTTTCGAACAAGTGTTAGATTTTTCAATGAAACTAGTACATTTACGATATGGAATTATGTTTAAGGTAATCGCTGATTTGAAATATTTTTAAATAGTAATTTGATAGTAGATAACCTATTTAACCACCTTAAGTTATTTAAATTACACCAAAATAATTGTAATAGACATTGAATTATAACAATTATTTTTGTGTAATTTATATAATGTAAGGTAGTTAAATAGTTTACGAGTATCTATATAATAACCACATAAATATTGCAATTCAGAGATTTCCTTACATGGATTTACAGTTCATATTTTCACCTACTTAATATTTTCTTTGAAAAGCGCGTGTGTACCTGTTACTGTTGGAAACAATTGAATGCAACATGGCGTTCACGCATGCTCAAACCGGATGATGAAAAGGTATATTATAGTCACTACTTATTGACCCAAAAAAACTACATGTAACGGAGTTGGCTCGATATCGAAACTATGTCCTCTTTGAATATCACAAAAAAAAAACAGATGACAACTTCCTCCTTAGGAAGTCTATTAAAAATTAAGTTGTATTTCTTTTTTACCCGAGTACGGCGAAGCAAGGGAAGGGTAATGAGTTTAAGAGTCTATGTATGTATTATGTGGGTATGTAGATCAAAGCAAAGAAAGAGTTATGTGTTCAAACTAAAAAACTTGGTCCGATTTTGATAAGTGAGGTGTCAATCGATTCATCTTCATCGCAAGACTGTCATAGGCAATTTTTTACCCGACCATAGTCGGGTTTAGTTTTTTAACTTATCCATACCAATATTTATTACACATATGCCAATATATAAAAGTGAAACTTTGTCTGTTTGTTTTTTGTTTGGGGAGTTTTCACGTGATAACGGCTGGACGTATTTTAATGAAATTTAGAATGTAGATAGCTACTTAGCATACTTTTCATCCCGGGAAATTGAAAGTTTCCACGGAAAACTAGAAAATGTTGATTACTCATTGTAAAGAACGGTTGCCATCACACACAACCACAGTCTGTGGTTGCCATGGAAACGAAATAACAAGTCTGTCAAAAAACATCAAGATCATTAGTGCTATACCTACTTTTGCATTGGTTTTAAATATAGAGCGAAAACATACGATTTTATTTTTTTGAATAGTCCGCGCGTACGAAGTCGCGGGCGGGAAAACTAGTGTTATAAATTAGAAGAAATGTTTGAGCATGCCATGTTGCACTTATGTGCACTATGTGTTCTTACCTGCATAGCTGTTTAAATAACGTCTCAGTTCAGTAGTCTTCATGTGGACGTAAAGGCTATCAGTTCCTCGACAACGCGGACATCGTGAGAAGACTTAAACGGACATCTATTTCAGTTAGTTTTGTGATGTGATAATGCAGTATTAATGAGTGCAAACCAAATGAACACAAAGAAAGTAACTTCCTCTTAAAGACATAAAAGTGTTATTAGACACATTCCTAGTATTTACTAGTGTTTACTAGGAATGTGTGTAATAACACTTTACTAGGCGTACTGAGCGCCTGGTCAATGCCCGACGCGTGACTACTTGGCGCTTCGAATCAGCATTGCAATTCAGCTGGGCAACGCTGCCAACTGGTGGGCTAGAGCATTTGGGCTACCTGTGAGTCAATAATGGCTTGTACCTTGTTTGAATGTATTATGTAGTTGTTAGCTAGTTATATATAGTAGTAGTTACATGTTAGTTAATAAAGGCACTTATCCTGTTGAATAATAAGTTAACAACTTGTCATTTTGCTATTTGTGGGTAACTATACTTATCTTATAATAGCAATATGAACGAAAAAGTCTGTACAATGAAGATAATTAAAATTAAATGGTCTAGCGTTCTTAAAATAAGCTACTGAATAAGAATAGGTTTTTTTTAATCGTGTCTGTCTGTTTTCTGTTTGTTTGTTTGTTAGTTTGTATGTATGTTTGTCTGTATGTTTGTTCGCGCATCAGGTTAAAACTACTGGACCGATTGCGATGCGATTTTCACTGTTAGAGCTTGACTTAAAAACTGAGGTACTTGGTATCTTAATCCGATGATTAGATACCGAGCAATCGATAAAAAACTGTTTGACGGCTGAACGAATTTTGAAGAAATGTAGTACGAGTATGTTATACTTTATAGGTAGTTTTGGTCCTGGAATAACACGTATGGGCTACTTTTAAATGAAATTACCACGCGGGAAAAGCTACGGGCACAGCATCTATACTTATACTAAAGCAATAAGAACGAAAAAATATGTAAAAGAAGATAATTAAAAAAAATGCTCCAGGGTATACTTAAAATAAGCTTCTGTTTGTGTATGTTTGTTTGTTCGCGCATCACGTAAAACTACTGGACAGATTGAGATGTGATTTTCACTGTTGGATATCTTAGAGTTCGACTTAAAATCTTTTTGACGGCTGGAGAAATTTCAATCAAATGTTGGTACGAGTATATTGGTATTTTAGGTCCTGGAATACTATAGTACTTTTAACCTAGAGAAATGACCACGCGTGCGAAGCCGCGGGTACAGCTAGTTTGTTATATATTTTTGAAATAAAATATGCGAGTGTGTAAGCGTGCGCTAGACCAGACAAACCTCCAGAGTGGATCCATAAAACTTTCATGAAAATTGGTTCAGTTTTTTTAATAAATCCATTTGAAGTCAGTTTTATGGTTCAAATTCAAAGAATTATTATATGTTAAATCTTTCGTGTTATATACGTTTATGGTACGTTGTTATTTTACCTAGGTAGGTGTAGGTTTAATAAAATACTTCTGAGAAACTGCAAGCGTTACGATCGTAAGGCTTTATCCCTTTCCATGAAATGATTTCTTATGCAGCCAGCGCTTCTATCCTTGTTTATGATGAGATACGTGATCATAGTACAGTGAGCGACAAAATTCTGTGAATATTTCCAAGCTTTTATTTTACTTACAAGATGTGCTATAACATTTTTCATATATTATGCATGTATAAAGAACTGAAATTTTGGACAAGTTCATAGACTTTCGCTGACTGTACTTACTTCATACTAACTAAAGTACAATAAAAAAAAAAACATTAAAATTTTGGTGACATAAAATTTAAACATCAATAAAAAAGGAACCTCAATAAAAATTAAAAAATATATATACTCATTGTGAAAAACCCCGACTGCGAACTTTAAATCGTTATAAATCTTAGTCATTCGAAATGAAAAATTAAAACATAAACCTAATAATAAATCCAACCTAGACATGATTTTCCTATTCAATGAATACCTATTCAATGATACCCCACTTAACATAGCTCGTCTACTTTCAGTTTTTTTCTTTTTCACAATATGGCGTCTAGTTGTCGCCATATTGTACTTTGAATACTATCATGTATTTAGTTAGTATCGCAAGATACAGACAAATATATTGACTTAAGAATCATCAAAATCGGTAGATTAACGCGTTTGGTGAAGATAATGCCATAAAGGAAAACACATACATAGACTGATAAACACTGATAGACTGATAAACCCTCCGCTCAGTCGGTTAAAAATAAGTAGGTATTTTTTATTGAAATTGAAATGCAAATCAATAGGTTCAATTATTTAAAAGATGTTCAGTATAATTCATTTGTTTTCAAATGAATGTAGAACTTTAATTAGCTTCTTACATTAAGAAACTCGAGTATATTAAAAAAACAGTTTGACACGAGCAGAAGTGACGATGCGTTATCTCTCATTTGTGCCACAATTTACAAAATCTGTACCCCAAAGGAGACAAATACAGTAGATAAAGGTCGCGTCATGTAAAAAAAAAAACGCTGGCGGTTAGGCTGCGCATTAGGCGATTTATTGGTATGAGGCTATTTGGTGGTATGAGGTGCGGCGCAGGGCGGGCGGGTATACGAAGCTGCGAGCGAAAGGCTAATTAATAATTATGTAGAACAATAGGCCAGTACTTTTGTGCGCGAGTGTACCCATAACTATTATTTATTCTGTGCCCATACGCAAACACACCCCCTCCACTTTCATTCAGCGTTCTTTTTACATGACGCGGCCTATAACCTACATTATCTAATTTGAGATTGAAGGATTTGTAGTTTTGTCCATTAATTAATGTTAATTAATTTTGTTGATTAATAAGATTATCTTGGTAGTTATCCGTTTTAGCTTATTTTCCTAACAACTCTTTAAACTATAAATGTATGCTCAAGGCCTGCATCAATTTAAATACAGGCATATTTTATTTTAGTAGGAGCCGTAAAAAGGTAAAACAACGATGTGCACTCATCGGCCCCTCGACCTGCTCAGGTATAAGGGTACAAAAATAGAGAAATAAAAAGCGGTCGTCGGTCATCCTTTGTCTATTTTTTCCGCCCATTTTCTTATTGTTTGAATCTTCGAGTAATTACAGTGCGTCCGCAGTAAAGTCGATCGACGCGAAGCGACGCACGTCGCCGTCTCGCATCGTCGCCACAGATTTAGATGAGAATACAGAAAATAGTGGAGAAAATAGACCCCATATGTGTTATGTGTATGGGTATCCTAGTATGAGGACTAGTTTTCATAAAAAATACTAACTACTAGCCATTGACTGTAACAGTCATATTAATAAATAATAGTAGTCATCGCCGGCGCTGTCGATGGCGTTATCTACTAAGAATTAAGGTCGAATATTTCACGTAACGATTTATCAAACTTTGGATTTAGCATAGACTCACAGGACTAACACTCAAAGATCTTGAATTACGCTTACTGGCGTAAAATGCAACTTACTCTCTGAGTAGAGTGTGAATGGTTTAATTGTTATATTGTACTTAAATTGAATTAAGTAGACCAAAATGATGCCATATAATTTTTGCCCAAGTGTAAGTGTTACTAATAAAAACTAAAGAATCAACGCATTCATAATGAAGTCGATTAAAAATAAGTTTATTGGCTACTTGGCATACTTAAATCAAGTAAATAATGGTTTCATGTTTCCATACACAGAGATCCATAGGTAGTCCCAACTATTATCTGTGGTAGTGCATAGGCTATAGCGACATCAGTGTTTCCGTACCTATTACAAAATACAGATTGATCTGAGAGGATAGTACTTAAACAAATCGGCTGTGGCCCCGCCCTTTGAATCTCCAAACAGCTTTACCTGCCTCGTACCCGTTCCAAATGAAACAATTAACGTGTGTCGGTGCCGAGACAAATCACACAATAATTTAGGACCGGATTCGGGTAATTTTTTGATAGTTTACTCAATAGTTTTTCACACACACTCCATACATTTTATGGGAATTGACGTCCGACGCGCGTTCCGGTCGTGGTCATTCGTCGTGGATGTTACTGAATTAATTATGAATAATGACGCCGCACACGATATGAATATTGTTTGTTTAAAAAAATGCTTTTGAGCCCCCGAGCGACAGTGCTGAGGAAAAAGTTCGCAACCGATTGACTTCCGCGCATCTGTTCGGTTCGCCGGAGGCGCGCGGGTCCATCACGACTCCCATACTTATTTGTGTTACCCGCCCGAGAAAGGAAGTCCCCTTTCTCGCTGCGCCGGGTTGGATACCGGATTGTTCGTTTATTCGGTTATTGTTGCGAAATCTCACACAAGCCCGCCGGATTCCAGGCATTCCTCGACAATTACCATTTCGTGAGTGACCCCTCACTCCTCCCTTTGTCCCTCCACTGGTCCCACCGATGGAGACTTGACCTTTGGCATTGGCTTGGATACCTTGTTCGGGAAACGTCAGCAATTTGCGACGACCAGTATTATCAAATTGTTGTAATTTTCAAACATCTTTGGAAAATGCCACAGAAAACGTCCATTAGTAAGTCATTATAAAATAATGTATTTTAACATTTTTAACATTACTTGCATAGGGGACAGAGTTCTAACCCTTATCATACCAACATTCATTTGTAGCGAAAATTGCAACTCTGTCTTTTTACCCGACTGTATGTGTATGTTTGTTGATTTGTGGCACTATATAGACTAAACGAGTGGACCGATTTTAATGATTCTTACGTCAATCGATTTGTCTTAATCTTTCGAGTATCACTAAAGACATGACAATACATAATCAAAATTAATTATGACGGCATCCAGACGCGAAAAGAAAAAAATGAAATTCGACGAACTATGGGGTATCATTGAATAGGCATTTGTCATTTCGAATGCCTTTTAGGATCTACTATTACGATTTAAAGTTGATTAGCAACGCTTCACACCTTTTTTTTGTCTCGTTTTGTTCGCACTCTTTTGAACTTTCGGTTAGTTAGGTCTTGTTCTAACTTAAGATAAATAGATAGATAGATAACTCTTTATTGCGTACCACTTAAAAGTAAATCGTACATTGTACATATAACCTCTTACAGACAACCTTTGGATGAACTAATAAAGCTGTTGTAGTTGAAACATCGTGGTAGCAGGATGAGGACTCATTCCAATCAAGCTGGCCAGGGTCAACTAAAAGTTCTTAGAATCACCAGGTTCAATTAGTTGAAAAGCCATGGAGGACCCTGTCTTGCACCCGAGCTCTGTGGCGGATAATGTTTAATCTTAATCTCTTATCTATCTTCTAATAATTACCTCCACATTTTCTGATTACTTGATAATAAGTGTTATTGACATGCCGTTCTTAGTAATTCAAATCAATCAATAAAACCGTACGTACGTTTCGCTGTATGACTGACAATCAACGCACAGCTACTGAGTACTATTATTTATACTGTGACACAACCTAAACCAGAGCACAGAATAAATAATAGTATGTACTACGTAACCCGAGGTGATAGAGATGTGACATTTTCAGGATTGGTTCAGGTAGTGATGTATGGAAGCGCTGAGAAGAGTTTGTTTAAATTTCATCCCCAAGGAGTTCAATGGGGATGTTTTCCATGCAATTGCGGAGAAAGCCACGGGGCGCAGCTAATAATGATAAATATAGATGATAGATAATTCCATTTCCAAGTCAATTAGTTCCAATAAATCTGGTTAACCCTACGATTTAATCTAGGAAAATAGTACTCAATAAAGGTATCCACAATGACTACGATTGTGCGCCTTATGGGTAATAACCATGCATATTTCCCATTGTATTCTATTTTAGGATGAATTTAAATACATATCTCAACTAGGTAAATAAATCTAATTTAAATATTAGTTCGGTTTGGAAGCCAATTTTGCTTTTTGCAATTATTTTAACTAAGATCTAAACTACTATTAGTATAGTCATTTTTAAAAGCTTTTATTTAACTTCACTTATATGTACGTGTGTATCGATGTATCTATGTATTTTGTCCTGAAATCTTGCAATTCAAATTTCGAGCACTTCCCTATTTTTAATCCCTGAAACTTTTAGGGTAGCTCACAAAACTAAGAAAAATAAATTAAAAAAAACATGAAGCAAAAACGTAGAAATGTAAAAAATGAAAATGAAAAAAAAAGAAGTACATTCATTTAAAAAAAAGGTCTATTAGCAAAGGAAGGACACAGGACAAAAGGTTTGTACGGGCGTAAAGATATCCTTTGGAAATTAAATTAATGAAATAAATACCAAATGAACTTTCGACATTTTTACTATCTTGACCACAACTCTATTTTTAAACAAGTTCCTACATTTTCTTCTAAAAACCTGACAAGTGGGCTTCAAGGAAGTGGCGCGTCGTCTACATCGTCGTAAAAGCTTACAATACTTACTTAGTAATAGCAATAAGTATGATTAATTATTTTTTTCTTTTTTAATCATACTTTTTGCTATTACTAAGTAAGTACTACTAACTACACTACTACACTAACTACAGCTAAATACAATTATCTAGATAAGTTCAACATGAAACAGTTGAACAACCCATATTATGCCATTACAGGCTCAAAAAGGTAGCCGAAGTATTCTAGCTCTGTACGTACTAACTACGTAGCCTTTATTTATTGTGTCAGACAGTTGTCAGCGTCAATTATAAAAAAAATATGGTAAACAATTAATTTACATATTGGGCTTAATTAAAAGCTTCACTTGTATCTATCTATGTATGTATGTATCTATGTATTTAGTCTATTCTGGAATCTTGAAATTCAAATTTCGAGCACTTCCCGATTAGCTATGCGAATGAAACTTTCAGGGTAGGTAGATCACAAACCGATGACAATAAATAAAAAAATAAAACACAAAATAACAAAAAAAAACAAGTTAAAAAGGGGTTAAACTGAAAAGAAAAAAAAAGAAACTTTTTTAACTTCGTTCTTGTAATCTATGTATGTATATATTTTGTCTGTCCTGGAATCTTTCAATTCAAATTTTGAGCACTTCCCGATTAGCTATCCGGCCGAAACTTTCAGGGTAGCTCACAAAGCAATAATAAAAGAAAACTTCAAATTTTTAAAAGAGAAAGTAAAGAAAATTGAAAAAATACATGGTTAAAAGAGAAAAGGAAAAAAATACATACTAAAAGTTACAAAGCAATAAAAAAAGCCTAATTAGCCGTAAAAGCTTGTATATTTTTTTTTAATTATACTTATTATACGCTTTATATTAGCTTCACTTGTATGTTTGTATGATTGTATGTTTGTAACCGACTCCTTTGGACGCTATTTTGACCCACTTTAAACGGTCAAATTTCATTCAAATTTTGCACACCTGTCAAATACCGATGGCAATGCAATAATTCGAAAAAAAAAGTAGAAAATAAATAATAGATTAAATTTTTTAAAAACACGGTTTATATAAAACCAAACTAAAAAATAGAAAATAAATTTTAATAGTGTAAATAAGAAAAAAAATACTTATTGAAAAAAAAGCGTGGGGTGCTACTCAAATCTGTCAATGAAATAATTATAACTATTGACCCATGCACCCTACGATTTTTTGAAATAAATCTTTTTTTTCTTATTTACACTATTAAAATTTATTTTCTATTTTTTAGTTTGGTTTTATATAAAGCGTGTTTTTTAGTTTTTTAAACTATTATTTATTTTTACCTTCACTATATATTGTTATTATTTTTAGTAAGTTTGTTAGCTAAGTTTCCTATAATACCTACTAGGCAAGGTGTGTATAATAAAAAAAGCTACTTGGCATCTACCTTTTCGAGTTAACAGGCTAAGCATCTAAGTAGGTACGTAATTGGGCACGCGGCTTATGCGTTTATAATACGCATTTGTGAGATATCAGAGGAAAATTACTTTCCTAACGTAGTTTTTGTCCCAGCACGCGTGTGCTGCGAGCGGAATGCGCTCGTGACGATCGATTTCGCGCGCAATCAGGCCGCCATGTTGTTTTTGCTGTCAAAATAATAGCCTCAAGCCGAGTTCGGTTGCACGCTACCGGCTTTACTACTAACGCCACATAACTCTATCATTTACATAATCCCTATGGTCTCGAATAAATAGACAACTTAATTTCATCTCCAAACACCACCATTTAAAAGTCAAAACAATTCAACTTCTTTATTAAACATACATAATAGCAGTAATTTAAATCCTAACTCATAAACGGTTTAATGACAACGAAGGTATCAAATTTATTTTTTCTTTTATTTAATTGCACTCATTCTGTTATTACGACGAACATTATCGTGGATTAAAGTTGTTCTTTTATTTTTTGAATCCTTGCAAACCGGCCAGTGTGGGTGTGGCAGCCAATTTTGCCTCTGTGCCTTGAAAGATTGTTCGAGAAAAAAATAAGCCCTTTGCAAAGGAGGATCAAGCAAGCGTAAACAATAATGCGTCAAAAAGACAAATAAAAAGTTAAATTGTTTGACAATCGGATTATGGTCGTCGATTGAAAAGTTTGTACCTAATAATAATCTCTGCAGATACAATAATAATCTCATGTGTTAGTAGCACTGAGCTCTATGGATTTGCTGTGCCGTACTTTCGTTTGTGCTGATTCAAAGCGCCCCACCGACCGTCCATAGAATTAAAATTGTCATTGTTTCATCTCCGGATGTTAGTCACAGAATAAATAATAGTACATAAACCTTAGTTCCGTGGACGCTCAAACTCCCAAACTACTACTTTTTGCAATCAGCGCCAAAATGGCGATAATCAAATGCTCTCATTGCGACGTTCGTCAAGAGCCTGTCTAGAGTACGGAGTGATATGCAGTTGTCTATGATTAGTAGACAACAACGGGCTCTACATTTTTTTTCTTTGTTATGTTGGTAGATTCATACAACCTCCTTTAAGAAGAACCTATGTATATGTGAACGAATTAGTGGGTAGGTTAGGTGTGTGTTATAATCTTCTTCTTTATTGCATAGATTTAATAAAATCTAATTTATTTGCAGCTAAAACTATTCACGATGTCGATAAAACAAATGACCATCGATAAAGAGTTCCTCCCAGTTCACAGTTATCTCTGTTGGTTTATGTTTAGCAATAAAATTAATTTAAATAGCGTATTTAATGGCATTTAAACAAATTTCTGATGGAAATACACCATCCGGGCATTCGATTTATCTTAAGACGGGGTAGGCTCTCACATGTTTGTCCTGCTCATCCAGGTGCAGTGTGAGCGGGAGAGGTGATGCAGCTCGGGAGTCGATTTTACATAATTTTTGTGCTTTTCTATCGATATCTCTATATATAAGACTCAATTAAAAAAATGTTCGGTTATTTGTCTAGTTTAATAGAGTAGCTACATAATTATTACAAAAAAATATGTTGCTGTCGCTGAAAATAACGAGAACAGCGATGAAACAAGTTATTTTCATGTAGTAGTTCATGTTATTTTTTCTAGGATACTAAGGCATTTCATAAAATTCTGTTCGGTTATTTGTTTAGGTAATATACTTATCTATCCACAGTATTTTTTGGTTCGCATAAAGTTGTTTTATTACGTACTTCTCGAGGTTTTGCTGTTCGTCTTTTTGCTGATATCGGGACTGACCCCGCCTTAATAAATCGTGATAGTTATTAGCATCCTTAAAACATTCTATTTGCTATTTCAAATGGAGTCAAAACTGTTTTTTGTCGGTTGTACGGTGGCAAATTAGAACATTAATACGACTTATTCTAACGTATAAACATTCTACGAGTCGTCGCATTCACTAGCGAAGCGTCATAAAGGTAGGCGATGAAAAGACTAACTACGCTCTTTTAATCGACAATTACGCTAATCAATCATTAAATTGGTCAAAACAAAATCCATATATATATATATATATATATATATATATATATATATATATATATATACAAAAAAGCGCTATGCTTGATTAGAGTTAATTGTCGATTATCAATACGGCATTTAGTAGGTTATTAAAGTAATAGATAAAGAATAATGGCGAATTTTACTGACATACATATTTTTATGTCAGTAAAATTCACGGCGTCTTTAAGCCAAAAATATCGCTAGTAATGCAGCATCGTTTCCTGAGATTATTAGTCTAAGAATTTTTTATTGGGGAGGCTAGAAATAATTGTTATTAGGCTTCAAAGTTTTATAGATTATGTTACTGTTAACGACCTTTGAAACAAGTCGTAGGGCCGTATTAATAAACCAACCTCAACTCTGAGAGCGCTATTGAGAGCGATCTCAAGATGCTAATCTAATTAATAAACATATCTTAAGCTGTTGATTGAGATGCCGTAATCAGCTGAGTTAGTGTTTAATAATAAAACAATCTCGACTCTCAAGAGCGCACTTGGCGTGTGCTGTGAGATGCAGAATGTTAAGTGCAGTCGATTTGTGACTTGAGAGCGTGATTGCCAGTCGCTAGAATCAAGGATTTCGAAAATATTATGTCAGAAGTTGATAACTATATAACCATCATTATAAGAATATTTTTATATTCCTCTGGAAATAAACTAATTTATTTAGCATGATTGCGAAAAGATCCGAAGATTTGGTAGATCTTCGGATCTTTTCGCTTGGTCCTTTTCGATTTTGTCCTCGCCAGGTTCATCAGAACCTGGCGAGGACAAAATCGAAAAGGATCGAAAAGGACGAAAAGGACTCCCTAAATGTTTAAAAAGATCCGAAATCGTAACCAAAGGATACGCGCTGGAAATACTGCATGGCTAATCAACGAATTTATATTTCCATAAATTATAGTTATTCGTTGATGATTTGCGTTAAGTTCTTTAATAGATAGTGTAACTTAGCCATTCTACAAAAAAACTAAAGTATGGTTATGATAATTATGTAGAAAATAAACATAACGTTCAATATAATCGCATTTAATTTAATTCAACTACATCGAATTAATAAATTTTAACCTTACGCTATATCTTGTTTGAGCAAAAACCGAACTTTCACTAAAGAAAATAAATCGTTTATTCGTAGTTCATTCAATCTTGCTCTCAAGTTCTGGTTCGTGACGTAGCATCTTGAGATGCGGCTCTTGAAAGCGACATGATGATGATCTGAGATGCTCTTGAAATGTATTTATTAATCAACGACGTTCTTAAGATGCTGATCACAACTTGAGAGCGTATCAGTTGATATCGCACTTGAGAGCTCAACCAAGAGCGATTTATTAATACGGGCCTTAGAGATTTTATTCATTTTATCTGCATAACTAGGTAGGCAATTAAGTGGTTACCTATGAGTGATAAATATAATGTTTAAAGATATTGTAGTTTAACAGACTTGCCTTTTGAATAATAATTATTATGAAGCTGTTACTGCCTAGCAAGATTACAAAACAGTATGCTTAGATATGTTGCTGTTGTTTCACTGTGCAGGGAAACAGTCGTCTTATATTAGTACAAATATTTCGTAACCTAACAGCAATTCCTTACTTACTTCCACAAACTAGGAAGGAGATGCTTACTTCCTCCACAAACTGTAATGCATTGTATTTTCTTTGCTAAAATGTTTTCTTTATAGGTTTTATACGTTTTATATTGACGTACCATTTTGTATAAAGTAATATTCTGTTTAACGCAAGGAGGCTGAATTACGCTTTCTGATAAAAGGTTTAACGCCAGTAAGTGTAATTCAACCTCCTTTTTTTCCAATGTCCTGAGCTGAAACTGGGCGGGAAGTATACTGTTTTGACGATTTTGACGTCCGAACCGGAAACGTCATTGTATTATCTTTTTTTTCACCCATTAGGCAGGCAACAAGGCTGGTGAAACCCGTAGACAGAGAAACCAATAAACAACTAGACAGCTTCCATCGCAGTCATACAAGAAAGAGAAAAACATATGCATAGGTCTTGTGAAGAAATGAGACAGAACGATATGATCTTTTGTTGCAGGTCACGTGCCGTTTTCTTCAAGGTCAGCACACCTCTGTGCTAAAAAAAATTGACAGTTTGCCAAAGTTTTGTACGGATTGTAAAAAAAATAATTCAGTTTGGTGTGTTGCCTGCATTCGAAACGAAAGTTCTCTAGACCCTTTTAGTATTCTGTGCCCAAACTACTCATTTTTTATTATTAAAATGATTTAATTGCTTTGGTTCTCATTTGTATCAATAGTAAATTCAATTTAATGTAATATCGTACGATGTTGTTAATATGTATACAGAATAGAAAGTTTATTCCAGAGAGCAAGGGCACCTACAACTACTTAAATGCCCTAACCATTAGAGCTACATACATCAAAACTGTGAGTCATGTGAGAGGCCCTCAGGCGGCCTGAAAAACTTTGACACCAGAGGCCCAGCATTACCTCATACGACAAACAAGCAAACAAACTATGTGAGAAGACCTTCCGTGGGTTTTGGAGACAGTTTGAATAAAATTTAAAGATTTTGAAAAATCTACAGTGTGCAAGAAAAATGATAATATTAAAAAAAATGAGCGTTCCTTTTCCTTTTGTGGAACAAAAGTCTATATGAGATTAATATTGGTTAGAGTAGGTACTAAAAAAGTTCAATAATATTGAAAGGTTATTCCCATACATTTGAGTACAAAATGATTGCGGAAATACAAAGTGTGACAAATAAAGATAGTAGAAAGAGTTTTTCTTTCTATCACTACACACACACTGATCACTATCAAGGAGACCGACCAGCTATTTTCTTGCAGTTAGACAAGAAGAAAGGTGGTCGGTCGGGAATTAATGATTTTCATTATTACAATGTGTTCACCGCGATACCGCGTTCTTATGTTGAAACACACTATTTTAAACCATGGTCACCATGACGGTTCAGGTTATACCAAAATAAATAATTATTTTATGAAGTATCATGGTCCATCATGGATGACCATGGTATACATATAATGGTGCATGTCACTAGTATGCATGAATCATTTTTCATGCATGATACATCATATTTAATCTATTTATTTTACACTGAGGATGGCCCACCACAGATGACAATGGTATATAAATATAAATAAATATATTCGGGACAATTCCACACCAATTACCTAGCCCCAGACTAGAATACCCTGTAATATGGGCACTAGATAACGGATAAACGTACATGACTCGGAAACAAACATTTCTGCTCATCACACAAAGGATTGTTCCTTGCAGGATTCGAACCCGTGACCGTTTGATTTCGTTCCTAGGGTTATTGGCTACTAGACCAACCAGCCATCAAATATATTACTATGTATATATATATATATATATATATTATTATACTGTAAGCATGTTCAAGACAAAATATATGGAGAAATTGTAAAAAAAGATTTCTGAAGTTTCTATTACCTTTATCCACATTAGTCCCATAAAGATTCGATATTTTTATGGAACGAGATCGTACAACACCTAGAATTATTCAAAATCTCAATTTTTCTTTCTGACCATACATTTTTCGTAAATCTGTAATGTCTCTATAAACCATCAATAGTCTATAATATACTTAATCTTGAATCTGGGATTGCTTAAACTCAGGGTTACAGTTTTGAAATAGCAGCACACCTGCCGTTCTATCTCATAAGTGGCACAACAACCAAGTGTCTGTTGGTTTTTCTGTCTACCGTAAAACCAATACTGCCTAAATTCTAGAATCTATGGGTACAACATTAAGAAGAAAATGAAGATTCAATTTAATGTTTCTTTTAATTGATTTGTTATCCTGGATTTTACTAGCTTACATGCTATGTTGAAAAAACGTAAAAAAATAATGACTTAAGTTCTGTAGAAATGATATTTCAAGACGCTGCAAGATTTCACGCATAAAATTTCGCCCTTGTTCTTTTATATTTAGTATTAAAATCATGGTTTCAATATTGTAAACTAACAAGCATCGACTTGTTATTGTTAATAAGCTAAAGAATTACTTACTATGCGTTCTTCTTTATTTTAGTGGATCTGATAATCTAGCTACAGATAAACGTTAGTTCCATGTACCTACATATTGTTAATGCAAGTAACTTCTAAAAAGTGCATTTTGAATGTAGGTATTCCGTGACAATAAAACAATTAATTAGTCACTAAGAAATAAACATGCAGCAAATGAAGATTGAAATACTAATCTAAAATCCACGTTTTTTTTAATGCATTGTCATCGGGTTGTGTGCTACCCTGAACGTTTCAGCCGGATAGCTAATTGGGAAGTTCTCGAAATTTGTGTTGCACGATTCCACCCGGAACGACAGACAGAAAGATAGACAAACAAGACAGTGTCATAATGAAAACGTGATAAAATAAAAACATTTAAAGCGTAAGTGTGGACTCCAGAGAATGAATCTTCTAAAGAATCTAAGCTAAGAGTCCGTCTCTGGTTTCGCTAAGTAAAGGTAAGGTGGGCTAAACTGAGGAGGCTAAAGTTAATTAGTTATTAGACGCCCAAGAATGCAGCCCAGTGTAGCTGCACTGCCGCTCGCCCGATGTTATCCTGAAATTAACCGGACCAAATTAGCCGTACGTACGGGCGGCGGTACGGCCACGGTACACCTAGGGCATGCTACAGCCTATTAAAATTTTGTTGAAGATGAGATACGCTAGAATTACGTTCACCTTCCAAACAAACTTTAGTTTGACATTAAAAATATTTGGGTATATCTTCGCCAAATTTTGTTTAATAAAGTAGAGATAGCGACCACAATCAGCTTTATTGAAATATGTTTTTTTAAAAGGTTTTTTATTTTCACTTTTTGCTTATTTTTCTTCTTTTTTTTATTGCTTGGGCATCGGTTTGTGAGCTACCCTGAAAGTTTCAGCCGGATAGCTAATCAGGAAGTGCTCGAAATTTGAATTGCAAGATTCCAGGACAGACAAAATACATAGATATATAGATACATAGATACATGCATACAAGTGAAGTTAAATAAAAGCTTTAAAAAATGCACATGAGTAACTTTAATCCTACCAAAACATATTTCTTCTTATGATTAAGAATGCCTTACTTTTTGTTTCTATCCATCCTTATCAATGTATAAAAGTGAAACGTTGTCTGTTTGTTTATTTGTTTGGGGAGCTTTCACGCGATAACGGCTTGACGGATTTTGATGAAATTTGGAATTGAAATTTGGCTTATACCCTAAAATAAAACATAGAATACTTTTTATCCCGGAAAATTGTAAGTTTTCACGGGAAAGCTGGAAAATGTTGATTACTCGCTGTAAGGAACGGTTGCCATGGAAACGAAATAACATGTCTGTCAAAAAACTTCAAGTGCTATACCTACTTTTGCATTGGTTTTTAATATCATAGTCCTCTATGATATTAAAAACCAATGCAAAAGTACAATAAGTAGTACATAGGATGCTTTTTTCGCGATAAACAGTAGTCCGCGCGGACGAAGTCGCGGGCGGCAAAGCTAGTTTCACATATTATAGTGTCTGCATAAGCAAGCAAGTGTCAGCAAGGAATAAACTGGACTACTAGTCCGAGACATACATACACAAAAACAGCCATAGTAACTGTCTAAAAATTTTCAAGATTCAACCTACAACCATTCGCCCCTTTAACACAAACAACATATGTATTCCCTCCTCTCTTCCCCCTACAGAATACCTTGCCCCTTGATTCCTTTGTCGGCACTCTGCGACCGCATGAGCAATAATAGGCGACTGCAATCTCGAGGAAGGCGGTCGGTAGAACGGCGTGGGGTATATCAATATCAACAATTAGGACAGCCCTTACGGTTCTTTGATACGTTTTTGGTGATTGGTCGGAATTTGGATGGTGTACCTATATTGTTTCTAGGTTTCTAGTATTTAGATACGATACGTTAGCGACTAAACTAAACACGTTTCTAGGTTTCTAGTATCAAACGACTTAACTAAACAAGTTCCTAGGTTTCTAGTATTTAACGACTAAACTAAACACGTTTCTACATTTCTAGTAAAAGGACTAAAATAAACACGTTTCTAGGTTTCTAGTATCTAACGACTAAACTAAACACGTTTCTAGATTTCTAGCATCGAACGACTTAACTAAACAAGTTTCTATGTTTCTAGTATTTAACGAGTAAACTAAACACGTTTCTACGTTTCTAGTAAAAGGACTAAAATAAACACGTTTCTAGGTTTCTAGTATCTAACGACTAAACTAAACACATAACGGCTCATTTGCGCAAGTGTACATTAGTCTCCTCATTGGCTTATACAAATCGCTATTTTTATGGTAGACAGGACAGGATTATAAAACTGTTATTCAATAAAAGATTATTAAACTTTCATTCATAATCAAAAATGCTTTTATTATAACGCAGTCCGCTTACATTATGTTTTATTACTTATATCAAGTATGGACATAATAAAATTTAATTTGTTTTGAAGGTAGTTCTAAAATAGAAAGCATTTTTAATGTTCTTCGATGTACCTGTCTCAATTTAAGTGGTTTTAATGTTTATATATATCCAAAATGTCTCAAGTGATTTTATGCCCATTATCTAAATAAACTTATTAATTGAGAACGGAAAGAAAGTGGTGATTATAAATGAAGATGAAATACGAGTTTTGTGCATTTTTATGCATGAAATCGGTTATACGGGCTGGTTTCTTTTGATGAGTTGAGCATCTTGGGAATTTATGTAGATTGATTAGATAAACACTAGTTACTTTTATGGCGTATCGTACACAAAAAAAAACATATCAGAAACAAGTAAAATTATTATAACTTACAAAAAACCCCTACTGCGTACAAAATTATTGACTAAGAGCTGACCGCCCTGAAAATCACACTAATATTATAAAGGCGAAAGTTTGTATGTATGTGTATGTTTGATACTTCTTCAAGCTTATACGGCTGAAGTATTATATATTTACTTACATATTTTACTTCACTTTAATAGTTGCAAATTCAAACTTTATACTATAAGTATTTACATTAACTTGAATAATCTAAAATAGTAATTTTTGTAAGAAGTTTCAAAGACAATTGATACTATTTTGTTATAAGAAATATCTAATTTTGAATTGGTTCTTTTAATGAGCTTCATTTTGATTCCTCACTCGGTACGTTTAAGTTATCTTTGTTCCGTTGTAGCTTATTTTAAGTAACCTAGACTATTTGTTTATTAATTAACTTCGTTGTACAGACTTTTTCGTTCATATTGCTTTATTATATGTATAGATTATTTATTCTAACAAATGATGCTTCTTTAAAGTGTCTTTACAGAGTAACAAATTTACGGCTGAAAACATTTAGCTCACGAAAAAATGGCCAAAATATCGTATAAGTGAAATAGTACAAAAATATCCTATACAGGGTGACCCAGGAAATAGTGATAAGTGGAGATCCCCAGTTAGAGCACTTCCACGGGCACCTGAATAACTCATGTATGTTCCGTGATTTTTGAAATTTTCGGAGTTATTCCATATTTTTTTCACAAGTCTCCAGATTTCTTTCAACACAAACTTAGTAATTTTGACCAAACTAACAATAGGATTCAATTGTTTTTTTTGTATATTGGTAGTGCAGTAGTGATTATTTCATGAGACACCAAAATCATATAGTAATTATTAAAAAAACATTTAAAACAAATCAAAGAATATCTTAAATTTTTGTTCGAAGCTAAATATCTCTTCTAAGTTTGGAGGTCCCTAACATAAAAATGGGCTAGTTTTTTTTGTTCATATCTTCAAAACTTCTTCAATTTACTGGCAATAAAATACTTTACTTTTAATTGGTCTAAACATATGGCAACAGCATAAAGTGACCAGCATAAAGTGACTTTCACAGTAACGATATACTGGAGTAAGGTTGGGTTTGGATGTATGGTGATGACTGGGGATGGGTGGAGATGGTTGGGGATTGGTAGTGTAACGAGGTCAAAACCTCTTTCATAATAATACTCATTAATTTCCATTTGATAGTTTGTCATTATTAATTCTAAATTCAAATAACCTGTCATTCCGATATTGATTTTTAGCAAAACCGAAATTGATATAAAATACCAATAATAAGATTATTACAACTGGAGATTTTAAATATATATGATAATACCTTCGTAAGCCGCTGTTTATGATCATCTCCTCCTGTTCCTGTGCTCCTAATAATTGTTCCTGAATCCTGACCTTTTGTGTTGTCCACTGAGGCTTGGTCCCTGGGCTGGTGGAGCAAGCCCAAACCCTGGACCGCCTCGTGACAGTAGGAGTAGGTGGAGTTAGTAAAGTCAGGAGGAGTTAAGCAGGAAGTAGTGATAAGCGGGGAATCTCCGGAGACATCTTTTATAAGATATGGCAGAAGAGGTTATCTACCTACTACTTCATCTGTAATCTTCGCACTAGCAAGCTACGTTATAGCAATTGTTCCCAATTCTACAAATTTCCATGTCTACAGATTCCCATATCTACAGATTTCCATGTCTACAGATTCCCATGTCTACAGACTCCCATTTCTACAGATTTTCGTTTCAACAGAATCCCATGATTACTGATTTTCATGTCTTCGTTCTACAGGTTTACGTTTTAACAGAATCTCATTCACAAATAATAAAAATAGTGCAACACTACGTCGCTGAAAAAATATCAGTCAAGTCATGTATACAGCGTCTAGGGCCTTAGATTAAGTTTTATTGTAGTAAAGTAAGAAAAGGAATATTTTATTTAAGAAGAGTTGTGTTATGTTTATAATAAAAATAACTTTACTGTTGTATTATACTAATGCTAGTTCTACTGATGGGGCACTACTACTACACTAGCTCGGGGAAAGTCATTTCTTTTCAACATTTTACTGTAATTTTAGAATCAAAAATCGATAAGTTGTGAAACTGTTGAGTTGGGAATCTATAACTGTAATAGAAATCAGTACAAAAGGGTCTTTAAAAAATTGGTAATCCGTACAGTTAGGAATCTGTAGAGTTGGGAATCCTTACACCTAAAAAGGGAAGTCTGTAAAACTGGGAAACTGTAGGATTGGGATCTGTTGAAATTGGAGTCTGTAATGGAAATCTGTAGAATTGGGAACAATTCCTTTATAGTGTCTATACTCCCTCTCGTTCAACTTTACGCAGGTACTTTTAATAGGTACTATTAACTAGCTAGATCTAATCAAACTAGAATGATGACTAAATGTAATTTCAAACTTAACACTGTCCTTGAACATAAACGCCAGCGCAGCCATTACCTCGTCTGGTGTTAAAATACGACACATTGTAGCCGAGTGGACATTCTGAATTGCCTGTAAAAGTGGATATTCCTAGGGCTGGCGAGTTTAACAGCTGTGCGATTGTGAGTTTAGCTTCGACACTCTAAACTTGAAAAAACTTATAAAAATAAATTAAACCGACTTCAAATGGTATAAAACTTAAAAGAATCCCCCATCACCTTTCCATCACCGTACGACTAGACGATCAGCAAAGCGCCACCCTTTCATGGTTGAAATATCTTGCACAAGAACGAAGCGTTACGCTTCTTCATTTATTATAAGAACTGCAAAGGAGTGGAATGCCCTGCCCTCGTCAGTGTTTCCGGTAAATTATAACCCCGGTGTGTTCAAGTCAAGAGTGAATAGGTATCTACTAGGCAAGCGTGCTACGCTTTCGACCACATCATCGCTTTCCATCAGGTGAGATCGTGGTCAAACGATTGCCTAGTCCGTAATAAATAATATAAAATGGTGGCTTGTCAAGGCGATGTTCAAGATACACTAGCGTCACGATTGACTATTACTATTCACCTTATTGTTATGTTTTTTTTTCTCTCTCCATGGTGATCCATTTTCGAAAAGAAAACCCTTTTTGAAGTCAAATAGAAATAGATGGAAGCTTGTTTCTTCTTGAATCTTAGCAGTTTGTTTTGCGTAATATTTTGCTAGTATCGGATAAATGGTTACGCAGCGCACAACGTTTTACATGTAAACTTCATAACTTAAACTTTACAGCCTTATTACCTGCCATTTAGCAGTACTTACTTTTATCTAGAAACATTAACGTTTACGAGTAGGTAACTACTTATTTAGATAATTTATTTATCTAGGGAAGCTCGAGCTTGATATAAAGGAATTTATTGAACTGGTATTCTGCAGCTAATAACATACGGAGCCGAAACGTGGACACTGGCTGTGAGACTGGTCCACATGCTCAAGGTCGCTCAGCGAGCTATGGAACGAGCCATGCTCGGGGTTTCTCTAATAAGGGGTCGAATCTGAAACGAGGTGATTCGGCAGATAACTAAGATAACCGACATTGCTCAGAGAGCAAGCTGAAGGGGCAATGGGCTGGCCGTTGGGGTAGACGAGTTCTAGAGTGGGGACCGTAATAAAGTAGTCAGAGTATGAGTTGAAAGAACGGACTGCAAAGTACGTAGGTATCCGAAGTACAGGCTTCCCACCCTCGGCCACGGCCCACGGCACATAGCACACTATCACATCACACTAATTACACTTATATTATAAATCAGAGAAGTGTAGCCACTGTCTTAAAAGGCCAATCAGAGCTTAGAGTTTTAAAAATGAATACCACTCTCTTATCGTGCAGAAAACTTCGTATACGCGATGCAGAACTCCATACATTAGAACTGACATAAAAAACGACATAAAATGCATTAAAACCGATTATCGTGAGTGTGTGTTTGTGTGTGTTACTCCTTCACTTTCAAACGGCAGAACGGATTTGGATGAAATTTGGTACCAGGTTAGCTTATATCCTGGATTAACATATAGGCTACTTTTCATCATCATCATCATCATCAGCCTATATCAGTCCACTACTGGACGTAGGCCTCTCCTAAGCACGCCACTGATCTCGGTCTTCAGCTCTCCTCGTCCATTTTCTACCAGTAGCTTTTCGCAGGTCATTACTCCGCCTGGCCACAGGCCATCCTACACTACGTTTGCCTAAACGTTGTCTCCACTCGAGAACTCGTCTACCCCAACGGTTATCGATTCTTCGGGAAATGTGACCAGCCCACATCATCATCATCAGTAAATACATTCAAATGTTTGTTTGTTTCCCTTTTTTTTTGTTAGATCTCAAGAAAATAAGGAAAAATAAGTACAAGAGTTATAAAAAAATAGTAGTAGTAAAAAATCTTATTTTATTAATGTTTTTGGATGAATTTGTATTTCGTCAAGTTAAATATTTGAATGTATAAGTATGATATTTTTTGAGAAAAAAAAACTTTTGCAAGTGTATCTATCAACTTACGGTTGAATTTATTGTTGTTCACATGTTGTTAACGCTAAAAACTATATCAATTTACATCCAATAATTATTTGGCTAAGCAAAATCGACTTCAAATGGATTTTATAAATAACCGCTGAAACCATTTTGATGTAATTTATATGAGACCACGCTGGCCACGCTTATTTGAGACTCTTCAACATAAAGACATATCGAAATAGATTCATACATTTCGGAGATATGAGTGACACACAAAAAAAACAGTAGAATAGAGAATCTATTATCCATACCAATATATAAAAGTGAAACGTTGTCTGTTTGTTTGTTTGTTTGTTTGTTTGGGGAGCTTTAACGCGATAACGGCTGGACGGATTTTGATGAAATTTGGAATGGAGATAGCTTATACCCTAGAATAAAACATAGAATACTCTTTATCCCGGAAAATACGGAAATTTCTACGGGAAACCTGGAAAATGTTGATTACTCGCTGTAAGGAATGGTTGCCATGGAAACGAAATAACAAGTCTGTCCAAAAACTTCCAGAGCATTGATGCTATACCTACTTTTGTATTGGTTTTTTATATCCTAAGACCATAGGATGCTTTTTTCACGATAAAAAGTAGTCCGCGCGGACGATGTCACGGGTGGGAAAGTAGTATATCAATATTCTATTTCTAGTGCGCGGATTTAGCTTATTCCTAGCTACTTACTATAAATAATCTTAATACAATACATGTTTTCCATCTAAATTTAGGCGTCTAATTGTATTATTGATACTAAGTTTATTCGGTGAAATAATAAATCGTTTTAAATGGATTTACGAGACTATTATAGTGGGCTGGCTTAAAAGGTAGATATATGAACCACGCTGACAGTTTATTTGTCTAATTACCAGGAACCTGCTCGTGCTGATTGCAGAAGCTATGATACTAATCCTTATAGTACTTGAAGAGTTGATTAACTTCCGCTTACAACTTCAGTAATTGCCATCTAAGGTGCATGCTTATTTAGTACCTAGGTACCTAATAACAGTAGGTAGTTGTTTGCATGGTATAATAGGCGGTAAGTACGGTAATGGAAGATGGCAAGCATTATACCCGTTTCCCGTCATTTTGCTGTCTTTGAAGTAGAACTGTGCATTCTAAATGGCATTTAGAATAGATATTATCTGGTAAGTGGGTTCATGAATAAGCTACAAGTCATGGGCAAGGAACGTGTATGCTTCACTTAAAGTAATTAGAAAATATAATCAAAAATGCCCTGATATGTGGAAAATTTAGTAACACCTTGCAAGTTAAAACCAAATTAGGGCGCACACCGCTACACATTGAAGCGTTTTGCCTCAAATGGGTTCTGTAGACCAATCCTCTCGTATCCATAACAATAACCAATTTTTAATTACATAAACTCAAATATTTATTTACAAAATCTTCTTACAAAAATCCAAGCACTCCGATATAATGACCTCACCATTCATCCTTCCGTAAACACATCACAGACTGGTTCCTGTAATTTGATTTTAACAGTATATAGGGTAACTTGATCCATTTCGAAATTAAACTGGGGATGCCTCAGGAAGTAGGTATCTTAACCCAACTCAAGTCATATAGTTATGTCGGATGCCGTAGATTTTTCACTGAGGAAACCACTCTTCAAGGAGCGCGAAAAGAAGCATCAGCCCTGTTTGTGATTTACTCAAGTTTACTGACCTCTTCAGGGGAAAGCTCACCATCTTATCTGGTCGCGTGTCATGTTATGACGTCTCCATAATGAGATATCTTATCTTCGTAGCGTGCGTGATCGCGCGTTATGCGCAGAAACGTCGATCGCAGTATATTTTCACTCGCGGAATACTGCTCGCTCATCGACAAGTAGAGAGAAAAAAGGACGTATTTTTTGTGGGTTTAACCTATGCATGTCAGAGGCTCTCTGAAAGTCTGACAAACTCTAACCCTATTACTACCTCATACGACAAACAAACAAACGAGCTTAACCCTCCTAAAAACAGCTCATCTGATCACGTGCACTTTTTTCTTACCTTAACCGGGATTTGAAGTTTACAAATTTTTACTTTTGTCTTAGATCACGCTGAATACTTCTTCAACATACGATCCAGTCATGCCGGTAATCTTCGCAATACATATAAGCTTAACATCTATATTCCTAGGATTAACAATACAATTTACTCATTACAAAAGTTCCTTTGTCAGTGCCATCGAATCATAATCATTTACCAACGTATTTAAAATCTATTAAAATTTAGCATAGGCAATGGCTATTGAATAAGTCCATTACAATTTACATGAGTTCTTTGATGTTAACTAGATCTCTTAATATTAATAGATTTACCCTGTTTCTTGCTTTGCATGTAGCTTTAGTTTAACATAGGAGTGATCTTGTTATTCTTTGGTTAGATTAAAATACTGTACGTCCGGAATGGACAAACTTTTAAAACAAATTTCTAATGAAGATCTCAATGGAAGCAGTTTTATACAATAAATTTATTCTAATTCTTGTTACTAGCTGTGCCCGCGGCTTTTCACGCGTGGTTATTTCTAGGACCTAAACTACCAATATACCAATATTTGATCGAAATCCCTTCCGCCGTCAAATAGTATTTATCGATTGCTCGGCATCTTATCATCGGATTGAGATATCAAGTACCCTAATTTTTAAGTCAAACCCTAAGCAATCCAACAGTGTAAGCCGCATCGCAATCGGTCCAGTAGTTTTTACGTAATGCGCGAACAAACATACAGACAAACAAACTAACAAACATACACGGCTTAAAAAAATGTTATATTGTTGTTCAGTAGCTTATTTTAAGTACCTTAGAGTTTTTTTTAGTATCTTCTTTGTACAGACTATTTCGTTCCTATTGCTTTATTATCAGTATTGATTACCGTATATCCCTGCATTCCCATCTCCACCATGCCATCACGGTACCGTATCGTCATATAGCGATGATAGCACAACTACGCGGCGCGGGCGGCGTATAGTATAAAAGTATTACGAGTGCTATTACTCTTAGCCATGTAATGAGGTTGATAGAGGATTTTATTTAGTGCACCAGCATTCGGAATTTCATAGCACGATGCCTACTATCGCACTTGGTTGACTTTTAAATATGTTCAAGTAATCGGTAGCACAATGCCAACAGTTTGAAACCATCGTACATTAAGTCGCAACATGCTTACTTTATTATTAACTAGCTGTGCCCGCGGCTTCGCTCGCGTGGTCATTTCTCTAGGTTAAAAGTACTCTATGTGCTATTCCAAGACCTACAATAAACATTTGATCAAAATTCCTTCAGCGGTTTAAAAGTTTTTTATCGATTGCTCGGCATCTAATCATTGGATTACGATACCAAGTACCCCAGGTCTTAAGGTCTAAGCTATCCAACACTGAAAACTGCATCGCAATCGGTCTAATAGTTTTTACGTGATGTGCGAACAAACATACAGACAAACAAACAGACAGACACGAATCTTAAAAATGTTTTATTCTTGTTCAGTAGCTCAGACCAATTTTTTAAAATTATCTTCTTTGTACAGACTTTTACGTCATTATTGCCTATAGCTGTGCCCGCGGCGTTGCTCGCGTGGTAGTTTTCTGGGATATAATGATCCTATGAATTATTCCGGTACCAAAAGTACCAATATAGGTACCTACCTACCTGTGTTAACAACCTTCAGTGGCGATCCGACATGGTCGTGATAGGTTAGAAGACGAAGGCGGGAGCGAAGCGTAGTGAGCATAAAGCCCCATTATAGCTAAGTACCATCTTGTTTACCTCAGCATTGAAACATAAAAACCCGCAGTTAAATTGGTCCATTCGTTTGAAAGATACAATTCTCACCACCCCCCTTTTTTTTCAACCCCCCCCCCCCCTCCCCTCCCATATAGCAAAGGAACGTGATGAACCATCTCGATCATATCGTTTTTAAAACATAAAAAACTGCATCAAATTTGGTCCATTGATTTGGGAGCTATGAACTTCACCATATTCCCCCCCACCCCCTTATTATAGCTAAGACAAATATTGTTTACCTCAGCTTTGAAACATAAAGAATCGCAGCTAAATTGGTCGATTCGTTTGAAAGGTACGATTCTCACCCCCTTTTTCTCGAAACTCCCCCCTTTTCTCACCCCCCTTTTCTCTCCCCCCCATTTTCAACCCCCCCCCCCCCCCCACAACACCCCCCCACCCCATATAGTTAAGAACCATCTCGATCACATCCGTTTCAAACCTAAAAAACCGCATCAAAATCGGTCCATTTGTTGGAACGATCCTCACCCCCATCCCCATCCCCCCCTCCTCCCTCCCATTATAGCTAAGAACCATCTCGTTTACCTCAGCTTTCAGATATAAAAAACTCGCAGCTAAATCGGACCATTCGTTTGGACGCTACGATTCTCACCCCCTTTTCTCGCCCTCCCCACCCCATATAGCTAAGCTAAGAACCATCTCGATCACATTAGCTTTCAAACAAAAAAATCGGTCCATTCGTTTGGGAGCTTTTTTATGAGGATGCCACACACGCACACACGCACACACACACACACACACACACGCACGCACGCACGCACGCACGCACGCACGCACGCACGCACGCACGCACGCACGCACGCACGCACGCACGCACGCACACACACACACACACACACACACACACACACACACACACACAGTGATGCACACCCTAAACTTATAACACCAGTCTCTTTGTTCGGGGGTTAAAAATGTAAAACAGTAAGCAGTTTGGTTACCAATAAAACAACCGCTAGAGGGCGCATTTTATGAGGGAATGTAAATTATAAATGATAATTTATTTATTTTTTAAACATGCACTTCAGGTAAAACTAACAAATTTACAAAGTAAAAAAAAACAAAGTAAATTGACACAATTCTTTTCTGTTTTTGAGTTTTTTCTAAATTATCCGAATTGGAATTATTGTGACCTATTTTTGTTGTAAGGATTTGACGGTTTACTTCAGGAAAAAAAAAGCATTGAAATTGTAAAAATAACGCATAAAATATGTAAATGCATAAAAATATGGAACAAAACATCTCAATAAGTACGTGCTTTCGATCCACGCACGTCTGAATTGGCAGGCAGAAATGCTCCCGCTAAACCAGACAGTATAGTGGCGAGAGCGTCGAAATTATGATAACCTTTTAATGTTTTATTTATATTACATTTACATTACCATGATTTTGAATACCTATCCCGCAGGAACCCTATATTTTTTAGGGATAAAAATAATCCATAATTTTAATACATAATATGTACTTTGACTGTGCCAAGTTACATCAAACTCTGACCAGTAGTTTTAGCGTAATATGTGTTCTTTTAAATAACTTTTAACCCCTATCCTGCGGGAACTCATGATTTTTCGGGATAAAAAGTATTCTAAATGTTAATACATAACATAAGCTATGATTGTGCCAAGTTGCATCAAAATCCATCTAGTAGTTTCATCGTGATGCATGTTCAAAGAGACAGACAGACAGACAGGCAGACAGACAGACAGACAGACAGACAAAAATTAAAAAAATATCCTTTTTGCACTCTAGATCGATTTTGAAGTTTATCTCAATTATAATTTTCAAAATATATTTAATGTACAGATTTAGCCCAGTTAGTTTTATTATAGTATAGATAGATGTCGCAAAAGGAGGTGAGCATCGTAGCTTCCAAACGAATGGACCAATTCAGCTGAGATTTATTATGTTTGAAAACTAAAGGGCGTCACAGACGATTAAGATACTATAATATTTGATGTTACGATATCTGCATATAAAATATTATAGCATCTTAGGGTATCACACACGGCTAAGATACGATAATATATTGAAATAAATCATTCGCTCGCAGGCCGTCCTAGGTGCCACACGTATTTCTTCACCGCTTTCTATATACAGGTGATAAAATATGAGTAGTACGGTTTCACTATTAGATAGCTCATCAGACGACGATTCTGATTTTGAATTTGATTTGCAAATTGCATTAGCGCACTGTAAAAGGTGATCAATTTGGATAGAAAATCACATTAAATTTAGAAAAAGCTGCGGTGAATTTAATCTTTACGCAGATGTTTCTACAAAAAAAAAACTCCATCCTCAAATTATAGCTATGAATCATCTTGTTTACCCCAGCATTCAAACATAAAAAACACAGCTAAATAGTTCCATTTGTTTGGAAGCTACGAAGCCATATAAATTGTATAGCGAGCGATATTTTATCTTAAGATAAAATATTATCGTAACTTAGCCGTCTGTGACGCGCTTTATGTGATCGAGATGCTTCTTAGCTATAATGGGGTCGGGGGTTATATAATTTTTTAATTTGCGCTTATTGTCGCAGTTTGCCAACTTCTTATAAAACGAATCTAACGACAGCGTAATGCCTATTTTAATACAGTAATGTTCAAAATTCTATAACAGTCTTATTATACTAATATAATCAAGTTCAAAATAATTATTTTATTTATATGCATTATCATACTATCGTACTAATATTATAAATGCGAAAGTGAGTTTGTTTGTTTGTTTGTTTGTTTGTTACGCTTTCTTGCCTTAACTACTCAAACGATCATCAGGAAATGTTGCACGCACGATGTCAGGGGTACAAAAATGACATGACTTTCATTCCGATTTAGGAAAAATATAGGGAAAAAACTAATTGTTAATATTGTATGAGAAATGCCACTTCGATGTCAAAGTGACAGGTTTAAAAATTTAAGTCAATATTATTTTTTTCATTTTTTATTTTGTCTACTCGCACTATGTATTGTTTTATGATTTACTTGTAGTAAGTAGCAAATTTTATTTTAATTGATATTTTTTAATTAAAAGCTTTTATTTAACTTCACTTGTATGTATGTATGTATGTATGAATGTATCTTTGTATTTTGTCTGTCCTGGAATCTTACAATTCCAATTTTGAGCACTTCTCTATTAGCTATTCGGCTGAAATTTTCAGGGTAGCTCACAAACTATGACAAAAAAATAAAAAAACAAAAATGAGCAAATGCAATAAAAAATAATGTTAAAACTCTAAATAAAAATTATATAATTAAAATGTGACATTCATTAAAAACAAAAAACTCGTTAAAGTTTTTTTTTATATATACATATTTTTTACTAAATGTTTATTTCCCTTCGAGCACATAACCAACTCAACACAATCGGAGTTGGTTGTGTGCTTGAAGTTATTCTCCTCACCCAAGTAACTATTAATATTTTTTATTTTTAAAATTACCCCACAATCCACAAGTAAACAAATTTTGTGTTGAGTGTACAGATTGTAGGCTACATACATATTAAAAGCACTCACGATAACCGAAGTAGGCATACGTACTGCGATTAGAATACTTTAACAATAAACATAGTCTATGTCTGTTTACAATTAGAGGTAAGGTGAGACCTAATGTATGGCGGTTTCAAAATATTGGCATTGTGCTGCCTATTACTTGAAAATATTTAAAAGTCAACCACAAGTCAAGTAACAATAGTGTTATTATTGCTTTAATAATATGATTTCTTAGCAGATGCCTACTATAGCACTTGGTTGACTTTTAAATATTTTCAAGTAATAGGTAGCACAATGCCAATATTTTGAAACCGCCATACATTAGGTCGCATCTTACCTCTAATTGTAAACAGACATATACTATGTTTATTGTTAAAGTATTCTAATCGCAGTACGTATGCCTACTTCGGTTATCGTGAGTTATCGGTTTCGTTGTAAAAAGGTAAAAAATAGATAGCTATTTGTTACCTTTTCACAACGAAACTGCTGAACTGATCTTGATGAAATTTGGTATGGAGATAGTTTGAACCCTGGAGAACAATATATGATAAGTTTTTAGCGATAACTGGCGTCCGCGCGGAAGAAGTCGCGGGCAAAAGCGAGTAATAAATTATGCCACTGTTGCTCTATAGTGAAAATAACATTTGCATTCTTGCGTGATAAAATAACATGTATTTCTAGAATATTAAAAAAGGTATTTTAATAACTTTTGATACTGTCGTCAAGAAGGTTTAAAAAAAGATTGGAAGAATAAGTCAAATTTCTTTAAATACAGGTTTTTGTTGAGCTCAAACTCCTTAGGAGTTTTCAAGCTAATTTTGATTACGCTGGATGCCACGTTGTTAATTTTTAACCGACTTAATAAAAGAGGATTATTAAGTTGATGTGTATGTATGTAATATTGTTGGAAATGCGTAATATGTTAGTCTATATGAGTATCTGAACAAATATACCGCGATTTTATGTATGTATGTTTGTCCACTTTTTCTCGAAAACAACAAGTCTAATTGCATTTTTTTTTTTATAGTTTTAGTATCTTTCAACTTTAGGAACATTTCAAGTTTCATCAAAGTCGGTTCAGTAGTTTATAAGATATGGACTATTAAATGTTTCCCGTATGGCTTTCTTCTGAGCGGACGGAATTAAATTAAGTAGGTACTTCATTTTCTTAGGCCTACCTAACGAAAGTAAAAAGTAATTTAAAAAAAACCCCGACCTACATAAAATCGTGAAACTTAAGAGAAATAAATGTTATTTTTTTTGAGATCTGTCCCATATATACTTACTTACTTTATTCGGTTTAGCCACAGTACATATATGTACTGTAGGTTAGGCGGAACACTATTATTTATTCTGTGGCGTAACACAGACCTAATAAAATATAATTATTTTATGTTTTATATGATTTTAAGTTCTTTTTAATTACTTTTTATTGAGGATACAGAGTAGGATAATAAACAAATTATTATTGCAGACACAACCTGTCTTTGGTCCTTTCACTTGAACCCATCTGAAAGTTACCATAGGAAATATACATAACTGTCTATCAAAGCCGTAGCCAGGAATTCACGTCGGGGGGGTACAGCTCTAGACCAGAGAATATAAGTAACAACTTTATTTCAAACTAGCTGTGCTTGCGGGTTTGCCCGCCCGGTCATTTCATTTAAAAGTAGCCCATACGTGTTATTCTAGGCCCTGGCCTTCGATTTTCTTGCCAATTCTTCTCGAAGGTGTATTCCGAATCGGTGGACAGTTATGCAAATAATTCAAAGGGCTCAAGCCATTTCATCAGGACCTCCACAATCACTACTAAAACTAGCAATCCAGCCGAGGTTCGTACCCTGGGTGCCCATGAGCAAGTGGCTTTGGCGTGCGCCTTCTGCGTCACGCATTGCGGCGGAGCGCTTTCGCGCCCGAAATTACACCGCCGCGCCGATTTCACATGCAAAAAAAAACACTAGCAGCAAAAGTACCTGTAAAGTACAATATACGAGTACTACATTTCATCAAAATTCGTTCAGGCGTCAAATACTTTTTTTTCGATTACTTGGCTTCTACTCATCTGATTGAGATTTGAGATACAAAGCACACCAGTTTTTATCAAACCCTAAGCTATCCAATTATGTAAACTGTATCGCAATCTGTCCAGTAGTTCTTACGTGATGCGCGAGCAAACAAACAGAAAAACTGACACGATTAAAATATATCTCATATTCTTGTACAGTAGCCAATTAGCTTATTTTAAGTGCCTTAGATCGTTTTTTTTTCAATATTTTCATTGTACAGACTTTTTGTACACTATTACTTATTCTGTGCTTTTTGTTTCTTACTGCATTATTATAATTATAGTATCGACACATTATTAGTAACTAATGTATAAAACGGTGGGTTGGCTAGAGGAGATCCCTGATACTCCCCGTGATGTCTGTGGGGGTTTGAATCCCCACAAGCCCCCCCCCCCCCCCCTTGCCTACGGTCCTGCTGCCTATGTCGCTGAGCAATTAATGCTCTACAAGTCTACATCTTTATATTACGTAAACTTTTATTTTTACGTAAATAAAAAAAATAAGCTATACGTGCAAGCATTTGCTTTGTTCAACAATAACTAACGATCCATTAATCTGACTTTTTTGTAGTAGATGGGCAGTTAATAATAATGAAGTTTTTTACTTTGTGTGCTGGCCCCTGGTGTCAGAGATTTTCATGCCGCCCGCGGGCCTACGACATAGCTTAACAAAAGGAGGTGAACATGTTTAAAGTGAGCTTAGACAATTAGGTCAAGTTGGGTGTCATTATGAAAGGGCTTTTTGTTAATTTCAACAGAGATTTTGTTAAATTGCAGGTTTTGTAGTTTTTGAGTTATAAGCCAAATGTGAAGAAATCGGAACTTCGCGCGGATTCATTTCAAAAGCGGATCTCGCTCGGCACGTCACCTATACGGGCAGTGACGGGAGAAGTTTTTTTTTATCTGCGCTGAGCGGACTTGCACAGCTGTGCAAGCCTTCGGTAAAGTTGCATTGTATCGTACAGAACTGCGGCAGGCAGACGCCACGTGCGTGAAGAATTTCGCGTCCGTATACTACTTCCATGTACCACCACTGCACGCCTAGCGTACGGGCGGTTTCGCGTGTATAGGCTCGGTGAATTACTTATATAGCTCAGAATACATAATAAGCCATACAGCATAATAAGACTACGCACCGTGCGGTGGGGCGGGCGGAACGGTCTGAGATACGTCTTTGAAAGAAGTATTTACTAACATCGTCTTGGTATCAAAAATAACGAAGAACTACATAAACACAAGCCCAAATTAAAAAATAATATAAGCCCCGACCCTCTACTATAGCTAAGAAGCATCGCGATCAAATCAGCTTTCAAACATAAAAAAACTGCATCAAAATCGACTATTGGGAGTTGACACTGACAGACACACGGATACATACATACAATGATACAAACTCTAAACTGCTAACTCTTTTGGAGTGGAGGGTTTAAAAAGGCAAGAACATCAATGTTCTGAAACTACGGCTCCGATTAAAGGACACTTAATAATCTTAGCGTGTTAATATTCTAAGTTATAATATAACTATAGTCAGCTGTATGCTAATACCAAAGTTATTATTTAAAAGCACCGCCCACACTCTTCGTCAAATCGACTAACAGCGTTCGAATCACATTCATTTGTATCAGACCTTATGTGTAACTTACATAGTCATTCGTGTAGTGTAAGTGGGAAGTGGACAGCGGATTACTTTGCCAGGAAGGTATTTCATGGTAAAATATAGTCCTATCTTACAGAGAGAAGGCCTCAAATCTAGCAGAGGAAACATAATCCAATGCTGATATTCAATTGCTGTACATACAAGTACCTATATCTGATAAGCCTCATGTTCAAAAGTCACTCTTGATGTCGAAACCTGAATACGCTCAACGCTTATCTCCGTACCACACAACAAGCAAGTCACGCACAAGTATACACGTTCACACGTCGAATGCACCTCGCTGGAGCAACAGCAATCGTTGCTCTTGACTTGATTTCCAGCGAGCCAAGCAGGAAAAATACGGGACGAATTATTATTGTACAATACATTATCTGGTGAATTTGATGGAAGATTGGGGGACAATTTAAAATGTCACAGAAACTGAAGGAAGAAATTGAGGACTACGTAACAACTTTTGTAGTTACGCTGGATTCAATGACATAGAACATGTACCGCGCAGTTGCACTGATAATGCGGGTTTGAGACCTGTCCGGCCTTTCCGGAAACCACATTTTTCTAAAAGAAAAGAAGGCATATTATATATCTACAAATATGAACAAAATAAAAAATAGGGGCAGATTGCGTTGGTGTTTTTCGACTTGGATGAATTCGAAAACAGATTAGGCTTTCCTCAGGGTGGTGTTCTGTCGCCTCTCCTTTTTTCTGTATTCATTAATAATATCACTCATGTTCTATCTTCTCACTTCCATCTTTATGCTGTCGATTTGCAGCTGTACCGCCACTTTAAATCTAATAATATAGTCGAAGCCATTAAACTGCTTAATGCTGACTTGAGTAGTGTTGGTGAACAAAATGTTATTATCTTCTTGTCAATCCCTCCAAATCTCAAATTATTATAATAGGTAGGTATAATAGGTACTTTAAACCATTGTAGACCTCCTGCAATAACTTATGACAAAGTTCTGATACACTAATACTGCTAAGACATTAAATGTTATCTTTGACAACCATTTGTCGTGGACTACTCACATCAACGCAGTCAGCATGAAACCGAACTACTCTTTTTATTCTCTCAAGCATCTCCAGATGTTTTTACCACAAGCCCTTCTACTTTTTCTCCTTGACTACGCTGATTTTTGTTTTCTTGACGCCACTGAAGAACTTCTGAACAAATAAGAGCGCCTTCAAAACTTATGCCTCCGCTTTATTTTGGTCTGCGTAAGTTTGAACATGTATCTCTGATACAGATCTCAACTAAAATGGCTACATATCCGTAGGCATCGAGACTATCATGTGCTATTATTTCTAATAATAGCAATGTGCTATTATTTCTGTACACTTTCCTTTTTAATACGCGTTCTCCTCCTTAAGTTCGGGAGCGTTTTGACTAGCTTGTGCCGCGCGACATTCAAAGCAGGACCACAAAATCCCTCCTCCTTAAAATACCCACTCACTCTTCTAGTTCTTACAGTATGTCGTTCAGTTTAAGAGCAGTCAAGTTTATGGAATTCAGTTCCTTATACTATTTTAGCAAGTAGTACTATTGATGTCTTCAAAGGGAATAGCAAAAGAGCATTATTTTTCTAAATAAATTAGTTTTATCTGACTACCAGTTTTTATTTTTATCTAATATGTGTATTGTTTTATTTTACTATTTTGTTTATTTATTTATGAAAGTATTTATAAGAACCTATGTGTGGTATATGAAGTAAGTATTGACTTCTTTACAATTATTGTTTATTTTGTTGCGATTTTTCTAACAGATTTAATTTCATGTACCTACATAGAAACCTACTTGTTTGGTTGGACGATCTCTTAAATCAAGGGTTTGGCGGAAGAAAGCTCTGCTAACTCTGTTACATATAAGAAGTACATTACTTGTAACTTACTCGTTTGTATATAACTTATAAAATGTATTTACTGTATATTTGCTTTATATGTAGGTACTTACTAAAGAATATATTTAGATAAAAAATATAAGTAAACTCAAGGTCGATAATTGTAAGAGTAAGTATTTTTTGGAGTGAGGACCGCGGACACGATCTGATAGCATGATGTTTGTACTATATTATATTCTGTGGTGAAATGATAGCTCCTGGAAGAGAAAGCCGAGGATCTAGCTTACTGGCGTGTCCTTAAGAGAATCCTTTATCAAGCATAAATGCTTGATAACTCATAACTCATACTCATAACACTCATAAACTCTGGTGGATAAAACATTTCAACTAGACTACCTAGGTATATGTGGTACAACGGAGAGTTTCTCAACACTTCCAAAACAGTAGCGTTATAAATGGAGACAATGTCATGCTAAAATGTCTTCTAATAAAAATACCTAGTTTTCATTAACAAAACAAAATTAAATAGATTTGATGATGACCATAGATCTAAATGACATTTCATCTAAATAGAAGAGATGCCAGAAGGTATGCATCAACATTCAACATGAAGTATTGCAAGCTTTAATTAAAGACTTCGGCGTTTCGAATCTTCGCATTTTCATTAAAATGATTTTAAATTAATGTCCACTAACCTCTGAGAAGTCTCTCTGCGACATGACTCCGCATTTAGCTCCCTCTTAACATAATCTGTGGACGATAAAATGAACATTAAAACTTTGACATTAAAATAAGTGAATCAAAGAATAAAGTAAAAACGAGCCCAACAAGAAATCGGTTTGCAACAAGTTTGTGACTTTAATGTAAATAAGTAAGTAACAACCCCACACGCCCAAATCACACACATTACTATTTTCTCCTAAAAATATATTGGACTCTGATCGAAAAACAACCCCCAGAATAAAAGGTTAAATTTATTTTTCATCCCATCTATTCGAAAAACACAGATTGGTTCCTGGAAAAGTGGGAGCAAAGTAGGTTTTTTCTGTTCGAGACTTTCATAGAGGGCAGTAATGAATTTCCGTGGCTCGTCGGCTCTTTTCGCCTTAGCTCGGCCATATTCAAGTTATAAGCTTAAGGGAGGGTGGGGGGTTACAAAGAGGTTTTTAATTTGTGCTCGTAAATTAATATATGAGCTGTAAAGTATCTAAAAGCGCCTTTTTTTCTTAAAGATGAAAAGTAGAGTGTATCACTCGGGTGCAAAATTATTTTCCTTCGGGCGACGTATATTGAATCCCTCGCTACGTTCAGGATTCTACTCTAGAATCTTTCACTCCACTCTGGATTCAAAATAATGCCGTCGCCGCAAAATGTTGTTTTGCTCCCTAGTAATAAAATCTACTATTGTGGTATGACGAAAAGGCAACCAACCATTAAAGCTGCATGTTTGTGTCGAATTTGTTTCAAGGAAGTTTAAATAAATTGAATAAAGCAAAAATAAACACGACATATTTTATCGCAACTTTAATGAGTGCATTCGTGAGATCCTTTTCAAACAAACTTTCACAAAAACGATCACATTTAATACAATTATCGACTTCAAAGAAGTCAATCCGATACTAATCTGAATGTATCGAAATTTTAATTGAACTTTGTGTCAATTCGTGGCTTTATAGCTGAAGTTATTGCTTGATTTTTACACGACTGCTGGAGGGTTATGTGTTTGGGTTGGTTATGTTTGTTTGTTTGTATGTTTACTAAGCGTGTCCTACAGCCTGAACGGCTTGATGGATTGATAAATAAGGTATCATTGGATTTATCTTAATCACGAGAATGCCATAAGATATATGAAGTGTCAAGAAAACTAATATGGCGGCTTACAGCTGCCATATTGTAATTCCGACGGAACAAAAATGACCGAAATCTATCGAGTTAGGTATAGTAACTCGTCCTATTGGGACGAGTGTCTTGTGGGACGAGTCGCTGAACTAGCCTAAAAATGAAGGTCTTTAAAAGCCCATTCCAAAAATATATGATTCATTTACATAAACAGTAGAAATAGTCTTTCAAGCTTCTTACAAAAATTTTAAATTTTAGTTTTGTCAAGTTATATAAGTAAGTAGGTACTTTAGTCCAATGTTGCACAGGACGTGAGTTGTTTAAAATGTTATTCAATAGTTTTGTTCGCAGTTTATATTTGTTTTTTACATATGTTTTATTATAATTTATGACATTTGAAAATATTATAAAGCATTAACAAATATGAAAAATATGACATCCCCGTAGAGTATTTCTGAACACCGGTAGAGTTGAAGGGTATTTGCTTTTCCAGGGTGAGATTTAACTCTTTTGGCACATGAAAGGGAAATTTCTTTAACAAACTCAAAGCATACTTAGTTTACCTTAATTTTATTGATTTGATCTTTTTATAATATATATATATATTCAATATATTCTGAACAATTCCACACCAATTACCTAGCCCCAAACTAGGATACACTGTACTATGGGTACTAGATAACGGATAAACATACATAGATACGAATATTATAACATCCATGACTCAGAAACAAACATTTCTGCTCCTCATACAAATGATTGCACCTTGCAGGATTCGAACCCGCGACCGTTTGATTACGTACCTAGGATAACTAGCCACGAGACCAACCAGTCGTCA
This sequence comes from Alsophila aescularia, assembly GCA_946251855.1. Taxonomy (NCBI): domain Eukaryota; kingdom Metazoa; phylum Arthropoda; class Insecta; order Lepidoptera; family Geometridae; genus Alsophila; species Alsophila aescularia. Next base: position 16,569,720 of record OX276385.1, read on the forward strand.
AAAATAAAAAATGTTTTAAAATAAATATAATAACAATAATATAAATAAAATAAATATATGATATATAAATATTTTATATATTTCTCCTGGTTCATGAGATGTTAATTTTGACTTGTAAAAGTGCTATTATTTTGCCTATTTCCTTTAAATTCTTTGAATTCAGTCGGGGATTTGTAATTTTTTGGAATAATTTTTACTTGTTTCCTTGCTTAAATTTTCTAAAAAAAGCCCTTTTGATTTAACATTGTGAAATGAATCTTAATAATCATTAGAAGAGTTAGGTTTTGCTTGTTGTAGAACAGGATGTAAATATACACACTGGCTACGCGAGCCACAGATTAGATACTGGTAACTGCGTGCCAAGTTCTGGTTACCGTCAGGAGGTCGTCAAACTTGCCGGGATAAAGAACAAGACTGGTAGCTGGTAGGTGAATTAGTGCCAGCGATAACCATTATCATATACCATTTGATTACTGATGTAAATTGAGATACATTATACTATTTGTGGCCGACTGTGACAGGCGCAGATTAGTAGATAGTCTAGACTACTAATGTGACTTAGTTAAATGAGTTACTAATTTTGAAGTGCTCTAATTTAGTCAAATTAGTAAGTATTTACTAATATTTAATAAGAGCGATGGTGGCCTAATGGTTCTATAGTGTAATTTAGAATCCAACGATACCGGGTTCAAAACCTAGGCTCCCGCACCAATGACTTTTCGAAGTTATGTGCGGGTTTCCATCGCTCCGTGCTTCGGAGGGCACGTTAAGCTGTCGGTCCCGGCTGTTATTGGTTAATAGCAGTCGTTAAGCCATGTCAGAGGCCCTCGGGCGGCCTGACAAACTCTGACATCAGAGGCCAGCACTACCTCATACGACAAACAAACAAACAAACATTTACTAATATACCTATTATACTTTTATACCTTCTTATAACAAATCACAGTAATATGATAAATCAGAGAAGTGTAGCCATTTTCGTAAGCAGGCCAATCAGAGCTTAGAGTTTTGAAAATAAATACTCTTTTAGCGAGCGGAAAACTTCGTATGTGCGATGCAGAACTCCATACATTAGAAATGACAAAACGTCTAGAAATGCATAAAAAACGATTAGCGCCATCTATCTTTAGAAGTGTGTGTGTGTGTTTTGGTGTATGATGTTTGTTATACACGCTGCCTGCCGCACTGCCATAGCAGCAGCTTGGCTCCATTTTAAAATGCAAAAAAAGGTATATTATATTTTCTTCGTATTTTACAATATGGGTATCAAATTGAAGACCTTAATAGGCACATTCCAACAGTATATAATTTATTGGCATAAGTTATTTTTTGACAGGGCAGGTGTGTTTTTTTAGCTTTTAAGATAGTTAGTTATTTAATATTTAGTTTTTATTCCGGTCTAATCCCTTTATTAGTGGATCGTTACAAAATTGAAATATTTAATTAAAGTCCTATTCCGGTCGGATCCTCTCCAATTTTAACACGACTGCCCGAAAAAAATAGTGTTATGTTTTTAGGATCTATGTATGTATGTTTGTATGTATGTATGTGAGTATCTTTATTCCACCATAACTTTCACGTGGTTTTCACTGTTGGATAGCTTATGGTTTGACTTAAGCACTGGTGTACTTGTTATCTCAATCTGATGAGTAGAATTTGAGTAATCGTTAGACAACCATTTGACGTTTGAACAAAGTTTGTTGATTTTGGTACTTTTGGTTCTGGAATATCACAAGATCCTTATATCCCAGAAAAATGATCATGCAGACTAAGCTGCGGGCGCAGCTAGTTTTTATAATAAATTGTGGTGGATCATTAGGGGGATTGGAGATTTATCAGACTGGAATAGACCCTGTTATTTATGATGTACCGTTGAGTTGGTATGGATGACCATTTGTCACATTAGCTATTTCGTCGCTATCCCTGATAGGTCACATTCATAATACGTCACTTTGTGCATCTAGTCAGTTTTCCTTTACTCGTTTCATGCTGTATTTCGACTCTTTACCCACTCGTACGACCCATTTTTTTAATGTACAGTAAAAGACTCAAGTCGTATAAGCCTATTTGGCTTATTGCTTATTACAAATAACACACACACATACATACGAGCACACATTGTATTTTATCACATAATTGATAAAAAATGACTTCCGCGAAAGTGCTATTCCTGTCATGGCGCCGATCATGACGTCACATGAAAGTAAGCAACAAGGTGTTGTTATTGGGTTTACTCAGTCTAATAAAACCATAGACATTTCCTAAGTACAATGCGCAAAACAGATTCTGTTTTTAGGAAGTGACGCACAAATACGTCACGTCGTACCTGCAGGCACAGACTAAACAAGTACCAGTCAATCATCAAAGTTTGCAATTAATGAAAATTTAGTGAAAACATTACTTTGATTACATGGGTAATCAAAATGAAAGATGTGTATAGTTTATACTTTTTATTGACATTTGTAAATATTTTTACTCAAAACAATAATAAATTGATATTCATTGGGACATACTTTTAGGATGACAACAATGCAGGATATATTTTCACTACAGCCAGTCAAATAGCCTATTAGGCCCGAGAAGAATTGTAGGGAAAACGACACATACAAAATCACTGCTGGAAGAGCAGTCTCTTAGCATGCAACTATAGTAGAAAGTCGTAAAATATCGTTTGCTTACTACATGACCTGTAGGTATGTCAGTCTCATAAAAGTATTGTATGGGCATTAAAGGCAACATAGTGTCAAACTGCTACAGCCGTAGGTACTTAACGTACCCACTTATTATTGCTGTGATTACAATTTCTATAAAACTTGTCGTAAAGTGCACCTTGTCAGGATCTTTAGTTTGTAGAAAATGCATGCAGAGGTAACAATGTGAGCGAAACGATAATAATAATAATGGATAAACTTTAATAATTAATACCTACTCACAATATAACGCCTTGAACACCGGGCACACTGCGGCTTTGCCAGCGTGCTCAAAATTTATGGGTTTTTTTCTATTGCGCGAAAAGTTATTTTTTTAAAATAAATGTAGCCTTATGTTACTCCTTGTAATATCAGAGCTCTCTTCCAGTGAAAGTCCAGTCAAACTTGTTCCAGCCGTTTTGGAGATTAGCGGGAACAAACAGACAGATTGACATACAAAAAAATGTCTTTTTTTTATAAGTACCGTGTATACTTTCAGCATTTAGTAAAAAGCTGTTATTTTTACATCACAAACAGACACTTCAATTTTAATTATTTGAAATAGATATAGATGTATAGTTATAGATTTACTTTTGTTTTTTTTTTGATTGATTAAAAAAAACAAAAAGATTACACCAAACTAAACTACTAAACTAAACATTAGGATTGGACTAAAGTGTCCAATCCTAATGGTAGCAATTTGGTCATTTTACTCTTTAAACTAAACTAGACTATTTTTTTTCAAATGTAATTTAAACCTTGTCGACTTTATAACAAAGTCTTTTTGTCCCTGGCATCTATTCTAAGCTAACGTCAATTTAAGCTGCACCGTTTAAAATAACGTAATTTAAACAGGCTTTTAACACGCTGTCTAACAGCGTTTGGATAAATTCGGACACGTTCTGAGACAGCGTTTGGACAAATCGGGATACTCACCGCGTGGAAACAAAGTTGATTTTACGCTGACAGTCTTTAGTGATAGTTTAGTGAGTGAGGATTAGATGTCAGGGGATGTCATAAATACCTGTTACGAATCCAATAAGGTCTAAGTTACATTTGAAGAAATTAAGTTTAGTTCAGGGGATGTCCGAATCGCTACCGCAAATGTATCGATACCTATTTAAGGTACCAGGTTATAGTCTTTGGTCTAATCTATTTTTGGTAATGGAATCCTACTTACACAGCACGCTATCTCTCGTTCTCGCATTATTACGTGAAGAAACTCCATACGCGACACTCACTCGTATCCTTCTTTTCAAAACCACTCTGAGACCCCTGCTTCCCGGCCCCCGCACCGCATGCGTCAATTCGGCCGTTTACGCCCCGATACTCTACTGTCCGTAAGGATTATATAATATGTAATGTGGCTAAACCTTGGGCCTGCAGACTTGACATATAGATAGTGAGTGCTTTACAACCGAAATCGGTACATACCGATGACAATCGTTAGCTTTGACAGTTATTGTCTAAGTTAAGTCTAAAGTAATCGACGTCGATGTCGAGACTGCCGGCCCTTGGAAAGCGTGGTATTTTTGAAGCAAGAGTTAGGTAACCGTGGTAACACCTTACTCTTGCTTCAAAAATAAAATATTGCGCGGGTGCGCGATAATAAGTTTGTAACTACCCATATCTGCCGCCCGCTCCCGCGACTTCGCAGGGATAACAAGTTTTAAGTTTGACTTATTTAATAATGCCTAGTTTTATGTTTTGTTCCCGCCCGCGATTTCATCCGCGCGGACTACTGTTTATCGCGAAAAAAAGCATCTTATGTTCTTCTAGGATATTAAAAACCAATGCGAATGTAGGTATAGCACCAATGCTCTTGAAGTTTTTTGACAGACTTGTTATTTCGTTTCCATGGCAACCGATTCTTACAGCAAGTAATCAGCATTTTCCAGATTTCCCATGAAAAATTACAACATTCCGGGATAAAAGTATCCTATGTTTTATACTAGGGCTTAAGCTATTTCCATTCCAAATTTCATCAAAATCTGGCTAGCCGTTATCGCGTAAAAGCTCCCCAAACAAACTGACAACGTTTCACTTTGATATATTGGTATAGATTTATTTTTCATATTTAGGGCTACAGATACATTCTGTTGCATGCACTGAGTACATAATAAAGAAGAATAAGAATAAAAATAAACAAAACACAAAAAAAGAAAAAAAAAGAAGAAAAACATGAACAGCGACAGCAAATCTATTAGTGCTCAATAGGACCGTGTGTGTGTGATGCATGTTATGCCACATGTCATGTTATCTTAGTATATTGTGGTATATACTTTGCATGTTTGGCAATTGGGGTAAGCTCAGCACTGTACTGCGCCGACTAAGTTTAGTCTACACAGGGCTGGTTTTCAGCATACCCCATTGCTTGAACTGAGATGTTACTCAAGCACGAAAAAATATAGAAACAGAAGCGAAACAGAAAAAAAATGCAAAATGCACATTAGATACAAATTATTACAATAATTTTAAGTGGGACAAGAAGTTATTTATGTTGACTACAGTGTGTGTGGGGGTGTGAGGGAGTGTGTGCATATTGTTACGCGGTTTTAAAGGTTGCTTTAAAGCTATTTTCAAGACAGTTTAATATGATGGCTTTAAATTTAAAAAGATTGTAGCCTATTTTACCTCTCATAGGCGTACATACATTTAAGAAAAATATCCAATTCAATTTCAGGGTGTATATTTTAAGTTTCTAAAAAATGAAATAGAAGCAAAATATACTTCACTCATTTTTAACGTCTCCGCAGGCGGCAGACCGCATTTATACGAACTCCCTTTATCTCGAAGCGCACAAACACAAAGACAAAAATAGAGATTACCAATTACTTCCTACTTTTTGTACACCTTTTGTTAATTTTAGAAGCAGCTGGCTGAGAGCTGGCCCCAATTATTTGAACATTATTTTTTGTGGTGTAACCACGAAATTTTAAGAAAATCATTGCGTAGAGCTCATAGCAAGCCCACTCAGACTTATGCCTTAGAGCCATACCGTTTAAACGGAAGCCTGTGGATGAAAAAAAAAAACAAACCTAACAGTATAGAGGTATTATTACGCACACGTGATGTGGCGTGCGCAGGAAGATCAGAAATAATTTGTTTATCGTCGTGGACAATGGATAAAACGGCAATTTAATGCTTATATGTAAAGACTATAAGGTTATTATTAGCTTGCGGGTAATTGCGCCTGGTTGACTAAAAATCTTAGAATCAAGTTTACTTTGTAGACTCTGATCACCGGTTATGCATAGCTTTTTATTTAAAACAAGTTGTTTGTTGCTTAATCCTTCAAATTGTACCTAGATACGTAAATAAATAAAATAAATATGTATAATTTAAATAAATCAAATATAAAAGAAGCTTTTATTGTTTGTTTTTAATAACGTCACGTCACCTTTTATGTTTTCTTTCTTTTTATTATTTTGTCATCGGTTTGTGAGCTACCCTGATAGTTTCAGCGGGATAGCTAATCGGGAAGTGCTCGAAATTTAAATTGCAAGATTCCAGGACAGACAAAATACATAGATACATACATACATACAAATGACGTTAAATAAAAGCTTTTAAACAATGGAACACTAAAATATTAGGCTGGACTCATAGAGCATAAGCACGGCTAAGGATCTTCACAAAAAACCCGACTGCGAACAAAACAAAAAGAGGCAAAAATGTAAGTTATCATTATATTAGTTATCATTGGCTGCTAAAGACATGACATTAAAATTCAATATGGCGACAACCACACGCCATATTATGAAAAAGGAAAAATGAAAGTCGACGAACTATATTATGTGGGGTGTCATTGAATAGGTATTTGAATGATCTTTAGGTGTCTCAAATAATTTTTCATTTTGAATGAGCATTTAGGATCTATAATCACAAACACATTTGTATACATACTTGGATATTGTTGACATGTAAACTGATGTTTATTAATAAAATACTTATGACTTATAACGATTTAAATTTGGCTATCAACCATTCATAACAAAATACATACATAAAAAACACATACATAGCCCGAAAAAAATTACTTAGTATGAAGTCGGTTTTATGTTTATGCGTGTGTGAGTGAAAAGTTAGCTCAAACGACTCAAACACAAAGCACTCGTATTTCTTCATATCAAAAGTGTATAATTAGGTCCTCATGTTCGGGTCGCGTGCGCGGCGTCTCGCCTCCGGCTGCGTTTGATTTGATGGCCGAGCTACCTGGAGCTACTGCTAGGTACTGCAGCTGATGAGGTTTGAGTAATATAGTTAGTAGGTATGTTGCACATTGGCCCTAATGTTTGTATCGTTTTGGTTTGGAGACCAACCAACAGTCAAAAATGAATAGCTACGGCCGTTTATGTCGCATATTTCGACACTCAATGAGGAATCAAAACCTATAGGATATTTACGTTGGCATAGAATCATGAAAGAACAATGGCAGGTCTCCATACAAAAAAAGTCTGGCATCAAATTGCAGCGTCCCGTGATGAAAAATATGACAAAAGATTCGGCGTTAGTTCGAGTCTTTTAGTGAAACTATTATCCTGTGGGAAAGCCGAAAAATAATAATGGGGGTTTTAATTTTTTCGCATAGTACTGAAAATGTGATTGCAACCAGTCTCATTGAGTTATGTAATACCAATGCTGTAGATTGCTAGATCTGTCACTGTCAACGTCCAAAGTAGAGCTGACACGCTTTGATCCCATTTTGTTTAATATCGATACAATATCGGATTCTTATATATTTTAATCAATTTCAAATTTGATACAAGTAGGATCCTTATTTCCTATATATGCCAAATTGAAATCTATGGAAGCCTATAATATGCTTAAAATAAAACCGGGCAAAATTCTGCCTCTGGTCTTTGGCTAGAAGTTTTTGGCGATTATAAACTTATTTGCAGTTGATAAATTGACCGCGACCTATGTCGATGTATGGGGACGACAGTTTTCCAACGGAAAAGTTAAGTTTGTATGGAACGGTATCGCGCGAGCTGAGGGTGGTGCGCGCTTGGCACATTGAACCACGCACTGGTAAACGTTAAATAACTTTAATTTATTAAGCTCAATTCCGTTGCAGTCAAACATATGATGTGAATGTTTAGCGGATGAGGCACTCACGCTCGTAGAAGTACCCTTGACCAAAACCCAACACATTGCATGTCCTCGAGTGGTGGCAATCCGGTGGTTGGCTTCGGCTAACAGCGCGCAATGACGGGCTCACCTATCGTTACAGTTGTTTTTCGGCACGATGCTCAATGTAGCTGACCATTAAAAACCATTTGCTTTTTTTTATGCATTGGCCATGTAATGGTGAAACTTAGAACGGGCCATCACATTTAAATGCGTGTACAACATTTCGTGTCTGAGCTTTTAACCGTTGAGAAGTTCCCTAGTCTGGTCTCAACCCTGAATGAAGCAACCATGTTATAGTAAAACTTAAAACGGGCAATCATAATAAAATGCGTACACAAAATTTCGTGTCTGTGCTGTTGACCGTTGAAGAGTTAATTTATCTGGAGACCATGTCATGTTAAAATTTAAATCCGGTTATCATAATAAAATGCGTACACAAAGTTTTGTGTCTGTGCTGTTAACCGTTGAAGAGTTCCTTTATCTGGAGCTAATCCTGGATGTCGATTCAGGACACGCTTAACATAAAAATGCTTAGTAATCGAAACTGAACCAACGAAAAACCTAACCCACATGTACACATTCAACTTCGTAGGATAAGAGAGAAAGTGGTCTTTTGGCCTCTTTTGGCAAGATTTGACCTAGAAATTAGACCTGTATGTATGTATAACATATAATGTATATCATACATACAGGTCAAATTTTGCAAGCTGAATTAGAACCTCTTCCTCATAAAGAAACTCTTCAACGGTTAACAGCACAGACACAAAATTTTGTGTACGCATTTAATTGTGATAACCCTTTCTAAGTTTCACCATTACATGGCTATAAAAGTTTTTTCAAATGTTTTTTAATGAACTTATTCCCAGTTATACATACTTATAAACATTGCAAGTTAAATAAAAGCTTTTAAAAAGAAGTCTGCGTAAAGAATGCCTTCAACCCAAATCAATCTCCGTGCTTCGGAGGGCACGTTTAGCTGTCGGACCCGGCTGTCATTGATTAATAGCAGTCGTTATGCCATTTCCGAGGCCTCCGGGTGGCCTGATAAACTCTGACACCAGTGGCCATCACTACCTCATACGACAAACTAACAACTAACTCATCCAAGCAAGCAAGATGACGTCCAGATAGACCTAAGCCCGTTTATGGACTAGTAGTTGATGATAATTCTTGAATCTGCGGTGATTCCGCGTACAGCATAATGCGAGGTATTGGGGCATGGTGGAATTTTATTGAGATTTGAACTCCGTGCTTAGTTCTGCCTTTTCCTCATTCATTAGTCCAACATCATAATCCCTCAACCGTAGGACATTTATCTAGTGATGAAACATTACTAATTAGCGGCCTGAGAATTAATTCAATATTTTTTTGCCGGACTAACGCAAATTCATTGATTGAGCAGTATGCCTACTTTGTAAAAAAACGTTGAAAGAAATGACTCGAGTTGAATATGCTGCCTTGCTCAGTAATGTTTAGTCAGGTCGTTGCTACGAGTATTATCTGTTACTAGCTTTCCCGACCGCAACTTCGTCCGCGCGGACTACAGTTTATCGCGAAAAAAGCATCGATTATTTTAGGATATTAAAAACCAATGCAAAAGTAGGTATAGCACCAACGCTCTTGATGTTTTTTTTTTGCCAGATTTGTTATTTCGTTTCCATGGCAACCGTTCTATGCAGCGAGTAATCAACTTATTTCCGTTTTTTCGTGGAAACTTATCATTTTCCGGGATAAAAGTATTTTATGTTTTATTCCAGGGTATAAGATATCTTTATTCCAAATTTAATCACAATCCGTCCAGCCGTTATCGCGTGAAAGCTCCCCAAACAAAAAAAATAAACAAACAGACAACGTTTCACTTATATATTGGTATATATTTACTAAAGATAATAAGATAATATTATTAGAAAAATACAAATATCGTGCAAAGGAAAGAAGAAAGTTTACTTTGGTACAAGCCTGGGAGACCCTGAGCCGAAAAAGAGTGAGGGCACAGTACATATATATATCCGTAATGATTTTATATGTACTGTGGTATGGCTGAAAAACCTCGTACTTTTGTAGTCAATAAAAATAAAATAACAACATGGGAAGCTTTACGAAACTACGTGATCTAATGAACAAGCTTAAGATTTAATCTTAATATGTACGTTTCGTTGCTTTCAGCGCAGGAATTTAGACATAATTACCTGTGATTCGCACGACCTTGCAGAACGAGCCACGTACACAAAGATGTTTGATCTCTCTTGTAAATTGTATAATAATCTACAAGACTGGTTAGTTAACTGCTGGAAAAATAAATAATTGCCTACTTCTGAGACGGAGCTGCGCTGTAATTATAGTAGTGTCAAAATTAAACGCTAGTGAAGAGAATCAGACGATAATTTTAATGAAAATTGCACGCGCTTGGAGTGGTATTTTTGTTCGCTTGCATTTATCATGGCAAGAACAGATATAGGTATAAGCAGAAGTACACTGCCGCAAAGAAAGCCGGTCGGTAAGCGGTCTGTAGCAAAAACATCGATAAAATATTGAAACTAGCTATATTATGAAATAATTAAATAAAAGTCGTAAAAGTTCAAGATCATGAAGTTTATTTTGAAAAATGCTATATATGCAATTTTCACACATTTAAGTATTTTGTATTGCCACCACGAGCTGTTAATACAGCTGTTACACATGCATGGTTTGGCAGCTTTCCATAATTATAAAAAAAACATCTTTATTTTCACCCGACTGAGGAGGGATATGTGTTTGGGTTGTATGTATGTATGTTTGTTTGTTTATACGTTTCTTAAGGGCATCCTTCAGCCGAAATGGCTTGATGGATTGCTATAGGATATAATATGAAGTGTTAAGAAAACTAATATAGCGGCTTACAGCTGACATATTGTATTTCTGACGTATCAAAATGAAGGAAAATACCAATCAAATATAAATATATTTTTTACTACTTAAGCATTAGCAATTGTCTTTCAAACTTCTTACAATGTTTAAAATTTTCTTCTATAGTTTTGTTCGCAGTATCCTTGTTTTTTTTTTACTCTTAGTTTAAAAGGATTGCCCAAATATTTTAAAAGTTATCGCCTTCGCCTTCGTCCTAAACTTTAGAAGTCAGAGTTTTGAAATAAAAAACGTTTTATAGCAAATTTCATGTACTTTCTTTTAAATTATACATTAGTAAAGATTTTAACTAGAAATATATAAAAACCAAAAAAATGTTTGTCTGTTTACTCGCGCATCACGTTAAAACCTGGACTGATTGCAATGCGATTTTCATTGTTGCATAGTTTAGGCTTCGATTTAAAAACTGGTGTAAGTACTTGGTATCTCAGTCCGATAAGTAGGATCCTAGCAATTTAATAAAAAAACTATTAATTTTAAAAGTGTGGTACTAATGTCACGTTAAAACTACTGGACCGATTGCGATGCGATTTTGAATGTCGGATAGCTTAAGTTTTGACTTAAGGACTGATTGATGTACGTGGTATCTCAATCCGATGAGTAGGAGCCAAGCAATTAATTTTATGTACTAAGTTTTAAAGGCCAGTGTATTATGCTCAAACATTTTTTCTACAATAAAAAAAAACATCATGCTTAATTGATTATTGTAATACATTTATAAAACAATATTTTATCACACCGGCAATAACAACACCAACAACTGCACAAAAAAATATGCTCGCGTTGATGTCTTTTGTACTACCGTTTGAATTTCAACAACGATTTATCCTTTAGAGGAGGACTACAATACAATAAATAATGTTACTATATACCTTTTTTGTAGAAATATGGTAATATTCGTAATTAACTTTTACCCGACTACGGCGAAAAAAAGGGAAGGTAATGAGTTTAACCAGTCTATGTATGTACATATATATATATATATATATGTACAGTAGTCGCAGCCAATATTTTTGTGAAGTTAGGCTCTGTGAATGATTGCGCAGGTTGCTGTGGGGGTAAAACAGAATAAAGTAAGAGCGAGATAAAATATACAACAAAGATAAGCGAGTGAGCGAGTCAGTTATACAATGCTGTCTTCACCTTCAACATTGGGATTACGCCTGAAAACTAGCAGTTTGCGCAGCGACTAGCAGATAACTTCCGAGACACATACTTCCGCTAAGACTATAAGTATATATGCGCTGCTTATGTAGGTATGTGGTTGTTCCACCATAGCGTCGCCCCTATTGGTCCGATTTTGACAAACGAGCTGTCAATGGATTCGCCTTCAGTTATAGAGTGTTTGCTTTTGATAGGGCAAAAAAATACAAATACCACCGCTTTTTTTAGACTTAATTTGGAGTTGGTACAAATTAATGACCCTGCTAGGAAGTATGACACAGTGTCATAGGCAAATATTAAAGCAAAGGAGAGGTCGTGTGTTCAAACTAAAAAATTGGTCCGATTTTGACAAGCGAGGTGTCAATCGATTCGTCTACATCGCAAGAGTGTCATAGGCTATTTTTTACCCGCCCGTAGTCGGGTTTTAGTTTTTCTATATATGTCTTATTAGTATTATTATTTGTACTGTACATTAATGTAAATGTGTGTTACGTATTAATATCGAGTTATACACGTTACACAAATTCTTAGTTTTTTCAAAAAGTAGATGCGCTTGTTTTGTTTTTGTTACTAGTATAATATGCTAAACCAATTTAAATGAAATTCGGCATTGGGATAGCGAGAAAGCTCAAAAAGACATATTTATCATATTAATTCCCGTGACAAATGAAAAATTACGAGCAGAATCGGGGTGTGCTAGAGTTTGCAAAATTATTTACGTTTCATGACATTTCAAAAACTTTGAAGTGTTGCAAGGAGTTCTACTTGAAATAATTAAATGTCATGTAAAAATTAAAGTTAACAGCTTGCAATCAAGAATTTGCCCGAGTAAAGCAACATAAAGCTTACCTTAACATACTCGTATTACTCGTATAAGTACATGAAAGTACGTAAAACATAACCCATCAAAACAACTTTCTAGTCCAGCGACTAGCTACACTCCATACGCACTACGAGTACGGTAATCTGTGATTTATACTTTTCAGAGGTTTATTTAAGCTCCTACGTTTTTAAGCCTTCAAAAAGACATTAAGCTCCATCCAAAAGTATGTACTTTTGAAACTTCGAAGCTTTCAACAATCACAAGTGCAGTTAGGCAGTTAGTCGGCTCACGCACACAACCAACATACTAACATTTCGAGGTTTCAAACCACGCATAGGCATAGGTATGACTTACCATCACAGGCGTTGATTTAGACCAATTATAAGCCCATTTCTTGGTTCAGAGCACGGTTATTACCAACACACGGCCGGACAAACAAAAAATATCAATCTCGATTCTCATATGTATGCACAGTACACACCGTGTGTTGTATGACACTTGTTTACACCACTGAAATTCACAATTGTAAGTCACTAGATATAATTAAGGCCGTTTTAAACTTTTGAAGTCGGCATTTTTTCTCTGAGGTATGGTTTTGCTTTCGGTAGAGATGCGCGTGCGTCGATCGCTGGCTCGACTCTACTGACTGTCGGTTTCCGATGCTGCCAGTTTATTGTAACGTTTAATGCCACGAAAGCCTCTAGAGCCTCTACGGTGAGATTTGAGGTTGGATTGGGAGCGTTGCCGGTCAAAGCTTGAATGTGGCAAGATTAGTGTATTTCGAAAAGAATTGAAAATACAGTTTTATCATTGTTGGTCCATTAAAATTGTTTTATTGTGGCTTATTTAGTTAAATAAGTGCCTGAAGCAGCTACGAGAGGTAGAGCAGTACTCTAGCCGCCACTACTAGGCAAAAATGTTAGAAATTACTTAGGTGTAAGTAGGTACTACATACATGTATCTTATCCTATTCAATAATTGTAGATATTTGAATGAATAACCAGATCTTAAGTATGTATAACTTAGTTTGAATATATCCGAAAACTTTTTTTTATTTTTTTTTATTCTTTTTTTTTCAGATATAATTGTACCTATACCACACAATAAATAATAGTACTAATAAGTAGGTACATATAATCTAGAGACGTGAGTAGGTACCTACTTGGCTTGACATGTATAGACTTACAAGTCAAGCGATGGTTTTATGAATGAAACAACAACTGCTAATCGTAAACAAGAGGCACGGCGGGTAAGCGGTCTATGTAATCTTATTTCACGATTTCCAAGCGCGATTAAAGTTGAAAATATCTTCGGTACAGGTAGATTTCTCCCCAACCTGGCAACATCGCTAACCGCCATTGTAGTGTGACTGAAACAGGGACACAGCCATCTCTTTCCCGCAGGAATGCAGACCGCTATCACCTTGAAGGCCGCTCTTGCAGACGCTTCAATGAAAATAAGCTTTTGAGCTTTGGTATCACTGGCATAACTGGTATAGCAGAACTGCTGTTTGTCTAATGAAACGGTGTATACTGGATTACAAGTGAAGTAGGTAATACTCATTTAGGTACATGACCTTTTTCTACCGGAATTTGCCTTGTTAATTTATATTGTCTCGCCTTTTAACCCTTGAACTCTTAAAGAGATTGGTGTTATAAGTTTAGGATGTGAATCATTGTTTGTATGTATGTATCACTGTATGTATCACTATGTATCCGTGTGTCTGTCTAGAATCGTAGCTCCCAAACGAATGGACCGATTTTGACGTGGTATTTTCTGTTTGAATGCTGATGTGATCGAGATGGTTCTCAGCTATAATAGGGGAAAGAGGTGAATGGGGGGCCGTAGCTCCAAAACAAATGGACCTATTTTGATGCGTTTTTTATGTTTGAAAGCTGATGTGATGCTTCCTAGCTATAACGGGAATTACAGTTTTTTTTATTTGTGCTTATTTCCATTGATAATTCAAAGAGGCTTAAATTAAATAAAAACCTTCCGTATAGCGGCTGACTAGCGCGGTGTCCATGTCACAGCACAGAGGGTTCGACGAAAATGTGCACGGACATGATATTATTATATGATTTTAGTTTTTACTAAGATTAAATGGATGTTAAATTATTGTTTTGATAGATGGCTTATGATGACTGTTTTTATGTATTTAAAAGTCAATAAATATATGTGATGCCACCCTACATACACCAATTTTATTTTTAACTCATAGAAAAAATTAACTTTTTTCGCGCTCGCTATGCTCGAGCTTATTTTTGAAAGTAAGTAGGTACTTGATATTTTGGTAAGTTGCATATTTTTGTAAGATTTAAGCTACAGTAATGGAAATGGCGTAGGTTCGCTGCCCTCGTGTTTTTTGCTCATATCAATACAGATTTTAATTTACATAAATTGGAATTAGATGTGTTTTAAAATCTAAAAATACTTATAGAAATACCTCAAATGTAGATTGTAGTTATTATATTATAATCTTAATAGGAATAACTCCAATTTTCTGGTTCTTTTGACCATAACTTATTTTCAGTGCTAATTTTGCTATGGTTTGGAATTTTGATTTAATATTCCACGTGATACAAAAACTTTATGAAAATGTCATCACCCCCAAATATGAATCCTGGCTACGGGCCTGTGAAACCACACAATTTTGATACTTATAGGTATCTCGGAATACAGAAAAAGGTTTTTAAGTAACACAAAAGGTTTTTGTTCTCCATAAACTTAATTCGTCTACTTACATGATTACTTTAAAAAATTACCATATTATTGCAAGTTTGTTTTACCGCAATTCTATCGCTGCGCTGTAAAAACATTTCGAGAATTGAGAACCTATGATGCACCAGACATCCCATAGATTTAAACACTTTTCGAGTAAATTATTTTACCGTCCTCTGTTATTATGTTGTAGAACTATGAAAGTGACTGCTTCTCCAGTTACTATAGTAGTTCATAGTCAGTGTAGTGGTTGTCGTTGTAAGTCCCGGCTATGTCGGATAGATGGCGCTGTAATCAAAACCAAGAAGAATAAAACAGCTTTTTGTCTACTGTTTGTATTCTCTTTGCTCGTTGCCTAGCAACTGTCAAATTTGACGTGTACTTGTGTATTTTCAAAACTGTGACAACAAAACGCTCATTTTCAAAGAGTATACTCATTTTTCTCTCGTAAATTCGCGTGATCACGTTCAATGATAAAAAATTTAAAGGAAGTAATTGATTGTTATGTGTCTGACCTCACGTGCTCCAATTGCGGTTCGTTTTGCCTCCCACGCGAGGTATTACAGTTTATGCAATTGACCTGCCTTGAGTCAGAGCTAAGTTGACTGTTGTGTTGTAGGCCGCCTTCAAGGAGGTTCCGAATCTTAGTTATCGATCTCACAAGTGAGTCATTTTCATTTTGGTCTTACTACCCACTTAGCTCCATTATTTGAAGGTGATCTTGTAATTAAAAGGTCAGGTGCACACTGCAGTGCTGCATTAAACTTGCAACAAGTTAGTTGTGGCAACTAAACTTTTGCCAGCCTGTCCATTTAATTACTTATTTTCTAGATCCCAAATTATTGTATTATGGTCCTTGAGATCATATTATTCATAAGTAAACATCTACTGATATTTAACTGTAGTGACTACATAAATTAATTGTTATGCGTGAGATAATTATGATAATAAGCCTTACAATTTGTAATTATAGTTCTCATATATCTTGGTTTAAAAGATATATAAGAACTATATAACTATTCCTATAATTTGCACAAAAGTGTTATCTATCTTTGTATCTACACTTTCAGAATCATGTCTCGTCCCCGTCAGTCCCGTCCTCAGTGGCAGCTCCAAGCACTCGCAGCCCAGCGTCGGGACAACGAGCTCCGCAAGGCTGAGGAACTGCGGAAAGTAGCCAACTACTTTGAGGCTAACACAAACAAGTCACGGCACCATGAGTCATGGACAACAGAGGGATATTATTCACGGGCCAACAGGGAAGCGGAGATGTTAAGTACCAGGAAGATAAGGACTGCGTAAGTGAAATAATAGTAATTATTCTTGGCTGCATTTTGTTAATTTATTTTAACCTACGTCGGTCACAGTGACTCCAGCGATCTTTGTTTTTACCAGACTGCGCAGCCCAAAGGCCCGGTAATGTGTTTATCAGCCTATGTATGAACAGATATACATCTGTTCCATTGTGCAGTTGTGAGAAAACAGGTACATGAAACAATCTTATAAATTGTTATCAATAGACAAATGTTTCATTTTTTACTAGTCCGTACCAATATCTTTTCTGAGTTATGTGCGGTTTTTCATTGCTCCGTGCTTCAGAGGGCATGTTAAGCTGTCAGTCTCAGCTGTTATTGATTAATAGCAGTTGTTAAGCCATGTCAGAGGCCCTCAGGTGGCTTGACAAACTCTGACATCAGAGACCAGCACTACCGTACACAACAAACAAACAACTAGCCCGTATCCTCAGAAAAATTATAACTTTCTCTGAGCCCGTATCTATGCAAGTTTTCATAGGAAACTTAATTCCTATGAATACTCGCATATTAAACGGGCACTTTAAAAAGAGTTTATTCGAACTGGCCACAATAAGCAGAAAACTAAAAAAAGACGCGATATCCCCATATCTTTTATTTGGTCTGTGGTCTGTGGGTGTGATTGTAAAGAATGTAAAACCACATACGGTATTTTATGTTATTTTAACAGTTTGTATGCTATCATTTTCAGCACAACACAAAAATTTCGTCAAACTATTATTCCCCGAAGCGGAGTGAAGGTTGAGTGTGCGAGAAATACATTTTTCACTTACATTTTATTTTTTCTAAATGACACCTGTTCGAAGCCGGGGCAGGTCGCTAGTTAAAATATAATTAAGATACAAAAACAGATCATGTTATGTAATTTCTATATAATTTTTGAACTTCAGCCAGACTGCATGGAAAACCTATACTGACTTTCCACATTGAGGACGGCTTATATTTGCTGCATTAACCCTAAGACCACAGAATAAATAATAACACAGGCCCAGACGCACAAAAAGGAGAGATGTTATAAGTTTAATGTGTGTATCTGTCTGTGGCATCGTACCTATCAAACGAATGGATCGATTTTGATGCGTTTTTTTTCTGTTTGAAAGCAGATGTTATGGAGATGGTTCTTAGCTATAATATAATTTTGTCGGGGTAATACAAATTTTTTTTTGTGCTTGTAGTTTAGTGAAAAATGTAGATCGATGGATAAGTCTTTATTGTCTATCGATACTTATAATAAAACAATAGGAACGAAAAAGTCTGCACAAAGAAAATCATTTGAAAAAAAAATGGTCTAGGGTACTTAAAATAAACTACTGAACATGAATAACACATTTTAAATATTCGTATCATTCTGTTTGTCTGTATCTTTATTTCAAGCATCACGTAAAAACTACTATACCGATTGCGATGCGGTTTTCATTGTTTGATAGCTTAGGATTTGACTTAAAATACTTATTACTTAATACTTTTTGTACTTGGTATCTCAATCCGATGAGTAGAAGCCAAGCAATCGATAACAACTTTTTGACGGCTGAAGGAATTTTGATTAAATGTTGGTATATTGGTATATTAGGTCCTTTTAACCTGGAGAAATGACCAAGTGTGCGAATCCGCGAGTACAGCTAGTACTAAATAACTATAAAAATATAAGTTCAAAAACTAAAACCCGACTACGGTCTCAGTGGACTAAAATGTCACAAACAAGAATATTTAAACGTTTAAGAAATTTAAAACTTTAAAGCCGAAGGAGTGCGCTTTACCTTCTTGGTTAAATACTGGAAAATTTGTATCGCACTTCTACGGCTCTAAAGTTATAAATTTCTATAACGTTTGAATATTCTTGTTTATGACTTTTTAGTCCACTGAGACCGTAGTCGGGTTTTAGTTTTTGAACTTATATTTTTATAGTTATTTAGTATAATAAAGACTTATCTATCCATCTACATTCTACACTAAACTACAAGCATAAATAAAAAATAGCCAAATCGGTCCAGCCGTGAAGAGACGATAAATAAAAAAAAATGATAGTCTTACATGGTTTGTGTAAATACAATACCTAAAAAATCATGTAATTTGTTTATACAATTTCAGTCAGCTAGAAGAAAGGCGCAAGAAGTTGGAAATGATGCTGTTTCAGGAGAACATCCAGTACCAACAAGAAATAAAAGCTCTCGCGCAACAACCGAAGCTGTATAAGAATGGGTAAATATTAATTTATTTGACGGCTGTATGGTCGAGTGATAGTGACTACTGCGAAGTCAACGGTCGCGGGTTTGAATCCCGCAAGGTGCAGAGATTTGTGTGATGAGTTTCCGAGTCACGGATGTAATATTCGTACTTATGTATATTTATCCGTTATCTAGTGCCCTCAGTACAGAGTATCCTAGTTTGGAGCTAGGTAATTGGTGTGAAACGCTCTGTCTTATTTGCAGATGACTTGAAACTTCTCTTAAAAAACCATGACTACAGCGCATATAAAATATATGTCTACGCTACAGCGATTGTTTTATTTTCCAGCGAGACATAGTGTGAAACTGTGGAGTGAGCGCAACAAACGATTACTGTCAAAAAATGCTCTATTGTTGCGTTCACTCGTTCTAAGTAAAATAAGTGGTGGTACATTATCGTCTCGGCGACGTTGTTACTCCACGAACAAATCTGGTAAGAGACCTGGGGGTTCTAATGAGCATGATTTATCTTTAGGGAAGCTTTTAGGACTCTTGAATTTGTTCTGCATCAGGCTCGACATTTAGATAGCATTCCTGCTATACAAGCTAACAATGATTTTGTTAGAAGCAAACTGGAGAGTAACGCGATCATTTGGAATCCTTACGAGACCAAGTACATACAGATGGTGGAAAAAATACAGAGAAAGTTTATTCGGTGGCTATAACAGAAAGAATATGGTTACTATGTAGGATATCGATACTTGTATCCGAGTGCGTTCCTACTTGGAATGGTCGGCAACAATACTTTGGAAGTGAGGCGTGCGGTCTCACTGATGGAATATGTGGCACGCATAATTGTTGGACGCTTAAACAAACCATCCGTTCTTGAACGGATGGCTATTGCCGTCCCTGACAATAATGTGAGAGCTCGTCGACATAAGCTTATAATGTGTGATGTGCTTAGTAACTTTCGAGATCTGGATTTGGTCGAGTGCACAACCAGCGAGCTTCACAGGGCGGCTATGTTTGTAGCAAAGTCGTAGGATTTTGTATATTTTGTTGTTTTACTTTTAATATGTGATTTGTGTAGATGATATATATAAATTAACTTAGTTTTAGTATGTTGGACATTGGGTGGACAAATTGGGCCACTATATTTTTATATATATATTTTTTTCTAGTGAAAGTAATCTATGAAAAGTTTGTATTTAAATTGTATTTAATCCTCTACGTAATCCGCGTTCTTTTTACTCGACTACAGCAAAGCAAAGGAATGGTAATGAGTAACAGTCTATGTATGTGTGTATGTATCATATGTATCAGTCTATGTATGTAAGGATGTTGCTACACGGAGCTATTTCAATTTTGAGGAGTTGAGACAATAAAAGGTCAAGAAATCAATTTTTAAAATAAGAATCGATTACATATTTTAATAATCGATTATTTTTTCATATCCCTAGAACAATGAAAATTCCGAAACGGTCCGTTCGTTTAGAAATAAAATATATATAAAAAAAAAAACATAATATATTCGAACATATAACCGTGTCCTTTTGTGAAGTCGATCAAAAAGTAACTTTTGTTCCATGACTTCTCAATTGTAGTTCGATGAAAAAATGCCATTGAAACAAATGTCAAAGTAACGAGCAGACTACCGATTAAAAAAATAACGAGAGGTCACTGATTATCCATGGAATAGCCGAATACCAAATAAGCACCATTGCAATTCGGTGGAAAATCACTGAACGATCATGTATATTATTTAGCTAGCAGACTACCAAATGTGTAAAACTAGGCCATCGACATCCCAGCGAGATTCCATGGAAGCGTTCTTATATTAACAGACTTGTGCCCCTGGAAGGTTCACGTTAGTAAAATAAATAGTCGCTTGAACAAATATTCTTACGCCTTGTCAGTGTTAAGTAATGTTGCATCTAAATCTGTAGCTGTGAGTGCATACTATGGTTACGTCTACCCTCAGTTGAGTTATGGGATAATCTTTTGGGGAAATTCAGTGGACGTTCTGTCAACATTTATATTGCAAAACAGATGTCTGCGAAATATATATAATCTATTCAGTACTGATACCCTCCGTAACATTTAAAAAAAAAAAAACCTCACCTTGACTTGTATTTATATATTAGAATTATGTCATTTTGTAAAGACTAATGAAGAACACTACTTTAGTCAAAAGTCTAGTGCTGGTAACTTAAGAAGCAAATATAGATATAATATGTGTATTCCGCAGATTAATAATACTTTATTTTATAAGAGCTCTGTTATAAGCGCAATTAAAATATTCAATCACTTGCCCATAGGACTGAAATTATTAAAAGGCAACATATTCAAACAGAATTTAAAAAAATGGTTAATATCTAAAGCTTACTATGATTTAAATGAATACTTTGATTACTGAATCTGTGTAAATAAGAATGGAATGTAATTTGGATATCAGATTTAATAACTACCTATTAATAATTTTAAGCATATTAATATAAATTTATCCATAAATTTATTATATAAAGAATGTTATCGAATAATGTTCAAAATATTGTCCGAAATGGATAGATAGGCTGTTGTATGGATAGGAACGTTTTTTACATTTAAGACCACACAGTGTACACAGTTTTTTACAATAAAATATTTATATTTCTAGCAAATATTATTATCTTAACGTGTGTATTCTATCTGTGTATCTGTCTGAGGCATCGTAGCTCTCAAACGAGTAGACCGATTGTTATGTTTTTATTTCTGTTTGACAGCTGATTTGATTGAGATGGATGCATGTGTAGGGGGTTATATAATTTTTAATTTATCTTGGCCTAACAACTACGTATTTTAGGTCATACCTTAATAAAGTGCCAACGTCGCTGCTCAAAGACATCAACCAGGGTATAATGGACAAGGAGGAGCAGCTCAAACGTCACGAGGCGGAACTGAGACTTCACCACGCGTGGAGGTTGAAGCAGCCAGAACTGAGGGCGACAGACTCTTACATGGCTAACGGGAGGTGTAAATCAGCTTGGTAAGTAATATAACAAAGACATCAACCTGGGTATAATGGACAAGGAGGAGCAGCTCATACGTCACGAGGTGGAATTGAGACTGCACCACTTGTGGAGGTCGAAGCAGCAGAACTGAAGGCGACAAATACTTACATGGCTAACGGGAGGTGTTAATCAGCTTGGTAAGTAATATAATAAAGACATCAATCAGGGTATAATGGACAAGGAGGAGCAGTTTAAACGTCACGAGGCAGAACTGAGACTGCACCACGCGTGGAGCTTGAAGCAGCTAGAACTGAGGGCGACAGACTCTTACATGGCTAACATGAGGTGTAAGCCAGCTTGGTAAGTAACATAATAAACTATATCTATAAAACAGTACCGTGACATACTGATTGACTGACAATGCACAGCCTGAACCAGTGGACCTAGAGATTTGTTTAATTTGGAGGAAGTATTCCTTAAGTAACCCCTAGGGAGAAGTAAGAGGGTTATTAAAAAAACATCCCTAAGGAAGTGAACGGCGTAGAAAAGTTAGTACGCGTTAAAATCTGCGTGGCTAGTTTGAAATTTGCCCCAATAATAAAATCTGAACCAATATATAAAAGGAAACGTTGTCTGTTTGTTGTTTGGGGAGCTTTCACGCCTAAACATCTAATCCGATTTTGATGAAACTTTATAAATAGGTACTTTAAAATATAGAGACCTATAGGATAATTTTATCCCGGAAAATGCCACAGGAATACGGAAAAATATCGATTGCTCGCGCTGTAAGGAATGGAATGACATGAACGGCTGCCGTGGAAACGTAATAAATATCGATTGCTCGATGTAAGGAACGGAATGACATGAACGGTTGCCGTGGAAACGTAATAAAATTTGCAGATATTTTAGGATTAATAAATCTTATTGGAATGCAGTGAGGTTAGTTTATCATGCCTAAATCCTTGCGCCCAGTCTCTTCCTTTTCCCAACTTACCATAGACTACGGAAACCACATACTCCTAACCATATTTTTAGTCCAGGAATCTTTTCGTTCGATTACCGACCAACTATCCTAGCAACATGACACACTCGAGCAAGGGTTCAACTTCTTTTTTAATGACTTGTGCGGGGTTGCTACAATTTAATGGCTGGCTTGTGCGGGGTTGCCACAATTTAATGGCTTGGGTGGGTTTGCCACGATTTAATGGCTTGTGCGGGGTTGCCACTATTTAATGGCTTGTGCTGGGTTGCCACAATTTCGCCAATGTCGCGTAGATAGAATGGAAGACAAACGCTGGAGATGGCCGGTGAATTAAGTTTTTATCCGAGCAAAGGTTCATTTTAAAGCAGAAAATAATCAAAAGCAATGCTTGTCATTCCATTACATGCTACTGTTAAGTGTTACTCATAGATAAATTAGATAGAAGATGTTACTATTAACTTATCCAACTTGAATTAAAGTAACCTAAACAATCACAAATTAAGGGTTTATAAAACCCCCCGTTATAGCTAAGAAGCATCTCGATCACATCAGTTTTCAAACATACAAAACGGCATCAAAATCGGTCCATTCGTTTGAAAGCTACGATTCTCACCCCCTGACTTGCCCGTTATAGTTAAGAACCACCTCGATTACCTCAGCTTTGAAATAGAAAACCGCATCTAAACTGGTCCATTCTTTTGGGAGCTACGTTTCTCACCCTTCCCCCCATTATAGATAAAAACCATCTCTATCACATCAGCTTTCAAACAGAAAAAAGCGCATCAAATTCGGTCCATTCGTTTGGGAGCAACTATGCCACATACAGACACACACACACACACACACACAGTGATACACACCCTAAACTTATAACACCTGTCTCATTTTTCCGGGATTAGTAAATAGAAAACGAAATAGTTGGAAATTGTTTGTTTAAACATTCCGTTGTTGGTTTTGGCGTACTTTCTGCCACGACTGCCTTCGAAACACAAAAAAAGAGTGCCTACTTAAAAGGCTTGACTATCGAATTGGATATTGAATATCATTCCAAAGAGAGGAGGGTCTTTAAGACCAGGCTCCAATATTTAAGGGTTTTCCCATAAATATGTTGGGTCAACCACAAACGAGATAAATATGAAACATTACTTGTATTTGACTTTATCTATCCGTGATCCAGACAAAAACGTGATAACAGGATTTAATTCGATACATTTTCTTATTAAAAAAATACGTTATTTTGTGTAATGTTTTCATTTTTCTACTCAGCTGCTTAAGTTTTATCTCTGAAATAAATCTCGAAGTAAGAAAATATAGTTTATTATCCAGTGTCATGACAAAACTTACCTAACTAAATTATTAGCCTGCCAATAAAATAAATAAAATTTGAGACTTACGTCATTTAGTTCCGAGCTAAATTGTGTGTTCAACAACGCTCGCGATATTCCACCCTGTTACACGCACCTCAGTGCTTGTTGCACGTAGCGGGTGGTTGTATATAGAGGCGGAACTAGCGTGGGAAAATGTATTAATGGAGCCTGGCCTTAATTAGACAAAGGGTTACAAGTACAGTTTTTTTAATCTCACCGAATTCATGTTATGTAGACTATGGATAAATCATATATTTTTTAAACTATTTTCAGGATGGAACAATTAGTGGAGAAAGAAATGCAAAAGAAGAAAGAAGAAGAAGAAACTCGCAAGACTTTGAAGGAAAGAGATGAGACTCTACGAAGGCAGATCGCTGCTGAACAGGAGAAACTTAAAGAAAAGGAGGAGCAAATGAAGGTATTATAAAATAAGGCATATTTTACTGCGACTCTACTTGTCGAATGCTGAATCAAGACTATCTTGTATCTAATGCTGAGATAAAGCACAATATTAAAACTGTAGATAACATTTGATTGCTTTACTTCACAATGTCATATAGGAACAAAATATTATGTATTAGCTGCGCCCCGCGGCTTTGCCCGCGTTGGCAATGTTAAAAAGTATCATGTTAACGGGTGGATAATGCTGTGGGTAATACAGCTAGTAATAATGTTATTAAGTTTATTAGTTATGTCATTTCTGTATTACTGTTTTTTATCCCAAATAATAATATGTAAAAAAGTGTTATAACAGGTTATTATATCTTTTATCATGGTTTATGCAATTGGATAGTTGATTTCTTGAGGGAAAGATCTAGTCGATTAGTCCTAGAGAGCTGCTCGTCTGATCAAACGGCCATTTATGCTGGTGTACCTCAAGGATCGGTTCTCTCGGCTACACTGTTTTTACTGCACATTAATGACCTCGAATTCTGAAACCCGGTACCTTTGGGTATGCTGATGACAGTACTGTAGTTGAGAGATACACTTCCAATGCTCAAGCCAGCTCTGACGCTATCCAGTTTCAGAGAGAGGCTATGGTAGACCGTTTAAATTTAGCCTTAGGAGCCGTGTCCGATTGGGGCAATGCAACGCAGGCGTGTTTTTTTTCTACTAAAAAAGTCCTCTAAACCTAGCTCCGTCTTTCCAAAGCGTAACAATACCAATAGGCGACCATTTGGAGCTTTTGGGTGTCGAACTCGCATCAAACCTGAATTTTGGGTCTTATATTGAATCCAAAGCCAAGGTAGCTGCAAAAAAACTTGGTATTTTGTCTAAGGTTAGGCGGTACTTCACACCGGGACAGCTTTTGAATCTTTATCAAGCACAGGTCCGATCTTGTATGAAGTACTGCTGCCACCTCTGGGACGGTTCTGCCAAGTATCAGCTCGAGTCTTTGGATTCAATTGAGAGACGTGCTATCAGGCTCCTTGGGGATGACACTCTGGTAAAGAGTAAGCTTCAAAGTCTGGCGCATCGACGTGAGGTAGCAAGCCTGTCGGTATTCTACAGATTACACTATGGAGATTGTGCACAAGAACTGCACAACCTGATTCCCCCATCACCTTTCCATCACCGTACGACTAGATGATCAGCAAGGCGCCACCCTTTTATGGTTGAAATACCTCGCACAAGAACGAAGCGTTACGCTTCTTCATTTATTATAAGAACTGCAAAGGAGTGGAATGCCCTGCCCTCGTCAGTGTTTCCGGTAAATTATAACCCAGGTGTGTTGCAAGCGTGCTACACCTTCGATCACATCATCGCTTTCCATTAGCTGAGATCGTGGTCAAACGATTGCCTAGTCAGTAATAAAAAAAAAGACATACCACAGAAGCGGCACTAGTATCTACGAGGAAGCAACAATTTCATAGGCATTCAACATTAGTTCTTCTAATGGCCCTTTTTTATTACATATTTATATTTCGGTATAATCACATACTTCCGTTACATTTTCAGGAGCTCCGAAGCAGCCTAGAGGGACAAATCGCCGAGCTAAGCGAGAAAGAGACAGTCGTCAAGTCACTCCGTAAGCAAGAAGAGAAAGAGAAGGCGTTACTCGACGAGCTCCAATTCATATCGAGCGAAAGAGAGAGACTGCACACGCGCCTCGTGGCGGAAAGAGATGCGACCATTGTCAATATGGGACTGCATAAGTATAAGCTGAAAAAGAAGGTTGCTTCCGTTTTGAAGGAGATTGAATTGGATTTGGAGATGTTGGAGAAGTTACGAAGAAGCGTTTTGAAGGTACTTAACACATTTAATTATCATGATTAAAATGGAAGTTGGCTAGGTGGTTGTTTTTTTGTTTGGAAGACATCGGTGCAGCCGTTCCCAAGATAATCAGCTCTGATCACGATCTCGTGTACTATTGCAGCTAGAAATTTTGAGTTTGTGATCTTATGTACAGTTTAGATGACATTATGGGGTTCTGTTAATGAGTAGCATAAAAGACTTGAATTGATGGAATCTGTAGTTATAAAATGTGGAGGTTTTTTAAAGAGCATCTAACCTTATCGACTCGATTTCTTGGCCAATGATAAAACTAGTCTAAATCGATAGAAAAAAAAATTATAAACAAAAAGTGTTACATAAAAAATTGCCTGAGTATTATATTTTCTGTGATTTGGGTTCAAACTTTTTTTTTCCTCGTTTTTTACTCAAATCTTGTTTTATTGTCTTGGTCAGGGAACCACCGTAATTTTTTTTTTGGATCGAAATGAAAAAACATTCATTCATATTTTTTTGACATTTAATCTGATGAAATTAATGTCGCAGACAAATATTGACATAGATATAGACATCGTTTTATTGGTAATTTTCCGTTATTGTGACCCGTGCCATCCTGTAGTTGCACAACAAAATTAATATATCGTGAAGTTTGATGAAAATATAATAATTTCGGAACCGAAATATCTCAGAAAGATTTTTTTATAGAACACTCTTTGTTTCTTATAATTTTCATTATCGATGGATTACTAGTTTAATTTATGGCCACTCTTGTAATGTCAAAATCGGACCAATAGGGGCGACGCTATGGTTAACACATACACTAACATACATACATACATAACTGAAACACATTATCCTTGCTTCTGCGTAGTCGGGTAATAACTTGTTCCTGTTACATGTGACTGTTACAGGATTACGAATCTGAAAAAGAAAAGATAAGTCACAAAAAACAAGTGCTCGACGCAGCGCTTGTACAACTAGAAGAGCACAGAGAGAGGGAGCGACAGAGACAGATCAATATTGAGACCATGTACGACGGAGAGGCCAGGCAGATCAATGAGAAGCAAGATAAGGTATGTATATCTAGTATCTCCTTAATTTTTGATGTGTAAGCATCTAATGGTGCGGTACGGGGGTAACATCGACTCTTGGCATGGCGATCAAGCGGCCTGGTGACGCTTCGCTCATGGCTCGTTGGCTCTTTCCGCCTGAGCTCGGCCATATTCGATGTTTCACATCTGCCAGGCGTCTCGCGCCTGCTCAATTTTATTTTATTTTACTATAGTTTCATTTAGACAGAGACCATAAAAACGGTAGATTAATTTAAATAGAGGTTATTAGTTATTTACGTCGTCTATCTTATATATTATATTGGATTTGGGATGCTCTTGGGGCTGCCCCGTTTCTGTAGTGCTTCGAGTATGTTTGCGGAGGCGCGGGTTGATGGCTTTCATGCCATCATGCGCAAGAGAATCGCCTCCCTGCTAAGCAGAGTGCGGGGAAGCACTAACAGCACCCTAAAAGTAATTGGTGGAAGATACGATTCCGCGATAGTGAGGGAGTTCATTCGAGTTCAGATCAGATAGTCTCGTTGCAGGCTGTCGGGCGGGACTCGGATGAATATCTTCATATATAACTAGCACTGTTTATTTTACTGTGTAGATTTTTCTGGACTGTAAATAATCTTTCTAATGACTAACATAGATAAATAAGACTTATACTAACAATTTTATGGACAATGTCTGAATATAAATAAAATAATAATAATATATAATTATAATATCTATCTATAATTAGTACAACTACTTGCCGCAAGAAAGCAAATTTCTCTTTTATTTTTAATATGGATTTCCGAAAAGTAGCTGCTGAGTCTGTAACCTAAATATTTTATTTTAGTTTAACTGTAGTCTACTTGCAATATATATCTACATATTGTAATTACTATTTAGCATTGAGCATTAAATCAACGGTAGCCGAAGGCATCTACACCAAGGTACAGATATACATGGCCGCCTTTGATTGTATACGACTTAATATTTTCACCAGGAAGTAAGCTAGATTTTTTTCTCCAACCTGTAGTCTGCTAACATTTGAAAAATTTAATTAGCCGATGCGATTTTTCTTAAAATATAAGTAGCAAGAAATATTCAAAATCAGACATAGGTACTTCCTTTTGTTTCCATCGTAATAAATATTTCCCTCAAACCATTTCTAATTTTTCGAGTTCTCGAGCGGAGACCAAGTTTTGGCAAACTTAGTGTAGGACGCCTTGTGGCCAGGTAGAGCGATGACCTGCGAAAACCGTCTGGAAGAGAATGGATGAGGTGAGCTGAAGACTGAGCTCAGTGGCGTGCATAAGGAGAGATTCAGTGGATAAATATAGGCTGATGATGATGATTTCTTATGTTTCAGCTATGGGCGCGCGAGCGCGAGGCTCGCTCCATCCTCATGGGCCAAGTGATGTCAGCTCTGAGGAGGCAGGTCGAAGAGAAGATAGAGGCAAGCCGCCAGCGGCAGAAGGATAACGTGCTGGAGCGAGAGAAAATTCTAGATGATATGGATAGCTTTCACCAGGAAATAAGAGCGCGGGAGAGAGAGAGTCAGGTAAGATTAGCAGTTAGAAGAGAGGTGGAAGCAAGTTTGCATTGTTTAATAAAAACTATTAACAATAAAATGAACTCTTTTTCCCCATGATATACTTATGAAACTGCCCCATGAAATCATAAACTCATCTTTATAGGTACTTTTAGTACTGCAATAACACATAGGTTCTTTTAGTAGTGCAATAACACATAGGTTACTTTTAGTATTGCAATAACACATAGGTTACTTTTAGTACTGCAATAACACATAGGTTACTTTTAAAAACAGCTTATACACGTGGCTCAGCAGCGAATATGGGCGTATAATTCTTCAAGAGGGTTTCCTCACCTTTCTTAAAGAACAAAACCACTACTCTCCTGTGCCACGCCCCTGGCGTAGTACCCTCGAGGATGAGGGAGTTAAACAGCTTCTGAAGGACTTTAAGTACCGGTGTTCCACCCGCTTTCAGTAGCTCTGTCGTTATTCTGTCCTGCCCTGGTGCCTTGTTGCTCATAAGCTGTTTGAGAGCCATTCTGATCTCGTATAGGCTGACGTCCGGGATACCTTCGGTATAATGTCGGGTCAAACGGGCTCTGGCATCGCTAGTCATGCGACTACGCGATGCCGCCATGACAGTCCGTCTTCAGGATCAGAGCACGAATTCTATCCAGTTGCAAAAAGGGGTGAGACAGGGAGACGTTATTTCTCCGAAACTGTTTACCTCTGCACTGGAAGATATATTCAAGTTTCTGAACTGGAACGGATAAGGTGTTAACATCAATGGCGAATACATCACTCACCTTCGATTTGCTGAAGATATAGTCATCATGGCAGAAACCCTGGAAGACCTAAGCACAATGCTCGGTGACATCAATATTGTTTCCCAGCAGGTGGGTCTTAAAATGAACATGGGCAAGACGAACATCATGTCAAATGCCCATGTCGTACCCATGCCAGTTTTTGTTGGGAACGATATTATCGAAGCTGTTGATCACTATGTCTACTTAGGTCAGACGATCCAACTGGGTAGATCCAACTTCGACAAAGAGGTCAACCGACGGATCCAACTCGGATGGGCAGCGTTCGGGAAATTACGCCATATGTTCTCGTCGCAGATACCGCAGAGCCTCAAGACGAAAGTTTATTATAATCAGTGCGTGTTGCCAGTGATAACATACGGCACTGAGACGTGGTCGCTAACTACCGGTCTCATACACAAGCTCTAAGTCGCGCAGCGTGCAATGGAGAGCTATGCTCGGTGTTTCACTACGAGATATTTTAATTTATTTTAAAAAATACATGGTACTGTTAATAATACTAGATTCACCGAAGGAGTACTTTACGCGTTAAAAGTAGTCACATATAGTAGGTATCAAATATTAGAGGTGATCCCTGACCCAATACACAAGAACACGAGAGGTCCGAGCAAATGGGCAGCGGTCTATATTAAAATATAGGCATCAATTAGTCCAAAATTGTTAATTGCCAAATTGATTGCCCAGACTTATTGAAAAGAATTCAGTTCTCAGTCCCTCGAGTAAGTAGTCGTCTTCAAAGCAGACGAACATTTTTACAGTCGGACTACGCTTAGCCGTCATTCACCATCCTATCGCATGTGCTCTGCATATAATAAATTACATTATCAAATCGATATCTTCATCAGTAGGTTTAAGAAGTCTTGTCTTCAACAAGACCTAACACCGTCATATTTTTAGATATAAAGAAAGAAAGAAAGAAAGAAAATACATTTATTCAACACACACAAAAATAAAAGATACAAATAATTAGAAAAATTAATTAGGTACAATAGAAAAGGAAAACAAAGAAAAGGTAAAAGTAGATAATTAAAGTGGTGATAAATGGGCCTTAACTCAGCATTAGGCTGTTTGCCGAAGGCACGCAGCGGTGGTTTTCAGCTAAAGCCCAGAGGGAGCGGAAAAAATAAACATACAAGAATAAGTTTAAAAAAATAAATAAAATATGAATACATTTATAAATACATATTAAGGTGAAGACATTTTACTCGTTCTTTATAGAGACAAAAAATGAAATAAAATCTAAATTAAAAAACTACTACTGACTACTTCTAATCTTATAAAACTTAAAGTAAGTTTTTTCTACGACCAAACCAACTAAAGTAAGTAAGTAGGCACTCGGTTTTATTTTTGATTAATTTATCATAGACTTAACATATATTAATATTAATAAAATATTTGATCATAGATTAACATATAAGCATTTTTAAAGATATTACATACATACACAAAGTCAAAGTCACAAACATGATACCTTCTTTTTTATTGAAGTCCGTTAAAAAAAACTCGTGTATCTCACAGAATAAGGTAGTCGTGCCTTTCATTTCTATGTGTGCATAATTTTTCGTATATATTTTCATGTACATATGAATTATTAAAAAATAATGTGTTGAATATTAATATTTAAAAATATTATTATTTTATCCATACCAATATATAAAAGTGAAACGTTGTCTGTTTGTTTGGGGAACTTTCACGTGATTACTGAAACTGGACGGATTTTGATGAAATTTGGAATGGAGATAGTTTATACCCTTGAATAAAACATGGATACTTTTTATCCCGGAAAATTGTAAGTTTCCACGAGAAAACTGAAAAATGTTAATTACTCGATGTAAGGAACGGTTGCCATGGAAACGAAATAACAAGTCTGTCTAAAAACTTCAAAATCATTGGCGCTATACCTACTTTTGCATTGGTTTTTAATTTCCTAGAAGATAAAGATAAAGATAATTTATTTGCATAAAACATGAGTATACATCACAATAATGCACAGATGATAGTAGTCTGTTAGTATAGTAGCTCACGTTTTGCCTTTCACAGGCGTACAAAATTAAAAAAATACTAATTATTCGTAAATAGCATGCAGAATAAAATAACATGCAATAATAAATAAAAACAAATCTGACTATACAATGCCATAAACTAGATAATATTTCACAATTTAATATTATCAGAGAGAAGTGACAAAAAGACAATTGGCAACAATTGGCACTTCTTGGTATTAAAATTCGTCATAATCAACAACAATAAAATATGTCAACAATACAAGAATAAAAATGAAATTATAATAACAAAAAACAATGTGAACACAGCCGATAATTGTAAAAAATAAATAAACAGCACACAAGTAAAAGAGTTTGAGTGTTAAACTGTAGTCAAAAAATATAGTTATAATTTATCAATTAAAAAGTCATTTATCGTATAATAGCATTTATCAGTCAGTACTTTTTTTAATGTCTTTTTAAATAATATTGAGTTTAGATTTTTTATTTGACTAGGGATTTTATTATAAATTTTCGGAGCCATACATATCATACATTTGTGCATCATAGCTGTTTTGGCGGCATGTAAACATAACTTGTCTTTATCGTGTCTGTTCCGTTGGCAACTTCTGACATGCGTTGAAATAAACCTGGATGCGTTCTTACAAACATGGATATTTCTAAAATGTAGAGGGACGGTAGTGTTAGAAGAACATAGGATGCTTTTCTTCGCGATAAACAGAGTCCGCGCGGACGAAGTCGCGGGAATAAATTAGTATTAAGGCGGGGTCAGTCGCAAAATCAGCAAAAAGACGAATAGCAAAACGTCGAGGACGACGTAATGAAACAACTTTATGCGAACCAAAAAATACTCTGGATAGAAAAGTATACTACCTAAACAAATAACAGAACAGAATTTTCAGAAATGTCCTTGTATCCTTGTTGTTGTCCTGAAAATAACCTGTTGCATCGCTGTTCTCGTTATTTTCAGCGACAGCAACATATTTTTGACTAATAATTATATAGCTACGCTATTAAACCAGACAAATAACCGAAAACTTTTTAATTGAGTTTTATATATTGAGATATCGATAAAAAAGCACCAAATTTATCTAAAATCGACTCCCGAGCTGCATTACCTCTCCCGCTCACACTGCACCCAGACGAGCTGTAGACCTCGCGTACACATTTTTTGCAAACAATCTAGCGGGTCACAGTAGCGCCATCTAGAAACCTTATTGTAAAACTAACTTTAATAACCAAGGTGCTCCATCAATCCCTACCTAGTGGGTAAAGAGCTGATTCCACTGGTAGATATCTAAAAGTGCGAAATTTACTGCATTTTGAGGAGTTATTCTGCTCATCACGCCGAAGATCCTGATCAGATCTTCACCAAATTTTTATGAGACTAATTTAATACCTTACAAATAAAAAAATACATCGAAATCCGTTTTAATAACGCGGAGACATTCAGTGGCCCTCTTTTTGCCCCTTTTTGGGGGAAGCCAGAGAAAAATCTCCGGAGAATCAAAAATCCCCGACGACTAAAAAGTTCTAAAAATTCGTTTAACCTGTATACCAAGTTGCGTCTAGATAGATTGAGTAATGCGACCTGTAGAGGAGAACAGAGATCGGACAGGCGGACATCCGGACATACGAAAGCATTTTTGCCCAAACGGAGACGCTTCGCTCGCGCTTCGTGCTCGCTCGGTCATTAATACATTTACCTTTTCTCTTGCAGCTGAAGAACACTCAGTACTCCACCGTGACAGTTCTACAATCGCAGCTGAACAGCTTGCGGCTACAACAGCAACAGCTAGAAGCTACGCGCGAGCGCGAGGCTCAGATGCGCGAGGCGGTGGAGCACGAGAGAAACCTGCGCTGCGAGATAGCGAGAACGCAGCGCGAGGGGACCAAAGACGCTTGGACATAAAACTTTGTTTCTACCATTTTAGCTTTAAAAATATACACCTAAATACTCTCCAATCTCAAATAAATATTCTACAGTTATAGTTACAGCTGCTAGAAGCAATGTAAGATTGCGAGGCATAATGCGGTCGAGCGTGAGCGAAGCTTGCGAGGTGAGATCAGGATCAAACAAAGCATGTACCCCGTTATACTCAAATTCAGTTACTCAACTCTCCGATCTCATCTCAAATAAACAGTCACGGTTATAGTATAGCAGCTAGCGACGCCAAATGCGCGAGGGGGTGCAGATGAGCGAAGCTTGCGAGGTGAGATAGCGAGAACACAGCGAGACAGGGTCAAACAAAGCATGTACCCCGATATATTCACAATCAGTTAACTCAACTTTCCAATCTCAAATAAACATACACGGTTATAGCATAGCAACTAGCGACGCCAAATGCGCGAGGTGGTCGAGCATGAGCGAAGCTTGCGAGAATCAGCGAGACCAAAGTCTGGCGCATCGACGTGAGGTAGCAAGCCTGGCGGTATTCTACAGATTGCACTATGGAGAGTGTGCACAAGAACTGCACAACCTGATTCCCCAATCACCATTCCATCACCGTACGACTAGACGATCAGCAAAGCGCCACCCTTTTATGGTTGAAATACCTCGCACAAGAACGAAGCGTTTCGCTTCATTTATTATAAGAACTGCAACGGAGTGAAATGCCCTGCCCGCGTCAGTGTTTCCGGTAAATTATAACCCAGGTGTGTTCAAGTCAAGAGTGAATAGGTATCTACTAGGCAAGCGTGCTACACCTTCGACCACATCATCGCTTTCCATCAGGTGAGATCGTGGTCAAACGATTGCCTAGTCCGTAACAAAAAAAAACATGTAAAAACAGCCAATCATTCTCCATCTAAAGTTCAGAAATGAATTCTAACCATTAAGGTTGGTTATATTTTACCATGGTATTAAATTAATATATTTTTAGAATCCTTATACGACTGCTTCAATTTACTCCATAAAAAATAAGATTATCATGAGTTGTAAGAAATGAAATGGATATTTTTTGAATAACTTTTTAATACTAGAAGTAAAGAAAGTATATTTTTGTGAACTAGTAATGATTTAAATCAAATTAAATATGATATTAGAATGTGGGTTTGCGCTAAGACTGAAACTATAGAGTTAGTTTTAAGGATAGTAAATTTAAATAGGTACGCTTCAGTGCAAAAATATTCGGCCACTCGATAATAAACAAGTAAGATATTTAGAGATCCTACTCCTTTGCTCGACTATCAAATATTTTCTTTTATAGTCAGACGACGAAGCTTTATTTTTGTATAAATCTTAAGCTTGTGAAAACAAAAAAGTACCTAAAAATATAAATTGACTCAAATGTATATGAAATGTAATAAAAAATAGAATACTACTTAAATCTATCTCATTATAGTTTACAGAGGAAAGATCTTTATAATCTAATTAAATACTTTTTATATTTAGTAAGGGCTACCGTATCCCGCCCGCCCCAACGGCACAAGGGATAAATAGTTTTATGTGGTGTGTTTGTTTTCTAATGTTTCAAGAGTGAATAAAGAGTGAAATTGATGTTGTGATTTGACTTTATTAGATTATATATATTTTAGACAATATTTGTATACTTTATTAGATTATATATATTTTAAACATGGTGTTTGCCACAAAAAATATTTTAGGAACCCACCAAACAGTACAGTAAAGTATTATGCTGCAGTTATGTATGTATAAGGAGCGCAAGGCGCGTATTATTTGCATCATAATAACAGCGCCATCTAGTTAGATAGTAGCGCCTTATTTTGGACGGGCGACACGGTCTTGCAAACTCGGAACATCACCAGGCTATAATATTTCCAACTAACACTTCGAAAAGGGATGTTAAAAGTCGCAGCCAATATTTGTGAAGATAAGTTCTGTGAACGATTGCGCAGGTACTACTGTGAGGATAAAACAGCATAAAGTAAGAGCGAGAAGAATATATGCGAAAAACGTAAGCGAGTGAGTGAGGCAGCTATTCAATGCTGTCTTCGCCTTCAACATTGGGATTTCGCCTGAAAAATAGCAGTTTGTGCAGCGACTTGCAGATAACTTCCGAGACACGTACTTCCGCTGCGACTACTTGTAGATAGCGATCACGTCACGTTGCATACTATTATTTAATCTGTGACATCAGGTAAACGCGATGCCACAGATTGCTAAATAGTTATCTCGCGAAGCAGATAACGGATCAATGCACCGAAGTCCGGAAGATTAAATCTGGTTAATGTAGATTTAGTTACATAATAGAGATACTTGTCGGCAAACATACAGGCGCCCCAGTCCTTAAAAATATTTAAAGTTAATTGAGGGGTAATGGCGGTCATATGAACTCGTTTAACCCAAAATACCGTTCTCCAATTTGAGTTAAAATTTCACAACTTACAGATACAACTGCTTAAAGTATTTAAACTATCATGAAACAGAAAGATCAAACACTAAGGTAATTAATATATTCTACTAAGAGGTATTCAAAATTTTTGTTAACCAACAACATTGTTCCAACGAATATTAGATCAAACCGGCTGCATACACCTAAACGTACTGTCTCTCTCAAGTACTGTAAACAGAAGAATCAATCTCATCGGCGGTTGCAATTTGGTTGCAGCCTCCTCCCTTTAGACCACAAGTTGTCTTTATAGCATCGTATTTTTTGCGTTATTTGAATTTTGACTGACAACCATTACTCACTGACTGTCATTCCCCTTGCTTCAATTTACGGTCAATTTGTACTCATCTGATCGGAACTGAACTGTGCAACTATTGAGCTTTGGGACACTTTCGTGTAAATTTCAAAGATTCAAATCATCGTACTTTTTGCTCAGCATCTAAACGCAATTGTAGAAATCGCTCTTCCCTGGCAAGCTTCTGGGAGTTCGGTGAGTGTCGCCAGTCTGAACAAACATGTACGCAGAAAAGACTCACCAGTGGTGACTTAGAGTGAGCTTCGGTGATGAAGCTCACTCTAAGTCAAACTTGCCGTCTTTGTCGTGATTTGGCGACTCCCCATAAATCACCTAGTGAGTAACTTTACCGTGACTTGCAAAGAGTCACCGAAACTTGTCTTTCTCGCCAATCGGGCGATGGAAGATGTGGCGTCCCCTCCGACGCCACATCTTCCAGTCGGACAAAAACTCTACACACTTGCGAAGACAACGTTCTGCCGTCGTTATGTCAGTTAAACGTACTCCATCTCAGGCCTTAGCTGAGCAACCTCAGCCTGGAGCTGCTAGAGCACATAAAAAGAAGAATAAAGTTATAAAACAACATATTGGCTCTGAGACCGCTCCGATTACCTTCGAGGATGATGAGGTATTACCCTCCAGTGTGGCAGAAAGTTTAAAAAATAACTTAAAAACAAGATGATGGAGACATGCGTCCTGCTGTAGCAGTAATGAGAGTACTGTTTGCCAATATGACCACAAAGAATGGGGAGAAGTTTGACTCATTACAATCCTGTATGGACTCGTTCAAAATTGGTATGAGTGAAATGGGAAAAAGCATTGAGATTTTTACTAGAAAACACGAAGCTTTACTTGAGAATTATGATATACCACAAACTCTAGAATATTTAAAAGCTGTGGCAATAGAACCTATCTTCAAGGAGGGAAATTGTTTAAGAATTGATCTAGGTAATTAATATGCGGTATTTTGCACTTATAGGTCGCCTAGCTTTCGCAACCATTCCACTTATCTAGATTCACTTAATAATATTATAAATAAATCATAAACGTAAAATGTTATCTTGACTGGTGATATTAATATAAATATAATGCCAGAAAACGATTCTGGACGTTTTGCTGAGTATTTAAACCTTATGCCCTCACTTGGTCGAAAACAGGGTATTGACCGACCTACAAGAGACATATCTTGTTTAGATCACTTCATGGTTAAAACAAATCATAAAGCTACAACTTTAGTATTTGTACCTTTTACAGATCACAGCCCAATTTTGCTAAGTCTATCAAATGTTCCAATTATACGTACTGATCCTATTTATACAAGAGATAAGATTGATTTTGAAAAAAATACATCACAGCTTAGAAATTATACTTCTTTTTTTTAATAAATCACTAAATGCAAATAAAGCTGTAAATATAGTTATATGCTACAAAATTTAATAAAAAATAATGATATTACTGATAAGGTTTCCAGAAAAAAACTAGCGATTAAGCCTTGTATATACTATATATATACTTACTATAGGCATAGTCAGTTCAATCAGGATAAGAAATGTTTTGTATAAAAAAGTAAAAAAGACAGCAGATGAAAAATTTCAAGATAAATAGATTAAATATAGAAACATAAGCAATAAATTAAATAAAACTTAAAAGATAATACTGTAAGCAGAAACTAAAAAAAAAAATTGGTAATTCCAAAGAGACTTGACGAATTATTAAAGAGGTGTGCTATCTCGATCAGGCTCGCACTGCTAACTCTGAACTGCTGAACAAAAAGTCATCGCCACTTATATCACTTGATCAAGTTAATTACTATTTCTCATCAGTGGGAAATGAATTAGCAAATTTGACTCATAAAATACTAGGTAAAAGTGATATTGAACTTGGCAAGAGAGCTAGAACTGTTGATGGTCCGTCAGGCTCTATGATGCTTATACCTGAAGAAGTTCTTTATATTATAACTAGTTTAAGAAATAGTAGTGCAGCTGGTATGGATAACATATCGACTCTATTTATCAATACGTTTAAGTTTGAGTTGGCAGCACCAATCAGTCATTTATGTAATTTAAGAATTAGTGTTATTTATGTATTTAGGTCATTTATGTATGGTTTTTTTCCAGACATTTTAAAACAAGCCATAGTTTGTCCAATATTTAAATCAGGAGATAAAAAAACTGGGGTATTTTCCTGGACCTCCAAAAGGCGTTCGATACGGTTTCCATACCAATTCTCCTTACAAGATTAGTAAATATGGGAATAAGGGGTGCGCCTTTGGAATGGTTTAGGGACTACCTGAACAACCGCAGACAAGTTGTGAGAATTGATGAGATAGTAAGTAGCACTTCTGCTTGTACTTATGGGGCCCCGCAAGGCAGCACCCTTGGCCCTACGCTATTCTTGATATATATGAATTCTCTGTGTGAACTGAATATTAAGGGTGCTGACCTAATCAAGTTTGCGCACGATACCGTGCTTTTATTCCTGGAGAAATCCTGGGGTAAAATACAATCACTTGTGGAGAAATGTTTGTGTGAGGTTAGTAATTGGCTGGAGCAGAACTTATTTTTTTTAAACATTACAAAAACAAAATTTATGAGTTTTAATAAAACTGTCGTATCAAACCCACCAAAAGAAATGACAGTCACTGCTCATACATTTCCTTGTAATAGACATTATTATTCCTAATGACTTGTGCTGCTGCAAAAAGTTAGATAAAGTCACTTATATTAGATATCTGGGCGTAACCATTGATGACAAACTTCAATGGAGAGAGCACATAACTATAACCGCTAAGCGTGTACGAACATTAATATATATCTTTAAAACTCTTCGAACAGTTGCTGATACCGATCTTCTGCTGCAAACATATAAAGCCCTCTGTCAGTGTGTCCTCAACTTTTGCATTAGTTCATGGGGTGGCGCAGCAAAGACGTATATGCTCGAACTAGAACGAGCCCAGCAAGCACTTCTTAGAATGTTGTATTTTTTGCCATTTCGTTTCCCAACAACACTTCTGAATGAAAGCTTTATATTCACTTGTGCATACGTAGGTACCACCTTACAGTAGTTCCAACCATTACAGAGTTGAGTAAAAGATTAAATCGCTGCCAAGCTCCCTACTTTCATAGTAGTAGGTATGGCAAGAAGACATTATAACTATACTGCACCTAGACTTTATAACAAAATTGATACAAAATATTACTAGTTTTAAAGTGAAAATAGTAGTATCAGATTGGTTAAAATCTATTGATTATTTAGACACCGAAAAAATTTTTGATTGATTAAAATTGATAATGCAATAGCTTTGAACGCTTTGTGTTGCAAAATATATATTTATGTATTAATATCATATGTCAATTACAGATTGATCCTCACTTCCTCAGATAATATACATAAATACTGTGTTAGTATACATTTGTATTTTTTATTTATGTATCTTCATGTTAAATTAATTTTACCTATGTACTGATCTTGTACCTTTAAATGGGATGTACCTACTGTCTTCTGGTACACAGCTCACGCTTCTCCCGGAGACAGGGCTCATGTTTTTGTGAAAATAATCAGTATTCAAATAAATAAATTTATTATTATTATTATCTATACTTAAAGCAGTAAGTAACGAAAAGTCTGTACAATCAAGATAACAAATAAAAAGTCTAGGGTACTTAGAATAAGCGACTGAACAAGAATATAACATTATTGACCGAGTGAGCGCGAAGCGCGAGCGAAGCGTCTCCGTTTCAGCTTGGGAAAAAATGTTTTCGTATGTGCGGATGTCTGTCCGGATCTCTGTTCTACTCTACAGGTCGCATTTCTCAACCGATCTAGACGAAACTTAGTGTATAGGTTAAACGATTTTTTTAATATTTTTTTTCGTACTTACCCCAAAAACGAGGCTACTGAATATCTTCGCTTTATTAAATCCGATAACGATGGTTCTTTTTCTATTTGAAAAATAGTAACTTTAAATTGGTCTCATAAAAAATTGGTGAAGATCTGAAGGATCTTCGGCGTGATGACCAGAATCGCTCCTCAAAATGCAGTAAATTTCTCACTTTTAGGTTTACCAGTGGTGATTCCACTGGTAAATTAAATCCCTAATTGTAAATGGTGTGTGTTTGTTCACGCAACACGTAAAAACTACTAGACCAATTGCGATGCAGCTATCACTGTTGGATAGCTTAAGTTTCAACTTAAAAAGTAGAGTACTTTATGTATCTCAATCCGAAGAGTAGAAGCCGAGCAATAGATAAAATACTATCTGACGGCTGAACCAAATTTGGTATTTTGTACTTTTAAGGTACTTTTGGTCCTGGAATAACACTTGGGTACCTACTTTTAACCCACAGAACTTATAATAAA
The DNA here is from genome assembly GCA_946251855.1 of Alsophila aescularia. NCBI lineage: Eukaryota > Metazoa > Arthropoda > Insecta > Lepidoptera > Geometridae > Alsophila > Alsophila aescularia. The sequence continues at coordinate 16,610,614 of OX276385.1, forward strand.
GCAGTGACAAAAAGCAGAAATAATTATGTACGTAAATATAACTGGTCAAGAGGACTTGAAATAAAATAAGCTACTAAATTATTTATTCTGTGTTACTGCCTGCCTGTCAGTCTGTACCTCAGACTAAATAGTTGTAATATTTAGTCTGGGGTCTGTACCAAAGATCGCGCTTCACGTAAAGCTACTGAACCGATGGAAATGCGGCTTTCACTGATGGATAACTTGTCACTTGTCCTAGGGTTCGTTCCACTAGCCCAGGGACCAAACCTCAGTGGACAACATAAAAGAACTGGAACAATTAGGAGCACTCGGAGATGTTCATAAACAACGGCTTCACCTTCGTGGACACGTTGTAGCAGAAGATGACCATGTACAGAGATAGCTGGCCTATCAGCAACGCTTGCAGGACTCTGCTACTCGTAGTCGAGCTGGTCCTTCCTTAACGAACACGAACACGCCCCAAGCTAGAAGTCAGCATTTTGTTGGGCATTCTATTGGCCGTTATTTTAGGTAGGTGGTATTTAAGCAGTAATTTAAACTGCCTGATATAGGTAGATAAAATAATAATTTATTTACCACTTTTTATCAGATATTTGGTAAAAACATGGACATGAGCCAAATGCATGAATGACAATCATGGAATGACAGGTTATTTCAATTTAGAATTAATATAAACAAACTATCAAATGAGTATGATTATGATGAAAAAGGTTTGACATCGTCTCAAACTTAGGTTTTGACTTAAAACCTGGTGTAGGTATAGGTACTTCTATCTCATTACGACGAGTAAATCAATGAGCAATCATTAAAAACATTTTGATAGCTGTTTTTTTATTTTATTGGCCTAGATACTTCAAACGTACAGGGGCCGTATTCAGCTAGAAAACCTAACCTGCACTGCAACGTGATCGCTGCGCGTTCGTTACCTTTCGGTGTGACCACATATAGAAAAAATAATAAACTAGGGAAATAATGGGGGGATGAAGGTTTGGGGAAGTGAGGTAAGTGATAGGAGGGTAGGTGGAAGTGGACGAATGGTGGGAGATGTCGGGGAAGAGTGCGGAAAGTGGGGCAGGTGGTGCAAAGTGGGGGAAGCCTGAAAGGGAGGGTGGGGGCGAGTGGGAGAAAGGAGAAATGGTGGGAGGAAAGCCCCTTCCCCTACCCTCCCCTAACTTTACCCACCTTCCCTCACTTCTCCTCATATTTCCCCACTTTTTTATTTTTTCTAAGTATTGCCATAGAATAAATAATAGTACAATAAATAATGGGAACACCGAAAGGTAATGATCATGTTGCAGTGCAGGTTAGGTTTGTTAGCTGCATAAGGGGCCTGAGCACAGAAATTCCGATTTCTGTGGTATATACTGGGCGTTTATTCGGCATGCCACACGAAATTAAAAACAACAGTAGTTTATTTTTAAGTATCCTAGACCATTGTTTTTTAATTTTCTTCTTTGTACAGCATTTTTGGTACTTACTGCTTTATTATAAGTATACTAGCTGTGCCCGCGGCTTTGCCTTCGTGGTCATTTCTGTTGGTTAAAACTATTAATAGTAATCTGTGTGCTATTCCAGGACCAAAAGACCAACTACCAACATCATCAAACTTCGTTCAGACGTCAAATGTTTTTTTATCGATTGCTCGACTTCTACTCATCGGATTGAGATACCAATTACACCAGTTTTTAAGTCAAACCCTAAGTAAAAATGATGATGCGGTTTTCACTGTTGGGTAGCTTCTACCCAACAGTGAAAACCGCATCGTAATTGGTCCAGTAGCTTTTACGTGATGCACGAATAAGCAACCAGACAGACAGACAAGATTTAAAAAAATAACTTGATCAGTTGCTTATTTTAAGTAAGTACCTAACATTGACATATATTTCTATGTAATTATATGGTACCTACACTGTATTATCTCCTTTGTATAGACTTTTTGCTACTTACTGCTTTATTATAACTAAAGATAGATAGATAAATAATTTACTGGAATTTTCTGATTATAACACGTTTCTATCTAAACTAGTGGCTCTGTGAGCTGTAGACCTCGCGCGTAAAAACTTTTTTGCTAACAATCTAGCAGTGCACAGTAGCGCCATTAATAACCAAGGTGCTCCATCAATCCCTACCTAGTAGGTAAAGGGCTGATTCCAATAGTAGAAACCTAAAAGTGAGAAATTTACTGCATTTTGAGGAGCTATTCTGCTCATCGCGGCCGAAGATCCGCATCAGATCTTCACCAAACTTCTATGAGACTAATTTAAAGTTACTACCTTTCAAATGAAAAAAGAACCATCGAAATCGGATTTAATATGGCGGAGATATTCAGTAGCCCCATTTTTACCCTTTTTTGGGGGAAGTACCCCCACAATCAAAAATCCCCGATGAGTAAAAAATTCAAAAAAATTGCTTAACCTTTATACCAAGTTTCGTCTAGATCGGTTGAGAAGTGCGACCTGCAGAAGAGAACTGTCGGAAATCCGTCCGGATACGAAAGAATTTTTGCCGAAGCTGAAACAAAAAAACTAGTCAAGTGCGTGTTGAACACGCAGAGACTTAGAGTTCCGTAACCTATACACGATTGGGTACAAAATATTTTTTTCTTTTTCTCTATTGAATACCACCCAACATTTTTTCAATATTTTTTTGTACAACTGAGTAGGTAAGTAGCGGTTATAAATATCTATCCATATGCCAAATTTTAACTTTATAGAGTAATGAGCAAGAAGAAAACATTCTTAGTTGATAGTGTTTGAATTAAACGCCTGTGACATAGGTACAGACTGACAAATGGATATACGGATAAACGGACGAAAAGACGGACAAGACGAAACCATAGGTACCTTGTTTGACTACTGAACCCTAAAAACGGTAGATAAGTAAGTACCCAAATGGGTACTATACCAACCACATTAAGTACCTATCAATCTATACTTATAATAAAGCAATAAGTACGAAAAAGTCTGTACAAAGAAGATAATTTAAAAAAGAAACTAGTGTAGGTACTTAAAATAAGCTACTGAACAAGAATATAACACTTTTGAAAATCGTGTCTGTCTGTTTGTTTGTCTGCATGTTTGTTCTCGCATAACGTAAAAACAACTGGACCGATTGCGATGCGGTTTTCATGTTGGATAGCTTAGGGCTTGAAAACTGTGGTACTTGGTATCTTATTCCGATTAATAGAAGTCGAGCATTTTATAAAAAAACTTTTTGACGGCTGAAGACATTTTAAACATTTGTTAGTATATTGGTATTTTAGGTCTTGCAATAGCACATAATAGTACTTATAAATTTTAACCTAGAGAAATGACCACGCGGGCGAAGCCGCGGGCACAGCTAGTTTTATATAATTATCTACTCCGGTAGTTGCAGTTAAGGAAATAAATAATTAGGTACACTTTCATTTAGGTAGGGTAAGGGCGCACTATCAAGCTACGTCTTCACAAACACAAAACTGTTCAAATTTTATTTTTACTTCTACCTATCCCCAATTGAAAGGAAACTTTTTGTTATAGAATTACTTACTATCATTGGAATACGACTCCGCTACATTATCACCTACCGATCTTTCTTATAGCAATGCGAATGGCAGAAATAAAAATAAAGAAAATATGGAGAGAACTTGACGTCTAGAAGGCGGGCAACCATCCATATAAACATAACTCGCGCACGCCCCCAGTCAAAACATTCTTTCAAACAGTACACCGAACCGAAACCATAAAATAAGACCAGCCTAGAGACGCAACCGAAAAATCCAGGCTCTATAATTATGTTCGGCTACCACTCGATCTACCGGCAAGCCAATTTAAATTTACTGCGAACGCCGCACGTGTCCCACAAAATGAAATCCCACTACCGCACAGAAACACGCACGAAAAAAAAACAGAAAAATACATCACAAGCGCCACCCCTTCGACGCTAGTGGCCGCTCACTTGAACCACGCCTGTTTCTAAACGCTACTCTCGCCTTCTCGCTTGCGCTTACAGTTCGTGTATATTGCCGTCTTTGTTGTTCTTGTGGTATCGTACGAAAACTACAGCTTTTTGTTAGTACGCGTTTAGCTGTCGCGCGTGTTAGTGCGTTGCCGGTGTGGCCGCGCGAACGTCGCGGTGTGTCAAGTGTAGTGTCGTGTAGAGGTGCCGAAGTGGCGGGCTTTCTAGCCACAGGTCGGGGGGCCCATGCCCCCTTCCACCAGCACCACATTGGTAAAAGTTAGTGTCCTGTGCCTAATTTAAAAAAAAACTCGTTTTGTATATGATTGGGTGGAACTGTGAATGTGATTGAGTTGACGATGCCGACGTACGGAGGTTATTTACGTTTTTGTAATGTTGTTTTGTAAACTAACTCTGTGAATAAAGTGTAACTACTAACCACTGAAGCCTTTGCTGTTCCATTGCTTATATGTAGTCCAAAAACTGAGTGAGATTATAATTATACATCTCGCTAACTACTAACTAAGCTCCCTGTTTTGAATTGAAACAAAATTCAACTAAATTGAGTAGGTAACGATCAAACAATAATGATCCCAACTCATTATCTGATTGATTGTATCCAAACATGAACTAAAATAAAATGTGCATAACGAAATAATACAAAACCTTCTTTGTAATATTTTTTATGATGTGTTTGAAAATGTTGACATAGTAAATAACGTTGTTTTGAGTAGTTTAAAGAGAAGAATCAATGAAATGAATAGATATGTATGAGCATTTTGATAAAAAACAAGATTTACCTTAGGCCTAATTCAATTGAAGTAGGCCTAAATGACGCGAGATGAAACAAACTCGTATATGATTGATATGATTCTTAATGTTTGTTGCTGGAGTGTTCCTTGTTAATCTTGATATCTTATTCGAAAGAAAATCTTGTTTAACATATCGATCATAAGATAAATCAGTTCAGGGTTTGTTTAATTCGATTTAATCTTTCTATTATGCAGCGATTTACTGCAATAAATGTATTTATATTACCTAAGCATACTTATTACTTCAACCCAGTAAAAAATAACTAATAACCAAATAAAAAAACGACCTTTAAACCTTTTTAGTAATGTTACTATTAGTTGTTTTTTATAATTAGTAGGTGTGATCCAGGAATAGGTGAAGATACTACGACTTATGCCTATTTGGTATATATATATATAACATTTCTTTGAATAATGAAACATTTTTTAATTCAGATTAAGAAAAGGCACGAGTCTTTCTTTGAAAACAATAAACATTTCCTTACACAAAAAATGCAATACTTACTAAAAATATTTAAAAAAACAAACAATAGACCTGACGAAAATAAGAGGCTTTGAAAAAATAAAACACCAAGATCTACTCACTCTAAGGAAATGAACGGATGAATACAAAATAAAGGTACCTAGTCGAAAAATCTCTTCAAGATATTTAAAATTTGAGTAAAAAGCTAATATCAGATGATGAAAAAAAAATTTACTAAATAAACATACAAAAAAAGAACAAAAAGGGACATCAGAGAAATTGCAAATTGTAGGTATGGGTATTTAACAGCATTTAAATAGCTCAGGTTTGGAAGAGTTTAGTAATGCTTAGTATCAAATGTGTGATGTTAGAAAAGTTTTTGACCTTTAAAAACTTAATATCCTTAAAACTATAAAAACGGTTCAAACCATGACAATATTAGAGCCATGATCAGGAAGGAATAATTCAGCATGAAACTGCATGCTGAATTATTACAATATTACTGCAACTTAATCTTTACATGAATTTACTTTATTACTTACCTACCTACGTTCTTATTGTATACATACCATTCTGAATAATAACCACTTGACACCTTTCTATTTCAAAGTTTTTCAATTTAGTAGAACAAATGGAACCTGTTGGTGGTCAAGAAGTTAAAGATGATTGGTTGTTAAAAGCCCGGATCCTTGACGGGATATGAAAAATTTAAATGGTACCGTGTTTTTTTATGTAATTGGATAGCAAATATTATGTCTCGGAGTAATTTAAAACTAGGTAGGTATGTTATGGACATTGTGGTTAAATGGAAAAATAATAATAAACGAGCACACTTGTTGGAATTGTCCAGAATGCAACATTTAATGTGTAGACTTTTGTGTTTTTTTTTTGGCATTTATTAACAATGACTTGGTTATAAGATGTATGAAAAGTTATAATAGTAGGCATTTTGCAGAAAGAAGGCATTCAACTATCAAACCTTAATTATGTAGGCATAATTATTTATTCATAAGAATATGTTATATGAATAAATAATAAATTGCTCATTTTTGCTTTTTCAAAAAAAAACCCAGACAAAAGCTAACGGATTATAATTATTCAATGAAGTTACGTAGCCTATTGATATTTAGGTTTTTTGAGCCGGATAAAGATTTGTAGTATAATGCCAATGAATTATAAAACCACGGCTTATAACAAAGATTTTCAAAAGGTTTTGTAAAACAGTATTGTGCTTTTTATGACTATCCAAGCATTTCTGTATATTTATTATTATATTTAAAATATTTGGGTTTACTTGGATTCAACGTAGACTGAAGATCAACACTATTGTTTTTAAGTTTAAATGGTTTTTATGAAAAGTCACTCAGCTTAAACAAAGTTGTGATATTTACCTGCTAACAGTTTTTTTTATTTTACTAGACAATGTCACTGTTTTCTTTTCGCATAACTATCAAAAATATCAAATTAGTGTTAATAATTTATGCAAAAACTTTAATGTAAAATTGTAGAATACTCAACTTGCAACTTAAGCATGGAATTAACCTTAGGCTTAATCTGATATCAGCACCTGGCCTTTACTTGCGTTTTACTTAATTTTATCGGCAAAATAAGTATCAATGAACTTGCAATGAACATATTATTTCGTTTGCACACAATGTGTTCATTTACAATTAAATAGAAATTTTGAATTACAATAATTTACCATTTTGAAATGTCCTTTTGTTAATATCTGTTAATCTGATGTGTTTTGTCCATTGCTTGTGGTCATCATACGTAGGTATATTAAAAAAACATAAGACACATACTTGTAATAAATTAAAAAAACAGACGATACAACATTTCAGAGTTTATTGTGGTCAATTCCAAACACTTATCCTTGAAATGCAATCCTCAAAATGGAAAAAGTTCTGCTTTTCAAATTTAATCCGACGCCTTCCACGAAGCCGCAGCATCTCTTATATTATAACTGAGATAACACTGTCATCTTATTATTATTGTCAAAATCCACAGGCTAAACAGCGTGACAGCGGTAAATTTTAACCGAGAATCACACGCACCGCTGCGTATCCATAACCGAGGTGAATTGCCGTCACAGATTTTTGAACGCACCGACTGAAATGGCGCGCGACAAATCGGACATTCAGATTTGAATATGGAATATTAAAAGCCGGCGTCGCGACCTTCATAAATTACACCAATAAACGTCACATGTTCCAAACGCGACTAAAAAAACCTGGATGGTAAGGGTGAAATAATCAAGAGGATTTCGAGATAATGTAAAGAGGTGTCAAACTTTCGGACGTTTTAAAATGACGCATTCTGAATTTCGTACAACCTTTACAATTGTTTTATTTGACTAATATAATAACGAAAAAAGACGAATACGCACAGATAAGAATTATAAATCTCAAATCTTTATTTTCAATATTTATATATATGCGTTTGTAACTATTTTACAGTAACCAAAAATTTCTGGGTCAGTCAAGCTTTATGAGCCCGAACCAAGCATGGTACTTCCGTAAAATAAACAATAGTTAATATTTTAGAAGTTTATCGGTGTAATTATTCCAACTTATTTACTGTTGAGTTTTAATAATTTGAAAGGTTTTTTAAATCTATTTTCGGTGTAGGTATATAAATATAATTATATAATTAGCGTACATGAAAATGTGTAAATTAAATTATGTGTGTTAATTCTATTTCCCAAATAATATTTAAAAAAGTAATAAGAGTCTTCGATTCAAATAGATAACAAATAAAAACCAATATTTCAGGCATTAAGTGTTTATTTCGTTAAATTGATGATTGATTAAAATAATACACAACTGCACGATTACCCTGCGCATGTCTACTATATAGGGCATTGAATAGGTACAAATGTAGAACAGCTAGGTAAGAAATTTGAAACGGGCTGCAATTATTGTCAATTTTTTTTAATATTTATTTCCTTGTACATACATAATATTTTTACTGGATTGCGGTAAGCCAGAACGATAAGGTCCTTGACGTGGATACTTCGTGTTTGTGTTTTACCTCATTCCACCTAAAGCTGGAAAGATTTCGAGAAATGAGGTAATTGAGGTAGGTTTATCTATAGATTAAATTAGACGGTAACTTAGAATGAAAGTAGAGGAACCTATCTACTCAAGCTCTATGACACCATTTTAAGCTTTTCAAGCCTGGTTAACGGTGACGATAAAATTAAAATGATTGTCTTTATCATTATTCAGCTGTCAACAAAACACTAAAATAAATAAAAAAACGACATCAAATTGTATTAAACTTAAAAGGAAGTTTTTTTTTGGTCTGTGCGAAGCCCGACTACTAAAGTAAGTAGGTAGGTACTTACACGGCATAGACCTCATAATTTTTACTAGTACCTACTTGAAGCAGGTTTTATAAATTAGTTTATATTTGTTACTTTTAGATTAGGTTAATTTGGACCTTATAAAATGAAGTACTTATACTCGTAATGTGTTATTCCAGGACCAAAAGTATTTTTGAAGTACAAAATACCAAATTTTCGTTCGCAGTCTAATAGTTTTTAATCGATTGCTCGTCGTCTACTCATCGTATTGAGATACCAAGTACACCAGTTTCTAAGTATAAACCTAAGCTGTCCAAACCAACTCGCATCGCAATCGGTCGAGTAGTTTTTACGTTATGCACAAAACAATCAGACAGAAAAACAGATAACACAATTTACAAAATAATTAAGTTGCTTTAATATAAGTAATAATAGATATAGTTAGATAGATAGAAATTACGCATTTTTAAGATAATATTACATACAAACATACATACGTAATATACGCATACACATTAACTTTTTATGAAGTAGGTTAAAAAGCAGGCAACCGAGAGTCTACAATTAAAAAAAAAACAGTGCTATACGGTTTTATCGATGAAAGTTATTAAATATTATATTCTACTATAGTAGTAATACGGGAAATTTTATTAGTACATACTTACCTACCTCTTAATACCAAACCTTCCCATATTGTCTATTGCACTCTCTGTTATAGGTTTTATAAACTGTACATATTATATTTTTCTCTATGTTATCGTCGACTTCTTGTATACGGTGCTCACATATACACAGCCTTGGCCAAAAGTATTGGTACCTCTACTACTTACTCAGTACTTACTTATATCTTATAAAGTATTGGTAATCATTAAAAATTGTTCGAAAAAAAGCTTAGTCGGCACCTTCATATGGTAAAATATACGAACAAAATTTGGTGGTGCTCTTTGTGGAATCCTGAACTGACTACCTCGATACTCCACTGACTGATCTCAAAACGTACAAGTCGTAGCGGGATGGTGCTGAAACTAAAAATGTTCAAGGTACTTGGCTCTTCCAGGATCTGGTATATAAATATGGCACCTGAACAAAAAAAAACTAGCGAGCTTTCTTATGAAAATATTAGGAAAGTAAAGGGTACTTTTGGCCAAGGCTGTAGGTATACAAAACTACCGGTCTACTATTTTAAATGTTAAAAAATCATCCAATTCGGTAACGAAATCCTGGATGGTTATATGTCACAAAGTATTGCTCCCTCGAAAATCCTATACTTTTTAGAGATCCGTACCCAAAGGGTCCAACCAAACGAAAACCCATTACTGTAGCTGTCTGTCTATCTATCCGTCTGTCACCGGCCTAAACTGTTTGACTAAGAAACTTGAACTTATTTTCGAAAGTAATCTTCTTTTTTTACAACAAATACTAAAAGCGTATATAGGTAATTACGTTTTTTTAGATATTCAACCACCAACCAACCAAAATGAGTCTTACGGCTATACAGATAAGGTCTTTCAGGTATGGAACCCTGAACATACCAGGCATGTTTGACAACTTGTTAAAAATCTCACCTACTTAACACTTTGTTACATTATAGTCGGCATAACGCAGACAATGCAGTTGCACTCATCATTGACAGCCTGTGATTGTCTACTGCTGGACATTGGCAGCCCGTTAATTGTCTACTACTGGACGTTGGCAGCCAGTGGTTGTCTACTGCTGGACATTGGCAGCCCGTAATTGTCTACTGCTGGACATTGGCAGTCTGTGATAGTCTACTGCTGGACATTAGCAGCCCGTGATTGTCTACTGGACATTGTCAGCCCGTGATTGCTTTCTGCTGGACATTGGCAGCCATTGATTGCTTATTGCTGACATTGGCAGCCCGTGATTGCCTTCTGCTGGACATTGGCAGCCCGTGATTGCGTTTTGCTGGACATTGGAAGCCAATGATTGCTTATTGCTGGACATTGGTAGCCCACCATTGGTGATTGCCTACTGCTGGGCATTAGCCTCATCCTTTCTGTGTCCTAAAACCTGTTCTGTGCTCATCTCATCCGTGTCATCTTTTATTACCAACTCATCTAGCTGTTGGTCTGTCATAGTTCAGTAAGTATTATACATCATGTATCATATATCGTACATCGTTTGCTCTCAGATACCTACCATTCTACAGTAATTATATACATTTACTGTGACCGTTCGATCAGTTGATCTAGTACCATTACCAAATCTTGCAAATTGTCCTTCTCATGCCCATTATAAAGAGGCCATAATATAAAGAGGTCAATGTCTTGAACTTTGGTTCGTCGGCGTATTTTCGGAATATCGGACTAAGATCTCCAAGGGCCTCAGTTGCTGCACAAACTACTTATATCCATACCTCCTAAGGTTAGGTGTCTAGGTACACTTAGATAACTAGCCAGGAACTACTATTGGGTCTGGTTTTCTTATACGGTACTTATTCCATAATAAATTGAGTATAAGTACGTTGGAGCTTGGCTATTTCCTCTTTATCGAAACTGTACATCTACATAGGCGCCTATGTACCTATGCTAATAAAATTTTATTCAACGCAAGCTTTATCGATCGTAAAACCAAATCCCATTATGTTAGCAGAGTGCTACCGGCTTTATGATCGAACTAGCGCAGGGCTGGTGCACTGAGATTGCCTTGGATGCCTGTTAAACGCCTTAGATGCCTGTTCAATGAGGAAGGAGCTTGATTAACTGAGGTGTTGGCTGTGCTACGGGATAATTTGCACTGATCGTTGATAGGTTTCTTGTATAGAACCGGAAAACTGGCGAAGTTTGATGTTCTTGCAGATGATTTGACCTTACCTATGATTTAGCGCGGTAGAATTTAACTAACATCAAAAGTTTATAGTTAAATTGTAGTCTTCTTACATACGGATAGGTATGGGTCCTTTACTATTTCTACTTTTATAGTTTATGTAATTAAAGCTCACGGTTCACCGTGCAGGGTCCGTAGGCGCTATGATCATGCAGACACGTAACGTGCGTTACGATATCCTAATGGAATAACCGCCCTGGATGAAACGCGAGCCTTATCCTGAAAATATTTAAAAAGAAGTGACTGTTACTATATACTTTGACTTTAGAGTTTCATTACGTCACAATACAATAACAATGAAACCAGAAAGCAGGTTACTAATTGTATTTCATTGCAGGACGCGGCGAGGCAGGCGGCGCGATGGCGTGCGCTGGCTGCGAAAAGCCGATTCTGGATAAGTTCTTGCTTCACGTGCTGGAACGCGCGTGGCACGCCGCGTGCGTGCGCTGCGCCGACTGCCGTGCACCCCTGGCGGACAAGTGCTACTCGCGGGACAACAAGCTGTTCTGCCGGAACGACTTCTTCAGGTACGTCCCGCATGCAGGACCGTGCGACCACTGTGCAGAATACCGTGCGCTGCTGGCTGATATTCCTACTTACTGCTTGCAGACAACAAGCCAAGCTCTTCTGCAGAAATAAATTCTTAAGTTTCGTCTTGTGTGATGGACATTGCATGCGTTAAGTGGTAGTAGACTGCTGCGCTTTGATACTTTGTCTTTTACCATGCAGTGGCGGCATTCTTTGACCGGAGGCTGGTGGCGAATAGTATCTCTAGTTTTGTTAACTATAGAACCAACTAACTACAATTTTTGCAGAAAAACTCGCTATTTGCTTCAGCTGTAAAATATATTTAGTAGGTAGCTCATAAAAAAAGTAAATTATTCTATAGTGTTGGAACAGCACTACCGTGCACCACATCACAACGAACGTTCCAAATGTCTATCATACTTTCGTTCATCTCTTCCGTAACCTATGATAGTGACCGATATCCAAAATGTGAAGTGAGAGTGTTATTACTGTATGTACCTAACTCTAAATTGTTATCAGGACGTCATCAAAATAAAACCAGTCATATTATAGACGATCCACACATTTATTTCCATCCAATTAGATCCAATTAGGTCCCAACACATAGATTAGAGTGTTTTTACTAAAGCCCGTTTCATTAGAAAACTGTGTGTTGGCAGCTTTTTGGCGTTGTAGTTTTCAATAATAGTGACGTTTAAGTAAAAGTAAGTGAATTTTTGGTAAGTGGGTTCGTGAGTGGATATCAGCAAACGTAGCGTTTTGACGCCTTTTGGTCAGATGGAGTGACGACTTACACAAAGTAGCTGATAAGTAATTTCATGATAAGAGCCGAAGATGGGCCTCAGAGGCCTATGTCCAACAGTGTTGCAGGATGTTGATGAAGTATTTAAAAATTTCTAATTGGAATATATGATAGTTCTATTTCATCTGGATCTTTTGGGTGTTGAACTCGCATTGAACCTGAATTTCAGGTCTTACATTGAATCCAAAGCCAAGGTAGCTGCAAAGAAACTTGGTATTCTGTTTAAGGTTAGGCAGACAGCTCACGCCAAGACAGCTTTTGAATCTTTATCAAGCACAGGTCCGATCTTGTATGGAGTACTGTTGCCTCCTCTGGGACGGTTCTGCCAAGTATCAGCTCGAAGCTTTAGATTCAATTGAGAGACGTGCTATAAGGCTCATTGGGGATGACATTTAGGTAAAGAGTAAGCTTCAATGTCAATGTCTGCCGCATTGACGTGAGGTCGCAAAGTATTCTACAGATTTCAATATGGAGAGAGTGCGCAAGAGCTGCACAATCTGATTCCCCCATCGTCTTTCCATCACCGTACGACTAGACGATCGGCAAAGCGCCACTCTTTTATGGTTCAAATACCTCGCACTAGAACAAAGCGTTATCGATAAATGGAGAGAACAGTTAAGTTTGATCGGAACCCACGGTGCGCGAGTCCGACTCCCACTTGGCCAGTTATTTTAATGATCTTTTTTGTACAGAACTTTTGCTACTTACTACTTTATTATAGTACTAGCTGTACCCGCAAGGTAATTTCTCTGGGTTATATTTTACGATTGCTCGGATGATATATGAAGTACCTGCACCAGATCTTAAGTCAAAACCTAAGGTATCCAACAGTGGAAACCACATTTAAATCGGTGCAGTACCTAGCTTTTACGTTATAAACATCCAGAGACAGACAGACACGATTTTTAAAAACGTTATATTCATGTTCTGTAGCTCATATTAAGTCCTTGAGGGCATTTTTAGGGTTTCGACCTCAAAAAGAAAAAAGGAACCCCCATTGCTGTGCCCGCTATAAAATAAAGGAAATTTCTCGATTTCCGGGGAAATCCCGAGAAATCCCAAGAAATGGAACTCAAGAATTTTCGGAACATCAAATACCTTGAGAAACCATAAACCATAGTCCCGTATGCTGGACCGTGCGTGCGCTGCGCAGAATATCATATCGTGTCACTGGCAGATAAGAGTTTCGCGAGACAAAAGCTTTTCTGACAGCTTTTCTCTGTTTATCTCGTAGAAAGATAATACCAAGTTGATGTGATATGCCTAATGTCCGTATGACCGTATGTTATGACACGCCATTTTTTACCAGACTGCGCATCTCAAAGGCACGGTAATGTGTTTATCAGCCTATATATGTATGTATGTATGTCTGTATGTCTGTCTGTATGTATGTATGTATGTCTGTTCCTTTGAGGCATAGACAAAGCGCGTGGACCGATTTTGATGATTTTTATATCAATCGTTTTGTCTTAATCTTGCAAGTGCTACTAAAGTCATAACATTAATCAAATTTCAATATAACGATAACCATATTGTGAAAAAGATAAAAATAAGTCCGCAACTATGTCAAGTGGGGTATCATTGAATAGGTATTTGAAAATCAGTTTTAGGTTTCTTATATCATTTTTCATTTTGAATCACCGTTTAGGATCTATAGCGATTTAAAGTTGGTTAGCAACCATTCTCACTAATTCTTATAAATATAAACTAAAAAGTTTAAAATAAATATAAATTATTATAAAAAACAAAAGTTAATCTCACTGCGAACAAAACTAAAAAGAGGAAAACAAGCATTTCATCATGCATTTCATTTCTCCTAACAGAATGAGCTAGAACCTGGCGAGCTACTCCTAACAGAATGAGCTAGAACCTGGCGAGCTACTCCTAACAGAATGAGCTAGAACCTGGCGAGCTACTTCTTCACGACTCCGACTGCATCTTATATTTCAAAATCAAAAATCTAAAGCTTGTTTGCCTCTTTTTAGTTTTGCTCGCAGTCGGGGTTTATGTTTATGCCCGCGTGTTTATTTCATTAAAAGTAGCCCATACGTGTTCTTCCAGGACCAAAAACTACTTTCTTTAAAATTCGTTCAGCCGTCAAATAGTTTTTTATCGATTGCTCGGCGTCTAATCATTGGATTAAGATATCAAGTACCCCATAGTTTTTAAGTCAAACGCTAAGCTATCCAACAAAGAACCGCAAGAACCGCAACAAAGAACCGCATAGCAATCGGCCCAGTATTTTTTACGTGATGCGCGAACAAACGTACAGGCAAACAAATGACAGACACGATTTTTTAAAATGTTAAATTATTGTTCAGTAGCTTATTTTAAGTACCCTAGACCTTTTTTTAATTATCTTCTTTGTACAGATATTTTCGTACTTCTTGCTTTATTATAAGTATAGATATAGATAGATCTTTTTTTTTACTACAGAACATTTTTGTTCTTGTGTTTCTAAAATAATTAGATGATCTATATGAGTTTTTATTTCGCTAGTCATTGTTTGTTTGTTTGCCGTGTGAGGTAGTGCTGGTCTCTGGTGTCAGAATTTGTCAGCCCGCTTGAGGGCCTCTGACATGGCTTAACGACTACTATTAATCAATAGCAGCCGGGAGCTACAGCTAAACGTGCCCTTCGAAAATAGCTTAGAAAAGTCATTGGTGCGGAGAGCGTAGGACCGAACTCGTTATCGTTGGATTGTAAGTCGCACTGTTAAACTACTTGGCTACCATCGCTTGTCATTGAATATTGTTTACTAGCTGTGCCCGTGGCTTTGCTCGCAGGTCATTTCTCTAACTTAAAAGTATTATTATGTGTTATTCCAGGGCCAAAAATACCTAAAAAGAACAAAATACAAAATTTCGTTCAGCAATCAAATAGTTTTTTATTGATTGCTCGGCTTCTACTGATCGGATTGAGATAAAAGGAAGCAGGTTTTAAGTCAGAATCTATGATGTCCATCAGTGAAAGCCACATTTCAATTAGTCTAGTAGTTATTACGTTTTGGGAACATACAGAGTACAGACAGACAGTCACCTTATTTAAAATGTTATATTATTGTTTAGTAGTTTATTTTAGTTCATCTAGTATTATTTTTTCAATATAATTTCTTTTTGTTATTTACTGCTTCATTATAAGTAAGTATATATATATATATATATATATACTTATATATAACTTCGAGAAAGCAATCATTTTCCAAACGGAGTTTGTTGTTTTGTCGAAGGTTTATATTTATGTAATTATTATTATATTATTATTTTCATTGTATTATTTATGTAACTACTATTTATAATACTCAAATAAAGGAAACTTAATTGGGGAAGGCCACCTGTGTCACACACTAACCTCAAGTTCTGACCTCCCACACGCCCCTATAATAGTAAATTGTTAAATCATATGGCGCCAAAACTTCACAAAAACAACTAAAAGGCAATTTTGTGATGCAGGTAAGGCGGAAAACGGGTCACTTACGACTTCCGGTGATTTGATGCGTTTATTCATATTTGCGGCTTAGAGTTCCGTAGACCTCCCAAACTGATGAAACACCACAAAAAGATTTCAGAAAATACTACACGGGCCTTTAAAACTTAGTACCACACTTTTAAACGTTTTAACTACTGGACCGATTGCGATGCGGTTTTTATTGTTGGATAGCTTAGTTATTGACTTAAAAACTGGTGTACTTGGTATCTCAATCCAATGAGTAGGAGCAAAGCAATTTAATAACAAAACTAAATCTATTAATTTTAAAAGTGCTGGTACTAAGTTTTGAATAATACTACTGAACCGATCGTGATGCGATTTCCACGGTTGGATATCTTAAATTTTGACTTAAAAACTGGTGTTCTTGATATCTCAATCCGATGAGTAGGAGCCAAGCAATTTAATAAAATCTCTTTTAATTTGTGAAATAGTGTGGTACTAGTGGTGGGTGTGGTGTTTGAAGGGCAGTGTGCAGTGTAGTAATAGTATTGAGACTCGTTATTAGATGTAACAGGTATTATTATATGGATACGAATGCCATAGGAGTAAACTGATACATACTTACTTACACCCTTACTTATAAAAAGTTATGCAATGATTAAGTAACGATTAGTAAAACTGCGCAGTACAATATTGTACTGCGCGGAATTCTTAATCATTTCATAACCATTGCATAACTTTTTATGAGTAAGGGGGTTAGTTTCGGCCAAACGGATAAGTACCAGTAAGTGTTTATGACTTCAAATAAATTTATGCAAAACAATTTCATAAAACTAAAACCAACATACAATTTTTTAAGCAAAATAATTCTTTCATGTACCTGTAGTAAAAAAAAACAAGTAATTAATAACCTGCAGAACCTTCTTCCGTTCTTAAAGATATTTGTATTTGATGACTTCATTTTGTGACATTTTGACTTCCTAAACTTAAGTGATATCATTTCCTTTGTTCGACACTTTGCCAACATGCCTTTTGTTCCCAAGTTTGAGCTCAAATTATATTTTTTCTGTTTTTATTATAATATGTCATCTATCTATACATATCTATATTAGTCTGCACAATGAAGATTATTAATCAATACTCTATATATATTGATGGCGCATGTTTATGTTCTATAAATAACTGCATGTAGTCTTCCAAAAGTCCAAAAATAGGCTATTTTTTACGTCTTCAGACGTGCGATATATGTGAAATAATTATTTTAAAAAAAACAATACATACAGACAACAAAATAATGGCTTTGCTACTTTCGGTTGACATTTTTTGGAGGAAAGTGGGGGATGCGAAACCCCGATTTTGATGGTTGCGTTTAGGTAAAATCAGTACTTTAGGTATAATTTTCATATTATATATATATATATAAAATTACATATATTCGGGACAATTCCACACCAATTACCTAGCCCCAAACTACAACGTATTAAGGGCACTAGATAACGGATAAACATACATAGATACTAATATTACATCCATGACTCGGAAACAAACATTTCTGCTCATTACACAAATAATTGCACCTTGCAGGATTTGAACCCGTGACTGTTCGATTTCGTACCTAGGATCTCAAGCCACTAGACCAACAAGTCGTCTAATATATATTGATTCATATTCGTTTGGTTCTGATCAAGTTATCAGTACTTTAACTATAAATAAACACATGCACTGGTCACGTCACGACACTCACGACCTCTCAAGGCGAGAGGTCGTGAGTGTTTCAGTCGAGAGTCTCGACTCAAGACCATAAAACCCTGATCTTCCTAAATATATTATTTAGGCATATTTTATTACACCTTATGCTGTCACCATAAAAGTATTCTTTGAAATCTCCATTACGGACACAGCGACCACTGTCGTATATTTATTTTATTGTCAACAGTATTATTCATCGCTTAAAGGATCCTAGAATAATTTCAAAGCCAAAGGGATATCGGTAATGTGGGGGAATTTATCTCGACTATAAATAAAAGGAAATTAATATACTTAGCCTTATTTTAATGAGGAGAGATTAAACATGTAGATCTGGACGTAGTAGGATTTCCTGTGCTTAGAGTACCAGAAAATGACTAGAAGAACTATGCATGTACTTTTGTTTCAAATTTCCCAAAGCAGCTAATAGCCCAATTCATTTTATTTTTCATTGGACATGCTGTGACTATTTTTGTTTTTTTTTTGTACTTATTTGTACCTAAATTCGAATTTATTTAATTTCATTTTATCTTATAATTATTATTTTATCATTACTATTTTGTCAACATTAATTATTATTTTTGTCGACTATGTTATTTTTGCATGATTTTAAGATTTTAATTATTTTAATCATTGTTATATTATGACATGTAACTCTATTTTGCCAATAAAATACTATGACTATGACCAAGAAAAAACATGACTTCGTAAAATTTCAGGATTTACATACCCGTAAGTACGGGTATGTAAATCCTGAAATTGTTTTGTTTGTTGTTCTTTCAAAGCCTGAAAAGGCCCTCGGGTGGCCCGACAAACTCTGACACCAGAGGCCAGCAAACCACATGACAAACAAACAAAACCGTAATATTCGTCATAACTCGTAAAGTTTTCTTTAGCTTAACTATGGCTATTAATCAATAATAGCCAGGACCGACAGCTTAACGTGCCCTCCGAAGCACCGAGAGATGAAAAACCGCACATAACCCATAAAAGTCATTGATGCGAAGCCTTGGACCGAACCTTGGATTTTAATTTGCGCTAGCATACCGCTAGGCATCATCGCTCTAAGAAAATCGACTACTTAGTACGTATAACCCTACACTATGCGTGATTCAACCCGCACTTGGCTACTTATTTTATTTTTCATACTGTTTTCAGTCCAACTGCTGCTAAGGAGGATGTTTATGGCCAGTCGCCAGTTTACCAGTTACATATTATAATGTACTTGTAAAAACAAACCAACCTTATGTATTATTCATGAGCATCGTTTATGTAAATGGCTCTGCTAGTAATTCTAGTGATGATAAAGTACAATAAAAGTACATCGGGCTTTTATTATGTATCATATGAATTAAGTGAGGAATGGAAAATCACACTCATCATATGAGGACTAATTAGGTTATTGATTCCTAGTTCTTTTGATTTAAACATGACTTTATCATCATAATCATACTTTTACGTTTTTTGGGCTAAAGCCTTTTCGAAACACCATAGACAACTGTATTCTAGACAGGCTTTTGACGAACGTCGCAATGAAAGCATTTGATGATCGCCATTTTGGCGCTGATAGCAGTAGTTTGGCGGTAGTGAGCGTCCACGGAACTAACGTATTTGTACTATTCGTCGTACATATACGTTACTAAACTCGTAAAGCAATTTTTATTTTTTTTATTTCACTTGTTTATTCGATTTATCATTATGTAGGTACTCCTTACTATAACTTGGCATAAAATCATAAGATCGAACGTGGTAGTTCATAATATAAATAATTCAACGTTACGACCATAACAATAATTAATAAGATAATACCTAATATTAAAAAAAACTGTGCACCCATAATAGCGCAAAATAGTTGTTTGCTTTAATATTTAATAGCCATACGTTTTATAGCAGGTACATAAATAAAAATCCAGAACCAGTCCTTATTATTTTAATAAGTATGTAATTTTGTTTTTTTCAGCCGCTGTGTCCCGCGGCTTTCAATGGTGTTCAATGATAAAATGTATCCTATATGCTATATGTTACTCTAATATTTTGATGTGTTAGCAAGTACAACCAGTCTACCAAATGTTTCCTTATATTTCACTTGCAGTAACTATTTTCATTAGGACTATACCAGATGATATAGTCCTAATGGCGGAGTCACTGCAAGACTTGCGAAACATGCTGACCAACCTAGATGATGCTTCACGACGCATCGGTCTCGGAATGAACATAGATAAGACCAATATCGTGTTTAACGATCTTGTTGACACGGAACCGTTTGCAGTCAATGGTGTACCTCTTGAAGTTGTGTGAAAATATGTTTACCTTGTCAAACTAGTCCGGAAATTTAGGTCGCTCAGTGAGCTATGGAGCATAGCTCTCTAGCTATGCTAGGAGTTTCTCTGAAGGACAAGATTCGAAATGAAGATATCCGACGGAAAGCCAAGGTGATCGACATAGCTCTCAGGATAAGCAAGCCCTAGAGTGGCAGTGGGCTGGTCACATTTCCAGAAGAACCGGTAACCGTTGGGGTAGACAGGTTCTCGAGTGGATACCACGCTTAGGCAAACGTAGTGTATGACGCCCTGTGGCCAGGTGGATTGAGACCTGCGAAAGGCGGCTGGAAGAGAATGGATGAGGGAACTGAAGGTCGAGCTCAGTGGCATGCATTAGGAGAGGCCTACGTCCAGCAGTGGACAGATATAGGCTGATGATGAATGTTAAGCCATTTTGGATCCTTAATAGAATGTAAGTATTCTATTTTTAAACTGTTTAAATTTTCTTATTAATCGGATTATCCATTTTGATGTGAAAGTGAGTAAAAACAATATACTAAAAATTTCCCGATTTCCCACGTGATCTTTCGATTTGCCAGGATAAATACATCCTAGGTTGTTCTTTGTATTTTACAGTACCTAGAGTTCCTGCCTAACTATATTTAAAACTTCATCATAGCTGTTTTGGAGTGAAAGCGAGTAATCGTCATTGGGGTGTGTCGGGAGCGAAATACCATCTTACTGCTCCAAGCCAACCTCAAGTGCACGCGGTCATCCTGCTGGATAACGAACGAGGCTCTGGCAACCGACAGATGGCGGTATAACCATCCCACATCAAGCATAGCCAAATGACACAGGCCGGCGACGGGCAGCAGTGTCACCGATGCGAGAAGCTACGCCCAGCGATCGCCAACCCGCATGCCCAGCGTGGCGAATATGAATAAACCCTCCTTCAGAACGATATAAACAAAAAATGGCCCCCAGTTCCCGGTCGCCCTGCTAGGCAGGGCAGGAGGTGCGAAGAATCCCCGGGCTACCGTAGGGCACCCAAAACAAAAACAATTGACCCTGGCTACGTACAACGGATGAAAGATTAGGCTTGACGAACACATGGAACAACTCGAGACGGAGCTCACAAAGATCAGGTGGCATGTTCTAGGGTTAAGTGAAGTCCAAAAAAGAAAAACTTCAAAATTTACAATATGTGTATCAAATTGAAGGCCTAAATAAGCACATTCCAACAGTAGTTATACAATTTATTGGCTCTTTTTTTGGCAGGGCAGTCGTGTTTTTTTAGCTTTTAAGGCTAGTTGATGAATACTTTCTTCAAAAAGCAAACAGAGGAAGCGGACTAGGCAAAACCCCGACACTGTGACTAAAAATTTGATTGACTTCATTATGACGGACAATAAACACATATTCAGGGATGTCTCAGTGACCAAGGTTTAATACCGGTTGTGATCACCGACTTCTCCGAGGCTCTTTGAATATCGACCACAAGCTTGAAAGATGTGACTGGAGAAGTTACATTCCGGCCCAACCTGCTCCAGGACACTGTTGGATCAGAACAGTTCCAATTAACTCAAGGTGGAAAATCGATTCGCTGTCTTGGAAACCACAAATGACGTGGACGAGGAACTTCAAAAAGTTGTGAGAATCCTTAGGGGTGAATGCACTAGAATTTGTCATCTGCAGCGTACGGGCACGAAGTCTAAAATCTCTGATGAGGCTCTCCGGCTTATGAACGAGTGAAGAGAGTAACAGCAAGCCACACCATCAGAAAAAAATGGGAGCTCAATAAATAAATACAGTAAGCTGGTGCGACGTGACCTCCGATGCCCAAATACTCGCTGAATTGAAAAGGCAATTGATCAAAATTGGGGGTCAAAGTCTTCGCCCAGCAATTGAGTAGATGCCATCTGACGAAGCTCAAGACCAATAATGGCACAACCATCGTCTCTAAACCGGAGATTCTTTCTGAGATCGAAGACTTCTATGGCCGATTGTACGACTCGCATGCTTCTAGACCCGAACCCAGCACAGAGAATTTCCGCACATTACTGACCCGCCACTATACTGTTGAACAGCTCGACGTCAGCCTAGACGAGATTGAGATGGCACTCAAACAACTTAAGAATGTAAAGGTGAGGATGGTTTAACTTCGGAGCTCTTGAATGCAGGGGGAAACCCGCACTTCGGGAGCTTCAGGTGTGATTTGACACCGTTTTTAATAGTGGAAGAACTCCAGAGCCTTGAATCAGGAGTTTGGTAGTACTCTTCTTTAAATAAGAGGATAAGACCCTTTTAAAGAACTATTAATCTATTTCACTCTGGGGCCACGTCTATAAATTGTTTTCGAGATGACCCTCTCTAATCGTCTCGCAAGAAAACTTGACGAATTCCAGCCTCCTGAACAGACTGGCTTGCGCGGAGGATTTAACACTATAGACCACATACTCACAGTGAGGCAGGTTAAACAGAAGTCTGAAGGGTTTAACCAGCTCCTGTGTCTTGCTTTTTTGTGGACTATGAGAAGGCTTTTGACTCCGTTAAAACCTGGGCGGTTTTGGAGTCTTTGCAGCATTGTCAAGTGGACTCGCGATACATTTCTGTATGACGTTGCGACTATAAGTGTCCAAGTACAAAACCAGCAGTCTACACATATCTAACTGCGCAGGGGGGTGAGACAGGGGATGATATATCCCTGAAACTACTTATGCCCTGGAAGACATGTTTAAGATGCTGCTTTGGAAAGGAATGGGCAATAATATCAATGGTGAGATTATCTCACACTTACGATTTGCCGGTGATATCGTCGCATCGGTCTCGGAATGAACATAGATAAGACCAAGATAATTTTTAATGATCTTATTGACCCGGAATCGATTGCAGTCAATGGCTCTTGAAGTTGTCCAATTATATGTTTATCTTGGACAAATATTGCAATTGGGTAATAGCAAATTTGAGAAGGAAGTCAACAGAAGAAGTCAGCTAGGTTAGGCAGCATTCGGCAAGCTTCTTCAAGTCTTCTCGTCGTCCTTACCATAGGGCCTGAAGACAAAAGTCTTCAATCAGTGCGTCCTACCAGTCATGACCTATGAAGCCGAAACGTGGACACTCACGGTTAAACTAGTCCACAAATTTAAGGTCGCTCAGCGAACTATAGAGTTTCTATGAAGGATAAGATTTATAATGAAGATATCCGATGGAGAACCAAGGTAACCGACATAGCTCTAAGGATAAGCAAGCTAAATTGGCAGTGGGTTGGCCACATTTCTCGATAAACAGATAACCGTTGGGGTAGACTAGTTCTCGAGTGGAGACTACGTTTAGGCGAACGTAGTGTAGGGCGAACTGTGGTTAGGTGAAGTGACGACTTGCGAAAAGCGGCTGGAAGAAAATGGATGAGGACAGCTAAAGACTAAGCTCATTAGAGATGCCTACGTGCAGCAGTGTACTATGATGAAAATGATAATGTCATCAACGTGCTAGAACATTAATCATTTGACCAATATTTGAATAATACCAGTAGGTTACCAACATTTCATCGTTTTGACAGCCTTTACTAAAATGCCATAAATATGTAAAAACCTCAGTTTTTAAGGTTCCGTAGTCAAATAAGGAAATGAAACGTCCAACTGTCCACCATTATTGGTCCCGTTTAGTAGAAACATTACATTGCAAGAATTATTAGGGTTTTTTGTTCAGGGCAATTCACACCAGTTACCTAGCCCCAAATTAGGATACCCTATCCTAGGGGTACTAGACAACGGATAAACATGCATAGATACGAATATTAAATCCATGACTCGGAAACAAACATTTCTACTCATCACACAAATGTTGCACCTAGCGGGATTCGAACTCGAGACCGTTGGTTGATTTCGCAGTCAGGGTCACTAGCCACTCGGTCAACCGGTCGTCTACCAAATTAATGCGTAGTAATCTACTAGTTGAACCCTCTCATCTCCAGACTCCAAAACAATCCTTTTTTGTATAATTCATAACTTTAACTGATAAGTTTTTGTTATTGGCATGGCTACGGAACTCTATCCTTAAGCACACTTGCCCGCTTTATTTTTCATATAAAAATAAACTAGTTCCTTGCCGTTTTAAGAACATAAATCAAAACTCATTAGCATAATATGGTCGCATATTATGTCGTCAAATGTTGAGGCAAATATATTACAAGAACAGTAAATCTAGTAAATACCACGGAGTGGCTAATATTAGTGTGGGTTTCCAATGTCCTGATGTACCTTCGCCCGATAAGTAATC
Organism: Alsophila aescularia; assembly: GCA_946251855.1. Taxonomy (NCBI): domain Eukaryota; kingdom Metazoa; phylum Arthropoda; class Insecta; order Lepidoptera; family Geometridae; genus Alsophila; species Alsophila aescularia. Next base: position 16,635,023 of record OX276385.1, read on the forward strand.
GGACGAGGTTTCATTCTACAATGTTTTTTGGGACGGATTTTTGCATTCGGTCAGTGCTAAGTAAAACTATTTCACTTTTTTGCTTATTACCATCCTACATATACAGCCACCCATAGTTAAAATGTTCCCTGGGTACTATTAGGTTGGACTGCATGGATACATTGGCGAGCAAAATTCCGTTGTCTCATGTTTAAGTGAAGAAGTGTTTTTTTTTACTGAAATATTACTGTAAGATCCTACTACTTATATTACAGTGAAGCCTGCTTTTGCTTCTGTCCATGAGACGGATAAAAATAAACTAAAGGAAAAATTTGGATTACGACGTAATTTGAGCGGGCAAAAGTCTGTGCCGCGCACTCGCACGGATAATGCGGGTCGGGGTCCAGCCCGTAATCCATATAATTCCTGTACACAAACATATATTTAAAAGAAACCCTGATCCCACACCCCAATTATAGCTAAGAACCATCTCGATCACGTCAGCATTCAAACATAAAAAACCGCATTTTAATCGGTCCATCGGCCTCAAACAGTCACTACGATACAATGATACATACATACACAACCTAAACTTATAACACCCCTCTCATTTGAGTTCGGGGGCTGAAAATAAACAAAATAAAAAGTATATATGATTACTGAGATGACCAGAAAAGAAATGCTAAAATTCGTAATTTTCTTCAATTTCCTGCTAAGTATTTAGACAGCTTTTGGGAAGCTTCACCGGATTTTCTCGTCGCCAATACCGCAAAGTTTGCAACCAGTGCGTCCTACCTATATATGACATACGGAGCCGATACATGGACACTCACGGTAAGACTAGTTTGCTCAGCCGGCTATGGAAAGGTCTATGCTCGGAGTTTCTTTGAATGACCGTTTACCAAACCGAAATAATCCGACAGAGAACCATGTTTGTCGACATAGCCCTTAGGATTAGCAAAGCTGAAGTGGCAGTGGGTTGGACTTATTTGTTGAAGGACTGATAACCGTTGGGGTAGACTTGTTCTTGAGTGAAGACCGCGTCTCGGCAAACGTAGTGTAGGGCGCCCTCCGTCTATAGTAGAGCAACGATATACGCAAAATGACAGCGGCGTGCTTTGGGAGAGGCCTATGTCCAGCAGTGGACTGACACGGGCTGATGATGATATTTATGTTTGTTTGTCTGTCCGGTGAGACTTGTGGAACAGCCGATTTACCACATCAGGTTACGAAACTATCTCTATTGGTTCCTACAACATGGGTAGAACAGATTAAATGAGAACTAGCACTTCGACTTTCGCAACCAATGCCATTCTGACTATGATCTACTACATTACTAAGATATTTAGATTATGAGGATTATTAAATTAATTTTTATTGGGGCTTACGATCATTTCAGCTAATTCGTTAGCTGCAATGCACGAGTAAACTTTCATTTTTTATTAGTTTTCTAAATGTTAACGGTCATCTAAGATTCGCGACCGCAGAACTTACATCATTTGATATTTTACATCTACCTTCATTCTACATTTACGAAGATGCATAGTCTAGTGAGAAACTAAGTGGACTGAATTTTGTAAATACAGTGTTTGATTAAAAAAAAGAATTAGTTATTTTTTATTGAAACGTTAGATGGTAATGTAAAGCTCAAGTTGATCATGTGTTTTTATTGAAACGTTAGATGGTAATGTAAAGCTCAAGTTGATCATGTGTTTTTATTGAAACGTTAGATGGTAATGTAAAGCTCAAGTTGATCATGTGTTTTTATTGAAACGTTAGATGGTAATGTAAAGCTCAAGTTGATCATGTGTTTTTATTGAAACGTTAGATGGTAATGTAAAGCTCAAGTTGATCACGTGTTTTTGTAGCTTCAAAGGCTAATAAAAAAATGTACAAAAAAAACTATTTATGCGGACGGGAAAAAATATTGCAAGCCCATATAGAAAAGTAGAAAAACAGGATACGAGTACAGGTGAAAAACAAGACATAAGTTTGAAAACTAAAACCCGACTACGGTTAGCCTATATGACACTCTTGCTTTGAAGATGAATCGATTGATACCTCGCTTATCAATATCGGTCCAAGTTTGTTTTGTTTGAACACATATCCCTTCCTTTGCTTCGCAGTAGTCGGGTAAAAAAATAATAGCCTATGACACTCTATACCTGAAGACGAATCGATTGGTAACTCGCTTGGTGGAACATCCACATACCCACATGTATATATATCTACATAACATACATACACAGACTGTTAAACATATTACCCTTTCCTTGCTTCGCCATAGACAGGTAATAAGCGAGATTTGTTAGCAAGCATCAATGCTTTTGTGGGCAATCGTGTCACGAAAAACTAGCCGTCATTTTTAGATTTGTAGTGTTTATCCACAAGCTAAATCAACTTTTATCCCTCAGGCGATACGGCACGAAATGCAGCGGCTGCGGTCACGGCATATCACCTTCCGACCTGGTGCGCAAGGCGCGCGAGAAGGTGTTCCACCTCAACTGCTTCACCTGCCTGGTCTGCAGGAAGCAGCTGTCCACCGGCGAGGAGTTGTACGTGCTGGATGATAACAAGTTCATCTGTAAGGAGGACTACTTGGCGGGGAAGGCGCCCACGCATTGTGAGTCTATCTTTTGTATATTTATTTAATAATACGTGTAGGTACGTATTAAATACGGTAGGTCCTACCTACATAGATTTTATGTTCAAATTTCCTATGTATGTACTTCCTATTTTGTATTAAATACAGTTTAATATATGTTAATTCTTATACTATACCTACGTATAAATAATTACCTTGCTGAAAATGCTTGAAATTTCAATAGCATAAAAAAAACCGTATCGCTCCTTGCGTTAGTTCCATGCTTTCAAGGATTTATGTTAGACAAGCTGTACCCGCGGGTTTGCCCGCGTGGTCATTTCATTACATAAAAGTAGCTCATAAGTGTTATTCCAGGACCAAAAGTATCATTAAAGTACAATATACTACATTACTTCAAAATTCGTTCAGCCATCAAATGGCTTTTTATCGATTGCTCGGCATTTAATCATCGGACCATGTACCCCAGTTTTTAAATCAAACACTAAGCTATCCAACAGTGAAAACCGTATTACAATCGGTCCAGCAGTTTTTACGTGATGCGCGAACAAATATACAGACAAACAGAAAAACACGATTTAAAAAAAACTTGTTCTTTACCTATCATATTTTAAGTACTTATCCTAGACCATTTTTTATAATTGTCTTCCTTGCACAGGCTTTTTCGTCTATAAAAAAATAGCACTCTAGTGATAAGGCAAAACATAAAACTTTTACTATTTTTCATTTCTAAAATAGACATGATCATAAATCCAAAATTACTGCAAGAAAACATTTAACAAACTAATGTGTTCTTGAGAGATTTTATTGATTTATTACACAAACGAATTTAAATAACTAATTTATAATTCCCTAGTTTCTTAATGAAGACGGGATATAATTATAATTTATTAATATTTTCATTAATCCTTCAAATTAAAATGCCGTGTGAAAGTTCGGCGAATCTTTTTGCGGTTTTGGATTATTTAGAAAACTGTTATGAGAGATTGTCAATGGGACCAGGCAAGTATTCTGAGGTAGTGAGACACAATAAAATGAGAAAAGACATGATAACATTCCAAAGAACTGAAATAATTTAATAGATATTAACTATGGTTTGACTAATTTTTATGATTGGACATGAGTCTACTTAGTATTCTGAGGTAGTGACACACAATAAAATGAGAAAACTGAAATAATTTAATAGATATTAACTATGGTTTGACTAATTTTTATGATTGGACATGAGTCTACTTAGTATTCTGAGGTAGTGAGACACAATAAAATGAGAAAAGACATGATAATATTCAAAAGAACTGAAATAATTTAATGGAAATTAACTATGGTTTGTCTAAATTTTATGATTGGACATGAGTCGACTTAGTATTCTGAGGTAGTGAGACACAATAAAATAAGAAAAGACATGATAATTTTTCCAAAGAACTGAAATAATTTAATGGATATTAACTATGGTATGACTAATTTTTATCATTGGACATGAGCTTTTTTTTAGACAAATTTTTATGATTGGACATGAGTCGACTTTTCTAAGATAGCGGAATGATAATCTCTCTACGCCCGTACGCCACATTCCGAGTTTACGCGATACTTCCACGTTTTAAAATTTGGAATAAGTAGACATTCCAAAGATAATGTAGACTACATACATGTTTGAAAAAATATAAGTTTAGTGTGAACTAGTAAAAAAGGTAGAAACAATTTTGAAGATTTAGCTGGAGTGGGCGTCATTTGGACAACTTCGTCAAGTCTTCTCGTCATTCCACAATGCCTGAAGTCAAAGTCTTCAACCAGTGCATCCTGCCTGTAATGACATGCGGAGCCGAAACGTGGCCACTGTCTGTGAGACTGTTCCACAAGCTCAAAGTTGCTGAGCGAGCTACGTAACGAGCTATTCTCTAAGGGATCGAAACCGAAACGAGGGGATCCGGCAGACAGCAAAGGTAACTGACAATGTTTAGAGAATAAGCAAACTGAAGTGGCAATAGGCTTGTCACATTATTAGTAGAACCAATAACCGTTGGGGGAGTCAACTGAAGAGAAGAGCCGAAGAAACGAGAGGTATATAAGTATATATCCAACAGAGGACTAAAACAGGCTTTTGAGGATGATGATGATACGAGTACATCTTGTGCTTTATAGTATACCTATCTTGTGGTATTGGTCAATTATTTGATCTTGATTTGACCAATACCTTTTAGAGTTCTATAGAATCGGATTACCAATACCACAAAACTATACAGTACATAATTGAACATGTGTCGACAGCCCCTGTCAATGTCGCAAAAATGAAACAGATCAACCGCGATATTGCTTTCAAAGCTCCATTCTTTCCACGAATCAAATCAAACACTGTTTAGGCAACACCAATCAAAATATCGACAAACGAAACGTCAATGTTAACAACCATTCCACTATCAATATAAAAGTAAATTAGATCTTTTGTCCTCGTGTGGTCAATACAGAATAATTACATTTCTAAAACACGTCTCCTTCAATTTCCGAACGTGACATGTGGGAATTGCATTCTCGACTTTAAATGCGTTTTTTATTGTTTAACAACGTATCGCGGCAACAATAAATCTCTCAAAGCACCCATTTTGAAATCGGATTTTTCGATCAATACGAACCGTAACCGAATCCGAGTAAAAAAGGGAGTAAAAAGCCGATGGCGACGGTAAAAAACTAACCGCATTACACATTAGCTACGTCTCCACGCGGTAGTCTGGCCATAGACTATTTTTTTTCTTTCTTTTGTTGCTGGCACCTCGGCGTGCGCTGGAGAAAAACTCGAGAAGGAAATCGTGACCGCCCAAGTTAAATACATCGTACCATAGAACAAAAATTAACAAACAAATATTTTGATTGAAACACACACCCCTCTTGTTAACATTGAAGAAGGTCTGAAACATCTGTAGCTTCCCGTTTCGAAAGCGGGTCACGTCTAACCATCAATCCGGTATTTCTGGTTTTATTAACTTGTTTAATATGTACCGACCTTAATATATTCTGATTGCTACTGCGGCTTAAGAACTACGGTCTAAAGAGGTTAATACCAGATACAATTACCATTTTACCCTCATTCGTTTAGTTTTACGGTGAAGATGTGTCTACACATACTTTTGAGTGGAATAAAATAGTAATTAGGCATAGATAAAGTAGACACCAAACATAATCGAGAGTTTATGATTTACTAGGTTACTTTTCGCGCGTTACCGTCGCGTCGTAGACATAGACGATGCTGTCTTTTTTCAAAGCATAAACTAACAAGATTTGACCGAAAATATTGACACGACCGAAGATCAAGGATAGACGGACTAAACTAACTGAGTAACTGTATAGGAATTTATCTACTACCTTAATAACTTAGTTTGTGTATTTAAACTCTAAAGTATTCTTAACCATTATTATTTCACAGTTCAATACTTCGACCGTGCCAGCCGCGCGCTCCTCCATATTTGCAGCATTATTTCGCTCCGATAATGTCTAAACACAATTACGCTAGACAAACAGGCCGCGCCGCGGGCGAGCACATGTTGTGGGCATACGCAAACTCGGGCATGCGTGAGCATTTGTTAAAATAGAGCTCTTGTGTGAATAGGATAACTTAAAATGAAGTGTTGTCACTAAATTCTGAAGAGATGTAAAGTTTTTGTAAGTAGGTACCTATGCCGGCGCACAATTTATTTATTAATTTTCCCATACAATCGTAACACCTAAACATTTTTTTGTAATTGGAGATTATTTCATATGATATTTATATAGGTTCCACTGTTTTGTTTTTGACTTAGTTCTTGAGGTACTGTTTTAAAAAGAATGCAAGCCATAATAATGCAAAAAGACTTAAATCGAGTGCCGATGAACTTTATGATGTTATCGTTCCTGAAAGATTTAATCTTTGCCAGTTGTAGAGTTTGTGCCTACATTTATAACCACTACTAATAATTATTGGCCCGTTGACCACATGTTGACGGCGATTTTGAAAAATCTTATCGGCCACTGCATCTTTCAGAACTTTTTTTTTTTTTTACTGATTTTCGACTCAACTTAGCTGTTCTTTTTGACAATGATTCAATTTCAAATATAGTAGGGACATACACGCGATAGATGTTATATATTTTTGCATCCAACTATCAACACAACAAAAAATGTTAAAACTTACTAACTTCAAAATAAGGCGTACTTTTACGAAAATTTCAATAAATCATTTCGAGAGGAGATTGTAAAATAACATAAAAGATACTTAACTTTTCAATGGGGTCATTCGTCAAACGGCTTAACGAAAGTGATTCGATTTTATGCGTTTATTGTCACTCTCGATTTTCATTCCGGATTTTTATACATTGAAGTTTACGACAGACTGTCGGAGAGAATGGACTGACGGCTCAGAGCTTGGGCTTTAGGTTTCGGAGAGGTGAAGTTATTTTCTTGCTCAGAAAAAACATGGTTTAGTTTAGACTGAAGTAGGTACGTGCTTTGAGATAGAGATTTCATAGTAGGTACAGGTACCTACCTAGTAAAAAAAATATGTTTTTTTTTATCTTTACCGCCATGACGTGCCAGTTAAATTACGTTTTTTTAAATAATGATTGTTTTTTTTGTAGTTAAGTTTTTTTTAATTATAATAGTAAATCTACCAACCAATGGTACCTACGCTTATTTAGTATGCGTCCATAAAATCATCAAAATATCAACCATTGCATTTTTTATTTATAGATTAGAGTTAGATTAACTCTTTATTGGACACCACAAGTACAACGGGAATTTATATCTAAAAATAATGTATAACAATGAGTGTCACAAGGGGCGGTCTTATCGCTCAGAACGATCTCTTCCAGACAACCGTGCACGGAGAAGAATAACGTAAGGGACGGTGGTTATCAGTAAATAAATGAATAACATACCTACACCATAAAATAAATAAATGTAAAACAATATAAAAAAAACATACTTACTAATATCAATATATATATATGTGTGTTTTTATAGTAAAATATATAAATGCGAATAGATAACAGCGTAATGTTTACAGAGATAAGTCTCCCCTAACTAGTGGCAGTGCAGTGAAATGATACGGCATAGATACGGCAAACAAGGAATTGTTTCCACTAGCTGGGCTAAGCCCTCGTAAGATTAGGAACCCCAATTTTGAGGTGCGCCCTTTTTGTTTGAAAACTGTGAGTTTGGCAGCAAGTGTGAAATTACTTTGCATGATGTAGTTCTAAATTTGACACAGTAAAACGGAGCATTGTCGCCTAAAGCCCCTATAGCTACATATATCCTAACATCTTCCTCTTCTGTTCTGAATTTAAGCAACAAAATCTCTCCCTCTTCTCCTATCTATAAGATATGGGATAGATACAGCAAACAAGCACTATTGTGTCGTAAGATTGGAAAGCCTGATTTTGAAATGCATCCTTTTTCATGAGATCAATTGCAAACTTACCATTCTTTTGGCTATTTTTATTATTTATTTCTCATTGCGTGTGAAGAAATAACAAACAATAGACAAATTGTCTGTAATAATTCATGATGTCTGTTTTATACAAATCATAATAATTGATTTGTCCAATATGCACCAATCCAAAATCCAATATACACGCTCCATTTTGCCTGTTTTATTTTCTTCGCAATACTAAATGACATTCTCTCCTTAATCTATCTTCACTTAATTCCATCTTTAATTACCTACATTACTGCAAAACTTATAAAACAATCGTTTATCCAGCGAAAAATATAAACCCCCAACCCTAAAATAAAGCATCGTTTCCACTAGCTGCGCTAAGCTGGCTACAGAGATTAGGTGATTTAAGAGCCCCTGCTTACGCGCTTACGTGGTTATTGATACAGTTGATGTGAAATTGTCGGAATACACAGAAAAAATATATTAAAAAATAAATGACTTATGCCGGATTTCAATAATATGAGATTTTTTATGTTTGTCAATTTTGTCTCTATAATGTACTTATATAGGACGTTCTTTATCTGTAAAGAGCTTTTCCTAATATAAATCATTCTTTTAACTTATGTTGATAAACATAATCTCTGGATAGTAGATAATCTAAAAGTATAAAATTTGTAAAATTCTGAAATATTGATTTTCTCTCTTCTATTTGAATGTTTTCAGAAAACATCCATTATTATTTCCCAATTGTATCTTCTATTTTCTTTTCCTCGTCATAACAGCAATGTTTCTATCTTCTGTCCTATAGATAGACAGGAATACAGATGTATTCCTGTCAATATACAAGCAATAAAGGTAAAAAGAAAAGAAATGGTAAGGAAAAGAAATGGTAAGGAAAGAAAAGGAATGGTAAGTTTCCTGTCAATATATATGTTTGAATATAGATGTGATCCTGTAGATACAGGGTCCCCGTATGTTGATGTATATGTCGTGGCGATATCATAAAATTGACTATTTTATTTCACATCACGAAAAAAAAAACATGAAACATGAAAGGGTTTGGCCAGATGAATGAATGATTAGCGTTTGACGATATGAACACCTAAACGCATGGCTACTTCATGATATGGTCAAACATTACAGACCATTATCGTAAAATAGTTACATTATACACCGCTAGAGGCGCTAGGCGGAAGCCCGACTTGGCCGTGATAGGTTAGAAGGCTCAAACGATATGGTCAGTTTTAGCTGGGCATTTTATGAAATAGAGCCATTTCATGAAATTATCGACCATTTCATGAAATGATCAAGTCTACGATATGACGACGACACATCTTCTATCTTCTATACCTACTTATAATAAAGCAGTAAATACCTAAAAAACTGTACAAAGAAGATATTAAAAAAAAAACTTGGTTACTTAAAATAGGCTACTGGACAAGAATATAACATTTTTTAAAATCGGGTCTGTCTGTTTGTCTGTTTATATGTTTGTCTGTATTTGTTCACGCATCATGTAAAAACTACTGGACTGATTGCGCCGCGGCTTTCACCGTGGATAGCTTAGGGTTTGCCTTAAAAACTGGGGTACTTGGTATCCCGAACCAAGTATCCAGTATTTGGTTGGTCCAAAGATTAGATGCTGAGCAATCGATAAAAAACGGTTCGACGGCTGAAGAAATGTAGTATATTGTACTTTATAGGAACTTTTGATCCCTGGAATAACACGTTGGGTTACTTTTAAATGAAATGACCACGCGGGCAAAGCCGCGGGCACTAGCTGTGCCCATAAATGTACATCCATAAATGTAAAGTATTAAGTATAGCTTCATGTATACAGGTTTCTATAAATCTATACCGGGGTCCCCGTACCGGTTTGCGAGCGTGGGGTGGGTCGGATTGGACCCCAAGTGTGCGCGGCCTGATAACGCTTATCAATCAAGTACACGCGTGGGGTTCGTTTCAAAGGATGGATTCCCTTTTTGAATTCTGTTTTATTTTTTGCGATGAGAGTTTGGCTGCCAGTGCTTTGTTGTACTCGTAGTGTTGTAAACTGTATTTTTAAATTGTGTAACGTTGTGATAAACCTTTCTTGGTGTTTCTGGGTTTTAACACGATTAATTGGGTCGAACTGATGTGGGTTCATAACAAAATCTAATAATCCCATCCACTTCTAGTGTTCGTGGCCACGTGAAGCTGCAAATGTATGTAATTTCGAAGACAATTCAATAATTTGGCACCGTCGAGCTGGTCCGGTGGAGTTGGAAAGTGAAGACGAAATCCTTGAAAGGCTACTTCTTAAACCCATAGATTTTAACCCTCAACAAATCCTACTAATTTTACCTGATAACGAGAACGGTGTACCTGGCGTGGTTATTAGTATTAACGTCATGTTAATACTAATAACCACGCCAGGTACACCGTCTAAAAAAGGAGAGTAATGTTTTAGGACTCATGTATGTATGAGTTTATTTATTCCACCATAACTTTTAAATGCCTGAACAGATTTCGTTAGAATCCTTACATCGTTTCGAGTAACATCGTTTTTTTTTTAATTCTATACGGCGCCTGTATGGCTCCATTTTCAAATACGAAAAGATAACGTTTTCTCCGAAGTTTACAATATGTGTATCAAATTGAAGAGCTTGATTAGCACATTCCAAAAATATATTATTTATTGCCATAACTCCAAACTTGGCACAATACAGTATGAAATAAAATATATATATAAATAAAAAACAAGACTGCCCTGCCAAAACTAAAAAGTCAATGGAAGAGATAAATAAAATTGTCGTTGGAGTCGGGGCACTGTAGTGGCAAACTTTTAATCTTAGAGGTAGAGTCAATTTTCTATTGACCGAGGCTGTTTGGAAGTGTCTGAAAGTGTATGCAAAAGTCACAGATTAAGTAGGACTATGTAATGCAACTGCATTGACAATTTTATTTATCTCTTGTTTTGACTTTTTAGATCGTTTTTGGCAAGGCAGTCGCGTTTTTTTTTGTTTGTAAAGTAAATTTTATATTTTTAATTACACGAGGTAGGAAAAAAACAAATTCATTCATAACAGAACAACACATAGTCCTACTTAATCTGTGACATTTGCATATACTTTCAGCCACTTCCAAACCGCCTCGGTCAATAGAAAATTGCCTCTACCTACCCTATAGCACCAAGTACGTTGTACAAACAGAGGTAGCCTCCAGGCTGTTTGTTTTGCATCGATAGCGGACCGATCTGTTTTTGTTTGGAATGGGCGCGCTCTAGCGCCCTTGCGGTTATGCTGCCCTGGTATTTTAGGAGGATAAATATTGTTTTTTTTTTGCGGAAAGTTTGGGTAGTAAAGTCTATTTGTGCTTGTTAATTATTGTAGTTTAATTATTTGTTAATTTGCTGGAGATATTTTGTAGTAAGATTGTAAGATTTGTATAGAGTACATAGTTTTATATTTAAACGGGACTTAATCACGCTGAAATCTTAAATTTTAATTACCTCGACGTGCATTTATTGTGGTCATGACCACGTAAAATGTGTCACGTTTTATAAAGTACGTAAAAATGAAAATTAAATGTATTTAACCAGCAAAAGCGATTTCTACTTTAATATTTTATATCCGTATACTTAGTACTATTATTTATTCTGTGCTTCAATTTCAAAGTATTTTATTTAAATAGCAAATTAATATCAGTTTTACAAGTCAAAAATTAACATCTCATGAAGAAGGAGAAACATTTTATTTATTATATAGGTATAGATTAAATCAATAAAAAATAGTTTACCAAGTATGCTTTGAGTTTTAAAATGAATTTCCCCTTTCATGTGCCGACTCAGAGTTGCATCTTTTGCGAAAAGGAAATACCTTCTGACTCTAGCGTCGCTTTGGAAATACGCCCGTAGAGAAGAGAGCACCAAGAAACTCTACGGGGAAATCAAGAAACTCTATCGAGCACATGCTCGTCTTAAATGTTAAGATATAAGTACCTGAGTATTAAAACATTGAATAGAATTCAGAACCTGTCAACAACCGAATAAATTCCACAATAATAAAAGACGTAGAACAACTGCAGTAAAAGTATTTCACGAAATCTAAACAACACGAACGTCGAAGCGCGCAAAAAGAAAATTCAGAAGCAGACAAAACTAAGAATCCTTTCGCTTTTCTATTATATATCTTACCACTCTATGTTAAGGTTTACAAAAGTGAAAACATAAAATGGTAAAGTTATAGCTATGTAGAGTCACGTAGAGGCTGCGAACGGAGTGGAATGGAGGAGTCCGATAGAATCCCATTTCTGGCTCCCCCTCCCCCTCTATCGCTCCGTTTCCCACCCCTTGCCCGGTCCCGTTCAGTATCAAGGGGTGACGAACCCATTACTCCTGATTCTGCATCCGATTTGATGGAGTTATGACCTATGGGCTATGTCACAGTGTTTTGTTTGAAAGATGGTCGTAGAACTTCCATTTTCCGGATCAGTGTTCATGATGTCACGCATCTTTATATTCGTAAGTGATCTATTTATGTTTGAGCTAACGTATTAGTTAGATATTTTAGTATATGTATGGTTAATAAACAATAATCTAAAACCAAAACTTTTTTTATTTTTAATCCAATTTGCGCAATTGTTTATTTCAAATATTAACCCTAAAATGCGTAATAACTACTTCCGGAGAATAACTTCTCGGGAAGTATAGGTAATTCATAAATTTAAATATTTTGGTGTTTTTTTTTTGTATGTGTATAATTATGAAATAAATATTTATTAAATTATGTCGGTTCCAAATATTTCCTGAGAATCCACTCGCGTTCATGCCACTTATCTACAAATATCATAGATATTTTTTTAACACTTTATACAACATACAAGAAAACACAATTTAGAAAAAATAAACGTTCTAACCACCAGTGTAAGCTTTTTTGATTTTGCATATTGTGATCTACATCATCGAGACAAAAATCATCTACTTACTATAGGAATTCAAATAGGAATCAATATCAATTCAGTTGAATCTCGGTATATATTCTCCGTACTGCAACAGACCAGTTATTACGCCTCACCTATCTTAGCCACCGCTGTCCATTAATTTTTATTTATCGTCAAAACGATCGATAGGTAGCCTGCTCGTAAACTGGCTGCACTAAACTTTACGTCCGAGTTTTATTACTTTTTAATGTAGCGTTTTTGAAAGCTCGCAACTCCAGAGTTTCTATTTTATATGGACTCGTGGAATAGAATTATGGGTAGTAAAAGATGTCGGGATGCATCGTAACCGACGGTGCTCTGTGTTTATAGTTATGATATAAACTTTTCGCGAAATAATACGTGTATTACCACATAGCGAAGTCTGAAAGTCTAAATGGCCTTCTCTTGTGTAACATTAAGATTGTATGTTAGAAGATACAATATGGCCAATAGCTCATTACTGGCCATATTATTAGTAATTGATGTGACTATTTTAAAATTCACATGAAATAGACGTTTTACAACGCCTAGGTTTAGTAAATTGAAATGTTAGAACATAGATTAGAACATAGTAATACATAGATAAAAATAATGATGCGTGATTTATGTACTTTATCTACACTCATATCGTAAAATCCGGATTTCGAAAAATGGTGGCATAATGACAGTATGTCGCAAGGCACATCTCTAATAAGAAAAGATAGTAGTTTATGAAACGGTAAAAGTTCGTTCGTCATGTTTCATAATGTAAGGTGGAGTCAAATTCTCCTCACAAACACCGCTATCGGACATTTTTAATCAGTATAAAACTTTCTATCAACAAAAACACATTAATAACTAATGTAAAGTCAATTATGGCGCCAAAATCCAGTCCACAGAGAATTCGGTCGGCGCATACGGTCTATCACGCGCCGCCATAGATAATAAACGGCGAAAACCCTCGTTGAAAGGAGCGAAACCAGTGCATTTATGGAAATAAATATACCTATTATAAGATTGTTTAGTTCAAAAAACATAACGCTCAAACGTTTTATCCTGATTAAAAATGTCCGACAGAATTGTTAGTAAGGAGAATTTGACTCCACCTGACATCAAGAAAACAGCAACAAACATGACGAATGCGCTTTTCCCGAAAAATCAATTAATTATTACGACATTTTTTTTCATTTAAAGTAAGTTCCTATTGCATGAGAAAAGTAGATAAAGTATATTGTAGATAAAGTAGTGTATGACACGGCACGTAACTAGGTATTAAAACACTCGAGTGATTCTATTAAACTCACTCTCGTGTTTTAATAGCCCTCGTTATGCAACAGTTTCATAAACGACTATTATTTTCATGAAATATGGTAAAAAGCGAATAAAACGTATATGATGGTCTAAGTAGATATCTTTTTTACTAGACTGCGCAACGCAAAGGCCCGGTAATCAGCCTATAATATATATGAAAGTATGTATGTATGTTCCTTTGTGGCACTATATAGACCAAATGCGTGGACCGATTTTGATGATTCTTACATCAATCGTTTCGTCTTAATCTTGCGAGTGCTACTAAAGATATGATATTAATCAAAATTCAATATGGCAACGACCAGACGCCATATTGAGAAAAAACAAAGGTGCCCAACTATGTCAAGTGGGGTATCATTGATGATGTATTTGAAAATCATCTTTAGGTTTCTTATATTATTTTTCATATCGAAAGACCATTTAGGACCTAACGATTAACGATTAAAAACGATAACGATAACGATTATTAATTTTCGATAACGATTAAAAGTTAATTAGCAACCATTCTCACTATTTTTTATGAATATAAACTAACAAGTTTATAATAAAAATAAACTATTATGAAAAACAAAAACCCGACTGCGAAAAATACTAAAAAGAAGCAAACAAGCTTTAGTTTTTTTATTTTTATTTATCGTGATTATTTATATTTTTTCTATCAATGCATATCAACACCTAAGTGTTTCATGTGATTTATGTCTTCTAATTTGTTACATTTACAATCAATATTTACTAAATTACTATTGAAAACTTAATTCACATATACCTTTTTTAAAGTATACAATATTCTGCGCCAGAATGCGCAATTTCTAAACATGTAGTAAGTAGTGTGAAATGCTTGGTGGTTCTATTTGTATATTAAGCAATATTGATTGCGATTTGCAATGATAGTTCGACATATAAGTCTGGCTCACTTGTTACGCCTAACTATCGGTAGATAATCTAATCATTATACTTGCACGTACCAAAGTTTGCCGGCATCCGAGTATGTAAATGTCCCCAGATTCAAGCAAACGAGTGATTTCCAACGATCACGTACGTACAAAATGGAAACGACAAAAAACTAATCGGTGAACGATTTACAGCGTCAGGAGCATACCCTGAAGGCAAATTATCGATAATCGACCGACTAACCAAATAACCGGTGTCGATACAAGTTATCGGCAGTAATCGATATAATCGCTAGTGCCGCGCGATTGTTCCCCTCGCCATTATCAGACGTGCGCCGCCTCTCAAAACTAAAAACCAGACTTAACCACCTACCTTTTAGAACAGTTTTACTAAAAGCGAGGGTCTGGCTAAACTAGTCCGAAATTGAACTTTTTGTACACGCTTATTATTGAAATTATTATTTATTAACAGTAATTGTCGGCGACGTTTCGAGGGTTAAGTCCGGCGTTTAGTGTAATTTGGCCGATTTGGCTTTTTGGACGGTTTATTTAGTAATTATTAGTTGTCAAGCCGCGGTGGTTGTAGGGGATAATTGCTATGGCCATGGCTAACCTCGGGAAATAATGTTTCCTGTCGGCATTCCGTTATGTAGAGAATAATGAACATTATTAAAGTAGAGGGGGGTCGGATCGGCGCTCTGCCTATTAATCTTTACTAGAACAAAGGTTTTATGAAAGGTTGTGATTTTATGGTTTATGTTGTTTATTTATTCTTCAAAATTTCTAACTGTATTTGGTTTTACTGTAATTTGAAAAAGAAAACATACTTAACTCTCCCGCAAAATCTCCATTTCCTTAAAAAACTGGGAGTCAATTAAAATATACTGGTTGAATTGGTACACCGTCTACTCTTTTTCGAACTCGTTTATTCCATCCAATATTGTCTTGGAAGTTTACTTAAGCGATAACACTGCCGAATGTATTACCGCAATATCTATTTTTTTAATAGTATGCATTGTATATGATTTATTTTTAATTAGTATGTGATAAAAAGTTACTATTTATCTATTAGTCGAGGATCAAACCCGTGTCTTTGGATTGCAAAGCACACAGATTACCGCTCGTTTAACATCTTTAAAAGAAAACAAAACGAATATCATTTATGTTATCACATTTCATTGTTTCACAACTTGTGTATCAATTATTTATTATAATACTAGATACGCCGGCGGCTTTGCATACATGGTAGTTTTTCTTTGTTAAAAGCAACCTACGTGTTATTCCAGGACCAAATTACCTATATAAACTACTATTTCATCAAAATTTGTTCAGCCGTCGGATAGTTTTTTAGTGATAGCTCGGTTTTTACTCATCGGATTAAGATACAAATTACGCCAGATTTTAACGTTAAACCTAAGCTATCCATCAATAAAAACAAATTTCAAACTGTCCAGTATTTTTTACGTGATGCGCGAACAGACAAACAGAAAGACACCATTTAAAAAAGCACAGTAGCTTATTTTAATTCCCTTAGATCAATTTTGAATAATTTCACTGTATAGACTTGTTTTTACTTTCCTACGGCTTTATTATAAGTACTATATGGTCAACTCGTTACTAAGCCAACCGTCATTAGTTACCACTTGTTCTAAGAAGGATTATGACCATATTATCGTGTCATGACAATTCTCTGACATATTATTACGGTCAAAAATTCCGGTCACTATGGCCCCTTCATCGCCTCATGAGGATTCCCTGACATAAATTATGGCCACTTCCCACCTGGTTCCAAAGTGAATTAAGGCCACTTTCCACATCCAAGGAGTGCAGCGTTCCTTTTTCACTGCGATTTTATTTTTAATTCAGTGTATTGTGCTCTGGTAAATGGCGTGAAATTGACGGGTGGCCAGCGTTAGCTGCATAATGCAACGCGTTAATCTGAGCCTTGCAGTTCAATAAACCTCTGCGGGAAGTGCTTGTTAGCAAAAATACATTTTTGGAGCATCTAAAAGTGTGTTGATTGATTAAACAATTCTGTCAATCACGACTTGACACATAAACACACAATAACACATATAACACCTTTTGACATAATTATAACTCCTTTCTTATAATATGGTGCTTTAATAGGGATTTCAATAGGAGATATTAAAATAGAGAAATAGGGGAACATTCTACTAAGAAACCCTCTAGAATATTTCAAATATACTCTTTGTAGCTGCATTTAAGTGTTTGAAGAATGTTTTTTTTTATCTCAAATACCTTTTCACTAATTTTGAATCGACTTCTAAAAGAAAGAAGTACTGAATTCGACTGTTTTTGTTCTGTGTACCCTGATTTCTGAATCAATTAGGATGAATCTTTTTAATTTGAAAGGGTCTCATTATAAATTTCACAAAATAGGGTCGGTAATTTTGTAGATAATCTATTTATTGATTCAAAGAATTATATGATAATATTAGGCACCAATATTTATTACATAGCGGGTATTGTATACCCGTGCTAACCTCACCGCAGGTTGCACTGATAAAACTTTGGCTGAACTGATTAGAGAAACTGACTCGCTAAGCCGATACCTAAATAGATTATCCAATACAACTATGATTCCTAAATATAAATAAGTAAGACAAAATCCAGTCTCTACTCTACAGGTTTATTTTATTTTTCTAGCCAGTGTGGGGTGGGGAAATTCTATAATCACATAGCACATAGGGAAAAATGCTGAAAGGAACCATGGGCTGTATTATTATTTAAAAGAAGATACACACCTTTTTATAATAGTAAAAGCGACGAATTGAATTCTGCTACTAATAGCGAAACAAAACGTTGCATGACTTGTTTTTTTTAAAGTTGCTTCAACTTCTAGAAAAACAAATTTTTTATTTTCATAAATTATATTATGTAAGAGAAAATTAAAATGATTATTATTTTCTAAGCATAAAAAAAGTTGACTACAGCAACGTTTGATACTTCGTCACCTCGCCACTCACCACAAATCGCCTTGTGCAGCAAACCGACAACCAATTTTATCGTCAACGATTTTATTGTCAAACCATTTCAAAAGCAACCTTCGACTATTTAATTGGGCACCAAATTCGAGTTGTGCAACACGTTCCCTTTGCTTTGAAAAGCGTGGGCGGATTGATTAAAAAATAATAAAGGCTGTTGTAGCCTTGGGCGTGATTTTGTACCCCCATTTATACTAATTTGTGTATATGAGTCAGAGGTCGAGAAATTGAGATATACAATTATTGCTTTGTTAATTTAACTACCATGTTTCGGTTTTAGACGGTTATTTTGTTTCCTGAAAAAATCCACGCGTCGAGAGGTTAAAAAAGGGTTTAACATTTTCCATTGTACTATGATAGCAGATCTGTTAGGTTGATCACAGGCATATTTAACCTCCAATTTCTCAAAATGCGACACTTTAAGATAATAACTAGGTTTAATTCTTGTGTCTTCAGTCGATTTAAGGTTTTATCACAAACATTAGAAGGCTTTTTCTTTTGGTAAATAGAAACTACCATGTCGCTTAATGTTTAACAACGATATTGTCGAGAACAGAGCGGGCAGATTTGGAAAATTCCTACTTAGGACATTTAAATTTTACTGGCTTAAACATCTATTGATAGAGATTTGGCTCATCAAAATTAGTATTGAAATTCAATGGGGCAATGTTAGCATGGGATACGCTACCAACTGATAGTTGACTTGGACTCGTTAACCAACTGTTTCCTGTAGGTAGTAAAAAAAATGGCATAACATCTATTTATACTTATAATAAAGCAATAGGAACGAAAAAGTCTGTACAAAGAAGATAATTAAAAAAAATGGTCTAGGGTACATAAAATAAGCTATTGAACAAGAATATAACATTTTAAAAACTCGTGTCTGTCTGTTTGTCTGTCTGTATGTTTGTTCGCGCATCACGTAAAAACTACTGGAGCGATCGATTGCGATACGGTTTACACTGTTGGATAGCTTAGGTTTTGACTTAAAAACTGGGGTTTATATCTCAATCCAATGAGTAGAAGCCGAGCAATCGATAAAACTATTTTTGACGTCTGAAGTAATTTTGAACAAATGTTGATATATTGGTATTTTTGGTCCTGGAATAGCACAAAGAGTACTTTTAGCCTACAGAAATGACCACGCATTCGAAGCCGCGGGCATCAGCTAGTCATTAAACAATAATAGATATCCTTTATCATATCAGACCAAACAAATGAAAGTTTTTATATTGCTAGTATGTATACACTTTTTGTAAAATGATAAAATCGACTTAGCATTTTTGTTTTTCCGGGATTGTAGGTTGTTGTTTTTTTTGTAGAAATGATAAAAATTACTTGCTATTTTTAATTTTCTATGCTGAAAATTGTGATAAACACATGAATGACGCAGTAGAGATTTAATATACTTCACCAAATATCTACCATAGACTGCAATAGAATATGAAGTTATCCAACTCGTCTCATCGGTAAAAAGACGTCACCCTAGCTTTGGGCAAAAGGTTTCCTTATCTACCCTCCGCAAGTCGCGACCCCTCTCCCCTTTGAGAAGGCCTACAGTTTATGTGCTGAGTTTGCGAGTACGTTGAGCTCTTGGTCTTATTCTTTTTAAGAAATGCAAATAATATTTTTTATTACGATGACTTTGTTGTGCGTGGCTTACAAGAGTGACAGGGGATGTTTCCGAACACGATCACACAAAAAAAACTGAATGTTACACGCAGAAAAGTAGGCGATGCGTACCATAGCGGAAAGGGTCAAAGGACATATTGCAGCTGTAAAGAACCGCGAGATAAATAAATCTGCAGTCGCTGAGCATTTGCTCGAATTGGGCCCTAAGGATGATGAAGGAGTGATGTGAGTGTTTAGTAGGAGTGATGTTCCGTGGAGAGTATTTTCGGGTCTTGTAGTTAAATCCAGTGATTAGTCGTTAGTAGTTAGTATTAGCTGTGGTACGCTTGGTCTACTCTACTTTTCTACGTGCAACATTCAGTTTTTTGTGTGATCGTTTTCGGAAACTTCCCCTGTCACTCTTGTAAGCCACGCACAACAAACTCATCATAATAAAAAAAATGCATTTCTTTAAAAGAATAAATAAAACCAAGAGTATTTTTAGAGGAGAGTATTTTCAGGTCTTCCAGTTCAATCCAGTGATTCATCACTGGATGGTCTAAGCTAGCTTCTTCATGGAATCCTGTGATAAGTAAGTGCTCGCGTCGTAGTTTATGTCAAAATAAATAAGCAGATGTCGTTAGTATTGTGTGTCGTGATTATTCTGAATTTATACAAAACCAAATTCGGGTAGATGGATACAACGCTCGTCCTTCTTAATACTGATACCCGCTATCAGTCTTCTCGTGACTACGATCAATGCAACTTAATAGGAACGTTGACCTCAATTGTTGATGTTTTATTTACCTAAATAAAATAACGTTTTGAGTTAAATAATTAAGTAGAGTACATATACAGGTAATTCTGACGTAGCATTATTTTAAACGTTTTTATTGAGGTTTAATTGCTGGTCGTGTGAGGTAGTGCTGGCCTCAGAGTCAGGCCGCCCGAGGGCCTCTGTCATGCTTTAACGATTGCTATAAATTAATAACAACCAGACCTAGAGCTTAACGTGCCCTCCGAAGCACGGAGCTAGAAAAGCCGAGGAACTCACCCAAAGTATCGTTGTATTCTAACGCTTAACCGCTCGACTACTATAGCTTCTACTGTACTTTCTTTATATATTTTACTGAGCGATGGTAGCCTAACTGTTCAATAGTGCAACTTAGAATCCAACGATACTGGGTTCGATCCTAGGCTCCAATGACTTTTCTAAGTTACGTTCGGTTTTCCATCGCTCCGTGCTTCGGAAGGCACGTTAAGCTGTCGGTTCCGGCTGTTATTGATTAATAGCAGTCGTTAAGAATTGTCAGAGACCCCCGGGTAGCCTGACAATCTCTGACACCAGAGGCAAGCTCATACGACAAACAAACAAATACGACAAACAAACAAATAACTATAGCTTCACCAAACCTTGCAAGGTTAATGGACAAGACTACTTCCCCCCTGACCTACGAAGTTAAAATATTGTACAAATAGTAAAAGATACCCGATTGATACTTATGACCTGATGATGCATTTAGGAGTGACAGTACACATAGGAACTCTTCGTCATTAAAGTGCTAGTACAGTTTAGGCAAACGTAGTGTAGGATGACCTCTGGCCAAGTGGAGTGAGTGACGACCTGCGCAAAGTGTCTGGAAGAAAATGGATGAGGAGAGCTGAATACCGAGCTCAGTGGCATGCATTAGGAGACTAGGCCTAGGTCCAGCAGTGGACAAATACAGGCTGATGATGATGATACTATGTTTGGGCTCATGTTGATTAAACTAATAAACGAATTCATAGGTGCCTGTCATAAAAAGTATCTTAACTTAAAATATAACTTAATAGTTTTCCCGCCCGCGACTTCGCACGCGCGGACTACAGTTTATCGCGAAAAAAAAACATCCTATTTTCTTCTAGGATATTCAAAACCAATGCAAAAGTAGGTATAGCACCACTCTTGATGTTTTTTGACTGACTTGTTATTCCGCTTACATGGCAACCACAGACCATTCTGTGATGGCAACCTTTCCTTACAGTAAGTAATCAACATTTTCCAGTTTTCCCGTCGAAACTTACAATTTTCTGGGATAAAAAGCTTATACCCTGGAATGTTTTATTCCATAAGCTATCTCCATCCTAAATTTCATCAAAATCCGTCCAGCCTTTATCACGTGAAAGCTACCCAAACAAACAAACAAACAACGTTTCATTTTTATATATTGGTATGGATTTATTTAGATAAAATATATATATATTAATTTACGATGGTGTAGAGTGTATTAGATCGTCGTTAGATCCAACACACTTTAAGCTTAAATGGCATTATGGCAACTACAAATCTATTTACATATATTAATTCGAACATTCAAAACCATTTTTTTACACCAAATACAACTTTTCATCGATGCCGATACAAGACACCGACACGACAGGGTCCAAAAGGACCTCCTAATTGGACCCCCTGCGCCTCTCGCGTTATCCACAATGCTGGTTATTTATCGACCAACATCATGTTATGGTATTATCGTTGGTCTGTTACAAGATTTGGACCACATTTATCTTGAATGAGATTGAGAATGGGCACAGTTTCATTGTCTTACTTACATTGAAAAAAAATACTCCGTATTTCTTAACCCACTTGTTCCTGAATTAACTATTTTTGCACTATTGACCTGAAATTTTGTATACATAGCATATAAGTGACAAGCAGGGGATAAAAAATAAAATAAAATATATTGCACTTCAAGAAAAGCCGGAAAATGCCGTGTCGTAAACGACACAGTAGCAGATTCTACTACTATGATATTATACTGTGTTGATCCAAGCAGGCTTCGTTATAAACTAGGAAATAGTTAATAAAATTTATAACTACTACTACTTTACTACTTACTACTTTTTAGGGGTATAGTATTCTTCGATAAATGTTTTTGAATGTAATGTTACATTACATTTTATGCAATAAAATTAGCACTTTTATGGCAGAAAAACCACACCGCACCACACCGCTCCTTCCTATATTTCACTAAATGACCGTTGTAACTATACTCTAAAGATCTAGGTTTATGATGGCCGTCCACCTCTTTGACTTTTCACTCTGTGTTGTTCCTGTGTTACTGTTCGTCTCAAAAAGACTTACACCAACATTTTTGATGGTCCAACTGTCCTCCATTTTGCTTATGCAGTTGCCAGGCGTTATATGTGGCCATTATCAAGGGAATGGCTAATAGTTAAAAGTACCATTATTTCCCATGAATGCTAGTCCTATAAAGACCGATGTTCTGATCTGAACGGTCTACGCATCCCATATTTTCAATGTAAGCCGTTATGATAGCAGGTTGGTCTACAAATACGTTTTTTTTTCTGCAAGAGAAAACTGTTTTACTTTGTTGACAGGCAATACTTTTACAGCATTTGATGCTACAGTGACAACACTATTGTCATTCCACTTGTATATTATAATGTTCTCAGCTCTTGTAGATTTATATTTATATGTGCCACGTTCTGATTTTTGCATCTCCTTGTTTTGAGGCAAGGGGCATTTAGACAACCGATTCTCTCTAACTGTTCCTGTAACTTTTAGACCACATAAAAATCTTCTTCACTATCATCGTAAGAGTCTTCAGCAGGTGCTCTGAGCTAGGACCTAGGGAGATGTTGAAGTAACACAAAGTCTACGTCTCCAGTCTTCTTCAGTAACTTCAGTGCTACAATTCTCCGGTGGCACAATAGTTATGGAGTCTAGAACTTCCATATCATATTTCGCTCCAATTTCTCAACTAATTCGTGTAGAGTAACTGGGTTTCGTAAATTCTTACAACAAATCAAAAAACATTGCAGATGGTAGTACATTTTCCTACTGTGTCTTTTACGGAACAGACATAATAAAAGGCAAACATACATACAAAATGTTATAAAATAATCTATATATTTTTATTGTTGAATACTGTTGGAGCCAAATAATGATTTATTACATTACATATACTAAACAAGAGCGTAAAACATTATGTAAACGTACCTTGAATAACTCATTGCAATAATCTGGAAATTCAACCTAATTTTGCATTTAGAAAAAATGATCGCAGTTCATGGTTATCACTTTGTAATGACTGACTAAGGTTTCGAGAACTAATCCGACACACAAAAAAATGTTAAATTACCCTCATATATGACTATATTTTTTAAATTTTGGTGTGTTGTTTATGACACAGTAGGAGCAAGTGGGTTAATACTAGATAATACCAGTACTAGCTTATCCAACAGGAGAATTTACGAAGCATTGGTATCAAGAGGTGTTTCCTTAATGTGTCATACAGCCACGAATCTGCATATTACAAAGAAACAAAGTATATATATATTTTTGTCATATACAAGAATTCTTTTCATTCTTTGTTCTTAAGATTTATAAGTACGTATTTGATTTTTAAAAGAATGATGATGCCTTCAGAACAATAAAGTGAGTTTGTGTATTGTTTTTTTTTAGGAACAGCTTTATAATTTTCGATAATTTTCCAACACTTTTCTGAACCATTGATAAAATAATAATAATTAGGTTTTATTCACTTGATACTTTTGTCTTCTCTTCAGCCGGTTCAACATAAACAGCTGTTAAGTCAACGAACCTCCTGTTCTCAGAACGAACCTCCAATCGCAGACATTCGACACTCAATCCAACGCTTGTTCTACCAAAACGGTCCATTCATCCAACATGTGCCTGCACCCGACCATGCCTGCAACTTACACTTTAATATCCTGAATCGGGAATCAAACCCGCTACACCTCATTTCACTCCGCTTCCTCTACGTTAAGTCGACGCTTACCATGTAAACTGGACTTTAAATCATTGATGTTGAATCCAAATTTGCTTAGTATGCTTCAAATCTTAATTGGTCAGTAAGGATTATAAGAATCTTATGTAATGTTAGCAATCAATGTAAAATCAACTCAAAAACTTTCTAATAGAGTCAATAGTTCCCTGATTCAGAGTTTTCAGTAGCTGTGTTCAGCAATACAAGTCAACTGTGAAGTAGAGCTATTTCAAATAGACCGTTCAATGCTTAACCTTTTAGGGTCAAAACTCATGGAGCCGATATACAAGGTTTAGATTAGAAATGAAAGAATAGAGAAAATTGAGCTAAGTCTTCTTTAATACGTAATATAATGATACATGTTGACTTGTACACGCAGTGACAAATAATTCCTAAATCCTTAGACCATAGCATAGACTAAAATTGACGTCAAGGTCATTGATGATGATGATGATGACGCCATACATGGCCTCAATACGTCAGCAGACAATACTGTTTTTGCAAGACGATCGAATCTTGCAACAGTTGAAAGCTTAGTGGCTATTGAGACTTCTTTATGAGCAATTTCGTGTTTTTTCCAGTTCTGGTCAGATGACGAATGTCAGCAGAGCGTATAGTTTCCGTATAGAAAGCGATTCCGGAGGTCATTCAATCACTTCTGATGCACTCGTCAATATTTTGTTAAAGATTAAAGTCTAACTTTAATTTTGTTTAGATGAATGTTATTATACGAGCGTTAGTTGCAACTTCATGAGAAAAATTTACCATATCCTGCGAAGACATTACGTAACACAAGAAAATAATATAGTGAAGGTAATTTTGAAGTCCGTCAAACGTTCTCAGGCTACCGGTGCGGCCCTCCTCCACTTTATTGTTTTCAAAATTTTACAACCGCACTAAATCATTCGCTTCTGCGAAACGTCAAACTCGGCCGCGAATACCTCCACTATGCCTTGATGAACTCTGTTTTAAATTTAAATCAACGTTCCAAGAACAGATTAACGACTCCCCAAACCGCTCCATCACTGCCTTTCCCACCTAGATATTGATAGACAACCTCCTCGCTGACGAAACCTTTTTGTTTGTATGTAAATAAACAACAACACAAACGCCGCGGCATTAAAAATGCAAAATAAAAAATAATACTTCGAAAATCGAACGGCGGGAAAGAAACATCCATAGACAATAATGGGAAGGAACAAAGAAGTAAAAAAGCGGGAAGAAACCTGTCGACGCCATGTTGTGTGGCGCTCGGCCTTCACGCCTCGGCCGCTGAAGATTATCTTTGAAAAAAGATCCGAACGGGAGGCGCTTCTGATAACAAAGGTCTTATACGCGTGTTTATTTCACGGCGATATCGTCTTTTATGGCTTCTGATTAAGGTAGATGTTTGTACGTAGCATTTGTACCTATTTGATTTCTTTGCTTGTTCGCGCGGTGAAAGAGCTTCGTCACCGCGCCTGCGCCTGCGTTGATGACCTGTCAATTCCGCCGTGTACGCCGGCCAGTTGTTGAGAAAAAAGCGACATTAGAGAGGCCATCTATTATTTTGACTTTATGTGGGGAGATGGAGCCGAGATTGATCGTGTTTGACTCTGCCCTTTTAATTATAGCGCATTCAGATGTTGAATAGCTTTGTGCGCCCGCGTCTACTGTTCAGTAGATGCATTATGTGCGAGAGGAATTATGTATCCTCAAAGTTGGCTCCTTGAGATAAACGTTTATATTATATCATTTTATTCTCATATAAAGTTGATTTTATTATGTGTCTGTTTGATTCTCATATTAAAACCATTTTTGATTACAGAAACGCGTTTACGTAATTATAGATTTTACAAAGGCTTCGGGATTGAGTTAATATATGATTTCATAACATAGATATGAAAACAGAATAAGTAACAGTTTGTGTTTTACGGATACATTATCAGCTTGTAGATTACAAACATGCTATTGAGTAAATTTTGCAAAATTTATAAGAGTACGCCAAAGGCCCAGGGTGTGCCACAAGGGTCTCTCTTGAGTACTACTCTTGAGTCTATTCCTTCGTAATATAAATGCGTCAAAATTAAGTTTTAAATATTACATTTTAAGTAGTTAAGTATACTACACAGCTGTACAGAAACAAACAAAATATCACATTTTGGATGAATGACAATAATTTTCACATTTTTGGCGTTCTGACTTGTAAAATGTCAAGAAAATCAAAAACTTTCCCCGTATCCGATGCAAAGTTCGATAAACTTGTATTGTAATACCATCGTGCGATTGGTGCGATCACAAGCTCCACGTTCGCTTCGTGAATGCGCGTGCGCAGTGCGCAATGCATCGCATCCCATCGTGCGATTTCGTATGTTCACCCGTCATTAGCGTCAAGTGCATCGATAAACTACGTTTGTTTTGACATCTTTTTATTTCATCAGATTTTTTAAAAGAATAGTTTGAAAATGCAGCAAAAGCAGGTGCACCAAACTTTTTTTTATCTGGTATAAATTATGGGTAACCTTTGGCTAACAAGGGACTGAACGCCATTCAGCTCTGTTTAACCAAATCTATAATAATATTTATACGTTGATTTTGTTTCCGTAATCCATACCCCATCCGTATTTCATACTATAAATAAGGTCTTCGAATGAAACTTTTAAACTTGACTGCATAAAATAAAGAAAAAAAACAAACTATTCGGCAATACCGCTACATTAAAATATATTAACAAGTGCTGTACAATCATGCGTGGTCCAAAAAATCGACTTTAAATGGATTCACTAAAAACTACTGAACCGTAAAAAAAATTAAACCATTTTTAATTTTATTGATGTGGGTCTACAATGAAAGTCTACCCATTTAAATAAACCAAGAGTCATTCAAATCAGTTCAGAAATCATACATCCTTATTCTCCCAATAAAAAATGCTGAAACAATTTTGATCAAAAATAATATAACAAGAGAGACAACAATTTTTTTTTCATTATCGTTCTGCAATTGATGGAGAAATCGGTGAACATACACAAAAAATACATATTTTCGAACATAGAACCGTCTCCTTTTATGAAGTCGATTAAAACCATAGTCGCGGTTTCACCAGCGTGGATGAAGATGATCCTACGTCACTCTCCGTTCTTGAAGTACAATACATCTATGCAAAAAATTACGCAAGCCCGTCGATTAGTTGCAGCGTGAAATAGCAACAAACACTTCGGATATGATTTAATACTAGCTTTCCCGCCCGCGACTTCGTCCACGCGGACTACTGATTATCGCAAAAAAAATAATCCTATGTTCTTCTAGGATATTAAAACCCAATGCAAAAGTAGATATAACACCAATACTCTTGAAGTTTTTTGATAGATTTCGTTTCCATGGCAACAGTTTCTTACAGCGAGTAATCAACATTTTTCAGTTTTCCCGTGGAGACTTACAGTTTTCCTGGATAAAAAGCATCCAATGTTTTATTCTATGGTATAAGTTATCTTCATTCCAAATTTCATCAAAATCCGTCCAGACGTTATCGCGTGAAAGCTCCCCAAACAAACAAACAAACAGACAACGTTTCACTTTTATATATTGGTATGGATTAGTGTGATGTGGTGTGAAGTGTGATGGCGGCGAAATAAAACCAAAGTATTTTTTATTCTTCTGCTAACTTTCTATACGTGCCTGGGTAGGTATTTTTACCCGACTACGGCAAAGCAAGGGAAGGGTAATGAGTTTAACAGTGTACGTATATATGTATATGTGGGTATGTGGATGCTCCACCATAATGTTGCGCCTATTGGTCTGATTTTGACAAGCAAGGTGCCATCGATTCATCTTCACATAAAGAGTGTCAAATGCATTTTTTTTATCGACTACTGCGAATCAATGGAAGGGTTATGTGTTCAAACTAAAAACTTGGTCTAATTTTAATAAGCGAGGTGTCAATCGATTTGTCTTCATTTAAAGAGTGTCATAGACCATTTTTTTACCCGAATACGGCGAAGCAATGGAATGGTTATGAGTTCAAACTGAAAAATTTGTATAATTTTGACAAATGAGGTACCAGTCGATTCGTCTTCATCGCAAGAGTGTCATAGGCTATTTTTACCCGACCGTAGTTAGTCGGGTTTTAGTTTAAGAACTTATGTCTTGTTACTAGGTGTCTCGTAGTCTCTCGTATGTACACTATTGCTTCTTTTCCTGCACTCGACACTAATGTACTATTCTCTCAAGTTTTGTATACAGTAATACACAAAAATCGGCGAGGTAGTGAAACGCAGAGGTTATTTCTGTACTGGGAGCTACGTGACCGCAGATCGTGACCCGGCAGATTGCGTCGGCGCGGGCGCAGGGCTTACTTATTTGTTTCTACATCTGGATTATTGTGGTCGAAGGGATGGGTGTCTTGTGTAAAACATGCTGTATCTAGTCTGTATTCATCATTTATTTGATTAACAGCTGACTTCAAAAAAATAAGGTTCTTAATTCAAGGTTTTCTTTAAATTATTATTTTAATTAGACCATTTCTTAATTACTTAAAATACTTTTTTTTGTTATACTTATATAAATTTTATACTTACCTTATCATGGTAATAAAATGTTTGATTATTTCAATGTATGAAAATGTTAAAATTTTATTATATTGTAATTTTGAATATTTATACGCCGCAAGGTAACTATATTTTAGCCTGAGGACCTTCATCTGTACCCGTGCTTATGACAAATAATCATTTTTCATTTATTTATTGTGAATCGATACCTCCAAGATTTCTGGGGCGATTTTCTTGTTGTTTGATCACCGGATTGGGCAAATTATGAAATTTGGTTAAGTAGTTTTTTTAGGAAAGGGCAAACATCTAATTGGTTACTTAAGAGACCACTAACCTACTATCACACTTTATAAATGCGTCTATCTTTTCCTCTCTCTCTCTGTTTGTTACCTTTTCATGATTTAAAGGCTTTTAAATCTTGATAAAAAAAAATACAAAGAAATAGCGTGCATCTTGAAGATGGATACAGGCTATTCCTATTTACTTTTTTTTTAAAACCACACGAGCAAAGCCACGGAGCGGAGCTATAGTATTTAATAAAAAGGAAATGTACTGGATGTAAATCAATTTCGATTGTAAAACGGGCAAACCAATTAAATAATTTAAAAATTTACAAGCAATCATAAAACTTCCCCTTAGTCCCTTTTGAAAACTTACAAACGATTAAACAAAGACAACCTACTCCCCATGTTTCTCCCATATTTAAAACAAACACTTATCCCTGATCGGCGATCGTTGTGAAAACCAAACACTCGACGTAATTTTTATTCTGTGGTAAAACGTCCGCGCTACGAGTGCTCTTAGCACCCCGGCACCAGCAAACAAACACTAGATCGGGACCGCTGGCTGCCTTTGTTACGAATTGCTTTTAATAACCATTATCATTATTAAAAAAAAAACGATCATTTTACACTAAGCGTGCTACACCTGGGACCCTATCATCGCTTTCCATCAGGTGAGAAACGATTACTTAGTCCGTAAAACAAAAAACAAAAACTTTGTGAAATAATCCCGTAGTCTGATTTGAATTATAGGCATGTATTAAAATCAATATAAAAAATATATGTGAAATATGTGTATAAGTCACGGTGGGCTTCGCTTGCTTGATAATAAAGCGCTACCTATACGAAATTTGAATCTTCACGACCTTGAATCATTCGTTTTGAGTGCACTATATTGATCTTCTTTAGGTATATGTCTTCGCGTGACATCGAATCGTCGAGTTGAATAATATTTTATGAAATCGTTGCATAATGAGAAGAATTAAAACACGAGAGTGAGTTAAATAACGAGCCGTAGGCGAGTTTTTTATTAGTATCACTCGAGTGTTTTAATACCTAGATATGTACCGTTTTATACACTACTTTACTCGTATCTACATTCATGCAATAGGAAATTACTTTTAATGAATGTTTTCTTGATTTTGCTGGTAAAAGCTCTTTCGTCATGTTCGTTGCTGTTCCGTGATGTAAGGTGGAGTCAAATTCTCCTCACGAACTCTGTTTTCACATGTTTAACACATCTTTGTCACATTTTTAATCAGGATAAAACATTTAATCAACAAAAAAACACATTGGATTGGTTAGGTACTAATGTAAAGTAAATTATGGCGCCAAAGAATGTCCACAACGAATTCACGCGCATACGGTCTATCACGTGCCGCCATAGATAATAAATGGCAAAAACCCTCGCAGTGCGTAGCTAATCCAGTGCTTTTATAGGAAGACAATTATATTATAACATTGTTTAGTTAAAATTGCAGTGTTAATATGTTTTTTTTTTCTTATTAGAGACGTGCCGAGCGTAATGTATGTAATTATGCCACCATTTTATATATATATATATCCTTTGCTACAAGTATTAAGATTTTGGCAGTGACAACTGCTATAAGTTATCTTAAAAGTAATTTAATAATCTAAGAGCTATTTAGCTTTAAGTCACTTCATGTAAGTACACTTTTTGTTCAAAGTAAGTGCATATTTTTAAATTTTTCATCTTGTTACTTGCTTTTCATTTCTGAAATCACAGTGTACTGATAGGATACATTGTTAATTATTTTATATCTTAGGATTTATTTACATTATAGTAAGCCTTATTAATACCTTAGTTTAAAGTTTGATAAACGTGTCAAACGTTTCCATTTGTCCATGCCCGTGTAAATACACGCCCCGGTTTCAAAAATCAATTTTAAAACCGCCCCCTGTATAAACGACTTCCTTTGTCCCGGTACTATGTCCCTAATCGAATTTTGACGGAAAACGGCCTTTTATTGCACTTGAATTTCAAACGGGACTTGCTTTGATGTCAGGTTTGAAAATTATTTTGTGGCTTCCAAATTTGAAATGGAAATTCTATATTTGTATTTTTTGTTTACAGAAGCATATATGAAAAGAAACAGGTTTAATTTTCACAGAAAAGAGCTAGTTACGTTAAGACTAATAATTTGTGTGGTTTATGTAAATTAAGTTAATAAGTGCGTTAGTGCGGTTAGTTAGTTAGTGCGGCCATTTTCAGCAATAAAAAACAAGATAAAAACAACTAAATCTATTGCTTTGCGTGAATTACATTTAAAACCTCGTGATAATCAACAATTAAGACCTATTAACAATTCAATCAGCTCGTACCATGAATACAATCCTCTACCCGAAAATTGTGTGTGCGCTATCACTGGATCTGTAACAACCTATTAACGCCACAAAAGTAATAAAAATCACAGATTATTTTGTATTACAGGTTTATTATAGCGTGTTTATGGGCCGACCGTTAATTCGAGACCACCATCTCAAACGTAAAATGAGAAACCGCGAGATAAGGATCTAAGAACATAAAAGATATGGGAATTCTTTGTGGTGCCGGTAGCCGCGTATACTTACGCCCATATACAGCGGAGCTACAGTACTCCCGTAGCTCCAGCACGCACATTAATGTATTCATGGCACACATGGAAGGGTGTCCTACGCACACGTGGGTCACTGGTCTCCGATTGGTGAGCAGTGACGCGACGGCCACGCCCCCTTTTATCGACGTTGCGCGGAGAGCGTGCGTGCGAAACGAGGCTGTATGTGTAAAACCTATAGGTTATTATTTGTGAGCGGTTTTTAAAATGTCATTTCCATCGGCCGCCCGTCTGATGTCGGTGGGAAATCTGTTTTGAGGAATTGTTTGCGTACAACGGTTTGATTGTTGGACTTGATGGATTTTTATAGAATTGGAGGCACTTTTTCTCAATGAGACTTGAAAAAATTTTGGTAATTAATGTGTTGTGAATTTAACACATAATACTAAGTCACATATTCCTTTTCTTGAGCGATTTTCCACTGTTAGGTTCCTACTGGGTCTACATTGATGGTAGCCTAACGGTTCAATAGTGCAACTTAGAATCCAACGATACCTGGTTCGGTCCTAGGCTCCGCACCGTTCCGCAAGTTATGTGCGGTTCGCCATAGCTCCGTACGTCGGAGCGCACTTTAAGCAGTCGGTCCCGGCTGTTATTGATTAATAGCAGTCAGTTAAGCTATGTCAGAGGCGCTCGGACGGGATAACAAACTCTGACACCAGAGGCCAGCACTACCTCATACGACAAACAAACAAGCTGGGTCTACTTTTGGGCGAAGATGGTTATTCTGACCAAGTCTTTTAGTTCGGCTTTAATGTATATCAAAAGTTGGTTCTGATTGCAATAAAACAATAAACTTTCTCTATCATATTAAAAAAAAACATTCATTCGAATCGTGATTAAAATGACCCGTGCGCCTCTTACACTTGAAGCTCATGGTAGGAAACCATTTTTGACAATGATTTAATTATACGGTTAATGAGTTTTTTATTATCTTAACTTAAACCTATTTAATTTCAGTGGGCCTGCAGTCTCGACATATAGATAGTGATTGCTTTACAACCGAAATCGGTTCGTACCGATGACAATCATTAGCTTTGACAGTTACTGTCAATAGCTATCAATTATCATCGGTATCTGTACTGACATTGATCATGATTGACATCAATATTTGGTAGAGACTACCACATATCGTTATAATCGGACTTTTTGACCGATTTCGGTCGTAAAGCAATTGCTGTCGATGTCGAGACTGCAGGCCCAGTGGTCTAGGATTCAGTGAGAGATAAAGAGTTTATGCCTTAATAACCCACGCATGACCAGTGGCCGTATTACATAACTTGGCTTCAATCGAATTCTCAATATCGCAACCACTAATGCCTTGCGATAGAGTCGAATTTGCTATGAAAAAAGTGATAATCCGATTGTAGCCAAGTTCTGTAATTGGGCCACTGAGCTGATTTACAAAAAAAACTTTTTGTCAAATGATAACATTTCACTTACCTACCTACCTCTACAATTTAATTCAAACTAAGTAGAGTCACTATAATGTAGAGTATATATATGGGTACAGTTACTATAATGTAGAGTATTTATGGATACAGTTAATATAATGTAGAGTATATATGAATAAAGTTACTAATGTAGAGTATACTGATAAAATTCCTAAGGTTGGTAATAGATTCATTTATTTTTTGGTAGTATTTGTACTATTATTCTGTGGTAGAGTTCCGTTTGTACAACGAAAGTTTAGAAATTCTATTTTTTATTAAAGTCTTCATCTTATTGTGTCAAAAATAACTATAAATGTTGTATCATGTAAGTACTTCACTTTGACAAAATTGAATGGCTAATTTTGAACAGAATTTTGAGAACATTTTTTTTCCAATACTAGTTGTGCCCCGCGGTTATACCCGTGTGAATGATAATGATTATCAAAAGTATCATGTTTCCAGGGTATAAGCTATCTCCATACCAAATTCCATCAAAATCCGTTGAGCCGTTTCAGCATGAAGAAGTAACAAACATGAATAACATGAATAACAATGATACACAGACACTCAAACAAATTCTTCGTACATAAAAAAAAACCCAAATCTGTTTACTGTCTCCGTACATCGAAATAAAAAACAAACCAACTTTTTTATCTCTTATACCTTATTTGTAAAATTACTAACACAAAAATAAAATTATTATATATAGGTATATTCAAATCGGTCGAGCCATTCTCTAGTTTTAGCGATCTAATGCACGGCTATTGAAGAAGATAGAGTTGGGTTAACATCATATATCTTCTGCCTGTTTCAGCAGACTAAAGTGTGATTCGGTTAACGTCACTTGGACCATTTCTCATTAATAAAAGGTCCAAGTGGAGGCAGCTGAGATTAACTAAATTACCAGAGCTTGTATGTGTAGGTACATATTTAACACATAAACTCCCATAGCCCGTCGTTCCAGTCCAAATCACATAAAAAAGCCAAAACTCATTAGTCATCGTCCGACCGTCGCGTCGTCGGGGCAGGGCCTCGAATCAGCGCGCGTAGAAACCTCAACTCATGCTGTATAGACTTCCCTCTATGCTACCTGGAGTCACGCTTACGGACGTGGGGAGCCGGCAGCGTGGCTCTTTGTCGACTGAATTGTGCTCCAGATACGAGCTAGAAAGTCGAGCATTTTTTTTTCAGAGTTGATAGGCGATACAATGTTAGATTGGGAAGGCGAACCATCAGATGAACATCCTGCTCTTCTACAAGGGTCTGTGCGAGACAACCGTCGTCGTAGGATTTGCAGCGTTCAATTCCTAAGAATTCATAGCAATAACTTGACAGATTAAATTGGTTTGGGTTGCCATACAAAAAACTTAACTTATTACTGCATATGCCATGATGGTTCTCGTTCCGGACAGGATATTATTTTCTTTCGTGTCATTGTTTCAACCATCGCGCGATGGGTCTGTAATGAAATTCCGAATAAGGTTTGTATGGCCCTGAAAAGACTATGGTTGTAACAAAGTAACATCATGAAAGGGTTAGTCAGTTATAATGCCACGCAGTCTTTATATAGAATAACTAATAATTAATGATAATGGTCTAGCTGGCCAAGGTACGGTGGACGTTTCCGAATCACAGGGAAAGACTCGTCTTGCGAGAAACTTCTATTCTCATCTCTAGTTGTAAACAGTATAAAATATCAAACATATTTATCGATTGCTCGGCATCTACTTATCAGATTGAGATAAGAGTACACCAGTTTTTAAGTCAAGCCTTAAGCTATCCAACAGTGTAAACCGCATCGCAATCGGTCGATAAATATTTACGTCACGCGCGACTCGATCCACCGAAGTGGGAAAAGATCGAAACGCTGCGAAACAAATTTTGTATGAAACCTAGTGTCACCTATTGCATATTCGAACGATATATTGTTTTAGTGGATGCACAAGTTACGCAAGTATATAAATCTCCTATTTGTCAAGTTTATTACTTTTTTAAAAGCTATAAACGCCATTCGTAGCTCTTAAGAATAAAACTTATTATTGAATAAACGGATGGTTTTTCCTACAAGTAATTACGAACGGTCTGCTTATATGTACATTGAGACATAATCGTGGTGCGCCCGTCACTAGCGTGACATACTTAGCCTGTAAACAAAATAAACTTCTCTATGACGGGAACAGGCAAACAGACCATTTTTAAAATATTATACAGACTTTTTGTTACATAATGCTTTATAATAACCTATAAAATCACGCGGAATAGAGACTAATTCAATGATACATTTTAAGTGTTTTATGAGGGAAAACTTTACAAATTTCTTCAAAATCCGTTCAGCCGTTTGAGCGTGTAGGATGATGATGATGAAAAGTATCCTATATTTTCTCCCAGGGTATAAGCTATCTTTATTCCAAATTTAATCGAAATCCGTTCAGCCGTTTGAGCGTATAGGATGTTGATGATGAAAAGTATCCTACGAGTAAGTGTTAATCTAGGATATAAGCTATCTCCATTCCAAATTTAAACGCCAGTAAGCGTTATTCAAAATCATTGGCAGCAGTGTTTTTTGACCACAGACAACTGCATTTTTACTTACCTACTTGTCAGACTTGTTATTATTTCGTTTCCATGGCAACGTCATTCCTTTACTTTTGATACTTTTGATACCTTGGGTTGCATTATTGCAACTTTCAGAAATCTCTATTTTTTTGAAAAATATAATTTTGCCTATATTACTCGCTGATGTTATAGCTATCTATAGGTGAAAGAATTTTTAAAATCAGTTCAATATTTATTGAGTTATCCATTACAAACATACAAATAATCAAATCTTTCCTCCATATAATATTAGTGTAGATATACATTATACATACTTGGCAAATCAACATTACTTTTTATCCCAATATTTACCGTTCCTCTTGCCCACCTAGGTAGCTAAATACAAGCAATTAACTCTACAAAAGTTGGAATAAATTACACAAAAAAATTAGAGAAAAAACTTACGATCCAAAGGTCAGTGGCGACGACCTAACAAACATAACTCTGAACCATAAGTTCACATACGGACAGAAGAAATGCCATAAATAACGTTCACGGTGTTTTATTAGTGTCTGGCCGAATTTACGGTTTCGGCTACCTTCGTCTAAATATTCAATGCCGAAGCATTGGGTAAAACCGAAATTGTTTTTGAGTATAGAGATTTTAGCAAAATATGACTAGGGATGGGCCTAGAGGTAATAATGCATTCTATACATTTACATCAACCACTATTTATTCTGTGCTTACAGGTTTCTTAAACATAATATATTCGATTAGCAAATATTTCGTTTAAACCTAGTTGAGTTTTAAACTCGACTGTTATAATTAAAAGTTTTTATTTAACTTGCAATGTTTGTATGTATGTACGTTTGTTTGGGTCAAATCTTGCAAAATGAATTAGACCCACTTCCTCTTTTCCTAGGAGTTCAATTTTTACATGCTGGTTCAGTTCCGATGACAATGCATTTTCATGTAAGCGTGACCTGAATTTACATCCAGTATTAGCTCCAGATAAAGGAACTCTTCAACGGTCAACAGCACAGACACGACATTTTGTATACGCATTTTATTATGATAGCCGGTTTTAAGTTTTACCATGACATGGTTGCTAGTCAGGGTTGGGCCCTAATAGGTAACTTGTCAACGGTTAATAGCACAGACACGAAATGTTGTATACGCATTTAATTGTGATAACCCCTTCTAAGTTTCACCATGACATAACTACTGCATAAAAGCTTTTTTTAAATGTTTAATTACTTAACATATTTTTGATATGGCTCTTCACCGCATTTGCTTTTCCACAATCTATTTCAAACCTAAATCTAACATTTATGGCTTGTCTACTACAATTCGGCCAACTTGAAAAGCGAACCGACGAAATTCGGTTTCGGCTGAAAAATGAATCAAACACTAGCAAAAGCAATATGTTACCGTCACCGACGCCATTAGCGCCGCCATATCCCATCTAACACAATAGCTGCGCGTACGCAGCCCGGGCGCGGCGCTTGACAAATTAGTCGCCCATCCGTCTACAGCTGTGAAAAATCGCTGTTAAATTATTATTTTATTCGATTTGACCCCGTAACGAGCCCGATTTGTATTTGAGGAATATTTCAATTGAAAAGTTTGTTTACGCTTCTGCTGTTAGCGACCGCCCGTCGAGTCGTGTTGAAGAAATTGATAATCATGAAATACTGAAACGGAGCCGGTCAAATGCAGTCTTTATTGGAGTCAAAGATGCTGGTTGCCAACCTACCGGATTTTGCAAAGCTATATTGATGAAATATATGAAAGAAAATATACTGTAGCTATTGCATATACTACCTGTGCTTGAGGCTTTGACCGCATGGTCATTTCTCTGGGTTAAAAGTAACCTATTGTTATTCCAATATCAAAAGTAGGTACCTATTAAGTTTAAAATACCAAATTTTGTTCAGTCCTCTGTTTTTCATCGATGGCTCGGCTTTTTCTTATCGCATTGAGATACCAAGTACACTAGTTTTTAGGTCATAACCTAAGCAATCCAACAGTGAAAACCGCATCGCAATCAGTTTAGTAGTTTTTCAGTGATGCGTGAACAAACAGACAGACAAACAGCCAGATACTATATATAACAGTCAAACAAACAGACACATAGACAGACACATATACAGACAGCATACACGTTTAAAAAATGTTATATTCATGTTCAGTAGCTTATTTTAAGTACCTTAGTATGGTACAGACTTTTTAGTAGGTACTTACTGCATTATTATTAATAAGCATAGATAGAAGAT
This sequence comes from Alsophila aescularia, assembly GCA_946251855.1. Taxonomy (NCBI): domain Eukaryota; kingdom Metazoa; phylum Arthropoda; class Insecta; order Lepidoptera; family Geometridae; genus Alsophila; species Alsophila aescularia. The sequence continues at coordinate 16,673,219 of OX276385.1, forward strand.
AGGTTGACATGTAAAATGACATTTAACCAATAAATTGATTATGATTATGAGAGATTACTTTTGTAACTTTTAAACTTTCGCGTTTCGAACACATAGTTAAATATTTAAACGGGACTTAATCGCGCTGAAAACTTAATATTTATTTACCTCGACGTTTCGATCAAGTTGCATTGATCGTCGTCACGAGAAGACGAGTCTTCTCGTGACCACGATCAATGCAACTTGATGAGAGATTACTTAGTAAAACGTGTTTTTTACTATTTACTTTCAGTGAATGTATATATTTACATATTTATAAATATGTGTTAAAACAATGTAAAAATTTTTTTTTTTTGGGAGGTGAGTTGTTTGTTATCACCTGAGTGAGTACAAACAACTCCCATATCACATGTTACTATTTATATGAAATCGGTCATGATTTTTATGAATACCATGTGGACTTCTGACATGTAACGGTGGTCAACTACTGGCCATTGATGTAGGATTTATCTACTGGCCTTCCAACGTCATATTTGTGTCACTTCCTTAAAACATAATCTGTGGTCCACTTTAACTCTGCTGAATTAGGCAACAGATTTCTTCTATCTTCTTGTACACGTAATAAAGTAGTAAGTAACTAAAAGTCTGTACAATAAACATAATTTAAAAAAAAAAGTGTGGAATAAGCTACTGAACAGGAATATAACATTTAAAACATGGTGTCTGATTAAGTCCCGGTTAAATAATCAACTATACTTTAATTATGTTTTTCATGTAGATACCTACTCAAGTAACTATTTTCAGTAGAGTCCTTGAGAAGGGATTAGTTGAATGGAAAAAGTACCGTGTGTTATTACTAAATATTATAATTTGGGCGACATCTGCTATAAATTATCTTAAAAGCAATTTAATAATTTATTTAAGTATCAATAGGTGCAATTTCGTAATAGTGAGTGACTGTTCAGCTTAATTGTAGCTTAATTGGCTAACAGCATTTTATGCCACGCATAGGCATTGATGGTGTGGGTTCGAATCCCGTATGTTGTACTAAGAAAAAAAACCTGTAGAAAAAATAATGCGTTATAATTTTGAAAAATAATGTTGAACGAATGTTTGCGCTGAAAATTTTGATTGACATAAATGTGAAAATGTTTTATGATAAAGCAGTAAGTGCCAAAAGTCTGTACAATAAAGAAAATTAAAAAAATATGTATATGGTACTTAGAATAAGCTACTTGAACATGAATATAATATTTATATAAATCGTGTCTGTCTGTTTATCTGTCTGTTTGTTTATTCGCACATCACGTAAAAACTACTGGACCGATTGCGATGCGGTTTTCCCTGGTCGATAACTTAGGGTGACCTAAAAGATGGTATATTTTGTATCTCTATCCAATGAGTAGAAGCTGAGCAATCAATAAAAAACTATTTGATGGCTGAACAAAATTAGATATATTGTACCGTATAGATACTTTTAGTCCAGGAATAACATATAAGATACTTTGATCCCAAAAAATACCACGTGTGCAAAGCCGCGGCGCAGGTAGATAAGCATAGATAATCTGATATTTTGACATCATGATCCTGGTCATGACAGAAAGAGCACAGTACAAATATAGTTTGACAAATATAATTTGACGACCGGTTGGTCTCGTGGCTAGAGATCCTAGGTACGAAATCGAACGGTCGCGGGTTCGAATCCTGCAAGGTGCAATCATTTGTGTGATGAGCAGAAATGTTTGTTTCCGAGTCATGGATGTAAGATTCTTATCTATGTATGTTTATCCGTTATCTAGTGCCCATAGCACAGGGTATCCTAGTTTGGGGCTAGATAATTGGTGTGGAAATGTCACGAATATTATTATTATTATTATTATAGTCCTGAAAGAGCGTCTAAAATCATTTGTAATCAAATGTTATTATAGACAATCATCCATACCAATATATAAAAGTGAAACGTTGCCTGTTTGTTTGTTTGTTTCGTTGGGGAGCTTTCAAGCGATAACGGCTGGACGGATTTTGATGAAACTTGGAATGGAGATTATACCCTGGAATAAAACACAGGATACTTTTTATCCCGGAAAATTGAAAGTTTCTATGGGAAAACTGAAAAATATTGATTACTCTCTGTAAGAAACGGTTGCCATGAAAACGAAATAACAAGTCTGTCAACAAAATCAAGAGCTGTACCTATTATTGGTATTGGTGCTGTACCTACTATTGCATTAGTTTTTAATATCCTAGAAGAACATAGGATGCTTTTATCGCGATAAACAGTAGTCCGCGCGGATGAAATCGCGGGCGGGGAAGAATAGGTATTTGAATTAATTCCACACCTGCACTTCTTAACTTGTTTTCAATCCCACGAGTATTTCACTGAAATAAAACCCAAGAAACAATACCACATTAAAATTTATGTATAACGAAAACAATCCAACTCAAGCTGAAAATATCGCGTAAAGTTTCATAGCATTAAGTCCTTTTTAATATTTAAGTCCCATCGGGAACCAAACGTGTATGTAATTTTCATCTTACAACAAAGTACTAAAAAGCGTACTAACATACACACATCTTTATACAATGGCCTTCAAAAATGAATGCCACATTTTTTTAATTGCAATTTTTCCTAAACTATTAAAGGCAGAGTTTTGAAATAAAAAATCATCAACTTTCTTCGAAGTTATACTTTATTATACATCAGTCACGTTTTTAACTTCATCATAAATATCATCATTTCATTAGAACCGCCTCCATCCACCGACTCCCTGCGATGGCTACAATGTCGTCAGTCCAACGTGTCCCTACACTTCCCTTGCTTGTTCGAGGTCGCCATTCGAGAACCTTTATGCCCCAGCGGTTGTCGGTTCTGCGAACTATATGGCCTGCCCATTGCCACTTCAACTTGCAAATTCTGAGAGCTATGTCGACAACCTTCGTTCTTCTACGGATTTCCTCGTTACGGAACTTATCACATAGTGAAACTCCGAGCATAGCTCTCTCTATTGCACGCTGCGCGATTTTAGGCTTGTGTATGAGACCAATAGTTACCACGTCTCACTGCCGTATGTCATCACTGACAACACGCACTGATTATAACCTTTCGTCTTGAGGCACTGCGGTATCGTGACGAGAAGATACGGCGTAATTTCCCGAACGCTGCCCAACCGAGTTATATTCGTCGGTTCCGAGTTCCTCTTTGTCAAAGTTGGATCTACCCAGTTGAATCCTCTAACCTAAGTAAACATAATGATCAACATATTCGATAATATCGTTCCCAACATAGTTACCACGATATTAACATATAAAATGATCTGTTCGCGCTTCACGTTCAAACCTGGACCTACTGCGATGTTATTTTCATTGTTGGATAGCTTAGGTTTCGACTTAAAAACTGGTGTAATTAAGTCGAAACCTTGGTATCTCAAGCCGATGATTAGGAGCCAAGCAATTTAAAAAAAAAACTATTATTTTTAAAATTGTGGTACTAAGTTTTGAAAGCCAGTGTATTTGACTACATAGTGCTGGAACACTCGGCAATTTTCATATCCAAGCAACGCTACAGAAATGTGTGAAGACCAAAGAGTAACGAGTATGCATTACCATTAAGGCACCGTATCATTAATCATATAATATAGCTACAGAAAAGACTTCTCATACATCTCTCAGTCTTAGCACTCATTAAGGCGCCTAGAGTCAAGATTTTAAGCAACACATTTGTTTTAACCGGTTTGTGCAAAGAAACCAAGGTCTATTCATTTCACAGTTTTATCTTGTTTTTACGATTGTCATGCGTAGGTACTTTGCTACTTTGGTTTTAGTGCTGAAGCTCTAAAAAACCTAATGACACCTTATGTGTGACTTTTAAAGTTTAGAATAGAATGTGTGAAGTGTTGAGTGTTCCAGTGTTGACTGTTAATGGTAAAAACATTTTGCAAAATGTTACGTTTTCCAAAAGCATTAGTGGGTAGTAGATATATACGAAAGCAAAAGTGTTTTGTAAATATTTCAAGACAGACATTTAACTCTTAGATCACTGGGAGTGCCTTTCGCACATACAAAATGTATGCGCAATTTTTTTTGCGGTGATGGATTGGTTGATTCGTTTAATAAAATTCTCTAGATTTTCATAAAAAATGCATGGAGAGTATGACGTTGCTATATAAATAAAATGTATATGTCCTTTGTTAAGTTAAACAAGCTAGCATTGATCTATGATTGGTAGTTTTGTTCCTATAGGATAGGGTCATTCGCTCGGGACAATTTTACTCAATTTTTCGACATATTTTTATGTGTAGCCCTGTAATTATACTCTTTTTGCGTAATATATATATATATATATATATATATATAAGTATACAGAAATGTAGTTAAATACTTGTGTATGGATAAAAATGTATGTGTAAATACATACATTTTGATATGCTATAGGTTAAGTCCATTCTTGAAAAAGCGCGGCGTACGGTACAGGCACGCGCGCCACCCTTTTTAGATTTATGCGCACAACTATGAAATTCAGCCTCTCTAGACGTACTACGGCGTTGCAATTTTTTAAATAGATGCCTAGCCAGTTGTTATAAATGACAATACAAAAACCAGTAATTTCTAAAATAAATGTCTTTAGATAGTTTTTTTTTAAAAGTGCACAAGGAGTCGTGGCGGTCGGGACGAGTACCCAAATCATGACATTTTACAAAGTATTTTAATGATTTTATTAATCAAGCAACCTAAGTACTTATTTAACAATAACGATATATTAAAAGCACAACATAAAAGTATTTTTAAAGACCAAAGCTCGGTCTTGAAAAACGCTAAAATTAAAATTAGGTACTATGTACTTATTTTATGTATGTAAAATATATATTCGGAAACCATTGAAATAATGCTCAATTAGATTTACATAATGCCTAAAATCTTGATTTGTGAATTTTTAATTTTCTACCTCATAAACCATGTATTACGGCGGTCGGGATTATCGCCCCACAAAATATTCTAATGAACACATTGCTCTAATAAATAAGACTAAAGGATAGCCCCCGAGTTCCTGCTTACTTCTGGAAGTTATTACGTTACAGGTCTAATACTTATAGCTTATTTTTCCGCAGCCGTCGGGATATAAAAAAATACCTAACCTTGACGCTTCATAAATAGGTAATTTACTTACAAAATTTTAAATTCTCTGATCGCCAGATAACAGAATAAATCTTTCCGTAAACTCTCGCTAAACAAAACACACTCCACCTGCCACGGGGCGTCCTAATACTACGTTCGCCTAAACGTGGTCTTCACTCGAGAACTCGTTTACCCCAACGGTTATCGATTCTTCGGGAAATATGACCAGTCCACTGTCACTTTATCTTGCTTATCCTTAGCACTATGTCTGTCATATTGGTTCTTTGTCTTATTGGTATAATGAAGATATCCATCTTCATTACGAATCTTGTCCTTTAGAGAAACTCTAAGCATAGCTGCATAACATACTAGGATACTTGATAAAAAAACTACAGATAAAAAAACTAATCAAACTCCTCAAAAAGAAACGTCAAAATATTCCCTTACCCTAGTTTCCCGCCAAATGACTTGCAGTCTGCACCATGGAAGTGCAAGTCAGTGCTGCCGCTTGCCGGAAAAGTTATAAAGATTAATAAAAGTCGGCCCTCCTTATGTGCAAACTCATTCTGGTTGTGTAGTTCTAATTAACTCAGTTAAGGGCTGGTTTCCGAGGGAGTAAAATCCAGGTGATGTCTATAACGAGCTGTCTTAGGTTGGCATTTTATTTAAAAGAAAAACAGGGTTTTTTTGCCCAATTTAATAGACATAACGAAATAAAATTTCCATGAATCTGGCAGATTAGAAGACGTGCGAAGCCAAAATACAAATAAAACTCCTGAACGGGGAGATCAAGTTCACGGGGAATTTTATATTCAAACGACTTTTTTGCGGGGACAAATTTGAACGCGATTCCATACCAGAAACAAAGGTATCCTAATCCTATGTAATAGTTATTCCAGGACCAATATCTTAAGTTACATAGGAGCAATAATACCAGTTTTCGTTTAGCGGTGAAAAAGTTTTTCATCCATTGCTCGGTTTCTAATTGTCAAATTGAGATGCAAAGTACTCCAGATTTTATGCCAAAACTTAAACTATTCAACAGTGAAAACTGCATCACAATCGGTGTAGTAACTGTAAGTGATGTGCTAATATACAGACAGACTCAATAAAAAAATACTTGTTTAATAAAAAAATGTTGTTTTAATTGTTTAGACTTTTTGTTACTTACTACTTTATTATAAGAATACTAGCTGATGCCCGCGGCTTCACACGCGTGGTCATTTTTCTAAATTAAAAGTACTCTACGTGCTATTTCAAGACCTAAAATACCAACATTTGATCAAAATTCGTTTAGCCGTCATTTTTTTTTATCGATTACTCGGCTTCTGCTCATTGAGATACCAAGTACACCAGTTTTTAAGTCAACCCCTAAGCTATTTAACAGATAAAACCGCATCGCAATCGGTCTAGTAGTATTTACGTGATTAGCGAACAAACAAACAGACAGACAAGATTTAAAAAAAAGTAAAAATCTTGTTCAGTAGCCTATTTTAAGTACCATAGACAATGTTTTTTAATTATCTTCTTTGTACGGTATTTTCATACGTATTACTATATTATACGTATAGATATCTACACCATTGGGAGCCTTGAATTATACTATCTCAACTCTACCTATAATTATTTGATCTCCAACTACTTTTCATATGTGCTACCTACGTGTGCTTCCAAAAAAATAATACCAACCTTCTTATTTACAAACTTGCAACTCATCGCAGTTGTTCAGTTCTAATTAACTAAGGCGGTCGTATCATCATTTACCAACACAAAGGGTGGTTGCGGTCGTAATAGCCTTTGTGCGGGCGAAAACAGGTGGCATGGACTCTAGAAATCGATCGAATATGTCGACTAGATGTAATTCTAATGAAGCTTACAGTGTTGTTCTTATTACTTACTTAAATATTGTGACAACATTTCAATAGTTCAATAAAGTTTTATCCGATTTATAAAAGCTCCTATAGTACGCCCGTTAATTGGCATGTCATGAACATTCAAACAATTTACCCCATTTTTGGAACAAATTTCGTTCTACAACCATACATCTCCGCCGACATCTCATCTCCTTTCCTGACAGATGTTACAGCGCCCTAACCCCAGCGTAGCCGCGGGCGCCACACTTGCCAACGTTGCCTCAACGATGCGGATTAAAAAGTTGTTTTACTTTTTAATTTTGTTTGGCACATGCGATGTTGATGGAAATTCTTGAATGGATTTAAAAATAAACTATTGGACGATGTAAACATGTTTTTATGATTAGTGTTTAACTCTAAGCTTTAGGTGTTGTTAGTATTTTTTTATTTAAAAACATTCTGTCTTGCATCTCCTCCTTAGAGCCCTCATTCGCCTCATTTGGGTAGAGAGAAAGAATAATCTACAACAAATTACATTTCTACTATTACAAGAATGTGCTTCTACGATTAGTGAAGTAAAGGAAATTAACTCTATGCTTGCATCATGTATACGTCAACATTACACATTTTATGTACTTCCTAACACTTGTGTACGGGTCTATGTAACCACTTATGTAAATGACGTAACCTGTTTTCACGACTGCCCAAAAAACGGAGTAAAGTTTTCAGGCTTCATGTATGTTGGTATGTATGTATGTATGTATGTATGTATGTGAGTTTCTTTATTCCACAATAACTTTTAAAGGCTTTAACATATTTAAATGTATGGGATATCGTTAGAATCCTTACATCATCCCTAGTAACATAGTAGGCAATATATTTTTTGGACAATATTATTTATGGCGGTTGTATGGCTCAATTTTCAAATGCGAAAAAACGAATTTTACAATATGGGTGTATCAAATTGAAGGCATTTATGAGCATATTCCAACAATAAATAATTTAGTAAAAAAAAGTCACTAAAATGTATAAATAAAATTAAATAATAAAATAAAATAAAAAACACGACTTCCCTGCCAAAAACGAACTAAAAATTCAAAGAGTTTTTTTATTGCAATCGTGGGACCTCTTAGTGTTCCCAGTTTTAATTATATCAATTTTATTTATATCTTGCTTTTGACTTTTTAGTTCGTTTTTGGTGTTTTTTATTTTTTTGAATTATTTTGCATATATCATTGCCCATAACATTTTACTGTCCTCTATTGGATATAGAGATCTCATAAACTATGCTATGACGTCATTCGCCTATCGCCTATATTTATCTTAATAAGCATGAACTACTTGATCAGCTGGGCTTTGAAAGAATATTATAGGCAAATTCTTTCAAAGCCCAGCTGATCAAGTAGTCACTATAACAACAGTCATTGTCCTTCCACCGTAGACGATGGTCCTTCACAATATTTACAAGACAAGTGTCCCGGTCACTCTCACCCTGCAAATACACAGCCCCCAACCCTTAGTGTTTGCGGAGCGTAAACGGTTTTTATGCCCCTACTACAATTTCTCGATACAGTTTTATGTTTAAAGAGGCTGTAAACAAAACTTTTCCTCTCGAAAATTGTTTGTGGAATATTTTGTGGCGGGGTTTTACTTACCGAGTTAAGTATTTTTTATTACTTAATTCTTCTAAAATATACAGTTAGATGTTTTAAATTAATATAAAACAGTGCTTGTTAATTTTATTCTAGGGGTCTACCTATCACAACAAGTATTTAAAGATACATGAGTAACTCCTTTAAATATATAGTTTTCATCGTAAGTATAAAGATAATATATTTTAATTCAGGGATCTACAGTAACACGACTCATGGTTTATAAAAAATGCATGTCTCACAGTATTATCAAAATGTTAGTAAAATGCACCTAAGTGTATATGATATAGTTATTCTATGCCTAAGCTTCACATGAGTATAAACAAAGACTGTTAAACTCATTACCCTTCCTTTGCTTCGCCGTACTAGGGTAAAAAACGATTTCAGTTTCGGTTTGTTGCAAGATTTTCGAGTAACGTTATCATAAAAGACTCTTATGAGTCTTAGCGATTAAAAAGCGATTAAAAATCGCATAACATTAGTTTCACCTTTCCAGATCCACACCTTAGATATTCAACCACCAAGCATTAGTGTTTAAACATTTCTGTGTTTCGGTTTGAAGAGCAATGTTTCCAGCGAAATTACTGGGCAATGACAACCAATGTCTCAGGGTACGAGCGTAGTGCAGTGACGCGCAAGACTTTGCAACCAATGTTCTGGGCACTGCAACTGTTATGGGCAGGCGTGACGCTTACCATCACGCGAGCGACCTGCCAGTCTCGTCATTCAAAGTAACAAAAAATTAAGTTTCTAGTTCGATTCGAGATCCCTTGGTAGCAGCTGCTTACATCTCTACCCCTACATACATAAGTAATTGTTTTTGCGGCTAATTCTTTCTCTGAAAAGTTCGGGGGAGGAAGGCGCGCTCCGAAATTACATTTTTATTTGGTTAAAGCGCGCAAAGGGCGCGCGATTGCTTTTTGATAAGTCAATTTTGCCCTTATTTTAACGGGTTATAGCTTTTTTAATAGTTTTTTGGCAACTTTTCGATAGACATTTCATTGAAGATTTAGGATAAAATGTTGTATTTACTGCGTTTTTATTGAGTGGCTTGTCTGCCGTTCCGGGTGAAATCTTGCAATTCATATTTCAAGCACTTCCCTGGTCGAAATTTGAGAACAAAGCAATACAAAAAAATACGTGGTAGGTATATGGATTAGTTTCTTTTAATCTACATTTGCTGATAACTAATTCATATTTTCATACGGGCCTAGCTCTCGATTGCATGTTACTACTGTAAGTAACACTTTAATTATCTGGTCATGATGATGAAGGTAGGCAGTAGAGAGTGGGACCCGATGTTTTGAGCAGTACCACGATCAGTACATCGGGTCCCACTCTCTACTGCCTACCTAACTTACCTTCACTTCACCATCACAAACCACAACGTTAATGCGAGTAAAATTGATGGATTACATAGCTAGCCGAAACTCAGTGTATAGATAGTCGCATAAGCAAGACCCTACAAGACTAATAGAAAGCTTGGCATTCTCCATTTCTTTGCGTAATATTAAAACTCTCATCTAAATCAGAGAAGTGTAACCACTGTCATAAACAGGCCAATCTGAGCTTAGCGTTATAAAAATGAATACTCTCATATCAAGAAAAAAAAACGTATGCGCGATACAGAACTCCATACATTAGAACTGACAGTCCATACAAAACGTCATAAAATGCATAAAAAAGCGCCATCTATCTTTTATCTTTAGAAGTCTATGTTTGTTACTCCTTCAAGCTCAAACGGCTGAACGGATTTGGATAAAATTTACCATATACCAGATAGCTTATTTCCTAGATTAGCACAAAGGCTACTTCATCATCATAATCCATGTGGATGAAACCGCGGGGTGCAGCTAGTTTACAATAAATACTTTGACTTTGACAATTTGAACAATACTATTTATAATATCACTTATTTACTTCCTTGTTCCACAGCGGACAGCCTCCTAGGCTCAGGGACAGACGAAGAAGAAGAGGACGAGTCGCGAGCGGCGAATAACTCCAGCAGTCCTGCGCATGCACCGCACCCAGCACTTCACTCGGAGCTGTCACATAACGGTGACACGAAGCCACATGAGGACTCGGAAGACCAGGTTAGTACACTTAAATGTTCACTAAGCATTTCATAACGCATACTCACATTGCTATCTGGTCTTTATAGTGTTAGAATACTGACAGGTGTTCTTGTAAAGTTAACGCAAACGTTTTTGTAAGTTTTGTGTTGGCCAAGTCGGTAGGATTTAGTGATGGTCTAATATTACCATTAAACAGTCTAACATTATTGCGTCTGTACACTATCATGATAAGGACCAACTTCGCCTTTGACTCTAGATATCCAGGTCTAAGCACAAATACTTAAAGGTGTTCATTCAAACACCACAAATGGGATCAAGTGGATACCAATATTTGTAGATGGACTAAAGTATGGTAATCATTATGATTTCAATGGTCATGTATGTATATTATAACACAAACTCAAATAGTAAGAGCCAATTTAAGTTTAGTACTGAAAACAAACTTGGTCTAATTTTGTGACTATAGTAGCTCATTCTAACCTCAAAGTTTAGTGATCTGTCTTAAAGTTTAGGAATGAAAACGAAACTACATTTGTATGACAAGGCAAGTTTTCATGAAGTTACTTACTCTCTTGATCTCTTCCCAATTCTACACATCAGAGTCATTGAAATGGTAGAATCACAGTCAAATCCCAATAAAACTCCCTCTATTGAATTTCACAAAAAGATTATATGATATAGAATATCTTGATCCGCATTATACTCCTAAAACTAGTATAAAGCATAACTATTATTTAAGCGGATCAGGAGAACTGAAGACTGAGCTCAGTGGCTTGCATTAGGGAGGCCTACGTCCAGGAGAGGACAAATATAGGCTGATGATGATGATGAATTATTTAAGGGAATTTTAAGAACCTCGACCGTCCCAACGCCGCCTTTCCTCACCCCGACCACATTGTCGCATTCAGTTGTTTCTCTTCCCGAATCAGGGTTCACTGGACGGCGACACAGAGACGCGGGACTCCCAAGCTGAGAATAAGTCACCAGACGATGGCAACGGGGGCTCCAAGAGAAGAGGTCCAAGGACGACGATCAAGGCGAAACAGCTGGAGATCTTGAAGTCAGCGTTTTCGCAGACGCCGAAGCCTACGAGGCATATACGAGAGCAGCTGGCCAAAGAAACGGGGTTGCCCATGAGAGTTATACAAGTAAGTATTTTTCATCTGTTTTTTACTAGATCTTAATTTTCAGCAGTTTTCTTGTTGTATTGTAAGTTGTAATCCAACAGCGTAATAATGACGTTATTTTCTGGTTCTTATTATCATACTGCTTTGAGTTTTTGTTCAAAATAAAATTTTATGGGACGACAGTTTTAGTGACGTAATACTAAAAATCATAGGAAATACAAACAAATTTAAGATTATTTCTTTGTGGGCAATATACATTTGATAGAAACTTCTTATAGCATTACAATGCCATATGTTTAAAATATACTTCATTTAATTACCTACAAGAAAACGGCTCATTATTTACAATAATGACAAGTTACTCTTATAAGTTCTAATCTGTACCTACTCAACTCTACCAAGGAAGTTCTATGTACTTGCATACAACTGGAACGATATCTCTCATATAAAAAGTGGTCTCACCGAAAACGTAATTTAAATACAAAATGCGAGAAAAGGAAGTATACGGAGGATCGGAAGTCTCTTTCTCGTACAAAGTTTCAGAGTTTTCGCACAGACTAAAATAAAATTGCGAAATAATCATCACAAAGACAACTGTACCAAAAAGGTCACCTATTTAATATATTTACATAGTACATCCTCTTTGGTATCAGATGAGATTTTATATACTATATATATATATATATATATATATATATATATATATATATATATATATATATAGTATATAAAATCTCAAATATATATATATATATATAAATATATATATATATATATATAATATTAATATATTAAAATTGGCATAATTTATGTAGATAAGAACATAAGTATGCTGCGGACGTGTCTTTATAACCATGAGTGATGATGATAAACGTTTAATCAATTTTACGGTTAAACCCCGACCGATGAATGATTTTTTTATGGTACAATATTTCTATTAGATTCGCGGCATTTAACAGTATCTTTATGATGTCGACGCACGTGTGTATTCGCATCATTTGCAAAAAAATTTGCCCTGAGGTAGATTTTCATTTTTCTAAAAGGATTTCATAGGTTCTACACACTTCTAGATAAGTGTAAATATTACAAAAAAAATGTGTGCTCACAAATAGAGCTTTTGTTGTGAAATTGACGATTAAAAGTTGAAATAACAATTTAAAACACGCGTTTGTGCTATCGTAACATGTAAAAAAATGGGACGCCATACATGCTCAAAATGATCTTGATCACATGTTCATGTAATAAGTCCTCGCAGTTCATAGACATGAGTTATATCACTGAAGTGCTATACATACTCGTAGTTGATATAATCTATGTAGGACTTTCTTTCTTTACCTACAACTTTACTATTCCACAAAACTCCTAACCACAAACAAAGCGTAGAAATTTCAAACGTGTCGTGTAACATTGGGATTAGTACAACGCATGCCAATTCGTCCCGTACAGTACAAACTATTATATATTCAGTGGTCTAGGATAGTCCAACATTTTTGTTGTTTCTGTTTCTTTAAATGACGACCGATTGTCCGGAAGAGGACCCTGACTACGAAGTCAACCAACGGGTTCGAATCTCGCTAGGTGCATTCATTTGTGTATTGAGCAAAAATGATGAGTCATGCATGTAATATTTGTATCTATGTATGTTTATCCGTTGTCTAGTACCCATAGTATAGGATATCCTAGTTTGGGGCCAGGTAATTGGTATGAAATGTCCCGATTTTATTTTATTTATGTATATATTTATATGGAAATATATAAGACATTGTAATCCACTATGGCCTCGAAAACAACTTGTCATAGGGTAACTTTCGAACCGTTGACTGGCCAGTACCACAAACAGGTCGAGAAACTTTACATATTTTTTGGTGAAATACACAATACTTTGAAAAACCATGAAGATCATCAACGTACGTTTCTGTACTCTGCAATTACTGACTGCAATATGTTGGTGACGTTAGATGGCGTGTGATCTACAATTCGATCCCGCTCCACCTATTACTCACCAAGTTCAATGTCCAGCATTCATCAGAAGTCATAACTGCACTCTAATGTTACCTATGTATTTTAGGTATGCAGTCTGTGCCATAGAATATTGAAGCCACAGTAACACCAATATATACGAGTAAAAGTGAAACGTTGTCTGTATGTTGTTTGTTTTGGGGCTTTCACGCGATAACGGCTGGACGGATTTTGATGAAATTTTGAATATCCCCTGGAATAACACATAGGACATAGGACACTTTTCATCATCATCATCCCTCACTCGGGTGAAACCGCGGGGCGCAGCTAGTTTGATAAATCCAGAATCCAGAGATTGCTATACGGAGTCACGCAATTTGCCATGGATTAACAAGCAGTCGCTAAGCCCTAAGGGCGGAGAATTTACATATGGACAGTAACTTAACTTCTTACGTGATTTGTGGGGATTATAACTGCAATCTCAAGTTCTAGGGTTCTAAAACGGGCAGACGATGCCGTAACGATACGTTATAAGCTAGCTTAAAAAAACTCTTTACTTTTTTACCTGGAGTCAATGAGTACCACGATTCACGATCTAGGAAGACATTAAATTCACGTAGAATACTAACATAACATTATTTTTACCCGAGCACGGTGAAGCAAGGGAACAGTAATGAGTTTAACAGTCTATGTATGACTGTATGTATGTGGTTAAGTGGATGTTCCGCCATAGCGTCGCCCATATTAGTCCGATTTTGACAAGCGAGGTATCTATCCATTGAGTTGTGATACCTTATCAATCGATTCGTTTTCATCGCAAGAGTGTCATAGGTTATTTTTTACGTGTGAGTACGGCGAAGCAAGGGTAGGCTAATGAGTTTAACAGTGTATGTATGTATGTATGTATGTACGTATGTAGGTCGAATAATGTGGATGTTCCACCATAACGTCGCTCCTATTGGTCTGATTTTGACAAGGTATCCATCGATTAGTCTTGAGGTATATAGAGTGTCATAGGCTATTATTTTTTAACCGACTACGGCGAAGCAAAGCAAGGGCTAGAGAAATGATCACGCGTTCGAAGCCGCGGACACAGCTGGTGTATTTATTTATTTTATTGTATTTATATTTATTTATCTGCACTTAATGCACTTTATTGTACTGTCCAATATTTTGATACTTGGTTCGTCAACGATAAATCCTGTATCAATGCCAGGTCACAAAATACTGAGAATAGCGTATCAGCGTCGAGAAAAGCGAGTGTTGTTTCCCACTACCCGCACTCGGTATTGTAAAAAAACTCCAGTCGAGTCTTGTCTTAAGTTTATTTACTGCCAGTATCTTACATATTGTGCCAGATGTCTCTCAAACATGGCCCGAATCCCGACGGCAAACTCGTCACGCTTTTTGCGCACCTTCCTCTTTGTTTCAGTTTTTGTTGCACCAGGTTTCTGAACGAAAAAACACCTTTTTACAGCCGTCATGCGGCCTGTTTGTAAACGTAGTAGCTTTCGTTATCGAGATGAGAGAGGAGATCCAAGGAGAGTTAAAAGTTATCAACAAGTGATATAAAGAAATAAAACCCGGTTTCGTAAAAGTAACCGACATAGCTTTAAGGATAAGCAAGTTGAAGTGGCAGTGGGCTTATCCGATAACCGTTGGCATAGACAAGTTCTCGAGTAGAGACCACGTAAACGTACTGTAGGACGCCCTGTGGCCAGGTGGAGTGACGACCCGCGAAAAGCGGCCGGAAGAAAAAGTTGAGGAGAGCTGAAGATCGAGCTCAGTGGCTTGCATTAGGAGAGGCCTACGTCCAGCAGTGGACAGATACAGGCTGATGATAACGAAAATCAATCTACAACCCTAGACAAGCACTAACAACTGGAGCTGTCAAAATGAAGGAGTTTTTAATTCTGTGTGAACGTTTATTATCTATTAAATCTATCTGTAACAATATCTATTAAAACACTCGTGTGATACTATTATCAAAATCGTGTTTTAATAACCCCAATTAAATGAGAGTTGAATAAACTACTATTATATGTATATAATAAAGGCTCTATGCTAGGCAAAGCCTTCTATAGAATACGAGTCCGGAAATTGCTGGTGATGATTGTGGTTTTGCATTGCCCTATAATCTTATATTGATGACTTGCCCAGATTCTTTGGAAAATATTTCAAAAATGTCTCTTAACCTTTCTAAGCTACCCTATACCGGACAAATATTTACGCACTTCACAAGATTTTTTCTATGCAAAGTCGAGTATTTTAAGTGAGACCATAAACAACTTTTTTGTCATCATCCGTCTGACTCGCCAAGTCGCGCGTGTCAAATGCCTGTGCCACCATATGTTTCCATAACTGTAAACTAAACTTTTTCCTTTATTTTTTGCTCCAATAATCCGGAATTAACTAGTTAACACCGGATCGTGTGAATTCTCAACGAATCTTTGAAGAAGCCGCCTTGCGGTATCCGCAAATATTTCAGAATCGATTTTCCACGGGGTTTTCATAGTCGTTTGTAATCTGTCTAACCGCCTGGTTTGGTAAATTGGGCAGAAAATTCGCAAAGTAGGTTCGGCGAAAAGAAATTTAGGCTTAATGAGTTCCACTTTTTGTTTTCGATTTTACGATCTTGATACCTATTTAGTTACGAGTTTAGTTAGTCGTATATCTACTAAATCGATACACATGTAAGGCAATGTTAAAATCGATTTGTTTATCTAAGGCTTAGACTTTATTGAAAATAACCTATTATCTAAAGCTACCAAGATTTCCTAAACTGCATTTTACGACACACATATACCTAAAACTACTTAAACAAATCATAAGGCAATACATGATGAAGACTACGATCTTGTTTCCAATTATGACGACACGACCAAATTAACAGTCACAACACAAAAGAATGCAGGAAGAGCCATCAGAGCCGTCACCGAAAATAACAAAATGAAAGCACGATTCCCGTCGGCAGTGTAGCGTACCTCGACGTGTCAGTGTCACCCGACCGCGAAACGAGAAAAAAAACTGTAGATATTTTAATAAGTTCATATATCGTAATTTCTCCAGCGTGACGGCCCTGTCGCCGCACGACACGATCTTATTGGCTCATATTTTATTTTGACAGCTCCAGTTGTTAGTGCTTGTCTAGGGTTGTAGATTGATTTTCGGTTCACTTGAAGTTACTTATTAAGTAGAATTTAATCGGTGAGTACTTTATCGCGAAGTAAAAATAATATTATATATTTACATTAATGGTTCTTATGTTTAGAGATAAAAAAATATGCAACCCTTTCGTTAAATGTATTATGAAGCTATTTAAAAAAAACAGGAACAATTTTAATTACTTAATGGTTATTCTTTTGGCATATAATAATACAATTATAATGCCAATAGAAAAGGTATTTATAATGGCATTACGTATAATGATACAACATTATTCTCTTTGTAAAAAAGAGGTAAATAGGTATATTTTATTAGTCTCATTACTTAGGACGTGCGTAAAATATCAATCCTGATGAAACTGTAACCTTAGGATTGACTGCACATAACCACAAGGTTCCACGAGTCAATTTAACAAACATCAATCAGCGCTGGAACGTCAAACATTCATTTCTCATTCAGCGCCAAAATTTGACGACATTCACATAATAAGGGCGACACACACGCACGCCCATTCAAAATACAACCTTTCATAAGGGTTAATAAATTCACTTTTAAATTGAAGATCGATTTATCCACATACACGGGGGACTGTCATCATTGCCTCGTTGAATTTACAAATTACTATCGAGTTCAGTTATCCACCGCGCATATCAAATTAGAATTTATAATTTTACTGGGACATCAATCATTAATTAACTATTCCTTTAGACTTTACCCGACACTATTATTTACACCTTACAATGTAATTTTTTTTTGTTTTAAGTTGAGTTAGACTAGACGTTATCGTTATATTTATCAAGAAAAGAAGTACCTTCATTATTATTTAAATACGAATATAACTTGCGATACATTTTAAACGTAAGTAGGAAAATTAATTAATTATTTTCTTATAAAATTATGGCATTTTCCTCAGAGTTAATTAGTGATATCTACTCTGAGGCTATTTCGTTTTAGTTCCTAGTTTATTGGTTATAATTTTGTATATACATTTGAGTAAGTAGGTTGGTATTCAATTATTTTGCCTACCAAAATAGCACAAAGATTATTGGATGAAAAAATAATTGCACCTCTATTTAAACATTAATTATTATACTCGCTGTTTTAGTAAAATGTTGTTTATTATATAAAATGTTCTTCTAAATCTTCGGACCTCATGACAAATTTCCAATCTATAAAATACTTGTGTCAGCGAGAAAGTAATCCCCACACGGAAGCCTGCGTCACATCTATGTCACCGCTTGATTGATAGCGCTAGTATAAAAACTGTTTGTCAGCGTTCGAACATGCTATTATGTCAACGGCTACTGACACGACCACGACTTGCTTGATTAATGTCTCCGTCTGTGGAAACCCTAATACGCTCTTGTCTATGCTCATTAGTTGTCTATGGTCAGTGAAGGGACATTGTTAATTTTTCAATGCCAGTCGTAAATATTCATTGATGTTGTGAAGCGAATTTAGTTTGTAATTGCCGGTTGTGTTAAATGAGGTGCTACACATTCAATTAGTGCTTATGTCATGAAAAATTGTAATGAGTAGACTTGATCTTAAATAGGTACCGAGTAAAAATTAACAAAAAAAAACATTTTTCTTAATTTAATCGTATACTTACTCGTTTTTGTTAATTGTGTCAATTATGTTTTGAAAATACAGAAATATTGGCAAGCTCCATTGAAACTCGATAATTTAAATTCCAGAAAGATAGCGGTCCAATGCAAGCCTGGCAGATTATATCAAAATAAATTAAAAAACACAAGCGCTTAAGCTTCGAATCCCATATTCTAGAACATTTTGAAATTGTCAATTAACAGAGAGATTCAAGTGTATGTCAATGACGAAATCTGAGTTGAATGAGTCTCAGATCGAGAACGGCCGACCATATCTTATGTTTTAATGCGCGTCGGCCACTTTGAACTGTCCCAAATACTATAACTTGTACGAGTTACGATGCAAACGGGTAAGGCCCGTGTGAACGAGGCTCTATTCCCGGGCTTCGAGTTTTATGACAGATTGTTCCTGACTTTTAATTCATTGAGAATCCAGTCGGACGCAAGATGAAGTATTGCCTTAGTTCAATCTCGCAAGAACGGCTTTTCATTGAAGAGATGTACTCAGGAATAATATTTATAATTATTGTTGGTCGTTAACTTTATCCACAAATATATAAAAGTGAAACGTTGTCTGTTTGTTTGTTTGGGAAAAAGTATTCACGCGATAACGGCTGGACGGATTTTGATGAAATTTGCAATGGTGATAGCTTATACTCTGGAATAACACATAGAATACTTTTTATCCCGGAAAATAGTAAGTTTCCAAGGGAATATTGGAAAATGTCGATTACTCGCTGTATGGAACTATTACCATGGAAACGAAAAAATAAAGTCTGTCAAAAAGCATCAAGAGCGTTGGTGCCAATGAGAATACAATACGTTGGTGCTATAGGTACTTTTGCATGATGGTTTTTAATATTCTAGAAGAACATAGAATGCTTTTTTTCGCGATAAAGAGTAGTAAAAAAGTAAAAAAAAAGAAAGATTAATATAAAACCTAGAAATATTTTTGTCATGTCTACTTCAGTGTGCCATCGAATTAAGTATCTTCAATATTTTTCGTGATCATAAGTTTAACTTAAATAAGTCTTCTTTACAATTACTTTTTCGTTCATTTAGATACCTTCACTCAGGCAGCTTTGAAAAGAAACAATGACAAAGCCACTGTAAATACGCAATTGATTTTACAGTTTACCAAAAAACGGTGTCACTCACTGAATACTTTAAATCGTGATTGTTAAAACAACGTGGGATAAGTACGCCGTAACAATAAACTGCTTGCCTTATGGTGTCAATTGTCGTAAACATGTCCGAGTGGTCGGGATTTGCATCAAAATATGACATTTAGTGTGCTTATTGTGCATAAACGCCGCAAAATCCCGCGGCTCCATCTTGCGGCCGCGGCGTTATGGCCGATTGCTTCGGGAAACAAGCGAGAGAATTGCTTTTTATTCTTTCACGGAATTAAAGTCCGTGTCTTTATTTCTGTGTAGGTTTCTAGCACCAAAAGCAATTTGCGGTGGACGTAGTAGATATTTTTATTTCTTTGTATCGTACGAGTATATAGTTAGTAGCTGTGCCCGCGGCTTTGCCCGCGTGGTCATTTCCAAGACCAAAAGAGGTACTCTTTAAAGTACACTACATTTCTTCAAAGTTCGTTCAGACGTCAAATAGTTTTTATAGATTGTTCGGCTTCTTCTCGTCATCGTACTGAGATACCATGTACACATATTTTTACGTCAAAACCTTAGCTATCCAACAGTGAAAACCGCGTCGCAATCAGTCCAGTAATTTTTAAGTGATGTGCGAACAACAAACAGATAAATAGTCAAAGAGACACCAGATAAAAAAAACTTGTTCAGTAGCTTATAATTGTTAAGTATATTATTTTTAACTTTTTTTTAAAATTATCTTTATTGTAAAGACTTTTTGTTGTTACTGCTTTATTATAAGTACTAGTTGTGTATTTTTCTGGTGTAAAAGCATCCTATATGGTATTCCAGGACGAAAAGTACCTAAGGTATGAAGTAGATACAATATAACCAAATTTCGTTCAGCCTTCAAAAATATTCAAATGTTTTTTTTTAGATTACTCTGCTTCTATACCTTGGATCGGGATATCAAGTACACCCATTTTTAAGTCAGACCCTGAGCTATCTATCAGTGAAAAACGCATCGCAATCGGTCCAGTATTTTTAAGTGACGCGTGAACAAACAGATAAATAGACAGTCACCATTTAAAAAAAATGTATACCTATTATTGTTCAGCAACTTATTTTAAGTCACGTAGACAAACTTTTTTATTTATCTTTTTTGTACAGACTTTTTGTTACAAACTGCTTTATTATAAGTAGATATAGATAGATGTCAGAGATGCATACCTAATACCTGTTTTGATACGAGTGCAGAATATTTGTAGAGAAGCAAGTATATTGTAGAGTTGATTCTATGTAACTTTAAGTTTTCCTCTGCACACTGTTTTTGTGCTTATGGTATTAAATAAATATATTATTTTTTTAAATTAAAGCTCTAACGCTAGCCTCAACGTTTTTTATTGCTTAGGCTGACGAATTAGTCAGTATAATAACACTTCGATAACAAATTTCAGACTGATGTACTTTCAATGAAAAGTTACCAAAATTTGAAAGGTATTTCTTTTCTTATCTTCCTAACTTTGCAATGAAGATCAAAATTATTTTCACATTAATATAATTTATACATATACATATAAGCTTTATTTTAATAAAATACTCCTTTAACAAGTTTTGGGATACGTACTAACTGAACTTGCCCTTTTTTGTGTATAATAAAATAAAAAACAAAACGAAATTCGTCGAGGTTCGTAGACACATATTTGTAGTGAATGGAGTACCTACTGGTGAGAGGATTACTCGATTAATGTCATCTATATCTATCTATCTATCTATGTGTACTTATAATAAAGCAATAGGAACGAAAAAGTCTGTACAAAGAAGATTAAAAAAAAAAGTCTAGGGTACTTAAAATAAGCTACCGAACAAGAATATAACATATTTTTAAATCATGTCTGTCTGTTTGTTTGTATGACTGTATGTTTGTTCACGCAACATGTAAAAACTACTGGACCAATTGCGATGCATTGTTCACTGTTGGATAGCTTAAGGTTTGACTTAAAAACTAGGGTACTCGGTATCTCAATCGGATGATTATTAGATGCCATCAATAAAACCTATTTGACGGCTGAACTAATTTTGATCAAATATTGGTATTTTTGGTATTTTAAGTCTAGGAACAGCACATAGAGTACTTTTAACCTAGAAAAATGACCACGCGTGCGAAGCCGCGGGCACAGCTAGTAATAACATAAAAATGTTACAGCATTTCTACTCTTTATTATGTAACTAGCTACTTAGTTATTATTGGATTTAGTTATAATGACGTAAACAGAGTGCCTATGATCGAAGCAGGGCGCACTACAAATGCCACAAAAGAAATGTATGATTTACGATTATTCAACACAGAAGCACCTTGCACTGTACCGCTAGCAGGTGCTCCGACAAAGGCCTCGGAGAGATCTATAAATTATTAATTATGACAAACCCGCGTTTTATAATAATAAGCATAAAAGTTTAAAAAAAGTATAGCTGCACTCGCAAAAAAAAAACAAGAACGGCGCCAAAAACCTTTTGTCTAAAGGACGCCCCGTGGATGCACTGTGCGGCTCGACAAAGAGAGGCAAAGTTGCCGACGCGGCGCACACAATGGTCCGACAGGGCACCCTACTTGGACAAAAAATGACATCATTTATTTTATTGCCCCGGGTGAGAATGTGGCACGTTATTGCGTAGGGCTTAATGCTCGATCGCCCTAGGCTGGCCATCAGTCAATTTTAATGTCATCTTTTAATGTTACCTGTGTTTATGGTTCACGATGTTATTGTGCGGTACTTATTGAACCTTATGGTATGTTTACACTCGCGCCTCGTCACGTCACTCGCGCGAGAATGTAAATAGTGATGAATGTTTAAAGGATTCTTCACCGCAAATTCAAAGGTGAAGCACTCGGGTTATGCCAATCCGCTCGTACGCACAAGCCTCACGCACACATATCACACATACCCCGACGTACCCCGAAATATTGCACTCACCGCAGCAAGAACTCATAAACATGAAAAATATTGTGCATAAATCCATAGACAACTGCATTATTACTCGTGGCATATATCACAAAATACCACAGATAGCTTCCCTCTGTCCACTAACACATACTTACGCCCGCCGCCACTGCTATATGCTTCACTCTTCAGTTTGGCGGTGAGGTATCCTTATTTTTCTAAATGTTATCCGTAAAAGATATTTATTTATAAAACTAGCAGTGTCATTTCCCTGGGTTTTGATTATCCTATGTGCTATTCCAGGACATAAAATACCTATACTCAAAATTCCCTCAGCCGTCAAATACTTTTTTATCTATTACTCGGATTCTACTCATTGGATTGAGATACCAAGTACACCAGGTTTTAAGTCAAAACCTAAGCTATCCAACAATGAAAATTGCATTGCAATCAGTCAAGTAGTTTTTACGTAATGCGTGAACAAATAGACATACAAGATTTAAAAAAATGTATTCTTGTTTAGTAGTTTATATTAAGAACCCTAATTATATTTTTTAAATTATGTTCTCTGTACCGACTTTTTGTTACTTACTGCTTTATTATAAGTATACTAGCTGTACCGGCAGCTTCGCACGCGTGGTCATTTCTCAGGGTTAAAAGTACTGTATGTGCTATTCCAAGACCTGAAATACAAATATACCAACATTTGATCAAAATTCCTTCAGCCGTCAAAAAGTTTTTATCGATTGCTCGGCTTCTACTGAAGATGGCAATAAAAAACTACGACAACGTGGTGGCGCCCTTGCAGACCTCGTACGGAGAGAAGTGGAAACGGCGAGTGAAAAAAAAGAAAAACATGTTTAATTTCGTAAGGATCTTTGCAAGTATTAAGATGAGTCATACTCAATAAAAAGCCTCTTCTTGCGGCGGTGACACGTGGTGTGGTGGTCGCCCTCTTCCTTAAATTATGGTTGAGGAGAGCGATGCTTAGCACACGCGTCAACTCGTGAAGGGGTGCTGCTTGTGGGGGCTGGATTTCTCTTGTAGCTGCAGGGATGGCATTTATCTTAGCTGTGTAATTGCATGTAAACTGTTGTAATATAATATGTAATAAATAGAAGTAGTTTATATATATATATATTAAAAAAATGTATACATGTCACTAGAGTAATTTTTTTAACCTTATATATGAGAAAGAAAATGTAACTAAAATTAAATTAAGCAACAAAAAAGTGCGGACCCTGGTGTCCGCAGAGTGTAAATAAAAAAGTGCGGACCTTGGTGTCCGCAGAGTGTAAATAAAAAAGTGCGGACCTTGAAAAAACGATGAAAACCTCATCGCAATCGGTTTTGTAGTTTTTACGTGATGCGCGAACAATACAGACAAACAAACAAACAATCAAACAGACAGACACGATTTAAAAAAATGTTATATTCTTGTTGTTAATTTTAAGTAGGTAGATCATTTTCTTTTAATTATCTTCATTGTACAGACTTTTTCATTCTTATTGCTTTATTATATGTATAGATAGATGGAAGATAGTTAGCTACTGGCAGCCCTGACATCCATTACCCAGCTCATGCCGTCATCCATCACAGCCCACGACTGCACGATTGCTGATGTATTGCATGCGGTCATACTCCCATACCTAGTGCAAGAGCTGGTAGCAAGTACCGCAAATGGATTATCTAGATAGAGGACAATGTTATTAATAGTACTTCAGAATTGCACCATATAGCCACTTCTTTAGAAGTGCCCATATGTTTGAGCGTTTGTGTCTATGTTTTTTCTTGTGATAAGAGCCGAAGATCGGGTTCAGTGGCGTGCTTTGGGAGAGGTATTTGTCCAGCAGTGAACTGACATGGGCTGATGATGAGGATTATAATGTTCTTGCAATAGACCATCCGTAAAGCAAATTTATCAAAAATAAAATAGTTAATTTTTAAATCACGCCATAGTTTTGTATGCACCTTTCTCTTGGCTTCTATATCTAGGATACCCTACTGTAAGTACTTTGAAATGCAGAACATGGTTTCTACATAGTACATACTAATTAATACAATTGATCCGCAATAAGATTGTCAAACCGAAAGTAAACATATTTTTTCGGTACTGTTTGTTTCTACATAAAATAAAGAAGTAACAAAAAGTCTGTACAAAGAATATAATTAAATAAAAAAGGTCCACGAGGACTTAAAATTAGCTTTAGAACAGAAATTAGCTACATGTAACGTTTTTAAATATCTGTCCATCTGTCTTTCTATCTATCTGTTCTCGCATCACGTAAAAACTACTAGACGGATTGAAATGCGGTTCATTGTTGGAAAGCTAGGTTTTGACTTACATTCTGGTGTACCCGAGTACTTAATCGATAAAAGTTTTTTTTATTCCCAAAGCAACTTTGATCTAATATGGTATTTTAGGTCCTGGAATAAACACATAGGGTAATTTTAACCCACAAAAATGACCATGAGGGCAAAGCCGCGGGCACAGCTAGTTTTAGACATAAAATTAGAAATGGGAATTAAATCTACTTAGGTTACTACCTTGGTTTCAGAACTATGCTTTTTCTAATCCATTTCTGAATAGCAACAAAGCATCACGTAGAAAATAGTTTTATTTTGTTATGTTTTCGGTTTTAGTGACGTGACAATATCGATATCCACGCGGGTGACCGATGACAATTGTATTTTCTAACTTGTCACCCAAAATACACAAGTCGATGCCGAAAGTAGACCTTTCGTCGATTGATAAATAAGTGTCGAGAATTGATTCCACGCACCCGACTTCAAAATTCAAGTTTATAATTACGCTTTCCGTGATCGTATCGGATTGACAGTTGTCGCTTAAAGGTTAAATTTATCAATCTTGAGTGGGTATTACGATCTAAACAAACCATAAATCTCAATTAAATCTAAGGTCTTTTGATCTCACTATAATTTGCTATCAAGCTGAAATATATAGGTAAGCATGACTGTCACGCCATTTGGCTATCACAATAGTATCAGTATGCAGTACCACTAGAATGTAATATTTCAAAGTCATGTGTGGTTAAAAATGAGAAAGGAAAAAAAATGAGCCCTCAAATGTCCCGTGACACATACCCGTGTCATGCGCACGCGCGTGAAGGTGACGTGTGGATATTCAAGTTAAGGAGTTAAGGTTATCCTAAATTGTAGATTTTTCAAGTAACAAGCAGCAAATGTAGATTAAAAAACAAATCTATAAACCACATTTTTTTTATTTTGAAAGCATTTTTTTTTTAATGCTGTGTCATCGATTTATGAGCTACCCTGAAAGTTTCAGCCGGATAGCAAATCGGGAAGTGCTTGAAATTTGAGCTGCAAGACTCCAACCGGAACGACAGACATGCAGACAAACAAGATAGTGATTTAATAAAAACGTTGGTAAAATAAATTTAGGCATCCCACTTCTGATGTCGCGGACGCAACCTATCTACCAGTTCCCGTCCGTCACACGTCGCGGTTCATCACACACGAGGTCGGCTACGATTCCGCCTCGTGACGTAGGCGTCTTCATGGCACTTCCTACTGACCATTCCGCGTTGATGCCAAGGACGCCTCTCTCTGTTTTTTCATCTATGAGATTTCTTTACCTAATGCTATTGTAGAATTGTTAGTGAATTTGTAGAGAATTGTTTTTTTTTTGGAACGCTACTACAATTGTTAATTTTTCTTAATTTTTTCAGCCTCTTAGTAGCAGGAAGGTTGGGTCAGCTATTATGTTGCGGTATGGGTATAAATTACCATTCTTCTTAGTCCTATGGTCGCGGGTTTTATCCCGATGAGAGAAATAACTGCACTATGGGCATAGAAAAGGAAAAAATAGGTCTTCATTCCATATCTAGATGATCAGAGGATCTTCGGATTCTCTTAGTTTCTCAAAATATAGTCTTAGAAAGGAGTAAAATTTTGCTCAATACACTCGTGCCATCGAGTAAAAATCAACTTCCAATATAGTCTAAGGTCTCTAAACCCCCCATTCCTATAAAAATGATACGAGTCGTTTTTCCAACGTTGCGTTACTTTTTCTCATTTTTTGTATAGCGTTCATGTGAAAAGCTGACGGACAGTAAGCGAAAACGGTTCGTTTTATGATATAGGAACCGGCCCTAAGCAAAGTCACTATTGCAGTCCTGTCATAAAGTGTAAAGTTGTACAAGTAGGTAGTGTCCAACAAAGTAGGCTGCTTGTTTGTCGTGTGAGGTAGGTACTACTGGCATCTGGTGTCAGATATTGTCAGGCTACCCGAGGGCTTCTGACATAGAAAATAGAAATAAACATAATAGAAAATGCCTTTATTAACCAAATATGTTAAATGACTTCTATTTATCAATAACAGCTGGTACCGGCAGGTTATTAAAGTACCCTACGAAGCACAGGTTGATGGAAAACTGCACATAACTTAGAAAAGCCTTTGCGTAGCACAGGACCGAACCCGGTATTGTTGGATTCTATGTCTCACTAGTATGCCGCTAGGCTACTATCGCTCATGTATTCCAAAATAGGTCAAGCGGCCTTCAAGTCATAATCTTTGCAGCCAACGAGCGACGATATGAAACATATCAGCAGCTACGATAACACTTTCAATGTTTACCCAGTTTTACATAACTCACCTTTTACGTGATAACTTATCTCAGTTTTAAACATAAAGCGCAACACTAAAACGTAAATAAAGATAACGGCCGCCATTTTGAAAAGCGTGACCAATAGCAAAGCCGTGCGATATCAGCTAAAGGACTGTTATCAGTTCGATTTACGAATACGACTCTGTGATTGGCGGGGCGTCTATTGAAATGCCATTAATGCTGAAATATCAGAATATTAAAATGGAATCTTGTTAGCAGGAGAAATGGGTTGTGGATTACTGGTGTTTTATGTAGATTTTACTTTCGATTTTATTCCCAGCTGCTAGTGATATAAAGTAGGTAACTACTGAATGAACACTGAAATGAAATTGATTATTTATTATATGTACCTACAGCTAATCACACTAGTTGCACTTCACATTAGTGTGTTCGTTTGTTCCTCCTTCACGAAGCAACTAAGCGACGGATTTAAGTGTTTTTTTGCATAGGTATACCTTTTTAATATAAAAGGACCCTTCAGTATCATAGGTATATAGGGACAGTATCATCCTTAGTTCGATACTCCTCTTAATCAATGGCAACTGTCCAAGCCGAGGTTCGTACCCCCTGGGTGCCCTTGAGCAAGTGGCCAAAACTTAACTTTGGCGTGCGCCTATCGGTGGAGCGCTTTTGCGCCCGCCCCAGCGTCCGACCGGTGACGCTGTAGAGGTCAGTTATAGACCAACAGCACATATTATACTTTCTAAATGAAATAAAAAGTGAAACTGGGAGGGCGTAGCTAGTTGCTAATAAATGCATTAATCCTAATGTGCACAAAATAATTTTATTTATTAGCACAATTTATGACCCGCGCCATTATAATTATAAATAAATAATCATAAAGTGGCAATTTTTCACTGGCTATCTAACAATCTGAGGAAGACAGCAAAAGTGATCTAATCTACTTCTTAATTTTGAATTATCTACCGATATAAATATCTAGAAATAACCTCAAAACACGTTAAATTAAAAACCATTCCTTCATCATACAACGATCATCTGTCAAGAGCAGGCCAGAAATAGCATGGAAGTAACACAGAGGATACTTAATTAACTAAAACAAGACTTACAAATTGGAATTAGTGATTCTGACTGCATGCTAAATTTAGCAGGGGAGACATTGAGAACATGCTTTTTGAGTTATGTTCTGATGAGTTTTTTTTAACCGTGGAAGGAAATGTAGACATGGTGTGATACTGGGAATAAAATCATTTTTTTTAATATTTCAAATGCAAATAGCCAGGGTCTTGTTAACTTCTTGAGGAGTATTTTTCAATATGGCAATATTACAGTTTTGAAACTATAACGTTAAGAACGGTAGATGATATACCGTATTGTGTGCTGCCATATCTCTGTACTTGGTTCAGAGCATCCCTAAGATTTTCAAAAACTTGTGTTTCTCTTTAATTTATTTTCATATTGCTTTCCCCAATACGAGTATCTATTTAAGCTTAACTAATAAAATCAAGCTAAAAAACTGGTGAGCGAGTGTGTGTGTGTCGGATGACTGAAAAATAATAATCTATACAAACATGCCCAAGGTTGCCACATGTAATAAAAAAACGAATCGCGCATAACTCCAACGAAAATAACATCATGTCCGATTAAGCCCACAAGGTAGAACAAACAGTTTTCATCATGTTAAATTTCGCGTGGAAACAATTTACTTTAACCCCTCGCTGCCACGCCAATTGGACGTAGATGGCGCATGAGCCTGGAGCGCGCAGTGTGGCCGGCTCTTCAGCCATGTTTCTCGTTCTTTTTACAAATTCAAAACGATTTTGGTTCGTTCCTTTTGTTAATGTTCAGTTGTTTTTTATTTCACAATTTTGTTTGCTTCCGCCAGGCTAATGTCACGTTTTTCCATGTTGGATTATTTGAAGTTGTTTTGTTTTAGTACGCTGTACGACGAGACGTTTCAGCGTTAGTGGTTATATTCTCTTTGGAGACGTTGACATTGTAGATACGACGTAATATTATTTGAGTATTTTGACTTTTTGGTGTTTTATCAACATTCAATTAGATATCGTTTGTCATTCTATCATCGTATTTTTAATTCGTTTTTTAAATTATTTATTGAATAAAAAAAAGTACTCCAAAAGGAAAAATAAACTACGTATCTACTAAACAATTTTGATGAAATTTATGTGTGGCCACACTGGTCTGCCCTTTTAAATAGAAAAATATCATCAATATCAGTTCAGGTTCAGATATTCCAGGTATAGGTAAGAGTGATTAATTCATCCATTATGAATATGAACTTCCTTCTATTTGAATTCATTTTTACACGACTGCCCAAAAAAAGGAGTGTAATGTTTTTTAAACCATCGATACCTATTAGTTTGCAGCTCTCATTTATTATTCGACATAAAATTAAATATGGATCATGTCTAAGTTATTTTTTTTCAAACTTAACTGGTTTTCAAAACATGACGACAAATTTTATTTTTGTACATATATATTTACATAATTATCGCATCTATTTGCGTGCAGCCGACAGTCTTGCTCAAACATCCGCTCGCATATCAAAATACCAACGAGCATGTCTGTTGATTATTGTCCGCGCACGTTTGGTTGTCGCGCGCTTTTGTCATTTTTATTACCCCGCAAATTGCTTGTAAGTATGATTTTCACTCCGATTATAAATACGTGTAATTTACCAAACAACACCAATTTACTTATCTTCATCAATATTTAGTGGATCCGCGAGTGAATTGAGAATTCGCGTTCCTGTCGTGGTTTCTGTATGACCCTATATCCAAAATATATATATATATATATAATCATATAAATTACTAGCTGATGCCTGCGGCTTCGTACGCGTGGTCATTTTAATATAAAGCTTACATGAGACTCACAAATAACGTGGCTTTCTATTGGTAAAATATTTTTTTAAATCGGTTCAGTAGATCCAGAGATTAACCTCACAAACTTTACCTCTTTATAATGTTATATTATATAGTATAGATAGATAGTTTAGATATAATCCAACCCAGTTTCTCATCTATGGATTTCAAGCCTTCTTTCACCGACTATATAAGAGATACATGCTTCTGAATATGGCCTACTTACGAAGTATTACAGATTCATGTGGCCGTCATACTGTTTGTATTGTGTGGGCACAAAATAAATAATGTGTGGATTCGGTTGGAAGGAAACTTTATGCATCAAACTTAACGACGAAACGAAAACTGTGGTCAAAATTTGGCGGGGCATAAATTGGCACACGGCGCATGACACAATAAAGTTGATGCCGAAACGAGAGGTGAAACAAAAAATACGGTCGTCTGTCCGACAGTCCAACTGCTGGCTTGTTCGTTACGTGGACCGTATTGTCGGGCTGTTGGTTCACAGTGGGGCGCCGGCCACCCGCTGGAGCGCTCTCAACGCGAGGCCTGTATTTATAGGTGTTGGTGAGGTGAGCGAGGTCCCTCTCAAACTCGCTAAGAAGCTAATATTAGTATGGTTCGACCTGATATACTGTTTTTTTTGCACGACTGCCCTAAAAAGGACTGTAATGTTTTTAGGATTCATGTATGTTTGTATGTATGTTAGTTTATTCCACCATAACAGATTTAGACGTATGTATCGTTAGAATCCTTACATCGCCCAAGTAACAAAGGCATTTAAAAAAAACTATTTGACGGCGGAATGGATCCATTATCAAATGCGCTTTTTTTCGAATTTTGCAATTTGGTTGTCAAATTGAAGGCCTTATTAGGCACATTCGAACAGAGTATAATTTATTGGCATAAGTTCTTTTTTGGCAGGGCAGGCATGTTTTATTAGCTTTTAAGTTAGATATTCACAATTTGACTTGTAACTCATCATCTGTTTTATTATTAATTCTGTGGTAAAGTTGAGAAAGAAGTTTGAAGGAACCTATATCAATAATAAGAAGAAAACGAATTTAAACATTATTTATTGCCAACAACAAATTAAACAAACCAAGACACACGTAGTAGGTAAATGGAATAACATAACTCGTGTTGCAAATCTAAGATTGAAGCAAATTATTAAATTGTTTTAAATGTTAGTGCGATGAGCGTTCTGCTTTGTGAAGTAAACAGTGAAAATAGCGTCACTGGGAGATACGAGTTCAACCCACAACGCAGCGAAGCTGTAACAGTAATACCTAGTCTAGTTAAGCCAAAGCTGTAACGGTGGAATATCATACCTCAACAAGCAACCGATACCTTACTTGCTTGTATGAGGTAGCGCTGGCCAGTCATTTCAGAGTTTGTCAGGCCCGCCCGAGGCCCTCCGACAAGGCCTAATGTGCCCTCAGAAGCGATGGAAATCTGCACAAAACGATAATTGGTGCGGAGAATTTAACCCGGCATCGTTAAATTCTAACGCTAGTACAACGCATACCGCCATCGCTCAACCGATACCTAAACTTACGAAATGAATTAGGTGATTTGAGCTGAGCTCTCGACGTAAAATCCGATATACGAGTACACTATTAATACGGGCCTAAGTCCAAATGACTACCTAGTTCACCTGAGCTGCCAAGCTTCACGTGCGCTGCTCAGTTTCCAGGTATTTTGTTGGCTAAGCTTAGATAGTCTAGACATCCTGTATAGCCTAGATACCCTAGATTTCCGTTAGGATTACGTTATGTCGACCGAAAGTGTCTGTGCAGTGAGATTAATCTTTATGCAATTTGCTGATAGAATTTGATTTGGCGGTTCAGTTTCATCAGTGTCTTTTTCACTATCATATACTAAAGTGTGTCCTGCTCCAAGGAAAGTGTTCAATTATGTTTTAAGAATAAAACACATGAAAAAAATTATATTGTTTATTTAAATTTACTTTTTATTAAACATCGGGCGTTAGATTTTTTTGGAAAAACTTAATTTCCCACAGGTTCAGGTTAAGATTTCGGTTTAGTTTTTAATAAAATTGAGCGCAATCCACCATCACCAGACCTGTGAACTCTTTCCAATTTTCACTACACTTTTTTTTTTATTTAAGTACTTTTTATTTATTTTCTTTCTTAAAAGGCCAATATGTTGCTTAGAACATAACACCTATTCATAATAACAGTACACATACGTGTATTTGTGTAATTTGTGTGTAATGAGATATATAATATGTAGAAATGCATCGATGGTGACGCCACAAACGCAGCTAGTGCCAAAGAGGACAAGTAATCAGTTAGTGCCACATACAAAGTAATAGCCACTAAGTGCCACAATAGCACAATAGTCGGTATTACTGTAGTAAGCAAGAGGCGGCACGCAGGTAGAGCTGTTATTTATGTAGAGTCGACACGAACAATGTCCACGGCCGCTGATTAATCATCTAAAGAGATGATATACTCGGGTGGGTCGTGCAAAGACTCGAGCCGCCTGCGCCGAGTGATTCTGTCTGATACTTTGAGAAATGGCGGTTTTTACTCAAATTCGGATTTACTAATGATCGTGGGCAGTGAGTTTTAAATATATTGGAAAGCTTTAGTTTTTCAAAAATTACTTTGACCGCCGGTGCCGGACACGAGGCCAGTTTGCGAGTCAGTTCAGTAATTGGCCTTTCACTGGCCTAGTGTACGAATGCACGGTTAGCTAAGGGTTTCTCTAAATATTTATTTGTACAAAACGTTGAATGACTAATTTGAACAAAAAACGATTATTGTGACTTCATTATCATAGACAAATAGTCTCGTAGACTTTTTGTGGGTAATGATGAGTACTATTAACATGTACTACATTATTTTATGCATCAATGATGACTTTTATAAGCAATTTTTTAATTTTTTTAGACACAAAATAAATTGCAGTCCATGTTACTTGCTGATAATTTAGCTTTCTTTAGCTGAAATAATTTTTAAAATCGGTTCAGTTTTTTTTTGAGTTTATCCATAACAACCAACAATCAAATCTTTCCTCTATATAATATTAATATAGATTAAATTATATACCATTGTAAGAACTATCATTGGTTTCCATCAGGTGAGATAGTGGTCAAACGATTGCTTAGTACGTAATAAAAAAAAAACAGAAGATCCATCTCACGGCTTAGTTAGACAATGTGTAACTTATACCCCTGTAGCATTAATACTAAATTAAATTAATTATATTATTTTATTTCAATGTGGATTGAATTAGCGTGCAAATTTACATGGAAGTTCTTGAAAAATGTAACGCTATTTAAGTTAGATCATTCAAGTACTGAGATGCAGGAAAACCACCAGAGGCATAACTTTTCGCGAGTTTATATCTCAGTTCCTTGTGATAATTGTCAAGAGAATAACTTCCTTCACATTTTTCGACATAACATTCTCTTCACAATTTTCGAACCACGCAAGAAAACGGTACCTTGTTTTACTCCAAAACGTTTTAGACATTATGAGACAAAGCCGAGACATTCAGATACTAGCTCAGCGTATTTTACAAGGCCCGGTGTGTTTCAATGAGATTCCCTCGGCTTTGTAGGTCTTTAACACGAGAGTTTACGAGTTATCAAGGCGGCAAGAGAATGGCCCCTCGCAGTGAGTACGGACAGTACATTTGGGTGAACAGTATTGGAAATCGTGTGTTTTTGGATTATGACAGCCGCATGTCAAGTTCACATAGGCATACTTTTTTTATGTGGTCGTTACTGTCAGTGACTATTTTTAATTAAATCACTTAAAATAACATTGCATAAATGATTGACTTAACCGTGAACCTATCGAAAAAATATCGTTTATGAATATTTATTTAGAACCATTATTTAACATTATTATTAGACTTTTGCCTATGTTCAGCGGTGGACGTGTTCCTGCTATTATTGCTATATACAAAATTATTGCTAATATAATACAATCATATTCATGTTTTCTTTAAAGTGCTTGTAGAATATTCTAAGATACAGACATCAAAATAGTTGATACTGAATCGTCCCCTACCCTACTCAATCAGTTCGCCGGAGAGTTCTAAAAACCTTCCAACATTAAGCACTGGACACACTACTTTAGTATCAGTAAGAGAATGGCCCCAGCAGGGTGGGTTATGAAATATGGTGTTTAACACCACGCGGCTTGTTCCTCGGACTCCCCGCAGGGCGAGCCGTATGTACCGTCACCCTTAGCGCGGTGTTTGTCGTGGTAATGCGTTGTTAACTTTACGCATGTTACAAATATTTGGTAATCAGTTAAATGTACCTACAGAATCTACAAGTGGTTTGTAGCGAGAATTCAGTAGCTAGACCCTAAGGCTGGTTTACCAACATTTAAACCACGGTTAAACTCATAGATCTAGTTAAAAGGGAAGAAGATACGGCACGTTTTCAAATCACGTAAACAAACACTGGATTAAATACAACTACATGCAAACACAACCCACACAGCTACATTCCCACCGTCATCGCCCTGCTTCATGTGTACAACAAAGATGTAGAGACATACTCATACTATAGCGTGAATGAGTCACTGCACTGCTAACACGTGCTACACAAACGCCACTCCAATTGTGTATGTGACTCCGAAGAAGGTCATTTGTGTGCGTTGCACATATTGTATGCCTTGCGATCCACGCCCGAATAGATGGTACCAAATCTTCCCACTTTTAATTAGATATATGGTTAAACTACAGTTATTGACTGAGCGAGCTCGAAGAGCAAGCGAAGCGTCTCCGTTTCAGCTGCAAAAATGCTTTCGTATGTCCGGATGCCCGTTTGTCCGGTTGTCCGGATCTCTGTTCTCCACTGTCGCAATTCTCAACCGATCTAGACGAAACTCGAAACTTGGTATACAGGTTTAACGATTTTTTAGAATTTTTAGTGGTCGGGGATTTTCGATTGGGGGGTACTTCCCCCAAAAAGGGGCAAAAATGGGGCTACTGAATATCTCCGCCTTATTAGATCGGATTTCGATAGTTCTTTTTTATTAGAAAGGTAGTATTTTTAAATTGCTATCATAAAAATTTGATAAAGATCTGATGAGGATCTTAGGCGTGATGCTACGCTCCAGTTAGATATTGATGGAGCACCTTGGATTTTAATGTTTTATTGTACAATAAGGTAACTACTGTGCACCGCTAAAAAATTGTACGCGCGAGCTCTACAGCTCACACAGCCACTAGTTTATTTGGTTCATCGAAAACGGGGTAATGTCACCGTCGCGTCGCCGCGTCGCCGCGTCACACACCAACCGGTAGTGGGCTACAAACTTTTTATCTCTTGCTAAGGTCTATAGATTGTCCAACTGTTTTATGTAGGCTAGGCAGTAGGAGTAGTTGTCTTCTGTAGGTAGTAGTTAGCTAATTGAGGCAGGCCCTGCCAGGTTGTAATGTTTGTATTTAGCTATACTTTTGAGTTTCACCAGTATCTCACGTGAAGTTAAGCGATGATGCAGTCTACGATAGTGCACGCTGACCTATTCACTCGTGGCTTGAAGACTCCTGGTTATTATTACTGAGAAACACAGACTTCAACAAGGAGTTCCACTCCTTAGCGGTGACCATGATAATTGTAGAAGCAAAACGCTTCGCGCGTAATAGTAAAATATCTGCACCACATTAGAACTGTGGCGTACGTCTGGTCGTTCTAAGATGAAATGGGCTTAAGTAATTAAGATGTGTAGTTTCAACGCATCCCATAAAGCAATGATAGGCTGGCAACTGCGCCGACGCTCGAGGCTCTGAAGCCTAGCCTCGACCAATAATGCATCGTTAATGAGCCTCATTTCTCAATCGATGCGTCTAATGCTTGTTGTTGATTTGGCTGAACCGTCCCAAGGATCAGAGCTTCATTTGCTGTGTTGTCACTGTAGTTTAAATGTTAGTGAACTCCAGCCTAAGCTATTTGTTTTTACCAAAGGGACATAGAACACTTGTTAATGTTTACTGCTGTATAATAAAGCTCTATTTTACCAAGAGGTTCTCTGATTGAGCTAAAGCCTATAAGATTTGCACAGTTATTAATAAAAGCGGTAAGTCTTACGCTATCACTGAATTGAGCCCATCACCCTGAGCATCCGTTCTAAGCAAATTGTAACAGTTAAATTAAGCCTCTAATAAATGCATCTCAGTGGGGTACTTAATAGTTCTAGGTTTTGAGGAAAATTACTTTTGAATCACTTTATTATTAAAAAAATATGATTCAATTTATTTCATTTTTATTCCAAATACTTATTAAGATTTATGAGTAAAGAAGTCATTCGGATATTTTTAGTTTGCGTACCTACGCATAAACAAACTGTCTATACGACCTACACATACCTACTTTTTTATGTTTTCGTCTACATCCAACAGTGTATTTCGTGTTATTATGACATTAAACTCGATATAGATATGTCCTGACATTCATACAACAATAAATAATATTTCGACATTTAACCAGTAGTCAAAACTGGCCTTGGGACAATCTCCGTTTTAGATGTACGGTCAGGAAAAAACTAATAAATAAAAATGGTCAATCAATATATAATATATTGATTTGGTAGTCTATAAATGCAATTTTATTGACTATCACCGCCACCCACCAAGTAAATACGATTCAATTTAAAAAGAACTACCATAAATGCATACCTACAACAATTATTAATAATCATTTACGAAAACATAATTAAACTGAAATAGCCAAACCAAAACTTTAACCAAACTTTTTTATTCAATAATCTTTTTGCAATATTAGGTGAAGTTACCTTTAATAGTAGCTTCTCCGTATTTTATGGGTAATTTTCTGACCGTACTTTGGTCAAATTTAAACGTTCCAAATTGACCTGTTCCGTTATATAATATCGAAGCTTATAGTTATTACTTTTATTACTTAATCGCTGTAGGTAATAGATCAAACCGACAAAAAATGTTGCCCGTTATAAAAAAATATGATGGTTGACCCATTAAAAGTTCAAGTTTCAATGGTTGCCTAATTAGGTGGTTAACATAATTATTAGTATCAATACTGGGTATTTACTACTTTATGATGTCGATGTACAGTTAATTAGTCTTGAGACATGAGGAGAAATCGGGGAAATCAAACTTTATTACAGTCGGTATTCGGTAAGCATACAATAAACTGATGGTGGTTGTCATTTTTGACAGTAAAGTAGAGACAGAATTTACCGGGTGGTACTTATTTCTTGCGTGCGGTGGCAGTCTAATTTCATATTATCTAGGTACAGTTAAACCACTCAAAAATGTGTTATAAAATCGTGAGGAAACGGAACCGATATCTAAGAACATGTGAAAATTAAAGAACATAACTTACCCTGACCAGGAGTGGAACTTAAGAGGATAGTCGCTTGGCGGGATCTACGCAAAGTAGATAATTACATATACGAGCGATAGAACGTTGCTGGTCTTTAGTTTTACTTAATATAGTTTTTGATAGAATTGGTGTTTTGGGGGAAAGCACTTTCCACCCCCTAAATTTTGATGAATTCTTTTGTTATTACTGTCAATCGTTTAAATAAAATATAATCTACGCTTATACGTTTAACTTCTTCAAAGAAAGCTTTTTGTTTTTGAAAAAGAACATTTTCAATTTGTTCCAGCGCAAATTGAAGTTATTGAAAAATTTAGAAAAACTAAATCTTAGTAAACTTAACGTATATGCTTAGTTAATTAAAGAAACAACTTTATGTAAAAAGAATATATGAAATCGGACAGTATTTATGGGTAGCTAAGTAGTTTTTCTTTTTGTATGGACAAGGGCAGTTAGGACTCTCTTAATACATAAATGTGAATTGAAGATGAAAACTTTTGTGTATCGAGTACTAGGTAGGACAAGATAATCATGACACCTATATAAACAGCCTGTATTAGTCCACTGCTGGACATAGGCCTCTCCCAAGCTGCACCACTGCAATGAGCCCGATCTTCTGCTCTTCTCTTCCAATGACTGCCAGCTACCTTCGCAGATCGTCGCTCCATCGTCATACACTATTTCGTCTAGATTTAGAATTCGTCCACGACAACGGTTGTCGGTTCTACGTAATAACTAGCTTAAAACCCTGCAAAAAATGAATTTAAGCCAATAAATTATATACTATTGGAATGTGCTTATCAAGGCCTTCAATTTGATACTCATATTGTAAAATTCAAAGTTTTTTTTGCATTTGAAAATGGAGGCATACTGCCGCCACACTGTATTTTTTTTTTTAATATAGCCCATGTTACTCGGGGGGATGTAAGGATTCTAACGATACACCATACGTCTAAATCTGTTCAGGCATTTCAAAGTTGTGGTGGAATAAAGAAACTCACATACATACATAAAAACATACAAACATACATGAATACTAAAAACATAACACTCCTTTTTTGGGCAGTCGTGTAAAAACAAAATGTGACAAGAGCATTGCCACTTCAGCGTCCTTAATTCACTGAGCTAGTTCTCTGCCGGAACACCTCGTTTCGGATGTTTCCCCAAAAACACCTAGAAAACTTTTTACACAACTTACGAGTACACTTGTGGAGAAGTCTCACAGTCAGTGTCCAACTTTATGACACCTATTATGTACAAAGAATGTCTCCAACGTAGCTGCGTCAATTTTTATAAATTGTCACCAAGCAACACATGGATTTATTGAAACAAAATCTAAGCTTAGAGTTATTCGATTTGTTGTCGTGAGTCAGTCATTGTGGAAAATCTATCTCTGGCACTACAACATTACACGTCAATTTTCAAAAATTGATACTCTGTTCATATTCTATTTTCATACCGAATTCCGTAATATTTTTCTCAAACCCAATGCATTTTATTAGTATTTTATGATGTGTTCAAAATGAAGGTGTTATTTGAAATCCCGTAAGTTTACAGCCTAATAATCAATTTTACGATACTTGTTGTAATAAACGGTAAATCATTGATGCTACCGGTACCAAGTGAAAGCTCACATGAAAGTCGGAACAAGATTTATAGAGCTTTCTAGTTTACACTATTTCTATGATGTTAGAGAAGAAGTCCGTACTTTTGCATATTTAATTTAGTATAACATTTCAAACCGTTTTTTTTTCTAGAGAGGAGGGAGAACTAACTCTATTAAACTTTACAAATAATTAAACTCTAGAAATTCTTTAATATATTTATTGTATAGCGCTCAAGTCAAAAAGCTGAACAAAAACGAAATCTTAATATTGTAGATTGTCTATCTACTAATAAATAAACCAATAAATTTGATTATTTACTGGGATAGTGCCTAGCTAAGTAGATATATATCTACCGCAGAATCCTACTATGCTACATCTATATATGTATATACTCTACGCATGTAATAATGAGTTTTAAAAGGAAATTTCCCTTTATCTGAAAATTCTGAGTTAAATATCTTTCACTAGACTTCATTTGAATATAGCTGAATATTAAAAAACTAAGCTGGATCAGTCGCCTGAAGCAGCACCCATTCACGAGTAGATCTTTTACCGGATTCGAAATGCCCCATTTGAGAATCACTGGCAGATAGAAATAAGTTTTTAGCAAAGAGCTAAAGTTTATTTCGTAAGCCTTTCGGTGCGTGCTTTTTGGTCTCAACTTATAGGTTATCAGTTGCGGGATCAACTTGACCCTGGTTGGTTCAATTTGATCCATCTCTAAGACAAGAAAATGAGAGTGAAGCTAATAGTCTTGACTTGCTTTGGATAGGTGCAGGAATCGATGTGTATCTGTTTATCAGCTGCAGACAATTTGGATACAAATAAGCTGATGATTGCTTAAATCAATACAACAATTCTTTTTGTAAAAAAGTAGTACATACCATAAAGATTTATAAAATAATTTGATGTTTTGGTTTTGACTACCCATTGGACTTTAAGTCGCAATTAAAATAATCAAATAGTTTAACGTTTATA
The DNA here is from genome assembly GCA_946251855.1 of Alsophila aescularia. NCBI lineage: Eukaryota > Metazoa > Arthropoda > Insecta > Lepidoptera > Geometridae > Alsophila > Alsophila aescularia. Next base: position 16,713,209 of record OX276385.1, read on the forward strand.
AATTGCTTTAGCTACTGTTAGATATATAAATTGAGTCATTAGTTTAATTGAAAAGGCAAATTGATCAATTAATAAAAACAACACCAACGTGCCACTTTTTTAGCAACAATCATGCATACATTTTCTTGAATGGCAACCGAAGCTACCTATAAAATCAATTAATATTAATACCAAATTACAATATAATTGCACCCTATCTCACTGCACTATGATTAAATTCTAATCTAATCTACTACTAGTGACTCGCCCTGGCTTCGCACGGGTAGCACTCAAACCGCGGCATTTTTCTTACTATTAACATTTTATACATGTCATAACTTCTAAGCGTAATAAGCGTAAACGTTAGTAAGCGTAATTCAAAATCATTAGCAGCAATGTTTTTGACCATAGACAACTGCATTATTAATAATAACAACTTGACAGACTTGTTATTATTTCGTTTCCACGGCAACATGTCATGCCGTTCCTTACTGATTTGCAAATTTTTGATACCTTGGGTTACATTATTGGAGTTTTCGTAGCGTGATCAAATTTTTCGAAACAAAAATTTTGTCATGTTATTCGCTGATAATGCAGTTTTCTATAGGTTTCTTTTTTAAATGGTTACAGACAAAAATACAAACAAACAAAAATACAAAAAAAACTGTCCTCTATGTAATGTTAGTGTAGACCATTGCTATAGTAAACATTCGGATTCACTGAGGCACCAATGACGACCGTGCCAGTCAAGGGCTAGCTGTCATATTATGTTTTTTACCCCCGAACAAAGAGACGGGTGTGAATCACTGTGTGTGTGTACATGTGCCTGTCTGTGGCGCTGTAGCTCCTAAACGAATGGACCGATTTTGATGTGTTTTTTTCTGTTTGAAAGCTGAAGTGATGGAGATGGTTCTTAGCAATAAAGAAGGGTTATATACATTTTTAATTTGCGCTTGTTATATGTTGTTATTAATCAATTTCAATTTATACGGATCATGTCATGTTTTATTATTTGAATGTAATAAACAAAAAATATATAATTGTCACAAATTACACAAGATAAACAAACTAGTTAGTATATAAATATAAATAGGAAGTAACTAGTGTTCTAGTTTAGTACGTATAAATCAGAAAACAAAACTAAGAATTACAAAAAAATAACAATTTTATTATTATATTATTGATTGTCGTATGTGGTAGTGCTGGCCTCTGATGACAGAGTTTGTCAGGCTTCCCGAGGGCCTCGGATATGGCTTAACGATTGCTATTAATCAATAAGAGCTGGAACTGACAGCCTAACGTGCCCTCCGAAGCACGGAGCGATGGGGAATCAGCGCAACCGCACATAATATCTAGTCAAAATCATTGTGGATATGTGTGTATGCCAAAACGGGCTTAAGCTCAGCATAATGTATATAGTGCAGTATTAAATACAAATAAGTAAAAAAGTGAAAACAATAACAATAAAAACATTATTTTATCATAATATATAAATACTAGATGCGCCCTGCGGTTTTACCCACGTGGATGATGATGATGATGATGATGATGATGATGAAAAGATGATGGTACCAAATTTCATCCAAATCCTTTCAGCCGTTTGAGTGTGAAGGACTAACAAACATACAAATATACACACACACACACACACATGTACAAACTTTCGCCTTTATAATATTAATGTGATAAGAAACGTACAAGTAACAAGTCAGCTTTAAAAAATATTTATATATATTTGAAAATGGATGGAACCTCCTACTCCACAATTAATATTCTAACCTTTCACAGAATACTGTTAATAAATGCATCAATGATACATTTATGTCGATTTCGTTAGACTAAGCCATAAATCATCATGTTTATGCAATAAAAAATCGTTCTGCCACAGATTAGTGAACAGTTAGCAAGCGGCAAGTTGGTTGTTAAGACGCGTTAAGACCAGGTTCTTGGTGATTTCTGTGCAAATGACATGCGTAGGTGCAGGCGCGGAGATCAAAGCTCTTTGCGTCGATGTGGGTCTATCTTGCAAGTAAAATTACATCATAGGAATGTACCTACAATAATTCTCTAAAGGAATAATTGGTTTAGTAAACTACCATTAGATGGCATTACCGGGCCCTTAAGACGGATTTAGAATCTGAATGGGGAAATTCAGATGGCGGTGTAGTGGTCACGGTATCCGAATTCGTTAAAGGCATGTGCCGCGCAGAGGTACAGAAGAATGCGGGTTCGAGTCGCGTTCGTGATCCGAATTGTTCCATTAGAAAATTATTAGATATGTTCTAGCTAAGCAGGCGTTAATGATAAAACCATAAACTTGACGACTGGTTGGTCTCGTGGCTAGAGATCCTAGGTACGAAATCGTATGGTCGCGGGTTCGAATCCTGCAAGGTGCAATCATTTGTGTGATGAGCAGAAATATTTGTTTCCGAGTCATGGATGTAATATTCTTATCTATGTATGTTTATCCGTTATCTAGTGCCCATAGCACAGGGTATCCTAGTTTGGAGCTAGATAATTGGTGTGGAAATGTCCCAAATATATTTATTTATTTATTTATTATTTATAAAACCATCCTAGGTATGTTTGAATACAGATTAGTTAGGTACGTCAAACCCCACGGAAGTAGCCACTCCGTTTGTTGTAGAAATAACGAAAAACTCCGTCTACGTCAAACTTCTAAAAAAAGTACAAACTTAGTTACACAATTTTCGACGCGAGTTGACTGTAAAACTAGTTGATTACTAATTACTTGGATAACCAACAAATTGTTCTAATTGCTTGTGGATGTACAACCCAATTTCTTAAAACGCGAAGATGATTATCTAAAATCTTGAAGGACGTTTAGTTGCCAACACAAAATAATTGCATGCTGTTTTCTTTATTGTGCAGATTTGCCGACGGTCCCGGTTGCTAATAACTAATGAAAGCGGCTTGAAAAACTGATAACAGAGTTCGTCACCTCACTCGACTTGATACAGCCGCGTATCTACTAAGTTCGCGATTTTCTAGCGCTCCGCCCTCCTCTCTACATATACGCACTCCTATCTAGTAGGGACGACCACAGAATGCTATTAATTTACAAACATAGTAGGGAATAACTATTATTTAATCTGTGGTAGTGGGTATGAGGTTTCAGGTTATTCGGCTGGTTGTAGCGCGAGTGATGCTTTTCTGTTTTTTTCTCTACACTTACGAGTGTCAGAGCAACCTCAGAGAATAAAATTTTCATAATAAAGTATTTTTTCGTTTCATACTTGTAGGGCTGATTTTAACCAGTGTCGAGTAATAATGAATTATTTGGGCATAAATCTGCGACCATGGAAAATACTTTTGTCATGAAATAAGAAAAATATAGAGATAGTAGAGTCTAAATAACTGAGGAGCTGCAATTTACATAATTATAGGTTTTTTTGACATAACGACACTGAATTACCAGAAGTATATATATATCTAAAGCAGTAATTTACAGGTGTTAACTTGAAATGTATTTTAAACAGCATCTACATAAATTCAAGTATGCATTTTTATGGATACTACAGTTAAAAACATTTTAGGCAATAAAATAATTTAATTATTTCCAACGGTAGCCGTAGGTATCCATTAAAACGAAATTTATAGAGCTTATAAAATGTATGTACACCAATAAGAGTTTAATTTTTATTAAGCTGCACATTTCTTGCTACTCCAGCAAGAAATGTGCAGCTGGGACGTGAAGTTACTGGGCATAACATTGTTGTTATAAATGAACTGCAATGCATTTGCATTGCACTGCTATGCATTTGCATTGCACTGCTATGCATTTGCATTGCAGTGCTAATGATTTGCATGTAAAGTAAATTGCAGTTACTGCTGAGGTCATTCTTCGACCTTCACTGAAACGGTGTCAATGTCGATCTGACAAATTCCTTCCGAAGCAAATCTAATGGTGACTACACACGTGAAGTTCATAACGCGATATGCATAGCCGTTATACAAGTTACAGATTAGTCGCGCAAGCAGCACGCGAGGCGTTATAATATTAGGTATAACCATAACGTATAACGTGCCATGACCACCAACGAGCGAACATGATCTTGTAATATGAGAACATCCGACGCGTGCGCTGAATGAAGAAAATTTGCGAAAAAACGTTAATACAAAAAATACAGTTAATTGTTTTCCAATTAACACATTACGAATCGATTTTCGTCGGCCAATACGTAACGACGAATTGCTGATTGTAAATCGATTTGATGTTGTTTTCCTTGTTCTTCCTTTTTTGCCATGATTTATCGTTGAGTTTTAATTTGAATGGCATACTTAAAATATGAGCCATTTAAATGAAGTGCCTATTACGTAAGATAGAGTAGCAAAAAATGCTAGATTCACTTCAATTCACCGAATTGAAGCATCAGTCGTTTTATATATCAAAAACTACAAAATGCCTTACTATTACATTTGTTCCACAGGTCTGGTTCCAAAACAAGCGATCGAAAGAGCGTCGTCTCAAGCAGCTTACGTCAATGGGCAGGGGCCCTTTCTTCGGGTCCTCACGCAAGATGCGAGGTTTCCCGATGAACCTCTCCCCTGGGGGCCTCGAGGAAGGTCCACCGGGGTTTCCGTACTTCGCGACTGCCGATGGCAAGTTCGAGTTTGGCTATGGCCCGCCGTTCCACCATGATGCGCCTTTCTTCCACCCTCCGCCGTCGATGCAGTTCAACCAGCCAGGTTGGTAAACTTTATGATGGTTTCCTTCAAACGTGTGACTGTTCTTTGCTGGGTCTATGCTATTACTCTACTAAAATTTATGACATTATTTCTATAGAGGTTATGTCATATTTTTACCATATGAAAATATATAAGATTGATACTGATTGCTATATACATATTGCTCATCTTACCATTAGTGTTTATAGATCATTAGCATTAAAAGTTCACTTTATTTGTTTGTGATTTGTGATTCAAATATTTAATAGCTACCTTAAAAGCTAAAAGAACACGCCTGCCTTGGCAAAAAAATATATTATTCCTATAAATTATATATTGTTGGAATGTGCTCATCAAGGCCTACAATTTCATACCCATATTGTAAATTTCATGAAAAAACTTATTTTTTCGCATTTGATTTTGGAGTCATACAGTATTTTTTCTAAAAATATATATCTTATGCCCCCTGAGTAAGGGATGTAAGGATTTTAACCATACCCCATACGTCTAAATCTGTTCAGGCGTTTAAAAGTGATGGAATAAAGAAACTTACATACATATAAACATACATGAATTCTAAAACATTACACTCATTTTTTGGGCAGTCGTGTAAAAAAAAAGACATAAATAGCTATGAAATGTACATCATTAGCCTTTCTAGTCTTTTCGCGGAGTTACATTATAGCACATCAACGTAATGATATAAAGCTTAGCAAAGAGTTTTGAAAAATAACGTCTGCAGCGTAATTGCTGGCAAATGATGCTTAAAAACAATGTCTCACGATGACGAGCGCGCATTGTAAGCTTTTACATTCCAAAGTGCAAGATGGCACTACAGTACTGATCTGGAGATACGTGGCGTCAGGCTTACGACAAGCTCTTATCTTCACACAATTGTAAAAAAAAGATTGGCAATTATCTTAGAGTTGCATGTGCCTACCGCTTTCTATGTACCACTATGGCCTGTACCACTTTGGCCCAGTGTAGCTTGGGTCTCATTATAACTAAAACGCATCGCGATGTACCAGGGCGTTAGTAACGGGAGCAGGTCGTTTTGCAGGCGGCATGGAGGCGCTACCGGGAGGCGAGTTTCCCGAGCAGTTCCCTCCACCGGACCACCTGGTCCTCCCGCGGCCGTCCTCGCCCGAGTTCACCTTCGGCGACGGGCCCCCACCCCTCCATCCCGAGGGTCTGGTGTGGTAGCTGAAGCCGGAGCCGCGGGACTACCACGACTGATGCGGCTCGACGGGCTATTAAGTGGACTATGTAACGTTATACGCTATAACGTTTAAATATAATACCAGTGCGTAACGGTGACGTTAATAAGGACGCTGTTGTGATGTATTGTGTTTTGTGTTATGTTGTGTCCCAGTGATTTTTGTTTTGTTGTTCGATTCTATAGCTTTTTCGTTCTCTTTTCCTGTATGTGTTGGTATTTATCCGCCTTGTGCTATCTTGTAAAAAGGTTTTATTTATTTTCTTCTCTATAATTTCTTCTTTACGGGGCTAAACTTTTCTAAATATTACCTACTTATTTATCATTTTTATTAGCATTAGATAAATTGTACTTTGTGAATACGATATGGAAATGTGAATAAATAGTGATTGTACATAATAGAGTATATTATTAATGATCATTTTATTTAAATAATTTATTTGACAGTGGGTTTACTGAATATAATGTACTTATAAGAGAAATAATTTTGGTTCCTATTTTAAGATAGATGCAGCAATGTTAATGCATCTTTTGTGTATATTTATTGATAATTCAATATTATTAAAATAATATTACCATAGTTAAGTACAATTTGTTAGGTATATAATTATATTAGAGTTTAGTTAAAGATAGCAGACGGACATGTAAATAAAATATTATTCATGTAAATATATTATAACTACTACATAATACATCTATTTTATATTTTAACTGGCTGCATATATCAATATAATATAGAACATACTTGGGTTAGAGTATGATATTAAAAGTGAATTTATATATGTTAAAATACAAATTAGTTTAAGTATATAGAAAGCCGTACTGTTAAATGTACTTAGGTACTAAATAGTTGTAATATTAACGGTATAAATGATTTAATATGATAATAACGGTTTGTCACATTATATTAGTACTTGCATCAATATCAGTGGTAAAATTACATTTTAATTCCTTTGACTTACGGGGCGCTTCTTTTTTTATTTTATTATTATATATATTATTATGAAAACTAACGTGTTTTTTATAAATTTTAAATCAAAAAGACGGGAGCGGTTGAAATAATTCAACTAATAACACATGTGGTTTTTACCTTTTAAAATAATTTTGATATGCTCAGATTTCTCAAAAGAAATATTTTAACCTGATTGTAAATACTAACACTGCCTTAATTTGAAAGCTAGAAACTAGTAGTACAACATAATAGTATAATTCCAATAGTATAATTGATGTTACTAGTGGTGCAATCTATTGACAGAAGTACAGTTGAAGGTACTAATGGTACAAACTAGTGTCAATTGATGATACTAGTGACGCAATTTAGTGCCAGTATAGTAGTACAATTGATGGTACAAGTGGTATAAAAGAGTGCCAATTGAACAATTGATGGTTCGAATGGTACAAAAGAGTGCTAATTGAACAATCGATGGTAATAGTGGTCCGGCAGGGGAAAAAATGTGTAAAAATGGAAAACTATCGCGAACTCATTCACATTGCAAACCAACTTCCAATACAATTGTGTTACATTTTCTATATCTAGCCAAAATCCTAAACCTTTAATAATAAGCACTAATTGTGTAGCTGAATTATTATTGATGTGTGACATTTTTCCTCTCGCTTTTCTGAAATCTATGGGAGTGATAACGTGAAAAGCATATCAATGTGTAACAGTGTAATAGGAAGCCGGGGAAGCGCGTGCTATTATGTGGGAGTAATTTCGTGAAAAGTGTAACAACGTTACACATCAAAGGCTTGCTCGTTTTTTTAGTATAACTTCTTTTTGTACCATACCTACTTATTATTGTTTTCATAACAGTAATAAGATTGATGTTTAATACTAAACACAACAATATGCACAATAGGTATTTCTTTACTATATATATTATGTACAAAAATATATCGTATGATGTCATATTATGTCCGTCAGCTTTGTTACATTCAAATAACACTGTAAATAAATTACTACACGAAATTTTTCAAAACTGTTTCCATGTCTTAGGGAAAAATCATGTTTCTAAAACTTTACACACTTATCTTTCGTTTTGTTTCGTGTCACGAAATATATTGGTGTTTCTTATCTCAAGGTATTTTTAAAAATACCTTTTGTCACGAACCGTTTACGAGTAAGTTATTTTGTTTCATAATGGCAGCCTTTTTCTGTATATTTTTTTTTTGCAATATGTCATCGAAATTAGCTTATTTTACATTATCTGAACCTTTTTGCCACTTTTAGCGCTATTTTGGTAGTGTTCGATGAAAATATAAATTGAAAATGTGGTTTAAAAATATTAGGTAGAACATTCACCCACTTTCTACATTACTTTCTTATTAAAGAAACCTACATTAAAAAATCAAATTAAATTTTAAAGGTTATAAAATAATATGTGTACATAAATATTTTATATTGATCCGAAACAAAATGGAAGAATTTTTAAAACAACATATTAAGTATGTACTCTACTTCTAAGTGTTAATATTTGGTACATACTGTTATATCTGTATTTAGCAAGTACATAAAATTAATAATGGAATTGTCTGTAAGATTAAAATCTATTCAAAAAACTCCAGCCTTTTTTATTTACCTCATTCATATCTATTTTATTTTGATGACACTACATAACAAATGTGTTGCTAAATTGTGCAGATAATATTTAAACAATCTAGAAATTATTATTTTTATTCAGTTATTTGGGTATCTCAAAACATTTGATAATTAACTGTACTCAAGTCAAACAGTTTTTTTTTTTTTTTTTAATTTTTATTCCGTTGAGTGACGAGTCAAACAGGTCGCTCGCCTGATGGTAAGCGTCACGCCTGCTCATAACAGTTGCAGTGCCACTCAGAATTTTGGTTGCAGAATCTCGCGCGACATCACGTCACTGCGCTCGTCACCCTGAGACATTGGTGTTTAAGTCTGATTGCCCAGGATTTTTGCTGGAAACATTGCCCTTCAAACCGAAACACAGACATGTTTACACACTACTGCTTGGTGGTTGAATATCTGACGAAGGAAAATCGATCGTAAGGTGATACAAATATTGAAATAAACCTAAACAATAACTAGCTTAAAAGCTAAAAAAAACACGCCTGCCCTGCCAAAAAAGAACTTATGCCAATAAATTATATACTGTTAAAATGTGCTTATCAAGGTCTTATCAAGGCGAATCATACAATATGGATATCAAATTATATACTGTTAGAATGTGCTTATCAAGGTCTTATCAAGGCGAATCATACAATATGGATATCAAATTATATACTGTTAGAATGTGCTTATCAAGGTCTTATCAAGGCGAATCATACAATATGGATATCAAATTATATACTGTTAGAATGTGCTTATCAAGGTCTTATCAAGGCGAATCATACAATATGGATATCAAATTATATACTGTTAGAATGTGCTTATCAAGGTCTTATCAAGGCGAATTATACAATATGGATATCAAATTATATACTGTTAGAATGTGCTTATCAAGGTCTTATCAAGGCGAATCATACAATATGGATATCAAATTGATATGGAGCCATTCTGAAAAAAAATATAACGTTTTCAAAAAAAGTGCCTATTTTACTCGGGGGGGATGTAAGGATTCTAACGATACTACATACGTCTAAATCTGTTCAGGGATTTAAAAGCTATGGTGGAATAAATAAACTCACATGCAAACATGTAAACATGTAAAAATACACTCTCTCTATATTAGGATTCGCTTTCGCTACAAACTATACCTCAACCCACGAAATGACTGCCATCAATAATCCCACAAATAACGGATTTCCAGAACCCCTGCCTATTACCGAGTTTCGACGGGTTGCCATTGCGCTAACTGCACGAAAGGTTCCTCACTTCCTAAACTTTAGGTAATGTATTGAAGATTGTTTGTTTGTAAGAATTTACAACCCGCACTGTGCACCCGCTGTGTGTATGTCCCATGCATACAGCAGCGTGCTGTGTGTATGTCCCATAGATTTTCTCTATAAGTGAAGGACTGTATCTAAGATTTATCAAATTCGTTGGCAATGCTTCTTAGACCAGGCGGGGAAGCACTTATTTTTGGAGTGAAGAGATTGAACTCCATAGGTCCAGCGATCTCTTCCAGACAACCAACATACAGTATCAGAGTTCAGAGGAAGAAGAAATAGACTTTGGTGTACATTCAGAATAATTATCAATTAAAACAAAAATCATATGGTGTGAAGAACGACTACTTAAAATATATATATATATATATATTTTAAGTAGTCGTACGAATCCATAAAATAAATATGTATAATAATATAAGAAATTAAATCACCTATCAAAAAATAAATACATAAATGTGCATTAAAAGCAGCTGTCAAGAGGTTAGACAAATAGTAAATTAACACCATATTATTAAAAATCGACAAGGATTTAAGAGGTCTAAATCTATAAATCTAGTAGAGTAGAGTGAACCGAAAAATAATCAATTTCTGTAAAATTCTTTAATAGTTTTAAATTAAAACTCCTGTTTTGAAACAATCAACCAGAAAAAGTTACAGCTGCTATTTTTTAACTAACTTTAATGAAGTTGGTATAATCACAGAATAAACAATAGTACTACGGTATAATAACAACGGTACGGTATCATAAAAGCCTCGAAAAATACTTTATAGCGCAAACACACAAATAGTTTTTTTTTATCGTATTTATAGAACAAAATTTCGTCCGATGGTCCATCTAAACTAAACGTACCAACGAACGAAGACAAAACGTCGCACGTTCCACTGTAAAAACATTGGACCTCAAATACATCTGTAATACCTCTCCAGGCACACCCAGAGAGCTCATCTAGTGTCGTAAAAGAAAATTGGCATTCCCGTGGAAGGGCGAGTAAGCACGTGTTACTTCTCACGCTGCCGATCGTCTGCTGCTCGACTTATAATTGGAATTTGTGTTTGCCGTGCGGGCGTGCCGTTGGCGTTATCACGAATGTAAGTGTTACTAAGCATGGGTATACCTACTCGTTAGATACCTAAAAGCGGTGGTAGCGTAACGGTTCAATAGAATCCAATGATACCGGGTTCAAGTCCAGGCTCCGCACCATTGACTTTTCGAAGTTATGTGCAGTTTTCCATCACTCCGAGCTTCGGAGGGCACGTTAAGCTGTCGGTCCCGGCTGTTATTGATTAATAGCAGTCGTTAAGCCATGTCACAGACCCTCCGGCGGCCTGACAAACTCTGACACCAGAGGCCAGCACTACCTCATATAAAAAAAAACAAACAAGGTACCTCAGAACATGAGCGATTGTAGAAAACGTACCACAGAATAAATAATAGCACAAGTTTGTACATAATATGACGTAACTTTTTTACGGTGCAGATAAACGATGCGAGTTAAGGCGAGCCGAGCCAAGCCGCATCGTCCGTATTGGCTCGGCTCGTATTAATCCGCTCGCCTGCCTACTATGTCAAGGTGGGCTTAGACCAAACCAACAAATTCTCATTCTATTTATCTATCTCTATCTATCTCATTCTTCTAAATCATTCTATCTCATTATATAGCTCTTAATTCGATTAGTGTAAACCCACCTTTTCACGGCGCGTGGAACACAATCGGCTCAGTAAAACCACAGTATATAATATATAGGACTAATATATGTAAGTACTGTGGTAAAACGAAGCGCTCGGGCTTGGCTCGCGATATCACGCGTCGTTTATTTGCACCTTTAGTAACCAGCGCAAATTAAAAACCACAGCAGTGCAAGCATGGATCTTATCGATCGATAAATTTACCGATTTTTTTAAATTAAGTTTGTCGTTAATATTCGATATACGAGTTCGGTAGCACGGAACGTACTTTATCGACAGCGGCATAAATTCGATAAATCATATTTTAATATAGATTTATATCGACAAAAGGAAGCATCAATCTTATTTTTGACAATAATTATTGTAGATATAATATTATTATCGAATTTTATCGGCTTTCCAAAGTTACAAGACAATTTTTTTTTTTTGTAAATTTCTTTTCGGATTATAAGCCAAAACGTGGAGGTGTCAGAACATCGTGAGGCAAGTTTCAGGGATGCCAATGATCCTTTCGATTCGAACAGCATTTTAAGATTATTTTTAGAATTTTTAAGGAAATTGCCCTCGCCCTCATTCAAGATGTTGAGGGCGTTTGAGAAGGAGTCGATCTAATGGACTGCCTGCGCATGTTTTAGTATCTACTTTACATAATAATATCAAAATACTTAGTTACGTTTTTCCTATTTCCAGAAATTATCTTTTGTTGTGATTGTGTCTAATGCTCTAATTATTATGGTACCTAGTAGGTACTCAGTCTAAAAAACTACCTGTATAATCATTGTTGTAGGTTATATCAGCTGTATGCTTTTTCACCGAGGGCAGTTGCACCAACGATGCATCGGCCAGGAATATAATATAGCACTAGGGCAGTGCAATGTCAGACTTGTCAGGGAGGTGTCTCAAGCAATTGTGCAACGAGTTATAGCTAGTTATACTTTAGGCAAGGTTCAAGGAATATACTACTTTATGGTAGTTAGGTATAATTCCAAATGACAGAAGTTTCTCCGTAACAACTCAAAATAATAAAAATCTGCCAAATTGTGTCAAAAAATATTTATTTGACTATTAGTCGTCTATCTGATATATGGTATAGTCCACGAGTTGCCATTTTTGAAATCGATAAACTCACGACGTATTATCGAATCAATAAAATTTACCGAGAGGCCATGCTACCGCATTTTGATAAAATTGATAAAAAAATAACTGTTTACCGATCGATAAATTTATCAAATTTTATCGATCGATAAGATCCATGCTCGCTGGGCTGAACAGAAAAATTATGAGAATCGCGCTCTATAAAGTCACATAGTATACTATTTCGGATATGGGTGTTTACATCAAACTTAATGTAATTTAAAACAAGACCTATTAACGACTATCTTTGCCCGGGTGTGTGTCAGTTTTTCTTTATCACACTATCACACTATATAAATGCAAAAGTGCGTTTTTGTTCCTATTTCACGCAGCAACTAAGACGATTGACGTGTTTTTTTTGCATATCACTTCAAGGACCGGAGAATAACATAGACTCGTCATCATCCAGGCGAGTGAAACCGCGGGGCGCAGTTAGTAATATTATACATACGAAAGTAACTGTTAAAATTCGAAAGGAAATAGTGTGCATCTTGAGTTTATCTTTTCCCGTATAGTCCACGCGGCCAAAACTACGGGGCGCAGATATATAGTATCAAAATCACTCGGACTCAAAGAATTGTCTATATTTAATTTGATAAGTTAATATCCGAAATAGGATCAAACTACATTTTGTATGGGACCCGCTCGCGATAGTGTTTTTAGGGTTCCGGAGTCATACAAGGAGCCGTTATAATGTCGTCATTTCCATCTCTTCGTCCGTCAGTCAGTCTGTATGTCACAGCACAGCCATATTATCACGGCTGTTTGTCTAGGATTTACTATAGTTAATAAAATATAGCCGACCAAGTAAAACGCATTTTATACCCGCGTCAACTCTGAACAAATTCACTCCTTTCCATAGTGAGAGACATAATCCATCCGTAAAAACAATTTTGTTGGCGTATCATGTAAAAACTACTGGACCGATTGTAATGCAGTTTTCATAGTTGAGTAGCTTAGGATCCTGGCTACAGAACCCGACTACGCGTGTCCGACATGTACATGGCCAGTTTTTATCATTACATGACATACAGCATAAGCCGCGGCAGCCAATACACAGTAAAAAAACTGGTTTACGCACGCGTTTGGTGCACCTACTAGATACGTTACTATACCTACCTAAATTTAATTAATTATATATCACATGTGATATCACAGTAGAGAGAAAGGATTCGATACCTCAGTAAGAAACATTTTTAACCTAACTTGTTGAAACGCAGCGTTCACAGTGACTTGTATTTCAATAGATAAATAGAGATTGGAGGTAGACGTATAATTCAAAAGCGTGTCTATCTATAAATTTTCGCTTTCAGCACAATTTAAACCTAGGAAAACCATAACTAAGCTGCCAGTTAAATCACACACATTACATTTTGTCACATACGTTACAAGGTATAATTACATGTCACGAGTGTTATCATAGCAGGAGATGTAGTTAATTACAGGTAAATCAAAAGCAATGATTTCTATTACAGGTGTTATTACAATGTGTGAAATATGAAGAAGTATAATTACTGTTGTATTTATGGGTTGTATTACATTATAGTGTAGGTAAGATAAGTTCCTACTATGTTTATGCAACACCAAAATATGAACCTCTGTGTGGACAGTCTGCAGTGGTTGAAATATTATTTAACTCAATTATAGGTTTCGAATTATTTGCGAACTTTGCCGAATAATAATTACTTTGCACACCATGGCATACATGAATAGGTAAGTATATAAACATAAAACTAATAGAGGTACTTAGGTACCTAGGTAACCTAGGTAGGTACGTTAGGTTGGCCTTATTGATAAATAGAATCCCTTCCGGGCAACCTTTGGATGAAGAAAATTACAACAGGCGACAGTGCTTATTATAACATTACATGTAACCAAATTAATCATAATTGTTCAATAGAACACCCGCTGACGTTTGATATGTCAAACTAACCCCTGAACAGTTCTTATCTAAAACAATATTTTTTAATCATCACAAGAATTCATGCTACCTCTAACGAAACCTGTTTTAACGACGAATATGCACGAAGCTGAAAACGAATCATCCCCAAATTGAACATCAAACAAACACGAAAATTCAACACGTAGCTGTTCATTAATTAGTTCAATTGTTGTTGAAATGTAGGGGAAACCACACTAGAACAACACAGAACAATTTCTATTTTATTATATATCTATAGAGCGCGCAGCACCGCAAAGCCGAGGCACGGAATAAAGGCGCAAACCCACTGCGGCTCACACTTACATGATTATTTTAACTAGGTACGTTTAAGATATCCTATTCATCTCCGTATCAGAAACTACCGGTATATTAACCGGTAATTATGAAATATAAATTGGGATATAGCTAATATTATAAAAAAAATATGGAATATTATAAAAGATAAAGTAGTTCTCCCTGTCTCTATGTTTGTTACCTTTTCATCACTTAATGGCTGAACCGATCTTTATAGTTAAATAGTGTGTACTAAGATAAAAGATAAAAAGCGAAATACATTTTATTATGACCCCGAAAAAATTACCATGCTGCAAAAGCCACGGGACGCAGCTAGTCTGAAATTAAAAAAAACGATCTATAGTTTCGGATATTCATGCTGATGGTGTAATTTAGTTACTGAGAATAATTACAATCAATTTATCTAATAAAAAGTATTTTTTTATTATACATCTCCAAAATTATCCCGAAGATCCGACTAATTGGTTAAAAAAACTTAGTATCCATATCCCTATGCGAAAATTCATGTACATAACATTCCTACTCGTATACATCACAGTCATCTACAAAGTGTCAATATTGTATTAAATCGTAGGCAAAGCCATGGCCGTGCACTGTAATGGGCTAGCGGCCTTACAGTGTTCTGCGGTCACGTGTTTTATGTGAAATCAGATAACATTCGCTTTGACAGGTTATTGTTTTACGTGTTTACTGTTTATGTAGGTCGTTATAACATGACGGTTAATTTGGTGACGTTAGAATGGAGATTATCACGAACTTTTCACATTTGGTGGCTATAAATAACCCGCCATGTTTTCTTTTTTAATTTATAGAGTGACATTTATTTGTATGTGAAAGTTAGCGGTTAAATATTGATGACCTTCTAATTTTTATGGCACACAAAAGAAATCGTGACCACTGATCAAACCTAGAGGATTTCAGTATGAACAAGAAATTTAGTATTCTCGTTTCTGTCACATTGGACATACATACATAGCGTGCAGTCGGTAAATCACTCAAAGAGAATATTATGTAGTCATAATGATTTTTTTGAGCTCCAATATCACAGAAATTACACCGTTTAGGATACTAGTGTATCATTTTTTTTGTTTTTATTGAAGTTTTTATCGATTTATTACGGCTTGTACAATGGTCGCGATATTTCGGGATTTTGTCTTGCAGGAATATGCCAGGCTATATAGTAAAATATAAGGACACTTACGAACTTAGAAAATCATTTTAAACTTCACTATTATTAGTAAAACTTCTAAACTAACTACTTATACCATAATAACTACTTAAAATATTTTTTGTTAATTTAAGATTCGTTTTTAACTCTACTGTACCTGATCTTCGAGCATTCAACTACCACCTGTTTACTTTTTAACACTTTGAATGACGAGACGGGCAGGTCGCCTGGTAAGCGTCACGCCTGCCCATAACAGTTGCAGTGCCACCCATAACTTTGCTTGCAAAATCTTGCGCGTCACTGCACTGCGCTCGTCACCCTGAGACATTGGTTGTTAAGTCTCATTGCCCAGTAATTTTGCTGGAAACATTGCCCTTCAAACCGGAACACAGTAATGTTTACACACTACGACCGACTGGTTGGTCTCGTGGCTAGTGATCCTAGGTACGTAATCAAACGGTCGCGGGTTCGAATTCTGCAAGGTGCAATCATTTGTGTGATGCGCAGAAATGTTTGTTTCCGAGTCATGGATGTTATAATATTCGTATCCATGTATGTTTATCCGTTATCTAGTACCTAGTTTGGCGCTAGGTAATTGGTGTGGAATTGTCCCGAATGTTTATTACTAAAAAGGTGTGGTACTTCCCCAGGCGGCCTCTTGCTTATGAAGCCTACGACACAACACCTGATGATGAGCTGTCAACAAGAAGGTTAAAAAAAGACGGATTTTACACTGCCAAACAAAAGCGTGAAGCGTAGCAAAACGCGGCTATGTTTTGTGTGAGTGGATAAGTTGTGTTTTTTGTGGTTGATACACAATTTCATCCCAAAAGACTACATTGTTTTTGATTTTCCTAAACTAAATAGAATTAACACGACTAACAGGACATAAGTTCAAAAACTAAATCCTGACTACGGTCGGGTAAAAAATTGCCTATGACACTCTTGCGATGAAGACGAATCGATTGATACATTGCTTATCAAAATCAGACCAAGGTTTTAGCTGGAACACATAACCCTTACTTTGCCTTGCCGTTGTTGGGTAAAAAACCTACCTTATCTTACCTGAAGACGAATTGATTGACACCTCTCTGTTCAAAATCGAACCAATAGGGGCGACGCTATGGTGGAACATCCACATAACCACATACATAGATACATACATACATACATACATTACATAGACTGTTAAACTCATAACCATTCCTTTGCTTTGCTGTAGTCGGGTAAAAAGTGTATGTGAGGCGAGCGGTTCGGTATATCTTGGGATTACTTTCGATTTGGCGATGTAGACTTCGTATTTTTTAAACTTTCTTGGCTGTCAAAAATAAAATACACTTGCCTGAAAAGTAAGTATCTATGTATCTCTGTGATAAAATAATTCAAGCAGGACATTTAAAGTTTTTTCTAAGCCTTTTTCCTTCAGTTCTTATGAATATTCATAGGTTGCCAACTGTTTCGTTAATAAAGACAATTAACAAGGCATTAACAACTCTATATGCGTACAGCTCACACGTGCGTCGTTGGCATTTGCGTGTGCGCCACCCTACCGGCCAGCGTGTGATCTTTGCCGACCTCGGTGGGTTGCCGGCCGTACGAAAATTAGAGGTTTCTGTTGTAAAATGTCAACATGATTAGGAGGGCGGAGGGGGGAGTGATGGCACACGCTATGAACGATACTTGCTGATGTCCTTCTTTTTTCATTTTTTTATCACTGTCTAGGCAATCGTTTGACCACGATCTCATCTGATGGAAAGCGATGATGTGGTCAAAGGTGTAGCCCGCTTGCCTAGTAGATACCTATTCACTCTCGACTTTCTTCGTAACACACCAGGGTTATATTTTACCGGAAACACTGACGAGAGCAGGGCATTCCACTCCTTAGAAGTTAATGTATGGAGAATGTTTGCTTATGCTACATTTAATATAGAACAGTACCTACCCAACGAGCACAAAGTAGTGGTTTAAGAGCTCCGTAGCGTATAGAATTATAACTAAAGGTTGCCAATGGTAGCTCTATAGCACGCTATGCAGACCTTTTGCAGCTGCTAAAGCTCTAAAGGGGCGCCTTATAGCACCATTATAACAGATCCAGTAGAGTTGCTAAATAGTGCTTGACAGGTGCTTAAACGGTGAAAATAGCAGTTAAAAGCTGATACTGGCGCCAACTGAATGAACGAACGTCACTCGAATCGGCTAATCATTCATTCGATTTGGTACGCAACGCAGAGTGATTTCGGTGTTTTTATATGGTGAGTATAACTTTTTTTTTTGTTTTCCGGTTTTATCTGCACTCAGTTCAGAAACTTTTAGCAGATGTGTTGGGCGTCTGTCTTGTGGGAGTAGCGGGTCCATCGACCCGTCCTCCTCTCACTTTACATCCAGTTTCATGATGTGGTTTCTTTTCAATTTCTTTGGGAGATTGATCGTCAGTAATTCTACCTCAAGGGGGTTTGGGTGGGTTGCTAGTCTTTGCTTGTAGTTAGCAGATAACTGCTTAATCTCCTCACTAACTGTGTTAAAGCTTAGCTCTTCGTGAAGTTCACAGTTTCTTAGGAACCACTGAGTGCTGGATATGTTTATCAGGATGCCATTTTGAGCTCTCTGTATGATTGCGATGTTGGAATTGCACGCCGATCCCCAGAGTTGGATGCCGTAAGTCCAGATTGGTTTGAGAACAACTTTGTATATCAGGAGTTTGTTGTCTGTGCTCATTACTGAGTTTCTACCGAGTAACCAATTTAGCCCTCGATATCTCTGGTTTAATTCTCTTTTTTTCTGCAGGTGATTTTTTCAGGTGAGCCTTCGGTCTAGGTGTATGCCTAGGTATTTCACCGACCCATTGTGTGGCAGGGTGGTATTTCCTAGATGTAAAGGTGGACAGTCTCCAGGGCGGAGAGCAAATGTGATCTGGGTCGACTTTGAGGGACTAGCTTTTAATTCTCCATTTTCTGAGCCATGCTTCAATTTTATCTAGCCCGTGTTGGAGAGTCTGCGAGGCTTGGTTTCGGTCCTTGCTGCTTGCGAGGATAGCCGTGTCATCTGCGAATGTGGCAGTTACTACATCGGGTGTTTCGGGTAGGTCGCATGTGTATATAGTGTATAGGATTGGGCCCAATAAGGAGGCTAATCGGCCTATACGAGCCCACTTCGTTGATAGGTTTGCAATCTTTGTAAATCATTATGATTTGAGATATTTTCCATATGCTTGGATAATAGCCTACTCTGATAATTCCATTAAAGAGTGTTGTGAGGAAGACTATTCCTTTTTTAGGGAGTCGAAGAAGGACTTCCTTGGTAATTAGATCAAATCCAAGAGTATTTTTGTTATCAAGTCGAGATAAAGTTCTAGATACGTCTTTGGGGGTTGTATGTTTAATGGGAACATCTAGTTGGAAGTCTTGGTTTAGTGTATCATCTATGTCCGAGTCTTCACCATGTATGCTCTCATTGGGTTGGAATATGTTGGATAGGTGGTCCGCAAAAGCATCTATCCTTTGCTGCAGCGTTCTAGCCAATTTACCATTTTCCAGTTTGATAGGTGGTCTCGTTCTTTTTGGTTGGTTCAAGTCAGAGGTAGCCTTCCACAGGGAATAGTTTGTTGACTTTGTGGATGTTAGAGATTGTAAGCGCTGTGCCAGTGTTTCGTTTTGTTATTTATTATGAGTACTTTTAATTCTATTATAGCTTCATTATATGTTTTTTTGTCTTCGTGGTGTCTACTGCAGTGCCACACTCTGCGGAGTCTTCTCTTTTCCTGAATTTTCTTTCTTATTTTCCAGGGAACAGTATTGTGTCTGGATTTGTTAGCTGATTTATCCGGAGTGGTCGACCAGCAAGCAACTTGGATCAGGTTTGTGAACTGTGTTGCCGCTATTTCAATGTCCTCTGGTGTCTTCAGTGCTATTTGTAGGTTAAGTCTCCTGTTGATAATATCACTGAATGAATCCAAGTCTGTGTCCTTGCTGCATAGTTTAGGGTTAGTTTCGTACTCTAATAGGATTGTGCTGATTGTTAGCATCACGGGAGTGTGGTTAGAGGATCCATCTAGACATGAGGTGATAGAAGTGAAGTACTGTGTCATTCCTTTGCAGACAAAGAAGTCAATTATGTCCTGTAGTTTATTTACATCAGTTGGCCAATGTGTTGGCTCAGCCGTGGACATTGTTGTGAGGTTGTTGCTATCTATTGAGAGTTTAAGCCGTCTTCCTCGTGTGGTTGCTAATCTTGAACCCTAGTGAGGGTGTTTAGCATTCCAGTCACCTCCAGCTGTAAATATGGGACCTAGAGAGCTGAATTAGAGTGTCATTTGTTCCTCGTTAATTTTGTGTTTTGGTGGGCAATACACTGCAGAGATGCTAAAGTTGCCTGTTTTTCCTTCGACTGCAATGGCTTGGATGTGTTCTGTCCGGTACTGGGCTAATTCGTGGTGTTTAATGGATGATCTAATTATGATAGCTGTTCCTCCGTGAGCTTGCTTTTCCATCAGGGTGTTTTGTGTCATATATAGTATATTTTTTTATGTTAACCGAGCTCTTATCAGTAAAGTGTGTCTCTGATATCAGAAGTATATCAAGCTTGTGTGTATCCAATAGGACTTCTACTTCATTGACATTCGGTGCAAGTCCATTAATGTTCCACGTCGCTAAGTTAAGGAAGAGCGTCACGTCAACCTCTCTACGAGGGACGAAATAAGTCCCATGAGCAAGCTCATTTGGGCGAAGAGCATATCCATTTTTTCGAGTTGTTTTGTTAGTAAGTCATGGTAGACTTGGGTTGGCGTGAGGTTATCAAAGTTTGTATAAGAAAGTCTCTGTGTGGTGTGGGATTGTTGTTTTCTAGGTTCTGGCCCTTCTTGATTACCGCTTTTTTCACCTTGCCGAAAGGGCAATCCTGGCCTCTGGGTACCAGCTGCTTCAGAGTAGGTTAGGTTATGCGATATCAGAGCCTCTCTACCCCGCTGTCCCTCTGTGCGATTTCTTCCCTCAGTGTGGGTTTTTGGACGCTATTTTGACCCACTTTAAACGGTCAGATTTCATTCAAATTTTGCACACCTGTCAAAGACTGATGATAATGCAATAATAAAAAAAACGCTCTTATAAATAAACCAAACTAAAAAGTAGAAAATAAATAATAGTTTAAAAAACTAAAAATCACGCTTTATATAGAAAACCTTTTCTTTAAAAAAAAAGCGTGGGGTGCTTCTCATATCTGTCAATGAAATATTTATAACTATTGATCCATGCACCCCACTTTTTTTTTTTTTTTTTTTTTCTTATTTACACTATTAAATTTTGTTTTTTTTTTTAGTTTGGTTTTCTATATAAAGCTTGTATTTTTTAGTTTGGTTTTCTATATAAAGCGTGTATTTTTTAGTTTGGGTTTCTATATAAAGCGTGTTTTTTTGTTTTTTAAACTATTATTTATTATACGCTTTATATTAGCTTCACTTGTATGTTTGTATATTTGTATGTTTGTAACCGACTCCTTTGGACGCTGTTTTGACCCACTTTAAACGGTCAGATTTCATTCAAATTTTGCACACCTGTCAAAGACCGATGACAATGCAATAATTCGGAAAAAAACGCTCTTATAAATAAACCAAACTAAAAAGTAGAAAATAAATAATAGTTTAAAAAAACTAAAAAACACGCTTTATATAGAAAACCAAACTAAAAAATAGAAAAATAAATTTAAATTAATTAAAAAAGCGTGGGGTGCTTTTAAGATATTATCGAAATGATAATCCTTCTTCTCATATCTGTCAATTAAATATTTATAACTATTGACTCATGCAACCCACGATTTTTTTTCTTATTCACACTATTAAAATTTATTTTCTATTTTTTAGTTTGGTTTTCTATATAAAGCGTGTTTTTAGTTTTTTTAAACTATTATTTATTTTATGTATAAAGGATAAATAACAAATAACTACTGTAAATGTGTGGCAAGTGTCATTTACTAAAATAAATATATAGATAAATTCGTTTATTATTTATTTGAGCCGTAAATATAACGGCAGCCATCACGGTTCTTCCAATTTATTAAAAGCTATTTTCTCTATCTTGAAGCACTGCAGGCTCTGTAGTAATTCTACAAAAAGGAATTTTACGAGCCGAAATGCTAATTTTAACTAATTTGCATAACAATAGCTGTAACAAGTAAATCAGTTGCACCTTTATATACTATGCAGCACTGCGTTGCATAGTATTCCACGCGGGACCGTAATGCAGCAGCTGAAAATGCTAAAAAAGATACAATTCTAACTATTGTGCAGTCAATGGTGGTATAACATACTTCGTGAAACCATTGTGCGGCTGAAAGGGGCAAAAGAGATGTATTTCTAACTATTGAGCAGTTAATGGTGCCATAAGGTGACACAAAAATATCTTAGGTTCTTGCTGCGGTCATAAGTTTTAATATGACCTGTTGTGGAACTTTTGCCTAATTCTGATCCCCTTATGCCATCCCTTTAGACCTTAAGACTATAAGGAGAGCTGTAATTTTCACTTATTTGATAGTTGGGTATGTATACTTTTTAAATCAAGTTGGATCGTTCATTGTGATACTTATAATCTCATCATCATCATCATCATCATCACCACCACCATCATCATCATCATCATCATCATCATCATCAGTCTATATCTGTCCACTGCTAGATGTAGGCCTCTCCTAATGCACGCCACTAAGCTCAGTTTTCAGCACTCCTGATCCACTTTCTTCCAGCCGCTTTTCGCAGGTCGTCACTCCACCTGGCCACAGAGCGTCCTACACTATGTTGGCCTTAACGTGGTCTCCACTCGAGCACTCGTCTACCCCAACGGTTATCGGTTTTTCGGGAAATATGACCAGCCTACTGCCAGTTTAGCTTGCTTATCCTTTTATCTATGTCGGTTACTTCGTTACTAGCACTTTTAATAGCTTTTGGGTAATCATCATTATCATCAATAGCAGGTTCTTCCGCCCCCTGCATGCCATAATCCTCCTCCATGTTAAACCACCCATCTCATTAGATCCAATCTGGTCCAGTGAGACCTGAACTTAGAGTAGGGGGAGGTCGCGAGCGAAGCGAGCCGCCGACCCCCGAAGCGGAGTGAAGGTCGAGTGTGCGAAAACTTCACATTTTAACGGCTTTATTTTTCTAAATTACACCAGTGCGAAGCCGGGGCGGGTCGCTATTTCAGTAATAAATACTAAAAAGATGAACCTAAACCGTCTCAGTATTAGGTACAATAACTAGTGTGTCTTACTACGACCTACAACTGCAAAGAGAAACATGGCCTGCCCGTGAGATGGAATGATTACATAATAGAGCTTCGGAGTAGAGGCATGCCAAGGTACAGCTATGAAAAAATTGATTTTAAATAAGTCCGTCCTTCTTAACGTTAAGCATAATTGGAAGTTAGAGCAAGTAATTGTACAGCGACTTCTGTCGTTGACTATACTTCTACATGAAGAACCATTTACAATGTTGGTTATCAAAAAAGGTACGTTTTTATCACTGCTTTTGTCCGTTGTCCAGACAATGACATATGAAGCCGAATGCAAATTTTCGAACACCGTGGGCGTGGCTGTACAAGATTTAATGGCTGATCCCAAAAATAAGGTTTATCGTACTTACATATTTGATTAGTACATGCACTCTTTTTTTTCTTTTTTTTCCTCAAGTTACCACCATTGAAAGCCACATATTATTAAGAAATAGAAAAACTTTAAAAATAGTTTTATTTTAAAACATGACATTTCTAATCTCTCATAGAAGTCTATCAACATCGCCTGTAAGAAATTGCTAATTACTATAAGTACAACGTGTATGTTAAATAAACATATATTTTTAAAAGCTTTTATTTAACTCGCAATGTTTGTATCAATGTATGTTTGTTTAGGTCAAATCTTGCAACCTGAATTGGAACCATTTCCTCTTATCCAACAAAGTTGTATTTTTACATGATGGTTCAGTTGCGATGACAATGCATTTTTATGGTAAGTATCACCTGAATCGACATCCAGAATTAGCTCCAGATAAAGGAACTTTTCAACGGTTAACAGCACTGACACGAAATTTTGTATACGCATTTTATTATGATATTCCTTTTTAATTTTGTTTTGTTTGTCGTATGAGGTAGTGCTGGCCTCTGATGTCAGAGTTTGTCAAGCTGCCCAAGGGTTTCTGACATGGCTTAACGACTGCTTTTAATCAATAACAGCCCGGACCGACAGATTAACGTGCCCTCCGAAGCACGGAGCGGTTTTAAGTTTTACCATGACATGGTTGCTGCACTCAGGGTTGGCTCTTGGCTAGGGAACTCCTCAACGGTTAACAGCACTGTCATGAAATGATGTGTACGTATTTAATAGCCCATTCTAAGTTTCACCATGACATGGCTACTGCATAAAAGCTTCCTTTTTTTAAAAATAATAACTTATTTAGCTTCCCGTTGGAAAAACCTGGCGTCTATAATGTAGACTGAAAGTTTCCGATCTATATCGGAAGACCCTGGAAGTACAAACTTAAAAATGGTAGACTGTAGTTGTGGTAGCTCAAATTCAAATGGACAGACCAAACAAACTATAAGCTTGCCGAATCATATTAAAGCTTTTAGAAATAATGATCCTCATAAATCGACCATAGCATAGCCTCTGCTAAAAGCAGGCACCACAGGACTGAATTGCATAACCCTCAAGCCATTTCAACAGAACGCCTTATTACACCAAGATTGGTACAGGAGGCGATTGAAATGACTAAATGCAGTAATTTCAATCGTGAAGAGAATTTCAATTGTCACGAGCCTGACGAAAATAGGAACAGAAGAAGAAAAGAACGCGGATGCTGATGTGAGTTTCATTAGTCAAAATATGAAAGGAGTTGGAGGGGATATTATGAACAATGGTAACATTGACAATAACAAAAAACGAGCACGCAAGAGGGTTTGGTCTACTTGTAGAAGAATAACACCTACCCGCATTTACTCCGTGATCATGAGCATCATCATGCAACAATGCTGAAATATCGGAAACTCAAAATAAAATATATACTTACATGGTAAATATCCCGTTTTAATAATAGTTTATGAAACGGTTGCATAATGAGGAGAATTAAAACACGCGAGTGAGTTTAAAAAACGAGCTGCAGACGGCGCAAGATTCTGAGAAACAGAGCATCAATAAGCAATTATAGATGTCACTCCATACGTTTTTAAACATTGTCTATTTTCTCGCTAAATATTATATTTAAGAAAAAGTTATAGGACAGTTTCGATTTAGATTAAAAATATAGGCCAAATTAAGAAAAAAAACTAAGTCACTATTTTCTCAATTTGGGCCCACCAATTTGGGCGAGTTTTTTAATAGTATCACTGAAGTGTTTTAATTTGCCCAAAGACTAAGCAATACGTGGCAATACTGCGAGCATTTTTGGATCATTGCCTACTGTTACAGCGGCTTGTTAGATTAGTTTTAAAATTAGATAGGGCTTTAGGTTAATATATACACATCATTGTTTTTAAGTATTACATTGTTTTTTCTGTGAATTATTTTTAACTTAGAGGGATTGTAGTGTGGGTTACCTGTAACACCACCACAAGTTTCAATACCTATAGGTATTTTACCTGCTGTCCCAACAATGACAGATGAAGCTGCGTTCCCAGGGACCGTGGGCGTGGCTGCAGGATTCGATGCACGACTCGCAAAAAGATGTTACTTTTTTAAAGTGACTCAAATGTGCTGCAAGACTAATATAACTCTAGAGTTTAAATAATAATAGAGATAAAATAATACTGCAGAAATCCTACTCAAGTAGGTATTAACGGTTGAGCTGACGAAATAGTGAATAAACTACACTGGCAATCGAAACTTAGTATAGCTAGCGGCACGTACCTAAGTCTAGCGGTGAACGAAACGTGGCGGGGATCTTGGCACAGTCAAAGTTTATATAATGTGTTAAAATGTTGAATACTTTTTATCCCGAAAACTGACTGTGCCAAGATCCCCGCCACGTTTCGTTCACCGCTAGATTTACGTGCCGCTAGCTATACCACACTTTAAAAATTAAAATATTTTTTTATTAAATTGCTTGTCTCGTACTCATCGAATTGAGATACCAAGTACACCATTTCTTAAGTCAAAACTTAAGCTATCCAACAGCGAAAATCGCATTGCAATCGATTCAGTAGTTTTAAAGTGATGCCCGAACAGACAGACATTAAAAATGTCGTACTAAGTAACGCTCAAGTTTTCGTATAATACGAGTCATATGAAATCTAACTCACGACATCCACCTGGTGTTCCCCGACAAGCAGCGGACTACAGTTTTCTTACATTTTATAGGGACTCGCCGCACACGGGACTCCAATGAACACGTGCTAATGTCGCTTCTTGCTACCGCTTCTGGATACAAAACGCCTGACTATTTCCGCTCACACGCCAGTCAAGCAGAAATGGGCCTTATGTGCATTAAAATAAATCTTGCGACCACCAACCACCTACATCAATCGCCGTCCGTGTGTCTGACTGTGGCTTAGGCCCTTGTGACAGATCGTTGTTTCAGGTTAAAATTACTATTGGTTGAAAGTTACCATAAAACTTTTTCGATTGGCACCAGCCCCACGACCATATCGGTGCTCTTAGTTTTTAAACGGTTTTATTTAGTTTGCTCTGTTTGCTGTTTTTGTTTTTGTATTTATTTTTAATATACCCCATTTTTATCATTATCTATATGTTACGTTTGTTGATTTCACTACTGTACCAAAAAAGCCCGACATTCTAACCCTTAATTTCGGAGTACAAAACAAAAATGCAGTGGCCACAGAAAAAGATAACTCATTAAAATCTTTTTCCATAGAAGTATATTAATCAAAAGTTGCCCCGCCCTCTGGCGGTTAAAGACCAAATAATTTCTGCTACACCATTTTCGAGGGTCCAAGAAAAAGAAACAATTAATTTTATGCTGTGGCATATTTCGGTGAGGTTTTTAATGTTCTTGGACAGGTGGAAGTATGCGTCTGAAATATTATCATCATTAATGGAAGTTTGTTTAAGCTGTATGATGTATTAGTTTAGTAGCTCTACGAAAACAGAATCAAACAGCGTCGAGCTGCATATTTAGATTCTCCTGTTGTCTAATGTCTAAATAATCATATGTATTTATTATTAACGCCCAATGACTAACAAGGACTAGGAACGACTACAAACACGTCTTGTATAATCATTATTCGTTTTACTACCACTAATTACGGTTAGTGTACAAAGAATAGTACCACCAATTATTTATTCTGTAGTACCACCAATGTGATACTTCTGTTTGTACTGTGTGGCGGTTGGATTTGAGCAACCAAAGAGTGGCGTTAGAACGATGCATATTGAATATTAAGCGTCTAAATGATGACTAGCTTTTGTTATACTAATCACTACATAATATACCTTCATTATATTACTTACTAAGTAGGTAGATTCAGTGCTAATACACCACACTACGGGTAAACATTGCTTTCTGTAGCACTAGTGGTAGAAACGCTGATAACGAATGGTGTTGGCGGACCCGTAGGTCGGACCCATAAAAATTGTTGCTGTTTGCGATATACTCGTAATATTCCAATTAACCATTGGTACCTGACAGAGACGCATATAAGGAGGGAAGATATTTGCCCGAAAGGGAGACAACGAAAGATACATTTATTTATTTAGATAGAAAACAAAACAGCTGCTAATTGGTTAGATGTTTAGATGATAATAGGGATTGGAGAGCCTAAATCAGTTCTCACTCATAGAAATATAATTATAAAAATAGATATTAATAAAGCATCGACTAGGAATCAGAATCACCATAACTGAAACGCGCAGGTAGCTGACCGATTCAGCTGTTCTGGTTACCTACGTCGTATGCGTGCGTACTAATATACCAACATTTAATATATATTTCTTCAGCCACCAAATGTTTTTTTTATTTCTCGGCTTCTACTCATCGGATTGAGATACCAAGTACACTAGTTTTTAAGTCAAAGCTAATAAACAATGAAAACTTGCAGTCAGCTCAGTGGTTATTACGTGATGCGCAAACAAACAGAGAGCCACGATTTCAAAACAAAGGAAATTCTTGTTCAGTTGCTTATTTTGAATACTACCCTAGACCAATTTTTAATTAATTATCTTCAATGTACAGACATTTGTTACCTCGATTAGCTTGTGTGGAAGTGCTGGCCAGATTTGACCTTTTTCGGGATGGAATTTTAGTTGACAATATAAAAGAGGATGAATGCTGCGAAACTAAACACTAATAGCGAATTCCTTTTCCTAATTGCACATTTCAATGTGTCTTCCTAGTAGAGACATCAAAGAGAATACAATACTTCGAGAGACATGATTATTTACTCCCTAAACTCATCGTATAAACCAGAATCAAAGCCAAGCCCAAATCAAATCGAGAGAGAAAACACCCACAGAACCAATCGAGATTCGAAATTTCAAAAAAAAAGTGGGCTGTAATTTCAGCAGTGTCGTCTTGACATCCAGTGAACATCTTGTCACTGCGATCTATTTTGCATACTAACGCCATCTAGTTAAATTTCAGTGAGCTAAAATCCGTAATTTTCTCGGTTTGAGGTATTCGTAGGTTTGAGGTACATAATAAAGTTGCAACATGTTGAATAGTTCTAACAGAACAATATTATTCCGTATTATGTGGTTCTAACAGTGGAAACCTCATAATGATCAGATCAAATTGTTCCTACGTAATGATATACAAATAGTTTTTTATCGATTGCTCGGCTTCTACTCATTAGATACCTAGTACACGAGTTCTTAAGTCAAACCCTAAGCTATCCAACAGTGAATATTGTATCGCAATCGGTCCAGTAGTTTTTACGTGATGTGCGAACAAACAGACAAACAGAAATAAAGAAATACAGAAATACACAATATAATAATATGCTATATTCTTGTTCAGTAGCTTATTTGAAGTACCATATACATATTTTTTAATTATCTTCATTGTACAGACTTTTTGGTACTTTCTTCTTTATTATAAGTATATAACAGCTAGAATATCTTGCATAATCGCATATTTATTCCAATTAAGTGGAACAGTTAATTGGTCCACCGACGCAGTCATAAATATCAGTCATCCGTCAGTCGGATGAGTTTCGGATTCGGGTCCGTTAGTGTGTTTCCGTTGTAACATCAGACTCGTTCCGTAACTCTTTGAACTATAACTGAGATAGATAATTATTTATTGATTCCAAAAGATATTATAACAGAAAATACATTTCTTTAAAAAACGTGTGCGGTGTGAGTGGGCGGTCTTATTGCTAAGAGGTATTTCTTCCAGACAACTTATGGATGGACAGTATTGGTAGTACAAAGGAGCACCAAAAGGCGGTGTTATTATATGCTCGTATATTAGTTTAATAGTTATAACTATAATATAACTATTAAACTGATACATATTATTTCAATAAACTAACATATACCCGTATATATATGTCCCAGGAAGTAGTGCTAAGCGGAGGTCCTGATCAATAATTGTTTTTTTTAAAGCTAAATTAATGTGCCACCGACATGCCTCTAATCACAGAATAAACAGAAGCGCCGTAACCGCCTTTGTCTGTCTGCAGCTTTAAATCGGACATCAAACTCATAAAAGCATATGCAATTAATGAGACAATTTTATGATTATGGAATAAATTTTTATACGAAACCATGCAACTGCAGTTACACATAAAAGAGTAAAGTTGAAGTGAACAGAAAAATTTGGTAAACCTTATTCGACATATACCTACAACTAACGTAATTTTGAACAATACCTGACACTTGTTCAAATTTATTCCTTAAAAGCGAAGCGCCCCGCATCTTCGCCCGCGTGCAAACTTTGCCACCTCAGTTAAGAACGATATTTCAACAAACACCTGTCACTTTGACACTTATCTCTTTGACATCTGTTACTTTGATATCTGTCACTTTGACATCTGTCACTTTGAAATCTGTCACTTTGGCATCTGTCACTTTGATATCTGTCACTTTGACATCTGTCACTTTGACATCTGTCACTTTGACATCTGTCACTTTGACATCTGTCACTTTGACATCTGTCACTTTGACATCTGTCACTTTGAAATCTGTCACTTTGACATCGGTCACTTTGACATCGGTCACTTTGACATCGGCCACTTTGACACCGGTCACTTTGACATCGTATTGGCAAAAAAATACATTTTCTATTTAAACCTTTTTTTTCTTCTTCCAAATTGTGATGTTTTTTTGGCCATAAATCCTCTGGCTTTTCAGGAGACACTACAAAAGTTTCATCACAATCTGATCAATGGTTTGGGAACGTATACAGTACGAACACACATAAATACAAACAGTATTTTTTATATATATAGATAGATTTACAACAGCATTTCCAAAATAAATATGAACCTATTGGAAACAGACGCTCGTGTGAACCAAAAAAATCACCAAATTCATATCGCCGCTTCGCCTGCGGCGGCTTCGCGAAATTATAACAAAATAAAAACTAAACCTGACTGCGATTTATAATTTAACGACGAAATAAACTGAAGACCGATTTAACTAGATCCTTTTAAGTCTATATTTAAAGAAAATTCTGGGGTTCCGCTTGGAACCCCTTTAAATTTTGACTTTAAAATCAGTTCAAAGTTTTTTGATGTACGTTCAAATGACAGAACTGATTGATATTAATTATTATTATTAACATTCATTTAATATTCAACCCTGATATTTTTGTATGATACAATAGAATACAACAACTCTTTATGGCACACCAAGTATAAAATAAAAGTAGATAACAAACTTAAAAACACATGTAACCCACATATATCTTCTATACATATAATAAAACAATAAGAACGAAAATGTCTGTAACGGACGATAATTTATAAAGAATGGTCTGGTGTACTTAAATAAGTTACTGAACAAGAATGTACCATTTTCTGTCTAGCATTCTGTTCATTTGTTTAATTTTCAGTCATTGTTCAGTGTATGTCTGTTTGATTGTCTGTTTTGTTCGCGTTCCACATAAAAACTTCTGGACCGATTGCAATGCGGCTTTCACTGTTGGATAGTTTAGAGTATAGCTTAAAAACTGGTGTACGTATCTCAATCCGATGAGTAGAAGCCGAGCAATCGATAAAATCTTTTTGTCGGCTGAAGGAATTTTGATCCAATGTATATAGTATATTGGTATTTTAGGTCATGGAATGGTACATATAGTGTACTTTTAACATAGAGAAATAACCACGCGTGCGACGTTGCGGGTACAGCTAGTGTACATATAAATTTTGTGTCACATGTGTATAATCACAACATGTTCAATAATAAAAGTAAATGTATATATAGACGTATTTTTTTTTTCTATAATAGAGTTTGCAATAAGACGTTATTTATTATTAAAAAAAAACATTTTTCTCAAAAATGAATCTTATCGACTTCTTTATCCATGTAATGCATTCTTTGTGTGTTTGTTCTTCTATGTGTTCGCGCATCGTTCATTCCATTGAGTTGAAACATTGTACAGTTGTTGTTTTGGCAATTGGAAGAGTATTCATTAGGGTATTCATTAGCTAACGTCTTATACAAATTAGGATAGTTATAAAGTCACAAAAAGCTTGGCTGGTGACTTACCAAACCTGACTTAATTCCATGTAAATACATAACATCAGCGCTACATTACCGCAAACATCCCGGCGGTCTTCAAAACCGGGTCTTTTCGAAAAACAATGGCTTTAAACTTGGAGGAGTCGTTGCCAGTGAATATATGTGTCGGCGCATGTCATTAACATATACGAACAGAAATCGTAAACAAGATATGTAAATGATACAAGTTGCCTCCAGCGTACCGTAATGATTATTACATCTGTGGTTTTGAGGAAACGATGGCTTACAAATCTGACAACATTACAGCTTTACATTTTTACACTGTGGTAATTTGTGTCATGAAGGTAAGAAAAGAATATATTAGGGTTAGAAAGAAGAACAGACGTCCCTATATGTATAGATAAATTAGATGTGCTCTACAGCTTTGTCCGCTTGCAAACCTCGCCATCCCCACACCCTCTTAGAGTGCGTATTTTAAAAATTCCTTTCCTTAAGTTACTAAAAGGACCCAAAAATTACACCTCTGGTTTAATAGGGAGGGGGGAAGAGGGAGGAATCGTAACTCCCAAACGAATGGACCGATTTTGATGCGGTTTTTTATGTTTGGAAGCTGATGTGATCGAGATGATTCTTAGTTATTATTACTATACACTTTATTTATTTTCTATATTAGTTTTTTTTACTAAATAGTTATTTATAAAAACAATACATAATACAAAAATACCATTAAAAAACCTAAACCTAGGGTACCACTGGCAGCGGAACAGGGTCCAAAGTACCGGTTGCTGGGGCTGCAGAAGGAGGACCTTCTGACTATACACGCCGTGTCTTACTATACTGCCTACTGTATCTGACCCCTGATCTAACCATCTAGCGAGAGCCTGTTAAGATGTTGGTCGAGGCTCTTCGCTATAAGGCCGTTCGCCGAAACAACTAGCGGGATAATGATCGTCGAGTCAACATCCCACATGGCGGTCACCTCGTGAGCCAAGTCAAGGTTGCTGAGTTTGTCCTTCTCGGCCTTCACGAGGTTCTCATAATGTGGGATGGTGATGTCTACGGGCACTGCCCGCCGTTGGGACCGGTCTACCAGCACGATATCAGAGATATTAGTAACAATAGTCTTGTCCGTTATGATCCCAATAGAGCAATGAACATTTTCGAGAACTAGCGCCGGTGCGTACTTATAGTAACACCTCAGACTCAACAAGGTCGTACTGACGTTGCTGATGGATGATCCTGGCTACTTGGTTGTGTCTGTGCAAATACTCTCCATTAGCAAGATGAGAACAACCGGAAACTATAAGTATGCCTAATGAACTCCCCGGGACGGCGGCATGCCCAACAAATGTCGACCGTACCGTCCTTCATAATATATTTCCAGTAGTTATTCGTCTTGATAACTTCGTCCGCAATTGCACAGACATAACTCTCAGTATTCTCAAAGAAGCAAATCTTCGGAGCCTTTTGGAGGTTTACCAGAATAACCAGTAGCACGAAGTAACGAAGCATAACCAGTTCACCTACGCGAGCAAGTTCACATCAGGACCTGTTAAGGCCCTATAGGACCTCCCGTGTAGCTCCTTGTCCTTCCTTACGTCCCTGCGGTCTTCAGTGCTCAACACCGATGGTTTGCGCCTATTCTCGTTTGCCAAAAATAGCGGTGTGAGAGTCTTATACCACACTCGGTGTTAAGTAAACAAGTTAAAAATACTGTTAAGTACTTTGGTCAGGCGACAGAAGAAGCTCTCCTTTACCGACTGATTGATGTTCTTGTCCATGATACTCAACGACTCTGACATGCCAAGGTATATAAAGGTATCGGTTTCAGAGAAAGGTCTGAGAGTCATTGTCTCAGAAAGCTGCAAATTCGTAGAATTTACAACTTTCCTCCACTGCACATACATGACCACATATTTGTCGACACCGAACTCCATGTTGATGGCATTACTGTAAACTTCTGAGATTTTCAGTGAGTTACTATCAAGTCTGGAAGCTTTGGTCCTAAAATTTGAGGCCATCCAAGTACAGCAGATGAGAAATGATCTCATCCTCTCTCAGGAGCTGATAGCCTAACCCAGAATCCTTCAACAAAGTGCTGAGAAGATTCAGCGCTAGGCAAAACACTGAAGACTCAAATTAACGCTCTGAAATATGCCTCGGTCTATCCTTATAATGTCTTGCGGACCAAAAAGGCTGTCTCCACTACTTGGTTGACGAAGAACTGTGGTCCACTGCCTAAGAAAGATCTCAAAGTTGCATCTATTTTATACAACTCTAACTCTAGCCATGACTGAGGCACCGAATCGTAGGCTTTCTTATACTCAATCCAGGCAGTAGAAAGAACCTCTCTGTTTCACCAGAATTGTTGGCAAATGGTCGTGTCTATGAGGAGGAGCTCCTTAGTACCACGGAGCAAGGAGGTGAACTCAGTAGTGATGAAACTGGGAAGGGATCCAATCTCAAGGGCTTCCTGAAATTGTATTGCCAAACATGAATTTGAGCATCGAATCCACTTTATCCAGAAGTTGTGCAATCCATCTGGTCCAAGACTTTTCCAGTTCGAGGCCGTACGAATCGCACAACTAACATCTACGGAGCTGATAGACACAGACCCCATGGTTTCGACTGATTCACATGCATGTTCGACAACACTCATCCAGTCACCCTCCGTATGTTCAATGGGCAGCAACCAGATACCACGCCAGAAGTTAATCATAGCAGTAGCATTTAGCAGCTCCCCATCACCTACACGTTGGTCAGTCCCTTCCCAGTTTCGGTACACATTCCTTTGTTCACTCTGGAAATGGCGATTCCAGAGTAATATCTATCTACACGCTCTCTGTAGTGACGAATACGGTTTGCCCACGCATTCACTTTCTGCTTCAGGAAGTCAGTGCGTTCCGTGACATAAGCCATATAATGTAGAGGCCTGATACCGGTCCCTAGCAAAGGCTTGGTTCATGTAGGAAATCGGGAAACCACGGGGCGCTACTAGTGTAATCAATGAAGGGCTGACTATACAGTATAGAATAAACCTACTCAATTGTAGGTACAGAACCGATTCGTAAGAACATCTTCTTTTCTGTTTCTCTGACATATTTTGATTCAAAAATGTTTTGATTATACATGAGGAAATTGTTGGAAGCCAGTTAGTGCGACCTGTTACACTGTCCCATAACTTTCTTATAGTTAGAGTTTTAGGAAATCTGGAAAAACTAAGGGGATTGAATTAGAAAATTGACAATTATACAATTTAATCCCATTTTGTTAAGTAAAATTTTATATTTTGGTTAATTTTTTACAAACAGCGCCATTTAACCACCCCAGACTAAGCAATGCCTTTACTATGGGAACTAGATAACCGCTATCAGTGATCTATACTTTTTATTTTGTAAACACATACTTATTATACATCAAAATACCCACACACAGAACAAACAACAATTATTATTTAACGTTAGATACTTAAAATTACCCAGTATTTGAGGATTAAAATAATTAATATATGATATCCCTAAAATCAGATTAGCCCTACGAAATGTAGTAGATCTGTCGTTTATGTCCTAACTCGTTCCAGCTCACTCAAACCACATCAAGGTAGAGCGAGATGGACACAAATATCAAAATAAAACAAGCCACGCAATTTGTGAGGATAATAATACAAAAAGATAACCTTTATAAATAGAAAAATATTAAAAATATCGTGTAAAATCAATTAAATCTTACTATACCTAAAGCGAAGGAGAATCTAATAGCAATTATGTATGCAAGACCATTCAATAATGTACTCGAAAATTAAAACTTACGTGTGAAAGGATATATTTTCATATTTTCGTTCCGGACGGCTTTTACAGCCTACAATGAAACAACTCAACATTCTTGTAGATTAAATTTAAGTGATTCACAAAAATCAGCACTCAGAAACATTCAAATGCAGTCAAAATAGCACAAATCACTAAAATATCGATGACCAAAATGTCTTGAACGGTTTGTTTGGCTGGAATGGGCTTATTGGCAAACAACCAATACAGCATACACAGTAAGGGACAAAAAATATTATCGTCTTCTCTTTTACTATCAGGTAACGGTGTATAAGTTTATCTCGCTTGTACAATTGAGAATCTCTATTGATAGTCCCTCTACGGTATAGACAGTGCCTGTCCGTCAGCTTTTGACATAAACATCAAAAAGTAACGTGACGTAGGAAAAACGACTTGTTTAATTTTTCTAGGAATGGGGACTTATGGTACCTACCATGGACGTAGAATCAGAACGGATAGAGCTATAGCTATATATATATATATATATATATATATAGCTCCGCCGGCCATTCATTCGCCTCGTGTCCAGTTTTGATCTCCTATGAGGCCACAACATTGCAGCCTGTGTGCTTATAAAGTAAAATTCTACTGAAATATCTTTGCTAAGACTAGACATTCTAGGAAAATAGTGAAACTATGTTTTGTTGTACTGTTTTGTTGTACTGTTTTGTTGTACTGTGTTTTGTCCATCAAGAACAACAAAAAGTGGAGTAAAAGATCCGGAATTATCATTTCACAAGTGTGTTTTTACTGGCTATTATTATCTTAAATATCGAAGTTTGAAAGCCAAAATGTATTTCACATTAAGAATACACATTATTGACGACGTAAAATAAACTCGTGGTGATAATAAACTGAGAATTTAAAAATTTCATAGAAATTACACAAGCGTAAAATGGACACGCTACCTTAGCTTTCCCTCCGTCCATTCTGATTCTAGGTCTATGGTACCTACCCATAATCGGAGTATTATTATGTATTCTGTGCCCTAATGCACGAAAAAATTAAATTTGTCAAGTATGACAAGCAGAATTCTGGTGTGCAAATCACATTATTCAACGAAGCAAATTAATGCAGCGTTCTGCGTTCACCATTAATACATTTTCGATATTTTTATGCGAAATATTCCTATATTCTTTACTAGTTGCGCCCCGCGGGTTTCTCCGTGTGGTAATTTTTTACCTTAAAAGATAAAAGTATCCTTTATGGTATTCCAAGAACAAAAGTAGTACCTATAAAGTCCAATTAAGTAGTACCAAACTTCGTTTAGTCGTCAAATATTTTGTAAAAACCTAAGCTATCTAACAGTGAAAACCGCATTTCAATAAGTTTATTATTGTTTACGTGATGCGCGTACAGACAGATACAATGTTTAAAATGTATTAATTATTCTTAATCAGTATCTTACAGACCATTTTCATTGTACAGAATGTTTGTTACTAACTGCATTATTATAACTATAGATGCGTCGCAAAGCCTCTTTCAATGTTTTTTTACTATGAATATTTTTTGAAGTAGGAAATCTTAAAGCTATTATCAACTACAACTGTACAACGTTTCAACTTAATCGAATGCGTGCAGTGATCCGCGCAGGCATAGAAGTCGAACAAACAAACAAACTTTTTATATAGTAGATATACAAGGGCGAGATTAACCCTAAAAGTAAAAGTTTTATTTTAAGGGTTTAGCTCGTCCAACAAACATAATTATCTAGTTTTTTTTTTTACTTTATTGTGCCAATTTGATTGTTTAATGATTGTGGGACATCTCATTGTCACTTTTATATTTTATATTTGTAGTTGACATGTTTTGTTATAATTGTGACATTTGAAAAAATAAATAAATAATTAACAAAAATTGAAAAAATACATACCCGTAGAGTTTTTTGGTGCTCTCTTCTCTAACGGGCGTATTTCGGAAGCACCGGTAGAGTCAGAAGGGTATTTCCTTTTCCAGTGTGAGATTTAACTCTGTTGGCACATGAAAGGGAAATTACCTTTTCAAACTCAAAGAATACTTAGTTTACCAAGAATTTTATTGATTTGATCTTTTTATAATATTTTATGTATTTCTCCTTGTTCATGAGATGTTAATTTTGACTTGTATAAGTGCTATTATTTTTGCCTATTTACAATAAAATACTTTGACTTGACAAGCAGATCGCTCGCCTGATGGTACGAGTAAGCATCAAGCCTGCCTATAACTTTGGTTGCAAAATCTTGCGCGTCACTGCACTGCACACGTCACCGTGAGACATTGGTTTTTAAGTCTCATTTCCTGGTAATTTCGTGGAAACATTGCCCTTCAATCCAAAAAACAGTTAAATGTCTTGTCTTACACAAGGGTCCATTCCGGTCTAACACTAATAAAATATTGAAGGACTCTGTTTCCAGCGAATTACGTGGCATGGAAAAGAACGCAATACAATGCCGGGCAAGATAATGCAATCAGGTAGGTGCAGTTGTAGGTAGGTGGCACCTACAATTACAATTGCAGCGCCGCCCAGTGTACCATCAGTCGAATAACCTGCTCATTATTATTATATACTGTGTATATTATTTATACTGTGCGTGAATTATTGTGATATTTACTTGTATAGTTATATTTATTTTCTATATATTTGTGTACTTACTTTATATTTATTAATTTAAAAAAAGTCCGTGCGTCACCAATGGCCTGAGCTGAAAATCAGCGCTGTGGATTTTCATTCACAGCTTTTTTGCTGAGCTCAGACCTTTTCTGGCAGCACTGTACGTGGCAGCGATCTTTGTACACAGGTGCTTAGTTGCTTGTTTTTAGTTAAGTTTCTCTGTTGATTTATGTGTTGCTTTGTACAGTTTGTGAGAATAAATTATTTTTTATCTTATCTTATCTTATCTCATTTTATTGACTCGCCCCCTGAAAGGACCCTAATAAAACTGAAATAACTGTACTGAAACGCACAAATGAAACATTTATATAACCACCGCCACCCCCTCTTCTCCCTCATCTCCCCATTATAGCTATGAAGCACTCGATCACATCAGCTTTCAAACATAAAAAATCGCATCAAAATCGGTCCATTCGTTTGGGAGCTACGATCCTCACCCCCCTTCGCCCTTTATAGCTAAAACCATCTCAATCACGTCAACTTTTAAACTTAAAAACTGCATCTAAATAGGTCCATTCGTTTGGGAGCTATGATCCTCACTCCCCCCTCCCCCCTACCTATTATAGCTAACAACTATCCCGATCAGATCGGCTTTCAAACAGAAATATCCGCACCAAAATCAGTCCATTCGTTTAGGGAGCTACAATGCCACAGACAGACACATAGATACAGTGATACATACAATGATACGGTCTATGAGGCTTATGCCGACTTACACTTTTTGTCGACTTTTTATTATTTACATACAAAAAAATCTTTGCCGAATTTTTGTATTTTTATTTTTTTACGTCGCATTTTGCCTACTTTTTACACACCCTAAACTTATAAATTAATTATATTAAACATCCCAATTATATTTATTTCATTTAAAAGTAAATATACTAGGTTTAATCTTAATATAATTAAAAACGTATAATCGTATTATTATAAATACCTAACCAAATTCGAATTAACAGCAACAGATGTAATTCATTCATGAACAATTCCTTCATTGGGAGTAACAGTAACAGTAACCCCTCTCTTTAGAAGTTCGGGGGTTAAAAATACAACGAGCTACTTCGATCGACTCCTTAGTGACCAGATGTTAGGGAGTGCGCTCGCCGCGAGCGTGGGCGGGCGACTCCCAGATAAGTGCAGGAGGTAGTGAACCGCGCCTCGAGCCGCGAGGCATGCTGCTTACTGCTCAGGTGGAAATTGATAGTTTACTTTAAAAAGTTAACCCACAGATCTACCTAGGGATTATGCAATAATCTTCTTCTTCTATCCATAAAGCTTCTAAACCATTTTTTTTAGTACTCATTTGCATTTACACTGGAGATCTATCCTTTATTAAGAAGGAATTATCCAAGTTAGCTTTTTAGAGATATTAAGGAACATAAATACAAAAACAAAAC
Source organism: Alsophila aescularia (assembly GCA_946251855.1). Lineage (NCBI taxonomy): Eukaryota > Metazoa > Arthropoda > Insecta > Lepidoptera > Geometridae > Alsophila > Alsophila aescularia. The sequence goes on from OX276385.1 coordinate 16,752,662, forward strand.
ATTTACTTTAAAAAAAACTAATCAACCTATTTTGACGACATATGAAATCATTCTGAAGTTATAACCATTCAAATAAAAAAAAAACATTTACAAAATAACACATTGTTACTAAAAACGGATTCATTAATAAAAAACTGTCAAACCAATTTGGATCAAATTTTAATGATACTGTATCAAATATATTTCTATCATTTTGAATAAAACACTGATCATCTAAATATGTTATTAAATATTGTACATATGAAGTACACACACTATCAAAAAAAGACATACTTGAGAATCTCTACATTTTGTGAAGTCAATTAAAAATAGCTCCTAAAATAATATTTTGAGAACTATAAATGGAGTATTGTTAAGTAGATCTGATCATAGGCTATGATTTAACCATAAAATAATCAACTATTAACATTTTAGTTTTTGCAATAGATTAGAAAATCTAAAAAATATACCTTATTTTTAACACTCATGAATCATTTTTTGGAATTATTTGTAAATATTTTTAGTAGAAAATTATTATTATCTAAAGAAGTAATATTTTCACTCTTAAAATAGTACGTTTATATCTAAAAAGCCTCTACATTCTTAGATATTAATTATTAAAAACAATCAATAGTAGATTAGTAGCCAAGGGCTGTAAGGCATCAATTGCAGCCCGAGATATTTAGGCGCACGAGCGCAGCGAGGGCGCCTATAGTTCGAGGGTGCAATTGATGCTTACACCCGAGCTAACTGCTCTGCTTTACATCTCGATTGTGAGGCAAGTAGAAAAAACCGGCATTACAAGAATAAAACATTTTATTAGTTAAAATTTATAGTGAAATGAGAACAATTTTCAAATTTTAGGGACAGGTGTTTTTTGGGTATGTTAATAGTTTGAGATTGTAATATTTGTTGGTCATGGACAAAATTTGACGGGATGAAGCTTTCTTCAGCAGAAGTTGATGGTTGCGGATCATCTCTTGAGAAAGATGTTTCATTTTTTGAAAGCTGAATAGTTTCCGTTATTTGGTTGGTAATTTTACTTTTATTTTGTATGGAATCTTCGATGTAACCTTCAGCCACCTTGCTGGATTTCCACCCACCGTTTTATAGTGGTTAAGTTAGCCCCAGCATCGGCTAAAAGTGTAGCCGATGTTCTCCGGAAGCAATGACCTGTGTACAATTCCGGGTTATCTAACTTTAAATAACTTGCGATTTGCTTCGGCATACTTCTGATGGTATTTTTCCAATAACTTGTTTGTAGCATTTGCCTTGGTGGTACTTCAAAAAAAATCGGTTGGTGTTTACATTTTCAGGACGAAGATTTCTGTATTTTTGTATGAATTCAGAGAATTCTGGAGGAACTACAAATGTTCGGTCAATTTTAGTTTTTGTGTTCGGTAGTTTAATTACTAACAACTGACCCTGTTGTTCTATGTTCTCTATTGTTATATTTGTCAATTCAATACCTCGGCATGCGCCAGTTATACCGAAGATAAGCACCACCTAAAACAAGCGAAATATAAAAATAAGTAAGTATGTTTTATAGGATTGTAAGAATTTATAAGATAAATGATGAAGTATTACCATTATGTGATTTGTTATTTTACGTACCTTAACAGCTAAATATATGTCATCAGGGGCTTCATTTATGAATGTTTTCACGTCCTGCGCTGTAAAAACCTTTGACTTTTTGCTTTTGTGCCCAGCTGATTGTCTTTTTAGAAAAGATTATAATTTTGAAAAGTTCTTGATATTGATGTCGTGTTTAGTACTCATAGTTGCTTTTAACATTGAATAAATGCACCACAAACTAGACGGCTGCAGCTTTTTTGATAGCTCACTAAAGTATGTTAAGAATACAGTCTCAGATAAAGACTTTACTCGTTTTTCTTTTCGCCACTTCATGAACTCGTCGTAAGTTTTCAAATATCTCTCTTTAGAACTTTCAGGCAAAATATTGTTAATTGCTGCTTCAGCTTCCATTTTCATTGAATCGGGAGTGCAGCTTATATCTTCATCACTTGCAGAACTCATGTTTTTTTCCTAATTAGCACGTAAATATAAAAAAACCCAAAAACAAACAATATTTAGAGTAAAAGTTTTCTATTCCCGCCTTTTTCATCTTTTTTTAAATTATTTTTTTCAAAAACGAAATTGAGCTTCGCCGTTCCATATTTAAAATTGATGACTATTATACTCATACGAAGACAAGGCTGAATAGCGAAGCGACCTCTTTTGTCATTGGGCTGAATGCATGATGTCTATTGCCAGTATGATGGTTAGATGTACGCGAACTTTTTTAAAGAGTGAAGTTTTTTTTTTAATTACTGCCCTAGGGCTTTTCTAGCTACATTATTACCCTAGATCGCTAATTGGTCACCTACAAGCCCCATTTGGGGGTAATAAGGACCTACTTACCGAATATGAGAAACGTAAATAATTTTTACACTTCAAAAAGTAAAATAGCTGGCATTAATAGGTTGCAGCCCCCTCTTTTTATTCGATAAAATTAAAAAAAAGTTAAAGTCTCAGAGTCATGTGTCCAGTCCAGACATATTGTATAAGTCAATTTATCAAAGAATTAGATCTTTGCGGTCGATCCAATTACACCTATAATTAGGACTTGCAGTGCCCACGGCTTTGCCCGCTTGGTAATTGATTGCCGGCTTTGCCCGTGTGTTATTCCAGGGCCAAAAGTACTTAAAATTACAATATACTATATTTAATCATTCGTTCCGTCGTCAAATAGTTCTTTATCGATTGCTCGGCTTCTACTTATCGGATTGAAATACAGAGTACACAAGATTTTAATTCACATTCTAAGCTATCCAACAGTGAATACCGCATTTCAGTCGGTCATTTTTGATCCTGGAAATACTGTTATCTAATAATTTTCTATATGTCTTTTTTTAATGACAGACGGGATTGAACCCGCATCATTCCGTGCCTCTGCTTAGCGAGAACATATCAATTATTAGATATGTTCTCGCTAAGCAGGCGTTAATGCTACAATCATATAAACATAAGAATACTTTTAGCCTACAAAAAGGCCCTCGCCGGCAAAGCCGCGGGCACAGCTGTAAAAAAAAGTTTATATTATCGCCACCATAGCTTCATGTACCTAAAGTCTACAACTGTAAACTAGTAACATAAACAATATCCACGAAATATATAAAACCTCCAAGCCCGAAGCGCAGGCGTTGCTCGGCTACCCGTTAACAACCGCTCTTGTATCACCCGCAGGCACTCAGACCACACCCCAAACGCATTAGGTACGAAAAGCACAGAATAAATCATAGTACTCAGCCAGAAGGTATAATGTTATCTTACCCCTGTTACATGCAGGAGTATAAGTATAAGCATATTGGAATTCTATGCATTTATAATATGCAAAACTGCTAAAAGTCACGTGTCGTTACGTCACGTGACTGTATCAAAACTACTCCCACTGAATTGGCTGCTGTTTTATTATTGTGTGTTTGCATACACACAATAAAAAAACAGTAGCCAGTTCACAGATGAGCTGATTTTCATAGCACTCGTCGCGGCTTGCCAGCATAAAACTCTGCCATTAGCTCTGTTTAGAAACAGCAGCCAGTTCTCAGATGAGCTGATGTTCGTAGTGCTCGTCGTGGTTTGCCAGCATAAAACTCTGCATCTCTATTTAAAAACAGCAGCCAGTTTCCAGATTAGCTGATGTTCGTAGTGCTCGTCGTGGCTTGCCAGCATAAAACTCTGCATCTCTATTTAAAAACAGTAGCCAGTTCACAGATGAGCTGTTAGCTCTGTTTAGAAACAGCAGCCAGTTCCCAGATGAGCTGATGTTCGTTGTGCTCGTTGTGGCTTTCCAGCATAAAACCCTGCATCTCTATTTAAAAACAGCAGCCAGTTCCCAGATGAGCTGATGTTCGTAGCGCTCGTCGCGGCATGCCAGAATAAAACTCTGCAATTAGCTCTGTTTAAAAACAGCAGCCAGTTCCTAGATAAGCTGATGTTCATAGTGCTCGTTTTGGCTTGCCAGCATAAAACTCTGCATCTCTATTTAAAAACAGCAGCCAGTACCCAGATGAGCTGATGTTTATAGTGCTCGTCGTGGCTTGCCAGCATAAAACTCTGCATCTCTATTTACAAACAGCAGCCAGTTCCCAGATGAGCTGATGTTCGTAGCGCTCGTCGCGGCATGCCAGCATAAAACTCTGCCATTAGCTCTGTTTAAAAACAGCAGCCAGTTCCTAGATAAGCTGATGTTCGTAGTGCTCGTTTTGGCTTGCCAGCATAAAACTCTGCATCTCTATTTAAAAACAGCAGCCAGTACCCAGATGAGCGGATGTTCGTAACGCTCGTCGCGGCTTGCCAGCATAAAACTCTGCTCCTAGCTCTGTTTAAAAATGTTAGTACAAACAATCTTGTGACAAAATATCCAAAAATTTGAGGTTTCACCGAATTCACAGAATTCAACATATATAACCTTTATAACATTTTCAATTCTGTGAGTTCGGTCATTCTTCCAATCCCCATACAAACCACGATCCTGAAGTATACAGATTGCGGAGTGAATGTTATTGGAGCTGGAACCTTATTTATAACTAATCTTTCTCTTGTAAACTGAACCTGTACCCAGAAAATAAATAATCCACCGGTTTATACATACTCCTCAATTTTCTCCATTGGCCATCACGACTAGTCTCTAGGATTATATCGAGTTACGCTGTGTATTTTCAACTGCTGGGTAAAAATACTTGCTTTTTTCCACTTGCAGACTTCTTGAATACGCAGACTTCTTGAAAAAACATAGAAAGGAAATACATTTATTACACAATTAAAAATACAAATAATTGTTATAATTAAGGAAATATGTACAAATGAATAAAAACAACAAATATAAAGCTATTAAATACAAGTAGGTCTGAAGGAGCCGAGCCTTAACTCAGCATTATGCTGATTGCCGAAGGCAGCGCTGGTTGTTAGCTAAAGTTCAGTGGGGGCGGAAAAAAGACTGGAACATTTCCTAGCTTAGTAAGCCAACCATTTATGACTCTTCGACGAACAAAGACCTTATACTTAGTATGTTTTTACTGGTATAACAATTGTATAAAAACAGGACATAGTATAATGTTATATGTGTATACCATATATTTTTCCTACCTATTTGTAAAAAGCAGAGTTGAATTACAAAGATCTATTTGCAATTGAACACTCAATTTATGCAGCCTATTTTATCAATTCAACCGTAATAAATTGCAAATCTTTTAATTACACGCTTTACATTGGAACTTTCTAGAAAAAAACCTACAAATACCACATAGCTACTTCACGAAACCTTTTTTTCTTCCACCTACATGTATTTATTATTTATTTTTGTTTCTCACAGTCCCGCCCATGACTTCAAGTGATCAAAGCTTCCAAAGAAATGCTTGGTCATGGACTAGGGTACCGCACGATCAGAAAGTTAGAATTAAATGAAACATTGTTGTTAAATTGAAACTGGGGCTCTGTACTTCTGAATTAGTACTTTATTCGAAGGTTTTGGTTGTTGATATACTATTATGGTCATAGGGTTTGCATAAAGAACCCGTATGCAAGTTTAGAGCGTAAATTAGCTATTGGATAACAAAATACATAATTTAAACACATTTTGATAATTTCAGCAAGTATAACCGACAGAATTAGTCAAGGTTAACAATTAAAATTCAATACAATTTTAATTTTTTGGTAATAATATACAATGAATAAAACCATAAAATGTTAGCCATATATTCGAATGCATTGGTCGAAATAAATGCGTATGAAAACAGTCATAATTATTATAACACTAGCTGTGCTTGCGGCTTTGCACGCTTGGTTATTTATCTAGGTTAAAAGTAGGCACACTGTGTTATTCCAGAACCTAAAATACCAAATTAGTTCAAAATTCCTTTAGCTGTCAAAAATATTTATAACGGATGGTCTTCTTCAACTCATCGCATTGTAGCTACGTATTACCCCAGAATTTAAGTCAAAACTTAAGCTATGCAAAAGTGAAAACCGCATTTTAATTAGTCCAGAAGTTTTTACGTGATGCGTGAATATACAGGCAAACAGACAACAATTTAAAAACCTTATATATACCAGAAGCTTATTTTAGACCTTTTTTATCGTACCGACTTTTGATTACGTAGTTTATTATAAGTTAACCTAATGATTAACACCTTAATATTATAATAATTAATTATGATAAATTAATTTAAATTCAGAATACTTACGTAGTTTCGGTTATATAACCGAAGGAAATACAGACACCTACAACACAAGCTCAGCTTAGTGAACACTAAAATGTGAAGGGTTTCAGTGGCAGCAATTTGGTTCAAATGTAATTTAAACCTTGTCGACTTTGTAACAAGGTATTTTTGCCCCTGGCATCTATTCTAAACTTACGTCAATTTAAGCTGCATCGCTTAAAATAACGTAATTAAAACAGGTTATTAACACGCTGTCGAACAGCGTTTGGTTAAATACGGACACGTTCTGAGACAGCGTTTGGACAAATCGGGACTCTCGCCACGTGGAAATAAAGTTGATTTTACGCTGACAGGCTTTAGTGATAGTTTAGTGAGTGAGGCTTTAGTGATAGTTTTTGCCAGAGGAAAAATACCTTATTTACGAAGCCAATATGGTTTAAATTTATTTTGAAGAAATTAGGTTTAGTTTAGGGGATGTCCGAATAGCTACCATTGTATTGTATTCTAATTTGTAATTTGAAACGTTAAAAAAACTATGAAGGAACTTTGAATATATATACATCCTAAAGCAGCTACTAGAGTACAAACAGTTCTATAAAATCTAAGTGATACCCAGACAGCTATGGAACCCGCGTCAATTTTACAGCTCTAACTTCCCTACTTGGATTTTATAGGTATTGTGAGCCACAATAAAATTTAATCAGAATTTAATCGACTGTTCCAATGGGCAGTTTTTGTATAGTTTATTTGTCGATATAAGTTTGTACTGACTTCTGTTTTTAATTATTTGGAGGCGGGGACAGTGAGGTATACGATAGTAATTTGATACAAAGCAATATTGTCTATTAAAGAAAAATCTTGACCAGTTGGACGCCTTAAGTAGGATGAGTTCAAAAAAACTATGCGAACAAGACTAAAACCAGATTATGGTCGGGTAAAAAATAGCCTATAATAATCTTGCGATGAAGACGAATCGATTGATACCTCGCTTGTCAAAATCGGACCAATAGGGGCGACGCTATGGTGGAACATCTATATGCCCACATACATATACATATACACTGTTAAACTCATTATCTTTGCCTTGCTTCGCCGTACTCGGTTATAAAGAGCATGAGCTACCAATTCTCTTCAAAAAACTTCGTCACAAACCTTGGTGGTAAGGCACTCCGTTTAGTAGGATCTCATCTCATGCTTAGAATTTAGATTAAATCATTGTATATTTCCCCAAGGCAGCGTTCATGGGCCATTACTTTTTAAATTGTTCGTTAATGATCTTCCTAACGTAACCTCTAACAAATTTATACTATTTGCTGATGACATCTCTTCTGTGATAACATGTAATGACAATAATATAGACATATATGAATTTGACATAAATGTAACTATTAATTCTATAATAAACTGGTAACTCTTTAGGTCCTATACTGGTTACGACGAACAACAGCACTTGAAACAGCTTTCAGCTGCCTACCATGGGCACGTAGCTTCGATTCTAAAATATGGATTGATCATATGGGGTAATTCAACGGACTTCAATAAAGTCTGTCTGTCAAAAACATGTATTTGAGAAAAAGACTTTTGTGGAAAAAGACCGATGAGTACCTATTGCAAGCCTCTATCTAAATACAGGCCTGCATGTATATTTTGAGCTAGCAAACTTCGTTCATAATCACCGGGTGTTTTTTAAAAAACAGCTAGAGAAATGTGTCCAAGAAATACACGAAACCCGAACAAACTTGTTTACAGCATAGCTCCAAACATGGCTTTTTACCAGAAGCAATGTTATGTTATGTTAAGCACTAGATTTTTTTACTCAATTAACGAGTTATTTTTACTCAAAATTTCACATGTCATTGTATGACGAAATATATGATACTATAAAATGCTAATATCGTAATATTGTAATTGCTTTCTCTATTTTATGTGAATAAATAATATTCTACTCTACTCTTCTATTCTGCGCCACGGGAGTTGTGAGATCCAGATAGGGGAATTCAAGGCAGCAACCCTGTCCTGTGTATTAGCAGTCCAACTACTGCAATTACCAAGATGCCAATCGCGGTCATAATCTGCCTATACTTGTCCACTGCTGGACGTAGGCCTCTCCTAATGCATGCCAGTGAACTTGGTCTATAGCTGGCCTCGTCCATTTTCTTCCAGCGGCTTTTCGCAGGTCATGGAGTGCCACCTGGCCCCAGGGCAGCCTTCGCTACGTTTTCCTAAACTTGGTCTCCACTCGAGAACTATTCTAACCCAACGGGTATCAGTTCTTCAGGAAATGTGACCAGCACACTGCCAGTTCAGCTTGCTTATTCTTCGAGCTATGTCGGTTACCTTGGTTATTAAATTAGTAACAGCGAGCAATCGTTGTGGTGTTCTTATAGGGGAGGTCGATGTTCAGCAGTGGACCTTTACCGGCTAAAGGTAAATTTATCGACAGGAGAGGAATTTTTGGCAAAATTCCTTAGAAACTCAAGGTAGATGTCATAAGTCCGCGTCAGTGTGTATCAAAATGTATCTTGTACACTTAAAATAAGGCAGGCAGTGCGAAACAAAAAGTATGTACAATGAAAATAATTAAAAAAATGGTCTAGGGAGTTAAAAAACAAGCACAAGTTAAAAATGTATATAACCCTCGACTTCCCACCCCCATTATAGCTAAGAAGCATCTCGGTCACATCAGTTTTTAAACATAAAAATCGTACCATTCGTTTAGGAGCTACGATCGTCACCCCCCCTCCCCTTTATAGCTAAGAATTATCTCGTTTACCTCAGCTTTGAAAAATGAAAAACCGCAGCTAAATTGGTCCATTCGTTTTGAAAATGCGATTCTCACCCCGTTTCTCAACTCCTCCCCTCCCCCTCATATAGCTCAGAACCATCTCGAACACATCAGTTTTCAAACAGAAAAACCTCATCAAAATCGGTCCATTCGTTTGGGAGCTACAATGCCACAGACAGACACATACATACACACACAGTGATACACATCCTAAACTTATAACACCCGTCTCTTTGTTTGGGGGTTAAAAAGATTACATAATAATATAAGAGACATTTAAAAAAAATGTCGTAAATGTTCGTCTGTATACCTGTTCTTGCATCACGTAAAATCTACTGGACCGGTTGAAATGTGGTTTCCCCTGTTGAATAGCTAAGGATTTTAATTAAAAACTGGTGGTTTACATCTCAATGAGATGAGAAGAATCCGAACAATCGATACAAACTATTTGATGGCAGAACGAATTTTGATGAACTTTGGTATATCGAGCTTTATAGTCAAAATGTCTAGTAAGCTACCTTGTCTACCTTGTCCAGGAACGCTAAAAAAAGAAAATTTTGAAGAAACTACGATGTCCAAGGATTTCAAAATTAAAGGACAGGTGACATATTATCCATCAATCTTCACAGGACTAGAGTGGTGGATTATGGGCAAGGATTTTGAATTGCGCTTACTTGAGCCCAAACTCTCCTCTCTCTCTTTCTCTCTCACTCTTTCTCTCTGAGAGAAGGCCTGGTCTCAGTAGTTGACAAGTAATAGACTGAATAATGAATGAGTTATGCGTCTTCTTCAAAAGAGTGTCGCGTAGTTTCATAGAAAAGACTTCAACGCGCCCCGGGGCTCTATTTTCGATGTTGATTTTAAGCTACCTGCGCCCTGTGGTGTTACCCGCATGTATGATAATATTGATGAACCTATTACTTTCCGATCCTTGATGTATACCTATGTAAAAAATCACGACAACCCATCGCTTAATTGCTGCGTGTAAGAGGAATAAGCAAACAGACATACTTTCGCATCTATCTATATCTATACTTATAATAAAACTTTATGTAAGAAAAAAAATGGTTCAGGTTATATACATACAAGCTTTAGATAAGCCAATGCACAACCATGTTACATTTTTTTAATGGTGTCTGTCTTTTAGCAGATCACGTAAAACTGCCGGAGCGATTGCAATTTGCATTGCTTAGGTTTTTACTTAAAAACTAATGTACCTACTTAGTATCACAATCCAATGTTTAGAAGCCGATCGATAAAACTATTTGACAGCTGAACGTGGTATAATGTACTTTATAAGTCCTGGAATAACTTTAAGATACTTCTTTCACAGAAAAATTACCACGCGGGCAAAGCCAGGGCCCTTGTGTTAATAATAATTAAGTGTTATTTTTGGTGTACCATAATACTTGTGGTTTAGACGCGTGTCCTGTACTATCATAGACGGGTACAAGAAACATCAACAAAAGGCAGTTTGTGCGGGATAACATTGAAGAAAACAGATAATATGCGGACGTGATTGCTGATATACCTAGTTCCATAAAATCTAGTTTTGATTGAAACCAGAATCAAACCAAGTAGCTCTGGCCTCAAAACTGTACCGCTATATCTATATACCTCTTTAGTTACGAGCGACGATGGCAGTACGGCATGAGAAAGTACAAAAAACACCATATATCCTTGGCAGGAAGCTACGCCTCCTCTAATTATAGTCCAGGAGCTACCGCCCACTGGCCTGCCGTTAACTACCTCGAGATGACTCTGGCGATATGGAAAATACATTTTTATGAAAAATAACCGTAATAGCGTGGGATAGATAAGGTAGTTATTATGTGCTAAAGTTGCGTTGATGTATCGCTGTTTCAGGAACGCCTTGTAGAGTTATCTGATTAGTGGGGCCGGTAACGCCTTTGTGATGCTTGTTCGACTGGGTTTCAACATTAGCAAGCTTATACCTACCAGTAGCTGTACAATCAATATTTTTTTGTAGTGGTAGGCCTCTTACGCAAGAGGACACCTGGGGAAATACCACTTTTTTGCAACCAAGCAACCAAGCAGTAGTGTGTAAACATTTCTTTGTTTCGGTTTGAAGGGCAATGTTTCCAGCGAAATTACTGGGCAATGAGATTTAATAACCAATGTCTCAGGGTGATGAGCGCAGTGCAGTGGAGTTCAAGATTTTGCAACCAAAGTTCTGGGTCACTGTGCAACTGTTATGGGCACGCGTGACGCTTACCATCAGGCGAGCGACCAACCCGTAAAAAAAAACCTTTAACTAATACGTGATGATGCATCCACCGGAATTTAGTAGGCTGAAGTGATGGTATAGCTGATGAGACTGACCCTGAAAGACGTCAGGGAGCCCAGATAACCCCTGATAACAATAACTGCGTCATGATGGTGAATAATGGCTGGGACTGTCTCTCTCTCTCTCTCTAAGAGAAGGAATGAGATTATGTAGTATTTTTCACCACTACTGAGACTAAATCAACTTTGCTGAAAATAACCATGTTCATCTTCTTTTTTACCGGACTACGGTAAAGCAAGCGAGGGTCTTCTATGTACATCTTATACTCACAAGGATGTTCCAACATAGCGGCGCCCCTATTGCTCCGATGTTGACAAGTGAGGTATCAATCGATTCGTCTTCATTCATAAAGTGTCAGATTTTTTATTGACCCTACTACGGCGAAGCAAAGGAAAGGTTATGTGTTCAAACTAAAAATTTGGTCCGATTTTGACAATTGAGATATCAATCGATTCCATTTCATCGCAAGATTGTATAGGCTATTTTTTACCCTGGTTTTATGTCTTGTTAAAAACCCGTTATAACTGTTCACAGATTCATGACTTCTATTTATTTTGTGATTCTACGCATAAAGTTTACCATCAGATTCCCCTGATAACCCCGACCATATATAAAGCAAGCCCGACCATAGACGATGGGAGCGAGCAAGGAGCCCGCTGCCCCGCAATTACTGCTGCTGCGCTTGCGCCGCCCATCACGATTCCATAGACATTACTTTGTTTTTTATTCGATGCAGGTTTTACATGGAGCGAAATGTGCGGTGTTTTTTTTTTGTAATTGAGTTGAGTTTAATTTGTTAAATTGAAATACTTTTGTAGAAGAAACGTTCATGTTTGTTATAATGATTTCACATGAAATAAATACACTAGGCACACTTACAGTCAATGTGTCTATGAGTATTGAGATAAGAAGGTCCACAAATATTAATCATGTAGATAATTTTGTGAAAATAATTAAAAACCGGAGCTGTTGCGGACTTTTATACTTTTAATTACACGTCCTTCACTATGCGATGTCCGTCCATTTCATTTCCATCTCTTGCCTGTGAAGAAGCTTTGCTCTTATTTCCCTTCATATTTTTTGTACGTTACAGGCTTTGGTGAGAAATGTTAGTACCGCGTATCTTGCCTTCAGCGTACTTCCTACCCTGTGGGCGGGTAGGATAGGAATGAAGTAGATACGCTGACATTTTCTTGCCACACTCATACAAGTCCTCATCTTCTAATGGAACACACCATGAACGTACAGTTTTTAAGGAGCAGAAAGTAGAAAACTGCGAGTGACGCCTGTAACGAGGTCAAACCTCTTTCGTAATAATACTCATTTGATCTCTTAATTCTTTCATAATGCATTTCATTCCATTTGATAGTTTGTCATTATTAATTCTAAATTCAAATAACCTGTCATTCCGATATTGATTTTGAGCAAAACCTAATTTCACAAAATAATATGTTATAAAATACCTAATTAAGTTCATTCCAACTGGAGATTTTAAATATATATAATAATACCTTCGTAAAAAGCTGTTTATGATCATCTCCTCCTGTTCCTGTGCTCCTAATTGTTCCTGACCTTTTGTGTTGTCCACTGAGGCTTGGTCCCTGGGCTGGTGGAGCAACTAACCCAAACCCTGGACCGCCTCGTGACAATTGGCGCCCTCTACGTGTCCTAACCCTGCCCAGCTCTACCTACCTTCGAGTTCCAGTTTTTTTTAAAGTGTGAAATTAATTTGTTAATCCGTGTGCTATTTTTTTTAAGCAGTGATCCCACAAAATTTGGAAATATTTGTCAAACCCAGAACAGTTTTTATACTAAATTGTATTTTATAATTCCATTCCAGTCATTCATGTAAGTAAGACATTTTCATTAATACGTACTTTGTTCCAAATTTCACTATCGGCCTACCTAGTTCCGAATTACTCTATTCCGAACACAACCATCACAGATAACACCAGAAAGCAGACGAATGAGTCTGTGGTGATGAATCATCTTCTTGGTTTTGGCTTGGTGATTTTAATTCTAGCGTGCCAAACTTTGACGCGTTATTATGCGTGACGCATTTACGCGTAGTTGTATTAACGCTATTTTTTTATTATTTTTTAAGCGTTGCTATCGCACTTAACGTAACTTTTACAGAGTAAATACATAATTTTATTTGCCGGTCTCATATCAATAAAAATGAATTAAAATGTTGAAATGCTGAGGTCCATTCAACAGAAACTGTAGAAAATTTACAATCAAGGTTATCGACCTTACTTGATAGCTCGAATACTCAGGATTTTCAAAGCTCGTATACATTTGAACAGGATACATACCTACATTATGTACTATGAAAGTTACATTGCTTTCATATTCCCCTACCTTACCATACATTTAAATACCTACTTATAACCATTGTAGGTTCCCTACTTACAAATAACCTTGTATTTAAGTTGTAAATAATGTAATTTTAATATAATTTCCCTTTACGAAGTAATGTCCACATTTTTAGCTTATTTTTTTTTTATTCACTTCATTAACTTTTCGGTTTCATTATGAATATTGACTTCAAGTCCCTACGTACTATTCAGTGCTATTGTACTTACTACATACTTTAATTCTTTGGTACTAACAGTAGTTAATACCCTACTTGTTAGCTATGCACTTTTTATTTTTTATTTACAAACATAATGTTCAGCATAAAGCGAAACCAGTTCCTATTATTATTTACTACACCTACACACAAAACTTCCAATACTGAAAAGAGCGGAAAATGTGATTACTCTATAAACTAAGCCTAGGTCACAAAACCAGTATTATCTTTTAGTTAATAAGCTATATCCTACTTAACTTAATTATATTATTTTAACGTTCTAACACAACGTTTACTATTTACATACACGTGCTACAGGAACGTCGTACCCTAAGGTACGTTTAGCCATTTTGGCAAACTAATTGTATATAAATATACACATACATACATTTACACATCACACACCACACACTCACCACACATACACATACACATACACATACACATACACATACACATACACATACACATACACACATACACTCACATAATCACCCTAATCAGCGGCTAGTGACTGTATAAATAAGCCTACACTAATTGTATTGGTTCCACGAGTAACCTTTATATTATATAAGGTTCCTCTTTCTTATGGGTTTTATTTCCAAGGAATGGGATTATAACTATGAATGATGATGAATGAATGTGTGATTTATGAATTTGAATGCATCTAGGAATCCAATCAATTGTATATTGACATTGTAAATAAACATGATCACCTAAATTAAAGGCGATAACCCAAAATGGCCAACAACAAAAATTCAAAGGAGCTTGTACAAGTTTCTTTGAAAATTGCCCAGAGTTTAAAAATTCCTTTTCAGCTCAGCATTTCCATTATTTTAACTAATTATTTTACTATTTTAACCTTATTATATATATTTTTATTATTAACTTCTACTATATTTTTTTTCTTTTGTCTTTAGCAATTTTTTTTCTCTTTTTTTTTAAAATAAACCTAATGTTTTGGAATACGAATAACAACAAAATTTTTACATACCTTACTACAAAAAAAAAATTTTTTTGTTTACTATAAAAAAATAAAAAAATAAAAAACTCCGGGGAGGCAGGGTATTGTAACGAGGTCAAACCTCTTTCGTAATAATACTCATTTGATCTCTTAATTCTTTCATAATCCATTTCATTCCATTTGATAGTTTGTCATTATTAATTCTAAATTCAAATAACCTGTCATTCCGATATTGATTTTGAGCAAAACCGAATTTCACAAAATAATATGTTATAAAATACTTAATTAAGTTCATTACAACTGGAGATTTTAAATATATATAATAATACCTTCGTAAGCCGCTGTTTATGATCATCTCCTCCTGTTCCTGTGCTCCTAATTGTTCCTGACCTTTTGTGTTGTCCACTGAGGCTTGGTCCCTGGGCTGGTGTAGCAAGCCCAAACCCTGGACCGCCTACTAATACAGCTCCTGCTCAAATAAGAGCATTCATGTAACGGTAAAATTGTCTCGAATAACTTTGAGTATATTTTTTTATGATTCTCGCCTACCCTCAGCCCTATCTTCTGAAAACAATCAGTAAGTCAAGAATATAAAAAAACGGGTTCTACAGCGCCAAATCAAAAGTGAAGCACCCAAGGTAATTATGCTGATTCATACCAATGTGACAGAGCAGTGTGAAGGTTAGTCGGTCGCGGATCCGCTCGTACACCCAAGCCTCACGCACACACTTACATCATGTTATGGTGATCGATGTATGGGAGCGAAAAAAGATCTCACTGCTCGAAGCCAACCTTACCTGCATGCGGTCGTCCTGCCGGATAACGAACGAGGCTCTGACGACCAACAGATGGCCGTATAACCATACCAAAATAAGCGTAGCCAAATGACACAGGCCGGAGACGGGCAACAGCGTCACTGGTGCGAGAAGCTACGCTCTGCGATCGCCAACCCGCATGCCCAGCGTCGCGATTATGGGCAAAATCCTCATGAATCGCACAAACAATAAATGGTCCCGAGTTCCCGGTTGCTCTGCTAGTTTTTCCCAAGGTGGCGGTCATGGAAATGGCAGGGCAGAGGGTGCGAAGGAAGAGAATGGATGAGGGGAGCTGAAGACCGAGCTCAATGGCGTGCATTTGGAGAGGCCTACGTCCAGAGGACAGATACAGACTGATGACGATGGATGCTGATCGGCCGCCACATCGCAGAAAGATCTCGATCTTGTTAGTCGTGTTAATACTGTCAAGTACTCACGAAAAATAAAAAACAATGCAGTCTTTAGTGATGAAAACAAAATATCATCCACTCACGCACGAATACGCAGCCGTCATTTAATATGCTTCACTCGTTTGTTCGACAATGTAGACTCAATCTTTTTTTAAACCTTCTTGCAGAATGTCCTACGTTGAATGGGAATTCGTTCAATACTTACTTACCAACCCGCATCAAGGTGCGTATTTATTTTTATTGGAGACGCAGCCTAGAGAGAAATAATGCAGGCGAAGTTCCACGTAATACTAGACACTAGACAGGGTGATGATTTCAAAGAAAGGCTTTAGATAATGACATACAGCCACTGACCACCACCCATTCCATAGAGAACCTTCACACGACCTATCCGTAATTAAAACATATAAAAAATGCATGAATGAATATACCGAGCCTCTTATGTTTATTAAAACGCAGGATCGCGGGTTCGGTTCCCGGGCACTAGTGATTTATTAACCAAGGGTGCTTTCTGACCGCCTCCATTCATTTGTTTTTTGAACTCTCGCTCCTTTTCGAAGTTGTGTGCGTTGTTTTTGAAGATTTGTTTTGTTTTTGAAGTTATGTTTTGTTTTAGTTGTTTTTTAAATATAGTTGATTAGTTTTAAGTTCGATTAATCGAGGCGAGTCCTTTTTGTTTTGGATTAGGATGTGTTCGTTAGAGCGGTTGTGACAGTGAAATATGTTTCATTTTCTGTGCACTGAAATACTTCTGCTTTCTGGATGAGACATATTTTTAAAAAACCTTACGTATCTGTTCATTTTAAGTTACATGTGATAAGAGCGTAATATACGTCTGGGAAAGACCCAAAATATTCACACCTCCGTTACTTTCCGAAATTATTCGAAACTTTCTCATAAGCTCAATTAACTTATGAAAAAGCTCAATTAACTGTCCATGCAAACGTAATTCCTAAATCATTTGTAATTGGAGCATATTCCCACCATATTATGTCATTATTCGGATTCGATTCAAATATTACATTTTGCTATTTTCACGACAAACCTACAATTTGCTTAAATTTCGTTTCAGCTAAGTATTTTGAAAACATAATACGCCTTACAGGTGGAAATCTAGATAATTTAAAGTAACAGTGGGCTGGCCACATTTCACGAAGAACCGATTACTATTAGGTTAGAAGAGTTTTCAAGTGAAGACTACGTATAGGCAAACGTAGTGTAGGACGTTTGTGTGGCCAGGTGGAGTGCCGACTTGAGAAAAGCGGCTGGAAGAAACTGAACGCGGAGAACTGAAGATCGAGCTCAGTGGCGTGCATTAGGTGAGGCCTACGTCCAGCAGTGGAAAAGTATAGGCTGTTGATGAAGTCTAAGTTTTATTCTTTGGGTCAAAGATAGGGCATTTCACAGTTGATATTCAGTTCAACACGACAGAAAAATAATTGTCCAAAACATACAACAGCGACCTCATCCCAAAGCAAATATATCTCAAGGCATACGTCCGCCATTAAAATAAAGAAAACCATAAATTACTCTCGCGGTGAACTCTCCATTGTAATCCTGCGGCTTTTCCCATAATATTTGTAGGCGGCGCGGGGTCACAGACTGCAGTGTAGTACTTTTACTTATTCTGTGACTGCAGTCATCTACAGACGATTCTTTGACAATTCCCTCACAATACCACTATTAATTTAATAAACTGAAAATAATTTAGTTTTTATAGTTTTAATGGAACGTTAAGAACAAGAAGTCAGTACAATAACATTATTTAAAAATAAACGCGATATCGTAATACAAAGAAAAACAGTACCGTGGCCAGCCTCGGTCTGATTGTGCCTTTGAGACTCAGTTCATCATGTCAGACTTTACAAGTCCACTGATGAACATAGGCCTCCCCCAAAGAGCGCCATGCTGAGCGATCTTGTGCCACCTCCATTCACCGACTTCCTGCGATGGCTACAATGTCTCCGCCCATCGTGTGGGAGGTCTCCCTACACTTCGCTTGCTTGTTCGTGGTCGCCATTCGAGAACCTTTATTCCCCAGTGGTTGACAGTTCTGCGAAATACATGGCCTGCCCATTCCCACATCGACTTGCACACTCTGAGAGCTATGTTAGTAACTTGGTTCTTCTACGGATTTCCTCGTTACGGATTCTATCACCTAGTGAAACACCGAGCATAGATCTCTCCATTGCACGCTGCGCGACTTTGTGCTTGTGTATAAAACCAATAGTTAACGACCACGTCTCAGTGCCGTGTGCCACGAATCAGTGCGTGCTGTCATCATTGGCAGCACGCAATAATTATAAACTTTCGTCTTGAGGCTCTGCGGTATGTGCGACGAGAAGATATGGCGTAATTTCCCGAACGCCGCCCATCCGAGTTGGATTCGTTGGTTGACCTCTTTGTCGAAGTTGGATCTACCCAGTTGGATCGTCTGACCTAAGTAGACATAGTGATCAACAGCTTCGATAATATCGTTCCCATCATCAACCGGCATGTGGGCATTTGACATGATGTTCGTCTTACCCATGTTCATTTTAAGACCCACCTGTTGGAAAACAATATTGAGGTCACTAAGCATTGTGCTTAGGTCTTCCAGGGTTTCTGCCATGATGACTATATCTTCAGAAAATCGAAGGTGAGTGATGTATTCACCATTGATGTTAACACCATATCCGCTCCAGTTCATAAACTTGAATATATCCTCCAGTGCAGAGGTGAACAATTTCGGAGATGTACCTTCTCCATGTTTCACCCTTTTCTGCAGTTTGATAGAATTTGTGCTCAGATCTTCGAGACGGACAGGCATAGTGGCCTTGATATACAAACACTTCAACACTTCGATGTACCGGTAGTCAATCTGGCACCGCTGTAATGACTGCAGTACTGCCCAGGTCTCGACTAAATCAAAGGCTTTCTCGTAGTCCTTTCCGGAATCCAGCTTGTTCGGGAGGCTGAAAGTCGTCAAACCTACGAGCGAGATGGTTTGTAACTACTCTAGAAAACAGCATATAGACGTGGCTCATCAGCGAAATGGGCATATAATTCTTCAAGAGGGTGCCATCACCTTTCTTAAAGAACAACATCACTACGCTCTTGTGCCACGCCTTTGGCGTTGTGCCTTCGAGGATGATTGAGTCAAACAGCTTCTGAAGGACTTTCAGTACCGGTGTTCCACCTGCTTTCAGTAGCTCTGTTGTTATTCCGCGATGAGGTGTATAATTGTCCATATAACTTCTCGAGCTCACTAAGAATCTCTGGCTTTGACGAAACGATACTGCCACTGTCGGTCTTCAGCGTCGTCAACAGGCTTTGCCCAATAGACAGATCAGTTGCGATCAATTTGGAACCCTTATTTCGCTCTATTGCGTTCTTAATACAATTAGTATTATAAGAAAGCAAATCGTGTCGCATCGATTAAGAGATCTGTTTAATAAGCAAGCTGTTACTCGACATATCCACTGAAGACTGCAGCCTCATCTCGCCTCGTTCTGCCATAAGTTTGAGTGTATGCTCAGTGAGTTTCTGTGTTTTATTTTTGCGGTGGGTCTTAAAAAACTCGGACCCGACCGCGTGAACAATTTCCACCAGCCCGTTATTTAGTTCGTTGACTGTATCGCATTCGGTGAGGATTTGGAAGCGATTTTAGAGTTCCAACTGTAAGATCTCGGGATTTTGGATTTGGGCAGGACTTGGGCGAAGAGTACATCTCATCAAACGAGACCTCTCCAACTTTACGTTGATCTTCAATGAGCCTCTTATCATGCGGTGATCACTGCCGGTCTTAACCCTGTTGATCACAGAGACGTCATTGAATATATGCCTATTGATCGTCAAAATGAAACCTATCTACCGGGGTGCAGCCACGTCCATTTCCTGGACGGGCGCTTCTTGAATAAGGTGTTCATCCTTTTCCATGAAGTTGGCCAATCGCTGACCCCTTTGGTTCCGCTTCCAAATCCAAACTGCCCCACTCTCAGTTCATCGCCATTCCTCATGCTCAGCCGTGCGTTGAAGTCCCCCATCACCACTCCCTTATCGGGACAAAATATGAATAAAAGTCCACACAAATATTTAAAAGTGAAACGTTGTCTATTTTTGTTTGTGTTGGGAGCTTCCACGCGATAACGGCTGGACGGTTTTTGATGAAATTTAGAATGGAGAAGGCTTATACGCTGGAATAAAACAGAGAATACTTTTAATCTAATAAATGGTAAGTTTCCACGGGAAAACTGGAAAATGTTGATTACCCGCTGTAAGGAACGGTTGCCATGGAAACGAAATAATAACAAATCTATCAAAAATCATCAAGAGAATTGGTGCTATACTTTTCCATTGGTTTTTAATATTCTAGGAGAACATAGGGTGCTTTTTTCGCGATAAACTGTAGTACGCGCGGATGAAATCGCTTGTGAAAGCTAGTACAAAATAAATATGTAAAAAACAGCAACTTTCTCATTCTAGTGTTATTCGTATAGCACCGTGCTAGAAAGTCCAGGACAGTTCATATAACAGCTAGTATGGAAAACATGTCTGCGGTTGGCAACCACATCACACGAAGGCGATGGCAAGTTCATACCTCGTAAACTTGCGGTGATGTCACGACGAACAAAAAATGTGTGTAAGTGCCGTCTGGAGATTAACCGCTTTTTGGTTGTTCCCTTTTTGTGTTCGGCGCTATTGCTTGAAATTTCCCTTTACGGCCGATTGTGATTCACTATTCTCCTTTCGTCTTGCGCAAATGTGTCTACATCTTTGCCGTGTTTTCCAATCATACCTAACTTCTCTACTTCTAACTTCTACATAAATACTATTAATCTATCTATACTTATAAAAAAGACATAGAAACGAAAAAGTCTGTATAAAGAAGATAATTAAAAAATAAATGGTCTATAATGTCTATAATGTACATAAAATAAGCTACTGAACAAGAATATAACATTTTAAAAATTCGTGTTTGTCTGTTTGTTTGCCAGTATGTTTGTTCGCGCATCACGTAAAAACTACTGGACCGATTGCGATGCGGTTTTCTTATGTCTTGACTTAAAAACTGGGGTACTTTATATCTCAATCCAATAACGCCGAGCAATCGATAAAAATGTTTTTGACGGCTGAAGGAATTTTGATCCAATGTTGGTATATTGGTATGTTACGAGTAGGTCTTTGAATAGCACAAAGAGTACTTTTAACCTATAGAAATTACCACGCGTGCAAAGCCGCGGGCATCAGCTAGTTCTTAATAATTTCTCCTCGCCTACTACAGATGATCCATTAAGAAAATTTTGAAACTATTACAGATAGAGTATTGTTTTTGTAAGGATGTCGTCGAAAACTATATTCAAAGATGTTCAAATATCTCATACATGACTCGAGAATAGAAATAGGTAACAAATGAAATATGAAAAAATTGCAGGGTGTTTAAACAGTGCAGGTTGTAAGGAAAACACAAAGGAAGCGCGTGCCCACAAAAAAATATGCTAGATTTCATTATTTTATACAGTTTCTGTACTATCAAACAGTTTTAATGATACATTTTTCGGGATGATATTAACCAACTAGGACCTAGGTTTCACACAATTGCACAAATTCGTATCACATTTTATATGACAGCCCAAAAAAATAAATTTAATGTTTTTTTAGGATTCATATGTTTTTTCATTTAACTATTTATGTTGATATGTATTAATTTATTATAATTATATATTTATTTTATGTAATATTTTTTTATTTGTTTTATATATATAATTAAGTATTTTTAAGTAATTAATAATTATTCTTAATTGTACACCACCGTCTATTTCTGCTTCCTCTGATACTGTCCATCCAAAAGTTGTCTGGAAGAGATCGCTTTAAGCGATAAGACCGCCAATTAAGTATTACCTTATTTAAGTTTTGATATTGTTTGTTTTTTGTTTTGGTATACAATAAAGTCTTTCGTATCGTATCGTATGTTTGTATGTAAGTATGTGAGTTTCTTTATTCCACCATAACTTTTAAATGTCTGAACAGATTTAGACATAGGGGGTATCGTTAGAATGCTTACATCTCCCCGAGTAACTTAATCATATTTTTGTTTTAAAGTCTATATGGCGGGAGTATTATATGGCGGCTCCATATTCAAGTGCGAAAAAAATCTTAAATTTTTACAATATGGGTTTCAAATTGTAGGCCTTGAGAAGCACATTCCATCAGTATATAATTTATTAGCATAAGTTTTGTTTTTGGCAGGGCAGGCGTGTTTTTTAGCTTTTAAGCTAGTTATTATTCAATTTCCTTCAAAACCTGGCGTCGCTGTCATCGGTTAGCTATTACAGCTGCGCAGGCGTTTGATGAGTTACGATAGGCTGAATCCCTACTACGAAATCAAAGGGTCGTGGGTCGAACCCACCAGCAAGGTGCAATCATTTGTGGGATGACCAGAATATTTCCAAGTCATGGATCTAATATTCGTATCCATGCTTGTTTTTCCGTTATCTAGTGCACATAGTACACGGTATAATAGTTTGGGGCTAGGTGATTGGTGTGAATTGTCCCGAATATATTTATTTATTATTTATTTAAACATAGCTCTCAGAGTTTGCAAGTTGAAGTGGCAATGGGCAGGCCATATAGTTCGCAGAACCGACAACCGCTGGGGAATAAAGGTTCTCGAATGGCGACCACGAACACGCAAGCGAAGTGTGGGGAGACACGATGGACCGACGACATTGTAGCCATCGCAGGAAGTCGGTGGATGGAGGTGGCACAGGATCGCTCGTCATGGCACTCTTTGGGGGAGGCCTATGTTCAGCAGTGGACTTCTAAAGGCTGACATGATGATGATGATGATGATTATTTATTTAATTTCCAAAATGGAACATTACTATTCCTAAAATTCCTGTCGCACAACTTGATATGATTAGGGATCACTATCGAACCTCTTTTGTTTTTCGTCTTTCTAGAAGTATTAGTGACGTTACCGATTAATAATCGAAGGAATTCGAGTCTTATTCATTTTAAATAGAGATTGATTTCGCCTGCTACTTTCTTCCTGTCATCATTGATATCTAATTTAATCTAAATCTAGTCTTAAAACATTTGAAATTAGACTGATTTTTGTTTGACAAGTTATTCTATTGTTTCGGTCTGTCGGATATAATGACATAATGGTCGCGGGTCGATCCGGTACGATTACGCGGCACACGATCGATTATTGTGATCAATACGGGGAATAGATCGCAGCGGCGGCGGTTTACTGCCAATTTTATATCTCTTTTTTTGTATAATGATCCTGTTATAGACATTAGAGAGAGCTATGTCCACTTTTCTATGCCTATTTTGTCGGTGACAAACTGTAGTCGCAAGCTTTGTGATGCTTACAGTGCTTACAGTTACAGTATTTTCTAATTAAAATTTCGGAGTCGTTGCAAAACTTGCAAAGTATAATGACCAACCTAGATGATGTTTCTCGACGCATCGGTCTCGGAATGAACATAGATAAGACCAACATCATGTGTAACGATGTTGTAAACCGGACGCTATAGTTATTTATAAAAACAAAACGTATAAAATACTATAAAAAACCTAAGCCTAGGGTATCACCGGCAGCGGAGCAAGGCGCAAACTACAAGGGGCTAGGCCTGCAGAGTGAGGAACCATCTGACTATACGCGCCGTGTCAAGGTTCCTTCTGCATATGACCCTTCATCCAACCATCTAGCGAGAAACTCTTAATAATTTATGATATACTTTTTGAAATTTTCCATGTCGTACTTAACTCAATTATTGTACCGGCTATTATTAAACTCTCTGTTTATTTATGTATACTTCTATACTTAATATAATATTATATAAAGAGGTAAAGTTTGTGAGCTTGTGAGGTTGTAGGGGGTAATCTCTGGATCTACTGAACCGATTTTGAAAATTCTTTTATCAATAGAAAGCCACGCTATTTGTGAGTGTCATAAGCTATATATTAAAATGAACACGTGCGAAGACACGTGCATCAGCTAGCCTGTTATATAATAACAAACACACATTTAAAAAATATATAACCATATATATAACCCCCCCCCCCCCCCCGCCCCTCCCTCTCCCCCTTAAAAGGTGATGTCATCGAGAAGGCTTAACAGAAAAAACACATTGAAATCGGTCCATGCGTTTGTAGCACCCCTCTCGTTGAAGTTCGGGGATTTAAAATTTAATTAAGTCTACCAATTGTACTTACTCTCTATTTGAAATTGAATCATCATTTTTATATAGCTCATATTTGTCCACATATGTGTACTGGACGTAGGCCTCTCCTAAAGACAGCCACTGAGCTCGGCCTCTCAACATTAATTTTCTTCCAGCCGCTTTTCGCAGGTCGTCACTCTAATTTTAATACTACTATAGTATTAATAAATTAATAAATAGGTAAACAAACGCTTAATCGCAAGAAATCAATCGTAAGCATCTGTAGATAGGATATCATGTTCAGATTCCGTTAATATGACAACACCTTAACCATGTGCCCTCGGAGCTTATCATCATATTACCGAACACAAAAAAGATAAATATATCGATAAAAATCTATAACAACACTAATCCATCGACCGGCGATCATCGGTCGCCGACACGGTTCAACAATTTCGTAAATTGTGCACCGATTAGCGGCCGATTACGACTATTACCGACAGACGGACACCCGACCCGAGCCACCGATTAAAATAATCGGCAATCGACAAAAACCGATAATATTATTATTGGGGCTTATATCGGCGGTAGTCGTTTTTTTGTGAGACGATCGTGTGAGCAGCCTCTCTAAGTGTTTAGTAATTTTCCTTTATTACGATGCACTGCAGTAAGTACCGGCTTATACTATAAGTTACTAGACGTGCGCCTCGGTTTTGCCCGCGTGTACAATGGTGGCATGATGATGATGATGAAAAGTATCCCATTCTAGGACCTAAAGTATCTATTTACAAATTTCATAATAATCTGTTTAGCCGTTTTACTGTTGAGTAGTAACAGACGTAAATACATGAACATTCGCATTTATAACATTTAATTTCTTACTGGTCGTGACGATAAAGAATCGAGCTATAAATATAGTATAGGTACTCATAGCAACAATGGAGTATAGGTACCCATAGGTAAGATACCTACTTACTTGTTTCTAAGGCTTGAATTATTGAAATTTATTTCATTGCAATAAAAACTTATGTTTTGCAAATTTAATTAAATATTTCATAATTATACACTTGAATTGATTCGCTAGCTACCGCGGTAGGATTCCCTGAGTTTTCGGTAACTATAGTACTCTTCTAAGGTTCCATGAACTAATGCACTTTAATTTTAACTAAGGAAATAGAATTATGATTATTAAATTCACATTAAGGTGAAGAGTGTAATCGTGTGTGTAGATATTGTGTTTCAAGCAACTTCAAAATATTAGTTCTTCGATGGTTAATCGTACGAATGCATGTAGTGTTGTGGAAATATTAATTTGTATCGTTATGTGGCAGTGGCAGTGGGCTGGTCACATTTCCCGAAGAACTGATAGACTAGACTACCGTTGGGGTAGAAGAGTTCTCGATTGGAGACCAGGTTTAGGCATCGCCTGTGGCCAGGTGGAAAGACGACCTAAAGCGCCTGGATAAAAATGGATGAGAAGAGCTGAAGACTGAACTCAGTGGCGTGCATTAGGAGAGGCCTACGTCCAGCAGTAGATAGATATAGTCTGATGTTTATGATGATGAATCATTATGTGTGCGTGCAATGTTTATGTATTTTGATAGTCAGGTAATAGGGTTGTAGTGTTAGGTTGAGGTTCAAACAAATAATTTACTCTGGAACTCATTGCAATTCTTCCTTGCCATTATGATGATGAATCATTATGTGTGCGTGCAATGTTTATGTATTTTGATAGTCAGGTAATACCCAACCAACACCCTAGTGGAAATTGCAGCCTGTTTTGTAACTTTAAGGCGTATAACAGTGGCATTAGAGTTCAGGAAGCAGTTTTAAGTTGCGTTACTGCTTCTGCAAACGTCTGTAGGTACAAAATGTACCAGTAGTAGCAGTATCGGAACCAAATACCACCCTTGTCTTTATAATAGTTTATTCTATAACCAATTTATCACTTACACATTTTATAGAGAGTTACGAAAATCATTTATTACTGAAAGTTTCATGAGGGTTTCTCTTGTTACTGTTATACGCCACTTAACTGCATAAAAGAGTTAATTGTAGGCCATATAAAGCAGTTCTATAAAAGTTCAAATAACCACTCTTGTTCTATTAGAAGTTCCATAATAGGGGTAATAATATACTCTAATACAGATTCGAGTTACAAAAAGACAATCAATGTAACTAAGACCTACCTAAAGTCGTTAAAATGGAATAAGAACTACCTTGAGTAATACAATAGAAATTATTTGCACCTTTGTACAGACTTAGCCAATGCGCCATTTCTCAAGAAAATTGTCTTATTTACTTGCAAAATTAAGATGTAATTATGATGTATTTCATTGGAATTAACTTTGCTTTTGTACAAACAACCAATTGCAGATAATAATCTGTCGACACGTGATAAAAATACGAAATCATTTTATTTGAAAAAGTCAAGACTATTTTGCAAATATTTCTTACATTTTCATATTATTTCGAGAGTGCTTAAAAATTACTGAAAAAACATAATATATATGCACAGTAAACATGAAAGCGTTTTTATCCGCTTGTGTTTAACAAAATAATAAGGCACATATGAATTATTTACTCAACAAAAATATTTTAATGATGGCCGATTACAATATTAATTACACTTCACCATTTTGACATACAGTACGTTCATTCATATTCGTTCACTAGTTCACAAAAGTAGCATTATAAAAGCGTTAGTGTGGTGTTAGTCATTCGTTGCAGCTCTTGAGGCACCGTTTTACTACTGTTGCGCAGTTGTAATGTAACTAAGGGCTGCATAAAATTGTGCCCAAAATGGTACTATAGCTGCTGCATTAGGCCTTCAGAGCACGCTATAACACTTACGTGTTAGCACCTTTGGGCATAATCCGATTGGCTCTAAAGCCGTTATGCTACTGGTTTGTGTTGGTTGGGTAGGGTTGTAGTGTTAGGTTGAGGTTCAAACAAATAATTTACTCTGGAACTCATTGCAATTCTTCCTTGACATTATAGCTCAATTTAGATAAATATCGTAAGTTTTTAGTTTTGCTCTTGTTTTTTGGTGCTTTCCAGGTGTGATTTCTTCTGGACCTATATTCCTCATTATTAGTAGCTGTGTGAAGTGCTGACCTGAGGAAGCTGAGTGCAGTTGCCATAATAAGGATTTGCCTTACTCTAAGGTGTTCGGTATACTAGTATAATGAGTCTGTAGGATATATGTATGGCTTATTATACGCCACCTTGAGAACGGCACGGTGCCCGCATTCTAATTTCAGAAGATGGCTGCTGACATCTGCACCCCATGATGTTACACAGTAATTCAGCAAGTATTGGCGAAGTGAAAGTATACCATGTAGATTACTTTTTGTTGGCAACAGCTCTTAACCTTTTGAAGACGAATAATAATTACCTAAGGCGACCACTGTGGATTTGGATTTGTTAGGTCCAGGAAAGTAGTTCGTAACTGTATATAACAAGGTACTTAAACTCCTGTACCTACCTGTGCCAGTTCACCCATATGTAAACTGTGCGGTTCAACAACGGTAGTGAAAAATATGTACAATAAGAAATAAAAAACTTATTTTTTTAATCAATGTCACTTTTTCTTTTTTTGTTGTTGCATTTTCACTTGTTTTTTTTTTCTTTTCCTGTTTTTATTGTTTTGTCATCGGATTGTGAGCTACCCTGAAAGTTTCATCCTGATAGCTAATCGGAAAGTGCTCGAAATTTGAATTGCTAGATTCCAGGACAGAGAAAATACATAGATACATGGATAGATACATCGATACATACATAGATAATTACATACAAGTGCATGTATAAAACCACTGTCACTTATTTGGTGGTCTCTACGTAGTACGCGCGGTCATTACTTTCACTCTCTTCTGTGAAGCAAATAGCTTTATCTCGATTTCGACCATATATACGTTGCAAACTACATATAACAAAGTAGGTACGCCTACATCTCGTTATCAAACGTCTAAACCGGCGGTTTCCGAGCTCTCCAAAGACACGTCAAAGCCTATCCTAATTTAAACAGGGCTGTTTACGTCCCCGAGCGCGGCCGTGGCTCTGTGGGGTGCGGTGCTACTGGAGGCGGGTTGGCAAAAAGTGGACTTGCAAACCAATAAGAATTCAAGTGTAGATCAAAAGTAATGTGCTAAAATACAGTACTACCTACTTAAATAAATTCATTTATTTCAGATAAAGATCCATAATGTGTTTGTAACAAACTTATTATACTATGTTAGTAGGTACATGTTATAATTTAGGCAAAAACATATAAGTGAAATAAAAAAATAAAAATAAAAATAAAAATAGGCAGAACACTAAAGTTATAAACCCATGCATCACTTTGACACCAATTGCACCAACGGCTTGACCCGCGTCAACCAGTGTCTCATGATGCACGAGTTAATGTGTTCAGCTACTACAGTCAGAAGACTGTTGGCGCTCCCACGTAAGCGGCTCATCAGGGATGCAGTTCGTTTACGCATTATCGCGAAAAAATCATCGGTGCGCGCGTCCGCAAACATCCCTGAAGCACTACAAAAACGTGGCAGCCCCAGCAGCATCCTGAAACCGTTGTTGTACTGGATACGTAAGGCGTTGTAAGCTTTTTGTGTATATTTGACCCACAGACTGCACGTGTAAAACGACTGGCAATACTACGCCTTGAATAAGGTCACTTTTACTGGTATAGTGCAGCGTGCAAATCTACGAGCCAACATATTGCACCTCACTGACATGTCCTCTGTAACACAGTGGCCCAGGTACTTAAACTGCTTTACCCAGTTAAGGGGAGTTCCGTCGAGCTTAACTGGCAGAGTAGAGTAAGTTTTGGTACCAGACTTGAACAGCATCAACTCACTCTTTTTAGCGTTATACCTGAGCCCATGGGCCGCATCATAGGACTCACATACGCCCATTAAACATCTGAGAGCGTTGATCGATGGGCTCAGCAGCACCATGTCATCAGCGTAACTTATATTATTAACACTAGTACCACCGATTGAACATCCGACATTAGTGCTGTTAAGCTCAGCGATAAAGCAAAGCCAGGATCCGTGTAATTTTTTTCTGATCAATTATTCAGAGTTAGTTTGCATAATGGATTTGAATGAAAAAAAGTGTCCTGGATCCTTCAATGATTCAAGTGAATAGAGGCGGAATGAAAATATTTACGCAAATTTTTAATAAATAATACATTTTGTTTTTATTGGCGTTATAATCGACATCAAAATTAGTAAAAAAAAAACTTGTAACATCCAAGGAAGTTGTATGTACAATTCTTTAGGAACGTATAGTATAACTCAATATTTCTGAAAATTTAAACCTAGCTTTTCATTATCGAAATCTTAACAACTTTGTTCAGCAATACCCAGTATTTTCAAGATTAGGTATAACAAGTACACTGTATGTAAGAGGGACTTTTATTTTACTTTGTTGTTCTGATTACCGCTTCCGCGTCTCGCTGTCAGTCCGCCCCTGCCTCACTGCGAACTCATTTCAGGGTTGAGCGAGCACCCGCGCGCCGCCCTACCCCGCGGTGGTTTGTCGAAACATTACACTTTATAAATATTGTAGCACTGGAAACTGTCACATGATAGGCTTTTTTACCCGAGTACGGCGTAGCAAGGGAGGGATAATGAGTTTAACAGTCTATGTATGCATACATGTTTATAATTTGAACGTTTATATGTTTAATTTATTTCTTACTGATAATGTATAACTTCGAATGTATGACTTCGACTAATGAATGTTTTCGGTACTCATGAAAGTTTTCTGAACGATTACGATACGGCTTTCATTGCTTGTTGGATCTTTAGGTTGACTTAAAATCTGGTGTACTTGCTCTGCGTTCGAGATGATGAGATGGCGTTGTGGGCAGTTTCGAAATGTACAATGTTAACAAGCCGTTCGCTTTGAACATTTTCAACACTTATACCATTTTTGAAGATTTTGAAACAACCGAACCTTTCCGGAATAAAGTCGATTTTCCTATGTCATGTCATCTAAACATGCAAAAAAAAACGGTGATCGAAAACGTTCAGAACGCTAATTTCGCCCGCAAATGTCTAAAGCAAACGCCAAATGTGATCATATTTAGCGTTTTTATCAGTTACTTTCGCCATTTTGCTACAAAACGAACGGCCCCTATGTATCTCAATACGATGAGGAAAAGCCGAGCAATCGATAAAAAACTATTTAACGACTGGATGAATTTTGGTATCCCACCGTTGTTTTGTCTTTACAATGTTAACTTTTATATGTATATTATACACTACCTTTCCTGCCCGCGACTTCAAACGCGCGGACTACAGATTATTGCGAAAAAAAGCATCCTTTGTTTAGGATATTAAAAACCATAGCAAAAGTAGAGCAGTAACGTTCTTGATGTTTTTTAACGTAATTATTTCGTTTCCATGGCAACCGTTCTCTGCAGCGAGTAATCAACATTATCGAGTATTCCCGTGGCCACCTACAATTTTCCGGGATAAAAAGTATCCTATGTTTTATTCCAGGGTATATTCAGGGTCCAGCCGTTATCGCGTTAAAACTCCCTAAAAAAACAAACAGTTAGGTACTTTTGGCCCTGGAATATCACATACCTAGGGTAAGTTTTTCTCCACAGAGAAATACCAACGCGGGCAAAACCGTGCGTTAATTAATAAAATTGAAACTGTATCTAACTTTTGTATTTTATATCCATAAAGTGTAATATTATAGTAGTTCCATCTGTACTGTGAGAACCGACAGGTACGAGTAAATATCCAAGACTACGGCGCCCACCGCAGACTTGCGGTCGACGGCAATGAAACTCTTTGTCGGCCACCGACGCAAATCAGGTGCCCATGTACATACATTACATAACGTACAATGTTGAAAAACAATGCTACGATGCGGTTTGTTCAAAAACTGTTATGTGTGTTTAACGAATATTCGAAGTAGTTCGGTCCAGCACGATGCATATCAGATGCCTATGTTATAACATGGTAACAACAAGGAAAAATTTAAGACATTGAAGTTGACCGGTCCAGCACTATGCATAATATTGTACCTACAATGTAAAAAAACAATGTTTTCTCGATCATATAGATCTACTTAAGGGAGGCGAAGATACGGCACTCTTTAATATCACGTAAACAGAAACTGGACTATATACAACTACAGGCACACAGCTATATATTTCCATATTGTCGTGCTTCATTTGAATCAACAACAAAGATAGAGACATACGCAGACTGTATCGCGAATGAGTGTCACTGCTACATAATCGGCACTCTGACTAAGACTAAGTGACTAAGGCAAAAGAAAGCCAATTGTGTGCGGTGCATCTAATTTATGGGATCCACGTCCGAAGAGCTGGTAACTAATCTACCCATTTTTAGTTAGATCACTGGTTACGCTGCGGATTATTAGAATTTTGTAAGTGTTTTGACTATGTGGCGAAGTTTTACGGTCGCAAACTTCACCTTAATTAAATTTCATAGCATGAATCTTATGATTTTTGTATGTTTCAGCGCTGTCTTCTGTCCGTCCGTCGGTCACGGGCTTGAAGCTCCTAAACTAGATGTCAGAGAGATCTGATCTGTTTACACGTAAACGTAGTTTATAGAGTCAAAGAAAAAACATTTCCCATCGAAAGTGTTATTTACGCAAAACTATTGTTCTAATTGTTAAACCCCGTGACGGGCGGTGGTCTAAAAGTTATAAAAAACTATGGCTCAAGGAAGTGCCCATGATGAAATGGAAAGACGTAGGCGTAGGTGGATGGGTAGACGTTTAATGAAATGGAGCACAGCATTAAATTGACCAAACTTTTGAAATAATAACGTTGGCCACAAGATGTTTCATAGCCGTTTTTATGCTGTTATTCGACTACAATATTGACGTTTCTCGTACGTCCACAGCAATTTATCTATACTTATAATAAAGCAGTAAGTACCAAGTCTGTACAATGAAGATAATATAAAAAAAAGTGGTCTAGGGTACATAAAATAAGATACTGAACAAGAATATATCATTTTTTAAACAGTGTCTGTTAGTTTGTATGTTTGTTCACGCATCACGTAAAAACTGCTGGACAGAGAGCGATGCGGCTGTCACTGTTGGATCTCTTAGGGTTCGACCTAAAAAATTGTGTACTTGGTATTTCAGTCTGATCAGTTGAAGCCGATCAATCGATAAAAAACCATTTGATGTCTGAACGAACTTTCAAGAAATGTAGTATGTTGTACTTTGTAGGTACTTTTGGCCCTGAAATAACACATACGTTACTTTTTACCCAGAGAAATTACCATGCGGGCACAGCTAGTACATACCAATATTAAAAGTGAAACGTAGTCTGTTTGTTGGTTTGTTTGAGGAGCTGGACGGAATTTGATGAAATTTGGAATGGAGATAGCTTATACACTGGAATAAAACTTAGGATACTTTTTATCCCGGGAAATTGAAATTTTCCACGGGAAAACTGGAAAAAAAGCTGTAAGAAACGGTTGCCATGGAAACGAAATAACAAGAATGTCAAAAAAAATAATAATAATATATTTAATATACAATATATATATATTAAATATATTCGGGACAATTCCACACCAATTACCTAGCCCCAAACTAGGATACCCTGTAATATGGGCACTAGATAACGGATAAATATACATATATACGAATATCAACATCCATGACTCGGAAACCAACATTTCTGCTCAACACAAATGATTGCACCTTGCAGGATTCGAACCCGCGACCGTTTGATTTCGTTCCTATGTTACTAGCCACTAGACCAACCGGCCGTCAAAAAACATCAAGAGCGTTGGTGCTATACCTACTTTTGCATTGGTTTTTAATATAAGTTTATCGCTTTTTTCGCGATAAACTTTACTTCGGGCGGACGAAGTCGCGGGCGGGAAAGCTACATAATAAATACATTAAAACTGCACTATAATTATATTATAAAACATTTTCTAGACCTGCTGGTATGTGTTTAACACTTCCATCCACATTGACAGCTGGTTTGCGTTGATAAAGTTTAACTGTGACAAACCGCAAGCTTGTGGCTGGCGCTCTTTCTGCGAAGTTTCTCAGTTTTATCGGCTATACAAGCATATACAACCTATATTATACAAGCATATACAACCTATATTATACAAGCATATACAACCTATACTATACAAGCATATACAACCTATATTATACAAGCATATACAACCTATACTATACAAGCATATACAACCTATATTATAAAAGTTAAAAGTACAAGATAATTTAATACGGGATAAGTTTTTAGCAGGGATCTCTACATTATTAAAACTAAGTTCTTTCATTACTCAAAAATAAGTTCTTACAATTTCATTTAGAGATTTTATAATCGTAAATGTAAGTGCAAATCAGTTATATATATCTAATGCTCTTGTTAAACTTAAAAAGCATATATGCATTTTCGAAAAATTATTTTATTTTGCCTAAAACCTAAAAAAACATAAATATATTTTGCTTGACAGAATGGATTTTGATAAAATTTGATACAAAGATAATTTAGCTCCTAGAATAATGCACAAGACAATAAAATTTAGGAAAATGTCAACATGGGCAACTTGAGCTGGTTGAAAAATACCTAGACACGTTATTTTTTCCCCATTTGTCAAACTATAAGTTATTCTAAAGCCCTCTGCATTTTGCAACATTTTGTCAAATTTAAAGAACCGTAGGACGCTATTGAGAACTACAATGTACCTACAAGGGTTGAATGGACCCCCTGCGGGGCTGCTCCATACGTGCGTATGGCGTATGGCACTTGTACTATTATTTATTCTGTGGTATGGCAACCAAGTTTTAATCGTGTTTTAGATCTTGTCGGCAACTTTTGATTTCAATTGCGCTAGCCCTATAACTTGTATAATGCTTGTATGGTTACCAATTTATAAACAATAATTCTTAGAATTAATTCTCAAAACTACTGAACCAATTTGATGAACGAAATCATCAAATTGGTTCAGTTCAAAGAATGAAGTAATCCAATAACACTGGAGGACTATGCATTCATTTTTTTTTAAAACATCCAAATCGGTTTAGAAATCCAGGAGATATGAGTTTACAGTCACGAGCAATACATGTAAAACATTGTGTCAATTATAAATTGGTATACATTTTTATCAATAAAATGTGATTCAAAATGTACACTTATATATGACACAATGCTTACATGTAACTGAATCGTGACTGTAAATACATATAAAAAATACAGTCCAATTGAAAATCTAGTCGTTTTGGAAGACGAATTATGCAAATGACGTACCAAAATTATGATCGACTAAGTAACTATTAAATTCTATGAAATTAATAATTACTTAATATACAAAATACTTCAACGGTTCACCCGCCCCAACAGTTTATTTTTTATTTTTTGTTTATCTCTTCGGTGAATCGCTCCATGAGCGTTTTCTATGAAAACGTTTCAATGAGAATGTTTCTATGAAAGCAAGATTTATATTATAGATTTTTATTTTTAGAAGTTTTGTTTTTTACGGTTAACATGTTTCATAATTGAAACATGTTAACCGTCTAAACGAGGAATTGTATTAACATTTGGTCACATGCAAGAGTCATGATCACAGTGAACATAAAACCGAGCGGGCAATCTACATAATTTATAGACAAACATGAATGTTGCTTAACAAAACGTTCCACAAAAACTAACCTCAAAACAGTGGTATTATTATGTTATGGCCAATAATAACCAATAATCGAAATAATCGAACAAAAAACCAATGGGGCCTGACCACGCAGCTCCTATAATAACATAATATGGTCAATTTACGCGATTAAAATCCACCGGAAGGACGATATACGATAGGACAGTAACTGAACTGTTCTTTGATGAGTTTGATGTATTTTACGGCATTTCCGTTCATCCCGAGCTAGGTAATATACCTAGCTCATATTATAAACTATAATTAACTACGAGGTTCTCTTCATAGTTAATTAGTTTAGTTTATTAGTTGTAGTCCTCTACAACTATGATTGTACAGATGTGACAGAAATACTTGTTTCTTTGTCAGTACAAATATATAGTTAGATGTGGATTAACACCCTGTCAAACCACTGCTTTGCTGTCCTGTCAAACGTAATCATTCGAGGAGACAACATATAATATTCTATGTAAATACAGGCTACGCCCTATGGTGTCCACCACTGTGCGATATCTATTAAATTTTTGTATGCCAAGTTTTGGTGCTCATGCTCATTTTACTTTTATACCATATCTATTTGTGCCATGTTTCTAGCAAATAAATCCTTTTCATTTCATTTCACTTGGATTGATGGTGACGACAAAAAAGTGTCACATCTGTTTTTTCATGATCAAACTAAATTATTTAAGTTTCATCAAAATCCGTTCAATTTCAGGGCTGTGTGTATGTGTGTGTTCGTGTGTGTGGTAACAAATATACACAGCAGTTTAGTTTGATTTGGGGAACAACATTCGTTATGTTTATTCCATATTATGGCCAAAGTCCTAGTCATAAGAGGGCAGTCATTAAAGTTCATTACTTGGTATGTTGCTACTTTGTAACAACCTTGGTCTCTGTTTGATAGTGTACCGGAAGTCTACAACAGGAAGCTTGGGCGGCGCGAGCGCATCCACGCAGACTTGTGAAAATAGCGGCCCTTATAGGCATTATGGGCATTTTTTGTGGGTTAAATTAATAGCTGATAGTTTATAATAGTAGAAGAAACAAAGAAAATTCTGCCATTTTATAAATGTTTTAGGTTTGTAATTCCAGTTCTCATTATAGATAAGGTTTTGTAATTATTAAGATGTAGGTGTAAAATACTATTTTATTTGAATTGAACAACGTTTATTAGTCTCTTCCACCTAATCAACTGACTCCAAATCCGTCACAGAACCAAGGTAACCGACACAGCTCAGCTCTATGGATAACTAAGCTGGTCACATTTATCAAAGATCCGATATCCGCCGAGAAACGAATTTTGAGTGGAAACCATGTTTAGGCAAACGTAGTGTAGGATGCCCTAGAGTGACGACCTGCGAAAAAGAGCATCGCAGAAACTGGAGGAAGAGAGAGCTGAAGACAGAGCTCAGTGGAGTGCATTAGAAGAGGCTATGTCCAGCAGTGGATTAGTATAGACTAATGATGATGATGATATTATTGATAATTCAAAAGTTGTCTGAAAGATATTCCTCAACGCGATAAGACCGTCGATCTGATTTCCTACCACAATACGTTTATTTATTTTCATTTAAATTTCGTATATTAAGCGAAATTAATATGCAATCAGATTTAAAAACCAGTGTCTCAGAGTGACAAGCGCAGTGCCGTGCGTGACGCGTACTGGGTGGCATTGCAACTGTAATGGACAGCAGTGACGCTTACCATCAGGTGAAAGACCTCACTTCAACACAATAAATAACTCACTATAGTTTAGGTACCTAAGTATAGAGCTATTGTGTCACTTCACTCAGGGTAAGCGATGCTATTTTGCATAATTGTCAAAATAATTTCTTTAGCGAAATCTCTACTAAAAGTGGAAGCTGTTTTCCGAAATAATCTACACATTTTTTGCCAGCAAGTGTGTCTAATTACAGTACACTTGCGTGCAACACAGTGCACGTGCTGAACCGACGTCATTCACGGAGATTTCACGACACATTGATCACTGTATACGGAACAATGCACTGCTGAAATATTTGCGTACCTAAATGATAGAGGGGTAACATCTGAGACTTTGAATCTTTTTTTTTAAATAGAAAGCGTGATATACTTTGTGGTGATTGTAGTTCAAAATTTGTGAAAGTTCAGATATTTTATCATTATGGACCTGGAAAGAACGTAACTAAGCACTTCTTATGAACATTCATTTATAAAGTTTCTGGTTCCGCCTCTTCTCTAGGCATCCTTACTGAACGCTGGATTTGTACCTACTTATTATAAGAATAAATTAACTTCCGCAAGATATCGCCTATTTTATTATATCTGTGATATAAAAACCTCCTCTAATGTTCGTGATAATAAAAGCAAAGAAATTGCACTGGTTCGGTAGCATACAATTACTCAAAAAGGTTGCATATTTTAAACAAAATTGGATAAGTATTGTTTTCTTTCAAAACTTACGATTTATACGACAAAATCGATTTTTCAAGAAACCACCGCTCATCGCATAACTAAATAGCCATGACTCAGCACCAGCTCATCTTCATATTTTATCTAAAGATAACTATAGCCTACGTATCTGTTGCCTTCCACCAAGCACTACCAACAGAATGGCTCACCACAAATCCGTACACTACCTCGCTACATAGCCATGTTCGTAACCTATCAGTCACGTACCTAACTCACCGAGTAATCTGGCCGCACTATAATTTACTATATGCACTATAATTTGCCGTATTGGAACGCTAGGCGGCGGGGCGGTAGCTTGATTAAAAATTGGATGAAATTGACCGCGGCTAGCAAAATGAATGCACTTAGGTTTATTGCTTGCTGGCTGTGGGAATCGGGTGATCTGCTGCCTGACCGCGGATACAAATTGGTATGGTAATCGCGCTCAATTTGTCATTTTGCCCTTACTAGAAATGTCAAATTCAATACATTTACCATTACGATGCGTACGCGGTCTGCCCGCTGTGGAGCAATGACTTGGACTCTACCAGAAAAATGACTGTATCATCTGTTTAACTTTTTTGGCAGCGTTCCTGTCTTAAATATTATAGTAAAACCACTCCCATTCCAAATCGGTTGCCGTTACATATTCCATGTCCGGATAAGAAGATGCCCATGTCTCTTAGAACATTTTGAAATTTGCG
Organism: Alsophila aescularia; assembly: GCA_946251855.1. NCBI lineage: Eukaryota > Metazoa > Arthropoda > Insecta > Lepidoptera > Geometridae > Alsophila > Alsophila aescularia. Next base: position 16,790,682 of record OX276385.1, read on the forward strand.
TAAGTTTTACTTAGAATATTTATTCACCTCTATTTCTATCTTTTTGGGTTTTTATAAATACTAACTACTACTAGTTAACAGTTTTTCCAAGAAATTAGGTAATCTCATCAAGTTTCATCTCTAGAAAATAGTAACAGACATGCACTTATGAATTCCTTTCTTTTTACCCGAGTACGGCGAAGCAAGGCAAGGGTAATGAGCTTAACATGTATGTATGTATGTATGTATGTATGTATGTAGGTATGTGAATGTTCCACCACAGCGTCGCCCCTATTGGATCGATTTTGACAAACGAGGTCAATCGATTCGTCTTCATTGCAAGAGTGCCATGGCTATTTTTAACCGACTGTAATCGAGTGTTTACTTTTTTAACTTAATTGTTTTAAATCAGTAAAATCCACACCAATATATAAAAGTGAAACGTTGACTGTTTGTTTGTTTGTTTTTATTGGGGAGTTTTAACGCGATATCGGCGTGATAGATTTTGATGAAATTTGGGATGGAGATAGCTTATAAGCTATCTCCCTGTAATAACACATAGGATACTTTTTATCCCGGAAAATAGTAATTTTCCACGGGAAAACAGGAAAGTGTCGATTACTCACTGTAAGGAACGGTAGCCAGGGAAACGAAATAATAGCAAGTCTGTTAAAAAGCATTAAGAGCGTTGGTGCCAAATAGCGTAGCGGTTGTAATCTCTTCGGTGCCACAGACAATACAATACGTTGGTGCTTAACTATTGCATTGGTTTTTAATATCTTATAAGAACATAGGATGCTTTTTTCGCGATAAGCTGTAGTCCGCGCGGACGAAGTCCCGGACGGGAAATCTAGTAACCAATAAAATGATTGCGAATAGAATCATGAAATTCAAGTCCACTGTAGATAATTTGCAGCATTTTCAAGTATCACATGAACAAGATAAAACACAAAATGCCCATCAAACCGTAAATAACTCGGAACACTTGTTCCGATTACGCGCGCTCACTATCACGGGCGGCCGGTTTGATGGCCTGCGTCTAATGGTAGCTTATTGATGGTGGGATGGAGTCAGAAACATTGATTATAGTATATTATACGATATTTTATTTAAACAGTTCATAGTATTTTCGGCCTACCAACCAATGCAGTCACATGAAAATATGCTTACATTTTATCATTGAGTCTAATGTTTTCATAACATTATATTTTAATATTTTTTTAATAATTTACTATTTACATGGTTTCAATGAGTTAAGTACTGAGACAATTTTGATGAAATTTATTCAAAACCACCTGGAGCCCTTTCAAATAAAAAAGAAACATCTAAATGGATTCAGAAGAGCGATGGTGGCCTAACGGTTCTATAGTGCAATTTAGAATCCAACGGATACCGGGTTCAAAACCTAGGCTCCGCACCAATGACTTTTCTAAGTTATGTGCGGTTTTCCATAGCTCCGTGCTTCGGAGGGCACGTTATGCTATCGGTCCCGGCTGTTATTGATTAATAGCAATCGTTAAGCCTTATCAGAGGCCCTTGGCTTGACTAACTCTGACATCAGAGGCCAGCACTACCTCATACGACAAACAAACAACAACGGATTCAGAAATCCCGGAGATATTTGGCATAATATTTGTCAAGTTACAAGTGGTTACCTCCTATGTCAACGGTGAGAATGTTGGATAACCAGCATACAAATACTTACATAGACTTTTTGTTAGTAGTTATAATAAAAATATTGCACGTTTTTTCTTTAGTTATATTATTTTTTGTAAGCAGCTCAACTCTCTATACGCATAATTAAACTTTGCTTTAATTTGAGCATAACGTTAAGTTTACAATATAATTTATCCATTCATTTGGTAATTAAACAAAACGACCTTACACTTGGATTACATTATATTTTAATCTCTGGCTCTAATATGATTGAAGCCAGCAATATATATGTGTCCTTCTTCATCAGCCTATATTTGTCCACTACTGGACCTACGTCCACTTCTCCTAATGCTCGCCACTGAGCTCGGTCTTCAGGGCCATTATTCTTTATTGCCAATAAGACACGTTACGCGCCGCGTTAAGATATCTGCGTGGAATCGTACGGCAATTCCAGTACTGACGTCACACGTTTTCGGCAAGGAATTTCATGCGGCATAGTGAATAAGCGCCCAGCTCCCTCATCCATTTTCTTCCAGCCGCATTTCGCAGGTCGTCACTCCATCTGTCCACAGGGCGTCCTACGCTACGTTTGCCTAAACGTGGTCTCTACTCAAGAACTCGTCTACCCCAACGGTTATTCGCTCTTCGGGAAATGTGACCAGCCCATTGCCACATTAGCTTGGTTATCCTTAGAGTTATGTCGGTTACGTTGGTATATGTGTCCTTATAAAAATAAAATCCACATCTCTGATTCATTCAGCATTCAACCTTTAAAACAAAAAGGTTGTATAAATTCGGACTTCTCGGTTCATCCCGCCAGATATGATATGGGTTGACAACTTGCTCCAAAACTTCAAAATAACTTGTTTATTTCGCTTATATCACATCTTGATTGCAGTTTTTGGGACTGTTTAAATGCAGATAAAAAAAGTGCCAAGATTTAGTTGCACTAGATTGATGTCCGACTATATTAATTGTCTTACATTTATTATATAATTTTAAGTTTTTTTATCGTGTTTTACTACCAAATAGGTACATCGTACACTGGTTACTGTAATCAATACAAATAAATTGAGGTTCCTAGGCTAATCAACAGTTACCTAGAAAACTTGTTTTCTAGTTTACCCGTTGTAACATACCAACCTGTCAAGTTCGTGACCTGGAGAATACAGTCTGCGATGGATTTTTGGAGCAAAGTATTTCCATTTCAGTATTTCTTTAAGTCCTATTTCTACAATATATATATTTTTAGTAACATAGAACATTTGATAATTATCTTAGCTAATAACATTATTAACTATTTCCGATGTAAAGAGAGAACAAAAGTTCTCACATTAATCATACCTACTTAGTTATAATTCCCCTTTCCTAGTCACCATTGTACAAAGCGCGATCTGTCAACGGATTATAATCATAAATCGATCGATTAGTTAATAGATTTATATCATTATGTTGAACTTCTTAATTATTTGATGAATACACGTTTCTTCGAATATAACTTTAAGTTGTATATTTTTCTGTTACATTTTTTGTATAATAAAAATTATGCAGATAACAATTTATCATTTTTAATTTGAATACGTATTTAAATAATACGAAAAAGCTGTTCATCACTATGTCTACTTGGGTCAGACGATTCAACTGGGTAGGTCCAACTTCGACACAGAGGTCAACCGACGAATCCAACTCGGATGGGCAGCGTTCGGGAAATTACGCCATATCTTCTCGTCGCACATACCGCAGAGCCTCAAGACGAAAGTCTATAATCAGTGCGTGTTGCCATTGATGACATACGGCACTGAGACGTGGTCGCTAACTATTGGTCTCATACAAAAGCTCAGAGTTACGCAGCGTGCAATGGAGAGAGCTATGCTTGTTGTTTCACTAGTGATAGAATCAGAAATGAGGAAATCCATAGAAGAATTCGTTCTTACCGACATAGCTCTCAGAGTTTGCAAGTTGAAGTGGCAATGGGCAGGCCATATAGTTCGCAGAACCGACAACCGCTGGGGAATAAAGGGCGACCACGGACAAGCAAGCGAAGTGTGGGGAGACCCCCCACACGATGGACCAACGACATTGTAGCCATCGCAGGAAGTCGGTGGATGGAGGTGGCACAAGATCGCTCGTCATGGCGCTCTTTGGGGGAGGCCTATGTTTAGCAGTGGACTGCTAAAGGCTGACGTAATGATGATGATGATGACGTATTTAAATTTCGATTTACAGTGTGAAAATAAACCATTCACTCAAATTACTTCACTCTGTAAATTGACTATAGATCCGCTCAGTGCCCCCGCTATAAAAACACCAACCTTGTGAAAGCACTCCGACCACGTGAACATGCCATCACTGCGGCATGACAGCAAAATAGCGCGAAAATATTGTTGCCGCGTAAAACTTATTTTCCGTTCCTTTCTGAATGGTTTGGCGGAACCGTACAAAACTCGGCCTGTGATTGGCTGAATATATGTAGCCACTGACAAACCGAACCAAAGTGTTATGTAAGGAGAGGGCACCGCGGAAAAATTATAAAGCCATAAATGGGAGTAGTTTCAGAAAGAAAAAAGTATTTTCGAAATGAAAGCGATGACATACTGTTTTTTTGTTTCATTTAAATACTAGATGAACCTACCTATACGTTAACATTAAAACATCAACACAGTTTAGTAGAAAAAGTGACCAGAATATTTTTGTGAAAAACAACTGGACAATTCACACCAATAATTAACATAACGCTATCATCGTATTTATTTATAAAAATAATAATTACCATCAATAAATTTTCGATATTAGCTATAAGGCCTAATCTACAGTCTTTGATCAATTCTCAGGATCGCCAGACCCTCCAAGCACCGCGCGTGAAACCAGGCAGTCACGTGACTTGCGCGTGGCTTAAATCGCCTTACCCGATGTAACTCATAGGAGTTACCTTATCTATGATGGATTGATCTTGATTATGAGAAAATATCTAAGTTGATTTAATGAAAATATGAGAGTTGATTTGCAGAAATGGCATAAAGTATAAAAATGATAATACAAAATGCATTTTCTATGCACGTCGAAAATTGTTGTTATGCTAGTTTTCACAGCGAAAACTTAACTGCGCTCAATTTTACCTCTGGTTAATTTGGAAATATTGAGTTTCACTAACATAGTCTAAGTAATCTGTGAACTATTTAAGTAATTACTGATTAAGTATAATCGGCCGGAAAAGTTATGTTTCATTGATACTTGGACTATGTTTAAAGATTTCAGTAACTATTAATATATTATGAAACTGGTACGATTGGTACATACTTCTTTAACTAATTAAATAATGTATAGGTTTTTCTAAAGTAAAAAACAGGTTCATTGATATTTCAGATATGTTTAACGGTTTTTATAACTTTGAATTCGCTTTTCACAAAAATGGTAAGATGAGCTAAGTACTCATAGGTATAATCCTTCTTTGGTTTCTGTAGCTTTAATTAGTTTATCATGAAAATGGCACGAGTAGCTTTAGGTAGGGATTAATGCACTTTTGTGCCTTTATATTATGTAATTTATATATAAGTCGACCCTCACGAGAGAAAACTATTTTAATGCTAATCTTTCCTTATTAACCTCCGGTTAAAAATCAAGAGTGTACTGCTAACCAAAACAATGGATCAGCGGACCCTTCCAAACATTGAGTTGTACTAGCCCATCGAACAAGCTGTAGTTTTGTGGTACAAGTGAAAAGCTGAGAGCTCGATCCAACAGCGATCTTATTTTTCTATTAGATTTCTACTATTTCCAGTGAAGGTAAAGTTTTCTTTGTAATTAATGAAAGTATCCAGTTCTACCTAAGCTCTGCAAATACTGATTAGATTTACCCTGAAATAGAAGAAGAAAATATTAGTTTATTTGATACAATTAGCAGCTACAACACAAATTATATAAACGTCATAACAAAAAGTAAAAACTTGTGACCAGGCTCCAATATTTAAGGATTTTTTCCATACATATGCTGGGTCAACCACAAACCTGATAAATGTGAAACTTTACATATATGTTTTGAAATTAAGACAAAATCGTGATTAACAGAATTTCATTCGATACATTTTCTTATCAAAAATCACGTAAGTTTCAGTAATATTTTCATTTTTCTACTCAACGGCTTAAGTTTTATCTCTAAAATAAATCTCACAGCAAGAAAATATAGTTTATAATCCACTGTCAAGACAAAATTTACCTAACTACATTATTAGCCTGCTAATAAAATAAATAACTTTTGAGACTTACGTCATTTAGTACTGAGCTAAATTGTGTGTTCAAACAGCGCTCGCGATATTCAACCTCAGAGTGTACAGGTGGAGCTAGCGTGGGGAAATTTACTAATGGAGCCTGGCCTTAAATGATAATTGCAACAAAAAAAGGTACCAACTCAGCATAAAAAATGTTAAATAGTAGACCAGTACGTCATTAGGGTAATATTGTTGAAATAGAGCTTGTGCTTCCCTTTGATAGACAACAAAAACAAAATAAGAAATGGGAAAAAGTGATAGTTTTTTATGCCTTCTCTCAAAGAGAGAGGAAGGGCCATTATCCACCACGCTGGCCCAGTGTCATAACTAGTTAAATACGTAATTGGTGCTTAATACCTGTGACAGCGAGTTCTTGTAAAGCGCACAGTTTACCGCTTGGGCGCTACGGCTCTATATGGGGACGTCTATTGCTAATTATGTGTCAATTTCATTCATTTCATAGTTTGCCACTGTGAATTGTCCATACACAGTTTTCAAACTTCCATTCTCTAATTCAAATAAATCGCTGTCATCATGAATGCTATAAAAATGGCGGCCACGATAGGGAAGGTGAAGGGAGCCCGCGCCAAACTCTTCCCTGTCCTATCGTCTAAACTACCACTCCAGACAAAGGCGGCGATCTATAAGACTATTAGATCACGTCTCACGTACGCAGCTCCGGCGTGGTACGCGTTTATATCCAAATACAGCAGGAAGAAACTTCAGGCCCAGGAAAACCTGTGCCTAAGGACAATAGTAGACGCCCCTCGTTACGTCCGAAACGCCACTATAGCGCGGGACCTACAAATCGAGAACATAGACACCTTCGTCAGACGACTCGCAACAGCAATGTTCCAAAGAGCCGACAGCAGTAAACAAAACCTTATACGCGGCATAGCGCCGCTGCATGCGAGACCTCCTGAAGTAACGGGAAAAAGGAAAATGAAACCTTACTCTAGAGACCTCGTGCAACGGGACGAGGCGGAGGCTAACGAAGAAGAACAAAAAGAAGAAAGAGAAAGACAGATAAGGAGAACGGCGGGGCGACCGGGGGTCGCCGTCTTGGTCGCTGATCGGCTCGCTGGGCCTCCCCTGGGCAACCAGGGGTCTCACCCGGTAGGGCCTGATCGCCCAGACACACGGTGATCCTCGGAAAACCCCGCCAGTGAAAGCCTAAGACTAAAAATTTAATGTAGTCAAAAAAATTACACATCTGTAGTCACAGATGCAGACGCGCCAAGGGAAGGGGGCAAAGCCCCGAACCCCTTTTCCCTGCACCAGCAATGGTGCAAGATGAAAACCCCGCCGCTATAAAAATTCTCGCATTCATACATTTGTCTCATTCGCTCGACCCGCCTGGTTCAGATAACACCTCCTCGTTATGTGCTAAAATATATAAGTCTACCATAATTTACAAAAATTACTATACTTTAGCTAAAACAAGCAGTTTAAAATATTTATAAATATAATCACACACACAATTATAAATCCGATAAGTGTAGCCACTGTCGTAAGCAGGCCAATCAGAGCTTAGAGTTTAAAAATTGAATACTCTCTTATCGAGCGGAAAACTTAGTATGCGGATGCAGAACTCCATACATTAGAATTAACTGTCCATACAAAACTTCATAAAATGCATAAAAACCGATTATCCCCATCAAACTTTTATCTTTAGAAGTGTGTGAGTATATTTGTTACTCATTCACGCTCAAATGGCTGGATGGATTTGGATGAAATTTGGTACCAGGATAGCTTATATCCTGGATTAACACATAGGCTACTTTTCATCATCATCCGTCATCACACTCCACGTAGGTGAAACCGTGGGGAGCAGCTAGTTGTCTCTATAAAGGTTCTCTAAGTGATACGAGTATCAAACTGCACAATTAACCAGCACCATCTCCAGTTTTTATTGTTTTATTTCATGTTATTTTGATCTTAAAAAAACAGTAATTTTTCTACACTTTATTCAATTCTTCAAATCTTCTGCGTCTGATGTTCCTGTAAATACATTGTGTTGTTTAAAGTGTCCCTCTGAGCTGGTGGGCCAACCCTCGTGACAACCTCTAATGACTACCTCGTTGATGATTCTGGAAGAGAACGCTTTTTCGGGATAAGACAGACCGCCCATTGTACAAACAGTTTTACTATCTTATGTTATTGAACTACACCACATCCACACCAATATATAAAAGTGAATCTGTTTGTTTGTTTGTTGCACTTGTTTACGCTGTTTTCATTTTGATGTTTATGTTACATCTGACAGGTTTCTTCTAACTTACACCACTACTCGTCGGTCCCTACAAGTTGTTTAGTTGCGTGAAATTTAAATTTTTGCTATTCATTGCGGGCGAACGGTTTTTCTGACACTCGCGCCTTTGGGGGACCCTTGTGGAGGGTAGGTACTGGCAAGCACGAAACGGTTGGAGAAACAAGCTGCTAGTAATATTTTTATGCACATTACTTGATTAAACTTAATTCTATGTATACTTGTAAATTATTTCATCAATGCAACTATAGTTATTATAATATAAAAGATTTATTACTAAATCTTAGGTTGTTACGAGTATAATGTTGCCTATAGTTTTCCTTCAACTGCTATCATAATAATGTACTAGTACATCATCATCATCATTATCATCTAGTACATGCTAGTTTTTTCTGATTTGTTCGTGAACTCACGAGAAATCAAAATTTCGCAAAATTAAAATCAGCCGAGTAATCTTGCTGTTAGATCGCTGGGTAGATTTTTACTTTTCATTAGCTATAGATGTTAGAAGTTAGATCGCCTAGGTACCCCTACCTACCATCGCGAGTAAATTTACTGACAAAGAAAACTCATCTACCGAATGATATTCAGACAATAACATTATCAGACTCTGAAATACATATATATAATTTCATACGGTAATGATTTAAAGAAAAAAAAAAACAATCCTACGACTTCCGTTCGGGACTGTACTTAATCACCCAAACTGCAAGCAGTGCAGAACCCGCGCATTCCTGGCGAGCTTGGGCAAATTGAGTTCTGAGCCCGACTGTACCCTCGGGGCGGAGCCGTTATATACGGCCAATAATCATTATTATTTCTACTTTTTCTTCGTTTGTCCGCGTCAAAAACGAAACTGCGTCAAAAGCGTTAAGATATTTTACAAGAGTTTTCATTATGAAGGGAAAACATAACATTTTTATAGTTGTGTGTGTCACATCCTTATTTTGCTTCTGTGTTTTCAGACAATTTTGTATCAGAATATATACTTCGTTTTGTGAAGTTTGACATATTTTGTACTCGTCGTGGCGCTAACCTTAATGGTAAATCATTTAAAATATTTATATTATAAATTACCTAGCTATCTACAAAAGTAAACTGTTTCTATGTAGAGGTAAAACACACCACAAGCATACCGAAAAGGTGGAAATTGCGATAAAAAAAGAAGTAAAAACAATCGACAGGAGACAACATTCCCTAAATGGTTGATTAAAATAAAAACATAGATTGATGTTCTGGCTTAGAATGTGATTTGCTATAGTCTTATTGTTGACAAGTTGAAATGTCAAAAAATATTTCTAGACTCAAAGATGTATTAAATATGAAGCTTAAATATTAATTATCAATTTATCAGATTGTCCACACCATAATTGGCATAGTCACGGGAAAGCTCTCCTAACTAGAGCCACGCGTCCACCACGCCCCGCGAATATAACCTCCAGTTCTACACTCCCATATTAAATCTTATTTATCAATTTTATGCTTACAAACTTTACTTATTCATCCCCTAATATCTTCAGAACTTTACAATTAAAATTAAACCTTATAAATAGGGCAATAAAACGGAGTTTGTTTTGGGGAAAAAGTTATACCGGAACTAAAGTGGTCGCGTGCCAATTTTTATGGGAATAATTTGGTTATTGCGCTAAAGAAACGGTTATGGGATTGTTAGTTGGTTTTTAATCGCGGATGGTGTTCAAGAGCTTCATATATCAAAAAACGCTAAAGGCCCGTTACGATGCCTAAATACGCTATTCAACTGGACCTACATATTTCAGACATTTAACGCCTAAAAATTAAAACAATATTTTAAACTCTGTCTTCGGCAATTTTTTTTATTTATTTTTTAAATCTTACTAAACATTTTTGTAAACACAGAAAACCGTTTTTTTTAATATGCCACGTATAGCTTCTATTTTTTTCAGTGATTTTAATAAAATAAATATAATAAGTAATTTAAAAAGAATCCGTTTTTTAATGGATGTCACTTTTTATGTTTTTTTAATTATTTGTTTGCATTGTCTCTTATAAAGTTTTTTTTTGTTGGTTTTTCACTTTTGGTGTTTGTTTCCGTTTTTCTTTTTTTCATTTTTCTTTTTATTTTTTATTGCTTTATCATCGGTTTGCGAGCTACCCTGAAAGTTTCAGCCGGATATCTAATCGGAAAGTGCTCGTTTGAATTGCAAGATCAAGACACAAATAAATACATACATACATACATACATACATACATACAAGTGAAGTTAAATAAAATAAATTAAAAAAAACTGAATCTGCTTTTTGTTCCATCTGAAAAATCGTTTTTTTTTCGCTTGAGGACTAGAAATGAATTATGTTAAAGACGTTAAATATAAGCACCTGTTGGGGTAAACGAGCTCTGGAGTGGAGAGAGCGCTTCGGCAAACATACGTAGGGCGCCTGCCTCCGGTCAGATTGAGTGACTTGCGAAAGGCCGCGACTAGATGAATAGAACCGAAAACCTGTCTCAGAGGCGTTCACAAGCAGACGCCTACATCCAGCCGTGGCTGAATGTGACCTAATGATAATGATGATAAGACACAGTAATAAAAAGCCTCAAACGCTCTTTGCACTAGATTAAAATAGATTCCTCCACCTCATTACTCATGCCGCACCTCTCCCAATACCTCAAACCGTACACAAAGAGCGGCGCTATACAAAATAATTATTAACAGAAAAACTACAAAAAACCACTCGAAATTAGTTCCCGATGACAGTCAAAAAATATATGTATATTTTTTCCCTGTATAAAAAAACACGGTGAAGCGCCACGCCTGACGCGCGGTTTCTTTACTCGCAGCGGGGCACCTTCGACTTTCGATACTAAATTTCTTCGTGGCATATTTATTTGGGCCCAAGATTATTTTCTACTAGGGTTTTATGATAATCGTGGTTCTATAACGACTAATGAATTACAGTTAGTGTGACATAAGAGGCTGTGACGTAAGTTATGGGGCTACAGCCGGCTTGTTAACAGAGGTCCTTGTTAACGCTTATTCGAGGCTCTTTTGATGGTATCAGTGCGCCCCTGTGTCTTTATGTGGTGTGTTGTCACACTTTAGTTGTGTTTTGTTCACAATTAGAGAGCTAATGGTGCCGCCAAGATTTTACTCATTGAATATTCTGTTTTGAAAATTTAAAAAGCTTGCATCTGCATAAAGAACGTGAGAAATATTGACTCTTTTGCAAAAGTCCGTCTAAGGTACTGCCACTGCATTGGTAAATATTTGACCAGCGAGTAGTAGTATGGGAAAAGTACCTAAAGCTTCGTCTCTTCCAGTTTGAATAGTCTTGTATCAGATAAGTTATTGGGACTTGAAAAACACAGTTTTTTTTTTCAAAACTTTGCTGTTCTCAATTTGTTCACGCAAAGTTGTTTACAGACAACTAAATTGAACCAATATTTTGTTCGTTCCATCGCGTGAAAATCAATAAAATCTCTTCTCACACGAGCAAGCTATTTACATGTTAATAAGTATAATTGTAGGCATCAGTAACACATACTATGCATGTTGACACGGTTCATTTACATAGTAGGTATGCTGTAGATAACGTGTCTATACTGATGTAACCATAAGTCTTGTTTTTGCTGGGACAGTTTTACCAGACTACATTAATATTTGTGTTAAAATAAGCCCAACACTACTATGTATTTTCAACTCTAATCACCTTTAAATTCTCACTGAATTGATCAATTTCAACGGAAATTTTGAATGTTGGATTAACTGTGGTTGTTCTGTCGACGGTTAAAGCGTTGCTTAAATTGATACAATGCTTCAGAATTGTAATGGCCAAGTATTGTTTTTACTATCTTAGAAAGAAACTGGGCCCATGCCCCGATGTTGCTTTCTCGTAGTATCAGAATTATAGTATACTTTTCTAACAAAAATCATCTACATTTTGGCATAAAAGTTTAAAACAACGCATGCGTTTCTGATCGCTGATATCGTTTTTTTTAATATCTCTTTAATATCGTTGCAGGTACAGACACGTTGCCATGCTTTTACCCAAAGAGGACCTCCCAACTTGAACAATTCTTATTAAAAAGGGTAGATAGGTCATAGAGACCTAGGTGGTCCCATATATAAAAATTTCTGTACTTTTTAATAAATCCATTTAAAATTGGTTTTTAATATAATTAAAAACAATGGCCACCCTCACATACATAATAATAATTTACTGTAACAAAAACGAATGTGAGTTGTGGGTCAAGTGACAAGACGCTACAATCCATCATCGTTTCACGTCAGTGCCACAGCCTGTGTCGTAGTCGGTGATGGCCGATGGTGTGCCACAGTGTACGCGATAGTTAGTAGAACTTAGTGATGGATGACAAACGACCCTCCAGAGATCAATTATTATTAGGCAGGGACCAAAAGTGGCGAGGCGATATGACCTATAATTTATACAATGATTGTTCTTGAAATAAGATGCATGTAAAGTTATTTTTCCTAAGATTTAATAGTCTATTCATGGGTAGGAAAAATAGGCGTTTTATGCTTGTAAATGTATCATCATGATAAACGCACTCGCGTAGGCAGTTGCGTGCTAACGTTCGTAGCACTCGTCGCGGCAGGGCAAAGGACTTCAAAATAGTCCGAAACTGGTCGGAATATTTTCTATGTTCTGTTCGTGAGTTTTTAGCCGTTTTATTTATATTTTATTTGATAACCAAAAAAAACTGTACAATGAAGATATTTAAAAAAATAGTTTAAGGTACATAAAATAAGCTACTGAATAAGAATATAACATTTATAAAAATCTGTCTGTTTTGTCTGTTACTCTGTTTGTACGTTTGTTCGCGCATCATGTAAAAACTACTGGACCGATTACGATGCGGTTTTCATTGTTGGATAGCTTAAGGTTTGACTTAAAAACTGGAGTACTTGTTATCTAAATTTGATAAGTATAATTCGAGCAATCGATTAAAAATCTGTCTGTTTTGTCTGTTACTCTGTTTGTACGTTTGTTCGCGCATCATGTAAAAACTACTGGACCGATTACGATGCGGTTTTCATTATTGGATAGCTTAAGGTTTGACTTAAAAACTGGTGTACTTGTTATCTAAATTTGATAAGTATAATTCGAGCAATCGATAAAAAAAAACATTTGAACGAAGTTTGATGATATATCTCAGAAAAATTACCACGCGGGCAAAGCCGCGGGCACAGCCAGTTTAATATAAAAGTCCACTGCTGAACACCACAACGAGCAGCGAAAGCTTACTATTTGCCTATCATGAGGGGCTTTGCACAAAATCACCACGTTTGGCAGGCGTCTAATTGATCGCAGTAGTTCATGGAACATGAACACAGGGAAATGCTTGCTTAAAGCTGGTCCTCACAGCACCCGTAAGGTGAGATGGGGTGACCCTATTTAATGCTAGATACCACAGCAGGGAGATGCACTACAAAAATGTGAAAATATTTAGATTCTGGTAAAGTTGGCTGGCTGCGAGCGGTGCTGCGGTGCTGATCTTTGTTGTTTTTAAACTTCAAGCTGCCAACGCATAGATTTGCTTGTAAAGTTTACAAATCGCGTCCATCACTTTTATAACAGAGTAAGTGAAAAATACCTTTTCGCTTCTCATGCTCGTAAAGTTCTTGTGTATGCTGGGTGTAAGTGGAATAAAACTGCATTTTATGCTCTAGTAGGTACATACTTCTTTAATTCTCTATGGTCTCCGAAGTGAGCATATTGATACAAAAATAAAGTTTAATTTCCTTGCAATCGAAATAAAAAGCCGATGTGTAACTTGTTTATAAAACAAGGCATTTTATCCTCGGCTTCAATATCCACCCTGGCCCTCCATCCATCCACCATTTTACCCAAGACATTTATCCACCTGAGCCGGTGGATAAATGTCTTGGGTTAAATGGCTTGTATTATGCACTTGTTGTACAATCACTATTAGGTAGGCAGTCAACAAATCGTCAGTCATTTCATTACCTGCATTTTCTCTAGCCAGTCAATACATCTACCATCAGACCATTACCAATAGATTATTATTGAAGCAGCAACTCTAACAAAATCATTCAAATCTAAGTAGCACAACGATCTTGAAGTCTATAAATATTTGTGACCTTTTCACTACTCGTTGCGTTCTTTAACATTTTAATATTGTTGACAAATCCAAACCTGAGGTCACTCATGAGACATTTCGATGTCGTGGGGTCAACCGTGAGACGTTGGAAAGATCGTCAAAGCATCGATGCCTAAAATAATAATAACGCCCTTCGAACATTATTCTCTTTATAACGCTATGAATGTGCTGTGAACCGAATAAGGGCCATGATCCATACTAAAGCGGAGACACGTAGAGCTAGAGGACCCTTATAAAGATTTTGATGATGAAATTTCTTTCAATCATCAGCCGGAAGTGAAGCTACGGCGTAGCTCCACTGCCAGCAGAGCGTAGCTGCTACGTTCCCGACTCAGAAGCATATAAATGAATGGTTGCTAGCCAACTTTAAATCGTTATAGGTCCTATATGGCCCTAACGAAATTAAAAATTATTAGAGAAACCTAAAGAAGATTTTCAAATACCCATTCAATGATACCACACTTAACAAAGCGTCCAGACGCCATTAAATATGACGACAAACAGTTGTCGTCATATTTAATGTTGATTACTGACACGTCTTTATTAGCACTCGTAAGATTAAGTCAAATTGAGTGCTGTAAGAATCATCAAAATCAGCCTATGCGTTTGGTCTATATAGTGCCACAAAGGAACAAACATACATAGACTGATAAACACATTACCCTCCGCGCAGTTTAGTAAAAAGTAAGACCAAAACAAATATGGTACGGTTAGAATATCGACCTAAATCCTATTGGAATTACGTCCATATCAGCGCGTGCTCAAACGAGACTGTTACTACAATCTCTCAGCCCGAATAGCGCGTTTTTTTTCATTACTTTTAACCTTACAATAACTTAATTTAAAATTAAAAAACAAATGGCATGTCAAATTGCGTTGAATCAAAATTCAATTACGTATTGCATCCGACATCATCAAAATACGTAGTAGCTCTGCTATATCATATAGTTAAATATTATATCACCATGGAAAAAAGTCTTATGGTGATCATCACAAAAAAGTCCCATAAATTATCTATTTTATTCCTCGACTGGACAGTTTAACGTATAACATAATGGACGCTGGTTCTTTACCGATCGCCGCTTCTTCCCGAGCAGGTCTTGGCAGTAAACGTCAGCGTAAACTAAACCGAATGCCTTTTTAGAGCTTTTTTAAGCTCGATGCTTTGACTCAAGTTTATCTTGAGTGTGCAGAGTTTTGTTGTTATTTGCCTTTTGTTGCGGTGATTTGAGTAAAGGTAGGTACTAGGATCACCGTTGCTAAGCTAAATCGTCAACTTCGTTTGATACACCTCGCAATGTAACGCTTTTTTAAATGAAAATTAACATAATATTAAACCTAGTGTAATAAACCGCTACCGCTTAACTTTCCAAAATGCTGAAGACTGCTGGACTTGGCCGAAACTAGTAGTAATGGTGTTGGAATAAGTTGCTCAGATGTAGACAACGTTTTGATGCACAACCGTAGTAATGATACATCTTTTCAAAACTCATACTCGTTTCGGTACGATTTGATATGCGTTATTGAAACTATAGGCAGCAATATGGCAACATTGAAAATGTCTGAACACATCAACATTATCAGCCCATATTTGTCTACTGCTGGACGTAGGCCTCTCCCACGCCACTAAGTCTTGCAGCGACTCCGACATTAGGACGATATCATCAGCAAATCATAAGTGTGAGATGTTCTCGCCATCGATATTAATGCCTATTCCGTTACAATCCAGCATCTAAATAATATCTTCCAAGTGAACAGTTTCAAGGATAGCATATAAAAGTTACAAAAAAACAGGTTGATTTATCATAGTTCAGTTGAATTCGTTAACAGTTTTGAAATGCTAGCGCTAAATGTCGGAAAACAATCATTTTCGAAATAAAGTGACAAAGTCGATGTACATTTTCAATATTCGTTTTTTATTCGTTCGTTTTGTCAATATTTTACTTTTAACATACTTTTTGCAATCAACGTTGATTGTTATCAACGTAGTTAGATTACTAATTAGTTTAATGGGATTATTTATGCAATTTGTCTTGCCCCACTTTTATCACTTTTCAGTCGATAGTTAGCAATTTAAAGTAGTCACTTACCGATTAAGAAAATATATAATGAAAATCTCATATTAATCTATAGTAATCGGAGTTACAAACGGCGGCACAGACGCAATA
Source organism: Alsophila aescularia (assembly GCA_946251855.1). Classification (NCBI taxonomy): domain Eukaryota; kingdom Metazoa; phylum Arthropoda; class Insecta; order Lepidoptera; family Geometridae; genus Alsophila; species Alsophila aescularia. Next base: position 16,807,140 of record OX276385.1, read on the forward strand.
TGATCAAAACCTTCTGTTTTTTTTACATAGCTGAAATGAGCCTCCACGCAGCTGCTACGTTTCTGACCGTTACTGCCCACCGACTCGGGTTCAGGACAATCTAATGATTATAAATTGATTTTGTCCTAAAACGATCATATATGGTTGTGGTCGGGGTTTGACAAATTAAGCTTTTGACTTGTGTAGCATTTGACCAACCAAGTATTTGACAAGTGTCTGCGAAACCGGCTCTGGTACTAACGTACATATTGTTTTGACAGGGCTCTTATTCGCTGTGCCACACGAAATTCCAGAAAACGTGTGACGTCATTACGAATTGCCGAACGATGCATAAACGAAGACATCGTGACGACGCGTCACGTTGGTGCATGGTCATAGCGAATGCCCAGTTGTGGCCTTTGGTTCAGTAGCACCGAATCGTTAATGTAGAAAACAATAATTTTACATAGGACCGTAATAGGAGCACTTTGTAACATCATATAAAATTAAGCTGCCCTAATTGTTCTGTAATTATTATGAATGCCCTGAAGGGCTCCTCGAACAAAGACGTTAAATTTTAATGTATGCTAATAGACCACTGTTTGAACAATTTAGTTGAATCCACTTTCACAAGGAAAATGGAAATTATTGAGTAGGTCATGTAGACCATTAATTGGCTCTAGGATAATTACTCTATTGGTGTGTTTGAAATGCACACCAATACAGTAATTATAAAGTATAATTAGTAAGTTTATTATTGTATACCGGTTGGTCTAGTGGCTAGAGAACCTACTACGAAATCAAACGGTCGTGAGTTCGAATCCCGCAAGATACAATCATTTGTGTGATGAGCAGAAATGTTTGTTTCCGAATCATGGATGTAATATTCGTATCTATGTATGTTTATCCATTATCTAGTGCCCATTAGAACAAGGTATCCTAGTTTGGGGCTAGGTAATCTGTGTAAATTGTCGCCATTATATTATTATTATTCACATTATTTATTTTACATCTTAGGTTTAAGTTTTTTTACAATATAATTATTTATAAAAACAATATACACAAAAATACTATAAAAAAACCTAAACCTAGGGTACCGCCGGCAGCAGAGCAGGGCCCAAACTACCCGTGGCTAGGGCTGCAGAGTGAAGAGTAGACGAGCCGTATCATAAAGAGTACTACTTTCTGCATCCGACCCTTAATCCAACCATCTAGCGAGAGCCTCTTAAGATGTTGGTCAAGTCTCTTCGCTATCAGGCCGTTCGCCGAAACAACTATCGGGACAATGATCGTCGAGTTAACATCCCACATGGCGGTCACCTCGTGAGCCAAGTCAAGGTACTTGCTGAGCTTGTCCTTCTCGGCCTTCACGAGGTTCTCATCACGTGGGATGGTGATGTCGACGAGCACTGCCCGGCGTTGGGAACTGTCTACCAGCACGATGTCAGGCTTATTGGCAACAATTAGTCCTGTCCGAGATGATAGAGCGGTCCCAATAGAGCAATGCACGACCATTTTCGAGAACTGGCCCAGGTACGTACTTATAGTACGGCAACTCGGACTCGACAAGGTCGTACCGAAGGGAAATTTGCTGATGGATGATCCTGGCTACTTGGTTGTGTCTGTGCAAGTACTCTCCATTAGCAAGATAAGAACAGTCGGAAATTATATGCCTGAGGGACTCCCCAGGACGGTGGCATGCCCGACCGTACCGTCCTTCATTGATATATTTCCGGTAGTTATTCGTCTTGATAACTTCGTCCGCAATTGCACAGACAAAACCCTCAGTTTCCCCAAAGAGGTCACCAAAGCGTAGCCAATTCACCTATGCGAGCAAGTTCACATCAGGCCCTGTTAAGCTCCCGTGCAGCTCCTTGCCCTTCCATACGTCCTTGCGGCCATCGGTACTCAACACTGATGGTTTGCGCCAATTCTCGTTTGCCAAGGAGAGCGGCGTGAGAGTCTTATAAACTGCCACCACATCACGCTGCAACCCACACTCGGTGTTTAGGAAGTACTCCCTGAGACTGTACACTTCACGGTTGTAGAGGTTCTTGGCATTTAAAAAGCCACGAACCACCACTTCCGCGGAATGTACAGTCTCATAACAGACGAGCGCGGGTGTAATATACGATGTGACGTAAGCAGTTGACTGACAGCAGAGTTATATTATTATTAGCAAAATTAATCCCGCGGCTTTACACGCATGGACATATTTCTGCGATAAAAGTATGTATTATCCAGGAACAACAATATACAATATACCAAAGATCAAAATTAATATAGCCGTCAAATAGTTTTTTATGGATTGCTCGGCTTCTTCTTATCGCATTGAGATGCAATGTACACCAGATTTTAAGTAAAATCCTTAACTATCCAACAATGGAAACCTATTTCAATCAGTGCAGTAGTTTTTACGTGATGCGAGAATAAACATTCAGATAGATAACGATTTAAAAAAATGAGCATTTTTTGTTTAGTAGCTCATTGTACAAGGTTTTTGTAGCTTACTACTTTAATGTAAGTGTACTTTAATGTTTCAAAGTTTTAATGGTTACAGGGTGCATAAGTATGTATTACTTTATTTCTTCAATCATTTTAGAATATTATTGTTGGAAACATCGTCAGTCCATATTAAACCTCCTTTTAAATTTGTTTTTCTTCATCCAGTAGTCATCCTCGTCCATCTCGGGGATGGGCATCCACTCGTGGCCCCTGTAGAGGTAGCTCTTGCCCCTTCGTCCGTGGAAGCCCAGCTTGGCAGCCTCATCTTGCAAATTCTTCTGCCTGGGGACCTCGTTCAAACGTGACATTATGTAGGTAGTTTGTCGCTGTAAGAGATGTTTTTGAGGTTTACATGTGTGAAAAATTGTCGATAACTGCAGTTTTTGTCGTATTTTTACAAGATAAAATAAATATTTTTGACCTTGGCTAAATATAAGAGTTTATAGCCGTAACAGACATTCCAATTTGTCTGACACGAGTAAGTACCTACATTGGATACCGACCAATCTTACTGTTGGATAGCTTAAGTTCTGACTTAAAATTTGTTGTACATAATTCTCTATCTGATGAGTAAAAGCCAAGCAATCGTCAAAGATCTTTTAGGCGGCTGAAGATATTTTTATGAAATGAGGTATTATTTTTCCTTCATTAGCCATATCTAGTTCTTTTATAAGTAGTGGAAATTCGATTCTTTATCAAATTACAATCGAATGAGTCTGTTAAAATACCTGTAATAAATAATTAAATATTCTGAAAAAACACAATACCTAGTCCTAAACTAGGATAACACAGAGTGTGGGATACCCTCAATGAACAGGAAACAACCTTTTGTGCTAATCACACAAATGTTTTCACCTTGCGGGATCATTAGTTACCTTGCATTCCATAATGCCCAAATATTTGCTGTCACCAGTTTGCTTTATGCGAATATCGGTATATTTAGCTATTTTTCCTTTCGGGAAATCTGAAATGACAAACAAGAAAAAAAAGGAACCCAAGTTATGTGCACATTCCACATCATTCAATCACAATCAATCACAATCATTTGTTTAGAAACGAGTCGTATTTCCAACGTCTCGTTAATTTTTGACGTTTTTTGTATGGCACTTATGTCAAAAGCTGACGGACAGTAAGCAAAAACGGTTCGTTTTAAGATATAGGAACCAGCCATCAGACAACTTTTGCAGAGACACGCCCAGTTTTATTTATTTAATTATTTACAAAACTTACAACTACCATTACAGGATTTCACCTAATGCGATTGTGCAGCAATAATGATCAAATAACCATCCTCAGTCGGCTAAAAACTAACCTATGATTTAGGTATAACATAGAATTCTTACAGTTACCTTTGTAAATTCACTCAGAGTACAACCAAATACTTCAACCGCAATTAGATTGAGTATGCGAAGTGCACGCGTAAAAGGCGCCTCCCGTAGGAGGTTAGTCCGCGCGCGTGGCACTGCAACTTTGGCAGCCGTCGCCGCCAAACATATCTGTCTGTTTTGTATCAATATGAGGCAAAAAACCGGACAAATGCGAATTGAACTCGCGCGGAGAGGGTTCCGAACAATGAATATATTATCTCACAATATTGAGAGATCTACCTGCTATTTAGAACATAGCTTTCTTATAGGTTTTCCTGTAGTCTGTCTGTAAGTAAAGAACTAAATCCTGTTTTTTTTTTCAAAATGTTAGGTTCAGTAGGTTCGGAGATTATAGTGGAGGGAATGGTCAAATTTCAACTAACTTTAAAACTGTTTTATGTAACTGTGCTTTTTTATGTGTATTTATATTTGCAAAACATTTAAAATTCATTTATTTACGTTACGTCCATATCAGTCACAGAAATTCATATGTGTACCAAATTTCAACTAAATCGATCCAGTAGATTGCTATGGCTGTTACAGACGGACATACATACAAACAGACTGACACACGAGTGATCCTATAAGGGTTTTTTTTTCATTCAGACATAGGGAATTCCAAAAACATGTGAAATTGAGTTGGTCCAAACCACCTGATAGCGAAAATATACCCTAGTTCAGGTCATTCCTTTAACGCCATGTGTCAACCGTTTTAGGGTTCGTACTCAAAACCAAAAGGCGTACATACTACGCCTTCCGTCTGTCTTTCTGTCTGTACGTCTGTCCTATCTTGCAGGGATCTTCTGTAATAGGTAGCCAGTTGACATTTTCACAGACTTTGGTTATAATGGCAGGTATCCTAACAAATAAGCAAACAAAAAAAAAAAAATAGAAACTAGTATTTTAACGTTTTTTTTTTGCTCTTTCGTCAAACTTGGAGTCATTTTAGTGAGAACTCTAAAGTAATAGTAAAAGTTTGAGTAGGACTCGTTGGATTGTGTGATGGTATAGAGTCCGACTTGAATTTGCCCGATTTTTATTTCGTCGTTGTATTATGGTCAAATATTTTAAAAGGCAACAAAATAGATGAGGAGAACTGAAGACCGAGCTCAGTGGCGTGCATTAGGAGAGGCTTACATCCAGCAGTGGGCAGATATAGGCTGATGATGATGATGATGATCTCAAAAGGCCAATGATTACAGTTGTTTTTAATGTACGAGTACATACGTGGCTGTAATTATGTTATTAAGTAATTATGTACCTTTATAAATCGGGTATTTCCAGTACTGCCCCCTGTCCCCCTTTTCCACGAGAAGGCTGGTCCTGTTGTTCACGAGGTTCCTCATAAAGACCATGTTAGAAGACCAGTTGAAACTCCCCGGCACGTGCCCGTCGAAACAAGAGTGGAGGTACTTCGTGTCCTGGACGAGTAGGCAATTTCACTATTTTATTTATTCAACTTCTAAAAAGTTATTTTCAACTGCTTCATTTTTGTGTTTGTGTGTGTATGTTCACTCATAGCTCCGGGATTTCTGAACCGATTTAGTCGATATCATTTATTTATTTTATGTTGTGGTTATAAATTTCACCAAATCGGTTAAGTTATTTCGTAAAATTTTATTTTCGTTAATTTTTTGTTTCGTGGCAAGCCTCGACGGAGATGGCGGGATGACCATGATTATTTCATGAAAGACTGGATTAATGTCGCAGAAAACCGTGAAATGTTGAAGAGCGGGAGAGAACTTAGGCTTTTGTAGCCGCGGGACGCCCTAGGCAAATATAATAATTGTGGATTGATATGTTCTATAGTCAAGTAGTTCTTGAACATGCTAACAGTTATCTTCAGTGTTGAATGATGGCAAATCAGCACACACCCATACTGATACTATGGATGTATTACCATAACTACCTGTCTGTAACCTTTTCACGACTAAGCGACTGAAAAGATCTTGATGATACGGATATAGTTTGAACTCTGGGAAACGACATATATAAGATACATTATTTTTGTTTTCACTGTGACTTTTTTATCGCGATAAACAGTAGTAATGAAATAAAAGTCGCGGTATAAGCGATCTTCACACCTCGGTCAAAAATAAATGTGCCTAAGAAATGTTACTCTATAATCGTATTAAACACTGACATACCTGCTTACCAGGGATCCTGAACTGGTAGAACGGGTTCGGTGTCTTCGGAGCCCAATAGTAAAACACGAACCATGTCACCCCCACTACTGAATGAGGATTGAACCTTGCATACTTCGCAAACGTTTTGCAAGAAGTGCTCTTGGTTTGGTGGATGTCCTTTGGACCTACTTTGGGATTTGGTTTAAAGTCCGCTTGTAAACTATTTTGTACACACATGGACAATGGAACAAATATAATAAGCAGAAGATACTGTAGTGGAAGCATTTTTTAGACTTCTGCTGTTAGATATTCTTTCATTCATTCAGTATTTTTGTACGAATGAGAGCTGAATAGGACTTCTATAAAAGAGATGGATCACAACTGTATGCGCTTGCTTTTTAAAATAGCTCTGTGGATTTTTGTGGTTAGGATATTTTCAAAGCAGGAATTTTGTTGACAAACACATACAGAGACTAATTTTTGAAGTGTTTTGTAGTTACGAAGAAATTCCTGCTTGTTGATTTGTTTTGTTTGGAAACTGGTTACAGGTGCATACACTAGCTTTATATCTATAGTCAGTGTCTTGGCTTTTATGTCTTTTGAGACTTGCTAATACGTGGAATAATTATTTTTATTAATTTATCTAAAATTACTTACTTTAATGCTGTCGCAATGAGCTCGACACATTTGCGTAGGACTTGTACCATATAGTTATCAACAGAGAAAAGAGGCCGAAGAAAAGGGAGGCCTTTGCTCAACTGTGGGACACATCAGGCTCGTAATAATAATTAATATTATTATTAGTATACTTATTGGGGTGTAAGGGAGTACAAACACTACTTCAGTACTCCATGTCAAACTCACCTGCTCGTGGTCACTACCTGTCCTCACCTGTTCCTGCAGAATAACGGACGAGGCTGTGACGAATTACAAATGGTGGTATAACCAACCAGAATTGGCGCGTTACCGTAGACCGGTGATGAGGAAATTCAAGTATGTATACACCAACAATTATATTAAATTAAACATTATAAAAAGTAATAAAAAAATAACTTTAATTGCTCGTTTGCTTGTATTAGTATTAGGTAGAGCTGGCCTCTAGTGTCAGAGTTTATAATGAAAAACAAATAATTTAGAATATAATTAAATTACAACATAATTATGTACATAAAACAGGCTACCTACTTACTTGAATGCAATATATTGCCTAAACATGGACTCCAAGTTTGCTTACTTCTGCAAAAAAAACTCTTCTTCAAGTTCTGACTGAGCAAGCGAACTTTCGTCATTGACTTCGGTCTACTTTTTCTCTGCCCTTAGTCATCAACTTCTAACGTTAGTCAACAACTTCGATGTATTTCGATTTCTCCCTCATTAGCTCCTCCATCTTCTTAGCCCTTAGGAAAAGATAAAACACGGTCAATTGGTGATTTAGAAAAATTATAAGCTTGTGTTGTTCCAATATTTAGCACGTGGATCTCTCATGACTTTCATGCTTCCCATCAATATTGTCATCATTATCATTGCTATCATTATTCAAAGATCAGTATTTGGCACTATTTGTTTCGCACTAGTGGCACTTCGGTCCCGCCGTTATCATCACTTTTGCTTGTATACCCAAAATGGACTGATTCATTTTTGCTTCTATACCTTACATTATGTCATAAAATTATAAAATTCATAACTTCAGGATGCGGTCGATAATTTCATGAAATGGCTAGCTAAAACAGACCATATTGTTGATTATCAACGTTTAATGATATTTCAATCCACGTTTGGCCTAACCATTTTTTATTATGGACTAGACAATCGTTTGACCACGATCTTACCTGATAGAAAGCGATCATGTGCTTAAAGGTGTAGCACGCTTGCCTAGTAGATACCTATTCACTCTTGATTTGAACACACCAGGGTTATAATTTACCGGAAACACTGAGGAGGGCAGGGCAGGACATTCCACTACTTTGCAGTACTTATAATAAATGAAGAAGCGTACTGCTTCGTTCTTGTTGCGAGGTATTTCAACCATAAAAGGGTGGCACTTTGCCGATCGTCTAGTCGTACGGTGATGGAAAGGTGCACATCTTGTGCACACTCTCCATAGTGCAATCTGTAGAATACCGACAATTACAGGCTCGTCAGGCTTGCGACCAAAAAATATTAGTAACGTAGTGTTTTCATGATACCAAAGATTTTCAAACAGATAAAAAACAAAACACGAAGGTGAAGCTACGCTTCGCTCCCGGTTTCCCCTTCTAACCTATCAAGACCAAGTTGTGTTTCCGAACTTGCCTTTTTTTTTTAAAGTAGCCCTTACCTGTATTCCAGGACCAAAAGTACCTATAAAGTACAATATACTACATTTCTTCCATTTTCGTTCAGCCGTCAATTAGTTTTTTATCGATTGCTGGGCATTTAATGATCGGATTAAGATATCAAGTACCCCAGTTTTCAAGTCAAACCCAAAGCTATCCATTAGTGAAAACCACATCGCAATCGGTCAGTATTTTTATTTGATGCGCGAACAAGCATACAAACTAACTAACAAACTAACAAACAAAGCTTATTTAGCTTATTTTCAGTACACTATTTAAATATTTTTTTTGTACAGACTTTTTCGTCC